>CM062807.1:305020589-310020589 GCA_031772625.1 Pinus tabuliformis
TTCTTTTTTTATGGTGTATGGCCTTAAAGGGAAGCAATGATGTTTTATTTGAATTTGATAACTATTAATTATCTATTTTGTGGGTTTGGCTTTAAATGCAAATTTTTCGTCCACTGCTCTGTTTAATGATATACTCTTGCTCCATATTTGATATTGTGTAAAGTTTTTAAGTTTCTTATTCTTTTGTTTTTCTTTTATTTTATTTGATATTTTAAAGTTGTATCATATTAATTTGGATTTAAACTGGGCTACGTTCCCATATCCTTGGCCTAGCCAGTCTAAGGATTCGAGGGTTGTTTATGAATTTTTGAGAAATTCATCAACAGGTAGTAGATAACATGAGCATCATGTTAGTATCCTTCATTTTCTAACCATTCTGCGACTTTCAATTTAACTCTTCCTTTTATGTAAGGGGAAGCATTGGGGGTCCTTTGCCTTAATAAGTCAGAGCAAAGTACTTAAGATCCCTCAAAACCTTTGAACTCATGTTCAAACACTAAACAGAAAACACCTTGTAGTGGAGGTTTTTATGAAACCTCCCCCCAAAAAGTTATCTGTCTTTTGTTTATAGTAGAGGTGGATGACCAAATATTTTAGTGGAGATTTTCTTACGGTGTGCCACAAATAGAAGAAACATATTGGTGCACTAATTTAGCTAATGCAGAAATGCCTAACTAATTAATCACATCAATATCAGTTAAAAATACCTAAATGTCATTTAGAATATATATTTATATAATTTTTTCCCATGCTTCTAAAAACTAGAGTGCATTGGGGCACATAATAAGAATGCACTGAACATAATATAGGATTTTTATTATTCAACAATTTTTTTAAACAATATAGACACTATCAAGGCACCACCACAATAATACCCTATGCCTCTAGACAAAGAAGCATAAAAAATATGAAAATATAGTTTTCAATATATATTTTTGTATAAATTTATTGGGGTATTTCTTGTGAATGCCTTGGTGTGTTCCATATAATTATTTCCATATATACCATGGTGTGTTCCATATAACCAGTGTTAGATAAAAGCATCAATATACTTTTAAAATATAATTTATTTTTTAAAATATATTTATACAAAAATATGTCAGTGCTTCTAAAAACAATAGTGCCCCGGTGCATTTCTTATTAAAAATCCTAATGCATTGGAAAATAGAAGGATTGATTTCACGTATTTTTTTTTTTGTAAGTTGATTTATGTTGCCTCAAAATAACATATTGCATCATGCCATCTTTCGTGGATCAACCATTATAAGACAATACATTTACTGTAGTCCTAGCCTCGGAGCCAAGGATTTATCATAGGTTTTTCCTTTTTTTCCTTTCCTCTTTTAGATTTCAATCCATTCCAAGGAGTTATCAAGGATAGATGAAATGGGGTACAATGATTGTATTCCTTTGTGACGCTTCCATGATTGTGGGTTCTTTAATATTTTATGCTTCCTTATCATTGTCTGAGTGATCAGATTTATGGGAATGTTTATGCCTACTCTTCGACAAATATGTGATTATGTTTGAGTCTCTTTTGTTTCAGTCAAGGTGAGGACTCTCTCAGTTGCGAGATGGGATAACTCTACATGTGGTTGAGCTGAGTTAGTAGGATTTGACTTGGTGGCAGGAGTCTTCTGATGCACAATGTTTTCCTACTTGGGACTTGAAGGATGCTTATGTCCTTTTGTATCTTTTGGTTCTTGCCAACCACAATTATTTTTCTTAGGATCCAAGTTGGGAGAAGGCCCTTGAGGAAAAGGGAATGCACTCTAAATATGACCAAGTTGTTGACATCTCCTGCACTAAAAGGTAGAGCTCTCATAGTCCAATGACTGTGAAAAAACTTTGTCCCTCCATTTGAGGAGGATTTTATCCAGTTTCCCTTTACTAAGATCTAGTTTCATACATATGTGTGCAAATGTGAAAATTCCCTTCTCAAGCATTTTAGTGTATGTTTTAATGAATCAACCTAGTAAATCTCTGATATCGACTAAGATGTTAGGTTGAAGCAAATGAATGGACAAGTTCGAAAGCCTTGCCCAGTCTGCAATGACCATAGTTGTCATAGAGAGAGGATTGAAATATGGAAACCATGGTTGAAGTGAAATCCCAACTCATCCCCAAAAATAGGGACCCTGATCAAACAACTCTTGATGATGCACTACATTTCTAAAAAATACCACAAAGAATCCTTTTGAGCAAAAATACAATTTCATAAGCAGGGACCAATTCTAATTCACCCACTCCCAAAGCACAAATATCGAAGGATAAAATCCATTAAATTGGTAAATAAGTGCCTACTGTGTATAATCTACATAAGCTAAGTTGGCTACAAGACCACCCACTTCAAGAAATGTAGTATCTTTCACCTGGTCAGCAAATTCCAGCCTTGAGAGATCTTTTGGATTCTGAGGTGAAAGCCTTGGCTTTAGGGCATCCTTAAAGGATTTGGGCTGGTAGAAGGCGGAGGCACCCCCTCCTTTTTATCCCCCATGTAATCTTGAGACTACATAAATTGATTCATCCTTGGCCAAGCTATACTCATGGAGTGATTTGTGATCTTGAAGCTACCTACCTCCATGTAGGAGTCGAAAATAACTAACAGGGATTCCTAGCCGGTCCTATACTCCGGCTATGAATGAAGATCTAGATTTTTGCCTTTGAGTTGTAGGCAGAAATATCCCTTTGAGATTGGTATCATAAAGACACTAAAATTCATCCAATTTGAGGTAAGAGCCTCATCATAGATGTAGGAAGAATCCTATAGTAGAAACCCCATCTTTGTTTGCACCATATCGCAACCTAGGGAAGAAGGGTATTCAATACCCACATGGTTTGCAACATTAGGGTTTTTGAAAAATAGAAAATCTATATGGACTGAAATCTTGTATGACATCGACAAAGATATATTCTATAACCTCGAGATGCTTGATGGATGAAAAGTTTATTCTAGCAATTAAATCCCATAATTTTAGAGTTGCAACATCATAAGCTCTTTCTACGCTCTCTACGAAATCATATCCACCCAAGTAGACTTGTTTATCATTTCACTTGGCACCTTTCTTTTTCTAGGTATGGTCCCATAAATGGGCTTTGTACTTGGCAATCCAACTATGCTTGGTGATCCCTCGAAAGTTAGTACTCCAATAAGCATGGGTATCACTCTTCTTCTCTAAAGTTAGATTCGAAGGTTTTGAGAAGACAATGGTCCGCTTTCGACAACTTACAAGATTAATATTCTCAGATCTAGAGTAATATCCCATGATTTTTCCATCGGAAGGCCCAGATGTAAACCTTGTGGGGGGAATACATCGCCACTTCCTAAACTAAATCTTCCATTATCTTACCACTGAAACCTTAACTTCTTTAGAGTGAGATTTGATCCCTTAAAAAAAATGATTTCATGTATTATTAGAAAAATATGTAAATATGGTTTTTAATATATAATTTTGTATAACTTACTCTATAACTTCACCCATAATTCCCCATTGCATATACTTTAACCTTAAGCATTAGTGCATGTCTTTGTGAGGTGCACCAAAATAAAGTTTACAAAAATAACCAAACCTAATTTTATTGTCAGAAACATTCCCTTTTGTGCTTTCAATCACTCTGACAAGGATTAGTGCTAACTTTAGTTGGATGGTTATACTGTCTCCAATTCTCTATAACCTTTTCATGTTGTCCCATAGTTTTCCTAGGTGATTTTGAAAAACAATGTACCTCACCATTTTTCTTTTACTTAACAACCATCCTTCCTCATGAAACAAGAGACCAAGTAAATTGTTTATTACCTTCCTATTTTAATTTCACTTTATAATTTGCCTTCAAAGCAAAGTGCAATATGCTTGAATCTTCATCCTATAAGATGTATCGAACACACATAGGTACAACCTCTTCCATAGAGAAGATACCATGTTATCTGCCACCTCTATGTGGACTTTGCGATATGGCCTTCGTGACAAGCCAACTCTAGGTACTAGAGGCTGCTACTCAGCGTCCTCCATCTTATCCTCCTATTGGAAGGCTCATCACCAACATAGGTTCTAATGTGGGAAAACCAATAGATAATAATAAGATAATCGAAACAAAATATTCCAATAAATTACATGTTTATTAAGAGAAAAAAATATATGCAACTACATTTGTCAAAACATAACACAATTGTTACCTTGATCATTTGATGGCTTAGGTGGAGTAAATATGATGTTCAAATATCCTCTCCAATCCATTTTTGTATATTGATATTATACAAGATCGAGGACATGATTGTCCTCCCTAAGCAAATAAACACAGTTCTTTTTGTCGACTGGTGTACATCCCACTTCGCTTGGCCCCCTCTTTAGCAACAACTGCTCCTACATGTGCATATGAACATCATAAATAAGCCTAGGAAGGAAGCGAGGTATTATTGGTCTTGAGGGAAGAAACCTCTCAAAAAACAAAGTGAAGAGTTCTAACGCAAAGGGAAGAAAAATCCTCCCATTGTAAATAGATCAATAACAAGTTAAAGCAAAACAAAACTACAACAAGACTATATTTGACCACCTAATTAGTTGACTCGTCTAGACTAAATTATCTACATACTACACAAAAATTTGACTAATGTGCTTCCCTCACTAATCAGGTCATCCACAACCTTATAGGGGTTGCTGCTACTTATAAGGATTGATCTCATCTTTTACTCAGAGTCATAGTCTTCAACTCCTCGTGAAGATATGGTTCATTCCATGGTACTCAGGTTCATACATGATTATATTTACCTATCCACACTCATTCTCTACTGCTATCTAATCTTTTTGCTCACCCTCACACACCCTACAACTTTTCTCTTTTGTTGTTCTATACTCTGCTCTTGTACCCTCGTGATGCTTTCCTTAATCATGCACACCATCAATCACGATAAGTTGTGTCCCTTTCCTTGGGTCACATGATCGATACAAAATCTCCAAAATGTATATGTAGCCCATACCCTAGAGGAATTCAATACCACTTTCCTCCCCATTCTTCTCATAACTACTAATAGTTGGGAAACTCAATCACCAGGTCAAAAGGCAAAATGATTGATTCAAGATCAAATAGGAAACTTCCCCAAATCCCCCTTACAACTTTCCTCTAAGGTATTGGGATTTGTGTTGGCTGCTATCTTCTTCGATCTTTGGAAATATATTAAAAGATGAATATTACAATTGTTTTAGGTATTTTTGCTCCATCTACATTTACTTACCCACACAAAAATCATTAACATAATTAATTAAAATTACAATGTCGATTGGGGATTAAAGGTTAGGTATTACAATACCCTCCCTCTTAAAGGAACACCATCCTCAATTTTCACACCATTTTAGGTGTCATCCTTGGCAACACACCATTTAGGTGCCTTTTGTTTACTGCCATAATATGTAGAGTGTTCCTTTCAATTGCACTAACATCACTTTCATGTTCTTTTCCTTTCCCACCACTTCAACAATGGTATTTTCCTTTGCCATTCTGAACAATTTTATACTTACGGCATTCCATCTAGTATCTACATTAGAAAATTGACGAAATATATGTGTTATGACCATTTTCATGTACCATCATTTACTTTTCCATAAGATATCTTAATTTCCATAAAGCAACATTCATTTTGAGAAATGAAGTTTTCAAGTCAATACTTATATGTATGGTTGTCCTCTGCTCCATAAGGCTTCCACAAGTAATAAGTTTAGTTCACTACATTAGACATACCCATTCACACTCATGATCCCAATGGGTGTGTGGCATGAGATTTTCATAACTATTTTATTTGAGTCTCCTCCTCCTTAAAGTCACTCACCTTTTTAGGTTTATGAAATCCACTTCTTTGTTATACAATCCTTCAAATGATGTACACAACCAAGGCCTCCTCACATGCGAAGAACAAAGAGACTATTAGTCTTGTAGTCAAGGCATCCTTCTAGGATGCTCTTACATAGTTTACATGTCATAGGGTTCTAGTGTTACTACATTGGCCTTGTTCATGGGATCTATGTTTCACAACCTTTATCTATCCTTCCTAGATAGATTCATCATTTCACTTCTATCACAACATATAGTTCTCACAAGATGTATTCAAAAATTTTCAATTAGATATATTTTGTTTTCCAAACTTGTTTCATATAGAATCTAGGTCTCACAAACATGAGACTCTTTTCATAACATTGAACTCTTTGTAGGTGGTAATATTCTCAACATTCATCATGGGCTTACACTCCATGCCATACCCATGGCATTATACCTACAATCTACATTTTCACTTGGCCAAATAATGTTAGTTTCTTATGCATAAAATCCTTTTTGATATATCATTCATAACAACCACTAAATTGGTTTCAAAATCATGACATAGTTAATCATTCAATCGATCCAATTGCATTCTATACTAAACAAAAGGATACATCATTGCACTATATATTCATTCAAATATATAACCTCAATATTTTCCAAAAACAAATCATATGGAAAACAAACTTTTCATGTCGACAAATCAGATTTGCTCAACATTGAGAATTTCAGATTCATTCTCTCCACTGAGATATATTTCCAAGAATTTTTTAGCTATCATTTTTTTTCCATGTTACTTTATGCTGGATTGAGAGATTCACACCGCTCATTCCAACAATCAACAATTCTTTAAAAATATTACAATCATTCTTTTCATAACACTTAGTCACATTGATTCTTGTCCTACACAAGCATGCATGCGTTCAATGCATCAAACATGCATATTTATTATTTTTTGTAAATTGGAGTCATGTCAAATGTAATAATACCACTATCATATTCCACCAAGTATTTTATGACAAACATGCATTTACATACCACAATAATCAAAATTCATATTCATGTGCCTTATCAACACTCTTGGCGTTCCATGCATTCCCTTAATATTGTTAGGCCAGGATGTAAGTCCACGAATCAAATTGTGTTTTGCATTAAAATGGAACATGAATATATACATGAAGAGGGAGACGATTGGGTTTCATCTCGAAATGTCTCTTCGTCTTCCAATTCTCTTTATTTTCCTATTTATAATATTTACATGGATTTACCTAATCCCAAAGATTAGGTGTCAACATTCCCCCCCTTAATCTAAAGGGATGTCAGTGAGTCCAAGCATCATTCTGAATCTTTCAATCTTTTATCTTCCAAGTGCTTTGGTGAAGATGTCTGTGATTTTCTCATTTATGGAATAATGGTGTATTTGGATTGATTTGGCCTCAACATGATGTCAAATCAAATGGTATTTTGTATTGATGTGCTTTGTTCAATCATGGAACTTTGAGTTCTTGGCCAACTTTATTGTAGAAGTGTTGTCAATCAAGAGAGGAGTTGAATGTACTTGTTTCTCCTACAAACCTTCCAGAATTTTCCCGAGCCACACAATTTCCTTTGTTGCTTTAGCTGCTGCCACATGTTCTGCCTCAATTGTGGAATCCATTGGAGCTGATTGTTTGCATGACCTCCAAGAGACAAATCCTAATCCGAGACTCATAACATAACCTAAAGTAGATGCCCTCGTTTCTTTATCTCCATCGAAGTCTTAATCAAAGTATCCAATCAAGTTGAAGTTTCCCACATGTGTATACTTAAATCCAAAGCCTTGAGTTCCCTTCAAGTACTTTATAACTCCTTTTGCAGTAGACAAATGACCCTCACAAAGTTTTTGCATAAACCTGGAGAGGATTCCAACAATAAATGAAATGTCTTGTCTGGTAGTAGTGAGGTAGTTGAGACTGTCTACGAGTTGTCTATACTTCGTTGCATCCTCAAATTCTTTTCTTCAATGGATGTGAGCTTTAAGTTATGTTCCATTGTAGTAGTCAAAGGATTGCACTTAGTCATGCCAAACCTATTCAACAGAGCTCCAATGTACTTCTTCTCAGAGAGGAATATAAACTTTAGATGTTAAGTTACTTCAATACCAAGATAGTCGTGGACATAGCCAAAATCTATCATTTCAAAACCTTTCCTCAATACCTTCTTTATGGATGCAATGAAGCTCTCATTTTTCCATGTCATCAAAAGATCATCTGCATACACCACAAAATATACAGTTGTTTTGCCAACTTTCTTGACAAACAAAGTTGCATCATGAAGATCATAATGTTTGAAGTTGAGTTTCAGAAGATGCCTAGTTAACTTCTCGTACCAAGCTCCCGGTGCTTTCTTAAGGCCATACAAGGATTTTACAGGCTTGCATACTTTATGTTCCTAACGCTTCACAACAAATCCTTCTGGTTGGGACATAAAAACATTCTCTTTCAGATCTCCATTCAAGAAAGCAATTTTTATATCCATTTGATGGACTTTCCAACTGTTCTGAGCTACCAAGGCAAACAATGTCCAGATGGTACCCATTTTGTTGTGGGGGGAAAGTCTCCTCATAGTTGACCCTTTTTATGCAAAACCTTATGCCACAAGCCTAGATTTGTGCTTCTCAAGTGAGCCATATGCTTTATACTTGTTCTTGAAGACCCACTTGCAGCCTATTGGTTTGGTTCCCAATGGAGGATCAACCATATTCTAGGTGCCATTCCTTAGCAAGGCATCATATTCTTTCTGCATCGCTTCTTTCCATTCATCATGAGAAGTGACTTATTTGAAGGAAGTTGGTTCAAAATATGTAGACAAATTCAGTTCACAATCATAAGAAACATCCATATCAACAGGTTAATCAAAGTCGTCTACATCACCTCCATTTTGTCTTGTTGAGCTTCTTGTTCCTGTCTTTTTAACCTCATTAGGACGAACACTTTCAAGTGTCTCTATCAGCCATTTTGGAGGACCTTTCTAAGATGGACCAGGTTGCTGAGTTGACTAAGTTAGGTTTGACTCGAGATTTAGTCTCCCAATTCTATCAATCACATCACCCAAAGTGTCATCAGTGGTTGGAGCTTCATGTGGGGGAGAGAGTGCTTCAGAAGAAGATTCCAAAAATTGATCCAGTACAGGAACCCCCCTTGAAGTTATGGAATATCATTATCAAACCTTTGAAAATACTTTGCATGTCCCAATCTATCCAAGCGATCAAATTGCCGCTCAACAATATTGTCAGTCTTAGAAGATTCAAGAAAGATCAGATCTCTAGATATTATAAACTTCTTATTGACTTCATCATAGAGATGGTATGTTTTGGAGGTATTTGAGTACCCCAATAAGATACACTTGCGACTCCTTGCACCGAGTTTGTTTCTTTGTTATTTGAGTATCAAGGCATAACATGTGGAACCAAAAACCCTTAGATGCCTCATCGAAGAAATGTGGCCATACCACATTTCATAGGGAGTCTTGCCTTTTATAGCATCAGATGGACACCTAGTATTTATATACACAACACATAGAACTGCATCTGTCCAAAGAATTTGTTTAACATTCTTGAAAAAAATCATGGAACATACCATATTTAAGATTGTCCTATTCATTCTTTTAGCTACACCATTCTGTTGGGGATTATAAGGCACAGTTGTTTGATGTTTGATCCCATGCTGGCGGAGATAGTTTTCAAATTCATTTGAAGTGTATTCTTTTCCATTATCAGCGTGAATAAAGCTAATGTGAGATTGTGCATCATTTTCAATCCATGCATTGAAATTCTTTAATGTTTCAAAAGATTCATATTTTTTCTTCAATAAATAAACCCAACACATTCTGTTGTAGTCATCAATAAATGTCATCATATATTTATTATGATTTGTAGAAGGAACAAGCATTGGACCACATAAATCAGAATGGATGAGTTCAAGTTTTCTATGTGTTGTGGAATAAGAATCATGAAAAGACTGTTTGTTGTGCTTTCCTAAGATACAAGCATCACATTTCTTAAGTTTTCTAGGAATTGTAGGCAAACCAGTAACACCGTTTTTCTTCAACAAACGAAGGTTGTCATGGTTCAAGTGTTGAAATCTAGCATGCCATAAAAGACTTGATGGAAATGTACCTTCATCATAGTGAGAATTGTATGATAAGTTTTGTGCATGAGCAAAGGTTCCTTGCAGCTTCAAAGGTCTTTCTTTTTCTATCCCTGTCATGACAAGTGAGTGATCTGATGCTTTGCCGACCTCAACATTTCCATCAAATATATGAATGAAGTTTCCTTGCTAGCGGATGTGGACCAAAGACAACATGTTTCTCCTCAACTCTAGGAGATATAGAACATCATGCAGAAGAAATTATGGAAGACCAGGTAGTTTGAGCATGATGGTGCCAAGCCCTGATGGCTTGGGTTTTGACTTGTCTACAAAGTATATTGCTTCGTCAACATTATCAGTGAATTCTTCAAAGAAACCTCTCCTGAAAGTCATGCAACAAGTTGCTCGTGAATCAAGCAACCAATAATATTTCCATGAAGCAAGTGAAGCATTGAAGAAGTCTTCAGTTACTCCAATGTTTCAATGTACCACAACATAATGAGAAGATTCAGGTGATTTACCTTTCCCTTTGTCCGATGTTTTACCTTTCCCTTCATTTTTTCATGCTCATTTCGGTCGCAAGGCAACTTGCAAGTGGAAGCATCATGTCCATCTTTATTGCATCATATGGAAGAAGATCAAACTTTTCTCCTTGGAACTGTCTACCCCCCTGCCTCTAAAATTCCTCCTTCCTCTTCCTTTTTAACCACCTATTCCTCTAGAAGAATCTTGTGAATGATTCTTCTCCTTTTGTACAAGGCACATAGTTTCTTCAGTAGACTAAGGAGTTGTCTTCTTCGCAAAATCCTTCTCTCTCTCAGCAAACTTCTTTTTAAGGGAGTCAAAAGTAATCTACGCAAGGTTTCCACTTTCTTGCAATGACTCAAGACAATGTGAATAGGTGGGATACAGTGCCTTTACATAAGCTATGAGAGGAATACCTATTTCAATACCCGTGGCTTTAATGTCAAGCATAATGGATCTTACTTATGATGCTGAGGCAAAAGGGTCATCATTTTTCAACTCAAAACTGAATAACTGGATCATCAATTTAACAACTTCAAGTTTAGAGTGCGAGTCATATCATTCCTTCAACTTCTTTAAAGAGTCAAAAGCATTTGAAAATGTAGAAATATGACGACTCACCTCTTCATTTACTGATGTTGCAATCAAGGCATAAGACTTGCTGTTCTTGTTTTCCCAAATGGCAAGCACCTTATATGAAGTGGGCTTTTTAGGTGCATTGTCTCCTTCTCCTTCACAAACCCCTTTTCACAACTCATTGAAAATGAGGGTGTGTTTTATCTTCCGAGACCACTTAGGATAGTTCTCCTTGTGAGTGAGAATTACTCCCAAAATAGATATGAGGTAAAAATTGATTTAATATACAAAGAGCAAAGTTATATTCTATCCATATAGAATATCACCATTCATGATATACATATATGATGATGATGATTAACGTCCACTAAGACCAATGCGGTCTATCAGACCTTAAGAAGGAGAATCTAATTGTAATTCTTTAGAATCTTATTCCTCTGCTTAAAAATAAGGGAAAGAAGCACGCCAAGATCACTATAGTTGGTTTGACTTACTAAGTCAAGAAGATTAGAAGAGTGACAAATGTTAGAGAAATGGGAGTGGATGTGAGTAAGGGTCGGATAATATAAATGAAAGTGCTTTTCATCCTCCACTTTCTTAGTATCGTAAAGCTAACAAATTCTATCATCCCAGGGAGTCTTGGGAGTAGACCATCGCCCAGTTTCACTCTGAAGATCATGAGAATTAGTTCTAACCTTAGCGATGTTCATCTTTTTCTTTGAGCTGGTCAATATAGAAAGATAATTATGGTTCTCAAGGGTGGGGTTGATCAACTCCTTATATTTTGCCCTCCAACTCTTTATCATCCTATAGTTTATCCTTAAATTTAGAGGAGATAGTATCTTTGACACTATCCTTGCTTCCCAGGATGATCTCCCTATTTATCCCCTCGTGGTTGAGCCAATACTGGGCATCCTTATGCCATCCATGCTTGAGGCAAAGGTGGGAGTTTTGACTAAAGTTAGAAGCAATTTTTGGAAGCCTCTTGGATTCCATGTTGTAAAACTTCTTCTTATACGTTAGATATTTCAACATAGCCCTGATCTCAATAGGGGAGAAGCCAACTTTGATCAAGAGGATAGGATATCGAGGTTGTAGGTTATGAATTGCTTTTGAATCATCTCAATCTTTCTCCAAGGTTCTATGGATATACTGCAACCCCAGACTTCACAAACATATAGGACAATAGGGGTGACGAGGGTCTCAAAGAGGAACCTTTTTTTACTCCAAATACAAAGATCAACAACCTTACAATTGTTTTCAAGCACATAATAAGCTTTCTACGCTCCAATATCATTTTCTTAATGTTGTAGTTCAAGTTGAGCTAATAAGGAATGTCAATACCCAAATAATTATAAGAAGAGACCTGCTCCAAGCAGTTGTCATCATAGGCAGAATTTCCATGGGTGATCTTTTTGGATTTAATTATCATGAAATTATTTTTGCCGGTATTAACCATCATACCCATCTTGGAGAAATAGCCATGAAGAGTCTTAAGTTGCATGTCCAGGTCCTGATGGCTTCTAGCAAGAAGAACGATATCATCGGTGTAGAGGAGAAGAGTGATGATGATATTAGCAAGCTTAGTTCCTTTGCACCTCACGATTTCCAAACACTCCTCTAACTTATCGATGTAAATACCAAAAAGGGTAGGGGAAAGGGGACACCCTTGCTTAACCCTAATATTGCATTTAATATCTTTAGACCACCCTTCAGTGGTTTTAATCTTGGCAACAACCGTCTTGTAGAGGCGAATCACAACAATCTTCAACTCAGGAGGAATCATGATCTCATCAAGTCTTTTCCAAAGCTTATCCTGAGGAACAATGTCAAAGGATTTTCTAAAGTCCACAAAGCAACAAAATAGATCAACTTTACTATTGCGACATTCCTCGATAATGATCCTGAGAGTGATGAGATGGTCGATAGTCGAGTGGTATCTCCTAAAACCAGCTCGCCCTTTAGCTCTTTTATCGTGGCTTTCAAGCGATCAGCTAATCTTCTTTTTCAAAATGAGACCATAAAGCTTAGATAATATGTGGCTAATCATAATGGTCATGTAATTAGTAGGAACAATTTTGTCCCCATTTTTAAAGATAAGCACAATAAGGCTTTGCATCTAAGGCTTAGGGAAGCCATGTTTTACAGCCATATTGAGAAGGTTGTGGAGATGAGGAATGAGGATAAATCTTCCTAGCTTTAAGATCTTGTCTTGGTATCCTTCAATGTCTTTAGCTTTCCCCCTAGCGAGCTTATTAATCCCAGACTCAACATCCTCAAGAGAAAATATATCTTCCTTAATATGAGTGCTAACGATGTTGTCCATGGTGTCCAGAGAGTCATAAAACTTATTATGATTATTATATGTCCCACTTTTCTAAGGAGATGAAATGATTATATTTAGATTTACTACATACATATTCCATACTTCATACAATATATATGCCCCTTTTAAAGAACACTAAACAAATTTATATGCCATCACATCACAACATGTACTCATTTACGATAAGGCTTTCATTATAATATATGGTTTAGCCTCTTCACCTCGGGAAGAGGCCAAATAAGAAGGCAATTTTTTTTCATACAGTTATGTGTTAGATACTTTGGTTATTTGCGGCAATCTGCATAATAAGCAGCTAAAATTAATTTAAAAGCCTGCCATATCAATTACTATAGTCCCATGCCATTGCCAGATGGCAGGGACTAATAAAGCTTTCATAGCTTACGTATCCATGAACCATAATGTTTTCACAACGTACTTATCCATGTATGCCATGACTTTTATTTTTTTTCAAAATCCATTATACCACATATCATGGCCTTTAAAAGGAATTAACATAACAACCCATATGCATTCATCACTATGCATACTCAGCAGCTGATGATTTTTCAAGGAGTGTACATGGCTCCTTCTTTAGTTTCTT
Source organism: Pinus tabuliformis (assembly GCA_031772625.1). NCBI lineage: Eukaryota > Viridiplantae > Streptophyta > Pinopsida > Pinales > Pinaceae > Pinus > Pinus tabuliformis. The sequence goes on from CM062807.1 coordinate 305,034,553, forward strand.
GATAAGTTCCCTTGTGTCGATGTCACGCGGATTATTTTCAATCATTGAAGGGCTGCTTAAAATCCCATTTCCAATAAGGCGTATTTTTAGTATCAAACTCCTAAGAATAGTTTGCATCTTTTCCTTATTCACAATTCCATACATGCATCACCTATTAGTCAAATTAACTTAAATATGTGAGACACCACTTCTAATTAGCAACTAATTCAATTTATTTTCATGCATTATTTATTTTAAACATTTCAAGTATGTGTTTATATATTAGCGATAAATTAAGCACGCTCAAGCTTAAGGTATTTCACAATTCAACTCTTTTCCAAAAGAAAGGCAAAACAATCAAAATAAAAATCATTTCAAAGGGTATCTCCCTTTTCTCAATATTTTATAGGGCTTGGGGACTCTATAATCTGATTTCTTACATTAACTTAGTTAAGCGTTAGATTATTTCTACTTATTCAATTTTTCCTTCTTGGGGCAACTTTGCATTAATTTAACACGGAAAATTTTCCTAGTTCATCAAGAACTCTGATATATTAAACATATGCAACAAATTTATTAATTTTTTCTCGTAATTTTCAACAGCCTTAACAACCTAAATTATTTCTTGTAACAACCCAGTGATCCTTCCCCCGGTCACTCATGTGCATATAAGCTATCTCATTTATAAGTTACATGAATATTATTATCCTTTTATTGGTAACCATTTAAGGCATAAATTCCTTCATTCAAACATTCACTACTTTTTATCATTGCATAATTTTTGCACATTTTGACAAAGTCTTTTTGTAGTCCACCCAAGGGATCATCTTTGCATGTTGCATTCACGTTGATCCTATCATGATAAAACCACTTAAATTTCTTTGATTTGACCAACACTTTCCCAATTAACCTTCACATCATCTATATGCAAAACACACACTTCATAAGAGATTTAATCAACCTTAAATCTCAAACCATCATTTTCCCTTAAAATAACGACAACATGTCCATTTTATTACTTTAAATCACTATACATCATTCCTTACAGTCTCACCAAAGGCTTATAAAATGTTAGTTCACCTTTGAGAGCCTTTACCTTGCTCTCAACAATATCAGGGCATTCAATCCTCTCATGACCCGCACTCACTTAGTTGGTTGTGATGTGGCAGGTTGAGTGGCATGTTTGCATGGCAAGATGACGAGGCAAATTCACTCCTAATACCCTACATCCCAACAATCGGGAGTCAATAGCCTAAAATTAGATGCTAGGGTCCTAATAGTCGATAATATGATCTCTCAACAACGAACATCCACTGTCATAACTCCCCTTTTTCTGTCAAATGTCCCTTTCGTATCTTGGGTCACCAGACCTTTAGATTAACATAAAACTCCACACACATCTCTTCATCCAATCTAATTGGTGGACACCATCTGATGAGAATACTCCCATTAACTAATAGGCTTGTTGAGATCCATTAGTATTGGTGAATTCAGAATAAGGATTATTCGTTATACTCCTGACACTCAAAACTTAATAATGGACCATCAACTACTAGGATTTATCCTTGTTAGCTCTCAAATATTAAAGATCTATTAGCATCAGGGTTGACATGATATGTGGGTCAAAGTACCGACCGAATTTTGGCTCTTGACACTTCGACAACCTAATATCTTGCCCATAAGACTTAAGCACCTCCTAACAAAGCTCTTGGTCATAGCCCTTAGTCGAACCATATTACCAGGGGTTGGGGATAAAGCCTCCAATATATATGAATCCCCAAATACCACAAGGCTTCTTGAATTTTAGCCAGAAATGATAGTGAATGACAATAAACAAAACAATCTTCATTGTTAGACAAACATCTTAAGATTTGTTGTTATTGGGGAATCCATGATGGACATTGTTTGAAGTTTTGTCGACTCGTTGTTGTTAATATCCTAATAGCGCAATATCCATTCTTCCATATTTAAGCACCTTCCAATATGGTATGGGTCATGACCCCCCTGCTAGACATATGGCTAGGGACTGGGACCAAAGCCTTTGAACCCCAAAATTTGAAAACTTACACTATCCAACTCTGGCATAAGACATAATGTCTAGTTGAACGCCTAGCCATTAGGCCCCGAAGAGATATAAATGTTGTCCCAAAGAGCAGAGGTCAATCTAATATCATCTTCCCTAGATCCCACTTACGATTAGTTTCCGGTCACAACTCTTGTCAGACCATGTGACTAGGGGCTAGGGCTAAAAATCTACCATCCCCAATTTTTTGAATTCAATCCTTGAAATTCTCGAAGGGAAGTAGGCTTATAAAAACAATTTCTTAGCCTAACCTGAGGACTGAGAGGAACTTAGATAGGGCATTAAAATACAAGGAAGACTTCTAAAATTTAGAGGTCTTCATAGGCCCATAGAGGCATTCAAAATAAATCATGCCAATAACTAGGTAACTTATTAAGGAAGTGAAGGAGATGACCAAAAGATAAATCTATAGCATCACCCAACTGAGTTTGCCTCTTCTCACTCGTTTAGGATTGCAAACTTAACACTCTAGCTATTATAAGAGTGGCCAACCTTCTAGCTTACTCTATAAGAAGTAGAATCTACCCTCGTTGAAGAACTATAAAGTCTTCTCATTCAAAATAGGGATACAATCATAGTTGTTCTCCCATGTTAGGCCTAGTAATAACCATTAATGCTATAAAATCCATGAAGAGCCTCATGGATTGAGTTAATTTATACATCCATCTCAAAAAATCACAAATCCATACTTATCATAGGTATCTTTGTTTCATAGAATACCTCTCTCTTTCTCTTAGTAATAATACATTCAACTTATCTCCTACACATATTCAGTTAATCCATCTTAAACACTTTCAATGTATCATTATAATCATACATATAAATCCAACATAACAATGATCATGAGGTTTTGAACAATAATTTCATTTCATTAATAAATGAATAGTACACACTAGTTTTATAAAATCTTGTTGTAGATTGAAGAAAGGAAAGCCACTCTCCATCCAACCATAGGCTCAGATACACTATTGTCTTTCTTGCAACTAGGCATCCTCGACCTAGAATTTGATGCATAGAGAGGAAATCTCACTTAGGGTTCAACAAGATTCACTTGAAGGCAAAGAACATGAAGGTTATTCTCCTTTATACACAGAGATTCAATGCATTTCCTTTTATCCATCAAGATAGGCCTATTATCTTTCACAATATGGCCTCAGTATGCTTGAATAACATGAAAGGATCCCTTCACAAGTCAATCGTCCCTCAGTGCTTCCTTTTCTTACTATTTTTTTGCCTAGTTTGAACAAGATTCCTCGTCTTTTCCTCTGGACCTCTAGCTTAGGTTGATAATTTCAACACTAACTTCCATCACCAATCAGGTCATCCACAACCTTCCATGGGTTTATGCCGCTAACAAGGATTCATCTCACCCTCTTCTTAGAGCATTAGTCTAAGAATCCTCGTGTAGTTCTAGTTCACTCCACAATACTTAGGTTCACACACAATTGTATTTCCTTGTTCACAACCATTCTCTACTGTTCTCTAATCTCTCTAATCACCCCCACGCAGTCTTCAATTTTTCTCTTTGCTTTGTTCTCATACCCTTATGAAGTTTTCCTTAATCACATACATTGTGATTCATGAGAATTTGGGTCCCTTTACTTAGGCCATGTTGTCGATATGAATTCTCCAAAATTGACACATAGCCTATATTCTAGAGCAGTTTAATACCACTTTCCTCCCCACTCTTTCCATAATTTTTTATAGTTGGGAAGCTCAACCATTAGGTCAAAAATTATAAAAATTAATGTAGGTTCAAATAGGAAACTTCCCTAAATCCCCCTTACAACTTGCTTCTCAGGCATTAGGATCCATGTTGGTTGTTCTCTTCTTTAGTCTTTGGCAATATATAATGAAGATGAATATTACAATTATTCTTGGTCTTTTTTACCCATTTACATCTACTTGCCCACATAGGCATCATTAACATAATCAATTACAATTACAATATTAATGGGGGACTAAAGGTATATACACCTCAATCCAAAAGGAGGTGAATCCCAATGGAATAATTATGTACCTTGGCACACTTCTTCAAACATCATAGCTATGTTTATAGGAGCAAAAGGATATGACCAAACTCTTCCATATAAAGATATATGTCAAAAGGGCAAAGATTGATGATCTATTTGACTGAGGTTCATAAACAAATCTCATAGTACTAGGTCTAGTCAACACACTTGGACTGTAGGTTCGTGACCATGCTAGCCCATATCCATTAAGATGGGTCAACAAGGAGGTAGAGATAAAGGTAACCAAACATTGCAAAATTAAATTTTCTATTAGTGTTGATTTTATTGATGAAGTATAACTGGATGTAGTTCCAATTGATGTATGCATACTTGTGTTTGGTAGACACTATATGTACATGCATGATGTAATCTTCATGGTGGAAAATCAATGAGTATCACCTCATCAAGGATAGAAAATCCTTCATAATCATTGCACACAAGGGAAAGTCAAAGATTTCAATAGTAAGTGCCAACCAAACTATTGACCAGTTCTAGCAAAAAGCATGTTTTAATATTCTTAAGAGAAAATTGGTCTTTAGAAGAGTCAATGAGAGAAAAGGCATCCCTAAAGGGGTGCACTAAGGAATAAAAATAATAATTGGAAGAGTTGTTACAGACATATAAGGAAGTGTTCCAAGAGCCTAAAAGGCTACCACCCAATAGGGAATTGGAGCATAAGATCTAATTATTGCCAGACTCTACATTGCTAAACATTGGGCTTTACAGAGTGGTCAACCTTCTATCTTACTCTAGAAGAAATAGAATCTACCCTCGTTGAAGGAATGTCAAGTCTTCTCATTCAAAATAGGGATAAAACATAGTTGTCACCTCTCATTATAGGCCGAGTAATAGATATTCATGCTATAAAATCCATGAAGAGCCTCGTGGATCTGGTTAATTTATACATTCATTTTATAAAATAACACATCCATACTCATCACATGTATCTTTGTTTCAAAGCATAACTCTCTCTCTCCCCCTCCTCTGCCTTAGAGAGAGAGAGAGACAACATTGTTTCATGAAAGAAGTAATAATACATTCAACTCATCTCAAATAAATATTCAGTTTTATGAAGGAATAATACACTTATTTCATCAGAGAGAGAGAGAGAGAGAGAGCATTATTTCATGAAAGAAGCAATAACACATTCAACCATCTCCAATAAATATTCAGTTAATCCATCTTAATCACTTTCAATGTATCATTACAATCATACATATAAACCCAACATAACAATAATCATGAGGCTTTGCACAACAATTTCACTTCATTAATGAAGGAATAATACACTTGTTTGTTTTACCAAAGCTTGTTGGAAACTGAAGAAGGGAAAACCAATATCCATCCAACCATAGGCTCAGTTACACTATTGTCTTTCTTGCAACTAGCCATCCTTGACCCAAAATCGATGCCTAGAGAGGAAATCTTACTCAGGTTTCAACAAGATTCAAACTAATGCCATGTCACCATCCCAAGGTTTGTGTGGCATTTCTGCTAGTAGTTGTTAACTCGTTCATGATGGTCAATACTCATGAGATCCCCATTCCCCAGGATTATATATATATACATGGCACCCATGTGGCTATTTAAACTAATTCCATGTCAACACCCTAATTAAAATACCTGCCCACATCCGCATCATTAACATAATCAATTACAATTACATTATTAATGGGGGATTAAAGGTACATATACACCTCAATCCAAAAGGAGGTGAATCTCAGCGGAATAATTACATACCTTGGCATACTTCTTCAAACCTAGTAGCTATGTTTATAGGAACAAAAGGATATGACCAAACTCTTCCATATAAGGATATATGTCAAAAGGAAAGAGATTGATGATCTATTTGACCCAGGTTCATAGACAAATCTCATAGTAGTAGGTCTAGTCAACAATATTGGACTGTAGGTTCATGACCATGCTAGCTCATATCCATTAGGATGGGTCAACAAGGAGGTAGAGATAAATGTAACCAAACACTGTAAAATTAAACTTCTTGTTAGTGTTAATTTTATTAAAGAAGTATAATTGGATGTAGTTCTAATTGATGTATGCAAACTTTTGTTTGGTAGTCACTATATGTACATGCAAGATGTGATCTTCATGATGGAAAACCAACCAGTATCACCTCATCAAGGATAGAAAATCCTTCATCATCATTACGCACAAGGGCAAGTCAAATATTTCACTAGTAAGTGCCAACCAAGTTATTGACTAGTTCTAGCAAAAAGCATGTTTTAATATTCTTAAGAGAAAATTGGTCTTTAGAAGAGTCAATGAGAGAAAAGGCATCCATAAAGGGGTGCACTAAGAAATAAAGACAATAATGGGAAGAGTTGATATGATCATACAGGGGAGTGTTCGAAGAGTCTAAAAGGCTACCACCCAAGAGGGAAGTGGAGCATAAGATCTAATTGTTGCCAACATCTACATTGCTAAACATTGGGCTTTACAGAGTGGTCAACCTTCAGACTTACTCTATAAGAAATATAACCTACCCTTGTTGAAGGACTCTCAAGTCTTCTTATTCAAAATAGGGATAAAACATAGTTGTTCCCTCTAATTATAGGCCTAGTAATAGGCATTCATGCTATAAAATCCATGAAGAGCCTCATGGATCCGGTTAATTTATACATTCATTTTAGAAAATAACACATCCATACTCATCACGTGTATCTTTGTTTCAGAGAGAGAATTATTTTATGAAAGAAGTAATAATACATTCAACTCATCTCCAATAAAAATTCAGTTAATCTATCTTAATCACTTTCAAAGTATCATTACAATCATACATATAAGTCCAACAGAACAATAATCATGAGGCTTTGAACAACAATTTCATTTCATTAATAAATGAATAATACACTTATTTGTTTTACAAAAGATTGTTGGAAACTGAAGAAGGGAAAACCAATCTCCATCCAACCATATGCTCAACTACATTGTTGTCTTTCTTGCAACTAGACATCCATGACCCAAATTTGATGCCTAGAGAAGAAATCTCATTCAGGTTTCAACAAGATTCAATTAAAGGCACAAAACATGAAGGTTATTCTCCTTCATACATAGGGACTTGGTGCGTTGTCTTAATTGAGCAGCGTTGTCTTAATTGAGCTATGCCTTATTATCTTTCACATTCTGGCCTCACTATGCTTCCATAACACAAAATTAGCCCTTCACTAAGTCAATAGTCCTCGATGCTTCCATTTCCTAGTGTTTTTGTGCCTAGTTCAAAACCTCTAGGTTAGGTTGATGGCTTCAACACTAACTTCCCTCACCAATCAGGTCATTCAAAACATTAATGGGTCGATGCTACTATGAAGGATTCATCTCACCTTCTACTAAGATCCATAGTCTCAAAATCCTCGAGAGGTTCTGGTTAGCTCCTTTGTACTTAGGTTCATACATGATCTTATTTCCTTGTTAGTAGCCTTTCACTACTCCTCTCTAATCTTTGTACTCATCCCCACACATTCTGCAACTTTTCTTTTTGCTCTGTTATCACACCCTTATACTTCTTTCCTTAATCACACACACTGCTAATCATGAGAATATGAGTCCCTTTCCTTAGTCCATGTGGTCAATATGAATTCTCAAAAATGGATACATAGCCCACATCATAGAGTAGTTCAATACCACTTCCCTCCCCACTCTTTCCATAATTGTTGACAATTGGGAAGCTCAACCACCTGATCAAAAACATAATAACTAATGCAATTTCAAATAAGAAACTTCCCTAAATCCCCCTTACAACTTCCTTGTAACATACTCCCTTACCACCCATCATCTTATTAAGGTAGAAAAGGTCAATTAGTAAGTTGACCCAACCTCCAAAGTTCTAGTTATGGATATGGGGTCTAAATTTTTTGATATTTTCTAGACTCTTCAAAACTTAAAATGGATAGTGTCGTTGCATTCGTCTCATCGAGATCTTTCTAACAGTATAAATTTTTCCTCAATTAGGTTCCAAAATTCAAAATCCATTTAAGATTTGGCCTATTAACTTTATCCATGTCATACTAACCTGCCACATGGTACCCACGTGGCTATTTAAACTAATTCCATGTCACCATCTCAAGGTTTTCATGGAATTTCTGTTAGTAGTTGTCGACTCTTTCATGATGATCAATACTCATGAGATCCCCATGGCTATGTATATATATATATATATATGGCACCCAAGTGGCTATTTAAACTAATGCCATGTCACCATCCCAAGGTTTGTGTGGCATTTCTAGTGGTAGTCGTCGACTCTTTCATGACGGTCAATACTCACAAGATCCCCATTCCTATATATATATATATATATATATATGGCACCCAAGTGGTTATTTAAACTAATGCCATGTCACCATCCCAAGGTTTGTGTGGCATTTCTAGTGGTAGTCGTCGACTCTTTCATGACGGTCAATACTCACGAGATCCCCATTCCTATATATATATATATATTGCATGCCACCTAATTGTGCGGGCCCCACTGTGCCACCTCAACCCATAAATAAAATCCTGAGGATTTCCTTTGCAGTTCCCTATTGAACCTATCAGGAAAGATCCTCCAGAGTTATGTGGAACCCCTACTCTATCATACCACCATGTAAATCTATTGGGAAACATTTCGAGCCAATTACACGGGGCCTAGCCTCCTTTGTGGACTCCTCCTCCTATGCATTACGTTGCCTGCTCTCACGATTGCACACATGGGCTCCACCATTGCCACATCACCCCGAAATAATCCTGACAGGATTGCACCAAGTGCCACAAGAACTAATCGGGGTAGAGGAGTCGGGGTTATGTCACAGAGTCTAATCATTGGGGTGACATCACGGTATATAATCACCTGGGTGACGTCACATGATTTATTCACTAGGGTCATCCAATGACCCAAATGTTCTACAACAATCAACAAACAAGAATTTCTTGAGTTTACATTTGGTCATATCACCCGATCATATGGTGTATGAGGCTTAAGGCCTAATATCCTCTGGGGATTTGGGTTTCCAACTCATTCATGTTTAACAAATTCAAAGTTTTTATATGTAATTAACAGAGCCTTTTCCCGGGGCCTCCAAAGCCCTAACATATGTGAATGTGTTGGTGAACCGTCTAGCTATCCTTTTTGAGCTTTTACGGAGACTCAACCTGGCCCTCATTCTCATATGAAAAGGCTTACACAGGTGCATAGGTGGATATATTTATATATTCCCTATGCTAACCCTTTTGATCTTTTACACAACCTTGACCCATCATGCCTTTGATGTGGCCCATATCCACAGACACACACACAAATATATATATATATACACACACACACACACACACACACATATATATATATCTATATATATCTATTTATATATCTATCTATATATATGTGTGTGTGTGTGTGTGTATACACACACACACATATATGTGTGTGTGTATACACACACACACATATATGTGTGTGTGTACATATATATATATATACACACACACATATGTGTGTGTGTATATATATATATATATATATACATACACACACACACACACACACACACACACACACACATATATGTATAGATTCACACATGTGTACGAAAACATGGGTATCCTTCTTAAGCTTGCAATTTATAAAATAAGGCCCGATGGCCAAATGGTTTTTAATAATATTAACATTCTATTTCTTTTTAACAAAGATTGTCTTTCTTTCCATACACATATATTTAGAAAAATCTGTAGGCTCAGAATAAACACACGAATAAGCCCATTCCTTGGAAAAATATTTTGGAAATTGTTATCACTCAGGTTGTCCTTTTGATCAGCGCAAAAGGATATGGCCGAGGTAACCACAGACCAGTCTTTCGACTGTAGGTTCTAGCCCACCTGCAATCAGAGAGGGCTCTCTCTTTCTGATTTATCTTTGTTGAAGATGATTTTAGGCTAGCTATTGAGTTCAAGGGGGTTTTGTTTAAGTTTTGGTGGGAAGGATGATACTTTCAGGTAAAGAGGCAGGGATAGCGTGAAAGTTTTAGAACCATTGGGCGTGGAGTCAAGGAGTAGGACTGCTGGTGCGTTTTCTTGGTCGCTAGAAGGAAAATGGAGCAAGCTAGCTGTATATGAAACAATTATTTAAGGTAAAAGAGATGGATTAAAGGCTAAGGAATGAGGAGCAATTAAGAATCTCTCATTCAGATTAGCAGAAAGAAAACAAATGAGCCCTATCTAGGAGTAGTTAAGAATTCCTAGATAACAGTCATTCATATGTGAAAAAGATCAAACATGAGCCACAAAGGAATTCATGTTTATGCCTAAATCGAGAAGAAAACATTAAAAATCCACAGAAACTGAGCATAGAGTGCAACGAAGCAAATTCTAAACCAATCCTTCGTTCTGCAACTTGAGCTTATATGAAATTGAAATAACAGAGGTAAGAAGCACTTATTGATTCATACTGCAGCACAAGAATTCCACATTCAATTCTTCAGACCATTAGACACAGAGCAGACAGTCATTTCTCCAAAGCTTTTCAGCAATCTTTGATTAAGTAAAACATCTCAGATATCCCGTGCGAGTCTCTCCTCTAGATTATCAACCAACCAACCCTTAAAACAATCTAGAGGGTGGTATAAATAGGGAAAAAATATCCAAAATTGTCTATTACAACTTGACCTAAACAGGTCTGAAAGAAAATGATTACTTTAACCTAATCCTATCCAGAAATAAATGCAAGAAAATATCTTTGAGCTGCGCTGAGGGCAGCCGTATCAAAACTGAGTTAATGTGTTGTCCTTGGTGGCTTGGTGCAGTGTTTCTGCAATAACTGTGCTTTGGGCTTTGATCCATTGCTGTTCGGCGGCTTTAAATGCTTTAACTGTGATTTGAGAGCTTTAATGGGCTTACACCGCTTTATTTGACTTTGTTGGAGGCCATTCAATGCTAAGCTGCCTTGGGAAATGAAGATTTTGATTAAAACATCCAACTGATACTCTTTGCCGCTCCATCTTTCCTCTGATACTCTTTCGCAGTTGAATCGGGCCGTTTCTCTCTTTCGCTGTGTATGAAATTGTCAAATCAATAGTTAATGGCCGCTATTCGGCCCTTTGTTGCTTTAAAAGCTACGTTTGCCCCTTTCTAAATGCTTCGCGAAGAAAAACGGGTCATTCCGTGCCTTTCGGGCTTGCTGGGGGCTGCGCAATGAGGGTCTTTCCACTTTGGCCCATTTCCCGTAGCCATGCGCGAAAAACTGCCTCAGAATTTGAATCCGGGCTTCCTAACCATGATTTTCGCTTTCGTGCCTTTTTTGCTGATGATGTCAGCATGACGTCAGCGGGTGGGGCCCAGTACGGCGGTGACGTGGCAGGGTGACATCAGCATGTACGGCAGGTGACATGGCAGTACACGGTGGCAGTGACATGGCAATCGTGAGTTGGCAGTATGGTGGCAGGAGGCCGACGCATGCAGATGACGTCACTGGGCGGAGGACGTGGTGCTGACGTCACCCAGGGGAGGGCGGTTTGGCGGTTTCGGGCGCACCGCCTTTGCACTGAAGCGGTTTGGGAGGAGGGGGCTCCACCACACCTGGGAGGGCGACGCGTGGCGGGAGTACGACGGTAAAACCGCTGAACTCCCGAACGCTAACCCTCGAGCTGTTGGCGCGAGAAAACACCCGCCCACCGTAGATCTTGGGCGGGCCAGATCTAACGGTCGACGGGACAGGTAAGGTGACGGAAGGTTAGGGCGGGGACCCGCCCGCTATATTTAATTTTTTGTATGGCGGGGGGGGTTTAAAACCTTAGGAAAGTGGGTTTTTGCGCGCCGGGGTAGATATTTAGAGGCAAAACTTTAGAATAAAGGTGGAAAAATAGGTTTTTTCAGGGTTAGGATTTAGGGGAAATGGTTGTTATTCTGACCAGATGTCAGAGTAACTCCAGGACACGGATGGGCTAATTAACAGCCCCAGATGGATTGTTATTTCCTAGAACTTATATAATAGGGCTATAGTGCCGGGGATGGGGAATATGTACATAGGGGAATTTTATACATAGTTTTAGTAGGGGAAGGGGGGATAGATAGGGAGTTATATAATAGAATTAGTAGTTAATATGGAGGTGACCAGAAAGCGCTAAGTATGTGACCTTAGGTTATTTTGGGGGAAAAGTGACTCATAGAGTGAAACAACAGGACTCCTAAGCAAAGAGGACCTTTACTCAGGCAAATATAATGGAAAATGATGAAACTAAGAGGAATCAAGCAGATCTTGACCTCTTCAGGGAAGTTAGTGAGTGATTTGGGGATAAGGGAGAATGGGGAAGTTAGAGATATCCATCTTCAGCTCCTCCAGATGAAAACTGCCTTCAACTTGTGATCTGAATAAATATGACATTTGACAACATGAAATGGATCACAAGCCATGATTCTGCAACCACACAGCTACCTACCCAGCCTACCTTCCTAACATTTTTTCTTCTTTTTGGGTGGGTGCACTTAGACTTGCAGACCCTGCTTTACAATTTTTCTTTTGACTGCCCTCCCATCTAAGTCTACCCTTATTTCTGCCAAGGGCCTAGATTAAGCAGTTGGGCTCCTTTGATTCTCTACCTATCTACAAATCTGCCAAGATTAAGCTGTTTGGTCAGATATCAATTCTCTATATTCTAAAACAAGAAATTGAAACCTAGGGGGGCCAAGATTAAACTGTTTGGTCCTCCCTTTTGTAGAACATTCTTCAAAAATGGTTAAGTCATCAAAATTGGAATACAGCAGTGGCACTTGGACTGACACACTTTCATGGCCTTTTCTTTGGCCTCTTTTGGAAATTAGAACCTTGCAGCATGAAAGATGACATATTTGGCATGTAAAAATGTCAATCATGAAATATGAACACCTGTTGCAACAGGAGGCTAATAGTGGCTCCACTTGGGGATGGCTTTTCCTTGTGAAAGCCAAGAACAGCAGGTCAAACTGCCTTGATCTTCTATTGTTGCTGTAGACTGGAAACACTTCTTTGTGCTGACTGTCAGATACTTGAAACTTTGGAATAAGAACAACACTTTCCCTCAACTGAATTTTTATGAACTGTATAGCATCGCCTGCTTTCTTCTGCGTGCTTGATATTATATAGAATGTTGCCTGAGCATTGCCTTTGAAAAACATAGACCAAAACTGATGTATTTCCTTTAGGCTTGGTCTAGAAACAGTTGCTGATGTGAAACTTAAGACTGCAAGACTACAAACAACTTCTTTTTGCCATGAATTGCTATCATGTGACAGTGCTACTCTTGCTGTTTTGTTGAGATTAGTGCAGAGACAGAGCTTTTTAAGATTGGAATAATTGCATTGGTTGTGTCTTCACAAGATTTACTGCTGCTCCTCTAACATTCGGAAAAATAAAACAAAGTGTTGATATATACAAATATTACTGTACAAAAGATATATACAAAGCTGCATTGTATCCCTTAAAAGGGATCATGGTAATGTTTCAGCATACGGCCATTAACAGGGCCTTCTTCAGCAGTGCTGCCCTCTATAGATTTGAGAAAATATGTGTTATTTCCCTGAACAGCAGAAATAATGAATGGCCCTTTCCATAAAAAATCAAACTTGGCATGTTTGCCCTTGTCTTCTCTTCGTGAATCCCACCTTAGAACTTTGTCACCAATGTAGAAATCCTCAGCCTTAACTCTCTTATCAAACATCTTTTTGAGCTTCTCTTGCAAAGTTTGAGCTCTGACATAGACCTGTTCTCTGGTTTGCTGAAGATGAAAGGTCTGATTGATTCTTCGTTGGATGTCATTTGGCTCAACCTGAATCTCCTGTAACAATCTGATAGCAGGGATGCCCAAGGATGAAGGAAATCTGGCCTCCATGCCATATACTAGCTCATAAGGGCTCATCCCAATAGATCTCTTTGTTGAAAGTCTGTCTGCCCATAGGGCATTCACCAGCTTTTTGTGCCAGTTCTTCTTGTTTTCTTCTAGCACTTTCTTTATGATGTTGATGAGGGTTTTGTTGGATGATTCGGCCAAGCCATTACCTTGAGGGTAATAAGCTGTAGAGTGGCCCAAGGTAATATGAAATTGGTGGCAAAAATTGATCATCTTCTTGGATTTAAAAGCAACGGCGTTATCAGTAATGATCTTTTCAGGGCAGCCAAATCTAGAAAGGATGTTGCACTCAAGGAATTGGATAATGATGGTGTCATTGGCCTGCCTACATGGGATGGCTTCAACCCACTTAGTGAAATAGTCGGTGGCTGTTAAAATCCACTTGTGCTGGCCTGAGGAAGAGGGATGGATTTCTCCAATGAAGTCAAGACCCCATTGTTGAAAAGGCTTTTCGGTTGAGATGGGTTTAAGGGGCAAGGGAAACAGCTTTCTTTTACCCTCAAAGATTTGGCATTTGTGACATGACATGGCAAACTTCTTTACATCTGCAAAAAGAGAGGGCGATTAGAAACCAGCCCTTAAAATTTTATCAGCAGTGGACTTCCAATATAGATGTCCTCCACAGTCACCTGCATGGAATTCTTTCATGACTTTGTCAGTTTCACTCATGGTTAAACAGTTAAGCAATATACCTTCATGATTTCTCCAAAATAATGCACCATCTATGACACAAAACTTTAAAGCCTTCATTTTCAAAAATCTTTTCTTGGTTCTGGAAAATCCTGGGGGAGCAAACAGGTTTAACAGTACAAAACATATATCAGCATACCATGGGGATCGCAAAAAGGTTTCACTGATCTGTGGAGTCGCCAGCTCCTGTCCATTGTCCATTTGGTTAATGTCCAAGGCTTGAAAGTTTGTTTCAGACATCAGTTTGGCTAAACCTTGTCCCTTTATCAGTTTGGTTGGTTTTATTTTTGTGTCATACTCAAGGATGTTTGCAATCCACTTGCCTCTTTTGCCTTCTAATCCCTCTTGGGTCAGTATGTCTTTTACAACAACACTTGGGACATAGGTAATCACATGTGAATATAAAATGTACACTCTGAAATCCTTGATGGCCTTGACAAGGGCGTAGGCCTGCTTTTCCATGATTGGGTATTTCAAAGGGGCATCTCTTAAGGCTCGGCTGAAAAATGCAATTGGCTTTTCAACTCCCTGTTCATCCTTTTGCAAAAGGACAGCAACTATAGTATGATCAGATGCAAAAGAAAATATGATAAAATCTTTGTCAAACTACGGGCTGGTGAGGACAGGGGTTTGGGTTAAGGCAGATTTGATGCTCTCAAAGGCTTGCTTGGTCTCAAGAGACCATTTTACCTTGGCATCCTTTTTTAACATGTTGCTTAACAGTCTTATCAACTCGGCTAGATTTGGGATAAATCTCCTTAGGAAATTGATCTTTCCAAGGAAAGCTTGCAGCTCCTTGATGTTTCTTGGATATGGGATTTGGAGGATGGCTTGAATTCTTTCAGGATCAATTCTAATCCCATCCTTTGATATGATGTGGCCAAGTAATTTGCCTTCTTCAAGGCCAAAAAGAGACTTCTTGGGATTCAAGGAAATGCCATATTTCCTACATGTCATGAATATTTGCCTCAAATGTTTTAGGTGCTCCTGATCAGATTTAGAAAATGGAGTCAAGTCGTCAAGGTAGACCACTAGGAAATCATGTATTTCCTTGGAAAATGCAATATCCATTGCTCTTTGAAAGGTAGCACCAGCGTTTTTAAGTCCGAATGGCATCTTTACATACTTAAATGTTCCCCACGGTGTGGTAAAGGCTGTCTTGTCTTGGTCATCCGGGTGAACAAGTATTTGATTGAAACCTGAAAAGCCATCTAGCAAAGAGATTCTAGATGACCCCACTACTCTTTGTAGGATGTGGTCCATCTTGGGCAAGGGATAGTGGTCTTTTAGGGAGACTTGGTTTAAATTTCTCAAATCTACACAAAGTCTAATCTCACCTGTCTTTTTTCTTGTGGGAACAAGATTGGACACCCATTCAGAAAATCTGATGGGTGCTATTATACCTGCTTCAAACATTCTCTTTACTTCCTTCTCAATCAGGGGAAGAAGCATAGGGTTGATTCTCCTCAGTTTCTGTTTGAAGGGTTTCTGGTTTGGTTTTAAGGGAATGGTGTGTTGGATTACTGAGGTGTCATAGGACTTCAAGTCCTCATAACTCCAAGCAAATACATCTTGGAATTCTTTAAATAAATCAATATACTTGGGCTTTTGATCAGGTGGCAAATTTTTGGACAGTTTGATCATTTTTGGCTTCTCTGCTGTCCCAATGTTGTGTTCCTCTATATCAGAATTCAATGGTTGCATTTTTGGTTTTTTAGGAACATCATTTGCATCAAACATGTCTTCTAACGGAGTTAGGCCAGCAGGCAAAAAGTTATCCTTTAAGTCAATGATCTCTGCCTCTGTTTTGGCAATTTCCTCCAAATGCATCTGTTTCAGCTCTTCTATGTTTGTATTGTCAAAAACAGTTGGGTTTAGGATTTGTTTGGCTGTTACAGCTGTTACAGCCTGCTGATTTTCATTTGTTTGCTATTGTTCATCCGTCATAGCATCCATGTCAATGTTAATATTTGAAAACTCATGCTCAAGAGTAAGGAAATTGTTAATCTGGGCATCATTCTCGAATACTTGCCAATCTTTAACATTATTTGGGATAGCAGGCCTATGTTTTATCTCAGCAGTAAAGTAGTGGTTTGGCTCAAAGGGAAGCTTGCATGTACTAGCAAAAGTGGCTAGGCTGTGTGCATGAATGTTATGATCTCTTGAGATTTTGGCAAGCTTGGATTCAGTGAATGCATTGAGTATATTAGTGGCAGCAGTCCTATAGGCCCTCATTCTATTGTCATTAGTAACAAAGTTACCTTTCATCTGTTGTATGATTAAATCAGAGTCACCTAGAATAGACACTTTTGCAGCTCCTAGAGCTTTGAGCAGTTTGAGGCCTAAAAGCAGAGCCTCATACTCTGCCATGTTATTTGTGCATTTGAAATTTAGTCTGTAGGCATGGCCTTCTGCATGGCTGTTATGTGTGTTGTGAATCCAGACACCTGCCCCTACTCCTAACTTGTTAACAAAGCCGTCAAACTCTAAATACCATGTGAATTCTTGCTTGTGGTTAGTATCAAGAGTTTCAGTCATTCTTGCAGTGGTCAGATTTGAACCTACTGTTTGGGAAGGTTCTTCTTGTATGTTGGTTGCATTAACTGTTTTGATAGTTTCATTAGCATGGGCAACTGATTCTTGATTGATGTGTGTGTCTTGTTCTAGAGCCAGCGGCTCATCATCAGTGGGAGGACCTGTTTCATCATTAAACAAAATAAAAGAATCCATATCGGAATGGATTGAGTAAATGGGAAAATTTTCAGGCTTGCTCTCACTACTTACCACATATTTCATGAGTGTTTCTCTGTATAGTCTCTTTGGTTGCCCAAAGACTGAAATAGTGGCATAGGAGAGGTCTAATTGAAGGGATCCTTGGATATTTGCTCCCCATGATCTTGATAGGAGCATACCGTACTTTGGTGGGATGTCAGCCACCACCACATCCATGAGGATGGTCTTGTTGGGATATTGGACTAAGGAGACACACAAGTCTTTGATGAGGCCTAAACATTTGACTTGACTTGAGTCAAATGAGAATAAATCTTTGTAGGGCCTTGTGATATCAAGGTTCAGCTTTTCCATAACTGCTTTGGGCATAAGATTGTGCGATGCTCCTGAGTCAAACATAGCGTTGTGCAAAAATTTGTCATGTATATGCAAACTGACATAAAAGGGTGAAATAGGTCCATATGTTGACTTTCCATTAACTTCTGGACCAAACAGCAGTTCAGGGGTATCATCTAAAACATTTACATCATCCTTGTTCTCTGGGATTTGAAGTGATCTTTGAATTTGTTGCCTATACACATCATGTTTGGCAAGTTCTGAGAGGGGGATGGATATCTTAAGTTTTCCAATCTCCGCCTCTAAATTAAATGGCTTTTCCAATGGAGTCTTGGTGTTGATAATGGGAGTTTTTTCTTCTTCATTTGAATTATCAGCGATTTGCTCTTGTTTATCAGCGTTATGGGACTTGATTGCTTGCGGTTTTTCTGTTTTAGGAGAGCTTTTTGGAACACTGGTCGAATTTTGCTCAGAGGAAGAAGGTGGCAGAGGCTGATCAATAGAAGGCTTCATTTCTGTTATGTCTTCTACAGTCACTTGATGCGGGTTTGGGACAGGTATATCAGCTGGTTTGGTTTGCTAGGTTCAGAAATATCAATGGTCCTAGTTCTCAGCTTATATTGTTTGTGTACTTCATACACAACAGTATCATAACCTTGTTTAAAATCAAAAGACTCACCAGACTTAGTCTGAAATTGACTATAGTCATGCTCATCTTGGTCTTCTTGGCTCAGGAAAGTTTGATGCTCACCCTTTAGATCCATCAGATTCATGTGAGTGTCTTCTATGGGTTCACTAGAAGTGGATGCCTCAACATAGTTTTCTTGGAAAGGGGGTCTTATGTCATGGTCTGGGCTTGACCTACCAGCATTTGTGTTCTGCGTTTTCCTAAAGTTTGGGTTCCTTATGGTATTGGACTGTTGTCCTTCCCATGATGATTTCCTCTCAACACTCTCTACTCTGTCTCCCAGCCTTTGCATGCCACTGATAATAGCATCAAGCTTTTGCTCTAAGGCTGAGGGTTCTTCCTTGAAGGTGGTTCTTCTTTCCATTCTAGCTCTGTTTCTTTTGGAAATTAGGTTGGCCTCTACGCTAACAGCAACATTTTGCATGTCTGCAAGGGTTTGAGGGGCTCTTTCCTTTAACTAGTATGCCATATTCGGGTCGAATCCATCAGGGAATTTATACAAGGCAAGGTCAGGTGGTGGTCTTAAGTTCTGTGGTATTGCATTATAGACATTATTGAACCTTGCACAGTACTCCAAAACAGTCTCTTGAGGACCTCTTTTAATTGTATCATATTCAGCTAGTATGTGCAAGGGGTCTTTCTTTTTCTCCCATCTGTTGGTAAAGGATTGGTAAAGCTCATCCGGAGTGGTTATAGAATTTGCAGCAAGTGATCTGAACTCGGTTCTTACATCACCTGTTAAACTTTGAACAAAATTTTTCATAATTACGCTGTCATCATCTATCTCGTAGTTCTCAAAATAGTCTTGCGTCTTCTTGGTATGTTGTAGGGCTGTGCAAGGACCGGTACTATCAAAATATGTGATTTTAGTTTGGTAATCTTGTGGCAAATCCCCAGGATTAGCAGGTAGTTGCAGGGGTGCATATCTATTGGCCATATTCACAGGGATAAGTGGAACAATAGGAACAACAGGGACAACTGGAACAGCTGTGACAACAATAGTGGTAATAGGAGTATGTGCAGTGAATGAAGGTGTGGAAGGAGTGCTTTGAGATGTGGATGATGAACAAGGGGAAATAGGGGTTGAATGAAATAAAACCTTGACAGGAGTTGGAACACAGCTAGGGTGAATTGCTTCAGGGCTATTATCAGCAAAATCTTCTTGTCTTTCTTGCTTCCTAAGGATCTTTGGCATTAAGTTCAGATTTTCAAAAGCAGCTGGGGGATTTGGGTCTGGATTTGACCTAGTATAACGAGAATTCATTTTGGGAGCCAGATTCTGAATTTGTTTTTTTTGGTACTTTTCTGCGAACGTTTTTAGAATTAGCAAGGAACCGATCCGATTTTGAAATAGCTGTCTATAGCCTAAAACTAGCATGAAGATTGACTGAAACAGCTTTTATTTACTTCTGTTAATGCAAAGCAAAAAACAGTTTCAAAGGCTTCCTGGCTGCTATTCAGGCTTCATCTGTAGTTTTAAGGAATATACAGCAATTAGAAAATCGATTTGTCCCCAGCGGAGTCGCCATTATGTTATCACTCAGGTTGTCCTTTTGATCAGCGCAAAAGGATACGGCCGAGGTAACCACAGACCAGTCTTTGGACTGCAGGTTCTAGCCCACCTGCAATCAGAGAGGGCTCTCTCTTTCTGATTTATCTTTGTTGAAGATGATTTTAGGCTAGCTATTGAGTTCAAGGGGTTTTTTTTTAAGTTTTGGTGGGAAGGATGATACTTTCAGGTAAAGAGGCAAGGATAGCATGAAAGTTTTAGAACCATTGGGCGTGGAGTCAAGGAGTAGGACTGCTGGTGCGTTTTCTTGGTCGCCAGAAGGAAAATGGAGCAAGCTAGCTGTATATGAAACAATTATTTAAGGTAAAAGAGATGGATTAAAGGCTAAGGAATGAGGGGCAATTAAGAATCTCTCATTCAGATTAGCAGAAAGAAAACAAATGAGCCCTATCTAGGAGCAGTTAAGAATTCCTAGATAACAGTCATTCATATGTGAAAAAGATCAAACATGAGCCACAAAGGAATTCATGCTTATGCCTAAATCGAAAAGAAAAAATTAAAAAGCCACAGAAACTGAGCATAGAGTGCAGCTAAGCAAATTCTAAACCAATCCTTCATTCTGCAACTTGAGCTTATATGAAATTGAAATAACAGAGGTAAGAAGCACTTATTGATTCATACTGCAGCACAAGAATTCCACATTCAATTCTTCAGACCATTAGACACAGAGCAGGCAGTCATTTCTCCAAAGCTTTTCAACAATCTTTGATTAAGTAAAACATCTCAGATATCCCGTGCGAGTCTCTCCTCTAGATTATCAACCAACCAACCCTTAAAACAATCTAGAGGGTGGTATAAATAGGGAAAAAATATCCAGAATTGTCTATTACAACTTGACCTAAACAGGTCTGAAAGAAACTGATTACTTTAACCTAATCCTATCCAGAAATAAATGCAAGAAAATATCTTTGAGCTGAGTTGAGGGCAGCTGTATCAAAACTGAGTTAATGTGTTGTCCTTGGTGGCTTGGTGTAGTGTTTCTGCAATAACTGTGCTTTGGGCTTTGATCCATTGCTGTTTGGCGGCTTTAAATGCTTTAACTGTGATTTGAGAGCTTTAATGGGCTTACACCGCTTTATTTGACTTTGTTGGAGGCCATTCAATGCTAAGCTGCCTTGGGAAATGAAGATTTTGATTAAAACATCCAACTGATACTCTTTGCCGCTCCATCTTTCCTCTGATACTCTTTCGCAGTTGAATCAGGCCGTTTCTCTCTTTCGCTGTGTATGAAATTGTCAAATCAATAGTTAATGGCCGCTGTTCGGCCCTCTGTTGCTTTAAAAACTGCGTTTGCCCCTTTCTAAATGCTTCGCGAAGAAAAATGGGTCATTCTGCACCTTTCGGGCTTGCTGGGGGCTGCGCGATGAGGGTCTTTCCACTTTGGCCCATTTCTCGTAGCCATGCGCGATTAGCGCTAGGCGCTAATCGCGCATGAAAAACTGCCTCAGAATTTGAATCTGGGCTTCCTAAGCACGATTTTCGCCTTCGCGCCTTTTTTGCTGATGACATCAGCATGACGTCAGCGGGTGGGACCCAGTACGGCGGTGACGTGGCAGGGTGACGTCAGCATGTACGGCGGGTGACGTGGCGGTACACGGTGGCAGTGACGTGGCAATGGTGAGTTGGCAGTATGGTGGCAGGAGGCCGACGCAGGCAGATGACGTGGTAGGATGACGTCACTGGGCAGAGGACGTGGTGCTGACGTCACCCAGGGGAGGGCGGTTTGGCAGTTTCGGGCGCACCGCCTTTGCACTGAAGCGGTTTGGGAGGAGGGGGCTCCGCCACACCTGGGAGGGTGACGCGTGGCGGGAGTACGACGGTAAAACCGCCGAACTCCCGGACGCTAACCCTCAGGCTGTTGGCGCGAGAAAACACCCGCCCACCGTAGATCTTGGGCGGGCCAGATCTAACGGTCGACGGGACAGGTAAGGTGACGGAAGGTTAGGGCGGGGACCCGCCTGCTATATTTAATTTTTTGTATGGCGGGGGGGTTTAAAACCTTAGGAAAGTGGGTTTTTGCGGGTTTTGCGCGCCGGGGTAGATATTTAGAGGCAAAACTTTAGAATAAAGGCGGAAAAATAGGTTTTTCAGGGTTAGGATTTAGGGGAACTGGTTGTTATTCTGACCAGATGTCAGAGTAACTCCAGGACACGGATGGGCTAATTAACAGCCCCAGATGGACTGTTATTTCCCAGAACTTATACAATAGGGCTATAGTGCTAGGGATGGGGAATATGTACATAGGGGAACTTTATACATAGTTTTAGTAGGGGAAGGGGGGATAGATAGGGAGCTATATAATAGAATTATTAGTTAATATGTAGGTGACCAGAAAGCGCTAAGTATGTGACGTTAGGTTATTTTGGGGGAAAAGTGACTCATAGAGTGAAACAACAGGACTCCTAAGCAAAGAGGACCTTTACTCGGGCAAATATAATGGAAAATGATGAAACTAAGAGGAATCAAGAAGATCTTGACCTCTTCAGGGAAGTTAGTGAGTAATT
Organism: Pinus tabuliformis; assembly: GCA_031772625.1. Lineage (NCBI taxonomy): Eukaryota > Viridiplantae > Streptophyta > Pinopsida > Pinales > Pinaceae > Pinus > Pinus tabuliformis. The sequence continues at coordinate 305,057,011 of CM062807.1, forward strand.
TGGGGATAAGGGAGAATGGGGAAGTTAGAGATATCCATCTTCAGCTCCTCCAGATGAAAACTGCCTTCAACTTGTGATCTGAATAAATATGACATTTGACAACATGAAATGGATCACAAGCCATGATTCTGCAACCACACAGCTACCTACCCAGCCTACCTTCCTAATATTTTTCTTCTTTTTGGGTGGGTGCACTTAGACTTGTAGACCCTGCTTTACAATTTTTCTTTTGACTGCCCTCCTATCTAAGTCTACCCTTATTTCTGCCAAGGGCCCAGATTAAGCAGTTCGGCTCCTTTGATTCTCTACCTATCTACAAATCTGCCAAGATTAAGCTGTTTGGTCAGATATTAATTCTCTATATTCTAAAACAAGAAATTGAAACCTAGGGGGGCCAAGATTAAACTGTTTGGTCCTCCCTTTTGTAGAACATTCTTAAAAAATGGTTAAGTCATCAAAATTGGAATACAGCAGTGGCACTTGGACTGGCACACTTTCATGGCCTTTTCTTTGGCCTCTTTTGGAAATATGTAACCTTGCAGCATGAAAGATGACATATTTGGCATGTAAAAATGTCAATCATGAAATATGAACACCTGTTGCAACAGGAGGCTAACAGAAATCAACCTCTCATTTCTACACAGGAAATAGGGCATTCCATGTTGTGACTTGGAGCCATTAAACCCATAATATACTCTATATACAATAAATATAAAACTTCAGGCATTTAGCTTATAGACACATGACAAAAATTTATAAAAAGAACTATAAGAATTAGAGAATTTCATTCAATAAGTTCATGCACCAACATTACATAACAATGCAACATCATTAAGAGTCAAACATTAAATTTCATAAGGAAATCTTTATTTTCATGGATCTTAGCTAAATACATGCAAATACAATAAATCCAATGGCCAAATTGAAGGTGGGACTTCAATTTTCCACCCAACCATAGACCTATTGTAGCTAAAATCACTTACAATAGTCACCCTCGAGCTAGATCCACGATCTAAGGGGAATTTCTTTTCAACAAATTTAGCATGAAGCCATATTCAGTCCCAAAAGGATAAGAATTACATATGGCATTGGGTGGTTTATCAACTATTCAAGAACAAGATAATTCACAACAATGGGTGGTTTATCATCTCACAACAAGCACCTTGGGTGGTTTATCAACTCTCTATCAGTAAGCACCCATCTACATGTGGTTTATCTACCCTAGCTAGCACCTTGGGTGATTGATCAACTCTCTGTCAGAAAACACCCATCTACATGTGGTTTATCTACCCTAGCTAGCATCCTGAGTAGTTTCTCAGCTAGTCCTTGGAAAGCACTCATTCCATTTCCTCTTAATCATCATACACTTTGGTCACAATTTCCTCTTCCAAGGAATCATATTCCATCAACTCATAACTCTTTCCAGCTTTCCTCATGAGCGTTACCAAGAAGAGGTCCAACCCCCATATTGTTGTGCATTTACCTTTTTATTATTTCCTCAGGGTTCCTATTCATGTTCCTCTTAAACTCTTTGTCTTGTTTTTCTTTAATAATTGCACCATAAAATTAATTAATGGTGCCAACCAACCCCACAGGGGTACATATTTCCTCTTCCCTCTTAGATCATCGATCTATGGTCCCACTCTTCAGGCCATTACATAAAAACATACTCATTTACAATTCATAGTATTTTTACATTACCAAAAATCAGGGTAAAATGTAATAGTGGTGTTACATTCCTTCTCATGCATCAAGATTCATGTTGGTTGTTCTCTTCTTTAGTCTTTGGAAATATATAATGAAGATGAATATTACAATCTTTCCCGACCTTTTTTACCCATTTGCATTTACTTTCCAACATATACATCATTATCATAATCATATACATTTACAATATCAATGGGGGATTTAAGGTACATCTACACCTTAGTGCAAAAGGAGGTGAATCTCACTGGATTAATTATGTAACTTGACATATGTCTTCAAACCTAGTAGTATGCTTATAGGAAGAGAATGATATGACTAAAATCTTCCATGTAAAGATATAGGTTAAAAGAACAAAGATTGATGCTCTGTTTGACTCAGGTTCATAGACAAATTTCATAGTAGCGGATCTAGTCAACAAAGTTAGATTAGAGGCTCATGACCATGCTAGCCCAAATCCATTAGGATGTGTCAACAAGGAGGTAGATATAAAGGTAACCAAATATTGTAAAATTAAATTTTCTATTAGTGCTAGTTTTATTGATGAAGTATAATTGGATGTAGTTCCACTTGACATGTAGGATACAATATTCATGTGGAGAGCCAACCGATATCACCTCATCAAGGATACAAAATCTTTCATCATCAATGCGCACAAGGGAAAGTCAAGGATTTCACTCGTAAGTACTAATTGAGCTAAGAAATTTACTAGTTCTAGAAAAAGGTATGTTTTATTATTCTCAAGAGAAAATCGATTTATAGAAGAGTCAATGAGAGCAAAGTCATCCCTAGAGGGGTGTATAACGAACAAATACAATAATTCGAAGAGTTGTTACATGCATACAAGGGAGTGTTCTAGGAGCTTAAAAGGCTACCACCCAAGACGGAAGTGGAGCACAAGATCTAATTATTTCCAGACTCTCCATTGTTAGACATGGGCTATACAGAGTGGTCAGCCTTCTGGCTTACTCTAGAAGAAATAGAATCTGTCTTTGTTGAAGGACTGTCAAGTCTTCTCATTCAAATTAGGTATACAATGATAGTTGTTCCACCACATGATAGGCATAATAATAGCCATTCATGCTACAAAATCCAAGAAGATCCTCATGGCTCCTGTTAATTTATACTTTCATTGTAGACTCTCTCTCTCTCTCTCTCTTTCTCTCTCTCTGTGCGTGTGTGTGTGTGTGTTTTCTAGGAGCTTAAAAGGCTACCACCCAAGACGAAAGTGGAGCACAAGATCTAATTATTTCCAGACTCTCCATTGTTAGACATGGGCTATACAGAGTGGTCAGCCTTTTGGCTTACTCTTGAAGAAATATAATCTGTCTTTGTTGAAGGACTGTCAAGTCTTCTCATTCAAATTAGGTATACAATGATAGTTGTTACACCACATGATAGGCTTAATAATAGCCATTCATGCTAAAAAATCCAAGAAGAGCCTCATGGATCCTGTTCATTTATACTTTCATCTTAGACTCTCTCTCTCTCTCTCTATGTGCGTGTGTGTGTGTGTGTGTTTTCTAGGAGCTTAAAAGGCTACCACCCAAGATGGAAGTGGAGCACAAGATCTAATTATTTCCAAACTCTCCATTGTTAGACATGGGCTATACAGAGTGGTCAACCTTATGGCTTACTCTAGAAGAAATAGATTTGTCCTTGTTGAAGGAGTGTCAAGTCTTCTCATTCAAATTAGGGATACAATGATAGTTGTTCCACCACATGATAGGCTTAATAATAGCCATTCATGCTACAAAATCAAAGTAGAGCCTCATGGCTCCTGTTAATTTATACATTCATCTCTCTCTCTCTCTCTCAGCTTAATAATAGCCATTCATGCTACAAAATCGAAGAAGAGCCTCATGGCTCCTGTTAATTTATACATTCATCTCTCTCTCTCTCTCTCTCTTATAGGGGTTGATGTTGCTAAGAAGAATTCATCTCACCTTCTACTTTGAATCCTCGTGCAATTCTGATTCACTCCACAATATATTTCCTTCTCTCTCTCTCTCTCTCTCTCTCTCTCTCGCTATCTCTTATAGGGGTTGATGTTGCTAAGAAGAATTCATCTCACCTTCTACTTTGAATCCTCGTGCAATTTTGATTCACTTCACAATATATTTCCTTCTCTCTCTCTCTCTCTCTCTCCGGGTGTACTCTCTCCATAACCTTATAGGGGTTGATGTTGCTAAGAAGGATTCATCTCACCTTCTACTTTGAATCCTGTAGGTTTTAACCCCATACAAAAATTACCTACATACGAATTCTAAAACACAGAAAATAAACAATGCGAGAGCATAACACATAAAACACATATACACAGAGATTTTCCCCTGGATCCCAAAATCGGGACTTCAAGATTGATTTTTCATTATGTTCCTTTCAATGTTACAATATATATTTATACATGCCAAAGCATCCAATACCATGGACCGAAAACCATCGCGTCCAAAACCATGTGTGAAAATCATGCACAAAACCATAGGTAGGTTTGCACAACCTAATATAGGGTCCAAAAAACAAAATTTTTCGGGGCGTTGCCTCGGACCCCATAGAGGGGGGTTACCTGCACCCCTCAAACCCCCTGTGACCCCCTCGATATGCAATCGGCACAATGAAGGGGAGGCTGGACCCCCCTCTAACCCCCCAGTTAACTACGTGGCCTAGTCGTGGAAAGAATATAACACAACCAACATTCTCCCACTTGTTGTTTTCTTTCCACAGGGGGCCACAAGAGAGCCTAGTCATTTATCTAGCCCTACAATGCCCATTGTTTCTCTACACCAAGAGAACTTTTCAGAGCTCACATATTTTGTCAATGCATCTGTAGTATTCTTCAAAGTGTCCACCTTTACCAGCAACACCTTTTTGTCTTCTATCATATCCCTCACAAAGTGATACTGAACATCAGTGTGCTTTGTCTTTGAATGATATGCAGTGTTCTTTGCCAAGAAAATTGCACTTTAGCTATCACAGTATATCCTTATAGCTCCCTGTACTAACCCCATACTTGAACACAATCTCTACAACCATACTGCTTCCTTGCTTGCATGAGTGGCTGCCATGTATTCTGCCTCTGTAGTTGATAGTGCCACTACAGATTGTTTCTTACTCATCCAACTAACTGCACCTCCAAATAGGTTAAACACATACCCACTTGTAGATCTTCTCTGATCCAGATCTCCAGCCTAGTCTGCATCAACAAAGCCACGAATATCCAACACTCTGTCCAATCCTGGTCTTCCTTGGTAGCAAAAACCATAATCACTAGTGCCACACAAATACCTAAAAACTCGATTCACTGTTGTCCAGTGCTCCTTCCCTGGTTTTGACATAAACCTGCTAAATAATCCCACTACATGTGCAATGTCTGGTCTAGTACAGACCATTGCATACATCAGGCTACCGACTGCACTTACATATGGAACACGGGACATGTCCTCTTCCTCTTCTTGTGCCTTGGGACACTGTTCAGCAGATAAATTCACACCTACAAGAATAGGAACCTTCACCGGTTTACTATCCTGCATATTAAGCCTCTGTAGTATTGTCTCAACATACTTCCTCTAGTTTAACCAGAGCTTCCTCTTTGCCCGATCTCTTTTAATTTCCATGCCCAAAATATAGTTTGCAACACTAAGATCTTTCATGTCGAATTTGGGGGACAATTGGGTCTTCAAATCCTGGAAAATTTCTTTGTCATTTCCAACCAGCAACATATCATCCACATACAAGACCAGATAAATAACATGGTCACCAATTAATTTAAAATACACACAGTGATCTGCTTTGCTTCTAGTGAAGCCAATTCCCTGTATAAATGTATCAAAGTTCTGATACCACATCCTTGGTAACTGTTTTAACCCATACAGAGACTTATTTAACTTGCATACCAGTTCTTTCTTACCCTTCACCGCAAATCCTTCAGGTTGCTTGATGTAGATTTCCTCTTCCAGATCCCCGTGAAGAAATGTTGTCTTCACGTCCATCTGTTCTACCTCAAAATCAAAAGTAGTAGCAATAGATAAAATTAATCTAATAGAGGTTACCTTGGCAATAAGAGAAAAAATATCACCAAAATCAATTCCCGACACCTCGAAATAACCTTTTGCTACCAACCGAGCTTTGTATTTCTCCACCTTTCCTTCTACATTTGTCTTATTCTTGAACACCCATTTGTTGCCAATGGGTTTCCTTCCAGTCGGCAACTCCACCAGATCCCAAGCCTCATTTTTGTGTAAAGATGCCATTTCATCAACCATGGCTTGTTTCCAGAGTTTTCCATCCTTTGAATCTACTGCTTCCTTCACAGTTCTGGGATCATCGTCAGTAATAGATAAAGAAAAATTTGAACAGAAAGCAAATGGACTATACCTTTTTGGCTGCCTTCTTTCTAGAACTAATCTTCTCACACCCGGAGTTTGTGGCTCTTCATCTTCTGATTCCTCCTTTGTTGTAGAGTCTGATTCTTCCTCCTTTAGCTCAAACTCTATCTTCTCAGGTTCCTTTGATTGGACTTCATGTTTAAGAACATCTTTCACCTCACTGAACACCACATATCGGTTGTACACAACCTTCCTTGTTACTGGGATACAAAGCTTATAACCCTTTAAACCATCCTTATACCCAATAAAGATGCACTTTTCAGATTTACTATCCAACTTGGTTCGTTTCTCCTTTGGAACATGTACATATGCATCACATCCAGATACCCTCAGATGTGAAAGAGAGGGTTTCTTACCAGTCCATACCTCTTGTGGAGTCTTATCCTCCAATGCTGATGAAGGTGATCTATTGAACAGGTAACATGCTGTCTCCACTGCCTCTGCCCAGAATATTCCTCTCCTAGCCCGACACCACTGAGCATGCTTCTTACCCTTTCCATCAACGTCTTGTTCATTCTTTCTGCAACTCCATTTTGCTGAGGTGTATATGGAGTAGTCTTTTCCTGTGCTATACCACACTTCTTACAGAATTCTTCAAATTCCTTACTGCAAAACTCTCCACCGTTATCTATCCTCAATACCTTTATCTTCTTCTCTATCTGGTTTTCCACCAGAGCCTTAAATTCTTTAAACCTGTCAAATACTTCAGATTTCTTCTTAAGGAAATATATCCATGTGTTCCTTGAGAAGTCATCTATAAATGATACATAGTACACAGACTTACCCAATGATAGAACCTTCACAGATCCAAACACATCACTGTGCACAAGCTCTAATATCTGTTTCGCCCTCTTACCACCAGAGGGGAAACTCACCCGATTCTGCTTCCCATATACACAATTTTCACAAAAATCAAAATCCAGAGAGCTATTACACATACCTTCTACCATACCTTTACCATGAAGTATTCAAAGGCCCTTCTCTCCAATATTTCCAAGCCTTTGATGCCACATCATGGTCTTCTCTCCAGAAACCACTAGATTTTTTGCTCCACTTTCAGGAACCACAGAACTGTTGCACCCATCAACAACAGTGCTACCTTGTAGCTTGTACAGATTTCCAATCCGAACTCCCCGCATCAATACCAGTGCTCCACGAACCATCTTGGAGGTATCCTTCTCAAACACTGATTTTACACTTGCATCATCCAGCTTGCTTACAAAAATCAGATTTCTGGCCAATGCAGGAATATGTAGAACACCCAGAAGTGTTCTAACCCTTCCACCTTGCAACTTAAACTTTACTTTTCCGTGACCAACGATTCTAGCCTTCCTATCATCCCCTAAGAAGACATCACCACAATCGTATTTCTCATACTCGTAGAACCACTCTTTATTGGGAATGAAGTGAAAGGATGCAACTGAGTCAATCAACCATGCCTAATGATCTACATGTGTACTTGAAGAAGCCAAGTACACATCCCCACCTTCATCTGAGGTGGTTTTCGCCTCTGTAGAAGAAGCATCATCGGATCCCTTTCCTTTGTCAGGAGCTTTATATTTACAGTCCCTTTTGTAGTGCCCTTCCTTTCCACATTTCCAACACACCACCTTTACAGGTTCTCCTGGAGATTTAGATCTCCCTCTAGATTTATATCTCCCACTCGATGACTTATTTTTGTTTCTGTTCTGGGACTGTCCTTGTACAGACAAGGCATCACCATTTTGATTCTCCATATTTTTCCGTTTCATCTCCTCCATCAGCAAGGATGAGAATATTTCATCAAACTGCAAGGCACTTGCATTGTTACCTATTGCAATAACCAGACTATCCCAAGAATCTGGTAGAGAACACAACAAACTAATGCAATTATCTTCATCTGAAAGTTTGAAATCAATAGACGATAACTGACTTTTTTCCAGGGAAAAAAGCAGTATTTATTATAATAATAAAAGTTTTGATCCAGTAGTTCTTAAGCCGCGCAGGGCTTAATGAAGCAGTCACAGCTCGACCCGCAGGGAGCTTTTTTACTGTTTGAGAAACTGGGAAAGTCTACCTCCCGAGAGGAGGTTGTGAATCCATTTGTTACAATAGTTCAAAAAAAACTGGAGTCTCCATATTGGAAAACAACTCCATTACAGTCAGATAAAGTGTCCATCAGCACTGTGTAAGAGCAAAATTTACAAAATTTGATAAACTGAAAGCCGAGAAATAAATAGCCGGAAAAAACGAGAAGTGCTATGGAGGAATATATACAGAAAATACAATCAGAGAGAGATATAAAATCTGATATGAGCCAACAAAAACGGGGCGGAGCATATACTGAGAAAGTACTACTGATTATAAGGAGGCAAGTCTGATCTGACTGATTGCCCCTGGAAAATTTCTTCTATCGCCCAGCTGTCCGGATCCTGTAGTATACCTGCCTTAGATAACTGATCGGCTTCTTCGTTCCTTTCCCTGTAGATATGACATAATGAAAACCTGTTAAAGAGAGTCTTTAGGAATAAAATCTCTTCAACAATTGTCACTAGAATTTGATTTTGACAAGCAGCAGATCCATTGACCCAATTTATAACGTTTAGAGAGTCCCCAAATAACTGAATTGTGTTGATGTGTCTGTGTTGTAGCCAGCAAAGAAGAAGGCGCAAAGAGGATAGTTCTGCAAAATTGTTGGTTCCTGGGCCCAACCCAACTGAGGCTTTTAGGATGAGACGATAACTGACTTACCACAGTATTAAATGCATTCAGATGCTCTGTCACCGAGTCTCCATCTTTCATCCTTAGGTTATACAGGTTTTTCCGTAGGAACATTTTATTCACCAGTGACTTAGATTGGTACAAAGTCCCTAACTTGTCCCACAAAGCCTTCATCGTAGCTTCCCCTGATACATTCAGCAATACCGAATTTGAGACACACAATCGTATTGTGCTCTTTGCCTTCCGATCCAACTTCTTCCATTCTTCATCAGACACTCTCGTTGCTTTAGTACCCAGATCTACTGCGATCCACTGATGTTTATCCACCAACAGATCCTCCATCTTGAGTTTCCACAACTCAAAACTCTGACCATTAAATTTCTCGATCTCTATCTTTCCACTGCTCGCCATCTTCTTTCACCACCAGAATCGATCCCGCAGATCTCCCACTGAACGAGGTCTACCATAGGCCCGAGCGAAACTCCTCAGCAACAAAGGCATCCCCTTGAAGCCAAAATAGCTATGATACCAAATGTAGGTTTTAACCACATATAGAAATTACCTGCATACGAATTCTAAAACATAGAAAATAAACAATGTGAGAGCATAACATATAAAACACATATACACAGAGATTTTCCCCTGGATCCCAAAACGAGACTACCAGCTTGATTTTTCATTATGTTCCTCTCAATGATACAATACATATTTATACATGCCGAAGCATCCAATACCATGGACCGAAAACCATCACGTCCAAAACCATGGACTGCAAACCATCGCGTCCAAAACCATGTGCGAAAATCATGCACAAAATGATAGGTAGGTCCGCACAACCTAATATAGGGTCCAAAAAACAAAATTTTCTGGGGCGTTGCCCTGGACCTCATAGAGGGGGGTTACCTGCACCCCTCAAACCCCCTGTGACCCCCCTCTACGCAATCGACGCAATGAAGGGGGGCTCTGCCCCCCACTCTAAACCCCGGTTAACTGCGTGGGCTAGTCATGGAAAGAATATAACACAACCCAACAAATCCTCATGTAATTCTAATTCACTCCACGGTACTTAGGATCATACATGTACATATTTCCTTGTTTTTAGACATTCTCTACTACTATCTAATCTCTCTACTCACCCCCATGCACTCTGCAACTTTTCTTTCTACTTTATTCTCACACTCTTATGATGCTTTCTTTGATCACACACACCATCAGTCATGAGAATTCAGGTCCCCTTCCTTAGGGCATTTGATCAATATTGATTCTCCAGAATGGATAGATAACCCATATTCTAGAGTTGTTCAATACCACTTTCCTCCCCACTCTTTCCATAATTGTTGACAATTGGGAAGCTCAACCACCATTAATGCATGTTCAAATAGGAAACTCCCCTAAATCCCCTTACAACTTCCTTATCAAGCATCAAGATCAACTCATCTCCTATACATGTCTAATTAATCAATTTTAATCACTTTCAATGTATCATTGCAATCATACGTAGAAATCTAACATAAAAATAATCATGGGCTCTAAACAACATTTTGATTTCATTAACAAATGAATAGTATGCCTCGTTTTATAAAAGTTTGTTGGAAACAAAAGAAGGGAATTCCACTCTATCCAGCCATAGGCTCAACTACACTCACACTACAATGTTATCTTTCTTGCAACTAGCTAGCCTTGACCCAGATTCAGTGCGAAGAAAGGAAATCTCACTCAGGGTTCAACAAGATTCATTTAAAGGCAGAGAACATGAAGGTTATTCTCCTTCATAAATAGGGATTCAATGTCTTACCTTTTAACCACTGATCTAGGCCATATAATTTTTCACAGTATGGTCTCACTATGTTTGCATGGCATAAAAAGATCCCTTCACTAATTCAGTAGTCCCTTAGTGCTTCCCTTTCTTAGTGTTTTTGTGCCTAGTTTGAAAAAGCTACCTCAACTTTTCCTTTGGACCTCTAGCTTAGACCAATGGCTTTAACACTAACTTCCCTCACCAATTAAGTCATCCACAAATTTACATGGGTTTATGCTGCTAAGAAGGATACCTCTCACCTTTTACTCAAAGCCACAATCTCAAAATCCTCGTGTGGTTCTGGTTCACTCCATGGTGCTTAGATTCATATACAATCATATTTCCTTGTTAATATACATTCTGTACTGCTATCTAATCTCTCTACTCACCCCTACACACCCTGCAATTTTTCTCTTTGCTTTGTTCTCACACCCATATGATGATTTTCTCAATCACACACACTATTAATCATGAGAATTCACGTACCTTACCTTAGGCCATGTGGTCAATATGAATTCCCTAGAAAGGATACATAGGCCATATCCAAGAATAGTTCAATACCACTTTCATTCCCACTCTTTCCATAATTGTTGATTGTTGAGTGCTTAACCATTAGGTCAAAAATCATAACAATTAATGCAGGTTCAAATAGCAAGCTTCCTTAAATCCCCCCTAGAACTTCCTTCTCAAGCATCAAGATCCGTGTTGGTTGTTCTCTTCTTTAGTCTTTGGAAATATATAATGAAGATGAATATTACAATCATTCTTGGTCTTTTTTACGCATTTACATTTACTTTCCTACATAGGCATTATTAACACAATTAATTACAATTATATTATCAATGGGGGATTAAAGGTTCATCTACACCTCAGTGCAGAAGGAGGTGAATCTTAGTGGATTAATATGTATGTTGACATGCTTTTTAAAACCTTATAGCTATGTTTGTAGGAAGAGAAGGATATGCCCAGACTCTTCCATGTAAAGATACATGTCAAAGGGACAAAGATTGATGATTTGTTTGAATAATAATCTCATAGTAGCGGGTCTAGTCAACAAACTTGGATTGTAGGTTAATGACCATGATACCCTATATCCAATAAGATGGGTCAAAAAGGAGGTAGAGATAAAGGTGACCAAACATTATAAATTAAATTTGCTATTAGTGTTGAATTTATTGATGAAGTATAATTAGATGTAGTTCCACATGATTTATACAAAGTTATGTTTAGAAGTGTCCCTATATGTACATGCAGAATGAAATCTTCATGTGGAGAGCCAACCAATATCACCTCATCAAGGATAGAAAATCCTTCATCATCAACGAGCACAAGGGCAAGTTAAATATTTCACTAGTAAGTGCCAACCAAGCTAAGAAATTAACCAGTTCTAGCAAAAAGTATGTTTTATTATTCTTAAGAGAAAATATGTTTGTATAAGAATCAATGAGAGCAAATGCATCCTTAGAGGGATGAACTACGGAACAAAGACAATAATTGGAAGAGTTGCTATGGGCATATAGGGGAGCGTTCTAGGAGCCTAAAAGGCTATCACCCAAGAGGGAAATGGATCACAAGATCTAATTTTCTACACTCTTAATTGCTAAACGTTGGTTTATACAGATAATCCATTTTGGAAGCAAGTGAAGTAAAGAATTAATTGCAGCAACTATTGTAGTTGGGTGTTATTAAACCAATTACCTCACCATCTGGTTCATACATCATAAGTGTGCCAAAGAAGGATGGGATTTGGTGAATGTGCATTGATTACATGGCATTAAACAAAATTAAACTAAAGAAGATATACCCCCTTCCCAGGATAGATGATCTTTTGGATGAGTTGCAACAAGGGAAATACTTCACCAAGTTGGTTTTAAAATTAAGGTATCACCAAGTTTGAGACAAAGAAGAAGATGCCTAGAAGAATGCCTTCAAAACCATAAAAATATTGTATGAGTGGTTAATCATGCCATTTGGTCTATATAATGCATGAACTACATTCATGAGATGAATGAATGATGTACTACACCCTTATCTAGATTCATTTGTTATTGTTTATTTGGATGATATATTGGTTCATAGTGTTAGATGTGAGGAAAACTTCTCATAATTAATGTAGGTTCTACAAACATTGAAGAAGCACTAAATGCTAGAAAATCTCAGGAAGTGTGAGTTTTCACCACAACATCTGGTGTATTTAGGCATTGTTATTAGTGGAGGGGGGCTTAAGATAGATCATTCCAAGATGTAGGTCATTATGAAGTGGTAGATGCCTACAAATGTTTCTAAGGTCAAAAGTTTTGTTGGGGCAACATAATACCTATTGAAATTCATAAACTCATTTTTAGAAGTATTTGCAATGCTCCACACCATAATAGCGAGTGGAAAGAGTTTCCATTAGGGGAAGGGTTAGTAAAAGGCCTTTGAAGAGTTAAATAAGAAAATTTGTTAAGAATTTTGTCTTGCATTACCGAAGTTGTAGTAGCCCTTTGAAATAAAGACGGATATGAATGAGTATGTTATGGGAGTGGTCTTGATGTAGAGAGGAAGACATGCATGTTATCATTATGAAGCGTTTCATGGGGAGGTTCTCAACTACCCTAACTATGACAAGGAACTCTATGCCCTAGTACAAATGATCAAAATATGGAAACATTATTTAATGTTAAAGGAGATAGTCATCCACATACATCACCAACTCCTATAATACCTATAGGCTCATAGTAAGTTATAGCAGAATATACACTACAAGTGGATGGGGTTTTTATCACATATTCATTTAGTGATAAGGTATAAGAAGGGTGGCACAAACAATTTGTATGACACGCTTTCAAGTCCACTCACATAAAAAATCATAGTTTTGGGAACTATAGCTCACAAGGAGCAGTTCACCCATGATACATATAGAGAGGCATATACAGAGGCTGCGGTCTTTAAGGAGGTGTATCAACAACTACAGGTCTAGAGTCATGTGGACGATGGTGACAACATAATTGACTATCATCTCTGCGAACATGTTACTCTATAGGATGGAAAAACTTTGTTCTAAAAGGTGAGTGACTATAATTGATTAGAGAGGCTCACACCTTCAAGGTTTTAGGGAATTTTGGTATTGAGAAGACAATTGAAAATTTTTAAAGGCATGTTTATCAACCCATGATGCAAGAAGATTTAGCTAGATTCATTAGAGGGCGTATACTTTATTGTATCAATAAATCTAGTAAGAAGAAACGTGATCTACATCATACTTTACTGGTACCCACTCATGCATGGGAAAGCATTTCCATGGACTCTATGGGAGGTTTAATAACAACTAGGAAGGGGCATTACTACTTTTTCATGGTGGTTGATAGGTTTACCAAGATGTCTATTAGCATGCCCTGTAAAAGAACCATGGGGGAGGGGGGGTTATGCAGTAGCAAAATTATTCTTTGAAAACGTATGGGTGCATTTTAAGATACCAAGGAGTATCATCTTAGACAGGGAAATTGGATTTCTTAGTGAATTTTGGGATATTAAGGAACATTTTTTAAGACAAGGACACCTGATTTCTCAATGCATTTTGGATCACATTTTCGTGGAAGATGGACACAAAATTGAAGATGTATACAACGTTCGACCCATATATAGATGGGAAAACATAAGTAGTCAATAGGACTTTGGTACAAGTTTTAAGGAGTTGTAATCAAAAGCATCCAAATATCTGGAATGAAAATTGGGTCTATATACAACGTTCCTACAACATAGTAGTCAACACTTCAACTCGCAAGTCACCATTTGAGATTTGTTTTGGAAATTTCCACCTTCACCTTCAGATGTAATGTATGGACAACAAGGAGGAGCGAGAGGGGATCTCATGGGGGATGCTTTAAGAGAAAAAAATAATATTGACAAGATCATAAATATACATTTATAAGCATAAGAGGCGTTGAAGAATTCATAGGAAAAATACAAGGCCAAATATGATCAACACAAGATAGAGAGGCCATTTAGAGTAGGAGATAAAGTATGGTTACAATTGGACAAGAAGAGTTTATAGGGTCCCGATAAGAAAATCAAGGACCTATTATATGGTCCTTTCCAAATATTGGAAGAGGTGGGAGATTATGCCTATAGACTTAATATATCCCCATTCATGCATATTTACTTAGTGGTGAATGTGGAAAATATTGAACTTTATGAGATTTCCATGTTGGTTCAATAAGAGGATCAAGTCCTACCTTCCATGGAGAACTTAGGTCCATATTCTCGGGCAAAGTTAATCGAGGATACAACTGTGCAAAAGAGGTATATAAATACAATGTTAGGCATGATCAACAAAGGATAGAGAAGTCATTGAAAATGGGAGACAAAGCATGGCTGCAATTGACCAATGAGAGGCTACAAGGCCGTGATAAGAAAATAAAGGCTCTATGATATGGTCCTTTTGAGATATTAGAAAAGGTGGGAGATATTGCCTAAAAACTTAGTCTACCCCCATACATGTGCATTTTACCAGTGGTGAATATAGAGAATCTCAAACTTTATGAGCCTTCCATGTTAGGTTAAGAAAAAGAATAGGTCTTATTTAACCACCCCCTCCCACATTTACCCAATTTCATTGGCCTGCTAGGGTAAACATGAGATGAAGAGTTACTATGACATGACCTGACCTCAAAGCTTTAGTTATGGAAGTGGGGCCGACAACTGAAGACTTACATACATCCCTCAAGGCTTACAGGACACTCAGGGGCCAAAGAACCACCCTAGGTGACCAAACCCTAAGATGGGAGCTATTTTTCTCTGACCTAGTGTTACAGATCCATTTGAGCACATCAACCCCAACCTAAAGATCAATACTATTAGGGCCCATAAAACCCTAATTCAGTTGTTACATGCCCTAAAGAAGTCAACCATCAAAATGCCTAGCTTCCCAAGAAGTTTCATGACTGAAATAATCCAAAAACTTCTTCTAAGAAGATTAGCGCAGGCAGGCCTTCATTAGGGTGTGCTGCAATGCAGACCATACACTTATAGGGTGTTATGTAGCACACTTGAGCCCTCTTTGGCCTGCGTTGGGTGAATTTGAGCAAAATTTCATTGGGGTTTGGGAATATTCTTATCCATTGGATGCATCTAGAAGTTTCCCAAGTTTATCTACTCCCTTGAGCTCGTATTTGGATGAGGAAAGGAGTTAAGGAACATCAATCCCTTTATCCCTTCCTCCATGGAACTAAATCCTAAGTTTGGGTGGGCATTCATTATCACCATTTATGGCATAAATTCCTTCATTCACCTATAAAAAGACCACTCACCTAAGTGATCAGGGGCTGGAAATCATTGAATTATAGGGAGATGCTCTTAGTATGAGACTTGAGTTGGTTTCAAAATGTCTTGCTTGTTATGAGGAGAGGATGGGATTGAACTAGAGGAGTGACACTGAATCAAGCAAATCGGGTTGTAACTCTTCCTTTTACTAATAAAGTGTTCAAAGCTTTTTCCATGTGCTTGTGTTATTCATTTATGCTTTCATATGTGTATCATGTACTTAATTCCATGCTATTTTTAATCAATAGATCATTATCATATGCTTTGATCAGTTTTTGTCTTATGTCTGTGTGCAGGTACTCTTCAAGCGGATTAAGTACGGAGAGGAGTGACATAATTGATCAAGGGAGATAAGGAATAAGCGAAAGCTATAGGTAGGTTTCTTTACCTCTTATTTAATCTATTGATCATAGAAAAAGTAGAGAATGCTTTGCACTATTGTTCTAGACTGAGCTACTAGTCTAGGGGTTTAAGAGTTTATCTGTAGACACTAAAACTTCCTAAAACACCTAGCTTCATAATCACATGCAAAAGCCTGCAAGAGTGGGGTTATAGGCTTCCAACCACACGCATAAGCCTAGCTCCCTGCAGTTATAGCCCAAAATTACTAGTTTAGAGGGTGCGGTCTCGAGATTTGAGCCACTTTTCTAGGCCAACCTCCATACCCCTGCCCAAAATTTCCCGTAACTTATCAAAACGATAAATTACATAATGACAATGCTAATCATACAAAACTTGAACAAGAACTTGACCTAACCAGGCCTAACCATGACAGTCATTTTGTTAAACATATGGTGAACATGTAAGCTACAGGTCATGAATGCATATCTGATCATAGGAGTCTGAAACATATCTAAGAATCACCAGGAATGTCTAATGCATCTCATAATAGTTGCAATAACACTTGTTAGCCTGTGCATTCATTAACAATCAAATACTTATCAAATGATGAACAAAGCCATAGCTAGAGCACATTACAGATCCATGCTTACAACCAACATATAACCAAATTATTAACCATGATATAACAACCATCAAGTCATCATAATATAAAGTACAAGTGTTCACAGAATACAATAGGAAAATAACTCTTATTAAATTATGCAATAGCCAACCAAGTCAGGGACTTCCACATACTTCCCAACCATAGATTGGGTTGAACAAAATCTTTCTTTCAACCAATCACCCTGTGCCATATTCCAAGCATTAATGCGGGATCTCAAGACATAAGCAACCAAGGTTTCCTAGAGATTAAACCACCTCCACCCTTAGGCTACCATGATCTCTCCAAAAGAGATCACGAAGCCCAAACAACTTGGGTGCCTCAGAGTTTCTTCACCATTACCTTGAGGAATTTTCCTGTCTCCACCCACCTGTCGAGGCTTACTGGAGATTAAACCACCTTCACCCCAACCCTTGGGAATTGACTTGAGACCACCTCACCCTATTCCAAAACCTTTTGGCAATCCAAATCTCAATCAAGAAATGAATCTCATCACACCATGGCTATCTAGGAAATGGAAAGGAAAGGATGAAACCACTATCAAACTTGACAAAACCCATGCCATTGACAACAAATGAGCAAATGCATGTACCATACATTCACACCTCAGTTAGGAAATCATACGTGCAACATGTTACCTATGAAATCCTCCTACCGAAGCTACCTGATCCAACCTTCCTTGCTTGCTTTTTTGCTTGTTTTCTCCTCTTGGTGCTCTTCTCTCTCAGAAACTGATTCCAAAGCCAAACTAAAATAAAACTGTGAATTGATCCTCATAAGCCTTTTTATCATCGAGGCCTCTATTTTTCTTCATTTTCCTCTATTTTCTTTTAATTTTCCTCTCATGCAAATATGTGACCCTTCATCTCCCTTTTCTGATATTTTCGTTTATTTCATAAATAAAATGCCAATTAATGCATTTTTGCCTTTGCCAATGCTTTTTCCAATTTCCTTATCTAGAAATAAATTGAAAGTGACACCAACTAGGTTCTTTTTCCCAATATTTAACTTGGAATACGTGTCCCATGACCTTGGTCTTATAATTTTTACATGGAAAATCAATGAGGGGTTGTTACAAACCCCTCCCCCTCGGGGGAACACAGTCCTTGGTGTTCTATGACACGTATGACCAAAAAACTACTAAAAACAAAACATACTACCCATGGAGCCTTATAACATAGCTCGATGCAGTATTTATAATGACATCCTGCTGAAAATATGAAAATCATACGTTTACTGGAGCTTTATAACATAATTCATTATGATATTTATAATAACAACCTCATATACTTATGCACATTTTCTTCAACTAGAAAATAATCATATTGTTCATGGAGATTTATAAATCGAGCTCGATACAATATTCACAATGAAATACATATATATACATATGCACATTTTATTTAACCAACAAATAAAAGGATACGATGTCTGCATCCACAACAAGGGAATCTAGAGGCTCACATCTCCACCCTCATAGTAATACCAAGATTCACCTCCTTCCTAGGAAGTACAAAATCCACTGCGAAAGTCAAACTTGAATCCAATGTCCAACACTATGATCCTTGCGCTACGTGTTCCTTCAGTGAACAATTATTGACTCATTGATCCAATGCACACTCCCAATGTGCTTTTTATTCCATCTGGCAATGCTAATGACAAAAAAAAATCATTCCTTGACCTTCCCCTCTTTGCTACATAGTCCCTCGGGCAATCTAGTTACCCCCTTTCGTGCAGTCACTCACCTTCCAAGCTCCCTGACACCCCTTTCTATGCTACATAGTCCCTCAGACAATCCATCCCCTGGCAAGGTTTTCTCACATCGGAAGGTCCAAAAACAAAGGCATATCGCCGCCTCAAAACCATCATTCTAGTCATAGCATGTTCATGGCAATCAATGGACACTATTGGGTACTAATGTCCCACAATGGCCCTATTCTTGAAGCGGTTTACCAACATACTGTTGCCTATTCCAATTCCTTTTGTTGCTGCTACTAATTCTTGCAGTTAGTTTAAACCACCCAAATTGGACATTTCCTACTTTCCTGTGTCAGGCACATAATTTCCATTATACTAAAAAGTAATTGAAACTAATTCAAATCATACCTCATTGATGGCCCATCAATAAGGTACACTTGCAATTCTATTTACTTCTTGTCACAACAAGTTAAACTAGCTCTTTGATCAAATCATCATGTATAAACATATCGCATCTGGTTAGCTTAAAACACAACCATCTTAAATCAAAATCGTAAATCACATGCAACCATCATAAATTAGAATCATAAACTATGTGCCTAATTAAAAACTGAAATAAAATTTTGACACTTATCTTTCAAACGAATCTTTTCCTCTTCCTTTATTCTTTGTCCTTTCCGTACATACACTAAATCAGATGCCAAACCCGACAAGCACCTAGTGCCTTCTCTTCTCTTTGATGATGTACACACACTGGATTGGTTTCCAAACTAGGCAAGCACCAAGTGTCTTCTCTTCTCTTCAATCTCGTACACACATTGGATTGGTTTCCAAACCCGACAAGAACCCAATGCCTTCTCCCCTCTTTGACCACATACAAACACTGGAGTGGTTGCCAAACCTAATAAGCACCCATTGACTTCTCTTCTCTTCAATCTAGTACACACACTGTATCAGTTTCCAAACCCGATAAGCACCCAGTGCCTTCTCTGCAAAGCAACAAGGGAATCCAAAGACTAAACTGCCTCCTTCCTCAATATCAACAACAAGGGTATCCAGAGACTAAACCACACCTCAACCCTCAATATCAGCAACAAGGGCATCTAGGGACTAAACTACCTCGAGCCTCAATACCAACAACAAGGGTATCCCGAGACTAAACCACCTCAACCCTCAATATAAGCAACAAGGGCATCCACGGACTAAAATGCCTTAACCCTCAATATCAACAAGGGCCCAAATAGTCCCATACCTACCTGTCCCATCACATTGTACAACACATACACATACATAATTTACGGGACAACACATACACCTACTCCCGATGTACAATCACAACACATATATGTACACATTGTACACTATACTAAATACACATGTCACGACACAATGACTGTACAATACCCGTAACACAGTACCACATATACACAACACAACATTTACGACATTTACACAATACCACATGTACACAAAACGACCTGAATAACGTGTACACAACGCCACATGTACACAACAACACATGTACACAACACCACATGCACACAACACCACATGTACACAACACCACATGCACACAACACCACATGTACAACATGCACAAAACACCACATGTACATAACATCACCTACACAATGTGTACATAATGCCACATCTACACAACACTACCTGCACAACATGTACACAACACCACATATGCACAAGACCACATGTACAACATGTACACAAGACCACCTACACAATGTGTACACAACACCACATGTACACAAAAATAGTACTACACATCCAACAACCACACTGTCTCTACCAAGCAACCTTGCTTCTAGTGTCTTTCCACTATCCATGCTTTTTCCAGCATGCTACATATCACACTGCTTTCATTCTGCTGATGTATCCTTTAGCGTAGCTTGTCCATAACATAAACATAGGCATAATATAAACACATAATATCAATTCATATCCACATGACATTGACCTCACAGATCTGTCATGGCTACTCTTCTCGCTTGATAACAAGAACCTCTTCATGCCATTCCCCTGCATAAGCAATCATTCCTCCACAAGCATGATCCCTGATGACCCTGCCAGACAAAGACATACATACATACATGTATACAGATATAGACATCAACATAATCATGATCACAACATAATTACTAGATATCATAAAGTCAAGGTTAAGAGAGGTCCCTTTATCCGTGCATAACATGCACAACATTGAGAACAACAGTTCCCAACATATCCAAGGCATATGAAGCCTTAAATCCATTTACTTTACCTTTCTCATGATTGTCCCACCACTGTCCATTTACCCCAATGGACCCAACCAATCCAACTAGTTGTCATATTATTGCCTTCAAGTATCGTTTACTCATGCACCGGGCTTCATTCAGATCTTACATTACCTGTTGGGTTTCATCCAGCTCTCCTCGATCTCCATTAAATTTCCTCCTTCCCCAACCAATTCCCAAGGCCCTCAAAACATAAATGGCGAGAAAAAAAAGCAAATAAGAGAAAACCGTGGAAAGCCAATAATAATACAACACCACAAACAAAGTCACATGGACATGCACCAAAAACAAACAAAACTACAAATATAGCGTAAACAAATCACAAATCATCGAAAGCGCAAGACTCTCAATAGAATCCATTACTCAATCCCCATGGGTTCCCAATGCTTCCAAGGGAAATCTCAACCCAAGCCTTCTTCAAGGTTTCATGGCAATCTCTTTTTCCATGCAATCCCTTGCATCATACTGCCATAAACACACAACTATCAGTGAATAAATAAACATAACGATATACTGGTTACCTTACCTTACTGTGTCAAGCACAGTGCCTTATAATTGAACAAGTACACATATAATTTCTCAAGAGATTCTAATTCTCTTGACGAATCCAACCATAACTGGAAATAAACTGTTATACCTATCAAATACACGTTCTTGCATATAGCACATATTCCCATAATGTCAGACAAAATCAAGGTTAAGAAGACTTCTTGTATTCATGCAATGCACTCATTCATTTGGAATTGTGGTTTCCAAATATATCCAAAGGAATTCTCACCCAATTCGTTTAGTTGATCTTTTTCCTTGCTACAATCGAGTCTTATTATGTGCTACCACATCACCTAACTGTTAGTTATATAAACAAATCAACCTTTACCTTGTCTTGCTAATACCAAGCATTTTGCCCTTACTACTTCACACGTGTTAGTCACATGTTCCAGAGATCAATAAATCATGTCTACTAATTTGAAATTAACCTTTACCAAGACTAAAAACCACGTCAACTCATATTCATTAGTCATAATACATGTTAGTACAACCGTCTTAAAACAAGACCATTCCTTCATGCAATATTATAGACACATACTCACATCATACAATTAATCAAATATTCAAACAACTTGTAAACATAACCCCCTTACTGTCCAAGGAGACAACTACTATAATGGCCCAATATCTAATGTCCAATTATGGAAATGGATATCCACAACTCTACTAAATTTAACCACAATTGCCAAAACTTGGTTCTCATTTCTCATACATTTTGTACTTGAAAACATGTCACATAATCATGCAACTTTTTCATTCTATAGATTTCATGTCAGGTCTATAAGGGGAGTCGTGTGAACCATAGTCCACGACTCTGCTCTTCATCCTTGATCTTCTATTTCTTTCAAACATACCATGTTAAATAAACCAAATAGATGACATAATCAAACTCATACCTCAATGCATTTTAGGGGAGGCTATCGCATCTGCACAAGTCGGTCTAGATTATTACGACATAATATCAAAAGTATATCGACTCACACCTGAATATCATAACCATAACCATCTATATAACCAAATCAAGATTAGCACGATACGTATAATATCAAGATCTTAACTGCAATGACCATAATCATCATGTGTATGACCGCCATGCATACAACAACAAGTTACTACGATGCATGACTATCCGATGCATGTGCATATGGCCGCTCTAATCAATTAACATCTATCACTCATGTAACCACAACAAAAATAGAAATACAGACATGTGTATAACCAGAATGCATATAAAAACCATTAACCATCATACCTACATGCCTAACATACAAACTTGTATGGCGATCTGCTCTTACACCGAGGTCTAGTGCTACAACCTCGCTCTAATAATCTGCATCTCCTGCTCCATCTCAGCTAACATATTATCATCATAACATACAAATAGCATCATGATGACACAAAATCCATAATGACCACCATGATGCATGTCTGACCTACTATGCATGCGTAACCATATACATTTAACCCATCTAGTCCAAGTGTTTGAACCTGAAAGCTATGATACCACCTTGTAACCACCCCCTCACATTTACCCAATTTCACTGGCTTGCCAGGGTAAACATGAGATGAATAATTACTATGACATACCTCAACCTCCAAGCTTCAGTTATGGAAGCAGGTCTGACAACTAAAGACTTATATACATCCCTCAAGGGTTACATGACACTTAGGGGCCAAAGAACCACCCTAAGTGACCAAACCTTGAGTTGAAGTTATTTTTATCTGACTTGGGCTGACAATTGCATGCAAAATCTTGCAAGAGTGTGGTTATAGGCTTCCAACTACACACATAATCCTAGTCCCTTGCAGTTATAGCCCAAAATTGCTAGTTCAAAGGGTTTGGTGCTGAGATCTAAGCCACTTTTCCAAGCCAACCTCCAGACCATTGCCCATAACTGCATGTAACTTCTCAGAATGATAAATGCCATAATTAAAATGTCGATCATACAAAACTTGAACAGGAACTTGAACTAACAAAGCCTAACCATGACAATCATTTCGTCAAACATATGGTGAACATGTAAGCTATAGGTCATGAATGCATATCTAATCACAGGAGTCTGAAATTCATATGAGAATCACCAACAAGGTCTAATTTCCTCTCATAATAGTTGTAATAATACTTGTTAGCCCATGCATTCATTAACCATCAAATACTTATCAAATCCTAAACAAAGCCATAGCTAGAGCACTTTATAAATCCACTCTTATAACCAAGATATAACCATGGAATAACAACCATCAAGACATCATAATATCAAGTATAAGTGCTCACAAAATACAATAGGAAAATAAGTCTTATTAACTTATGCAAAATCCAACCAAGTTAGGGACTTCCATGTACCACCTGACCATAGATTGGGTTTAACCAAATCTTTCTTTTATCCAATCACCCTCATGCCATATTCCAAGCATGAATGCGGGATCTCAAGACATAAAAAACTACGGCTTCCCTAAGATTAAACCACCTCCACCCCCAAGCTACCGTGATCTCGCCAAAACCGGTAAAGAAATCACGAAGCCCAAACAAGTTTGGATGCCTCAGAGTTTCTTCACCATTTCCTTGAGGAATTTTCTTGTCTCCACCCACCTTTCGAGGGCTTCCCAAATATTAAACCACCTCCACTCCCAATCATTGGGAATTTTCCTGAGACCACCTCACCTTGTTCCAAAACCTTTCGACAATCCAAAGATTAACTAAGAAAATAATCCCATCACACCATGGTTATCTAGGAAATGGCAAGGCAAGGCTAAAACCATTCTCAAACCCAAAAAAATCCATGCCAATGACAACAAATGAGCCAAATGAACAAATTCATGTACCATGCATTCACACCTTAGCTAGAGAATCACACTTGCAACCTATTACCTGCAAAATCCTCCTGCTGAAGTTGCTTGATCCAACCTTCCTTATCCTCGCTTGTTTGCTTTCTCCTCTTGGCGATCTTCCCTCTCTAAAACTGATTCCAAATCCAAAATGACAAAAATATGTGAATTGATCCTCATAAGCCTTTTTATCATTGAGGCCTCTATTTTTCTTCATTTTCCTCTATTTTTCCTTCAATTTCCCTCTCATGCAAATCTATGACCCTTCATCTCCCTGCTCTCATATTTTCCTTTATTTCATAAATAAAATGCCAATTAATGCCTCTTTGCCTTTGATAATGCCTTTTCCAATTTCCTTAGCCATAAATAAACTGAAAGTGACACCAACTAGGAATTTTTTCCCAACATTCAGCTTGGAATACGCGTCCCATGACCTTGGTCTTATAGCTTTTACATGGAAAATCAACCAGGGGTTGTTACATCCTACCTTCCATAGAGGATTTAGCTTTAGATGTTTAGGAAGAGTTGATATAGATATAATTTTGTAGAAGAGGTCCATAACTACAAGACACAGGTAGCACGACCTCCGACAAATTGGGTTGAAAGAACAACTTCCATGCAAGGCTAAATGGTACTCTAGGGAGAAGGTATAGGAAATTTTTTCTCGCCACATTTCGTAATATTTTGAGGACCAAAATCGTCCCAAAATGGGGAGGTATTATCCATATTAGATCATTATATATTTTCACCTATCTCAATGCTTTTAAAGTAGAAATGTCGAAGGAATCAACTTACTGACAATCCTAGTTTAGAGAATTAGCACCTGAAATCTTTCATAGGTAGTTTGAGGCATTAAATAATTTTTTTGGGGGTCCAAAACTATCTCTTGTGCTACACCCCTTGGGGATTTCATGCATATTAAACCTTTCCAATGGTCAAAGAAATACATCAAACAAAGTCTACATGAAAAAGTTATGCTACTCGAAAGTTGACCTTCCTATTTTGTCCACCATGATTTGGAAGGATGCCATGTCAGCACCCTTACTCATGGAAAAGGGCCTAGCGACGTGGAGACTATGGAGAACACTCCTGAAGGGTCAAAGTTGTACCTCTAGTTGAGAGTTAAAGGAGTCAAACTTAACCCTTTTTCGACAATCAAACTGTGTTATAACTGGGCCACAAGGAGGAAAAGTGGTTCCATTTTATTTGGGTGTATTTTGTTTCATAATAGAGTAAAGTAACTTAGAGAAGATAGAGTGATAGCACGATAGAGGGGGTTTGTATTCTATATGAGCCCATGGGCTATAAGTCTCAAGTATCTCCATAGAGAGTATCTTCTCCTTTGTATTTGCGTTATTTCCATTCCAAACAAAAAAGAGTGTAGCAACCTATCCTTATAACTAGGTTTTCTCTAAAAAGGGTTTCCCAAAACATATATTAGTGTTCATTGTTATTGATGTGTGTTTGTATTTCACTATTCTTTTCCTTTCTTCATTTTATTAATTGCATATACATAAATGGCAAAATTAGTAATGGTAAATATGGAATCTAAGGAATTAACCCTTTATAGTAGGGATTTTGGTTTATTTTGATACATCTATTATGATAAATTATCAAGTGGAATATTCATGGAAGATAATAGATCAATGGATGACCCTTCCTCATGACATGACGAGATTGATGTGTCAAGTTGTTAGTGCAATCAACATCATTCAAAGGTTGAGGGATGGTGTCCATGATTCCTCCAAGGATGATGGTGGTCCTCCACCTCACGATTCTTACCACTTGGTCCAGCTATAGATTGAATTCCATCCCTCTATCCTCCTCCACAACCTATTCATACACAAAACCAACTATCATCCCCTCATAATCTAGCTAAATCATCATCGACCCAATAGCTAGTCCATCCATAGATCCACCACCACCTTATCCTCCTCCACATACATCAACACTGGGACCATCCATTAATCCAATGCCACCACCTCCTCCTCTTCCTCCTTCTCCTCGACATACACCACCCCATGTACCAACATCCGATATTCCATCACTAGCTCCTCCTACACATGTGTCACTATTTGCACCAAATTCCACCAATCCGTTGAGTACCCCCCCCTCCTCCACTTCTATTACACCTACACCACGAGATTTTATTAATAAATTTGTACATGTTATGGTTAGATCAAGTGATATATTTATTGATGGGGCGACATTTCGTACTTGATGTCATAGTTGTTCAATATGAACATTAATAAATCTTTTGCCACCCCTCATAATGAACACACTAATGCATTTGTCATTAGTTTCACACAAAGTTGTTTGTAGCATATCATTGTATGTTTCACTTTAGATGTATATGTGTCACGTACATTGATTTTTGTAAGATGTATATTTGTTCACACACATATAGGTCATGTTTATTGATTTGTATATTCAATATGTTTATTATTAGTGTCTATTATGTTTTTCATATCATGTCGATGTTGTTATTTCTTGATTTATAAAATGTATTATGAATAATGCCATTAATAACGTTTCTATTTTTAAATTAAATCCGGGATGTATTACTAATTTAAATTTAGTCATCATACAATGTTCAACTTTAATTTCATGAAATCATTTGTTTTGAGTCGAAATCACAAATCTTATCATGAATACTTTGTAAATAGAAACTAATAAAATGATAAATAAATTAAAATGCAAAAATGGTTCAACATTATAAATTGCACAAGAAATAATATCATTGATAGTAAATGTTTAAAAGCATGGACTAATTTTTTTTATAGAACATCTTTAGTCGGTGACTAAATTTTTCATAGAATACTAGGCAATCTTGTGTCAGCATTAATTTTATAGACCCTGCTATCACACACACACACACACTAGAAAAAGATAATCTTAACCACCTACAATAATGTCAATTTTGTTTTGACACTTATTATATTAATTACAAAGTTTTCTGCATTCTTATATATATTAAAATTTTTCATTGTCTACTTAACTTAAGCTAAAATAGTAAGATAGAATCATTGCCTAGGATATTTATATACAAGAAAAAGACAACTTTAACTACCTACAATAATGCCAATTTTGTTTTGATACTTATTATATTAATTACAAAGTTCTCTTAAGCTAAAATAGTAAGATAGAATCATTGCTTAGGATATTCTTGTGGATATAATATTAGATTACAAATATAAGAAATATGTTCAACAAATAATTTTGAATCTATACAAAATCTCAACTATGTACATTATACCTAACTGAATTCACTGATACCATTTACAAAATATATCATATGTGTGCTTTGTATTCATCTCATAATTTAAAAACCTGCAACTAAATAAATAAACTATGCTCTTTGGAGACAAAAAAATCCATTTATATTATGTTGTCATTTTAAATTATACATGAAAATAATCAATTAGAAGTAAGTGCAGTCAATTATAATAAAAATTCATCAAACCATGTCAACACATTCTACAATTGTCAACAACAATCAACCATTATTTTTATCTATTTTAAACCAAACATGACCCTTTAGTGTTGCGCATAATGATGCCGATAGGCATGTCTATTTTAGGTTAATGCTTTTAAAATTTTAATTTAATTGTCAATAATTATTAGATGGATGGCAAGGATTTAACTTCCAAGGAATATCTACATAATATTTTGAGT
The DNA here is from genome assembly GCA_031772625.1 of Pinus tabuliformis. Taxonomy (NCBI): domain Eukaryota; kingdom Viridiplantae; phylum Streptophyta; class Pinopsida; order Pinales; family Pinaceae; genus Pinus; species Pinus tabuliformis. The sequence continues at coordinate 305,084,941 of CM062807.1, forward strand.
GGGAGTGAGGATAGGGGGTTTAGATTTATCTCAAAGGTAGTTATGCCCTTTTGCTTAAAATAGTTGAAAATTTAATTTAAGAAAATTTCATGTCCACAAGTTTCATTGAATTCTTATTAGTCCCTACCCAGGCAGGATTGTAGCAATTGATTTGCGTGTGGACCACTATTAATTTAACATTGACCAGTGCAAATTCTAATGTTTAACATTAGAAATGAATAAAATATTTTTTTATTATTATTGAAAAAAATAATTTGTTAATACTTAATTTGACCAAAATTTGGATCTCTTATTTAAGGCTTGGTGCCATCTAGCCCATGTCACCGATAAAGTTTGCTAACCCTGAGCACTGTCGATATTCACATGCATCATGCTTTTGGCAATGGTTTTTTTAGGATGATATCACTAAAGAAAACCAATAAAGTTTAGTTGAGTTCATTAGTGTAACTGTTTGTCTCGTTTTGTGATGTTCGTTACGAGTTTCCTTTTGGTTTCGTCTTGTGTTAAATATGGTTTTCTTTGATGTTGTGTATTTATTTTTTCTTAATATTGTGCAAACTGTTCTTTATCATATTTTCTCTGGAGTTTTCATGCCAATAGTGAAACTTCCATATATATGAATTTCCTTAGCGTTTTCAGTTCTAGTGTACCTGTTTGAAGATATGCAATCAGACAACTAGTACATTTTTCATATCCTTGATTGTTATGGGTTAGTATCACAATTTTCCTAGGGACACGTCTGCTTTAGATTCTTTAATCTCATCTACTTGTTCATGTTCAAGGTACATGAATGCTTCATATTTCTTTTCTCGCGGTCCTGTTAAAGGGACATGGTTGCTTCATATTCTCTAGTTTCACCTTCAAGAGAGACCGACACATGTTTTTTTTTTTCAATAAGTCTACTCCTATATTGATACAAAATATTTTTACAATGAGGCAGCAACCTCTAGAGGTCTAGCCTTGAAGATGGCTTACGCACATTACAAATCTAAAAATTGACCCAAAAAAACTAGCAGAAGACCGACTAGAACTCGGACTATGACCGGTACATTGAAACAGGAACCACATTGTCAAAAATGTAGACTAACCGGAGTGCCAAAACTGCTTGACTGAGTTGATACATTTAACTCGAACTGTAAACATAGAGAAAAACAACTAAACATTTCCCATTGAACAGACACAGAGACTGCAAAAGAGAACGACAACCTGATTATGCATCTTGAGTGGTGGAAGGCACTTCTTCTACAATCTGACAACCGAAGCTGGAGGAGTCATCATCGTCTGTGGGATGGCCCTCTTCTTTGGGCGAACCAACTTCACTCGGAACATTCGAACACGCCAGAGCTTGCTTATCCTGGGAAGCAGAACTCCTTGGGACATTGCCCTGTTGTCTCGGATTCTGAGAGGTTCCTGGCAATTCTTCCGCCCTCGGCATCGAAGTCGTATTTGGAATTGCCGGAACCAAGCCAACTGCACCTTCACTCAGCTGAATCGTAACAGAAGCAATGAAAGAGTGATTTCTGAGAGTGCAGGGGATTTGAAAGCAGGTTGAATGCACATGAGTATGGTGTGGGTTTGACATTGCAGCTTGGTTCCCCAGGCCACGACCACGACCTCGCCTGGTAGTAGGATGGCTTTCAGTGCCGCTTCCTGAAGAGCCAGAGAAGGTATCTGAGGAAGAGGAAGAAGCCTGGCAAATGGGACGACCATGGCGCCGCCCCTTCGGAAACCCATTCTTTGGCGCAGTATAAGCATGCTACTCAGAGCAAAAAGAGCAGGACAAGCAGCAAGTCTTTGCGAACCAGGGAGACTGGAAGGGGGAGAGTTATCCCACTCGCTGGTGATTTGAGAAAGCTGGAGGAAAAACGACAAAAGAAAATGCTGAAGGGACTTTGGAGAACCAGGAGATCCAGCAGAGAAACTACTCCACGTGCTTGAGCGCCATGGATTCCTAGATTATCCCAAGAGCAGAGCACTACAACTGCGAGGAGGCCAGACATTCACAAAAGAGGAATACAACAGAATTGGAGGAGCGCCATGGGATTAGAGCGAGGGAGCCTATGTAGAATGTTGTGCCGCATTAACGCAGCCATGAATGAGCTTGCTAGGAGATTGAAGTCTGGCAGCACGTGAGGCCAGGTGTCGTTGAAAGTGCTCCACGCGCCTGCCCCTCCCGCTGACTTCGCACCTTTACCTGTACTGTACACCCGCATCCAGGAGAGACCGACACATGTTTATTTTCTCGTTCACCCTCCATATTAGAAAAATAGAGTAGAGAAGAGATTACGCCACTAGGTTTTTAAGCATAGATCCAGAGTCTAGGTTTCTAAGCATCACCATTCTGCCAAATATGAGAGGGCTTTTCATGGTGGAGGTTTATGGAAAAGAATATGAGTGCACCATTATTGTTGATGATGATGCCGATGGATATTATTGAGGTTTAGTATTGTTTTCTTCGATGACCATACTATATGGAGACTTTGCGATTATATTAAGCATGCACGCCAAGAAAAACAAAAAAACATAAAACTTTTATTTATAGCTTTTAGTTATAATTTTTGATGGAAAACAAATGAAAACGATTGGTTAAGAATAAGCAGTCACTACAACTAACAATTTATTACACAATAAGCAGTTCAACAGTTAACTTTACACCTACAGGAATAGGAACCTTCATTGGTTTACTATCCTGCATATTAAACCTCTGTAGTATTGTCTCGACATACTTCCTCTGGTTTAACTAGAGCTTCCTCTTTGCCAAATCTTGTTTAATTTCCATGGCCAAAATAGTTTGCAGCACCAATATCTTTCATGTCGAATTTGGAGGACAATTGGGTATTCAATTCATGGATAATTTCTTTGTTATTTCCAATCAACAACATATCATCCACATATAAGACCAAATAAATAACATGGTCACCAATTAATTTAAAATACACACAATGATATGCTTTGCTTCTGGTGAAGCCAAGTCCCTGTATATATGTATCAAATTTTTGATACCACATCCTTGGTGATTGTTTTAACCCATATAAAGACTTTTTTAACCTGCATATAATTTCTTTCTTACCCTTCACCGCAAATCCTTCCAGTTGCTTCATGTAGATTTCTTCTTCTAAATCCCCGTGAAGAAATGTTATCTTCACATCCATCTGTTTTACTTCAAAATCAAAAGCAGCATCAACAGATAAAAGTAATATAACAGAAGCTACCTTGGCAGTAGGAGAAAAAATATCACCAAAATCAATTCCCGGCACTTGGGAATAACATTTTTCTACCAACCGAGCTTTGTATTTCTCCACCTTGCCTTATGCATTCATCTTCTTCTTAAACACCCATTTGCTGCCAATGGGTTTCCTTCCAACCGATAACTCCACTCGATCCCAAGCCTCATTGTTTTGCAAAGATGTCATTTCATCAACCATGGCCTCTTTCCAGAGTTTTCCATCCTCTAAATCTATTGCTTCCTTGAAAGTTATGGGATCATCATAAGTAATAGATAAAGTAACATTTGAATAGAAAGCAACTGGAATACACTTTTATGGTTGCCTTCTTTCTCGAATTGATCTTCTCACAGCTGGAGTTTGTGGCTCTTCATCTTTTGATTCCTCTTCTACTATAGAGTTTGATTCCTTCTCCTTTAGGTCAAACTCTATCTTCTCAAGTTCCTTTGGTAGGAATTCATGTTTAATAACATCTTTCACCTCTCTAAACACCACATCATGACTATACACAACCTTCCTTGTTCCTGGTTTCCAAAGCTTATAACCTTTTAAACCATCCTTATACCCAATAAAGATGCACCTTTCAAATTTACTATCCAACTTGGTTCTTTTCTCCTTTGGAACATGTACATATGCATCACATCCATATACCCTTAAATGTGAAAGAGAGGGTTTCTTACTAGTCCATACCTCTTGTAGAGTATTATCCTCCAATGCTGATGAAGGTGATATGTTGACCAGGTAACATGCAGTCTCCACCACCTCTGCCGAGAATTCTTGTCCTAACCCGACACCACTGAGCATGCTTCTTGCCTTTTCCATCAATGTCTTGTTCATTCTTTTTGCAACTCCATTTTGCTGAGGTGTGCATGGAGTAGTCTTTTTTCGTGCTATACCACACTTCTTACAAAACTCTTCAAATTACTTCTTGCAAAACTCTCCACCGTTATCTGTCCTCAACACCTTTATCTTCTTCTCCGTCCGATTTTCCACCTAAGCCTTAAATTCTTTAAACTTGTCAAAGACTTCAGATTTCTTCCTGAGGAAATATATCCATGTATTCCTTGAGAAGTCATCTATAAATGATACATAGTACACAGACTTACCCAGTGATGGAACTGACACAGGTCCAAACACATCACTGTGCACAAGCTCTAATATCCGTTTTGCCCTCTTAGCACTAGAGGGGAAACTCACCCGATTCTGCTTCCCATATACACAATTTTAACAGAAATTCAAATCCAGAGAGAAATTAGAAATGCCTTCTACCATACCATTTCCATGAAGTATTCAAAGGCCCTTCTCTCCAACATTTCCAAGCCTTTCATGCCATAGCATGGTATTTTCTCCAGAGACGACTAGATTTTTTGCTCCACTTTCAGGAACCACAAAAATATTGCACCCATTAATAACAGTGCTACCTTGAAGCTTGTATATAGTTCCAATCCAAAATCCCCGCATCAATACCAGTGCTCCCCGAACCATCTTGCAGGTATCTTTCTCGAACACTGTTTTTACACCCACATCATCTAGCTTGGTTACATAAATTAGATTTTTGGCCAATGCAGGAATATGCAAACACTCAGAAGTGTTCTAATCCTTCCACCTTGAACTTCAACTTGACTTTTCTGCGACCAACGATTCTAGCCTTCCTGTCATCCCCTAAGAAGACATCACCACCATTATATTTATCATACTCGCAGAACCACTCCCTATGGGGAGTGAAGTGAAAGGATGCACCTGAGTCAATTAACCATGCCTCATGATCTACATGTGTACTTGAAGAAGAAACCAAGTACACATCCCCACCTTCATTTGAGGTGGTTTTTTCCTCTGCAGAAGGAGCATTATCAGATCCCTTTCCTTTCTCAAGAGCTTTAGATCTATAGTCCTTTTTGAAGTGCCCTTCCTTTTTGCATTTCCAGCACACCTTTACAGGTTTTCCTGGATATTTAGATCTCCCACTTGAGGATTTTTTTTGTTTGTTTTTTCTAGGACTGTCCTCATACAGATAAGGCATCACTATTCTGGCCCTCCATATTTTTCCATCTCATCTCCTCCGACAACAAGGATGAGACTATTTCATCAAACTACAAGGCAGTCACATTGCTACCTATTGCAACAACGAGACCATCCCACGAATCTGGTAGAGAAAACAACAAGCTGATGCAATTATCTTCATATGAAATTTTTATATCAATAGATAACAATTGGCTTACCACAATATTAGAGTCGTTCAGATGCTCTGTTACCGAGTCTCCATCCTTCATCCTCAGGTTATACAACTTTTTCTGTAGGAACAATTTATTCACCAGATTCTTAGATTGGTACAAAGTCCCTAACTTCTCCCACAAATCCTTCGCCGAAGCTTCCCCTGATACATTCAACAATACTGAATCTGAGATACACAACCGTATTGTTCCCTTTGACTTCTGATCCAACTTCTTCTAGTCTTCATTGGGCATTGCCGTTGGTTTAATACCCAGATCTACCACGATCCATTGCTCTTTATCCACCTACAGATCCTCCATATTGAGTTTCCACAACTCAAAACTCTGACCATTAAATTTATCGATCTTTATCTTTCGATTGCTCGCCATCTTCTTTCACCACAAGAATCGATCCCACAGATCTCCCACTGAACAAGGTGTACCACAGGCCCGAGCAAAACCCCTTCACAGCAAAGGCGTCCCCTTGAAGCCAAAACAACTTTGATACCAAATGTAGGTTTTAACCCCGTTAAAAAATTACCTAAATACAAATTCTAAAAGCAGAAAATAAATAATGGCAGAAGCATAAAACATAAAATAGATATACACAGAGATTTTCCCCTAGATCCCAAAACTGGGACTACCAGATTAATTTTTCATTATATTCCTTTCAATGTTACAATACATATATATACATGCGGAAACATCCATAAACCTCAATCCATTAACCTTGGATTAGAACATAACCGTAGTTCCCTTAACCAGATCTACAAAATACCATGGGCCGAAAACCATCATGCCCAAAACCATGTGCAGAAATCCTGCACAAAACCATAGTTCAGTCCACCCACCTAATATAGGGTCCAATTTTTTTTCCTCGGGACGTTGCCCAGACCCAATAGAGGGGGGCTATCGCCCCCCCTGTGACCCCATTTCTGAATCCCGATGCAACAAACAGGGGGGGGGCTATGACCCACCTGCACATGGGGCTAGACGTGGAAAGAATATAACACATACCCAACAAGTGGGTTGTCTTGGGTCACCCTGCCTTGGCTTTGTCTTTTGTTCTGTGACTTGGGGGTGCCTTTCCCTTGCTTCAGATTCGCAAATCCAAAGTATCGCTTCTTCTGTTTAAACTTTTGCTCGATCTTGACAACGTATCGATAGGCTGCGCCAAGCGAGGAGATGTCTGGGAACTCCATCTCGTCCTGGATGCACTTGTGTAGACAGATGCGGTACTTGAGTACCAAATTCCGCTCAGAATCCTTAATACCCAACTTTGTGCGAAGGGTATGGAAAACATTTTTGAACTTCGACACATCTATGTCCCTTCCCTACCACAACGTGGTCCACTTTATGTATTTATCTTCATAGCTCCCGACAAGGTAATATTGTTCCTTGATGGTGTCTTGGAAAGAATTCCAAGTGGGTGTGGCTGAAAATAGTGAGGATTCCCTCTTGTCCTTTTCTTCACAGTAGGTTTCCCACCAGTCCTTGACATGTGGGGCGAATTTGAGAAGTGCAAAAGTAATATTTTCCCGATTGGAAAAGTAGTGAACTGAAAAATATCCTTCCAACATATTTAACCATCTATCTATGGTGTTGACATCTATCTGGCCTTCAAATATGGGAATATCAAAGTTAGCTTGTACCTTAAAAGGTGTGGTGCCTCCAGAGTGGCTGCTGGATGAAGATGCATCACCTATGGGTATTCGTTGAAGGATCTGGGCAAATTTATCCATCATCGCGTTCCTCTGTCGCTCGAGGGCTTCCTCGAGAAACATTTAGAAAGGATATCCTGCCCCCTCGTCTTTATTTTCTTCCACCATTGGAGGTCATTGGGGTTTTTGAGGCTAGTCTTGCAAAGGTTCAACTAGTTCGATCGCTAACTCCTTATACCCTGACCTCATTGGGGGCATGGAAATAAAAACAGAGAAAGAGCAAACCTCTTTCATACCACTGATCTAGAATTATGCAGGAACGCAAAAAAAATATAGAAATACACATATACGTAGGGATACAACAAAAATAAAAATTCATTTCATAAATATCAAAGAACTGAAATATGCTTACATACAGAAATGGAAATAAACTAGCTCAGGCGATGGTAGCTTATCTCTGAGAAGATATGTGGCAGCTACATGCCCATGAACTATGTTACAATGATGCTTTAAGGCCTATTTATAATTGAGAAACAATGGAAAACCATAAACATCCAAAAACCTAACCCTAGGAGATGAAGCGCCAAAATTATGGGCTTTGTTTGGGTAAATTGGTACATCAACTTCCCGAGGTCGTAACTTTGGCATACGATCTCCATTTGACACGCAAAATAACTCGTTAGAAAGATCTATCCGAGGAATAGAAATTTTGAGTACAAACAAGAATGGAAGATCTATGTTTACCCATTTTCCCCAAAAACGTTGTTTAGGGCCTCAAAACAGCTCCAGAAGTTCAGGACCAAAAAAATTGTCAAAAATAGTAAATTGTACTACAATTAAGGAAACTAAAAAACTAAAAGAAATAGTGGTGGGGGTCAAAGTGGAATAGGTGGGTGGCAACCAATATACACCTGGATCACACGTTCAAGTGTATATTTACCAAGGGCACAAGAGTTTTAAACTTCAATGAACTTTCTACAAGCACGTTCAGGTGTATATTTACCAAGGGCAGAAGAGTTTTAAACTTCAATGAACTTTCTACAAGCACGTTCAGGTGTATATTTACCAAGGGCACATGGTTTTTAAGTCCTGTTGTGATTTTTGCAATCAATCACAAATGTAAATGATTCATGCAAATATGTTGATATTTTTACAAAAATAAAATAAAATTGAACACAAGTTATTAGTGTAAAACGAGACGAACCTCTATTAAGGTCTTCACCAATAACCAAAGTATTGTAGTCTTCTTCTGTCTCTTGTGCATTGGCCCTCTTTGAAATTACACATGTATACCCTCCCAGGAAAATGATTTAATGCATGTGTATTTATCTCTCTGTCACTATTGCATCCCTGATCCTGCTGTCTGAGCTCTTCACCTTCTCTATTGGCTTTTTCCTTCTCTTTTTTTCTTACCATTTTCATTCTCTATCCTCCCAACTCGTCCCCTTCCCATTTTTTGTTGCTTAGTTTCAACCTCTAGGTAGATAGGCCCCTGTAGGTGGTTAGGGCGCTAAACTAACTACTACGTATTTTAATGCCCCACCTTCCTTGCCTGCCATCTATCAAATGCATATATTTTAAAGTGTTATATATATATATATATATATATATATATATATATATATATATATATATATATATATATATATATAAGTGGTCTTCATATATGCATGCATCACTTTTGTAATATTAATGTTACTTGTGTAAGGTTTATACATGTGTCACCTTTACAATAATATTAATGCCACTCACCCATGTAATTATGAATTTGATTATGTTTGCAATGTTCACACACATAGTCACACTAATGAATTTGAACATGACCATATTCACACTATTGCAAAGAACCCATGAAAAGCATATCATTTATTTGAGTATAACAAGACCATAAAACATTTGCAATAACCACATGTGTGCAAAGTAACCAAAACAACTAGCATCATAATTACATATAAGCAAAATGGTCGGGGTCATTACAACCCTCCCCCATAAAAGGGAAGACGATCTTTGGTGTTCTATGGCCATATTAACTAAAGAAAAATGAGCTAAGCTAGACATACTACTCATGGATATTTATATACACAACTATATAGAATATTTACAAAATTATTCATATTTACTTTATCCAACAAACAAGAATGGATATGTTGCCTGCATCTGATCAGTCATTTCCCATGTGGCCTCCTTGGGTCCAAAGTGTTTCCACTACACTTTGACCTATTCTATTGCTCGATTCTAGAGCATGAGTCTCCTCTGATCTAGGATGCATAATGGTTTGGGTTGGAACCCTCCCTATGGTTCCACATGTAGAACAGACTAATCAATGACATGATTAGGATCTTGCACATATCTTTTAAGAAAGGATACATAGGAAAAATTATGATTTTTTACTAAAGGTGGTAGGGCTAATCTGTAAGCCACCAATCCAATTCTTTCCAATATTTTAAAAGGTCCACAAAATAGTGGTGCCAACTTGACACATGACCCAATCCTAAGGACCTTTTCTTGGGTTTAATGCACAAATATACATGCTCCCCAACTTAGAGCTCTTTATGCACTGTGCATAACTCTTTTGTCTGTCTTGTGATACCTTTAAATTTCTTTTGATGGTCTGCACTTCCTGTTCCATTTTTCTCAACATTTCAGGCCCAATTAGGACCTTGCTCATTGGATCACTCTAGCTAATAGGAGTGTTACAACTTCTCTTGTATAGTGCCTCAAATGGGCTCATCCTCAAAGATTCTTGATACCCATTATTGTATGTGAATTCTACAAGGGGTAGGTACTCTTCCCATTTCTTTGGCTGATGCATCACATACATCCTCAACATATCCTCGAGGAATTTTTTTTTTCTCTCCATTTGTCCATCCATTTGCAGATGATAGGCTTTACTGAAGGCCAATTATGTCCCCAAGCCTTCAAATAGTTGTTTCCAAAATTTTGATGTGAACTTAGCATCTCTATCTGAGATTATATTCTTTAGAACCCCATGTAGTCTCACAATCTCTTGGATGAAGGTTTGGGCTACTTCATTGGTTGAATTGGTGGACTTGACTGCTACAAAATGATCCACTTTTCTCAATTTGTCAATTACCACCATAATTGTATCATGTTGTTTGGATGTCCTTGGTAACCCAGTAATAAAATCCATGGATATCATTTCCCATTTCCATTTCAGATTGGGAATAGGCTGTAATAATCCTATAGGATTTTTGCATTTTGCCTTCACCTGCTGGGATTCTAAACACCTAACAACAAAGTATGCCACTTATTACTTCAAGTTAGGCCATAAATAAAACTTCTTGATGGCCATGAAGGTCTTCTGATATCCTAGATGGATGGAATATGTCTTAGTATGAAACTCCTTGATTATGAGTTTCTTCAAATCACTGGATTTTGGTACATAAATTCTATTTTTGAATTTGACTAAGCCATCTTTTGGGAGGTGATATCCCTCTCTCTTCTCTCCCTTGTTAGCTTGTTGTAACTCTGCCTTTACCTATTGATACTTTTCATCATATTGCCTGACATTCTTAATTCATTCCCCAAGATCAGTTCCATAAGAGATTAAGGCTCTTAGGTGGTTTGATTGCACTTTTCTGCTAAGTGCATCAACAACCTTGTTTTACTTTCCCTTTATATATTTGATCTCAAAGTCAATTTCTCTAAGTGTTTCCAGACACCTACCTTGTGTCATATTCAATTTAGGTTGATCAAACAAGTACTTCAGTCCTCCATGATAAATCATTAATGTGATTTTCTTGCCCAGTAGGTAATGCCTCAACATCTTTAATGCATGGATAATGATGGCTAACTCCAAATCACAGGTCACATAATTTAACTCATGTCCATTCAACTTTCATGACTCATAACAAACCACTTTCCCTTCTTGTATTAAGATGCCATCGAGCCTCTCTTTGCAGGCGTCGGTACAAACCACGAAGTCCTTGTCTAGATCAACAATTCTTAGGACCAGTGTGTTGGTAAACAACTATTTCAACTGATCAAAACTTGCAGCACATTCAACAACTATCCATTCGAACTTATTTCCCTTTTTCTGTAAGGAAATGATTGTATAGCCTATCTTAGAGAAATTTTTGATAAACTTCCTATAGTAGCCGACCAATCCGATGAATGATCTTACCTCTATTACATTCTTTGGTATTGGCCATTCTATTATGGATTTAATTTTTTCTGGGTCCACTATTATTTTGTCTGTTGTACCCTCCTCATCCTCTTTCCATTTTTCATATTTATTAGAGGAGTTTGGTTCTGGTAGGCGAGGAGGAATTCAAAAACCTAAAAAGGCAAAGTATTGTTGAACTAAAGGGTTTAGATGAGCCTTTGGCATGTAGCCAAAGTTGGATTTGGTGCCAAATTTTGGTGGAAAGACTAGGAGAGCCTCTACGTGAAACTCTGGGAAAACATGGAAAATAAGTGAGCAGTGAAAAACAACTGTATTGGTTACAGGTGGAACCCACCCGACGGGTTTTACCCGGGTAGGAACACCCCGAAAGAGTATTAAGAGTGAGGAAAATAAAGGCGTCAAAAAGTAACTGAGTGGGAGTGGTCCACCCCACATAGTTTCCTTGACGTTATGTCAAGTGCGAGTAAGGTTAAGCATTAGTGGCAGGGGACTGAGAAGACAGCACCCCGGTAGGGTGCACCGTGAGGGAACGTCCAAGAGGAAACATAGAGGGAACAAAATGGAAGTGACTGGATATAACTGAGCGAGCGGGTTCCACTTGACATTAACACCCCGGTAGTGTATCCTGAAGTGACAAATGGAGAAGAATTAAGAAAAGGAGAAAAAGGGTATAGACAGAAGAAAAAGGGGTCCACCTTCGCTTTGAAAGGAAAATGAATTGACAATAAACTTCAAGGGCGGATCACTGTCTATCCGACAACTGTTAGTCTCGGTAAGCATTATGACAAAGAAATTATCCTGGTAGATAAGCTGACACTAACTCCTGGAATGGTCAACGTAATCTGTTAGGTCTTGTCGATCAATTTCCCGAATTGACTCCGGGGTGGGGGGGGAGGTCGAGCCCCGCTCCCAACCTTATTTATTCTTCCTGCCGGAGAGTGGGGGGCCACACCTACCACTAAAGCACCAACGAACCAAAGATTTCAACAAGCGAGCATGACAACTGCGAGGCCGAGGGCCTCCCTTCTCCATTTCCCGTCCACTCCCATGGCTCCATGCGTCCTTCCCAAAAATCTCCACATCATCATCCCATCCATGCATCACTCCACCATCCTCCCCACCTATAAACCCCTCCCACACTAGCTGTTGTGATTTCAAATTTGTTTCTCGCTAATGGTGTCCTCTTGTCTCTCTCCTGTGCTTGATTCCTATTCAAACCACCTGTGTAGAGAAGCCCCGACACCTCAGAGCACCTCCATGCCCAGTTTCATCTAGTCACTAGAAGCAGTGAAGCCCATTTTGACTACCCTTGCTTTGCTTTTTGGAGAGGAAGAAACTGATGATATTACCCAAAAGGATTAGAGTTCAATTTCCCAGCTGTTGGGATGCTCGAGAGAATCTACTCACATGGGAAAAATATTAGCAATCACTGGTGGAGGCAAAGAGAAAAGAATAATCTTCTCATGAGAAGACTTCCACCCTCAAAGGGAAGACAATAGTCAAATTTTTGAGGAGGAACTTCTAGTTACTGTGGCTGGTAAATACTTGGTTCAGTGACAAGCCAAACTTCACTGAACTCAGTAACCTAAAGATAACATATCAGAATTATTTTCGCTCTCCCTTTCCAAACCCATCGTTGTGGCAGAAGTGTGATCAAGTTGTTAATCCTCCTCAAATTCAAATAATTGATTCGAGATCTCTTCCAAAGGAACCGATAGGCCCATGGCGAAGATATTTTGTTGTGTCAATCTTGACACCTCATGTTTTCAATGTTTTTGTAAATATTTCTTTTCAAGAATATAATCAATACTGATTATGTATTAATTAGGTCAACTGTGCTACTAGCATGCTTGAGTTGTTTAGGAGTAAGGCAATTATGAAAATCCCAAGAAGGAATATTTTGTAGACGGGTCCTCGTTTACGAGACCCTATAAAAGGGCTTAAAAGACTTAGTAAAAGGGTTTTGAATTTTGGTTCCAAAGGCAACTCTAAACTATGATTTTCTTAAGTGTTTGAAGAACTGTAGATGAATTCTCTTTTGAGGATTAATAAAGAAGTTATGGTGATTCCAATGCATGAAATGTGTATTATGTGATATTTCCTTATTTCCATATGTGTTTCTTTCTTCTCAGATGGTACGTAATTGTAGTTGTTGGATTTAATCTTAGAGTTATGGATTCATCTATGTCAAATTTTGATGAAGGATGCCTGTGATGTATGAGGTCTAATGTCCTTAATATGTGCTCTGTGCCCTTTGTACTTTCATTTACATTGTTTTCTTCATAGTTTTTATGCTTAAGTTTGATGCACAATATTCTGAAGACCAACTCTATGCGTTAAAATTCTCTTCTTTTGTTCTTCTTTCACCTGTACTACAACAACCAATTTAACTATATGTTTCTGCAAGCAGGCCACCAGATCCGAATGTTAAGTCTTGTAGAGGGAATTCAATGTGTGCTTGTGATTGAATCTACCTTTGGAAGAGATATTTGAACCAATTTTAATTCACAATACGTTTCAAATCCTGAATGCTAATGATAAATCCTTCACACACTCTAAGATGTCCTAGGCATTGACCTATCTCAACCTGGAGGTTGTCTATAGGAACCACAACATCATCTAGAACCGTTTCCAGGGATCGAATCATAATATTTTTCCTTGGGTAATACATTTATGCATTCTTTCTATCAGGTGAGCAAAGGAAGTGTGGGTTGATATCTCTCACCTTGGCGACTCCATTTTTGTGGGCCATCCTGGCTTTTAGAAAGCATCATACTCATTCAAATACTTCACAATAGAAAAATCCTCCTGTATTTGAGCCAGAAAGAATCGTATCCAAGAGAATTTGGAAAGAAAAGACTCCTAGAACTACAAACCCTATGGTTTTCACCCCATAAATCTCAAGTTCTATCTCACAAAAGGTCAAGATAAATTATCCTGAGACCTCAACTAGAATTTCAGAATTTTCAAGAGAGTATTTCCCTTCACTTGGTTCTTACTCTTCAAAACTTAAGGCCAAAGAGACCTCTGTCAGTTCACATCCTTTTACATTCCATACCTTCCAAGAAGCTGAAGAAATTAAGGACATCCTTATTACAAGTCTGTCTCGGATCCCTACTAATACTTCATTCCAAATCCCGTCAGGTACTGTTCAAAAAGTTTCTTAACCAGGCCCTATTGTAAATATCGCCCAACCTCCATTTAAAAATATGGATGTCCCTCGCTTTGTACTTAACAAATATGCCCCACTTAACTTGCAACAACCTCTAAATGGAATGCCTTAAGATTATCTTAAGCTCATGCTGAGATTCATTGGGAGGATGATATTTCAGCCCAAAAACACATAGAAGTCTTATGTGAATTTGCTGACAACTTAAATGTATAGCATCTAGATGTAGTCCTGAGACCGTTTGTTCAATCCTTAGATGGGAAGGCCAGAAAATGGTTCAATACCTCACCTAATGCTTTAATCAATACTTTGAGAATCTGGAGAACTCTTTCATGCAGAAATGGGGGGAAAAGAAGGATCATGGGTATGCCTTCACTAAGTTTAATGCAATAAAGAAAAAAGATAATGAGGATGTCTCAGAATTTATAAAAATATTTAATAAACTATATAACAGTTTCTTGTTGAGATTAAACCTCTATAGGTAGCTGCTAAAGTGGTATTTACTGGAGCATTAGAGACTGACTTTGGATTTACCCTAAGGGAAAGGAAATCTTGCACACTGGATCAAATGTATACTGGTGCTCTGGAAGTTGAAGCCAAAATTTCATCCATTGGAAAGTGGAAAGGAAATGGAGAACATGGTGATAGAAGAAGGGGAAAGGAGGAAGCTAGTTCCTCTAGACAAGTAAAAGTAACCCAAGAACATAAGTTAGATGAGATGAATAAAATAATTAGGTTCATGTCAAATAAATTAGTGAATTTGGAGATGGAAAGTAAGAACCCTCCCAGATAGGTCCAACAAGGTCCCAATAGAAACTTTAATCCCCAGTATAGGAGGCCTCCTTTGCAACTTTTGCAAAGAGAAACAAAGGATCAACAAGACCAAATACAACCTCCTTTGCATTTGGAATATGACCCTGAGGAAAATATTGAAGATGTTATAAAAATGCACAAAAACCAATTCTCTTCTCTTTCAGAAAGAGAAGATGAGATAGAAACACAAGAAGGAGAAGGGGAGGACTTGAATGTCCCCTTGGATGATAAGCGATAGAAACGTACTGTAAACAATTCTCTAACTTCATGCAAGCTCAACTACATAGGAAATATGATTTGAGGTCAAGAAAAAGATCTAGTATGTAGGATCAAAATGAGGAATCTACTCAACCCACTTCCCCTAAACCAGCTGATAAAGGGAAGAAACTAGTCAACCCTATCCCACCGACCAAAGGAGAGTCCTCCCATCCTATTCATCCCAAGTTTTAAGTCCCAAATACATAGAAAAAACCAGTGCAAACAAAGCCAATCCATAAATAAAATAATGAACCAGTTGATTTAGTTAAAGTTGATAGGAATCTCTCTGCCTTCAACCCACAAAAAGAGTTAGAAAAGGTCAAGATTTTCGTTCCTTTGACTAAATTGTTGAAATAACCCAATTATAAATCCCCAGTTTCTTAGTTCATGGATTTATCCACCATTACCTACTTCAAGACAATCTTAACCTGCAGGAAGAAAGGCCTATGGTCATGTTTGGCCCACATGTGGAGGAGAAAGACCCTTCCACTCCTCCATGCTATGTCACCCTAGTAATCCATTATTTACTGATACATAAATGTATGCTTGACTCAGGAGCTTCTCACGATTTAATGCCAGTGTCTGTCATGGAGCAGTTGGGTCTACAAATAATAAAGGCATATGGATTTATATTCCTTTTATTCCAAAAGAGTAAAATGCCTGGGTATGATCATATATAATGGTTAATTGGGCTCAAATCCCAATGAAGAGTGTGGTGGTGGAAATTGTAGTTGCTGACATCCTTGCAAGATTTGGAATGCTCCTATCCAGGTCATGGGGAATGAAACTTGGAGGATCTATCGAGATTGATATGACATATGTAACCATTCTAGTGTTCAGTGGAGAAGAGCACAGATTATACAGAGATTCTAGATTCACAAAGACAATAACTAAAGCTGATTGTTCAAACAATTCTCCTGTGTATGGCCAAGAAAGAGTTTTTTCCTATCTTATGTTGGAAGAAGATGACAAAATCATGGAAAACACCCAAGTAGAATCTCCTGCTCAGATGGATAAGTAACAAGTAGAGTCTGGTCACATTTGGAAATTTTATTTTGATGTAGCCTACTCCAGAGAAGGAAATGGAGCAGTAGCATTTCTCGAATCCCTTGGAGGTAGAATCATTCCTATGGAATACAATTTGGAATTTGAGGCTACAAATAACATTGTAGAGTACACGGCCTTGGTGTTGGGCCTGCAAGCTGCTAGAAATTTAAGGATTGAATGTTTGTCAGTCTATGGAGATTCTGAGCTGATTTTCAAATAGGTTAGGAACCAGTGCCAGAACAAGCATCCAAGGCTCAAGTCATATATAAATGATGTTTTTGAATATCAGGATCATATCAAATGTTTCATTGAGGTGATTGAAGAATTATCTAATTCAGTGATAGACCAAGAAGATCAAGATGCAGAGGAAGAACAACGTGTATCTTGGGAACAAAAAATTGTTGCCCATAAAATTTTGCAGTTGAAGGGAAACATAATTCTCATAGGTTTGGTTCCTCTAGAAATATTGCTTAATGTAAATGATGTACCTATCCAGCCAACAAAGCAAGCACACAAGGAGGACGTAGAGAACTGTAATATTGGCGCAGACCAGGATCCTAAAATTGTCAAGTTGGCTAAAGGAGTTCCAAAACTATACAAGCAAAGGTATCTTGATCTGTTTAAAATACATTTGGATGTTTTTGCCTGGTCCTATGGCGATTTGAAGACCTTTGATCACAATATCATCCAACATAAAATTCCTTTGAAGACAGGAACAAAGCCCTACAAGAAAAAGCTCAAATAAATAAATCCCTTACTACTCTCATTAATTGAGAGGAAAGTTAAGAAGTTGCTACAAACAAAAATTATTGTGCCTCTAAGATATTAAGATTGGGTGGCAAATTTAGTCCCTGTCATGAAGAAAATGAGGAAATCAAATTATGTGTAGACTTTAGAAACTTGAATAGAGCTTCTCTGAAAGACAATTACCCCTTGCCCAAAATGGATTACATTCTGTAGAGAGTGGGGGGATCATCCAGACTATCCATGATGGATGGGTTCTCTGGATATAACCATATTGTTGTACACATTAGGGATCAGAAGAAAATAACTTTTACCACACCTTGGGGAACCTTTATGTATGTTAGGATGCCTTTTGGTCTCATAAATGTTGGAGCCACTTTTCAAAGGGAAATGGACATGGCGTTTGTTGGCGAAAAATACAAGTTTGTGGTGATTTACCTGGATGACATAACTGTATTTTCTAAATCTGATTAGGAACATTTACAACACTTGCAACTTATTTTTGAAAAATGTAGGAAGTATGGCTTATCTTTGTATCATGCGATGGAGATGGTATGTTTCTCCAAAATTGGATCCAAGCCTTTGCACCATTTGATTGTTTTTTCCACTCTTTGCTTTTCCTTTGTTTTGCCTGTGCAGACCTTTTCCATTGCCTTTGATTTTTCCCATGCCACTTCTACTATTGCCTTTTCTTTTGCCTATTCCACATTTAAAACATATTTACCAATGCATTTTCCTTTGTTAATCTTTGCGACTGCCTTTACCATCAATTTCCATCAATGACAACATATTTCCAACAATCTCCCCCTTTTGCATTGATGACAACACCAAGATCAAACAACACATCATTACCAATGATGAGTTCTTTTCTTTGATACTTCTTCTTGTGATTTGTCAATGATCATTTACCATCTTTTGTTTGATCAACAATACTTCTCCCCCTTTGACATTAATGAAAAAGATACTAACATGCTCCCCCTGTCAATAATCTCCCTTTGTCTTTTGATCTGTGGACTTGTCAATTGCTTCTTCTTAAGATAAAAAAAAACTCAGATGCCTCTGATATGATCCATGTAGCTTCCTCTCTGCCCTATGAAGAAGATTGAGTTGAAGGGAAAGGAGTATTTACTCCCAATCTTTGCCTCATGCAAACAAGAGGGATCTCTTGCTGAAACAACACATGCTTGTGCAACTAAGCCATGATAAAATGATTCTTGTTGATCTGAGCCTCAACTAGGATTATATTCATAATAGTGCCTACCTAGACCCATACACCTATCCTCTAGCAACAAGAACAACCGTGGCTATGCATGAAACCGCCAAAGTACAACACTTTGACAAACATAGAGGAACTCTCACCAATGCATGCCTAGACCAACAACTCAGCTTGTGATTCACCTGACAGTCTTCTAATGCAACAGAATCACCATGATACATTTGAATCATCATGAACAATAGTCATATAAATCAATTCCTGCTTATCAATACTAGCTAACATGAACACCATGCTCTGAATGTAAATACCATTTTACAATACCTTTAATATCATGTGATACCAATTAAAAAATTATGACAACCAATCCATTTTGATTACTCACATATGCAACAAACACCATTAGCCTCTGCAGCACCTAACTGATACCAATTGTCAATTCATACTCAAATATTGACTTGAGTATACTCCCCCTGTGGCTATGCTCCCTATTTTGATTAGAAATATGTAAGCAATACTTTCTAAAGAAGCTTCAACAGTAAACATATCATCACCATCTACACATGCTCAGACTACCAATTGATTTGACAATAATAACCAATAAACCCTACTGCTTAACAACCAATATGGAAAATGAATACTTTTCTTTATCCTTCAGATGCAATCATTAGCTTGTTGATTTCTTCTCCTTACATCTAACTTTTCTGGCTTCCCTTGAAGCCAACCTCTTCTCTTCAATGAAGAGGAGCAAGGGATATACTCCCCCTAAGTATATTATTTTCCTTTTTCTTCGACACTTGCACATGTTGAGTTTTCTTGCGTTGGTTTTCCTGATTGGGTGATTTCTTGCCATTGTCTGAGCAGACATACCACTTTTTATCTTCTTTCTCACTGTCTTCCTTTGGAGATATATCAAGACTAATGTGGCTTCTTTTGTTTGATGGTCTCTACTTGTTGCAGGTTATATAGGAGATATCAATCACTGGAATTTCAGACTTTGAATCTTCTTCATTGAGCACTATTTTGCACTACATCCATTCACCATTCGATCTGCCCTTTTTGTAGGTGCTGAAATAGCTCCTACATAGTTCTCTTTCCTGGCTCTCATCATAATCCATGCCTTTAATTACAGATTTCTTGTCAAATTTGCATGTGGTTTCTTTGTGCCTAAACTTCTTACACTTGTAGCATTCATCGTTATTTAAGACTCGGACAAAGGAATTATTCTTCTTACCAAATCCTATGCCTATCCAATTTCTTGGATTGTAATTCACTCTTTTGCTACTATTGGACCACTAAAACTATTTCCTTTGTGGGGAAAGGCTCTCTGTACTCAGTTGTTTGAATTTCTCTTCCAAGGAATTTGTGGTTGTGGCTGAATATGTGCATGCATCCTTTGTTTTTGCAGTTTTTTTTTCCTCTCTGGACACTTGGAGGCAAAGTGCCCTTCGTTACTACAATAAAAACAAATGAGGGGATGTGTACCTTTGTTTTGACTCTTGGAGGTATTTTTCTCTCCTTGGTGTTGTGTTCTTTTCCAGGTGGGTCCCTTTAACGTTGTTGTGTTGTTGGTTCTATTTTTTACAGAGTTGGTGGGCCTTTTTAATGATGTTTCTCTGTCACTGTCATCTTCCAACATTATCTTGGCATAAGAGGAAGAATGGATGATTTGAATGTCTTTAAAGATTTCAAAATTCCTTGCATGCTCCTGAAGATTCAACAACTTCTCTTTTAATGCTCTATTCTCTTGTTCTAGCTTTGAATTTCTTAATCTCCTCAAGCACTGATATGAGGTCCTCATTCAAATATATCTTTTTAGCAAGATCTTCTAATTCACTAGAGAAGTAGTTGGATGCACAACAAGTTTCTATTTCACTCTCAATGTGTCCAAGAGTTTGTTCCCTTGATGACTCTATATATTCCTCTTATTCACCAGAGATGGACCCATTTTATTCTTGACCAATGTCTAGATCTTCTATTGCTATTAAGGTAGCTCTATCTTCATTACAACTTGATGAGCAACTCTCACTTTCACCAGTACTTGCAGTTGAGAAGTTTGAAGATAAATGGTCTATTGTTCTACAATACCAACAAAACAACAACTTACTTGCAGATCACATCTTCTTTGGGTGTTGACCATCAACTTGGCCTATTGATACATAAGAATTATAATCTAATTCATGATTTTTAATGCTATTTTAATCTTTTCATGCTTCATCCTCATTGAAAAGACTCTTGACACCACATGCAATTTGCATGTCTACTTCATAGATAAACTATAATTTGTCCTAGATCTCCTTGGTAGTTTTAAAACAAATTACTTTTCAATATCTGACTTAGACAACCCTCTCATGATTTCCTTCCTGGATTGTTTATTAAACTTATCATTTATTACTCCATACTCCATAGATAGCCATACATCCAAATCAAGAGCTTGCAAGTAGATTCTCATCCTTACCTTCCAAGTTGTATAATTTAAGCCATTCAAAAATGGAACTCCATTTGAGGTAATCCAGTCCTGTTCTCCATGATCCCTGATCTTCCTTCCAGTTGTTAAACTGATCCTGAAGGACACTGGCTTTGATACCAATTGTTAGAAACAATGGAAACTAGGACACTACTGAGAGGGGGGATGAATCAGTGGTGTGGCCAAATTATACAATTCTTCACAAATTCCACTTTTTAATATTTGTAACAATTATTCATGGATCAACAACACAACTCAATCATGTATAACATCATAAACATCAAGCACATGAGAAAAATATACACAAGACACCAATCTTATTTTTATTACAATATTCAACTTGATTACATCATGGCCCCATAAGCTACCACTTGTAGGTTTATCAATTTCTATTGAAAGGAAATTCAATCCCTTCTCGTTTATCAACTACCACTGAAAGGGACTGCTGCCCCTGCTCGTTTACTAGTACTCACTGGAAGAGACTCTTGCCCCTGCTCATTTATTAGTCTATGCTGAAAGGGACTGCTGCCCCCAAAGATTTACTAGCATCCATTAGAAGGAGTTTCTACCCTTGATCTGCAACCTACCACTTGCTAGTCTTGTTGATCCATATTTCATCCATTTTCATACTAGAACAAAGAGACCTCTTACCTCACAAACAAATAAATATGCTTACTGCAACTGCTCACCAAAGTCACCTTAAACACCTTCAACAATTTTACATTACTGATGAAAAAACCATCAACAATATCTAATTACTGATCCAAAACACCACCACTTTCAACAATTTGTCATTACTGAACACATCATACACTAATCACCAATCTCTATACACCAGCAACAATTTTTGAAAACCCACCTTTTAGATACCCAGATTGGTCTCTAATTCACCCTTGATGCTTATCACTATCATCAACTCTCACATACATTCTATAATACTCTTGCCAGACACTTACTTTTGTTGCTCGAATTATTCTTTTAAAGAATTCTTGGGCTAATATTTTCAAATTGATCTTTAGTTATCTTTCTATCAAATCTACTCCATTAATTAATATTTTTTTACATTTTTCCTATTCAAATTATTCCTATGAATGTGTTTAAAATTGATCTGTTGTTATGGTCTTAATCTCCAAGTCAAACTAACCTTTACTACCTTTTCTACAACTTGAATTGAGTTATTTTTGCTTCTTTTTTGCATTCTAGATTTTAATAGAATTTAGCATTGTGCCAGCTATTGTTATTTGCACTTAATTTGGCTTAACTGCCAAATTTCACTGCCAAAAATAATAGTTCCGTTGTTCTAAGCTTGAGCTCCCTTCATTGGCTCCTTTTACTTGTTTTCCGGCATAGGACCGACCTCTGCAACCTTTGGCTAAATACTTTGGGCGCTTAAGCCCTTTGAGCCCTATGCATGCCAGTTTACTTTATTAACAACTCTTTTGTTGTTGATACCACTTCTACATGAAGTGATCAACCATCAACCCAAAGGCCAACACTCCTTTGTTTCTACACGAAACAACCCAAGGAACTGGTTCTTAGCTGCTCCCAGAGCCTTTGCGACTCTTAATATATTTGTGCCTTGATTTTTACCTATGGCATAGGGCCATGTGCAGACACTTAGCCCATAGCACCTAACATCTTAGAGCTTTGTTTAATTGTGCCTTTATTCACCCGTTGGGGTCTTTACACCAGGTTGACGTGTCTGTGGGGACTGCTTGACACTCTCTCCATTGGTCGCTACTGTGTGAACTTGACACCCGCCACTCATCGATACCTCTTGGGTCATCCCGTCAAGATGTTGTCATGCTGACATCACGAGGAACACCTAGTGCCTTTGGAGTGGTGACACGTGTCACCCAGAAATGGGCCCTTTGGGTGCTCAAAAGCGCCATATATGCACACCACGTGTCCACCTCTTATTGACTAATGTTGACGTCACTATCCTTCGTTGTTTCCATTAATCGCATGTTGCCACCTATCTTCCTCGAGGAGAGAGAAAAGGACCTCCGAGGCCTTATTTTTCGACCAAATCCTTTATTACTTTTATTTTTCCAAAAACCATCGGGTTCAATCCCTTTCCTTGACACCACTCTTGAGCCGATTGTGGTTTAAGGAGGGGTGCCCCCGAGTGGATCACCGTCATTGATCTACGCGATCAACTGTGCAGGAAACCACCTCCCGTGATCACAAAGACTGTCTAAAGGGTTGTCTCCAGTTCCATTGGAAAGCCAACACATAGCTCGACCCTTTCCTCCTAGTCCATCCCTTTGTGCACCAAAAGTATGCGTCGGGGTAATACCGTTAGGTGGGCTCCACCCACTCGGTTCCCATTAGATAATGCTTAGTTGTCGTGTCCCGACGACTGTCACTTGAGACCTTACTTTTGTATTCCCTTTCCAAACTTCTAGGGTATACCCTCTGGGGTAACTCCGTCGGGATGGTGTCATCCCACTCCACCTATCCCAGTCGCTTAGACTTGGGGCATAACAATAATATTGTTGGGGTATTACTACCAGGTCAGCTCCACCTGCCCAATGGAAAACACTCCCATTGATACACTATTTCTCCACGTGAGCTTGGAGCTTCACATAGAGGCTTTGCCACCATCTTTGCTGAGTTTGGAATTTCTACCAACTTTGGTTGTGCCAAATGTCATCCAACCTCTGCTAACTTTGTAATAGTTTGACTTGGGGTCACCAACTTTGACTGGCTCTAACTTTCACATCAAGAGGCCATTTTCAAACTTCCACATACCACCGGAAGTCTTTTTCTGAGCTCTATCCATCTGGGTGTGTTCCACTTGCGGTGGATATGGTCTTCTACTTCAAAATTAGCTCCAAAGCCTCTACACCATTTAATTGGTTTTGCCACTCTTTTCTTTGCCTTTGCTCTTGTCTGTGTAGATATTTGCCATTGCCTTCGCTTTTACTTGTGCCACCTCTACTATTGATTTTTCTTTTTCCTGTGCCACCTATGAAAACATATTTACCAATGCAGTTTCCTTTCCCAATATTTTCCATTTCATTTACCATCAATCATGTTTGTCGTCAATGACAACACATTTTCAACAGTTCAAAGGCCTTAGTTGTTTTTGGAGTCCAAGAAAATCCATCTTTCTTAAATAATGTTTTTAGAGGTGTTGTTGTTTTCCCATAATTATTAATAAACTTATGATAATACCATGTCAACTCAAAAAATCCTCTAAGATTCTTTGAAGTTGTGGTGCTTTTCAATTCCTTTATATATTTAATTTTGTTAGGGTCTACAATAACACCATTATGAGATAAAATATGACCAAAATATTCCACCTCTTGTTCAAAATGTCTTATGTCTTCATTCTAATTTGATGATATCCTAAACGAAGATCCAACTTTGTGAAGTAAATTAACCATGTAATTCATCCAACAATTCATCAATGAAAGGAATGGGAAATTTATCTTTAATAATGATCTTATTGAGGTCTCTATAATCCAGACACATATGCCAAGATACATACTTCATAATGACATTAAAGAGTTTAGAATGGTGTTCAAAATGTCTTATGTCTTCATTCTAATTTGATGATATCCTGAACGAAGATCCAACTTTGTGAAGTAAATTAACCATGCAATTCATCCAACAATTCATCAATGAAAGGAATGGGAAATTTATCTTTAATAATGATCTTATTGAGGTCTCTATAATCCAGACACATATGCCAATATACATCCTTCTTCTGCACTAATACTATTAGAGAAGATAAAGAACTTTGATTAAGTTGAATTATACCTGCTTCTAGCATTTATGAAAGTATACGTTCAATTTCACTCTTTTGGGCATAAGGGTATCTCTAAACTCCAATTTTTGGAGGAACACATCCTAGAATCAAGTGAATAACATGATCATGACCACAAATAAGTGGGAGACCTTTGGGAGTCTCAAATACCTTGGAATGATTGTCAAGGATTCTTTGGAGATCTGGAGAAATGGATGACTTTGATGTTTGAACATATAATGAGCATAATTGTGCAATTACTCATTGCTGTACCTTCTTAAAAATATTTTTCATGCCATTAGAGCTAATTATCTTCCCATGTTTCCGTGTGATACCCCTTAATTAAATTTCCTTCCTTCCCATAAATTTTTCAAGAAAGGTTCTTGAAAATTAAAATTTATCGTCCCTAAATATTGTAACTATTGGATTCATAATACAACATCAACACCACCCACTCGAATGGCAAGTATTGGACTATTCAATACATATTACCCCATGATTAGATTGATATTATGACACTTCCATGATAATTTTATAGTTTCTCCATTTGCAACCATCACTTGACAATCTGGCGTTGGATAAACAAAGAAATGCAAATCCTTAGCTATCTTACAATGGATTAAATTATGGGTACTACCTGAATCAATAATCACTGCTACCTTCTTCTTCTTGATATATCGTTCTATATTGAGAGTATGAGGAGTGGTAATTCTTTCCAATGCATTACAAGATATGGTCAACTTTATTTCTTTTTTATCAACCCCTGGGGTTGGTTCTTGGTGTATATATTCTTCTTTTGACTTTTCTTGTTCCTTTTCTTCCTCCCCTTCATAGTCTATGTAAAATAATTTCTTCTCAACATAATTATAAACTTTAGTGTATTTTCTATCACAACTGTAACAAATCCCTTTTGCTCCTTTTTCCTCCAGTTGTTGTGGTGTCAACCTTGAAGTTTGTGGGAGGCCAGGAGTGGCAACACTTCCATATTTATAGTTGTGAGTGGTAGACCTCCTTGTTTCCATAATTTTTCTTTCAACATTTCTTGCCACCTTGAACGCATTATCCAATGACTTAGGTGCCCAAAGGTGAATCACATGTTGGATGTTATCCTTTAAGGTCCTTATGAAGAAATCAATCACATGCTCCTCTGGAATATCAATTACCTTGATATTCAAACTTTGGAAGTTCTCAATGTGCTCCCCAACTGAACCCTTTTGTATCTAAATTCAGGCTTCTGTAATCCATACTTTGAATATTGAGAAATATTTCGGAAATAATCACATCAGAAATATTTTGACAATGTGTTTCAAACCATCTAGTGCGGTTCATAGTTAGGACAAGATGGAGAATCAAATCTTGGCATTAGATTAAATAAAGAGAGCGACGTAGAGATAACTAATTTTGAACCCTTTTGTTCGAGATTTATCAATTGGATTAAAGAATATATTTCTCTTTGTATCCTCATAATGTGCTATCAACTCCTTTGTAAAAATTATCCAAGTGACAAGTGATTTACGAGAACAATTCCATTGATACCTCATAAACTGATTGGGTTCTAAATATAAAGATGCAATGCATACCTTTTATGTGTGTTTCACATCATGTAGATCAAAGAAGTACTCCATTTGTAGTACCCATGTTACCAGATCCTTGCGATTAAGATTCCTCATATTGATTTTCAGAATATGGTTGTTCTTCAATCCAAAGTTAGATTCTCTAAAATCATGATTCACATTCCTTTTGTTCTCATCGTGAATTTCATGGAATACCTTGTCACCACTAGGAAGCATTTCTTGTAGCAACTTTTTTAGACCTTCCATTTCTGCTTTTAAACCATTCTTCAAACCTTCCATTTCTGCTTTTAAACCATTCTTCAAACCTTCCATGCCCCCTTTTATTTTTGCTTCTAAACCATCCCTGTTAACATTCATCGTCGCTTCCAATTCATTTTCGGTTGCTCTTTGTGAGAACAAAAATTGTTGCACTTGTTCGCGTAATTTTGATATATCATGCTACATTTCTTCCTCTTCTTCATGCGTCTTAGTAGAGATTTCTGAGGGCTTAATGGGTGTAGAACTTTTTTTTTTGAGGAATTTTGGAACCAATTAATGTTAACTATGCTTCACTATGCCCTTTGAATCACTTCAAATTGATTTTTCAAACAAAAGTTATGCAAATTTGAAAATTCACACCTTTTAAGAGCTTGATTTTGAGCTTGTTAATAAGGCTAATTTTGAAATTGTTTTATCTCTGTGATTTCAACCTCCCAAGGTATAAAATTGTTTCATATGGCATCCTTTTGTGTTTTCTTTTCAACCCCTCTAATTAGAATGAGATTGGATTCTTCAAGGTAGAGTTATGCCAAATATCCAGTGATGACATAATTATGGACTGGTTTAGTAGAGAAAACTTGTACAGCATGCCATGTGTCACTGTTTTAAACTTTGGTTCTTAAGCTTGTACCTAAAAAACTAAAATCCATGCACTTTTAGTCAATTTTCACAAAATTCAAATCTGATGCTCGAAGAGAAAGTTGTGACAGTTTTCCCCTGGACACTTATTTGAGACTGACTTATGGAGCATATAGTAAATCAAGTTCTTAAATGGTAACCATATGTTCATTAATATTTAACCTCCACATGGTAACAATTTCACGATTTGAAGTTTCATAGAAAATGTTATATCAAAAATTCCATGATGATCTATTTTAAGCGGCAAAACCCTAGGATCAAGAGCTCTAATACTAAATGTTATGTATCCAGATCAAAATAACACAGAAACATAATGAAATATAGATCAACGAATTGGCAATAAAAAACTTTGAGGAAGCAACCTCCTTTACATCACATAAATGAACAATTCTTGGATGATTCAAATGACAAGACCTCCTTGATATATATAGGAGTCTAAAGAGTCAAAATATAATTAGGGCCTACATAAAAATAATAATGTAAGGGCACAACAATAACAATAGTGGTCTTCTATGGGGCATATTAATAATAATATTGGGGCTAAATTAACATTATAGGGACTTAAGAAAGACGTACACCATTCCATGTGATCCAAATTTATGAAGGAATGAAATAAAATACAAATTTAAACAGAACAAAGAGATACAATGAAAGAACAAAACTTTAATTAATTAATAACAAGTACTGAAAATTGTTTACATGTAGCATGGAACAAACTAGCTGAGGTGATGGTATCTTATCTCTCAAAAGAGATGCGTCGGCTACATGCCTTATGATCTATGTTACCATGAGGCTTAAAGGCCATTTTATCATAAAGAAGAAGTGTGAAAGCCTAAACCTAGGAGATGAATTGTTAACGATTTTTGGCTCCATTGGGGTAAGTTGGACCACAAACTTCCTGGGGTTGTAACTTTGGCATACGATCTATGTTTGGCTATCAAAATACCTCGTTTCGAAGATCTCCACAAGGAGACATAAAAATATTTTGTGGAACAAATTTTGGCACCTTTTTGGTCTCTTCATTTTCCCAGAAAACGTCTATTAGGACCTCAAAATGACTCTGAAAGTTTAGGACCCAAAAAACTGCCAAACATAGAAATTTGTGCTAGAGTTAAGGAAACTAAAAGGAAAGAGTGTTGGGGGTCCAAGTGGAATAGGTGGGTGGTCACAAATATCCACCTCGATCACAATGAGTGTTAGGTGAGATTCTTAGAGGATATTGTGACGACATAATTCATGATAGGATGTGGTTCTAACTGATCCTTCAACACTTTAAGTTAGGTTAAGTAAAACAAATCTAATAGGATATTGTTTACCTTAGCAATTTTACAAGTTGGGTTGGAGGATGAAATTTGCACAAATTTCTATGACTAGTAGGTGAATCACTTCTTTGAAACCAATTTGATATTAATTAATTATTTTTTTAGTAAAAGAGATAAATATTTCTTTATGTTTTATGTGATTATATTTGTTGTATTCTTATCATTTAATTCAATGAATTATATTCCTTATATGAATGCAAATGTTTGGTTCAATGCTAAAAATTATTAACAAAATATGTTAAATATATCTAAATGACTTTTGTTATGAATTTTTACACTGATAGGCATGGTTTATTTCGGAATAGGCCTTGAGGAATTTTAATGTTTTATTACAAAGATGGTTAGGATTAGAGATTCAGGGAATATTCATAGCCATATACAAGACTGTATGGTTGATAGTTATCTCTCAATGTCATCTTGTGCGTTTTCCCTTCATAATATAATTATTTGTTGTTTTTTTACAAATGGAAAGGACTTGTGTGTTTCACACCAAAACTTTCACCAATTGGACTTGAGTGTTGGATTAAAAACTAATGTATGAGATTATATAAACCTCCATGCGACACATTTGTAGTGTGCCCTTCAAATTCCTTTATGATTAAAGAAACGTGTTGCACATGGTATAGTAGACACCAATGTACTAAGGCTTTCCTCAGAGCTGAAAAAGGTCCTAGTGCTAAGAAAGATACCAAGGATTGATTTTCTGATGTTCATCTTCCTTTTATCCAAGGGACCACTGATAAGATTGTGAGGATCTTAAGGAAGCATAAGGTGGCTTCAAACTTTAGGCCTTTAAATACCATCTGGAGCTCCCCTAGATCTGTAAAAGACTCAGTGGACCCCAAGAATATGAAGGGTGTTTACGTTATCCCATGCTCTTGTGGGACTCCCTACATTGGTGAGACTGGTCGCTCGATTAATCAAAGGATTCGTGAGCATGCCGTTGACATCAAGCATGGCAGGACCCGCTCCTCTGCTTTGGCGGAGCATGCAAATAAATCTAAGCATCACATCTGCATTGAGGAGGCCCAAGTCGTTGCTAGGGTTAGTCATTTACATCATTGTAAATTGAGGGAGGTCCTAGAAATTGAAAAAGACCCAATAATTTGAATAGAGATGATGGTTGGAATATTAGTAGAAGTTGGGTCCCTGTCCTGTCCTCTTAGTTTTTTAGGCTTCTTTTTGGGATTTATTTTGTTTGTTTGTTTATCTATGTAGGTATTGACATCCTTTTTATAGTATTTGTTGTTGATTTATTCTTCATTAGAGTTTATTTTCTTGATAATTCATGTTTTTTACGTATTTTATCATCTTATTCGTTCTTAACTCCTTTTAGTATTTTTGTTATTTGTTTAATGGGTCTGAGCCCCTTATTTTATTGTTGCCCCCGTTATATATATATATATATATATATATATATATATATATATATATATATATTTCTTTTGACTTGTGTATATTTTTGTTTTATTTTATTTATTTTGCCATTAATTATTTTTATTTTATTTCCATTAATTATTTTATTTATCAAATGATCTTGTCTCGATTAGGGTCTTCACTCGTTTTTATAATTTTTGATTCCCCTCATTTAAAGTTTGACCGTTTTTTTTAATATTATTTATCAAAAACTCGCTGTTTAATATAACATTTACTTATTAATATTTGTTTTTAATAGATTAATAAACTAATATCACAATCTAAATATTATTTTTCAAAAACTAGTACTATTTGGTTTTAATAAATTAATTTAAATATTATTTTTCAAAAACTAGCCATTTAATATAATCGTTACTTAATAATATTTGTTTTTAATATATTAATAAATTAATATTGTAATTTAAATATTATTGTTCAAATATAGTCGTTAAAATTATGTCTTTACATTGCTCTCTATTTAAGCCTTTGCTATGGTCTGCCTCTTCATCTAGTCCTGATGATGAACCACACTTGTTGGTTCGAAATGCATCAGCTAAAAAATTCTCTTATGTGATTTCTACCGAAAGACTTTGCTTAATTCATTATGGATCACAGAAGCTTGAACACAAAGATTATACTTTATCTTGCTAATGGTGGTAGTTTTCAAAATTTCCTGAAATCAAAGGTTGATTTTCCGTAATAGAATCCAAGGTTGTTATACTTGCACAACTCAAGGAGAAAATATGAAACTTGGATTTTGTAAGTAGATCCCTCAATATGGATTTATGTCAATCACAACTTGCCCAACTTGCACATGCAGGCCTCTAGGTCGTGGTTAAAGCTTAGTCAAAATCGCCATAATTTCCAAACAGTCAATTTCTGCCTCAATTATCGAGCGGATGAAGGTGAATATCGAAAATATGGGATATGGGTTTTGTGTGGAATATCCTAATTTAGGTGATTAGTGGGTAGAATCCTAAAAAATTATGTGATATGGGAGATATCAAAGATTTTGTAAGACTGTCAAACCCGTATTTTTTTGCGTATGAGATTTTCCAAATTTGCAAAATTTGTTTGAACAAATTCTTCATTTTGGGATTAGGTTCTATCATTTCACATTTACAATTTATATATAAATAAATCCTCATGAAGAGAGGAAGGATTTATTCAATTATTCCATATGTTTACTTCAAGAAGAGACTGTTATCTGTGATCAAGTGTGAAGTGGTTTAATAAAAAAAATCCTTGTGTTCAATGGTGTAGCATTTTCCTAAACTTATAAGCACTTTCCACAACATGTTCTAGGATCCCCCCTGTATTTGTTGTCTATTTTGATTTTTATTGCTTTATAAATGATTAATCATCTTTAGATTAACTCCATTAGTCGTGGGGTGCGAAAGCACTCGGGCCCATGTGGCAGCTTACGGAATGCTTCATTGCATCTGCTTTGTGTAACTTTTCATTAATTTTTTAATAAAAGGTTACCGTTTTTTTCCTTGGAAAAAGAAAAAAAAAAACTCCATTAGTCATTTTTATCGATTAACATGCAATCTGTAAATTCCCGCAATCACTATAGGAATTCTTGCAATTTCTTGTAGGTGACAATTTTGAAAACAGAGCATTGGTTAATGAATGAGATCATAATAGGATTGCCTTTTGTAGGTGATATTGTGTTTTAAAGTGATATTTAGTAATTGATTATCTTACTTGAGTATATTTCAAGTTATAATTAGAATATTGAATTGAAGTTTAACATATATTAGTTTTTATTAACAAGTGTTTACGTTCTTTGCAATTATTTTGAGTGCATTTCCTTTATAACTTCAGAACACTAATTTATAACTTAAGATTTTTCATTAGATTTTATAAACCCAGTTGAATGAACACATATTTTTTTTACAAAGAAGCACCTAGTGTGATTGTGTGGTATGTTCATTTGTATCTATAGTTCTACCATAGTGTTGGCAGCGTTGGATGTTCCACCAACAATAGGGGATCTCCCAAGTGTAAGGTCAAAATTAGACCCTAAACTTTTTAGGTTAGGATTCCCATCTGAAATGTTGGCCTGGGTACCATTTTGTAGAAATTGGAATATGCTTTGGAAAAAATCAACAACATATGAGAGAACTGCTATCAATATTGAGATATACAAGTATTGTCAGCTTTGTGAAATGCATAAAGATAATGTGCATAAAAGACTTCCACGAATATAATGAATGGATGAATCTTCATAAGAAAAATGTTAGCACTACTCTAATAAAGACACATGTAAGGAAAGAATCGATAATTGATTGGAAAATAGTTTACGACCAGTCACGAGCTTGAGAACATAATGGCATACAATTTCAATTAATATTTGCATCAAAGGTAACAAAATAGTTCATTCTCTTCAACTATACATGAGAATGCAAACACATACCACAACCATTGCAAGAAAAGTCCTACAACGCTTTATGATATATGCGTAAAAAAATTCCCAGCTCAAAGAGCTTTTGATGATTAAGTAGAAGTATCAAGATGCACAATTACAAAAGCACTCACTAGATCCAATAGTGGAACTTGGAAGCCACTACTTTCTTCTTAAAACAATATTTCCCTCATATGCCTCCTAAGAAGGCCAAAGCTCCCAAAGTCCATTTGAATGAGGTATGAGGGTGCATTTATAGAATTGGAGTGATCTTTCACCTTCCTTACAACCTTTCAATGCTCCATGACTCTTCAACTCCCTTAGGATCCTTTAGACTTATGACCTTTAATCTTCCTTTTGGCCTTTTCTATGATTTTAATATTTTCCCTTTATGGGAAAATAATATATTTACAATATAATAAGATGAAATACAATGAGCTTTGACATAGTGTCTTGTGAGAAATACATTGCGCCTTAGAAGACTTGTTGATGTTTTCGTTACGTCCAAAGGTAACCTCGGTGCCAGGTTGACTTTTAAACAATTTCCATTGATTTAATCTTACCTCTATGTGGCATTTAGAGGTATATCACCAACATCTATTCTACAATTTCAATCGCCCTTGAAAACATGAAACCTATAGTTAAGATGCAAGGTGAATATTCTTCAAGAAATCATTATTATAAATTAAATTGATTAATAAAATTAGTGTTAAGAGGTATATAGTAGTTCACATCCCTAAAATGATAATTTCATTTTGATGCCAAAGTTGATCCATCAATTACATTCTAGTGGCTAGAGTCTTGGTTAATGCTTCAGTGAACTTTCATCCTTTCGTCTTCTTTTGTGCATCCTTCTGCTTCTTTTACTATTCTGTCAATGTCTTCTTGGTTTGATCTCCCTTTTTCATTTGTAATATCCATTGCAACCCAATATTTTATCCTTTGCAATGTGTGTCTTTAATACATTATTCCAACGCAACGTTAATATATTATTTCAAACTTGCTTGTGATATACTCCTTTCAACACATTTCTTCTATTCGTCGTCACATTGTGTTCAACATAATATTTCGAAGTTCTCTTGTATGGGACCTTGATCACTTCCACATCAAACCATTTTATCGTAGCTCATCTTGCACCGTATCGTATTATCTCCATCATATTGCACCGTATCATATAACACTGCAACATTTAATATATTCTCCATTGTAATGTTTAACCATGCGTGCATTGTCTTCTTTGCCAACAATGTATGTAGCGATCTCCCTAATTAGGTCTCTAATATATGACTTTTCAGGTCTCTAATATATGACATTTTTCATGATTCAATATACAATCCTTGGCATTGTTGCATTCATTTTGCATGGCAACCCTTTCCTTGTATTGAGTGGCAATCTATCCCTATAATGGCGCATTATAAGAGGAAGGAAATCTAGCAATAGGAGAATCAGACTTATTTCTGTTGTAGTTTTTAGTGCATACTAGCATTCACGTGAGTGCAATTGCAATTTTTAGTGCATACTAGCAATGTAGAGTTTGGACTCTATCTTTGCAACATGTGGCAACAATTTTAGTGCTTCCTTATGATCACACATGAACAACATAGATGTGATTAGTTGTTTGTGCGATAATTTTCTTGGAGCAATCCTAGCGCATAAGAATTTACATCATTTTAATATAGTCTCTCGTTGTAGCATTTTGACATATACACACTGAAATATAGTTCTCAACGCATTGCTTTACATATCCTCCCAAAGCATTGTTTGTGTTATTCTATGAAGTAGTAATTGGTATACTATTTAAATGCAACATCAAATATAGCGTATGTTCGTATATTATTTTGTATATTATTTTGGAAATTTTTAGTGTTAGGCTAAAAATTTCAGTTGTTGTTGTAGCATCTATAGGACGAACCACTGGTAGAATACAACATCTTTGCCTTATTCCCTTTCAATAGATTGAGCCTTAAAGTAAATTCGAGGAAGTGTTGAATTAAATACCATGGGTACAACTATGAGTTACTTGACCCTTTATAATTATTCCCTTCATCTGTTACCATAGCTAGGTCCTGTTAGTCTTTAAACAATACATCAAGAGCTCACACATGTAAACCTTCAACAATAATGTAGAGAATAGGACAAAGGGCTTATTACATTCATAATTTTTAAAGTGAGTTTCTGACATTGCTCTACTATCAGCATGCCTATTAAGTATCCCGATGAAGTCAATCAAGAAATCACAAGCATCGCTTCACTACGAGCAGGCCTGTTCAATACTCCAATGAAGTTGCTTGCATTGCCTCTCTATGCAGGAATCCTTTATCTTCATTTACCCTTTGTTTAATTAGTTTTATTTTGGGTGTAATTTGGCATAATTTATCAAGGTGTTTATTGCGCCAAGGTGAAAGATGGATTTTGACTTATTTTATGGGCAAGAGAGGTTGTTCCTTGTCTTGTAGAAACTAAAAGAGATTCTGATTTAGGTGTGTGCTCATGCCATATTTCCACATCACGTCTTCAACCAACCAGTGGACATTAAAACACGAACAAAATATAAAGGCTAGACTAAAAATAAACTTCAGGTTATGGATATAGGTCTTACAAACCAATTATAGTTCTCCATAAGTATCAAATCATATTTTCCTTATTAATAGGTCAAACCCGTGTATAGATATAAGAGACAAGGTTTCAACACTATGGTTTATAAAAGGTTGCCTCTTGGAGTGACCACTAAAACCACATACAACCATTGTATGTGATTTCAACATTATGGACACGACAAGTGAGTTCGATAAGGGAAGCCCTTCACCTATCATTTATATACAGGCTTGGAAGGGCCATAAAAAATGAAAAGTTTATGTAATGAGATGTAATGTAAAAAAAAGTAGGCTAAGTGCAACTAAGAGTTATGCAATGTTATGCAAACGGTTCCAAAATTTAGAGTATTGAATGAAGATGAAAGGATTCTAATCAACTACACGTGGAAAAGCATAACTACTTTAAAAGGCAAACATACTACAACTAAACCTAAATACTAATCTAATTTAAGAAAAGAGATCACGATCATGTAAAATATGTTTTCCAGTCAAACCATTTAAGTTGTTCCCAACCTACAAACACAATAATGTTAGCAACCAATAACAATACAAAAGAATGTGCAAAGGTAAGGATATTTACCTATATAGCTTGCACAAGAGAAAGAAGGTCTCACCTATTAGAAGAAAAGTGGGTTATAAAAGGTTTCCCTAGCGAGGCTGCAATTATCTCGGCAGATAGAGTAGTAAACATAAAAACTTTGCAATCCTTTCACAAATGCGCATTCATTTACATTTTTGTTCATATCATGCAAAAGAGAAAACATAAATCACTTATTTGCAAAAGAGATTTCCAAATATGACTTTTCTAACCAATTAGCAATTTAATCATGATATTTTAAATGACCTACTTGAAATTTTTGAAATACTTGCAGAGATAAGTGTTCATTCAATGCATTCAAGCTATGGAGAGAATCTTGTGAGAAAACCTAAATCTGATCTTGTTCAGAAGCCTTGTTAAGATTTTGAAGACCTGAGATGACCATTAGCGAGATCTTAAGTGCCTCAACTTCCTGAAAAGTATCTAAACCTTTAGATAGGGAAGCATAAAACTTTATGGGCTTGATGAAATAAACAGATGTAAGAAAATAATGATCATTAGATATACTTGTAGTGCCCCACCTTGACAAGGTTAGTTTTGTGACACTTGGAGATGGTTATTTTGATGCAATGATATAAGATTATGCATGTACAACTTATGTATATGCTTGTATGCTATAGACCTAGTTTGGGTCACCTGGTTGTTGTGTGCTTATGATAACATTTATGGTTGTGTGTATTGTTATGCTCCTATACCAATAGTTGTCATATTTTATGATTGACTGGATAAAATCCCTAATATGTTCATCCTTTCCCTGCTGCAAAGGTTTTCCATATTTTGAAAAATCAAAAAATCAAAAAATGAAAAGAGGGTATACCCTAAAAGAAAGATCAACGGGTAAAAAGAATGAAATGGTCAAAAGGAAAAATGAAAGAAATGAACCCCAAAGAAAAGGACCAGGAAAGTGTGCAAGTCCAAATGCCACTACCACTTCACTTCTTGTAAACGAAGTATCATGTGCAGTTTGTTGAACTTTTTGCTGCAATTAATGAATAGCCAAACAACTTAATCTTGGCTAGTTCATATTTCAATTTCTTGTTTTAGCGATAGAGAATAAAATCTGTCCAAACTGTTCAATCTTGACAGATAAATAGTTAGGTAGAGAAGCAAAGGAGCTCAACTGTTTAATCTAAGCCCTTGGATGAAATAAGTGCAGACTTAGATAGGCTTGGCATGTAAAGAAAAGAATAGAAGATTTATGAGGGTTTGCCAGTCCAAGTGCGCCCAATAGCAAAAGAAGGAAAAAAATGTTAGGCTCAGTAGGTTGGGTAAGCAATTTTGATGTTGCAGAAAGAAACTTGTGATAAGTTTTGTCTCTCAAAATGATTAAATCTTACTTCTATCACAGGTACTATGGCAGAAGCATGACTAACTTCCCTGCACACTTCTCCCAAAATCACTTACTAACCTCCCCCCAAGGATATTAAGAGCTGCTCAATATCCCTAAATCACTCCATCTCATTTCATGAAAAAGGCCTAAGTAAAACCACATTCTTACTTTAGGCAAAGAAGCCACATTTCTTGTGTAAAACTTTTCTCCTTAAGCCTAAGTTTTAAACTCTATAACTTAGCGCTCTTTTCATCATATCTTTCATATTAACCCTTAACATTACTTAATAATTCCCTATATTCGTTCCCCTACCCGTATTATATATATAGATAAAGACCCTAAATTTTATTATTCCCGCCCCGGCTAAAGTTATAGCCATATATCATTATGTAATTCGGGATTTAAAGGTTTGTTTGGAACCTTAAATAACCCAACCTACTGCGCAAAAACCCAAGAGTTAATTAACATCTGATTAATTAAATAAACTAACTAAACCAACCCCGAAATCATTAAAACGTTTGATTTTATACACCGGGCCCGTGCATTAAACCTCCTCCATCTCTGAAGAGCGCCAACCGTCCGATCGGCGCCCTCCCCTTGGACGGCTCTAGATCATATTGAGAGGCCCTTCGCTGCCGAAGTTTACTGCCTGGGGAGCCGACGGTATTTTGCCCGTACGGGGGACGCGTGGCGCATTCCCGTGCTGCTCGCTGCCTCCCTGCCCCAAACCACTCTGGCCGATAAGCGGTGCGGGGTGAAACCGCTTACCACCCTCCCGTTAACCTCCTCGTTGACATCACGACCACGTCACTGCCAAGTCACGATGAGGTCATCCGACCAAAAAGCGCCAAAAAGCCCCGCGATAGCCAAAATTTGTTAAAAAGTCGAGAAAGTGTCACTTTCACCCATTTTTGCTATGAAACTGTTTCATGCAAACTACGTCCAAGCAACAACAAAAGCATCCAGTCCACCACCCGACCAAGAAAATGTCAGCTTCCTGCTCTGTAGCTCGTCGGTCAACCTGCAAATTACACCGGTTCACCTCTAAAAAACAAGTATTTACCCCAATTTGCCTCCCAAACCTGTAATTTCATTTTTCCTCTGTGAATTTTACCCAACAAGGCCAAATTCAAGTAAAATCAGTCCATAACTCTCAGAAAAAGACACCCAAAACTGTTGTTTTTCCCATTTTTCCACAGAAACTCGACCTCCAGTTTGAAAACACAGCAAACAAACATGGAAGCCCCTATGGCCCTCAATGTCGCGCCCCTCAATGCACCTCATAAAGACCAGGATTGGTTACCCTTGGCTGATAGAGATTTTCAAATTAAAGAGTTATCTGGTGATATGAACCATCTCCAGGCATTTTTCCGAATTAGGAATAGTCATCTGAGCAACTCTGATATCTATGGAATATGGGAATCCAATCTCCCCAGGTATTACCTTCCCTCAGTCAATGTGTTCCCAGATATTATCCACCAATGCTGTGCCAACTATGACCCTATCAGTAAAGCAGTTATGACCCCATCCCAAACTGTTCTCTTTTACATAACTGTTGAATCTATCAATGAGATGTTACACTTCCATCCCACTCAGCCCCTTGCTCCTCTTTCCATGGGATTTTTGCTTGAGCAAGGCTCTCAATTGCCCAGTTCAGAAATAACCCGAATTGCTAAAATATTTATGAAACCAGATTGCCAGCCCCAAGGCCCACCTCCCTATGTGCATTCCTGGTTCACTGAAATAGGCAAGCTTATTCTTGACATGATATCCTTTATATTGGGATTCAAAACCAGTGAATTTGTTGATGAGACCAACTTAGTTATGTTGTCAATGTTTACTCCAGGACAACCCCTTGCTGTCAAATATGATTATGCCTCTTTCATTGCCAATAAAATCAATGAGCAATTCATAAATCTAGAAAGAGAAGGAGTCTTCAAGTACACCTCATTCATATATCACCTTCTGCTATATTATCAGCCAGACAGTTTTTTATTTCCCATCAGGAAATTGGATTCCAAAGGAGAGAGGAGGTCTGTGATCTTTTGGACCTCGGTCTTCCACAATGTTTGTGAATCCCCTTATACCTACTGTGAATTCATTGACTGATTTATACATCCAGCCTCCACTCTATTGATAGGAGCTCCTCCTCCTAGGCTCTCTGGTGATATAAAGAAGATTTTACAGCTCTCCAAAAACTACAAAATAGGTGATTGGTACCTCTACCAGAATCACACCGAAATCAGAATATATGGCTGTGAACTGTGCCCTTACAAGCTGCCCAAATATGTGCCCATGAGACTATTTGCACTGGAGTATTTCAGGCAACTTATCAATGCAGACTTAACTCACTTTTGCAATGTAAAGAAAAAGGCTCAATTGAGAATAAGAAACCAATTAGGCCCTTTTATCATTAACAAGAGGGAGGCATGGGAAGATGCTGATAAGATATTAGGGGAAGACCTTAAATTGAAGAAAAGTTTCTGGTGGGTCCCATATGACCGAAATAGCTTTATAAGTGACAGAAAAGTAAGAAACATGCCATCAACTTATACACATCATAGGATCCCTGAAGTAGAACAATTTGCTAATCAGGATGAGTGGGTAGAGGGTACATTAATAGAAGAACTTACTCAGCAAGAAAAGATGGAACAAGATATGAAAGATCTTGAAAAGACCCTTGACCTAGACTCTTTTGGACAGGTATCTTTCAAGCTGCCTCAGCAAACTAGAGTGGGTACATCCTCTGCTGGAACTTCACAGCAGCCTGTACAAGAAACCAGTGCACCAGGTATAGGGTCTTCTAAGGGCAAGGAAGTGGTAGACACGGAGTAGCAAGCAATGACTGATCAGCAGGGGCAAATTCCTCTGGTCCAAACCAAAGCAGTAGAGATTCCTGCATTACAAACTCCTCTAAATGAGGAAAAAGGCAAGAAAAGAGACAGAGAAGAGGCCACACCCATCAGTGGACCTGCAGAACAGCCGGGTGCAAAAAGGCAAAGATTGGATCCTCTATCTGAAGAGGAAATCATTGAAGAAACAATAGAAAGTTTAAGAGGTGAGAGGGTTACCCAGCAGACTTCCCCAGTGGTGGACACATCAACTAGCTCACACAGGCAGGAGCTAGAAAGGCAGCATAGTGTGGAAGTTTCATCCACTAGGCCACCAAGCAAGCAGACCTCTGACATCAAAAGAACATTCACAGAGATAAAGGCTAGAAATGATCCACTAAGGCTGCAGATTTACAATCAATATCTTAAGATGGCCCCCACAAAACAACAAAGATTGATGTCTGCCTATGACATTAAGGAGGGCAAAATGATCATGAGTTATTTTAAGCCCAAAGTGCAGCAACCACAGTCAGCAGCTGATTACATCAGGACAAATCTAGAGGTCTTGGCCAAGGACATTCATCCAATAGACCAGATTGAGCTGCACAAACAGATTGGAGAGATGGTATACTCCACACTAGCTGATAAAGCTATGTTAGCCCATAAATTGCAAAATTCCTTGAATAATACCTCAGCTCAGTTAGAGTTAGAGAAAGCTTCTTCTCTAGCAAAGGACAGCAGGATCAAATCCTTGGAGGAAATCATCATTGAACTAGGACATGATCCCAAAGATGCCAAAGGCATAAAGGCACTAATGAGGAAGAAAGAAGAGGACATCGCTGCATTGAGAAAACAGCTCAAAATGCCTCCTTGTATGCATCCACAGATTGCAAATGTTGTACAGCAGAAATATGAAAAGGATATGATGGACCTGCTCATGAGACTGAATGAGAGATTGAGTGAGATAGAGCAGGCATTGGAGAAAGCTCTACAAGAAAAGCAGGGAGAGTCGACCTCCCAACCACCTGAAGTAGCTCCAACAATCACTACTGCCCCCTCCACCCTTATAACAGCAATGCCTCCCACTGTCCCAGCATCAACAACAGAGATCACCACAGGTACCTCAACGATAGCACCAGGCAGCAGTACAGGTATGAGCACAGAGTAATTAATAAAAGCCATGGAGGAATTGAAACTCCAAGTGTCAGAGCTGAAGCAAGTCAAAGAAAAATTGGCAAAATTTGAACAAAGTTATGATAAATCCAAGATGAATGTGGCAGAGAAAGCAATGGAGATCAAAGCATTGGAGAATAAGGTGAGAGAATTAGAAAAGGACCTCTCTCTGCATAAACCTCTAGCAGAAATCAGGGGAATTTTGTGGACCAACGTCACTCAATCCCTTAGTGATGTGTGGAGGTCTATCCAAACTATTTATGAGAAGATTGACTTGATAAGAGTGGCCCAAGTGGAGATTCAGAAAACAAGAGCCTTATTAGGACAGATGCCTGAGCAAGCTAACCGACTGATACATTTTTTGAACACCAAGATCAGTGAAGAACTGGAAGCATTGGACATTAGAGACAGAATAGGCACCATTGTAGACATCAAGAGAGTTCTAACCATGATAACTCTAATGCAAAATTTGGACAGAAGATGCCAGGACATGCAGGTAGAGATCAATTCTTTCACAGAAAAGTTTACAGTCCTGCATCAAAAAGGTTTGCCAAGTCCTTTGGGAAGTAATGATCGTTTGATGAACCATAAAGACTACGTATATAAATTGAATACATAGGCTGTTGACCAAATTAAGGCATCATCAAGTACTTCAGGAGAGAAAGCACTTCCATCTGGCCAAGCCCTTTATGACAGCCTGGAAAATTTGTTCTACATAGAGCACGAGGTGAAGCATCTGTTCACCATCCCACCTAATTTCTTCAGGTACACAGAGACTGATGAAACTTTGAGAAAGCTGAAGAGACATAAATTACCAGGACCGGAGTGGTGGCAAAGTATGTTAGAAATTCTATAAATGTCTCTTTGGTCAATTGAAAATTTTGGACCGTCTACTATAATGCGCAGAACAGAAATGAATTAGAGTCATGCAGGTCAAAGCGCATCACATCAGGGTCGAAGAAAGTCCGACCAAGGTGTAATAGCCAGCGCGGAATATTAGTGGATGGCAGCCACAAATCGACTCGTTGCAACTACCTCAGTACATCTCATAAGGACAGAACAACCATCACAACA
Source organism: Pinus tabuliformis (assembly GCA_031772625.1). NCBI lineage: Eukaryota > Viridiplantae > Streptophyta > Pinopsida > Pinales > Pinaceae > Pinus > Pinus tabuliformis. The sequence continues at coordinate 305,126,864 of CM062807.1, forward strand.
TCAAATTTATTGCATCAATTTATTGTTCCCCTATTTTCGAGACTGTCTATCTCTGTCTGTGTAAAACGCATTAATTGTCATTAGATATTATTTCTACCAGATATTTGGTAAAGATATTTGGACATTTTTTTATAAATACCCCCCCAGACGAGGTATTTGGGGTTGGTTGGTTGATTAGGAAAGCATTTTTAGACTTTGCTCTAATTCTGAAGTTTTTTGGAATAAAAGGCTGTTGGAACCATTTTTGTCTGGCTTACTGAATGAGGAATTTCTGTTAAGGATCATGCTACAGTATTCTTGAATCATCTTATGGATCAATAAGTCCTTTCTAACTTGTGTTTTACAGTTTCTGTGTCTACTATATCATCTATGTTACATGATCTAAATAATAGAGAAAAAGAATAACTCAGAATTTGCTTGATTCCACTCTGTGTTAAATCTTTGTTATTATTAATGTTTTCTTAAGAATTATAATAAACAGTGAATTCTTAATTGTTCATGTTTCCCCTGGTTCTTCCATCTTGAATATTTTCTAAGGAATTCTTAACTGCTCCTTAATAGTAGTCATCCATTTTCCCTCTGTCAACATGATGAAGGATTCTTAATTGCCCTTCACCCATTGACTCCATTCCACCTGATTCCAGCCTATAAATTGTTCGATATTTGAGTACCTGGGTCTGTGATACCTCATATGATAAGAAACCTAATCCAGGAAGCTATCCTCCTTTGAGTCCATCATGCCCAATGGACTGAAACTCTTGAATTTTACCTCACTATTCTTTTGAATCTCCATTCCTCCAACCAAACTCAAAACAAAACCCTTGCACTTCATAGCTAGCCTAATATACCTCAAAACAAAGCTAAATTATAAAGAGAGAGCCCTCTCTGGATGCAGATTGGCTAGAATTTGTATCTAAAAGATTGGTCTGTGGTTACCTCGGCCGTATTCCCTTTCTTACAACTTTGGGGAACAACCTGAGTGATAACATCATTGGCGACTCCGCTGGGGACCTGAATAAATTGTTTGTTACTGCTGTTTATTTTATAAACTACAGATGGAGCCTGAAGTTGGCTAGGTAGCCTTTGAAACTGCTTTTGCTATGCAATTGCAGGAGTAAACAAACGTTGCTTCAGTCTATCTCCAATCTAGTTTATGCATTAAATAGTTGTCCCAAATACTTGATCAGTTCCTCTTTTTCAAGAAGTCTTTAGGAAAATTCAAAAACACTTACATTTAAAACTTCCTAGAAGATATTGTCAAAAGTTGTATTGTTAAAATATTCAAAGAAAAAAAAAAAAAAAAAACACTCAGAAGTTGGCTCCAAAGAAAAAGATCCGTTACACCAGATTAAATCCTAATCCAAATCCCCCACCTATCTTTGAAAATCCTAATCTGATTCCCAAGATCCTTAGAAACCAAGAGCCAAGAACATTTTTCTAGTTCACACCTTGACATACACTAGCAGAACCATATCCAATCTTAGCTTACTTCTGGAAAAGCACCAACCCTTTCTGCCATTATTGTTGCTTCTCCTAGTTCACCATCAGCACTTGAAACCATCTTTTCCACTCCTCCATCCACAACTTACATTTCCACTGTTATCCTTACTCTTCCAACTGTCACTCTTATATCTGCAAATATGGCAAACCGTTATGCTCCACTGCAATTACCTGCAAATCCAGGGGTCATGTCCCAAGATTATCAAATCAAAATCACCTATTTTGATAGTACTGGCACTTACACAGCTCAACAACATACTAAGAAAATGATTGATTATTTTGAAAACTATGAGATTGATGATGATGACGCCAGAATGAAAGTTTTTGTTCAAAGTTTAACAGGAGAAGTTAGAACATGGTTTAGAGCACTCCTTGCAAACACTATTGCTGACCTGTAAGCTCTTTATCAGATCTTCTGAACAGATGGGAAAAGAAGAAGGATCCTCTACACATTTTATCAAAATATGAGAATTTGAAAAGAGGCCCACAAGAAACTGTTCAAGATTACTGCACCAGATTTAATAATGTATACAATTCTATTCCTCAGAATCTCAGACCTCCTCAGGATTTAGCCTTGATCAAATTCCCTGATGCATTTGACTCTGACATGGCATACCAACTTAGAGAAAGAGCTCTTCGAAGCTTAGAAGACATGCAGAGCATAACTGTCAGTGTTGAGGCCAACCTAATTTCTAAACGGGCTCGAGCTAGAGCTGAAAGGAGGATACTCATCAAAGAAGAACCTTCTGCCTTTGAACAAAAATTAGATGCCATTATCAAAGGAATGGATAGACTTGGTGATAGAGTAGAGACAATTGAGAGGAAATCCCCTTGGGATGGTCAACCAAACAATACTGGGAGAAATCCAAACTTTAGAAAAAACCAGAACTCTAATACTGGAAAGGCTGGCCCTGACCAAAACATTAGACCTCCATTCCAGGAAAACTATGCTGAAGCTTCAACTTCCAGTGAACCAATAGAAGATACTCAAATTAACTTAATGGGTCTCAATAGTGAACAACAAATTTTCTTGACCCAAGAAGACCAAGAAGCTCACACTCTTAATCAATTCCAAATCCAATCAGGTGAATCATTTGATTTTAGGGAGGGATATGATACAACCATCTATGAAGTTCACAAGCAATATAATCTGAGGAGCAGAAGGATAGATGTTCCTGAAACTAATAAACAGAAGGATACTAAGCAATCTAGCAAAGCTAAAATCAAGAATCCTCCTGTACAAACCTCTCCTAGAACAAATCCTAACCCAAACAATCCAACAGTTGAAGATATATCAGACAGTCAACAACCTGATAGACAACCTTCCACCTCTTTTCCTCCCAAGGGAAATGTGGAAGAACCTCCAGAAATTGACATAGAAGCAACTTCAGCCCATAACAGCACTCCTGAAAAAGAAAAAAGCACAGAAAATACAACAGAAAAGGAAAATCTCACTGCCCGAAATGCAAAAGTACAAACAGAAAAACCTTTCAACCTTGAGACCGAAATAGGCAAATTAAAGATAGCCATTCCATTGTCAGAATTGGCTAAGCATGATGTCTATAGACAACAAATCAGCAGATCACTTCATATTTCAGAAAATAAAGATGCAGTAAATGTCCTTGATGACCAGCCATAATTAATTTTTGGCCCTGAGGTAAATGGTAAATCAGTAGATGGAGGTGTTCCTCCTTTCTATGTAAGTCTGAACATTCATGATAAAATACTTCATAATGCAATGTTTGATTCTGGAGCTTCTCATAACTTAATGCCGAAATCTGTAATGGAGAAGTTGGACCTAGATATCACCAGGCCATACAAAGACTTGTTCTCTTTTGATTCAAGCCAGGTCAGATGTCTAGGATTGATCAAAGATTTATGTGTATCATTAGTTCAATACCCTGCCAAGACAATTTTAATGGATGTAGTGGTAGCTGACATTCCACCAAAATATGGCATGTTGCTGTCTAGATCTTGGGGTGCAAAGCTCCAAGGATCTTTACAATTGGACATGTCCTATGCTACCATTTCAGTATTTGGCCAACCAAAGAGATTATACCGAGAGACATTAATGAAATATGTTGTAAGCAGTCAGGAGAAACCCCAAAATTTTCCCATCTACTCCATGCATTCTGACATGGACTCCTTCATCCTATACAATACTGAGATTTATCCCCCAACTGATGTCAAGGCTTTAGCATTAGAACAAGAAAAAATCATAAATGAAAAATCTAGTGCTCAAACTCAAGAAATTCCTGAAATAATTGGTATAACAGACACGCAAGAGGAACTAGATGAAACTAAAAATCTAGATTTCCCTAGTAAGAAAATTCTAAGTCCCGTGATACTAACCGAGAACAAGAGATCGTTTGGTACTTAGAGTTTGATGGTTCAGTTAATAAATTAGGAGCAGGAGCAGGAATTTGGGTACACAATTTGGAAAATAATCAGGATGAAGGGCATGCTTACAGACTGAATTTTAAATGTACCAATAATATGGCTGAATATGAAGCCCTCTTGCTAGGACTCAAATTGATCAAAAGCTTAGGGGCCATTAGGATATCAGTTTTGGGAGATTCTGATCTAGTCATGCAGCAGATAAAAGGAAACTTCCTCACAAATGATCCAAGATTAAGATCTTATAGAGGGGCAGCAATTGAAATACTTAATACCTTTCTGGAAACACAGCTTGCCAAAATTCCAAGAAAACACAATTTGCATGCTCACAGTTTGGCAACATTTGCCAGCACTTGTAAACTACCATTTGAACCCAATCATCAGTTTACAGCTGAGATTAGACACAGGCCAACCATACCAGACAATGTAAAGAATTGGCAAGTGTTTGACAATGATACTCAGATTAACAATTTCCTGACCCTAAAAGAAGAATTTTCCAGCACTAATATAGACACGGACACTGTTTATTAAATTGATCAGAGAGATAAAATTGAAACAGACATTACAACAAAAACTACAACTCGAATACTACATCCAACAAAATTTACTAGCAAAGAGTTACGAGAGCTTAAAGAAATAGACATTGATGAAACTATTGGAGCAAAATATGAAGTTATTGATTTAAAAGACAATTATTTGCCCACGGGATTAACTCCTTTGGAAGACTTTTTTTATTCTAATGATATTCCAAAGAAACCCAAAATGCAACCTCTAAACACAGACATTGAGGATTGTAACATAGGAACTGAAGAAAATCCTAAAATTTTTAAATTATCCAAAACTTTGCCCCTAACCAAAAGCTTAAATATATTGAACTGTTCAAAGAATTCCAGGACGTTTTTGCATGGAGCTATGAAGATCTCAAATCCTATGACACTTCTGTGATTCAACATACAATACCCCTTAAAGAAAATCAGAAACCTTTCAAACAAAAACTCAGAAGGGTCAACCCTGTACTCCTCCCTTTAATTGAAAAAGAAGTCAAAAGAATGTATGAAGCTGGGATAATTGCACCTATCAGATTTTTAGAATGGGTGTCTAATTTAGTACCCACTAGGAAGAAAACAGGAGAAATCAGACTGTGTGTTGATTTAAGGAATGTAAATAAGGTTTCCTTGAAAGACCACTACCCCTTACCTAAGATGGACCAAATTTTACAAAGGGTAGTAGGTGCCTCTAGAATTTCACTTTTAGATGGGTTTTCAGGCTTCAACCAGATTTTAGTTCATCCTGATGATCAGGAAAAGACTGCTTTTACAACCCCATGGGGAACTTTCAAATATGTGAAAATGCCATTTGGACTCAAGAATGCAGGGGAAACCTTCCAACGGGCAATGGACATAGCTTTTGCTAAAGAAATTCATGATTTTCTAGTCATATACCTTGATGATCTTACTGTGTTTTCCAAATCAAATCAGCAGCATCTAGACCATCTGAGACAAGTATTCTTAAACATGCAGAAAATATGGTATATCATTAAATCCAAAGAAGTCATTATTCGACCTAGAGGAGGGAAAACTGTTAGGTCACATAATCTCCAAAGATGGCATTAAAATTGATCCTGACCAAACACAAGCCATTTTACAAATATCCTATCCTAGAAATATCAAAGAACTTCAAGCCTTCTTAGGAAAGATTAACTTTTTAAGAAGATTCATATCTAACTTGGCTGAATTAATTAGATTGTTGAATAATGTGCTGAAAAAGGATTCCAAGGTTAAATGGACATTAGAAGCCAAACAAGCATTTGAAGAAATAAAAATAGCTTTGACCAAAACACCAGTCCTTACAAGCCCAAAATTTGACAAAGACTTCATAATCTTCTCATTTGCATCAGAACATACTATTGCTGTTGTTTTACTACATAAAGATGATCAAGGATGTGAAAAACCTATAGCCTTTTTCAGCAAGGCACTCAGAGATGCACCTCTAAAATACCCAATCATAAAAAAACAGGCTTATGCACTTGTGAAAGCCATCAAAGATTTCAGAGTCTACATATTATACTCTCATATAATAGCTTATGTGCCAAGCACTGTTGTCAAAGATATCCTAACCCAAGAGGGGATTGAAGGCAAAAAAGGTAAATGGATTGCTACTATATTAGAGTATGATATTGAAATAAAACCTACAAAACTTATAAAAGGATAGGGATTGGCTAAACTCATGACTGAAACCATTTGCCAAACCCTGGATATTAATGAACTGAATAATGAACAGGAGATGGTGACTCCACAAATCAGCCAGGCCTTCCTAGGATCACCTTGGTATGCTGATATATGTCATGTATTATTAAACCTGTAGGCTCCTCCAAGGTTATCCAGAACAAAGAAAAGGTTTATAAAAATGAAAGCTTCAAAGATTTGTATTTTAGATGGTGCTTTTTTTTTGAAAAATCATGAAGGTGTTCTTTTAAATTGTCTGAAGCTGACAAGGTACTCAAAGAATTTCATGCAGGGGACTGTGGTGGACACCTTTACTGGAATCAACCGCTGATAAAATCCTAAGGGCTGGATTTTACTGGCCCACCTTGTTTGCTGATGTCAAAAAGTTTGTCACTGCTTGCCATAAATGTCAAATCTTTGAAGGCAAGAGGAAAATTTTACCTCTACCCCTTAAACCAATTTCCACTGAAAGACCATTCCAACAATGAGGTTTAGATTTCATTGGGGAAATTCATCCTCCCTCTTCCAGACAACATAAATGGATCATGACTGCTATAGACTATTTCACCAAATGGATAGAAGCCATCCCTTGTAGAAAAGCCAATGATTCAGTGATCATACAATTCTTAGAAACCAACATCTTGTCTAGATTTGGCTGTCCTGAAAAAATTATAACTGATAATGCTACTGTTTTTAAATCTAAGAGAATGATCAGTTTCTGTCACAAGTACCACATCACCTTAGGCCACTCCATAGCCTATTATCCTCAAGGTAATGGTCTAGCTGAAACTTCCAATAAAATCCTGATCAACATTATTAAGAAATTGCTGGAAGAAAACAAGAAAAACTGGCATAAGAAGCTTATAAATGCACTGTGGGCAGATAGATTAACTACCAAGAGATCCATTGGAACTACTCCCTATGAGCTAGTTTATGGTATGGAGGCTTTATTTCTTTCATCCTTGGGAATCCCTGTAATGAAATTACTGCAAGAAGCTCAAGTGGAACCCAATGACATTCAGAGAAGGATTAATCAGACTATCCATTTACAGCAGACCAGAGAAAAGGTATATCAAAGATATCAAGTGCTAGAAGAAAAACTCAAGAAGATATTTGATAGGAGGACCAAGGCAGAAGATTTTTACATTGGAAACAAAGTTTTGAAATGGGACTCTAGAAGAGAAGATAAAGGAAAACATGGGAAGTTTGACTTCCTATGGAAGGGACCTTTTATTATTTAGGCTTCACAAGGCAACAATACTTACTTTCTGAAAAGCCTAGATGGTATAGAAGTAGAAGATGGACCAGTTAATGGTCAGATGCTGAAACACTATTTTGATCCAGTTTGTTGATACATCCTATCTCTGACTTGTACATAAGGATGTTCAGTTTCTACAGTTTATTACAGCAATAAGAATAGGAAGGAATGTGCAGAAAATTTTGAGGGACAGTAAGGGAATTTTACCACTTTTGGGTTTTGCCTCATTTTTTAGTTTATCAGAAGTTGTAGAAGAAGACTTGGGAGCTGAAAACATAAGAACAAACATTCAGACAAACTATCCAAAACAGAGGTGCAATTGTTTGAATCAGCTCACGAGAGATGTGTATGTTTTACATAATCCTTTTGTACAGCTTTGTTTACTCACAACAAAGGAAGATTCTAGAATGCAGCAAGAATTGTACATAAGGCCATCTGACCTGCTGTTCTTGACTTTTCACCAGGAAAAGCCATCCCCAAGTGGAGCCAGTGTTATGCTCCTATACCAATAGGTGTCATATTTCATGATTGACTGGTTAAAATCCCTAATATGTTCATCCTTTCCCTGCTGCAAAGGTTTTCCATATTTTGAAAAATCAAAAAATTAAAAAATGAAAAGAGGGTATACCCTAAAAGAAAGATCAAAGGGTAAAAAGAATGAAATGGTCAAAAGGAAAAATGAAAGAAATGAACCCCAAAGAAAAGGACCATGAAAGTGTGCAAGTCCAAATGCCACTACCACTTCACTTCTTGTAAATAAAGTATCATGTGCAGTTTGTTGAACTTTATGCTGCAATTGATGAATAACCAAACAACTTAATCTTGGCTAGTTCATGTTTCAATTTCTTGTTTTAGTGATAGAGAATAAAATCTGTCCAAACTGTTCAATCTTGGCAGATAAATAGTTAGGTAGAGAAGCAAAGGAGCTCAACTGTTTAATCTGAGCCCTTGGATGAAATAAGTGCAGACTTAGATAGGCTTGGCATGTAAAGAAAAGAAAAGAAGATTTATGAGGGTTTGCCAGTCCAAGTGCACCCAATAGCAAAAGAAGGAAAAAAATGTTAGGCTCAGTAGGCTAGGTAGGCAGTTTTGATGTTGCAGAAAGAAACTTGTGATAAGTTTTGTCTCTCAAAATGATTAAATCTTACTTCTATCACAGGTACTATGGCAGAAGCATGACTAACTTCCCTGCACAGTTCTTCCAAAATCACTTACTAACCTCCCCCCAAGGATATTAAGATCTGCTCAATATCCCTAAATCACTCCATCTCATTTCATGAAAAAGCCCTAAGTAAAACCACATTCTTACTTTAGGCAAAGAAGCCACATTTCTTGTGTAAAACTTTTCTCCTTAAGCCTAAGTTTTAAACACTATAACTTGTGGCTCTTTTCATCATATATTTCATATTAACCCTTAACATTACTTAATAATTCCCTATATTCGTTCCCCTACCCGTGTTATATATATAGATAAAAACCCCAAATTTTATTATTCCCGCCCCGGCTAAAGTTATAGCCATATATCATTATGTAATTCAGGATTTAAAGGTTTGTTTGGAACCTTAAATAACCTAACCCACTGTGCAAAAACCCAAGAGTTAATTAACATCTGGTTAATTAAATAACCTAACTAAACCAACCCCGAAACCATTAAAACGTTTGATTTTATACATGGGGCCCGCGCATTAAACCTCCGCCGTCTCTGAAGAGCGCCAACCGTCCGATCGGCGCCCTCCCATTGGACAGCTCCAGATCATATCGCGAGGCCCTCCGCCGCCGAAGTTTACTGCCCAGGGAGCCAGCGGTATTGCGCCCGTACGGGGGACGCGTGGCACATTCCCGCACTGCTCGCTGTCTCCCCGCCCCAAACCACTCTGGCCGGTAAGCGGTGCGGGGTGAAACTGCTTAATGCCCTCCTGCTGACCTCCCCACTGACGTCACGACCACGTCACTGCCGAGTCACGATCCCGTACCCCCGTGTCATGACAAGATGTCACATCCTGATGACGTCATCAGACTAAAAAGCGCCAAAAAGCGCCGCGAAAGCCAAAATTTGTTAAAAAGTCGAGAAAGTGTCACTTTCACCCATTTTTGCTACGAAACTGTTTCATGCAAACTACGTCCAAGCAACTACAGAAGCGTCCAGTCCGCCACCCGACCAAGAAAATCTCAGCTTCTTGCTCTGCAGCTCGTCGGTCAACCTGCGAATTACACTGGTTCGCCTCTAAAAAACAGGTATTTACCCCAATTTGCCTCATGAACCTGTAACTTCATTTTTCCTCTATGAATTTTATCCAACAAGGCCGAATTCAGGTAAAATCATTCCATAACTCTCAGAAAAAGACACCCCAAACTGTTGTTTTGCCCATTTTTCCACAGAAACTTGACCTCCAGTTTGAAAACACAGCAAACAAACATGGAAGCCCCTGTGGCCCTCAATGTCGTGCCCCTCAATGCACCTCATAAAGACCAGGATTGGTTACCCTTGGCTGACAGAGATTTTCAAATTAAAGAGTTATCTGGTGATATGAACCATCTCCAGGCATTTTTCCGAATTAGGAATAGTCATCTGAGCAACTCTGATATCTATGGAATATGGGAATCCAATCTCCCCAGGTATTACCTTCCCTTAGTCAATGTGTTCCCAGATATTATCCACCAATGCTGTGCCAACTATGACCCTATCAGTAAAGCAGTTATGACCCCATCCCAAACTGTTCTCTTTTACATAACTGCTGAATCTATCAATGAGATGTTACACTTCCATCCCACTTAGCCCCTTGCTCCTCTTTCCATGGGATTTTTGCTTGAGCAAGGCTCTCAATTGCCCAGTTCAGAAATAACCCGAATTGCTAAAATATTTATGAAACCAGATTGCCAGCCCCAAGGCCCACCTCCCTATGTGCATTCCTGGTTCATTGAAATAGGAAAGCTTATTCTTGACATGATATCCATTATATTGGGATTCAAAACCAGTGAATTTGTTGATGAGACCAACTTAGTTATGTTGACAATGTTTACTCCAGGACAACCCCCTACTGTCAAATATAATTATGCCTCTTTCATTGCCAATAAAATCAATGAGCAATTCATAAATCTAGAAAGAGAAGGAGTCTTCAAGTACTCCTCATTCATATATCACCTTCTGCTATATTATCAGCCAGACAGTTTTTTATTTCCCATCAGGAAATTGGATTCCAAAGGAGAGAGGAGGTCTATGATCTTTTGGACCTCGGTCTTCCACAATGTTTGTGAATCCCCTTATACCTACTGTGAATTCATTGACTGGTTTATACATCTAGCCTCCACTTTATTGATAGGAGCTCCTCCTCCTAGGCTCTCTGGTGATATAAAGAAGATTTTACAGCTCTCTAAAAACTACAGAATAGGTGACTGGTACCTCTACCATAATCACACCGAAATCAGAATATATGGCTGTGAACTATGCCCTTACAAGCCGCCCAAATATATGCCCATGAGACTATTTGCACTAAAGTATTTCAGGCAACTTATCAATGCAGATTTAACTCACTTTTGCAATGTAAAGAAAAAGGCTCAGCTAAGAATAAGAAACCAATTAGGCCCTTTTATCATTAACAAGAGGGAGGCATGGGAAGATGCTGATAAGATATTAGGGGAAGACCTTAAATTGAAGAAAAGTTTCTGGTGGGTGCCATATGACCCAAATAGATTTATAAGTGAGAAAAAAGTAAGAAATAGGCTATCAGCTTATACACATCATAGGATCCCTGAAGTAAAACAGTTTGCTAATCAGGATGAATGGGTAGAGGGTACATTAATAGAAGAACTTAATCAACAAGAAAAGATGGAACAAGCTATGAAAGATATTGAAAAGACCCTTGACCTGGACTCTTTTGGACAGGTATCTTTCAAGCTGCCTTAGCAAACCGGAGTGGGTACATCCTCTGCTGGAACTTCACAGCAGCCTATACAAGAAACTAGTGCACCAGGTACAGGGTCTTCTAAGGGCAAGGAAGTGGCAGACATGGAGCAACAAGCAATGACCGATCAGCAGGGGAAAATTCCTCCGGTCCAAACCAAAGCAGTAGAGATTCCTGCATTACAAACTCCTCTAAATGAGGAAAAAGGCAAGAAAAGAGACAGAGAAGAGGCCACACCCATTAGTGGACCTGCAGAATAGCCAGGTGAAAAAAGGCAAAGATTGGATCCTCTATATGAAGAGGAAATCATTGAAGAAACAATAGAAAGTTTAAGAGGTGAGAGGGTTACCCAGCAGACTTCCCCAGTGGTGGACACATCAACTAGCTCACACAGGCAGGAGCTAGAAAGGTAGCATAGTGTGGAAGTTTCATCCACTAGGCCACCAAGCAAGCTCACCTCTGACATCAAAAGAACATTCACAGATATAAAGGCTAGGAATGATCCACTAAGGCTGTAGATTTACAATCAATATATTAAGATGGCCCCCAAAAAAGAACAAAGATTGATGTCTGCCTATGACATTAAGGAGGGAAAAATGATCATGAGTTATTTTAAGTCCAAAGTGTAGCAACCACAGTCAGCAGCTGATTACATCGGGACAAATCTAGAGGTCTTGGCCAAGGACATTCATCTAATAGACCAGATTGAGCTGCACAAACAGTCTGGAGAGATGGTATACTCCACACTAGCTGATAAAGCTATGTTAGCCCATAAATTGAAAAATTCCTTGAATAATACCTCTGCTCAGTTAGATTTAGAGAAAGTTTCTTCTCTAGCAAAGGACAACAGGATCAAATCCTTGGAGGAAATCATCATTGAACTAGGACATGATCCCAAAGATGCCAAAGGCATAAAGGCACTAATGAGGAAGAAAGAAGAGGACATCGTTGCATTGAGAAAACAACTCAAAATGCCTCTTTTTATGCATCCACAGATTGCAGATGTTGTAAAACAGAAATCTGAAGAGGATATGATGGACCTGCTCATGACACTGAATGAGAGATTGAGTGAGACAGAGCAGGCATTGGAGAAAGCTCTACAAGAAAAGCAGGGAGAGTCGACCTCCTAGCCACCTGAAGTAGCTCCAATAGTCACTACTTCCCCCCCCACACTTATAACAGCAGTGCCTCTCACTGTCCCAACATCAACAACAGAGATCACCACATGTACCTCAGCAACAACACCAGGCAGTAGTACAGGTATGAGCACAGAGCAATTAATAAAAGCCATGGAGAAATTGAAACTCCAAGTGTCAGAGCTGAAGCAAGTTAAAGATAAATTGGCAAAAGTTGAACAAAGTTATGATAAATCCAAGATGAATGTGGTAGAGAAAACAAGGGAGATCAAAACATTGGAGAACAAGGTGAGAGAATTAGAAAAGGACCTCTCTCTGCATAAACCTCTAGCAGAAATCAGGGGAATTTTGTGGACCAACATCACTCAATCCCTTAGTGATGTGTGGAGGTCTATCCAAACTATTTATGAGCAGATTGACTTGATAAGAGTGGCCCAAGTGGAGATTCAGAAAACAAGAGCCTTATTGGGACAGATGCCTGAGCAAGCTAACCGACTGATACATTTTTTGAACACCAAGACCAGTGAAGAACTGGAAGCACTAGACATTAGAGACAGAACAGGCACCATTCTAGACATCAAGAGAGTTCTAACCATGATAACTCTAATGCAAAATTTGGATAGAAGATGCCAGGACATGCAGGTAGAGATTAATTCTTTCACAGAAAAGTTTACAGTCCTGCATCAAAAAGGTTTGCCAAGTCCTTTGGGAAGTAATGATCATCTGATGAAACATAAAGACTATGTATATAAATTGAATACATATGCTGTTGACCAAACTAATGCATCATCAAGTACTTCAGGAGAGAAGGCACTTCCATCTGGCCAAGCCCTTTATGACAACCTGGAAAATTTGTTCTACATAGAGCACGAGGTGAAGCATCTGTTCACCATCCCACCTAATTTCTTCAGGTACACAGAGACTGACGAAACTTTGAGGAAGCTACAGAGACATAAATTACTAGGACCGGAGTGGTGGCAAAGTATGTTAGAAATTCTATAAACGTCTCTTTGGTCAATTGAAAATTTTGGACCATCTACTATAATGCGCACAACATAAATGAATCAGAGTCATGCAGGTCAAAGCGCATCACATCAGGGTTGAAGAAAGTCCGGCCAAGGTGTAATAGCCAGCGCGGAATATCAGTGGATGGCAGCCACAAACCAACTCGCTGCAACTACCTCAATACATCTCATAAAGATGGAACAACCAGCACAACATCAAATTTATTGCATCAATTTATTGTTCCCCTGTTTTCGAGACTGTTTGTCTTTGTCTGTGTAAAACGCATTAATTGTCATTAGTTATTATTTCTACCAGATATTTTGTAAAGATATTTGGACATTTTTGTATAAATACCCCCCCAGATGAGGTATTTGGGGTTGGTTGGTTGATTAGGGAAGCATTCTCAGACTTTGCTGTAATTTTGAAGTTTTTTGGAATAAAAGGCTGTTGGAACCATTTTTGTCTGGCTTACTGAATGAGGAATTGCTGCTAAGGATCATGCTACAAAATTCTTGAATCATCTTATGGATCAATAAGTCCCTTATAACTTGTGTTTTACAGTTTCTGTGTTTACTATATCATCTATGTTGCATGATCTAAATAATAGAGAAAAAGAATAACTCAGAATTTGCTTGATTGCACTCTGTGTTCAGTCTTTGTTATTATTAATGTTTTCTTCAGAATTAGAATAAAAAGTGAATTCTTAATTTCTCATGTTTCCCTTGGTTCTTCCATCTTGAATATTTGCTAAGAAATTCTTAACTGCTCCTTAACAATAGTAATCCATTTTCCCTCTATCAACATGATGAAGGATTCTTAATTTCCCTTCACCCATTGACTCCATTCCACCTGATTCTAGCCTATAAATTGTTCTGTATTTGAGTACCTTGCTCTGTGATACCTCCTCTGATAAGAAACCTAATCCAGGAAGCTATCCTCCTTTGACTCCATCATGCCCATTGGACTGTAACTCTTGAATTTTACCTCACTGTTCTTTTGAATCTCCATTCCTCCAACCAAACTCAAAACAAAACCCTTGCACTTCATATCTAGCTTGATATACCTCAAAACAAAGCTAAATTATAAAGAGAGAGCCATATCTGGATGCAGATTGGCTAGAATCTGTATCTAAAAGATTGGTCTGTGGTTACCTCGGCCGTATTCCCTTTCTTACAACTTTGGGGAACAACCTGAGTGATAACATGTATAATACTGATTTTGGTTAAGTACATATCATCAATGTTTTCTCTTTTGGTGTCCTAGTTTTGACAGAGGTGTATGACATGGATGGTGATCCAAGATTGAGATACATAAGATCCATGGAGGATCATGGTTATGTGGAACATATGGTTAATTATGATTTATGGATGATACATGATTTGTATGATTATATATGCTTAATCTTGTACTAAGCAGGATGTGGTAGGGGACTTGGTCATTTCCAACAAGGATGCTCGAGTTATAAATGACTACAAAAGTCATTTCTCCAAAATCAAAATGACTGTGGAAGTCATGCACAATCCTTAGTAAAATGAGAATAAGTTAATTATGAAACTCATTTGATTCCTTTGATTTATGAGATTGTGATGTGTACAAGTCTTGGAGCAAGACCTTACCAATGAACCATCAGATGGGTATGAGCTCATAATCAGTACCTTAAGGTGAAGTGCAGAGTTTCAAAGTATAGTAGATGAGAAGCCATGGAAATTAGAGCACAAAGTCTTAAATCCATGAAAGATAAAGACGTGGAGTCTTGGATCTATAATAAAAGGATTAGGGAGCGGAGTCCTAAATCCATGAAAGATAAATACATGGAGTCTTGAATCTATAATAAAAGGATTGGAACGTAGAGTCCTAAATATTTAAAATTTTAAGGTGTGGAATCTTAGATCCTTGGAGTAGATCAGGACATAGGGTCCTCAATATACTAAGGCACGAAGATGCATGGAATAGGGATGTGGAATCCCTATACTCCAGAAGAAAAACACCACTCGTGGGTAGCTCAAGAATGAATTTCCTTAATAAAATCTCATTTCTGACAATTTTGGAGTGACTTTCTAAAAATAGAAAGTCATGTCTAGCATCTCAGGCATGAATTTCCAAAAATAGTAAATCAGCTTGCATAAATTGGTAATCAAGCGTAGTTGAAGGAAAATCACTTAATTTATTATTTATCAGTCCTAATATTTTAATCTTGACTTAATCCTCAATATTATTAATATTATTATTATCTTTTATGAGACTATGATATTATTATTAAAAGGGAATTACAAGTCACTGTTAGTTCCCTATAACACTAGTGTATTCCCTCATTATTATTAATGTATCCCCCTTATTGTTATTGTTGTGCCCTTACATTTTTATTGTGATGTCGGCTCTGATTATATTGTGACCCCTTAGACTCCTATATATAGAAATGAGGTTTTGTCATTTGAATCTGTTAAACGCACATGGGAGCAAGAACAATATGAATGATAAATCATGAGAGTACTATTTTTATTAACAAGAGATATACACTTATAGTACATTATGTGACCGTTGGGTTTCACATCCCAAGGTCTCTTGGACTCCTTTTGTCCATTCGGCTTCCACACTAACCCATTGAGGATTAGGTGTCCAACATTCCCCCCTTTAATCCGAAGGGTTATGTATGAGTCCAAGAAGAGAGCTGAAATACAAAATGTGCAAAAATGCATGGCAACACTAGGCTGAATGTGCTCTATGAAATGTTGGTATAAAGGGCGGTGGTTTAAGGATGACCACCAACACTGGAACGCTTAGTGCAGTTCCCGGAACTCTTCCAAAACTGGCAAGAAACTGAAGTCTTCTGCTAGAGGAAGTGATCCTATTGTTTTAAAGAGGGAAAACTTCAACCATGAAAGGGAGGTCTCACCTCGCATAACAGGGAAAACTTCAACCTAAAAAGGGAAGTCTCAACCTGTGATGGTTTAAGGATGACCAACAACTCTGGAATGCCTAATGCAATTCCTGGAACTCTTCCAAAACTGGCAAGAAGCTGGAGTCTTTTGCTAGAGGAAGTGTCCTCAATTTTGCTCCTGGAATTCTTCCAAAGCTGGCAAGAAGCTTAAGTCTTCTGCTAGAGGAAGTGTCCCAGATTGCCAACTGAAGGCATGTTCACGGGCATCTTTGTCTCTGGCTACAACTCTGAAACTGGTGTGGCAGGTTGTGGCTCAGGCTCGCTTGATGTGACTTTGAAGCTTGTGGATGACCATCATTTCCCCCCCTGTCAGATACAAGGTGAGATGATGGAGAAAACTCAACTGCAAGACTGTTCAATACTCTAGAACAAGTTCTGACATGTGTTTGGAATATCTTCTTGGCTGTTGATGCCCATTGCCAAGAAGCGATCCATGACGTTTGTTTCTGAAGCATCTGTGTGAAGAATGGCTGGTTTTATGACAGTGCTTACATGGATGAAGATCAAAACAGTGATCTTTCAGATGGCCAACTCGGTCACAGTGTTGGCATTTCACAATCTATTATTGTTGTTGTTGCTGTGGAAGAGGGGCAGAATCTGGAACAGCTGGAGGTGAACTGTCATGAGGAGCAGCTGAACTATCATGAATGAATCCAGCACTCTGAAACTGAATGGGCTTGGCGTAGTCTGGAATATGAAAGGACAAGTCCTTGTCATATCCAAGACCAGTTCTGTGCTTGTTGTGGACAAGCTGTTCCCAAGGTCTGATGATGGGCTTGGGAAGAGCAGACTGAGTTTCTGCATCTGCATGTACAACTGCTGCTTTATTTGAATGAACAATAACATTATTGACTTGCTGCTGATGGGTGGTTGTCTCAATGTTCTGAACAGAAACAGATTCAGAATGATGACTCCACTGTTGTAATTCTTCTTGTTGTAGCTGAGATTCAAGCTGCAAAAAATCAATCTTTTCCTGTGCATTTTGTAGACATGTCTGAATTTCTGAGAGAAAATCCTTGCTGATTTTGACTGTATTATCCATAGTAGAGAGTATTAGATTTTCCACTAACTCTAATATTGCACCAATTGGAGCCATTTTTAACCTCAAAAAATAGTAAAACAATGAGGAAAAGATGGACACCAATTGCTCTTTTATATAAACTTATGGAAACAACTTCAAATCAATCAACTTGCAAAGAATGGTGATATCCGGAAAACAGACTCCTCATTCAAAAATGAATTTTCTTCAATTCACCTGAGAATTTAACTTCCAATAAAGCTACAAGCAATTTACGCCTCAAAAAGATATTTTCTTGTACCGGCCTTGAATGCAAGGGAACTTGTTCTGGCAACAACTTCAATCTAGTTCAATAGCAATCTCTGATATGAACAACCTTTAAGAAAATACACCAATTCGATCTACAAAGGATAGTCTTGGCTTGAAACAATTTCCACTGAACTCCTAAATAATGCCAAATTGCTGCAACTTTAAAGAATATAAACAGTCCCCAATTCTTATGAACATTGAACTCTGTCATTCCCAAAAATCCCCTAGCATAATCACTTTCAAAGCAGAAATGATGGCTATCAAAAGGCAAAACCCTTGTGGATTATCTTCTTTTCGAATGCAAGTATTGAAATTAATAAAATAATTATTTGAAGTACCTACATCAACACTTCTTCAGATATATCCAAGTCAGGAGACAAACGAACTGCTGAAGATTCACACACCTTCTTGCTCAACTGGTTGGAAAGATTCCCTCAATATAAAAATTTACGATATTCCTTTAAGTTTATTGTCTCAAGCATCAAAATTATGAATACTTCCTTTATTCATACCCATGTCTTAATTCCCTCATTCTTTAATCACCAACATTCACATGTGTTTATACACATCATCCCAAATTACAATCTGCATTTCCAATCCCCGTTTACATGCTTTCATATCAAATAAACATCATTCAATCCAAAGTCCAATCTTGTACATGCGCCTTTTAAGATCAGATTTCATTTCACAATCAAATTTCAACCAAACAAATGCCCTATGCGTTAAGACTGAGTCTGGCAATTTAATACGATCATATATCATTTACATGCATTATAACTTTATGCAACCACCATCATATCTTACCCGTTTGAATCAATCTCTGGACTGCGCCTTCTGGCTCATTATTTCTGCACCAAATATTAAAAATGCGCCTTTTCCCAATCTCTCCTTATTCAAACTCGCAACACGCATTATCAACTCAGCATTCAACGCTATCATACATTGAATTCTCCAGTGCTTACTGTTCTGACTTCTCACAACAGCCCTTCAAAAATTCAACACTTTGCTGGACTCCACAAAACTTGTGACTATACGCTGGACCATTCTACAAACTCAGTTCAATACCATATACCATATGTACGCTGGACCATTCAACGCATTCAATAAAATAGCGTTAATATTCCACAGCGCACAACATTTCAACAAGTTCATATATAGCGCACAACAGTTCATATTCCATATATACCAATCAATAAAATGTTATGGGACAGCGTTAATACCATCATTCAACAACGTTAAATACCATCATTCAACGCATTCAAATTTGGACGGGCATATACCATTCAGTGTTAAAGCAATACAGGTATATCGGAGTGCAGTACCCCCTTCAACGCATTCAACAGAGCCCCTTTTTCGCATCTGTCTCCCACGCATACCATTCAATAATACGCATTCATGATACCATTCAATAAACCAAACGTCGATACCACTAGACAGCGTTACCAAACGCATATACCACTGTAGTTCAACGCAAAGACAAACTCTGACATAACGCACAACGTTAATATTATTCAACACCAACAGAGCGCTGTATAGTTCAACGCATACCATTCAAACGCACAGCATTTGGAATGAACGCATATACAGATTTGGAATGAACTCCTTTTGTCGGCACAACGTTAATATTCAACAGGCATTCAACTGTTATGGACAGCGTTACCACTCAACTGCGTTAATATTCAAAAAACCATACGCATACCATTCAACTTCGAACCATACGCATTCAAACGTATTCAACACCACATTTGAACAACGCATATACCAAAGTCAGTTTCAACGCATATACCATTCAGCGTTAATATGATTCAATAACGCATACCAGGAGCTGGACCTTCATCGATGGTGGCGTATCTCTGCAGTGGCACCGTCAGGCCTCAGCGCTAAAACAGGAAATGACAGTGCTATAAAAAATTGACAGTATGGACAGATGTGCAGCGCTGGCAGAGGTAGGTTATTTCAGGTCTGAGGGGAATAAGGCAGATTATTACGACTGAGAAGATTCAGAATGGCAGAGAGAGGCCAAAAATGGCGCTGGAGAAATGACAGGTTAGCTGAGAAAATATTTATGCAATGATCTGCACATACACATAAGGGCCATAAAACAAATGGCTCAAAAATAATTATGCAGGGCAGGAATACGCCTGCTCTGATACCATGTTAAACACACATGGGAGAAAGAATAATATGAATGATAAATCATGAGAGTACTATTTTTATTAACAAGAGATATACATTTATAGTACATTATGTGACCGCTGGGTTTCACATCCCAAGGTCTCTTGGACTCCTTTTGTCCATTCGGCTTCCACACTAACCCATTGAGGATTAGGTGTCCAACAGAATCGTCCAAGAATTGTTCATTTGTGTAATGTAAAGGAGGTTTCCCTCTTGAATATGCTTATTTTGAAGTTCTTTATCTATCTCTTCTTCTATTTTGTGAACTGGTTGCATAACATTTGGTATCAAAGGTTTGGATTCTAGGGTGTCGCTGCTTCAAACAAGTCATCGTGGAAGTTTCGCTATAATTTTTTTGCTACGACGTTTCAAAAGCTTAAATTAAAACCCATTTGAGCCGAAATCTTGATGACCCTTGTGTCCAAATTTCAGATCTTGGCACGCTATAGTTTTTGAGATATGATTTGAGGAATTTAGGGTTTTTGCAGGCTCCCAAATTCCATCTTAAACAGGTGACTTTGGGAAAATTTTCATAACTTTCTCTATGAGCATCAGATTCAAATTTTCTAAAAAGTTACAAAATAGGACGGATTGTAGTTTGAAGGGTATCGTTTTCAGAGCCGAAGGTTGAATCAATGATACATGGCACTTCGTACAAGTTCGCCCTACTGAAAAAAAGTATATAATTGAGTCGTCTTAGGAGATTGGGAATAAATATTTCTTGGAGAATCCAATTTCGATCAGAATTATGGAGTTGGAAAGATGACTTAGAGGGCTACAACAAGTCGCAATTTATGAATTTTGAGATCTGAACTTTCAGAGATACATCAGATTCAATATCGAGCTCCTACAAATAAAAAAAAGTTGTGTAGTTTTTTTTTTTTAAATGCATAAGTTTTGTTTGAAAAATTAGTTTGAAGTGATTCAAATGGAATAGTGACACATAATTATCATTAATTGAAGCCCCGAAGAAAGAAAATGGAAACACTTAGTAAGCAACCCGAAATCTCTACTATGACTCATGAAGAAGAGGAAGAAATGCAACATGATATATCAAAATTACGAGACCAAGTGCAACAAATTTCAGTCACAAAAAGTAACAGAAGCTAAGATGGATGGTTTGAAGAATGGCATCAATGAAGCAAAAGGGAACATTGAATATTTGAAGAAAGACATGGAAGGTTTGAAGGGAGGTTTGACAAAGTTGCTACAAGAAATGATTCCTAATGGCGAAAAGGTAGTAGAGGAAACTCATGATGAGAACAAAAGAAATGTTAATCATGATTTCATAAACTCTAACGTTGGATTGAAGACCCACCATATTCCAAAGATCAATATGAGGAAGTTTGATGGAAAGGATCTCGTAACATGGATATTAAAAATGGAGCAATATTTTGATCTCCATAATGTGCAAAACACACAAAATGTACACATTGCAACTTTATATTTAGAACCCAATTAGTTTGCATGGTATCGAGGGCTTTGCTCTCGTAAACAAACTGTCACTTGGTCAATTTTTACGGAGGAAATGATAGCACATTATGAGGATACAAAGAGAAACACCTTCTTTAACCAATTGATAAATCTCAAACAAAAGGGTTCAATAGTGGAGCACATTGAGGACTTCCAAAAATTGAATATAAGGGTAAATGATATTCCAGAGCAGCATAGGATTGATGCCTTCATAGGAATCTAAAGGATGCCATCCAACATGAGGTTCGCCTTTGGGAACTTGATTCATTGGAGAAGGCATTCAGGTTGGCAATAAAAATTGAAAGAAAAATTATGCAAAAAGGAAGCCTACCACTCACAACTATAAAGATGGAAGTGTGGTTGCTCCTAGCCTTCCACAATCTACAAGGTTGACACCACAACAATTGGAAGAAAAAAGGGCAAAAGGGATTTGTTACAGTTGTGATAAAAAATACACTAAAGGTCATAAGTGCGTTGAGAATAAATTATTTTACATCGATTATGAAGAGGAGGAAGAAAAGGAACAAGAAATGTCAAAAGAAGAGGATATACACTAGGAACCAACCCTAGAGAAAAAAGAAATGAATCTGACCATATCCTGTAATGCATTGGAAGGAATTACCACTCCTCAAACTCTCAAGATAGAAGGACATATCAAGAAGAAAAAGGTAATAGTGTTGATTGATTTGGGTAGTACCCATAATTTTATTCATTGTAAGATAGGCAAGGAATTAAATTGCTTCTTATATCCAGCACCAGAGTGTCAAGTGATGGTTTCAAATGGAAGAACCATAAATTGCTCGGGAAAGTGCCATAATATCAAGCTATCCATGGGATAATATGTATTGAATATTCCAATGCTTTCCATTCCAATGGGTGGTGCTGATGTTATACTAGGAGTCTAATGGTTACAATATTTGGGTACAATAACTTTTATTTTTCAAGAACCTTTCTTGAAATTTTTTTGGGAAGGAAAGGAAGTTGAATTAAGGGGTATCATAGGGAAACCAAGAAAGATAATTAGCTCTAATGGCATGACAAAGCTTCTAAAGAAAGAACAACGGGGCGTAATTGCACAATTATGTTCACTAGAGGCTCAAACATCAAAATCATCTATTTTTATAGAAATCCAAAAAGTCTTGGACAATCATTCCAAGGTATTTGAGACTCAAAAAGGCCTCCCACCTATTCGTGATCATGATCATGCTATTCATTTGATTCCAAGAAGTATTCCTCCAAACATCAGACCTTACAGATATCCATATGCCCAAAAGAGTGTAATTGAATGTATGGTTGTAGAAATGCTAGAGGCTAGTATAATTCAACCTAGTCAAAGTTCTTTCTCTACTCCAGTAGCATTGGCGCACAAGAAGGATGGATCATGGCGCATGTGTCCAGATTATTGGGAGCTCAACAAGCTCACTATTAAAGATAAATTTCACATTCCTGCCATTGATGAATTATTGGATGAATTACATGGAGCAATTTACATCACCAAGTTGGATCTTCATTTAGGATATCATCAAATAAGAATGAAGACTGAAGACGTTTCGAAAATAATATTTAAAACTCATGAGGGTCATTATGAATTTTTGGTCATGCCTTTTGGCCTTACCAATGCACTTCTACATTTCAAGGTTTGATGAATTCCATTTTCAAACGCTTAGAAAATTTGTGTTAGTATTTTTTGATGATATACTAATCTACAACAAGTCTTGGAAGGATCGTGTTCAACATGTTCACAGAGTGCTCAAGCTATTGGAGGAGAAACAACTATATGAAAAAACCTCCAAATGTTTCTTTGGAGTAGAGGAGGTGGAATATCTGGGTCATATTGTATCTCATGAGGGTGTTAAGGTAGACTCTAACAAAATTAAATCCATTAAGGAATAGAAAATACCCACATCCATAAAGAATCTGCGAGGAATTCTTGGGTTGATAGGGTATTATCACAAGTTTGTTAAGAATTATGGGATAATAACAGCACCTCTAACAACATTACTGAAGAAAGATGCATTTTCTTGGACTCCAGAAGCAACTAAGGCCTTTGAGCATCTTAAAGAGGCAATGTGCCAAGCACCAATCTTAGCTATGCTAGATTTCACAAAAACCTTTATTGTGGAATGTGATGCCTCATGAAATGGAATTGGTGTTGTTTTAATGCAAGAAGGAAGAGCCATTTCTTTTGAAAGTCGTCCAATCAAAGGAAATTATTTACACAAAGCTATTTATGAGAAAAAAATGTTGGAAATACTACATGCACTTAAGAAATGGTGACATTACCTAATGGGAAGGCACTTCAAGGTAAAAACAGATCATGATATTCTTAAATACTTTTTAGAACAAATATTATCTTCAAAAGAGCAACAAAAATGGGTCACAAATATTTTGGGTTATGACTTTGAAATCATCAACAAAAAAGGGAAGCAAAATGTTGTTGCAGATGCACTCTCAAGAAAGGATGAGGATGTGGAAGAATTTCTTTGTGCCATTTCTATTATCCAACTAGATTGGATAATCAAAGCAAGGGATGAATGGAAGAATAATGAAGAAGTGTGGGTACTCATTCAAAACTTGCAGCAAGATCCTAGTACATCTGATACATTTAGATGGACTAATGATTCATTATGGTACAAAGATCGCTTGTACCTTTGTAAGAATTCTCAACTCAAACAAAAGATTCTTCAGGAATTGCACACCTCTCCCTTAGGAGGGCACTCAGGATTTTTAAAAACTTACCACAGGGTTAAGAAGGAATTTTTTTGGGATGGCCTTAAATTTGATATTCAAAATTTTATGGCGGAATGTTTGGTTTTCCAACAAAATAAAGTTGAGACAATTAAGACCCTGGGTCTGTTACAACCTTTATCCATTCCAAGTCAACGTTGGGAGGAGGTTTCAATGGATTTTATCACAGGTTTACCCAAGTCCAAAGGAAAGAGTGTCATCATGGTGGTAGTTGATAGACTTACCAAGTATGCACACTTTTGTGCATTATCTCATCCATTTAAAGCCAATACAGTTGCTACTGCATTTATAGAAACAATTCAAAAGCTACATGGAAACCCAAAGATTATTGTAAGTGACAAAGATCCCATTTTCACTAGAAATTTTTGGACGGAATTATTTTCTTGTCTGGGTACTCAATTAGCTCATAGCTCATCTTATCATCCTCAATCAGATGAGAAAACTTAGATAATGAAAACATGTTTGGAAGGATATCTTTTTTGCTTTATATCTTATAAACTAACACAATGGGTCAAGTGGTTACCTTTCACTGAATGGTGGTATAACACTTCCTTCCACACTGTAGCGAAAATGACCCCATTTATGGCACTTTATGGATATCATCCATCATCCATCACATCATCTTTAGGAGAAAATTCTAAGGTTCAAGTAGTGGAAGATCACATCGAGCATCAACAACAAGTTCCAACTCTTAAAGGATAACCTCACTTTGGTGCAAAATAGAATGAAACAATAGGTAGATCAACATCGCAGCGAAAGAAGTTTTGATGTAGGCGACTGGGTATTTTTACAGCTACAACCATACAAACAAATGTCCCTCAAGCAAGCTAAGAAGGATAATAAATTATCACCAAAGTATTATGGTCCTTACAAGGTTTTTCAAAAGATTGGTAGTATGGCATACAAATTGGAGCTTCCTACATCTTCCCTAGTGCACCCAGTTTTCCATGTTTCATGCTTAAAGAAGGTTATAGGTGACAAGCTTCCAGTTCAAACAATATTGCCAGAACTTGACGAGGAAGGAAAAATCATATTAGAACCTAAAGCACTCTTGGAAACAAAAACTCAATAGCTACGGAACCAATCAATTTCAGAGTATCTCATCAAGTGGAAGAACTTACCTGCGGAAGATTCCACATGGGAGGATGATAATTTTATACAGAAGCATCCAGAACTACTCAAGTGTTGAGAACACCACTTTTTTGAAGGAGAGGGGCATGTTAGTTCCCTTTAACACTAGTGTATTCCCTCATTATTATTAATGTAGCCCCCTTATTATTATTATTGTGCCCATGTAGTCCCCATATTGTTATTGTTGTGCCTCATAGAAGCCCACTATTATTATTGTTATGCCCTTACATTATTATTGTTATGTTGGCTCTGATTATATTGTGACCCCTTAGGCTCCTATATATAGAAAAGAGGTTTTTTCATTTGAATCATCCAAGAATTGTTCATTTGTGTAATGTAAAGGAGGTTTCCCCTTCAAAGAGGCTTACTTTGAAGTTGTTTATCTATCTCTTCTTCTCTTTTGTGAGCTGGTTGCATAACGGTCACCTTCATCTCCTCAATCACTTCACACCTCTCTCCTTCATGACTCTCATGGATCTATGTAACTCTCTCTCTCTCTTTTAATAATACATTACACTCTCTTTTATGCACTCATAAAAGAATAGCATATTCCTCTTGCACTCATTAAAGACATGTCATAAAAGATTCCTCTTATTCTCTCTTTAATGCATATGTTACACTCTCCTTAACTAAGGCATGCATAACTCTCCTTAATGGGATGGGTTACACTCCTCTAAATGGAATACAAGGCATTCATATTACTCCTTTATGAAAAAAAATGGTTTCTCCTCCTATATATGTGTCTCATGTCTTCTCACTTGGGGAGTGTGGATTGTGATGCCAAGAGTGGGAGAGACTTGAGGAAGATTGTGAGAGGGAAAGACCTGTAGAGTCACCAAGTGCTGTCGAAATATGAATATGAAATTCTTACTACACTAATAAGTAGCTATGGCTAGTGGAGTTGAATATGAGTGGTATTGAGAGGAAGTGAAAATTATCTTCCTTAGTTTCCTTGTGTATCTCTCTATTGTTGTATTTTTGTACTACTTGTGAGTTTCTACAACTCAGGGGTTATAGGGGGAGAATTTCTTCCTAGATACGGTTGGGAGGAAAACAATATGGTTCACATGAGTTAGTATGGAGATTGGTGTTGGAGCATACTCTCATCTACAACATTAGAGTTGGAGCATCCTCTCATATTTTGGAGTCATATAACATTGTTAGGTACATTCATAAATATTCTTGAAATTTTAGTTTATTATTAGCTTAAAGTGTTGTAGAAATTTCAATTTATTGGAAATTTTCTACTTGTGAATGTTTATGAGATATTTATAGAGTTAATTCTGAGCTAACCAACAATGAATCACAACTATAGTTGACAATGTACATATAGGGGGGTTAAAACAAGAATGTGTTGCCAAAGTTTTTAAGTTCAGTTTATAATTATTTTTTGTCCATAGTAAGTGGCCATGAGTTTGATGAAAATATCATATTAGCATAAATTTGGGTTTTCTTTCTCCATGTATAGTTGTAGATGAAGTTTTCATGCTATGCATTTGACAAAAGTGATAAATGAAATAGTAGGAATTTTTGTTGTTGTTGTTTTAAAGCATAACATCCCTTGGCATGTATGTTTCGATTTAGCTCAACATTCAGGGGTATCCACGCCTAAAGGCCACGTAACCCCCACTTTGATTCCAAAAAATAAGTTTTCTGACTCCGATTCTCTAATATGATAGATTTTGCAGATTTGTTGTTGCTTGTATGGAGTGCCTATTTTTTTTTTTTTTCTTCTTCTTGGATATCTGTGATAATTCTATTGCATTAAAATTCATGTTGATGAAGTCAAATTTGGATAAGTGAATTGTTGTAATGTTAGCTTACATATGAATTCATAATTATTGGATACCAATCCTATAGAAGTTGAATTCTCCTTTTAAGCAAAGAATTAATATGCATGATCAAATTAGTTGCTCTTGAACACATTTAATTGCAACATAATTAACAATTAACTTGTTGGAAATTATGTTTTGTAAAGTTTGATATTTATTCATCCCACTAAAGACTCATTTTAAATGTGATTTTTGAGCTTGAGAAGCAAGTATTATGGTTGTAAGCTTTGGATCTTGATGAAACCATTATCCTTGTAGCTTTGATGAGAAGATTAAAATTACCATGGGTTAGTTAGTAGAATTTAGTGTGTAGTGTAAATGATACCAATGAGAAAATATGGCCCTGCATTAACTTATATATCTCTCTCTCTCTCTCTCTCTCTATATATATATATATATATATATATATCACATTTTGAGTCTTAGTGTTCAATATTTCTCTATAATACTGATGGTTGGTAAGATGGGACCTTACATAGATGCTAAAGCTAGTCTTTGATCATATTGGCTAGTTAACACATAATGGTCTCCATTTTTCAAAGATAGAGATGAATCAACTTGAAATATTTCACAAATGATTTTATAAGTATCTTCCTATTTGCAAGTTGATGATAAAAAATAAATTGTTTCTCCTTTCAAATACAAAATATCATTACCTTGTATCTGATTATAAACTAAACTAGCGACAAGAGATCTTATGGGATTAAAGATGATTACTAGTATAGTAAATTCAAAAACTAGTCAGGATACAAGGAATTGTGAGAACAAGTTGACAAAAGATTAAAATATTCTCTAAAAGAAACATGCATCAAATCGGATTCAATATTCATATCAGCTTGGGGAATTAATCTTTTAGCATGTAGATTTTTCTCCACAAAATGATTTGAATATACACTAACACTCAAGATAGAGGCTCGTGCCAAAACAAAAATAATTAGTTTCATAGCATGCACAAGAGAGATGAGAAGTTGATTATTCACAAAAGAGTTTAACAAGACAGAATATTCCAATCAATGAGCACTTGTATTTTGATAATCAACATGACCAAACTTGAAACTATGTGCATCCCTCGAAGATATGCTTTCAAACCCTAGATTCAATACAATAGGAATGAAAGGTTGTTTGCATGAATAAGAATTAACCAAGCAAGAATCTCCTATCCAATAAAAGGCTCTATCTTGAGAATCAAGAAAACTAACTTGAAAACATTGAAAGTCTTTCAAGAATGATCTTTCATCCAGTGAGACAATGTTGAGGAAAGAATCTTGTGAGAAAATCCTGATATGACCTAGTTCAGGGATCTCATTAGGATCACAAGAACCTGACATAACCCTCAGTGAAGGTTGAAGTGTCTCACTATCCTAGTAAGTCCACAAACCTTTAAATGTTGGATGATCAAATTTTAAGGGCTTGGTCAAATCAGTAGCTGCATGAAGACATCCATTATCAATTATTTCAACAAGCTCAATATTATTTGGATAGAAACAATTAGAATCGTTAGTTATATTAGATGTTTCAATATCACAAAATATATTATTCAAGTCATAAGGTTCTTCTGGATTTATATCTCAATATGTGTAGATGGGAGATATTTCATGAAAATCTTGAACTAAAGAGTTGACTCCATCCAATGTTGGAGATTGCAAGCCATAAGAAGGATTCTCAATAATTACAATGTTTTCTTCTTCGAGAGGTAAAACCTCATTGCCTTGCATCAACTTAAAATTTGATTTGTCAGATTGAGGATTTGGAGAATTTGAAATATTTTCAACATCGATTGATTTATTACATGCATCAGGACACAAGGGGTAGTGAGATGAGGAAGAAAAAGTATCAATTCCCATAAGGAATTCTTCTATAATTGAATTAGATTTTAGATATAAATTTTGCAAGTCCAAACCTTCTTGAGCATTCAACCAATCAACAGACGTGGATGGCCATTTGTCATCACATATATTAGTGAGGTCAATGTGATCAAGATGACAATTTCCATGACCTTTGGTTTGATTAAGCATATCAATTTTACTCGACTGATCACCGAGAACACCATCTTTTCCATTTCCCATGAGTGGAGAGACATTAACTGAGGTGTTATCTTGAATAACCTAAGACGAGAAAGCATTGTCTTGACATACTTAGATTTGGGAAACGGAAGAAAGAAGAGATGTGTTTTCATTATATTATCCTTAAATATGTGAGACATTACTACCTTGTTCCTAATCACTATTTGACCTAGCAGAATAAGAATCAAGAGGTTTTGAAGTGATTGCTAGTGCAATGGTTTAATAAGGAGAATCGAGGTACAATGAGTCATGAGGTGTGAATGATAAAGCATGAAAATAATCCTTTGGAGAAACAATACTAGATATCATTTTTGGGATTCAACTGCGTTAAGTAAGTCATTCAAACGTATGACCATTTCCATGAGAGGTAGTCGTAACTGACTAATTTCTCATGATTTTTGAATAGTTCACTTAGCACTCATTGCATCGGGTGATGCTCACAGGGGTGAAGAAGTGGGAGCATCACCCGATGCAATGAGTGCTAAGTGAACTATTCAAAAATCATGAGAAATTAGTCAGTTACGACTACCTCTCATGGAAATGGTCATACGTTTGAATGACTTACTTAACGCAGTTGAATCCCAAAAATGATATCTAATATAATGCACTGCGTAAATCCCCCATACTTAGAAACAATACTTTCAATCAAATATGATTAAGGATTTAGATAATTTTCAATGATGTTATTTTGAGAAGTAAACAGATCAGAATTCACATCATGCATCCCGAAATTATTTGAACATTTAGTATCATTTTGGACAAGGTCTTGGTAATTGCATGCAAATAAAGGTGGGGGAATTTGATGAAGCGATTCATGAATGGATTTTACAAGAAGTTTAATGGGAAAGGTTGAACCTCATCAATAGGAAGAGGGGATTTACTCATTTGATTTTCAGATTTCCCTACCTCCGAGGGAATTGTAATAGTTGATATCACAGGGAGATTTTGTTACTTGACATCCAATATCTCTTCATTACGTAAATGATTAATAATAGGAATTTAAATATCGGCAAAAGAGACCACTTCATTAGGTATTGATAAAGGGGGAGGATGAGAGATATTAGGGGTAACAATTTCTTCCTCTAAGGGTTGGGGTACCTCATGACTCAGAAAGGCTAGAAAAACAAGATTTTGGATAAGATCTGGTTGATTTGGGATTTGAAGATTACTGGAATCATTGAAAGATTAGTTATCAACATGGAATTCAGATTCAAATTGTTTCAGAGAGATGCAAACCAATCACCGAAATTTTTCATCCAAGAAATCCCAATCCATATCTCTTTTAGGAAATTCATAACAAAGATGAAGAAATCTATCCGTAAAATCTTCCAACGATTCATTGGGTTGCACTCTAAGCTTATTGATTCTTTTACACAGACTTTGATAATCATACATGTCAAAAGCTTAACAAATATCCTTAACTAGTTGTTCGAAAGAATGGATATTAGATGCACCTGGTAAAGTTTTACAACATTCCTTGATGCGACCTTCAAGCAAGAGGGTAAAAAGTCTGCACACGACATCTTCACAATTCACTTCATTAGAATCACTTCATTAAGAAACTAAAGAGTATGTTCTACTATAGATATTCCACCCTCGCCATAAAACTTATTATGTGACAAGTGATGAATTATTTCCATGGGGAATTTAAGATTTAGTCTTTTATAAAAGCATCTTGAGATGAATATATGGGGAGGATCCATTTGAAGATAAAAAATTTAAAACCAAGCTCCATAGGCTCATATTTTCATCTAGCCCTCCTTCTAGCACCAAAATGTGTTGACAGTGTTGGATGTTCCACCAACAACAAGGGATACCCCAGTGTAAAGTCCCAATTAAACCCTACATTGTTTCAGTTAGGTGTCCCATTTGGATTGTTGGTCGAACTGCCATTTTGTCAGAATTAGAATATGCTTTGGTAGAAATCAACAACATATGAGAGAACCACTATCACTTTTTAGATATACAAGTATTGTTAGCTTTGAGAAATGCATAAAGATAATTTGCATAAAATACTTACGTGAATAAAAAAAATAACCTGAATATTTATAATAACAATGTTAGAACTACTCTAATAAAGACAAATGTAAGGAAATAATTTATAATTGATTGGAAAATGGTTTACGACCAATCACAATCATGATAACATAATGGTATACAATTTCAATTAATATTTGCATCAAAGATAACAAAATCATTTCGTTCTCTTCAACACATGAGAATGCAAACACATACCACAACCATTGCAAGAGAAGTCTTACAATGCTTTATGATATATGCATGAAAAAGTTGTCCAACTCAAAGAGCTTCTCATGATTAAGTAAAAGTATTAATATGCATAATTACAAAATCACTCACTCAAACCAATAGTGGAACATGGAAGCCACTACTTGCTTCTCAAAACAATATTTCCCTCATATGCCTCCTAAGAAGGAAAAAGCTCTCAAACTCCATTTGAATGAGGTATGAGGGTGCATTTATAGAATTGGAGTGACCTTTGACCTTCCTTATGACCTTTCAATGCCCCACGACTCTTCAATTTCAGGATCCTTTAGACTTCCTCACAACCTTTAATATTCCTGTTGGCCTTTTCTACGATTTTAATATTTTCCATTTATGGAAAAATAGTATATTTACAACATAATAAGATGAAATGCAATGGCCTTTGGCATAATATATTATGAGAAAGATATGACACCTTAGAAGGCTTGTTGATGTTTTCATTATGTCCAAAGGTAACCTCGGTGTCGGGTTGACTTTTAAATGGTTTCCATTGATTAAAATATTTCCTCTATGTGGTGTTTAAAGGTATATCACCAACATCTATTTTGAAATTTCAATTGCCCCTGAAAACATGAAACCGATAGTTAGGATGCAAGGTGAATAATCTTCAAAAAATAATTATTATAAATTAAACTAATTAATAAAATCAATGTTAAGAAGTCTGTAGTAGTTCACATCCCTAAAATGATAATTTCATTTTGATGCCAAAGTTGATCCATCAATTAAATTCTCGTGGCTCGAGTCTTGGCTTATGATTCAATGTAACTTTCATCCTTTTGTCTTATTGTGTGCATCCTTACGCTTCTTACTATTGTCTGCTTGGCTTAATCTCCCTTTGTGATTTGTAATATTCATTGCAACCCAATATTTTATCCTTTGCAATGCATGTCTTTAATACATTATTCCAATGTAGCATTAATATATTATTTCAAATGTGCTTTTGATATTTTCATTTCAACACATTTCTTCTATTCATCATCACATTGTGTTCAACATAATATTTCAACATTCTCTTATATGGGACCTTGATCGATGCCATATAAAATCCTTTGATCAGCTCATATCACATCGTATTGTATTATATCCATCACATGATTCATTAATTTCTTTCATCTCAATGTATCATATAGCACTACAATATTTAATATATTCTTTGTTGCATTGTTTAACCATGTGTACATTGTCTCCTTTGCCAACAATATATGTAGCAATCACCTTAATAAATATATATCTTTTACAACTTTGCATGTCTCTGATATATGACCTATATGACCTTTTGCATGAGCGACTATCTTTGTGATGGCACATTATGGACATCTAGCAATAGGAGGATGAGACTTATTGCTTTGAGTTGTATCGATGCGATTGTAGTTTTTACCATATACTCACATTCTAGCAATGTAGAGTTTGGCCTCTATATTTGGGACGCATGCCAATGATTTTAGTGTTTCCTTATGATCACACTTGCGTAGGACAAATGTGATTAGTTGTTTGTGCGCGTAATTTTCTTGCAACATTTCTAGCGCATAAAAATTCACATAAGATTTTGGAAATTGAACTTTTTAGTTCTTTGTCTTAACCATTAATGTAATTGTTGTGACAAGCACACTCCTTTAACGTAGTAACATGGAATTATCTCCATTTTACGATATTCATTCATTGCACTTTAATATGGCTTCCATTGCATTTCGACATATGACCTCTATGACAATGATACAAGTCTTTCACTTGTTGATGTATCACTTGGTTTACTGTGTTTCATTATATCTTGATACAATGCAACTCATCCATGTGATGATCTATCGAAGGTACTTTGGAATACATCCTTGTGCAAGTCAAATGTGGTATTAACTTATAACATGTTGTCTCAACATGCGAGCAAGACATAACTCTTCCTAGTGTTTAGTGTGACCTTTCATGCATAGACGTATCATCATACGCCCTCAATGCATGTGTTTATATCTTATTCCAATGAATTTTATCATCATCCCTGCAACACAACTCATTGCATTATGTTGCCTTTCCTTACATTGTGCAAATATATAGTAGTGTTGAAGCTAATTGCAACGCTAGGAATGACAATAATGATGTTATAAGGAAATACCCTATTTTAAAATAGTTTTCAGGTGTCTTTCCTGAGGATATGCATGGGTGGCCTCCTCATAGAGAGGTGGACTTCTCTATTGAATTAATGCCAGGAGGATCTTAGAATCCAAGGCTTTGTATAGAATTAGTACTCTAGAGTTAGTGGAGCTGAAGCTACAACTCAAGGAGATGCTAGAGAAAGGCTACATAAGGCCAAGCATGTCTCCATGGGGAGCGCTAGTTCTATTTGTGAAGAAGAAGGATTTCACACTCAGGTTGTACATTAACTATAGACAAATGAACAAGGTGACCATAAAGAATAAGTATCCCTTGCCAAGGATTGATGATCTACTTGATCAGTTAAGGGGAACAACAATCTTCTCTAAGATTGACTTGAAATCAGGCTATCATCAAGTGTGCATTAAAGATGAAGATATCCATAAGACAACATTTATAACTGGGTATAAGTATTATGAGTTTGTGGTAGTTCCCTTTAGGCTTAAGATTTCCCTTGCAACATTCATGTGCTTGATGAATAGTGTGTTTCGCCCTTACCTGGAAAAATTTGTGGTAGTGTTTATTGATGACATTTTGGTCTATTCATGAACCAAGGAGGAACATGAAGAGAATTTGGTTGCAGTACTACAATTTCTAAGAGAGAATAATATTTATGCAAATCTAGTAAATGTGATTTCTTCCAATCACAAATCCATCATTTAGGACACATTGTCTCAAAAGAGGGAGTAGCATTTGATCTAGAGAAGGTTAAGGCCATCATGGAATGGGAAACCCCAAGAATGTGGCTAAAGTTAGGTCCTTCATGGGACTCGCAGGCTATTATAGGAGATTCATTAACAACCTCTCCAATATTGGCCATTAAATTGCTACATTACAAAATAAAATGAATAAGTTTGAATGGGCAGATAATTGTGCTGCAAACTTCAATCCACTGAATAAGTTGTTAAATAATGCACCAATACTAAGAATTACATACCCATAAAAGGATTTTGCAGTCTAAACAGATGACTGCAAGGAGGGACTTGGTGGATTATTAATGCAAGAAGTCCAATTGGTTTGTTATAAATCATGAAAGTAAAACAAGCATGAGAAAAACTATGTAACTCATGACTTTGACTTGGCTTCCATCATCCATGCATTGAAGATGTGGAGGAACTACCTCCTCGGTAGAAAATTTACTCTAATGAATAATCATGGAGGGTTTAAATATTTGTTTGATTAACCTAAATTAAATGTCATGCAAGCCAAATTGTTGGTCACGCTCAGTGAATTTTATTTTGAGATCAAGTACATTGAAGGCAAAGAGAATAGAGTGGTCGATGTACTTAACAGGAGAGTGAAAATAAACCATATAGAAACCATAAGTTCCAAAGGAACTGATCTTAATGAAAGGATAAAAAATGCGGGGAAGCAAGATGAAAAATATCAGCAGTTAAAGGAGAAATTGCAGCAAGAGTTTGAGGGTGATCAAGACAAGGAATATTTCCTCTTAGAAGATAGGCCAATTAGATTCAAGAATATAATCTATGTGCCAAATGAGGGCAATCTAAAGAAGTTGATATTGAAGGAGTTTCATGCAAAGCCATATTCAGGTCACCTAAGTTATCAAAAGACTCTAACAACCATCAAGAACTTTTACTATTGGTCGGATTTGAAACAAGAGGTGGTTGATTTCTTCTCCAAGTGCATAGAGTACCAATAAGTAAAGGTTGAGTGCAAGCACCCAACTGGCTTTTTGCAGCCTATTCCCATTCCAGAATGGAAGTGGGATGTGATTTCTATGGAATTTATTGCAGGGCTACTAACTACTTCTAAAAAACATGATGCAACCATGGTAGCGGGTTATAAGTTGAGAAAAGTGGCTCACTTTGTAGTTGTTAAGTCTACAAATTCAGCTACTGAGGTGGCTCAAATTTTCATAAAGAAAATTGTAAAATTGCATGGATTTACCGAGAAGATTATCTCATACAGAGATGCCAATTTCACTTCAAAATTCTAGAGAGAACTATTTACAGGATTAGGAATTGATCTAGCATTTAGAATAGGTTACCATCCACAGACTGATGGGAAAACAGAGAGGATGAATATAATTCTTGAGGAAATGCTAAGAATGTGTGTAATGCACCAGCCAAGGAAGTGGGAAGAATATATTCCACTTGTATTATTTTCGTATATCAATGGGTATCAGGAATCACTGAAAATGAGCCCTTTTGAAGCACTTTATGGGAGGTGTTGTAATACTCCTATCAGTAAAAATGATCCAGTGAATAGGGTACTTATTGGGCATGATATGTTTAAGGAAATGGAACAAGAAATGAAAACCATTAGAAGGAATATAAGGGTGGCAAAGGACATGCAAAAGAGCTATGCAGACCAACATAGGGTTCACAAAGAGTTCCAAGTTGGGGAACCTATTTTCCCGTGAATTAGACCCAAGAAGATCTCCTTAAAATTTGGGTCATGTGACAAGTTGGCGTCACGATTTTGTGGGTCATTTGAAGTGCTTGAAGGTATAGGGTCAGTGGCCTATAGGTTTTCCTTACCTCCATCAATAAGAGTTCATGATTTCCTTCATGTTTCATTTCTTAAAATATATGTGTAAGTTGTTAATGATGTAATATATTGGTTTGTGTTACAGGTAGAATTGGAGGGAGAGTTCCAATCGCAACCTATATGCATCCTGGATCAGAGGTAGCTCATGCTCTGGAATCGATCAATAGAGCAAGTCAAAGTGCAATGGAGGCACTATGGACTCGAGGAAGCCATGTGGAAAATAGTTGAACAGATGTGGGAAACATATCCTTTCTTATTTATCAAGTAAAGCAAATGTAAATACATTGTAAATGTTGTACAAAGCTATATGTATAAAGCTCCATATCAATTGTGCTTGGTTTTTAAGCATGTGATGTTTTTATATGGTTATTGAACACTGAGGATGGTGTTCCCCTAAGGGGGAGGGGACTATGACAACCCCTGGTTAATATTCTCTCATTGTAAATAATTGTTATTATTTAGAAAGGCTGAGAGAATGGAACACAGATTCCAGTTGCTTGGGGAGGGATACTGCGTGAGGAATTGGTGATTTTAAATACATTAGCTATGGGTTGGATGAGAGGCTTAAATGGGTTGGTTGTCAAATAAATCAACTGAAAAAGAAACGAACATGCCCATGTGTCCTTTAGCTCTAACAACAAGTAACAAAGGAAAAAATTAAATAATAGGAATGGGTTACGTTGTCCAAGGCATGTTGACTACATGGAGCCTTGGAAAAATATAGATGATTGGTCTGTTGGGGAGGCACAAAAATAAGTCGACAAGGGAGAGAAAATAACACACACAAGCATGTGTAGTGGGAAAAAAACACATAGTGGTGAGCACTGGAAGAAATTCCTCCAAGGGACGGAGGTGTAAAGAGAAGGCAGTGATCAAGAGCATATTGATCAAGCCCTGGAAAACTATGAAACAACTAAGGAACCCTTGAGAGGCTTTTTGGGTGAAATATTATAGATAGTAGTGGTTTGCATGAAGGATGAAGAACCCATTAGAAGCTTGTGGATTGATGAACCTATGAGGTTGTGAAAAGACAATCAAGTATCTATGAGGGTTGATGAACCACCATGAGTTGCCTTGGGGATGAAGTCTGGTGCTTGAATCACTGATGGAGTACTTGGATAGGTGATCTATTACCCATTAGTATCTTATACATTGATGAACCTTCCCTTGACGTGGACTCTCTTCTCCTGAAAGTGAGCTGAGACTCTTTGTACTATGGTATTTTGGAATGGGTGTTAATCATGTCTATAAAGTGTGGAAATACTAAGTGAACACTTGTTTGGATAGTGGATGAAGGTAGAGTAACCGCATGACATCTTGTTTCAACTTTTAATATTGGTTAAGTTTCCTCTCAAAAGCACTCCACCTGACGCACTAGAATCTAGTTCAGGGGAAACAACTATAAGTAGAAGTGGTTGTAGCTTGTCTAAGGTGAAGTCCCACTCTTAGTTG
Source organism: Pinus tabuliformis (assembly GCA_031772625.1). Classification (NCBI taxonomy): domain Eukaryota; kingdom Viridiplantae; phylum Streptophyta; class Pinopsida; order Pinales; family Pinaceae; genus Pinus; species Pinus tabuliformis. Next base: position 305,164,365 of record CM062807.1, read on the forward strand.
GAAAATCATTGTGTTGCATAAGATAAGTATGTATTTATGCTTATTTGTGTAAATGTCATGTACATGTGGTTTGAATTGGTTGAATGTTGTATTTGAGATATGAAATTGGGGTTTCATTCATAAAAGGGGAATGTCAATGCGTTGTGCAATGATTTTTAACGAGATAGTTGTTCTCCTATGATTAATTCTGGATTGGACTGTAACCCTAATAACTGAGTAAATGTATGGTTGAAATCTTTTCATTAAAATGATTTAAGTGTTTACTTTGAGCTTGAAGTTTAGTCCAATGGTATTTATGCAACCTACCTATATGAATAAACATATGGTTATATGCATTGGGCTGCAATGTGCCCATATAAGCTTAGAAAAGATAGTGTAATTACTTATACATATATGTATACACATTGGGTTAAGGGCCATGGCCAAGTCTCAACAAAGCTCAGGATGGATAGCTCCAAAGGCGCTGCACTAGTGTGCCAAACACAATAATGGTTGGGTTCGTCCTTGGGGGGCACATATCTTTGAGTAAAGTATCTATATTTACATGAGGTTCTATATGTATGAAGGTGGGGGAAAAGGTCCAGGTTCAGGAGGTTATTATCTGAGCGATGTTACTTCATCAGAGCTCAGGTAGGGTTTGGGAAGAAAAATATTTGAACAAGGACCTTGGAAATATCATCCTTGTCGATGATATGGAAAGCTTACTTGAGACAAGAGGGAATGCTCTTTGTGAGGTTCTCTAGTAAAATATGCGCTACTAATGGCTCAGAGTCCTTATATATAAGTGTGTGTGCGTGTGTATGTGCATGGCAGAATCCTTAGTATCCTAGAGGAAATTTCCTAAACCCTTTTCAACCCTATGATCAAGTGTGGTGACCAAGTGCTTAAGCAAGAGGAATCTAAGCCATTAAGGGTTGAGCACTATATGACGGTTGATGTTCCACGAAGGTTTTTTCCCTAGGGTTTTCAAATGGAGCGTAAGGGGGGAAATCCTAGGATTTAATCCCTAGGATGATGTGGTTTAGTGGTGCCACTAACTAGGAATGTTACATGGACATGGCATAAATGATGAAAAAGAAAACAAAGCCCAAACCCCCCTTTTACCCCATGACCTATGTGAATTGTGCAATGATGGGTATAGTGGACCCCACAATTACATGGAACTTAGGAGGGTGCGACGAAGGATGAAATCATCTCGACGTTTAGGACCAGTGATGTCACCTCGGACCCTGGATATTTTTGATAAAGGTGTAGAAATTTTGAATTATATGACACTTATTCACATAGATTATCCTGATTATACACTATTGCGGAATACATGCATAATACATAACCTCCTCTACGTTGATCATCAATTTTGTGGAATTAAAAACAATGAAACATCAATAGCATGTGCACATTAACACAATATGTAACCCGGGGAAAGCATACAGCTGAAAACCCCACACTATCTGTATATTATAATGATTGAGAACATGTACTCAGTACTATCTCCACCTGTTACACACAAAACTAGCTCAGATCTGATCAATCACAGCTCAAATCTCCTCCACTGCTTTGCCTGCCTCCACTACACAATCCAAAGTGAAAATCACGTGAGCACAAGCTACAATTACCTTGGTATTGGCCCCACACTACGCATTCCTCATTGGCATTACTCAAATCCATGCATGTGCAAATCTCATGCACAACTATAGTCACAACTGATAGCAATCTCAACCTTTAACACCTGTCTCCACTGAACTGTACATGCACTGAGTTAACTGATGTATTCTTTAGTTGCTTTATGAGTTAATAATTAGTGAATTAATTAATAATTAATTCACACAACTCATCACTAGTGTATTCTTTAGTTAGACTAAAATACAACTAGTTCAACCAAGTCAAACTGAACACAACTCCATCAACTCCACAATCAACTCCACTAAACTCAACCACATGAGTTCTAATTGAAGTCCTACATGCAATAGCTCAATTGACCCATAAGGAAAGCGTATTTCCTTCTGACAGCTGCATGTGCCACATCTGTAGCTCAAACTAAAGTGCTCCAAGAGGATAAGATAATGTTTATAGTCCAAATATTATTATGAGACAATAATATTTGACTGTTCTATTTTTAGCCTGGCAGTCTAAAAATAGAAACCTGCCCATATGTATAAAAATGGAAGTCCATCTATTTTTACCAACATGACCAATCATCCACAAATAGCATCCTGCAACTCATAGACCATGATCCATATGTCTAAAAATATACATAGTCTAAAAATAGACTTTGCGCCAAAAATAGCCTGTGGGCCCACTTAGTGAAGGCGACTCCTTTCCACTAAGCTCCATCATCTTGTTGCAATTTCAACACTCCCTCTCAACAAGATATGGATTATCAGCAACCCTTATCCTGCAACTCTGGAATGTTCTGCATGCAACACATTTTCCCGATCCAGTTGCTTCAACAACACTTGGAACAAAAACACTCCCAACTGACCACTCTGGGCTAGGAACATACTCTGATGCTGAAGCTCTACATGCTGCTGACAAGTGCTCCCTCTTTGACATCTGTGCTACTGCAACATCTCCATGCATCTCACACCATTGCACACTTCTCTGTGCCACCTAGCACTATGCAAAACACTTGCGCCTCTCGCATTGTTGCAGCATGCTAGCTATGCGCTGTCCTGGGATTCCCTACACTATCACTCTCTCTGCTGCTCCATCCGCATCTGTCTCTACCCAATCAGTCAGTTCCTGCTACTCCACATCGGGGCTCTCGTAGCAAGGTCTCATCCAAGAGGTTGGGTACCTCAAGGATCCTGCCCCTCCTCCTTGGGACGATCAATCCACATCACCCCACCTCCTACCTGGAGGTATGGCTGCATGTGATCCCTCAGCCCACCTGGCTCGAAGTTTCCCCCTACTGGAGGTCTCTGCATGAGTATATGTCTCTACTCGATCTCCTCTCAGCTTCCCTTGTTGTGGCTGCTCCACAACCTCCTAAAGCTGCTGCACCAATCGTGGCTCCTCCACAATCGTCTGAGACTTCTTCTGGCTCTGCATGTTGAGAGGTAATATACGCTCCCTCTCAACCACCAAGTCTCCATCAGTTGCCTCGCTACTCAAGGATTTGCATGCATCTTGAACCTCAAGAGCATACATGTTCTTGACCCGTGAACCAATCTGCTTCACCTGTCTAGTGATGATGTGTCTAAGGAAAACCTTTCCCTTACTGAAGACTACATCACAGCCTCTGTCTTCCAGCATCGCGATCGACACCAAGTTTCTCTTCAGTCCTGGTACATACTTGACATCGGTCAAGGTAAGGCGAACTCCATGCTCCCTCTGAAAAATAACCGTGCCTACACCTGAGACACTATACTTCTCATCATTACCCATCGCTATGAGTATCTAGAGATCTTTCTCCTCCAAAGTACTGAACAAACTCTTGTCATCGGTCATGTGAAAGGAAGCTCCACTGTCAAGAAACCAACCACTTCCCACCATGGATGAAACCATGCATGCGAAGAGTGTGAAATCCAACTCAAATTGTGAAGCAAGTGCCTCACCTTCAGATCCTTCCTCGGATCCCTTCTTGGACTTCTTCTTTGGGCAATTAGTAGCATAATGGCCCAACTCATGACAACGAAAGCATCTCACCTTCGACTTGTCAACCTTCTTCCCATCATTGGAAGAACTGGATTCGGAAAGAGAACCCTTCTCCTTCCCCTTCTTTGCTTTGGCAGCCAAAGCACAATTTTCTTCATCAGATGCCTTTGATGAAGATCTATCCCTGGTATTTCGCCTGATCTCCTCTTGCACAAGATCCGACCAAAGTCTCTCCCATCCTGGCAATTTCTCCCGACCATTGATAGAGTCCTGATAGGAATGCCAACTCTTCGAAAGACCAAGGAGAGCCAAGCTCACCAAGTCCTCATCATCGACAGTCACCCCCACACTTCCCAGCTCATCCCGGCATTGGGTGAACTTTGTGAGATATCTGGGCATACTGTCTCCATTCTCACACTTAATGTTTCTGAGTTTATCCTTGAGCGCCAGCTTCCTCTGATCACTCTTGCTTTGGAATATATTTGTCAATGCTTTCCACATCAAGTATAGAAGCCTTTCCATGCAGGCTAGACACAATGTGATCCTTCATGCCCTCCAACAAAATCCTTCGACACTTTGCTGTCTTCTTTTGCCAAGCCACAACTTCAGTAGCATCAGTAGGTTTTGGGACTTCAGCCTCTATGAACTCCTTCAGCCCATTTTCATCTAACACCGCCTCCATCCTGTCTTTCCATGAAATATAATTTGAGCTACCTTCAAGAGCATACTCCAATCGCAATCCGTTGAAAGACATTTCAACTTTGACACCAAGAAAACACTGTTGCAAATTCGAATTCCACCAGCTCAAAACTCAACTGCTTCTGATCTAAAATTCGTGAGAACAAAGTATTTCTCGTACAGAGATTGACTGTATGGGATTTTACCAAATATCTCACCTTCCAAAAGAAGGATGAATCCAGAGGCTACCTGGCCCAATTACAGACTCTGCCTGAAGAAATAAAATGTAAACACTTTCTGAATAATAGATCTGATGATCAACAGCTCTGATACCATGTAGAAATTTTGAATAATATGACACTTATTCACAGAGATTATCCCGATTATACACTATTGCAGAATACATGCATAATACATAACCTCCTCTACGTTGATCATCAATTTTGCGGAATTAAAAACAATGAAACATCAATCGCATGTGCACATTAACACAATATGTAACCCGGGGAAAGCATACAGCTGAAAACCCCACACTATCTGTATATTATAATGATTGAGAACATGTAACAATACATAGTACAATACTCCTCACAAGTACTCAGTACTATCTCCACCTGTTACACGCAAAACTAGCTCAGATCTAATCAATCACAGCTCAAATCTCCTCCACTGCTTTGCCTACCTCCACTGCACAATCTAAAGTGAAAATCACGTGAGCACAAGCTACAATTACCTTGGTATTGGCCCACACTTCGCAATCCTCATTGGCATTCGACTTTGTCTTCTTCTACAATCTTCTTCCTTCTCTTGGAATTTCACACCTTTTACTGCCTCTCTTTCTTATGTATCAAAATTGTTGAGTGAGTGAGAAAATGGATTGAACTGCATGTCTATATATAGCCTCTTATGTGGGTCAAATTTCCCTAATATAGGCCGACTTGGTGTGGAGTTGTCAAATGACCTATTTGACTCAAAAATAATTATTTTTACATGATACAAAATCCCAAGAAGGGTCTAATAAAATTGACAATGACTCTATTGATTCAATAGAAAACCGAGAAGGCTACAATGGAGGATTTGACCTATAAACATGATGACCCAAGCATGAAACCCATGATTTAATAAGTCATTATAAAAAAATATTTTGAAAGATAAATTACATTATACAATTATGAAGACCAAACCTAGTTACATTCTTCAACAGAATGTACCAAGTGCCTTGATTCCCACTGACATCAAAGGTGGGATATCTCGCATTAGTTAACGAACCTTCTTAATGGTCAGTTATCTAATGATTCTTTCTTATGTTCGACATGAGCACCATTTATTCACATATGCAAGATTGCACAAGGATGAGTGCAAATGAAGACATTGAAACTTACTACAAGTTTTCGAAAAACTTGTAATGAAGATAGTTCAAGCATCATTTCCAGTACCATACAATTCAACATGTTCAAATTCTCATTCATTTTTCAGCTCTTATATTTGAGCTATCCTATCTTCAACTTCCAACTTTCTGCCCTCAGTATACATCCATCCACATAGTCATATTTCAACATGGATATCAAAAGTAAACATAGAGGTAACTTGAGGTAAGATTAGTAAAAAAAAATCAATTTGTTAAAAGTTTCGAAAAATATGATGAAAGACCACTAATTGCTATTACATTTCCTTATGTCTCAAGGCACCATTTTCCAATTCTAAATTTCATTTCCCCAAACATTCTTTAAACCCATTTACACACCCAACTACAAAAAATAAATCTGCACTCTGTTCTTAGAAAATGAAAAATAATACAGTGGTATTTTTTTCATTAAGACAAAAGTCAAAATCAAAACCCAAGGTATTTCACTTTGATCTCACTTGCCTATAACTATCAGAAAATATATTTTTAGAGGTCAAAGGCATAAAAATTATATCCTTGCTACATATTCATATACATAGAAGAGATATGATTATGCAAATGCAAAAAAATTATATAATATGTCTCATGTGCCACCCAAATGCATGTATGTAAATAACAAGTATGGTAAATAACAGTGATACACCAATACCTTAATTTGTTTGCATGAGAGCATGTTAATCCTCAAGTGTGGGGGAGATGTTGGGTTGTAAATTTGTCATCGTTTTATCACCATTTTCATCATTCACACTCATTCTTTTGATTGAATTGACTCATTCTTTCACTCATTAATCACTCCATTTACCATGTTTTCCTACAAAAACACCATTATACATTTCCTTACGCTTTAGTGGTTGATTAATATTATTTTCTCTTCATTTTTAATAGATTAAAGAAGATTATGCTTTATCTTGCTAATGATGGTAGTTTTTAGAATTTCCTGAAATCAAAGGTTGATTTTCCATAATATAATCCAAGGTTGTTATACCTACACAACTAAAGGAGAAAATCTAAAACCTAGTTTTTGTTACTATATTCCTCAATATGGTTTTATGTCATTCACAACTTTCCCTGGCCGCACATCCACTCCTCTAGGGAACAATCAAAGCTTTAGTTAAAATCGCCAAAATTTCCAAACAATCAACTTTTGCCTCAATTTTTGAGTGGATGAAGGGGAATCTCAAAAATATGGGATATGGGTTTTGTGCGAAATATCCTCATTTAGATGAATCACAAGAAGAATCCTCAAAAAGTGTGTGATTTGGGAGATATCAAAGATTTTCCAAGACTATCAAACCCAGATTTTCTGTATATCCAAATTTCCAAATTTGCAAAATATGTTTGAACAAATTCTGCATTTAGGGATTTGGTTCTATCATTTCCCATTAATAATTTATGTATAAATAAATACTCATGAAGAGAGGAAGGAGTTATTCAATTATTCCAAATGTTTACTTCAAGAAGACATTGTTATCTATAATCAAGTGTGAAGTTGTTTAATACAAAGAGACTCGTTGTGTTCAATGGTGTGGCATTTTCCTAAACTTTTGAGTACTTTATACAACATGTTCCAAGAGGGCCCCTTGGCATGTGTTGTCTATTTGATTTTTAATTGCTTTATAAATTATTGATCATATTTATATTCACTCCATTACTCATTTTCATCAATTGACATGCAATATGTAAATTCTTGCAATCACTACAAGAATTCCTACAATTTCTTGTAGATGAAGTTTTGAAAGCATAGCATTGGTTAATGAATGAGATCAGATTATGATTCTTTTTTATAGGTGATATTGTGTTTTAATGTTATATTTAGTAATTTTTTTATTTTAGTTTAGAATATTTTAAGTCATAATTAGAATATTGAATCGAAGTTTAGCATATATTAGTTTTTATTACAAGTGTTTAGGTTCTCTACAATTATTTTGAGTGCATTTGCTTTTTACCTTCAGAACACTGACTTATAACTTAAGATTCTTCATTGGACTTTATAAACTTAGTTGATTGAACAGAGTATTTTTTTACAAGGAAGCACCTAGTGTGATTGTGTCGTGTGTTCATTCGTATATGTATTTTTCCCATAACAAGGTCAATATTTGAGTTAAAAGTCATTGAAAACAGTCTTTAGCATAAACAAATTATGAAAATTACATGTATTGAGTTGCATTTTCTTTTCCATAGGAACCCTCAACATCTACTTCTGTGTATTGAGTGCTTTCAATTCATAGTTTTAGCTACCCTGGGTTGACAAATAAATGTTTTGAAATTTAGGGTACTAGGTGACCTGACACACGCAAGTCGTCAACTACACAACCACATTAGTAAATATGGTTGATATATGTCAATCGACGTCATTTTCCACCTTTTATATGCCAATCAACGGATGAATATGGCGTCAATTGGCATATATCAACGACATTTACTATACGGTGGTTGTGCTAGTATTTATGCACATTAATTTCCACATATATTTGCATTAGTATAAGCACATTAAATTCCACACATATTTGCATTAGTATAACACATGCGACTAGAAGTTGAATTTTTTTCATACTAAGATACCCATTTGGTTAATGGAGGAATTATGAGATGTGAGATGTTGTCAAGTGGGTACCCATATTTCAACATGGAGAACATGGGTGGGTATGCCACATCATACACCAAGTCATTATCTTTAGTCCTTTTTGGATATGATTGTTCATGATTAAAAATAGATCACTATTTAATTTTCAGCTATTTTGGTACTTTCTCAAATAAAAAAATGGAGTCATGGACTTATAAGGCTTGTTCCAAAGGCATATCTTATTTTTGTATTTGGGGTCTTCAAACTTTTTGAGCATATTTCATGCATTAGACAACTAATTTTATGGCCAAAATTTGTAAACAAAGTACCCAATCTCTTGAAATTATCTACTAATTGATAGCTTTCAAGCAATCCAATGATAACCCAATCAAACCCTATATGTGGAAGTTATGCTTCCCACAAGTTGACTTATTTTACCACCATAATATCAAGTGGATGCTACATCAATGCCCATTAATCACACATTTGGAGCTAGTTATGTGTGGACTTTCAAGAAGATTCAAGAGGGTCAAAAACCTTAACCCTAATTTGGAGTTTAGGCATGAAAAAACCCTGACCCTAGATGTCTATTATGATATGTAAAATACAAAGACACAAGGAATAGGTTTCATTCTGATTATATTAGGTTATTTTTCCATAAATGAGAAAAACAAAGGAGTGGGATATTGTGAGAGTAACTAATGAAATAAAAGACCATGTGGTAGCCATTTGAGCCACAATGTTATTGAAATCCCATAACGATTCAAAAATTCCTTGTGTTTTCATTTTATATCCAAGAAGAAAATATCAAGGCATAGTCTTCATTTTTTATTCCCATATTAGGTTTTCCATGGTGCATCTTTTATTCATTATGTGGATGATATACATTTAAGTCATAAGTAAACATGACATAATAGAGGATAGCCTCCTAGTGTTTTGTAGTAACTTGTAAAATCTCTTGTAATGAAATGTTGAAAGGAATATCTATAACAATTTACAAACTAACCCAACTGACCTCTAGGATATAGGAGAGCCAATTTCCTTACTGCCATTAAAAATACCTGTTGAGTCTTGAAAATGTCATTCATTTCCATTACACTTTCACTATTATGTCCATTATATCACCTCCATTTCACTACTATGTCACCACATTCATCCCACTTTCATTATCATTGGGCCACATTTATGTTTTTCCAATCTTTATTAATTCGAAGCCTTTTAAGTGAATTTGTGGTTAAACATTAGAAAATAATGTGCATATGCTTATACCTAACAAATGGGTTGAGATTGTTGACATGTGTAGGTTGAAAGGAGGCTTCTAGAAGACCCTTATGTGGCACCCCAAGGCCAAATTCGAATTTGAGTGGAAAGAATCATGGGATCATGAGGATATGTGTCACATCTCCTAATTGTATTGTAACTCTAAGAAGACATGTGTCTTATGAGTTCCTATTTTGATTAGGACTCTAGAGGTAGAGGGAGAGATTCATGGACTCTCATTAATGAGATGGCTTCTCATCTTTTTGTATAAATAGGAAATCTCTCTCCTTCATTTGTTAGTCTTTAGTCCCTAGTTCTTACGTTTGTAGTTCTTCCTTGATGGCTTTTGAAAGCTTTGGAGAACTTTGTTGTACTTTGTACTTTTGAAGAATTTGAATAAAGCTTTGATGTTCTCAACATGGAAGGAGATGTGAAGTAGATGTCATGGAGCACATTAGAATGTAAGGTAGAGTAGATTTCATTTTGTAAATATTGCTTTGATTTCATTATGTTATTTGATTGCTTTCAAGTTTGATAGATTAGATTTTTCATTCATGAAATTTTAATTCATGCAAGTGTGTTTAATTTTGCTTTGATTTCATTATGTTATTTGATTGCTTTCAAGTTTGATAGATTAGATTTTTCATTCATGCGATTTTAATTCATGCAAGTGTGTTCAACCGGTTGATTGTAGATTAGTGATGCACATAGCCTTTTAATGACTAATGACATGATAGAATCATCTTGTCCTTCTGCTGAAGCAACAAGGATATTGGGTCTCATAGTCACTAGCTCATTGTTTGGTTGTTGCATTCTATGTTGATTGTAGGTTAGTAATGCACATAGCTTTTTAATGACTAATGACATGACGGAATCATCTTGTCCTTCTGCTGATTTATTTTTTTTGAGTTCTAATTCCAGCATTGTTATTTCTTTCAGTTTTGTTTTGCTCATTTACTTTCATGCAATTTAGATATCATATTGCTTAACTTGTTCATGATTGCTTCCCATAAGGTAGATTGAGCTGAAGGGTAAAGGATCAGAAGAGTTGAAGTAGTGTGATTAGTTTCCTTTATGCAATTTAATTTCTTGCAATTTAGATATCATATTGCTTAACTTGTTCATGATTGCTTCCCATAAGGTAGATTGAGCTGAAGGGTAAAGGATCAGAAGAGTTGAGTAGTGTGATTAGTTTCCTTTATGCAATTTAATTTCTTGCAATTTAGATATCATATTGCTTAACTTGTTCATGATTGCTTCCCATAAGGTATATTGCGCTGAAGGGTAAAGGATCAGAAGAGTTGAAGTAGTGTGATGAATTAGTTGCTTTGCTTTCAGTCTTTGAGTTGCTTTAAGTTCAGTTTTTACTTTCTTTTTCATACAGCAACAAGGATACTGGGTTTCATAGTCACTAGCTCATTGATTGGTTATTGCATTCTATTTTGATTGAAGTAGCTGCATATTTACACTTTTGTTTAATTACTAATTCCATCAATAACATGTTTTAAGATCTTTTGAAGTGCTAAGTTTTGGAAGTTACCATTAGGGACATAGGCCTTGTCTTGAAATCTCTATCCATACTTGTCCTTTAAAAAGTATTCTTAAGACCTTAGAATAGGATTTCCATTTGCATTAGACACTTTAGGAAACCAACAAAAACAAAACCCCAAAACAAAATAAAATCTATAAAACAACGAAATAAGAAAAAGGTTAACTAAGCACATATGGTGCACCACACTTCATCAGTTTACGATACCCGGATTGATAATTTATGTAGAGCAATTTAAGACGTTAAATTGACTAGACAATACCCTTAGTAAGTTATGCAAGAGCATCGTGTGTATGGTTGCGATAAGCCAAATAAAACCCAATATGATGAATGATGATGATGATGCATGTGGATAAAAGTTACGGGTATGAAGACTTGTGATGGAAGAAAGGTTGATGAACCATGTACAAGAATGAATTTCCTAAAGAACTAGTGGATACATTGGTTGGTGACCCATATATTTAAGTGGATGGTGATTCTTTTATATGGACTACAATTATGTTTATGACTTGCAAGTGCAAGAAGAAGCTCAAGGACAAAAAAATGAAGCAAATAAAAGATAAAGGTAAAATCACAAAGATGAAGAAAGGACCATAAAGGATCAATTCTAAATAATATGGTGAGATGTAGAATAATTCCAGAAGTTTATAAGATATGGGGAGGAATGGGTGAAAATAGGGATGAATATTTCTTGAGAGATTCATGGAAGGATTTGAGGAGATAATGGAGAGATCATATGGAATAGTTATGAAGATATTATGGAGATAGTTAAGGAGATTGTTATGGTCACCTATGGTTATATAAGGGACCATTTGTACAATAGTTATAACGCTTAAGAATTGATGAATTAATAGAATTTTCCCCTTCAGGGGAATTGTGTGAAATGGTCTTGGTGTCCCTTACTTCACTTGAGTTTGTAATTGATTTAATACGTGGTTTTTTCAGGTTGCGCCACTTTGATAGCCATCAATAAGTTTGTTTTTGTAGCTTTACAAATAAGGGGTCTACTAGGTTCTACTACAATTTGAATTTGCATTGAAGTTCCTTAATGTCATTAAAAACACCCTAGGTGAGTTTGTTTTTTAGCTCTAAAAATACAAGGTCTACCAACTTCTACTTCATGTTGAAATTGAATTGAAGTTTATTTATGCAAGGGTATTTTATAAAATAAACACATTAAATTTAATGACTATAATTAGGCCCCTGTATATTGGACCATGAACACATTGTGTTTTCTTATTGGGTTTATTTTGAGCATGAACAATTAATTAACTCTTATCCAAATGTTAAATTGTTATCCTAATTAGATTTTCACATAAATAACCATAAAAGTAAAATTATTGCATAATGGAAGGATTCAAATATAAATAATTATTGGGTATATCCAATCTTGAATCAAAGATCCCAAGCCCCAAGAATTAACATATGTTCTAAATCGTCTTCAGAGGATACTAGAAATGTTTGTATTCGATAAACATGGTATATATATACATCGGTTGAGCATCTTAAAGTAGTTGATCACACAAACAAATCAAAGATCAATACACCAATGTATTACGTGGTTAAAATACTCAGAGAGGGAAATAGTCCACAATCCTAGCCATTGTCACCACATGAAGCATTATATTAATGCAAAAGGAAAATAAAATTATATGAGTTTCATATCATCAATCATCAACAAATGATCCTCCCTGCTCTTTAAATAGAGATCATGGACCAATTAAATGTCAATCCATGGATTAATATAACCATTAGTATTGGGGAAGATGAACCATCGAATCACTTTATATGTAAAGCATATTTGTGACCATTGAATTATATAATTACAATGCATATTAAAGAAACACAAGTTACCTAAAGTCACATAAAACCAAGATGATTTTAACTAGCTTCCAAGTGTCTACATATCATAATAATTTTTGACATAACTAAGAAAAATGAAATAATCATTATTGTTGAAGCAAGTGGAAAAGAAAAATTAATCCCTCCTAAAATGATGAATAATGAAGCATCACCATACAAAATAAAAAGCTAGCAAGCTTTAATGCAGTTAACATTGAAGCCCGTAGATAGATTAAAAAAAATACATTAAAATATATATTTTTTTCAAAAGAAGGAAAAAGGAAACTTATTGACACTACATAAACCTCCAATCACAAATCACTCCCCCTTGACACGATGGTTGAAAATCAACACACTTAAACCTTAATGCAAGGTCAAATTTTGAGAAGATAACTTAAGTACATATTCTAATTACATTGATAGGCATCCCCCTATTGGAAATGTGGTGCTAAGGGATAGGTTATTTTAGTGAAAGTGGTGACATTTGTGGCTAGGATTAAGGAATACATAATATTTGGAGAATATTTTTGGAGCCTTATTTAATGGAAGGATCTGATTACATAAAATTATGATTAATAGAAGGCTACTCACATTTAATAAATTTTACATTGGGGTTTAGTAGTGCTTTCACCACATTGATTAATTAGCACATGTTTTCGCTATGTTCTAAGCTACTTCCTTCTTCTAGCCAACTACTTTCATGTACTATATTTGATTGTCTAAAGATAGTAGGATGCATGATAAACTATATATGATTAACATGGAAATGGTGGGCATGATTGATGTGGTGTTTGAAAATTTTCTAGCATTTTTATTATGACACAATATTCAGATATAAATATACTCTGAAGTAATGTTGTTGCACATTTTCAAAAAATCTAAACCTCAACGTTACAATGCCATTTCAAGATGTTATATGTTGTGATAAGAAGTATAAACACATTCAAGACTTATTCATGAAATTATTGATGAAATAAACAAAACAATGTAGGAAACATTACCAATCTCACCAACTTATAATTCAAAATTTAAATAAAAATTTGTTATGTTGAATATCCATCTTAATCTTGAATTAATTCTATCGATTCGCTGCTTTAATAAATGTCAAATTGAAGAAAACCACATTTCATCATAGTTCACAATTAATGATTTTATTAGTAACATAGAATAAAAGGAAATGAAACGTACATAGACCTCCCACTTTTTTTTTTTTTCTTTTTTTCTTCGGTTTAACATGTCCATGCATCCATTTTTACAAGTTGTTTTTTGGGTTATTGAATTTGGAAAAATAGATTTAATTTTCATTTTTGGAATTCAAAACATCCCATGCCTTATTTAGAGGGGGAAACGCGAGGATATTGATAGATGCAATTGTAGATCTTGTCTTGTCTTTCGAAATGGCGGTTATGTGTGACTAATGCCCTACATTCTAGTTTAAATAGACATGGTCATTATATGGCTAGTTGCAACCTCTTTGGCACATGCGCTTGGCTCTTTATTAGTCCCTACCCTTTCGGGGCTGCAAGGACTATAGTAATCATTTAGTAATCATTTTTTTTAAATGTCCATGCATCCATTTTTACAAGTTGTTTTTGTGGTTATTGAATTTGGAAAAATAGATTTAATTTTCGTTTATGGAATTCAAAACATCCCATGCCTTATTTAGAGGGGAAAATGTGAGGATATTGATAGACGCAATTGTAAATCTTGTCTTGTCTTTCAAAATGGCAGTTATGTGTGACTAATGCCCTACATTCTAGTTTAAATAGACATGGTCATTACATGGTTAGTTGCAGCCTCTTTGGCACATGTGCTTGGCTCTTTATTAGTCCCTACCCTTTTAGGGCTGCAGGGACTATAGTAATCATTTTTAGTCATGTTATTAGCTAGGCACATAAACCAAAGAAACCTTTTAGTCTTTAACCAAAGTATTAAATTTTTCAATATTCAAATGAATATTCGTTATCATCCAATGAACAGGATTTAATATTCATTATGATCCAATGAACAGGTTTTTCATCTTATTTGGCCTCATATCGAGGCATACTTTAAATAAATGTCATACATACTTAGATAAAGCAAGGATAAACAATAGCTTTGATGAATGGGTTTTTTCTAGGTGATGTAAGAGCATACATGCCTAGTCAGCAATGTGATAGCATGATCACATGTTGTGACTAACAAAGGGTTAGAGGACAAGAGTTTAGTTAATTTTATTTATTTAAATGTGTGAGAGTGTTTATTTATTATAAAAAATGATTAAAAAGGGTATAGTGGCTGATTGATTCTCCCTGTGTGGAGATCAAGCCAAATAGTTAGATTTATTTGGTTTGAATAATATATGAGGGATTTTAAAGCTTAATTTAGCGTTTGGTTTAGAAAGGAATGGAGTTGAAGAGATTCTTTAGGAGAGAGTGAGAGATTTCTGGATTTGAACCAA
The DNA here is from genome assembly GCA_031772625.1 of Pinus tabuliformis. Taxonomy (NCBI): domain Eukaryota; kingdom Viridiplantae; phylum Streptophyta; class Pinopsida; order Pinales; family Pinaceae; genus Pinus; species Pinus tabuliformis. Next base: position 305,179,699 of record CM062807.1, read on the forward strand.
TTTTGGTTCATGAATCCACTTTTGTATAAACCATGATCTTTTTGTATAATTCGGAGGTTGGATTGGTTAGCAAGAAAAAAAATAGAGAGGTTAGATAGGTTAGAGGTTCGAGAGGAGCCAGAGAAGAGAGAGCGAGGGTTTCAAGATTGAAACAGGCCTTTTATTGATGTAATTGAGCCAGAGGGTGAGACTCTGTAGAACTTTATTATATATATGAATAAATGATTTCCTGTGCGTTAACGAGCCGTTTCTATTGAAATCCTCCACTGATATCTGTTTATTGTTTGCTTGCGGAATCACTGAGGCATTCTGCTCTATTTGTTTCACGCATAAGTCATGTGTTGCAGTGACCAAAGGTAATTAGAGCTTTATTGTTGGTAACCGTGTTTGAGCCGCTTAAAACCCCTTCGTCGCTTAAAAATTATCATAGTTGTCTGTCGTATGGAGTAATGACAATGTAAAATAGAATATGGCAGAGAGTCGGGTTTAACGCAAAATCCATTGAAAAACAAGCGTAATCAGGTAAGAAGGAATAGAGGCGAGAAGGAATCGTGGCCATTGGATCTAGAAGATCAACGGACCAGATCTCATCGAGGAAAGCCGAGCACTTTATTGCATTGACAAACTTGTTTTACAAAGGAGTGCCTTAAAGTTTAAAGAGTTGCGATTGCGATCGCGCCGATATATCACATCGACGGAAGTCATTATGGAAGGACTGGGCCCTAAACCTTTGTAAACTCCGATTGCAACATTGTGATATAATGTGGACCATTGGATCATTTATTTGATCAACGACAGAGATGAGAGTGCTCATTGACCAGGCGGTGATTTCCAAACAGTGGTAAGCGGTTACCGGGCGGCTTCAAAAGTTGTAAGCGGATTTTACAATCCGGACCCAATGAGTAAATGAGTCATGGTTTATATTGATTTGAAATCCAGGGTGATCAGGACAGTCCATCAAACGGACGATTGGACGGATTTCGAGCACGAATAAGCACGAGAGTTAAGTTTCAACCCGGACCCGATAGGCTTTATAAAATGGATTTAATTGCACTTGAGATCCGGCCTATGTGTTGTGGGCAGATTTCTTTATATTTCTGTATAAAGCGGGGATCGAAGAAAAGTCAATAAAGCATAGGAAAGGAGTGGACCCGAAAGATTTATAGAAGTGGGTTTATATATTTTGAGTTCCGACGTATGGAATCAAAGCGGGTTTTCCCGTGAAATCCTTTGTAATTTGAATAAAAATTATATGTCGGGTTTTTAAGGCAACAGAGTATTAACAATGCTTCTGATATGTTTATGTGGGTATAACCACTAAGTCCAGACCCGATAGTTGAACAATGAAAGCGGAATCACCTTTGTGATCGGATTTCGTCATGAAGGGGTTTCCGGCGTCACCAGGTAAAGTAATGTTAGCATTACTTCACTAAAAACAAATGCTAATTTTGTTTAATTAATTTGTTTAGATTGTCTATGATCTCTAGGTCCATATGACATCTGGGTCTTTATGACAGGTGACATCTGCGTCTGTGACATCTGCCAGCACATAGGGCGTCTTCCCGGTATTGTGTTGTTACCTCTACTAAGGTAAACAATTCGTTTTGCAATGGGATCGCTAGAACAATTGTTGTTGTTGGTAGAAATGCTTCAGGTTTCACCACCGCACCAATCTGCAATGGCATCAGTTGTTGGTGCTGGAAAATATGGTTCTCGCTTGACCACACCTTAACCTTAGGGTTTGAATTTCATTACTTTCATGTTGGAAATACATTTTCCTGAGAATATGTCTGCTTTCTGCTTTCAATCTTGAAGAAAATGTTTCTATTTATGCTTACAAGGGTATTTTCACTTTCTGCTTTCAAACTTGAAAAAAATGATTCTATTTCTTCTTGCAATCTTGAAGAGACTGTTTCTATTTCTATTTGCAAGGGTATTTTTTGCTTTTTTCTTTCTACTTTCTGCTTTCTATGACAAATTAGTGGTGTTAGATTGGGAAAAAAGTCCCATCAGGCTCTCCGCGGAAAGATTGGCTGCAACAATATTCCATAGTGCTTTAGAAGCTCATATGTTCTGTCGATGGGTCTGGAAAAACAACGAGTTTGACTTTTATGCAAAGAGCCTAGTGGCTTTGTCTGTAGGTAATCCTGTCTGGGTGAAATTGTTAGATGAGATAGAGACTGTTACTAGTTATGATGAAGGTCCTCCTACTTCTATTTCTGCTTACAAGGGTTGCAAGGTTACAATAGATTAGAATACATGAAAACATACAAGCTCACATTTGAGTACAAAGGTGATGGAGCAGTAAACTATATTCATTTCCTAGAAGATAACGAATGTGAATTTTATACATTTTTAACTAGAACTACAAAGTTCAGTTATTTACTAGGAATTTCCTTTACTAAAAAGAGGTAGTAGCTTGGAGATGTCCTCCTTTAAGCTTGTGCAATTGCAGTTGTGTTTGCCACAAAGAATGTATGCAATGATAAAAAACACGTCCATCCAAATGCTCTCCAGACTATAATCTTCTTTCTGACGAGCCAATGCCTTGGCTAAGGAATCTTCTGGGTAGCAAAAGCTAACCAAGACTTAATTTCATTGGCAAGCTGTGTTTCATTTTCCACTGTGCATGATGGAGCAGGAAGTGGAGCCCAAGCAAACCAACGATTGTGTTACAAATTCAACAACAACTTGATGCCCATCTAATCCACCCATATCTCTGGCAAGAAAGCATTCCATTCTCATGGGAAAAGGGATCTCAATTACTAGCATCTCAACCAACAATGTCGAAGCGGGGTTTTGGGTCGCCCTAGTAGTTATTCAAAACAAAACCATATTTACACTAGTTTAGGCAATCATTGAAGCACTGCATTAGGGAAGAAATGGTAAGGAGGTCTTCCTTCTGTAGGAACCTTAGACGTTGGACATAAATCATATTAGGGAGAGTAGCCAAGCCTATTCAACTCTCAGCATTAAAAATGTTGTTGCATGAACTGGGCGACTCTCTGTTATAGAAAGAAGTTAGAGCAGAAAATAGAGGGAACAATAACACTATAAACTTTTTTTAAACTTGGGAAACTATGCATTGTATGTGGAAGCTATGTATTGTAAGCTACCATTCTAGAGAGAATTAGTGATATACACACACACGTGGGTTTCATGCAAATGGATGCATACCCCACAATTGTTATTTATTTTTAATACCCTTGTTTTTATCATTTACATATTTTTAATACTCGACAATTGTTATTTGTTTTTATTGTTTATATATTTTCAATTATATAATATATGATTGTTAACATATGTCGTTGTTCCTCATTCAAACACATGGGCAACATGCATGCCCATGTTGACACAAATCACTTATTTTGCCTAGTTGAATCAAATTATTTGCTATGTAATTCACATGAAGAGCATGGCTAGTTCAACTTATTTCCCGTGTTATTCTAAGGAAGAGAACAACGTAACTTGATACAATTACAGGTGAGTTTTTTTCCATAAAGGTTGGAGTGGATTTTTCGACAATTTCAGATATTCTGAGGAGTTGGTGTTAACTATTCAACAAATCAAATTGTAGTTTTGTGTTATCTATCAAAGGATTCTATTGTAAAAGGGATTCTTGGGAAAGGCAAAGATAGAGTGATTTTCTCTTTAGTCCTGAGTATGGCATGGGCACAATTTGTTCTAAACAATGAAAATGAAACCTAGCTTGTTGTTTTGTATCAAGGTAACTTACATGCTGATATAAAGGTATACCATAAGTACCATCAAAGTTTTCTAATTGCAGAGAATTTCATTTAGTTATAACACTAATATGAGTTTATGTTACTTCCAAGTGTTTCCATCCACCTTTGGTGCAAGGGCTTCTTTGGGAAATCTAAAAGTAAGTGACAACAGCATTGATGATGCCCACCCATACTATTGGATCTGTGATTTGCGTCATCAATATTGTCACCATGTCATGTAGCTTGATATCAATGGGTCTAGTACTGATGCTAGAAAGATATATAGACTAGTATTGGTTCTATTTATCACTATTAGCTTTGAATAGTGTTAAATCATGTATAGATTACTCTGCTTCAATGGATTTCATACTATAGCTCTAGTATTTATTATCCATGTAAATGATCAAGCTTCACGTGTTGGATTCAGTGTAGAGCCTCAAACTTGCACTTGATTATCCATCATTACCTACAGCTTTTCTTCACTTATCCCTCTCTTTTGCTCTATTTTCCGCCCAGATCATTACATTTGATGTCTCTAAGCATAATTAGTTAACTTTGCTTATGTTTTACTGTTGGTTTAGATTTTTGACATATAAACAGAGTTTCCGCAGCTGTTCAGCAATTCCGCAGCTGTTCAGAGATTCCGCAGCCTTTTTGTTGTTTGATATGCTCCACGTGTCTTCTCAAGGAACGAGCCACATGGGCATGTTGGGTTGGATGTACACATGGATCGTATGCTATTGGTTGAGCCAAACCAGTCACGTATGCCCTTGGTCAACGCAGGTACTCCCTCGGTCAAACGGTCAAGTTCTAAACGGTGGCATGAGAGCCGTGAACAGTTGGGACACGGAACCGTAGCTGGCACCTCCTCCACGCCACGAGGACAGCTAAAGACAGGATCCAAGCATAGATTTGTCTCCCATGATGACCGTTTCCCTTAAAAGTGCACGGAGTTACCTACGTGTTTGCTGCACAAGCTAATTAGCTGAGACTGTGTGTTGCTGCGTAGTTAATAGGTTAGGCTATAGTTGCTTAATTCACACAGAGAGTAGTTGCCTCTGTGCTTATAAATAAGCGTGTGCCAACGCTTGTAGATTAGCTTTTTGGAGTATTGTAATTGCTGCGCTGATTCTGTTATAAAAACTCAGTTTTATAAGGCTGTTCCTACAGCACTTTTCACTGTATTTTGACATGTTGGTTTTATAAAAAGAAGACTGTTATGTTCACCTTTTCGTAGCTGATCTTTTAAGTTGGTTGCGTGGATGGAGGGCCCCCATCTATGACAGCCCGTGTACATAGTGTTTGGTTTCATTTTCATGCTTTCAGCAATCTTTATTTCTTTCATCATGTATGATAGTGTACCATTTGATCTTATGTCATTTCATTTCCAGCCTTTATTTTAAACTGATCAGTATTGTTCTTTTGCAGGTTTTTAACCCGGGATTGTTTTTGTCTTTGTGTATTTGCTTTATATCTGATGGTATTTTCAGTTGACAGATTCAAAGTTGCTGCCTTTACTCTATTTTCATAGCTAATTTCTAGTTTAGTTTCTCAAAGTTGTATGTTAACATATGGATGGTCTCTTTATCATAAATTGTTCATCTTTAAGAGATCAGATTACTAATAAATTACAGCTGGCTTTGAGTACTTTTTAGACTAATCTTTAACTACTTTCTAATCGTGCTTCACATAATTCCATGTGCTGAAAGCAGAGAGTTAGGAAGAGCTGAACATTATAACTAGTCTTTAAAGTAGATTTTTCTTATTTTTGATCACTTTTTAAACTCATCTCTAACTACTTCCTAATCATGTTTTACATAGTACCATATGTTGGAAGCAGAGAGTTAGGAAGAGATAAACATTATCATTGGTTTTTAAAGTGATTTTCTTACCTTTTTATTTGCAGCAGCATGAATGGTGTCTAGTGCCATTAGAAAGTGGTTCTTTGCTTTCAGTTCATTTCAAGTTATTTATTTCTTTCAAGCTTTTTCTTTGCAAGTTTAGAAGGTAGTTAGAAATCACCTGTAACACACACTCACTCATCTAGAAATCACCTTACACACACACTCACTCATCTGTTTATAAAAACTCCATTCCATCTTAGGAAGATAAATTGACCACAAACAACACCCCCAAACGACAAAAAGATCTAAGAGGTTGCTTAAGTACATATAGTACACCTTCACTTCATCAGCTTACGAGCCCCGGGTTGACAATTAATGACATCAATTTAGAAACACTAAATTGACTAAACATTTTGGCGCCGTTGCCGGGGAAGTGAAATTAAGTAGCCATATTCTTAGAAAAAAAGAACATAAAAATTTCAAGGAAAGAAGTTGATAACCTATCTAAGTATGCTCTCCTCTTGCACTTCAAGGTGATCTGGAGGATCAGAAAAGAGAAAGTTATTGATTTGGTAGTTTCTTGAGTATGCTCTCTTCTTGCACCTAGAGTGAACTGGAAGATCAGAAAAAGAACTATTAACTTGACTTGAAGAAAAATAATAAAAAAAATGACATGCATAGAGCTAGAGATTCTAGGGGAAGGTTTTTAGCTAGAGCTCGAAGTTCAATTTTTACAAGTCCATCTGCTTCAAGGGATAGACAAGAGACACCTCCCTTATCTCCAACCGACACTCCTAGTCCTAGAATTCCTGGAATTCAAGAGCTAAGAGTTGACTCTCCTACACCTTCTATTGAATTTGAACCAGGAAGAGACTCTTCTCTTTCTCCTACAGAAAGACCAATTGTAATTGAGGAAGTGGAATCATCTAAAGAAGAAGGAGAAATCTCTTCTCATTCACCTTTTGTAGAGGAACCAGAAGATTTTGAAATCCCTAGGAGAACCATCATGGCAGAGGAAGAAGGAGGTGGTAGAGGTAGAGGTAGAGGTAGAGGAGGAGGAGGAAACAACAACAACAATAATGGAGGTAGAGGTCCCCTTGGAGGAGGAAATAGAGATGGGGATAATTCATTTGGGTTTCCCATTGTTAATGAGGATTCCCAAGCCACTATGAAAAACATATCACCATCTGTCCTCCCAAATTTCCATGGGTTAAGGACTGAGGACCCTGAAACATTTTTATTTGAGTTTGAAGTGGTGTGTCGAACTTATGACTACCTGGATGACTCTCAGAAACTCAAATTGTTCCCTTCAACACTGAAGGATCAAGCCTTGAAATGGTTCATGGGGTTACTCACTCAATCCATTAGGTCTTGGGATGAAATGAAACAGACATTTTTGGATAGGTATTTGGACTATTGTATGCCTACTAATCACAAGGACGAGGTTTTTAAAAAGATACAAAGAGAAGATGAGAGCTTAGAAGATTTACTTGAAAGATTTCAATATAACTTGAAAAGAGCAAAAATGAGTAGCTTGGATGAAGAGACCTTAAAAGCCCTCTTATTAAAAGCCATTAGGGATGAATGGATAGATATCTTAAACATGATGGGGAAAGGGGATATTTCTCAACTTTCACTCAATGATATAGCAGAACTTTGTATCCATCTCTCAAGAGGCAAATCAAAAACTCAAAAAGGGCCTAGAGATCCTTCTCTCCTTAGAGCAAATAAATCTGCAACAGGATCAGTAAGTAGGGTTGAAATCGGCAATATGCTTGATGAATTCAAAACTGACATCTTAGGGAGTCTTAGTGAACAACTAGATACCCTTAAGATTCACAATAAACAAAAAGCAGAAGCTGAGGCTTTGGCCATTTTTTGCCCGAAATGTAGAAAGAAACATGCTTTAAGGGAATGTCCCTTGGACACACACGTTGTAGAAACATGTGTAATTTGCTCAAAAACTCATGAGACTAAGCATTGTCCTTCAATACCTGGCCTCAAAGCAGTCTTTCAAGAGGATCTAGATACACTTGAATCTCTTTGTTTTATTGCAAGGAGACCTTGGCAAGGGCAACAGAATCAAGGGTTTAACAACTCTATGAATTCTCAATCCCAACCAAATTGGAATCCTTGGCAACAACCTTGGCCTCAACCTCAAAATGTTTTTCAAGCATGGATGCAAAGCATGCAAAATCCTTATGGGAGATTTGCTCAATTCTATCAATATCCTCCATCATTTCAGAATCAGCAGGCTCCACAACTTCCAAATCAAGGTCAACAACTATCATTGCCATACCCTCAACAACAACAACCTCCTCCACAAAATCAAAATTCTCAACTATCGCTTCAATCCCAGCAGAAATCAAATCAACTTCCCTCTCAGCCATTACCAAATCCAAATAATAGGAACCCTCAAAATGCTTACATGATGGAAGGTCAACCATTCCCTACCTATATGGTTGTTCCTCTCAATGAAGTACAACTCAGATCAGGTAGAATCTTAGATCAACCTTCTACAAGTGTTCAACAACCAAGCATTTCTGAGGAAGAATCTCTCAAAGCCAATAAGGGTTCTGAAGTATCACTTCAAAACCAAAATATCCAAAAAGAAAAAGAAAAAGAATCAACCTCTACAACTCCCATAGTTGAGCAACCTACACCTTTAGCTACACCTCCTTTTCCTGAAAGATTACAAATTGACAAAGGAGTGGAAAAGCAAATATGGGTGCCTGACTATAGTTTTCTAGATGAATTGAAGAATGTCTGTATCAAGATCCCCTTGTTACAAGCCATTAAGGAAATTCCCATTCTAGCGAAGACAATAAAGGAGTTGAGTTTGAAGAAAACAGGAAAGAGAACCAGAGATACCAAAAGGATACATCTAGTTGGAAAAATTGCAGACATTATGATGGGTAAGATTACCATGCAAAAGTATGTGGATCCCGGTAGCCCTATTGTCAAAACTCATATTAATGGGGTTGAAATCCCAAATACTTTGATTGACTTAGGAGCCGCGATCAACATCATGAGTAGACAGACCATGGATCAGTTAAAGCTTCCTAACCTTCTCTTTACACCTACTTTACTGCAGCTTGCAGATAGATCAATCATTAAACCTGATGGTGTATTGGAAGACATTCCAGTCTCCCTAGACTCTTGGGAATATCCAGTTGATTTTATGATTTTAACTCCCAAGAACAATCTAGGAGGACATCCTCTTATCTTAGGAAGACCTTGGTTAGCAACAGCTGATGCTTTTATCAGTTGTAGGTCTGGGGACATGTATATATCATATGGTAATTCCACCAAGAAATTCAACTTGTATCCTCCAGCAAAGGCAATAACAGAAATAGGAGAAGATGAGTGGGTTGATGATGAGGATACTATTCAACCTGTTCTAACCATCTCTGAGATCAGTGAGGATAGTCAAATTCTAAATACATTAGAAAATTTTGAAATACCTTTAGAATATGACTCTACACAGTTTCAGTTAGATGCAGACATTGAATATCTCTCCTCTAGACAGATGTCTCTCTTCTCAATGGAAGAGTTTGGTAGTTCTACAGTTGAAATCCTTCCAGGAAAAACATTGAACATTAACAAAAACTTGGAAAGACCACAACAAGAAGAATTAACTAAACTTTTGCAAAAACATTCCACTGCATTTGCATGGGAATACACTGACATGAAAGGAATCGATCCTAAGACTTGTATTCATCACATATATATTGAAGAAAACAGCAGACCTATTAGGCAACCACAAAGAAGGATGAATCCAAACCTTAGGGAAATCGTGAAAGAAGAACTCCAGAAATTGCTCAAGGTAAACTTCATTTACCCCATTTCAGATAGCCAATGGGTTTCTCCCTTGGTTATAGTGCCCAAAAAGAATGGTAAATGGAGAGTTTGCATTGATTACCGAGAATTGAACAAGGCAACCTTAAAGGATCATTTCCCTCTACCTTTTATTGATCAGGTACTAGACACTTTAGCAGGTAAAAAGTATTTCTCATTCTTGGATGGTTTTAGTGGGTATAATCAAATTCAGGTAGCACCTGAAGATCAAGACAAAACCACATTTACTTGTCCTTGGGGAACTTTTTCCTACCGAGTACTCCCTTTTGGATTGTGCAATGCACCCGCTACATTTCAAAGGGCTGTATTAGGAATCTTTTCAGATCTGATTCATGATTGTGTAGAGGTATACATGGACGATTTCACAGTTTATGGTAATACATTTGAAGAAGCTTTGGAAAATTTGGAAAAAGTACTGATAAGATGTAAGGAAACAAATCTTTCTTTAAGTCATGAAAAGTGTTTTATGATGTTTACTGAAGGGATTGTTTTAGGACATCATATTTCAGGAGATGGGATTAAGGTTGATAGATCTAAAGTTGAAGTCATCTCTAAGTTACCTGTTCCAAATTGCCAGAAAGATGTTAGAAGTTTTCTTGGGTTTACTGGATACTACAGAAGATTTATTGAAAACTTTACTAAGATAGCATCTCCTCTTTTCAAATTACTTACCAAAGACTGTGAGTTCAAATGGGATCCTGAATGTCAATCTGCCTTTGAAGCTTTAAAGACTAGAATATCTGAAGCACCCATCTTAAGGGGGCCAAATTGGAAACTCCCTTTCCACATTTCTACTGATGCTTCAGATACAGCTCTAGGAGCTGTTTTGGGACAAAAGGATTTGATCCCTTATGCCATTTATTACACAAGTAAGAATTTGACTCCCACTGAGTTAAATTATACTGTTACAGAAAAAGAGTTCTTAGCTGTGGTACATGCGATCAATAAGTTTAGACACTACATAACCGGCTATGAAACCTTTGTCCATACTGATCACTCTGCCATAAGATATTTAATGAACAAACCTGTTACCAATGGTAGAGTTACAAGATGGCTTTTACTCTTACAAGAATTCAACATTACTGTGTTAGATAGACCTGAAAAACAAAACACAGTAGCTGATTTCTTGTCTAGAATCCAAAACACTAATGAGGATTCTCCAATAGAAGATAAGTTTCCAGATGAATACTTGTTTGCAGTAACTACCAAGACTCCTTGGTATGCAGATATGGCTAATTATCTAGTTACAGGGAAGCTACCTCTACACTTATTTCCTAATGAGAAAAGGAAAATCATTCAGGAGAGTTCACATTATTCTTGGATTTCTAATGAATTGTTCAAAACAGGGCCAGATTGTATAATCAGAAGGTGTGTTCGGGAAGATGAAATGCCTGACATCCTTAAGGCATGTCATGATGAACCATGCGGCGGGCACTTTGCTGACAAGAGGACAGCCTATAAAATCCTTTCTCTAGGATATTATTGGCCTTCTCTCTTTAAAGATGCAAAGCAGTATGTTAGAAGGTGTGACAGCTGCCAAAGAGTTGGGAGACCAACTCCTTCAAATGAAATGCCACTACAGCCTCAGGTATGCATCGAACCCTTTGAGAAATGGGCTCTAGATTTCGTTGGACCAATTAATCCACCATCAAAGCAAAAGAAGTATATACTGGTTTGTACTGATTATGTTACTAAGTGGGTAGAAGCCAAGGCATTGCCTTCTGCCATTGAAAATTCAGTTGTTCAATTTCTTTTTTAGGATATTTTCACTCGCTTTGGTGTCCCAAGGGAAATTGTAACAGATCAGGGCAGCCAATTTACATCTAAATTGATGGAGAAGCTGATGGAGGAATATAAGATCAAGCACAGAACATCTACTCCCTACCATCTGCAATCCAATGGCCAAGTGGAATCTACCAATAAAGTTCTTGAAGGCATTATCACCAAGACTGTTCATCTTCATAGAAGAGATTGGGCGGAAAGGCTTCCTGAAGCCTTATGGGCCTATAGAACTACATGGAGGAACACAACAGGACATTCTCCCTATGAACTTGTTTATGGGAAGGAAGTCCTGCTCCCCATTGAGTTCCAAATCAAGACCTTCAAGATGGCAGTCCAATTGGGAATGAGCCTCTCAGAAGCCCAAAGACACAGAATGGACCAGCTAAATGAGCTAGATGAAATAAGACAAGATGCAATTCTAAGGACCGATCTAGTTCAACACCAAAGATCTAAATGGCATGATCGTCATATCAAAGAAAGAAAGTTTCAGAAAGGATATTGGGCACTATTGTTTGATTCAAAGTTTAAGGACTTCAAAGGAAAATTTCAAACTCATTGGCTTGGGCCATATGAGGTTGATGAAGTCTTTAGTAATGGAGCAGTTCGAGTGAAAACTATTGATGAATTTCATACTCCTCTTATTGTGAATGGCCATAGATTGAAAGTCTACCAGAGGCCACTCTCAAAAGAGGAATTTGTCAAGTTGTTTAAAGAAGATTCTGCAATCAGGTTGGTGGAGAAGGATTCTTCTCCTCCATCAGCCTAATCTTTGGTTTTTGAAAAAAAAAAAAAAAAAACAAAAAAAAAAAAAAAAAAAAAAGAAAGAAAGAAAAAAAAAGAATAAATGTATAAGCCTGAAAACCAATCTCTGATTGGCAGTCTTATGCAGAAAACCTGAGGTGAAAATCAGGGTCACCTGACACCTCATGTTTTCCAAAAAAATATCTCTCTCTTCCATCTCATTTCGCCATTTCATCCACTTCATTCACCATCTCATTCATTCAATCACTCTCACTCCACCTCATTTCTTTTCATTCATCCATCCATTACATTCCATTCCACCAATAAAGTCATTGTCAGATTTATTTTTACACAGCTAAAGTTGTTTTGTGCAGTCAGAAGGGTATTTCTGCAGTTTCTGCAGCTGAGGAGCAATTCCGCAGCCAATATCCCAATTCCGCAGCCAATACACTTTCTGCACCTGCATAAAAAAAAACACAGTCTGTTTAAAGAAGGAATCTGCAGTCCAAAGGTCATCAGCAAAAATTGAAAGGTCATGTAGCAGCAACAAACAATGAAAGGTTGATTTCAAATAAGCAAAAGGAATCAAAACGCAGACACCTAAGGTATGATTTAATTTCTAAACCTACGGTTATAACATTTTGCATAGTTTACGGGTTGTGTTTTTTGCCATTCAATGTAATGATTGCCAATTCCTCTCCATTACTCGACCAGAATCCCCGTATCTCTCAACCTTAACAGCCACCATTCATCACGATTTAAAAGCCCACACACGGCTGCGTTTCCATTTAAATTTTCGTACCTAAGTGACGTAGACAATTGTACTACGACTCTCTGCGTTATGATTCCGCAGCCAAATGTACACTCATGACCGAAGTTGAAGGACTTAACCGTTTCTTTCCATCATTCATAACCCTCCTACGCATGTAGTATCTCACTCACGCAGTTGTTTCACTTCCGCATTTTCCTTGCTTTCCACTGCTCTGCCTTATTCACCATTCTGTCATCGTAACCATACTCTGTTTCGTTTCTCTCCTCTGCTAAACTTTGACCATTGTTGTGAATGTATTACGGCTGTTGTGTTGAAGCCGTAATTCTACTGTGTGGAAACCACTGTTGAAGCCGTAAAGCTGTTGAGTTAAAGCCACTGTTGAAACCGTATAACCCTTCCTCAAGAGTATTAAAACAGAGCCAGAGAATCAATGGGTAAACTTCTGAGGGCAGAGCCAGAGGGCTCCAAATTTCTGGAAGGATATCCCCAAGTCAAAGACCCTTTGCAAAAGGCAAATTGGCTCCAGTGCATTCAAAAATTCAAGGGTTATCATAGAGAGGTCACAAAGACTTTTGCACGTTCTTTCAAAGAGAAAGACAACCAAGTGGAGATAGGAGATCTGAAATTCATAGTCACCGAGAGCAGTTTGGCACAGGCCACTTCACTACCACAAACTGGAGAGAGATGGTTCAAAAACCGATCAGTACAAGACCAGCAATGGAAGCAAATTCTGAAGAATCCAGGTATGGACACTAGCATCTTTACAAAAGGAATCCCTGTTAATCTTGTCAAAGAAGAATGGACAGCTCTGCTTCTACTAGTACAAAAATTCTTTACATGTGAGGGAAGGTTTGGAGTTCTATATGTTTATCATGCCAAAATTATGATGCATTTCCTAGGAGAGCATGACATTAACCTTCCATACTTTTTACTCTCAAGCCTTAGAAAAATGTGCTCAATAGTCCAAAGAAACCCAAGAAACATTGAGCCACATTTATACCATCATGGGCTTGTCAAAATACTAGTTGAAGAACAGTTAAAGGCCAAAAGGGATACCTGGGAAAGATTTCTTGTGAGAAACCACTTCGAAGAGGCAGGAGAAGCCTCTGTGCTTAGAAAGAGTAGAAGAAAAAGAGAAGAGGTTACCCCTGAAACTGTTGTCCAAGAAGAAACTATCCAAGACCTTGTTGAAGAAGAAAATGTTGGCCATCATTCTGAACATGAAATTGACCCTGAACCTGCTGTAGACATTGATCAAACAGCCCAAGGAATCATTACAGAAACCCTGCAAGAAAGTGTACAAGAAGCTGCTCAAAAGAAAAAGGAGAGTAGGAAGAAACAAAAGAAAGATAAAGGAAAAGCCATAGCCCAAGAAACCTACCTTACTCCTGAGAATTCTAGTGAAGAGGACACTCAGCCATTGGCACATAGGTTGGCCCAACTTCATGAGGCTGCCCTTTCCAAGAAGATGCAAAAACAAAAACAGAAGCAACAAAAAGAAAAACAGAGCATCACCACCGTGAGAAGGAGCAGCAGGTTACAAAGCAAAATGGGGAACAAAGAGTCATTCTTTATTGACTTGAGCACACCTACAAAGGTTGCTACAAGACTTGACTTTGAGAAAAGCTCTCCACATGTTGAGCAGGTTGAGACTAGCCCTCCACGTGAGGAAAGTCCTTTTGAGCATGAGCCTGAATTTGAACATGAACCTGAATTTGAGCATGAGCCTAGTCCAAAGAGGTCACCAGAGATTGACCCAGATCAACAAAGAGTATATAACTACTTGGAAACATTAGAACAAGCTGTTGCTGGTCCAAGCACTGTTCTACCTCTTGAACAGCAAGTTCAATCACTGAAGCAAGAAGTATTTGAGCTAGAGGTACTAAATCGCCACATCAAACAAGAAAATGAAAGACTGAAGGAACAAAGCAATGTGGACAAGATGGTCCAAGATAATACCATGCTTCATATGGGCCTTTGGCAAAAGGAAAACAAAAAGCTCAAGAAGAGATGCAGGAAGTTGAATAGAGCTTTGATCAATTTAAAATTCAGGTGTTTGATGAAAAGACCAAGAGTCAATGTGGCCACACAGAGGAAGAAGAGAAGACTAGATGTCTTAGCAGAGGCATCTCAGCAGGTGGATTGAACAATGTTTTCGTTGCATGAGGACATGCAACACCCTCGTAGTGGGGGTATGTAGAGCCTCAAACTTGCACTTGATTATCCATCATTACCTACAGCTTTTCTTCACTTATCCCTCTCTTTTGCTCTATTTTCCGCCCAGATCATTACATTTGATGTCTCTAAGCATAATTAGTTAACTTTGCTTATGTTTTACTGTTGGTTTAGATTTTTGACATATAAACAGAGTTTCCGCAGCTGTTCAGCAATTCCGCAGCTGTTCAGCAATTCCGCAGCCTTTTTGTTGTTTGATATGCTCCCCATGTCTTCTCAAGGAACGAGCCACATGGGCATGTTGGGTTGGATGTACACATGGATCGTATGCTATTGGTTGAGCCAAACCAGTCACGTATGCCCTTGGTCAACGCAGGTACTCCCTCGGTCAAACGATCAAGTTCTAAACGGTGGCATGAGAGCCGTGAACAGTTGGGACACGGAACCGTAGCTGGCACCTCCTCCATGCCACGAGGACAGCTAAAGACAGGATCCAAGCATAGATTTGTCTCCCATGATGACCGTTTCCCTTAAAAGTGCACGGAGTTACCTACGTGTTTGCTGCACAAGCTAATTAGCTAAGACTGCGTGTTGCTGCGTAGTTAATAGGTTAGGTTGTAGTTGCTTAATTCACGCAGAGAGTAGTTGCCTCTGTGCTTATAAATAAGCGTGTGCCAACGCTTGTAGATTAGCTTTTTGGAGTATTGTAATTGATGCGCTGATTCTGTTATAAAAACTCTGTTTTAGAAGGCTGTTCCTACAACACTTTTCACTGTATTTTGACATGCTGGTTTTATAAAAAGAAGATTGTTCTGTTCACCTTTTCGTAGCTGATCTTTTAAGTTGGTTGCGTGGATGGAGGGCCCCCATCTATGACAGCCCGTGTACATAGTGTTTGGTTTCATTTTCATGCTTTCATCAATCTTTATTTCTTTCATCATGTATGATAGTGTACCATTTGATCTTATGTCATTTCATTTCCAGCCTTTATTTTAAACTAATCAGTATTGTTCTTTTGCAGGTTTTTAACCCGGGATTGTTTTTGTCTTTGTGTATTTGCTTTATATCTGATGGTATTTTCAGTTGACAGATTCAAAGTTGCTGCCTTTACTCTATTTTCATAGCTAATTTCTAGTTTAGTTTCTCAAAGTTGTATGTTAACATATGGATGGTCTCTTTATCATAAATTGTTCATCTTTAAGAGATCAGATTACTAATAAATTACAGAGCTGGCTTTGAGTACTTTTTAGACTAATCTTTAACTACTTTCTAATCGTGCTTCACATAATTCCATGTGCTGAAAGCAGAGAGTTAGGAAGAGCTGAACATTATAACTAGTCTTTAAAGTAGATTTTTCTTATTTTTGATCACTTTTTAAACTCATCTCTAACTACTTCCTAATCGTGTTTTACATAGTACCATATGTTGGAAGCAGAGAGTTAGGAAGAGATAAACATTATCATTGGTTTTTAAAGTGATTTTCTTACCTTTTTATTTGCAGCAGCATGAATGGTGTCTAGTGCCATTAGAAAGTGGTTCTTTGCTTTCAGTTCATTTCAAGTTATTTATTTCTTTCAAGCTTTTTCTTTGCAAGTTTAGAAGGTAGTTAGAAATCACCTGTAACACACACTCACTCATCTAGAAATCACCTTACACACACACTCACTCATCTGTTTATAAAAACTCCATTCCATCTTAGGAAGATAAATTGACCACAAACAACACCCCCAAACGACAAAAAGATCTAAGAGGTTGCTTAAGTACATATAGTACACCTTCACTTCATCAGCTTACGAGCCCCGGGTTGACAATTAATGACATCAATTTAGAAACACTAAATTGACTAAACAATCAGTATGTGGTTAATAGAGTTGTTCACATGATACTAGTGGTTTCATTCATCCTATATTATTGATTACTAATATGTCGGTAGTTAGCTAGTTAATAGTGTGTACTAATCTTAATGGGGAAGGTGTGGCCATCGTTTGCCTTATTTCTCTGAAGGAAGGAATAACTCATACTCTGACCTTAACCCTCCGGGGAAAGGAGAAACACCTATGAGTGAGGCTAATCCATTAGGAAGAGACCTATTCTATTCTCTTTTGTGTTATGTCTATTATCTACTAATTGTTATGTTCCTATTACCTACTTGCACCGTGTGCTTGGAGTGGTTATCATCTTGGAGGAGCACTGAAACATAGATTACACTTACAACAAGGACATAAACAAAGGAGAGAAGGGAAAGTATGGGTAAACAACTACTGTTACCATTGCTTCACCCAGAGACAAAAACACACTAGAATCAACAGATTATGAACCAGGATCATCTGCTAGTGGATCGATCTCTACCTTAGCTTCTCTCTCCTCCTTAGCCCATGTCTCTATTGCTTTATATGCCCAGCTGTTGCTCTATATTCCCCAACTGTTGCTTTCACTGGGTAAATTTAGTCAACTGGTTCTTCTGCTGGATCTGGAGAAACTAGCTCAGATGTTGACCATGAGTTTGGAACGAGAATCCATTGCTGGACCAACCAGCTCAACTATTGGTATTCGTATTGCTGGTTAAAATTCAACTTGCTTTTAAGCTACTAGATCTGCGACTCGATTCCGCTACTAACACTGGTTAGAATGCACGAGAATTCAATGGTGTTATTTGGAATTTCATGAGCATTTCTCCTTTTATCCCATCAAACTTTGTTCATGAATCGTATATTTCCCCTACTCACTTTGATGAGATGCAGAAGAGGGAGATTCAGGTAATGAAACAGTCAATCATTTCAGCAGTTTATTCCTCAGTCGATTGAGCAATTGACTTTGCAGCAGTTCCTTTTGTTGACTAATATACATGAGAAATACCAAGAGCAGTGCTAGAATTAGATGTTCCAGACTGAGTTAATTGATAGTAAGAAGTCCGAGTAGCAGTCCCAATTGATTCACTTTATGATTAAGTGATTGATCCAATAGATTTGATTTAGTCGATTCAACAATTGATTATGTTGATCCAGCTCGAGATGGAGAACCCACAGAGGCAGAGGTAGACTTCCTAGTTGACTAAGCGAAAGCACCCTACGCAGCAGCAAAGGCAGGAGCATAAGCAGAAGTAGCGACACCCTATCTATATAGCAGTTTCCCGTTAGCAGGAGAGTCAGAGTATTGAGATTCAAACTTTCGTGATCGAGCTTCAAATCTAGACCTCTGTGAGCGATATCCTTCCATATCCATATCATAGTATCAAAGAGAGATATCCATATATAGTGATCAAGATGCTGACCTTCGTGGTGAGATAGATCCATATTCTCTCTTTCGTGGTCGTCATTCAAAGTCTGGTGCTCGTCGTGGTAGAGATCCAATGCCAAAATCAAAGCCAAAGCACCTATTATGGTTTAACCTCTTTATCTAGCACCGACAACAGTAGATCCTACAAAAACAATAGATTGAGACCTAGAAGCAAAGGTGCCTGGAGCAGATCCAAATACAGATCCAGACCTTAGTGAGCCAGATTCCATCCTTCGAGATCTAGATTTGGTTTTTATTTTCGATATAGAGATGTTGTTCCAGATGCTCCAGTCGATTGTTAGCCTACAATTAAGCATAACGACATGTTAGAG
The DNA here is from genome assembly GCA_031772625.1 of Pinus tabuliformis. Classification (NCBI taxonomy): domain Eukaryota; kingdom Viridiplantae; phylum Streptophyta; class Pinopsida; order Pinales; family Pinaceae; genus Pinus; species Pinus tabuliformis. Next base: position 305,198,204 of record CM062807.1, read on the forward strand.
TAATTACCTGCCCATGCTTAGTATACTTGTACAAGCTCATAAGAATTACTACTTAGCATGTCAAGACTAGAGTATGACCTAGACACTCTGTTGTCCTTGCTAATTCATACTCTCCATAAGAGTCATTTATGTACTTGCTCTGGTCAATTATGCTTCAGGTCTAGAAATCAATCCACTCAACAAATAAAGCAGCTTATATAAGGTTGTGTTATGTATTTCACTAGATGTATAACTCTAACTGGATAATAATAGTTGCATGCTTACATGAAAGAGCTAGAGTAATGTTATACATAGTATTACAAGTAAATTCAATAGGACTAAGCAACCACGATCTCTGTCACTATGTCATGATTCTGGAATTGCATTACGCAGTTAGCACTAATTAGACTTATGTTACCATTAGCAGTACTCTATAACCATGTTTGATTAATACCTTGATATGTATTACTAGCACATCATAAAAAAACCATCATACTAGAGGCTATCTAGGCTGAGCAGTGTATTACTTATCTATGTCATAATGCTTACCTATTTAGAACACTCATTAGCTCATACTGCTTGTGGTTAGTCTAGTAAATTCAGGTTATTAGTTAAATACACAGTAATAGTACCAGTTACATCTTGCTAGTGCAACATGGACTTGATATCACTCTTATGGATTAACTTGATCTAATCCGGAACTAGTCAAGCATTTACAGAGGCAAGCATAATCTAGTAGCAATTTGGATATGGTAAGGTATATGTTCTGTGTAATTACAGTCTTATCTTCGGAATTATTTATAGTCTTGTGCATGTGTAAGAGTCGTTTTTGAAATTACGCTTGTTGAGCCTAATGAAGCTTATTACTTGCACTAAGCTCGAGTAAGATTACTACATCAATGTTTGTTGGTGCAGAGTGTGTTGACCCTGATCATAGCTTCATGCATCAAAAGGTTTATTATGTTGTGCATCAATGAGATAGAATTTTTTAACTTTGTTATCAATATAAACCTACATATAACATAATGAATACAAGTGTATTCCAAGCATCTAGAAGTCTATTAATTTAGCATCAATTAGTTTTATCCTTTAACACATGTTAAGGCTTTAAAGGAAGCTAATCTACAATAAATCAGCTCCATTGGTGCAAAACCAAAGTAAAATATCAGTATCCAAGGAAAGATATAAATGGCCTTTGTATCCCTACCACATATTTTCCCTCAATATGTCTACTAGTGCATATATATTCCAACTATTTACTCTTGTATTCTAGAAGCATTCTTATGCCTTACTTATTTACAAATAACATCTTTCTCAATAAATAAAAATAGAAGAATCATAGCAAGTGGAACTACACAACATGGTTGATCTACTCCATGGAGTTATTGTCAATCACACAATTGATAATTATCCTTTTTATCATGACCCAAGTAGCAATACTTAGTTAAAACACATCAGCTATACTTGCAACTTTTGAAAACATTCAACTCTACTCTATGAACATAATAAGTTTAGGGTGAGAGAAGCTCCCTCATTTTCATAATGCATTCCTGGAAAAGCCTAGATACTGCCTCATTTCCAAACATATTCAATTCTCAAGTTGTCTAATGTTTGACCCAATTATTTAGTTTTGCTCTTCATTCCTTCGAAAACTCGACCCAATTATTCATTTTTGCTCTTCATTCCTTGGAAAGCTCTCACACAAGTTCCACCCTGTCTCACAAGATAGTTCCACACAGTGAACTCCGTCTCAAAAGATAATTCCACATAGTGGAGTGGTGCCACTATTATTACTTTCCAACTGAGTTTAAGTTCATCATTCACTTCATGTTCTTTACACCGAGAGGCTGCAATGATAGAAGTCGTTGTACTTCGTAAAGTAACTTGGAAAATATGATAGAAATGGCACACGGTATGGCAGTAATTTCTTTTTTCTTGATGTTATCTAATAGCTATAAACATTCATCCATGAAACATGTGAAATAAAGCTCTTACTAATGGGTATTGTATATCCTTGCATAATGTTATCAATGGTAAATAAAGTAAAAAGCTTACATTAAGATGATAGCAGCTTAATAAATAGTTGTGTATTATATAGAATACATGTTTCTATTTGTAATAGATATGTGTAATACGGGAAACAACTTGCATTATTCTAGTTCAATAAGTGAGATGAGATAGTTAGTGCAATAATAGGAACTTAGTAAATGCTAGCTAATCAACCCACCCAAACAAACTTAGTTACCACCTACTGCTGAAGGGGTTATAGTCAACCTGGTCTCTCTTCAAACAATTGTACCAATTCAAAGAATTCCCACGAGTATCTATTCAACATGTTCTCGAATGACGCAGTTAACAAAATTGCTTTGTTTTTCTCATGGGTCTATATTTTGTTTGATACACTCCCAACTAGTGGTCCCAAACCTTACCACAAATGCTCAGTGGAACCTGCTCCTACAATTCATTTCTAACATGAACCTGCCCAAATGAATTTTCTATCAAAACTGTTGCAGCAATTGTAACAAGATTTTCTCTTGGAAATGACTTGTTGCCTCGCAACCCATCTTGTTATTAAATAGGATATCTAACTAACGAGCTCGGTGATTGACAACTCCATGCTCACATTGGACCGCCTAAAATAAATGAGAGGCACTTAAGACAATGCAAAAATATAAGGAGAATCTGAGGACTTTTTTGAATTCTAACACCAAATTATTTATATGTGTTTGGCTTCTTTCACTCATGAGGTTGAAATATTCACATCCTGTTCATATGGTTGAACGACGTTTCTATGGTGATTTAGAATAAGGAAGTACATTAAACTAAAATTGAAATTTGTTGGAATAAAGTAGTTAATCTATATTTTAAAGTGGGGAAAATTGATCAAAAAATTAATAAGTTTGAAGTGTTTAAATTTATTCATTTTTAATATATTTAAAAAAATAGAAAATATTAATGAATAATATAAAAATTTATCAAAAAAACATGTGTCTTTGAGGGTTCCTGAAGACTTGGATGTAGATTCTCTTTGCAGCAAGATGTCTCACAACTCGGGTGGCTCTATGCCCCCGCCTCCACCACTGGCCTAAGATATTGATGCATTTTACCCTCTAGTTGTGAACCGGTCAAAATGTCAGAAAGCTAACCCCCCCCCCCTTTGTTTTATCAAAAAATTGGAGGAGATTTTGAAGGTAGAAGTTTTTACACCAAAGGAGATATCATAGGCCCTGTAATTAGCTGAGGGGGTTTTGTAGGTCAGTTCATGGGGATTAGGCCTTCTCTGTTCTCAGTTTAGTAGTGGGTTGAAAAAAATGGAAGCCAATGATTGTAGAAAAATGGTGATAGAATTGCAACTACTCAAGAATTTTAATCTAAATCACGAGACACAGTTCTACTCTACTACTCTTCGAAATTCAATTCACAATTTAGAACATCAATCACAAACATGCAAAGAGAAATAACACATGTGAACATAGTATTTTTCTAGGGGAAATCAATCTGCTAAAAACCCCTTAAGCCCATTTGCATTAATCAAGTGAATTGACAAACAATTACAATTGTGATCTCTCGCTCTGAGGAAAAACTGCAAGAGTAAACTTATTCTCACTATGCTTGCACCCGCATTGCCCGTACTCGAGCTTCCTGTACTCGCGCTACCCAAACTCGTGTTGCTTGCACTCACGTTGCCTGCACTCACGCTGCCTGACTCGCGTTGCTCATACTCGCTCTTCATGTACTCGCGTTGCCCATACTCACGTTGCTTGCACTCACACTGCCTGACTCGCGTTGCCCACACTCACGCTGCTTGCACTTGCTCCTATTTCATTGTGTAATTCTTGAGGAAATAGGCTCATATTTCCCCTTATTTTCTTGCGTAATTCCCAAGGATTGATCACCTGACCAATACTCTAAATTGTATACTCAATCTAGTATATAATTAATTATACACTACCTTGGAATCTCCACCACAACTAAGGAACTTGAATTTCTTGCATGCACTAGCTATTTTGAGTTGATTGATTAGTTAACTGGATGATCACTAAGTACTAGCTTCTGTAGGGTTGCCCCCTCTAAAACTAGACTCCCGTTGAGTCTTGATCTCCTTGTGGGAAATCTATCTGCTCCTCAATCTGCCAATATCAATGATCACAACTCCTTTTGTGTCACTAAACATTAGCTCACTGATCTACCCATTAGTAGCCTTCTATCTCCATTAAGAAGTTTGCACATAGGGTCTTATGGCTCTGCACTAAACTAGGGCTCCATAACTTTGCCTCCTAACAACTTAGTAGTTCTTCAATGATCACTATACATGAGGAATTGAAGGACTTCCCACTTGTCAAGATTTTGGTTGCTCCAAAATGCTACTCCTTGGGCACTTGTGATGATCCTAAATATGTTCCAAGCTCGGAAATTCGAGCTTCCTGAGGAACAACTTCAAAATTCTTGTTCTAATACGATATAGAAATATGGTGATAGAATTGCAACTGCTGAAGAATTTTAATCTAAATCACAAGACACAATCCTACTCTACTGATCCATGGAATTCAATTCACAATTTAGAACATCAAGCACAAACATGCAAAGAGAAATAACACACATGCACACAATATTTTTCCAAGGGAAAGCAATCTGCTAAAAAACCCTTAAGCCTGTTTGCATTAATCAAGTGAATTGAGAAACCATTACAATTGTGATCTCTCGCTCTAAGGACAAACTGCAAGAGTAAACTTGTTCTCACTTTACCTGCACTCGCGCTACAACTACTACACTAATGAGTCTAATCTCCCCAGATCTTGAAGTACTAGCTTCCATAGGGTTGCTCTATCTGAAACTAGACCATCAATCTGCCTCCTAATAGTCCATGGCTCCTTTCATGTGTATTATACTTGAGGTCTTCAATTTGTTGCATATTGCATACAAAATTTATTGTTCACAACTACGTTTGTGAATAGTGCTCAACCTTCTAGATCGTCCCTATCCCTGTGACATATCAATTGTTATTGTCACTCTTCTTAGGGCTTTCATATCTGCCCACATACAGTCACTCCTTAACTGATCTACAACTTCTACGATGAGCCCTCTTATCTCTGATTTTTCAAACACCAAACCAGTGAACTAGGGCAGCAAAACCAGCCCACTTGACTGCTCTTGGTTGCTCCAAAATTCAATCCTTAGGGTATCAAAATACAACCTTCTTATTGTGACAATTCTTCCACTTATCAACAACACTTTGGGAAACTAGACATCCACTAACAAGCATCCAACACATAGTACATAGGCTGACTAAATAAGCTTAGAAAGCTAAGCCCCCCTTGTTTTATCAAAAAATTGGAGGAGATTTTGAAGGTAGAAGTTTTTTCGCCAAAGGCTATATCACATGCCTTGTAATTATCTAAGGGGGTTTGGTAGGTCAATTCATGGGGATCCAACCTTCTCTGTGCTCAGTTTAGAGACTGTAAAGTGCAAAAGTACATCTCATATATATATATATATATATATATATATATATATATAAAATTGTTGGGCATTAGGATGTGTTTTCATGTAAATGTAAAATCAAAAAATAAATTGTTTTTTAGTCATTTAATTATTTATAAGTGGAGTTGGTTAAACATAAATGTTGTTATCCATAAATGGAGTCACTTATTAGTAAGTGAGAAATAAGCACTCAATTATGGTTGTTATGTGTTCAATATTTGTATTATGTGATTTTTGCATTCATTTTTATGTTAATCATTATTTTTTGAAAAAAAAAAATAGTGATTATTATTATTTTTTGACATGGAAAAAAAATAAAATATATATATATATATATATATATATATATATATATATATATATATATATATTATTTAACCATTTTTAGTTAAAAATTTTCTATAAAAATTGTGATTTTGACATGTCATCTCTAAAAAAAAATTATCAAACCGTGTAGTTTTTTAGTTATATTTATGTGAAAAATGGTTTTTTTTGTCAATTGTTAAAAATTATTGCTTTTTAGAGACAATTATTTCATTTGGATTGAAATATTAATTAACGATATACAAATATATAGAATATCGAAAATTCAAAATATCGACCTTCTTCTTTAAATATGCAAAACAATAAAAACCTCACTACAAATATATATATATATATATATATATAAGAAGACCACTTCAAAAATTATTAAATTTAGAAAATAATTATTTACATTTCATACATTAGAAAATTTAAAGTCAAAAAATAGGTCTTTTAAAAAAATGGCCTGATGTAGAATTACCACTTTTTTAAAGCAGCATGAAAATCTCTACCATTCTAAAACGTAATGTACATAATTTAAAGTGCCAAAAACTATGCTCTAAAAAAGACGTGTGTTCTGCATCACCCCTTTTCAAAATCGGGTCACTCTTTTGCTATCTCTACAAAACGGGTAACAGTATCAGTTCCCGTTTCAAAGTTTACATTGTTGTTGGCAAATATGATAGAAATGGCACACAGTATGGCAGTAATTTCCTTTTTCTTGATGTTATCTAATAGCTATAAACTTTCATCCATGAAACATGTGAAATAAAGCTCTTACTAATGGGTATTGTATATCCTTGCGTAGTGTTATCAATGGTAAATAAAGTACAAAGCTTACATTAAGATGATAGCAGCTTAATAAATAGTTGTGTATTATATAGAATACATGTTTCTATTTGTAATAGATATGTGTAATACGGGAAACAACTTGCATTGTTCTAGTTCAATAAGTGAGATGAGATAGTTAATGCAATAATAGGAACTTAGTAAATGCTAGCTAATCAACCCACCCAAACAAACTTAGTTACCACCTACTACTGAAGGGGTTATAGTCAACCTGGTGTCTCTTCAAACAATTGTACCAATTCAAAGAATTCCAACGAGTATCTATTCAACATGTTCTCGAATGACGCAGTTAACAAAATTGCTTTGTTTTTCTCATGGGTCTATATTTTGTTTGATACACTCCCAACTGGTGGTCCCAAACCTTACCACAAATGCTCAGTGGAACTTGTTCCTGCAGTTCAGTTCTAACATGAACCTGCCCAAATGAATTTTCTATCGAAACCGCTGCAGCAATTGTAACAAGATTTTCTCTTGGCAAGGACTTGTTGCCCACAACCCATCTTGTTATTAAATAGGATATCTAACTAACGAGCTGGGCGCTCGACAACTCCATGCTCACATTGGACCACCTAAAATAAATGAGAGGCACTTAAGACAATGCAAAAATATAAGGAGAATCTGAGGACTTTTGTGAATTCTGACACCAAATTATTTATATGTGTTTGGCTTCTTTCACTCATGAGGTTGAAAGATTCACATCTTGTTCATATGGTTGAACGACGTTTCTATGGTGATTTAGAATAAGGAAGTACATTAAACTAAAATTGAAATTTATTGGAATAAAGTAGTTAATCTATATTTTAAAGTGGGGAAAATTCATCAAAAAATTAATAAGTTTGAAGTGTTTGATTTTATTCATTTTTAATGTATTTTAAAAAATAGAAAATATTAATGAATAATATAAAAAATTATCAAAAAAACATGTGTCTCTGAGGGTTCCTGAATACTTGGATGTAGATTCGCTTTGCAGCAAGATGTCTCACAGCTCGGGCGGCTCTATGCCCCCGCCTCCACCACTGGCCTAAGATATTGATGCATTTTACCCTCTAGTTGTGAACGGGTCAAAATATTAGAAAGCTAAGCCGCACCCCCCCTGTTTTATCAAAAAATTGGAGGAGATTTTGAAGGTAAAAGTTTTTGCGCCAAAGGAGATATCATAGGCCCTGTAATTAGCTGAGGGGGTTTTGTAGGTCAGTTCATGGGGATTAGGCCTTCCCTATTCTCAGTTTAATAGTGGGTTGAAAAAAAATGGAAGCCAATGATTGTAGAAAAATGGTGATAGAATTGCAACTACTCAAGAATTTTAATCTAAATCACGAGACACAGTTCTACTCTACTACTCTTCAGAATTCAATTCACAATTTAGAACATCAATCACAAACATGCAAAGAGAAATAACACACGTGAAAATAGTATTTTTCTAGGGGAAATCAATCTACTAAAAACCCCTTAAGCCCATTTGCATTAATCAAGTGAATTGACAAACAATTACAATTGTGATCTCTCGCTCTGAGGAAAAACTGCAAGAGTAAAATTATTCTCACTATGCTTGCACTCGTGTTGCCCATACTCGTGCTTCCTGTAATCGCGCTGCCCATACTCGCGTTGCTTGCACTCACGCTGCCTGACTTGCATTGCCCACACTAGCTTTGCCCGTACTCGCGCTTCTTGTACTTGTGCTGCCCATATTTGCATTGCCTGCACTCACGCTACCTGCCCTCATGCTGCCTGACTCGTGTTGCCCACACTCGCACTGCTTGCACTTGCTCTTATTTCATTGTGTAATTCTTGAGGAAATAGGCCCATATTTCCCCTTATTTTCTTGCGCAATTCCCAAGGATTGATCACCTGACCAATACTCTAAATTGTACACTCAATCTAGTATATAATTAATGATACACTACCTTGGAATCTCCACCACAGCTGAGGAACTTGAATTTCTTGCATGCACTAGCTATTTTGAGTTGATTGATTAGTTAACTGGATGATCACTAAGTTAAACTGCTGCCCTACTACACAACTGACCTTCCACTAGTTCTATCTACAGTTGGAACTAGTTTAACTAAATAAAACTAGAAATAAATGAACTAGATTAGTAAAATTTAGAAATCACACATGCTTAACTGAACTCCAAGCCCTATAACTCGAATTTACTGAGCTAAATGAGTGACAAAAGCCATATCACCTCAGTTGACTACCTCCAAGTTGTCTGCTGATGTGGAAATTCAAATTTTCTCAATTTGACTAAGGCTAAAGTCAAATTAAGCCTTTCTTGCTACACTTCTCAACACTCCCTCTTAGCAAGAAAGGGATTTTTAACCACCCCTATCCAACACCTTTGTAATGTACTATAGCAAAACCTCTCATTGTTGTTGTTTCTACTGCAACGACTACAACAGAGAAGCATCCAAAAAAAACTTTGAATCAATTGTGTTTGCAACTGTCTACTAGGAAAATCGTGTTATTATTGACTCTGCTACTAAGCCTCTTGCTCTGTTGTCAACACTCCTTTGCACTCCTCAGTATCTGACTGACACTAATCCTCCAGCTACAGAATTATGTGGGCCCCTGTAGCAAGGTAATGACCATGAGAAGGACACCTCAATGGACCTTGCCCAAATTTCTACAATTTTGGGGCTAGGGATCTACATCGCCCCACTACATTCCTGGAGGTATGGCTGCATGCAAAGTGAACTTTGATCTACTCATATTGTTGTTTCTACTTCTCGATTGTTGTTTTCACATTACTTAATCCAGGCGGATATTGGTGGCCACCCGTCAATTCCACTTGGACCCCCACCATTGTTTCTTTTAGTTTTCACAGTTTCCTTAATTGTAGCACAATTTATTATTTTTAGCAATTTTTTGAGTCCTAAACTTCCGGAGCCGTTTTGAGGCCCTAAACGATGTTTTTTTGGCAATCTACTGTAAGTTATTTTGTATTAAAATCATATCTTCTGTCGTAGTCCTCGAAGAGATATTTCCAACGGGGTATCATGCACGTCAAACGGAGATAATATGACCAAGTCACGACCCCGGGAAGTTGGTTTTCCAACTAACCCTAACTGGGCCCATGAACTCTTGGTGTTACATCTCCTCGGATTATGGTTTTGGTTGTTTAGGGTTTTCTCTTATCGTTCAATAATAAAAAGGCCCTTGATCCTCATTGTAACGTAGTTCAGAGGCATATAGCTGCCACATCTCTTCTCAGAGATAAGCTACCATCGCCCGAGCTAGTTTATTTCCATTTATGTTTGTAAGTATATTTCAGTATTTTCCATTAATGAAACGAAGTATTATTTCTATTGCATCTCTGTATTTATGGTTACATCTGTAATTTGTTGCGTTCTTGTTTAAATCTGGATCAGTGATATCAGAGCAGTATGCTCTTTCTCTGTTTTTCTTTGCATGTCCCCAACGAGGTCATGATATAAGGAGTTAGGGCTTGAACTGGTCGAACCTTTGTAAGACCAGCCACGTAAATCCCTACGGCCTCCCATGGTGAATGAAAAGAAAGATGAGGGGGGCAAGAGATCCTATCAAAATCTTACTCGAAGAGGCTCTCGAGCGATAAGGGAATGCGATGATGGACAACTTTGCCCAGATCCTTCAGCGGCTACCCAGGGGCGACACATCTACTTCCAGCAGCTACTCTAGAAGCACCACGCCCTTTAAGGTACAAGTTAATTTTGACATTCCCATATTTGAGGGTCAGATAGATGCAGACATTGTAGATAAATGGTTAAATCTGCTAGAAGGGTATTGTTTTGTTCATGATTTTTTCAATCGGGAAAAGATTACTTTTGCTCTTCTCAATGCTACCCCCCCACGTCAAGCACTGGTGGGAAACCTACTGTGAGCAGAAGAATGAAAGTATGAACTCACTGTTTTTAGCTGCACCCACTTGGAATTCATTCTGGGATGCCATCAAGGAGCAGCACTACCCTATCGGAAGCTATGAGGATAAATACATAAAGTGGACCACGATGCGGCAAAGAAGGGACCAAGATGTGCCGAAGTTTACCAATATTTTTCATACCCTTCACACAAAGTTGGGTATCAATGATTCTGAGCAGCATTTGGTACTCAAATACCGTGGCTGCCTACATAGGTAAATCCAGGATGAGATAGAGTTCCTGAACATCGCCTCACTCGGCACGGCGTACCGATACACTGTCAAGATCGAGCAGAAGTTTAACCAGAAGAAGCGAGACTTTGGATCTGCGAATCTGAAGCAAGGGAAAGGTGCCCCCAAACCGTAGAACAAAGGACAAAGGAAAGGTGGCGTGGCCTAGGACAACCCACCAAAGCCACAAGAAAAGAATAACATTGTGAAGCCGAAGAAGGACATGGGAAAATGGCGTGAGTTCCATAAGAGCTCCACTCATAACACAAGTGAGTGTCAGGTTAGCCAGTCACTAGTGGCCAAGCTAAAGGCTTCAGAATCAGATGCATGTTCCGACTCTGAGTTAGAACCCGACAAGGGGAATGACAAAGGGAAGAAAATTATCGATGCGAAGCCCAACGCCACCGCTGCCACCATGAAGATCCAGAGGAGGAGGAGCGCCTCTTCCACTCCCAGATGTGGGTAAGGGGTTCCCCGCTACAGTTCATTATCGATAGCAAGAGCCAAAAGAACCTTATTTCAGTAGAGGTCGTGAAGCGGCTAGGATTACTGACCACGGAACATCCCCAACCGTACACCATCGGGTGGCTTCACCAAGGACGGAATCTTCGTGTGAGCCAGTAGTGTCACCTTCCATACAACATCAAGCCCTTCACGGATGAGGTATTATGTGACATTGCTCCCCTTGATGTTTCTGATGTATTATTATGCCAACCATACTTGTGGAAGCGATATGATGTGTATGAGTCAAGGCCTCGTGCTGTTATTATTACTTTGGGAAATAATTCGTATAGGATATCGGAAGTAGCACCACCTACTGCCATCTCTTTGGTTACTACAAAACAATGCAGTAAGCTCATTTCCAAAACTGGGAAATTTGTTTTCCTGATGATACACCCTCAAGGAAAGAAAAATACGGTGGCCACGACCTCCAGACAAGGTCCCTCCACACGACAACAACAAATAGACAAGGTCGTGGAGGAGTACGAGGAGATCTTCACCTCCCCCGCAGAGGTGCCTCTGCACTATCAAGTCAAGCACTCCATTGATCTAACCCCAGATGCACCGCTGCCCAATAGACCAATCTACCAGCACTCTGTTCTAGAGAATGATGAAATCAAGGGGTAGATTTAGGAGCTACTTCAGAAAGGTCACATCCAACCAAGTTCATCGCCCTGTGGGAGCCCAATCGTGTTGGTACAGAAGAAGGATGGGACTTGGAGACTCTGCATTGACTATTGAGCGTTGAACAAGATCACTATTTAGAATAGGTACCCGATCCCATGGATTTATGACCTTCTGGACCAACTAAAGGGGGGAAAATATTTCAGCATCGACTTGAAGTCAGGATATCACCAGGTACCAGTCGAACCCTCCGATGTGTGGAAGACTACCTTCAAAGCCAAGGAGGGCATTTTCGAATGGTTGGTTATGCCTTTTGGGTTGACGAATGCTCTTGCAACCTTCATGAGACTGATGGATGACACCTTGCGGCCATCCAACAACTCATTTGTAGTGGTATACGTGGATGACATCCTGATCTTCAGCCAGAGTTGGGAAGAGCACCTCCACCACATTCGACAGGTTCTCTAAACACTGCGGTAACACAAGCTATGTGCCAATTTGGAGAAATGCACTTTTGGCATGACCCAAATTTAGTATCTGGGATACATTATTGATGAACAGGGGGTGCATGTGGATCCAGACAAGTTCCAAGTCATTCGGGATTGGCCATCTCCAACCACTCTGACAGAGCTCCACAACTTTCTGGGTCTTGCCAATTTCTACCGCAGGTCCGTGTTAGGATTCTTTCATATCACTTGGCCCTTGAGTCAAGTCACCAAGGGAGGAGCGAAAGAAAAATTCTTTTGGTATGAATCTTAACAGAAGGCATTCATAGAGTTGAAACATCGCCTCTGCTCGACACCAGTGCTCGCATTACCAGACTTGCAACAACCATTTGAGATTGTGACACATGCCTCTGACTATGCTATTGGGGCAATCCTTACTCAACATGAGCATCCAATGGCATATCACAGTGAGACACTTTCAGACATAGTCCGGAAGCATCCCACTTATGATAAAGAGATGTATTCTAATGTGCAGGCCTACCAACAATGGAAGCATTACATTTTGGGGAAGGAAACGGTCATCCACACAGACCATCGGCCCCTGCAGTTCATACAGACACAAGGTAAGTTGCAGAATGATCACCATCAGAATTGGTCCACATACCTACAACAGTTCCATTTGAATATCAAGTATAAGAAGGGAAACACCAATAATGTTGCATATTGCCTCAGTCGACCATCGATCATGGCGTTAACCACTGTGTTCAACTCTTGTGGGCACGAGACTTCTGATTGGCCACTTCTCTACAAAAGCAACCTAGATTTCGACCACACATACCAGATGCTCTTGGAGGGTCAGCACATTCCAGACTCTCACCTCCAAGATGCCCTATTATGCCACCTGGGTCACCTTTGTGTTCCTTCAAGCGAACAAGCCAAGATGATTTGGGAAGTGCACTACAGTTGGGTTGTTGGGCATTTCGGGGTCGAGAAAACGGTGGCAGTATTGTAGAAGTATTTCTATTGGCTTAATCTTTGACAAGATGTCGAGAAGTACATCAGATCCTACACTGCCTACACCATTTCCAAACCGACCATCTATGATGTAGGAGCATCCAGCTTAGGGAGGTCATGGCTGGGAGTTTGTCTCTTCTAACAGATTAAGTTTCGTTAGTTTTCATTTCCATTTAAATTTCTAGGAACGACTGTCTCAGCCACTGTTAGTGTTTGCTTACGTTCTTTTTATTTTTAGATTTATTTAAAACTTACTTTTAGTTTACAAATCAAGAAAGTACAGTTATTCAGAAATAACCTAATGTAACTACTGGCAGTTTGGTAACTGCCCAGTGTTCTTTACAAAACGAAAAAAGGAAACAACGATTGTAATCTTTTGACCATCATAGAACTGAATGAAGAAAAGCACAGAAGCATTCTGAAGAACAAACACATCTGAATCCATTCATATTACAGCTTTAGCATATTTTCTACGAAATACAATTAAATTCATTTTCCTTTCCATAGCATAATGATAACATACAGTCAACAATGAGCACCGAAGAAAGGAGAGCACCCAAACAAGTCAGCAACATAACAAAGCAAGCTTACGGGAGAAACAAGAGAGCCACTATCGGAGGAACACCCAAGAAAAAAGGCTACAGGTACAGAATTGAACTCATAACAATTTTCCTTTGCAAATTTTTATAAATCGAATCACTGTATAAATATATATATATATGTTAAATCTGAACATCCACTACCCAATATTCAGAGCCCAGCAATACAACAGAGTTGACAGTGCCAAAACAAAACCACTGCGAGGTCACCATAGGACCGTATCATTACAACCATAATTAAAAATAGTGGAGCCATAAATATATAGTGAAGCTACAGGCACAGTGAGGCCAAGAAACCGCAAAGCCGAAGCCAAACCACGACAACAGTCCCATAAACCCTACGAATAGCAAAAACCCTCAAACAGACAAGCAGAGAACTTTCAAGGAGCGACCCTACCCAGTTCGAGCGTAGGAGTCAGGGTGCGAGGTCCACAAACGGAGCCCAGTCACGCACCTGCATGGCCAACAAGCAGGCCATCAGAAACAATAAAATGAAGCCATAGACACAGGGTTGAAAACAGAGGAAAAGACCAACAGAACTTACCTGAGAAAGCCAAGCTCGTGTGAACCAGAGGAGAGAAACCATGAACAGAGGTTACGGTCGTAGAGTGCTCACTGCCCACAAGGAGCAAGAGCTGTCAGCACTGGAAGGAAACGAGGAGAAAAAGACTAGCATGGAAAGCAAACTTACCTTTGGATAACCGTCGAATGAGAGCCGAGAGCTGAGCCACTCCGCAACCGCAACCTATGGCAAGAACCAAGAAAACAATCAAACAGTGGAGCAAATGCATCCTAGCCAACAATGAATAGCAAAAGCCTACAACCGAAAACATAAACAAAGTTGAGCCAAATTGAAACCAGAGACCGAGACCAAGGGTTCCAGACCCAGATCCGAGGAAACGAGCACAGAACATGCAACATTGACTGCATACGCAGGAGGAGACCCTCACAGAAGAGCATGTCCAAGCACGGTGAGACTAAACCCCTGTAAAACAACTAGAGCCAGAACCCTTGTTTCGCAGAGTAGCAGAGCAAATGGACCAGAGACCTCCCTCACAAGCAGCAGAGTGAAACAGTAGTGAAATGACCCGACTTAGGGTTTCGGGGGTTTGGTAAGAGGCGGGAAGGAACGAGCCCCAAGGCCAGGACACCTGTCCTCAAATCATTAACACCATGGTACAGTGCCATAAAGTCAACCAGCTACGCAATTAACAACAAAACAATCAATGGTTAAATATTTATACGGAAGTGTAAAGGGTTGGTCCCATCAAATTTTGGTATCAGAGTAGGTTATAGTTAACTGTTTTTCTTTATAAAATGGAAGCTGGAAGAAGAGGTCGTGGCAGAGCTATTCGAAGAGTAGTAGATGAAGGATTGAGGGAAGAGATTAGGATCCTGAATGCCCGTTTGGCGGCAGTAGAAGCAGGAAGGAGAAGGGATCCGGAAGTAGGGGACGACAGTGATGAAGAAGCTGTAGTTACGATAGATGGATCAGATGAAGAAGGACCTGAAATCAAATTGTTAAGGTCAGTTTTGTTGGCTAGCAGTAAGCCAAAGCCTGAAATTCCGAACTATGATGGTAGTTTGTCCACAGAAGTGTTGTTGGACTGGATTAGTGAGTTAGACAAATACTTTGAATGTGAGGAGATCAACGAAGATAGGAAAGTTAAATTCGCTGCCACCAAGTTGAAAGGACATGCGGCCTTATGGTGGGACAGTGTCCAAGTAGAGAGGAGGAGATTGAATAAGTTACCCATTAAAAAGTGGACCAGAATGGTTGCCAAGATGAAGGGTAAGTTTTTGCCCAAAGATTACCAGATTGCTCTGTATCGGCAAGTACAAAATTTTAAGAAGAGAGGAATGACGGTGAAAGAATATACTGAAGAATTTTATCAGGTGAATTTGAGAGCTGGTTATATTGAAGACACCCCAGAAAAGACAGCAAGGTTTGTGAATGGCCTAAGGCTGGAGATATTGGACGAGATAAGTATTCTTTCTCCAAAAACCATAGAGGAAGCATACTAAAGTGCCTTAAAGGTAGAAGAAAAGATCACAAGGACACGGAATGCCAGGAGAGGATGAGGAACTGGCAGAGGGAAAGGACAATCCTTTGGCAGAGGAAGGATTGCCAACAACAGTGAAGAGGGAAGCAATTCAAAGACCTCAGGGACAGCAGAAAAGGAAGGTAGCACTAGGGGAGGAAGGCCATTCCAGAGAGGAAGGGGAAATGGCAGGGGTAGAGGAGTTGCCTACCAGTGTTACAAATGCCACAAGTGGGGGCATGGGTCTTTTGAGTGCCCTGAAGGAGAACAGGATGGTCAAAGAGGAGCATATGTTGCTCAGACAGAGGAAGCAGAGGAACCACCTCAAGAGGTAGAGAATGTACCGAAGACAAGGGAGGCCTTAGTCTTGAACAAGGTACTGCTGAAACCAGCAAAGGAGACAGCTGAACAAACCCAAAGAAAGGCATTATTCCAGACTATGTGCAAGTCACATGGAAAATGCTGCAAACTGATTATAGACAATGGAAGCACTGATAATCTGGTTGCAACAGAGATGGTGGAGAAATTGGGTTTAAAAAGGTTGAAGCACCCAACTCCCTATAAGGTGTCGTGGTTACAGAAGGGTCACCAACTACTAGTTGATGAGCAGTGTGAGGTGGAGTTCCATATTGGCAAGTATAGGGACAAAGTGATTTGTGACATCATGCCCATGGACGTGTGTCATATTCTGCTAGGTAGACCATGGCAGTATGACCGAAAAGTTGTTCATGACGGGAAAACAAACTGTTACAAGTTTTTCAAGGATGGGATTAAGCATACGCTAGTACCCATCAAGGAAGAAGAAACAACAGAAACTAGTGGGACAAAAGTGCTGCTGGTGGGTGGAAAAGAATTTCTAAAACAGATTGAAGATGATGAGGTAAAGTATGTTGTTGTAAGGAGACCGAGAGCAGTGTTGTTGCACACTGAAATTTCTGACTTACCTGAAGAAATCCAGGAATTGTTGCAGGAATTCAGCGACATTGTGGTGGATGATTTACCGGATAAGTTACCACCAAAGCAGAGTATCAGTCATCACATAGATTTCATCCCTGGAGCTAGTTTACCAAATAAAGCTGCTTACCGGATGAGTCCCAAGGACAATGAAGAGATCAGGAAGCAGGTACAGGAATTGTTGGACAAAGGCTTGATACGGGAAAGTTTAAGTCCCTATGCAGTTCCGACAGTTTTAGCTCCCAAGAAAGGAGGCGAGTGGCGGATGTGTACAGATTCACGAGCAATAAATAAAATTACGATCAGATACAAGTTTCCATTGCCACGAATGGATGACATGATGGACTGCTTGAGTGGGGCAGCATATTTTTCGAAGATAGATCTGAAGAGCGGATACCACCAGATTAGAATCAGAGAAGGGGATGAATGGAAAACAGCTTTCAAAACTAATGAAGGGCTGTATGAATGGCTGGTGATGCCATTTGGGTTGAGTAACGCCCCTAGTAATTTCATGCGCCTGATGAACGAGATGTTGAAAGAGTTCATTGGGAAATTTGTGATTGTGTATCTTGACGATATACTGATTTTCAGCAAGACCAAGGAAGAACATTTTCGACACGTTCGATATGTTCTAGAGAAGTTGCAGCAAAACAAGTTGCTGATAAATTTGAAAAAATGTTCTTTCTTTCAGAAGGAGTTAATCTATTTGGGTTTTGTGATTGCAGAAAATGAGCTAAAAATGGACCCAAAAAAGTTGCAGCTATACTTAGCTGGCCATCCCCTAAGAGTTTGTTTGAAGTTCGGAGTTTTCATTGGTTGGCAAGTTTTTATCGCAAGTTTATAAATAATTTTAGTGGAATCTGTGCACCTATGTTGGATACAATCAAAAAGGCAAGTCAACCTTTTCAGTGGACTGAAGCTGTAGAGAAGAGCTTCCAGATATTGAAGAAGAAGATCACTGAGAGGCCAATTTTGAGGTTGCCTGATTTCAACAAACTTTTTCAAGTTCGTTGTGATGCCAGTGGTATAGCCATTGGAGTCGTACTCAGCCAGGAAGACAAACCAGTAGCCTATTTTAGTGAAAAATTAAATGAAAGCAGGCAAAAGTATATGTCTTATGACAAGGAGTTTTATGTCGTCGTCCAAGCCTTGAAGCATTGGAGACATTATCTGTTGGGTAATGAGTTTGTCTTGTTTTCTGATAATTCTACATTACAGTATGTTATGCAGCAACATAAGCTGAATCACAAACATGCAAAATGGGTGGAGTACTTGCAGAGTTTTACATTCGTATTGAAGCATATCAGTGGTCAAGCGAACAAGGTAGCAGATGCACTAAGCATAAGAGTTCTACTCTTGCAAGAGAGCACGATACAAGTGTTGGGATTTGAACATCTGAAGGACTTATATCAAACAGATGCAGATTTCAAGGAGGCTTATGAAGCCTGCCAGAATCCTTTGTTGAGGAACAATAGTCCATGGCTAGACTATAACTTGCAGGAGGAGTTGTTATTCAAGGGAGGACAGTTGTGTGTTCCAGAATGTTCGATGAGGGAGAACATCATCTGGGAAAAACATAGTGGAGGTCTAGCTGGACATTTCGGCATTGATAAGACCTTGGATCAGCTCAGTCATTTCTATTACTGGCCGAAGATGCGAAGAGACGTGCAGCGGTATGTGACCAGGTGTAAGATATGTCAGTTGGTGAAAGGGCACAGTCAGAACACAAGGTTGTATACACCCTTGCCTATTCCAAACAGACCGTGGGATTCAGTCAGTCTGGACTTTGTCCTGGGTCTGCCCAAAACATAGCGGGGTTTTGATTCCATCATGGTGGTGGTGGACCGATTCTCGAAGATGGCACACTTCATCCCTTGCAGAAAAACCAGTGACGCTACCCATGTAGCACACTTGTTTTTCACTGAAGTCGTCAAACTACATGGCTTACCCAAGTCCATTATTTTCGACAGGGATGTGAAATTCACAGGACATTTCTGGCGCACCTTGTGGAAAAAGTTGGACACAAAGTTAAATTTCAGCTCCGCTTATCACCCACAGACTGATGGGCAGATGGAGGTAGTGAACAGAAGCTTAGGAAACCTGCTGCGGAGTCTAGTTGGAGAAAATTCATGAATGTGGGATCGTGTACTTGTGTGGAATTTGCTTACAACGATTCACCGAATCGAAGCACAGGAAATAGTCCTTTTCAGATCTTGTATGGAATGCATCCCCGAGGAGTGCATGAGTTACGAGATTTGGGGCAGTTAGAAAGAAGAAGTGTTGACAGGGAAGACTTTGCAAGAGAAATTAACAACCTACATGAGCAGGTGAAGACAAAATTATAGGATATTAGTCAAAGGTACAAATAGAAAGTAGATCTGAAGCGATGGGAGGTACAATTTAATGTAGGGGATCAAGTTCTAGTGCATCTGCGCAAAGAAAGATTCCCTAAGGGCGAATACAATAAGCTGAAATTCAAAAAAATTGGACCTTGTAAAATTCTGTGTAAGTTTTCTGCAAATTCCTATGAGCTGCAATTGCCTCCAGGTATAGGAATATCGCCCATCTTTAATGTGGTGGATTTATTCCCATACACTGCCAATCCGAAAGAGGATAGTTCGGCATAGCCAAAGCGGGATACCCAGGGAGAGATTAGTTCATGGATGAGACAAATGCCTTCAGCTCAGCCACTTGAAATCAAAGGAATCCTCGATACACAGGTGGCTAGGCGGACTCGGAGAAAGGAGTACCTACAGTACCTCATCAAGTGGAAGAATCGCCCTATTGAGGACAGTTTGTGGCTTGACGCAGGACAGATACAACGTGCAGGGTATTCTATCAAGGAGCTCATGGACTGGAGCCATGAATTTTCACCTACCCCGAGAGCCTGATGCAGGAGCATCTAGCTCAGGGAGGTCATGGCTGGGAGTTTGTCTCTTCTAACAGATTGAGTTTTCGTTAGTTTTCATTTTCATTTAAATTTCTAAGAATGGTTGTCTCAGCCACTGTTAGTGTTTGCTTACGTTCTTTTTATTTTTAGTTTTATTTAAAGTTTACTTTTAGTTTACAAATCAAGAAAGGACAATTATTCAGAAATAACCTAATGTGACTATTGGCAGTTTGGTAACTGCCCAGTGTTCTTTACAAAACGAAAAAAGGAAACAATGGTTGTAATCTTTTGACCAACATAGAACTAAATGAAGAAAAGCATAGAAGCGTTCTAAAGAACAAACACATCTGAATCCATTCATATTACAGCTTGTTGTGGCCAGCAACAACCCCCCTTCTTATTTAGTGTTATTACTAATACTAAATAAGTGGGGACCCTTAGTCAAAAAATTTAAAAATCAATTAGTGCTTGAATTTCCTTTTTCAATAAAACTTACCTTCATAAACTTAGGAGAATACCCTTGAAAAATCTAAAAAAGCTTAAGTTTTACGATAAGGTAGAGTAAAATCACTCCTTAAGAAATATCGCATCGCAAAAAGGATAATGGATACCTCCTTACAAACACAATTCTAAGGTTGCGAGATCGCGATGCGAAACTTCATCGCATCGCATGCATCAAATATCACTTACGTTGAAAAACCTCAAATTGTCGATAAGCGATGGCGCATATCGCAAATCGCATTTCGCAGAAAACACATTAACGGATGATTGTCATATGCTATGCTCCTGCGATGTTGAGATATTGCGATAGAGCGATCTTGCGATTTTGCGATGTTGCGGTCTACAATATTGCGAAGCAAATCGCTTCATCGCAACTCTTTTGGGCTCGTTGTTCAAAAAAGTATTTTCCATAAACCGAGACCTGGTTATGCGCTTTAATGCTAATTAATGAGTTAGTTGCCAATCATTAATGAAATAGGGTTTCGTGCTTATCGAAGAGCCATTTCACGTAAGGTGGTATATTTTATATGTCTTCGGCATTTAAAGCTTTCCCGTCACCTTTTCCTTATCATGATTCTCACCTCATTTGTAAACTGCAGGAACAAAGAACAGAGAATTATACAAAGCAGTATTTAGGATACTATGGGAAAGAAAGGCAAAGCTCCGAGTTCTGAAGATCAAGAAATGACGCCCTTGTATACAGACACCGCCTGTAACAGAGACGTTGGTATTACTACTTGGGAAGGCATGTATAGTCTACTCGAGGAAGAGAATCCCAAAATGATGGAGGTTACAGCTACTGTAATCTCACACGGGTCTTCTGAGGTGTCTATTACAGAGCTAGCTTGCTCATTCTTACACTGAATAGCGTCGAGGCCCAAAATTCTTCCATACACAGACATGGTTAAATGGGTACTGTACAATGCTGACATCACAAACAGACAATTTAAGACTCAGTGTCAGCAACTTACGAAATCATTATTTTCACAAAATTTAAGCTTTATATCTGCTAACAAAAAGCGCACAAGAGGCAAAAAACCACTCCAGGGTATCTACCAAAAGCTCAGCAACTGTAGACAGGCTGGAGAAAAAAGGCTCAAGAAAAGGCAGAATCAATCAAAAGATCGACTAAGTTGAATTGGGATTCTTACAGGGCATATTTGGTAAAACCACACAGCCAGTGCATGACTCTCAAATGTATCATCAATTATGCCGAGAAGATGGCACCAGCTCTTGCCAATGTCGTTTTCGCAAGACAGTTAAAGTCAGAAGTCGACCAACCGACTTTTCTCAAACAAATGTTGAACGCTTGCGATTTCAAGGAACAGATACAGAAATATTTAGTTGTTACTTTTAATTTTAGATTCAATGTTAGTATTAATTTTGCTTTATTTTTGCCTGAAATTAGGAGGGTCATTTAAACCGTATCCTACATTTTTGTAATAAGTTATTTTTAGATTTAGTTAGTAGTATTTAAACCCTTCTCATGCATTTAGAGAAGGGTCCTGAAATTTGTCAAAAACTTGTCCTCAAAACATGCACTTTTGCACCCTCCGAGGAGGTTTTGATGAATGAATGGAACAGGATTTATTGATATCTGCATTTAATATCTACTACTGATGTTGCACTTCTGTACTCTTAGTGGCTGTTGGATTAAGAAGAGATAAAGCATTATCGCTTGAAGCTCATGAGTAGAACTAGTTATAAATGGTATTTCTATCACTTAACTATTTCTGCCTGTGTGTTAAAGTGGTATTTATGTTCAGTTGTTTATATATTGATGCGTGAATGCTTGAGTTATCATTTGGCACTTCTGTATGGTGATAGCTATTTATTTATGCTTAATGTATGAGTAGCTTATTATGCGATATGTTTTTCACAACTGTTTCGTCTAACTTTTTATACGAAGTGGTTTATCTCCATTGAATTCTTTTCTCATAATAGTTGAATGATCTTTATTACCAATTGTTATTTGAAATCATTTTAGATCGCATAACAAAAAGATTACACCCCGAGTTAGTGTAGAATTAGATATTTATGTTTATTAGAATACAATTGCATGTTATTAGATTAGAGTTGAAGTAAAATCATTTCACTTATGAACTTTTAGAAAGGAAATATCAAATCTCAACACACACACACACATAAATTGGGAAACTGGTCCCATATCCCCAGTCGGACCCACTATACCAAATGGAAAAGGAGCTGCTAACCAAGGTTCGGACCGGGTGGGTATCCCCCTTGTTATAGACCCGATTTTCGGGGCTTCAACATATTTGGCACCAGAAGGAGGGCCCGAATTGTGAATGGCAAGTAAGTCTAAATCTAAATACCATTCTGAGAGTAAATCGCCCTCACCATCTCCCACGACTTCTCCATCGCACTTAGAATCTTTAAATCTAGAGCCAGAAGTTGAAATAACAACAGTCGCTGCTACAAACCCTGACATTTTAGAACAATCTACTATTGAACCTCCTAAAGTTGAATCTTTGATCCATAAACTTCAGCGATTTTCTATATCACCTCATAGATCTGATACATCTCAAGGCAGCGTGACTTCGCAATATAACTCTGCTCATCCTCTTACCAGATTAAAGAGAGAAAATTTTGGTGTTCAGCCAACCGAGTTACCTCTGCCTACAAGAAAGAGAGCAAGGAAATCACCTAAAGGGTTCGATAGTGAGACTCTTTCATCATCATCATCCATCTCCACCTCTCCACCGTGAAGTCAACCATCCACTCCTCCACTTCAGATTATTGTTAATCAGTTCACAGAAACTTCCACACCTTTTTCTCAATCATCTGGAGTCGTAATGTCCTCATCTTCTCAATCGCAGGGATCACCTTCTGCACTTTCCTCTGTTAGTAGTTCAGCGATGGCCCAATCTCCATGGAATAACCCAGGGGCAGTCTTAATGCTTGCGCCCTTGAGTCAGATACCAGCCCATCCTGAAAAATGGCTGCCTAAGTTTAATCTTGAAGCAGGCATGCTAGCGGAAGAACATATAAATAACTTTATGTTATCCATAAATCTCAATGGAGTTACCAACGAAGATGCTGTCATCCGACTTTTCCCTTATACTCTGCAAGGAGCAGCCAGATCATGGTATTTCTCATTACCGTCTGGATCTATCACTAGTTGGGATATCTTCCAAGAACAATTCCTGACTAAGTTCGGTGATGACAGGTCTACGGCAACACTGATCAACGACCTGTCTAACCTTAGGGCCGAGTCAAAGGAACCTATCAAAGATTTTAATTCACGTTTCAATAAACTGTTAAATAAAATTCCTACTGCTTCCAAGCCTAGCGAAGAAGTGCGAAGTGAGTGGTACATCTCTGCTTTACCGTCAAACATAGCAATCTTCGTTGATAGGGCTAACAAAACAACTTTAGCCGACAATATGAAAGAAGCAATAGCGGTAGAGAAACGTATCATAGCTCTAGAAAAGAAAAACGCGATAGAAGAACGAAAATCCAAGAAGGTTACTTTCAAGGAAGACCCCAAGAAAAAACAATCGAAAGATCCGTTCGATTTAGAAGGATTACAAAAAGTTTTGAAAACCATGTCTAACGAAATGGTTGACATTAAGAAACAAGTGGCAAAAACTTCTTCTAAAAATCCGTACAAGCCTTATAGAAGAAACCCTTCAACCGATTCAAAGCCGCCAAATGCTATCACAAGTGTTGAATCAGAAGAAGAAGAGGAAATTGCTACTGAAGAACATACTGATGAAGAAGAAGTTGTAGAGGTACAAGGTATGTGGGACTTCATCCTCCCAGATGAAGAGGATCAAGAGGCATCCCAGGTTAGTACTCGAAGTAGAAATCAACTTAATCCTCCTCAACCCACTCCTAAGCCAAAGATCGCAAGCTCAATGACTAAGGATAAAGTCACAGCTAAGAAAACGACACCTAAAGCGACTTAAACCAGCCCAGTTCAAACAGATTCATCAACTCCATCAAAAACGCTGATCGTTTCAGATGAAATGGAGTATAATATCATAGAAGACATGAAAAAGACTAGGGCTAACATCACTTTTTACAAATTGAGCAAGTTAAAACAGCAGCAAAAGGTACTTTTGAAAGAATTACATGTTGTACCAGTTGCACCTTTTCCCACCACTCTAATCTCTCAAGCTTCCCATGAAATGGGAAAACCTCCAACTAACGTGATTAATAAAGTTGATCCAAACAACATCGCTTTAATTGGAGGAAGGTCGAGATCTCATACTCCCCCATTTCTTCTTACTTATGAAGTTTTCAATAAAAATTTGCATAATTGCTTAGTGGATTTTGGAGCTTCATCTAATATTCTACCAAAATAAATATGTGCAAAGTTGAACGTTCAACTGCAAAAATCTGTTGTGCGCATAGTTCAGCTAGATCGATCGCAAGTTGAAGTGATCGGCGAATTAAATCAGGTTACCATAAGGTTGTCATCCAATCCAAAGGTATGTCAAGTTATCGACATTTTAGTTGCTGATATTCCGGAATTTTATGGCTTAATTCTTAGCAGAGATTGGTTAGAAAAACTTCATGGATACTTTGCAACTGACTGGTCACACATGTGGCTCCCTTACAACGGTAAACCAAATCAGATAAAAGTTGAGCGAGAAAGACATCAGAAATTCATAGTAACGGAACTGGAAGGAGAGAATGAACCGGTAGCATACAGCAATAACATCATTGGCAACTACTCAATAGATTCTTTGTTAGGAAATTTTAATGCTCATACTTCACCTTACTTAGAACGTTCTGTTTTATCTCGAGTAGAAAATTTCTCTCAAACAGATAGTTCTAAATGTATCAATTTTATAGACAGTCCTGTAAATAAATCTTTATTTTGGAAGCTATTTTTTGACGGTTCTAATTCTAACAAAGGAGCAGGAGCAGGATGCGTGTTAATCAGTCCAGAGGGAAACAAAACTATGCTAACTTGTAGACTCGAATTCGATTGCACCAATAATACCACAAAATACGAGGCTTTAGTCCAAGGATTATACAAAGCAATCGGATTAGACATCAAATATCTTCAAGTTTTCGGAGATTCTGAAATTGTAATCAGACAGGTACACAATACTATACATTTCTTATCAGGTCATTTAAAGCATTACCAATCTTTAGTTCAATATCTAACTAAACACTTTATAGCATTCAATATTTCATCAATTCCCAGACTTCAGAATGCTAGTGTAGACCTCCTAGTTAACGTAGCTTCCAAGCTCATTCCTTCAGAAGACTATAGCCCTGATCGATTTTCAATCGAATTAATCTTTAGACCTTCAATTCCTGATAACATTACCAATTGGAGGATTTTTAACGATGATCCTGATATTGTGAGCTTTCTCACATCTAAAGGATCTTACACCAACCAGATAATTAATGAGGACCAACATGGCAGACAATTGCAACAAGATAGCACTAATAATGCTATGCCAAAATCAGTAGTCAAGTTAGAAGACCTTTATGATTTGAAAGATCGATTCAAAAGATCTACCAATTCAAAACTGCAAAGTTCAAATTTGAACTATGAATTAGTAAATCTAGGAATTGATGCCAAACCACAGAATATCAACCTAGGCCTTGGCCTAGCTCCTGAAGAAAAATTAGCGTATATTCATCTCTTGAGACAATACAAAAGTGTCTTTGCTTGGAACTATGATGAACTCAAAACTTATGACACTTCTATCATCCAACATACTATCCCAATGCTAAACGATGAAAAACTTGTCCAACAAAAGCGGAGAAAGATCCATCCTAATCTAGAAAAACCAGATCAAATCTGAACTCAATAAGTTCTTGAAAGCCAAAATCATTTTTCCCGTTCGACATTCCAAATGGGTTTCCAATATGGTTCCCGTTAGAAAGAAAAACAGAGACATTAGAATTTGCATTGACTTTCGAAACCTTAACAAAGCCTGTCAAAAGGATAATTTTCCTTTACCTCCCATGGAGAAAATACTGTAGGCAGTCGCAGGATCAGAATTAGTGTCCTTCTTGGATAGATTCTTAGGATACAACCAAGTGTTGGTTCATCCCAATGATCAATTAAAAACCACATTCATAACCAAATGGGGCACTTATGCATATCAAAAGATGCCTTTTGGTCTGATCAACGCTAGTGCCACATTTCAGCGAGCCATGAACATCGCATTCAAGGGATTAGTTAACAAATCAGTGGTAATCTACTTGGATGATATAACTGTATATTCCAAGAAACGAGGCAATCATATTAGAGAATTAAAACAAATCTTTCAATGTTGTCAAAGGTATGGAATTTCACGTAACCCGAAAAAAATCCTTTTTCGCATTAAGTGAAGGAAAACTTCTTGGATTCATAGTGTCAAAATCTGGAATTCATATTGATCCTGACAGAATCAAGGAGATTTTTGAAATACCCCTACCTCACAACAAGAAATCTATGCAATCTTTCCTTGGCCAAATTAATTTTGTAAAGATATTTGTTCCAGATTTTTCAAGAATCATGTCTCCTTTATAAGCAATGATTAAAAAGAACTCAAACTTCAAATGGGGCCAAGGCGAATATGAGGCATTCAATCTAATCAAACAAGTAATTGTTAACGCTCCATCTTTAGCAACTCCAAATTTTTCCGATCCTTTTATTTTATATACATTTGCCTCTGATAGATCATATGCTGCGATACTCACTCAAGCAAATCAAGACAAGGCAGAAGCTTAAATTGCTTTTTTTTGTTCAAATTTACAAGGTGCTGAGTAAAATTATTCAGATGTAGAGAAACAAGCTTATGCTGTTTTCAAAGCAATTAAATATTTCAGACCCTTTCTACTTAAAACCCATACAAAAATCATAGTACCATTTCCAGCAGTAAGAAATCTCTTAGTACAGAAAGATGTGGGTGAGAAAAGAGCCAATTGGGTTACTGCCTTACAAGAATATGACGTAGAAATCAAACCAGCAAGTATTGTAAAAGGTCAAGGCTTTTGCAAAATGCTGGCTGGAGCATCACTTATTTCCGAAATACCATCTACAGAGATACAAATGTATGAGGTAAGCCTAAACGATGTTGAATCATTATACACTGATATCATATTTTATCTAAAGAATGGATATGCTCCTTCAAACCTCGATCATACCAAGAAAAGAGCTCTAAGGTTGAAGGCTAAACAATATCAGCTCGTGAACGATGTTCTTTTTAGAATAAATTATGATTATGTTCTCCTTAGATGTCTTGAGAAATATGAAGCTGAAAAAGTCTTGCAGGAACTCCATGATGGGCCAGCCGGGGGACACTATGTTGGAGACGCTACTGCACATAAAATCTTACGCGCAGGCTATTACTGGCCCACATTATTCAAAGACTCACATAACTACGTAAGGAAATGTCAAATTTGTCAAACCATTGCTAGGAGACAAAAGAAACCATCATTGCCACTGCAACCGGTCAACATTGAGCAGCCTTTTGATCAATGGGGATTGGACATAATAGGTTAGATCGTTCTTCACTCCTCTAAATAGCATAGATATATCCTTACAGCAACAGATTACTTTACTAAATGGGTAAAAGCAGTTCCTCTCAAGACGGCTAATGTCGAACACATCATCGAGTTCATAGATCAGTGCATAATCACTAGGTTTGGGTTGCCTTCTGCTTTAATGTTTGATAATGCATCATATTTTTCTGGTAATGCGATGACTGAATTTTCACTCAAAATGGGTTTCAAGCTTAAATACTCTGCCAATTATTATCCACAAGGGAATGGGTTAGCTGAATCTACAAATAAAAACTTAATCAAAGTCATTAAGCAAACCATTGATCAAAATCACAAAAATTGGCACAATTCCTTAATATATGCTTTATGGGCAGATCGAATAACGCAAAAAGCCTCCATTGGCACTTCTCCCTTTAATTTAGTTTATGGGAAAGAAGTGGTTCTTCCAACTCATTTAGCAATTCCCTCTTTGGCCTTAGTTCAATATATTGATGAAGCACCAACTTCTTCCTTACAACTAAGGCAATTGGAAATAATTAAGTTAGAAGAGAAACGAGAACAAGCCAAAATAACGGATGCTCAGGACCAAGCATTAGTAAAAGCTTCTTTTGATTCAAACATAATATCCAGAAAGGACTTTCAGATGGGAGATCTAGTTCTAAAATGGGACAAGGCTCATGAGGAAAAAGGGAAACATACGAAATTTCAACGAATGTGGCTTGGCCCTTTTCAAATCGTAGAAGTCATAGGTCCGTCTACTTTTATGTTACAGGATTTAACAGGAAAAAGAGAATCTTTACCTGTTAACGGACAGATCCTCAAAAAATATTTTCCATAGGAGATCATTCTTCTATCTTGTAGATTAGTTTCTTTATTTTAATTTTTATTTTCATAATAAAACCAGTTGTAAATGGTTACATTTGGAATTCACGAAAAGGACACAAATTCTCTTTTAGATTTTGTTTTTTCACTTGTATAAATAGAATTCTTTTAGAAAATTGATCGTTATCACTGAAAGATACAGTCAAAGGCTCTAGGCCTAGAAATGATACTAGTTTCAACCTTGTAAATTTTGATGAAAAGCGACCTTTAGTGGGAAATTGTTTTATATCAGTCCAATGAAAGGTATCAATAACAAAACGAAGATTCTCTATAGAAAATCTCTTTCCAAAAACTCTAGCATTATCGTCCAGAACTATCTTAAGGAAACAATGACTTCCTCCCCACCTAGGAAATTACATCGTTCAAGGAATAATCCAATGATACACTTTAACTTAAAGAGTAAGAGGTCTCATCACGAGCCAACTTATCATGATCATAGATATTATAGCTTGCTGACTTTGCCAATACTGCATACCACAACAGGGCAATGACTCAAAGATTGTTGCAATCAAAAGACAAGGGGTCTCATCACGAGCCAGCTTGTTCAGCAAAGTTATAAATCAAGTGAATGACACTGTCATAAATTGGCTACCAAACCAAGACATTGTTCTTTAAGGGTAAAAAGAAAAATGAAAGCAATAAGTGTGAATATGGATTTCTCTTTGAAAATTGTATATTTCTCTAAGTGGGATACAGGATCATTGCTGGGTAACAGGTAACCCTGTCGAGGCTATAAATGCCTGCTGGCAGCAAAGGCTCTACCTACGATAAATGAGAATATTTAAAACCAATTTACAGAGAAGGCTTTATTTTTATCTTTATAAACCAAGTAGTGACTGATGTAGATACAAGGACTAGCTTGAGGGAGTAAATAATCAAAATTAAAAATAGAAGAAACGAAATGTCATTGATAGGTAAAAGCATAATGTATTTTGTCTTTCTATAATAAAGTTTGATTTTCTGGAAAATTTTCTGTTTTGGAAGTTTAGAAAATTCAAAAGAAAAGCAGAGATAACTGGTTCTTCCAAGCGAATCATCAATTGTTGTGGCTAGCAACAACCCCCCTTATTATTTAGTGTTATTACTAATACTAAATAAGTGGGGACCCTTAGTCAAAAAATTAAAAAATCAATTAGTGCTTGAATTTCCTTTTTCAATAAAACTTACCTTCATAAACTTACGAAAATACCCTTGAAAAATCTTAAAAAGCTTAAGTTTTATGATAAGGTAGAGTAAAATCACTTCTTAAGAAATATCGCATCGCAAAAAGGATAATGGATACCTCCTTACAAACACAATTCTAAGGTTGCGAGATCGCAATGCGAAACTTCATCGCATCGCATGCATCAAATATCACTTACGCTGAAAAACCTCAAACTGCCGATATGCGATGGCGCATATCGCAAATCGCATTTCGCGGAAAACACATTAACGAATGATTGTCATATGCTACGCTCCTGCGATGTTGCAATATTGCGATATTGCGATAGAGCAATATTGCAATGTTACGATCTGTGATATTGCGAAGCAAATCGCAAAATCGCTTCATCGCAAATCTTTCGGGCTTGTTGTTCAAAAAAGTATTTTCCATAAACCGAGACCTGGTTATGCGCTTTAATGCTAATTAATGAGTTAGTTGCCAATCATTAATGAAATAGGGTTTCGTGCTTATCGAAGAGCCATTTCACGTAAGGTGGTATATTTTATATGTCTTCGGCATTTAAAGCATTCCCGTCACATTTTCCTTATCATGATTCTCACCTCATTTGTAAACTGCAGGAACAAAGAACAAAGAATTATACAAAGCAGTATTCAAGATACTATGGGAAAGAAAGGCAAAGCTCCAAGTTCTGAAGATCAAGAAATGACGCCCTTGTATACAGACATTGCCTGTAACAGAGACGTTGGTATTACTACTTGGGAAGGCATGTATAGTCTACTCGAGGAAGAGAATCCCAAAAAGATGGAGGTTACAACTACTATAGGCTCACACGGGTCTTCTGAGGCGTCTATTATAGAGCTAGCTTGCTCATTCTTACACCGAATAGCGGTGAGGCCCAAAATTCTTCCATACACGGACATGGTTAAATGGGTACTCGACAGCGCTGACATCACAAATAGACAATTTAAGACTCAGTGTCAGCAACTTACGGAATCATTCTTTTCACAAAATTTAAGCTTTATATCTCCTAACAAAAAGCGCGCAAGAGGAAAAAAACCACTCCAGGGTATCTACCAAAATCTCAACAACTGCAGATAGGCTAGAGACAGAAGGCTCAAGAAAAGGCAGAATCAATCAAAAGATTGACTAAGTTGAATTGGGATTCTTACTGGGCATATTTGGTAAAACCACACAGTCGGTGCATGACTCTCAAATGTATCATCAATTCTGCCGAGAAGATGGCGCCAACTCTTGTCGATTTTGTTTTCACAGGACAGTTAAAGTCGGAAGTCGGCCAGCTGACTCTTCTCAAACAAATGTTGAACGCTTGCGATTTCAAGGAACAGATACAGAAATAGTTAGTTGTTAGTTTTAATTTTAGATTCAATGTTAGTATTAATTTTGCTTTATTTTTGCCTGAAATGAGGATAGTCATTTAAACCGTATCCTACATTTTTGTAATAAGTTATTTTTAGATTTAGTTAGTAGTATTTAAACCCTTCTCATGCATTTAGAGAAGGGTCCTGAAATTTGTCAAAAACTTGTCCTCAGAACATGCACTTTTGCACCCTCCGAGGAGGTTTTGATGAATGAATGGAACAGGATTTATTGATATCTGCATTTAATATCTACTATTGATGTTGCACTTCTGTACTCTTAGTGGATGTTTGATTAAGAAGAGATAAATCATTATCGCTTGAAGCTCATGAGTAGAACTAGTTATAAGTGGTACTTCTATCTCTTAAATATTTCTCCCTTTGTGTTAAAGTGGTATTTATGTTTAGTTGTTTATATATTGATGCGTGAATGCTTGAGTTATCATTTGGCACTTCTATACGGTGATAGTTATTTATTTATGCTTAATGTATGAGTAGCTTATTATGCGATATGTTTTTCACAACTGTTTTGCCTAACTTTTTATACGAAGTGGTTTATCTCTATTGAATTCTTTTCTCATAACAATTGAATGATCTTTATTACCAATTGTTATTTGAAATCATTTTAGATCGCCATTACACCCCGGGTTAGTGTAGAATTAGATATTTCTGTTTATTAGAATACAATTGCATGTTATTAGATTAGAGTTAAAGTAAAAGCATTTCACTTAGGAACTTTTAGAAAGGAAATATCAAATCTCAACACACACACACACACACACACATAAATTGGGAAACTGGTCCCATATCCCCAGTCGGACCCACTAGACCAAACGGAAAAGGAGCTGCTAACCAAGGTCCGGACCGAGTGGGTATCCCCCTTGTTGTAGACCCGATTTTCGGGGCTTCAACACAGCTTTAGCTTCTTTTCTATGAAATACAATTAAATTCATTTTCTTTTCCATAGCATAATGATAACAGACAGTGAACAGTAAGCACCAGAGCAAGGAGAGCACCCAAACAAGTCAGCAACATAATAGAGCAAGCTTACGGGAGAAACAAGAGAGCCACTATCGGAGGAACACCCAAGAAAAAAAGCTACAGGTACAGAATCGAACTCATAACAATTTTCCTTTGCAAATTTTTATCAACTGAATCACTGTATATATATATATATATATATATATATGTCAAAGCCAAACATCCACAGTCCAATATTCAGAGCCCAGCAATAAAACAGAGTTAACAGTGCCAAACAAAACCACTACGAGGTCACCACAGGACCATATCATTACAACCATAATTAAAAGCAGCGGAGCCATAAATATATAGTGAAGCTACAGGCACAGTGAGGCCAAGAAATCGCAAAGTTGAAGCCAAACCATGACAACAGTCCCATAAACCCTACGAACAGCAAAAACCCTCAAACAGACAAGCACGAACTTTCAAGGAGCTGCCCTACCCAGTTCGAGCGTAGGAATCTGAGTGCGAGGTCCACAAACAGAGCCCAGTCACGCACCTGCATGGCCAACAAGCAGGCCATCAGAACCAATAAAATGAAGCCATAGACACAGGGTTGAAAATAGCATCCCCACTCTTCAAATTGCTTACCAAAGATTGTGAATTCAATTGGAATTCGGATTATCAGTTGGCATTTGAAACCTTGAAAACAAAAATTTTTGAAGCACCCATTTTAAGAGGTCCAAATTGGAAACTCCCTTTCCATATTTCAACAGATGCTTCAGATACAGCTTTGGGAGCTGTATTGGGACAAAAAGATTTAATTCCTTGTGTCATTTACTATACAAGTAATGATTTGACTCCCACTGAGTTGAATTTTATTGTGACTGAAAATGAATTTTTAGTTTTTGTTCATGTAATTAACAAGTTCAGACACTATATAACAGGCTATGAAACCTTTGTTCATACAGATCACTCTGCAATTAGATATTTGATGAATAAACCTATTACTAATGGCAGAGTTACAAGATGGATTTTACTTTTGCAAGAATTCAACATTATTGTGCTAGATAGACCAGGAAAACAAAACACAGTTGTTGATTTCTTGTCCAGGATTCAGAATATCAAAGAAGATTCTTCGGTTGAAGATAAGTTTCCTGATGAATATCTTTTTGCAGTAACTACTCAAACTCCTTGGTTTGCAGATATTGCTAACTACTTGGCCACAAGAAAGTTACCTTCACATTTGTTTCCTAGAGAGAAAAGAAAAATTATTCAGGAAAGTGCAAGATATTCATGGATCACTAACGAATTGTATAAAACAGGGCCAAATCTTATGATCAGAAGGTGTGTCAGAGAAGATGAAATGCCCGAGATTCTTAAAGCATGTCATGATGAGCCATGTGGTGGACACTTTGTTGACAAAAGGACAACCTATAAAATCCTTTCTTTAGGATATTATTGGCCATCCATCTTCAAAGATACTAAAGAATATGTCAGGAGATGTGACAGTTTCCAAAGGGTAGGGAAACTTGCTCCCTCAAATGAAATGCCATTACAAACTCAGGTACTCATTGAACCTTTTGAAAAGTGGGCCTTAGATTTTGTTGGACCAATTAATCCTCCATCTAAGCAGAAAAAGTATATATTGGTATGCACTGATTATGTCACTAAATGGGTAGAGGCCAAAGCATTACCTTTTGCTAATGAAAAATTTGTAGTTAATTTTCTTTTTGAGGACATCTTCACTCGTTTTGGTGTTCCAAGAGAAATTGTGACAAATCAGGGATCTCAATTCACATCTAACCTGGTGGAAGGGCTTGTGGAAGAATACAAGATCAAGCATAGGAAATATACTCCATATCATCCACAAGCAAATGGTCAAGTGGAATCTACAAATAAAGTAATTGAAGGAATCTTCACTAAGACTGTGCATCTACATAGAAGAGATTGGGCAGAAAGGCTTCCTAAAGCCTTATGGGCCTATAGAACTACATGGAGGAACACAACGGGACATACACCCTATGAACTTGTTTATGGGAAACAAGTTATGTTCCCTATAGAGTTCCAAATCAGAACTTTCAAGATGGCAGTCCAATTGGGACTAGATTTATTAGAGGCACAAAAGCATAGGCTGGAGCAATTAAATGAACTTGATGAAATCAGGCAAGAAGCAGTTCAAAGGACTAGTATAGTCCAACAACAGAGGACTAAATGGCATGACAAATATAACAAGGACAAGAGATTTCAAGTGGGAGATTGGGTGTTTTTATTTGATTCAAAGTTTAAATATTTTCAAGGGAAGTTTCAAACTCATTAGCTTGGGCCATATGAGATTGAAAAAGTCTTTAGTAATGGAGCAGTGAGGATCAGAACAATAGATGAAAGCAAAACTCCTCTTCTTGTGAATGGTCATAGATTAAAGATGTATCAAAAACCCATTTCAAAAGAGGAGTTTATTAAAATTTTCCAAGAAAACTCTAAAATAAAGCTAGTGAAGAAGAATTCTTCTTCTCCACTCAGTCTTTATTTTTCCTAAAAATAATAATAATAATAATAAATTGTATAAGGTTGAAAACCAATCATTGATTGGCATACCTATACAGAAAATACAGAGTGAAAATCAGAGGTTTCTGACACTATATTTTACATTTTTCTTTCTGAATAAGTAGTGACAAGAAGCCACAGTCACTCTGTAGTTTAGATTCTGCAAAATTCATCATTTCACCTCACCTCACTCCGTTTTATTTTACAGTCTCACTTCATCCCATTATCATATTTCATCAATAAATTTTTCCTCTTTCAGTATTCATTCCATCTCCATTTCATTTATCATTGTGTCTTACATCTCATTTCATTTCACTTACATAAGCCATTTCCATTTCATCCATGATCCATAAGTCATATTTTACTTTATGTTTCACATTCTGCCACTGATTCTGTTTTGCAACAACAATTTGTTTATCAGTTCAGGCACAAGTGTATAGTTCATAATAAAATCATGTATGCAGGAAATTGAAGAAAAATCAGTTTTAAAGACCAATCATGCTCAAGGTACCTGTGAATCAACATCAAAAAAAAATTAGCAAGCGAAAGGTAAAGGTTCCAAAGGTAAATGCAAAAATTTATTTCAAAAAGAAATTTAAAAACATAAGTTTGTATAGTACGTATAATCACATGTCTCCTTAATTAATCATCATTTGATTTGACCGCCACGATGTCTCTGCCATATCTTCCGTCTTTAATGACAAACAGTCTCAATGATTCTTTCATAACAAATCTCCATTTTAAACTCCATAACCTGTACTCAAACGGTCCTCCACAACTACACCTGTTAACGGTCAAGATGACAATGTGACCTATCTATCTACGACTCTCTAAACCCTTACTGTCTATTTATTACATCCCAACTTTTAAGTTTTTCTCTCATATCCATGCAGCCATTTCATATACATACAGTCTTCCCATCCTCATATATACACAGTCATTCCATTTCCATACACATAGCACTCATTTTATAGACAGTGAGACTAATTTTGAAGGATAACCGAGAATAGAGGATATGGGGCTTATTGTCAGAACAGAGCCAGTAGGGGTAAAGCATATGGAGGGGTACCCATAGCTTAAAGGGATGCTACAGAAGGCTGGGTGGTTAAATTTTATTGTAAAATTTGACGGTTACCACAAGGAAATAACCAAATCTTTTGCAAGGTCATTTGATGGCACAAAAGTGGAGATAGGAGATATCAAATTTGCAGTCACAGAATCCTTCATAGCAGAAGCAACAGAGCTGCCAAGACAAGGAGAAAGATGGTTTAAAAACAAGTAATTTCATGGTGAATCTTGGAAAGTGATCCTTAGAAACCCAGGTATGGATGTTACAATATTTAGAAAGGGAATTCCTATTTCAGCACTCAAGAACAAATGGGGTAATATGTTGTTAATATTGCAAAAATTCATTACATGTGAAGGAAGATTTGGGCCTATGTATGTTTACCATATACGCTTATTAAAGAACTTTTTAGAAAATGGAACCATCAACCTTCCCTTCTTCCTTCTAAATAGTCTGAGAAGGATGGCTACAAATGTTCAAAAGAAAATTGAACCCATAGAAAAAACTATGTATCATCATGGATTAGTGAAAATACTAGTTGAATTTCATTTGAGAAGTATAGGGGATACATGGGAAGATTTCTTGGTAATTTTCCAGGATGTTCCAGAGTCACATAAGGAGAGTCATGGTAAGAAAAGTAGGAGGAGAAAGATCAACATTAATATTCAAACCTCCTCACAAAAGAATGATGCAAAGAAAGCTTCTAAACCAGAGGATAGGAAGCAGAAAGGAAAAATCAAAGAAAGAGATGAAGAAATCGATGAAGACATTCCTGAACCTTCATCCCCACAATAGGATGAACAGTTACTTTCTGAAATATTGATCAAAATTAAGGAGTGAATCAAGAAAAATAAGGGGATAGGAAAGAGGAAGAAGGACACAAGGGAAGAAACCATAAGCTTCCAAAACCTGAGAAGGATCTCTAGACTCCGAGGTAAAGTTAGGAAGGTAACATTAAAAGAAGCCCAGTTTATAAACTTAGAGGAAGAAACCCCAGTTCAGTCTCCTGATAGTATTCCATCTGAACACAGTCCACAAGACTCCCCTCCACAGAATTTTGAAGGCAGCCCAAGCAAAGCTTCTCCTAGCATAGATCTAGTACAACAGCAAATCTATGACTACATAGAGTCATTAGAGAAAAGGAATACTTCAATGGATCCAAGTTCCTCAGTCAATCCAGAACAACTTGTCAATCCATAAGAACCTCTGACTGACTCACTCAAACAAGAAATCTATGAGTTGGAGATATTGAACAGGCATATTAAGAAGGAAAATGAAGCCCTAAAGGAACAAAGCAAATTGGATAGAGCCATACATGACAATACCATACTACACTTGGGCCTATGGTACAAAAAAAATAGGAAATTGTAGAGGAAGAACAGAAACTTGAACAAAACAGTGATCAACCTCAAGTATAGACTTCTCATGAAGAAACCAAGGATGCCTGTTACTTCAAAGAAAAGCAAGAGAAGAAAGTTAGATGTATTGGCAGAGGTATCTGAGTAGATGCAATAAAGGAAAAAGTTAACAGTTTTGGCAATATTGTATGAGGACATGCAATGATTTTGCAGTGGGGGTATGTTGAGCCTCAAAATTACTCTTTCCTTAGCAACCCCTTTCATTCTTTTTCTTTGTTTTTCCATGAGAAAGATGCATTCTCATCACCAATGACCGATATATACTATCTTAAGGAGGACATTTAGTGATTTACATATTATGATTTTATGTTTTGCTATTTGAATAAGTTTTTGTATATTAGCTACGGAACGCAACCTATTCTGTAGCTAGTCGGCTATTCCGCAGCTACCTTCATGCTTTAACAGGTTTTAGGTGTCAGAAGGGGAAACTAGCTACATGGGCAATTTGGAAATCATCGTGACATGGATCTTGTCCTATTCACTTAGCCCGGTTCGACAAAGGAGATGGCACAATACTAGTAACGGTCAATGGATAAGTCAAACGTAGAGACCGAAGGTAACAGGACTCTGTTTCATGGTAATTAACACGTTTCACAATGATGGGAAGCGTTATCCGAAAAAACTACCTGTACCTACGGACTCCAGCAGCCACCTATACAACTGAATCCAACCGCCACCATGTCTTGGATTTATGTCTCCAGCAGCCGAGGAAGAAATTCCGCATACCTGTCTCCTACGTGTTTGACTGTAGCATGTTTTTCTCTACAAACAGTTACATGGTTTTTCTTATAAATACATGTGTAAAGGACTAGAGAAGTTAGTAGTGATAGTGATAGTTTTATTGTGAAATCAAGTTCTGAACTTTGTAATTTCTTTGAATTTTGTGTCCCTGTTTTTAATATGAAGACCGCATGTTTTATGAGAATCTGAAGGAATCTCCTTAGAGATGATTGAGCAAGCGTAGCCTAATCAGTTGTAGAGGACCCCTACACTGAAGAAGGTTTCATTTCATTTTATTTTTCTTCTTCTTGTTAACTGTAAATTCATCATTTCCTTTCACAATGTTTATAGTCAT
Source organism: Pinus tabuliformis (assembly GCA_031772625.1). NCBI lineage: Eukaryota > Viridiplantae > Streptophyta > Pinopsida > Pinales > Pinaceae > Pinus > Pinus tabuliformis. Next base: position 305,236,475 of record CM062807.1, read on the forward strand.
TTCCTTACTGACAATGTGTATAATGAAATTTCCATCATTTTCTTATTAACAATGCTCATAATTTAGAGTAGCTTCCATTTGCTTGATCTCTTTCTAGTTTTTATTAATAGTTAGAAGATGAAACTTAGTAATGTAATTTAGTTTACTTCATTCATTGTTTTGCTAGTTTAAATTCTCAATTAGACTAATCAGTGCCATTTACTGTCTCTGCCATTTTATTTTTAAGTTTACTAACTCATGGTATTAATGAATGTTCTGAAGAACCCTTCAAGTCGATAATTCATCCTAAACTAAGTGGTTGATCATTTCATCTCTGCAATAAGTTTTTGTTGCATCTCTGTATTTGCTTTCTTTTAGATTAATGAAGTACAGAATTCCTCAATTGTCATCCCAAGGAGACCTTCTCCCAAAATTGAGAGGCGGAGTAACTAAGTATTTCATTTAGTTTTATTTCTGTAATTAATTAGACATCAGTTGCAAATTTCACTTTCAGTTTTTAATTCGTGATTTGGAAATAATGGTAAAACAGGAATAGAAACTTCATTTTCATTTCTTGCTTAAACTTTGCTTCCAATTCTTTCTTAAGCTTTTTCTTTTTTTCATTTTTTATATTTTGAGTAGTCTTTAAGGAGGTTAGACTTAAGTTTTTGATAATTACATTGTAAATCACTAGGGATTAAAGGACCAAAACCCCCCAAAACAACATAAAATACAAAAACAACAAAGTAAGAAGGGTTATCTAGCACAAACAGTGCACTACACTTCATCAATTTACAATACCCGAATTGATAATTTATGTAGAGAAATTTAGAACACTAAATTGACCAAACAAAGCAAGGCCTCTATACTTCGTTGCCTACCCCTAGTCGACCTTGGGAATCCATCTCCATGGATTACATGTCTAGCCTTCCTTCTACTAAGCATGGAAACGAATGTGCTTTTGTGGTCGTCGACAGATTCTCGAAGATCGCGATTATGGTAACCTGCAAGAAGAATATCACAACAGAAGTCACTACTAAACTCTTCTTTGAATGAGTGTGAGTACACTTTGGGATCCCACAGTCTATCATCTTAGATTGGGACAGCAATTTGCTCAGTACATTTTGGTCCAGTCTCTAGTCGATGCTGGACACCAAACTCACTAATTCCACAGCTTTCCATCCCAAAACTGATGGCCAGACAGAGGTCATCAATAGGATGATCGTACACATTATGTGCATGTACAACTCAATATATCCACGCACAACCTCTCTTATGTTCAAAACAGTTATAATCGGGCTCTCCAAAGCTCGACTGGCCACAACCCTTTTAAGGTGGGCTTGGGATTACAGCCGTTATGTCCCATTGCTGTGGCCATGCCATTTGCAACTACTTAGGAAAATTTGGCTCATGTCCAGCCCGAAACCGATAAGGCAAACAACTTCATTGAGCACATCCAACATATCCGCCAGCAGGTCCACGACATTCTAGAGAAATCAAATGCCAAGTACAAGCAGCGACATGATCAACATTGAGTGCCACACAAGTTTCAGGTGGGCGATAAATTCTTGTTGCATTTGCAAAAAGAACACCTTACTGGAGCCTATCGAAAAATTAGACCACTCCGATACGGTCCTTACACCATTACCAAGGCTATGGGAGACAATGCATTTGAGCTCAGCATTCCCCCGTTCCTTGGCCTGCACCCAGTGTTCAATGTAGACCGCCTCCAGCCATACTTTCCACCATAACTAGACACATTTGAAATTGCAGAACAGCTGACACCAATAGAGTTAAATCCAGATTGCATGGAACAAGCTGCAACTGATCAGATCATGGACATGTAGATCAAGCACACTCGCTAGCAGAAGATCCAACTGTATCGAGTTGTCAAAGCAGGCCAACTCCTTCACCAGGGAAAGTGGCTCACCAAGGACCAAGTTCAGCAGAAGTTTCCTCATCTCATGGAGGAACTCAACGTAATGGGGACCATTGCTTTCTAAGGGGGCAGGAATGATCCAGGTGGATATTGGTGGCCACCCACCAATTCCACTTGGACCCCCACCATTATTTCTTTCAGTTTTCTCAATTTCCTTAATTGTAGCACAATTTACTATTTTTAGCAGTTTTTCAGGTCCTAAACTTCTGGAGCCATTTTGAGGCCCTAAACGATGTTTTTTGGCAATCTACCGTCAACGCTTTTCTAAGAAAATCATTTTTTTGGTTGTATTCCTCAGAGAGATCTTTCCAACAGGGTATCATGCACGTAAAACGGAGATAATATGACCAAGTCACGACCCTGGAAAGTTGGTTATCCAACTAACCCCAACGGGGCCCATGAACTCTTGGTGTTACATCTCCTCGGGTTAGGGTTTTGGTTGTTTAGGGTTTTCTCTTATTGTTCAATAATAAAAATTCCCTTGAGCCTCATTGTAATGCAATTTAGAGGCATGTAGCCGCCACATCTCTTCTCAGAGATAAGCTACCATCGCCTGAGCTAGTTTATTTCCATTTCTGTTTGTAAGCATATTTCGGTATTTTCCATTAATGAAATGAGGTATTATTTCTGTTGCATCTCTGTATTTATGGTTACATCTGTAATTTGTTGCGTTCCTGTTTAAATACGGATCATTACTGCTGCAACTACTGCAACAATGAGTATGATCTCCCCAGATCCTGAAATACTAGCTTCTGTAGGGTTGCCCCCTCTGAAACTAGACTCCCTCTGAGTCTTCATCTCCTTGTGGGAAATCTATCTACTCCTCAATCTGCTAATATCAATGATCACAACTCCTTTTGTGTCACTAAACATTAGCTCACTGATCTACCCATTAGTAGCCTTCTATCTCCATTAAGAAGTTTGCGCATAAGGTCTTATGGATCTACACTAAACTAGGGCTCCATAACTCTGCCTCCTAACAGCTCAGTAGTTCTTCAATGATCACTATACATGAGGAATTGAAGGACTTCCCACTTGTCAAGATTTTGGTTGCTCCAGAATGCTACTCCTTGGGCACTTGTGATGATCCTAAATATGTTTCAAGCTCAAAAATTCGAACTTCCTGAGGAACGACTTCAAAATTCTTGTTCTAATACGATATAGAAATATGGTGATATAATTGCAACTACTCAAGAATTTTAATCTAAATCACAAGACACAATCCTACTCTACTGATCCGTGGAATTCAATTCACAATTTAGAACATCAAGCACAAACATGCAAAGAGAAATAACACACATGCACACAATATTTTTCCAAGGGAAAGCAATCTGCTAAAAAACCCTTAAGCCTGTTTGCATTAATCAAGTGAATTGAGAAACAATTAGAATTGTGATCTCTCTCTCTAAGGACAAACTGCAAGAGTAAACTTTTTCTCACTTTACCTGCACTCGCGCTGCAACTACTATACTAATGAGTCTGATCTCCCCAAATCTTGAAGTACTAGCTTCCATAGGGTTGCTCCATCTGAAACTAGACCATCAATCTACCTCCTAATAGTCCATGGCTCCTTTCATGTGTATTATACTTTAGGTCTTCAATTTGTTGCATATTGCATACAAAATTTATTGTTCACAACTACGTTTGTGAATATTGCTCAACCTTCTAGATCGTCCCTATCCCTGTGACATATCAATTGTTATTGTCACTCTTCTTAGGGCTTTCATATCTGCCCACATACAGTCACTCCTTAACTGATCTATAACTTCTATGATGAGCCCTCTTATCTCTAATTTTCCAAACACCAAACCATTGAACTAGGGCAGCAAAACCAGCCCACTTGACTGCTCTTGGTTGCTCCAAAATTCAATCCTTAGGGTATCAAAATATAACCCACTTATTGTGACAATTCTGCCACTTATCAACAACACTTTGGGAAACTAGACATCCACTAACAAGCATCCAACACATAGTACATAAGCTGAATACATAAGCTCAAAAAGCTAAGCTACCCTTGTTTTATCAAAAAATTGGAGGAGATTCTGAAGGTAGAAGTTTTTTCACCAAAGGCGATATCACAGGCCTTGTAATTATCTAAGGGGGTTTGGTAGGTCAATTCATGGGGATCCAACCTTCTCTGTGCTCAATTCAGAGACTGTAAAGTGCAAAAGTACATCTAATATATATATATAGATATATATATATATATTATGTATTAATAAATAAAACTGTTGGGCATTAGGATGTGTTTTCATGTAAATGTAAAATCAAAAAATAAATTGTTTTTTAGTCATTTAATTATTTATAATTGGAGTTGGTTAAACATAAATGTTGTTATCCATAAATGGAGTCACTTATTAGTAAGTGAGAAATAAGCACTCAATTATGGTTGTTATCTGTTCAATATTTGTATTATGTGATTTTTGCATTCATTTTTATGTTAATCATTATTTTTTGAAAAAAATAGTGTTTTGACATGAAATTCATAAAAAACAAAAATAAAAACAAAAAAAAACAAAACAAACTATTATTTAACCATTTTTAGTTAAAATTTTCCTATAAAAATTGTGATTTTGACATGTCATCTCTAGCAAAAAATTACAAAAAATTATCAAACTGTGTAGTTTTTTAGTTATATTTGTGTGAAAAATGGTTTTTTTGTCAATTGTTAAAAATTATTGTTTTTTAGAGACAATTATTTCATTTGGATTGAAATATTAATTAACGATGTATAAATATATAGAATATCGAAAATTCAAAATATCAACCTTCTTCTTTAAATATGCAAAACAATAAAAACCTCACTACAAAAAAAAAAATATGAAGAAGAAGACCACTTCAAAAATTATTAAATTTAAAAAATAATTATTTACATTTCATACATTAGAAAATTTAAAGTCAAAAAATAGGTCTTTTAAAAAAATGGTCTGATGTAGAATTACCACTTTTTTAAATCAGGATGAAAATCACTACCATTCTAAAACGTAATGTACATAAAAGAATTTAAAGTGCCAAAAACTATGCTCTAAAAAAGATGTGTGTTCTGCATCACCCCTTTTCAAAATCGGATCACTTTTTTGCTATCTCTACAAAACGGGTAACAATATTAGTTCTCGTTTCAAAGTTTACATTGTTGTTGGCAAATATGATAGAAATGGCACACGGTATGGCAGTAATTTCCTTTTTCTTGATGTTATCTAATAGCTATAAACTTTCATCCATGAAACATGTGAAATAAAGCTCTTACTAATGGGTATTGTATATCCTTGCATAGTGTTATCAATGGTAAATAAAGTACAAAGCTTACATTAAGATGATAGCAGCTTAATAAATAGTTGTGTATTATATAGAATACATGTTCCTATTTGTAATAGATATGTGTAATACGGGAAACAACTTGCATTGTTCTAGTTCAATAAGTGAGATGAGATAGTTAGTGCAATAATAGGAACTTAGTAAATGCTAGCTAATCAACCCACCCAAACAAACTTAGTTACCACCTACTACTGAAGGGGTTATAGTCAACCTGGTCTCTCTTCAAACAAATGCACCAATTCAAAGAATTCCCACGAGTATCTATTCAACATGCTCTCGAATGACGCAGTTAACAAAATTGCTTTGTTTTTCTCATGGGTCTATATTTTGTTTGATACACTCCCAACTGGTGGTCCCAAACCTTACCACAAATGCTCAGTGGAACCTGCTCCTGCAGTTCAGTTCTAACATGAACCTGCCCAAATGAATTTTCTATCAAAACCGATGCAGCAATTGTAACAAGATTTTCTCTTGGCAAGGACTTGTTGCCCCGCAACCCATCTTGTTATTAAATAGGATATCTAACTAACAAGCTCGGTGATCGAAAACTCCATGCTCACATTGGACCACCTAAAATAAATGAGAGGCACTTAAGACAATGCAAAAATATAAGGAGAATCTGAGGACTTTTGTGAATTCTGACACCAAATTATTTATATGTGTTTGGCTTCTTTCACTCATGAGGTTGAAAGATTCACATCTTGTTCATATGGTTGAACGAAGTTTCTATGGTGATTTAGAATAAGGAAGTACATTAATCTAAAATTGAAATTTGTTGGAATAAAGTAGTTAATCTATATTTTAAAGTGGGTAAAATTGATCAAAAAATTAATAAGTTTGAAGTGTTTGATTTTATTCATTTTTAATGTATTTTAAAAAATAGAAAATATTAATGAATAATATAAAAAATTATCAAAAAAACATGTGTCTCTGAGGGTTCCTGAAGACTTGGATGTAGATTCGCTTTGCAGCAAGATGTCTCATAGCTCGGGTGGCTCTATGCCCCCGCCTCCACCACTGGCCGATATTCATGCATTTTACCCTCTAGTTGTGAACGAGTCAAAATATTAGAAAGCTAAGCCGCACCCCCCCTGTTTTATCAAAAAATTGGAGGAGATTTTGAAGGTAGAATTTTTTGCGCCAAAGGAGATATCATAGACCCTGTAATTAGCTGAGGGGGTTTTGTAGGTCAGTTCATGGGGATTAGGCCTTCTCTGTTCTCAGTTTAGTAGTGGGTTGAAAAAAATGGAAGCCAATGATTGTATAAAAATGGTGATAGAATTGCAACTACTCAAGAATTTTAATCTAAATCACAAGACACAGTTCTACTCTACTACTCTTCAGAATTCAATTCACAATTTAGAACATCAATCACAAACATGCAAAGAGAAATAACACACGTAAACATAGTATTTTTCTAGGGGAAATCAATCTACTAAAAACCCCTTAATCCCATTTGCATTAATCAAGTGAATTGACAAACAATTACAATTGTGATCTCTCGCTCTGAGGAAAAACTGCAAGAGTAAACTTATTCTCACTATGCTTGCACTCGCGTTGCCCATACTCGCGCTTCTTGTAATCGCGCTGCCCATACTCGCATTGCTTGCACTCACGCTGCCTGACTTACGTTGCCCATACTCGCGCTTCCTGTACTCGCGCTGCCCATATTCGCATTGCCTGCACTCACGCTGCCTCACTCGCATTGCCCACACTCGCACTGCTTGCACTTGCTCCTATTTCATTGTGTAATTCTTGAGGAAATAGGCCCATATTTCCCCTTATTTTCTTGTGCAATTCCCAAGGATTGATCACCTGAGAAATACTCTAAATTGTACACTCAATCTAGTATATAATTACTGATACACTACCTTGGAATCTCCACCACAGCTGAGGAACTTGAATTTCTTGCATGCACTAGCTATTTTGAGTTGATTGATTAATTAACAGGATGATCACTAAGTTAGACTGCTACCCTACTACACAACTGACCTTCCACTAGTTCTATCTACAGTTGGAACTAGTTTAATTGAATAAACTAGAAATAAATGAACTAGATTAGTAAAATTTAGAAATCACACATGCTTAACTGAACTCCAAGCCCTATAACTCGAATTTACTGAGCTAACTGAGTGACAAAAGCCATATCACCTCAGTTAACTGCCTCTAAGTTGTCTGCTGATGTGGAAATTCAAATTCTCTCAATTTGACTAAGGCTAAAGTCAAATTAAGCCTTTCTTGCTACACTTCTCAACACTCCCTCTTAGCAAGAAAGGGATTTTTAACCACCCCTGTCCAACACCTTTGTAATGTACTATAGCAACACCTCTCATTTTTGTTGTTGCTACTGCAACAACTACAACAGAGAAGCATCCAAAAAAAACTTTGAATCAATTGTGTTTGCAACTATCTACTAGGAAAATCGTGTTATTATTGACTCTTCTACTAAGCCTCTTGCTCTGTTGTCAACACTCCTTTGCACTCCTCAATATCTGACTGACACTAATCCTCCTGCTATAGAATTATGTGGGCCCCTGTAGCAAGGTAATGATCCATGAGAAGGACACTTCAATGGACCCTGCCCAAATTTCTACAATTTTGGGGCTAGGGATCTACATCGCTCCACTACATTCCTGGAGGTATGGCTACATGCAAACTGAACTCTGATCTACTCATATTGTTGTTTCTACTTCTCGATTTTTGTTTTCACATTACTTAATCCAGGTGGATATTGGTGGCCACCCGTCAATTCCACTTGGACCCCCACCATTGTTTCTTTCAGTTTTCTCAGTTTCCTTAATTGTAGCACAATTTATTATTTTTAGTAGTTTTTCGAGTCCTAAACTTCCGGAGCCGTTTTGAGGCCCTAAATGATGTTTTTTTGGCAATCTACCGTCAGCGATTTTGTATTAAAATCAGCTCTTCTGTCGTAGTCCTCGGAGAGATATTTCCAACGGGGTATCATGCGCGTCAAACGGAGATAATATGACCAAGTCACGACCCTAGGAAGTTGGTTTTCCAACTAACCCCAACGGGGCCCATGAACTCTTAGTGTTACATCTCCTCAGGTTATGGTTTTGGTTGTTTAGGGTTTTCTCTTATTGTTCAATAATAAAAAGGCCCTTGAGCCTCATCGTAACATAGTTCAGAGGCATATAGCCGCCACATCTCTTCTCGGAGATAAGCTACCATCGCCCGAGCTAGTTTATTTCCATTTCTATTTGTAAGCATATTTCAATATTTTCCATTAATGAAACAAAGTATTAGTTCTGTTGCATCTCTATATTTATGTTTACATCTGTAATTTGTTGCATTCCTGTTTAAATCTGGATCAGTGGTATCAGAGTGGTATGCTCTTTCTCTGTTTTTCTTTGCCTGTCCACAACGAGGTCAAGATATAAGGAGTTAGGGCTTGAACTGGTCGAACCTTTGTAATACCAGCCACGTAAATCACTACGGCCTCCCATGGCGAATGAAAAGAAAGATGAGGGGGGCAGGAGATCCTATCAAAATCTTACTCGAAGAGGCTCTCGAGCGACAAAGGAACGCAATGATGGACAACTTTGCCCAGATCCTTCAGCGGCTACCCAGAGTGACACATCTACTTCCAGCAGCTACTCTGGAAGCACCACGCCCTTTAAGGTACAAGTTAACTTTGAAATTCCCATATTTGAGGGTCAGATAGATGCAGTCATTGTAGATAAATTATTAAATCTGCTAGAAGGGTATTTTTTTGTTCATGATTTTTTCAATCGGAAAAAGATTACTTTCGCTCTTCTCAATGCCGCCCCCCCACGTCAAGCACTGGTGGGAAACCTACTGTGAGTAGAAGAATGAAATTATGACCTCACCTTTTTTAACTGCACCCACTTGGAATTCATTCCGAGATGCCATGAAGGAGCAGCACTACCCTGTCGAAAGCTATGAGGATAAATGCATAAAGTGGACCACGATGCGGCAGGGAAGGGACCAAGACGTGCCAAAGTTTACCAATATTTTTCATACCCTTTGCACAAAGTTGGGTATCAACGATTCTGATCGGCATTTGGTACTCAAATACCGTGGTTGCCCACATAGGTACATCCAGGACGAGACAGAGTTCCTGGACATCACCTCGTGCGGCACGGCATACCAATACACTGTCAAGATCAAGCAGAAGTTTAACCAGAAGAAGCGAGACTTTGGATCTGCGAATCTGAAGCAAGGGAAAGGTGCCCCCAAACCGCAGAAAAAAGGACAAAGGCAAGGTGGTGTGGCCCAGGACAACCCGCCAAACCCACAAGAAAAGAACAACATTGCAAAGCCAAAGAAGGACATGGGAAAATGGCATGAGTTCCATAAGAGCTCCACTCATAACACAAGTGAGTGTCGGGTCAAGCAGTCACTGGTGGCCAAGCTAAAGGCTTTGGAATCAGATGCATGTTCCGACTCTGAGTCAAAACCTGACAAGGGGAATGACAAAGGGAAGAAAATTATCGATGCGAAGCCCAACGCCACTGTCACCACCATGAAGACCCAGAGGAGGAGGAGCGCCTCTTCCACTCCCAGATGTGGGTAAAGGGTTCCCCACTACAGTTCATTATCAACAACAAGAGCCAAAAGAACCTTATTTTGGTAAAGGTCGTGAAGCAGCTAGGCTTACCGACCACGGCACATCCCCAACCATACACCATCGGGTGGCTTAACCAAGGACGGTATCTTCGTGTGAGCCAGCAGTGTCGCCTTCCATACAACATCAAGCCCTTCACGGATGAGGTATTATGTGACATTGCTCCCCTTGATGTTTGTGATGTATTATTATTCCAACCATACTTGTAGAAGCGACATGATGTGTATGACTCAAGGCCTTGTGCTGTTATTATTACTTTGGGAAATAAGTCGTACAGGATACCGGAGGTAGCATCGCCTACTGCCATCTCTTTGGTTACTAAAAAACAATGCAGTAAGATATTTCCAAAACTGGGAAATTTGTTTTCCTGATGATACACCCTCAAGGAAAGAAAAATACGGTGGCCATGACCTCCAAACAGGGTCCCTCCACACAACAACAATAGATGGACAAGGTCGTAGAGGAGTACGAGGACATCTTCACCTCCCCCGCAGAGGTGCCTCTACACTGTCAAGTCAAGCACTCCATTGATCTGACCCCAGGTGCACTGCTGCCCAATAGACCAATCTACCAGCGCTCCATTCTAGAGAATGATGAAATCAAGAGGCAGATTCAGGAGCTACTTTAGAAAGGTCACATCCAACCGAGTTCATTGCCCTGTGTGAGCCCAATCGTGTTGGTATAGAAGAAGGATGGGACTTGGAGACTCTGTATTGACTATCGAGCGCTGAACAAGATCATTATTCGAAATAGGTACCTGATCCCATGGATTTATGACCTTCTAGACCAACTAAAGCGGGAAAAATGTTTCAGCATGATCGATTTGGAGTTAGGATATCACCAAGTACCAATCGAACCCTTCAATGTGTGGAAGACTGCCTTTAAAGCCAAGGAGGGCCTTTTCGAATGGTTGGTTATGCCTTTCGGGTTGACGAATACTCCTGCAACCTTCATGACGCTGATGGATGACACCATGTGGCCATTCAACAAGTCATTTATAGTGGTATACTTGGATGACATCCTGATCTTCAGCCAGAGTTGGGAAGAGCACCTCTACCACATCCGACAGGTTCTCCAAACACTGCGGTAACACAAGCTATGTGCCAATTTGGAGAAATGCACTTTTGGCATGACCCAAGTTTAGTATCTGGGATACATTATTGATGAACGGGGGGTGCATGTGGATCCAGCCAAGATCCAAGTCATTTGGGATTGGCCATCTCCAACCACTCTGACAGAGCTCCACAACTTTCTGGGTCTTGCCAATTTCTACTGCAGGTTCGTGTTAGGATTCTCTCATATCACTTGGCCCTTGAGTCAAGTCACCAAGGGAGGAAGAAAGAAAAATTCTTTTGGTCTGAATCTCAACAGAAGGCATTCACAGAGTTGAAACATCACCTCTGCTCGGCACCAGTGCTCGCATTACCAGACTTGCAACAACCATTTGAGATCGAGACAGATGCCTCTGACTATGCTATTGGGGCAGTCCTTACTCAACATGGGCATCCAATGGCATATCACAATGAGACACTTTCAGACACAGTTCGGAAGCATCCCACTTATGATAAAGAGATGTATCCTAATGTGCAGGCCTGCCGACAATGGAAGCATTACATTTTGGGGAAGGAAACGGTCATCCACACAGACCATCAGCCCCTGCAGTTCATACAGACACAAGGGAAGTTGCAGAATGATCACCATCAGAAGTGGTCCACATACCTGCAACAGTTCCATTTGAATATCAAGTATAAGAAGGGAAACACCAATAATGTTGCATATTGCCTCAGTCAACCACCGATCATGGCGTTAACCACCATGCTCAACTCTTGTGGGCACGAGATTTCTGATTGGCCACTTCTCTACAATAGCAACCTAGATTTCGACCACACATACCAGACGCTCTTAGAGGGTCAGCACGTTCCAGATTATTACCTCCAAGATGCCCTGTTATGCCACCTGGGTCACCTTTTTGTTCCTTCAAGCGAGCATGCCAAGATGATTTTGGAAGCGCACTACAGTTGGGTTGCTGGGCATTTCGGGGTCGAGAAAACGATGGCGTTATCGTAGAAGTATTTCTATTGGCTGAATCTTCGACAAGATGTCGAGAAGTACATCAGATCCTGCACTACCTGTGCCATTGCCAAACTGGCCATCAATGATGTAGGAGCATCCAGCTCAGGGAGGTCATGGCTAGGAGTTTTTCTCTTCTAACAGATTGAGTTTTCGTTAGTTTTCATTTCCATTTAAATTTCTAGGTACGACTATCTCAACCATTGTTAGTGTTTGCTTACGTTCTTTTTATTTTTAGTTTTATTTAAAATTTACTTTTAGTTTATAAATCAAGAAAGGACAGTTATTCAGAAATAACCTAATGTAACTACTGGCAGTTTGGCAACTTCCCAGTGTTCTTTAAAAAATGAAAAAAGGAAACAACGATTGTAATCTTTTGACCATCATAGAACTGAATGAAGAAAATGCACAGAAGCATTCTGAAGAACAAACACATCTGAATCCATTCATATTACAGCTTTAGCATCTTTTCTACGAAATACAATTAAATTCATTTTCTTTTCCATAGCATAATGATGACAGACAGTGAACAGTAAGCACCGAAGCAAGGAGAGCACCCAAACAAGTCAACAACATAACAGAGCAAGCTTACGAGAGAAACAAGAGAGCCACTGTCAGAGGAACACCCAAGAAAACAAAGCTACAGGTATAGAATCGAACTCATAACAATTTTCCTTTGCAAATTTTTATCAACTGAATCATTGTATAAATATATATATATATATATGTCTGTCAAAGCCGAACATCCACAGCCCAATATTCAGAGCCCAGCAATAAAAAGAGTTGACACTGCCAAAACAAAACCACCGCGAGGTCACCACAGCACCGTATCATTACAACCATAATTAAACGCAGCATAGCCATAAATATATAGTGAAGCTACAGGCACAGTGTGGCCAAGAAACTGCAAAGCCGAATCCAAACCATGACAACAGTCCCATAAACCCTACGAATAGCAAAAACCATCAAACAGACAAGCAGAGAACTTTCAAGGAGCGACCCTACCCAGTTCGAGCATAGGAGTCCGAGTTCGAGGTCCAAAAATGGAGCCCAATCGTGCACCTGCATGGCCAACAAGCAGGCCATCATAACCAATAAAATGAAGCCATAGACAGAGGGTTGAAAACAGAAGAAAAGACCAATAGAACTTACCTGAGAAAGCCGAGCTCGTGTGAACCATAGGAGAGAACCCATGAACAGAGGTTACAGTCGTAGAGTGCTCACTGCCCACAAGGAGCAAGAGATGTCAGCTCCAGAAGGAGATGAGGAGAAAATGACCAGCATGGAAAGCAAACTTACCTTTAGATAACTGTCGAATGAGAGCCGAGAGCCGAGCCACTCCACAACCGCAATCCGTGGCCAGAACCAAGAAAACAATCAAATAGTGGAGTAAGTGCATCATAGCCAACAGTGAATAGCAAAAGCCTACAACCGAAAACATAAACAGAGCCGAGCCAAATTGAAACCAGAGACCGAGACCAAGGGTTCCAGACCCAGATCCGAGGAAACGAGCATAGAACATGCAACATTAACCGCATACGCAGGAGGAGACCCTCACAGAAGAGCATGTACAAGCACGGTGAGACTAAAACCCTGTAAAACAACCAGAGCCAGAACCCTTGTTTCGCAGAGTGGCAGAGCAAATGGACCAGAGACCTCCCTCACAAGCAGCAGAGTGAAACAGTAGTGAAATGACTCGACTTAGGGTTTTGGGGGTTTGGTAAGAGGCGGGAAGGAACGAGCCCAAGTCCAGGACACCTGTCCCCAAATCATTAACACCATGGTACAGTGCCCTAAGTCAACCAGCTATGCCATTAACAACAAAACACTCAACGGTTAAATATTTATATGGAAGTGTAAAGGGCTAGTCTCATTACAGTTAACTGTTTTTCTTTATAAAATGGAAACTAGAAGAAGAGGTCATGGCAGAGCTATTCGAAGAGTAGTTGATGAAGGATCGAGGGAGGAGATTAGGATCCTGAATGCCCGTTTGGCAGTAGTAGAAGCAGGAAGGAGAAGGGATCCGGAAGTAGGGGATGACAGTGATGAAGAAGCTGTAGTTACGACAGATGGATCAGATGAAGAAGGACCTGAAATCAAATTTTTAAGGTCAGTTTTGTTGGCTAGCAGTAAGCCAAAGCCTGAAATTCTGAACTATGATGGTAGTTTGTCCACAGAAGTGTTGTTGGACTGGATTAGTGAGTTAGACAAATACTTTGAATGTGAGGAGATCAGCGAAGATAGGAAAGTTAATTTCACTACCACCAAGTTGAAAGGACACACGACCTTATGGTTGGACAATGTCCAAGCAGAGAGGAGGAGATTGAATAAGTTACCCATTAAAAAGTGGACCAGAATGGTCGCCAAGATGAAGGGTAAGTTTTTGCCCAAAGATTACCAGATTGCTCTGTATCGGCAGGTACAAAATTTGAAGCAGAGAGGAATGACAGTGAAAGAATATACTGAAGAATTTTATCAGGTGAATTTGAGAGCTGGTTATACTGAAGACACCCCAGAAAATACAGCAAGGTTTGTGAATGGCCTAAGGCTGGAGATATTGGATGAGATAAGTATTCTTTCTCCAAAAACCATAGAGGAAGCATACCAGAGTGCCTTAAAGGCAGAAGAAAAGATCGCAAGGAAGCAGAATGCCAGGAGAGGACGAGGAACTGGCAGAGGGAAAGGACAATCCTTTGGCAGAGGAAGGACTGCCAACAACAGTGAAGAGGGTAGCAGTTCAAAGACCTCAGGGATAGTAGAAAAGGAAGGTAGCACTAGGGGAGGAAGGCCATACCAGAGAGGAAGGGGAAATGGCAGGGGTAGAGGAGTTGCCTACCAGTGTTACAAGTGCCACAAGTGGGGGCACAGGTCCTTTGAGTGCCCTGAAGGAGAACAGGCTGGTCAAAGAGGAGCATATGTTGCTCAGACAGAGGAAGTAGAGGCACCACCTCAAGAGGTAGAGAATGTACCAGAGACAGGAGAGGCCTTAGTCTTGAACAAGGTACTGTTGAAATCGGCAAAGGAGACAGCTAAACAAACCCAAAGAAAGGCATTATTTCGGACTGTGTGCAAGTCACATGGCAAATGTTGCAAACTGATTATAGACAGTGGAAGCACTGATAATCTGGTTGCAACAGAGATGGTGGAGAAATTGGGTTTAAAAAGGTTGAAGCACCCAACTCCCTATAAGGTGTCATGGTTACAGAAGGGTCACCAACTGCTAGTTGATGAGCAGTGTGAGGTGGAGTTCCATATTGGCAAGTATAGGGACAAAGTGATTTGTGACATCATGCCCATGGATGTGTGTCATATTCTGCTAGGTAGACCATGGCAGTATGACCGAAAAGTTGTTCATGACAGGAAAACAAATTGTTACAAGTTTGTCAAGGATGGGATTAAGCATACGCTAGTACCCATCAAGGAAGAAGAAACATCAGAAACTAGTGGGACAAAAGTGTTGCTGGTGGGTGGAAAAGAATTTCTAAAACAGATTGAAGATGACGAGGTAAAGTATGATGTTGTAAGGAGACCGAGAGCAGTGTTGTTGCACACTGAAATTTCTGACTTACTTGAAGAAATCCAGGAATTGTTGCAGGAATTCAACGACATTGTGGTGGATGATTTACCGGATAAGTTACCACCAAAGCAGAGTATCAGTCATCACATAGATTTCATCCCTGGAGCTAGTTTACCAAATAAAGCTGCTTATTGGATGAGTCCCAAAGACAATGAAGAGATCAAGAAGTAGGTACAGGAATTGTTGGACAAAGGCTTGATACGGGAAAGTTTAAGTCCCTGTGCAATTCCAACAGTTTTAGCTCCCAAGAAAGGAGGCGAGTGGCGGATGTGTACAGATTCACGAGCAATAAATAAAATTACGATCAGATACAGGTTTCCATTACCATGAATGGATGACATGATGGACTGCTTGAGTGGGGCAACATATTTTTCGAAGATAGATTTGAAGAGTGGATACCACCAGATTAGAATCAGAGAAGGGGACGAATGGAAAACAGCTTTCAAAATTAATGAAGGGTTGTATGAATGGCTGGTGATGCCATTTGGGTTCAGTAATTCCCATAGTACTTTCATGCGCCTGATGAACGAGATGTTGAAGGAGTTCATTGGGAAATTTGTGATTGTGTATCTTGACAATACACTGATTTTCAGCAAGACCAAGGAAGAACATTTTCGACACGTTCAATATGTTCTAGAGAAGTTGCAGCAAAACATGTTGCTGATAAATTTGAAAAAATGTTCTTTCTTTCAGAAGGAGTTAGTCTATTTGGGTTTTGTGATTACAAAAAATGAGCTAAAAATGGACCCAGAAAAATTTGCAGCTATACTTAGCTGGCCATCCCCTAAGAGTCTATTCGAATTTCGGAGTTTTCATGGGTTGGAAAGTTTCTATCGCAAGTTTATAAAGAATTTTAGTGGAATCTACTCACCTATGTTGGATACAATAAAAAAGGCAAGTCAACCTTTTCAGTGGACTAAAGCTACAAAGAAGAGCTTCTAGATATTGAAGAAGAAGACCACTAAGAGGCCAATTTTGAGGTTTCCTGATTTCAACAAACATTTTCAAGTTCGTTGTGATGCCAGTGATACAACCATTGGAGTCATACTCAGCCAGGAAGATAAACCAGTAGCCTATTTCAGCGAAAAATTAAATGAAATCAGGCAAAAGTATACATCTTATGACAAGGAGTTTTATGCCGTCGTCCATGCCTTGAAGCATTGGAGACATTATCCGTTGGGTAATGAGTTTTTCTTGTTTTCTGATAATTCTGCATTACATTATGTTATGCAACAACATAAGTTGAATCACAAACATGCAAAATGGGTGGAGCACTTGCAGAGTTTTACATTCGTATTGAAGCATATCAGTGGTCAAGCGAACAAGGTAGCAGATGCACTAAGCAGAAGAGTTCTACTCTTGCAGGAGAGCACGATACAAGTGTTGGGATTTGAACATCTGAAGGACTTGTATCAAAAAGATGTAGATTTCAAGGAGGCTTATGAAGCCTACCAGAATCCTTTGTTGAGGAACAATAGTCCATGGCTGGACTATAACTTGCAGGAGGAGCTGTTATTCAAGGGAGGACAATTGTGTGTTCCAGAATGTTCGATGAGGGAGAACATCATCTGGGAAAAACATAGTGGAGGTCTAGCTGGAAATTTTGGCATTGATAAGACCTTAGATTAGCTCAATCATTTCTATTACTGGCCGAAGATGCGAAGAGACGTGCAGCGGTATGTGACCAGGTGTAAGATATGTCAGTTGGCGAAAGGGCACAGTCAGAACATGGGGTTGTATAC
The DNA here is from genome assembly GCA_031772625.1 of Pinus tabuliformis. Lineage (NCBI taxonomy): Eukaryota > Viridiplantae > Streptophyta > Pinopsida > Pinales > Pinaceae > Pinus > Pinus tabuliformis. Next base: position 305,253,706 of record CM062807.1, read on the forward strand.
ACCCTTTCCTATTCCAAACAAACTGTGGGATTCAGTCAGTCTGGACTTTGTCTTGGGTCTGCCCAAAACACAGCGAGGTTTTGATTCCATCATGGTGGTGGTGGACCGATTCTCGAAGATGGCACACTTCATCCCTTGCAGAAAAACCAGTGACGCTACCCATGTAGCACACTTGTTTTTCACTGAAGTCGTCAGACTACATGGCTTACCCAAGTCCATTATTTCCGACAGGGATGTGAAATTCACAGGACATTTCTGGCGCACCTTGTGGAAAAAGTTGGACATGAAGTTAAATTTCAGCTCCGCTTATCACCCACAAACTGATGGGCAGACGGAGGTAGTGAACAGAAGTTTAGGAAACCTGTTGTGGAGTCTAGTTGGAGAAAATTCACGAATGTGGGATCGTGTACTTGCTCAAGTGGAATTTGCTTACAACGATTCACCGAATCGAAGCACAAGAAATAGTCCTTTTCAGATCTTGTATGGAATGCATCCCCGAGGAGTGCATGAGTTACGAGATTTGGGGCAGTTAGAAAGGAGAATTGCTGACAGGGAAGACTTTGAAATAGCAATTAACGACCTACATGAGCAGGTGAAGACAAAATTATAGGATAGAAGTTAAAGGTACAAACAGAAAGCAGATCTGAAGCGACGGGAGGTACAATTTAATGTAGGGGATCAAGTTCTAGTGCATCTGCGCAAAGAAATATTCCCTAAGGGTGAATACAATAAGCTGAAATTCAAAAAAAATGGACCTTGTAAAATTCTGCGTAAGTTTTCTGCAAATGCCTATGAGCTGCAATTGCCTCCAGGTATAGGAATATCGCCCATCTTTAATGTGGCGGATTTATTCCCATACACTGCAAGTCCAGAAGAGGACAGTTCGGCGCAGCCAAAGCGAGATACCCAGGGAGAGAGTAGTTCGTGGATGAGACAAATTCCTTTAGCTCAGCCACTTGAAATCGAAGGAATCCTCGATACACAGGTGGCCAGGCGGACTCGGAGAAAGGAGTACCTACAGTACCTCATCAAGTGGAAGAACCGCCCTATTGAGGACAGTTCGTGGCTTGACGTAGGACAGATACAACGTGCAGGGTATTCTATCAAGGAGCTCATGGACCAGAGCCATGAATTTTGACCTACCCCGGAGCTTGATGCAAGAGCATCCAGCTCAGGGAGGTCATGGCTAGGAGTTTGTCTCTTCTAACAGATTGAGTTTTCGTTAGTTTTCATTTTCATTTAAATTTCTAGGAACGGTTGTCTTAGCCACTTTTAGTGTTTGCTTACATTCTTTTTATTTTTAGTTTTATTTAAAGTTTACTTTTAGTTTACAAATCAAGAAAGGACAGTTATTCAGAAATAACCTAATGTAACTACTGGCAGTTTGGTAACTGTCCAATGTTCTTTACAAAATGAAAAAAGGAAACAACGATTGTAATCTTTTGACCATCATAGAACTGAATGAAGAAAAGCACAAAAGCATTCTGAAGAACAAACACATCTGAATCCATTCTATTACAGCTTTAGCATCTTTTCTACGAAATACAATTAAATTCATTTTCTTTTCCATAGCATAATGATAACAGACAGTGAACAGTAAGCACTGGAGCAAGGAGAGCTCCCAAACAAGTCAGCAACATAACAGAGCAAGCTTACGGGAGAAACAAGGGAGCCACTATCAGAGGAACACCCAAGAAAACAAAGCTACAGGTACAGAATCAAACTCATAACAATTTTCCTTTGCAAATTTTTATCAACCGAATCACTGTATATATATATATATATATATATATATATATATATGTCAAAGCCAAACATCCATAGTCCAATATTCAGAGCCCAGCAATAAAACAGAGTTGACAGTGCCAAAACAAAACCACCGCGAGGTCACCACAGGACCGTATCATTACAACCATAATTAAAATCAGCGGAGCCATAAATATATAGTGAAGCTATAGGCATAGTGAGGCCAAGAAACCAAAAAGTCGAAGCCAAACCATGACAATAGTCCCATAAACCCTACGAACAGCAAAAACCCTCAAACAGACAAGAACAGAACTTTCAAGGAGCGACCCTACCCAGTTTGAGTGTAGGAGTCCGAGTGCGAGGTCCAAAAACGGAGCCTAGTTGCACACTTGCATGGCCAACAAGCAGGCCATCAGAACCAATAAAATGAAGCCATAGAAACAGGGTTGAAAACAGAGGAAAATACCAATAGAAATTCCCTGAGAAAACTGAGCTTGTGCGAACCAGAGAAGAGAACCCATGAACAGAGGTTACGGTTGTAGAGTGCTCACTTCCCACAAGGAGCAAGCGCTGTCAGCGCCAAAAGGAGACGAGGAGAAAAAGACCAACATGGAAAGCAAACTTACCTTTGGATAACCACCAAATGATAGCCGAGAGCCGAGCCACTCCACAACCGCAACCTGTGGCCAGAACCAAGCAAACAATTAAACAGTGGAGCAAGTGCATCGTAGCCAACAACGAATAGCAAAAGCCTACAACTGAAAACGTAAATAGAGGCGAGACAAATTGAAACCAGAGATAGAGACCAAGGGTTCCAAACCCAGAGCCGAGGAAATGAGCACAGAATAGGCAACATTGACCGCATACGCAGGAGGAGACCCTCACAGAAGAGCATGTCCAGGCACGGTGAGACTAAACCCCTGTAAAACAACCAGAGCCACAACCCTTGTTTCGTAGAGCGGTAGAGCAAACGGGCCAGAGACCTCCCTCACAAGCAGTAGAGTGAAACAGTAGTGAAATTACTCAACTTATGGTTTCGGGGGTTTAGTAAGAGGCGGGAAGGAACTAGCCCCAAGGCCAAGACACCTGTCCCCAAATTACTAACACCATGGTATAGTGTCATAAAGTCAACCAGCTACGCGATTAAAAACAAAACAATCAACAATTAAATATTTATACGGAAGTGTGAAGGGCTAGTCCCATCAATCAAGAAGCATGTTGAGCCTCAAAATTATTCTTTCCTTAGCAACCCTTTTCATTCTTTTTCTTTGTTTTTCCATGAGAAAGATGCATTCTCATCGCCAATGTCCTGTATATACTATCTTAAGGAGGACATTTAGTGATTTACATATTATGCTTTTATGTTTTGTTGTTTGAATAAGTTTTTGTATGTCGGCTATTCCACAGCTACCTTCATGCTTTAACAGTTTCCAGGTGTCGGAAGGAGAAACTAGCTACATGGGCAGTTTGGAAATCATCCTGACATGGACCTTGTCCTATTCACTTAGCCCAGGTTGACAAAGGAAATGGCATAAGACTACGGTCAATGGATAAGTCAAATGCAGAGACCGAAGGTAACAGGACTCTGTTTCGTGGTAATTAACACGTTTAACAGTGATGGGAAGCGTTATCCGAAACAACTACCCGTACTTACGGACTCCAGCAGCCACCTGTAAAATCGAATCCAACAGCCACCATGTCTTGGATTTATGTCTCCAACAGCCGAGGAGGAAATTTTGCATACTTGTCTCCTATGTGTTTGACTGTAGCATGTTTTTCTCTACAAACAATTAGATGTTTTTTCTTATAAATACCTGTGTAAAGGACCGTAGAAGTTAGTAGTGGTAGTGATAGTTTTATTGTGAAATAAACTTCTGAACTCTGTAATTTCTGGGAATTTTGTGTCCCTATTTTTAATATGAAGACCATATGTTTTATGAGAATCTGAAGGAGTCTCCTTGGAGTTGATTGAGCAAGCATAGCCTAATTAGTTGGAGAGGGCCCCTGCACTGAAGGAGGTTTCATTTCATTTTATTTTTCTTCTTCTTGTTAACTGTAAATTCATCATTTCCTTTCACAGTGTTTATAGTCATTTCCTTACTGACAATGTGTATAATGCAATTTCCATTATTTTCTTATTAAAAGTGCTCATAATTTAGAGTAGCTTCCATTTGCTTGATCTCTTTCTAGTTTTTATTAATAGTTAGAAGATGAAACTCAGTAATGTAATTTAGTTTACTTCATTCACTATTTTGCTAGTTTAAATTCTCAATTAGACTAATCAGTGCTATTTACTATCTCTGCCATTTTATTTTTAAGTTTACTAACTCATGGTGTTAATGAATGTTCTGAAGAACCCTTCAAGTTGATAATTCATCCTAAACTAAGTGGTTGAGCATTTCATCTCCGCAATGAGTTTTTGTTGCATCTCCGTATTTGCTTTCTTTTAGATTAATGAAGTACATAATTCCTTAAATGTCATCTCAAGGAGACCTTCTCCCAAAATTGAGAGGCAGAGTAACTAAGTATTTCATTTAGTTTTATTTATGTAATTAATTAGGCATCAGTGGCAAATTTCACTTTCATTTTTTAATTCATGATTTGGAAATAATGGTAAAACAGGAATAGAAACTTTGTTTTCATTTCTTGCTTAAACTTTGCTTTCAAGTCTTTCTTAAGCTTTTTATTTTTTTCATTTTTTAGATTTTGAGTAGTCTTTAAGGAGGTTAGACTTAAGTTCTTGATAATTACATTGTAAATCACTAGGGATTAAAGGACCAAAAACCCCCAAAACAACATAAAATACAAAAACAACGAAGTAAGAAGGGTTATCTAGCACAAGCAGTGCACTACACTTCATCAATTTACGATACCCGGATTGATAATTTATGTAGAGCAATTTAGAACACTAAATTGACCAAACATTTTGGCACCGTTTCCAGGGAAGTGTAACTAGGTAGCCTTATCCTTACATTCAGAAAAACAATGACATGCATAGAGAAAGAGATTCTAGGGGTAGATTTATAGCTAGGGGTAGAAGTTCAATACTTACAACACCACCTACTCCACCAAGAACAAGAAAAGGCACACCTCCATCCCAAACTCATACTCCTAGCCATAGGACTTCTGGAATTCCAGGGGCATAAATCAAATCAGAAGAATCTCCTACTTCATCTACCAAGACAATCCTAGGGGAGAAAAATTTCAAATCTCCAATAGCAGGAATAGCCTTTTTCACCTTCACAGGAGAGCACATTGTAGTTGAAGGATTAGGAATAGCTAGTGAGGAATAATAAGTAGAACCTCTCTCCCATATTCTATTAAAAGAAGAACCAAAGGAGGAGGAAGTAACCTTGTAGGTTGAACACTATACTGATTCTGAAGAAACTATAATGGCAGAAGAAGAACAAGATGGAGAATTCTCACTATTTGGAGGAAGGGGTAGATGGAGGGGTAGAGGAAATAATGGAGGAGGTAGAGGAAATAATGGAGGAGGTAGAGGAAATAATGGAGGAGGTAGAGGAGATAGGAAAATAGATAATTCTTTTGGATTTCCTATAGTGGATGAGGAAACAAATGCCACAATGAAAAATATCTCACCTTCTGTCCTCCCAAACTTCTATGGGTTGAAAAGTGAGGATCCTGAAACATTTTTGTTTGAGTTTGAAGTCTTATGCAAAACTTATGACTATCTAGAAGACTCTCAAAAACTTAAATTGTTTCCTTCAACACTAAAAGGAGCTGCTTTAAAATGGTTCATGGGGTTAGTCACTCAATCCATTAGAACATGGAATGACATGAAAAAGGCATTCTTGGATAGATACTTGGATTATTGCATGCCTACCAATCACAAAGAGGAAGTGTTCAAAATGATGCAAAGAGAGGATGAAAACTTAGAAGATTTGATTGATAGATTCAACTACAATTTGAAAAGAGAAAAGATGAACAATTTAGATGAAGAAACCTTGAAGGCTCTTTTATTAAAAGCCATTAGAGATGAGTGGATAGATATCCTTAACATGATGGGGAAGGGAGATATCTCTCAACTTCCATTAAATGATATAGGAGAACTATGTGTTCATCTCTCAAGAGGGAAATCTAAAACAGGGAAATGGCTGAGAGATCCTTCTCTTGTTAGAGTAAACAAATCTACAATTGAATCTGTAAGTAGGGCAGAAATTGACAATATGCTTGATGAATTTAAAACTGACATTCTAGGAAGCCTTAGTGAGCAATTAGACACCCTTAAAATACAAAACAAGTAGAAAACTGAGGCTGATGCTTTAGCCATTTTTTGTCCAAAATGCAAAAAAAAAAAAAAAAAATGCTCTAAGGGAATGCCCTTTAGATGCAAAAATTGTAGAAACTCCTATGATTTGCTCAGAAAGCCATGATACTAAGGGTTGTCCTTCAATCCCAAGTCTTAAGGTTGTCTTCCAAGAAGAAACAGTCCCAAATTCTGCAGAACCTCTTTGTTTTTTTGCTAGAAGACCTTGCAGGGGCCACAAAATCAGGGATTTAACAATCAAATGTATTTTCAGCCCCCACCAAACTGGAATTCTTGGCAGCAACCTTGGCCTCAACCTCAACCTCAACCTCAATCTCAACCGTGGGCACAAGGAGTACAAAATCCTTATGGGAGATTTTCTCAATATTACCAATATCCTCCATCATATCAGAATTATCCTCCCCCACATATTCAGCAACAAAATCAGCAGCCACAACTTCAAAATCAGAACCCTCAACTTTCATTGCCATTTCCACAACAACCTCAACAGCAAAACCAAAACCCTCAACTCTTACTGCCATTTCAGCAGAAACCAAATCAACTACCTGCCCAACCATTACCAAACCCCAACAATAAAAACCCTCAGAATCCTTACATGGTAGAAGGACAACAATTTCCAACTTACATGATTACTCCTCTAGATCTTAATGATGTTCAACTAAGATCTGGAAGGATATTAGAAAAGGAAAAACCTTCTGTAGTTATTCAAGAACAAGACAGTTCTGAGGAAGATTCTCTAAAAGTCAATAAAAGTTTTGAGGGAATATCCCTCCAAAACCAAAACATTGAAAAAAAAAAACAAAAAGAATCATTGAACACAACTCCTATCATTGAGCAACCATCATCTACTTCTACACTTCCTTTTCTTGAAAGACTACAAATTGATAGAGGGGTAGAAAAACAAATCTTGTTGCCCAACTATGATTTTCTAGATGAATTGAATAATGTCGGTATCAAAATTCCTTTGCTACAAGCCATTAGAGAAATTCCAATTCTATCCAAAACAATAAAGGAGTTTAGCATAAAAAAATCAGGAAGAAAAGCAAAAGAAACAAAAAGAATTCACCCGATAGGAAAAATAGCAGACATAATGATGGGAAAAATTGTCATACAGAAATATGCAGATCCAGGAAGTCCAATTGTAAAAACACATATCAATGGAGTTGATATTCCAAATACATTGATTGACTTAGGGGTTGCAATAAACATTATGAGCAAACAAACTATGGAGCAACTCAAGCTTCCTAATCTTCTTTACACACCTACCTTACTGCAACTAGCAGATAGATCAGTAATCAAACTAGATGGTGTGCTAGAAGATATTTTAGTATCCTTAGATTCTTGGGCATATCATGTTGATTTCATGACCTTAACTCCCAAGAACAATCTAGGAGGACATCCACTCATATTAGGAAGACCTTGGCTGGCCACAGCTGATGCTTTTATTAGCTGTAGATCTGGTGACATGTATATTTATGATGGTAATTCAACAAGGAAATTTACTCTATATCCTCCAGCAAAAGCAATCACAGAAATAGATGACAAGAATGGATTGATGATGAAGATGATATTCATCCTCTCTTTACTATTTCAAAAATTAGTGAAGATAGTCAAATTTTAAATACATTGGAAAATTTTGAATCATCTTCAGAATATGACCATGAACAATTTCAAGAAAAATCTAATGTTGAATATTTGTCATCTAATCAGATGTCTCTCTATTCTATGGAAGAGTTTGGTAGCTCTACAATTGAAATTTTTCTAGGTAGGACATTGAACATAAAAAAAAAACTTGGAGAAACTACAACAAGAAGAGCTAATCAAAACATTACAAAAACATTCTGCTACATTTGCATGGGAATACACTGACATGAAAGGCATTGATCCTAAGACTTGTATCCATCACGTCTATATTGAGGAAAATAGTATACCTATCAGACAACCTCAGAGAAGGATGAATCCAAATCTTAGGGAGATTGTGAAAGAAGAGCTCCAAAAATAACTGAATGTAAACTTCATTTACCCAATTTCAGATAACCAATGGGTTTCTCCTTTGGTAATTGTGCCTAAAAAGAATGGTAAATGGAGGGTGTGCATTGACTATCGAAAACTGAATAAGGCAACCCTTAAAGATCATTCCCTTTGCCTTTTATAGATCAAGTGTTAGATACATTAGCAGGTAAGAAGTATTTCTCATTCTTGGATGGTTTTAGTGGTTATAATCAAATTCAGGTAGCACTTCAAGATCAAGATAAGACCACATTTACTTGTCCATGGGGAACTTATGCCTACCGAGTACTTCCTTTTGGGTTATGTAATGTACCTGCAACATTCCAAAGAGCAGTACTAGGAATTTTTTCTAATCTGATACATGATTGGGTAGAGGTATATATGGATGATTTTACAGTCTATGGAAATACATTTGAAGAAGCTTTGGAAAATTTGGAAAAAGTTCTTAAAAGATGTAAGGAAATAAACCTTTCACTAAGCCATGAAAAATGTTTTATGATGTTTACAGAAGGTATTGTTTAGGACATCATATTTCAGGAGATGGGATTAAAGTTGACAAATCTAAAGTTGAAGTCATCTCTAAATTATCAATTCCAAACTGCCAAAAGGATGTTAGAAGTATTCTGGGATTTATAGGGTACTACAGAAGATTTATAGAAAACTTCACTAAAATAGCATCCCCACTCTTCAAATTTCTTACCAAAGATTGTGAATTCAATTGGAATTCTAATTGCCAGTTGGCACTTGAAACCTTGAAAACAAAAATTTCTGAAGCACCCATTTTAAGAGGTCCAAATTGGAAACTCCCTTTCCATATTTCAACAGATGCTTCATATACATCTTTGGGCGCTGTATTGGGACAAAAAGATTTAATTCTTTATGCCATTTACTATACAAGTAAGGATTTGACTCCCACTGAGTTGAATTTTACTGTGACTGAAAATGAATTTTTAGTTGTTGTTCATGTAATTAACAAGTTTAGACACTATATAACAGGCTATGAAACCTTTGTTCATACAGATCACTCTGCAATTAGATATTTGATGAATAAACCTATTACCAATGGCAGAGTTACAAGATGGATTTTACTTTTGCAAGAATTCAACATTACTGTGCTAGATAGACTAGGAAAACAAAACATAGTTGTTGATTTCTTATCCAGGATTCAGAATATCGAAGAAGATTCTCCGGTTGAAGATAAGTTTCCTGATGAATATCTTTTTGCAGTAACTATTCAAACTCCTTGGTTTTCAGATATTGCTAACTACTTGGCCACAGGAAAGTTACCTTCACATTTGTTTCCTAGAGAGAAAAGAAAAATTATTCAGGAAAGTGCAAGATATTCATGGATCACCAACGAATTTTATAAAACAGGGCCAGATCTTATGATCAGAAGGTGTGTCAGAGAAGATGAAATGCCCGAGATTCTTAAAGCATGTCATGATGAGTTGTGTGGTGGACACTTTGTTGACAAAAGGACAGCCTATAAAATCCTTTCTTTAGGATATTATTGGCCATCCATCTTCAAAGATACTAAAGAATATGTCAGGAGATGTAACAGTTGCCAAAGGGTAGGGAAACCTTCTCCCTCAAATGAAATGCCATTACAAACTCAGGTACTCATCAAACCTTTTGAAATGTGGGCCTTAGATTTTTTTGGACCAATTAATTCTCCATCTAAGCAGAAAAAGTATATATTGGTATGCACTGATTATGTCACTAAATGGGTAGAGGCCAAAGCATTACATTTTGCTAATGAAAAATCTATAGTTAATTTTCTTTTCGAGGACATCTTCACTTGTTTTGGTGTTCCAAGAGAAATTGTGACAAATCAGGGATCTCAATTCACATCTAACCTGGTGGAAGGGCTTGTGGAAGAATACAAGATCAAGCATAGGAAATCTACTCCCTATCATCCACAAGCAAATGGTCAAGTGGAATCTACAAATAAAGTAATTGAAGGAATCTTCACTAAGACTATGCATCTACATAGAAGAGATTGGGCAGAAAGGCTTCCTAAAGCCTTACGGGCCTATAGAACTACATGGAGGAACACAACGGGACATACACCCTATGAACTTGTTTATGGGAAACAAATTATGTTCCCTATAGAGTTCCAAATCAGAACTTTCAAGATGGCAGTCCAATTGGGACTAGATTTATTAGAGGCACAAAAGCATAGGCTGGAGCAATTAAATGAACTTGATGAAATCAGGCAAGAAGCAGTTCAAAGGACTAGTATAGTCCAACAACAGAGGGATAAATGGCATGACAAATATATCAAGGAAAAGAGGTTTCAAGTGGAAGATTGGCCGTTGTTATTTGATTCAGAGTTTAAATATTTTCAAAGGAAGTTTCAAACTCATTAGCTTGGGCCATATGAGATTGACAAAGTCTTTAGTAATGGAGCAGTGAGGATCATAGCAATAGATGAAAGCAAACTCCTCTTCTTGTGAATGGTCATAGATTAAAAATGAATCAGAAACCCATTTCAAAAGAGGAGTTTATTAAAATTTTCCAAGACAACTCTAAAATAAAGCTAGTGAAGAAGAATTCTTCTTCTCCACTAACTTAGTCTTTATTTTTCCTAAAAAAAATAAAAATAATAATAATAATAATAAGGAATTGTATAAGGTTGAAAACCAATCATTGATTGGCATACTTATACAGAAAATACAGAGTGAAAATCAGAGGTTTCTGACACTATATTTTCCATTTTTCTTTCTGAATAAGTAGTGACAAGAAGCCACAGTCACTCTGTAGTTTAAATTCTACAAAATTCATCATTTCACCTCACCTCACTCCATTTTATTTTACAGTCTCACTTCATCCCATTATCATATTTCATCAATAAATTTTTCCTCTTTCAGTATTCATTCCATCTCCATTTCATTTATCATCTTGTCTTACATCTCATTTCATTTCACTTACATAAGCCATTTCCATTTCATCCATGATCCATAAGTCATATTTTACTTTTTGTTTCACATTCTGTTGTTGATTCTGTTCTGCAGCTAATCTGATTCTGCAGCAAAAAAATATTTATCAGTTCAGGCACAAGTGTACAGTTCATAATAAAATCATGTATGCAGGGAATTGAAGAAAAATCAATTTTGAAGACCAATCATGCTCAAGGTACCTGTGGATCAACATCAAAAAAAAATTTAGCAAGCCAAAGGTAAATGCAAAAATTTATTTCAAAAAGCAATTTAAAAACATAAGTTTGTATAGTATGTATAATCACATGTCTCCTTAATCAATCATCATTTGATTTGACCGCCACGATGTCTCCTCCATATCTTCCGTCTTTAATGACAAACAGTCTCAATGATTCTTTCATAACAAATCTCTGTCTTAAACTCCATAACCTGTAATCAAACGGTCCTCCACAACTACACCTGTTAACGGTCAAGATGGCGATGTGACCTATCTATCTACGACTCTCTAAACCCTTACTGTCTACTTATTACGTCCCAACTCTTAAGTTTTTCTCTCATATCCACGCAGCCATTTCATATGCATACAATCTTTCCATCCTCATATATACACAATCATTCCATTTCCATACACATAGCACTCGTTTTATAGACAGTGAGAGTAATTTTGAAGGATAACCGAGAATAGAGGATATGGGGCTTATTGTCAGAATAGAGCCCGTAGGGGTAAAGTATATGGAGGGGTACCCACAGCTTAAAGAGATGCTACAGAAGGCCGGTTGGTTAAATTTTATTGAAAAAATTGACGGCTACCACAAGGACATAACCAAATCTTTTGCAAGGTCATTTGATGGCACAGAAGTGGAGATAGGAGATATCAAATTTGCAGTCACAAAATCCTTCATAGCAGAAGCAACAGAGCTGCAAAGACAAGGAGAAAGATGGTTTAAAAACAAGGAATTTCATGGTGAATCTTGGAAAGTGATCCCTAGAAACCCAAGTATGGATGTTACAATATTTAGAAAGGGAATTCCTATTTCAGCACTCAAGAAAAAATGGAGTAATATGTTGTTAATATTGCAAAAATTCATAACATGTGAAGTAAGATTTGGGTCTATGTATGTTTACCATATACGCTTATTAAAAAAAAAATTAGAAAATGGAACCATCAACCTTCCCTTCTTCCTTCTAAACAGTCTGAGAAGGATGGCTACAAATGTTCAAAAGAAAATTGAATCCATAGAAAAAACTATGTATCATCATGGATTAGTGAAAATACTTGTTGAATTTCATTTGAGAAGTATAGGGGATACATGGGAGGATTTCTTGATAAGAAATTTTTTCTAGGATGTTCCAGAGTCACCTGAGGAGAGTCATGGTAAGAAAAGTAGGAGGAGAAAGATCAACATTAATATTCAAACCTCCTCACAAAAGAATGATGTAGAGACAACTTCTAAACCAGAGGATAGGAAGCAGAAAGGAAAAATCAAAGAAAGAGCTGAAGAAATCGATGAAGACATTCCTGAACCTTCATCCCCACAAGAGGATGAACAGTTACTTTCTGAAATATTGATCAAGATTAAGGAGCAAATCAAGAAAAATAAGGGGATAGGAAAGAGGAAGAAGGACACAAGGGAAGAAACCATAAGCTTCCAAAACCTGAGAAGGAGCTCTAGACTCTGAGGTAAAGTTAGGAAGGTAACATTAAAAGAAGCCCAGTTTATAAACTTAGAGGAAGAAACCCCAGTTCAGTCTCCTGATAGTATTCCATCTGAACATAGTCCACAAGACTCCCCTCCACAGAATTTTGAAGGCAGCCCAAGCAGAGCTTCTCCTGGCATAGATCTAGTACAACAGCAAATCTATGACTACATAGAGTCATTAGAGAAAAGGAATACTTCAATGGATCCAAGTTCCTCAGTCAATCCAGAACAACCTGTCAATCCACAAGAACCTCTGACTGACTCACTCAAACAAGAAATCTATGAGTTGGAGATATTGAACAGGCATATTAAGAAGGAAAATGAAGCCCTAAAGGAACAAAGCAAATTGGATAAAGCCATACATGACAATACCATATTGCACTTGGGCCTATGGTACAAAAAAAATAGGAAATTGAAGAGGAAGAATAGAAACTTGAACAAAACAGTGATCAACCTCAAGCACAGACTTCTCATGAAGAAACCAAGGATGCCTGTTACTTCAAAGAAAAGCAAGAAAATAAAGTTAGATGTATTGGCAGAGGTATCTGAGCACATCCAATAAAGGAAAAAGTTAACAGTTTTGGCAATATTGCATGATGACATGCAATGATTTTGCAGTGGGGGTATGTTGAGCCTCAAAATTACTCTTTCCTTAGCAACCATTTTCATTCTTTTTCTTTGTTTTTCCAAGAGAAAGATGCATTCTCATCACCAATGACCGATATATACTATCTTAAGGAGGACATTTAGTGATTTACATATTATGATTTTATGTTTTGTTGTTTGAATAAGTTTTTGTATATTAGCTACGGAACGCAACCTATTCTGCAGCTAATTGGCTATTCCGCAGCTACCTTCATGCTTTAACAGGTTCCAGGTGTCGGAAGGGGAAACTAGCTACATGGGCAATTTGGAAATAATTGTGACATGGATCCTATCCTATTCACTTAGCCCAGGTCGACAAAGGAGATGGCATAAGACTACGGTCAATGGATAAGTCAAACGTAGAGACCGAAGGTAACAGGACTCTGTTTCGTGGTAATTAACACATTTCACAGTGATGGGAAGTGTTATCCGAAACAACTACCCATACCTACGGACTCCAGCAGCCACATGTACAACCAAATCCAACAGCCACCATGTCTTGGATTTATGTCTCTAGCAGTCGAGGAAGAAAACCCGCATACCTATCTCCTACGTGTTTGATTGTAGCATGTTTTTCTCTACAAACAGTTACATGGTTTTTCTTATAAACACCTGTGTAAAGGACTATAGAAGTTAGTAGTGATAGTGATAGTTTTATTGTGAAATCAAGTTCTGAACTCTGTAATTTCTGGGAATTTTGTGTCCCTGTTTTTAATATGAAGACCGCATGTTTTATGAGAATCTGAAGGAGTTTCCTTGGAGTTGATTGAGCAAGCGTAGCCTAATCAGTTGCAGAGGGCCCCTACACTGAAGAAGGTTTCATTTCATTTTATTTTTCTTCTTCTTGTTAACTGTAAATTCATCATTTCCTTTCACAGTGTTTATAGTCATTTCCTTACTGACAATGTGTATAATGCAATTTCCATCATTTTCTTATTAACAGTGCTCATAATTTAGAGTAGCTTCCATTTGCTTGATCTCTTTCTAGTTTTTATTAATAGTTAGAAGATGAAACTCAATAATGTAATTTAGTTTACTTCATTCACTGTTTTGCTAGTTTAAATTCTCAATTAGACTGATCAGTGCCATTTACTGTCTCTGCCATTTTATTTTTAAGTTTACTAACTCATGGTGTTAATGAATGTTCTGAAGAACCCTTCAAGTTGATAATTCATCCTAAACTAAGTGGTTGATCATTTCATCTCCGCAATGAGTTTTTGTTGCATCTCTATATTTGCTTTCTTTTAGATTAATGAAGTACATAATTCCTCAAATGTCATCCCAAAGAGACCTTCTCCCAAAATTGAGAGGCAGAGTAACTAAGTATTTCATTTAGTTTTATTTATGTAATTAATTAGACATGAGTTGCAAATTTCACTTTCAGTTTTTAATTCGTGATTTGGAAATAATGGTAAAACAAGAATAGAAACTCCATTTTCATTTCTTGCTTAAACTTTGCTTCCAAGTCTTTCTTAAGATTTTTCTTTTTTTAATTTTTTATATTTTGAGTAGTCTTTAAGGAGGTTAGACTTAAGTTTTTGATAATTACATTGTAAATCACTAGGGATTAAAGGACCAAAAAGCCCCAAAACAACATAAAATACAAAAACAATGAAGTAAGAAGGGTTATCTAGCACAAACAGTGCACTACACTTCATCAATTTACGATACCCAGATTGATAAATTATGTAGAGAAATTTAGAACATTAAATTGACCAAACAAAGCAAGGCCTCTACACTCCGTTGCCTACCCCTAGTCGACCTTGGGAATCCATCTCCATGGATTACATGTCGGGCCTTCCTTCTACTAAGCATGGAAATGAATGTGTTTTTGTGGTCGTCGACAGATTCTCGAAGATGGCGATTATGGTAGCCTGCAAGAAGAATATCACAACAGAAGCCACTGCTAAACTCTTCTTTGAATAAGTGTGGGTACACTTTGGGATCCCACAGTCTATCATCTCAGATCGGGACAGCAATTTCCTCAGTACATTTTGGTCCAATCTCTAGTCGATGTTGGACACCAAACTCACTAAGTCCACAGCTTTCCATCCCAAAACTGATGGCCAGACAGAGGTCATCAATAGGATGATCGTACACATTCTGCGCATGTACAACTCAAAACATCCATGCACATGGGATGAGAGCCTCTCTTATGTTCAACACAGTTATAATCGGGCTCTCCAAAGCTCGACTGGCCACAACCCTTTTCAGGTTGGCTTGGGATTCCAGCCATTATGTCCCATTGATGTGGCCATGCCATTTGCAGCTACTCAGGAAAATTTGGCTCATGTCCAGTCCGAAATCAATAAGGCAAACTCCTTCATTGAGCACATCTAACATATCCACTGGCAGGTCCACGACATTCTGGAGAAATCAAATTCCAAGTACAAGCAGTGACATGATCAACATCGAGTGCCACACAAGTTTCAGGTGGGCGACAAAGTCTTGTTGCATTTGCAAAAGGAACGCCTTACCGGAGCCTTTTGAAAACTTAGACCACTCCGATATGGTCCTTACACCATTACCAAGACTATGGGAGACAATGAATTTGAGCTCAGCATTCCCCCGTTCCTTGGCCTGCACCTAGTGTTCAATGTAGACCACCTCCGGCCATACTTTCCACCATAACTAGACACATTTGAAATTGCAGAACAGCTGACACCAACATAGTTAAATCTAGATTGCATGGAACAAGTTGCAACTAATTAGATCATGGACATGCAGATCAAGCACACTCGCTAGCAGAAGATCCAACTGTATCGAGTTGTCAAAGCAGGCCAACTCCTTCACTAGGGCAAGTGGCTCACCAAGGACCAAGTTCAACAGAAGTTTCCTCATCTCATGGAGGAACTCAACGCAATGGGGACCATTGCTTCCTAAGGGGAGAGGAATGATCCAGGTGGATATTGGTGGCCACCCACCAATTCCACTTGGACCCCCACCATTGTTTCTTTCAGTTTTCTCAATTTCCTTAATTGTAGCACAATTTACTATTTTTAGCAGTTTTTCAATTCCTAAACTTCCGGAGCCGTTTTGAGGCCCTAAATGATGTTTTTTTGGCAATCTACCGTCAACGATTTTCAAAGAAAATCATCTTTTTCATCGTATTCCTCAGAGATATCTTTCCAACAGGGTATCATGCACGTCAAACAAAGATAATATGACCAAGTCACGACCCTGGAAAGTTGGTTATCCAACTAACCCCAACGGGGCCCATGAACTCTTAGTGTTACATCTCCTCGGGTTAGGGTTTTGGTTGTTTAGGGTTTTCTCTTATTGTTCAATAATAAAAAGGCCCTTGAGCCTCATTGTAACGCAATTCAGAGGCATGTAGCCGCCACATATCTTCTCAGAGATAAGCTACCATCGCCTGAGCTAGTTTATTTCCATTTCTGTTTGTAAGCATATTTCGGTATTTTCCATTAATGAAATGAGGTATTATTTTTGTTGCATCTCTGTATTTATGGTTACATCTGTAATTTATTGTGTTCCTATTTAAATATGGATCATTACTACTGCAATAATGAGTATGATCTCCCCAGATCCTGAAGTACTAGCTTCTGTAAGGTTGTCCCCTCTGAAACTAGACTCCCTCTGAGCCTTGATCTCCCTGTGGGAAATCTATCTGTTCCTCAATCTGCCAATATCAATGATCATAACTCCTTTTGTGTCACTAAACATTGGCTCACTGATCTGCCCACTAGTAGCCTTCTATCTCCATTAAGAAGTTTGCACATAGGGTCTTATGGATTTGCACTAAACTAGGGCTCCATAACTCTGCCTCCTAACAGCTCAGTAGTTCTTCAATGATCATTATACATGAGGAATTGAAGGACTTCCCACTTGTCAAGATTTTGGTTGCTCCAGAATGCTACTCCCTCGGCACTTGTGATAATCCTAAATATGTTCCAAGCTCAGAAATTCGAACTTCCTGAGGAACAACTTCAAAATTCTTGTTCTAATACGATATAGTAATATGGTGATAGAATTGCAACTGCTCAAGAATTTTAATCTAAATCACAAGACACAATCCTACTCCACTGATCCGTGGAATTCAATTCACAATTTAGAACATCAAGCACAAACATGCAAAGAGTAATAACACACATGCACACAATATTTCTCCAGGGGAAAGCAATATGCTAAAAAACCCTTAAGCATGTTTGCATTAATCAAGTGAATTGAGAAACAATTGCAATTGTGATCTCTCGATCTAAGGACAAATTGCAAGAGTAAACTTGTTCTCACTTTACGTGCACTCACGCTGCAACTACTACACTAATGAGTCTGATCTCCCCAGATCTTGAAGTACTAGCTTCCATAGGGTTGCTCCATCTGAAACTAGACCATCAATCTGCCTCCTAATAGTCCATGGCTCCTTTCATGTGTATTATACTTTAGGTCTTCAATTTGTTGCATATTGCATACAAAATTCATTGTTCACAACTACGTTTGTGAATAGTGCTCAACCTTCTAGATCTTCCCTATCTCTGTGACATATCAACTGTTACTATCACTCTTCTTAGGGCTTTCATATCTGCCCACATACAGTCACTCCTTAAATGATCTACAACTTCTACGATGAGCCCTCTTATCTCTGATTTTTCAAACACCAAACCATTGAACTAGGGCAGCAAAACTAGCCCACTTGACTGCTCTTGGTTGCTCCAAAATTCAATCCTTAGGGTATCAAAATACAACCCACTTATTGTGACAATTTTTCCACTTATCAACAACACTTTTGGAAACTAGACATCCACTAACAAGCATCCAACACATAGTACATAGGCTAAATACATGAGCTCAGAAAGCTAAGCCCCCCTTGTTTATCAAAAAACTGGAGGAGATTTTGAAGGTAGAAGTTTTTTCACCAAAGGCGATATCACAAGCCTTGTAATTATCTAAGGGGGTTTGGTAGGTCAATTCATGGGGATCCAACCTTCTCTGTGCTCAGTTCAGCAATGGGTTTCTAAAAAATGGAAGTAAGTGATCAAGGGCATTGTATCTTCATCATTTTGTGGAAAAATGTTTTTTACATTTTTCTTTAAGAATAAGACAGATCGAGACCTAATCTTCAAGAGTGGACTGTATTTCATGGGAGCTCAATGGTTATAGCTTCATCGATGAGTCCAAATTTCAACCCAAAAAGTGATGTTCCGTCGGTTGTGTTGATCTGGATGAAGCTCTCATTCCTTCCTTTGCATTTTTTGCATGATGCCACCTTAAGAAGCATTGGAAATGCCCTACGTAAATATATTGTTCAAGCCAAACCACAAGAAGGCCTATTGTCATGTGCAAGGATCTGTGTGGAGGTAGATTGGACATGGATTTACTTGTAGCAATAAATCTAAACTTGAATAGTTGGCCTCATATTCAAGAGGTGGATTATAATCAACTCCCTTTTGAAATGAAAAATTTGCCATGAATACAACCACTTTGCATAAAATTGCAACAATAAGGAGTAACATCAAAAATAAGGGAAAGAAGGAGAATTTTGGTAGCAACTAAAAAGTAGAATATCCCACATCGTCAATCTAACCCTCAGCCAAAGTAGGCAAAACAAGCAAGAAATAAAGGAAAAGGACTAGCATCGCCAAGGAAAATTGGTCCTAGCAATGGAGAATGATTCAACAAAGCTAGAGGGAAGAGAACAAACAATAATAGCTATGAAGGCTAAATATGGAGGTTGTGCAAGGAGAAACAATCCCTCCTCCCCTAGTTCCTGATCGAAAAAAGGAATCAAACCCGTAAAGGACAAATGAAAATATGACATCCTTAGAGGGTGATCAAGAGCAAATGCATCAAGTGGATTCCTTTGCAGAAGAGGAAGAATTCCTCTCCCCCAGGAATACTAAGGCGAGCTTTGTTCTTACCAGTTTAGCAGATTAGAAATTTGAAGAAGAAAAAGAAAAATATCAAGAAAGGATACACTAAAAAGTGGGAAGGAATACCAGCAAGGAGGTAAGAACGGAGAAAGCAGAGAAAGAAAAGGAAATGGGAACACAATCAATCATAGATACAAAACCGAAACGGTTCAAGAACACTAGGAAAGGAGATAGCTATGCCCCGCATCATGGGGAAACACATACAAGAAGTAAATGATTAAGGTGATCTCTTGTAATTGCAATGGAATATGGTTGGAGAAAAGAATGGCAGAATTAAAATCATTAATCAAGAAAGAAAGGCCTATAGTTCTTCTGCTCCTGGAGACAAAAATGGAGGAGCAGGAGATCCTCCAATGACAACAAAAAATATGGCAAGGTAGAAGAATATTATTAGGTAGTTCAAGTGGAGAGTTAGGAGGAGTTTTCATGTTGTGGAACCCACTCCAGATCAAGTTTCTAGATCATTACTCCTTGACTCATTGGTTGGCTTCTTATTTTCTACACATTCCCTCAAATCAAAATTGTTCATTCATAAACATTTATATGCCAGTACATTTTAGAGAAAAACAGGAATGTTGGGCCTCCTTTATTGATCTAGGATCTTTTATTTGGTGATGTGATGTTAAACATAATTTCTTAAAGAGCATGAAAATACCATAAATTCAACATCCATGAGGAAAAAACACAAAAATGAATACATTATAGACAATGCACCAAAATTTATCAATGGAATTTACTCACAATGTGTGAGCTACGTCTTTGGGCTTAGCTTCAAAGTGGAGAAGCATCTTTATTATCTCCCCAAAATAATGGCAAGTACATGGAAAAATACATGGAAATACCTCACATCTAGGGATGACCCAAAAATCCACTACTCGGATCCCAATTATGATTGCACTAGTGCATTCCTCTCGAAATTTCATGAAAACTGACTATAAAATTCATATGGTTTTGTCACTTTTACCTCTAGAACCCTTAGGGAAACTTTAAGTTGCCACAACAATTCAGAATATTGTAGGAATATTCTGAAATATACCATGGGAATATTCCTAAAAAATTGTGCCAATGACGGGCCTTGTTCCCCACATGTTGAGTTTCGTGGTTCTTTGTTCCAGCGTCTCCCCCCCACCAACATGCGAATGGGTAGGTTTATATATTAACTTGTGGGAAACCTTTAAAAAGCCTATAATTTTGGTGTATTCGTAAGTGGTTAATATGTGAGGGCAGAGGTCTCGGGGTCAAACCCATGGGCTCCCCCTTTTGGATATATGTTACAATCGTTATATATATAATAGTTTTTAATTTTTAATTGTTTGTTGAATATCCATATGGTTATACGGATAACCCCACACACACACACATATATAATCATTTTACCAACCATTTCAACCAACTGCATGTTCAGACCTTTGACCAGTCATGTTGACCAACCATGAGCGAGAGTTTGTGTGGGTCTTGTGGTGCCACATGGCACCATTCGATTGGGCCACGTGACAACCATTCATTGACCAATTGCATGTCATGCCACGTGGATGGTTACGGTAGGTACCACATCAGTTCTATGGGTCCCATATAGCCTACTAATTGGGTTGCCACGTGGAAGCCTATGGAGTGTCACATGGCACCTTGGGTTGACTTTGACTTTGACTTTTTTTGTTTGGTCCAAACTTCATATGAGCATAACTTCCTCATACAGACTTGGATTGAGGTTTTGTTCACGTTTTTGGATGCGTCTCGATGAGATCTATGACTTAGTGCTAGTTTTGCTAATATTTGAGGACTTCAAATCTTGATCCTTTTTGTATCCTCTTAGATCAATACTCCCCACTGAGGAGCATTTGGGACTCAAAAATCCTTATCAATCAATAGGTAGGCGATGGAATTTCTCCCTCACTTCTCCTTTTCAATTGATCGTGCCTTTCTAGGATGCACTTTTCTGAAACCCACTCGAAGGCACTCCACATCTCCCCATTGTGAAGTCTTGGTACTTATGTCTAGGATGCTTTCTTCGGGGAACTTTTCCAAGTACTCTGGAGAAAAATCATCCACTGATGGAACTTGACCACTCTCCTCTAGATCCATGATCATGGGAGGTTCATAAAGTTTCAAGTTATCTACATTGACTACGAAATACATTTGCATATAAGCTAGAAGATCAAGGTGATAAGAATTTGTCCCAATATTTTCCAAGATGGTGAATGGACCATATATGATTGGTTTCAACTTTTTTCCTTCTTCCTTCAACTTTTCCTAGTTGATGTGAATCCATACTTGGCCTCCAACCTGGAACTGGTCATCAACCCGGTGCTTGTCATCTCTGGCCTTATATTATGCTTGACTTTTCTCCAAATGTTCATGCATTGCTTGATGTATCATCTGGATCCTCTGAATGAACTTGCAAGCTTTGTCTTCATCACTTCATTCATTGGAATCCTCATCTTTCCCAAAGACCAAATCTTAGGGTGAATGTGGCAGCTACTCAAAGTATGTCTCAAATGGTGAAATTCGAGTAGAAGAGTGCAAAGCCCTATTGTATGCATGTTGAACATAATGTATTTGTTCATCCCACAACTTAGGATTCTTGCTGCAATACCCTCGGAGCAAATGAACCATTGTTCTCTGACGATCTTTTTTTGTCCATTGATTTGTGAATGGCTAATCATACTCCTCTTTAGCTTGATTTCCATCATTCTCCATAGACTTGTCCAAAACTTTCCTAGGAATCAAGAATCTCTATGTGAGACAATGTATGTGGGTAGTCCAAAATGGACCCATACGTGTTGAGAGAAACACTGAGTAGTTTTCTCAGAATTAATTTGCTTTTTACATGGCATCAAGACACACATCTTGCTAAATCTATCCACTACTACATACAAGTAGTCATGACACTTTCTTGAAAAAGGAAACCCCCCTACAAAATCCATGGAGATACTTTCCAAAGGATGAGAAGGAACACAGAGTGGTGTGTATAGCCCCAATTTTCTATTATTGGGTTTACAAATAGAGCGCATCACACACCCCTTTACATACATGGTTACAATTTCTTTCATCTAAGGCCAATAACAAAACCTTCGCAAATTAGCCATGGTTTTCCCTACCCAAAAGTGACCAGACATAAGAGAAGTGTGAGCTTCTTGAATTACATGGACTCTTTCACTTGTAGGAATACATAACTTGCCAAGATGGTAGAGTAACTTGTCCTACAAATGATATTTCTCCACTTGTGATCCATGGGTTAGCCTCTCATAAACATCTTTAAAATCTTCATCAATAGCATATTGTTCAACATAGCTATCATGAGATAAAGAAGCATTCTTCAAAACAATAAATGTAGAAACATGAGGTCTAGAGAGCATACCTGCCATGTTGTTACTTGTATCCTTCTTGTACTTGATTACCAAATGGAAATATTCAAGGAATCCCATCCACTAGAAGTGATGAGTGTGCTGCAACTTGGTCTATGACTAGAGATACTGTAAGGGTTGATGGTCTATATGTATGATAGTCTCCTTCCCTATCAAGTAATGCTTCCATTTCTTGACACTTTGAACCAAGGCATACAACTCTTTGTCATATGTGGGATAGTTAACAACATCTTGAGAGAAAGTTTCAAAGTGGTAAAAAACATGCTTACGATGATGCATCAATGTTGCATCCATGGCATATCCACCGGCATCTATCTCGATCTTGAATAGTTTTTGAAGGTCTGGAAAGGCTAGTATTAGTGTTGTGTTGATCTTTTCCTTCAAGGTGTTGAACACCTTTTGGTTCTTTCTTCTCCACTGAAAGACTTGCTTCACACTAGTCAAGGCATGCAAAGGAGATGCAATGACTAAGAAGTTAGCTATGAATCTTCTCTAATATTGAACTTCTCCCAAGAAGCTTCTCACTTCTGTCACATTTGTAGGTTTAGGCCATTTAACAATTACATCAACTTTAGAAGGATCAATCTTCAGTTGACCTCCTCCAATAATATGACCCAAATACACCAAATAAGTTTTGCCAAATTCACATTTGGACAACTTTACATAAAATTTCTCCTTTTGCAGAGTATTTAGTGCTTGCTTGACGTTTCTTACATGATCATCCCAAGTTTTACTAAAGACAATAATGTCATCTAAATATACAAGCACAAACTAATCTAAGAATGGTTGAAATACATCATTCATTACCCGCATGAATGTAGTTGGGGAATTGTAAAGCCCAAATGGAAATACCAACCACTCAAACAGTCCTTGCTAGGTTTTGAAAGAAGTATTCCACACATAATTTTTTGTAATCTCAATCTGATGGTAACCATTGCACAAACCCAACTTATTGAAATAAACAACATTCTTCAATTTATCAAGAAAATCGTCTATATGTGGGAGAGGATATCGGTTTTTCACCATGATCTTGTTGAGGGTCCAATAACCCATGCACATTCTCCATGTTCCATCTTTCTCTGGCACCAACACAATTGGTGAACCACATCAAGATGAGATAGGTACAATGACTCCTTGGTCCAACAAGTCTTGCACCTATTTCTTGATTTCCTCCACTTCCACTACTGACATCATGTATGTGCCAAAATTTGGAAGAGGGGAATCTTGTTGAAGATGGATCTCATGTTGAATTTCCCTCTTGGGAGGAAATCCACTTGGTGCTTGGAAAATATCATCATAGTTAGAGACAATATCAAACATTTCTTTCCTGTGAGAGGGATTACAACCTTTGAAAGCATCAAATGCCTTAGTATATTTTTTCTCACAACCATGTGCATACACTTCTTGTTGGAGTTGATGAGTCTTTTCATCTATGCTACACTGACAAGAGTTTAATTGACTTTCATGCAGTGATCTTTGACAATATATTCCACCCCATCTTTGGTGATATGGTACTTGTTCTCATGCCTGAAAAATACTTCTTGCATGTCATCTAAGTATGTGATTCCCAAGACTATGCCACAAATTTCAAGTGGGACAACATCTAAATCAGCCTCATTTATCAACTTCGAAGCAATGTAAAACCTAACCCTACATTGCTTAGTGACATTGAGTTTTGTATTGTTGCACACCCAACCAAGAGGATAGGGTTTTGGATGAGGTCTCATTTCTAAACCCAACTTCTTAACAATTGATTTTGAGATCAAATTAACTTGTATCTATTTTTATGTGCATACATACAACTCTTATATGAAACATTTCACTTATTTTTCTTTCATCATCATGAGCTTTACTTTCAAAACTTGAACTAGTATCAAAGGAACTTTAACCTTGTACCGCAACAGCTTGATGTTCATCTCATTACCAGAATCAAAACCAAAGCCTTGTTACATTGTAGCAACCATCTTCTGCTTCCCTTTTCCACCAAACTTTTTAGGCTTTAACATGTGTTAGTGTCGGTCTGGTCATCCCTCCATCAGAGATCAAAACTCTTTTTGCATTTCATTTTTAGGTGTCCCATCTTGCTCAATCAATTGCATTCCGTTAGGAGCATGCCATAAAATCTGTCGAAAGGGCTTTGTCATTCATTCCCCTCATGTCTTATACCTGTTGGCTTAAGTTTTTTTCATCGATGTCTATTAAGTCCATGAGAGTCAATGTCTTATCTTTTAATGGGCAAAGAGTCATGTCAAATCATAGGTCTAGGGTTTCACAAATTGAGTTGTTAAAGTGTCTAATAATGCCAGCAGGCCAGAGGGAGGTTCTACACATGTTCTTTATTTCATGAATTTCATCGTCATGTTGATGGATTATGACTGTTCTTCAAAACTCTGTTTTGAAGAAAAGTCAACATTATGTCCTTTGTAATAATTTTCAAAAGTTTTCATTTTTTGAAATCTTCAGGCGTAGCCCTGGTCTCCTTTGCCAAATTCCATGTTAGCTACCCCTGCAAAAAATTTGCCAAAATTTCATCATTTCAGTGAAAAATCAAAAAAGGAAATGTGAAAAACAAAGTTGCATTAAAGTGTGAAAAAGTGTCAATGTCAAAAATTATAAAAATGGGTTTTGGAGAATAAATCAAAACCATGTCTCCATGTCTTTATAAAGATTTCTCCATGAGGTTCAAGGTCATTTTGAATGCCAAGAGTAAAGAGGTAACAGTTCAAAGCAATTGGGTGAGCAAGTGCGCGTTTTGGGTGAAGTTGGAGGAAATTTGGCCGGCGCAGCGCACAGAGCAGGTGGCGTGGCGCACTGGGGAGGCGCGGCACACTGGGAGAAATTGTCCAGTGCAAATCTGAACGGGCGCGGCGCACTGGCAGAGCGCGGCGCGTTGGGTATGCGGCGCGGCGCATACACCTGAAAGCCCGAAACTCGTTCAAAACTTCACCAAATTGCCATTTAATCGTTTGGATTTGCCAGGTAGGACCGCCATCGTAATGTTTCATTCATTTTTGTGCCAATGTGATGGTGGTTTATAGCTGCTATTGGTTGAAATAAAAACTCTCAAACCCCACCTCTAAAATTCCTCAAGCCAATTGTTGTTAGGGTTGCAAATTCATTGTTTTGTTACCAAGGTTCCCCCTCCATCCCATTTTTTTTCCTTTCTTTCCATCATTCCCTTCTCCCTTATTCCATTTCTCCTGAATTTTATTCTTCCCTATCCCTAAAAATTACTAAACTCCTATTCCCAATTCCCTTCCACACCTTTACAAATGCAAAAACCCCAAACCCTACCTTAGATAAACTTCCCAAAACCCTCCTACATTTCCCTAAACAAAATGTATCCTAATATTCCCTAAACTCTTCATCTTTTCCCCCTCCTTCCTAACAATCCCTTGTTGCATTTTTCCCCTTGGTGGCAGAATTTGAATACATCCCTAAAAAGAGCAGTTCAGCACAGTTTTCATACACCAGCATCTTTTTCTCCAAGGCAGTTGAAAAACAACAGTCATGGCATCTGAGCATTCATCGGACTATGAAGTGGAAACCCAAAGTGACTCACCCTTGGAAGAACAAGCACCCCGGAGGCCTCATAAAGGTGGCAGACATGTTAGAGAAGAACCAACCACCCTTACAGAATTGCAGGCCTGCCCTCTTGCCATGTTTTGTTTTCAACATCAGTCATGCTATGAGTTTTGTCAAAAGGTGGCTAGTGTTCAATTTCATCATGAGCTGGCTCGTCTTTTTGTGCTGCACTTACATGGAGATCAAGCTACCTTAGCCGGTGTCACCTTCACGCTTACACCAAAATCTGTCTCATTATTAACCGGCATACCGAACATTGGAGAACCATGGCACAAGAAGCAGAAGATTGACTGGCAGCATTATGAGCCATACATTAAAACCGGTTTCTTGAGGCAGCTCAAGAGAGTGTTCCCATTCCGATATCTGAAAGATGAATATGCTCCACTAATGAAATTGATCATGAAATATTTCAGCTGTGAGGGACGGTTCTCTCATCTCTATGCTTATCACATCAGGTTGCTCATTCATTTCACCAGGGTACGGATGATGAACATTCCATATTTATTTTGCCGGAACATAGAGAGGATGACCACACTTGTGCACCATAAAACCCCTCAGCAGCAACTTAACAGTGTCTACCATTTTGCTCTTATTAAATTTTGGTGGTTCATCAGCTTGAATTACAGGGCATCACCTGGGATGATTTCATCTCTCATGATTTCTTCAGAGCTTCACAAGGATTATCAGAGGTTAAGCATGAAGGTGGACCTTCTCATCAGTATGAGCGCCATGAGACCGCTAGTGTGCCGGTATTCATCACATATCATAGAGGTACCAGACATTGGTTTGCAGCGGCAAAGCGAGTGTTATCTCCACCTGGGGTGGAAGGGGCCTCGTTTCCTCCATCAGTATCACAGGTACAGGACAAAGGTAAGAGGCCAATGCAGGATGAGGGGCCTTTAGGTGAGCCTTCAGGTGAAAGAGAGACCAACTTCATTCTCATTCATGATGATGATACAGATACGGGCCCACAAAGTGCCAAGCTTAGGGAGATCATCCAGGAGCAACAAACAAAGATCCAAGCCTTATCCCTTGACTTGGAGAGAGATAAGTGGACCATGAAGTACTTGGATCAGAGGAACAAACAGCTTGAGGATCAGCAAGCAATCATGGAGCTACAAAACATTCGCGAGCATCACCAAGCTGCACAAAGGAGAATAATTGAGCTCACTGCATTGGAGTAAGAGATTAATGAGGATCTGGAGGCTAATCTCGAGAGAGTTAACATGCACTTAGAGAGGTTGTTGGACAAGGCTAACAAATACCATGCATTGCTGAGACACATGGCTTTCCACTACATGGCATGGAACAAGGTCTGCAAGGCACAAATTAGGCATTTAAAGGCAAAATTGAGGAAGGCAATGAGGAAGCAAAAGAGGCAAAGGGAGCTTGATCGTCTTCAGATACTGGCCGAAGCCTCTTTAGCCCAGCATAACACTTAATGAAGAAGCTCCAGCCCAAATTTCAAGAAATTTGGGGCATTTTTGACATTTTGGAAATTTTTTGCACAAAAAACAGGGTTTTTCTCCCTGTGCGTTGCGCCACCTGGCGCGCGCTTTTGCTAGGGAGCTCCAAACTACAAAAAGTTTATATTTTTGGATTTGGCATGAAAAATCATGACTTCTGGTGCATGGCCAAGAATTTTGGGCAAGTTTTGAGTCCTCAAGAGGTCAAAAACACTCAAAAAATGACCTCTCTGCCCCTATTTTGACACATAGGAAACAGTCTTGGGAGATTGAAGTTTTGGAGGGGTAAATCGGCACCAAATTTAGAAATTCCACTTAGGTTTGAAAGTAGATAGGTAGGGATTTCCAACAAGCACACTTGGGCTCAATTTGGACTTCAGGAAGTGCCTCAAACTCAGCCTCAAAGTGGCGCGACGCACAGAGGATTTTTGCTCAATTTTTCACCTTCCAGCTCAGAAATTCGGCCAGTTTGACTAGTTTTGCTTTGTGATGTAATTTTTTATCTATCTTGATGTAATTGGATAAACATGATGTAATTTTTGCACTTATTTACTTGTTCTAGAGGATTCATTCACTAAAAAGTGAAAATTTAATGAATGAATCAGTTTCCTACCTTATAGAGGCAAGTTGTTTTGATTGCCTAGATTTTAGTGCTTTGTTTAGAATTGGTTGAAATAGCTCCTAGAATGATGAGCTCGACCCCTAGAGGCAAGGGAATGGGTTGGGCTAGTCTATATCATGTAATTCCTAAGTTATTTTCAGGGTTGGACACTTGGGATTGCTTTGGCATATCATTGTACATTCTATCTCTGCATTTTTGGCTAAGGAAAGACCAGGGTTTTGCAGCACTGTTTGGTATCCATGTGGCTTTATGTTTTGATGGTGTGCCTCTCTGAGTAATTGTAAGTTCATTAGTATTATGTGTATCATTTTCCTCTCTTTTCTTCTGAATTTGAACAATTGAGTGATTAAGGTGGAATCCATTGACTGTTATGCTCTGCCTTTTAATTTGTTTAAATTTCCATGTTTTCACCTGTTTAAGGAGAATTCTTGAGACTCTCTTGCTCTCCTTAGCTCCTCACCAGTCTGATCTATTCATTCACTCAATTTAAAGCATCAAAGCGATTGCCTTCCTTTCCCCAATCAGAACTCTGCAGAAACTATGCCACATCTCCGAGCCCAATTTGCCTTTCCCTGTTTCCAACACAAAACACTCAAAAACTCAAATCAAAACCTTTGCACTTAATACCTAGCCTAAAATCAGTTGCTAAATTAGTCATCTTCAGCCCCTTTGATTATCTTTCGCTGAGATTGACACAAAGAGAGCCCTCTCCTGTCCTCGTAGGGCTAGCTACGAGGTTGAGCGTGGTTTGATGTGGACCTAGAACCTTGTCTTTTCAGCCTGAGGCAAATCTAGGCTCTAAAAATTTGGATGTAGCTTTCAGCAGTGCTCCTCATCATGCCCATCTTTCTTGCAATGAGTGCAAGAGGTATTTCCATCCTCTTTCTTTGTTGTCATTGTCTTCTTTCCCTTTCCTTTTCATTTGAATTTGTTGTTTTGGGGCTTGGATGAAGGCTTATTTGGATGATCTTCTTGTCCATGTTTTCCTTTCCTTTTAAGATTAATTGATTTTACACTAGCTTCATTTATGTTAGTGGTATCAAACAATAGTAATGAATGATGAAGATAACTATGTAAAATGTCAATGCATTTCGTCAAAGTTTATAGTGAGTTTAAAGGAATATTCAGTGCCAACACTTTCTTCCTAAACTCTTCCATGAAACTTTGAACATTCTGACTTTTGTTTGTCTCAAGTTTTTAACAATGTAAACTTTGAAACGGAAACTGATACGATTACCCGTTTCGTTGAGGTAGCAAAAAAATCAACCAATTTTGAAAAGTGGTGATGCAAAATACATATATTTTTTAGCATAGTTTTTTACACTAAATTTTTTTATGTACATTAGTTTTTAGAATGTTAGTGATTTGCATGCTGATTTTAAAAAGTGTCGATTCTGCATCAGGCCCTTTTTTTAAAAGACTTATTTTTTGACTTTAAATTTTCTAATGTATTAAATGTGAATAATTATTTTCTAAATTTAACAATTTTTGAAGTGGTCTTCTTCTTCATATTTTTTTTTTGTAGCGAGGTCTTTATTTTTTTTGCATAGTTAAAGAAGAAGGTCGATATTTTAAAGTTTTGATATTCTACATATTTATATAGTGTTAATTAATTTTTCAATGCACATCAAATAATTTGTTAGGTAAAACTGAATCGGGGTTTGAGTCAAGGTTGACCTGGTTAAATAGTAGTGGTTTTGGGCACATGGTATAGTGTTATGGTTTGTGGTATTGATGTAATGGAGCCTATAAAAGATTGGGAATACTTCATTGTAATGTAGGCCTGGAGGTGAGCGGTGAAGGCTCACTTGGCCAGATTGGCCAAGGTTTTGGCCAATGTTAATGAGATCTAATTGGATTGGGTTTTTCCCTGGATTTGGGGTTTTCCTGGATAAATATTATGTGTATTGTCACTGTTTATTTTATTATTCCTCTTTGTAAATCTCAGTAATAATTTATCTCTCTGCCGTAAATTTCTTAACAACTGGTATCAGAGCTAATCTATCTTCAAAAGGACATTTTTTGTTGCCAAGGGTTTGTATTGGCCTGGTATATAGAGAGATAATTGAGTTTTGCTTGCAAATCTGGATCAAAAGCCATACATTGTGAAGCAAAGTTGCACACTATTGGGTCATGAGAGATTCAATGGATGAGGAGGATATGTGCACATGTATTAATTAATTGATGAACCACGTACCTTAAAAAAACACCTAGATAACTGCCGGTTACAACGGCTAGTGACCCATGTAATCTGGTAGATGGGTTCTTTTTATATGGACATTGATGTCATATGTACAAAAACAGCAACAAGGGAAAACAAAATATTATGGAGTCAATTTTTATTACATGTAAATGGGCATACTGCTGTAAGACCTAGTATGGCATGCGTACCCCTCGGTAATCACTGGTAAAGTCTGGGTTAGACCTAGGTGATAGGGGGGGATGTCAGATTAACAAATCCTGGGTAAAAACTTTGAAGGGGGTAAGGGCTAGAGTGAGTGGGATTGTCTCACTTAGCAAGTTTTGGCTGGATTTAGTCAAGGAACCCCAAGTCAAGTTTAAGGGGGGAATTGTTAGGTAAAATTGACTCGGGGTTTGAGTCAAGGTTGACCTAGTTAAATAGTAGTGGTTTTGGGCACATGGTATAGTGTACCCATGGTATTATGGTTCGTGGTATTGCATGTAATGGAGCCTATAAAAGACTAGGAATACTTCATTGTAATGTAGGCCTGGAGGTGAGCGGTGAAGACTCACTTGGCCAGATTGGCCAAGGTTTTGGCCAATGCTAATAAGATCTAATTGGTTTGGGTTTTTCCCAGATTTGGGGTTTTCCTGGATAAATATTATGTGTACTGTTGTTGGTTATTTTATTATTCCTCTTTGTAAATCTCGGTAATAATTTTTCTCTCTGCCGTAAAAATAGCGTGCGAGCTTGCTGCTACCCTGCGTGACCTAGCGGGTTCTCTCTCTGCATGCAGCCTCCTGCTGCTGAGATCTCAGAGCCAATGAGGGTAATCCACCTTCAGATCGACTCCAAGGAAATGAAGAAGCAGCTAATGTGTTTGCCACTGCGACAGGACCTCCAAGAATCAGGCCAACAATAAACAAGTTTGTTAAAAAGCTCAATGATATTCCAGAAATCTCCCTTCCTCCTGCTCTTCCTCGCAGAGCAGCGTTGTCTCTCGCTGAACGTGGTCTAGTTGGACAGTTCACTGGGCTATGGCCGTCCCCCAAATCGGTTCAAAGATGGGTCGAAAGAAACTGGAGCTCAACCATCAATGGGAAAATCTCAATAAGGTTATGTGGAAGGGGATACTACACCTTTCATTTTGAAACAAAGGAAGATAGAGATCTAATCTTCAAAAATGGCCCATATTTCATGGATACCAGAGGACTATACTTAAATTGATGGACCCTATACTTCGATCCTGAAATGGATGTGCCAAGTGCAGTGCTAGTATGGGTTAGGTTACCTCATCTCCCTCTACATTGTTGGGGAGATGAGTCAGTAAAGGCCATAGGAAATGCAGTAGGAAAATATATAGATAGATGTGAACCGAAGGAAAATATGCATGCATGTGCCAGAATATGCGTGGAAGTGGATCTAGGAAAAGGACTCCCAGAAGCGATAAAGATCAAGGTCGACCAATGGACGCATATACAGCAGCTGGACTACGAACAAATCCCATTCAAATGCAAGGTATGTCACGAATATGGTCATTTTGCAAATAGATGTCCTAAAAAAAAGAAAGTGAAAGTGTTGAGGAACAAGAAAATAAATGGGAGCAAGTAAAAAGGAAGAAACCCACCAACAAGCAACCTCCCCCCCCCATCTTCACAGCCCCAGGTATCAAATGAAACTTCCTCACCATCTCCTTCCACTGCCCTCCCCCCACACCTCACAAATTCGAACCCCTTTGGGCCACTGGAAGACACTCCAGATCCTCCCTCACCCCGATCCCCATCGCATTCCCATAACCCCCTTATCTTGTCCTCCATCCCTTCAAACCCTCATTCACCCCTCCCCCCCCCATCAGTGGACCGTATCTTAACTAGAAACCAATCCAAAGAGACTCTACAAATCAATGAACACCAAAAAAAAGCAGGCAGAAAATCTAACAAGGAAATAAGGGATGAAGCAGTTGCCAAAGAGATGGCTCTAGGTACTCAGCAACCAATGGACTCCTTCCTTGGGAAAAACACAGGAAACAGTGAGAAAAATCAGCAGAGAGGGAAGGGCATCGTGCACCAACAAATCAATAAATAATGATAGTGGTCTCTTGGAACTGTCGTGGTCTGGGTACAACCTACAAAGTAAATGTAGCAAGAGACATCCTAATGAAAGAAGTGTCGGACATTTTCATGATCCAGGAGACCAAAACAAACAGTCAAGAAACTGGAAAAATGATACAAAAATTAAAAAATTATGAAGGACTAGTGCTTGAGGCAACAGGAGCCTCAGGAGGAATTTGCACCCTTTGGAAAAAAGGGAAATGGGAAATGACAAATCAAAAAATCGGTAAGCATTGGATCAAAACCGATTTAAAGGATCTCAGCACAAAGGAAAATTACAGCCTCATCAACATATATGCTCCAAATCATTATAAAGAAAAAGAACAATGTTGGAACTCGGTAAAAGAAGTACTAACAGAAAGTCAAAATGGGAAAATAATTTTGGGAGGTGATCTAAACTTGGTTAGAAATATAGAAGAAAAATTTGGAGGGACTTATCATGCGGACCCATCAAGAGAAGCCCTGGAAGAAATAATGGAGCAGCACAATCTAATTGACATCCCGCCAAGCAATGAGAAATACACATGGAGCAATAAGAGAGTGGGTAAGAGTAATATAAAGGAGAGGTTGGACATAATTTTAGTTCAAGAAAACATAGCATCTGAATACACCTCTGTCAAATCCAAAATTATACATACAACAACTTCGGATCATAAACCAGTAGCACTCATTCTGGGCAAAACGAGCAATCAAGGTCCTCTTCCTTTTAGATACAACTCAATCTGGGACAGAAATGAAGATTTCAGAATTCAAATCAAAGAGGGATGGGCACAAAAAATTACAGGATCACCCCATTATGTATGGGAAAATAAATTAAAAAATCTGAGAATAAAGCTAAAAATATGGGCAAGAGAGAATGAAATTAAAAAAAAAAAAAAAAAAAAGGAAAATAGCACTACGAAAAAATGGACAACATGCAAGAAGAAAAGGAAAACAAAGAGGCAAATAAGCAGGAATACTTGAAAGAAAATGAATTATTTTGAGAAATATATAGACAAAATAGAAAGGAAGAAGAAGAACTCAGATTGAAATCCAGATGCCTTTGGCTGAAAGCAAGGGACAAAAATACTGCCTTCTTCCACAACACAATGAAAATTAGAAGAGCCAGAAATTAGATAAACCAAATTAAAGTGGATGGGCAAGAAATAAAGGGAGTGGAGAAATTTAAAAAAGCAGCCTATAGCCACTTCAAAGATCTATTAACAGCGAATGAACAGCCAGCAGATCACGAGGATTTTCTACAACACATCCAAAAAAAAATAAGTGATGAACAAAATTCAGAAATAAACAAAGAAATCTCTGAAGAAGAAGTGCTGGCAGCAATATGGAGTCTTCATCCAGACAAGGCTCCGGGGCCAGATGGGTTCACAATCGCCTTTTATAGGCAGCACTGGAATGTCATAAAAAAAGATTTCATGAGAATGACAAAAAATGTATTCAAAAAAAAAATGGGAGGAAATACCAAATCATCTTATCTGGCTCTAATTCCAAAGGATTCCAATCCAACAACTTTCAACAGATATAGACCAATATCTCTCTGCAACTCCTCCTACAAAATTATCACAAAAATAATAGCCAATAGAATCAAGAGAGTTCTCCCTGAAGTAATCTCTGAAAATTAGGGCGGCTTTGTCCCTAACCGACAAATAATTGACAATGTGATTATTGTTCAGGAAGCAATTCATACTAGCATTCAAAGGAAAGAGAAAGGAATTATTATAAAGCTAGACATGGCAAATGCTTTTGATAGAGTCAGCCACACATATCTAACAGCAGTTCTTAAAAAATTTGGGTTCTCTCAAGACATAATCGAGACCATACAGGCTTGCATCTCAACCCCTTGGATAGCGCCTCTAATAAATGGAAGACCCAGCAACTTCTTTCAGAGCTCAAGAGGGTTGAGACAAGGATGTCCTCTATCACCATTTCTATATATTATAATGGCTAAAACGCTAAGTGCAGCATTGGAAAATCAAAGAAAAAAAATCACAGGTATCCAAATTGCAAAAGGAGTCAAAAATATCAATCATTCTCTTTTTGTTGATGACACCCTTTTATTGGGAGGGGCATCAAGTATAATAGCAAGAAGATTTTAAAAAGTCTTGGATGACTTTCTTCAGGTATCCAGAGGGCTTTTAAATAATTCAAAATGTAGAATATATGGTTGGAACACTCCTCCAAGAATAATGCAGAACATCTCACAAATCCTTGAGATTCCAACACAAGCAAGATGGACGCACTTCACCTACCTAGGACTTCCAATAGCCAAGGAGAATGTGAAAGCTGAAGTATGGAGCAAACATGTTGAAAAAATGAAAGACAAAATACAAAAATGGGGTATGATGTGGCTCAATATGGCAGGCAGGGTGATTATGATTAAGGCACTACTTTCAGCTCTCCCAATATATCAGTATGCGATTATTTTGGCTCCGGCAAGTGCTCACAAGAAAATGGAAATAATCATAAGAAGCTTTCTCTGGCAGGGAGGAAAGCAAGAGAACAAAAAGTTCAGCCTGGTAAAGTGGGACCAAGTCACACTACCATATGAACAGGGAGGTCTATCCATTCGTTTACCAGGCTTAATGAACGCTGCACTAGGGATGAAAATAATATGGAGAATGATAACCGGAAGGGAAAGTTGGTGGAAAAAATCCCTCGCCACAAAATACTTGAACCAAACCAGAACAAAGTTATTGATAGACATCATTCTTGTGAGGCCTTGCACACAAGTTTGGAAACTTGTAAAGAAAATAATCCCCTCAATCAGGAATCATATATCTAAAACTTCGAGAAATGAGAAATCGGTGTCAATTTGGGATGACAGAATAATGGGAAAAGAGCCCCTAAACCTTCAACTGGACCTCCTTGGCATACAAAGATGGATGGCAGAAAGAGGCCTGAACACTCTTCATTCAATTTCAGCATGGGAACAACAAACTTGGCATGAGTGGAAAATCACAACAATCCCCTTAAACTTAAAAGGACAATGGGAGAAATTAAAGCATCATCTCAAAGGGGCAGCGCCCATAAGCATCGAGGAAGAGGACGATTATGTTTGGGATCCAAGTGGAGGAGGATACACGGTTAAAACAGGGTACAAAGCACTTCAAGATCAACAAAACCATCAGGAGTGGAGCCTCTGGAAAGTGGTTTGGAAAACTGAATGTCTCCCTAAAATCAAAGCATTTATATGGACTCTTCTCAAAGGAAAAATACTAACTACTGAAAACTTAAAAAAAAAAAGGAATTCAGGGTCCATCTAGGTGCTCCATGTGCTTGATAGAGGAAGAGTCCATCCAACATCTCTTCTTGGAATGTAGGATAGCCAGAGAATGTTGGAAGCAGATTTCAAGCCCGCTGGAAATCAATTTAAACTTCACAAACACTTTCTCAGAGTTTTATAAAGCATGGGAGAAGAATTACCCTTACTCTACAAAAAACAAGGCTACAATAATCAGGCTCTGGAAATGCCTTCCAGCAGTATTGTGTTGGCAGATTTGGCTAACTAGAAATAAAAGCATCTTCAAAGACCAAAAGCCAAGAACAGGTAAAATCTTATCAAAAACATGGGGTTTAGTCTCAGAAATTTTAAACACTAAAGGGATGTCAACAGTGGATCACAACAATCTTCAGCAAGAGGAGAGAGATTGGATTGGGAAAGCTATATTGGAAAACATTGGGAAAGCAGGACCAAAGAAAGCTCCTACAGCAAGAAATTGGAAACTAAGAATGAGTGAAAAAGAACTTGAAGAGTGGAGAAAAAAACAAAATAGATTCAATCTTTTTTTTGATGGGGCATCAAAAAACAATCCAGGGAAAGTAGGAGCAGGAGGAGCGATAAGTGATCTAGATGGGAAAGAGATTGTCACCTACGAATGGGGCCTAGGAGAAACCACAAATAACAAAGCAGAAGCCTATAGTCTTCTATTAGGCTCAAGGATATTAAAAAAAAAAACAATTCGAGATCCTATAATAATAGGAGACTCTGCAATTGTTATTGAAGCAATGATCAAAAGTAAAAATCCCAATAATTCGGCAATGAACAGAATATATAAGAGGATAAGATTGAATCTAAAAGGATTAGGAAGGGTCAGCTTCAAACATGTCCTGAGAGAACATAATAAAGAGGCTGATAACCTCGCCAATAAGGCTACAGAAAGAGAAGCAGGAAGCATCAAGGAAAACAACGAAATATATTGTAGTTCCATCCCATAATCTATTACATTCCTCATGAAGAAAGAGCAAAAAAAATGGAAAAAAGCATGAGGAAAATCAAAACAACAGTGAGAGTACACCAGAAGATCAAAAGGTAGATTTGTTAACAGATGCACTCAATGGGTACCTACAGGAGTATAATCAGCAAATCCAAATAAAATCTAACACCATCCAAAGCCCGCAGGCCAAGGAAGATAGAAATATTCTCTACCTGAATCGAGCTGATATCTGTCATATCAGTGTCAAGTTTCAAGAAAAATATGTGTTCATAAATCGCAATCGAATGACCATATTCAAACATGAAACAGGACTTGTATCCTCGCGTTCATTAACAGGCTTAGTAATTTCAATGCTAGCCTGTGTAACTCTCCATTGAATAGAAAAAGTTCCCAGTTATATGTTTTCAGTTTCCTGTGTCAAGCTATCAGTGAAGCATTCTCTTAGTTAGGCATTTTCATACACCTGTGTCATCCGTCGTCCCTCTGCGAGCTCTCCGTTACTCTCTCAGCCATCTCCAAACACGGTAATAGCAATTGCATTCTCGTTTCCCCCAACAAGCATATCGCTCTCAATAACTCCCTATGTATCCCACCCTTGAATCGATATAGCATTCTGCCTTGTGTCTCCATTCCTTTGTGTCATTTTATCAGTGTGTCTCCCTCTTCTCGAAATCATCATCATTTCCTTCAGATCCATTTGTCTTCTCATAGTGTTTTCTCCATCATCCATTCAGCTTCCGAAAAAATCTCGGTGGACATCCCTTCAAATAGGCTACAAAGTATCTCTTCAAATCAAGTTCAGAGCATCTTCTCTTTGCCAGATTGGGCGTTGCTGTGTATCAGTCTCTATTGTGTGGTAACAGGCTGCAACAGGTCAAATTCCTATTCCAAGGACAGCGAAGCAGAGCAAAAGAATCTCAGCAGAAGGTATATCAAAAACAACAGTAAGATCAACAAGAGCACATACAAGAGGAATAGAAAAATTACAAAAGATATAGCAAGTCAAAGGATCAAAATGGAGTGCAATCCTATAGAAAGAGTTGCAAAAAATGATGGATGTCCAACATGTAGGGCAAATAAATTCAGGTTCAACGAAGCACTCAAGGATCTCAAGTTGGAAATGAAAATAGAGAACATCTGTAAACAGAGAGACAGATAATTAGAAAACCAAAATAATAGAGCTCAAAAACAAATGCAAGTATATTGAGGAAGCCATAGCCTGTATCAAGTCAATCACTCAAAGCCAGCAAAGGGAAAACTCCACTCAGTAAAGCAAGAAGCAACACTCTCAACAAGAGTAGTCAGTCAACCAGTATTGAGAAATCATTTAATTTTATATGTATTGCAAGTTTATTTTACTTCTAGGATAGTATGTACGGCAATATGCCAAGCTAGTCAAAGGAATACATAGAAAATTGGATTCAAGCTTAGAAATAGGGATTGCACTCCCATTTTCATATTTCTACTTGAATCCAAACCCCATTGAATGTAATAGGAGTTTGCTTCTCTAATTTTTTGCAATATAATCAATATCTGATCGTGTTAAAAAACAAAAAAAACAAAACAAAAACAAAAACTCTGCCGTAAATTTCTTAACATAATTGTCTATAAAAAACAATAATTTTTAACAATTGACATAAAATAAACATTTTGAACATAAATATAACTAAAAATTTACACATTTTGATAATTGTTTGCTAGAAATGACATGTAAAAATCACAATTTTCATAGGAAAAAATTAACAAAAAATGGTTAATAAATAGTTTTTTTTTTTATGAATTTCATGTCAAAAAATAATAATAATCACATTTTTTTTCAAAAAAAATGTTTCACATAAACATTAAAATGAAAATCACATAATACAAATATTGAACATATAACAACATTAATTGAATGTTTATTCTTCTCATAAAATGTCAAAGTCAAAACATTATAGATATAATTAATTAATAGTTACAAAAAATGAGCTTGATTTCCAAGCATAACTTAAATTTAATCAACAATATCACGTAATCCAAACTCTTCATCCTCTAGAGTTTCATAATTGTCTTCTTCCACAATATTTTCTGCTTCATTTTCCTCATTTTCCTCCTCCAATGGATCTTTGATGTCTGCGAATCTCCCAATCTATGCCTTTCCAATCATTCAATGTAATGGTGGTTAAGGTTCCTTTGCCTTTTTTGCCACACGTGATTCACTAAAATCCCCTTTCTTCAACCCAGTTTATTGCATTGCATCTGAAAGAAATTGAAGAGCATTAATTTCTCGCTGAATAAAATTGCATTGTATTGGATATTTTTTAATAACAATGCAATTTCTTCCTTTTTGTAGGCAACATGCTAGTGTTGTACCTAATTATCAAGCACAAAAGAAATAATGAAGTAAATTAGTATAATGGCATATAAATTAAGAAAGAAGATATTGAAATTCAATTCTATATAATAAAACTTACATGAGCCTGAAAATAAATCCAGAACTCAATCTCATTCATTTGAACATAAGTCTATAAGATAGTTAATCAATGACTGTGGTTTTTTATAAATGTTAACTATCTCTCATTTTGCTTATTTATCTTCATATGTTAGTTTTTTCACAATAACCAGTGCTTGGCTAAAACTCTTTCCATCTACCCAATTACAAGCATAGACATATAGCCATCATCTTTTGTCCAACTATCAATATGGATGAACTCACAATCATTTATAATTGGTTGATCTTCATGGTCAAGAAGATTTGACTTTTGCTTGTAACATGAAATAGTAAAAGTTCAATTAACTTGTACATAAACAATTTTTTTAACATTAATCAAACATACAATCTCAATGTCTTACCATGTAAGCTGCATCCTTGAGTTTGTTTTCCCCTTGAAGCTTGTCAATAACATTGCCAACAATGTGTCTGAATGAAATGTCACAAATATCCATGATGGTGATGATGTGACTTCTACAAATCCCACAACCACTTTACTGAGAGCTTGATAAGTATAATGGATCACTATCATAGTCAATGTTTGGGATATTGAAACCATGGGAAATATCTGCAATAACTATGAATAATCCCTTTTAGGTAGGAGTTTAGCAATGTCTTCACAATCACCTTGTATTACTTGATATTGAATAGTTTCAAGCCCATTTCAAATGAAATGAGTAAGAGTTGGATCAAGTTCAACATTCCTAAGACGTTGCTTTCCCAATCTTTCGATCTTAATTTTTCCAATAAATCTTCTGAAACTATCTGGTGCTCCATTTGCATCCTTCCTCATTTTTAATAAAATAAACAAATATATGTATAAGTTATAAAATAAAAATAGTATACAGATGAATAAAAATGAATGTATAAATCAACATACCTTTTTAAATGCAAGTTAAAAATATTTTAGTGTTAATGTAGAACTTGAATCCGGATATTTGCGTACAACATCATCCCAACTATCTTCATTCAACAATTTAACCATTTGTTCTTGTATTTTCATGTAAACTTTGTGACTGAATAGATAAAGTAAAAAGGTTAATATAATGATATGTATAACAAATACTACCAAGAACAATATGTTATATTTAAAAGAAAATTATAATCTAGAAATAAGTAAAAATAACTCAACAAACTTACTTTTGAAATTTCTCAGACATTTCCTCCAATGATAATTCCCCTGACTTCACATAAGATAATATTGCTTTGACGAGTTTTTCATCCTTCATTCCTTGCAATGCTCTCCAAGGTGTGATAGTCATATCTTCTATAAGCTGCTTCATTTCATGCCATGATTTACTGTTGCTACATATAAATGGTTTAGACTTTTTAACCTTCTGTTTTTTAATGCTAATGTTCTCCCACATGCCAAAAATCCCATTAATCATTTCTCATATCTCTTCAGTTCTAAATGCCAAGTGGAAAATGTTATCAATACTTCTGAATATATCAGAATTTACTTTGCCACCTTTTGAATTGATTTTCTCCTCAATTTGATAGCCTATTTCCATACAACATACCTTTTGAAATTCTAGATAACATTTATCTTATCCCCACCACATTTTTCTTCAAATTCATTATGAATAAATCTAACCCTTTGGATGAAAGTCATAAACATCCCATATTCATTATATCAGTATTATGATCCCATACCAATAACTTTGCTTCTGTATCTGATAAACCAGCATAAATGATACATTTCATTGTTTCAAAATGTGGGTTATTGGGATATTCCTCGATCAATTGCCTTTAAACTTCTACAGAATGGTTCCCCCCAAGCACATAATAACTGTATTCAAAACATTTTGACTTATCAAATGCTTATTTGCTGGGAACTTGAACTAGATCAACAAGAAGCGCATAATTAACCACATGAGCATATGGATTGTACTTCATCAATGTCTTCAAGTTTTGAACATGCAGGTGGTGTGGCTTTCTAATTTGATATTTAAATTTTCCTTCACTTGGCTTATATATTTGTCTCACATTAAGCTGAAATGTACGACCACCCTCAATTAATTTTGTCTTTGTCAAGTTATGTCGAATGGCATTTTGTTTTGTTTTAATAATTCCATCCTCTAAATCAGCTCTTGGTGTAATGATTTCCCTGATTTCTTTTGAATTTTCACTAGGATCTTCACTGTTGGCATTGACTACTTGAGAATGTTCAACTTTCATTTTCTTCCTCCTAACATTCTCATCATTAACTAGAACAGAGACATTCTTGGGCATTGTTACTTTTGGTCTTTTATGGCTCTTCTCCTTTCTAACATCAGTTCTAATGTCATCCTCAGTAATGGCAACATATTCTTCAGCGTCAGTTTCAACTTCCTCATCTTCAAAAGTAACCTGTCTACCTTTGCTAGATTTATCCACTATAGAGATTCTTTGTTGATCCCTTGGATGTAGTTTTGTAGCATCATGAATTACTATTTTTTGCTTATTTGTCATATCTTCTTCTGACCCTAAGTAGAAATCGCTGACAACATTCATAATATTTTGTTCTATGAAATGAATACCTCCAAACATAATTGAAAAATTTTCAATAAAATTCAGTTAAACAAAATATCATATGTCAATAAAAACTAAGTTATAAAAATATAATGATACAGTTACAATAACGCAAAACACAAAGATAAATAACAATACTTACCATATCTTGTGCAATGTCATTTATAATTTGTTCACATATCTTCGTAGATTTCTCTGTCGTGTCATACAACGACAATGATAACTGATATTTAATCTTGTCATGTGACTTGGGCGGTTGTGTAAGTACATAAACAACTTCAATGTCCGGTATCAAATAGATGTCTATGACTTTTCCCAGCACCTCATAAATTCCACTATTGTTATGGATATCAACATATAGATATATTTGCAGTTGTTGTTCACCTACTTTATTTTTCACCTACCATACATTTTTTGTAAGCTTCACTTCTTTTGATTTCTTCCAGTATGAAATCGTCTTCTTATCGTTTGAGGTAGTTGATATATTTGTAGTTATTAGCTTAGATTTGGTTCGTTCAACAATGTTTTTTTAGGATCCACCTTTAATTTTATCTATTTTTGGTCCAGAAATATCCACAGAAATCTTCTTTGATGCCATTTTACTGCAAAAAATATACACATATATAAATCAGTAAACAAAAAAAACTAAACAAAATCTAAAAGTGATAAATAATCATAAATCATAAATAATTTTGTAAAACATAACCTTTTAAAAAAAAAATACAGCCCCACCCCGCGACCCAACGGGCCCGTGCAGTTGGAGACCTGACCACCCCCACAGGCCCAATGGGCCGCGGATGTAGGGAAAAGGGGCTGCAAGCCCGCAGCCCAACGGGCCAATGGGGGTGGAGGCCCGATTCTAAGAATTAACCCTCACCCTTGGTGCGCTGGGCCACGGGGGTGGGTGCCGCCAGCGGGCACGATGGGGACCACCATGACCACTGCGGACGTAGTGGCCTTCTGCCTACCATGGGGCTGTCGGGTAAGCCTAGATCATCTAAATTTTTAATTTGTAAAAAAATATCTAAATTTCATAAATAAAAAATTAAGTATTATTTTACTGGAATATGTTTTTTTCAGGTATTTTACACGAAAATAACAACCCCAACTAACACGTAACTACTAATAAACCTATTGAATTTTAAACCTTGCACACAGCAAAAGGGAAACTAACCTTTCAAATGCGATAATCTTTCATTAAATATGTTGTCAATAACAATGTATCTCCTCCACAAAATCGTTCAAAGTCTTTTAACGAACCTCGAAAAGCCTTGATGTGATGTGAGGAATAATGATAATGAAATTTATGATATAGCAGAAATTACGGAATTGTTTTACCGCATGGTTAATGTGGGATTAATTTGTTTTTATAAAAACTTTAACATATAAATTTTGTTATGGCGATATAGGGAACTATGATAAAATGAACATTACAGAATTGTTTTACCACATGGTGAATGTGGGATTAATTTGTTTTTATAAAAACTTTAACATATAAATCTTGTTATGGCGATATAGTAAATTATGATAAAGCGAACATTACGAAATTGTTTTACCGCATGGTGAATGTGGTATTAATTATTTTTTTTATAAAAACTTAACATATAAATTGTGTTATGGCAATATAGCAATTTATTTTAAATGTGTGATAGAAGATATAATAAAAAATAAAAATAAAAAACATTCAATTGTCTAGTAAATGTTATAAAGTTTCCCTTGAAAATTTTTGGAGGGGAAAAATTTGGTGAAAAATTTTCAAGGGAAACTTTGGAGGAATTTTTTCATTCCTTAAGCTATATATTATCATTAGGAAAGAGTGCATTTGTATTATTCAACCTCTTCTGTTTGAAAGGCATTGGATTCTTATGATAGTGAAGTTTCATTTTGTGAAGCATCAACATCTTTGTCATGTAACAACTCTATTCATATTGATAAATATAATGAAAATTCTTCCACTATGAATAGAGAGTCAAATCTTCCACTTAGTCCTAATCCTAAGGACTATGAGAGCAGCAGCGATGAAGAGCAGGATGAAGAATTTCAAATAAATAAAGAATCATGATTTCCACTTAGTCGTAAT
Organism: Pinus tabuliformis; assembly: GCA_031772625.1. Taxonomy (NCBI): domain Eukaryota; kingdom Viridiplantae; phylum Streptophyta; class Pinopsida; order Pinales; family Pinaceae; genus Pinus; species Pinus tabuliformis. The sequence goes on from CM062807.1 coordinate 305,297,528, forward strand.
ACTATGGACTATGAGAGCAACAATGATAAAGAGCATGATGAAGATTTTCAAATAAATAAAGGGTCGTGATTTCCACTTAGTCCTAATCCTATGGACTATGAGAGCAGAAGTGATGAAGAGCATGATGAAGAATTTCAAATGAATAGAGAGTCACGGTGTCCACTTATTCCTAATTCTATGGACTATGAGAGTAGTAGTGATGAAGAGCATGATGAAGAATTTCAAATGAATGGAGAGTCACAGTGTCTGCTTAGTTCTAATCCTATGGAATATGAGAGCAGCAGTGATGAAGAGCACGATGAAGAATTTCAAATGAATAGAGAGTCGCAATTTCCACTTAGCCATAATCCTATGGACTATGAGAGCAGCAGTGATGAAGAGCATGATGAAGAATTTCAAATGAATAGAGAGTCACGGTGTTCACTTAGTCCTAATACTATGGTCTATGAGAGAAGCAGTGATGAAGGCCAGGATGAAGAATTTCCAATAATCGAGTCACATTTTCCACCTAGTCCTAATCCTAAGGACTATGAGAGCAGTAGTGACGAAGGGTAGGATGAAGAACTTAGTCCTAATCCTAAGGACTATGAGAACAGCAATGATGAAGGGCATGATGAAGAATTTCCAGTAAGTAAAGAGTCTCATTTTCCACGTAGTCCTAATCCTATGGACTATGAGAGCAAAACTCACAATGCACATGATGAAGAATATCAACATCGAGTCAAATTTTCCATTTAGTCCTCATTCTAAGGACTATGAGGGTAGCACTGAATAAGGGCAAGATGAAGAATATCCTCCAAGTCGGTATTTCAAAAGCACAGATGATCATGGTGAGGATAATATTCCTCATAATGATGATGAAAATGCTTATACAGATGATGATCCAATGATGGAGATGTTGCCAGCAAATATTGTATCGATGAGTAGGAGCAGACCTTTTCGTATCAATCCAAGATGTTTTAGTTATACAAGGGGTAGAACAGAATATCTGACGAGAATAAGTTTTATCAGTGCTCTCATTTCAAGTGAATGATGTAAAAAATATTGTTTGAAACATATGGATTTCAATTTTGCATTGGAGAAAAGGAAGAGATATTTGTCAATGAATAAAAGCATGCAAAATTCATATTTCGTGGGGTGCATGCAATCTACATTGTGATGTATGATTATCATATTGGGTCTTTATTTGTCTATAGAAAGGCTCTCAAAATGTTTCATTTAATGGGTAATTTTCGTTTGTCAAGAATCGAAGAAAATTTGGAAAAGGATCCCACATTTTATTTAAAAGTACGTCATAAACGACAGTTTGGGCCATTATCAAACACTGTAATGTCATGGATGAAAGAATTCTTTTCAAAGCATGGAGAGTGTATGCCAAATAGAGAGACAATACATATTCCAGATAATTTCTCAAGACGAGAAATCTACAACTTATACAAAGAATATGTAGAAGGTGTCGAAGGAGATGGACAATTTATTACATATCAATATTTTGTGAAGATATGGAAGAAATAATTCAACAATGTCTGTATTCTTAAGAAGACAAGGATGGGGGTTTGCAGTACATGTGCTTCTCTTAAATAAAAAAGGGATAAATGTAAAGGGGGGCAGAAAAAAGTAAGCATTCATAACATTAATTTTTAAAATTGTATAGTTATAAACTATGAAAATGTATTTATTAATGACTTTCTTTTATGTTGTGTAGCTTCCATTGTCAAAGTGCTTCAAGAGCATCGCGAACAAAAAACAAGTGAAAGGAAAAAGTTGTACAAGCATCGAAAGAAGTGTTATGATAATCCAAATAAGTATTTGGGTTTGATAATTGATGGTATGGACCAGAAGAAAACACTTCTACCACATTTTGTTCGCACACCCAAAATTTACAGGAGGAAAATTTTATTCAGTATCACTTGATCGGTTGTATGGTCTTCAATAGGAAAATGTTGCCAAGGGTATACTTCACAACTCCAAATATTCATAATGATGCAAATCTGACAATAACCATAATTCATAATGTACTTTTTCATTGGTCTAGTAATCTTCCTAAAGTTCTGTATCTACAATTGGACAACACTTATCGTGAAAACAAAAATCAGATTCGTTTTTGGATATCTAAAACATGCTTGTTGAATTGAGAATTTTCAAAAGGTAAAGGTTGGTTTCCTTCTTGTTGGGCACACTCATGACCATATTGATCATATGTTCAATTGTTTTTCAGTCACATTGAGGAGGAAGGAAGTTGGGAGCTTGCCATCATTAATTGAATGTATTAAAAAATCATACATGCCAAAGAAAATTTTCGATGTGTTGAAAGAAAATGTTGACATATGACGGTTTATTCTAGGATCGCATGGTGAGGAGAAATGCATTGAACAACTTAATGACATTAGCTTTCAACATCAATTTCGTATCAAAAATTTAAGGGAAAACACTAATATGGGGCAAGAAGTATTCTGCTACTGTAGATGGATGTCGTCATCAGGTTTGGCATTTTTGAAGTTCATTCCAGATCATCCAATATTTGCATCAAATATATTGTTATTACAATCAGTTGCTGAAGTTCATAATGCACGCAGGTAGAATAGAGATATAAATTATTCTAATTGCCTGGAAGAAATTAAAAAATGTATTAGATATACATATGAGTACTTTGATATTGTTGATTCAGTTTGGTGGGAGTCTTTTTTCAATAATAAAAGTGATATCATTTCAAGAACAACAAATGAATATATACCTTTGAAAACTCCATTTATTTGGCCACAAAATGTGTCAAATGAACATGAGGAAAGAAGCATTGTTGAACAACAACAATCTCAAGGTATTATAAAATTCTTCACAGGTAGAGGAAAGAGAAATGTGTATTGATTCCAGAAGATCTCGTGCACAACGTGAAGCCATGGAAGACCTTTACAAGGGTTCAGTACAGGATATTAAGGAGGGTTGCATGTTCGCAGTGCTAGTAGATAGAGATCCCAATGGCTATCTATTATGGGTTTCTAAGGTTATAAAGGTCATTACAGAAAATGAAGATGTTGCAGGTGTTGAAGTACATTGGTATGCCACAAATACACACCCATTCAATGGTGTGTACAAGCTAGAGATGGTAGTTAATAAAAAAATTGGTGGAAAAAGAAAAATAAAGGGCACAAATATAAATCGTCACCGCGCAGACCTCTTAAAATTGGAGGAAGTTGACACACTTGTTTATGACTTCAATTTAACAAAGAGAGGAACTCTTTGCTTCAAGATGATAGAGATTCTGAAGAGGTTGTTATCAGAAGGAACAGTGTTGAGATGGGAGAATGTTGAAACCAGTCTTAGATCCAGAAGAATTTTGAAACATGAAATGGTGGGCGTGCATGTGGGCTCAGATGGGGCACTAGTTGATAAAAGAGAAGAATATGGAACCATCTTCATCTGCATCCAGTCATTCATCTGAAGAAGTGAATTATGATGGTGTGTAAGAAATTATGAGTGATTTTGAATAATTGTCTAAAACAGTTTATATAACTGATGTTTGCATCATATCTTGAAATAAAAAATTTGATTTCCATATGGTGTTAAATGAAGTTATGAGTCATTTTTATGTTTGTTGGATTATATGTTTTAATTATGATGATTTTTATTTTTAGAATATCTACAATGCAACAATAACTTAAAGATATAATTTATGTTTCATTCAATATACAAGTATTGAATGTCATGGTTTAAATGTGTTGAAAACTTAGAGTTTTTTAATTCTATGGTTGAAAATTTTCCAATTTTTTTTTTGTATCTTTAATCTTATGGTTGAAAACAATTAAAATTTTCGCGATATTTAGTGTCATGTTATTATATGTTTAACAACATGGATGAAAACTAATGGAATTTTAATGTGTGTCAAATCCCATTATTTTATTTTTATCGTCATTACTAAAAAATGTTGAAATTATACTTGGAAAAGAAAAATGTTATTCTACCAAAAACACTAGTGTGTTTTCTTCCTAAAAAACAATTGTTTTTTGCACACAAAAAAAATTGGTTTTACTGCCATTTTTTAAATATGTTGAAAATTAACCCTAAAAAAACATCGTTCTAGTATACACACTTTTCGTTTTTAGCATTGCTTTTCATTTTTTTTTGTTTTTTTGCTAGAGTTCCAGTTTTGAGTTTATAGTCCATGTTTCAAAATTTACATTGTTTTTTCATTTCCATCATGGCTTTTTGCATGTAACCCAATGGGTAAAATTTCCCACTTAATGAAAAACAAAAAAACAAAAACAAAACAAAAAAAACTCAGACCATGATACAAGGAGTTTACCATTATGCTTATTACCTTTTTGAAGTTTTCTCTCCCACCATACAAGAGTTGTGCCTCCCATCCAAAGAGATGCAAACTGAATCTTTGCTTCGTCCTCTTCGATCTGTTGTATCTATCAGTACACTTCAATATGTCTAATCCAATTGTTTAGTTTCTTTTCATTAGCTTCTCCATTAAACATGAGAAAATAAAATTCACGTCTAACTTTAAAAATGGCATTTAGAAGCATTTTCCTGATGACTATTTGAATGATGAGAGTGAGGGGAAGAGGAAGAGCTTGAAATTGAAGATGGAGATTTGGGAGGTTCTCCTCCACCTCCTCAGTGTACTAACACATTATCATCTGCTAGAGCTCCCTCTTTCTTGCCCTTTTTTTTCCATTCTCCTTCCGTAATATGCAAACAAATTTTCCACCCAATCTGCCATTTGGTAGAAGACCTTGTGGAAATCTTTCTCATTCTTTATGTGCATGTCATTATCCTCCATTTCCTTTCTTAAAGATGCACATCCAATATTGGGGTTAAAATACTTGTGTTTTCCTTGACCCTGTCTGAGTTTGGCCCTGGTAAGCACCCACACTCACAATTCACATCAAAGAAAATCGCTATGATACCAACTTGATCCAGGATATTTTCTTTGGTGATGTTAAACATAATTTCTTACAGAGCATGAAAATACCATAAACGCAACATCCATGAAGAAAAAAACAAAGAATGAATACATTATAGACAATGCACCAAGATTTGTTAATGAAGTTCACTCACAATGTGTGAGCTACGTCTCCAAATCCAGATTCAAAGTGGATTGGTATCTTTATTATCTCAGCAAAATAATGGCAAGTACATGGAAATACCTCACACCTAGGGATGACGCAAAAATTTGTTGCCTAGATTCCAATTATGAGTGCATTGGTGAATTCCCATTGAAATACCATGGGAATCTTCCTTGAATCATGCCAATGGTAAACCTCGTTCCCCACACTTTGAGTTTTGCAGCTCTCTATACCTTCATCTCTACCCTACCAACTTGCGAATGGGAAAATTTTTATATTAACTTCTGGGCAGACTTTATAAAGCCTTTATCTTTGGCATATTAGTAAGTGGATCATATCTGAGGGTAGAGGTCTCAAGGTCAAATTCATGGTCCTCCCCCTTTTGGCTACATGTTACAACTGTTATAACAAATTTTAATTTTAAATTGTTTGTTGAATATCCATATGTTTATACGGATAACCACATGTGCGCACACGCACACACACACATGTGTGTGTGTCTAATACATTATAAACAACCATTTGACCAGCCACATCGACTAACCATAAGCAGGAGTTTGTGTGGGTCTTCTGGAGCCGCGTGGCAACATTCGATTGGGCCACATGGTAGCCATTCATTAATAGCCAATGTCATGTCACGCCACGTGGATGAACAATGTAAACTTCGAAACGAGAACTATAAACTCAAAACGAGAACTATGGTCAAAAAACCCCGAAAAAACATCAAAAACAGTGCTAAAAATGAAAAGTGTGTATACTGGAACAATGGTTTTTTTTTAGGGTCAATTTTGAACATGTTTTAAAAATGGCAGTGAAAACAAAATTTTCGTGCAAAAAACACCCTAAAAACGAAAAGTGTTGATACTGGTACGACGATTTTTTTTTAGGGCCAATTTTCAACATTTTTAAAAAACGCTAGTAAAACCGAATTTTTATGTGCAAAAAAAATAGTTGTTTATGAGGAAAAAACACACTAATGTTTTTGGTAGAATACATTTTTCTTTATACTTCTTTCCAAGTATAAATTTAACATGTTTTAATAATGACCTAAAGATAAAATAATGGGATCTGAAATACATTAAAATTCTATTAGTTTTCATCCATCTTGTTAAACATATAATAACATCACACCAAAGATTGCTAAAATTCTAATTGTTTTCAACCATAACATTAAGGACACAAAAAAATTGGGACAATTTTCAACCATAAAATTAAAAAACCATGACATTATGAACAAATTACATGACTAAATTAATCAAAATGTCATTATTTGTAGATTGAATGAAACATACATTATATCTCTAAGTTATTGTTGCATTGTAGATATTCTAAACAATAAAGATTAACATGTTAAATTTTTTTTAAAACAAATTAATCCCACATTAACCGTACAGTGAAACATTTCTGTAATTTCACCTATATAATAAATTTCATTATCACTATTACTCACATCACATCAAGGTTTTCCGAGGTTCGTTAAAAGACTTGGAGCGAATTTGTGGAGCAGCTACATTGTTATCAACAACATATTCAACGGAGGATTCTCGCATTTGAAATGTTAGTTAATTTTTCTACTTTGAAAATTTTAAAATTAAATAAGTTTAATGAAGTTTAATTTTTTTTTAATTAAAATTTTTTGTGGGTCAAATTTACCCACTACGTCCGCAGTGGGCATGGTGGGCCCGGTAATGCTCACGGCGGCCAAACGAGCCTGTAGGTTAGGGGTGGTGGGGCTGGCTACCCGGCACCTCGCCCCACCCCGGTGACCCAACGGCTCGCGAGGGTGGTAGGGCGATTCCGAGAATCACCTCGCCACCCCCGCGGGACGTTGGGCCACCGGGTGAGGTGGGGTGCCAGGTGGGGGGGCGATTCCTGGAATCGCCCTGCCACCCCCGTGGGCCGTTGGGCTGCCAGGGTGGGGCGGCGGCTGTTCGACGGCCCACGGGGGTGGTGAGGTGATTCCGGGAATCGCTCCGCCACCCTCGCGGGTCGTTGAGTCGCGAAAGTGGGGCGAGGGCTGCAGACAATCCCTGCCCCACCCCGGCGGCCCAACGGCCCACAGGGGTGGCGAGGTCGGACAGCCCCCGACCCACCCCAATGGCCCAATAGCCCACAGGGGTGGCAGGGCAATTTCGAGAATCGCCTCGCCACCCCCGCGGGCCATTGGGCCACCAGGGTGGGGGAGAGGGCTGCAGACGGCGGCCGTCCATAGCCCTCTGCCCCACCCTGGCAGCCCAACGGCCCGCGAGGGTGTCAGGGCGATTCCCGGAATCGCCCCGCTACCCCCGTGGGTCGTTGGGCTGCCGAGGTGGGTCGAGGATTGTCCGTAACCATCCGCCCCAGCCCGGCAGCCCAACAGGAATCGCCCCGCCACCCCCGCGGGTCGTTGGGCTGCCGAGGTGGAGCGGGATTGTCCGCAACAGTCCGCCCCACCCCGGCGGCCGAACGACCCATGGGGGTGGTGAGGAGATTCCGAGAATCGCCCCACCAGCCCCGCGGGCCGTTGGGCCGCCGGGTTGGGGTGGGGCTAGGGTTCGAGAGGGGCGGTAGTTGTTGGGCCGTTAGGGGGGCGGACCCAATGGCAGACTCGATTGGCCAGCCGATTTTCAGGCTTATAAAATTAATTATCATTTATCGTTTTCATTGTTAATTTAAGTTATTATTTTTTTGTGATTTACTAATTTATGTGTCTTTTTTCAGGAAAATGGCAACAAAGAAGATTTATGTGAATCTTTCTGGACCAAAGACTCTTAAAGGTGGATCTTCAAAAAAACATTGGTGAATGAACCCCACCTGAGCTGATGGCTACAAATCTTTCAAGTGCCGCGTATGATAGAAGATGATTTCATACTAGAAGAAATCAAAAAAAGTGAAACTTCCATCAAATGTCTGGTATGTGAAAAAAAGAGAAAGCCAAAATGTGCAGATATATCTATATGTTGATATACCTAATGATAATAGAATTTATGAGGTGATGGGAAAGGTCATATACATGTGTTCGATACCGGACAGTGAAATTGTTTACATACTTACAAAACTGCCCAGTTCACATGAAAGGATTAAATACCAGTTATCATATTCATTGTATGACACGATAGATGTATCTACAAAGTTGTGTAAACAAATCGTAAATGAGATGACACAAAATATCATTAGTATTTTTATTTATATTTGTGTTTTGCGTTCTTGTAACTGTCTCACTATATTTTTATAACTTTGTTTTTATTCACATATGATATTTTATTTAGAATAATTTTGTTGAAAATTGTTCAATTAGGTTGAGAGGCATTCATTTCATAGAGCATAATATTATGAAAGTTGTCAGCAGTTTCTACTCAGTGTCAGAAGAAGATATGGCAAACAAGAAAAATATAGTAATTCATGATGCTACAAAACTACATCCAAGGGATCAAAAAAAAAAAAAAAACCTCTAGTGGATAAATCTAACAAAGGTAGACAAGTTACTTTTGAAGACGAGGAAGTTGAAACTGGCAGTGAAGAATATGTTGTCGTTACTGAGGATGACATTGGAACTGAGAAGAGCGTAAAAGACCAAAAGTAACAATGCCCAAGAATAAATCTGTTCTAGTTAAGGATGAGAATGTTATGAGCAAGAAAAGTAAAGTTGAACATTTTGAAGTAGTCATTACCAACAGTCAAGAACCTAGTGAAACTTCAAAAGAAAGCAGAGAAATCATTACACCAGGAGTTGATTTAGAGGATGGCATTATCAAAACAAAACAAAATGCCATTCAACAAAACTTGACAAAGAGAAACTTAATTGAGGGTGGTCGTACATTTCAGCTTAATGTCAAACAAATCTATAAGGCAAGTGAAGGACAATGTAAATATCAAATCAGAAAGCCACACCATCTGCATGTTCACAACTTGAAGACATTGATGAGGTACAATCCATATGCTCATGTGGTTAATTATGTGCTTCTTGTTGATCCATTTCAAGTTCCCAACAAAGAAGCATTTGATAAGTCAAAATGTTTTGAATACAATTATTATGTGCTTGGGGGGAACCATTCTGTAGAATCTCAAAGACAATTGATGGAGGAATATCCCAATAACCCACATTTTGAAACAATGAAATGTATCATTTATGTTGGTTTAACAGATATAGAAGCAAAGTTAGTGGCATGGGATCATAATTTAGATAATAAATATAGGATGTCTATGACTTTCATCCAAAGTGTTAGATTTATTCATAGTGAATTTGAAGAAAAATGTGGTGGGGATAGAATAAATGTTACTGTAGATTTCCAAAAGGAATGTTGTATGGAAATAGGCTATCAAATTGAAGAGAAAATCAATTCAAAAGGCGGAAAAGGCGGCAAATTTAGTGATTTATTCAGAAGTGTTGATAACATTTTACAGTTGGCATTTAGAACTAGAGAGATATGGGAATTGATTAATGAGATTTTTAGCATGTGGGAGAAGGTCAAAAGGTCTAAAGGTCTAAACCATTGATATGTAGCAACAGTAAATCAGGTCCTGAAATGAAGCAGCTTACAGAAGATATGACTATCACACCTTGGGGAACATTGCTAGAAGTGAAGGACGAAAAACTTGTCAAAGCAAAATTATCTCGTGTGAGGTCAGGGGAATTATCATTGGAGGAAATGTCTGAGGAATTTGAAAAGTAAGTTTGTTAAATTATTTTTATTTATTTCTATATAATTTTCTTTTAAATATAACATATTTTTCATGGTAGTATTTGTTATACATATCATTATATTAACTTTTTTTACTTTATCTATGCAGTCACAAAGTTTACATGAAAATTCAAGAACAAATGGTTAAATTGTTGAATGAAGATAGTTGGGATGATGTTGTATGCAACTATCCAGATTCAAGTTCTACATCAACATTTAAAAAAAATTATCTTGCATTTAAAAAGGTATGTTGATTTATACATTCATTTTTATTCATCTGTATACTATTTTTATTTTATAACTTACACGTGAAAATTGAGATTTTCATTGATATTTAAATATAATTGGAGAGAGGGCGTTGCGGGGAAGATAAACTAGGGTTTTCGACACGGTCCAGAGTTGGTCACCATGGAGGGGCGAGGAGGGGGGAGTTCCACTCCCTCCTACAGTCAGGCAGTGTCGAGTCGTTTCAAGAAACCATTGGAGGCGGAAATTGGGAGGGTCAACAGAGAAAAACAGAAAAATATCAGTTCACAGGAACAAGAGGAGAATCCGGAGGAAGTCAGAGGAGAGAAAAGTATAAGAGGAGGAAGGCAGAGAACCGAGCACAAGAATATGACAGGCCTTTGTAAACCTAAGTCTACCATCACACCCCAGGTGGTTTTAAGTGACCCAGCGTTGCAGGTGCACAGGGATCACATGACGACTTATGCCGTAATATGCAAATTTATGGGGATATGGCCAACGGAGAAGGCTCTGCATGCTTGGATAAAGTACAACTAGAAACCTAAGGGGAAAATAAATCTTCACCTTGGGTCCAAGGGTTTCTTCACAGTAGTGTTCACAAACCTTGTAGACAAAGACAGAGTGTTCGAAGGAGGACCATATTTTTATGCTGTGGCAGGCCTATACATGCGACCATGGGTGATGAATTTTGTCTTGGAGCGTGAGACTTTCACATCAGCACTGGTATGGATAAGACTCTACTCCCTACCTTTAGATCATTGGCTGCTAGAATCCTTAAAGGCCATAGGAAATAAACTAGGTCATTTTTTAAAAATATCAGAAGCGACTATGCGAGGAAAATATACCTCTTTTGCCCGAATATGCGTAGAAATGGACCTATCTGGAGCACTTCCAGACGAAATTATTCTAGAAGTATATGATGAAGAATGGGTGCAGATGATGGACTATGAACATGTCCCATTCAGATGTCGCAAATGTCATGAACACAGGCACCTCTTCAGAGACTACCCATTAAACAAAATGGAGAGTAATATCAAAACCAACACAGGCAAAGATACCGAAGGCTTTACCAAGGTGGGAGGCAAAGGGAAAGGAGGGAAAAAGAACCAGAAGAAAATCTACGAGGAGAAGCAACCAGGTCATAACAGATTCAAGATATTAGAAGAAGAAGATGGGAACACGGGGATGAACCGGACATCGGAGGATAGTCCAGCAAAGAAGGAAAAAGATGATAGAATGGAGGATGTTCCTGTAAACAACAAACTAAAGGAGGATCAGACAAGCACTATGGAACTCGACAGGGACCATGAGATGACCCCAAGTGAGGTTGGAATAGAGGACCACGACCTGCAGGAAATTCTTGAAAGGGAGAATCTTGATCTAGAAAAGTTCCTGGAACAAGGAACCACCAAAGGTGATGATTCTCTACCTCAAGAGGAGTTCAACAGAGTACAACAACTCTTCCTGTGGAGATCTCAAACAAAGGGTTCTGGAATCAAAAGAAACCATGATAGCCAAAAAAACAGAGGAGTAAAAATGATGGAGGCTACATCAGGACACGCTCCCAAGAACCCAGGAAGGAAAAGAGGAAGAAAAAGACAGAATGAGCTACTGATAGAGTGTGGGAAACTAATGATCAACTCAAGTAAGATGAAAGATCTCACTAGTTACTCATTTACAAATCTTTCATAATGAAGCTTACAACCTGGAATATTAGGGGTCTAGGAAGTAAAAGGAAACAGAGAAATCTTAGCAACATAATAAAAGAAGAAAAACTAGATATGGTGTTTATCCAGGAAACAAAGTGTTCAATGGATAAAATAAGAGAGATACATAGCAAATGGCTCATCAAGTATGAATATCTAGAAGTTAAAGCAAACAACACAGCAGGAGGGATTCTCACACTTTGGAACCCTCAGAAACTAGGAATCCTAGATGTTGAAGCATCCAGGAATTACCTATCGATGGTGATCCAACCCTTAGGTGATAAGGAAGTCTATTTAATTACTAATGTCTATGGTCCTCAAAAACTTGAAGAGAAACTCAGGTTTCTTATCTCACTGGAGAAGCTAAGAAAAAGATACCCTGTTATGCCTTGGATTCTGGGAGGAAATTTTAATATGATTAGATCTCTTACAAAAAAAAAAGGTGGGACCAAAATACTAGGCAGAGACTCCATAGCCTTTCAGAATTTTCTAAACGACATGAGGCTAGTAGATATGGAGACCAGAAATGGTACCTTCACTTGGAATAATAAGCGGGGAGGGGCTTCTCAAGTTGCCTCTAAATTTGACAGATTCATAATCTCTAAGGACCTCATTCTCACAGGCCTTGACCTATCTATGTTAATCCTCCCTTTTGGAGGCTCGGATCACTGGCCTATCCAACTTGAAGCTGCTACTATAGGCACTCCAAGAAACAAACCATTTAGGTTTGAAAATATTTGGCTAACCCACCCTGAATTCATAAGCAATATAAGTAAATGGTGGGCAAAAGATATGCCCATTCAGGGAACTAACATGTTCCTTTTGCATCAAAGACGAAAACACATCAAACTCGGGCTCAAAGATTGGAACAGAAATGAGTTTGGCAATATCTTTAAAGCCAAAAAAGAAGTTGAAAAGAAACTTCAAGAAATTAACCAGGTCTTCATCTCAGATGGCTTTACCGAGGAAAGGAAAGTTCAAGCTGACTCTCTGCAACAGGAATGGGAAGAAAAATGCAAGCAAGAGGAGATCTTCTAGAGATAGAAATCGAGAGTGCAATGGATAAAAGAAGGAGAAAGAAATACAAAGTTTTTTCACAAGTCAACCATGGATCACAGGTCTCATAACAGGATCTCAATACTCAAAGATACTCATGGAAAACAGCTCAGCTCCCACAAAGAAATAGAATCTACTCTAGTACAACATTTCCAAAGCATAGCTGAGGAACCTCCCATAGACAGATCACAATCTATCAAGAACTTCACAAAGCACATTCCCAAGCTTGTATCTAGAGAAGACAATCACAATCTTAATAGGCCAGTGACTGAAGAGGAGGTCAGCGAAGTTATCAAAGAGATGCAAAATGGGAAAGCTCCAGGCCCAGATGGGTTTAATGTAGACTTCTTCAAAGCATGCTGGGAAATAGTCAAACAAGATATCATTGATGTGGTGGAGGATTCGAGGAAAAAAAAATTGTTTTAAGGGCGCTTAATGCCTCTTTCATAACTTTGATTCCAAAGCAAGAAAGAGCCATGACACCAGATAGATTCAGACCCATAGCCTTATGCAATGTGGTGTACAAAATTATATCCAAATTAATTGCAAACAGGCTCAAGCCCCTTCTTCCAACTCTTGTGTCTGAGGAGCAAACTGGATATGTGGAAGGAAGATAGATTCTAAATAATATCACTCAAGCTCACGAGGTGGTACACTCTCTCAAGAGCAATAAGCAAGCAGGTATGATCATGCAACTAGACCTAGCGAAAGCTTATGATAAGCTAAGTTGGGCATACATGAAGGAAGTACTAAAAGCTTATGGCTTTGACCACAACTGGATAAGATGGGTAATGGCCCTTGTCACCACAGCTAGTTTTTCAATCCTGCTTAATGGTTCACCTTCCAGAACCTTTAGGCCTTCGAGAGGCCTAAGACAAGGAGATCTACTCTCCCCCTTCTTCTTTATCCTCATGATGGAAGGTTTAGGCAACATGATCAAATCAGCCAAAGAAGAAGGAAAAATCCAAGGTCTCAAACTCACCCAGAATGGAGATGCCTTGACTCATCAACAATTTGTGGATGATACTATGCTGCAGGGTACACCCACGATCAAAGAAGCTAAAGCTTTCAAGCAAATCCTAAACGAATTTGCTATGGCCGCTGGTACAGAGGTAAGCCTTACCAAATCTAAGATTTTCTTTTTTAATACTGACATTGCTATTCAGAGGAACCTCACCAGAATTCTCAGCTTTCAAAGAGAACAGCTACCCTCCAAATATCTGGGAATACCTCTAACGGACAAACCCCTGAGCAAGGCAGTTTGGGAGCCAATCACTAATAAACTCCAGGACAAAGTCTAGAACTGGACAAACAGGTCTTTGAATTTAGCAGGATGGCTAGTCCTAACAAAATTTGTCCTACAAACTATTCCCATCTTCATGCTCTCTGTCATTCCTACTCCTAAAGGAGTTATGCAGCACATCAGAAATATACAAAGGGACTTTCTATGGGGCAAAGGGGAAGAGAAAAAGAAATGGGCCTTGGTAGCATGGGATAAGATCTGTAAACCCAAGACACATGGAGGTTTGGGGCTACATGACCCTTAAACCCTAAGTAAAGTTTTGGGGGCCAAACTATGGTGGAGATGGCTAAAGGAATCAGCAACCCCTTGGGCAAAAATTTGGAAACAGAAGTATGCAAATAATTGGCAAGAAAAGGACTACATTCAAATGTTTGGGCTCATCAAAGGCTCCCACATTTGGAACAAAGCATGGGAGAATAGATCTATTGTTCAGAACCAGAGTTTCTGGGATATCAGAGATGGAAACCTAACTTGGTTCTGGGAGGACAATTGGCAACAGGAACCTAACCTGGTAAGGGAGGAACTTTCCAATATCAAGAATGACACTAACAATGAAGGTTTACTCAGGGTAAGTGACTTATGGGATCAGTCTAGGAACAATGGCAAATGGAGAATATGGAAGGACCTGGTATATAGTGAAGGAACCTCTTTGAAGGCCCAAGGAGAAGCACTTGCAGTGATCTTGGAACAGAGAAGATTTTGATATCAACATCGTCAAACCAACTGAGATGGGGAAGAAACAACGAAGGCAACTATAACCTCAAAGAAGCCAAGAGAATGGCCCTAGGGCTTGACTTTACAAACCCTGATAAGGTTTGGAGGGATCTCTGGCAGAGCCCACACTGGATGAAAATCAAATTGTTCATGTGGTTGGTGCAACATAATAAAATTCTAACATGGGAAAACCTTCGAAAAATAGATGTAGTAGTTCCATCTAGATGCCAGTTATGTGAAGTACAAGAAGAGACCATGGAACACCTACTCAACCTATGCCCTTTCACCTCCACCTTGTGGAATTGGGTGGCCTCAATCTTCAAACAAACGGACAGGGACAATTTCAACATCACTGGTACTCTGAAGAATTGGAGAAGAAACTTCTCTGAAAATGATATAGTCAATAAAGCTTGGGCATTGGTTCCAGGCTTTCTAATCTGGGATGTCTGGAAAGAATGCAACAATAGGATTTTCAAGAACAGCATTGGCTCATCCCAGAGCATCATAGCTCTGATCATTAGACAGCTCCAAGAGACTGTAGGCACCCTGCTAAAGAAACCCCCCAGAACCCACCTCAAAACCAAGATGCTCAAATAATTTTGCATTTGGGTCTACAGGTACCTTCCCCATAGGGCATAAGCAAGATGGTAAGTCATATAACAGCAGGTAAGGATTTCTAGCAACCTCCCCCTTATGGCTTTTTGAAATTCAATATAGATGGTGCCTCTAAAGGAAACCCTGGGGTGGTTGGTTATGGCGGAGCCCTAAGAGATGAGCAGGGTTACATAAAAGTCATATTTCATAGTCATTTGGGGAAGGCTACTAACAATATGGCAGAACTCATGGCCCTAGAGCAATGCCTAGAAATCTTGATGGAATCAAATTTGCAAAACACCATCATCAAAGCTGACTCTAAATTGATAATTAATTCGGTCAAGAAAATATGCAATGGCACAGCACCAGAAAGAGTGTCGAAACACTGGCGATTATTGCAGGTCTATCATCGCATACAATCTCACCTAAGAACCCTCAATTTTGTTCATGTGCGTAGAACAGCCAACAGTTTGGTGGACAGGTTGGCGAATGAAGGGGTACTCTGTTCGAAAAGTAATAGAAGATATGAATGGATGCTTACTCCCCCAGGGAAATTGTGCGAAGACTGTCACAGACAGGCTACCAAAGACAGGGAGTACTTCCAAAGCATGAGAAGACTAGTGGAAATTGATGAAAATGGAACAATCACAGGTTAGCAGCTTGTGGTAAATAGCGGGCAGTAAGGCAGGAAGGATGCAGTTACCTGACTAAAGTTGGCCTTGAAATATATCTTCCTATGGATTTCGGGCGGGAAATGGCTCGTAGGTCAATTCTGCGGGTCCGTTTGTTATGATAAACAATGGGCAAGTTACCGGGATCGCCCTCTTCCTATGGATTTCGGGTGGTAATTTGCAAGTTCGTTACTTCTCCAGTCGGACCCGAAAACGTTTAGAGAGGTGGCATAGGTTTCCTTTCGGGTCTGCATGTTTAGGTAAACAGTGTGCTAGTTGCCGCGATTGCCATCATCCTATGGATTTCAGGCGATTAGTTGCACGTTTGTTATTTCTCAATCCGGACCCGAAAATCTTTAGGGTGGAGGTTTGTTTCTTCTTCGGTTCTGCCAGGGATGTTATTAAACGTGCTAGTTGACGAGACCGCTTTTGATCCCCGTCATCCCGTGGATTTCGGGCAGAATAGATGCACGACATTTATTTATGATTTCGGACCCGAAATAGGTAAGAAAGGTGGCCTATAATTCATTTCGGGTCCGGTTTTCAAGTTTTAGTACGGGCCAGGTGAAAGCCCGAAAACAGTTTCTAACCGTTGGATAACAGTTTCTAACCATTGGATCTTTGATGGGTGTTTCGCTTGGTCTTCAGACTATTCTGGTATTCGAAGGTCTTGGTTGGTCTTTGGTGCAGCTATATGGGCCTCAGTTTTGTGGGCTTGGAGGTTGTGGTACACGGTGGGTCTTTTGATCTGCGGCATTTGGGACAGCAGGTATCCAGGTCTTTGGTTGTCTAGTCTGATGCCTTGAGGGCGGATTGTTTATTGAATGTTTTGTGTGGGCTTTTCACAGCTTTTTGAGATAGGTTCAGGTTTAGGAGAGTCCAGTTGACTGTGGTTCTTTCACAGAGCTGGTGTTGCTCCTTTGTATTGTGTACATTATGTATTTTTATAGATGAATAGAAGGTCCGACTCTTACTTAATTAAAAAAAAAAAAAAAACAAAAAAAACAAAAACAAAAGTATTATAACTTACACATATATTTGTTTATTTTATAAAATATGAAGAAGGATGCAAATGGAGCACCAGATAGTTTCAGAACCTTTATTGAAAAAAATAAGATCGAGAGACTGAAGAAGCAACGTCTTAAGAATGTTGAACTTGATCCAAATCTTACTCATTTCATTTGGAATGGGCTTGACACTATTCAATATCAAGTAATACAAGTTGACTATGAAGACATTACTAAACTCATACCTAAAAGGGATTATGCCCTAGTTATTGCAGATATTCCCCATGGTTTCAATATTTCAAACATTGACTATGATAGTGACCCTTATACTTATCAAGCTCTTAGTAAAGTGTTAGCGGGATTTCTAGAAGTCATGTCATCACCATTATGGAGATTTGTGACATTTCATTTAGACACACAATTAGCAATGTTATTATCAAGCTTCAAGGGGAAAACAAATTCAAGGATGCAGGTTACATGGTAAGACGTTTAAAATGTATATTTGATTAATGTTAAAAAAAAAATATTTATGTACAAGTTAATTGAACTTGTACTATTTCATGTTACTGGAAAAAGACAAATCTTCTTAACCATGAATATCAACTATTTATAAATGATTGTGAGTTCAGCCATATTAAGAGTTGGGCAAAAAATGATAGCTATATGTCTATGATTTTTAATCGGGTAGATGGAAAGAGTCATAGCCAAATACTGACTTATGATGTTGTTGTGAGAAAACTAACATATAAAGACAAAGAAGCAAAAGGAGAGATAGTTAACAATCAAAAACCACAGTTATTGATTAACTATCTTATAGACATATGTTCAAATGAAGGAGATTGGGTTCTGGATTTATTTTCTGTCTCAAGTAAGTTTTATTATATGGAATTGAATTTCAATATGTTATTTCTTAATTTATATGTCATTGTACTAATTTACTTCATTATTTCTTTTGTGCTTGATAATTAGGTACAGCACTAGCATGATGCCTTCAAATAGGAAGAAATTGCATTGCCATTGAAAAAGATCTAATGCAGTGCAATTTTATTCAGCAAAGAATTAATGCTCTTCAATTTCTTCTAGATGCAACGTAAGAAATTCGATTGAAGAAATGGGACTTTAGTGAATCACGTGTGGCAAAGAAGGCAAAGGAACCCCAACCACCATTACACGAAATGATTGGAAAGGCATACATTGGGAGATGCGTAGACATCAAAGATCTATTAGAAGAGAAAAATGAGCAAAATGAAGCAGAAAATATTGTGGAAGAAGACAATGATGAAACTCTAGAGGACGAAGAGTTTGGATTATGTGACATTGTTGATTAAATTTAAGTTATGCTTGGAAATCAAACTCATTTTTTGTAACTATTAATTAGTTATACTTGTAATGTTTTGACTTTGACATTTTATGAGAAGAATAAGCACTCAATTAAGGTTGTTACGCGTTCAATATTTGTATTATGTGATTATCGCATTAATTTTTATGTTAATCATTATTTTTTGAAAAAACAATGATTATTATTTTTTTGACATGAAATTCAAAACAAAAAAAACAACTATTATTTAACCATTTTTAGTTAAAATTTTCCTTTAAAATTTGTGATTTTGACATGTCATTTCTAGCAAAAAATTATCAAAACATGTAGTTTTTTAGTTATATTTATGTTAAAAATGGTTATTTTTATGTCAATTGTTAAAAATTATTGTTTTTTAGAGACAATTATTTCATGTGGATTAAAAAATTAATTAATGACGTATAAATATGTAGAATATTGAAAATTCAAAATATCGACCTTCTTCTTTAAACATGCAAAACAATAAAAACTTCACTACAAAAAAAAAAAAAAATTGAAGAAGAAGACCACTTCAAAAATTATTAAATTTAGAAACTAATTATTTACATTTCATACATTAGGAAATTTAAAGTCAAAAAATAGGTATTTTAAAAACAGGGCTTGATGCAGAATTACCACTTTTTTAAATCAGCATGAAAACCACCACCATTCTAAAATGCAATGTACATAAAAAAATTAAAGTGCCAAAAACTATGTTCTAAAAAAAACATGTGTGTTCTGTATCATCCATTTTCAAAATCGGATCACTTTTTTGCTATCTCTACGAAACGGGTAACAGTATCAGTTCTCATTTCAAAGTTTACATTGTTGATGGTTACAGTAGGTGCCATGTCAACTTTGTGGGTCCCACCTAGCTTGTTGATTGGGCTTTCACGTGGTAACATGTTGGAGTTCCACGTGGCACCTTGGGTTGACTTTGAATTTTTTTTGTTTGGTCCAAACTTCAAATGAGCATAACTTCCTCATACAGACTCAGATTGAGGTGTTATTCATGCCATTGGAATCGTCTCGACAAGATATACAACTTAGTGCCAATTTTGCTTAGATTTGAGGACTTCAAATTTTAAGCCTTTTTTATCCTCTTAGATCATTGATGTCCCTTGATGATACCATATATGGACCAGAAAGTGTCTTTGGAGGAGATTTCAATACCATATTGCACAAGTGGGAAAAAATGAGGTTGTCAAGTTAGATACAATTTCAAGAAAACATGGAAGATCTTACCCAAAAGTTCAACTTGATTGATATAAAACCTACCTTTAATAAATATAAATGGTGTAATAAAATTTTAGGTCCTCAGTATACTACTGCCATATTTGATAGGTTTTTTTATTTCAGATTCCTTTCTAAATCAAAGTATATCTATTAGGTCTCATTTTTTCCATGGGATGGATCAAATCATTGACCAATTGAGATGGAGTTTTCTCAGAATGTTAATTATGGCATGATTCCCTTCAAATATAGTTCTACCTAAGTCAAGAAGCTTGGGTTTAATTATTTGGTCAAGGTGACCTGGTGTGTATGGGTATCGGGTAGCCTAATCAATATTTTGGAACAAAAGGTTAAAAGACTTAAAGAAAATCTCAAAATATAGGCTCTAAATTAAAGGATAGATAGGAAAATTGAAATTCAAGCATGTGAAAGAAAAATGGAGTCTTTATAATCCAAAATGGAGGAGGGGTCGGTCATAAACGAGTTGCTTAAAAGAAGAGAAGGAAACATTTGCATACTATCATAAAACATTGAAAGAGGAGGAAGAGATATGGAGGCTCAAGTCACAAAGCATATGGTTACAAACAGGGGATATGAACTCCAGATTCTTTCATAATTAGGCAAGGATCAAGGTATGGAGGAATAACATAAAAGAGATAAAGGTAAGGGGAAATAAAGTAACAGATTATCAGCAACTAAAGGAAGAGGTGATTTGTCACTTTAGTGACATGTATAGCGAGAAGGACCCAATAAACCTCAAGGCATAATTATATATGTTGGAACACATTCCACCACTTATTTCAGACGAGGACAACCTTTGGTTGACAAAGAATTTCACCAAAGAGGAAATCAAGCAAATAGTGTTTTCCTTTAATTTGGATAAAGCCCCAGGCCTGAATGGATTCTCTATGAATTTTTATCAATACTTTTGGGAAGTGATAAAATTTGACTTATGCAGAATGGTGAGTTATTCGTTCAAATAGAATTGCATGCATGGAGGAATTAATTATTCTTTCCTAGATTTGATTCCAAAAGAATCCAACCCATATTCCCTCTCCATATTTCGGTCAATCTCTTTATGCAACGTCTCATACATGGTGATTTCTAAGATCCTAGTTAGAATACTTAAGATGATTCTTTCGAAAATCATATATGAGAATCAAGGCAGCTTTGTTCACCATAGGCAAATTTTCGACAATAATGTCCTTGTTTAAGAAATAATCCACTCCAATGAAAATCGTGGAGACAAAGGCATTATTGTCAAATTGGATATGGGAAATGCATTTGATTGAGTAAGCCATGAACAATTATTTAAATTAATATCAAAATTTGGCTTTGATGGAGAATTTATTCAATGGTTTCCTTGTGTATAAATTCTCCTTGGATTGCTCCATCGATAAATGAGAGACTTGTTGGGTTCTTCAAAGCCTCAAGAGGCCTTTGACAAAGTTTCCCTTGTCCCCCTTTTTATTTATCATAATGGCGGATTCTCTCACCCATATATTGGAATTTGAATGAATGAATGAGAACTCCCGAGTGCAACATTTTTTAGAGGAATAAAGAGAATTAATCATTCACATTTCACAAATTACATGTTTTTAATGGGGGGTGCTTCTAGAATAATAGCAAGAAGGTTTAAAGCATTGCTTGACAATTTCCTTCAGGTGTGGGTGGGAAAACCAACTCAGATAAGTCTCAAGTATACTCATGAATTGTATACAAAGTAGCTATAATGAAATCTCAGGGATTGCTAATGTCACAGAGCGGGGCCTACACTTTGCTAATTCTGTAACTTAGTGAGTGGTGTTGAAAATAACAACAACAATGTAAACTTTGAAACGGGAACTAATACAATTACTCGTTTCATAGAGGTAGCAAAAAAGTGACCCGATTTTGAAAAGGGGCAATGCAGAATACACATGTATATTTTTTTAGCATAGTTTTTGGCACTTTAAATTTTTTTATGTACATTACGTTTTAGAACGTTAGTAATTTGCATGTTGATTTAAAAAGTGGTGATTCTGCATCATGCCTTTTTTCTAAAAGACCTATTTTATGACTTTAAATTTTCTAATGTATGAAATGTAAATAATTATTTTTTAAATTTAACAATTTTTGAAGTGGTCTTCTTCTTCATATTTTCTTGTTTTTATTTTATTTATTTTTTTGTAGTGGGGTTTTTATTGTTTTGCATATTTAAAGAAGGTCGATATTTTAAAGTTTCAATATTCTACATATTTATACGTCATTAATTAATTTTTCAATGCACATCAAATAATTGTCTCCAAAAAACAATAATTTTTAACAATTGATATAAAAATAACCATTTTCAACATCAATATAACTAAAAAATTACACCTTTTGATAATTTTTTGCTAGAAATGACATGTCAAAATCACAATTTTTATTGGAAAAAATTAACAAAAAAATGCTAAATAATAGTTTTTTTTATGAATTTCATGTCAAAAAAATAATAATAATCACTGTTTTTTTCAAATATAATGATTAACATAAAAATTAATGCGAAAATCACATAATACAAATATTGAACACATAACAACATTAATTGAATGATTATTCTTCTCATAAAATGTCAAAGTCAAAATATTACAAGTATAACTAATTAATAGTTACAAAAAATGAGCTTGATTTTCAAGCATAACTTAAATTTAATCAACAATATCATGAAATCCAAACTCTTCATCCTCTAGAGTTTCATCATTGTCTTCTTCCACAATATTTTATGCTTCATTTTACTCATTTTACTCTTCTAATAGATCTTTGATGTCTGTGAATTTCCCAATGTATGCATTTCCAATCATTCCATGTAATGGTGGTTGAGGTTCCTTTGCCTTTTTTGCCACACGTGATTCACTAAAATCCCCTTTCTTCAACCCAATTTTTTGCATTGTATCTGAAAGAAATTGAAGAGCATTATTTCTTTGCTGAATAAAATTGCACTATACTGGATTTTTTCAATGGCAATGCAATTTCTTCCTTTTTGAAGGCAACATGCTAGTGTTGTACCTAATTATCAAGCACAAAAGAAATAACGAAGTAAATTAGTATAATAACATATTAATTAAAAAAGAAGATATTGAAATTCAATTCCATATAATAAAACTTACCTAAGCCAGAAAATAAATCCAGAACACAATCTCCTTCATTTGAACATATGTCTATAAGATAGTTAATCAATAACTTTGGTTTTTGATAAATGTTAACTATCTCTCCTTTTGCTTCTGTCTTCATATGTTAGTTTTCTCACAACGGCATCATAAGCCAGTACTTGGCTATGACTCTTTCCATCTTCCCGATTAAAAATCATAGACATATAGTTATCATCTTTTGCCCAACTATCAACATGGATGAACCCACAATAATTTATAAATGGTTGATCTTCACAGTTAAGAATATTTGACTTTTGCCTATAACATGAAATAGTAAAAGTTCAATTAACTTGTACATAAATGAATTTTTAACATTAACGGCCCGTCACCCGAGTCAGTCGTTGGGCCAGCGGGGTGGGGCGGGGCGCTGGGCAGCCAACCCCCTTGCCCCTCCCGCACGGGCCCATTGGGCCACCAGGAACATGATCGAGCCCACCACGCCCACTGCAAACGTAGTGGGTAAATCTGTATCATTGAAATTTTTTATTTCTAAAAAAAATAAATCATTAAACTTATTTAATTTTAAAATTTGCACACAGCAAAAAAGTGAACTAACCTTTCAAATGCGATAATTATCCGTTGAATATGTTGTTGATAGCAATGTAGCTGCTTCATAAATTCGCTCCAAGTCTTTTAACGAACCTCAAAAAACTTTGATGTGATGTGAGGAATAGTGATAATGAAATTTATTATATAGCAGAAATTACGGAATTGTTTTACCGTGTAGTTAATGTGGAACTAATTTGTTTTTATAAAAACTTTAACATGTAAATTTTGTTATGGCGATATAGGGAACTATGATAAAGCGAACATTACAAAATTGTTTTATAACACGATAAATGTGGGATTAATTTGGTTTAGAAGGTATAATAAAAATAAAAATAAACATTCAATTGCCTAGTAAATATTATATAGTTTAAGTAATAAAATAATTTAGGTAAAAGATTTAGTTTACAATTTTAAATTAAAAGATTTATTTCGTAAGAAAATTTTAGTTAAATTTTTTCACTAAATTGTAGAAGAAAATTATGGAAGGAAATACATGAAACAGAATTTTTGGAGGGAAAAATTTTGGCGAAAATTTTTGGAGGGAAACTTTAGGGGGAAATTTTCATCCTTTAAGCTATATATTATCATTAGGAGAGTTTGCATGTGTATCATTCAACCTTTTTTGTTTGAAAGGCATGGATTCTTCTGATAGTGAAGTTTCGCTTTGTGAAGCATCAACATTTTCGTTGTGTAGCAACTCTATTCATATTGATGAATATAACGAAAATTCTTCCACTATGAATAGAGAGTCAATTCTTCCACTTAGTCCTAATCCTAAGGACTATAAGAGCAGCACTGATGAAAAACGAGATGAAGAATTTCAAATAAATAAAGAGTAACGGTTTCCACTTAGTCCTAATCCTATGGATTATGAGAGCAACAGTGATGAAGAACATGATGAAGAATTTCAAAAGAATGGAGTGTCACAGTGTCCACTTAGTCCTAATCCTATGGACTATGAGAGAAGCAGTGATGAAGAGCATGATGATGAATTTCAAAAGAATGGAGTGTCACGGTGTCCACTTAGTCCCAATCCTATGAAATATGAGAGCAGCAGTGATGAAGAGCATGATGAAGAATTTCAAAATAATGAAGTGTCACGGTGTCCACTTAGTCCTAATCCTATGGACTATGATAGAAGCAGTGATGAAGAGCATGATGAAGAATTTCAAAAGAATTGAGTGTCATGGTGTCCACTTAGTCCTAATCCTATGGACTATGAGAGCAGCAGTGATGAAGAGCATGATGAAGAATTTCAAATGAATAGAGTGTCACATTGTCCACTTAGTCCCAATCCTATGGACTATGAAAGCAGCAGTGATGAAGAACATGATGAATAATTTCAAAAGAATGAAGTGTCATAGTGTCCACTTAGTCCTAATCCTATGGACTATGAGAGTAGCAGTGATGAAGAGCATGATGAAGAATTTCAAATGAATAGAGTGTCACAGTGTCCACTTAGTCCTAATCCTATGGACTATGAAAGCAGCAGTGATGAAGAAAATGATGAAGAATTTCAAATGAATAAAGTGTCACGGTGTCCACTTAGTCCTAATCCTATGAACTATGAGAGCAGTAGTGGTGAAGAACATGATGAGGATTTTCAAATAAATAAAGAGTCACAGTTTCCACTTAGTCCTAATCCTAAGGACTATGTGAGCAGTAGTGATGAAGGACGTGATGAAGCACTTGGTCATAATCCTAAGGACTATGAGAGTAGTAGTGACAAAGGGCAGGATGTAAAATTTTCAGTAAGTAAACAATCACATTTTTAACATAGTCCTGATCCTATGGACTATGAGAGCAGCACTGACAATGCACATGATGAAAAATATCCAATAAACATCGAGTCAAATTTTCCATCTAGTCAAAATTCTAAGGACTATGAAAGTAGCACTGAAGAAGGGGGAGATGAAGAATATCCTCCAAGTCAGTATTTCAAAACCACAGATGATCATAGTGAGGATAACATTCATCATAATGATGATGAAAATGCTTATACAAATGATGATCCAATGATGGAGATGTTTCAAGAAAATATTGTATCGAGGAGTAGGAGCAGACCTTTTCATATCAATCTAAGATGTTATAGTTATACAAGGGTTAGAGAAGAATATCTGACGAAAAAAAGTTCTATGAGCGCTCTCATTTCAAGTGAATGTTGTCAAAAAGATTTCTTCAAACATATGGATTTCAAGTTTGCATTAGAGAAAAGGAAGAGATATTTGTCAATGAATAAAAGCATGCAAAATTCATATTTAGTGGGGTGCATGCAATCTACATTGTCAGGTTATGATTATCATATTGGGTCTTTATTTATATGTAGAAAGGCTTTCAAAATGTTTCATTCAATGGATAACTTTCGTCTCTCCAGAATCCAAGAAAATCTGAAAAAGGATCCCACATTTTATTCAGAAATACGTCATAAACGATAGTTTGGGTCATTATCAAATACTGCAATGTCATGGATGAAAAATTTATTTTCAAAGCATGGAGAGTATATGCCAAATAGAGATACAATACATATTCCAAATAATTTCTCAAGACGAGAAATCTACAACTTATACAAAGAATATGCAGAAGGTGCTGAGGGACATGGTTGATTTATTACATATCAATATTTTGTGAAGGTATGGAAGAAAGAATTCAACAATGTTTGTATTCCTAAGAAGACAAGGATGGGGATTTGCAGTACATGTGCTTCTCTTAAATAAAAAATGGATAAATGTGAAGGGTGAGAAAGAGGTAAGCATTCATAACTTTAACTTTTAAAATTGTATAGTCATCAACTATGAAAACGTATTTCTTAATGACTTTCTTTTATGTTGTGTAGATTCCATTGTCAAAGAACTTCAAGAGCATCACGAACAACAAACAAGTGAAAGGAAAAAGTTGTACAAGCATCGAAATAAGTGTTATGATAATCTGAATAAATATTTGGGTTTGATAATTGATGGTATGGACCAGAAGAAAACACTTTTACCACATTTTGTTCGCACACCAAAAAATTTACACGAGGAAAATTTTATTTAGTATCACTTGGTCGGTTGTATGGTATTCAATGGGAAAATGTTTCCAAGGGTGTACTTCATAGCTCCAAATATTCATAATGATGCAAATCTGACAATAACCATAATTAATGATGTGCTTTCTCATTGGTTTGGTAATCTTCCTGAAGTTTTGTATCTACAATTGAACAACACTTGCCGTGGAAACAAAAATCAGATTGTTTTTGGATATCTAAACATGCTTGTTGAATTAAGAATTTTTCAGAAGGTAAAGGTTGGTTTCCTTCTTGTTGGGCACACTCATGACCATATTGATCAGATATTCAGTCATTTTCCAGTCACATTGAGGAGGAAGGAAGTTGGGAGCTTGCCATCATTAATTGAATGTATTAAGAAATCATACATGTCAGAGCCTACTTTTGATGTGTTGGAAGAAACTATTGACATGCGAAGGTTTATTCTGGGATCGCATGGTGAGGAGAAATGCATAGAACAACTTCATGACATTAGCTTCCAACATCAACTTCGTATCAAAAAAATTGATGGGAAAACACTAATATGGGGCAAGAAGTATTCATCTATTGCAGAATGGGCACCATCATCAAGTTTGGAATTTTTGAAGTTCATTCCAGATCATCAAATATTTGCATCAAATATATTGTTATTACAATCAGTTGCTGAAGTTCATAATGCACCCATACAGAATAGAGATATAAATTATTTTGATTGCCTAGAGGAAATTAAAAAATGTATTAGATATACATATGAGTACTTTGATATTGTTGATTCAGTTTGGCGGGAGTCCTTTTTCAGTAATCAAAGTGATATCATTTCAAGAACAACAAATGAAGATATAGCTTTGCGAAATCCATTTATTTGGCCACAAAATGTGTCAAATGAACATGAGGAAATAAACATTGTTGAACATCAACAATATCAAGGTATTATTAATTTTTCACAGGCAGAGGAAAGAGAGATGTATATTGGTTCCAGAAGATCTCCTACACAATGTGAAGCCATAGAAGACCTTTACAGGGGTTCAGTACAGGATATTAAGGAGGGTTGCATGATCGTAGTGCTAGCAGATGGAGATCCCAATGGCTATCCATTCTGGGTTGCTAAGGTTATAAAGGTCATTACAAAAAATGAAGATGTTACAGGTGTTGAAGTACATTGGTATGCCACAAATACACACCCATTCAATGGTTTGTATAAGCCAAAGATGGCAATTGATAAAAAAAATTGGCGGAAAGATAAAAATAAAGGGTACAAATATAAATCGTCACCACACATACCTCTTAAAATTGGACGATGTTGACATACTTGTTTATGACTTCAATTTAACAAATATAGGAGCTCTTCGCTTCAAGATGATAAAGATTCTGAAAAGGTTGTTATGAGAAGGAACAATGTTGAGATGGGAGTCTGTTGAAACCAGTGGTAAATCTAGAAGAATTTTGAATGGTGGGCATGCATGTGGACTCAGATGGGGCACTAGTTGATGAAAGAGAAGAATATGGAGGGGTTCAGTACAGGATATTAAGGAGGGTTGCATGATTGAGTGCTAGCATATGGAGATCCCAATGGCTATCCATTCTGGGTTGGTAAGGTTATAAAGGTCATTACAGAAAATGAAGATGTTATAGGTGTTGAAGTACATTGGTATGCCACAAATACACACCCATTCAATGGTTTGTATAAGCCAGAGATGGTAATTGATGAAAAAATTGGTGGAAAGAGAAAAATAAAGGGTACAAATATAAATCGTCACCGCACATACCTCTTAAAATTAGACGATGTTGACATACTTGTTTATGACTTCAATTTAGCAAAAAGAGGAACTCTTCGCTTCAACATGATAAAGATTCTGAAAAGGTTGTTATGAGAAGGAATAGTGTTGAGATGGGAGTCTGCTGAAACCAGTCGTAAATCCAGAAGAATTTTGAATGGTGGGCGTGCATGTGGACTCAGATGGGGCAATAGTTGATGAAAGAGAAGAAAGTGGAACATCTTCGTTTGCATCCAGTGATTTACCTGAAGATGTGAAATCTGATGGTGTGCAAGCAAATATGTGTGATTTTGAATAATTGTCTAAAATAATTTATATAATTGATGTTTGCATCGTATCTTGAAATAAAAGATTTGATTTTCATATGGTGTTAAATCAGAAGTTATGAGTCATTTTTATGTTGTTGGATTATATGTTTTAATTATGATGATTTTTATTGTTTAGAATATCTACAATGCAACAATAACTTAGAGATACAACGTATGTTTCATTCAATCTACAAATAATGACATTTTGATTAATTTAGTCATGTAATTTGTTCATAATGTCATGGTTTTTTAATTTTATGGTTGAAAATTTTCCAATTTTTTTTTTGTATCTTTAATGTAATGGTTGAAAACAATTAGAATTTTAGCAATCTTTAATGTCATGTTATTATATGTTTAACAACATGGATGAAAACTAATAGAATTTTAATGTGTTTCAGATCCCATTATTTTATCTTTATGGTCATTACTAAAATATGTTGAAATTATACTTAGGAAAGAAAAATGTTATTCTACCAAAAACATTAGTGTGTTTATTCATCAAAAACAGTCGCTTTTTTGCACATAAAAATTCGATTTTACCTGCATTTTTTAAAAATGTTTAAAATTGACCCTAAAAAAAAACCATCATTCCAGTATAAACACTTTTCGTTTTCAGGGTGTTTTTTGCACAATTTTTGCACAAAAAAATCGTTCTCACTCCCATTTTTAAAACATGTTCAAAATTGACCCTAAAAAAAACCATCATTCTAGTATACACACTCTTCGTTTTTAGCACTGTTTTTCATGTTTTTTGGGGGTTTTTTGCCCAGAGTTCCCATTTTGAGTTTATAGTTCCCATTTCAAAGTTTACATTGTTCAACAAGAAATGTTAAAAATAGAATCGAGAGATTCCAATTTAATTTGTTCTTGAATTAAATTGTGAATTAAAATTGTAATTCTTTTCTCATAGAAACTTGTAATAGTTAACTAAGTTAAGTTGACTTAGTTAATTTCAGAATTTCGAGTTGGAAGTCATGTATATGTTCTCCCTAAGTTTTAGGGGTCCAAGATGAATTTAATTGTGAGTTGTAATTAGATAACTCAATTTACTGAGTTATGTTCAGTTAAATTAGTTCTAATTGTTTGTGGAACTAACAGATGATTAATAGTCAGTTGGTGCAATGGTGCATCCACATTTAACTAAAGATTCCCTCATGAGAAACTCATGCATGTCAGTTCAAAGAAAGACCCAGTTGAGACTAGAGTGCAGGGACATTGCGTAGAATTTCCTGCAAGTTCTCTACAAATCTACCTCTGAGATCTATGTAGAAAATTTGACTGTAGATTAACTCGATAATGCAATATACCAAAGCAAAATACTATAATCTACTTTTACTATCAAACCTGTGGAAGCTTAAAGATCAAGCTGAATCAAAGCTGAACACATATAACCATAAGAAGAAGAATCAATGCACACGAAACACAAAAAATACTCAGGGGAAATCCTCAACTAAAAACACCACTATCTGTATTATCATACAAGGTGGAAATACATTATAATTATACAAAGCCTTAACTCTCACAGCTAGCTATCTCTCAGTACAATCCTCCTGGATGCTCACAGGAAATCAAAGCTTCTCACAATCCTTCTCCTTTGCCCTCCAAGCTCCTATTTCCTTGCACAGTTCCTCTGGGATGATTCTCCTTCACCCAGTGGAACACTGCTCTCACACACTATCAAAACTACGCAATCCTCAAGGAACCTTACCTTGACTGCATGCATTGGTTTCCTTTATAGAAAAACACATGTAACTGATAATACATTGTCCTTGACATTTAGCTCAACTGAGTCTTTCTCAGAATAGACATGCATGAGTTTCTAATGAGAGAATCTTCAGTTATCTGGAGTACACTAGTTGAGTGCATGCATGCACCAACTGACTGATAACTCACAATTAGTTCCTTAAATAGTTTGGAACTAATTTAATTGGACTTAACTCAGTAAATTGAGATAACTAATTACAACTCAAATATAACTCAATCTTATCTCCTTAATTAAGGGATAATCTCCTTAATTTAAGGGATAATTGTTGCATGAGTGCAGAAAGACTTCTAACTTGAATTTATCCAACTAATTAATCCATAATGAATTAATTGATTATTTCCAAGCAGCTGGTGAGACTAAATTCGAATATAATTCACAATTTTAATTCAAGAACAAATTAAAATTGGAATATTCTGGATTCAATTTTTATCATTTCTTGTTGCTATTTTCAACACTCCCTCTCAACAAGAAAGGAATTCAACTCGATCCCAATCTTGAACCTTTGGAATGTTCTACATGCAACACTTCTCTTAAGTGTTGTTGCTTTAGCAACTCCAAAAAAAAAAAAATCCAACCTGAATCAGTATGTTGCATCTGTCATCAAAGTCTCTGACTATTATTGCCTCTGTCGACTGAAAACTCTACACTTCTGTTGACTCTACCTTTCTGCATTGTTTTCAATCCTTCTCTGCGCTCTTCAGTATCTGACTGCTCTAACATTTGTCACTTTGATCTCTGACTGCATCAATCCCACTAATTCCTCCCGCTACTATGTACTTTGGGCTCCCGTAGCAAGGTATGATCCATGAGATAAAACCTCTCAATGGACCCTGCCCATTTCAGCGTTCTTGATACTATCACTTCACATCGCCCCACCTCACACCTGGACGTATGGCTGCATGTGATCCCTCTACGTACTTCTCCAATTGTGGCTCCCCCACAATTGTCTGAGACTTCTTTTGGGACTGCATGTTGAGAAGTAATTTACTCTCCCTCTCAACCACCAAATCTCTAACATTTGTCTTGCTCATCAAGGTTTTGCATGCATCTTGAACCTCAAGAGCATACAGATTCTTAACTCGTGAACCAATCTGGTTCACTTGTATCGTAGTGATGTGTCTAAGGAAAACCTTTCCTTTACTAAAGACAACATCGTAGCCTTTGTCCTCAAACATCGCGACTGATACCAAGTTCTTCTTCAATCCAGGCACATACTTCACATCTGTCAAGGTGATAGAAGCTCCATGCTCCCTCTCAAAAGCAACTGTGCCCACTCCTGAAACACTAAACCTTTCATCGTCACCCATCTCTATGTGCATCTTGAGGTCTTTCTCCTCCAAGGTACTGAATAAAATTTTATCGTTGGTCATGTGGAATGAGGCTCCACTATCAAGATACCAACCACAACCCATCATCGATGACACCATGCATGTGATGAGAGTAAAGTCCATTTTGAACTGAGAGGCTAATGCCTCACCTTCTTATCCTTCCGAGGATCCCTTCTTAGACTTCTTCAATGGGTAATTAGTCGCATAATGTCCCATCTCGTGACAATTAAGACATCTCACTTTAGACTTGTCACCCTTCTTCCCTCCATGAGAAGAATTCGATTCAGAATGGGACGCCTTCCCCTTCCCTTTCCTTGTCTTACTTGCTAAGGCCAAATTTTCTTCATCATCATCCTTGGATGAAGAACCATCTCGTGTGCTCCTCCTGATCTCCTCCTGCATGAGATTCGACCACAGTCGTTCCCAATCTGACAGTTTCTCCCTTCCATTCACAGAGTCCTGGTAGCTATTCCATCTCTTTGGAAGGCCAAGGAGAGCGAGGCTCACCATATCATCATCGGCAATAGTTATTCCCACACTTCCAAGCTCATCTCTGCAAGTGGTGAGCTTGTTCAAATATGTGGAAATAGTATCACCGTTCTCCATCTTGATTCTTCGAAGCTTATCCTTGAGCGCCAATTTCCTCTGGTCACTACTGTTCTAGTATAGGTCCTTCAATGTCTTCCACATTGAATATGGAGTATCCTTCCCATGGAGACTCGAGACAATATGATCTAGAACTCCCTCGAGGATGATCTATCTCGCCCTTGCCACACACTTCTTCCATTAAGCCAACTCTTGTGCATTAGTTGAACCTAGCTTTGGGATTTATTGATCAATGGAATCCTTCAAGTCGTTGTCTTCTAATACAGCCTCCATGCTATCTTTCCATGCTATGTAATTTGAGTTGCCTTCCAAGGCATACTCAAGTCTCAAGCCATAGAACGCCATTGGCCAACCTTGAAGTATGATAACAATTCGATTTGCACCTACAACCCCGAACTTCAAACTTCGAATTCTCTTCTTCGTATACTGTTCTCAGCTCCGATAAACTCATCTTCGATACCATGTAGAATTTCTTGCAAATTCTTTACAAATATACCTCTGAGATCTATGTAGAAAATATGATTGTAGATTGACTCGATAATGCAATATACAAAAGCAAAATACTATAATCTACTTCTACTATCAAACTTACAGAAGCTTAAAGATCGAGCTGAATCAGAGCTGAACACATATAACCATAAGAAGAAGAATCAATGCACATGAAACATAGAAAATACTCAGGGGAAAGCCTCAGCTAAAAGCCCCACCATCTGTATTATCATACAAGGTGGAAATACATCATAATTATACAAAGCCTTAGCTCTCACAGCTAGCCATCTCTCAGTACAATCCTCCTTGGTTCTCACAGGCAATCAAAGCTTCTCACAATCCTTCTCCTCTGCCCTCCAAGCTCCTATTTCCTTGCGCAGTTCCTCTGGGATGATTCTCCTTCACCCAGTGGAACACTGCTCTCACACACTGCTCTAACACACTGTCAAAACTGTGCAATCCTCAAGGAACCTTACCTTGACTGCATGCATTGGTTTCCTTTATAGGAAAACATATGCAACTGATAGTACATTGTCCTTGACATTTAGCTCAACTGGGTCTTCATCAGAATAGACATGCATGAGTTTCTGATGAGAGAATCTTCAGTTATCTGGAGTACACTAGTTGAGTGCATGCATGCATCACCTGACTGATAACTCACAATTAGTTCCTCAAACAGTTTGGAACTAATTTAATTGGACTTAATTCGTTAAACTGAGCTAACTAATTACAACTCAAATATAACTCAATTTTATCTCCTTAATTAAGGGATAATCTCCTTAATTTAAGGGATAATTGTTGCATGACTGTAGAAAGACTTCTAACTTGAATTTCTCCAACTAATCAATCCATAATGAATTAATTCATTATTTCCAAGCATCTGGTGAGAAGAAATTCAAATTTAATTCACAATTTTAATTCAAGGACAAATTAAAATTGGACTATTCTGGATTCTATATTTATCATTTCTTGTTGTTATTTTCAATACATTGTACTATCAGTTGTATGATTTACTGAGTTATGGATGATTCTCTCAGGAATTGTGCAAAGAATTAGAAGCT
Organism: Pinus tabuliformis; assembly: GCA_031772625.1. Classification (NCBI taxonomy): domain Eukaryota; kingdom Viridiplantae; phylum Streptophyta; class Pinopsida; order Pinales; family Pinaceae; genus Pinus; species Pinus tabuliformis. The sequence goes on from CM062807.1 coordinate 305,331,200, forward strand.
TGGAGGCTTGGAAATTTGGCTAAGTATTGGCCAAAGGAAGTCATCAGGTAGAGGATAGGAAATACTTGTGCAGGTTAAGCTCAAGGTTGAGCAGAGCATATTTATCCAAATTCTTTGACCAAGGGTGCAAGGAAATAGGGACTTGGAGAGCAGGAGAATTAGCTAAGTGTTGGCCAAGAGCTTTCTTGTGAATTGAAGATTTATTTTACTAAGTGCTAGGAACATTCTGGAGAGAACAAACATTGTAATTTCACCTTGATTTTCCAGATTAATACAAAACAGATAGTGAGGTTTTGAGTTGTGGCTTTCCCCGATATTTATTGTGTTATGTGCCATTGATGTTCTTCCTCTTGTCGATTATTGTTTTGCTCGATCTTTATGTGCTTTCGTTGTAAAGAGTAGAAGTAGATTCTTGTCTCTTGTTTTAGTACATTACATGAACTTGTGAATCTACATGAAAATTCTACAAGTGGTAGAAATTTGTTTAAAACATTTGAAAAAAAATATGTCCAATAACATTTATAGAAGAAACACATAAAATAACAATATCGATATAAATAACTTAATATATGGGTGTGACTCTGGTGCAAGAATCTTCAAATGATTTAAGAGGTTGCATGGCCGCATTCTCATCATGTTCAATCCTCATGAGGTAGTCATTTGTTCTATGGATTAGTACTTATATTGATATATCTACAGCTTATCATTATGGTGCATTGTTACATAAGTCTGTGCATTTTTTTAGTTATTTTCCAAGGCTTCTCAACCCTCCCAAGGTTTAACACATGCCTACAATTCACATCCATGAAAATAGGCATGCTCCAAATCCAAGCAAGAGAGTGTTTTTAGTGTTAGTTCCAGTGGTGCATATTTCTTTTTGTGACTCAGCATGAGGACTCCCTTTGTCATGATTAAACCAATGCAAGCTCATATACCACCAAATCCAGGGCTGGTTTGGGTGTCGACATCCCCTTACACATGAATCGATGAAACTCATGGAAGTCATAGGCTATAATAAAAGTATGATTGTAATTTGGCATATTGGATGGCCTAAAAACCACACCATGGCATCTTCCACAACTCACATCTTGATCGCTCACCTTATACTTTTGGGTGGGAATACTTCTATAGTGTGTGTATATATATATATATATACACACTTATATATGAGCACACACACACATATATAAACACATCTATGGCATAATACATGGGCCTTGTAAGGAAAATTTGCTTTACATCCACATATGTTGATTGTACAAAATATAAGTTTCTCCACTTAACATTCTTATTATAATGGCTGGAAATCACATAACATTTGTGTAATTTGCTTACCTTTTAGTTGATACAAAGATGATATAAAAATACAATGATCGAGATCTCACAATGACTGGTTAGCATATGTGGTTGTTGTTTTTGAGTGTTGGAATTACGAATCAATTAATGTTATTTGTCCCTAGGAAGTATAATGTTGTGGATAAGTATTGTGCCGAAATACTCTTTTTTTAAGAGGAAAAAACACTTCATTTCATCATAAATAAAAGAGGAAGTACAATGTCATGTATCTCATATTCGATGTTATTTTTCTACCCAGCCCAAATACGACAAAAGACCCACATAAATCTTATCTTCTGCTTTTTATCTTCTATGAAACTCTTCATATCTAGTCTTCCATCACCTCTAGAAATCCCCATTTTATCCATTTTATAACTTGTTTTCCCCTTTGTTCTTTCATATTAAAAAATGGTTACCTCTTCATTCAGTATCCATACAAAAGGAGAGCATCAAAGATAAAGTTTTTTCTAAAAGAGATATTGTCATGAGCCTCACATAAAAGTGATACAGTCATCTTTTATCTTGACATGGTTTTCAAATATTGCATGATAGATCTTACCAGGATCCATCTTTAAACCTCTTCTTTATAGAAGGTCAATTGTTGTATCATGTTCTCTGAATACACGGTCGAATTGGATGTGTTGGGAGAAATTTACCAGTATTCTAATATGATTCATCCAATTCGGTAAAACGGGCGGGTTGAATTGATTGTGTTCCTTTAACCAAATTATGATGCCCTTTTCATCACCATATACTTACAATCTCTCAATCCCCAACCACTTTGCAGTAGATAACACACCCCACAAGGCTATAATATCGGCTCTATTGTTGGTTCATTTTCCTCCCTCCCACTAGAACTGATAATAGAAACTTGGATTGATTTAGATGAAAGCACCACATCCACAATTTCTCTTCTTTCAAGCTCCATCGAAAAACCCCACAGGGAATACCCTCCAAATGTTTTTGTGTCTAACCTATACATGTTTCTCCTTCCTCTTTATCGAATCAATCTCATTGAAGAAAGCCATTGCTTTTAAGATATCCCCACAGGCAGAAGCTAGTTTCTGTTCAAAGATAACTATGTTCCTGCTATGCCAAATGGACCAGAAAATGTAGATAGGAAGGGATCAGAAATTCTTATGGTTTTTATACCAATATGGAAAACATTATCTCACACAATGAAACCTTCGACAGGTAGAGATACTATAAATTCTGAGAACCCCGTCGCAAACTGCCTGAGCATGAGAACGAGAGAGAAACATTTGTTCCACATCTTCTGGTCCCCTATGGCACAAAAAACACATGTTCAACCCAACAAATCCCCGATGTTGTAAGTTTTTCCATGTCAACACTCAGTTTTTTAATACCAGCCAACTAAAAACCTTTATTTTGTTATGTATATCCCCTTTCCAGATATCTTGAAACCAATTGTTTTTTTCGATCACCTTCTCGGCAATAGGTAATCTTCAGTATATTTCCCTTACCATTGGCTGCCCCTTCTTGAAAGACTCATCCCATACCATACGATCTTCATTTGTGTTGATGGATATGCCCGCATGTCTCATTAGGTGTAGTTAATGTTCCCATTTTGCAGCATAAGGCCCTTTATTTCCCAACACCTCTACCGATTTCCATCCTTGGAACACAGAGTTATTGTTATGATTTTCTAAGTTCTAGTGTAGAGTATGTATGCCTCTATTATGAATGATTTCAAGTAATTGAACATATAAGGAATGGTTCTCTATCATCCCCTTCAAAGCGTCTAGGCCCACCTCGATCTAAGTACCATCGTCAACTTTCCATCGAGTGAAAACCAAGAGCAAGTGAAGGTTTTTCATCATGCCACACCAAATAGCAGACTTATTATCCATGTACCTAAAGTTTGTTCACTTATGTATCTTTCTCTAACAATGGCGGACCAGAGGATGGTACTGGTAATTTCCCTCCACATGTTCTCTATAATGAGCGATTTGTTGAAAATTATGGTATCTAAGATGCCCCAACCGCCCTCCTCAATCATCCTGGCCAATACTGGCCATCTTACCAAGTGGAACTTCCCCCTTTGTTTGCTACGTGAGCACAAGAACCTAGCCATGATAGCTTCTAACTTGTTCAGAGTCTCCCTGGGAAGCAAGAAAAGTTGCATCCAATATATTAATATGCTTTGGATTATTGATTTTAGCAAAATCAACCTACCCCCCCTCGTAAGCCACCTATGTTTCCATCATGACAATTTTTTTTCCATTCTATTGATCAACTCCCAATCTTTATTACCGTAACAATTTGGTTTAAGTTTGAACCCAAGGTATTAAAAACTAGACTCCATATTTCTGCATGGGATATCAAATAGGCTACAAATTTGTCTGATATTTGAATCCTCCGTGTCCCCATATATCAATAAAGACTTATCCTTGCTCATCAATAAACCAGTCACCTTGCCAAAGGAAGTAATGATATTATGAATGATAAGTCATTCACGAGGCTCTTTTTCCCCACCGAACAATAAGTAATGCACAAAGCATAGATGCGAAACTGTAGTGTGCATGGTAATTTTAAAGCCGGATATCTCCCCCCTAATCCTCATTTCCCTCACTTTAAGGCTCAAGCAATCTATTACAAGAAGGAAAAGGAGAGGAGAAAGGGCACATCCCTGTCGCACACGCCTGTGAGCCCTAAAAAATTGTGAGGGAATACCATTTATGATCATTGTAAAGTTTATGGCTTTTACACGAGCCATGATCCAATTCGTATTGCAAGGTCACAGACTGACTTTAATTAGCACCGGCTTTAAAAATTCCTAATCCACGAAATCGTAGGCCTTGGTTAGATCCACTTTTAGAAGGCATGCTTTTAGCTTTCATACTTTCATTAAGTGTAACATTTCCTGAGTTATAGCTACAGCATCGTGAATCTGCCTTCCCTCCAAGAACCTGAACTATTCCAGAGTAATAAACTTAGACAACATCGGTTTAATTTTGCAGGCTATAAGCTTAGAAATGATCTTATACATGGAGTTACATAGTGAAATGGGTTGGTAATCTGCAAATGACCTGGGGGCATCTGATTTGGGAATCAAAGTGATGAATGAGGCATTGATGGCCCCAGTAATGAATCCTTTAACCCAAGAATCCTCAGCCATGGCAAGTTCTGGGAGCATTAGTTCCGAAAAATGATGGAAGATATCCATTCCAAGCTGTCTGGGTCAAGGCTCTTTTCTCTTGCGGAATATTTGATCACAGCCAATAATTCCTCCTTGGATATTGACTTTCCCATCTCGACATTTTCTTTCTCCGAGAACATCTCTGGTACGTGATTAATGAACTCCAATTGAGCCCCAATATCATGTTATTGTTGCCTATAAAAACTGCTAAAATGTTTGACAATTGCCCTCTCAATATATTGTTGCGATGTGAAGTGACGACTTGCCCCATCCCAAATGCCCCTAATTGAGTTTATCTTTTTCCTCATATTAAAAAACCTGTGAAAAAAACTGGAATTCTTATCCCTAGCTTCCAACCATATAGCTTGACTTTTAATTCGCAAATCTTCCTCCTGCGATAAAAGGATTTTCCTCTTTGCTCCCTCCAGTTCCATAATTTTATTGTGATAGAGTTAAGAGAAGTAGATAGGATCAACATGATCATTGTACAAAAGCATCGATTCTTCAATCTTTGTGATAAATTTTAATTCATCCTCTCTCCTCAATTTGCACCAAGAGCAAACGTCCTTTTTCAATGCCTTCAACTTTTCACAAATTAATGTCATATTGCCCGGTGAAGAAGGTATAATATGCATCCCCAAGATTTAATAACCAGAGACTAGAAATCCTTCATCTTCAGCTACCTGGGATTGCATTTGAAGGGAAAGTATCATTGTATATCCATCTCCTTCCATGCAAGTGCAATAGGCTAGTGATCAGATAGGAAGGAAGGGATAATTTTTATTATAGGGCAACCAAAACTCTATGCAAAGTTGAGCTCATCAAAAATCTGTCCAAGCGTTTGGATATTCCCTCCAACCCAATTCCTTTGTTGCTCCATGTGGGTGCCAAAGCTGACAAAGCAACACCAATTAAGATGTAGGCATCCAACATTTCCTTAAAATAATGAGTCATGCATTCCTCTCTAGCTTTAACACCCCAAATTTCCCAAAGACCCATGGAGAAGTTGAGATCACCTACAATAATTAATGAATCCAGCCCCAACAGGCTTAACCCCGATGGACTCAGTGATGGCCTCCACAACAATATGGAAACATTTGCAATGAAAAATAAATTTTGTGGAGAGAAAACTAAATACCCAAAGTAGTGGACATTTTATTCAAAATTTCGAAACTTCAACTCTAATATGGTTTAACGGAATTTTTTGGTTGTCTTTGGATGAGAAATTAACTAAAATAATAGTTATTTGTGCACTATGATCAATTTGTATCTTCTAATGCATGCAGAAAGATAGGCATGTTGTAGTTGGGGATAACCAGGAAAGGGGATGCATTTGTAAAATCCCAAAAACCACAATGCATCACCAATTCATTTGGGCATGTATTTTCTGAAAGAAGATGGGAAATGAAATACAATTCCACCCTTGCATTGGCGTAGGATTTCATCGATAGTGGAGACGTGATGGTATTGGCAGAGCTTCTTAGTTTAATGTGACCTATACAACTTTTGTTATTGTTTTATTGTGTGGAAGTTCAGCTCATTATGTGGACCTCCACACATTCCGCATAAATATCTCTCTGCACAACCATGGGAATAGCTGCAATGCAAAATTACACAGCATGAACACGTTAAAACTCCACAATTTTATTTTATTTTTATCACTGGACATTATCTTGATATATAGCGAACACATTTCAAATAAATAAAATTCAAATCAATTGCAATCAACTTGCCTTTTCTCTACAAATGCAATATAATTTTTTGTGCACAATATATCAATGCCTGCCCCTCCTCCCCCTGCTCGCCCCCTCCCCCCTCGCCCACGTAAGGTACCTACAACATTGGGAAAAGCAGTAGCAGTGTTAGGCATAGCAATGTCAGGGGTAACAGTGTTAGTGGCATAACACTCACCAACAAAATGGCCACTCACAAAATTAGTTTTTTTTTTAATGAATTGTGAGGCACCAAAAAATAGCAAAAAATAAAGTGCCCTCCACCAGGGGAATTATGTCCCATCAAAGTTCTCTAAGCGAATAAAATCTTAGAAATAATGTTTTCAGGAAATTAGAAAATTAATTTTGAATTTACGAAAAATAGAAATATTTAGTATTTTCATTAAACTTTGGTTAAAATTGCAAAAAAATGAAATAATGCAGAGTCAATGCATTTTGACCACGAGGAAAATGTTATAGTCCCTTACAAGACAGGGACTAATAATTTGCTAATTATTTTTTATAAAAAAATTAAAATTAAAGGGAAAAAAGAAAGGAAGATAGTAGGAAGCCTAATTTGCAAAATTAAAATTTTACTTTATTCGTTTTATAACATTAAATAGCACCTTACCTTCTTTCATGACCTTTTCGTCTCTCTCAAAGGTGCACGAGATCACCCTTCCATGTTTGCACCGAGAGGCGCCCTACAACCCAATATAGGGGAGATGCATAGGCGTAATGTAAATAAGTATGCTAACATTTTTTAAGTGTAAATATAAAAATAAAATAAAATAAAATAAATTCGGCTTCATATGTTTTAATTAATATTCAAAATAAAACATATCTAAATGTAAAATGTAATGGAAAATGTAAAATGTAAAATATAATGTAAATATAATGCAAAATGTAAAATGTAATGTAAAATGTAAGGCACAAAGCTACCATTTTGATAAAAGAAATTGTTTTGTCTATAATATAAAGTTAACATAATATTGTTTCTTTATATATTATTATTAGTATAAGAATCAATAATATTGATTATTATTAGTCCACTATATTATAATAATAATCATCTCCATTATAATTATTATTATATTAGACCTTATATATATTATTGATTACATAAAATCACAATTCTCGATCATATGGATGGAGGGAGGAGAGAGAGACAAAAAGAGGGGGAGAGGCAAAGAGAGAGGGGGGGGGGGGGGGGGGGGGAGTTAGTGACATCATTGGAGGGTGAGAGAGAGAGAGAGAGAAATGGGGGGAGAGAGAGAGGGAGGTGGGAGAGAGAGGAGGGGGTAGAGAAACAGGACAAAGGGAGAGAGAGGTGGAGTTGGAGGGAGGGAAGATAGTGACAGAGTTGGAGAGAGAGAGAGGTTGCAAAGAGAGGGAGAGAGAGGAAAGGACACAGAGAAGGAGGGAGAGAGGGAGGGAGGGAGAGAGAGATGGTCCGATTTGGGGGGGGAGAGAGAGGGAGGGAAGAAAAAAGAAATAAAGAGATAGAGAGGAAGTGGCAAGGGAGAGATGGAGAGAGAGGAGGGAAGGATGGGAGATATAGATAATAATAGGAGAGAGAGGGGGAGAGAAGAGGAAGAGACAGAGAGAGGGATACACAGAGATGGAGGGGGGAGAGAGAAGGAGAGAGGGAGGGAGATAGTGATAGAGTTGGAGGGAGGAGAGAGAGAGACAAAGAGAGAGTGATGGGGGGGAGAGAAAGGGAGATGGGATAGAAAGGGAGAGAGAGGAAGGAAGAGAGATATGACTTGAGAGAGAGATGGAGTTAGAGGGGGGGGAGAGTGAGGGAGGAAGAAAGACGGAGACAGAAAGGGAGTGACAAGGGATAAATGGAGAGAGATTGAGGGAGAGGAGAGTGAGAGGGAAGAGAGAGAGAGAGAGAGAAGGGGAAGAGAGAGAGAGGGGGAGGGAGAGATAGATAAATAGATATGGAGAGAGAGTGTGTATGTTTGGGGATGAGATAGAGAGACAAAGGAGAGACAAAGGGAGATATAGATATAGATGGAGGTCGAGGGAGATGAGGAAGAATAAAAAGATAGAGAGAAGGATGGGGGGGAGAGATTGATAGATATGGAGAGAGAGAGAGATCGTGTGTTTAGGGGGGTGAGATAGAAGGAGAGATGGAGGGAGATATAGATATAGATGGTGGGGGGAGAGAGGGAAGAAGAGAGAGACAAAAAGAGGAAGGGAGAGGCGGAGAGAGAGAGATATGGGGGAGAGAGGGAGGGGAGAGAGAGGGAAGGGGGAGAGAAGGAGAGAGGGAGGGAGATAGACACGGAGATGGAGGAAGGGGAGAGAGGAAATAAGAAAGAGACACATAGATAAAAATACATATATTATATAGTATTATATAATATTGAACATTATTAATCATAGAGGAAGAGGAAGTAAGGATTTTACAAAAGGTAAAAGAAGTTGGATTTAGAAAGCCATGAATATTTGGGTTTTTCATTAGATGCATTAATTTCAGTGTGGATGTTGATTCTTAATCCTATTTGATTTATTGCATTGGATGCATCGATTAAAATGTAATTGTTGATTTCTAATCCTATTTTATTGCTTGCACTAGATGCATTGATTTTAGTGTAGATGTTGATTCCTAATCCTATTTGATTGTTTGCATTAGGTGCATTAATTTTAGTGTAGATGTTGATTTCTAATCCTATTTGATTGCTTTCACTAGATGCATTGATTTTAGTGTAGATGATGATTTTTAGTTTGATGTAACTAGATGTATGATGTACATTAATTCCAAAGTAATAAGATTAATAGTGTGCATTGATTTTAGTGTAAGCACAAAAAAAATATTGATGACGTGCATTGAATTTTGTGTTACAGTAATTCAACCATAAATAAAATACTTGATTTTTCATCTTAAATAAAATGTTCACTTACCTGAAATGTTTGCTTCTTGAAATTGTAAACTATTTGTAATTGACTACATTCTTATTATTCCCATTTTCCATCATTCAACATTGTTAGTCACTTTCCATATAAACAAGGCAATATAAACCAACTACCATTGAAACTTACTAGGACTTTAACTCTCCATAAGTCACAATGATTGACTTTGGAGAAAGCTACTATTAATATTGGAGAGCAAGAGAGACAAGGTATGCAATTTACTATAATAGCTCGAGTTAAAGATTTGAATGGTCTACGATTTCAACCGCCCTTTTCATATGACCGATATGAAAATATGGCAAAACTAATAGGCATGACAATAAGAACTATATAAGAAAATAGTTTGAGATCGATCACAATGAAGACAATTTGTAATTGACTACATTCTTATTATTCACATTCTCTATCATTCAACATTTTTACATTGTCACTTTGCATTCAAAAATTTTATTTCATCATTCAAGTTATTAATGGTCTCTATCATCTCAATAAATTGAGGTAACTAAGAAAATTTAAAATTAAAATGACCATATTAATCTTAGACATATTTAGCATATTTAAATGATCATAATAATTAAATGTTCAACAAACTTTGTGTGACCGTGCATGAGTGAAACTAGCCTAGATCCATCTTAATCCAAGATCTATCAAGCACTGAGAGGGATCGAATCCCTCGATGTGCAAACCTTTCCTCAAGTTTTACACTAAAAAATGAGGTTTACACCTTGAGAGATTTGATCTCTCTCAGTGCTTGAAATATCTCGAGCTAGTTTACATGCTCACTTTACCCTTTCCTTTAGAATGTCATTTGGTTACCTTTTGTTGGAATTGTCATGAATATGATGGTTGTGAGGGACCTTGTATTAAAAGATGTAGTTTTTAAAAATATGTATTTATAGATGAATAAATTATTTTATGAATGGATGTTTATTCTTTTTATTTATAAAATGCTTATATATATTTTTTAATAGCAAATTATATATATATTCCCTGATGGGGGTGATAATGGATGAGACAGAGGTTCCAGATAGGTTAATTAATCGCCTCCCATGCAATGTCAGGGAAGCCATTGCTAGTGGGCGGGAGATGAAGGTTTGAGATCGAGCCATGTGTATAAGTGTTTTTGGGGTGCGACGGTTCACGACTATTGGTTTTAGGGAATGGGTTGTGAGAGGTTGGTGGGACTTTTCTTTCGTCGAGTGTAGGTGGCTATCTGTTACAACCATCTCTTGCCCTCTGCTCTGAGTACACGAAGAAGACTAATAATTTGGGTGCTAATGGTTTCAATTTGGTTGAGGAGTTGGTTTTGGGAATAATAATTTGGGACCCTTGTTACACAGTAATTTGTCACCGTCCCTGTTGCCCCTTCTCCCGCACATTGGAGGACTTATTCCGGGACCTGTGAGAAATGACTCTCCAGGGCTATTTTTATGGGTATTTTGTAGAAGGTGTCTTCAGGGCATATGAAGTACATACTCAAGGGGATACAATGCAAGTGTTTTCAGGTTATGTCACTTCTCACAGGTCCCGGAATAAGTCCTCCAATGTGCGGGAGAAGGGGTAACAGGGACGGTGACAAATTACTGTGTAACAAATGCCCCCTAAAGCATGAGGCCCGAGAGAGAGAGAGGGGTGAAATGCTTTACAAGAAAATGGCCAACTGAAAACACTACCGTTGGAGAACCTGCATGGAGAAGTACAACTGATATCTCAATTACATGATGCATGTGGTATGGGTGCAGCCATCCATAGTAGAGTACATAAAAATCCAGATCCAAGGTATGGGCGCAGCCATCCGATAAGGATCGATAAGTAGACTCAGGCATGGTCACAGCCATCCAGTGAATGAGTCATGTAATGATCATAATAATCCACAAAATCGCAACCTGGATCCCAACAGACAAAATCCAGGGTCTTGCACTCCATCTCGACTCAAACAAAGTACAAGTTCAAGCATGCGAATATGGGAGTTGAAGTCGAACATGAAAGAACATCATCTGATTACCAGTCAATGATGAAAACTGTTAACAGACGCGAGAGGTACCACCAATAATGACAATGATCCTCAAGGTACTATAGGTACAATCTACGGCGTGCGAATCAGTGAGCCAGTGTCGAACACCCGTAGAATCATTCGATCGGAGGCCAATGATGAAAACCTCGCGTCGAACACGAAGAACCTGCCATTGAGGCACAGGCTCCAAGGCACCTGAAGGGAGTCTCTAGGTCTACTTCCTGGATAATGAGCTGAAGTCGACAGGAAGTGACCTTGATCGAAGGTGGGCCATAATGTTTCCCACATCATCGACACAAGACAGAGAAGGATAAGATGTTTTGTGTGAGGTATCAGAGGGAGGTTGAGTATTCTGCAGAGGTCAACTTCTCTTGAACATATCGGCGACACGACAGTGGACTTGGCAGTATTTGACATTAAATGATCAGGGGTCATGGTGACAAGGCAATGAGCAGATAAGAGGTCAAACAGGATAACCCAAACCCACGGAGGCAAGTGTAAAAACAAGATGAGATATCCCCACCCAGACACGAATGCAGACAGGTGCCATGTTCAAGAGCGACATACTGCCAACGACAATAATTGTGGTTCCATTTTTCCCCACCATTTCTGGCGAGTACCCCAGTTATTTTTATCAACAAGCTCGACGGGGATAGCATATGCTTGAAAGGCGTCATTTCGACGGAATCCGATGTCATTAAGTTTTAACGAGCCTGACAGAGGAAAAACTCGGTGTCTTTTCATGTTTAGAGTGTATGAAAAGACAGCAGAAAAGTAAACTCCAGGGGTGTCCTTTTTCGTAAAGTTGTGTCTCTCGAGCCCGAAAAAGTATAAAACAATGCTCGAAAGAACCGCCCGACCATTACGATCGAGGAGTACTTTTCATGACTAGTGACTTCGACCTGAAAAAGTAAAAAAGCGACCGAAATCACGTCGTTTCATAACCATTAACGAGCCTGAAATGACAAGGGCCCGACAATCTTTTCGTCTTTACACGGTCAGAAAAGAGTTTAAAGACGACCGCCTCTTATTTACGTTTAACGAGTCAAGAGGAAAAACTCGGCAATCTTTTCGTCTTTAAACGGTCGGAAAAGAGCTGAAAGTAGACCTCCATTTTTATTCTCTTTAACGAGTCAAAAAGGGAAAATACTCGGCAATCTTTTCATATTTTACGAGTCAGAAAAGAGCTTAAAGGTGACTCATCCTAGAGGAACGAGTGGTATAAAGGGTAGCAACTGGTTCCGGCAATGGTGGAACTGCTCAAAACATGTAATGGTCAAGAGGCTGGCTAATAAAACCACTCATCGCTACGGCTCCTCAGGAAAGGGAAAACAACCAAGTGAAAGCATATGATCGGCCAAAGAGATGGTGGCGATGGAATGAAAACAACCAAGGCTCATCTAGCAGAATTTAGTAGATAAAGACAACAATCACGAGATGTAAAATGGGTATGGGTTCATTTTTACACAAGCTTGAACCATGGAGAACTCTGCTTGGATTCGGTTTCATGTTTACACAAGCTTGAACGAAAAAATATGCTTGTTATGAGTTCGCATGCCTCCAGCATAATGACGCAAAATGAGGTACATGCCCCCCAAGCTTCATTACATTCAACAAAGTGGATGGAATGAAGGTTCACTTTTGAGATCTTGGAAAGACTCGACTGGTATTTTACGAGATCTTAATCAAAAGACTCGATCGGGAAAGGGAGTTGTTTCATTTTTTAATGAGGTTGACACAGTAAAAGAACTATCCTCATAACCCTTGTTTCATTTTTTTAACGAGCTTGACACAAGATCAGGAACTATGCTCGACCAGACCTAGTTTCATTTTTTAAGGAGCTTGACATAGGGAAGGAACTATGCTCCGACCAGACCCAGTTTCATTTTTTAAGGAGCTTGACATAGGAAGGGAACTATGCTCTGAACGAACTTCATCATAATGAACAGGAAGTCGTTGCTTCCAAGAGTGTCGCTCCCGGTGGAAGGACAACACCTCAGAAGTCAGAACCCAATGCCCCCAGGACACTACGGATGACGGCGGCATCGCTGGATACAGGCACGGGATAAATGGCCACGTAGTTGATCTGTGGTGGGGTAGATACAACTGGTGGATAAAAACCAGGAGGGGATGACAACTGCGCAGGAGGCACCGGGGGACTAAAGAACGATAATTGATCTATAGTGACAATTCTTCCGTCGTGTGGAAAACAAACCACACGGAAAAGTGAAGAGACAAGGGCCCCCATGGCATAAACATAGTCACGGCCAAGGAGAAGACTGAAATCTGGAGCACCTTGGGTAACCAGTACGTCTATATAGACGGTTTTTCCTCCCAAAGTAACAGGAAACTTCGGGAGGATCCCTAACGGTTGATTGGTTCCTCCGTCAAATGCCAACAGATTCTGTGCGACTGGCACAAGCTGTGGGGAGCCCAAAGCTTGCCAAGTAGTGAAAGGCATGAGACTAACAGATGCACCCTCATCCAAGACAGTGCCAGGTACTGCCTTATCATAGGCATGTACTGTAATCTGGAAAGGCACATGGGATGGAAGGCGGAATGTAGTCAAATGACTCCAGTCGAAGGAAACGACTAAACTACTTGGTGGGGGAATCGTATGATTGCCCCCCTGCTCTACAGGAACCGAAGGAGGACCCTCTTGATCAGCGAGGATAGGAGGGTCATTCTGGACTCAGGAGAATCTGAGGAGACGAGAAGAACATGGGCATGATGCTCTTCCGAAACAGAGTGATCGACGGGTGGTGAGCTCGAGTCGACACTCTTTTCGACCAATGGTTGGTCTGGAACAGGCTTGGCACAACCTGGTTCAGGAAGAGGAGCCTGGACAAGAGAAGAATCTAAGTCAATCTCTTTGTCAACAGGGAGAGGGTCTGAAGAGAGCCTCTGATAACCAACAGGAAGTTGGGGTGAAGAAGCTGTAAGACTTTCCAAAACAGCGGAAGCTTTATCCATGAGCGGACAAAGGTGAAGGGGATGATTGCCTTCACATAGTCTACAGGGGATTCGAATCTTCCCTTTCTCTTTAATTTTGTGAGTTGAGAAGGTAGCATCTCCGTGAGCTTCAGAGGACGATGAGGGCTGGGCCAGATCGCAAGACCACACCTCTAAGACCCTGGGAATGCCAGGACAATCACGAAGAAGGTGGTCATCCTTGCACAATCTACAAGGAAATTTGACCTTCCGCGGAGGAGCAGGAGGTGGCTCGACTTGAGTTGTACTTTTAACCTCTCACTTAGGAGACTTCTTCTTCTTCTTCTTAGCCACCTGGTTACTTGAATCCAAACTTTCACTAGGCGAAGTAGAAGATGAGGACGCAGAAACAGGTGAAGAAGGGGAGAGGTCCACCTTAGAATCAACATGATGTTGTTCGGGTGGAGGAACTGATTGACCAGCAGTTGAGACGATAGGGACCAAAGAGGTTGAGAACAACCAAACAGGCAACCTAATAGTTAACCCAGGAAGGGACAATGTTGCCATGTAAGGAGCACCAACATTTCCAAAAGGAGGGAAATGACCAGGATTCCCATCAGAGGGGATGCCTGGGTTGGTAAACTCCGGAAAAGTTGCCATCACAAACGAGAAAGAACCCTACTCAAACTAACGCAAACAAGATCTAACTGGGTAAATGTGAATCGTGGCCGAATAAATTTTAAGACGCAAGGACATAACTTGACCTTTTCATTTTTAAGAGTCGAGAAAAGGACAAAAAGATGACTCTAGTCGCCTTCGAATGTTTAATGAGCCTGAAGTGACAAGTGCTCAGATGAGCCTTTTCTTTTAGGGAGTCTGAAAAGGAACGAAAGTGACTACTCTGGAGAACTAGGTAAAAGGTTTACCAAACAAATCCATAAAACTGCATATACACCTTGGCAGTCATATGAAAACCAAGGACTTTTTGTACGGCAGTCAATCTTCCCGAATGCTGTGTTCGGTGCATTACAGCTTGTAAGGCGGCAGACACGACTTCCTATGGATAAAGGATGATAACCTAGTGGGGTCTCCCCATATACTCGACAGTATGTGGGAGCTCAAATCCGTGCTAGACCACTATTGCGTCACGGAAGGAGGAATCACCCAACCTTGAGTGAAACAAAAGTGACTAGGTTTAACGATGTCGGAGCACGTCTCTAGCCTAGACCTCTAAATGTGTGCGTTATGTTCCAATGCGTTGTTAGATTTATTCAGTTCATTTTAAAGTTGATCTTGTATTAGGTTTCAGTTTTCAAGCCTTACCGTATGTAATATATCAAAATTCTGTAAATGCAAACTACATGCCAAAATATGTCATTTCATTCGATGAATGCTAGTTACGAGAGGGTTTGAGAGCTTTCACGCAAACGAAATGATCACGAACTTCCCTAATGCAGCTAATGGAAATTAACAAACTTTTCTTTAAGATCACTAATCACTAATCAAAATGAAAAGCTCTAATTCTCATTAACTAATACAAAGCAAAAGAGATTTTTTCCTTTTATGTCGATGGCAAAGTGCATTAAACAACTTTGAGAAATGACAACAAACAAATTCTATTCAATACAAGCACATTCAGTTCCCTAAATCACAAATCAAACCTCCAAAGAACGAGAAAAGTCCCAAAGACACCAATGAGCCGTGTAATCTAGGCTCAAAGCGGAATTCAAGTGAAAACAAAGCAAGTCACCCAAATAACGCAATAAAACGATTAACAACCACTAAACGAGTGCAAGGGAGCAATCAGAAAGTTGACTGGACTAATAGAAGACCAAAACTCCTAAGGAAGGCTCGACACACAAAGCCACTAGATGCCCTAGGGCTAGAAATGTGAAATCGATAGAAAATGGCAAACATCCAAAGGGTAAAGGTAATCTATGCACAATTCACTTGAAAAGTATGCAAATGTAATCTATGCACATTCTGAAAATGAGAATTCTAATTTTGCAAGTGTGATCTATGCAAGAGAATTCTCAAACGCAAGATGATTCTAATGTAATCCAAGAACCAATCAAGTGCAAATCAAGAAAATTGGGTGAGAGTTCCAAAGATCAAGAAATAAAAACACTCAAAGGCAATTAACACTCATACACAATTTTTGCAAAAACAAAAGCAAAAAGATGCAAAATTGTGAAAAGACTGGGACAAACCTCCAAGTAATGACCAAAGGAAATCAAATTAAGAATTTCTCAAAAAAGATACTCAAAACCAGTCAAACACACTCCAACACACTCAAGTGGTCGAAAAAAGGTACCCAGAACAAAAACCAAGCTCAGAGGGCTCACAGCCAAGCAAACTTCAAAAGTTCCCAGTCCTGGCGCGACTGTCAGGCTGAAACTAGCGCCTTTAAGGGATTGGCGCGGGTTTTCAATGTGCAACTGGCGCCAACTGGCGCGACTATAACGCTATAAAAGAGCGCCAGCCGAGTTTGCTATGGAAAAATTAAAAAAAAAACGAGCCAAAGCTAAGTCAACAGTACCCAGGTACACCAAGGGGCAAGAAGCAACACAGGGACTCAACCTAGAAAGCTAACCAAGTAGGAGAAACCAAGAAACAAGGCAAGTTCCAAGCCGTTCAGTTCGTAAACCAAACTGGAGATGGACTGAAGTGGCGTTGATCTACTTTGCTAATGTGGAGCAATAGCGTTTCGAAGGCTATCTGGCCGTACTTCAGGCTCCGTCTAAAGTTTACAAATCAAACAACAAGACAAAACAAACAACAAGGCAAAAAGCCAACTCCCCAGCGGAGTCGCCAAATTGTTGTGGAGGTAAATCCCCTCTGTACGCAGAGGGGATTCACCTCCACAACAACCCTATTTCATCATGGAAGGTTCAAGCTGTGGAGATAGGGCACACAAGTCACCAAGGATAGACTACCTTTGTGTCTGCGTGCAAGTGACCCTTTCTCACCACTATGTGGGTAAAGGTTTCGACTTTAATTTTATCTTCTGTTCAAGAATTGTTCTTTGGTAAGTTTGGTAGAGCCAATTTAAGGGTGCTTGGCGTGTTCTTGGTGTTGGACGGTGTGGTTGTGGGGGAGGTGGAGGTTCATTTACAACTTTTTTTCTACACCTATGTTGTATTTTTGTCTCTAGAGGGACTATGGGGTAGTGGGTTTGTAGCCCCAGGTTTTTCATTTTCTTATGTGGGACCCGGGAGCCATTTGAAGTTTACGAGGACCTGAAGGAGTTAATGTCTTGGGTGGTGGATTGTGACTAGAGAGGGTGATCGCTAATACTGCCCATTTTGGGGAGTGGAAGGTGGTAGCAGTCTCATTAGAGGGTTTTACGGTGATACACATCCTGCATTCTACTTCGAAGGGTTATATAGTGAAGAACCTTAGGTTCCTTCGAGCAGTTGGTTCATTGAGTGGAAGACTTCGTGTGGGCGTTGTGTGGTGGTTATCTAGAGTTTTATGCAACACCAACGAAGACACGTCCACATAGGCATAGGTCCCCGGGGCCAAGGTGTATCCCACTGAATGGACCACCGAGACAATGAGGAGGAGGTGGAATAGTAGCTCGCCTGGGCAAGTATGCTTACCTGTTGACGGTGTTGGAAGTGCCAAAAGGTGAGGGGGTCTCCCCGATATGAAGTGTCAATTAGACCTCACACCATTTGGGATATGAGCCCCATCTGGATTATTAACTCGACCGTTATTAAATTGATCCTAAAGGATATGCCTTGGCTACAATAAACAACATAAGAGATCATAAACATAACTTTGAGGTCAACAAGTGTATAAGCTTTGTGAGACACCAATTGTAATGTATAAAAGGAGCTTTCACAGAAGGGAAAGGAAGATGAGCTTATAGTAGAAAAGTAATAGTATTATACTAAAAGAGACGCACAAGAGCTAAGAAAGGCTCGTTAGTTAACCTGCAAAATAGTTCACAAGGTAACAACGATCATGAAAGCAAGTACAACATACATTCAACAAGATATATACCAAAGCAACAAAATAGTTCATTAACTTTAGTATGTGCAAACATGAACATATATCATAAACATTTAAAGAATAGTCTTACAATATCCATGATACATGCATGAAAGTGTGATGGCTCTGAGAGCTTCTGATAATTAAGTGAAAGTTCCAAGCACACAAATACAATGATGAAACACTATCCCCAATAGTGGAACATCAAGCTATCACTTGCTTCTCCAAAGAATGATCCTCATTGTTATGTTAGACTAGAGAATCCAAGGCTTGCTCTCCAAAAGTCCTTCTCTTAAGTTATGAGGATTTATTTATAACAAGTGAGGTAACCTTTCACCTCCCCTTGTGACTCTTGAGCTCCCTCATGACACTTAAATTCCTATTTTTTTTAGCTCCTAATGACTCTTCATATTGTTGAAAATGGCAACAAGAAATGTTAAAAATAACATCTAGAAATTCTAATTTAATTTCGTTAGAGAAAAATGTTCAACAATCACGAGCCACAACCGGGAAGAGAACACAGGTTCAACAAACATGAGCCGCAAGTTGAAAGAAAACGCAGGTCATGAGAATAAGGCAGGGGGTAAATCCAAGGAAGGAAAATGTAGGGAGGGAAAACACATAAGAAAGATAGGTGAGCCGATTAGAATTGATAGCATTGACATTCAAGGCAGCAACAGGTTGGAGAGCGTAGACATCGACGGACCCAGCAAGGTTTCAGGATTATGGACTGTGGAGACTGTCCCAAATTCCAAAGAAGGTGAGAACATAGGTAAATCAAGTAGAACGGTTGGCACTGACACTCCAAGCAGCAGCATGATGACAGTTTAGAGGTCGCGAACAATTCAGGCAGCAGTGAACCAAATAGGTTGGAGGACGTAGTGAGAATGATCGCAGTAAAGATGAAAGCATGGGGTGAATCCAAGGAAGGCAAACACAATTTTTGGGTCTAAAATGCGGATGCAAATCAGAGTTTCATTTACTATCAATCCGGGTAAGTAAACTTCGAGGATCATCCAATATATGGACTTAGAGACAAACTAAACTAAGCTAGGTGAAGAAATGCCAAATCCCCCTTACAGGAGGTCTTTCATTGGGATCTCCAACACCTATTTAGTCATTTAATCAAAATGAAATTTAAAGACATTGTGACAAGTGTAAGAAATATTAAAGATCCCTTACAGGAGACTGTTCATTAATATTTCTAATCATCTTAATTAATAAACTATTTAAACTAATGAAATTAAAGCACTTAAACCTAATTTTGATTGATTGCATGAAATATTAAAGCTCTCTTACAAGAGACTATTCATTTATATCTCAAGCATATGAATCAGAAACTTAAACTAATGAAATCAAACATTAAATAACAAATCAGATTCATTGAAAGAAACATTAATACTTTCTTACGAAAGGTCATTCGTTAATATTTCAAACATATGAACCAATAATTTAATCTAATGAAATTCGCAAACAAACATAAAATGAAAGTTTACCAAAACAAAATGAGCATGCAAGTGAGGCAACGGGGACCCTCCATAGCTCCAAAAGCACACCTATAAAGAAGTGAAACGTAGAAGAAAATTCAATCCACTTTATTTATCATCAATTGCAAATTGCAATTACAAGCTCCAAGTTCTACATTCCAAGAGGTCCTAAACTCTACATTACAATGATTCTAAAATCTAAAATTACAAATGAACGACTAAGTTTCTAAATTCTAAAAAATTAAGATTACAAATGAAGGAGATAACACTCCTATTTATACAAAAGTTACGATAACACACTCATAAATGTGGATCCACTATTCCCTCTTCAAATCCACATATCTCTTGACCAATGGTGACACATAACCCTATCCTCCATGATCTTCTCCATGAGGTCCATGATCTTATCCATGAGGTCCATGATCTCCTCAAATTCGAATTTGAACATAGAGTGCCACATAAGGGTGCCTTAGAAGCTTCCTTTGAACAAACTCATTCTAATTGTTAGGTATAAGTATATGGATATTATTTTCTAAAGTTTAACCACAAATTCTCTTAAAAATACTAAGAATTAATAATGTTTTGGAAAACACAATGGTAACCCATTTAATGATGAAAGTGAAGCTAATGTGATGACATGGTGGTGGAATAGAGGTGAGAAAATGTGTGAATGGAGAGAAAGTGGATGTTGAATGGAGTGAAAGTGGATGTATTTTAAGGATAATTCTTAGGCCCAACATACCCCCAAACTGAAGGTATTGCATGTCCTCATGCAATCTATTACATTACTTTTGATACTTGAGCTTTGGCTTAAACTTTGCATGATATCATTTACTTAACTTTTGCAAAGTGTTTTTGATGAATTGCAACTTGGTTGGTTCTTGTGTTTCAACCATATTTTGTTTGTTGCATTCAATTTTAATGTATGAACTTTGCATAATGATAATTTGATTTTTATTGCGAAGTATTTTTGTTGGAATGCATCATGGTTGGTTCTTGTGTAACAACCATGATTGTGTTGGCATCCAATTAACTTTTAAATACTTTTTACAAAGCCATTTTTATGCTCATGATGATGTAATAGTAAATATATTTTGAAAGTATGTGGGTTTTAGAATGTGATATATGAATATGGAAAAATATGAAGGTGACAAAGTATGAATGTAAATGTATCCCCCCCCCCAAACTAATGGTTTTGGCAATTTTGTGAAATGAGGAAAGGAAGTTTTTTTCCAAAAATTATCATTGTAGCTTTCGAGGAATTAAATGGTTAAAAGTTAGAAAATATCATACCTCAACTTACCCTTTCAAAAATGGATGAGAGTTGTGCATGCATGGCTGCAAAATTCTGATCATAGTCTTCTTCACTTGGCTGTGAAAATGGTGGATGAAGTCGAAAAAGTGAATATTTTATTGTTGTTGCATCTGTTGCTAAATCTGTTGTTGGATCTTCTGCTGAATGTTTGGAATCTGCTGCTGAATGCAGCTGAAAATGTATAAGGCTTGGAAGGTATACAAAATTCAAAATTTACACTTTCCCTCCCCAGCCTTATTTATTGACTTGTCCTCAAGTCATTTACATCAAAAACTGAAAAGTAATGAAAGTAAATCTGCTTCTTCTGCTACAAATTGATGGGTCTTCAAGTCTTCTACACTCGTTGGCACAATTCTTGTCATGTGAATAAATGTTTCAGTGTCGAACATAACAAGAAATTGTTAACTTAGTGGCCTTTAATAGATGCCACTAGTCTTTGATGTGGATGAGAGTCAAGATGCCCCTAACACATCTTTCTAAGGATGAATGAATTTGTTGTTGTCGAATACTTAGAAGATCCAATGAACAAGGGACATTGACATATTCCCTTTATTTATCGGCATGATAACTTGCCCTTAAGGCATGCAAGCTTCAAGGTGTTTTTAGAAAAATATTTAGACTCAAGGACTATGGACTCAATGGTGTATGGAAGCAAGGTGTTATTTGCAAGGGTAGGAAAAAGGAAACTGACAATGAATATGTAAAGTGGAACAAAAAGTTTCGTTGCTTTTATTGGTGGGTTAAGATTGATGAAAATGTAATGAAGTGTATGTGGATAATGAGAAATGGATAATGACTCTTGCTGGGAAAAAGTGAATTTTGGCATGCAAAATCTCAAATATAGCAAATCTGCTCATTAATTCTGGAATTTCTGCTAAAATAGTTGAGTTTGACCAGCATTGACCAACCATCTGTAGACTTCATATTTCACCATCCTTGGAAATTTAGGAACAAACCCCAGATCTTCGAATTTGCTAATCTGTCATGCAACATGTCAAACCATTAAGCTATTACAGGAAGTTGCAAGAACTTGTAATTTTCTGGAAATTTTGTTTTATGATCATGGACTTGTTGTTTAGAATTTCTCATGAAATTAGTCTTTTGAAGACCAATCGCCGGCACAATTTAGTCTCCTTAATGATCAGTTGATCACCCAAAACCTGCAAAAAAACTTGGCATAAAGAACATAAGTGTGTTCAAGAAGAAATGGCCATTCCCTTCTTGATTCTTACGCAAAAATTGTATGCCAAAATGAAACAGATTAAGGAAAATCAAAAGCGTAATTTTTGTCCAATTCATGATGTTGATAACAGTCCATTTTTAATAAATACCCATGAAAAATAAATTACTTCCTGTTTGTGTCAGATGGCTCATGGAATGTGCATGGCAAAAAGCTGGGTATTAGAGATTTGTTTCTCACTCTGGCATTGGCTCTAACTCATAGTGGTGGCATGCAACAATGGTGAGTCAAAAATCACAAATAGATTCTCTTTTAATATTATCTTTATCGAAACTTCTCACAAAAACAACCCTTCCAAAAATACTTTTAACAAACTTCGTCCCTTTAAAAACATTTCTTAATAATAATAATAATTAAACCTTTGATCCTTTTTTTAACTTTGATATTCCTTTGGAGAATAAACCGTTCACCTTTGTTTCGATACAATATATAACAAAGTCTTTTTTTTTCTTAAATTACATAAGGTCTTTTCAAATAATATCAAAGGCACTCAATAGTTATCTGATCGGTGTTCAAGACATGCGTATTTTTCTAAAATATCATTGGATTCCCTTTTAATAAAAATTGCATGAGGGATTTTGATAAGCATTTCGCAAAAGTATCGGAAATACCTTTCCTTGCCGTTGACTTTGGAAATCGAACATCAACTGGAGGCGGCGGTTTTTCTTTCTACGTTTTTTTAATCGCAAATGTTTACACTACATCGCTCTTCCCGACATAGACAGGTGTGATGTATTGTAGTTTTGTTAATATTTTAAGTTCTCCATGATCAGCGCATTTTCTCCTCTGTGCCAAATTCGTTGGACGCTTCAAAAATTTTAAAAATTGACACCAGGGTTGTCACTTCATGAATTTAAAAAGAAAAATTCCTATAACGCAATCACTCACTCGCTCAACCTTCTTCCCAACAACGACTTCTTCAAACAACAAAGACTTCTTCAATAGATGCTCGTTCATGAAAATTCCAATAACTGCAGGGAGTTGAGCGTTAATAATAAGGGACCCTATGGCCTTAAGAACATAATCGTAAAACTTCCCTTGGATGACTGTTGCCGATCTGAATTGATTTGAAACCTTATTTGGTGAGCAGCCCGAACTGGATCTCGTAAAGCAAGGTTGTCCAATGCCCATCCATGTTCTGACACTTACGCAACGTTCTACTCAGGCTTGCACTATCCGTGGAACTTGAAAATGCTCTAAAGTGGCTACAAGAAACACCTACATTCGATGCATAACAGAGCTTATAAAGAGTCGTAAAAAAACAAGATGTGGACATAGCTTGCATTATTCATCACACACAGCAATTTCAAAGATAAAGCAATGCCACCCAAGATCGTCTTCATTGTACTTATGCCACCCAAGATCGTCTTCATTGTACTTATGCCACCCAAGAAGGTGAGAACATAGGTAAATCAAGTAGAACGGTTAGCGCTGACACTCCAGGCAGCAGCAATGATGACAGGTTAGAGGTCACGGACAATCCAGGCAGCAGCGAACCAAATAGGTTGGAGGACGCAGTGAGAACGAACGCAGTAAAGATGAAAGCATGGGGTGAATCCAAGGAAGGCAAACAAAATGAAGGTGAGCGCAGAAGGAAGATAGGTGGATCGAATAAATGTGTTAACACTAACATTCAAGGAAGAAGCTGGATGGGGGACGTAGTGGAGACTGTCCCCAAAACAAGAAAAATTGAAAGCATAAGCAAATCGATTAGCGCTGACATTCCAGACAATAGCAAAGCTAATAGGTTAGAGGACACTAACATCCTTGACATCAACAACGCAGATAGGTTAGAGGACGCAGATAGGATGAAGGACGCAGACATAAACAACCCCAGTCATATGTCATCATGCAACAGCTAAGACAATATCGTTTATAAGAAGGAACGAACTAGGGAAGCTATCCCCAACACCTCAAAAGAATTAAAAACTGTAGGTATTAATTTAACATTAAGCAACAACATATCAAACGCTAAGAGTTTTGGGGATCCAGTTGTAGTTGAGGGGGGAACTAATAAGAGAAAAGCTCTAGAGTTCATAACTAATGAGGATGGCATTGATAAACTAAGTGAACTAGATAGGAACCGAAGCATAGGACAGGCCATTGAAATCAGCGATAATGCCTGTTCAATAGTTCGTAGCAAGTTTGTTGGAAGCAGTTCGTTAAGCAGAGACTGCAATTCGTTGAATTTTGTAAGCACATCAGGATTTAATAACTTAGGTTCCAGCTTATCCTCGGGAATTCTTCCCAAAAGAAAGGTGGTTAATTTGTCTTCCCAGGAATTAGGCCCAGAAGTTATTAGTGTTCTCAACAAAGGTTTAGGGTTTGCAGTTGCTCCGAAGAGCATTCCGATTGAGAAGATCATTTGTAGCATAGAGGATGGAATAAATAACCTCTCTATGGAAGATAAGGAGGCATTGAGACAAGAATTTGCTCTCATAATGAGGAAGGCTAGAATTCCCAAGAGTAATTTAAGTAAGGAAGAACAAACTGCCTTTAGGTCCCTACGAAATAATGACAAAATTGTGGTTCTTAAGGCAGACAAGGGAGGGGCAGCAGTGATCCTGGATAAAGAAGACTACATTTGTAAAATGAATGAACACCTCAGTTGTGGCAGTTATAAGAGGCTTAGCACTAATCCAATTCCTAAGATTATGAGAGAGGTCAAGAAGGCAATTTCAGACTCCAACCTTGAGGAAAAATTAAAGAAGAGATTAACTCCTTCTTGTGAAACCATCCCAAGAATTTATGGGTTGCCCAAGATCCATAAGAAAGGGGTTCCTCTTAGACCAATAGTTAATACTATTGGCTCCCCAACCTATGAACTCGCAAAGTATGTTGCCAAAATCCTTAGACCCCTGGTTGGGAATACTGATTCTTTTATCAAGGACTCCCATGATTTTGTGAATCTTATCAAAAATGAGAGGGTAAACCATGATGACATCCTGGTAAGTTTTGACGTGGTTTCATTATTCACCAAGATTCCTTTGGATGAAGCTATTCAGGTTATAGGTTACTGACCCAAAAACTGCAAAACTTGCTGAGATTTGCTTACGGACAACCATTTTCACATTCCAAGGAGGATATTATGAGCAGACATCTGGGGTGGCAATGGGATCACCCCTCTCGCCAATTGTGGCCAACTTATACATGGAGTACTTTGAAAATAAGGCCCTTGAATCATACCCTTTGAGGCCAGCTTGGTGGAAATGATTCGTCGATGATACCAACCTAAAATGGACCCATGGTAGGGAAGAGCTTGATAAGTTTTTCATACACCTGAACTCTATTTCTCCAGAAATAAAATTTACTATGGAGCTGGAGGAAAACAATAGTATCCCTTTCTTAGACGTTCTTATCATTAGAAAAATAGACAGATCTTTAGGACATAAAGTTTTGAGGAAATCCACTCACACAAAAAGCTACCTCCACGCTGATTCCTACCATCATCCGTCCCAAAAGTTCGGTGTGCTTAACACTCTTTCCATTAGGGCCTTTCGAATTTCTTACTATGAACATCTTAGGGTGTAGAAATTTTGAATAATATGACACATATTCAATGGAGATTATCCTGATCATGTACTATTGCGGAATACATACACAATACATAAGCTCCTCTACGTTGATCATCAATTTACAGAAGCAGAAACATTCACAGGCACACATAGAAGAATCAATCAAACTCATAAACACAGTATGCATCCCGGGGAAAGCATCTCGCTAAAAACCCCACACTATCTGTATATATATTGATTGAATCATGTAACATTACAAAGTACAATGCTTATCACAAGCAATCTAGTACCAGCTCCACCTGTTACACACAATACAGCTCAGATCTGATCTCCAAATCTATTCCACTGCTTGCCTGCCTCTCCAGCTCAATACCTACTCAAGAACTGATGAGAATGGTTCACCAAACTCGTATTTCACCTGCAAAAAATCACTCACACTCTGTTGGACGTGAGCACAGGCTACAATTCTTGATATTGGCTGATTCATTGGCATACTCAATCCCTCTGATTGTGTAAATCATCATGCATAGCTATAGTCACAACTGATAGCAATCTGATCCTCTAACACCTGTCCTTGCTGAACTGAACATGCACTGACATGCAACTGAGTTAACTAATGTATTCTATAGTTGCATTATGAGTTAATAACTTGTGAATTAATTAATAACTAATTCACCCAACTCATCTCTAGTCTATTGATCAGTTAGACTAAATACAACTAGTTTAACAAAGCTAAATTGAACACACAACTCCATCAACTGCACCTCTAGTCCACTAAACTCAACTCACTTGAGTTCTAACTGAAGTCCTGCATGCAAATATTAGTCATCCCATAGGTAACCACGTATTTCCCTCTGGGATCTGCATGTATCACATCCGTAGCTCATCCTGAAGTGCTCCAAGAGAATAAGATCAAGTTTATAGTCCAAATATTATTATGAGACAATAATATTTGACTTTTCTATTTTTGACAGCCAGTCTAAAAATAGACTTTGATCACTCGCACTGTGATCACTCACACTGTGGTCACCCACACTGTGTTCAACCACACTGTGATCACCCACATTGTGATCACCCACACTGTGATCACTCATACTGTGATCATCCACACTATGATCAAAAATAGAACTTGCGCCATAATTTGCCTGCAGGCCCACTTAGTGAAGGCGACTCTTTTCACTAAGCTCCATCATCTTGTTGCATTCTCAACAAGCATTTCTTGTTGCACACTTTTCAACACTCCCTCTCAACAAGAAAGGCTTCCTCTCAAACCCAATCCTGTAACTCTGGAATGTTCTCCATGCAACACATCTGGCTGGTCCACTTGCTCTGTCATCAAAGTCTTTGACTGCTATTGCCTCTGTCGACTGAAAACTCTGCATCTCTGTGCTCTTCAGTATCTGACTGCTCTAGCCTCTGTCACTTTGATATCTGACTGCATCTGTGCTACTGCTAGTTCTATCTCCCAGCATTGCATCCGCACTGCACCTCCCAACTGACCTCCCTGTTGGCTAGAAACACCCTCTGATGCTGAAGCTCTACCTGCTGCTGACAAGTGCTCCCTCTCTGACATCTGCGCTACTGCAACATCTCTATGCATCTCGCACCATTTCACACCTCTCTGTGCCACCTAGCACTGTGCAAAACACTTGTGCCTCTCGCATTGTTGCAGCCTGCTAGCTATGCGTTGGTCCTGGGATTCCCTGCACTATTACTCTCTCTGCCGCTCCATCCGCATCTGTCTCTACCCAATCAGTCAGTTCCTGATACTACACATCTGGGGCCCCCGTAGCAAGGTCTCATCCAAGAGGTTGGGTACCTCAAGGATCCTGCCCCTCCTCCTTGGGACAATCAATCCACATCACCCCACCTCCTACCTGGAGGTATGGCTACATGCGATCCCTCAGCCCACCTGGCTCGAAGTTTCCCCCTACTGGAGGTCTCTGCATGAGTAGATGTCTCTACTCGATCTCCTCTCAGCTTCCCTTGTTGTGGCTGCTCCACAACCTCCTGAAGCTGCTGCACCAATCGTGGCTCCTCCACAATCATCTGAGACTTCTTCTGGCTCTGCATGTTGAGAGGTAATATACGCTCCCTCTCAACCACCAAGTCTCCATCAGTTGCCTCGCTGCTCAAGGCTTCGCATGCATCTTGAACCTCAAGAGCATACAGGTTCCTGACCCGTGAACCCTCCTCATGACAACGAAAGCATCTCACCTTTGCCTTGTCAACCTTCTTCCCATCATTGGATGAACTAGATTCGGAAAGAGAAACCTTCCCCTTCCCCTTCTTCGCCTTACTCGCTAAGGCATAGTTCTCCTCATCATGCATAGATGAAGAACTGTCTCTGGTGTGCCGTCTAATCTCCTCCTGCATCAAATCTGACCATAGTCGTTCCCAATTTGGCAGTTTCTCCCTTCCATTCACCGAGTTCTGGTAGCTATGCCAACTCTTAGGAAGGTCAAGGAGTCCTAGACTCACCATCCTCATTCGACAGTCACCCCCACACTTCCCAGCTCATCCCGGCATTGGGTGAACTTCGTGAGATACTGGGGCATATTGCCTCCATTCTCACACTGAATGTTTCTGAGTTTTATCTCTTGCTTTGGAATTAAATTCGAATTCCACCAGCTCAAAAACTCAACCACTTCCAATCTAGAATTCGTGAGAACAAAGTATTTCTTGTACAGAGATCGACTGTATGGGCATTCACCGGATATCTCACCTTCCAAAAGAAGGATGAATCCAGAGGCTACCTGGCCCGATTACAGACTCTGCCTAAAGAAATAAAATGTAAACACATTCTGAATAGTACATCTGATGATCAATCCTCGCTTGATATCCTGTAAAAATCTCTTCTACAAATCAAGCAGCTCTGATACCATGTAGAAATTTTGAATAATATGACACATATTCAATGGAGATTATCCTGATCATGTACTATTGCGGAATACATACACAATACATAAGCTCCTCTACGTTGATCATCAATTTACAGAAGCAGAAATATTCACAGGCACACATAGAAGCATCAATCAAACTCATAGACACAGTATGTATCCCGGGGAAAGCATCTCGCTAAAAACCCCACACTATCTGTATATTATATTGATTGAATCATGTAACATTACAAAGTACAATGATTATCACAAGCAATCCAGTACCAGCTCCACCTGTTACACACAATACAGCTCAGATCTGATCTCCAAATCTATTCCACTGCTTGCCTGCCTCTCCAGCTCAATACCTGCTCAAGAACTGATGAGAATGGTTCACCAAACTCCTATTTCACCTGCAAAAAATCACTCACACTCTGTTGGACATGAGCACAGGCTACAATTCTTGATATTGGCCAATTCATTGGCATACTCAATCCCTCTGATTGTGCAAATCATCATGCACAGCTATAGTCACAACTGATAGCAATCTGATCCTCTAACACCTATCCTTGCTGAACTGAACATGCACTGACAGGCAACTGAGTTAACTAATGTATTCTATAGTTGCATTATGAGTTAATAACTTGTGAATTAATTAATAACTAATTCACCCAACTCATCTCTAGTCTATTGATCAGTTAGACTAAATACAACTAGTTTAACAAAGCTAAACTGAACACAACTCCATCAACTGCACCTCCAGTCCACTAAACTCAACTCACTTGAGTTCTAACTGAAGTCCTGCATGCAAATATTAGTCATCCCATAGGTAACCATGTATTTCCCTCTGGGATCTGCATGTACCACATCCGTAGCTCATCCTGAAGTGCTCCAAGAGAATAAGATCAAGTTTATAGTCCAAATATTATTATGAGACAATAATATTTGACTTTTCTATTTTTGACAGCCAGTCTAAAAATAGACTTTGATCACTCACATTGTGGTCACTCACACTGTGGTCACCCACACTGTGGTCACCCACACTGTGGTCACCCACACTGTGGTCACCCACACTGTGATCACTCGCACTGTGATCATCCACATTGTGATCACTCACACTGTGATCATCCACACTGTGATCAAAAATAGAACTTGCGCCATAATTTTCCTGCGGGCCCACTTAGTGAAGGCGACTCTTTTCACTAAGCTCCATCATCTTGTTGCACACTTTTCAACATAGGGAAGAGAAGGAACATTTATCTCCGGTGTTTTTGAGTATATGCTACCAAAAAAAATAAAATTAAGAAAGCAATAGAGAAAGCAGAAAGGAGGGTGTTATCTCAGATACCTAAGGCCCATTCAAATTTCTGACTATGAACATCTTAGGGAGAAAGAAGAAAGGAGGGTGTTATCTCAGATACCTAAGGCCCATTCAAATTTCTGACTCTGAACATCTTAGGGAAGAGAAGGAACATTTATCTTCAGTGTTTAAGAGTATATGCTAAAAAAAAAAAAAATTAAGAAAGTCATAGAGAAAGAAAAAAGGAGGGTGTTATCTCAGATACCTAAGGCCCAAGACCTAACCCAGTGTGGTAGAGTTTTCCTACCATATATTCAAGGGGTGACAGATAAGATTGCCAAAATCCTAAGAAAGAAAGACATAGTCACACAGTTCTCAGCACCTGGAACAATTAAGCAGGGTATGAGGTCTGTCAAGGATGATATTGATAGACAACAACTCAAGGGAGTTTATAAAATTGATTGTTCTTGTGGCAAAATTTACATTGGTGAAACATGTCGTTCTTTGCAAAAAAGACTGAAAGAACATGGAGCTGATATTAAGAACGGAAGATCTCATACTTCAGCCCTTGCGGAGCATTCCTCAAAAACAAAACATCAAGTTTGTTTGGAAAGCATCTCAATTATCGCAAGGGAAGAGTAACATCAAAGAAGAAAGATCAGGGAGGCTCTTGAGATTATAAAATACCCACAGAATCTCAATCGGGACAATGGTATTGAGATCAATGGAAGTTGGCTTCCCTTAATTAGAGAGTTAGAATCACCAAAAACATCCCAGGTAATCAGGTAGTTGTTTTTCCTCTCTTGTCCTTATAACAATCTAATCTTATAACTATATAATGATATTTTTTTTCCACTAGAAAAATCGTAATCTTTCATTATATTTGAAAAATTACATGTTGTAGATGCTTTTCAGCATATGCATCATTTGTCCTCATCCATCAATAAAAAATGGAGCTCTGTCTTACCAAAATTGGTGCGTGTGTATCTATTCAACATTTCACCACGCAGGGTGTTCATAAGAGACTGTTATAAACAGATATCTACAAAAATATTACCTTTACCACGCAGGGCAAAGTCCATAAATATATGATCTGTAAATAAGCATTAAAAAAAAAACATACTGTAAATATATACAAATATGTAGTCTGTGCATGTCCAAAATTTGCAAAAATTAGGGACTCTCTGCCCTATGATATATCTGATCAATGTAGGGCCTGTGATAGTAACGGTACTCATTTGTACCCCTCTGTTCTTGTATCAACCACTGTCCTCTGGGTAGTATCGTGGCCTCCTTGGAAAGCCCGTCAGCACAACAGTTATGTTCCCTGTAAATATGTTGACATGAAATAGTGTTAAACTGAGCTTTGAACATATTCACTTCATCCAATATATTACTGAGAGTATGAGAATGACAAGCAGTAATATTATTGAACCAATTTATTATGATTTTTGAGTCTCCAAATATTTGAAGGTTGATGCAGTCATGACCAATAGAGAAATGCAGTAGGTGTCGAAGTGTAATGAGTTCTGCAAAATTATTTGTTCCATTTCCAAGCCCCATCTTAACCTTAAAATAATGTTGATCTGAAAGGTATAGAATAAATCCACCCCCACATCCTTGGTTCTGTGCGGCTCCATCAAAAAAAGCCCAAGGTGTGTGTTTGTCAATGGGGGGGGAAGCATGCGGTCTCCTAGGCTAGGAAATGGAGGGATCAGGCAATTCATGGAAAGCCGAAATGATCTGTGCCGAGATGTGCGACCATCTAACAGCAGAGTCTTCAAATATAATTCGGTTCCGGGCCAGCCAGGTGTGCCAACAAATGAGGAGAGGGAGGCATAACAGTTTAGTTCTGCGGTGCAGATTACACCAAACTTCCCAGGCTCTGCAAATGTTTTCGCCCTCCCATTTACTAGTCAATTGGATTGAGGAGGAGACGGTCTGCCAAAGGCTACCCAGTGTTTCACATCGAAGAAAGAGGTGTTATGTAGATTCTGATGATTGCTTACAAAGGACACACCAGTGTGGACCTTGGAAAGCGCGGTGCGAAAGGGAATCCCCGGTGGGGACCTTGTTACTGAGCACACACCAGAAGAACAACTTAGTTCTTGGGGGAGAACCAAGCTTCCAAATGCTCTGCCACCACGCATGAACCTGCTCTGGTTGTCTGTTTGATATAAGTCCGAGGTAGCCTGCCTTGGGGGTGTATAATCCATTCTCCGCAAGACTCCAAACTAGTTCATCAGGACCTTCCTTTATCCTGATGTGGGATTCGATCAGAGCAGTTGTATAGTCTTGCCATTCTTGGTGCCATTGAGGAGGTATACTGAGCTGATGGGCAGATTTCCACCCTTGTGCGAAGATGGTAGTGTTCTCCTGATTTGCGATGTGGGTTATGACCTTTATCTCTTGCTGATTGAGATATTGAATTAACTCTCTTGGGAGTTGATATCTTCCTCCCCCCCCGGGTCCAAGGGTCCAACCCTATACATGCTTTTGATCCATCATTTATTCTCCAGGCCAGATTGTTGCGAATGATGGGAATAGAGTGTAGGAGAGCCTTCCAGACTGATGATATGCCTGTCCTTGGCCAACGGGGCATGCAAATCCAATCCATGATCGGGAGAGGCCAAATGTACTTAACTATATAATGATATTATTAATACATAAGAATAAAATTAAAATTAAATTAAAATATATATTATGATTAGGTCTTATAATAATTATTATCATTTAAATATAAAAGTTATTTATAATAATAATATTAATTTATTTATAATAATAGTAAATTAATTACAATAATAATCAGTTTTTAACTATTAATAAAATCTATTTTATATTATTATATTATTATGTATTAATAATATAATAAAAAACTATCTAATCTAATATAGTTTATCAAAACTATCTAATCTTATATAAATAATTTAAAAAAATATTATTCTTAATAAATAATTATTATTATCGAATACATATAATAATAATAATAATAATTATCATAAATAAAAGAATTTAAAGATTATTAATAAAGAAATTTATAATAATAATAATGATTATTATTATTAATTAATTATAGTAAGAATTACTTTCAGAATTGAAAACATAATTAAAAATTTAAAACTATATTCAATTAATTAACTATTATTATCAATTATTAAACAATTGAAATTATTAATAATAATAATTTATTTATGATAATAATAATAACGACACAGCGCGATTTCTCTCTGGCGATGGTGAAACCCCCGAGCCCTTGACTGCGCTCGGCAGCTCCGCTGCTGGGTCGCAGCTCCCGCTGCGAGCCTCCTGCTCCGCTTGCTTCCTCCCTCCCTGGGCCTTCCGCCCCGTCTCCCGCTGCTGCTCGTGCTGAGGCCGAGGGCAGCCTGCTGCTCCCTCTGCTGGGCCTCTTGCCTCTTCCCTTCTCCTGCGAATCGCCTCCGGCATGATGGGATCTCCTGATACAGGTCAGGCCGACATGGAGAAATCTTTTGCATCACTTATCCCAGAGAACAATCCAGAACGGATCCGACCCACGGCTTCAAAATTTATCAAGAAGCTTGATGAAATAGCGGAGATCCCTCTCCCCCCATCCCTCCCAAGGAGATCCGCTGTTGCCTTGGCAGAACGAGGACTAGTTGGGCAGTTCACGGGGTTATGGCCGTCCTCCCGAACTGTCCAACGATGGGTGGAAAGAAATTGGAACGCTATGGTTCAGGGGAAAATTGCGATAAGATTCTGTGGAAGAGGCTTCTTCACCTTCCTCTTCGAAACTGTGGAGGACCGCAACCTAATCTTTAGGAATGGACCATACTTCATGGACACCAGAGGCCTTTACCTCAACCGCTGGACCCCGGACTTCGACCCAGAAATGGATGTCCCCAATGCAGTCCCGGTTTGGGTTCGCCTTCCGCATCTGCCGCTTCACTGCTGGGCTGATGAATCAGTTAGAGCAATCGGAAACGGAATAGGGAAATATGTGGACAGAGCGGAGCCAAAAGAGAATATGCACGCCTGTGCGAGGATCTGCGTGGAAGTGGATTTGGGCAAAGGATTACCAGAAGCTGTCAAGCTCAGAGTTGATCAGTGGACACACATACAGCAAGTGGATTACGAGCAACTTCCCTTGAAATGCAAGGTATGTCACGAATATGGTCATTTTGCTAATAGGTGCTCTAAAGCTAGAACAGAAGTCAATGCCAGCTCTGAACCCCCAGAGGAAACATGGGAAGTAGTAAAAAAAAAAAAGAAATCAAACCCTCCCCCTGAACCAGAGGTGCCCCACACTGATATCCCTCCCATCTCCGCCGTCCCATCAAGCATGGATCATTCCATTCCCTCATCCTCCAACCCTTTCGAAACCCTAGCCTCAGAAGAACCCTCATCCCCCCCTCCATCCCCCAAGGGCAACAGAACCCCCCCCTCCTCCCCCCTTCAGGCTTCCCCCCCTCGCACAGTGGAAAGGATCCTAACAAGGAATAAAACAAAGGAAAATATTACAGCC
Source organism: Pinus tabuliformis (assembly GCA_031772625.1). Taxonomy (NCBI): domain Eukaryota; kingdom Viridiplantae; phylum Streptophyta; class Pinopsida; order Pinales; family Pinaceae; genus Pinus; species Pinus tabuliformis. The sequence goes on from CM062807.1 coordinate 305,365,507, forward strand.
ACGGATCCACCAAGGAAAGTGGGAAGGAAATCGAATAAGGAAATAAGAGATGAGAATGCAGCAAAAGAGATGACCACAGGGACACAGCAACCAATAGACACATATCTTGACAAGAACAAGGGAAGCGGCGAAAAAACGAAGGAGAAAATCGGGCCTCACAACAAAATAGGTAAATGATGATTTTGGTCTCTTGGAACTGTAGGGGGATGGGCTCCTCCCTAAAATTAAACGCAGTCCGTGATCTCATGAACTCAGAACAACCAGACTTCCTCCTACTCCAGGAGACCAAAATTAGTGAACAAGAATTCCAAATCAGCACCTCAAAGTTTAGAAGGTATTCAGGAACAGCCGTGAGTGCAATAGGAGCATCAGGAGGCATAGGTGTATTATGGAAGAAAAGCAAATGGAATCTCATAAACAGCAATCCAAACAGGTGGTGGATTAGAATCGACATGCAAAGTCTAGATCTGAGGGAGGAATACACAATCTACAATGTATATGCACCACCCCACTTTAGGGACAAAGCCACTTGTTGGGAATCATTGAAAGCAGATATAGAGGCCTTACAAGGAAGGAAGATCTTTCTTGGAGGAGATTTGAATCTAATCAGGAACGCAGAAGAAAAACTTGGAGGGAAGTACTTCACAGATCCATTCAGAGACAAATTGGAGGACATCATACAAGCTCACAAATTTATAGACATCCCCCCTCAAAATGGCCGCTTCACATGGTCTAACAAAAGGATAGGCAGAAACAATATCAAAGAAAGACTTGACCGAATTCTTGTTCAGGAGAGTGCAGCAATCAGCTTTCAAAGGGTCCACAGTTCAATCCTACTGGGCTTCACTTCTGATCATAGACCTGTAGCGCTGCACTTGGAAAAAGAGGAGAATTTGGGCCCCCTCCCATTCAAATATAACAAGACCTGGGATGCCATCGAGGACTTCAAATCTCTGATCAAGGAGACATGGAGGATAGAGATAACAGGCTCACCGCATTATGTCTGGGAATCAAAGATCAAACACCTAAGGATCGCCATAAAAAATTGGGCAAAAAACCACGCAAACGAGGAGAGGAGGACAAAAACCGAGTTGCAAAGAAGCTTGGAGGAATGGAATCAGGAAAGGGAGACAGTTCAAGAAACAGAAGAAGATCAAAAGGTAGAAGCGGAGATGCACAAAGCTTTATACAACCAGCATCGAAAAGAGGAGGAAGAGCTCAGGCAAAAGTCTAGATGTCTCTGGATCAAGTCGGGGGACAAAAATACCTCTTTCTTTCACAACTGCCTTAAGTTAAGGAGAGCTGGAAATAATATAGGTAAGATAAGGTTTAATGAGAAAGATTTAACAGAGAGTGAGGAAATCAAGGAGGCCGCGACAAATCACTTTCAATCCCTGCTCTCAGCTGACCCTCAGTACAAAGAAAACCCGGACTTCATCAACATTATTGAAAGAAAGGTCACTGAAGTTCAAAACAGCAATCTGGATAAAGAAATCACTATAGAAGAGGTGGAGTGGTCCATCAACAGCATGCCCCTGGACAAAGCTCCAGGCCCGGACGGCTTCACGGTAAGCTTCTACAAAACCCATTGGGATATTATCAAAAAAGATTTCCTCAGAATGGTGAGAAACTTCCACCTCAAAAGCAAATTGGGAAGTAGTGTTAAATCTTCGTTCCTAGCCCTCATCCCAAAGGATCCAAGCCCCCAATCTTTTGATAGGTTCAGACCCATCTCCCTTTGCAATGTGTCTTATAAAATTATCTCAAAAATCCTAGCTAATAGGCTGAAACAAATTCTCCCTTCTATCATTTCTGACAATCAAGGTGGGTTCCTTCCCAAGAGGCACATAACCGATAATGTAATTATGATTCAAGAAGCAATTCACAGCAGTATAGCTAGAAACGAGAAAGGAATGATAATCAAGTTGGACATGGCTAGTGCCTTTGACAGGGTAAATCACGCCTTCCTGGAGACTGTGCTTGCAAAGTTTGGGGTTTCAAGGAATTTCATCAATAAGGTCATGGAATGTGTCTCTCAGAATTGGACAGCTCCGCTCATCAATGGGAGGCCTTGCAGAGCCTTCATAAGCACCCGTGGATTGAGGCAAGGTTGCCCCCTATCCCCCTTTCTCTATATTATAATGGCGGAAACACTAAGCTTGCATTTAGAAAACAAGAGAAGGCTGAAGGAAATCACTGGAGTGGATATAATCAGAGGAGCTAAAGGGATCAATCACTCCCTATTTGCAGACGACACTCTGCTAATAGGAGGAGCTTCAAGCCTTATGGCAAGGAGATTCAAGGCCATCCTTGATCTCTTCCTTCAAGCATCGGGGGGAAAACTAAACAACAACAAATGCAAAATATATACCTGGAATGTTCCAAGACATATAACTCAAAGGATTGCTATGATTCTGGAAATTCCAGGCCAATCTAGTTGGTCTCACTTCATGTATCTAGGACTCCCGCTGGCCAAAGAATCAATCAAACACGAAGTATGGGTTAATTTGATCGAGAAGCTTAGAGGCAAACTTCAAAGTTGGGGGATGCACTAGCTCAATCTAGCAGGAAGAACAATCCTTATCAAGTCCATCTTATCTGCCCTCCCTATTTATCAATTCGCCATAACGCTCGCCCCCTCAAGTATCCATAAACACATGGAGCTCATCCTTAGAAGCTTTCTCTGGAAGGGTGGAAAGCAAGAAACGAAGAAATTCAGTCTTGTAAAATGGGAAAAGGTCATCCTCCCCATAGAAAAAGGTGGGCTAGGAATTAAAGTGCCCAGATTGGCAAACTTGGCAATGGGATTCAAGTTAATATGGAGAATTCTAACTGAGAAAGACTCCTGGTGGGCAGAGGTCTTGAAAAAAAAATACCTAAGTGGAAGCAACAGCAATATCCTCTCCGACACAATCACAGAAAGACAATGCACCCCGGTCTGGAAGCTGATCAAAAAATCTTTAACTCTCCTCAAATCTCATATCTCCAAAGCCCCAGGCAATGGGAAGCAAACCAGCATATGGAAAGACAAAATAATGGGTCAGGAAGCCAAGGAAAAGCTTCCCCATCTGAGGCCGCTGCAGCAGTGGATGTCTGATAAAAATCTCACAACTCTCTTTGACATTTCAAATTGGGACCATGACAGCTGGAAAGGCTGGAAAATCAGGCATCTTCCTGATGGACTAAAGGAGCAATGGAACAACCTTAAACTCTCATTAGCAGGAGCAGCTCCCACAAGCAAGGGGAAAGAGGACAGTTTCATATGGGATCCAAATGGAGGCACCTACTCGGTTAGGGAAGGTTACAAAGCGCTCCAAAAACAAGCTGCATTGAATAATTGGCAATATCACAAGAACGCTTGGAAAATCGAAAGTATCCCGAAGATAAAACTCTTCAATTGGACCTTGCTTCATGGCAAACTCCTAACAGCTGAGAATTTGAGAAAAAAGGGGATCCAGGGGCCTTCCATCTGTGTTATGTGCAGGAAAGAGGAAGAAAGCCTCAATCACCTCTTCATAGAATGCCCAATAGCATCGACATGCTGGAAGCTCATAACCAGCCCTCTAGAGACAGGGGAGGTTCCCAACCAGGTCTCTCTCCTTCAGAAAGGCTGGGGGAAACTCTCTCCCTTTCCAACCAAAGACACAACCCTCGCCAAGAGACTCTGGTCCAGCATTCCCTCCAACCTCTGCTGGCAGATATGGCTCGCCAGAAACGCAAGCATCTTCAAAGACAAAAAACCTAGGATCTCAAATATCCTGGCCAAAACTGTTGCGCTTATAGCTGAGACTATTGAAGCCAACGGGATTCAACAAGCTGACCCGGAATACTCAACTGAGCAAGTGAAAGCATGGGTTCAAAGATTCAACTGCAAGCCAAATCCAAAATTCAAGACAATCAAGGGATCTGGACAGAGTGAATGGAAGATCAGAGGGTCAAAAGAGGAAGTTAACAACTGGATCCAAAGGCAAAAAAGGCACACACTACACTTCGACGGGGCCTCAAAGAACAATCCAGGCATAGCTGGAGCAGGGGGAGTTTTAAAGGACCCCCAAGGAAAAACGATGGTTACATATGAATGGAGCTTGGGGACTTTGTCAAACAACAAAGCAGAAGCATATAGCCTCCTTTTGGGGATCTCCATAGCGCGGAGGAGGGGAATTCATGACCTTCTAGTGATGGGAGACTCAGCAATCCTAATAGCAGCCTTAAACAAGGGGAACAACTTCAACCAATGTGCCCTGAACAGAACAAAAGACAGAATCTCTGAACAGGCCAGGGGCATGAACAACGTGACTTATAAACACGTCCTCAGAATACATAATAAGACAGCTGACGAGCTGGCCAACAAGGCCATCAAAAGACCCACGGGCCAGGTGAGGGAGAATGAGGAAATATATGATCATGATATCCCATAGATATATCTTAATCCCAATGCATCTGACTGTTAGTCACCTCAGGCATCTAACTCGAGACAACAGGCCAGCGAAAAAGAGATCTTCTGCTCTACAAATCGATCTCGACTGCCAAAAAGGAGGGTACAGGACAGGGAATCGGCCTCAGGACCTGAACATGCAAGAAAACAACAGCATTTCTCTTCGACACTCTCCCGGAATCAAAGGAAGGCGTGATCATGCCCATACTTGTTACAGAATACAAGGACGGTCACAGAGCACCTCAGATCACTCGAGGACAGATATGATCAGTCACTCCGCCTCCATTCATGAGTGGGAGATCGCCCGTTGCATCCTTTTTAAACTCATCAAGAACCCAAAGGCCCTCACTACTCATCAAAACCATAGCGCGCGCAGGAGAGCCCTTCTGGATCGGAGGCAGTGCCAAGGTGGTCTTTTCTGCAGTAATAAGGCTAGCACCGGAGACCAAATACACTCTGAGATTCTCTTAGTGAACGGAAATAGCTGGCTTTCCTTTGCGCACAGTGGCACCAGGCATCGAGCGCAAGCAAACTCCACGAGGGCGGACTTACCAGATCTCCATCTGAGCTGGGTAAATTATCTGTGTTCTTTTCAATACTAACAGTTGGTTCTGTGCTCCCAGCACTGCTCTCAATCACCAACAGGGCACTCACCTCAACTCTGCCTCACCAAAGCAATCCGGCTACACAAGCGGCAAGCCTCATAACTCCTCAGCATCTGACAAAGCCTTCACCGCTCCCAGCAAGATGGCTGACCAGAACAATCAGCAAGCTAACCAGCAGCAGCCAAGGAACCCGATGGATAACATATTCAACAACAGAGATTGCCATATGTGCAAGGCACATGCCATTATGATCAATGCTCTGAAGAAGCAGGTGAAAGAACTCACTGAGGACTTTCACGCGGACAGAAACTCGAAGAGAAAGAAGCTGGAGAAGAGGAAAAAAGAAATCGAAGACCTTAAGGATCGCTGCATCCACATGGAGGCAGTCATTGACCACCTCCGCACCTTAACTGAAAGCCAGCAAGGAGAAGCTTCAACAAGAGTGAGCAAGAGGGAACCTCTCCAGGATGACTCGGTTACCCAACATTCCCCCTAACTCATGCAGTGTAGTTATAAATGGATAGGAGGATCCTTTGTAAGGCATTATAGCCGTTTAAATTCAGTATTAAGTGTAGTTAAGAAGAGCTTCGAGAACTATGGGTCTGCGAGCCCAATTTTGAATCTCAGCTCTTGGAATCTTCCTCTTATTGTAATAGTTTTCGAATCGCAAGTTTTATAATACACAAGTAGACGACTTTGTTAAAAAAAAAAAAAAAAAATAACGACTATTATTATTTATTATTTAGAATAAAAATTAGTTTTTTAATATAATTAATGTACTAATCACACCATCTAATATAAAATCTATTATACAAATTAAAATAATAATTTAAATATAATTAATAAAAAAAATATAAAACTCATTCAATTAATGAACTATTGCAATATTCAACTAATATAAAATCTATTAAAAAATAATAATAATAAATAATTTATTTAAATATTATGATAAAAACTTTTATTACTGTTAATAAAAAATAATTAAAATAAAAATAAAAATTATTAGCCGACCTTCAATCAAAATATTTCTTTAACTATTTATCTTATCATATAGCTCTTCTTCTATCATCATTCAGATTGTTCGTGATGATGGATCCTTGTTGGGATTTGAACGTTGACAAATATGGTTTCTACTGTGGATACTCCGAGGCTAAGCTCAAAAGAAATGAACCGTAAATGCCTAAAATCCAAAATTGTAAATATATTCTCATAGCAACTTGTAATAGTTAATTAACTTAAATTAACTTAATTGGCTTAGGAAATTCGAGTTGGAAGTCTATCTAGAGTCATGTAGAGTGATCCATAAATTTTAGGGGCCCAGGTTGAAGACAATAAGAAGAGGAGAATTCAAGTTTGTTGTGCAGGTGAAATCGAATTTGCAAGTTCATACTTCAGAGTCAACAATATGTCATTCTATGGTTTGCGACTTGAGTATGCCTTGGAGGGTAGCTCAAATTACATAGCTTGGAAGGACAGGATGGAGGTAGTGCTGGAAGACAACCTCAAGGAATTCCATTTATCATGACATTCCTAAGCCTCCAACATATGAAGCTAAAGATCTGGCTTAATGGAGAAAGTGTATGGCAAAAGCAAGAAGGATTATCCTGGAAGGAGTTCAATATCATATTGTCTCGAGTCTCCACGGTAAGGACACTCCATACTCAATGTGGAAGGAATTGGTGGACCTGTTTCAAAATAGCAGTGACCATAAGAAGTTGGCACTGAAGGACAAACTCATAAAGATCAAGATGGAGAAGGGCGACTCAATTCCAAAGTACTTAACCAAGTTCACCCATTGTCAGGATGAGCTTAGAAGTGTCGGGATTACTGTTGCTAAAGGCGATCTAGTGAGCCTAGCACTTCTAGGACTTCCCAAGAGCTGGCACAGTTACTAGTACTCAATTAATGGGAGGGAGAAGCTGAGCGATTGTGGTATAACTTGGTGCAAGAAGAGTTTCGATGGAACACTAGAGATGGGACCTCTTCCAAGGAAGTGGAATAGGAATTTGCATTAGTTAGCAAAGAAAATAAAGCCAAGGGAAAGAAGTCCTAAGGCAAGGAGGGTGGCAAGAAGAAGGACTTGTCGAACATCAAGTGTTTTCATTGTCATAAGTACGGGCACTATGCCATGAATTGCCCACAGAAGAAAGCAAGAAAGAAGGAGCCTGCAGTAGCAACAACAAGTGAAGCTCTAGCTTCACAATTCAAACTTGATTTCACTCTCATTGCATGCATGGCCAACACTGTAATGGGAAGAATGTGGTATCTCGACAGCGGTGCCTTGTTCCATATGACAAGGAATAGAGATCTCTTCAGTGACTTTGAGGAGAAAGACCTCAAGCAGAACATAGAGTTTGGAGATGATGGGAGGTATAGCGCTACCGGGATCAGTACAATTACCTTTCAAAGGGAGTCTGACTCCCCTCTCAGAATCACATATGTGATGTATGTTCCAGGACTAAAGAAGAATCTTGTTTTCATCGCGGTATTGGAAGATTGTGGCTATGATGTGATTTTTAGCAAAGGAAAGGTTTTCCTTAGACACATCGCCATGGAACAAGTGAAAAAGATCAGTGTGCATGTCAATAACTTGTATGCACTTGAGGTACAAGATGCATGCAAAGCCATGAGGAGCAAGGCAAAGGTTAGAGACTTGGTGGTTGAGGGAGAGAGTGAATTACCTCTCAACATGCAGCCCCATAAGAAACCTCATAAATAGCCTCAGAAAGTTGTGTAGCAGCCATAATTGGAGAAGCAGAGAGGAGACCGAGTGGAGACATCCACTCAAGCATAGACCTCCAGTAAGGGGAATTTTTTAACCAAGTGGGCAGAAGAAGCTCATGCAACCATACCTCTAGGTGTGAGGTGGGGCGATATGAAACCTTAGTCCAAGAGTGAAAAAATTTGGGCAAGGTCCATTGAGATGTTTTGTCTCGTGGATCATTACCTTGCTATGGGAGCCCACAATACACTATAGCATGATGGATCAGTGGTGATTGATGCAGTAAGATGTCATAGTGACAGAGGCAAAGATTAGCAGCAATCAGATACTGGGGAGCGCAGTGCAGAGTTGACAGCAGTGCAAATGGCACAGTGCAGAGGAAGCATAAGCACAAAGTTTATAGTAGATAGTGGAGGAGCTAGTAGCAGTCAGAGACTCTCGTGACAGATGCATCATATTGATTCAGGTTGGATGCTTTTTCAATTTCAGAAGTTGCAGCAGCAACAACACTAGAGAGAAGTGTTGCATGCAGAACATTGTAAAGGTATCAGATCAGGATAGAGTTTAATTCATTTCTTGTTGAGAGGGAATGTTGAAATTGGAAACAAGAAATGTTAAAAATAACATCTATAAATTCTAATTTAATTTGTCCTTGAAATAAATTGTAATTCCATTCTCATAACAACTTTTAATAGTTAATTAAGTTAAATTGACTTAATTGACTTAGGAAATTCGAGTTGGAAGTCTATATAGAGTCATGTAGAGCAATCCCTAAATTTTAGGGGCATAAGTTGAGTTCTTTTGAGTTGTAATTAGATAACTTAGTCTAACTGAGTTATAGTCAGTTAAACTAGTTCTAACTGTTGGAGGAACTAGTAAGGATCTAGTACTAGGGAAGTGCACCAGTGTATCCTTAGTACCGTTGAAGAATCTAGGGCAATTCATAGCTTAATGATTCTTCACTGACTATTGATAATTGTTTGTGTTGTCTTTTTAAATTAACTTCGTTATATTAGTGTGTTCTTCAATCATCAAACAATTATCAAAAACTAGAAGATCAATAAAAATACAAGTACACAAGATATTGGCTCCAAGCCAGGGCAAAACCTCTCCTCTTGAGAGGAAAACCCTTCAATCTCTTCTTATAGATATTTAGATGATGAATACCAAGACCCTTGACAAAATTGACTCAAGATTACCTCCAAGATGCTTGTCACTATCCCCTGCACTATTCGGCCTTCAATCCACAGTCTATAGACTTTATGTCACTGTACTCCTTCAGTTTTCGGTCTCCTTATACCTTCATTGTCTTGTCACAGTCCTTGGCTACTACAATTCTTTGCTCAGGAATAAGTTACTTTAATCATGCCACTGTCTTGAGACAATCCTTCATGTTCTTCGCTATTTTGATGATGATAGGACAGGCTACCACCGAGAGGAGATATGTGTATATATAGTCTTTCGAGAGCTATATCCAGACTTCACCGAGAGTTGTCATTGTGTATATATATAGTCTTCCGAGAGCTATATTCAGACTTCATTGAGAGTTGTCACGATGTATATATAAGAGGCAGACTTCACCAAGATATGTATCACCCTTGATCACTGTGTATTGCGTTACTTCTTCTTCGTTGACTATTCTAAGATGATCCGAAGACTTGTTGGTGTAATGCAATGTCACTCCTTATATATATCAATGTTGGTATATTAGGCCGACATGAGTGCCTTAAGCTAGGCCGACGTATCATTCAAGGAGATCATTGTCTTTTATTTAGCCGACTTGCACGAGGATAGTGACATTCGTTCTTGGAGTGTAGATATTTGACATCATGACTTCTATAATACTTATGTTGAGACATAAAATCCTAAAGACATCAAGAAGAAGTCTTTGACCTATGGTAAACACATCTTGCTCATGAAACCCATGATGCAAGGAATAATAATAATTTGTTTCTTCTTTTACATAATATTATAATTACAAGTCATAATGAAAACCGAACCTAGTTACATTTCCTTCAACACTCCCTCTTAACTAGGGAGGTATTCATTAAATGGTACATGGCTATTCTCAACACTAAAGAGATCTCATAAGAAGAGTCAGACTAGTAATCCATATGTATAGCATAATTATAGCCAACATTGTCACATAGCAAGGCCTTGACTAACAACTCTATCTCTCAATAGATCAGAGCACAATGTTGGTGAGACCAATTATTATAAACACCTTCATCATTATCTCTCAAGGTACATACCCACTTAGGTGTTCATCGAGTATGACCTTCTAGGACTATTCTTACCTTGGGTCCCCAACCCTCAAAGAATATCGTTCCTCTTGCCTACTCTTATCTTGAATGCCCTACACATCCTCAAAGAGTATCAGATGCCAGATGATTACTCAATCCTCTATTCTTTCTTCAAAAAATGAAGACAAGAATGACGTGTCTATCTCTACCTCTCAGCTAGGGAAGATATGCCCATTCATGTAATGTACCTAAGTTCCCTTTGACTAGGAACTTGCCCAAACTCCCTCTCAATTAGGGACTTGTCAGAGCTCCCTCTTAACTAGGGACTCTCATTTTCATCAGCAACTTCTTCTTCGTGGGTCCTTCAGCTGCTTGATCAATTTCTTTTCTTGATGTCATGAAATTTAGTCAAGCTTCTTCCTTGTAAGGCATTAACCATTTATCACTTTCCTTCTTGGTTCATCATGTCATTCCTTTCTTCATGGAAAGTGGCCTTATTGATACATATCTAGAACCTTCGTCATATGGCTACTTCTTCCTCGTCATGTTTCTTTCATAAATTTCCATCCACCACATGAATGCTAGTTGTACTTGTACTTACAACTCTTGTTTCAGTAGCCCTGCATGAACTCATCTAGATATTATTAAAGAAATCGAAATATAACATTAAGTCAAATAGTACCTTACGAGATGGCTCTTCATCATGACATCTTCCTGTGGGTATCATCATCCTGCATACATGTTGACACATCTCCCAAAGATATGCATTGTCAAGGGTATCCATCTTTTCCAGACTTCCATCAGAGTATTCATATCTTTCTGGGAGATTTCCTAATCAAATCTTCTTGGTCTTTTGGATGTTCATTGCCTATATCATGGTTGCATATCTCACGATCTCTTCCTTCCTCACACATTCCATTCCCAGGAGCTTTCAATCAGAGTTCATTAAATGTAGTCAACCACCTCATACTCCATATGAGGACATATTATGTTGATTTCATCCAATGCGACTTATGCCTTCCCTGTTGGCATTATGATTCTGGTATGGCTCTATGATTCAGATGTTGTACTTGATGGCAACACCCTCAAGTGGCAATGCTCTGATCAGGCTCTCAAAATGTTGGAAATTAAGAGGTACGCAGGTGAATGATTCAAAAGGTGCGTACCCGCAGGTACGCCGGCCAGGAAGTGCGTTCATACACGCAGGTCACCTATTCATGAGGTGCGTACCCCCAGTTCACTCACTTCAAGGCAGAGAAGCGCGCTCACGTGGGGTTTCTTATGTCTGGTCCGTGGTATTTAGCCCACCGTTCTTGATTCTATGGTTTTGGCCCGTGGTATAGGATCCAATTTAGCCCCGGTTTGGATCCCTTGTATTGGTTATTGATGGTTTTGCCCCATGGTGTGAATAAGGGCTTGACTATAAATAGGGAAGGAGATCACTTGGCTAATACACCTTTTTGCAAATTGAATATCTTAAGATCTGAAATATTGGGTTATCGGTTTAAAAGCTTGATCTATATAAGAGTGAAGTTGAAAGTGAATCTATGAAGTGTGATCTCGCGGGCGCATGATCAGATCTGGGCATCTGACTATCTGTGGCACACTGGTGGACTGCCAATTCGGCCCTAATCAGAGGTACGCAGGTGATTAACGGTGCAAGTGCGTGGGTACGCAGAGCAGAATAAGGAGCAGTGTGTGGGTACGCAGAGTAGAAGAAGGCGCAGTGCGTGGGTACGCAGCACGACAAAGGTTCAGGTGCGTAGGCACAGTGAAAGTACGCGGCGCTTCAGAAGCCGCAGGTGCGTAGGTACGCAGCGCGATAGCATCTGTGGGTGCGTGGCTACAGTAGCAGTACGCAGCATGATAGCATCTGTGGGTGCGTGCCTACAGTAACAGTACGCGGCGTAATTGAAGAAACAGTGCGTGGGTACGCGGTGCAGCAGAAGGCTCTCTGCGGGTATACGCAGGCGAGCGGAAGGTGAAGTGCGGAGCCACACAGGCCAGATAAAGAAAAACTGCGAATCTGTCTTAAGACCTTTTGTTGGCTGAATTTTTCTGTTGATAAGGTGTTCTAGGTTTTGTTTACTGTTATTGTTGATCTGGTTACTGCAGTTGACTGGGTGATTTACTTGTACTTGATGATCTCTTGATGTTTATGGATCCAGTTTGAAAATTTATGAAAAGTGGTCCTTGAAAGAAAAGAAGTAGGGGGTTGCAGCTCCCTTCCAGGAGAGACTGGAAAACGAGAGAGAGTTGTAGCTCTCTGCAGGTTGCAGCCTACGTACTGGTAAAGGACTGCACCAATACAAAACCATTGTAAAAGGAGTTTCTAATTTGAAAGAAGATAGAGACATATTGCAGCAGGTGGTTTTCACCCACATTGGGTTTCCACCTTACATCTGGTGTTCTTTGGTGTGACTATCTGTTTTCTTTGTTCATGCTCATTATTTTATGGTACTGACATGCAAAAATAATTCAAAGTATAAATAAGGAAGATTTATTAAAAGAACTTGATAATACTGATTCACCCCCCTCTCAGTATTATTTCCAACAATTGGTATCAGAGCAGGTCCTTCAGAGAAGCTTGATCGCTTGAAGGAAGATCATTCATCATGAGCAACTATGAGAGGGAAGCATCAATCAGGCCACCAATCTTTGATGGGACAAACTTCAATTATTGGAAGGTAAGAGTTACTGCCTATCTTCAATCTCTTGGTACAGAAGTTTGGGATATCGTAGATACAGGCTACACTTTTCCTTCAGCTACTCCTACAGATTCGGCCGAGAAGAAGAAATATGAAACAAATGCTAAAGCAGTCAATACTCTGCTAGGATGCTTATCTCAAACAGAATTCGTAAAGGTTATGCAATATAAATCCGCAAAGGAAATATGGGACAAGATTGTCTTGAGCTACGAAGGAGATGAATAGGTAAAGCGTGCTAAACTTCAAACCCTCAGGATTCAGTATGAGAATCTCAGAATGTATAATGATGAAAGTGTGGCTAACTATTTTCTTCGGGTAGACGAGATTGTTAATTGCATGAAAAACTTGGGTGAAGAAATAAAAGAGGCTATGTGGTTGAAAAAGTTTTAAGATCATTGTCCCCCAAGTTTGAATCTAAAGTGTCTGCAATAGAAGAAAAGGAAAATATACGAATTCTTACTATGTCTCAGCTACACGGAATTCTAACTGCTTATGAAATGAGAAAGGGAGGTCCATCAAACAGGAGAGAAGCTGCTTTCAAGGCTTCGGGCAAAGGAGACTACTATGAAGCAAGTCACATGCCAGAAGAAGAAGAAGAATCAAATTTTGTCAGAAATCTTCAACGGGGTACTGGAAGGTTCAGAGGTAAGTTACCTTTTAAATTTTTTGCTTGTGGAAGAGTAGGTCATTATGCTGCGAAATGTCCTCATAAGGATAAGATTGACAAAGGAAAGGAACCTGTTAGATGGAGCAAGAAACAGAATGCAAATAAGAAAAGCTACTACACTCATGAAGATAGTGATGGTCTATCAAATAGTAATGAAGATGAACGAGGTAATGACTATAAACTTTTAATGGCATTTGAAGATGATGATTACATGGATGCTATAGATGTGGATAGCTTTCATGAAGAAATTTCTAGACTCAAGACATGTATAGAAGAAAAGAATATGATCATTCATACTCTACAATTTCAGATTGATGAAAAATAAAAATATCTTGAAAAGTTAGAAGGTGAAATTGTTGGTCTTAGAAAAGAGATTGAGAAAACAAAGGCTATTAATCTTAAGTTTGTCAAAGGATCTGAAACTCTGGATGAGATCATCAATGTACAGCGTTCTCCACTAAACAAGACAGGTCTGGGGTATAATGGAGAAACTTCTCAAGCATCCACCTCAAAGAGTTATCTTGATGCAGCAAGAAGGAATGAGCAAAAGCACAATGGAGATCACCAGGTAAAGCAGGGACCAATTACAAACAAAGACTATCAGGTAAACCAGGGGCAATCCGTCTTAAGGATGAACAAAAGCTACAACCAGCCACAGGTAAAATCTTCTCAATTTGCTTCAAGAATGAATGACAATAGAAATTACAATCGTTTGGCCGAAAGATTTGATAACCGCAGAAGTTTCTTCAATGGACAATGCTTCTCTTGCCATAACTTTGGTCACAAAGTAGCTCAATGTGTTGCATATAAAACGATCATGACTAGAGAAGCTCAAAAACAAAGAAGTATGACCGGGATTACAAAAAGGACCTATAACAACTTTTCGGTTCTTGAAAATGAAGTTGAATTTTCTATTTGCAATAACTTTGGTCATGAAGATTCTGAATGCAGGAGCAGGTTTCAGCATACAAAGGAACAAGCCTCGAGCACCAAAACATGGAGAATAAAGGAACCACAAACAGAAAGATGTGGGATAGCATTTTATGCAGAGGGACAGGAAAATCTATGGTACATTGACAGTGGATGTTCGAAGCATATGACAGGTGATAAAGAAAAACTTGAATCATATTCTGCTTTAGAAAAGGGAAAGAAAGTTTCTTTTGGAAATGATACTCCTGCAGCTATAAAAGGAAAAGGCACTGCTCAGTTAAAAGAAAAGGTCAAAGCTGGAAATGTTTTGTATGTCAATGGATTGAAGCATAATCTTCTGAGTGTCAGCCAGATGTGTGATCAAGGAACCGAGGTGATATTTAGATCAAATGGATGTCTTGTTCGTGATCTTGATACAGGTAAAACGGTGATCAAAGGTAAAAGAACTCCAAATAATCTATACATATTTGAAGAAGGACAACAACAATGCTATCTAAGCAAGGATGATGAACACTGGTTATGGTACCGGAGGTTGGGGCATCTAAGCTTTTCACAAATAAGGAAAGCATGCAAATATCAGGCAGTTCGCGGTCTTCCAGATATCAAAATTCCAGACAACACCATATGCAAATCATGTCAGTTTGGAAAGCAAACCAGAACTAACTTTCCAGAGAAGGAAGGATCAGCTAGCATGCCTCTTGAGCTTGTACATACAGATGTATGTGGACCATTCAGGAAAAGGACACCTCGAGGAGAAGAATACTTGATATTATTCATTGACGATTTTTCCAAGTTTGTCTCGTTAGGACTTATGAAGCACAAAGATGAAGCATTCGAAAAATTCAAATCCTTTAAAGCCTTGGCTGAAAATGAATCAGGATACAAAATTAAGTGCCTCAGATCCGACAGAGGTGGGGAGTTTACCTCAAATGAATTTTTCGATTTCTGTGAAGAACATGGGATAAGAAGAGAATTCTCTACAGCTAGAACTCCTCAGCAAAATGGAGTGGTGGAAAGAATGAACAGAACAGTCCAACAAATGGCTCGTGCTATGCTTGATGAGTCTGGAACTCCAGCAACTTTCTGGGGTGAAGCTGCATATGCTGCGGTTTTTATTCTCAACAAAACAAATGTCCGGGTGAACAGCACTCAAACTCCTCATGAGCTCTGGTATGGTGAGACTCCTTCGGTAAAGCACTTCAAAATCTTTGGGAGCAAATGCTATATTAAGAATACTGATGAGAAACTTGGCAAACTTGAACCTAGAGCAGATGAAGGCATTCTTCTTGGTTATTCTCCACACAGCAAAGCATACAAGTGCTATAATAAAAGACTTGGAAGAATTGTTGACAGCATTGATGTAGTGGTTGATGAGAAGGGATACATTCCTAGGCAAGTAAATCATGAAGATATCGAAGAAGATGAAGACTACCCTCAAAGATAGAATGATGAAGAAGAAGAACCTCAAGAAGAACCAGAGGAGCAGATAAGGATAGAAGAGAAGACTCCATCCAGATATGTTCAGAAGAATCATCCAGAATCTCAGATTTTGAGGCAGAAAGAAGCAGGTGTACAAACAAGAAGAACAGTTGCAGAAGCTTCAAGCTATTTGGCATTACTCTCTTCCACTGAACCACAAAATGTGAAAGAGGCATGCAAAGATGAATGTTGGGTCAAAGCAATGGATGAAGAACTTGAGCAGATCGAAAAGAACAACACTTGGGAGCTGGTTCCTAGACCAAAGGATAAGAATGTTATAGGGACAAAATGGGTCTTCAAAAATAAATTGAATGAAAATGGAGAAGTAATTAGAAACAAGGCCAGACTTGTTTATAAAGGGTATGCGCAGCAAGAAGGAATAGATTTTGAAGAAACCTTTGCTCCTGTTGCAATACTTGAGGCCATCCGAATGTTCCTTGCTCTCTCAAGCTTTCAAAACTTCAAAGTATTTCAAATGGACGTGAAATCAGCCTTTCTGAATGGAGACTTGGAAGAAGAAGTATACATTGAGCAGCCAAATGGTTTCATTCTTGGAAATGATCCAAATCTTGTATGCAGATTGAAAAAGGCTCTCTATGGTCTCAAACAAGCTCCAAGGGCTTGGTACTATCGCTTGGACAAATATCTTCATCAACAAGGTTTTTCAAAAGGATCAGCAGATAGCAATCTTTATATAAAAGTTGAAAACGACAAATTGCTAATACTTGTTGTGTATGTAGATGACATTATCTTTGGGAGCAATGAAGAAGCTATGAGTCAAAGATTTGCCTTGGTAATGCAGAAAGAATTCGAAATGTCCTTGCTGGGAGAACTGACATATTTTCTTGGTTTGCAAATCCAACAAAAAGAAGGAGGGATCTTTTTGTCTCAAACCAAGTATCTCAAGCAGATTTTGAATAAATATGACATGGAAGATGCAAAACCAGTATGTACACCCATGGTCACAGGATGTAGCCTCAGTGCAAATGATGAATCAGCAACAGTGCATCAACCAACCTACAGATCTATGATTGGAAGTCTACTTTATTTGACAGGTACCCGACCAGACATCATGCATGCAGTGGGAATAGTTGGAAGATTTCAAGCAAATCCAAAGGAAACTCATCTTCAGGCAGTGAAGAGAATCTTTAAATATCTTCAAGGGACTCAAAATTATGGCTTATGGTATCCTAGAGATACAGATCTCACACTTCATGCTTATACAGATGCAGATTGGGCAGGAAGCGTGGATGACAGGAAGAGCACAAGTGGTGGTGCGTTCTTTATGGGTTCCAGATTAGTATCTTGGTTCAGCAAGAAACAGAGTTCGATTGCCTTGTCTACAGCTGAAGCAGAATATGTTGCTGCTGCATCTTGCTGCACTCAACTCCTTTGGATGATGCAGACCTTGCAGGATTTTCAAATCACTTGTACACCACCTATCTCCATCTTATGTGATAACACAAGTGCAATCAACATTTCAAAGAACCCAGTCATGCATTCAAAGACCAAGCACATACCGATCAAGTATCATTTTCTCCGGGAACAAGTACTTGAACAAAAGGTCAAGTTGGAGTATGTTCCTTCTAAGGAACAAGTTGCTGATATACTCACCAAACCATTGCCCAGGGAGACCTTTGAATACCTCAGGAAAAAGTTGGGGGTTGTTGATGCATCATCATGTTGTTGACTCTCTTCTGATTAATGATTGTACGCAAGGTTCATTTGGGGTATATGCGTACATTTGTTGGGTTGCGGATTGGTTGAAGATCGAATGGCACAGGTTCAAGGGGAGCATATAATGCATTGTTGGCATTATGGAGGAAGTACATCATGGATGCTGGTCTGAATATTGCTGCAATATGTCTCTATCTCTTTCATGGTCATTTATGGTGTTTGGTGGATTATGGTTCTTCTTTGCAGATCTGGTTTATAGTCAGGGGGAGCATGTTCTTAGGGGGAGCATAACCCTTTGCCCTTGATGTCAAAGGGGGAGAATGACGTTGAGGATCTTGAGGTTGCCATCAAGTCCAAAGGGGGAGATTGTTGGCATTATGATTCTGGTATGGCTCTATGATTCAGATGTTGTACTTGATGGCAACACCCTCAAGTGGCAATGCTCTGATCAGGCTCTCAAAATGTTGGAAATTAAGAGGTACGCAGGTGAATGATTCAAAAGGTGCGTACCCGCAGGTACGCCGGCCAGGAAGTGCGTTCATACACGCAGGTCACCTATTCATGAGGTGTGTACCCCCAGCTCACTCACTTCAAGGCAGAGAAGCGCGCTCACGTGGGGTTTCTTATGTCTGGCCCGTGGTATTTAGCCCGCCGTTCTTGATTCTGTGGTTTTGGCCCGTGGTATAGGATCCAATTTAGCCCCGGTTTGGATCCCTTGTATTGGTTATTGATGGTTTTGCCCCATGGTGTGAATAAGGGCTTGACTATAAATAGGGAAGGAGATCACTTGGCTAATACACCTTTTTGCAAATTGAATATCTTAAGATCTGAAATATTGGGTTATCGGTTTAAAAGCTTGATCTATATAAGAGTGAAGTTGAAAGTGAATCTATGAAGTGTGATCTCGCGGGCGCATGATCAGATCTGGGCATCTGACTATCTGTGGCACACTGGTGGACTGCCAATTCGGCCCTAATCAGAGGTACGCAGGTGATTAACGGTGCAAGTGCGTGGGTACGCAGAGCAGAAGAAGGCGCAGTGCGTGGGTACGCAGCGCGACAGAGGTTCAGGTGCGTAGGCACAGTGAAAGTACGCGGCGCTTCAGAAGCCGCAGGTGCGTAGGTACGCAGCGCGATAGCATCTGTGGGTGCGTGGCTACAGTAGCAGTACGCGGCGCGATAGCATCTGTGGGTGCGTGCCTACAGTAACAGTACGCGGCGTGATTGAAGAAACAGTGCGTGGGTACGCGGTGCAGCAGAAGGCTCTCTGCGGGTATACGCAGGGGAGCAGAAGGTGAAGTGCGGAGCCACGCAGGCCAGATAAAGAAAAACTGCGGATCTGTCTTAAGACCTTTTGTTGGCTGAATTTTTCTGTTGATAAGGTGTTCTAGGTTTTGTTTACTGTTATTGTTGATCTGGTTACTGCAGTTGACTGGGTGATTTACTTGTACTTGATGATCTCTTGATGTTTATGGATCCAGTTTGAAAATTTATGAAAAGTGGTCCTTGAAAGAAAAGAAGTAGGGGGTTGTAGCTCCCTTCCAAGAGAGACTGGAAAACGAGAGAGAGTTGTAGCTCTCTGCAGGTTGCAGCCTGCGTATTGGTAAAGGACTGCACCAATACAAAACCATTGTAAAAGGAGTTTCTAATTTGAAAGAAGATAGAGACATATTGCAGCAGGTGGTTTTCACCCACATTGGGTTTCCACCTTACATCTGGTGTTCTTTGGTGTGACTATCTGTTTTCTTTGTTCATGCTCATTATTTTATGGTACTGACATGCAAAAATAATTCAAAGTATAAATAAAGAAGATTTATTAAAAGAACTTGATAATACTGATTCACCCCCCCTCTCAGTATTATTTCCAACATTCCCACATCCTTTCAGAGGAGGAGATCATTTTTCTCTTGATCATGCTTCTCAAGATAGAAGTAATGATCCATGTTACCTGCAACCATACAAGATGACATTATAATATTAAACACAAGAATACATACCTCGTTTTACCTTTAGGTCATCTAGGTTTCTTCCAACAGTTTCCTTGATTGAAAAGATCTTCAATCCCTTGATCTGCTTCATATCTTATGTCACCATAACATTATCCATGAATTCCACAAGTTTGAGTTTATGATGAAACACTTGCTTCCTCTCTAGATTAGTGAACCCTCCTATGAGGATTCTATCAGAGAATATTGAGGATCTAATATATCCCCATCTAGCAAATGTTTCCTTTTCGACTTGATGTATGATAAGCCTTGTCCTGGATTACTTCTTCCTTTCCTTCAATGTCCAATGAGGTTCTCAAGAGCTATATCCTTCATGTTTGACTACCATGGATTTTGTCCTTCATGATTCCCATGGTGACGTCATGAGCTCTTTCTTCTAATGCTTCCATAACGCCACAATGCATCTTATTATCACGGTCATATCTATAACAAAAGATTTAGGAGCTCATGATGTGATCCTTTTGTGAGGGATACCATCTCAATCATATTGGAGATCTATTACTCCCTCTTTCCTTGGCCCTTTTCTTCAGCTCCTTCCATCTTTCCAGCAATATGATCTTTCTTTCCATAATCTTTTCACAGCATCGAATCTTACCGCTATTGTTCTATCTTATTTAAGGACCAAACTTCCCTTTCCTTTCTGCACATGTTTGAGTCCTTTAACCTTCAATACTTTTTCCCTCAACTTGTCCTTTTATATCTAGCATGGAGACCACAAATTGTCAAATGGACAGTTGTTACCTTGCTTATCGATTAGAACAATGATGATTATCTTCTTATCATCTCTCCTAGATCTCTCAATTGATATCTCATGAAGATATTCATTCTTTCTTTGATACCTTCAATCAGGTCTAAGTGATATGACCTTCTTCATTGCATTTCAGAGAGTATATCTTCTAGCAATTCATATATCTCTTTTATGTCTTCTCTCTTGCTACATAGGGATGAGAGGACCTTTGACTAATTTCATAAGAATCCTATGAGTTCCTTGATCATTTTCCATGCATTCAAACAATGCTTGACCTTCAGAGACTTTTCCATAGATATCAATGAATTCTCTTCCCGAGACTATATCTATCCTCCTTTCTTATGCAAGGAATCTTGATGACCCAACCGATTTATAGATCTCCTTGCAAACACGAAGTCATTTAACCAAACTTTATTATAGAATGAAAGATACTTACTTCACAAGTGAATATGAACTCTTCCACTTGATCACTTGATGGTGGTTGAAGAAGATGTATTAGGGCATCTTCTTGGATGATCTTCTTTCAAATGAGGGAGCCTTTCCTCAATAGAAAAGGTTGCTCCTTTTGATGAGGATGATTTGCTGCTTCCTCGGATGATCTTCTTCTAGGGAAAGGAGATGATCCTTTCTTGAAGATGACCATGCCTTATTGCCTTCAATATGCTTTGCCTTCTTTTGTAATGTAGATCAGGACTGCTTCTAGGGTTTCAACCTTTTCTGAGATGATGTGATCTTCGATTTTGCGGTCCTTTGAGCTACCTTGCTTTGTAGAAAACTTTATGAGGATCTTGGTGGTCTTTTGATGATGACTTAGGAAACAAAAGCTCTTGCTATTGTAGACTGCTTCTTTGATCTAGGGTTTGATCCTTCAATGTAGATCTTGATCCTTTTCTTTGATATCCTTCAACATGTTTTGATGTTCTTCTTGAAGCTTGATCCTTGAATGTCTCTTTGCTGCCCTTCCTTTGACTTTAGCACCTTAGCTAATGATTACCACTTCTTTACAAGCCTCTTCATGATATAGTTGATCTCCTTCATGCCCTGTATGAACCATAGCTCTGATACCATGTTGAAGAATCTAGGGAAATCCATAGCTTAATGATTCTTCACTGACTATTGATAACAATTTGTGTTGTCTTCTTAAATTAACTTCGTTATATTAGTGTGTTCTTCAATCATCAAACAATTATAAAAAACTAGAAGATAAACAAAAATACAAGTACAAAAGATATTGCCTCCAAGCCAGGGAAAAACCTCTCCTCTTGAGAGGAAAACCCTTCAATCTCTTCTTATAGATATTTAGATGATGAATAACAATATCCTTGACAAAATTGAGTCAAGATTACCTCCAAGATGCTTGCCACTATCCCCTACACTGTCTGGCCTTCAATCCACAGTTTATAGATTTCATGTCATTGTACTCCTTCAATTTTTTATCTCCTTATACCTTCACTGTCTTATAACATTCCTCGGCCTCTCTTCCTCAACTACTACAATTTTTTGCTAAGAAATAAGTTACTTTAATCATGCCACTGTCTTGAGATAGTCCTTCATGTTCTTCGCTATTCTGATGATGATAGGATAGGCTACCACCAAGAGGAGATATGTGTATATACAGTCTTCTGAGAGCTATATCCAGACTTCACTGAGAGTTGTCACTGTGTATATATATAGTCTTCCGAGAGCTATATTCAAACTTCACCGAGAGCTGTCACGATGTATATATAAGAGGCAGACTTCACCGAGATATGTATCACCCTTGATCACTGTGTATTGCGTTACTTCTTCTTCGCTGACTATTCTAAGATGATCTGAAGACTTGTTGTGTAATGCAACGTCACTCCTTATATATATATATATATATATATATATATATATATATATATATATATATATATATATATATATATATATATATATATATATATATATAGATAGATAGATAGATAGATAGATAGATAGATCAACGTTGGTATATTAGGCCGACATGAGTGCCTTAAGCTAGGTCGATGTATCATTCAAGGAGATCACTGTCTTTTATTTAACCGACTTGCACGAGGATAATGACATTCATTCTTGGAGTGTACATCTTGACATCATTACTTCTATAATACTTATGTTGAGACATAAAATCCTAAAGACATCAAAGATTCATGTAAAAATTCTTTTTAACTTTGACAAATCAAAATTGATTTTGTTATGTCTATATGTGTGTCTATCTTTGAATAGAGCTTTAAGAATTTTAATTTAATTAACAATAACTATTAAGTGGGTTTTAACTTCCATGGAATTTTCTAGAATATTCTTACTAGTATTCACATATCAAAGGTTGAAATTTATTTCCAAAAATCATATGAACAAGTGTCAGATGTGTAGAAATTTCTTGTAGATTCAAACTGCTAATTATAATTTACTAAAACAATAGACTTGAATCTACTCTACTCATCACTAAAATAATTAAATGATCGTAAAATCACAAAGCATACAAGAGAAAGAATTCAATTAACACGTTACACAATGATTTCCTGGGGAAAACCGTAGCTAAAAAAAACCATGTTATCTATATATTGCATTAGCAAGAAAATATGAGAAGATTACAATGCTTTTCTCAAGCCCGAGCAACCTCTGCACTATCTCTATATGTCTGACTGCTTCCTAGACAAGCTTAGGACAATACTTAACCAAATTTTAATTTGCACAAGTCCCTATTTCCTTGTGTTGTTTCCTTGGGAATTAGCCCCCAATTGATTAGGGAAATTCTTTAATATGAATTGCGCAATCCTCACAGGCCTTCCTCTCACTGCATGCACCACTTGTACAATTCAGATGATTATGCAAATGATAGTACATTGCCCTTGAACTCTAATATCAACTAGGTAACTCTCAGATATGATATGCATGGGTTATTTATAAGTGAATCATCAGTTAACTGGTTGACCACATGAAGCAGCACCCCACAGTTAGACCTCCTTCTAGTTCCTCCATCAGTTAGAACTAGTTTAACTGACTTTAACTCAATTAAATTGAATTAATTAATTACAACTCAAAATAAACTCAACCAGGGGTCCTATAAAGTAGGAGACACTCTACATGACTCAAGTTAGACCCTCAACTCGAATTAACTGAACCAACTAAATCAAATTAATTTATTTAACTCGTACAAGTTGTATTGTGATGTGGAATTACAATTTTATTCCTAATTTAATTCAAGGACAAAATTAAATTAGGATTTTCTTGTTGCATTTTCAACATTGTCTCTCAACACGAAAGAGATTAGCAGATACCCCAATCCTGCCTCTATGGAACTCGAATTTGCCTCTTCACAATGCCTTATTCAAGATGTTTGCATCTTGTTCCTCTATAGGAATGTACTCCAACAACATGATTCTCATATGCACACAATCTCGTAGATGTGATACCGGATGTCAATATGCTTGGATTTATCATGAAAAATTGGATTCTTAGAGAGTTTGATACAACTCTGATTGTCACAGTAAACTTCATCATCCAGATAACTTCACAAGATGATTGAATAGCAACCATGTACTCTGCTTATGCTGAACTGAGTGCAACCGATCTCTGCTTCCTGTTGTACCAAGAAACTATTGTTGATCCAATATTGAAAATTCCCCCTGATGTGCTTTTCTTGTCGTATGGACTCCCAGCCCAATCTGCATCTGTGAGGTCTTGTAACTTCACTCCATTTGTCAATCTATACTAAATACCAAACTGAGTGGTGCCTCTGAGGTATCTCAACACATGTTTAACTACCTTCCAATAGAGTTTGGTTGGCTTAACCATTGCTTGACTAAGTTGTTTAACTACAAAACATATGTCCGGTCGTGTGTTCACCAAATACATAAGTGAACCCACAGGTTGTCTGTAAATGGTAGCCTCCACTACTTCAATTGAAGTAGCATATTCCTTCCTCCAATTTCTTGCTAAAGGAGTCTCCGCGAGTTTGTTGCTCTCCATGTGGAACATCTTCAATATCTTTTTGGCATACTTGACCTGAGAGACAAACAATTCCTCATCTCCTTTCCATACTTCCATATCAAGAAAATAATGCATGAGCCCGGGTCCTTCATCTTGAATTCTCTTGCAATATCATATTTGCAAGATTTTACCAACGTCTTATCACTTGTTATAATTAAATCATCGACATATAATATTATAATTAGTAATTTACATTCAACCACAATATGGTGAAGGTTTGCATCTGATTCACTTTTGGTGAAGCCTAGCCTGGTGAAATAACTATCAATCCTAGTGTAATAAGCACAGGGTGCTTGTTTCAATCCATAGAACACTTGCTTGAGTCTTCACACATACGACTCTCTGTTGAAAGTCTCAAATCCTTCTGGTTGCTCAATGTACACCTCTTCCTTAATCACTTTGTCGAGGAACGTTGTCTTCACATCCATCTAATATATCTTCCATCCCATTTGTGCTGAAAGTACTAAAATATATTTGATTGAAGAGTACATTGATACTCGAGAAAAGGTCTCCTCGTAATCAATTCCCTCCACCTGAGAGAACCCTTTGGCCATAAATCTGGCCTTGTGTTTCTCGACACTCCCATTTGCTGCTTGCTTTACTTTGTAAAGCCATATGGAACTCACCACTGACTTGTCTGCTGGTCTTGGGACCACTTCCCAAACATTGTTTTGGATAATGGAGTCATACTCCTCTACCATGGCATCAACCCATACTGGTTTTTACACTTCTTCCTCGAATGAGGATGGTTCAATCTCTACACTCTCATTCATTATAGCCATGTATCCAATGTACCTATGTGGTGATCTCCTCTACCTGCGTTGTGATGTGGGTACTCCCACATTCTCTCTAACATCATGCATCAATCTGTCAGCCTCTTTGGTGCACAGAGAAGTCTCTGCATGAGTGGGTGCTTCCACTCTCTGCTCCTTTACATGTGGTTTATCCACATCATCCTGAGGTTCTTCCTTTGGAGCTAAAAGCTCCTCATCTGTATGCAACTGAAGCTCCCTCTCAAGGGAACATGTCATGGCCTTCTCTTCATTTTACTTCACATCTCTATGAACCACTGTCATCCTGTGAGATGGCAGGTACACCCGATAATTGTGAGGTGTATCAGTGTACCCCACAAATATGCTCAACTCAATTGTTGGCTCTAGCTTTTTCCTTGCATTATTGGTAACATGACAGTAAACTGATGAACCAAAAATCCTGAAGTGTGCCACATCTGGTTTCTTACCTGAAAAATCTTCTTCTGGTGTACTCATATCGAGAATCTAATGAGGACTTTTGTTCTGCACATATACAGTTGTATTGCATGCTTCATCCCACAAGTGTAACAGTAGGCCCTGATCATGTAACATTGTTCGTGTAGCTCCCACAATACTTTTGTTCTTCCTTTCAACCACCCCATTTTGTTGTGGTTTATGGGGTGTTATTAATTCCTCTCGAATGCCTTATAATACATATAATTTATTGAATTCATTGGACATATATTCTCCACCGTTATCACTCATGAGAGCCTTCACTTTCTTGCCAGTGTCTTTCTTAATAAGTGCTTTAAATTCACAAAATTTAGAGAACGTATGATCTTTCTTATGCATGAAGAAAATCCAGCACTTACGTGAGAAATCATTTACAAATATTACATAATACCTGTGCTTGGCCATGGAGGCTGTCGAGAATGGTCCACATAGATCTGAGTGAACTCTTTCAAGGATCGCTTACGCTCGACTGTCCTTATCATGAAAGGTGGCTTTGGTGTACTTCCCCAATGTACACCCTTTTCATGTATCTCCCTACTCTAGTGCACCCTCAGGAAGCCCTGTAGAAATATGTTGCATGATCTTGAGAGCTCCATGGTGCAAGTGGGTCAATCTTCTATGCCATAATTCACCGATGTCTTGGCTCTTTAACTTCTTTGCTTCCATGGTCAAAGCAACATAATCTTCTACATCCAATTTGTAGAGGTTCTTCACCTGGACCCTGATCTGCTTTACTTCTCCTAAGGCTATGTTATGAAACCAGCTCAGAAAAAGATAGAAAAGAAATATGAATGCCTTAGAAATCAGCCTCTTCGAGGGGGCAACCTCCGTTACATTACACAAATGAACAATTCTTGGATGATACAAATGACAAGACCTCCTTTCTATATATAGGAGTTTAAGGGGTCATAATATAATCAGAAATGACATAACAATAATAATGTAAGGGCACAATAATAACAACAGCGGGCTTCTATGGGGCACAATAATAACAACAGCGGGCTTCTATGGGGCACAATAATAACAATATGGGGACTACATGGGCACAACAATATAATAAGGGGGTTGTACTAATAACAATAAGGGGTTATAGTAATAGTATAGGGACCTAACATGCCCCTCTCCTTCAAAAATCCTTTCCTTTGCTAACTATCACATCGTAGCCATGCTCCTCCAACATAGAAACTGGAATAAAATTCTTCTTCAGACCTGAAACATACATGACATCTTTTAATGTGAGAAGAGGACCAGACTCCCTTTGAAAACTAATAGTGCCAATGTCGGTTGCGTTATACCTTCCATCATCTCCCATTTCGATGTACATCTGGAGGTCCTTCTCCTCCAAGTCACTGAAGAATTCTTTGTTGTTGGTCATATGGAATTAGGCTCCACTATCTAGATACCACACACTACCCATCACCGATGTCACCATGCAAGCAATGAGGGTGAAATCCAACTTGAATTGTGAAGCAAGAGCTTCACTTACCGTTGCTCCCGAGGGCCTCTTGCCCCAACCTTCTTGTACAGACACTTCATGGCATAGTGTCCCATCTCATGACAATGAAAACATTTAATCTTCAACAAGTCCTTATTATTGCCGCCCTGACTGGAATCTCCTTTGGATTGGAATTTCTTTCCTTTCCCTTTCTTCACCTTTCTAGCTAAGACACAATTCTCCTCATCATCATTCTTGGATAAGGTTCCAACTCTGGTGTCATGCCTTATCTCTTCTTGCACCAAGTCGGACCACAAACGCTCCCATTTTGGTAGCTTCTCCCTCCCATTTATCAAATCCTGGTAGTTGTGCCAGCTCTTAAGAAGGCCTAGAAGTGCTAGGCTGACCAAATAATCTTCAGGAACTATAATACCAACACTCCCAAGCTCATCCTGACATTGGATGAACTTGCTCAAGTACTGAGGTATTGTGTCACCCTTCTCCATCTTGATTTTCCGAAGCTTGTCCTTCAATGCCAACTTTTTGTGGTCATTGTTGTTTTGAAATAGGTTTGTCAAGGCCTTCCACATTGCATATGGAGTCTCCTTCTCATGGAGGTTCAAGACAATATGATCTCACACTCCTTCTAATGTGATCCTTCTTGCATTTGCAAAACATTTCCTCCACTCTACTAGATCTTAAGCATCAATTGTTGGAGGCTTAGGAATATCTTTGTCTATGAATTCCTTTAGCTCATTGCCTTCCAACACTGCCTCCTTCATGTCCTTCCAAGCAATATCATTCGAACTACCCTCAAGGGAATATTCGAGTCTGAATCCATAGAATGATATCCCGCTGTCTCTGAAGAATGATACTGCAATTTGATTTCACCTGCAAAAGACAAACTCGTATTCTCCTCTTCTAGAGTGCTTTCTACTTTGATACCATGTAGAAATTCCTTGTAGATTCAAACTGCTAATTATAATTTACTACAACAATAGACTTGAATCTACTCTACCCATCAGCGGAAATAATTAAATGATAAAAAAAAAAATCATGAAGCATACAAGAGAAAGAATTCAACCAACATATTACACAATGATTTCCTCGAGAAAACCACTGCTAAAAAACCCTTGCTATCTGTATATTTCATTAGTCAGAATAATATGAGAAGATTACAATGCTTTGCTCAAGCCCGAGTAACCTCTGCACTATCTATATCTGCCTCACTGCTTCCTAGACAAGCCTAGGCCAATACTTAACCAAATTTTGTCTTGCCCAAGTCCCTATTTCCTTACGTTGTTTCCTTCGGAATTAGCCCCCTATTAATTAGGGAAATTCCTCAATATGAATTGTGCAATCCTCATATGCCTTCCTCTGATTATACAACTGATAGTACACTGCCCTTGAACTCTAATCTCAATTGGGTAAGTCTCAAATTCAACATGCGTGAGTTATTTATGAGTGAATCATCAATTAACTTGTTGAACACATGAAACAACACCCCATTGTCAGACCTCCTACTAGTTCCTCCATCAATTAGAACTAGTTTAACTGACTTTAACTAAGTTAAACTGAATTAATTAGTTACAACTCAAAATAAACTCAACCAGGGCTCCTATAAAGTAGGAGACACTCTACATGGTTCAAGTTAGACCTTCAACTCGAATTAATTGAACCAACTAAGTCAAATTAACTTAGATAACTCGTACAAGTTGTCTTGTGATGTGGAATTATAATTTTATTCCTAATTTAATTCAAGGACAAAATTAAATTAGGATTTTCTTGTTGCATTTTCAACGCTCCCTCTCAACAAGAAAGGGATTATCAGATACCCTAATCCTGCCTCTATGGAACTCGAATTTGCCTCTTGACAGTGCCTTAGTCAAGATGTCTGCATCCTATTCCTCTATAGGAATGTACTCCAACAACATGATTCTCCTCTGCACACAATCTCATAGATGGTGATACCGAATGTCGATAAAAAAATGGATTCTCAGAGAGTTTGATGCAACTACGATTGTCACAGTAGACAATTGTAGCATCCATCTGTTGATCAAATAACCCAACAAGGATCTTTCTCATCTAGATAGCTTCACAAGTTGCTTGACTAGCAGCCATGCACTCTGCTTCTGTTGAACTGAGTGCAACTAGTCTCTTCTTCTTGTTGTACCATGAAACAATTGTTGACCCAATATTGAAGATTCCCCCCGTTGTGCTCTTCCTATCGGATGGAATCCCTACCCAATCTGTATCTACGAAGCCTTGCAGCTTCACTCTCTTTGTTTGTCTATACCTAAGACCAAACTAAGTGGTGCCTCAGAGGTATCTCAACACATGTTTATTTGCCTTCCAATAGAGTTTGGTTGGCTTAACCATTGCTTGACTAAGTTGGTTAACTGCAAAACATATGCCTGATCATGTTTTCACCAAATACATAAGTGAACCCACAAGCTTCCTGTAAATAGTAGCCTCCACTACTTCACTTGAAGTAGCATCTTCCTTCCTCCAATTTCTCGCTAAAGGAGTCTCCCTGGGTTTGTTTCTCTCCACGTGGAACTTCTTTAATATCTCGTTGGCATACTTTCCCTAAGAGACAAATAGTCCCTCATCTGCTTGCCATACTTCCATACCAAGGAAATAATGCATGAACCACAAGTCCTTCATGTCAAATTCCTTTGCAGTATACTCTTTACAAGATTTTACGAGCTTCTCATCACTTGTTAGAATTAAATCATCGACATATAATACTATAATCAATAATTTACTGTCAACCACAATATGGTAAATGTTTGCATTTGCTTCACTTTTGGTGAAGCCCAACGTGGTGAAATCATTGTCAATCCTGGTGTACCAAGCACAGGGTTCTTGTTTCAATCCATACAACACTCACTTGAGTCTACACACATGCGACTCTCTGTTGAAGGTCTCAAATCCTTCCGACTGCTCAATGTACACCTCTTCCTCAATCACTCCGTTGAGGAATGTTGTCTTCACATCCATATGATGTATCTTCCATCCCATTTGTGCTGAAAGTGCTAGAATAGATATGATTGAAGAGTACCTTGCTATTGGAGCAAAGGTCTCCTCGTAGTTAATTCCCTCCACCTAATAGAACCCTCTAGCCACAATCTAGCCTTTTTTTTTCAACACTCCCATATGTTGTTTGCTTTACCTTGTAAATCCATTTGGAACTCACCATTGACTTGTCTGTTGGTCTTGGGACCACTTTCCAAACACTGTTTTCGATAATGGAGTCATACTCCTCTACCATGTCATCAATCCATACTGGTTTCTACACTGCTTCCTCAAATGAGGATGGCTCAATCTCTACACTCTCGCTCATTAGAGCCATGTAGCCAGTGTACCAATCTGGTGACCTTCTCTGCCTACGCTGTGATGTGGGTGCTCCCATATTCTCTCTAGCATCATGCATCAATCTATCAGCCTCTCTGGTGCACTTCCTTCCATATCTGGAAGTCTCTGCATGAGTGGGTGCTTCCACTCTCTGCTCCTCTACATGTGGTTGCTCCACATCATCATGAGGTTCTTCCTTTGGAGCTAAAAGCTCCTCATCTGTATGCAACTGAAG
The DNA here is from genome assembly GCA_031772625.1 of Pinus tabuliformis. Lineage (NCBI taxonomy): Eukaryota > Viridiplantae > Streptophyta > Pinopsida > Pinales > Pinaceae > Pinus > Pinus tabuliformis. Next base: position 305,396,014 of record CM062807.1, read on the forward strand.
CTCCCTCTCAAGGGAACATCTCATGGCCTTCTCTTGATCGAACTTCACATATCTAAGAACAACTGTCATCCTGTGAGATGACAGGTGCACCCGATAGTTGTGAGGTGTATCAATGTACCCCACAAATATGCCCAACTCAACTGTTGGCTCTAGCTTTCCCTTGCATCCTTGGTAACATGATAGTAAATTGACGAACCAAAGATCCTTAAGTGTGCCACATCTGGTTTCTTACATGAAAAATCTTCTTCTGGTGTACTAATCTCGAGAATCCAATGATGACTTCTGTTCTACACATATACAACTGTGTTGCATGCTTGAACCCACAAGTGTAACGATAGACCTTGATCATGTAACATCTATTGTGAAACTCCCACAATACTTCTATTCTTCCTTTCAGCCACCCCATTTTGTTGTGGGCTATGGGGTGCTATTAAATCCCGTCGAATGCCTTCTGATTCACAAAAGTTATTGAATTCATTCAACACATATTCTCCACTGTTATCGCTCATGAGAGTCTTCACTTTCCTGCCAATGTCTTTCTCAACAAGTGCTTTAAATTCACAAAATTTAGAGAACATCTGATATTTCTTCTGCATGAAGAAATTCCAACACTTACGTGAGAAATCATCTACAAATATTACATAATACATGTGCTTGGCCATGGACGTTGTCAAGAAAGGTTCACACACATCTAAGTGAACTCTTTCAAGGATCTCTTGCGCTTGACTGTCCTTATCATGAAAGGTGGCTTTGGTGTACTTCTCCAATGTACACCCTTTGCATATATATCTCTGCTCTAGTGCACCCTTGGGAAGTCCTATAGAAATCTATTGCATGATCTTGAGAGCTCCATGGTGCAAGTGACCCAATCTTCTATGTCATAATTCACTGATGTCTCATCTCTACACCCTTTTTATTTTCGTGCACAAAGCAGCATAATTTTCTACATCCAATTTGTAGAGGTTCTTCACCTGAACCCTGATCCGCTTCACTTCTCCTAAGGCTATGTGACGAAGGAAAGCCTTTCCTTTGCTAAATATCATATCATAGCCACAATCCTCCAACATAGCAACTGAAACTAAATTCTTCTTCAGAACCGAAACATATATGTCATCTTTTGAAGTGAGAGGAGAACCGAACTCCCTCTTAAAAGTAACAGTAATGATGCTAGTCATGCTATACCTTCCATCATATCACATTTTGATGTGCATCTGGAGGTCCTTCTCCTCCAAGTCACTGAAGAATTCTTTGTTGTTGGTCATATGGAATTAGGCTCCACTATCCAGATACCACACACTACCCATCACCGATGTCACCATGCAAGCAATGAGGGTGAAATCCAACTTGAATTGTGAAGCGAGAGCTTCACTTGCCACTCCTCCTGTGGGCTTCTTTCTGACCTTCTTGTGCAGACACTTCGTGGCATAGTGTCACAGCTCATGATAATGAAAACATTTAATCTTTGATAAGTCCTTCTTCTTGTCACTCTAACTGGAATCTCCTTTGGATTGAAATTTCTTTCCTTTCCCTTTCTTCGCCTTTCCAGCTAGGGCACAATTCTCCTCATCATCATGCTTGGATGAGGTTCCATCTCTGGTGCTCTACCTTATCTCTTCTTGCACCAAGTCAGACCACAAATACTCCCACTCTGGTAACTTCTCCCTCCCATTTACCGAATCCTGGTAACTGCACCAGCCCTTGGGAAGGCCTAAAAGTGTTAGGCTGACCAAATCATCTTCAACAATTGTAATACCAACACTCCCAAGCTCATCCCAACATTGGGTGAACTTGCTCAAGTACTGTGGTATTGTGTCACCCTTCTCCATCTTGATTTTCCGAAGCTTGTCCTTTAGTGCTAGCTTCCTGTGGTCACTGTTGTTCTGAAACAGACCTGTCAAGTCCTTCCACACTGCAAATGGAGTCTTCTTCCCGTGGAGGTTTGAGACAATATGATCTCAAACTCCTTATAGTATGATCCTTCTAGCCTTTGCAACACATTTCCTCCACTCTGCCGTCTCTTGAGCATTAGTTGTTGGAGGCTTAAGAATCTATTTGTCTATTAATTCCTTCAACTTGTTATCTTCAAACACTGCCTCCATCCTGTGCTTCCAAGCAATATAGTTCGAACAACCTTCAAGGTCATATTCGAGTCTCAATCTGTAGATCCTGCTGGCTCTGAAGAATGATACTGCAAATTTGATTTCACTTGCAAAAGACAAACTCGTATTCTTCTCTTCTAGAGTGATTTCTACTCTGATGCCATGTAGAAATTCCTTGTAGATTCAAGGTGCTAATTGTAATTTACTAAAACAATAGACTTGAATCTACTATACTCATTAGTAGAAACAGTTAAACGATCGCCAAATCACTAAGCATATAAGAGAAAGAGTCCAATCAACACATTACACAATGATTTCTTGGGGAAAACCACAACAAAAAACCCCTCCTATATGTATATTGCATTAGTTAGAAAATATGAGAAGATTACAATTCTTTGTTCAAGCCTAAGCAACCTCTGCACTATCTCTATTTGTCTCACTGCTTCCTAGACAAGCCTAGGCTAATACTTAACCAAATTTTGGCTTGCCCAAGTCCTTACTTCCTTGCATTGTTTCCTTGGGAATTAGCCCCCTATTAATTAGGGAAATTCCTCAATATGAATTGCACAATCCTCATAGACCTTTCTCTGACTATACAACTGATAGTACATTGCCTTTGAACTCTAATCTCAATTGGGTAACTCTCAGATCTGACATGCATGAGTTATTTATGAGTGAATCAATAGTTAACTGGTACAACACATGAAACAAGCAACACCCCACTGTCTGACCTCCTACTAGTTCCTCCATCAATTGGAACTAGTTTAACTGACTTTAACCCAGTTTAACTGAATTAATTAATTACAACTAAAAATAAATTCAACTAGGGCTCTTATAAAGTAGGAGACACTCTACATGACTCAAGTTAGACCCTCAACTCGAATTAACTGAACCAACTAAGTCAAATTAACTTAGTTAACTTGTACAATTTTATTCCTAATTTAATTCAAGGACAAAATTAAATTAGGATTTTTTTGTTGCATTTTCAACAATATGAAATGAGTTATGATTTTTTGGGTGTGTGGTATTGATAAGCTATGGTATTGGCCCATGGTATTCTAACAAAATTTATTTACACAAAAAAAATCTTTATGGTAAAGTAGAGATAAATCTTCATCATTACGAATTTGACTATATGTGTGTGTGTTTTTTAAATTTATATATAATTGGCCTATTTATTAATTATTTTTATAATTAATTATAATAATAATAATAAAATAACTTAAAATAAAGTTATGATTTTTTTTTGTTTATTTTTAATTTTAACAATATGAGATGTATCATAATTAAGTATTTTGATGCTTGTCATGAATTAACATGTATTGGGTTTTACCAACAATTTACTTAAATGACTCTTCTAGTTACGTAATAATCACAACTAACTATTATTACAAAGTATTTATTTATTTATTATTTTATTTTATTTTCTCAGAATTTTGTAATATTACACTCACATACAACATATCTTCTCTATATTAACTTGTAAATTGTAATTCTTAACACACACATATATACTCTCACATAGAAAATACCTTTTTATATTTCATATAAGGAATATGCTTGTTCAACGTTTTTGGGTTATTTATTAATTTGTAAGATGTATCAATGACTATCCATTAATTTGTTATATATATGTGTGTGAGAGAAAATATATTTATGTTTTAGGCATTATTCATTCTCAATAAGGTTTAATGCTATTACATCAAAGTTCATCATATTATTTGTGAGAATTGAATTTGTGTAAGAAATTACCCAAATTGAACAAGCCTTAAAGCTATTACATCAAAGTTCATCATATTATTTGTGGGAATTGAATTTAAGTGAGAAATAACCCAAATTTTTAAGTGAATTAAAGCATCATCTCAATCATTCTTAATAATTGCGCCGAGAGGAGGCGCTCTACAACCCAGTGTACGAGGGAGATGTTGTCACGTAAAAAAATAAAAAAAAATATGAAGGAGATGTTGTCATGTAAAGTAACTTTACATTAAAAAAAAAAAATGTGTCGGCTAATATATTGTATACGTTGAAGATATGTGTAACATTACTATATATGTGTCGCTAGTACATATTGTATACGCTGAAGATATGTGTAACGTTACTTTAAAATTTAAAAAATAATAATAATTAAAATAACAAAGAAAATTAGGTAAAGGAAGTGGATGATTAGATTGGGCATATCATGTAATAATAACTAGGCAAATTTCATGGCGTTTAGGTTTTCTGTTGTGTGATTTCTATAATATTAATAACCCCGTAAATTTATATTTCGTTGCGTTCTAAGTTTTCGGTTGTGTGATTTATGTAATATTGTAATAATAATAATTAGGTAAATTTTAGGTTTTGGGTTGTAGGAAGGTAAGCTCAATATAATGGAAGGTGATTAATAAAATTAGTAGGAGTGAGGAGAAATATTGAGTAGAATGTAATATTTAGAGTGGGGTGTGACCTAAAATATTATGTCAAATTTAATAATATTACATTTTAATTAGTATTTCTCCCCACCCCTCCCACTATTTATTAGGTGGGGTGGTTATAAATATTGGGCAACATATAATATTTTAATATTATATTTTATGTAATCAATATATTTGTAACAATTAATATAGATGTGTTCCATCTATAAATTTAATTAATAAGCGTATAAAAACTTAATATTTACAATATGACAAGATTTTTAATCATGAATATTTACCATGGATATTATTAACTTCTAAGTAGGCTTTTTTACAATACCATGGGCCAATACCCACAAGAGAAAGATAGAGAGGGAGAGGAGGGAAGAAAATTATAATACCATGGGCTACTACCATGATTTATCAATACCATGGGTCATCTAGACTTTTGATTATTATGTTATGGATCTAAGATTTTAATTGTTACAATACCATGTCTTATCAATACCGCATGCCCAAAAACAATCACTTATTTAAAATTAAAAAATATTTTACAAATACTTTATTTTAATTTAATTTTATAACATTTTTTAATTAAATCTAAGAGCAAATTGGTTATAATTACTGTTGAGGTATATCTAAACCCTCCATCCTCACAACTACTAACAATATTTTCATAGATATTAAATGGAGCTTTTAAAAAATTAAAAAATGAGAATACTTTTATATATACATATGTGAAATTTATATAATATAAATAATATTATAATGAACTAGAATAGATGCACCTTAACCAAGGATCCAAGTGAAGTGAGAAAGCAAAGTGATTGATCCGAATCGGATCCATAAACGACTGTCAAAGAACCATGACTGAATCAGGTCGAACAAATCCTTGAAGAATCTAAAACAGCAATCGAAAACACCCTGAACCAGTGGCCATGGCAGCCGGCGTGGAACGACGAGGACCTCGGTCAAAGCGCGCTGACCGAGGCCCATGGAGACTACGCGGGATGCCAAAATAGCCCCTGGGAGCCCTAGATCGGGAAAAGGAGCTGATTTTCGATGCGCCATTAGCGCTAATCGCGCATTGCTGGGCGAACAGGGCCAAAATGGGAAAACCTGAGCACCCGGTCGCGTGGGGGGGGGGGGGGGGACCAGAAAACCGCAGGCGGAGAAACGAAAAGTGCCAACATACGAAGGTGGGACCCATGACCTGGAAACCGGCGGTTTTGATCGGGGCACCCTTGAACGATAAGAGGTTTTGGACAGGAGAGGAGCGATCCCATACACCGAGTGACGCGTGGCGGTGGAGGAGAGAGAAAAACCGTTGTTGATCGCGCGCTATCGGTCGAGCAAGTCAACCGCGCTCAACGTGCGTATGACGTCGGATCTTGAGGAGCCCATATCGGACAGCTGAAGATTTCGCCCGATAGAAAGAAGCGGAATCGACACAGAATTAAGTCACGTTCTAAAGGGATTGGGAATCCGTTTGACCGCCGCGGTGGAGAAAGAACGTATCCACGACATAACTAAAAAAACGAATCGACGAGCAGGCTGGCGTTGTTTCGATGGGGACACGTGGCTACTGCCTAAGCGTTCGTGCTGATGCCGAACAAGGAATTCCAAGCGCAGCTGTAGAAGGCGAATCGCCGCAGGTGGGAGAGGAACTGAACAGGCATAGGGATCGAACAACTAAAAGCCATGAACAGAGACAATCGGAAGGGAGATCAAGTGGTAAGAGACAAAGAGAAGATAAGAGTTAATTGGAAACCTGAATTGAGAGGAGTCCAAGCAATTAAGGGAGACAGTGAACATAGAGAGCAGTAAATCCAAGCAGAGGAGACAGAGGGCCGAGCTGACCACAGGTAGCATCGAGCACCAAAGAGCTTGAAGATTCAAGCCTTCCCATAGAGGAATCTATCCGGACTGAGCATCACAGTTAGCTCTTTCCACTGTAGACCAAGGGTCACAGAGCTGGTAAGAAGAAAAAGAGTCTGTGAACTCCGAGTGGCTTGGGGAATCCAAGAACCACCCTACCAAGCAAAATCTGCTTCAGGAGAACTCACATTGAGTCCCTGTATTGTAATTTCTCTGCTGTAAGACACAATAAAACAAGGCCACCACTGAAGCTGGACCGGAGACGTAGCCCTAGAGAATAGGGTGAACTCCTTATTAAAAACTGTTTGTGTCTTTGTGTTGCTTACTATATTTCTCTGCTGTCTTTCCACTTATTTTCTGTGTATTGGCAATCTGATCGATCTGTTGCTTAAATAACACAAAACACACACCATCACATGAGTCTGTAATACCTTTTGTTTAATAAATTTTCAACTGAGGTCACTCATAGGGTGATTATCATATCAAGTGGTATCAGAGCTCTAGGCTATAAGGTTAGACAAGCTTTGTGTTGGTTTAGCTGTGAATGCTCACTAGATCAAAGCTCAAACTAGGAGAAGGAGAGTTGGTGGAAACTAATCATGAAATTTGGAGAGTTTATTCTCGGAAGACAATGTCAGAAGAAGGTTCTATAGGGCCAGACCCTCAATTCATAGAAAGTTTCCTAGCTATAAAGTCTATGGTAGAAGAAATGTATAAGGACTTTAGAAAGCATAGGGATGAAGATTCATCAGGCTCTAAACAAGATAAAGAGGAAGATAAGTCTCATTGCCATGATCACTCCAAAGGAAAGGGGAAAAAGGAAAGCTTTCTCACACCTCCTAATAGCCCTATGCATAATAAGAAAGCATCTTTGATTAAACTAGATGTTAAATTTGATTTGCCTATATATGATGGAGAGCTAAATGCTGAAAAGTTGGACAATTGGATTAGACAAATTGATGTGTATTGCAGGGTACAAAACATAGACTCATACAAGAGTAAGATTCAGCTGGCAAACCTATGCCTAGGAGGCACTGCCTTGTTTTGGTGGGAAGGCAGAACCCAAGCTGATATGAAGAAGCATGGTAAGACCATCTCTGTCTGGAGTGAATTTGTTGTTGCATTCAAAAAGTAGTTCTATCCATTGGCCTACATACAACAAGCCATGATGAGTTGGCAAACTCTTCGGCAATTGAAAGGGCAAAGTGTACAAGGGTATACTCAAGAGTTCAGAAAGAGAGCATTGATGTTGGGTATCTCATTAGACTCACCAGAGACTCTTTTGAAGTACATTGGTGGTCTACACAGCTACATGAGGCATACCATCCTCATGTTTAATCTCACTAGTATAGATGAGGTATCTGTACAAGCTACTCATCTAGAAGCCAGAGGAAAGAATGGAAATCCAGAAGTTGGGGGACCATCCCAACCCACTGTAAGCAAGAGCAAGGAGAAAAGAAAGCAAAAGTGGAAAGCAAGGAAGGCTAGCACTGCACAAAAAGGCAAAGCTTCATGCACTCACTGTAAAGAGGAGGGGCATGATGATGAGCACTGTTGGATTCTTCATCCAGAGCTGAGGCCTAAGAAGTCCGAGGGCAAGAAGAAGAAGACTGCTCCAGCTATTTAGAAAGATTTGGGGTCAGACTCGGGAGATGAAACAATCATTGTAGCCACAGGTATAAAAGGTAAGAATTCTGAAGCATCTACTAGTAATTCTGCTCAATCTGTTATTGATAAAGAACATGAGAGAAAAAGGCATGAGCTTTTCCATATTCGAGTTGTTTCCAAAAATCAAAAGATTGATACTTTGTTTGATAGTGGCTCACAAGTAAATTTGATTTCTGAAGCAATTGTAAAGAAATTGGGATTAGCAACTACACCTCATAAAGAACCATACCCATTAGGATGGTTGAATGATAAAGCACAACTACAAGTGACTAGACAGTGCAAACTCAAGCTTTCTTTTGGGTCAGCATTTGTAGATGAGGTTGAGTTAGATGTAATTCCTTTGGATATATGTGGAATTGTTTTAGGAAGTCCTTACTTGTATGATAGAAAGGCTATTTTCTATAGAGCTGAGAACAAGTATCTACTTGTTAAAGAGGGAATCAAATACTTTGTAAGAGCTCATAAGCTCAAGAATAATTATACTCATAAACTCAGGACAGATGAAAAGAATGATAAATTCATGCAAACAGTTCTTACTAATGGTTGTAAAGGAAAGGAAAACTGATAAAACCAATGTATTTGAGGGTTGTAATTCTGATCAGCAAGCTGATATAGAAAAGATTGTTTCAGAGTATGATGTCTTATTTCAAGAACCTAAAGGTCTGCCACCCCAAAAGGGAATAGTACATGATATTATTTTGCAGCAAGATGTTCCTTTGCCTAACATTGGGATGTACAGGTTATCTGCTTTAGAGAATGCTGAAATCAAAAGGCAGGTGCAGGAGTTGCTCGAGAAAAGGTTCATCAGGCCTAGCACATCACCATGTGGGTCACCAATCGTTCTGGTGAGAAAGAAAAATGGCTCGTGGAGAATGTGCATTGACTACCGAGCACTAAATAAAATAACAATAAAAAATCGTTATCCCCTTCCTCGCATAGATGATCTTTTAGATCAATTGAAAGAAGCTGTTTATTTCACCAAGTTGGATTTGCACAGTGGATACCATCAGGTCAGAGTTGCAGAGCAAGATGCATGGAAGATTGCTTTCAAAACAAAGCAGGGATTGTATGAATGGCTGGTTATGCCTTTTGGCCTAACTAATGCTCCTGCTACTTTCATGAGATTAATGAATGGTGTACTTAGACCTTCTCTTGATGATTTTGTTATTGTGTATTTGGATGACATTCTGATTTTTAGTAAAACATGGGAAGAACATTTAAAGCATGTTAAGCAGACATTAGATGTTTTGAGAAGAGAAAAACTTTATGTTAAACTCTCCAAATGTGAATTTGGCAAAGCCTCTCTAAATTATTTGGGTCATATAGTAGGGGGAGGTGAATTGAAAATAAATCCCTCTAAAGTGGCAGTCATCATAAACTGGCCTAAATGCAAGTCTGCTACAGAAGTGAGAAGCTTCTTAGGAGCAGCATAGTGTTGGAGGAAGTTCATTTCAAATTTTTCCTCAATTGCAGCTCCCTTACATGCTTTGACAGGATTGAACAAGGTGTTTCAGTGGGGAGGCAAACAGCCGAAAGCCTTCGACACCTTGAAAGACAAGATTAGTACAACACATGTACTAGCACTGCTAGATCTACAAAGACCATTTGAGATCCAAACTGATGCTAGTGACTATGCCATGGGAGAAGTGTTGACACAGAACAACAAACCCATATGTTATCATTCTGAGACTTTTAATCCTGCAGTAGTTAACTATCCTACATATGATAAGGAATTGTATGCATTAGTTCAGAGTGTGAAAAAGTGGAAACATTATTTAGTGGGCAAAGAAACAGTAATACATACTGATCATCAGCCACTTCATTACCTACACTCCCAAACTAAATTGCAGCAATCAAGACATTATAGATGGATGGGTTTTCTACAACAGTTCCATTTAGTCATCAGATATAAAAAGGGCATACATAACAAGGTTGCAGACATGTTATCTAGACCCATTATAAATGCATCTACCATACTTAAGCATAATTCTATGTTGCATGAAAGCTACATAGAACAGTATGCTCAGGACATGGACTTTAAAGATGTATACGCAACTTTGAGTCAAGGCAAAAGAGTAGAAGAATTGGACTATCATGTGAAGGACCGACTCTTATATCATTGTGGGAAACTCTGCATTCCACAAACTGAGAGAGCAAAGATAATTAGGGAAGCACACACTTCTCTAATATCAGGTCACTTTGGGGTAAGTAAAACAGTTGCACAGCTGCAAAGGTTCTGCTATTGGCCAAGAATGAGTGAGACAGTTTCTAGATATGTAAAGGGGTGTGCTATGTGTGCTAAAAGCAAGCCCAACAACAGAAAACTAGGCTTATACACTCCCTTGCCAATTCCTTCTCACCCTTGGGAAAGCATTTCCATGGATTTCGTGGGAGGACTGCCTAAATCTAGGAAAGGTCATGATTATCTATATGTTGTTGTGGATAGGTTCAGCAAAATGTGTATTTTGATACCCTGTAGTAAACAGATTACCGCTGAACAAACTGCAAAATTATTCTTTGAACATGTATGGTTTCATTTTGGATTACCCACTTCTATTATATCTTATCGAGACACCCGATTTGTGGGAAAGTTTTGGTCTAGTCTGTGGGAAGTAATGGACACCAAGTTAAAGAAAAGCACAGCTTTTCATCCACAAACAGACGGCCAGACAGAAGTAGTTAACAGGACAGTGATCCAGTTACTGAGAGGATATTGCAGCAAACACCCTAAGCTTTGGGATGAACACTTGTGTTATGTAAAGCATGCTTACAATAGAGCCAAACACTCTTCTACACAGAGATCTCCTTTTGAGACCTGCTTTGGTTTCGTACCAAGGTCTCCTTTGGATTTTGTATTTGGTAAAGATACCATGGTTGATAGACACAATGATGTGGACAAGGCAACTAGGTTCATTGAACAGATCCAGGAGATCCACCAGGCAGTACAGGAACAACTGGAAAAGAGCCAGGCCAAGTACAAGGCTAGGCATGATAAGCATCGGATGGAGCATAGTTTTCAAGTTGGAGACCAAGTCTGGCTGTATATCAGCAAGGACAGGATGCAAGGTGAAGGTAAAAAGCTAAAACCTATTAGGTATGGACCCTTCAAGATACTTGAGAGGATTGGTGAAAATGATTTTTGCCTTGATCTACCAGCTTACATGCACATCTACTCAGTCGTGAATGCAGATTGCTTGAGGTTGTTTGAGCCTTCAATGATTGAGGACCCTGAAGAGCAGAGTCAATTACCTTCTATTGATGACCTGCTATGTGAATACCTTAATGAGTTATAGGAAGACACAGTGCTGGATAGGAAGGTAAGGATGACGCGCAATGGACAAGTGGAGTACCTCAAGATTGGGCTTAAAGGTTCGAAGCCGAGCAGTGCGAAGTGGATTGAGATTGGACAAGTGAGACAGCAGTTTCCTCACTTAGTCGATGCTCGAAGAAAACCAACTTTTGGTGGTCCAAAAGCTTTTTCAGTAGGGAGGCCGTGATCCGAATCAGATCCATAAACGACTGTTAAAGAACAGCAATCGAAAACGCCCTGAACCAGTGGCCATGGCAGCCGGTGTGGAACGACGAGGACCTCGGTCAAAGCACATTGACCGAGGCCCATAGAGACCGTGCGGGATGCCAAAATAGCCCCTGGGAGCCCCGAATCGGGAAAAGGAGTTGATTTTTTATGCGTGATTAGCGGGGCGAACTGGGCCAAAATGGGACAGCCCAAGCACCCGATCGCGTGGGGGGGACCAGAGGACCGCGGGCGGAGAAACGAAAAGCGCCAACGTACGAAGGTGGGACGCACGACCTGGAAATCGACGGTTTTGATCGGGGCGCCCTTGAACGGTAAGAGGTTTTGGATAGGAGCGGAGCGATCCCATACACCGAGCGACGCGTGGCGGCGGAGGAGAGAGAAAAACCATTGTTGATCGCGCGCTATCGATCGAGCAAATCAACCGTGCTCAACGTGCGTATGACGTCGGATCTTGAGGAGCCCAGATCAGAGGGCTGAAGATTGCGCTCGATAGAAAGAAGTGAAATCGACACAGAATTAAGCCGCGTTCTAAAGGGATTTGGAATCCGTTTGACCGCCACGGTAGAGAAAGAACGTATCCACGACATAACCGAAGAAATGAATTGACGAGTAGGCTAGCGCTATTCCGATGGGGACACGTGGCTACTGCGTGAGCATTCGTGCTGATGCCGAACAAGGAATTCCAAGCGCAGCTGCAGAAGGCGAATCGCCGCAGGTGGGAGAGGAACCGAACAAGCATAGGGATCGAATGACTAAAAGCCATGAACGGAGACAATCGGAAGGGAGATCAAGTGGTAAGAGACAGAGAGAATATAAGAGTTAATTGGAAACCCGAATTGAGAGGAGTCCAAGCAACTAAGGGAGACAGTGAACACAGAGAGCAGTAAAGCCAAGCAGAGGAGACAGAGGGCCGAGCTGACCACAGGCAGCATTGAGCACCAGAGAGCTTGAAGATTCAAGCCTTCCCATAAAGGAATCTGTTCGGATTGAGCATCACAGTTGGCTCTTTCCACTGTAGACCAAGGGTCACAGAGCTGGTAGGAAGAAAAAGAGTCTGTGAACTCCGAGTGGCTTGGGGAATCCAAGAACCACCCTACCAAGCAAAATCTGCTTCAGGAGAACTCACATTGAGTCCCTGTATTGTAATTTCTCTGCTGTAAGACACAATAAAACAAGGCCACCATTGAAGCTAGACCGGAGACGTAGCCCTAGAGAATAGGGTGAACTCCTTATTAAAAATTGTTTTTGTCTTTGTGTTGCTTACTGTATTTCTCTGTTGTCTTTCCACTTATTTTCTGTGTATTGGAAATCTGATCGATCCGTTGCTTAAATAACACAGAACACACACCATCACATGAGTCTGTAATACCTTTTGTTTAATAAATTTTCAAACTGAGGTCACTCGTAGGGTGATTATCAGATCAATGATTAACAATGATAGAGAAAATATAGTGTGTGATTCTTTTAATTTTTTTATTATTGTATTTTCTTTAACATGATTGATCCAAAATATAGGTTTAATATTTTACAACCAATTATGTTTTTTATTAATTTAGATACTTTATTAAATACAATACAATGGGATGATATTTAAGAAAGAGAGTGAGATGGAAGGGGGAATAGAATGTGGGAGACAGACATAGAGGTGAGAAACACAATGAGAGAGAGAAAGGAAGAGAGAGAGGAGGGGGAGAGAGGGAGGGAGAGAGACGGATTTGGAGGGGGAAAGAGAGGGAGTGACAAGGGAGAGATGAAGATGGAATGAGGGAGAGGGGAGACGAGGGAAGAGAGAGAAAAAGGGAGGATAAAGATAGGGAAAGAAGGGGAAGAGAGAGATAGGGAGACATAGATATGGAGGGGGGAGAGAGGGGGAAAGGGAGGGAGATTGTGACAGAGTTGGAGGGTGGAGAGAGAGTGTGTGTATGATGGGGGGAGAGATGGAGGGAGGAAAAAGAGAGAGGAGAGAGAGAAAGGTGGAGAGGGAGCTGCAAGGGAGAGAGAGAGAGAGTGTATGTTTTTGGGGTGAGAAGGAGAGACAATGGGAGATAGAGATATAGATGGGACGGAGGATGGAGTAGACGAGAGAGGCAAAGAGAGGGAGGGAGGAAGAGGGATAGATGGGATATATATATATATATAGCGAGAGAGAGAGAGAGAGAGAGAGAGAGAGAGAGAGATCTTTAGGGGGTTGAGATAGAGAGACAGATAAGGAGAGATGGAGGGAGGTATAAACATAGATGGAAGGGGGAGAGAGGAAGGAAGAGAAAGATAGAGAAAGTTAGGGAGAGGCAAATAGAGTGAGACGTGGGAGAGAGGGAGTGGAAGAGAGAGAAGGAGAGGGGGAGGTAGATAGACACAGAATGGAAGGTAGAGAGAGAGGAGAAAAAAGAGTCTCATAGAGACAAATATAGACATAGAAGCTAAATCTAGAAAGTCATAAATATTTCAGATTTTCACTAAATTAGATGTATTGATTTCAATGTAGTTGTTGATTTCTAATCCTATTTGATCACATGCGCTATATGCATTGATTTCTTTTTTTTTGGTCAAATAAGAGTGGAGCCTTCTATTAACTGCATGAAAGATTACATATGTTACATGGCTTTACAATGTGAGGACCAACAAGGGCTATCCCTATGAAGGGTAACCAAATACACAGCCCAACGTAAACCCTCAACCCTCAACCCGAGGCTTACAAAAAAAAAAATCTCCAACCAAGATCCCGAGAGATCCGACGGTCACGAAACTATCGTCTCGGCAAACATGCACCCCTTTTACTCGGTTCACGGACCTGATAAGGATTGTGAGCCAAAGTTTATAAATGTTCGGGTCCAGTTTGAGGCTTAAGATTCGATCACTTTTAGAACCCGAAAACTAAACGAAAAAGTCCCTGTTGATCTGACGGTCCTCCGAGATATCAGAGCAGGAACCTACATGTTCTTTACTTTCCATTTCGGACCCGATGAGGATTGTAAACCACTTAACTAAAAAGCATCGGGTCCGCTTTGGTGGTTAACCTCCGCTTACTTTTCCCCTCGATGGCCATTTGATTACAAAGGTTGTCAGGATCCGTGGCCGACGACCTCCTTAGAGGCCTACCGTTTACCAAGTGCCTCTCCCCTGTGGAAAGCTCTGTTTTAAGCATTTATCTTCTCCCTTTTTTTCTTTTTTTAAAATCAACGGTTAAGAATGACTTACACTTCCGCTTTCTCCTGCTTCCATTAGTATTCCTTCTTGTCCAGTCCTGATAGTTTGGAAGTTTTCCATGTCTTTGTCCACCTGTGTTTGACAATCCTCACGCAACTTCCCCGAGGGTGTTGAATCCCATGCATACCTGTTGTAGCTTTCTTTGCAAGACACTCCTTCATTCGCTAGACGATCAACTAGCATATTGGCTTTTCTTCGCACATGAAAAAAGCTGGCCGTTCTCAAGGTTTGTAGGTGGGAATGAATGCGCTGAAAGACCTGCAAAAGTTGCCAATGTTTTGAAACTTTTCCAAGTTCTTTTCCATTGCAAATATTCTTGGTCGCATTAATAACCAATTCCAAGTCAGCGTCAATGATGGCATTATGGGAATTTGACTCGATTAGTATTTCCAGGGACTGCTCTAAGGCCATGAGCTCCGCCATGTTATTTGTAGCAGTTCCCAGATGACTATGAAAGATGTCCTTTATGCACCCCTGCTCATCTCTGATGACCCTGCCAAAACTAGCCATCCTTGGGTTACCTTTAGAGGCTCCATTTATGTTAACTTTCAAGAAACCATGAGGAGGAGGTTGCCAAAAGTGTTTACCACCATTTATTTGGCTCACATCCTTGTGTATGCTCTGGGGAACTAGCAAATGGAGACCCAACTGCAGTAGTATACGAGTGTCCTGGGGCAGAGTTGGGTTCTCAGGAGGTCTCCCTAACATGGCACCAACAATATCTTTGAGCTATCTTAATATCTGTGCAATAGTGTTTTGGGTTGAGCCAGTTTTGCTCTTGAAAATCCTGCGACGTCCGAGATTAAGAAGCCTGGAACCAGAGTCCAAGTGTTGTTGATGAGCCCATTGCCTGAGAAGTTTCTTCTCCAATTCCTCAAAGTGTTGGTAATACTGAGGCCATCCCGGTCAGTTTGCCCGAAGACTGAGGCCACCCAATCCCACAAGGTTGAGGTGAAAGGGCAAAAGTTGAGTACGTGTTCCATCGTCTCCTCTTGTGTACCACGCATATAGCATTTGGATGGGCCAACAAAACCTTTCTTCAGAAGATTTTCCCAAGTTAGAATTTTCTTTTGTTGAACCATCCACATGAACAACTTTATTTTCATCTAATGCGGGTTCTGCCAAAGGTCCTTCCATGCCTTATCAGGGTTTTGATAATCATACCCTATGGGTATTTGTTTGGCTTCTTTGAGGTTAAAGCTGCCTTCTGTATTTCTTCCCCATCTTAGTTGGTCAGACGAGGATGAAACCAAAATCTTCCTTTGTTCCAAGTCCATAGCAAGAGAGTTTGCCTAAGCTTTCAAAGGGCTCTCTTCCCTGTAGCCTAGATCCTTCCATGTTCTCCATTTGCCATTGTTCCTTGCTTGATCCCAGAAGTCACTTACCATGCATAAACCTTTGTTGTCAGTGTCATTCTTGAGATCGGTTAGTTCTTCCCTAAACAGGTTTGGTTCTTGCTGCCAGTTATCCTCCCAGAATCTTGCTATGTTCCCATCTCGGATCTCCCAGAAGCTGTGCTGCTAGACAATGCCTCTATTTTCCCAAGCAAGATTCCAAATGTGGGAGCCCTTGATAAGCCCAGACATTCGAATATGATCCCTCTCCTGCCAATTGTTTGCATATTTCTATTTCCAAAGCTTGGCCCATGGGGTTGCCAATTCCTTGAGCCACCTCCACCAAAGCTTTGCACCCGAAACTCTGCTGAGGGTTTCGGGGTCATGAAGCCCCAAACCTCCATGGGCCTTAGGTTTGCAGAGCTTATCCCAAGCTACCAAAGCCCATTTCTTTTTCTCTTCCCCTTTGCCCCAAAGAAAATCTCTTTGAATGTTCCTGATCTATTGCAAAACTCCTTTAGGAACAGGAAGAGCTGACATCATGAAAATGGGTATGGCCTGTAGGACAGCTTTTGTGAGCACAAGGCACCCTGCTAAATTCAAAGATCTGCATGTCCATTTCCTGATCCTATCCTGAAGTTTGTTAATAACTGGCTCCCACACTCCCCTACTTAGAGGATTGTCAGTAAGGGGAATTCCAAGGTACTTAGAGGGTAACTGATCCCTTTGGAACCCTAGAATTCTGGTAAAATTTCTCTGAATAGCAATGTCAGGGTTCAAAAATAAAACTTTTGATTTGTCAAGGCTTACCTCTGTACTAGCGGCCATAGCAAAGTCATTCAGGATTTGTTTAAAAGCCTTCCTTGACCGTGGGAATGCCCTGCAGCATAGTGTCATCCACAAATTGTTGGTGAGTTGAAGCCGCTCCATCTGTGGTGAGTTTCAAACCCTAGATTCTTCCCTCAGCACTTGCCATTTTTATCACTTTGCCTAGCCCTTCCGTCATGAGCACAAAGAGGAAGGGGGAGAGCGGATCTCCTTGTCTTAGTCCCCTAAAAGGCATGAAGGTTCTTGAGGGTGAGTTGTTAAGTAGTATTGAAAAACTAGTCGTGGATGCAAGGGCCATGACCCATCTGATCCAATTGTGGTCAAAACCATAGGCTTTCAGCACTGCCCTAATGTAAGACCAGCTTAGCTTGTCATAACCTTTCGCTAAGTCAAGCTGTATGATCATACCAGCTTGCTTGTTGCTCTTCAGAGAGTGTACCATCTCATGAGCTTGTATGATATTGTTGAGAGTCTATCTTCCTTCCACATAACCAGTGTGCTCCTTTGAGATAAGAGCTGGAAGAAGGGGCTTGAGTCTGTTAGTGATCACTTTGGAAATAATTTTGTACACCACGTTACATAAAGCTATGGGTCTGAGTTTGTCTGGTGTGATGGCTTTTTCTTGCTTCAGAATCAAAGCTATGAAAGAGGCACTGAGAGCCTTCAAGACCGATCTAGATCTTCCACTGCATCAAGCTGTCTTGTTTGATTGTTTTCCAGCATGCTTTGAAAAAGTCCACATTGAAACCATCTGGACTAGGAGCTTTCCCATTTTGCATCTTGTTGATAACTTCCTTGACCTCATCTTCAGATACTGACCTATTGAGATTATGATTATCTTCCCTTGTTACAAGATTGGGAATGTACCTTGTGAATTTATTGATGAACTGTGACCTGTCTAAGAGAGGCTCCTTTGCAATGCTAAGGAAGTGTTGTACTAGGACAGATTCCATTTCTTTGTGGGTGATGAGCTCATTCCCTTGAGAGTTTGTGAGTTTTAGAATTTTGTTATGTGACCTGTGACTCAAAGTTGACTTATGAAAAAACTTTGTGTTTCTTTCCCCTTCTCTAATCCACTGTACTCTCGATTTCTGTCTCCAGAAAATCTCCTCTTGCCTGCACCTATCATCCCATTCCTTCTGAAGAGCATCAGCTTGAGTTTTCCTTTCCTCGGTAAAGCCATCTGTGATCATGAGCTGATTAATCCCCTGAAGTTTTTGTTCAACTTCTTTTTTGGCTTTGAAAATGTTACCAAACTGTTTTTTGTTCCAATCTTTGAGTCTGACTTTGATGTGTTTAAGTCTTTGTTGTAGCATGTACATTTTAGTGCCTTGAAAGGGAAACTCTTCCATCCACCATTTATCAATATTGCTGGTGAAGTCAGGGTGAGAGAGCCAGACATTTTCAAACCTGAAAGGTCTGTTCCTCGGTGTACCCATAAAAGTGGCTTCAAGCTGGACAGGCCAGTGGTCTGAGCCTCCAAATGGAAGGATTAAAGCTGACATGTTGATCCAGGTGGATATTGGTGGCCACCTGCCAAGTCCACCTGGACCCCCACCATTGTCTTTCTCAGCATTTTCAGTTTCCTTAATTGTAGCACAACTTACTATTTTTAGCAGTTTTTCGGGTCCTGAACTTCCGGAACCGTTTTGAGGCCCTAAACGACGTTTTTTGGGGAATCCGGGGGCAACATGGGTCCATGGGTCCATGGAATGGACCGATGTTGCCCGTTCCAACAATGGTAGTACTCGGATAGATCTTTCTAACGAGCTATTGTATGCGTCAAACGGAGATCATATGCCAAAGTTACGACCCCGGGAAGTTGATGTACCAATTTACCCCAAACGGGGCCCACAGTTTGGCGTTTCATCTCCTAGGGTTAGGTTTTGGAATGTTAAGGGTTTTCCATTGTTTCTCAACAATAAATAGGCCTTTGAGCCTCATTGTAACACAGTTCAGAGGCATGTAGCCATCACATCTCTTCTCAAAGATAAGCTACCATCGCCCTAGCTGGTTTATTTCCATTTCTGGTTGTAAGCATATTTCAGTATTTTCCATTAATGAAATGAAGTATTATTTCCGCTGCATCTTTGTGTATATGGTTATCTCTGTAATTTGTTGCGTTCTTGTTTAAATCCGGATCAGTGGTATCAGAGCGGTCTACTTTTTCTCTGTTTTTCTTTGCATGTCCCCAACAAGGTTGGGATATAAGGAGTTAGGGCTTGAACTGGTTGAACCTTTGCAAGACCAGCCTCGCAAATCCCGACGGCCTCCCATGGCGGATGAGAAGAAAGACGAGGGGGCAGGAGATCCCATCAAAATCTTGCTCGAAGAAGCCCTCGAGCGACAACGAAACGCGATGATGGACAGCTTTGCCCAGATCCTTCAGCGGCTACCCAGAAGCGATGCATCGGCTTCCAGCAGCTACTCTAGAAACGCCACACCCTTTAAGGTACAAGTTAATTGTGAAATCCCCATATTCGAGGGTCAGATAGACGCTGATGTCGTAGATAAATGGTTAAATCTGCTAGAGGGTTATTTTTCTGTTCATGAATTTTTGAGTCGGGAAAAGATTGTTTTTGCTCTTCTCAAAGCAGCCCCCCACGTCAAGGACTAGTGGGAAACCTACTGCGAGCAGAAGGATGAAAGTACTGGCTCACTATTTTCAGCCGCACCCACCTGGGATTCGTTCCGAGATGCCGTCAAGGAGCAGTACTACCCTGTTGGAAGCTATGAGGATGAATACATAAAGTGGACCACGCTGCGGCAGGGAAGGGACCAAGACATGCCGAAGTTCACCAATCTTTTCCATACCCTTCGCACAAAGTTGGGTATCAAGGATTCGGAGCAACATTTGATACTCAAATACCGTGGCTGCCTGCACAAGTACATCCAGGAAGAAATACAATTCCTAAACATCCCCTCGCTCGGCGCAGCATACCGATATGCCGTCAAGGTCGAGCAAAAGTTTAAACAAAAGAAGCGAGACTTTGGATCTGCGAATCCAAAGCAGGGGAAAGGTGCCCCGAAACCACAGAACAAAGGACAAAGCCAAGGCGGGACAACCCAAGACAACCAGCCGAAGCTGCAAGCAAAGAACAGCGCCGCGAAGCCGAGAAAGGACACTGGAAAATGGTGCGAGTTCCATAAGAGCTCCACTCACAACACAAGTGAGTGTCGGGCCAAGCAGTCACTGGTGGCTGAGCTAAAGGTTTCAGAATCAGATGCATGTTCCGACTCTGAGTCAGAACCCGATAAGGGGTATGAAAAAGGGAAGTAGATCATTGATGCGGATCCCAACGCCACTGCTGCTACCGCAAAGATCCAGAAAAATGAACCTGAAGATCCAGAGGAGGAGGAGCGTCTCTTCCACTCTCAGATGTGGGTAAAGGGCTCCCCAATACAGTTCATTGTTGATAGCGGGAGTCAAAAGAACCTCATTTCGGCAGAGGTCGTGAAGCGGTTGGGCTTACCGACCACAGCACATCCACAACCATACACCATTGGGTGGCTGCACCAAGGACGAGATCTTCGCGTGAGCCAGCAGTGTCGCCTTCCATACAACATCAAGCCCTTCACGGATGAGGTATTGTGTGACATTGCTCCCCTTGAAGTTTGTGATGTATTACTAGGACAACCATACTTGTGGAAGCGACATGCTGTGTATGAATCAAGGCCCCGTGCTGTTATTATTACATTGGGAAATAAGTTGTTCAGGATACCAGAGGGAGCACCACCTGCCGCCATCTCTTTGATTACTACAAAACAATGCAGTAAGATCATTTCCAAAACCAGGAAATTTGTTTTCCTGATGATACGCCCTCAAGGAAAGAAGAAGACAGTGGCCGCGGCCTCCAGACAGGGTCCCTCTGCACGACAACTACAGATGGACAAGATTGTGGAGGAGTACGAGGACATCTTCACCTCCCCGGCAGGGGTTCCTCTGCACTGTCAAGTCAAGCACTCCATCGATCTGACCCCAGGTGCGCCGCTACCCAATGGACCAATTTATCGGCGCTCCGTTCTAGAGAACAATGAAATCAAGAGGCAGATTCAGGAGCTCCTGCAGAAAGGTCACATTCGTCCGAGTTCATCGCCCTGTGGGAGCCCAATCGTGTTGGTACAGAAGAAGGATGGGACGTGGAGACTCTGTATTGACTATCGGGCGCTGAACAAGATCACTGTCCGTAATAGGTACCCGATCCCGCGGATTGATGACCTCCTAGACCAACTAAAGGGGGCGAAATATTTCAGCAAGATCGATCTGAAGTCAGGATATCACCAGGTACCAATCGAACCCTCTGATGTGTGGAAGACTGCCTTCAAATCCAAGGAGGGCCTCTTCGAATGGTTGGTCATGCCTTTCGGATTGACGAATGCTCCTGCAACCTTTATGAGGCTAATGGATGACATCTTGCGGCCATTCACCAACTCCTTTGTAGTAGTATACTTGGATGACATTCTGATCTTCAGCCAGAGTTGGGAAGAGCACCTCCACCACATCCGACAGGTTCTCCAAACACTGCGGCAACACAAGCTATGTGCCAATTTGGAGAAATGCACTTTTGGCATGACCCAGGTTCAGTATCTGGGATACATCATTGATGAACAGGGGGTGCATGTCGATCCAGCCAAGATCCAAGTCATTCGGGATTGGCCCTCTCCAACCACTCTGACAGAGCTCCGCAGCTTTCTAGGTCTTGCCAACTTCTACCGCAGGTTTGTGTTGGGGTTTTCTCATATTTCTTGGCCCTTGAGTCAAGTCACCAAGGGAGGGGCGAAAGCAAGATTCCTTTGGTCTGAATCTCAACAGAAGGCATTCATGGAGTTGAAGGATCGCCTCTGCACGGCACCAGTGCTCGCGTTACCAGATTTACAACAACCATTTGAGGTCGAGACAGATGCCTCTGACTATGCTATTGGGGCAGTCCTTACTCAACATGGACATCCAGTGGCATATCACAGTGAAACACTTTCAGACACAGTCCGGAAGTACCCCACTTATGATAAAGAGATGTATTCCATTGTACAGGCCTGCCGACAATGGAAGCATTACATTTTGGGGAAGGAAACGGTCATCCACACAGACCACCGACCCCTGCAGTTCATACAGACCCAAGGGAAATTGCAGAATGATCGCCATCAGAAGTGGTCTACATACCTGCAACAGTTCCACTTGAATATCAAGTATAAGAAGGGCAGCACCAATAATGTTGCAGATTGCCTCAGTCGACCACCGATCATGGTGTTAACCACCGTGCTCAACTCTTGTGGGCACGAGACTTCTGATTGGCCACTTCTCTACAAAAGCGACCCAGAATTCGGCCACACATCCCAGACACTCTTGGAGGGTCGGCGTGTTGCATATTTTCACCTCCAGGATGCCCTATTATGCCACCTCGGTCACCTTTGTGTTCCTTCAAGCGAGCGTTCCAAGATGATTTGGGAAGCACGTTACAGTCGGGCTGCTGGACATTTCGGGGTCGAGAAAACAGTGGCAGTACTGCAAAATTATTTCTATTGGCCGAATCTTCGACAGGATGTTGGGAAGTACATCAGATCATGTACTGCCTGTGCCATTGCCAAACCGACCATTAAGAAGCATGGCCTCTATACCCCGTTGCCTACCCCTAGTCGACCTTGGGAATCCATCTCCATGGATTACATGTCAGGCCTTCCTTCCACTAAGCATGGAAATGACTGTGTTTTTGTGGTCGTTGACAGGTTCTCAAAGATGGCCATTATGGTGGCCTGCAAGAAGAATATCACAGCAGAAGCCACTGCTAAACTCTTCTTTGAACGAGTGTGGGTGCACTTTGGGATCCCACAGTCTATCATCTCAGATCGGGACAGTCGGTTTCTCAGCACATTTTGGTCCAGTCTCTGGTCAATGCTGGACACCAAACTCACGAAGTCCACAGCCTTCCATCCTCAAACTGATGGCCAGATAGAGGTTGTCAATAGGATGATTGTGCAGATTCTGCGCATGTATAACTCAAAGCATCCACGCACATGGGACGAGAGCCTCCCCTATGTTCAACACAGCTACAACCGAGCTCTTCACAGCTCCACTGGCCATAGCCCTTTCAGGTGGGTTTGGGATTCCAGCCACTATGCCCCATTGATGTGGCCATGCCACTTGCAGCTACTCACATGAATTCAGCTCATGTCCAGTCCGAAACAGATAAGGCCACCAGCTTCATTGAGCGCATCCAACATATTCGCCACCAGGTCCATGACATTCTTGAGAAATCAAATGCCAAGTACAAGCAGCGACATGATCAACATCGGGTGCCACACAAGTTTCAGGTGGGCGACAAAGTCTGGTTGCATTTGCAAAAGGAACGCCTTACTGGAGCCTATCGGAAATTGAGACCACTCCGATATGGTCCTTACACCATTACTAAGGCTATGGGAGACAATGCATTTGAGCTCAGCATTCCCCCATTCCTTGGCCTGCACCGAGTGTTCAATGTGGACCGCCTTCGGCCATACTTTCCACCATTGCTAGACACATCCGACATTGCAGAACAGCTCAAACCCACAGAATTAAATCCAGATTGCATGGAACAAGCTGCAACTGATCGGATCATGGACACACAGATCAAGAACACTCGCCAACAGAATATCCAATTGTATCGAGTTGTCAAAGCAGGCCAACTCCTTCAGCAGGGCAAGTGGCTCACCAGGGAACAAGTTCAGCAAAAGTTTCCTCATCTCATGGAGGAGCTCAACGCAATGGGGACCATTACTTCCTAAGGGGGGAGGAATGATCCAGGTGGATATTGGTGGCCACCTGCCAAGTCCACCTAGACCCCCACCATTGTCTTTCTCAGCATTTTCAGTTTCCTTAATTGTAGCACAACTTACTATTTTTAGCAGTTTTTCGGGTCCTGAACTTCCGGAGCCGTTTTGAGGCCCTAAACGACGTTTTTTGGGGAATCCGGGGGCAAAATAGGTCCATGGAATGGACCATGTTGCCCGTTCCAACAATGGTAGTACTCGGATAGATCTTTCTAACGAGCTATTGTATGCGTCAAATGGAGATCATATGCCAAAGTTACGACCCCGGGAAGTTGATGTACCAATTTACCCCAAACGGGGCCCACAGTTTGGTGTTTCATCTCCTAGGGTTAGGTTTTGGAATGTTAAGGGTTTTCCATTGTTTCTCAACAATAAATAGGCCTTCGAGCCTCATTGTAACACAGTTCAGAGGCATGTAGCCATCACATCTCTTCTCAGAGATAAGCTACCATCGCCCTAGCTGGTTTATTTCCATTTCTGGTTGTAAGCATATTTCAGTATTTTCCATTAATGAAATGAAGTATTATTTCCGCTGCATCTTTGTGTATATGGTTATCTCTGTAATTTGTTGCGTTCCTGTTTAAATCCAGATCACATGTCAGGGCCTGTGAGAAATAGGTCTCTAACTTCATGAATCTATCTAGTTCAGAGGCAACTTGAGAAGCCCCTCCTCTCTTGTTGTTCCAAGTGAAAGTGCCATTTATTGTTTCAGCATCCACTAATCTCATGTTATTTATGAAGTTTTGGAAGGCAATGGAGTCTTTGCCTAGTGTTCTGGTGCCTCCTTTTTTCTCTGTAAGAGATTTGATCATATTGAAATCTCCTGCCAGGATCCAGGGCATATCAGGATATCTCTCCCTTAGCTCCTCAAGGGAAGTGAGAAGCTTGAGTTTGTCTTCTAGTTTTTGAGGACCGTAGACATTTGTAATCATGTAAATCTCCTTATCACCCACAGGTTGTATTACCAGCGAAATATAGTTCCTGGATGCTTCCGCGTCCAGGATTCCAAGTTTTTGGGGATCACAAAGCGTAAGAATCCCTCCTGCCGAGCTGTCTGCCTTAACCTCTAGATACTCATACCTGCTTAGCCACTTACTATGTATTTCTTTGATTTTATCCATCAAGCACTTTGTTTCCTGAATGAAAACCAAGTCTAGTTTTTATTCTTTTATTCTACTGCTGAGATTTCTTTGTTTCCTTTTACTTCCTAGGCCCCTAATATTCCAGGTTGTAAACTTCATTAAGATAGGTTTTTAAAAGAGTAACTGGTGAGATCTTTCATCTTACCTGAGTTGATCATGAGTTTTCCACATTTTGCCAGCAACTCATTATGTCGTTTCCTTCCTCTTTTCCTACCCGGGTTCTTCGAAGAGTGCCCTGGTGTTTCCTCCATTGTTTTCATTCCTCTATTTTCCTGGCTGTCATGGTTTCTTTTGACTCCAGAACTCTTCGATTGGGATCTCCATAGGAAGAGTTGTTAAACCCTGTCAAACTCCTCTTTGGCCAGGGAGTCAACTCCTTTGGTAATACCTTGCTCCATAAACTTTTCTAGATCCAAGTTTTCCTTCTCAAGAATCTTCGGTAGTTCATGGTCCTTTGTTCTTGCCTCACTTGGGGTTATCCCATGGTCCCTGCTGATCTCCACAATGCTCGGTAGATCATCCTGTTGTTGGTTGTTCTCTGGTATGTCCTCCATGCTAGTATCCCTATCCTTCTCATTGGTTTTAGTCTCCGATTTCTAGTTTTCCCCGTTGTTTCCAATTTCTTCTTCTAAGATTTTGAAACTATTGTGGCTCAGTTGTCCATTCTCGTTATTTTTTTTTGGTGCCACTTTCCTCCTTTCCCCTTACCCCACACCTTAGTGAAACCCTCAGGATCTTTGCTTGTGGTGGTTTTTTTGTTGCTTTCTAGTTTGTTTGATGGGCAGTCTTTGTATAGGTGCCCATGTTCATGGCACTTACGACATCTAAATGGGACATGCTCATAGTCCACTGCCTGCACCCATTCTTCATCATAAACTTCTAAAATGATCTCGTCTAGGAGCGCCCCAGATAGGTCCATTTCCACACAGATCCGGACAAAGGAAGTGTATTTGCCTCTTAATGTTGCATCTAATGTCTTTATAAAATGCCCTAGTTTATTGCCGATAGCTTTTAGAGACTCCAACAACCAATAATCTAAAGGAAGGGAGTATAGTCTTATCCATACCGATACTGAAGTGAACATTTCTTGTTCTAGGACAAAGTTCATCACCCAAGGTCGCATGTAAAGGCCCGCAACAATGTAAAATTAGGGTCCTCCCTCGAACACTCTGTCTTTATCTTCTAAGCTTGTGAACACCATTGTAAAGAAACCCTTGGATCGAAGGTGAAGGTTTATTTCCCCCTTAGGTTTCCAGTTGTTTCTTATCCATGCAAGTAAGGCCTTCTCCGTCAGCCAGATCCCCATAAATTTGCATATGATCGCGTGTTCCGCCATGTGATCTCTGTGCAGCTATAGCGCTAGGTCACTTAAAACGACCCGAAGAGTGATGGTCGACTTGGGTTTGTAGATGCCTATTGCCCTCAGAGGTGCAACTTTATGATTGTTTCCCTCTTTCCTCTTCTCCATGCTATCTTCCTCGAGATTTATTCTCTGTTCGTGAGGTTTGATATTTCCTGTGTTAGTATCCTTAGTTGTCCCCTCTGTTGGTTTCTTGAAGTGATGCAGATCAGTTTCCTTGTTTCTGTTCGCGGCTATTTGACTGTAGGAGGAAGCAGAACTCCCTCCTCTCTGACCCGCCATGGTTACCAGCGCCAAACCGTGACTCAAACCCTAGATCAGATTGTAGAGCCTTCTTACCACCTCGCTATATGCATTGATTTCAATGTAGATGTCGATTTATAATTCTATTTAATAATTTACACTAGATGCATTGATTTCAATGTCAATGTTGATTTCTACTCCTATTTGATTGCTTGCACACGATGCATTGGTTTCAGTGTAGATATTGATTTCTAATCCTATTTGATTTCTTGCACTAGATGCATTGATTTTAGTGTAGATGTTGATTTCTAATCATATTTAATACCTTACATTAGATGCATTGATTTCAGCGTAGATGTTGATTTCTACTCATATTTGATTGCTTGCATTAGATGCATTGGTTTCAGTGTAGATATTGATTTCTACTCCTATTTGATTGCTTGCACATGATGCATTGGTTTCAGTGTAGATATTGATTTATAATCCTATTTAATTGTTTGCACTAGATGCATTGATTTCAGTGTAGATGTCGATTTCTAATCATATTTAATACCTTACACTAGATGCATTGATTTCAACGTAGATGTTGATTTCTACTCATATTTGATTTCTTGCATTAGATGCATTGGTTTCAATGTAGA
This sequence comes from Pinus tabuliformis, assembly GCA_031772625.1. NCBI lineage: Eukaryota > Viridiplantae > Streptophyta > Pinopsida > Pinales > Pinaceae > Pinus > Pinus tabuliformis. The sequence continues at coordinate 305,423,152 of CM062807.1, forward strand.
TATTGATTTCTAATCCTATTTGATTTCTTGCACTAGATGCATTGATTTCAGCATAGATGTTGACTTCTAATCCTATTTGATTGTTTTCACTAGATGTATTGATTTTAGTGTAGATGTTGATTTCTGATTTGATGCAACAAGATGTATGATGTACATTAATTTTAGTGTAAGCACATCTCTACCTCCTCCATCTATATCTCTATCTCCCATTGTCTCTCCTTCTCTATCTCTTTATCTCAGCCCCTAAACATACACAATCTCTCTCTATATCTATTTATCTCTCTCTCTGTACCTCCCTTCCCCTCCCCTTCTCACTCTCTTTAACATTTCTCTCTCCATATATATATATATATACATATCTTCCTCCCTCCCTGTCTTTGCCTCTCTCTTCTTCCCTCTGCCCGCCCCATCTATACCCTATCTCTCATTGTCTCTCCTTCTCACCCCCAAAACACACACACGCTCTCTCAATGTAAGCACATAAGAATTATTCAACCATAAATACAATACATGAATTTTCATCCTAAATAAAATGTCTGCTTCTTGAAACTATAAACTATTTATAAATGGGTACATTCTTATTATTCCCATTTTCCATCATTCAACATTGTTAATTACTTTGCATTCAAATACAGTAATAGAAAATAACTATCATTGAAAATTATTTGGGGTTTAACACTCCATAAGTCACAATGATTGACTTTGGAGAAAACTACTATTAATATTGGAGAGCAACAGAGACAAGGTATGTTGTTTACTACCATAGCTTGAGTTAAATATTTGCATGGTCTATGATTCCAACTACTCTTTTCATATGATCGATATGAGAAAATGGAACAAATAATAGGTGTGACAATAGGAATAGTGGAAGAAAATAATTTCAGATTGAGGTGTGAAAATAGGAACAGTAGAAGAAAATAGTTTTAGATTGATTACAATGAAGATTTTTTGTAATTGACTATATTCTTAGTATTCACATTTTCTATCTATTAAAATTGTTACATTGATACTTTGAACTCAAAATTTGTATTTCATCATTTTTCATCATTCAAGTTACTAACAGTGTCTCTCATCTCAACGCACTGAGGTAACTAAGCACACTTTAAATTAAATTGACCAAATTAATCTTCGAAATATTTAGCATATTTAAAATGATCAAAATAATTAGATGTTCAACATGTCTCTCTCATTTCAACGCAATGAGGTAACTAAGCAAACTTTAAATTAAATTGACCAAATTAATCTTAGAAATATTTAGCATATTTAAAATGATCAAAATAATTAGATGTTCAACATATTTTGTATGACGGCACTCGACTTAAACTAGACTAGATCCATCTTAACACAAGATCTATCAAGTGCAAACCTATTTTTTGAGTACAAAATTTGTGGAAAAGTTTGCACCTCAAGAGATTTGATCCCTTTGGGCGCTTGATAGATCCAATGTTAAAATGGATCTAGACTGATAACTTATGATAAATCCAATTAACAACTCTTAATATACATCATTATTCAATATAAAAATAATTTATATAATACTATTATTCAAATATAAATATTTAAATTAATACGATAAGATTCACACGTGTTGTTTCAATGATACCATTGTCGAAAGGTTTGAAGAAAAGCCTTGTTTTTATTTTTTATTTATAACTGCACAGGATTTTTAATATAATCTCTTTAATATTAATTTTCTTCCTGCTATGATTTCGTTCCATTCCATTTTTTAAAAATTTGAAAATATTAATCCTCTAATTCACCAGATTAGCTGATTTGATTTTACAATCGAAGTTTTTTATTTTCGAAATTTAAATTTTAAATGCTAGTGTAAAGCGATAACTATTTTCGAAATTTAAATTTTAAATGCTAGTGTAGAGTGATAATGCTTTAATGGAACCATGAAATCACAAATTTGCAACTTAACCAACCTTGGTGTTAACCATTAAACCATAACCTACCTTGAATGTGAGTCATTAATGTAACTACGCCCACAGCCGACGCGTCGAACGCAGTGTAAAATCGAATTGCAAACAAGATAAGGCCGAATTAGAACTCGAGTGTTGTCCAACCCATATTTTATTTAGTGATTAGAAGTAAAATTAATCGGAGAGCCCATATTTTATTTAGTGATTAGAAGTAAAATTGATCGGAGAGCGGGCTGAACATTAAAAATATTGTGCACCACTGCCAGAAAAAGAGAAATAAAAGCACGATGAGATTGAGGCCGACGGACTCTTGGGCTTTATTGTTTTGTAAGCGGGAACCTACACAAGCCGAGAGCAGCTGCACTGATAAACAGGTATGAATGTTAACCCCCTCAAGGGTTTTGTACTTCATCCACATGGATTTATGCGCAAACTGCCGTTCATTCATCAGTATTTTCAGTCTTCGAAATATATATATAAATCCTTGGGCTGTACAGCGCTAGTTTTGCACTGAGAGGGGCTTAGGGTTTCAAGGTAGAAGCTAAGATTCCGGGGTTTCTGCAGATCTAGGGTTTTTGAGGTTCTGATGATACGGAAAAAAGTTCAGAGCATGGTCACGGCGGGGGAAATTAGAGGAGACAGCGAAGAGACGTCTTCGAGGGAGGAAAACCGGGTTTTAGAAAATCCGGGGCCTGAAAATTTCAGTACTCGGGCGGGGGTCCCGGAAGCACTTTCAGATATGGCAGAGAGCGAGGATGTGCCAAATGGAGGGCCTGAAGGAAGAGGATCGGCTGAAAAACAGGTTTTTGTGGAGACTACGGTGGAAAAATCTGGTGCGCGTATGAAGAAAAAGAGGCGCAGGGTGCTCAGGTTATCGGACGATGAGGACGAGGATGATGATCTGGGTTTTGCTGTGATGGGGGTTAATATGCAGGAGCCTAAAAGCTCGAATATGGAGAACATTGGGGTTGAAACTGAAGGAAGCTTTCTAGACAAGAGCGGATTCGGCTCTGAATTAAAGTCCGATGATGAGGTTAAAGTGAAGCCTGATGGTGGGATAGCGACTTCTTCTCGGCTTGATGCCGCTGAAAAGATTCCGGCGCCACCAACGCCAGTGGAGGGGGATGTCAGAGATAATGCTGTTGTAGGGGCGGTCGCAAAGTCTCAGGAGAAGAAGGATTTGCTTTCGTCTCGGGATAAGGAGTCAGCCAGGTTGCACGATAGTGACGACGAGAGTGCACAATTTGAATTAGAGAGAAAGAAGAGGAGGAGGTTGAATGATGATCTAGCTCAAAGCAAAAAGGGTGTTAATGCAGTTTGGATAAAGCGTGCAGCTGATAGTAAAATCGACAGGCCGATTGCCCTTTCATTAGATAGGAAGCATGTTCATAAGATGTCCAGAGATTCAGCTAGTGAGTCATCAAAGAGGGACGAGGTCTATAGCCGTAAAACAGCTGGTAATTCGGCAAAGATTTATACTAGGAGCAAATTTGACAGGGACACAGTGAAGAGCAATGCGGATGGTGTATTGCCATCTGCTCCGGTAGTAGAGAAGTCTGAGCCGAGGATGGCCAACGGTGCTGCTATTGAAAAATTGAAACAGGGCATCGTATTAAAGCACAACGAGAGAGGCTATTCGAAAAAGAGTGGTAGTCCTATCAGGTATGAGAGAAAGAAATCACTTCAGAGGGCTGCAGCTTCAGTATTGGATGACAACCTTGAGATCAGAAGCTTGCCACATGAAAAGAAAAACAGTGGTGGTGCCCTGGCGGTTGAATCTGGGAGGAAATCACTGGGTCAAAATGGCTTTGACAAGATTGAGTCAGATGGTCGTCAAAAGAAGAATGCTGCTTTTGTGTGCCCAGAAAAAGATAGTTTTTCTTCACCGCTCAAGCGAAAGGATAGTTTTTCTTCAACGCTCAAGCGAAAGAAGATGGCCAAGAGTTTGCCAAGCCCAGAAAGAGATAGTTTTTCTTCTCCGCACAAGCGAAAGAAGATGGCCAAGAGTTTGCCAAGCCCAGAAAGAGATAGTTTTTCTTCTCCGCATAGGCGAAAGAAGATGGCCAAGAGTTTGCCACCTGTGATAAACGAAACACCAATTCCAAAGTCCCCACCTTCTATGGGCAGAGTGACAAAAACTACATTGAGACTTGTACGGTCAGAGGAACGCAGGCAATTGCGCGAACGTCTTAAGCATTGTCTTTTGGATGCAGGGTGGGCTATCGATTTAAGGCCTAGAAAGGGTAAAAATTACGACGATAATGTATATATCTCACCTGCAGGAACATCTTTCTGGTCTCTTCCTAAAGCATGGGATGCCCTGAAAAAAAACGGAGCAAAATATGAAAGTATTCAAAGCTCATTGAGAGCTGGTGCAAGTCCAGAGGCAGAGACCTCAAAATCAGCAGACAGAGGTAGTCAAGGTTGTGCTGATGATGGAAACAAGCTTATGGCCATGGTAGGCACAGAAGACCTCAGTTTATTGAAGCGGAAAAGGAGGAAACAGAAAAATGACCAAAAAGGTGTAGCCATGAAAAAAAACAAGAAAGCAGTTAAGGCCATGAAAAATGAAAGAGGTTTTGACAAAGCAGGCAAGAACAAAAATGTTGCAACTGATGTGAGATCCGCAGAAGAAAGGGAAAAGGTCAAAGTAAATAGAATAGATGTTTTGGGTCGAAAACTTAAGGGATCAGAGAAAGACAAGATTAATGGAAAGTTGATCAAGCGAACTAAAGTTGCTGATTTTGAAATTCGGAAAGAGCATGCCAATGGAAAGCTCATGCAGCGGCCTAAAATTGCCGATAATGAGATGAAGAAAGAGTATGGCAGTGGAAAGTTGATCCAGCGACCTAGGGTTGTTGATTCTGATGTGCATAAAGATCATCACAATGGAAAGCTGTTACAGCGGCTTAAAGTTACTGATCCTGCTTCCCAGAAAGAGTGGGACAATAAAGGGCATTTGAAAATCGCCAGTTCAGTTCAAACTATGAAATTCAATTCCAAAACTGGTCAACGCCATTTGACCAAAAAATTGCATGGGGACCATGGAAGGAAGCATAGGATACCGAAGCCAGTATCGGACATGGTACAAAATAGTTCATCCAAGGTATTAACTGACATGATAAAAGGTAGATCATCCAAGGCTGCATCTGATGTGGTAAAGAGTAGTTCATCAAAGGCAATATCTGACACGGGAAAAGGTATATCATCACAAGGTAAAAAAAACAAAAGGCGGGGTGGGGGTTATGGTTTGTTGGTTCGTAGCTCTGGTAAAGGTGACACACATTCAGGTGATGAGGTGGTAGTATCTGCGGCCAAACGGACTGTTTTGTCATGGTTAGTAGATGTTGGTGTTGTGCCTGAGAATGAATGCCTGCAATATTGGAACAAAAAAGGCACCCGAGTCATGCTGGAAGGATTCGTGTCAAGGGAGGGAGTCCGTTGTGAATGTTGCAAACGTGTGATTTCAGTATCAGAGTTTGAAACTCATGCAGGTGGTACACGTCGTCAACCTTTTGAAAATATCTACCTTCAGTCTGGTAAGTCATTAACACAGTGTCAAATGGAGGCTTGGGACACACAAGACGAGTCTAGAAAATCTGGCAAGTATGTTGTAGAAATTGATGAGGATGATCAAAATGATGATACGTGTGGTCTCTGTGGTGATGGGGGAGACTTGATCTGTTGTGACAAATGCCCCTCAACGTTCCATCAAGATTGTTTGGGATTCAAGGTAGGTATGGATTAGTTCTTCTTATTTGTATGTGATTCTTTACATGCCTGTCCAAATGGTATAGGGAATAAATGCCACCTTATTTAGTCAAGAACTATATACGTTATTTCTTCTGCCTCTTCAAATTTGCAGGTTTTTTTTTCAATTTAATGAAATTTAATACCGTTGGTACTTAAAAATGTTCTTGCAGAGTGTGCCTGAAGGTGACTGGTACTGTCTGAATTGCACATGTGGGATTTGTAGAAGTGTTGGGTATGTTGGTGAAAATCCAAGTAGCAAAAGCACAGATGTTCTTTTCTGTGAACAGTGCGAACATGAATGTGTGTGAGCTTCTCTAGTCCATCTTTAAATCAAACACAGCTTTTTAGGTTATTTATCAATCTAGCTTATGTGGAATCCTAAGTATCTGTAGATTTTCTAAACAGGCATGTATAAGAAAAATCTAGCGGGTGTTGAACACTGAAGTCAATGCATATCTTTTTGTTTTCAGATCACAAAAAGTGTCTTCATATGAGAGGCATCGAATCAGAAAGCTATTTTTCAATGAGCTCTTCCTTTTGTGGACAGGCCTGTGAGAAGGTATCATTTTATAATTTATAATTTTTTTATGTTGATAGCTAGATATAAGATGTGCTTGAGTCATGGTAAAATATCTGCATTAAAATTTTGAAATATCCTTGATTTTCAACATAAAAAAATCACATTGTCAACCAAGGTTTATTTAGTAGATTCTATGCCAGCTGTAGTAACTCGCTTTGAAAATCTGATTTATCCTTTGCTTTGTTGAGCAATCTGGAAATGTGTAAACGTGAGATTCCAATTATCACAGAAACTGTTTGTTGTCAATCTGGAATGTATTTCCAGCTTTTGGAATGTGTCCAGATGGTTGACATGGCTTGTGTATTAGTCCATTGGCGAAAAGGTCATTTCAGCTGTGTGCTTCTTCCCACAGCAAGGGCAGATTTTACTTGAAAAATTTCTTCCCATTTCTGCAAATCATTTCCTAGTGTTTTTCCTCTGGTTTCCTAAGATGTCTATCCCAAGTTTCTTCTCGTTGCTAGATCCTTGTCATACTTTTTTAGAAGTTCGCTTCCTGCTGTTTCCCATTGTTTCTGACAATAGTTGGGAACATCTAGGTTAGAATTTGCTTGCAGTTTGTTCATTTCACCTCTTGATTGTTTCAGGGAACGACAAGCTGTTAATGAATGCATTTTTTTCAATTTGCATCGTGTAATGATTGTTTCCCCATTTTTGTGACGCAGGTTTCTGCAGGCCTGGAGTCCCTCCTTGGGGTTTCAAATGCCCTTGAAGGGGGCTTTTCCTGGAGTCTTCTTAAGCGTTTTGATGAAGATCAACAAATGTCACCGACTCAGAGGCTGAGCGTAGCTAAGATGGCAGATTGCAATGCAAAGCTGGCTGTTGCTCATATTGTTATGGATGAATGCTTTGTACCTATAATAGATCCAAGGACAAACATAGACATGGTCTCACATGTTGTGTTTAGCTGCTGGTGAGTTCTTTATTAAATTTAACTCTAACATTCTGCTTGCTAATAATTTACAGGCTATTGATATCAATGGTTCCCATTCGTCATCTTAGGATCACAAACTCAGAATTAATGCTTTCCAACAAGCTACATTCTAGCATTGTAACATTGATACTATCAATGTTCATATTGCAATATAATATGAAACGGTCATCTCTGTTTGTCTTTATATAACAAAATAATTTTTTACAGGTCAAATTTCAATCGATTGAACTATAAAGGCTTCTACACTGTGGTATTGGAAAAAGATGATGAATTTATTTCTGTTGCATCAATCAGGTATCTGGGTTTGCTGGAATCTGAAGGTTTAATTTAATCATTTTGTGTTATTAGTTATGTTAATTTCTGTGAACAAAGATCATATGATTTGCTTCATAATGCATGTAGTAAGAGTTATCTTTGGAATATGCATGGTGATGATTATTGAGTGTCTGACCTGATGCACATTTTACAGAATTTATGGAAGACGCTTAGCAGAGATGCCTCTTATTGGAACTCGTCATCATTTTCGACGCCAAGGGATGTGTCGCCGCTTGGTGAATGCAATTGAGCAGGTATGCTATAATCATTGCTTAGAGGATATATCTATTATTTTTATGGCTAGCAAGTTTGATTCAATATTTGAAGTCAAATCTCTGATAGCATACCAGGAAATTTACATTATCAGAAATTAGGAAAGTTTGCATAACACTTGTGCTGTAAATGCATATAACCCTTATTCTGTCATTAGGTTCTGAAGAGATCAAATCTCTGAATGTTGTGTGAAATCTCTGATTGTTTCTTAAAGTGCTTCTTTTGAACTCAAATCATTACAATTGGCCTGCATATTATGTCATTTGCAACAATTGATCAATTTTCATGTGTAAAATGGTGCATAGTTGGTGAACTCTTAATAAAAAATGGTTATATTTGGTTAAGCTGCTGTGACGGCAGAGTGCTCGTCCATCAAAACCACCCAGGAATTGCATCTGTTCTCACCCCTTTATTTCTGCCTCCAGGAGAATTGAACCTTTCTTTCTTTTTGGTACTCTGACCTTTCTTGCAACAACCTTTGAGGTAAAATCTCATGAAGCATAATTGAAACTTAACAATGTGTAACTTGTCCCTGCTGTGTTCTTATAGTGATTTCAATTCAGAACTGGCATGTCTGTGTTGGGCCTTTTTCTGCCTGTTTGTAATTTTCCTCATCCACTTTATATGGAATTGAGGACTTCTTGTCAGGCAAATCACTGTGGACTTTTGGCAGAAAGCTGATTTGTTCTCTGTTCATCTGTTTGATTCATTGTTGGTTGCAATTTCTGCTGCTACAAAACTTCCTTGATCTGAATCGCAGTAATGTGCTCATTGCTCAAACCTAATAAGCCTAGTAGTACCTTCTTTGTTCTATTGGATACTCATTAAAGCTTCTTTGATGAATTGTTTGACATTAACCGCCATTATTGAGGGCTGGTGCTTTGACAGTGTGATGGTTTAAGCTAATTCTCTGAGATGATGCCAGTGGTCAGCCACTTCTTTGGGGGATTGAACCCTGCTGGGGGTTGTAGGACTACCCTGCTTTTACTCACTTGTTGTCCTATTGTTGCTATCTCTCCCCTATTTGCCAGAAATACGGCTTTAGCTACCCTAAGACACATCTTTCTGATAACACATGATATGAATAATGATATAAGATTCCATCCTTTTTAGTTATATAAATTTTGTTACTTTTTTGGTGTGGATTGTGCTTTTATATTAGCAATAAGTATATCTTGTTTCTTCAGATATTCAACTTCTTTTCTACATGCATTTAACTTGTTTAGTTTATATTTCAGATGTTAGCATCACTTCAAGTGGAAAAGCTGGTTTTACCAGCAATACCTGATCTTTTGCCAACATGGACTACAGCCTTTGGCTTCAAACCCCTGGAAGATTCAGATCAGCAGGAAATTAGAAATCTCAATCTGATGGTCTTTCCAGGAACTGATCTGTTACAGAAGCAGCTATGCAAGATAGAAATACCAAAGGATGAAGTCACAGGTCATTTAAGATAGCCATCTTTTATTTTGGTTTTCTTTGTTTAGACTTTTTGCTATGCTGTGGAATGTATAATTTTGGCACTGTAGTGAATTGCTTTCCATTTTGAATTGGAACGAATGCATTGCGAAGCAATAGGCTCTTTCATTGAGCGTCACATATGTTGAATACATGTGTTGAATGTGGATATCATTTGTTAGATCATATATCTGATGTTCATAGTTAAACTAATCAACACAATGCCCTTGCAGGATCAAAAGAATGTACACATAGACAGTCTGTCACCTGCACAGAAGATATGCAACATCAGACTGAATTTGGAGTAAAAGAGAAAGTAATTTCAGATAATGATTTGTCTATCTCTGGTGGTGGAGCTATAAGTTGCAACAAAATTGCTGAAGATTGTGCTAGTGAGCCAGCACATATTGATAATATGGAGAGTGATTCTGATATTAAACTGGGCGAGTGCTCGTAAACTTGTATGTAAGTATCGTGTTTTTTGTACTCTTCATTTAGCAATAACATCCAGTGTATTTGCATTCTGTAAATGGTATTCATACATGGTTTGATTGCACAGTAAATTATATTAGGTTAAATCTATAATTCCTTGTTGCACTATCAGGTTTAAGACAAATTCATTGCTCCACCAAGTTACAGGGATGAGGGGATGTGTGAAAAGATCCCCGACAAATTCCACGGGACATTATAGGGGACATCATTCTGTCTGATATAAGGGACCCAACCACAAGTAATAATATATCAAAAAACATAGTTTTTTTAAGATGTAACCATATTGTTTTTTGATCCTGTTTAATAATGAATTTATACAATTAAGGAAACATCTATTTTCCAGTTGGTAATATCACAATTTGGAAATTCAAATATAAACTGGGGGAGTTATTGCATTTTTCATTATAAAATCACCAATGCCAAATCAAAATGATATTATTATTCAAGAAAAAATGGTATATGATGTGTCCTTTTGATAAACCCGAGGACTGTGTCACCTTCCCATATTCCAGTAGAAGAGGAGCTATTTAATTGCTTTCTTCACTCTGTACTTGTGACAGTTTATAATACATATATTAATATATTAAGATGTAATAAATTATATTGTTTTATGATCCTAATTAATCATAACTTTATACAATTAAAGCAACATTCATGTTCCAGTTCTGAATATCACAATCTGGAAATCGGAATTTAAAAGAGGGGAGTTATTGCATTTTAGAAAATCATTAATGTCCAAATCAAAATGATATTTTTTCAAGAGACAATTGAAGAATCCCCATGCATTTTAGAAATATGTATCAGGTTGATTGATTTGTTTTCCCATTTGTAACCTTCATTGCAACTCAAATACTGGACTTTGTGCCCTGTAATAGCGTATTTGATTTGCACCATAGTTGTTTAGCTATCTCCACAATAAGTGATGATGACCACAAGCCCTCCTTTTATTCTCCAACAGCAAAGAAACACAAATGAAAAAAAGGAAACCCAAAATTGCCTAAGGCTCATGGGTTCTACTAGTTCGGTGATTTTTTCACAAAGAGCACAATGTTTTGTTTATGAATAAATTGTATTTTTTTTGGGCTGAAAAATCAGCTGGGTTAAAAAATCATGATTTTTTGGCACATGACCAAAAATTTGGCGATGTTATCAACACCAATCCCAAGCAAAAACTCTGTTAAAGCTAGAAGGAAATTCTTGTCATTAGGGATCATTTTGGCCTCCACATGTGTTAATTTTAGATAACAATGGTATGTTCTATGCTTGCAACAATTATGTCAATTTCCTTTTACTAACTTAATGTCAATTCCACTTTAATTTCCAATAGCAATCGCATAAACCAATTAATTCACAGCAACAGTAACTGTAGATAAACAATAAATGCAGAAGACAAGTCAAGACAAGAGAACACCAAGGTCCCGATTTGGGTGGCTGCTATTTTTCCCCTCCGTTGTTGGAACGATGCCACATTTAGGAAGTTCGAGAATGCCCTTGGGAAGTATGTCGACTATGTTAAGCCAAAAGATGGTTTGTTTTCTTGTGCCAGGGTTTGTGTCGAAGTAGATCTGGAAAAAAGGTTTCCATGCAATAGTAAATTTAAATCTGGATAGCGGGTCGCACATTCAAGAAGTGGACTATGATCAACGCCATTTCAAATGCAAATCTGTCATGATTATGGCCATTGTGCTAGACATTGCCCGAAGAAACAAGAAGACCTGGAGAAGCATACTGAGCAAGGATACCAATGGCAACAAGCGAAGAGAAGAAGACACTTTCAAAGGACAAACCCTTCTCCTCCATAGGCGCAGACTCAAGGTCTAGAAATCCAAGCCCCCCTTAACTCAGTGGGCAATGGAGTAGGTTCAAGTAGATCAACCGATAGATGAAGCTCGGGTAATTTGTAGTAAGTGCTAGCACATGAGGAAGAAGGGGAGATTCGATAGGAAAATCCCCCATGCGCTAAGAAGATCCCTGCCCTTGTCTCCCCCCATCACCCTATTGGTGAATTATCGACAACTAATACGAGGAAGACCCAAAGCCAATGATAGTCGAATCGTCAGGGGCCGAAGACAAATTCCTATCTCCAAGAGAAGGTAACACCAACGCTCCCTTCACCAGCTCAGCATATGAAAAGTTGGAAGTGGATAAGGCTTGAGAGATAGAACGCAAAAGATGAAGATAAGGCAGAAAACGAATAGAGAAATTCGCAATGAACAAACAGAAATAGAAAAAGAATTAGGTCATCAAGCCACTCTCAAAAACATTCAGATGGAGGATCAAGGTGGAAAAGCAAATAATAGATTAGTTGGAATGACATCGTGCAAGGGGCCCACCCAAAACAAAAGCAAGTGATGATAATCTTGTCCTGGAATTGTAGGGACTTAAGGTCTAAGAAAAGGAGATCAGGAGCTAGATCCCTCATCAAAAAGGAAAAGCCCTCTGTAGCCCTTCTCCAGGAAATGAAACTTGAAGACAATGAAATGTCAACTCATCACCTCCAAGTCTGGAATGGAAGCGGAAATTTCTTTAGTAAGTTCTCGAGGTGCGTCAGGAGGCCTATGCATCGTTTGGGACCAATCTCAAGTTCTTCTACACTCCAAAAGTGTCCATTGGCTGGTAACCACTTTCTGAGACTTAGCCTCTAATAAAGTATGTATAGTATAGTCAACATTTATATGCCTGTGAATTTTAGGGAGAAATAAGAATGTTGGGCCTCTCTTCATTCTCTGGTGGACTCGGTATCTGGAACCTATGGAATATTTAGAGGTGACTTTAATACTATTCTTCATAACTGTGAAAAGAGAGGAGGGTCGATTGTCAAAGACCCCTTTCAAGAACAAATGGAAGACTTCATCTCTCATGATCACTTGATGGATGTCAAACTAGTGGGGCTAAAATACACCTGGATCAATAAAAGGGTTGGTCCCAACCACATAGCAGCCGGATTAGACTGCTTCCTTGTCTCTGATGACTTTCTCCGCAACAATATCCTGGCGAAATCCTATATCTTAGCCTGGAATGGCTCAGATCACTGCCTGGATTTTCCCCTCCTATTAACTATAACCCCATCACCTTCAGATTCAACCCGATCTGGAACCAAAACCCTGAATTTTATGAAGTGGTTGATCAGTCTTGGCATACTAGGGTGGAAGGTAGCCCCATCCGAATATGGGAGGTCAAGATCAAAAGACTGAAATCTCACATTAAAACCTGGGTAAAATCCTCTAGGCAAGCTGGTCAGGCCCCCATCCATGAAATAGAAAAATCCATTGAAATCCTCCAATTCTCCATGGAGACCAATCCAATCTCTCTGAAGAATCCCTGTCTTAGGACAAATTCCTCTTTGACAAATACCATTCCCTCTTGAAAAATGAAGAAGAACAGTGGCGTCACAAATCCCACAGCTTGTGGCTTCAGGGAGGAGATCGAAACGCTAAATTCTTCCAAAAACAAGCAAAAAATCAGGAGAGGTAACTAAACATACAGGAGATTGAACTTCTGAAGTGAATGGCAAGATAAAGGAATTCCAACAAATAAAAGAAGTGGTGGAATTTTTTAAAAACCTCTATGCCCATCAAGCCCATGACTCGGAGGAGGCCGAGACCTATATGCTGGAGCATATGTCCCATGTTATCAATGAGGAAATGAACATGAGATTCGTGCTTCTTCCATCTGAAGATGAGATCCAAAGAACTGTCTTTTCTTTTCACCTGGATAAAGCCATGGCCTGGATGGCTTCTTGGCAAAGTTTTACCATAAATACTGAGACATCATTAAAAAGGACTTCAACAGAATGATAGGCTATTCTTTGAAGAACAGGGTGCATGGGCGGAGGAATAAATTTGTCATTTCTGGCCTTAATCCCCAAAGAACACAACCCTGTGCAATGTCTCCTACAAGGTGATATCCGAAATCCTAGCAGACAGGTTAAAGAACTCGTTCCAAGGATCATAAGAGAAAATCAAGGTGGACTTGTCCCGGGCAGACAAATATTTGATAATATAATTCTAGTACAAGAGGCCATATTTTCCATCAGAGAAAGGGGAGACAAGGGAATGGCCATTAAGTTGGACATAGCAAATGCTCCCGATCGTGTTAGTCACAGGTTCCTCTTCAACAGTACTTTTATTCAGTGGATTTCGCTTTGCATCAATTCTCCATGGATTGCTCCTCTAATTAATGTCAGGGCCACTGAATTCTTTTAGGTTTCCAGGGGTCTCCGACAAGGATGCCCATTTTCACCCTTCCTGTACATTATAGTAGCGGATTTGCTGAAGAAAAGATTAGAGCATGAATGCAGCATTGGGGTGGCTCCCTGGTCTGTGTTTCACGTCTTCAACCAAAAATTGTGAACCATGCTCAATTCTTAGACGACACCATTTTGCTGGGTGGAGCCTCGGTGACTACAGCAAGGAGATTTAAAAAAGTTCTGGACAAATTTATGGAAGCCACAGGGGGGCTAACTAAGTCAACTAAATATTTGATATTTTCTTGGAACATATTAGCAGGCTTGTGCCTTCAAGTGGGAGCATTTTTTGGTTTCAATGTCATAGAGGGAATCCCAATTAGCTACAAATCGCTCTCCTCTCAAGCTTGGAATTTGTTCTTGACAAGGTCAAAAAGAACTTAGAGTCGTGGGGGGCCAGATGTATCACTATTGTGGGAATTGTTCTTATTAAATCAGTTCTGTCAGCTATCCCCCTTTATTAGTTTTCGGCCTTGCTAGCCTCTCTCTCCATCCAACAAACCCTTGGGAAGATCATTCACAAATTTCTTTGGGAAGGTAGTAAAAACACAACCAAAAGTTGCATTTGATAAACTGGAGCACAATCCATGCCCCCAAAGAGCATGGTGGCTTGGGAATCAGAGACCCAGCTCTAATGAACCAGGCGATGGGTGCAAAGCTAACCTGGAAAGTCAGAACGGATAAGGAACCCTGGTGGGTCAAAGTCCTCTCTAGCAAGTATGAACAGCCGATCAGAGGACAGGGTAATTCTCCTCGCCTCTACTGATTTTATTTCAAATCACCTCAGCTGGACTCTTGGAAATGGCTCCTCAATTCGATTATGGGTAGATCTTATACTTAACTGTCCCCCTCTTCTCAGATCTGAAGAACTACGACCCCTACATTAGTTCACCCAGGAAAAGACACTTGCAGGCATCTCAAAATGGAAGGGGGATGGAACATGGGAAGACTGACATCTAGAGAATGTTCCTCCAAATCTTGAGTACCTGGTGGATATCCTCAAAGTTAAACTGTCGGGCTGTGCTCCAATAAATTGATCGCAGAGTGACAAGCTAGGATGGAAAGCTCACTCCTATATTGTAAAGGCCGGGTATGAAGAACTGCTCTTTTCTTTCCAGATTCCGCTAAGATCTCCATGTGGAAAAAGCTTTGGGTCAACAATGCCATCCCAAAGGTAGATACATTCTGCTGGATCCTCCTTCACAAAAATATTTTGACCAGAAAATCTTAGGAAGAGAGGTATATATGGATCCTCATGATGCTCTCTGTGTAAGCACCATGAATAGACTGTTCCCCGTCTTTTCCTGTTCTGCCCCTTCTCTTCTCGAGTATGGAGCTTGGCTCTTGGCCCCCTGTTTCCCTGGCTAAAAAAGCTCTCTGCCATTGAGGTTTCATTAAGGGTTGGCACAAGCAATACCATGGGTCCTTTGAAGGGAAGCCTGGCCTGAAATGGATCTAGACCTCACTCCCAAAATTTATATGTTGGCAAATTTGGCTATAAAGAAACAATGCAATTTTTAAAGATGTCTGTATTTTTGATTGGGTCACAGCCATGAAAACGCTCTCTCTATGTTTATAATTTAACAGTCTTAAGCTTAAGGATTGAGACACATCTTTGGATGCTGAAGAAAATTGCTGGATCGACCTCCTTATAGGCCCTCAAGTCATTCCTTGCCAGATAAGGCAGATAGAAGGCACAACATCTAGGAATTGCAAACTTAGACTCTCGGATCAAGAATTTGTAGCTTGACCCTCCAAACAAAATTCATGGACACTCTTTTGTGATGAGCTTCAAAAAGGAACCCACCGATGGCAGGAGGGGGAACAATAACCTTGCGGAGTTGTATGCACTATATGGCGCCTACAAATAGCCAAGACACTGAGGATTTCTTCTATATTAAATTATTGACGATTCTCTCATTGCTATCCAGCACCTCTTCAAAGGCTGTAATCCAGAGAACAACCAAATCTCACTCCTTTGTAGAATCTAGGCCTTGTTGAATGATTTCTCTTCAAAATCTTATTTCCATGTACTGAGAGGACAGAATAAGGAGGTTGACTTGCAAGCCAACAGGGCATGCCAACTAGATGACATGCAATGGGAGATGAAGGGGTCAATTGAACAGCATGTTATTCCATGAAGAGGTTAATAAAACATGTTGGATCCCTTTCCCCCAGAGAAGGTAGTCCCTGTCCCTCTCAATTCCAATGTATCACATTTTCAGCACCACCTCAAGCCGATGGCGTAATGTCTACCTCATGCTTTGCAGGAATGATGGATGTAGAAATTTCTCATTTCCCACCCCGGTTTTCAGTTTCTCCTTATTTCTCCCATATAGTTAAATGCCCTTTCCCATAACCATACATTTAACAAGCTGGAAAAAATAAATTTGCTGAAAACACAAATTCTGGAAATTTTACAGAATGCTGGAAATTGCAGAAATAAAAATCAGCAGTAATAAACAGCCATTAAAACACATTTAAACACTGATATTTTTGGTCAATGTGACCCTGGAAAAACCCCCTACAACTCTTGGGGAAAATCAGTTTGAGAGTTCTTCTTTACTTTTGGAAAATGCCTTTTTACAGTAAGAGAAATATTCAACAAAAATCAGCAAGCAAACTTTTACAACTTATCTTAGCCTTGCTGAAACTCAGCCTTGCTGAAACTCCGCTGCTGATACTCCGCTGCTGAAACTCCGCTGTTGAAACTCCGCTGCTGAAACTCCGCTGTTGAAACTCCGCTGCTGATACTCCGCTACTGAAACTCCGCTGCTGATACTCCGCAGCTCACTGTCCAGAAATCTCCCTTGCTCTCTTGCTCTCCTTCTCTCAATCTGCTCATGAAAGAATGAATAACCCCAAGTGACTTTTGGGTGATCCAAGTGACTTTTGGGTGATCCCTAAATCCAATCGCTGAAATAGATTGAGATCTAAGGCTGAGATTAAATGCTCATTTAAATCTCACTTTTTATTTTTTAATTCACCCCTTTAATAAAGACTCACTTAGTCATTTATTTCCAAAGTCACTTTTCTTTTCTAATTTTTCAACACTCCATCTTACCGAGGAAGGTGTTCCTCACCACACCCATCTTGTCTTTGAAGTAGACATGCTTGCCCCGTGGTAAGGCTTTGGTAAGAATATCTGCAACCGGCTCATCAGTGGAAATATACTCAAGCTTCACAGCTCCCTTCTGAACATAGTCTCTGATGAAATGATATCTGATCCCGATATGCTTTGACCTGTCATGAAATACTGGATTCTCCGTGAGTTTAATGCAACTCTGATTATCACAATAAATCACTGAAGGTTTCAACGGTCTCAACGGCTGACCAAATAAGCCAAACAACATCTTGCGAAGCTAGATAGCCTCACAACTAGCTAGACTGGCTGCCATATACTCTGCTTCCGCTGAACTCAGTGCTACTGACTGCTGCTTCCGGCTGAACCATGACACTACTGCTGAACCCAACCCAAAACAGCACCCTGAAGTGCTCTTCCTATCAGAAGCACAACCTGCCCAATCATAATCAGTGTATCCTGCCAATCTCACTCCATCTCCCTGCCTGTAGTCCAGACCATAATCCACTATCCCCTGCAAGTACCGCAAAATGTGTTTTGCAGCCACCCAGTGAACCTTCCTAGGCTCACACATAAACTGACTCATCGTGTTGACCGCAAAACATATATTTGGTCTAGTGTTGACCAAATACATCAAGGAACCAATCAGCTGCCTGTAGAATGTGGGATCCACCAACTCGGAATCCGAAGCATAAAGCTTCTTCCAGTTGGTGATCATCGGTGTCGACATGGGTCTACAATCCTCCATGTGGAATCTGCTAAGGATGTCCACAATATACTTCCTCCGCCCCAGGAAGAAATGCCCCTCCTCCTGCCACACCTCCAAGCCCAAAAAGTAATGCATCAAGCCGATGTCCTTCATCTCAAACTCCGTCGCAAGATCTCTCTTGCAGTGCTCTATGAGTCTCTCTGCATTTGTAATGACTAAGTCATCCACATACAACACCAAAATGAGAGGCTCCTCACCAATCACAATAAAGTAAAGGTTCGCATCTGCCTCACTCTTTGTGAAACCCATCCCTTGCAAATATGTATCTATCTTGGAGTACCAAGCTCTGGGAGCTTGCTTCAGGCCATAAAGGGCCTTCTTCAGTCTGCACACATGGGACTCCTTCCCATGCATCTCAAAGCCCTGTGGCTGCTCAATGTACACCTCCTCCTGTATGAAGCCATTGAGAAATGCAGTCTTCACATCCATTTAGTAGATCTTCCAACCCATCTCTGCTGCTATCGATATAATGGAGCAGATCGAAGTATATCGAGCCACGGGAGCGAAGGTCTCCTCATAATCAACTCCCTCTACCTGGGAGAACCCTCTAGCCACAAACCTTGCTTTGAATTTCTTAATGCTGCCATCTGCAGCATGCTTTACCTTGTAAAGCCATCTGGAAGTAACCACGGATTTGCCCTCAGGCCTCGGCACCACCTCCTAAACATCATTCTTCATGATAGAAGAATACTCCTCCTGCATAGCCTCTCTCCAGACTTGCTGGCTAGCTGCCTCCTCATAGCTAGAAGGCTCAGAGTCAAGGATGCTGGTAACCATCGCCATATGGCTACAAAACCTCTCAGGTGGTCTACTCTCTCTGACCGGCCTCTTCGACTCAGCAACAGATGAGGCATCTCTCAAGGTCTCTTGAAGCCACTTGGGCTTCCTCTTCCCTGAGCGCACTTCTCCCATCAGAGAATGAAACTCCTCCTCCTCATCATCATCAGGAGCCTGAACTCTTGACTGTCTGTCTGCTGTCCTCCTGCCTGCACCTGAACCTGTAGAAGCCGAGGTACCGTGTGAACTGTCCATCAGTGGACTCCCTAGTGAATTGCTCTGTGAACTGTTTTGCATGCTGCCCGGAGCACCACCCCTTTGGCTCTGTGAGCCACTGCTCACTGACGGACCTGACATCCTCATAGATGTACCTCCTGGATCCCACTGGATCCCTGCGACTGACTCAACTGCTGCTGAGGGTCTGGCTGATCTAGATACTCTAACTCCCGTGACCTCCTAAAGGCCCTGTCCTCTTCAAACTTCACATCCCGTCTGAAACAACTCTCCTCTGTGCAGGAATGTAAATCCGAAAGGCCTTTGAGGTCTCACTGTAGCCCACAAAGATACCCTTCTCTGCGGTGGGCTCTAGTTTGGTCCTCTTCTCCTTGGGTATATAGGAGTATGTAATGCATCCAAAGACATGAAGATGACCAATATCAGGCTTCTTCCCAGAGAAAGCCTCCTCCGGAGTCATGTGCCCCAAGGCACGATGCGGACTCCTGTTCTGCAAGTAAACAGTTGTGTTGCAAGCCTCTGCCCACAAGAACAATGGCAACCCCTGATCATGTAACATGGCTTTGGCAACCCCTATGATGGATCTGTTCTTCTTCTCTGCAACCCCGTTCTGCTGGGGGTTGTAAGGAGCAGTGAACTCCCTCCTAATGCCTGCCTCCGCACAATAGTCAACAAACTCTCCAAGGGTGTACTCTCCTCCATTGTCCGATCTCAGGGACTTGATCTTTCGACCTGTCTGTGTCTCCACAAGAGCTCTGAACTCCTAAAACCGCTTGAAGACCTCACTCTTGGTCTTCAAAAAATAAATCCTGGTCCTCCTGGAGTGATCATCAATGAATAAAACATAATACTCATATCCACTCAAGGAAACATGAGACATTCGACCGCTCACATCGGAATGAATCAAATCAAGTATCCCAGTCGCTCTGCTGTCACTGCTGGGAAAAGGGGATTTGGCAAACTTGCCCATCGCACAACCTCTGCAAGTATCAAAGTGATCAATACTGAAATTTGGCACACCTGTAGTGATCTCCCACAATGTCCTCAAGGCTCCATGATACATATGTCCCATCCTGCGGTGCCAAATCTCACACAGCTCAAAACTGCTAGCTCTGCTGTCGGTACTACTGCTCAATGCCAAAAGGGGTTGGAATGCAAACTTGTACACCTTTGCATGGCGTACACCTATCACTCTAGCTGAATCAGCGGGAGTGCCCCTGGGATACATCAACACCTGTCCTCCCCTGAACAGTACCTCATATCCTCTGTCCTCCAAAGCTGAGACGGATATGAGGTTCTTCCTCATCCCTGGCACATAAAGAACATCTGACACTTTCAAGGGAGGTTTGGACTCCCTCTGAAATGTCAGTGTCCCCACCTCGACTGCTCTAACAACTCTGTCATCACCGAGTACTACCTCTATATCAATGTCACTCTCTGAAAGCTTTGAGAAGTACTCACGGACTCCTGTCATGTGACGTGAAGCCCCACTGTCCACATACCAGATACCTGAAGATGCTCCACTAATCGAGGGAAAAGCATGCTCCCTCTGAACCTATGTGGCATGTGATCCTGCACAAGAGGACTCACACGTAGTGAATGCAAACTCCCGGTCAAAACGACCTGCAAAGTCCTCAATCTCTGCTGAAGCTGCCACGTCTTGGTTCTTCCCCTTCTTCTTCTTCTTCTTCTTCTCCGGACACACAACTGCATAGTGTCCCATCTTTTGACAATTCCAACACTTCACCTTGGAATAGTCCTTCTGTGTGTTCCCCTGTTTACCTTTACCTTTGCCTTTGCCCCCACCACTGCTTGTGGAAGCCTGCTTCTTCCCTTTGCCTTTCTTGCCTCCTGCCACCAGTGCTACATCCTCATCTTGCTCAACTGGGTTGGCTGCCCCAAGTCGACCTTTCTTAATCTCTGTCTGCATGCAATCATTCCAAAACCTCTCCCATGTGGGAAGGGTCTCACGTGCACAAACCCCATCAGCAAAGTTCAACCATGAACGGGGGAGACCATTCACTGCAATCCGCACCAACTCAGTGGGTGGAATGGCTTCTCCAATCGCTGCCAACTCATCTACAACATTAGTAATCTTTGTGAGATATCCAGCTGCACCATCATTACCCATCTTAATGTTCTTCAGCGTCTCCTTCAGGACCATCTTTCGGTTCTCATTGGTACTCTGGTAGAGATTGGACAATGCTGTCCACATCTCATGGGCATTGCTCTTTCCTCTCACATGAGGAATGCAATGATCTTTGATTCCGTCTAGAATCAGCCTCTTACCTTTGTTGTTCTTTTTATTATAAGCTGTCAACTGAGTAGCATCAGTAGGCATAACAACAGGGTTCTGTGTGGTATGCACCATGATATCCCAGAGTTTTGCCTCTTCAAAGATACTTTGCATTCTCTCCTTCCAAACGCTGTAATTTGTATGCCCATCCAGACTATCCTCCACCCTCAATCCCAATGACATCTCGCTGTCTTAAAACTGAAAAATAGCACTGCTGTAGTAAAGATAAAACTGCTGTTTATGAAAAAAATCAGCTTGCTGGAATTTTCTGAGTGAAAAATCAGCAGCTGTAATTTTTCCTTTTGCTGTCCCAAACTGTCCTTCAGCACTCAAGCTCTGATACCATGTAGAAATTTCTCATTTCCCACCCCGGTTTTCAGTTTCTCCTTATTTCAGGAAATTTTACAGAATGCTGGAAATTGCAGAAATAAAAATCAGCAGTAATAAATAGCCATCAAAAAACATTTAAACACAGATTTTTGGTCAATGTGACCCTGGAAAAACCCCCTACAACTCTTGGGGAAAACCAGTTTGAGAGCTCTTCTTTATTTCTGAAAAATGCCTTTTTACAGTAAGAGAAATATTCAGCAAAAATCAGCAAGCAAACTTTTACAACTTATCTCAGCCTTGCTGAAACTTCGCCCTGCTGAAACTCCGCTGCTAATACTTCGCTGCTGAAACTCCGCTGCTGATACTCCGCTGTTGAAACTTCGCTGCTAATACTCTGCTGCTCACTGTCTAGAAATCTCCCTTGCTCTTTTGCTCTCCTTCTCTCAATCTGCTCATGAAAGAATGAATGACCTTTTCCTCTTTTTCCTCCTTTAATCTAACCCCAAGTGACTTTTGGGTGATCCCTAAATCCAATGGCTGAAATAGATTGAGATCTAAGGCTGAGATGAAATGCTCATTTAAATCTCACTTTTTATTTTTTTAATTCACCCCACTTTAATAAAGACCCACTTAGTCATTTATTTCCAAAGTCACTTTTCTTTTTTAATTTTTCATTGACTTTATAAAAGTCACTTTAAAATTAGACTTAGTAACTTTATCACTTAAAGTCACTTTTAAATTAGATTTAACTTTATAAAATTATAAAGTCACTTTAGGAGAAAAATTAAATTCTTTTGGACACTTTTCCCTAGGCCAAAGATCAAAGCCTAAGGGAACCACCTGTCCTCCGGTACCAAATTTCAACAATGGAATGCTTGAAGTCTAGCCATTTGCAGGATGAGGTCACTAGGGTTGCAAGGACAGATATAGGTTAATATGTAATCTTCTCCCACGCAGTTGCCATTAATCAGAGGCAGACTGAACTGTCCACTCCCATCTCAAGAGGGATTGAAGGACATCTTATAGCGTGGGAATTGATCTGCATGGCGACAACATTTATGGACAGATCAGAAGCATGGCACCGGGTTCATTTGGGTCGAAATTTCGAGAAGGAGAGCATTCAATTTAAATTAACAGGTAATGTGAATAGACACCATAGTAGACAGGTCTTTGGCGTAAGAATCCTGTGGTGTGCCTACCTTTCGTTTCCAGGGGTGGCTCTGGACGAGGCAGGTTGAACTCACCTCCTCTGAATTTGAAGGCGCAATGATTCCTCTCTCACAGGCTAGAGATGAGTAGGCTATCCATCTGAAGGTGAGCACGCCTGCACAGGGGATAGGAGCAATGGTCACCGGCCAAGAAAAACAGTGTGGAAAGATTGCAATCCTATCTCTCTCTGCCATGGATGAAGGCTGGCATGAGGAGGGATATCCTCTCTTGATAAATTTTGGTATTCTGTGGACTTTTCCTCTGAGTAATATCGACCCCTTGGGAAGAGCCTGAGCCCCCTCCAAACATGGCCCTCATGCAGTCAGGAGGAAATCGTTCTCAGCATTAATTCCCCTGTTGGAGAGTATTGCACAGTGTGTCTGGCATATTGATTGCTGGGAAGGAATGACAAGCAGAGACGTCCCCTCCTCAAGCTCTGGGGGTCCATATCAGTGCACTGTTTGTCCTCACCCCCCAATTGCAGGAAATCCAGATATAAACAAAAGCAAACAGAAGATGAACCAGCAGACAGAACACATTCTCTTTCTCCATGAAGAGCTCTTGAAGCAGAAAGTGCAGATAGCCTAGGTTGTAGATGAACTGGTTCTGCCGCCACTATGTGAATTTACAAGCTCAGAGAAATGCAGACGAGGATCACAGCACAGCTAGTAGTGTGCCAGATAGACCCTCTGACAAGATGTCTACCGATCCGCCAAGTTGATCCATGACAGCACCATGTAAATGTATTTTGGTTGGTGGTATTTTTTGCAGAATCAATAGTTGCAACAATTTTTGTTTCATGTATGAAGAGTAAGCATGTAGCGAAATTTTTTGAATCTACCTCAAGGATATACTCAGAACAGATAGCATCTCTGTACCTCATGTATACTTCTCCCGGATTTTCAGATGCATTCCAGGTGCAGATTTTATAAAAAGCTTACTCATTTTTGTTAATTTTTTTTTGAAGACACCCTTGGTGCTGTGAACTATAGAAAGTATACTGGTATTGCTTCCAGAACTGATTTCATTAGTGTTAATTCCCCCCCACTCTAAAGCCTAGACAACCTTTTGTTGCAGTGGTTTGTCGTTCTCTTTGTTGCTGTGGTTTGAACTTTGCCACCCAATTTTTTCGTTTAGATGTAGGCAGTCACTGAATGTGTAGTCATTTGGTTTTAGTTTAAAAACAAGATATTGTACCCTGTTATCAGAGGTAAAGTATATACATATGTAACGATATATTAGTGATAACCAGTTCACTATTTGTATGCTCATGCCTATATGTGCAACAGGACTAAGTCGCTTGGTTCCAGTTTGAGTTCGAAAAAGACAACCTTGAATTTCGACAAAAAATCAACAAGAAAAATCTTAGTAAGAATTTGGTATGAAATTCAGTAGACTGTAAAATTTGAAAATCAAAAACTATACATTATAAAATTTAATACACATTATATATGCATATGAGAGATGTGAAAATAAAAATGAATTAGCAATTTAAATGAAATAAAATTAAAATTTGAAAATTTGTAATTAAAATTATGAAATAATAATAATAAAATATAAAATATAAGATGTAAAATTATATTACAAAATATAAGTAATAATAAAATTTTAGTGATATAACATATATATTAGTGATATACAATAAAATTTTAAATGTATGTTCATTTGAAAATTAGAAAACCAAGAAATTTGAGGTTCAAATCCCCTGTGGGTCAAACCAACAGAAAAAAGAAAATTAGAGGAGTTGCAAATTGGGTCGTGCCTGCAGAAGAACTCTAAACCTGGGTTCTTAGTGGTCACCTAAGAAATCGGATTCGCTGAAAACCCCTGCTATGTCCGGAATCCCACGATCAGACATGATTCAATGGGATATGTGTCCTCCGAGCGTGCCCAGTGTGTCCCCTGGAAATGCGTGTTGCGCAGCCCATAAAGCCAAGTTTGGGCTCATTTCTCCCTCATTATTTTGTGTCTCTCTTGTCATGGGTGTGTGGGAGCGACTAGCAAAGGGTTTGGTAGCATTTTGGAGGTGATTCAAGCAACAGGGAAGTGCATTTTGCTTCTAATTTTTTGCATTTTTATTATAGTTGTTTGCATGTGCATTTTTTTTACAAGTTGGTGCATTTTTTTTTACAGCATTCATGGCTCATTCAAGGGTGGCAGGGAAGGGACAAAGGAAGGGGAAAAATGCCCCCATTGGAGATGCCCCTCCTATTCCAATTTCATCCGGGTCTGTAAGTGTTCCCTCTATTGGAAGTGGAGCTGCAACAGTAGTTTCAAATGTTGAGGGGAGAATTAGTTTAGAAAGACAGCAGGATCAAGAAAACAAATATCCTTTGTGGAAGTATATCACAAGAGAGCAAGGGCCATGAAAAAGTGGAAGGGAGGAGACAATGTTGCTTGGAAATGCAACTATTGCAACAATCATTTCATGAGCATTTATTACCGTGTGAAAGCTCATTTGTTGGCTTTACTAGGTTGTGGAATTGAAGCATGTACACGTGTCTTTAGCTAATTGGAAAGAAATGGGAAAAGAGGCCAATGTTGGTGTGGCAAAGGTGGTTGTATCATCTAAAAAAAAATGATGATCCCCTTCCATTCTTGAGGAAAAGCAACAACAAATTTCCATTTGATAGTTTTGGTGGGGGTCAAGTAGCAAAAAAAGGGCAAGGATACTTGGTCCAATGGACAAGATTTTTCAGAAAGAGAAACAAGAAGAGCTTGATCTCACCATTGCATTCTTTTTCTATCAAAACTTCATATCTTTTAATGTTGCACGCTTACCTTTATTTATTGAGATGTGCCGAGCTCTAACTTAAGGGGCTCCATCAGGATATGTGCCTCCTGGGCCATAGAAGCTTAGAATCACATTGTTGAGTAAGGCAAAGAAAGAGGGAAAGAGGTGGACAACATGCTTGAGCCTGTTAAATCAACATGGCCAACATCTGGGGTTAGTATTGTTTCTAATGGATGGAGAGATCCAACGCGCCACCCACTCATCAACTTCATGTTGTCTTCCTTGAATGGACCAGTGTTTTTGAAATCAATGAATGCACTTGGACAATACAAGGACGCACAATATATGGGTGAGTTGTTCATTAAAGTTATTGAAGATGTATGTGTTGATTCTTGTGTGCAAATCATTACAGATAATGCACTTGTTTGCAAGGTTTTCGACATGATTGTGGAAGCTAAATATCCACAAGTATTTTTGACACCTTGCATTGTCCATTCCTTGAATTTAGCACCTAAATCTATTGCTTCTAATGTGCCTTGGATTGGAAGTATTATTGAGGATGCACGGCATATCCACAACTTTGTATAAAATCATACAAATGCGCTCACAATCTACAAGGAGTACACCAATCTATCATTGTACAAGGAGTACACCAATCTATCATTGTTGAAGATTGCAGATACATGGTTTGCCTCTTCATTCATCATGTTGAAGAGGTTGAGGGAGGTCAAGACCACTCTTCGGGCCATGGTTATTTCAGAGTTTGTCTTTTTGGAGAAAGACGGATCAAGTAGCCTCAAACAGAGTGAATGACACAATGTTAGATGATGCTTGCTTTCCTATGATTTATAGATAAAAACCAACCCATCTTAGGAGAGATTTATGAGGGATGGGATTCCATGGTTGAGTCTGAGGAACATTATTTTACAGAGTGAGTGCCCCGAGTATGAGACATCATCAGAGGCCTTATTCACCACCATACATGGTATTCTTGTCAGCAGATGGGACAAGAATTGCACACCATTGCATTATTTGGCTCACTCATTGAACCCAAAATACTACAACCATGAGCGGCTGGATGGTGGACCTACCCACCGATTCCCTTCTCACATGGATGGTGAAATTTCACAAGGGAGGAAGGATGCATTGAGGCGGATTTTTTAGGATAGAGCATCCCTTGATGAGGTGGAGGATGCCTTTGCAAAGTTTTCCACTGGCATTGGTCGATTTGCAAGATATGATGTGATTATTTTTGGAGGGAAACTGATGGGGAAACAAGACCTTCTCTACGGTGGTTAGCCATGCGGCTCATCTCTCAGGGGACTTCATCTTCTTGTTGTGAGAGGAATCAAAGCACATATGGGAATTTGTATAGTGTCAAGAAGAGCAGGCTTGAGCAGTCAAGGGCAGAGACAATGGTGTATGTGCACACCAACTTTTGTCTTATTTAAACGCAGAGAGATGAGTGGTTGAAGGGAAAGCCAAAGATGTGGGATGTCCACACCAACAGATGCATAGATGACATTGGATACATAGGAGGATGCAGCCGAGGAGAGTAGTGGTGACCATGACAGTGATGCTGATTTTGAGGATGATGATGATTGATGACTAATGAGCTACGTTGTACTTTTAGTTGTTTTGTATTTTCTATTTCTATTTGCCATTGGCATTGCTACTACCTATGTAACACATTTTGATTTTGATGAGTTAATGAAAAAACTGCAGTTTTTTGTCTTTCTCCTATTGGATCATTGATGAATCTGTCACAATTGTATTTGTATGCATAATGTTACTTTGTAAAATTTACAAATTTTAAATCTAAAATGTAGAATCTAGATCTATGTATGAATTTGTATCGTGAATGAGAATTTGTGTAAGAAATATCTAATTTTTAATATATATATATATATGTATGTCAGTTGTCTTAGGTGGTCACCTATGATTCAGGAATGAACCCAGGCCTTTAAGTATATTGTCTCACTTGCATTTAGATTCGGCTAACAGTCATGAAACTACTTGCTGCTTGCTTGGAGGATGGGATTGTGGATTGGCGTTGATTGAAAAGAATGATACCATATGTGGACAGACTGGGAAGTCTGTCAGCTGCTGGGTTCTTTATTTTTTAATTAATTTTGGACCCTCCAAAACAAACCCCTCATTATTTGAGGTTCACTTGACTAAGATTTGGCTTCAAATTCACTGAACCTCGAATGATTTTGTTCTATTTATTTTGAGATGTGCAAGTTTTGAATTTGGACCTTGAAGTTCGCTGAATCCAGGGACTTAGCAAAAGATGTAACCAGTTCCAGTTTGCTTACCAAAACCCATATCCTTTACATCAACTGAATGTAATCCTTCTTGGTCTGTAATTGCATCATGAATTTGTTTATTGTGAAGGAACCCAAGTTGTTCGTCAGATATTTTTTGCTTTTGAGAGAATACCTTTGAGCCTGTTTGCTATTATTTTTGAAATAATTTTATAAACAGTGTTACAAAGCGAGCTAGGCCTGTGGTCATCCAGTGTTTTAGGATCATTCCTTTTGGGAATTAATGCTATGAATGAGTCATTCAAGGCCTCTATGACTTCGTGATATTTTGGACTATTCAATTACCTTTAACAGTCCTCTAGCAAATTCATATAAGATCATGTAAAATTCCACTGTCGACCTATGTGTGCTTGGACTTTTTGCTTGCTTGAAACATTGAAGAGTAGTTTTCAGTTCTTCCTTTGTTACATCAGCATTCAGTTCCTCATTCTGCTGGTCATTCACAAACCTAGGGAAATTTGAGCCCACCTTAAGAATATCAGTATGTTGCATCTTCGTTAATCTTGGAACTTGGACACTAAATGATTGACATTTTCTTCTGATATTTCCTGAGAGTCTTTTATGGGTGCCCCTTGCCCATCTTGATCTGACATTCAAGGAGAGAATAATTGACAGCCTAGAGGCTTTCCCTGCTCTGTCGCTCCCCTTGATTATGAGGTTCTACCTTTCTTAACCTCTTTAATGGCCTCCTTTTTTAGTTTGGGAGAGAAGTGATTTCTGACCTACTTAAGAGACTTTTCCTTCTTCCATCCCTACATACTTTTAGGTAGTACATCCTCTGGACTCAAGGTTGTATATTGGGCCATTAATCCCATCACTTTCCATTGAGAAGCACATAATCCTGGGATGGAGAGGCAGCTGGAGAATTGGATAGGATAGTTTTATTAGCAGGAACAATATTTCTAGGAATATCTGTAGAAGGGATTCTGGCAGATTCCAAAATTTTAAACGGTTCCTTCTGGATATCTAGTCCATCTACATTCCGATAAGAGTCACTGAAGAAGGGAGCTATTCTTTCTCTTGAGATATTAAGCAATTGAAAGGGATTGAGAATTGTGGTTCATCATGGAATTATCCATACCTTTTGCGGGCACCCTTGTTTCTTCTGGCTTTGGCATGACCTTACATCTTACAAGCCTCTGACTTGATTCCTTTGTCACGTGGTTGCTGTGTCTTCCACTGCATCGATAGCTTGATCAGATTGCGAACCCTCTTCTTTTGTTGATGTTCCTAGGGATTTCTATAATAAGTATAGTCCTTCTAGACATGACCAATTTCATGGCACCTTGAGCACCTGAAGGGGATCTCTCATTAGCATGAAACTTGCACAAAATGCCATTTTCTTCACTCATTTTCCGGTTCCACTAGAGGTCCCTCTGTTAGACCAATCTCATCCAGAATTTTTACTATTTTCTTATCAATTTTTGAATGGAATCCTATTCTATCCATTGTGACTTTGAAAATGGATTATCTACATCTGATTCTGATCTGAGCTTGAATCCAGGCCATCCCCTTATTGAGGTGAGGTATTTTGTAATGTAGCCCAGGGATTGAACCAATTCTGCCCCATCTATCTCTCTAGCCTGCCTTCTGAAACAAATTTATCCATGAAGCGACCAGACTACGAGTAAGGGTTGTTTTCCTTCGAGACCTAATGGGTGGTGTTACTCACATCCATAATGTTATCTGGCCTTATGTAGTAGTGACTGTACAATGCACATGCATAGTTGTTGCTTTTGATATTATGCTCTGCCCCAAATGAAAAATGAAATACAATGATATAACATGTTATATTTATAATCTTTGAAATAATACTCTAGTCTGTCATTACAAAAAATAACAAAAAAACTGAACAAGGCTGGAGGCACAAGTTCTGTTCAATTTTCTGGTTTATCATAATGGTATCATCCGATGTGCTGCCTAATCTTCTCGTTTGTCATGATTTATATACCATCAGTTTCTGAGGATTAATTTCTATTTGTTTTAGGGGTCACTGCATGACCTTTGTAACTAGGCACATAGCACATTTTATTAAAATTTTGAAAAACCCAAGCGATTGGAAATTTGTTCAGTGTAATATATATGATGTGATATATAGCATATATCTTGATTTGTAGGACATGTTATGCTAGTTAGGTGTGATTTCTGTCCTTTTAGTCTACGAGTTATTTGTTTGGACTCCACGATGTAGTTGAGTTTTTCCTCTTATGCTTGACATCGGGCTTGTTATGGTGGACTTTAAACATAAATGCAACAAGTCCACTCGAATGAATTGACGTCATCTTTTCATCCATTTGGTATTGCATATGAACTGTGAACTAATAGCTGCTAATGTTGTGCAGGCTGGAGTCTTTGTCTAAATCGGCTATGACTTGTAGCATGTTATGGATTATTCCATTATTGATCTGTGGTCTATCTGGCAGTGAGATGCATTTTCAGTTTGCTGAGGGTTTGAAAGTCAGCACTTGTTCTGACATTTCTGAAAATCTTACACTTGCCACGGCAAAATTGCCAGAGATGGTTGCCACAGTAACAAGGAATGCAGTGTTTTTTAAAGACAGGACACCTTGGAAGTTTGGAACTCCTTTTCGGTTGTTGAATTTTACAGGTATAAGAGGTTCTCTCTACGGTACCACAGGGTTCATTCTGGTGGTTGTCTTTTACTATGTTGTATAAAAGGTTGAAAGATGGTTGGGTTTCGATCATGTCAGGTTATATTGGGATTCCTGTTGATAGAATTCGTCTAGAGTGGTATTTTTTACCATTTTTCTTCCCAGACAGTTTTCCTGAGATGGGGCATTGTACTAGAGCTTGTTTATGCAGACGAACCCTTTGTGAATATCACATGGTGATAAAGAAATATGAATCTAAAGAATTATAGCAGCCATCTCACGATAAATTGCAACTGACCTGGCAATAGGTTAATGTGTTTACATGATCACAAAGACTACCATCAATGGGTGTAAGTAGCAGCGTGCTTAAGTTCATAACTGGCTGATATTGCTAGGTTTGACAATGATCAACATTATGACAAATTTCAGGGGAGGTAATGGCTCCCTCTACCTAGCATTTCTGTATGACACATTGCTAAAAAATAACATCGATTTTGATTTGCTATTGCATACCTCTTTCTATGCTCTTTGTAATTCTCAAGAAACCTTAATTGTTCTTGAAATTTTCATGACAATTTAGACAGATGCAAGATATGATAACTCGACCAGCATTGCTATTTTTAGTCCATAAAAGTTTGGATGAATAGCTTTCGGGCTTTAAATAACTATGTTTATATTTACATAACAATGAAATGGTTTGAAATTTCTGGCCGAACTCTGCAATTATGCTGGTTACAATGAAGGTTGATGTGGTATATGTCCATGTGAAGGCAGACTTGCACTTGTTTGTGCTGGTGATGCTATTCAATTATTTGATACAAGTTCTCGATAGCAAAGTTTTTGTTCAATTGCATCCGCAGGTGAACCTGAATATGGAAATTGAAGCCCATGTATAAAGAAGAATTGAAGTGGATACATTTATCCAATCTCAGGTAATATTAGGGATGGCATGGATAGAAGTTCTGCTTATAGGGAGATGGCATTGATAAAAATGAACAAACTAGTGGTATTATATATTAGTACGAAAGTGGTTTCATATGGCATTTCAAACTCTTTTCTAATCTGTAGGATGTAATTTATTGTCTCTCAATTGTAGGGTTGTTGCAGCCTGCAGTTGTTTAGGGCATCAAGCTGCATGTACATTTCTATTCTAAAATAACAAGTTGAAAAAAGATTCGAACAGAAAATAAATTGTGGGCAAGATGGTAGGTCACCAATGCAGATGTGTGTAAAGCATTAGGACTTTATGAGTCAAAAACTGAACGGATGAATGTCCATCCTATTATCTAAGACTGTTTTGGGGAGATCACCCTAATTGCAATACTGCTTTTGATGGCGTGCAGGGTCAGCTAATGATGATTCTTGGAGACCAGTTCTGGCACAAATATCCCTCAGCTTGAGAACAGATTATTAATTTTTATTTTCGTCTTCGTCTTAAGAAACAAGTATCACATCTTGGTCCGCACAAAGACCCCTGTTGAGTCTGTATGAAGATCATATAAAAAATGTATTTGGCTGCGTCATTGCTGCATAGAACATCGACAGTCGAGGGCATTCGCATGAGTTGAGCTAAATTACAATGTTATTATTTTTAATATCTGTACAATTATCAAATTTTATTATTATGAAGGAATTATTTGTTTGTAATAACCTATTTCAAAATGATTCTTTTGGGAAATTATTACTAATGGGCGGTATCTCATTCTTAACAAAGAGAACATACATGGGAGATATTTCATTCCCAACAAAGAGAACTAAAGCTAGATAATCATTACTGCAACTAAATATTTCAGCAACTACAGCAACTACAAAGTGACTAAAGTTGAGAATTAATAAACAACCACAAACTTCATTCATTAAAGAAGTTACAAACCACGAATTTCATTCATTAAAAAAATGATTGACGGCTTCTATGGAAAGTGATGTTGGCTGGTTTATTGCAAATGGGAAAAAACTAAAATATCGATTCCTGAACTTCATGGTTAAGATTAGAGAAACCCAATCATCTGAAAAAATAGGTTTGTTGAAGGAGGGGATGTTAGAATGCACAAATTTTGAGGTTGTGCGTATATAAACTTGAGGTTTACAATAACATTCACCCAAATCTAAAGGTCAATAGAACACACAAATATCTGAGGTATATGTACAGTTTTGACCCAGTCTTCAGACAATAAAACACAAAATTGTGGTACAAATTAGTGAGGTACGTGTACAGTTAAATATTATTGGGAAACACGTACTGTTCAATAGTGTACTAGTGTTCTACAGTCGTTTTTCTGGGCATGTTTTATTAGTGTTGACTGAATGTATAGCAAACTCTCGTTTCCTGGCAGGACTTGGGCATGTTTTATTAGTGGACTGAATGTATAGCAAACTCTTTTTCGCTGTCAGGATTTGGTGATATAAGAGTTATGATTCTGTTTGTTTTTTGTAGCATCTGGGCATTGATTTGGAATTTTGATGGATTTTTTGCAACTGGGTGGGTATAAAATGAGACAAAACCCTTCCGGGTAAAGTTTTGTCATGCACAGAGCTTGAATTATTGTAGAGTGCTGATGATGGGCAAAGATTTTGTCGGATTTTGTCTCATTCAGTTCCAATTAGTTGTTGGAATGCGGATCTGTTTTTTTCATGTTTGGTTTATTATGATTTTGTGAACTAGTGTTGAAAAAATCGACCTCTGCAACAAATTTTAGAGGGTCCAGAAAACATCTTTTTGGAAACATCAGCCAAAAAATTGATAAACAATTTTTTTGCTAGGTTGAGTCCTGAGATGACTGATCTGCCTAATCTATGACTTGAGTAGCTGTGACCCAGGGACATCTAAGCCGTCAAAACTATGAGGGATTACCCCTCTACTGGGCCACACCGGCCTTTGGCACGGCTGGATTTCTGTCCATGGAATTTTGAATTGGTGACCTTTATACCACGGAGTGCTTTACAACTTATCACTATCTTCTTTATGTCCCATGAGTGTAAACCATTGTAAATATTAAGAAATACAAAATATATTCATTTTTTCAAAATTGGAAAAAGTTGGCGAATATTGGAAAAAATAAAATCAGGCTGGAAAAATTGTGATTTTTTTCGGCAAAAAAATCCCAGCTTGCCCAAAAAAAACAGCGATTTATGATTTTTTTTTTTTTTCCATTTTCAGTTTTTTCAATGTAAAATATTTTTACTTTTTCCAACGTTGTAGGAGTTCTCGAACATAGATACGGATTTTTAATGAGAAAACTTAAAAGTAAGTTGGCATTTATTTGTTTCAATGCAGATTTTGATGGACAGTATTCTTTTTAATGAAATTTCTGAATAGAGTCCGCTTTGTGGAGTGTTTTCATGAGATTATGACCATGGATCACAGTAAGTGAGTAGCTGGCGTGATAAGATAACAACGGGGATGTCAAAAGGTGCTGACATATTACATTAAAAAGGCTAGGCTCAGAACTAGGCTAAAATATAAGTGAAGACCAGAATGTATGTACGATATTGATTAGATTAATATACAAAATTGTGACAAGAGGACGTGAGATGGTAAACCACACATTTGAAATCCATAAAAATAAAGTTGTCTCATAATATTACATGATAAAATATTTGGCAAAATAATGTCATACGAGAGTCGAATATGTGATTGGGGATGACAATGTTTGCTGGCATCAAAGTGTGGGTAAACATTGGATAACCTTGACCCTGCGTCATTTACATTAAAAAAAACCTTGACAATAGTGACTAACATTGAAATTCATAGCATGAAGTGTAATGTCAATGTATATTACTCTTCTACTTAATTCTTGGTTCTTAATATAACTATTCGATGCAACTTTAGACCTTAAAATCAAATTTATATAACTCATTGAGTTTATAGAGTATATATAACTCATTGAGTTTATAGAGTATATATAGTGATTGTGCCTATCTAGTGTTTTAATTCTTTATCGAGTGCATTTAACAAAATCTCTTTTAAATAACATTGTATAATATTGATTATTGTTCTAAATATATCTATTCAGTGTAATTTATGACTTTTACATCAAATTAATAATATGTTGGGTTTATATAATATATATAACTAGTCTAGATCCATCTTAACTTCAAATCTATCAAGCGTCGAGCGGGACCAAATATTTTGAGGTGCAAATCTCTTTTAGAGTGAAGAGATTTGATCCCTCTAGGCGCTTCATAGATATGGAGTTAAGATGGATCTAGCCTGGTTCGATTATTAGTAACTGATCATTATAATTATTTATTTTTAATTGTATTTTATTTTTATGTTTTATTGTTATGTAACATGTTCTTATAACATAACATAATATTACATAACATAAGATATCATTACAACATCTCTTCCATAATGGGTTGGAGAGCGTCTCTCGGCACAATGATTGTGCAAGTCCAACATTTTAAACTATGTGCCAAGTGCATTTAATAGTTATTTTCTCCAAATGACATTGTATAAAATGTTCATTCCAAATTTACATTGTACAACTAACTGCCCAGCATTGTGTTGACTCACTTACAAATTAAATACCCAATTTGATTTCAGATGAACCACAAAATTTAACTAAACTAAAAAATAAAGTGCTTTAATAGTTAATTATTTAACAACAAATCATGACTATTTTTTTTTTAACAAGAACGGTTAGTATATTTATTGCCAAAAGTGGAGCATGCTCCTATTATAATCGACAAAAGCTTTTAAAAATTGAGCAATGAGAATAAGCTGTGGACGTAGTCCCTTCTCCTATGCTTAAATTCAAAAATTCATTGGATTCTTTGGCTTTTTTTTCCTTTTTTTTTGTCTGTCTTATATATTGTCTTTGGAAGAGCATATTTTGTGTCATTTTCCTTGTGTTTTTCCTTACGCTGTTCCTTAAGTTTGCAGTTCCTTCTGCTGATGTTCTTCCTACTTACTGTTCCTTCCACTGTTGTTCCTTCGGCGTGTTGTAACTTCGGAAGCTGTTCCTTTTGCTTGCTGTTCCTTCTGGTGCCGTTCCTTCTTGTCGCTGTTCTCTCTGCTGCTGTTCCTTCGGCCTGTTGTTCCTTCGGACGCTGTTCCCTCTGCTTGCTATTCTTTCTGGTGTTGTTCCTTCTGGTTGCTGTTCCTTCTGGTTGCTGTTCCTTTTGCGGCAGTGCCTGCTACCATATGATGTTGTTCCTTCTGGTGTTGTTCCTTATGCTTTATATTCCTTCTACGCGCTGTTCCATCTGCTTGCAGCTTGGCGATCTTGAATGTGACTTTTAGAGTTCCAATTACCACTCTCAATCTGAAAATTGGGGCCATGCAGAGCGCCTTCTGTAGATTGTCTAAGGCAAAGGATGAATCGAGCAGGTTCCTCCATTAATGCTAAGTTTTCCTTGAGACCACAGGCAACCTTTATTTGCCAGCGAGTTTGCTCGCTTGTTTAAATCTCGCAGAATATGGTATGAGTCTACTGTGTCGAAGTCTTTCAGTGTATTTCGAATTCTCTGCAAAGTTTTGTTTAAAGTTGGGTTACGAAAATAATCTTTGGAGTTTAAGAGATTAATCAATAGCTTCGATTCTCCGAATATTTGGATTATTTTATAACCTAACTCCTTCGCAATCTGGCAAGCTTTTAAGAGGTTGTAACTATCTGCTTGGTTATTCGAACTTATGCCTAGGCACAAACTGTAGCTGGTTTTATTCGATCTATCTAGGGAAAGAATCAATCCTCCTGCTCCTACAATGCCTGGATTCCCCTTGGACACTCCATCAAAGAAAATAATGGCTTTTGAGGTCCCCTGCCACCACGTAAGAAAGTCACCTTCAGTGAGATGCAGCCGCCAAGTAGGAGCTTTCATTGGTTTGCTGATTGATTCTTTCCTTTCTCCTGTCACACAGGGTCTTAGCCACACAAAGACTTTTGCAGATAAAATAAAGGCAAAATTTGATTTATTTACTATTTCCAACAAGAGAGCTTTTACTTTGGTAGCCACTTCCATTGAATTCGGGAGCCTGTTTTTGAAAACACATTCATTTCGAGCCAACCACACTTTACACCAAAGGCATTTTGGAATAGCTTGCCAAATGTTTTTCCAGCTTGCGATTTTAGTTTTTTTTCTTAGGGTTTTGATCTGCCCAGGAGGTGTAGAGAGAAACCACTGATATCTGGGAGGCAGTGGGTACACTAAGTCCGTGGAGGACCATCTTCCAGACTTCTTGTGTGAAAACACAGTCAACCGATAAGTGGTCAGAGGTTTCGATAGCAAAAGTGCATAGGTAGCATCTAAAGGGGCCACATAACCCTCTTTTGTTCAAATTTTCCCCTCTTAGTGCCTTTTTATGCATGAGTAACCAAGTGAAGAAATTCACCTTTGGAAGGTAGAAGGGGGACCAGACGGATTTCCAATGCTTCGGTGTCAGCAATGATGCGTGTGTAGCTTGTAGGGAGGAGAATCCTTGAGTTGCTGTATAAATTCCAATTCTTCCCCACCCCCATTTATCTTTGGATGAACGATGGACAGGGGTGAGGCCAGAGAGAGCTGCACAGAGCAAGTTTTTTTGTGATTCCAGAGGGTCAGGAACCCCTGGAAAAGTCCAACCTGTCCAATTCCCTTTGTTATCCCAAGAGCATATGTCTGCCAGTCGGAGGAGGCCCTTGTTCACTAGCCAGATCTTTAAATTGTTACAGGCGTTTAGGGTGGCCAATGGGGCATTCCCTTGAATGGTATCCTCCCACAGTAATGTTCTCTGACCATTGCCTGGAATTTTGTATAAATGCTGTTGAATATGGTCGATGCTTCTTCTGACTAAATTCCATATTGCTGTTCCTGTTGGAGTAGAAGTTGTTGTGAGGTTTCTTAGGGAACCTCCCTTAAGGTATTTCTTCCAGAGGATCTTGCTGACTGGATGATTTTTATCTGCATACAATTGCCATATGATTTTTCCTCCGAGAGCTAGATTTGCTAAGCCTGGATCCCGTATTTGTAACCCACCTTGTTGGAGTGGTCTATTGAGGATATCCCATCTTACCAGATGAAACTTGCTCTAGTTTCCCTTGCCCTCGTTCCATAGGAAGTCCCGAAGGAGTTTGGAGATCTGTTCCGTGGTAGACTTAGGAGCTAGCAGGAAGGAAGACCGGAAGATGGGAAGGGCAGAGAGGATTGCCTTTATCAAAACCAACTTCCCTGCTTTTGTTAGCCATTGGCCTCCCCAATATGCTATTTTTGCTTTTATCTTGCTTATTACTTCAGTCCAAAGGGAGGGAGGGCTTGGTCCCAAGGTTAAGGGAAGGCCTAGATATTTGATCTTTTCCCATTTGTCATACCTAGGGAATCCCAATATGCAGGCAATTCGCAAAATAGTTGGGTGATCTACATTCCAAGCATAAATCACACTTTTTCTTTTATTGATCAAGGCTCTTGTGATCAAGCAGAAGTGTTGAAGGATTTCTTTGAAAGCCTTTGCTTTCTTAATCGAGGCCCCTCCCAATCGAAGAGAGTCATCCGCAAAGAGGGCGTGGTTTCTAGGTTCCACCCTTCTTGCTGCCTTGATACCTGGAATAGTGCCTACTTCCATTTCCGTTGTCAACGTTTTGCTTAGGGTTTCTGCCAACAAGATATAAAGAAAGGGTGATAATGGGTATCCTTGGCGGAGCCCTCTAGAAGCTTGGGAGAAGTCAGACGACCTTCCATTGACTAGGGGGGCTATCCAAGGTTTGTGTGTGCAGGCTTTTATCAAATTGACAAATTTAGCACTAAAACCGAAGGAGAGGAGTATTTTATAGAGAAATGAAAGTTTAACCCGGTCAAAAGCATTTGACATATCCAACTTGATGAGCATGCCTTTTTCCTTCCGAGTGTGGCTAGAGTGGAGGGCTTCTTGCACTTGGATCACATTGTCTATGAGGTGCCTTCCTTTAACGAAACCGCCCTGTAGAGGGGAGATCGGGTTCCCTAACAGAGGCTTGAGTCTATTGGCTAAGAGTTTGGCAAGGATCTTGTAGGAGGCGTTGTAGAGAGAGATTGGTCAGAACCTGTCGAAAGTCTCAGGATTGACTTCTTTCGGGATTAGGGCGAGGAAGGTGGAGTTGGTGCACCCTCCCACTTTGGCTTTCTTTTGGAAGGATTTTACCATTTTGAGAAGATCAATTTTTATTACATTCTAGCAAGCTCTGTAGAAATGGATGGTGAAGTCGTCCCGCCCAGGTGCTTTATCTGGCTGCATTGACCAAATGACTTCAACTATTTCTTTTTTAGAAAAAGGAATTATTAACCCAACGTTTACATCTGCAGTGACAAAAGAGGGGATGTTTGACAAAAAATCGGCAGCCAGTTCTTCGTCGAAGGAACCATCCTCCTAAAACAGATGCTGAAAATGGGTTGTGGTTGCCTGTTTTAAGAGAGGCTGTCCTTTGATGATTTCCCCCTCCTTGGTGAATATTTCGGAAATGTGATTCCAAGAGAGATGGGCTATGCATTGTCTGTGAGAAAGCTATATTTCTATCTCCAGCTTGGAGCCAGAGGCTGCGAGACTTTAGGCGCCAGTATTCCTCCTCCTGTCGAAAGGAAAGGAAAGAGTAGAGTTGAACTGGGCACTCTGTTTGATGAGAAGTTGAGCTTTCGTGATTTCAGATCCTTCCATGCCTAACTGAATCTTAGCTAGAGCCTGAATTGTCTTTTGTCTATGGCTCGTTGGAGTGGAAAGGGGTTTTTTCTTTGGCCAGTCTTTTAATGCAGACTTAGTGTATTTGAGTTTCTGTTCCCACACAACGTTGGGGGCCCATCAACTGGTTGCGACCAAACGTGAGCCACTATGTCCATAAAGCCCTCTCTCGATACCCAAAGAGGGTTAAATCTAAAGGGAATAGGGCCCAAGTCCTCCTCTTAGTGTATTTGAGTTTCTGTTAAGTAATGATAAAATAAAACAATTCCAATGTTTGAATCATATAAATTGTATAAATATTTGAAGTCAACAATTTATCAACCATACTTGAGACAACATATATGTTTCATAATTCAAACACCACATATAGGTAATGACAGTCGCATACTAACAAATACTAATTAGGATCAATATTAAAATATTTTCAATTTAATATGAACTAAACTAATATTTGAAGTTCAATAATAAAAGTATACAACTAAGGCCAAAATATAATCGAGAGCCAACCCAACACTAGGATCCATAAAGGCAACATATGGTAGCGTAACAATCATGCAAGAATGAGTATGTCACATCATCCATATGAGTGACCAACACCATATACAAGAAATTCCATTTAAATAATGTAGATGTATATATAAAAAACTAACTAGCTAGGATGATCAAGTACAAAAGCATATCTATACTCAGAGGGGTAAATTTGTTTCATTCTAGTTGGAGATAAGAGGGGCATTTTCTTTGAAATTGAATTTATGGTCTTTGTCCAACATTTTCTAAAAAAATTAAATGAAAGTTTGTTAATTCTATAAACTTAGTTTTTCATATTGTATAAATAGTAATTTGCATCAAATTATGTATTTGTGAATCATCTATAAGTGGCACACTAATATTGATGTGCTCCATGTTATTTGACGAGAAGTTTGCTCCATGTTAATTTATGGTTGGGCATGTCGAACATTTCATTGAATAGGCAAGTGTTGAGGCCCTCAACTAACACCAATGCATCAGGGCTATGATCTACTTATTTTTTTTAAAGCTTCATTGAACTTAATTCCCTAGCTCTTAGAAAATCTGCTTAGGAAAAATGGTCAAGAAAACCCATCAAACTAAGGAATTTCAATGAGAGAGCATCAACAAGCATCTCCTCTAAGGCAATATGTCTCTTCTTCTATTTCACTTCAACACGTAAAACCTAGGGTTTTAGCACAAAACTCTAATCATAAGGTCTCTAGGGGATGAACTTTGGCCCTAATAATCAAGATGCTCCAAGAAACCCTAGTGACTTCAAGTTGAGAGATAAAGTACAAAAATAATG
The DNA here is from genome assembly GCA_031772625.1 of Pinus tabuliformis. Lineage (NCBI taxonomy): Eukaryota > Viridiplantae > Streptophyta > Pinopsida > Pinales > Pinaceae > Pinus > Pinus tabuliformis. The sequence continues at coordinate 305,463,436 of CM062807.1, forward strand.
CAAGAGAGAGGGAGACCAATTCACTACATTTAGTGACATTTCTAAGTCACAAGTGATAAGAATGAATGAATGTGAAAGGATTATCTCCTTTATATATATATATATATATATATATATATATATATATATATATATATATATATATATGAGAGATTATGGAACGTAATGATACATATGTAGGCCTATTCCCTTATAAACAACTTATGAAGACAAGTAGGCTCATGCACGTGGACTGCTACACGCCTGAAGGGTGTGTATGTTGAGGTCCAAGTATAACGACCCAAAATTTAAATTTACAAAAATAAATACATCAACTGTGCAATTATTATTCAACATACCTACTGAGTTAATTACCATAAGATTTGAAAGAACAACAAATGTGTGGGGTGAAGATAGACCTTACTAGTGATTATGAACTTGTCTTGCTATCCAAATCCCGCTAATCGCAACAAAGTGTTGGGGATGACTCTCCACCCAACCTTAAATAAGCTGCAACTAATATTTCTTGCAACTGTCACCCCGAGGCTTCAATCAACTTACTACTGCCATTGCCTTTTGTCTCGCAACATTCCCTTCCTCAAAGAATGAGCGAATGAATGAATGCTTCTCATCTTCCTTTTCCTCCATTTAAATAGAACAAACCATTCCAAAAATGGTAAGGGAATTTGAAAGGGATTCACATGTACACAATCCACGTGTCATCATGCCAACTTTTATTTATTTTTATTTATTATTATCTTTTCCATTGTTCTATGTTATTTTTTTTTCTTTATTATTACCTTTTCTTCGTTGTTTGTTGTTTTATTAATTTATTATTATCTTTTCTTCGTTATTTGTTGTTTGATTAACTTATTATTATCTTTTCTTAGTTACTCATTTTTTTGTTAATTTATATATTAATATATTTCATTTATTAGTATTATTATTATTATTAGTACAGACATTACACTAAGCTTCAAGGGGATGTTGTCTACAAGAAATGATTCGAGTGGAAAGGCACTCCATGAGATGTGTCTAATGCTCCTTCTTCAAGCCTCTAATGACTCAAATAAACCTCTCAAGCCATGTATTCAAATGGGTCCCATCTCCCTACATGAATACTATCATAAACATGGTCATCCCCAAGTTAACTCCAGGCTTCCATGCAAGCATCCAAGAAACCTATACTATCTAGGACTCAATGCCCTTCTCCAAGATTCCAAACTCTCCTCCAAACCAAGGTGTACTCAAAGCAAGAAACCTCCTCCATGTGGCCAACATTTAGAATGTCAACAAGCTATTTGAATATTTCTGATGCCTTAAGGAAGAATGTCATTCAAGCCCTCAATTGAGGTCGAGCAATTATTTAATAAGCTATCTTCAATATGCATATCCATCACATATCATCTTCAATGTGCACATCCATCATGTACCACCAAGGCATTAATCATACACCATGTACCCCAAATTTCATGAAGCTCCCCCAAACATGGTGTAAATACTTTTAGAATAACCCTAAAAGCCAACACTCCCTCTTTACAAGAAAAAATGTTTTCACCAATGCCTATTGAATCCATCTACAACTCCACCAAATCTACCACTTGCAAATATGTACTTGTGGTTTTCTTGGAATTAATCACTATCTCATGAAAGGGAATTGTCACACATGATATCCATTTGTTTTGATCCTATACAGAAGCAAACTGTGAAATGTTGACATCCCTCAAGTTAACATCATGGGTCAAATTTTGTACACTACAACATATACTGTTTAGGGCATCCCACAAAGATAATCCTATCTCCATACAATATTAGGACTCAAGAATCACACTTATGAAATTCACAAAGATAGAAATTTGAGAAAGTCAACTTATTGACCTTGAGATATGAAGCTTGTGGTATACGTAACAACTTGAACTAGGCTAGCTCCCTCTTCCTAAAGGAAGAGTATCATGGAAAAATCCCATTTGTCTGAGAGAATCCAACAACATTGTCCTTGAAATACCACTGCCGGCTGTAAACATGGAATCAATCGTAACATCATTCTCCATCAAGGTATCGTATCTCTCCTCCTCAAGACAACTAGAAGGCTCAAAGATGCAGGAAACCAATGCAATATGACTACAATATCTCCAAGGAGGCGTACTTGCCCTCATGGGAGATTTGTGCGCTCCTACATGATCTTGTGCTTCGTATAATGTTTGGGTGAGCCATCTTGATCTCTTGCACACTAGAGTAGAGGGCGAGGGAATATTCAAACCTATTCTCACCTCATCCACCCCTGAATTTGACTCAACATGAGTATTTGAATTGATCTTTGGAAAAATAACTTCCTCATTCTCTTTAACCATAGAGGGAGAATCTTGAGAACTTGAGGACTTGATATCTTCATTAAAAGTCATGTCTATGCTTACCATGTCTTCAATTGCATAGAAATATAGACCTTGTAAGCCTCTAAAGTCTTACTAAATCCAACAAAAAGTATCCTTCATACTTGAGGGTTCCAACATTGTTCTCTCCTCCTTAGGTGCATGAATATGATTTGGATAAACAAACATAAAAATGTGATACACTTTGTTTTTTTTTTGTAAGTCAGATGTCTCCTCCCAACACATATGCTCAGTAGCCCAGTGAGGTTTGGACACATGCCGCCTTACTAATGAAACCATTTCTCAACCGGTTGTACTACTGGGACTTCACAAAAATGTGATACACTTGGTTTCATTCTACTAAATGTATTCTTTGGTGTCATAACCTTCAAGATATAGTGAGGATACTTGTTTAAGATATACATTTTTGTATGAGAAGCCTCAATGCAAAAATACATGGGCAAATCCATGTCATGAATAAGATACTTAGAAATCTCAACAATGGACTTGTTCTTCCTCTTAGTGACCTCATTTTTTGATGGGATGTATTGGATTGTCAAATCCCTCTTCTTCCTTGCTTCCTTAAACAAAAAATCAAACTTCATGGAGGTAATACCATCGTCCATTATTTGAGAGAAGTACTTTGATCTTTGTTCTTGCTTGGTTTTCAGCCAAGGTATTAAACTCTAAGAACTCTAAGAACTCATTGAACAATTCATCTTTAGTCTTCAAAAAATAGATATAGGACCATCCTGCAAGAGAAATCATTAATAATAATGCCATACTATAACAATATGTTTAGGAGTTGGAAGACTTAGGTCCCCACACAACTCAGTGGATTAGATCAAGGTTCTTCTTGATCTATACTCACTGTTAGGAAACATAATCTTGATGTGTTTACAACGAATCACATCCTTTGTAGACACCTTCTTTTTCTATCTTGAAGCTAGGGAATCCATGCAACAAATTCTTCAATATAGGGTGTGCTTTGTAATGCAAATGAATAAGACACCTCTAACGCAACTCACACAACTTGGTACTACCATGCACCAAAGCACCATGCTTCAGGTGATGTTCCTATACCTTGTACAAACCTCCAACTTGCAACCTTTTTGCCACATGGGTTATTCTTTTAAATATAACTACCTAATTATTAAAATAATGATACAATGAAGATCTATCATAAAGGACATAAGGATAAGACTCTTTTGTCAAATTATGAATAAACAAAAAATACTCAACTCAAGAAGAACTCTTGTCTTCGCTAAAGATTTAGGTGCTCCTATATGCTATCAAGCCTCTTGCAATGTTTGGGTGAGTGATCTTAGTCTCTTGAATGCTAGGGTAGAAATCAAACACATATTCAAACCTATTCTCACCTCATCCTTTCTTGATTTTGACTCATCATGTCTTTGAATAAGTCTTTGGAATAATAACATGTTCATCCTCTTCAACATATAGGAGAGACTCTTTAAAAATTGAAGACTTCATATCTTCATCAAATTTCCATGTATTTGCTTACCAATATCTTATGCTATGATGGAATATAGATCTTGTAAGCCTCGAAAGTCTCGATCTCACAATATCCGACAAAAATACCCTTTTTACTTGAGGGTTTCAACTTTCCTCGTCTCCTTAGGCACTCGAATATAAACTAAACAAGAAAACACATGAAAATGTGAGACACCTAATTGGTGAGCTCCAGTATTGTAGCAATAATGCTACAACTCCTGGGGCTTCCTGTCTCTCATTTTATCAACCCGGTAGTTCGTACAAACTTGGAAGCGACGGTGCTATATGCACAAGTACTAGCTCTTGTCGCAGCTGTCACTTGGTCAGCTGGCACAAGTCCGCTAGGGCTCAAGCCAACTTCTATAGGCTCTCAGAAGAAGCTTGCTAATTGATGGACGAAAGCTATTCTCAAAGGAAAACTACTCTACTTGACAAAATGGACTGAAAGCAAATCAAAGCATGTAAACCTAGGAAACCATAATTTAACTAGTCTAACCTCTACAATGCAAGAAATGTGAATGAAACTTCTACCAATGCTGCTGTTACCTCTAATAAGTGCAAATGCATGGATCTAAACTACTTGCATCATGAAAGATATGTTTTTGTATTTTTCCTTTAAGTGTGTGGAATGATTGTGATCTTGTGCTAACTAGGGTTTGGTTGTGCAGATGGGATGGAGAAGGAAGGAAAGCGTGGGACAGGTTGGGGAGGCTAGGAGAGGTCCCTAGGGATCCTTAGCATCCATCCACAGAGGTTCCTCACATTCAGAAGCTCGGCAACCGAGTGAGTGGCCTCCTACAGGAAGTCTGCAGGGGATCCTACAGGATACTCTGGTTTCTACAGGATGTCTACAAACGGCTACAGGATGACCTACCGTGAGTGTTTGGTGTGATGAAATGGTAGGGGGAGATGTGTAAGGTAGGAATGAGGCTGGTGATGGCTGTAGAAGTGAAGGAATAGGATAGGGAGTGAATGTAGGGAGTAGGTTGGAAGATAGAGGGCTAGGTCAACGAAAGGGCTAAAGAATGGAAGTACGTGAGGAGTGAAAGACTTTGGGAGATAACAGAGCGGAGCAGAGGTCAAAGATGTGTTTGCATGTGTGATCAAGATGGAGGACGAAGTAATGGAATGAGAGAAAGCAGTGTAAATGGAACAAATGCTTGTGACTATCACCAAACCGAAAATGCATTAACTTAGACTACCTGTGCTTATAAATTCAATGAACAGCAATCTAAACGCGAAGGAGAATGAGCATGAAGCTGTGGTAAGGGAGTGTGGTGCGGGTGTGAATCATGTGGAAGCATCTAACATAACGTGACTGTATTTGCAGCAATCATGGAATAAAGAAATGCGTATTTTTGGTGGCTAGTCATGGACTGCACTCCAATCCCAGATGAGACGGCAGTGAGCCTTAACAACCTTTTTGTTGGAGCTCCAATAGATTGTATCTATCCTCTTCTAACCTAAGCAACTGTAAACCAATTCACCATAAGCAAATCCTATCTAAACTCATGAAAACAACTAAATTAGCAACCTGTAATTCGAATTGCATGTGAAAAGGGAAACTCAAAGTGTTGAAACGAAATGGAAACAACACTACAGCAAAGGGGATCTATGGCTCTCAGGTTGGGCCCTAACCTGAGAGCTATAGACTCCTTAAGAATACTCAGAACCAGATCAGAATCTGCCTTCTTTATTCATAATCTGATATCATGCCAAATTGGCTTACAAAAAGGAACAAAAACTGAGCTGTGCGCCAAAATTACAATAGCAATACGAGAGTTTCAACAACCTATCCAAGGCTAAGGCCTCTATACTTATACAAAAACGATGATCCAACAAGTGTCCTTGATTTTAGGAGCTCGACTGTCCAACTAGAGTTTAACTGCTGATCCTGTAGGACGGTCATAACTGCTGTTCCTGTAGAGCAGTTTATAACTGCTGTTCCTGTAGAACAGCTGGCTGCTTCTAAGCTCGGAGGGGAGATGGATTGGAGCTCGGAGTTCTTGGTGGGAATCACGAGGAATGTCCCCAAGACCGTGGACATCCTCTCCTAAAAGTCAGCAGTGCCACCTCATTGTCTCATTGTCTCCTTTTTCGTTGTCTTTTGCTCCCTTTTAATGCCAAAACCTGGAATCACAATGCATTAGTCACGTAGATAGAGTGCCTACCCTTCTTCCTACAAACAACATGAATAAACTAAGAAATGCATGCATAAGCAGTAAAAAATGAATGGTTTGAGCAAGTAGAATAGGCCAAAATGAGCCCAAATTGTACCAAAATTGGGGCTCATCATCACCCCCCAGCTGAACCATTTGCTCATCCTTGAGCAACCTTGCTCCTGCTCCTTGTCCTTGGCCGAGGACTTGGGACCGGAACAAGCTCTTTCTTTTCTGCTTTTGATGGCCCTGCCTTCTCTGCCCCTGGTGGTGACGAGGGTGATGCTTCGTTCCCTTTTTCTATTTCCTTGAGTCGGGCTTCGGAAGGCGACTGGCCTATCTTTCGTGTCCAGGAAGTTATTTTTGGGCTCCCCTTTTCGGGGGTAGCTGATGTTTTAGAGGGGGTCCTTGCACTGGGTGAAGTAGGGACATCCCCTGAAGTGGTTTGGCTGCTGGGTGGAGGCTGTGGCTTGCCCGCGGTCATCCTCTTGCTTCTCCTGGCTTCAGGTGGTAGAGGGGTCTCCCTCTCCCTTTTCTCTTTCGGTTTTGGAGGTGTGCTGAGGGCAGCCAGTGCCGCTGCTGCCTCCTTTTCGAGAATGCCAACCTTCTCTTTCTTACGTTTTGCTCTCTCGGAGCTCCTTGTAGAGGGCCCCTCCTTTTTAGATTTCGGGCTTCCTGTGGAAGATTCTTTCTTTGTCTTCGGACTCTCTATAGGAGGCTGTTTCTCAATGACCTTCGGGCCTCTTGTAGAAGCCCCTCTTTCCAATCTCGGGCTTCTTGTAGAAGCCCCTGTCTCTGTCTTCGGGCTTCCTGTAGAAGCCTGTGGTTGCACTTTCGGGCTTCCTGTAGAAGCCTATTCTCCAACGATTTTCGGGCTTCCTGTAGAAGCCTTGGTCGTTGCTCTTGGGCTTCCTGTAGAAGCCTGCTCCTTATTGATCTTCGGGCTTCCTGTAGAAGCCTTTGTCTTTGTTTTCGGGCTTCCTGTAGAAGCCTGTGTTTGTGTTTTCGGGCTTCCTGTAGAAGCCAGTTTTTGCGTTCCTGCAGATGAAACTCTCACCACCTTTTCTTGCTTGGCTGCATGGATTTTGCTTTTGGCTTTGACTGCAGGAGCTGACGAGGTGCTTGGGCTGGCAAGGACCACCACAGTTTTGACTGCCCTGCTTTTCAACCTCTTTTCCCTTGCTGACAGGATGGGGGTGTCCTCTTTTGCTCTGTCATCCTTTCCCTCCTCCTTCTCCTTTCGTTCTTTCTTCTGTGTTGGAGTCGGGACCTTTTGGCTTTTCCCTTTCTTACTCTCGGCTACTGGCTCTTCTTCTTCACCGCTAGAGGATTCCGTTTCTTCAAGCAACATTTTTATGTTCCCTTCTCTTGTTAAATTCCTAAATGATTCCCAAGCGAGGGGGACTTTATATGAGTGGAGAGCATCCTCCACAAGAAGCTTGACTAGCCCATGGTGGGCTACCTGATCCGGAATTCCGTCCTTGAGCTTTGTGGAGCACTCCATCAAGGACTGCAGTAAAAAGTAAGGAATGCTCAGCCTCTGTGCTGCAGGGAGGTCAATCTGGTGTCTTAATTCATTGAGCAGCCTGAAGTGATACGCATATACGATGCTGTAACGACCCTCACAGGTGATATATTTCATAATTTGCAAACTGACTTCGTTCCATGGTGGCAACAGGCTTGTCCTTTTCACCCCATTTTTGTCCTCTGTGAATGATTCTTCAGGTGGGAAGAACTCCTTCTTTGCTTGCTGGCTCTGCTTCCGCTCTTCTTTATCCCACGGCAGACCCATGGGCAGTTCTGTGATTCGAATTATATGCTCTGGGGTGAGTTGGAGGCTGAGACCTCTGAAGCTTACTGTGGCCAGTGTCTGGGATTTAGGCTTCAATGCCTGCAAGAATTCCTCGGCTACTTCATCATTGTAGCCCTGTAGCTTATCACAGAAAGGCATCCATTGTGCCCTGGTAAAGAGATCTACCACTGCTGGATTTCTCCTTAATTTGGTGGAATCTGTGGGTTCTCGCCTGATAAACCCACCAGGCATGATGAACACAATGGTTTTGACCAAAGGCGGTAGATACAAAGGAAATTTGGTCTTATAGACAGAGCATGCAATGAATTCACAGACCACAGTCTAATTATACTGCTATCCTGTAGAAGCGATAGTATAGGCACGACAATCCAATATTTTTTATGACCAGACTGTGAATAATGACCTTGCCACCTTTGAAAGCCAATTGCAGAAGGAGTTTACGGGTTACCTCTGTTCTGCCACCTTTTCTTACGTGAAGACTTCACCTTCCTGTAGAGCTGCGTTCCTGTAGAAACTGCTTCCTGTAGGACTGCGTTCCTGTAGAAACTGTTCCTGTAGGAGCAGTGCGCAGGCTTCGGGCAGAACGGTAGTTGGACTGCGGTTGAGGTGCGCTTCACTGGTGTTCAGTCGGCCGAAAGCTTGGCGTATCAACATGCAGAGGTATTCAGAAGAGTTACTCAAGTTTTGAAGTGGAGGTGGATGGATATACGCGCACAATCTAGCCGATTAGATTTTGAATCGGCGCAGCTCGTGGCGCGGAGGGTGAGCTGTCCCCGCCGGACCGTTGGGTGACGTCACCCATCATCCGCCTGCACATTCACTTGCTGCCGCATTCATTCCCACAGATCTGCCGTCGCCCTTTTCGGTTAAACTCGTTTCTCGGTTGACGGGACTGATCTTCACGTGCGTGCTGCGTGTTCCCTTTGTCGTGGCTGCCACCCATCATCTGACTATCCCTTCACTAGCCAACGTGGCCAGTCAACTGGCCTTACGGCCGCTCAACCATTCATTTCTACGCCATGCAAACAAATCAAAGTGATACTCATGCGATTTGATGGAAGGAAGGATTAGAACACTTACCTGCGCGCGTCTGCACATGATTTCCAGTTTTTGGACGACGGATCTACCTGCTGCATGTGGCTTACACAGTCCCGGAGGCTCGTGGTTACAGGATGCTGGCGCTGTAGTGGACGCTCTGGTTGCATGCGCCCGTGTGTTGTTTGCAGATGGCTGGGCGATGAATGGTATCCACTCCTGCAGGTTTGACTGCTACAAGATTCCCGCGGGGTGCCTTGTAACAGTCTCACCTCCTTGGGTGCATGCTACCTGACAATGGAGATGACCTGCTAATCGCGCTCCCGAAGCTTCTGATGCTCGACATGGACGTGGTATGAGCTCTCGGTGTTCATTTTTCTCTGACAACTGATTTTTCCACGAGAACTCATTGATCTGGTTTGCTGGTGCAGGGATCTTGGTTGCATGGCGACGAGGATGGTGGAGCAAGGTATCAGCATCGTGCATGGGCCCAAAAGAGGCTTGCATGCGTCCACACCAACCCGTAGTCATCAGATCTGCTCATGAAACGCATTCTGGCTCGTTCTGAGCTTCTACAGGAAGTTTCCTGTAGAAGTACAGAGCTTCCTGTAGACAGGCAGCTCTTCCTGTAGAAATTTGCACCTTCCTGTAGAAAATCGCACCTTCCTGTAGAAAATCTGTGTCTTCCTGTAGGAGACTGAGTTTATAATAAAAGTGCACATACCTTGAAGAACATAGGCATTCTTGGAGGAGGTGCTGGTGAGGTGTCCTGGCTGCATGATAAGGACTTCTGGCTTTGAGTTGAGAGGCTTCCTCTCCTCCATATAACACCTGCAATCTGCATGCAAATTTCACATAATGACTTATTGATCTTGTTTTTTTTTTTTTATGAAAGATAGCAGGGGCGCCTCAATGAGGTTTTCACCCCTACCACCTGCCTTAAGCGCCTCAGAGAGGTTTTCACTCAAGGATCTTTATCTCTTTTTTTTTTTGAAAGATAGCAGGGGCTCCTCAATGAGGTTTTCACCCCTACCACCTGCCTTGGGCGCCTCAGAGAGGTTTTCACCCAAGGATCTTTATTATTATTATTTTTTTTTTTAGATGCTTCAGGGTGTGCCCAAAGCAGGGGCAAGACCCTTCTCTATGACCAATACCGCCTTCTCCATTGTTTTGATGAACTCTTGTCTTGAGGGAGGCTTCCTGTAGATCTTCAATCGATGCCCATTGACAAGCATGGGAATGGCTTCCTCATCAATGGTTCGAATGAGGACAGATCCATTGTCATGACACTTTTCCACAGAATATGGTCCTAGCCATCTGGTTCTCAACTTCCCCTTGAAATCTTTGTATCTGGAATCATACAACAAAGCCCAATCTCCCGGCTGAAATTGCTTGTCATGGAGATGTTGGTCATGCCACACCTTCCTCTGAAGTTGAACCACTTCTGAGTGAAGGAGGGCCTGCATGCGGTGCTCATCCAGTCCATTCAGCTGCAATAACCTTTCTTGCTGTGCATGGCTGAGATCTAGGTCCAGCTGAGCTGCCATCCTCAAAGTGTGATACTCAAACTCAATGGACAGCAAAGCTTTCTTCCCATAGACTAGCTCATAAGGTGTGAAGCCGGTGGTGGTCTTCCAAGTGGTGTTGTAAGCCCATGTGGCTTCCACCAGGCGATCTGCCCAGTCCTTTCTGCTGCTGCTCACCACTTTAGTCAAGATCCCTTCTAATGCTCTATTGGTGACTTCCACCTGCCCATTTGGTTGAGGATGATAGGGGGTGGAAGTCCTATGCTTGATCTTGTGATGAGCTAGTAGATCTTCAACCAAGTTGGATGTGAACTGGCTCCCTTGATCGGTCACCAGCTCTCTTGGGTAGCCAAACTTGTAGAAGATGTTCTCTCTTAAGAACTCGACCACCTTCTCTTCTGTTGCTGCTTTGATTGCTTTAGTCTCTGCCCACTTTGTCAAGTAGTCAATACACATAATGATGTAGGATCTCTGCCTCGAAGAGGGATTGATTGGACCCACAAAGTCCATGCCCCACTTCTCAAATGGCTCAAGAGTCACTTGAGGTTGGAGAGGCATCTCATCCCTTTGGGTCGGTTTCCCCATTCTTTGGTATTGGTCACACTGGCTGACATATCTTCTGACATCTTGATGAAGTGTGGGCCAATAGTAGCCTGCCTGCAGGATCTTGAAGGCAGTTCTCTTTGCTGCAAAATGTCCTCCACAAGGCCCATCATGACAGGTGAGGAGGATGTCAAAGACTTCCTCCTCCCTTACACAACGCCTTAAGATCTGATCGGGGCCAAGCTTGAACAGATTTCCCCCAATCCATGTAAATGAGGCACTCTTTCTGATGATTTTGCTCTTCTCTTTTGAAGAGAGGTGCGGAGGGAACTGAGCTGAAACAAGGTAGTTTGCTATATCAGCAAACCATGGAGAGAGTACTGAGATAGCAAACAGATGCTCATCAGGCATCTGGTCATCCACCGTCCCATCTTCATCTGCAGACAAATCCAATCTAGACAAGAAGTCAACAACAACATTTTCTCTCCCTGGTTTATCAACAATGGTTAGATCAAACTGCTGCAATAAAAGTAACCATCTAATAATACGAGCATTCACATCTGGTTTATTCATCAAATATCTAATAGCAGCATGGTCAGTATGTACAAAAGTCTGGTAACCAGTAATATAATGTCGGAACTTGTTCAGTGCATGAACCACAGCTAAGAATTCCTTCTCGGTTACAATGTAATTCAGCTCTGCTTTGGACAAGTTTTTGCTAACGAAGTAAATGGCATATGGAAGTTTTTGCTCAACTTGTCCTAAGGCTGCACCTATGGCTTTGTTCGAGGCATCAGTGTGGATGTGGAAAGGTAGGGCCCAGTTTGGACCTCTCAGGATTGGAGCTGACACTAACTTGTCTTTTAATTCATTCAAACTCTTCTGACAATCGTCAGTCCAATTAAACTCCACATCTTTTGCCAACAGACCAAACAATGGTGAGGCTAACTTGCTGAAGTCCTTAATGAATCTCCGGTAGTATCCTGCTAATCCCAAGAAACTCCGGACATCCCTTACTTTTTGAGGAGGTGGAACCCTCTTGATGAGAGCAATTTTGTTAGGATCCACCTGCAATCCTTGGGAAGAAATGGTATGGCCTAGCACGGTCCCTTCAGTCATTAGGAATTCACATTTCTCAGGGCTAAGGGACAAGTTCATCTCGATGCACTTGGTTAGGACCTTTCCCAAGTTGGACAATGCTTCCTGGAAGTTGGCCCCATAAGGAGTAAAGTCATCCATGTATATTTCCACTGCATCATGGACCAACTCCGAGAAAATGCTCAAGACAGCTCTCTGAAAAGTAGCAGGAGCATTGCATAGCCCAAAGGGAAGGACTCGGTAGGCAAAGGTACCCCAAGGACAAGTGAAGGTGGTCTTATCTTGGTCTTCCGGGCTGATTTGGATTTGATTGTACCCGCTAAACCCATCCAGGAAAGAGAAGAACTTCTTTCCTGCCAGTCCATCCAACACTTGATCTATGAAAGGTAGAGGGAAATGGTCTTTCTTGGTAGCTTTGTTCAGCTCACGGTAATCTACACAGATCCTCCACTTCCCATTCTTCTTGGGAACCAACACTAGAGGGGACACCCATTCACTATCTGAGATGGGGTAGATGAATCCGGCATCCAACAGTTTTTGCAACTCTTCCTTGACAATGTCCTTAAGGGCTGGATTCATTCTCCTCTGGGGTTGCCTAACTGGTTTACAATCCTCTTTGATGTATATATGATGGGTACAGACCGAGGGATGGACTCCTTTCATCTCCTTATAGCTCCAAGCAAAAGCATCTAAGTGGCTGGCCAATAGGCTACACAACTCCTTCTCCTGGGAAGGAGATAGGGAGGAGCTGATCTTTAATGCTCTCTCAGGGCCGAACTCCACACTTTTGACTCTGGGAGTGACAGGCCTGGTTGTACAAAGGTCCACTAAGGTGCTAGCTTGGGCATCCTCCACCAACTTCTCTAAAGATAGTGCACTGGAAGGTGGATTCTGGATCAGGGTCTCAATCAAATCATCCTCGGTAGGAGAATTTCTTCTAGTGGTATCTAGGGTACACAGAGGTGCAGAGTACACCTCATCTTCCTCTCCTTCCTCCAACCAGAGTGGTAAATCATGCTCTAAAGAAGGTTGGGCAGGAGGGTATAGGACTAGCTGCTTGGACATGGGACCATTTTTGATGGTCATGTTTCCTGCCCGACAACTTATGTAAGCATCTGCAGTAGCTAACCAAGGCCTTCCCAAGATGAGAGGATATCCAGTAAGCTTGGCCTTTGGTTGCAGAACCAGGAAGTCTGCAGGGTATTCCCAAGAATCAATAGAGACCAAGACATCCTCCACAATCCCTTCGGGAGTCACGGTGGAGCGATCTGCTAATTGCAGTACTGTCGAGGTCTTCCTCAAGGAACCCTGAAGATTGAGTTTAAGAATGGTATCCCTGGTCATCACATTGATGGCCGCCCCCAGATCAATCAAGGTGTGGGGGATAATGGTGCCATTGATTTGAACATCTACTACAGGACTTCCAGGATCTAGGTACTTTGGGCAGATGACTTGTCCTAGCATAAGGTCAGACAGCTGTCCTATGACATTGATAGTTGAGGCATCTTTCTTCCGTCTGCCTGGGTGTTTGAAACACTTCTTCTTAACCAACTTGTTATATATTGGCACATCCTTGATGGCTTGGAGAAGTGGGATTTTTACACACAACTGCTTGAAATCACCCAAAAGCTCATCTTCTTCTGGGTTAGGTTGTGTGGTGGCTGTTAGTCTCTCAGGAAAGGGTGGAATAGGCTTTGGTTCACTCTCCTGATGGTTTTCCTCATCCTCTGGGGGAGGAGGTTGGCGATCTGGAAGAGTCTTTCCAGATCTAAGATTGATCTCCTGGATCTCCACAACATAGGTAGGGCATGAGGTCTCCCCAGTATATACCTGCTGAGCCTGTCTATTGTTGGGGTTCGGGTTCGGTTGAGCAGGCATCTGAGGTTGCCTTGGAGGAGCAAGAGGTAAAGGCTGAGGTTGAACTGGTGGTGGAGGCAAAATGGTAGGAGGAGTGTTGTATTGGGGCCTCCACCCCGACTGAGGAGCACTCCATTAAGGCTGCGACTGGGTATGTGAGTGATATGGATGAGAAGTAGGTTGAGTAGGGTACTGAGGTGGATAAGACCATGGAGGAGGCATGGACCAAGAAGGATGAGCAGGGGGACCCCAGGAAGGCATGGGAGTCGAGTGGTTGGGGTTGTAATAAGCTTGAGATGCCCCTTGCATCCCCTGCTGATAAGGTCTAGATCCTTGAGGCCTCCTTTGGTTGATGAAGTAGAGAGGTTCAGTGGGGGCTTCGGTTCCTTGGTACATGGCTTTAAACCCAGGTAAGGTTGGACACTGATTTGTTGGGTGGTCCTCCTCACAAACGAAACACACTTCAACCGAATGCAATGGACATTCATTCTTAGGGTGTCTTCTGGTGCACCTAGGACAGAAGACAGCCAAGGCTCTCTCAGCTTCTTCTTTCTTCTGCTGGATCCTGAATGTGTCCAGCTGCATGGCAATGGTCTGTCTCACCTCACTCTTAAGATCTTCTAATTGGTTTGTAAACTCATGTTTGGAGAAAGGGACACCGGTGGAGAGGAGATTTCCTCTACCTCGTTTTCTAGCTGCCCTGGAATGATTTCGAAACACAGTCTTGATGTCCTCATAAGGCAGTTGGTAAATGTCCCCCCCAGCTAACATGTGAAGGGTGTCTAAGAGATCTTCAGGGACTCCTCGGAGTAGAACCAACTTGAGGGATTCAGGGTCAAGTGTGCACCTGGCCCGTTTATAGCTAAGTTGGAACCTCTCCTCATAATCCTCTAAAGACTCATCATTCCCCATGGTCATTCGAAAGATCTCTCCCTTGGTTTCCTTGGACCTACAATAATCCCTATACTTGGTATTGAAGGCTTGCTGCATCTGAGCCCAAGTAGCGATGCTATTCCCAGGTAATCCCATGAACCAGCGTAGTGCTGCATCCTTAAGAGTGGAAGGGAAAAGCTTCAGCTTTTGCTCATCTTCAGTATAGTCATAGGTTCTACAAAGGACAGCAAACTCAAACAAGAAGGTATCAGGATCCTCAATGGTCAGTCCATGGAAGTGAGGCAAGGCGGAGGGGATAATGTTTTTCATTTTCACATCTCCATTGGTCTCTCGGATGGGGAAAGCTCCTTCTATTCTCTCATCTTCTCTCCTATTATCAGCCATGGCTTCAGATGGAGTGGTTTCTAACTCTTCTTCTTCTATAGGGTCTTGGTATATCTCAGGATGTTCACCTATAGGTTCCTCTGGGTCACTGTCACCAAAGAAGAGAGAAGGGTGACTCAGTGATGTGGTGGGGGTGTTTAGTAGGAATTTGCCTGATCTATCTCGGTTCCTACGAGGCATGAAATGGAAAGGACTTTTCTTTTTTTGAGTGCTTTTGCTTTTTCTTTGGTACCTGCAAAACTGAAACAAAGTGATCTACAACTAACTATATTGCTCAAATGAAATTGCAGAATTGGAAAGCTAATCTAGGAAAGCAAGAAAAATTACTCTAGGAAAGCAAGAAATATTAATCTAGGAAAGCAAGAAATATTAATCTAGGAAAGCAGGAAATGCTAATCTATGAAAGCAGGAAATGCTAATCTATGAAAGCAGGAAATGCTAAGCTACTTTTGCAGAATGGAAATGAAATAAACTACTGAGCAAAAGTAAGAGTACGAAAGTAGAAGAAAAGCAACAATTACTAATACTCTGACGCTTCCCCGGCAACGGCGCCAAAAAGATGGTGAGTTCCAGTATTGTAGCAATAATGCTACAACTCCTGGGGCTTCCTGTCTCTCATTTTATCAACCCGGTAGTTCGTACAAACTTGGAAGCGACGGTGCTATATGCACAAGTACTAGCTCTTGTCGCAGCTGTCACTTGGTCAGCTGGCACAAGTCCGCTAGGGCTCAAGCCAAGTTCTATAGGCTCTCAGAAGAAGCTTGCTAATTGATGGACGAAAGCTATTCTCAAAGGAAAACTACTCTACTTGACAAAATGGACTGAAAGCAAATCAAAGCATGTAAACCTAGGAAACCCTAATTTAACTAGTCTAACCTCTACAATGCAAGAAATGTGAATGAAACTTCTACCAATGCTGCTGTTACCTCTAATAAGTGCAAATGCATGGATCTAAACTACTTGCATCATGAAAGATATGTTTTTGTATTTTTCCTTTAAGTGTGTGGAATGATTGTGATCTTGTGCTAACTGGGGTTTGGTTGTGCAGATGGGATGGAGAAGGAAGGAAAGCGTGGGACAGGTTGGGGAGGCTAGGAGAGGTCCCTAGGGATCCTTAGCATCCATCCATAGAGGTTCCTCACATTCAGAAGCTCGGCAACCGAGTGAGTGGCCTCCTACAGGAAGTTTGCAGGGGATCCTACAGGATACTCTGGTTTCTACAGGATGTCTACAAACGGCTACAGGATGACCTACCGTGAGTGTTTGGCGTGATGGAGGAGTGATGAAATGGTAGGGGGAGATGTGTAAGGTAGGAATGAGGCTGGTGATGGCTGTAGAAGTGAAGGAATAGGATAGGGAGTGAATGTAGGGAGTAGGTTGGAAGATAGAGGGCTAGGTCAACGAAAGGGCTAGAGAATGGAAGTACGTGAGGAGTGAAAGACTTTGGGAGATAACAGAGCGGAGCAGAGGTCAAAGATGTGTTTGCATGTGTGATCAAGATGGAGGACGAAGTAATGGAATGAGAGAAAGTAGTGTAAATGGAACAAATGCTTGTGACTATCACCAAACCGAAAATGCATTAACTTAGACTACCTGTGCTTATAAATTCAATGAACAACAATCTAAACGCGAAGGAGAATGAGCATGAAGCTGTGGTAAGGGAGTGTGGTGCGGGTGTGAATCATGTGGAAGCATCTAACATAACGTGACTGTGTTTGCAACAATCATGGAATAAAGAAATGTGTATTTTTGGTGGCTAGTCATGGACTGCACTCCAATCCCAGATGAGACGGCAGTGAGCCTTAACAACCTTTTTGTTGGAGCTCCAATAGATTGTATCTATCCTCTTCTAACCTAAGCAACTGTAAACCAATTCACCATAAGCAAATCCTATCTAAACTCATGAAAACAACTAATTAGCAACCTGTAATTCGAATTGCATGTGAAAAGGGAAACTCAAAGTGTTGAAACGAAATGGAAACAACACTACAGCAGAGGGGATCTATGGCTCTCAGGTTGGGCCCTAACCTGAGAGCTATAGTCTCCTTAAGAAAACTCAGAACTAGATCAGAATCTGCCTTCTTTATTCATAATCTGATATCATGCCAAATTGGCTTACAAAAAGGAACAAAAACTGAGCTGTGCTCCAAAATTACAATAGCAATACGAGAGTTTCAACAACCTATCCAAGGCTAAGGCCTCTATACTTATACAAAAACGATGATCCAACAAGTGTCCTTGATTTTAGGAGCTCGACTGTCCAACTAGAGTTTAACTGCTGATCCTGTAGGACGGTCATAACTGCTGTTCCTGTAGAGCAGTTTATAACTGCTGTTCCTGTAGAACAGCTGGATGCTTCTAAGCTCGGAGGGGAGATGGATTGGAGCTCGGAGTTCTTGGTGGGAATCACGAGGAATGTCCCCAAGACCGTGGACATCCTCTCCTAAAAGTCAGCAGTGCCACCTCATTGTCTCCTTGTCTCCTTTTTCGTTGTCTTTTGCTCCCTTTTAATGCCAAAACCTGGAATCACAATGCATTAGTCACGTAGATAGAGTGCCTACCCTTCTTCCTACAAACAACATGAATAAACTAAGAAATGCATGCATAAGCAGTAAAAAATGAATGGTTTGAGCAAGTAGAATAGGCCAAAATGAGCCCAAATTGTACCAAAATTGGGGCTCATCATCACCCCCCAGCTGAACCATTTGCTCATCCTTGAGCAACCTTGCTCCTGCTCCTTGTCCTTGGCCGAGGACTCGGGACCGGAACAGGCTCTTTCTTTTCTGCTTTTGATGGCCCTGCCTTCTCTGCCCCTGGTGGTGACGAGGGTGATGCTTCCTTCCCTTTTTCTATTTCCTTGAGTTGGGCTTCGGAAGGCGACTGGCCTATCTTTCGTGTCCAGGAAGTTATTTTTGGGCTCCCCTTTTCGGGGGTAGCTGATGTTTTAGAGGGGGTCCTTGCACTGGGTGAAGTAGGGACATCCCCTGAAGTGGTTTGGCTGCTGGGTGGAGGCTGTGGCTTGCCCGCGGTCATCCTCTTGCTTCTCCTGGCTTCAGGTGGTAGAGGGGTCTCCCTCTCCCTTTTCTCTTTCGGTTTTGGAGGTGTGCTGAGGGCAGCCAGTGCCGCTGCTGCCTCCTTTTCGAGAATGCCAACCTTCTCTTTCTTGCGTTTTGCTCTCTCGGAGCTCCTTGTAGAGGGCCCCTCCTTTTTAGATTTCGGGCTTCCTGTGGAAGATTCTTTCTTTGTCTTCAGACTCTCTATAGGAGGCTGTTTCTCAATGACCTTCGGGCCTCTTGTAGAAGCCCCTCTTTCCAATCTCGGGCTTCTTGTAGAAGCCCCTGTCTCTGTCTTTGGGCTTCCTGTAGAAGCCTGTGGTTGCACTTTCGGGCTTCTTGTAGAAGCCTGTTCTCCAACGATTTTCGGGCTTCCTGTAGAAGCCTTGGTCATTGCTCTTGGGCTTCCTGTAGAAGCCTGCTCCTTACTGATCTTCGGGCTTCCTGTAGAAGCCTTTGTCTTTGTTTTCGGGCTTCCTGTAGAAGCCTGTGTTTGTGTTTTCGGGCTTCCTGTAGAAGCCAGTTTTTGCGTTCCTGCAGATGCAACTCTCACCACCTTTTCTTGCTTGGCTGCATGGATTTTGCTTTTGGCTTTGACTGCAGGAGCTGACGAGGTGCTTGGGCTGGCAGGGACCACCTCAGTTTTGACTGCCCTGCTTTTCAACCTCTTTTCCCTTGCTGACAGGATGGGGGTGTCCTCTTTTGCTCTGTCATCCTTTCCCTCCTCCTTCTCCTTTCGTTCTTTCTTCTGTGTTGGAGTCGAGACCTTTTGGCTTTTCCCTTTCTTACTCTCGGCTACTGGCTCTTCTTCTTCACCGCTAGAGGATTCCGTTTCTTCAAGCAACATTTTTATGTTCCCTTCTCTTGTTAAATTCCTAAATGATTCCCAAGCGAGGGGGACTTTATATGAGTGGAGAGCATCCTCCACAAGAAGCTTGACTAGCCCATGGTGGGCTACCTGATCCGGAATTCCGTCCTTGAGCTTTGTGGAGCACTCCATCAAGGACTGCAGTAAAAAGTAAGGAATGCTCAGCCTCTGTGCTGCAGGGAGGTCAATATGGTGTCTTAGTTCATTGAGCAGCCTGAAGTGATACGCATATACGATGCTGTAACGACCCTCATAGGTGATATATTTCATAATTTGCAAACTGACTTCGTTCCATGGTGGCAACAGGCTTGTCCTTTTCACCCCATTTTTGTCCTCTGTGAATGATTCTTCAGGTGGGAAGAACTCCTTCTTTGCTTGCTGGCTTTGCTTCCGCTCTTCTTTATCCCACGGCAGACCCATGGGCAGTTCTGTGATTCGACTTATATGCTCTGGGGTGAGTTGGAGGCTGAGACCTCTGAAGCTTACTGTGGCCAGTGTCTGGGATTTAGGCTTCAATGCCTGCAAGAATTCCTCGGCTACTTCATCATCGTAGCCCTGTAGCTTATCACAGAAAGGCATCCATTGTGCCCTGGTAAAGAGATCTACCACTGCTGGATTTCTCCTTAATTTGGTGGAATCTGTGGGTTCTCGCCTGATAAACCCACCAGGCATGATGAACACAGTGGTTTTGACCAAAGGCGGTAGATACAAAGGAAATTCGGTCTTATAGACAGAGCATGCAATGAATTCATAGACCACAGTCTAATTATACTGCTATCCTGTAGAAGCGATAGTATAGGCACGGCAATCCAATATTTTTTATGACCAGACTGTGAATAATGACCTTGCCACCTTTGAAAGCCAATTGCGGAAGGAGTTTCAGGGTTACCTCTGTTCTACCACCTTTTCTTACGTGAAGACTTCACCTTCCTGTAGAGCTGCGTTCCTGTAGAAACTGCTTCCTGTAGGATTGCGTTCCTGTAGAAACTGTTCCTGTAGGAGCAGTGCGCAGGCTTCGGGGAGAACGGTAGTTGGACTGCGGTTGAGGTGCGCTTCACTGGTGTTCAGTCGGCCGAAAGCTTGGCGTATCAACATGCAGAGGTATTCAGAAGAGTTACTCAAGTTTTGAAGTGGAGGTGGATGGATATACGCGCACAATCTAGCCGATTAGATTTTGAATCGGTGCAGCTCGTGGCGCGGAGGGTGAGCTGTCCCCGCCGGACCGTTGGGTGACGTCACCCATCATCCGCCTGCACATTCACTTGCTGCCGCATTCATTCCCACAGATCTGCCGCTGCCCTTTTCGGTTAAACTCGTTTCTCGGTTGACGGGATTGATCTTCACGTGCGTGCTGCGTGTTCCCTTTGTCGTGGCTGCCACCCATCATCTGACTATCCCTTCACTAGCCAACGTGGCCAGTCAACTGGCCTTACGGCCGCTCAACCATTCATTTCTACGCCATGCAAACAAATCAAAGTGATACTCATGCGATTTGATGGAAGGAAGGATTAGAACACTTACCTGCGCGCGTCTGCACATGATTTCCAGTTTTTGGACGACGAATCTACCTGCTGCATGTGGCTTACACAGTCCCGGAGGCTCGTGGTTACAGGATGCTGGCGCTGTAGTGGACGCTCTGGTTGCATGCGCCCGTGTGTTGTTTGCAGATGGCTGGGCGATGAATGGTATCCACTCCTGCAGGTTTGACTGCTACAGGATTCCCGCGGGGTGCCTTGTAACAGTCTCACCTCCTTGGGTGCATGCTACTTGACAATGGATATGACCTGCTAATCGCGCTCCCGAAGCTTCTGATGCTCGACATGGACGTGGTATGAGCTCTCGGTGTTCATTTTTCTCTGACAACTGATTTTTCCACGAGAACTCATTGATCTGGTTTGCTGGTGCAGGGATCTTGGTTGCATGGCGACGAGGATGGTGGAGCAAGGTATCAGCGTCGTGCATGGGCCCAAAAGAGGCTTGCATGCGTCCACACCAACCCGTAGTCATCAGATCTGCTCATGAAACGCATTCTGGCTCGTTCTGAGCTTCTACAGGAAGTTTCCTGTAGAAGTACAGAGCTTCCTGTAGACAGGCAGCTCTTCCTGTAGAAATTTGCACCTTCCTGTAGAAAATCGCACCTTCCTGTAGAAAATCTGTGTCTTCCTGTAGGAGACTCAGTTTATAATAAAAGTGCACATACCTTGAAGAACATAGGCATTCTTGGAGGAGGTGCTGGTGAGGTGTCCTGGCTGCATGATAAGGACTTCTGGCTTTGAGTTGAGAGGCTTCCTCTCCTCCATAGAACACCTGCAATCTGCATGCAAATTTCACATAATGACTTATTGATCTTGTTTTTTTTTTTTTTTTTTTTTTTTTTTTTTTTGAAAGATAGCAGGGGCGCCTCAATGAGGTTTTCACCCCTACCACCTGCCTTAAGCGCCTCAGAGAGGTTTTCACTCAAGGATCTTTATCTCTTTTTTTTTTTTGAAAGATAGCAGGGGCGCCTCAATGAGGTTTTCACCCCTACCACCTGCCTTGGGCGCCTCAGAGAGGTTTTCACCCAAGGATCTTTATTATTATTTTTTTTAGATGCTTCAGGGTGTGCCCAAAGCAGGGGCAGGACCCTTCTCTATGACCAATACTGCCTTCTCCATTGTTTTGATGAACTCTTGTCTTGAGGGAGGCTTCCTGTAGATCTTCAATCGATGCCCATTGACAAGCATGGGAATGGCTTCCTCATCAATGGTTCGAATGAGGACAGATCCATTGTCATGACACTTTTCCACTGAATATGGTCGTAGCCATCTGGTTCTCAACTTCCCCTTGAAATATTTGTATCTGGAATCATACAACAAAGCCCAATCTCCCGGCTGAAATTGCTTGTCATGGAGATGTTGGTCATGCCACACCTTCCTCTGAAGTTGAACCACTTCTGAGTGAAGGAGGGCCTGCATGCGGTGCTCATCCAGTCCATTTAGCTGCAATAACCTTTCTTGCTGTGCATGGCTGAGATCTAGGTCCAGCTGAGCTGCCATCCTCAAAGTGTGATACTCAAACTCAATGGACAACAAAGCTTTCTTCCCATAGACCAGCTTATAAGGTGTGAAGCCGGTGGTGGTCTTCCAAGTGGTGTTGTAAGCCCATGTGGCTTCCACCAGGCGATCTGCCCAGTCCTTTCTGCTGCTGCTCACCACTTTAGTCAAGATCCCTTCTAATGCTCTATTGGTGACTTCCACCTGCCCATTTGCTTGAGGATGATAGGGGGTGGAAGTCCTATGCTTGATCTTGTGATGAGCTAGTAGATCTTCAACCAAGTTGGATGTGAACTGGCTCCCTTGATCGGTCACCAGCTCTCTTGGGTAGCCAAACTTGTAGAAGATGTTCTCTCTTAAGAACTCGACCACCTTCTCTTCTGTTGCTGCTTTGATTGCTTTAGTCTCTGCCCACTTTGTCAAGTAGTCAGTACACACAATGATGTAGGATCTCTGCCTCGAAGAGGGATTGATTGGACCCACAAAGTCCATGCCCCACTTCTCAAATGGCTCAAGAGTCACTTGAGGTTGGAGAGGCATCTCATCCCTTTGGGTCGGTTTCCCCATTCTTTGGCATTGGTCACACTGGCTGACATATCTTCTGACATCTTGATGAAGTGTGGGCCAATAGTAGCCTGCCTGCAGGATCTTGAAGGCAGTTCTCTTTGCTGCAAAATGTCCTCCACAAGGCCCATCATGACAGGTGAGGAGGATGTCAAAGACTTCCTCCTCCCTTACACAACGCCTTAAGATCTGATCGGGGCCAAGCTTGAACAGATTGCCCCCAATCCATGTAAATGAGGCACTCTTTCTGATGATTTTTCTCTTCTCTTTTGAAGAGAGGTGCGGAGGGAACTGATCTGAAACAAGGTAGTTTGCTATATCAGCAAACCATGGAGAGAGTACTGAGATAGCAAACAGATGCTGATCAGGCATCTGGTCATCCACCGTCCCATCTTCATCTGCAGACAAATCCAATCTAGACAAAAAGTCAGCAACAACATTTTCTCTCCCTGGTTTATCAACAATGGTTAGATCAAACTGCTGCAATAAAAGTAACCATCTAATAATACGAGCATTCACATCTGGTTTATTCATCAAATATCTAATACCCTTGCGATAATACCCTGTCAACCCGAGAAATCCTCGCAGATGTTTTATGGATGTGGGGATTTTCCATTCCTTAATGGCTTTAATTTTGCTAGGGTCTACCTTAACTCCTTCATGAGATACAATATGACCCAAATATTCCACCTCTTGTATTCCAAAGAAACATTTGGATCTTTTAGCATATAATTGTTTCTCCTCCAATAGTTGTAGCACCCTGTCAACATGTTCCACATGATCCTTCCAAGACTCTCTGTAGAGTAGTATATCATCAAAAAATACTAACACAAATTTTCTAAGGAATGGTTTGAACATCAAACCTTGAAATGTTGAGGGTGCATTGTTAAGGCCAAAAGGCATGACCAAAAATTCATAATGACCGTCATGAGTTCTAAATGCTATTTTCGGAATGTCTTCAGAATTCATTCTGATTTGATGATATCCTGAACGAAGATCCAACTTGGTGAAGTAAATTGATCCATGCAATTCATCCAGTAATTCATCAATGACAGGAATGGGAAACTTATCTTTAATAGTGAGCTTGTTGAGCTCCCTATAATCCGGACACATGTGCCATGATCCATCCTTCTTATGCACCAATACTACTGGAGCAGAGAAAGAACTTTGACTCGGTTGAATTATACCAGCCTCTAGCATTTCTGCAACCATACGTTCAATTTCACTCTTTTGGGCATAGGGATATCTGTACGGCCTGATGTTTGGAGGAACACTTCCTGGAATCAGATGAATAGCATGATCATGTTCACGAATAGGTGGGAGACCTTTGGGAGTCTCAAATACCTTAGAATGATTGTCCAAGACTTTTTGGAGATCTGGACAAATAGATGATTCCAATGTGGAAACATCTAGCAAACATAATTGTGCAATTACACCTTTTCGTTCCTTTTTTAGAAGCTTTGTCATACCGTTAGAGCTGATTATCTTTCCTGGTTTCCCTGCAATACCCCTTAATTCAACTTTCTTTCCTTCCACAAAAAATTTCATGAAAAGTTCTTGAAAATTAAAAGCTATTGTACCCAAGGATTGTAGCCATTGGACTCCTAATACAACATCATCACCTCCCATTGGAATGGAAAGCATTGGGGTAGTCAATACATATTCTCCCATGGATAGCTTGATATTATGGCACTTTCCAGAGCAATTTATTGTTCCTCCATTTGCAACGATCACTTGACACTCTGGTGCTGGATATAAGAAGCAATTCAATTCTTTTGCTATCTTACAATGAATAAAATTGTGGGTACTTCTTGAATCAATCAACACTATTACCTTTTTCTTCTTGATTTGTCCTTCTATCTTGATGGTTTGAGGAGTGGTAATTCCCGCCAATGCATTACAAGATATGGTCGGATTCATTTGTTCTTCATCTAGGCTTTGTTCCTGGAGTATATCCTCTTCTTTTGACCTTTCTTGCTCCTTTTCTTCTTCCTCTTCACAATCTATGTAGAATAATTTCTTCTCAGCACACTTATGACCTTTAGTGTATTTGCTATCACAACTGTAACAAAGCCCTTTTGCTCTTTTTCTTCCAATTGTTGTGGTGTCAACCTTATAGGTTGTGGAAGACTAGCGGCAACAACACTTCCGTCTTTATAGTTGTGAGTGGTATGCTTCCTGGTTGCCATAATTTTGCTTTCCATTTTTCATGCTAACCTGAATGCCTTCTCTAATGAATCAGGTTCCCAAAGGAAAACATCATGTTGGATATTATCCTTTAAAGACCCTATGAACACATCAATCCTATGCTCCTCTGGAATATTTTTTACCCTTATGTTCAATTTTTGGAACTCCTCAATGTGCTCCATTATTGAACCCTTTTGTTTGAGACTTATCAATTGGCTAAAAAAAGTGTTGCTTTTTGTATCCTCATAAGGTGCTATCAATTCTTCCGTAAAAATTGCCCAAGTGATAAATTGTTTATGAGAGGAAAGCCATTGATACCATACAAACTGATTTGGTTCCAAATATAAAGTTGCAATACGTACCTTTTGTGTGTTTTGCACATTATTGAGATCGAAAAATTGCTCCATTTGTAATATCCATGTTGCGGGATCCTTGCCATCAAACTTCCTCATATCGATTTTTGGAATATGGTGCGTCTTCGATCCAACATTAGAGTCTATGAAATCATGATTAACATTTCCTTTGTTTGCATCATGAGTTTCCTTTACTCCCCTTTCACCTTTAGTAAGTATTTCTTGTAGAAAATTTGTCAAATCTGCCTTCAAATCTATCTTCAAATCGTCAATCTTGGCTTCCACGCCCTTTATCTTAGATTCCACGCCATTTATCTTAGCTTCTGTTAGCTTTTGTGAGAGTGAAAAGTGTTGCACTTGGTCTTGTAATTTTGATATATCATGTAGCATTTCTTCCTCTTCTTCATGAGTCATGCTAGAGCTTTCAGATTGCTTACTAGGTGTTTGCATTTTCTTTCCTCGGGGCATCAGTTACCGGTACTAATGCTCTACTATGCCCTTTGAATTCCTTCAAAATAATTTTTCAAACCAAGCTTAAGCAAAAATTTAAAAAATCTACACACCTTTTTTCATTTTGTAGGAGCTCGATACTGCCTCTGATGTATCTCTGTAATTTTGGATTATCCAGTTTTGAAATTGTGACCTGTGGTAGCCCTCTGTGTCCTATTTCTAATGCCACCAGTCTGACCCCAATTGGATTCTCCAATGAACAGTTATGCCAAATCTCCCACAGTGGCCTGATTAGAGACTAATTCAGTAGAGCGAACTTGTACGACGTTCCACGAGTCATTGTTTTGACCTTTTGCTCTGAAAAGTATATACAAGAAACTACAGTCCGTCCTCTTTCTATACCTTCTTACAAAATTTCAATCCGATACTCAGAGGGAAAGTTATGACGATTTTCCCCAGGTCACCTGTTTGGAATGTAATTCAGGAGTCTGCAAAAATACCAACTTCCTCAGATCATATCTCCGCAAGTATAGCGCGAAAAGCTTTGAAATTTGGACTCGAGGTTCAGCGCGATTTCTTCTCAAATGGGTTTTGTCTTTAGCTTCTGAAACTTCGTAGAAAAAAAGTTATTGCGAAAATTCTACGATGACCTGTTTGGAGCAGCGAAACCCTAGAATCCAAGGCTTCGATACCAAATGTTATGAAACAAGCTCAAGAAAAAGACAGAAAAGATAGATCAACGCCTTAAAATTCAGCCTCTTCAAGGGGGAAACCTCCTTTACATTACATAAATGAACAACTCTTGGATGTTTCAAATGACAAAACCTCCTTTCTATATATAAGATTCTAAGGAGTCACAATATAATCCAGCCGACCTAACAATAATAATATAAAGCCACAAAAATAACAATAGAGGGATTCTATGGGGCACAGTAATAACAATATGGCGACAATAGGGGCACAAAAATATTAATAAGGGTACAACTACAATAGTAATGGGGTAATCACTAGTATTATAGGGACCCAACAACATCCCACAAAGATAATAATATCTCCATACAAGATTCGGACACAAGAATCACACTTATGAAATTCACAAAGATAGAAACTTGAGAAAGTCAACTTATCGACCTTGAGATACGAAGCTTGTGGTATACGTAACAACTTGAACTAGGTTAGCTCCCTCATCCTAAAGCAAGAGTATCATGGAAAAATCCCATTTGTCTGAGAGAATCCAACAAAGTTGTCCTTGAAATACTACTGCCGGTTGTAAACATGGAATCAATCGTAACATCATTCTCCATCAAGGTATCATATCTCTCCTCCTCAAGACAACCAGAAGGCTCACAGATGCATGAAACCAATGCAATATGACTACAATATCTCCAAGGAGGCATACTTGCCCTCATTGAAGATTTGTGTGATCCTACATGATCTTGTGCTTCCTATAATGTTTGGGTGAGCCATCTTGATCTCTTGCACACTAGAGTAGAGGGTGAGGGAATATTCAAACCTATCCTCACCTATCCACTCCTGAATTTGACTCAACATGAGTATTTGAATTGATATTTGGTAAACAACTTCCTCATTCTCTTTAACCATAGAGGGCGAATCTTGAGAACTTGATGACTTGATATCTTCATTAAACGTCATGTCTTTGCTTACCATGTCTTCAATTGCAAAGAAATATAGACCTTGTAAGCCTCGAAATACTTACTAAATCCAACAAAAAATATCCTTCATACTTGAGGGTTCCAACATTGTCTTCTCCTCCTTAGGTGCATGAATATGATTTGGATAAACAAACATAAAAATGTGATACACTTTGTTTTTTTTTGTAAGTCAGATGTCTCCTCCTAGCACATATGCTTAGTAGCCCAGTGAGGTTTGGACACATGCCGCCTTACTAACAAAACCCTTTCTCAACTGGTTGTACTACTAAGACTTCACAAAAATGTGATACACTTGGTTTCATTCTAGTAAATGTATTCTTTGGTGTCATGTCCTTCAGGATCTAGTGAGGATACTTGTTTAAGATATACATTTTTGTATGACAAGCCTCAATGCAAAAATACATGGGCAAATCCATGTCATGAATAAGATACTTAGAAATCTCAACAATGGACTTGTTCTTCCTCTTAGTGACCTCATTTTTCGATGGGCTGTATTGCATTGTCAAATACCTCTTCTTCCCTGCTTCCTTAAACAAAAGATCAAAATTCATGGAGATAATACCATCCTCCATTATTTGAGAGAAGTACTTTGATCTTAGTTCTTGCTTGGTTTTCGACCAAGGTATTAAAATCTAAGAACTCATTGAACAATTCATCTTTAGTCTTCAAAAAATAGATCTACTGGACCATCTTGCAAGAGAAATCATTAATAATAATATCATACTATAACAATATGTTTAGGAGGTGGAAGACTTAGGTCCCCACACAACTCAGTGGATTAGATCAAGGTTCTTCTTGATCTATACTCACCGTTAGGAAACACAACCTTGATGTGTTTACAACGAATCATCTCCTTTGTAGACGCCTTATTTTTCTATATTGAAGCTGGGGAATCCATGCAACAAATGCTTCAATATAGTGTGTGCTTTGTAATGCAAATGAATAAGACACCTCTGACACAACTCACACAACTTGGTACTACCATGCACCAAAACACCATGCTTCATGTGATGTTCCTATACCTCGTACAAACCTCCAACTTGCAGCCCTTTTGCCACATGGGTTATTCTTTTAAATATAACTACTTGATTATTAAAATAATGATACAATGAAGATATATCATAAAGGACATAAGGAGAAGACTCTTTTGTCAAACTATGAATAAACAAAAAATACTCAACTCAAGAACAACTCTTGTCTTCACTAAACATTTAGGTGCTCCTATATGCTATCAAACCTCTTGCAATGTTTGGGTGAGTGATCTTAGTCTTTTGAATGCTAGGGTCGAAAGCAAGGATATATTTAAACCTATTCTCACCTCATCCTTGCTTGAATTTGACTCATCATGTCTTTGAATAAGTCTGTGGAATAATAACATGTTCATCCTATTTAACATATAGGAGAGACTCTTTATAAATTGAAGACTTCATATCTTCATGAAAGTTCCATGTATTTGCTGACCACTATCTTATGCTATGATGGAATATAGATCTTGTAAGCTTCGAAAGTCTTGGTCTCACAATATCCAACAAAAATACCCTTATTACTTGAGGGTTTCAACTTTCCTCGTCTCCTTAGGCACTCGAATATAAAATAAACAAGAAAACATATGAAAATGTGAGACACCTAATTTCACACCAATTAATTCCTTCTTTAATGTCATGTCCTTCGATATCATATTGTTAGCTACCTATACCAATAGGTTTCATATTTCATGATTGGCAAAGAAAGTTCCAAATATGCTCTGCTTTGGTGATACAAAGATCCCATATTTCCAAAAGGAGACAAGGTGTGTATATAGCTTCATGTTGATTAAGTTTTGATGGATGGTCCAAAAGCCTAATCTGGATCGTGCCATGTTTCAATTTTTTTGTTGTAGAATAGAGAAAGAAGTCTGTCCAACTGTTTAATCTTGGCAGACCAGTAGCTTAGGTAGAGAAGTAAGGTTCCCAACTGCTTAATCTGGGACCTTGGAAGCAATAAGGGTAGTTCTAGATAGAAAATCAAAAGGAAAAAGCCAAAGAAAAGAAAAGGCACATAAGGGTCTGCAAGTCTAAGTGCACCCTCCATGAAGAAACAAAAAATGCTAGGCAAGTAGATGGGTAGGCAGATGGGGTTGCAGAAATGTAATTCCTTACAATTCAATGTGTGCTAACCTATTCACAAAGGAATATCAATGGATTGAGAAGGTCTTCTTCTCCATCATGTTGCAGCAAAACAAAGAAGCATGCCTAACTCCCTTTTCCCCCTTTTCACCTTTATTACTAACATCCCTTCATCAGTTGTGTTCATAAAAGAATTTGAGGTTTTATGCTGGTTCTTATTCCTTTGAAAGCCACATTTCTTGTCTAAAAATCTTTTTATTTTGATCTACTCCCTAAGCTAAGTTATCTTCACATAAACTTAGTGATTTCACTCCTCATTCACCTTTTCCATCCATATTAACCCCTAACTTCTATTATCTAAATCCCCTATGTTACCCTTTCCATACTATTATAACACTATGGTGTATAAACCCCAAGCATTGTATAAATATCCCTCCCCTTGGCATTATAGCCATATGTTCACTATCAGGGATTAAATTGACATCTGGTTAGTTTAAGAGCCCTAAGCCTTACCCCTCTTTCACCTTCAAAAGTCATTTAACCCATTAAACCCTTCATTTGCTAAGAAACCTTGCGATAAACCCCTTTTTACCCCTAACCCGCTTCATTTGCAAAATACATATAAAAACCCACTTTTTCCATTTATCCAAAGTCTTAACGCTATCCGCATTTTTGTAAAAAAAAACATTGAAAAAACCATGTAAACCACCAAATTCCCAAGGTTCCCGCCGGGCGCAAATCTCAAAAGATATATTATTTTAATCCCGCCCCCCATCCGTATCGTCCGGCCACCTCAACGATCCGTCGACCGTCGGATCGGGCCCTTTTCATCCAACGGCCCTCATGCATTTCGGACCAGCCCCGACGTCTGAAAGATACCGTCTGAAATTTGTCAGAGGGTGACGTCAGGCCTCTGCCACGCGTCACCCCCACATCGTATCGGAGGCCCCTCTGACAATTCCGCTTACGTATGGAAGGCGGTGCGATATGAAACCGCTAACCACTTCCGGTTTCGGTGAACCCGCCTGCCAGCGTCACCGCCAGCGTCATCACCGCGTCGGCGCCCCCGTCCGCCTTTGCTCCACCTGTCTGCCACCTCACCATCCCCGTGGATCTCTCTTATGTCGCCACGTCACCCGATGACGTCATGCTGACGTCATCCGACCTTGACCCCACCTGATGACATCATGCTGACGTCATCCGACCTTGACCCCACCTGATGACGTCATGCTGACGTCATCCAAAAAAAGCGCCAATGTTCCAAAAAATCCATATTTTGGCCAAAATTTCGCGTTTTTTGCACTTTTTGCAAAAACGGCTGTCGTTTTCTCTGCATGTTTTTCACGTCCAAACTCACGCCAACCTGCTGAATTCGACCTGGAGACCGCTGGCGCGCCATTTCCACCTGCATTCGTGACCATTGTTAACAGTTGCCAGGTATTTATCCCTGTAAATCCCTCCTGCGCCTTGTTTTGTCTGTAAATCGCCAAAAATAGCTTAAAACAGTGAAAAAACACATAATTCACCGGCGAATCCCCTGTGCCTAGTCCCCATTTGCACTGTAAGGTCGAAATTCACCAGCTGAGCTTTATATTACTAGAGTTTTCATAAAACTTACATTCTGTTCGCGCAATCGTTGACTGGTAGCCTGAACTGCGCCAATTTGCTGTGAAAAAGAGTTTAAAGCCAGGCATTTGTCTTATCCATACTTTGAGCAGTATTTAAATTGCTGTAATTAACCATTTATTCTCTGTTCATCAGTAATTCACCTCTCTTTTAAAGAAAAACTCTTTTAGTGTTGCTCTGCACAGTAACACCAGTTTAGAAACAACAGAAATCCGAAAGGTGACCATGGATCCTCCAGTAGCACCTGTAGCCTTGAATGTTGCCCCTTTAAATGCCCCTCAGAGAGAATTGGACTGGCAACCTCTAGCAGACCTGGATTATCAAATATCAGAGGAAATGCTGATGAAGACCAAGTTCCACATCCATCTGCTAAATGAATTGAAGGCTAAACATGAGAATGGAACAGATGTATTGGGCATATGGGACTCTTTTCTCCCTATCTTCAAGCTCCCTCAGGTCAACCAGTTTCCTGATTTAATCCACCTATGTGCCGAATGCTATGATCCTACTCGGAGGGCTGTGCTTGACCCTTCAGGCTCAGTTGTTTTCTATATCACCCCTGAAGCTATCAAAGAGATGCTGAACTTCAAGACTGAGAAGAAATTAGTTCCTTTATCACTAATAGATTTGATAAATCAAGGAGCTAGATTGACAGATGCTCAGGTCACCAAACTCAATCAGCTGTACATTGGCTCTGACTCTGTAAAGTATCCTCCTATTAACCAAGTATACCTCAACCAATTGGGCAGAGATCTTGCAGACATGATTAGTCCCATTTTGGGCTATAATTCAATTGAATTTGTTGATGAAACTGCGCTGGTGATCATGCTCATGTTCGCTCCTGGCAAGTCTCCAATCTACTATGATTATGCCACCTACATCTCTGATAAGATACATGAGCAGTTGATGAAATTGGCAAGAGAAAAGGTGTTCAGATACACCTCTTACATCTACCACTTAATCCTATATTATCAACATGAAAAGTTTTCTTTTGCTGTGAAAAGAGTGGATGCCCAAGGCAATCCAAGGTCAGTGGTCTATTGGTCCTCCGTCTTCCACTGCAGACCTGACTCTCCATATACTTACTGTGAGTTCATAGATCTCTTCATCCACCCAGCCATGTCTCTAATGATGAGCTCACCTCCTCCAATACTAACTGATGAGATGCAAAGGGTACTTCAGTTGTCTAAATCATACAGCATTGGGGACTGGTACTTCTACCAGAACCACACAGTTATAAGGATATATGGGTGTGAGTTGCCCCCATACAGATTTCCCAAATATGTGCCCATGAGATTGTTTGGCCTGGAATACTTCAGGCAATTTGGGAATGCTGATGTGCTACACTTTTCAGGCAGAGGCAAGAAAGCACAACTCAAGGTCAGGAACCAGTTAGGCCACTTTATCTACAACAAAAGGGAGGAAGGTTGGCAAGAGGCGGATAGAATGTTAGAATACCTTGGCTTGCAAACCAGTTTCCTTTGGAAACCTTATGACCCCAATCACTTCATAACTTTAAGAAGGGTCAAATATAGGCTGGCCAGTTATGACCACGTAAGGATTCCTCATATAGAAAAGTATGCAAATCAAACAAAGTGGAGGAGAGGAACCTTAGAAGAGCCTATCACACAAGAAGAGTTAAATCAAAGAGCACTAAGAAATCTGAAAAAGGTGGCTGACCTAGAGCTTTGTTCACAGGTGTTCACTCTTCCAAGCACTCAAGTGGGAGCAGCTGCATCTTCCTCCACAGCAAATCAGCAAGCAGCCAAAGCTACTGAGCAAACCTCTACCAAAGGCAAGGAAAAGGAAATGGAACCAGAACAACCACCTCATGAGGAGGTACAGCAGCAACAACAACAGGTACAACAGCCACAAGAGGGGCAGCAAGAGAAAGAGTAGCCACTACAGCAAGAAAAGGCAGCTGAGGCCCCAATTTTTACTGAGCAGCAGCCACCACAAATTGTGCCTCCTAGGCAGGAAACAACAGCTGAAGCCTCAATCCTCCAAACCCCACAAAAGGAGGATATAAGTAGAAAGAGGGACATAGAGACTCCCCTCACAACAACAACAACTCAAGGGGAGAAAAGACACAGAATGAATCCCCTTTCAGAAGATGAAATGCCTATGGGGCAATCTTTGGGCATAGGCCCACCAAGTATGGAGGCCTCAGCAAGTTCCTTCCAGCAGGAACAAGAGAGGATAGTGGGAGGAGAAGTCAGCTCCTCAAGCCAGCAGAGAGAAGGTGAACTGAGCATCAAACAACAGTTCATTGACATAAAGAGGAGGAATGAGCCAATAAAAATACAGCTATATAATCATTTGTTGAAAATGGCTCCCACTAACCAGCAAAGACTAATGTCTGCATATGATGTTAATGAAGGCAAAATGATCATGAGTCACTTTATGCCAACTGCATTGCAACCACAGTCCCCTTCAGACTACTTGAGGACCAATCTTGAGGTCCTTGCCAAGGACATCCACCCAATGGACAAAATCGAATTGCATAAGCAAACGGGTGAGATGGTGTATGCCTCCTTGGCAGATAAGACATTGGATAACTACAGGCTAGAAAATAGCCTAAATAATACAGCTGCCCAACTTGAGTTGGAGAGAGCATCCTCTCAAGCAAAGGACAACAGGATCAGGGCCTTAAAAGATATAATCATAGAGATTGGGCATGAACCCAAGGACATCAAGGGCATACAAGCATTATTGAAATTGAGGGATGCAGACATGGCAGCATTGAGGAAAAAGATCAAAATCCCAGCAACTATTCACCCTCAAATGGAAGAAGTTGCGCAGATGAGACATGATCAAGATGTGGCAACTTTGCTGGTGTCTTTATACAAACAGCTGATCCAGACTCAAGAAAAATTGGGAGAATCAGAGGCTGCACAGGCAGCATTGCAAGTAGCATTACAGCAAAAGGAAGGAGGTCAAACATCTCAACCTCCTCCAGAAATAATTAACCTTGAGGAAGCTCCTCCAACTACTGCTCCCCTCACTCAACAAACAGAACAGGTAGCACCTTCTACCTCAGCACCACCACCAACAACAGAGCAGGCCCCAAGCCTGGACATGCAAAAGCTGAGAAATGAGATTCAGGCCCTGGAAGCTCAAATGACAGAATTAAATGAGGCCAGGGAGAATTTAGCCAAGGTAAATGAAAGATATGATAAATCCAAGCAGACTGTGGCAGAAAAGGGCAGGGAAATAAAAGCCCTCAAAGACAGGATAAAGGAGCTGGAGAAGGAGCTCACACTGGATAAAGTAGTGGCTGAGCTCAAGACAGTGCTATGGGCCAATATTGGCCAATCCATCACTAATCAATGGCAATATATTGAGACAATTCATGAGCAGTTGTAGCTCATTGCAAAAGCACAGAGGGAAATCCAGAGATCAAGGGCCTCTCTAGGCAATATGCCTGAAGTTGCCAACAGGATGATCAATGTGCTTAATAATGGAACAAGTGCTCAGTTAGCAACTATGGGAATCTCCAACATGACTGAGACTATTTTGTTAATAAAGAGGGTCCTAGCACTAAGAATCCTGGTGCAGACATTAGAAAGAAGGACCCAGGACATGCAGACAGAGGTCAATAGATTCATGGAAAAATTTGTGGTATTGCAAAACAGAGGTCTCCCTGGCTTACTGAACAGTGCAGGAAGGCTACTTACACATGAGCAGTATGCCAAGAGGGTCAACACATTCGCCACAAATCAGATCACTGAAAGGCCCAGCACCTCAGAGGAAATAGGGCCAGCTACAGGACAAAGTCTCTACAACAGGGTAGAAAACTTATTTTTCATCATGGATGAGATCAAACATTTGTTTGAAGTGCCTCCCAACTTCTACAAATACACAGAGGCAGATGAGACATTAGAGGCAATTCTAAGACATCAATTGCCCACACAGGAATACTGGAACAAAATGATACAGTTGATATTATAAACCAGAGCCCGTAAATCAAATTTTCATTTAAATTCATAGGTGATCATGCACAGGAAAATTTGATAACACCAGCACGCATGAAAAGGAAAAGGCTAGGCCAACTTAGCAGAACTAATCGGCCAATAAAGCAAGATTGACAGCTACAGGTGACAGGGCCAAAAAACTACAGCACGACAGCCATAAAGGCACATTTTTCCAGAGTTAAAGCAGAACGTTCAGACCGACTCAGTGGCCTCCAAAGGTCAAAATATCTTCTGACATACATAAAGAGCACTTATTTTGTATTCAATGATGTAATAACTTTCTTATCTACTATCTTGAAAAGTGGGTGAACGTATTCATTTCTAGAATGACTCAAGGCTCCAGATATTTTGTATGACCAATTGTATATATTCCCCCCTCGCATAATCTTGCAGGGGTTGTTGTTGATCTCTCTTCAAGAGTTTCTTATGCTGTAAATTTTCCAGACTATTAATACAAAAGCTGATGGAATTTCCAAAGCTCTGCATTATCTGAGTCATTGTGGTGTTTTGCTGAATGTTACAGGATTCCTGCGTGTTTCATGAATCAATAAGTTTTCTTCAAACTCTTAGTTATGTGTTTTGTCATCTTCTCATAGCTCATTCATGTTCTGTGTTTTACAGTTAATGGCAAAGAAAAAGAATAGTTCTAGGATTTAATCACAGATTACCCTAGACTCAATCGATGCTATTATAAATGTTTTCTTCAGTTACAGTTATAAAGGTGTAATTCTTAATTGCCGCACTTTCAGACTATATACTTTCATAGTGATTGTTGTTTCAGGAATTCAAGTTTGCTCCTGTGCAACATATCTCTTTCTCACACCCAGCTTAGTGGAAAATTATTAATTGCCTTTCACTGGTTGAACACACCTCATAATCACAATTTCAGATTTGTTCCATGAGATATTTAAATGGCCCTGTAATTTCAGTAACTCAACTCAATATTCAGTCAACCTGTAGCCACAGACTCGATTGCCCAATGGACTAGTACTGCCTAAAAACTTACACCTTAGATGCAGAAGACATCCCTCAACCAAAACATAAAACAAAACCCTGAACACTATAGGTAGCCTAAAATACTATCAAAACAGAGACAAATCATAAAGAGAGAGCCCTCTCTGATTACAGTTTGGCTAGAAACTGTAATCCAAAGATTGGTTAGTGGTTACCCCGGCCGTATTCCCTTGGGAGTCAAAGGGAACAACCTGGGAGTTAACATAATTGGCGACTCCGCTGGGGACAAAGCATATTATTTTTCAACTATGGTCTGTCCATAGACTGTGGTTCTAAAAGCTTGAGCAGTCCCTTAAAACAGTCCTAAAATATCCTAAAAATACCAAAAAGAAATTCAGAAGCTGGCTCCCAAGAAGAATCCACGATATACAAGGTCAAATCCTGACCCTAATCCACCAGCTGTTTTTGAAAATCCTAATACAATCCCTAAGATCATTAGGAAGCAGCAGGGACAGGAAACTCTTGCTGATTCAAGTCCTGAGACAACTCATCCAAACCCTGTTCCAACTCCAATCAAGGTTCTATTTCGGTCTAGCCTTGATTCCCCCAGTTCACCATCCACATCTCAAAGCCCTCCTTTCACACCTTCATCCACTGCACATAGTCCCTTGACCAACACTCTAGTTTCCACCTTTCCCACTACCCCTGTTGTACCAGTCATTCATGCTATCCCAGTTATTCCTGTCAACCCTATAAATCCTGCAAATATGGCTAATAGATATGCACCCCTGCAGTTACCTGCCAATGCTCCAGCTCTACCTCAGGAATATCAATCCAAAATCTCATATTTTGACTCCACTGGCCCTTTCACAGCAATTCAGCATGCCAGAAGGATGCAAGACCACTTTGAGAACTATGAAATAGATGATGACAGTGTGAGAATGAGAATCTTTTTTCAGAGCCTCACAGGGGATGTAAGAACTTGGTTTAGATCACTGGCTGCAAATACCATCACAACACCTGATGACCTTTATCAAGCCTTTACTAATAGATGGGAGAAGAATAAAGATCCCCTGCACATACTTGGTGAATATGACACAATCAAACGAGGTCCTCAAGAGACCGTTTTGGAGTATTGTGCAAGATTCAATAATGTATATAACGCAATACCACAGAATTTAAGACCCCCCCCTGATTTAGCCTTGTACAAATTTCCTGATGGTTTTGACCCTGATATGGCATATCAATTAAAAGAAAGGGCGCCTGAAACCCTTGAAGAAGCCCAAAAGGTTGCTGTCACAGTAGAGGCTAACCTGATTGCCAAAAGAAACAGGGCAAGATTGGAAAAGAGAACCACTTTTAAAGAAGAACCCTCAGCCTTTGATAAAAAACTGGATGCAATAATTACTGGTATGAAGAGATTGGGTGATAGAGTAGAATCAGTTGAGAGAAAGTCATCATGGGAAGCACCACAACACAACCCTATCAGGAATCCAAAATTTAGGAGAAACCAAAACCCAAACACTGGCAAAACCGGTTCTGATCCAGAAATAAGGCCTCCTTTCCAGGAAAACTATACTGAGGCATCCACTTCGAATGAGCAAATAGATGACACCCACATTAACCTAATGGGCCTGAATGATGAGCAGCAAGTTTTCTTGAGTCAAGAGGATCATAAAGATGATGACATTCAGCAATTCCAAACCAGGACAGGTGAGTCATTTGACTTTAAACAAGGATATGACACAGCTGTTTATGAAGTTCATAAACAATATAAGCTAAGAAGCAGAACTATAAATGTGACACAACCTGACAAGACAAAGGACACTACACAGCCTAAGAAAGCTATTGTCACAGAACCAAGTGACAAAACTTGTCCAATTACAGATGAGGTAACAGTTGAGGAAATAGCTGAAACTTCTCCCTCAAAACAACAACCAGTAGATTCATCACCCTTGCAGCCCAATCCAAGTATCACTCCTCAAGAGATGAGTAAGAAGGACAAGCCGCAAGACCGAGATAAGAATCAAGAAGAAGACTTAGTGAACAAGGAAAAGACTGTCATCCACAACCCCAAAATCCAATCTGAAAAACCCTTTGACTTAGAAGCTGAAATTGGCAAACTAAAAGTAGCTATTCCTCTTTCAGAACTAGCCAAGCATGACATTTATAGACAACAAATCAAGAAGTCCCTTCAAATTACTCGTAATAAAGATAATGTCAATGTGTTGGATGACACCCCAGAATTACTGTTCGGTCCAGAAGTTGATGGAAAAATAGCAGTCACAGGTGTCTTACCTTTCTATGTCAGCCTGCATGTTCATGACAAGATACTACACAACGCAATGTTTGACTCAGGTGCCTCTCACAACTTGATGCCTAAATCAGTCATGGAAAGATTGAA
The DNA here is from genome assembly GCA_031772625.1 of Pinus tabuliformis. Lineage (NCBI taxonomy): Eukaryota > Viridiplantae > Streptophyta > Pinopsida > Pinales > Pinaceae > Pinus > Pinus tabuliformis. The sequence goes on from CM062807.1 coordinate 305,501,848, forward strand.
TCTAGATATTACAAGACCATACAAGGACTTATTCTCATTTGACTCTAGCCAAGTTAAGTGTTTAGGTCTGATAAAAGATCTATGTGTGTCCCTAGTTCAATATCCCAATAAAACAATCCTCATGGATGTTGTGGTTGCTGATATCCCACCCAAATATGGGATGCTGTTATCAAGGTCATGGGGAGCTAAACTCCAAGGCTCCCTACAATTAGACATGTCATACGCAACCATCTCAGTCTTTGGTCAACCCAAGAGGTTATATAGAGAGTCACTTATGAAATACATGGTCAGCAGTGAAGAAAAACCTCAAAATTTTCCCATATATGCTGTCCATTCTGACATAGACTCATACATTCTTTTCAATGACAATACAGGTCTTACAAATAAAGATGTTGAAACCAAAACACTTGAACAAGATCAGGACATTAATGAACAAGCTGCTGCCCTAGAAATAGAGCTGATCCAAACAAGTAATGAGACTGTCCTAGAAGACAAACCAGGTGAAAAACCAGAACTTCAACTTATGATCCCAGATCACAGAGAAGTTATTAAATCTCCCCTAGAAAAAGAGAACCTATGGTTTCTAGAATTTGATGGGTCAGTTAACAAATTAGGGGCAGGAGCTGGGGTTTGGATACATAACAAGCAGAACAATCATGCAGAAGGTCGGGCCTATAGACTAAATTTCAGATGCACTAATAACATGGCAGAATATGAAGCTCTCTTGCTAGGCCTTAAGCTAGTAAAATCCTTACAAGCCATAAAAGTTTCAATTATGGGAGATTCAGACTTGATTATCCAACAAGTAAAGGGAAATTTTGTTACTAATGATAAAAGACTGAGATCTTATAGATCTGCTACTGCTGAACTACTACAGTCCTTCACTGAATTTCAAATTACCAAGATTCCCAGGACCCATAACCTGCATGCTCATAGCTTGGCCACATTTGCAAGCACCTGCAAGTTACCTTGTGAGCCCCACCATTGCTTTACAGCTGAGGTAAAACACAGACCTTCTGTCCCAAACAATGTCAAAGACTGGCAAGTATTTGAAGATGATGCACAAATAAATAATTTCCTAACCCTGCAACAAGAATTTGCAAGACTAAATATTGACATTGAAGGAGCAAGTCAATCACAAATACTTGAAAGAGCAAGTCAATCACAAATACAGAGTGAACAGAATAGCAAGCCAATATCACCTAAGACAGCTCACCAAATCCTACATCCAACAATTTTTAACAAAAACAACATACAAGAAATTCAACAAATCAGTTGTGAAGAACAACAAATCAGTTGTGAAGAAGTGGCTGATGCTGAGGCTGAAGTAATACAATTGAAAGACAATTTTCTTCCAACAGGCCTAACTCCACTAGAGGATATCTTTGATTCAAATGATGTCCCAAGAAAACCAAAAATGCAGCCCCTTAACTCTGCCATTGAAGAATGCAACATTGGAACCATTGAAAAGCCCAAGATAATAAAATTATCTGCTTCCCTACCCCCTGATCAAAAGCCCAAATACATTGACCTTTTCAAAGAGTTTCAAGATGTCTTTGCATGGAGTTATGAGGACTTAAAATCCTATGACACCTTTGTTATCCAACATACCATCCCTCTCAAGCCAAATCAAAAGCCATTTAAGCAAAAATTGAGAAGAATAAACCCTATGCTTCTCCCTGCAATTGAAAAAGAGGTACAAAAAATGTTTAAAGCTGGTATCATAGCACCAATCAGGTTTTCTGATTGGATCTCAAATCTGGTGCCCACAAGAAAGAAAACTGGTGAAATAAGACTTTGTGTTGATCTTAGAAATCTAAACCAAGTGTCCCTCAAAGACAACTATCCCTTACCTAAGATGGATCACATTCTCCAAAGAGTGGTAGGGGCCTCAAGGATTTCATTACTTGATGGATTCTCAGGTTTTAATCAGATCCTAGTACACCCTGATGATCAAGACAAAACTGCATTCACAACCCCATGGGGAACTTTCAAATATGTAAAAATGCCTTTTGGGTTGAAAAATGCAGGGGCAACATTTCAAAGAGCAATGGATATTGCTTTTGCCAAGGAGATTCATGACTTTCTTGTCATTTATTTAGATGACCTCACACCTTTCTCAAAGTCAGACCAAGAACACTTGAAGCACTTGAGGCAGATTTTCTTAACATGTAGGAAATATGGAATTTCCTTGAATCCCAAGAAATCTCTATTTGGTTTGGAAGAAGGTAAGCTGTTAGGGCATATTATTTCAAAGGATGGCATAAGAATTGACCCGGACAGGATACAAGATATCTTACAAATGCCCCACCCAAGAAACATCAAAGAATTGCAAGCCTTCCTGGGTAAGATCAACTTCTTGAGAAGGTTTATTCCAAACTTAGCAGAATTGATCAGATTACTGAATAACATGCTAAAGAAGGACTCAAAAGTGAAATGGACAGTTGAAGCAAATCAAGCCTTTGAAAGTATAAAATTAGCCCTTACCCAAACCCCAGTCTTAACAAATCCTCAATTTGACAGAGAATTCATCATTTTCTCTTTTGCCTCCCAGCATACCATTGCTGCTGTTTTATTACAGAAAGATGACCAAGGAAATGAGAAACCCATTTCTTTCTTTAGCAGAGCTCTTAGAGATGCACCTCTGAAATATCAAATCATGGAGAAACAAGCTTATGCTTTGGTCAAGGCCATTAAAGACTTTAGGATTTACATCCTTTATTCCCATGTTATAGCTTATGTGCCAAGTCCCATTGTTAAAGACATTCTCACTCAAGAAAACTTAGAAGGTAGAAGAGGAAAATGGATTGCCAACATCTTGGAATTTGATATTGAGATAAAACCAACAAAACTAATAAAAGGGCAAGGCTTGGCCAAACTAATGACAGAAGCAAACTTCCAAGCCCTAGACATAAACCAGCTGGACAATGAACCGGAGCTGGCGACTCCAAAGATCAATGTAGCCTTTGAACAATCCCCTTGGTACTCTGATATATGTTATGTGTTACAAAACCTGTGTGCTCCACCAGGATTGTCCAGAACTAAGTGTAGGTTCCTAAAAATGAAAGCTTCAAGATTTTGTGTCATGGAAGGCAATTTGCTTTGGAAAAACCATGAAGGTATACTGTTAAACTGCCTGATTGAAAATGAAGCTAATAATATCACCAAAGAATTTCATGCAGGTGACTGTGGTGGACACTTGTATTGGAAGTCCACTGTGGATAAGATTTTGAGGGCTGGTTATTATTGGCCCACTGTTTTCTCTGATGTCAGGAAATTCACCACCTCTTGTCATAAATGTCAAGTGTTTGAGGGAAAGAGAAAGTTACTGCCACTTCCTTTGAGGCCTATTGCAACAGAGAGACCTTTTCAACAATGGGGCTTGGATTTCATTGGGGAAATTCACCCTTCATCTTCAGGCCAACATAGATGGATTCTAACAGCTATAGACTACTTTACTAAATGGATTGAAGCTATTCCATGCAGACAAGCAAATGATTCCACTATCATTCAGTTCCTTGAGACTAATGTTCTTTCTAGATTTGGTTGTCCTGATAAAATAATAACAGACAATGCTGCTGCCTTCAGATCTAAGAAGATGGTGAATTTCTGCCACAAATTTCACATTACCTTGGGCCATTCTACTGCATATTATCCCCAAGGAAATGGCCTTGCTGAATCATCAAACAAAAGCCTTGTGAACATCATAAAGAAGGTATTGGAAGAGAATAAGAAGAATTGGCATAAGAAGCTTGTGAATGCCTTATGGGCAGATAGACTAACAACCAGAAGATCAATTGGGATCAGCCCATATGAGTTAGTTTATGGATTAGAAGCCAAATTTCCTTCATCACTGGGAATCCCTGTCATGAAATTACTTCAAGAGAGTCAAGCTGAGCCAAATGATATGCAAAGAAGGATAAATCAAATAATATGTTTGCAGCAAACTAGAGACCAAGTTTACAGCAGAGTTCAAGTTTTACAAGAAAAATTAAAGAAAGCCTTTGACAGAAGGACCAAGGCAGAAGATTTTAATGTTGGAGACAAAGTCCTCAAGTGGGACTCAAGAAGAGAAGATAAGGGAAAACATGGAAAATTTGATTCCCTTTGGAGAGGACCATTTGTTGTTCAAGCAGTACAAGGAAACAATACTTACTTCCTTAAAAGTCTTGATGAAGCTAATTTGGATGAAGGTCCTGTGAATGGCAGGATGTTGAAGCACTATTTTGACTACTATCCATGAGTGCAGCATAATTTTCCCTTGTACATATTCAGGTGTATATATTACTTTCTGTTAAAATGTAAAAATGCAGTTTCTCAAGTTTCATTAGTTATCAGCAAAAGGCAAATGAGTTCAGAGATCTACCGAGATGGGAAGAGTACAATTTGGCATGTCAAAGCAGCATACTTCAAGTTTTAGTAAAAGCAGTCAAGGGCCCAAGGCATTCTGACCTGCTGTTCTTGGCCTTTCAAATGGAAAAGCCATCCCCATGTGGAGCCACTGTTAGCTACCTATACCAATAGGTTTCATATTTCATGATTGGCAAAGAAAGTTCCAAATATGCTCTGCTTTGGTGATACAAAGATCCCATATTTCCAAAAGGAGACAAGGTGTGTATATAGCTTCATGTTGATTAAGTTTTGATGGATGGTCCAAAAGCCTAATCTGGATCATGCCATGTTTCAATTTTTCTGTTGTAGAATAGAGAAAGAAGTCTGTCCAAACTGTTTAATCTTGGCAGACCAGTAGCTTAGGTAGAGAAGTAAGGTTCCCAACTGCTTAATCTGGGACCTTGGAAGCAATAAGGGTAGTTCTAGATAGAAAATCAAAAGGAAAAAGCCAAAGAAAAGAAAAGGCACATAAGGGTCTGCAAGTCTAAGTGCACCCTCCATGAAGAAACAAAAAATGCTAGGCAAGTAGATGGGTAGGCAGATGGGGTTGCAGAAATGTCATTCCTTACAATTCAATGTGTGCTAACCTATTCACAAAGGAATATCAATGGATTGAGAAGGTCTTCTTCTCCATCATGTTGCAGCAAAACAAAGAAGCATGACTAACTCCCTTTTCCCCCTTTTCACCTTTATTACTAACATCCCTTCATCAGTTGTGTTCATGAAAGAATTTGAGGTTTTATGCTGGTTCTTATTCCTTTGAAAGCCACATTTCTTGTCTAAAAATCTTTTTATTTTGATCTACTCCCTAAGCTAAGTTATCTTCACATAAACTTAGTGATTTCACTCCTCATTCACCTTTTCCATCCATATTAACCCCTAACTTCTATTATCTAAATCCCCTATGTTACCCTTTCCCTACTATTATAACACTATGGTGTATAAACCCCAAGCATTGTATAAATATCCCTCCCCTTGGCATTATAGCCATATGTTCACTATCAGGGATTAAATTGACATCTGGTCAGTTTAAGAGCCCTAAGCCTTACCCCTCTTTCCCCTTCAGAAGTCATTTAACCCATTAAACCCTTCATTTGCTAAGAAACCTTGCGATAAACCCCTTTTTACCCCTAACCCGCTTCATTTGCAAAATACATATAAAAACCCACTTTTTCCATTTATCCAAAGTCTTAGCGCTATCCGCATTTTTTAAAAAAAAACATTGAAAAAACCATGTAAACCACAAAATTCCCAAGGTTCCCGCCGGGTGCAAATCTCAAAAGATATATTATTTTAATCCCGCCCCCCATCCGTATCGTCCGGCCACCTCAACGATCCGTCGACCGTCGGATCGGGCCCTTTTCATCCGACGGCCCTCGTGCATTTCGGACCGGCCCCGACGTCCGAAAGATACCGTCCGAAATTTGTCAGAGGGTGACGTCAGGCCTCTGCCACGCGTCACCCCCACATCGTATCGGAGGCCCCTCTGACAATTCCGCTTCCGTATGGAAGGCGGTGCGATATGAAACCGCTAACCACTTCCGGTTTCGGTGAACCCGCCTGCCAGCGTCACCGCCAGCGTCATCACCGCGTCGGCGCCCCCGTCCGCCTTTGCTCCACCTGTCTGCCACCTCACCATCCCCGTGGATCTCTCTTATGCCGCCACGTCACCCGATGACGTCATCCAAAAAAAGCGCTAATGTTCGAAAAAATCCATATTTTGGCCAAAATTTCGCGTTTTTTGCACTTTTTGCAAAAACGGCTGTCGTTTTCTCTGCATGTTTTTCACGTCCAAACTCACGCCAACCTGCTGAATTCGACCTGGAGACCACTGGCGCGCCATTTCCACCTGCATTCGTGACCATTGTTAACAGTTGCCAGGTATTTATCCCTGTAAATCCCTCCTGCGCCTCGTTTTGTCTGTAAATCGCCAAAAATAGCTTAAAACAGTGAAAAAACACATAATTCACCGGCGAATCCCCTGTGCCTAGTCCCCATTTGCACTGTAAGGTCGAAATTCACCAGATGAGCTTTATATTACCAGAGTTTTCATAAAACTTACATTCTGTTCGCGCAATCGTGGACTGGTAGCCTAAACTGCGCCAATTTGCTGTGAAAAAGAGTTTAAAGCCAGGCATTTGTCTTATCCATACTTTGAGCAGTATTTCAATTGCTGTAATTAACCATTTATTCTCTGTTCATCAGTAATTCACCTTTCTTTTAAAGAAAAACTCTTTAGTGTTGCTCTGCACAGTAACACCAGTTTAGAAACAACATAAATCCTAAAGGTGACCATGGATCCTCCAGTAGCACCTGTAGCCTTGAATGTTGCCCCTTTAAATGCCCCTCAGAGAGAATTGGACTGGCAACCTCTAGCAGACCTGGATTATCAAATATCAGAGGAAATGCTGATGAAGACCAAGTTCCACATCCACCTGCTAAATGAATTGAAGGCTAAACATGAGAATGGAACAGATGTATTGGGCATATGGGACTCTTTTCTCCCTATCTTCAAGCTCCCTCAGGTCAACTAGTTTCCTGATTTAATCCACCTATGTGCCGAATGCTATGACCCTACTCAGAGGGCTGTGCTTGACCCTTCAGGCTCAGTTGTTTTCTATATCACCCTTGAAGCTATCAAAGAGATGCTGAACTTCAAGACTGAGAAGAAATTAGTTCCTTTATCACTAATAGATTTGATAAATCAAGGAGCTAGATTGACAGATGCTCAGGTCACCAAACTCAATCAGCTGTACATTGGCTCTGACTCTGTGAAGTATCCTCCTATTAACCAAGTATACCTCAACCAATTGGGCAGAGATCTTGCAGACATGATTAGTCCCATTTTGGGCTATAATTCAATTGAATTTGTTGATGAAACTGTGCTGGTGATCATGCTCATGTTCGCTCCTGGCAAGTCTCCAATCTGCTATGATTATGCCACCTACATCTCTGATAAGATACATGAGCAGTTGATGAACTTGGCAAGAGAAAAGGTGTTCAGATACACCTCTTACATCTACCACTTAATCCTATATTATCAACATGAAAAGTTTTCTTTTGCTGTGAAAAGAGTGGATGCCCAAGGCAATCCAAGGTCAGTGGTCTATTGGTCCTCTGTCTTCCACTGCAGACCTGACTCTCCATATACTTACTGTGAGTTCATAGATCTCTTCATCCACCCAGCCATGTCTCTAATGATGAGCTCACCTCCTCCAATACTAACTGATGAGATGCAAAGGGTACTTCAGTTGTCTAAATCATACAGCATTGGGGACTGGTACTTCTACCAGAACCACACAGTTATAAGGATATATGGGTGTGAGTTGCCCCCATACAGATTGCCCAAATATGTGCCCATGAGATTGTTTGCCCTGGAATACTTCAGGCAATTTGGGAATGCTGATGTGCTACACTTTTCAGGCAGAGGCAAGAAAGCACAACTCAAGGTCAGGAACCAATTAGGCCACTTTATCTACAACAAAAGGGAGGAAGGTTGGCAAGAGGCGGATAGAATGTTAGAATCCCTTGGCTTGCAAACCAGTTTCCTTTGGAAACCTTATGACCCCAATCACTTCATAACTTTAAGAAGGGTCAAATATAGGCTGGCCAGTTATGACCACGTAAGGATTCCTCATATAGAAAAGTATGCAAATCAAACAAAGTGGAGGAGAGGAACCTTAGAGGAGCCTATCACACAAGAAGAGTTAAATCAAAGAGCACTAAGAAATCTGAAAAAGGTGGCTGACCTAGAGCTTTGTTCACAGGTGTTCACTCTTCCAAGCACTCAAGTGGGAGCAGCTGCATCTTCCTCCACAGCAAATCAGCAAGCAGCCAAAGCTACTGAGCAAACCTCTACCAAAGGCAAGGAAAAGGAAATGGAACCAGAACAGCCACCTCATGAGGAGGTACAGCAGCAACAACAACAGGTACAACAGCCACAAGAGGGGCAGCAAGAGAAAGAGCAGCCACTACAGCAAGAAAAGGCAGATGAGGCCCCAATTTTTACTGAGCAGCAGCCACCACAAATTGTGCCTCCTAGGCAGGAAACAACAGCTGAAGCCTCAATCCTCCAAACCCCACAAAAGGAGGATATAAGTAGAAAGAGGGACAGAGAGACTCCCCTCACAACAACAACAACTCAAGGGGAGAAAAGACACAGAATGAATCCCCTTTCAGAAGATGAAATGCCTATGGGGCAATCTTTGGGCATAGGCCCACCAAGTATGGAGGCCTCAGCAAGTTCCTTCCAGCAGGAACAAGAGAGGATAGTGGGAGGAGAAGTCAGCTCCTCAAGCCAGTAGAGAGAAGGTGAACTGAGCATCAAACAACAGTTCATTGACATAAAGAGGAGGAATGAGCCAATAAAAATACAACTATATAATCATTTGTTGAAAATGGCTCCCACTAACCAGCAAAGACTAATGTCTGCATATGATGTTAATGAAGGCAAAATGATCATGAGTCACTTTATGCCAACTGCATTGCAACCACAGTCCCCTTCAGACTACTTGAGGACCAATCTTGAGGTCCTTGCCAAGGACATCCACCCAATGGACAAAATCGAATTGCATAAGCAAACGGGTGAGATGGTGTATGCCTCCTTGGCAGATAAGACATTGGATAACTATAGGATAGAAAATAGCCTAAATAATACAGCTGCCCAACTTGAGTTGGAGAGAGCATCCTCTCAAGCAAAGGACAACAGGATCAGGGCCTTAGAAGATATAATCATAGAGATTGGGCATGACCCCAAGGACATCAAGGGCATACAATCATTATTGAAATTGAGGGATGCAGACATGGCAGCATTGAGGAAAAAGATCAAAATCCCAGCAACTATTCACCCTCAAATGGAAGAAGTTGCCCAGCTGAGACATGATCAAGATGCGGCAGCTTTGCTGGTGTCTTTATACAAACAGCTGATCCAGACTCAAGAAAAGTTGGGAGAATCAGAGGCTGCACAGGCAGCATTGCAAGCAGCATTACAGCAAAAGGAAGGAGGTCAAACATCTCAGCCTCCTCCAGAAATAATTAACCTTGAGGAAGCTCCTCCAACTACTGCTCCCCTCACTCAACAAACAGAACAGGCAACACCTTCTACCTCAGCACCACCACCAACAACAGAGCAGGCCCCAAGCCTGGACATGCAAAAGCTGAGAAATGAGATTCAGGCCCTGGAAGCTCAAATGACAGAATTAAATGAGGCCAGGGAGAATTTAGCCAAGGTAAATGAAAGATATGATAAATCCAAGCAGACTGTGGCAGAAAAGGGCAGGGAAATAAAAGCCCTCAAAGACAGGATAAAGGAGCTGGAGAAGGAGCTCACACTGGATAAAGTAGTGGCTGAGCTCAAGACAGTGCTATGGGCCAATATTGGCCAATCCATCACTGATCAATGGCAATATATTGAGACAATTCATGAGCAGTTGGAGCTCATTGCAAAAGCACAGAGGGAAATCCAGAGATCAAGGGCCTCTCTAGGCAATATGCCTGAAGTTGCCAACAGGATGATCAATGTGCTTAATAATAGAGCAAGTGCTCAGTTAGAAACTATGGGAATCTCCAACAGGACTGAGACTATTTTGTTAATAAAGAGGGTCCTAACACTAAGAAGCCTGGTGCAGACATTAGAAAGAAGGACCCAGGACATGCAGACAGAGGTCAATAGATTCATGGACAAATTTGTGGTATTGCAAAACAGAGGTCTCCCTGGCTTACTGAACAGTGCAGGAAGGCTACTTACACATGAGCAGTATGCCAAGAGGGTCAACACATTCGCCACAAATCAGATCACTGAAAGGCCTAGCACCTCAGAGGAAATAGGGCCAACTACAGGACAAAGTCTCTACAACAGGGTAGAAAACTTATTTTTCATCATGGATGAGATCAAACATCTATTTGAAGTGCCTCCCAACTTCTACAAATACACAGAGGCAGATGAGACATTAGAGGCAATTCTGAGACATCAATTGCCCACACAGGAATACTGGACCAAAATGATACAGTTGATATTATAAACTAGAGCCTGTAAATCAAATTTTCATTTAAATTCATAGGTGATCATGCACAGGAAAATTTGATAACACCAGCACGCATGAAAAGGAAAAGGTTGGGTCAACTCAGCAGAACTAATCGGCCAATAAAGCAAGATTGACAGCTACAGGTGACAGGGCCAAAAAAACTACAGCACGACAACCATAAAGGCACATTTTTCCAGAGTTAAAGCAGAACGTTGAGACCGACTCAGTGGCCTCCAAAGGTCAAAATATCTTCTGACATACATAAAGAGCACTTATTTTGTATTCAATGATGTAATAGCTTTCTTATCTACTATCTTGAAAAGTGGGTGAACGTATTCATTTCTAGAATGACTCAAGGCTCCAGATATTTTGTATGACCAATTGTATATATTCCCCCCTCGCATAATCTTGCGGGGGTTGTTGTTGATCTCTCTTCAAGAGTTTCTTATGCTGTAAATTTTCCAGACTATTAATACAAAAGCTGATGGAATTTCCAAAGCTCTGCGTTATCTGAGTCATTGTGGTGTTTTGCTGAATGTTACAGGATTCCTGCGTGTTTCATGAATCAATAAGTTTTCTTCAAACTCTTAGTTATGTGTTTTGTCATCTTCTCATAGCTCATTCATGTTCTGTGTTTTACAGTTAATGGCAAAGAAAAAGAATAGTTCTAGGATTTAATCACAGATTACCCTAGACTCAATCGATGCTATTATAAATGTTTTCTTCAGTTACAGTTATAAAGGTGTAATTCTTAATTGCTGCACTTTCAGACTATATACTTTCACAGTGATTGTTGTTTCAGGAATTCAAGTTTGCTCCTGTGCAACATATCTCTTTCTCACACCCAGCTTAGTGGAAAATTCTTAATTGCCTTTCACTGGTTGAACACACCTCATAATCACAATTTCAGATTTGTTCCATGAGATATTTAAATGGCCCTGTAATTTCAGTAACTCAACTCAATATTCAGTCAACCTGTAGCCACAGACTCCATTGCCCAATGGACTAATACTGCCTGAAAACTTACACCTTAGATGCAGAAGACATCCCTCAACCAAAACATAAAACAAAACCCTGAACATTATAGCTAGCCTAAAATACTATCAAAACAGAGACAAATCATAAAGAGAGAGCCCTCTCTGATTACAGTTTGGCTAGAAACTGTAATCCAAAGATTGGTTAGTGGTTACCCCGGCCGTATTCCCTTGGGAGTCAAAGGGAACAACCTGGGAGTTAACACATATGAGGACACCTATTCAAGATAGACACAACTATATTATAAGCCTCAATGAAAAAACACATGGGAAAATCCATGTAATGAATAAGAGACTTAACATTCTCGACAATGACCTTATACTTTCTCTTAGCAACCCCATTCTAGTAGTGCATCGTAACACATTGTCAACTCCCTCTTGATCCTTGCTTCCCTAAATAAAAAAATCAAACTTCATGGAGTTATATTATGCTCATTTGTTGAGAAAAGTAGTGTGATCTTCCTTCCTATTTGATTTTCAACTAAGGCCTTGAACTCTAAGAATTTGCGTAACACTTCATCCTTAGCCTTAAAAAAGAGACTTATGTTTGGAAAGAGAAACATAAAAAAAATGACATAATACTAACTACCCGTCAAGGAGGTGGAATACATAATTCCACACACAATTGATTGGATTATATTCTCATTGTTAGTAAACACATCATTGATGTGTTTACTGAGAGAACAACCTTTGTAGACCCCTTCCTTCTCTATCTCGTAGTCTAGTAATTCTTGCACCATTTTCATATTTCATATGTCTTGAAGCTCCATTGTCCACATAACATACAACACTAGACATAATGTTAGAGGGAAAGCAAAAGATGAAATCCATTTCCATATTGAAAAATATGCATTATGAAGAAGAAACAACCCTTCTAAGGGTCCAAGTTCTTCTCCTAAGTGACCTAGGGTTTCACACCCAACGACCTCAAATAAGGTCAATACCACTCCTGGATAATGTTTAGCTAAAGTAATAATTCCTTTTTACACGTAGAAGGATATGGTCACAAAACTTTGAAAGCATGTTGAATTTTGTGAATAAAACAATTCAAAAATTTCACATTTCAACTAGAGGTTTCCTAAATCTTAACCTTGTGAATTGTTAACCTTAAGGATATTATGAAATATAAATAAGACAACAGCAACAAAAACATATAATGTTTTAGTTAACATCCCTAATTCACTACGCAATTCAAGATAAATTATACAAAAGTGCGCCAATAGGTTTCATAGCACCATGGCAATCTTACAATCATTGGATCTGAAAGTTACTTATGATAGTTGTACACACAACAACAAATGTATCCTATCATCTTCAATATAAATGTTAAATCACTTAACAATGTTAGCCTTAACTTATGTCAAATCAAAAATGCAGACAAGTAAAAGTCACAAAGAAATTGATGTTTGAAAATCAAATTGCAAATATACAAGTATTATATATATGTAAACTTCATTAATGCACATAAAGATGAAGTTCATGTATATACCACAGTTTTATCCCAAGGCTAGTACAATCCTTTAGCCCTCCAAAAACCTATCTATGGAAAACCAAGAAAGGGCCTAGCTCACATCAAGGATTTCCAACAAGCTAGCATCACACAAGCACACATTATCCAAGGCAATATGTATCATCTTCTTCTTCACTTCAATAAGTACAACCTAGGGTTTCATCATAAAACCCAAATCTTGAATATTCTAAGGGAGGAAACCCTAACCCTAATAATCAATTGCTCCCAGAAGTTCAAAGAAACCCGAGTTACTCCAGTATAAGTGAAATAATATACCAAAGAAGAAGCACGAGAGAGATAAAGTACAAAAGTTGAACCCCAAGAGACGAGAAGACTAGCTTGCTCCTCTTAAGTCACATTTTTCACACAAGAGTGATAGAAACGAATGAATGTGAAAGGACTCTTTCCTTCCTCTATATATATGAGAGGTAGGTGAGTTTAACAATATATATGTTAGCATATGAACTTCCAATCAACCTGCAAATACACCTAAAGGATCATGCATATGGAATGCTACAATCCAAGATTGACATGTCAAGCTCCATGGTGAGGTCATCAACAAACAATGATACCAGTGCAAGGGAACTGCATGAGATGTGTCCAGTGTTGATCATAAAGAATTCAATGACTTCAAAACATCTCCTATGTGATGTATTATAATGGGCATACTCCCCCTACATGATTGTTTTTGCAATCTAGGCATCCCTAACCCAACTCCAAACTCCATGAAAACATATAAGCTACCCCATGTTTTTTGGGATGCCAAACGTTCCTCTAAAGTAGGGCCTTCTCTAATCAAGAAGCCTTCTCCATTTGGACATCATGTAGAATGTCACTAAGTTGTTTAAGTATATGCAAGACCCCAAGGAAGAATGCTATACCAACATCCAACTAAGTTTAAGCAACTCTTGAAAAATCCATCTCCATTGTGAAAATCCACTGTAGACCATCTCCACAAGGCATACAACTCTAATTTAATATTGGTTCTTTCACCATTTATGCCTTAAAGTTAATGGAAAGATTATTGGACAAACATAGGATCCCACTAGAACAACATGCATGAGAGCAACCTTGATAAGCTCTATTAAAAAATACACAAGCCTTGGAGAAAGCCTTATCATGCCAATTTCTCATTCTCCTATTTTCAACCTTCACTAGAACTCAAATACCACTATCTGCATATTTTATTTGAAAGCAAACCTAAATCTAAACGATTTCTTTATCCTAGAAAGCATTATTATTTCTAGCTATCCATAGTACCTAGGCCACTATATAGGGATGTGCTTTGTGTCCTTTGAGTTTTTAATGTTGCCATATTCCTTGAAGCAATCTATAATAGCTTATCATTTACAGTTCACATCTTCATTGGCTATCTTCAAAGCTTCTTTCTAGACTTCTATTGAAAATGGATAATGAACTAGTAGTTCGTTAACCTATTCTTTCATTGTTCTTGCACAAAACATGGTTTCTTAGCCCCTCCCAATATTTTTTTGTTGTTGCAATTGTCTCAAGTAAGAATTTTTTTTTGCAATTGTCTTGAGTAAGAATTTTTTTGGACATAGCTAGCAAAAGAAAAAATTGGTTAGGGGACATTTTCAAATTACCTTCCACCACCATGCCTTCATCCTTAAATTATTCTTTGACCCTTTCCTGATAACCCAATTTAGTAATGAAGTTCCTTCTTGTGAGATATATTGATAAGAGGATTTGATAACTTGAAATTTTTTGAGCACTCCAACTAGGGGTGTTCACCTATTTTTACCTTTTTTACTCTTCATATTTTCCAAATTAGTCATATCGCTATCAAAGGAATTACCCTTACCATTGCTTTGTAGATGATAGAGGCCCCTCCATGGTTTTTTAATTCCTTCCCAATTGACTTTAATGATATTGGATTAATACATTTTCTCATCATTATCTTTCCCAAGGACATTCATGGTGTGCTAGTCTCCACATTCTTTTGGTTGCTAATCCTAAACCAAATAAATGTATATTTTAAAGTCCTTATCCTCTCGCTTTAAGTTGGGTTATTTTCTTCCATTTTACTAAAGGGATAACCTTCTTCTCTCTTTTTCTCGTTTATAGGAAACTATTTTTTTTCCTTTTTTTGAAGAAACCCTTGGGATGTGATCTATGGAAAATGGGTATATTGGTATTCCTTCCAGAAAAAACCTCAGTGGCATTAATCTCCCCCTCTAATATAGCACTAGTTTCTCATTCTATTCTCAATTTTCTCATACGGTTAACAATAGGCAATTTATAGATACGTGTTCTTTGGGTTTTACTTTAAAATCAAGATATTATACTCAATTATATTATACTCAATTATCTCAGGATATTACATTCTAGAGAATGATCAATTTACATTACCTTTACCTTAAGTCAACCAATTAATAGTATAAAAGACTTGTTAATGTTCACCTCGATCCCTGTTGTCTTGCCATATAAGGAATGTCCTTGAAATTTTCTACTTCTTTGCTAGACCCATCTCCAAAAAGAATAACATCATCCACAAGGGAACACGTAAAGGGGTACATTGGACAACGTTGTCTAAAGCCTCTTATGCCATGAAATAATCTCAAGGGAAATCCATTTAATATCACAACAAATGAATCTAAAGATAGACAACTCCGTTTAGTTCACTATTTCTATGCCTATGTGCAATAGGATAATACTTAACTACATTTAAATCTTTATCTAGTTTTAGTTTGATTATCAAATGTCGTATCTTTTTTACCTTAATTGAATGTAATCCTTCTTTCCCTTTGTGTATTGTTCATCAGATGTTACTTTTGAGAGAATACATTTGAGCCTATTTGCTACTAGTTTTGAAAACGATTTTATAAATAGAGTTACAAAGTAAAGTAGGGTTGTAGTCATCTAGTATTTTTGGATCATTCCTTTTGGGATTTAATGCTTCGAATGTGGAATTAAATTCATCTAATAATTTTATTTATATTTTGGAATTTGGATTTTTCAATTACCTTTAATATGTTTTTCTCTAGCAAATTCCTTAAATCCTACCATCGATATGGGCTTGGAATTTTTGATCTTTTAAAATATTGAAGAGTGGTTCTTAATACTTCCTTTGTTAGATCAACATTTAGAATATCATTTTGTTGTTCAGCCATAGTTCTAGGGGAATATTATCCTACCTTAAGAATCTCTACTAAGTTGCATCCTAAAGGATCTTGGAATGAGAACATCAAATGTTTGACACTTTCTTATGCTATTGCTTGAAATGTCTTGGCTCATCTTAGAACAAAAAAAGTTGATGAATTAACACTTAATGTAAATGGTTTATAACTCATCAATTTGGTCTTTTCTCTGAATTTTAATTATGGCAATATATTTCCACAACTGAATTGCTAAATTTTTGGGTACTTGAGACACTAAAGCTCAAAGATTTACCTCTAGAGATAAATCACTTCCTTGGGTTGCAGGTAGCTTCTGTCACTCAATGACTGTGACTTGATATATTTACCTCATCAATTTGATAATTGATTATTTATTCCTCAACTTTTTAACAAGTTAACATCATATCATGACACTTATTTATGTCAAAGGTATTTGAGTAGGTGAAATCACTCAATACAACAAAAAAATATCTAATCTCATTGTTACTCTTATTGACATTGATTGGTGAAGGGAATAACTCCACAATTGAATTAATTCTATTAACTCATATCATACATATGTACAAAAGGAAGTGACCTTTGGTTTCATCTTTCAAGAGTTCTCAATGACTCTTTCTATTCACATATGACTCTTCATATTTCTCCTAACTTGATATTTACAAAAACATTTACAATATATCTCAATCCGATTAGGTATCTAACATTCCCCCACTAATCTGAAAGGGCATTTTTGAGTCCAAGCATAATTTTGAACTTTTCAAACTTGTCTTCCAATCATTTTGGTGAAGATGTCTGCAATTTTCTCATTTCAGGAATAATGTCTCAAATGAATAGTCTTGGCATCTGCATGTTATGGAATTAGAAGGTACTTTGTGTCAATATGCTTGGTTTGGTCATGGAATTTGAGATTCTTGGCCAACATAATTGCAAAAGTATCTTCAACTAGAAGAGTAAAATTCACCCGTTTCTTCTAGTCTTATGTGCTAAATGGGTTTCATTTTTTTGTAATGAAACAATTGAAAAATAATATTTCACGTGATAAATAAGTTTGATGTATAGACACGAATAATTCATTGATTACATACCTTTGATGGATGTTATTGTTGGAATGGTTCCTCTTGTGATGCAATTACGCCCATTTCTTTTACCATCTCCTTGTACACCTTTTTAGACATCCCTACCGACATATATCTGGTTTCTCTCTTTAATATTTTGGAATTCATGTAATTTTTCCGGAAACAAAAAGCATAATAATTTAATTTTAAATCGATATGAAAGTAAATATATAAAATAATTTGTTAATTTTTGGGACGTATAGAAAAATATATTTAGTAATAATACATTTTAAATAGTTTGTTTTTGTTTTTGTTTTGTTTTGTTTTTTTTTTAAAGTTTTTTCTATTGCAAGTCTCATGGGTCTTATTGGCAATTTCTCTGGAAATGCTCTTGCGGTATATTTACAACTGTCTCTATTCATTAAATTGATAGAAAGTACATCTATATATTCTTTCCACTATATCTCTCAAAGTGTTTTAAAATTGCCCAACTCTCGTTAACTTCTGTCTCTACTCATTAAATTGATTTTTGTACTATAAGTAGAAAGTACATCTATATATTCTTTCCACTATATCTCTCAAAGTGTTTTAAAATTGCCCAACTCTTGTTAACTTCTAGCACCACTCCAGATGAATTGATGACTAATTCATCATCATTCATAACCTTTATATTTCTATCTTGTTATGATGACATTCCATTTCCTCGCTATTGATCCTTGCACAAGATTTAAAAAGTTATGAAATCACGAGTTTAAAATATGTTAGTGATTAATGTTAAAAAATCATTATTAATAAAAACTAAAAGATATATATATATATATATATTTTGATTACCTTTGATACACCATTTCTCTCTTTGCAACCTTTCAAACAAGCTTTTATGCTATTTTGCACTCAAATTGCGAACAATCTTATCAAGTTTCTTCAATTTTTTCCTCACATGCATTAACCAATATACATCATTAATTTAAACCATATTTAGATAATACATATATTAAAATTTTGATAATTTTTTTAAAAACTGAGTTGTTTACTTGTTGGGCTGAACTCACTCTACAATAAGTAGTTTTCCTTGAATTTCTATTGGCCATCTTATATTAAAAATAGGATCGTCAAATATAAACATTATCAAAATTTACTCCAAAATCAAATAACAATGTGCATGATATATATATAACTCGCACATTGATATATATATATATATATAACTCGCACATTGATTTTTTTTGTTTTCAAATTGTTATATACACACCGTCCTTTATAAGGTAAAAGACACATTAGTTCCATTTTACTCTTTACTAACACACCGTCCTTTATAAGGTAAAAGACACATTAGTTCCATTTTACTCTTTACTAAGCATTGCTGAATTTGTGAAAAAATTTAAGACATAATTTTTGGTTTTTGAGTTAAAACATAAACAATTTTGGTTGATTGATTATATGCACTAGTGCATATTTGTGAAAAAAATTAAAACATCATTTTTGGTTTTTGAGTTAAAACATAAATAATGTTGGTTGATTTATTATATGTACTAGTGCACATTTAATGTATTATGCACATCAACCACTATAAAAACAATTTTTTTGAAAAAAATCTGATAGTCACATGACCATTTTGGATCTAATGCAGTAAATTGTCGAATCGCAAAAAATACCAAACACACCATAAACAACCAAAAACCCTATAAAAACCTACAAAAAAACATTATAAAACTCAACATTAAAGGTAACTATGAAACCTTTCTAGCTTTTGGAATGCACTAAAAACTGCATGAATCAAATAGGGAGAAGAATGAGATGATCAAGTGAATGAAGTCATATGCCAAATTTTTTTTCTTTGTAGATTTGTATGTGACCCACGATAATCGTTCACATATTTGAATCCTCAAAATAATTTTCCAATGTCTTTGTTGGTAAATCCCCTTTATAGCACAAATCTCCATTCTAAATTTTGACAAAATAATGAAATAAGGATTATGGTTTCTTTTATGGACATAAATTTAAAAAAAATGAGATTCCCTTCTATTTTTTTGGAATTCACATAAAATTATTTAAATCAAACCGGGTGATTTATTTTAGGGAGCGTGGCTTTCTTGTAAGGCTGAAGAAACCACTGGAATCTTGTGGATTGACGAACCTGCTAGATTTGAGAAGAATCACTCAGGTACTTGTGAGGGTTGAAGAACCACCAGGAGTTGCCTTCGGGTTGAAGCTCTAGTGCTTGACACGCTGAGAAACCACCTGGAGGGTGAAATATTTACCCATCAACAACTTAACCACTGAGGAACCTTCCTTATTATGGTCTCTCTTCTCCTGAAAGTGAGGGTAACACCAAACCCCACATTTACTAGCGTTCACAAGCTCTCCAGGGTAAACATGAGCTGATAGTTACTATGACATGACCCAAAAACCAAGTTCTAGTTATGGAAGTGGGGCCTACAACCTTTAATTTTTACTGCAACCTCCGAGAACACTTGATCACCCAGACGTCGGACAACATCCACTGATCATATTTTCCTAGACTGGAACTACCTTTCTGACTCACTTCACAACCCAGCCGCACACATGCCAAGCCTTCCATGCGGCTAGAAGGATCTATCCGCACACACAAGCCTTCCTCCATGTGGATACAACCAATATTTATCAGTTAAGATATTCTGGATGCGAAATCAATGCCAAATTTTTAGGGCTAACCTACAGGGCACTAACTAGAACTACCCAGAACTTTCCATAATAAAATTTAAGACAAACACAAGTATGCATAACTTGTATTTAGGCTAAGATCTTTCCAAAACATGGCAGTTGTAACACCCTCCTCCCACATCTACCGAGTAACTGGCCAACCGAGGTAAACACGTGAAAAAGAGTTACTATGATATGATTCATTTTCCTATGTATCAATTAAGGAACTGGAATCGACGGAACACAACCAACCTGACCTTCTACACATGCAATAGAACCCGTAAGAGCCATCTAACCCATCTAGGTGACCAACCCTTGAGACAAACTGACATTTTGCTACATTAAACCCTCAGTCGCTCCCTTGACATGGGCATGCATGCGACTGGGAACCTCTAGTTTCCCCCACAAAAAGGCATGCTTGCGACTGAGAACCTCTAGTTGCTCTCACAAAAAGGCATGCTTGCAACTGGGGACTTTTCCAAGTAGTCCTGTGCGAGCGACTCCTGATTCTATGCCACTTTTTTAGGGCCAGGACTCAAGCCACTGCCCAAAACTCCATGAAACTTCCAGAAATGAAAATTAACATCAAAATAATGATACAAATGCAAATAATTGAACAAGGAAATGAATGGAACCCTACTAGACATGATAAACATTTTGTCAAACATGTCACAAATATGCATTCTACAGGTTTAAACAACAGATCTGAGCATAGGGGTCTCACACTTATATGAGAATCACTAAGAAGAATTGTTGCCACATCAAAATAATTGCATTACCATCTATTAAGCCATATATTAATTGTACATTCAGTGATTAACCAAAACATGATGAGAGCCATACATTTTCATTGTCATAAAAATCACTCATAACCAGTATATAACCAACATAAATATTAAGGATATAAAAACCACATAAGCCACATATAAACAAGTATATTTACCCCTAAAATACCAAGGAGGAAGAGCTATTATTGATGATTGCATAAGTCGACCAATTATGGGACTTCCACGAACCACCCGACCATAGACTAGGCTGAACCAAATATTTCTTTCAACCAGTCACCCCTGTGCCATATTCCAAGCATGAATGTGGGATCTCATAAAACACCTCAATCAAAACCAAACCAGGGATTTTAGAGTCCATACCACATCAAACCTCAACTAGTGATTCCACCTCACGGTCGAACATCACTAACCATCACCAGACTAGCCTCTACCCAAGTTGCCTAGGGTTCCATATCGTTTGTTCCAACTAGGGCTTCTAGGACTAGTATTTCAACCCACAACTACTATCGGGCTTCCAAAGCGTTTGTCCAACCAAGGATTCTAGGACTAGTAATTCAACCCAACAATGGCTTCCAATGCGTTTGTCCAACCAAGGCTTCCAAGACTAGTAACTCAACCCAAGCTATTATAGGGCTTCCAGAGTGTTTGTCCAAACAAGGCTTCCACGAACTAATAACTCAACCCATAGCCAAAGGAACATGAGAACCAACTAGAAAAGAAAAGTACAACCCACAACACCATGGCTATCTAGGAAATGGAAAGGCTAGGAATTTAAACCACTACCAATACAGGAAATTCTCCATGCCAATGAGAAATCATAACCAAATAACCACATGCATATGCCATGCATGCCAAAGCTAGCAAGGAAATTATACATGCAACTTGGTACCTACAAGAAAAATCCACTATAGCCGTTGATCCCGATGTCCTCTTGCGATTTCCTGCTTTTCCTTTGCCTTCTTTCTCCAAATCCCAAGTATGCCACACTCCTCCAAGGGTGCTCCAAGAAAAATCTAAGTGTCCAAGAGTGTGAGAGAGAGAGAATAGAGAGAGAGATCCAAAAATGAACTGACAAAAGTATGTGAACTGATCCTCAAAAGCATTTTTATTAATGAGGCCTCTAATTTCTTCAAATTTCCATTATTTTCCTTCATTTTCCTCCTCACATGCAACTTGTGACCTTTCACCTTCCTTTTCCCCTAATTTCTATTAATTTCATAAATAAAATTCCAATTAATTCCTCTTTTCCTTTCCAAATCCTTTTCCAATTTCCTTAGCCATTAATTAGTCACAAGTGATCCCCATCAATATGTTTTTTCCCAACATTCGTCTTGGAATACGTGTCCCATGACCAAGGTCTTATTTTACCTTTATTAATTTTTACATGGATTTTTGACTAGGGCTATTATAGAACCATCCCACTTGGGGGAACACTGTCCTTGGTGTCCAACGACACCTACAATCCAAAAAACTTCCCATGGAGCTTTATAACTCAACTCGTTGCAATATTTACAATGATCAACCTACTAAAGACAAACCATCATGACAACATAAAAACATGACAGCCATAATGACATGACACCTATACCGCTTATTGAGCTTAATAACACAGCTCACGGTGATATTTACATCCATATACATATATACATACACCAAAACATATGTGAAACATTCGCTCAACCAGCGAAAAGAGAAGGATACATAGCCCACATCTGATATGCCATCTCCCATGTAGCTTCATTGGGCCCGAAGTGCTTCCAGTGTACTTTAACCTACTCGATTTCTTGGTTCCAGAGCATGAGCATATTTCTCTGCAATATACACTGAGGTTCCAGTTGGAATTCTCCTTCTGGCTCCACCTACAATAAAGACCAGTCAATCACATGATCAACATCTTTAACATACCTTTTAAGTAATGACACATGGAAAACATCATTGACTTTCATTGTCGAAGGCAGTGCAAGTCGATAGGCTACTGGTCCAATCCTTTCAAGAATATTGAAACGTCCTCTAAACTGAGGTGCCAACTTGGCACATGATCTAATCTTCTACGATCTATTATTGGGTTTGATGCGCAAGTACACCTATTCCCCAACCTGAAACTCCTTAAATAACCTGTTCTGACCTGCATAAATTTTCTGTCTATCCTATGCTACCTTTAGATTCTTCTTGATTACCTGCATTTCCCATTCCATTTCTTCCAACATATCCGGTCCTATCAATACCCTGTTAACTGGATCACTCCAACTAATAGGAGTATTACAACTCTGACTATAGAGTGCCTCGAACAAACTCATCCTCAAAGACTCCTGATACCCATTGTTGTAAGAAAAGTCTACCAATCGAAGATATGCTTCCCACTTTCACTGCTGATGCATCACATACATCCTCAACATATCCTTCAATATCCTGTTGACCCTATCTGTCTGTCCATATGTCTGTGGATGATAAGTTGTGCTGAAGGCCAACTCTATACCAAAACCTATAAATAATTCTTTCCAGAACCTAGAAGTGAACTTAGCATCCCTATTTGACACAATCTTCTTCGAGACACCATGCAACCTCACTACATCTCTGATGAAAACCTATGCTACATCGTTGGTTGAATAAGTAGACTTTACTGGAATGAAGTGCACTACATTTTTCAACCTGTCAAACACAAACATAATCAAGTCATGCTGTATAGGTGTACTCGAAAAACCTGTGATGAAGTCCATGGAAATGACCTATTTCTACTATGGAATCGATATCAGCTAAGGTAACCTACCCATATGCTTACACTCTGCCTTTACCTATTAAAAATCCAAGAATCTCACCACGAACTCTGCCACTTCTTTCTTCAAGTTCGGTCAGTAGTAGAACTTCTTCACCACTGTCAATGTCTTCTGATATCCCGGGTGACCTGAATATGGTTTCACATGAAACTATCTCAAGATAAGCTTCTTGATCTCGTTGTCATCTGGCACATATATCCTGTCCCTAAATCTGACCAAGCCATATGCTATGAGACAATAGTCCACATCTTGTGCACATGTACCTATACCTGTATCCTACTGTAACCTATGCCTGAGATCCATGTACCTGTTATCCTATTGACATGCTTGTAAGATCTGAGCTTGTAAATATGTCCCATAAGAACTCATAGCTGGTATGTGATTTACCTATATCCACCTCCTAAGAGAAACTGCAACCCTATTATCTTTACCTTTAATGTAATTGATCTCAGAGTCAAACTCGCTAATCGTGGCCAACCATCTAGCTTGCATGGCGTTCAAATTCAGTTGGTCAAATAGATACCTCAATCCACTGTGATCGCTCATCAGTACAAATCTCATGACAAGAAGATAGTGCCTCCACATGTTCAATGCATGGATGATCACTGCCAACTCAAGATCACGTGTCAAATAATTCTTCTCGTGCTCATTCAGTTTCTGTGTTTTGTCCTTCCTGCACAAGAAATACACCAAGTCCTCCCTTACAAACATCTATGTATACCACAAAATCTTTTTCCATATCTGCAATCTTTAACATTGGAGCATTTGTCAACAACTGTTTCAATTGTTCAAAACTTGTTGCACGTTCTTTTTTCCATTCAAACTTCTTATCTTTTCACTGCAATGATGTGATAGGATATGCAATGTGAGAGAAGTTCCTGATGAACCTCCTATAGTAACCTACTAACCCCATAAATGATCTTACCTCATCCACATTCCTAGGAGTTTCCCATTCCATCACATCCCTTATATTCTTTGGATCTACTGCTATGCCTTCCTTGGAAACAACATGTCCTAAGTAATGTACCTCTGTATGAAAGAAATTGCATTTTCTAAGATTAGCATAGAACTAATGCTCTCTTAGCAATCTCAACACTGCTGCTAAATGTTCAACATGTTCTTCCTCATTCTTAGAATATGCCAATATATCATCAATGAATACAATAACAAGCTTGTCCAGATAAGGACGCAACACACTATTCGTCAAACACATAAATTTAGCTGAAGCATTAGTCAAACCAAATGGAACTACAAAACACTCATAATGTCCATACCTAGTCTGGAAAGCTGTCTTGTGAATGCCATCTTATTTAATGCGTACCTAATGATATCCTAATCTCAGATCAATCTTTGAGAACACTGCTTCTCCCTTCAACTGATTGTACAAATCATCAATCCTCGATAACGAATACCTGTTCTTAATGGTCACCTTGTTCAACAGCCTGTAATCGATGCGCAAACTGAGAGTACCATCCTTCTTTTTCACAAACAATACCGGTGCACCCCGTGGTGATACACTTGGCTTAATGTATTCCTTGTCAAGAATTTCCTTCAACTGTAACTTCAGCTCTATGAACTTTGGAGTGCTCATCCTGTATGGTGCTTTTGATGCTCGTGCTAACCCAGGTACCAACTCAATAGAAAAATACACTTCCCTGTGAGGTGGAAACTCTAAAATATCTACGAGAAATACATCTTGAAACTGTTGTACAACTGGGTACCTGCTCAAAACATCTGCATCCTCAACTTCCTTACCTTTTTCACTAGAAATATGTACCACAAATAACACACACCCTTTCCTGAGACGCTTTTTCTGCATAACTATCACCATTCTAACTGATGTTTCCTTCTTCTTACCCTGCAAGACTCCATGTTCTCCATTGTCATCCAAGCACTCAATAGATTTGTCATAATAGTCCACCTTGGTCCTATGGAGATACAACCAGTCCATACCAAAAATCATGCTATACGAACCCAATGAAAATACATTCAAATGTGCTAATGTAGACATACCATTCAACTCAAATGCACAAGCTCTTACCCAATGATGAACTCAATTCTTGGTACATGTAGGCAACTGTACTAACCAAGATGCTACATGCACTTATTTATTCAAACCACACTTATCCACCAGGTTAGGATTAACATAACTATAGTTAGATCTAGGGTCAATCAAAATAGAAACAACTTGATCACAAAGCTTACCGTTCATCTCGACAATAGATGCCTGGTGATCTGCCTGCATGTTATCCAACGCTGGATAGATCCGAGGAACACTCTGTCCAACATTCCTCGCTGTCTACACTTCCTGAGCACTATAGATTTGCTGTCTACCACCTTGATACTGTGGACAATATTTCCTACTATGATCTTTGCCACAAGTCCAACACTGTATAAGATTCCAACCTACATCCTTGTTCTGATCCTTAAACTGAAATTCATTCCCTTTTTCAGATGCATTGAACTTATTTTGTGGTGCTGCATTCTCTTTGTTACTTGTGTCCTGAGGCCTTGCTCGCTTCTTATCCAATTTCCCTTTATTCCTTGCATTACCTTTCCAGTCCGGTTTAGTCTTAGATCTACGCTTTGATTGCTCATAACAATGCTTTAGCTTCCGGATGGCCTCCTCCAATGATTTAGGATTATCAAATTCAATCCTGTATTTGAATGCTATTAGCAACCCACTGATGAATCTCTGAATCTTGGCCTTCTCCTCCTTGAGGTAAGGCACATATCTCAACAACTCTAGAAATCTACTAGTGTACTCCTCATTGGTCGTAGAGCCCATATTTATCTCATAAAACTCTTTTTCCCTCTCATCATAGTACCTCTTCGATATATACTTATTCCTGAATAGTCTCTTGAACTCACTCAAAGTCAACTCCTCATAAATGTCTCTGAATTTCTTTACATCTTCCCACCATATATCTGCTTTACCTTTAAGATTAAATTTTGTTATTCTGGCCTTCATGTTCTCTGAGTAATCGTGCAATCTGACAAAATTATTCATTCCAAGCAACCATGCTTCTGCATCCTGTGTTTTCTTCATTTCCCCATCAAATGTAGGTGGATTTTATTTCTTGAACTCATTTGGAAAATATACCCTATCAGTCCTCCTGTAAGGATGATAATGATGATGACCATGATACTTGTCAGAACTAGAACTAGAATAGTACCTCTGTTCATCACCCCTCTTATCCGGAGTATCCAAGAACTTACTATCCATGATAGTGTCATATCTATCTGACCTGTGCCTACTATGGGGTCTACTGCCATAGGTCCCATTAGTCCTATCCTCTTGTCCAAAGTTGATCCAAAGTGGTCCCTATATCTGCAATTCTGACAAACTCTGAAGAATTACTGCATTGACTTATGCTTGTTTCTCCTGTGCTTGCATGATTCTATCATTGTTTTCTTTGAAACTCCTTATTTCTTCCTTCAAACTCCTCAATGTGTTTACTAAGTTAGAAGAGTTCCCAACACCACGTTGCTCATCTGATTCATAGGGATAATCTATGTAGTCTACCATCTCTGCTAGTCATCTTGATCTCTTCTTCCTGCAAGGTATATCATGCCAGCTAAACCAAATCATAAACAAACCAAAGTACCTTAGTATAGTTCAAGGAGGATATCTCATCTGCAAGACTGACCAAATTAGCATAATACACATATATAAACATAATCAGATCAACACATAAGAATATTTTCAGCCATCATCCAGTTATCAATGCATGACTATCCTGGCCACATACCATGACTTCATGCACAACAACCATCATCCAACCAATGTATGCTTAAAATCATATAGACACTGGCACACATAACCAATGCATGAATGACATATACTCACAACAAATACATTCAACAATGACACCATCAAATTTCTTATGGCTACGCCACTCTAATCATGACCAATGCCATGCATGCGAAACAAGCACATAGACCACAAGAATAAGGACCTATATGCAAATGACAGGTACATACAACAACACCTTCATCCAAAGGAAACGAAAACTAGAGTTCGCCCAAGGAGAATGAAACCATGCTTTGATACCACTCTGTAAAACCCTCCTCCCACATCTACCCAAGTAACTGGCCAAGTGGGTAAACATGTGACGAAGAGTTACTATGGTATGATTCAACTCCCTATGTATCAGTTAAGGAAGTGGAACCTGTTAGGGTCCTATAATAATAGGATTCATAATTTTGAATTGGCTATAGTTAGTCTTGTAATATTGTACATACTTTTGCTTTCTGCAAAATGTTTTCCATATTAAAAATTAAAAAATGTAAAGAGGGTATGTCCTAAAAGAAATATCAAAGGACAAAAAGAATAAGAAAAGATCAAAAAAATGAAAAAATATGAACCCCAAACAAAAATAGATCATGAAAGTGTGCAAGTCTAAGTGCCACTACTTTTTACTTTACTGTGAAAAATAATGGTTGTGTGCAACTTGTCATAAATGCCACAACCCATGATCGTCAAATAGTTTAACCTGTTGGCATTATGATGTATGTGTTGTACTTGATGGCAACCCAATTGTAGTAGAACAACTCACTTGTATATGGTAACTAGATGAATCTACAAAAGAGATATCAGATGTGACAGAATGCATGACAAGTAGTGTTTACAGATGTGATGAAATGCAGGGTAGCTTCAAGGAATCAGTTCAGAAGGCAACTCATTCAGATGAAAGATCACAGTATACCAGGAAAACAACAAAGAGTTACAGATCGGACTACACAGAATGAAGAAAGAGAAGTATACGCAGATTCACCATTGACCAAGCCGCGTATACACGCAGGTTAACAGAACAAAATGAGTGTATAACGTACACACGCACTTTCACAGAAAGGAACGCGCGTATACCTTGGAAAACTAAGTTTTGGTCCGAAGTATTTGGTTCATGGTATTTTGATCCATGGTATTTGATCCGAGGTATTGAACCTAGGTATTTGATCCAAGGTATTGGTCCTAAGTGGTTTTGGTCCATGGTATTGAGAAAGGCCTAAAACTATAAAAGGAGGAGAAGATCATTAGGCCAAAGTACTCAAGCATTGAATATTTGATGAAGAGTGAGATCTAGTATGCAGGTTATTGGGTTATGGTGCATTGTTGGATCTGAACCAAGGAGGAACCTTAGCAGTTGATGGGGAATAATATCTAATAATGGATCAGGATCTTAAGGCATAAAGTGAACTACCATTATGTGTTTTTGCTCATGAATATTCTAGATCTGAATACTGACGCATATATTATTTTGTAAATGATATGATCTGGGTATAACTGAAGTCTGGTATAGCTGCAGAATTATGAATTAATATTTACAGATGTATACGTTGGTTGGCTTTGAGGAAAGCGCGTATACACGCAGGTTCGGCACAATAAAGTAGCGTATACCTTATAATCTATGTTTTAGTTGCTGCTGTTTGTTGTTGCAGTATTCTGGGTTCAGGCTTGGGTGACAACATTATGAAAGATCAGATTGATGGGTTGTCAAAGTGATTGATTGACTTGGTTGTGGTTGGTTCAATAGGAGATTGGTTGATGCAGATATATTTGATGATTGAATGATGTTGTTGATGGATCCAGTCTGAAAATTTATGAAACGTGGTCCCTGGAAGAAAGAAGAAGGTTGTAGCCTTCTGTAGGCTGGCACCTACGTTCTGTTGAAAATAATACTGAGAGGGGGGGTGAATCAGTATTATCAGATTAATCAAACTTTTCAAATGCCCAAAAACATATACGCTACTTCAGTTAAGTGAACCAGCGTGTACACGCTACTGTGACGAAGTAAAACAGCGTATAAGCAGAAAACTCACAATTTAGTTGGCTTATTCTTCAATTAAGTGCATCAGGACATTATTCATCATATTAACAGTAAACATGTGCAGTATAACAGAACAGATAAAAAGCCACACACATGAACACCAAGATATAAGGTGGAAACCCAATGTGGGTGAAAACCACCTGCTGCAAGTTGTCTCTATCTTTCTTAATATGAAACTTCAGTTTACAATCTTTTGTACTGGTGCAGCCTTATACCAGTACGCAGGCTACAACCTGCAGAAGGCTTCAACCTTCTCTCGTTCTCCAAACTTCCTTGGAAGGGAGCTCCAACCCCCTTTTTCTTTTGTACTAGCCAAGATACTAGTACGTAGGTGCTGACCTACAATCTTCCTCCTTCCAGGTATCACTTTTCATACATTTTCAGACTTGGATATACCTGAAGCACAACATTACAATCTGAAGACCACAATTCATTCAATTTTCACAACAGATCATTGAAGCATAAAACAACCCAACTTTGAATCACTGAACCACTGAACCCTGTCAATCACCAGTTACCAGAACACAGAGCAGACTACAGAACTCTGTAATAACAGTCAGACCCCACTGTAAACTCAAATCAAGCTTCAAAAGATATACGCTACTTTAATGAGCAGAAACCGCGTATACACGCGCTTTTACCGAAGCCAACCTGCGTACAGATCTAAAAATAAACTTTCTCAATTTGCAGCTGTACCAGATATTAGTTAGACTCAGAACGTAACATTGCGACAATATGCAGATCTAGAAATACGCATAATCAACCATATCATGATAGTGCATTTCAAACCATTTGATCCCGATCTCTCCTTAGATCTAGTTCTCCATCAACCAATGCGATCTCTCCTTAGCTCAGATCAACCAACTCAGAACCTGCATATCAGATCTCTTTCTCTCTTAGATATTCATGCCTTGTCGAAAGATGATCTTTGCCTAATGATCTTCTTCTCCTTATATAGCCTTAGGCCTTTCTCAATACCAAGAGCCAAAACCATAGTAACACAATACCATCAACTTTAAAACTAGGGATCGACACGCCCGTCGAGACATAATGGTCCGAAATCATAGGCACAACTTCCAAGGTCTAACCACCATGAACCAAAGGAACCTTTCCACATACACGCGCTTTTTCTGAATCTAACTTGCGTGTACACGCGACTTGGGCTTAAATAAAGAGCGTGTATGAGCTTTCTTGCCATGCTGTACTGAGATCTGTCTTCTGATTGAGTTGCCATCACCTGTACTAACCTTTGAGCACCTGTACCATCCACTGAGTGAGTTGCCATCAAGGACAATACTTGAACCATAATGCCAACAATCTCCCCCTTTGGACTTGATGGCAACCACCACACCAAGTCACTCTCCCCCTTTGACATCAAGGGCAAAGGGAGGACCAAGATATTCTCTTCCTTGGTAATCCTTCTGCTGTCCATACTGCTGTCCATACTCCCCCTGAGTATATGCTGAAATCTCCAAGTGTGCTCCCCCTTTGTGAATGCCAAAGAGTACCAATCTATCCATCCTGCTCACCAAGTGCTGTTCATGCTCCCCTTGACTGTAGGCAAGATCTGCAAAAGATGTTCTTCAAGAAGAACATGACTCTATACATCATAAAAGACCTTCCTATCACCAAAGACTCATACATACATCCATTTCTCAACTAAGTGAGGATATACAAAAAAATGACTCATCCACCCAACCATGATAATACATGAACATTTCATCATTCATCCCAGGCATAGTGGGGAAACCAACAAAGGCCGTTACATGACCTTGACACCATAAAAGAGACAAGAGAGATACATGACATAGAGACAACAGATCTAGACCAAGACTTAGGAAAGACATCAGCAGCATCTGATAAACATCTTGTTAGATCAGCAACTAGAATTTCTTTCTGAGCTCCTTCTCCTGAAACCAACAACCAAAAACATCTGAATGCCAACAATGCTTTATGAGACTTTTGAGCTGCTCCCCCTGAACCTGTGCCTGTTGCACTCCCTGAAACTGTGCCTGAATAATTCTGACATTCCTATTGCTGTTCAGAACTTCAGAGTTTTCCCTTGCTGTTCAGAACTTCATATACGCGTTTTCTCCTGTATAAAACAGCGTATGTACGCGGATATTCTTTCTGCAACAAGCGTCCATCATACACGCGACTTTCCCACCATGAATCCGCGTGTATACGCTCATATTACTTCCGTAACCTGCGTATACCAACTTTTCTGTAAAACAAACAAATTTCAACAACAGGATGAAGCATTAACTACTCCCAGCTTTTGTCTGAGATATTCAAAAGTTTCCCTGGGCAGTGGTTTTGTGAGAATATCAGCAACTTGCTCCTTAGAAGGAACATACTCCAACTTGACCTTCTGTTCAAGCACTTGTTCCCGAAGAAAATGGTACTTGATTGGTATGTGCTTGGTCTTTGAGTGCATGACTGGATTCTTTGAAATGCTGATTGCACTTGTATTATCACATAAGATAGAGACAGGTGGAGTGCAATTGATTTGAAAGTCCTGCAAGGTCTGCATCATCCAAAGAAGTTGTGTACAACAAGATGCTGCAGCTACATATTCTGCTTCAGCTGTAGATAAGGCAATCGAACTTTGTTTCTTGCTGAACCAAGATACTAATCTGGAACCCATGAAGAAAGCACCTCCACTTGTGCTTTTCCTATCATCCACACTTCCAACCCAATCTGCATCTGTGTAAGCATGAAGAGTGAGATCAGTATTTCTAGGATACCATAAGCCATAGTTTTGGGTCCCTTGAAGATATTTGAAGATTCTTTTGACTGCCTGAAGATGAGTTTCCTTTGGGTTGGCTTGAAATATTCCAACCATTCCTACTGCATGTGTAATATCTGGTCGAGTACCTGTCAAATAAAGCAAACTCCCAATCATGGATCTATAAGTGGGTTGGTGGACTGCTGCTGATTCATCATTTGCACTGAGGCTGCATCCTGTAACCATGGGTGTACATACTGGTTTTGACTCTTCCATGCCATACTTCTTCAAGATCTGCTTGAGGTATTTGGTTTGAGACAAGAAGATACCTCCTTCATTTTGTTGGATTTGCAATCCAAGAAAATATGTCAATTCTCCAAGAAGTGACATTTCGAATTCTTTCTGCATAACCAAGGCAAAGTTTTGACTCATAGTCTCTTCATTGCTGCCAAAAATAATATCATCTACATAAACAACAAGAATTAGCAATTTGTTATTTTCAACTTTTATATAGAGATTGCTATCTGCTGATCCTTTTGAAAAGCCTTGTTGGTGAAGATATTTGTCCAACCGATAGTACCAAGCCCTTGGAGCTTGTTTGAGCCCATAGAGAGCCTTTTTCAATCTGCATACAAGGTTTGGATCATTCCCAAGAATGAACCCATCTGGCTGCTCAATATATACTTCTTCTTCTAAGTCTCCATTCAGGAAGGCTGATTTCACGTCCATTTGAAATACCTTGAAGTTTTGAAAGCTTGAGAGAGCAAGGAACATTCGGATGGCCTCTAGTCTTGCCACAGGAGCAAAGGTCTCTTCAAAGTCTATTCCTTCTTGCTGTGCATACCCTTTACAAACAAGTCTGGCCTTGTTTCTAATTACTTCTCCATTTTCATTTAACTTATTCTTGAAGACCCATTTTGTTCCTATTACATTCTTATTTTTTGGTCTAGGAACTAATTCCCAAGTGTTGTTCCTTTCGATTTGCTCAAGTTCTTCATCCATTGCTTTGACCCAACATTCATCTTTGCATGCTTCTTTCACATTTTGTGGTTCAATGGAGGAGAGTAGAGCCAAGTAGCTTGAAGCTTCTGCAAGTGTCCTTCTTGTTTGTACTCCTGCTTCTTTCTGCCCCACAATCTGAGTTTCTGGATGATTCTTTTGGACATATCTGGATGGAGTCTTCTCTTCTGTTCTTGTCTGCTCCTCTGGTTCTTCTTGAGATTCTTCTTCTTCTTGAGGTTCTTCTTCTTCATCATTTCGCCTTTGAGAGTAACCTTCATCTTCTTCATGATGAACTTGCCTAGGAATATATCCCTTCTCATCAACCACTATATCAATACTGTCAACAATTCTGCCAAGTCTTTTATTGTAGCACTTGTATGCTTTGCTATGTGGAGAATAACCAAGAAGAATGCCCTCATCTGCTCTAGGTTCAAGTTTGCCAAGTTGCTCATCAGTATTCTTAATATAACATTTGCTCCCAAAGATTTTGAAATGCTTCACGGAAGGAGTTTTACCACTCCAAAGCTCATGAGGTGTTTGAGTGCTGTTTACTCGAACATTTGTTTTGTTAAGAATGATAACAGCAGCATGTGCGGCTTCTCCCCAGAAGGTTGCAGGAGTACCTGATTCATCGAGCATAGCACGAGCCATTTGTTGGATAGTTCTGTTCATTCTTTCCACAACCCCATTTTGCTGAGGAGTTCTAGCTGTAGAGAATTCTCTTCTTATCCCATGTTCATCGCAGAAATCAAAAAATTCATTTGATGTGAACTCCCCACCTCTGTCAGATCTGAGGCACTTGATTTTGTGTCCTGATTCATTTTCAGCCAATGCTTTGAAGGATTTGAATTTTTCGAATGCTTCATCTTTGTGCTTCATAAGCCCTAACCAAACAAACCTTGAGAAATCATCAATGAATAATATCAGATATTCTTCCCCTCGAGGTGTCCTTTTCCTAAATGGACCACATACATCTGTATGGACTAGCTCAAGAGGCAAGCTAGCTGATCCTTCCTTCTCTGGAAAGTTAGTTCTGGTCTGCTTTCCAAACTGACAAGATTTGCATATGGTGTTGTCTGGAATTTTGATATCTGGAAGATCGCGAACTGCCTGATATTTGCATGCTTTCCTTATTTGTGAGAAGCTTAGATGTCCCAACCTTCGATGCCATAACCAGTGCTCTTCATCCTTGCTAAGATAGCATTGTTGTTGTCCTTCTTCAAATATGTACAGATTATTTGGAGTTCTTTTGCCTTTGAGAACTGTTTTACCTGTATCAAGATCACGAACAAGACATCCATTCGATCTGAAAATAACCTCTGTTTTTTGATCACACATCTGGCTGACACTTAGAAGATTATGCTTCAATCCATCAACATACAAAACATTTCCAGCCTTGACCTTTTCTTTCAAAGGAGCAATACCTTTTCCTTTTATAGTTGCAGGAGTATCATTTCCAAAATAAACTTTCTTTCCCTTTTCTAAAGTAGAATAAGATTCAAGTTTTTCTTTATCACCTGTCATATGTTTCGAACATCCACTGTCAATGTACCATAGATTTTCCTGTCCTTCTGCATAAAATGCTATCCCACATCTTTCTGTTTGAGGTTCCTTTATTCTCCATGTTTTGGTGCTTGTGGCTTGTTCCTTTTTCTCCTGAAACCTGCTCCTGCATTCAGAGTCTTTATGACCAAAATTATTGCAAATAGAACATTCAACTTCATTTTCAAGCACCGAAAAGTTGTTATAGGTCCTTTTTGTAATCCCTGTCATACTTCTTTGTTTTTGAGCTTCCCTAGTCATGATTGTTTTATATGCAACACATTGAGCTGCTCTGTGACCAAAGTTGTGGCAAGAAAAGCATTGTCCATTGAAGAAGCTTCTGCGGTTATTGAATCTACCAGCCAACTGATTGTAATTTCTATTTTCATCTATTCTTGAGCCAAACTGAGAAGATTTTACCTGTGGTTGGTTGTAGCTTTTGTTCATCCTTAAGGAGGATTGTCCCTGATAGTTTCTATTTGTAACTCGTCCCTGCTTTACCTGATTATCTTCATTGTTCTTCCGTTCATTTCCTCTTGCTGCATCAAGATAACTTTTTGAGGTGGATGCTTGAGAGGTTTCTCCATTATAGCCCAAACCTGTCTTGTTTAGAGGAGACCGCTGCACACTGATAATCTCATCCAAAGTTTCAGATCCTTTGACAAATTTAAGATTAATAGCTTTTGTTTTCTCAATTTCTTTTCTGAGACCAACAATTTCACCTTCTAGTTTTTCAAGATGTTTTTCCTTTTCATCAATTTGAAATTGCAAAGTATCAATGATCACATTCTTTTCTTCTATGCCTCTCTTGAGTCTAGTGATTTCATTATAGAGATTATCCACATCTATAGCATCCTCATAATCATCATCTTCAAATGCCATTAACAGCTTATATTTATTACCTTGTTCATCTTCATCACTGTTTGATAAGCCATCACTATCTTCATGGGTGTAGTAGCTTTTCCTATTTGCACTTTGTTTCTTGTTCCATCTAGCAGGTTCTTTTCCTTTATCCTTATAAGGACATTTTGCAGCATAATGACCTACTTTCCCACAAGCAAAGCATTTGAAAGGTAGCTTACCTCTGAACCTTCCAGAACCCCTTTGAAGATTTCTGACAAAATTTGATTCCTCTTCCTCTTCTTCTGGAACATGGCTTGCTTCATAGTAATCTTCTTTTCCTGATGCCTTAAAAGCAGCTTCCCTTCTGTCAGATGGACCTCCCTTTCTCATTTCATAGGCGGTTAGAATTCCATGTAGCTGAGACATAGTGAGAACACGGAGATTTTCTTTTTCTTCTATTGCAGATACTTTAGATTCAAACTTGGGAGATAAAGATCTTAGAATCTTTTGAACTACTATAGTTTCTCTTATTTCTTCACCCAAATTTTTCATACAATTAACAATCTCATCTACCCGAAGAAAATAATTAGCCACACTTTCATCATTATACATCTTGAGAGTCTCATATTGAATCCTGAGTGTTTGAAGTTTAGCTTGCTTTACCTGTTCATCTCCTTCATAGCTAGTGATCATTTTGTCCCATATTTCTTTTGCTGATTTGAAGTGCATGACCTTCATGAATTCTGTTTGAGATATACTTCCTAATAGAGTACTGACTGCTTTTGCATTTGTTTCATATGCCTTTTTCTCAGCTGGATCTGTAGGAGTAGCTGAAGGAAAAGCATAGCCTGTTTCTACAATGTCCCAAACTTCTGTACCAAGAGATTGAAGATATGCAGTAACTCTTACCTTCCAATAATTGAAATTTGTTCCATCAAAAACCGGTGGCCTGATTGATGCTTCTTTCTCGTAGTTGCTCATGATGAATGATCTTCCTTCAAGCGATCAAGCTTCTCTGAAGGACCTGCTCTGATACCAATTGTTGAAAATAATACTGAGAGGGGGGGTGAATCAGTATTATCAGATTAATCAAACTTTTCAAATGCCCAAAAACATATACGCTACTTCAGTTAAGTGAACCAGCGTGTACACGCTACTGTGACGAAGTAAAACAGCGTATAAGCAGAAAACTCACAATTTAGTTGGCTTATTCTTCAATTAAGTGCATCAGGACATTATTCATCATATTAACAGTAAACATGTGCAGTATAACAGAACAGATAA
The DNA here is from genome assembly GCA_031772625.1 of Pinus tabuliformis. Classification (NCBI taxonomy): domain Eukaryota; kingdom Viridiplantae; phylum Streptophyta; class Pinopsida; order Pinales; family Pinaceae; genus Pinus; species Pinus tabuliformis. Next base: position 305,538,473 of record CM062807.1, read on the forward strand.
AAAGCCACACACATGAACACCAAGATATAAGGTGGAAACCCAATGTGGGTGAAAACCACCTGCTGCAAGTTGTCTCTATCTTTCTTAATATGAAACTTCAGTTTACAATCTTTTGTACTGGTGCAGCCTTATACCAGTACGCAGGCTACAACCTGCAGAAGGCTTCAACCTTCTCTCGTTCTCCAAACTTCCTTGGAAGGGAGCTCCAACCCCCTTTTTCTTTTGTACTAGCCAAGATACTAGTACGTAGGTGCTGACCTACAATCTTCCTCCTTCCAGGTATCACTTTTCATACATTTTCAGACTTGGATATACCTGAAGCACAACATTACAATCTGAAGACCACAATTCATTCAATTTTCACAACAGATCATTGAAGCATAAAACAACCCAACTTTGAATCACTGAACCACTGAACCCTGTCAATCACCAGTTACCAGAACACAGAGCAGACTACAGAACTCTGTAATAACAGTCAGACCCCACTGTAAACTCAAATCAAGCTTCAAAAGATATACGCTACTTTAATGAGCAGAAACCGCGTATACACGCGCTTTTACCGAAGCCAACCTGCGTACAGATCTAAAAATAAACTTTCTCAATTTGCAGCTGTACCAGATATTAGTTAGACTCAGAACGTAACATTGCGACAATATGTAGATCTAGAAATACGCATAATCAACCATATCATGATAGTGCATTTCAAACCATTTGATCCCGATCTCTCCTTAGATCTAGTTCTCCATCAACCAATGCGATCTCTCCTTAGCTCAGATCAACCAACTCAGAACCTGCATATCAGATCTCTTTCTCTCTTAGATATTCATGCCTTGTCGAAAGATGATCTTTGCCTAATGATCTTCTTCTCCTTATATAGCCTTAGGCCTTTCTCAATACCAAGAGCCAAAACCATAGTAACACAATACCATCAACTTTAAAACTAGGGATCGACACGCCCGTCGAGACATAATGGTCCGAAATCATAGGCACAACTTCCAAGGTCTAACCACCATGAACCAAAGGAACCTTTCCACATACACGCGCTTTTTCTGAATCTAACTTGCGTGTACACGCGACTTGGGCTTAAATAAAGAGCGTGTATGAGCTTTCTTGCCATGCTGTACTGAGATCTGTCTTCTGATTGAGTTGCCATCACCTGTACTAACCTTTGAGCACCTGTACCATCCACTGAGTGAGTTGCCATCAAGGACAATACTTGAACCATAATGCCAACACGTTCTAGTAAACATATCAGCTAGTACAAGAGCTAGGGGGTTGTAGCTCCCTTCCAGTAGAAGCTGGAGAACTAGAGAAGGTTGTAGCCTTCTGCAGGTAGAAGCCTGTGTACTGGTATAAAGCTGCACTAGTACAAAAATTGTAAACATAATTTTCTTATTATTAAAAGAAGACAGAGACGATTGCAGCACGTGGTTTTCACCCACATTGGGTTTCAACCTTATATCTTGGTGTTTATGTGTGTTGCTTATGTGTGATGCTTGAATTGTCTAATGAATTGCTGATATACTGATTAAAGTTCACTACATGATAATCTGTGTAAATCAAAAGATCTCTGCATATACGCTGGTTTCATTAAGTATAGTTGGATATACACGCTAGTTCACTGAGTTGAAGTAGCGTATACAAATCAGTTTTGAAAATTAAATTATTGATTTGATAATACTGATTCACCCGCCTCTCAGTGTTATTTCCAACATATCCTGGACTAATTCATGCTTTAAATTTCATGTTTATAGATAGAGAATAAATATCTAGCCAAACTGTATAATCTTGGTAGATCCGTAGTTAGGCAGAGAAATAAAATGTGCTCATAAGCTTAATCTGAGCCATTAGAAGATATAAGGTTAGAATTAGATAGTTTACTTTTCAAAATAAAAAGGAAAGAAAGGGTATGCTAGCTTAAATGCACCCAATAAAGTGAAGAAAAAATGTTAGGGTAAGTAGAAAAAAGGTTGCAGAAGTATAAGGTTGTTAAAGCATAAGCACACTTATCATGTTTAATCATATGTTTCAGTGTGCAAGAGAAGTTATGAAAGTGAAAGGATGTTCACAAGCTGATTTAATTAACTTCACCTCATTTCATTTCATCCCCCATTACATGATTACTAATTTCCCCATTATCCCATCATTTCCTATTAAAATACCCTTTTCCCTTGATTTTGACCCTTACCCCTTGGTTTCACACATTTCCCTAGCAAATTACCCTCCAAAGGTCATTTCCCAACCCAAAACCCCTTTTCCCTAGTGTGGAACCCATTCCCCTTTGAAAAAATCATTTTCCCCTTATTAATTTCCCTATTTTATCTAAAAAACCCATAAAACCCCCCTTGTCCCAAGTTTTATTCCCCCCTCCGCATTATTTAATTAACTCCGCAATTCACATTTCCCCCAACATAAATCCGTTTAACCCACCACCTTGGTGTGGTTAACAAACCCCGCCACATTCAACCCTGGTCCCGCTTTATTTAACCCACTTATATTTAACCCCTCCTTATTCATTAATGAATTACAATTAAGTGTAATTTGTTAGGCCCCTATACTACTAGTGTAACCCCTTATTGTTATTAGTATAACCCACTTATTATATTGATGTACCCATGTAGTGCCCATATTGTTACTATTGTGCCCCATAGAAGCCCACTATTGTTATTATTATGCCCTTACATTATTATTGTTATGTCGGCTCTGATTATGTTATAACCCCTTAGACTCCTATATATAGAAAGGAGGTCTTTTCATTTGTATCATCCAAGAATTGTTCATTTATGTAATGTAAAGGAGGTTGCCCCCTCGAAGAGGCTGAATTCTAAGGCGTGGATCTCTCTTTTCTATCTTTTTGTGAGCTGGTTTCATAACATTTGGTATCAGAGCTTTGGATTCTAGGGTTTCGCTGCTCCAAACAAGTCATCGTGGCATGTTCGCTATAATTTTTTTTTTCTGTGATGTTTCAGAAGTCACAAAAAAAACCCATTTGAGAAGAATTGACGCTGAACCTTGGGTCCGAATTTCAGAGATTTTTACGCGATATTTTCGGAGATATGATCTGAGGAAGTTGGTCTTTTTGCAGACTCCTGAATTACACTCAAAACAGGTGACCTGGGGAAAATCGTCATAACTTTCTTTCTGAGCATCGGATTGAAATTTCGTAAGAAGGTACAGAAAGAGGACGGACTGTAGTTTCTGTTTATATATTTTTCAGAGTCAAAGGTTGAAACAGTGACACGTGGTACTTCATACAAGTTCGCTCTACTGAACTAGTCTATAATTAGGTCACTGCGGGAGATTGTGCATAACTCTTTCTTGGAGAATCCAATTTGGATCAGACTTGTGGCATTGGAAAGAGGACACAGAGGGCTACTACAGGTCACAATTTCAGAACTTAAAGATCCGAAAGTACAGAGTTACAGTCGTTTCAAGGTAGAGCTCCTAAAATCAAGAAAAAGCAAGATGAGGAAGTTTGATGGCAAGGATCCGGTAAATTGGATACTTCAGATGGAGCAATATTTTGATATACATGGTGTACAACTGTTACAAAAGGTATGTATTGCATCTTCATATTTAGAACCAGATCAATTTTTATGGTACAAAGGGCTTTGTTCTCGTAAAAAACTTGTTACGTGGTCAATTTTCACGGAGGAAATGATAGCACATTATGAGGATACAAAGAGCAACACCTTCTTTAGAGCAACACCACAACAATTGGAAAGAGTAAAAGGGCTTTGTGACATAATGGAAAGCAAAATTATGGAAACCAGGAAGCATACCCCTCACAACTATAAAGATGGAAGTGTTGTTTCTCCCAGCCTTCCACAACCTACAAGGGTTACACCACAACAATTGGAAGAAAAAAGAGAAAAAGGGCTTTGTTACAATTGTGATAGCAAATGCACTAAAGGTCATAGGTGTGCTGAGAAGAAATTATTTTACATAGAATATGAAGAGGAGGAAGAAAAGGATCAAGAAACATCAAAAGAAGAGGGTATACGTCAGGACACCACCCCAAAGAAAGAAGAAATGAATCAGACCATATCTTGTAAAGCATTGGCAAGAATTACCACTCCTCAAACTCTCAAGATAGAAGGACATATTAAGAAGAAAAAGGTGCAAGAAGTGAAAGATCACATCGAGAAAGAAGAAATGAATCCAACCATATCTTGTAATTCAATGGATGAAATTACCACTCCTCAAACTATCAAGATAGAAGGACACATCAAGAAGAAAAATGTTCAAGAAGTGAAAGATCACATCGAGCATCAAGAAATGAATCCGACCATATCTTGTAAAGGACTGGAAGAAATTACCACTCCTCAAAAGATAGAAGGACATATCAAGAAGAAAAAGGTTCAAGCAGAGAAAGATCATATCGAGCATCAACAGCAAGTTCTCCAACTTTTAAAGGATAACGCCACTTCGGTGCAAAATCAAATGAAACAACAGGTAGATCAACATCGTAGTGAAAAATGTTTTGATGTAAGTGATTGGGTATTTTTACTGCTACATCTCAAGCAAGCTATTTACGAGAAGGAAATGTTGGCAATACTACATGCACTTAAAAAATGGCGACCTTACCGAATGGGAAGATGCTTCAAGGATGAGGATGTGGAAGCATTGTTTTGTGCTATTTATATTATCCAACCAAATTGGATAAACGAAGCAACGGATGAATGGAAGAAGAACGAAGAAGTATGGCCACTTATTCAAAAGTTGCAAAAGATCCCAATTCAAGCAATATTGCCAGAAATTGAAGAGGAAGGAAAAATCATATTGGAACCTGGAGCAGTCACAGAAACAAGAACCCGACAGCTACGAAATCGATCAATTTCAGAGTAACTCATCAAGTGGAAGAACTTACCCGCTGAATATTCCACATGGGAGGACAAGAATTTTATATAGAAGCATCAAGAACTACTCAAGCGTTGAGGACAACGCTTTTTGAAGGAGAGGGGCATGTTAGGCCCCTATACTACTAGTGTAACCCCTTATTGTTATTAGTATAACCCACTTATTATATTGATGTACCCATGTAGTGCCCATATTGATACTATTGTGCCCCATAGAAGCCCACTATTGTTATTATTATGCCCTTACATTATTATTGTTATGTCGGCTCTGATTATGTTATAACCCCTTAGACTCCTATATATAGAAAGGAGGTCTTTTCATTTGTATCATCCAAGAATTGTTCATTTATGTAATGTAAAGGAGGTTGCCCCCTCGAAGAGGCTGAATTCTAAGGCGTGGATCTCTCTTTTCTATCTTTTTGTGAGCTGGTTTCATAACATAATTAATCCCCCAGGCCCTGCAAATCTCCGCCCTTATTCCCTCCGTGCATTTCCATCGCACGACAGCTGTTAGATCTTGCACCCCCAGATCTGACAGCGCACATCCATATCGTGCAGACTCCCTTTCCGACCTTTACCCACCTGAGAGCACACGAGGTTCGTGGTTTTGCTCGGGCCCCTTTCAGTTACGTGGCAGCTTTAGGTGAACTCGTGTGCTCTCGGGGAAATACCGCCCGACTGCCAAAAGTGGTGCGATGGTCCCTGAAACCGCGTCCCCGCGTAAAATGAAACCACCCATAGTTCATTATGAATTCCATGCCAAATTCTAACCATTGCCCGTTAAAAGGCCGAAGATGCTCATTTTCACCCTTTTCGCTCATTCGCTCTGTGAAATCTTCCTAAGCTTTCCTGCGCCTCTGCAACCAAATTTCACCGCCAACTACTTCCCGAACACGTTTCGGACGCCCAATTCAGCCATCCAGTGCACAACTGAAGCCACAATACCCTCTGTAGCTACCATTGAAACCAGTTTGCAGCCTATACCACCATTTCTAGGTATTTTGACAAAAAACCAGAACAACCATCTCAATTTGAAAGCGTACAGTCAATTCAAACATTAATTAATTAAATTTAATTAATATTTCCCTTAAATTGAGAGTATTTCCCCCCTGAATACCCAAACCCCTCTTTTCTGACCTGCAAACTACCCTTTCACTCCACCAGAGTTGTCAAAGCTTCACTTCCACAACCTGTATAAGCCTAATTCCCACATTTTATCCTAAAGATGGCTGCCCAGACCTCTCTGGATGTCAGACCTGTGTCAACCCCTCACCTGGACATTGACCATTTGGCCCTAGCAGACAGGGATTTCCAAATAAAAGACATTGCAACTCTAGCCCACCTTCTGAAGCTCCACTGTTGGAGTAAGGATAGGTTTCTAAACCATGTAGATGACATACACCTTTGGGAATCCAATTTACCCAAATACATATTCCCAGAAGTTCACCCATTCCCAAATATTGTACATTTTTGTCATGCTTGTTATATCCCTAGCCAAAGGGCTATTGTTGCCCCAAACCAAGAGTTTTTATTCACCATTACACTTGAGTCAATCAACCAAATGCTACAAATCCAATCTAGCCCTAATCAGACCCCTCTATCCATTGGAAACCTATTGGACTTATACATCACATTAGACTAGGTGAAAATCAAGCAAATCTTCCAGAATTTCATCATTGAAGACCACCATACTCCTACAGATACCCCACCCTATGCTGCCACCATTTTCTCAGAAATTGGCAGACACATAATCACCATGCTCTCATGCATCCTAGGATACACATCAGATGAGCACATGGATGAGGTCATCCTGGCCTTCCTGTCCATTTTCACTCCAGGCAAGCCTCCTGCTATCATGTATGATTATTCTCAGTTCATTGCAGACAGAATGCATGAACAATTCACCAGACTGCCCATTGAAAGAATTTTCAAATACTCTTCAGTGTTGTTTTATATGTTTTTGTATTACCAGAAAGATAAGTTCCTTGTGAGCATCCAGAAGTTGGACACTAGAGGAAAAGAGAGATCAGTGGTCTAGTGGACACTCTTGGTCCAGAAGTTTCCCACAACATTCACCTACAAAGACTTCATAGATTCCTTTGTATACCCGGTCATGAATATGCTGACTTCTAATACTGAGCCTAGAATCAGCCAAGACATCAAGAGAGTGCTACAATTGGCAAAGAACAACAAGGTGGGAGATTGGTACCTCTACCAGAACCACACTGAGATCAGAGTTTATGGCTGCCAGTTAACCCCTTATAAATTGCCAAAATACCTTCCTATGAGGACATTTTTCCTTGAATATTTCACACAAATCATTAATTCGGATGAGGTCCACTTCCTATCTGCTAGGAAGAAAGCCCAGTTAAAGGTGAAAAACCAATTAGCCCCATTCATTTGCAATAATAGAGACGCTGGACTAGAGGCTGACAGGTTACTACAACAGATGAAATTCAGAAACAACTTCATATGGTAGTATGACCCTCATGGGGTCATAAACAAGTTGAGACTTAAGGTCAAGTTGGGACCATACATCCACCACCCGAGACCTGACATTGAACAGTTTGCTAACCAATCTGAGTGGGTGGAGAATACATTGATTGATATGGACAACACAGTTGTGGATGTTGAGAACACACTGATTGATCTTGAAAAACAATTTGACCAGAGCTCTTTCCTGCAGGTTCCATAACTAGGAGAACCAATGAATGTTCATCCTGTGTTATAGACCCTAGACAATGAAGAAAAGAATCCTAAGAGGAATAGGGAGGAGGCATCCAAATCTGCCATGGACACTACAGATGAGTTGTTTGAGCTAAGAAAGAGGCCCAAATTGAATCCCGTGTCTGAACAGGAGGAGAACATTGCATCAAAGGAAATAACTGACACTGAGACAATGGGGCAGAGAAGTAAAGAAGCAACTGCATCAGGTGAAACACAACAGCCATCAACCTCCAACACACAAATGATAGAGAGACAACAGAGTGTTGAGGTTTCTTCCTTTGTTAGGCCAGCCGATAGGGAAAATGATATCAAAGATAGATTCAAAGAGATAAAGATGAGGAATGAGAAGTTGAAGGCATAGACATATGCCCAATACTTCAAGCATACTCCACCAAACCAGAGCAGATTGATGTCAGCCTTTGACATCAAAGCAGGAAAAATGCAAGTGTCATTTTTGTAGCCCATTGTACAACAACCAAAGACCTCGGCAGACTACAAGAAAACTAATTTTGAGGTGTTGTCTAGGGATGTTCATCCCATTGATCAGATAGAGTTCCATAAGCAGGCTGGAGAAATGATTTACTCCACCCTCATAGGAAAGGCCATGGCTGCCTATAAGCTGCAAGATTCATTGGATAATGTGACAGCCCAATACAAATTGGAGAAGGCCTCCTCACAGGCCAAAGACAATAGAATAAAGTCCTTGGAGGACTTGGTCATTGAACTGGGCCATGACCCAAGTGATATTAAGGCCACAGAGAAATTAATCAAAAAGAAGAATGAGGACATAACAACCCTCAAGAAATAGTTGAAGCTGCCTCATTTACAACACCCATAGACAAAGGAGGTCTTGGAAAGTTAGAACAATCATGAAGAGATGATGGACCTAGTGTTGCAACTGAATGATCAGTTAAAGGAGATGGAGAAAGAGTTGGAAAGCTTGATGCAACTTAAACAAGCTAGTTTGGATGATGCTCCTGCAACTGTCATCCCAACAGTTACCACTGTTGTACCTTCTACTTTGGCAACATCCTTAGCTCCCACTGCTCCGATGGCCACTGCACTACTGACATCTACACCAACTACATCAGCAATAGGATCGAAAACAACAGGCTCCATAGGTGATGAAGCAAACAGGCTGGTCAAAGCAATGGAAGAAATGTCCATTCAGACCACTGAGATGAATAGAATTAAGGAGAAAGTCACCATCTTGGAAACAGATTACAAATTGGCCCAAATCATGCACAAAGAAGAACAACAGAAGGCCACAAGGATGACTGAAAGAATCAAAATCCTAGAAAAGGAACTGACACTAAATGAACCTCTAGGTCAGGCTAAGGAACAACTGTGGGCCAATATCATTGACTCTGTCAATGATATTTGGCCATCCATCCAGGTCATTTTTGAACAAATTGATTTGATAAAGTAGGCTACAGAAGCCATTCAGAGAGTTAAAGAAGAACTTGGAGATATGCCAGAGGAAGCTGCAAGAATCATCCACTTCCTCAACTCCAAGAACAAGTATGAGCTACAAGAATTAGAGATACCTGATAGGATAGGTACAATTTTGGAAGTCAAAAGAGTCCTCACTAAGATAAATTTGATGTTGAACTTGGAGGATAAGTGTCAAACCATGCAACTGACCATTGACAGGTTCATGGTTAAGTTCGAACTTTTGAGGCAAAAGGGATTACCAAATCCCTTAGTTATAAATGATAAGTTAATGACATAGGAGGATTACAATAAGAAGATCAAGGAAGTGGCTAGAGATCAGGTAAACACTTCATCCACGAAGGGCATACCAACAGGCAAAGTATTGTATCAAACATTTGAGAATTTGTTTTACCTCCAACATGAGGTAAAACATCTTTTTATTAATAAGCCAACTTTTTCCAAGTATACAGAGGTAGATGAGATATACAGAAAAATGCTCAATATCCAATTACTAGATGCTGATACATGGGAAAAACTCAATGATTTACTATAGGAATACATAGTAAAAATATGAAATATACAGTAAAAAGTGAAAAAGCACAGTAAAAGGGTATTGACAGGACAACAAGGTCAAAGAGTATCAGATGAAAGTGTATTAGATGAAAGGTCATGAGTAAATATGACATCTAGCATGAAAACCAAATAGCCAAGCAGCTTAAAGGGAAAAAGATCAAAAACTAAAAGACAACAGAACCTAAATAACAGGGACAACAAACAACAGTTCAATAACTGTCTCTATCTTCTTGCATGAAGATATTTCCTTTTCCTAGATTAGTTCTCAATGTAGTTTGAGATATTTTGTAAATTATTTTTGTATAAATACTTCATAATTCGAAGTATTAAGTGTGGATTGCTATACATTTGTAGAGTTATTTTGATCTTAAACCTAAGGGTTATTGTACCAATTTTCAAGTCAACAGACTAGAGCAAGTAATAAAAAGATTGCACTACAGGATTCATGAGATGAGCTATTTGCAGTGAAGTATCTTCTTTGTCTGATTTTGTTACTTTCTTATGTGTTTCATAAACTTAAATTTTATTCAAATTTGAATGAATTAACTGGAAATATAACTCAGAACTTGTTTAAGTACACTCTATTTTGCACAGTTAGTCATTTATATGTTTTCCTCTGATATCCGGATTTGAGAACCCTTAATTTCTCTCCCATCCCAGTTGACCTCTTTCATTCTCTTCATAATCCAGCCTAAGGAACCCTTAATTGCTCCCTGGATCCGATTAGAAACCATTTCACCATCCAGCCTTTGAGATCTGTAATAACTCACCTATCTTGCCCTGTAGACACTGTTTTTAAAGCTTGATCCAGTCCAGTTTGTCTGACATTCGACCCCATAGCCCAATGGTAAAAGAAAACCTCTGTTCATCTAAGTAAGTGATCCCACCACCCAAATTCAAATAAAAAACCCTAGCACAATCATAACTAGCCTAAAATCAATTAACTAAAACAAAGTTAAATCATAAAGAGAGAGCCCTCTTTGAGATTAGGAAGGCTAGATCCTGATCTCCAAAGTTGGTTTGTGGTTACCTCTACCATTTCTTTTTCCGAACAACTTAGAAGAAATTTTGGAGTATAACAAAACCAACATATCACAACCAACCAGACCTTCTACACATGCAACAAAACCCCCATGAGCCATCGAACCCATCCATGTGACCAACTCTTGAGACAAAATGACATTTTGCCCCATTAAAGCCTCAATCTCTCCCTTAAAATGGGCATGCATGCGACTAGGAACCTTGAGTTGCTCCCAAAATAAGGCATGCCTGCGACTGGGGACTTTTCTAGGTAGCTCTATGCCAATGACTCAAGATTCTATGCCACTTTTTCAGGACCAGGACTTAGGCCACTGCCTAGAACTCCATGAAACTTATAGAAATGAAAATTAACATCAAAACAATGATATAAATGAAAATACTTCAACAAGGACTTGACTAGATTCCTACTAGCCATGACAATAATTTTGTCAAACATGTCACAAATATACATTCTACAGGTTTAAACAACAAATATGAGCATATGGGTCTCACACTTATATGATAATAACTAAGAAGCATTGTTGCCTTATCACAATAATTTCATTACCATCTATTAAGCCATATATTCATTTTACATTCAGTGATTAACCAAAACATGATGAGAGCCATACATTTTCACTGTCATAAAACTCACTCATAACAAGCATATAACCAACATAAATATCAAGGATATAACAACCATATAAGCCACATATAAACAAGTATATTTACCCATAAAATACCAAGGAGGAAGAGCTCTTATTGATGATTTCATAAGACGATCAGGTATGGGACTTTCACGAACCACCCGACCATAGACTAGGTTGAACCAATTCTTTCTTTTAGCCAGTCACCCTTGTGACATATTCCAAGCATGAGTGCGGGATCTTATAAAAAACATCAATTAAAACCAAACTAGGGCTTCCAAAGGCCATACCAGCTAAAACCTCAACTACTGATTCCACATCATGGTCAGACATCACTAACCATCACCAGATTGGTCTCTTCATAAGCTTTCCAGGGTTACAGAGCATTTGTTCCAACTAAGGCTTCTAGGACTAGGAAATCAACCCACAATTGCTGTTGGGCTTCCAGACTGTTTTTCCAACCAGGGCTTCCAGGACTAGTAACTCAACCCACCAAGGGCTTCCAAAGCATTTGTCCAACCAAGGCTTCCAGGACTAGTAACTCAACCCAAGATGTTATAGGGCTTCCAGAGTGTTTGTCCAACCAAGGCTTCTAGGAACTAATAACTCAACCCACAACCAAAGGAACATGAGAACCAACTAGAAAACAAAAGTACAACCCACAACACCATGGCTATCCAGGAAATGGAAAGGCTAGGAAAAACCACTATCAATCTAGGCAATCCTACATGCCATTGACATATCATAACCAAATAACCACATGCATATGCCATGCATGCCAAAACTAGCAAGGAAATCATACATGCAACTCGATACTTGTAAGCACAATCTGTTGTAGCTGTTGATCCCGATGTCCTCTTGTGATTTCCTTCTTTTCCTTTGCCTTCTTTCTCCAAATCCCAAGTATGCCACACTCCTTCGAGAGTGCTTGAAGAAAACTATAGTGTCCAAGAGTATGAGAGAGAGAATAGAGAGAGATCCAAAACTGAATTGACAAAATTCCGTGAACTGATCCTCAGAAGCCTTTTTATTAATGAGGCCTCTAATTTCTTTAATTTTCCATTATTTTCCTTCATTTTCCTCCTCACATGAAACCTGCGACCTTTCACCTTCCTTTTTTCCTAATTTCCATTATTTTCATAAATAAAATGCCAATTAATGCCTCTTTTCCTTTCCAAATCCTTTTCCATTTCCTTTTCCAATTTCCTTATCCATTAATTAATCACAAGTGATCCCGATCACTATGTTTTTTCCCAACATTCAACTTGGAATATGTGTCCCATGACCAAGGTCTTATATTGCCTTTATTAATTTTTACATGGATTTTGACCAGGGCTATTACACCAGTCACATGATAAACATTTTGACAAACATATGGTAAACATATTAGCTACAGTTCATGAATGCATATCTAATCATTGTCTCATTAATTCTATCATAGAATCATCAAGAAACCTCACTGCACTCTCAAGCTAGCCGAAACAACACTTGTTAGATCATACATTCATATAACCATTCACTAACTAATCGGATCATGAACAATATCCATAACAAGAGAACATCATTTAACCATGCCTATAACTGACATTTAACCATAATGAAGCCATGAAAAACCAATCATAAAATCTACACAATAACCAATACTTGTGCTCATTGATCTCAATAAGAAATAACATATACATAAAGCAAACCAAGTTAGGGACTTCCACGTACCACCCAACCATAGATTGGGATGAACCAAATCTCTCTTTCAGCTAATCACCCCCATGCCATATTCCAAGCATGAGTCTGGGATATCATGGGATAAACCAAAACAAAACCAACGAGGGCATCTAGAGGCTAAACCACCTCAACCCTCAACCATAGTGATTTCACCTAAACCAATATAGAAATCACCAAAACAACACAAGCTTGGATGCCTCAAAATTTATTCACCATACCCAGAGGAATTTTTCTGTCTCCACCCACCTGTCAAGGGATTCCTTGAGAAAACCATCTCCACCCCAAACCCTTGGGATTTTCCTAAGACCACCTAACCTAGATCTAAAATATTTTAGTAATCCAAAACTCAACCGAGAATGAATCCCATCACACGACGACTATCTAGGAAATGACAAGGCAAGGATGAAACCACTCCCAATCTAAGAAAATCCCATGGAAATGAAAATAAAGCAATCATGTAAACCAAATGCATGCACCATGTGTTCAAATCCCAACAAGGAAATCACACATGCAACTTGTTACTTGCAAAATCTTCCTACTATAGCTTCTCTTCCAATATTTCCTTGGACTCCCTTGCTTTCCTTTGCTTTTTCTCTCTCCTCTTGGAGTTCGATTTCTGAAACTGATCAAAAGCTCATCTAAAACTATCAAAAGTTGTCAACTGTTTCTCAGGTGCCTTTTTTTATCATTGATGTCTCATGTCTCTTCCTTTCCTTTATTTTTTCTTTCAGTTCCCTTTATTTTCTCTCTAATTTCCCTTGCATGCATATGCCTGTCTCTTCATCTTCCTTTTCTCCTATTTTCCTTTATTCATTTAATTAATTGCCATTTATTTCCTTTTTCCTTTTCAATTGGAAATGCCAATTTCCATAGCCCTTAATTAAACACAAGTGATACCCGCTTTAATTTTTTCTCCCTCCATTCATATTGGAATACATGTCCCATGATCTTGGTCTTATTTTTTTCTTTATGATGCCCTTCCTTTGACATAGAAAATCAACCCGGGGCTATTACAAACCCCTCCCCCTTTGGGGAACATAGTCCTCAGTGTTCTATGAAACTTATGACCAACAAACCATTGAAAACAAAACATACTGCTTTTTGGAGATTTATAACACAACTCATTGCAGTATTTACAATGACATAATGATAAAAACATGACAAACATACTGCTTATTGGAGCTTTATAACACAACTTGATGCAATATTTATAATGACAACATATATATCTATATCTACATCTACATATACATCTACATATACACACACACACACAAATATATACTCATTTGCTCCAACCAACAAATAAAGAAGGATATAATGCCCACATCTATTCAACATTATCCCATGTAGCTTCATTGGGCCCAAAGTGCTTCCACTATACTTTAAATTGCTCTATTTCTTGGTTCTGGAGCATGAGCTTTTTCCACTGCAATATGTATTATGGCTCTGGTTAGAACTCTCCCTCTGGTTCCTCCTATAATACAAACCAATCAATCACATGATCAACATCATGTACATATATCTTAAGCAATGAAACATGAAAAACATCATGGAATTTGACTGATGGTGGAAAAGAAAGTTTGTATGCCACTAGTCCAATCCTCTCAAGGATCTCGAAAGGCCCACAATACTGAGGTTACAACTTGGCACATGACCTAATCCTCAAGGGTATCCTCTTAGGATTGATGTGCAAGTACACATGCTCCCCAACCTGAAACTCCTTGCTTGCTCTATGCTAATCCACATAACTATTCTGCCTATCTTGCACTGCCTTTAAATTCCTTTTAATAACTTGTTTCTCTTACTCTATCTCTGCCAAGATACCTGGTCCAATCAACACCCTTCTCACTGGATCACTTTAGCTGATAGGAGTATAACAACTCCGCCCTTAGAGAGACTCAAATGGACCCATCTTCAATGATTCTCGATACCCATTATTATAAGTAATCTTTACTAGTGGAAGATACTCCTCCCACTTCCTTTGCTGATGCATGACATGCATCCTCAACATATCCTCAAGGATCCTATTAACCATCTCTGTCTGTCCATCTATATGTGGATGATAATATTTATTGAAAGGTAATTTTGTCCCCAAGCATGCAAACAACTCCCAAAAATTGGAAGTGAACTTTGCATCTCTGTCTGATATAATCTTCTTGGGAATTGCATTGAACCTCACTATCTACCATATGAAGATCTGAGCTATCTCACTAACTAAATTAGTAGACTTCATTGCAATTAAGTGAGCTACCTTGCTCAAACTATCAACCACAACCATGATGGAGTCATGTTTCCTTGATGTCCTAGGAAACCTTGTAATGAAGCCCATGGAAATGACCTACCATTTCCATTTGGGAATTGGAATAGGCTGCAACAAACTAGCTAAATGTTTGCATTAAAATTTCACCTGCTGATTGTCTAGGACCTTTACAACAAACTCAACCACCTCTTTCTTCAAATTCAACCAATAGTATAACTTCTTAACAACTGTCAAAGTCTTCTGGTATCCTGGGTGGCCTGAATAAGGTTTGACATGAAACTCTTTCAAAATAAGATTCTTCAACTCGCTTCTATCCAACACATAGATCCTACTCCTACATATGACCAAGTCATCTTATATGAGGTTATACTCCTCATCCCGATCACCCTCACCCTGTTGCTGCAGTATCTGCTTCAACTGTTGATACTTCTCATCATGCTACCCTCCCTGTAAGATTCACTCTTGTAAAGTTGTGACCCCATAAGAGCTCACATTTGAAATATGAATCATCTACACTCTTCCACTGAGAGAATATGCAACCATGTCTCTTTTCCCTTGATGTACTTGATCTCAAAATCAAACTCACAAAGAGTAGCCAACCATCTATCTTTCCTTACATTTAGTTTCGGTTGGTCAAACAAATATCTCATTCCATTGTGATCACTCATCAAGAGGAACCTCCTTCCAATGAGATTATGTATTCACATCGTCAATGCGTGAATGATCACCGCCAACTCAAGATCATGAGTCACATCGTTATGCTAGTATGCATTCAACTTCCTTTATTCATAGAAAACCACATGTACTTCCTGCATCAAGACTCCACCAAGTCCTTCCTTGACAACATCTGTACAAACCAAAAACTCCTTATCGAAATCTGGAATCTTCAAAACAAGAGCATTAGTAAGAAACTGTTGCAACTTCTCAAAACTAGTTGCACACTCAACAATCCATTCAAAATTATTTCCTTTCCTCTACAAAGATTTGATAGGACAACCAATATTGAAGAGGTTCCTGAACCTCCTATAATAACCTACTAGTCCCATGAATGATCTGACCTCATCTACATTCTTCAGAATTGGGCACTCCATGATAGCCTTAATCTTTTCTCGGTCTACTTCTATTCCTTCCTTGGAAACAACATGTCCCAAGTAATGAATCTGAGATTGAAAGAAACTACACTTGCTGAGCTTGGCATACAACTAATGTTCTCTCAACAATTACAACACTACTACCATGTTCTCTGCATTCTCTTTCTCATTCTTCGAATATACCAATATATCATCAACAAATACTATCGCAAAATTATCCAGATAAGGACGCAACACACTGTTCATCAAACATGTGAATATGGTTGGAGCATTGGGAAGACTGAAAGGAACCACCACAAACTCATAGTGCCCATTCCTTGCATGAAATGCAATATTGTATATGTATTCTTCTTTGACGTGCACTCGATGATATCACGATCCCAGATCAATCTTTAAAAATATCACTACTCCCTTCAACTGATCAAACAAAGCATCAATCCGAGGCAATGGGTACTTGTTCTTGATAATCACCTTGCTTAGCTACCTGTAATCAATGCACAATCTGAGAGTACCATCTTTCTTCTTTACAAAAAACACTAGTGCACCCCAAGAAGATACACTTGGACTTATGTTTCCCTTATCAAGCATCTCTTTATATTGCAACTTCAATTCCACCAATCCAAAGTGCTCATCCTGTATGGTGCGTTAGATGCTGGTGCTACCCCTGGTACCAACTCAATAGAGAAATCCACCTCTCTATGAGGAGACAACTCTAGAATCTCTGCAGGAAAGACATACTAAAATTACTATAAGACAAGATACTTCCTGAAGACTTTCATCATCTTGAACATCCTTCTCTTTGTGACTGGAAAAATTAACTACAAACAATACACACCCTTTACTATAGTTATGCTTAGCTTAGATAGCTATAACCATTCTCACTGATGTAGGCTTCTTTCCTTGCAATATTCTATTTTCTCCATCATCATCCACACACTCAATGGCATTCTCATAAAAATATACCTTGGTCTTGTGAGTAAACATACAATCCAAGCCCAAAATCATGCTATATGAACTTAAAGGAAACACATTTAGATGTGACAATGTAGGCATACCATTAAGCTAAAATGAAAAAAAGCTCACCCAGTGATGAAATCTTCTCTTGGTCCCTGTAGCCAACTGCACCAACCAAGATTCTGCATGCACTTGTTTACTCAAACGACACTAATCCACCAGGTCAAGACTAACATAACTATAATTAGATTTAGGATGAATCAAAATGGAAATAACTTGACCATGAAGCTCACCTGCCATCTCAATAATAGACGCCTGATGGTCTTCCTGCCTATTATCAAGTGCTGCATAGATCCAGGGAATGCTTTGACCAACATCCCCAACTGTCTACGCTTCCTAAGCACTGTAGATCTATGGGTTGCCACCCTGGTACAATGGAATATCCTTCTTATGATGGTATTTACAAAAAATCCAACACTTCAACGGTTCCCTTCCATTGCATTTATTCTGTTGCTCTCCAGGCTGAGACCCATGTCCTTTCTCAGCTTAATTAAACTTCTTATGAGGGACTTCATTTTCCTTCTCACCTACTTCTTAAACCATTTTTATTTATTCTCATTACCTTTCTAGTCACGCTTGAACTTAGGCTTGTGATTTGACTTCTCATAACAATGATTTAACTTCCTGATGGCTTCCTCCAATGAAAACAAATCATCAAACTCAATTCGATCTTTAAATGGAAATGGAAAGGGCCACCGATGAATCTTTGGATCTTTTATTTCTCATCCTTGAGATAGGGCATATACCTCAACAAATCTATAAATTTGGTTGTATACTCTTCACTTGTCATGGAACCCATCTTGAGCTCATAAAAGTCCTTGGCATTTCTATCAAAATATTTCTTAGATAGGTAATTCTTCCTGAAGAGATTTTCAAACTCACCCCGAGTCAACTTCTCTTCACTGATGCCTTTGGCATTCTTAATATCTTCATACCAGATATGTGATTTTCCTTTGAACTGAAAGTAGTTATATTGGCTTTCATATTCTCTGAGTTATCATTCAACCTGAAAAATTTTCTCATCCCAAGAAACCATGCTTCTGCATCTTTTGATTTATTCATTTCCCCATTAAAAGTAGGAGGCTTATCTTTCTTGAATTCCTCTAACAAGTATTATCTCCTCCTATGATGTTGGTGTTGACGATGATGTTGTCTCCTAGAAGAAGAGCTAGAATAAAACCCATGCTTACTAGTCCTCTAGTCAGGTGTATCCAAAATTATTCCACTCCTCACTATATCATCCTTATCCAACCTATACCTTCTCTGAGATCCACTTCCATCTGCCCGATTAGTCCTCTCCTTCTGCCTGTCTCCATGACTGATCCCAAGTTGTCCCTGCTTCTGTAAGTTTGAAAGGCTTTGAAGAATCACTGCATTGACTTCAACTTCCTTTTCTTGAGCTCTAGAAAGCCTTTCCTATGGCTCAATCAACCTGTTATTATCTACTTTACAACTTCTAATATATTCCCTCAAACGACTCAATTTATCTGCTAGATCAGGAGAATATTCCTCTCCTTGTTGCTCAACTGAATTTTTTCATTCCATTAATTTCACTTCGGGATTGTATAGGGAGTCATGTGAATTGTAATCCACCATTGTTCTCTTCATCCTTTTCCTTTTATTTCCTGTAAACATACCATGTTAGATAAACCGAACAGAAGCCAAAATCAAAATCATACCTCAATGCATCTTAGGGGAGGCTTTTACATCTGCACAAATCATTCCATATTAATGCAATATATATAACAGAAACAACATATCAACATCATGATTCATGCATGATAATAATACAAAACTGTAACAATAACCAAATGCATAACCATAACTATCTGCATGTACCCTGAGGTCCAATACTATAAACCTCGCTTTGATACCACTCTATAACAATGGTACCAGAGAAAGGTTTATAAGGAACAAAATTGCTCTGATACCATCCTATAAACACTCCACCCCACATTTACCCCCCTTCACAAGCTCTCCAAGGTAAACATGAGCTGAGAGTTACTATGACATGACCCGACAACCAAGCTCCAAGTATGGAAGTGGGGCCTCCTACCTTTAAAATTTACTGCAACCTCCAGGAACACCTGATCACCCAGATGTTAGAAAACATCCACTGATCATATGTTCCTGGACTTGAACTAACTTTTTGAATCACTTCACAGCCCAACTGCACACATGCCAAGACTTCCATGCACCCAGAAGGCTCCATCCACACACACAAGCCTTCCTCCATGCAGCTAAAACCAATTTCTCAATTAAGAGGCTGTGGCTGTGAAAACAATGCCACATTTTCAGGGCTAGCATACAAGCCACTACCTAGAATTGCCTATAACTTTCCAGAATCAAATCTAATAAAAAAACAAGTATGCATAACCTATACTTAGGCTTAGATCTTGACCAAACATGCCACTCACATGATAAACATTTGACAAACATATGGTAAACATAGTAGCTACAGGTCATGAATGCATAGCTGATCACTGTCTCATTAATTCCATCAGAGAATCATCAAGAAGGATCATTTCCCTCTCAAGCTAGTTGCAACACCACTTTTTATCTCATAAATTCATATAGCCATTCACTAAATTATCAAATCATGAACAGATCCATAACAAGAGAAATTCACTTATAACCAACATTTAACCAAAATGAAGCCATGAAAAACCAGTCATAAAATATACATAATAACCATTACATGTGTTCATTTATCTCAATAATAAATAACACATACATAAAGCCAACCAAGTCAGGGACTTCCACGTACCACTTGACCACAGATTGGGCTGAACCAAATCTCTGTTTCAGCTAATCACCCCCTTTCCATATTCCAAGCATGAATGTGGGATCTCATGGGATAAACCAAAACAAAATCAACCAGGGCATCTAGAGGATAAAACACCTCAACCCTTAAACATAATGATTTCAACTAAATCGGTCCAGAAATCACCAAACCAACACAAACTTGGAAGCCTCTGAATTTCTTCACCATACCAAGAGGAATTTTCCTGTCTCCACCCACTTGTCAAAGGGATTCCCGGAGAAAACCATCTCCACCCCCAACCCTTTGGATTTTCCTGAGACCACCTCACCCAGATCCAAAATCTTCTAGCAATCCAAAACTCAACCAAGAACGAATGCCATCACACCATGTATATCCAAGAAATAGCAAGGAAAGGATGAAACCACTGTCAATCTAGGAAAATCCCATGCCAATGAAAATAAAGAAATCATATAAACTAAATCCATGCACCATTCATTCAAATCCCAACAAGGAAATTACACATGCAACCTGTTACCTGCAAAATTGTCTTGCTGTAGCTGCCCTTCCAATATTCTCCTTGCGCTCCATTGCTTTCGTTTGCTTGTCCTTTGCTTGCTTGTGTGTTCTCTCTCCTCTTGAAGTTCGATTTATGAAACTAATAAAAAACTCATCTAAAACTGTCAAAAGATGTCAACTATTTCTCAAGCTCCTTTTTATCATTTATGTCTCATGTCTCTTCCTTTCCTTTCCTTTTTTATTTTAATTTCCTTTATTTTCTCTCTAATTTCCCTTGCATGCGTATTCTTGTCTCTTTATCTTCCTTTTCTCCTATTTTCATTTATTCCTTTAATTATTTTGCATTTATTTCCTTTTGCCTTTGCAAATGCCAATGCCAATTTCCATAGCCATTAATTAAACACAATTTATACCCACTTTATTGTTTTTCCCCTCCATTTAGATTGGAATACGTGTTCCATGACCTTGTTATTATTTTTTCCTTTATGATGTCCTTCCTTTTACATGGAAAATCATTCTGGGGTTGTTACAATGAGCTAAATATCTCTGCAGTGTGATGTGTTGGCATGGATGTGAATATTCCTTAACAATGTGATTGATAAATGTGTAGCTGGTGGATGAAGGCAATGTGGCCTAGTGGCATCCTATTTTAGCTATCTTTGTTGGTTAAAATCCTCATAAGTACTCCACCTCAAGATTTGGAACATGGCTTGGGGGGTGACAACTATAAGTAATAGTGGTTATAGATTGTTTATGGTTGGGTGGAGAGTTGAAGTCCCACTCTCAGTTTGTAACTTGTTTTGATTCAAAAGATAAGTATCCAATTGTGTTTTCTTTTATTAAATGTCTTGTACATGTGATTGTACTAGTTGAATGTTATATTCATAATATGAAATCGGGGTATCAATCATAAAAAGAAACACCACTACTATGTGTAAGGTTTCTTGAGGAAAGATTTGTTTTCCTATGTTTAGTTATGGACTTGACAATAGTCTTAATAACTGAGAAAAATGCATGGGAAAGTCCTTGTCATTAAAATGTTCTCTCTCTAAATATGATCTTGGGATTTGAGTATTGTAATGTGTATATATCTTCTCCAAGTATCTATATAAGAACCTATTACTCACCGAAGTTTTAAATGCTACCTAAGTCTCCTAAGTCTTGAAATGTTGCTTAAGTCCCCTGAGTCTTTCAAATGTTGTTTAAATTTCCTGAGCAATGGGAAAAGGGTAGAATTCTACCTTATGAATGAATTTATCATAGGCATGAGATTTATAATAGACCAAGCTTTGGAGAAATAGAAAAGCTATCAATGTGTAAATATATGAACATATTTGTAAGGGGCACAAGCCAAAGGGCCGGGTTGAGCTTTGGTTCTGGGCTTAAAAATTCACAGAACCACCCCAGCAAAGGTGTAGACCAAGTCTTTGTGAGTGGAACGATTAACTATGGAGGAGCGGTCCCTCTATTATTAGCTCTAAAATTCCTTCATACTCTAGCCCATATGACCTTTCCTTGGTGACCGAGATATAAGAATCCCATATCTGGCCAGTTATTGCAGTGCTGCTCCTCTCCAATCCTTCGAGATCATTTTTTCTTAGAGGATTCTATTCCAAGAAAGAACAAGAGGTTTTTGTCATTTGTTATAATTAATTTTCTACCCCAACACCTTGATTTTCCAACCCCATGATGGTGAATATTATTTGTCTCTTAAACGAAGCTTTTCCGTCAACTGGCAGTAAATTTCTCGGTCTCAACGATTTAGCGCTTAGTCTTTCGAAGTATATTCCGAGAAGTTTTCTCCGAGATAGGTTTCCACCGAGGGAGTTTCTTCTGAGATGACGTGGTAGGCATGGGCTAGAGCTTGTATTTATTTTGAGGAGGACTTCTTGTTGAGGAAGAGTTTACGTGAGGAGGAGTTTTTATTGAGATTTAGTTTTTGTCGAGAAGAGTTCTCATTAAGAATGGGTTTCCACTGAGGGGATTTTTCTCTGAGGTCGTAGTTTCTTCCGAGAAGGGGGTTCTCCCTGAGAAGGTTTTCTACCTAGAGGAGCTTTTTCTGAGGCTGTAGTTTCTTCTAAGAAGGGGTTCTCGCAGAGATAATATTCCTCTTAGAGGTATTTTCTTTCTAAGGAGGAGTCTCGTCTAAGACAAGATTCCTCTGAGAATGGAGTTTTTGCTGAGAGTGGATTATCGTCGAGAAAAACTTGTTATGTATAGTCTCGTCTGGAAGATTCCTTTCGAGATAAGATTATCTCAAGGGTGACATGGTAGTAATAGGCTGATGTTATGACACCAGAAAGGAGTATGAACAGGGTTCAAACTAAAGCACTAATGCCATGTGGAATTGATGAGGCTGATGGGGACAACCACATGGGGACCACATAGTGGATTGATGATGTGGCACTACAATTTAAGTGGCCATACCTTTCGATTTAGAGGTTGGATCGGGACAAAGTTTATATCATTGGAATCGTCTCAACGAGATGAATCCATATGAAGTTTTAAGGGAGTTGAAAAATATCAAAAATTTCAGATCCCATTTCCATAACTCTACCTTGGATCTCATGTCAACATAGTAATCACCTCCTTCTAACCAGTGTGGTGGACTAGGATTAGGAGGGGGTCCATTAGAGAGTGGTATCAGGGATATCAGATTCAACACTCAGACCTAATGAGAGCTATCACAGAAGAAATGTAGAGCAACGATTAAACTTTATAGTTTGGGAATAAAAGGGTTCATGTTACAGAGTTAACATAGTATTAAGTTCAACACTTAGACCTCTGGAAGTGAGTGGAGATCAACTTTGAGTGTAGTCACTGAATATTGCACCCTGAGTGTTTGGATAGTTTGTGGTTGTGGCCTTGGAAATATTCCATTTTCTTTAATTTTGCAGAACTTCCTGCATGACAGTCAATATGCTTAATTATAACATACCTTCACTACTGGTTGAGTGATGTGATCTTGCATACTTGGAATGATTGTGCATGGGAATGTCCTTGTGATATGAGGGATGTGGTGAAATTCTTGTGCTATTGTGGCCTGGATATCATTGGTTGTTTCTAATTGAATGTAAGCGTAGGCATATTGAAAAATGTGGCTCAGATAAATAAGGACATGGTTGAAGATGTTGGTGATACTGCTGCATATGAAAGTCAATTTTAAGAAATGCTTGTTGATTGCTAGCGTTGGTATAAAGGATGAATTTGCATTGATATTTTGTTCTTAGAGACTAAATAAAATCAATGATGTTGCTTTTAGCATGGTAGATATTTTCCAATTATAGCTGCATTTGAAAAAGGAATTAGAATCTTCTAAAACCATGGTTATAAATGAGTTGATATGTGCATGTGCATGTAATAATTTTGGTTTTTGAAAAATTATGTTGAGATATTTATGTCCGGATTCTAAGACATGTGACTACTACGTAATTTGAGACGTGTGTCATTGCAGGGCAACATGCTTGGTACAATAGGGAAAGACAACTGGTATATTTGTTACATCTATTAATTCACTAACAACCAGTGAGTATGTGTGGGAGAACATAGCAAAACTCAGTGGTAGCAAAAGGAAACATGTATCATGGCATGGTGCAACAGGGTATGGACCAAGTCCATAAAGAAAAAGAAAGAGGGACATCCCTCTAAAGGAAAATAACCTTCATGAATTTGGAGGTTGAGCTTAAGGAATTTGAAGATGAGATAAAGATGCCAAGGAAGAACTTAGAAATCTCACTAGGAAACTTCAAGAACTGGTCGAATGGAATGTTGAACTACAAAATTAGTTACAAGAAATGACATATCAAACTAAATCCTCAAAAATGAAAGGTGGAATTGGTAGGAAGAGGCCCACGTGAGGCTGAAAAGGAAAATAGGATATTTTCTTGTTGGAATTGTGGAGAAAATCATATGAAAAAGGACTTCCCCTACATGTAGAAGAAGAAAGAAAATAGTCCCTATGATCCACAGGGACATGAGTCAACGATGCAGGATGTTGAGAAGGAGGAGGGGGAATTACCTCGAGCTCTTTGAAATATGCATATATGTGTCGCAAAGACCCCCTATGAACTTTTGGGGAATATAAGACTTCAAGGTTGTTGTGAGCCTTGTGAGGAAGTCTTGAACTGATTTTGGTATGTTGATATACATTTGTACATGTACACACATGCACACTTGTATGATGGCTAGGAGTGCCATAAACACTGGAATCATGGGGATAGAAATTGATTTTGGGGACTGTATTATTTTAATGATTATATGTGCTAGATTTAATTTATCGCTTTCATGATTGACACCATTTTGATTTTATATTTGTGCATGACCAGGCTGTTTCTGTGTGTGGTTTCTTCTTTGATTGCGATCATGGATTTTATTTCGTTATGTGGTGTTGCCTCTTATTTTCCTCTTGCATTTACTATTGATACTATGACGAGCCTTTGATTTACATACTTGGGGCTTAAGGGATTGAGAAAAATCGATTGAAAATGGAAGGGAGGCCATGAAGCTCTGGTGAGAGAGCTAAAGAGGGTTGCATGTAATTGGCACGAATAATAACTAGCTAAGCGAGTTTCAAGTAACAAGGAAATTCAAGCTAGACAGATGAGTTGGAAGAAGGCCGATGCTGTAACATATTGGAGAGTTACTCTTGGACATGACAACATGCATATATGAAAACATAAGTGGTTGGAAATTGTTGCATAACATTAATGTGAAAAAAATAGGTAAAAAGGAGGAATTTTGGAAGAGAATTCCATTAACTAATTTGTGCTTTTCTCATGTAAAAGGAGTTATCTAAACCCTGGTTTTATTTGACATAAGTCAAGGTTTGTTACGCCCATGACTGAGTGAGCAAAAACATGATGGTGAAGCGACTGGTTAATCAATGGGAAATAATGGATAGTGACATGGTAGCCATGAGAATGGCACAAGTGAAGTTCTATGACCTTAATTAAATGTACATATACAAATATGTAATATACCCATGATCATCCCTATATATATATATATATATATATATATATATATATATATATGCCATTTTTTCTAACAGGTTGTTGTTAGGGGCCCTTCTTGTGGAAGAGGGACTGTTAACACTTGTCTAATGCAGATGTGAGTGGCATAAAAAGTTTATTGGTTAATGAGGAACCAAGTGGTAACAATAGCCCTCACTAATCTATGATTTTACTATCATATGAATATGATTATTATGTGGTGCCCATGTTATATTATGAATAGGGAATGTTGAAGGATATATATTAGCAAAACAGAAGTATTGTGAATTATGATATGAGAAGAAAAGCATGGATAATTAAAGAAACCATAGATCCTGGATTGGGTTGTGGATACACACGATGAAGCATGGGAAGGACACTAGAGGTAGTGTTGCCTAGTGCTTGTGTATAGAGACAATGTGGTCTTTGGATTTTCAACAATTTTGTGTACATGTATTGTTCCATGTGTATTGTGTATGTGATGTGTTGTACCATGTGTATTTATTGTGTTGTACTATGTATATGTGTGTATGTGTTATATTATGTGTTGGGACAGGAAAGTATGGGATTGTATGGGCTTGTGCATTATGTAATGTGTTTAGGACAGACAAGTATGGGACTATCTGAGCTTGCGTTGAATTAGGATAAGTAGACTTCTTGGAATGGGGGTTGCATGGGCCTATGAAGGTGTAGAATACACTTATATTCCTATCCAAAGAAGACTACTTGGTTGGTTGTGCCCATATTCATGGGGTGGCGATTGGGCTTAATTATATTTATTTATTACTAAGTTCTTGCCTTGGGGCCGATGTACCACTTGATAAATTTGAAATCAAAGAGAAGAGAAGAGAAGGCACTGGGTGCTTTCCAGGTTTGGCAACCGATCTAGTGTGTGTATGAGGTCAAAGACAAGAGAAGGAACTGGATGCTTGCTGGGTTTGGAAACCGATCCAGTGTGTGTGTGAAGAAGGAAGCAAAGAGTGATTTAAAGATAAATATTATTATCTAATTTGAGTTCATAAAATGAACAAACTAGGAACATGATTTGATAATCAGATTATGATGATTTGATAATCAGGTTATGATGATTTGATCTATGAAATAATTTGACTTTTTGTGTTAGGAACTAAAATAAAAATTTCAAATGTGACCTCTTGAATAAAATGCTAATGATGTATGATTTAAAATTATCACACTATATATATGATGAGTCTCATGAAATCTATGTACCTATGATGGAGGAATGGATATGGTATTGCGAGTTCGGGTGAACGAAGTTGGCCGCAAGGTGGAATAACAACAATATGCTGGAGTCAAAGATTCCAAGAACATAGCCCTTGTGGGACACTAACATTCAATGGTGCCCAATAATTATCATGAAGCATGCTATGACCAATATGATGGTTTTGAGGCAGGGATATGCCTTGGCTTTGAGACTCTCCCGATGTGAGGAAACCTTGCCAAGGGATAGATCACTCGAGGAATTGAGAAGCAGAGAAGGGGTGGCCTGAACTTGAAAGGTGAGTGACTGCACGAAAGGGGGTAACCAAATGTCCCGAGGGACTAGGAAGAAGAGAAGGGAAGGTGATCCAGATTGGATCATTATATTTTTAGTCATCCATCTCAATGCATTCAAAGTGGAAAAAGTGGAGGAATTAACTCACTTGACCATTTTTGCTAACGAGACCCAATTTGGAAAAACAAGGTTTGAAACCTTCCAGGAGTGTTTTGAGTCATCAAATAATGTTTTTTGGGTGTAAAAATTTGTCGCTTTAACGTCAAATATTTTCATGCTATTCTACACAGATATATTTTCAATGACGCAAGAAGTGCATCAATCAGAGACCATAGCAAAAGTTATGCCACTCAAAATTTGACCTTCCTGTTTTCATCACCATGGTTTGATAGGATGTCGCATCAGCCACCATTATTCATGGAAAAGGGGCTAGCCATGTGATTATGATGTAAACTAATATAAAAGAGTCTATATTGTAACTCTAGTTAAGAGTTTAGGTAGTAAAACTTAACCACTAGTAGGCTATAGGGTTGTGTTATAACTGGGGAGAAGCATTCCATTCTTTCAAGTGCATTAGTTCCATAACTGAGCAAAAAATTTCAAAAGGGATAGGAGGTAGAGCACACATAGAGGATTTTTGCACTGTAGTAGCCCACGAGCCATAGGCCATACTTGTTTACATACAACCATATTTTCAAGACAAAGAAAGAGTGCGGGGCGACCTCACCTTCCAGCTGGGTTTTCTCTCGAAAGGGTTTCCAAGAGCATATATTGTGTCTTGTGTGTGTGCGTGTGAGATTTTATTTTCCCATTCTCTATTTTCTGCATAATTCCATTTGCATGCATGCACTAATTATAGTAAAATCTATCGATCAAGAAATTTAATAAAACTGTAATAGTGTATAATTTAAGGATTCAAAAGGTTGGAAAATAAATTGGTTTTTGGTCATGAGCATAGATAATTGGAGTCATAAGCACATTGGGGGTGTGCTAAGAAACAATGAGTCGAGAACTATTCACTGAAAGAACAAAGAGCACACGATAACAACACTGGGCATTAGAGGTAGGTAGCACTCCAAATAAAGAGAACAATACAAGTTGGATTGAACACCTCTAAAGCATCAAAAGACTTCAAAAAGGGACATTGGAAGATGGATGAATTTATAAATTAATGATTACTGAGTGGTTGGAAAGCCACTGTGCATATAGGATGTGATGTAAAAGATGAAACAAGATGTGTATATAAAGCTCCATAATCAACAAGGTTTGGTTTAACAACATGTTTTGTCATATATGGTGATTGAACATTGAGAATGGTGTTCCCCTTAAGGGGGAGGGGACAATGAAATCCCTTGATTAACATTTATATCTTGTAAATAATTGTAATTATTTTAAATGGCTGAGAGATGGAAAAAGATTCCATTGCTTGAGGGGTTTTTTTTTTTTTTTTTTTAAATATAAGTCTTGGTTAACTAAAAATAATTAAATGTGCTGACTATGCTTTAAACCTTCCTAAAGAAATCATGATAGGTCCAAGTGTCCTTGATCTCCAACCACAAGCAATAAAAGGACAAAATTAAAGACAAGCATGGGCTGCACTATCAGGACATGGACTATTGTGTAAATCATGGAGAGCGAGGGCAGTTAGTTTGTTTTGGAGGAATGAGAATATTGATCATCGATTCATACATAGTCATTCTCTCTCTCATGCATGGGGACGAGGAATTTTTTTTATAGGGAAGAGAACACAACATTTAGAATTGTTGTGTAAGAGCACACAATCGAAAGGGGAGATCAAGTGATCTTTAACATTGAATCAAATCGTAGAAAAGGGCACCAACTGAGGAACCCTCTGAGTGAGGCTTGCTGGGTGATTTATTTCAAAAAGCATGGCTTGTATGTAAGGCTAAAGAAACCATTGGAATCTTGTGGATTAATGAACCTTTTGGATTTGGAAGAATCACTTAGGTACTTGCCAGGGATGAAGTACACCAGTAGTTGCCTTGGGATTGAAGCTCTGGTGCTTGACTCATTGAAGAACCACATGGAGGGTGAATTATTTACCCATAAATAACTTAACCACTGAGGAACCTTCCTTATTGTGGAATCTCTTCTCTTGAAAGTGAGCTAAATATATTTGCAGTGTGACGTGTTAGCATGGATGTGAATATGCCTGGATATTATGATTGTCAAGTGTACATTTGGTGGCTGAAGGTAGTGTGGCCTGGTTGCATCTTGTTTAAGCTATATTTGTTGGTTAAAATCATCATAAGCACTCCAACTAAAGATTTGAAATCTCGCTCGGGGGTGACAACTACAGTAATAGTGGTTGTAGCTTGTCTATAGTTGGGTGGAGAGTTGAAGTCCCACTCTTAGTGGACAACTTGTTTTGCTGCATAAAATAAGTATCTAGTTGTCTTTTTTTATTAAATTTCATGTACATGTGATTTTACTGGTTGAATGTTGTATTAATAATACAAAACTGGGCCATTAATCATAAACAAGGAACAATAGTATTAATAGTTGAATTTAAGCTTCTGTGATCCATATCAAGTTTTTTGAGAAGATTTTTCGGCATAAATCACATTCGACACTCGTTGGTTCAAAACGCGTCGACAAATGCATTCGAATGTGATTTACGCCGAAAAATCTTCTCAAAAAAATAGTATTAATAACTGAGAAAAATGTATGGGAAAGTCCTTATCATTAAAATGTTTTATGTGTAAATATGATCTTGTGAATTGAGTCCTGTGATGTGTTTGCAACTTCTACAAATATCTATATAATAACCTATTTCTGAATAAGGTTTGAAATGCTTCCTAAGTCTCCTAAGTCTTGAAATGATACTTAAGTCTCCTGAGCCTTTGAAACGCTGTTTAAATTGCCTGAGAAATTGGAAAGGGGTAGAATTCTGCCTTATGAATGAATTTATCATAGGAATGTCTACCAAGCTTGAAATTCATAACAGACCAAGCTTAGGAAAAGTAAGAAAGCTATCAATGTGTAAATATATGAACATATGTGTAAGGGGCGCAAGCTAAAGAGCTAGACCAAGCCCTGGTGCTAGAGTTAAACATTCACAAAACCACCATAGCCAAGGTGCAGACTAAGTATTTGTGAGTGAGACGATTAACTATGCATGAGAGGTCCCTATGTTATTAGCTCTCAAATTCCTTCAAACTCCAACCCATATGACCTCCCACTAGTGATCGATATCTCAAAATCTTGGATCTCTCCAGTTATTGTAGCACCACTCCTCTCTAATCCTTCGAGATTATTTTGTCTGAGAGGATACTGTTTCGAGACGAAAAAAGATGTTTCCGTCATCTATTGTACTTAAAAATCCATACCAACACCTCAATTTTCCAACCCTGTGATGGTGGATATTCTTCATCTCTTAATCAAACATTTTCTATAAATTTCTGGGTCTTAGCAGTTTAACACTTAGTCTCCCAGAGTTTCTTCCGAGGAGTTTTCTCTGAGATGGGTTTCCACTGAAAGAGTTTCTTCCATTTTAATGTGGTAGGTGTGGGACCGAGCTTGTATTTATTTCGAGAAGGAGTTCTCGCTATAGGTTTTAACCATGTACAAAAATTTCCTACAAATGAATTCTTAAAACATAAAAATATACAATGATGAGAACATAAAATATACACAGATATTTTCTCCTAGAATCCAAAACTAGGAAAACCAGATTATTTTTTCATTATATTCCTTTTAATGTTGCAAAAATTTATATAGATGCCGAAGCATTCATAAATCCCAATCCATTAACTCTGGATTGGAACATAACCGTAGTTCCATTTACCAGATCTACAAAATACCATGAGGAAAAACCATCATGCCCAAAACCATGCACACAAACTATGTGAAAAGGCATGGGTAGGTCCGATTACCATCTTTAGGTCCGTCCCCCATCCTTGGGTCTGCATAATTTTTTTTCCTAGGGCGTTTCCCTGGACACTGTGAAAGGGGGGGTACTGCCCCCTATGCCCGACACAACATAATAACACTTGGGGATAATCATGGAAATAATATAACACATACCAAACATTCTCCCACTTCTTATTTTATTTTCACATGGGGGGCCGAGGAGTGCATAGTCATTAGTCCAACCCTGCAACACCCATTATTTCTTTACACCAAGAAAAATTTTTAGTGCTCACAAACTTTGTCAATGCATCTGCAACATTATTCAAAGTGTCCACCTTTATGAACAACACCTTTTTGACTTCAATTGTATCCCTCACCAAGTGGTACTAAACATCAATATGCTTTGTCTTCGAATAATAAGTAGGGTTCTTTGCCAAGAAAATTAATCTTTGGTTGTCACAGTTTATCCTTATAGCTTGTTGTACCAACCCCATCCTTGAACACAACCTTTTCAACCAAACTAATTCCTTGCTTGCATGAGTGGCTAACATGTATTCAAAATATGTATTTTAAAGTGCCACTACAGATTACCTCTTGCTCATCCAACTAAATGGTCCTCCAAACAGGTTAAACACATACCCACATATAGATCTTCTTTGATCAAAATCTCCAACCTAGTATGCATTATTAAATCCATCTATGTCCAACATTCTATCCAATCCTAGTTTTCCTTGGTAGCACAAACCATAATCACTGGTGCCATGCAAGTACCTGAAAAACCTCTTCACTGTTGTCCAATGTTCCTTCCCTGGTTTTGACGTAAACTTGCTCAATATTTCCACTACATGTTCAATGTTTGGTCTAGTACAAATCATTTCATATATGAGGCTACCAACTGCACTAGCACATGAAACACGGGACATGTCCTCTCCCTCTTCCTGTGTCTTGGAACACTGTTCATCATATAACTTTGCACCTATACGAATATGAACTTTCATCGGTTTACTATCTTGTATATTAAACCTTTGCAATATTGTCTCGACATAACTCCTATGGTTTAACCAAAGCTTCATCTTTGCCTTATCTTGTTTAATTTCCATGCCGAAAATATGGTTTGCAGCACCAAGATCCTTCATGTCGAATTTAGAGGGCAATTGGGTCCTCACATCCTAGATAATTTCTTTGGCATTTCCAATCAACAACATATAATCCACATACAAGACCAAATAAATAAAACGATCACCAATTAATTTAAAATACACACAATGCTCCGCCTTTCTCCTTGTGAAGCCAAGTCCCCATATATCTATATCAAATTTTTGATAACACATCCTTGTGACTGCTTTAGCCCATAAAAATACCTTTTTAACCTGCTATTGATGGTCTAAAATGAAATTATCAACATATAAGGGAAACCACCTGGTAGGTAAATTAAAGCAACTCCTTTTCTTTGGAATGGTGATTCCAACTTGTTAAACTAGGTCCAATTACCCTCTCTCTATATCTGCTGGCTGATAGTATGTCTATTACTTTCCAATAGAGAAGATACATTAGATCTTCCCTCTCAGAAAGGTCATGCAAGAAAGTGATCGTTAATCTCAATTAATGGCTCAACTAGGCCACTCTAAAGTCTGGCCCTATGTAAGAGGACTTCTAGAATGCAATAATTAAAACTAAATGCAAATCTACTCTAAGTAATAGAAAATAAATCCTAAATCTATCTCGATTAGAAGAAGGATTAGTCCCCCTCTCAACCAAGAGCAAGGTAAAAGGGGATTTGAACTAGTTTTGACTTTGGAATAAAAATGAAGTCAATAAGCCAAGGAAACGATTCTGAGACTTATTACTAGTTCAAGCAAGTATATGTATTTATCTATCTCATGAATAGTCATCAGATCTCTTATGCACATAGATCCAGATTCAAATATAATGAATTCAAACTAAAACATATATGATTGCATTAAGTAAATAGTTATCATAAAACAATCTTTATTAAAACCAAGATAAACTTGACATGAATTTTTATAAATAGTTAACAAGTATGTTGTGTTTACCTTTTCAAATTCATTATTTAACCTAATAGTAATTAGATCCATCATTAAAAAGATAACTTTCAAATGATTAAAAAAGCATGGATTAAATGAATTCACAATAGTGCAAAAGTTCACAAACACATACTTATCTGGATCAAGAATTGCCTTAAATTTTATTAAATACAAGCTATCAATCAACCTCTATCTCTAACAATAGTGTACAATAATTAAACATCAAATCAAAGCCTTTGAGTACATGAAATTCTCAGAAAATTTCATGATAGCATGAAATTTTCAGAGTTGAAATATATCTCTCTTAATCTCCAATGATCTGGTCCAAACTAGCTATTTCTATACAAAAATTTAGCTCCCTACAATAGTGCAAAAAGTCTTCCCTTTGCAGAGAATTTCCTCCCCAAGTTTCATATCTGGTACTCCCCCTTTCCATTCTACAAAAGCCATATTTATAATTACATTAGAAAATCAGAATGAGAGAGCTGCTGGAGAATAAATTTGCTCCAAAACATTTTAATTGGCTAAAATTATTCTTTTGCTCTTGCTGGTGCAATTCTATTCCTCCAAGACTTCTCTTCCTCATCTCCCCAACTGCTCTCTAGCAAAAAAACAATCAAAATTAAGAAATTAAAACAAATTGGATGTACAAAACAAAAATCAAACTACTCTTCAACAAATTGTTAAATTAAAAATAAAATAAAATCCAAATAAATTCTCGTGCTATGATTGCTTCAAATGGATCAGTCTTTGGAAATTTCCGGGAATGAATTATTGACTGCAATTTTCCAAAACCAATAAAATTTGCCCAAATAAAGATAGAAAAATTAATTTTTGGTTACAAATTCGTTACTTTGTCTTCTGCTAGATTTATAGGTCATTAAATAATTGAATCTACTAAACCTGACCATCCAAGACTATTCTTCTCTAACTTAGCTTTCCAACGAGCTATTGCAGGCTTCATTTGGTTGAGTAAATCTTGAGATGTGTTTCTCCGAAGTTGTGGTGCCAAAATTATCAAAATTCTGGAAAAATGTTTTTCTAGGCCAAAATTATGAAATTTAATTAAATATCTAATCTTAATTAATTTAGTGATTAATGGTTAATTAACCAAATAATTAAAATTAATTAATTATATACAAATTAATTAAAAATTAAATTATTAATTAAATTATATTATAATTACAAAAAAAATGAATTAATTAATATAATAAAAAATGGGACATGTGTCATGATGTTAGTGGCTATTGGCTCCAACAAATGGGCCTAAGTGGTTTTTTGGCTCCATTACCATGGGCCACGGTGAGAACTGCGAGGTATAAGGAGGGCTTTATAATATAGTGAAGTGGAGGCATAAGGTGGAGTGGGAGTTATAAGGGCACGTAGAGAGAGGAGGGTTAAGGAGTGAAGTCATCAGAGGAGATATAAAAACCATTTCGGAATTCGATTAGAATTGTTGTTACGATAAATCAAATTTCTGAGGTTCCAATGAGCCATTGGGGATTGAATTAAAACACACATTAATAAATAATTGATCGGAAGTGAATGAAGGAATGTCATCTGGGCATCAGAGGAATTATATATCGTAAGTTTATGAAAAATAATCCGAGGTCATAAAAGCTCAGAGTTCTGGTGACGAGGGAAAGGAAGGCATCATAGGTATTTAAAAAGGAATGCCATCAGAGGGGGAATTTAAATTGAAGTTACGGAATTTTAAAGTTCCGAGGTCCTAATGGGATGAGGGAATTAATGAGAGGGAGTAAGGTACTGTGTGAAGGAGGAGAGGAAGAACATGTGGAGTGGGACCCTCTCTCTTATGTATAAAATACAACAATTTTTAATGTTATAATAATAAAAAAACTACAACCATTTGGTAATAAAAGTTCTGATATTAAAAAACTACAATCACTTGTAATTTCGGGATTTCAAATTTTATAATTTCTTTTAAAGTGGGATTTGACATAGACTTTCGAGATCCGAAAACATGTAATTTTAAATGTTCTACAATTTGGTTGCGAAATTTTGTAGGATCGTTAGAAAAAATGAATCAATTTGTAAAAATTAATTGAAACTCAATATTTATCGAACTTCGGATGAACACCATTTACAAACCGTGCATCCAAATTAGATGAAACAAGAAACAATGGAAAACTTGCAAAAATTTGAATGCAATGAAGCAATCAAAGAAGAATCCGAAGAAAATAAAATCTGGCAAAATTGTCAGACACTTAACCAAAAGAAAACATTAAAAAAGTGATTTGGCCAAAATTTACGGAAATGGTCCCCATTATTTGAAATTGTCAGCCAGGAGGTAACTCATCAAATCAATTGTGCTTATTCATTAAGACTACTCATGGTTATATACATGAGGGAGTGACTCTTGGGTTTCACCTCTCGATGACTCTGCATTTTCCATTATTTACTATTTACATTACTTACAAGTGTTCACCCAATCCCCATGATTAGGTTTCAACATTCGCCCCCTTAATCTGAAGGGATGTTGGTGAGTCCAAGCATTGTTCTAAATCTTTCAAGCTTTTTTCTTCCAAGTGATTTGGTGAAACTGTTTGCAATCTGCTCATTAGTGGAATAATGGCGTAGATGGATTGTCTTGGCCTCAACATGATGTCGAATAAGATGGTATTTTGTATTGATGTGCTTCGTTCGATCATGGAACTTTGTGTTCTTGGCCAACTTTATTGCAGAGGTGTTGTCAATCACGAGTGGGGTTGAATGTACTTGTTTTACTTGCAAATATTCCAGAATTTTCCTGAGCCACACAATTTCTTTATTCACCTCAACTACTGCCACATATTTTGTCTCTGTTGTGGAATTTGGTGGAACTGATTGTTTGCGTGATCTCTCTCTTGATCTAAGACTCATAGCATAACCTGAAGTAGATACCCTAATTTCTTTGTCTCCATCGAAGTCTGAATCTGAGTATCCAATCAAGCTGAAGTTACCCACTTGTGTATACTTCAGTACAAAGTCTCGAGTTCCTTTCAAGTACTTTAGAACTCTTTTTATAGCAGATCAATGTCCCCCACAAGGCTTTTGCATAAACCTGGAGATGATTCCAACAACAAACGAAACGTATGGTTTGGTAGTAGTCAAGTAGTTGAGACTTCCTACAAGCTGTCTATACTTTATTGCATCATCAAATTATTTTCCTTCAATGGATGTGAGCTTTTAGTTTTGTTCCATTGGAGTAGTCAGAGGATTGTACTCAGCCATGCCAAAACTGTTCGACAGATCTCCTATGTACTTCTTTTGAGAGAGGAATATAGACTTCAGATGTTAAGTTACTTCAATACCAAGATATTAGTGAACATAGCCCAAGTCAATCATTCCAAAACCTTTCATCAATTCCTTCTTTATGGATGCAATGTATCTCTCATTATTCCCTGTCATAAAAAGATCACCTACATATACTACAAGATATACAACTGTTTTTCCAACTTTCTTGACAAACAAAGTTGCATCTTCAAGATCATAATGTTTGAAGTTGAGCTTCAGAAGATGCCCAGTTAACTTTCATACCAGGCTTGCGGTGCTTGCTTGAGGCCATACAATAATTTCACAAGTTTTCATACTTTATGTTAATGTCCCTTCACAACAAATCCTTTAGGTTGGGACATAAAAAAATTCTCTTTCAGATCTCCATTCAAGAAAACAGTTTTTACATCAATTTGATGGACTTTCCAACCATTCTGAGCTGCTAAGGCGAAAAGTGTCCGGATGGTAGCCCATTTTGTTGTGGGGGAAAAAGTTTCCTCATAACCGACCCCTTCCTTCTGTGCAAAACCTTTTGCCACAAGCTTGGATTTGTGCTTGTCAAGTGAGCCATCCGATTCATACTTGTTCTTGTAGACCCACTTGCATCCAATTGGTTTGGTTCCAAATGGAGGATCAAGCAACTTCCTAGTGCCATTCTTTATCAAGGCATCATACTCCTTTTGCATCGCTTCTTTCCATTCATCATGAGAAGCAACTTCTTTGAAGGAAGTTTGTTCAAAATTTGTAGACAAATTTAGTTCACAATCATAAGAAACATCTATATCGAAAGGTGAATCAGAATCATCTACATCACCTCCATTTTGTCTGGTTGAATTTCTTGTTCCTGTCTTTCCAACCTCATCAGGATGAACACTTTCAAGTGTCTTTGTCAACCACTTTGGGGGACCTTTCTAAGATGGTCCAGGCTACTCAGTTGATTGAGTTGTGACTGAATCAAGATTGAATCTCCCAATTCTGTCAATCACATCACTCAAAGTATCATCAATGGTTGGAGTTTAATGTGGGGGAGAGAGTGTTTCAGAAGAAGATTCCACAGATTGATCCAGTATAGGAATCCCCCCTTCAAGATGTGGAATCTGATTATCAAATTCTTGAAATGATTTTTCATGTCCAAATCTATCCAAGTGATCAAGTTGCCGCTCAACAACATTGTCAGCTTTGGAATATTCAAGAAAGATTACATCTCTAGATACAACAAATTTTTTATTAACTTCATCATAGAGACAATATGCTTTGGAGGTATTTGAATACCCCAAGAAGATACACTTACGACTCCTTGCACCAAGTTTGTTTCTATGTACTTTTGGTATCAATGCATAATAGGTGGAACCAAAGACCCTGGGATGCTTTACCGAAGGAATGTGGCTATACCACATTTCATAGGGAGTCTTGTTTCTAATATCATTATATGGACATCTATTATTTACATATATAACACATAGAAATGCATAAGCCCAAAACATCAATTTTACATTCTTGAAAAACATCATGGAACGTACCATATTTAAGATTGTCCTATTCATTCTTTCAGCTACTCCGTTCTGTTGGGGATTATAAGGCACAATTGTTTGATGTTTGATCCCATGTTGACGAAGATAGTTTTCAAATTCATTTGAAGTGTATTCTTTTCCATTATCAGTGCGAATAGAGCCAATATGAGATTGTGCAAAATTTTCAATCCATGTATGAAAGTTCTTGAATGTTTGAAAAACATCAGATTTGTTCTTCAATAAATAAAACCAACACATTCTGGTGTAGTCATCAATTAATGTTATCATATATTTATTTCCATTTGCAGAAGGAATAGGCATTGAACCACATAAATCAGAATGAATGAGTTCAACTTTTCTATGTGCTCTGGAATGTGAATCATGAAAAGACTGTTTGCTATGCTTTCCTAGAATGCAAGCATCACATTGCTTAAGTTTCTTAGGAATTTTAGGCAAACCAATAACACCATTTTTCTTCAACAAGCGAAGGCTGCCATAGTTCAAGTGTCCAAATCTAGCATGGAAATGTACCTTCATCATAAGGAGAATTGTATGAGAAATTTTGTGCACGAGACCACTCATGATATTTCTCTTTCCCATTGAGAACCACTCCCATAATAGATATTAATGGATGCATTTAAAAATGTATACAAAAAGAAATTGTACTTATGGTGGAAAAAATGCAGTCTTGGTGGAAAAAAGTGCACTTCTGCTGTAAAAATTGCAATCTGATATTTATTAAATAGAGGTATTATTTGATAGAGGCACTACATAAAAGTGAAAACCCAACAACACTTTCAAAATTATAGACTGTAAATATATTCTGACAACAAACACCCCTTGGAAATTGTTGATTAATAAAACCTAAATATGGAAGCCCACAAACTAGATTTCCAAAACACCAACCAGAGACAAAGAAACTCTTATCCATTGCATTCTAGAATGATGAGAGTATTTAAGTTGTCATTACAAATTGAAGTCTGAAGGCGCAGTGATGAGCGAATTTAAAAACTGGAGTTATGACCAACTTTCATAGACATATTTGGGCACTGCAACCCCAAACTCATAGGTCCATAAAATAAGGGCTTCTTAAGTCCCTAAAAGTGTTGTTTCACACCCTAAAGGATCGTGGTCAACTGATTACATCATTTCCCAGAATTTCCACTTGAAAAACTACTCAGAACTGGCCAAAATTGGACCATACAGACTGCTCCATGGGCAAGGTGCGATGCATACTGACTTCCTAACTGTCCAGGTGCGATGCATACTCAAATGGCCTTTTGTGGGGTGCGATGAGCGAGAATAGATAAATGGTAGAGACAGTTTGCAAGGTGGATGATCATGGAATCTTCCAGAAACTTCTCCTATGACACTTGCCTCTCTGAATTCGCCCAGGGATGAGTAAGAGATCATGAAATCTCCAAGTGGAACCAAGAACTGTCAGTGGAATGACTAATCAAAAACCCAGAGTTGACTCACACCCTAGCAAGACATCTATAAATGGATCACTCATCTGAGAGATTTGGAGGCTGGAATTTTGTATTTTGTAAGGAGGTGCTGTTGGTTTTTTGAGAAGAGACATTGCATTGTTGGGTGATTTTCTTTTTCATGAGGTGAAGAGGGCTTCTACAACTGGGAGGATGATGCTGGATCAGAGAGCTAGGTTGTAATCCTCTCTTACATTACTATTAATAAAGTTCTTTGAGTTTTCCTCCATATGATCTTGTATTTGTGAATCTTATTGTTTATGAATGCAATTGTATGGTCAATGTGTTTCTGATTCCATATTGGTTATGATGTTTTAGATAGAGATGCTTTGATAGTTTGCTGTTACTTTGACTCTACAGGTACTCTTTGAAGCGGGACAAGTAGGAGAGGAGTAGCAAATTCTATCAAGGAAAGGAGAAATCAATCTAGGATCAAAGTGAAGGATCCAGGTTGGTCCTCTATTCTTCTCTCCCATCTATCACACTTAAAGGAACTCTTGAAAAGATTTCATTGTTTGTTTCTAAGATAGCTACCCATCTTAATGGGACTAGCACTTTGAATCAACACTAGTTTTCCCTAAAAAAAAATGGCGACTCCACTGGGGAATGAATAGTTTGTTTTGTTTGTTTATTGTTTGCTTTATAAACTACAGACGGAGCCTGAAGTTAGCCAGCAAGCCTTCAAAACGCCTTTGCTATGCAATTGCAAAGTAGATAAACGTTGCTTCAGTCAATCTTCAAGTTGGTTTATGAACTGAACATCTGACTTACAAAGCATCCTAAGTGCCCTTGTGGTAGCTCAGAACCTCATCAGATCCTACCATTATGCTTTGTGTTTACTGTCCATCATTACTCAGCCTAAATCACTGGACTTAGCTGCAAGTTTTGAGCAAAAACCAAGCTCAGTGTTTCTCCCTAGCCCATCGCACTGTCTGTAACTGTGAAACCTGGATGCATCGCACCTCCCGTGTGTTGCAGGTGAGATGCATCCCTATTTCCCTATGTTACAGGTGCGATGATTGAGTAAACTGTGTTTTATTCTCTGAAATTTGGTTTTTTTCTCTCTGTTTTCAGC
This sequence comes from Pinus tabuliformis, assembly GCA_031772625.1. Taxonomy (NCBI): domain Eukaryota; kingdom Viridiplantae; phylum Streptophyta; class Pinopsida; order Pinales; family Pinaceae; genus Pinus; species Pinus tabuliformis. The sequence goes on from CM062807.1 coordinate 305,578,877, forward strand.
TTTATTCAGTAGTTTTGCTATTCATGATCAGTACCTTCCTACTGTAACCATCTTCCTTCACATTATTTCAGCCTCCATCAGTTAGGAATTGTAAATGTTTTTGTGTATTTTTCAATCATTTGCAATCCTCTGTTGAAAGTAGTCTAATCGAATTGTCGTTTTTGATGCAAGTGTCGTAATTGTCATTCTGAATCAAAAGAAGAGTGTCGTAAAGTCTTCCTCTTCTAGATAGTTGATTGGAATTTTTCCATTGTACTTGATTTTGAAATTATTAGTATTTCAAGTGTCGAGAACATTTTTAAATTTGAAATCGAAAAGTGTCGTCTTAGTCTTCCTTTCGTTTTGAAAAGAGAAAATTGTTAGTACTGTCGCTTTGAAAGAAAATAGTTTAGATCTGTACCTAGCTTTCCTTTTTTTCATTCACACATTAAGAAAGCGGAAAACAAATACATGCATGTGCATTTGCATTTTGACTGCTTGCGAAATGTGACTTAGGAAAGTGCATCTAGTGTGTGCTCTATGCTCTCTGCTGAAAGAAAAAATTGTTATCTTCTTTCCTTTGTAGCTAGGGTTTTCATTGCTAAAAGAACATAAACGACTGTTTATCATTTTAAATTGCATATTTAGGAATTTCACATCTACATCATGCGGTGAACCTTGAAAGACAAATTTCTAAGCAAAATCAACCATAAAATACACCTCAATGAACATAAAAATGCTTTGGAATCTAACGCAACACATCTAGAAGTCTAGGCTAGAGACGTGTTTTGGCGTCATAAAACCTGGTAACTATTGTTTTCATCGTAGGTTGGGTGATTCCTCGTCTTTGATATGACAAGTACCAATACGGACTTGTGTTCCCCGTACCGTCGTGTATATATTGGGAGGCCACAATAGGCTATTATCCTTTATCCTTAGGAAGTCGTGTCTGCTGCCCTATCGATCGTAATGCACTGAACACAACATTCGGGAAGACTGACTGTCGTACATAAGTCCTTGGTAATTTCTCTATCATTTATCACCAAGGTGTATTTTGCAATTTTACGATCGATTTGGTAAACCCTCTGTATAGACTTCAGAGCAGTCACTTTCGTTCCTTTTCAACTCGTTAAAAGAAAAGGTCCATCTGAGCACTTGTCACTTCAGGCTCATTAAAAATCAAAGGCGACTAGAGTCACCTTTAGCTTTCTCTCGACTCTTAAAAATTGAAAAAGCAAGTTGCGTACAAGTGTCTTTAAAATTTATTTTAAACATAATAACATCCTTGTTCCTACATTGATCTGAGGTTGAGATAATGGAGTCTACCAATCAAGGAATCCCCCTTGGCGGGAATCCTAGTCCTTTCTCCTCTTGGGGAGATATTGGTTCTCCATATACATTGTCCCTTCCAGGAATCACAATCGCCCTGCCAGTCTGGCTTTTCTCGACCTCTGTTGTTCAAAACACCGCAATTCCTCAACAATCTAATCAGCAACCAGATGATAATGAAGTTACCCCTTCACCTTCTACTTCGTTTGTTTCTCCTTGCCCTTCTTCCTCTTCGCTTGCTGAAACTAGTGACACTAAAAACCAAGTAACTGAGAAGAAAAAGAAAGGGAAGGAGAAGAAGAAGAAGCCAGCTAAACAAGGGAACACCAAAGCATCATCTGGCGAAAATCTACACACTAAAGTTTCCAAACCAAAAAATCCATGTGCAATTTGCAAGGAGAACCATTACCATCAAGATTGCCCTTGCATCCCGCAGATCTTGAGAGAATGGTCTCCCCGGTTGCACCATTCAGTGTCATCAACCCCTGACAGTCAGGTTGACAGCACACCATCAACTAGTGAAAACAAAGTCAATCAAAAGAAAGGAAAAGCTAGAGTTCCATGTAGGTTATGTGAAGGTGATCACACTCTTTACCGTTGTCCTTTTCTGGACGAAGCCAAAAGCATTTTGGATAACCGTCCTGCTTCACCACAACATCTTCCACCTAGATACAGGAAACTCTTGCCAAGTCCTTCGCTAGTTGAAAACCCGATTGACATAACTCAATTGTCGATCGAACCACCTATCATTGAAAGTGAACCTTCTAAGTCCATACCGCATCAAAATCAACAGGTCGATATGGTAGTTGACCCAGTGTCGCCTTCAGAAAATCCACCTTCAGATGATATAGTTTCCAACGAGGATGAGAGCGACACCGTTCAAATTCTTTTTGTCGATATAGAGTCTAATGAACTTGGGGGAAATCCACCCATTCCTTCACCACAGGAAGAGACCCCCCCCAGTTCATGAAACTTATCTGGACATTTATCCGGTACCTCCTCCGAGCAGTCTGGTTGTTTTCTTTCACTGGAATCAACTAGCGAAACCTCGCCTTCCATCCAATGTACCATTCTGAATCATAGTATAGGTTTACAAAATGATCATGTCTGGTACAATCATAGATGAAGGGGATTCGGTGAGTATCCTTTCCTCAACTGCTTGGAAAACGCTTGGTTCACCATCGCTTTTGCATGAAAAACAAAATTTGTCTGGCTTCAACAAAGGAACCAGTCGACCATTAGGGATCCTTCCAAAATTGCCTATAACTTTGAGAAAGAAAACTGTTTATGTAAACGTGATGGTAGTCCAAGGTCCACTAGATTACAATCTACTCCTTGGACGTGATTATATATATAGCATGGAAGCCATTGTCTCCACATTCTTTCGAGTGATGTGTTTTCCACATGAAGGTAGACTGGTACAACTTGTCGACTAGCTTTCATTTCGCAGTTCAAACACAGCTATAAATCAACCATCATCCCTAAATAGCCTCTTTGCATCAACAATGTTTCTGCCATCTTCATCCCATCCACCTAATTACCACGAGTAGTTCGGTGAGTGTGATGAATATTAGGGGGCATGCACCCTAGTCTGCTTTTGCAGGCGAACCCAGAGGAAAAGAGAGATTTTCTTGAAAGGGCATAATACTTGGACTGAATAACATTCCCGTATAGGTTATGTAATCAGTTTGACGCGATTATTTCCTTTGTACGATTGTGAATGGAATCTCATAGCATTCACCTTCGTACGTTATGTGATTGGAAGCTCACAACAATCACCTTTGTCTATTTCGATGGACATCGCAAAGGAAGAGTTTTTGTCTCCCAACTGAAACGATCCTACCTAAATACAAGGAATTCCATTTGATAACCTGGAAACTCTCCTTTTACTGAAAGACCTGGGGGCATGCAAACCTTTGCATGTAAGTGAAAAGTGACCTTTGATTTTCTTAGTTTGTAGGTTCTTAACCCTTTAACCTCGTAGCTCAGTCGTTTCTAGCTTACATAAAAAGGTCATGAGCACATGTTATAGTAGTGATCAAGCTCATTAAAAAATAAATCTACCAAGAGACATTATCAAAAGACTGGCAAGAGCAATGTTCTCGCAAGGTTCAAGCTTGTTAAAAAATCAACTTGCACTGAGCACATGTTGGCACAAGGTTCAAGCTCATTAAAAAATAAACCCGCCTCTGGTAAATAACCTTTTGTGATCGCTTTGCTATCTGCCCTTTTGAACTTTGGTTGTGTTCCTTCCATCACCTCCATTTCATTCGGCCGACCATACGCTTCCACTTGATTGTTTACCCTTTTGAGGAACATCTGCGGTGAGTGATTATGATTGCCACCCTCTTCACACTGCCATGTTTTGAGAAGTTCTAAACTTACCTGGAACCAGCTGCTACCTAGAAACATCACTCGTTCCTAAAAAACAAGCCTCTTTTAAACTCTTTTTAGACTCGTTAAATATAAAAAGATCGTCAAGCTATTAGCCTTCCCAGCTTGTTAAAGTAAGGGGAACGCTATCCCTCTCATATATTTTAATCTTTTTGGACTTGAGGGATTATTGAACAAAAAGATCTAGCGCTTGCCTTTGTCGGCTCGTTAAAACTATCGAAAAGTCATCCCTTTCGTATTATTTTACACTTTTTCGGACTTAAGGGATTATGCCACGAAAAAGGACTGTTGGAGTCTCCTTTTCCTCTGTTTTCAGACTCTCTAAATAAGAAAAGGACCGATTTATCTTTGTCGTTAAACTCGTTAAAATAATAGCGACAAACTTGTCCACCCAGACAAGATTGAGTCTCACTGACGCTAGGCTCGCTAAACACAAAGCGACAAGTTTGCCCTAAGGGCAAATTATAGACCAAGAATATGTTATCATCCTCAAGCTTGTTAAAAATAAAGAGGTACTGGTCAGCAATGACTGGGGAAAAATGGGAAGAAAACTTGAAGAACTCTATTGGTAGCAAGTCGCTCGTGAACATGACACTTTCACTCCATCACCGTGATTGAGTTGGGTTGGGTTTTATTTCATCGTCACCATTGGTCCACCATGCCATCCATGGGGTTAACGCTACCATTCCATATCAGTGTCGCCAATATGTTCAATAGAAGTCATTTAGAGAATTCACCATCCAACAAACGCCTCATCCACTGCATACATCCATGCTTCATTTTTCATGACCGCCATTCTTGAACCTCATATCATCAGATCGTTTTCACTTCCACAAAAATCATTTGCTCTGTTTCGCGTCGTAGATGTAGGTTACATCAAGGCCCTCCTACGACAAGTCACTTCTTGTCGACATTAGCTCATTATCCAAGAAGTTGACTTAGAAACAACCCTTTCAGTACTTTGAAGCTTGCATGCCTCAATGGCAAATTTCTAACTTCCGGTGGCAGGTTTACATCAATGACCTTCGACCAAAAGACTTTGCGTGGTGTTCGACATCAGCCCATATATTCACACCACGTGAATTGTACTGTAGTACCTTGAGGGTCATCATCATTATTGGTGATTCCTCTCATGTCTGTTAACAGCTTACATCATTGGCTGGTAATCAGGCGATGTCTTTCCATGTTCGACTTCAGAACATCTTTTCACATGGATCGACTTGTACATTGGGCGAAGATTGTACGAGTTTTGAAGACCCCGGATCTAGTTTCATCCATCTGGGCTACGATATATTCAGGAAAATAAAGACATCAATTGTACACAGAAGCTGCACAGATAGTCATCTAGCCAGGGAAGATGACTCTTCATGCAAAGAATCACAAGTTTGCAATAGCAGACAATTGTCTGTCCTATGTACATGAAAATGAATTTATAAAGCTGAGCATGGGAATGCCCGCCTCAGCTAGATCATGAAAATAATATGATGATGATGTATTGTATTGTATCTTATACAGGTCACCTTCCAGTTCGAATACCTCAGATCCTCATGAATAAAGCATTTCACCCGACATCAGAAGATTTACGACCTCATGCTTTAGGGGGCAGCTGTTATAGACATATTTGGGCACTGCAACCCCAAACTCATATGTCCATAAACTAAGGGCTCCTTAAGTCCCTAAAAGTGTTGTTTCACACCCTAAAGGATCATGGTCAACTGATTACATCATTTCCTAGAAGTTCCACCTGAAAAACTACTCAGAATTGGCCAAAACTGGACCATACAGACTGCTCCATGGGCAAGGTGCGATGCATACTGACTGCCTAACTAGCCAGGTGCGATGCATACTCAAATGGCCTTCTGTGGGGTGTGATGAGTGAGAATAGACAAATGGCAGAGACAATTTGCAAGGTGGATGATCATGGAATCTTCCAGAAACTTCTCCTGTGACACTTGCCTCTCTGAATTCGCCCAGGGATGAGTAAGAGATCATGAAATCTCCAAGTGGAACCAAGAACTATCAGTGGAATGACACTAATCAAAAACCCAGAGCTGACTCACACCCTTGCAAGACATCTATAAATGGATCACTCATTTGAGAGATCTGGAGGCTGGAATTTTGTATTTTGTAAGGAAGTGCTGTTGGTTTGTTGAGAAGAGACATTGCATTGTTGGGTGATTTGCTTGTTCATGAGGTGAAGAGGGCTTCTACAACTGGGAGGATGATGCTGGATCAGACAGCTGGGTTGTAATCCTCTCTTACATTACTATTAATAAAGTTATTTGATTTTTCCTCCATATGATCTTATATTTGTGAATCTTATTGTTTATGAATGCAATTGTATGGTCAATGTGTTTCTAATTCCATATTGGTTATGATGTTTTAGATAGAGATGCTTTGATAGTTTGCTGTTACTTTGACTCTATAAGTACTCTTTGAAGCGGGACAAGTAGGAGAGGAGTAGCAAATTCTATCAAGGAAAGGAGAAATCAAGCTAGGATCAAAGCAAAGGATCCAGGTTGGTCCTCTATTCTTCTCTCCCATCTATCACACTTAAAGGAACTATTGAAAAGCTTTCATTGTTTGTTTCTAAGATAGCTACCCGTCTTAGTTAGCGGTTCGAATCGACACTAGTTTTCCCTGAAACACTAACGAATATGGGCGGGAGGTATTACAGTGGGGAGTGGATTTAAAAATCTGAGAGCGTATGCAAAGGAAGCGGTGGGAGGAAGTGATATTGAATTGGAGGTTCAACATAGAGTATGTAGTATAAAACACATCGTGGTATAAAAACCAATGGAAAAGTCTTGGTAACATATTGTAATTAAAAAACTCGGAGTTGTAATTGTATACCGCACGGTGGTATGGGAATAACGTTACAAACAAGTTTAACATAGTTGAGAAATTTTAGGATGAGGAGTTAATGTCTGAGTGGTGGGAGGTATGGTAGCGTTAACCTATGTATGGATTAACCAAGGAAGCCGAGTGGTAAAGAGTGCACAGGTGTATAGGAGAACCGGTAGTGGGGAGTCAACTGTGGTAAAATCACAGTGGAGAGGGGTGCGAGGTATGGTGAAACATTCCAACTTGGAAAAAAACATGTGTATGACAATGTATTCAACCACACATAAACTGGAGCCAATTACTCACAACAGTAGAGGGGAGGCTAGTAAGGATACCATTCAACGCATACTGCAAAAATATGAGAGCATAGGAATATGACATATTGTAGAAATGACAGAAGGGAGTTACAAGGGCAGAAAGGCTAAAAATGGAGCTGGCTCTGATACCATGTCAGGCGAGAAGGTAACTCCTCAAATAAATTATGCTTACTCATTAAGATTACTCATGGTTATATACATGAGGGAGTGACTCTTGGGTTTCACCTCCTGATGACTCTTCATTTTCTATTATTTACTATTTACATTATTTACAAGTGTTCACCCAATCCCCATGATTAGGTGTCAACAAAAATAAATAAGTTAAAAATGGGGGTGTCACCACAATAATGGTGACACACAGGGAAGAACCAATTATATCTGGTTGAAAAGATAATGAACTTTGCTTTACCCAACGCGTAAAAATGAGGAATTTTATTAAGCCGTCAAATAGTAAAACATTTTGCACGGGTCCCACATTAGTGGTTTAAGAAATATGGGTTCGAAAATATAAGTACTCAAAGTAGATTGCGTCTAAAATTATGAATCCGAATTTTGGGAAATATTTTATTTTAAGAATTCTTCTTACAGAAGAAGGTACAGATAGAATTTTCTTGATAAAACATATATCCATCGATATGAATGGTCCCTGATATTGATTCATTGTTGGCTAGTCTGGTGAGTACCCCGACAAAGTTTCCTTTTTTGCCATACAAGCATGGCCCAGCTACTATGAGCGTCCATAGTCCTGATGGGTTTACTAGTATTTCCCACACTTTCCCTTTTGATCACCCTTTTGATAAGCACATTTGAAAACTATATCTATGATGTACCTGAGTGAAAGAGGTGGGATAGTAATTAAGACTTAAACAAATGGATATAATACTTCCATAATTTTGACTCCAAAATCTTTCCCCGTGACCATCATTTAGAGGTTTTTTAATAAAGTGGAGGGATGGGAAGGATCCATTAAGTCAAACTCAGGTCAATTCTTTCCTTGAAAATGTGAACTATATCACCTAGAAAGGAAGTGTGTTCCTCCATGAAAAATATTTAAGGAAAGAGGGCTTTATGATTCCATAAATATATACTTTTAATGATAAATTAAACTCATTGAATTAGACAGAGTAAATATTTCCCATGTCTACCAACCAATGTTAGGTGAGAAAAATAAATTCCTTCTCTAGTAATCTTAAAGGTATCACCAAAATAAAGCCATAACCAATAGAAAAAAGGAAAAAGAAATTCAAAGTGAAGTGAAAGAAATAAGAAAAATCCAAAAATGTCACAATGAGGAAAGGAAAATATGTAAGAAAAACCCAAATTAAACATCCCCCAACAAGACTAACTTTAAAGATGTCTCAACAAAAGAGTAAATAGGAAAACCATGTGTGTAATCATCTTATGTTGATATTTCAATGAATTTTATCTTGCAGATTTATAAGAAATTAGGCTATCAAACTATAATGTGAATAACAATCATGAGATAAAATTACACCAAATGAGAATTTTCTGTCTTATGTAGGTTTTCTTGTTTCATAAGGACATCTTAACAATTTTCTAAAAAAACAATGCTTATGAAACAAACTTAAAAGGTTAAGGGACTCCCCAATTTAGTTGATTACTTGAACATCACAACTGCTTGTACAAAATTCAAACAAAAAAAATGGAGAATGAACTCCAACTATGATTTGGTAGGGGTGTGAAAACAATTGATGGAGACCAACAAAATATAAGTTTATATTAGCAAAACTAAAAAGTAAACTGAAACAAAAATGTAAAGAAATGGAAAAGGATAAAAGTGGGCATATGAAACTTACCATTGAAGAATCCCATTAAATTTTACCTGATAGATGTTGATTTTCTTCAATAGAGAACAACCTCTTCGCATGATTCGAATAAAAATAATGAAGAAGTGACATTCTTTGAAATTTAATTGACCCAAAATCATCATTTATTAAATATAAATTAAAGCAAGCAGTAAGGCTTAGAAAAATGATTCATGTTCAAGGGATTGGAAGTTAACAAAATCCATCAGAAACGAGAATGAAGATATGCTTCTTTATGAATTGCAGCTGTAATTGTTCTTTTTGTCTTTTCAGATTTCATGTCCACTCCATGGTTTTCATAAACTGTCAAAAATTAATATCAATTCCCAATATATGTGATGCATATGTGTAGAGGGAGAGGAATTTAATTTTTTATGCTAAATATCAAGTGATATATCAAAAATTCAAACAAAAGAGAATTCAAATATGAATTGACCATGATCCATTACTTTGCATATTCTGAATTTGTTTACTAGATAGTTGCTAAAGAGTTCCTTTTTCTTTGCCTTGTCAACCTTCTTCCAAACCTCTCTTATATGAATTTAAGTAAAAAGATGTCGGACCATGAGAGACTTTCCACATTGGATTTTGGAGTGGAGATATCAGGAATGGATTTGAAATAATATTACAATATTCCAATGTCCCGAAAAAGGGAGGCTTGATATAGATACTATGAGTTACAAAAGATCCGATATAAAATTTTTATTATATAATAGTTTTTTCGGAAGTTCATTTCTCGTAAGTTTTAAAAAAAGAATTTTACGATACACTAGACCCCCGATATAACATGTTCCGATAGAAATATTTAAATATAAAAGAAAAGATCTACCGGGAAACTAAATTTCAGCAAGGTAACATCTCGTAACAATTTTAAAAGAGGTCCCAATATAGAAGGCGCTGATAAATGATGTGCCAAAGGTAAGTGCTATGTTAAACAAGATTTCCAAAAATTTCTTGATGGAAAAAACTCTGATAAACAAAGCCTTTGCTTCATAAATGTTTTTGGTAAAATTACTTTTCGGAAGTTTAATTGAATTACACCTCCAATATAAAAAGTCACGACATATAGAATATTAAAGGGAAGCAAGATCTCGTAACATTTTTTTCATAACTTTTTATAAATGAAACTTACGATATCAAATATGCCTGACAGTGAATGTCTTTTAAATGAATCATGTAAGAATATTGTCTTTTCGGTACATAGGACATTCAAATATTGGAGTTAAAACTTTTGTTTCGATAAGAAAATAACTTAAAATTTTATGAAATTGATTTCAAGAGCACTTATATTTGTCTATAAAAAAATAAGCTTCTGAGATGAAAAGAGTTGAAAAAAGAAATCTCATATAGAAAATTATATTGATTTGTGATAATAACCTGATATCCCAAAGTTTCTGAGGTTCCGAGAGAGTGAAAGCAAAATGTAAGAGCTCCAATAAACAAGAATTTCGAAATGAGAACAATTCTCTGATAGACAAATTTATGATAGATAAAGCCTTTGTTATTAAAATGTTTTTGACATAATTCCTTTTTGGAGATTTAATTGATTTTCAATTTCAATATCGGAAATCCCAATATAAATATTTATTTTAAAGCTTTCAAATAAGAGTTCTGATAAAAGGAAGCTCAAAATTAATATTGGATAAAAACATAATATTGGAACTTGGATATGGTAATAGTTCAATATGACTTCTATGAGATTATGAGATCGAGGAATTTGAGTAGAGAAATAAAATAGGCCTCGTGGATCTCAGAGATAAATCTCGGAATGTGTTTTCAAATGCTTCCGATATAACATAAACCCAAGAGTCCGATAAGGCAAAATGTCTATAATCTCGAGGAAAGATATCAGAAAGTGAAAAACAAAAGATCGAGATTCCAATAATTACCAGATAGAGGCCTTGAATCAATTCGGAAGAAGAAATGTGACTAAAGCGGATGTAAAATGAATGTCTCTAATGGAAAGGTTTTAACTCAATTGAAAAATGTAAGATTCAGAATGGGTAGAGATAAAATCATAGATAAAATCAATTTATAACTTGTTGCAAGATTTTTATGCAATTTTCCTTTGCTTGTACAAATCCAATTAAGGAAAAGTCAAGAAATATATTTCAGCTGCATCAACGAGAGGCAACATATGTTTATTGACTCATTTTGTTAAATTTGCACAGAAAGGAAATATGTAGAAACATAGAATACAAATAAATTTTTGATGAGAATGGAAATACTTCCCTGAACATGTTGCAGATTATAAAAATTTAATTGCTTGCTTTATTCTTCTACCTGTATTATGAAAATAAAAACAAGCCGAAAAACAACAAACAAAACTAATACTACTCCTAAACTAACTAGATAAGGGAAAGTATAACTAAGTATAGTCATAATTCCAATGTAGCCATTCAAGCATTTTATTTCCTGCATGTATGTACAAGTCACACATTAGTGACAAAAATACAATTACAATTAATCCAACAAAAATAAATTTGAATGCAGTGTGTACACTTATTGCTAACATATTTACAAAAAACAACTTATTTACAATCGATTAACTTACAAATTTTCTATTCTGGAAAGATTCTTCCAACCAAATCTCTATGGGATCATAAAAATAAGAATGAATATTCATTAGAGAGAGGAAGAATCCAAATGGGAGAGAGGTCAAACAACCATTAGTGTTATGCACATAAGACAAACTATTAGCAATCTTTTGTGAAAATGAAGCTTCCAAATAACTTTGAAATGGATCAATGAAGTGTGGATGGAGGCTTAGTGCATATGTCAGAAGATCTTAAATTGAGTTAGATAACTGGTCATATGGGATCAATGCACTCACAAGTGTTGAATTATGTTGAAGATGCAATCTAGAAGGATAAGTACACTGATAAAATATGACCATCAAATGGAATTGGTAGGTTAACAACTCTTGATGGACATAATATGGAATTTGTGATTCCTCTTCACATTTAAGCAATGCATATTGCAATTGTTCAACACTTAATTGTTCCATATGCCAACAAATGACATCTAAAAATTGAAAAATGCAAACAAAAAATAAATCTAAAAACAAACAAAATAAATGAAGGAAAAACAATGAAATCAACTCATAATTTACAATATTGTTACAATTAATGTTACAACACAATTGTGACTGATTTGGAACAATTCCATTCTCACAAGAACTATCTAAGATCATACAATTAGAATGATCGTTGACATCAACTTGTGAAAGTGAGAAAGAATCAGGACTATGAATATGAGTGAGAAATTGATCATCATAAGAATCATAAATTGGGATGGATGCTTGAATGCTGAAATCACGAAAATGATTAATTGTTTGAAAATGAGAATTTATTGGAACAATTTTTGAATTAGAGTTTTCTTCATTCCCACATATGATTAGACTTTGATCATTTGGATTTAATGGAGAGGACGATAAATCATCATCCTCAATGTCAAAGTAATTATCATAAATGACTTTATGATATTCATTAAAATTCTCTTTATTCTCATATGATATATCAAGAAAAGAAGGAATAGTGTGCACATGTTCAACAATGTTGGAATAATGATCAATGAGTGATTCTCTATCTTGATAAAAACCAATAGGCAATTTATTTAAATCAACCTATTTGTTTTCTAGAACAATATTAATGCAAAGATGAGATAAATCACTATCAACAAAAATATAAGGATAAGGAGAGAAATGTGAGTTTAAAGAAATGAATCTGAAAACATCTTTGTTTGCAGACTCGTGTGTTTTCTTCATTGTAAATTTTAGATTGTTGATCATTCATTTGGCTAACTGTGCTTTCTTGAAGAATGTTGTTTGGATGCCCTGAATTTGGCATTTGATCATCATGATAAAATTCAGAAATTTCTACAACAGATTGCATATTATTGTAATCCTTGATTTCTACTTGTTCTTGCTGATTTAATGATTGATTTTCTGAATTAATTTCAGAGTGATTTTCAGATTTCGTGGCAAGTGGTTTTTCAAGATTATTACTAGTATCTTCTTGCAGTTGATTAGAGTATTTTTCAAATCTTCATGAATGTGCTTCATTAACATGAGAGAGAGCATCGTGATCATAATAAATGCTATAAGAGAAGTGTACTAAATGAAATAATTGATCATACATGGCAGATGCAACTTCATCTTGATTGGTATGCAATTCCATATTAGAATTCTCAATTATGTTAATAAAGGTTGAAGAAGATTCATCAAAGCTTGTAATGGTTTCATATGGATTAGGAATGCAAGGAAGAGAGCAAAAATATTCAAACTATTTCATCAGTTCAATATCTGAAGGTTTATCTTCAACTTTGAATCTTAAACAATCAAAACCTAACGGTAAAATCTATGAAAGATTCATTTTCGAACCTTCGTAAATCTTCAAATTCATCACATACCTATTCATAATCATAATCGTCGAATTCAAAAAGGAACTTTGTGATAAATTGATCCCAATTGTGAATAGAGGAAACTGGAAGCGATTGACACCATCTTCTGGATTTTCCTAAGAATGTAAGAGTAATTTTTTTGCATAAAATACCTTAATCAATATCATGAAAATAAGAATTTGCAATTTTTTGAATAAACTGTAAGGCATGATCAAATGCAGAATAATTATTCTTACCATTAAATTTCACCTTTGACAAGTGTCTTACTATTTATGGTGGAGTATTGACGGATGCACATCCAGAGATACAACTCCAAATTGGAAGTTTAGGAGGACCCATTGTGGTTAATATAAAACTTAAAAATACAAAAACTCCAAAAGACAACAAGTCGTTAGACCCTCCTTCTAACGCCAAAGACAACTTAAAGTAGCTCATTTTTCGTTTGGAATGGTGGTTCCAACCAGCTAAATTAGGTCTAGTTACCCTCTCTCTATCTCTGTTGGCTTGTAGTACGTCTATCACTTGCCAATAGAGAAGAGACATTAGATTTGTCCTCTTGCAGAGCTCATGCAAGAAAGTGATCCTTAAGCTGAATTAGTGGCTCAGCCAGGCCACTCGAAAGTCTGCCCATGTGTAAGAGGACTTCTAAAATGCAATAATTAAAACTAATTGCAAATCTACTCTAAGTAATAGAAAATAAATCCTAAATATATCTCGATTGGAAGTAGGATTAGTACCCTCTCAACCAAGAGCAAGGTAAAAAGGGATTTGAACCAACTTTGAATTTGGAATAGAAATTAAGTCAATAAGTCAAAGAAATAGTTTTAAGACTTATTACTAGTTCAAGCAAGTATATGTATTTAGCTACCTGATGAATAGTCATTAGATCCCTTATGCATATACATCCAAATTCAAATATAATTAATTCAAAATAAAACATATATGATTGCATTAAGGAAATAGTTCTCATAAAATAATCATTATTAAAACCAAGATAAAATTTACATGAGTTTGCTAAATAGTTAACAAGTATGTCATGTTTACCTATTTGAATTCATTATTTAACCTGATAGTAATTAGATCCATCATTAAAACATAACTTTCAAATGATTAAAACAAGCATGTATTAAATGAATTCATAACAGTGCAAAATTTCACGAACACATACTTATCTAGATCAATAATTGCCTCAAATTTTATTATATGCAAGCTATCAATCAACCTCTATCTCTAACAATAGTGTACAAGAATTAAAGATCCGATCAAAGCCTTTGAGTCCATGAAATTCTCAAAAAATTTCATGATAGCATGATTTTTTTAGAGTTCAAATATATTTCTTTTAATCTCCAATGATCTGGTCCAAACTAGCTAATTCTCTACAAAAATTTAGCTCCCTATAACAGTGCAAAATCCCCTCCTTTGCAGAGAATTTCCTCCCCAAGTTTTAGATATGGAACTCCCCCTTTCCATTTTACAAAATCCATATTTATAATTACAACAGAAAATCAGAATGAGAGAGCTGTTGGAGAATAAATTTGCTCGAATAAATTTTAATTGGCCAAAATTCTTATTTCCCTCTTGTTGGTGCAATTCTATTCCTCCAAGTCTTCTCTTCCTCATCTCCCCAACTGTTCTCCTGCCAAAAACCAATCAAAATTCAGAAATTAAAACAAATTAGATGTACAAAACATAAATCAAACTACTCTTCAACAAATTGTTAAATTAAAAATAAATTAAAATCCAAATAAATTCTTGTGCTATGATTGCTTCAAATGGATCAGTCTTTGGGAATTGTTTGTAATGAATTATTGAAAACAACTTTCCAAAACCAATAAAATTTTTCCAAATCAAAATAGAAAAACTAATTTTTGGTTACAAATTCATCACTTTGTCTTCTGCTAGATTTCTGGGTCATTAAATGATTGAATCTACTAAACTTGCCCATCCCAGATTATTCATTTGGTTGAGTAAATCTTGAGATATGCCTCTCCGAAGTTGGGGTGCCAAAATTATCAGAACTCTGAAAAATGTATGCTTAGGCCAAAATTAGGAAATTTAATTAAAAATCTAATCTTAATTGATTTAATTAATTAACTAAATAATTAAAATTAATTAATTAATTATATACAAATTAATTTAATTAAAAATTTAAATTATTGAATTAAATGTTATTATAATTAAAAAACGATGAATTAATTAAAATAATAAAAAATAGGAGACGTGTCATGATGTTAGTGGCTATTGGCTCCACCGAATGAGCCTAAGTGGTTTTTTGGCTCCATTATCATGGGCCATGGTGAGACTAAAGTGGGAGGTACAAAGAGGGCTTTATAATATAATAAAATGGAGGCATAAGGTGGAGTGGGAGTTATAGGGGTATGTAGATAGAGGAGGGATAAGGAGTGAAGTCATGAGAGGAGAGAGAGAAACCATTTCGAAGGTTGATTATAATTGTTTTGACGATAAATAAAATTTCTGACATTCCAATGAGCCATTGGGGATTGAATTAAAACACACATTAATAAATAATTGATCGGAAGTGAATGAGGGAATGTCATCAGGGCATCAAAGGAATTATATATAGTAAGTTTTATGAAAAAAGCTTCGAGGTCCGATGATGAGGGAAAGGAAGGCATCAAAGGTATTTAGAAAGGAATGCCATCAGAGGGGGAATTTAAATTGAGGTTACGAGATTTTAAAGTTTTGAGGTCCTGATGGGATGAGAGAATTAATGAGAGGGAGTAAGGTATGGTATGAAGGAGGAGAGGATGACCACGTGGAGTGGGACCCTCCCTCCTATGTATAAACTACAACTAATTTTAATGTTATAATAATAACAATAACTACAACCATTTGGTAATAAATTTCACGACATTAGAAAAATACATCCACTTGTGATTTCGGGATTTCAAATCTCGTAATTTCTTTTAAATTGAGATTTGACATAGACTTCCGAGATCCAAAAACATGTAATTTTAATTGTTCTACAATTTGGCTGCAACTAAAAATCAATTTTACAATTAATTTACAAAATTAAAATAATATACATTTTGTATAGTTTTTAGCCATGGCGGTAAACATTCTCGAACTTTGGATGACCACCATTTGCAAATCGTGCATCCAAATGAGATGAAACAAGTACCAAAGGAAAGATTGCGAAAATTCAAACACAATAAAGCAATCAATAGAAGAATCTGAAGAAAATAGAAATTTGGAAAAATTGTCGAACACTTAACCAAAAGAAAACATTAAAACAACGATTTAGCCAAAATTTATGGAAATGGTCCCCATTATTTGAAATAAACAAGTTAAAAATGGGGGTGTTGTGATTTCACCACAACAATGGTGACACATGGGGAAGAACTAGTTATCTCTGGTTGAAAAGATAATGAACTTCACTTTACCCAAAGGTTAAAAATGAGCAATTTTATTAAGCCGCCAAACTGTAAACATCTCGCATGGGTCCTGTTAGCCTTGTGGGAAAATGGCCCAAAAAATGGATCCAAAACACTCTTGAACTCTTCAAGAGTTTATTTAGATCTTCCCAAGGTCGAAACAATCATATGCTAAAAGCCCTCAGGAGGGCAAAAATACACTATCGGGAAGCTCAAAACACTCCAAAAACATGGAAAAAACCTTTACCGCAGCCTTAAACAGTGGTGGCACAACAGCCGTTAGACCCAGCTAATCAATGACCCACATTAAATCAACAGATCACATTGGTGGATCAAATCGGCACAGGCGGACAATGGCAATTAGCACTGGACACCACCTATCAGCGATCACCGATGATCGGGTCGGCGGGTCACAATGGCAAAGGCAAATCGGTGCAAAACATGGGGCGATGGAAATGGTGATCGACGATTAAATGAGGACCGTCGATCATGCACGCAGATCGATGGCCCAAACCACATCGGCGGATCGCAGATTGGGGAGACCAAGGGGCAAGGCCTTTACATATAGTGATATGCGATTGCGATCATATCACATCACAATATCGCATCGGCGAAAACCAAGGGGTGCAACCTTTACACACATATGGATGTGACCTGCGATAGCGATTAAACCCGGACTCAATAAAGGAATTAATAATTTTTCAGGACTACTGAAGTTAAAAAGCATAGAGAAGGGCGGGATTTATATAGTTGCAGCGTTTTATGGATGAAAAGGAAAACAATTATGGCTATCATTTGAAAGGGACTGTCGTAGGGATTTCATAGGCCCGATAGCCACTCCATTCGCAAGATTAGGTGGCCAGCCATCCTTAGAAGTGTTGTGCAGAAATGTTTACATGTGAGAAGAGGGATTTGGTTGGGATATAGCGGTCGGCGGACAGATCCCGGAAAAGGAAAGAGAGGGGCCACAACACACTGCAACCCAAATCAAACGAGATCATGGGGCATCTTGGCACGAGAGAGCTCCCAGGCATCACGGCAGGTTGTCCAAAATATCAGAATATGGTTATTCCTCTGTCAGAAGAGGAAAACCGCCGAGCCATGCCTGCTTATTGAGGGAATCAAATGGTTAAACAAGACAAAGGGATAGATTAAGATACCTGAAGCCTCAAAAGGCTCAGGACCATTGTAAACAAGCTATAAATAGCTGAAAACAAGATGTAATAAGGGTTCAAATTTTGGAGATCATTCCTCCTCTATTCATTCAAGCTTCTCATCTGCATTATTAGTAATACAAGCTTCTTTTGATGTTATATGTTCAATGTCCATTTCTCTTTTGTTATATGCTTGCACTCGAACATTTTGTTCAGGTTTTCTTTGTGTTTAAGGCCAGATAATTGTCATCTTATCTCTGCTTTGATATATTAGATTTGCAAGCTTCTTTGCCGCCTATAGCTAGCCATTTTTATGTGTTATTATATATTCATATGCCAGTATGGCCAGTAAGTTCATTTGCTTCCTGTAGCTAGCCATTCATATATGTTCATGTATGCAATCTGCTGGTATAGTCAGTATTCTCCATCTATCCATTAAATCTACAAACTATTGAGCATAAGTGGTCTAAAGCCTTGTGTTGTTAGGGGTGTTCATGCATGTCTTGAGTGAGGATAGAGCTGAAATGGTTATCTGACTTGATCCAAACCATCATCCATTCCAGTAGTTCAGAGAACAATACTAAAGATTATATGTTACCAGGCATCTCCGATTTACAACCATAGGAGAGTTTCCTGGAGTGCTAACATAAATTGGCGCCATTGCCGGGGAGAGGAAACTGAAGCTCAACTTCCCTGGGAAATGACACAGATCCAGCTTTGATGATAGACAAAGTCTGGGCACATTTTTGGTTGTAATCATCTATCTGGCGGCTCTACTGGAGGCCGAACCTCTTTGCAACTCCACTTCATAATTCTGGCTCAGTTTGTGAGGCATACTCGGATAAATCCTCAGAAATCACAAGCTGACCCAGAACCTGACTCTGAAAAGACCATCAAAGAGAAGAAAGTATTGCAGAAAGGAGCATCGGGTTCAGGTAAACCTAAACAATATTCTATATCTCTCCAAAAAGATCCCGCAATAGAACAAATACATGTTGTGAGTACAAATTGTAATACTAGCAGTGAAGAAAAGCTCTCAGAATTTCATAAAGCTCCTTATTCTTTAGTTTCTCTTTTTGTTGTTAGCCCAAAGGGAACCTCACCTCCTATTCACCATACTCCTTTGGTCTCGTCAATCACTCCTCCGCCTTCTGTCATTCAGAATTCTAGTGCTCTTTTAGTCACCACAGTTATGGCAGGTCCGCAAGCACTCACCAAAATGGAAAGAATCATAGCTGCTAGGTATGGACCTCTAATACTGCCCACTCCTTTGAATGCTATGCCCATTGGAGAATATCAGAAGTATATGCCTAAGTTCACTGGGATTGAAGGTGTCACTGCTGAAGAACACCTTGAGTCATTTTATAGCTATGCTGATAATCTGGATATTAGTGAAGATGATGTGTGGATGAGAGTCTTTGTCCAAAGCTTAGATGGGGAGGCTAGAAAATGGTTCAGAGAACAAGCCCCAAGATCTATAGTGGATATCGAAGCTTTAGATGATGCATTCCTAAAACATTGGGGGGATAAGAAGGATCTCCTCTACTACCACACTGAGTTTGGGAACTTAAAGAGAGAAAATGGTGAACTGCTGTCCGATTTTAATAAGAGATTTAACCGCATGTACAACAAGATACCAGCTGAAGTGAAGCCCACTACTACCTCTGCTAAACTCACCTATGCTAATGCTTTTGATTCTGACTTCTGCCTACTGTTGAGAGAGAGGCGATGTGCTACTTTGGCTGACATGCAGGATGCAGCCTTGGAAGTAGAATCAAACATCATGGCTGCAGAAAAACTCAAGGGAAATGCTGATAGAAGAAGACAGAGGGGCGAGTCTTCATCCTCCTCTGATCCTAAGATAGATAAAATGACCAAAATGATCGAGTCATTAGCCTTTGAAATTTCCAAATTAAAAGTTGAACAACACCCTGGGAAAGGAAGAGTTCCTAGAAATCCAAATCCATATAGAAGAGCTAATGAACAGTTGCAGATATTGCAAAGAAGCAAAGATGCCAATGAAGACCAAAGGGTCAAGACCCCTTTCCAGAATGTAGTCATGGAGGAAGAGCAGTTTGAAGAAGATGATGAGATCCATTGCCTTGAATACAAAGGGAATTCCTCCTTTTTGAGCGCAACTACCTAAGAAAAGTCATCATGCAATGACCAGACTAACCAAGAATGGGTTGGTGAAGCTGTTCTACAAGCTGAAGATCAGTGCAGATATAATCTGTGGTTGAAGATGAATAATGCCAAGGAAACTCCAGTTCAAAGAGCTGTTGACCCTGCAGTGCAGCAAGCTAATAAGCAAAAACAACCGGCAGTTGATCCTATCATCCTCAAAGCTCCAGCTCATGAGGTAAGAGGCCTTGACAAGTCCCCTTCTCCTTTCAGTTTTCAATCAGAAATTCAAAAGCTAAGAATACCTATGCCTCTGATTGAACTAGTGAAAAGTGAGTCCTTCAAAAGATCCATCCTCGAAGCCCTTGAGCCTAAAGCCATCCAAGCCTCCACCGACTGTGTAAATCTACAAGATGACAAGCCAGCTGTTATCCTCAACCCAATGATTGAAAATGGTGAGGACAGCTCCCCATCATTCTATGTCTCTCTGAACATTCATGATAAAATCCTCCACAACTGCCTTTTGGACACTGGAGCTAGCCATAACTTAATGCCCAAGGCTGTCATGGACAAGTTGGGTCTCGACATCACTAAGCCTTATCATGATTTGTTTTCTTTCAACTCTAGAAAAGTGAAATGTCTAGGATTAATCAAGGACCTAGCCATCACTTTGTCTCAGCTGCCTATGAAAAGCATGATGATGGATATTGTGGTAGCAGATGTACCTCCCAAATTTGGCATGTTACTTTCCAGAGGATGGATCAAGAGACTAGGTGGATCATTACAAAATGATTTGACCTATGCTATTGTCTCAATTTTTGGAGGTGAGAGTAAGAGATTATACAGAGAGGCACAGTTGGCTTACATCATTAGAAATGAGAAGAGTCCCACCAATCATCCCATCTACGCTGTTGATACTGATTTTGGAGCATGTATTCTTCATATTGAAGAGTCTCAGTTGACCTCCACTCAACTTAAAAAGCCGGTTTTCCAGATCACGTAGGATGGAAACCTGCAGATTTGGGGTATGTTATTTGATGGGGCTTGCTCTAAAGAAGCTGTAGGGGCAAGTGTAGTCCTTGTGTCCCCAACACAGGAATACATTCATTTTTCGTTCAAATTAGCCTTTCAAGTCACAAACAACATTGCAGAGTATGAATCTTCGATTCTGGGCTTAAGCGTTGCTAAGGAAATGGGTATCAAAGGCCTGCAAGTGTTTGGGGATGCATACCTCA
Organism: Pinus tabuliformis; assembly: GCA_031772625.1. Classification (NCBI taxonomy): domain Eukaryota; kingdom Viridiplantae; phylum Streptophyta; class Pinopsida; order Pinales; family Pinaceae; genus Pinus; species Pinus tabuliformis. The sequence continues at coordinate 305,599,872 of CM062807.1, forward strand.
TCATTCAGCAGGTGAATAAAACATTCCAAGCAAAGCATCCAAGGCTGAAAGAATACAAGGATGAGGTATGGAGGCTCAAAGATTCTTTCAAAGTTTTCAACATTTCTTATATTCCAAGAATGAAGAACCAGCTTGCCGACTCCCTTGCTGTCTCTGCTAGCACGTTTGTTCCCCCTTTGCCTCCTAAATTGACATATGAAGTTCAGGTAAAATACAGACCGTCCCTGCCAGACAATGTCAAGTATTGGAGAGTTTTTGAAGACGATGAGGAAATTAACAGGTTTTTACAAGTCGTTGAGGAATTTGCTGAAACACACATCGACCAAGAAAATCAAAACATGGAAGAATTCAACCAGTCCAAGCTAAAAAGTGAAATCGGCCGAGAAAGCATCATCCAGTTGCCCAATAATCACATACCAAAGGGATTGGTGCCTCTAGAGAAGCTTTTCGATCATAATGATGTGCCCTACAAGCTGACCAAAATAGAGAATGAGTCCGCCGTTTGTAAACATAATATAGGGAGCCTAGCCCATCCGAAATTCATCAATCTGTCTACTCATTTGTCTTCTACCTAGAATTCTGAGTATTGCCCCCTCATGAAGAAATTCAATGATATTTTTGCCTGGGAATACAACAATCTTAAAACCTATGACCCAAACATTATTCAGCATAGGATCCCACTGGAAAAGAACACCACCCCTTTTAAGCAGAAATTAAGACCTGTCAGCCCTCTCTTACTGCCTTTGATTGAGAAAGAAATCAAGAAGCTGTTGGATGCCAAAATCATAATTCCCCTAAGATATTCGAAGTGGATAGCCAACCTGGTGGTGGTAAGGAAGAAAAATGGAGAAATCAGGCTTTGCGTCGACTTCAGAAATCTGAACAAGTGCTCTAAAAAAGATAACTATCCCCTGCCCAAGATGGAACACTTGCTACAAAGAGTTTCAGGGGCTAGAGTCATGTCTTTCCTAGATGGATTTTCAGGCTACAATCAAATTGCTGTACATCCTGAAGATCAGGAAAAGACCACCTTCACTACTCCTTGGGGCACTTTCATGTACTGCAAGATGCCTTTTAGATTGATGAATGCCGGGGCTACCTTTTAGAGGGCCATGGACATAGCCTTTGCGGGAGAGAAGGACAAGTTTGTCCTTATTTATCTTGATGACATAACAGTCTTCTCCAGCAGCCATAAAGATCATTTACAACATTTGAAGAAAGTCTTTCTAAAGTGCAGATAGTTTGGAATTTCAGTCAACCCAAAGAAGTCACAGCTTGCTCTAGAAGAAGGCAAACTTTTGGGACATATTGTTTCTGCTGAAGGTGTGAAGATTGATCCAGCCAAGGTTCAAGCCATTCAGAAATTGTCCATCCCAAGGTCAAAAAGGGACATTCAATCCTCCCTGGGTAAGATCAAATTTGCAAGGAGGTTCATTCCAAACTTTGCAGAGTTAGTAAAGCACATCACTTCCATGCTGAAGAAAGGATCGGAGATAAAATGGACAACCACTTCAAGAAGCTCTTTTGAAGCCATCAAGCAAGCGATCATGGAGGCTCCCACTCTAATCAACCCAGATTACACTAAGGGGTTTTGTATCTTCTCTTTTGCCTCTTATGATACACTAGCAGCAGTCTTGTTGTAGAAAAATGATGAAGGCATAGAGCACCCCGTGGCCTTTTTCAGCAAAACTCTAAGGGATGCTAAACTAAGGTATGAACTTATTGAGAAGCAAGCTTATGATCTCATAAAATCCTTGAAATCATTCAGGATTTATATTCTACATTCCAAATTAATTGCATATGTTCCCTCAGCCTCAGTGAAAGATGTCTTGACTCAGGCAGATATTGATGGAAAGAGGGCCAAATGGATTGCAAAATTCATAGAATTTGACATAGAGGTGAAGCCCACTAAGCTTGTCAAAGGCCAGGGCTTGGCTAAGCTCATGGCCGAAGAAAACTGTAGCTTGTTAGACATAAATTTATGGGTTTAACTTCAGATGATGAGAAAATAAGGGGAGCATCAGAAGAGCAAAAGCAGAATCAGTCCATGGTTGAAAATATAGCCACATGCGAATGGTATGCCAGCATAGTTCATTTCTTACAGAAGTTGGAAGTTCCTCCAGGGCTTAGTTCAAGTCAAGCTCATACCACTAGACCCAGATCAACGAAATTCTACATTGAAAAAAATTTACTTTACTGGAAAGACCCATCAGGAATCCTCTTGAGGTGTCTAGATAAAGAGCAATCTGTAGAGGTCATACACCAGTTTCATTCTAGCATTTGTGGTGGGAATCATTATTGGAAAACCACAACTCACAAAATCTTGAGGGTTGGGTATTATTGGCCTACGCCGTTTCCTGATGTGTTTTCTTTTGTAAAAGCTTGTGACAAATGTTAGAGATTTGCAGGAAGACATAAGCTAAAATCTCTGCCCTTAAAGCCAATACCTGTTAATGGTCCCTTCTAACAGTGGGGCTTGGAATTTATAGGTGAGATTAATCCACATTCCAGTGGCCAACACAAATGGATCTTAGTAGCCACTGATTATTTCACCAAGTGGATTGAGGCTATACCCCCTAAGAATGCCAATCATCAAGTTGTCATAAAATTCTTGAATGAGAATATTTTCACTAGATCTGGTTGCCAACCAAACTAGTCACTGATAATGCATAAGCTTTTAAGGCAAAAGAATTGATGGACATGGCTGAATCCATGGGCATTCAAGTGGTGCATTCTACCTCATATTATCCTCAAGGCAATGGCCTGGAAGAATCATCTAACAAGAGTTTGGTAAGGATAATAAAAAAATTGATTCCAAGTTGAAGTTTGCACTATGGGCTAACATAGTTTCCACCAAAAAGTCCATAGCAAACTCTCCATTTAAAATGGTTTATGGCGCTGATGCTGTTTTCCCTATCTAGCTGATCCTCCTTGTGGCTAAGTTCTTGCAAGAGGAACAAGATGAAGAGAATGACTTAGTAAGAAGAATAAATAACCTAGTTGAATTACAGCAGATCAGACAGTAGCTGGTTGAGAAGTCACAAGTACATCAGAAGAAAATCAAAGAAACCTTTGACAGGAAGGCAAAAGTGGACAATTTCCAAGTTGGTGATTGGGTGCTCAAATGGGATGCATTGGAGGAAAATAAAGGTAATCATGGCAAGTTTGACTCCTTATGGACTGGTCCTTTTGTCATCGCTCAAGTTTAGCACAACAATACATTCATCCTGCACAATCTGGAAGGAGGAGACACTTTTGGTAGCCCGGTAAACGGGCGGTTCCTGAAACTCTATTTCATTTAAGGCTCTAAAACCTTATTATTGTACATATGTTTTTCTTTTAGTTTTTATGTTTATGCTAAAAAGACTCCATGCCCAATGGAACACTAGGGGAAGGATTTAATTTTGTTTTACAGGAAAGGCATTGCTCTGCAGTTCTTGAAACCTCACAGGGAGGCTTTCATCCCCAGAAGGAGCCAGTGTTAGCCTTGTGGGAAAACAGCCCAAAAAATGGATCCAAAACACTCTTGAACTCTTCAAGAGTTGATTTAGATCTTCCCAAGGTTGAAACAATCATATGCCAAAAGCCCTCAGGAGGGCAGAAATACACTATCGGGAAGCCCAAAACACTCCAAAAACATGGAAAAAACCATTACCGCAGTCTTAAACAATGGTTGCATAGCAGCCGTTAGACCCAACTGATCAATGACCCACATTAAATCAGCAGATCGCATCGGTGGATCAAATTGGCATAGGCGGGCAATGGCAATCAACACTGGACACCACCTATTAGCGATCACTGATGATCGGGTCGGCGGGTCGCAATGGCAAAGGCAAATCGGCGCAAAACATGGGGTGATAGCAATGGTGATTGACGATTAAACGAGGACCGTCGATCGTGCACGCGGATCGACAGCCCAAACCACATCGGCAGATTGCAGATCAGGGAGACCAAGGGGCAAGGCCTTTACATATAGTGATATGCGATTGCGATCAGATCGCATCGCAATATCGCATCGTGAAAACCAAGGGGCACAACCTTTACACACATATGGATGTGACCCGCGATAGCGATTAAACCCAGAATTGATAAAGGAATTAATAATTTTTCAGGACTGCTGAAGTTCGAAAGGACAGAGAAGGGCGGGATTTATATAGTTGCAGTGTTTTATGGATGAAAAGGAAAAAAATTATGGCTATCATTTGAAAAGGACTATCATAGTGATTTCATAGGCCAGATAGCCACTCCATTCGCAAGATTAGGTGGCCAGCCATCCTTAGAAGCATTGTGCAGAAATGTTTACATGCCAGAAGAGGGATTCAGTCGGGATACAGTGGTCGGCGGACAGATCCCGAAAAAGGAAAGAGAGGGGCCACAAGACGCTACAACTCGAATCAAACGAGATCATGGGGCATCTCTGGCGCGAGAGAGCTCTCAGGCATCACGGCAGGCTGCCCAAAATATCTGAATATGGTTATTCCTCCATCAGAAGAGGAAAACCGCCGAGCCATGCCTGTTTATTGAGGGAATCAAACGATTACACAAGATAGAGGGATAGATTCAGACACCTAAAGCCTCAAAAGGCTTAGGACCATTGTAAACAAGCTATAAATAGCTGAAAACAAGATGTAACAAGGGTTCAACTTTTGGAGATCATTCCTCCTCTGTTCATTCAAGCTTCTCATCTGCATTCTTAGTAATACAAGCTTCTTTTGCTGTTATATGTTCAATGTCCATTTCTGTTTTGTTCTATGCTTTCACTCGAACATTTTGTTCAGGTTTTCTTTATGTTTAAGGCCAGATAACTGTCATCTTATCTTTGCTTTGATATATTAGATTTGCAAGCTTCTTTACCGCCTATAGCTAGCCATTTTTATGTGTTATTATATATGCATCTGCCAGTATGGTCAGTAAGTTCATTTGCTGCCTGTAGCTAGCCATTCATATATGTTCATGTATGCAATCTGCTGGTATAGTCAGTATTCTCCATCTATCCATTAAATCTACAAACTATTGAGCATAAGTGGTCTAAAGCCTTGTGTTGTTGGGGGTGTTCATGCATGTCTTGAGTGAGGATAGAGCTGAAGTGGTGATCTGACTTGATCCAAACTATCATCCATTCCAGTAGTTTAGAGAACAATACTAAAGATTATATGTTACCAGGAATCTCCAATTTACAACCATAGGAGTGTTTCCTTGAGTGCTAATAGGTCTGAAATTAGTGATTTAGGCAATATGGGTTCGAAAAGATAAGTACTTAAAGCAGATTGAGTCTAAAATTATGAATCCAAATTTTGGGAAATATTTTATTTTAAGATTACCTCATATAGAGGAAGGTACATATAAGAGTTTTTTGATAAAGCATATATCCCATATGAATGGCCTTTGACATTGCTTCGATGCCGACGAGCCTAGTCAGTACCCCGACGAAGTTTCCTTTTATGCCATACAAGTATGGACCCACTGCCAATGAGCGTCCATAGCCCCAACAAGTTTACTGGTATTTCACATGCTTCCCCTTTTGATCACCATTTTGATAAACACATTTTCAACCTATATTTATGATGTACTTGAGTGAAAGGAGTGGGATGGTAATAGAGACTTAAGCAAATGGATATTATACTTCCATAATGTTGACTCCAAAACCTTTCATCGTGATTATCATTGAGAGGTTTTTTAATAAAGTGGAGGGATGGGAAGGATCCATTGATTCAAACTCATGTCAATTCTTTTGTTGACACCTAATCATTGGAATTGGGTAAATATATGTAAAATAATGTAAATAGAAAATAAGAATATGAAGAGACACTGGGAGATGAATCCCAAGAGTCTGTCCCTCCATGTATATATTTATGATCAACCTTAATGGAAAAACACAATTCATTTGAGGAGTTACCTCCTGGCTTGACATGGTATTAGATCCAACTCCATTTTTGGCTTCCCTTTCTACCCTTGTAACTCCCTTCTATAATTTTTTGCAGTCTATCATATCTGCTGATCTATGCCATTATCCTCTGTGCATTAAATTTCCCTAGAGTTATGTTGAACATCCACTATGAGCGCTAGTTTTTTTGATTCTATTGTGCATTGAAAGAATATGGGAGATTGTTGAAGAATGAGGATCAAGTCTATGCATTTCCTGGAGGTGCGAAAGTATGGCGTAGCGGAAGCGTGGTGCTGTGGTCGCTGTGACTGTGACTGGATTGAGGTATGGGATATGTTATATGTCTATTTTTTTTTATTTTTTATTTTTATTTTTTTATTTTTATGACTAGGAGTGAGTTCGGTGGTATCAATTGCGTTGACTGTGTGTTATTGGAGTTATTTCGTTGGTTGATCTAAACAATATTACACACTCCCACCATACCACACTCGAATCCCACCAATAATGCCTCCTCCCAACTCCAAGTTTTTAATATATAACTATTCTTTTAATATATAACTGCCATACCACAGTAAATCACCAGTTGCGGCATCGCTCCTGTTGTCGTATTGACATGATTGTGACACCCGAATACCACTTTGTTATCATTTTGGTTACGTTGAACATTGCGTATCTCTTGATTATACCACCCTCCACTGCCTGGTCCATACCTCCTGCCTCCCGCTTGGTCCATACCTCTTGCCTCCCGCCTCCCATACGTTGACTTCGACTCACCTCCACAATGTCCATTATATAAGGCTGTCATACCTCCTGCCATACCGCCTCCCCATACCACACTGTCTTGTTATATAACACTGTCATATGTTACGTTAAATGCTCCCACATATAACTACGCTTCCACTCCTAGTTTTATAACTGCAGTTTTTAATATATCAATGCATACCTGTACACTCGACTCCCTATAATCATATAATATATAATTCCTTTATTATAACGCCAATTATAATACACCCCTCTGCCATTTCAGTTATCATCGCTCCCGGTTAACACCTCCCCTCATACACTGCCTCCCCTATATACCCCCTCCCCCTTACACCCCCTCCTCCATACCACTCCTCCCCCATATAACCCCTCCCCCAATAATACCTTTGTCATATATCCACCAGAATTGTATTTTTCAGAATATTCTACTAGAGTGCATTTTTTTACACCAAAGTGCAATTTTTTTTTAATATATTGGCAACAGAGTACATTTTACACAATATAAATTTTAAAATGAATTAATTGATATCAATTGTTGGGTTAGTTCTCTTTGGGAAAGAGAACTATCCTGAATGGCCAAGGAAGATACACACTCTCATTTTCAATGAGTTGTGGAAAGGAGTTTGTGTAGGAGAAGGAGATAATGAACCAAAAAAGCCCACCTCAGATAAGGAGATTTCCATTTGGTAAAATAAGAACCACAAAGCCTATGCCTTGATTGTAACATCTATAAATGAAGAGGTGAGTCACTATATTTCACCATTTTAAAATTCTTTTGAAGCCTTACAAAAGTTGAAGGAATTGTATGACTCACACTCTGAACTTGAAGTTGTCCAATTGATGATTAAATTGTTCAGTCTTGAATTGAAGAATGATGACCCTCTTTCTTTAACATTAGAAGTAAGATCCATTATGCATGATATAAAACCACTGGTGTTGAAATAAACATTCCTCTCATAGCTTATGTCAAGGCAATATATTCCACTTATTCAAATTATCTTTAGTCATTGCAAGCAAGTGGAAACATCAAGAAGATTATCTTTGACTCCCTTGACAAGAAGTTTGTTGAGAGAGAGAAGTATTTTGGGAAGAAGACAACTCCTTAGTATATTAAAGAAGCTATGTGTCTTGCACATAGAGAGAATAATGTTGCACAATATTCTTCTAGAGGAAGAGGTGGCCGAAGAGGAAGAGAAAGAAGGAATTTTAGAGGTAGGGGGGCATATAGTTCAAAGGAGAAAAGTATGATCTTCATTGCATACGTTGTTGGAAATAATACTGAGAGGGGGGGGGGTGAATCAGTATTATCACATTAATAAAACTTTTTCAATTCCATAATCAGATTCATATATGCTACTTCCACAACTTCTTAAGATTAAGTTAATCGATCTTCAATGAGTGCATTAGGACATTATCAACCATATTATCAGTTAACAGATGCAGTAACATAAAGTAGATCATCACACATAAGGCACACATATGAACACAATGATATAAGGTGGAAACCCAATGCGGGAGAAAACCACCTGCTGCAAGTCATCTCAATCTTCTTCTTAATAAGAAAATTCTTTTACAATATTTGTACTGGTGCAGCCTTATACCAGTACGGGAGCTACAACCCCCTTTGCTCTTGTACTAGCCGATCCATTTACTAGTACGCAGGCTACTACCTGCTACAATGCTCCAAAGATTTCCTTTAGCTCTTGTACTAGCTTAGATACTAGTACGTAGGCGCCGGCCTACAATCTTCTCTCCTTCAAGTACCACGTTTCATCAATTTTCATACTGGATACATTGAGGCACAACCCATAATCTTGAAAGGCCACATTTCATCCAATTTTCATACTGGACCCAACAACAACATTGAAGCTCAAACAACCTTCTGAAACACCCAATCAACTGTAGTAACTAGATCAACAATAATAGGACCAAACCCAGGATGCAACAATGATAAACAAAGATTTTAAGAGAAGGAAGCACCCTGCTCAACTGCTAGCCTGAGTCCGGACTCACCCTGCTCAACTGCTAGCCTGAGTCCCGGACTCACCCTGCTCAACTGCTGGCCTGAGTCCCTGGACGCACCCTGTTCAACTGCTAGCCCGCGTCCCGGACGCACTCTGCTCAACTGCTAGCCTGCGTCCCTCGCTCTGAGTCTTTTGAACTGCCTGCGTCTCGGCGCACCTGAACCCTTCTGCGCCTGCGTCCGGCGCACCTGAATCGGTTCGCTCCTGCGTCCCGGACGCACCTGAACCCTTACTGCACCTGCGTCTCTTTAGATATGAAAGATATAAAGACTTCAAGACTAACCCAAACAGTCAGATCTACAGATCTGATCGTGCGCCATAGCGATCATAGTCCATTAGAAGATTCGCCTTCATAGATCTGGACTAGATCTCACCAAAAGATATTCAACAAAGATGGTGCTTAATCCAAATGAACTCCTTTGCTTTATATAGGCAAGCTTTTCCCCAAAACATGGAACAATACCACGAGCCGACACCATAGAAACGCAAAACCGTCGGCTAGATACCACACAAGAAACCCCCACGTGCTTTTCTCTGCCTTGATATGTGTGCACTGGGCGGACGCACCCCCTGAACGGCTGGCTTGCGTCCCTGGACGCGGGTTCTGCATGGATTACCTGCGGGGACGCACTTTCTGTAAGGTGTACCTGCGTCCTTCATAATTTCAACAATATTTGAACCTCTGCTTACGAAGAGCTTGCCATTTGATTCCTTTGAGCTATCCTGTAATATGTCACATCTGATATCTCTTCTGTAGATTCATCTGAATGTATATAAGTGAGATGATCTTCTATGAGAGTGTTGCCATCAAGTACAACATATGCATCATAATACCAACATACGTTGCAATAGAGATGGACATGATGCATCCACATGTAAGTTGCCTTGGAAAAAAATTGAGCTGGAAAGAAATGAAATCAAAGGTAAAACCAATGAAAAAGGGAAAGGTAAAGCACCCGAATCTGCTCACTATGTTGTGGCACATTGTAATATTGGAGTAACTGAAGAGTTGCTTAGTGCTTCAATTTCTTCTTGGAAAAATGATTGGTTGCTTGAATTAGGAGCAACTTGCCACATGAATTTTAGAAGAGAGTTTTTTGAAGAATTTACTGAAAATTTTGATGGAGCAGTATACTTTGCAGACAAGTCAAACTCAAGCCATCAGGGCTTGGCACCATTAGGCTCAAACTGCATGGTCTTCTAGAATTTCTTCTGCAGGATGTTATATATCTCCCGGAGATGAGGAGAAACTTATTGTCATTGGTGCACATCTTCCAGCAAGGACACTCCATTCATATGTTTGATGGCAAGGTTAAGGTCAGAAAAGCATCATATCACTCACTTGTCATGACGGGGATAGAAGAAGAAAGACTTCTGAAGCTGCAAGGTACCTCTTCTCGTGCACAAAACTTTTCATACAATTCTCATTATGATGAAGGTACATTTCCATCAAGTCTTTTATGTCATGCTAGATTTGGACACTTGAATTATGACAACCTTCGTATGTTGAAGAAAAGTGGTGTTATTGATTTGCCTACAATTCCTAGGAAACTTAAGTAATGTGATACTTGTATCTTAAGAAAACACAACAAACAATCTTTTCATGATTCACATTCTAGAGCGCATAGAAAACTTGAACTTATTCATTCGACTTATGTGGCCCAATCATTGTTCCTTCTACAAATGGAAATAAATATATGATGACATTTATTGATGACTACACCAGAATGCATTGGGTTTATTTATTAAAGAACAAATATGATGATTTTCAAACATTCAAGAACTTTCATGCATGGATTAAAAATGATGCACAATCTCATATTGGCTCTATTTACACTAATAATGGAAAAAAAATTACATTTCAAATGAATTTGAAAAGTATCTTCGCAAGCGTGGGATCAAACATCAAACAACTGTGCCTTATAATCCCCAACAGAACGGAGTAGCCGAAATAATGAACAGGACAATCTTAAATATGGTATGTTCCATGATGTTCTTCAAGAATGTAAAATTGATGTTTTGGGATAATGCAATTCTATTTGCTGTTTATGTAAAGAATATGTGTCCATCTAATGATATTAGAAACAAGACTCCTTATGAAATGTGGTATGGCCACATTCCTTTGGTAAAGCATCTCAGGTTCTTTGGTTCCACTTGTTATGCCTTGATACATAAGGAAAAAAGAAAGAAACTTGGTGCAAGGAGTCATAAGTGTATCTTCCTGGGTTATTCAAATACCTCCAAAGCATACCATCTCTATGATGAAGTTAATAAGAAGTTTGTAGTATCTAGAGATGTGATATTTATTGAATCTTCCACGAGTGACAATGTCATTGAGTAGCAGATTGATCACTTAGATAGATTTAGAAATGCTAAATCTTTTCAAGAATTTGATAATGAGATTCCACATCTTGAAGGGGGGATTCCTATACTAGATCAATCTATATAATCTTCTTCTGAAGCACTCTCTCCCCCACATGAAGCTCCAACCACGGTGACACTTTGAGTGATGTGATTGATAGAATTGGGAGACTCAATCTTGATTCAACCCCAACTTAGTCAACTGAGCATCATGTAGATTTTCTACAAATTCTCTATAAATCTCGCTCCGATACCATGTAGAAATTTCTCTATAGATCAGCTATCTCTGATACCATGTAGAAATATCTCTATAGATCAGCTATCTCTGATACCATATAGAAATTCTACAAATTCTCTACAAATCTACCTCTAAGATCATGTAGAAGATATGACTGTAGATTAACCTGATAATGCAATATAACTAAAGCAAAATACTATAATCTACTTCTACTATCAATTTGCGGAAGCTTAAAGATTGAGTAAGATTGAGCTGAACACATATAACCATAAGAAGAAGAATCAATGCACATGAAACACAGAAAATACTCGGGGGAAAGCCTCAGCTAAAAACCCCACTATCTGTATTATCATACAAGGTGGAAATACATCAGAATTATACAAAGCCTTAGCTCTCACAGCTAGCCAGCTCTCAGTAAAATCCTCCTGGATGCTCACAGGCAATCAAAGCTTCTCACAAGCCTTCTCCTCTACCCTCCAAGCTCCTATTTCCTTGCGCTGTTTCTCCTGGGTGATCCTCCTATTACCAAGTGGAAGATTGATCTCTCACACTGATCCTACACCCTGTCAGAACTGCACAATCCTCAAGGAACCTTCCCTTGACTACATGCATGAGTTTCCTTTATAGGAAAACACATGCAACTGATAGTACACTGTCCTTGACATTTAGCTCAACTGGGTCTTTCTCAGAATAGACATGCATGAGTTTTTGATGAGGGAATCTTCAGTTATCTAGAGTATGCTAGTTGAGTGCATGCATGCATCAACTGAATGATAACTCACAATTAGTTCCTCAAATAGTTGGAACTAATTTAACTGGACTTAACTCAGTAAAATGAGTTAACTAATTACAACTCAAATATAACTCAATCTTATCTCCTTAATTCAAGGCTTATCTCCTTAATTTAAGGGATAAATCTTGCATGACTTCAGAAAGACTTCTAACTTGAATTTATCCAACTAATTAATCCATAATGAATTAATTAATTATTTCCAAGTAGCTAGTAAGACTAAATTTGAATTTTAATTCACTATTTTAATTCAAGGACAAAATAAAATTGGAATATTCTGGATTCTATTTTTATCATTTCTTGTTTCTATTTTCAACACTCCCTCTCAACAAGAAAGGAATTCAACTCGATCCCGATCCTAAACCTTTGGAATGTTCTGCATGCAACATTTCTCTCTAGTGTTGTTGCTTCAACAACTCCAGAAACAAAAAAAAAATATCCAACCTGAATCAGTATGATGCATCCGTCATCAAAGTCTCTGACTGCTATTGCCTCTATCAACTGAAAACTTTGCACTTCAGCTGACTCTACCTTTCTGCACTGTTGTCAATCCTTCTCTGTGCTCTTCAGTATTTGGCTGCTCTAGCGTCTATCACTTTGATCTCTGACTGCATCAATCCCACTAATTCCTCCTGCTACTATGTAATTTGGTCTCCCGTAGCAAGGTACGATCCATGAGATAAAACCTCTCAATGAACCCTGCCCAATTTCATCCTTATTAAGACTATCACTTCACATCACCCCACCTCACACCTGGAGGTATGGCTACATGTGATCCCTCTTCACACTTCTCCAATTGTGGCTCCTCCACAATTGTCTGAGACTTCCTCTGGGACTGCATGTTGAGAGGTAATTTACTCTCCTTCTCAACCACCAAGTCTCTAACATTTTCCTTGTTCCTCAAGGCTTTGCATGCATATTGAACCTCAAGAGCATACAGGTTCTTGAATCGTGAACCGATCTGTTTCACTTGTCTCGTGGTGATGTGTCTAAGGAACACCTTTCCTTTACTAAAGACAACATCGTAGCCTTTCTCCTCCAACATCATGACCGATACCAAGTTCTTATTCAATCTAGGAACATACTTCACATCTGTCAAGGTGATAGGAGGTCCATTCTCCCTTTGAAAAGCAACCGTGCCCACTCTTGAAACACTATACCTTTCGTCATCACCCATCTCGATGCGCATCTTAAGGTCTTTCTCTTCCAAGGCACTGAATAAAATTTTATCACTGATCATGTGGAATGAGGCTCTACTGTCAAGATACCAAACACAACCCATAATCGATGACACTATGCATTCAATGAGGGTAAAGTCCATTTCGAACTGAGAGGCCAATGCCTCACCTTCTGATCCATTCGAGGATCCCTTCATGGACTTCTTTGATGGAAATTAGTCGTATAATGTCCCATCTCAATTGAAGTATGATATGAATTCGATTTGCACCTGCAACCCAAAACTTCAAACTTCAAATTCTCTTCTCCATATATTGTTCACAGCTCCGATAAACCAGGGTTTGATAAACTTGGCTGGCTTTGATACCATGTAGATTTTGTGCAAATTCTCTACAAATCTCACTTCGATACCATCTAGAAATTTCTCTATAGATCAGCTAGCTCTGATACCATGTAGAAATTTCTCTATAGATCAGCTAGCTCTGATACCATGTAGAAATTTCTCTATAGATCAACTAGCTCCGATACCATAGAGAAATTCTGCAAATTCTCTACAAATCTACCTCTAAGATCATGTAGAAAATATGGCTATAGATTAACCCGATAATGAAATATAACTAAAGCAAAATACTATAATCTACTTCTACTATCAATTTGTGGAAGCTTAAAGATTGAGTAAGATCGAGCTGAACACATATAACTAGAAGAAGAAGAATCAATGCACATGAAACACAGGAAATACTTAGGGGAAAGCCTCAATTAAAAACCCTACTATCTTTATTATCATACAAGGTGGAAATACATCAAAATTATACAAAGCCTTAGCTCTCATAGCTAGCCAGCCTCAGTACAATCCTCCTGGATGCTCACAGGAAATCAAAGCTTCTCACAAGCCTTCTCCTTTGCCCTCCAAGCTCCTATTTCCTTGCACTGTTTCTCCAGGGTGATCCTCCTGTTACCAAGTGGAAGACTAATCTCTCACACTGATACTACACCCTGTCAGAATTGCGCAATCCTCAAGGAACCTTCCTTTGACTGCATGCATGAGTTCCCTTTATAGGAAAACACATGCAACTGATAGTACACTGTCCTTGACATTTAGCTCAACTGGGTCTTTCTCAGAATAGACATGCATGAGTTTCTGATGAGGGAATCTTTAGTTATCTGGAGTACAATGGTTGAGTTCATGCATGCATCAATTGACTGATAACTCACAATTAGGTTCTCAAACAGTTTGGAACTAATTTAACTGGACTTAACTTAGTAAACTGAGTTAACTAATTACAACTCAAATATAACTCAATCTTATCTCCTGAATTCAAGGGATAACTCTTTCCTGACTTCAGAAAGACTTCTAACTTGAATTTCTCCAACTAATTAATCCATAATGAATTAATTAATTATTTCCAAGCAGCGGGTGAGACTACATTCGAATTTTAATTCAAGGAAAAATTAAAATTGGAATATTCTGGATTCTATTTTTATCATTTCTTGTTGCTATTTTCAACACATTGTGGGCCATCTCAGAACAACCTCCAAAATGGCTGACAAAGACACTTGAAAGTGTTCGTCCTTATGAGGTTGGAAAGACAGGAACAAGAAGCACAAACATGAAAAATGGAAGTGATGTAGGCGATTCTGATTCACCTATTAATATATATGTTTCTTATGATTGTGACTAAATTTGTCTACAGATTTTGAACCAACTTCCTTCAAAGAAGCCACTTCTCATGATGAATGGAAACAATTGATGCAAAAAGAGTACGATGCCTTGATAAAGTATGACACCTGGAAGCTGGTTGATCCTCCATTGGGAATCAAACCATTAGACTGCAAGTAGGTCTATAGGAACAAGTATAAAGCTGATCGCTCACTTGACAAGGACAAATCTAGGCTTGTGGAAAAAGGTTTTGTACAAAAGGAAGGGGTCAACTATGAGGAGAATTTCTCCCCTAGAGAAAAATGGGATACCATCCAGACATTCTTTGCCTTGGCAACTCAGAACGGTTGGAAAGTCCATCAAATGGATGTAAAAACTTCTTTCTTGAATAGTCTGAAAGATAATTTTTTTATGTCCCAACTAGAAGGATTTGTTGTGAAAGGTCAAGAACACAAAGTATGAAAGCTTGTAAAATCCTTGTATGGCCTCAAGCAAGCACCGCGAGCTTGGTACAAGAAGTTAATTGAGCATATTTTGAAACTCAACTTCAAACATTATGATCTTGATGATGCAACTTTTTGTGTTAAGAAAGTTGGCAAAAACATTGTATATCTTGTGGTGTATGTAGATTATCTTTTGATGACATGGAACAATGAGAGCTATATTGCATTCCTAAAGAAGGAATTGAGGAAATGCTTTGAAATGATAGACTTGGGGTATGTTCACTACTATCTTGGTATTGAAGTAACTCAACATCCGAAGTTTATATTCCTCTCTCAGAAAAAGTACCTTGGAGATATGTTGAACAAGTTTGGCATGACTGAGTGTAATCCTTTGACTACTCCAATGGAACAAAACTTAAAGATCACATCCATTGAAGGAAAAGAATTTGAGGATGCAACAAAGCATAGACAACTTGTAGGAAGTCTCAACTACCTGACTACTACTAGACCAGACATTTCATTTGCTATTGGAATCCTCTTTAGGTTTATGTAAAAGCCTTGTGAGGGACATTGGTCTGCTGCGAAAAGAGTTCTAAAGTACTTAAAGGGAACTCAAGACTTTGGACTTAAGTATACATAGGTGAGCAACTTCAGGTTGATTGGATACTTTGATTTAGACTTCGATGGAGATAAATACTCCTAGATCCGAAAAAATGTAATTTTAATTGTTCTACAATTTGGTTGCGGCAATTTTGTAGGACCATTAGCAAAAATGAATTAATTAGTAAAAATTAACAAAAAACCAATATTTACAATTAATTTTAAAAAATTAAAATAATATACATTTTGTACATTTTTTAGCGAGGTGGTAAAACTTATCGAACTTTGAATGAGCACCATTTTCAAAATATACATCCAAATGAGATGAAACAAGAACTGATGGAAATATTGTGAAAAGTCAAATATAATGAAGCAATCAAAAGAAGAATAAAAAATAATTAAGAAATTGGCAAAATTATCGGACACTTAACCGAAAGAAAGCATTAAAAGAGCGATTTATCCAAAATTTACGGAAAAGGTCCCCATTATTTGAAATAAATAAGTTAAAATTGGGGGTGTTGTGATTTCAACACAACAATGGCAACACACGGGGAATAACCAATTATCTTTGGTTGAAAATATAATGAACTTTGCTTTACCCAAATGTTAAAAATGACGAATTTTATCAAGTTTTCAAACAATAAAACATTTTGCATGGGTCCCACATTAGTGATTTAAGAAATATGGGTTTGAAATATAAGTACCAAAAGTAGAATAAGTATAAAATTATGAATCCAAATTTTGGGAAATATTTTATTTTAAGATTACCTCATATCGAAGAAGGTACAGGTAGGAGTTTTTTGATAAAGCATATATCCATCAATATGAATGGTCTCTGACATTTCTTCCCTGATGACAAGCCTGGTCAGTACCCGTGCAAATTTTTCTTTTATGCCATACAAGCATGGCCCTGCTGCTATCGAGCGTCCATAGCCCCGATAGGTTTACTTGTATTTCCAATGCTTCCCTTTTTGATCACCCTTTTGATAAGAACATTTTCAAGCTATATTTATGATGTACCCGAGTGAAAGAGGTGGGATGGTAATAAAGAATTAAGCAAATGGATATAATACTTCCATAATGTTGACTCCAAAATCTTTTCCCGCGATTATCATTCAAAAGGTTTTAATAAAGTGGAGGGATGGGAAGGATCCATTGTGTCAAACTTAGGTCAGTTCTTTCCTTGAAAAGGTGGACTATATCACTTAGAAAGGATGCGTGTTCCTCCATGAAAAATATTTAAAGCGAGAGGGCTTTATGATTCCATAAAGATATACCTTTAATGATAAATGAAATTCATTGAATTAGACAGAGTAAAGATTTCCCATGTCTACCAACCAATGTTAGGTGAGAAAAATAAATTCCTTCCATATAAATCTTGACGGTATCACCAAAATCAAACCATAACCAATAGAAAAAGTGAAAAATAAATTCAAAGTGAAGTGAAAGAAATGAGAAAACTCCAAAAATGTCAAAATGAGGAAAGAAAAAGCTGAAAGAAAAACACAAATTAAACAACCCACAACAAGACTAACTATAAAGATGTCTCAAAAAAGACTAAATAGGAAAACCATGTATTCATCTTATGTTGAGATTTTAACGAATTTTATCTTGCAGAGTTATAAGCAATTAGGCTCTAAAACTATAAGGTGAATATGAGTCATGAGGTGAAATTAAACCAAATGGGAAGTTTCTGCCTTTTGTAGGTTTCTTGTTTCATAAGGACATCTTAACAATTTTCTAAAAAAAATAATGCTTATGAAACAAACTAAAAGGTCCAGGGACTCCCCAGTTTAGCTGATTAGTTGAACATCACAACTGCTAATCCAAAATTAAAACAAACAAAATGGAGAATGAGCTCCAACTCTGAGTTGGTAGGGGTGTGAAAAAATTTCATGGAGACCTGCAAAACATAAGTTTATATTAACAAACTAAAAACTAAACTGAAACAAAAATATAAAGAAATGGAAAAGGATGAAAGTGGGAATATGAAACTTACCATTGAAGAATTCCATTAAAATTTTACTTGATAGAAACTGAAACAAAAATGTAAAGAAATGGAAAAGGATGAAAGTGGGAAAATGAAACTTACCATTTGAAGAATCCCATTAAAATTTTACCTAATAGATGTTGATTTTATTCAACAAAGTATAACCTCTTTGTATGATTGGAATGAAAATGATGAAAAAGTGATATTCTTTGAAATTTGATTGACCCAAAATCATCATTTATTAAATCAAAATTTAATCAAGTAGTAAGGCTCAGAAAAATGATTCATTTTCATGGGATCGGAAGTGAAAAAATCCATCAAAATGAGAGTGAAGATATGCTTCTTTATGAATTGCAGCCATAATTGTTCTCTTTGCCTTTTTCATATTTCATATCCACTCCATGGTTTTCATAAAATATCGAAAATCAAGACCAAGTCCAAATCTACGTGATGCATATGTATGGATAAGGTAAGATAAGATAATCATATTTATGTCCAACTAATGACCGAAAAGTAGGTCAAAGGGATTGTTGAGTACAATGATGTCCATACAAAGCGGGAGAACCAAACAATCTCCTATAAAAAATACAATGCATGAAGTAAATCAATATCTGGCCCTAGCAGAGAACATCTAGGAGCTAAAAGGTCAGAGGATCAGACCCATCTCTCCCAACATCTGAGGCTAAATGAAGAACACTGAAGAAACTCAAAAAAGTCTGTTGGCCTGATGAAGAGCCCATGGAAAGTGTGGAATGTCTACTAAATCGTTTCCTGGAGGGGTTTGTGTGCTGCTGAGGTATGGAGGACCTAGTTCATCTCCGAGGAATGGATCTGAGGTAGATCTTCTACTCAGATCTTGTGTGGTGGGGTGAGGTCCCATGGATTCTCATTGATCTAGAGTATGGATCCATACTGGTATCAATCAGTCTCTTCGTGCCCCTCTCTAAAGGTGGTACCCTTAAAAATGTCGTGATCATCTGTGTGGGGTCTGGTTCGATGGGAGATTGAAGAATATGCACTTGGAACTTGAGAGACTCCTGCATATGTAGGGCCAAACATCTCTAATCAGGATACCTGAAAAAGTTGGCGACGGTTCGAGAATCTATGAAAAAGAAATGAAACCTTCCTATGATCTCGTAGTAGACAGGGCATCCAAGAATGAAGTGCACATCAGTCTCCACTTCTTGTAAATGAATACCTAACAGATTCTGTCTGGTCTATCCACCTGGTGGCCCATCTCTACCCGAAGTCTATGAGAACTGACTCTGAATTGTCTTAATGGAATGTGAAGAGCATGCATTCAGTGGTGAAACATATACTTGGGTCGAACAATGAGCCCGTATCTCAACTCCAAGAAGTGCTTATCATAGAAATCCATATTTGGGTGCAAACCTCTTAGAGGATTGACCCATGTCCTCCCTGATGATCTTGTTTAGCTCCTGTCTAGTAGGTAAAAGGTGACTAGGTGAATCTAAGGAATATCAGAAAGGAGGGAGACGATCCAACTAAATTTCCACTGACCCTAAGAGATCTAAAACTCCTGTAAACCAACATATGGCTCGGCCTAAGGAAGTAGAATGAGCAATAGTATCAGAAGATAAATATGCCAAGTAAGGATATTAGTCCCTACTCTTTATTGAGTTTGTAAATCCCTAGACACGATGCAAGAATGAAACCAATCAGAAGACAGTCTTAAGCAGAAAGGGCTGAGCTCCAAACTCTGCAAGGATGATGTGCCGCAATACTGTTAGTTGGCATCTAATGATGCATTGGAGAAGAAGAATTTGGTCTCTCCCAACTAAAGCCCAATCTGACTCAAGTAAAGATGATACCAAATCTATGATCCATATAGAACAGTGGGACAAATCAAGGTGTCCATGAGGCTCATATTAGTAGAGATTTCTTGGAATTGATGTTGAAAGCACTATCTCTCGAGAAGGGCTAAGGATCCATATCCTTTGTTGATCTGAGGCTGAAGCGCTGGTTGCAAACTGAAGCGAGGACTTGAGAATTGCACCCCCCAAGTAAGCATACGTGTTGGTGATCTTAATCTCCTCCCCTCTGAATAGGAAGTGAAGGTCTGAGGTTTTCTCCACCCCATTGAAGATCATAACCTTGGTTTTACCCAGGTTGACTGTCAACTATCGATGATCACAAAATAGAGGGAGAGGAATTGAATTGTGTATGCTAAATATGAAGTGATATATCAAAAATTGAAACAAAAGAGAATTCAAATATGAATTCACCATGATCCACTACCTTTGCATATTTCGAATTTGCTTACTAGCTATTTTCTCAAGAGTGCCTTTTTCTTTGCCTTATCAACCTTCTTCCAACCTCTCTTATATTACTTTAAGTGAAAAGATGTCGAACCACAAGAGAATTTCCACATTGGATTTTAGAGTGGAGATATCAAGAATGGATTTGAAATAATGTTACGATATTCCAACGTCCCGAAATAGATACTACGAGTTACAAAAGATCATATATAAACATTTTATTATATAGAAATTTTTTCGGAAGTTCATTTCTCATAAGTTAAAAAAAAGTATTTTACAATACACTATACCCTCAATATAGCACGTTCCGAAAGAAATATTTAAATACAAAAGAAAATATCTATCAGGAAAATAAATTTCGGAAAGGTAACATCTCGTAACAATTTTAAAAGAGGTCCTGATATAGAAGACACCGATAAATGATGTGCCAAAGGTAAATACTTTGTTAAACATGATTTCCAAATTTTTTTTGATGGACAAAACTCCCATAAACAAAGCCTTTGCTTCATAAATGTTTTTGGTAAAATTACTTTTCGGAAGTTTAATTGAGTTACACCTCCGATATAAAAGTCCTGATATATATAATATTAAAGGGAAGCATGATCTCATAACATTTTTTTGTAACTTTTTATAAATAAAACATACGATATCAAATATACTCGATAATGAATGTCTTTTAAATGTATCACGTAGGAATATTGTCTTTTAGGTACATCGGGCATTCAAATATCGGAGGTAATCAATCTCATAAGGTTTTTATAAAATGGCATGAGTAACTTTCGTTCCGATAAGAAAATAACTTAAAGTTTTCTGAAATTGATTTCAAGAGCACTTACATTTGTTTGTAAAAAAACAAGCTTCTGAGATGAAAAGAGGTGAAAAAGGAAGTCTCAGGCAGAAAATTATATTGATTTGTGATAGCAACCCGATATCCCAAAGTCTATGAGGTTCCACGAGAATCAAAGCAAAAGGTAAGAGCTCCGATAAACAAGACTTCTGAAATGAGAACAATTCTCCAATAGAAAAATTTCTGATATATAAAGCCTTTGTTATTAAAATGTTTTCGGCGGAATTCCTTTTCAGAGATTTAATTGATTTTCAATTCCGATATCAGAAGTCCAGATATAAATATTTCTTGTAAATCTTTCAAATAAGAGTTCTGATAAAAGGAAACCCAAAATTAATATTGGATAAAAACATAATATCAGAACTCGGACACTATAATATTTCAATATGACTTCTATGAGATTCTAAGATCGAGGAATTTGAGTAGAGAAATAACATAGGCCTCGTGGATCTCAAAGACAAATCTCGGAGTGTGTTTTCAAATGATTCTGATATAACATAACCCAAGGGTCCTATAAGCCAAAAGGTATAGAATCTCGAGGAAAGATATCAGAAAGTGAAAAACAAAAGATCGAGATTCCAATAATTAGCAGATAGAGGCCCTGAATCAATTCAGAAGTAGAAATGCGACTAATGCAGATATAAAATGAATGAGTGCAATGGAAAGGTTTTAAATCAACCGACAAATGTAAGATTCAGAATGGACAGAGATAAAATCATAGATAAAATAAATTTATAGCTTGATGCAAGACTTTTATGCAATTTTCATTTTCTTGTGACAAATTTAAATAAGAAAAAGTCAAGAAATAAATTTCAGCTGCATCAACGAGAGACATAAAATGTTTATTGACTCATTTTGTTAAATTTGAAAAGAAAGGAAATATGTAGAAACATAGAATAAAAATAAAATTATGATGAGAATGGAAATACTTCCCTGAACATGTTGTAGATTAGAAAAATTTAACTGCTCGCTTTATTCTTCTACCTGTATTATTAAAAGAAAAACAACCCGGAAAACAAAAAACAAAACTAATACTACTCCTAAACTAACTAGATAATGGAAATTATAACTAAGTATAGTCATACTACCAATGTATCCATTCAAACATTTTGTTTCATGCATGTATGTACAAGTCACACATTAGTGACAAAAATACAATTACAATTAATCCAACATAAATAAATTTGAATGCAATATGTACACTTATTGCTAACATATTTACAAAAATTAACTTATTTACAATCGGTTTATTTACAAACATTCTCTCTTGGAAAGATTCTTCCAACAAAATCTTTATGGGATCGTAAAAATAAGGATGAATATTCATTGGAGAGAGGAAGAATCCAAATGGGAGAGAGGTCGAACAACGATTAGTGTTATGTACATAAGACAACCTATTAGCAATCTTCTATGAAAATATCTATAAACGAGACATAGTACACATATTTACCCAATGATGCAACCGACATAGGTCTAAACACATCACTGTACACAAGATCTAATATCCTTTTTTCCCTCTTAGCACCAGAAGAAAATCTCACCTGATTCTGCTTCCCATATAGGCAATGTTCACAGAAATAGAAATGCAGAGACCAATTAGAAATACTTTCTACCATACCATTACCATGCAGTATTCAAAGGCCCTTCTCTCCAATGTGTCCTAATATTTGATGCTACAACATAGACTTTTCACCAGAGACTACAACATTTTATTCTCCACTTTGAGGAACCACATAACCATTGCACTCATCAATAACCATGCTATCTAGAATCCTGTACAGAGTTCCCATCTAGACTCCTCACATCAATACTAGTGCTCCTTGAACCATCTTGTGGGTATCTTTCTCGAACACTGTTTTTACACCTGCATCATCCATCTTGATTACAAAAGTTAGATTTCTGGTCAATCCTGGAATGTGCAGAATAGTATGAAGTGTTTTAATCCTTCCACGACCTATGATTATGGTCTTCCTGTCATCACCTAGGAAGACAACACCACCATCATATTTCTTGTACTCATTGAACTACTCCCTATGGGGAGCCATATGAAAGGATGCACCTGAGTCAATCAACCATTCCTCATGATATATGTGTGTACTTGAAGAAGAATCCAAGTGCACATCCCCATCTTCATCTGAAGTGGTTTTTGCCTCTGCAGAAGGAGCATCATCAAATCCCTTTCCTTTTTCAAGAGTTTTAGATCTATAATCCTTTTTGTAGTTCCCTTCTTTTCCACATTTCCAACATACCTTTACAAATTTCCCTGGAGATTAAGATCTCCCTATAGATTTAGATCTACCACTTGAGGACTTATTTCTATTTCTATTATGGGACCGTCCTCTTACATACAAGGCATCTGCATTCTGGCTCTCCATATTTGTACATCTCATCTCCTCCGACGACAAGGATGAGACTATTTATCAAACTTCAAGGTAGTTGTATTGCTACCTATAACAACAACAAACTATTGCATGAGTCTAGTAGAGAACACAACAAATATCACACTTATCTTCATCTAAAATTTTAATATCAATAGATAAAAATTGACTTATCACAGTATTGAAGGCATTTAGATGTTTTGTCACCAAGTCTCCATCCTTCATCCTCAGGTTATACAACTTTTTTCGCAGGAACAATTTTTTCACCAGTGACTAAAATTGATACAAAGTCCCTACCTTGTCCCATAAAGCATTTTCCATCTTCTCCTGATACATTCAACAATGTGTTGTTTTCCTTCCGTTCAAAATTCTTGCTGGCGATGTACCTAGATCTACAAAAATCCACTAATATATTTGCACCATTAAATCCCCCATCTTGAGCTTCCACAACTCAAAACTCTGCCCATTAAATTTCTTGATCTCTATCTTTCCATAGTTCTTCATCTCCTTTCACTGTCAGAATCAATCTTGCAGATCTCCCATTGTAACCGGGTCAACCACAGGCCCAAGCAACAAACCCCTTAGACGCAAAGGTGCCCCCTTGAAACTGAAAAAAATCTGATGCCAAATGTAGGTTTTAACCCTGTACATAAAATTCTTACAAAAAAAATATAAATAGTGAGAACATAAAAATATACATAGATATTTTCTCGTGGAACCCAAACTAAGAAAACTAGATTAATTTTTCATTATATTCCTTTCAATGTTACAATACATTATATACATGCTGAAGCATTCATAAACCCAAATCCATTAACCTTGGATTAAAACATAACCATAGTTCCATTGACCGGATCTACAAAATAACATGGGAAAAAACCATCATGCTCAAAACCATGTGTAAAAACCATGCACAAAACCATGGATAGGTCCTCTCAACCATTATTGGGTTTGTATAATTTATTTTTCCCGAGGTGCTACCCTAGATCCCATATGCAGGGGGATTACCTCCCCCCTGCTATGCCTGAGGCAACATAAAAATACATGACACTAATTATGGAAATAATATAACATACCCAACACTAACTGAGAACGAGTTCTCATCGAGAAGGTTTTTCCGCCAAGGGGAGTTTTCTCCAAGTTCGAAGTTTCTTCCGAGAAGGAGTTATTGCCAAGATAATCTTCCGCCGAGAGGGAGAGTTTTCTCCAAGTTCGAAGTTTCTTCCGAGAAGGAGTTATTGCCAAGATAATCTTCCGCCGAGAGGGAGTTTTCTTTGAGAAGTAGTATTTTCCAAGATAAGTTTCCTCCAAGAACAAAGTTTTTTCTGAGAGTGGATTATCACCACGAAAGACTTCTTTCCATGTGTAGTCTCGTCTCGTAAGGTTCCTTCTGAGATAGGATTATCTCCAGGGTGACGTGGTAGTATAAGGCTGGTGCACTTAAGCCAAAAAGGAGGCTGAATGGGTCAATGAATAATGCACTAATTCCATGTGGTGGTGATGAGGTTGACAAGGACAACCTCATGGGTGCCATGTGGTAGATTTATGATGTGGCACAAAAATTTAACTAGCCATAACTTTCGATCTAGAGATCAGATCGGTACAAAATTTATATCGCAAAAATCGTCTCGATGAGACGAAAGTAATGAATTCATCTAGATGAAGTTTTAAGGGAGTTTAAAAAGATTAAAATTTTTAGACCCCATTTCCATAACGCTACCTTAGATCTCGGGTTTGTGTAGTAACCACCTTTTTCTAACCTGTATGTTGGATTGAGATTAGGAGGGGTCCGTTACCCCACCCCCATAATTCTCGTGTGACATCAAAGGGGTACCCCCACCACAATCAATAATATCCATAGACTGGCCGTGAAATGATCTTTTATGTCTCATTATTTTGACATAACCAAGAGCGAAACTAGAGTGCAGACCCCCCTCCTACATTCACTGACATCACAAGGGGAGGGGCCCCACACTTGATAAGATTTGTTGATTACAGTGGAAAAGTCAGATCCATTGAAATTAGATAAATTTTGAGGTCTAAATGGACCTCCTAAGGAATATTATAAAAATATATTGGAAATAATAAAATAAGTTTAGATTACCTAATCAAGTTTTGAACTGAAAAAAGAAAAAAACTACTTTTTCAACTTATCTCCCTGCGATTTTACTCGAATTTCGAGCGGGAGCACACATTGGATGCATAATTTAATTTTTCATCCAAGGAGTACCCACGTTGTATACTTTCGATGGACTCTACTAAAACATGATTGCAATCATTTTTTTTCATGTATTTAACATTGTTTGTGTAGTAGGGTCCATTGAAAGTATGAAACATGAGTAATCCTTGGATTAAAAATTAAATTTCACATCCAACGAGTGCTCCCGCTTGAAATTTGAGTAAAATCGCAGGGAGATAAGTTGAAAATTTATTTATTATTATCTATTATTATTATTATTATTATTATTTTTATTTTGATATATTTTTACCTCTTTACTCCAAAAATGGTGAATCATCCCTTATGGTTGACATCATCATATTGAATGCTATAGGTTCTTATAAAGTTGATTTTTGTTGTGCATTTTTGTTTTGAGGCTCATTTTTGACCTTAAAATTTCTCTAATGTTTATTGTGCTTATAACATGTGAACTAATTTAGTATACACACATCACATTAAAAAAGTTCATGCTTGTGTGGAAGAAGTATTGTGTGAGATGGAGATGTGAGGAAGAAGTGTGCAGAGGGGGGAGTGTGTATGGAGGGAGGAACATGCAGAAGAGACATCCGTACTTCCACACCTTCTACACTACTCGTACAACACTTCTTGCTAAAAAATATGACACAATGCAAACTGACAATATTCATTTATCTATCATTCTACTTGGAACTATTTGCATATTTGTGTGGAAATTGCAAAAAATTATGCGAAGAAAATTTCAAACATTTAGTGGATTAAATCGATATTTATCTCTCGGTGCAATTTTACATGAGAAAAATATCCAAAAATACTTATACCTATGATATGATTTTGTTCCTTTTTTCCTTGTGAAATTTAAGTTATTTTACTACTTAAGGTTACCAAATTTTCGTTTACATATATTTGAAAAAAGAAATGATGGATTTTTAAGTTTTATGAGCCTAAATTTGATTTAAATTAGAAAAGGTATTGTTTTACTATTTCACGTTTCCAACTTTTTGCTTCCATGTAATTGAACAAAATATTGATGGCTTTGTAAGTTTTAAGAATCTAAAATTGATTGAAAAAAGAAGAAGTGGTTAAACTTAATATAAATGTTCATTCAATTTGATTGAATCAAACTTATTTAAGAACTGATATTCTCAATCAAACTTATTTAAGAACTAATATTCTCAAACATGAAGAGACATCGTGGTTTCAAAATATATGTGAGCACATTTTCAGAAGTATTATATCTAGAATCGCAATAACTTCGTTAAGACATTTTATCTATTATATGGCTCTAACAATTTTGATTACTTGGTCGTGTCTCATTGGATATCAGAGTCTAAAGGAAACCCACAAAAACCACCATGCAAGAAGCCTAATACCATTTTCGAAAATCAGAGAATGAAATTTGTATTTACAACCATCACATAATAACTGTCAAATGATGTTTTGTTAGGGAAATACAAGGAAAATGGCACAATGGTATAGAAGCTAACTTGGTCACTGAAAAGAGTATTACAAGTTCCACCAAAAGACGAAACCACAATTGTGGATTCCCCCCAGTTCTCATATGAGATCATAAGATTACCCCCCTGTTCTCGTATTACGTCATAATGGTACCCCCCCACACAATCAACAATAGCCATAGATCAAGCATAGTTGATCTTTGTTGTCTGATTATTTTGACAGAACCAAGAGCAAAATCTAGAGTGTGGACCTCCCATCATCTGCTGATGTCACAAGGGGAGGGGCCCCACACTTGATACAAGTTGGTGATTATAGTGGAATGATGAAAGCTATCGAACCCATGTGAAATCACTATCTCTAAGAATATGTAATGTGGACTAGGTCATTAATACATCCCATAGATCACATATTTATGTGATTTATTGAATTTATAACATATGAATGAATTTAGACATAAATTAGGTTAGACATCAATTAAGTTAATAACACACTTCCCTAAAATTAAAACAATTTTAGTAAAATTAACATATTTGAGTAATTTAAAATGATTTCATCATAGGCCCCTACTCTATGCCCATTGTTTATTATGGTAAAATGACCAGAGATATGTGCAGAGCTAAAATGCAAGTGCAAACAACAGAAGTTGTATGTGTGAAGGGAAATAGGTAAATTGCACTGCTCTACAGAAAGCATGACCAAATAATTACTTAATAATCATGTTCTCTAAAATGGAAATGTCTTAAATAAATGTGTAAAAGGAAGAATGTGCATGG
Organism: Pinus tabuliformis; assembly: GCA_031772625.1. Lineage (NCBI taxonomy): Eukaryota > Viridiplantae > Streptophyta > Pinopsida > Pinales > Pinaceae > Pinus > Pinus tabuliformis. The sequence goes on from CM062807.1 coordinate 305,627,729, forward strand.
ACGTGTAGAAGTGGCGATGTATGTGGAGAGAGGAACGCATAAAAGAGATGTCTGTAGCTGTGCATCTTTTTTTTTTCTTTTTTTTTTTTTCAAAGGAAAATATGGGTAGATCAACCCAAAGGGATTACATCATTCTGGCCAAACTAGCAGAGCCTAACCCTGAGGATGTCGAGGAGAATTGACCCCATGACCTCCCATTGGTGGGGTACTTTCGCAATGAGAGCTCGAACAATTGAACTAACCCAAGAGGCTTAAATGTGACCCTTTGATTATTGACCCAACTATTCAGACAATTTCCTTTTGCCTACAAAGTGAGAATATTATTGTAATGATTCTTCAGTTAAGCAATATGTGCAATAAGACATGTGCAAAGCTAAGGCATACATGGCTTAAATATTGTCAAGCCAAGATATGTGAAGAGCCAAAATGCATATTTGAACAATGCAAATTGCATATGCGAAGTGAAAAAGGTAAGTTCTATTATAGAAATAAATTGGAAGCATTGTAAGAATAATTAAAATGTGCCAAGGGGAGAATATGTTTGCAAGTGCATAAATGAGAATGTTGCGGAAAGAGGAACATGCACAAAAGACATATGCACTTTCGCACTTCCGAACCTCCCACAATTTTATTTTATTTTTATTTTATTTATTTTTATTTTTATTTAATTTAATTTTAATTTTAATTTTTCATTTTTAATTTTTTTAATTTTTAATTTTTTTAATTTCATTTTTAATTTTTATTTTTTTTTATTTTTTCTCTGAATTATTTATTTATTTTTATTTTTTTTGGCTGTGGTTCATAGACACCCTGGTTAGCAGGTGGCTTTACGTCCACGGAGAAATCTGGGCTGATCGACCAAGAAGGGAATCTAGCCCCGCGACCCACTAGCTATGCCTGACCCCAAGGGCTTCGGGGAGAATGGGCCCTATGACCTCCCGATGGTGAGGCATTGATTTTGACCAACTGAGCTAACCCTTGGGGCTTATTTTATTTTATTTTAATTATTTTATTTTATTTAATTATTTTTATTATATATATATATATATATATATATATATATATATATATATATATATATATATATATATATATATATTTATATTTATATTTTTGAATTCGATTAAATATTTTATAAAGCTAATTTTATCTTTCGTTTGTTATTGATTATTGACCAACAACATAAACAATCTCTTCCTCCCTCTAAGGCGAAAATATTATTACAATTGTTTAAGAAACTAAGATTCTAATTTGTTTTTAGGCGACACTGCATATAAGATAGAAATCATGGTTTTTACTTAGCTTTATGCAATCTCAGAAAGACTATATATTGTCTTTGAATCTATTCACACAAACCACGACAAGGATCAAGTTACATTTTTTCTTTTCTTGGTGGACAAAGATCATGTTTTAGAACTTAGCCAATGCCCAGGGTCTAACACAATTCAGATTTAAATTTCAATAAAGATAATCATCATTAATAAATATAGTACACATGGAAGATACATCCGAGACACAAAATTGATGTTGAACCTTTACATTTATAATGTATTTTGTTTTCAAGTTCGATATGAGAAAAGAAAACTATGTTTTATTTTAATAAGATTCAAAAATTTGATAGAGGGAAAACACAATGCAAAAAAAATATTGCACAAGCAAATACCATATAATATAAAGATTTGGTTGGAAATTTTGTTATAGACCTCATGCACCTAAAAACATGCAAAAAGAAACATAACATATATATGAAAGGCATTGAATACTAAACATAATTTATTTGATCTAAAAATCCACCAAACAATGATAAATATTTTATGGGGGAATCTTTGCAATAAGAACAGATATTGTAAAAGAGGTTAATGCCGTTAAGTAAAAAAGTATGCGAAAAATGACAAATGAAGTAAAGAAATTATGTGGATTTGTGAAACCCTTTCGTATCTCTTCCGGTTCAAAGGATTTTTGAATAAGGAACAACAAACATGGGAAAAAAATGCAAAATATCATATATAAGAGGATATTACATTTAGGGAGATGATAGATCTCCAAATTTGAGGGGGTGGCATTTGGATTTCAATCCATTAATCTGGATTTACGAATTGATAGTTGATGAAATGATTTCCCTCTCATTGGTGGGGAGTGTCGACCCTATGATTGGTATTGGTTGGGATGGGATTCAACTATCTATAGTTGTGGTTGGATTTCCCTTACCTGGCTACGACTTTCTAGTATAGCCTCTCCCGCTTCAGTTGTTGTTTTTTCACAACCAGGGGAAGGAGATCTCCATTACCCTGTTTATTTTGCAAACAGGAAGCTATATCAGGCTAAGTACAACTATACCACAATAGAAAGAGAAGTGTTAGCTATGGTGTATGCTATGCAGAAACTTTTCCACTACCTATTGGGTGTCCACTTTCAATTCTATACAGACACTCAAACTTGAAGTATTTGGTCAATAAGCCTATGTTGGAAGGGATAATTTGCAAATGGTTGTTGTTGTTCCAAGAATTTGTTTTTGAAGTTATTGTCAATCTTGGTAAGCACAATCTAAGTCCTTACCACTTATCATGTATTGAGTGAGGTAAGTTAGTGGCTCATTCCTGACTGCGGACTGCTTACTTACACATTCCTAGAACGTTGCCTTACACGTTTCCTAGCTCGCCCTCTTGCACGTTCTTACTTCCAGGTTAGTAATGATCCGAGGACACTTATTCTGTCTCCGAGCACTTTCCCAGTGGTCTTGGGTGGCACCTCCATGATTGCATGCTCTGTAGTTACATATGATCCCAATAGGCAGATCCAGAAATACCAATATCAGGAAAAGCAGGGCTTTAAGTAGTGGGACAATGTATGCCACCCTCTACAATATGGTGTTATGTCACTAGGAAAAGGGAATGGAAAGAAAAAAGCCCGGTGGTAGACTCATATCTATGCTCCCCCTTTGGCTCACAATTGGATGACATGCTACTGTACATTAGTCACTAGAGCAACCTACAAGTCCTTTAATCAATCCGCCTTTATGAAACCAAATCCATTTCATTCCACCTCACCCAAAGAAGACCTTGACTTAGACATTTACAAAAACATTGAACCTTTAGGTGTCCCTATAAACATGAGTTATACTCAAAAGCATCATGAATAGGAAAGTTTCAATTTTGAACCAAGGCTTGACATCTGTCACTTCAGTTGGGAAAAAAGTATCCTTCCCCACATATTCTGCTCTTCTTCACCTCCTTCCCCATATCTTATGCCATACCACCCAGAGTAGTAACCAAGTGAGTGTGCAGACGAAATGATAAATGGGATATAGGTGCACTAAAGAAGTATGAGGAAATGACAATGTGTACGAACAAGCAAAAGTGCGAACTGGTGCAAAGGTGAAAAAGTTGTGTCTCACAAGAATGTGTCGAGCCAAATATCGTGCGGAAGTAAGGCATGTGGAAAGAAAAAGTATATGCGAGAGTAAACCATGTACACAGATAAAGCAAGTGTGGAGGTAAAAGAGTAACTATTATTTGACTCCTTCTGCAATTGCATAAGCATAGAGGAATTTGATATTACACCTAATTGATGCATGAAACACAAGCATAGGCCAGAGAGTAGAAAATTTGGTTTAAATTGAAATTAATTATCAACTTTAAAACTTTAATGAATTTGATTATTTGTATAAAATATAAGCGTAAAGTCATGTCTATTGATGTTTGTTATAAGTTTTCTTGCTTAAGAAATTTTAGACAGTGACCAACATAGCTAAAGTAACAATAATTACATCCAGATTCAAATGCCAATAATCATAGCCATGATTATAATAAATAGTATGGATGGAACAGATAGTTGAGTTCCAAAAATACTCTCGAACTTCCATTTATATGTTGATTAATAACAGAGCATTGGATATAATATAAAATTTGAAAACATATTCTCAAAAACTTATGTTCAATTAATGTTTTTGGAACCAACAGAAGAACTTATGCAAAACAATATCTCAAAATTGTTCGTCGATAGACTCAGAACTAGAACAAAGTAATCAAACAAAAAAATAATAGAAAATAATTGCCACCAAAACATCAGAACCAAAATTGAATATAGTCTTCACAACCCTTTATTTACAACGATGCACATTTTTGTTGTATGGTACTGCATATATGAAATGCTGTCACTAGAAAAGGAAGTACAATTTAGGGCCATTATAAGCTTTACAAAAAAAAATATGATGCATACTGATAATAAACTTCAGAGAAGTCCAGTAAGTTTTAGAAAAAAGGTGTTTTGTCCAAAAATAAATTGAAACTAGACAAGTTATATACATAGAAAGAGATAGTAAAAGAAAAAATTACTGTATGATCTAGCGATCATTCGATAAAGAACCATTCATATCCATGAATGGACGATGATAGTAACTGTAAAAAATGCCACCCTTGTATTCCTGAATTTGCCATTGACCTCTGTTTAGCTGCGCTGCCTCTTTGGATAAATGATCAGCGATCTCATTCCTTTCCCTGTATATATGTGAGCATGCAAATGAATCAAATTGAGACTTTAGAGAAAGGATATCAGTTAGAATATCTCTAAGTGTGTGCAAGTGACAATGATTAACTTCATTTGTCCAGTTAATAATGAGCTGTGAGTCTCCAAATATCTGAAGCTGTTGGCAATTTTGTTCTTTTGCAAAAAGGAGAAGGTATTTTAGACTGCTCAATTCAACATAGTTGTTTGTGCCTCTGCCTAGGCCGACCTTGATTCTATAAGACACTATATTATCCATATGCAGCACCACCCCACCACCACAACCTTCAGCTTGTGCCGAGCCATCAAAATAACCCCAGGGGGAGTTTATGTCTATGGATTCCTGGGTAATGATCTGAGGGGGTCGAATGTCCTGGTCCTCTGGGAGCAAATTGTATATGGCCAACAATGAAATACTGGAGGAATCCCAATCTATTTTGGCATTCATGAAAATGGATTTGTTCTTGTTAAGCCAGATTCCCCAGCAAATTAGTAGTGGAAGGCATCTAGTTTTCTGTGAGTTGGCTTTTATCCACCATCTTTGCCAAGCCTCTTCGATATCTTGTCCAGACCAATCAATATGTAGATTTAGTGACGTGAGGATCCTTAACCAGAAGGCTTTCGAGACAGGACAGGTAAGGAAGAGATGAGAAGTATCTTCCTCATGCATCCTACACAGACATCATCTAGAAGGCCCGCAGTTTGCATGATGCCTCGACAATATTTCAGTGGGAACCTTGTCTTTTAAAATGCACCACATGAAAAGCCTGGATTTAGGAGGGGCCTTTAATGTCCAGATATGACTCCACCACCAAGAGAAATCACCAGTGTGTCTGGCTGCCATTGCATAAGCATAACCTGTTTTGGGGGAGTATCTGCCATAGGGATCCAATGCCCAGATAAGGACATCATGATTATCGCTAATTCGCACATTGGCCTCCTCTAAAGAGCCAATGAATCTCCGCCAATCTTCGACCCAAACATCTGGAATGTTGAGTGTTCTGTGGTCTTTCCAAGTCTGGTTTTGCCAACTGTCCTGATTTGCAACTGCTATATGTGATAAGTGGGTGATGCCAGAGACTTGAAGGAAATTGCAAAGAGGTCGGGGAATAATATGGCCATTCCCACAACCACTACATGCGTCCAAACCAATCATCACTTGACCTCCATTTCCAACTTTCCAAGCCAGACCTCGCTTGATAAGAGAGAGAGACTGAGATATTGCTTTCCAGATTATGGAGGAGCCAGACGTAGGAATTGAAGGTCTACGGATCTATTCCAGAACTATGAGCGGATATATATATTTATAAAAATTGATTTCCTGCCAAAGACTTCTAGAGTTTATAAGTTGCCAGCCCAATTTTGTAGCCAATGCCTTAGCGAAAAACTGCAAATTTTTGATGCCCCATCCCCCCAGTTTTTTGGGTTTATCAATGCTATCCCAACGAACCCATGCAAAGGTTCTCCCTGGATTTTGTCCACACCAAATGAAATGATAGCGTAATTGTTGAATTCTTTTTAATATGCCTTTGGGAATCCAGGCCAACGTCATCCAGTAAACTGGAATAGCTTGTAGAACCGACTTGAGGAGGGTGAACCTACCTGCTCTAGAAAGCCATCGCTGTTGCCAAATATTGATTTTGCTTTCAATCTTGGCTATAAGCTAAGCCCATTCTGCTATGCGATAACCATTTGGTTTCAATCTGAAACCCAAATATTTAATTCCATCATCCAAATCTTGACACTCATATTCAAAAAGTTGGCTAGCTAATCTTGCTTCATTCAGCTGGCAAGAAACTATGATAATAGTTGATTTTGCAATATTTGGCTGCATGCTTGTAGCTTTACAAAAGAGGGCAAGAATAGCCTTGAAAGCATATGAGTCTTGAAAAGATCCATTTAAAAAAAATCAAAACATCATATACAAATAAGAGATGGGTTAAAAAGGACATATCCGAGATCCTGACACCAGCCAAGGAGCCTTCCTCTCTGCCTTTTTTATCAGTCTACTAAAACCTTCCATGATGAGGAGAAAGAGCAGTGGGGAGAGAATAATGTAACTAAACTTATATTTAGATATTAAGTGATTTCAAATGTTTTGGGAGCACACAATTAGGTTTTGTTCCTAAAGCACTCATCAAAATGTTGATACTTAATTGTAAAAGTGAATGCATTCTTCCCAATGGGGACTAGGAATGGTCCCCCGTGAACCATAGTGTGAAAAAGGTACCTACAAGAAAAAACATGAAACTGTATCAAACAATTGGCTTAATTCATGATAACACAACCAACAAACCTGAATAATTAAACATTGCAAATAAATAAAGAAAATGTTCAAAGATTTAACAACAATCACAATATGTGAATGGATATACTATAATTGTTGGACTGTCAACTATTTTTTGGATTAATGATTTCTTGCAGTGAATTCTACACTTTACTTTTACTCTCATCTCTCATCACAGGGACTGTAATCTCCATTGTCATGCATGCATTGTGTATTTCCTTCTCAATATCCTAAGCCTCTTCTTGCAATTGCATAGTCAAGACATAATTATGTTCATTATCAGTAACAAAAGTAATTATCTATTTGAAAATTTCTTCTCTTGTAAAATCAATTATATCATCAAATTCCATTGCCTTTGACTCTTTTATCTTCTTCAATTCAGCCACTAACATTTCTTTCAAAACTATTCCATAGTCACATATGATGTGTGGATCATTTAGATCATCAACAAGATTTACTGCCTTAAAAAATGTGTCACCTCTTTTACTATCCATGCTTTCACATACATAAATGATGTTTTATAGTGTCCTAATTCTCTCAATCCATCCATCTTTGATCTACTTCATTTGAATAGCTGTTGGGAGGCCTTTGCATTTTCTTTGTAGATCAAACACCAAATCATGCATCTTCAATGATTCTCAATATTTTGTTTATATTACTAATAATAAATGATTTCAATTCATTAAGGAAGTTTGAGGGTTTCTTAAATATACGAGGTGTACCGGGAGTAGAAATTGCCAATGTCAGTGCTTGTATTTCCAATGGAGTCATTAACAAAGGGACTCGGTTTAGATATTCTTCTAACACTTTTATTCTTGTCTCAACCTCAAGTTTTCTGCTTCCTATTCACTAATAGACTATGGAAGTTCCTCACCAGTAGCTTGATGCAACTTTATGAGACCCATGCTTCCAACACCAGACACATCAACATTCATTTCTACCTAATCAATAACCTTTTTATTATGAACTTTTACATTTTTAACTCTCAACTTTTTACTGCGCCTTTCATAGCTTGCATTTTGAAATGTGATAGGTCGGTCATTGAAAATTAAGACTTTCTCAACAATTTGTTCCATTATTTTTTGATTTTCTACTAAACAAACACTAACCCAATCAGGTGGTGTAGTGCTATAAACTTCGACGTCTACAACTTGTTCCATGCTTGTTATTTTTTGGGCACTTTTGGCTTTAGCTGATTCAACCACGTGTGCTCTCTTTGGGGTGAATTTCTGAGGCAGTTATTCATTGTATTCGCCACCTGATAGCTTATCGTGAATCAATAGTGAACTTGCCATAGCCTTTCTCTTCCTTTGACTAGAATATGAGCTTAGACCACTATAGGGCGTTCAAGGTGGATATTGGTTTATAGGATTATAACCTCTCTTCTTGTATCTTCCTTCCATATTGATGCTGGATTCTTTAGAAATTTATTCAATACCCATTACCCATTACCAACTCTTGGTTTCTGGTTGGTGCACTTTGACTCTCTTTGCTTTTCCTTGTGATTCCTGTAAACAAGTTTCCGTATTTAACACTAGCTAAGTGTTCAGTAAAAATGCCTTTTGGATCAAAGCCTCAAACAAATTCAACTTCACTTAAGTTAAAATAATTTAAAGAGTTTGCAAGCTTTGTAGCATGAGCCACATTTTTCACAGTGACTTCTCCAACAAAAAGGAATAATTTTTTCTTTTTCTTTTTGTGTTCAAATATAAATAGCCAACATGGTATTGTCTGCAGACTTCAACAACAAAATACCTATCAATAACAAATCTTGGTAGCAAAAGTGGCTTACCTCTAAATCCATAAAGTTGATTCACGATATTCCATTCTCTTTCTTCAAAAAACCATTTGCCCCATAGAAAAACTTGGGCTTCCATTGCTATTCAAGAGGGATGTTGTATGGTTATCATGTAAGTGACTTCCTTTACAAAGAAATCTTGTATTTCACCAAAAAACGCTTTATGCTTCCACAACATGGGATACCAGAATTTTGTCAGTTCTTCATTGTGATTGGTTTATAGGGTAAGTCGTGAAAGACATGGTTGGACATGAGAGCCACTATCAGATACATCATCATAAAAAAAATTATTGCTTTTGGACAAATTAAATAACTGAAAAGGTAATTCATTGGAAATGAGATCATCCCAGTCGAATAAACAATATTTTTTGTATGAGTGGTAAATTACATAGAATATGGATTTTGGCACATTAGTTGTAGTTTCATGGCCCATGACATGGGAAAAAAACCATAAAAAATCCCTAAATTGATCTCTAAACAAAGAAATATATAGAAGGGAGATATCAAAAGGAAATTGGGAAGTAGGGGAAATCAACTCTCAAATAATGTTCATGATGTCAAGTTGTGAGTCCATGAAATTGTGTGCTTTCGACAATTCTATGAATTTGTTCGGTTATAATAGATTGAATATCCACCTGAATGCCTTGGGAATCCGAGAAATTTGGGTCTTCCTGGATGCTAGCATGATTGTTCTTGTCTTTGTATCAAAATTCTTTGCGCACAAATAAACAATCTCTCTGAAATCAAAAAGTTCTGGAACACATGCAACATTCTCCAATTTGCTCGTCCATATCTTATTTTTTTTCTCCTTTATTGGCAGGTTCACATAACAGTGACACACAATCAACCAATTAAATATCCTTTCAATACGAGCAAGGGATTTAATTGTAGATTTCTTGTTTTCCTATATAATCACCCTCAATAAATAGTAATTTAAGATACTAAATTTAGTGTTTACAAGGCATACTAAAAATAAATCTCGAAATTCCAAAACAATCTCATCCAATTACTTCGTAATTTGCTTTTCATTTAATATCATTGATATACGTACCCTATGTGGAAGAGATTTACCAAGTGGAATAAATATGAAATCTTTGTGATCATGACAGTTGGTGCTCACGCTATTAATAATAACTCTAAGTCGAAAAGTGTGCATGAACAATTGCCGAGAAATATTGTGTGGAAATGTGGTGAGTTATATAAATCAATGACAAATAATGCATATCAAGTATGAAATAAGGGGGAAGATTAACTATAGGCAACGATCTAATGGGTGGGTTGGTACCCACAAGTATGACGAGGTCAGCTCACCTTATTCTATAGCAAATTCGAAAGAAGCTTCATTAAAACTGCTTTGTGAATACCCTGATACACGGTTTTGAAAACTAGAGTGAAAATCTTAGTGTCACAATACATGCAAGCTAATTGAGATTTCATTGTCATCTTTCACTGGATATGCTATGCATTGGATAAAAAATTTATTGATACAAAGGTATTTAGTTGCAAAAAACGATGGAAGTGGAAAAGTGCCAATGTCTCTTTTACATGTTTCTCTTTCTGCAACATCTCATTTTCGCACCATCACACATATTCTCCCCTTCATAGAAACTGGAACCAAAATGGAAATAATTAGTTTATAATCAAACTAAAAAAAAGTTTTGTGCAAGATAAAATGTGTGAAAAAAATGTGTCGAAGGGAGAATATGTGCGGGAGTGCATAAATGTGGATGTGTGTGGAAAGAAGAACATACAAAAGAGACATATGCTATATCGTACTTTCCACAACTTTTGAAACCTTTTTTGGGAATTTGATTAAATATTTTATAGAACCAAATATATTTTTCATTTGTCTTTGATTATTGACCCAACCACTTAAATATTATACTTCTGCACAACCCTTATCCCAGTGCATTCACTATTTCTGCACAGAATTTAGCTCCACAAATGTATTACATCCACACATGACTTAGTTGTATTAGTTTGTTGTCCCATGTAATTAGTGAACAATAACAATAGCTAAACTCTAGTTTTTGCCCTGGTCTTATGCAGAATACTGAAACTTACCCTTTAAATATACTCAAGTTCAAGTATCACTTTAAAAAATTAGATTGTTTACACAATTGTGTCAATAATAAAACACAAACAAAAGACAAAAGTGGCACTATAAAATATTTAATCGAATACCTAAAAAAATTGCAGAATGCATGGAAGTGCAGAAATGCCAATGTCTATTTTGCATGTTTTTCTTTCCACAACATCCTCATTTCCGCACCATTGCACATATTCTCCTCTTCACAAAAACTGGAACCTAAATTCAAAATATTAGTTCAAAATTTAGTTGTAAAGAAGTGTTGTGCGAGATGAAATATGTGAAATAAATGTACCAAGGGGAGAATATGTGCAGGAGTGCATAAATGCAAATGTGTATGGAAATAGGAACATGCAAAAGATACATATGCGCATCACACTTTCCGCAACTTCCATAACCTTTTTTGGAATTCAATTAAATATTTGATGGAACCAAATATATTTTTTGTTTGTCTTTAATTATTGACCCATCTTCTTAAACACCATACATCCTCACAACCCTTATCCCAATGCATTCACCATTTCTATATGGACTTTAGCTAATGTCCGTACAAGGCTTTTTCGTACTAGTTTTTTATCCCTGTAATTAGTGAACAATAACAGTAATGTTTCTGCCAACAAGTCAAAAAAATGATTGAAATAATCAATAATATGATGAAGACATAAAATACATAAACAATAGTTACTATAGCCTTATTATACTAGATCAATTTTATACATATCTATCTTATAGGAACAACAATGTGCAAAAGTACAACAAGAAAATGTTGTTGCATACAAACAAAGAACTAATAGTTCTTGATAAAATTGATATAGTGGTCCCACTACATGTTCAATAAAGAGATGAGATTGTCAACAAAAAATTCTAATAAAATATAATGTTCTCATTGAGCTATAGGAAACACAATATAGCATAGAAGACAACATTTTTAATATTGCTGATGTAATATGAAAAACATGTACAAAAAAATCTCAAAACCAGTCTACCATAACTCTACACCAATGCACAATATAATTTATTAGCAAAATCACGACTCCTACATCAGCCAATGTACAATTTGTGCCATGTGAAACAAAAGGGACAACAAAAAATATGAAATATAGATGTACATGTTTATTAGATTTAATACATCAAATCTAAACAACACAATAGTCCATTTAAACAGTTAGACATATTTCATTTATTCACAGTTCTCATACACAAATTCCCGGACTAATGTCTCAATAATAATAAAAGTAATTGGTCAACAATAACCAATTGTAATAATTTACTATCAAACTAATAAAGAGAAAAATATTTTAGTTTCAATGAAAATGAGTACATGAATTAAAGTAACGATACCGTAATCATCCAATGTCAAATCGTAGCAGGCCAAAATTATATTAAGAAAATATAACTTTAGAATAGTACAAGATACTTTCTTAGCAAAAACAACACCTCTATTTCATAATCGTATCATTGTTTATATCCTTTCCAAGTTTTTTTTTTTTGGATATAATAGCCTAACAATAAAAAGTAAAAATTTGTTTTGATTTTGACAAAAAATGTCTTAAGCCTATTCGTATAATGCTTAGAGAAGCTTCATTGCACGATTTCCACTGTGAATAAATATCAAGGAGATGTTCAAGCTATGCTGGAGGTTTCGCTGCATATTGACATGGAATTTGCATATACATGTTTTAATGATTGGCAGTTCTTCTACAATTCTATCCATGACTTATTTAGTCATGACCAAGAAACTTTGTGGCTTGACCAAAAATCTCATGAGGTTGTTGATTGTTGTATGTATAGGAATGGTTGAAGATGTTAATGATGTCATTACCTATGAAGAACAAAATCATAAAAATGATAAGGAAAATAGGATTATTGTTAAGATGTTGATGAAAGGATCATGTGATTTCCCATGTGGCATTAGTTGATCAAGTAATATCAGGAATTTTGATGGCAATTGTGTAGGTATGGAAATTGGTCAAGTGACCTGAAAGGAAAATTGGCTAAGAATTCCTTGAGTCATACTTGATATCTTCATTGATATGTTTATGTTGACATCTGAACACATGTATGTAAATAATAATTAGGTGGGGTGTGTGATCTGAAATCACCCCTAGGTGACCTCAGGAAATTAATGAAGGTATTACAGACTCATGTACTGGTGTGTGTGTCTATGTTATCTTAGGCAATGGATTGATAAGATTGAAAAATAAACAGACACTTGAAACAGTACGAGATCACAACAAGCAAAATAGAAACACAACAAAATTTAATAAGGAGTTCACCCAATCCTCTTGGGCTATGTCTCCTGGTCCAGCTTTTAGTGGTGGCCTTTTTATTATGTTTTTAAAGTAGAGTCTTACAATAAGGAGCTCAATCTGAGTCTCACTTGACAGAGGATGATCAGTAGGATGGCACATGGAATTCCCAAGTCCTTAGAGTTCACCGACTCCCCTTACTGAATTTCGACCTCAATTGGTCTCTGTCTGCTTGATGCTGCGCTTACTTTGAGGGTCAGCTCGACTTCTCTATTCTATGCAATTTTGCCTTTATTTCTATGTCTCTTGGCCTTTGGCTTCTTCACTGCTTCTCTGCCTCACTGTCTCTTTGTCTTGTCTCTGTCAGCTCGTGGCTTTAAAGCCAGTTCGTTTCTTCGACTGTTCGCTTCGTCTTCCCGGCTCTTTGGATCACCTGCCTCTGTCCGCTGGGACTCCTCTACCCTGCATCATCGTTGTTGCATAATGCTTCGCAGAGAGGTGGCCACTCGTCTCCTTGCGAATTGAGTGTCAGTTCTTCCTGAACGGTCTTTTTTTCGTTATTTCCTAGATGCCTGCGAATGGGATCCTTCTGTCGACTCATCGGTCAAATCAAACTTCAAATCTTTATGCGCCATAGCTTATTTCTCCCTCGGGTCCAGTCATCCATCGGGTTGAATCTCCGCCATTTGATCTGGAGCCCCCAGATCCTACGGTCTTCACTTATATCGCGCGGTTGAGTTGCTCGACCATTAGTCCGCGATGTAAGCGGTTTTTCTCTCTCTCTGCCGGACATGCGTCACTTGGTGTATGGAATCGCTGGGTCTTCGGCCAAACCCACTTACCGCCCAAAATGCCTCTGATATTCCGTCGATTTTGAGCACAGGACCTGCCTGTTGGTTTTAGTGCTTTGCCATGGTTTTCTAGTTTCCCTTGTGATCGAGCACTCGGGGCTTTTCCTTCTCGAGGGGTATCGAATCGTGTATTAGAAACAACCTCTGTTTTTGGGTTTGAGCTTCCCAACTGCCATTTTAGGTCCATGCATAGTCTCCATGGGCCAACGGTCAGCGTGCTTTGACCGAAGGTCCTCGTTGCTTCGTGCTGGCTACAAATTACCATTATTCAGAGGTTATTTCTGATAGCTATAAGATTTCTTGAAGTCTGTCATTCATTCTTAACAATCATGGAATTGTTTGAGGATCCAATTCGGATCACGGCCTTCCCACTGAAAAAGATTTTGGACCACCAAAAGTTGGTTTTCAAGCATCGACTAAGTGAGGATACAACTTTCTCACCTGTCCAATCTCTATCCATTTTGCACTGCTTGGCTTTGAACCCCTGAGCCCAATTCTGAGGTACTCAACATCTCCCCTGCGCGTCATTCTCACCTTCCTGTCTAGAACTGTGTCTTCCTACAATTCATTAAGATATTCAGGTAGAAGGTCATTAATAGAAGGCAATTGACTCTGTTCTTCAGGATATTCAATTAACGAAGGTTCAAATAGTCTCAAGCTGTCTTCATTGACAACTGAGTAGATGTGCATATAAGCTAGCAAATCAAGGCGAAAAGCATTCTCACCAATTTTCTCAAGGATCCTGAAAGGTCCATACCTTATTGGTTTCAGCTTTTTACCTTCACCTTGCATCCTGTGTTTGCTGATATACAACGAGACTTGATCACCAACTTCGAAACTATGCTCCATCCGATGCTTGTCATGCCTTGCCTTGTATTTGGCCTGGCTCTTTTCTAGCTGTTTCTGTATTACCTGATGGATCTATTGGATTTGTTCAATGAACCTAGTTTCCTTGTCCACATCGCTGTGTCCCTCAACTTTTGTGTCCTTACCAAAGAAAAAATCCAAGGGAGACCTTGGTGTGAAACCAAAACAGGTCTCAAAAGGAGATCTCTATGTGGAAGAATGTTTTGCTCAATTGTAAGCATGCTGCACATAACACAAATGTTCATCCCAAAGCTTGGGATGCTTTCTGTAATATCCCCTGAGCAACTGGATCACTGTCCTGTTGACTACTTTTGTCTGGCCATAGGTTTGTGGATGGAAAGCTGTGTTTTTCTTTAGTTTGGTGTCCATCAGTTCCCACAGACTTGACCAAAACTTTCCCACAAATCGGGTGTCTCGATCAGATATAATGGAAGTGGGTAATCCAAAATGAACCCATACATGTTGAAATAACAGTTTTGTAGTTTGTTCAGCTGTAATCTGTTTATTACAAGGTATCAAAATACACATTTTGTTGAACCTATCCACAACAACATACAGATAATCATGACCTTTCCTAGATTTGGGTAGTCCTCCAACAAATTCCATGGAAACACTTTCCCAAGGATGAGAAGGAACTAGTAATGGAGTGTACAAGCCTAGTTTTCTGTTGCTAGGTTTGCTTTTAGCACACATAGTACACCCTCTTACATATCTAGAAACTGTCTCGTTCATTTTTGGCCAATAACAAAATCTTTGTAGCTGTGCAACTATTTTACTTACACCAAAGTGACCTGATATTAGAGAAGTGTGTGCTTCTCGAATTATCTTTACTCTTTCAGTTTGTGGAATGCATAGCTTCCCACAATGATATAGGAGTCAGTCCTTAATATGATAATCCAATTCTTCTACTCGTTTGCCTTGACTTAAAGTTGCATATACATCTTTAAAGTCTATATCGTGAGCATAATGTTCAATGTAGCTCTCATGTAACACAGAATTATGCTTAAGTATAGTAGATGCATTTATAATGGGTCTAGATAACATATCTGCAACTTTATTGTGTACGCCCTTTTTATATCTGATGACTAAATGAAACTATTGTAGAAAACCCATCCATCTATGGTGTCTTGATTGCTGCAACTTAGTTTGGGAGTGTAGATATTGAAGTGGTTTATGATCAGTATGTATAACTGTTTCTCTGCCCATTAAGTAATGTTTCCACTTTTTCACACTCTGTACTAATGCATACAATTCTTTATCATATGTGGGATAGTTAACTACTATAGAATTAAATGTCTCAGAATGATAACATATGGGTTTACCGTGCTGTATCAACACTGCTCCCATGGCATAGCCACTGGCATCTGTTTGGATCTCAAATGGTCTTTGAAGATCTGGCAGTGCTATTACTAGTGCTGTACTAATATTTTCTTTCAAGGTGTCGAAGGCTTTCTGCTGTTTGCCTCCCCACTGAAACACCTTGTTCAATCCTGTTAAAGCATGTAAGGGAGCTGCAATTAAGGAAAAGTTATAAATGAACTTTCTCCAATATTGTGCTGCTCCTAAGAAGCTCCTAACTTCTGTAGCAGATTTGGGTTTAGGCCAGTTTACAATGACTGCCACCTTAGAGGGATCTATCTTCAATTCACCACCCCCTACGATATGTCCCAAATAATTCAAAAATGTTTTGCCAAATTCACATTTTGAGAGTTTAACATAAAGTTTTTCTCTTTTCAAAACATCTAGTATCTGCTTAACATGCTTTAAATGTTCTTCCCATGTTTTGCTAAATATCAGAATGTCATTCAGATATACAATAAAAAAATCATCAAGAAAAGGTTTGAGTACATCATTCATTATTCTCATGAAAGTAGCAGGAGCATTAGTTAAGCCAAAAGGCATAACCAACCACTCATACAATCCCTGCTTTGTTTTGAAAGTAGTCTTCCATGCATCTTGTTCTGCAACTCTGACTCGATGATATCCACTATGCAAGTCTAACTTGGAAAAATAAACAGCTTCTTTCAATTGATCTAATAGATCATCTATGCGAGGAAGGGGATAACGATTTTTGATTGTTATCTTATTCAGTGCTCGGTAATAAATGCACATTCTCCATGAGCCATCTTTCTTTCTCACCAAAATGATTGGAGATCCACATGGTGATGTGCTAGGTCTGATTAACCCCTTCTCGAGCAACTCCTGCACCTGCTTCTTGATTTCTGCATTCTCTAAAGTGGAAAACTTTTTATACTTGTGGCTGCAATGGTTGTTTCATCTCCTGAGTCTGACCCCAAATCTTTCTGAATAGCTGCATCAGTCTTCTTCTTCTTTCCCTCGAACTTCTTAGGTCTCAGCTCCGGATGCAGAATCCAACGGTGCTCATCATCATGCCCATCCTTCTTACAGTGAGTGCATGAAGACTTGCTTTTCTGTGCAGTGTTGGCCTTCCTTGCTTTCCATTTCTGTTTTCTTTTCTCCTTATTATTTCTTGCAGTGGGTTGGGATGATTCCCCAACTTCTAGGTTCCCATTATTTCCTCTAGCTTCTAGATGCGTAGCTTGAATAGATACCTCATCTATACTAGTGGGATTAAACATGAGGATAGTGTGCCTCATGTAGCTGTGTAGACCACCGATGTACTTCAACAGAGTCTCATGTGAGTCTAATGAGATTCCTAGAATCAAAGCTCTCTTCCTAAATTCTTGGGTGTAACCTTGTACACTTTTCCCTTTCAATTTTTGAAGAGTTTGCCAGCTCATCATGGCTAGCCGCATGTAGGCCAGTGGATAGAACTGCTTTTTGATTGCAGAAACAAATTCACTCCAGAAAAAAAGAGTCTTACCATGTCTCTTCATGTCAGCTTGGGTCCTGCCTTCCCACCAAACTAAGGCAGTGCCTCCAAGGCGTAGGATGGCCAGCTGAATCTTGCTCTTGTTTGAATCGATACTCAACACTCTGCAATAAACATCAATTTGTCTGATCCAATTGTCCAGCTTTTCTGCATTCAACTCTCCATCATATATTAGTAAATCAAATTTAACATCTAGTTTAATTAAAGATGTCTTCTTTTTATGTTCAGGGCTATTAGAAGGTGTGAAAAATTTTTCTTCTTTCCCTTTGCCTTTTGAGTGGTCATGGAGGAGAGACTCTTCTTCTCCTTTATCTTGTTTGGAGCCTGATGAATATTCATCTTTATGTTTTCTAAAGTCCTTATACATTTCCTCTACCATGGACCTTATGGCCAGGAAACTATCTATAAATTGAGGGTCTGGCCCCACAGAACCTTCCTCCGACATTGTCTTTTGAGGATAGACTCTTCCAGTTTTAGGATTAGTTTTGACCAACTCTCCTTCTCCTAATTTGAGCTTTGATCTAGTTAGCATTCAACAGCTAAATCCAACACAAGCTTGTCTAACCTTAACAACCTATAACTTTGATACCACTTGATCTGAAATCACCCCTAGGTGACCTCAGGAAATTAATGAAGGTATTACAGACTCATGTGCTGGTGTGTGTGTCTATGTTATCTTAGGCAATGGATCGATAAGATTGCAAAATAAACAGACACTTGAAACAGTAAGAGATCACAGTAAGCAAAACAGAAACACAACAAAATTTAATAAGGAGTTCACCCAATCCTCCTGGGCTACGTCTCCTGGTCCAGCTTTCAGTGGTGGCCTTTTTATTATGTTTTTAAAGTAGAGTCTTACAATAAGGAGCTCAATCTAAGTCTCACTTGACAGAGGATGATCAGTAGGATGGCACTTGGAATTCCCAAGTCCTTAGAGTTCACAGACTCCCCTTACTGAATTTCGACCTCAATTGGTCTCTGTCTGCTCGATGCTGCCCTTACTTTGATGGTCAGCTCGACTTCTCTGTTCTCTGCAATTTTTCCTTTCTTTCTGTGTCTCTCGGCCTTCGACTTCTTCACTGCTTCTCTGCCTCACTGTCTCTCTATCTTGTCTCTATCAGCTCGTGGCTTTAAAGCCAGTTCATTTCTTCAACTATTCGCTTCGTCTTCCCGACTCTCTGGATCGCTTGCCTCTGCCCGCTGGGACTCCTCTGCCCCGCATCATCGTTGTTGTGTAATGCTTCGCAGAGAGGTGGCCACCTGTCTCCTTGTGAGCTGAGTGTCAGTTCTTCGTGAACGTCATTTTTTCCGTTATTTCCCAGATGCCTGTGAAACGGATCCTTCTGTTGACTCATCGGTCAAATTGGACTTCAAATCTTTATGTGCCGTAGCTTATTTCTCCCTCAGGTCTAGTCATCCATCGGGTTGAACCTTCGCCATTTGATTAGAGCCCCCAGATCCTATGGTCTTCGCTTATATCACGTGGTTGAGTTGCTCGATCGTTTGTTCGCGATGTAAGCAGTTTCTCTCTCTCCTTGTCGAACACGCGTCACTCGGTGTATGGAATCGCTGGGTCTTCGGCCAAACCCACTTACCGCCTGAAATGCCTTCGATATTCCGTTGGTTTTGAGCGTGGGACCTGCCTGTCAGTTTTAGTGCTTTCCCATGGTTTTCTGGTTTCCCTTGTGACCGAGCGCTCGGGGCTTTTCCTTCTCGAGGGGTTTTGCCTTGCGTTAATCGCGTATCAGAAACAGCCTCCATTTCTGGGCTTGAGCTTCCCAACTTCCATTTTTGCGCCATGTATAGTCTCCATGGGCCAACGGTTAGCGCACTTTGACCGAAGGTCCTCGTTGTTGTGTGCTGGGTGAAAATTACCATTATTCAGAGGTTATTTCTGATAGCTATAAGATTTCTTGAAGTGTGTCATTCATTCTTAACAATCATGGAATTGTTTGAGGATCCAATTGGGATCAGTGTGACAAAAGCAGTAGGATTCTAGTATGTAGAGATTGTTAGAATCATTGTGATGCATTCATGAGTTAGTGTGTCATGATTGAGTTAGTTAACAATATTAACTTTCTTAGCAAAATTGGAACCTCTATTTCATAATCGTATCATTGTTTATATCCTTTACAATTTTTTTAATTTGGATTTAATAGCTTGACAATAAAAAAGTACGAAAGTAAAAATCTATTTTGATTTGGACAAAAAAAGTCTTAAGCCTATTCGTATAATGCCTAGAGAAGCTTCATTGCACAATTTTCACAATGAATAAATATCAAGGAGATGTGCAAGCTATGCAGGAGGTTTGAGCTGCATATTGACATAGAATTTGCATATACATGTTTTAATGATTGGCAGTCCTTCTACAATTCTATCCATGACTAATTTAGTCATGACCAAGAAACTTTGTGGCTTGACCAAAAATCTCCTGATAACATCTAGATCAACTTTTTGGATCCATTCAATATTATTTTGTTTCTCTTGTTTCTGTTCCCACATCTAATTTCATAGCAATTATTCAATGGTAACTTATTTTTTGAAATATCTGATCCAAAATTTTCCTCTCTCACTACTTGCATCACAAATTGCATCAATAGGGAACAACTTCCTTGTGCAATTTTAATTAGTTCTTGTGAATTAAGAAAGTAAGCTTTCCAAGCTTTTAAAACTATTCTCTTTTGCAACATACTAACTCGGGGTAGGGTCGATGTTGTTCCCTCCTCAATATTCTACCACGTAAACAAATTTGTTAGTTTCTTATCTGCATCTTCATATTCAACTTCTTTGTCAATCATATCATTGAATAAAAAATCTACTCGAATTTCGTGATCTTGAATAAGAATTATATTATTACATAATTATTCCTTTGCATGGATAAGTTGTAAATTGATGTCAATGGCCTCTTATTAAATTGAACTTCCCAAGATAAATTCCACTGTTTGCTGCTTCTTGGACTTTTCATTGAAGCTTCGTCAATTAAACATTATCTTGTTCTTTTGTCAGTTGTAACTTGCATTGCAGTTTACCATACTCACCATTCAATCTCTATTGTAACCCTTCTATCCTATGAATAAATTATTACTGAGACTCATGTTCTTATAGTTTCAATTGAGCTTGAAACTCATTCCCTTCTTCTGATAATTTCTACTCCAGCTATGAGATTTTAGTCTCTTTCTGCTTAAAACTCTACATCAATTTACTAACATTGAAAACCTTGGCATTTTCATATGTTCCTATAAAATGAGCTAACTTGTGAACTACTTTCTTTTCATCTAATTGAGATCCATCACAAACTACATGGAACTCCATTATTTCATCTTCATTTTCATTTTTTTCCATTTTTTGAGCTTCTATGACTCAAAACCTTTTTCTAATCACTGAAATAAAAATATAGTTGAGAAATATAATCAATTCCAATATGTGACAGGGACCTCACCATTATTTCTTCATGTGAGCTATTACCAAGAATGGTAGTAATAGGAGTTTTCATTACCACTCAGAACATTGGAGCCATATTTATATATGATTCTTAATATTTGTAATAGGAAGGAACAACTACTACTATGGATGCTCAACAAGAGTTGATTTACCAGTACAAGCCATAGGTACTTCCTGCTGTGCTATTGAAATACTAGTAAATGCTTCAACTACTTAATCTTGCCCTGAAATACTTGTTGTCATCATTCATAAATTTTCTAATTGTTAATTCATTTGATTTAAGTTAATATCTCTTTCAGTAAAATCTTTGTTTGACAATTCTTCTGCAACTTTTGCAAATTCATGCTCAATATCCCCCGAATCATTATCTCGGTTTACTATATGATCTCTAGATGAAATGCCCCTGCAAAATGGACCGCACTAGTTGATTGCTACAAAATCAGAGGTAAAAATGATTTTCTTTCTTCTCTAAATATCAATACATGTTCATATTGAACGAGAGAAATTTATTGGGATTTCTGACAAGCATCGTCATACGATTGAATTCTACCCAACATTTTATCATAGAGACAATATTTTTGGACATATTTTTTATGAGAAACTGAAACAAAATGATTTGCTACAATTCTTAAAGGGTCATGATATTTTAAAGGATTTTGACCTAATTTGATAACATTGAAGGTGAGTAATTATTTATTTTGATGCACAACATTTTCTAGGCTATAAATGTTAAAATGTATGGCAAAAACATGTCAAATTATTTTGGACTTGTCATGTGAATCAAAAGCAATGTTGGTTTCAACTATCTGGTAAGATATTTCTTTGCAAATTAACCTATCAGAAAAAAATATGGGCAAAGTAGCAAGCTAGCAGTTTTCGAAATTCAGAGAGGTTTTAAGTGGAACAAATTCTCATGAATAGGAATTAAATGATGAAATGACAAATTGAGTAGAAATGGTCACCATAGTTTTTATCCCACAATTTTGAATGGTAAATATGAGCAGGGAGTGGAGTACAAGGGGTCTATTTCCAACCCATAGCAGGGAACAAAGTCTAAAAATAGATGACGTCCATAATGTACACAAACATGTGAAAAGGATGATAGTATTTATTAGTTTTGGAGGCCTTGAAACTTTATAATTGCTTTCATATGTTTTTAGATAATATCTTAGCCCAATTGAAACAAAATCCTTCAAAATCTCTTTGAATAAATGGAATCTTGTCTAAAGAAAAATGTGTAACATCCTTTCTGAGAAAAATCCTACAAAGCATGGAAACGATGAAAGATATACCAGAACTTAGTGAAGCAATCAAATAATCTTCAGAAACTTCCTCTTTAAATTTATCGTCACTACTCTTCCATGGTTGAAAAAACTCATGCATCCTTTTTCCATGTACACCAGATTCATTTTTCATGAAATCCTTAATGAATTCAACATTATATAGCAACTGGGGTTCAAGAAGTTTATCCATAGCCTAAAGATTATCTAGTTGAAAGGAACCAACAATAACACCTTCAACACCACATACGTAATGCGTATGCACATGTAAATGATCCACATCCCACCGAATCATATATGTATAAGGAACTATTATGGGACATGCAATAATTCTCTACAAATTTGAGCTTGCCACATAACATAATGGGGTTTCAGGATGGGATAAACTTACTCTATTTTGTTCAAACTCCCCTTCGCTTCTTCCTTGAGAAACTTATACATGTCATGCCAGGAATGGATACCTTCATCTACCCTTATAATAACAATATCGTAAAACATATTCACATTTAGATTTTTATCGTCTCGATTGTTTGTTGAGGTCTCTACAATTTCTTGATTTATTTTTCCATCACTTGAGTCTTTGAAAATATTGAAGAACCTAGAGCCTAAGTACACAAAGAAGAAATAACATAATTATGAATGTAGTTTACAACTACAATGCTTATTAATAAGTTCAAAAACTAGCCATCATTTCATAATGTTTCACAGTAAATGAACTTTAAGACTCAAGAAATGTGAACTATATTAAGAGTGATGACTCAATCATGCATAAATTCATCGAATTAAATGATGAAAATACTAATACATGTGACAATGCAATATGTGTACCTGCGACCTTTTTTGGCCAAAATAAACCACAAATGGCAGTACCATTTGTTGTCACCCGACGTATGGGTGCCACGTGTAGTAACAAGCCACTTGAATATATTTATTTAGTCGTATTATTATCATATACTACCTCTACTAACTATACCTACATTCATTTTCAATATTGCAGAATCTATAAATACTCGCGTAATGAATAGTTACATATGACTCTTTGAAATGCCCCATAAATAAAATCGTATCCGATGATTACATATGAATTCTTGCCAAAATCCATAAATAAAGTAATAGATACTCATTATAAGTTGTTATAATACACTAAAGCCATATCTCTTAACTGTAAACAAAAGCCACCACTGCCCATCGAACTCTAACTTGCTCAAGGATTAACACTGCCTATAAAAACACTACCTTCGGCATCCAATCGCACCCAATGATCCACGATCCTTCTAGATAATTGACCCTTGTTAGTGTGAGAATGCTTGGAGTTAATATGCAAACCAGATATAAGGTTTGGATGACAAGAGCGCAGTTTTATAAGACTGTTTAATTTCTTCTCTCTATCTAGGTTTGCAATTGCCAATCAAAAGTATATGCTAAAATGAACTATATGTGAAAGTAAAGCATGTGAAAAAGTAAAAAAGTAAGTAGAATATCAGTGCTTTTGCAATATTGCACAAGTCTTAGGCATTCAAAATCTTTTATATATTGCAAAATTTTAATGCATATTATGACATGCATGCACGCAACACAAACATAGAACCTAAAGTGATAAATTCAGTTTATTGTGCATATGTCTAAACTATTAAATTAGAAAACTACATAGTATTTCAACCATCTAGTTCTCATTAAAAGCGACCTTAAAAGTTCATTTGTTTACTTGTGAAGACTATTTTTGACGTCGAACAAAAGTGTATTTCATTTTGCACCTGTATATTCTTCAAGGTTGAATACCGCACACATGTCTCAATCTCTCGAAACTGATGCATAACCCACATCATTACTTTCTCCTAATTCAACTATTGGTAATTTCGTACCTCCAATTTACAACCAACCACAGTGACTTGCATTTTCATTACATGTAACCGATGAAAGCACAATAGAATTATGCTTTATTGGGTTTTTCCTTATTTTTTCCTTTTTGCAAAGAGATTTTAAAAGTTATGACACCATAGAAAACAAAAAATAAGCTAGATTATAGGCCACATAGTTTTACTTCTAGCCAGCCAGGTTTTCCGAACTAGTAAGAAGACAATTGCGCGAGTGTCATAGATTGGTTATGTGCACATGCTAGAACAATTTTCATTTGCTTTCTTGCATCCTGTTCCTAGCTCTTCCGGATCCTCGACTCTAAAATTCCTATTATTTTAAGGACATATTTTATCTCCTCATAGAGAAAAAAAAAACTCCAAGTTCAAGAGAATATGCTAAACAAAGAAAACATAAGGTCTCAGTAAAAAAAGAATTATCCACATAGTACTCAAATAACCAAAGTGAGAGCATGCAACAAATGGGGAGAGAATGGTATGAACATGCAACATATTTGCAATTGTTGTATTTGGAAAATATCAATGTTCCATGCAAATAACAAATGTTTTTTAGTACAACTAGCTACTAGCTCAAGATATGAAAATGCAACAAAAAAATCCTAATTTAATTTTGTCCTTGAATTAAATTGGGAATAAAATTGTAATTCTACATCTCATAACAACTTGTAATAGGTAACTAAGTTAATTTGACTTTGTTGGCTCAATTAATTCAAGTTGAGGATCTAACTAGAGTCATGCAGAGTGTCTCCTACAATTAGGAGCACTAGTTGAGTTCATTTTGAGTTGTAATTAATTAATTCAATCTAGCTGAGTTAAAGTCAGTTAAACTAGTTCCAATTGATGGAGGAATTAGTGGGAGGTCCAATAGTGGGGAGCTACATGCAATCCAGTTGGGTGCTTCCTGCAGTCGAGTGTGGTGCTTCCTGAGGTATAGTGGGGTGTTTCTTGAAGTACAGTGGGGTGCTTCCTGAAGTGCAGTAGGGTGCTACCTGAAGTGCAGTGTCGTGCTGGTTGAAGTACAATGTGGTGCTTCCTGAAGTGCAGTGTGGTGCTACCTACAATGATCAACCAGTAAACTAAATATTCCCTCATAATTAACTCATGCATGTCAGATCAGAGAAAGACCTAGTTGATATTGGAGTTTCGAGACAATGTATTATCAGCTGTAAAAGCATCCAAATTAAACAGATGGTGCATGCAGTCAGAGGGAGGCCTATGAGGATTGCACAATTCATAATTAGGGAATTTCCCAATTAAATAGGGGCTAATTCCTTGAGGGACAACGCAAAGAAATAAGGGCTTGGGAAAGCAAGAAATTGGCTAAGTATTGGCCTGATATTTTCTAGGAAGTAATGAGATAAATAGAGATAATGCAAAGGTTTCTCGGGCTTGAGAAAAGCATTGTAATATTCTCATATTTTTTGATTAATGTAATATACAAATAGAGGGGGGTTTTAGCTGCGGTTTTCCCCAGGAAATCATTGTGTTATGTGTGATTGGATTCTTTCTCTTGTATGCTTCGTGATTTGATTGATCATTTATTGCTTCTGTCGATGAGTAGAGTAGATTCAAGTCTATTGTTTTAACATATTACAATTAGCAGTTTGAATCTACAAGGAATTTCAACATTTTTAGCAGGTATAAATAGCTATTAGTTCTATTGATTACCATGAAAACTTGTAAACTTGTTACAACCAATAGCATGAGAGCATACAACTATTATTAGTGTGTTTGTTAATTTGTTTTCATTAAGAATTTCATATTGTAATTTCATATTCATAGTTATTAGATATACTCTGATTTCTATGCATATAGATAAAATGCTAACTAGATTATAGTTTTGACAAACGCTAATTTATAATTTCTTGTTACAAATAGTGGACTCGAAAATGGACAAAATGTGAGAAGAAACAAAAAGTGATTTTTTCTATGGAAAGTTTTGAAAGTACCTTCTCCCTCGTACTTGTTCTTCTATATATGTATCTTTAACTATTATATGTTTTCTGGAAATTGAACAAAGCATTGCATTCAATTACAATGTATAAAAAACACAGTAAAAAGAGGTAATAACATAATGTAATAATCAAATAATGAATACAGATATAAGAACAAATAAATAATAAAATAGTAAATAGAATAGACACATAACTTTTTCCAAGCCATCATTTTCTATAACTATGTCTCTTCTATTTCCATTCGTTTTCCCTGGTTAAAGATATGAATTAGCTCATATGCATAGACATAATTAAAAAATATTGAAAAATGAATAGGAATCATGTATAAATTTTGTTACAGAATTTCCACAATAACATAAACTGGGAAATTAAGAAAAAGTAGTATTACACACAACATGATTCATTTGTCCAATTCCTGTTAGCTCACAAAATCATATCGTCGACAGTTCACAATGGAATTCCCATCACAATTACAAATTCCTTATCCTCCTTCCCCTCCCTCGCCTCTTCATCGCAATCACTATTAACAATATACTATTGACTAGAGCCATTGGATTTAATCGAAAACACAAGTTTGTTTTAGCATCTACACTAGTTGAGGCTCGATACATTTTTGAACCATCAGATCAAAGAGATCCTACTCATTGGATCTCATCAAACCACAAATCCATTTTAAAACCACATAGTAGTGAGAGCCTGACATACATCAAAATAGTCCTATCAAAAAAACTTATGCCATTGGATCTTAAAGAAACACCATCAACCTCGCACACTTTTCTCACTCAGTTATATGATGACATTAACTTAATAATAAAACTCGCAACTTATTCGAAAATCGCAACCTATATTATGGCATTGTGATTGTAAAATTAATTACTTCTCCATTTTGGATTCGAGCTCAGAACGAACAAACATCTATACAATTCAAGTCTCTGTGAAACAAGTAATATTATCAAGACTTACCATACTACATTAATCATAACCAATGAAGTTTATGGATTTAAAACAAAATTCATAGCTTACGCATCATTAGAATCACATAAAATGTAGTCATGCATGAACTACATCATGATCACTCCAGTATGAATGCAAAACATTGACATGCCATTGATCAACATGGAAATTTATCCAAATGTGATCTATGATGCTTTTTTTTGGGGAATAAACTTGTTACCTCTTGTAATCGTTTTGACTACATGTACTCTAATAACTATTTACTTCGTTTTCTATCTGAATTGATGTCAATATTGAAATCTCCAATAATTATAAAAATATAATCATTATGTTCGAATTGTGATTTTTCCATTGCAATTGCTTCAATAACAACTGAAACAGATGCAAATGACACAACATATACATTTATTATGCACAATCGATATTGGAAATAGATATTTGACAAAACAAGTTCAGTTTCGTTGTTCCAAATGTTCTTGGTTGATATGATCTCTAAGTTTGTTTTCTACACAAGTAAGCACTCCATGAAGATAACTTGATATGTTGAAATTAATTTGCAAAATTCATTATTTGATAGTGGAAAGGTTACATGCATTTCTTGGATACAAAGAATCATAACACTCATTAGATCTTCATCACGTACAATGTCATTGACATGAGCATATAAAATTTGTGTTTTCAAACTTGAAATCGTTATAAGTAATACATTTGCTATTGGATTTTTATATATTCTGGTTTCCACAATGCATGAGTTCTTAAGCGTTTCGTTTCTTCTAGTGTGTTATTATTCACAATTCTTTTGTGCTAGTTTCTCAACAAGATATAATGATTCTATTATTCTAACTTGTGACAATGTTGTGTATACTAGTCCATGTGTTGATACACCATGCAGATCAAATGCAAGCCCATCTAATGTTAAGCCCTACGATCGATATATTATTCTAGCACAAGCTAACTGTATTGGAAATTGTTTCCACACTAGAGTTTTAGAGCTCTTGCTAGGACATGCCGCTGGTTTTGAAACACATAGTATTAGAGTCCAATTCGGTGAGATCATTTTTTCATATTGTTCATGATGCTTGTTTCTTTGCAATTTACCAATGTCTTGACTTACAAAATCTATCCAGATTACATCAACATTTTCCCCATCTTTTGTATTTGTTTTTCATATTCCATCTGCTCCATTAATAAGGCCATGCTCTGTATTATAGTTTCCTGCATATAGCTTAATGAGAACATTGAATTTGATAATGTTAGGCCCCTATACTACTAGTGTAACCCCTTATTGTTATTAGCATAACCCACTTATTATATTGATGTACCCATGTAGTGCCATTATTGTTACTATTGTGCCCCATAGAAGCCCACTATTTTTATTATTGTGCCCTTACATTATTATTGTTATGTTGGCTCTGATTATGTTATGACCCCTTAGACTCCTATATATAGAAAGAAGGTCTTTTCATTTGTATCATCCAAGAATTGTTCATTTATGTAATGTAAAGGAGGTTGCCCCCTCGAAGAGGCTGAATTCTAAGGCGTTGATCTATCTTTTCTTGAGCTGGTTTCATAACATTTGGTATCAGAGCTTTGGATTCTAGGGTTTCGCTGCTCCAAACAGGTCATCGTGGAATTTTCGCTATAACTTTTTTTCTGTGACGTTTCAGAAGTTGCAAAAAAAACCCATTTGAGAAGAAATCACGCTGAATCTTGGATCCGAATTTCAGAACTTTTTGCATGATATTTGCGAAGATATGATCTGAGGAAGTTGGTCTTTTTGCAGACTTCTGAATTACATTCAAAACAGGTGACCTGGGGAAAATCGTCATAACTTTCTCTCTGGGGATCGGATTGAAATTTCGTAAGAAGGTACAGAAAGAGGAAGGACTATAGTTTCTTTCATGCCTATTTTCAGATCCAGAGGTTGAAACAAAGACTCGTGGCACGTCGTACAAGTTCGCTCTACTGAACTAGTCTATAATCAGGTCATCTTGGGAGATTGTGCATAACTCTTTCTTGGAGAATCCAATTTGGATCAGAATGGTGGCATTGGAAAGAGGACACCGAGGGCTACTACAGGTCACAATTTCAGAACTTAAAGTTCTGAAAGTACAGAGTTATAGTCGTTTCAAGTTCGAGCTCCTAAAATCAAGGAAAAGCAAGATGAGGAAGTTTGATGGCAATGATCCGGTAAATTGGATACTTCAGATGGAGCAATATTTTGATCTACATGGTGTACAACTGTTAAAAAAGGTATGTATTGCATCTTCATATTTAGAACCAGATCAATTTTTATGGTACAAAGGGCTTTGTTCTCGTAAACAACTTGTTACGTGGTCAATTTTCACGGAGGAAATGATAGCACATTATGAGGATACAAAGAGCAACACCTTCTTTAGAGAAACACCACAACAATTGGAAAGAGTAAGAGGGCTTCGTGACATAGTGGAAAGAAAAATTATGGAAACCAGGAAGCGTACCCCTCACAACTATAAAGATGGAAGTGTTGTTTCTCTTAGCCTTCCACAACCTACAAGGGTTACACCACAACAATTGGAAGAAAAAAGAGAAAAAGGGCTTTGTTACAATTGTGATAGCAAATGCACTAAAGGTCATAAGTGTGCTGAGAAGAAATTATTTTACATAGAATATGAAGAGGAGGAAGAAAAGGATCAAGAAACAACAAAAGAAGAAGATATACGCCAGGACCCCACCCCAGAGAAAGAAGAAATGAATTAGACCATATCTTGTAAAGCATTGGCAAGAATTACCACTCCTCAAACTCTCAAGATAGAAGGACATATGAAGAAGAAAAAGGTGCAAGAAGTGAAAGATCACATCGAGAAAGAAGAAATGAATCTAACCATATCTTGTAATTCATTGTTCGAAATTACCACTCCTGAAACTATCAAGATAGAAGGACATATAAGGAAGAAAAATGTTCAAGAAGTCAAAGATCACATCGAGCATCAACAAAAAGTTCTCCAACTTTTAAAGGATAACGCCACCTCGGTGCAAAATCAAAAGAAACAACAGGTAGATAAACATCGTAGTGAAAAATGTTTTGATGTAGGTGATTGGGTACTTTTACTGCTACATCTCAAGCAAGCTATTTATGAGAAGGAAATGTTGGCAATACTACATGCACTTAAAAAATGGCAACCTTACCGAATGGGAAGACTCTTCAAGGATGAGGATGTGGAAGCATTGTTTTGTGCTATTTATATTATCCAACCAGATTGGATAAACGAAGCAAGGGATGAATGGAAGAAAGATGAAGAAGTATGGCCACTTATTCAAAAGTTGCAAAAGATCCCAATTCAAACAATATTGCCAGAAATTAAAGAGGAAGGAAAAATCATATTGGAACCTGGAGCAGTCACAGAAACAAGAACCTGACAGCTACGAAAGCGATCAATTTCAAAGTATCTCATCAAGTGGAAGAACTTACCCGCTGAATATTCCACATGGGAGGACAAGAATTTTATACAGAAGCATCAAGAACTACTCAAGCGTTGAGGACAACGCTTTTTGAAGGAGAGGGGCATGTTAGGCCCCTATACTACTAGTGTAACCCCTTATTGTTATTAGTATAACCCACTTATTATATTGATGTACCCATGTAGTGCCCATATTGTTACTATTGTGCCCCATAGAAGCCCACTATTTTTATTATTGTGCCCTTACATTATTATTGTTATGTTGGCTCTGATTATGTTATGACCCCTTAGACTCCTATATATAGAAAGGAGGTCTTTTCATTTGTATCATCCAAGAATTGTTCATTTATGTAATGTAAAGGAGGTTGCCCCCTCGAAGAGGCTGAATTCTAAGGCGTTGATCTATCTTTTCTATCTTTTCTTGAGCTGGTTTCATAATAGATAAGAATTATTGCTAGAAACCCCATTGTTTTCTCATATGGTACATAACCTATTTCCTTACTCTCATCATCCTCAATAACATCAAGAACTATTAACTCTTCCTTTGCATGTAGCAACATTTTATCATTGTGCTTCTATACATCTCTGTTCCTATAAAATATGTATGGGAATAATCGATTTAGTGGAGTAGGTCTATGGAAATTATTATTTATATATTCAATGTATTCATCAGGTTGTTTATTCATTCACATTTTTTTTAGGATTTCAATGATTTTTTTTGTCTTTTTGACTCATTGTCATATGTAATTCATAGCATTTTACTTTTTCCTTCCAAAAATCATATGTTTTTTTCTCCTTTGCCATGATTGGATACTAAAATGTTAGAGAATATTTGATAGGTTACACTTGGAATAAGAGTCACTTGAAAATATTATATCAACATTTCCAAAATAAGCTAATGGACTATGCTTTATTTATCATAAACGTTTATACACTTGGTACAATAATGTTGCACCTATCAAAGATGCTTCATTAATAAGAACCACAAAAAGCTACTCAAAATGTTTTGTTAGCGTGTCTAAATTTTCACTTTTAAGTGAAAGATATTATTATTTGTTAAATGACAAATGGAACGGAGAATGAAACATTATACCACCTGTATTGAATGCTTCCTTTCCTTTATATGCTATCACGATTCCTTGTAGCTGAGTTGGCTCATATTCCAACATGTTGCAAATTAAATATTGGAATATTGCTTTTGAAATAAATGTAATTCCATTAGCTACACCACCTATCACAAATACATATATTGCTTCATTTAGATTTGTTTTTTTTTGTTGTTACGATTTCTTTCTCTATTTTTGCTTGCTTTGTGTTCAACATGTTAGAGCTTGAAATTTCACCTCAGGCTGAGAAAGGTAAACCTCAAGGCAACATCAAACCACTTAGCCTCGTAGCTAGCGCTACGGGGCTGGAGAGGGCTCTCTTCGGTCTATCTCAATAAAGATCTTCAATGGGCGAGATAACCAATAGGGTAACACTGATTTTAGGCTAGTAAACTGATCAAAAAGGTTGATTTAGGGTTTTTAGGGTTTTTGGTGGCAAATTGAGGGGATGGAAATTTTGGGTGCGGGGATTGGACACAGTTTCTGCAGGGGGTTCTTTGGGGCGAGGTAGGAGACAGTATTGATGCTTTTGATTGAGGTGGATGGTCAGGAATGACAGGTGAGGAGCTAAGGAGAGCAAACAATAACTCTGAATTCTCCTTAAACAGTAGAAAACATTGAAATTAAACAAACTTAAAAGCAGAGCATGACAGTCATGAATTCTTACTTTAACACTTCGTTTGTTTAATGTGCAGAAGGAAAAGAAAGGAAATGATTCACATAACACACTTACAGGTACATAGAGAAACACACCATCAATACATGTAACCACAAGAATCCCAAAAAGGATTGCAAAACCCTGGTCTTCCTTAGCCAAAAATTGCAGAGATACAGTGAATAATACAATGATAGCTTATCCCTCAAGAGTCCAACCTTCCAACCTCTGAAAATGATTGAGAAAATACATAATATAGGCAAGCCAACCTCTTCCCTTGCCTCTAGGGGTCGAGCTCATCCTTCTAGGAGCTGTTTCAACCAATTCTAAACTGAGCACTAAAATCTAGGCAGTCAAAACAACTTGCCTCTATAAGCTAGGAAACCAATTCATTCATTTAATTTTCACCCTTTTCATGAATGAATCTTCTAGAAGAGGTACATAAGAGTAAAAGTTTCATAAAAGTACAATAATTACATCAAAGAGCCTAATAATCCACCCCAAAAAGTCAAACAGGGTCAAACTGCGTTTTTCTGAGCTGTACAATGAAATTTGGAAAAGTTTGCCTGACGGGTCGCGCGCCTCTGCCTGACGGGTTGCGCACCTTTGGGACCACATTTGGGGCGCTTACAGGTGTCCAAATTGAGCAAGAGTAGGCTTGTTGGAAAGGTCTGTCAGTCTACTTTCCAACCCAACTAGAATTTTTGAATTTGGTGGTCATTTGCCCCTCCAAAATTGCAATCTCCCAAGACTGCTTTCTGTGTCTCAAAAATGTGGCAGAAAGTCATTTTTTGCTTGTTTTTTGACTTTCTGGAGGCCCAAAACTTCATAAAATCTCAAGTCCATTGATGAGCATATGTAACTTCTCATGAAAAATCTGGAAATGCTGAGTTTTTGCAAAATGGAGTTGCCAGGATGAAGGGTTGCGCGGGGGGTGAGACCTGTTAATGGAGAAAACCTGTAATTGCCTGAAAAAACCAAAATTTACCCAAAATACTCAAAATTTCTTGGGATTTGTGCTGTGGCTAGGCTATTTAGTGCCTTGGTCCTTCAGTGAGGCCTCGGCCAAGATATGGAGGGGATCGGGCCTTTTTCTCCGTTTTTTTGCTTTGACCAACCGCCTTTGGAGCACTTTCATCTTTGCCTTGTACACATGCATTCGGGCCCAATAGTGGTTTTTCATGTTCCGGAGCAGGCTCAACTTCTGGTGTTGACTCACGGTCATCACTTTGCTCATAGTCGGTTTCGGTTTCTGACATGGTTTCAAGAGCAAAGTGGCTGAAATGTATTGCTGTTTTCGCTTTGAAAACTGCTGATTAAAATGCTGTTTCAAGGGGGACAAGGAGCATGAAGGGAATGTTAGGGGAGGGACACTTTTAAAGGGAAAATGGGAATAAATATATAACACAGGGATTTAAGGAAAAAACATTGCAAAAAATCATTGCACATGCATCATCATATACATTGTTTACATGAGTAATGAGAGGTAGGGTTAGGGCTTTAATTTTTCATTTTTTAGGGAAGAGGGGTAGGGTTTGGCTTTTTCTTTACAAATTCAAAAGAGAAATTTATATAGAAAAACAGGGAAAATGACATGGGAAATGGGGAAAATGATTACAAGGGGAATACCTTCAAACAGCATAAAACCATAGGCAGTTTTACAATTTCAAACTACAGCCACATGGAAGCTTTTCTCTTGCACAATGAGATCTTTACAAATGAATTCATGATGTCTTTAACCATAACAAGCAACCATTTTTAAGTTGGAGAGCCTACCTTAGGCAATTTGGCGATTTCGTAGGGTCCTTGGACAAATTTGCAGTCGGTTTGGAAAGGAGGGCGCTGACGGGTCGCGCGCCTCACCCAACGGGTCGCGCACCACTGATGGGTCGCACCTGTGTAAATTTTGCACTGGAAAAGGCAGCCTGATGGGTCGCGCGCCTCTGACGGGTCGCGCGCCAGGCTCAACGGGTCGCATTTTGCAGGAGGCTTTTGGAGGCCTTCCCGGTGTCGAAATCGGGCGCAAGATAGCTCGTTGGAAAGGTCTTTGAGTCTACTTTCTAACCCAACTTGAATTTTTTAATTTAGAGTTTATTTTCCTTGTCAAAAATCAAATCTCCCAAGACTGGTCAAAATGTGCCAAATGAGGCTGCCTCAAGGAAGAATGCTGTTGCAGTAAACTTTTGAATGCCTTCCTCAACCCCAAATTGAGCTCATGATAGCTCATTGGAAAGCTATTTGTGTATATCATTTTACCCATCAAGAAAGTCATTTGGCCAACAAAGCTAGGAGAAAACTTGATTTTCCCAAGGTCACTTCAGTGGTGCCTTTGATTCTCCTAAGGCAACGGTATTTTTGACATTTCTCTCAAAACATGAAACCTGTGTAAAAAGTGAAGGAGTTTTTTCTTACTTGGCATGTTTTGAACAAAAACCTCTCTCAGTTTCCCAAAATTCATCTTTTATTTCTCTAAAACATCTTTTGAGTGAAACTTATCCCGATGTGTGAAACAAGGAATTCTGTCAAAATGAAGCGAAATGAAGGGGATAGGGGGCTTCTAAATTCTTGAGAAAATTTTTGGGAGTAGGGAGGGATGTTAGGAAGCAGGGGAAAGTGGAATCTCATAGATTGAGTGAGGGGAAGGGGTCCAAAAGGGCAAAACACAGGCCAAACCTAGAAAATTGCCAGGTTGTAGCTAGAAATTAGGGTTTGTGCAAAAATGAGGATTTCAGCGGATCTAAGGGATGGGAAGAATTTAATAAGGTACTTTAAGGATAGGGGAAGGTGTATGAACATCATGATACAAGTTTTGCTAATGATTTGACCGTCCAAGAGAAATTGCCTTCAAAACCCTAGGAGAGGGAAATGACCTTGCCTGGGTGCAACTGAAGCATGTACAAGGTGTAAAATGACTCATTAGACACTGACATGATGATGACAACCCTATGAATAATGATAGACTCAGCTGAATATTGACATAGATTGACATTTGAGCAATTTTGAAAAGAATGAAAGCAACCCTAGATCTAATGCCTAGTGACCAAATTTTGCTTGAAGACTCATTGAAATGACAAAATTTGGCCTTGACACTCTAAGACCACTTTGTAAGAGCATGTTTGATCACTGGAGGAAGGCTGGGAAGACTGACACTAACACAACAATCTAATGATTTAATATAATTTTGTTTGTTCTAATATTTGTGGTTGTTTTACGATTTGGTACAGTCTCTCAACTATTGAATTTGCATTTATGAGCTCTTTCAAATATTCAAATATGATTCAATATTTTACTCTTGATAACCTCTTTTGATATCTATTTCTTGATATGTAGGTATATTTTCTTTAAACAATTCACTCTCTTTATTTTCAAGTTCAAGTTCAATGTTATCAATATCAGTCCATGATGCTATATTTTTGTTCATGAAATTTTTTTCATTGCATTTCATGACTTCTTTAAATGATACATATGCATTTTTCCAAGTCGAATATTGTTCTTTAAAACTGCTTTTGTCAATACGATATGTAACATACAACATCAATCGCTCTCTGTATTAATTATCAGGTTCAATATGCTTATTTTATTTCAAATATCTTATAATTTATGGTTTCTTAGCAACTCCCATGGGGGCTTCATCAATGAACCTTTGACCTATCACATGCATTAGTGGCATGTTAAGCAATACCCTTAATTTAACTACATATTGGAGAATACCCCTAAAAATCACATTATTTAACCCCCTACCAATAAGAACGCAATACACCTTCCCAATTTAAAAACCCCTAATTTCACTAGATATTGTAGGTATCCATTTTTTGATTAACATTTTTTATACCCCTTTATATTTTTTCATTAACTATAGCCCCTATATATCCCTCAATATATTATGCCATTTTTTCCTCAATAGATTCCCCCAATATGAACCCACGTGGTATGGTATTTCTCCCCCAGTGAAGCCCTTGTGGCACCTCCTCTCTTCTTGCCTTGTAGTGTATAACATCCTGCAAATTATGCTATGCATATATGTTCAATGTTTTCTTGTCATTTTATATAATGATCAATGATTTATAAACATGTTATGTTTTCTAAATCAGCTCGTTCACATTCTAGCTCTTTCGGCCTTTTTAGTACAAATTCTCGATCATTTATCATTGAAGTATTAATCAATATACATTTCCTTGAGAAAGTATTGAGTGGAAATGACAATACTATATATACAACCTGATTTGCAGACATTTGTTGCAAATTTAATAATTTTTTTCCAAGTCTAGCAATTGTTTCTATGACATCACCATTAGTTTTTTCACAATCAATTTGTATACGTTTAAACATTGACATCATTGTTTTATCGAGTTTTTTTGTGTACAAACTAGAATAAGTAGTTGTAGCGTATGAGTCAGGTACAAATTATGCATCAATATTTGCACCCCATATTGATGGAATATGCTAAGTAAAGCTATTAGTCCATATGCATGTTGGCTCCCTTTTCAGTAAAAATTTCCTTGGCTTCAGAGTACATTAAATTGCGTGAATGTACTCACTTTAGCTTAGACCCAATTTCTCAAGAAAACCATCAAATGTACATGTTTAATCATGTTCCATATTTTCTAGTGCATCAAATATCAACCTTTAATTTGCTTTTGTATTTGCATGATCAAGTTTCATAAGCTCAAGTATTTGTGTTTTTCACATTGTTGGAATCGCGAAATTGAACCTACAATCCATGTGTTTTTTTTTTCTTACAAGTTTTCATATGACGATGATGTTGAATATTTTTCAGGTATGCAAGAACAATACTTGAATCAAAACACAAGTACTTGTCAATGAAATTTTCAATTTCAATGTTTGTACTTGTTGTGTAGATAGGGGCATTTTTTATCCATAACAATGCATGTTCATGTTGGATTTCTCAAATTTGGAATTATTTTACAAATAAATAGTCAATGACCTCACCAAAATACTTTGATTTATTTAAAATTAATTGGCGTAGAGAATTCATTCTACTTATGCAATATCATACACAAGTAATGGGGTCCGTTCTAATCAAGCTCTCAATATCATCCTCTTCTACTTGGATTTTAGTTGAATTTTTTTCTCTCGCTTTATTTGTTCCCAAGCCTTTACTAGAGGCTCCCAGAGATGCTCAACACTACAAAGGAAACTAAGAAAGTCGATGGATCAAATTGTCGAATCATTTCCTATAGTTTAATGAAAAAATGCAAAAAATAGTCCAACAATGCTCGTATTAGTTTAAGATCCATATACCCAACATTTGATTTCATAATTTGTTTCAAATTTACTTTTGTCCTAACATATTTAATTGTTGGATTTTTCCCTTTTAATTGTTATTTCCTTATTCGAATCCAAATACAATTAAAGACTTGGCCGAGGATAATTGGCACTGCTTTGTAAAATAGATTCGTTATCTTGACACAAAAATTCCCATCGAACAATATCATGAAATGTAATGTCTTTTGTAACTATGCCTCGTTGCTTTCTCCCAAACAACAACATCAGGAAACTCATCTCTTCCAAATATTTATCTCTAAATATTCCCAAAGGTCTATAGACTTCACTAGGAGCAATGTTTATTTGATTATTAAGGATATCATAAATACTATGTGAATCACTAAATCCATGTTATACTAGTATTTTTGTTACTAATTCTTCATCATAACCGTCATTATCATCATTTATTTCTGTATCTGTCTCAGATGCATATGCATATTTGTTCTGATTAAATACTTGCTTCTAGTTTTTGTTTATTTTGACATTATAGATTTTATAAAGCATAGTTTTAAACAATCGTTTCAATGCCTTCATCTCTTTATGAATGCGAATTTGCCCAACAACATATACATTTTTAAACACTAAAAATATTTAAATTTCTAAAATGACTGTACTAGATTAATTTATGTCATGAGGAAGTGTAGTTTGCATTCGAGATGTATCAACATGTACATTGATTAGTCCACTAGCCAATTCTAATTGTGGTTTTCTAAAATTCTTCCCATGTTCTCATATTTGCAAAAATGGTAATCTTGGTGCTATTAATCTTTCTTTCAATTCATAAAGGTATTTCAATATGGATATTTTTTTATTTTGCCTAATTCGCTCTGGAACAGTAAATTCGATAGCCTTGTCACTATCTAATGCCTTTTTGTATTTTCTACATACGTGTTGGAAAATGTAACTAGGTTCGGTCTTCATTTAATGTATTTGAGTCATATTGTAATGTACTTGTCAAAAGAATAAATAAAATAATTTATTATTATTATTATTGTGACTTATTAAAGCATGGGTTTCATGCTTGGGTCACCATGTTTTAGGTCAAAGTCCCCATTGAGGACTTATAGGGTTTATTTTGAGTCAATATAGTCATTTTACTTTTAAAGAGACCCTTCTTGGGCTTTTGAATCATGTAAAAAGGTTAAGTATTGAGTCAAACATAATTTATGTATCCTCCACACCAAGTCAACCTAGAAGAGATCAAGTGAGCCTAAGGACCCTAATTCGACCTCACATGAAGCCTATAAATACAATCACATCAAATTCATTTGGAACACAATCTTTCACAAGAAGTTCGATGTCTCTTGTAGCTAGGAAAAGTGCGGAGTTTGAAGTTGGGAAGCCAAAATAAGTGCGAGTTGGGTGGAGTCTAAGGAGAAGAAGAAAATTGAAATTTTGGTGCCTCTCTCTCTCTTTTTGGTTCCCTAGGTTGGGAGATCGAAGTCTTCCAAATTTTACTATTGGCGGAAGGTGCTGCCTAGTCGAAGTTGCTGGAAAGGGGTCGAAATTCTGGGAGGATGACGTGGTGTGGAGGGAAGGTCTGGATTTTGTCTAGGGTGAAGAGTCTCAAAGAATACTATTGAAAGGAAGAATTTCTTGACTGGGTTTTACCCTCAAGGAGATTTTTCCCTGGCATAATGCCTACAGCTGGTGTCTATTGTTTTATGTGCTGCTGCTTAGACAATTTCTTGATGAACTAAAAGAAATAATATATAAAGAATTATAATAATAAGAAACATCACAAGTAATTATCAAGAATAAGAAAATCTTTCTGCCTTTCTGATTTTCTAACAATACCCACCTATTTTTCAAATCATTGGTTGATTGTCTTTCTATGACATATTTTTTAAAGTAATTTTTATTGAAAATCACACAATCACAAATTGGTACATCTTATATTTTTTAAAATATTGTTGTTCAACAACTATTTTGAATGTATAATCAAGCAGTTGTAAAGATTCCTTATGTTCATTTGTAGACACCACATTCTGTCTTGAATTTGATCGTTTCGATAACTTGATGTTACCATCATTATCTTGTATCATATTTAATTTTTCATCATTCTTGCTCTTGATATGTTTTTTTAGTCAATGCAATGATAAATTCCCTTCTTTAATTACAATAATTTCGTCAACATCCTTATTTCTTATACATTTTTTGAGTTGTTGCAATGATAACCATGATTTATTGTTTCTATTGATAATGTTTGTATTAATTTCCATGGTATGTACATATATGCCCATGTTTTTAAATCCATCTGCATTCCCCCCATCATATTTTACATAATATTCTTCTATATATTGCTCTTCGTTAATTGCTTCAATATTATGAAAAGTGTTTTTCTCTTTTTCTATTTCTTCCAAAGGCTCAAAATGCAAATGATTTATATATGTTAGATATTGTATAACATGCAATATTGTTTCTCCTTCCTTGATTGAGGAAAAATTAGTTACAACATTCAATGCATCAATACACCATATGCATATAGTTATATTCAAAATATAGTGTATCCAATCATAAACAAAATGCCACCACCTATATTACCTTTTTCATATGGCAATGCTAATTCTATAATGTATCCTTGCCAATTGACTACTTGAGGAATTACATAATTGCATACTCGTTCATGTATTTTCCTATGCACCTTGATGCAAACAAATCATTATGCATAGTTTCATTGTCAAAAGTCTATGCAACTAAGCATCCTAGACATGGCATATCATATTCATTATGTGTCAATTGTCGTATTGTTTCAAAACAACTTTCATTGTAAATACTCTTGAATCCAAACATTCTCTTAAATCCATGTCTCCTCTTGGATTCCTCTATTTGCATCCATTTATGTTCTATCTCTTCATATTGTGCTATATTCAACATATATTCACAATCAATTAATGTTAATCTTCTTTTCTTGCACAAAAGTGGCTCAAAATGTCTAGCAATTGGATCTTCGTCATGGAACAATATGTGATAACTATCTTTGTATAAATATGAATTAAAATACATATAAATTTTCGTTCTTGTATTTGACTAGAGTATTATCAGAATTTTTAGCCAATTCAATAACCAATGTATACAAAATATGTCCCCTCATACTCCTCTTTACTGAGGAAGCATAGAAATTGAAGTTGATTTTGTCATCTTTTCCAAATAATAATTTGGGTTATTTACCGCATGCATTTCTATCAATGCATCTATGTTCAATCCATGTTGGTAAGACAAAATTGCTTCTACATTGTGTCACTTTAAACAATTTTTGAAAGGTAGTGTGGTTCCTTCTTGTAATGCTATTGTCATGTATCTAAAATGCAATAGAATTTGTATAACATCGAATATGAAATCTCTTATAGCATATGCAAAAATGTTTAAAAAAATTGATTATGATGGTCTAGAACTACATCTATACGTTTCTTTTTTTATAGAAACCATATGCTTTTCCATTGATGCCTTAACAATCACGTTCCAAAGAGCTTCTAATTTCATTATGACCTATCGCTCCATGATAAGCACAACACAACCAATCTTGAGTGAACATTATGAATTTGTTCTCACATGACTTTTTATTACTTTTTTATTCAATTAGTACTCAATATCAAAGGATTTAATGCTTCT
This sequence comes from Pinus tabuliformis, assembly GCA_031772625.1. Lineage (NCBI taxonomy): Eukaryota > Viridiplantae > Streptophyta > Pinopsida > Pinales > Pinaceae > Pinus > Pinus tabuliformis. The sequence continues at coordinate 305,668,830 of CM062807.1, forward strand.
AAAATTCACCGGTCTATCCATATTTCAAATCGTCTATGCAACTCCAAAAAATCTGAGACAAAATATTTTGGAAAAAAGGAACAATGAGGAAGACAGAAAATATGATATAGCTATAGACAACAAAGCCATAATGTGACTTTACCTGAATAAGCTGAAAAAATACTTTTATTATTTCATTATAATTTGGTTCAAGTTACCCGAATCAATCCTCTCACATGGTAAATGAATCATCAATCAGTAAAATTACCCATTTTCCCTATAAGTCTAGATCACTCAATAAATATTTTCAATTCATTCAATGTTAGGTCCCTATAATACTAGTGTAGCCTCCGTATTGTTATTCTTTGTTTAGCCCCCTCATTTTTATTTTTGTGCCCATGTAGCCCCCATATTTTTATTGTTGTGCCCCATAGAATCCTACTATTATTATTGTTGTGCCCTTACATTATTATTGTTATGTAGGCTCTGATTACATTGTGACCCCTTAGACTCCTATATATACCAAGGAGGTCTTGTAATTTGAATCATCCAAGAATTATTCATTTATATGATGTAAAGGAGGTTTCCCCCTTGAAAAGACTAATTTTCAAGCCCTTAATCTATCTTTTATTTTATTTTGTGATTTGATTGCATAACATTTGGTAGAAAAACTTCGGATTCTAGTGTTTCACTGCTTCAAATAGGTCATCTTGTATTTTTCATTATAACTTATTTTATATGAGGCTTCAGAAGCTCAAATTTCTATCGCGTGTAACCAAAAACTTGGTGAAATTATTGTAAAAAATTTATATATTGGTTCGCTATATTTTCTTAGATATGGTCCAAAGAAATTAGGATTTCTGCATGCTATAGAATTCAGTCTCAAATATGTGACCCAGTAAAAATAGTCATAACTTTCTTTTAAAGAATTAGATTTGAATTCAGTGAAAAGTGACTGAAATTGTAGAGACTGTAGTTTTATTTTATATTAATTTTAGGGCCGAAGATTGGAACAGTGACACATGGAATCACGTACAAGTTGTCTCTATTGAGCCAGTCCATAATCAGGTCATCATGGGAGATTTGGCATAACTTTATCTTGAAGATCCAAAAATTGGTTTGAATTGTGGAGTTAGAAAGAAGACTTAGAGGGATACCACAAAACTAAATTTCAGACCTTGGGAGGCTGAAATTACAATGATACAAAAATTTCAATACCAAGCTCCAAAAAGAAGGAAAACGAAGGTGTGTATTTTTTAAATTTGCGTAAGTTTTGTTTGAAAAATTAGTCTAAAGTAATTGAAAGGGCATAGTAAAGAATATATATCATTATTTAGTTCCAATATGTATAAAAAAAAATGGATACTCCTAGTAAGCAACTAGAAAGATCTACGATGACACATGAAGAAGAGGAAGAAATACAACATGATATATCAAAATTACGAGACCAAGTGCAACAAATTTCACTCTCATAGAGAGTAATAAAAAATGAATGGGAAGCGATGATGAATGTTAAGATGGATGGTTTAGAATAAAAAATAAAAGTCGATATGCAAAGTTTGAAGGATGCTTTAAAAGAAAATATGGAAGGTTTGAAAAAGTTGTTACAAATTATGCTTCCTAATGATGGCAAGGTATTCCATGAAATTCATGATGAGAACAAAAGGAATGTTAATCATGATCTTAGAGACTCTAAAATTTGGGTTGAATACCAACCAAATTCCAAAGATAGATAGATATGAGTAAGTTTGATGGCAAGGATTCGGTAATATGGATACTATAGATGGCGCAATATTTTGATATACATGATGTGCAACACACACAAAAGGTACACAATGCATCTTTATATTTAGAACCCAATCAGTTCGAATGGTATCAATGGGATTTTTATCATAAAACACTTGTCACTTGGTCAATTTCTACGGAGGAAATAATAGCACATTATGATGATACAAAGAGAAACACCTTCTTTAGCCAATTGATAAATATCAAACAAAAGCGTTCAATGACAGAGCACATTGAGGACTTCAAAAAATTGGATATCAGGGTAACTAATATTCCAGTGGATCATAGGATTGATGTCTTCATAGGGACTTTAAAGGATAAAATCCAAGTGAGGTTCACCTATTAGAATCTAACTCATTGGAGACGACATTCAAGGTGGAAAGAGAAGTTGAAAGAAAAATTATGGTAACAAGGAAGTCTACCACTGAAAACTATAAATATGGAAGTGTTGCTACTCCTAGCCTCCCACAAACTACAAGGTTGAGACCATATCAACTGGAGGAAAAAAGAGACAAAGGGCCTTGTTACAATTGTGATAGAAAATACACAAAAGGTTGTAAGCATGCTGAGAAGAAATTGTTTTACATAGCTTGTGAAGAGGAGTATGGAAAGGAACAAGAAACATCAAAAGAAGAGGATATAAACCAAGAACCAACCCCATAGAAAAAAAAATGAATCCGACCAAATCTCGTAATGCATTGGCGGTAATTACCACTCCTCAAATTCTCAATAAAGAAGGATATATAAAAAAGAAGGTAATAGTACTGATTGATTCAGGTAGTACCCATAGTTTTATTCATTGTAATATAGCAAAGGAATTGAGTTGCTTTTTATATCCAACACCTGAGTGTCAAAGTGATGGTTTCAAATGGAGGAAATATAAATCTCTCTAGAAAGTGCCATAACATCAAGCTAACCATGGGGGAATACGCATTGAATAGTCCAATGCTTTCCATTCCAATGGGTGGTGCTCATGTTGTACTAAGAGTCCAATGGTTACAATATTTGGGGACAATAACTTTTAATTTTCAAGAACTTTTCTTGAAATTTTTCTAGGAAGGAAAGGAAATTGAATTAAGGGGAATTGTAGAGAAACCAGGGAAGAGAATCAGCTCTAATGGAAATACAAATCTTTTTAAGAAATAACAACAAGGAATAATTACAAAATTATTCTCACTAGAGTTTCAAACATCAAAATCATCCATTTCTCCACATCCCCAAAAAGTATTGGATAATAATTCCAAGGTATTTGAGACTCCCAAAAGCCTCCCACCTATCTGTGATTATGGTCATGCTTTTCACTTGATTATAAGAAATTTTCCTCCAAACATAAGGCCTTATAGATATCCTTATGCCCAAAAGAGTGAAATTAAATGTGTGGTTGAAAAAATGTTAGAGGCTAGTATAATTCAACCTAGCCAATGTTATTTCTTTTCTCTGGTAGTATTGGTGCACAAAAAGGATGGATCATGGCATATGTGTCTGGATTATAAGGAGCTCAACAAGATCATTATTAAAGATAAATTTCCCATTCCTGTCATTGATGAATTACATGGCGCAATTTACTTCACCAAGCTGGATCTTCATTCAGGATATCATCAATTTAGAATGAAGAATGAAGAAATTCTCAAAAAAACATTCAGAACTCATGAAGGTCATTATGATTTTTTGGTCATGCCTTTTGTCCTTACTAATGCACCTTCCATATTTCAAGGTTTGATGAATTATAAATCCCCCCTCCCACATTTACCCAAATTCACAATCTTGCCAGGGTAAACATGAGACGCGTGTCACTAAGACATGACTTGACCTCCAAGTTCTAGTTATGGAAGTGGGGCTGACACAACAACACTTACATAAATCCTACAGGAACTACAAACCACCCAGGAGCCGAAGAAACACCCCAGGTGCTCAATCCTTAAGCTAGAACGTTGTTTCTCAGATTTAACACCCAAACCACATGCATAACAAGTCTAGGGTGCAGTTATAGGTCTCCAACCACACAAATAGGCCTGTGTCCATGTGGTTTTATCCTAAATTTTTCAATTCTGAGCATGCAGTCCCAATATTTGTGCCACCTTTTCAGACTAACTTCCAGGCCACTACCCATAATTGCCTGTAACTTTCCAGAATCATAATTTACATGATGACAAAGCTAAACATTAAAACTCAAATCAGAAACTTGGTCTAGACAACCTAATCTATAACAAACATTCCGTCAAACATATGGAAAACCTATAAGCTACAAGTCATGAATGCATATCTGATCGTAACTTGATAATCTTCATCAGAGAATAACCAAGAAGTCTCTAAGCCATATCTAGCTAGATGTAATAAAACTTGTTAGTCCATTCATTCATCAAACATTCATATATTCATCAAAACATGTCAAGAACCATGGTTAATAACTATCACATAACCAACAAATAACCAACATAGAAACCATGACAAATCTACCATAATATCACCAACATAATCAATACAAATATTTATGAATCACAGTAGGAAAATAACTCTTATTAATATATGAAAATACCAACCAAGTTAGGGACTTCCACATACCACCCGACCATAGATTGGGCTTAACCAAATCTCTCTTTCAACCAATAACCCCCGCACCATATTCTAAGCATGAATGTGGTATCTCATGGAATAAACCAAAAAAAACCATCCAAGGCTTCCAATCTCCAGAGGCCAAACCACCTCAACCTTTGACCATAGTAATTCCACCTCTATGGTTCGGAACATCAATCAGATTGGTCTCTACCCAAGCTTTCCAGGGCTTCAGGAACAAGTAACTCAACCCACAAACTTCTAGGGCTCCATAGCATTTATTCCAACCACGGCTCCAGGGACTTGTAACTCAACCCCCAAAGGGATCAAAAGTGTTTGTCCCAACTGGGATCTAGGAACTAGTAACTCAACCTAAGATATTGCAGGGCTTCCAGAGCGTTTTTTCCAACCCATATCCATCGAGAAACTGAGCACCAATCAACGAAAATAAGTGGAAAAGTCCACAACACTATGGATATCCAGGAAATGGAAAGGAAATGCTAAAACCACTGTCAATCTAGACAAATCTCCATGCCAATGACAACACATAACCAAAAAATTACATGCATATACCATGCATCTAGAAATCAACAAGGAAATCACACATGCAAACTATTACCTGTAAATAATTCTAGTTGTAGCTATTGATCCAACTATTTCCTTGTGCTCCTTGATTTCCTTTGCCTTCTTTCTCAAAATCCAAGTGAATAATGGAGTGCTCCAAGAATGATCTAAGTGTGCAAGAGTATGAGAGAACAAATATATTCTAACAAAAGGTTGTGAATTGATCCTCATAAGCCTTTTTATCATTGAGGCCTCTATTTTCTTCCTTTTCCTTCATTTTTCCTCTAATTTCCTTTGCATGTAAATATGTGTCTCTTCACCTTCCTTTTCTACTATTTTCCTTTATTTTCATAAATAAATGCCAATTATTGCTAATTTTCCTTTTCCAATTCTGAAAAAAATTAGTTAATCACAAGTCATGCCCACTATAATATTTTTCCCAACATTCATCTTGGAATACGTGTCCCATGACCTTGGTCTTATTTTATTTACATGGAAAATCAACTAAGGGTTGTTACAAACCCCTCCCCCTTGGGGAACACCGTCCTCAATGTTCTATGACACCTATGACCAACAAACCACTGCAAAAAAAACACACTTCCCATGGATATTTATAATATATATTGATGCAATATTTACAATGAAATCCGTTGAAAGAAAAACAAACATACCGCTTATTGGAACTTTATAACACAACTTGTTGTGGTATTTACAACAACATACATATACATATACATATACATATACCAAAAACTCATTTGCTTGAACTAGAAAATAATTAAGGATACATAACCCACATCTGATTGCCCATCTCCCATGTAGCTTCATCGAGCCCAAAGTGCTTGCACTACACTTTAACCTACTCGATTGCTCGGTTCCAAAGCATGAGATTTTTTCACTGCAATATATGCATTGTGGTTCTGGCTGGAATTCTCCCTCTAGTTTCACTTGCAATACAAACCATTCAACCACATGATCAACATCTTGGACATACTTCTTAAGCAATGAAACATAGAAAACATCATGGAATTTGTTAGTAAATTATATATTATGGAGCAATGGAACACATAAAATATTGCAAAAATATAAACACAGAAAACGCATAAAACAAGAGACATAGATATACGTGGTTCACCCAGTTTGGGTTACGTCCACGGAGAAACAACCAGTCCTTCCTTTTATATTATCCGACAAACTGAAGAGATACAACCTACAGCAAATCCGATGTAACACCCTCTTTGCTCTCAATCTCCTCTCTCTTCCTCACTCAGAATACAGATATGCATAGACGCAATAAAATTCCCTAATATATAGTGAGGGGTTGCCTTCTAGGGAAAAAAACCCTCAATTAAACATAACTTCTACCGTAAGATCATCTGCCTAATGAACGACCGACTATAAATTACTAGACTTTTACAAGGCAATTTTACATCTATTTTTAGCTTCGGGGGCGCTGCCCTTGAACCCCCCAGCTGGGGGGATTAGCCCCCTGGGCCCCCCCATGTGGAGGGGTGTACAATATTCCTGGGGTTTACATCTGGCTGAAACCTTTGAATACAAAAGATAATCAAGCTCCACACCCAACATAATTTCACTGTCGGAGGCAGTGCAATTCTGTCGGCCACTAGTCGAGTCCTCTCAAGAATCTCAAAATGCCTGCAATATGGAGGTGTTAGCTTGGCACAAGACCTAATCCTCAAGGAGATCTCTTGGGCTTGATACACAAGTACACATGCTCCTCAACTAGAAACTCCTTGAACACTCTATGATGATCTGTATAATTCATCTGCTTGTCCTATGTTGCCTTTAAATTCCTCTTAATAACCTGCATTTCCTATTCCATTTCAGCCAACATGTCTAGTCCAATCAAAAACTTGCTGACTGGATCACTCCAACTAATAGGAGTATTACAACTCCACCCATAAAGAGCCTTAAATAGAGTCATCTTCAAGGATTCCTCATACCCATTATTATTTGCAAACTCTACCAGTGGAATATACTCTTCCCACTTCCTCTACTGATGCATAACACATCCTCAAGAATCCTATTAACCTTTATGCCTGCCCATCTTTCTATAGATGATAAGCTGCATTGAAAGCTAACTCTATCCCCAAACCTACAAATAATTCCTTCCAAAACCTAGAAGTGAACTTGGCATTTCTGTTTGTTATGATCCTCTTGGGAACACCAAGCAATCTCACTATCTCCCTGATAAATATATGAGCTACCTCACTAGCTGAATTTGTAGATTTAACTGCAACAGAGTGGGCTACCTTACTTAGCCTATCTACCATAACCATGATGGAATCATGCTGTCTCGATGTACTAAGAAAACCTATAATGAATTACATGGAAATGACATCCCATTTCCATTTTGGAATCAGAATTCATTGTAACAAATCAATTGGGTGCTTACACTCAACTTTCACCTGCTGAAAGTCCAAATATCTTGCAACAAACTCAACCACCTATTTATTCAAGTTCGGCCAATGATATAACTTCTTAACTAATGTCAATGTCTTTTGATATCCTAAGTGACCTGAATATGACTTGACATGAAACTCCCTCAAGTTAAGCTTATTGAGATCGTTGTTGTTCGCTACATAAATCTTGCTCCTTAATCTGACCAAGCCATTTTCTGTGAGATGATACTCTTCATCGCTATCACCTTCATGCTACTGCTATAATATTTGCTTCATTTACTGGTACCTGTCATCATGCTATCTTGCATCCAAGTTATTCTCTTGCAAGTATGTCCCATAAGAACTCACAACTGAAATGTGATTCACTTGCACTCTCCTATTAAGAGCATCCACAACCTTGTTCTCCTTGACCTTGATGTACCTGATATTGAAGTCAAACTGACTAAGAGTTGTTGAAGAATCTAGGGCATCTTGTTTTCTATGAGATTATTCTGACAATGATAACAATTTGCGAAGCACTTTTACTTTTCTTTTGTTATTAGAACAATCTTCTTGTATTATTATTATTAGAGTGTGTTCCCTTACTTCATCAAACAATTACAAAAGCAAAAGAGACAAGAACACAAGATGTTAGCTCTTTGCCAGGCAAAACCTCTCTCTCCTAGAGAGGAAAACACTTCTGCACATTTGTCTTATTGAAGCTTTAATTGACAAATGCCAAACTATAGATCCTTGACCAGTAGATCCTCCAAGCACAAGACACAGTGTATATTTTGTACCTTCCCTTATGTTCTTCAATCAAATATTTCTTCTGTACTGCACTTGATCTTCTTCCTTGGCACTTCTTCCGGCAACTACAGAAACCATAGATCTCCATAGAGACCTCTTATTTGGTGTCCTCCTTTCCTTTTCTACCTCGCTTGGTAATATTCCTTCTCCTTAATGCTTAGGCTAGAGAATGAGGCCTTTCTTGAGGTATGTACTTGAGTTTAGAGGCTGATCCTCTTAACCCTTACTGGTACTCTAATTTCTTTGCATGTGTGGCTGATCTAGGGCTTGGAATAGGCCCTTTTTCTTGATCCTTTTCTTCGCTCTAGGTGGGACCTCCTTCGCTTGAGATGGAGGCTTACTAGTAGCCTTTTCTTAGCCTAATCGAAATCTATTATGTTGCTGCACTTATTGATATGATTTGATTGTAGAACTACCCTCCTTTCTTCGCATGTGTGATATAATTAGCCCCTAAAACAACCCCAAAACTTCAGATTTCTTTCTTCTCTTCTTCACTGCCCTAGAAGCACCTTTCTTGCTCATTTTCGCACCTCTTTCTTGCCTCTTCTCTTCACTGATTTCAGAGATCACTTCATTGTATAATGGTGAGATCATACTACCCTATATATAGGTGTATTTCCCTCCTTTTAGGCTGATTTCATCAACTAGTGAGGTCGACTTGACATTTGTGCATAAAAATCCATTTCTTGAGCCGAATTGAAGAGGAGAGTTGTATTCACTGTGGAGGATCACTTTTGACATATTTCTTTGAATCTAGTACATAGATTTACATAGTGTAACATGCCCACATGGGTCTTCAACATTTACATTGACTCTTTGACTTTCCTATAACACTTCAACATATGCTAGACCTATGCAATGAGAAATAAACTCATTGTTACGATTTACAAAAATAATATTTATTTTTCTTTTACAAGTACAAAATAAAAATTACATTTATGAAGACCGAACCTAGTTACACTTTCTTCAACACTCCCTCATAACTAGGCAAGATAAGATGCAATAACAGGAAATGCTAATATTAGTGCCTTCCATTGATTAAAATTATTTCTAATACTCTTGCCATAAAATATAAGGCTATTTTTATATATTTTTGTATTATTGTCTTTTTCCATGAAATATTATTAATAAAAAGGTTCCAGAGGCTTTCTAAAACTAATGATTTACCAAATAGGTGATTTTTCTTAAGGGCCCATCCATATCCTCTTTAGTCTTTGTCTCCTTATCCTTTCCAACACACCCTTTCTAATGTAGGCCAATGTATGTCTATACTAATGATTTACCAAATAGGTGATTTTTCTTAAGACCCCATCCATATCCCCTTTAGTCTTTGTCTCCTTATCCTTTCCAACACACCCTTTCTAATGTAGGCCAATGTATGCCAATAGACATGAATTGCCTCCAAAACATATTTGACTAGAGTTAATTGGTCCTCCCTAGAAACCCACTTGATTTACCAGAGATGTATTCTCTTTTAATCATATTGAATAACTAGATCCAATCACATTTTCCATAAAAATTGGGTCTATTAAGAAATTTAAACTATATTGTAAACTAAAGTTCCCAAGGGCAAGTAAATAATTTAAATTTTATTCAACCACTTCAATTATTTCCTGCAATTTCCTACCTTCTACCTCTAAACCATTGGAAAATGGAAGGGCACAATACACAAAATAATTGAGTGGGATTTTCATTACCCTCCATCTAAATATCTTGTAGATATTTGACTCTCCTTGCCTCTAGAATGGACTTGTCGAAGCCCTCTACCAATATCAAGAATATATAAGAGGATAAAGAAAAACCTTGTCCTAAACCTATGTAAAATTTTAAAATGTGGACTCTACCACATTTATAAGTACTACAAGGAAATAGATGTCACACATCCCTTAATACAATTCACCCCAAAAACACACATCCCCGTTTGAATCAAAACTTCAGATATAACTCTAGGTCCTATCATAGGCTTTGGACAAGTATAGTTTAGCAATCATATTAGACATATTTTTTATTCTAATAACCCATTATAAGCATGCCTAATTACCTCATGAATATATCTTCCTTTTAAGAAGCCAAACTATTCTAGAGAGATCACCTTGGATATAACATTTTTTAACCTCATTTCTAAAACTTTTGAAATTATATTATAAATATAATTTCATAATGAAATAGGAATAAATTCATAAAATGACTCTGGTTTGTCAGATTTTTGGGATGAGACAACTAAAATTTGTATAAAATTTTCTACTAAGTCTCACCTCATCAATAACCCTTATAATATCACCCGCCCACCCACCCCCTGATAAATTGAAAAAACCTTGCAAAGAACTCTATGGTCCACTCATCTCAACCTAAGCTCTTATCTTTTTAAAATGGAGATAATACTGATAATAGCTCATATATTTTCTAATGTATTAACATAGTTCATGGTTTATCCTCCTTAGTTACTATCTAAGGAAAGTATGAAGTCATTTTCACAATTTTTTCTATGTTTATTTCTTTAATCTCTTTGTAAATTGAACTAAGATGTTGTTGAAATAAGGAATTACTGGGGGGGGTGAATAAGTAATACTGAGGTTCTTAAAACTTTTAAGAACAAGTCTTTAATTCTTTCCTCTACCATTAGTTACTTGTGAGAGCATTCATACACAATAAAAATGACAAGACAAGGCATTCACAAGTACACATAATCCATCAAGAGAACATCATACACACATTGACACAAGTATTTTTATGTTGAAACCCAAAAGGAAAAAACCACCAATATGTTTGTTTTATGATGTGAATTAAGTATCTACTCAATTACATCAATTTTTTTGTGAGCACCCACTGATATGAGGCACCAACCCCCTTAAGATAGCAAGGCTCTACTTGAAAAGAGGCACAAACCTCTTATGAATGCAAGCCACCACCTGCTCTAGCCATTTTTCTACCTTTCATATAAATTTCAAACTAAAAATAGGGGAAACACATATATAGATAAATACAAATATAATTCACTGTAGTATCACGAAATACCAATCTGATTCACTGCAATATCATACTTTTTCTTTCAACCCTCTCTATTCCATAGGCTCTCTCGGCCTCACACAACAACACCAAACCACTCTGCCCCTTTTCTCTGCAACATAGGCACACACAGCCTCTTTCTGCAACACATGAACACTTCAATTCTCCTCAGCAATACACTCATACACATAGCTCTCTGCTCTGCTCACTAGAACAATACAACTCCCCCCACTTTGCATAACTTCTCTCCATAATTTTGTTCCTCTCCTACACTGTGATCAATTTTGTCTCTGTCAACCATCATTTCACCATTCGCACTGCTCGAGTGTACTCCTGTACTTGGCTTCTCCATCCTTCTGTTGCATCTCTTGCTTAAATTATGTCGCTGCATCATTAAATCAAAGAATGGGCTTTGTTCACTCACCCATTGTTGTTGAATTAAACATGAGGATGGGCACTTGAGTGTCTTTAAAACTACCAAGAAATAGATCTAAGTCACACTGTAGACTCAAGGAGCTCTTCCATTAAATTCATCTTGTACCGACAATATGGTTCTTTACCACTCATGACATATTTCTCAATTGTCTTCTAGAGACTAACACATACCTCAGGCATGGATCCTCTAGGTTATGATTAGACCTATAGTCCCTGAGGCTATCTTATTTATCTAATTCAATGAAGCATTCACGAGAGATTAAAGGATGTCTTATTTCAACTCAAGACAAAATCCTTTAAATCATAATGTGCAATCATGGTCCTCATCGCCATTGACTCAATGATCTTGACAATCATTATTTATTCGAGTGACCAAATATCCTGAACGCATTTACTCTTAGTTTCTGACTCATTCATCCTTCATACACCTCTGCGTTGCAATATCTAATCCCCTCATTTTGTAACTTTTATTAAGGTTATATTACGAAATTGCGAGATTCTGATATTGGCCTTTAGCCCCTTTTTCTTAGCCCCCTATTGTTTTTCACCATAGGATCTGGTGTCGTGACTGAAGACATAACACTGAGGTGTTAAGCCCTTCAAGATCTTGTCGGGGTCATATGTCTTTGTGTTATTTCTCTACGCCCTTGGTTCTTTGGGCTCCACGACCAACCACCAAAAATCATCGGAAGCTCATGGTAACAGAACTCTCTCAATATTCAATTATAGAGCAGTTATGAAATCTTGACGTCCGATATTTCGACCTCCAAGATGACGTCATGATCTTATCATCAACTCCACGTGGCGTCTCCATAGTGGTGACACGTGTCACCAAGATTTTCCCTATTACACCACTCAATAATGTTGAATCCAACTGCAACGTGTCCTCCATACAACCATGTCATGCTGATCTGCCACCATCATCTCATGAGGGCCAATCAATTGCTGCCATGTGTCCTGTTTGAGGAGAAAGAAAGGATCCTTGGTTCTTGGTTTTGCAAACGAATTCCTTTGAAATCCATGCTCCATGTAACCCTCAGTGGCGACTAAATGCTAACAACATAAAAGGCTCCCTATATCAAAACTTCTCCAAAGTGAAATTATGAAATCTACGATCTCCGATATTTTGACCTCCCGAAGCTATGACATTCCAAGAATCAACTACCTAGTATTAGATCAAAACTTTCTCAAAAATAAATTATAATGAGGTTATGAAATCTCTGACCTTTGATATTATGACCTCCAAAAGCTCCAAAGTTTTGAGAATCAGCTCCCTGGTATCAGATCAAAGCTTTCTCAAAAAGTAACTATAGTGAGGTTACGAAATCTCTGATCTCCGATATTCAGCTTGCTTCCCTAGTTCCGAAATTCGGCCTGCTCCTAAGGACTTCAAGATCCTTACTTCAACTATCAATAAATTTTGATCCTAAGATCCATTTATGGACTTCCACATATTGTTGGAAATATTTTTCAAAGCACTTTCCAGTGGAGAAGGTCTGATTCAGTCCTTGAGCCCATTTTCTACGTGAAACATGGTTGCAAACTCTCTGCCATTCTTTGCACCTTGACTCTTCTTCTTGTGCCTGGAATCCTAGACTCCCCCAGAAACTAGCATGCTCACATCAATGCTAAAATTTAATGCTTCTGACCCAATGCTAGTTCGGTTGACATCAATGCCAACATACCAAGTTCCACTAATCAATCAGACAATGTAAATTTTCCAACTATACCCCCCTTGCATTGATGGCAACAACATAAGCTCCCCTTGCAACTAGGCACGGTCTTCTTCATTGTTGTTCTTCTCCAATGTGACAATAATATTCTACCCCTTTGGCATTAATGGAAAAGGATGCTCTTGAAAAATCCCCCTAAACCACTGTGGCCTACTCTTCAATTGATCCCACATGCTAAGTAGTTGCAAATACACATTATAATTGAGTAATTTGGGAGGAGGAGTCACAACCCCTAAATACTACCTAAGATAATCAAAGGGTTCTCTTTCTAGTGGCTTAGTAAAGATATCTACAAGTTGGTATTTAGTGGCCACATATTCAAGTTGAACAACGTTGGCTGCAACCTACTCTCTTAATAAATGGAACTTGATAGGGATGTGCTTGGTATTTGAGAGCACGATAGGATTCTTAGAGATACTGATGAAACTATTATTATCATACATGATTGGAATGGGATCAATAAACTCTACCTTCATTTCCTTCAAGGTATGATTCATCCATAGAATTTGCGAGCAACAAGTGGAAAAAACAAGATACTATGCTTCAACAGTTAATGAAGAAATAGAGGCTTGTTTCTTGTTGATCTAGGACACTAAGTAGTTTCCCAAAAAGAATGCTGCACCAAAGGTTCTCTTCCTGTCATCATTAATGCTTTCCCAATTAGAATCAATATAGGATTTCAACTTAAACTCTTTTATTTTAGCATACCATAGTTCATAATCAATTGTTCCTTGGAGATATTTGAAAATCCTTTTGACAATGATGACATGAATTTCATGAGGGAAATATTGAAATTTGGCCACAAGTCCCACTGCTTGCATGATGTTTGGTCTCAAATATGTGATATACAACAAGATTCCTATCATTGATTTGTACTCAATTTGATTTACCAGTGTTGTCTCATCTTCTTTGCACAATTTGCAGCCTCTAACCATGGGTGTGCTAACTCGCTTGCAATATTCAAACCCAAAATTCTTCAGAGTTTCTTGTAGGTACTTGGATTGGGAGATAAATACCCCATTTTTTACTGAGAAATTTTCAATCCTAAGAATAAGGACAATTCTCAGATCATGTACATCTCAAACTTTGTCTGCATACAATTTTCAAATTGATGTCCCAATTGTTCCAGGTCGATGCCAAAGCTTATGTCGTCCACATACACTACTACAATTAGTAGATGATCCTCTTTAGACTTTATGTATATATTTTTGTCCATAGTACCTTTCTTAAAGCCTTTATGTTGAATATATCGATCCAGTCTTGCATACCATGCTCTGGGAGCTTGTTTGAGTCCATATAAGGCATTTTTTAGTTTGCACACAAACCCTTCATTTTCGGTGAGCATGAATGCTTCTAGCTACTCAATATAAAGCTCTTCTTCCATATCTCCATTGAGAAATGTAGACTTCACATCCATTTGATATATCTTGATGTTGTTAAGACTGGAAAATGAAAGAAACATGTTGATAGCTTCCAGTCTAGCTACTGGTGAAAATGTTTCCTCGAAATCTACACCCTCTATCTGGGCATACTCTTTGCAGACCAAACGAGTCTTGTTACTAATTACTCGACATTGCTCATTTAGCTTGTTTTTGAAAACTCATTTTGTTCCTATGGCATTTTTCTATTTGGGTCTTGGATAAAGCTCCCAAGTGTCAATCTTCTCTATTTGGTCAAGTTCTTCATTCATATCTCTCACCTAGGGCTTGTCCTCACTTGCCTCACTGATATTTTTAGGCTCAACCTAAGATAGCAGAGTAATATTTGCATAGCTTGAACATCCATCAAATTTCCTCTCGATTCGAACACCAAGTATTTGATTTCCAAGAATTTGAGTCTCAGGATATTATTTTTGTACATATCTTGAAGGTGTTTTGGGCCTGGGAGTTGTGCTCGTAATTTATACGTCTTCATTATATGACTCTATTTCTTCATGATATTGGGACCTAATGGCTAAAATCTCTTTGCCATCTGAGTTCATCTTTCCTTTGGAGATATTAGGTTGTGGAGCTATTTTAACTACTACTACATCAATGTAATCCTCAACCCTCTTTTTCCTTTTGTTGTAACACTTGTATCCTTTACTTCAAGCAGAGTACCCGAGTAACATATCCTCATTAGTGCATGAATCAAACTTTTCAGGATTTTTATCATTCCTTTGGATAAAGAATTTTCTCCCAAACACCTTGAAATGTTTCACTGATGCAGGTCTTCCCTTCCACAACTCATAGGGAGTTTTTTCACTATTAGGCCTGAGTTGTGTTCTATTTGATAGATACACTATTTCTTGTGTCGCTTCTCCCCTAATATGTGATTTACATTTGCTTCATCCACCATATCTCTATCCATTTCCTGGATTGTTCTGTTCTTTCTCTCAACTAGTCCATTTTGTTGTGGAGTTCTAGCCACAAAATACTACCTCTTGATGCCATGCTCTTAACAAAATTCTTCAAACTTTGTTGAAGTGTATTCTCCTCCAACTAATATTAAGCATTTTATCTTTAGATATTTGTTATGAAACCATCTCACAAAATAGAAGAAGAGATAGATCAATGACTTCAAAATAACCCTCTTCAAGGGGGCAACCTCCTTTACATTACACAAATGAACAATTCTTGCATGATACAAATGACAAGGCCTCCTTTCTATATATAGGAGTCTAAGGGGTCACAATATAATCAGAGCCGACATAACAATAATAATGTAAGGGCACAATAATAACAATAGTGGGATTCTATGGGGAACAATAATAAAATAAGGGGGTTTCACTAATAACAATAAGGGGCTACACTAGTAGTATAGGGACCTAACGTGCCCCTCTCCTTCAAAAAGTGTTGTCCTCAATGCTTAAGTAGTTTTGGATGCTTATGTATAAAATTATCATCCTCCCATGTGGAATCTTCAGCAGGTAAGTTCTTCCACTTGATGAGATACTCTGAAATTGATCGATTTCATAACTGTTGGTTTTTTGTTTCCGTGACAGCTTTAGGTTCCAATATTATTTTTCCTTCCTTGTCAAGTTGCAACAATATTTCTTGAACTAGGAGCTTATCACCTCTAACCTTCTTTAAGAATGAAACATGGAGAACTGGGTGCACTCAGAAGATGAAGGAAGCTCCAATTTGTATGCCATAGTACCCATCTTTTGCAACACCTTGTAAGGACCATAGTAATTTTGGTGATAATTTATTATCCTTCATATCTTGCTTGAGGGACATTTGTTTGTATGGTTGTAGCATTAAAATTACCCAGTTTCCTACATCAAAACTTTTTTCGTTGCGATGTTGATCTACTTGTTGTTTCATTCGATAATGCGCCAAAGTGAGGTTATCCTTTAAAAGTTGGAGAACTTGTTGTTGATGCTCGATGTGATATTTCACTGCCTGAACCTTTTTCTTCTTGATATGTCCTTTTATCTTAAGAGTTTGAGGAGTGGTAATTCCTACCAATGCATTACAAGATCCATTTCTTCTTTATTTGGGGTTGATTCTTGGTGTATATCATATTCTTTTGACGTTTCTTGATCCTTTTTTTCCTGACATTTCACCACTTGAACCTTCTTCTTCTTGATATGTCTTTCTATCTTGAGAGTTTGAGTGGTAATTCCTGCCAATGCAGTACAAGATATGGTCAAATTCATTTATTCTTTCTCCGGGGTTGGTTCTTGGTGTATATCCTCTTCTTTTGACATTTCTTGATCATTTTATTCCTCCTCTTCACAATCTATGTAAAATACTTTCTTCTCAGCACACTTACGACCTTTAGCGTATTTTCTATCACAACTGTAACAAATCCCTTTTTCTCTTTTTCCTTCCCATTTTTGTTGTGTCAAACTTGTAGGTTATGAAAGGTTTGGAGCAACAACACTTCCATATTTATAGTTGTGAGTAGTAGGATTCCTTGTTGCCATATTTTTATTTTCAATTTTTCTTGCCAACCTGAATGCCTTCTCCAATGAATCAGGTTCTCGAAGATGAATGTCATGTTGAATGTTATCCTTTAAAGTCCCCATGAAGACATCAATCATCTGCTTCTTTGGAATATCATTTACCCTTATATTCAATTCTTGTAATTCCTCAATGTGATTTTCCATTGAACCCTTTTGTTTGAGATTTATCAAATGGAGAAAGAAGGTGTTTCTCTTTGTATCCTCATAATGTGCTATCATTTCTTCCGTGAAAACTGACCAAGTGATAAGTGGTTTACGAGAACAAAGCCCTCTATACCATACAAACTAATTTGGTTATAAATACAAATATGCAATACATACCTTCTGTAACAGTTTCACATCATGTAGACCAAAATATTTCTCCATCTATAGTATCCAAGTTACTGGATCCTTGCCCTCAAAGTTCCTCATATCTCTTTTTCTTACTTTTAGGAGCTCGATCTTGAAACAACTGTAACTCTATAATTTTAAATCTCCAAGTTCTGAAACTATGTACTGGGGTGTCCCTTTGAGTCCTCTTTCTAACCACATAGGTCTGATCGATATTGGATTCTTCAAGAAAGAGTTATGTATTATTTCCTACAATGACCTGATTATAGACTAGTTCAGTAGAGCGAACTTGTATGAAGTACCACGTGTCACCGTTTCGACCTTTGGCCCTGCAAATCATACCCAAAAACCTACAGTCTCTCCACTTTCTGTTACATTTTACAAAATTTGAATCCAATGCACAGAGAGAAAGTTATGACGATTTTCCCAAGGTCACCTATTTGAGATGGAATTTGGGAGCCTGCAAAAACCCTAATTTCCTTGGATAATAGCTCTAAAAATATATAATACCAAGTTATGAAATTCATACACAAGATGCATCATGATCTTGGCTCAAATGGGTTTTAATTTTAGCTTTCCAAGCTTCGTAGAAAAACAGTTATAGCGAAAATTCCATGATGACCTGTTTGAGATGGAATTCTAGAACTTGCAAAAATCCTAACTTCCTCATCTCATATATCCGAAAACATAGCGAGAAAATATCATAAATTCAGATACAAGATTCAACAAGATTTCGGCTCAAATGAGTTTTAATTTCTGCTTCTGAAACTTTGTAGAAAAAAAGTTGTAGTGAAAATTTGACGATGACCTGTTTGAAGTAGCGAAACCCTAGAATCCAAGGCTCTAATACCAAATGTTATGAGACCAACTCACAAAATAGAACAAGATATAGATCAATGACTTCAAAATAGGACTCTTTGAGGGGGAAACCTCCTTTACATTACACAAATGAACAATTCTTGGATGATACAAATGACAATACATCCTTTCTACATATAGGAGTCTAAGGGATCACAATATAATCAGAACCGACATAACAATAATAATGTAAGGGCTCAATAATAACAATAGTGAGCTTCTATGGGGAACAATAATACAATAAGGTTGCAATAATAACAATAAGGGCTTATAGTAGTAGTATAGGGACCTAACAATCTTTCTCATTTTATACTTGAACTTTAAATTTTTTTAAATATTTAAATGCTCCTGATTTTTCTTTTAAGAGCATGATCTAAGTGGCCCTGGTAAAATCATCAATGAGCAACATAAAATACCTTTCTCATCTTGGGCTTCTTTCTCTAGTTGGGCCGTAGATATCTGTGTGGATTAGATCTAGTGGCCTAGATGAAGATAACTATTTTGTCTTGAAATGATTCCTAGTATGCTTACCAAATTGACACGACTTGCAGATTGAATGATCAGGCCTTGATAATATTGGAAAACCTCTCACAGATATCAACTTGCTGACTCTTATCAGACTATCAAAATTCATATGACCAAGTCTCCTTTTCCATAATCATGCTTCATCCGTCTTTCTCAAATAGCATTTTACTCTGGAGTCATCAAACACATATACATTATTGTGAGTTATGACTACTTTTCCCACCAAATTTCCATCTTGCTCATTTCAAGTCTCACAGTATTTGGATCGAAAGGTCACATCATAACCATTATCAAACATCTAGCTTACACTAATCAAGCTATGATTGATACCTTCCACATACAACACATTTTTGGCTTTCGCCTTTTGATCAAGACTGACTATGCCATTACCCTTAATTCTTGTTGGGGCATTGTTTCCAAAAGTGACATTGTTCCCTCTATCTTTTTCTTTTAGCAACATAAATTTTCTCTTATCCCTAATCATATGCTTGGAACAACCACTATCCACATACCATCTGTTCTCTTGATTATGTGTTGATAGAGAAAGTCCACATTTCATGCTCTTTTCAATTTTTCGTTTCCAATTCTCCTTATCCTTTTGAAAAGTTAGTTGCCAAGTATTCTAGGACTTAGATGGGTACTCAAAACTACTTCTACACTCACTTGCCTTGTGCCCAAAATTATTACATTTGAAACATTCAACATCACTTAATAGGGGAGAGAAGGCATTTCGATCTCTAAGAGGAGAGTTTTGAGATCTAAAATTCTGATACTTATTATATCTGGGATTTTCATCTCTTTCAACTTTGATCCTTCTACAATCAACAACCTTATGTCCAAAGATGTGACATTTATAACAATAACCATAAAATAAATAAGTGTACCTATTGTTGGAAGGTTCATGAGTTTGTGCATGAAGGTACCTCTGTTGTCTGGCTGATTGATTCATTCTTTGTTGGTGTGGCTCCTTGGGGTGGATGGAGTTATTATTCCAATGATGATATCCTCTTTTTCTTGCTACCATTTTGTCTTCATTGATTCTTTCTTGACACATCTTTACATAGCTATACGGTTCCTTAAATCGTATGGACTTGAAGTTTATCTTTCCCATATAATATTCCTATGGTCTAGAGTATACCAGGCCTGATTTGTTTCCTAAAGACCTTTGATTTTTTACAATTTGATCTAGATTTCTTATTCGTTTTGAAAAATTTTCATTTATACCTTTCTCGGTCTCCACTCTCTCAAGATCCTTTCTTACGAAGATGACCTCTACCTCGAGACTCAAACAATTTTCTTCCCATCATGAAGAACTTCTTCCTTTTGCTTAGCTTCTTCTAACTTGAGTTTCAAGGAAACAATTTCATCTTTGACTGTTTTTGAGATTGTTTCCTTCTTTACCTTGGACAACTCTTGTTTTAAATTCTTATTCTCTTGTTCTAGCTTCTCACATGTTCCCTTCTTTTCTTCTAGTAGAAGGGCTAAACTATCTTTTCTTTTAATGGAATTTTTTTTTTCTTTTTGATAGACAAACTCCTCATTGTCTGAGTTGTACATACCTTCTTCAACACGCTGCAATTGTTCTTTTGGCTTAATGTTCTCTTTCATGGCCTTCTTTAACTCATCAAAAGCACTGATCAGTTCCCCTTCAAAGTCCACTACTCCTACTTCTTCTTCTTCCTCTTCAAAGTAAGTAATATTTTCTTTCTTGGAGTCTACATCAAATTCCATGAGTAAATACTCATTTGAATTGTTTTTTGAAGATTTCTTGTTGTTTGATTCTATTGCTAAGCTATCCTCTTTGGAGTAGAGCCCCTTTTTATTGAAGAACTTATTCTTCTGATGTTTTTGAGATTTGTTTCTAAATTTTTTATCATCTTCTTTTTTTGTCCTTTCCTTGTAAGGGAATTTGGATGAAAAATGTCCAACACTTCCACAGTCAAAGCATTTAAAGGGTGGCTTCCCTTTAACTTTCCGGAGCCACACTTTATTTTCCCGGAAAATTGAGCTAGATCTTGATTAGATTCGCAGCTAGAGAAATCTTGATGGTATTTGTGCTCCTTTTTATTCTTGGAAACTTTGAACGATGCCTCCCTTGGTTCAAAATTCTCTTTTACTACTCTCATCTCATAGGCTGTGAGAGTACCAAGCAGTTGATCCATATTGAAATTATTTAAGTCAGCCATCTCTTCAATGGTAGATACTTTGGCATTAAATCTCATGGGTAGAGACCTTAAGACTTTTTGAACAATTATATCTTCTTTGGACTCTTCACTGAGTCCTCTAATCATATTGGTTACTTCATCAACTTTGAGGAAGTATTCTGTTATACTTTCTTCTTCATTCATTTTTAAGATTTCAAACCTCATTCTGAAGGTTTGAAGTTTGTCCTATTTTAATTTATCATCTCATGCATGACTATGATTGAGCTTCACCCATACTTCCTTGGCAGACTTGCAATGCATAACCTTTACAAGTTCAGATTGACTAAGACCAAAAAGAATGGCATTCTTGGATTTAGCATTATTTTGATAATTTTTTTTACCATCTGCATCAGTGGGAGTAACATTGGGGACATCATAATCTACTAGTACAAAGGTCTGAACATCTACTCTTGGGGACATAAGATAAGCTTTCATACTTACTTTCCAAAAGTGGCATAGTAATTTGTCCCATGAAAGACTAGTATTCTTCTTTAGCAAGCCTCTTGACTCTCCTACCTAGACATAATTCCTTATGGATCTAGCTTCCAATCTTTATATTTTTCCTAAAGGAACTTGGCTCTAATACCAATTGTTGAAATAAGGAGTTACTGAGGTGGGGTGGGAGGGTGAGTCAGTAATAGTGAGGTTCTTAAAACTTTTAAGAATCAACCTTTAACCCTTTCCTCTACTGTTAGTTACTTGTGAGAGCATTCATACACTATAAAAATGAATAGCAAGACAAGGCATTCACTTGTACATAAAATCCATAAAAATAACATCATACACATATTGACACAAGTATTTTTATGTGGAAACCAAAGGGGAAAAAACCACCAATCAGTTTGTTGTTATGACATGAATTAAGCACCTACTTAATTACATCAATTTGTTTGTGAGCACCCACTCATAGGAGGCACGGACCCCTTAAGATAGCAGGCCCCTACTTTCTAGGAGCCACCAACCTCTTATGAATGCAAGCCACCACCTTCTCTAGCCACTATTCCACCTTTCATACAATTTTCAAAATGAAAATAGGGGAAAATACATATACAAAGAAATACAAATATGATTCACTGCAGTATCATACTTATGATCTCAACTGTGTACTATTCAACAGGCTTTCACAGCCTCACATAACAACACCATCCCACTCTGCCCCTTTTCTCTGCAACATAGGCATACAGAACCACTTTATGTAGCATAGGCACAGTTTGATTCTCTTCACCAATGCACTCATACACACAGTTCTCCACTCTACTCACTGGAAACAATACAACTTCCCCCACATTGCATAGCTACTCTTTACAATTTTTTTCCTCTACTGTGTTGTGATTAATTTTTTCTCTGTAAACCATCATTTCTCCTTTCATAGTGCTTGAGTGTACTCCTGCACTTGGCTTCTCCATCCTGTTGTTGTGTCTCTTGCTTGAATTATGTCACTACAACATTAAATCAAAGAATGGGCTTCGCTCACTCTCCCATTGTTGTTGCATTAAACATGAGGATGAGCACCTAAGTCTATTTCAAACTACTGAGAAATAGATCTCAGTCACAATGTAGACTCAAGGAGCTCTTCCATTAAATTCGGCTCATACAGAAAATATGTCTCTTCACTGTTTAGGACATCCTTCTGAATTGTCTTCCAGAGACTAACACGTACCTCAGGCATGGATCCTCTAAAATGTGATCATACCTCTAGTCACTTAGGCTCTATTCTTTATCTAATTCAATGAAGTGTGCACGAGAGATCAAAGTATGGCTTATTTATACTCAAGACCGACTCCTTTAAATCATCTTGCGCAATCATGGTCCTCATTGCCCTCGACTCAATGATCTTGACAGTCACTATTTATTCCAGTGACCAATTCTCCTAAATACATTTACTCTTAGCTGTTAACTCATTCATCCTTCATACACCTATGTGTTGCAATATCAAAGCCCCTCATTTCGTAACTTTTATTAAGGTGACATTATGAAATCGCAAGACTCCGACATTGGCGTTTAACCCATTTTTCTTCGCTCCCTATTGTTTTTCACCATAGGATTAGGTGTCATGACCAGCACCATAGCACTTAGGTTCTAAGCCCTTCAAGATCCTTTCAAGGGCATATCTCCTTGTGTTATTTCTCTACGCCCTTGGTTATTTGGGATCCACGAAAAACTGCCAACAATAATCAAAAGGCCCTCATATCATAAATATCTCAAAATTCAATTATAGAGGAGTTATGAAATCCTGACCTCCGAGATGACGTCATACTTTTATAATCAACCCCACATTGCGTATCCATAGTGGTGACACATGTCACCAATATTTCCCCATTAGGACAGTCAACAATGATGAATCTAACTGCCATGTGTCCTTTATACAACCATGTCATGTTGACGTCATCTTCCACTGTCATCTCTTGAGGGCCAATCAATTGCTAGCATGTGTCCTGTCTTAGGAGAGAGAAAGGGTCCCTGGTTCATGGTTTTGCAAATGAATTCCTTTGAAATCTCTGCTCCCCGTAACGCTCAATGACGACCAAATTCCAACAAAATCGGAAGCTCCATGTATCAGAACTTCTTCAAAGTACAATTACGAAATATCTAACATTCGATATTAAGACCTCTCGAAGCTCCAATGTTTAGAGAATTGACTCGATGGTATTGGATAAAAACTTTCTCAAAAAGCAATTATAGTGAGGCTACAAAATCTAAGACCTCCAATATTCTGACCTCCTGAAGCTCCAAAGTTCCAAGAATCGACTCCCTGGTATCAGATCAAAATTTTCTCAAAAAGAAATAATAATGAGGTTACAAAATCTCTGACCTCTGATATTCGTCCTACTTCCCTGGTTCTGAAATTCAGCCTGATCCTAAGGACTTCAAGATCCTTACTTCGGCTATCAATAAATTTTAATCTCGAGATCCATTTATGGACTTCCACATACCATGGGAAATCTTTTTCAAAGAACTTTCTAGTGGAGAAGGTTCTATGTAGTCCTTGAGCCCATTTTCTACCTGAAATATGGTTGAAAACTCTTTGCCATTCTTTTCACCTTGACTCTTCTTCTTGTGCTTGGAATCCTAGACTCCCTGACCAACAAAGTCATACTTTTATGAATTTTCCAATAGGCCTACTTACTATGATGATTCTCTAGCTGAGACTGTAGCAACCATGGGACTCCCCTTGGAACAAACATGCTCAAATTAATGCTCACATATGTTGCTTCTGACCCAATTCTAGTCTGGTTGACATCAATTCCAACATACCAAGTGCCATCAATCAATCATACAATGTCAATTGTCCAAGAAATGTTTTACTCCCAACTTAGTTAAAAAGTTAAAATTCCCAACCATGTATCCTTGTTTGTTCACCATTTTCAATTCTTATTGATGTTTTTCTTGTAGTTTCATAATGATGAAATAATTTATTGTTCCCATATCCTAATTCCAACCATGTATCCCTACTTTTCATCCTCTAGTCAAATTCTTGATCATGAAATAATTGTCTCTTTTATATTTGAGTTCCTTTTCTCTTCTCAATTCCTCTTCATTTAAGATGCCATCGATGTTTTTTAATAAAAAATCCCTTAATATCCTCCTTAGTCTCCTTAACTAGCCTATCCCTATTCTTGTCTAAGGCTCCTCTTCTTTGGTAATATGGGCTTCTTCCTTATTTCTCCTTTTACTTTTCCTTCTAAGACAATATCTTATATATTGCCCATATTCTTGAAATTTATAACATTGTTCCTTAGCCATATTCTTCCTTTTCTTTTGAGGGAAAAACTTACAAAACTTCCCTTTTCTTTTTGTTACTAATTGATCCATTCAAATGATCTTTCATTACATACTTTCTTTAACATGTCTTCTTATGCCTTTCATAGAGACCATAATTTTATGAATGGGATAACTTCCTCTTCCTTAGTAGGCATAAGGTTACCTTGTTCATTAGTCAATGCATTTAGAATAATAAGGATCATTTATTTATTAGATACCATCTCTCCTAGATCTTGCAATTGAGTTTTTATTTGAGATTCTTTTTAAAGGCATGAAGATATCCCTTCATATTTTGATACCTTCAATTTATATAGATTAGATCCAAGTAATGTGATATTTTATATCGTACTTTTAGAGAAAAATTCTACCAGCTCATCATATATCTCTTTAGATGTCTTTAGCTCGGCTACATAGGGAATGAGAGGATATTTGATATATTCCTTAAGAATATTTTGAGCCTTTAGATCCCTTTCCATGTATTCAGATAATGCTTGTTCTTCGAATGGCTTGGAGATCTTTCCATGGACAAGATCAATGAATTCATTTACTTGGACGACTATGTCTATCCTTATTTTCCATTCAAGGAAGTTTGATATCCCAACTAACTTATGGTTATCCTTGAAACATGAGGTCATTTTTACTATATTATAAGAAAAATGTACTTGTGAAGATAGAATATTCAACTTGATGATGATGACGAACTTGATGCTTGAGATGATCCTTTTGAGAAGGTTCTTACTTTGACGAGGGAATATTGCCTTCTTTAGGATGATATTTTTCCAAATGAGATATTTTCTTCAATAAAGAGGATATTGCCTTTCGATCTAGCCTTCCTTAGTTTGTAAGAGCTTCCCCTTCTTTGGTGATATATGAGTGATGATCTCAGAAGTGCTTCTAGGGTTTTGATCTTTCTTCCTACTGGCTTCTTGAAGATGATTTCAAGACTTTTTTCTAGAGTATATTGATTCAATCTAGAGTTTTTGTTATGATTCTCCCATGTCTTATTGTATGTCTTCTTTATTGAATGCCCCTTCTTGACTTAAACACCTTAGCTATGGTACCATGTTGATAAATCTAGGGCATCGATGAATAGGAGATTTCTCTTCTAGATAATTTCTTGTGATATGATTTTACTTCTTGGATTATGATCTTCTATTCATTATATTATTAATGTGTCCTTTTCATCAATAAAAATACCAAATAAACAATAGAATACAAGAGACACAATATGTAGGCTTGTCATCTAGGGCCAAAACCTCTCACACTTTGAGAGGAAAACCCAATTAAAAAATCTTCTTATAGATCTTCAATTGACGAATACCAAGAGCATGAAAAATACCATTGACTCTAGTGTCCTCCCAAGACCCTTTTCACTAGCCTTGATGTTTTGCTTCCTCCATTTCTCGGCTTCTTCTACTCTCCTCAGCTTCCTTATAGAGAATTCCGGTCTCTACTCTTCCTCTCGGCTACCATAGAGAATCTCGGTCTCTATTCTTCGACACTACTTCTTTCGGCTTCCTTCTGCAAGATCCTATACCCAAACAATGTCACCTTGATGAAACAACTACTTCTTCGATCTTCTCTCTATACCTTCGATCCTTCTTCCTTCGCATGTGGGAGAGTATATAACCCCAAATAAAAAACCCTAGAAGAATACTTATTTCGCTATACTTCTTCTAGTCCTTTCTTCACACTTATTCTTATAGGTTTATCTTTGCACTAATGCTTCTATTCTTCATTGAATTTCTTACTCCTAACTGAGGTCGAGTGTGGCTATATATACATGTTGCCTCATGTCTTTTAGGCTGACATGATCATAAGGAGGAGAGTCGACATCATCTTCTAGGTAACTCCATTCGTTGTAGTCCGACTTGAAGAGGGTTAGTGACAAGGTATTGAAGGAATACTTTACATAGACAAGTGTGAATATTTACAATGCGTAACATGACTTCTTTACATGATAATTACCCATTTATTCTTTTATGACTAGATGACTAATTCCTAAAGGCTCTCAATGGGAGCCTTGACTCAAAAATAAAATATCTTGCTCATGAAAACCATGATGCAAGCATTACAATATTTTATTTTTCTTATTTACATCTCTTTACATAAAATCACAATTATGTATGTTTTAACCCCGTACAGAAATTAACTACATACAAATTCTAAAAACAAAAAATAAACAATGGCGAGAGCATAAAAAATAAAACATATAGACACAGAGATTTTCCCCTAGATCCCAAAAACGAGATTACCAGATTGATTTTTCATTATATTCCTTTCAATGTTACAATACATATATATACATGCTGAAGTATCCATAAACACAAATCTATTAACCTTGGGTTAGAACATAACCATAGTTCCCTTGACCAGATCTACAAAATACCATGGGTAGAAAACCATCATGCCCAAAACCCCCATGACCCCCCGCTACGCACGACGCAATGAACATGGGGATCTCACACCCCCCCATGACCCTCCCGCGTATATGGCTAGTCATGGAAAGAATATAACACACCCCCAACAAATTACATGTCATTATGAAGATCGAACCTAGTTACAGTTTTCAACCCTCCCTCTTAAATATGGAAGTATTCATAATGGTAATTGGTCATTCTGAATCTTAACAGTTTCTCTTAAGAAGATTCAGATTGGTAACCCATTTATTTAGCATCATATCAACCATTATCGCTATATTGCAAGGCCTTGACTAACAACTCTATCTCACATGTAATCCCCCATTGTGTGGGGCTAGTCGTGGAAAGAATATAACACACACCCAACGTTCTCCCACTTGTTTTTTTCTTTCCATGGGGGGGCATAGGAGAGCTTAGTCATTGGTGCAACCCTGCAATGGCCATTGTTTCTCTACACCAAGAAAACTTCTCAGTGCTCATAGAATACGTCAATGCATTTGTAACATTATTCAAAATGCGCACCTTTACCAGCAACACCTTTTTATCCTCAACCATATCCCTTACAAAGTGATACTGAACATCAATGTTCTTTGCCTTTGAATGATAAGCAGGTTTCTTTCCCAAGAAAATTACACTTTGGCTGTCACAGTTTATCCTTATAGCTCTTTGTACCAACCCCATACTTGAACACAATCGCTACAACCAAACTGCTTCCTTGCTTGCATGAGTGGTTTCCATGTATTCCGCCTCTGTAGTTGAAAGTGCCACTACAGACTATCTCTTGCTCATCCAACTGAATGCACCTCCAAACATGTTAAATACATACCCACTTGTAGGTCTTCTTTGATCCAGATCTCTAGCCTAGTCTACATCAACAAATCCACGGATGTCCAAAACTCTATCCAATCCTGGTCTTCCTTGGTAACACAGACCATAATCACTAGTGCCATGCAAATACCTGAAAACTCGCTTCTCTTTTGTCTAATGCTCTTCCCTAGTTTTGACATAAACCTGCTCAATACTCCCATTGCATGCACAATGTCTGGTCTAGTACATACCATTTCATACATAAGGCTACCGATTGCACTTGCATATGGAACACAAGACATGTCCTCTTCCTCTTCTTATGTCTTAGGACACTATTCAATGTAGGTTTTAACCACGTACACAAATTACCTGCATACGAATTCAAAAAAATAGAAAATAAATAATGGCGAGATCATAAAACATAAAACAAATATACACAAATATTTTCCCCTCAATCCCAAAACTGGAACTACTAGATTGATTTTTCATTATATTCCTTTCAATGTTATATATATATATATATATATATTTTGAATCATCCATAAACCCCAATCCATTAACCTTGGATTAGAACATAACCGTAGTTCCCTTGATCGGATCTAAAAAATACCATGGGCAGAAAACCATCACGCCCAAAACGATATACAAAAACCATGCACAAAACCATAGGTAGGTTCGCCCACCTAATATAGGGACCAAGAAAATTTTCCTCGAGGTGTTGCCCCGAACCCCATAGAGGGGGGCTACCACCCCCCTCAAACCCCCCGACAGGGGGGGCTGCCGCCCCCCTGTGACTCCCCTGCTGCACCTGACACAATGAATGGGGGGTCTGACACCCCCCATGCGTGGGGCTAGTCATGGAAAGAATATAACACACACCCAACAATCTCCCACTTGTTTTCTTTCCATGGGGGGGCACTGGAGAGCTTAGTCATTAGTCCAAACCTGCAATGCCCATTGTTTCTCTACACCAATAAAACTTCTCAGTGCTCAAAGACTTCATCAATGTATCTGCAACATTCTTCAAAGTGTCCACCTTTACCAGCAACACCCTTTTTTCCTCAACCATATCCATTACAAAGTGATATTGAACATCAATGTGCTTTGTCTTTGAATGATAACTAGGGTTCTTTGCCAAGAACATTTCACTTTAGCTTTCACAGTCTATCCTTATAGATCGTTGTTCCAACCCCATACTTGAACACAACCTTTGCAACCAAATGAATTCCTTACTTGCATGAGTGATTGCCATGTATTCTACCTCTATAGTTGAAAGTGCCACTACAAACTATCTCTTGCTCATCCAACTAACTGCACCTCCAAACAAGTTAAATACATACCCGCTTGTAGATCTTCTCTGATCCATATCTCCATCCCAGTCTGCATCAAAAAATCCACGGATTTCCATAACTCTATCCAATCATGGTCTTCCTTGGGAACATATTCCATAATAACTAGTGCCATGCTAATACTTGAAAACCCACTTCACTGTTGTTCAATGCTCCTTCCCTGGTTTTGACTTAAACATGCTCAATACTCCCACTGCATGTGTAATGTCTGGTGTTGTACAGACAATTGCATACATCAAGCTACCAATTTCACTTGTGTGTGGAATGAGGGACATGTCCTCTTCCTCTTCTTGTGTCTTTGGACATTGTTCAACAGATAACTTTACACCGACAGGAATAGGTGTAACAACCCTGATGAAAAGTTCATGTAATAAAATTTAATAAAGGAAAAATAAGACCACAATTAAGGGACACCTATTCCAAGCTGAATGTTGGGAAAATCTATCCTAGTGGGCATCACTAGACGTGTGTTTTTGCTAAGGAAAATTGGCAAAGGCTAAGGCAAAGGCATTAAAAGGAAAAACGGAATTTTTGGCACATTTATTTATGAAAATAAAGGAAATTAGGAGAAAAGGAAGGTAAAAGGTCACAGGTTTCATGTGAGGAGGAAATTGAAGGGAAATAATGGAATATGAAGAAATTAGGGGCCTCATGCTTAAAAAGGCTTATGAGGATCAGTTCATGGCTTTTGTTAAGTTCAAGTTTGGAGCTCTCTCATTATTCTCTCTCTCTCTCACTCTCTTGGTCACTTAGAATTTTCTTGGTGCACTCTAGTTTGGAGCAAAGGAAAGGGAAGGCAAGGAAAGGAAAGGAAAAACAAGCAAGGAACAAGGAAAGGAAAGCATGATCAAGCAACTTCAACAACAATACTTGCAGGTAAGCTTTTGCATGTGTGATTTCCTAGTTGGTTTGGAGATGTATGGATTTGCATGTTGGTGTATGGTTCTCTTGTTGTCAGTGGCATGCTCTTGCCGGATTATGATAGTGGTTTTTAGTCTAGCCTAGCCTTTCTTGGATGCCATGGTATGTTGGGATGTTTATTTTGGTTTTGGAACTTTGGAATTGTCGGATGGATTTTAGAATCCGGGGCGGAGGTGGTCTCAAGGTTCATTCCCAAAGGCCTAGGAATCCCTTGACCAGTTTTGGCAGGATACACAATAAAGCCTGAGGGAGCAGTGTCGGTTTAGGGCCTAGTGATCTGGGTTTGGATTGCGGTAAATCCTGAGAGACAAGGAGATGAAAAATTCCTCAAGGATAGTGGTGGATCCATATGGAATTCCAAGTTTTGTTCGGTTGTGATTGGAGCACCAATTTTGATGTGATCATAGTTGGATGAGGGTGGAGGTGGTTTAACCTTTGGATTCCCTTGATGGTTCTTGGATTGGTTGTTCTATCAAATCCCACATTCATGCTTGGAATATGGCACGGGGGGTGATTGGCTGAAAGAGATATTTGGTTTAGCAATGTCTATGGTCGGGTGGTACGTGGAAGTCCCAAACCTGGTTGGATTTTCCTATGACTAATAAAAGATAAGTTCTCTTAGTAAATTTTTCATTGATTTATATGTGGATTTAATGGTTGTCATATCTTTGATATTTATATGTTTTTATGCTGGTTATAAGCATGGTTGAATGATTGGTTCATGCCATGGTTATTTCATATATTTACTTGTAACTATTAAATGGATGGATGCAAGACCTAATTGATGATGTAGTAGTTCAATGGAGAAGGATTTGATCCTTCTGGTTATGTTTCATAGGTTGTTTCAGTCATTTATATTCTGTCTTGTATCCTAGACCTGTAGATTGCATTGATGCCAAGTGTTTGGTAGAATGTCAGTCCCAGTTGGGGATGCTCATGCCTAGTCCTAAGGGTGATTTTCAATTGATAAACATAGTTATCATGTTTTTAATGATTTATTAAAGTTAAAACAAGTTCTGGGTAGAGGCTAGGATTCTGGGCTAGAAAAGTGGCTCATATTCCAGGGTCATCGACACAGAACTGGAAATTTTGGACCACAATCGCTGGCAGGCAGGCCTGTGAGAGCGACTTTAGGTTTTTGGTCGCTCCCTTTCCCATAGCATGAGAGCGAATAATGCCTAAGAGATGCAGAATAGTAGTGGGACCCAGGGGTAGGCTATCTGAGTGGCTAACTTGTCTCCTGAGGGGTCTGTTGATGATGTTGGATGACTGTATGTGATGTTTTTTCGATTCCACTTCCTTAAGGTGACATGGGAGGTCGAATTGGATCATAGTATCCTCTCTTCTAATGTTTACCTCAGTTTCCATGGTTACTTTGGTTAGACCTGGGAGGGGGTGTTACAGATTTGTATAAGAGCCAAGTTACGCTCTCTTTGGGTCATAGCTGGTGCTACAAATATGGGTGGGTGTGTTGGTCATACATGCATGTCAGTTGTTTGTGTGGCTCTTACACTTGCTTTCCATGTGCTTGTTGCATTGCATCATATTGATCATGGTATTAGTAGGGTTATCATGAGGAACTTGATGTCGATTTTATGAGATGCATTGTCATGAGTATATGACTAGTTATACAATTATATGTAGGTTGATTACATCCTTGTACGTTGGGTTTCATTCTTGGTTATTTAATTGCATGCATCAACCTTGTAGGTTGATTACAAGAATTGATCGCTTATGCTCGACTACATGCAGCTATGCGTATGTGTAGTTGATTAGGCATTTCTTATACAAGTGGATAGTTGCATGAGGCAATGTGTCTACTGAAGTATTGGTTGTTGTCATGCATGAGGTCATAGCATGCAATGTTGATATGGACTTGCATTGATGATTGAACCCTAGTTAGTATGAGGGTTATGCATTGATGCACTTATTGATATATGTCTATATGTTATTATGGTTATGATTGTACATGCATCACGCTGATTTGATGATCTTGCAGACAAGGTATCCTCCCCAAGTATGCTAAGGTACGTTGATTTATGGTGATTTGGTTTAGCTGACATAGTATGCCTTGTAGGAAAGAGATCAGATGGCCAGCAAGGTGGTAGACTACATAGAACCTCCCTATGAATCATAAGAGCAACGTGGTGTGGGGAACTCTTCTGACTTAGCAGGCACCTTGAGAAGCCTGAAGGAAGAAATAAGAAGTTGCAAAGAAGACAGTGACAAAATCATGTAGGCACAAGAGAACCATGTAGAGGTGAATATGATATTACTTCAGAGTTTGTCAGATTTGCAGTGACAGGGGCCTCTTCGAATCAGCAATGGACATGAGGAAAGATCTAATGGGGCATATGGTAGCTGGTCTCATAGTAGACATAGGTCAGATAGATCTGACACTATCAGAGATGGAAAGTTGTTGGACACTCCGGATATGAGAGGCACTGGACACATGTATTACTCTAGTTCTGGTTCTCATAGACATCATGATCATGATCATTATCATTCATACAAGACGAATGATAGGGGATATTTTCTGGATGAGTTCAAGAAGGAAAAGCCACCTACCTTTGATGGATAGATGAAGAAATCACAGGATGCGAAGGCTTGGTTTCTTGGAATGTGGAAATTCTTTAGATTGCATGATTACTTAGAAAACATGAAAGAAAGGATAGCAATTTTTAGTCTCAAAGGTAAAGTGGATATTTGGTAGGAAGTTGAGAAGAATTTCAAGTACATATATGAGGATGAGTTGACTTGGCATGCATTGGAAAGGTTCTTCAAGAAGAAGTACTTGTCTAGGAGGTACTATGATGATAGAGCAAAGGAGTTTTATGAGTTGTGGATGAGGTCCAGTTTACTAGCAAATTTTTGGAGTTGTTGAGATATGTGCCTTACCTCAGAGAGGAGAAGGCCAAGGTTCAAAGATTCATCAGTGGATTTCCATTTGCGTACAGAGACCAGATTGAGTTCGATGAGCCTAGATCGTTGGAGGAGGCCATCCGAAAGTTGGAGCATTGTTATGAGTAGTCGAAGTGCAAAGTTGAGCCTAAACATGACTTGAAAATAAATGACAAATCTAAAGGAAAATGGCCACCAAAGAAAGGAAGACCTCAAGATGCAAGTCAGAAAGATAATGCAGTTCCTTACAAGAGATTCAATGTAGCTGAGAAGGGACATGGAGAACAAAAGGCTAGAGGCGGTGGTAGGGAACCATTGCAGTGTTGGATATGAGGTAAGGATAATCATAAGAAGGATTGTCTGCAATATTAGAGTGGTGGTAGAACCTAGATATACAATGCTTAGAAGGAACATACAATTGGTGATGTTGTTCATAGCATTCCTCAGATTTACGTAGTTGTGGAAAACATGCAAGTGGATCATTAGGCATCGATCATTGAGATGGATGGTAAGCTTTGTGATCAAGTTGTTTCTATTTTGATTGATCCTAGATCTAACTATAGTTATATTAATCCTAACCTGGTGGATAAGTGTGGTTTGAGAAAAGAAGTGCATGCAGAAGCTTGGTTGGTATAGTTGGCTACTGGTACAAAGAAGTGAGTTCACCATTGGGTAAGATATTGTGCATTTGCATTAAATGGTATTCCTATAGCAATGCATTCAAATGTGTATCCATTGGGATCGTATAGTATTCTTTTGGGTATGGATTGAATATACCTTCATAGAACCAAAGTGGATTTCTTTGAAAATTCCATCGAGTGTGTGGATGATAGTGGGGAAAAGAGGACCTTGCAGGGAAAGAAGAAGCCTAAATCAATGAGGATGGTTACCGCTATGCAAGATAAGCGTAGTTGTAGAAAAGGTTCTGTGATGTTTGTAGTACACATTTATAGTAACAAGGGTAAGGAGGTTGAGGATGCTGATGTGTTGAGCAGGCACCCAATATTGCAGTAGTTTTGGGATGTATTTCCTGAGGACATTTCAGAGTTGCCACATCAGATGGAGGTAGACTTTTCTATTGAGTTAGTGCCAGGGGAAGCTCCAACATCGAAAGCACCTTACAGGATGATCACACCTGAGTTGGTAGAGTTGAAGTTACAGCTAAAGGAAATGTTGGACAAAGGATACATTAGACCCATTGTATCGCCTTGGGGTGCACCAATGATGTTCGCAAAGAAAGATGGTACTCTTAGATTGTGCATTGACTACAGGTAGTTGAAAAAGGTAACGATCAAGAACATGTACCCTTTTTCGAGGATTGGTGATTTGTTTGATTAGTTAAGGGAGTGGAAGTGTTCTCTAAGATCGACTTAAGATCGAGATACAATCTTGTATGCATCAAGGAAGAGGATATCTTCAAGATTGCATTCAGGACGAGGTATGGGCATTATGAGTTCGTTGTTGTTCCATTTAGTTTGACTAATGCTCCAGCTACAGTCATGTATTTGATGAATAGAAAGTTGCATCCTTATTTGGACAAGTTTGTTATTGTATTCGTTGATGACATACGGGTATATTCTAAGAATGAGGAGGAACATGTCGAACATTTATCAATAGTGTTGAGATTGCTAAGAGAGCATTAGTTGTATGCTAAACTTAGAAAGTGCAACTTCTTTTAGACCGAGGTAAATTACTTGGGACATGTTGTCTCCAAGGAAGGCATAGCAATAGATCCAGAAAAGATAAGGGCCATCATGGAATGGGCAACTCCTAAGAATTTAGATGAGGTGAGATCATTTATGGGATTGGAAAGTTACTATAGGAGGTTCATTAGGAAATTCTCACACATTGCATATCTTATCACATCATTGTAGCGGAAAGGTAAGAAGTTTGGATGGACGATGAAATGTGAAGATAGTTTTGAGCAACTTAAGCAATTGTTGACACATGCACCAGTGCTAAAGATTGTGGATTCGGAACAAGAGTTTGTTGTGTGTATAGATGCTTGCAAAAGGGGACTTGGTGGGGTTCTCATGCAAGAAGGACAGGTAGTGTGCTATGAGTCATGGAAACTAAATGAGCATGAGCATAACAATCTTATAAATTATCTTGAGCTAGTAGATATTATACATGCATTGAAGGTGTGGAGACATTATCTTCTTGGTAGGAGGTTCACATTGATGAGCGATCATAGTGGGCTGAGGTATTTGTTTGACCAACTGAATCTAAATTCAGACAAGCTAAATGGTTGGCCACCCTTAGTGAGTTTGACTTTGAGATCATATACATCAAAGGGAAGGACAACCGGGTTGCAGATGCTCTTAGCAAGAAGGTATAGGTAAATCATATAGTAGCTATAAGCTCTTATGGGATAGAGTTACAGGATAGGATCTTGTAGGCAATACAACTGGATGAAAATACATGGAGATCATGCATAGGTTACAACAGAGTACAAGTACAGGTGCAATTACAGGTACAGGTGATTAGGATGCAGACTATCATCTCACGACAGATGGCTTGGTGAGGTTTCGAGACAGGATCTATGTGTCGAATTCCGGTGAGCTCAATAAGCTCATCTTGAGGGAGTTTCACGTGAAATCATATTCGGGTCATCCAAGATATCAGAAGAAATTGACGGCGGTGAAGAAGTTCTATTATTGGCCAAATATGAAGAAAGAAGTGGCTGAGTTTGTGGTTAGATGCTTAGATTGTCAGTAGGTAAATCTGAAGTGCAAGCATCCAGGTGGTCTACTACAACTTATAGTGATTCTGGAATGGAAATGGGAGGTCCTTTCCATGGATTTCATCACAATTCTTCTGAGGACAGTGAAGCAACATGATTCTATTATGGTCATGGTTGACAGGTTGAGCAAGGTAGCTCACTTCATTCTAGTGAAGGCTACATACTCATCTAGTGAGGTCGCATAGGTTTTCATCAAAGAAATAGTGTGACTGCATGGTGTTCCAAAGAAGACTGTGTCAGACAGGGATGAAAATTTCACTTACAAGTTTTGGAAGGAGCTATTGGAAAAATTGGGTACAGATTTGGCCTTCAGCATAGCTTATCATCCGCAAATAGATGGTCATAGAGAGAGGGTCAACATGATCTTGGAAGATATGTTGAGGATGTATGTGATGCACCAGCAGAGGAAATGGGAAGAGTATCTACCATTGGTTGAGTTCGCATACAACAATTGTTATCATGAGTCATTAAGTATGTTCCCTTTCAAGGCATTGTATGGGTAGAGTTGTAACACTCCCATTAGATGGAGTGATCTAGTGAACAGGGTACTTATTGGACCAGACATTTTGGAAAACATGGAGCAGGAAATGCAAGTTCTAAAGAAGAATCTAAAGGCAACACGTGATATACATAAGAGTTATGTAGATCAGCATAGGGCGTTCAAATATTTTTAGGTTTAGGAGCATGTGTATTTGTGCATCAAGCCCAAGAAAATCTCTTTGAGAATTGGTTCATATGCCAAGTTGGCACCACGATATTGTAGGCCTTTCGAGATCCTTAAGAGGATTAGACCAGTGGCATATTGACTTGCACTGCCTCCAACAGTGAAAGTTCATGATGTTTTCCATATTTCATTGCTTAAGAAGTATACAAAGGATGTTGATCATGTTATTGATTGGTCTGTATTGCAGGTGGAGCAAGAAGGAGAGTTATAGTTGAAGCCTCAGTGCATATTGCAATAGAAACATCTCATGCTCAGGAACAAAGACATAGAGCAAGTTAAAGTGCAGAGGAAGGAATTTGGGCCTGACTAAGCTACATGGGAGATGGTGGATCAGATGCAAGCCCTATATCCTTCATTGTTTGTCGGTTGAGGCAATGCCGTCTTGGTTTGATGTTGGTTTATGTTTGGGATATGTTTTGCTCATGTTTGGAATATTTGTATATATATATATATGTATATGGATGTAAATACTGCCATGAGATAAGTTATAAAGCTCCAATAAGCGGTATGGATGTCATGTTATTATGGTTATTATATTGTCATGTTGTCACGATGTTTGCTTTTGAGCAGGTTCTTCATTGTAAATACTGAAACGAGCTAAGTTATAAATCTCCATAGGTAGTATGTTTGCTTTTCAGCAGTTTTGTTGAGGTCCTGGTGTGGTTTAAGATCGAGGATGGTGTTCCCCAAGGGGGAAGGTTCTGTAACTTCCGTGGTGAAAATTTCATGTAATAAAAGTTAATAAAGGAAAAATAAGGCCACGGTTAACGGATACTTATTCCAAGCTGAATGTTGGGAAAAAATATCCTAGTGGGCATCACTGGATGTGTGTTTTGGCTAAGGAAAATTGACAAAGGCTAAGGAAAAGGCATTGAAAGGAAAAAATGCATTTTTGGCACATTTATTTATGAAAATAAAGGAAATTAGGAGAAAAGGAAGGTAAAAGGTCATAGGTTGCTTGTGAGGAGGAAATTGAAGGAAAATAATGGAAAATGAAGAAATTAGAGGCCTCATGAATAGAAAGGCTTTTGAGGATCATTTCATGGCTTTTGTCAAGTTCAAGTTTGGAGCTCTTTCATTACTCTCTCTCTCTCTCACTCTCTTGGTCACTTAGAGTTTTCTTGGAGCACTCTAGTTTGGAGAAAAGTAAAGGGAAGGAAGGAAAGGAAAGGAAAAACAAGCAAGGAATGAGGAAAGGAAAGCAGTATCAAGCAACTTTAGCAAGAATACTTTTAGGTAACCAAATGCATGTGTAATTTCCTAGCTGGTTTGGACATGCATGGATTTTCATGTTGGTGTATGGTTCTCTTGCTTTTAGTGGCATGCTCTTGCCGGGTTATGATAGTTGTTTTCAGCCTAGCCTAGCCTTTTCCTGGATGCCATGGTATGTTGGGATGTTTATTTCGGTTTTGGAACTTTGGAATTTCCAGATGGATTTCGGAATCCGGGGTAGAGGTGGTCTTAAGGTTCATTCCCAAAGACCTAGGAATTTGTTGACGACACTGGACTCGCCAACATGTCAGGGGATCTCCCCTATAAGAAGTCCCAACTATACCTCATACCATTTGGTATAGGAGTCCCAGCAGTGGGTTGTACAGTATCGCCTTGACTGCGCTTGCCCACAGAGGTAAGCAGGATGTCCTTGTTGGTAGCAAGGGTGTGACATGCACAACAATGCAGGGAAGGTGCATGAATGGTTCTGACACAAAGAAAGTGGGGTGAGTGTGCCCCTTGGAAACCTATGGAAACATGTGGAGTGGAAGGGAACACACGAGAAAACATGCATCACAAACTGGAAGGCAGGTGAACCAACAATCCAAAGTGATGGTTAAACCAACAACACATTTAAGTAATATTCATACATACATATACAAAAATATCCTATACATACATGTGTAAGCAAACAACTACATATATGATTAGAGTAACCAAGATAACTAAAATACAATAACAACACATGCATGAAACGTGATGGCTTTGTTCTATTACGAAGTGAAAGTTCTAATCATACAGTACAACCATGACCAACCACTAATCCCAATAATGGAATGTTACAGTCAGTGCCACCTGCTCCTCCAAAGAGGTGTACTAGCTTTGCACTGTGAAGAAGTCAAGGCTCGTTACAATACACTCCAAGATTTCTCTAAGCTACTCCTATCAGAAGCTTGACTGCCCAAAAGCCCTTACAATGAGTTATGAGGTTCTATAAATAGCAAAGGGTGGGATGACCCTTGAAATTCCCCTTTGTTACTTTTCACCTACCCTCATGACTCTTCAACTACTACATGAATGTTACATTCAACTATCGACACTTGGACCTTCACTTTACAAGATGTTACATACAATCTGCACATGTACCCATGTGAGACAAAATAGGCTTCAGCAAGCCATGCAAGACATCACTAAGATTTCGACAGTTGTGGGAAGACCAACTCTTCAACATCCTTGCTATGATCGACGGGGGCGAACTGATGTGAAGCTTTGTCATCTGTGATGGTGTCCACATTCTCAACGGTGACATCCCACTAAAAGCAAACTCTTGCCTCCGTTGCATCCAAGTATACTAACATGGCTCCTCTTTCTAACTTGTTTGATTAACATGCACATTATCGTCTTGAGTGTAGTTGGACCAACAACATACTGATGCATGGTGTCTGTGCTAATATTCAAGTGTGTGTTGGTGAGTATGCAAATCAACCTGTCAAAATACATGTTCATCTCTGATCGGACTTGGTTCTTGTCTTCGCCTCGATGAGTGTGCCCACAGGTGGGATCACATGTGTGCGCATAATGACATCCATGCTCCTAAACACCCTTGCATGCGATTGACGACACTTCTCACCCTGTCTACTCTGTGCCAGTTGTTGGGCTGGGTCTATAACCTGTATGGGTGTAGTTTCATCAGTTTGTGAATGTTGCGCCTCCTGCTATACCTGTTCCTGCTGCAAATCCTTCTCTCATCTGTGCAGCTCCTGTTCTTCCTTGAGTTGTCACTTCAGCGCATGCAACTCCTTCTCTATTTCTCTCTCTTCCTTCGCGCGATCCTCTTGTCAAGTTTTCACCTCATAGCCTCAATCTCCAAAGCTTCTTTCATCACAAGTGGATCTACACGAACTTGCAACTTTGCTCCGCCTCTACACTATCAACAACCTTCCTCTTGCATTTGTCGCACGCAGGTCTACTATCTTCTACTATTGATGATGGTGCTACTCTCTATGATGTCATTGCCATTTCATCTTGATATCCTTGTCTACTAACAACTTGATGTCTTCATAGATAGGAAAGTTCATAGACATTTGATCGACTGCATCCCCATTTGCGCTCTCAATGGTGTCTTTGACTCTGATCTCCTGAAAGCCATTGTACTTGTGTTTCTAAGAGGAAAATGAACACCTGTCATACCTGGACACATAACAACACTCATGAAAAGAAATCTTTCAATCGAAAACCAAAACAAACTGGAGGACTGACATGCAACATACATATGTGTATGTTTAGGATGATTGCACAATTTTCACCGGGAGGCTGGGAGACTGACTACCAAAACTATGCAAGGTACAGTTCGGGTTGCTAGGACGCTGATTGACTACTGGAACTATGCAATGCATAGTCCAACCCGGCCTACTGTGGACTGAAACTGCACAATGCGGAATTTAAGTTAGCAGTGACATGCAAGCCAACAAACTGCATTGTGTAGTTTCTGGGGCCAGCAAGGCACTGCCTCCCAGAATTGCGCAATGCAAGCCTAGAGGTCAATGTTGGGCCAGACTTGCACAATTTCTGGAGGGAAGGTAGAGCCTTCACTTCTAGAACTGTGCAATGCTAGCTGAGGAAGGCAAGGTAGGGGCCAAGGTAGCCTAGACCTGCTGACAAGTGACTGATAACATGAGAAGTATGAATGCATGCTGAAACTAAGTGTAGATAAGAGTGAATGATCATGCATGCAAACAATAAGTGAAGGATTCAGAAAACATGAAAACATGCAAGTGTGTGAAGTGGGTCGCCGTGACAATGACTATCGGTGCAAAAACAGTGTCATGCATGCGACAATATTAAGATGAAAACGAAAATTGAAATGGTGCTTATACAAGCTAACATACATTAAAAAAATAGCAATCACTCATTGAAATCAAGAAGAAAACACTTACACAAAGCGAAACAAAAAAGGCGACAGAAATGTAGCGCAAGACATGTGAAGCAAACCTACACTGAAACAACTAAGTTAAAAGTATCGAATACTCCTGGATGCGATGTGGGATGTCAGAGTTGCAAGATCAATGTGAGGAATTAGCTCTGAAGCATCTGGTTCATAATTTTTTATAAGATCAAGGTTATGACGCGCATGCCACAAATCTAGAAAAAAGCGACACTTGATGAGAGGTTTCTAAAATGATCTTTGCATGTAACCTCCAACTGCTAAAAATATATCCCTCAGATCTAGGGATTCCTTTTGCATCCCGTCGTTCGCTATTCGGGAAAAGAAGCCCATGCATGAAAATAAATTTTGCTGGGTCCCTAAGGGAACCAGTCAACCTGAAGGTACATGGATTGGTTTGTGAGACAGGGATGAAAATTTGCACAATTTCTGGGCTGAGTAGGTCACTGCCTCCCAAAATTGCGCAATTTCTGGGCTGAGGCCCAGTGCCATTTCAGATTGTGTTGTTTTCTAAAGGAGGACTGCTTGACTGTTCTACACAATTCTGGAGCCTAGCAGGCTGCCTAGTTGGTTTGCACAATTTCTAGAGGGAAGGTTGGTTCCCCTCTAGAATTGTTCAATTTTTTTGGGGAGTGTCTCAACTAGCAAATAGTCTAAGTCCGAAATGCCAGCCTGTGGGAGGGAGACAAACAAGCTGACATGCACAAGCTAATAGGCCACTGAAACTCAGCTGAAGCCTATGTACTTGATAGTGCAAGACATGCTACTAAGGATGGTTGGTAGGGAGGCTCCAAAGTGAAGCTATGGCAAACTTTTTGAGGGTAGTTGTAGCTACTACAACACTTGGCGACACACTGGTAGATCTCTAGCTCTCTGCATGAATCTTGTTCATGAAAAGAAAGTCTAACACCTCCAGAAGTATTGTTCAGTTCTCTGTTCGTCTTGGTTTCCACACTTGCTTGATTGTATGATGTAGCATTCACCATGCTCTTGATCGATCGACACACATTAAAAGCCAAGCTAACATAGTTGTTTATATTGGGATGAGGGTTATATTGATGCAAAAGCTATATGATAGTCAAAGTTTAAGTTTTCAACTCTGGTGCTGTTCCGATGCCAACAGGACTAGACAGTACCTCGGTGAAGTCATGCAGGAGTGCAAGAATCGCTCCACTGCCAGCAAGCCTAGTTAGTACCCCAACAGAGTTCCTTATATCACCTCTCGATGACTTCAAGATTGGCACAGGTTTGGCTCAATGACTTCAGTGTTGTCCTTGATGGAAACTCGCTCAAAGAGCAGATCACAGTTCAGGCTCTCAAAATGATAGAAAATGAGATACCCACAGGTGCGCCGAACAAAAGCTGCGGACCCGCAGGTGCGCCGAACAAAAGGTGCAGACATATACGCAGGTTCTTCGAACAAAAAGTGCGGGCGTAAAGTTCACACACTTTCATGGAGAGAAAATCGCGCGCATGTGGGAAATCTTATGGATGGTCCATGGTATTTGTCTGACGTCTTTGATCCTATGGTTTTGGTCCATGGTTTTGCTTCTAAAGTATTGAACCCAGGTTTTGGGTCCCTTGTATTGGGTTTCTATGGTTTTGGTCCATGGTTTGAGTAAGGGATTGTCTATAAAAAGGGAAGGAGATCAATTGGCTGAGTACTCATGTGTTGAATATCTTAAGATTAGCAAGATCTGAAATTTTGGTGATTGGTTGGTGAGTGATAGCTAGATCTAAATCAAGAAGAAACCTGAGCATTACAAGACGGATCTACTGATGGGTCGAGATCTCGTTGGCGCATGATCAGACCTATAAATTTGTTAGTCTGGGGAACACTTGAAGTCTGAAAAATATCTATACCTGTAGGACCGCAGGTGTGACATGGTACAGGTGCGGAGAACCGCAGGCCAGTCAAGGAACAGGTGCAGAGAACTGTAGGCCAGTCAAGGTGCAGGTGCGGAGACCCGTAGGCCAGTCAAGGCGCAGGTGCGGAGGTTTGCAGGTTTTGCACACTGCAGGTGCGAAGTTCGCAGGACAGACACAGTGTGGGCGCGGAGACCCATAGATTCGACACAGAGAAGGCGTGGATGTGCACAGGTTACTATTGGTGAAGTTGCATACTTTTCTTGAAATATTGTTTAGCTGCTTTTGCTTATTACTGCAGTGTTCAGGGTTCTGAATTGGTGTCTGGTTACTGGTACTGTGTTCTGAGAAGCTATTGATTCAGTAGTTGCACAAGGAAGTTGGTTAATTACAGATCTATTTGATGGTTAATTGATATTCATGGATCCAGTCTGAAAATTAATGAAACGAGGTCCTTGAGAGAAAAGAGAAGGTTGTAGCCTTTTGCAGGTTGAAGCCTGCGTGATGGTATAAGAATGCACCAGTACAAAATCACTGTAAAAAGAAGTTTCTAATTGAAAGAAGATAGAGACATATTGCAGTAGGTGGTTTTCACCCACAATGGGTTTCCACCTTATATCTTGTGTTCTTTGGTGTGACTGTTTGCTCTACTTTTCTTGTACCTGTTTACTGTTATATGGTTCTGACACACAGATTAATGAATTAAATTATAAGTCAGGAAGGTATTCAAAAGTTTCAAATATTTGTATAAATTGAAAAGAGTTTGATAACACTGATTCACCCCCCCTCTCAGTATTATTTCCTACAATTGGTATCAGAGCAGGTCCTTCAGGAAAATCTTGATCGCTTGAAGGAAGATCTATCATCATGAGCAACTACGAGAAAGAAGCATCTATCAGGCCACCGATTTTTGATGGGAGAAACTTCGTCTATTGGAAGGTAAGAATCACTGCTTATCTTCAATATCTTGGTACAGAAGTTTAGGATATTATGGAAACGGGATACACATTTCCATCAACAACTCCTACAGATGCAGCTGTTAAGAAGCAGTATGAAACAAATGCAAAGGCTGTCAATACTCTATTAGGAAGTATTTCTCGATCAAAATTTGTCAAGGTTATGCAGCTCAAAAGTGCAAAAGAAATATGGGACAAGATCATTCTGAGCTATGAAGGAGATGAACAGGTAAAACGAGCAAAATTACAAACTCTTAGAATTCAATATGAAAGTCTCAGAATGCATAAAGATGAAAGTGTGGCTAGCTATTTCCTACGTATGGATGAGATCGTAAATTGTATGAAAAACTTGGGTGAAGAAATGAAAGAACTGGTTTTGGTTGAAAAGGTTCTAATATCTTTATCTCCTAAGTTTGATTCAAAAGTTTCTGCCATAGAAGAAAAGCAGAATCTACAGAGCCTTACCACGTCATAGCTGCACGGAATTCTAACTACTTATGAAATGAGAAAAGGAGGACCATTAGACAGAAGAGAAGCTGCATTCAAGACTTTAGGAAAAGGAGATTACTATGAGTCAGAAGATGAGGAAGAATCAAATTTTGTCAAGAACCTCCAACGGGATCTGGAAGATTCAGGGGTAAGCTGCCTTTCAAATGCTTTTCTTGTGGAAGAGTCGGTCATTATGCTGCAAAATGTCCTCATAAAGATACACTAGACAAAGGTAAGGAACCTGTTAGATGGAACAGAAAACAAAATGTAAACAAGAAGAGCTATTACACTCATGAAGACAGTGATGGATTGTCAAATAGTGATGAAGAAGAACCAGGGAATGATGATAGACTTTTGATGGCTTTTGAAGATGATGATTTCTTGGATGCTACGAATGAAGAAGTGCTTTATGAAGAAATCTCTAAACTTAAAGTTAGTTTAGAGGAAAAGAATATGATTATCGATACTCTAACATTCCAACTTGCTAAAAAAGATAAACACAATGAAGAGCTAGAATGTGAAATTGTGGGACTTAGAAAAGAAATTGAGAAAACAAAAGCCCTTAATATTAGATTTGCTAAAGGATCCGAAACTCTAGAT
The DNA here is from genome assembly GCA_031772625.1 of Pinus tabuliformis. Taxonomy (NCBI): domain Eukaryota; kingdom Viridiplantae; phylum Streptophyta; class Pinopsida; order Pinales; family Pinaceae; genus Pinus; species Pinus tabuliformis. The sequence continues at coordinate 305,713,657 of CM062807.1, forward strand.
AAGATTATCAAAGTGTAGCAATCTCCTCTAATAAAGACAGTTCTCGGATATTCCGAAGAAGCATCTCAAGCTCAGAAGCAAGCACAGAAGCCATCCACCTCCAAAAGTTATCTTGATGTAGCAAGGAGAAGTGAACAAGTAGACAATCGACAGCAAAAGCATAATGCAGATCAGCAAGTAAATCGAGGGCAATTTACTTCAAGAATGAACAGAAGCCTCAACAGATCACAGGTAAATCATTCTCAATTTGGCTCAAGAATGGATGGAAACTATAATCATATGGTTGGTAGATTTGATAATCGCAGGAATTTCTTCAATGGCCAATGTTTCTCTTGTCATAACTTTGGTCATAAAGCTGCTCAATGTGTTGCCTACAAGATCATCATGACTAGGGAAGCTAAAAAACAAAGGATTATGACAGGAACCATGAAAAGAACCTACAATAACTTCTCTTCTCTTGAAAATGAAATAGAATGCTCTATATGTAACAACTTCGGTCATGAAGATTCTGAATGCAGGAGCAGGTTTCGGCAAACAACTCAGAAGGAGTAAGCTTCATTGAGTTCCAAAATATGGAAAAGGAAAGAAGCGCAACCGGAAAGATGTAGGATAGCCTTATATGCGGAAGGACAAGAAAATCAATGGTACATCGACAATGGCTGCTCGAAACATATGACAGGTGATAGAGAGAAACTTCAGTCATATAGTGCCTTAGAAAAAGAAAAGAAGGTCTCATTTGGAAACGACACCCCTGCATACATAAAAGGTAAAGGCTCTATTCATTTGAAAGAAAAGGTCAAGGTTGGAAATGTTATGTATGTTGATGGCTTAAAGCATAATCTATTGAGTGTCAGTCAAATGTGTGATCAAGGAATGGAGGTAATATTTCGATCAAATGGATGTATTGTTCGTGAGCTTGATACAGGAAAAACAGTGATCAGAGGCATTAGAACTCCAAATAACTTATACGTACTCAAGGGAGGACAACAATAATGCTATTTAAGCAAGAATGATGAACAATGGCTATGGCACAGAAGAATGGGGCATCTTAGCTTCTCTCAGATAAAGAAAGCATGCAAATATCAGGCAGTTTGGGATCTTCCTGATATCAGAATTCCAGACAATACAATATGAAAATCATGTCAATTTGGTAAGCAAACCAGAACTAATTTCCCTAAGAAGGAAGGATCAGCTAGCAGGCCACTTGAACTTGTCCACACTGATATATGTGGTCCAACTAGGAAGAGGTCACCTTGAGGAGAAGAGTATTTCATATTGTTCATTGACGATTTTTCAAGGATGTGTTGGATAGGACTCATGAAGTATAAAGATGAAGCTTTCGAAAAGTTCAAGTCATTCAAAGCTTTGGTTGAAAACCAATCAGATCACAGAATCAAATGCCTCATATCTGATCGAGGAGGGGAATTTACCTCAAATGAATTTTTCAATTTTTGTGAGGAACATGGAATCAGAAGGGAATTTTCTGCTGCAAGGACTCCTCAGCAGAATGGAGTAGTGGAAAGGATGAATAGAACGGTTCAACAAATGGCCCGTGCTATGCTTGATGAGTCTGGAACTCCTGCAACCTTCTGGGGTGAAGCCGCATTTGCTGCTGTTACTATTCTCAACAAGACAAACGTCTAGGTAAATAGCACTCAGACTCCTCATGAACTTTGGTACGGTAAAACTCCCATGGTAAAATACTTCAAAATCTTTGGAAGCAAATGCTACATTAAAAGGATTGATGAAAATCTTGGCAAGTTTGAACCTAGAGTAGATGAAGGCATTCTACTTGGCTACTCTCCCCATAACAAAGCTTACAAATGTTACAAAAAAAGACTTGGTAAAATTGTTGAAAGTATTGATGTAGTGGTTGATGAAGAAGGAAACACTCCTAGGGAGGTAAAATCTGAAGACTTCGAAGAAGACTATTTGTCAACATCAAATCAGATTCATGATGAAGAAGAAACCCATGAGGCACCAGAAGAACAGATAAGGATAAAAGTAAAGACTCCATCTAGATATGTTCAAAAGAATCATCCTAAATCTCAAATTTTGGGGCAGAAAGAGGCAGGTGTGCAAACAAGAAGAACCATTTCAGAAACTTCAAGCTATCTAGCACTGCTCTCCTCCACTGAACCACAAAATGTAAGAGAGGCTTGCAAATATGAATGTTGGGTCAAGGCCATGGAGGAAGAACTCGAGCAGATTGAAAAGAATAATACTTGAGAGTTGGTTCCTAAACCAAAGGATAAGAATGTCATACGGAAAAAATGGATTTTCAAAAATAAGCTGAATGAAAATGGGGATGTGGTTAGAAACAAGGCAAGACTTGTTTATAAAGGGTATGCACAACAAGAAGGCATAGAATTTGAAGACACATTTGCACCAGTTGCCAGACTTTAGGCAATAAGGATGTTCCTTGCTTTGTCTAGCTTTCAGAAGTTCAAAGTATTTCAAATGGATGTGAAGTTTGCTTTCCTGAATGGAGACTTGGATGAAGAAGTATATATTGAACAACTAGATGGGTTTATTGTTGGAAATGATCCAAAACTTGTATACAGACTAAAAAAGGCTCTCTATGGCCTTAAACAGGCTCCTAGGGCATGGTATTATCGATTGGATAAGTACCTTCATCAACAAGGCTTTACAAAAGGTTCAACTGATAACAATCTATATATAAAGGTTGACAATAAAAAGTTGCTAATACTTGTTGTGTATGTTGATGATATCATCTTTAGCAGCAATGAAGAAGGCATGAGTCAAAATTTTGCCTTGGTGATGCAAAAGGAGTTTGAAATGTCCATGCTTGGTGAGCTCACATATTTTCTTGGTTTACAAGTCCAACAAAACAAAGACAGAATTTTTCTATCACAAACCAAGTATCTCAAACAGATCTTGAAGAAATATGGGATGGAGGATTCGAAACCAGTATGTACTCCTATGGTGACAGGATGCAGCCTCAACGCAAATGATGAATCGGCAGCAGTACATCAACCAACCTATAGATCCATGATTGGTAGTCTGCTCTATCTAACAAGTACCCGACCAAAAATTATGCATGCAATGGGAATAGTTGGAAGGTTTCAGGCAAATCCAAAGGAAAACCATTTTCAGGCAGTTAAGAGAATCTTCATGTATCTTCAAGGAACTCAAAACTATGGCTTATGGTATCCTAGAGGTACAGATCTCACACTTCATGCATACATAGATGCGGATTGGGCAGGAAGCATGGATGACAGGAAAAGCACTAGTGGTGGTGCATTCTTTATGGGTCCTAGATTAGTATCTTGGTTCAGTAAGAAACAAAGTTCTACTGCATTATCTACAGCTGAAGCCGAATATGTAGCTGCTGCATCTTGTTGCACACAACTCCTTTCGATGATGCAAACATTGCGAGACATGAAAATCACTTGTACTCCACCTATCTCCATATTCTGTGATAATACAAGTGCAATCAATATTTCAAAGAATCCTGTCATGCATTCAAAGACTAAGCACATACCAATCAAGTATCATTTTCTCCGGGAACAAGTGCTTGAACAAAAGGTCAAATTGGAGTATGTTCCCTCTAAGGAACAAGTTGTTGATATTCTCACCAAACCTCTGCCCAGGGAGACCTTTGAATACCTCAGACAAAAGCTGGGGGTAGTTGATGCGTCATCTTGCTGTTGAATGTTATTTGTTTCAAAGATTGTTGGTTGTACACAAGTTTCATATGGGGTATACGCATACATTCACTGGTTTATGGATCTGTCAAAATCCAACTGGCACAGGTTCAGGGGGAGCATATTTTCTTCTAATAATGCATCGTTGGCATTATTATACTGCTGATGTTTTGTCTCTATGTCTTATATTTCTTTTGTCAAGGTCATGTAACGACCTATCTTAGTTGCCCCACTATGCCTAGGATGGATAATGTAATGTGCTTATCATGTATCCCCATTTGGTTGGGAGGTGTATGTATGAATCTTTGGTGATAGGAAGGTCTGTTATGGTGTATAATGTCAGATTTCTTTTGCAGAATATCTTCTTGCAGATCTTGCCTATATGTCAGGGGGAGTTTGGACAGCACAACAGAGCAGAGATTTCAGCATGTAATCAGGGGGAGCATAACCCTTTTCCTTTGATGTCAAAGGGGGAGAAAAGACTTTGAGTGACTTTGGGTTGCCATCAAGTCCAAAGGGGGAGATTTTTGGCATTATGACACAAGATTGGCACAAGTTTGGCTCGATGACTTCAGTGTTGTCCTTGATGGCAACTCACTCAAAGAGCAGATCACAGTTCAGGCTCTCAAAATGATAGAAAATGAGATACCTGCAGGTGCGCCGAACAAAATCCGCGGACCCGTAGGTGCACCGAACAAAAGGTGCAGACATATATGCAGGTTCTTTGAACAAAAAGTGCGGGCGTAAAGTTCGCACACATTCATGCAGAGAAAATCACGCGCACGTGGGAAATCTTATGGATGGTCCATGGTATTTGTCCGACGTCTTTAATCCTATGGTTTTGGTCCGTGGTTTTGCTTCTAAAGTATTGAACCTAGGTTTTGGGTCCCTTGTATTGGGCTTCTATGGTTTTGGTCCATGGTTTGAGTAAGGGATTGTCTATAAAAAGGGAAGGAGATCAATTGGCTGAGCACTCATGTGTTGAATATCTTAAGATTAGCAAGATCTGAAATTCTGGTGATCGGTTGGTGAGTGATAGATAGATCTGAATCAAGAAGAAACCTGAGCATTACAAGACAGATCTACTGATGGGTTGAGATCTCCTTGGTGCATGATCAGACCTGTAAATTTGTTAGTTTGGGGAATACTTGAAGTCTGAAAAATATCTATACCCACAGGACTGCAGGTGCGACATGGTGCAAGTGTGGAGAACCGTAGGCCAGTCAAGGCGCAGGTGCGGAGAACCGCAGGCTAGTCAAGGCGCAGGTGTGGAGAAACGCAGGCCAGTCAAGGCGCATGTGCGGAGACCCGAAGGCTAGTCAAGGCGCATGTGCGGAGGTTCGCAGGTTTTGCACACTGCAGGTGCGAAGTTCGCAGGACAGACACAGTGTGGGTGAGGAGACCCACAGATTCGACACAGAGAAGTCGCGGATGTGCGCAGGTTATTATTGGTGAAGTTGCGAACTTTTCTTGAAATATTGTTTAGCTGCTTTTGCTTATTACTGTAGTGTTTAGGGTTCTGAATTGGTGTCTCGTTACTGGTACTGTGTTCTCAGAAGCTATTGATTCAGTAGTTGCACAAGGAAGTTGGTTAATTACAGATCTATTTGATGGTTAATTTATATTCATGGATCTAGTCTGAAAATTAATGAAACTAGGTCCTTGAGAGAAAAGAGAAGGTTGTAGCCTTTTGCAGGTTGAAGCCTGCGTGCTGGTATAAGACTGCACCAGTACAAAATCACTGTAAAAAGAAGTTTCTAATTGAAAGAAGATAGAGACATATTGCAGCAGGTGGTTTTCACCGACATTGGGTTTCCACCTTATATCTTGTGTTCTTTGGTGTGACTGTTTTCTCTACTTTTCTTGTACCTGTTATTGTTATATGGTTCCAACACACAGATTAATGAATTAAATTATAAGTCAGGAAGGTATTCACAAGTTTCAAATATTTGTATAAATTGAAAAGAGTTTGATAATACTGATTCACCCCCCCTCTCAGTATTATTTCCTACAGCTAACATAGTTGTTTATATTGGGATGAGGGTTATATTGGTGCACAAGCTATATGATAGTCAAAGTTTAAGTTTTCATCTCTGGTGTTGTTTCGATGCCAACAGGCCTAGACAGTACCTCGGTGAAGTCACGCAGGAATGCAAGAATCGCTCCACTGCCAGCGAGCCTGGTTAGTACCCCGACAGAGTTCCTTATATCACCTCTCTGTGCAGGAAGCCTTTCTCTTCTTTCATCTTATTCATTTTCCTTTTTTCAATTTTTTTTCACATTTTCATTTTTTCTTTTTTCATTTTCATAACAGTGCATAGAACTTGTTCATTTCAAAGGCGGAAGATGGATCGCAACTTATTGAGAGAAGAAGAGGTTGTTCCTTCACAATATTAGTTTGTATATACCTCTTACATGCTTTTTAAATTTTTCCTCCTCACCTTAGTCTACTTGACTGAGCTGACAAGGTTTAACCCAAAACAATCAACTAGAGTAGGTGACGCTAGTTAGCGTGCAAGCATTATGTTTTCACCAAGGCTCACTTCAATCAGAATGTATTTTCCATTGATGTATCATGGATTGAAGACAACAAGCTCTTCATACGGAGGCAGTATGACAGATAACCAAGTATTGATAACTACGCAAGTCCTCTTGTACTTTACCCAACATGTTTCAAGAGTCGCACATGGTTTCATTCGAAACTAACCTATGAATGCAAACAGGAAAACAAACAACAGAACAAAGCAAAAGCAGAAGTAAATGCGTAAGAAAATTAAGTAAGCAAACAAGAAGGCAAACAAACAAACACGAAAAGTAAGAATGAAACATGCAGGCAAACAAACAAACCAAAAGAAAATACTACTCCTACTCCTAAGATAACAGTGCATGGGTCTACTCATGTAAAGTGATACTTCCAATGCAGCCACTTGCGCATTGGTCGACCCATGTTGGTGAAGGCATGGTTCGCGAACAACACAGCCGTGTGAACCAGCAAGCATGAAAGATATAACAATGAAGTCAAACACAATCCGAGTTTAAATGTGTCCACAGAACATAAGTGAGTGAAAACATGTGACATGCAATCTGTGGACTTACCATGGTGTTGTGCTACACTGCGTGCAGAAGTTAAGCGTATGCATTCTCTTGACTATGACATGCAAGTAAACGTGAGAAAGCTAGACCACTTACGATGCACAAGTCTGCTTTATATTTAAGATTCCTCCAATGCAAGAGTGATGGGATTGTGTAATTCAAGTGGAGGAAGAGAAATCTGAGTGTTGGATTGATCTTCAGTGCATACAGATGAGTGATGAGGAGCCTTGTGTGTTTCAAAAATTTCCTGATTAGAAGTGAAACCACCCTCAGGAAAGCGAGGGCTTGACATTACCATCAACTTAGGCTGAAGTGCCTTGATAGCCTGGGGGGTTTTGACTTTGTCGATAGGTAGATCATCAAAGACCAATGGCTTAGATGGATTACCAACGAGTGAACCAACATCATGATCAAATGAATAAGTACAGAGATCATGGCAGCCATGATAATAAAATTCGAGATGTTTGTCGGCATCCTCATGATTTGATGAATCGCACAGAGGGGTATATGAGAAGCAAGAATGTTCACCCTCTGCGTTTCTGGAAAAAGCAGATGAAAAATCAAGTGGATTTTCAAAGAATGATTTGTCCTCTTTGTTGTCAGATGATAGAGTGACATCTGGTGTGTTCTGCTAATGATCAACAATGGGTGCATTTGTAGACAGAGATACACACGCAAAATTAGGGATGGAAGAATCACCAAAGATGTCAGGGAGAAACAGAGGAGGCGCGGACAGAAGGGAATCATCCTTTGTTAGGCCCCTATACTACTAGTGTAACCCCTTATTGTTATTAGTATAACCCACTTATCATATTGATGTACCCATGTAGTGCCCATATTGCTACTATTGTGCCCCATAGAAGCCCACTATTGTTATTATTGTGCCCTTACATTATTATTGTTATGTCGGCTCTGATTATGTTATGACCCCTTAGACTCCTATATATAGAAAGGAGGTCTTTTCATTTGTATCATCAAAGAATTGTTCATTTATGTAATGTAAAGGAGGTTTCCCCCTCGAAGAGGCTGAATTCTAAGGCGTTGATCTATCTTTTCTATCTTTTCTTGAGCTGGTTTCATAACATTTGGTATCAGAGCTTTGGATTCTAGGGTTTCGCTGCTCCAAACAGGTCATTGTGGCATTTTCACTATAACTTTTTTTTTTTTTTTTTTTTTTTTCTGTGACGTTTCAAAATTCGCAAAAAAACCCATTTGAGAAGAAATCGCGTTGAACCTTGGGTCCGAATTTCAAATCTTTTCGCACTATATTTGTGGAGATATGATCGGAGGAAGTTGGTCTTTTTGCATTCTCCTGAATTACATTCCAAATAGGTGACCTAGGGAAAATCATCATAACTTTCTCTCTGAGCATCGGATTGAAATTTTGTAAGAAGGTATAGAAAGAGGACGGACTGTAGTTTCTTTTGGATATTTTTTAGAGCCAAAGGTCAAAACAGTGACACGTGGCACTTCATACAAGTTTGCTCTTCTAGAAAGGTCTATAATCAAGTCATCTTGGGAGATTGTGCATAACTCTTTCTTGGAGAATCCAATTTGGATCAGACTGGTGGCATTGGAAAGAGGACATATAGGGCTACTACAGCTCGCAATTTCAGAACTTAAAGATCACATCAAGAAAGAAGAAATGAATCCAACCATATCTTGTAATTCATTGTTCGAAATTACCACTCCTCAAACTATCAAGATAGAAGGACATATCAAGAAGAAAAATTTTCAAGAAGTGAAAGATCACATCGAGCATCAAGAAATGAATCCGACCATATCTTGTAAAGGATTGGAAGAAATTACCACTCCTCAAACTCTAGAGATAGAAGGACATATCAAGAAGAAAAAGGTTCAAGCAATGAAAGATCACATCGAGCATCAACAACAAGTTCTCCAACTTTTAAAGGATAACGCCACTTCGGTGCAAAATCAAATGAAACAACAGGTAGATCAACATCGTAGTGAAAAATGTTTTGATGTAGGTGATTGGGTATTTTTACTGCTACATCTCAAGCAAGGTATTTATGAGAAGGAAATTTTGGCAATACTACATGCACTTAAAAAATGGCGACCTTACCGAATGGGAAGACTCTTCAAGGATAAGGATGTGGAAGCATTGTTTTGTGCTATTTCTATTATCCAACTAGATTGGATAAACGAAGCAAGGGATGAGTGGAAGAACGACGAAGAAGTATGGCCACTTATTCAAAAGTTGCAAAAGATCTCGATTCAAACAATATTTCCAAAAATTGAAGAGGAAGGAAAAATCATATTGGAACTTGGAGCAGTCACAGAAACAAGAACTCGACAGCTATGAAATCGATCAATTTCACAGTATCTAATCAAGTGGAAGAACTTACCCGCTGAAGATTCCACATGGGAGGACAAGAATTTTATACAGAAGCTTCAAGAAGTACTCAAGCGTTGAGGACAACGCTTTTTGAAGGAGAGGGGCATGTTAGGCCCTTATACTACTAGTGTAACCCCTTATTGTTATTAGTATAACCCACTTATTATATTGATGTACCCATGTAGTGCCCATATTGCTACTATTGTGCCCCATAGAAGCCCACTATTGTTATTATTGTGCCCTTACATTATTATTGTTATGTCGGCTCTGATTATGTTATGACCCCTTAGACTCCTATATATAGAAAGGAGGTCTTTTCATTTGTATCATCAAAGAATTGTTCATTTATGTAATGTAAAGGAGGTTGCCCCCTCGAAGAGGCTGAATTCTAAGGTGTTGATCTATCTTTTCTATCTTTTCTTGAGCTGGTTTCATAACATCCTTTGTCGTGGGTTGATGTTCAGGCTCCCAGTCATACTCTTCATGAATGACAGTACAGGTTGGTTGTGTGACACCAACTCCATCGATATATTGATCCTTGTTCACAATAGGTGTAGAGTCCGGAATGGAAGAACACAAGATAGTGCAATCCAAAGGATTAGCAGAACATGAAGATGGAGGTTGAGGTAAGACATGCATGTGGCAATCCATGGGCTTCGAAACCAAATCTGCGCAAAAATTGAGAGAAGTGATGTTGGAAGGATGTGACATTTGAATGGATGTGTGTGCATGTTCCCCCCCATCACTCTGTGGCAGTGAAGCTGTTTGATGAGAGGATGGTGGACAATCACTTGTGATAGTGACCATGTCTGTCTTTGATTGCGCAACTCCATCACCGAAGTATGCTGAGAAAGGTTTGAAATTAAACTTCTTCTTGGGATTGCTAGATTTGGTAAGGCAATATTAAAATATATCCATGAGATACTGGATCAAAATGATGGAAAGTAGATTCAATGAGATAACAGAAATGGTCAAGTGAGGGCACGCTGCTGAGTGGTAGGCTACGGGACCATCGTTATGGGGATTCGTGAAGTGTGTGTGCAAGCAGCAAGCTAGCCTATTCATTAGAGAAGCCATCTACATCATCGATAAATACATTGAAGTCTTGTAAGTACGTAGGCTAGGCCACTTCGCCTTCGCCATCATACGTGAATTCTGCAAAGATATAAAAAAACTCCCTCATGATGTCGAGAGGTTTTGCATGCAAAAAACATTGCGGAGGGACAAGTTTGACAGTATCCATGATGGATGTGTGAAGATTCAAATAGGATGAGAGGGAAAATCTTGTCATCTGGCCCTCCTTCTAGCACTAAAATGTTGACGGTGTTGGACCCACCAACATGTCAGGGGATCTCCCCTGTAAGAAGTCCCAACTAGACCTCAAACCGTTTGGTGTAGGAGTCCCAATAGTGGGTCATACGATATCGCCTTGACCGTGGTTGCACACAAAGGTAAGTAGGATGTCCTTATTGGTAGCAAGGGTGTGACATGTGAAACAAGCCAAGGAAGGTGCATGAATGGTTCTAACACACAGAAAGTGGGGTGAGTGTGCCCCTTGGAAACCTGTGGAAACATGTGGCTTGAAAGGGAACACACGAGAAAAGATGCATCACAAACTAGAAGGCAGGTGAACCAACAGTCCAAAGTGATGGTTAAACCAACAACACATCTTAGTAAGATTCATATATACATATATAGAAAGAGCCTATACATACATGCGTAAGCAAACAACTACATATATCATTAGAGTAACCAAGATAACTGAAATACAATAACAACACAAGCATGAAATGTGTTGGTTGTTTTCTATTAAGAAGTGAAAGTTACAATCATACAATACAACCATGACCAACCACTAGTCCCGATAACGGAACGTTACAGTCACTACTGCTTGCTCCTCTAAAGAGATGTACCAACTCTACACTATGGAGAAGTCAGGGCTCATTACAATACACTCCAAGCTTTCTCTAAGATACTCCTATTAGAAGCTTGGATGCCCAAAAGCCCTTACAATGAGTTATGAGGTTATATAAATAGAAAAGGGTGGGGTGACCCTTGACATTCCCCTTTGTGACTCTTCACCTACCCTCATGAACCTTCAACTACTACAAGACTATTACATTCAACTATCGACACTTGGACTTTCACTTTACAATATGTTACATGCAATCTGCATAAGTACCCATGTGAGACAAAATAGGCTTGAGAAAGCCATGAAAGACATCACTAAGACTCAAAAATTTGTGGGAAGACAAACTCTTCGACATCCTTGCGATGATCAATGGTGGCGAAATGATGCCAAGCTTAGTCATCCGTGATGGTGTTCGCGTGCTCGATGGTGACATCTCGCTGAAAGCAAATTCTTGCCTCCATTGCATCCGGGTACACTGACATGGCTCCTTTGTCCACCTTGTCTGATTAACATGCACATTATCATCTTGAGTGTAGCTGGACCAGCAACATACTGATGCATAGGTTTGCACTGATCTTCAAGAGTGTGATGGTGACTATGTGCATGAACCTATCAACATACATGTTCAACTCTGGTCAGACTTGGTTCTTGTATTTTCCTTGGTGGGTGTGCCCATGGGTGGGATCGCATGCATGCGCATAATGACATCCATGCGCCTGAACACCCTTGCATGTGGTTGATGACACTTCTCACCCTGTCTGCTTTGTGCCAGCTATTGGGCTGGTTCTATAACCTGTATGGGCGTAGTTTCAAAAGTCTGTACATGTTGCGCCTCGTGTTGTACTTGTTCCTGCTGCAACTCCTTCTCTTGTCTGTGCAACTCCTATTCTTCCTTGAGTTGTTGCTTCAACACCTGTAACTCCTTCTCTATTTCTCTCTCTTCCTTTGCATGATCCTCTTGTTGCGCTATTACCTCATAGCCTCAATCTCCAAATATTCTTTCATCACAAGTGGATCTGCTTGAACTTGCAACTTTGCTCTGCCTCTGAGCTGTCAACAACCTTCGTCTTGCATTTGTCGCACGCAGGTCTGCTACCTTCCACTGTTGCTGATGGTGCTACTCGCTATGATTTCGTTGCCATTTCATCTTGATATCCTTGTATATGAACAACTTGATGTCTTCATAGATAGGCAAGTTCATAGACACTTGATCGACTGCATCCCCAGTTGCGCTCTCAATGATGTCTTTGACTCTGCTCTCCTGGGAGCCATTGTACCTATGCTGCTGAGAGGAAAATGAACACCTGCGATACCTGGAGACATATCAACACTCAAGACAATAAATTTTTCAGTTGAAAAACAAATCAAACTGGAGGACCGATATGCAACATACATCTGTGAGTATCTGTGAAGATTGCGCAATTTTCACTGGGAGGCTGGGAGACTAACTGCCAAAACTATACAAGGCACATTTTGGGCTATCGAGAGGCTGATTGACTGTTGGAATTTCACAATTCACATTCCATCTTGGCCTACTGAGGACTGAAACTGCGCAATGTGCAATTTCAGTTGACAGTGACATGTAAACCAACAAACTGCATTGCGCAGTTTCTAGGGCTAGCAAGGCACTGCCTCCAAGAATTGCACAATGCAAGATTGGAGGTCAGTGTTGGGTCAGAATTACAAAATTTCTGGAGGGAAGGAAATCCTTCACTTCCAGAACTGCATAATGCTAGTTGGGAAAGGCAAGGTCCGGGCCAAGGCAGCCCAGACCCGCCAACGGGCGACTGAAAATATGAGAAGTCTGAATGCATGGTGAAAATGAGTGTAAACAAGAATGAATGATCATGCATGCAAACAGTAATTGTAGGATTCAGAAAACAGGAAAACATGCAAGTGTGGGAAGCGGGTCGCCATGACGACGACCGTCGGTGCAAAAACAGTGTCATGCATGTGATAACATTGAGATGCAAACAAAAACTAAAATGGTGCTTCTACAAGCTAACATACATTAAAATGATAGCAAGTGCTCATTGAAATCAAGCATATAGCACTTACACAAACCGAAACACAAAAAGTGACAAAATGTAGTGTAAGACATGAGGATATTTGAATTCCGTCTCTAAGCTTCCCCTTTAGTGCCTGCTGACACTTATTTCCTCTTGACTATAGTTGAATGGAAGTTTCATTTCCTAAGTCTCAAATAATGTCTTTTATTGAGTCCCCATAGCCCTACATAGTCTGCCCGGAGGGACAGAGAAGTACGGTGATTGGATTCGAGAGAGCGTAATTACATATATAATATATCTCATGAATGCATAGACCTACCCTGAAACAACTAAGTTGAAAGTGCCGAAGACTCTTGGATGCAATGTCGGATGTCAGAGAGATCAATGTGAGGAATGATATCTACAACCTCTGGTTCATAAGTTTTGATAAGATCGAGGTTATGACACACATGCCACAAATCTAGGAAAAAGCGACACTTGGCGAGAGGTTTCTAAAATGATATTTGCATGTAAGCTCGAGTCGTGAAAAATAGATCCCTCAACTATAGGGATGCCTTTTGCATGCTGCCTTTCTCTATTTTAGGAAAACCATCCCATGCATGAAAATCATTTTTTCTTGGTCCTAAAGGGAACCGTTCAAGCTAAAGGCACATGCATCAGTTTGCGAGCCAGGGATGAAAATTTGCGCAGTTTCTAGGTTGAGCAGAGTTGGCTATCTGTCAGGGATTGCACAATTTATGGGTTGAGCAGGTCACGACCTCCCAGAATTGTGCAATTTCTGGGTTGAGGACTAGTTCTGGGTCAGATTGTGTAGTTTTCTGAAGGAGGACTGCCTGACTGTTTTGTGCAATTCTAGAGCCCAACAAGCTGCCCAATTGATTTGTGCAATTTTTTGAGGGAAGGTTGGTTCCCCTCTAGAATTGCACAATTTTCTAGGGGGTGTCTTAGCCAACAAATAGTCTAAGTTTGAAATGCTGGCCTATGGGAGGGAGACAAACAAGTTGACATGCACAAGTCGGTAGGCCACTAAAACTTAGCTGAAGCCTATGTACTTGATAGTGCAAGACATGCAGCTAAGGATGGTTGGTAGGGAGGTTCCAAAATGAAGCTAAGGAAAAATTTTGGAGGGTCCTTGTAGCCGCTACAATAGAATCCCTTGACTAGTTTTGGCGGGATACATGGTAAAGCCTGAGGGAGAAGTCTCAGTTTATGGCCTAGTGTTCATTGTTTGGATTGTGGTAAAGCTTGAGAGACAAGGAGAAAGAAAATTCCTCAAAGGTAGTGATGGATTCTGGATGGCATTCCAAGTTTTGTTCGGTTGTGATTGGAGCACCGATTTTGGTGTGATCATGGTTGGATGAGGGTGGAGGTGGTTTAACCTCTGGATTCCCTTAATTGTTCTTGGATTTGTTGTTCTATGAGATCCCACATTCATGCTTGGAATATGGCATGGGTGTGAATGGATGGAAGAGAGATTTGGTTCATCCATGTCTATGGTTGGGTGGTACATGGAAGTCCTGAACCTGGTCGGATTTGCCTATCATTAATAAATGCTAAGTTCTCTTACTTTTACACTGATTTATATGTGGATTTAATGGTTGTCATATCTTTGATATTTATATGGTTTTATGTTGGTTTTAAGCATGGTTGGATGACTGGTTCATGTGATGGTTATTTCATATATTTACTTGTAACTATTAAATGGATGGATGAAATACCTAATTGATGATGTAGTAGTTCAATGGAGAAGGAGGTGATCCTTCTGGTTATGTTTCATAAGTTGATTAAGTCATTTATGTTATGTCTTGTATCCTAGACCTGTAGGTTGCATTGATTCCAAGTGTTTGAAAAAATGTCAGTCCTGGTTGGGGATGCTCAGGCCTAGTCCTGAGGGTGATTTTTGATTGATTAACATGGTTATCATGTTTTTAATCATTTCTTAAAGTTACAACTAGTTATGGGCAGAGGCTAGGATTCTAGGTTAGAAAAGTGGCTCAAATCCCGGGGTCGCTGTAATAGAACTGGTAATTCTGGACCATAGTCGTTGGTAGGAAGGCCTGTGAGAGCGACTTTAGGTTTCTAGTCTCTCCCTTTCCCATAGCATGAGAGAGACTAAGGCCTAAGGGCTACAGAATAATAGTGGGACCCAGGGACAAGTTGTCTGAGTGGTCGACTTGTCTCCTGAGGGGAATGTTGATGATGTTGGATGACTGTATGTGATGTTTCGTCAATTCCACCTCCTTAAGGTGACATAGGAGGTTGAATTAGATCATAGTAGCATCTCTTCTCATGTTCACTCCGATTGGCATGGTTACTTTGGGTAGACTTGGGAGGGGGTGTTACAATAAGAACCTTCACCGGTTTACTATCATACATATTAAACCTATACAATATTGTGTTTACATACTTCCTCTAGTTTAACCAAAGCTTCCTTTTTGCTCTATCTCATTTTATTTCCATGCCCAAAATATAGTTTGCAGCACCAAGATCTTTCATGTCAAATTTGGAGGACAATTGAGTCTTCTTTTCCTGGATAATTTCTTTGTTATTTCCAATCAACAACATATCGTCCACTTACAAGACCAAATAAATAACACGGTTGCCAATTAATTTAAAATACACATAGTGATCGGATTTGCTTCTGGTGAAGCCAAGTCCCCATATATATGTATCAAATTTCTGATACCACATCCTTGGTGACCATTTTAACCCATACATAGACTTTTTTAACTTGCATACCAGTTGTTTCTTACCCTTCACTGCAAAGCCTTTATGTTCCTTCATGTAGATCTCTTCTTCCAGATTCCCATGAAGAAATGATGTCTTCGCATCCATTTGTTGTACCTCAAATCAAAAGGAGAAACAATAGACAAAAATAATATAACAGAAGCTACCTTGGAAACAGAAGAAAAAATATCACCAAAATCAATTACTGGCACCTGGGACTAAACTTTTTCTACTAATCGAGTTGTGTGTTTTTCCACATTTCCTTATGAATTCATATAGTTCTTAAACACCCATTTGTTGCCAATGGGTTTCCTTCTAGCTGGCAACCCCACTAGATCCCAAGCCTCATTTTTGTGCAAAGATGTCATTTCATCAACCATGGCCTCTTTCCAGAGTTTTCCATCCTTTGAATCTACTGCTTCCCTGACAGTTCTGGGATCATCATCAGTAATAGATAAAGCAAAATTTCGACAGAACGAAGATGAACTATACCTTTCTAGCTGTCTTCTTTCTCAAACTAATATGCTCACAGCTAGAGTTTGTGGCTTTTCATCTTCTAATTCCTCTTATGTTGTAGAGTCTGATTCCTCCTCCTTTAGCTCAAACTCTATCTTCTCAGGTTGCTTTGGTAGGACTTCATGTTTAATAAAATATTTCACCTCTCTAAACATGGCATCACCATTGTACACAACCTTCATTGTTTTTGGGTTCCAAAGCTTATAACATGTTAAACCATCCTTATACCCAATAAATATACACCTTTCATATTTAATATCCAACTTGGTTCTTTTCTACTTTGGAACATGTACATATGCATCACATCCAAATACTCTCAGATGTGAAAGAGATGGTTTCTTACCTGTCCATACCTCTTGTGGAGTCCTATCCTCCAATGTTGATGAAGGTGATCTATTGACTAGGGAACATGCAATCTCCACTGCCTCTGCCCAGAATTCTTGTCCTAACCCGACACCACTCTGCATGTTTCTTGCCTTTTCCATCAACATCCTTTTCACTCTGTCTGCAACTCCGTTTCGTTTCGTTGAGGTGTCTATGGTGTATTATTTTTCCATGCTATACCAAACTTGTTACATAACTCCTTAAGTTCCTTCTTTCAAAACTCTTGATTGTTATCTGTCCTCGGTACCTTTATCCTCTTCTCTGTCTGGTTTTCTACCAGAGCCTTAAAGTCTTTAAACCTTCCAAATACTTCAGATTTCTTCCTGAGGAAATATAACCATGTATTCCTTGAGAAGTCATATATAAATGATACATAGTACACACACTTACCTAGTGATGGAACCGACACAGGTCCAAACACATCACTGTGCACAAGATCTAATATCATTTTCGCCCTCTTAGCACCAGAAGGGAAACTCACCTGATTCTGCCTCCCATGTACACAATTTTCAGAGAAATCAAAATCTACAGAGAAATTAGACACCTTCTACCATACCATTACCATGAAGTATTCAAAGGCCCTTCTCTCCAGTATGTCCAAGCCTTTGATGCCATAGCATGGTCTTTTCTCTAGAGACCACGATTTTCTGCTCCAATTTTAGGAACCATTAAATTGTTGCACCCATCAATAACAGTGTTACCCTGAATCTTGTACAAAATTCCAATCTGAACTCCCCGCATCAATACCATTGCTCCCCGAACCATCTTGCAAGTATCTTTCTCGAACATTGTTTTTACACCTGCATCATCCAGCTTGCTTACAAAAATCAGATTTCTGGCCAATGCAGGAATATGCAGAACACCTAGAAGTGTTCTAATCCTTCCACCTTGCAAATTCAACTTGACTTTTCTGTGACCGATGATTCTAGCCATCCTGTCATCCCCTAAGAAGACATCACCACCATCATATTTATCATACTCTCAAAACCATTCCCTATGGGTAGTGAAGTGAAAGGATGCACCTAAGTCAATCAACCATGCCTCATGATATACATGTGTACTTGAAGAAGTATCCAAGTACACATCCCCACCATCATCTGTGGTGGTTTTCACCTCTGTAGAAGGAGCATCATCAGATCCCTTTCCTTTCTAAGGAGCTTTAGATCTACAATCCTTTTTGAAGTGTTATTCCTTTCTACATTTCCAACACAAGTTTACAGGTTTTCTTGGAGATTTAAATCTCCAGCTCGAGGATTTACTTTTGTTTCTATTATGGGAATATCCTCATACAAACAAGGCATCACCATTCTGGCCCTCCATATTTTTTTGTCTCATCTCCTCCGACAACAAGGGTGAGACTATTTCATCAAACTGCAAGGCAGTCACATTGCTACCTATTGCAACAACCAGACTATCCCACGAATTTGGTATAGAAAACAACAAACTGATGCACTTATCTTCATCTGAAATTTTTATATCAACAAATAACAACTGACTTACCATAGTATTAAAGGCATTCAGATGCTCTGCCACCGACTCTCCATCCTTCATCCTCAGGTTATACAACTTTTTCCGTAGGAACAGTTTATTCACTAGAGACTTAGATTGGTACAAAGTCCCTAACTTGTACCACAAAGCCTTCGTCAAAGATTTCCTTGATACATTCAACAATACTAAATCTGAGATACACAACTATACTGCGCTCTTTTCCTTCTGATCCAACTTCACCCGGTCTTCAGATGACATTGTCGTTGGTTTAGTACCCGGATCTACTGCGATCCATTGATCTTTATCCACCACCAGAACCTCCATCTTGAGTTTCCACAACTCAAAACTCTTACCATTAAATTTATTGATCTCTATATTTCCATTTCTCACCATCTTCTTTCACCACAAGAATCGATCCCGCAAATCTCCCACTGAACAAGGTCTACCACAAGCCCGAGTAAAACTCCTCAGCAGCAAAGGCATCCCCTTGGATCCAAAACAACTCTGATACCAAATGCAGGTTTTAACCTCGTACAGAAATTACCTACATAATAATTCTAAAAAACAGAAAATAAACAATGGCGAGAGCATAAAACATAAAACAGATATACATAGAGATTTTTCCTTGGATCCCAAAACTGGGACAACCAGATTGATTTTTCATTATATTCCTTTCAATGTTACAATACATATATATATATACATGTCGAAGCATCCATAAACCCCAATCCATTAACCCTGGATTAGGACATAATCATAGTTCCATTGACCATATCTACAAATACCATGGGTAGAAAACCATCATGCCCAAAACCATGTGTGAAAACCACACACAAAACCATAGGTAGGTGCGGCCACCTAATATAGGGTCCAAAAAAAAATTTCCCCGGGGCACTACCCCATACCCCATAGAGGGGGGATACTACCCCTTGACAGGGGGGCCTCTTTCCCACCGTGCATGCAGATAATCATGGAAGGAATATAACACACACCTAACATTCAACAAATAACTTTACACCGACATGAATAGGAACCTTCACCGGTTTACTATCCTGCATATTAAACCTTCGCAATATTTTCTCGACATACTTCCTCTGGTTTAACTAGAGCTTCCTTTTTGCCTCGATATGGTTAATTTCCATACCCAAAATATAGTTTGTAGCACCAATATCTTTCATGTCGAATTTGGAGGACAATTGGGTCTTCAATTCTTGGATATTTTCTTTTTTATTTCCAATCAACAACATATCATCCACATACAAGACCAAATAAATAACAAAGTCACCAATTAATTTAAAATACACACAGTGATTTGCGTTGCTTCTGGTGAAGCCAAGTCCCCATATATATGTATCAAATTTCTGATACTACATCCTTGGTGATTGTTTTAACCCATACAAAGACTTTGTTAACCTGAATACCAGTTCTTTCTTACCCTTCACCACAAAGCCTTCATGTTGCTTCATGTAGATCTCTTCTTCCAGATCCCTGTGAAGAAATGTTTTCTTCACATTCGTCTGTTCTACCTCAAAATCAAAAGTAGCAACAATAGATAAAAGTAATCTAATAGAAGCTACCTTGGAAACAGGAGAAAAAATATCACCAAAATCAATTTCTGGCACCTAGGAATAACCTTTTTCTACCAACCGAGCTTTGTATTTCTCCACCTTGCTTTTTGCATTCATCTTTTTCTTAAACACCCATTTTCTACCAATGGGTTTCGTTCCAGCCGGCAACTCCACCAGATCCCAAGCCTCATTTTTGTGCAAAGATGCCATTTCATTAAGCATTGCTTATTTCCAGAGTTTTCCATCCTCTGAATCTACTGCTTCCCTGACAGTTATGGGATCATCATCAGTAATAGATAAAGAAAATTTTGAATAGAAAGTAGTTGGACTATACCTTTTTGGGTGCCTTCTATTTCAAACACATCTTCTCACAACTGGAGTTTGGGGCTCTTCATCTTCTGATTCCTCTTCTGCTATAGATTCTGATTCCTCCTCCTTTAGCTCAAAAAAAGATTTTCTTGGGTTCCTTTGGTAGGACTTCATGTTTAATAACATATTTCACCTCTCAAAACACCACATCATGGTTGTACACAAACTTGCTTGTTTCCGGGTTCCAAATCTTATAACCTTTTAAACCATCCTTATACCCAATAAATATGCACCTTTCAGATTTACTATCCAACTTGGTTCTTTTCTCCTTTGTAACATGTACATATGCATCACATCCAAATACCCTCAAATGTGAAAGAGAGGGTTTATTACCAGTCCATACCTCTTATGGAGTCTTATCCTCCAACACTAATGAAGGTGATCTGTTGACCAAGTAACATGCAGTCTCTATAGCCTCTGCCCAGAATTCCTGTCCTAACCTGACACCACTGAGCATGCTTATTTCCTTTCCCATCAACCTCCTATTCATTCTTTCTACAACTCCATTTTCTTGAGGTGTGTATGGAGTAGTCTTCTGTCATGCTATACCACACTTCTTACAAAACTCTTCAATTTCCTTCTTGCAAAACTCTCCACCGTTATCTTTCGTCAGCAACTTTATCTTATTCTCTGCCCAGTTTTCCACCAGAGCCTTAAATTCGTTAAACCTATCAAAGACTTCATATTTCTTCCTGAGGAATATATCCATGTATTCCTTGAGAAGTCATCCATAAATGATACATAGTACATAAACTTACATAGTGATCAAACCGACACAGGTCCAAACACATCATTTTGCACAAGCTCTAATATTCGTTTCACCCTCTTAGCACTAGAGGGGAAACTCACCCTTATGCTTCCCATATACAAAATTTTCACATAAATCAAAATCCAGAGAGAAATTAGACATACCTTATACCATACCATTACCATGAAGCATTCGAAAGCCCTTCTATCCAATATGTCCAAGCCTATGATGCCATAGCATGGTCTTTTCTCCAAAGACCACTAGATTTTCTGCTCCACTTTCACAAACCATAGAACTATTGAACCCATCAATAACAGTGCTACCCTAAATCTTTTACAAAGTTTCAATACGAACTCCCTGCATCAATACTAGTGATCCCCAAACCATCTTGTAGGTATCTTTCTCGAACATTGTTTTTACACCTGCATCATCCAACTTGCTTACATAAATCAGATTTATGGCTAATGCAAGAATATGTAGAACACCCATAAGTGTTATAATCCTTCCACCTTGCAACTTCAACTTGAATTTTCTCTGACCGATGATTCTAGCCTTCCTATCATCCCCTAAGAAGATATCATCACCATCATATTTATCATACTCACAGAACCACTCCCTGTGGAGATGTTGTAACATTCTTGTCTTTGATAAGTTAACTATTAGATAAAAAAATTAAAATGCAATACAAAAAATGATAAGTTAGGATATGGACCAAAAACAAGATGAAAAATAAAAATGTTAAGAGTGATTATTATTGCAAGTCCATATCAAATAAAATGATAGGGTAGTTGCTCTAAAAAAGGAAGGCAAAATGAAAATGATAGATATGCAACAAAAGAAAAATATTTTCTTTAGAAAATAAATTAAGGTTGTTAACTCAAATGCACCTTTGAAAAATGTCCTTTTGATTAATCATGCTTAAGTTTTTTAATTACGATTTAATTTTTGTAATAAAGGTTGATGACCTTATAAAATAGGTGACAGATGACACTTTTGTCATATTGGTGTAAACGACAAAACAACACATTGGGTGTCGATAACCAATGTGTACTTTTCAACAAAGATCCTTCACTCTGCCTAGATCAACGGCGGAGGAAGCCTTTCGGCCCCCCCTTGGCCATTTCCCGTTAACGCAAGGGGGGTGGGGGGGGCTTTCCGAAAAGTAGTTTTAATGTCTGCCGCTTTTTGCAACATGCACCTCCAAAATGTTTCAGACCCCCAAGGCCTGAAACCACAAACCATTGTGAACTCCCCCCCCCCCCCCCCTGAAATCCGCTTTCAGCTTTTCTTCAATCCAATAGTTGACTTATCCCGAGCCTTGTGCATCTATTATCCTTTGTCCAATAGCGAACCTCCACGTCATCCATCCATTTTCACTTATCCATTCACCACCTGCCACGTTATAATACCATTTCCCATATGCTCCAAAGTTGTTGTTGTGCTTGATTATCCATTTAAATATCCGTTAAGCATTAATTCACATTTCCCCTGCAAATTGAATGCCTACGGCTATATCTAAACAGTCAATTGAGCCCAATTGAAGCTATAAATCCTCCATGGCTCCAATGTTTGCCCCTTTTTGCTTCCATCCATAAAACAAAAACACCATTTTGTCACTCTGTGTATTTTTGCCATTGTCATCAATTTTAGGTAAAAGCATTTTCTGAATTTCCCTTGCAGTAGTGATGGCTCCTAAAGAAAAGATACATAAGACTACCGAAGGAGGGAATCCCTCCACAGTCTCCCTTGATCTGGATCATATGCCACTTGTAGACTCCCTTTTCAAGATCAATGAATGTGAATGTGAATTTGATTTCTATGAATTACATTCATGGTTAAAACTGAAATATATTGATAAAGAGGATTCCATTTGCTTCTGGGAGACTCTTCTACCATTATTTTCTTTTCCTAAGACCCATCAACTCCCTGATCTAATATCTTGGTGTCAAGCCAGTTATGACCTTGTGTAAAGAACAGTAATGACTCAGGATGGGAAAATCCTAAATGCCATCACTACTCAGAGCATAAATCAGATGCTAATGATACCTCCATCTGATTCCCTTAGCCATTTCTCACTTGCAACTCTCATGGACCTCTACAATAAACTCACCTTCCAACAAAGAGCTCTTATCTTTGAAATTTTCCTACCAAAAGATGCTGAATTACCTAAGAGAAATCCTCCATATTCATCTTCCATGTTCCCTGAAGCTACTAGACACATTATCTCCATGTTATCATATCTCCTAGGTTATGAAAATGACCAAGCTGTTGATGAACCCATCCTTGGATTCTTTTCTATTTTTAGCAAAGAATATCAACCTGTCTTCATGTGTAATTATAGCCACTTCATGGCTGATAATATACATGAAGAGTTTATGAATTTGACCACACAAGGAGTATTCAGGTACAATTTAGTTATAATTCATCTAATTTTGTTTCAACAGGGAGATATATTGCCTATTTAGAATAGACAAGATGAGCAGGGAGTGAATCAATTAGTGAGTCACTAGACAGAGCTAGTAAGAGCAGGATCATTAAATTTTACATTCTCCCAATTGATTAATTCCTTCATACATCCAGTTCTCCAATTACTCAATAGCCAGGAAAAGCCCAGAATTGGAGAAGAAATTAAAAAGACACTGCACCTATTCGAGCAAACCAAGACTAGTGACTGGTACCTATACCAGAATTACATTGAGATTAGGATCTATGGTAGTGAGTTGGCTCCATACAAACTGCCTAAGTATGTGCCAATGAGAATATTCTCACTGGAATACATCAGGGAAATGATAAATATGGATGAAGTCCATTTTGTCTCAGGCAATAAGAAATCACAGTTTAAAATCAAAGCCAAAGTAGGGATTTTCATCTGTAACACTAGGTATGAAAGTACAGAAGCAGACAGATTGCTAAAGAACATGAACCTCCATCCAAGCTTCACATGGTCTTATGATACTTTTGGGATTGTTTCAGCTCTCAGAGTGCAGTTGAAGGCAACACCCTACAACCATACTCCCAGGCTAGAATTGGAGAAGTTCATGAACTAGGAACAATGGTCTAAAGGTACTCTCATAGAAGTTGATGAACATGTTATATCAACTCCTCAGAAAAATACTCTAGCTACACAAAGTACTCAACATAAAAAAGCTAGAGAGGAAACTCAATCATCTACAGAACTAGGTAAAGAGTACTATATCTTAAAAAAGAAGTTGAAAACTAGGCTGTCAATGTCATCAGGAAGAAAGCCACCAGAGATAATTGATCTTGGAGAATTGGAAGATGTTTCATCAACAGCGAACACTGATCCCAAACCTCCCTCTACTTCTTCAACTCCTTCTTCAACTGAACCTATGTAGATTATCCAATCAACTGAGACTATCCTAGTAAGAGATACTAATATCTTCTCAACATTTTTGGAAATCAAGAAAAAGAATGAAATTCTTAAATCTCAAGTTTACAGTCAGTTTTGGAAACATACATCCACTTCTCAACATAGACTTCTCTCTACCTTTGACAGTGAAAGAGGAAGAATGCAAATGACATTTTTGCAGGCTCAGATTCCATTTCTTAAATCCACAACAGACTACAAGAAGACCATCTTCTCATTTGATGTGAACTAGATACATTCGATTGATCAAATGGATTTGCATAGGCAATCAAGTGAGATGTTATTTTCAACAATGACCACAACTGCCATGTCTCTTTCCAAGCCCAGAACTGCTTTGTCCAATGTACAATCACAACTTTAAGATTGAAAATCTGTCATCCTTGTCTAAAGATAACAAATTAAAATCTTTAGAAGATATCATTATCAATATTGGATATGATCCCTAGGACTATAAAGCAATTGAAGAAATACTGCAAAAGAAGAATGTTGAGATTACAGCCTTGAAGAAACAATTGAAGCTGCCTTCAACTGAGGATCCACAGACAAAATAAATGGCTGAAAATGAACAGCACAGGGAGGAGATGTTAAAGCTCATTATTGAGCAAAACATACAGATCAAGAAAATGGAGGAGCACATAGAACAAATTCTCAAGGAAAAACAGATTGCACAACTTGTTCTGACCTCAGTGACAACAATTCCAATGACAAGTGCAGATTTAAGCTCATCTCCTACTGACATTGCTTCGTCTTCAACAATAGGTGAAACAACAAGGCTATCACAGGAGCTACAAAGCATAGAAACAACAAAATGAGAAGTTACCATAGAAGTCCGAAGCCCTGGAAACACAAAAGGTAAAAAATGATACCTTGTATGTAGAGAAATGCAAAAGTCACATAGGTTAGAGCTCAAGGTTAAATAGTTAGAAAGCAAGACTCTAATGGCAGACACTTTGGCCCAAGCCAAAGAAGATATCTGGTTAGATATTAGCCACTCTATAACAGAAGTATGGCCATCCATAAAAATCATTTTTGAGAATTAAGAACTAATTGCTAAATGCAGGGCAGAGATAGAGACCCAAAAGGCAGCATTGGGCACAAAACCCAAAGAAGCATCAGGAATGATCAGGGTACTGAATTCTAAGACTAGGAAACAGTTACAAGAGATGAACATTCCAGATAGGACAACTACTATTTTGGAAATTAAGAAAGTCCTAGTGAAGAAGAATCTGTTAACTCAGCTAAAAACAAAGTGTGATGCTTTGAACACTACAGTAAGGAGGTTTCACTCTAAATTCAGTATATTACATAAGAAGGGTTTACCAGAGATAGTATCATCAAAGTATCAGCTAGTAAAATTGG
Source organism: Pinus tabuliformis (assembly GCA_031772625.1). Classification (NCBI taxonomy): domain Eukaryota; kingdom Viridiplantae; phylum Streptophyta; class Pinopsida; order Pinales; family Pinaceae; genus Pinus; species Pinus tabuliformis. The sequence continues at coordinate 305,739,242 of CM062807.1, forward strand.
AGGAATATTGTAAAAGGCTTTATACCATTGAAGTAGACAACAATCAATTTGCAGGGATGAAAAGGAAGATTACTGGAAAGGAGTTTTTGGAAGCTTTAAGATTAGACCTCTCCATTAAATATGAAATTGGTCATCTTTTTCTTACCAAACCCAATTTTGAGAGATATATCGAAGTTGATGAGATACTTAGAAGGATGGTAAATCTCGAGATATCTAGTGAGAAAAGGTGGGATCAATTATGTGAAACAATTGATTAACTTTTCATTCCAACAAGAAGACAACAACAACAGATTTTGAAGGAACAATCATCAACAACTTCCTATCTAATAGGGACACATCATGCAACAATTTTTCTTTTCCTATCTTCTTTCAAGCTATCTTGCAATCAGTTTAGGATATTTTGTTTAGAACTTGTATAAATAACTCTCTTCTATGAATTATTAAAGGTGGTACCTTTCCATAAGCAGTTTTGTAAAAGCATTAATGTACAAATTGTTTCTAGATCACTGATAAGAAAGAAAAGGATTCTAAATTTGGACTCATATAGTTTCATTTTCTTCTGTAAGTTTTTCATGTGTTTCATTCATTATGTTTATTCTGCATATGTTTATGTTTTACAAAGATATCAGGTGAGAATAAATGTGTTGTTGTTATTCTTAAAATTCCTTTCTGAAGTTATTATCATAAAGAGACTGAGATATTGGATTGTCTGTCTAAAAAGCTCCCTCTAAATCATAAAATTGTCAGCATCTTATGTAATCTTAAGCATAGTTTGTTTAAATTTTGAGCATTGGACAAAGGTTTTCCCACTTATGATCATTTATCTTTCTGTCTGAAATCTAAATTAATCATACCTCCTTACTATTCTTTCTAAACACCTTATAAATTAAAATCACTGTGTGAATTCAAATAGCAGCCCTTTGATTATCTATTAGTACAATCTAAAAGAGTTAATGCATCATTCTTACGGTTTGTTCTATGTATTTTTACTCCATAAAAACCAAAACCAAAACCCCTAAAACAAATATCTTAGAAGCTCTGACATGATCAATTGACCATTATCATCTCAGAGGAACAACATCTATCTAGCGCTGTTGCCGGGGATTCGAATTTGATTATTTTTCCTGGGACACTGACATAAATCCTATTCATTTAAGGTGACTAAAGGTCTAGATATGTCAAAATCATTCACTTGGGTGCTCCACTGTGCCAAACTGGCACCTTTTAAGCACACTAGATCCCATTATGAATCTGACACAGTTAGTCCTCTGTCAAATCCAAAAAGACTTGTGAGAAAGGCCAGTTCTAGAAGGAGACATCAACCATATTCTTCCACTTTAGCCTTGCAATCTGAAGATTTATTACCATTTGATCCCTATAGTAACATTCCATCCAATCCAGATTGGACTCATTTATCACCTAGGGTTGCTGAACTTTTAGATAAGGGAGTTGATTTTAAATCAGATTTCCTTTTTCATTCACTTGAATCTCATCCAGAACCCTTACTTCCACCAGGATCACCTAAATTTGAGTCTGATTTGGGTGTTCATTTACCTGAATAAAAACCTACAGAGTTCATATCCCCCACTACATATTCATTCCCTTCCACTTCTGAACGCCCTGAATCTTCTCCTTCTAAACAACTTGAAGGGAGCTTTGCTATATATTCAAATCCACTCTTTGAAACAAAATACAATATTCATTCTCAGGTGCACAAGTTATCCATTAAGACTCCTTTAAAAAATTTTAGGAACTCTCCTCCTTCTTTATCCCCTCCTTCTTCACCTCCACATAGTCATTCACCCTCTCTATCACCATCTTCCTCTTTTTCTTCTTCAACATCTACACAAACATCTCACACACCATCTTCAACTATGGAATTCCAATCCATTGTACAGACAAGATATGAAGCTTTAGTTTTACCTCCAAACCTTGATGCTTTCCCTCCTTGATATTTAAAGCACCTTCCTAGTTATAATGGAGAAATGGGTCCCTCAGTTGAAGACCATCTTCAAGCATTTCTAGACTTTGCAGATAGCATGAACATTAAGCAAGAAAATGTCTATATGAGGTTGTTTGTTCAATCTCTTGAGGGAAATGCAAGAACCCGGTTTAGGCAGTTACCTGCAAATTCCATTAGAAATTGGGAAGAGTTAAAAAATATATTAAAAAATCAATGGGGAGTGAAGAAAGGTGCTCTTTACTTTTTGACTGAGTTTGAAGAACTTAAAAGAAAATTTGGTGAACCCGTCTCTAATTTTATCAAAAGGTTTAACAAACTTTATCATAAGATTCCCCCTGACTACAAACCCCCGGTAGCAGCAGCCAAATCTAGGTTTTCAAAAGCCTTTGAAGATGATTTTGCTATAATGTTAAGAGAAAGAACTTCAAGGACTATTGAAGACATGCAAACTAATTCTATAGAAGTAGAAGAAAATAGGGCTGCCTCAGCCACTTTAAAAGCTAAAGAGGAAAAAGCCCAAAGAAAGCTTAAATCTAGTCAAGACGCCTCTACTTATTCAAATACTAAAACTGAAGATTCTAAAATTGATGAGATCACTTCACTTATTAGAAATATATCTAATAGAATTTCCAAGATTGGGACTCAACCTAGAATAGTTCAACAAATAGTAACTCGATATCAAAATCAAAATCAAGGTCAATACAAAAGAAATCCACAATTACAAATTCTTCAAAGACCTAGTAATGATTAGCAAGTTCCAACTCCTTTACTGATAGATGATCAAAAACCTGATGACAATACCATGACTATCCCGAAGACATTAACAATATGGATAGCTCTTCTGGTTAGACCACTATTATTCCTCTTTCACAAAATAAGCAAGTTCAAGAAGATCAAGAATCCTCACAGGTTTCCAAATACCATGCCTTCTTTGAATTCCTAATTGCAGAGCTCAACAAAAGATATGATCTTAGACCTAGACCTGGCCCTGGAATACCTCCTAAGGAACCTCCAACAATTGAACCTCATACCAAAACTATTGAAACTCAGACAACTACTATTCGACCATTAAATCAGTCAACTGATACAACTCAAATTGAAAAAATTGTCTTGACTACATTTAATGTTGAAAAGGAGTTAGAAAGAGTTAAAATCCCTATACCACTTTCAGAACTTTCCAAAAACCCTGGATATAAAAATAAAGTTTCCAAATGGATACAAAACACCTATGTTGATGTTGAAAGTGATGTTATTAGCCTTCAAGATGAAAAACCAGCAATTGTCTTTGGTCCTAGCTCAGATATGATAGATGAAATAGTACCCCCTTTCTATGTAACACTAAATACAAATGACTCCATGCTATATAACTGTATGCTTGATTCTAGAGCATCACACAATCTCATGCCAAAAACCATCATGGATCATTTAAATCTTGACATAACTAGATCCTATCATGATTTGTACACCTTTGATTCCAAAAGAGTACCTTGTCTAGGATTGATTAAGGATTTAGTAGTCACTCTTGCCCAAATCCCAGTAAAGAGAATAGTGTTAGATATTGTTGTCACTAACATCCCTCCCAAATTTGGAATTCTCCTTTCAAGGTCTTGCTGTGCCAAATTAGGGGGAACTCTTCAGATGGACATGTCTTATGCCACTATTCCAGTTTATGGGGGAGAACAACTTAGGTTGTATAGAGAGGTTAGATTTGTCCACACGGTATGAAAAACAGATCAACCAAAGAACCACCCCATTTATGCAATTGATCAATATTTTGGTTATTTTCAACTCTCTTAGAATCAAATACATGAATCTCAAGTAAAAGTTGAAGATGTACTTGAAAACCCTGTATCAAATCAAACTGATGTATGGAAGTTGTTATTTGATGGTTCTTGTACAAAGGATGGAGTAGGGGCTGGGGTAGTGTTAATCTCACCAGAAAATGAAAAATAAAAAAATCATGTAAACTTGATTTTCAAGTCACCAATAATGTAGCAGAATATGAGGCTTTCCTTCTAGGACTACAGTTAGCCAAGAGTTTAAAGGTACACAACCTGAGTGTTTTCATTGACTTCGAGTTCATTATAAGACAAGTTAGAAATATTTGCAAATAAAGCATCCTAGGCTTAGGTCTTATAGAAATGAGGTTTGGGATTCCATTGGAAATTTCTTTGATGCCTTCAACATAACTTATGTCCCTAGAAACGAAAACGTACATGCAAATTCTTTGGCTATTTCTGCAAGCTAATTTAAGATTCCTGATGAAACACAACTGTTATACCAAATCCAGGTTAAATACAGGACACCTATACCTAATAACCAAAAGCATTGGTAGGTGTTTTAGGATGATAAACAACTAAAATCTTTCCTTCAACTTGTAGGTAAATTTTCTCTTCTACAAATTGATGAAGACAAACTTAATATGGTCAATCCTCAAGCTGTTGATGATCCAGAATTAAATTCTAAGATTGCAGATAATGACAGCATACAATTATCAAACAACTTCATTCCTAAGGGGTTAATTCCTTTAGAGAAATTACTCGATTATAATGATGTCCCCTGAAACCCTCCATCCATTTCCCCTGAAGATGACATAGAAGAAATCAACATTGGATCCCAAGAACAAGTGAAAAATATAAAAATCTCTACATCTTTAGCCCCAGAAGTTAAAGATGTGTTGTGGCCACTATTATTACCCCAAGAAACTCACCTAGGTTGCATATCTGTGATGCTCAGGAACATTACAAATTCAACCAAATATAGTTGGATAAATGGTGGATGAATGGAACAAATGCTGCATATTCAAGCCAGATAACCACTTCTACTATGATTGACCCCAGACATGGGTGAACACCCCCAGACTACAAGGCTTTTAACCACCTATTACTCACAGTTTGAGGATAAGGTGATAATGGAGAAGACTGACCACACCAGCAGATGCACATGACCCTGTGATGGCCGGCTGCAACCAGTTAAGAGGTATGTAAATCTAGTTTCTAATGCACAGACAGGATGACAACTCTCTATGCATTAAACAACAGAAACCTGCACACATGTTCTATGATACATGCTAAATCCTAACACAGAGGTGGGATGACAGCCCCTCTGATGCTAAACATTCACAACAATAGAACAAATACAAACAGGCACAGCTTGGAACAAGAAAGAGAAGTGGAAAGTGAGCAATAAACAACAAAAGAAGCTTGTATTAGCTGGAAATGAAGACCAGACGCTGCAGGTTACAAAGTAGTTACAGTCTCTAGAAGTTGAACCTTACAACAGGGTTCTCTTCATCTAACACTCATCAATCTATTACATCTCTGTTCTGGGTATATATACAATTTGTTTACAAAATTGCTGTGCTAAGCTATGTGTGGAGAAGTCAATAAATGATCACCAAACACATTTACAATTAGATATGGGCCACTGATACAAATCTGGCTGTGTTGTAAATGGATTTGACCACTATGTTGCTCTGCAGTCCTCCTTTGAGCAGGTGGCGTGAAATAGAAAAGGAACCATAACCATTGAATGCTCTGATCTGTTCAGCGGTGTCCTGCTCCCTCCTCAGCCATACTGTTAATTAATTGCAGTCGTTAAACATTAACACGACTGAACATGATTGTTTTGGTTATAATAGTGAAAGCGCTACCAAACTGCTCATTCTCGCCCATCAATGCTTCATTATATACTTTAAAAGGCTCAGGCATGGTTTTATTCACTATCGGGTCCGTCATTTGGGCTGCAATGCATAACGTAAGCTGGTCGATCCTTTGTTTCTTTATACTTGAGAATACACGAAAAATTGCTACAAAATCATAAAACAATGGCTCTGGCGGACTTGAAATATTATACCATTTTGCTTTGGAAACCCATCGGGTCCGGACTTCATCGCAATAGGCACCCGCCAAGGCTCCCTTTGTATTTTCTTTATTCAAAGAAAATACACAAAAAACATTAAAAACGCGAAGGGCGCGGATTTGAAATATAATGCAATGGAGTGCTGTATGGTTGTCGGGTCCGGCCCATCGGATCAGAACGTAACTTAGGGTAAAGCCCGCCCCTTTGTAATCGCCGATAGCGAAAAGCCGACGCAGCGTGAGCCATTGATCTGTGCATGCGATCAACGGTCCTCGCTTAATCGTTGATCTCCATTGTCACTGCCGATACCGCCGACCCGCCGATATTGCCCCGGACCCAATAATCTATCAAAAGGAGTTAATAACGCCATTGGGTCAGGCTCATCGGGTCGGAGCATATCATATGTGAAGGCCCTGTCCTCTTTGAAAGTGCCAATGCGATATGCCGACTTGATCTTGACCGTTGATCGGCCAGATCCAACGGCTGAGATGAAAGCGGATCCTTAAGCCTGCGATTTTGATTTTTACATAGTTTTTGGGGTATTTCCGCCTCATGATAGTGTATTTCCACCCTCCAAAGGGCTTTCCTCTTGCGATAGTTTTGATCGGTGAAGGCCTTAAGAGGATTTTGAAGGCTTTTGGGGCACTTTGTATCCATTTTTGGGCATCCTTCTGTGCGCAAACAACTCGATTGGGACTGCATTTGATCCTCAAATGTTGGATTATGTAGCAGACCTAACACTGGCTCCTTCTGGGGATGAGATCCTCCCTGGGAGGTCTCAAGAACTGCAGACCAATGCCTTCCTACAAAACAAGATTTTTAAAAACATTTGCCTAGTGTCCATTGGGCATGGAGTCAACGAAGCATACAACATAAAACTGTAAAAGAACTTAATTACAAACATAAAAGCCTGAAAATGCAAACTTCAAAATTTTTCCCATTTGCTAGGCCACCAAAATTGTCTCTCTTGCTCTCAGCTCGGTTCATCATATATTAGCAGGACAGGATTGATTTGATCATCCACCTCAAACAGTTTAGGACACTTGAGCTTAATAGGTAGAGATGATCGATTCTTCATTCCCTTTCTGTGTGTTTTCCTCCTTTGACGTTGTTCAGAGGAGCCTTTGTACAACTGCTAAATAATTATCACTATTGTGTACTTATCTTTGTCTTCTGTGGTCTGCACGACTAATATGAATGAGGCACCATTGAATTCTTGTGCAGGAGACACAGAGACGACATTTGCCCCTGAATCTTTCTTTGAACAATCCTCATCCAAGGAGGATTCCCATGATTGAACATTTTCTTCCTCTGTCATCTGGCAAGCTGCCCTCTCATTCAGTGTGGAGGCCATCTGAGCAGACATTAGAATATCAAGACTGAGATGATCAACTTCAGCGTTGAGCATTAAATTACTTGCTGCCTCAGTGTTCAAGGAACAACTTTGAGGGAATTCTACTTGAGCAGACAGAGAAACATAAGATGATGGGGAGCATTCTTCTCCCTTCTTGATTACTGGTGCGGGGACATCGGCAGGTTGCTCAAATTTTAGATCTACGTAGTCATGGGAAGTTGAGGTGGCTTCGGGCTCAGACTCTTCGAGGACAGAAGGATCTGCTGCTAGCTACCTCCGCTGATAAGCTTGTTTTTCTGCAGGTACAACAAACTGATAAGCAACGCCTCTGGATAAAGCTTCTTCATAAGCAGCTCTAGTTAAGAAGGGGGCATTGCCCTTGTCTTCCAAACCATGTACCTCCTCCTCCTCATCAAACTACTCTTCTTCTGAATGTTGCGCAGCTCTTAACCTTGAAATTTCAAAGGCCAATAGCTCTATCATCCTGGCCATTTCATCGATCTCATGATTTGATGATGATGAGAGCCCATCCGTTTGCGAGTTTCCAGACTCAGTATTATCATAGAGCAGATCTTCCTTATTCCCCCAGTACTTTAAAAATACCTCATCTGGGGCCTCAATGTCTGCAATAGACCTAGGGGCTAGTTCATTGGACCATTTTTTAGCATCTCCTTCTAGGCTTTGGATAAACACCCTCATCCATACATCCTCTTCATAGATGTCCAGGTTATCAACATAATTATAAAAAGACTCGAGGTGCTCTTCTGCTGATACTCCTTTTGTACCAGTAAACTTAGGCATGTGTTCTTGATAATCTCCTGTAGGCATGGCATGTAATGGGACAGGCAAGACCAGGGGTCTATACCTAGCAGCAATGATTTTTTCTATTTTTGTGGGAGCTTGCTGGCTTGCCATGACTGAGGTATATGAAAGAATACTAGTAGGGTGAGAGGAAATAATCAATGGAAAGACATTTATTTTTATGCTGATAACCTAGATATCAATGAAAAGGTTGACAGAAACAAAGGAATACGATGGACAACATGGAAATATTCTTTCAACCGAGGTCCGAAAGGGAACTGAATGGGGAAGGAGCTGAATGAATCCCTAAAGGAAATACTTCAACAACAGAGATACATAAACTTCTTTAAGGCTTACCTGACCCTGATGCTCCTTCTGCAATAATTTCTTCTGCTTAACGGTCTTCTCAGGATCAAGAACTGGTCAGCTAGTGATTTCTGAAGATTTCTCTGAGCATGCTTCACGAACTGCGCCAGAACTTCAATGTGGAGTCGCCAAAGGATGGCCTTCCTCCAGTGGAGTCGCCAGACAGATGATTACAACCAAAATCTGTGTTCAAACCTTGTCTGTCATCAAAGTTTGAAGCTATGTCGTCTCCCAGGAAGCTGAGCTTCGATTCTCATCTCCCCAGCAACGACGCCATTTATTGTTATCACCCCAAGAAACTCACCTAGGTTGCATATCGGTGATGCTCGGGAACATTACAAATTCAACCAAATATAGTTGGATAAATGGTGGATGAATGGAACAAATGCTGCATATTCAAGCCAGATAACCACTTCTACTATGATTGACCCCAGACATGGGTGAACACCCCCAGACTACAAGGCTTTTAACCACCTATTACTCACAGTTTGAGGATAAGGTGATAATGGAGAAGACTGACCACACCAGCAGATTCGCAGGACCCTGTGATGGCTGGCTGCAACCAGTTAAGAGGTCCGTAAATCTAGTTTCTAATGCACAGACAGGATGACAGCTCTCTATGCATTAAACAACAGAAACCTGCACACATGTTCTATGATACATGCTAAATCCTAACACAGAGGTGGGATGAAATCCCCTCCGATGCTAAACATTCATAGCAATAGAACAAATGCAAACAGGCACAGCCTGGAACAAGAAAGAGAAGTGGAAAGTGAGCAATAAACAGCAAAAGAAGCTTGTATTAGCTGGAAATGAAGACCAGATGCTACAGGTTACAAAGTAGTTACAGTCTCCAGAAGTTGAACCTTACAACAGGGTTCTCTTCATCTAACACTCATCAATCTATTACATCTCTGTTCTGGGTATATATACAATTTGTTTACAAAATTTCTCTGCTAAGCTATGCGTGGAGGAGTCAATAAATGATCACCAACCACATTTACAATTAGATATGGGCCACTGATACAAATCTAGCCGTGTTGTAAATGGATTTGACCCCTCTGTTTCTCTGCAGTCCTCCTTTGAGAAGGTGGCATGAAATAGAAAAGGAACCATAACCATTGAATGCTCTGATCTGTTCGGCGGTGTCCTGCTCCCTCCTCGGCCATATTGTTAATTAATTGCAGTCGTTGAACATTAACATGACTGAACATGACTGTTTTGGTTATAACAGTGAAAGCGCTGCCAAACTGCTCATTCTCACCCATCAATGCTTCATTATAGACTTTAAAAGGCTCAGGCATGGTTTTATTCACTATCAGGTCCGTCATTTGGGCTGCAATGCATACCGTAAGCTGGCCGATCCTTTGTTTCTTTATACTTGAGAATACACGAAAAAATGCTACAAAATCATAAAACAATGGCTCTGGAGGACTTGAAATATTATACCATTTTTCTTTGGAAACCCATCGGGTCAAGACTTCATCGCAATAGGCACTCGCCAAGGCTCCCTTTGTATTTTATTTATTCAAAGAAAATACACAAAAAACATTAAAAACGCGAAGGGCGCAGATTTGAAATATAATGCAATGGAGTGTTGTATGGCTGTCGGGTCCGGCCCATCGGATCGGAACATAACTCATGGTAAAGCCCGCCCCTTTGTAATCGCCGATAGTGAAAATCCGACGCAGCGTGAGCCGTTGATCCGTGCACACGATCAACGGTCCTCGCTTAATCTCTGATCTCCATTGCCATTGCCGATACCGCCGATATTGCCCCGGACCCGATAATCTATCAAAAGGAGTTAATAACGCCGTCGGGTCGGGCTCATCGGGTCAGAGCATATCATATGTGAAGGCCTTGTCCTCTTTGAAAGCGCCGATGCGATATGCCGACTTGATCTTGACCGTTGATCGGCCAGATCCAACGGTTGAGATGAAAGAAGATCCTTAAGCCTGCGATTTTGATTTTTACATAGTTTTTGGGGTATTTCCGCCTCCTGATAGTGTATTTCCACCCTCCAAAGGGCTTTCCTCTTGCGATAGTTTTGATCGGTGAAGGCCTTAAGAGGATTTTGAAGGCTTTTGGGGCACTTTGTATCCATTTTTGGGCATCCTTCTGTGCGCAAACAACCCGATTGGGACTGCATTTGATCCTCAAATGTTGGATTATGCTAGGATGATCGAGCTTTTGACCTCTGAAGTTTCCAAATTAAAGGCTGAGCAGTATTTTGAGGTAGTAGGAGCTCATTGTTCCATTTCTGTTCCAACTCCAAAGCCATGTAGAGGAACACGTGACCATGTGCAGATTTTGCAGAGAAACAATGCTGCAAACGAAGATCAAAGGGTGAAGACCCTTTGCCAGAATATTGTCATGAAAGAAGTGTATCCTGAGGAGGAGGAGGTCTCTAGTTTGGAAGGCACTCCTTTCCTAACCAGAGCTGCCTATGAAGAGGCATTGGCCAAGAGCACTGCTCGACAATTTGTTGTAGTTGTAGAACAAGAAAATGCCCAGCAGTGGCAGCTTACAGCAAGCACCTACCCCTTCCAGCAATCTGAGCTCGAAGTCAGCACACCTCTCCATGGCTATGTAGATCTGCAAATTTTCCAGCCTGCTATTGTCCCCAGTTCAGTGATTAAGAAGGGGGAGGAAAGCTCCCCATCATCTTTTGTTTCTTTGTCTGCTCAAGTGAAAATCCCTCATTGCTGCCCCTTGAACACTGAGGCAGAACATAATTCAAAGTCCAAGGCTGATACTGATCAAATCAGTCTTGATATTCTCATGCCTGCCCAGTTGGCCCCCACGCAGATTGAAGTGGCAGCATATCAGAAGACAGAAGGAGAGGATGCGCAGTCATGGGTTTCCTCCTTGGATGAGGAGTGTTCAAAGGAAGATTCAGGAGCAGAAATTATCTCTGTGTCATCTGCACAAGAAAACAATGATGCATCGTTCATATTTATTTTGCAGGCCACAGAAGATAAAAATAGATACACAGCATGCATGGTTATCCAGCAGGTGTACAAATGCTCCTCTAAAGAACATCCAAGGAGGAAAATACGCAGAGGGGAAATGAAATGTGATCCCTACCTACCTGTCAAGCTCAAATGTCCTAAAATATTTGAGGTAGAGGATCAAATCAATCCAGTCCTGCTGATCTATGATGAACCGGGCTGAGAGTAGGAGAAACAATTTTGGTTTCCCTGCAAATGGGCAAATTTTGAAGTTTAAAGTTTTCAGGCTTTTATGTTTGTAATTAAGTTCTTTTACAGTTTTATGTTGTATGCTTAGTTGACTCCATGCCCAATGGACACTAGGCAAGTGTTTTTATCACTGTTTGAAGGCATTGGTCTACAGGTTCTTGAGACCTCACAGGGAGGATCTCATCCCCAGAAGGAGCCAGTGTTAGGTCTGTTACATAATCCAACATTTGAGGATCAAATGCAGTCCCAATCGGGTTTTTTGCGCACAAAAGGATGCCCAAAAATGGATACAAAGTGCCCCAAAAGCCTTCAAAATCGTCTTAAGGCCTTCACCGATCAAAACTATCGCAAGAGGAAATCCCTTTGGAGGACGGAAATACACTATTGGGAGGCGGAAATACCCCAAAAAATATGTAAAAATCAAAATCGCAGGCTTAAGGATCCGCTTTCATCTCAGCCGTTGGATCTGGCCGATCAACGGTCAAGATCAAGTCGGCATATCGCATCGACGCTTTCAAAGAGGACAAGGCCTTCACATATGATATGCTCCGACCCGATGAGCCCGACCCGGTGCCTATTGCGATGAAGTCCAGACCCGATGGGTTTCCAAAGCAAAATGGTATAATATTTCAGGTCCGCCAGAGCCATTGTTTTATGATTTTGTAGCATTTTTTCGTGTATTCTCAAGTATAAAGAAACAATGGATCGGCCAACTTACGGTATGCATTGCAGCCCAAATGACGGACCCAATAGTGAATAAAACCATGCCTGAGCCTTTTAAAGTCTATAATGAAGCATTGATGGGCGAGAATGAGCAGTTTGGCAGCGCTTTCACTGTTATAACCAAAACAATCATGTTCAGCCGTGTTAATGTTCAACGACTGCAATTAATTAATAGTATGGCCGAGGAGGGAGTAGGACACTGCCGAACAGATCAGAGCATTCAATGGTTATGGTTCCTTTTCTATTTCATGCCACCTGCTCAAAGGAGGACTGCAGAGCAACAGAGGGGTCAAATCCATTTACAACACGGCCAGATTTGTATCAGTGGCCCATATCTAATTGTAAATGTGGTTGGTGATCATTTATTGACTCCTCCACGCATAGCTTAGCAGAGCAATTTTGTAAACAAATTGTATATATACCCAAAACATAGATGTAATAGATTGATGAGTGTTAGATGAAGAGAACCCTGTTGTAAGGTTCAACTTCTGGAGACTGTAACTACTTTGTAACTTGCAACGTCTGGTCTTCATTTCCAGCTAATACAAGCTTCTTTTGCTATTTATTGCTCACTTTCCACTTCTCTTTCTTGTTCTAGGTTGTGCCTGTTTGCATTTGTTCTATTGTTGTGAATGTTTAGCATCAGAGGGGCTGTCATCCCACCTCTGTGTTAGGATTTAGCATGTATCATAGAACATGTGTGCAAGTTTCTGTTGTTTAATGCATAGAGAGCTGTCATCTTGTCCGTGCATTAGAAACTAGATTTACAGACCTCTTAACTGGTTGCAGCCGGCCATCACAGGGTCCTGTGCATCTGCTGGTGTGGTCAGTCTTCTCCATTATCACCTTCTCCTCAAACTGTGAGTAATAGGTGGTTAAAAGCCTTGTAGTCTAGGGGTGTTCACCCATGTCTGGGGTCAATCATAGTAGAAGTGGTTATCTGGCTTGAATATGCGGCATTTGTTCCATTCATCCACCATTTATCCAACTATATTTGGTTAAATTTGTAATGTTCCCGAGCATCACCGATATGCAACCTAGGTTAGTTTCTTGGGGTGATAACAGCCACAATCACCACCCTATTAAAACCTGCTCTGGCAGCAAATTTGAATGGGTCCCCTAGAATTTTTCTCTTTCATTTCGCTGAACGATAACTCTTCAAATGATCTATTCTTATCCCTTGGATTTCAACTCTGTGCCGAGTCAAATTTGCAATTCTTAATGGTTAAGGCCCCCTAATAAATCTATGTCGCATGATTCATCTATAACCCTTTCCATTCCTTCATTCATATCATTCATCGAGACTTTTCAACCCTCAAATCCTCCCATCGCGTCCTTATTTCTATATCAATGCTTTGATAATAGAAAATACTCTACAAACATGCATAACTTACCCTCTCCGCTTATCGCAATCAACACTAATACATAATGTGCGCCACTATACACCAGACCTGATGGCATTGTTAACCATAACACATATATATTGAGTCCGGAGCCCCATTGCATATTACAATCAGCGGGGTCCAAGGCTTGTATATAAAGCGCACCACGATCTACTGGACCCGTCGGGATCATTAACCACAATATATATATTTCGAGTTCGAAGCCCATTGAATATCGTGATCGCGCCTCAATGAAACCCAAGGTCCATTCACTCGCCATTGAAACATTGCGATGCGATACGGCGGACCCGCCGACAGTATTAACCACAACACATATATATTTTGGGTCTAGAGCCCTATCATTAATTGCAATTGGCAATCAGGGAAAGTGAAGCCCATGCGATATGCGAAGGGGTGATGAGAAAACTCAGCGATAATTATACGCCCGGGTGCATAATATTTGAAGTCCGGCCTTATGGTCGGCCGCGGGTTTTCCCATGTATTCTTGTGTTTTTCGATAAAGTATTGAGGTCTGGGTTTTCAAAGGGAAGTCTTATATTGTGGACCCGCCGGGACTATTAACCGCAACATATATATTTTCAGGTCCGACCTATCGCATATCACAATTGGTGGAACCCAAGGCCCATACATAAGATGCTCTGTAATCTGACGGACCCTCTGAGATTATTAAGCGCAACATAATATGATTTTGAGTCCGTTTCTGCCATCACAATATCGGAGTTTGGCAGTTCAATAAGCCCGGTTCCTCTCCACTAAAACGATGTGATGCAATAGTGTTTCACAGACCCGATAGGATATAGGGTTCCTGTCTATAATATTTTAAGTCTAGGTTTCAGATTCGGTTCTGTGTTATGTGACGATTTTCAATGTAAATCGGATTTACGCTTGTAGGACTTATTCAATGCATGAATTAAAAACTAGGGGGTGATTCTTTCACACTTGTTACTTTTGATTTTATAAATGTTTTAATGAAGGCAAGATTTATGTTTTTAAGCATTTCTATCATAATTTCATAAGCATAGCTGATGTTGGTTATCTCTGCAGGCGAGGAGTAAAAGACGCATGAGGAGATCCAGAGAGTTCATGTATGTGGATGCTTTCTATTTAAAGATCCGGCCTTAGGCATTCTCTATTGGGTTTCCACACATTTCCTGTGTATTCCGAAGGTGAAATTGCCCTAGGTTTCATCATGAAGAGATGACACACGGTCATCCTCTTCTAATCAACATCTATTCATTTCCCTAGGAAATGAAGTGCTCGAGCAGATATGCCTTCTACGTTTAAGAGAAATTCTTTGGCGTAAATCACAAGATAAAACATTTGTCGACGCGTTTCGAACCAACTAGTGTGGTTCATCGTCAAGACAAGTTGAAGAGACAGATCCAGCTTAGCATGTTAAATAGTTTGAGCAGAGCCTCCAACGACTATCACGACTAACGGCTACTTTTGACTATAGGACCAGAGTCAAAATTAGTTATCTTAGGTGACCAATAAAAATATATAAATTAATTTAAATGGTGTTAAAGGTTAGTTAAAAAAGGGGTATAGTTTGTTAATTAAAAATTACCAATTAACTAGAAAAAGGGGGATAAGTTGTATAATTATACATAACAACTTAAAGTTAGTTAGAGTTAATAAAAAATAATGGATCAGAAAATAATAAATAAAAAAAAAAAAAAATAAATAAATAAGAAAATAAAAAATACATAAATAAATAAAATAAATAAATAAATAAAAATAAAAATAAAAATAAAAATAAAAATAAATAAATAAATAAATAAATAAAAAATAAAATATAAATAAAAAATATAAATAAAAATAAATAAAAATAAATAAAAACAAAACAATTAATAAATAATTAAATAAATAAGTAAATAAGCAGGTAAATAATAAAAATAGAAATAATTTTATTAATTAATTAATTAATTAAGTTATTTTTTTTAAATAAATAAAAAATTATTAAATTAATAATAATAATAAATAAATAAACAAAAAAAAAAAAGGCGCAATCCTAATCTCAACTCTACGCCAACCTTGTGAGTCAGGGGAGGAGATAATGAAGCCCGCGAGGATTCCAGATTGTTCACTGGTGATTCCTTGTCGGATTCAGAAAATAACATCCAGCTGTGGATTTTGCTGGGGTTGAAATAAGGGCGGTTCCGGATGAGGATCAGGGGAAATATCCTTATGTGTAGCCTGCTGTTCCATATTTGTGTCCGATTCCTCTTGGTCGACTGCCTGTTCTGAATGTATGTCCTCTTCTTCCAGCGGTTCCGTGTGTTGCCAACCATTGGAATTCTTTTTAACCAGGGGCAGTCAAATGGAAAATAAATATTATTATATTAATAATAATAATAAATAAATAAAATAAATAAATAAAATAAATAAAATAAAATAAAATAAAATAAAATAAAATAAAATAAATAAATATAATAGCAATAAAATTAAAATTAAAAATAATATATATATATATATATATATATATATATATATATTAATTAAGAATGTTCTAAACGGTATTAAAAAATAAAAATAAAAACTTATAATAAATAAATAATACTAATAATACTAATAATAATAGAATACTATTAACTTTAAAAAATAAATGAATAAATAATTATACCGCGCCAAAAGGAGAAACTCTAGGATGAAGACAAGGCGTCAAGGAAAAAGATCCGCGAAATAAAGAGAGAACATCGAAAGCTAGAAAAAACAAGACTAGGAAGAAAGGGCAGGGATCCAGCAGCTACTGATCTTCCAGCCGTCATCTCTATTGAGATTGTTCGGCCTTTTTTCAATTTCAATAGCTTCCCTAAATTTACGGTGATGGAACTGCGCAACCTTGGCAATAACTTTGGCCTCCTCAATACACACCTGATGCTTGGTCTTTTCCGCATGCTCTGCTAACGCTGAAGACTTGGTTCTGCCATGTCTTAGGTCTGCCATGCCTTCTATGTGTCAGCGGTTACACCGATTGTTCTATGTCTATATATTGAAAAGAGAAGGGAGGTGAAAAGTTAAGGGAAGACTGAGGGTCATTTCCTTCGCCATAAATATTACCTCCAGAGATGAGGGGAGGAATTTTTTTGGGCAGAACAACTTTTGATCTATGGCGAATAAAGAAGACTGTTTGGTCAAGAAAGAGCCATTTTCAGATCTATTTTCCTTTCTTTCATGTGTCTAGAATTAGACTATTGTCGCTGGCATAAATATAAATATGTTTTGTTTTTGTGCATATTGATAACAAAGCGTTCGAGACTAGTCTTGGTTATTCAAATATGATTTTCTACCATGGTTAATTCATGAAAGGCTGCTGATTCATAACCTTATTAAACATTAGTTGCAGAGTGTTATTTGTATGGAAAGGAATGTGTATTCCTGTATAAGTAATTAGATTGCAATAAAGATTTAATACAACCTTGTTCATCTATGAACCAATAATTGATTCATTTGGACTTGGAATCTATATATGATGTTTAATCTCTTTTTTTATGCTCCTGCAGGATAGATTAGAATAGTTAGGATTAGCATAAGTAGTTAAAATTAGTGTAGATAGGAATTGATACATATAGGTTAGCTGTTTCTTTTGTTGATTTAATGGAAGTCTTCTTTTGAGAAGCAATCTTTCAACACCTATAACAATTAACGGGATCCTTTAAAACCCGTTGGAACTAGCCATTCCAAACGAAAGCAGATCTAATTGGGGCCTGCAATCGGGTTAGTTCCCCTTGTTGGCATAGTGAACATTCGCCCTGTCAATAAGATGAATATCTTAAGTTACTTAAAAAATACAAATATGCTTTTGCTTGGTCTTATGCTTATCTTAAAACTTATGATACATCCCTCATTGAACATAAGATCCCATCAAAAATTGAAGCTAAACCCTACCAGCAAAAACTCAGAAGAATTAATCCAGTTCTTCTACCAACTATTGAGAAATGTTAGGATATTCCGACACATAGGATATAGTTAAGTTCAACTTGGTCTAGTATAGAGTTAGGTTAGAGTTAGGTAAAGTGTGTTTCTTTACCGTTGTACATTTTTTAACTTACAATCCGACGGTCACAATATGTAGTGATCCGACGGTTCACTCTCACCTCGGTATTACCGACACTTGATCCGTGGCTTGACACCCGATTGGTCCATGAGTTCTATTTAAAGCGCATGGAGGGTCATTGTTCGGGTAATCCGTGCATGAGAGAAGCTTATGTAAATTTTCATTCTTTGATTAATAAATTTCCTGATTCTGTTTCTGTTTCTGATTTGCCCAGATCGCACAGAGTCGCAGGGCAAAGAGCATACGCAGAAATGAAAGGTATAGATCCGGTTAAAAAAAAGGCTAAATAAACTGAGACCGAAATAAGCAGAGAGAAATTAACAGTAAACTGCAAAAAAAAACACTGTATACCTCCCGATCTGAAAAATGACGCAGCTAGGGCTACCGGAAACCTTTTCGTGTGAAACGAAAGGGGTTCCTCACTGGAACAGATGCTCCGAACGCAACAGAGCAGTCCTCTCGGCCCGAAAGCAGTCAGAAACAGCAGATCTAGGAAACGACAGCCGCATGCAGTTCTACCGGCTTCAGATTTGGATCACCAACGGACGCGGCCCTCAAATAGCTCTGATACCATGTAGGAATTTACAGGGTAAGTTCCACAGAAAGAATACCAAAAGGACACCGCTCACAACCAGATCTCAAATCAATACACCAGTATTTTTGACGTGGTTAAAACCCTCAGAGTGCAAGGAGGGAAACAGTCCACGGCCTGTCCCAACGTGGGTACTACAGGCAATTTATTAATCAAAGAATGAAAATTTACATAAGCTTCTCTCATGCACGGATTACCCGAACAATGACCCTCCATGCGCTCTGAGGGTTTTAACCACGTCAAAAATACTGGTGTATTGATTTGAGATCTGGTTGTGAGCGGTGTCCTTTTGGTATTCTTTCTGTGGAACTTACCCTGTAAATTCCTCCAAGAAAGAGCTTAAGAAAATGTTAGATGCACAGATTATTCTTCCACTGAGATATTCTAATTGGCTTGCCAATCTAGTATCTATCAGAAAAAATAATGGTGAAATCATACTCTGTGTTTATTTTAGCAACTTAAATAAAGCATCCCTAAAGATGGATCAGTTACTTCAATGAGTTTCTGGAGCCAATAGACTTTCTATGTTAGATGGTTTTTATGGTTATAATCAGATTATGGTGGACAAAGAGGATATGGAAAATACTGCCTTCACAACACCTTGGGGTATTTTCATGTATGTAAGTATGCCTTTTGGTTTGAAAAATGCAAGAGCTACATTCCAGAGATCTATGGACATAGCTTTTATAGGCCAGGTAAACAAATTTCTTTTTATTTATCTTGATGACCTTACAGTTTTCTCTAATTCTCATAAAAAACATTTAAAGCACTTGATGAGGGTTTTTGAAAGATGCAGGAAATTTGGGATATCATTGAATCCAAAGAAGTATCTATTTGCTATCTCATAAGGGAAATTGCTTGGCCATATAA
The DNA here is from genome assembly GCA_031772625.1 of Pinus tabuliformis. NCBI lineage: Eukaryota > Viridiplantae > Streptophyta > Pinopsida > Pinales > Pinaceae > Pinus > Pinus tabuliformis. The sequence goes on from CM062807.1 coordinate 305,758,432, forward strand.
TTTCTAAAGATGGAGTAGTTATCGATCCAAACAGAGTATCAACCATTTAGACATTAACATTACCAAGAAATAAAAAGAAGTTTAGGCTTTTCTTGGTAAAATCAACTTTTTAAGAAGGTTCATACCCAATTATGTTGAAATTGTCAAAGATATAACTGATATGCTTAAGAAGGGTCATGAAGTTAAATGGACTGTCTCTTCTAGACATGCATTTGATCAAATAAAGAAAGGTATCTCTAAAGCTCCAACCTTGGCCAACCCTGATTATACCAAACCATTCAGTGTCTTTTCCTTTTCCTCTGAAACAACCCTTACTGCTATTTTACTACAAAAGGGTGAAGATTCCCATGACCAACCTATAGCCTTTTTTAGTAAAGTCATGAGATATGTCGAGCTTAAGTATGACATAATTGAGAAGCAATCCTATGCCCTTATACAAGCCCTCAAATCATTCAGGATGTATGTCCTACATTCACCCATTACTGCTTATGTTCCTAACAGTGCTGTAAAAACTATTTTAACCCAACTGGAAACTGATGGAAAGAGGGGTAGATGGATCACTCAGATACTGGAGTTTGATATAACTATCAAAACCACAAAGCTAGTAAAGGGTCAAGGATTAGCTAAGCTTCTAGCTGAATCCAACTGTAAAGTGCTAGGCATCAACTCTATTCTGGAAATACTAGGGGAGAATTCACAAGAACCTTCCCAAAATTCAAATGAGAAGAATCCACAAGAACCTTCCCAAAGTTTAGATAGGAAAAATCCACAAGAGCCTTTTGTCTATGTAGAAGGGGAGAATCCACAAGAACCTTCCCAAAATCTTGAAGAAAAGAATCCACAAGAAACTTTACCCTCAGATCAGACTGCTTCTGTACACATTGATGAGAAATTTATTTTATCAGATTGGTATCAAGATATTGTAAATTTATTAATTCATTTTGAGTGTCTTGCATCATTTTCCAAAAGTCAATGTAAGACTCTCAAATTGAAAGCAGTGAAGTACTATATCATAAATGCAAATCTATATTGGAAGGACCCACTCAATATCTTACTATTATGTTTAACAGAATCAGAAACTGAAGGGATCATTGATCAATTTCATCCAGGATTTTGTGGAGGAAATTATGCTTGGAGAGAAACATCATATAAGATATTAAGAGAAAGATTCTATTGGCGAACATTGTTATTACAAGTAGGAGTAAAGGTCAAAAGTTGTGTCCCTTGTCAGATGTTTGCTGGTAAGAAAAAACTAGCAGCTCTTCCACTGATCCCAACAATAGTTTCAACACCTTTTCTCCAATGGGGATTATATTTTATTGGAGAGATTCATCCTACTTCAAGCAATCAACATAGATGGATCCTCACTGCAACAGATTACTTTACTAATAAATGCTACTAACTCAATGGTAATCAAATTCATTGAAGAAAACATTTTATCTAGGTTTGGTTGCCCAACCCAGATTGTTACTGACAATGGCACAACATTTTCCAGTGTTAAAATGATTGAGTTTTGCCAGAAATATCAGATTTTTCTACATCATTCAACTCCATATTATCCTCAAGGTAATGGTCTTGAAAAATCATCCAATAAAAGTGTGGTAAAGGTTATCAAAAAAACTTTAACAGGTCATAAAAAGAGTTGGGACACTCATCTAATTATGCAGTCTGGGCAAACAGGATTACTCCAAAGAGATCTACTAGAAAATATCCTTTTCAGTTAGTTTATTGGAAAGATGCAATTTTCCCTACCAATTTGGCCTTCCCTGTTTTCAAGTTTCTGTAGGATTCAACTGATGAACCTGAAGGAGGATAAATCAAATCATTGAACTAAATGAGAACAGAGATGAAGTTCAATACAAATTGAAAAAGTATCAGAATAAGATGAAGAGCCTGTTTGATAGAAGAGCCAGGGAAAGGGACTTCAAGGAGGGTGATCTAGTCCTAAGATGGGATTATAGAAGAGAAGACAAGGGAAAACATGGCAAGTTTGAAAACCTATGGTTTGGACCTTTAGCTATTACTGAAGCAAAGGGAAACAAAACTTTTGTGCTACAAAATCTTGAGGGACTATATTCCACTTATCCTATTAATGGAAGGTTTCTCAAACATTACATTCAGTACTGAGAAGTTAAAGTAGATTTCATTACTATCATTGTAAAAAGTTTGGTTTATTTTACTTTTCAAATTGTCAGTGTGAGTTTTCCACAGAAAAGACTCCATAGCCCAAGAAGAAGGCACATGGATCTCCAGGTTCTCTGCATTATATAGGAGAAAGCAGTCCCCAGTTGGAGTCGATGTTGTAACATTCTAGTTTTTCATAAGTTAGCTATTAGATAAAAAATCAAAATGCCATACAAAAAATGGTAAGTTAGGATATGGACCAAAAACAAGAAGAAAAATAAAAATGTTAGGAGTGATTATTATTTGAGGTCCATATCAAATAAAATGATAGGGTAGTTGCTCTAAAAAAGGAAGGAAAAATGAAAATGATAGATAAGCAACAAAATAAAAATACTTGCTTTAGAAAATAAATTAAGGTTGTTAGCTCAAATGCACCTTTGAAAAATGTCCTTTTGATTAATCATGCTTACGTTCTTTAATTACAATTTAATTGTTGTAATAAAGCTTGATGACCTTATATAATAAGTGACAAATCTCGACTGTCAAGGCCGCCATCGACGGAGTCACTCACTATTCATATGGTGAGGGTCCTCTCCTCTCCTCTCCCTTATGGTCGAGCACCCTAAAGGGTCCTTATCAGTCGAGCCCCCTAAAGGGTCCTCTCCCTATGGTCGAGCCTGCTTACGCATCCTTAACAGTTGAGCCTGCTTACGCATCCTTATCAGTGGTTCCGCGCCCTAATCTTGAAAACCTCCGCCAAACTAAAACGGCCAAATTAGTTGGGATAATGTCCAAAACCTCCGCCAAGGGAGCTGATAAAAAAGAATATGGTCGAGCCTGCTTACGCATCTTGAAGTAGAAAGTAGGAACTATAATGCATATCATCTGATAAATAGGATCGGATTTTGCAGTTTTTTTTTCTGCAGTACTTCGCCATTTTGTTGTATTGGCGGAAATGACAAAACGACACATCGAGCACTGATAACCAACGCTTACTTTTCAATGAAGATTCTTCACTCTGCCCGTATCAATGGCAAAGGAATCCTTTCGCCCTCTCCCTAGTTGTTTCCCGTTAATGCGGGGGGGGGGGGGGGGGGGTTGGTCCGAAAAGCAATTTTCATGGCTGCCGCTTTTTGCAACGTGGCACCTCCAAAATGTTTTGGACCCCCAAGGCCTGAAACCACAAACCATTGTGACCCCCCACCCAAAATCTGCTTCCGGTTTTTCTTCCATCTGACCATTGACTTCTCCTGTGCCTTGCACATCCGTTATCCTCCATCCAATAACGAACCTCCATGTCATCCATCCATTTTCACTTTTCCATTATTATATCGTTGCCCGTACACTCCAAAATTGTTGATGTGCCTGATTATCCGTTTAAACATCCGTTAAGCATTAATTCACATTTCCCTTGCAAATTGAATGCCTACGGCTAGATCTAAATAGTTAATTAAGCCCAATTAAACCTATAAATCCTCCATGGCTCCAATCTTTGCCACTTTTTGCTTCCATCCATAAACCAAAAGCACCATTTTTTCGCTCTGTGTATTTTTTCCACTGTCATCAATTTTAGGTTAAAAACAACTTCTGAATTTCCCTTGCATTAGTGATGGCTCCCAAAGCAAAGATACAGAAGACTACCGAAGAAGGGAATCCCTCCACAGTCTCCCTTGATCTGGATCATATGCCACTTGTAGACTCCCTTTTCAAGATCGATGACTGTGAATGTGAATTTGATTTCTATGAATTACATTCATGGTCAAAACTAAAATATGCCGATAAGGGGGATTCCATTCGCTTCTGGGAGACTCTTTTGCCATTATTTTATTTTCCTAAGACCCATCAATTTCCTGATCTAATATCTTGGTGTCAAGCCAGGTATGACCCTGTGCAAAGAACAGTAATGACTTAGGATAGAAAAATCCTAATTACCATCACTGCTCAGAGCATAAACTAGATGCTAATGATACCTCCATATGATTCCCTTAGCCATTTCTCACTTGCAGCTCTCATGGACCTCTACAATAAATTCACCTTCCCACATAGAGCTATTATCTTTGAACTTTTCCTACTAGAAGATGTCGAATTACCTAAGAGAAATCCTCCATATTCATCTTCCATGTTCCTTGAAGCTACTAGATACATTATCTCTCTGTTATCATACCTCCTAGGTTATGAAAATGACCAAGTTGTTGATGAATCCATCCTTGGATTCTTTTTTATTTTTAGCGAAGAATATCAACATGCCTTCATGTATAATTATAGCCACTTTATGGCTGATAATACACATTAAAAGTTTATGAATTTTACCACACAAGGAGTATTCAGGTATAGTTAAGTTATAATTCATCTAATTTTGTTTCAACAGGGAGATATATTGCCTATTCAGCTGAACAGAAAAGATGAGCAGGGAGTGAATCAATCAGTGATTCATTGGAAAGAGCTAGTAAGAGAAAGATAATTAAATTTTACATTCTCCCAGTTCACTGATTCCTTCATACATCCAGTTCTCCAATTACTCAACAGCCAGGCAGAGCCCAGAATTGGAGAAGAAATTAAAAAGACATTACACCTATAAGAGCAAACCAAGATTGACGACTAGTACTTATACCAGAATTACACTGAGTTTAGGATCTATGGAAGTGAGTTGGCTCCATACAAACTGTCTAAGTATGTGCCAATGAGAATCTTCTCACTGGAATACATCAGGAAAATGATAAATATGGATGAAGTCCATTTTGTCTTAGGCAAGAAGAAATCACAGTTTAAACTCAAAGCCAAAGTAGGGAGTTTCATTTGTAACACTAGGTCTGCAGGTACAGAAGAAGACAAATTGCTAAAGAACATGAACCTCCATCCAAGCTTCACTTGGTCTTATGATCCTTTTGGGATTATTTCAGTGCTCAGAGTGCAGTTGACGGCAACACCCTACAACCATACTCCTAGCCCAGAATTGGAGAAGTTCATGAACCATGAGAAATGGTTTGAAGGTACTCTCATAGAAGTTGATGAACATGTTATATCAACTCCTTAGACAAAGATTCCGACTACACATAATACTCAACATAAAAGAGCCAGAGAGGAAACTCAGTCAACTACAGAACCAGGTAAAGAGTACTATATCTTACAAAAGAAGTTTAAAATTGAGTTGCCAATGTCATCAAGAAGCAATCCACGAGAGATAATTGATCTTGGATAATTGGAAGATGTTTCATCAGCAGGGACCACTGATCCCAAACGTCCCTCTACTTCTTCAACTCCTTCTTCAACTGAACCTATGGAGATTATCCAATCAACTGAGACCAACTCAGTAGGAGATACTAATATCTTCTCAACATTTTTGGAAATCAAGCAAAAGAATGAAAGTCTTAAATCTCAAGTTTATAGTCAATTTCTGGAAACAGACATCCACTTCTCAGCATAGACTTCTCTCTGCCTTCGATAGTGAAAGAGGAAGAATTCAAATGGAATTTTTGCAGGCCCAGATTCCATTTCCTAAATCCACAACAGACTACAAGAAGACCATCTTCATAATCTGATCTGAACCAGATATAGCCCATTGATCAAATGTATTTGTATAGGCAATCGAGTGAGATGTTATTTTCAACAAAGACCACAACTGCCATGTCTCTTTCCAAGCTCAGAACTGCTTTGTCCAATGTACAGTCATAGCTTAAGATTGAAAATCTGTCATCCTTGTCTAAAGATAACAAATTAAAATCTTTAGAAGATATCATTATCAAGATTGGATAGGATCCCCAGGATTGTAAAACAATTGAAGAAATATTGCAAAAGAAGAATGTTGAGATTACAGCCTTGAAGAAATAGTTGAAGCTGCCTTCAACTGAGGATCCACACAACAAAGAAATGGCAGAAAATGAATAATATAGGGAGGAGATGCTAAAGCTCATTATTGAGCAAAACATACAGATCAAGAAAATGGAGGAGCAGATAGAACAATTGCTCAAGGAAAAAGAGACAACACAACTTGTTGTGACCTCAGTGACAACAATTCCAATGACAGGTGCATATTTAAGATCATCTCCTACTGACATTGCTTCATCTTCAGCAACAGGTGAAACAACAAGGTTATCACAGGAGCTACAGGCACAGAAACAACAAAATGAGAAGTTACTCCAGAAGTTCCAAGCCCTGGAATAAAAAGGTAAAAAATGATACCTTGTATGTAGAAGAAATGCAAAAGTCACATAGGTTAGAGCTCAAGGTTAAACAGTTAGAAAGCAAGACTCTAATGGCAGACACTTTGGCCCAAGCCAAAGAAGTTATCTAGTTAGAAATTAGCCACTCTATAACAGAAGTATGACCATCCATACAAATCATTTTTGAGCAGCTAGAACTGATTGCTAAATGTAGGGCAAAGATAGAGACCCAAAAGGAAGCATTGGACACAAAACCAAAAGAAGCATAAGGAATGATCAGGGTACTGAATTCTAGGACTAGGCAGCAGTTACAAGAGATGAACATTCCAGATAGGATAGCTACTATTTTGGAAATTAAGAAAGTCCTAGTGAAGAAGAATCTGTTAAATCAACTAAAAACAAAGTGTGATGCTTTGAACACTACAGTCAGGGGGTTTCACTCTAAATTCGGTATATTACATAAGAAAGTTTTACCAAAGATAGTATCATCAAATGATCAGCTAGTAAAATTGGAGGAATACTATGAAAGGCTTTATAACATTGCAGCAGACAACAGTCAATTTGCAGGGATAAAAATGAAAATTATTGGAAAGGAGTTTTTGGAAGCTTTGAGATTAGACCTCTCCATTAAATATGAAATTGGTCATGTTTTTCTCACCAAACCCAATTTTGAGAGATATACCGAAGTTGATGAGATACTTAGAAGGATGGTAAATCTCGAGATACCTAGTGAGAAAAGGTGGGATCAATTATGTGAAACAATTGATTAACTTTTCATTCCAACAAGAAGACAACAACAATAGATTTTGAAGGAATAATCATCAACAACTTCCTATCTACTAGGGACACATCATGTTGTAGTTTTTCTTTTCCTATCTTCTTTCAAGCTATCTTGTAATCAGTTTAGGATATTTTGTTTAGAACTTGTATAAATAACTCTCTTCTATGAGTTATTAAAGGTGGTACCTTTCCATAAGCAATTTTGTAAAAGCATTAATGTACAATTTGTTTCTAGATCATTAATAATAAAGCAAAGGATTCTGAATTTGGTCTCATACAGTTTCATTTTCTTCTGTAAGTTTCTCATGTGTTTCATTCATTATGTTTATTGTGCATATGTTTAAGTTTTACAGAGATATCAGGTGAGAATAAATGTGTTATAGTTATTCTTAAAATTCCTTTCTGAATTTATTATCATAAAGAGATTGAGATATTGGATTGTCTATCTAAAAAGCTCCCTCTAAATCATAAAATTGTTAGCATCTTATGTAATCTTAAGCATAGTTTGTTTAAATTTTGAGCATTGGACAAAGGTTTTCCCACTTATTATAATTTATCTTTCTATCTGAAATCTAAATTAATCATACCTCCTTACTATTCTTTCTAAACACCTTATAAATTCAAATCACTGTGAAGTCAAATAGCAACCCTTTGGATATTTATTAGTACAATCTAAAAGAGTTAATACATCATTATTATAGTTTTTTCTATGTATTGGTCCTCCATAAAAACCAAAACCAAAACCCCTAAAACAAATATCTTAGATGCCCTGGCATGATCAATTGACCATTATCATCTCAGAGGAACAACAAGAGAGTGAAGTGAAAGGATGTACCTGAGTCAATCAACCATGCCTCATGATCTACATGTGTACTTGAAGAAGAAGCCAAGTACACATCCCCACCTTCATGTGAGGTGGTTTTCACCTCTGCAAAAGGATCATCATCAGATCCATTTCCTTTCTAAGGAAATTTAAATCTATAGTCATTTTTTGAAGTGCCCTTCCTTTCTGCATTTGCAGCACACCTTTACAGGTTTTCCTAGAGATTTAAATCTCCCTATAGATTTTTATCTCTCACTCTAGGATTTATTTATGTTTCTATTTTGGGATCATCCTCGTACAGAGAAGGCATCACTATTCTGGCCCTTTGTATTTTTCCGTCTCATATCCTCCGACTACAAGGATGAGACTATTTCATTAAACTGCAAGGCAGTCACATTGCTACCTATTGCAACAACCATACTATCCCACAAATCTAGTAGAGAACAAAACAAACTAATGCACTTATTTTCATCTTAATTTTTCATATCAACAGATAACAACTGGCTTACCACACTATTAAAGGTGTTCGTATGCTCTATCACCGAGTCTCCATCCTTCATCCTCAGGTTATACATCTTTTTCCATAGGAACAATTTATTCACTAGAGACTTAGATTGGTACAAAGTCCCTAACTTGTCCCACAAAGCTTTTGCCAAAGCTTCCCCTCATATATTAAACAATACTAAATATGAGGTACACAACTGTATTGTGCTATTTTCCTTCAAATCTAATTTCTCCTAGTCTTTAGCTGACATTATAGTTGGTTTAGTACCCGAATCTACCGATATCCACGGATCTTTATCCACCAGTGGATCCTCCATCTTGAGTTTCCACAACTCAAAAATCTGACCATTAAATTTCTAAATCTCTATCTTTCTACTACTCGACATCTTATTTCACCACAAGAATTGATCTTGCAGATCTCCCATTGAAAATGGTCTACCATAGTCCTAAGAAAAACCCCTCAGCCAAAAAGGCGTCCCCTTGAAGCCAAACCAACTTTGATACCAAATGTAGGTTTTAACCCCGTACATAAATTACCTGTATACGAATTCTAAAAATAGAAAATAAACAATGGCAAGAGCATAAAACATAAAATAGATATACATAGAGATTTTCCCCTGGATCCAAAACTGGGACTACCAGATTGATTTTTTATTATATGCCTTTCAATGTTACAATACATATACATATATATATATATATATATATATATATATATATATATATATATATACGCCGAAGCATCCATAAACACCAATCCATTAACCCAGGATTAGAACATAACCGTAGTTCCCTTGACTGGAACTACAAAATACCACGGGGGATTCACTCAGTGAACCTCTGACATATCACATGCATTTGCGACATATAATACCCCTAATTTAACTAAATATTGGAAAATCCCTCTAAAAAAGACATTATTTAACCCCCTACCAATATGAACCCAATATAGCTTCCCAATTTAAAAAACCCCTACTTTCATTAGATATTGTAAAAATCCATTTTTCATTAACATTTGTTATACCCCTTTATATTTTTTCATTAAATTTAAGATCCATTTTTTATATTTGTCAATATAAAAACCCTTTGCCCCCTATATATCCCCTAATATGAACCCACGTGGTATGATATTGCTCCCCCATTAAAGCCCCTGTGCAAAATAACATGGGTAGAAAATCATCATGCCCAAAACCATGTGTGAAAACCATGCATAAAACCATAGGTAGGTTCACCCACCTAATATAGGGTCCAAAAAAAAATTCCCCGAGGCGCTGCCCCAGACCCCATATAGGGGGGCTACCGCCCCTCTGATGCACATGGGGATAGTCATGGAAATAATATAACACACCCAACAAATTACATGTCATTATGAAGACTGAACCTAGTTACACTTTTCAACACTCCCTCTTAACTAGGGACGTATTCATAATGGTACTTGGTCATTCTCAATCTGAAGAATTTCTCATAAGAATATTCATATTGGTAACCCATTTGTTTAGCATCATATCGACCAACATCATTGTATTGTAAGGCCTTGACTAACGACTCTCTCTCTCCATCAGATCTGAGCTCAATGGTGGTGAGACCAATGATTTATAGACACTCTCATCATTGTCTCTCTTGGGACATACCCTACCTGCGTACTCAGGATATGTCCCAAGAGGACTATTCTTAAATAGGACTCCCCAACCCTTAAATAATATTTGTCCTCCATGACTACTCTTCTATTGGATGCCCTATCTCATCCTCAAAGAGTATCATATGCCAAATGGTTACCCAATCCTCTCATTTTGTCTTCCCAGGTGAAGACCAGAATGATGTGTCTAGCTCTCCCTCTCAATTAGGGAGGACATATCTATTCCATAAAGGAATTTATTCATCCCTACACAAGGGATGTACCTAATATCTCTAACATAGGTACACCATTATATGCGAAGAAGAGGAGCTAAGCTCTCTAACATAGGTACACCATTTTATGTGAACATGGTATCGGAGCTAAGGTCATCTAAGGGCATCATAAATATCTCCTCTATAGTGAAGAAGTTCATCAAGAGGATTGCAAGCCATCTCAAAAAATACATTAAGGAAACATGGAATTTCTTGTTCTCTACAAAGAAAGTATCAATCAAAGAAAGGGATGAACATCTCTTCTCGGCTCTCTCTGGTACATTCAATATGAAGGTGTTTGGTTAATTTATAGTGGTGCATCAAGGCACATGACTTGACACCCAAACCAATTGAAGACCTTATCAAAAGGAAAATCCACTTATTTAGTGGAACTTGGAGATAACAAGAGATATCCCGTGAAAGGTATTGGATCAACCTCCATAAAGCTAGAAGATGGAAGAAATATACACCTCAACAATATTCTATTTGTTCCAGGTTTGCATAAGAATTTACTTTCTATTTCAAGTATATAAGATAAGGGTGATAGATTAGCCTTCATTTATGGAAAGGTTGTTGTCTGGGGAAAAGACTCAAATATAAATCAATACAAGGTCATTTTCATCCAAGAAGAAAGACTCTACAGATTAATATTTGCCATGGACCAAGCCCTAGCTCACATTGATATTAGCCCATGTGAACTTTGGAATCAAATATTTGGTGATCTACATTTCAAAATTATTCCAACTCTAAGATCCATAGTAGATGGAATTCCTAATTTGAAGGAATATCATGAAGGTCTCTGGAAGGAATGTGCATTGGGTAAGAATGCCAAGAGACCGTTTGGAAGCATTGCTTCACAGTCAAAATAAATCTTGGACCTCATTCATTCTAATGTATGTGGCTCTATGACTCCTAAATATCTTGGAGGACATCTATATTATGTCATATTTATAGATGACCATTCACCTGGGTTTACTTAATGAAAATCAAGGAAAAATAATTTACAAAATTTCAATAATTCAAAGCCGAAGTGGAGAACCTTACAAAAAGTCGAATCAAGATACAAAGATCTGATACTGGAGGAGGAGATACATCAAAAGAGATTATAACATTTTGTACTTAATCTGGGATTAAGAGGGGGATCACAGTCCCATATAATCCCGAACAAAATGGAGTCGCAGAAAGAAAGAATAGATCTATTGAAGAAAGTGTAAAGGAAATGTTACACGATCAGGATCTACCTAAGTTTCTATGGGGAGAAGCCATGAAGACAACTGTCTACATTCAAAATCGAAGTCCCCATAGATCTTTAGACAACAAAACTATAGAAGAAGTGTTTGCTAGAAATAATCCATCTATATATCATCTTCAGATCTTAGGGTATCTTTTATATATCCACATTCCAAAGGAGAAAAAAAAGAAGTTGGATCCTTATAGTATGAAGGGTACATTTGTGGGGTATAACAACTCATCAAAGTGTATAGGATCTACATGAAAGATGGACATCACATAGAGGTCAATCATGATGTCATATTTGATGAGAGAATAACATTCAAGAAATCAAGGGAACTTTCCATAGACTCTGATGATAAATAACTTCCGATATTTGAGGAAGAAGTTGACCAAGGGAAAGAAGAATCACATCATGAAGAGGAAGGACCCAGTGAACCTATTCAATATGTGGTCATTCATTAAACAAGGAAAATACCTAATTGGTTTAGATCTACACTAATTGATACATAAGGTCATGGAGCATCAACATGCTCATTCAAAGAAAGCAAGAAACCAAAGAGATATTATGGGTATGTTGCATACATGAGAAAGCTAATAGAAGCATAACCATCCTCCTTTGAAGAGGCTATAAAACATTGATAATGGAAGGATGCCATGAATAAAGAATATCAATCTATAATGAAGAATGGAGTCTGGGAGATCGTACCTAGGCCCGAAGACAAATTTGTGGTTGCTTCCACATGGATCTACAAGATCAAACATGCAGCTAATGGAAGTATAGACAAATATAAAGCAAGATTTGTGGGTAGAGGCTTCTCTCAACTTGAAGGCATCGACTAAGAAGATAAATTTTCTCCAACAACAAGATATACAACAATTTGATCATTAGTCTCTTTGGCAGCATCGATGGGATGGAACATCCACTAAATGGATGTCAAGACCACAATTCTAAAAGGTACAATAGATGAAGAAGTCGACATAGACCAACCCTTGGGATTCAAAGTTAAAGAGATGAAGGCATATGTTTGAAGATTGAAGAAAACATTATATGGCCTCAAGCAAGCACCAAGTTCATGGAATGCTAGAAAGGATTCATACATACAAAGAATAGACTTCACAAAAAGTTCTGTTGATTCAAACCTTTATATCAAGGTTGTAGAGGCAGAACCTGTAATTATTCTTCTATATGTAGATGATCTTCTCTTGAAAAGTGTAGAAGGTTGAATTGAAGAATGTAAGAAACTACTAGCAACAAAATTTTACATGAAAGATCTCAGGTTGATGCATTATTACTTGGGACTAGAATACTAGAAAGGACCTAATGAAATTTACTTGGGCCAATGAAAGTACATGATATAGATACTGAAAATATTTGACATGATGGACTGCAAACTTATGACTACTCCAATGATCACTAACTTGAAGAGACTAAGAAGTTACAAATCAAGCTCTGTGGATCCTTCCAAGTATAGGAAACTAATTGGCTAACTGATGTACTTGGTGAACACTCAAATAAACATATGATTTGCAGTAAATGTTCTCATTCAATTCCAAGTGGAGCTGAAGCATTATAAGTACGACCGAAGAAATGATTTCTAACTGATTGGATATATAGATTCTGACTGGGGAGGAAGTGAGAAAGATGGAAGGAGCACTACAAAATGATGTTTCAGTTTGGGATCCTCCATGGTCTCATGGATGAGAAAAAAGCAAGACCAGTTTCTTTGAGCAGTGTTAAAGCTGAATATGTTGCAGCCTATGAAGTAAGCATATAACCAATATGGTTGAGGAGGTTTCTATTTGACTTGTTTGATGAACCCTACAGTGATACTTTGTGATAACACCACTTGTATACGTTTGTCTAAAGATCCAGTGTTTCATGGAAATACAAAGCATATAAACAAAAAATAATCATTATATTCGAGAGCTAGTACAAAATGGTGTGTTGCAGCTACAATATATCTCCACTGATGAGTAAGTAGCTGACATGTTGACGAAATCACTTTCGAACAAGAAGCTTGTATACTGAAGAGACAAGCTTGGCTTGGCTGATATGTCCCCCCCTAATTGAGAGGGAGATATAGACACTACATTCTTGCCTTCACTTGGGAAGAAAGAATGGAGGATTGGGTAACCATCTGGCATTCGATACTCTTTGATAATGTGGTAGGAAATTCAGGACAACAGTAGTCATGGAACACTATTATTTGAGGATTAGCTACCCAATATAAGTATAATCCAATGGAAGGTCATACCCTGTGAACACCAGGGTGGAGTATGTACTTTGAGAGACAATGATTTTGGTGTCTATGAATCATTGGTCTCTCCAACATTGTGCTATGATCATGTGGATAGAGTTGTTAGTCAAGGACTTGCTATATAAAAATGTTGATGAATATGATGCTAAACATATGGGTTACCAATCCAACTCTTTTTGTGAGATATCTTTAGATAAAGAATGACCTTGTACCTCATATGAATACCTCCCTAGTTAAGAGGGAGTGTTGAAGAATGTGTAACTTGTAAATAATAAAATGAAAATAAATTATTATTGGAGCATGGGTTTCATTCTCAAGTTGTTTTATTTTATAGGTCAAGCACCTATTGAGTGCTTCTAGGTTAAAAAGTCATTGTCATATATTGAAGACCCTATGGGAACATTTTTTATTGTAAAGAAAATTTTATTTTGTCTTTAAAGTGTTGAAATACCTCTAAGATCAAATCAGCTTAAGGAGCTATCAAGTTGGCCTACATGAAGAGACACGTCTACCCCTTGGAAGAGCCTATATATAGAGAGGAACTCGCCCTCCATTAGACACATTCACACATATCATTCTAAGTGGAGAAGAGGAAGAGAAGAAGTCGAAGAAGAGGGTATGAAGAAGTTGAAGTGCTTGGGCTATATCTCTCTCTCTTGAGAAGGTCGAAGTTAGAGATTCTACGCTGGGACTGTCTTGTGGTTCAAACTTGGAAGAAGAAGAGAAGGAAAGGCAAGAGAAGGTCTCTTAGGGCGTCTCATTAGCCTAAATCTCAAGAAAAGGAAATCAAAGGGAGGAGAAGGCTATTCAAGGGAGATCAAAGTCTCCAAGAGAAGCAACAACAGTCGCAGTTGTTGTTGTGAGCCAGAATTTTGGATCTACAATGGGAGGTTTAAGTCACTACAACAGGAGGTCGATTTGATCTTGATCTTGGAGGGTATTTGTCTGAGTCACTAGGTCATGGTATTCATCAATAGAAGAATCTATAATAAGAGAAGATATTTACGGGTCTTCCCATCAAGAGGAGGGTTTTTGGCCTTGGCTTGCAGCCTATATATTGTGTCACTGTTCTTATTGTTTTGGTAGTTGTTTGATTTTTCACACACTGTAATAATAAGGAACAAATCTAATAAGTGAAAAGGTAACACAAATAGTTATCAAGTTAAGAGAAATAAGCCCGGTGGCTCCACTTGGAATTGACTGAGAACATTTACTACAAAGCATATGTATGGTCGAGTGTTCACCAAGTACATCAATGAGCCAATGAGTTTCCTATACTTGGAAGGATCCACAGGGCTTGATTCAAAACTTATTAGTCTTTTCAAGTTAGTGATCACTAGAGTAGTCATAGGTTTGTTGTCCATCATGTCAAATATTTTCAGTATCTTGATCACATGCTTTCCTTGACCCAAGTAAACTTCATTAGGTCCTTACTAGACTTCTAGCCCCAAGTAATAATGCATCAGCCCAAGATCTTTCATGTCAAATTCTGTTGCTAGTAGTTGTTTACATTCTTAAATTCAACCTTCTACACCTATCAAGAGAAGGTCATATACATATACATGAATACTTACCAGTTCTCCATCAACTCTATGTAGACTTCTTCCTCTATTGTGGCATTCAGAAATGCGGTCTTGACATCCATTTGGTGGATGTTCCATCCCATTGATGCTGCCAGAGAGACTAATGATTGAATTGTTGTATATCTTGTTGTTGGAGAAAATATCTCTTCATAGTCGATGCCTTCAAGTTGAGAGAAGCCTCTAGCCACAAATCTTGCTTTCTACTTATCTATACTTCCATCGGCTGCATGTTTGATCTTGTAGATCCATGTGGAAGTAATCACAAATTTGTCTTCGGGCCTAGGTATGATCTCCCAGACTCTATTCTTCATTATAGATTAATATTTTTCATCCATGGCATCCTTCCATTATCGATGTTTTATAGCCTCTTCAAAGGAGGATGGTTTTTCTTCTATTAGATTTTTCATCTATGTAGCATACCCAGAATATCTCTTTGGTTTCTTGCTTTCTCTAAATGAGCCTGTCGATGATCCATGACCTTATATGTAAATTAGTGTATATCTCAACCAATTAGGTCTTTTCCTTGTTTAACAAATGACCACATATTGAATAGGTTCATTGGGACCTTCCTCTTCATGATGTGATTCTTCTTTCCCTTGGTCAGCTCCTTCCTCAAATATCGGAAGTTATTCATCATCAGAGTCTATGGAAAGTTCCTTTGATTTCTTGAATGCTATGCTCTCACCAAATATGACATCACGACTGACTTCTATGTGATGTCCATCTTTCATGTAGATCCTATACACTTTTGATGAGTTGCTATACGCCAAAAATGTACCCTTCATACCAGAAAGATCCAATTTCTTTCTTTTAAACTTTGGAATATGGATATATACAAGACACCCAAAGATTCAGATATGATCTATAGATGGATTATTTATAGTAAACACTTATTCCAGTGTTTTGTTGTCTAGAGATCTATAGGGACTTTGATTTTGAATGTAGACAATTGTCTTCGTGGCTTCTCCCCATTGAAACTTAGGTAGATCCTAATCATGTAACATTGCCTTTACACTTTCTTCAATGGATATATTCTTTCTTTCTGCAACTCTTTTTTTTTTTTTTTTTTTTTTTTTTTTTTTCAGGATTATATGGTACTATTAGCTCCCTCTTAATACCAGATTCCTTACACAATGTTAAAATATCTTTGGATATCAGATCTTAGTATCTTGATTCTCCTTTCTGTAAGGTTCTCCACTTCTGCTTTGAATTCTTGAAATTTTGTAAATACTTCGTCCTTGGTTTTCATTAAGTAAACCCAGGTCTTTCTTGAATGGTCATCTATAAATGTGACATAATATATATGTCCTCAAATATATTGAGTTATAGGGCCACATACATCGGAATGAATGAGATCTAAGATTTATTTTGATGCGAAGCACTGCTTCCAAATGGTCTCTTAGTATTCTTACCCAATTCACATCCCTTGCAGACACCTTCATGATCTTCCTTCAAATTTGGAATTCTATCTGCTATGGAGCTTAGAGTTGGAAGTATTTTGAAATGTAGATGACCAAATATTCGATGCCAAAGTTCACATGGGCCAATCTCAATGTGAACTAGGTCATGGGCCACATGAGATATTAAATTGTAGAGTCTTCCTTCTCTCATGCCAATGACCTTGGCATGATTTATATTTGAGTCTTTTACCCAAACAACAATATTTCCATCAATGAAGGCTATTCTATCACCCTTATCTTCTAGACTTGAAATAGAGGGTAAATTCTTATACAAACCTGGAACAAATAGAATGTTGTTGAGGTGTGTGTTTCTTCCAACTTCTAGCTTTATGGAGGTTGATCCAATGCCTTTCATGGGATAAATCTTGTTATCTCTAAGTTCCAATGAATAAGAGGATTTTCCTTTTGATAAGGTCTTCAATTAGTTGGGGTGGTCAGTCATGTGTCTCGATGCACCACTATCAATTACCCAAATGTCTTCATCTTGAAATGTACTAGAGAGAGCCGAGAAGATACCTTCATCCCTTTCTTTGATTGGTACCTTCTTTGTAGAGAACAAGAAATTCCATGCTTCCTGAATTCCTTTCTTGAGATGGCTTGAAATCCTCTTGATGACCTTATTCACTCTAGAGGAGATCTTTATGATTCCCTTAGATGACCTTAGCTTCGATACCATGTTCACACAGTGTAGAAATTTTGAATAATATAACACTTATTCACAGATATTATCCTGATTATACACTATTTGCAGAATGCATGCATAATACATAACCTCCTCTACCATTGATCATCAATTTGCGGAACTTAAAACAATCGCATGCACACATTGAAACATCAATCACACATATCAACACAGTATGTAATGGGGAAAGCATACAGCTGAAAACCCCCAACTATCTATATATTATAATGATAGAGAACATGTAACAATACATAGTACAATACTCCTCACAAGTACTCAGTACTATCTCCACCTACTACACACAAACTAGCTCAGATCTGAACAAGTCACGGGTTCAAATCTCCTCCACTGTTTGCCTGCCTCTACTGCGCAATCCAAGTTGAGAATAGATCTGATCCAAGTTTGAATTCCCTTGGCTTGTACTGCACAATCCTCATTGGCAATCTCAATCAATGATTGTGCAAATCTCATGCACAGCTATAGTCACAACTGATAGTAGTATCACCCTTTCACCCACCTCTAACACTTGTCTCCACTGAACTGTCCATGCACTGAGTTAACTGATGTATTCTTTAGTTGATTTATGAGTTAATAATTAGTGAATTAATTAATAATTAATTCACATCACTCATCACTAGTGTATTTGGCAGTTAGACTAAATAAAACCAGTTCAACTAAGTCAAACTGAACACAACTCCATCAACTCCTCAATCAACTCCACCAAACTCAATCAATTGAGTTCTAACTGAAGTCCATCATGCAATAACTCAACTAACCCATAGGAAAAGCGTATTTCCTTCTGGTAGTTGCATGTGCCACATCCGTAGCTCAAACTGAAGTGCTGCAAGAGGATAAGATAATGTTTATAGTCCAAATATTATTAAGAGCTAATAATATTCGACTGTTCTATTTTTAGACTGGCAGTCTAAAAATAGACTCCACCCATATGTCTAAAAATAGAGGTCCATCTATTTTTACCAACATGACCAATCATCCATAAATAGCATCCTGCAACTCATAGACCATGATCCATATGTCTAAAAATAGACATAGTCTAAAAATAGACTTTGCGCCAAAAAGAGCCTGCAGGCCCACTTAGTGAAGGCGACTTCTTTTCACTAAGCTCCATCATCTTGTTTCATTTTGAACACATAGAATGGTGTCCCTATGTTAGAGAGCTTAGGTACATCATGTATATAGAGAGGCATTACAAAAACAATTTTATTTACTTCTTTTCATCATTTACAAAGATCATAATTACATGTCATTATGAAGACCAAACCTAGTTACATTTTACAACATGTTGAGAACTCTAGGGCATTATTAGTTAGGTTATTTATCTTACATTAGTAATTTCTTGTGAGTATTTTTACTTCATTAGATTATGATCTTCTCTTTGCTTAAGTTATTATTTTTCTTCTTCATCAAACAACTACCAATGCATAAACATAAATAGACAAGAGACACAAAATGTAGGCTATGAGCCAGGGCCAAAACCTCTCACTCTTTGAGAGGAAAACCCACACCAATTATTCTTATAGAGATTCCAATTGACAATTACCAAGACCAAGACCCTTGATCTATTAGCCACTCCAAGACCAAGACACACATAGATAATGCCTTATCATAATAGTATTACCAACAAAGAACTGTTATGTCATTAATGATGCCTCATCGCACTTGATGTAACACTAACACAGAGGTACTGCAAGGTAGCATCTCTACTGTGATTATATCCACTTCACAGATATGAACTTCTTAAATGTGATTATTGCCACTATGATCTGAGCTTTAGAGGGTCCTGATTTCCCTTAAACACTTTCTCAACCCAAACTGTCATTTCATATGTTACTGGCCATCTGAAATAGAGAGACATATGAACTATCTTCTCTTTGGAGATCCTTACTTCCCATCCGAAATAGAGATATATGCATATGAACTTCATTCTTCAATTACCCATCTGAAATCACAGAGATATATGAATTATATTCTTCCACTATCCATGCGAAGTTTTGTCTCTATCATTGAAAAATTCAAAGAAAAGATATATGAATTATGACCATGGAATAGGCCGAGGTTGCTATATATAGTTCTCTGTTCGAATATATAAGCCGCCATGAGTTTATGAATGGGTGTGTCTTCATAATGTGAGACGACATGAGTTCCTTCATTTATCTTGAGGCCAACATAGGAAGAGGAGGATTGTGCTTGTCTTTGGAGGGCTATTTTACTAGAATACATTTGACATATCTTTATACATGATATTGACTCTTTGAAAAATCATAAGGATCTCAATGGGAACCATCTAAAATAAATCTCTTGCTCATGAAATCCATGAAGCAAGGAATTACAAAAATAATTGTATTTACTTCTTTTCATCATTTACAAATATCATAATTGCATGTCATTATGAAGACTGAACCTAGTTACATTTTACAAAACTCCCTCTTAACTAGGGAGGTATTCATAATGGTACTTGGTCATTCTCAATATAAATAATTTCTCATAAGAATATTCAGATTGGTAACCCATCTATCTAGCATCATATCAACCAACATTGTCACATAGCAAGGCATTGACTAACAACTCTATCCACATGATCAAACCACAATGTTGGCGATACCAATGATTTATAGACACCATAATCATTGTCTCTCAAGGTACATACTCCACCTAGGTGTTCACAAAGTATGACCTTCTTTGGACTATTCTTATCTTGGGTAGCTAGTTCTTAAAGAATAAAAATCCACTATGACTACTCTTATTTTGGATTCCTTGTCCCATCCTCAAAGAGTATCATATGCCATATGATTACCCATTTCTCCATTTTGTCTTCCAAGGTGAAGACCAGAATGATGTGTCTATCTCTCCCTCTCAATTAGGGAGGACATATCAATTCCAATAATGGAATGTACTCATTCCTATGGAAGGAATGTACCTAAGCTCCCTCTTGGCTTAGGAATTTCAGGGTCCCTCTTAATTAGGGACCTATAATAGCTCCTCAACCAGTTGCTTGAAGAGTTCCTTGCTTTGATGTCATGAATTTATTTGTCAAGGAGTCTTCATCTTTTGTAGCTTCTTCATAGGGCACATAGCATCCATCACTTTCATCCATGGGTCAGTCCTGTCGTTATTCCTTTCATCATAAAGTGATCCATTAATATCATCTAGATTTAGTTCATGTCATGATTCCTTCTTCATTTATTTTGGAAGGATCTTACATCCTTCTACATGGTCCTTGGGGAAGACATCCATAGTTCTTCCTTTGGCAGTCCTACATAAGCCCAACCAGTTATTTGTTCAAAACTAAAGAAATGAAAACTTAAATCAAAATTACCTTTGTGATGGTATTTCATCATGACATATTCCAGTGTGCATCAAAATCCTACATACATCTTGACATATCTCCCAAATATATCCATTGTCAAGGGTCTCCATATTTTTCAGACTTCCATTAAAGTCTTCATATCTTTCCAAGAAATTTCCTAGTCAAATCTTCTTAGTCTTTCATATGTTGATTTCCTTTACCATGGTTTCATATCTCATGATCTCTTCCTTTCTTTCTTCACACATTTCATTCCCAGGAGCTTCCAATCAAAGTTCCTTAATTGTAGTCAGCCATCTCAAACTTCATATGATGACATATTATGTTGATTTCATCTTGTGTGACCCATGCCTTTCGGCAGCCTTTCGTATGAGGAGATTACTTTCCTTTGATCATGCTTCTCAGGATCGAGAAGTGATCCATGTCACTTTCAAAAATACAACATGACTTTATAAAATCAAATATAATCATACATACCTAATTTACCATTAGGTCACCTTAGGCTTCTTTCAACAGATTCCTTGATTGAAAATATCTTCAACCCTGTGATCTGCTTTATCTCTTATGTCATCATACCATCATCCCTTGAATTCCACAAGTTGGAGTTCCTGATGAAATGCTTACTTCCTTTCTAGATCGATGAATCCTCTGATTAGGATTTTATCAGAGAATCTTGAGGATCTTCTATATCCCTATCCACCAGATGTTTCCTTTTGACTTGATGTATTATGATACTTGTCCTGGATGACTTCTTCCTTTCCTTAAGTTTCCCAATGAGGTTCCCAAGAGTTATATCCTTCATATTTGACTGCCATAGATTTTGTTCCAGCTGTCCTTCCTCTTTCCTTGTGGTGATGTCACGATCTCTTGCTTCATCTTACAACTTCCTCCACTTCTTTGGTGAAAGGGACTTGTTTTCTATCTTCCTTGTTATTTCCCTTCTTGAACTTAGGACAATCTTTCCTGTAATTATCATAGCATTTAATCTTATCTATGTTCTTCTTTCCTTTTGACAAATGTCTAAATACTTTTTCCCTCAACCTATCTTCTTCTATCTTGCATAGAAACTACAAGTTGTTGAATGGGATAACTTTCTTATCCTCACAGAAATTTGTTACCGTGTTCATTAGTTAGTTGTATGAATATTATCTCATCCCATATATTGTAATTTAGATCTTATTATTATAAAATTTTATCTTTTGATGCCTTCAATTTGTGTAGATCAGAACTAAGTGATATGACATTCTTTATCGCATCTTTGGAGAATAGTTCTACCAACTTATTATATATATTTCTTTGATGTCTCTAATATTGCTATATGAGGGGACCTTTCATAACAATCCCTTTCCAGGTATTCAAAGGAGATCCTTCCATTGATATTTTTAATGACTTCACCTTCTTTGAGGACTATGCCTATCCTCCTTATGCAAGGAAATTCGTTCACCCAACCACCTTATAGTTCTCCTTGCAAAACAAAGTCATTTTACCAAATTTGATTATAGAAAGAAAGATACTTACTTGGAAAGTGAAGATGAAATATTCAACTTTATCACTTTTATGGTCGATGAAGAAGATGTATTAGTGCTCCTTTTCGATGATCTTCTTCCAAATGAAAAGTCGTTATTCAATAAAGGTGATTTCTCCTTTTATGATGCCAACGCCTTTAGATCTAGCTTCCTTTGTTGATGGTGATTGATGAGGATGTTTTGATTCTTGCTTGGATAATATTTTTCAAGGATAAGGAGGGGATCCTTTTTGCAATGATAGGGGGATTTCCTTATAGCTTTTAAAGATGATGGTAATTCCTTCTCGCCTTCAAAATACTTCAAATTCTTTGGTAGTGAATGAGTGTAGATCATAAATGCTTCTAGGGTTTAAAATTTCTCTAAGATGATGTGATCTTAGTCCTTGAAGTCCTTCTCTTGGATGTCTATACTTTGGGCTACCTTGCATTGTAGATATCTTCGACTTGATGAGGGTATTTATGGTCTTTTAATGATGACTTAGAGGATCCAAAACTTATGCTAGTAGGGTTTGATTCGTCAATGTAGATCTTGAACTTTCGGTTTGATACACTTTGAATTTCTTTGATGCCTTTCTTATAAACTTGATCCTTGTGTGTCTCTATGAGTGCATGCCATTTTCTTGACTTTGACACCTTAGCTCTGATACCATGTTGAGAAATATAGGGAATTATTAGTTAGTTGATTTCTCTTTTATTAGTAATTGCTTATGAGTATTTTTAATTCATTAGATTAGGATCTTCTCTTTTCTTAAGTTATTAGTGTTCTTCTTCATTAAATAGCTACCAATGCATAAACATAAATAGACGAGAGACACATAATGTAGGCTATGAGCCAAGGCCAAAACCTCTCACTCTTTGAGAGGAAAACCCGCAAAAATTCTTCTTATAGAGATTCGAATTGATGAATTCCAAGACCAAGAACCTTGACCTATTAGCCATTTCAAGACCAAGACATATGTTCTCTTGTCAATCCTCTTCTTGACTCCTCTTCCACTGAGATCTTCATCATTGACTTTGATAATGAGATCCTCATACTGCCTTGACAACATTGTTTCCTTTACGAGCCCTTATCACAGAGATAATGCCTTATCATAATAGCATTATGAACTATTATGTCATTAATGATGCCTTATATCACTTGATGTAACACCGAGACAGAGGTATTGCAAGGTAGCATCTATACTATGATAATATCCACTGTGATTATATCCACTTAACAGATATGAACTTCTTAACTATGATTACTGCCACTATGATCTGAGATTTAGATGGGATATGATTTCCCTTCAATGCTCTGTCAACCAAAACTGTAATTTCATATGTTACTGCCCATCCCAAATAAAGAGACATCTGAATTGTCTTCTCTATGGAGATGTTTATTTCCCATCCGAAATAGAGAGATATGCATCTAAACTTCATTATTCAATTACCCATCCAAAATTAAAGAGATGTGGGAATTATATTCTTCCACAGTCCATGCGAAGTTCTGTCTCTATCACCGAAAAAATCAGAGAAAATATATCTAAATTCTGAATATGGAATAGGCTGAGGTTGCTATATATAGTGGTATGTCTAAATATATATGTCAACATGAGTTTAGGAACTAGTGTGTCTTCATAATGTGAGCTGACATAGGAAGAGCAAGCTTTTCCTTGTCTTTGGAGGGCTATTTTACTAGAATACATTTGACATATCTTTATACATGATATTGACTCCTTGACAAATCCTAAGGCTCTCAATGGGAGTCATCTAAAATAAACCTCTTGCTCATGAAACCCATGAAGCAATGCATTACAAAAATAATTTTATTTACTTCTTTTTATCATTTACAAAGATCATAATTACATGTCATTATGAAGATCGAACCTAGTTACATTTTACAACATGTTGATAAATCTAGGGCATTATTAGTTAGGTGATTTCTCTTCCATTAGTAATATCTTGTGAGTATTTTTACTTCATTAGATTAGGATATTCTCTTTTCTTAAGTTATTAGTGTTCTTCTTCATCAAACAACTACCAATGCATAAACATAAATAGACAAGAGACACAAAATGTAGGCTATGAGCCAGGGCCAAAACCTCTCACTTTTTGAGAGGAAAACACAAACCAATTCTTCTTATAGAGATTCCAATTAACGAATACCAAGACCAAGACCCTTGACCTATTAGCCACTCCAAGACCAAGACATGCGCTCTCTTGTTAATCCTCTTCTTGACTTCTCTTCCATCGAGATCTTCATCATTTCCTTTGATACTTAGATCTTCATCACTGCCTTAACAACATTATTTCCTTTACGAGCCCTTATCACAGAGATAATGCCTTCTAATAATAGTATTAAAAATAATGAACTGTTATGTTATTAATGATGTGTTACTTCACTTGATGTAACACCGAGACAGACGTACTACAAGGTATCATCTATACTGTGATTATATCCACTTCATAGATTTGAACTTCTTAATTGTGATTACTGCCACTGTGATCCGAGCTTTAGAGGGATCTAATTTCCCTTCAACACTTTGTCAATGCATCATTTCATATGTTACTTCCCATCCAAAATAGAGATACATCTGAATTGTCTTCTCTATGGAGATCATTACTTCCCATCCAAAATAGAGAGATATGCATCTAAACTTCATTCTTCAATTACCCATCTGAAATGACAGAGATATGTGAATTATATTCTTCGACTGTCCATGCAAAGTTTAGTCTCTATCACTGAAAAAATCAGAGCAAAGATATATGAATTTTGACTATGAAATAGGCTAAGGTTGCTATATATAGTTGTTTGTCTGAATATATAAGCCAACATGCGTTTATGAACCAGTGTGTCTTCATAATGTGAGCCGACATGAGTTCCTTCACTTATCTGAGGTTGACATAGGAAGAGGAGGATTGTTCTTGTCTTTAGAGGGCTATTTTACTATAATACATTTAACATATCTTTATACATGATATTGACTCTTTGAGAAATCCTAAGGCTGTCAATGGGAGCAATCTAAAATAAAACTCTTGCTCATGAAACCCATGAAGCAAGGCATTACAAAATTAATTTTAGTTACTTATTTTCATCATTTACAAAGATCATAATTACATGTCATTATGAAGACAGAACCTAGTTATATTTTACAACACTTCCTCTTAACTAGGGAGGTATTCATAATGGTACTTGGTCATTCTCAATCTCAAGAATTTCTCATAAGAAGATTAGGATTAGTAACCCATCTATCTAACATCATATTAACCAGAATTGTCACATAGCAAGGCCTTGACTAACAAATCTATCCACATGATTAGAGCACAATTCTGACGAGACCAATGATTTATATACACCATAATCATTGTCTCTCAAGGTACATACTCCACCCGGGTGTTCACAAAGTATGACCTTATTTGGACTATTCTTATCTTGGGTAGCTAGTCCTTAAAGAATATCGGTCCAGTACGACTACTCGTATTTTGTATGCCCTATCTCATCCTCAAAGAGTAATGGATGTCAAATGATTACCCAATCCTTCATTATGTCTTCCCAGGTGAAGGCTAGAATGATGTGTCTATCTCTCCCTCTCAATTAGGGAGGAAATATCAATTCCAATAATGGAATGTACTCATTCCTACAAAAGGAATGTACCTAAGATCCCTCTTGGCTTAGGAATTTCAGGCTCCCTCTTAATTAGGGACTTACAATAGCTCCTCAACCAACTGCTTGAATAGCTCCTTCCTTCGATGTCATGAATTTATTTGTCAAGGAGTCTTCATCTTTCATAGCTTCTTCATAGGGCACATATCATCCATCACTTTCATGCATGGGTCAGCCATTTCGTTATTCCTTTCATCATAAAATGATCCATTAATCTTCATCTAGATTTGGTTCATGTCATGATGCCTTCTTAATTTATTTTTGATCTTACATCCTTCTACGTGGTCCTTGGGTAAGACATCCATAGTTCTTCCTTTGGCAGTCCTGCATAAGCCCATCTAGTTATTTGTTCAAAAATAACGAAATGAACACTTAAATCAAAATTACCTTTTTGATGGTCTTTCATCATGACATCTTCCACTGTGCATCAACATCATGCATACATGTTGACATATCTCCCAAAGATACCCATTGTCAAGGGTTTCCATTTCTTTCAAAATTCCATTAAAGTCTTCATATATTTCTGGTAAATTTCCTAGTCAAACCTTCTTGGTCTTTCAGATGTTGATTTCCTTTACCATGGTTGCATATCTCACGATATCTTCCTTTATTTATTCACACATTTCATTCCCATGATCTTCCAATCAAAGTTCCGCAATTGTAGTCAACCATCTCATACTTCATATGAGGACATATTATGTTGATTTCATCTAGTGTGACCCATGCATTCCGACATCCTTTCATAGGAGGAGATTACTTTCCTTTGATCATGCTTCTCAAGATCAAGCAGTGATCCATGTTACTTGCAACCATACATCATGACTTTATAAAATCAAATATAAGCATACATACCTTGTTTACATTTAGGTAATCATAGGCTTCTTTCAGCAGCTTCCTTTATTGAAAATATCTTAAACCCCTTGATCTGTTTTATATCTTATCTCATCAAACCATCATCCCATGAATTCTACAAGTTGGAGTTCTTCATGAAACACTTTCTTCCTTTCTACATCGGTGATCCCTTCGATGAAGATTTTATCAGAGAATCTTGAGGATCTTGCATATCCCTATCCACTAGGTGTTTCCTTTTGACTTCATGTATGATGAGACTTGTCCTAGATGACTTATTACTTTCCTTAAGTTTTCCAATGAGGTTCCCAAGATTTATATCCCTCATATTTGACTGCTATATATTTTTTTCCAGTTGTCCTTCATGTTTCCTTATGGTGATGTCACAAGCTCTTGCTTCCTCTTATAGCTTCCTCCACTACTTCGGTGAAATGGACTTATTTCTATCTTCCTCGTTATTTCCCTTCTTGAACTTAGGACAATATAACCTGTAATGCTCATAGCCGATGTTATTCTTTCCTTTTGAAAAATATTTGAATACTTTTTCCTTCAACTTGTCTTCTTCTATCTTGCATTGAAACTACAAGTTGTTGAATGGGATAACTTTATTATCCTCACAGACATTTGTTAACTTGTTCATTAGTTAGTTATATGAATATTATCTCATCCCAGATCTTGTAATTTATTTCTTTTGACAAAAACCTTTTATCCTTTGATAACTTCAATTTGTGTAGATCAGATCTAAGTGATATGACCTTCTTTATCGCATCTTCAGAGAATAGTTTTACCAACTTATCATATATATTTCTTTGATGTCTCTAATACTGCTATATGAGGGGACCTTTCATAAGAATCCCTTTCCATGTATTCAGAGGAGACCTTTTTATTGATATGTTTGACGACTTCACCTTCTTTAAGGACTATACCTATCCTCCTTATGTAAGGAATTTTGATGACCCAACCAGCTTATAGATCTCCTTGCAAAATTTGATTATAGAAAGAAAGATACTTATTTGACAAGTGAAGATATAATCTTCAACTTGATCACTTTGATGGTGGATGAAGAAGATGTATTAGTGATTATTTTGGATGATCTTCTTCCAAATGAAAATCCCTTCTTCAATAAAGGAAATTGTTCCTTTTATGATGTCAACGCCTTTAGATCTAGATTCCTTTGTTGATGGTGATTGATGAGGATGTTTTGATGCTTCTTTGGATGATATTTTTCAAGGATAAGGAGGCGATCCTTGCTGCAATGATAGGGAGCTTGCCTTATAAATTTTGAAGATCCTTCTCGCATTCAAAATAACTCGAATTCTTTGGTAGTGAATGAGTGTAGATAAAAAATGCTTCTAGGGTTTCGACTTTATCTAAGATTATGTGATCTTAGTCCTTGAATTCCTTCTCTTGGATGTCTATACTTTGGGATACCTTGCATTATAGAACTCTTAGGCTTGATGAGGGTCTTTATGGTCTTTTACTAATGACTTAGAGGATCCAAAACTTTTTTTGGTGTAGACTCCTTCTTCAATCTAGGGTTTGATTCTTCAATGTATATATTGAACTTTTACTTTGATACCCTTCGAATTTCTTTGATGCCTTTCTTAAAAACTAGATCCTTGCATGTCTCCATCAGTGCATGCCCTTTTCTTGACTTTGACACCTTAGCTCTGATACCATGTTGAGAAATCTAGGGAATTATTAGTTAGGTGATTTATCTTCCACTAGTAACTACTTGTGAGTATTTTTACTTCATTAGATTAGGATATTTTCTTTGCTTAAGTTATTAGTGTTCTTCTTCATCAAACAACTACCAATGCATAAACATAAATAGACAAGAGACACAAAATGTAGGCTATGAGCCAGGGCCAAAACCTCTCGCTCTTTGAGAGGAAAACCCACACCAATTCTTCTTATAGAGATTCCAATTAATGAATACCAAGACCAATACCCTTGACCTATTAGCCACTCCAAGACCAAGACACACGTTCTCTTGTGAATCCTCTTCTTGACTCCTTCCACTGAGATCTTCATCACTGCCTTGAATACACTGTTTCCTTTACGAACCCTTATCACAAAGGTAATGCCTTATCATAATAGTATTACCAACAATGAATTGTTATGTCATTAAAGATGCCTTGCTGCACTTGATGTACATCGAGACAGAGGTACTGCAAGGTAGCATCTATATTGTGATTATATCCACTTCATATATCCTAACTTCTCAAATGTGATTAATGACACTATGATCCGAGATTTAGAGGGATCCAATTTCCCTTCAACACTTTGTCAACCCAAGATGTCATTTCATATGTTACTACCCATCTGAAATAGAGAGACATCCGAAATGTCTTCTTTGTGGAGATCCTTACTTCTCATCCGAAATAGAGAGATATGCATCTGAAATTCATTCCTCAATTACCCATATGAAATCATAGAGATATGTGAATTATATTCTTCTACTATCCATGCAAATTTATGTCTCTATCACCGAAAAAATCAAAGAAATTATATTTGAATTCCGACTATGGAAAAGGTCGAGATTGCTATATATAGTGGTTTTTCCGAATATATAAGACGACATGAGTTAATGAACCAATGTTTCTTCATAATGTGATTCGACATGAGTTTCTTCATTTATTTTGAGGCTGACATAGGAAGAGGAGGATTGTGCTTGTCTTTGGAGGGCTATTCTACTATAATACATTTAAGATATATTTTACATGATATTGAATTTTTGACAAATCCTAAGGTTCTTAATGGGATCCATCTAAAATAAACCTCTTTCTCATGAAACCCATGGAGCAAGGTATTACAAAAATAATTTTATTTACTTCTTTTCATAATTTACAAAGAACATAATTACATGTCATTATGCAGACCAAACCTAGTTATATTTTACAACATGTTGAGAAATTTAGGGCATTATTAGTTAGGTGGTTTCTCTTCCATTAGTAACTACTTGTGAGTATTTTTAATTCATTAGATTAGGATCTTATATTTTCTTAAGTTATTAGTGTTCTTTGCATAAACATAAAGAGACAAGAGACACATAATGTAGGATATGAGCCAGGGCCAAAACCTCTCACTCTTTGAGAGGAAAAACCGCACCAATTCTTCTTATAAAGATTCCATTTGATGAATACCAAGACCAAGACCCTTAACCTATTATCCACACGTTCTCTTGTCAAACCTCTTCTTGACTCCTCTTCCACCGATATCTTCATCATTTTTGTTGATACCAAGGTCTTCATCACTACCTTGACAACATTGCTTCCTTTAGGAGCCCTTATCATAGAGATAATGCCTTATCATAATAGTATTACCAATAAAAATTTGTTATGTCATTAATGATGCCTTACTACACTTTATGTAACACCGAGACAAAGGTTCTGCAAGGTAGCATTGGTACTGTGATTATATCCACTTCATAGATCCAAACTTATTAACCGTGATTACTACCACTGTGATCCAAGCTTTAGAGGGATCCAATTTCCCTTCAACATTTTTTCAACCCAAACTGCCATTTCATATGTTACCGCCCATCCGAAATAGAGAGACATCCAAATTGTCTTCTCTATGGAGATCCTTGCTACCCATCTGAAATAAAGAGATATGCATTTGAACCTCATTCTTCAATTACACATCCAAAATCATAGACATATGTGAATTATATTCTTCCTTTTTCCATGCAAAGTTCTGTCTCTATCATTGAAAAACTCAGAGAAAATATATCTAAATTTTCACTATGGAATAAGTCGAGGCTGTTATATATAGTGGTCTGTCCAAATATATAAGCCAACATGATTTTATCAACCAGTGTGTCTTAAAAATCTAAGCCGATGTGTGTTTCTTCATTTATCATGAGGATGTAGGTTTTAACCTCGTACAAAAATTACCTGCATATGAATTCTTAAACACAGAAAATAAACAATGCAAGAGCATAACACATAAAACACATATACACAGAGATTTTCCCTTGGATCCCAAAACCGGGACTACCAGCTTGATTTTCATTATGTTCCTTTCAATGTTACAATACATATTTATACACGCCGAAGCATCCAATACCATGGACCGAAAACTATTGCGTGCAAAAAACATGTGCGAAAATCATGCATAAAACCATAGATGGGTCCGCCCAACCTAACATAGGGTCCAAAACCAAAATTTTCCAGGGCGTTGCCCCGGACCCCATAAAGTGGGGTTACAAGTGCCCCTCAAACCCCCTTGTTAACTATGTGGAAAGAATATAACACAACTCAACATTCTCCCACTTGTTGTTTTCTTTCCACAGGGGGCCACAAGAGAGCTTAGTCATTTTCCCAGCCCTGAAATGCCCATTGTCTCTCTGCACCAAGAGAACTTCTCAGAGCTCACAGGTTTTGTCAATGCATCTGCAATATTCTTCAAAGTGTACACCTTTACGAGCATCACCTTTTTGTCTTCTATCATATCCCTCACAAAGTGATATTGAACATCAATGTGCTTTGTCTTTGAATGATATGCAGGGTTCTTTGCCAAGAAAATTGCACTTTGGCTATCACAATTTATCCTTATAGCTCCCTGTACTAACCCCATACTTGAACACAATCTCTGCAACTAAACTGCTTCCTTGTTCGCATGAGTGGATGCCATGTATTCTGCCTCTGTAGTTGATAGTGCCACTACAGATTGTTTCTTAATCATCCAACTAACTGCACCTCCAAATAGGTTAAAGACATACCCACTTATAGAGATTCTCTGATCCAAATCTCCAGCCCAGTCTGCATCAACAAAGCCACGAATATCCAACACTCTGTCCAATCCTGGTCTTCCTTGGTAGCACAAACCGTAATCACTAGTGCCACGCAAATACCTGAAAACATGCTTCACTACTGTCCAATGTTCCTTCCCTGGTTTTGACATAAACCTGCTTAATACTCCCATTGCATGTGCAATGTCTGGTCTAGTATAGACCATTGCATACATCATGCTACCGACTGCACTTGCATATGGAACATGGGACATGTCCTCTTCCTCTTCTTGTGTCTTGGGACACTGTTCAGCATATAACCTCACACCTACAGGAATAGGAACCTTCACCGATTTATTATCCTGCATATTAAACCTCTGCAGTATTGTCTCGTCATACTTCCTCTGGTTTAACTAGAGCTTCCTCTTTTCTCGATCTCTTTTAATTTCCATGCCCAAAATATAGTTTGCAGAACCAAGATCTTTCATGTCGAATTTGGAGGACAATTGGGTCTTCAAATCCTGGATAATTTCTTTGTCATTTCCTACTAGCAACATATCATCCACATACAAGATCAGATAAATAACATGGTCACCAATTAATTTAAAATACACACAGTGATATGCTTTGCTTCTAGTGAAGCCAAGTCCCCGTATAAATGAATCAAATTTTTGTTACCACATCCTTGGTGACTGTTTTAACCCATACAGAGACTTCTTTAACTTTCATACCAGTTATTTCTTACCCTTCACCGCAAATCCTTCAGGTTGCTTCATGTAGATTTTCTCTTCCAGATCCCCGTGAAGAAATGTTGTCTTCACATCCATTTGTTCTACCTCAAAATCAAAAGCAGCAGCAACACATAAAAGTAATCTAATAGAAGTCACCTTGGCAACAGGAGAAGAAATATCACCAAAATCAATTCCCGACACCTGGGAATAACCTTTTGCTACCAACTGAGTTTTGTATTTCTCCACCTTTCCTTTTGCATTTGTCTTCTTCTTGAACACCCATTTGCTGCCAATGGGTTTCCTTCCAGCTGGCAAATCCACCAGATCCCAAGCCTAATTTTTGTGCAAAGATGCCATTTCATCAACCATGGCCTCTTTCCAAAGTTTTCCATCCTCTGAATCTACTTCTTCCTTCACAGTTCTGGGATCATCGTCAGTAATAGATAAATAAAAATATGAACAGAAAGCAGATGGACTATACATTTCAGGATGCCCTCTTTCTCGAACTGGTCTTCTCACAGCCAAAGTTTGTGGCTCTTCATCTTCTGATTCCTCCTCTGCTGTAGAGTCTGATTCTTCCTCCTTTAACTCAAACTCTATCTTCTCAGGTTCCTTTGGTTGGACTTCATGTTTAATAACATCTTTTACCTCTCTGAACACCACATCTCGGCTATACAAAACCTTCCGTGTGACTAGGTTCCAAAGCTTATAACTCTTTAAACCATCCTTATACCCAATAAAGATACACTTTTTAGATTTACTATCCAACTTGGTTCGTTTCTCCTTTGGAGCATGTACATATGCATCACATCCAAATACCCTTAGATGTGAAAGAGAGGGTTTCTTACCAGTCCATACCTCTTGTGGAGTCTTATCCTCCAACGCTGATGAAGGTGACCTGTTGACCAGGTAACATGTAGTATCCACCGCCTCTACCCAGAATTCCTGTCCTAACTCGACAGCACTGAGGTTGCTTCTTGCCCTTTCCATCAACGTCTTATTCATTCTTTCTGCAACTCCATTTTGTTGAGGTGTATATGGAGTAGTCTTTTGCCGTGCTATACCACACTTCTTACAAAATTCTTCAAATTCCTTACTGCAAAACTCTCCACCATTATCTATCCTCAACACCTTTATCTTCTTCTCTTTTTGGTTTTCCACCAGAGCCTTGAATTCTTTAAACCTGTCAAAGACTTCAGATTTCTTCTTAAGGAAATATATCCATGTATTCCTTGAGAAGTCATCTATAAATGATACATAGTACACAGACTTACCCAGTGATGGAACCTTCATAGGTCCAAACACATCACTGTGCACAAGCTCTAATATCTGTTTCGCCCTCTTAATACCAGAGGGGAAACTCACCCAATTCTGCTTCCCATATACACAATTTTCATAGAAATCAAAATCCAGAGAGCTATTACTCATACCTTCTACCATACCTTTACCATGAAGTATTTGAAGGCCCTTCTCTCCAATATGTCCAAGCCTTTGATGCCACAACATGGTCTTCTCTCCAAAGAACACTATATTTTCTGCTCCACTTTCAAGGACCACAGAACTGTTGCACCCATCAATAACAGTGCTACCTTGCAACTTGTACAGAGTTCCAATTTGAATTCCCTGCATCAATACTAGTGCTCCCCGAACCATTTTGCAGGTATCCTTCTCGAACACTATTTTTACACCTGCATCATCTAGCTTTGCTTACAGAAATCAAATTTCTGGCCAATGCAGGAATATGTAGAACACCCGGAAGTGTTCTAACCCTTCCACCTTGCAACTTCAACTTTACTTTTCCGCGACTAATGATTCTAGCCTTCCTATCATTCCCCAAGAAGACATCACCACCATCGTATTTCTCATATTCGTAGAACCACTCTCTATGGGGAGTGAAGTGAAAGGATGCACCTGAGTCAATCAACCATGCCTCATGATCTACATGTGTACTTGAAGAAGCCAAGTACACATCCCCACCTTCATTTGAGGTGGTTTTCGCCTCTGTAGAAGGAGCATCATCAGATCCCTTTCCTTTATTAGGAGCTTTAGATTTACAGTCCCTTTTGTAGTGCCCTTCCTTTCCGCATTTCCAGCACACCACCTTTACAGGTTTTACTGGAGATTTAGATCTCCCTCTAGATTTAGATCTCCCACTCGATGACTTATTTTTGTTTCTGTTCTGGGACCGTCCTTGTACAAATAAGGCATCACAATTCTATCTCTCCATATTTTTTTGTCTCATCTCCTCCGTCAGCAAGGATGCAAGGCAGATGCATTGCTACCTATTGTAATAACTAGACTATCCCATGAATTTGGTAGAGAGCACAACAAACTGATGCACTTATCTTCATCTGAAATTTTAATATCAACAGATGCTAATTGACTTACCACAGTATTAAATGCATTCAGATGCTCTGTCACCGAGTCTCCATCTTTCATCCTCAGGTTATATAGCTTTTTCCGCAGGAACAGTTTATTCACCAGAGACTTAGATTGGTACAAAGTCCCTAACTTGTCCCACAAATCCTTCGCCGTAGCTTCTCCTGATACATTTAGCAATATTGAATTTGAGACACATAATCGTATTATGCTCTTTGCCTTCGGATCCAACTTCTTCCATTCTTCATTTGACACTCCCGTTGGTTTAGTACCCGGATCTACCGCGATCCACTGATCTTTATCCACCAACAAATCCTCCATCTTGAGTTTCCACAACTCAAAACTCTGACCATTAAATTTCTTGATCTGTATCTTTCCACTACTTGCCATCTTCTTTCACCACCAGAATCGATCTCGCAGATCTCCCACTGAATAGGGTCTACAACAGGCCCGAGAGAAACCCCTCAGCAACAAAGGCGTCCCCTTGAAGCCAAAACTGCTCTGATACCAAATGTAGGTTTTAAACCCGTACAGAAATTACCTGCATATGAATTCTTAAACACAGAAAATAAAAAATGCGAGAGCATAACACATAAAACACATATACATAGAGATTTTCCCTTGGATCCCAAAACCAGGACTACTAGCTTGATTTTCATTATGTTCCTTTCAATGTTACAATACATATTTATACATGCCGAAGCATCCAATACCATGGACTGAAAACCATCGCGTCCAAAAAACATGTGTGAAAATCATGCATAAAACCATAGGTGGGTCCGCCCAACCTAACATAGGGTCCAAAACCAAAATTTTCTGGGGCACTGCCCTAGACCCCATAAAGTGGGGTTATAGGTGCCTCTCACACCCCCTGTTAACTACGTGGAAATAATATAACACAACCCAACATAGGACGACATAGGAAGAGGAGGGTTGTGCTTGTCCTTTGAGGGCTATTTTACTAGAATACATTTGACATATCTTTATACATGATATTGACTCTTTGACAAATCCTAAGGCTCTCAATGGAAGCCATCTAAAATAAACCTCTTTCTCATGAAACCCATGAAGCAAGGCATTACAAAAATAATTTTATTTACTTCTTTTCACCATTTACAAATATCATAATTACATTTCATTATGAAGACCAAACCTAGTTACATTTTACAACACTCCCTCTTAACTAGGGAGGTATTCATAATGGTACTTGGTCATTCTCAATATGAAGAATTTCTCATAAGTATATTTGGATTGGAAACCCATATGTCTAGCATCATATCAGCCAACATTGTCACATAGCAAGGCCTTGACTAACAGCTTTATCCACATGATCAAAGCACAATGTTGGCGAGACCAATGATTTATAGACACCATAATCATTGTCTCTTAAGGTACATACTCCACCCAGGTTTTCACATAGTATGACCTTCTTTAGACTATTCTCATATTGGTAGCTAGTCCTTAAAGAATAACAGTCCACTACGACTACTCTTATTTTGGATGCCTTATCTCATCCTCAAAGAGTATCATATGCCAGTTGATTACCTAATCCTCCATTCTATCTTCCCAGGTGAAGACCAGAATGATGTGTCTATCTCTCCCTCTCAATTAGGGAGGACATATAAATTCCAATAATGGAATGTACTCATTCATACAGAAGGAATGTACCTAAGCTCCCTCTTGTCTTAGGAATTTCAGGATCCCTATTAATTAGGGACCTATAGTAGCTCCTCAACTAGCTTCTTGAACAGATCCTTCCTTTGATGTCATGAATTTCTTTGTCAAGGAGTCTTCATCTTTCGTAGCTTCGTCATATGGCAAATACCATCCATCACTTTCATCCATGGGTCAGTCATGTCATTATTCCTTTCATCAAAAAGTGATCCATTAGTCTTCATCTCACTTTGCATCATGTCACGTTGCCTTCTTCATTTATTTTAGAAGGATCTTACATCCTTCTACGTGGTCCTTGGGGAAGACTTCCACAGTTCTTCCTCTGGCAATCCTGCATAAGCCCATCCAGTTATTTGTTCAAAAATAATAATAAAAATGAACAATTAAATCAAAGTTATCTTTGTGATGGTCCTTCATCATGACTTCTTCCAGTGTGCATCAACATGCTACATACATGGTGACATATCTCCCAAAAATATCCATTGTCAAGGGTCTCCATCTTTTTCAGACTTCCATTAGAGTCTTTATATCTTTCTGGGAAATTTCCTAGTCAAATCTTCTTGGTCTTTTGGATGTTGATTTCCTTTACCATGGTTGCATATCTCACGATCTCTTCCTTCCTTTCTTCACACATTTCATTCCTAGGAGCTTCCAACCAGAGTTCCTCAATTGTATTCAGCCATCTCATACTTCATATGAGGACATATTATGTTGATTTCATCTAGTGTGACCCATGCATTCCAACAACCTTTCATAGGAGGGGATTCCTTTCCTTTGTTCATACTTCTCAAGATCGAGCAATGATACATGTTACCTGCAACCATACAACATGACTTTATAAAATTAAATATAAGCATGCATACCTCATTTAACTTTAGGTCATCTTAGGCTTCTTTCAATAGCTTCCTTGATTGAAAAGATATTCAACCCCTTAATCTGCTTTATCTCTTATGTCAGCATACCATCATCAAACTAAATTTGATTATAGAAATAAAGATACTTACTTGACAAGTGAAGATGAATTCTTCAACTTGATCACTTTGATGGTTGATGAAGAAGATGTATTAGTGATCCTTTTGGATTATCTTATTCCAAATGAAAATCCCTTCTTCAATAAAGGATACTGCTCCTTTTATGATGTCAATGCCTTTAGATCAATATTCATTTGTTGATGGTGATTGATGAGGATGTTTTGATGCTTCCTTGGATGATTCTTTTCAAGGATAAGGAGGGGATCCTTGCTACAATGATAGGGATCTTGCATTATATATTTTGAATATGATGATAATTCCTTCTCGCCTTCAAAATACTTCGACTTCTTTGGTAGTGAATGAGTGTAGACCAAAAATTCTTTTAGGGTTTCGACTTTCTCTAAGATGATGTCATATTAATCGTTGAAGTCCTTCTCTTAGATGTCTATACTTTGGGCTACCTTGCATTGTAGATCTCTTTGACTTGATGAGGGTCTTTATGGTCTTTTAATGATGACTTAGAGGATCCAAAACTTTTACTGGTGTAGATTGCTTCGTCGATCTAGGGTTTTATTCTTGAATTTAGATCTTGAACTTTCTCTTTGATACCCTTTGACTTTCTTTGATACCTTTCTTAAAAACTCAATCCTTTCTTGTCTCTATGATTGCATGCCCTTTTCTTGAATTTGATAGGTCCTTAGCTCCGATACTATGTTGAGAAATCGAGGGCATTGTTAGTTAGGTGGTTTCCCTTCCATTAGTCAATACTTGTGAGTATTTTTACTTCATTATATTAGGATCTTGTCTTTGCTTAAGTTATTACTGTTCTTCTTCATCAAAAAAACTACCAATGCATATACATAAGTAGACAAGAGACACGGAATGTAGGCTATGAGCTAGGGCCAAAACCTCTTTCTTTTGAGAGGAAAACCCGCATAAATTCTTCTTATAAATGTTTCAATTGACAAATACCAAGACCAAGACCGTTGACCTATTAGCCACTACAACACCATGACACACATTCTCTTGTAAACCCTCTTCTTGACTCCTCTTCCATCGACATATTCATCATTGCCTTTGATAATGAGGTCTTCATCACTGCCTTGCAACACTGTTTTCTTTACGAACCCTTATCACAAAGATAATGCCTTATCATAATAGTATTACCGATAGCGAACTGTTATGTCATTAATGATGCCTTACTACACTTGATGTAACATTGAGATAGAGGTATTGCAAGGTAGAATCTATATCGTGATTATATCCACTATGATTATGTCCACTTCATAGACCCAAACTTCTTAACTGTGATTACCTCCACTGTGATCCGAGATTTAGAGGGATCTGATTTCCCTTCAACAATTTTTCAACCCAAACTGTCGTTTCATATGTTACTGCCCATCAAAAATAGATAGACACATGAATTGTCTTCTCTGTGGAGATCCGTACTGCCCATTCGAGATAGAGAGATACGCATCCAAACTTCATTCTTCAATTACCCCTCCGGAATCACAGAGATATGTGAATTATATTCTTCCACTGTCCATGTGAATTTCTGTCTATCACCAAAAAACACAGAGAAAATATATTTGAATTCTGACTGTGGAATAGGTCGAGGTTGCTATATATGGTGGTATGTCTGAATATATAAGCCAACATGAGTTTATGAACTAGTGTGTCTTCATAATGTGAGCCAACATGAGTTCCTTCATTTATCTTGAGACTGACATAGGAAGATGAAGATTGTGCTTGTCTTTGGAGGGCTATTTTACTAAAATACATTTGATACCCTTGACCTATTAGGGTTGTTTTACTAAAATACATGATATTGAGTCTTCGAAAAATGCTAAGGCTCTTAATGGGAGCCATCTAAAATAAACCTCTTTCTCATGAAAACCATGAAGCAAGGAATTACAAAAATAATTTTATTTACTTCTTTTCATCATTTAAAAGATCATAATTACATGTCATTATGAAGACCAATCCTAGTTACATTTTACAATATGTTGAGAAATATAGGGCATTATTAGTTAAGTGATTTCTCTTCCAATAGTAATTGATTGCGAGTATTTTTACCTCATTAGATTAGGGTCTTCTCTTTGTTTAAGTTATTAGTGTTATCCTTCATCAAACAACTACAAAGGCATAAAGATAAATAGACAAGAGACACAAAATGTAGGCTATGAGCCAGGGCCAAAATCTCTCACTCTTTGAGAGGGAAACCCGCACCAATTCTTCTTATTGATATTACAATTGACGAATACCAAGACCAAGACCCTTGACCTATTAGCCACTCCATGAGAAAGGCACACATTCTCTTGTCAATCCACTTCTTGACTCCTCTTCCACCAAGATCTTCATCATTGCCTTTGTTACCGAGATCTTCATCATTTCCTTGACAACACAGTTTCCTTTATGAGACCTTATCATAGAGATAATTCCCTAAGGTGTACGAGCCCTAAGGTGTTTTACATGGGTGGAAAATATGGTCAACGAAAATTCAAATTAAATGTTGGGTGCAAGCCAAGGAAAGGGGGAATACTTAATTCAAAATAATTTTCATCCACATCCTTTGTGATTGTGTGAGGCCCATATTAGAGTGGTTTGAGCTTCCTATGAGGACCTGTGATATGGTCTTTCTATAAATTCAACTGCATCATTACATCAATATAAAACTTGTGTGGAACTTGATGTTGGTCATGTCACTTGTTATACTTGGAATTAGCTTTCTAAAATATATCATGAACTTATTTTTGGAGGTTCTGGATCCATTCGATAAATTTAGATGCTCTATCTGTCTCGACTTGAGCATGGGAATAATTTGTTGGTGAACATGCAATGGGTATAGCTACATCAATTGGGGCCAATGGCTTTAACCTATTGTGGCCACCAACAACCCCCCTCCTTATTTAGTATTAGCAATAACACTAGGTAAGTGGGGACCCTTATTAAAAAATTCAAAAAATTCAATTAAGGCTCATGAATTTTACTCCTTAAGAAAACATCGCATCGCACAAAGACTGATAGGGAATTTCCTTATGAGTAAAAATGATAAACTGCGAAAGTGCGACGCGAATTCTATCGCATCGCATGCATTAAGAAACACTCACATTGGAAAACCTTAAAAAAAATCGCCGATATCCGATATGCGATATCGCATATCGCAATGTCGCATAAAAAAACACATAACCATTTAACGATTATAGCAATCTGCGATCTTGCGATAGCGCGATACTGCGATCTGCGATAAGTGCAATCGAGCGACCCTACGATAACACATCTTAATGAAAAATGCGATAATGCGACATTGCGATGCTGCGATGCGAATCGCAGAAACTTTCCATCGCAGATTTTCCCCAGCTCAACATTCAAGAAAAGTTGTCCATAAACCAAAAATTGAATACGCACTTTAATGATAATTAATGAATGATACGCCAATTGTTGATGAAAGACAGTTTTGTGTTTTTCGAAGTGTCGGTTCACGTGAGGTGGCATGTTTTTGTACATCCGTAGAGTGTAAATCTTTCTTGTCAATTTTTATTATCATTACTCTCTCCTCATGTGTGAACTACAGGAACGAAAAACAGAAACAACATGAAGCAATGTGCAGGAAGCAATAAAGGAAAAGGGTAAAGCTCCAATGCTCAGAGACAGAGAAAATATGCCCTCATAAGCGGATACTGAATGTAACAGAGCCACAGATTTGCGGAACGCTGCTGAGCTATCCATTACAGATCTTTCAGTCACAGCCATGGTTGAATGAGTAGTTGAACAATGCTGATATCAATAGGCGGTTTAACACTCAAGGTTAGAAGCTCACGAAAGCAGTATGTTTACAAAATTTTGAAGCTTATACCCGGTGAAGGAAAAGGCGCTAAAGGCGAAAAATGCGTCAGAAAGGCTCGGATCAAAGAACGGAGGCAGTTTTCGATGCGCGATTAGCGCATCGCTAAGAAAATTGCTCAAAAAGCAAAGTCTCTAACTGCTCTGTCACTCGTAAGCCCGGAAAACACAAGAAAGCAAATGCAAAAGCAATTCGAGGATTAACCAAGTGGAAATTGGATTATTACTGGGCATACAAAGTAAATCCACATAGCCAGAGGATGATTCTTGAGTATATCATCAATTTTGTTGAAAAAATGGTGCTAGCTCTTAGCTCAACCAAAAGCGGAAGACAGTCAGCCGACTCTACCCAGGAAAATATTGAATGCTCGCAACATTAAGGAGCAAATGCAGAAATAGTTAGATATTAGATTTAATTTTTAGAAATAGTTTTGCTTAGAAAAAGGGCGGTCATTTAAACCGTATCCTGAATCTGTGTAATTAAGTTATTTAGTTAGTAGAATTTAAACCCTTCTCATGCATTTAGAGAAGGGTCCAGAAATTTATCAAAAACTTGTCCTTAGAACATGCACTCTTGCACCCTCAGAGGAGGTTTTGGTGAATGAATGGATCAAGATTTGTTGATGTTTGCATTTGATATCTGCTACTGATGTTGCACTTCTGTAATCTTAGTAGATGTTAGAGCAAGGAGAGATAAATCATTGTTGCTTGAAGCTTATGAGTAGGACCAGTCATAAATGGTACTTTTATCTCTTGACCATTTCTGCTTATATGTTAAAGTGATATACAGTTTTTAGTTGTTTATATATTATTGCATGAATGCTTGAGTTATCATTTGGCACTTTTGTACGGTGGTAGTTATTTATTTATGTTTAATGTATGAATAGCTCATTATGCGATATGCTGTTCACAACTGTTTCGTCTAACTTTTTATGCGAAGTGGTTCATCTTAATTGATTTCCTTTCTTATAATCGCTGAATGATCTTTATTACCAGTTGTTATTTGAAATCTCTTTAGATCGCATAATAGAAGAATTACATCCTGGGTTAGCATAGATTTAGATGTGTTGTTTATTAGATTACAATAGCATAGAATTAGATTAAAGTTTGAATTAGAATAGCTTAGATAGGAACTGTTAGATCAACAACATCCAATTCTACACACGCACACTCATAGATTGGGAAACTAGTCCCATTATCCCCAGTCGGACCCGCTATACCAAACGGATAAGGAGCTGCCAACCAAGGTCTGGACCGGGCGGGTATCCCCCTTGTTGTCGACCCGATTTTTGGGGCTTCAACATAACCCCAAGCACACCTGAAAAGGATTGCTACCAATAGAGATATAAATGGATCGATTATAGCTATGATGAACATATGGAGATTTTCATCCCATATGCATAGATGATTGACGTTGTACATGAGAAACATATGCACAATCATCCTGCTCACCCACTTCCATATATCCATCTATTTAGTGATGAAAGGTGGTCGATTTGGTCAAGTTGATATCTGAGAGTAAATCGACCTCATCATCTCCCCTGACTTCCCCATTACATTTAAATCCAGAGTCAGAAGTCGCTCGAGTATCAACTGCTGTTACACACCCTGATATTTCAAAACAATCTACCGTTGAACTTCCTGAAGTCGAATCCATGATTCACAAACTTTAGCGATTTTCCATTTCTCCTCAGAGGTCTGATAAAT
This sequence comes from Pinus tabuliformis, assembly GCA_031772625.1. Classification (NCBI taxonomy): domain Eukaryota; kingdom Viridiplantae; phylum Streptophyta; class Pinopsida; order Pinales; family Pinaceae; genus Pinus; species Pinus tabuliformis. Next base: position 305,801,308 of record CM062807.1, read on the forward strand.
CTCAAGGCAGTGTGACTTCGCAGTACAACCCTGCTGATTCCCTGACCAGGCTAAAGAGTGAAAAGTTTGGCGTCCAGCCAACCGAATTACCTCTTCCCACCAGGAAAAGAGAGAGGAAATCACCGCAAGAGACTGACAGTGAGACTCTTTTGTCAGTATCGTCCATCTCAACTACTTCACCGTGAAGTCAACCATCCACACCTCCACGCTAGATCATCGTCCATCCTTCCACTGGAAACCCCACAACCCCTCTTCAATCATCTACAATCATAGTATCCTCATCCTCCCAGCCGCAGGGATCATCTTCTGCACTTTCCTCTATTAGCAGCTCAGCAATGGCGTAGTCTCCATTGAATAACCCTGGGGCAGTCCTAATTCCTGCACCCTTGAGTCAAATACCGGCCCATCCTGAGAAATGGCTGCCTAAATTCAATCCCGAGGCAGGCATGCTAGCAGAAGAGCGCATAAACAACTTCATGCTTTCCATTAATCTCAATGGAGTTACTAATGAAGATGCTGTTGTTCGGCTTTTTCCCTATACACTACAAGGAACAACCGGGTCATGGTACTTTTCATTACCCTCTGGATCCATCACAAGTTGAGACATCTTCCAGGACCAATTCCTAACCAAGTTTGGTGATGACAGGTCTACGACTACATTAATCAATGACCTATCAATCTTAAAGCTGAAGCTAGAGAGCCTATCAAGGATTTCAATTTACGGTTCAACAAAATTCCTACTGCTTCCCAGCCCAGTGAAGAAGTACGATGTGAATGGTATATCACCGCTCTACCATTGAACATAGCAATCTTCGTGGACAGGGCAAATAAAATAACCTTAGCTGATAACATGAAAGAGGCGATAGCAGTAGAGAAACGAATAATAGCCCTGGAAAAGAGATCTGCGATAGAGGAACGTAAATCCAAAAAAGTCACCTTCAAGGAAGACTCCAAGAAGAAACAGCCAAAAGATCCTTTTGATTTGGAAGGATTGCAGAAAGTTCTAAAGACCATGTCCAATGAGATGGTCAACATAAAAAAGAAAGTAGTAGAAACTTCTTCAAAAAAGCCCTACAGAGCTTTTAAAAGAGGCCCTTCAACGGACGCAAAGCCACCCAACGCCATTTCAAATGCTGAATCCGAGGAAGAGGAAGAGGAAATTGCCACTGAAGGGCAGACTGATGACGAAAAAGTTGTGGAATTACAAGGAATGTGGGATTTCATCCTCCCACAAGAAGAAGAACAAGAAGTATTTCCAGTTAGCACACGAAGCAAAAATCAGCTTGATCCTCCTCAAACTACTGCTAAGCCAAAGAGCGCAAGCTCTGCAACAAAGGATAAAGTCGCAACAAAGAAAACGACATCTAAAGCGACTCAAAATAACCCAGTCCAAGCAGATGAAACGACTCCATCTAAAACACTGATAGTGTCGGATGAAATGGAGTACAATATTATTGATGACATGAAGAAGACTAGGGCTAATATCACCCTTTACGAACTGAGCAAGTTGAAACATCAACAAAAGATAATGATGAAAGAATTACATGCCGTGCCAGTTGCACCTTTTCCTGCCGCTGTACTTTCTCAAGCTTCCCATAACATGGGAAGACCTCCAATTAACGCGATCAATAAGATTGATCCAAATGACATCGCCCTAATTGGAGGAAGATCAAGATCTCACACTCCCCCGTTTCTCCTTACTTATGAAATCTTCAATAAAAATGTGCACAATTGTTTGGTAGATTCCGGTGCTTCATCGAATATTTTACCCAAATCTATATGTGCCAAGTTAAATGTTCAACCATACAAATCCGCAGTGCGCATAGTTCAGTTAGATCGATCTCAAGTCGAAGTGATTGGCGAACTAAATCAAGTAACCATAAGATTGTCATCCCACCCGAAGGTATGTCAGGTTATTAACATTGTAGTTGCCAATATCCCATAATTCTATGGCTTAATTCTTAGCAGGGATTGGTCAGAAAAACTCATGGATACTTCGCAACCGACTGGTTGCACATGTGGCTGCCCTACAACGGTAAACTGAATCAAATAAAAGTTGAACGAGAGCTACACCAGAAGTACATAGTAACGGAGTTAGAGGGAGAAAATGAACCAGTAGCATATAACAGCAGCATTATTGGCAATTACTCGGTAGATTCTTTCCTTGGCAATTTCAATGCTCATGCGTCACCCTATTTAGAACACTCTGTTTTGTCCCAAGTCGAAAATTTTTCTCAAACTGATAGTTCGAAATGTATCAATTTTTTAGATAAACCTGTAAATAAATCTTTGTTTTGGAAATTATTTTTTGATGGTTCTAGATCTAACGAAGGAGTAGTAGTCCAGAAGGAGATAAGATCATGCTCACATGCAGACTCAAATTCAGTTGCACAAACAATACAGAAGAATACGAGGCTTTGGTTCAAGGCCTGTACAAAGCAATCGGGTTAGACGTCAAGTATCTTCAAGTTTTTGGAGACTCTGAGATTGTGGTTAAATAGGTACGTAACACTATACATTGCTTATCAGGTCATTTAAAACACTATCAATCCTTAGTACAAGATCTGACTGAGCATTTCATAGCGTTTAATATTTCCTCAATCCCCAAGCTCCAAAACGCAAGTGCAGACCTTTTGGCTAACGTAGCTTCTAAGCTTATTCCATCCAAAGATTTTAGTCCAGATAGATTCTCAATAGAATTAATCTTTAGACCATCCATTCCTGACAACATCACAAATTGGAGAGTATTCAATGACAATCCTGATATCGTAAACTTCCTCACGTCTAAAGGATCCTACTCCAATCAAATAATTGAAGAAGACCAGCACGATCAACAATTGCAACAAAATAGCACTAATGATGTTATACCTAAGTCGGTGGTCAAGTTAGAAGACTTGTACGATTTGAAAGATCGGTTTAAGAGGTCTACCAATTCAAAACTCCAAAGTTCAACCTTGAACTACGAATTAGTAAACCTAGGGACCGATGCTAAACCACAAAACATAATCTAGGCCTCGACCTAGCCCCTGAAGAGAAACTAGCGTATATTCGTCTTTTGAGACAATATAAAAGTGTTTTTGCCTGGAATTATGATGAGCTGAAAACATACGACACTTCCATCATCCAGCATACTATTCCCATGATCGATAATGAAAAACCTGTCCAACAAAAGCTGAGAAAGATCCACCCCAATTTAGAAAATCAGATAAAAACTGAGCTCAATAAGTTATTGAAAGCCAGGATAATCTTTCCCGTCAGACATTCCAAATGGGTCTCCAATATGGTACCCGTTAGAAAGAAAAACAAAGATATTAGGATTTGCATTGACTTTCGGAACCTTAACAAAGCCTGTCAAAAAGATAATTTTCCTCTACCACCTATGGAACAGATATTGCAGGAAATGGCGGGCTCAGAATTAATGTCTTTCTTGGATGGATTTTCAAGATACAATCAAGTGTTGGTACATCCTGATGATCAGTTGAAAACCACATTCAGAACTAAATGGGGCACATATGCATATCGGAAGATGCCATTTGGTTTGATTAATGCTGGTGCCACATTTCAGAGAGCCATGGATATCGCATTCAAAGGTTTAGTCAATAAATCTGTAGTAATTTATTTGGATGATATAACAGTGTACTCGAAGAAGCGAAGCGACCATCTCAAAGACCTGAAACAAATCTTTCAACGGTGTTTAAGGTATGGAATTTCACTTAACCCAAAGAAATATTTTTTCGCACTAAGTGAAGGGAAACTTCTAGGATTCATAGTGTCAAAATTCGGTATTCGCATTGATCCCGGCAGAATCAAAGAAATTTCTGAAATATCCCTACCTCATAACAAAAAAGCCATGCAAACTTTCCTTGGTCAAATCAATTTTGTAAAGAGATTCGTTCCAGATTTTTCACGAATTGTGTCTCCTTTGCAAACCATAATTAAAAAGAATTCAAATTTTAAATGGGGTCAAGATAACCATGAATCATTCAACCTGATCAAGCAAGCCATTATTAATGCTCCATCTTTAGCGACTCTGAATTTTTCAGAGCCTTTTATTTTATACACATTCGCCTCAGATAAGTCATATGCTGCAATTCTAACTCAAGCAAATCAGGAAAAAGCGGAAGCTCCAATAGCGATTTTTAGCTCAAATTTACAGGGTGCTGAACTAAATTATTCAGACGTGGAGAAATAGGCTTATGCTATTTTCAAAGCGATCAAATACTTCATACCTTTCTTACTTAAAACCCATACTAAGATCATAGTACCGTTTCCAGCGGTAAGGAATCTTCTAGTACAGAAAGATGTGGGTAAGAAAAGGGCCAATTGGGTTACTACCTTACAAGAATATGACATTGAGATCAAACCAGCAAACATTGTAAGAGGTCAAGGCTTCTGCAAAATGCTAGCCGGAGCATCACAAATTTATGAAATTCCATCTGAAGAGGTACAAATGTGTGAGGTAAGCCTAAATGATGCAGAATCATTATATGCTGATGTCATTTATTATCTTAAGAAAAGGTATGCTCCTTCACACCTTGACCATGCTAAGAAAAGAGCTCTAAGGTTGAAAGCCAAACAATATCAGCTCATAAATGATATTATTTTTAGAAAAAAATATGATTCTGTTCTTCTTAGGTGTCTTGAGAAAGCTGAAGCTGAAAAAGTTTTGCAGGAACTCCACGATGGGCCAGCAGGCGGACACTATGCTGGAGATGCTACTGCACATAAAATCTTATGCGCAGGATATTATTGGCCCACACTGTTCAAAGATTCGCACAGTTACGTGAGAAGATGTCAAGTCTGCCAAACTACTGCTGGAAGACAAAAGAAGCCGTCCCTGCCACTACAGCCGGTAAACATCAAGCAACCTTTCAGTCAGTGGGGCTTGGACATAATAGGTGAGATCGTTCCTCACTCTTCTAAGTAGCATAGATACATCCTCACAGCAACAGATTATTTTACTAAATGGGTAGAAGCAGTTCCGCTCAAGATGGCTAATTCTGAAAATATCATTGAGTTCATAGATCAATTTATAATCACCAGGTTTGGATTGCCATCCGCTTTAATGTTTGATAATGCATCATACTTTTCTGGAAATGCAATGACTGAATTTGCACTTAAAAGAGGATTCAAACTTAAATATTCGACCAATTACTACCTGCAAGGTAATGGGTTAGCTGAGTCAACAAATAAAAACCTAATCAGGATTATTAAAAGAACAGTTGACCAAAATCAAAATAATTGGCACAAGGCTTTGATATATGTTTTATGGGTAGATAGGATAACACAAAAAGCTTCTATCGGCACTTCTCCCTTTAATTTAGTTTATGGGAAAGAAGTGGTTCTTCCAACTCACTTAGCCATTCCCTCTTTGTCTTTAGTACAATACATTGATGAAGTACCCGCTTCCTCCTTATAGCTAAGACAAATGGAAATAATTAAATTAGAAGAACAACGAGAACAAGCTAAGAAAACACATGCTCATCATCAAGCACTAGCAAAATCCTCTTTTGATTCAAACATAATGACCAGAAAAGATTTTCAGATGGGAGATTTAGTTTTAAAGTGGGACAAGGCTCATGAAGAAAAGGGCAAACATACAAAATTTCAAAGGATGTGGCTTGGTCCTTTTCAGATTGTTGAAGTCATAGGTCCATCAACGTTTGTGTTACAGGATTTAGCAGGTAAGAGGGATCCTTTGCCTGTTAATGGAAAAATTCTCAAGAAATATTTTCCATAGAAGATTATTCTTCTATTTTTGTAGAATAGTTTTTCTTTTTCATAATAAAACCCGTTGTGAATGGTTACATTAGGCATTTACGTAACGGACACCGATTCTCTTTCAGATTTTGAACTTTTCGCTTGTATAAATAGCAAATCTTTTGGAAAACTGATCTTTATTATTGACAGATACAGTTAAGAACTTTAGCCTAGATATGATACTAGTTTCAACTTCAAAGAATTTGATGAAAGTTGTTGAAAAGTGTGCAACAAGAAATGCTTGTTGAGAATGCAACAAGATGATGGAGCTTAGTGGAAAGGAGTCACCTTCACTAAGTGGGCCCGCAGGAAAATTATGGCGCAAGTTCTATTTTTGATCACAGTGTGGATGATCACAGTGTGGGTGATCACAGTGTGGGTGACCACAGTGTGGGTGACCACAGTGTGAGTGATCACAGTGTGAGTGATCAAAGTCTATTTTTAGACTGGCTGTCAAAAATAGAAAAGTCAAATATTATTGTCTCATAATAATATTTGGACTATAAACTTGATCTTATTCTCTTGGAGCACTTTAGGATGAGATACGGATGTGGTACATGCAGATCCCAGAGGGAAATATGTGGTTACTTATGGGATGACTAATATTTGCATGTAGGACTTCAGTTAGAACTCAAGTGAGTTGAGTTTAGTGGATTGGAGGTGCAGTTGATGGAGTTGTGTTCAGTTTAGCTTTGTTAAACTAGTTGTATTTAGTCTAACTGATCAATAGAATAGACATGAGTTGGGTGAATTAGTTATTAATTAATTCACAAGTTATTAACTCATAATGCAACTATAGAATACATCAGTTAACTCAGTTGCATGTCAGTGCATGTTCAGTTCAACAGGGACAGGTGTCAGAGGATCAGATTGCTATCAGTTGTGACTATAGCTGTGCATGATGATTTGCACAATCAGAGGGATTGAGTATGCCAATGAATTGGCCAATATCAAGAATTGTAGCCTGTTCTCACGTCCAATAGAGTGTGAGTGGTAATTTGTAGGTCAAATACGAGTTTGGTAAGCCATTCTCATCAGTTCTTGAGCAGGTATTGAGCTGGAGGGGCAGGCAAGCAGTGGAATAGATTTGGAGATCAGATCTGAGCTGTATTGTGTGTAACAGGTGGAGCTGGTACTGGATTGCTTGTGATAAGAATTGTAATTTGTAATTTTACATGATTCAATCAATATAATATACAGATAGTGTGGGGTTTTTAGCGATATGCTTTCCCCGGGATACATACTGTGTTAATGAGTTTGATTGATGCTTCTATGTGTGCCTGTGAATGTTTCTGCTTCTGTAAATTGATGATCAACGTAGAGGAGATTATGTATTATACATGTTCCGCTTATAATTGTATGATCAGGATAATCTCTGTGAATATGTGTTAAATTATTCAAAATTTCTACATGGTATCAGAGCTAGATGATTTGTAGAAAAAGTTCTTACATGGTATCGGAGCTGCTTGATTTGTAGAAGAGATTTTTACAAGATATCAAGCGAGGATTGATCATCAGATCTATTATTCAGAAAGTGTTTACATTTTATTTCTTCATGCAGAGTCTGTAATCGGGCCAGGTAGCCTCTGGATTCATCCTTCTTTTGGAAGGTGAGATATCCGGTGAATGCCCAGACAGTCAATCTCTGTACAAGAAATACTTTGTTCTAACAAATTCTAGATCGGAAGTGGTTGAGTTTTTGAGCTGGTGGAATTCGAATTTAATTCCAAAGCAAGAGATAAACTCAGAAACATTCAGTGTGAGAATGAAGACAGTATGCCCCAGTATCTCACAAAGTTCACCCAATGCCGGGATGAGCTGGGAAGTGTGGGGGTGACTGTTGGATGAGGATGGTGAGTCTAGCACTCCTTGACCTTCCTAAGAGTTGGCATAGCTACCAGGACTCGGTGAATGGAAGGGAGAAACTACCAGTATGGGAGAGACTTTGGTCAGATCTTGTGTGGGAGGAGATTAGACGGAGCACCAGAGACGGTTCTTCATCCATGCAGGATGAGGAGAACTGTGCCTTAGTGAGTAAGGCGAAGAAGGGGAAGGGGAAGGTTTCTCTTTCCGAATCCAATCCTTCCAATGATGGAAAGAAGGTTGACAAGTCGAAGGTGATATGCTTTCGTTGTCATGATGGAGACTTGGTGGTTGAGAGGGAGCATACATTACCTCTCAACATGCATAGCCAGAAGAAGTCTCAGACGATTGTGGAGGAGCCACGATTGGTGCAGCAGCTTCAGGAGGTTGTGGAGGAGCCACAACAGGGGAAGCTGAGAGGATATCGAGTAGAGACATCTACTCATCCAGAGACCTCCAGTAGGGGGAAACTTCGAGCCAGGTGGGCTGAGGGATCGCATGCAGCCATACCTCCAGGTAGGAGGTGGGGTGATGTGGATTGATTGTCCCAAGGAGGAGGGGCAGGATCCTTGAGGTACCCAACCTCTTGGATGAGACCTTGCTACGAGAGCCCCAAATGTGTAGTAGCAGGAACTGACTGATTGGGTAGAGACAGATGCAGATGGAGCGGCAGAGAGAGCGACAGTGCAAGGAATCCCAGGACATCGCATAGCTAGCAGGCTACAACAATGCAAGAGGCACAAGTGTTTTTCACAGTGCTAGGTGGCATAGAGAGGTGTGCAATGGTGCGAGATGCACGGAGATGTTGCAGTAGCGCAAATATCAGAGAGGGAGCACTTGTCAGTAGCAGGTAGAGCTTCAGCATCAGAGGGTGTTTCTATCCCAATAGGGAGGTCAGTTGGGAGGTGCAGTGCGGATGCAATGCTGGGAGATAGAACCAGCAGCAGCACAGATGCAATCAGAGATCAAAGTGACAGAGGCTAGAGCAGTCAGATACTGAAGAACACAGAGATGCAGAGTCTTTAGTTGACAGAGGCAATAGCAGTCAGAGACTTTGATGACAGAGCAAGTGGACCGGCCAGGTGTGTTGCATGGAGAACATTCCAGAGTTATAGGATCGGGTTTGAGAGGAAGCCTTTCTTGTTGAGAGGGAGTGTTGAAAAGTGTGCAACAAGAAATGCTTTTTGAGAATGCAACAAGATGATGGAGCTTAGTGGAAAGGAGTCACCTTCACTAAGTGGGCCCGCAGGCAAATTATGGCGCAAGTTCTATTTTTGATCACAGTGTTGATGATCACAGTGTGGGTGATCACAGTGTGGGTGACCACAGTGTGGGTGACCACCACAGTGTGAGTGATCAAAGTTTATTTTTAGACTGGCTGTCAAAATAGAAAAGTCAAATATTATTGTCTCATAATAATATTTGGACTATAAACTTGATCTTATTCTCTTGGAGCACTTCAGGATGAGCTACGAATGTGGTACATGCAGATCCCAGAGGGAAATACGTGGTTACCTATGGGATGACTAATATTTGCATGCAGGACTTCAGTTAGAACTCAAGTGAGTTGAGTTTAGTGGACTGGAGGTGTAGTTGATGGAGTTGCGTTCAGTTTAGCTTTGTTAAACTAGTTGTATTTAGTCTAACTGATCAATAGACTAGAGATGAGTTGGGTGAATTAGTTATTAATTAATTCACAAGTTATTAACTCATAATGCAACTATAGAATACATCAGTTAGCTCAGTTGCATGTCAGTGCATGTTCAGTTTAGCAGGGACAGGTGTCAGAGGATCAGATTGCTATCAGTTGTGACTATAGTTGTGCATGATGATTTGCACAATCAGAGGGATTGAGTATGGCAATGAATTAGCCAATATCAAGAATTTTAGCCTGTGCTCACATCCAACAGAGTGTGAATAATTATTTGCAGGTCAAATACGAGTTTGGTAAGCCATTCTCATCAGTTCTTGAGCAGGTATTGAGCTGGAGAGGCAGGCAAGCAGTGGAATAGATTTGGAGATCAGATCTAAGCTGTATTGTGTGTAACAGGTGGAGCTGGTATTGGATTGATTGTGATAAGCATTGTACTTTGTAATGTTACATGATTCAATCAATATAATATACAGATAGTGTGGGTTTTTTAGCGAGATTCTTTCCCCGGGATACATACTGTGTTAATGAGTTTGATTGATGCTTCTATGTGTGCCTGTGAATGTTTCTGCTTCTGTAAATTGATGATCAACGTAGAGGAGATTATGTATTATACATGTTCAGCTTATAATTGTATGATCAGGATAATCTCTATGAATATGTGTTAAATTATTCAAAATTTCTACAAAAGCAACCTTTAGTGAAGAAATTGTTTTATCTCAGTACAATGAAAGGTATCAATAACAAAATAAAGATTCTCTGTAGAACAGTTGTTTCCAAAAACTCTATTATTTTCGTCCAGAGCTATCTTAGGGAAACGATGACTTCCTCCCTGCTAAGGAAATCGCATCTTTCAGAGGAATAATCCAAGGATACACTCTATCTTGAAGAATGAGAGGTCTCATCACGAGTCGGCTTATCATTATCACAGATATTATAACTTGCTGACTTTGCAAATACTATACACCACAACAGGGCAACGACTCAAGATTCTTGCAATCAAAAGACAAGGGGTCTCATCACGAGCCAGCTTGTTCAGTAAAGTTATAAATCAAGTGAATGACTGTGTCATAATTTGGCTACCAAACCAAGACATTGTTCTTTAAGAATAAAAATAAAATCAAAGCAATAAGTGTGGATATGGACTTTTTCTTTGAAAGTTGTAGGTCACCTTAAGTAGGATATAGGATCATTGCTGGGTAACAGGTAACCCTGTCGAGGCTATAAACGCCTGCTGGCAGCAGAGGCTCTACCTATGACAAATGAGCATATTTAAAACTGGTTTACAGAGGAGACTTTGTTTTATCTTTACAAGACCAAGTAATGGCTGATGTAAATACAAGGACTAGCCTGAGGAAGCAAATAATTAGAGTAGAAAGTGGTTGAAACAAAATATCATTGACAGTTTAGAGCATAATGTACTCTATCTTTCCATAACAAAGTTTAATTTTCTGAAATTTTTTTTGTTTTGGAAGTTTGAAAAATTCAATAGAAAAACAGAGATAACTGGTTCTTCCAAGTGAATCGCCAATTGTTGTGGCCACCAACAACCCCCCTCCTTATTTAGTATTAGAAATAACACTAGGTAAGTGGGGACCCTTATTAAAAAATTCAAAAAATTCAATTAAGGCTCATGTATTTTACTCCTTAAGAAAACATCGCATTGCGCAAAGACTGATAGGGCATTTCCTTATGAGTAAAAATGATAAACTGCGAAAGTGCGACGCGAATTCCATCGCATTGCATGCATTAAGAAACACTCACATTAGAAAACCTTAAAAAAAATCGCCGATATCCGATATGTGATATCGCATATCGCAATATTGCATAAAAAAACACATAACTATTTAATGATTATAGCAATCCGCGATCTTGCGATAGCGCGATACTGCGATCTGCGATCGCGCGATACTGCGATCTGCGATTCTGTGATAAGCGCGATCGAGCGACCCTGCGATAACACATCTTAATGAAAAATGTGATAATGCGACATTGCGATGCGAATCGCAGAAACTTTCCATCGCAGATTTTCCACGGCTCAACATTCAAGAAAAGCTGTCCATAAACCAAAAATTGAATACGCGCTTTAATGATAATTAATGAATGATATGACAGTTATTAATGAAAGACAGTTTTGTGTTTTTCGAAGAGTTGGTTCACGTCAGGTGGCATGTTTTTGTAAATCCGTAGAGTGTAAAGCTTTCTTGTCAATTTTTATTATCATTACTCTCTCCTCATGTGTGAACTGTAGGAACGAAAAACAGAAACAACATGAAGCAATGTGCAGGAAGCAATAAAGGAAAAGGGTAAAGCTCCAATGCTCAGAGACAGAGAAAAGATGCCCTCATAAGCGGATACTGAATGTAACAGAGCCACAGATTTGCGGAACACTACTGAGCTATCCATTACAGATCTTTCAGTCACAACCATGGTTGAATGAGTAGTTGAACAATGCTGATATCAACAGGTGGTTTAACGCTCAAGGTCAGAAGCTCACGAAAGCAGTATGTTTACAAAATTTTGAAGCTTATACCTGGTGAAGGAAAAGGCGCTAAAGGCGAAAAACGCATCAGAAAGGCCCGGATCAAAGAACGGAGGCAGTTTTTGATGCGCTGAGAAAATTTCTCAAAAAGCAAAGTCTCTAACTGCTCAGTCACTCGTAAGCCCGGAAAATGCAAGAAAGCAAATGCAAAAGCAATTCGAGGATTAACCAAGTGGTACTTGGATTATTACTGGGCATACATAGTAAATCCACATAGCTAGAGGATGATTCTCGAGTATATCATCAATTTTGTTGAAAAAATGGTGCCAGCTCTTACCATTTCTGTTTGCTTAGCTCAACCAAAAGCGGAAGATAGTCAGCCGACTCTACCCAGGCAAATATTGAATGCTTGCAACATTAAGGAGCAAATGCAGAAATAGTTAGATATTAGATTTAATTTTTAGAAATAGTTTTGCTTAGAAAAAGGGCGGTCATTTAATCCGTATCCTGAATCTGTGTAATTAAGTTATTTAGTTAGTAGTATTTAAACCCTTCTCATGCATTTAGAGAAGGGTCAAGAAATTTATCAAAAACTTGTCCTCAGAACATGCACTCTTGCACCCTCAGAGGAGGTTTTGGTGAATGAATGGATCAATATTTTTTGATGTTTGCATTTGATATCTGCTACTGATGTTGCACTTCTGTAATCTTAGTAGATGTTAGAGCAAGGAGAGATAAATCATTGTTGCTTGAAGCTTATGAGTAGGACCAGTCATAAATGGTACTTTTATCTCTTGAACATTTTTGCTTATATGTTAAAGTGATATACAATTTTTAGTTGTTTATATATTATTGCATGAATGCTTGAGTTATCATTTGGCACTTTTGTACGGTGGTAGCTATTTATTTATGTTTAATGTATGAATAGCTCATTATGCGATATGCTGTTCACAACTGTTTCGTATAACTTTTTATGCGAAGTGGTTCATCTTAATTGATTTCCTTTCTTATAATCGCTGAATGATCTTTATTACCAGTTGTTATTTGAAATCTCTTTAGATTGCATAATAGAAGAATTACATCCCGGGTTAGCATAGATTTAGATGTATTGTTTATTAGGTTACAATAGCATAGAATTAGATTAAAGTTTGAATTAGAATAGCTTAGATAGGAACTGTTAGATCAACAACATCCAGTTCTACACACACACACTCATAGATTGGGAAACTGGTCCCATTATCCCCAGTCGGACCCACTATACCAAACGGATAAGGAGATGCCAACCAAGGTCTGGACCGGGCGGGTATCCCCCTTGTTGTCGACCCGATTTTCGGGGTTTCAACATAACCCCAAGCACACTTGAAAAGGATTGCTACCAATAGAGATATAAATGGATCGATTATAGCTATGATGAACATATGGAGATTTTCATCCCATATGCATAGATGATTGACGTTGTACATGAGAAACATATGCACAATCATCCTGTTCACCACTTCCATATATCCATCTATTTGGGGATGAAAGGTGGTCTATTTGGTCAAGTTGATATCTATTAAGGACCATAGGATGGACCAGAAGGTACCAAAGAACATGTTATCCCTATCTAAAATAATGGTTTGGGGCAACCAATATGAACCCAACCATACTCAAAGAAGGGTTTAGTAGTGACTTCAATTATGATATCCTCTTACATGGTGTTGAAATGGTCATCCTAGAGAACCAATTAGAAACAAAAAAAAAACAAGAATTACCATGATTGGTGGAGGGAAAACTTAACATGTAATCCATGGATATTGATTCACAAGGCTTGTCTAGGGTAGATAGAGAAGTGTACAACCCCTACTTCTTTATGGTTGGTTTAATAATGGCACAAGAAATGCATAATTTGGTATACGAGTTGACATCCTATTGAAGCTTTGGCCAATAAAAATACTTCTAAATTATTATTATTTTCTTTTCCACACCAAAGCACCCTGCCACCCAACTATAATGTGCCTCCCAAATCATCTTAACATGCTTGCTTGAAGGAACACAAAGGTGGTCTAGGTAGTGCAAGAGCGCATCCTAGAGGTGAAAGTTTGGAACTTTTTTGGTTGTAATAAACATCTTATATGTAGTAGCGAATCCAGAGTCACTATTGTATAAGTGTGGACACCTAGAGGTATCATGCCCAAAAGAGTTAAAAATTGTGGTTAACACCAAAACCAAGGATTGAATAAGACAGTCCACAACATGGTTGGTGTTACCCTTCTTATACTTCACGTTCAAGTGGAATTGTTGTAGGTATGTGGGATATTTCTCATGGTGGTCATTTTGTAACTTCCCTTGTGTATACATGAATTATATAGGTCTATGATCAATGTTGATGATCATCTCCTTTGTTATAATATAATGCTTCTACTGTCGACATGCCTACATGATGGAGTACATCTCCTTGTCATGAGTGGGGTATCTCTGGACAATATCATAGATTGTTTCACTATGATATGACATTAGATGTCCTTGATGATTGTGGAATGCATCAATAGCACAATCAAAGGAATCTATATCAATCTCAAATGGTTGTTGCAAGTTTAGTAGGGTGAGGACCAGCGCAAAGTAGAGGTGGTGTCTTAGATCCTAGAAAGCTTTATTATCTAGCCCATTCTAAGAAAAAATTCTTTAGCTCTACCCTTGGTCACTTGACTTAAGGGCTAGGTGATATGAGAGAACCCCAACATGAACCTTCAATAGAAGTTAGCAAGGCACATTAAGCTATGGATTTCTATCAAAGTTGTCAAGTTTGGCCAGTTTTGAATGGCTTGGTTCTTGGTTGGGTCCACATGGACCCCATGTTTATCCATAATGTGTCCCAAATACTAAATTTGTTTCATGCCAAATGAGAATTTCTCTAGATTGGAATACAACTTATGTTGTCATAGGGTGCTCAAGACTTGTTGAATGTGTTGCAAATAATCCACCTACGTTTTGATGAAGATGGGGATGCCATTCAACTTTACAACCACAAAAGAGTGTGTGAACAACTGCAGGAAGTTATCCATCATCCTCATGAATGTTGATGGAGCATTAGTTAAGCAAAAGGGCATGATAAAATACTCAAAAAGGCCTTCTTTTGATTTGAAGGTTCCGTTCCATACAGTTTGATCAATTGGAACTTGGTGGTAGCCTAAATTTAGATTAATCTTGTTAAAGAACTTGGTGGTAGCCCCCACTTGCTGCCTCATTATCCAACAAGAAACCTTGAATCAAAATCCAAACATTTGTTAAGATATTTAGACACTTAGGAGCTATTTAAGTTCAACTTAAGATAATGTGTCTATTAGGTAAAAATTTGTTTCTTTAGTATGCATTATAACCCGATGATCATGATATGTTTTAGACATAGAGTGATACGATGACTCATTTTCTCCTTGATACTAATGGTTATTGATCCATGGACTAACCCTTGATTGGTCCATAATATATATTTAAAGGGAATGGAGGGTCATAGCTAATCATTGATTCTGAGAACTATATTATGTAAATTGTTTTATTTTGCATTAATAAATTGCCTCAAGTGGTTGCTTGGTTAGGGTCGTGCATTGTTTCCCTCTCATAAGGTTTTAACCATGTAAAAATACTAGAGTTGTGATCCTTAATCTACTTGTGTGAGTGGTTATTGAAGGTGTTTGTCTTATATGGAATACCTTGTTTACTCGAACATGGTATCAAAGCATATTTAAGAAACTACTCCCATTGGTGATCAAGATCTTGAAGCATGTGTCACCACATTTATGAGATCTACTATTTATGTATTTTTTTTGCATAGGTAGGGTATCCCATTGCATATATAATGTTTTTTTCCAGCTAATAACACCTTTTGTTTCATTTGAAAAGGTGCCCATTTGCCCGAGATGCAACATTTTCCTTAGATCTGTAGGTATATAGCCCAAATATGCCCTCCTTTATAAATAATTTTTTGTAAAACTCTTTTCTATTTATATTCTTAGTTCGCTACTCTTTCTAGTCCATGTATTATTTTTCCATGCACTCTATGCAATCTCAACAATTCAGAAACAAAGAAAAAAGTGTTATATTGACTACATATGTTATTTGTTGTGTGCTTTGTGTGATCTTATAAAATAAAAAATAGTAAGAAAACTTTCTTGTATGTTTGTAAACTGACCCCTTCTCTCTTTCAGTCTAGAGTCAAACTTACTACTACCTACACTACACCTGAAGTTGATTCCACTTTGTACTTTCAGTTAGTTGGTATCCTCCTATATTTGACTCATACTTGTCCTGGTATTTCCTTTGTTGTTGGTCTTATTGCTTGATATATTCAAACACCACATGAAAGTCGTTGGAAATTAGTGAAAATGATACTTTGATCTATTTAGGGTACAAATTAGTTTGGGATACATTACAGTTTAGGGGGGACTCCTTTGTTACTTGTTTTTACTAATTTGGATTGGGATAGTGACCTTGATGATTAGAAGTCTACTATAAGCTATGTTTCCACTCTTGGTTCTAGACCTGCCACTTGGGCTTGTAAAAAGCAACATGATATTGCTCATTCTATAGTGAAAGTAGAGTATCCAACACAATTAATGCAAGTTAAGAAGTCTTATGGATTTGACAGATCCTTTCAAAGATTAGATTCCAGTAGTAGCATTTGACCACCCTTTTCTGTGACAATCAGAGTGCCATCAAGATTTCCAAAGATCTAGTTCAACATTAGTGCAACAAACACATTAAGATACAAATGCACTTCATCAAAAAACTCATTCATGATCGAGTTATTGAGTGCACTTTCACCCTACATATGATCAAGTCACAAATATTTTCACAAAGCTTCTTACATAAGAAAAGTTTTCTAAATTTTGATCTATGCTAGGAGTTCAAGAAGATGTCATTAAGGGGTAATAGGCTCCAATTCCTCCTTCCCTCTTTTATTGTATCACCTTTGTAAATCCTTCAATCCTACCCCTTTTTTATGTTAAGGGGTAATGTTAGTATATTTAGACACTTTGAGTTAGTTAAGTTAAACATGAGATAATTTTTCTATTAGGTAAAAGTGTGTTTCTTTAGTATGAATTAGATTCATTGTAATTTGATAGTCACCATATGTTTTAAATATAGAGTGATTCAATGACCCATATTCTCCTCGATACTAATGGATATTGATCTATCACTTAACATTCAATCTGTGATCTTTATTTTAGAGGGTCATGAATGATGATCAATTGTGAGAACCATTTTAAGTAAAATATTTTCTTTTGCATTAATAAAATTGTCTCAAGTGGCCGCATTGGTTGGGGTCGTGGATTGTTTCCCTCTCAAAGAGTTTTAACTATGTAAAATATTGGTGTTGTGATATTTGATCTGGTTGTGTGAGTAGTTATTGGAGGTGTTCATCCTGTGTGGAATACCATGTTTACTTGAACAACATTTTCTCCATTCAAAGTTTGATTCTTCAAGGGATTTTATTCTAGAATCTATTTTGGGATGTAGGTTGGGTTTATTTGGGGAAACTCATTCAAAATACTTTGGTTAAGGCCAAAAATATTATCTCAATAGCTTAATGTCAAGAAAATGTTGACATTCAACTAGGGAAGCATAAATTCATTATTAATTCCCTTAGGGCATTAGCCCCTTTATGGTTTCTCAATGAATATTTTATCCCTAAACTATAGGGGATTAGCTAATCTTGAAAAAATGTTTACCATAAAGCATCAAGTGGAGACCCACATGTTGCAGGACTTTTTTCTTTAGGAAACTATGAAGGATGGTGATAAAATTGTCATATTAATGGGGGATTTCTTCCCAAACAAATATTTTCTAACTTCTTACATTTTCAGCAGATTAGGTGATCTAGTCTCAAGTTAGAGGAAGGATGCTTTAAAGCTATTATTTGCTTGTTCAATTAAATCAAGTCTCATGATTGATCTCCCTTCCAAAGATATGTACATGACCATACTCTATCTAAGTATGTATGGACCTTATACAAATAGGAAGGATTTATGGGAAGACACCTTAAAAATCCCCCTTATCCATTCTAGTAGCATCATAATTGGTGGAGATCTAAAATTTACTTTGGGGTCATGTGAAATTTGGTGTTTTGTGGCACATCTTGATTGTCTTGGAGACTTCTTGTTGGATTGCTCGGAAGAAGTGGGATTTATATATATACAACCTCCAAATCTCATGCTCACATGGATAAATAACAAAGTTGGGGAGGTAAGAATCACTAAAAGGTTGGATTTGTTGGGTGTGTGTTATGTTATTTCCATGACTAGTATAACACGTGGACAGACCCAAGGATGGGGGGACCTAATAATAGTTGGACAGACCCAAGGATGGGGGGCAGACCTAAGGATGGTGGGTGGACCTACCCATGGTTTTGCACATGTTTTTTTTGAGCATGATGGTTTTGCACATGGTATTTTGTAGATTAGGTCAAGGGAACTACGATTATGTTCTAATATAGGGTTAATGGGTTGGGGTCTAGGAATGCTTCGACATGTATATAATGTAATGTAACATTGAAAGGAATATAATGAAAAATCAATTTGTTTTTCCCGGTTTTGGGTTCCAAGAGAAAATATTTGTGTATATTTTTGTATGTCTTTTCCATTGTATATTTTTTTTTTGTTTTTAAGAATTCGTTTGTAGATAATTTTTGTATAGGATTAAAACCTATGGTATTGTTTTCTCCTCTTGAAATCTTTCCTAGATACCAACTTGAGATATCAGTAGTGGGAGGGATCTCAGACCATTGCCCCATTATTTTAGAGTTAGAGTCCTCTCCTCAACATCCTCCCAACGAAGACCGGGATCTGGTTTTCAGGAATGGACCGTATTTCATGGGAAACCAGGGTCTGTACCTCAATAAATGGACCCCGGACTTTGATCCCTCAGTAGATGTTCCGAAGGAAGTTCCAGTCTGGGTTAGGCTCCCCAACCTTCCGATCCACTGCTGGAGCTATCATTCATTGCAAAAGATCGGGAATGGTATGGGCAGATTCATTGACAAAGCAGACACTAAAGGCCAATACACTTGTGCAAGAATTTGTGTGGAGGTTGACTTAGAGGCTGGGCTTCCCGAAGCGATTAAAATCACAGTGGGAGAATGGCAGCACTATCAAAAGCTGGACTACGAACAACTTCCGTTCAAGTGCAGAACATGTCATGAACACAGACACTTCCAACGGAACTGCCCCAAATCCCAAGTCGGGACTAAGGAAGACGAGGAGGGATGGAAAGAAATCAAAAGGGGAAAGGCCATCCCAAGACCAACAGAAAAGAAAAATTCTGGTTCAGGGGAGAAGCCGAAGTCCAATCTGAAGAACAATGAAGATCCAAAAGTGGGAACCTCCTCTGGTGGGAACGCAGAAACCATCGAGACTCAAGAAGCAACTGAAAACCCAATGAAGGAAGCAAAAGAAACGGGTACTGAAACAATCACCCCCCCAGCCTCAGGAGGCATTGAAGGAAACAAAGATAATGAAGATCACATAAGCCTGGCCTCCGAATCGGATGAAGACTCAGAAGGAAGAACCGATGAGTCAGACAGCTCTCAAGTCACCCCTATCAAGTCATCCAGGGGGCGAAAATCCAAGAAGAAACTAAGAGAGGAGAAAACCTATAGGGATGTTCTTCAAGGATCCCAAAAAACTCTCAAGGGAATGATGAATACAAGGTCTGGGCGCAAGCATGGCTCGGCTCCAAAAGGAGCCACAGTCCCCCAAGCCAATAAATAATGAAGTACGTCTCCTGGAACTGCAGAGGATTAGGCAGCAAGCTAAAAGAAGATGCCCTCAAAGATATAGTCAGAATGTACTCGCCTGAAATCCTACTAATCCAGGAGACAAAGATGGAGGAAAATTTCCTCCTTAATACCAGCAAATCCTTCTGGCGAAAAGGTATTGGTTGTGCTGTCAGTGCAAGAGGCGCCTCCGGTGGAATCGCTACCTTCTGGGACAGCACTATATATGACCTGCTTCAAAAAGAGAACTCCACCCACTGGATATTCACGAAGCTCCTCCACAAAGACTCCGGTCATCAAGTAAGTTTGTTCAATATTTATGCTCCTGTTCTCCCTTCTGATAAAAAACTATGCTGGGATTCAATTTCGTCCTATCTCTCTCTGAACAACCCTGAAAACATTATCATAGCTGGGGATATGAATGTTACTCTTGCTGCAAATGAGAAAAGGGGAGGGACCCCGGTCAGGGACCCAGCAAGAGAATGGGTTGAAGATCTCATATTGGGATGGGATCTAGAGGATATCAAGCCCTCATCCGGGAAGTTCACATGGTCCAACAAAAGAGTGGGTCCAAATCATATCGCAGCTCGGTTAGACCGTTTTCTGGTTCAATCCTCTTTCCTGACCTGTGGTCTCATGGCTTCGTCCAAGATTTTGCCAAACAGCACTTCGGATCACAAACCCATTATTCTTGAGCTCTCCACGGAGGAAAATCTTGGGCCCATTCCCTTCAGATTCAGCTCATTATGGCTTCAGCATGAGGGGTTCCAAGAGATGGTTTCTGAAGCCTGGAATAGACCGGTTCAAGGTTCCCCCTTCTATGTATGGGAAGAAAAGCTGAGGAGGCTCAAAAGAAGACTCAAGGACTGGGCAAGAACGCTGAAATCCCCCTCCTCCAACAGAAAAGCGGCCATGGACAATCTAGCAATCCACCAAATGTCGTTGGAAAACACTGAAGTCACCCAAGACCTTCTTCAGAGAGAAATTGACCTGCAAAAAGATTTTCACAAAGCAAGCAGGGAAGAAGAAGAATTCTGGCGGCAGAAATCCAGAGCTCTCTGGTTACAAGCTGGGGACAAAAATACCAGCTTTTTCCACAAGCACGCTGAAGCCCGCAAGCAATTCAAATCAGTTAAAGAAATTCACCATCAAGATGTGGTGGTCAAAGACTTCGAAGAAATAAAGCGGGCAGCTCACAATTACTTTAAAGATCTTTACTCAGCCCCGGAAGAACCACCTTTGGATCCCCAGATCTATCCGATGAATATGATTCCTCATTGTGTCCAAGATCCTACCAACGCTATGCTGATGGCCCCTATCAGCATGAATGAACTCAGAAGCGCCTTGGACAGTATGGAACCGGACAAAGCTCCGGGTCCGGATGGGTTCCCTGTTAGATTCTACCTTTCCTGTTGGGATATAATCAGTTCTGATCTTCTGAGAATGGTTAAGAAATCCCAATCTTGTGCCAAGATCGGAGGCGGCATCAATTCAGCGTTTCTGGCCTTGATACCAAAGGAGAAAGGAGCAGCTAATTTCAGCAGATTCAGGCCAATCTCGTTGTGCAACTCCAGCTACAAGCTTATAACCAAAATTATAGCCAACCGCCTCAAAAAAATCCTTCCTGCCATTATTCCGGAAAATCAAGGTGGTTTCATCAAAGGGAGGAAAATTCTTGATAATATAGTGCTGGTGCAAGAAGCTGTTCATTCAAGCTATCACCGAAAGGAAAAAGGTATGGTGATTAAGCTTGACCTGGCAAATGCGTTTGACAGGGTAAAGCATGAATTCCTGTTTATGGTTATGGAAAAAATGGGCTTTTCTCCAGCTATCACTAACTGGATAAAAGCCTGCATTGCCTCTCCTTGGATTGCGCCTTTAGTTAATGGGCGTCCTTCAGATTTCTTCCAAGCCTCTAGGGGCCTCAGACAAGGTTGCCCTTTGTCCCCGCTCCTCTACGCGATCCAAGCCTCGGTTCTCAGCTTCCAACTGGATCATAATCTCCAGTCTCAAATCCTTCCTGGACTCCGTATGGTTCATCAGGTCAAAGACATAAACCATGCCCAATTTGCTGATGATACGCTTTTGTTGGGTGGGGCAAGCATAAACTCTGCAAAATCCTTCAAGAAGGAGCTGGACAGCTACAGAGAAGTTTCGGGCAGCAAGATCAATTATACTAAAAGCACAGTATATAGTTGGAATTGCTCGGCCAGGGAACTATCTGATATTGCAAGGATTCTCCAAATGGAAGGGTCTTGGGATTGGGACTCCTTCAAATATCTGGGGATTCCTATCTTCAGGACCATTTCCAAAGTTGCCCATTGGACGCCCTTGCTGGACAAGATCAAAAACAGAATTCATGCCTGGGGAGCTTCATGGCTGAATAACGCAGGGAAGATCATTTTGATGAAAGCGGTCCTCTCAAGTCTTCCGTTATATCAGCACTCTATCCTCTTGGCCCCTAAAACCTTCATCAACAAGATGGAAGTTCTGCTCAGACGCTTCCTGTGGGAAGGGGGGAAAAACAACGAAAGAAGGCTGCACCTTGTTAAATGGGATACTATTAAAAAGCCATTTATGGAAGGAGGATTACAAATCCGCGATCTGGCTACTCAAAATCTGGCCTTGGGAACCAAGCTGCTCTGGGACATTGTCTCTGGGAAAATTAGCTGGAGCAAGAAGGTCCTGTGGAGAAAATATTTCCATGGGAAGCGCCTCAGATGTCTGGACCATCCGCCTCGCTCCACCAAAGGTTCTCCTGTCTTTAATCTCTGCATCAAAGCTTGGGATCATTTTAGTCGTAATCTGTATTGGATTCCAGGTAATGGGCGAAAAATAAGAATTTGGGATGATCCTATTCTAGGTGACCAACCGATGAATCAGGAGGAAGAAATTTCTAATATCAGAGACTGGCTTCAAGATCGCAACCTGAACACTCTTTGGGATATCTCCTCTTGGTCGGAGGATGGTCTTTGGGAAAGCTGGCATTTGGGGGAGGTCCCTCAGTGGCTGGAGGGTGAAGCCTCTGTTCTATTGGATAAGCTACAAGGGAAAGCCCCTGTAAAAGCTTCAGCAAAAGACAAACGAGGGTGGGGATCTGTCACAGGCTCGTATTCCGCTGCTGAAGGATACAAAAGCATCAAGGCCATCCCGAATGTTCCCCCAAACCCGGCTCAATGGCATTTTATTTGGGACTCCCCCTCTCTTCCCAAAATTGATTTCTTCTGCTGGACATTAGCTCATAATAGTATTCTCACTCGAGATAATCTCCGTAGGCGAGGAATGGAAGGACCATCCTGGTGTAATCTGTGTAAGTCAGAGGAAGAAACAGCTGATCACTTGTTCTTAACATGCCCCTTTGCATCAGAAGTCTGGAGGGGAGTCCTCATGCTAAATGCTGATAACTTCGAACTCCCGAGGAACATCCAAAACCTTTTCCAGTCCTGGAGCAAATTGTCGCCGTATGGTCTCTCCAAAAATATCCTTCTCAAAAACTGCTGGCTCTGGATCCCCAAGTTCGTTTGTTGGAAGCTGTGGCTGGAAAGGAATAACAGACTTTTCAGAAATGAAAGCTGCAACCCGCTCAAAGTCATCACCAAAATTAAAGCTCTTTTAGGAGAAACTCTGGATGCCAACACTGCCAAAAAATCTGGGAAAGCCCTGAATAGAGAAGAGGAACTCTGGCTGAACTGTTTGGTCCCAAATCATAAAGATTGTGCTGCCATCGCTATCAACGTTCCCTCTAATTGGGAAATCAGGCTGGAGGAGCAAGAGTTCATAAAATGGAGGTCGGCTCTGAATGAGCATTGCATGTTTTTTGATGGGGCCTCCAAAGGCAATCCCGGTTTCGCAGGAGGAGGCGGAGTTCTATTGTGCCCGGATGGCTCTGAGCAATTAAGGTTTGCCTGGGGATTAGGCAAGGAATCCAACAACAGAGCGGAGGCTCTGGCTCTGTGGCAGGGGCTCTCACAAGCGATCAAAGGCAACGTCCGTTCCATATCAGTCTTCGGGGACTCCAAAATTATTATTCAGGCTCTGCATTCCAAAAAGAATCCTTCGCAGCTCCAATTATCAACCATCCTTAGGAGAATCAGATCTATTTTTCCCAAATTTCACAAGATCTCCTTCTATCACATCCTCTGGAATTTAAACTCCCAAGCAGATATGGAAGCCAACCAAGGCGTTTTGCGAAGCAAATGTTCGATGTCAGTCAACCAGATCGACTGTTTCTGCAACATCCCCTAAAATGAGCTCGCTGGATTTGCTGCTGTTTCGTCGCCTTGCGTTTTCTCTCTGCTGTAAGGGCATCCAAAGGATCAATAAGAAGAACGATTTGAGGAGTTCTGAGATTGTCGAATCCGACTGCGGCTATGGGGAGAGCTATTGCCACCGGGCCATCCAGCCACCAGAGATCGGCTACAAATCCGAAAGGGCAGCGCTATTGAATCCGTTTCTACCAGGGTTGTGTAATCGCTGGATTCTCCAGGAAAACGATGTATTCTCCAATTGCATTATTGTTGGCGCTTAATAAATAAAATAACCGTTTTTGTCTAAAAAAAAAACATCCTTCCAACCCTTTTAAATTAAATCCACATTTTTTTGAGGACCCATACTTTAAACAAGCTATCAAATATATCTAGAGGCCAATCTCCTCTAAAGATAAAGCAATTCTTCCCATCGAAATTTAGGATAATTTAAAAATATCTAAAGCAACCATTATCTCTTGGGCTAAGAAAAAGAGAGGAGGGGCTAACAAATCACTGTTCGAAATGGAAGTGATAGTAAGATATTATCTAGATAGAGATATTGAAGGTTCCCTTTCTAACAATTTTAGAGAATAAGTAAAATCTCTAGAGGACAAGCATCATAAAACTATTCTTGACTGGGAGAAGTAGTTGAGAATGAAAATTCATGCCCTCTAGCTATAGGTCGTAGATGAAAATACAAAATACTTTAATTGTTATGAAAGTCATAGGAAATCTATCAATACTATTTGGGATATGACAAGGTCAGGCAACTCTCATGCTATGTATTTCACGGATTTGGCAGATGAAAGTTCTAAGCATTTTAAATAAATCTTCCAAGAAAATTCTTGTGCAACCATTTACCATGTCCTTAAAGTAGCCATTTTTCCCCAATTTCATTAATCAGGAAGGGAATGAATAACTAATGGAGGAAGTAATGAAATAAGAAGTATAAATAGTACTTCATAGCTTATAAAAGGGTAAAATCTCGGGCTCAAATGGGCTTGCAATTGAATTTTATCTAGAATTATATTATTTTATGTGTAAAAATTTGGTAAATATTATCAAATTCTCTAGGACCTCAACCTAGATACAAGCACCCTTTAAATCCACTTTCATTTCTCTTATTCCCAAATTTGATCATCCTTTTTCTTTCAACCATTTTTTTCCTATCTCCCTCTATAATTCTTCTATAATATTGTTTCCAAAACTATTGACATGTGCCTTAAGGATGTTCTCTCTAAGATCAAATCTCTTGAACAATTTGAGTTTTTAAGAGGGATACAAATTCACAAAGATTCTAGCCATGCTCAAGAAGGCATTTTATTCATTTTGGAGATGAGAAAGCAATGGTCTATAAAGTGGACCTTTCAAAGGCCTTTGATAGAGTTAGCTTGTTGTATATCAAACTTCTACTAATCCACCTAGGGTTCTTCCACTCATTTGTTACTTAGGCTCTAAAGTACATTAGTTGATCATGATTTTCCCTTCTAATAAATGGTGCAAGATTTCCATTCTTTAATGAAAAAAGAGGACCCTCCCAAGGATGCCCCCTCTCCCCTCTTCTCTTTCTCCTAGAGGTTGAAGGAATAATTAGACAATCAAGGATGCCAAGATCAAGAATGAATTTAAAGGCATCATTATTAGCCCAAATTGCTTCATATCACATATGTTATTCATAGATGATATTTTGATTTTCTTTGATGGGAATTTAAGGCATATGGGAATTTTGGAAGGCCTCCTAGATATTTCTTTTAGGGTTATCAATATGGTCATCAATAGATCTATATCATCTATGCATTGGTGGGGCTTATCAAATGATGAATTAAGGGCTACTAAAAACCTTCTCTCTTCTCAAATTGAGGAAATTGGGGGAGGATTTAAATACCCAAGCTTTATTCTCGAACCAAATAACTATTTAAAGGAAGATTGGCTTTGGTTTTTGGCAAAAATATAGAAACATATTCATGTTTGGTGTAATAGAAGGCTCTCACATGCTGATAGATTTATACTTGATAAATATTTCATTAACATGACTCATATGTAATATCCCCATTTTTGGTTCCCCTTATGGTGCAGTTAGGGTGGATTTCAAGGGTTTTGT
This sequence comes from Pinus tabuliformis, assembly GCA_031772625.1. Taxonomy (NCBI): domain Eukaryota; kingdom Viridiplantae; phylum Streptophyta; class Pinopsida; order Pinales; family Pinaceae; genus Pinus; species Pinus tabuliformis. The sequence goes on from CM062807.1 coordinate 305,827,162, forward strand.
CAGCGAGATCACAAGAGTGAGATTGTGTCATTGGTGGGCCCAGTGGGTTTTGGATGCATTTTATGGGGTCTGAGAGGGATCACTTTCTATATTTCATCAACGGGGTCAGTTACTCATAGTTTGTTCTTGGTTCCATTACATTTCGATGATTCTCGTAAAACGAAGTTATTAGCAAGCATATTTTAATTAAATATGTGAAAGGTGTTATTTGGAACGGATTATTTGAGGAAGCATCTTAGTGTAATAGCTCAATGGAACCAGGATGAAGAGATCTACAGAATGGCATTATGGTGTTGAAAATAATACTGAGAGGGGGGGTGAATCAGTATTATCAAGTTCTTTTAACAAATCTTCCTTATTTACACTTTGAATTATTTTTGCATATCAGTACCATAAAATAATGAGCATGAACAAGAAAAACAGATAGTCACACCAAAGAACACCAGATATAAGGTGGAAACCCAATGTGGGTGAAAACCACCTGCTGCAATATGTCTCTATCTTCTTTCAAATTAGAAACTCCTGTTACAATGATTTTGTACTGGTGGAGTCCTTTACTAGTACGCAGGCTGCAACCTGCAAAGAGCTACAACTCTCTCTCGTTTTCCAGTCTCTCCTGGAAGGGAGCTACAACCCCCTACTTCTTTTCTTTCAAGGACCACTTTTCATAAATTTTCAAACTGGATCCAACAACAACATTGAAGCTCATAATCAAACAACCTTCTGAATCACCCAATCACCAGATCCATACATATACAATGATATTATGAGAGTTATCAACCAGATCTAGTACATAAAGATAAGTCATTAATCATGCTGTTATCTGAACTCAATACCAGTAACCAAACATCAGTTATGCACCCAAAACCCTCCGCACCTGCGCCTTCTGTGGCGCCGCGACCACCGCACCTGCGCCTTCTGTGGCGCCTCCGCACTGCGCCTTCTGTGGCGCCTCTGCACTGCGCCTTCTGTGGCGCCTCCGCACTGCGCCTTCTGTGGCGCCTCTGTGACGTCTCCGCACTGCGTCTTCTCTGGCGCCTCCGCACTGCGCCTTCTGTGGCGCCTCCGCACTGCGCCTTCTGTGGCGCCTCTGTGGTGTCTCCGCACTGCGCCTTCTGTGGCGCCTTCGCACTGCGCCTTCTGTGGTGCCTCCGCACTGTGCCTTCTGTGGCGTCTCCGCACTGCACCTTCTGTGGCGCCTCTGTACTGCGCCTTCTATGGCACCTCTGTGGCGTCTCCGCACTGCACCTTCTGTGGCGCCTCTGTGGCGTCTCCGCACTGCGCCTTCTGTGGCGCCTCCGCACTGCACCTTCTGTGGCGCCTCCGCACTTCTGCAGCTACAGTGCTCGAGAGATCACCCTTCACAGATTCGCTTTCAACTTCCCTTTCATAGATCAAACTTTTAAAACAATAACCCAATATTTCAGATCTTAAGATATTCGATTTGCAAGAATGAATTAGCCAAGTGATCTCCTTTGCTTTATATAGGCAAGCTTCTTCCTAAAATCATGGATCAATACCATAGATAACCAATACAAGGGGCCCAAAAACATGGGGCTCAATAATACCAAGGACTAACCACCATGGACCAAAGGTAAGTTCTCCAACATATACACACTTTTGACGAGGTACCATGGTCCAAAACCATAGGTTCAAATACCAAGGACTAACTAGGACCAAAGGTAAGTTCTCCAACATGAAAGTGCGTGAACTTTTTCTCTACATGAAATAAACTTTTCTCTACATGAAATAAACTTTTCTCTGCATAAAAGTGCGTGAACTTTTCTCTACATGAAATAAACTTTTCTCTGCATATAAGTGCGTGAACTTTTCTCTACATAGAATAAGCTTTTCTCTGCATATAAGTGCGTGAAATTTTCTGCACTATAATTTATCATTTGAGATGAGTGGGTTGCCATCAAGTACAACATATGTATCATAAAGCCATACCAGAATCATAATGCCAACAATCTCCCCCTTTGGACTTGATGGCAACCTCAAAATCTTCAGCTCATTCTCCCCCTTTGACATCAAGGGCAAAGGGTTATGCTCCCCCTAAGAGCATGCTCCCCCTGAATATGAACCAGATCTGTAAAGAAGAAACATAATCCACCAAACACCATAAATGACCATGAAAGAGATAGAGACATATTGCAGTAATATTCAGATCAGCATCCATGATCGCCTTCTGTACATCCTCCATAATGCCAACAATGCATTATAAGCTCCCCCTGAACCAGTGTTATTTGATCTTCAACCAATCCGCAACCCAGCACATGTACGCATATTCCCGTACAACCAACAATCAGAAGAGATTCAACAACAAGATGATGCATCAACAACCCCCATCTTTTGCCTAAGGTATTCAAAAGTCTCCCTGGGAAATGGTTTGGTGAGTATATCAACAACTTGTTCCTTAGAAGGAACATACTCCAACTTGACCTTCTGTTCAAGCACTTGTTCCCGAAGAAAATGATGCTTGATTGGTATGTGCTTGGTTTTTGAATGCATGACTGGGTTCTTTGAGATGTTGATTGCACTTGTGTTATCACATAAGATGGAGATAGGTGGTGTACAAGTGATTTGAAAATCCTGCAAGGTCTGCATCATCCAAAGGAGTTGAGTGCAGCAAGATGCAGCAACAACATATTCTGCTTCAGCTGTAGATAAGGCAATCGAACTCTGTTTCTTGCTGAACCAAGATACTAGTCTGGAACCCATAAAGAATGCGCCACCACTTGTGCTCTTCCTGTCATCCACGCATCCGGCCCAATCGGCATCTGTATAAGCATGAAGTGTGAGATTTGTATCTCTAGGATACCATAAACCATAATTTTGAGTCCCTTGAAGATATTTGAAAATTCTCTTCATTGCCTGAAGATGAGTCTCCTTCGGATTTGCCTGAAATCTTCCAACTATTCCAACTGCATGCATGATGTCCGGTCAGGTACCTGTCAGATAAAGTAGACTTCCAATCATAGATCTGTAGGTTGGTTGATGTACTGCTGCAGATTCATCATTTGCACTGAGGCTACATCCTGTGACCATGGGTGTACATACTGGTTTTGCATCTTCCATGCCATATTTCTTCAAAATCTGTTTGAGATACTTGGTTTGAGACAAAAATATTCCTCCTTCCTTTTGTTGGATTTGCAAACCAAGAAAATATGTCAGTTCTCCCAGCAAGGACATTTCAAATTCTTTCTGCATGACCAAGGCAAAGCTTTGACTCATAGCTTCTTCATTGCTGCCAAAGATAATGTCATCTACATACACAACAAGTATTAGCAATTTGTCATTTTCAACTTTTATATAAAGATTGCTATCTGCTGATCCTTTTGAAAAACCTTGTTGATGAAGATATTTGTCCAAACGATAGTACCAAGCCCTTGGAGCTTGTTTGAGACCATAGAGAGCCTTTTTCAATCTGCATACAAGATTTGGATCATTTCCAAGAATGAAACCATCTGGCTGCTCAATATATACTTCTTCTTCTAAGTCTCCATTCAGAAAGGCTGATTTCACGTCCATTTGAAATACTTTGAAGTTTTGAAAGCTTGAGAGAGCAAGGAACATTTGGATGGCCTCAAGTCTTGCAACAGGAGCAAAGGTTTCTTCAAAATCTATTCCTTCTTGCTGCGCATACCCTTTACAAACAAGTCTGGCCTTGTTTCTAATTACTTCTCCATTTTCATTCAATTTATTTTTGAAGACCCATTTTGTTCCTATAACATTCTTATCTTTTGGTCTAGGAACCAAATCCCAAGTGTTGTTCTTTTCGATCTGCTCAAGTTCTTCATCCATTGCTTTGACCCAACATTCATCTTTGCATGCCTCTTTCACATTTTGTGGTTCAGTGGAAGAGAGTAATGCCAAATAGCTTGAAGCTTCTGCAATTGTTCTTCTTGTTTTTACACCTGCTTCTTTCTGCCCCACAATCTGAGATTCTGGATGATTCTTCTGAACATATCTGGATGGAGTCTTCTCTTCTATTCTTGTCTGCTCCTCTGGTTCTTCTTGAGGTTCTTCTTCTTCATCATTCTGTCTTTGAGGGTAGCCTTCATCTTCTTCGATGTCTTCATGATGTACTTGCCTAGGAATGTATCCCTTCTCATCAACCACTACATCAATGCTGTCAACAATTCTGCCAAGTCTTTTATTGTAGCACTTGTATGCTTTGCTATGTGGAGAATAACCAAGAAGAATGCCTTCATCTGCTCTAGGTTCAAGTTTGCCAAGTTGCTCATCAGTATTCTTAATATAACATTTGCTCCCAAAGATTTTGAAGTGCTTCACCGAAGGAGTCTCACCACACCAGAGCTCATGAGGGGTTTGAGTGCTGTTAACACGGACATTTGTTTTGTTGAGAATAACAACTGCAGCATGTGCAGCTTCACCCCAGAAAGTTGCGGGAGTACCCGACTCATCAAGCATAGCACGAGCCATTTGTTGGACTGTTCTGTTCATTCTTTCCACAACTCCATTTTGCTGAGGAGTTCTAGCTGTAGAGAATTCTCTTCTTATCCCATGTTCTTCACAGAAATTGAAAAATTCATTCGAGGTAAACTCCCCACCTCTGTCAGATCTGAGGCACTTAATTTTGTATCCTGATTCATTTTCAACCAAGGCTTTGAAGGATTTGAATTTTTCGAATGCTTCATCTTTGTGCTTCATTAGTCCTAACCAGACAAACCTGGAGAAATCGTCAATGAATAATATCAAGTATTCTTCTCCTCGAGGTGTTCTTTTTCTGAATGGACCACATGTATCTGTATGTACTAGCTCAAGAGGCATGCTAGCTGATCCTTCCTTCTCTGGAAAATTAGTTCTGGTTTGCTTTCCAAACTGACATGATTTGCATATGGTGTTGTCTGGAATTTTGATATCTGGAAGATCGCGAACTGCCTGATATTTGCATGCTTTCCTTATTTGTGAAAAGCTTAGATGCCCCAACCTCTGATGCCATAGCCAGTGTTCATCATCCTTTCTTAGATAGCATTGTTGTTGTCCTTCTTCAAATACGTATAGATTATTTGGAGTTCTTTTACCTTTGATCACCGTTTTACCTGTATCAAGATCACGAACAAGACATCCATTTGTTCTAAATATCACCTCGGTTCCTTGATCACACATCTGGCTGACACTTAGAAGATTATGTTTCAATCCATCAACATACAAAACATTTCTAGCCTTGACCTTTTCTTTTAACTGAGCAGTGCCTTTTCCTTTTATAGTTGCAGGAGTATCATTTCCAAAAGAAACTTTCTTTCCCTTTTCTAGAGCAGAATATGACTCAAGTTTTTCTTTATCACCTGTCATATGCTTCGAACATCCACTGTCAATGTACCATAGATTTTCCTGTCCCTCTGCATAGAATGCTATCCCACATCTTTCTGTTGTGGTTCCTTTATTCTCCATGTTTTGGTGTTTGAGGCTTGTTCCTTTGTCTGTTGAAACCTGCTCCTGCATTCAGAATCTTCATGACCAAAGTTATTGCAAATAGAACATTCAACTTCATTTTCAAGAGCCGAAAAGTTGTTATAGGTCCTTTTTGTAATCCCGATCATACTTCTTTGTTTTTGAGCTTCTCTAGTCATGATTGTTTTATATGCAACACATTGAGCTGCTTTGTGACCAAAGTTATGGCAAGAGAAACATTGTCCATTGAAGAAATTTCTGCGGTTATCAAATCTACCAGCCAAATGATTGTAATTTCTATTGTCATCCATTCTTGAACTAAATTGAGAAGATTTTACCTGTGGCTGGTTGTAGCTTTTGTTCACCCTTAAAACGGATTGCCCTTGATAGTCTCTGTTTGCAATTCGTCCCTGCCTTTCCTGATGGTCTTCATTGTGCTTTTGCTCATTCCTTCTTGCTACATCAAGATAACTTTTTGAAGTGGTTGCTTGAGAAGTTTCTCCATTATAGCCCAGACCTGTCTTGTTTAGTGGAGAACGATGTACATTGATAATCTCATCCAAAGTTTCAGATCCTTTGACAAACTTAAGATTAATAGCTTTTGTTTTCTCAATCTCTTTTCTAAGACCAACAATTTCACCTTCTAATTTTTCAAGATGTTTTTCCTTTTCATCAATTTGAAATTGTAGAGTATCAATGATCATATTCTTTTCTTCTATACATCTCTTGAGTCTAGTAATTTCTTCAAAAAGGCTATCCACATATATAGCATCCATATAATCATCATCTTCAAATGCCATTAACAGTTTATAGTCATTACCTTGTTCATCTTCATCACTAATCGATAGACCATCACTATCTTCATGAGTGTAGTAACTTTTCTTGTTTGCACTCTGTTTCTTGTTCCATCTAGCAGGTTCCTTTCCTTTATCCTTATAAGGACATTTTGCAGCATAATGACCTACTCTTCCACAAGCAAAAAATTTAAAAGGTAACTTACCTCTGAACCTTCCAGAACCCCTTTGAAGATTTCTGACAAAATTTGATTCTTCTTCTTCTTCTTCTGGCACGTGACTTGCTTCATAGTAATCTCCTTTGCCTGAAGCCTTGAAAGTCGCTTCTCTTCTGTCTGATGGACCTCCCTTTCTCATTTCATAAGCAGTTAGAATTCCATGTAGTTGAGACATGGTGAGAGTTTGTAGATTTGCTTTTTCCTCTATAGCGGACACTTTAGATTCAAACTTGGGGGACAAGGATCTTAGGACTTTTTCAACCACAATAGCCTCTTTTATTTCTTCACCCAAGTTTTTCATGTAGTTAACAATTTCATCTACCCTAAGGAAATAGTTAGCCACACTTTCATCATTATACATTCTGAGATTCTCATACTGAATCCTAAAAGTTTGAAGTTTAGCACGCTTTACCTGTTCGTCTCCTTCATAGCTCGTGACAATTTTGTCCCATATTTCTTTTGAGGATTTATAGTGCATTACCTTCACGAATTCCGATTGGGATAAGCATCCCAATAGAGTATTGACTGCTTTCGCATTTGTTTCATATTTCTTCTTCTCGACTGAATCTGTAGGAGTAGCTGAAGGAAAAGTGTAGCCTGTCTCTATGATATCCCAAACTTCTGTACCAAGAGACTGAAGATAGGCAGTAACTCTTATCTTCCAATAATTGAAGTTCGTCCCATCAAAAATTGGTGGCCTGATTGATGCTTCTCTCTCGTAGTTTCTCATGATGAATGATCTACCTTCAAGCGATCAAGCTTCTCTGAAGGACCTGCTCTGATACCAATTGTTGAAAATAATACTGAGAGGGGGGGGTGAATCAGTATTATCAAGTTCTTTTAACAAATCTTCCTTATTTACACTTTGAATTATTTTTGCATATCAGTACCATAAAATAATGAGCATGAATAAGAAAAACAGATAGTCACACCAAAGAACACCAGATATAAGGTGGAAACCCAATGTGGGTGAAAACCACCTGTTGCAATATGTCTCTATCTTCTTTCAAATTAGAAACTCCTGTTACAATGATTTTGTACTGGTGCAGTCCTTTACCAGTACGCAGGCTGCAACCTACAGAGAGCTACAACTCTCTCTCGTTTTCCAGTCTCTCCTGGAAGGGAGCTACAACCCCCTACTTATTTTCTTTCAAGGACCACTTTTCATAAATTTTCAAACTGGATCCAACAACAACATTGAAGCTCATAATCAAACAACCTTCTGAATCACCCAATCACCAGATCCATACATATACAATGATATTATGAGAGCTATCAACCAGATCTAGTACATAAAGATAAGTCATTAATCATGCTGTTATCTGAACTCAATACCAGTAACCAAACATCAGTTATGCACCCAAAACCCTCCGCACCTGCGCCTTCTTTGGCGCCGCGACCACCGCACCTGCGCCTTCTGTGGCGCCTCCGCACTGTGCCTTCTGTGGCGCCTCCGCACTGTGCCTTCTGTGGCGCCTCCGCACTGCGCCTTCTGTGGCGCCTCTGCACTGCGCCTTCTGTGGCGCCTCTGTACTGCGCCTTCTGTGGCGCCTCTGTGGCGTCTCCGCACTGCGTCTTTTGTGGCGCCTCCGCACTGCGCCTTCTGTGGCGCCTCCGCACTGTGCCTTCTGTGGCGCCTCTGTGGTGTCTCCGCACTGCGCCTTCTGTGGCGCCTCCGCACTGCGCCTTCTGTGGCGCCTCCGCACTGCGCCTTCTGTGGCGTCTCCGCACTGCGCCTTCTATGGCGCCTCCTTACTGCGCCTTCTGTGGCACCTCTGTGGCATCTCCGCACTGCACCTTCTGTGGCGCCTCTGTGGCGTCTCGCACTGCGCCTTCTGTGGCGCCTCCGCACTGCGCCTTCTGTGGCGCCTCCACACTTCCGCAGCTGCAGCGCTCGAGAGATCACCCTTCACAGATTCGCTTTCAACTTCCCTTTCATAGATCAAACTTTTAAAACAATAACCCAATATTTCAGATCTTAAGATATTCGATTTGCAAGAATGAATTAGCCAAGTGATCTCCTTTGCTTTATATAGGCAAGCTTCTTCCTAAAATCATGGATCAATACCATAGATAACCAATAAAAGGGGCCCAAAAACATGGGGCTCAATAATACCAAGGACTAACCACCATGGACCAAAGGTAAGTTCTCCAACATATACACACTTTTGACGAGGTACCATGGTCCAAAACCATAGGTTCAAATACCAAGGACTAACTACCATGGACCAAAGGTAAGTTCTCCAACATGAAAGTGCGTGAACTTTTTCTCTACATGAAATAAACTTTTCTCTACATGAAATAAACTTTTCTCTGCATAAAAGTGCGTGAACGTTTCTCTACATGAAATAAACTTTTCTCTGCATATAAGTGCGTGAATTTTTCTCTACATAGAATAAGCTTTTCTCTGCATATAAGTGCGTGAAATTTTCTGCACTATAATTTATCATCTGAGATGAGTGGGTTGCCATCAAGTACAACATATGTATCATAAAGCCATACCAGAATCATAATGCCAACATATGGCAAGTGACTTTCAGTGGCCTGAGAAATCATAGAGGTATATTAGTAATTTCTAGGATTAAAAGTAACATAAATAAAATAAAATAAAAATAGTCACTTAAATAAAATAAAAGGAAGAAGCTTCTAGAATGAAAATAAAAGTGTTACTAAAAATCTGAAGAGAGATCCATCAATATTTAAAAAGGGGGCAAGCAAGCTTTTTGGGACATCCATAGTTAATCATTTGTCATTTGTGAAGATTGGGGAAGTTGTCTGTGACAGGTTCATTATATTCGAGACGAAAACCCTTGGGTATCTTGGTGAGATTGGACAAAAACCCATCTCTACCAATCCCTTGGTGAATTCATTTCGAATTCGTAGGTGCATCTATCGGTTCTTGTTACAGTTTTGGGAGGCCTGGATCAATATTTCATAGTTATGTTGGAGGCCATCACCTCAACTATTGTCCAGCTTCATATGCCATTTAGCATGAGCTATTGATAGTTTGTATTGACATGCAATCTTGCTCTAGAAAAATAAAATAAAGCTGAGTTTGCTCCTAATTATCATGTTAATTTGAGTTGCAACACTTCTAGATTTTCATATTGCAAAATTTATTGCTTGTACTGCTAATTTCATGGTGCAAATTGCGCAATTTTGATTGGGTTTAAATATATAAATTTATGGTGCATTTTTTTATGAAAATTTCTGGAAAATTTTGTCAAATTATTTTTAGGAATATTATCTGAGTTAGTTTTGTTTCCAACCTGAGGGGTTTTTATTGCAGGTCGATCTAGAGGGACATTGAAACTCTCTTTAATTTCCAGAGCCAAGTTTAGCTCAAACTAAGAGCCAGATTCATCAATGTTATTTTTTTTGAAGGCTCAGATATGGTTTCTGATTCCATTGTGTTGAGCCAACACTAGAATTGAACATATCCCTAAACTGAATACCACAATACTCAGTTATGTTAGTGCGTAGACAAAAAACTTCGTTGCATAAAGAACAGAGCGTAAGATTGAAGCATAACATGCATCTATACTCTCGGCTTCATAATAGAATAACCCATGTCTTTGTCAAGATAGAGCCATTCTTTTTTTTTTTCAGGAAGAAAAAAGCGGGATTGTATTATATTGATCCATAAATAATACAGTAACAAAATAGTAACATATCATGGATTGACGTACATGAACCGGGGGAGATGTTCAGTGCCAAAAAACTATACAAAAAACTCAGATAAGAAATGGACATTGGCAGAAATATCTTCAGCATCCCGCAAGGAGCGTGCAACAGCGGTGGAGTCGATCATATGAGACCATATTCGAGAGAAAAACAAAAAAGGATACAGACCATAAGCATGAACATTGAAACCATAGGAAAAGTTTAGAAGCCCGGGATACAGAAATCCTGTATGAAGTAAGACTCCCCATATGCCAATACCTGCAGAGACCAGATACCTGTACCAAGTAGAAGACCTTGCTTAGACAGACAGTCGGCAACCTGATTCCGAGACCTGTAGATGTGCTGAATAGAGCTGCCCACCATAAGGCTCCAAAAGAACATGACTCTCTCCAACCAGCCAGCAAGGTGAGGGCATCTGATGAAGCATTTACCGTTTACATGATCTACCAATAACTTGGAATCCCCAAAAATGGAAATGGAGTGGATGTCGAAATAAATGCAGAAAGCGAGCAAGCCCGCAAGGGCCATCATCTCCGCCAAGATATTTGTCCCATTACCAGCATTCCACGCCAGTCTGTAGTGGATATGCTCACTGATGATTATATAAACCCCACAGCCACAAGAATTGCGTTGGGCTGCTCCATCAAAAAAGGCCGTTGGGGGACTAAAGAGAGGATCAGACAGTCCAATCCTGTTGGACTTTTTCTTTTTGGGACTCTCGTTGGGGGCAGAGCCAAGGTGGTAAGAAATGTTTTGAATAATGTCCACAAGAGGCACTCTTGCATCGTTGAATATTTTGTTGTTCCACCAGCTCCAGATACACCATAAAACAGTCAGAACAATCGGCCTCCATGTTTCACGCTGTTTGCCCCACCAGATGAAAGCAGCTTGAGTAGAAATGTGAGAAGCAAGGGGAAATCCATATAGAAAGGCCAGTTCCTGCCAAATCCGCTGAATGGAGATGCACTGAAAGAACATATGAAAATTTGTTTCCTCTGCCGATTCACACATTTGGCATCTGCTCGGGCCATGCCAGTTTCTTTTTCGCAGGTTCTCCCAGGACAGGTTTTTGTTGTAAAAAACTAGCCATGAGAAATAAATGAGCTTGGGAGCGCACCTAGTTTTCCAGAAAACAATAGGAAACAGTGGATGAGAGAGCGAATGTTTGGAAGCCATCATTTCAGAGTAAATATTCTTGACAGTCACCTGTTTGTTGGAACCTGTTAAATGCCAAACAAGAAAATCCTGTGAATTAGATCGGAAAAAACCACAGTTCCTCAGCGCGTTCCTGAAAGGATTCCATAAGTGCAGCAACGAGACTGGCATGCCAATGTCATCTGCCGATTTCCAAATGGGAATGGGACCCTGCCAGGCGGTAATCAATTTGTCCCATGTGAAATATCCTTTGCCGTGTAAAAAGGAAAGGATCCTATCAGGTATTGAAATGTCTGCGCGTCCACTCATGATGGGGTCGACTCCTATGAAAATTTGTTTTCCTGATTGGAGGCTCCATTTTAGATTGCACAAGAAAAATGGTTCAATTTTGTGGAAGCTATGCCAGATAGCAGATCCGCTTTTTACACCAATCCTTTTCAAGCGGAACCAGTGCTCCATATGTTTACCCTTCATATATTTGGTTTTAATGGTGTTACTCCAAGGGCCGTTTCCATAGATGGCTCTCCACAAGGATTTGCACAGGAGAGCATTTCCAAATGTTCTTAAATCAAGTAAGCCCCATCCCCCTGTTGACTTCGGCTTAGAAATCTGCTCCAGAGAAGTGAGATGATATTTGCCTTTAGCTGCCTTGTCGCCCCAGATGAAATTTGAAGTGATTCTGTTCATTTTTTGAATAGTGCTTGCCGGGAGGAAGAAGATGTGTGCCCAATACACTGCAAGTTGTAACAGGACAACACGAGTAAGAACTATTCTTCCAGCCAGAGTAAGGCATTTATACTCCCAGGAGGAAATCTTTTTGTAATATTTGTCAATAATCCACTTCCAGTCCTCTTTAGAGTATCCTTTTTCCTTTAAGTGAAATCCCAGATACTTGATACCCTCCCTGATAGACTTTGTGGCGACACCAAACATATCAGCGATCCATGCCACCGTCTCCATGTTTACATCGTTGTGATATAGGGTAGATTTTGATATGTTAATTTGTAAGCCCGTGGCCCTTTGGAACCTATGTAGGATGTCATAAACACATTTCCAAGTATCCCTGCATAGCATCGCAAAAATTAGAACGTCGTCAACAAATAAATTGTGAGAAATATGGTTATTCCTACATATCTTCAGGGGTTTGCAGTGGTTCTCTGATACAGCCCTATTGATATGGAGACTGAGGGAGTTCATCGCCAGGATGAAGATCAGAGGCGCTAAAGGGTAGCCCTGGCACAATCCCCTTTCTACCGAGAAAAAAGGAGAAGGAAAGTTGTTTATGATGACATCGAAATTAACGTTCTCAATACATGCCATGATTCATCTAATAACATTTGACTTAAGACCAGTCTTTGCTAATAGGCACCGGATGAAGCCCCATTCCAAACAGTCGTATGCTCTTTGCAAGTCGATCTTCAGTATAGCCGCCTCGGATCTGTTGGTGAACATAGAGAACAAGCTTTCCTGTGTGATTCCTGCCCTTTAAGAAAGCATATTGATCTGTTGTCAATGACTCAGCCAATGAGGCTTTGATCCGTTCTGCAATAATTTTTTATATAATTTTGAAAGAAATGTTACATAATGATATCGGCCGGAAGTCTTTGAAGGAGTCAGCATCCGATTTCTTTGGAATCAGGGCTATCAGCGTAGAGGAAGTGATGTGATGGACGCTGCCCGATATTCTTGTGGCTTCCACCATTTTCAGAAGGTCTGATTTCATGATGTCAAAAAAGCGTAAGATGAATTCCACAGTCCAACCATCAGGCCCAGGGCATTTGTCCTTTTTGAAGGCCTTCAAGACTTCTAAAAGTTCCTCCTCAGATATGGGACGGAACAGTTCATCATTTTTTGTATCGTCGAACATTTGGGGGGTCAGTTCAATACCCCACAGGATGTCCTGAAAACTGTTTTTTTCACTTCTTTTGTACTGGTCTCTAAAGAATCTCACAGCCTCATTTGAAATTTCATGTTGAGAATAGAGGAAGTCCCCCTTACCATCGCGGATTTTCCAGATAGCGTTCCTCTCTCTCCTTGCATTAGCGAACCTGTGAAAGAACTTGGTATTCTTGTCACCTTCCATGAACCATGTCGCCCTACTCTTCAGCCTCCATGAGGCCTCCTCCTCCTTTAAAATTTTCTGTTTTCTCCTTTCTAGTTCATATATACGACATTTCAGGTTAAAAGAAAGAGAGTTGACCGTCAAGAGAGAAGAAATATCAGACAGTTCCTTTTGAATTTCTGTGAGGGCTAATCTGTCCTTCTGACGTTTTCTGGTTTGCCATGCCTTTACCATTTTCCTCATAGAAGTCATTTTGTCCCTGAAAGTCAGAAAAGGAGGATCCAAATTGTGAGAGGAAAGGTCCGACCAGGCCTTTGTTACTGCTATAATGAAAGCCGGGTCATCTAAGAGAGTTTTGTTGAACTTGAAGGGGTACCCCTGCCTGTAACCATTTTCCCTCCATCTGAGACAAATAGGCCTATGGTCGGATATGAAGGCACTTTCAATTGTTGAAAGGGGCATTCCCATCTTATCTATTATGCTGGCATGGACAATAAAACGATCAATCCTTTTGGCAATATAGGCCTCTTTGATTCGTCCATTGCTCCACATGGGCATCATATTGGACAGAGTATAGATCTGCATTAACTTCTTAGAAGTTGAGTGCACCATTAAGGAGTCTGATCTATAGTCTGCAAGATCATATGAAGGGTAGATTCTCATAATATTTTTTAGGGATGAGCTTAGTATTGGCTCATTATTGGTCAAGAAGCCAACTTCAATCAAGTTATAATAATATTGTGGCATGGTCAATTTCAAGCTTCGAGTTAATAGTTTCCTGGGTTGATTTGACTCCTCTGGAACTAATTGAATGAGAGGGAAGAAGGGGTGCATTAACATAAGCCATCGAGAATGTGACCAATGTAGCAAGACTAATCTAGCGTTTGCCACGAACTAGCCAATTTGTGATTTTTGGAGTGGCCACATTGCTTGAGCATGGACACAATGCGTATGACCCCTGCGCCTAAAGAGGAACGATGATCAGTTAGATTGGCAGCTTGTGCATCGAGATTTGATGATCATGTGCGATTAGAAGCTTGTGCATCAAGATTTGATGTGTATGGTGTGATCCCCATACCGATGTGAGACTGTGATAAGAGTATAGAAAGAGCATGATTCTCGCCAAAGTGTGGGAATACAAACATCCAACAGTGTTAAGTTACTGCCAGTGATTGGATTTATAGCAATCACTGGATTTATTGCAAGTTGCTGGTGTAGGGTAAGGTAGTCAACAGAGCCTGGCTTTGGATAGTTGTGGATAATAACCACATGTCCGAGTTTGGAAAAATTTTAGCAGGAGCATGGCAGAGTTGAGAATGCACGCAGGGATAAGTGAACTCATAAGTAGGTAGAGCATGTTTTTCAGGCACGTGAGTGCATGACGCGCTGGTGGGGGCAGTAGGCTTTCGAACCCCCCAGCCAGGATCGATTCCTGTGGGTGCTGCACGCTGTTGTTGCAGCATTATGATTCAATGATGACGTAAATGTTCTGATGTGTTCCGATGTTGACATTATTTCTACACGTATTCTGCTTGTTTCGACGATATTGTATGATGTAAATCTGCTCGCTTCAGCGATATATGATGTATTGTGATTGTTCAGCAGGGATTTGCTCCCCCACTGAAAAAAAAAAGAGCATGTTATTTGTAAGGAAAAGAAATTTGAATTTTATATTGAGTCATAAGTCCACAAGTTGACCAAGTCAAACCTCTTGGAAAACTATATATAAGAGAGAATTTGACCTACCTTAGAGCACTTAATAAGACACATTTTCTGAACCAAGAGAAGGAGAGAAGAAGGTAAGTCAAAGGAGAGAGAAAATCAAGTAAAAAACTAGAAGAATATTCCTTTTGTTGACCAATATTTGATTGTTGAAGCTCACATGTGTGAGGTCTGATTTTCTATGAAAAAGGTCGAAATTTCTAAGGTAATTGCAAGTTGAATTTCAGTGCCTTGTTGTAGGATGTTGACCAGATTTATGGTAGTTTGAACATCATTGACTTTGACTTTGGAGGAGGGTTTGACTTTGAAACTTGGTGGCAACTTGGTCTTGGTCTTAGATATCTCTCATTTGATATAATTCCATAAGACAAGGATTATTGAGTTTTCCCCTTGTGGGTTTTTCCCTTGCTAGCAACCTAATTTTGGTGTCTTTTTGTCTCCTTGTGATCTCTATATTTTTCTTGTAAGATTGAACATTTGTATAAATGTTTGATGAAGAAGACATAAGAAGTAATAAGAAAACATCTAACATTCACAAGTAATTATCAAGAAGAGAAATTAGGTGTTAGAACTCACTACACTTGGTTTCTCAACATGGCATCAGAGCTAAGGTGAAAGAAGGGAGCTTGAAGATCACAATCCATTGAGGACACTCTTGTAGCAACTTTCTCTCACTACCAAAGCCAAGGAAGGAAGTTTGTATACCACTCTTGAAGACATCATAATAATCAACTCTCACTTAATTGAAGACATCGTTGAAGATATTCTTGTAGCAAATTTCAGGTAAGTACTCCTCTATTTTCTATGTCTAATACTCCCCAATCAAATGGAATCTATCTGCAAGGAAGACAACAAAATTGAAGGAGCATCCAACTTCAAAGCTTGGAAGAAGATGATTGACTCAATACTCAAAGAAAATGAAGTCATGCAATTTGTTGAAGGGACATTCCATAACTAGACAAAAGCAATGCTCAAGAGGTGGCCAAATACAATAAGGGTGTAATTAGAGCACAAAGGATTCTCTTTGAGTCAATCAAAGACCATCTCAACCCTTTTGTTTCAGATCTATCTGCATCCAAGAAATTCTATGATACATTGGTATAATTATACTCCATCAATACAACTGTTCAAAATATATCTCTAAGGAATCAACTCTATTAAACAAGAATGTCAAGAGAAGAAAATGTGGCTTCATACTTCATGAAAATATCAAAAATCAAATATCAACTTCAAGGGGTTGGTGAAACTATATCTGATTTTGAATTAATCACTTATGTAATCAATCCTCTACCTCCAACATGGGATGGTTTTACAAGAGGCATCTATGCTAGAATGGAAACTCCAACTTTTGAAGCATTATGGGCATCATGTGTTCTAAAGGAATCAAGAATGAAGGCTGAAGTTGATACTCAACTTAATAATGAAGACTCTTAAGATTTTCCATCTAGATTGAAATTTTTTTTTGGAAAATATGGATCTCAACAAAAAAGTAGTGGCAATAAGTCTCATAAAAATTGTAACACCCTTCTCCCACATTTACCCAAGTTAATCGGCCAACCGGGGTAAACATGTGATGAAGAGTTATTATGATATGATTCAACTTTCCATGTACAATTAAGGAAGTGGAACTGATAAGACAAGAGCAATCTAACCTTTCTTGAGAGCTACAAAACCTTCAAGAAGACAACCAACCCTTCCAAGTGTCCAACCCATGAGACAACTTGATGTTTTGCAGAACTAGACCCCCTGTCGCTCCCATGAAAATCCTTCCATGCAATTAATACCCTCTAATCACTCCCACAACAAGGCATCCATGTGACTCTGGCCTTTTTTAGGCAATTATGTGCCAATGAACCCAAATTCTGAGCCACTTTTTCAGAGCTAGGACTTAGGCCTCTGCCCAGAACTTCATGAAACTTCTAGAATTGATAAATAACATTGAAACAAGGTTACTAATGAAAAAAATTGAACAAGGACTTGACCTGAACCCTACCAACCATGACAAAAATTTCGTCAAACATATCATAAACATGAAATCTATAGGTCATAACAACAAATCTGAGCATAGGGGTCTCATACTTATCTAAGAATCATCAAGGAGGATTGATGTCTCCTCCCAATAGTTGCATTGTTATCTATTAATTCATTCATTCATTAATATTTCATCTACTAACCAAAACATGATGAGAGACATACATGAAGATTATCATAAAGCATGCTTATAACCATGAAATAACCAAAGATATATCAATGATTAAACAACCACTAAAGCCACATAATGACAAGCACATTTACGCATGAGATACCAAAAGAAAAGGAGATTATATTAACATATGCAAATTCAAA
The DNA here is from genome assembly GCA_031772625.1 of Pinus tabuliformis. Classification (NCBI taxonomy): domain Eukaryota; kingdom Viridiplantae; phylum Streptophyta; class Pinopsida; order Pinales; family Pinaceae; genus Pinus; species Pinus tabuliformis. Next base: position 305,844,561 of record CM062807.1, read on the forward strand.
AAAGTTTGGGACTTCCACGTAACACCCGACCATAGATTTGGCTGAACCAAATCTCTTTTTCAGCCGATCAACCCCATGCCATATTCCAAGAATGAATGTGAGATCTCATGAAGTAATCAAAATAAAACCAAACCAGGGCTTCCAGAGGCCAAATCACCTCAACCCTCAACCAATGATTTCATCTCATGATTAGACATCACTAACCATCACCAGATCACTCTCTACCCAAGCTATCCAGGGCTCCAAATTGTTTGTTCCAACCAAAGCTTCTAGGGTTAGTAACTCAACCCACAACTGTTGTTGGGCTCTAGAGCTTCCAAGACTAGTAACTCAACCCACCAAGGGCTCCATAGATTTTGTCCAACCAAGGCTTCCAGGACTAGTAACTCAACCCAAGTTGTTATAGGGCTTCCAAAGAGGTTTTTCGACCAAGTCTCCAAGAACTAATAACTCAACTTACAACCATAAGGAACATGATTACCAACATAAAACAAAAGGAAAAATCCACAACACTATGACTATCTAGGAAATGAAAAGGCTAGGGAAAACCACTGTCAATCTAGGAAATCCTCCATGCCAATGTCAAATCATAACCAAGAAACCACATGCATATGCCATGCATGCCAAAACTAGCAAGGAAATCATAGATGCAACTTGGTACCTACAAGAAAAACATGCTGTAGTTGTTGATCCCGTTGTCCCCTTGAACTTTCTTGCTCTTCCTTTTCCTCCTTGCTCAAAATGACAAGTATGCCACACTCCTCCAAGAGTGCTCCAAGAAAACTCTAAGTTTCCAAGAGTATGAGAGAGAGAGAATAGAAGAGAGAGCTCCAAGCTAAAAATGACAAAAGCTGTGTACTCATCCTCAGAAGCCTTTTTATTAATGAGGGCCCTATTTTCTTCGTTTTCCATTATTTTCCTTCAATTTCCTCCTCACATGCAACATGTGACCTTTCACCTTCCTTTTCTCCTATTTTCCATTATTTTCATATATAAAATGTCAATTAATGCCTCATGCCTTTCCAAAGCCTTTGTCAATTTCCATAGCCATTGGTTAATCACAAGTGATCCCCATCACTATGTTTTTGCCCAACATTCAACTTGGAATACATGTCTCATGACCTTGGTTATTATTTTGCCTCTACTAACTTTATTACATGTATTTTTTACCAGGGTTGTTACAGGACCCTCCCCCTTGGGGGACACCATCCTCGATGTTTAATGAAACCTATTATTATCCTCAAGAATGTACTAGACTAAGAAGATGATGTAGCAAAGCTGCAACTTTTCACGATCCTCGGACCTGTGGTTTATTGGTCCAACGTATGGAAGAAATAATCCATTACGCAACAAATATAAGGGGTCTCAAAATTAAAAATCAACACATAACATTGAAGTCTACATAATACGTATCTACATTAAAACTCAGAAAATAATTCATTAATAAAATATTTACATGAGAATTATTCTCATTCCTCACTCTCACACCCCTTCTACTGCATTTAAGGCTTACCAATATATACAAAAGGATTATGCAACCATTTCTGGTTTAGATCCCACAATCTACTCAACCATATCCTAAAAATCCTCTAATTCCACTTTTAACTCAACTAATCCTCTATTCTAGGATCCCCTAATCCCTAATATCTCTATGAGATCTTCACAAGTCTATCATCGCTCATATTCTCTCATAATTGAGAATTAAAACCTCGCACACATATTTTTCACTCAAATTTAAAAAAAAAATACAAATAAATTAAAAACATCAAATCCCCTAAGTCAACAAAATATACAATGATTTTCTGAAGCAAGATGCTCCTGCATCAGACTCCCAATGTAGAAAAGAAAAATTCATAGACTCCTGTCTATGAGGTCTGTCACTTTTCTGTAGTAATGTGATAGCTACAAGTCTCAATGACTTGCTACCTCCAGGATTCCAAACTCTGTTTTGCTGTTGGTCCTTCAATCTTTCTTCCTGATGTTGTTTCCTTAAATATTTGATTTCAATATCCAATCTAGTTTCTGATTGAAGTTTATTGTTACAAGATTGGAATAACAATTCATTACATTCAAGTTCCACATTTGAACATTTTTCTTCCATATGTGCAATATGTTCATGTTCCAACAACATTTTCATTTCTTCAATTTCAACTTTGTTATCATTCTCTATGCTTCCGTTGCGCCAAATTTGTTGATTTGAAGGCATATTGTCACATTCTAACTTTGGATTATCCAACCATTCTTCTATAAATTTTAATTCTACTGCAATATTACTCATGTTGACATCTGAAATTATTTGATGATTATCAACAACTTCAGTTATTTGTTCACCTTCAACATCTTTAACATGTGTTGCATCCACAAAAAAGCTATCAGTTTTTAAAATACAAGACCTTTCGGCCTCATTTGATGCTTCAAGCACCAATCTTTCACAATGGACTTTCTGGGTTTCAGCAAAGCCTCTTTGTTGTGACTCAATTCCTTTGAGTCTCTCCTTTTCCAAAAAAGCAATATGTATTTGTACAAGTTCACTAAACTTGTTTATCAACTTGGCATTCCATTTCTTTTGCAATAGGTTCCATCTAACCCATTTCCTCATTCTCCATCCATGTCTTCGGTCTTCATTCTCTTTTCCTTGTAGCCATTTCATTAGTTTGTCATGTCGTGCTTTCAATTCCTCGATCTCTTTCTTCATCTTCTGTGGTGAACTTTATCCTATTCACTGTCACCTGCAACAACTAACACTTTACCAAGTTGTTTTAACATAGGTAGACCACAAAAGATAAATACCACCTGCAACAGAAATTGACCCAAACAAAACCATAACCAAAGAAGCCAGACCAAAAAGAAAATCTTGTGCACTAATAGAAATATGTTCCCTGCAACAATTGTTTAAATTCCGTCGAATCCATGACCGAATCCAAAAGAAAAGCAGTGAAATATCCAAGGCCCGGGAGATAAACGTTGAGCATAAAAAATGTCAGAACAAGCCGTAGGTTATTTAAAAATGAAGTCCACAAGTTGCCTCAGACTGTCTCCATAAGACTGGTGGAAAATCCCTTTTTTTAACAGGAAAATAACTCTAGGCTTCCTTTGATTGCTTCTTCAAGAATTTTCTAGCTGCATAAAATAATTCGTGTTTGCCAAATTGAATCACCTTAATGCAATTCCTCAACTACTCTTGCTCTAAACAATTTCTGCTTCCATGCAGTCTCTCATTAACTTTTGCACAATGCAACAAAAAAAATCATGTTGCTATCTCGCCTTTTAGACTCAATGACTGCTTCTATCTGGATGCAGGTCTCCAATGCATCTCATATGTTCATAGGTTCCTAATGTGTAGCAACGTGACTATCTGCAATGAAGATCTCTTCTCATCTACTTCACTTCATGGAATTAGTAACACTATTCTTTAAATTGCAAGCAATGTATACAATGATTCTTGGGTAGCATATACAATTTAATTGGCATCGATCCAAGTGTTAATATAATCATTTGTCTTAGAAAGAAAAAAATCCATCACAAAAAATCTTAGTTGGATAATAATAAGAAACCATAAATTTTGAACATGCGCATGGACCAAAATGTCTCCTTAATTCCAGAACTCAAACTTTTTTTATGCTTGAACCTGTGCCTTGAATGTGCATTTGCCTCCATCTAGATTGTATTGTTGCAGTATATTGCATTGGAATTTTCTGAATTTATGCAGCTTCTGTTGGATTCTTTTTTCGTGCTCTCACTAGGATTATATACACATGTTTTAGGCCTTCAATTGTGTGCCTTATGCCACAGGTAATGGCCACGATCTATGCTATAAAATGCAGCAAACTCCTCCTTGAAACATTTGCCAATAAATCCAACGAGTTGTTCCCTTCTCTCTATCATCTCCAATAGGAATATAATATTGCAATTTGTTTATAATCATTTCACATAATAGAAATATATACGAACATTCAACGCATTATCTCTTCATAATTCTCAGCAAAGGCACTCGATTGTACATAATTTTGCATCAAAACATTATATTCATTAATTAATAGAGAGAAAATCAATATAGGAAGTATTCTCACTGTCGTTCCTCTCACTCCCAAGGAGTATAACTGTCTGCTCTAATACCTCTTTGATGCATCAAAGCTGCAACTTTTCACAATCCTCAGACCTGTGGTTTATTGGTCCAACGTATGGATGAAATCATCCATTACGCAACAAATCTAAGGGGTCTCAAAATTAAAAATCAACACATAACATTGAAGTCTACACAATACGTATCTACATTAAAACTCAGAAAATAATTCATTAATAAAATATTTACATGAGAATTATTCTCATTCCTCACTCTCACACCCCTTCTACTGCCTTTAAGGCTTACCAATATATACAAAAGGATTATGCAACCATTTCTGGTTCAGATCCCACAATCTACTCAACCATATCCTAAAAATCCTCTAATTCCACTTTTAACTCAACTAATCCTCTATTCTAGGATCCCCTAATCCCTAAGATCTCTATGAGATCTTTACAAGTCTATCATCACTCATATTCTCTCATAATTGAGAATATTTACAATTAAAACCTCACACACATATTTTTCACTCAATTTAGAAAAATATACAAATAAATTAAAAACATCACACCCCCTAAGTCAACCAAATATACAATGATTTTCTGAAGCAGGATGCTCCTGCATCAGAGGAATCGACGGAGGTAACCACAAACCAAGCTTTCAATTTATTAGCTAGCCCTACCAAACCAGAGAGGGCTCTCTCTATGAGATCACAACCAAAGAATTGATTAGAATATAAAAGGATTTTAGGCTAGATATGCTAGGCTCAGATAGGTTCTGAAAATATAGGGTTTTGATGCTAGACAAGGGATGAAAACCAGGTAGCTAGGTCAAAGGATCAAAAGGATAACATCTCAAAGATATAAAGGAGCAAGGTAGAAATAATTTTATGATCGTCTAGGGTTTGTCAGTGTAGTGTAGTGTTCAGAATAAACTAGAGGTCTTAATGAGCATATATATCATGAATTCATTAAGGAAGAAAGAAAATAACACCTAATGATATTCCCATCAAAACAAAGCTTTATGAAAAGAATTTTTCTTATAAAGTTTAAGGAAAACCACTGAAGAACTGATGAATGGAAAGAGAAGATGAATATATTTCATATAAAACTATAACAGAGAAAATAAAACATTACAAACTCACTGCACATGAATTCCTAGATAATAGTTGCAATTGTTCCTTTGATTTCCTAATAATGCTCAAGCACAAGCTACAAGAGTTCTCTCCTTAGATGTCCAACACTTCTCTCTGACTGGAAAAATGATACATATAGATCAAAATAAATAGTTCCCCACTCTCAGGGGTCGAATCCATGAGTGGTGGAACAGTTTCCAAGAATATTTCAACCAACAACTAAGACTGAGAAGGTTGAATACAAACTCTAGATTTAGACTTTGATTTGAGTTTTTCCTCATTAATGAGGCCTAGGTTACCATAAAAAACAACTTACTAAGCTAATTTACCCATAATTACATCATTAAGACATTGAAATAGTAAAATTACATCATTAAGTCGAAATTTTCTGAATAAATGCTGAATAAAATATTTGATAGAAATATGCAATGTGCCATCAGGGATATGCGCAACACCTTCAGACATATGCGTAGCGTTTGGCTTGCAGGAGGTTTTTGGAGGCCTTCCCATGCTCCAAATTCAAAGCATGATAGCTCATTGGAAATATATGGATCTCTAGTTATCATTTGACTCTTCAAGAAAGTGATTTGGACACTCTAGCAGGGATAAAATTTGATTTTTCCAGGACTACTATGATATGTGTAGCGCTTGCTTCAAAACAGTGGCAAAAAGTGACTTTTTGACCCCTTTTTTGACATTTTCTCTCAATCTATCTGCTGACAAGTTTACAAAAGTGGACAAATGATATACTTAGGCCATTATCTATCCAATGGTGGTGAGTTTTTGGCAAAAGGATCCCTGAGGAAAATCGCAGCACCTAGGCGTTGCACTTATAGTTGTTTCTGAGTTTCAAAACAGGTTAAAAGTCACCAAAAATCATGAGTTTTCTGAAAAAATAGGGCTCAAATATGAAGCGATATCTCTCTAACCATAAGGCGTTTTGGAAAGTTGAGAGAGATTTTGTTATTTGTTATGCTAGGAACCAAAAATCCTCCATTTTTCAAAAATAGTTTCCCATTTTTTTAGAATCAAAGTTTGAAGTTGGTCACTTAAAATTGGAAAAACGCAATGCCATCAGGGATATGTGCAACGCGAGGACTTTTGAGGGCCTTCCCCTGCTCCAAATTCAGTTCTTGATAGCTCATTGGAAATATTTGGATGTATGGTTATCATTTTACTCATCAATAAAGTAATTTGGACACTCCATGACAGAGAAAAATGCATTTTCCCAAGACTACTCCCATAAGTGGAGCAACTCTCCTGTAACAATTTTATTTTGGGAATTTCTCCCTGATCGTAACACCTGTGTATAAAATGAAGGAGGTTTTTGTTCCTTGGTAGTTCAGTGACAAAAATGTCTTTCACTTTTGTAATATTCTTCTCCATTTGGTCAGAAACATATTTTGAAACGGAATTGTCCCTATGTGCATCAAATGGCCTCAAAGAGAAAAGGGATTGTTTTGAAAATTGAGGGAGATGAAGGGGTTTAAGGGTGTATAAATTCTTGGGAAATTTTTTGGCGGTAGGGATAGATGTTAGGGAGTGTAGGGAGGTGGAATTTCTTGAAAAGAGTGAGGGAAAGGTGTGAAAAATTCCAAAACATAGTCCTAGCCTAGAAATTTGTAAAAGCATAGCATTGAGCTAGGGTTTATGGAAAATGAGGGGAAATGAAGGGAATGGGTATGGGAAATGGTTGGGAGGGGTATATAAGGCATGTGTGGGGGTTATGGAACATAAAAACTAGGATTTTTCTCAGTGCAATGAAGCAAAAGCAATTGTAGACCAAAAGCACAATGGAACCCTAGGAGAGGGATTTTCATTGAGTTCTTCAAAATGAAGGATGCATAAGAAGTGCTAGATGTTTACTTACTTGCCAAGGAGATGCTTAAACCTGTGAATGCTAAAATGAAACCCTTTTTATGCTTTTGATGGTCCTTTGTAGCTTGAAAGGTGATTTTTTCTTTGGTAGTGGCATGATATCATATGTCCCTTTGAGAAATGATGAGACGAGGTAGTGTACTACAACATTGTCTTATTTGAAATAAATCATTATCTTTACCTTTATTTTGCTTTCCCTAATCTAATAACTCCCTTTACCCACTAAATCACATGATGGACAACTTTTTGTTTTGATAGATGGTATCATGATGACACATGGAGTGAAACCCTAGACCATGACCTAAAATGAGGAATTTAACCATTTCGTGACCCAAGACACTTAAATGAATATAATTACCTCGAAGAAGACAATGACCATGATGGGTGATGAAGACCATGAGTAAGTGAAGGGAGTAGCAGTGACCTAGACACAATAGCCAGTGACCAATTTTTATTTTGAAACCTAATGAAATGATAAAATTTGACCTCGAGACCCTAACAAACCTTGTAAGAGCATACTTGATCACTGGTGACTGACATGACTGACATGCACTAACACCTACAACCAGCAAGATCACTAAAAAGAAAAACATACTTCCCATAGAAATTTATAACTTAGTTCATTGCAGTATTTACAATGAACAACCTGTTCGAAAGAAAACCGACATGACATACATAACAACATAACAACATGACAGCCATATCGCTTATTGGAGCTTTATAACACAACTCATGGTGGTATTTACATCCATATACATATACCAAAAGACCACACCTCACCCAACAAATAGAGAAGGATACATAGCCCACATCTAATCAACCATCTCCCATATAGCTTCATCAGGCCCAAAGTGCTTCCATTGCACTTTAACCTGCTCAATTTCTCAGTTCTGGAGTATGAACATATTTCTCTACAAAATGCACTGAGGTTTCGGCTGGAATTCTCTTTTTAGCTCCACTTACAATACATAACAGTCAATCACATGATCAACATCTCTAACAAAATTCTTAAGAAATGGCACATGGAATACATCATGGACTTTCAATGTCAAAGACAGTGCAAGTCGATAGGCTACTGGTCCAATCCTCTCAACAATATTGAAAGGTTCACAATACCAATGTGTTAGCTTGGCACATGATCCAATCCTTAAGGAGCTCTTCTTGGTCTTGATTCTCAAGTACACCTGTTCCCCAACCTGAAACTCAAACATTTTGTTCTAATATGCATAACTCTTTTATCAATCCTATGTTTCCTTTAAATTCTTCTTGATTATCTACATTTCCTATTCCATCTCTTCCAACATGTCTGGTCTTATCAAAACCTTTTTCATTTGATCACTCCAACTAATGGGAGTATTACAACTTCGCCCATAAAGTGCCTCAAATAGACTCATCCTCAAAGAATCCTAATACCCATTGTTATAAGCCAACTCAACCAATTGAAGGCACTCTTCCCACTTTTATTGTTGATGCATGACATACATTCTCAACACATCCTCCAAAATTTTGTTGACTCTCTCTCTTTGTCCATCTGTTTGTGGATGATAAGCTGTACCGAAGGGCAACTCTATACCAAAACTGCCAAACAACTCTTTCTATAACCTAGAAGTGAGCTTGGCATCTCTGTCTGATACGATCTTCTTTGGTACACCATGCAACCTCGCTATATCTCTGATGAATACTCGTGTTACATCATTAGTTGAATAAATAGACTTCACTGGAATGAAATGTGCTACCTTTGTCAACCTATCCACCACAACGATGATAGAATCATGCCATCTAGATGTCCTCGGAAAATTGTAATGAAATCCATGGAAATGACCTCCCATTTCCACTCTGGAATCAAAATCAGTTGTAGTAATCCACCTAGATGCTTACACTCTACTTTTATCTATTGACAATCCAAGCACCTAACCACAAACTCTGTCACTTCCTTCTTCAAATTAAGCCAATAATATAACTTCTTCATTACTGTGAATGTCTTCTGATATTTGTCCAGGTGGATATTGGTGGCCACCCGCCTATTCCACCTAGACCCCCAGTTAGCTTCATCTGTTTCCTTGTTCATTTCAAAATTTACTATTTTTAGCAATTTTTCGGATCCTAAACTTCCGGAGCAGTTTTGACCCCCTAAACGTCATTTTGTTGGGGTTCGTAGCAGGTCCATAGCCACAAGCAAGATCTTGTGGTGAAACCTGTAGTACTCAAAGATACCTTTCCAACAAGGTATCATACACGCCAAACGGAGATAATATGACCAAGTTACGACCTCGAGAAGTTGGTTTCCCAACTAACCCCAATGGGGCCCACAAACTCTTGGTGTTACATCTCCTGGGGTTAGAGTTTTGGTTTTTTAGGGTTTTCTCATGTTTTCCAATAATAAGTAGGCCCTTTAGCCTCATTGTAACATAGTTCAAAGGCATGTAACCGCCACATATCTTCTTAGAGATAAGCTACCATCGCCTGAGCTATCTTATTTCCATTATGTTTGTAAGCATAGTTCAATATTTTTCCATTAATGAAATGAAGTGCTTTTTCTCTGCATCTCTATGTTTATGATTATATTTGTAAGTTTTTGTGTTCTTGTTTAAGTTCAGATCAACGGTATTAGAGCAATATGCTCTTTCTTTGTTTTTCTTTGCAAGTCCCCAATGAGGTCAAGGTATAAGGAGTTAATGCTTGATTTGGTTGAACCATTGCAAGATCAGCCTCGCAAGACCCGACGACCTCCCATGGTGGAAGAAAAGAAAGATGAGGGGGCAGGAGATCCTTTCAAAATGTTGCTCGAGGAATCCCTCAAGCGAAAGCAGGACGTGATGATGGGTAACTTTGCCCAGATCCTTCGACGGCTACCCACAGGCGATGCTTCTTCATCCAGCAACCACTCTAGAGGCGTCACTTCTTTTAAGGTACAAGTTAACTTTGATATTCCCATATTCGAAGGCCTGATAGATGCAGATGTCATAGATAAATGGTTAAATATGTTCGAAGGATATTTTTCAGTTCATGACTTTTCCAATCGGGAAAATATTACTTTTTCACTTCTTAAAGTCACCCCACACATCAAGGATTGGTGGGAAACCTACTGTGAACAAAAGGACGAGAGTGAACCCTCATTGTTTTCAACCACACCCACTTGGAATTATTTCCGAGATGTCATCAAGGAACAATATTACCCTGTCAGGAGCTATGAAGACAAATACATAAAGTGGACCATGCTATGACAGTGAAGGGACCAAGATGTGCTAGAGTTCACAAATACTTTCCATACCCTTTGCACGAACCTGGATATCAAGGATACTGAGTGGCATTTGGTGCTCAAGTACTGTGGTTGTCTACACAAGTACATCCCAAACGAGATGGATTTCTTAGACATTTCCTCGCTCGGCACAATGTATCGGTACATAGTCAAGATTGGGCAGAAGTTTAAAAAGAAGAAGTGGGACTTTGGATCTGTGAATCCAAAGCAAGGAAAAGGCGCACCCAAACCATAGAAAAAAGGACCAAGCCAAGCCGGCACTACCTAGGACAACCCGTTGAAGCCGCAAGCAAATAACAACACCCGAAGACGAAGAAGGACACGGGAAAATGGTGTCAATTCCATAAGAGCTCCACTCACAATACAAGTGAGTGTAAGGCCAATGAGTCACTGGTGGCGGAGCTGAAGGCTTCCAAGTCAGACGTAGGTTCCAACTCTGAATCAGAACCCAATAAGGGAACTGAAAAGGGAAGTAGATCAATGATGCGGAGCCCAGTGCCACCATTGCCACCACCAAGATCTAGAATATTGAGCATGAAGATCCAGAGGAGGGGGAATGCCTCTTGCACTCACAGATGTGGGTGAAGGGTTCTCCACTGCAAGGCATTGTCAACGGCGAGAGCCAAAAGAACCTCATTTCAGCAGAGGTCATGAAGTGGCTGGGCCTAAAGACTATAACACATACAAAACCGTACACCATCAGCTAACTTCACCAAGGATGAGATCTTCGTGTAAACTAGCAGTGTCACCTTCCCTATAGCATCAAGACCTTCACGGATGAGGTACTGTGTGACATTTCTCTTGAATTTTGTGATGTATTGTTAGGACAACCATACTTGTGGAAGCGACATGTTGTATATGAGTCTAGACCCCTCTCTATGATTATAACTTTGGCTAATAAATTGTACAGGATACCAAAGGTAGCCCCGCCTACCGACATCTCTTTGATCACTGCAAAGCAATGCAGTAAGATCATTTCCCATACTAGAAATGTTTTTTTCCTTATGATTTTCCCCCAGGGCAAGAAGAAGGTTGTGGCCACGGCTTCCAGGCAAGGCTCCTATGCATAGTAACAACATATGGACAAGGTCATGGAGGAGTACATGGATCCTTTTGCCTCACCCACAGGGGTACCTCTGCACTATCGGAACAAGCACTCCAATGATTTGACCCCGAGTGTGCCGCTACCTAATGGACTAATCTACCAACGCTCTGTTATGGAGAATGATGAGATAAAGAGGCATATTTAGGAACTATTGTAGAAAGGGAACATCAGGCCAAGCTCATCACTTCGTGGGACTTGATTGTATTGGTACAGAAGAAGGATGGGACCTTGAGGATCTTTATTGACTATCGGGTGTTGAACAAGATCATTGTCCAAAATAGGTAGAAATATCACGAATTGATGAACTTTTGGACCAGCTCAAGGAGGCCAAATATTTCAGCAAGATTGACTTGAAGTCCTGTTATCACCAGGTGCCTATCGAACCCTCCAATATGTGGAAGACTACCTTCAAATTCAAGAAGTGTATTTTCAAATGGTTGGTCATGCCGTTCGGATTGACAAACGCCCCTACAACCTTCATGAGACTGATGGACGACATTTTGTGACCCTTCACCAATTCATTTGTGGTGGTGTATTTATATGACGTCTTGATATTCATCCAGAGTTGGGAAGATAACCTCCACCATATTCGATAGGTCCTTCAAACCCTGTGCCAACGCAAGTTGTGTGCTAACTTGGAGAAATGCATCTTTGGCCTAACCTAGGTTCAATATCTAGGGTACATCATTGATGAGAAGGGTGTACATGTGGACCCATCCAAGATACAAGTCATTCGGGATTGGCCAACCTCAACCACTCTAGCAAAGCTCCGCAACTTTTTGGGTTTTTCCAATTTCTACCATAGGTTCATGTTGGGGTATTCTCATATCACTTGGCCTTTAAGTCAAATTGTTAGAAAATTATATATTACGGAGCAATGGAACACATAAAATATTGCAGAAATATAAACACAGAAAACGCACAAAACAAGAGAGACACAGATATACGTGGTTCACCCAGTTTGGGCTATGTCCACCCCGAACAGCCAGTCCTTCCTTTTTATTATCCAGCAAAATGAAGAGACACAACCTACAGCAAATCCGCTGTAATATCCTCTGTTTTCTCTCACAGTCTCACCTCTCTGTTTCTCACTCACAGAATACACATCTATCACACAGCCTCAAATACAATACCCTCATACAAAGAGAGGGGTTGCCTTCTAGGGCAAAAAACCCTAAACTAAACATAAGTTCTACCGTCAGATCATCCGCCTAATGAACGGCCCAGATTGACTAGAAATTACTATACTTTTACAAGGCAATTTTAGCAGTCGCCCCCCCTGGACCCCCCCTGCAGTGAACATTTTATGGGCGGCGTTGCCGCCCCCATTTCGAGCTGGGGTCCTATGTGGTGATACCTTTGAGTATAGAAGATAATCAGGCTCCACACCCAACAATCTCCCACTTGGAGACTGATTGTAGCAACTCCACCGCTGCTCCATTTGCTGGACAATGACTCCTTTTTGGACCTGGCTGTTTCTCATCTTCATCGTCATCCTTGAAGACCAACTGAAACTGAGCATATTCTCAGTTTCTCCCTGGTTACAACTTTTGTTAGCATATCTGCAGGATTCTGGCTAGTGTGTATCTTTTCCAGCTTCAACTCTCCATCTTCCAACACTGATCGTATGAAATGATACTTGAGTTGTATGTGTTTAGTCCTGGAATGAAACACTGAGTTCTTTGCAAGATGAATGGCACTTTGGCTATCACTGTATAACGTGCCCATATCATGCTCCTTACCCAATTCACCCATAAACCTTTGTAACCAAATCATTTCTTTACTAGCCTCTGTAGCAGCAACATAGTCTGCTTCTGTTGTTGAAAGTGCAACAACACTTTGGATTTTTGAAACCCAACTGACAGCTGTTCCTCCAACAGTAAATACATATCCTGTAGTGCTCCTCCTGTTATCTCTGTCACCTGCCATATCTGCATCAACATATCCTTGTAGGGAGATGTTTGAACCAACAAAACATAATGCTTGATTTTTGGTACCTTTCAAATATCTGAGAATCCATTTCACTGCCATCCAATGTTCCTTTCCTGGATTGTTCATGTACCTGCTTACAACTCCCACTGCATGTGCAATATCAGGCCTTGTGCAGACCATTGCACACATTAAGCTTCCAACTGCTGATGCATATGGAACTTTAGACATATAATCCATGTCTTCTTGGGTCTTTGGGCACATTTCCTTGCTAAGTTTGAAATGGCTAGCAAAAGGTGTACTAACCGGTTTTGCATTGTGCATGTTAAATCTTTTCAACACCTTTTGTATGTACTCATTCTGAGACAATGTTAATTTACGATTTTTCCTGTCTCTAGTTATTCTCATACCAAGGATTTGTTTTGCAGCTCCCAAATCCTTCATTGCAAATGAATTTGCCAATTTTCTTTTGAGCACATTTATTTCCTGCATGTTAGATCCTGCAACAAGCATGTCATCTACATACAATAACAATATAATATAGCTGCCATCATTTTGCTTTTTCAAATAAACACAATGATCAGAGTGACATCTAGTATAACCTTGTTCAGACATAAACTTGTCAAATTTTAGATACCACTCCCTTGGAGCCTGTTTTAAGCCATTGGTGGGCTCCAGTATTGTAGCAATAATGCTACAACTCCTGAAGCTTCCTTCTCTAATTTTATCAACCCGGTAGTTCGTAACAAACTTGGAAGCGACAATGTTGTATGCACAAGTACTATCTCTTGTCGCAGCTGTCACTTGGTCAGCTGGCACAAGTCCGCTAGGGCTCAAGCCAAATTCTATATGTTCTCAGAAGAAGCTTTTTAAGTGATGAACGAAAGCTATCTCAAAGGAAATTAACCTAATTTTGCAAGAATGAACTGAAAGCCAACAAAGCATGGAAACCCTAGTAAACCCTAATTTGACCAGCTTAATCCTTACGATGCAATGGTGGGAATGCAACTTCTAAAAATGATGCCATTACTTCTAGTGAGATGAGATGCATGAGTTTAAACTACTTTCATCTGAAGAGAACATGTTTTTGTATTTTTTCTCAAGTGGTTGGAGTTATGATGATTGTGCTTCTTACTGGGTCTTGACTGTGCAGGTGTAGTTCAAGGAGAGGAAGGCTTGGGAAAGGTCAGGAGGACTCTGAGAGGTTCCAGGGGATCCCTAACATCATTCCACAAAAGTTCACAACGTTCAGGTGCCTGGCAATCGTTTTTGCAAACTTCTACAGGATGTCTGCAGGGGATCCTACAAGAAGCTCGGGATTTCTACAGGAAGTCTGCTACCTTCTACAGGATGTTCTGCAGTCGGAGTTTTGGGTGATGGAGGAGTGAATGATTTGTATGGGTGGATAGGTAGGATGAGAGGGGAGCTTGTGATGGCCTATGGACAGAGAGATGATATGGAGAAGGGGTGTGTCAAGCTGGTTGGTTGATAGAAGGGTAGAGGCAAATGGAAGGCCGAAAAGATAAAACAACGTGGATAACATAAGAGATGGTGGCCAAATGATCTAACTGGGAGGTAAGGAGATGGCTTAGGTATGGCTGAGAAGGATAAGGACGTGATAGAGTGGTGCTGCGCAGTGTAAATGGAACAAATCACCTCTGTCTTGCACAAAACCGAGAATTCATCAACCTATTCTAACTGTTGTATTAAAAGCCAAAGAACAGCGATGTGAGTTAAGAGAGAAATCGTGCATGGTGCTGAAACAAGGAGTTATTGCTCAGGATCTAAATGCATGGACACTTCTACCAATGGAAATATGACTTTAAAGCTTGCATGAACATGTAAGACTACGTTTTTTGGTGGTTGGCACGGTCTACACTCCCAATATCTAAACAGAGGTGGAAGTGAGTGTACGATCAACCTTTTCTTGGAACTCTGATGAATTCTAATCCTCCTATTCTAATCTAAACTGCTGAAAGCATTTTATCCATAAGACTAACCTACTTAATCACATCAAGAAATTCAAATCAGCAGACTGTGTTTTCCAAATGCATGTCAAGGCAAAGAAATGAAATGTTGAAAGGAAAGACAAGTAACAATACAAAGAAAGGAGGCCTATTGCTCTCAGGTTGGGCCCAAACCTGAGAGCTATAGCTCCTCTAAGAACTCAGAATTGAACTCAAATCTGCCTGCCTTTTATTAAAAGATCATAATCACAAGTCTAACAACATGCCAAAAATGGCTTACAAAGAGCAAAACAGAGCTATAGCTCGTGATTCAAAATCTGCAACAAAGGTTCAAAAGTCCCCATCGAAGGCTACAACCTCAATATTTATACATTATGAGGGCCAAGCTGGCCTCCTAAATTAGTGGGGCTTGGCTGTCCAACTAAAAGTAAACTGCCGTTCCTGTAGAATCCGTTGGCTGCCTTCTAGCTCAGTGGTGATAGCTGTTGGAGCTCGGAGATGGGGTGGAGATCACGAGGAAGGTCATTCAAGGCTGTGGACAACCTTCCTACAAACCCGCAATGCCACCTTGGCTGTCTCCTTGCCTCCATCTGCGTGGTCTTTGCTCCATTTAATGTCAAAAAACCTGAAATAAACGTGTATTAGCCACATAGGCATAATGACTGCCCTCCTTCCTACAAATAACATGAATATACTAAGAAATGATGCATAAGTGATAAAAAATGAAGGGTTGAGCAAGGTAAGTAGGCCAAATGAGCCCAAAATGTTACCAAAATTTGGGGCTCATCATCACCCCCCAGCTAAAATATTTGCTCATCCTTGAGCAACTAGTCCAACTCTTCATCCTTCATTGCCTTTACTGCTACCCTTACATCCCAAGCCTCTGTAGTAGTGTCCTCCTTGCTGATATGAAACCTAGCCCTTCTGGTTACCTCTTCCCACTGTTCATTATCATCTGTCTCTGTGTTGCCTTCCATTAATCCTAGCAGCAGTGGTGGGCTGAGTTTAAGGCCAATCCAGCTGGCCTGGAGGTTTTGCATGGATTTCTTATAGAGGGCCACCCATACCAGAGCTTCCCTTATCCGAGTTGGGGTATGGTACTCTTGGATTTTCAGACTGTGGGCCAATGTATTCCATCTGCGGGTGCATGCTTGGACAGCGTTGTCTCCTAACAGTCTCTCCATGTCCTCAAAATGAGTTATGGCTTGGGCCTGTTGATCCATATATCTTAATGAAGCTTGAGGGTCAGTGGACAAATGTTGGTGTGCCGAGATTAGTGCAACTGGGTCCCTTGGTTCTGGTCTGATGAGCAATGGCTCGTTCAGCTCTCGGTTCATGACCGCTTTGGCTTCTGCTGCTCTTGTGTCCTCATGGTTCAGCCATGAGGCAAATGCCATTAATTGCATATCTCCCAAGGCCGTATTGGGATCCCATGAAACTACATTAGGCAGGGCCAGATTATGGAGGTAGAACTCCGCTAATTTGGCCCTATCCTCTGATGAACTAGTATTGCATACTTCAGTGAATTGCTGCGGGTCTTGGAGCTGAGAGATACCTCTTTGCGCCAAGGTATTGATTTGAAATTTCAGCCATTGGTCTTTCAAGTGCAGGCCATAGGATTTGGCGACTGTCAGCATTGGATAGCATCCATGGCCCAGCTGGCCATGCAGGCCAATTGTGCCTCTTTCTGCTGCAGTTGCTCTCTGAGAGCTTGCACCTCAATTTGTGCTTGTTGTTCTGCTTCCTGTAGATGTGTAGTTGGCTCCCCAAGACCGGTGTTTAGTTCCTCTTTGCCTTGCTGTTCTGCTGTGGTGTCCTTGGAGGATGTACCTGTCCCTGCCCTCAGCTCCTGTAGCTGCAATCTCAGCTTTTGGTTTTCTTCCTGTAGGAACACTCGTTGGAAATTTGCCACGTGTTTAGCTATGGAAAATTCACTTCTGGCCTCCTTGAGCTGCTCCTGCAAGGGACCTATGTCCGCCACACCCTTTGACTTGGCTATTTTCATCCACGTGTGTGTACGGACTCTTTCTTCCTCCAATGCAAAAAACAGTGGCACAGTAAATTTCTGAGGTATAATTTTGCCAGCCTCTAAAAAGTTGTAATATGAACTCAGACTTGGCTGAGGGCTGGGCTCTGGTATATGCTCTTTCTCCACTTCTTTGGGTGGCTCTACTTCGCCCTCCCTCGGTGGTGATAAGGGTGCTTCTCCTTCCATTCTCTCAGTTTCTTTAAGCCTGGCTAAGGTTTCCTATAGAGCATCTTCAGCATCCTGTAGCCGAGCTTTTGTAGTCAATTGGTCTAACCTTTCTTGCCACGTAGTTTTCTTCGGGCTTCCCCTCTCATAGGTGACTGATATCCTCGAGGGGGACCTTTCCTTGGGCGAAGTAGGGGCATCTTCAATAATGATTGGGCTGCTGGACGGAGGCTGTGGCTTGCCCGTCTTTATTCTCACACTTCTTCTAGCTTTAAAATATAGAGGGGTCTCCCTCTTCCTCTTCTCCTTTGGCTTAGGAGGTGTGCTGAGGGCAGCCAGCACAGCTGCTGCCTCCCTTGCAAGAATGTCAGCTTTCTTCTCCTTGGGTTTCACTTTTTCAGGGCTTCCTGTAGAAGACCCTGTTTTAGTTAATTTCGGGCTTCCTGTAGAAGACCCTTTTTCAGTTAATTTCGGGCTTCCTGTAGAAGACCTTTTTTCAGTTAATTTCGGGCTTCCTGTAGAAGCCGGTTTCGGTTTTCCTGTAGAAACAGGTGTCACCGCTTTGGTTTGTTTTGCTGCATGAGTTTTACTTTTTGACTTGGTTGCGGTTGCTGTCGAGGCACTTTTGCTGATGTGGACCTTCTCAGCCTTGTCCACTCTGCTTTGCAATCTTTTCTCTCTTGCCGTCAAAACGGGTGTGTCATCTTTCTCTTTGGCACCCTTTTTCTCTTGTTTCTTCTCTTGCTTTTCCTTCTGCTCTGTGGTCGGGGTCTTCTGGCCTTTTTCTTTCTTCGCTACGGGCACTGACTCTTTCTCCTCACTGCTAGATGAACCGAGCTCTTCGGTCAGCATCTTTATATCACCATCCTTGGTCAAATTTCTGAAGGCTTCCCATGAGAGAGGAACCTTGTATGTGTGGAGCGCATCCTCCACGAGGAGTTTGATGAGACCATGGTGGGCTACCTGGTCTGGTGTGCCTTCTTTCAACTTGGTGGCACACTCAATCAGAGACTGTAGTAGAAAGTAGGGGAGACTGAGCTTGTTTTCTACAGGTAGATCCATCTGGTGCCTTAATTCAGTGAGTAGCCGAAAGTGATACCCATATACAATGCTAAAACGGCCTTCGCAGGTGATGTACTTCATTATCTGCAGGCTAACTTCATTCCACGGTGGCAGTAAACTGGTTCTACGAACCCCATTTTTATCTTCTGAGAATTCCTCCTCTGGTGGAAAGAATTCTTTCTTAGCCTGTTGGCCCAATTTCCTTTCTTCTTTATCCCATGGTAATCCCATTGGGAGCTAATAAATCGGCTGATGAATTGTGGGGTGAGTCTGAGACTCAAACCCCTGAAGTTAACGGTGGCCAAATGTTTTGGATTTCGGCCTCAGAGCTTGCAAAAAATCCTCTGCCACCTCGTCGTCATAGCCCTGCAATTTGTCACAGAAGGATATCCATTGCGCTCGCGTGAAGAGCTCCACCACCTCAGGATTTTCTCTTAACTTCGTTGAATCAGTTGGTTCCCTTCTGATGAACCCACCTGGCATGGTGAAAACTACTGCGTTAGCTGGAGGTGGCGAATGTGGAAGAGATTTGGCCTACTGGGACAGAGCGTAGAATTATGCCTCTGTCATGCATATAATTCACAAAGCTTATCTCCCGAGGACCTTATCTCAGCTTAATTACACTGACATCCTGTAGGACGACAATTCATGCAACGGCAGACAATATTTGCAAAAATTTTCTACGACCAGACTGTAGACGTCGATTCTGCCACCCTCAAAACCAATTGCATGGAGAGTTCAGGCTTACCTTTTTTAATCCGCCACCTTTTGACGTGAGGAACCCGATTTCCTGTAGAAACAGCTTTCCTGTAGGAGCAGCGCGCGAATTCTGGAGGATACTGCAGTGGGTCTGCGCTCTTGGTGTTGCTTCACAGGCGTTCGAATGGCCAAGGACTTGGAGTGTCGAGCTGCAGAGGGATCCGGATGATCACTCGAGTCTCAAACGGTGAATGATAAATGCATGGGGTGGCAATCTAGCCGATTAGATTTGAATTCGGCGGAATCCGTGGCGCGGGGGTGAGCTGTCCCTGCCGGACCGTTGGACGACGTCACTCCATCATTCGTCTACGAGTTCCCTTACTGCCGCATCATTCCCCGCAGATCCGCCGCCGTCTCTGCTGTTAAAACTCGTTTTTCCCGACGGGATGGCTCTCACGTGTGCACTGCCCGTTCCTTTTTGCCACGTCCACCGCCCCAAACATCCGACTAAACCACTAACTGGTCGACGTGGCCAGTCGAATGGCCATACAACCGCTCAACCCATTCACTTCACACTTGCAAACATTTTCAAAGTAAAATTCATGCAATTCGACGGAAGAAAGGGTCGAGGCACTTACCTGTGCGGCCGCAACACGATTTTTCGGTTCTTGGACGACGATGAGTGGATTCATTTGCTGCTGGTGGATTTGCACAGGTCCGGCGGTTCATATTCACAGGCCGCTGACGATGAATTGGATGCTTCGGCTGCATGCGCCCGCGTTTTCATTGCATGTGGCAAGCGCTGTGAATGGTGTACACTCTAGCGGGCTTAACTGTTACGGGACTCCTGCAGGATGTCCTGTAACAGTTTTTCCTCCTCGGGTGCATGCTGCACGACAAAGGCAGTGGCCTCACGATCACGTTCACAGAGCTCATGGATGGCTGGGATGGATATGGTATGACATCTCAGTGTTTTTCTTTTAAAAAAAAAATTGCTTTCTCTTGATAACTCAATGATCTGCTTTGATGGTGCAGGTATCTTCATTGCATGTCGACAGGGGTGGTAGAAAGAGGTGACAGCAGTGTGTAAGGGTGACAACAGTAGCTTGCATGCGTCCAAACCGATCCTTGGTCGTTAGATCTCCTCATACAATGAATTCTGGGCCGTCCCGAACTTCTACATGAAGTTTCCTGTAGAAATACAGAACTTCCTGTAGAAAGTTTGCATTTCCTGTAGAAAGTCTGCACCTTCCTGTAGAAAGTCTGCATCTTCCTGTAGAAGACTTAAGTTGTGATGAAATCGTGCCCATACCTTGGAGAAGATGAGCATTCTTGGAGGAGGTGCTGGTGAGGTCTCCTGGCAGCATGATAAGGATCCTTGGCTTTGAGTTGAGAGACCTCCTCTCCTTCATAGAACACCTGCAACCTGCATGCATTTTCACATTATAAACTTGTTGTCCCTGTCCTTTTTGCATATTGTTTTTTCTTTTTCTTTTTTTTCTTTTTTTTGAAAGATAGCAGGGGCACCTCAATGAGGTTTTCACCCTTGCCATCTGCCTTAAGCGCCTCAGAGAGGTTTTCACTCAAGGATCTTTTTCAAATCTCTTTTTTCTTTTTTTTTTGAAAGACAATAGGGGCGCCTCAATGAGGTTTTCACCCCTACCACCTGCCTTGGGAGCCTCAGAAAGGTTTTCACCCAAGGATCTTTATTTTTATTTTTATTTTTTTAGATCTTTCAGGGTATGCCCAAAGCAGAGGCAGAACCCTTCTCTATGACCAACACCGATTTCTCCATAGTTTTGATGAACTCTTGTCTTGAGAGAGGTTTCCTGTAGATCTTCAATCGATGCCCATTTACAAGCATGGGGATGGCTTCCTCATCAATGGTCCGAATAAGAACAGATCCATTGTCATGGCATTTTTCCACGGCATATGGTCCTAGCCATCTGGTTCTCAGCTTCCCCTTGAAATCTTTGTACCTGGAGTCATACAACAATGCCCAATCTCCTGGCTGGAATTGCTTGTCATGGAGGTGTTGGTCATGCCACACCTTTCTCTGAAGTTGAACCACTTCTGAGTGAAGGAGGGCCTGCATCCAGTGCTCGTCCAGTCCATTCAGCTACAATAACCTTTCTTGTTGTGCATGGCTGAGATCCAGGTCTAGCTGAGCTGCCATCCTCAAAGTGTTGTATTCAAATTCAATGGACAACAAAGCTTTCTTCCCATAGACCAGCTCATAAGGTGTGAAGCCGGTGGTGGTCTTCTAGGTGGTGTTGTAAGCCCATGTGGCCTCAACCAGGCGATCTGCCCAATCTTTCCTACTGCTGCTCACCACCTTAGTCAAAATCCCTTCCAATGCTCTGTTGGTGACTTCCACTTGCCCATTTGCTTGTGGATGATAGGGGGTGGAAGTCCTATGCTTGATTTTGTGATGAGCTAGTAGGTCTTCAATTAAGTTGGATGTGAACTGGCTCCCTTGATCGGTGACCAACTCTCTTGGGTAGCCAAATTTGTAGAAGATGTTCTCCCTTAAGAACTCAGCCACCTTTTCTTCTGTTGCTGCCTTGATTGCTTTAGTCTCTGCCCACTTCGTCAAGTGGTCAGTGCACACAATGATGTAAGACCTTTGCCTCGAAGGAGGGTTGATTGGACCCAAAAAATCCATACCCCACTTCTCAAATGGCTTAAGAGTCACTTGAGGTTGGAGAGGCATCTCATCCCTTTGAGTCGGTTTCCCCATTCTTTGGCATCGGTCACATTGGCTGATATATCTTCTGCCATCTTGATGAAGTGTGGGCCAATAGTAGCCTTCCTGCAAGATTTTGAAGGCAGTCCTCTTTGCTGCAAAATGTCCTCCACAAGGCCCATCATGACAGGTGAGGAGGATATCAAAGACTTCCTCCTCCCTTACACAACACCTTAAGATCTGATCAGGGCCAAGCTTGAACAGATTGCCCCCGATCCAAGTAAATGAGGCACTTTTTCTGATGATTCTGCTCTTCTCTCTTGAAGATAGGTGCGGAGGGAACTGTGCTGACACAAGGTAGTTTGCTATATCAGCAAACCATGGAGAGAGTACTGAGATAGCAAACAGATGTTCATCGGGCATCTGGTCATCCACTGTTCCATCCTCATCTGCAGACAAATCCAATCTAGATAAAAAGTCAGCAACAACATTTTCTTTACCTGGTTTGTCAACAATGGTCAAATCAAACTGCTGCAACAAAAGTAACCATCTAATAATACGAGCATTCACATCTGGTTTATTCATTAAATATCTAATTGCAGCATGATCCGTATGTACAAAGGTTTGATAGCCAGTAATATAATGTCGGAACTTGTTCAGTGCATGGACCACAGCCAAGAATTCTTTCTCGGTTACAGTGTAATTCAGTTCAGCTTTGGACAAGTTTTTGCTAACAAAGTAAATGGCATATGGAAGTTTTTGTTCAACTTGTCCTAAAGCTGCCCCTATGGCTTTGTTCGAGGCATCAGTGTGGATGTGGAAAGGTAGGGCCCAGTTTGGACCTCTCAAGATTGGGGCTGACACCAACTTGTCCTTTAATTCATTCAAAGCCCTCTGACAATCGTCAATCCATTTAAACTCCACATCTTTTGCCAACAGGCCAAACAATGGCGAGGCTAGCTTGCTGAAGTCTTTAATGAATCTCCTGTAATACCCTGCTAATCCTAAGAAACTCCTAACATCCCTTACCTTTTGGGGAGGTGGAACCTTCTTGATGAGAGCAATTTTGTTAGGATCCACTTGTAACCCTTGGCAAGAAATGGTATGGCCTAGCACGGACCCTTCAGTCATCAGGAATTCACATTTTTCAGGACTAAGGGACAGGTTCATATCAATGCATTTGGTTAGGACCTTTCCCAGATTGGACAATGCTTCCTGGAAGTTGGACCCATAAGGAGTGAAGTCATCCATATAGATTTCCACCGCGTCATGGACCAGCTCTGAGAAGATGCTCAAGACAGCTCTCTGGAAGGTAGCAGGAGCATTGCATAGCCCAAAGGGAAGAACTCGGTAGGCAAAGGTACCCCAAAGACAAGTGAAGGTGGTCTTATCTTGGTCTTCCGGGCTGATTTGGATTTGTTTGTACCCACTAAACCCATCCAGGAAAGAGAAGAACTTCTTTCCTGCCAGTCCATCCAACACTTGATCTATGAAAGGTAGAGGGAAATGGTCTTTCTTGGTAGCTTTGTTCAGTTCTTGGTAGTCCACACAGATTCTCCACTTCCCATTTTTCTTGGGAACCAACACCAGAGGGGACACCCATTCACTATCTGAGATGGGGTAAATGAATCCGACATCCAACAGTTTTTGCAATTCTTCCTTGACAATGTCCTTAAGGGTTGGATTCATTCTCCTCTGAGGTTGCCTAATCGGTTTACAATCCTCTTTGATGTATATGTGATGGGTACAGACCAAAAGATGGACTCCTTTCATCTCCTTATAGCTCCAAGCAAAAGCATCTAGATGACTGGCCAATAGGCTACACAGCTCCTTCTCCTGGGAAGGAGATAGGGAGGAGCTGATCTTTAACGTTCTCTCAGGGCCAAACTCCACATTCTTGACTCTGGGAGTGACAGGGTTGGTGGCACAAAGGTCCACTAAGGTGCTGGCTTGGGCATCCTCCACCAATTTCTCTAAGGATAGTGCACTGGAAGGTGGGTTCTGGATCAAGGTCTCAATCAAGTCATCCTCGGTTGGGGGGTCTCTTCTAGTGGTGTCTAGGGTGCACAAAGGTGCTGAGTACACCTCATCCTCTTCTCCTTCCTCCAACCACAGTGGTAAGTCATGCTCTAAGGAGGGTTGGGCAGGAGGGTATAGGACTAGCTGCTTGGACATAGGACCATTTTTGATGGTCATGTTTCCTACACGACAACTTATGTAAGCATCTGCAGTGGCTAACCAAGGCCTTCCCAAAATAAGAGGATATCCAGTAAGCTTTGCCTTGGGTTGCAGAACCAAGAAATCTGCAGGGTATTCCCAAGAGTCGACAGAGACCAAGACATCCTCCACAATCCCTTCGGGAGTCACGGTGGAGCGATCTACTAGTTGCAGGACTGTCGAGGTCTTCCTCAAGGAACCCTGAAGATTGAGTTTGAGCATGGTATCCCTGGTCATCACATTAATAGCAGCCCCCAGATCAATCAAGGTGTGAGGTATGATGGTGCCATTGATGTGGACATCTACTACAGGACTTCCCGGATCTAGGTACTTTGGGCAGATGACTTGTCCTAACATAAGGTCAGACAGTTGTCCTAAGACATTGATGGTTGAAGCATCTCTCTTTCGCCTGCCTGGGTGTTTGAAACACTTTTCCTTAACCAGTTTGTTGTATATTGGCACATCCTTGATGGCTTGGAGAAGTGGTATTTTCACACACAACTGCTTGAGCTCTCCCAGAAGCTCATCCTCCTCTGGGTTGGGTTGTGTGGTGGCTGTTAGTCTCTCAGGAAAGGGTGGAATAGCCTTTGGTTCACTTTCCTGTTTATCTTCCTCGTCCTCTGGGGGAGGAGGTTGGCGATCCGGAAGAATCTTTCCAGATCGAAGATTGATCTCCTGGATTTCCACAGCATAGGTAGGGCATGATGTTTCCCCAGTGTATACCTACTGGGCCTGTCTATTGTTGGGGTTCAGGTTCGGTTGAGCAGGCATTTGAGGTTGCCTTGGAGGAGCAGGAGGTAATGGTTGAGGTTGAACTGGTGGTGGAGGCAAAATGGCGGGAGGAGTGTTGTACTGGGGCCTCCACCCCGACTGAGGTGCATTCCACTGAGGTTGTGGCTGGGCATGTGAGTGATATGAATGAGTAGTGGGCTGAGTAGGGTACTGAGGTGGATAAGACCATGGAGGAGGCATAGACCAGGAAGGATGAGCAGGGGGGCCCAGGAAGGCATAGGAGTAGATTGGTTGGGGCTGTAATAAGCTTGGGGTGCCCCTTGCATCCCCTGCTGGTAACGTCTAGGTCCTTGTGGCCTCCTTTGGTTGAGGAAATAGAGAGGTTTAGTGTGGGTTTTTGTCCCTTGGTACATGGCTTTAAGCCCAGGTAAGGTTGGACATTGATTTGTGGGATGGTCCTCCTCACAAACGAAGCACACTTCACCCGAATGCAATGGGCATTCGTTCTTAGGGTGTCTCCTTGTACATCTAGGGCAGAAGATAGCCAAGGCCCTCTCAGCTTCTTCCTTCTTCTGCTCGATCCTGAATGTGTCAAGTTGCATGGCAATGGTTTGTCTCACCTCACTCTTAAGATCTTCTAATTGATTTGCAAACTCATGCTTGGAGAAAGGAATACCAGCTGAGAGAAGGTTTCCTCTACCTCGTTTCCGGGCTGCCCTAGAGTGGTTTCTAAACACAGTCTTGATGTCCTCATAAGGCAGTTGGTAAATATCTCCCCCAGCTAACATGTGAAGGGTATCTAAGAGGTCTTCAGGGACTCCTCGGAGCAGGACCAACTTGAGGGATTCAGGGTCAAGTGTGCACCTATCCCGTTTATAGCTAAGTTGGAACCTCTCCTCATAATCGTCTAAGGACTCATCATTTCCCATGGTCATCCGAAAGATTTCTCCCTTGGTTTCCTTGGACCTACAGTAGTCCCAGTACTTGGTATTGAAAGCTTGATGCATCTGAGCCCAAGTGGTGATACTATTCCCAGGTAAGCCCATGAACTAGCGTAATGCTGCATCCTTAAGAGTTGAAGGGAAGAGTTTCAGCTTCTGCTCATCTTTAGTATAGTCATAGGTTCGACAAAGGACAGAAAAATCAAACAGGAAGGTATCAGGATCTTCAGTAGTCATTCCATGGAAGTGAGGTAGAGTGGAGGGACTAATGTTTTTCATTTTCATGTCTCCATTGGTTTCTCGGATGGGGAAGGCACCTTCTATTCTCTCATCTTCTCCTCTATTGTCAGCCATAGCTTCAGATGGGATGGTATCTAATTCTTATTCTGCTATAGGATCTTCGTATATCTCAGGAGGTTCACCTATAGGTTCTTCTGGATCACTGTCACCGAAGAAGAGAGAAGGGTGACTCAGTGATCTGGTGGGGCTGTTGGGTAAGAATTTTCCTGTTTTATCTCGATTCCTACGAGGCATGAAATGGAAAGACTTTTTTGATTGCTTTTGTTTTTTTCTTTGGTACCTGCAAAACTGAAACAGATTGATCTACAACTAACTATCTTGCTGAAATAAAAATGCAGAATTGAAATGAAAGCAGGAAAGAACTAATCTACTTTGCTCAAATGGAATTGCAGGAATGGAAATGCTAGTCTATGCTTGCAGAATTGAAATGCTAATCTATGAAAGCAGGAAATGTCTATGCTACTTTTGCAAAATGGAAATGAAATAAACTACTTGGGACAAGGCAAGAGTAGGAAAATAGAAGAAAAGCAACAATTACTAATACTCTGACGCTTCCCCGGCAACGGCGCCAAAAAGATGGTGGGCTCTAGTATTGTAGCAATAATGCTACAAATCCTGAAGCCTCCTTCTCTAATTTTATCAACCCGGTAGTTCGTAACAAACTTGGAAGCGACGGTGCTATATGCACAAGTACTAGCTCTTGTCGCAGCTGTCACTTGGTCAGCTGGCACAAGTCCGCTAGGGCTCAAGCCAACTTCTATATGTTCTCAGAAGAAGCTTTTTAAGTGATGAACGAAAACTATCTCAAAGGAAATTAACCTATTTTGCAAGAATGAACTAAAAGCCAACAAAGCATGGAAACCCTAGTAAACCCTAATTTGACCAGCTTAATCCTTACGATGCAATGGTGGGAATGCAACTTCTAAAAATGATGCCATTACTTCTAGTGAGATAAGATGCATGAGTTTAAACTACTTTCATCTGAAGAGAACATGTTTTTGTATTTTTGCTCAAGTGGTTGGAGTTATGATGACTGTGCTTCTTACTGGGTCTTGACTGTGCAGGTGTAGTTCAAGGAGAGGAAGGCTTGGGAAAGGTCAGGAGGACTCTGAGAGGTTCCAGGGGATCCCTAACATCATTCCATAGAAGTTCACAACGTTCAGCTGCCTGGAAACCGTGTTTGCAAACTTCTACAGGATGTCTGCAGGGGATCCTACAGGAAGCTTGGGATTTCTACAGGAAGTCTGCTACCTTCTACAGGATGTTCTGCGGTCAGAGTTTTGGGTGATGGAGGAGTGAATGAGCTGTATGGGTGGATAGGTAGGATGAGAGGGGAGCTTGTGATAGCCTATGGACAGAGAGATGATATGGAGAAGGGGTGTGTCAAGCTGGTTGGTTGATAGAAGGGTAGAGGAAAATGGAAGGCCGAAAAGATAAAACAACGTGGATAACAGAAGAGATGGTGGCCAAATGATCTAACTGGGAGGTAAGGAGATGGCTTAGGCACGACTGAGAAGGATAAGGACGTGATAGAGTGGTGCTGCGCAATGTAAATGGAACAAATCACCTCTGTCTTGCACAAAACCGAGAATTCATCAACCTATTCTAACTGTTGTATTAAAAGCCAAAGAACAGCGATGTGAGTTAAGAGAGAAATCGTGCATGGTGCTGAAACAAGGAGTTATTGCTCAAGATCTAAATGCATGGACACTTCTACCAATGGAAATATGACTTTAAAGCTTGCATGAACATGTAAGACTACGTTTTTTGGTGGTTGGCACGGTCTACACTCCCAATCTCTAAACAGAGGTGGAAGTGAGTGTACGATCAACCTTTTCTTGGAACTCTGATGAATTCTAATCCTCCTATTCTAATCTAAACTGCTGAAAGCATTTTATCCATAAGACTAACCTACTTAATCACATCAAGAAATTCAAATCAGCAGACTGTGTTTTCCAAATGCATGTCAAGGCAAAGAAATGAAATGCTGAAAGGAAAGACAAGTAACAATACAAAGAAAGGAGGCCTATTGCTCTCAGGTTGGGCCCAAACCTGAGAGCTATAGCTCCTCTAAGAACTCAGAATTGAACTCAAATCTGCCTGCCTTTTATTAAAAGATCATAATCACAAGTCTAACAACATGCCAAAAATGGCTTACAAAGAGAAAAACAGAGCTATAGCTCGTGATTCAAAATCTGCAACAAAGGTTCAAAAGTCCCCATCGAAGGCTACAGCCTCAATATTTATACATTATGAGGGCCAAGCTGGCCTCCTAAATTAGTGGGGCTTGGCTGTCCAACTAAAAGTAAACTGCTGTTCCTATAGAATCTGTTGGCTGCCTTCTAGCTCGGTGGTGATAGCTGTTGGAGCTCGGAGCTGGGGTGGAGATCATGAGGAAGGTCATTCAAGGCTGTGGACAACCTTCCTACAAACCCGCAATGCCACCTTGGCTGTCTCCTTGCCTCCATCTGCGTGGTCTTTGCTCCATTTAATGTCAAAAAACCTGAAATAAATGTGTATTAGCCACATAGGCATAATGACTGCCCTCCTTCCTACAAATAACATGAATATACTAAGAAATGATACATAAGTGATAAAAAATGAAGGGTTGAGCAAGGTAAGTAGGCCAAATGAGCCCAAAATGTTACCAAAATTTGGGGCTCATCAGCCATACAAGCTCTTCTTCAACCTACACACTAGTTTCTCCTTCCCTTTCACCTCATATCCTTGTGGCTGCTGCATATATATCTCTTCCTCCAAATCCCCATGGAGAAAGGTTGTTTTTACATCTAACTGCTCAAGATGCAAATCTTCAGCTGCTACAAGACTTAAAATAGTTCTGATTGAAGTCATTTTAACAACAGGAGAAAATATTTCATCAAAATCAATACCTTTCTTCTGTGCAAACCCCTTCACCACAAGTCTAGCTTTATACCTCTTTTTTCCTCCATCTTCTTCCTTCAGCCTGTAAACCCATTTATTCTTCATTGTAGTTTTTCCTACAGGCAACCTGACTAAATCCAAAGTCTGGTTATGCATTAAGGAGTCCATCTCTTCTTCCATGGCTACCTCCCACTTCTTCCTGCTTTCAACCTGCATTGCTTCTTCATAACATTCGGGTTCACCGGAATCAGTCAGCAATAAATAATATAATGAAGGAGAGTATTGTTCAGGGGGTCTACTTATTCTGGTAGATCTTCTAACACCACTTTCAGGTGTTTCGGGTGCCTGTTGTTGTTGTGGTGGTTGTTGTTGTTGTGGTTGTTGATTATTATTATTTTCAGGCACCTTTACTTTTTCAGTGATTTCATCAAAAACTGCGTATTCCTTGTTTTCCTTTTCCTGTTTCTTTTCCTGCAACTGATTCTTATACAAGACCTTTTCATTGAATATTATATCTATGCTCCTAATGATTTTGTGATTTTCGTAATCATATAAGCGATAACCAAAATCATTAACACCATATCCAATAAAGGTACATTTCTTTGACTTTGCCTCAAGCTTTGTTCTATTTTCTTTATCAATATGGATAAAGGCCTCACAACCAAAAGGATTTAAAATAGAGTAGTTTACCTTTTTACCTGTCCATGCTTCCTCTGGAACACCACCATCCAAGGAACTTGAAGGCCCTCTGTTTATTAGATAAACAGCAGTATCTATAGCATCTGCCCAAAACTGTAAAGGCAATCCTGCATGCAATCTCATGCACCTTGCACGCTCCATGATTGTTCTGTTCATCCTTTCTGACACACCATTTTCTTGTGGTGTTCTTGGAACTGTCTTCTCTTTGCGAATTCCATGCTCTAAACAATACCTATCAAACTCTTTGCTGCAATATTCACCTCCATTGTCTGATCTAAGACACTTCAATTTCTTTCCTGTCTCAATCTCAACCAAAGCTTTCCATTTCTTGAAAGTATCAAATACATCAGATTTATTCTTAATACAATAAATCCAAGTTTTTCTAGTTGCATCATCAATAAAAGTAACATAATAACGAGAGCCACCAAGAGATGATACCTGAGCAGGTCCCCATACATCTGTATGCACAAGCTCTAATTTTTCATTCTTCTTTTCTTTCCCAACTCTGAGAAATCTGACTCTCTTCTGTTTTCCATAAATGCAATTCTCACAGAAGTCCAAATCAACATTCTTCAAACCCGGCAACAAATTCCTTGAGTGAAGAATCTTCATCCCCTTTTCACTCATGTGTCCGAGCCTATGATGCCATAATGCTGCATCTGCTCCTTTGGAAGTTAAAGCATTAACAGAGTTAGAAATACCATTGCATAAATACAATGTACCAACCTTTTCGCCTTTTGCTATTACCAGGGCTCCTTTGGTGACCTTCCAAGCTTTATCTGTGAAAGTTGTCACACAACCTTCACCACCTAACTGCCCTGTTGAAATCAGATTTTTCTTTAGATCTGGAACATGCCTTACCTCCTTTAATAGCCATTGGTTTCCATTCTGCTGTTTTACAAGAACCTTACCCATTCCAACGATTTTACAAGGTTTATCATCACCCAGACGAACTTGTCCAAAATCTCCTTGAACATAGTCATGAAAGTATTTCTTATCAGGTGTGGCATGGAATGAAGCCCCTGAATCTACCACCCAGGAATCAGTAATATTTTCAAAAGAAAGAATCAAAGCATCTTGTAACACCTCACCTGTCACATTTGCTTCATGATTGTTTTCTTGCTGTGCATCTCCTTATTTTCCCTTCCGAGATCTACAGTCTTTCTTTAGGTGTCCTTTCTTTCCACATTTCCATCACACTATCCCCGATCTGGACTTGGATCTGCCTTTCCTTGATTTACTGCGATATCCTGAGCTCTTTCCTCTTTCCATTTTTCTTCCTCTAGACTCTGCACTCAAAGCATTTCCCGATGTCTCACCGGAGCTTTTCCATCACATTTCCTCGCTAAGGATAGCACCAACAACATCATCAAACTTTAAAGTACTAGATCCAGAAATGGAGTTACTAATGGCCATTACCAAACCATTCCAACTTTCTGGTAATGAGCACAAGAATAACAGAGCTCTAACTTCATCATCAAAGTTTACCCCTATAGAACTTAACTGACTTGTAACTGTATTAAAATCATTTAAATGGTTTGCAACATATCCACCTTCCGACATATTCATATTAAATAACCGTTTCATAAGAAATACCTTGTTTGAGGCCGAGGGTTTTTCATATAGTTTCGACAACGTCTGCATCAAACCCTCTGTCGTGGTTTCCTTCGAAATATTGAAGGCAACTGACGCAGCAAGGCACAACCATATTGTTCCGAGTGCCTTTCTATCGAGAAGGTTCCATTCTTCGTCTTTCATACCCGTCGACATCTTTGTTTTTCCGCCCAATGGTAGGTATAGATCTTTCTGATATAGATAATCTTCCATCTGCATCTTCCACAGCGAGAAGTTTTGGCCGTTAAATTTCTCGACCCTAAACTTACCATCTTCCGCCATTGCTCCCACTCGAACCAGGAACCCTTCTTTCCTGCGAGTTTATCAGCCAAATAGACCTTCGGCTCTGATACCAGTTGTTAGAAAATTATATATTACGGAGCAATGGAACACATAAAATATTGCAGAAATATAAACACAGAAAACGCACAAAACAAGAGAGACACAGATATACGTGGGTGATGAGAGACACAGATATATGTGGTTCACCCAGTTTGGGCTACGTCCACCCCGAACAGCCAGTCCTTCCTTTTTATTATCCAACAAAATGAAGAGACACAACCTACAGCAAATCCGCTGTAATATCCTCTGTTTTCTCTCACAGTCTCACCTCTCTGTTTCTCACTCACATAATACACATCTATCACACAACCTCAAATACAATACCCTCATACAAAGAGAGGGGTTGCCTTCTAGGGCAAAAAACCCTAAACTAAACATAAGTTCTACCGTCAGATCATCCGCCTAATGAACAACCCAGATTGACTAGAAATTACTATACTTTTACAAGGCAATTTTAGCAGTCACCCCACCTTGGACCCCCCTTGCAGCGAACATTTTACGGGCGGCGTTGCCACTCCCATTTCGAGCTGGGGTCCCATGTGGCGATACCTTTGAGTATAGAAGATAATCAAGCTCCACACCCAACACAAATCACCAAGGGCAGAGCGAAAGAAAATTTTTTCTTCTCATAAACCCAACAATAAGCATTCTTTGATTTGAAGAATTGCCTCTATTCTGCACTAATTCTCACATTACCAGACCTGCAACAACCATTTGAGATTGAGACAAACGCCTTCAACTATGCTATTGGTGCGGTTCTTACTCAACATGGGCATCCAGTGGATTACCACAGTGAGACACTTTCAGACACAGTCTAAAAGTACCCCACTTACAACAAAGAAATGTATTCCATTGTGCAAGCCTACCATCAGTGGAAGCATTACATTATGAGGAAGGAAACGGTCATCCACATAAACCACCAACCTCTATAGTTCATACAGACACAAGGGAAGATGCAAAATGATCGCCATCAGAAATGGTCCACCTATTTGCAATAGTTCCATTTGAACATTAAGTATAAGAAGGGCAACACCAATAATGTTGTTGATTTCCTCAGCCAACCAACAGTCATGGCGCTGATCACTGTGCTCGACTCCTGTGGACACAAGACATCAGGGTGGCTGCATATTTAGAAGAGCTATCCATAATTCGACAACATATACCAAACACTCTTGGAAGGGAAGCAAGTTCCAAATTTTCACCTTTAGGATGCACTGTTATGCCACCTAGGACACATCTGTGTTCCTTCAAGTGAGCATTCCAAGATGATTTGGGAGCCATACTACAGTCAGTTCGCTGGACATTTTGGAGTAGAGAAAATAATGGCGGTATTGCAGAATTATTTTTATTGGTCAAAACTTCGTCAGGATGTTTGGAAGTATATTAGGTCCTATGAGAAGCAAGGCCTATATACTCCTCTACCTACTCCTAGCCAGACTTGAGGAGCTATCTCCATGGATTACATGCCAGGCCTTCCTTCTACTAAGCACGACGATGATTGCATTTTTGTGGTTGTTGACAGATTCTATAATATGGCCATCATGGCGGCTTGCAAGAAGAGTATCACAATAGAGTCCACTGCTAAGCTCTTCTTTGAGCGAGTATGGGTACACTTTGGGATCCCACAGTCCATTGCCTCAGATCAGGACAGTAGATTCCTGAGTACATTTTGGTCAAGTCTCTAGTTGATGTGTTGTGGCCACAACCACCACCCTATTAAAACTTGCCCTGGTAGCAATTTTGAATGGGTCCCCTAGAAGTGCGATCTTTCATCTCTCCGAATGATCTGTTTTATCCCAGTGATTTTAACTCTATGACGAGTCAAATTTTCAATTCCTAATGGTTAAGCCCCTTTAATAAATCTCTGCTGCATGGTTCATTCATGACCCAGCCTAGCCCTTCATTCATTCCCTTCAGCAAGACTTTCCAAATCCTCATAAGCATCCATAGTACATTTATGCTCGCATGCATAATCACCCCCACCCTCACTATAGTCGTTTGTGTACTTAACACACAAAACCTTCTATCACACCTCATTTCCATTTTAACTCTTTGCAATGAAAGACTTCACAAACATGCATAAATCATCCCTTTTTCACTTATCACACTCAACCTTGGCACACAACGCATACCATAAGGCACCGGACCCGAAGACACTAATAACCATATTTCATATATATGTTGGGTCCAAAGCCCTGTCGCATATTGCAATTGGCCAAGGTCTAAGGCTTATATATATAAGGTGCGCCACTATACTCCGAACTCGATGGCACTATTAACCATACTTCATACATATGTCGAGTTCGGGGCCATATCCCATATCGCATATCGGCGGAGCCCGAGCCTTATACACAATGTGCACGGTGATATGGCGAACCCACCGAGCTTATCAAATATGATATATATGTTTTCAGGTCTGGGGCCATATCACATATCACAATCGGTGGAGCCCCAAGCTTGTGCATATTGCGATATGCGATATGTCAGACCTGACGATATTTATAGGCCCTGATACATAAAATTTGAGGTCCAACCTAAGCGATCGGAGCAGGATTTTCTTTGTATTCCTATGTTTTCCAAATTTCCAGATATAACAAAGGAAGCGTGTTTTTAGTGTAAAAGGCGCGCCTGTGGAGTCTCGATAGTGTAATCGCACATTAGGGAAGTGGAAGGCATGGGTACTGCGACCCGCGGAGGGGCCGATACCTAATTGCGATTAAGTGAAGCCCTCGAAAACCATGCCAAGCCTATGGATTAAGCGGGAAAATTGTGTGTTACGTGTGTTTTGTGCGTAGACCCTTTTCTTTCACACTTATTCCCCATAGTTTTATAAAAGTTAATGAAGGCAAAGTTTATGTTTTGTTTGAACATTTTCGTTATATTGTTCACAATCATGAAGCTAATGATAACTATCTCTGTAGGCGAGAAGTAAAGGATGCAGGAGTGGATTTAAAGAGTCATGTATGCAGAAGCATTATGTTTAAAGATGCGGTCTTAGGCGTTCCAAGTCAGAATCCCACACGTTTCCTATGCATTCTGAAAGAAAAGTTGTCCCAGTTTTCATCATGGGGAGGTGACACACAGTCACCCTTTTTATCAACATCTGTTCACTTCCTCAGGAAATGAAGCACTCCAGCAGATATTATTTCTACGTGTCAGCGATTATGCTGACGATCCTATCTCTGTATACTCGATTTGTATATCAAAAACTATGGGTGGAGATGAAGAGGGAGGGAAGACCAAGAATCACAGGCTTTTGCATAAGTATTACCTTTGAAGATGAGGAAAGGGCTTTTTCTTTTGGCAGAACATCTTTTGTTTATTGTCAGTAAGGAAGATTTTTTGGGTCAAAGAAGGATCCTTTTCTCAGATTGATTTTCCTCTTCTTTATATGTTAAGAATCAGGATGTTGTTGTGAGCATAAATATGAATGTGATTTGTGTTTGTGCCCATTGATGACTTACAGTTTATGATTAGCTTTGGTTGTTTGAATGTGATTCTTCATCATAGTTAATTCATGAGCAATCCCTGATTTGAAACTATGTTAAACATTAGTTGCAAGCTTTAATTCCATAAAAGGAATGTGTATTCCTGTATGAGTGATTGGATTGCAATTTAGAATTGATGCAGCCTTGTTCTTATGTGAACTAGTAATTGATTCATTTAGACTTGGGATTCATATATGATGTTTAACCTCTCTTTCGTCATGCTCCTACAGGATAGATTAGGATAGCTAGAACTAGATTAGAGTAGTTAGAAGTAGTGTAGATAGGATTTAATACATAGAGGTTAGCTGTTTTATTTTGTTGATTTAATTGAAGTCTTCCTCCCGAAAGCAATCTATCAATGCATTTAACAGTTTATGGGGTCCCTTAAAACCCATTGGAACTAGCCATTCCAAATGAAAGTAGGTCTAATTTGGGCTTGCGATCGGGTTAGTTCTCCTTGTTGGTAAAGCGAACATTTGCCATGTCAACAAATTCGCGCTAGAAGGAGGGCCTGAACCGCTGTCCACAGCTTTTCAAGATTTCATCTATAAGTGCCACGCATGGATTCAAGAAGATTAATACATGGATTTTGAAGGTCGAAAAGACCCCTCCTCTCATTCGGAAAAGCCTCATTTTGAAGAAGAGACACTGTGGGAGTATCCTGTCACTCAGGAACAACTAGTCAAAAGACTTACTCGGGCTTATGCTCGTTCCCTATCACAGCTCCCTATCTTTCAGTCATTACCTCTGATAGCAAAAAGAAAGTCAAGGGTCTATCACATAAATGAACAAACGTCTACAACCCCTTCTCTTGAAGATATTGTGCTTGATTCTTTGCAGAGTATCAACTCTCCTTGGGAAGAGATCCCTGAGGATTCCCCGTCTGAAGGCAATCACTAGCCTGATTTGGAAAATCCTAATGAAGAAGCCCTCAACCAGAACATCCCTATCCTATTTATAACATTGATTACAATATTGTGGATGATCTTAAGAAATCTAGGGCTAATATCACATTGATTTGTTGAAATTAACATAGCAAAGAGATTTTCCCTTGAAAGCTATGAATGAGAGAAATTCCAAAACTCTCATTGTCCAAAGAAACCAAACCAAGAAGTCAGTGTCCAAACCTGTCAACACCTCCATTGCAGCCCAAATGCCTCCAGCTATGGAAGCCACTCTGTCCAAAATGAATCGAAACCCCCAAGATGTTAGTGCAACCATGATAGTGAGGAAATCAAAATCCATGACTCCACCTTTCCTTATCACATTTGAAATCTTCAACATGAATGTACAAAATTGCTTGGTAGATTTTGGTGCCTCATTCATTGTTATGCCTTACGCTATTGCTAAAAGACTGCATGCAATACCCAAGAGAATTGGAACCCAAATTATGCAATTAGATAGAACAAATGTGAAAGTACTTGGGGAGTTAAAAGATGTGTTGATTTAGATGGCTGTTAAACCACAATACATGCAAGTCGTTGATATAGTGGTAGTCGACATGTCTGAGGCTTATGGAATGTTGCTCAGTAGGGACTGGTCATCAAATCTGAATGGATATTTCTCAACTGATTGGTCCCATCTCTTGTTGCCTCATAGCGGAAAAGGTGATATGTTGAGAGTTGATCGAGAAAGATACATGAAGTATGTGGTAATGGAACTAAACAACCCCAATGAACTTGTAATGTTTAATAACTCCATCCTTGGGAATTATAGTTTTGACCTTTGTACCACCGAAACTTGTTTCAAAGAATTCTAGGCAGAAACAGTTGAAGAAACTGTGACAAACACGTAGTTGGAAGCTCTCCCCCATGATCCAACTGATGAATCATCTTGTATTATAGTAGATGGTAGGACTAATTTCGTAAGACGCAGTTCATTGAATGTAACATTAGATTCTATTTTTTGGACGCTCTATTTTGATGGCTCTAACTGCCTTGGAGGCATAGGCACTGGAAACGTTCTCATTGACCTGCAAGGGAACCAACATCTGATGGCCAACCGGTTGGAGTTCACGTGCACCAACAACACGATAGAATGCGAAGGCATGCTGCAGGGCCTCAAAAGGGCCATTGATATGAAAGTGAAAAATCTTAAAGTTTTTGGTGACTCGCAGATAATTGTGGACCAGGTAAGGAAAAGGATGCGCTACAATTCGCCACACCTGGTAAGGTACCAACATGAGGTATGGAGCTTAATTGACAGTTTTGATGCTTTTAATATTTCATACATACATCGAGGGAAAAACCAAGATGCCGATCGGATGGCTGGTATGGCTGCAAAACTTTTTCCTAATCTTACATTGAACAAGAATAAATTTTATGTTGAATTAATTTTCAGACCATCCGTACCTGATAACATCTCAAATTGGCAGGTGTTCGAAGGTGATAATCAAATCCCTGAATTCCTGCATTGCGAAAAGGCATTCAAAAATACATTCATTGGTGAAAAGGAGTGTAAGTATATACTCACAGTAACTAACCACTTCACCAAATGGACTAAAGCCATCCCGCTTCGGAAGGTTAATGAGGACGAGGTAATATCTTTTATGGAGAAATCTATTATCAATAGGTTCAACATCCTTTACGCTCTCATATTTGATAATGCTTCTTACCTTTCATCTCTAAAATCAACTGGATTTGCTATCAATAAACCAATCTGCATAAGGCACGCATCAGACTATTATCCCCAAGGAAATGAAGAGCTAGTCCTAAACTGGGGCAAGTTGAGTAAGACGAAAGGTGAACACATGAAGTTTTAGCACTTATGGCTAGGCCCGTTCCAAATTAAAGAAAAAAATGGTTAGGGAACTTACAGATTGAAAATTTTATAGGGAGAAACTGAAAAACTCCCTGTTAATGGCCAACACCTCAAAAGATACTTCCAGTAGCCACGCACGGTGGTTACCTCCTGAGTAGGTTAGGACTCCTTTTATTTTTTTGTTAGCTTAGTTGCATTTTCATCTTGTCCATTCCCGTTTTGCGCAAAGTTTATTTTTCTGTTGTTTGCAATTTTAGTCTTTTGCAACCATCTGATTTCTGTCTTCTAGCCTTGTTTTCACCTTCTCAAACCTCTTCAGATTGCCTTCATTCACTACCTTCAGATTTTTCATCCCTCATTAACCTGTTGATGGATCTGTTAATCCTAAATCCATCATTACCTTGCAAATCAAACAAATTTTCAATGAGCCATGAGAACTTAAAAATAAAAAAATCAGCAATGGAATTCAAAACCGAAGTCACTCAGTGGCATCTGTTGGGAACTAGGTGAGATCTGTTGATAACTTGGATATCTGGAGCATGTAGGGGCATCTTTATAAAACAAAAATGTGTAACTACAACTAGACTGGAATGGAGGAACACTGCATTTTTAAATAAATCCCACTCAAACCTAGCCTATACTTGCCTGTAAGGTTTGCAGTTATTCTCCATTGGTCCCATCCACCACACTAAATTCTCCAATACCTGTCATCTACAAGTATACCTCGTTTCATGGGCTAAGCTCAATGTCATACACCCTAGTCCTTGTGCCTGAAACTAGAAGGACATATTTAAAAGAAAATGAAATGTCGAGTCCTTGTGCCAATCTGGAAGGATGGGTTGTTTGGGAAGCCCGTTAGAGTAGGGACTATTGCTGGGCTCAGAGTACTGGTTAACATAGCAAACCCAACCTTGCTTAAGCAGTTTAAAAATATGGCATGATCCATGACTGCGCCCCATTCAATCATATGAAAATATAGCACTGAAATTATTATACAAAGTGAAGATAAACATATCTACATAAAGAGATGAGGCACACACCTAAAACGTGTATTAGAAAATCATTAATGGCCCTAAAAGGATTTTGAAAATTGGAAACAAGTAAAGGAAGATCAATAAATCCCATAATACTACCATTGGAGAATGCCTGTCAAAACCCTATTAGTCAGTAGAATCTATTTGTTTTTATCCCACTTGAAGCAGTTAATGTTGAAGTGGAACCCATGCCCGTCCATCTGTACAGTTTGCATTTCAAGTTTATCTTAATAGCCTGATGTGTTATTGATCCAAGGTTTATTTGGAAACAGAGATAACTGGTTTGTCCAGCGGTTCGCCATTCGTTGTGGCCACAACCACCACCCTATTAAAACTTGCCCTAGTAGCAATTTTGAATGGGTCCCCTAGAAGTGTGATCTTTCATCTCTCCAAATGATCTGTTTCATCCCAGTGATTTTAACTCTATGACAAGTCAAATTTTCAATTCCTAATGGTTGAGCCCCTTCAATAAATCTCTGCTACATGGTTCATTCATGACCCAGCCTAGCCCTTCATTCATTCCCTTCAGCAAGACTTTCAAAATCCTCATAAGCATCCATAGTACATTTATGCCCGCACACATAATCACCCCCACCCTCACTATAGTCATTTGTGTACTTAACACACAAAACCTTCTATCGCACCTCATCTCCATTTTAACTCTTTGCAATGAAAGACTTCACAAACATGCATAAATCATCCCTTTTTAGCTTATCGCACTCAACCTTGGCACATAACGCATACCATAAGGCACCAGACCCAATGGCACTATTAACCATACTTCATATATATGTCGGGTCCGAAGCCCCATCGCATATCGCAATCGACCAAGGTCTAAGGCTTATATATATAAGGTGTGCCACTATACTCCGGACCCGACGACACTATTAACCATACTTCATACATATGTCGGGTCCGGGGCCATATCCCATATCGCATATTGGCGGAGCCCAGGCCTTATACACAATGTGTGTGGCAATATGGCGGACCCACCG
Organism: Pinus tabuliformis; assembly: GCA_031772625.1. Lineage (NCBI taxonomy): Eukaryota > Viridiplantae > Streptophyta > Pinopsida > Pinales > Pinaceae > Pinus > Pinus tabuliformis. Next base: position 305,884,543 of record CM062807.1, read on the forward strand.
AGCTTATCAAATATGATATATATGTTTTCGGGTCTAGGGCCATATCGCATATCGCAATCGGCGGAGCCCCAGGCTTGTGCATATTGCGATATGCGATATGCCGAACCCAACGATATTTATAGGCCCCGATACATAAATTTGAGGTTCAGCCTAAGCGATCGGAGCGGGATTTTCTTCGTATTCCCGTGTTTTCCAAATTTCCAGATATAACAAAGGGAGCGGGTTTTTAGTGTAAAAGGCATGCATGTGGAGTCCCAATAGTGTAATCGCACATCGAGGAAGTGGAAGGCATGGGTACTGCGACCCGCAGAGGGGCCAATACCCGATTGTGATTAAGTTAAGACCTCGAAAACTGTGCCAAGCCTATGGATTAAGCAGGAAAATTGTGTGTTACATGTGTTTTGTGTGTAAACCATTTTCTTTCACACTTGTTCCCCGTAGTTTAATAAAAGTTAATGAAGGAAATGTTTATGTTTTGTTTGAACATTTCTGTTATATTTTTCACAATCATGAAGCTAATGATAACTATCTTTGCAGGCAAGAAGTAAAGGACGCAAGAGTCGATTCGATGAGTCATGTATGCAGAAGCGTTGTGTTTAAAGATATGGCCTTAGGCGTTCCAGGTCAGAATCCCACGTGATGCTTGTGCATTCCAAAAGAAAAATTGTCCTGATTTTCATCATGGGGAGGCGACACACAGTCACCGTTTTTATCAAAATATGTTCACTTCCTCAGGAAATGAAGCGCTCCAGCAAATATGCTTTCTACGTTTCAACGGTTATGCTGACGATCCTATCTCTGTATACTTGATTTGTATATCGAAAACAGTGGGGGGAGATGAAGAGGCAGGGAAGACCGAGAGTCACTGGCTTTTGCATAAGTATTAACTTTGACGATGAGGAAAGGGCTTTTTCATTTGGAAAAACAACTTTTGTTTATTTTGAGTAAGGAAGATTGTTTGGTTCAGAGAAGGAGCCTTTTCTCAGATTGATTTTCCTCTTCTTTATATGTTAAGAATCAGGATGTTGTTGTGAGCATAAATATGAATGTGATTTGTGTTTGTGCCCATTGATGACTTACAGTTTATGATTAGCTTTGGTTGTTTGAATGTGATTTTTCATCATAGTTAATTCATGAGCAGTCCCTCATTTGAAACTATGTTAAACATCAGTTGTAGGCTTTAGTTCCATAAAAGGAATGTGTATTCCTGTATGAGTGATTGGATTGCAATTTAGAATTGATGCAGCCTTGTTCTTATGTGAACTGGTAATTGATTCATTTAGAATTGGGATTCATATATGATGTTTAACCTCTCTTTCGTCATGCTCTTGTAGGATAGATTAGGATAGCTAGAACTAGACTAGAGTAGTTAGAAGTAGTGTCGATAGGATTTAATACATAGAGGTTAGCTATTTTATTTTGTTGATTTAATTGAAGTCTTCCTCCCAGAAGCAACCTATCAACGCATTTAACATTTTACAGGGTCCCTTAAAACCCGTTGGAACTAGCCATTCCAAATGAAAGTAGGTCTAATTGGGGCTTGCAATCGGTTAGTTCCCCTTGTTGGTATAGCGAACATTCGCCATGTCAACACGATGTTGGATACAAAACTTTTTAAGTCCACAACTTTCCATCCCCAAACTGATGGCTAAACAAAGGTTGTCAACAAGATGATTGTACACATTCTGTGCATGTACAACTCGAAGCACCCACACACGTGTGATGAAAGTCTCCCCTATGTCCAATAAAGCTACAACAGAGCTCTCCATAGCTCAACAAGCCACATCCCCTTTCAGGTAGGGCTGTGATTTCAACCATAATGCCCCATTGATGTGGTCATTCCATTTGCAGCCACTCAGGTAGATTTGGCTCACGTTTAGTCCTAAGTTGAAAGGATTAACAACTTCATTGAGTGCATTCAATGCATTTGCCAACAGGTCCATGATATATTAGACAAAGCCAATGCTAAGTACAAGTAGCGCCATGATCATCATCCAGTGTCACACAAGTTCCAAGTGGGCGACAAAGTTTGGCTACATTTACAGAAGGAGCTCATTGTTGGACCCCATCGCAAGCTTCACCCACTCTGATATGGGCGATACACCATCACCAAGGTCATCGGTGACAATGATTTTGAGCTCAGAATCCCACCGTTCATTGGTCTACACTCAGTGTTCAATGTAGATCGCCTTCGACCATACTTTCCACCATTATTGGACACTTCTGACATTGCAGAATAAATCACACCAACATAGCTCAACCTGGACTGAATGGAATAGGCCAAAACTAATCAAATCATGGAAAAGCATATCAAGAACACTCACCAACAGAGGATACATCTATATCGAGTTGTCAAAGTAGGCCAACTCCTTCACTAGGGCAAGTGGTTCACAAGGGACCAGGTTCGACAGAAATTTCCTCACCTCATGGAGAAAAAGCATGCAATGGGGACCATTACTTCCTAACAGGCGAGGAATGATACAGGTGGATATTGGTGTCCACCTTCCTATTCCACCTAGACCCCCCAAGTCAATTTCATCTGTTTTCTTTTTTATTTCAACATTTACTATTTTTAGCATTTTTTTGGGTCCTGAACTTCCGGAGCAGTTTTGACCCCCTAAACGGCATTTTTTGGGGTTCGCAACAGGCCCATATCCATAGGAAAGGGCATACATCGAAACCTGTAGTACTTAGAGAGAAATTTCTAATAAGGTATCGTACACGCCAAACAGAGATAATATGACCAAGTTACAACCCTGGGAAGTTGGTTGCCCAACTAACCCCAACGGGGCCAACAAACTCTTGGTGTTACATCTCCTGGGGTTAGGGTTTTGGTTGTTTAGGGTTTTCTCATGTTTTCCAATAATAAATATACTCTTGATCCTCATTGTAACACAGTTCAGAGGCATGTAGCTGCCACATCTCTTCTCAGAGATAAGTTGCCATCGCCCGAGCTATCTTATTTCCATTTTGTTTGTAAGCATAGTTCAATATTTTTATATTAATGAAATAAAGTGTTTTCTGCTGCATATTTGTGTTTATGATTATATCTATAATTTTTTGTGTTCATATTTAAGTTTGGATCAGATATCTTGGGTGAACTGAATACGATTTAGCATAAAATTCCCTCACGATAAGCTTCTTGAGCTCACTTTTGTCTGACACATAGATCTTGTCCCTAAATATGACCAAACCATCTCTTGTGAGATGATAGTCCATATCCTGATCACCTATACCTTGTTGTAACATGTGTATAAGATCCCTATACATGTCATCCTATTATCTTGCTTGCAAGATTCATTCCTGTAAATCTGTCCCATAGAAGCTCATAGCTATTATCTGATTTACCTATACTCTCCTGCTAAGAGCAATTGCCACCCTATTCTCTTTCCCCTTAATGTACCTGATCTCAAATTAAAACTCATTGATCATTGCCAACCATCTAGCTTGCTTGTTATTCAGATTTAATTGGTTAAACAAGTATCTCAAGCCACTGTGGTTTCTCATCAGTACAAACCTCCTACCAAGAAGGTAGTTACTCCACATCTTCAAAGCGTGGATGATCACTACCAACTCAAGATCATGTGTAACATAATTCTACTTGTGCTCATTCAGTTTCCTTGATTCATAACATACCACTTGTCCCTCTTGCATCAATACCCCACTAAGTCCCTTCTTGCAAGAATTTGTGCACACCACAAACTCTTTATCCAAATCTACAATCTTTAAAACTAGAACATTGGTCAAAAACTCCTTCAAATGCTCAAAATTGGCTACACATTCCTTTGTCTATTCAAATTTCTTATCTTTCCTCTGCAATTATGTACTGGGATAGGAAATATGGGAAAATTTCCTGATGAACCTCCTATAATAACCTGCTAACCCCATGAATGATCTTACCTCATCGACATTTCTAGGAGTTGCCCATTCCATGACAACTTTTATCTTTTCTAGATCCACAATTATGCCTTCCTTGGAAACAACATGCCCCAAGTAATGTGCCTTTTTCTAAAAGAAAATGCATTTACTAATCTTGGCACACAATTGATTCTCTCTTATCAATCTCAATACTGCTGCTAAGTGTTCAACATATTCTTCCTCATTCTTGGAATATATCAATATATCATCAATGAATACAATAACAAACTTGTCCAGATAAGGATGTAATACACCATTCATCAAGCACATAAAAGAAGCTAGAGAATCATCAAACCAAATGGAACTACAACAAACTCATATGCCCATACCTGGTCCAAAAAGGCAGTATTGTAGATGTCCTCTTCTTTAATGTGTATCTAATGATATTTGGATCTCAAGTCAATCTTCAAGAACACTTCTACTCCCTTCAACTGGTCAAATAAGTCATCAATCCTTGGCAATAGATACCTGTTCTTGATGGTCACCTTGTTCAACTGCTTGTAATCAATGCACAATCTGAGAGTACCATCCTTCTTCTTCATAAACAACATTGGTTCACCCCAAGGTGATACACTTGGCCTAATGTATCCCTTGTTAAGCATTTCCTTCAGCTGCAACTTTAACTCCACTAACTCTAGTGTACTCATCTTGTATGGTGCCTTTGATGTTGATGTTGCCCCTAGTACCAAATCAATAGAAAAGTCCACTTGTATAGGAGGTGATAATTATGGATTCTCTACGAGAAACACATCTTGAGACTCTTGTAGAACTAGATACCTTCTCAAAACTTCCTCATCCTCATCATCCTTACCTTTATCACTAGATATATGTACTGCAAATAACACACACCCTTCCTGCAATTGTGATTTTCCTGCATAGTTGTAACCATTCTGACTGACGTTTCCTTCTTCTTACCCTGCAAGATTATTTGTTCCCCATTGTCATCCAAGCACTCAATGGACTTTTCATAACAATCCACTTTGGTCCTGCAAAGATATATCCAATCCATACCCAAAAGCAAATTATACAATCCCAATGGAAGCACATTCAAATGTGTTGACGTAGGCATACCATTCAACTCAAATGCACAAGCTCTTACATAGTGATGAACTCTTTTCTTAGTACCTATGGCCAATTTCACTAACTAAGACTCTACAAGCACTTATTTATTCAAACCAAAATTATCCACTAGGTAATTTAACATAACTATAATTAGATCTAGAGTCAATAAAAATAGAAACAACTTGATCACAAATCTTACGTCCATCTCGATAATAGATGCATGGTGATTTTCTTGCCTGTTATCCAATGTTGCATAGATCTGTGAATACTTTGTCCAACATCCCCCACTTTTTGTGCTTCCTTTTTACTGTAGATCACAAGTCCAACAATGTAAAGGTTTCCTACCATCGCCCTTATTCTTCTCCTCAGACCAAAATCCATGTTCTCTATTAGGTGCATTAAACTTCTTAGGTGGTGCTACACTCTCTTTGTTACCCGTATCCTGAGGTCTTGTTGATTCTTATCTGATTTCCATTTATTATTATCATTACCTTTCCAATCTTGTTTGGTCTCACATCTACGCTTTTATTGCTCATAACAATGCTTTAACTTCCTGATGGCTTCCTCCAATGATCTAGGCTCATCAAACTCAATCTTGTCCTTGAATTCTACCAACAACTCAATGATGAATCTCGGAATATTTGTTTTCTCCTCTTTAAGATAACGCACATACCTCAATAACTCCAAGAATATTCTAGTGTACTCCTCATTGGTCATGGATCCCATCTTCAACTTATAGAATTATTTTTCCCTATCATCATAGTATCTCTCTGATAGATACTTCTTCTTGAAAAGCCTCTCGAAATCACTCCAAGTCAACTCCTCTTCCTGAATTCCCCTAACATTCTTTACATATTCCCACCAAATGACTACTTTACCTTTAAAACTAGAAGTCACTATCCTGACATTCATGTTCTCTGAGTAATCATGTAATCTGAAGAACATATTCATCCAGAGTAACCATGCTTCTACATCCTGCGTGTGGTGCAAGGAAATTCTCAGTGCGAACACAAACAATTACTCTAGACCGAGAGAACGGGTCTAGCCACAAACAAAAAATCTATGGAAAATCTCCTTAAGCTAGAGTCAATTAAGAGGGCCTACCTCTTAGAACACTATTCCGCTTGGTGATGGTCCTGCTTCCTCACTCCAGCTATCTTTCGTTTCCTTCCTTCGAATACCTAAAACAAGCAAACAACAACAACAACAAACGTGATAGCAAACAATATTATATTCAGCCTACTTAATAGGTCAAGGAACATCAAGCCATAAATATGTAAAATGACACTTCATGTAGGAATTCAATCAATAGTTGCATTTATATAAATCAGAAAGAGATTACAATGGTGCCTTGACATTGCTAGTCTCCTCCAACGTATCCGGGTTCCCACACTTCTACTAGCACTTCATGGATAGCCCCAACAATGGAATTTTTAGGGCCTCTTTCCCTCTAATCTAAAAATAACCAAAATCACACTATTCTCCCTCAAACATACACTAGAAAGCTACAAGATATAGATGACTTGTTGGTTATTCAAACTTGCTCCAAAACTCCAACTAGCTTTTTCTTGGGAAAAAGAGAGGTTTATATAGCTTGGATGGATGAGATATGGTTCCTCTCATCATGGGAGAAGGTCTTATCTCTTGAGATTGTTCCATCCTAATAGGGTAAAGGAACCCAAACTGATATCCTCAGCTCTATCCGGCCGAACCATCTACCAGAATTTAGTTATGAAGCTTCTAGACATGGAAGCTTTGGCTCCTTATTTAAAAAACCTTCCAAAAGAGAATCGACACAACTGGAAAAGGGCTCAGTCAATCTGATCAGCACAAGGGCTAGTTTGAACCTCTATAAATTGGCATGAGGAGAAAACTAGTCAGTAGCACCAGTCTTGTAAACTGTGATAGAAGGAAGATTCTTGGGAAATGATGCAAAGGGGAATTATTCTGCTCATGAAGAGGGACATACTAGGAGTTTCTTCATGATGGTTAAGCATGTCAGGTACACTATAGAGGTCCTCCAGGATCGTATACGGGGAGTACAAGGACAGTGAAAAAATGTTGTGTAACAGATTCCCCCTAAAGCATGAAGGTCGAACTAGAGTGCGAGGTGAGATGCTTTACAAGTGGAAGCGGGGAACCAGAGTCCATCATCAGAAAACCTGCAAGCAAGCATAGATACATATACATCACTGAAAACTCTAAATAATGATACATGAATCGTGGTATGGATGCAACCACCCAGAGAATGATCATGTAAATGGATCCAAGGCATGGGCACATCCATCCAGTATAAAGGATAATAATGAAATCGAGGTATGGTCGCATCCATCCAATAATGAGAAGGATCATATATAACAATACATGGTATGGCTGTAGCCATCCATCTGAAAGAGACATTTATATTAACATGACCATGTCACTTTGCCTCGCAACCTGGACTTGTGTAATCTTAGCCTAGGGTCTTGTACTCCAAACGACCTGATCAAAGTACAAATCCTAACATGTGAATGAATGTGTTGAGGTCGAACATGCTAGGAAGTCACTTGATTACCGGTCAATGATGTGAACTGTTAACAAATGCGAGAGAAACCAACAATAATGACAATGGCTCTCAAGGGACTGGTAGCACAGTTCACAGAATGTGAATAAAGGAGCTGATGTCGAACACCTGTGAAATCACCTGATTGCAAGCCAACGATGTGAGCTTGTCGCCAAGGGTGAAGAACTTTCCATTAGGGCATGCAAGCTCTAAGGCACTGGAAGGGAGTCTCTCAGAAAACTTCTTGGATAATGAGCTGAACTCGGCAGGAAGTGACCATGTCCAAGGAGGGCCATGATGTATCCCACACCATCAACATGAGACAAAGGGATGTGAATGATTTCAGATGATACAGAGAATTAGGAGTAAGTGTAACCGCAGAGGGACTGACTCTAGAACATATCGGCAACACGATTCTGGAGTTTGGCAGTTTTTGGATCCATATCATTGGTGGTCATGATTACGTGGCAGAGATCAAATGGAAGGAAAAAATGAGCGACCCATCCCAGGAAAGTCAAATGAAAAGGAGGATATCCCAACCCTACACGAAGCAGAAAGTGTCATGTTCAAGAGTGAGCTGCTGACACGACTGATAGAATTTCCAAATTTTCCCCCACCATTTCTGGAAGGTACCCCAATTATTTTTTATTGCAAACTTGAAGGGGATAGCTTATGCTTGCACTGTAAGTTCATCCTTCGAACGAATCCAACCTAGTAAGTTTAATGAGCCTTAGGAAGGAGAAGCTCACGTTTGTCATGATGATGAATCCAATGTCTTTTAATGTTTTAATGAGTTTGATAAAGGAGTAACTCAGTATATTTTTCATGTTTAGAGAGTTTGAAAAAGACACAGAAAAGAAAACTCCACATGATCCCTTTTCGTACATTTGTGTCTCTCAAGCCCAAAAAGGTAGAAAATGATACTTGAGAGAACCGCTTGACCATTTCAGTCAAGGAGTACCTTTTTCATAAATAGTGCATCCCAGCCCGAAAAAGGGGTAAATGTATACTAGATGCATGATGTTTCGCAGCCTTTAACGAGTTCAAAATGATAAGAGCTCGACAACCTTTTTGTGTTTAAAGAGTCGGAAAAGAGCTTGAAAGCATACCCCCCATTTTATTCTCTTTTACGAGTTAAAAGGGGAAAAATACTCGGCGATCTTTTCATTTGAGTTTTACGAGTCTAGAAAAGAGCTGAAATGCAACTCCAGTACCATCATCAACAATCCGTCACCTGTCGCTACACAAGAAAGGTAAATGCATTAGCTAGTTTTGAGGAAAAATGGGTCAAAAACTACTCGAAAACCCTAATATTTCATGAAAAAATTAATAAAATGGGGCAAAAGTAATTATTTTTTACCATTTACCATTTTACCTTTGTGTGAAGAGCATTTTACCCACTTGTGCCCTAATTTTTCCAGAGTAGATTGCGGGAGATCTGGGAGGTCATTCGCCAAGCCTTCAGTTGCAGGTAAGAGCCAAGACCTTAAGCTCCATTTTCATACTAATTTTACTTGTTTTTATCTATTTTTTAGATTTCATGGGGAGGTTTTGGCAAAAAAAATTGCCCTCAGTTGGCGCGAAAAATAGTCGCGCCGGCCAACCATGCTGGCATCGTGAGCAAATAATTTGCATGTTTTTTGCTCAATTAGACCGTTTGAATCCAAATTTTCTGGCCAAAAGATGATCATTGACTTGATTAAATGGTTTTTCCAGGGAGAAATCGTGAAAAATGGTGGATTGGAAAGAACGCGAGAATGAGAATATTAACACTCAAGGAATAGCTGACCCGAATTATTTGTAGGCTTTGAGGAACTGTGGGCTCCTCAAATTCTTTCTTACACTAGGTCTATGGGCTCAACCCGAGTTGCTATGGTAACCTAATCAGTCTGTGGGATGTGAATCGGGAAATTTTCATCATTGGTGACCAAGAGATGGAGTTGGAAACTTCAGACATTTATTTCATCACAGGACTGTCCCGGAGAGGGGAACCAGTCAATCTATATGGGTCAAGGCCGATTAGGGCAAGTGTGACCATGTTACTTGCCAAACATTGCCTAGAAGCTCTCAAATCAAAAAGTGGCAAGATTGAGATTATGACTATTCGGGATCTTGTGTTGAGAGTGTTACTGTTGACCATCAACAAAGTGGCTGGGTCCCAAGCGCCGCATGAGACCAACAAGTCGAAGTTTCAGTATGCTATCAACTGCATGGCGCCCACTATCTTTAACTGGGTGGAAGCTATGAAAATCAACATGAAGCGCCAACTATCAAAAGCTAAGGCAGGAAACCTGAAGCAGTTTTTCTTCGGGTCTGTGCTAGTGACCTTCTTCCTAGAGCGGGTTCTGTTGTTCCAATACCAGCTGACTAAGGTGGATCCACCGATGCCACGAGACCCACAGATGGTCTGTTGGAGTGAGTTGATGCCCAGGGTTACCGGGGGCCAACAGATGTCCTATAATCTCATCTTTTTCTCGTGGCTACGACGACAGTTGATCGTAGTGTAGGATTGGCCTTACAGTGGTACCGACTTCCACAGAGATCCGGATATGCCACTCCCAAAGGGGAAGCATTTTGATGATGGAGGTAAAAAACAAACAATTTTTAATTTTTTGATGTTTTTTATTGTTTTGAGATATATGTGTTCATGACATTTGGATTTTATGAATGCAGATGTTGGACTAGAACGTCCTGTCGGGATGTCCTCGATTGACAAGCATGTCACTTGGAAGTTTGATGTCCCTCCTTATTAGGAGGGAAGCAAAAATGAGGAGGATATTGCATGGAATCTCAAGGGTTTGACCCATGGGATCCCAGAGTATGCCCGAATGGGTGATGTCCCATGCCAGTACCAGAGGCATACAGTGGGGGTGTCAAATTGGATCCGCCGACCACTGACTCACGTAGTCCGAGTAGTTACATGCTATCATGAGAATCATGTTGTTTAGTGCATAGGTCTAGTATTCCACATTTTTTAGGCCTGCATGCCACAGATGTATAAGGCTTGCGAGCCACCGATGTATTTTGAACACACATATTATTTTTTGAGGTTTTGATGTATGACAAACATTACTAGCACACACACACACACATGTGTGTGTGTGTGTGTTGTACGTCCTTTCTTACTATGGTACATATGTTTTTGTTTTTGAGCTTTTACATGTTTCACAAATTTCTATCCAGAACATAATTAGCTAATGCATCTGTTAATGTATTCATGTGTCTAGGAATATGATGATATGTAATGTAATCAAAATTGATCTCTAGTAGACAAATACGTAGATACATTCTCAATATCTAAAGGTTTATGATGGAATATTGCTCGTTGAGTTGAAGAACAACAAGTTGTGAATCAAGGTTAACAACCAATTGCCGGATGCTAAGAGCAATAGCTTCTGAAAATAACTCGATAACTGCGCTATACTCAGCGATGTTATTAGTTGTTCAACCTAGACATATACCTTGAAGATTAATCAACTCATCATGGGGGTCATAAATGGTCCATGCTGCGGATGATAGATTCCCGGTACTACGGCAAGCACCATAAGTGAAACCGGTGTGAGGAGACACCAACATCTGCAAAGCAGGAAAAAACATAATAAGCAGGAAAAATGCTTGCAAAATAACACACCAAACCACACTATACAAAAATGAATAACACACTATTGTACAAAAGTAACCATGAAAGATGACCTAAGCATAGTACTTTTTGAGATAAAACCCATTCCAAAACTTGTCTAAGGGATGGACCTCGTAGTCAATGATCTCATAGGCCCCTTTCTGTAACACACGTTTAACAATGTAGGGCCCATGCCACATGGGTTCAAACTTGCCTACCCCTAGCTTATCATTATCCTAATTATACAAAAGAACCAAATCGCCTTCAGAAAAAGCTCGAGGAGAGACAGACTGATCAAAATGGGATTTGACCCATTTTTTCTGTGCTTCGATGACCAAAGCAGTAAGACAACGAGTCTCATCAAGTCATTCTAGGTATAAGAGACGCTCTTCCTGGGGTGAGGTCTCAGGGAGAAGTTCAACAGCCAGCTTGAGGGATGGAATTTCGCACTCAATCGGTAAAGTTGCTTCCAGACTGTAGACTAGCTGGAATGGTGTGAATCTAATTGCATCCTTGGTCGAGGTTCGGTAAGCCCACAGAGCTGAAAAGAGCATGAGATGCCAATTTGACTTGTGCATCCCAATGGTGCATTGAAGCATCGTGACCAAAACTTTGTTCATAGCTTCAACTTGGCCATTGGCTTGAGGGTAGTATGGGGTTGAGCCATCGTGGCACAAGCCCAATGTAGAAGTCAGCTCAACCATCATGTAATCTTGAAAATGGGAGCCATGGTCAGTGATAATGGCCTGAGGCACTCCAAACTTGGAAATAATGTGATTGAATAGAAATTGAGTCGTTGTTTTACTGTCCACAGAGTATGTAGGCATCGCTTTGGCCCATTTGGTGAAATAGTCCACAGCAACGATAATATACCCATGCCCCCCAGTCGAACAAGGGTTACAAGTCATATAGTCAATGCCCCATTTGGAAAAAGGATCGATGGTAATAACGAGGTGTAGGTGAGCAAGTGGGGCATGCATCTTATGCTGATAAATTTGGCACTCATGGAACTTGCGAACAACAAGGATGCAAGCCTTGAAGATAGAGGGCCAAAATTAACTGGCGCGAAGGATTTTTTTAGCAGTAGCATATCCAGATAGGTGACTACCACATGTGCCAAAATCGCAGTCATCCAAGACTCTCTCAGCGTCCTCAAGAGTGAGACATCGACAAAGAATGGAATCAACACCGACGCGGTATAAATTATCTCCAATGATATGGTAAGGTTGAGATTGATGGCGAATGCGTCAGCGATCATCCTTAGTCAACGCAGAGTGGAAGGTGGATGTCTGGAGATATACGATGATATCACCATACCAGGGGTCAAGAGTGCTAATTAAGAAAAGAGTCTCGTCTGGGAGCTACTCATCAGCACTAGCAGGGAGAGAAGCAGAGGGAAGGGAGAAAATAACCTCATCAAAGACCAATGACTTCTTAGATTTGGCAGTAGTAAACACCAAATCAAATTCTTGGAGGATAAAAATCCACTTTGAATACTTGCCCCCCAGCAACTGACGAGTCAGGATGTAGGTCATGGGGTTGCATTCTGAAATCACAGTGGTAGTGCGGAGTAGAATGTAATGCCGAAAGCATTGAATAGCCTATACGACAGCCAAAGCCAACTTCTCGACATGATCATAATGCATTTTGGTGTCGAGAAGATTGCAACTGAGGTAGTAAATAACATTTTCATTGCCTTCGTCATCGTCCTATACCAGCACCATGGCAATGCTACTAGAGGCTGCAGCTAGATAAAGGAAGTAATTGTGATGATAGTTTGGGGGATGCAGCAAAGGAGCATTGATGAGGATAGTCTTTAGGTCATCGAAAGACTTTTGAGCAACCTCATCCCAAACAAACAGGGTTCCTTGCTTGAGCAACCGGGTGAACCCTAAAGCTAGCTCAGCATAGTTCGGTACGAAATGACGGAGGAAATTTTCTTTTCCCTACAGACTCTGCAGTTGATGTAATGAAGATGGAGGGGGTAAATTAACTATGGCCTTGACTTTAAGAGGATCAAGGCGAATGTCTTCTTGTGAAACGATAAATCCAAGGAGCCGTCCAGATTCGATGCAGATGACACATTTATGTGGATTCAGATGGATGTTGTAGTGTCTACATCGAAGAAAAAAATTTCGAAGATGATCAAGGTGATCATGGCATTTATGAGACTGAGCAGGGAGATCATCCAAGTAAGGTTGAATGATGTTTCGAATGTTGTGGAATGCATAATACATCGCTCTCTGAAATGTGGCCCCAGCATTCTTAAGGCCAAAAGGGAGCTTTTTGTACGCAAAGGTCCCCCATGGAAAGATAAAAGTTGTCTTATCTTGATCAGCCAACGCAATGTTTATCTGGTTCTAACCAGAAAAACTGTCCATAAAAGAAAAGAATTCACTATTGGCACATTCATCAATGATCTGGTCAATGAAGAGAGTGGGCTAATTATCCTTAGGATAGGCACGACTGATATCACGATAATTGACACAAACACGAGTAGTGCCTTGTTTCTTTGTCACCGGTACAATATTTGACACCCAATCCGTAAGAGGGATTGGATAAATAAATCCAACTTTCAGAATTTTTTTAACTTCACCCTTAATAGCGGCCAATTTTCTAGGGTGCACTAGACAAAGCAATTGGCAAACGGGTTTCACATGAGGATAAGTCGAAATCTCATGCATGACTATACTTGGGTCAATGTCGGTCATTTATTCATATGAACATGCAAAAACATCCCAGAATTCTTGGAATATACGAGTATAGATCTTGATCTCTTCTGGAGAACAATTTACCTCGATATGGACATTTTCAATGACACCAAGTTTGATAGAAATATAAATTGTCATCATTTGGGTAATGTTACCCATGTTCCCTTTCAACCAAACTTCATGAGTCATGATCGGCGTCTAAAGTGGTAGGAACAGGAACTGAGAAGAGAACTCTTCAAGACAAGTAGACATGATTTCCGGGTTAGGCAAGAACGAGGAATGATGATGAGTGTCATTCCAAGGTACTTCTTCTAGAGACATTACTTCCATGATACTCTCATCAGAAAGAAAAGTCTCGATTAGGGGATCAGGATATTTCAAGGAAACAAGCCATGGGGATTGAGAATACGCATCGAGACATGTTCTCGAAATAGGATGATCAGAGGATACCGAAGGTGAAGCCGAAATAATTTCCATGTAATTAGTTTCTGTGGGACTTAATAGCATAACCTCGCCCCATGTATCAAAAAAATCTGGTGAAGGAATGACCCAAGGATCAGACTTGACTGAAATCATGTTGACAGAGACAACATGAGGAGGTGGGAGCGTAAATATGCCCATCAAGGCAAGATCTTTGAAAAGTCTTGTACCCACACTCTCATAAGGAGCACTGGTGTTCTTGACATATGGAACATTTCCATCTGAGCAGGAAGAGGAAAAGAAGGACAGTTGGTTGAATGTGACTATATTCCCTTGATGGGAAAAATGAATCACGTGTAAGAGGGAGGAGGCTACAGCATGCATGGCATGGGTCTAGCTCCGTCCAAGTAGAAGATTATAGTTAAGATTAGTGTCAACGATCTCTACTTCGACATGTACCATCTTGCCCTCCAACGTAATGGCAAGGTTGGGAAGGACATCGAATGGTCATGAATCATGCCCATCAAAAGCTTCCAGAGTGTTAGGGGACTGGTTCAGAGTAGGAGAAGCAATTTCCTTCCAACAAGTGACAAACATGATGCAGGTAGAAGCACCTTCATCAATGACGGTCCTATGAATAGTTTTCTCATTTACGATTACTTGAGTGAGAAAGGAAATTTGATGAGGTAAACGCGAAACGTGGTTTTCTAGGTCAAAACAAATGAAATTAGAGTCAGCTGGGTCAATACCCCCAATAGCTGACAGTAACAATTTCTGATAAGAAGGACAACTTTGAAGGACCTCGAGAGCAGACATAGCTGATGGTGCTTGAGCCAAATCTTCAACAATGTTATAATGTTGAGTGGCTCGAGTGTTAGGATTACACGAGGAATTTCAAAGCACACCTCAAGAAGGTGGTCGAATTGTGGAATCAGGATTAGGTCGCTCTATATGGATAGAACCAAAACTGGTTGGGGTGGAAGAAGAACGGGTACCTTCTTTTTCTTTCCCTACTAAAGGAGTAGGAGTTTGATAATCTTTTTACTTGGTAGCCACGTTTATTGGGGTACTCATCATGAACACTTGTGAACCCGAGGAAGCGGATGACTGAGGTTGGTCTACCATTTGAGTATGTGGGGACGGAAAGGGATCTTTTAGGACAACTGGGATCCCTTTGAGCAAACGAATAACTTCAGACCGTCTGGGACAATCCTTAGTATAGTGATCCTCCTCACAGATGAGACATGGATACTTGGGCTTCCGTTGGGAAGCATCACCAATAGATGATTTAGGAGGACCCTGTTTTGGGCATCAGCTTTACCCTTGCCTTTACCTTTCTTCTTACCTTTATAGGATTTATCTGTTGTGGTAGACTGGACAACGTGAACCTCCAAGATTTTACCAAGGCTAGATGCATTGCGAGAGGAATCATTGGGAGCAGTGTTGGAGACTGATTTCTGTTTAGAAGAAGATTTTGCGGGGGTCTGATTTATTGAACCAATTACTCCATCAATAGGAGGGGTAGCCAGAGACTTAGATATCGTCAGATCAGACGATGGTCTGGGCACATCGAATAACACATCATATAATGTGTCGGATTGTGAATAAACAAGTTCTAGATATTGGTTATGTGCAATGGCTTGTTCCTTAGTGACGCATCCACCCATAGCAATGTCCTCAACAATTTTGTTGACAAATGACTTGGTAAACCACTGGATCAACAACTAATTAGCAATTTCAAATGTAATCAGATGGCGCCTACGTCTCCATTCATGGATGTGATCGGAGATGTGAGTCACAGTATCTTGCTTGAGTGGCGTTAATAGGTGGGTGCCAGTTTCATAGCAAACCGACAGCTGGAAATGTGTGATAAAGGCCATGGCGAGAGTGTTAAAGTCATGATAGGTATTCTAAGGTAGCTATATATACCATTTGGTTGCAACCTCTGTAAGCGTTCATTGGAAAAGACGAAGACGAATGGAATCATCAAAGTAGGAATTTGAGGAGCACCAGAGGTGATATGTCATCATGTGGGCTTGAGGGTCCTCTTTTGCTTTTCATTCAAATTTTGGACAATCGCTCAGAATCTCGGACGGCACTAGAGGCCAATATGGCAAATGAAGAATCAGGTCATTCGTGAGTCTAGAGGCATTTGGAAATTCCAGTGTAGCCAAGAATGGCAATTGAGTATTGAAAGGAATTTGAGGTCGATAAGGGTTTTGGACCTGCTGCCCCTGGAAAAATGGGAATTGGACCTGCTGCCCTTAGATGTAAGGATTCTACACTTATTTTCCTTGAACATAAGGATTTTGGACTTTCTGTCCTTGGACAAAAGGAGGCAGAAACTGTTTCCCTTGGACATAAGGATTTTCTGCCTACTGCTGTAGGATTTGACCCTGGCCTTGTCCTTGCAAGAGTTGACCTTTTTTATATGAGTATAAGGGTTTTTGTTGCCTGAGTTGACCTTGTGGCTTCAAGGGTTGACCTTGTGGCTATAAAGGTTGTCCCTGCGACTGCATAGGTTGACCTTTCGAAGGCATAGGATGGGAGGATTGCAGTGCATACTGCATTTGCGGCTGCATGGTTTACTGCAACTGTTGCGAGGGTTTCCCCTGTGGTTGTTGCAGTTGTCCTTGATACGGCATGATCTGGCCTTTCTGCTACATGGATGGCCCTTGCTGCAATGAAGGTTGCCCTTGCTGCTTCATGGATGGACTTTTCTTCAATGAAGTTTTCCCTTGCTGCTATAGGAGTTGTCCTTGCTGCTACAAAGGTACTTGAACAATTCCCAGAATGACAGCTTGAAAGTTCCCGAACTATATCTGGCCATACCCACCTACCGCGGCGGATGGACCAGGCTAGACATAAGGTCCAGGCTAAGGGATGTATGATGGATTAGCCATCACTTGTGAATCTTATGGAACATAAGGAAGTTGGTACTAACTTTGATCCATATTGGACTACTGGTATTGGACGCGACTTGACCCAGACGGACCAACATTGGGCTGTTGGTACTGGACATGACTTGACCCAGATGGACCAACATTGGGCTGTTGGTACTAGACATTACTTGATCCAGCAGGATTTGAAATGGCACCCGAAAATGGTTGGTTCATCCCAACCATGTGAGGTTGTGAGCCACTCACATTGGTTGTGCTAGACATCATAGAAACATTCAGAATCTGCCCCCCAAGTAGTGGAATAGCCTGTCTACTTACTGGAGGGATTAAATAACTAATAGTGACATGACTCAAGATTGTCGGTTGAATAGGACGGGTTACATGGACCGACGAAACAAGAGGATTGGGAATGGTGGGTTGCATTGGGACTAAAGTAACTGCATAAATCATCGTTTGTTAAGAGGTCGGGTTCTGAATGAATGGATCTATGGTAGGCATAGCGCCAGATGCCCAAATAGGGTTGTGATACAATGATGAGGTAGTAGGCAGGCCTGAAACCAATTGAGATAAAGTCATGAAATTACGCGGTAACTCAGGATGAACACTAGTTGGAATGCTTCCCATGTAAGGGAAACCTTCACGGGGAAAGGATATTCCTGATCCTCGATTGTGCATGGAGTGGAAACCTCCGATTGACTCAGAGAGGAGACTGGGATTTCACCTTCTAATTCCATGGGTGAAAACAGAATACGACAGACTACCGAAGATGTTTGAGGGGATAATTCCAAAGGAGTACTCGGTAGATCATATGGACTGTACAGATGCTGTGGTGATATCACAACATGATCGAACAAAGGATTCATAGGATAAACAACTAGTCCAAGCTGACCTTCAGAAGTCGGCGAACTCTTGGGAGTCTGGATAGGGTTATCCAGAGATTTCGGTCCAATGTCAAAAAGTGACCCAGTATCTGAAGGGGTAGGACGAGATGACAAAGGTTGAATACTCAGAACAATTCCAAGCTCAACACCTTGGTCTTCAAGCAACTATTGCAATTCAGGAAAAGGCTCCTCAGATAATCTTTAAGACACAGGAGAGGAAGAGGAGCTAGGCAAACCAGTTGGTTCAGCCACGATGATTTTGTCTCAAATAACCAAAAGAGATATTGATTTCAAGGGCTTTAAAATGTATTTAAAGGCATACTCATGATTTGGTCTAAAAAATACTAACAGGGATGTCATAATATTGTGGGAAACATTTTTTTAAGAAGCAAAAACAAACTGGTGCTCTTTCATATTTTAAGAGTCGACAAAGAAGCAAAGGTGACTCTATCACTTTCGGTTTGAAACGAGCTCGAAAGGATAGGCGTTCAGGTGATATTTTATATTTAGGGAGTTAAAAATATCAAAATGACTACTCAGGATGATCTAGGTAAAAACGATTATTAGGTAACCGTGAATTGCATAATACCTCCCAGCGAACCGAGAAGTACAGGCAGGAAATCTCCCTGAATGTTGTGCTCAGTGTATCGCGTTTACAAGGCGGCAGACTTGGCTTCCTATGGATAAAGGATTGCAACCTAGTGGGGTCTCCCTTTATATACTCGACGGTATGGGGAGCACAAGTCTGTACTAGCATTGTCTAGTGTCAAAGAAAATGACATCTGCTAGGTTTTAAAACATTGGAACACATCTCTAACCTAGACCTTCTAAGATGTGATTGTTAGATTTCAAATACGCCTTAGATTAATTAATTACATTTTAGAGTTTATCTTGAAATTATTTCTCGGTTTTCAGGCCTTATCGATGTGACTCAAAAACACCTATATGCATCTAAATGAGACAAGACCCTTTCAATTCGATGAATCGTCTACACTAATGAGAGTAGAAAACACACTCAAATGCCACAAAATAAGAAATTGAAACCAAAATGGCCTTTTCACTATTTGCTGTTTGGAAACAAAAATGATGAAAAGCACTTTCCAATTTCTAACTTCCCTATCAAATGCACTTCAAGTAGTCCTTTCACTAGTAAAGAGAATTCATTTCTTTTCCAATGCAAGTGACAATGAAACTCTAGCCTTCAACGATGCTAACTAACGTTACATATTGATTCAACAAACTAGAATTATGTATTTTTCAATGAAATGACAGAATGAATCTTTCACAAACACTTCAATGAAATATTCCCAATACAACCAATCACAAGCAAACACTAATCACAAAAGATAATTCCTTTCAAAACTAATGAAGCAAAGACTGAACCAAAAACAAGATGGGCAATGTGATCTATGCCCAAAAAGAGATGCTCAAACACTAAACAAAACTTTTCAAACTTGTTAAATGGAAATCAAAGCAATAAAGGGAATAATCAAACAAAATGCATGGAGCAAATTTAACTATTGACTTGACTTTCTGAGCAAGCAAACAAGCGAATGGGTGATGACCTAGATGCCCTAGGGCTATACATCATCCAAGAACTCAAGAAACCAAGTGAAGAAAATCCAAATCAACCAATCATACAAACCAAGCTAAAACAGCTTTCCGACCAGGGAAAACACAGTGAAAACAAGCTGAGAGACAGAAATCAGAAGGGCAAGACACATTGGCTATGATCTAGGCTAAACCCTGATCTTCACCTACAGGAATCAGGACAATTGCATAACTGACAAAACGTGCCAAAAGGGGGTCAACGCAACTGTTTTTGAGAAACTCTTGCTGATCGACATGATTGTCAGAAAAATAAATACGCTGACCAAGGATTTAAGGAAAAAAATAAAAAAATCAAAGGCTAAGACCTGACTTGCCACTATAAATTTCAGGCTCATTGCAGTAAACCAGGCAAAGCAAATAACACTAAAGGGAAATGGTGATACTAGAAATGTTCACACAAAACCATAAAATGACAATCAATCAAACAAAAGGATTGGTTCCCCAGTGGAGTTGCCAATTTGTGGTGCAGGTAAATTCTCAGTGCGAACACAAACAATTCCTCTAGCCCGAGAGAGCGAGTCTAGCCACAAACAAACAATCTATGGAAAATATCCTTAAGCTAGAATCAATTAAGAGGGCCTACCTCTTAGAATGCTATTTCGCTTGGTGATGATCCTGCTTCCTCACTCCGGTATCTTCTGTTTCCTTCCTTCGAATACCTGAAACAAGCAAACAACAACAACAACAAACATGATAGCATACAATATTGTATTTAGCCTACTTAATAGGTCAAGGAACATTAAGCCATAAAGATGTAAAATGACACTTCATGTAGGAAATCAATCAATAGTTGCATTTATATAAATCAGAAAGAGATTACAACCGGTGCCTTAACATTGCTGGTCTCCTTTGACGTATTCGGGTTCCCACACTTCTACTATCACTTCATGGATAGCCCCAACAATGGAATTTTTAAGGCCTCTTTCACTCTAGTTTCAAACCAAACCAAAATCACACTATACTCCCTCAAACATACACTAGAAATTTACAAGCTATAGATGACTTGGTGGTTATTCAAACTTGCTCCAAAACTCCAACTAGCTTTTGCTTGGGAAAAAGAGAGATTTATATAGCTTGGGTGGATGGGAGAGTGTTCCTCTCATCATGGGAGAAGGTCTTATCTCTTGAGTTTTTTTCCATCCTAATAGGGGAAAGGAACCCAAACTGATTTCCTCAGCTCTATCTGGCCCAACCATCTACCAAAATTTCGTTACAAAGCTTCTAGACATGGAAGCTTCAGCTCCTTATTTAAAAAACCTTCCAAAAGAGGATCGACGTGACTGGAAAAGGGCTCAGTCGATCTGATCAGCGCGAGGGCTAGTTTTAACCTCTGTAAATCGGTGTGAGGAGAAAATTGGACAGTAGTGCTGGTCTTGTAAGCTGGGATAGAAGGAATATTCTTGGGAAATGATTCAAAGGGGAATTATTTTGCTCATGAAGAGGGATATACTAGGAGTTTCTTCATGATGGGAAAGCATGTCGGGTACACTGTAGAGGTCCTCCAGGATCGCAGACAGGGATTACAGGGACAGTGATAAAATGTTGTGTAACACTGTGATTTCTTCATTTCTCCATCAAATGAGTGCAGCTTGGCTTTATTGAACTCATCCGAAAAATATCACTTGTAAATCCTCCTACAAGGATGATAGAGATGATGACATGATACATGTCTGAACCAGAACTAGATTAAAGCCCATGTCCACTGCCTCGTCTATTAGGTGTATCTAGTAACCTGCCATCTCTCACTGTGTTATCTCTATCTGACCTGTACCCACCATCTGACCTACTACCATATGATCCATTATTCATGTCCTCCTATCCATGACTGATTCTAAGTAGTGTTTGTATCTACAAGTCTGACAAACTCTAAAGGATAAATACATTGACCTTTTCTTGTTTCTCCTATGCCCAAATGATTTTGTCATTATTTGCTTTTCAAATCCTTAATTTTGACTTCAAACTTCTCAAAGTGTCTGCTATGTTAGGAGAGTACCCATCACCATGTTTCTCATCTGATCTATAGGTAGAGTCTCGTGAACTGTAGTCTACCATTTTTCTAGTCATATTTGATCTTCTCTTCCTGCAAATATATCATGTCAGCTTAAACCAAAAAATAATAATAGCCAACATACCTTAGTATAGGTTAGGGGAGGATGTCTCGTCTACAAGACCAACCAGATTAACACAATATATGTATAATCATAATCATCACAGTATATAAACATCATCTCAATCTTTATCCTAGTTACCATGCATACATAACAAGCACATAGACCACAAACATAATAAACATATATGAAACTTACATGTATGCATGACAAAACATTCATCCAAAGAGAAAGGGAAACCTGACATCACCCAAGGAGAAAGGAACCATGATTTGATACCACTCTATAACATCCTCCTCCCACATTTACCCAAGCTAACAGGCCAATCGAGGTAAACATGTAACGAAGGGTTACTATGATATGATTCAACTCCCCATGTATATTTAAGGAAGTGGAACCGACAAGACAAAACAAATCTTACCTTACTCAAGAGCTACATAACCTTCAGGAAGACAACCAACCCTTCCAGGTGCCCAAACCCTGAGACAAATTGATTTTTTGTTGAAATAGACCCCCAGTTTCTCCCATGAAAATCCTTCTATGTGACTGATACCCTCCAGTCTGTCCCACAACAAGGAATCCATGTGACTGTGGCATTTTTTAGACAGTTCTATGCCAACGGCCCTGAATTCAGAGCCACCTTTTTTAGGGCCAAGACTTAGGGCTCTACCCATAACTTCATGAAACTTCCATAATTAATAAATAACATTGAAACAAGGCTACTAATGGAAAAACTTGAACACAGACTTTACCTAACCCCTACCATCCATGACATTCATTTCGCCAAACATATCATAAACATGAAATCTATAGGTCATAACAACATATCTGAGCATAAGGGTCTGATACTTATCTGAGAATCATCAAGGAGGATTGGTGTCTCCTCCCAATAGCTATATTTTTATCTATTAGGTCATTCATTCATTAATATTTCATCTACTGACCAAAACATGTCGAGAGTCATACATCAAGTTTATCATAAACATGCTTATAACCAAATATATATCAACGATGAAACAACCACTAAAGCCACATAATGACAAGAACATTTACTCATGAGATACCAAAGGAAAAGGAGAGTATATTAACATATGCAAATCCAACCAAGTCAGGGACTTCCACATGCCACCCAACCATAGATTGTGATGAATCAAATCTCTCTTTCAGCCAATCACCCTCATGCCATATTCCAAGAATGAATGTGGGATCTCATGGAATAACCAAAACAAAACCAAATCAAGGATTCCATAGGCCAAATCACCTCAACCCTCAACTAGCAATTCGATCTCACGATTCAACATCACTAGCCATCACCAGATTGGTCTCTACTCAAGTTGTCTAGGGCTCCATAACGTTTGTTGCAACCAAGGCTTCCAAGACTAGTAACTCAACCCAAAACTATTATCGGGCTCTAGATAAATTGTCCAACCACGACTTCCAGGATAAGTAAATCAACCCACCAAGGGTCCAGAGTGTTTTTCTAGCCAAGGCTTTCAGGACTAGTAACTCAACCCAAGTTGTTACAGGGCTTACAGATCATTTGTCCAACCAAGGCTTCATGACTTGTAACTCAACCCAAGATGTTACAAGGATTCCAAAGAATTTTTCCAACCAAGGTTCCAAGAACTAATAACTCAACCCACAACCATAAGGAACATGAGCACCAACCAGAAAACAAAAGGAAAAACCCACAACCCCATGGATATCCAGTAAATGGAAAGGCTAGGAAAAACCACTGTCAATCCAAGAAATCCTCCATGTCAATGACAAATCATAACCAAGAAACCACATGCATATTCCATGCCTGCCAAAACTAGCAAGTAAATCATACATGCAACTCAGTACTTGCAAGAAAAACTTGTTGTAGTTGTTGATCCCGTTGTCCCCTTGCACTTTCCTACTCTTCCTTTGCCTCCTTGCTCCAAATCCCAAGTATGCCACAATACTCCAAGAGTGCTCCAAGAAAACTCTATGTCCAAGAGTATGAGAGAGAGAGTAGTAGAGATAGCTCCAAGTTAAAACTAACAAATGATGTGTACTGATCCTCATAAGCCCTTTTCTTAATAAAGCCTCTATTTTTTTCATTTTCCATTCCTTAAATTTCCTCCTCACATGCAACCTGTGACCTTTCACCTTCATTTTCTCCTATTTTTCATTATTTTCATAAATAAAATGCCAATTAATGCATCATGCCTTTCCAAAGTCTTTTTCATTTCCTTTTCCAATTTCTATAGCCATTAATTAATCACAAGTGATCCCCATCACTATGTTTTTTTCCCAACATTTAGCTTGGAATACGTGTCCCATGACCTAGGTTATTATTTTGTTGTTACTAACTTTATTACATGGCCTTTTGACCAGGGTTGTTACAGAACCCCCCCCCCCCTTGGGGGAACACCATCCACGGTGTCCAATGATGCCTACAACCAGCAAGATCGTTGAAAAGTGAAACACACTGCCCATGGAGCTTCATAACTTAGCTCGTTGCAGTATTTACAATGAGCAAACTCCTGGAAAGAAAACCAACATGACAAGCATAGCAACATAATAACATGACAACCATAACTCTTATTGGAGCTTTATAACACAACTCATGGCAGTATTTACATTTATACTTCATGAAGATATCAAAAATCAAAGATCAACTTCAAGGGCTTGGTGAAATTATATCTGATTTTGAATTAATCACTTCTGTAATCAATGTTATACATCTAGCGTGGGATGGTTTTGCAGGAGGCATATATTCTAGAAAGGAAACTCCAACTTTTGAAGAATTATGGGCTTCATTTTCTCTAAAGGAAACAAGAATGAATGCTAAAGTTGATACTAAACTTAATAATGAAGACTCTCAAGCTTTTGCAGCCACATCAAAAAAAAAAAAAAAAGTTTGGAAAGTATGGATCTCAACAAAAAAATAGTGGCAACAAGTCTCATAAAAATAGGATATGTCCAAAGTTAAATGTTTTGGTCGTCATGAATATGGACATATCAAGAGAGATTTTCCCAAGGACACTAAGAATAATATGAAAAACAAGAGGAAGGAAAGGCAAGAAGAATTAACAACTGAAGATGAATAAGCTTCGAAGAAACCCAAGGTTGAAGACGGCAAGGATATATACTATTAACAACAATAAATAATAAGGCAGGTGTACATAGCTCTACAATCTACTCTTATACCATGTTTGTAGTCAACTTTGATTTCTATTTATAGTTTAAAATATGGCAAATAGAATAGTACTTATTGTTGGCAAGATAGTTATATGATCTATGAAGGATAGAATAGAAGTTTATTGGGATCCGTAATTGTAAGTATTTTTCAAGAGATTGAATTTAAGATGGATCTCATAGTCATCTACAATAAAGTAGCTGAAAGGAAGAATCGACTCACTGATTTATGATCTAAAATCCTAATGAAGAGAAACCTCCTTGACCATTGTCTACATAGAATTCATCAAAGAAAATTAAGGTGAAGAAGACCAAATATGTTCCCACATATTGTAGAAGTACTCATATTTCCTCATGCAAATCCAAAGGAAGACAACAGGTTTCTAAGAAGAAAGATAGCTAACAAGAAGGTAGACAAGACTTTGAAGATGGAAAAAGTAATCAAGAAGTCTATTAGTTGAAGTTAATATCTAACTTGTAGACTTATCCAACTCGAATGAAGCAATTTTTTATCTTATATATCACAGTATGAGAAAATGACACCATCATGACTTGTGAAGAGATTTTCAACAAACAAATTCTTATTAGAGTTTGACATAAATATGACATAATTGAAAGAAATTATTATGGGAGAGATGATTTGAATTCCAAGTTTACTATGAGTATATGTGTGTGTGTGTGTGTGTATGTATCATTCCAAGTTATATTTTATTACCATATTTGAAATTAAGTATGGATAAAAAGTAAATTTGCAAAGAATATGTAGGTCTCAAATACATTGGATATTAAAGCATTTAGGGTTTGTAAACCCTAGAAAAATTTTGAACTAACTACTAAGAAGAAACCCTAGATCTTGCAAGAAGGATACAACATCATGATAAAGTTGCAATACAAGAAGTAAAAGAGTAAAAGGGGGCTAATGAGGATTCTAGGTACATGATCTATAGCAGAACATGAAAGGAATTGAAAGAGAAAGCAAGAAGATAAGCAAGGAGTCTTATGATTGAAGAATACATCATACTTTGAAATTGAATTGAATGATTCAAGAAGAACTCATTGTCTTGAGAGAGAGAGAGTTGAAAGCATAATCTAACATATATTGGATGGATACACTACTGCTTAAGGTTTGGAAAAAAACCAAAAAGAAGCTTGTGATGAAGATTCTCCAGAAGTTTGGGATGATGTTTTGTAGACCTATGGCAACGTCTATTAGAAAAATTTGAGGAGGTTTCGGTATTATTGATGCATCATTATACTGGTAGATGTTTGGTTATCTGATGTATTGATTGGGCTAGCAATGTTGATTGATGAGGAAAATGTGCTAATGATTTCCACTTAAGATTGACTATGGTTCCTTAAATAAACAAGAGGCAGAATTGTGTTGCATTGAACTTCACATAATATGCGCATATGACCGTTGTGCAGTGAATTTGGCTTTGTTTGATGGACTATTTGATGACATGTTGGATTCAATCAAAACTATATGAAGATTTTCAGAGAACCAGGAAGAAAAAAACATATTATGGTTCATGATTTAATGCAAAATGGAGTCATGAAGCTACAATATATCTCCATTGAAGTATAGGTCAGTGATGCATTGATGAAGTTCCTTCCTAAGGGAAAAAATGAGTATTTTTAATACAAGCTTGGGATTGTGGATGTCTCCTCCATGTTTGAGAAGGAGTGAGGATGTACACCTTTGTTCTCCATGTGTCATGTACCATGGCCAAGACTAACAATTGTAAGTCTAGTGCATGAACACAGATAGAGAGAATGGTGGATTAAATAAGCATCCTAGACATGCATTCTTGAGTCATAAACTGTGGCTGATAAGAATTAACACCCTAAGTCAAGTACATTGAATTGGAAAATAATTTTCTTACGATTATGAGGAAATGATCTTGCAAGGACATACTTTGGTAAATATATGTGGATTATGTGCATTGAGAGGCAGTGGTGTTGTATTAAATGCATCCCCACATTGTGCTCTAATCTAGTGGAGAGATAGAGCTTACCTGTCAAGGCCTTACTATTTTGACAATGTTGGTTATGATGATGTTATCATCATTGACTCTTATCAATCTGGATCCTTTCTTATATGAATATTTCAACTTAAGAATATCCCTATGAGTCATTATGAATACCTCCCTAGTTAAGAGGGAGTGTTGAAGTTTAACTAGGTTCGGTCTTCATAATGTTAATTTATCAATGATATTTGTTATTATATTTATTTTATTCTTTTTAAAGCATGTTCTTCATGCTTAGAGTAAAAAAGAGTCAAAAATAATTTATTATGAGTCAAAATAGAACTATTTGAGTCATGTCACATTTGGACATTTGTAAGAAAAAAAATTTGAATTTTATATTGAGTCATAAGTACACTCATTGACCCAGTCAACCCTCCTTAGAAAAGTCGACCTGTCCCTCCAAAGTGACAACTATTTGACCCACCTGGACAAATATACATAAGAGATAATTCAACCTACCTCGTATCACATTCAAGCACACAACAAGAAGCATTTTCTGAACTAAGCGAAGGAGAGAAGTCAAATCAAGGGAGAGAGAAAATAAAATAAAAACTATAAGAATATTCCCTTGGATGACTGAATTTCTGACTGTTGAAGCTCGTACATGTGAGGTCTGATTTTTTGTGAAAGAGGTAGAAAGGTAATTACAAGCCAAATTTCATCCCCTTTTTGCAAGACCAAATTTAAGAGTGTTGACCATATTTGTGGTATCGTTGATTTTGAATTTGGAGGATACTTGGAGGGTTGGACTTGGTAACTTGGTGGAAGCCTGGTCTTCATCTTGGATATCTCTCATTTGATCTGATTCTATAAGAGAAGGATTGTTTGGTTTCCACTTATGGGTTTTTCCCTTGCTAACAACCTAAATTTGGTGTCTTTTGTCTCCTTGTGATCTCTATATTTTTCATAGAAGATTGAACATTTTTATAATTTCTTGATGAAGAAGACATAAGAAGTGATAAGAAGACATCTAACATTTACATGTAATTATCAAGAAGATAAATTAGGTGTTATAACTCACTACACTTGATTTCTCAACATTTCGGACAATGGATTTTAGGAAGCATGAGAGACATGGATGATCCATCAAGGATTTGGAGTGACTTGGACAATGGCCAATGTAGGTTGGACGAGTCATTAAGACAACTCACAACTATCGACCCTCATCTCATAAGAAATTTTATGAGAATATTTTTGGGAGGGTTCATAGCTAGAAAGGATGAGGATCCAAAGAAAAAATAGTCTTAAGAACTTCCAAGAAAGAGAAGAAAACAAATGAGAAGAGAGAAGATTTGTTTCAAATGTCAAGGTAGGTTGGATACCAGATCACATGTGTGGAGTTAAAAAGGACACAGAAGTAGATGAGGCTGTAAAGATTGAAGGAGAGTGAGATATGGCAAAGAATTCAGGTCAGCAGATTAGAGAAATGCTTGAAGAGTCCATCGTTGGGAAGGAGATGCATGACGAGCACTTTGAATTGCATGATCACAAGGAGAAGCATGATTCATATTTGCTTCATGAGGATCATGAGTTACTTATTTTAGAGAGGCCTTTAAAGGCTCAAGTGATAGTGATGGATGAGATGGTTGATAATTCATCCTTGGGACCAACTATCATTGAAGTGCATGTAGGTGTTTATTCATCCATTAGGCCTACATGAATTCCATATGATAGCCACCAAGAGAAGATTGAAAATTTCAAGACATATCTTATGGTGATGAAGAAAAGGACCCAGACACTCTGAGGCACCGTCTTGCAACAGATCAATGAAGGAGCTTGAAAATATGCGTGCCAAGTTAGAAATCAAACTATCTAGCATTGGGAAATAACTAATGTCCCTAACTGAGTATCCATGGGTGCATATTCTAGAGTTTCAACATAACCCTCTTCAGGAGTGCATAGACAGGGCTTGTCACATTATCGACCCACCTTTATACAATGGAGAGGGAGAGGCATATTTTTTATATGGATCTTATGGTTTTTCCAAGAATATCATCATGAGTTGAGTATGGTGCAACATTTGCATAGTGGAATTATTTTGTTTATAGGAGTTCATGCATTCGATCCTCTATTTTTGGAAGTTTTAGTGTCTATGGATAAACACTTAAACCCCTAGACTAGTAGCTAAGTCTAGAACAACAGTGCAAAGCATTCTCTACTTTTTCTATAACCAATAGATTAAATAAGACAGTAAAGAAGCCTACCTAAAGCTTTCGCTTACTCCTTATCTCCCTTGACCAATTCTGTCGCTCCTTTCCATACTTAATCCGCTTGAAAAGTACTTGCACACAAATAGAAGACAAAAACTTATTGAAGCATATGATAATGATCTATTGATTAAACATAGAATGGAATCAGGTACATAATACACATATGAAAGCATCAATAAACAATACAAACATATGGAAAAAGCTTTGAACACTTTATTAGTAAAAGGAAGAGTTACAACCCAATTTGCTTGATTCAATGTCACTCCTCCAGTTCAATCCCATCCTCTCCTCATAGCAAGAAACACATTTTGACATCATTACAATACTTGAAACCAACTCAAGTCTCATACTAACAGCATCTCCCTATATTTCAATGAATTCTAGCCCCTGATCACTTAGATGAGTGGTCTTTTTATAGGTGAATGAATGAAGTTATGCCATAAATGGTGATAATGAATGCCCTCCCAAACTTAGGATTTAGTTCCTTGGAGGAAGGGATAAAGGGATTGATGTTCCTTAACTCCCTCCCTCATCCAATTTCGAGCCCAAAGGAGTGGATAGCCTTGGGAAACTTCTAGAGGCATCCTATGGATAATAATATTCCAAACCCCAATGCATATTTCGTTCAAATTCGCCCAACGCAAGCAAAAGAGGGCTCAAGTGTGCTGCAATGCACCTTGGCAGTGTACTGGGCTACACTGCAGTGCACCCTAATAAAGGCCTGCCTATGCTGATCTTCTTAGAGGCAGTTTTTGGATGATTTAAATCATGGAATATCTTAGGAAGGAGGCATTCTTTATGGTTGACTTCATTAGGGCATGTAACAACTAAATTAGGGTTTGATAGGCCCTAATAGTACTGATATGTAAGTTGGGGTTGATGTGCCCAAATGGATCTGTAACAGTTTCCCCCTAAAGCATGAAGTCATAAATATGTATGTCGAGTGAAATGCTTTACTATGTGGAGAGGAGGTTTTGAAGTGGAAGCTGACCTGCATCGATTACAATACATATATCATGATAGTTTGATTTTTTTTCTCATGAAATTGCTGAGGGAAGGCATACCCATGCTCAACTTATAAACTTTCATTACATGTACAAACATAGTCGTCTACAGATATAGACCCATGAATGGATGACCATGAATGTAAGGCCATTGTAAATTTAATTTAGTACTCCTGAAAATATCGCATCCCAGATGGATGAAACTAGATCCGAGGTCTTTAGTCTCGTTCAATCTTTCGCTCAAGCACAATTCTAACCATGTGAATATATGATATGAAGTCGAACATGGGAAGACATCGTCTGATTACCAGCTAATGATGTAAGCCATTAACATACGCGAGAGGAATCACTGATAATGATAATGACCCTCAAGGTACTATAGTACATTTCGCATGGCGTGAATAAATGATTTGATGTTGAACACCATACAAAGTCTTTCAATCGAAGGCCAGTGACGTCAACCTATTGCCGAAAGCGAGAAACCTGCCATTGATGTATGCAAGCCTCAAGGTACTGAAGGGGTGTTTCTAAGTCAACTTCTTGGCTAATGTGCTGATGTCAACAAGGAGTGACTTGTCACAGGAGGGCCTTGATGTATCCCACATCAACGACATGAAACGAGGTAAATTATTTTGGAGATGAAAATCAACTGACAAAAGACGGTTCAGGAATGGAGGTCATGAAAATGAAGGTTTACGATATTGAAAAGCATGAAGTTTGAACTGAATGACTTCTCTTGAACATGTCGGCGACACCAAAATGAATTAGTAGCATTGACCCAAAACAAAGTAATGGATGGTATGATAGACCAACGGTGTGATAACCATCAAGCTGAATGACCCAATCCACATAGTCACAGTGATGAGGTGAAAGTGTCATGTTCAAGAGCGACTTGCTACCATAAAGTGTTCTCCCCTTTTTCCCATTTTCCCCAGTCATTGCTGACCAGTACCTCTTTATTTTTATCAAGCTTGAGGAGGATAACATATGCTTGTTGTATAATTCCACCCTTCGGGTGAATCCATCGCTATTTGATGCTTTAATGAGTCTAGAGAAGTTGAAACTCGGTCTTGTCTAGATGGACAAGTTTGTCGCTATTTGATGTTTTTAATGAGTTTAACGATAAATATAACTCGGTCCTTTTCATGTTTAGAGAGTTTGAAAAGGGAAAAAAAGAAAACTTAAAAAGTTCTCTTTTGTAGATTTGTCTCTCAAGTCCGAAAAAGCATAAAACAATACGAGAGAGAACCTATTGACCATGTTCGATCAACGTATTCCTTTTGGTAGTTAATCTATCTCAACCCAAGAAAAGGGTTAAACTTATACTGAGTAGATATCAATTCCAATCCGTTAACGAGCTGGAAATGACAAGTGCTCGGCAATCTTTTCGTGTTTAGAGAGTCTGAAAAGAGCTTGAAGAGAACTCCAAGGGGGTTCCTTTTTCGTTTTTAACAAAGCTTGAAAAAGAGGTAAAAGTTTGCTTTGTGGTCAAAGATGTTAAATTTACATTTGAACACGTCAAATGCTGCATGTCGGTTGTCAATCCTGCTCAAAAAACCATCAAAAATAGATTAAAAAATACCTGTTTCATGGATAAAATGAATAAAAAATAATGTTTACTTAGTTAATGTGCAAGAAATAAACATAAAAACAAGTTTTACCATTTCACATTTACCATTTGATTTTGGTGCTTTGGAGTAGTTTTTACCTCGAAGTTCACCAGTTGATTGCAGAAGATTCAGTGGACCATTCCTCGTGCCGTCCAGACCAGGTAGGAGCTATCTCTGTTCTCTTTCATTTCATATCATTCATTTTCAGTTTCAGGCAAAAAATTTGAGTTTTTGGGCCCCCTGGGGTTTCAATTTTCCAACCTGGGATCAGCACACCCTTTCATCATCGAAAGGTGTGCTGCAGTGCACTCACCTAGAAGGTTGGTTGTATTGCAGCACACTGTCCCTAAGGTTGGGCTGCACTGAGTGCAAAACCCAATTTCATTCAACTATTTTCACCCAAAAATTCTTTTGTTTTTTGCAAGAAATGGATCCTAATTTGCCTTATGGTTGTCTTTTCAGGTATTCATCGGATCAGAATGATGATTACATGGAGAGAACAAGAGCACGAAGAATAGGATATGATTGCCCTAAATAACCAGGGCACGATTGAGGCCCTAAGGAATTGTGGGTTACTCAAATATTTCTGATTATCTGGTATGAGGTAGCAAATTGAGCTTTTGCAGTTCCTTGTTTGTTCATGGGATCCTACTGATTAGGCATTTCACATTAGAGACAAAGTGGGGTCTTACCAGACTGTCGAGGTGGGGTGCCCCCATCTCACTTTCTGGATTTACCAAAGAGAGTGAATCAGTGAGAGATTACATATGACAGTTCTATCAGCCAGGTGCATAGCCTAGCAGGGACAGAAAGATTAACATCAGGGATGTTAATGATTTACCATTGAGGATAATCCTCTTTACCATTTCCAGCAGCGCGACACTACATTTGGCAAACAGATCATAAATGCAGTATGCATTAGAGTGTTTAGAGCCAAAAGTGTTCAACTGGTGTGAGGTAGTACTTTCATCCATGAAAGAACAACTGACCAAGGTGAAAAGTGGAAAGACAAAGAACTTTGGCTATGGGTTGATCCTAATTTCTTTCTCCTTGGAGAGAATTCCACTTATGCAGCCACAACTTGTTTCACTGGGTGTATCTATACCTAGGGATCCACAGATGCAGAGATGGGTAGATCTTATGGCTAGGAATGCTGGTTAGTAATTGATTACATTTACCCATGCATTCTTTGAGTGGCTTGATCGACAGGATATGGCCATCGCAGAGTATCTATATTCAGGGATGGATTTCCGCGGAGATCCAGACTTGACGTTACCAGTTGGATCACAATGGGGTGCTATAGGTAAATTGTTTGACCAAAGTGTTTTTTGATGTTAAAGTTTCTACATTTTTTTGTATTTTTTTATTATTTCCAAGACTAAACAAAATAATTTTTTATGTATGCATACGTTGGACCTGTTCGACCTATGGGGCACCAACAAGCGGTAGGTGGGCCAGCACAGAGACCTGTTGGGATAGCAGTTCTCCAAGACTTAGATTTAGCCGAGACACTGGCTAAACTATGGGACCACATAGAGGGTTTAACCCTAGGCATTCTGGATGTTTGGATCAATGAGTTGCCTATGCAACTACAGCGCCACACCATTGGAGTTATGAGTCCTTGGATGATACTTTTACGCATGATAGCACAGGCTGTGACCTGTTATCATGAGCACCACTAGTCTACTTAGATGTTTTCTGCATACATTTTGAGTTTTCAGGTCAAATGACCAATTTTTGTCTTGGACACAAACTGTTTGTAAAAACTTTTAAAACAACTATCTATTTTACTTTCAGAGTTTTATTATGGTTATGTGATGCAATCCTATTCAACTGATGATGTGAATTGAAAATATTTACTTTACATATGTCAAAAATGTCTATTTAACACATAATTTGCTAGAGAATTAGTTAATGTGTTTAGATTTCTGGAAATATGTTGATATTGAATGTGTTCAAAATACATTTCCAAAATACGAACTCTAAGGAACATGCGATGAATTGTTGGGTTTCAGACGATATAAATGCAAGTAAGTTGTAGTACAACAAGTTGTGAGTCCAACCTAATGATGATTCGGTGTATGCCAAGTGAAATGGCATCAGAGAGAAGTTCAATCAATGCACTATACTCAGCAATATTGTTTGTCGATCGACCAATACAAATCCCTCTAAAACTCACTAACTCGTTGCTTGGAGTGAAAATGGCCCATGCTGCAGAGGATAGGTTCTGCATACTACGACTAGCCCCATCAGCGTAACCAACAAATGGTTTCAAAAAGTTCGACATCTGCAACAAATGCAAAGTGGATTACTTAACCAAATAAAAACTCTAAAAGAAACACACACACACATGCAATCAAAGCATATATACAGTGAGTTTTACTACACTTAACTAAGCATAGTAACGTTTAAGGTACAGCCCGTTTCGGGGCTGCGACAATGGAATCCCATCATAGTCCACTAACTCGTAGGCACCTTTTGTCAAAACACGCTTAACAATATAAGGGCCCATCCATAGCGGTTCAAATTTTCCTGCTCCAAGTTTATCAGACTCCTGATCGTAAAGCAAGACCAGGTCACCTTCTGAGAAGACACGAGGCTTGA
Source organism: Pinus tabuliformis (assembly GCA_031772625.1). Classification (NCBI taxonomy): domain Eukaryota; kingdom Viridiplantae; phylum Streptophyta; class Pinopsida; order Pinales; family Pinaceae; genus Pinus; species Pinus tabuliformis. The sequence continues at coordinate 305,918,935 of CM062807.1, forward strand.
CATTTTTATCATATTGTGCCTTAATACGTTTCTTATGCGCTTCGTTAGCCAATGCAGCATCATGATGGGTTTCATCCAGATGGATTAACTCCAAGAAACGCGCTTCTTCTTCAGAAGTGTCGAGTAACAGGTCAATCATGAGTTTGAGAGACGAAATTTCACATTGAATCGATAAGACTGCATCCAAACCATACACCAACTGAAAGGGTGTGAATCCGATCGCATTTCTCACCGAGGTTCGATATGCCCACAGAGTCGAGTACAGGATTAAATGCCAATTTCTTTTATGAACTCCAATCAATCTCTGCAACATGTGCTTAAGGACCTTGTTGATGGCCTCAACATGTCCATTAGCTTGTGGGTAGTATGGAGTAGAACTATCATGTGACAATCCTAACTTGGTAGTCAACCCAGCCATCATGTGATTGCGAAAATGCAATCCGTGATCTATAATTATGGCTTGTGGTACACCAAACCTAGCAACCACATGGGTGAAGAAAAATAAAGTAGTCGTTTCGCCACTGTTGTTCAATGTTGGCATCGCCTTGGCCCATTTGGTAAAATAGTCAACGAAGACTATAATATACCCATGCCCCCCAGATGAGGTGGGGTTACATATCATAAAGTCAATGCCCCATTTGGTGAATGGGCCAACAACAATGACTGGATGCAATGGTGTAGGTGGTAATCTGTTATTCCGATCATATATCTAGCACGCATGACAACTTATGACTGCAATAATGCAATCTTTGAATATGGTTGCCCAGAAGTAACCAGCACAAAGAATTCTCTGTGCAGTAGTATACCCAGATAAGTGTCCACCACAAGCACCTGAATGACATTCATTCAAAGCTTTCTCGACTTCCTCATGAGTGAGGCACCTACGTAAAATCAGATCAACACCATGACGATAAAGCGTATCACCAATGATCAAATAATCTTTGGCTTGGTATCGAGTACGTCGTTGTTTAGAGTGAGAGGTATTAGGTCAGAAAGCTTGGGTCTGGAGATAGACCAGTATATCTCCATACCACGGATCACTCAACGAGATAAGAAACAAAGACTCATCCAAGATTGATGCTTTTGATGTTGAATCATTGGAGGATGAGGGAAGGTCGCAAAGTAATTACAAGAGATTTCTTTGATTTATATTTGATCAATTCCAAATCAAAATCCTGCAAAATAACTATCCATTTTTAATATTTCCCCCCCAACAATTGATGTGACAAAAATTATGTCATAGGGTTGCAATCTGAAACAATAGTAGTTTTACAGAGGAGGATGTAATGACGAAATCTCTGCACAGCTTGAACGGCTGCCAAAGCTAACTTTTTGACATAGGAATACTTACTTTCTGTATCGTTGAGATTACGACTCAAGTGATAAATAGGATGTTCAATTCCACTCTCTTCTTGGACTAAAACCATGCCAATGGTTGTATCTGTAGCGGCGAGATATAGGTAATAGTCTTTTTGATGGTTTGGGGCATACATTAATGATTCTCTAATCAGGGAATCTTTAAGAGCATCAACGGAAGCTTGCACAACCTAATCCCAATGGAAGGGTACCCCTTTCTTCAATAGACGAGTAAAACCTTTAGCCAATTCAGCATAGTTTGGAATGAACCTCCTCAGAAAGTTTTCCTTCCCTTGAAGTCTTTGTAACTGTAATAAGTTTAAAGGAGGAGGAAAGTCAAGGATTGCCTTAACCTTAATTGGATCGAGTCGAATTCCATCTTTTGAGACCACGAATCCAAGCAATCAACCAGAGCCGACACAAAACACACACTTGTGTGGATTGAGCCATATCTTGTAGTGTCGGCACCGTAAAAATATTACTCTCAAATGTTGCGAGTGATCAATCTGCTTTCGTGAATGAGAGGGCAAATCATCAAGATAAGGTTGAACAATGTGCTTGATGTCATGGAAGGCATAATTCATTTCCCTCTGAAATGTAGCCCCTGCATTCTTCAAACCAAAAGGTAACTTTCGATAGGTGAATGTGCCCCATGGACAAATAAAAGTTGTTTTAGATTGGTCCTGTGGGCAAATATTGATTTGCTTGTAGCAAGAAAATCCATCCATGAATAAGAAGATTTCACATCCGGCACATTCGTCAATAATATGGTCGATAAAGGGTGTAGGATAATTGTCTTTTGGACATGCTTGATTTACATCTTTATAATCGATGCACACTCGAATTGTCCCTTGTTTTTTCATAACTGGAACAATGTTATATACCCAATCGGTAAGAGGTACAGGGAAAATGAAGCCAGCATGCAAAATTTTTTCAACCTTTGCTTTAATGGCAATGAATTTCTTTGGATGAACAGGTCGAAGCCATTGTCGTACTGGTTTGACATCAGGGTACATTTTAATTTCATGTTCAACAATGCTCGAGTTAATGCCTAGCATCTCCTCGTAAGACCATGCAAAAATATCTCTAAATTCACGAAAGAGAGCTCGGTAATTATCAAGTTCCAATGGAGAACAATGTTTTTCAACATGAATGTTTTCTACAATGTTAGGCTTGGTAAAATGTTTATAGAAATTATTTCTTCTATGTTTGAAAAATTACGCTCAGAATCTACAGTATTTACTCTAACAGAGTTCGACAAGAAATCAATGATTGATGGGTGGTTTAGCTCATTTGAATAATCTTCGATGTCATCTAGAAGATGGGAATGATGATGATAATCTTCCCACGGTTCCTCTCCTATCATCATTGATTGGATGATTCCTTCATCCATAGAATGTGTACGTGAAAAAGGATCCGAAGAGGTACCATATTCTAACGACCTATCTACCCATACAAATGTTTAGTGTGGATTTGGGTTTGCCGCACAAGCTCAAAAGATTGATTACTATGATGATTCAATGGGGCTTAACGACATCACCTTAATATTACTATCAACTTCAACTTGGATGGTAATCCTCCTTAAATAAGATGAGGTGGAGGAAATCATGTTGCAAGTCTCTACTCTTTCCACTTCTGCCAAATCAGATGGTGATGGGAGGGTAAAAGTTACCATTAGGGAAGGATCTTTAAAGAGACCTATTCCAACACTTTGAAGTGACAGCGGGGGTCCGTTTACCAATGGAATGCTTCTCGTAGCCTGTGAACTATTGGAAAAGAAGGCTAGTTGATCAATGACTGTGACTACACCCTTAAAAGGGAATGCAATAGTATGAAAGTACATGGAAACCACAGCAGCCATAGCATATACCCAAGGCCTTCCTAGTAAAATGTTGTAATCAAGGAGTCTCTCAACTACCTCAACTTTAACAGAAATTGTTTTGCCCCCAAGTTCGATTTGCAGGTGACTCAAAATCCCACATGGAGTATATGTTCTTCCATCAAAAGCTTTCAATGTGGTTGTGTTGAAGCCCCGAAAATCGGGTCGACAACAAGGGGGATACCCACCCGGTCCGGACTTTGGTTGGCATCTCCTTATCCGTTTGGTATAGCGGGTCCGACTGGGGATAATGGGACCAGTTTCCCAATCTAAGGGGTGTGTGTGTGTAGAGCTGGATGATGCTAATCTAAGAGTACTTAAAGCTAATTTAAGTCAAACTTCTAAACTAACTCTATGCTATTGTAATCTAATGAGAAACAACACATCTGATCTACGCTAACCCGAGGTGTATTTCTTCTATTATGCGATCTAAAGAGATTTCGAACAATAACTAGTAATAAAGATCATTCAGCTATCATAAGAATAGAAATCAATTAAGATAAACCACTCTGCATAAAAAGTTAAGCAAAACAGTTGTGAACAGCATATCGCATAATAAGTTATTCATATATCAAACACAAATAAATGACTCCACCGTACAGAAGTGCCAAATGGTAACCCACACATTCATGCATTAACATATAAACAACTGAAAACTGTATATCACTTTAAGAATATAAGGAGAAATGGTCAAGAGTTAAAAGTACCATTTATGACTAATCCTACTCACAAGCTTCAAGAAAAAACGATTTATCTCTACTTGTTTTAACATCTACTAAGAGTACAGAAGTGCAACATCAGTAGCAGACATCAAATGCAAACATTAATAAATCTCCATCTATCCATTCATCAAAACCTCCTCTGAGGGTGCAGAAGTGCATGTTCCGAGGACAAGTTTTTGACAAATTTCTGGACCCTTCTCCAAATGCAATGAGAAGGGTTAAAATACTACTTCCTAATTCTAATAATAGTATTTTTACAAAATTTAGGATGCGGTTTTCAAATGACCGTCCTTTTTCTAATCTAATTAAAAGAAAAAACAACATTCTAAAATAAGGCTACTTCTGAATTTGGTCCTTAAAGTTGCAAGTGTTCAGCATGGGCTTGAGGAGAGTCGGTTGACTGACTTCTGCGCTGAGCTGGGCTGTGAAAACAGCATCTACGAGAGCTGGCACTACTTTTTAGGCCGCGTTTATGATGCATTTCACCGTCATCCATTGACTATGTGGTTTGACCAAGTATGTCCAGTAACATTCCCAATTCAACCTGTTTAATGCTTGGATCGCTTTTCCCTTTGCCTGCGCTTTTTGCTTCCATTCTGCTTCCAGTTGTAACTTATTTGGTAGGTACCCCGGGGTGGTCTCTGCGATTAAATTGGCCCTATGTAAATTCTCATTTACACAGTCGATAAGAATGCTTGCCTGTGTAGCCGCTGTCTCCGCTGCTCCCTCCGCCTCCCTGATTTGATCATCCCATTTATTAAAGAGCAATTCTTTATGATTTTCATTTATCCTGGGTGCACCTGCTCTTTTCCCTTCATCTTCATCCTGCCTAGTTAAGTATTCTGTCACCCGTCTGTCACTCTGATCATAGTCACTCCGCAAGTCTACCACTTGATTGGTGATTTTATCGCTCAGCTCGCAATAGTGGCTCCATTGTGATATTTTACGTCCCAACTCTTCCTGTTGCTGCAGTAGTTGCTCATTTAAGCCAATAGATTCTGAAATAAATTCTGCCAGCTTAGGCTCATCTTTATGCATTTCCTATAAATTCTGCAATTGTTTTCCTTTCTCGTCTAGACTTCTTTGATAGCCTATCTGCATCTGCTGAAAGTCTTCCTGCAGCTTCTCGAGCTGTTTGGAAGCTTCAATATTAGCATTGGCTTGTTGCAACTGTCGTTGTAGCAGTTGTATTTGATCTTCTTGTTCTTTCAATAGTTGTTGAACTTCCGATGCCTTGTCAATAGTTGCAGAAGCATATGCTCCTGCGATCTGAGACAGCTTAGTGAGATTTTCAGTCGGGTTATTGTTGGGGTCTTTCCATAAGACGTCCAAATGTTCAACATCTTGTGACAGTGTATTTTCTAGTTTTCTTTTCTTCCTCTGTTTCCTTACAACTGCTTTGTGTTGGGGACTATAGAATACATCTAGTGGGGAATTTCTTCTACATTAAGTAGAAGCTTAGAAGGTGGAGCGATAGGAATTTGCTCCGTTTCTGTGACACTGCTGACTATGGTCGAAACCACCTCTTGCACTACCTGTGTATTGTTCACAGGTGTTTTTGGGGCTTGCCCTTCAGGATTTATCAGTTCATTGAAGGTTTCCCATTCTTTGTCCAGTTCTGTTGTGACGAGTGGTGCTTCGATGACAGGAGGGGGGACATCTCTTGGCGGGGAGGCGATAACTTGCTGTTGCGACATTGCACTTGACTGAGCTGTATCTTTAGTTGTTTCTTCGTTTTTTCCTTGGTCGCATCCAGACTCTTTAGGATGTTCAGATACTCCTTGCGCAGCGTTGGATTTAGATCTGGAAGTGCTAGAGTTTCCACTGAGGCTAATGCTTGGAGTTGGTTCTCTGGCAGGCAGTCGCAGCTTCTCTAGAGGAACACTGGCCAGCCTTCTTTCCCTGTATAACATGAATCTTTGGAGGTCATCTGGAGACAACCTCGACCGAGCTTCCCGCAAAATTTCTTGGAGTGAGCTTCTACTCTGAAACAAATCATCAAACAAATCTTTCTTTCCAACGAATACTTTTATTTTGACGTTCGTTGTGAAATCTTGGGCAACATCATTTGGGTCAAATGGCCTTGCTGGGAATTTAAATAATTGTAGACACGTCACATTCTCCACTTCGGTGAAAGCGTGTACTACATCGAACAATGAGAAGGCCCCACAAGCTACAGGAAATTGAGGCCATATGGCCTTCTTTTTGTCCTTTAGGTCTTTGGTCAGGCCGCCTTCTGAACAGGTTTGATAAGCAATTTCCCGAGCCAAAAGTTTATCAAGGATATATAGAGGTAGGACATGTGGAGGTACAGTGCTTCCAAACACTCTAATATAGGTAAACCATTCTTCCCTGAACCATCTTGCGATGGGGATGATGTCTATTTGTGCCTCGGGTGAGCACCTCGGGGGGTCTTCATCATACATTATTCTATACAAGGGAAAAATAAGCCCGTGGCAAATCTGGTAGAAGTGAGGGACGAACTGAGAATCCCATAACACCTTATGATAAACATGGATAGGTAATGGGTCCTGGGTTGTCCATTTCCAACCCATAATGGGAAATTTAGACACATAACAAATAGAATCCATAACATATGCAGACAGATAAAAAGGAGGATAGATCCTTTGAGACAAGGATCTTTTAGACCGGTAATTGATAACAGCCGTGTATAGATTATCAGAAAGGATCTTGGCCCAATCCATAATATCGGCGTTTGTGGTAGCATCAATTAATGGTAGCCATTCAGACGAAAACTTATTGATATCTGGCATCCCAAATAACCTACAAAGCATGGCCGCAACAAAACAATACGGAGAGGTGAGGGAACCAGTGCTGTACATACCGTTTTTGTCCTTTTTGAGCGGCTCCTCTTTTCTGGACCAATCTTTGGTGGTCTCTGATAGGTCTGGGTTCTCTGCCACAAATTTCTTAACGAATTGTGCATTGTAAGTCGCCTGCGGTTCAGGAAGATGATACATAAGCTTCAAATCTTGCGCAGCGAATGATCCGATGAGCCCGTGTCCTTGAACCTTGAATTGTCTGTTGTTCATGTCTGCATTGTCAAGTATCCACTTGATCATATCCGTATATGGTAGAATTTTGGGTCTTGCTGCTATCCTGTGAAGAAATGAACATGCTAGCTCCTCTAAGGACGCCTCGGAAGAGCGTTGTGAGCCCGCGACAGCAGCAACCTTCATTATTCTAGGATTTTCCTCTTCAAGCAGCCTGTACATGCTTTCCCATGTCGATATCCCTGCGTCTCTGTTACAGGCTGTGTCTGTATACAAAGGTGCCATCTCCTTCGTCTTTTCCTTCGCTTCAGAGCTTCGAGCTTTATTTTTCTTTCCCATTTCTTCCTGTGTTTGGGTTTGCATCGTCTTAGCTCTTCGTTCCTGCAGATTACGAGTGAAATGGAAATGACTGATCCAGAAAGGTGATGGGAGAGTTTTAAATGCAACAGATGTATCAAATATGCCACCTTACGTGAAGTAATTCTCTACAAAGGCACGCGTCTTTACTTCATTTAATAACTAAAAACTAATTCATTTACTATCATTAAAAGCGCATGATTTCGAGTCAGATTATGGTAAGTGGCTTTTCTTTGAATGGCGTGCCCGAAGGATTCGTAATGAAGTGATTTATGATTTGCTTACGTAACCTCGCATATCGCGCCATCGCAAATCGCACCATCGCAGATCACGAGAATGCAATATCGCAGTGATCGCAACATCGCAGATCACAGAAGTTTGATGTTTGCCAAATCTTGCCAGCTCATTTCTGCGATATGCGATCTTGCGATCGGTGTTATCGCAGATCGGTAAATCTTTAAGTTTTTCCTTATGAGTATTACTTTGTTGCGACGCGATGTTATACTTAACACGAGGGTCTTGCACATACTGATATTAAAGAGAAATGGAGGCATTTCCTATCTTTTTTGCAACGCGACTTTAAAGATTTTCTCCTTATCATAGACTTAGGTTTAAAATATTCAAAAGACCTACCTAAGCTTATGATGGTAACCTTATTTTGAGGAAAGGAAACTCTTGTTCTTCCTAAAAATTAACTAAGGGTCCCCATTCATTTAGTATTTTGGTCAACACTTAAATGAACAAAGGGGGGGGGGGTTGTTTCCGGCCACAACAATTGGCGATTCACTTGGGAGAACCAGTTATCTCTGATCTTCTATTGATGTTTTCAAACTCCCGAATCAAAAAAAAAATTCTCAGAGAACTTAAACTTTATTATAAAAAGATAAAGCATATTATACTTCAAACTGTCAATGATATTTCGTTTCAACCTCTTTCTATTTTAATTACTTGTATCCTCAACTTGTCCTTGCATTTACATCAGCCATTACTTGGTCTTGTAAAGCATAAAATAAAGTTTCCCCTATGTAGCAGCCTTTTAAATATGCTCCTTTATCGCAGGTAGAGCCTTTGCTGCCAGCAGGCGTCCATAGCCTCGACAGGGTTACCTATTACCCAGTAATGATCCTTTATCTTGCTTAAGGCTATTTACAACTTTTCAGAGAAAAATCCATTTTGACACTTTTTTCCTTTTTATTCTCTAAAGAACAATGTCTTGGTTTGGTGGCCAAATTATGACACAGTCATTCACTTGATTTACACTTTTGCTGAACAAGCTGGCTCGTGATGAGACCCCTTGTCTTTTGATTGCAACAATCTTGAGTCGTTGCCCTGTTTTGGTGGACAGTATTGGAAAAGTCAGCAAGTTATAATATCTGTGATCATGATAAGCCGGCTCGTGATGAGACCTCTTATTCTTTGAGATATAGTGTTTTTTTCAGATTGTTCCTCTGAATGCTGCGATTTCCTTTAGCAGGGAGGAAGTCAAATTTTCTTTCCTTAAGAAAGTTCTGGACAACAATGATAGAGTTTTTGGAAATGGTTGTTTCTACAGAGAATCTTTATTTTAGTATTGATACCTGTACTGACATAAAACAATTTCTTCACTAAGATAGCTTTCTTCAAATTTCTTGGAGTTGAAACTAGTATCATATCTGGGTTAAAGTTCTATTGATAATAAAGATCAAGTTTCCAAAAGATTTGCTGTTCATAGAAGCAGAAGTTCAAAATCTTTGATAGAGAAAAGGTGTCCTTAGTAAATGTCAAATGCTGTTAACCATAGCAAATTTTATTACGGAGAAAAATATTTAACGAAATGAGAGGTAGACATTCTCTAGGGTTATGTACAGAATAGGGATAATCTCTTTTCTACCAACTATTAAAAGTGAACCTAAAACCTAATAACCTAGCTAAATTACTCCTACTCCTATTCTAACTATATACAGAAAATTAACTAGGTGAAATGATATTTCCAGTGGAACCATCTCTTCATTTTTATTCCTAGCCGTATGTAACTTCCAAACATTAGCGTTAAGAACAAAACTTTTCCTGAACTGTTAATGTTGGATGTGGAATAAGAATATGTAACCTCAGTTGGAATTCTGTCTAATATTTCTTTCTCATGAAAACTTCTTTCCAACTGGGAACCTATTGGATCATAAAAATCAGGATGAATTTCTGTTATGGATTGATGATCTCGTAATAGGAAAGATGACAAGCCAGGTTGTGAATATGATTTTTTAGTTTCAATGGCTTGTAACCTACTGTTCGTTAAAGTTGAGCTTTTAGCGATTTCGTATAAAAGGAAAGTTTCCATATATAAATCACTAAATAAATCAATGCAGAATAGATGGAAATTCCTGGAAAGATTCTTATCAATTGGCGTGAATTGCCAACAAGTTTCGAAAGGTACTTTCTTTCGTTGATGATGTTTTGGATGCCAAAGAAGTTTTTTAAGAAAGTCTGATATTGATTGATCTTGAAATTGAAAAGGTTCTATACTTTCTTGACACAGTTTGGCTCTCCAAAATGGTATCACGTCTTTTGAATGTTCCTTGATAAGATGCTCAACATGCCACAGTAATCTATCAAAAGTGTGAAAATTTAAAACACAATCCGATTTTGTACAAAATCAGTGCAAGTGAGAAAGAAAGAACTGATTATCTGTACAAATAGTGTTACAGCACAACTGGGATTGACTTGGAATATCTTGTTTTTCACAAGAACTGGCCAGAATTATGGGATCCGAGCAATTTCGAATTCCGTCTTGTGAATCAGAAGACAAGTTATGATTGTGAACAGGCATGGAGGTTTCCTCATGATATGAATCATAGATCGGGGTATTGTCTTGGATAGTAAAATCATGCAAATGATCTTTTACTTTGAAATGAGGATTGTCTGATATGATTTCTGCATTAGAATATCTCTCATTATCTGAGCTTTGTTGAGTTACTTGGGATAAATCAACAACATCATCGTTGTCAAAGTAGCTATCATAAATGATTTTACAGGTTTCCCTAGATTTCTCTTTTTCGTCATATATTTTCAGACAAGGAAGGTCAAGTGGTTCTTGTTTGAAAATGATCAAAGGATGTTCTATAGCTGTATTATTATCTTGAAAACCTAATGATGATTCATTTGAATAATCCTCTGTACTTTTTGAGATATATTTAATATTGAGAGGGGAAAAATTATCATCACTAAAAACATCAGGATAAAGAGAAATATGCAATTCTGGAACAATGCATTTGAAAATATCATCATGGAAAAATCGTTGTTCATCAGATTCATCATAGACATCGGGCTTTAGATCATACCTTTGTGTACTGATACTTTTTGAAAGAGAAATAGTTTGTTGTTCTAACCTTGGCATTTGCATTTGTTGATTTGCAATGATATTATCTGACCTTGTATCAAATTCATCTCCTGGTTCCAAGGTAGGCTTTCCTCCAGCATTCTCGCTTTTGTCTTCTTGCATTAGAGCATGTATGACTCCTAGGCTTTGGGGACTTTCTTCATCATGGCTGATTTGTATATTCAACTTGGAATCCTCATTCACATTAGAAGAAAATGAGACAAAGCTTGAACTAATTTCTGCTTGATCAGACATAGGAGGCAGGGAATACTCAGCATAATCTGAAGATTCTTCATCCATGAGTTCACTTTCAAGATCATACTTTAGACAATTAAGATGAAATCACATATTAAAATCCCTAACAGATTCATCTTGTTTCCGTAGATAATCAATTTCATCGTATACCTGGTCATAGTCATAACAATCAAATTCAAAAATGAAAGTCTTTACGAACTGGTCCCAGCTGTGAATTGATGCAACTGGGAGGGTTCTGCACCATTTTCTAGCTTCCGCCGTGAATGTAAGAGTAAAAATTCTGCATAAAACGCCTTCATCAATTCTCTGAATATCAGAACTTGAAACTTTTTGGATAAATTGAAGAGCATGATTAAAAGCAGAAGAATTATTCTTACCATTGAATTTTACCTAAGACAAGAGTCTTACCACTTCTGGTGGAGTGTTGGAAGAGGTAGGAACATGGATGCAACTCCAAATAGGAATTTTATGAGCAGCCATCCTGATTCAAATTTTACAATTGAAAATCATTCCAACAGACACTATGTTTAGGCCCTCCTTCTAGCACCAAATATGTTGAAGCCCCGAAAATCGGGTCGACAACAAGGGGGATACCCACCCGGTCCGGACCTTGGTTGGTAGCTCCTTATCCGTTTGGTATAGCGGATCCAACTGGGGATAATGGCACCAGTTTCCCAATCTAAAGGGTGTGTGTGTGTGTAGAGCTGGATGATGCTAATATAAGAGTACTTAAAGCTAATTTAAGTCAAACTTCTAAACTAACTCTATGCTATTGTAATCTAATGAGAAACAACACATCTGATCTACGCTAACCCGGGGTGTATTTCTTCTATTATGCGATCTAAAGAGATTTCGAACAATAACTGGTAATAAAGATCATTCAGCTATCATAAGAATAGAAATCAATTAAGATAAACCACTCTGCATAAAAAGTTAAGCAAAACAGTTGTGAACAACATATCGCATAATAAGTTATTCATATATCAAACACAAATAAATGACTCCACCGTACAGAAGTGCCAAATGGTAACCCACACATTCATGCATTAACATATAAACAACTGAAAACTGTATATCACTTTAAGAATATAAGCAGAAATGGTCAAGAGATAAAAGTACCATTTATGACTAATCCTACTCACAAGCTTCAAGCAAAAATGATTTATCTCTACTTGTTTTAACATCTACTAAGAGTACAGAAGTGAAACATCAGTAGCAGACATCAAATGCAAACATTAATAAATCTCGATCCATCCATTCATCAAAACCTCCTCTGAGGGTGCAGAAGTGCATGTTCCGAGGACAAGTTTTTGACAAATTTCTGGACCCTTCTCCAAATGCAATGAGAAGGGTTAAAATACTACTTCCTAATTCTAATAATAGTATTTTTACAAAATTTAGGATGCGGTTTTCAAATGACCGTCCTTTTTCTAATCTAATTAAAAGAAAAAACAACATTCTAAAATAAGGCTACTTCTGAATTTGGTCCTTAAAGTTGCAAGTGTTCAGCATGGGCTTGAGGAGAGTCGGCTGACTGACTTCTGCGCTGAGCTGGGCTGCGAAAACAGCATCTACGAGAGCTGGCACTACTTTTTCGGCCGCGTTTGTGATGCATTTCACCGTCATCCATTGACTGTGTGGTTTGACCAAGTATGTCCAGTAACATTCCCAATTCAACCTGTTTAATGCTTGGATCGCTTTTCCCTTTGCCTGTGCTTTTTGCTTCCATTCTGCTTCCAGTTGTAACTTATTTGGTAGGTACCCCGGGGTGGTCTCTGCGATTAAATTGGCCCTGTGTAAATTCTCATTTACACAGTCGATAAGAATGCTTGCCTGTGTAGCCGCTGTCTCCGCTGCTCGCTCCACCTGCCTGATTTGATCGTCCCATTTATTAAAGAGCAATTCTTTATGATTTTCATTTATCCTGGGTGCACCTGCTCTTTTCCCTTCATCTTCATCCTGCCAAGTTAAGTATTCCGTCACCCGTCTGTCACTCTGATCATAATCACTCTGCAAGTCTACCACTTGATTGGTGATTTTATCGCTCAGCTCGCAATAGTGACTCCACTGTGATATTTTACGTCCCAACTCTTCCTGTTGCTGCAGTAGTTGCTCATTTAAGCCAATAGATTCTGAAATAAATTCTGCCAGCTTAGGCTCATCTTTATGCATTTCCTGTAAAGTCTGCAATTGTTTTCCTTTCTCGTCTAGACTTCTTTGATAGCCTATCTGCATCTGCTGAAAGTCTTCCTGCAGCTTCTCGAGCTGTTTGGAAGCTTCAATATTAGCATTGGCTTGTTGCAACTGTCGTTGTAGCAGTTGTATTTGATCTTCTTATTCTTTCAATAGTTGCTGAACTTCCGATGCCTTGTCAATAGTTGCAGAAGCATATGCTCCTGCGATCTGAGACAGCTTAGTGAGATTTTCAGCCGGGTTATTGTTGGGGTCTTTCCATAAGACGTCCAAATGTTCAGCATCTTGTGACAGTGTATTTTCTAGTTTTCTTTTCTTCCTCTATCTCCTTACAACTGCTTTGTGTTGGGGACTATAGAATACATCCAGTGGGGGAATTTCTTCTACATTAAGTAGAAGCTCAGAAGGTGGAGCGATAGGAATGTGCTCCGTTTCTGTGACACTGCTGACTATGGTCGAAACCACTTCTTGCACTACCTGTGTATTGTTCACAGGTGTTTTTGGGGCTTGCCCTTCAAGATTGATCAGTTCATTGAAGGTTTCCCATTCTTTGTCTAGTTCTGTTGTGACGAGTGGTGCTTCGATGACAGGAGGGGGGACATCTCTTGGCGGGGAGGCGATAACTTGTTGTTGCGACATTGCACTTGACTGAGCTGTATCTTTAGTTGTTTCTTCGTTTTTTCCTTGGTCGCATCTAGACTCTTTAGGATGTTTAGGTACTCCTTGCGCAGCGTTGGATTTAGATCTGGAAGTGCTAGAGTTTCCACTGAGGCTAATGCTTGGAGTTGGTTCTCTGGCAGGCAGTCGCAGCTTCTCTAGAGGAACACTGGCCAACCTTCTTTCCCTGTATAACATGAATCTTTGAAGGTCATCTGGAGACAACCTCGACCGAGCTTCCCGCAAAATTTCTTGGAGTGAGCTTCTACTCTGAAACAAATCATCAAACAAATCTTTCTTTCCAACGAATACTTTTATTTTGACGTTCGTTATGAAATCTTGGGCAACATCATTTGGGTCAAATGGCCTTGCTGGGAATTTAAATAATTGTAGACACGTCACATTCTCCACTTCTGTGAAAGCGTGTCCTACATCGAACAATGAGAAGGCCCCACAAGCTACAGGAAATTGAGGCCATATGGCCTTCTTTTTGTCCTTTAGGTCTTTGGTCAAGCCGCCTTCTGAACAGGTTTGATAAGCAATTTCCCGAGCCAAAATTTTATTAGGGATATATAGAGGTAGGACATGTGGAGGTACAGTGCTTCCAAACACTCTAATATAGGTAAACCATTCTTCCCCAAACCATCTTGCGATGGGGATGATGTCTATTTGTGCCTCGGGTGAGCACCTCGGGGGGTCTTCATCATACATTATTCTATACAAGGGAAAAATAAGCCCGTGGAAAATCTGGTAGAAGTGAGGGACGAACTGAGAATCCCATAAAACCTTATGATAAACATGGATAGGTAATGGGTCCTGGGTAGTCCATTTCCAACCCATAATGGGAAATTTAGACACATAACAAATAGAATCCATAACATATGCAGACAGATAAAAAGGAGGATAGATCCTTTGAGACAAGGATCTTTTAGACCGGTAATTGATAACAGCCGTGTATAGATTATCCGAAAGGATCTTGGCCCAATCCATAATATCAGTGTTTGTGGCAGCATCAATTAATGGTAGCCATTCAGACGAAAACTTATTGATATCCGGCATCCCAAATAACCTACAAAGCATGGCCGCAGCAAAACAATACGGAGAGGTGAGGGAACAAGTGTTGTACATACCGTTTTTGTCCTTTTTGAGCGGCTCCTCTTTTCTGTACCAATCTTTGGTGGTCTCTGATAGGTCTGGGTTCTCTGCCGCAAATTTCTTAACGAATTGTGCATTGTAAGTCGCCTGCGGTTCAGGAAGATGATACATAAGCTTCAAATCTTGCGCAGCGAATGATCCGATGAGCCCGTGTCCTTGAACCTTGAATTGTCTGTTGTTCATGTCTACATTGTCAAGTATCCACTTGATCATATCCGTATATGGTAGAATTTTGGGTCTTGCTGCTATCCTGTGAAGAAATGGACATGCTAGCTCCTCTAAGGACGACTCGGAAGAGCGTTGTGAGCCCGCGACAGCAGCAACCTTCATTATTCTAGGATTTTCCTCTTCAAGCAGCCTGTACATGCTTTCCCATGTCGATATCCCTGCGTCTCTGTTACAGACTGTGTCTGTATACAAAGGCGCCATCTCCTTCGTCTTTTCCTTCGCTTCAGAGCTTTGAGCTTTATTTTTCTTTCCCATTTCTTCCTGCGTTTGGGTTTGAATCGTCTTAGCTCTCCGTTCCTGCAGATTACGAGTGAAATGGAAATGACTGATCCAGAAAGGTGATGGGAGAGTTTTAAATGCAACAGATGTATCAAATATGCCACCTTACGTGAAGTAATTCTCTACAAAGGCACGCGTCTTTACTTCATTTAATAACTGACAACTAATTCATTTACTATCATTAAAAGCGCATGATTTCGAGTCAGATTATGGTAAGTGGCTTTTCTTTGAATGGCGTGCCCGAAGGATTCGTAATGAAGTGATTTATGATTTGCTTACGTAACCTCGCATATCGCGCCATCGCAAATCGCACCATCGCAGATCGTGAGAACGCAATATCGCAGCGATCGCAACATCGCAGATCGCAGAAGTTTGATGTTTGCCAAATCTTGCCAGCTCATTTCTACGATATGCGATCTTGCGATCGGTGTTATCGTAGATCGGTAAATCTTTAAGTTTTTCCTTATGAGTATTACTTTGTTGCGACGCGATGTTATACTTAACACGAGGGTCTTGCGCATACTGATATTAAAGAGAAATGGAGGCATTTCCTATCTTTTTTGCAACGCGACTTTAAAGATTTTCTCCTTATCATAGACTTAGGTTTAAAATATTCAAAAGACCTACCTAAGCTTATGATGGTAACCTTATTTTGAGGAAGGGAAACTCTTGTTCTTCCTAAAAATTAACTAAGGGTCCCCATTCATTTAGTATTTTGGTCAACACTTAAATGAACAAAGGGGGGGGTTGTTGTCGGCCACAACAAGTTGGTGATCGTGACAATGGTGGTGAACCAAGTGTTTTCCAGTAGCTCATGGACATAATACAAGTAGATGCCCCCTCAACAATAATATTTCGCTGAAAATTTTTATTGAGAGATTTTACTTGGATTAGGAAAGCTAATTGCACCGATAACTGTGGTGAATATCCCGTATGGTTAAAAACCACAAGATTTGAATCCATAAGATCTATTCTGACTATTTCTGACAGTAAAGCCTGCTTTTGGGAGGGACAGTTTTGCAACACCTCGAGTGTCGACATAGCAGAAGGTGATTGAGAAAGATCTTCCACTATGTTAGAATTTTGTGTTGCTTGAGCCCGAGGGTTGAATGTCGATTTGTGCACAACTCCCTTTGGTGGTTTTATTGTCAATTCAGGTATAGTGGGTGGAACAATTTTAGATGAAGTCGAAGTCAAAGGATTAGGTTGATCAGTGGCCTAATTATTCGATGACGACAGATTCCCATAATCTTTGTTTCTTGTTGACACCAAAACTTTGTTTTGTGGCTTTGTGATGGATAACATGAGTACTTGGGATGTGGAAGCATGGTTTGTTACAACCAAATGTATCTCCGGGATTGGAAGCAGATCAGTCAACACTGCCGATGTGTTTGAAGTCTTTAAAAGTTTAGAGACCTCAGAGAAATGTGGACAATCTCTTGTAAAATGCTCATCATTACATATCATAAGTGGATAACGAGTTTTCCTTGTCGAAGTAGAGGAATCAGATGATTTCTCTAGAGGGGAATTTTATTGTTTCTTTTTGTTTTTCCCATTTTTCTTGCTCCTTGGTTGCTTTGGATTTTTTCCTTTGTCAGATGACATGACATTAATCTTGAAGGCAAGAGTATTTTCTGATGCATTAGTAGTTTGATTGGAAACAACAAGAGTTTGACCAGATGGTCTTTCTGCTGTTTGTGTGCTTGAAGAATCGATCACACCGTCATCGTCATGAGAGTCCTTACTCAATTGTGGAGGAGAAGGAACATTGAAATCTGGTCAAGGTGCATTAGGAATTTTAACATAAAGCGTGCGAGATTGTGTGTAAATCAAATCCAAGTATTGGGCATGAGAAATAAATTTCTCTTCTGTGACAACTCCACCTTTTGCCACATCCTTGGTGATTGATGGCAACAAGGATTTTATGAACCACTCAGCTAGAAGCTGATCGGGAACATATGTCTTAACCATTCGGTGATGGTGCCAGCACTCATGAATATGATCTGATATATGGGTAGCAGCAGTCTATTTAAAGTTGGTTAGGAGTTCCGTTCCAGTTTTGTATCTGATAGGTAACTGGAAGTGGGTCAAAAAACTAGTGGCTAAAGTGGTGAAATTATCGAAAGAAGCTCTTGGTAATTCAATGTACCATTTAGCAGCTAGACTAGTAAGTGTTCTTTGGAAAAGACGAAGTCTGATCGAATCGTCATTTAAGGAGTTTGATGAGCACCACAAATGAAAGGTCATAACATCATTTTATGGGTCTTCTCCAAGATTTCCGTTAAATTTCAAAATATCAGATGGTAACTTATGCGGAATTACCGGCCACCAAGGTGCATATAATATTGGATCGGTAGTGAGCCGATTTAAATTTGGTAATTCTAAAGTTGCTACAAACAGAAACTATCGATTCAAGTCAAGTTAAGCATAGCCAGGATATGATGGAATCTCCTGAGCAATAGGTCTTTGCATACCAACATAGGGCATCTGCATTTGGTAACCTTGGTATGGTTGTTGAACAAAACCAGTATAAGGTGGTTGTTGATAACCAGGTTGAATGTGTGGTTGTCCATAACCTGCAAAGCCTTGTTGACCAGGACCTTGGTAAGCTTGAGATTGACCAAAACTAGGTTGAGCCTATGGAACAAGTCCAAACTGGGGTTGGAATTGCTGGAATTGGGGTTGTTGAAATTGAGGCTGCCACGGTTGTTGAATCAACTGTTGTTGTTTTTGGTACAACTATTGTTGATTTAATGGTTGTTGTTGTCCAGCAATGAAAGTTTGGCTAGGTTGTGAATAAACTATACCAGTGTAAGCCTGGGTCAGTCCAGATAAGGGTATACTGACCTGAGGTTGTTTCTGAACTCCAAAAACAAGTGGTTTTCGTACAACAGCTTGAGGAACTTGAACTTCTTGACTTGAAACTTGTGATCGCAAGATACAAGGATCAGTTTGTACCAATTGAGACACAACAGTTTGAACTTGTGACTGTGGTACAGTAGTAACAACAAGTGTAGTGGAAATAGCTGACACAGTTTGCATTGGTTGTGTTGGATACACAAGCCTTGGTTGAACTGGAATTGTTGGTTGCCATTGACAAACTCTAATTCTAGATTGACCTGAATACTATGGGATATTATGATATGGTAGTCCCCTGGAATAAGGAGGATACGATGAATAAGCATATTGCTCTCCATATGGTGGAAATTCAATATTTAATGGATACATAGGTCTTTGTTGACCAAATTGCCTAGCTTGATACTGATATGCAGGATCAAACTATTGAGTTCCCATTAGAGAAGAACCAGGTAAAATTCTGGTTGAGGACATGGGTGATGACCATGGTGTAGAAGCAACCCCTGAGTGGGTTCCAGACAATGATTGGTAACCAACCGGGATGGACGATTCACCATACAGGTGCAACTCAGGTGTGGTAGAAAACATCGAAGAAGTTACAACAGAAGATTCTGCTGCAGCTGCATCAGATGATACAATCTAAGATGTTGACGGTTGTTCAGCCATAGTTAACTGACCCAAAAGTTTTCCTAAAGAATCGATGGGTACTTGAAAAGAAGCAGGATCAAATGAAGCGAAAAAATCAGGAGTATTAGGGTAAAGATAAAGCCCAGTTCCAAAGTGAAACGGGGTTCCAGGTGTGGAATCTTCTTCCAATTCCTCCTCTATAGCAATTAAACCTAGTGGAAGAACTTCACTGTCAGGTTCGTAAAATATTTCTGATGTTGATGAAGTTGAAGTTTCAATAGTGTCTGAGGGGTAAGCAGTTGATCGTCTTCCTGTAAAGTAACAACTTCTAAATGTTCAAATTCGAAGTCCAGGTGTTCGGGTAAATGAACAACAGTTTTAGAAAGAGGTTCCTAAACAACTTCAAGTTCAGATGTAACTTTTGTTTGAACTGGGATAGATTCTGGATTAACTTCTGGTTGAACTGATTCAAATTTATAAGTACTTTCTTTTTGAACAATTTCAATTTGAGGAACAACTTGTTGTTGAACAACTTCAGTTACTGTTTCAGTAGGATCAATGCTAATGTCCTCAGGTAATTGTGAAACTTCTTCTTTAGGAATAGATGTACCAGAAATAGTTGGAGTAACTAGAGTCTCTATACTTACCGAAATAGATGATTCAGGTAACTCAGATGAAGAACTAGGAGTTTTTGATGTACTAGACTCAGTTAGGCGAGACCGTTTTGCTGGAATTGGTATCGCTTCGAGAGGTAAAGGTGGTTTGCTTGTTGTTCTCCACAAACGACGGGGTATGGATTGATGTTCCTCCACAGTTGCCGATTAATTTTATTGTCAAAAAAGAAATAAACAAAAAGGGGTATACTAGGCTAAAGGTTTACCAAGCAACTGTGAACTACAGAATACCTCTTGGCGAACCAAAAAGTACGGGCAAGCAATCTCCCCGAATGCTGTGTTTGGTGTATCACAGTTTACAAGGCAGCCGACTCGATTACTTAAGGATGGATAGCAACCTAGATTTGTCCTCCCATATATACCCGAAGGTGCGTGGAGGCCTAGTCCGTATAAGCACAGTCTAATGCAAAACCGAACAATGAGAGCATTCCCATATACTTTACGTACTGTAACACCGCCCTATATACCCGAAGTTACGTGGACAAGCTACGATATACTCACATACGTGGAATGAGGTCTCAAACTCGAGATGTATTGCAGACAAGTTAGTGAGCTGATTTTTTTTACGATGATGGAACACACCTCTAGCCTAGAACCACTAAATTTTCTCATTAATGACAATGCTCCATTAGATAAATTAATGTTTATTAAGTTTATCTTGCTTAGGAATTTGCCTTTCAAGTTCACCACGTGATGTATTCTAAAATTTCTAGGAATGCAACTATCATGATAAGCATTTTTTCATTCAATTTAATGATGAAAATCCTAGCTACTTAGGGATAGAGCAATCAGATTTCTTTTGATCAAAGAGCAAAGAGCACAATCTAAATGCAAATTTCCTACACTATTCCTCTCAGCACACAAAATTTTCAATGCAACATGCATGTATTTCCTTTCGATTTCCTTTAATGTGAATGAACAAAAAGGAAAACTAATGCATAATCGATCAATAAACTCTTTTCATAAAAATGATGATTTTGCGACTATTTCTTTTCAAGGAAAAGAAGACTTTATGAGACTTTCGTTTTTAAATAAATGAGGAACTACGACACTTTCAACAAAAATACTAATCATATGCACACATCAATCAATCAATCTTTCATGAATGAGGACTTTACGACAATTCAACTTTCGAAGGAAAAGACGATTTTACGACACTTTCTTTCGACAAAGATCAATCAACAAAAACTAACTTTCGACTATAGATTGAAAATGACAAAGTAAATACATAAGAAACATTTATCAATCCTAGTCTAAGTAGGGCCAGCTAAGGAGATGAAAAACTATTTTTAGAGACAAGACATCATTGACATTCAGCAAATCATTCAAACATGAGAAAATGGGCAAAAACTTCAGCTCCTAGATGGGAGATTGACCCTCAAGGGATCAACGCAGGCTGCAGTGAGAGATAGTGCGCTTCAGTGCACTGGCTCTATGCGGGAAGTGCATTGCAGTGCATTATGTCCTTCACTGGGCTGCGCTGGTGACAATAAGCCATTTTTGAAGGCAATTTGACACAGTTTTGACTCAATTTTCAATGAAATAAGACTGAAATTCAATCAACGACCACAATCATAGTATGTAGAAATGTCTTAAGAGGATGATAAGATACTAAGATGGATAATCGCTCCCCAGTGGATTCACCAATTTGTTTTGGAAAATTTTAGTGTCTACGGATAAACACTTAAACCCCTAGACTAGTAGCTAAGTCTAGAACAACAGTGCAAAGCATTCTCTACTTCTTCTATTAGCAATAGATTAAATAAGATAGTAAAGAAGCCTACCCAAAGCTTTCACTTACTCCTTATCTCCCTTGACCAATTATGTTGCTCATTTCTGTACTTAATCCGCTTGAAAAGTACCTGCACACAGATAGAAGACAAAAACCGATCGATGCATATGATAATGATCTATTGATTAAACATAGAATGGAATCAGGTACATAATACACATATGAAAGCATCAATAAACAATACAAACATATGGAAAAAGCTTTGAACACTTTATTAGTAAAAGGAAGAGTTACAACCCAATTTGCTAGATTCAGTGTCACTTCTCCAGTTCAATCCCATCCTCTCCTCATAACAAGAAAGACATTTTGACATCATTACAATACTTGAAACCAACTCAAGTCTCATACTAACAGCATCTCCCTATAATTCAATTATTTCCAACCCCTGATCACTTAGATGAGTGGTCTTTTTATAGGTGAAGGAAGGAAGTTATGCCATAAATGGTGATAATGAATGCCCTCCCAAACTTAGGATTTAGTTCCATGGAGGAAGGGATAAAGGGATTGATGTTCCTTAACTCCCTCCCTCATCCAATTTTGAGCCCAAAGGAGTGGATAGCCTTGGGAAACTTCTAGAGGCATCCTATGGATAAGAATATTCCAAACCCCTATGCATATTTCGTACAAATTCACCTAGCACAAGCCAAAGAGGGCTCAAGTGCGCTACAATGCACCTTGGAAGTGTACTGGGCTGCACTGTAGTGCACCTTGATAAAGGCCCGCCTGCGCTGATCTTCTTAGAGGTAGTTTTTGGATGATTTCAATCATGGAATCTCTTGGGAAGGAGGCATTCTTTATGGTTGACTTCATTAGGGCATGTAACAACTTAATTAGGGTTTGATGGGCCCTAATAGTACTGATCTGTAAGTTGGGGTTGATGTGTCGTAATGGATTCGTAACATCCTCCCCATGGGATGGATTGGTGAGAAATTATGATTTTGTATTCTATTGATGAGGCGATTCTTGGGAGGATATATTTAGTCAGGTACATAACATAAAAGGATCCCTTAGACATGAAGGACATGAGATGCCTAAGTTGGCAATGGGATCCAAGTGGATCTATTGATGGCAGGATGAGTCAAAGGTTTATTTGGGATCTAGGTATCGAGAGATCCATTCATGATTGGGTGGCATGAATGCATGTTGTGTCACAATGGCTCTTATAGAATATTGGTATTTGTGTACACATGCCTTTACATTTCATAGATGTGGATTTCTTTGGGGCAAGCAATATTGGGGAAGGAGTACTTTTAATAGCACCATTTTTGGTTTCCCTTATGTTGTGGTTATGGTGGATTTCTAAGGTTATGTTAGCCAGGTCACGAGCAAGATTACATCATTGATGGGCCTGTTATCACCCCAAGAAACTCACCTAGGTTGCATATCTGTGATGCTCGAGGACATTACAAATTCAACCAAATATAGTTGGATAAATGGTGGATGAATGAAACAAATGCTGCATATTCAAGCTAGATAACCACTTCTACTATGATTGACCCCAGACATGGGTGAACACCCCCAGACTACAAGGCTTTTAACCACCAATTACTCACAGTTTGAGGATAAGGTGATAATGGAGAAGATTGACCACACCAGCAGATGCATAGGACCCTGTGATGGCCGGCTCCAACCAGTTAAAAGGTCTGTAAATCTAGTTTCCAATACACAGACAGGATGACAACTCTCTATGCATTAAACAACAGAAACCTACATACACGTTCAATGATACATGCTAAATCCTAACATAGAGGTGGGATGACAACCCCTCTAATGCTAAACATTAACAGAACATGAATCAATGCAAACAGGCACAGCCTGGAACAAGAAAGAGAAGTGGAAAGTGAGCAATTAACAGCAAAAGAAGCTTGTATTCGCTGGAAATGAAGACCAGACGCTGCAGGTTACAAAGTAGTTACAGTCTCCAGAAGTTGAACCTTACAACAGAGTCACCTTCATATAACACTCATCCATCTGATTACATCTCAGTTCTGAGTATATTTGGTGTTACATTACAAAATATCTTTGCTACCCATGCGTGGAGGAGCTCATAAATGGTCACCAACCGCATTTACATTTAGAAATGGACCGCTGATACAAATCTGGTTGTGTTGTAATTGGATTTGACCTTTATGTTGCTCTGCAGTCCTCCTTTAAGCAGGTGGCATGAAATAGAAAAGGAACCATAACCATTGAATGCTCTGATCTGTTCGGCGGTGTCCTGCTCCCTCCTCGGCCATACTGTTAATTAATTGCAGTCATTGAACATTAACACGGCTGAACATGACTGTTTTGGTTATAACAGTGAAAGCGCTGCCAAACTGCTCATTCTCACCCATCAATGCTTCATTACGGACTTTAAAAGTCCTCAAGCATGGTTGAATCATATATCGGGTCCGCCATTCGGGTGGCAGTGCATATCTTAAGCTGGCCAATCCTTTGTTTCTTTATACTTGAGAATACACGAAAAATTGCTTCAAAATCATAAAACAATGGCTAGGGTGGACCTGAAATATTATACCATTTTACTTTGGAATCCCATCGAGTCCGGGCTTCATCACAATAGGCACCCACCAAGGCTTCCTTTGTATTTTCTTTATACAAAGAAAATACACAAAAAACATTCAAAACGCGAAGGGCGCGGATTTGAAATATTATGCAGTGGAGTGCTGTATGGCTGTCGGGTCTGGCCCATTGGATCGGAACATAACACATGGTAAAGCCCGCCCCTTTGGTTTTGCCGATAGCAAAAAGCCGATGCAGCGTGAGCCGTTGATCCGTGCACACGATCAACGGTCCTTGCTTAATCGCTGATCTCCAATGCCACTTATTTAAAAGTGCCGATACGATACGCCGATGCGATATCAGCGATCGCTCATTGGCAAGGTCTCCTTTGTCGCTGCCACAGCCTCCCCCGACCTGCGATATGCCGACGGGATCTGGACCGTTGATTAGCCAGATCCAATGGCTAAGATCAATGCAGATCCTTAAGCCTGTAATTTGATTTTTACATGGTTTTTGGGGTATTTTCGCCTCCCGATAGAGTATTTCCACCTTCCCAAGAGCTTTCCTCTTGCGATAGTTTTGATCGGTGAAGGCCTTAAGAGGATTTTGAAGGCTTTTGGGGCACTTTGTATCCATTTTTGGGCATCCTTCTGTGCGCAAACAACCCGATTGGGACTGCATTTGATCCTCAAATGTTGGATTATGTAGCAGGGCTAACAGGGCCTGGAGGGTTTTCATGACTTTTATGGGGACCGACTGGGTTCACTTGCTATATTTCATCATTAGGTTCAGTTATGCATAGTTTGTTTTTTGTTCCATTGCATTTGACGAATCCCATAAAACAAGGTTATAATCAAGCATATTTAAATTAAATACGCTAAAGGTGTTATTTAGAGTAGTTATTTGGAGAAACACCTTATTATAATAACTCGTTGGAACCAAGATGAAGAGATCTATAGGATGGGATGATGAAAAGTAATTTTTAGTGGGCATAGAAATAGTAGAGTCTGATTAATAGTTTTTCAGGATTAAAATGACTTAAATAAAATAAAATAAGAAGAGTCACTTAAATAAAATAAAAGAGAGAAGCTTCTAGAATCAAAATAAAAGTGTTTCTAGAAGGTTGAAAAGAGATCCATCAAATCTTTAAAAAGGGGGGAAGCAAGTCTTTTCGGACATCGATAGTTAATCATTTGTCATTTGTGAACATTGAGGAAGTTGTCCTCATAGGTACATTGTGTCCGGGAAGAACACCCTTGGGTACATTGGTGAGATTAGACAGAAGCCAGTCTCTATCAATCCCTTGGTGAATTCATTCAAAATTCACAGGTGCATCTATTGGTTCCACATTCAGTTTTGGGAGGCCACGATCAATATTTTTTGTTTTTATTTTAGAGGCCATCACCTCAACTATTGTCCAGCTTGATAGGACATTTAGTAGGGTCTATTGATGGTTTGTATTGGCATGTAATATTGCTCTAGAAAATAAAATAAAGATGAGTTTGCTACTATTTCTTGTGTTAAATTTGAGTTGCAACATTTCTAGGTTATCATATTACAAAATTTATTTATTGTGCAATTAATTTCATGTTGCAAATCGTGCAATTTTGATTGGGTTTAAATACATAAATTTATGGTGTCTATTTTTAAGCAAAATTCTAGAAAAAAAATGTCAAATTATTTTTCAGAATATCACATCAGATTAATTGGATCCTTTAGCTTGTATTCCAAAATGAATTTTCAGCAAAATAAAACAACTTCCCCTTCAATTATTATGGTAGGAAAGGAATAGAAACATCAATTTGTCTCAACTTCCTGGAAATCAATTTCTATACAAAAGACCTAAGGGGGTTGGGGCCTTAAAAATATCTATTGGTTTTCAAAATCCCTTGCCACAAAAAGTGTTTAGCGACTAATCCAAGGATATGGACTTTGGGATCAAATAATGCATCAAAAATGTATCAGCCCCTCCTCTATATTAGATTGGATTATATCTCCCTTGAAATCTTCTCGAAATGGCTCTATCAGTTAGAAAGCCATATTTTAGGCTTTCCCCTTATTATTCAAGGACTGAAATGGAAATTTGGAGATGGTTCACAGGTCCTTAGGACCTACGGATAGGAAGCCAAGACAATCATATATTGCTTGAATAATTAACTCATACTCTTAACATATACGACTTTTCATTCTAAATCAAATCTCTTGTAGGGATTTTATTTCGGGTTCAAAAAAGTGGGTTTCTTCTTCAAACCTATAGTTATAAGGGTATCAAGTTGTGACTTAAGAAAATTACACATGTACTCTTCAACTATAATACTTTTGTCACTCTCACTGACCAACCAAATCAGATTATGTGGGATGTGGGCGCTAAATCCTTCTAGGTGATACTCTCCCAATTCTGGATACCTCTACCTTGCTTGAGGGGATATGCACCCTCTTGGTACCTAGTGAAAGAAAGCACTTTCAAAATTAAAATTCCCTCCTAAAGAAATCTATTTTATCTGGTTTCTTCTTAATGACAAGGCTCCAACTTGGGATAACCTATAGAAGCACTCTTTTCATGGTCCTAGAAATTGCGTTATATGCTCACAAGAAGTTAAATCTATTAAAATATCTTTCTACTCTACCCTTTCATTCAAGTTGCGTGGAACTTTGATACTTGAAAACTGGTTGTACAATTAGGAAGGACTTACAATTGAAGAAGCTATAAATACATGTTTTTTTTTCATCATATAAAACATCACAAATTCCTTCCTCTTACATTAGCCTCGGGGATTTAATTGGAAATAAATCATGTTATCTTTAAAAAAACTGGGCCTTCTTTCCTTCAAGTAGAAATTTAGAGCTTAACCATTATGGACTCTTTCAAATCTAATTTTAATCCTCACTAGTTGATCAAGGATTGTTAAAGTGACTTGGTTCGTTAAAAATTTTCAATTGTGAATGTAACTGAAACCAACAAGAAGCTTAAGATCCAGCATGAAGAACTTTAATGGAGTTGTAATGTAAATAAAAGGATAAGATTAAGAAGAGAGAAGACAATAATAACACAAGCACATGATAACGGAGTTTGTCCAGTGTGGACTACGTCTCTGGGTCTTGCCTCCAAGGGAATGGCCTTCTTTTAGTAAGCTCCAAAAAATTCATTAAAAAGTACTTATGCCTCCAAAAACTGTATAAACATAGTTATCTTCCATGAGGAAGTGGTATTGAAAAAAACCACTCAAAATCCCTTTGGTTGCTACAAGAAAATGAGATATAAAAAAACTTGGTTTTAACAATACATAGGCTTAAACTCGCAACGATAGTCCTCAACTTTGTAAAATCATCATTATTGTTTCGTGTGGTGCACTAGTTGTTTCATTTAATATAAAGGCATTATGGGCTAACAGACCTAAGGTCGAACCCGCAGACTATGGGCCATATCATATATTTTGGGCATAGTTGTTTTTACAATATAAATGGTTTTCGACATTTACAATCTTCATTCATTGATGTGGCAAGGTTGGTTAATGGTTCAACCAGCAGTCCCGTGGTCAATCTCTATGATTGGCCCCTTTTGTATTATGGTCTCCAACTTTATATTCAATGGTCCATGCATTATACAACAAGAGGTTAACAATGTGATCCACAGGTTTGATTTTAAACATGTAAAATGAACAATCCCAAACAACATTACCCATGAACTAATCACCCTTTGACATGGTTTTAAACTATGGTCAACTCAATTTTGGCTTTACTGCACGCGGTTGTTTAATTATGTTGGTCATTGTGGGAGGTTGACAGCCCCTAGGGAGGTTACAAGGTCAAACCTGTGGCCTTCCACTTTAGGTTTTATTTTTTATAACAAAAGTGTATATTAAACATTTCCATTTGCATATAAAAAACCAACATGTGGTCCAATGGCTGAGTTGTTGGCATATCTCTACAAATGTCGGGGTTCGATTCCCATTGTCAACTGGTTGTTACGCTGTCAATGAAAACCATTTTTACCACATTTTGGGTGCCATGTGGTTCCCTTTGATTAGGCCACATGGAAACCCTTCATTGCTCCTCTTGTCCAATCAACCATTCAGTTAGCTTGCCACTTTCCATGTCACATGCCTAATCAAATGCCACCTCAGCCTCTTATATCAAAATTTTCTACCATGTGTACTCCAAGCCCACCACATCATTTTAGTACAATATTTCCATGTCGCAATGTAGGACATGCCACGTGTCACCCTATCTATCTTTTATGTTATTTGGCATTAATTTAAGAACCTCATAAATTTTTCATCTGAGCTCTATTTGATGTGATTCAAGTTGCATTGAAATCATTTCGTTGAGCTCTTCCACACAATGCTACTTCCATCAAGTTCTATGAACTTTGAATTTTCGGCCTTTCCAAGATCCTCTTAGATCATTCCTCTTCATTGAGAGAAATTTAAAACTCCAAAGGGTTATTAATCAAACTTCAAGTGCGGGATCTACTTCCCCACTTGTTTGGTATCTATCCACCTTTTTTTTGTACCTAACTCATCACAATAAATTTCCATATATTTAACAACAAGGAGTCATCTTTCATGCGATGTACTTAGCTCTGTCTTTAGAAAGGTGATACCAATTTTGCTTCCTGAAGTGGTAGCTTTCATGTCAACCAGGTAAGGAATTCCAAGAAGAATTATGTTGGCATTATGATTCAGGTTTGGTGCTATGGCACAGTTGTTGTACTTGATGGCAACTCACTCAAGTGGCAGATCTCTGTTCAGGCTCTCAAAATCATAGAAAATGAGATACCCGCAGGTGATCCTAAGAGAAGCTGCGGACCTGCAGGTACGCCGACCAAGAAGTGCGGACATATCCGCAGGTGCTCCGTTCAGAAGGTATGAACCCCAGTTCACTCACTCCAATGCAGAGAAGTGCGCACACGTGGGATTTCTTATGTTTGGCCCTTGGTATTTAGCCCATCGATCATGATCCTATGGTTTTGGACGTGGTATAGGATCTAAAGTATTGAACCCCGGTTTGGATCCCTTGTATTGGTTTTCGATGGTTTTGTCCCATGGTGTGAATAGGGGCTTGCCTATAAAAATGAAAGGAGATCACTTGGCTAGACACTTGTGAAAATTGAATATCTTAAGATCTAAAATTTTGGGTGATCAATTTTAAAAGATAGATCTAAATCAAGGTTAATTTTAAGGCGAATCTATTGATAGGTCGTGATCTCTCAGGTGCATGATCAGATCTGTGGATCTGACTGTCTGTGGCACTTTGGAGGACTGTTAATTTGGCTCTATTCAGAGGTCCGCAGGTGATCCACAACACATGTGCGAGGGTCTGTAGCGCAGCAGAAGGCGCAGGTGCGGGGATCCGCAGCGCAAGTGCGAGGTACGTAGCGCAGAAGAAGGCACAGTGCGGAGGTACGCAGGGGAACAGAAGGACCAATGCGGAGGTACGCTATCAGGTAGACAGTGAAGGTGCGGATCTGAGCAGAGGTACGCAGGGCAGCAGAAGGAGTAGGTACGGAGGTACGCAGAGCAGAAGAAGGACCAGGTGCGGATCTGTGTAGTTTAGACACAGAAGAGCTACGGATATTCGCAGGCCTCTATTGGTGAAGTTGCGGACCTTTCTTGAAACATTTTTTGGCTATCTTTTATCTATTGCTGAAGAGTTCTGGGTTTAGATTACTGGTATTGCTAATCTGGTTACTGCATTCTGAGAAGTTATTGGTTGATTCATTGATTGATTGGGTGATTCACATATACTTCATGATTATTTCATGTTCATGGATCCAGTTTGAAAATTTATGAAAAGTGGTCCTTGGATGAAAAGAAGTAGGGGGTTGTAGCTCCCTTCCAGGAGAGACTGGAAAATGAGAGAGGGTTGTAGCTCTCTGCAGGTTGCAGCCTGCATACTAGTAAAGGACTGCACCAGTACAAAATCATTGTAAAATAAGTTTCTAATTGAAAGAAGATAGAGACATATTGCAGCAGATGGTTTTCACCCACATTGGGTTTCCACCTTATATCTGGTGTTCTTTGGTGTGATTATCTATTTTTTCCTGTTCTTGCTCATTATTATATGGTACTGACATACAAACTAATGATCAATATCTGAAGAATAACTTAAAGTATAAATCTGGAAGATATATTGAAAAGAATTTGATAATACTGATTCACCCCCCCTCTCAGTATTATTTCCAACAATTGGTATCAGAGCAGGTCCTTCTGAAGAAGCTTGATCGCTTGGAGGAAGATCCATCATCATGAGCAACTATGAGAGAGAAGCATCTATCAGGCCATCGATTTTTGATGGGACAAACTTTGTATATTGGAAGGTAAGAGTTACTGCCTATCTTCAATCACTTGGTACAGAAGTCTCGGATATCATAGATACAGGGTGCACTTTTCCTTCAGCAACTCCTACAGATTCGACTGAGAAGAAGAAATATGAAAAAAATGCAAAAGCAGTCAATACTCTATTAGGATGCCTATCTCAATCAGAATTTGTCAAGGTAATGCAGTATAAATCCACAAAAGAAATATGGGACAAGATTGTTCTGAGCTATGAAGGAGATGAACAGGTAAAACGAGCAAAACTTCAAACCCTTAGGATTCAGTATGAAAATCTCAGAATACAAAATGATGAAAGTGTGGCTAACTATTTCCTTCGTGTAGATGAGATTGTTAATTGTATGAAAAAATTGGGTGAAGAAATAAAAGAGGCTGTTGTGGTTGAAAAGGTTCTAAGATCTTTGTCCCCTAGGTTTGAATCTAAAGTTTCTGCAATAGAAGAAAAGGAGAATCTACGAAACCTTACCATGTCACAGCTACACGGGATTCTAACTGCTTATGAAATGAGGAAGGGAGGACCATCAGACAGGAGAGAAGTAGCTTTCAAGGCTTCAGGCAAAGGAGACTACTATGAGTTAGGACATGCGTCAGAAGAGGAAGAAGAATCAAATTTTGTCAAAAACCTTCAACGGGGTACTAGAAGATTCAGAGGTAAGTTACCTTTCAAATGTTTTGCTTGTGGAAGAGTCGGTCACTATGCTGCCAAATGTCCTCATAAGGATAAAACTGACAAAGGGAAGGAACCTGTTAGATGGAAAAAGAAACAGAATGTAACTAAGAAAAGTTACTATACTCATGAAGATAGTGATGGTCTTTCAAATAGTGATGAAGATGAATGAGGTAATAACTATAAACTTTTAATGGCTTTTGAAGATGATGATTACATGGATGCTATAGATGTGGATGGCTTTTATGAAGAGATTTCTAGACTCAAAACATGTTTAGAAGAAAAGAATGTGATCATTGATACTCTGCAATTCCAACTTGATGAAAAAGAAAAATTTCTTGAGAAGTTAGAATGTGAAATTGTTGGCCTTAGAAAAGAAATTGAGAAAACAAAGGCTCTTAATCTTAAATTTGTTAAAGGATATGAAACTCTGGATGAGATTATCAATGTACAACGTTCTCCACTAATCAAGACAGGTCTGGGGTATAATGGAGAAGCATCTCAAGCATCCACCTCAAAGAGTTATCTCAATGCAGCAAGGAGGGATGAGAAAAAGCCCAATGGAGATCACCAGGTAAAACAAGGACGAATTACATCAAGGATAAACAAGGACTACCAGGTAAATCAGGGGTAATCCACCTTAAGGATGAACAAAAGCTACAACCAGTGACAGGTTAAATATTCTCAATTTGCCTCAAGAATGAATGACAATAGAAACTACAATCATTTGGCAGGTAGATTTGATAATCGCAGAAGTTTCTTCAATGGTCAATGTTTCTCTTGCCATAACTTTGGCCACAAAGTAGCTCAATGTGTTGCCTATAAAACAATCATGACTAGAGAAGCTCAAAAACAAAGAAGTATGATTGGGATCACGAAAAGGACCTATAACAACTTTTCGGCCCTTGAAAATGAAATTGAATGTTCTATTTGTAATAACTTTGGTCATGAAGATTCTGAATGCAGGAGCAGGTTTTGGCAGACAAAGGAACAAGCCTCAAGTACCAGAACATGGAGAATAAAGGAACCACAACCAGAAAGATGTGGGATAGCCTTTTATGCAGAAGGATAGGAAAATAAATGGTACATCGACAGCGGATGTTCGAAACATATGACAGGTGATAAAGAAAAACTTGAATCATATAGTGTTTTAGAAAATGGAAAGAAAGTTTCTTTTGGAAATGATACCCCTGCAGTCATAAAAGGAAGAGGCACTGCTCAATTGAAAGAAAAGGTCAAAGCTGGAAATGTTTTGTATGTTGATGGCTTGAAGCATAATCTTCTGAGTGTCAGTCAGATGTGCGATCAAGGAACCGAGGTAATATTTCGATCAAATGGATGTAGTGTTCGTGATCTTGATATAGGAAAAACAATGGTCAAAGGCAAAAGAACTCCAAATAACTTATACATATTTGAAGAAGGACAACAACAATGCTATTTGAGCAAGGATGATGAACACTGGTTATGGCACCGGAGGTTGGGGCATATAAGCTTTTCACAAATAAGGAAAGCATGCAAGTACCAGGAAGTTCGTGGTCTTCTAGATATCAAAATTCCAGAAAACACCATATGTAAATCATGTCAGTTTGATAAGAAAACCATAACTAACTTCCCTGAGAAGGAAGGATCAGCCAGCAGGCCTCTTGAACTAGTCCATACAGATGTATGTGGTCCATTTAGGACAAGGTCACCTCGAGGAGAAGAATACTTTATATTATTCATTGACGACTTCTCCATGATGGTTTTGTTAGGACTTATGAAACACAAGGACGAAGCATTCGAAAAATTCAAATCTTTCAAAGCCTTGGCTGAAAACGAATCAGATCACCAAATTAAGTCCCTCAGGTCTGACAGAGGTGGGGAGTTTACCTCAAATGAATTTTTTGATTTCTATGAAGAACATGGAATAAGAAGGGAATTCTCTACAACTAGGACTCCTCAGCAAAATGGAGTGGTGGAAAGGATGAACAGAATGGTTCAACAAATGTCTCGTGCTATGCTTGATGAGTCTGGAACTCCCGCAACCTTCTGGGGTGAAGCTGCATTTTTTGCAATTATTATTCTCAACAAAACAAATGTCCGAGTGAACAGCACTCAAACTCCTCATGAGCTCTGGTATGGTGAGACTTCTTCGGTAAAGAATTTCAAAATTTTTGGAAGCAAATGCTATATTAAGAATAATGATGAACAGCTTGGCAAACTTGAACCTAGAGCAGATGAAGGCATTCTCCTTGGTTATTCTCCTCACAGCAAAGAAAATAAGTGTTACAATAAAAGACTTGGAAGAATTGTTAACAGCATTGATGTGGTCGTTGATGAAAAAGGAAACATTCCTAGGCAAGTAAATGAAAATATTGAAGAGGATGAAGACTACCCTCCAAATCAGACTAAAGATGAAGAAGAACCTCAAGAGGCACCAGAGGAACAGACAAGGATAGAAGAGAAGACTCCATCCAGGTATTTTCAAAAGAATCATCCAGAATCTCAAATCTTGGGGCAAAAGGAGGCAGGCGTATAAACAAGAAGAACAATTGCAGAAGCTTCAAGCTATTTGGCATTACTCTCCTCCACTGAACCACAAAATGTAAGAGAGGCATGCAAAGATGAATGTTGGGTCAAGGCAATGGATGAAGAACTTGAGCAGATCGAAAAGAACAATACTTGGGAGTTGGTTCCTAGACCAAAAGATAAGAATGTCATAGGGACAAAATGGGTCTTCAAAAATAAGTTGAATGAAAATGGGGAAGTAATTAGAAACAAGGCTAGACTTGTTTATAAAGGGTATGCTCAACAAGAAGGAATAGACTTTGAAGAAACTTTTGCTCCTGTTTCAAGACTTGAGGCCATCCGAATGTTCCTTGCTCTCTCAAGCTTTCATAAGTTCAAAGTATTTCAAATGGATGTGAAATCAGCCTTTCTAAATGGAGACTTAGAAGAAGAAGTATACATTGAGCAGCCAGATGGTTTCATTCTTGGGAATGATCCAAATCTTGTATGCAGACTGAAAAAGGCTCTCTATGGTCTTAAACAGGCTCCAAGGGCTTGGTACTACCGGTTGGAAAAATACCTTCATCAACAAGGTTTTTCAAAAGGATCAGCAGATAGAAATATTTATATACAAATTGAAAATGACAAATTGCTAATACTTGTTGTGTATGTAGATGATATTATCTTTGGTAGCAATGAAGAAGCTATGAGTCAAAGCTTTGCCTTGGTGATGTAGAAAGAATTCGAAATGTCTTTGCTTGGAGAACTGACATACTTTCTTGGTTTGCAAATCCAACGAAATGAAGACAGTATCTTTTTGTCTCAAACCAAGTATCTCAAGAAAATCTTGAAGAAATATGGCATGGAAGATGCAAAACCAGTATGTACCCCCATGGTTACAGGATGCAGCCTCAGTGCAAATGATGAATCAGCAGCAGTGCATTAGCCAACCTATAGATCTATGATTGGAAGTCTACTTTATTTGACAGGTACCCGACCAAACATTATGCATGCAGTGGGAATAGTTGGAAGATTTCAGGCAAACCCAAAGGAAACTCATCTTCAGGCAGTGAAGAGAATTTTCAACTACCTTCAAGGAACTCAAAGCTATGGCTTATGGTATCCTAGAAATACAGATCTCACTCTTCATGCTTATACAGATGCAGATTGGGCTGGAAGCGTGGATGACAGAAAGAGCACAAGTGGTGGTGCATTCTTTATGGGTTCCAGATTAGTATCTTGGTTCAGCAAGAAACAGATTTCGATTG
This sequence comes from Pinus tabuliformis, assembly GCA_031772625.1. NCBI lineage: Eukaryota > Viridiplantae > Streptophyta > Pinopsida > Pinales > Pinaceae > Pinus > Pinus tabuliformis. The sequence continues at coordinate 305,953,590 of CM062807.1, forward strand.
CTTTATCTACAGTTGAAGCGGAATATGTGGTTGTTGCATCTTGCTGCACTCAACTCCTTTGGATGATGAAGACCTTGCAGGATTTTCAAATCACTTGTACACCACCTATCTCCATCCTATGTGATAATACAAGTGCTATCAGCATTTCAAAGAACCCAGTCATGCATTCAAAGACCAAGCATATACCTATCAAATATCATTTTCTTCGGGAACAAGTGCTTGAACAAAAGGTCAAGTTGGAGTATGTTCCTTCTAAGGAACAAGTTGCTGATATACTCACCAAACCATTGCCCAGGGAGACCTTTGAATACCTCAGGCAAAAGTTGGGGGTAGTTGATACATCATCTTGTTGTTGAATCTCATCTGTTTTAGAGATTGTTGGTTGTACACGAGTTTCATATGGGGTATACGCGTACATTTGCTGAGTTATGGATTGGTCGAAGATCGAATGGCACAGGTTCAGGGGGAGCATATATTCTTCTAATAATGCATTGTTGGCATTATGGTAGAAGATCTTATAGGAGAAAGTAAAGGATAACATGGATGCTGATCTGAATATTGCTGCTAATATGTATCTGTCTCTTTTGTCAAAGTCATGTATGGTGTATGGTAGTTTATGGTTCTTCTTGAAGAATTTTTTTGATCTGGTCTATAGTTAGGGGGAGCTCATTCAGAAACTTCAGCAGGCACTCAGGGGGAGTATGGACAACAAAGGAAGAGAATATCTTGGTCCGCCCTTTGCCCTTGATGTCAAAGGGGGAGAATGACTTTGAGGATCTTGGTGTTGCCATCAAGTCCAAAGGGCGAGATTGTTGGCATTATGATTCAGGGCTGGCGCTATGGCACAGGTGTTGTACTTGATGGCAACTCACTCAAGAGGCAGATCTCTATTCAGGCTCTCAAAATCATAGAAAATGAGATACCCGCAGGTGATCTTAAGAGAAGCTGTGGACCCACAGATACGCTGACCAAGAAGTGCGGACATATCCGCAGGTGCTCCGTTCAGAAGGTACGGACCCCAGTTCACTCACTCCAATGCAGAGAAGTGCACACACGTGGGGTTTCTTATGTTTGGCCCTTGGTATTTAGCTTGTCGATCATGATCCTATGGTTTTGGTTCGTGGTAGAAGATATAAAGTATTGAACCCCGGTTTGGATCCCTTGTATTGGTTTTCGATGGTTTTGTCCCATGGTGTGAATAAGGGCTTGCTTATAAAAAGGAAAGGAGATCACTTGGCTAGACACTTGTGAAAATTGAATATCTTAAGATCTGAAATTTTGGGTGATCGGTTTTAAAAGCTAGATCTAAATCAAGGTGAATTTTAAGGCAAATCTGTTGATAGGTCATGATCTCTAGGGCGCATGATCAGATCTGTGGATCTGACTGTCTGTGGCACATTGGAGGACTGTTAATTTGGCTCTATTCAGAGGTCCGCAGGCGATCCACAGCGCAGGTGTGGGGGTCCACAGCGCAACAGAAGGCGCAGGTGCGAGGATCCGCAGCACAGCAGAAGGCACAGGTGCGAGGTATGCAGCGCAGAAGAAGGCACAGTGCGGAGATACACAGGGGAACAGAAGGACCAGTGCAGAGGTACGTTGTCAGGCAGACAGTGAAGGTGCGGATCTGAGTAGAGGTACGCAGGGCAGAAGAACGAGTAGGTGCGGAGGTACGCAGAGCAGAAGAAGGACCAGGTGCGGATCTGCGTAGTTTAGACACAGAAGAGCTGCGGATATTCGCAGGCCTCTATTGGTGAAGTTGCGGACCTTTCTTGAAACATTTGTTGGCTGTATTTTGTCTATTGCTGAAGAGTTCTGGGTTTAGATTACTGGTATTTCTGATCTGGTTACTGCATTCTGAGAAGTTATTGGTTGATTCATTGATTGATTGGGTGATTCACATGTACTTCATGATTATTTCATGTTCATGGATCCAGTTTGAAAATTTATGAAAAGTGGTCCTTGGATGAAAAGAAGTAGGGGGTTGTAGCTCCCTTCCAGGAGAGAATGGAAAACGAGAGAGGGTTGTAGCTCTCTGCAGGTTGCAGCCTGCGTACTGGTAAAGGACTGCACCAGTACAAAATCATTGTAAAAGAAGTTTCTAATTGAAAGAAGATAGAGACATATTGCAGCAGGTAGTTTTCACCCACATTGGGTTTCCACCTTATATTTGGTGTTCTTTGGTGTGATTATCTATTTTTTCCTGTTCTTGCTCATTATTATATGGTACTGACATACAAACTAATGATCAATATCTGAAGAATAACTTAAAGTATAAATCTAGAAGATATATTGAAAAGAATTTGATAATACTGATTCACCCCCCCTCTCAGTATTATTTCCAACAAATTCCACATATATCTAATGGGACCACATCAATTTCAACTTCATCCACATATTTAGATGTAATAGCAAATCTAAGCTTACATTTTTCAGTCACTTGAAACTTAGTGTTGTTGCATATCCATCCAAGCAGATAAGGTTTAGGATGTGGTATTGTTTCCATTTTTAACTTACATACAACTACCTCAGATATAAGTTTGGCTTGAGATCCAGTGTCAAACATAGTATCTACTTTTTCATGTTTGGTTATAACCCTTATTTCAAATAATTCAGTCATTTTCCTTGCACAAATAGAAAGTGAAATAGAAGAACCAGAACCAACATGTGAAGTTGATATACCTTTCAAACCCATAGCTATGATTTGTGTCTCATCATGAGAGTCTGATCTTAGATGATGTTGAACCATTGTTGCCAACTTCTACCTTCCCTTCTCGCACCACTTGGGCTTGAGCTCTGGATGCAAATTCCAACAATGATTGTTGTCATGTCCCACTTTCTTGCAATGGGTTCAAGAAATGTTTCATCAACCTTCTTCATAGAAGATATTATCTTTGGCTTCTCCTTTCCTTTTCCTTTATCTTCTCTCAACTATGTGGCTTCCATGATGACTCCACCACCTTGTTTACCTACTTGAAAATGTTGGGTTGTGTTATATTCTTTCCATGACTATCCCACGTAGTTAACCGAGGGGTTAGAGGGGGGGTGGAGTAGTGTCGTTTTGGGATCCAGGGGAAAATCTCTGTGTATATGTGTTTTATGTTTATGCTCTCGCATTGTTTATTTTCTATGTTTTAGAATTCGTATGCAGGTAATTTCTGTACGGGGTTAAAACCTACATTTGGTATCAGAGTTATTTTGGCTTCAAGGGGATGCCTTTATTGCTGAGGGGTTTCGCTCGGGCCTGTGGTAGACCCTGTTCAGTGGGAGCTCTGCGGGATCGATTCTGGTGGTGAAAAAATATGGCGAGTAGTGAAAAGATAGAGATCGAGAAATTTAATGGTCAGAGTTTTGAGTTATGGAAACTCAATATGGAGGATCTGTTGGTGGATAAAGATCAGTGGGTCGTGGTAGATCTAGGTACTAAACCAATGGCAATGTTAGATGAAGAATGGAAGAAGTTGGATCGGAAGGCTAAGAGCACAATACGATTGCGTGTCTTAGATTTAGTATTGCTGAATGTATCAGGGGAAGCTAAAGTGAAGGCTTTGTGGGACAAGTTAAGGACTTTGTACCAATCTAAGTCTCTGGTGAATAAACTGTTCCTACGAAAAAAGATGTGTAACCTGAGAATGAAAGATGGAGACTCGGTGACAGAAAATATGAACGCATTTAATACTGCGGTAAGTTAGTTATTATCTGTTGATATTAAAATTTCAAATGAAGATAAGTGCATCAGTTTGTTGTGTTCTCTACCAGATTCGTGGGATGGTCTGGTTATTGCAATAGGTAGCAATGCAACTGCCTTGCAGTTTAATGAAATAGTCTCATCCTTGTTGATGGATGAGATGAGACAGAAAAATATGGAGAGCCAGAATGGTGATGCCTTGCTTGTACGAGGACGGTCCCAGAACAGAAACAAAAATAAGTTATCGCGTGGGAGATCTAAATCTAGAGGGAGATCTAAAGCTCTAGGAAAACCTGTAAAGGTGGTGTGCTGGAAATGTGGAACAGAAAGGGCACTACAAAAGGGACTATAAATCTAATGCTCCTGATAAAGGAAAGGGATATGATGATGCTCCTTCTGCAGAGGCAAAAACCCCCTCGGATGAAGGTGGGGATGTGTACTTGGCTTCTTCAAGTACACATGTAGATCATGAGGCATGGTTGATTGACTCAGGTGCATCCTTTCACTTCACTCCCCATAGAGAGAGGTTCTGCGAGTATGAGAAATATGATGGTGGTGTTGGGCAGCAGACCCCCCGCGTAACGGTTTTGGGTAAAAGTATGGTAAAGGTTCCGCAAAGTGCGCGGAGCGTGAAATATAATGGGTTAGGTCCAAGGTAGTCCGCCCAAAATATTAGATTAATCTAGAATGAGTTGGCTTTCCCATGGTCTGCAGACCACGGAAATGTATAAATAGGGCAAGGATCTAGGTTTAGAAGGTAGTTCTTGATAGTAGCTTGAGGAAGGATCAAAAGTGTATGTGTTTGTGAAAGCGAGAGTGCTCTGAGTCTGTAAGTCGGAGTCGAGGATAGAGGTTAGAGTAGGTTCTACAGCTCTGTGCGCAGACCCCTGCAACTATGTGCGCAGGGTGGAAAGTGCATTTTACTGAATAGAAGATCAATAAAGATAAGTGTTTCTGAATTCTTGTGTATCTAATCGCAGATCTGAATGTTTATGCTTATTTTGTGATTTTATGAAGTATATTTATGATTTATGACTGCGTGCACCGGCTTTAAATGTTGAATGTTTTCTTAAAGACCTTAAAGAATAAATCAGATCTATAATAACAGTAATAAGGCTAAGGATCTAAGAAACTCCCCTTTGCAGATATTTGCAAAGGCCAGACTTCTGTGCGGAATAGCAGAAGTGTGTAAATCCGGTTGCGAATTCTCCAGACCTCATCAAGACATCCCTAGGGTGTGAAAACCTGGTTCCATCACCCTCCCCTACTGCCTCAAGTGAGACTTCAGTCCGCGCTCCATATATTGTTACCGAAAGGGCCGATAGTACGAGATTTTTTTGGCTAAAAACTCTTCCGAACCTAGGTCAAGGCCCAATAAGCCAACAAATGGTTCCGTTGTTGGGACCGGGATTTGTCTAAAGGGATGTTTGATGTTAGACCACCGGAATCCTATGAAAAAATAGATTGACGAGTGGTTGGATCAGAAGCTTCACGAGTTCGTGGTGCAGGAAAATAAAACCCCGTAGATATCTGAAAAGAGGTGGCTTGATCGCTACATATACACAAAAACCCACGAGATCTTCATCACGTCCTTCTCGTTAGAATTGTATGAGTGGATCACGAGGCTAGCAGACAGCATAGGGAGGTGTAAGCTTGATCCGCCGATAGTGTGGACTCCAAAGCTAGTGCGCAGGCTAGAGGCATCTAAAGATAAAATTGCGCGGGCCGTAGATCGTTGGTTGGATCGGATAATAGAAGGGTTTATCACTAAATTCGCAATAGGCACAATTTTCAGCTACAATGAAGCCGAAAGGCGTTTTCTCAAAGGACTGCGAGGTAAGTACATCAAATCATTGAATACTTGGATTAAAATGCTATTATGTGAAAAACGAGTTATGTGAATCCATTGATGTCTGGGGTAACGCGGAGCGGAAGAGGTTACCAAGGAATTGAAGGATTAGAGAACAGTCCCCTGATTTCACTTTCACAGGAAAGCGAGGAGGAGTTTGTTGGGTTTTCTCTGAGAAGTGTAGTCCAGTTGATAAAGTAGCGCATTCAACAGTTACCACCCCCATCCACACCGTCACGTTCTTCACCTCCATCCACCCCATCTCCACCTACCCCACCTCCACCACCTCCAAAGGTTGGAATGGCGAGTGCGATCAAGTTGCCTGTGTTTAGAGGCGTAGGAAATGAGGAACTATATCAGTTCTAGTTTGTGGTAAAGGCAGTATAAGAAGCCCAAGGCGTTACAGACGATAACATTAAAAAGGCCACCTTGGTGAGTGCATTGCAGGATCGTGTGTTGACGTGGTATATTAAACACTCTAGTGATCATCCGAATGCTGGAATAGCGGAGATCCAGGATGCATTGAACAAAGAGTTTAGTCGACCAAAATCAGAAACTCAGTCGATCATCGGTTTTAAGGAAATTGTGATGCTTCCAGGGGAGACACCGTGGGATCTAGATCAACACCTGAAAATTATGATCCATGAAGCTAATATGATGTTGTCAGATGTGCAGCACCGCGCTTGGTTTGTGGCATCCCTGATACTGCACCTAAGAATGGCACTGTCACAACAGAATATCTCGACCCAAGCCGAAGCTTTAGAGGTAGCGATGAGGTTGCATGAAACGCCAATACAAGATCCTGGGTTGGGAGTCCAAAAAATCCACACGCAATTACAAAACCTATGCCTAGAGATGCAGAGTTTGAAGAAGGATAGGGCACCCCAGTCAAAGGTGTGCGACAAAGTGTGGTGTATAAAGTGTAAGGGCAAAGGGCATGATAAGGATCACTGCCCTGTATTTGTGAACTATTTGGCAGGAGGGGGAGAGATGTCATTAAGACCAGAAGCACAACCAGGTCCAAGTGCGTCTACTACTCTCTGGTGCGCGATTTGTCAGGTAGGAGGGAAGCACGTGACGGACAACTGTCACTCATTGCAGAAATACACCCAGACCTCGCAGCAACTGTACTGTATTTTTTGTAGATCGGTGGGTCACGATGACCAGACATGTCGAAGCTATGAACTAATGATGGATAGGACTCCAACCTATCGAATGCAGATGGAAACGCGAGGCCCCGACCCAGCTGCAGCAATAGCGTGGGGTGGCTTCCAAGGGCAAGGTCGAGGACGAGGAGGGATGGGACCAGGACGAGGGCGCAGACAGTTAATCTACTACAACTGTGGAGGACCCGGGCACTATGCGTGTGACTGTACGAATCCAACCAGAATAAGTTGCTCATACTGCTATCAGTTTGATCATGAAGTTGTAGATTGTCCGACGTTGATCACACAGATGCATGAGAAGGGGGTACTACAACCTGCCCCAACTCAAAATGTCTAGATGATGAGGTTGGAACCACGTGAAGGAGACCCCAATGTCAATATGGTGCTTAGAAGTGGCATAAATATAGAAAAGGATAAGGAAAAGAAACTTGGGGACGACGTATGGGTCCACAAGACCCCTACAAAGGCGCCTAAACTTGACTCAAGACGCGCGAAGGAAATAAATATGGAAGCTACGAAGAGCTTCGCGGAGGTCTCTACCTCAGGTAGTAAGAAGCAATCAGAATTGGGAATGGATCCGTCTATGATTACTACCTTTTTAGAGACTTGCATGAAGCTACTATGAGACAATGAGGCAGTTCAAGGACTCCAAGAGTTGATCACTAGGTGTGCAGGACCAGGAGAACCACACATAATCCGAAAGATGGGAAAGCATACTTTGCGTACAAGAAGGGAAATGCGGCTAACAGCACAAATTAGTGAATATGAGATGGATCATGTAGTTCTTGACCTAGGTTCAGATGCGAATGTGCTACCAAAACAGACTTGGGAACGGATGGGTCGACCCACGTTATAGTGGTCTCCTATTCAATTAAGGATGGCGAATCAACAGAAGATTGTGCCCATGGGAAGACTACAAGGGGTAACTGTGGATATTGATGGTGCAAGTACACAGATAGATTTTGAGGTAATAGAGATTGTGGATGATAGTAACCCTTACCCCGCATTATTAGGGATAGATTGGGCTACGGACATGAATGGAGTCATCAACCTGAAGAAGAGAAAAATGATTTTCAAGAAAAAGTCGCTACGTGTAATTGTTCCGCTAGATCCAGTCGAAGGAGCGCACTACACTGAACCTGTGCACGATGAGGACAGTGATGATGAACTAGACTACATTTACCAGATAATGGCACAAGACCAACACTGGGTGAATCCAACGGCAGACAAAAGACTCTTATGGGAACGCAACAGTTCCTGCATCTCGGATTCCGATGAAGAAGTAGAGCACTGGAAGAACCGATTGCATGAGGTAACAACGCTAAATTGTAATATGATGATCAGATCACTGATGCACATGAAAACTAGTCTGCCATCCAGATCACGATCGCGAATAAGGGGATGTACTACCACATGGAGGGGCTAGAGATGATCATTGACAGCACTATTCATGACAAGAAATTTGATTTACGGTCAAGAGGAGCGGGCGGCGGGCCATTAAGACAAGCATTCCGAGTTAGATACGAAAAGATCTGCTGCTAGAAAAGTGTTAACGACTCATAAGTAGAGGGAAGGGAAGATTTTGAATTCACGGGGTCTTATAAAAACGCTAACAGGCCACCCATGCACCCGAGAGAATCCAGGATAAAAATGATGTCTAGAACTAGAGCAAGGGTCGCGAAAGAACCCTATCTAATCCAAGAAGAGCCAGGAGAGGTGGTTGCTACCCCAGAGAATCCAAAGTCCCCATGTACACCGCAACCACGGAAAGATAAACAAGCTATGGGGCCAGTCCGGGCATCACTGTGACTCAGTAAGTTGTCAATGGCAGAAAAGGGTAAGGCCATCACTACGGAACTCGAGGAGGACGAGGAAGATCTACAAGCTCTGATCACTCAGATTGAAGCACAGGATGAGGAAGAGGAAAATGTTCCCCAAGCACCTTCGACGATAATACTACCACCATATATCCCTCTGTGGAAAGGAACAGCCAAGATTCCGAAGGACCTAGAGGCCACGAAGAGTATGCTCCAGACCCCGCTTCTTCTGGATGAAATAAGGTTTGATGGTCTGCCGATGGGTCGGATACCGAATATCAAGTTTGAAGATTGGGATCTCGTGAATAGAGAAAAGTTTCCCCAGCTAGCCGAGGAGAAATTACTGCAATAGAAGTGGTTATGGGGTGTGGCAAAGGCAGGGTTACTCAATCTAAGGTGGATACCCCACTATCATCGTGAGGCCATCACAATTTTTGTTATCCGATAGTTACTATGTCCCATACATCATGGATATCTCTGGCTGGAGGAACCAATTCCAATCATGGCTAATCTTATACACCGAATCTCCCGGCTGCCAACTAAGGGAAACAGTCCTACAAATATAGCAAGAACGAGTAGCGACGTGGGTCTCGCCAAAGCCATGAAGGTTAAATACAAGCTGGAAAAGCGAAAGCGAGGGTATGTAATAGCAAGCATCAAAGATCAAGGGGTGTGCCTCGCCACCCAGCTATTGGCTAGTAAGCTAATGAGGAAATGTCACGCAGACGAGGTACCATCCTTCATCATTGCGCTCGCGGAACAATGCACAAAGGGAGTTCAGTTCCACTAGCCGCAGTTTCTTTATGATGAGTTTTTGATCAATTGTCACGAAGCCCAAGAGAAAGGTAAGACTTTCCACTACACATGGTTGCTCTTAAAAATCTTACTGGTTGAAGGAGAGCTGCCGAAAGGCAGCCAGTTCCCTAACATTGAGAAAGACCTACTTGAAGCCCTGCGGTATAGTTCACTCCAGGCTACAAAAGATGTTGTGAGAATTTGTGAGATCAAGGTATTATGGATATTTATGGAGGCAAGTATACGGACATGGATCAGTCGCAGGCCACAGTTATCCCCGACAGTATACAACTAGTTGTAAAGTATGGCCGAATTCAAGGTGGATATGCATAATCTGTATATTTAGGCACGAAAGGATCCCACACGAGCATGGGTAAAGCTTCCGTTCATTGCGACAGATGATTCAATTTTTGAGGCAATGGTCGCATGACCTCCGGAATGGCGCACTCCAAACTTGGCCAAATTAGAAAAAATTGTGGCTTAGCAGTGGAAGAAAGAACTCAAGCTCTGCATCACACAGATGGCAGAAAGAACTTGCCAAGAAAAGGAAGCACCCACGCAGCGGGAGGCGACTGAGGTAGCACCAGAAACTGTCACGATGGCCGCTGAAGAGATTGTGGAGGAGATATCCCTGGAGCAGGACATACAGGGGGAAGTGGAGACACAGGAACGCACGGACCTAACCACAACCTCGACTCAACATAAGAGACCGTGCATCCAGGAGCAATCACTAGCGTGCAAAAAGACGAAGATAGCAAGGACTTTGGAGGGAGATCTTCTTGCCCACAAAGAACCAGTGTGGGATATCACTAAGAATGCTCTGGAGGAATTAATGACAGAACAAATGACTGTGTTGGGGGTGCTCAGAGCACAGTTGCAAGAATTACAAGTGCGACCCCTAGGATGGATGATACCTAACCTAGTAGACAATACATCAGCAGTAGAACAAATGGTGCGCCCCCACACAATGAACACCTTAGGGTTACCAGCAGGCGTCGTCATAGCAAAAGCTGAAGGTAATGTGAAAAGTTGGGGGTTGAATTTGTCCGCCCTTCCCATAGAAACCCTATACCAGTTACAGGATGGGGTAACCACTGAGATCAGTACTAGGGAAAGCCGCGCCCTACATATTTTGACAGAGCAAAAGAGAAATCTGGACCAGATCAGTCTCTAGCGCGATGACTTGGTTGCACACAATCAAGAATTGGAACAAGCCATGGCGGAGGTTTACAATAGTGTACCCAAGCTGGCTGTGCCAATGGAACTTCCAGTTGCTAAAAAGATTCATCATACAGTCACAGGATTCCGTAAGACTCAGGAGGAGGCTGCCAAAATTCAATGGGAATTGAACTCGCAGATCGTAGAGGTAAGACTAAAAGTGCAGCCCCCTACACCACTAGAAGTTAGAGAGCAGCGCCACTGCACTATTCACGAAGGACTGATAGTAATGGAGCGCGCTATACAGGATTTCACAGGAATGTTGGACGAGTCCCTTCTTACACTCACATCACTGCAGGAAGATCCAACGGTACAGCAGATAGAAACAAAAGCACGGGAGTTGCAGTAGGCCTATGATAATGTTCGGGGGACCGTGCAAATGGTTGCCATTACTCAGTGCTTGGCCAAGATGAGGGAGGCTTAGGCACTCAAGGCACAAGTTGACGCTGCTCGCCAGAAGGAAGCAGTCCTTAAATAACGCATACAACTATGGCTTGATGAGGCATTCATGGTCACCGCCAGCATTGAAGAAAAGCTAGCCCATATACAGGCAGGATATGAACTTAGAGAAGCAAGTGAAGCTGAGAATTACGTGTCAGAGGCTCGCACGCAACAAGTACAGCAGAGGGTAGAAGAATGTGTTGTAGAAGTAAGCGAGGCACAGAAGTTGTTGAATACCCTCCGTGAAAAGATCACTACACCAACCGAGTGACTTGGGACAAGTCACCATGATTGTGTTGGGGACCCATTGGGAAGCGGACCCCCCACATAACGGTTTTGGGTAAAAGTATGGTAAAGGTTCCGCGAAGTGTGCCGAGCGTGAAGTATAATGGGTTAGGTCCAAGGGTAGTCCGTCCTAAAATATTATAGATTAATCTAGAATGTGTTAGCTTTCCCATGGTCTATGGACCATGGAAATGTATAAATAGGGCAAGGATCTAGGTTTAGAAGGCAGTTCTTGATAGTAGCTTGAGGAAGGATCAAAAGTGTATGGGTTTGTGAAAGCGAGAGTGCTCTGAGTCTGTAAGTCAAAGTCGAGGGTAGAGGTTAGAATAGGCTTTGCAGCTGTGTGCACAGAGGCCAGATAGAGTCCACAACTATCTGCGTGGACCCCTGCAACTATGTGCATAGGGTGGAAAGTGGATTATACTGAATAGAAGATCAATAAAGATAAGTGTTTCTGAATTCTTGTGTATCTGATCGCAGATCTGAATGTTTATGCTTATGTTGTGATTTTATGAAGTATATTTATGATTTATGACTGCGCGCACTGGGTTTAAATGTTAAATGTTTTCTTAAAGACCTTAAAGAATAAATCAGATCTATAATAATAGTAATAAGGCTAAGGATCTAAGAAACTCCCCTTTGTGGATCTTCACAAAGGCCAGACTGCTACGCGGAATAGCAGAAGTGTGTAAATTGGGTTGTGAATTCTCCAGACCTCATCAAGGCATCCCTAGGGTGTGGAAACCTGGTTCCAACACCCTCCCCTATTGCCTCGGGTGAGACTTCAGTCCGCGCTCCGTGGATTGTTGCTGAAAAGGCCGGTAGTACGGGATTTGTTTTTCTAAAAACTCCTCCGAACATGGGTCAGGGCCCAATAAACCAACAGGTAGTGATTTCTTCTTGGGGAATGACAGGAAGGCTAGAATCGTTGGTCATGGAAAAGTAAAGTTGAAGTTGCAAGGTGTAAGGGTTATAACACTTCTAGGTGTTCTGCATATTCTTTCATTAGCCAGAAATCTGATTTTTGTAAGCAAGCTATATGATGCAAGTGTAAAAATAGTGTTCGAGAAGGATACCTACGAAATGGTTCGGGGAGCACTAGTATTGATGTTGGGAGTTTGGATTGGAACTTTGTACAAGCTGCAAGGTAGAATTTTTATTGATGGGTGCAATAGTTATGTGGTTCTTGAAAGTGGAGCAGAAAATCTAGTGGTCTCTGGAGAGAAGACCATGATGTGGCATCAAAGGCTTGGACATATTGGAGATAAGGGCCTTCAAATACTTCATGGTAAAGGTATGGTAGAAGGTATGAGTAATAGCTCTCTGGATTTTCATTTCTGTGAAAATTGTGTATTTGGGAAGAAGAATCAGGTGAGTTTCCCCTCTAGTGGTAAGAGGGAAAAACATGTATTAGAACTTGTGCACAGTGATGTGTTTGGACCTGTGAAGATTCCATCACTGGGTAAGTCTGTGTAATATGTATCATTTATAGATGAATTCTCAAGGAATACATGGATATATTTCCTTAAGAAGAAATATGAAGAGTTTGACAGGTTTATAGAATTTAAGGCTCTGGTGGAAAACCAGACAAAGAAGAAGATAAAGGTGTTGAGGACAGATAACGGTGGAGAGTTTTGCAGCAAGGAATTTGAAGAATTCTGTAAGAAGTGTGGTATAGCACGACAGAAGACTACTCCATATGCACCTGAGCAAAACGGAGTTGCAGAAAGAATGAACAAGACGTTGATGGAAAGGGAAAGAAGCATGCTCAGTGTTGCCGAGTTAGGACAGGAATTCTGGGCAGAGGCGGTGGAGACAGCATGTTACCTGGTCAACAGATCACCTTCATCAAGGTTGGAGGATAAGACTCCACAAGAGATATGGACTGGTAAGAATCCCTCTCTTTCACATCTAAGGGTATTTGGATGTGATGCATATGTACATGTTCCAAAGGAGAAAAGAACCAAGTTGGATAGTAAATCTGAAAAGTGCATCTTTATTGGGTATAAGGATGGTTTAAAGGGTTATAAGCTTTGGAACACAGTAACAAGGAAGGTTGTGTACAGCCGAGATGTGGTGTTCAGAGAGGTGAAATATGTTATTAAACATGAAGTCCAACCAAAGGACCCTGAGAAGATAGAGTTTGAGCTTAAGGAGGAATAATCAGACTCTACAGTGGAGGAGGAATCAAAGGATCAAGATCCACAAACTCCGGGTGTGAGAAGATCAGTTCAAGAAAGAAAGCAGCTGGAAAGATATATTCCATCTCCTTTCTATTCAAATTTTACTTTATCTGTTACTGATGATGATCCCAGAACTATGAAGGAAGTAGTAGATTCAAAGGATGGAAAACTTTGGAAAGAGGCCATGGTTGATGAAATGACATCTTTGCACAAAAATGAGGCTTGCAATCTAGTGGAGTTCCCGGCTAGAAGGAAACCCATTGGCAGCAAATAGGTGTTCAAGAAGAAGACAAATGCAGAAGGAAAGGTGGAGAAATACGAAGCTAGGTTGGTAGCAAAAGGTTATTCCCAGGTGTCGGGAATTGATTTTTGTGATATTTTTTCTACCGTTTCCAAGGTGACTTCTATTAGATTACTTTTATCCGTTGCTTCTGCTTTTGATTTTGAGGTAGAACAGATGGATGTGAAGACAACATTTCTTCACTGGGATCTGGAAGAGGAGATCTACATGAAGCAACTTGAAGGGTTTGCAGTGAAGGGTAAGAAAGAACTGGTATGCAAGTTAAAGAAGTCTCTGTATGAGTTAAAACAGTCACCAAGAATGTGGTATCAGAAATTTGATACATTTATATGGGGACTTGGCTTCACCAGAAGCAAAGCAGATAACTGTGTGTATTTTAAATTAATTGGTGACCGTGTTATTTATATGGTCTTGTATGTGGATTATATGTTGTTGGCTGGAAATGACAAAGAAATTATCCAGGATTTGAAGACCCAATTGTCCTCCAAATTCGACATGAAAGATCTTGGTGCCACAAACTATATTTTGGGAATGGAAAGTAAAAGAGATCGGGCAAAGAGGAAGCTCTGGTTAAACCACAGGAAGTATGTTGAGACAATATTGCAGAGATTTAATATATCGGATAGTAAATCGGTGAAGGTTCCTATTCCTGTAGGTGTAAAGTTATCTATTGAACAGTGTCCCAAAACACAAGAAGAGGAAGAGGACATGTCCCATGTTCCATATGCAAGTGCAGTCGGTAGCCTGATGTATGCAATGGTCTATACTAGACTAGACATTGCGCATGCAGTGGGAGTATTGAGCAGGTTTATGTCAAAACCAAGAAAGGACCATTGGACAACAGTGAAGCGGGTTTTCAAGTATTTGCATGGCACTAGTGATTATGGTTTGTGCTACCAAGGAAGACCAAGATTGGACAGAGTGTTGGATATTCATGGCTTTGTTGATGCAAACTAGGCTAGAGATCTGGATCAGAGAAGATCTACAAGTGGGTATGTGTTTAACCTATTTGGAGGTGCAGTCAGTTGGATGAGTAAGAAACAATCTGTAGCGGCACTATCAACTACAGAGGTAGAATACATGGCAGCCACTCATGCAAGCAAGGAAGTTGTTTGGTTGCAGAGATTGCGTTCAACTATGGGGTCAGTACATGGAGCTATAAGGATATACTGTGGCAGCCAAAGTGCAATTTTCTTGGCAAAGAACCCTGCATATCATTCAAAGACAAAGCACATTGATGTTCAGTATCACTTTGTGAGGGATATGATAGAAGAAAAAAAGGTGTTGTTGGTAAAGGTGGACACCTTGAAGAATGCTGCAGATGCATTGAAAAAATCTGTGAGCTCTGAGAAGTTCTCTTGGTGTAGAGAAACAATGGGCATTGCAGGGCTAGATAAATGACTAAGCTCTCTTGTGGCCCCCTGTGGAAAGAAAACAACAAGTGGGAGAATTTTGGGTTGTGTTATATTCTTTCCACGACTAGCCCACATAGTTAGCCAAGGGGTTATAGGGGGGGCAGAGCCCCCCCCCCCCCTCGTTGCGTCGATTGCATAGTGAATGGGTCACAGGGGGTTTGACGGGTGCAGGTAGCCCCCTTCTGTGGGGTCTGAGGCAGCGCCTCAGAAAATTTTGTTTTTGGACCCTATATTAGGTTGGCTAGACCTACCTATAGTTTTGTGCATGATTTTCACACATGCTTTTGGGCGCAATGGTTTTTGGTCCATGGTTTTGGACGCGATGGTTTTCAGTCCATGGTATTGGATGCTTTGGCATGTATAAATATGTATTGTAACATTGAAAGGAATATAATGAAAAATCAAGCTGGCAGTCCTGGTTTTGGGATCCAGGGGAAAATCTCCGTATGTATGTGTTTTATGTGTTATTCTCTCTCATTGTTTATTTTCTGCGTTTTAAAATTCTTATGAAGGTAATTTTTGTATGGGGTTAAAACCTACAGAAAATAGGTCACTTGTACATAGAACTTGTTATCACTCAGGTTGTCCCCAGGTTGGAGTAAGGGATACAGCCGAGGTAACCACAATCCAACTTTGGATTGCAGGTTCTAGCCCACCTGCAATCAAAGAGGGCTCTCTCTTTGGGATTTAGCTTTGTTGAAATTTATCTTAGGCTAGCTATTGAGTTCAGGGGTTTTTGTTCTGTTTCGGTGGGAAAATTGATGTTTCAGGTAGAGAGGCATAGCACAGTCTAAGTGTTTCAAACCATTGGGCGTGCAGTCAAGGAGGAGGACTGCTGGTGCATTTCTTCGGTCACAATAAGGGAAAAATGGAGCAACATAGCTGCGCATGAAACAATGTTTCAGGTATTAATGATGGAAAGAATGCTAAGTAATGAGAGGCAGTTAAGAATCTCTCAATCAGCTTAACAAATGGAGGTAACAGAGCTCTACCTAGGGGCAATAAAGAATCCCTAGATAATTGGCAAACACAGGTGAATCGGGGTAAATATGAGCCAGGAGGAATTCATATTCATAACCAATTCATTCAGAGGAAAACATACAGAAATAGAAGAAATTGAGCATAGAGTGTATTTAAACAAATTCTAAGCTATTCTTTCTTCCTGCTATTTAGACAGTGGTAAACAACAAAACAGAGGTAAGATGCACTTATTGTTTCAGGCTGCAGCACAAGGATTCCATCTTCAGGTCTTCAAAACATTCATTTACAACAAACAGTTTGCTCTCCAAGCTTTCAGTAATCTTTGATTATAGAAAAACTCAGGTATGCAATGCGAGTCTCTAGTGAAAATTCTCAATTGACCAACCCTTAAAACAATGTAGAGGATGGTATATATAGGGGAAAAACTCTCTACACCTGCTTTTATTACATCTTGACCTAAACAGGTTATAAAAAATGATTAATTGACCTAATTCTATCATAAATAAATGCATGAAAATATCTCGGGCTGCGCTGAGGGCGGCCGTATCAAAACTGAATAAATTATGTTGTCCTCGGTGGCTTGGTGCAGTGTTTTCTGCAATAAATGTGTATGGGTTTCTGCTGCTTTGTTGTCTGTCTGCATTTAAAGCTTTAACTGTGATTTGAGGGCAAGGATGGGCTTACCCCTCTTAATTTGACTTTGTTGAGGGGGTTCATCAATGCTCAGGTGCTTCGAGCCCCTAAAAAATCTTGACTTATACTCTTTGACAATAAATTGGGATGTTGTTTTGATGTGCTATACGTTAAATCAGCATTTAATGGCCGCTGTTTGGCTCTGTCTTCCTTAAAAATGTCTTCAGCTCCTTCCTTAATGCTTCGCGAAGAAAAACGGGTCATTTGACGCCTTTCGGGCTTGCTGGGGGTTGCATGATGAAAAGATTCCCTAAAGATTCCCAATTTCGGCCTATTTTATCCAGCGATGAGCGATTTGCGCAAATTGCTCATCAAAAACTGCCTCAGAAACTGATTCCGAGGCTCCGGAGTGCGATTTTCGCCATTCGCGCTAAAAACTGATGATGACGTCAGCATGACGGGACTTTGTACAGTGGGTGACATCAACGATGACGTCAGCAAGATGACGTGGCAGGATGACGTCAGCATGATGACGTCATCACGTACGGAGGTGACGTGGCAGTACGGCAGGTGACACGGTGGCAGGGCACGTGGTAGGGTGACTCGGCGATACAGTGGCAGGAGGGCCACGCAAGCGGATGACGTGTCATGGTGACTGGGCAGGGGGGTGACGCAGGCAGGTGACGTCATTGCGCAGGAGTGGTAAATGGTTTTGGGCGCACCGCCTTAGCGCCTGGGCGGTTTTGTCAGAGGGGGCTCCGCCACAGCCCAGAAGGCGACGTGTGGCGGGAGTACGGCGGCAATACCGCCCATCTCCCAGACGCTAACCTTCAAGCGCGTCGGGGGACAGGAAGGCCCGCTAGTCGTTGATCTGGGCACAGGACGATCGGACGGCTGGCGGGAAGGACGGGGCGACGGCGGGTTAGTGGGCGGGGATATCTGCGGGAATATTCTGATTTAAATGTAGCGTGGTGGGGGTTTTTAGACTTAGGGAAAGTGGGTTACAGGGTTTAATGAGCGCGGGTTAATGTAGTTATGCACAAAAACTTAGGATAAGGGCGAAGTATGGGTTTTTTGAGGGTTTTTAGGGCTAGGGGGGGAGGTTATTAGCATGACCAGGTGTCATCTAACTCCTGCTACAACACGGATGGGCTAAAAATAGCCCCAAATGGACTATTTTTCCCCTGACTTAGAAGAAATATGGCTATATTGCCAGGGGGGGGATATTTACATAGGGGAGTTTTATATACATTTTTTTTTTTTTAGTAGGGGAAGGGGGAAAACTGATAGGGAGTTATATACTAGAGTTAGTAGTTAATATGGAAATGATAAGCAGGCACTAAGGTGGGGGACCTTAGGCTAATTTTCGAGGGAAAAGTGACTCATAGATGAGAAATCCTTGAGTGAAGCAGATCTTCACAAAATGACATGGAAAATGATGAAACTAAGAGGGATCAAGCAGATCTTGACCTCTTTGGGGAAATTAGTAAGTGACTTGGGGAATTAGAAGAAGGGGAAGTTAGTGATGTCCAGCTTGAGCTCCACCGGATGAAAATTGCCTGATAACTGTGATCTGGAAAGATATATACTTAGAAACACAAGAATTGATCATGAATCACTCTGCAACCTCACAGCTACCTACCCAGCCTATACACCTAACATTTTTTCTTCTTTTTGGTTTGGGTGCACTTAGACTTGCAGACCTAGATTTACAATACTTTTCTTTTTGAATGCTTCCTATCTAGATCTACAATTATTTCTGCCAGGGCCCAGATTAAGCAGTTGGGTCCCTTTGATTCTCTACCTATCTACAGATCTGCCAAGATTAAACTGTTTGGTCAGATGCATTCTCTATATTCTAAAACAGGAAATTGAAACCTAGGGAGACCAAGATTAGACTGTTTGGACCTCCCTTAAATGAAAATTCTTCAAAACCGGAACAACTCATCAAAATTGGAATACAGCAGTGCCTTTGAACTAGCACACTTCATGGCATCCTGTGGAAATATGGAACACTGCAGCCTGCAAAGTATGAGATATTTGGCATGTAAAAATGTCAATCATGAAAAATGAAACCCTGTTGCAATAGGAGGCTAACAGAACTCATCCAATTTAGATGGCTTCAACAGAAAAATAATGTTGCATATATACCTGTGCAAACTATTGATGTATTTCAAAATATTTTCTTGTGTGTTAAGTGGAATGTTTCATGCCAATGCCTTTTTCCTAAATCCCTTTGTAATTTTTTTCACACTATGGCCTTTACGTTTTTGCATGGTCTATCATTCTATTATTGCATTTTGATATGTGCCAAGGGGTGAAATTAAATTTTCAATGTTGAAGTAAATTGAAACCATGACGAAAGATTTTTACCTTCCTAAAGCCTAGTCTCCCACCATATGCAATACCTTATAATAGAAGAGAGTCCAACTGAATTTTTACCTCACCATCGATGATTTTTTGCACATTGTATTTTACTTCCATCTAGAAAATCCAATTGTCAAGCTTTTCAGCATCAAGCTCACCATATTAAACTAGAAATTTTGAATTTGATATCCAATTTCAACGAAGGCTTCTTTGAAGTGGCTTTCCCATGAGGAGATGGAGGATGGGAATGAGAAGAATGAGGACTTGAATGAGGAGACTTTTTTAACCATATTCATCTTTAACTTTCTTCAATGAGCTCCCTTCTCCAAACTTCTTCCATTCTTGATAAATTTTGTCTACCATGGCCTTCAACACCATAAAAGCTTCGAAAAAATTTTCCTCGGAGTTAAAAAAGAAAAAATTCCTTTTGTATTTCCTCCCATTGATGATGTTGGGTTGTATTATATTCTTTCCATGACTAGCCCCTGTAATTAACTGGGGGGTTAGAAGGGGAGTGGAGCCTCCCCTTCATTGCGTTGATTGTGTAGCAGGGGAGTCATAGGGGGTTTGAGGGGGGCAGGTAGCCCCGCTCTACAAGGTCTGGGGCAGTGCCCCGGGGAAATTTTCTTTGGACCCTATATTAGGTTGGGTGGACCTACCTATGGTTTTTTGCATGGTTTTCGCACATGGTTTTGGATGCGATGGGTTTCGTTCCATGGTATTAGATGCTTCGACATGTATAAATATGTATTGTAATATTGAAATGAACATAATGAAAAATCAAGCTGGTAGTCCCGGTTTTGGGATCCAGGGGAAAATCTTTGTGTACATGTGTTTTATGTGTTATGCTCTCGCATTGTTTATTTTCTGTGTTTTAGAATTCGTATGCAGGTAATTTCTGTACAGGGTTAAAACCTACATTTGGTATCAGAGTTTTTTTGGCTTCAAGGGACACCTTTGTTGCTGAGGGGTTTCGCATGGGCTTGTGGTAGACCCTGTTCAGTGGGAGATTTGCGAGATCGATTCTAGTGGTGAAAGAATATGGCAAGCAGTGGAAAGATATAGATCGAGAAATTTAATGGTCAGAGTTTTGAGTTGTGGAAACTCAAGATGGAGGATCTGTTGGTGGATAAAGATCAGAGGATCGCAATAGATCCGGGTACTAAACCAACGGGAGTGTCTGATGAAGAATGGAAGAAGTTGGATTGGAAGGCAAAGAGAACAATACAATTGTGTGTCTCAGATTCAGTATTGCTGAAAGTATCAGGGAAAGCTACGGCGAAGGCTTTGTGGGACAAGTTAGGGACTTTGTACCGATCTAAGTCTCTGGTGAATAAATTGTTCCTGTGGAAAATGTTTTATAACCTGAGGATTAAAGATGGAGACTCGATGACAGAGCATCTAAACGCATTTAATACTGTGGTAAGTCAATTATTGTCTGTTGATATTAAAATTTCAGATGAAGATAAGTGCATCAGTTTGTTGTTTTCTCTACCGAATTCGTGGGATAGTCTAGTTATTGCAATAGGTAGCAATGTAACTGCCTTGCAGTTTGATGAAATAGTCTCATCCTTGCTAACATAGGAGATGAGACGGAAAAATATGGAGAGCCATAATGGTGATGCCTTGTCTGTACAAGGACGGTCCCAGAACAGAAACAAAAATAAGTCATCGAGTGGGAGATATAAATCTCTAGGAAAACCTATACAGGTGGTTTGCTAGAAATGCGGAAAGGAAGGGAACTACAAAAGGGATTGTAAATCTAAAGCTCCTGATAAAGAAAAGGGATTTGATGATGCTCCTTTTGCAGACATAAAAACCACCTTTGATGAAGGTGGGGATGTGTACTTGGCTTCTTCAAGTACACATGTAGATCATGACGCATGGTTGATTGACTCAGGTGCATCCTTTCACTTCACTCCCCATAGAGAGTGGTTTGCGACTATGAGAAATACGATGGTGGTGATGTCTTCTTAGGGGATGATAGGAAGGCTATAACCCTTGGTCGTGGAAAATTAAATATGAAGTTGCAAGGTGGAAGGGTTAGAACACTTCTGGGTGTTCTGCATATTCCTGCATTGGCTAGAAATCTTATTTCTGTAGGCAAGCTCGATGATGCAGGTGTAAAAACGGCGTTTGATAAGGATACCTGCAAGATGGTTCGGGGAGCTCTAGTATTGATGAGGAGAGTTCGGATTGGAACTCTATACAAGCTGCATGGTAGCACTATTGTTGATGGGTGCAACAATTCTATGGTTCCTGAAAGTGGAGCAGAAAATCTAGTGGTCTCTAGAGAGAAGACCATGATGTGGCATCAAAGGCTTGGACATATTAGAGAGAAGGGCCTTCAAATACTTCATGGTAAAGGTATGGTGGAAGGTATGAGTAATAGCTCTCTGGATTTTGATTTCTGTGAAAATTGTGTATATGGGAAGAAGAATCGGGTGAGTTTCCCCTCTTGTGGTAAGAGGGCAAAACAAATATTAGATATTGTGCACAGTGATGTGTTTGGACCTGTGAAGGTTCCATCACTGGGTAAGTTTGTGTATTATGTATCATTTATAGATGACTTCTCAAAGAATACATGGATATATTTCCTTAAGAAAAAATCTAAAGTCTTTGATAGGTTTAAAGAATTTAAGGCTCTGGTGGAAAACCAGATAGAGAAGATAAAGGTGTTGAGGTCAGATAACGATGGAGATTTTTGCAGCAAGGAATTTGAAGAATTCTATAAGAAGTGTGCTATAGCATGATAGAAGACTACTCCATACACACATGAGAAAAATGGAGTTGCAGAAAGAATGAACAAGACGTTGATGGAAAGGGCAAGAAGCATGATCAGTGGTGCTGGGTTAGGACAAGAATTATGGGCAATGGCGGCAGAGACATAATGTTACCTGGTCAACAGATCATCTTCATCAGTGTTGGAGGATAAGACTCCACAAGAGGTATGGACTAGTAAGAAACCATCTTTTTCACATCTAAGGATATTTGGATGTGATGCATGTGTACATGTTCCAAAGGAGAAAAGAACCAAGTTGGATAGTAAATCTGAAAAGTGCATCTTTATTGGGTATAAGGATGGTTTAAAGGGTTATAAACTTTGGAACCCAGTAACAAGGAAGGTTGTGTACAACCGAGATGTGGTGTTTAGAGAGGTGAAAAATGTCATTAAACATGAAGTACCATCACAGGAACCTGAGAAGATAGAGTTTGAGCTAAAGGAGGAAGAATCAGACTCTACAACAGAAGAGGAATCAGAAGATGAAGAGCCACAAACTCCGGTTGTGAGAAGATCAGTTCGAGAAAGAAGGCAGCCAGAAAGGTATAGTCCATCTGCTTTCTGCTCAATTTTTTATTTATTTATTACTGATGATGATCCCAGAACTGTGAAGGAAGTAGTAGATTTAGAGGATGGAAAACTCTAGAAAGAGGCCATGGTTGATGAAATGGCATCTTTGCACAAAAATGAGGCTTGGGATCTGGTGGAGTTTCCGACTGGAAAGAAACCCATTGGCATCAAATGGGTGTTCAAGAAGAAGACAAATGCAGAAGGAAAGGTGGACAAATACAAAGCTTGATTGGTAGCAAAAGGTTATTCCCAGGTGCCGAGAATTGATTTTGGTGATATTTTTTCTCTTGTTGCAAAGGTAGCTTCTATTAGATTACTTTTATATGTTGTCACTGCTTTTGATTTTGAGGTAGAACAAATGGATGTGTAGACAACTTTTCTTCATGGGGACCTGGAAGAGGAGATCTACATGAAGCAACCTGAAGGATTTGCGGTGAAGGGTAAGAAAGAACTAGTATGCAAGTTAAGGAAGTATCTGTATGGGTTAAAACAGTCACCAAGGATGTGGTATTATAATTTTGATACATTTATACAGGGACTTGGCTTCACCAGAAGCAAGGCAGATCACTGTGTGTTTTTAAATTAATTGGTGACCGTGTTCTTTATATGGTCTTGTATGTGGATGATATGTTGCTGGTTGGAAATGACAAAGAAATTATCCAGGATTTGAAGACTCAATTGTCCTCCAAATTTGACATGAAATATCTTAGTGCTGCAAACTATATTTTGAGCATGGAAATTAAAAGAGATCGAGCAAAGAGGAAGCTTTGGTTAAACCAGAGGAAGTATGTCGAGATAATACTGCAGAGGTTTAATATGCAGGATAGTAAACCGGTGAAGGTTCCTATTCCTGTAGGTGTAAAGTTATCTGTTGAACAGTGTCCCAAGACACAAGAAGAGCAAGAGGATATGTCTCGTGTTCCATATGCAAGTGCAGTCAGTAGCCTGATATATGTGATGGTCTATACTAGACCAGACATTGCACATGTAGTGGGAGTATTGAGAAGGTTTATGTCAAAACCAGGGAAGGAGCATTGGACAACAGTGAAGCAGGCTTTTAGGTATTTGTGTGGCACTAGTGATTATGGTTTCTGCTACCAAGGAAGACCAGGATTGGATAGAGTTTTGGATATCTGTGGCTTTGTTGATGCAGACTGGGTTGAAGATCTAGATCAGAGAAGATCTACAAATGGGTATGTGTTTAACCTATTTGGAGGTGTAGTCAGTTGGATGAGTAAGAAACAATCTGTAGTGGCACTATCAACTATAGAGGCAGAATACATGGCAGCCACTCATGCAAGCAAGGAAGCAGTTTGGTTGCAGATATTTTGTTCAAGTATGGGGTTAGTACATGGAGCTATAAGGATAGACTGTGACAGCCAGAGTTCAATTTTCTTAGCAAAGAACCCTGCTTACCATTCAAAGACAAAGCACATTGATGTTCAGTATCACTTTGTGAGGGATATGATAGAAGACAAAAAGGTGTCGCTGGTAAAGGTGGACACTTTGAAGAATACTGCAGATGCATTGACAAAATCTTTGAGCTCTGAGAAGTTCTCTTGGTGTAGAGAAACAATGGGCATTGCAGGGCTGGATAAATGACTAAGCTCTCCTGTGGCCCCATGTGGAAAGAAAACAACAAGTGGGAGAATTTTGTGTTGTGTTATATTCTTTCCACGACTAGCCCCTGTAGTTAACCGGGGGGTTAAAGGGCCGGGGGGGGGGGGGCAAGCCCCCCCATCATTGCACCGATTCTGCACTAGGGGGTCACAGGGGGGTCAATAGCCCCCCTGTCCAAGGGGTTTGAGGGGGGTGGGTAGCCCCCCTCTACAGGGTCCGGGGCAGTGCCCCAAGGAAACAAAAAAATTGGACCCTATATTAGGTTGGGCGGACCTACCTATGGTTTTGTGCATGGTTTTCACACATGGTTTTGGACGCGATGGTTTTTGGTCCATGGTATTAGATGCTTCGACATGTATAAATATGTATTGTAACATTGAAAGGAACATAATGAAAAATCAAGCTGGTAGTCCCGGTTTTGGGATCCAAGGGAAAATCTCTGTGTATATGTGTTTTATGTGTTATGCTCTCACATTGTTTTTTTTTGTGTTTTACAATTCATATGCATGTAATTTCTGTACAGGGTTAAAACCTACAAATGGGGCCATATTTTCTCTTTCGCCTCGCTTTGAACCAATCTTTAAATTTCCTTCTTCAAGTGTTCTTTCACCTTATTTGAATTTTCTCTTAGTCGTTATACACAATCACAAACCAACTATCATTCCTACTCTAATACCACTTGATATGGAATCGTTAAAGTGACTTGTTTTGTTAAAAATGTTCAAGTGTGAATGAATTTAACTTAAACCAACAATAATATTGAAATCAAGCATGAATAACTTTAATGAAGATGTAACTTAAAGAAATGGTAAAGGTTGAGAAGGGATAAGATAATAATAACACAACCACGTGATAATGGAATTTGTCTAGTGTGGTCTCCATCTCTTGGTCCTACCTCCAAGTGAGTGGCATTATTTTATTAAGCTCCCTAAAACAAATAAAGAGTCATTTTTCCTCCAAAAACCATGGCTTTTTATAGACAAGTCTCTTTAGCATATCCCCCTTTAGGAGGGCATAGACAAGGCTTGTCACATTATCTTCCCACCTCTGTAAAATGGAGAGAGAGGCATAGTTTTTATATGGATCTTATGGTTTGAAAAATAATATCATCATGAGTTGAGTATGGTGCAGCATTTTCATAGTGGAATTGTTCCATTTACAGGTGTTCATGCATTTGATCCTCCCCACGAGATGGATTGGCGAGAAATTATGATTCATATTCTATTGATGAGGTGACTCTTGGGAAGATATTTTTAGTCAGGTACATAACATAGAAGGATCCCTTAGAAATGAAGGACACGAGATGCATGAATTGGCAATGGGATCTAGGTGGATCTATTGATGGCAGGATGAGTTAGAGGTTTGTTTGGGATCTAGGTATTGAGGGACCCATTCATGATTGGGTGGCATGAAGGCATGTTGTGGCACAATGGCTCATATGGAATATTAGTATTGGTGTATAAATTCTTTTACAATTTACAGATGTGGATTTCTTCGGGGTAAGCATTCTTGGGGTAGGAGTACTTTTAATAGTCCCATTTTTGGTTTCCCTTATGGTGTGGTTATGGTGGATTTCCAAGGTTATGTTAGCCAAGTCACAGAAGCGATATTAAATCATTGGTGGGCCTGGAGATATTTGATAAATTTTATGGGGACTGACGAGGTTCACTTACTATTTTTCATCATCAGGGCCAGTTCTACATAGTTTTTTTTTTGTTCCATTGAATTCTGACAATTCCCATAAAACAGGGTTGTAATCAAGCATAGTTTAATTAAATATGTTGAAGGTGTTATTTTGAGCAGATTATTTGGAGAAACACCTTATTGTAATAGCTCATTGGAACCAAGATGAAGATATCTATAGGATGGGATGATGAAAAGTGATTTTTAGTGGTCAGAGAAATAGTAGAGTCAGATTAATCATTTTCCAAGATTAAAATGACTTATAAAATAAATAAGAAGAGATACTTAAATAAAATAAAATGGAGAAGTTTCTAGATTGAAAATAAAAGTGTTTCTAGAAGGTTGAAAAGAGATTCGTAAAATCTTTAAAAAGGGGGGAAGAAAGCCTTTTGGGACATCCAAATTTAATCATTGTCATTTGTGAAGATTGGGGAGTTGTCCTCATAGGTTCATTATGTCCGCAATGAAAACCCTTGGGTACATTGGTGAGATTATACGGAATCCCATCTCTACCAATCCCTTGGTGAATTCATTCAGACTTCACAGGTGCATCTATTGGTTCCACATACAGTTTTATGAGGCCATGATCAATATTGTTGTTGTTATTTTGGATGTCATCACCTCAATTATTATCCAGTTTGATATGTCATGTAGTAGTGTCTATTGATGGTTTGTATTGGCATGTATTATTGCTCTTGAAAATAAAATAAAGATGAGTTTGCTACTATTTCTCTTGTTAACTTTCAGGTTGCAACATTTTTGGGTTATCATATTGCAAAATTTATTTGTCATGCAACTAATTTCATGGTGCAAATTGTTCAATTTTTATTGGGTTTAAATACATACATTTATGGTGTATATTTTTAAGAAAAATTATGGAAGAAAAGAAATGTCAAATTATTTTTCAGAAAATTACATCATATTAATGGGATTCTTTAGCTTGGATTCCAAAACAGATTTTTTGAACAAAATAAAACAACTTTCTCTTCAAATTTTATGGTAGGAAAGGAATAGAAACATCCATTTGTCTTAGCTTCCTGGAAATCAATTACTATGCAAAATACCTAAAGGGGTTGGGCCCTTAAAAAACCTCTATTGGTTTTCAAAATCCCTTGCCACAAAAAGTGTTTAGCGACCAATCCAAGGATATAGAATTTGGGCTCAAGTAATGCATCAAAATTGTTCAACTCCTACTCCGTATTATATTGGATTAGATCTCCCCTGAAATATTCTCAGAATGGCTATATCAGTTAGAAATCCATTTTTTAGGCTTTCCCCTCATTAGTCAAGGACTGAGATGGAAAGTTGGAGATGGTTCACAAGTTCTTATTGGAAAGGACCCATGGATAGTAAGTCAACACAATCATATATTTCTTGAAAAATTAACTCATAAGCTTAACATAGATGAATTTTCATTCTAAATCAAATATCTTTTAGGGATTTTATTTCGGGCTCAAAAAAGTGGGTTTCTTCTTCAAACCTATAGTTAGAAGGGTATCAGGTTGTGCCTTAAGAAAATTATACATGTACTCTTCAACTATCATAATTTTGTCACTCTCACTGACCAACCAAATCAGATTATATGGGTGCTAAATCCTTCTACGTGATACTCTCCCAATTATGGATACCTCTACCTTGCTTGAGGAGATATGTCCCCTCTTGATACCTAGTGGAAGGAAGCACTTTCAAAATTAAAATTCCCTCCTAAATAAATTTCTTTTGTGTGGTTTCTTCTTAATGACAAGGCCCCAACATGGGATAACCTATAGAAGCACTCTTTTCATGGTCCTAGAAATTTTGTTCTATGCTCACAAGAAGTTAAATCTATTAAAATATCTTTCTACTGTACCCTTTCTTTCAAGTTTCTTTGAAGGAACTTTGAAACTTGAAGACAGGTCATAAAATTAGGAAGGACTTACAATTAAAGAATCTCTCAATACATGGTTTTTAGTTCATCACAAAAAACATCACAAATCCCTTCCTCTTACAATAGCCTAGGGGATTTAGTTGAAAATAGATCATGTAATCTTTATAAAATTTTGGGCCTTCTTTCCTACAAGTAGCAATTCAGAGCTTAACCATTATGGACTCTTTCAAATCTAATTTGAATCCTCATTAGTTGATCTAGGATCATTAAAGTGACTTGGTTCGTTAAAAATGTTCAGTATGAATGAATGTAAATTAAACCAACAAGAAGCTTAAAATCAAGCATGAACAAATTTAATGAAGTTGTAACGTAAAGAAATGGAGAAGATTAAGAAGAGAGAAGACAATAATAACACAACCACGTGATAACGGAGTTCGTCTAGTGTGGACTACGTCTATGGGTCCTTCCTATAAGGGAGTGGCCTTCTTTTAGTAAGCTAACAAAAAATAATTACAAAGTAATTATTCCTCCAAAAACTACATAAAAAAAGCTATCTTCCACCAGGAAGTGGTATTGAAGAAAAAACCACTCAAAATCCCTTCGGTTGCTACAAGAAAAAGAGATAAAAAAAGCTTGGTTTTAATAATACATAGTCTTAAACTCGCGATAATAGTCCTCGGCTCTGTAAATTCATCATTATTATTTCTTGTGGTGCACTAGTTGTTTCATTTGATATAAATGAATTATGGGCCAACAGACCTGAGGTTGAATCTGCAAATTGCAGACATATCATATATTTTGGGCATAGTTGTTTTTACAACATAAATGGTTTTCGACCTTTGCAATCTTCATCCATTGGCATGGAAATGTTGGTTAACGGTTCAACCAAAGGTCCCATGGTCAATCCCTATGATTGGCCCGATTTATATTATGGTCTCCAGCTATATATTCCCTGGTCCATGCATTATACAACATGAGGTTAAAAGTGTGATCCACAGGTTTGATTTTAACCATGTGAAATGAACAATCCCAAACAACATTACCCATGACCTAATCACTCTTTGACATGGTTTTAAACTATGGTTGGTTCAATTTTGGCTTTGTTGTTGGCGGTTTTTTAATTATGTTGGTCATTGTGAGAGGTTGACAGCCACTGGGGAGGTCACAGGGTCAAACCCGTGGTCTTCCCCTTTGGGTTTTATTTGTTATAACAGAAGGTTATATAAAACATTGTCATTCACATATCAAAAACCAACATGTGGTCCAATCGATGGGTTGTTGGCCTATCTCCACAAACATCAAGGTTCAATTCCCATTGTCACCTAGTTGTTATGCTATCAATGAAAACCATTTTTACCACATTTTGTGTTATGCAACCAGCTCACAAAATAGAAGAAAAGATAGATCAACGACTTGAAAATTATCCTCTTCAAGGGGGAAACCTCCTTTCCATTACATAAATGAACAATTCTTGGATGATTCAAATGATAAGACCTCCTTTGTATATATAGGGGTCTATGGGGTCACAATATAATCAGATCCTACATGTCAATAATTATGTAAGGGCACAACAATAAAAATAGGGGCTACACTAACAATAAAAGTAAGGAGAATATGCTAGTATTATAGGGAACTATCATGCCCCTCTCCTTCAAAAATGTGTTGTCTTGAATGCTTGAGTAGTTTCAGATGCTTCTATATAAAATTCACATCCTCCCATGTGGAATCTTCAGCGGGTAACTTCTTCCACTTAATGAGATACTCTAAAATTAATCGATTTTGTAGTTGTCAGGTTCTTGTTTTCGTGACTGCTTCAAGCTCAAATATGTTTTTTCCTTCTTCCTCAAGTTCTGGAAACATTGAACTGGGAGCTTCTCACTGATAACTTTCTTTAAGCATGAAACATGGAAAACTAGGTATACTTGGGAAGATGCCGAAAACTCCAATTTGTATGCCATTGTACCGATCTATTGCAACACCTTGTAAGGACCATATTACTTGGGTGATAATTTATTATCCTTCTTAGCTTTCTTCAGGGACATTTTTTGTATGGTTGTAGCCGTAAAAATATACAGTCACCTACATCAAAATTTCTTTCAATGCAATGCTAATCTGATTGTTGTTTCATTCAGTTTTGCACCAGAGTGAGGTTATCCTATAAGAGTTGTAGAACTTGTCGTTGAAGCTCGATGTGATCTTCCACTACCTGAACCTTAGAATTTTCTCTTAAAGATGATGTGATGGATGGTGGATGATATCCATAAAGTGCCATAAATAGGGTCATTTTTGCTGCAGTATGCAAGGAAGTGTTATACCACCATTCATCTAGAGGTAACAACTTGACCCATTGTGTTTGTTTATCATATACAAAGCAACATAGATATCCTTCCAAACATTTGTTCAATATCTCAGTTTTCCCATCGGATTGAGGATGATAAGATGAGCTATGAGATAATTGATTACCAAGACAAGAAAATAATTCCGTCCAAACATTTCCAGTGAAAATGGGATCTCTATCACTTATAATAATCTTTGAGTATCCATGTAGCTTTTGAATTGTTTCCATAAATGCAGTAGCAATTGTACTAGATTTAAAAGGATGAGATAATGCATAAAGTGTGCATACTTGGTAAGTCTATCAACTACCACCATGATGACATTCATTCCTTTAGAATTGGGTAAAAATGTGATAAAACATATTGAGACCTTCTCCCAACGTTGACTTGGAATGGCTAAAGGTTGTAACAGACTTGGGATCTTAATTGTCTCAACTTTATTTTGTTGGAAAAAAAAATATTCTTCCACAAACTTCTAACTATTAGATTTAAGGCCATCCCAAAAAAATCCTTCTTTACCCTGTGGTAAGTTTTTAAAAATCCTGAGTGCCCTCCTAAGGGGGAGGTGTGCAATTCAAAAAGAATCTTTTGCTTGAGTTGGGAATTCTTACAAAGATATAAGTGATCTTTGTACCATAATAAATCATTTTTTCATCTAAATGTATCAGATGTATTGGGATCTTGCTGCAAATTTTGAATGAGTGTCCACACCTCTTCGTCATTCTTCCATTCATCCCTTGCTTCAGTTATCCAATCAGGTTGGATAATAGAAATGGTACAAAGAAATTCTTCCACATCCTCATCCTTTCTTGAGAGTGCATCTGCAGCAACATTTTGCTTCCCCTTTTTCTAGATGATTTCAAAGTCATAACCCAACATCTTTGTGACCCATTTTTGGTGCTCCTCTAAAGATAATCTTTGTTCCAAAAAATATTTAAGACTGTCATGATATTTTTTTACCTTGAAGTGTCTTCCCATTTAGGTAAGGTCTCAATTTCTTTAGTGCAAGTAGTATTTCCAAAATTTCCTTCTCATAAATAAGTTTGTGTAAATACTTTCCTTTGATTGGACGACTTTTAAAAGAAATGGGTCTTCCTTCTTGCATTAAAACAACATCAATTCCATTTCCCAAGGCA
The DNA here is from genome assembly GCA_031772625.1 of Pinus tabuliformis. NCBI lineage: Eukaryota > Viridiplantae > Streptophyta > Pinopsida > Pinales > Pinaceae > Pinus > Pinus tabuliformis. The sequence goes on from CM062807.1 coordinate 305,984,720, forward strand.
TCACATTCGACAATAAAGGTTTCGTAAAGTCTAGAGTAGCTAAGAACGGTGCTTGGCACATTGCCTCTTTAAGATGTTCAAAGGCCTCAATTACCTCTAGAGTCCAAGAAAATGCATATTTCTTCAGTAACTTTATTAGAGGTGTTGTTATTCTCCCATAATTCTTAACAAACTTGTGATAATACCTTGTCAACCTGAGAAATCCTCGAAGATTCTTTATGGTTGTGGGGATTTTCCATTCCTTAATAGCTTTAATTTTGTTAGGGTCTACCTTAACACCCTCATGAGATACAATATGACCCAAATATTCCACCTTTTGTACTCCAAAGAAACATTTGGAGGTTTTTGCATATAATTTTTTCTCCTCCAATAGTTTGAGCACCCTCTCAACATGTCCAACATGATCCTTCAAAGACTTGCTATAGATTAGTATATCATCAAAAAATAATAACAATAATTTTCTAAGGGTTTAAAAATGGAATTCATCAAACCTTGAAATGTGGAAGGAGAATTAGTAAGGCCATGAGGCATGATCAAAAATTCATAATGATCCTCATGAGTTTTGAATGTTGTTTTTCAGAATGCCTTCAGTTTTCATTCTAATTTGATGATATCTTGAACGAAGATCTAGCTTGGTGAAGTAAATTGCTCCATGTAATTCATCTAACATTTCATGAATGACATAAGTGGGAAATTTATATTTAATAGTGAGATTTTTGAGCTCCTTATAATCTAGACACATACACCATGATCCATCCTTCTTGTGCACCAATACTACTGGAGCAAAGAAAGAACTTTGAGTAGGTTGAATTATACCTGCCTCTAGCATTTTGCAACCATACATTCAATTTCACTCTTTTTGGCATATGGATATCTGTAAGGACTGATGTTTGGAGGAACATTTACTGGAATCAAATGAATAGCATGATCATGATAATGAATAGGTGGGAGGAATTTTGGAGTCTCAAAAACCTTGGAATGATTGTCTAATACTTTTTGGATATCTGGAGAAATAGATGATTTCAATGTTTGAACCTCTAGTGAGCATAATTGTGCAATGACGCCCCATTGTTCTTTCCAAGTTTCCCTGCAATACCCCTTAATTCAACTTCCTTTCCTTCCAAAAAAAATTTCAAGAAAAGTTTTTTAAAATTAAAAGCTATCGTCCCCAAAGATTGTAGCCATTGGACTCCTAGTACAGCATCAACACCACCCATTGGAATGGAAATCATTGGACTATTCAATACATATTCCCCCATGGATAGCTTGATATTATGGCACTTTCTAGAGAGATTTATATTTCCTCCATTTTTAGCCATCACTTGACATTCTGGTGTTGGATATAAGAAGCAATTCAATTCCTTGTATATCTTACAATGGATAAAATTATGGGTACTACCTGAATAAATAAAAATTAATACCTTTTTTCTTCTTTATATATCCTTCTATCTTTATAGTTTGAGGAGTGGTAATTCCTTCCAATGCATTACAAGACATGGTCGGATTCATTTCTTCTCTCTCTGGGGTTGGTTCATGGTGTATATCCTCCTCTTTTTACGTTTCTTGTTCCTTTCTTCCTCCTCTTCACAATCTACATATCATAATCTCTTCTTAGCACACTTATGGCCTTTAGTGCATTTTCTATCACAACTATAACAAAGCCCTTTTGCTATTTTTTCCTCCAATTTTTATGGTGTCAACCTTGTAGGTTGTGGAAGACTAGGAGTAGCAACACTTCCATCTTTATAGTTGTGAGTGGTAGACTTCCTTGTTGCCATAATTTTGCTTTCAACTTTTCTTGCCACCATGAATGCCTTCTCTAATGAATCAGGTTCCCAAAGGTGAACCTCATGTTGGATGTTATATTTTAAAGTCCCTATGAAGACATCAATCCTGTCCTCCTCTCGAATATTGGTTACCCTAATATTTAATTTTTTAAAGTCTTCATTGTGCTCTGCCATTGAACCATTTTGTTTGAGATTTATTAATTGGCTAAAAAAGGTGTTGCTCTTTGTATCTTCATAATGCACTATCATTTCCTCCGTAAAAATTGACCAGGTCAAAAGTGGTTTACGAGACAAAGACATCTATACCATACAAACTGCTTGGGTTCTAAATATAAAGATGCAATATGTACCTTTTGGGAGGGTTGCACATCTTGTAGACCAAAATATTGCTCCATTTGTAGTATCCATGTTATCAGATCCTTGCCATCAAAATTCCTCATATCTATATTTGGAATGTGGTGGTTCTTAAACCCCACATTGGAGTCTCTAAAATCATAATTAATGTTCATTTTGTCCTCATCGTGGTTTTCATGGATTACCTTGTCACCACCAGGAAGCCTTTCTTGTAGCAACTTTATCAACCCTTCCATGTATTCTTTTAAACCATTCATGTCACCTTTTAATTCTTCCTTTAAACCATCTATATCCCCTTTAATTCATCTTTGGTTTCTCTTTTTGAGAATGAAATTTGTTGCACTTGATCCCATAATTTTGATATATCGTGTTGCAATTCTTCCACTTCATGCGTCATACTAGATGTTTCTAAGGGCTTAATAGGTGTAGAATTATTTTGTTTTGGAGGCATTTTAGAACCTAATACTGATATATATGCTTCAGTATGCCTTTGGAATTACTTCAAACTGATTTTCAAACAAAAGTTATGCAATTTTTTTTAAAACAGTACACACATTTTTCTTGCTTTTAGGAGTTCGGTCTTGAAATGGTTCTAACTATGTAACTACGGCTCTCTAAGGTCTAAAATTATGTCCTTTGGTATCCCTATGAGTCTTCTTTCCAATGCCACAAGTCAGACCAAAATTGGATTCCTCAAGATAAAGTTATGCCCAATATCCCACAATGACCTAATTATGGACTGGTTCAGTAGATCAAACTTTTACGATGTGCCACGTATCACTATTTCGACTTTCAGCCCTGAAATTGTTACAAGAGAAACTAAATTCCGTTCTATTCTTGTGCCTTTTTACGAAATTCAAATTTGATGCTTGAAGAGAAACTTATGATTGTTTTATCTTGGTCACTTGTTTAGGACTAAATTTTGGAGCATGCAGGAACCCTAACTTATTCGGCCCATATATCGAAAATATAGGGAACCACGATCTGAAATTCGTAAATGAAGTTCATAAATCTTTCGGATCCATGTGGTTTCAATTTACGTTTTTGAAGCTTCATAGAAAAAAATTATAGCGAAAATTCCAAGATGACCTTTTGAAGCAAGGAAACCCTAGATTCCAAAGTTCTGATACCAAATGTTATGCAACAAACTCACAAAATAGAAGAAAAGATAGATCAATGACTTAAAAATTATCCTCTTTGAGGGGGAAACCTATTTTACATTACATAAATGAATAATTCTTGGATGATTCAAATGATAAGACCTCCTTTGTATATATAGGGGTCTAAGGGGTCACAATATAATCAAAGCCTACATATCAATAATAATGTAAGGGCACAACAATAACAATAGTGGGCTTCTATGGGGCACAACAATAACAACATTGGGGATACATGGGAACAAAAATAAAAATAGGGACTACACTAACAATAACAATAAGGGGAATATACAAGTATTACAGGGACCTAACATTTTGGGTGCCATGTGGTTCCCTTGATTAGGCCACATGGAAGCCCCTCATTGGTCCACTTGTCCATTCAACCATTCAGTTAGCTTGCCACTTTGCATGTCATGTGCCTAATCAGATGCCACCTCAAATTATTATATCAACTTTTTCTACCATGTGTAATCCAAGCCTGCCACATTAATTTAGTACAATATTTCCATGTGGCGATGTAGGACATGCCACGTGTCACCCTATTTGACTTTTTTATTGTTTGATGTGAACTTCAAAACCTCATAACTTTCACATCCGAGCTCTATTTGACACGATTCAAGTTGCATTGAAATCGTCTCGTTGATATATTCCACATGGTGCTACTTCCATCAAGTTCTGGGAATTTTAATTTTCAGACTTTCCAATATCCTCTCAGATCATTCCTCTCCATTAAGATACATTTGGACCTCCAAAAGGTTATTAATCATAATTCAAGTGCAGGATCTTCCTCCCCACTTGTTCAGTATCTATCCACCTTGTTCTGTGTACCTAGCACATCACAATAAACTTCCCTATAGTTAACAACAAGGAGTCATTTTTCACGCGATGTACTTAGCTTTGTCTTAGTAAAGGTGATACATATTTTGCTTCCTGAAGTGGTAGCTTTCATGTCAAACAAGTAAGAACTTCCAAGCAAAATTCCACATATATCTAGTGGGACCAGATCAAGTTCAACTTCATCCACATATTTAGATGTAATAAAAAACTAACCTTAAATTTTTCAGTCACCTGCAACTTAGTGTTGTTGCATATCCATCCAAGCAGATAATGTTTAGCATGTGGTATTGTTTCTAGTTTCAACTTCTTTACAATTGCCTCGGATATAAGGTTGCTTGAGATCCAGTGTCAAACATAGTATCTACTTTTGCATGTTTGGTTATCACCCTTATCTCAAATAATTCAGTCCTTTTCCTTGCAGAAATAGAAGGTGAAATAGAAAAACCATAACAAACATGTGTAGATGATATATCTTTCAAACCCATAGCTATGATTTTTGTATCATTGCTAAAGTCTAATCCTAGATCATGTTGAACCGTTGATGCCACCTTCTGCTTTCCCTTCTCATACCACTTGGGCCTAAGCTTTGGATGCAATTTCCAACAATTATGGTCGTCATGTCCCTCTTTCTTGTAATGGGTGCAAGAAATGTTTCCATGACATTGTTCATAGAAGTTATTCTCTTTGGCTTCTCCTTTCCTTTTCCTTTATCTTCTTTCCACTATGTGGCTTCCATGATGACTCCACCATCCTGTTTACCTGCTTCAAAATAGGTCACTTGTACATAGAACTCATCCAATTTAGATGGGTTCAACATAAAAATATTGTTGCATATATACCCACGCAAACTATTAGTGTATTTCAAAGTATTTTCTTATGTGTTAAGTGGAATGTTTAACTCCAATGCCTTTTTCCTAAACTCATTTGTAAATTTTTTCACACTTTGTCCTTTATGTTGTCGCATGGTTTACCAATCTATTATTGCATTTAGATATGTGCCAAGGGGTAAAATTACTTTTTCAATGCTAAAGTAAATTCAAACCATGAGGAAATATTTTTACCTTCCTGAAACCTAGTCGCCCACCATATGTAGTACCTTCTAATCGAAGAGAGGCCAACTAAATTTTTACCCCATCATTGATGATTTGTTGCACATGGTAGTTGAATTCTATTTGGAGAATCCAATTTTCAAGCTTTTCAGCGTCAATCTCACCATCATAAACTCGAAAATTTGAATTTGATGTCCAATTTCAACAAAGGCTTCTTTGAAGTGCCTTTCCCATGAGGAGATGGAGGAGGAGAATCAGAAGAATGAGGACTTGAATGAGGAGAAGAAGGAGGAGAATTTTTCCAAAAAAATCATATTTAACTTTCTTTGACAAGCTTCCTTCCCCAGACTTCTTCCATTCTTGATAAATTTTGTCTACCACGGCCTTCATCACCATGAAAGCTTCAAAAAACTCTGCCTCAGTGATCCGGATTTAAACATGAATGCAACAAATTATAGATATAACCATAAACAGAAAGATGCAGTGGAAATAATACTTCATATCATTAATGTAAAATACTGAAATATGCTTACAAACAAAAATGGAAATAAACCAGCTAGGGCGATGGTAGCCTATCTCTGAGAAGAGATGTGGCCACTACATGCCTCTGAACTGTGTTACAATGAGGCTTAAAGGCCTATTTATTGTTGAGAAACAATGGAAAACCCTAAACATCCAAAAACCTAACCCTAGAAGATGAAATGCCAAACTATGGGCCCTGTTTGGGTAAATTGGTACATCAACTTCCCGGGGTCGTAACTTTGGCATACGATCTTCATTTAACACGCACAATATCTCGTTAAAGAGATCTATCCAAGAACTAAAACTTTTGGATGGACCCATGTTGCTCCTAGTTTTCCCAAAAAATTTCATTTAGGGCCTCAAAACGGCTCCAGAAGTTCAAGACCCAAAAAACTGCTAAAAATAGTAAACTATGCTACAGTTAAGGAAACTAAAAAGCTGAAAGAAACAATGATGGGCATCCAAGTGGAGTTGGCGTGTGGCCACCAATATCCACCTGGATCATTCCTGCCCCCTTAGGAAGCAATGGTTCCCATTGCATTGAGTTCCTCCTTGAGATGAGGAAACTTCTGCTGAACTTGGTCCCTAGTGAGCCACTTTCCCTGGTGAAGGAGTTGGCCTGCTTTGACAACTCGATACAGTTGGATATTCTGCTGGCGAGTGTGCTTGATCTGTGTGTCCATGATTTGATCAGTTGCAGCTTGTTCCATGCAATCTGAATTTAACTCTGTGGGTGTGAGTTGTTCTACAATGTCGCATGTGTCTATTAATGGTGGAAAGTATGGCAGAAGGCGGTCCACATTGAACAGTGGGTGCAGGCCAAGGAATGGGGGAATGCTGAGCTCAAATGCATTATCTCCCACAACCTTGGTAATGGTGTAAGGACCATATTGAAGTGGTTTTAGTTTCTGATAGGCTCCGATAAGATGTTCCTTTTGCAAATTCAACCAAACTTTGTTGCCCACCTGAAACTTGTGTGGCACCCAATGTTGATCATGTCACTTCTTGTACTTGGCATTGGATTTCTCTAGAATGTCATGGGCCTGCTGGCGAATATGTTGGATGTGCTCAATGAAGTTGTTTGCCTTATCTGTTTTGGACTGGACATGAGCTGAATCTGTGTAGCTGTAAATGGCATGGCCACAACAACGGGACATAGTGGTTGGAATCCCATGCCCACCTGAAAAGCGTTGTGGCTAGTCGAGCTGTGGAGAGCTCGGTTGTAGATGTATTGAAAAAAGGAGAGGCTCTCGTCCCATGTGCATGGATGCTTTGAGTTGTACATGCGCAAAATGTGTACGATCATCCTGTTGACAACCTCTGTCTGGCCATCAATTTGAGGATGGAAGGCTGTGGACTTAGTGAGTTTGGTGTCTAGCATCGACCAAAGACTGGACCAAAATGTACTAAGGAACCTGTTGTCCCGATCTGAGATGATAAACTATGGGATCCCAAAGTGTAACCACACTCGTTCAAAGAAGAGTTTAGCAATGGCTTCTGTTGTGATATTCTTCTTACAGGCCGCCATAATGGCCATCTTCAAGAACATGTCGATGACCACAAAAACACAGTCATTTCCATGCTTAGTGGAAGGAAGGTCTGACATGTAATCCATGGAGATGGATTCCCAAGGTCGACTCGGGGTAGGCAACGGGGTATAGAGTCCTTGCTTCTTGATGGTCAGTTTGGCAATGACACAGGTAGTGCATGATCTGATGTACTTCTCGACATCCTGTCGAAGATTTGGCCAATAGAAATACTTCTACAGTATTGCCACCATTTTCTCGACCCCAAAGTGCCTAGCAGCCCTACTGTAGTGTGCTTCCTAAATCACCTTGGCATGCTCGCTTGAAGGAACACAAAGGTGACCCAGGTGGCATAACAGGGCATCCTAGAGGTGAAAATATGGAACATGCTGACCCTCTAAGAGTGTCTGGTATGTGTGGCCAAATTCTGGATCGCTTTTGTAGAGAAGTGGCCAATCAGAAGTCTCGTGCCCACAAGAGTTGAGCACGGTGGTTAATGCCATGATCAGTGGTCGACTGAGGTAATCTGCAACATTATTGGTGCTTCCCTTCTCATACTTTATATTCAAATGGAACTGTTGCAGGTATGTGGACCACTTCTGATGGCGATCATTCTGCAATTTCCCTTGGGTCTGTATGAACTACAGGGGTTGGTGGTCTGTGTGGATGACCGTTTCCTTCCCCAAAATGCACTGCTTCCATTATCGGCAAGCCTGCACAATGGAATACATCTCTTTGTCATAAGTGGGATACTTCCGGACTGTATCTGAAAGTGTCTCACTGTGATATGCCACTGGAGGCCCGTGTTGAGTAACAACTGCCCCAATAGAATAGTCAGAGGCATTTGTCTCAACCTCAAATGGTTGTTGCAAGTCTGGTAATGCGAGCACTAGTGTCGAGCAGAGGCGATCTTTCAACCCTGTGAATTCCTTCTGTTGAGATTCAGACCAAAATAATTTTGTTTTCACTCCTCCCTTGGTGACTTGACACAAGGGCCAAGTGATATGAGAAAATCCCAACACGAACCTGCGGTAGAAGTTGGCAAGACCTAGAAAGCTGCGGAGCTCTGTCAAAGTGGTTGGAGATGTCCAATCCTGAATGACTTGGATCTTGGCTGGATCCAAATGCACCCCGTGTTCATCAATAATGTATCCCAGATACTGAACCTGGGTCATGCCAAAAGTGCATTTCTCCAAATTGGCACATACCTTATATTGCCGCAGCGTTTGGAGAACCTGTCAAATGTGGTGGAGGTGCTCTTCCCAACTCTACCTGAAGATCAGGATGTCATCCAAGTATACTTACTACAAATGAGTTGGTGAATGGCTGCAAGATGTCATCCATTAGCCTCATGAAGGTTGCAGGAGCATTTGTCAATTTGTAAGGCATAACCAACCATTTGAAAAGGCCCTCCTTGGCTTTGAAGGAAGTCTTCCACACATCGGAGGGCTCGATTGGTACCTAGTGATATCATGACTTCAAATCAATCTTGCTGAAATATTTTGCCCCCTTCAGTTGGTCCAGGAGGTCATTAATCCATGGGATTGGGTACCTATTACGGACAGTGATCTTTTTCAGCGCCCGATAGTCAATACAGAGTCTCCAAGTCCCATCCTTCTTCTGTACCAACACGATCAGGCTCCCACAGAGCGATGAACTTGGATGAATGTGACCTTTCTGCAGCAACTCCTCAATCTGCCTCTTGATTTCATCATTCTCCATAACGGAGTGCCGATAGATTGGCCCATTGGGCAGCGATGCACCTAGGGTCATATCGATGGAGTGCTTGACCTGATAGTGCAGAGGAACCCCTGCGGGGGAGGTGAAGATGTCCTCGTACTCCTTCATGACCTTGTCCATTTGTAGTTGTCGTACTGAGGGGCCTTGTCTAGAGGTCGTCGCCACCATCTTCTTCTTTCCTTGAGGGTGTATCATCAGGAAAACAAATTTCCTAGTTTTGGAAATGAGCTTACTGCATTGTTTTGCAATAACCAATGAGATGGCGGTAGGTGGTGCTACCTCCAGTATCCTGTACAACTTATTTCCCCAAGTAACAATAACAGCACGAGGCCTTGATTCATACACAGCATGTCGCTTCCACAAGTATGGTTGTCCTAATAATACATCACAAATTTCAAGGGGAGCAATGTTTCACGATACCTCATCCGTGAAGGGCTTGATGTTGTATGGAAGGCAACACTGTTGGCTCACACGAAGATCCCGTCCTTGGTGAAGCCACCCGATGGTGTACATTTGTGGATTTGCTGTGGTTGGTAAGCCCAGCCGCTTCACGACCTTTGCCGAAATGAGGTTCTTTTCACTCCCACTGTCAACAATGAACTATAGTGGGGAGCCCTTTACCCACATCTGGGAGTGGAAGAGATGCTCCTCCTCCTCTGGATCTTCGGGTTCATCCTTCTGGATCTTTGTGCTGGTAATGTGGTGATGGGCTCCCCATCGATAATTTGCTTCCCTTTGTCATTCCCCTTATCAAGTTCTAACTCTGAGTCGAAACATATATCTAATTCTGAAACCTATAGCTTAGCCACTAGTGACTGCTTGGCCCAACACTCACTTGTGTTGTGAGTGGAGCTCTTATGGAACTCACACCACTTTCTCGTGTCCTTTTTCAGCTTCGCAACATTGTTATTTGCTTGCAGCTTTGGTGGGTTGTCTTGGGCCGCCCCGCCTTGGCTTTGTCCTTTGTTCTACAGTTTGGGGGCACCTTTCCCTTGCTTCAAATTCACAGATCCAAAGTCTCGCTTCTTCTATTTAAACTTTTGCTCAACCTTGATGGCATATCGGTATGTCGTGCTGAGCGAGGAGATGTTCAGGAATTCTATTTCTTCTTGGATGTACTTGTGCAGGCAGTCGTGGTATTTGAGTACCAAATGCTGCTCCAAATCCTTGATACCCAACTTTGTACGAAGGGTATGGAAAATAGTGGTAAACTCCGGCACATCTTCATCCCTTTACTACCACAGCGTAGTCCACTTTATGTATTGATCCTCATAGCTTGCGACAGGGTACTACTACTCCTTGATGGCATCCCGGAATGAATTCCAAGTGGGTGCGGCTGAAAATAGTGGGCCTGTACTTTCATCCTTCTGATCAGAGCAGGTTTTCCACTAGTCCTTGACATGGGGGGCTGCTTTGAGAAGAGAGAAAATAATCTTTTCGCGACTGGAAAAATCATGAACAGAAAAATAACCTTCTAGCATATTTAACCATTTATCGATGGCATTTGCGCCTATCTGACCCTCGAATATGGGGATTTCAAAATTAACTTGTACCTTAAATGGTGTGGCATTCTAGAGTAGCTATTGGAAGCCGATGCGCTGCCCCTGGGTAGCCGCTAATGGATCTAGGCAAAGTCGTCCATCATTGTGTTCCTTTGTCACTCGAGGGCTTCTTCGAGCAAGATTTTGATAGGATCTCCTACCCCCTCGTCTTTCTTTTCATCCGCCATGGGAGACCATCCGGATTTGCAAGGCTGGTCTTGCAAAGGTTCGACCAGTTCAAGCCCTAACTCCTTATATCCCGACCTCGTTGGGGTCATGCAAAGAAAAACAGAGAAAAGCAGACCACTCTGATACCACCGATCCGGATTTAAACAGGAACACAACAAATTATAGAGATAACCATAAACACAAAGATGCAGCGGAAATAATACTTCATATCATTAATGTAAAATATCGAAATATGCTTACAAACAAAAATGGAAATAAACCAGCTAGGGCGATGGTAGCTTATCTCTGAGAAGAGATGTGGAGGCTACATGCCTCTAAATTGTGTTACAATGAGTCTTGAAGGCCTATTTATTGTTGAGAAACAATGGAAAACCCTAAACATCCAAAAACCTAACCCTAGAAGATGAAATGCCAAACTGTGGGCCCCGTTTGGGTAAATTGGTACATCAACTTCCCGGGGTCATAACTTTGGCATACGATCTCCATTTGATGCACACAATATCTTGTTAGAAAGATCTATCTGAGAACTACAACTTTGGAAAGAGAAACATCAGTCCATGGACCCATGTTGCTCCCAGTTTTCCCAGAAAATGTCGTTTAGGGCCTCAAAACAACTCCAAAAGTTCAGGACCCAAAAAACTGCTAAAAATAGTAAATTGTGCTACAATTAAGGAAACTGAAAAGATGAAAGAAACAATGGTGGGGGTCCAAGTGGAGTTGTCGGGTGGCCACCAATATCCACCTAGATCACTCAGATTTAAATGGAATTTCTTTTGGACTTCCTTCCATTGATGAGGCTATTTTTTCTCTTTGGGATCGCCTTGAACCAATCTTTGAATTTCCTTCTTCAAGTGTTCCTTCAACTAATTTGAATTTGTTTCTAGTTATCATACACACTGACAAACCAACTGTCATTCCTACTCTAATACCACTTGATCTGGGATCATTAAAGTTACTTGGTTTGTTAAAAATGTTCATGTGTGAATGAATTTAACTTAAACCAATAATAAGCTTGAAATCAAGTGTGAATAACTTTAATGAAAATTAAATTTAAAGAATGGAGAAGGTTAAGAAGAGAGAAGATGATAAGAACACAACCATGCAATAATGGACTTCATCTAGTGTGGTCTACGTCTCCGGGTCCTACCTCCAAGGGAGTGCCATTATTTTATTAAGCTCCCAAAAAGCAATTACAAAGTAATCTTTCCTCCCAAAATCATAGTTTTTTATAGACATGGATCTTTAGCTTAGCCCTCTTCAAGAGTGCATAGACAGGGTTTGTTGCATTATCAGCCCACCTATGTACAATGGAGAGAGAGAGATGCATAGTTTTTTATATGGACCTTATGGTTTGACCAATAATATCATAATGAGTTGAGTATGGTGCAACATTTGCATAATGAAATTGTTCTATTTATAGGTGTTCATGCATTCAATCCTTCCCATGGGATGGATTAGCGAGAAATTCTGAGTTCGTATTCTATTGATGAGGTGCTTCTTGGGAAGATATTTTTAGTCGAGTATATAATACAAAAGGAGCCCTTAGAAATGAAGGACTCAAGATGGTTGAGTTGGCAATGCGATCCATATGGATATATTGATGGCAGCAGTGAGTCAGAGGTTTGTTTAGGATCTAGGTATTGAGGGATCCTTTCATGATTAGGTGGTATGAAGGCATGTTGTGACACAATGTCTCATATGGAATCTTAGTATTGGTGTAAAAATGCCTTTACAATTGACAGATGTGGATTTCTTGGGGGAAAGCAAGTTTAGGGTAGGAGTACTTTTAATAACCCCATTTTTGGTTTCCCTTATGGTGCAGTTATGGTGGATTTCCAAGGTTGTGTTAGTCATGTCACAGGAGTGAGATTACATCATTAGTGGGTATGGAGGGTTTTGATGACTTTTATGGGGACCGACAAGGTTTGCTTGCTATATTTCATCATTAGGGTCAGTTATGCATAGTTTGTTTTTTGTTCCATTTCATTCTGACGATTCCTATAAAACAGGGTTATAATCAAGCATATTTTAATTAAATACGCTAAAGGTGTTATTTTTTAGTAGATTATTTGGGGAAACACCTTATTGTAATAACTCATTGGAACCAAGATGAAGAGATCTATAGGATGGGATGATGAAAAGTGATTTTTAGTGGCCAAAGAAATAGTAGAGTCAAACTAATCATTTTTCAGGGTTAAAATGACTTAAATAAAATAAAATAAGAAGAGTCACTTAAATAAAATAAAAATTAGAAGCTTCTAGAATGAAAATAAAAGTGTTTCTAGAAGGTTTAAAAGAGATCCATCAAATCTTTAAAAAGTGGGGAAGTAAGCCTTTAGGGACATCCAGAGTTAATCATTTGTCATTTGTGAAGATTGGGGAAGTTGTCCTCACAGGTTCATTATGTCCAGGACGAAAACCCTTGGGTACATTTGTGAGATTAGGCAGAAGCCTGTCTCTATCAATCCCTTGGTGAATTCATTAAAAATTCACAGGTGCATCTATTGGTTCCACATATAGTATTGGGAGGTCGTGATCAATATTGTTCTTGTTATTTTAGAGGCCATAACCTCAACTATTTTTCAACTTGATATGTCATTTAGCAGGGTCTATTAATGGTTTGTATTGGCAACTAATATTGCTCTAGAAAATAAAAGAAATATGAGTTTGCTATTATTTATCATGTTAACTTTGAGTTGCAACATTTCTGGGTTATCATATTACAAAATTTATTTGTTGTGCAACTAAATTCATGGTGAAAATTGTGTAATTTTCATTGGGTTTAAATACATCAATTTATGGTGTATATTTTTAAGCAACATTATGGAAAAGATTTTCAAATTATTTTTCAGAATATTACATCAAATTAATGGGATTCTTTAGCTTGGATTCCAAAATAGAGTTTGAACAAAATAAAACAACTTTCCCTTCAATTTTTATAGTAGGAAAGGAATAGAAATATCCATTTGTCTTAGTTTCCTAGAAATCAATTGCTATGCAAAAAGACCTAAGGGGGTTGGGGCCTTAAAAACCTCTATTGGTTTTCAAAATCCCTTGACACAAAAAAAAATTAGTGACTAATCCAAGGATATTGACTTTGGGCTCAAGTAATGCATCAAAAATGAATCAGCCCCTCCTCCGTATTAGATTAGATTAGATCTCCCTTGAAATCTTCTCAGAATGGCATTATTAGTTAGAAAGCCATTTTTAGGTTTTTGCCTTATTAGTCAAGGAATGAGATGGAAAGTTGGAGATGGTTCACAGGTCCTTATTGGAAAGGACCCATGGATAGGAAGCCAACACAATCATATATTTCATGCACAATTAACGCATAAGTTAACATATAAGACTTTCATTCTAAATCAAATATCTTTTAGGGATTTTATTTCAAGTTCAAAAAAGTGGGTTTCTTCTTCAAACCTATAGTTATAAAGGGATCAGGTTGTGCCTTAAGAAAATTACACATGTACTCTTCAACTATCAAACTTTTGTCACTCTCATAGACCAACCAAATCAGATTATATGGGCACTAAATCCTTCTAGGGGATACTCTCCCAATTTTTGATAACTCTACCTTGCTTGAGGAGATATCCACCTTCTTGATACCTAGTGGGAGAAAGTACTTTCAAAATTAAAATTCTCTACTAAAGAAATTTATTTTATGTGGTTCCTTCTAAACGACAAGGCCCTAACTTGGGATAACCTATAGAAGCACTCTTTTCATGGTCCTAGAAATTGTGTTCTATGCTCACAAGAAGTTGAATATCTTAAACATATCTGTCTACTCTACACTTCTTTCAAGTTGCGTGGAAGGAACTTTGAAACTTGAAAACAGGTCATACAATTAGGAAGGACTTACAATTGAAGAAGCACTAAATACCTGGTTTTTTGTGCATTACAAAAAAAATCACAAATCCCTTCCTCTGACAGTAGCCTAGGGAATTTAGTTGGAAATAAATCATGTTATCTTTAAAAATTATGGGTCCTCTTTCGTACAAGTATAAATTTAGAGCTTAATCATAATGGACTCTTTCAAATCTAATTTGAATCCTCGCTAGTCGATCTATTATCGTTAAAGTGACTTGGTTCGTTAAAAACGTTCAAGTGGGAATGAATGTAACTTAAACCAACAAGAAGCTTAAAATAAAGCATGAAGAACTTTAATGAAGTTGTGATGTAAAGAAATGGAGAATATTATGAAGAGAGGAGACAATAATAACACAACCACGCGATAACAGAGTTCGCATAGTGTAGACTACATCTGTGGGTCCTACCTCCAAGGGAGTGGCCTTATTTTACTAAGCTGCCAAAAAATAATTAGAAAGTAATTATGCCTCCAAAAATGGCATAAACTGAGCTATCTGCCACTAGGAAGTGGTATTGAAAAAAAACCACTCAAAATCCCTTCGGTTGCTACAAGAAAATGATATCTAAAAAAACTTGGTTTTAACATTACATAGGCTTAAACTCACAATAATAGTCCTTAGCTCTATAAAATCATCATTATTGCTTCTTGTGGCACACCAACTATTTCATTTAATATAAACGCATTATGGGCTGATAGACCCGAGGTCAAACCTGCATATTGTTTTCAGCCTTTACAAACTTCATCCATTGGCGTGGCAATGTTGGTTAACAATTTGACCATAGGTTCCATGCTCAATCCCTGTGATTGGCCCCCTTTGTATTATGGTCTCCAACTGTATATTCCGCAATCCATCCATTATACCAAACGAGATTGACAGTGTGATCCATGGGTTTGATTTTAAACATGTAAAATTAAAAATCCCAAACAACATTACCCATGACCCAATCACCCTTTGACATGGTTTTAAACTATTTTCAGCTCAATTTTGGATTTGTTGGTGGTTGTTTAAATATGTTGGTTATTGTGGGAGGTTGATAGCCCCTAGGGAGGTCACAGGGTCAAACTCATAGCCTTTCCCTTTGGGTTTTATTTGTTATAACAAAAGGTTATGTAAAACATTGTCATTCACATATCAAAAACCAACCTGTGGTCCAATGACTGGGTTGTTGGCCTATCTCAACAAATGTCGGGGTTCGATTCCCATTGTCACCTACTTGTTAGGTTATCAATGAAACCCATTTTTACCACATTTTGGATGCCATGTGGTGCCCTTTGATTGGGCCATATGGCAACCCCTCATTGGTCCACTTGTCTAGTCAACCATTCAATCAGCTTACCACTTTCCATGTCACATGCCTAATCGGGTTCCACCTCAGCCTGTTATATCAGCTTTTTCTACAATGTGTCTTCCAAGCCAGTCACATTAGTTTAGTACAATCTTGCTATGTGGCGAAGTAGGACATGACATGTGTCACCCTATCTTATTTTTTTGTTGTTCGACGTGAACTTCAGAACCTCATAACTTTCACATTCGAGCTCTATTTGACACGATTCAAGTTGCATTGAAATCATCTCATTGAGCTCTTCAACATGGTGCTATTTCAATCAAGTTTTTGAAACTTTGAATTTTTAGCCTTTCCAAGATCCTTGCATATTATTCCTCTCCACTAAGAGACATTTGGACCTCCAAAAGGTTATTAATCAAACCTCAAGTGTGGTATCTTCCTCCCTACTTGTTTAGTATCTATCGACCTTGTTCTGTGTACCTGGATCATCACAATAAAATTCCCTATAGTTAACAACAAGGAGTCATCTTTCATGTGATATACTTAGCTCTATCTTTGGAAATATGATGCCTATTTTTCTCCCTGAAGTGGTAGCTTTCATGTCAAAAAAGTAAGGACTTCCAAGTAAAACTCCATATATATCTAATGGGACCACATCAATTTCAACTTCATCCACAGATCTAGATGTAATAGCAAATCTAAGCTTACATTTTTCAATCACATGCAGCTTAATGTTGTTGCATATCTATCCAAGCGGATAAGGTTTAGGATGTGGAATTATTTCCAGTTTCAACTTCTTTACAACTGCCTTGGATATAAGTCTGGTTTGAGATCCAATGTCAAACATAGTATCTACTTTTTCATGTTTGTTTATCACCCTTATGTCAAATAATTCAGTCCTTTTCCTTGCAGAAATAGAAGGTGAAATAGAATAACCGGAACAAACATGTGAAGATTATATACATTTCAAACCCATAGATATGATTTGTGTCTCATCGCCAATGTCTGATCCTAGATCATGTTGAACTTTTGTTTCCACCTTCTGCTTTCCCTTCTCGTATCGCTTTGGCATGAGCTCCGGATGCAACTTCCTTGAGCAATGATCGTCGTCATGTCGCTCTTTCTTACAATGGGTGCAAGAAATGTTTTCATCGACCTTCTTCATAGAAGCTATTCTCTTTGGCTTCTCATTTCCTTTTCCTTTATCTTCTTTCCAGTACATGGCTTCCATGATGACTCCACCACCCTATTTACATGATTCAAAATAGGTCGTTTGTACACAGAACTCATCCAATTTAGATGGCTTGAACAGAAAAATAGTGTTGCATATATACCCATGCAAATTATTGATGTATTTCAAAATATTCGCTTATGTGTTAAGTATAATGTTTAATGCCAATGCCTCTTTCCTAAAATCCTTTGTAAAAATTTTCACACTTTGTCCTATACGTTGTCACATGGTTTACCATTCTATTATTTCATTTGATATGTGTCAAGGAGTAAAATTACTTTTTCAATGCTGAAGTAAATTCAAACCATGAGGAAATATTTTTACCTTCTTGAAGCCTAGTCTCCCACCATGTGTAATACATTCTAATCGAAGAGAGGCCAAATAATTTTTTACCTCACCATCGATGATCTATTGCACATGGTAGTTCACTTCCATCTAGAGAATCCAATTGTCAAGATTTTCAACATCGAGCTCACCATCATAAACTGGAAAATTTGAATTTGATGTCCAATTTCAACAAATGCTTCCTTGAAGTGGCTTTCCCATGAGGAGATGGAAGAGGATAATGAGAAGAATGAGTACTTGAATGAGGAGAAAAAGGAGCTCTTTGCCACGAGGAAGTGGTATTGAAAAAAAAACCACTCAAAATTCCTTCAGATGCTGCAAGAAAACGAGCTCTTAAAAATCTTAGTTTTAATAATACACAATCTTATTTTGCAATAACAATCCTCGACTCTACAAAATTATCATTATTGTTTCCTATGGCGGACTAGTTGTTTCATTTAATATAAAGGCATTATGGGTTGATAGACTCACGGTCAAACCCGCAAGTTGTTGGCCATATCATATATTTTGGGCATAGTTGTTTTTACAGTATAAATGGTTGATGATATTTACAATATTCATCCATTGGCGTGGACACATTAGTTAACGGTTTGACCATAGGTCTCGTAGTTAGTCACCATGGTCAACCCCCTTTTTATTATGATCTCCAACTGTATATTCCACAGTACATACATTATACAACACGTGGTTAACAATGTGATCCATGATTTTGATTTTAACCACGTAAAAGAACAATCCAAAACAACATTACCCATGACCTAATTGTAACACCCCCTCCCAGATCTACCCAAAGAAACCATGCCAACTAGGGTAAACATGAGGAGAGATGCCACTATAATCAAATTCGACCTCCTATGTCACCTTAATGAAGTGGAATCGATGGAACATCACATACAGTCATCCAACATCATCAATAGACCCCTCAAAAAACAAGTCAATCACTCAAACAGCTTGTCCCTGGGTCCAACTTCTATTTTGTAGCTATTATACCTCAATCTCTCTCATTCTATAGGCGAGGGAGTAACTAGCAATTCAAAGTTGATCTCACAGGCCTGCCAGCCAGTGACTGTGGTCCACAATTGTTAGTTTGGTGCCAGTGACCTTGGGATTTGAGCCACATTTCTAGCTGAGAATCCTAGCATATGCATAGAACTTGTTGTAACTTTTAGAGATCATTAAAAAATGATAACAATACTGATCAATCAAAAATCACCCTTGGGCCTAGACCTGGGCATCCCCAACTGGGACTGACATTTTGTCAAACACTTGGCATCAATGCAACCTACAGGTTTAGGATACAAGGCAGAGTATAAATGACCGAAATAACTTATGAAACATCATCAGAAGGATCACCTCCTTCTCCATTAAGCTACTATATCATCAATTAGGTCTTGCATCCATCCATTTAATAGTTACAAGTAAATACATGAAATAACCATGACATAAACCAATCACATAACCATGCTTATAACCAGCAGTAAACCATGAAAATAGCAGAGATAGGAAACCATTAAATCCATATATAAAACAATGAAAAAGTAAGAGAACTTAGCTTTTATTAATCATAGGAAAATCGAACCAAGTTTGGGACTTCCACGTACCACCCAACCATAGACATGGTTGAACCAAATCTCTCTTTCATCTAGTCATCCCCATGCCATATTCCAAGCATGAATATGGGATCTCATAGAACAACCAATCCAAGAACAACAAAGGGAATCCAAATGTTAAACCACCTCTGCCCTCACCAACTGTGATCACACCAAAACGATGCTCTGATCACAACCGAACAGAACTTTGAATGCCATCCAGAATCCATCACTATCCTTGAGGAATTTTCCATCTCCTTGTCTCTCAGGCTTTACCACAATCCAAACCCGAATCACTAGGCCCTAAACCGAGACTGCTCCCTCAGGCTTTACCATGTATCCCGCCAAAACCAGTCAAGGGATTCCTAGGCCTTTGGGAATGAACCTTGAGACCACCTCCACCCCGGATTCTGAAATCCATCCAACAATTCCAAAGTTCCAAAACCGAAATAAACATCCAAACATACCATGGCATACATAAAAAGGCTAGGCTAGGCTGAAATCCACTGTCATAACCTGACAATACCATGCCACCAACAACAAGAGAACCATGCACCAACATGCAAAGCCATGCATGTCCAAACCATCTAGGAAATCACACATGCAAAAGGTTACCTGTAAGTATTCCTGTTGAAGTTTCTTGATCCTGCTTTCCTTTCCTTGTTCCTTTCTTGCCTTTCTTTCCTTTGCTTTATTTTCCTTTCCTTGACCCAAAGCTAGAGTGCTCCAAGAAAACTGTAAGTGACCAAGAGAGTGATAGAGAGAGTGAATAATGAGAGAGCTCCAAACTTGAACTTGACAAAAGCCATGAATTGATCCTCAAAATCCTTTTTATGCATGAGGCCTCTAATTTCTTCATTTTCCAATATTTTCCTTCAATTTCCTCCTCACATGCAACCTGTGACCTTTTACCTTCCTTTTCTCCTAATTTCCTTTTTTTCATAAATAAATGTGCCAAAAAATTCCTTTTTTATTTTAATTCCTTTGCCAATTTCCTTAGCCAAAACACACATCCAGTGATGCCCACTAGGATATCTTTGCCCAACATTCAACTTGGAATAATTGTTTGTTAACCATGATCTTATTTTGCCTTTATTAACTTTTATTACATGAATTTTTCATCGGGGCTATTACAAACCCTTTGCCTTGGGGAACATCATCCTCGGTGTTAAACCACACCATGATCTCAACAAAACCGTTGAAAAGGAAACATACAACCTATGGAGCTTTATAACTTAGCTCATTGTAGTATTTACAATGAAGAACCTGCTCAAAAGCAAAACATCATGACAAGATAATAACCAAACTAGTTATTGGTGCTTTATAACTTAGCTCATGGCAGCATTTACATCCACATACATATACATATAAAAATATCAAAACAACAGCAAAAGATATGACAAACATAAACCAACATCAAACCCAAAACTGCTTTTCCTCAACCGGAAAACAATGAAGGATATAGGGCCCGCATCTAATCCTCCATCTCCCATGTAGCTTCTTCAGGCCCAAATTGCTTCCACTGCACTTCAACTTTCTCTATGGCTCTGTTCCTGAGCATGAGATGCTTCCACTACAGTATGCACTGAGGCTCTGGTTGGAACTATCCTTTTTGCTCCACCTGCAATACAGACCAATAAATAACATGATCAACATCCTTTATATTCTTCTTAAGCAATGAAATGTGGAAAAAATCATGGATTTTCACTATTGGAGGTAGTACAAGTTGATATGCCATTGGTCCAATCCTCTCAAGGATCTCAAAAGGCCCGCAATACCGTGGTGCCAACTTGGCACATGAACCAGTCCTCAAAGAGATTTCTTGGGCTTGATGCACAAATACACATGTTCCCCAACCTGAAATTCTTTGAACACCTTGTGCTAATATGCATAACTTTTCTGTGTATCATGTGTTGCCTTTAGATTCTTCTTTATAACCTGCATTTCCCGCTCCATGTTTGTCAACATGTCTAGTCCAATAAGCACCCTATTCACTGGATCACTCCAACTAATGGGAGTGTTACAACTTCACCCATACAGTGCCTCGAAAGAACTCATCCTCAATGACTCCTGATAACCATTGTTGTATGTGAAATCAACCAATGGTAGATACTTTTCCCATTTCCTCTACTAGTGCATCATGTACATCCTCAGCATATCTTCCAGGATCCTGTTGACCCTCTCTATCTGACCATCTATCTACGAATGATAATCTGTGCTGAAGGCCAACTTTGTACCGAAGCCTGCAAATAGCTCTTTATAAAACTTGGAAGTGAACTTTGCATCCTTGTCTGACACAATCTTCTTTGGAACACCATGTAGTCTCACTATCTCTCTGATGAATACCTGTGTTACCTCACTAGTTGCATATGTATTCTTTACCGGAATGAAGTGAGCTACCTTGCTTAACCTATCAACCACAACCATAATAAAATCATGGTTCTTCACTTTCCTCAGAATACCTATGATGAAATCCATGGAAATGACCTTCCATTTCCATTCCGGAATCGCTATAGGTTGTAGTAGACCCCCTGGATGCCTGCACTCTGCCTTTACCTGTTGAAAATATAAGCATCTAGCGATGAAATCAACAACTTATTTCTTAATATTCAACCAATAATAGAACTTGTTTACCACTGTCAATGTCTTTTGATATCCTGAATGACCCGAATACAGTTTCACATGAAAGTCCCTCAAGAAAAGCTTCCTGAGCTCATTGTAATTCAACACATAGATAATGTCTCGAAACCTCACCATATCATCTGTCGTGAGATGCTAGTTTGCATCTTGATACCCTATTCCCGTACCGGAACCTATACTTGCACCTGTACCTACACCTATACATGTACTTGTACCTGTGCTCTGTTGTAACCTGTGCATGATCCCATGTATTTGTCATCCTGCTGACTTGTCTACAAAATCCTATCTTGTAACTTTGTCCCATAAGAGCTTGTAGTTTCTATATGATTTACATGTACCTTCCTACTAAGAGCATCTGCAACCTAGTTCTTGTTCCCTTTGAT
The DNA here is from genome assembly GCA_031772625.1 of Pinus tabuliformis. Classification (NCBI taxonomy): domain Eukaryota; kingdom Viridiplantae; phylum Streptophyta; class Pinopsida; order Pinales; family Pinaceae; genus Pinus; species Pinus tabuliformis. Next base: position 306,006,764 of record CM062807.1, read on the forward strand.
ATATCTGATCTTGAAGTCAAATTCACTAAGGGTGGCCAACCATCTAGCTTGAATAGCATTTAGATTCGACTGGTCAAACAAATACCTCAACCCACTATGATTGCTCATGAGGTGAACCTCATTCCTAGAAGATAATGTCTCCACATCTTCAATGCATGTATAATTGTTGCTAGCTCAAGATCATGCATCGAATAGTTTTGCTCGTGCTCATTGAGTTTCTGTGACTCATAGCACACTACCTGTCTTTCATGCATGAGAACTCCAGTAAGGCCTCCCTTGCAAGCATCTGTACACACAAAAAACTCCTAGTCCAAATCCGTAATATTCAGCATTGGTGCATGTGTCAATAATTGCTTAAGTTTCTCAAAACTATCTCCACATTATGTCGTCCATTCAAACTTCTTACCTTTCTACTGCAATGATGTGATAGGATATGCAATGCATGAGAATTTCCTAATTAACCTCCTATAGTAACCTGCCAATCCCATAAATGATCTCGCCTCATCTACATTCTTAGGATCTTTCCACTCGATGATGTCCCTTATATTTTTTGGATCCACTATTATGCCATCCTTGGAGACAACACGCCCCAAACAATGTACCTCAGTTTGAAAGAAGCTACACTTGCTAAGTTTAGCATACAACTGATGTCTTAGAAATCTCAGCATTGTTGTTAAATGCTCAATATGTTCTTCCTCATTCTTAGAATATACCAATATGTGATCAATGAATACAATAACAAACTCTTCCAAATAAGGACACAACACGCTATTCATCAAACACATGAATGTAGCTGGAGCATTAGTCAAACCAAATGGAACAACAACAAACTCATAATGCCCATACTTGTTCCTAAACGCAATCTTGAAGATATCCTCTTCCTTGATGTGTACCTGATGGTATCCTGATCTCAAGTCGATCTTAGAGAACACTGCTACTCCCATTAGCTGATCAAACAAATCATCAATCCTCAACAAAAGGTACCTGTTCTTAATCGTTACCTTGTTCATCTACCTGTAATCAATGCACAATCTAAGAGTACCATCTTTCTTCTTTACGAACAACACTGGTGTGCCCCAAGGTGATACATTGGGTCTGATGTATCCTTTGTCCAACATTTCCTTTAGCTACAAATTCAACTCTACCAACTTAGGTGTGCTCATCTTATAAGGTGCTTTTGATGCTAGATCTACCCCTAGCACTAACTCGATAAAAAATTCTACCTCCCTATGAGGTGGCAACTCTAAAATTTCCTCAGGAAATACATCCTTAAACCATTGCAATACTGGGTACCTTCTCAACACATCAACATCCTCAACCTCCTTACCCTTGTCGCTGGAAATGTGTACTACAAACATCACAAAACCTTTTCTACAACTACACTTAGCCTACATAGCAATAACCATCCTCACTGATGTATGCTTATTCTTTCTCTGTAAGGTCCTCTTTTCCCCACTATCATCCACACACTCAATGGCCTTGTCAAAGCAATCCAATTTTGTTATGTGAAGGTATATCCAATCCATACCCAAGAGCATATTATACGATCCCAATGGCAATACATTTAGTGCTTTTGTAGATGTACCATTTAACTCAAAGGCACAAGCTCTTACCCAATGGTGAACTCACTTCTTTGTACTTGTAGCCAATTGTACCAACCAAGATTTTGCATGCACTTCTTTTCTCAAAGCACACTTATCCACCAGGTCAGGATTAATATAACTATAGTTAGATGTAGGATAAATCAAAATAGAAACAACTTGATCACAAATCTTATCGTCCATCTCAACGATTGATGCCTAATAATGTGGAAAATCCCTCTTACGATGATCCTTACCACATATCCAACACTATAATGGTTCCTTACTACCACCTCTAACCTTCTGCTCTCCATGTCCCTTCTCAGCTAAATTGAATCTCTTGTAACGAACTTCATTATCTTTCTCAGTTGCATCTTGAGGCTTTCATCCCTTTGGTGGCCATTTTCCTTTAGCTTTGTCATTCCTTTTCAAGTCATGTTTAGGCTCAAATTTGCGCTTCGACTACTCATAACAATGCTTCAACTTTCGAATGGCCTCCTCCAACGATCTAGGCTCATCAAACTCAATCCGGTCTCTGTATGCAATTGGAAATCCACTGATGAATCTCTAAACCTTGGCTTTCCCCTCTTTTAGGTAAGACACATATTTCAACATCTCCAAAAATATGCTAGTATACTCCTGTCATAGAACCCATCCGCAAATCAAAAAACTCCTTATCTCTATCATCATAGTACCTCTCACACAAGTACTTCTTCTTGAAGAGCCTTGCAAATGCATGCCAAGTCAACTCATCCTCATGTATAACCTTGACATTCTTCATGACATCCCACCAAATATTTGCTTTAACTTTGAGACTAAAAAGGGTTGTCCTTTCTTTCATGTTTTATGAGTAATCATGCAATCTAAAGAATTTCTTCATGCCAAGAAACCAAGCCTTTGTATCTTACAATTTCTTCATCTCTCCATCAATGGTAGGTGGATTTTCCTTCTTGAACTCATCCATAAAATATCTCCTATCATTCCTCCTGTACAGATGGTAATGATGACGATCATGATGTGTATCAGAACTAGAACTAGAGTAATACATGTGTCCAATACCTCTCATATCTAGAGTGTCCAACAACCTGCCATCTCTAATAGTGTCATATCTATCTGACCTGTGTCTACTATGAGACATACTGCCATATTCCCCATTATTTCTATCCTCATGTCCATGGTTGATCTGAAGAGTCCCATGTCGTTGCAAATCTAACAAACTTTGAAGTAATATTGCATTCACCTCTGCTTGTTTCTCTTGTGCCTACATGATTTTTTCATTTTCTGCTTTCAACTCCTTATTTCTTCCTTTAGGCTTCTCAAGGTTCCTGCTAAGTCAAAAGAGTACCCCACACCACACTGTTTATCTGATTCATAGGGATATTCTATGTAGTTTACCACCTTGGCTAGCCATCTATTCTCTTTCCTACAAGGCATACTATGTCAGCTAAACCAAATCACCATATATCAACATACCTTAGCATACTCAAGGAGGATACCTTGTCTACAAGATCATCAAATCAGCATGATGCATGTACAACATAACCATAATAACATATAGACATATATCAATAAGTGCATCAACACATAACCATCATACTAACTAGGGTCCAGTCATCAATGCAAGGCCATATCAACAATGCATGTTATGACCTCATGCACAATTACTCCAGTATACACATTGCCTAATGAAACTATACACCTGCATAACCAATGTCTAATCAACTACACATACGCATAACCACATGTAGTCAAGCATAGGCGATCAATTCTTGTAATCAACCTACAAGATTGATGCATGTAATCAAATAACCAAGAATGCAACCCAACATACAAGAATGTAATCAAGTTGCATATAATTGTATAACCAGTCATATACTCATGACGATGCATTCCATAAAATTGACATAAAGTTACTCATGAAAACCTTACTTCTACCATGATCAATATGATTCAGTGCAATAGGCACATGGAACGCAAGTGTAAGTATACACACAACTAACATGCATGCATGACCAACACATTCACAATATCTCTAGCACCAGATATGACCCAAAGAGAGTGTAACCATGATCTAATACCACTCTATAACACCCCCTCCTAGGTCTACCCAAAGTAACCATGCCAGCCATGGTAAACATGAGGACATATTCCACTACAATCAGATTCAACCTCCTTTGTCACCTTAAGGAAGTGGACTCGATGGAACATCACATACAGTCATCCAATATCATCAACAGACCCCTCAGGAGACAAGTTAGTCTCTTAGACAGCCTATCCCTAAGTCCCATTGTTATTCTGCAACTCTTAAGAATCAGTCGCTCTCATGTTATGGGCAAGGGAGCGACCAACAACTCAAAGTCGCTCTCATAGGCCTTCCTGCCAGCAACTATGGTCCAAAATTGCTAGTTTTGTGACAGCGACCTGTTGTGCTATTCAACAACCCCCCATTTATTAATAGTGATAGTCAATATTATATTAAAAAATGGGGACCCTTTAAAAAATCCTTCCAAAAATAAGTTTAACATTTAGGCATTTTTCTTGTTAATTTTTGGAATGAAGCAAGATATCAAAATAAAACCTTTTGAAAAAGCTAGAAAATGTTCACATTTTTGCATATCACACGATCAAGCGTGTCAAAAGCCTTGCCATCCACCAAAACTAGCGAAAAGCAATCAAAAGAGAGCATCACACTAGACCTTGAAACTATTAGGTTTCCCATATGAACTAAGTTCTAAAGCATTTCTTATTAAAATAAGGCCCGCATCGCAAATCACCACTCACAAGGAGCACACCTTAACAAAGTATCTTAAACCGTGCGATATGCGAGATTACAATGACACAATCTCCCTTATCGCATCGCATTAAGAACATTTAAGAGGAGTCGAAAACCTTATCATCATGGGAGATTGTGAAATGCGATTGAAGACTTGAACCCAATGCTGAAATATGTTATAAACAAGCACTCAAGTCCGCTGCTTAAGGAGAAAGGGATTTACATAGAAAATCCTAATAAATAAGCTATGCTTTGAAACCAATAATGAGCGGCCCGCATTTCACATCCCGCAGAAACTAAAGAAACGTTAAAGAAAGTGAAATAATCACAATGCAATAATGTGATTTGCGATATTGCATCACAATCGCAAAATTGGCATTTTCGCAGTTTAAAGGCTCGCCACCCTAAAAATTTCTTCCCCGATGTTAGAGCCCAAATCTACCTCAGGCTGAGAAAGGTAGGATTTAGGACAACATCAAACCACGCTTAACCTGGTAGCTAGCCCTACCAGGTCGGGAGAGGGCTCTCTCCTGGTCAATCTCAGTGAAAATATGATCAACAAGGGCTTGAGATGACTGATATGCTGACTGATTTTAGGCTAGGTATGTGTGCAAAAGAGTTTGATTGAATAAAATGATGTTTTTGTTGGCTCAAATGGAAAAGCAGATTTTGGGTGTGGGGAATTAGGCTCAATTTTGTAGATATCTCAATGGGGCAAGGTAGGCAAATTGATTTGGCACTTTAAATTGAATGACATGGAGAGAATAGACAGGTGAGGAGTTGAAGAGGGCAAGAAATCTCAAGGATCCTCTTCAAACAGTTGAAAACATCAAAAGCTAAATCAAACCCTAGGTAGAGCACTGCATTTTCAATGGATTCTACCTTTTCCCTTGTTTGTTTTAGTTAAGAAGAAACAATATATATAATGGCATAGATAACACATAATTAAATTCAAAATTACAGAAGAAAACACTATACCAAGACAAAATGCCACATGAATCCCAAAGAGTGTTGCAATCCCTGGTCTCGATTCCTTAGCCAAAATGTTGATATGAGTATGCAATGAAGCTCCTTGCTTTCTCAAAAGTCCAACCTTTTGCCAAAATCCAACCCCTACACTAAGAAATTCTTAAAATATATACATTTTCTCATCCTTGTACTAAGGGAACTGAGCTCAAGCATTTTCTTCAAAATAGAATCAGTTACATTAAGCTTGGGTCGAATTTCTGAAAATAGGTGTTGAAGATGAATTCGTATCTCCTAAACCATATCACCTGTTACAAAAATTAAAGAGGTTTTTGTAGATAAGGTCATTTTCGAGAAAAACCTCTCTCAAATTTGGAAAATTCGTTTCCAGTTGCTCGCAATCTGTTCCACAAAATCATCTCTAAAACGGAAAATCATTAAAAATTTAAATCTGTGAAAATGAGCTGTAAATATCTAGTCACATATCCCAATTCGTGACACCTGTGAATAAACTGAAAGACATTTTTTTTATATGGCTCATGTTTAACAAAAACCTCCTTGGGTTTTGAAAAATTACTTTCCATCTATTGTAAAATGGCCCCGCACTAAAATGACTAAAACAGTAAAAAATATGAAAAATTTGCTTTGTTTTAATGTAAGCTCCAAATATCACTGTATATCTCCCACATAGTAGCACCTGTAAATAAACTGAAGGAGGTTTTTGTTATTATGTGATGAAAAAAAACCTCTTTCACTTTTGAAAAATTCCTTACCATTATTTCAAAAACTGATTTTGTACTAAACTTGTCATTGTGTGTAGCAACTGGCCTCAAAACATGCATAACCAAGAATCACTCATTCATTTTGATCATATCTTCTAATTCGGGAACCAGTTACAGGAGTGTGATATACCATTGGAAATATTTTTTTGAGCTTCTTTTGATGGACACACTTGTGACATGTTTGTGTTAAACATCATGTGAAAAACATCTAACAAAACCAGACATAGTAAGAGCTCATGTTGATCCCTGGTGACAGGCTGCGAAGACTGGAACTAACACCCGACTTACGATGCAAAGCATTAATGAGAAATGAAGTTGGGGATAAGGAACCATTAGTGGGAATTTAGTAAGGGTTAATAGAATTTACATTTGAAAGGAAGTTCAACGTGATACGATATCTTCTCACCTGCATTCAAATAAAAACTCCTTTCTTATCACCTTTTCAAAGTTATCGGCATTATTCATTCTTAGGTTCATTCTTATCTTTGTATATCTGATAGCTTTTGTTTTGCTCCATTTTCAGGAAAAATCCAAAAAATAGTCGTTGGGAGCAATGGCAAAGAGGGGCAAGGTAGCCGCATCTATGAAATCAGAAATGACTCCTTTATTCTCTAATACTACATGTAGCAGAGATGTAGGAACCTCTACATGGGAAACCATGTATGATTTATTAGAAGAAGAGAAACCAAGACCTCTAGTAACAAAGGCCACAGCCGATGGTCATGCTTCGTCAGACGCCTCCATCTTCGAGATGGCATGCTCATTTCTACACCGCATAGCCACGAGACCAAAGATAATTCCATATACATATATGGTCAAGTGGATAATTGATCAGGTGGATGTCTCAGACAGAGAATTTAATAATAGCAGGTAGGAGGTTATGGGATATTTTTCACGAGACAACCTGTGACTTATGTACAATCTACCAGAGCCACAAGCATTATACAACAAACATTTCCTCGAGAAATTTGCTAAGAAGAATGAAGACCCAACAGACGTTACACGAACCTGGACACAAAATGAAGGCAAGATAAAAATGGATAAATTGGGTATGTATTCTACAACATCTATATCTCCCCCTCCTAGTTTTGCAGCAGCCATGCTATGTAGAATGTTTAGCAAGCCTGATAGTACCAAATTTTACCCAAAATGGTTACCATTAATAGATGCAGCTGTAAACGCAACAATAATGAATTGAGCCCAAATTTTTTCTGATAATTTGGAAAAAGCTATAATAGAGTATAGGAGAAAGAGGAGTATCTCTTCTAGGGTCTACCCTCCATTTTTCATGAGTGCCTATATAATGGGAGCTATATGTTTTGGTTCTAAATTTCCTATCATGGGATGGAAGTGGACTGTGAAAGACCCACTTCCCATTCATATATATCATAAGAATATGTGGGAGTCTCAGTTTCACCCCCACTTTTATAGAATTTGTCAAGGGGTTATGCTACCTATTCATAAACAGGTCTACAACAGGAATGCCCCTAGATTTTCTAGAGAAGCTGAAGTAGATATCCTACCTATAGCCAAATGGTTTGGGGAGGAGACATTTACATATATCAGAGTATTCAGGAGCATTTCTTCACCACATGTCCTCCCATACTATGTCCCTGATAAGTTAATGGCTAGGGAGATAGCCTACCAAAAAACAGGAGAAGGTGGGCTGAGCAAAGGATTGAAGGAACAGAGAAAGGTCATTTGGCCTACATTTCCATTGCAATGTGGTGTGTTGGCACTACATTATTTTGGACATGCATGTAAGGAAGCAGGGATTATGAAATCTCTGAAATTGGCTACATTTCTAGGAAGACAGTATGACCCAAATGGCACTGCCAAAGACTTCACTACTATGGTGAAAGTGAAAATATTCACCCATGAGGAAGATGCATTCGATGACCTCTTCCTACAAAAAGAGACATTTTCGGAAGTAAAGCATATGGCTTCACTACTTTTTGCCCCAGATGACATTAAGGCCTTCCACGAATACAGAGAGGAGATTATTACAAGTCCCATTGGACCTGCTACAAATTGAACCAATAAGGGAGCCAACTCCTAGTGTAAGCTTAGAGGAAAGCTCCAGAGAAAATTCTAAAGATAATTCCGGAGCAAAGTCCCAGGAGAAGTCTACCCATGAGTCACAACACTCAAAGCAATAGTCCTAGAATGGGGGTAGTAAAAACAAAGAGTCTGAGAGAGACACAACTGGAACTACATAAAAAAGCACCTAAGCAAACCTCGGCGAAGAAACAGGCTGAAATTCACTCTACCTCCACCCAGTCGGAAAAACCTCTAGTTGTTGATTTAGAAAAATAATGGGAGCATTTTAATAAAAATCTCCATACAGAAGAACAAACATCTGAAGTACAGACTCCACAGCACAGATCAACTCAAGAGGTTACAGTGGAGAAAATTGTAAGTACTCAAGATATAGAGCTCATTCCTACCACCCCCACTTCTGAAATTGTTTTAAGAGTTGAGGAAATTCCTCCCTTAGATGTGTTTTATAGCCCTACCCATAAAGTTGTCATCAAAAGGTAGAGGAAGAAAAGAAAGTTGGATGTTGCAACTGTCACCACTCCCGACAATGAACCAATGGATATTGTCTGGAGAGATTCACCCATGGACCCATCTGAGAACCTTACGAGACTGTCATAATTTGGGGAGCCTATGCTATGGAAACTATTGATAAAGAAACCGAGGTTCAAATGCTGCTAAGAGAAAAAGAACAAAATATCCTGTTGTTGGAACAACAATTAGAGCAAGAAAAATCTAACCAACAAGCAGAGTTACAAATTGCCAAACTACAACAAGATTTTGAACAGATGCAAATATAACATCAAGCCAACCTAGTAGAAAAAGATGTGCATATTCAAGCTATGATAGAGAAGTATAAAGACGGTCCACAAATCGATCAGTTTGTAAAAGAAGCACTCATCCTTAATGCCCAACTAATGCAACAAAAGAAACTTTTGTGCCAAGAAATCTTGCAAGTAAATCCTTACTGCAAGATCAGTGATAAGATAACAAGCCAAGTCGTCGACATGAGACTTGAGTATGACAAAATCCATAAAATGATTTCTGACTTTATCACTTGGCAAGAATCAAAATATGGGAGAAAGGCTGATTTTCCAAAACTAGAGGAATCACATAAAGAAATTCTATTTGTAGACTGGGATTCTCGGTTCAAGCAAGTAGAAAGGGCAACAACGGTCGTGGAAGCAGCAACAAACAACATCATTGAAGCTATTAACAAAAATCTACATGGCGCCAACCTAGTTGCTGAATGTATACCACGATTTCTTCCAAACGCCAATCAACTAGAGCTACAATGGAGACAAGCAACAAAGGAAAGGGAGGAGGTGATCAGATAAACGAGAAAGCTGGACTGGGAAGCATACTAGCAATTATTAGGCAAGCCATATAGCCAGTGGATGACCCTGTGTTGCCTAACCACTTCCACACAGAAAATGATGCTAGCACTGATAGATGTTGTATTTACTGGGCAATTGAAAAATATGATTGGCCAACTGACATAGTTCAAACCAATGACGGGTATCTTCGATCTTAAGGATCAAATGCAAAGGAGTTAGTCACCTTGTTCTATTTCTATTTTAGTTTCATTTCACATAATCTGAGGAAGGTCATTTAAACCTCATAATCTATTTTTGTAATAATCTATTTTAGGACCTACACTTTTAGTATTTAAACCCCTCTCATGAATTTAGAGAGGGGTCCAAAAATTTTATCAGAAACATTCTTCAAAACATGCACTTTTGTACCTTTGAGGAGGTTCCGGTAGAATGAATGGAACAGGATCTATTTTATTTTACATCTGGCATGTTCTACTGAAATTGCACTTTTTCACTCTTAGATGATGTTGGATTGGTTGGAATTAGATCGATATTGCTAAAACACATGAGCAGAACTTATTACAAATGGTACTTTTATCTTGTGATTTTGTTTTTTTTATGTATCAGGCAATAACTTTTCTTCAATTGCTTTATGTATGAAAGTTTGAATTTTGGTTAGCATTATTGCACTTTTGTATGGTGTTCGCTTCAATTTCCTATTGAATACATGAATGATTCTATATGCGATATATCTCTCACAATCATTTTGGCTAACTATTTATCCAAAATGATTATTGTTAAACGATTTCATTTCTTATTGTAGTTGAATTATTTTTATTACCAATTGCTATAGGACATTATTGTAGATCGCATATCTTGCTTTTATTCTCAGGTATAGTTATAGTTAGATAGTGTTTAAAACTAGGATATATGCATGTGATTAATAGTTTATATTATATTACACTTAGTTAAATCATTCCCCCATTACATCATATATCACCCCATCAACACTACCAAAATCTCTTTTTGGGAAACTGGTCCCATTATCCCCAGTCGGAGCCACTACACCAAACGGAAAAGGAGTTTCCAACCAAGGTCCGGACTGGGTGGTTTTCCCCCATGTTGTAGAAATTATTTTCGAGGCTTCAACATTTTGACGCTAGAAGGATGGCATGAACTATGAATGGAAAATAAATTAAAACCAATAGTGCATTCTAAGAGTAAAACTCCCTCACCCTCACCTCCAACTTCCTGGTCGCATTCTAAATCTCCAAATCCTAAGTGAGAAGTTGTAAACACCCTCAGAACCCATTGCTGAAATTCCACAGAAACCAGATCATTCTTCTTCTATAGAAACCCCTGAAGTCCAATCTCTGATTCATAAGTTACAAGGGATTTCGATATCTCAAGAAGAATTGGAGTTATCCCAAGATAGCGTTACTTCTCAATTTCCCTCATCTCAACGGTTAACTAGAGCACATAGTGAAAAATTTGGGATTCCCCCATTCGAATTCCCTCTACCAAGCTGTAAGAGAGCTAAGAAGACATAATCTGAATATTATAGTGAGGTTCTTTCATCATCCCCTCAATCATCTTCATTCATTCCATCCATTTCATCACAAGATCAATCACCCACCTCACAACTCTAGATTGTGATTTACACAGGTACTAGAACTCAACCCTCCTCTACCCAATCACCTTCAACCACTAGAACATATTCTTCTACGCAGACACCAACAATGGCTCAAAATCCTCCAAGGCCATGGACAAATCCAGGAGCTGTAAGAATGGTAGGACCTTTACATCCATTACCAGCTCATCCCAAAAAATGGCTACCAAAGTTCAATCCTGATAATGGCCTACTAGCTGAGGAACATATCAACAATTTTATGTTGTCTATTAATCTAAATGCAGTAGTAGAAGAAGATGCAGTTGTAAGATTATTTCCTTATACTTTACAAGGATCAGCAGGATCATGGTACTTCTCATTACCATCAGGTTCTATAAATAGTTGGGATGCCTTTCAAGACCAGTTCCTAACCAAATTTGGAGATGATAGATCCATGGCTACCCTAATCAATGATCTCTCCAATTTGAAAGTCGAACCTAAGGAACCAATTAAAGAATTCAACTCTCACTTTAATAAATTATTGAATAAAATACCAGCGGCATCCAGGCCCAGCAATAAAGTCCAAAATGAGTGGTACATTTCTGCTCTCCCTTCGAACACAACTATTTTCATAGAGATGGCTGCCAAATCAACTTTGGCAGGAAAAATGAACGAAGCAACAGATGACGAGGAAGTGGTTGAGTTATAAGGGATGTGCGATTTTATCCTTCCCAATGAAGAAACACAAGAAGCCCTGTTGGGCAGCAGATCCCCCACGTAACGGTTTTGGGGCTTAAAGCCCACAATTTTGGGTAATGGTGTTGTAAAGGCTCCGCGAAGTACGCAGCGTGCGAATTGTAATGAGTCAAGTCAAAGGGTTGTCCGCCCACAAATAATTTAAAGTGAGTCGACCTACCCATGGTCTGCAGACCATGGGAAGGTATAAATAGAGCGAGGCTCTAAGGGTAGAAAGTCAGTTTTTAGTGTTGGTTCTGATAAAAAAGTGTTATGGGTTTTAGAATAAGGAATTCGCTCTGAGTCTATAAGTCTAAGTCTTGGGTTATAGGAATAGGAAGAGGCTCTGTAGTTGTGTGTGCAGAGGCCTGGTAGAGTCTACAATAGTGTACGTAGACCCTTGCTGCTGTGTGCACAGGGTAGGAAGTGGATGGTAACTAGAAAAAGCATTAATAAAGATAAGTTGGTTTTGGAACATCGCGTATCTGTTTCTATATTCTTGTTTATGCATCTGTTTACAGTTTATGATTGTGCACATGTCTGTTTATGTTGAATGGTAAATGAAAGTATTGGGCCCACTTAATTTAATTCAAGATCTATAATAATAATAAGCACAGTAAAGGGTAAAGAACATTCGTGCTCTTCATTTAAGTCGTGTGAAGGTAGTTGCACTGGACAGACAGCTGCGCGGAAGTAGCGCAGCGTGTAGAGTGGGATCGCAAGCCTTCCAAGACCCATCAAGACATCCCAAGGGTGCAGAAACCTGGTTCCAGCACCCTCCCATACTACCTCAGGTGAGACCTCAGTCCGCGCTCCATGGACTGTTGCCGAAAGGGCCGGTAGTTTCAGGATTTGTTTGGCTAACTCACTTCTGAACCTGGTTCAGGCCCCAACAAGACAACAAATGGTTCTACTGCCAGGACCTGGATCTTCCTAAGGGATTTCTGATGTCAGAACACTGGAACCCTACGGAGAAGAATATTGAATATTGGTTGGATCAGAATCTTCACGAGTTCATAACACAGGAAAACAGGACTCCACAGATATCCGAGAAGAGGTGGCTGGATGGCTACGTATATACGGAAATCCACGAGATCTTCTTCACGACCTTCTCTTCGGAGCTGTATGATTGGATCGCGAGGTTAGCCGAAAGCCAAGGAAGGTACAAGCTCAATTGATCGATAGTGTGGACTCTGGAGTTAGTATGCAGACTAGAGGCATCAAAAGATAAGATCACGTGGGCTATGGACCATTGGCTCGACTGGATAATAGGGGGGTTTATCACTGAGTTCGTGATAGACACAACCATGAGCTATAGCAAAGCAGAAAAAAAATTTCTTCAGGGACCGCGAGGTAGGTACATCAAATCCCTGAATACCTGGATTAATATGCTGTTATGTGAGAAGCAGGTTATGCGAATACATTAATGATTGGAACGACGCAGAGTGGAAATATCTACAAGGGGATCGAAGGGTTAGGAAATAGTCCTTTAATTTCACCTCCGTGAGCAAGCGAGGAAGAACACACTCGGGTTTCCCCGAGAAGTGTGGCCAGTTTGATAAGGCAGTGCATTCCACAGTTATCACCTCCACTTACATCGTCACCCACTTCACCTACTTCACCTCCATCTTCAACCACCCCGCCTCCACCAAACCCGCAGTTCAACATGGCGAGCGTGATCAAGCTACCCGTATTCAAAGGAGTAGGGAATGAGGATCTAGACCAGTTCTTGTTCATGGTAAGAGCAGTGTGGGAAGCCCAAGGAGTCATGGATGACAACATTAAGAAAGCCACATTGGTGAGCGTGTTGCAGGATCGCGCGCTGACCTAGTATATCAAGAACTCGAATGATCACCCAAATGCAGGAATAATGAAGATCCAGAATGCACTGAACAGAGAATTTAGCCGACCAAAATCAGAGACATAGTCAATCATCAGATTTAAAGAGATCGTGATGCTTCCAGGTGAGACCCCCTGGGATCTAAATCAGATACGCTAACAGATGCACAACACCACGCATGGTTTGTGGCGTCTTTGACATCACACCTGAGGACGGTGCTGTCACAGTAGAAGCTTTCAACCCAAGCCGAAGCACTGGAAATGACAATGAGGTGCATGAAACATTGATATAGGATCCGGGATTGGGAGTCCAAGATCCACACACAACTATAGAAACTATGCTTGGAAATGCAGAATTCGAAGCAAGATATGGCACCCTGGCTAGAGGCGCGTGAAGTGTGGTGCATAAAATGTAAAGCCCGGGGCCATGATAAGGATCACTGTCCAGTATTCGTGAACTACTTGGCAGGAGGGGGACCAATGTCGTTGAGACCAGAGGCATAGGTAGGGCCAAGTGCAGCACCCGCACTTTGGTGCGTGATCTGTCAAGTGGGAGGAAAGCACATGATGGACAACTTTCATTTGTTGCAGAAGTATACATAGACTCCCTAGCAGCTGTTTTGTAATTTCTGTAGATCAGTGGGCCACGATGAGCTTACATGTCGGAGCTATGAGTTAATGATGGAGTGGACCCCAGCATATAGAATGTAGATAGAAACGTGAGGCCTCGACCCAGCCATAGGAATGGCACGCTGATGAGCCCCAATTTTGGTACAATTTGGGCTCATTTTGGCCTATTCTACTTGCTCAAACCATTCATTTTTTACTGCTTATGCATGCATTTCTTAGTTTATTCATGTTGTTTGTAGGAAGAAGGGTAGGCACTCTATCTACGTGACTAATGCATTGTGATTCCAGGTTTTGGCATTAAAAGGGAGCAAAAGACAACGAAAAAGGAGACAAGGAGACAATGAGGTGGCACTGCTGACTTTTAGGAGAGGATGTCCACGGTCTTGGGGACATTCCTCGTGATTCCCACCAAGAACTCCGAGCTCCAATCCATCTCCCCTCCGAGCTTAGAAGCAGCCAGCTGTTCTACAGGAACAGCAGTTATAAACTGCTCTACAGGAACAGCAGTTATGACCGTCCTACAGGATCAGCAGTTAAACTCTAGTTGGACAGCCGAGCTCCTAAAATCAAGGACACTTGTTGGATCATCGTTTTTGTATAAGTGTAGAGGCCTTAGCCTTGGATAGGTTGTTGAAACTCTCGTATTGCTATTGTAATTTTCGAGCACAGCTCAGTTTTTGTTCCTTTTTGTAAGCCAATTTGGCATGATATCAGATTATGAATAAAGAAGGCAGATTTTGATCTAGCTCTGAGTTTTCTTAAGGAGACTATAGCTCTCAGGTTAGGGCCCAACCTGAGAGCCATAGATCCCCTCTGCTGTAGTGTTGTTTCCATTTCGTTTCAGCACTTTGAGTTTTCCTTTTCACATGCAATTCGAATTACAGGTTGCTAATCTAGTTGTTTTCATGAGTTTAGATAGGATTTTCTTATGGTGAATTGGTTTACAGTTGCTTAGGTTAGAAGAGGATAGATACAATCTATTGGAGCTCCAACAAAAAGGTTGTTAAGGCTCACTGCCATCTCATCTGGGATTGGAGTGCAGTCCATGACTAGCCACCAAAAATACGCATTTCTTTATTCCATGATTGCTGCAAACACAGTCACGTTATGTTAGATGCTTCCACATGATTCACACCCGCACCACACTCCCTTACCACAGCTTCATGCTCATTCTCCTTCGCATTTAGATTGCTGTTCATTGAATTTATAAGCACAGGTAGTCTAAGTTAATGCATTTTCGGTTTGGTGATAGTCACAAGCATTTGTTCCATTTACACTGCTTTCTCTCATTCCATTACTTCGTCCTCCATCTTGATCACACATGCAAACACATCTTTGACCTCTGCTCCGCTCTGTTATCTCCCAAAGTCTTTCACTCCTCACGTACTTCCATTCTCTAGCCCTTTCGTTGACCTAGCCCTCTATCTTCCAACCTACTCCCTACATTCACTCCCTATCCTATTCCTTCACTTCTACAGCCATCACCAGCCTCATTCCTACCTTACACATCTCCCCCTACCATTTCATCACTCCTCCATCACGCCAAACACTCACGGTAGGTCATCCTGTAGCCGTTTGTAGACATCCTGTAGAAACCAGAGTATCCTGTAGGATCCCCTGCAGACTTCCTGTAGGAGGCCACTCACTCGGTTGTCGAGCTTCTGAATGTGAGGAACCCCTGTGGATGGATGCTAAGGATCCCTAGGGACCTCTCCTAGCCTCCCCAACTTGTCCCACGCTTTCCTTCCTTCTCCATCCCATCTGCACAACCAAACCCTAGTTAGCACAAGATCACAATCATTCCACACACTTAAAGGAAAAATACAAAAACATATCTTTCATGATGCAAGTAGTTTAGATCCATGCATTTGCACTTATTAGAGGTAACAGCAGCATTGGTAGAAGTTTCATTCACATTTCTTGCATTGTAGAGGTTAGACTAGTTAAATTAGGGTTTCCTAGGTTTACATGCTTTGATTTGCTTTCAGTCCATTTTGTCAAGTAGAGTAGTTTTCCTTTGAGAATAGCTTTCGTCCATCAATTAGCAAGCTTCTTCTGAGAGCCTATAGAAGTTGGCTTGAGCCCTAGCGGACTTGTGCCAGCTGACCAAGTGACAGCTGCGACAAGAGCTAGTACTTGTGCATATAGCACCGTCGCTTCCAAGTTTGTACGAACTACCGGGTTGATAAAATGAGAGACAGGAAGCCCCAGGAGTTGTAGCATTATTGCTACAATACTGGAGCTCACCATCTTTTTGGCGCCGTTGCCGGGGAAGCGTCAGAGTATTAGTAATTGTTGCTTTTCTTCTACTTTCGTACTCTTACTTCTGCTCAATAGTTTATTTCATTTCCATTCTGCAAAATTAGCTTAGCATTTCCTGCTTTCATAGATTAGCATTTCCTGCTTTCATAGATTAGCATTTCCTGCTTTCCTAGATTAATATTTCTTGCTTTCCTAGATTAATATTTCTTGCTTTCCTAGAGTAATTTTTCTTGCTTTCCTAGATTAGCTTTCCAATTCTGCAATTTCATTTGAGCAATATAGTTAGTTGTAGATCACTTTGTTTCAGTTTTGCAGGTACCAAAGAAAAAGCAAAAGCACTCAAAAAAAGAAAAGTCCTTTCCATTTCATGCCTCGTAGGAACCGAGATAGATCAGGCAAATTCCTACCAAACACCCCCACCACATCACTGAGTCACCCTTCTCTCTTCTTTGGTGACAGTGACCCAGAGGAACCTATAGGTGAACATCCTGAGATATACCAAGACCCTATAGAAGAAGAAGAGTTAGAAACCACTCCATCTGAAGCCATGGCTGATAATAGGAGAGAAGATGAGAGAATAGAAGGAGCTTTCCCCATCCGAGAGACCAATGGAGATATGAAAATGAAAAACATTAGCCCCTCCGCCTTGCCTCACTTCCATGGACTGACCACTGAGGATCCTGATACCTTCTTGTTTGAGTTTGTTGTCCTTTGTAGAACCTATGACTATACTGAAGATGAGCAAAAGCTGAAGCTTTTCCCTTCCACTCTTAAGGATGCAGCACTACGCTGGTTCATGGGATTACCTGGGAATAGCATCGCTACTTGGGCTCAGATGCAGCAAACCTTCAATACCAAGTA
This sequence comes from Pinus tabuliformis, assembly GCA_031772625.1. Taxonomy (NCBI): domain Eukaryota; kingdom Viridiplantae; phylum Streptophyta; class Pinopsida; order Pinales; family Pinaceae; genus Pinus; species Pinus tabuliformis. The sequence goes on from CM062807.1 coordinate 306,024,154, forward strand.
TAGGGATTATTGTAGGTCCAAGGAAACCAAGGGAGAGATCTTTCGAATGACCATGGGGAATGATGAGTCTTTAGAGGATTATGAGGAGAGGTTTCAACTTAGCTATAAATGGGCCAGGTGCACACTTGACCCTGAATCCCTCAAGTTGGTTCTACTCCGAGGAGTCCCTGAAGATCTCTTAGACACCCTTCACATGTTAGCTGGGGGGGACATTTACCAACTGCCTTATGAGGACATCAAGACTGTGTTTCGAAATCATTCCAGGGCAGCTAGAAAACGAGGTAGAGGAAATCTCCTCTCCACCGGTGTCCCTTTCTCCAAACATGAGTTTACAAACCAATTAGAAGATCTTAAGAGTGAGGTGAGACAGACCATTGCCATGCAGCTGGACACATTCAGGATCCAGCAGAAGAAAGAAGAAGCTGAGAGAGCCTTGGCTGTCTTCTGTCCTAGGTGCACCAGAAGACACCCTAAGAACGAATGTCCATTGCATTCGGTTGAAGTGTGTTTCGTTTGTGAGGAGGACCACCCAACAAATCAGTGTCCAACCTTACCTGGGTTTAAAGCCATGTACCAAGGAACCGAAGCCCCCACTGAACCTCTCTACTTCATCAACCAAAGGAGGCCTCAAGGATCTAGACCTTATCAGCAGGGGATGCAAGGGGCATCTCAAGCTTATTACAACCCCAACCACTCGACTCCCATGCCTTCCTGGGGTCCCCTTGCTCATCCTTCTTGGTCCATGCCTCCTCCATGGTCTTATCCACCTCAGTACCCTACTCAACCTACTTCTCATCCATATCACTCACATACCCAGTCGCAGCCTCAATGGAGTGCTCCTCAGTCGGGGTGGAGGCCCCAATACAACACTCCTCCTGCCATTTTGCCTCCACCACCAGTTCAACCTCAGCCTTTACCTCCTGCTCCTCCAAGGCAACCTCACATGCCTGCTCAACCGAACCCGAACCCCAACAATAGACAGGCTCAGCAGGTATATACTGGGGAGACCTCATGCCCTACCTATGCTGTGGAGATCCAGGAGATCAATCTTAGATCTGGAAAGACTCTTCCAGATCGCCAACCTCCTCCCCCAGAGGATGAGGAAAACCATCAGGAGAGTGAACCAAAGCCTATTCCACCCTTTCCTGAGAGACTAACAGCCATCACACAACCTAACCCAGAAGAAGATGAGCTTTTGGGTGAGCTCAAGCAGTTGTGTGTAAAAATCCCACTTCTCCAAGCCATCAAGGATGTGCCAATATATAACAAGCTGGTTAAGGAGAAGTGTTTCAAACACCCAGGCAGACGGAAGAAAGATGCCTCAACTATCAATGTCATAGGACAGCTGTCTGACCTTATGCTAGGACAAGTCATCTGCCCAAAGTACCTAGATCCTGGAAGTCCTGTAGTAGATGTTCACATCAATGGCACCATTATCCCCCACACCTTGATTGATCTGGGGGCGGCCATCAATGTGATGACCAGGGATACCATGCTTAAACTCAATCTTCAGGGTTCCTTGAGGAAGACCTCGACAGTACTGCAATTAGCAGATCGCTCCACTGTGACTCCCGAAGGGATTGTGGAGGATGTCTTGGTCTCTATTGATTCTTGGGAATACCCTGCAGACTTCCTGGTTCTGCAACCAAAGGCCAAGCTTACTGGATATCCTCTCATCTTGGGAAGGCCTTGGTTAGCTACTGCAGATGCTTACATAAGTTGTCGGGCAGGAAACATGACCATCAAAAATGGTCCCATGTCCAAGCAGCTAGTCCTATACCCTCCTGCCCAACCTTCTTTAGAGCATGATTTACCACTCTGGTTGGAGGAAGGAGAGGAAGACAAGGTGTACTCTGCACCTCTGTGTACCCTAGATACCACTAGAAGAAATTCTCCTACCGAGGATGATTTGATTGAGACCCTGATCCAGAATCCACCTTCCAGTGCACTATCTTTAGAGAAGTTGGTGGAGGATGCCCAAGCTAGCACCTTAGTGGACCTTTGTACAACCAGCCCTGTCACTCCCAGAGTCAAAAGTGTGGAGTTCGGCCCTGAGAGAGCATTAAAGATCAGCTCCTCCCTATCTCCTTCCCAGGAGAAGGAGTTGTGTAGCCTATTGGCCAGCCACTTAGATGCTTTTGCTTGGAGCTATAAGGAGATGAAAGGAGTCCATCCCTCGGTCTGTACCCATCATATATACATCAAAGAGGATTGTAAACCAGTTAGGCAACCCCAGAGGAGAATGAATCCAGCCCTTAAGGACATTGTCAAGGAAGAGTTGCAAAAACTGTTGGATGCCGGATTCATCTACCCCATCTCAGATAGTGAATGGGTGTCCCCTCTAGTGTTGGTTCCCAAGAAGAATGGGAAGTGGAGGATCTGTGTAGATTACCATGAGCTGAACAAAGCTACCAAGAAAGACCATTTCCCTCTACCTTTCATAGATCAAGTGTTGGATGGACTGGCAGGAAAGAAGTTCTTCTCTTTCCTGGATGGGTTTAGCGGGTACAATCAAATCCAAATCAGCCCGGAAGACCAAGATAAGACCACCTTCACTTGTCCTTGGGGTACCTTTGCCTACCAAGTCCTTCCCTTTGGGCTATGCAATGCTCCTGCTACTTTTCAGAGAGCTGTCTTGAGCATTTTCTCGGAGTTGGTCCATGATGCAGTGGAAATATACATGGATGACTTTACTCCTTATGGGGCCAACTTCCAGGAAGCATTGTCCAACTTGGGAAAGGTCCTAACCAAGTGCATCGAGATGAACTTGTCCCTTAGCCCTGAGAAATGTGAATTCCTAATGACTGAAGGGACCGTGCTAGGCCATACCATTTCTTCCCAAGGATTGCAGGTGGATCCTAACAAAATTGCTCTCATCAAGAGGGTTCCACCTCCTCAAAAAGTAAGGGATGTCCGGAGTTTCTTGGGATTAGCAGGATAATACCGGAGATTCATTAAGGACTTCAGCAAGTTAGCCTCACCATTGTTTGGTCTGTTGGCAAAAGATGTGGAGTTTAATTGGACTGACGATTGTCAGAAGAGTTTGAATGAATTAAAAGACAAGTTAGTGTCAGCTCCAATCCTGAGAGGTCCAAACTGGGCCCTACCTTTCCACATCCACACTGATGCCTCGAACAAAGCCATAGGTGCAACCTTAGGACAAGTTGAGCAAAAACTTCCATATGCCATTTACTTCGTTAGCAAAAACTTGTCCAAAGCAGAGCTGAATTACACTGTAACCGAGAAGGAATTCTTAGCTGTGGTTCATGCACTGAACAAGTTCCGACATTATATTACTGGTTACCAGACTTTTGTACATACTGACCATGCTGCTATTAGATATTTGATGAATAAACCAGATGTGAATGCTCGTATTATTAGATGGTTACTTTTATTGCAGCAGTTTGATCTAACCATTGTTGATAAACCAGGGAGAGAAAATGTTGTTGCTGACTTCTTGTCTAGATTGGATTTGTCTGCAGATGAAGATGGGACGGTGGATGACCAGATGCCTGATGAGCATCTGTTTGCTATCTCAGTACTCTCTCCATGGTTTGCTGATATAGCAAACTACCTTGTTTCAGCTCAGTTCCCTCCGCACCTCTCTTCAAAAGAGAAGAGCAAAATCATCAGAAAGAGTGCCTCATTTACATGGATTGGGGGAAATCTGTTCAAGCTTGGCCCCGATCAGATCTTAAGGCATTGTGTAAGGGAGGAGGAAGTCTTTGACATCCTCCTCACCTGTCATGATGGGCCTTGTGGAGGACATTTTGCAGCAAAGAGAACTGCCTTCAAGATCCTGCAGGCAGGCTACTATTGGCCCACACTTCATCAAGATGTCAGAAGATATGTCAGCCAGTGTGACCAATGCCAAAGAATGGGGAAACCGACCCAAAGGGATGAGATGCCTCTCCAACCTCAAGTGACTCTTGAGCCATTTGAGAAGTGGGGCATGGACTTTGTGGGTCCAATCAATCCCTCTTCGAGGCAGAGATCCTACATCATTGTGTGTACTGACTACTTGACAAAGTGGGCAGAGACTAAAGCAATCAAAGCAGCAACAGAAGAGAAGGTGGTCGAGTTCTTAAGAGAGAACATCTTCTACAAGTTTGGCTACCCAAGAGAGCTGGTGACCGATCAAGGGAGCCAGTTCACATCCAACTTGGTTGAAGATCTACTAGCTCATCACAAGATCAAGCATAGGACTTCCACCCCCTATCATCCTCAAGCAAATGGGCAGGTGGAAGTCACCAATAGAGCATTAGAAGGGATCTTGACTAAAGTGGTGAGCAGCAGCAGAAAGGACTGGGCAGATCGCCTGGTGGAAGCCACATGGGCTTCCAACACCACTTGGAAGACCACCACCGGCTTCACACCTTATGAGCTGGTCTATGGGAAGAAAGCTTTGATGTCCATTGAGTTTGAGTATCACACTTTGAGGATGGCAGCTCAGCTGGACCTAGATCTCAGCCATGCACAGCAAGAAAGGTTATTGCAGCTGAATGGACTGGATGAGCACCGCATGCAGGCCCTCCTTCACTCAGAAGTGGTTCAACTTCAGAGGAAGGTGTGGCATGACCAACATCTCCATGACAAGCAATTTCAGCCGGGAGATTGGGCTTTGTTGTATGATTCCAGATACAAAGATTTCAAGGGGAAGTTGAGAACCAGATGGCTAGGACCATATTCAGTGGAAAAGTGTCATGACAATGGATCTGTCCTCATTCGAACCATTGATGAGGAAGCCATTCCCATGCTTGTCAATGGGCATCGATTGAAGATCTACAGGAAGCCTCCCTCAAGACAAGAGTTCATCAAAATAATGGAGAAGGCAGTATTGGTCATAGAGAAGGGTCCTGCCCCTGCTTTGGGCACACCCTGAAGCATCTAAAAAAAATAAAATAAATAAATAAATAATAAAGATCCTTGGGTGAAAACCTCTCTGAGGCGCCCAAGGCAGGTGGTAGGGGTGAAAACCTCATTGAGGCGCCCCTGCTATCTTTCAAAAAAAAAATCCCCCTCAAAGGTCATAGTTACCTACGAAAAGGGAAGCCCGAAGAAGAGCACATGGCAAGACTGAGTGGACCTGTTGGACGAGAAAACCAGGCTACAGGAAGCTGAAAACGTCCTACAGGATACCTTGGCTCGACTACAGGAAACCGAACAAAGAGAAGAAGGAGGACCCTCATCACCAAGGGCGGATGAGGCAGAACTACCTGAAGAAACAGCAAGAGAACATATACCCGAACCTAGCCCTTCGCCCAATCTGAATTCATATTATACAAAAAAAAAAAAAAAAAGAGATAAAGATCCTTGAGTGAAAACCTCTCTGAGGCGCTTAAGGCAGGTGGTAGGGGTGAAAACCTCATTGAGGCGCCCCTGCTATCTTTCAAAAAAAAAAAAAAAAAAAAACAAAAAAACAAGATCAATAAGTCATTATGTGAAATTTGCATGCAGATTGCAGGTGTTCTATGGAGGAGAGGAAGCCTCTCAACTCAAAGCCAGAAGTCCTTATCATGCAGCCAGGACACCTCACCAGCACCTCCTCCAAGAATGCCTATGTTCTTCAAGGTATGTGCACTTTTATTATAAACTGAGTCTCCTACAGGAAGACACAGATTTTCTACAGGAAGGTGCGATTTTCTACAGGAAGGTGCAAATTTCTACAGGAAGAGCTGCCTGTCTACAGGAAGCTCTGTACTTCTACAGGAAACTTCCTGTAGAAGCTCAGAACGAGCTAGAATGCGTTTCATGAGCAGATCTGATGACTACGGGTTGGTGTGGACGCATGCAAGCCTCTTTTGGGCCCATGCATGACGCTGATACCTTGCTCCACCATCCTCGTCGCCATGCAACCAAGATCCCTGCACCAGCAAACCAGATCAATGAGTTCTCGTGGAAAAATCAGTTGTCAGAGAAAAATGAACACCGAGAGCTCATACCACGTCCATGTCGAGCATCAGAAGCTTCGGGAGCGCGATTAGCAGGTCATCTCCATTGTCAAGTAGCATGCACCCAAGGAGGTGAGACTGTTACAAGGCACCCCGCGGGAATCCTGTAGCAGTCAAACCTGCAGGAGTGGATACCATTCATCGCCCAGCCATCTGCAAACAACACACGGGCGCATGCAACCAGAGCGTCCACTACAGCGCCAGCATCCTGTAACCACGAGCCTCCGGGACTGTGTAAGCCACATGCAGCAGGTAGATTCGTCGTCCAAAAACTGGAAATCATGTGCAGACGCGCGCAGGTAAGTGTTCTAATCCTTCCTTCCATCAAATCGCATGAGTATCACTTTGATTTGTTTGCATGGCGTAGAAATGAATGGTTGAGCGGCCGTAAGGCCAGTTGACTGGCCACGTTGGCTAGTGAAGGGATAGTCAGATGATGGGTGGCAGCCACGACAAAGGGAACACGCAGCACGCACGTGAAGATCAGTCCCGTCAACCGAGAAACGAGTTTAACCGAAAAGGGCGGCGGCAGATCTGTGGGAATGAATGCGGCAGCAAGTGAATGTGCAGGCGGATGATGGGTGACGTCACCCAACGGTCCGGCGGGGACAGCTCACCCTCCGCGCCACGAGCTGCGCCGATTCAAAATCTAATCGGCTAGATTGTGCACGTATATCCATCCACCTCCACTTCAAAACTTGAGTAACTCTTCTGAATACCTCTGCATGTTGATACGCCAAGCTTTCGGCCGACTGAACACCAATGAAGCGCACCTCAACCGCAGTCCAACTACCGTTCTCCCCGAAGCCTGCGCACTGCTCCTACAGGAACAGTTTCTACAGGAACGCAGTCCTACAGGAAGCAGTTTCTACAGGAACGCAGCTCTACAGGAAGGTGAAGTCTTCACGTAAGAAAAGGTGGCAGAAAAGAGGTAACCCTGAAACTCCTTCCGCAATTGGCTTTCAAAGGTGGCAAGGTCATTATTCACAGTCTGGTCATAAAAAATATTGGATTGTCGTGCCTATACTATCGCTTCTACAGGATAGCAGTATAATTAGACTGTGGTCTGTGAATTCATTGCATGCTCTGTCTATAAGACCGAATTTCCTTTGTATCTACCACCTTTGGTCAAAACCACTGTGTTCATCATGCCTGGTGGGTTTATCAGGCAAGAGCCCACTGATTCAAATACATTAAGGAGAAACCCGGCAGTGGTTGAGCTCTTCACTAGAGCACAATGGATGCCTTTTTGTGATAAACTACAGGGCTACGATGATGAAGTAGCCATGGAATTCTTGCAGGCTCTGCAGCCTAAGTCCCAAACACTGGCCACAGTAAGCTTCAGAGGTCTCAGCCTCCAACTCACCCCAGAGCATATAAGTCGAATCACAGAACTGCCCATGGGTCTGCCGTGGGATAAATAAGAGCGGAAGCAGAGCCAGCAAGCAAAGAAGGAGTTCTTCCCACCTGAGGAAGAATTCTCTGAGGATAAAAACGGGGTGAGGAGGACCAGCCTGTCACCACCATGGAACGAAGTCAGTTTGCACATTATGAAATATATTACTTGTGAAGGCCGGTTCAGTATCGTGTATGCATATCACTTCCGGCTCCTCACTGAGTTAAGGCACGGAATTGACCTTCCTGTAGAGCAAAAACTAAGCATCCCTTATTATCTCCTGCAGTCCCTAATGGAGTGTGCTACAAAGCTAAGGCAGGGCATCCCTGATCAGATAGCCCATCATGGGTTAATAAAATTGCTTGTGGAGGATGCACTGCACTCATATAAAGTTCCCCTCTCCTGGGAGTCATTTAGGAATCTAACACGAGATGGGGACATTAAAATGTTGATCGAAGATAGTGGCTCCTCCAGCACTGAAGACAAGGAAGCGGTGGCTGAGGAAAAGAAGGCTGAAGAAAAAGCTGACTCCCCCATCCTGTCAGCAAGAGAACTAAGGTCAAAAAGCAGAAGAGACAAAGTTGGGGCAGGCCATGTCAGCCCAATTACCTCTTCAGCACTCACAAGCAAACAAAAGGATCAAACCCCTGCAGCAAAGCAAGTAAAAGTAAAGACACCTACCACTACAGGAAAGGAGAAGCGAGCTTCTACAGGAAGCCCGATAACAGCTTCTACAGGAAGCACAAAAGTGCAAAAACAGGCTTCTACAGGAAGCCATGCAAAACCAAAATCTGAGAAGCAGAAGGTGGATGTTTTAGCCAGAGAGGCAGCGGCTGTATTAGCTGGCCTCAGTACGCCACCTAAGCCAAAGGAAAGAGGAAGAAGGACCCTCCTCTCTACTTCAAAGCACGGAGAAGTGTTCGGATAAAAACAGGGAAACCACAGCAGCAGTCCAGCAGCCCAATTGTCATTGAGGACACCCCTGCTTCTCCCAAAGAAAAATCCCCCTCAAAGGTCACAGTTACCTACGAAAAGGGAAGCCCGAAGAAGAGCACATGGCAAGACTGAGTGGACCTGTTGGACGAGAAAACCAGGCTACAGGAAGCTGAAAACGTCCTACAGGATACCTTGGCTCGACTATAGGAAACCGAACAAAGAGAAGAAGGAGGACCCTCATCACCAAGGGCGGATGAGGCAGAACTACCTGAAGAAACAGCAAGAGAACATATACCCGAACCTAGCCCTTCGCCCAATCTGAATTCATATTATACCTTCTTGGAGGCGGGCAAGGTCATCCCACAAAAATTTACTGTACCCCTATTCTTTGAATTAGAGAAAGAAAGAGTCCGCTCCCATACATGGATGCAAATTGCCAAATCAAAGGGGGTGGGGGACATAGGCCCTCTACAAGATCAGCTCAGGGAGGTCAGGAGCGAGTTCACCATGGCCAAACATGTGGCTAGTTGCCAGCAGGCACTTCTACAGGAAGAAAACCAGAAGTTAAGGTTGCAGCTACAAGAACTCAAGGCAGGGGCAGAAACATCCTCCAAGGGCATCACAAATGAACAAGAAGGCAAGAAGGAGCTGACCACCAATCTTGAAGGGCCAAAGACACTTCTACAGGAAGAAGAACAGCAGATAAGAATTGAAGTGCAAGCCTTAAAGGAACAGCTGCAACAAAAGGAAACACAATTGGCTTGCATGGCCAGTTGGGCCATGGAGGCCCTGCAGTGCAGACATCCTGCAAAGTCTTATGGGTTGTACTTAAAGGATCAGTGGCTACAGTTCCGGATAAACACACTAGCACAAAGAGGTATTGAGCAAATCCATAACCCACGGCAATTTGCTGAAATATGCAATACTAGCTCAGCAGAGGACAAAGCCAAGCTAGCAGAATTCTACATCCACAATCTAGTTGTGCCCAATGAAGTCTCTTGGGATCCCAATATCGCCTTGGGCGATCTGCAGTTGATGGCTTTTGCTTCATGGCTGAATCATGAGGATCAGAGAGCCACTGAAGAAAAATCGGTCATGAGCCGAGAAGTGAGTGAGCCACTGTACATTCGGGCAGAACCAGAGGATCCGGTTGCCCTCATCTCAGCCCGCCAACAGTTATCCAATGATCCCATAGCTTCCTTGAAATTTATGGACCAGCAAGCCCAAGCAATAGCCCACTTTGAAGACATGGACAGATTATTGGGAGAAACTGCTGCCCAGGCTTGTGCACGTAGGTGGCATGCCTTGGCACATAGTTTGAAGATCCGGGAATACCATACCCCGACCAGAATGAGGGAAGCATTGGCAAGAGTGGACCTTTACAAGAAATCCGTGCAAAGACTTCAGGCCAGCTGGATTGGCCTTAAACTCAGCCCTCCATTGCTGCTAGGATTGGTTGAAGGAAGTACAGGAAAGGATGACCAGGCACAATGGGAAAAAGTGGAAAACACAGCAGGGTTTCATATCGACCAAGAAGACATCACCACAGAAGCTTGGGATGTAAGGGGAGCAGTGAAAGCCATGAAGGATGAGGATCTTGACTAAGTTGCTCAAGGATGAGCAAATGGTTCAGCTGGGGGGTGATGATGAGCCCCAATTTTGGTACAATTTGGGCTCATTTTGGCCTATTCTACTTGCTCAAACCATTCATTTTTTACTGCTTATGCATGCATTTCTTAGTTTATTCATGTTGTTTGTAGGAAGAAGGGTAGGCACTCTATCTACGTGACTAATGCATTGTGATTCCAGGTTTTGGCATTAAAAGGGAGCAAAAGACAACGAAAAAGGAGACAAGGAGACAATGAGGTGGCACTGCTGACTTTTAGGAGAGGATGTCCACGGTCTTGGGGACATTCCTCGTGATTCCCACCAAGAACTCCGAGCTCCAATCCATCTCCCCTCCGAGCTTAGAAGCAGCCAGCTGTTCTACAGGAACAGCAGTTATAAACTGCTCTACAGGAACAGCAGTTATGACCGTCCTACAGGATCAGCAGTTAAACTCTAGTTGGACAGCCGAGCTCCTAAAATCAAGGACACTTGTTGGATCATCGTTTTTGTATAAGTGTAGAGGCCTTAGCCTTGGATAGGTTGTTGAAACTCTCGTATTGCTATTGTAATTTTCGAGCACAGCTCAGTTTTTGTTCCTTTTTGTAAGCCAATTTGGCATGATATCAGATTTGAATAAAGAAGGCAGATTTTGATCTAGCTCTGAGTTTTCTTAAGGAGACTATAGCTCTCAGGTTAGGGCCCAACCTGAGAGCCATAGATCCCCTCTGCTGTAGTGTTGTTTCCATTTCGTTTCAGCACTTTGAGTTTTCCTTTTCACATGCAATTCGAATTACAGGTTGCTAATCTAGTTGTTTTCATGAGTTTAGATAGGATTTGCTTATGGTGAATTGGTTTACAGTTGCTTAGGTTAGAAGAGGATAGATACAATCTATTGGAGCTCCAACAAAAAGGTTGTTAAGGCTCACTGCCATCTCATCTGGGATTGGAGTGCAGTCCATGACTAGCCACCAAAAATACGCATTTCTTTATTCCATGATTGCTGCAAACACAGTCACGTTATGTTAGATGCTTCCACATGATTCACACCCGCACCACACTCCCTTACCACAGCTTCATGCTCATTCTCCTTCGCGTTTAGATTGTTGTTCATTGAATTTATAAGCACAGGTAGTCTAAGTTAATGCATTTTCGGTTTGGTGATAGTCACAAGCATTTGTTCCATTTACACTGCTTTCTCTCATTCCATTACTTCGTCCTCCATCTTGATCACACATGCAAACACATCTTTGACCTCTGCTCCGCTCTGTTATCTCCCAAAGTCTTTCACTCCTCACGTACTTCCATTCTCTAGCCCTTTCGTTGACCTAGCCCTCTATCTTCCAACCTACTCCCTACATTCACTCCCTATCCTATTCCTTCACTTCTACAGCCATCACCAGCCTCATTCCTACCTTACACATCTCCCCCTACCATTTCATCACTCCTCCATCACGCCAAACACTCACGGTAGGTCATCCTGTAGCCGTTTGTAGACATCCTGTAGAAACCAGAGTATCCTGTAGGATCCCCTGCAGACTTCCTGTAGGAGGCCACTCACTCGGTTGCCGAGCTTCTGAATGTGAGGAACCTCTGTGGATGGATGCTAAGGATCCCTAGGGACCTCTCCTAGCCTCCCCAACCTGTCCCACGCTTTCCTTCCTTCTCCATCCCATCTGCACAACCAAACCCTAGTTAGCACAAGATCACAATCATTCCACACACTTAAAGGAAAAATACAAAAACATATCTTTCATGATGCAAGTAGTTTAGATCCATTCATTTGCACTTATTAGAGGTAACAGCAGCATTGGTAGAAGTTTCATTCACATTTCTTGCATTGTAGAGGTTAGACTAGTTAAATTAGGGTTTCCTAGGTTTACATGCTTTGATTTGCTTTCAGTCCATTTTGTCAAGTAGAGTAGTTTTCCTTTGAGAATAGCTTTCGTCCATCAATTAGCAAGCTTCTTCTGAGAGCCTATAGAAGTTGGCTTGAGCCCTAGCGGACTTGTGCCAGCTGACCAAGTGACAACTGCGACAAGAGCTAGTACTTGTGCATATAGCACCGTCGCTTCCAAGTTTGTACGAACTACCGGGTTGATAAAATGAGAGACATGAAGCCCCAGGAGTTGTAGCATTATTGCTACAATACTGGAGCTCACCACACGCACTGGATTTCAGGGCCAAGGTCAAGGATGAGGAGGAAGGGGGCCAAGAAGGGGCCGCAAATAGTTAATCTATTACAATTGCGGAGGACCAAGGTACTACACTTGCGATTGTACCAACCCAACGAGAATATCTTGTTCGTACTATGAGCAGTTTGATCATGAAATGGTAGATTGTCCTACATTAATCGGGCAGATGTGAGAGAAAGGGGTACTTTAGCCTACTCCGACACAGAATATTCAAATGATGAGGTCTGAACCACGTGAAGAAGACCCAAATGTGAATATGGTGCTCAGGAGTGGTGCGACCACAGGGGAAGATAAGGGAAAGCAACCCGAGGAAGATACATGGGTTCGCAGGGCTCCTACAAAGGAACTTGAGCTTGACTTGGAATGTGCAAAGGAAACGTTTATGGAAGCTAAGAAGAGCTTAGCGAAGGCCTCTACTTCAGGTAGTAAGGATCAACCAGAGCCAGGAATGGATCCTTCTATGCTTACTACCTTTTTAGAGACATGCATGAAGCTTCTGCGCAACAATAAGGTAGTTAAAGAACTACAAGAGTTGATCACTAAGTGCGCAAGGTCCAGTGAACTACGTGTAGCCCAGAAACTAGGAAAGCATACATTGCAAACCGGGAGGGAAATGAGATTGACGGTGAAAATTGGTGAGTATGAAATGGATCATGTAATCCTGGACTTGGGTTCGGATGTGAATGTATTACCCAAACAGACATGGGAACGCATGGGCAGGTCCATGTTGCAGTGGTCCCTTATTCAATTACGGATGGCGAACCAACAAAATATCTTTCCCATGGGAAGGTTGCAAGGGTAATAGTGGACACCGAAGGCGCGGGCACGCAGACGGACTTTGAGGTGATAGAGATTGTTGATGACAGCAATCCTTATCCCACGTTGCTAGTAATATACTGGGCCACTGATATGAATGAGGTCATCAACTTGAAGAAGCGGAAGATGATATTCGAGAAAAAGTCTCTACGGGTAGTAGTTCCGCAAGATCCAACCGAAGGAGCGTGCTACACTGAACCCGTGCGTGACGATGAAAGCGACGATCAGCTAGACTGTATCTACAAGATAACTGCACGAGATTAGGATTGGGTGAATCTGACTGTAGATGGAAGGATCCTGTTGGAGCGCGCAAGTTCCTGCACCTCGGGTTCAAACGAAGAAGACGAATGCTAGCACAATCGGTTGAATGAAGTGACAATGCTGAATTGCAACATGATGACTAGATCACTGTGTTGTGTAACAGCCCAAGCCCGAGACCTACCGACATATGATGGATTGACAATGGTAGATGAATTCTTGAGCAAGTTTGAGAGCACAGTATCGCAGCAACAGCGGTTTGATGCATTAAAATGGGCGTTGCGTGCGACACCCGCAGAATGGTGGAAGACATATCAAGGAAGTATGGAAGTTGGAGCGAATGTTGTAGGATGATGCACGTATGTTTTGGAAGACCCCAACTAGGGCGGATTGATGGAAAAGGGCAGAACAGCTTGCATGCACACCTTTGCCGATGGGTACAGACATATAGCGAACATATTGTTCCAGCATGCAGTAGTATTATAATAGCAGGCAAGAACAGGGCACATTGGTGGAACAAAAGGATCGCGCTACCAAGTGTGAGAAAGGAATCATTCGCCAAGGTATGCGAAATCATGAATAGGGGACAAAGGATACAATGTACAAAATGGGACCTACGCGTCCCAGTGGTCAGATGGGTGTATACGGCGCTATGCAAGAACCTGGCCACGAAGTCGAGTCCAAGGCTGCAAAATGGTATACGAACTGAGGTCCCTGAAGAACCTCCACAGGAGGCTGGGGAGGTAGTAATACTGGTAGAAAGAACAGTGTGTGAAGTCCAGACTGAAGAGATCACAAGATCATCTGAAGAGGAGTATGAATGGATTCAGGAAGCCATTCGGCAAGGGAATGCGCAACTTCGTGAACTAGAAAGAAATAGGGTGCTACTGAGAATGAATAGTATGATGCTGGATGCGGAGATTAAGCAGCTGGAAAGGGAACTAAGGGAAGACTTTCTGAACAGAAAACCTAGAGAGTTGCAGCCGGATGTGCGCAAACCTAAGGATGGATTGGAGGAATATCACCACGAGCTAGTTGATCGAATGTCGTGGTTAAGGCCACACCTTACTCAGGATGGAAATCAGGAGAGCACGCTGCATCCAACAGCGAGCGTAGTGATGACAATAAAGACTGTTTCGCGGCTTATTCGAAAAGGTGTGATAGTGTTGCACCAAGGGGGTGTGACCACCTGACTAGCCGAGGAAGAGACAGTCTCATCACTCTAGACAGTTGAAAGAGAGTGCGGGACTATGAAATAGTATATTTGGGAGCTGCATGACGATAGGGGTGCGCGCAGGGTTTGCATGTCACAAGGGTTGTGGTCGTGCAAAGCGGACTGCGCTGCTGCATGGATAGACAAGGAAGTGACCGTTGGTGTCATTTTTCATGACAAGATGTCCAAGTTAAGGCAAAAAGGAGTGGGTGGCGGGCAATTAAGATATGAATTAAGAACCAAATTCAGAACTCTCTACCGTAAATCTTGCATGAATGACCCAAATAAGGGGGGAACGGACGAATTTGAATTTCAACAGGCCTATAAATCACAGCTGGTCATCCACCGAACAAACTGTTGCATCTTGAGAATTAAGTTATTACGCTATCCAATAGGTATGGACCCGTCGAACTTCGACGCTTTGAGAGCAAGCCCATCGTTTGCAACATTGTCGAAAGAGACGTAGGACCTTCTGAGCAGCGTAATGTTGACAGCCAAGGATGCCGCGCCAAGCCCAACGCCAATGGTGGGAGAGGTACTGGAAATTCCCAGATCGCCCCGAACGCCGAGGCCCAAAAAGGACCTGTTAGCTTTGCTATGCAAATGGATTCAAAATAGATTCAAAAAAGCTCTCAAAGGCTGCAAATATTCTTATAATCATGCCCAAAATCCATGTTTGTTGTTGAAATCCTCAAATTGTGCATAAATGCCTTCCACTGATGGAAAAATTTGCAAGAGGAAAACCCTTTGGAGGGCAGAATTACACTATCAGGAGGAGAAAATACCCAAAAAACCATATAAAATTCAAAAGCGCAGGCTTATGAATCCGCATCAATCTCAGCCGTCAGATCTGGCCGATCAGCGGTCCAGATTGTGTCGGCATATCGCAGATCGGGGGATGGCAGTGGTAGCGGCAGCGATGTGGTATCACTGATGGGCAATCGCCGATATCGCATCGGTGTGTCACTATCGGCGTTTCAATGGAGCATGGCCTTTGCATATTGAGTGATCATTGATGGGCCAGACCCGACGACAATATTAACCCCTTTTGATAAATACGCGGGTCCGCAACAATATGGCTATCGGCAATGGAAGGGGGCGGGGCTTTAATCATATACATGCCTCCGACCCGATGGGTCGGACCCGATGGTTTTTAAGTCTTTTTGCATAAAATTTCAAGTCCGCGCTTGAGCCATTTTCAATGGTTTCGGGCGCGTTCTCTGTGTATTGTGAAATATGAAGAAATATAAAGGATGCCTGGCGGGTGCGGTGGCGATGGGTTTTTGGATCCGAAAGGGTCCTAAAAGCATAATATATATATATATATATATATATATATATATATATATATATATATATATATATATATATATATATATATATATCTCAAGTCTGCCAAAGCCATTTTTATTGATTTTGGGGCATTTTTACATGTATTTTCAAATACAATGAAACAGAGGATTGGCTGGTTAAGATATGCATTGCGACCCGAAAGGGCGGACCCGATAGAAAAGATATATGTGTGTGGGCCTTTGATATTTAAAAATGGCAAGGAGGGCGGTATTTCTCAGTGGCGCGAAGATGATTAAAGCAAGCATGCAGCAGTACAGCGTAGTAGGCAGCTGCCTTCAATTAACAGTATGGTCGAGGAGGAAGCAGGACACCACAGATCCAATCAAAGCATTCAATGATTATGGGTTTCACCACACTTCATTCCACTTGCACAAGGAGGACTGCAGAAAGCCAGTGAGGGTCAAGTCTATTTAAAACTCAGACAGATTTGTATCAAAGGCCCATTTCTGAATATGAATATGGTTGGTGGCCATTTATGGGCTCCTCCAAGCATGGTTTGACAGAGATGTTTTGTATTGTAACAGTATATATACTCAGAGCAAAAATGTAATCAGATTTGATGAATGAAAGCTTTGTTGTTGCCTTTAACTTCTGGAGACTGTAAATACTATGAGGCCTGCAGCTTCTGGTCTTGATTTTCAACTAATACAAGCTTCTTTTCCTGTCACCTGCTCATTTTCCACTTCTTTTTCTTGTTCTAGGCTATGCCTGCTTGCATATATTTGATGTGCTGTGAATGTTTGATATCAGAGGGGCTGTCATCCCACCTTTGTATTATAATTTAGTGGCTCATTGAAATTGCTTGCAGATTGTTGTTGTTTAATATCAAGGAGCTATCATCCTGTCTGTATATTGAACAATAGTTCTACAGATCTTCTGACTGGTTGCAGCTGGCCATCACAGGGTCCTGTGCATCTGCTGGTGCAATTAGTTTTCTCCATCATCACCTTTACCTTAAACTATGAGTAGTTGGTGGTTGAAATCCTTGTAGTTTGGGGGTCTTCACCCATGTCTGGGGATAGTCATAGTAGGAGTGGTTATCTAGCTTAAATGTGCAGCGTATCTTCATTTATCCATCATCTTATCCAACATAATTGTTAAATTTTTAATGTTCCTGAGCATCACTGATTTACAACCAAGGTGAGTTTCTTGGGGTGATAACAGGACCCACAGGTAGTAGGACCAGTCTGAATGTCTCCACAGAACCCGCGGTCTGGTAAGCGATCTATGAATGAAAAGGGCAAGACGGTGAATCTTGAGGCAGAAGACAGAATTCCATTTAAAAGTTCGTCTCTGGGCCACGTGCCCACAATGAAACTTGAAGATTGGGACCTCGCGGATAGTAACAACTCTCTTGCACAAATGCAACACAAGCTCCAGCAGACATTGAGTATACTGAACCAGAGATCGGAAGCTTGCTGCTCTTGCACAAAAATTTCATGCATTTGACATCTTAGCTAGAGCTAAAATCCTATGAGTGGTCGCTTTTTGTTAACCTAGTAGAGTAGAATGAGCATCATCAGTTAAGCGAATTAGTAGGGGAAATGGAGCAAGAGCTTAAAGAATCGTTGTAGGAGGAAATGACAGAGAAACAGATTGTAGTATGTCACTCACAAGGATGGCAGACCACAAAGCCTTGGCAGCACGACTCGCCACACCGACGGGGTGACTCGAGGAAAAGTCACGATGTTTATGTTGGGGGCATGTTGGGTAGCGGATCCCCCGCGTAATGGTTTTGGGGTTTAAATCCCACAATTTTGGGTAATGGTGTTTTAAAGGCTCCACGAAGTACGCGACGTGCGAATTGTAATGAGTCAAGTCAAAGGGTAGTCCGCCCTTAAATAATGTAAGGTAATGTAAGTGAGTCGTCCTACCCATGGTCTGCAGACCATGGGAAGGTATAAATAGAGCGAGGCTCTAAGGGTAGAAAGTCAGTTTTTAGTGTTGGTTCTGATAAAAAAGTGTTATGGGTTTTTGAGTAAGGAATTCGCTCTGAGTCTACAAGTCTGAGTCTTGGGTTATAGGAATAGGAAGAGGCTCTGCAGTTGTGTGCGCAGAGGCCTGGTAGAGTCTGAAACAGTGTACACAGACCCCTGCCGCTGTGTGCGCAGGGTAGGAAGTGGATTGTAACTGGAAAAAACATTAATAAAGATAAGTTGGTTTTGGAACATCGCGTATCTATTTCTATATTTCTGTTTATGCATCTGTTTACAGTTTATGATTGCGCACATGTCTGTTTATGTTGAATGGTAAATGAAAGTATTGGGCCCACTTAATTTAATTCAAGATCTATAATAATAATAAGCACAGTAAAGGGTAAAGAACATTCGCACTCTTCATTTAAGCCACACAAAGGTAGTTGCACTAGACAGACAGTTGCGCGGAAGTAGTGCAGCGCGTAGAGTGGGATCGCGAGCCTTCCAAGATCCATCAAGACATCCCAAGTGTAGAAATTTTGAATAATATGACACATATTCATAGAGATTATCCTGATTATACACTTATAAGTGGAACATGCATAATACATAACCTCCTCTACGTTGATCATCAATTTACAGAAGCAGAAAAATTCACAGGCACACATAGAACCATCAATCACACATATCAACACAGTATTTTCCCAGGGAAAGCATCTCGCTAAAAACCCCAACTATCTGTATATTATAGTGATTGAATCATGTAAAAATACATAGTACAATACTCCTCACAAGTACTCAGTACTATCTCCACATGCTACACACAATACAGCTTAGATCTGATCTCCAAATCTCCCCTGCTGCTTGCCTGCCTCCACAGCTCAATACCTGCTCAAGAATGAATGAGAATGGTTTACCAAACTCGTATTTAACCTCCAAAGAATCACTCACACTTGGAAAGACGTGAGAATATGCTATAATACTTGGTATTGGCCAATTCATTGGCATACTCAATCCCTTTGATTGTGAAAATCATCATGCACAACCATAGTCCCAACTGATAGCAATCTGATCCTCTAACACCTGTCTCTGCTGAACTGAACATGCATTGACATGCAATTGAGTTAACTAATGTATTCTATAGTTGCATTATGAGTTAATAGTTATTTTAACAACTCATCATTATTCTATTTGCAGTTAGACTAATTACAACTAGTTTAACCAAGTCAAACTGAACACAACTCCATCAACTCTACAATCAACTCCACCAAACTCAACTGATTGAGTTCTCACTGAATTCATGCATGAAAAAACTCAACTGACCCACAAAGAAAGTGTACTTCCTTCTGACAGCTGCATGTGCCACATCTGTAGCTCAAACTGAAGTGCTCCAAGAGAATAAGATCAAGTTTATAGTCCAAATATTATTATGAGACAATAATATTTGACTTTTCTATTTTTGACAGCCAGTCTAAAAATAGACTTTCATCACTCCTGCTGTGATCACTCCTGCTGTGATCACTCCTGTTGTGATCACTCCTGCTGTGGTCACTCCTGCTGTGATCATCCCTGCTGTGGTCACTCCTACTGTGATCATCCCTACTGGGATCCAAAAATAGAACTTGCGCCATAATTTGCCTGCGGGCCCACTTAGTGAAGGCGACTCTTTTCACTAAGCTCCATCATCTTGTTGCATTCTCAACAAGCATTTCTTGTTTTCACACTTTTCAACACTCTCTCTCAACAAGAAAGGCTTCCTCTCAAACCCGATCCTGTAACTCTGGAATGTTCTCCATGCAACACATCTGGCCGGTCCACTTGCTCTGTCATCAAAGTCTTGAACTGCTATTGCCTCTATCGACTAAAAACTCTGCATCTCTGTGCTCTTCAGTATCTGACTGCTCTAGCCTCTGTCACTTTGATCTCTGACTGCATCTGTGCTGCTGCTAGTTCTATCTCCTAGCATTGCATCCGCACTGCACCTCCCAACTGACCTCCCTGTTGGGCTAGAAACATCCTCTGATGTTGAAGCTCTACCTGCTACTGACAAGTGCTCCCTCTCTGACATTTGCGCTATTGCAACATATCCATGCATCTCGCACCATTGCACACCTCTCTGTGCCACCTAGCACTGTGCAAAACACTTGTGCCTCTCGCATTGCTGCAGCCTACATGCTATGCGCTGTCGTGGAATTCCCTGCACTGTCGCTCTCTCTGCCGCTCCATCCGCATCTGTCTCTACCTAATCAGTCAGCTCCTGCTACTCCACATCGGGGCTCCCATAGCGAGGTCTCATCCAAGAGGCTGGGTACCTCAAGGATCCTACCCCTCCTCCTTAGGACGATCAATCCACATCACCCCACCTCCTACCTGGAGGTATGGCTGCATGCGATCCCTCTGCCCACTTGGCTCGAAGTTTCCCCCTACTGGAGGTCTCTGCATG
The DNA here is from genome assembly GCA_031772625.1 of Pinus tabuliformis. NCBI lineage: Eukaryota > Viridiplantae > Streptophyta > Pinopsida > Pinales > Pinaceae > Pinus > Pinus tabuliformis. The sequence goes on from CM062807.1 coordinate 306,044,236, forward strand.
AGTAGATGTCTCTACTCGATCTCCTCTCAGCTTCCCTTGTTGTGGCTGTTCCACAACCTCCTGAAGCTGCTGCACCAATCGCGGCTCCTCTACAATTGTCTGAGACTTCTTCTGGCTCTGCATGTTGAGAGGTAATATACGCTCCCTCTCAACCACCAAGTCTCCATCATTTGCCTCGTTGGTCAAGGCTTTGCATGCATCTTGAACCTCAAGAGCATACAGGTTCTTGACCCGTGAACCAATCTACTTCACTTGTCTAGTGATGATGTGTCTAAGGAAAACCTTTCCCTTACTGAAGACTACATCATAACCTCTATCTTCCAGCATCGCGATCGACACCAAGTTTCTCTTCAGTCCTGGTACATACTTGACATCAGTCAAGGTAAGGCGAGCTCCATGCTCCCTCTGAAAAATAACCGTGCCTACACCTAAGACACTATACTTCTCATCATTACCCATCGCTATGAGTATCTACAGATCTTTCTCCTCCAAAGTACTGAACAAACTTTTGTCACCGGTCATGTGGAAAGAAGATCCACTGTCAAGAAATGAACCACTTCCCACCATGGATGAAACCATGCATGCGAAGAGTGTGAAATCCACCTCAAACTGTGAAGCAAGTGCCTCACCTTCAGATCCTTCCCCGGATCCCTTCTTGGACTTCTTCTTTGGGCAATTAGTAGCATAATGGCCCAACTCATGACAACGAAAGCATATCACCTTCAACTTGTCAACCTTCTTCCCATCATTGGAAGAACTAGATTCGGAAAGAGAAACCTTCCCTTTCCCCTTCTTCACCTTACTCGCTAAGGCACAATTCTCCTCATCCTGCATGGATGAAGAACCGTCTCTGGTGCTCCGTCTAATCTCCTCCTGCACAAGATCCGACCAAAGTCTCTCCCATCCTGGCAGTTTCTCCCTTCCATTCACCGATTCCTGGTAGCTATGCCAACTCTTAGGAAGGTCAAGGAGTGTTAGACTCACCATCCTCATCTGACAGTCACCCCCACACTTCCCAGCTCATCCCGGCATTGGTTGAACTTTGTGAGATACTGTGGCATACTGTCTCCATTCTCACTCTTAATGTTTCTGAGTTTTATCTCTTGCTTTGGAATTAAATTCGAATTCCACTAGCTCAAAAACTCAACCACTTCAGATCTAGAATTTGTGAGAACAAAGTATTTCTTGTACAGAGATTGACTGTCTGGGCATTCACTGGATATCTCACCTTCCAAAAGAAGGATGAATCCAGAGGCTACCTGGCTCGATTACAGACTCTGCCTGAAGAAATAAAATGTAAACACTTTCTGAATAATAGATCCGATGATCAATCCTCACTTGATATCTTGTAAAAATCTCTTCTACAAATCAAGAAGCTTAGATACCATGTAGAAATTTTTAATAATATGACACATATTCACAGAGATTATCTTGATTATACACTTATAAGTGGAACATGCATAATGCATAACCTCCTCTACGTTGATCACCAATTTACAGAAGCATAAACATTCACAGGCGCACATAGAAGCATCAATCACACATATCAACACAGTATTTTCCTGAGGAAAGCATCTCGCTAAAAACCCCAACTATCTATATATTATAGTGATTGAATCATGTAACAATACATAGTGCAATACTCCTCACAAGTACTCAGTACTATCTCCACATGCTACACACAATACAGCTCAAATCTGATCTCCTGCTGCTTGCTTGCCTCCACAGCTCAATACCTGCTCAAGAATGAACGAGAATGGTTTACCAAACTCGTATTTAACCTCCAAAGAATCACTCACACTGGGAAAGACGTGAGCAGATGCTATAATACTCGGTATTGGCCAATTCATTGGCATACTCAATCCCTTTGATTGTGCAAATCATCATGCACAACTATAGTCCCAACTAATAGCAATCTGATCCTCTAACACCTGTCCCTGCTGAACTGAACATGCACTAACATGCAACTGAGTTAACTGATGTATTCTATAGTTGCATTATGAGTTAATAATTAGTTTAACAACTCATCATTAGTCTATTTGCAGTTAGACTAATTACAACTAGTTTAACCAAGTCAAACTGAACACAATTCCATCAACTCTAAAATCAACTCCACCAAACTCAACTGATTGAGTTCTAACTGAAGTCATGCATGCAAAAAATCAGCTGACCCACAAAGAAATCATACTTCCTTCAAACAGCTGCATGTGCCACATTTGTAGCTCAAACTGAAGTGCTCCAAGAGAATAAGATCAAGTTTATAGTCCAAATATTATTATGAGACAATAATATTTGACTTTTCTATTTTTGATAGCTAGTCTAAAAATAGACTTTGATCACTCCTGCTGTGATCACTCCTACTGTGATCACTCCTGCTATGGTCACTCCTGCTGTGATCATCCCTGCTGTGGTCACTCCTGCTGTGATCATCCCTGCTAGGATCCAAAAATAGAACTTGCGCCATAATTTGCCTGCAAGCCCACTTAGTGAAGGCGACTCTTTTCACTAAGCTCCATCATCTTGTTGCATTCTCAACAAGAATTTCTTGTTGCACACTTTTCAACACCAAGGGTGTGGAAACCTAGTTCCAGCACCCCCCCATACTACCTCGGGTGAGACCTCAGTTCACGCTCCGTGGACTGTTGCGGAAAGGGCTGGTAGTTTCAGGATTTGTTTGGCTAACTCACTTCTGAACCTAGGTCAGGCCCCAACAAGCCAATAAGCCCTGCCTGTTGCAACCCGAAGTAAAGGCTCTGTTGATTCACCTCAAACAAATCCAAAGCAGAAGGTATCAACTTCGGCTCCCAAGGATAAAACAACAGGTAGGAAGTCTCCATCCAAATCTACCCAAACTGCTCCTCTTTAATCAAATTCTTCACCTCCATCCAAGACTATGATAGTATCTAATGAAATGGAATACAAAATTGTGGATGATATGAAAAAGACTAGGGCAAACATTACTTTTCATGAGCTTAGCAAGTTGAAACATCAACAAAAGCTACTACTCAAAGAACTCAAAGCAGTCCCTACTTCGCCTCTTCCTACCGTCGTACTCTCACAAGCTACCCAAGAAATAGGAAGGCCCCCTAGTACTTCACTATATAGAATCGATCCTACCGATATCGCTCTAATCGGAGGAAGATCTAAATCCCATACTCCTCCATTTTTGTTAACTTTTGAAATTTCAACAAAAATCTACACAAATGTTTAGTTGACTCTGGAGCTTCATCTAATATTTTACCAAGAACAGTTTGCATGAAATTGAATGTTCAGCCTCAAAAATCCATTGTGCACATTGTGCAGTTAGACCGATCCCAAGTCGAAGTAATAGGGGAACTTAATCAAGTTACCATTAGACTTTCATTGAACCCTAAAGTATGTCAAGTCATTGACATTCTTGTAGCTGATATTCCCGAGTTCTACGGCTTAATCCTTAGTAGAGATTGGTCAGAGAAACTCCATGGTTATTTTGTGACTGACTGGTCTCACATGTGGCTTCCCTATAATAGCAAGCCAAATCAAATAAGGGTTGATCGCGAAAAGCATAAAAAGTATATTGTTACTAAATTAGAAGGAGAGAACAAACCAGTCGCGTATAGTAGCAATATCATTGGAAACTACTCAGTCGAATCATTTCTAGGAAATTTCAATGCAAATACTTCACCTTTCTTGGAAAATTCTGTTGTATCGCAAGTTGAAAACTTTTCTCAAACAAATACTTATAAGTGTATAAATTTTGTAGATAAACCTATAGTTAGCTCTTTATTTTGGAAATTATTTTTTGACAGATCTAAATCCAATGATGGAGTGGGAGCAGGATGCATATCAGTTAGCCCAGAAGGGGAAAAAATATGTTAGCATGCAGACTTGAATTTGATTTCACAAACAACACTGCTGAATATGAAGCGTTAGTTCAAGGCCTGTATAAAGCCATCGGCCTTAATATCAAATACCTACAAGTGTTTGGGGATTCATAAATTGTGATAAAACAAGAAATACTATACATTGTTTGTCTAGACATTTGAGACATTATCAATCATTAGTCCAAGACCTCACTTCTCACTTTACAGCGTTTAATATTTCCCCTATCCCCAGACTCCAAAATGCAAGCACCGACCTTTTGGCTAATGTGGCCTCCAAGCTCATTCCACCAGGAGATTGTAGTCCCGATTGATTTTCTATTGAGTTTATTTTTAGGCCTTCTATTCCCAACAATGTCACCAATTGGTGAGTCTTTAATAACGATCCAGATATCATAAGCTTTTTGACATCATCAGGTTCTTATGATGACCAAATAATTGATGAAGATCAACATGACAACGAGCTTAAGCAAGACGCAACAATGAATGATATACCTAAGTCTGTTGTTAATCTGGAAGACTTATATGACCTTAAGGACGGATTCAAAAGACTGACCAACTCAAAACTTCAGAGTTCAACTCTGAGGTTTAGATTGGTTAATCTTGGAACTGACCTTAAACCTCAAAATATCAATCTAGGATTTGAACTTACATCAGATGAAAAATCATCTTTTATACAATTGTTGAAGAAATATAAGAATGTCTTTTCTTAGAACTATGGAGATCTAAAAACATATGACACTTCTATAATTCAACATACCATCCCCATGACATCTGATGAAAAACCTGTGCAGCAGAAATTGAGAAAGATTCATCCCAATTTATAAAATCAGATTAAGTCTGAATTGAATAAACTATTGAAAGTCAAGATTATTTTCCCAGTCAAACATTCTAGGTGGGTCTCCAACCTTGTCCCAGTCAAAAAAAAGAATGGTGATATTTGAATATGTATAGAATTCCTCAATCTCAATAAAGCTTATCCAAAAGACAACTTTCTTTTGCCTCCTATGGAGCAGATATTGCAGTTATTTGCAGGCTTAGAACTAATGTCTTTCCTGGATGGATTTTCATGTTATAACTAGATTCTAGTACATCCATATGACCGGCTAAAAACCACATTTAGAACCAAATTGGGAACCTATGCCTATCAAAAGATGCCATTTGGATTAATCAATGCTAGTGCAACATTCCAAAGAGCCATAGATATATCTTTCAAAGGCTTGGTAAACAAATCAGTGGTAATCTATTTAGATAACATAACTGTATACTCAAAAAAACGTAGTAATCATCTGAGAAATTTAAAACAAATCTTTGAACGTTGTCAAAAGTACAGAATTTCTCTTAATCCCAAGAAATATTTATTTGCATTAAAGGAAGGAAAACTCCTTGGATTCATTGTATCCAAAGAAGGGATTCACATTGACCCTAATAGAATAAGAGAAATTTCTGAAATTCCTTTACCTCATAACCACAAGTCTATGCAATATTTCCTAGGGCAGATAATTTTTGTTAAAATATTTGTCCCTGACTTTTCAAAAATTGTTTTACCTCTTCAATCCATGATTAAGAAAAATTCTCTTTTTAAATGGGGACACACATAGCATGAAGCCTTTAATTTGATTAAACAAGCGATCATAAATGCTCCCTCTTTGGAAACTCCGAATTTTTCTAATCATTTCATTTTATATACTTTTTTTTCCTGGGAAATCATATGCAGCTATATTAACACGGGTCAATGGTAATAAAGCCAAAGCACCAATTTCTTTCTTTAGCTCCAATTTACAGGGGGCTGAATTGAACTATTCATATGTTGAAAAACAAGCCTTTACTGTTGTCAAATCCATAAAGAATTTCAGACCCTTCCTCCTCAAAACCCACACAAAGGTAGTAGTACCATTCTCAATAGTGAGAAATATGTTAATACAAAGGGATGTAGGTGAAAAGAGAGAAAATTGGGTAACGACACTGCAAGAATATGACATTGAAATCAGACCAACTAAAATTGTAAAAGGTCAAGGTTTTTGCAGAATGTTAGTAGAGCAACCAACTTACCAGCACTACAAGATTCAGGTAACGATATACAAGTATATGAGGTAAGCCTTAATGACACTGAATCTAGATATGCTGATCTCATTTTTTATCTAAGAAATGGGTATGCCCCTCCACAACTAAATTACCAAAGAAAATTGGCTTTGAGGCTAAAATCTAGATAATACCAAATCATCAATAATGTGTTATTTAGAATAAATTATGACTCTGTTTTGCTTAGATGTCCTAAAAAATCTGAGGCAAACGAGGTTTTCCAAGAGCTCCATGATGGGCCAGTTGGTGGAAATTTTGGAGGAGATACAACCGCACATAAAATCCTGCATGTTGACTATTATTGGCCAACCTTATTCAAGTATGAACACAGTTATGTAAGGAAATGTAAAGTTAGTCAAACAACTGCTGGCAGACAGAGGAAACCCCCGTTACCATTGCAACCAATAAACATTGAACACCCATTTGAACAATGGGGACTGTAGATAATAGGTCAGATCGTTCCTCACTCCTCTAAGAAGCATAGATACATTCTTACAGCAACTAATTATTTCACAAAATGGGTGGAAGTAATTCCGCTTAAGGTATCCAATCCTGAGAACATCATTGAATTCATCGATCAGTTTATTATTACCAGATTTGGTGTGCCCTCTGCCTTTATGTTTGATAATGCATCTTATTTTTTAGGCAATGTTATGATAGAAATTGCACTTAAAAGAGGTTTTAAACTTAAATACTCTGCTAACTATTATCCTCAAGGAAATGGCTTAGCTGAATCTACAAACAAAAATCTCATAAGAATTATTAAACAAACCATTGATCAAAGTCAAAAAAACTGGCATAAGTCTTTAATATTTGCTCTATGGGCAGATCGAATAACACAGAAGGCCTCCATAGGCACTTCTCCTTTTAATTTGGTCTATGGGAAAGAAGTTATCCTCCCAACAAATGTAGCTATTCCCTCACTAGCCCTAGTTCAATTTATTGAAGAAACTCCTTCCTCTTCTATGCAAGTGAGACAATTACAAATCCTTAAGCTCGAAGAAGAAAGGGAAAAGGCCAAAATTACACATGCACATCATCAACAGTTAGTCAAAGCTTCCTTTGATGCTAATTCTATAAGTACAAAATCCTTTCAGCTCGGAGACCTGGTATTAAAATGGGACAAAGCACACGAGGAAAAAGGTAAGCATACCAAGTTCCAACGAATGTGGCTTGGCCCGTTTTAGATTGTGGAACACATAGGCCCATCAACCTTTTTATTACAATATTTATCAGGCAAGAGAGAATCTCTACCTGTTAATGGGAAGATCCTTAAAAAATATTTCTCATAGAAGATCACCTCTTCTATTCCTTGTATATTATTGTCTTTACTTTTTAGGAAAATAAAAATTTGAGTAGCATTTACTTTTGGCTTTACAAATAATAGTCTCTTTTATATTTTGACTTTTCTCTTGTATAAGTAAAGATGGTTAAGAAGAGGATTTTCGCATTTGAAAAATTAGTTAAGTTTTATTACTCTGAGATTGCTTGTTCTCTACCGAAATTATTTGTCTTTTCCTAAAAAACGACTTTATAAGGAAACCTATGCTCTACCGTCAATCAAGAAAAGTATCTTCAAAAAAGCAAAGTCTCTCTACAGAAAAGCATCAATCTACAATTGTCATCTAGAAACTCTTAAGAAGTCAATGATTCTCCCCATCTAGTAAGATTTCATCCTCAAAGTGTAATTCTAAAATATGCTTAAACTTAAAGGATAAGAGGTCTCATCAAGAGCCAGCTTACCATGATCATAGGGAAATAACTAGCTGACATTACCAATACTGCATATCAAAACAGGGTAATGACTTGAGATTCCATCAATCAAAAGACAAGGGGTCTCATCAAGAGCCAGCTTGTTCAACCAAGTTACAACCAGTGAATGGCATTGTCAATTTTGGTCACCAAACCAAGACAATGGCCTTTGAGGAGTGAAATGAAAACTTTAAAGAAAAGAAAATTATTTAGAAAAACAAGTATATAAACCTGAACTTATCTTTAAGGATTGCATTATTATCTAGATGAGATATTGAATCATTGTTAGTTAAAACGTAACCCTGTCAAGGCTATGGATGCCTGCTCCCAGCAAAGGCTCTACCTATGGCAACTGAGTATACCAAAAAGCTGATCTGTGAGAGTCTCCCCTATTTTTATCTTTAAAACCAAGTAATCACTGATGTAGACAAAGAAAATTTCATATTGAAAAGGATGATCAAAAGAATGATAGTTAGGTAAATGTTGTTTTATTATTCAGAGCAATAATTCTTACCTTATATTTCATGTAATTTTTATTTTCTAAAATTATATTTATTTTGGAAGTTTTTAGAAATTTCAAAAAATTGTCAAAGATAACTGGCTCTTCCAAGTGAATCGCCAATTGTTGTGATATTCAATAACCCACCATTTATTAATAGTGATAGTCAATATTATATCAAAAAATGGGGACCCTTTAAAAAATCCTTCCAAAAATAAGTTTAGCATTTAGGCATTTTTCTTGTTAATTTTTGGAATGAAGCAAGATATCAAAATAAAACCTTTTGAAAAATCTATAAAATGTTTGCCTTTCCACATATCACACGGTCAAGCGTGTCAAAAGCCTTGCCATCCACCAAAACTAGCAAAAAGCGATCAAAAGAGAGCACTGCGCTAGACCTCGAAACTATTAGGTTTCCCATATGAACTAAGTTCTAAAGCATTTCTTATTAAAATAAGGCCTGCATCGCAAATCACCACTCACAAGGAGCACGCCTTAACAAAGTATCTTAAACCATGCGATATGCAAGATTGCGATGACACAATCTCCCTTATCGCATCGCATTAAGAACACTTAAGAGGAGCCCGAAACCTTATCATCATGCGAGATTACGAAATGCGATTGAAGACCCGGACCCAATTCCGAAATATGTTATAAACAAGCACTCAAGTCCGCTACTTAAGGAAAAAGGGATTTACATAGAAAATCCTAACAAATAAGCTATGCTTTGAAACCGATAATGAGCGGCCCGCATTTCGCATCCCGCAAAAACTAAAGAAATGTTAAAGAAAGCACAATAATCACAATGTGATAATGTGATTTGTGATATTGCATCGCAATCGCAAAATCAGAATTTTCACAGTTTAAAGGCTCGTCACCCTAAAAAGTTCTTCCCTAACTTATGATGCAGATCATTAATGAGCACTGAAGCTGGGGATAAGGAACCATTAGTGGGCATTTAGTAAGGGTTAATAGCATTTACATTTGAAAGACAGTTCAACGTGATATGATATCTTCTCACTTGCATTCAAATAAAAACTCCTTTCTTGTCACCTTTTCAAAGTTATCTGCATTATTCATTCTTAGGTTCATTATTATCTTTGTATATCTAATAGCTTTTGTTTTGCTCCATTTTCAGGAAAAATCCATAGAAAGATTCGTTGGGAGAAATGGCAAAGAGGGGCAAGGTAGTCGCATTTGAGAAATCATAAATGACTCCTTTATTCTCTGATACTACATGCAATAGAGATGGAGGAACCTCTACATGGGAAACCATGTATGATTTATTAGAAGAAGATCAACCAATACCTCTAGTAACAAAGGCCACAGCTGATGGTCATGCTTCCTCAGATGCCTCCATCTTCGAGACGACGTGCTCATTTCTGCACCGCATAGCCACGAGACCAAAGATAATTCCGTATATAGATATGGTCAAGTGGATAATTGATTAGGTGGATGTCTCAGAAAAATATTTTAAGAATAGCAGGCATGAGGTTAAGGGATATTTTTCACTACACAACCTGCAACTTATGTACAATCCGCCAAAGCCATAGGCGTTCTACAACAAACAGTTCCTCAAGAAATTTGCTAAGGAGAATGAAGACCCAGAAAATGTTACACGAACCTGGACGCAAAATGAAGTCAAGATAAAAAAGGATAAATCAAGTATTTATTCTACAGCATCTATAGCTCCCCCTCATAGTTTTGCAACGGCCAAGCTATGTAGAATGTTCGGCAAGCCTGATAGTACCAAATTTTCCCTAGAATGGTTGCCATTAATAGATGCAGCCATAAACACAACAATAATGAATTAAGCCCAAATTTTTTCTGATAATTTGGCAAAAGCCATAATAGAGTATAAGAGAAAGAGGAGTATCTCTTCTAGGGTTTACCCTCCATTTTTCATGAGTGCCTATATAATGGACGCTATCTGTTTTGGTTCCAAATTTCCTATCATGGGATGGAAGTGGACTATGAAAGACCCGCTTCCCATTCATATATATCATAAGAATATGTGGGAGTCTCAGTTTCACCCCCACTTTTACAGAATTTGTCAAGGGGTTATGTTGCCTATTCATAAACAGGTCTACAACAGGAATGCCCCTAGATTTTCTAGAGAAGATGAAGTAGATATCCTACCTGTAGCCAAATGGTTTGGGGAGGAGACATTTAAATATATCAGAGTATTCAGGAGCATTTCTTCGTCGCATGTCCTCCCATACTATGTCCCTGATAATATAATGGCAAGTGAGATAGCCTACCAAACAGCAGGAGAAGGTGGGTTGAGCAAAGGATTGAAGGAACAGAAAAACGCCATTTGGCCTACATTTTCGTTGCAATGTGGTGCGTTTTCACTGCACGATTTTGGACATGCATGCAAGGAAGCAGAGATTATGAAATCTCTGAAATTGGCTACATTTCCAGGAAGACAGTATGACCCAAATGGCACCGCCAAAGACTTCACTACTATGGTGAAAGTGAAAATATTCACCCATGAGGAAGATGCATTCAATGACCTCTTCCTACAAAAAGAGACATTTTCAGAAGTAAAGCATATGGATTCACTACTTTTTGCCCCAGATGATCTTAAGGCCTTCCACAAATATAGAGAGAGGAGATTATTACAAGCCATTAGACCTGCTATAGATTGAACCAATAAAGGAGCCAACTCCCAGTGTAAGATTTAAGGAAAGCTCCAGAGAAAATTCTAAAGATAATTCTGAAGCAAAGTCCCAGGAGAAGTCTACCCATGAGTCACAACACTCAGAGCAATAGTCCTAGAATGGGGGTAATAAAAACAAAGAGTTCGAGAAAGACATAGCCGGAACTACAGAAAAAGTACTCGAGCAAACCTCGATGAAGAAACAGGATGGAATTCACTCTACCTCCACCCAGTCGGAAAAACCTCCAGGTGTTAATTTAGAAAAAGAATGGGAATATTTTAATAAAAAGCTCCATACAGAAGAACAAACATATGAAGTGCAAACTCCACGACATAGATCAACTCAAGAGGTTATAGTGGAGAAAATTGTAAGTACTCAAGATATAGAGCTCATTCCTGCCACCCCCACTTCTAAAATTGTTTTAAGAGTTGAGGAAATTCCTCCCTTAGATGTGTTTTATAGTCCTACCCATAAAGTTGTCATCAAAAGGCAAAGGAAAAAAAGAAATTTGGATGTTGCAGTTGTCACCACTCCCGACAATGAACCAAGGGATATTGTCTGGAGAGATTCGCCCATGGACCCATCTGAGAACCTTATGAGATTATCGCAATTTGGGGGAGCCTATGCTACGGCAACTATTGATAAAGAAACTGAGGTTCAAATGCTACTAAGAGAAAAAGAACAAAAGATCATGTTTTTGGAACAACAATTAGAGCAAGAAAAATCTAACCAACAAGTAGAGTTACAAATTTCCAAACTACAGCAGGAGTTTGAACAAATACAAATACAACATCAATCCAGCCTAGCAGAAAGGGATGTGCGGATTCAAATTCTGATAGAGAAGTATAAAGACAGTCCACAAATCGATCAGTTTGTAAAAGAAGTACCCAGCCTTAACGCCCAACTAATGCAACAAAAGGAACTTTTGTGCCAAGAAATCTCATAAGTAAATCCTTATTGCGAGATCAGTGATAAGCTAACAAGCCAAGTCGTCGACATGAGGCTTGAGTATGATGAAATCCATAAAATGATTTCTGACTTTATCACTTGGCAAGAATCAAAAGATGGGAGAAAGATTAATTTTCCAAAACTGGAGTCACATAAAGAAATTCTATTTGCAGACTGGGATTCTTGGCTCAAGCAAGCAGAAAGGGCAACAACGGTCACGATAGCAGCAGCAAATAAGATCATTAAATCCATTAATGAAAATCTACATGGTGCCAACCTGGTTTTTGAATCTATACCAGGATTTCTCCAAACACTAATCAACTGGAGCAGCAATGGAGACAAGCAGCAAAGGAAAGGGAGGAGTTGATCAGACAAATGAGCACGCTGAATGGGGAAGCATAATAGAAATTCTTAGTCAAGCCATATAGCCAGTGGATGACCCTGCATTTCCTAACCACTTCCACACAGAAAATGGTGCCAGAACTGACAGATGCTGTATTTACTGGGCAATTGAAATCTGCGATCGACCAACCGACACAGCTCAAACCAATGACGAATATCTACGATCTTAAGGATCAAATGCAAAGGAGTTAGTCACCTTGTTTTATTCCTATTTTAGTTTCATTTCACATAATCTGAGGAAGGTCTTTTAAACCTCCTCAGCTATTTTTGTAATAAACTATTTTAGGACCTACAATTTTAATATTTAAACCCCTCTCATGAATTTAGAGAGGGGTCCATAAATTTTATCAGAAACATTCTTCAAAACATGCACTTTTGTACCTTTGAGGAGGTTCTGGTAGAATGAATAGAACAAGATCTATTTTCTTTTATATCTAGCATGTTCTACTAAAATTGTACTTTTTCACTCTCAGATGATGTTGGTTTGGTTGGAATTAGTTCGATATTACTGAAACACATGAGAAGAACTTATTACAAATGGTACTTTTATCTTGTGATTTTGTTTTATTTATGTATCAGGCAATAACTTTTCTTCAATTGCTTTATGTATGAAAGTTTGAATTTTGGTTAGCATTATTGCACTTTTCTATGGTGTTGGCTTTAATTTCCTGCTGAATGCGTGAACGATTCTATATGCGATATATTTCTCACAATTGTTTTGGCTAACTATTTATCCAAAACGATTATTGTTAAATGATTTCATTTCTTATTGCAATTGAATGATCTTTATTACCAATTTCTATAGGACATTATTGTAGATCGCATATCTTGCTTTTATTCCTGGGTATAGTTATAGTTAGATAGTGTTTAAAACTAGGATATATGCATGTGATTAATAGTTTAGATTAGATTACACTTAGTTAAATCATTCCCCCGTTACATCATATATCACCCCATCAACACCACCGAAATCTATTTTTGGGAAATGGGTCCCATTAGCTCCAGTCGGATCCACTACACCAAACGGAAAAGGAGTTGCCAACCAAGGTCCGGACGGGGTGGTTTTCCCCCAAGTTGTAGCAATGATTTTCGAGGCTTCAACACGACCCAAGATTTGAGCCACTTTTCTAGCCCAGAATCCTAGCCTCTGCCCAGAACTTGTTGTAACTTTTAGACATCATTAAAAACATGATAACAATGCTGATCAATCAAAATTCACCCTCAGGACTAGGCCTGAGCATCCCCAATCGGGACTGACATTCTGTCAAACACTTGGCATGAATGCAACCTACAGGTCTAGGATATAATACATAGTATAAATGACTGAAACAACTTATTAAACATTATCAGAAGGATCACCTCCTTCTCCATTAAGCTATTATATCATCAACTAGGTCTTGCATCCATCCATTTAACAGTTACAGGTAACCATGACATAAACCAGTCACATAACCATGCTTATAACCATCAATAAACCATGTAAATAGTAGAGATATAACAACCATTAAATCCATATATAAATTAGTGTAAAAGTAAGAGTACTTAGCTTTTATTAATCACAGGAAAATCTGACCAAGTTCAGGACTTGCATGTACCACCCAACCATAGACATGGCTAAACCAAATCTCTCTTTTGACCAGTCACCCACGTGCCATATTCCAAGCATGAATGTGGGATCTCATAGAACAACCAAGGGAATCCAGAGGATAAACCACCTCCACCCTCACCAACCGTGATCACACCAAAACCGGTGCTTCGATCAAAACTGAATAGAACTTTGAATTCTATTCGCAATCCATCACTATCCTTAAGGAATTTTTTGTCTCCTTGTCTCTCAGGATTTACAACAATCCAAACTCAAATCACTAGGCCCTAAACCAAGACTTCTCCCTTAGGCTTTACCGTGTATCCTGCCAAAACTGGTCAAGGGATTCCTAGGCCTTTGGGAAACAACCTTGAGACCACCTCTGCCCCGAATTCTGAAATCAATCCGGCAATTCCAAAGTTCCAAAACTGAAATAAACATCCCAACATACCATGACATCAGGAAAAAGTCTAGGCTAGGCTGAAATCCACTGTCATAACCCGACAATACCATTCCACCAAGAACAAGAGAACCATACACCAACATGCAAAGTCATGCATGTCGAAACCAGCTAGGAAATCACACATGAAAAAGGTTACCTGCAAGTATTCCTGTTGAAGTTGCTTGATCATGCTTTGCTTTCCTTGTTCCTTGCTTGCCTTCCTTTCCTTTGCTTGCTTTTTCTTTCCTTGACCCAAAGCTAGTGTGCTCCAAGAAAACTCTAAGTGACCAAGAGAGAGGGAGAGAGAGAGAGATTGAATAATGAGAGAGCTCCAAACTTGAACTTGACAAAAGCCATGAACTAATCCTCATAAGCCTTTTTATGCATGACCCCTTTAATTTCTTCATTTTCCATTATTTTCCTTCAATTTACTCCTCACATGCAACTTGTGACCTTTAACCTTCCTTTTCTCATAATTTCCTTTATTTTCATAAATAAATGTGTTAAAAATGCATTTTTTCCTTTTAATGCCTTTGTCTTAGCCTTTGTCAATTTCCTTAGTCAAAAGACACATCCAGTGATGCCCACTAGAATATATTTGCCCAACTTTCAGCTTGGAATAAGTGTCCCTTAACCGTGGTCTTATTTTGTCTTTATTAACTTTTATTAAATGAAATTTTCACCAGGGTTGTTACACTAATCACCCTTTGACATGGTTTTAAATTATGGTTGTGTAACAGCCCTATTGAAAATTCCCTGTAATAAAAGTAAATAAAGGAAAAACTAATAACCACGGTTGATGGAACACTTATTCCAAGTTGAATTTTGGGCGGGACATCCTAATGTGGGTGTTCATTGGTTTAATGGCTAAGGAAATTGGCAAAGGAAATGGCTAAGGCTTTGGAAAGGAAAAATGGAATTTTTGGTACATTTATTTATGAAAATAATGGAAATTAGTAGAAAAGGAAGGTGAAAGTTCATGGGTTGCATGTGAGGAGAAAATTGAAGGAAAATGATGGAAAATAGATGCCTCATTCATAAAAAGGTATCTGAGGATCAATTGGTAACCTTTTGTTATTTGATTTTTGGAGCTCTCTCATTATTCTCTCTCTCCTATGATCTTGGACACTTAGAGTTTTCTTGGGGCATTTTTTAATTGGATCAAGAAAGGAAAAGAAGGCAAGAGGAAGAAAATATCAAGCAGGGAAAGGTTGGATCAAGCAGCTACAGTTGGATTCATTGCACGTATTGATTTGCATGTATATTTTCCTTACTAGATTTGGCATGCATGGCATTACATGTGGTTATTTTCTATCATGGCCTAGGTTTTGTTAGGTGTAATAGTGTTTTCAGCCTAGCCTTGTCATTTCCGGATAACCATGGTTTGATGGGGTTCTCATGTTTTGGTTGAGCTGGATTGTCAGATGGATTCAAAGCTGAGTGGGGTGGATCTCTGAATGATAGAGAACATGGCCTAGTGGTCCCTGAACCGGACTGTGGATCACGATAAAGCCACTGGCCTAGTGACCCCTGAGCCAAATTGTGGGTTGCGGTAAAGCCAGGATTGTGTTGCCTTGGTGGGCCTAGGAATCCTTGCTAGTGAATGGTAGGATATATGGTAAAGCTAAGAGGTGATTTTCTCTCCATTGGGCCCAGTATCTTGGTTTTGGGATATGCGGTAAAGCCTAGAGAGTGGGTCTTGGTTTAGGGCCTAGTGATCTGGGTTTGGATTGTGGTAAAGCCTGAGAGACTAGGAAATAGGAAAATTCCTCACAGTGTAGGTGGAGAAATTTGGTGGCATCCATGCTTGTTTGGCCTAGTGATCGGGTGGAGATCACGGTAAATCTTGTTATGATGTGTTCATTGTGTTTGCCTAGTGATCTGAGATGGATTACGGTAAATCCTGGTTTCTATTGATGAGGGTGAGGTGGTTTAGCCTCGATATACCCTGGTTGGTTATTTTGGTTTGAGTCCCACATTCATGCTTGGAATATGGCACGGGGTGTTGGGTTGTGTTATATTCTTTCCACGACTAACCTACGTAGTTAAACGGGGGGTCACAGGGGGGGCGGCAGCCCCCCCTGTCCGGGGGGTTTGAGGGGGGCGGGTAGCCCCCCTCTACGGGGTCCGGGGCAGCGCCCTGGGAAAAAAAATTTTGGACCCTATATTAGGTTGGGCGAACCTACCTATGGTTTTGTGCATGATTTTCGCACATGGTATTGGACGCGATGGTTTTTCGGTCCATGGTATTGGATGCTTCGGCATGTATAAATATGTATTGTAACATTGAAAGGAACATAATGAAAAATCAAGCTGGTAGTCCCGGTTTTGGGATCCAGGGAAAAATCTCTGTGCATATGTGTTTTATGGGTTATGCTCTCGCATTGTTTATTTTCTTTGTTTAAGAATTCGTATGCAGATAATTTCTGTACAGGGTTAAAACCTACATTTGGTATCAGAGCTGTTTTGGCTTCAAGGGGACACCTTTGTTGCTGAGGGGTTTCGCTCGGGCCTGTGGTAGACCCTGTTCAGTGGGAGATCTGCGAGATCGATTCTGGTGGTGAAAGAAGATGGTGAGCAGTGGAAAGATCGAGATTGAGAAGTTCAATGGTCAGATTTTTGAGTTGTGGAAACTCAAGATGGAGGATCTGTTGGTCGATAAAGATCAGTGGATCGCGGTAGATCCGGGTACTAAACCATCGGGAGTGACCGATGAAGAATGGAAGAAATTGGATCGGAAGGCAAAGAGCACAATACGATTGTGTGTCTCAGATTCAGTATTGCTGAATGTATCAGGGGAAGCTACGACAAAGGCTTTGTGGGTCAAGTTAGGGACTTTGTACCAATCTAAGTCTCTGGTGAATAAACTGTTCCTGTGGAAAAAGCTTTATAACCTGAGGATGAAAGATGGAGACTCGGTGACAGAGCATCTGAATGCGTTTAATACTGTGGTAAGTCAATTATTATCTGTTGATATTAAAATTTCAGATGAAGATAAGTGCATCAGTCTATTGTGTTCTCTACCAGATTCGTGGGATAGTCTGGTTATTGCAATAGGTAGCAATGCAACTGCTTTGCAGTTTGATGAAATAGTCTCAGCCTTGCTGACGGAGGAGATGAGACGGAAGAATATGGACAACCAGAATGGTGATGCCTTGTCTGTACGAGGACGGTCCCAGAACAGAAACAAAAATAAGTCATCGAGTGGGAGATCTGAATCTAGAGGGAGATCTAAATCTCCAGGAAAACCTACAAAGGTGGTGTGCTGGAAATGCGGAAAGGAAGGGCACTTCAGAAGGGATTGTAAATCTAAAGCTCCTGATAAAGGAAAGGGATCTGATGATGCTCCTTCTGCAGAGGCGAAAACCACCTCAGATGAAGGTGGGGATGTGTACTTGGCTTCTTCAAGTACACATGTAGATCATGAGGCATGGTTGATTGACTCAGGTGCATCCTTTCACTTCACTCCCCATAGAGAGTGGTTCTACGAGTATGAGAAATACGATGGTGGTGATGTCTTCTTAGGAGATGATAGGAAGGCTAGAATCATTGGTCGGGGAAAAGTAAAGTTGAAGTTGCAAGGTGGAAGGGTTAGAACACTTCCAGGTGTTCTACATATTCCTGCATTGGCCAGAAATCTGATTTCTGTAAGCAAGTTGGATGATGCAGGTGTAAAGACGGTGTTCGAGAAAGATACCTGCAAGATGGTTCGAGGAGCACTGATATTGATGTGGGGAGTTTGGATTGGAACTCTGTACAAGCTGCAAGGTAGCACTGTTGTTGATGGGTGCAATAGTTCTATGGTTCCTGAAAATGGAGTAGAAAATCTAGTGGTCTCTGGAGAGAAGACCATGTTGTGGCATCAAAGGCTTGGACATATTGGAGAGAAGGGCCTTCGAATACTTCATGGTAAAGGTATGGTAGAAGGTATGAATGATAGCTCTCTGGATTTTGATTTCTGTGAAAATTGTGTGTATGGGAAGCAGAATCGAGTGAGTTTCCCCTCTGGTGGTAAGAGGACGAAACAGATATTAGAGCTTGTGCACAGTGATGTGTTTGGACCTGTGAAGGTTCCATCACTGGGTAATTCTGTGTACTATGTATCATTCATAGATGACTTCTCAAGGAATACATGGATATATTTCCTTAAGAAGAAATCTGAAGTCTTTGAAAGGTTTAAAGAATTTAAGGCTCTGGTGGAAAATCAGACAGAGAAGAAGATAAAGGTGCTGAGGACAGATAATGGTGGAGAATTTTGCAGCAAGGAATTTGAAGAATTTTGTAAGAAGTGTGGTATAGCACGGCAGAAGACTACTCCATATACACCTCAGCAAAATGGAGTCGCAGAAAGAATGAACAAGACGTTGATGGAAAGGGCAAGAAGCATGCTCAGTGGTGCCGGGTTAGGACAGGAATTCTGGGCAGAGGCGGTGGAT
The DNA here is from genome assembly GCA_031772625.1 of Pinus tabuliformis. Lineage (NCBI taxonomy): Eukaryota > Viridiplantae > Streptophyta > Pinopsida > Pinales > Pinaceae > Pinus > Pinus tabuliformis. The sequence goes on from CM062807.1 coordinate 306,062,905, forward strand.
ACTGCACGTTACCAGATCAACAAATCACCCTCATCAGCGTTGGAGGATAAGACTCCACAAGAAGTATGGACTGGTAAGAAACCCTCTCTTTCACATCTGAGGGTATTTGGATGTGATGCATATGTACATGTTCCAAAGGAGAAACGAACCAAGTTGGATAGTAAATCTGAAAAGTGCATATTTATTGGGTATAAGGATGGTTTAAAGGGTTATAAGCTTTGGAACCCAACACGGAAGGTTGTGTACAGTCGAGATGTGGTGTTCAGAGAGGTAAAAGATGTTATTCAATCTGAAGTCCAACCAAAGGAACCTGAGAAGATAGAGTTTGAGCCAAAGGAGGAAGAATCAGACTCTGCAGCAGAGGAGGAATCAGAAGATGAAGAGCCACAAACTCCGGCTGTGAGAAGATCAGGTCGAGAAAGAAGGCAGCCAGAAAGGTATAGTCCATCTGCTTTCAGTTCAAATTTTGCTTTGTCTGTTACTGATGATGATCGGGGAACTGTGAAGGAAGCAGTGGATTCAGAGGATGGAAAACTCTGGAAAGAGGCCATGGTTGATGAAATGGCATCTTTGCACAAAAATGAGGCTTGGGATCTGGTAGAGTTGCCGGCTGGAAGGAAACCCATTGGCAGCAAATGGGTGTTCAAGAAGAAGACTAATGCAGAAGGAAAGGTGGAGAAATACAAAGCTCGGTTGGTAGCAAAAGGTTATTCCCAGGTGCCGGGAATTGATTTTGGTGATATTTTTTCTCCTGTTGCCAAGGTAGCTTCTATTAGATTGCTTTTATCTGTTGCTGCTGCTTTTGATTTTGAGGTAGAACAGATGGATGTGAAGACAGCATTTCTTCACGGGGATTTGGAAGAGGAAATCTACATGAGGCAACCTGAAGGCTTTGCGGTGAAGGGTAAGAAAGAACTGGTATGCAAGTTAAAGAAGTCTCTGTATGGGTTAAAACAGTCACCAAGGATGTGGTATCAGAAATTTGATACATTTATACGGGGACTTGGCTTCACCAGAAGCAAAGCAGATCATTGTGTGTATTTTAAATTAATTGGTGACCGTGTTATTTATCTGGTCTTGTATGTGGATGATATGTTGCTGGTTGGAAATGACAAAGAAATTATCCAGGATTTGAAGACCCAATTGTCCTCCAAATTTGACATGAAAGATCTTGGTGCTGCAAACTATATTTTGGGCATGGAAATTAAAAGAGATCGGGCAAAGAGGAAGCTCTGGTTAAACCAGAGGAAGTATGTCGAGACAATACTGCAGAGGTTTAATATGCAGGATAGTAAACCGGTGAAGGTTCCTATTCCTGTAGGTGTGAGGTTATCTGCTGAACAGTGTCCCAAGACACAAGAAGAGGAAGAGGACATGTCCCGTGTTCCATATGCAAGTGCAGTCGGTAGCCTGATGTATGCAATGGTCTATACTAGACCAGACATTGCACATGCAGTGGGAGTATTGAGCAGGTTTATGTCAAAACCTGGGAAGGAGCACTGGACAGCAGTGAAGCGGGTTTTCAGGTATTTGCGTGGCACTAGTGATTATGGTTTGTGCTACCAAGGAAGACCAAGATTGGAGAGAGTGTTGGATATTCATGGTTTTGTTGATGCAGACTGGGCTGGAGATCTGGATCAGAGAAGATCTACAAGTGGTTATGTGTTTAACCTATTTGGAGGTGCAGTCAGTTGGATGAGTAAGAAACAATCTGTAGTGGCACTATCAACTACAGAGGCAGAATACATGGCAGCCACTCATGCAAGCAAGGAAGCAGTTTGGTTGCAGAGATTGTGTTCAAGTATGGGGTTAGTACAGGGAGCTATAATAATAGACTGTGACAGCCAAAGTGAAATTTTCTTGGCAAAGAACCCTGCTTATCATCCAAAGACAAAGCACATTGATGTTCAGTATCACTTTGTGAGGGATGTGATAGAAGACAAAAAGGTGTTGCTGGTAAAGGTGGACACTTTGAAGAATACTGCAGATGCATTGACAAAATCTGTGAGCTCTGAGAAGTTCTCTTGGTGTAGAGAAACAATGGGTGTTTCAGGGCTGGAAAAATGACTAAGCTCTCCTGTGGCCCCCTGTGGAAAGAAAACAACAAGTGGGAGATTGTTGGGTTGTGTTATATTCTTTCCACGACTAACCTACGTAGTTAAACGGGGGGTCACAGGGGGGGCGGCAGCCCCCCCTGTCCGGGGGGTTTGAGGGGGGCGGGTAGCCCCCCTCTACAAGGGTCCGGGGCAACGCCCCGGGAAAAATTTTTTTGGACCCTATATTAGGTTGGGCGAACCTACCTATGGTTTTGTGCATGATTTTCGCACATGGTATTGGACGTGATGGTTTTCCGGTCCATGGTATTGGATGCTTCGGCATGTATAAATATGTATTGTAACATTGAAAGGAACATAATGAAAAATCAAGCTGGTAGTCCCGATTTTGGGATCCAGGGAAAAATCTCTATGCATATGTGTTTTATGGGTTATGCTCTCGCATTGTTTATTTTCTTTGTTTAAGAATTCGTATGCAGATAATTTCTGTACAGGGTTAAAACCTACACAGGGGTGAATGGATGAAGAGATATTTGGCTCAACCATTCTATGGTCAGGTCGAGCGTGGTAGTCCCATCTTCAATTGGTTTATTGCATTCATTAATGAAAAATCCATTCCCTTGATTTTCATGTGTAAATGTACTGATGTATATGTGGATTTTATGGCTGAAATGCTTATGACATTTATGCCCCTATTATGTTGGTTATATGTATGTTTTATGACAACAGCTATGTATGGCTCTCAGTATGTTTTTACTTGTAAATGAATGGATAATGTATCTATGGCCTAATAGATGATAATGCAGCAAATGACATGAGGGAAAAAAGGTTCATAGTGATTCTCATATAAGTATGTGATCCCTACACTTGATTTGTTGTTGACACCTGTAAGTTACATGTTGATGATATGTTTGATGAAATTCCTGGCATGGCTAGTAGGGGTTTGATTAAGGTCTTGTTCAAATTATTTCTTTTGCATCATTGTTTCCATGTTATTTTACTGTTCTTGAGTTATCATTCCATTCTGAGAAGTGACCTGGGCTCTTGGCCTGAAAAAGTGGCTCAAATCCCAGAGTCGCTGGCATAGAACTGACAAATTTATTCTATGGTCACTAGCAGGTAGGCCTGTGAGAGCAACTTTGGGTGTTTGTACACTCTGTTGCCTATAACATGAGAGAGACTAAGGCCTAAGACGTCCAGAACATCAGTGAGACCCAGGGCAGGATGTCTCAGTGGCTTACATGTCTTTTGAGGGTTCTGTTTTTGATGTGGATAGGTTGGTTGATGTGTTTCATCAATTCCACCTCCTTAAGGGTACATAGGAGGTCGAATCCAATCATAGTAGTCTCTCGTCGCATGTTTACATGGTTGGCATGGTTACTTGGGTAGATGTGGAAGGAGGGTGTTACAGAGTAGTATTAGAGCATGGTTCACCCCTTGGACTAGATGGGTGGTGTGTGATGGCCATGCATGCATGTGTGTCTCTTACACGTGTATTCTATGTGCTTGTTACATTTGCTTGATGATTGATTATGGTTGAAGTACGGTTTTCATGGAGAATTTGATGATTGGTTTTGTGGAATTCATCGTCACAAGTATATTATTGGTTAGATATTGTTACATGTTGATTTTATGTTTTCTACTTACATCCTTGTATGTTGGGTTGCATTCTTGTAGGTTTGATTACATGTATCAGTCTTGTATATTTATTACAAGAATTGATCTCTTATGCTCGACTACATGCATTTATGTGTATGTGTAGTTGATTTGGTATTGCTTATGCAAGTTGATGGTTGCATGTGGCAATGTGTACAATGGAGTAATGGTTGTTGTCATGCATGAGGTCATAGCATGCATTATTAATATGGCCTTTCATTGATAATTGGACCCTAGCTAGAATGATGTTTATGCATTGATGCACTTACTTGTTATATGTCTATATGTTGTTATGATTATGTTATACATGTATCACGTCAATTTGATGATCTTGCAGACGAGGTATCCTCCCCAAATTATACTAAGGTGCATTGATTTATTGTGATTTGGTTTATCTAGTATATTATGCATTACAGGAAAGAGATCAAATGGCTAGCAAGGTGGTAGACTACATAGAATCTCCCTATGAATCAGATGGACAACATCTTGTGGGGAATTCTTATGATTTGGCAGACACATTGATAATATTGAAGGAAGAGATAAGGGGTTGTAAGGAAAATAATGACCGGATCATACAGGCATAAGAGAAACAAGCAGAGGTTAATGCTATACTTCTTCAGAGTTTGTCAAACTTGCAACGACAAGGGTCGCTTTGGATCAGCCATGGACATGAGGATAGAACTAATGGGGCATATGGAAGTAAGTTTTCTGGTAGACACAAGTCGGATAGATATGATACGATGAGAGATGACAGGTTGTTGGACACTCCTAATAGAAGGGGTGATGAGTACAGGTTCTATTCTAGTTCTGTTTCTTATAGATATCATGATCGTCATCGTTATCATCCTTACAAGAGGAGTGATAGGGGATACTTTATGTGTTGATTCACTTACTTGTTCTATGTCTATATGTTGTTATGATTATGTTATACATGTATCATGTCGATTTGATGATCTTGCAGACGAGGTATCCTCCCCAAATTATGCTAAGGTACATTGATTTATTGTGATTTGGTTTATCTAGCATATTATGCATTGCAGGAAAGAGATAAAATGGCTAGCAAGGTGGTAGACTACATAAAATATCCATATGAATCAAATGGACAACATCGTGTGGGGCATTCTTCTAATTTGGCAGACACATTGAGAATATTGAAGGAAGAGACAAGGAGTTGTAAGATAGATAATGACCGGATCATACGGGCACAAGAGAAACAAGCAGAGGTTAATGTTATACTTCTTCAGAGTTTGTCAAACTTGCAACGACAAGGGCCACTTTGGATCAGCCATGGACATGAGGATAGAACTAATGGGGCATATGGAAGTAAATCTTCTGGTAGACACAAGTCGGATAGATATGATACGGCGAATGACAGGTTTTTGGACACTTCTGATAGAAGGGGTGATGAGTACAGGTTCTATTCTAGTTATGTTTCTGACAGACATCATGATTGTCATCGTTATCATCCTTACAGGAGGAGTGATAGGGGATACTTTCCAGATGAATTCAAGAAATCAAAACCACCTACTTTTGATGGAGATGTGAATAAGTCGGAAGATGTAGATGTTGGGATACTTGGGATGAACAAATTATTTGACTTGCATAAGTACACAGATAACATGAAGGCCATAGTAGCTATCTTCAACTTGAAAGGTAAAAGTATAAATTTGGTGGGAAGATGTTAAGTGGGTCAGAGACTGTTGAGTCTTGAAAATGTCATTCATTTCCATTACACTTTCACTATTATGTCCATTATATCACCTCCATTTCACTACTATGTCACCACATTCATCCCACTTTCATTATCATTGGGCCACATTTATGTTTTTCCAATCTTTATTAATTCTAAGCCTTTTAAGTGAATTTGTGGTTAAAAATTAGAAAATAATGTGCATATGCTTATACCTAACAAATGGGTTGAGGTTGTTGACATGTGTAGGTTGAAATGAGACTTCTAGAAGACCCTTATGTGGCACTCTAAGGCCAAATTCGAATTTGGTTAGAAAGAATCATGGGATCATGAGGATATGTGTCACATCTCCTAATTGTATTGTAACTCTAAGAAGACATGTGTCTTATCAGTTCCTATTTTGATTAGGACTCTAGAGGTAGAGGGAGAGATTCATGGACTCTCATTAATGAGATGGCTTCTCATCTTTTTGTATAAATAGGAAATCTCTCTCCTTCATTAGTTAGTCTTTTAGCTTGTGAGTTCTTTAGCTTGGAGTTTGTAGTTCTTCCTTGATGGCTTTTGAAAGCTTTGGAGAGCTTTGCTGTACTTTGTAATTTTGAAGAATTTGAATAAAACTTTGATGTTTTCAACATGGAAGGAGATGTGAAGTAGATGTCATGGAGCATATTAGAATGTAAGCTAGAGTAGATTTCATTTTGTAAATTTTGCTTTGATTTAATTATGTCATTTGATTGCTTTCAAGTTTGATAGATTAGATTTTTCATTCATGCAATTTTAATTCATGCAAGTGTGTTCAACCAGTTGATTGTAGGTTAGTAATGCACATAGCTTTTTAATGACTAATGACATGACGGAATCATCTTGTCCTTCTGCTGATTTTTTTTTTTTGAGTTCTAATTCCAGCATTGTTATTTCAATCAGTTTTGTTTTGCTCATTTACTTTCCTGCAATTTAGATATCATATTGCTTAAATTGTTCATGATTGCTTCCCATAAGGTAGATTGAGTTGAAGGGTAAAGGATCAGAAGAGTTGAAGTAGTGTGATTAGTTTCCTTTATGCAATTTAATTTCTTGCAATTTAGATATCATATTGCTTAACTTGTTCATGATTGCTTCCCATAAGGTAGATTGAGCTGAAGGGTAAAGGATCAGAAGAGTTGAAGTAGTGTGATGAATTAGTTGCTTTGCTTTCAGTCTTTGAGTTGCTTTAAGTTTAGTTTTTACTTTCTTTTTCATACAGCAGCAAGGATATTGGGTTTCATAGTCACTAGCTCATTGATTGGTTGTTGCATTCCATTTTGATTGAAGTAGCTGTATATTTACACTTTTGTTCAAGTACTACTTCCACCAATAACATGTTTTGAGATCTTTTGAAGTGCTTACCATTAGGGACTTAGGCCTTAGGCCTTGTCTTGAAATCTCTATCCATACTTGTCCTTTAAAAGTATTCTTAAGACCTTAGAATAGGATTTCCATTTGCATTAGACACTTTAGGAAACCAACAAAAACAAAACCCAAAAACAAAATAAAATCTATAAAACAACGAAGTAAGAAAAAGGTTAACTAAGCACATATGGTGCACCACACTTCATCAGTTTACGATACCCGGATTGATAATTTATGTAGAGAAATTTAAGACGTTAAATTGGCTAGACAGAGACATCAGGACAAATGATTTGAGTTGGAAAGAGTTCAAGAGGCTTTTCAGGAAGAAATACTTGTCATAGACGTACTACGATAGTAAGGCCAATGAATTCTATGAGCTAAAGATGGTATCAATGAAAGATGAAGAGTACATGACCAATTTTCTGGAGATATTGAGGTATGTACCATATCTTACTGATGAGAAGGCTAAAGTTCAATGATTTGTCAGTGGTTTTCCATTAACATTTAGAGATCAGATTGAGTATGATGAGCCTCGGTCACTTAAGGAAGTTATTGGGAAACTGAAGCATTGCTATGAACAATCAAAGCATAAGAATGAATCTCAGCAAGGATGGAAGGGAAAAGACAAAGGTAAAGGTAAATGGCAACCTAAGAGGACAAGGCCTCAGCATGCAGATGAAAAAGAGAATGTGGCACCACAAAAGAAGTTTAATGTAGCTAGACAGGGACATGAGTCGCAACAACATCATATAGGTGTGGGTACTAGTCGGTTGGAGTGTTGGACATGTGGCATGGAACAAATTAAGAGAGATTGTCCATAGAATCAGGGTGGTAGGCCTCAGATATACAGTGCACAGGAGGCACGAACTATTGGGGATGTTGGGCGGAGCATTCCTTGTATCTATGCAGAAGTGGACAACGGACAGGAAGAACCCTCGGCATCTATCATTGAGATGGATGAGTCTTGGTTAGTGGAGTTGGCTAAAGGTACAAAGAAGCAAGTTCATCATTGGTTAAGATCTTGTGCATTTTATTTGAATGGTATGCCTACTACAACACATCTAAATGTATTACCGATGGCATCATACAATATGTTGTTGGGCATCGATTGGTTGTATCTTCATAGAACCAAGGTAGATTGTTATGACAAATCTATTAAGTGTGTTGATGAAAATGGAGAACCAAGAGTCTTGTAGGGTAAGAAGAAAGCCACATCAGTTAGGATGGTGACAACTATACAAGCAAAGCGTAGTCGCAAGAAAGGGTGTATGTTATTTGTAGTACACATTTCTAGTGACAAGGATGAGGAGGTTGAGGATGGAGATGTGTTGAGAAGGTACCCAATATTGCACCAGTTTCAAGATGTATTTCTTGAGTACATTACAAAGTTTCCACCTGACAGGGAAGTAGAATTTTCGATTGAGCTAGTTCCAGGGGAAACTCCAACATCAAAAGCACCTTACAAGATGAGCACACCTGAGTTGGTCGAGTTAAAGTTGCAGTTGAAGGAAATGTTGGACAAGGGATATATTAAGCCAAGTGTATCACCTCGGGACGCATCGGTCTTGTTTGTGAAGAAGAAAGATGGAACCCTCAAATTATGCATTGACTATAGGCAGTTGAACAAAGTGACTATCAAGAACAGGTACCCTTTGCTGAGGATTGATGACTTATTCAATCAGCTAAAGGGAGAAACAGTGTTCTCGAAGATTGACCTGAGAACTGAATACCATCAAGTACGCATCAAAGAGGAGGAAAATTACAAGACAAGTTTCCCGACCAGTTGTTGAAGGCTCGAAAAATTGGGACTCCAACAAGGGGGATAACCACCCATTCTGAACCTTAAAGCAGCTCCTTTTCCATTTGGACTGGCGGTTCTGACTGGGGATGATGGGATCAGTTTCCCAATCAATTTATGATGTTTGTGGTAACGGGATGATGTTTTTCTTTTTTGGGGTTTATGAGGTGAATACTTGTCCTAAATCTAATCTATCTTCTAACTATCATATGCAATCTATCATAATCAAAGAAAACATCTAAGGTTAAGACTATCTCGGGAGTAATGTTGAAGTATGCGATGTAAAATGATTTCTAAAAGCGACTGATAATGAAGATCATTCAATCACAATAAGAAGAGAATCCATTTAAGAATGGTTGTTTCATATAAAAAGTTAACTAAAACAATATTAGAAATATATCGCAAAAAGAGTCATTCACATATTCAGTATAAAGAGTAAGTCATCACCATACAGAAGTGCAATAATGATAACTAAACATTTAAACTTTCATATATAAATAACTGAAAATGATTTATTGCTTAACACATAAGTAAAAATCATTAGGAGATAAAAATACCATTTGTAATATGTCCTACTCATGAGCTGTAGCAATATCGATCTATCTTCAAATCACTTAACATCAACTAAGAGTACAAAAGTGAAATTTCAGTAGCATATGTTAAACTCAAATAGAAAATAAATCTCGTTCCATTTATTTTATCAAAACCTCCTCAGTGGGGGGCAAGATGCACGTTCTAAAGAATGTTTTTGATAAAACTATGGACCCCTCTCTAAATGCATGAGAGGGGTTTAAATACTACTCTATGAAATCTAAAAATAAATATTACAAAAATAGATGAGGAGGTTTAAACGACCTACCTCATTTTAATCAAAACTAAACAAAACAAATATAAATTATATCTATGACTAATCCTACATCTGATTCTTTAGATCGCAAAAAACCAGAATCAATTTTAAGAGTGTCGGTTGGCCGACTTCAACTTTTAACAGTCCTGCAAATACGGCGTTGGTGAGAGATGGCACTATCTTCTCGGCGGAAGTCATCAGGAACTTCAGGGTCATCCATTGGCTGTGTAGCTTCACCAGGTACTGCCAGTATGCTTCCCAATTCAATATATTTACCTGTTTGATTGCCTCTGCCCTTTCCTCCACTGCTTGATTCCATTCTTCTTGAAGCTGTTGTGCTTTTGGAAGAAAGCCAGGGGTAGTTTCTAGTACCAAATTAGCTTTGTGTAGATTTTCATTTACGCATTTGATGACATTGTTTGTTGTTGTCGCCGCATCTTCCATCGCCTGTTCTGCTTCCCTTATCCAAGAATCCCATTTCGCAAATAAAATCTCTTTATGTGATTCGTCAATTTTGGGCACGTATGCTCTTTTCCCTTCTTCGGATTTTTGCCAGTTTAAGAAGTTTGAGACTTTCTTAAAAATCAAATCATATTCGAGTCGCAATTCTACGACTTGATTTGTAATATTATCGCTCATTTTGCAATGGGAATTCCATTGCGAAATTTTTTGGCATAATAGTTCTTTCTGTTGCAAGAGCTGGGAATTGAGACCAAGTGCCTCTGTGATAAACTCTTCAATTTTGGGATCATCTTTATGCGGTTCTATCATACCCTGTAACTATTCTTCTTTACTAGCTAAACTGCTTTGATGGAAGTCTTGTTGAAGTTTTGCCACTGTGTTTCTGCTTGTTGATTGATGCTGACTTGCTGTAACTGTTGTTCCAAAAACGAAATCCTATCTTCTTTTTCTTTAAGTAGCAATTGAACCTTTGCTGCTTTATCAATAGTTGCTAAAGTGTATGCACCTGCGTCTGTGAGAGCCTAGTGAGATTTGTCGATGAATCTGTAGAGGGATCTTTCCAAAGAACATCCAGAGGTTCATCCTCGGGAGCGAGTACAGAATCCAACTTTCTTTTCTTTCTTTGCCTTCTGACGACAGTTTTATGTTGAGGGCTGTAAAATACATCTAGAGGAGGAATTTCCTCTATTCTTAGTATGATCTCAAATGATGGAGCAATAGGAATGTGCTCCATTTCCTGAGTGTTGACAGCCTTTTCTATTACCATTTTTGTGGTCGTCTCTTCTAGATTTGTTGGTGGATCTGCGCTTTGTTCTTTTGTGTTAAGTATCTTATTAAAATTTTATCATTCCCCTTCTAGATCAATTACTAGCGGCTTTGTTTGCTTTGTAAGGGGAGTTGAAACCTCAGTTTGTTTTATTGATGAAGTCTGCTGATCAGACTCTACTGTAGACTGAGCTGTGTCTTTTATTGATTCCTCATCCTTACTATGTTCATCCTACGACTGATTATCAGACCTTTTTTTATGATTCTTTTTTTGAACTTGTTTTGGACTTTTCTTTTGAATCATCACTTATGCTAACGCTGGGAGTAGGTTCTCTTATTGGTTCGATGAGTAATTGGTCCAATGGGACCTTAGATAACCTCTGTTTTATGTAATTGTCAAAATTCTGGAGAATTTCTTGGTCAAAAAGAATTCGTGCTATATGTTGAACCTCTTTGAAAGTGTTTTTCTGTAGGAAAACATCATCAAAGCGATCTTCTTCAAGGGAAAATACTTTATTTTAACCATTGTAGTAAAATTACTTACAACACTAAAGGGATCATATTGCCTTCTCGGGAATTTTGGTATTTGTAAAGATACTACATTATTAACTTCTTTGAAAGCATGACCTAAGTCATGCAATGCAAATGCTCCGCATACTACAGGAAATTGAGGCCAAATGGCCTTCTTGGAATCTTTCAGTACTTTACCCATTCCCCCTATGCCGCAAATCTGATAGGCTATTTCCCTAGCCATCAGTTTGTCTGGGATGTAAAAAGGTAGCACATGGGGTGAAGCAATGCTACCAAATACTTTTATATACGTGAACAATTCTTCCCCAAACCATCTTGCCACGGGGAGAATATCTACCTCCGCTTCTTGAGAAAACCTTGGGGCATCTCTGTTGTAGATCTGTTTATGGATCAGGAGTATAACTCCGTGACAAATTTTGAAGAAATGTGGCACAAAACTTGATTCCTACATGACTTTGTGATAAATCTGAATGGGAAGTGGATTTTGTACCATCCACTTCCATCCCATAATAGGAAATTCGAAAACAAAACAAATAGCATCCAACATAGGCGCTCATAAAAAATGGAGGGTAAACCCTCGAAGCAATGCTTTTTTTCTTATGTATTCTAAAATTGCAGCGCCTAAATTATATGATAGGATTTGGGCCTAATTCATTATTGTGACATTGATAGCCGCATCCACTAGTGGTAACCATTCTGATGAAAAATTGTTGGTGTTTGGTTTACCGAACAGTCTACATAACATAACAGCGGAAAAACAGTAAGGGGAACAACGAGAACCAGTGGCGTACATGCCATTTTTATCCTTTTTTAGTATTTCCTCATTGTTTGACCAGTGCTTTGTGCATTCTACCAAGTCTTCATTCTTCTTGGCGAAATTTTCGATAAATTGCTTATTGTAGCTGGCCTGGGGTTCTGGTAAGTGGTACATACGCCTCAAATTGTTTGGAGTGAATGACCCCATGATTTCCTGGCTTGTCATCTTGAACTGTTTGTCAGATATGTATGTGTCATCTATAATCCATTCCACCATGTTGGTGTAGGGGAGTATCTTTGGCCTTGCTACAATGCGGTGTAGAAATGAACATGCAAGTTCAGTTATGGATGCATCAAAAGAGCCGCGTCCATCCGCTATAACTGTTACTTCCATAATTCTCTATTTTTCCTCCTCCAACAACTGATACATATATTCCCACGTAGATGTTCCTGCATCCTGATTACAGGTAGTGTATGTGAATAATGGGGTCATTTCTGACTTTTCAACAGCGGGAATCTTTCCTTTCTTCCCCATTTCTTCGTATGTTCTGCTCTATGTGTTCTTCCTGAAAGTTGCAAACAGAGAGAAAATTATGATAAAAATGATATTGAATGCAGGAATAATCAATAGAAAGATGAAAATAAGGTGACGGAGGGTCTTTAATTCTGAATCACATCAAAAGATATCAACTTGTGTCAAATGGTCCTTTACACTGATCCTAACCGTTCTTTTAATAAATTACCACTAATGAACCGTTATACTTAACTTTAATGTTCATAACTTCACATCGAAAGTCGGGAAGTACTTTCCTAGAACCCTAAGCCCTTCGAATTGTGATAAAATCGATTTTGCAATTTTCTTCGCAATATCGCAGATCACTATATCGCAAAACCTGTTTTCGTTAAAACCCATTGTTACATGAATTACTGCGATGTGCGATTTGCGAGATGCTATCGCATTTCGCGATATTTGCATTGTTAAGCAATGCCGCGGGTTTGAAACTGTGATGCAATAAGGTTATAGAATTTATGATCTCGCATTCTCATGGATCGCATTTTCAAGGGGTAATTTTTATAACGGATGTCCACCGTAACTTTTTGCGATGCGAGAATAATCTTTTCTAAAGCGGGTTTTTCAAGGTTTACCTTTAATGTTCACAACTTTCTGTTATAAAGTTATTCTAAGGCTTTTCATTATTTAGTGCTTTTATAAGAAACTCATTGTTTGTGACATTTTATGCGCTTAAAGTATGAAAAGGTAAATTTCCATGTTTTAGCAAGTTCCACTTTGACATCTTATTTTATTCTAAAAACAAGAAATGCATGATTAAATGATAAGTATTGATTTTTTTGGAAGGGTTCCCATTTATTAATGTTATTACTAATACTAATAAATGGGGGGTTGTTGATAGGCACAACAATTGGCTATTCACTTGGAAGAACCAATTATCTCTGATGTCTTTTTGAATTTTCTAAAACTTCCAAAATAGAAATGGTTTTGAAATTAAACTTCATTGTACAAAATATTACGCAAATAGTGTTATTTATTAATAGCAACATCTTGTTCTAACTATCTTTCTTCTGATTATATTCTCCCTAGAGTTATTCATTTTACTCACATCAGTCATTATTTGGTTGTGAAGATAAAAACAAAAACATCTCTTTAGATCAGTTTTGGTGTACTCATTTGTCGTCGGTAGAGCCTCTACTGCTAGCAAGCGTTCATAGCCTCAACAAGGTTACCTATTACCCAGCAATGATCCAGTGTCCCACTTGAGAAGCATGTAATTTTCAAAGACAAAGTCTCATATACACTTATTTCTTTTTCTTTTCTTATTTCTCTTTTAATTCTTAAAGAACAATGTCTTGGTTTGATGGCCAAAATTGACAGTGCCATTCACTTGATTTATAACTTAACTAAACAAGTTGGCTCGTGATGAGACCCCTTGTCTTTTGATTGAAACAATCTCCAGCCGTTACCCTGTTTTGATATGCAGTATGGCAATGTCAGTTAGTTATAATCTTTATGATCATGATAAGCCAGCTCTTGATGAGACCTCTTATTCTTTAAGTTTTAAAGTGTATAATTGAACTACTCTTTGAATCTCGCAAATTCCTTGAGTGGGGGGGAAGTCATTGGTTCCTTAAGAATTCTCCTGGACAACAATTGTAGAGTTTAAAAATAGCTTTTCCAAATAGAGTCTATTGTTTTGTTATTGATACATTTTGCGACCGATGTAAGGAAAACTTCTTCCTAAGGTTGATTCTAACTGAAGCTTAGATAGTTGAAACAGAAGAACATGCAAAAAATTTCGAAATAACAACACTTACCCATATGTTTCATAAATGAAGATTAATTTTCATAACCACTCCCATTTATACAAGCGAAAAAACAAAATTGAAATGAGACACTATTCTTTTCATGAAAACCAAAAATGAACATTCTCAACCTGTTTTATTATCAAAAGAAAACTTTAACTAGAACTATAATTTAGAGAAAAAATAGAAGAGATCATCTTCTATGAAAAATATTTCTTAAGGATCTGTCCATTAACAGGTAAAGATTCCCTTTTTCCTGTTAAATCTTGTAACATGAAAGTTGATGGACAAATGAGTTTGACAATCTGGAATGGTCCAAGCCACATCCATTTGAATTTAGTATGCTTGTCTTTCTCTTCATGGGCTTTATCCCATTTTAATACTAAGTCTCCAAGCTGAAAATCTCTTCTAGACACTGAGTTTGAATCAAAAGAAGCTTTCACTAATTGTTGATGATGCACATGGGTAATTCTGGCCTTTTCTCGTTCCTCTTCAAGTTTAAGGATTTGCAATTGTCTTAATTGCATTGATGAGGAAGGGGTTTCTTCAATGAATTGAACTAAGGCTAGAGAAGGAATAGCTAGATTTGTTGGTAAGACCACTTCTTTCCCATAAACTAAATTAAAAGGAGAAGTGCCAATGGAGGTTTTCTGAGTTATCCTATCTGCCCAAAGAGCATTCATTAAAGACTTATGCCAATTTCTTTGATTTTGATCAATGGTCCATTTGATAATTCTAATAAGGTTTTTGTTTGTTGATTCAGCTAATCCATTCCCTTGTGGATAATAATTAGCAGAATATTTGAGTTTAAAACCTCTTTTGAGAGCAAATTCTGTCATGGCATTACCTGAGAAATAGGATGCATTATCAAACATTAAAGCAGAAGGTAAGCCAAACCTGGTGATTATGAATTGATCTATAAATTCGATGATATTCTCAGAGTTGGCTATTTTGAGTGGAATCGCTTCTACCCATTTGGTAAAGTAGTCGGTAGTTGTAAGGATGTATTTATGTTGTTTAGAAGAATGAGGAACGATCTCACCTATTATATCTAATCCCAATTGTTCAAATGTTTGATCGATGTTAACAGGCTGTAATGGAAATGATGGCTTCTTCTGTCTTCCAGCAGCAGTTTGGAAAATTTGACGTCTTCATACATAGCTATGTGCATCTTTAAATAGAGTTGGCTAGTAGTAGCCAACGCGTAAGATTTTGTGTGTTGTTGCATCTCCTGCATAGTGTCCGCCTGTTGCCCCGTCATGAAGTTCCTGCAATAATTTTTCTACTTCAGATTTCTCAAGGCATCTAAGGATAACAGAATCATAATTCATTCTAAAGAGTATATCATTGACAATTTGATATTGCTTAGCTTTTAACCTCAGGGCCCTTTTCTTTGTGTAATTCAAATGTGGAGGAGCGTATCCATTTTTTAAATAGAACATGATATCAGCATACCTTGATTCATAGTCGCTTAGGTTTACCTCATACACTTGTACTTCACTGTCTGGAGACTGTGTTTCTAATATGTGCGATGCTCCTGCCAATATCCTGCAAAAACCTTGACCTTTAACAATATTCGTTCGTTTAATCTCAGCGCCATATTCTTGTAGGGTTGTGACCCAATTTGCCCTCTTTTCGCCCACATCTTTTTGTATCAAAAGATTTCTTACTGCTAGAAATGGTACTATTATTTTAGTGTGAGTCTTGAGAAGAAAAGGTCTGAAGTGTTTAGTCGCTTTGAAAACAGCATAAGCCTATTTCTCAACATCAAAGTAATTTAATTCAGCTCCTTACAAATTTGAATTGAAGAAAGCAATTGGGGCTTCAACTTTATCTTGATTCACTTGTGTGAGTATGGAAACATATGATTTCTCGGGGGTGAATGTATATAGAGTGAAAGGATCGGAAAAATTTGGAGTTGCCAGAGATGGGGCATTTATAATTCCTTATTTTATCAAGCCAAATGCTTCATGCTCTGCATGACCCCATTTGAAGAGAGAGTTTTTCTTTATCATGGCTTGGAGAGGTGCCACAATTCTTGAGAAGTCAGGGACGAATCTTTTCACAAAATTGATCCGACCAAGGAAATATTGCATTGCTTTTTTATTATGGGGTAAACATATTTCAAAAATTTCCTTAATCCTATCTGGGTTAATATGGATACTTGATTTGGTTACTATGAATCCAAGAAGTTTTCCTTCACTTAAAGCAAAAAAAGATTTCTTTGGGTTAAGTGAAATTCCATATTTTTGACAACGTTGAAAAATTTGTTTTAAGTCACTAATATGATTAGTACATTTTTTAGAATATACCGTTATGTCATCTAAGTATATCACCACTGACTTGTTTACTAATCCTTTATGGCTCTTTGAAACGTGGCACCAGCATTGATTAGCCCAAATGGCATCTTTTGATACGCATAAGTTCCCCATTTGGTTCTAAATGTAGTTTTTAATTGATCATCGGGGTGGACCAAGATTTGATGATACCGTGAAAAGCCATATAAAAAGGACATTAATTCAAACCCTGCCACTGATTGTAATATCTGTTCCATAGGGGGCAGTGGAAAATTATCCTTTTGGCAAGCTTTATTGAGGTTTCGAAAGTCAATACAAATCCGAATATCTCCATTTTTCTTTCTGACTGGGACTAGGTTAGAGACCCATCTAGAATGTCTGACAAGAAAAATTATCTTGGCTTTTAATAATTTGTTCAACTCAGAATTAATTTGGCTTTCCAAATTAGGATGTATTTTCCTCAATTTCTGCTGAACAAGCTTTTCATCAGAGATCATCGGGATTGTATGTTGTATAATCAAAGTGTCGTAGGTTTTAAGATCATCGTCATTCCAGGCAAAGACACTCTTGTATTGTTTCAATAATCGAATGAAGGCTAATTTTTCCTCGGATGTTAGGCCAAGACCTAAGTTGATGTTTTGTGGTTTATGTATGTCCCCAGATTCACTAATTCATATCTCAAAGTTGAACTCTGAAGTTTTGAATTGGTGGATTTTTTAAATCTATCCTTTAAGTCATATAGGTCCTCTAACTTGACTACGGATTTTGGTATAACTTTATTGTTGTTTTCTTGTTCCAGTTGTTTGTCATGTTGGTCTTCATCAATTATCTGATTATTGTAAGAGCCTTCTGAAGTCAGAAAACTCACAATATTAGAGTCATTGTTGAAAGCCCTCCAATTGGTAATGTTATCAGGAATAGAGGGTCTAAAGATTAATTCAATTGAGAATATGCCTGGGCTATAGTCCTCTGATGGAATAAGCTTGGAAGCTACATTAGCAAGGAGATCAGCACTCGCATTTTGGAGTCTGGGAATGGATGAAATATTAAATGCTATAAAGTGTGAAGTCAGGTCTTGTACTAAAGATGGATAGTGTTTCGAGTGTCCTGACAGACAATGTATAGTATTTCTTACATGTTTAATAACAATCTCAGAGTCTCCAAATACTTGCAAATATTTGATATTGAGCTCGATTGCTTTGTATAGGCCTTGAACTAATGCTTCATATTCAACGGTATTGTTTGTGCAATCGAATTCAAGCCTACATGCCAACATGGTTTTCTCTCCTTGTGGACTAACTAATATACAACATGCTCCTGCTCCATCATTGGATTTAGAACCATCAAAAAATAATTTCCAAAACAATGTTTTATTTACAAGTTTATCTATAAAATTGATGCATCTAGAAGTGTCAGTTTGAGAGAAATTTTCTATCAGAGATAAAACATAATTTTCCAAGAAAGGTGAAGTATGAGCCTTGAAATTCCCTAAGAATGAATCAACAAAATAATTTCCAATAATGTTGTTGCTATATGCTACCGACTCGTTTTCTCCTTCTAACTCTGTTACTATATACTTTTGATGTCTTTCTCGTTCAACCTTGATCTGATTAGGTTTTTTGTTGTAGGGGAGCCACATATGAGACCAGTCGGTCGCAAAGTAACTGTGAAGCTTTTTCTAACCAATCCCTTGAGGATCAGTCCATAAAATTTAGGTATGTCTGCGACAAGTATATCAATAACTTGACATACCTTAGGGTTTGACGAAAGTCTTATGGTCACTTGATTAAGTTCATCGATGACCTCGACTTGAGACCGATCTAACTGTACTATTCGTACTACAGATTTCTGAGGTTGGACATTTAATTTTGCGCAAACTGTCTTAGGTAAAATGTTAGATGATGCACTGGAATCCACTAGATAGTTATGCAGGTTTTTGTTGAAAACTTCAAAAGTAAGGAGAAATGGCGGGGTATGGGATTTGGATCTTCCGCCAATTAGAGCAATATCAGTCGGATCGACCTTATTTGAAATGCCAGTCAGAGGTTTTCCCATTTCATGAGTAGTTTGTGAAATTACAGCAGCGGGGAGAGGCGTAGTAGGTGTTGCCTTCAATTCTTTCAAGAGTAATTTATGTTGATGTTTTAATTTACTGAGCTCGTGAAGAGTAATGTTTGCTCTGGTTTTCTTCATATCTTCAACAATGTTATATTCCATTTCATCTGAGATGATAAGTGTTTTAGATGAAGATGTGGAATAAGATTGAATTGGGTTTGTACAAGTAGACTTCGGTGAGGATTTCTTGCCTACTACATTATCCTTAGGAGGCGCAATTGGGTTTTTCTGTTTAGCACTAGATTGTGGAGGATCAAGTTGATTTCTACTTCTAGTGGCAAGAAGTAATGCTTCTTGATCTTCCTCATTAGGAAGAATGAAATCCCACATTCCTTGTAGTTCTATGATTTCTTCATCGACGGTCTGTTCCTCATTTGAAACTTCTTCCTCTTCCCTTCTGATTCAGCATTTGTTATAGGATTTGGAGGTTTTGGGTCAGTTGAAGGGTTTCTTTTAAAGGGTTTGAAAGGTTTCTTGGAAGAGGTTTCTGCTACTTGTTTCTTTATATCTACCTTTTCATTAGACATGGTCTTCAAAACTTTTTGCAATCCTTCCAAGTCGAACGGGTCCTTTGTTTGTTTATTCTTAGAATCATCTCTAAAAGACACTTTTTTAGACTTTCTTTCATCTACAGTGTTTTTCTTTTCTACAGCTAGGATAAGTTTCTCTATAGCTATTGCCTCTTTCATGTTTTCTACTAACGTTAGCTTGGCAGCTCTATCTACAAAGATGGCTGAATTTGAAGTTAAAGCAGAAATATACCATTCATTTTGGACTTCTTTGCTAGGCTTAGATGCTGTTGGTGTTTTGTTTAACAATTTATTAAAGCAAGAGTTGAAATCCTTAATTGGTTTTTTTGGTTCAACTTTTAAATTGAAGAGGTCGTTTATTAAGGTTGTTATTGACCTATCATCTGCGAAGTTTGTTAAAAACTAATCTTGAAATGTATCCCAGTTATTAATGGAGCCTGTTGGTAAAGAAAAATACCAGGATCCTGCTACTCCTTGTAACGTATATGGGAATAATCTTACAACTGCGTCCTCTTCTATCATTCCATTTAAATTAATATATAGCATGAAATTATTTGTGTGTTCCTCGGCTAGTTGGCCATTGTTAGGATTGAATTAGGGCAACCATTTCTCAAGGTGAGCTGGTAAATGAGATAAAGGTGCAGGCATTCTTACAGCCCCTAGATTGGACCATGGCCTTGGTGGTGGATTTCCTGCCATTTTCGGAGTATGAGTAGGAGGAGGTGTGGCAGTAGTTGAAAGTGATTGGGTAGAGGAGGATGTTGCTCATGTACCTGTATGAACCACAATCTAGAGTTGAGGGATGGATGAATGAAATTGTGATGATATGGATGGAATGGTAGATGAAAATGATGATAGAACCTTACTATGAGATTTTGCTGGTGTTTTCCTAGCTTTCTTACGACTTGGTAAAGGAAACTCAACCGGTGGGATTCCTACCTTTTCGCTTTGTGCTCTAGTCAGTCATTGAGATGGGGTCAGATGAGAAGTGACACTACCTTGGGATAACTCATATTCTTATTGAGATATAGAAATCCCCTATAAATTATGAATTAAAGTTTGTAACTCAGGGGGATCTGAAGAAGAATGATCTAGCTTGTTTGGGATTTTAGTAATGTGCTCTGTATTTTTCTTTTCAACTTCTGGTTCAAAGATGGAAGATTTAGAATGCAAACAAGAAGTTAAGGGTGATGGTGAGGAAGTTTTATTCTTAGAATGGCGTGAAGATATAGATTTACTTGCCATTCACAGTCAGGCCCTCCTTCTAGTGCCAAATATGTTGAAGGCTCAAAAAATCGGGACTCCAACAAGGGGGATAACCACCTGGTCCAGACGTTAAAGCAACTCCTTTTCCGTTTGGAATGGTGGTTCCGACTGGGGATGATAGGACCAGTTTCCCAATCTATTTATGATGTTTGTGCTAACGGGATGACGTTTTTCTTTTTTGGGGTTTATGAGGTGAATAATTGTCCTAAATCTAATCTATCTTCTAACTATCATATGCAATCTATCATAATCAAAGAAAAGATCTAAGTTTAAGACTATCCCGGGAGTAATGTTTAAGTATGCGATCTAAAATGATTTCTAAAAGCGACTGATAATGAAGATCATTCAATCACAATAAGAAGAGAATCCATTTAAGAATGATTGTTTCATATAAAAAGTTAACTGAAACAATATGAGAAATATATCGCATAAAGAGTCATTCACATATTCAGTATAAAGAGTAAGTCATCACCATACAGAAGTGCAATAATGATAACTAAACATTAAACTTTCATATATAAATAACTGAAAATGATTTATTGCTTAAAACATAAGTAAAAAACATTAGGAGATAAAAATACCATTTGTAATATGTTCTACTCATGAGCTGCAGCAATATCGATCTATCTTCAAATCACTTAACATCAACTAAGAGTACAAAAGTGCAATTTCAGTAATAGATGTTAAACTCAAATAGAAAATAAATCTCGTTCCATTGATTTTATCAAAAACTCCTCAATGGGGGGCAAGATGCACGTTCTGAAGAATGTTTTTGATAAAAATCTGGACCCCTCTCTAAATGCATGAGAGGGGTTTAAATACTACTCTATGAAATCTAAAAATAAATATTACAAAAATAGATGAGGAGGTTTAAACAACCTGCCTCATTTTAAGCACAACTAAACAAAACAAATCTAAATTATATCTATGACTAATCCTGTATCTGATTCTTTAGATCGCAAATATCCATCATCGGTTTTAAGAGTGTCGGTTGGCTGACTTCAACTTTTAACTGTCCTGCAAATATGGCGTTGGTGAGAACTGGCACTATCTTCTCGGCAGAAGTCATCAGGCACTTCAGGGTCACCCATTGGCTGTGTGGCTTCACCAGGTACTACCAGTATGCTTCCCAATTCAATATGTTTACCTGTTTGATTGCCTTTGCCCTTTCCTCCGTTGCTTGTTTCCATTCTGCTTGAAGCTGCTATGCTTTTGGAAAAAAGCCAAGGGTAGTTTCTACTACCAAATTAGCTTTGTGTAGATTTTCATTTACGCATTTGATGACATTGTTCACTACTGTCGCCGCATCTTCCATCGCTTGTTCTGTTTCCTTTAGCCGAAAATCCCATTTCGCAAATAAAATCTCTTTGTGTGATTCGTCAATTTTGGGCACGTCTGCTCTTTTCCCTTCTTAAGATTTCTGCGAGTTTAAGAAGTCTGAGACTTTCTTAAAAATAGAATCATATTCGAGTCGCAACTATACGATTTGATTTGTAATATTATCACCCATTTCGCAATGGGAATTCCTTTGCGAAATTTTCTGGCATAGCAGTTCTTTCTGTTGCAAGAGCTGGGAATTGAGACCAAGTGCCTCTGTGATAAACTCTTCAATTTTGGGATCATATTTATGAAGTTCTATCATACCCTGTAATTGTTATTATTTACTAGCTAAATTTCTTTGATGTGCCATATGCATCTGCTGGAAGTCTTGCTGAAGTTTTGCCAACTGTGTTTCTGCTTGTTGATTGATGTTGACTTGTTGTAACTCTTGTTCCAAAAATGAAATCCTATCTTCTTTTTCTTTAAGTAGCAATTGAACCTCTACTGCTTTATCAATATTTGTTGAAGCGTATGCACCTGCGACCTGTGGGAGCCTAGTGAGATTTGTCGATGGATCTGTAGAGGGATCTTTCCAAAGAACATCCAGAGGTTCATTCTCAGGAGCAAGCACAGAATCCAACTTTCTTTTCTTTCTTTGCCTTCTGACGACGGCTTTATGTTGAGGGCTGTAAAATACATCTAGAGGAGGAATTTCCTCTATTCTTAGTACAATCTCAGATGAGGGAGCAATAGGAATGTGCTCCATTTCCTGAGTGTTGACATCCTTTTCTATTACCATTTCTGTGGTCGTCTCTTCTGGATTTGTGGGTGGCTCTCCGCTTTGTTCTTCTGTGTTAAGTATCTTATTAAAATTTTCCCATTCCCCTTCTAGATCAATTACCAGTGGCTCTGTTTGATTTGTAAGGGGAGTTGAAGCCTCAGTTTGTTTTATTGATGAAGTCTGTTGATCAGACTCTGCTATAGACTGAGCTGTGTCTTTTATTAATTCCTCATCCTTACTGTGTTCATCCTGGGACTGATTATTAGACTTTTCTGTTGATTCTTTTTTTGAACTTGTTTTGGAATTTTCTTTTGAATCATCACTTAAGATAACGCTAGGAGTAGGTTCTCTTATTGGTTCGATGAATAATTGGTCCAATGGGACCTTAAATAACCTCTGTTTTCTATAATTGTCAAAATTCTGGAGACTTTCTTGGTCAAAAAGAATTCATCTTGTATATTGAACCTCTTTGAAGGTGTTTTTCTGCAGGAAAACATCATCAAAGGGATCTTATTCATGGGAAAATACTTTTATTTTAACCATTGTAGTAAAATTACTTACAACACCAAAGGGATCATATTGCCTTCTCAGGAATTTTGGTAGTTGTAAAGATAATACATTATTAACTTTTTTGGAAGCATGACCTAAGTCATGCAATGCAAATGCTCCATATACTACAGGAAATTGAGGCCAAATGGTCTTCTTGGAATCTTTCAGTACTTTACTCATTCCCCCTACGCCACAAGTCTGATAGGCTATTTCCCTAGCCATCAGTTTGTCTGGGACGTAAAAAGGTAACACGTGGGATGAAGCAATGCTACCAAATACTCTGATATACGTGAATAATTCTTCCCCAAACCATCTTTCCACAAGGAGAATATCTACCTTCGCTTCTTGGGAAAACCTTGGGGCATCTCTATTGTAGATCTGTTTATGGATCAGGAGTATAACTTCGTGACAAATTTTGAAGAAATGTGGCACAAAACTTGATTCCCACATGACTTTGTGATAAATCTGAATGGGAAGTGGATTTGGAACCGTCCACTTCCATCCCATAATAGGAAATTTGGAAACAAAACAAATAGCGTCCATAACATAGGCGCTCATAAAAAATGGAGGGTAAACCCTCGAAGCAATGCTTATTTTTCTTCTGTATTCTAAAATTGCAGCAACTAAATTCTTTGACAAGATTTGGGCCCAATTCATTATTGTGACATTGATAGCCGCATCCACTAGTGGTAACCATTCTGATGAAAACTTGTTGGTGTCTGGTTTACCGAACAGTCTACATAACATAGCAGTGGCAAAACAGTAAGGGGAACAAAGAGAACCAGTGGCATACATACCATTTTTATCCTTTTTTAGTCTTTCCTCATTGTTTGATCAGTGCTTTATGCATTCTGCCAAGTCTTCATTCTCCTTGGAAAACTTCTCGACAAATTGCTTGTTGTAGCTAGCCTGGGGTTCTGGTAAGTGGTACATACGCCTCAAATTGTTTGGAGTGAATGACCCCATGACTTCCTGGCTTGCTGTCTTGAACTGTCTGTCAGATATGTCTGTGTCATCTATAATCCATTCCACCATGTCGGTGTAGGGGAGTATCTTTGGCCTTGTCGCAATGTGGTGTAGAAATGAACATGCAAGTTCAGTTATGGATGCATCAGAAGAGCCGCGTCCATCCGTTGTAACTGTTACTTCCATAATTCTCGGTTTTCCCTCCTCCAACAACTGATACATAGATTCCCACGTAGATGTTCCTGCATCTCAATTACAAGTAGTGCCTGTGAATAATGGGGTCATTTATGACTTCAACGGGCATCTTTCCTTTCTTCCCCATTTCTTCATATGTTCTGCTCTGTGTGTTCTTCCTGAAAGTTGCAAACAGAGAGAAAATTATGATAAAAATGATATTGAATGCAGGAATAATCAATAGAAATACAAAAATAAGGTGACAGAGGGTCTTTAATTCTGAATCACATCAAAAGATATCAACTTGCGTCAAATGGTCCTTTACACTGATCCTAACCGTTCTTTTAATAAATGACCACTAATGAATCATTATGCTTAACTTTAATGTTCATAACTTCACATCGAAAGTTGGGAAGTACTTTCCTAGAACCCTGAGCCCTTCGAATTGCGATAAAAGCGATTTGCAATTTGCTTCGCAATATCACAGATCGCAAAACCTGCTTTCGTTAAAACCCATTGTTACATGAATTACTACGATGTGCGATTTGCAAGATGCTATCGCATTTCGCGATATTTGCATTGATAAGTAATGCCACGTGTTTGAAACTGCGATGCGATAAGGTTACAGAATTTATGATCTCGCATTCTCGCTGATCACATTTTCAAGGGGTAACTTTTATAAGGGATGTCCGCCGTAACTTTTTGCGATGCGAGAATAATCTTTTCTAAAGCGGGTTTTTCAAGGTTTACCTTTAATGTTCAAAACTTTCTATTATAAAGTTATTCTAAGGCTTTTCATTATGTAGTGCTTTTATAAGAAAATCATTGTTTGTGACATTTTATGCGCTTAAAGTATGAAAAGGTAAATTTCCATGTTTTAGCAAGTTCCACTTTGACATCTTATTTTATTCTAAAAACAAGAAAGGCATGATTAAATGCTATGTTTTGATTTTTTTGGAAGGGTCCCCATTTATTAATGTTATTATTAATACTAATAAATGGGGGGTTTTTGATAAGCACAACACCAGGTATGGGCATTATGAGTTTTTTGTTGTTCCATTTGGCTTGACTAATGCTCCAACTACATTTATGTGTTTGATGAATAGTGTGTTGCATCCATATTTGGATAAGTTTGCTATTGTGTTCATTGATGATATACTGGTATATTATAAAAAAGAGGAAGAGCATGTTGAGCATTTAGTAGTAGTGCTGAGGTTGTTGAGGGAGCATGAGTTGTATGTTAAGTTCAACAAGTGTAGTTTCTTTCAAAGTGAGGTACACTAATTGGGACATGTGGTCTCCAAGGAGGGCATTGCAGTAGATCCAGAGAAGATAAGATCCACCGTGGAATGGGTAGCTCCTAAGAGTGTGGATGAGGTGAGATCATTCATGGGTCTGGCAAGCTATTACAAGAGGTTCATTAGAAACTTCTCGCAGACTTTTTATGCTATCACATCATTGCAAAGGAAAGGAAAGAAGTTTTAATGGAAAGAGAAGTGTGAGGATAGCTTTGAGCAGCTTAAGAAATTGTTGACACATGCAACCATGCTACAGATTGCAGATCCAGACAAAGAATTTATAGTATGCACGAATGCTTGTAAGAGAGGACTTGGTGGAGTCCTTATGTAGGATGGACAGGTGGTGTTAGATTTGTTATGCAAAAGAAACAAAAATGGATTCAAAATGATCTCAAAGGCTGCAAATATACTTATAATCATGCCCAAGATCCATGTTTGATGTTCAAATCCTCTTAAGGCCTCCACCGATCGAAATGGTTGTAAAGGAAAAGCCCTTGGAGGGGCGGAAATACACTATCGGGAGGCACAAATACTTTAAAATCAAGAAAAAACTCAAATTGCAAGCATAACAGTTCAATTCATATCGGCCGCTGGATCTGGCCGATCAACGACCTAGATCGCATCGGCATTTCGCTATCGGGGCTGCCAAAGAGGACAGGGCCTTCACATATGTTATGTTCCAATCCGATGGGTCGGACCCGATATATGTACAATGCTCCATTGCATAATATTTCAAATCCGCGCCCGTCGCTTTTTCATTGTTTTTATGTATTTTCTTTGTATAAAGAAAATACAAAGGAGGCCTTTTCAACGGTTATGTTTGCGATGCGATAAACCCGGACCCAATGGCGCTTTAAGTTATCTTTGATAAATTATCGGGTCCAGGGTGATTTCGCTATCGGCGTTTTCTAATGGTCAGGGCCTTTACATATGACATGCCTCCGATCCGATAAGCCGGACCCGATGGGACTATAAACGATTTTTATTAAAACTGCAAGTCCGCGATGGGCCATTTTCATTGGTTTTGGGCGCATTTTTCTTTGTTAAAAGAAATATAAGGAAATACAAAGGGAAGCCTGGGCATGTGCCGATTGCGATGAGTCTCGGATCCGAAAGGGTTAGGAAGTAAAAATATATATATATATATATTGTTCAGGTCCGCCAGAGCCATTGTTTTATGATTTTGTATCATTTTTCGTGTATAAAGAAACAAAGGATCGGCCAGCTTAAAGTATGCATTGCAGCCCAAATGACGGACCCAATAAATGATTAAGCCTTGAATGAACCCTCTGAAGTTCAACAAAAGCATTAATGGGCGGGAATAAATAGTTTGGGCAGCATTTCATTGTTTTAAATCCAAAACAGTCATGATAGAGTCGTTTAATGATTCAGCAGCAGCATTTAATCAACAGTATGGCCGAGGAGGAAGCAGGACACCGCTTATCAATGCAGAGCATTCAATGGTTGTGGTTCCTTTGGTGTTTCACGCCACCTGCGCCAAGGAGGACTACAGAGCAACAGAAAGGTCAAATCCATTTACAGCAGCCAGTGTTGTATCAGCGGACCATTCCTGAATGTAAATGTGGTTGGTGGCCATTTATGGGCTCCTCCACGCATAGCTAACAGAGAAATTGTAATGAGACACCATATATACTGAGAACAAAGATGTAATCGGGTGATGAGTGTTAGATGAAGAGAACCCTGTTGTAAGGTTCAACTTCTGGAGACTGTAACTACTTTGTAACCTGCAGCATCTGGTCTTCATTTCCAGCTAATACAAGCTTCTTTTGTTGTTTATTGCTCACTTTCCACTTCTCTTTCTTGTTCCAGGCTGTGTCTGTTTGCATTTGTTCTATTGCTGTGAATGTTTAGCATCAGAGGGGCTGTCATCCCACCTCTGTGTTAGGATTTAGCATGTATCATAGAACATGTGTGCAGGTTTCTGTTGTTTAATGCATAGAGAGCTGTCATCCTGTCTGTGCATTAGAAACCAGATTTACAGACCTCTTAACTGGTTGTAGCCGGCCATCACAGGGTCCTGTGGATCTACTGGTGTGGTCAGTCTTCTCCATTATCACCTTATCCTCAAACTGTGAGTAATAGGTGGTTAAAAGCCTTGTAGTCTGGGGGTGTTCACCCATGTCTGGGGTCAATCATAATAGAAGTGGTTATCTGGCTTGAATATGCAGCATTTGTTCCATTCATCCACCATTTGTCCAACTATATTTGGTTGAATTTGTAATTTTCCCGAGCATCACCGATATGCAACCTAGGTGAGTTTCTTGGGGTGATAACATTAAATGGCGCCGTTGCCGGGGAGAGGAGAATCGAAGCTCAGCTTCCCTGGGAGACGACACAGCTTCAAGCTTTGATGACAGACAAGGTTTGAACACAGACGTTGGTTGTAATCATCTGTCTGGCGACTCCACTGGAGGAAGGCCATCCTTTGGCGACTCCAAATTGAAGTTCTGGTCTAGTTCGTGAAGCATGCTCAGAGAAATCTTCAGAAATCACTAGCTGGCCAGTGCCTGATCCTGAGAGGATCGATAAGCAGAAGAAACTTTGCGGAAGGGAGCATCAAGATCAGGTAAGCCTTAAAGAATTTTTATGTGTCTCCATTAGTGTAGTTCACCTTCAGAGATTCATACAGCTCCCGTTTATTCATTTCCTTTTCGGACCTCAGTTGAAAGAAGCATCCATGATATCTATCGTATACCTTTGTTTCTGCCATTCCATTCATTGATTCATTCTACTCAGTCTACCAGTATCTTTTTACCTTACCTCAGTCATGGCAAGCCAGCAAGCTCTTACAAAGATATAAAGAATAGTTGCTGCTAGGTATGGTCCATTAGTTTTGCCTACCCCTTTGAATGCCATGCCTGTAGGAGATTATATGGAATATATGCCTAAGTTTACTGGTGCAGAAGGAGTATCAGCTGAAGAGAACCTTGAGTCATTTTATTTTTATGCTGATAACTTGGATATCAATGAAGAGGATGTTTGGATGAGGGTTTTTGTTCAAAGCCTAGATGGGGAAGCTAGAAAATGGTTTAGAGATTTACCCCCTAGGTCCATTGCAGACATTGATGCTTTAGATGATGTATTTTTAAAACACTGGGGAAATAATAAAGATTTGCTCTTCTATCATGATGAATTTGGGAACTTGCAGAGAGAAGATGGTGAGCTGCTGTCTGATTTCAATATCAAATTCAATCATTTGTACAGCAGAATGCCAGCAGAAATAAAACCCACCCCTACTTCTGCCATGATTACTTATTCTAATGCCTTCGATTCTAGGTTCTGCCTACTATTAAAAGAACGAAGATGTACTTCTTTGGATGATATGCAAGCTGTAGCCTTTGAAGTAGAAGTAAATATTATGGCTGCAGAAAGACTTGAAGGTGATGATGAATGCAGAAGTCAAGGAGGTGAACCCTCATCATCCTATGAGCCTGAGATAGATAAATTGGCCAGGATGATAAATCTATTGTCCTCTGAAGTTTCCAAGTTGAAAGCTGAGCAGCATTTTGAAGAAGCAGGAGCTGATTGTTCCAGTTCTTTTCCAACTCCAGATCCATGTAGACGAACACATGAGCATACGCAGATTTTGCAGAGAAACAGAATTACAAATGAAGATGAAGGGGTAAGGCCACTTTTACAGAATATAGTCATAAAAGAAGTGTATCCTGAGGAGGAGGAGGTATCTGGTTTGGAAGGTGCTCCTTTCCTAACCAGAGCTGCCTATGAAGAGGCATTGGCCGAGAGTGTTGCTCGACAATTTGTTGTAGCTGCAGAACAACAAGTTGACCAGCAGTGGTAGCTTGTAGCAAACACCTGACCCTTCCAACAATCTGAGCCCGAAATCAGCACACCTCTCCATGGCTATGCAGATCTGCAAATTTTCCAGCCTGCTATTGTCCCCAGTTCAGTGATTAAAAAGGGGGAGGAAAGCTCCCCATCATCTTTTGTTTCTCTGTCTGCTCAAGTGAAAATCCCTCTCAGTTGCCCCTTAAACACTGAGGTAGGAAATAGTTCAATGATCGAGGCTGAAGCTGATCATCTCAGTCTTGATATTATGAAACCTGCTTAGATGGCCTCCACACAGACTGAAGAGGCAGCTTATCAGTTAACAGAGGAAGAAAATGCGCAGTCATGGGACTCCTCCTTGGACGAGGATTGTTCTATGAAAGATGCTGGAGCAGATGATGTCTTTGTATCCCCTGCACAAGAACACTGTTGTTCACCATTCATATTAGTTGTGCAGACCACATATAACACAGAAAAATATACACCAGAAACGAATATTTAGCTGGTATACAAAGGCTCCCATGAAGAACATCCAAGGAGGAAAATACTCAGAAAGGGAATGAAATTTGATCCCTACCTACCTGTCAAGCTCAAATGTCCTAAACTCTTTGAGGTAGAGGATCAAATCAATCCAATCCTGTTGATCTATGATGAACTGGGCTGAGAGCAGGAGAAACAGTTTTGGTTGCCCTACTAATAGGAAAATTGTGAAGTTTAAGTTTTCAGGCTTTTATGTTTGTAATTAAGTTCTTTTACAGTTTTATGTTGTATGCTTAATTGACTCCATGCCCAATGGACACTAGGCAAGTGTTTTTATAGCTGTTTTTGTATGAAGGCATTGGTCTGCAGGTTCTTGAGACCTCACAGGGAGGGTCTCATCCCCAGAAGGAGCCAGTGTTAGCTTTGCTATGCAAAAGAAACAAAAATGGATTCAAAATGATCTCAAAGGTTGCAAATATACTTATAATCATGCCCAAGATCCATGTTTGCTGTTCAAATCCTCTTAAGGCCTCCACCGATCGAAATGGTTGTAAAGGAAAAGCCCTTGGAGGGGCGGAAATACACTATCGGGAGGCACAAATACTTTAAAATCAAGAAAAAACTCAAATTGCAGGCATAACAGTTCAATTCATATCGGCCGTTGGATTTGGCCGATCAATGACCCAGATCGCGTCAGCATTTCGCTATCGGGGCTGCAAAAGAGGACAGGGCCTTCACATATGTTATGTTCCGATCCGATGGGCCGGACCCGATATATGTACAACGCTCCATTGCATAATATTTCAAATCCGCGCCCGTCGCTTTTTCATTGTTTTTATGTATTTTCTTTGTATAAAGAAAATACAAAGGAGGCCTTTTCAATGGTTATGTTTGTGATGCGATAAGCCCGGCCCCGATGGCGCTTTAAGTTATCTTTGATAAATTATCGGGTCCGGGGTGATTTCACTATCAGTGTTTTCTAATGGTCAAGGCCTTTACATATGACATGCCTCCGATCCGATAGGTCAGACTCAATGGGACTATAAATGATTTTTATTAAAACTGCAAATCCGCGATGGGCCATTTTCATTGGTTTTGGGCGCATTTTTCTTTGTTAAAAGAAATATAAGGAAATACAAAGGGAAGCCTGGGCATGTGCCGATTGCGATGAGTCTCGGATCCGAAAGGGTTAGGAAGTAAAATATATATATATTGTTCAGGTCCGCCAGAGCCATTGTTTTATGATTTTGTATCATTTTTCGTGTATAAAGAAACAAAGGATCGACCAGCTTAAAGTATGCATTGCAGCCCAAATGACGGACCCAATAAATGATTAAGCCTTGAATGAACCCTCTGAAGTTCAACAAAGCATTAATGGGCGGGAATAAATAGTTTGGGTAGCATTTCATTGTTTTAAATCCAAAACAGTCATGATAGAGCCGTTTAATGATTCAGCAACAGCATTTAATCAACAATATGGCCGAGGAGGAAGCAGGACACCGCTTATCAATGCATAGCATTCAATGGTTGTGGTTCTTTTGGTGTTTCACGCCACCTGCGCCAAGGAGGACTACAAAGCAACAGAAAGGTCAAATCCATTTACAGCAGCCAGTTTTGTATCAACGGCCCATTCCTGAATGTAAATGTGGTTGGTGGACATTTATGGGCTCCTCCACGCATAGCTAACAGAGAGATTGTAATGAGACACCATATATACTAAGAACAGAGATGTAATCGGGTGATGAGTGTTAGATGAAGAGAACCCTATTGTAAGGTTCAACTTCTGGAGATTGTAACTACTTTGTAACCTGCAGTGTTTGGTCTTCGTTTCTAGCTAATACAAGCTTATTTTGTTGTTTATTTCTCACTTTCCACTTCTCTTTCTTGTTCCAAGTTGTGCCTGTTTGCATTTGTTCTATTGCTGTGAATGTTTAGCATCAGGGGGCTGTCATCCCACCTCTGTGTTAGGATTTAGCATGTATCATAGAACATGTGTGCAGGTTTCTGTTGTTTAATGCATAGAGAGCTGTCATCCTGTCTGTGCATTAGAAACTAGATTTACAGACCTCTTAACTGGTTGCAGTCGGCCATCACAGGGTCCTGTGGATCTGCTGGTGTGGTCAGTCTTCTCCATTATCACCTTATCCTCAAACTATGAGTAATAGGTGGTTAAAAGCCTTGTAGTCTGGGGGTGTTCACCCATGTCTGGGGTCAATCATAGTAGAAGTGGTTATCTGGCTTGAATATGCAGCATTTGTTCCATTCATCCACCATTTATCCAACTATATTTGGTTGAATTTGTAATGTTCCCGAGCATCACCGATATGCAACCTAGGTGAGTTTCTTGGGGTGATAACAGGTGGTATGATATGAGTGGCGGAAACTGAATGAGCACGAACATAACTAGCCCATGCATGATTTTGAGTTGGTATCAATTATACATGCATTGAAGATGTGGAGACATTATCTTCTTGGCAGGAGGTTTGTAGTGATGAGTGATCATATTGGGTTGAGGTATTTGTTTGATGAACTAAATCTGAATGCCAGGCAAGTTAGATGGTTGGCCATTATCAGTGAGTTTGATTTCGAGATCAAGTACATCAAACGTAAAAAGAACAGGGTCGCAGATGCTCTCAATAGGCAGGTATAGGTAAATCACTTGGAAACTATGAGCTCCTATGGGACAGATCTACAGGATAGGATTTTGCAGACAGGTCGACAAGATGTTAGGTATATGGAGATTTTGCACAGGTTGTAGCAGGGTACTGGTACTGGTACAGGTATAGCTGGTAGTATAGGTATAGGTACAAGTGTAGGTACAGGTATAGGTACAGGTGGTAGTATAGGTACAAGCACAGGTACAGGTGCAGGTGCATAGGGTATGTATTATTGTCGTACATCAGATGGGTTGGTGAGATTCAGAGGAAGGATATATGTGTCGGATAACAGTGATCTCAAGAAGGTGATCTTGAGAGAGTTTCATGCGAAACCTTATTCAAGTCACTCAAGCTACCAAAAGACACCAACAGTAATGAAGAGATAATATTATTGGCCGAACCTGAAGAGGGATGTAACAAAGTTTTTGGCTAGATGCTTTTATTGTCAGCGAGTGAAGGCAGAGTGTAAACATCCAAGTGGACTGCTACAGGCAATCGCAATTCCAGAGTGGAAATGGGAGGTCATTTCCATGGAATTCATCGCAGGGTTTCCGAAGACAATGAGACAACATGATTCCATCATGGTTATTGTGGATAGGTTAACAAAGGTTGCACATTGAATTCCAGTGAAGTCTACATTCTCAACTAGCGGTGTGGCACATGTATTCATCAGCGATGTGGTCATATTTCATGGTTTCCCAAAGAAGATTTTGTCAAACAGGGATGCGAAGTTCACTTCCAAGTTCTGGAAGGAGTTATTTGCAGGTTTGGGCACAAAGTTGGCCTTTAGTACAACTTATCATCCGCAGATAGATGGACAGACAAAAAGGGTCAACAGAATGTTGGAGGACGTGTTAAGGATGTATGTGAAGCTTCAACAATGGAAGTGGGAAGAGAATCTCCCCTTGGTAGAGTTCGCATACAACAATGGTTATCAGGAGTCATTGAGGATGAATCCTTTGAGGCATTGTATGGGCGGAGTTGTAACACTCCCATCAATTGGAGTTATCCAGTTAGCATGGCATTGATTGGACTAAATATGTTAGCAGACATGGAACAAGAAATGCAGGTGATTAAGAAGAATCTAAAAGCAGCACAGGATAGGTAGAAGAGTTATGCAGATAGGAACAGGTTGTTTAAGGAGTTCTGCGTTGGAGAATAGGTGTACTTGTGCATCAAACTGAAGAAGAGCTCCTTACGGATTGGATCATGTGCGAAGTTGGCACCACGATTTTGTGGACCCTTCAATATCATTAGAGGATTGGGCTAGTAGCCTATCGACTTGCACTGCCTCCGACAATGAAATTCCATGATGTTTTCCATGTATCATTAATTAAGAAGTATGTTAAATATGTTGATCATGTGATTGAGTGGTTTGTATTTCAGGTGGAACCAGATGGGAATTCCAATCGACACCTCAGTGTATATAGCAAAAAAATGTTTTCATGCTCCAGAACCGAGCAATCGAGAAAGTTAACATGCAGTGGAAGCACTTTGGGCCTGATGAAGCTACATGAGAGAGAGCAGATGAGATGCGGGCTATGTTTCCTTCCTTGTTTTCCGGTTGAGGTAAAGCAGTTTTATCTTGATGTTTTGGTGTGATTTTGGTATATGCTTTGGTATATGTTTTGGTGATGTTGCTATATGTACATATGTATATGGATGTAAATACTTCCATGAGCTAATTTATAAAGCTCCAATAAGCAGTATGGGTTTTATGTTATTATGATTTCATGCTATTATGTTGTCATGATGGTTTGCTTTCAGCAAGGTGATCATTATAAATATTGCATCGAGTTATGTTATAAAGCTCCATGGGTAGTATGCTTTCTTTTCAACAGTTTTGTTGAGGTCTTAGTGTGTTCTAACACCGAGGACAGTGTTCCCCAAGGGGGAAGGTTCTGTAACAGCCCTAGTGAAAATCCCATGTAAGAAAAGTAAATAAAGGCAAAAATAATAACCATTGTTGATGGTACACTTATTCCAAGGTGAATGTTGGGTGGGACATCCTAGTGTGGGTGTTCATTGATTTAATGGCTAAGGAAATTGGCAAAGGTAATGTCTAAGGCTTTGGAAAGGAAAAATGGCATATTTGGCACATTTATTTATGAAAATAATGGAAATTAAGAGAAAATTAAGGTGAAAGGTCACAGGTTGATTATGAGGAGGAAATTGAATGAAAATGATGGAAAATATAGGCCTCATTCATAAAAAGGCTTTTGAGGATCAGTTGGTAACCTTTTGTCAGTTGAGTTTTGGAGCTCTCTCATTATTCTCTCTCTCTCTCATACTCTTGGACACTTAGATTTTTCATGGATCATTTTGGCATTGGATCAAGAAAGGCAAATAAGGCAAGAGGAAGCAAAGATCAAGTAGGGAAAGGCAGGATCAAGCAGCTACAACAAGATTCATTGCAGTTATCGATTTGCATGTGTATTTTCCTTGCTATATTTGGCATGCATGGCATTGCATGCAGTTATTTTCTATCATGGCATGGGTTTCTCTAGGTGTAACAGTGTTTTTAGCCTAGCCTTGCCATTTCTGGATAGCCATGGTGTGATGGGGTTCTCATGTTTTGGTTGAGTTGGATTGCTGGATGGATTTGAAGCTGAGTGGGGTGGATCTATGAATGATAGATCACATGACCTAGTGGTCCCTGAATCTAATTGTGGATCACGATAAATCCACTGGTCTAGTGACCCTTGAGCCAGATTGTGGGTTGCGGTAAAGCCAAAATTGTGTTGCCTCGGTGGGCCTAGGAATCCTTGTCGGTGAATGACAAGATATATAGTAAAGCCAAGAGGTGGTTTGCTCTCCATTGGGCCTAGTAATCCCAGGTTTGGGATATGCGGTAAAGCTTGGAGAGTGGGTCTCGGTTTAGGGCCTAGTGATCTGGGTTTAGATAGTGATAAAGCCTGAGAGACTAGGAGACATGAAAATTCCTCACAGTGTAGGTGGAGAAATACAATGGCATCCATGCTTATTTAGCCTAGTGATCAGGTGGAGATCATAGTAAATCATGTTATGATGTGGAGATAATTGTGTTGGCCTAGTGATCCGGGATGGATTACGGTAAAGCCTAGTTTTTATTGATGAGGGTGAGGTGGTTTAGCCTTGATATTCCCCTGGTTGGTTCTTTTGCTTTGAGTCCCACATTCATGCTTGGCATATTGCACGGGGGTGAATGGCTGAAGAGAGATTTGGTTCAGCCATTCTATGGTTGGGTGGAACGTGGTAGTCCCATCTCCAGTTGGTTTATTGCATTCATTAATGAGAAATTCATTCCCTTGATTTTCATGTGTAAATGTACTGATGTATATGTGGATTTTATGGCTGATATGTTTATGATATTTTTGTTCCTATTATGCTGGTTATATGTATGTTTTATGACAATAACTATGTATGGCTCTCAGCATGTTTTTACTTGTAAATGAATGGATAATGTATATATGGCCTAATAGATGATAATGCAGCAAATGACATGAGGGAACAATGGTTCATAGCGATTCTCAAATAAGTATGAGATCCCTACACTTAATTATATTGTTTACACCTGTAAGTTACATGTTGATGATATGTTTGACAAAATCCCCAGCATGGCTAGAAGGGGTCTGATTAAGGTCTTGTTCAACTTATTGCTTTGGCATCATTGTTTCCCTGTTTTTTTATTGTTCTTGAGTTATCATTCCATTCTCGGTAGTGACCTAGGATCTGGGCCTGAAAAAGTGTCTCAAATCCTAGAGTCCCTGGTATAGCAATGACAAATTATGTCGGTCATTGTAGGAGGTTGACAACCCCTAGGGAGGTCACAGGGTCAAACCTGTGGACTTCCCATTTGGGTTTTATTTGTTATAATAAAAGTTTATATAAAACATTGCCATTTGCATATAAAAAATCAACATGTGGTCCAATGGTTGAGCCCTTGGCTTGTCTCCGCATATGTCGGGTTTTGATTCCCATTGTTTTCTGGTTGCTACACTATCAACGAAACCCTTTTTGACCACATCAGGGTGCCATTTGGCAGCCCCTCATTGGTCCACTTGTCCAGTCAATTATTCAATCATCTTGCCACATCACTTGCCTAGTTAGATCTCACCTCGACCTGCCATGTAAACCTTTATTGCCACATGTCCTACAAGCCTTCCATGTTAGTTTTGTACAGTCTTTCCACTTAGCAATATACATACATGCCAAGAGTCACCCTGTTTGACTTTTTCACTATTTGGCACGAACTTCAGAACCCCATAACTTTCATATACAGGTTTTGTTCAACGTGACTCAAGTTGTGTTGGAATCATCTCATCAAGCTCTTTGACATGGCATTGTTTCCATCAAGTTTTGGGAACTTTGAATTTTTTTCCTTTCCAGGATCCTCCTAGATCATTAGTGGCCTCCACTCCTTGAGGAAAATATCGAAACTGATTCTCCTTGGGCATTCTTTGATGGAGTAGCTCAAGGAACCACCCCCCTCCCTAGAGGAGTGTGAGGAGAATTCTTTTTCTCCCCCACACCCATCATATTTCGTTTTTTTCTAGTATTGGTTCAACCACAAAAAATTATGCAGAATTATTGGCATTAAAATCACTTCTCAATCTTGCAATGAATAGAGGATCACCCATCTATGTATCTATAGAGACTCCTTGATAGTCATCAATTAGATGAAAGGCTTATTGAGTCTACATAAATTACACCCTTCAACATTTATTTCAAAATATTCTACAAATGTTTTTTTTCTCACATTACAGTTGATCATGGATACATGAATAGAAATGAAGAAGCAAATCAACTCTAAAAAATTGGTCTGGAGTTGGACCCAAGCACATGGAAATTACAAGCCAGAAGGGCTAACAAACAGAACAACCTCATGACATTTTGTTCTAATTGAAGTAAATGACATCAAATTTTTCCAGATAGTTATGAACTTATCAACAATATATATGTAGTCTATATGTCATTTTTTGGAGTAAAAAGCTTTTGACAACAAATTAATATGATCTTTTTGGACAATATATTCATTTTTGCAGTCATACTTTGTTGCCAGATCCTTTTGGACAATTGTTATGG
Organism: Pinus tabuliformis; assembly: GCA_031772625.1. Classification (NCBI taxonomy): domain Eukaryota; kingdom Viridiplantae; phylum Streptophyta; class Pinopsida; order Pinales; family Pinaceae; genus Pinus; species Pinus tabuliformis. The sequence continues at coordinate 306,100,476 of CM062807.1, forward strand.
GGTTCCTTATGGCCAAGCAGGAATGCCCAAAGGTATATATGCATGTGAATTTATATTATTAATAAAATTGTAGGAATTTTTTCCTTAGGGGAAAAATATTATAGGTGAACAAACATAACAAGCATTATTTATATATCATTATTTTTTAGAATAAATTCTTAAACTTTTTTTTAAAGTGGTTAGAAGAAAAAAATACATCTCAAGAAAGTGAACATGAAATACAACCTCCAAACATCAATTGAGTAGGAGTGCCAAGAAAAGAGGATTATAAATTGAAAAGGAGCATCAACCAAGCATGTGAACAAAGAGAGACTCTAAACTCAACATAATAAGGGAATAGATGAGGTACCCTTTGATAATGAACAAAAGGGGAGTATTGGTCAAGTAGGTGACCAATCAAGATAGATTATGAGCATCAACCAAACTTCTAAACATGTAAAGTAGACTAGTAAGGTATGACTAAAACAACATTGGGAACATTAATTAAGTGACACCAAGAGAGATAGACTTAAGCATTAATTGAGTTTTTGAATAGGTAAGGAAGACTTGTGTGGTTATATTAAAACAACACCTGGATCATCAATCTATTAGGTGGCCACTTGACACACTCCTAGCAATGACATAGCTGAGTTGTTGAATAAGTAAGGTGGGCATTGATTAGGTAACATTGAAATTATGCTAGAACATAATAGTTGACTACGTGAGACAAACTCCAAGCATCAATTGTGATAAGATATTGAATAAGTCATACATCCTTCCAATTAGATATTTTCTTGGTAAAGTTGACAATCTTGGATATTCTAAATATTTAGGTTAGCCAATTAATTATTGGTAAGGATTATTTCTATGGTTAAATTTGCTATCATATATGCCTTGCTAGCTTCCCTCGTTTATGGCTTCTCATGATCCATATCAAGGCTCCCCTTATTCATCAATTGTTTAACATTTTACATTAAAACATAACCCAATTATTATATCTTTTAACATTTTTACATTTACATAACCACACAAGTCATTAATATAATTAATTACAATATTAATGAGAGAATTAAATACAAAGATGTTACAAAAATATACCTTATTAATTAACTTAATTGATGTTATATTTTTTATTTAAACCTACATTTAAATTTTTTTTATCTATTTAATTTTAATTTTAAATATTACATAATACCAAAACTTAAGTTTTAATACTAAATACCTAAAACTTTTGAGAAAGAACTAAAAAAATTATTATTAAAATCATTTAAAGCTTAGATCTTTTTAATCTATTACCATTATAATTACACAAATAATGACAAACTCCTAATCATAAAATCCAAATGCGGACCTAGTTGCATTCTATCGTTGGCCTGATGCGCTCTCCTGAATCCATAGGAATTGAGCTTGTGATCATTACTCTCCTTACTGAATTTGCTATAAAACCAGTGGAACATGCACATTCCAACTCATTAAAAAATAATGAAGACCAAACAAAAGTTCACTGATTTCAAATCCTGGTAGTACCATTGTGAATCTCAAAGGTAGAATTTTTCAAATTTTGGTAACAATATGGCAATTTTTTGAATTTGAGAAAGTAAAGAACCTAAACTTGAAAGAATAGAATACACATGGTCTGAAATTCAATTTAGACAAGAAACTCACTGATTTCTTGAATTTGGGAAAGTAAAGAACTTAAACTTGAAAGAATAGAATACATCTGGTCTGAAATTCAATTTAGATAAGAAACTCACTGATTTCAATGTCTCTACTCATGATTATATTTATTGTTAATTAAATTATGATAAAAAAAATTAATTTTAAAAATAAAATAAAAATTGATGGTTGTTTTCCTTCTTTGAAAACAATCTTAATTATTTTGAATATTTAGTTAACCCATTCATTATTGGCAGGGATTCTTTCCCTAGGCAGGTTTGTTATCATATCTCACTGGTTGGCTTCCCTCTCTCATGGATTCTCATAGTTCATAATAAAGCTCCACGCCTTATCAATTGTTTGGAGTTTTACATCAAATATCATTACAATCGGTTTTGGGCTTTTTAACCCTTTCAATATTAAAGAAGGGAATTAAAAAATGAAGTGTTACAAAAATATAAGTTGACCAATTTACTTAATATCATACTTTTTATTAAATTCTTATATCTATTTATCAATTTTGAATATTACATATAATATCAAAACCCATGTTTAAAAAAAAAAACTGGGACTTTTAAAAAAAGCATATGTTAAAATCCTTTTAAATTCAGATCTTTTTAATCTATTACCATTATGATCATACAAATATTGACAACCTCCGAGCCATAAAAACCAAGTTTGACCTTTCAATAGTTGCATCTTCTTATTGTCCTCATTGAATCCATAGGGATTGAACTTGTGATCATTACTCCGCTTAGTGAATTTGCTACAGAACCATTGGAAGATGAACATTTTTATAACTCATAAAAAAATTAAGACAAAACAAAAGTTAAGTTCCGTAATTTTAAATTCTGGTATCAATATAGTGAATATCAAAGGTGGAACATTTCAAATTTTGGCAAGAACAGAGTGAATTTTTGAATTTGGAAAGCTGAAGAAGTTAGAGAAAAAATTCAATGTTTTTTTTTAATATAATGTTGTTTTCACTATTGATAGTTTCTATTATTAATTTGATAACTAATTTCTAATAGATTTTCTCATTGTTTTGAAAAACAAAATAAAAGTAAATTTATATTATATTTCTTTATCTTGTATTCTATATTTTCTATAATTAACACAAAAACTAGCTTAATTGGCCATATGATTTGTAACCGTAACAAAGTAATATAAAATTAAAATTAATTTTGCATAACTAATTCCATTCATTCTATTAAAAGCAAGCAAAATAACTTGAATTATGTCCACTCAGGTTTAGCAAGCAAAGTAACTTGAATTTTGTTCACTCAGGTTTAGTAGATAGTATAATTTGAGGGGTCTCAGTTTACTGCAACTTACTAGTGACAACAAAGTGGCCCTAAGCTTGCTAGTGTGTATGTTTTAGTTGCATATCTTAGTTTCCATATTTGGCCAATATATCATTATTCATCCCACTCTATAAAACTTTTCCTTGATCCCTTCACTTTTTTATCACATATGGAGAGTGGAGTTGTCATGTTGTTATGTTATTCATTGGATGGTCATACTTTCGGTTCTTACTGGCCAGACAAAAAATTCATCCAGATTGATTTCTTCTCCTGATTCTTTGTATCACCATCTCCTCATTTTTCTTCATTGGTTGTCCATTTAACTGCCAGGTTCAGAATGAACAAGAGAAAATGGATACAGTAAACTAGGATGCCCTTGGAATTATGTAAATATCATATCAAGTAAATACAAAACTTTCCTAGTTTTAACAGAAAATAAATCTGGAAATGGGATTTGCAAAATTTTGATGATCAACTCGAAAAATGAATAAACTCCACAAGAGTTGCAGATCTGTGCAGCAAGAAATTGGTGAAAAGGGCCACCAAGTCATTGATGTCACTTCCAACATGCAAGTCAATTTTGAACAAGCCTTCAAGATATTTTGTGGAAAATGGCTCACAAAAGCTCGCGCTTACCGGTGTTGCGATCTGGCAATTCTTTTAGTCCATCTCTTCACAATTTTCATTGAGGTTAAATGACCACACTAAAAAACATGGTTACTTTCCCTAGAATATATATACCCATCAGTTTGGGACTCTCCACATGGCTTGGCTACTTAATTAAGGGTCAGCCGCTGGTCACCCCTACGGCGCACCCTCAAATAGTTCCCTTGTGATGTTTATATTTTTCGTGGCTGCCTTGTGAATTAATGCCTTTATAAATTCACCGCCTTGGCCTCTGCAATCCCCATAGCATAGAGCCCAATACATAACTGCGTTTGATATTTCCATAGTGTATTCAATCGCCATGGAGACTTTGGCTTATATTTCAATCTGCATATTTTCTGGGTTATGGCATGATTTATAGTTTGAATACAAAACAGTGGTGAAATCAATTACTTTGCCAGCAATTTTAGCTATTGTTTTATCGATGTAAACTTTAAATATAAATACTAGTATATCCGAAATCCTCACCAGCCTATAAAGACATCCAAATCACTGCCATTAACCATCCTTTTTCTCGAAAACAAGGGTCCTGTTCACACGTTGTCCCATCCTTTTCCTCCAAGAAGTGAAAACAAGGGCCCTGAGCACACGTTGTCCCACTTGACTGAAATCTCTTACACATCTCAACCAAATAAACATTGGACTTATAGTCCAATACAACACCAACTAAAGGCTAGCATCAAGTCCTACCTTCACAAGGAGCACGTTCCTTTTAAGGCATAGACACCGGAAAACCCCCAAGTTTTCGTATCCCAAGACAGGGATGCCTTTCTGTTGTTTAACAGGTATTCTTTATCATTCATATTCATTTTAAGGATCAAACAAACCAATTAAAACCCTTCAATAGATTTTCCACTAGTTCATTAGTGAATTCTTTAACACTACCTTAGATGTTCTTTGAAAAATCTTTTCTCTGATTCTCCACTTTATAACCAAAGCATTTACTCTTATATCTAGTCCACATCATCAATGGGATACGCTGCTGAGAAGTAGTAGATTCAAGGCCTCTCTTGCCTATCTAGAGAAAACCAAGCTCTCATGGTTGTGACTCACTAAGAGTCTCCCACAACCAACCAGCCATCCTAGTCATCCAAGAGGTTGAGGAGTTTAACACCCTTTGTCTTCTTAGCCATAACTTCTGACCAGCAAAAAGGGTCATTACAGCCATAATCATGTTTTACATAAACCAAGTTGTCCTTATAGTAGGCAAGCACATAAATATATACAATTTATCAACACCATTTCCATTTCATTGAACATGATTTACATTTAAGGTTTAAATTTTAGAAGGGCACTTATCTAATCGTGATCTAATCAAGACCAATAGTTCCTTGCAACTGATGAGTGGTGAGTCTCTTTCCACCCAACCATATGCTTAGTTGCATGTTCTATCCTTTGTAGTTAGCCACCCTCATGTTATACCATGAGTCCATGAGAGAAGTCTCTCACTCAATGATTAAAGGTGGAGCAAGTTTGCATGGAATGTGAGCAAAGTGGTAGCATTTTTTTAAGTGGGAGTGTCAAGAGCATCATTTTCAGAAGATCCTCGGGCACAAACTGTTCTGTGAGTATGTGTGTGTGAGAGAGACATTGCATTGATATTCAAAAATACATTTAAAATGCTAAATTAGTTACAGAATATATGAAAACATGCATATTTGTATATCAACAAAGATAAAAATGGCATCCATAGCACATTAATGATTAATCATTCAACATCAACCATCTAGAATCTAGATTCTATCAATTACGAGCAAGCATACAAATTTTAAAGTCATATAATAGAAAGTAGACCATTATCTTGCAACTATTGATAATAACATGACCAAATAGTTATGTTTACAAAATAGGCCATTTACAGACTGAAATATGAAGATTGAAAGGTAAACACCTCTCTACAGAAAAAGTGTTCACCAATTGTGAAAGCACCCATGTTGCCAAATGTTGTAGTTGTGGGGTAGCATCACATGCATGTTCCACCATTGCTTATATTGGGATTCTCATCATTGGTATCATCATTCATCTTTTTCCTCTTGTCTAGCCTTTGCCTCTGCCTCAATTCTCTAGGCACATCAATCGACATTGCTTAATTTTGATCAAACCGCCTAATCCAAGACTTAAAAATATTGTAGAAAAAGCTTAGCATGCCTGATCAATGATTTTGGTTTGAGTGAAGGGTACATTTTTGTTGTAACATACCACCTACTATCATGATTCTAATTGGATCATTATATTGTTTGTCATCCATCTCGATGCATTTGGAGTGGAAAAAGTGGAGGAATTAGCTCATGGGACCATTTTTACCGGCGGTACCCAATTTGGCGAAACGGGGTATGAAACTTTCCAGGAGCATTTTGAGGCATCAAACGACATTTTGGGGGGGTAAAACTTTGCCGCCAAGGTGCCGCATTTTTAGATGTTATTCTACACACATAGAGTTTTCCAAAGGCACAAGAATCCTGACAATCAGAGTCCGTATGCAAAAGTTATGCCACTCAGAAGTTGACCTTCCTGCTTTCACTCCTATAGTTCAGGAGGATGTTGCATCAACCCCCATTATTCATGGAAAATGGGCTAGCCACGTGTTTGTGATGTAAAAGACTCTAGAAGAGTCTATTGTGTAACTCTAATTAAGAGTTGATGTAGTCAAACTTAACCACTAGTAGGTTATCGGGCTGTGTTATAACTGGGCCACTAGGAGGAAGAGGCATTCCATTCTTTCAAGAGCATTTTGTTCCATAGTTGAGTAAAGATAGCTAGGAAATATAGGAGGTAAAGCACACAAAAAGGATCTGTGCACTGTAGCAGACCACGGGCCACAGACATTACTTCTTTGTATCTACAGCCATATTTCCAGACAGAGAAAGAGAGCGAAGCGGCCTCACCTTCCCGCTGGGTTTTCTCCCAAAAGGGTTTCCCAAAGAGCATATCTTGTGTATTGTGTGTGTGAGCTTATTTTGTCATTCTCTACTTTTTTGTTTGATTTACTTTTACAAGCATGCACTAAATACAGTTAATTTTATAGATTTAGAAATTAAATAAAATTGTAATAGTGTAGAATTACAAATTTTTAATATAATATTATCAGATCTGTTGTGACGAACTGTCCAGTGGAATATCCACAATAGTTTACAGATCATATCCCTAGACCCTGCTAAAGTTAGAAGGAGGTAGTTACTAAGCTTACCCAACCTCTAAAGTCCAGTTATGGAAATGGGGTCTAAAATTTTTTACTTTCTTAAAACCTAAAATATATGACATCATTGGGTTTGTCTCGTCAAGACCTTTCCAACGATATAAAATTTTCCTCGATCTGATTCCCATATCAAAAGATATGGCCAAATAAAGTCTTTGCTAATCAAATTGTGCCACGTTTTTAAGCCTGCTCTATGGTGCCCATGTGGTCCCCACATGACTATCCACGTCAAAGGTCACATAAGAGTTGCCGACTCATTCATGTACGGTGTTACGTAGATCAGTTGTGGATCCATTCATACTCATTGAACTCTTTTTGTGAGGCCTACCATATAGCACACATAATAAATATATATTACACATGCACGAGCCCTTTATGGCCACAACACCACCCACGTGGTAAATTTTCCCCAAGCTTCCGAATCCCTCATATGCCATAACCCTTCCAAACAAATGAACATTCATACATAGACATACACAAGTTAAGCGGGTGCGGCCCCTCCTTGGCCACTTCACCTCAGGAATAAAATCCTAGCGGGATTACACCCAGACCCTTGCGAACTTCCTGGGGTGGAGGCATCGGGGTTACATAGACCCTCCGTAGACCACGCCTCCAAGTATCACCTCACAACCTATCATGGCTATGTGCATGGGCTCCATTCTGCCACATTGACCCGACCATTCCACTGCTTGCAATACAATCGACTATTGGAGTGACCTAGCCTTCATTCAACCTCCAAGGTGGCGTGGACATACGACATGACACCTCCCCATTCTTTGTCATGACATAAGTGTTGGCCCACTATGCCATGTTCGCTCAGAGATAAAATCTTGGGACTTTGGTACCGTGGGATATCGCTAGGGAAATAATTTTGGGGTGACATGTACTTCCCCGGTTCCCCACCTTGCATGAATGCTACCCTTTCATTCAATGTCAATTATTGTCATGCCACTCCTGGCGACGATGTCTGCCATGATGGCCTTGGATCCCACCAGACCCTTCGCGCTTTAGTTAAATATGCAATTCACGTTATAACACATATGAACCAACTATGAATCTCGCCTTACCATGTTATCCCAACGTTTACATCCCGATGGAGTTGAGTGTGCTTCCAATTTGAACTGCTAGGGTAAATCTTCTGGGGTCCATCCAACGACCCCGATTACCCCCTCTTTTGCCCTTGGAAATAGCTCCTAGTCGCTCAGCTTATGAAACTCAATCCTCCTAGTTCCTCTGGGTCTTGAATCCCAAATGTAACATTTACAATGCATGAAAGGTTTTTGTGCTATTCCCCACCCTTAAGGCTCGATCACGGTGGTTCTATGCACATGGGCCATTTTCGGCTTAGTGCCCAAGCCCTAAGAGTATTAAGGCTCAGCCCTTGCTTGAGCCATACACACCAAAATTGAATCTAATTGTTTTTAAATGGAATTTAGTCAAGGTCTTGGTTGCAGTGGTTCTGGTAAGAAATTGGGGCCTGACTCCAAAGTTGTGCCTGGTGTACTTATAATTTTATAAAGCCCCTTGGCCTACAGCTTGCAAAATTCACATATATATATATATGTGTGTGTGTGTGTGTGTGTGTGTGTTATCCCTCTTGAGCTTATATATGCCTCATCTTGGCCTAGTTTTACATATTTACAGGTTGCATAAGCAGATTTATCAACACAGTGGCTAGAAATTTAATGTTAGTAATTAGTCATAAATAAAGATTACCAATCTCTTAAAACTCAGGCAACTTAGGCTAATTTCAAGCCCATAAATATGCATAGGAAATGAGCCATTTCTTTAAAACCTTAACATAAGATGTTGACATTCCTCATTCATGCAAGATACAACACTCCTTAGTATTAATATGACATTAATTCAACACAATAAATAGAGACATGATAATTTCATACACAGAGACATAAGAGTATTCTTATTTTATAAGAGATTTGGCAACTGAGAGTGGGACTCTAACTCTCCACCCAACCTTAGACACATTGTAGCAAAGCCTTTCTTGTATTAGTCACCCTCTAGCCAGATTTCGGAGCTTGAGGAGAAGTGCTTTCAAAGCAAACAAACTGATGCTATCAACTAAAACAAGGTGTTCCAAGGCTACACCACCTTCACCCACCAGCTATCAAATTTAATTCAGTTAAGGACAATGAACTACTACACTCGTGTACCACCTTCATCCACTCAGGGAATTAAAACAATAACATCAACTGCAACAAGGTGTCTCAAGGCTACCCTGCTTTCATCCACCAACTATACAATAATTTCATATTAGGTAGGGAACGCTTCCTTTTGTACAGAGGTACTTATAATACAAAATCCCAATATCTCTAGGGATTTAGACACAAATATTCTCAATTCAGATGTGGAGAGAGAGATATAGTTAATGATAAGGAGGCTTTATCAGTTGTATTATCTTTGATGGAACAAGAGTGCACTCTCTAGTAGCTTAGTGGAAGTTCCACCTGTGTTCTTAGCCCAACTCCGTGGAACTACCTTCAAATGTTATCAACCCACTAGCCCTGAGTTCCTCCACCTCTCAAAATTTATCAACCAGCACAGTCTCTAGTGGATCTATCAACACTATAAGGCACAACTAGTACTTAGTGATTATAAGCCAACAAGTCTTATGGGTTTCTTAGCTAGATTATCATCTGAACCCACTCTGTGATTATCAACCAACAAGCCTCATGGGTTTCTTAGCGATGTTATCACCAAAGCTTCCCTCTCCCTGAATTCTCTTAGTCCTGGTATCTTCTTTGCCCTCTTAGCAATTATGATTGACCACCAGGAGCCTCTAGACCTCCTCTTTTCCATGTTCCCCTTCTCTATCTGTGCGTATGAATCATGTATGGTTCTTTCTTTCCCAATCCGAGCCTCTCGACCTCCACTTCCCTTGTTGTGTATGAGTCATGTATTTTCATAGATCTCCAACCTTCACTTTCTCATCGTGGTCCTGACTACTTGCTCCTCTCTCCTCATTGATTCAACAGATGAAAATTGTCTATCTCTTTGCGTGGTATACGCTGACTTCTTCCTTGGACAATGCAACCCACACCCTCATAATTTTTTTGTTCTTTCTTGCTTGTAGTCTTTTCCCAACAAGAACATGGGCACGCCCTTCTTTTCAGCTAAATTTAATACACAGTCAATTCTATTAAAACATATCAATCAACTCATCGCTAGCATTTATAACACCAAGTTCCTCAAGCAATATCCCTTCCTCAAACTTTGGAACCCATTTCCCTTTCTCTTGGCCATTTTTTTTTAATTTATGGTTACATAATTACAAGTAAATGTTTACAAGGGAAATTCACTCACAGAGGATGTCACATTTGCTCAGGTCATGATAAAGGAATTCAACAATCAACTACCACCAATATTAGGGTACATATAGGGTTTAGTGCTCTTGATTAAATTCCATTCCCTGATATGTGATAGAATCCAATGAAATGTTGCAATCCCATTGATTTTGAAATTCTAAAAAATGGTAATTCTGTTGAAGCTTGAATGAGATTTTCTCCATATGAAGTTCAATCAGGTTGGAACTACTCTCAAACATCCTGAAACAATTAATGGTAATGTTAGAAATTTAAGGATAAACTTAAGAATTTAAGAATTTAACATTACCATTAGGGAGCATCTAGGGAGTGCCTAGGAAGTGTCCAGGGAGTGTGATAGAAGTGTGTACAACAACACAATCTAGCACGTGGGAGCGCATACATGACCATGGCCATTTCAAATTTCCAGGGAATATGAAAATTGAGGTCGGATCATAGTTCCATTTTTTGAAGCATGCTCCAAGGGACACTCCTATAGTGCTCCCACTTAAAGCAAGGTTCCAAGGTCTAAAGCGGTTGGGGGGTTGCAGTTCCTACAACACTAAGGTTGAGTCATGAAGGCCACTCTACTTCATCAATTCAAGCTGAACAATTCTCTTAAAAATTAAAATCCCCCTAATCCTAAAACATGCCCAAATGTTATGGTTGGTTTCTCAACTATCCTACACAAAAAACACCCAAAAAGCAACTTTTTCTCTTAGGCTACTAGTGGTTTAAGGATGAAGGCAACTTTCCTTCATTCGCATAAAACCAACAAGTTCCCATCAAACCACAATGAGCTATAAGCACACACTTAACCATGGGTGTTTTCTTAGTTGTCTTGCACAACACAAAGGAACCCCTTTACTTCTTCATTAGTTCCTATGCAACCTCCTCTCTCAGTGTTTTAGTGCCCTGCCCAACAAGCACCTAGAACACAACTTTATGTGGTAACTCAGGTTTTGGGACACATGCACTCAATTTTTCTTAGACAAGGATAGGATCTATACGATCTCCCACCATGTTTCCATATCTCGAGAGCTTCTCTACTATCCAATAATGGATACACAAAATATGCCATTCACCGATGAGAGCCTCCCCTATCCCTCCCTGGGTTTCTTCTCTCCTCAATTTCATGTCCAATCTGCCAATTCGTGGTCATATTAGAAGCTTCTAGTCAAACTCCTAAAAGTTTATAAATGTACTTTTCCCATCTCTTGGATGAGACAATTTGGTATAGCCCAACCATCTTCATAATTATAGAAGCTAGTAGTTCAACTACCACACCGTTCCTCTTAGATATTTTCTTGAAAAAGATGACAATATTGGATATTCTAAATATTTAGCTCAACCAAATAATTATTAGCAGATGTTATTTGCATAGCTAGATTTGATATCATATCCCTTTTGTCAGTTTCCCTTTCTTCTCATGGTTCGTATCATAGCTCCACCTCTTCCTCCATTGTTTGGTGTTTCACATTAAATATCATTACAATAGTTCTGTTTTACATTAAAAAGCATTACAATTATTTAGGGTTTTTTGACCGTTTCACATTCAAATTCCCACCAAAGCCATTAATATAGTTAATTACAATATTATCGAAAAAATTAAAGAATAAGGTGTTACAAAATTATAACTACAATTAATTAACTTAGTTAATGCCACACTTTTATTTAAATTTTCTATTAAATTCCTATATCTGTTTATCTATTTTGAATATTGCATGTAATATCATACTAATGTTTTAACACCAAAAAACTAAGAATTAAAAAAAAAAACATATCCTACTATTGTTAAAATCCTTTTAAAGTCAGATAATTTTGATCTATTACCATTATAATCATACATACTCCAAGTCACAAAATCCAAGTTTGACCGTGGCATCCTCCCATTGTCCTGATGTAGTTCATTGAATCCACAGGAATTGAGCTTGTAATCATGTGAATTTGCTTTGGAAAAACAAAAGTTCAGTAATTCTAAATTCTGGTAACAATATTGTGATCTTTGGATCTTTAGTCAATGGGGATCTCCCCGATCTGTATTTCCTGGCAGGAACCTGTTATTTTATTTTATCTGGATATGCTTCCATGCTGATTTTTTTACCAAATGTTTTGGGTCAACTACAGTGGTAAACATATTGCTTCTTATATCTCTTATATAATATAATATCTAGCTTTTTCGTCCTGGAAAAAAAATAATGAATTTCAAAAGTGGAACATTCCAAATTTCATTAACAACACAACCCATTTCTGAATTTGGAAAACTAAATAACCCAAACATGCCAGAACATAATAGGCATTGCTTGAAATTCAATTTAATAAAGAAATTCAATGATTTATGTGGAAATTTGGAAAATAATGTTGTCTCTGCTGATGATTATGGATGATTATCTTTATTATTGATTTGACAACGAAGTTAGGCAATTTTTTTCACTATTTTGAAAAATAAAATGAAAATTGATTTATATTATATTGGTTTATCTAATATCCCATAATTTCTACAATAACACAAAGCTTAATTGGCTACATAATCTGTACAAACTATTAAACAGTAACAAAGCTTAGTTTGCATAACTAAATCAATACATTTTATTAAAAGCAAGCAAAGTAAGTTGAACCATGTTCACTCAAGTTTAACTTGAATCATGTTCACTCAAGTTTAAGGATATTAATAATAAATAGTATAATTTGACAGTGGCCAATTTATTACAACTTACAAGTGACATCAAAGTGGCCTTTAGACTACGAAAATACAGTTTTTAGATGCAGATCTTGTCCATAGTCTAGGCATCTTCAAAGTGCATGCCCTGTTCTAAAGGGGTGTCAGGATTCCTGAAGCCGCGAAAATCCAACTGTGAATAGAGTGATCAGCAGGTAAAGACATTTCTTGATTTTTCAGGCCCCAAGATCCTCTGCAACCCATAGTCGATCTGTCTCTGCGCTCTGTGGAAAAGAATCCTCTGGTTATGGAAAATGAAAATTCATCAGCATTAATCGCGGCTCCAACCAGTGGGTAAAAATGACCTCACGAATCCGATCATTCAGATAATGATAGGGATGTCCCACACTTTGAAGAAGCTGTAGCAATAGAACTTTCTCTGAAAACGAAAATATGGCATTATCCTCAGTTTCAACTGATAAATCTGTAAGATGGATAAATATCTGTAGGAAAAGGAGAAAAAAGAAAATCCCCTCAATACCTCTGATATCAAAAGAGATCATTGAAGTTTTTTATTTTCAAATGTAACCTGCTTTTTTTATTTACTAGAATTCAATTTACTGAAAAAGAAAAACTGGCCCTAAGCTGGGTAGTGTTCATGTTTTAGTTGCATATCTTAGTTTCCATATTTTGTCAATATCATTATTCATCCCAGTTTATAAAACTTTTCTTTGATCCCTTACATTTTTTTTATCACACATGGAGAGTGGAGTTCTCATGTTTTTAGTTAATCGATTACATACTTTCTGTTCTTACTGGCCAGCCAAAAAAATTCATCCACAATCACTTTCCAGAGACCTCACATATCTCCCAATTCATTTCCTCATTTAACTGCAAAATGGCAGGATTATGCTAATTGGATTCAAAGAAATAAAACTACAGGTTTAGAAGGAAATAAGAGAAAATGGATACAGAAAACGGGGAGGCCCTTGGAATTATGTAGTGCCTCAATCAATATCAAGTAAATACAAAATTCCTATTTTTAACGGAAAAATAAATATGGAAATGGGATTTGCAAAATTTTGATTATAAAAAGTGCACGAACTCCACAGGAGTAAGAAGTTGCAGATTTGTACACAAAGAAATTGGTGAAAATCGCCATCAAGTCCTTGTCTCTTCCAACATGCAAGTCAAATTTGAAGGAGTCTTCGAGTTATTTTGTGGAAAATGGCCCAGCTCACGCTGGCCGGTCTAACGATCTGGCGGTCCTTTTAGTCCAGCTCTTCGCAAACAATCACACTAAAAAACATGGAACATCCAATGTTGTTACTTCCCCTAGAATGTCAACAGTTGCATATGGAAGACATGAATTGGTAAACAACACTAGAAGAGCTCCTACAAACAAATATGCCGCTTAGGCTTCACATTAAACTCCAATAATAAATAGATACACATTGTTAGAGATATTAAATCAAATCCCTAAATGATAGGAATTGACTATCCAAGAAAAACACAATCATAACCACGTAACAATAATCACCTAATCTCCATTAATTCTAACATTCCCCCTTAATGGAGAAAGGGTTCTTAAACACACCTAACATGTCCCTAAACAAATCAAACTTTAGTTTTCCCAGAGCCTTAGTAAATATATCAGCCATATTATCACAAGAATTACAATATTCAACACAAATCTCTTTGGACTGCACCTTCTCCCTGACAAAATGAAATTGAGTGTCTATGTGCTTAGTGTTTTTATGAAACACAGGATTGTAGGCCAGTTTGATGGAACTTTGATTATCGCAATTGATAACCGTAGCTTTTGTCTGTTCTTCTCCTGCATCTTGGAGAAGTCTGCGCAACCAAACTGCCTCACATGCTGCTGCACACATAGCTTGATATTCTGCTTCTGCTGAGGATAAGGCAACAGTATGTTGCTTCTTGCTACACCAAGAGATGACCCCGGACCCAATGTTGAAGGCGTAACCTGTAATTGATCTTCTATCATCTAAATTTCCTACCCAATCAGAGTCTGTATAACCTGTCAAACTAACATCAAATGAGTCAGAATACAAAATACCAAAGTTTGAAGTTCCTTGCAAATACCTCAACACTCCTTTTGCTGCAATCCAATGGTTCTCATGAGGTCGAGTCATGAACTGACTCAAAACACTCACTGCATAGGCTAGATCTGGTCTCGTTGTAGTCAAATAGATAAGACTACCAACCAACTGTCTGTACAATGTTGCATCTGCATATTTCGAACCATCATCCACCTAAAGTTTGTTGTTCTGCTGTAAAGGCACAAATGCAGCCTTGCACTCATCCATTTTGAATTTAGTCAACAAACTCTTAGCATACTTACCCTGGGACAAGAAAGTTTGGTTTGAATCTCTCCAAACTTCTAGACCCAAACAGTAATGCATTTCTCCAAGGTCCTTCATCTCAAATTTCTGTGATAACTGCTGCTTGATTTCTTCAATGAGATTGTCTGCACTCCCTGTCATGATCAGATCATCTACATATAAAGAAATCAACACTATCTGTCCCTCATCATTAAACACAATATACAAATTGGGATCATTTTTGCTCCGTTTATAACCATGCATGAGGAAAAATGAGTCAATTTTTTCGTACCAGGATCTAGGAGCCTGCTTTAAACCATATAAAGCTTTTTTTAATCTACATACTAAGTGCTCTTCTCCCTTCTTAACAAACCCCTCAGGCTGCACTAAGTATACTTCTTCTTTTAAATCACCATTTAAGAAAGCAGATTTAACATTTAATTGATGTATTTTCCAATGATGCTTAATGGCTAAAGCAATAATTAGTCTAATGGTATTTAGTTTTGCAAGAGGGGCAAATGTTTCCTCAAAATCAATACCTTCTTTCTGAGAATACCCCTTTGCCACCAACCTTGCTTTATGCTTATCAATAGACCCATTTGCTTTAAATTTCAACTTAAATAACCATTTGCAACCTATGGGTTGTTTATCATTAGGAAGCTTTACTAGATCCCAAGTATTGTTCTTAATAATATATTCATTTTCCTCTTTCATTGCTTCCTTCCATTCAGAACTCTTACTAGCTTCATAACAATTAGAAGGTTCTACAATGTTTAACATACCAGTCATGAGCGCATAATCCCTATATCAAGCTGGTAACTATTTCAGCCTGCTAGATCTCCTGAGCGGTGGGGGTTCAATTATTCTGTTGTGTTCTTCTCTTTGTGGACTGAACTCGATTTCTTCCTCTTTATCCTGCTGTTGTTGCTGCTGCTGTTGTTGTTGCTGACTAATCCCTATTTCACTATCCCCATCTGAAAGTAAGGGTACATGCCATTCTTCATTGCTTTGAACAGGATTTCCATCATCAACTTGTTCATGGAATACTACGTCTCTACTAACAAACACCTTGTGAGTAGAAGGATCAAACATTTTATAAGCCTTATACTCACTACAGTATCCAATGAAGGTACATTTAATGGCCTTTGAATCTAACTTCTTCCTATTCTCTTTGGGAACATGTGCAAAAGCTTTACAACCAAATATTCTAAGGTGAGTTACTGCAAGCTTGAAGCAAAACAATGTTTCAAAAGGAGTTTTATAATCAAGACTTTTAGTAGAACTCCTATTCTTCAAATATACTGCAGTATTGACAGCGTCTGCCCAAAAACCATTAGTTAGATTCTTACCTTTCAACATACTACGAGCACACTCCACCAGTGTTCTGTTTTTCCTCTCAGCTACTCCATTCTTCTGAGAAGTGTAGGGTGTTGTACATTGTTGATGTATCCCATGCTCGTTGTAGTATTTGATGAAAACCCCTTTCTTGAATTCTCCACCTTGATCTAATCGAAGAATCCTGATGAAATTTCATGTCTGCTTCTCAATCATGTTTCTGAATTGCTTGAAATATTCAAAAGCATGACTCTTTTGTGTAAGAAAATATACCCATGTGAATCTTGTACAGTCATCAACAAAGATTAAAAAATAGTAGGCCCCACCTAACGATCTTGTCTGCATCGGGCCACATAAGTCAGTGTGTACAAGTTTGAGTATATCCCTCTGTTTCCTATCTTTAATAGCAGGAAATTCATCTCTACGCTATTTACCGAATGCACATGCTTCACAATCAATATGCAACTTCTTCAAAACAGGAAGACCATCTACCATACCTTTGTTCTGCCACAGAAGGAGGTCACTGAAATTGATATGCCCAAGTCGTTGATGCCACAAATTTTCAGCAAACTTATCCAATGACATCAAGGCTTGCTGTGGCGTACTATTCACATCCAGTTTGTAGAGTCCTCCTATGCGAATACCTATAGCAATAGGCTTTATCTGATCCAACAAATCTTTAATAATACAATAAGATTTAAAGAATTCTACCTTGAGATCCTGATCTGTAATCTTTGATACAGAAATCAGGTTCTTCTTAATACTAGGAACATACCACACATCAGATATATCCCTGATCTTTCCATCAGGCAGAGTAACAAGAACATTTCCATGTCCCTTGATCTCATACCCTCTATTATCTCCAAGGCATAATTTTTTTTTTTTGTAAACTGTGGTGGTACTTCTTTCTATTATCATAAACCAAAATATTACATTATCATGGTGGCCTCACCCCGCCCTTATGGGAAACCGGGTATCTCAGCCACCTTAAGTTTTTCATTGCCAGCCAAAAATAATAAGTCCAGATTCTGTTTGTCCAAGCTAAATAAACTAAACAGTCTTTACACTTACTCTTACTACTTAAATGCATATAACATATTTCCCTATCTATAACAGTGAGGATCTTAGATTTAACTATTCTTTGAAAATTCATCAAAATTAATGCATATCTGTTTTCATGGAACTCCAGCTGCTGGCTGTTGATCAGCTTCTCGGTTGACTCCTAGGTGTCCTTCCTTGATCATCGCCTGAATTTCCTCCATCTTTTTGTTTTGCATCTCCAAAGTAATCTGCATTATTCTCAATTCTTTCCTTAAATTTGGAACTCCCTGCGCCAATTCCGCCATTTCTGTTGCTGCTTGTTCCAGAGCCTTTGCCAGCAGTCTCTTCATTACCCAATATACATGTATAGACTGCTTAAACAGAGTCATCCTACCCCTAGTATCGCCCGGGTCCGGAAGAAGGAACTCCCAGTCTTCCATCTCAGAATCTGATTGAGCTTGGATGGCCTCTTCTTCCATGTGTTGTATTATCCTTCTGATTTTTGGGTTGGTGTTCATGTTGTAGGCTCTTTCTGCATGTTGGATTTTCCTATCTAGAGATCTTTTTGACTTTCTACAATACCTCCCTGTTCTCCCTCTGCCCCTTCCTTGCGGGCTCTGCCCTCTTTTTCTTCCTCCTCTATTTCTGTACTGTCCCCTGCCACCCCTATATCTCCAAGGCATAATTTTACTCCAATGTTGGATTCTCTAAAATTTTTGAACCATTGCTTTTTACCTATCATATGTGAGGAGGCTCCAAAATCTATGAACCAAATATCTAATTCATCCTCCTCAATAGCTAAAGCAGTCTCAGCCTCAGCCATAAACAATCTGACATCCTGATTCTGTTCTGCATCTGCATCAACCAAATGACCTACATGCCTCTCCTCATCTGCCTTTTTCTTATGGCAAAGTTTAGCAATATGGCCTATCTTACCACAATAAAATCATTTAGGAGCAGAGTCATGTTTATGCGAGGTCATACCTTGTGGTGTCCTTTTTCTTGATGCGCTACCTCTCCTGTGATCAGCCACTGCTTTCCCTTTTGGCTTGAACTTTGTCATCAATGCAAGATCTGGATTTTGAGGTTTGAGAGACAACCTCCTTTCCTCTTCCTATAGCAAAATCCCAGTGAGCTCTTCAAAGCCTGGAGGCTTTTCTCTTGCATTCAATCCAGTTATAAACATTTGATAATCATCTGTCATGTCGTTCATGGTAATTGTCACCAGATCATCATTTGCCACGGTCTGACCAATATCAGTTAATTTATCTTTAACTTCCTTTATCCAAGATATGAATGAAGAAACAGACTCATTCTCCTCCATCTTGATTGAGAGAATCTTCTTCCTGAGGTACAAGGTTCGACTGGTGTTCTTGATCTCATACATCTCTTTGAGAATTGTCCAGATGTCATTCATTGTCTTGCAATCCCGAATGTGAGGGATGATGCAATCTTTGACTGATAACTTAAGTAGCACCTTTGCCTTCATCTCCCTTTTCTCCCAGTCTTGAATTGTTGTATTCGATCCACTAGTTGCAATAGTCGGCTTGACTTCATCACCGGTGGCAATGCTATAAGCATTATGTCCCTCAAGCAGACTCTGAAGCTTAAATTTCCAATTTGTGTAATTGGAACCATCAAGCTTATTACTCTCATTGAGATAAGCTTCAGCAATTTGATTATTCATCTTGAATGAATAAAATCTTCAACAATTTGAGCAAACCTCAAATGTTAAAAAAAATACCTTGTTCACTACAAATTTCCTTCACAAAAAAAAATTGCCCTCCTCCAATTTCACTTAAAAGAATTCCAGATCCTCTTTTTCTTTTTAAAAAGATCACTCCAAAAATACACACCCCTTTTTTTTAAATAAGGATTCCTTCAAAAAATAATGAAATTCCTTTTTGTTTTTAATTAAAGAATTAAAATCTTTAATTAAAAAACTTCCCAAATTCAGAAATCCACGTGAAGATTTAATGTAAAAAAGGGTGGCTAAAAAAAATCCACGTGAAGCTTTAAAGTAAAAAGTGGCTTTAAAAAAGATGCATAAATACTTTACAATTTAAAAAAAAAAAATCATATGTGGCAATGTGCTGCCAAAAGACAACCACCGTTAATCTCTTTCAAATGCAGCCACAAATTTAATCTCCTCTCCTCAAATTTAATGCAGCGAACAAACGCAGTCTTTAACCACCGCAGCCACTGCGTTTCCACTCTTAGATAACACAATCGTCGTGACTGTTCACCTCTTTTTCGCGACTAGTCACAAGTGTACACCAGAAACCTGCGACGATGTCGGAATTACTCTTCATTCAACTCAGCTTACAGGCCATCATCGCGATTACTCTTCATTCAACCTGCGATGACATCGCGATTACTCTTCATTCAACTCAGCTTACAGGCCTCTCCTTCCTGCAGCTCTGATACCATGTCAACAGTTGCATATGGAAGACATGAATTGGCAAACAACACTAGAGGAGCTCACAGGTGCGGATCACCAAGGGCTCCTACAAACAAATATGTCGCTTAGGCTTCACATTAAACTCCAATAATAAATAGATACACATTGTTAGGGATAGTACATCAAATCCCTAAATGATAGGAACTGAATATCCCAAAAAAACACAATCATAACTACTTAACAATAATCACCTAATCTCCATTAATTCTAACATAAAATATATGTAAGCATTAGTTTAGTACTCCCCTACACGGCTCCGCTGGTCACCCCTACGACGTGGCAAGTATCCTTCGTTTTACATGCTAAATCAGTGCACCCTCAAATAGTTCCCTTGCGATGTTTATATTTTTCATGGCTGTCCTGTGAATTAATGTCTCTATAAATTCGCCAGGTTAGACTCTGCAATCTCCATAGCAGAGAGCCCAATATATAACTGTGTGATATTTTCATAGTGTATTCAATCTTCATGGAGACTTTGCCTTATGTTTCTTTTTTATAGTGTGATCCACTTTGTCGGGTTCATTAGCAGAGCCTAGCCGAGAATTGACTCATAATTTCTCATTAACCAGTTACTTTTAACAAGTGAAACATTAGCTTTTAACAAGTGAAACATTAGCAGAGCCTAGCCGAGAATTGACTCATAATTTCTCATTAACCAGTTACTTTTAACAAATAAAACTAATCCTCAGGACTAATTTGCATTATGTTTCAATCTGCGTAGTGCTGCTGCTAAGTTATGGCATGAATTATAGTTTGAATATAAAGCAGTGGTGAAATCAATTGCATTGTCAGCGCTACTTTGCATTATGTTTCAATCTGCATAGTGCTGGTGCTAAGTTATGGCATGAATTATAGCTTGAATACAAAGCAGTGGTGAAATCAATTATATTGTTCAGCATCTTAGCTACTGGTTTATAAAAGTAAACTTTAAATTCAAGAACTGGCATGCTAGTTAAGCAAAATGCATTTTGGTTTCTCAGAGTAAGCCTAGATTCGAGAGTTGACATACCAGTGAAGTGAAATTCTTTATTTTTCTATTTGGGCCAGGGAAGCAAGAGATGTGTGGTTTATTTTTCTATTTGGGCCAAGGAAACAAGATATGTGTGGTTATGTATCTTAGTCCACATTTAGTTTATAAAACTTTTTTTTTTCAGAGGAAAAAACCAGTATAGATTTATATTAAAAAAATATAAAAGGTCTTCAGTACATAAGACAGATGACTGAGCTATAAGATAAAGCCCCCCACTATTTGCTGAGTAACAATAGACAGATAGTCCAAATCAACCAGTGACTGAAACAGGAAAAACATAAGACAGATGAATGAGCTATAAAACAAAGCCCCCCACTATTTGCATAATAACAAAGACAGATTGTCCAAATCAACCAGTGACTGAACCAGGAAAAACCCATAAAACACATCTATATAGCCCGCTTGTCCAAGATTGCCACAGATTACAAAACTGGAAGAAACAGACCGCATAATGTAGAAGGATCCGACAGCTTCTCCTTTTAACGGAGATCCAAAAAGACAAAACCATCGATGCCAGAAAATAAGCAGCCGCAAAGTCATGTATCATGAACATTTGGCGAGAGGACATTTTGGTGAGAAGATTCATGGAAAGCCAGGATCTTCTGAAGAATAGCATGTAGGGGTTCCCTTGAACCAACAGGATATAATAAACAACGACCTCCAGGATGAGGAAAACCTACTCCACCATATAAAAGCATCCTGAACAGAAGAAAAAATCATGTAAGGAAACCCAAACTGTAAAGACAAATCATACCAGATATTGAGGGTCGAGGCACATTGAAAGAACATATGCAGATTTGATTCCACTTCGTTGAGGCACATGGGACACCTGCTCGGCCCCTGCCAATTTTTTCTCTGAAGAACCTCCCAAGTAAGATTTTTATTCCAATATAACAGCCAGGAAAAGATGATCATTTTGAGAGGACATGTAGCCTTCCAGAAGCGGGAAGGAAACAACGGAAGAGGACTCCCTCCAATGACAGAGATCAAATCAGCGTAAATAAGCTTCACGCTCGCAGGCTGATTGGTTCTTTTAAGGCTCCAAACCAGAAGGTCTTTAGTGCCCAATCGCATGATTCCCAAGCTGCTGAGACTTGCTTTAACCGAATTCCATAGAGAGAACATCGAAGGAGGCAGATGCAAGTCCTCCCCTTCTTTCCACACCGGGAAAGAACCAGACCATTCCTTTATCAGCCTATCCCATGTAAAATATCCCAGCCTGTGAAGAAAGAGGACCAGCGGCAGAGGAAAAGAGAAATTCTGGGCGCATGAAATTGAATCATAACCAATGAACATACTAGAGCCCGAGAAGAGAAGGTTTTAAATACTTGGGATTTTCCTTAAAGGCTAAAGGAAACACAAAATCGGACTGGTTATGGCTCTTGGATCGGTTTTATAAAAGGATCTCAAGATGGGAGTTTAAACTTCTTTCTTTGGCCGGCAGATTCGTTCTCGTCCAGGCTGTCCTTTCTCAACTCTCAGTCTATTGGGCACATATCTTCTATCTCCCTTCAAGTACTATTAATCATATGAACAGGCTGATCGCAAATTTTCTTTGGGGAGGACGCTCATTTCAGAACAAAATGCATCTTGTTAAGTTAGCGGCTATATCAAAACCAAAATATGCTGGAGGATGGGGTCTTCTCGACCTGCGCATCTTTGGAAATGCTCTCCTATGTAAGTCTCTCCATCGAGGTATCTTCGGTGATGGGCCGTGGAGCAAGATTATAAAAGGAAAATATCTAAGAGGAAGGTGCATTGAACACTGGTACAGGAGGGAGTCCATTGGCATCAGGAGTGGATCGTCGATTTGGCAGAGTCTCAGTTTATGAAAACTTTAAAGCTACGAAGTCCAAACCTATTGAAAATTACTGAAATTCATCTTTGAAATTTAAATTGAGCAATATGGATCAAGGTTGTAATTTTATTACAAAATTTAGTGCATACCCACCAGGAAGAATTTGCCATCATTGAGCATTTGCAGTTCTGGGATTGGTTCAAGGTTTCTTTTTCAATTTGGGTTTCAGTGTTTTGAATTCAATGGGAATGGCTAGCACTGGGGAATTGAGTGAATCTGAGAAGATGGACGATGCACCCTGAAACACAATCCCATCTCAGAGAGTTAGAAGTCTGGGTTTATGAGGAAGGGCCTTGCCAACACGGATTAATAACAAAAATTTCTTATCCTTGTGATTGTTGAAGAGAAAGATGTGATGGATTCACGTGATTGTTGAAAAGAAAGATGTGATGGATTCACTAGGTAATCATTATCTACATATATGCGAATGTGGACCTGTCAATATGAAACTTAATTTTAAGGCTCGTTTGACAAAACCACTTCACAAGGACTTCTGAAATGGCATGAGCCATAAAGCTTAACCAATGTCATCAGTCTTTAGCGAGGAATGACATTTGTATACTTCAATCTCCAAGCCTGAGGTTTAGTATTGCCTAATGAAATACCATATGACCACAACATAACGTTGCCTGATGAACATACCATATGATCATACCTTATAATAATTATTATGATTAAAATGGGTTTGAGGCTAGAATCTTCATTATTTATCATGAACCTCAGTATTGGATATGAACTGGCACAACTGACATAAAAATATTGAGTTTCCATATACCATCAAAACCAGGATGGAATGATTCTTTAACAAAAGACCCCGGTGGAATATTTATACTCCTTTCTCATAGGCTTTTTGCATCCAAAATCATCCAAACAAGTATGAAGCCTAAGCAATGTTGGGATCCTGATTGTAAATTACATAACTCCCGGTACATACATGTGAGTATACATTTTCTCATGAATCATCAATATGTATATAGATCGTAAGATAACATTAATTTAAATCATATTGAAATTATATTTATAGAAGGAAATGCTTTCTTGCTCTTATATGATATTTGTTTTTTATTACATTTCTTGGTTAAATGAGTAAAATAGAGGTAATTATTTTCAATATCATTAGATTTTATATCTATGTGGGAGTTATATTTGTCGAATAGTGTTGTAAGAAATGTGGGAGTTATATTTGTCAAATAGTGTTGTAAGAAATTAAGGTATTATATATTTTTTAAAATAAAGTTTTATATCAATAAGTTGGTATATGTTGTCAATTGGTTTTCTCTTGGGTAGTTGGGAGGAATGATTGTTATCTTTCCCACCTAGGTTCAATAGCCACAAACGAAATTTTGAGCTCATATTGAGTTTGTTGTAATGGCTTCAAGCCTTCTTGCTAAATGACCCTGAGCTCTAAAGAATATCATACCCTTACATGGGAAAAAAGGAAGTTTACAAAGGTAGTAGAATGACAAGAGCCAGGGGTTTTAGTACGCCCTAGAGAACAAGAAGAAATAATTTTTCATGGAGTTTAGGGAGAAACTCAATTAATCAAGCAAAAAGGAATATGTAGTCCATCAAGGAATCAAGCAAGTCATTGCATTAAACATTAGCAAATTCATTATTGTGGAAGTTTCTTCACTTATTATCAAGCACTCTCTTATAATTCTTTGGCTAACGATGAGTATATTTTTCATAGCTATCCTATGAATTAATGCCTCTATAAATTCACCAGCTTAGCCTCTACAATCCCCATAGCATATAGCCCAATATATATTTGTGTTTGATATTTTCATAATGTATTCAATCGGCCCAAAGACTTTGGCTTATATTTCAATCTGCACATTGTTGGGTTATGGTACGATTTATAGTTTGAACACAAAATAGTGGTGAACTTAATTACTTTGTCAACAATCTTAGCTATTGATTTATCAATGCAAACTTTAAATTCAATAACTAGCATACCAAAAGTCCTGGCTAGCCTATAAAGGCATCCAAATCATTGTCATAAACCATCATTTTCTCCAAGAAGTCAAAATCAGGGCACTGTTCATATGTTGTCCCACTTGATTGTAATCTCTTACTCACCTCAACGAAATAAGCACAAGGCTTATAGCCCAATACACCATTGACTTAAGGCTAACATTAAGGCCTACCTTCACAAAGAGAACATTCCTTTAAGGCACAAACACCGAAAGACCTCCATGTCTTCTTATCCCAAAATAAGGATACCTTTCAGTTGTTCAACCACACAACTATTTCAATAGGTATTCTTTACCATCCACATTCGTTTTAAATACCAAACAAACCAATTCAAGCTCTTCAATAGATTTTCCACAAGTTAACTAGTATGCTAATTAATTCTTTAACACTTTTCTCTAGATGTTCTGTGAAGACTCTTTTCTCTCAGTCTCTACTTTAGAACCAAAGAATTTACTCTCACATCTAATCCACATCAATGGGACATTCTGTTGAGAGGTAGCAGATTCCAAACTTCTCTTGCCTATCTAGCGCAGACCAAGCTCCCATGGTTGTGATTCACTAAGAGTCTTCCACAACCAGCCAATCATCCTGGTCATCTAAGAAGTTGAGAGGGTTAACATCCCCTTGTCTTCTTAGCCATAACATCTTACTTGCAAAAAGGGCTATTACATTCATAATCATGTTTCACATGAACCAAGTTGTCCATTCAATAGGCAAGCACATAAATATACACAATTCATTAACATGATCTCTATTTCATTAAACATGAATTACTTTACATGTTTAAAGTTTAGAAGGGCACTTATCTAATCAATAGTGGCTTGCAATTGCTAAATTGTGAGCCTCTTTCCACCCAACCATAGGCTTAGTTGTTTGTTCTATCCTTTGTAGTTAGCCACCCTCGAGTCAGACCATGAGGCCATGAGGGAAGTCACACACTCAACCATTAAAGGTGGAGAAAGGTTGCACATAGTGAGAGTGAAGCAATAGTGTTTTTGAGAGCAAGAATTTCAGGATCATCATTTTCAAAAAAATACACAAAAGTGGACTGGCCTAGGAGTACACACACATTTGAAATATATATATATATATATTTCAAAAAAACATTTAAAATACTAAATTAGTTATTGAATTGATGAATGCATGCATGTTTTTACATCAATGACAATAGAAATGGGATCCACAATACATTAATGATTAATAATTCAACATCTAGAATCTAGATTTTTCAATTACGAACAAAGATACAAATTATTAAGCAATATAATAGAAAGTAGACCATTAACTAATGGCATGAAATAGGGTATCTAGAAATTATCAACAATAACATGATCAAATAGGTTTTTTTTATAAAATAGACCACCTACACACTGAAATATGAACACTGAAAGGTCTAAAACAATAAACCGAGCTAGTTGCTAAACACCACTCTACAAAAGAAGTGTCAACCAATTGTGAAAGCACCTTTGTTTCCAAATGTTGTAGTTGTGGGGTAGCATTGCCATACATGTTCCACCATCCTTTGAAAAACAATGTTCCACCATCAGTTATATTGAGATCCTCATCATTAGTATCATCTGTCATACTTTTCCTCTACATCATTCTCTAGGGACATTAGTCGACACTGCCCAATTTTGATCAATTTGCCTAATCGAAGCCTTAAAATATGGTTAAAAAAAATAACATGCTTGATCAATGATTTTGGTTTGAATGATGGGTACATTTTTGCTAAGGCCATGAGAAAAAAGTTCAACAATCAACACCACCAACACTAGTGTTCATAGAGGGCTTGGTGCTCTTGATTTAATGCCAATCATGTACCCTCATATGTGATAGAATCCAATAAAATGTTGTAATCCTATTGATCTTGAAATTTTGAAAAATTTTAAATTTGCTAAATTTTGAATGGAATATGAAATTTTAATTTCTCCAAAAATATGAAATTTAGCAAATTTAGGATATGCATTTGTTCCAGAACTATTGGAACATGCAGTCTGATATTTAATGAAAAATTTTGAAAACAAAACAAAAAAAATGAGAAAAGAAATTTTGAAAACAAAACAAAAAGTTCAGACATTTTAAATTCCTGTAACAATATAGTGAATTTCAAAAATGAAACATTTCAAATTTTGGTAACAGCACCTTAAATTTCTGAATTTGGGAAACTAAAGAACCCAAATCTGCCAGAACAGAATAGACCCTGCTTAAAATTCAATTTAGAGGAAATAATTTTTACAAAATATAATGTTGACTCCACTGCTGATTGTCTCCATTATTAATTTAACCACTAAATTATAATTAATTTTTAAACTAACTTATATGGTTAACCATATGATCCGTACAAATTAGCCGTTAACAAAGTAATATAAAATTAAAATTTTGCATAACTAATTCCCATATATTTTATTAAGAGATTCTGTTAAGGAGAAGCAAAACTTGAATTATGTTCACTCAGGTTTAAAGATATTAATAGTAAATATGATATATTTTATTAAGAAATTCTGTCCATGGCAAACAAAGTAACTTGAATTATGTTCACTCGGGTTCAAGGGTATTAATATTAAAGAGTATAATTTGACGGCTCTCAATTTACTACAAATTACTAGGGACATCAAAGTGGCCCTAAGTTTGCTAGTGTTCATGTTTTAGTTGCATATCTTAGTTTCCATATTCGTCAATATATCATTATTCATTTCACTCTATAAAACTATAAAACTTTTCCTTTACCTCTCCCATTTTTTCTCACACAGAGAGTGGAGCTCTCATGTTCATTTTCCTTTATTGGTTGTCCTTTTAACAGTGCCAGGGCATGATCATGCTAATAAGATTCAAAAAAATACATTTACAGGTTCAGAAGGAAATAAGAGAAAATGGATACAGAAAACTAGGAGGCAAATTCTGTCAATGGCAAACAAAGTAACTTGAATTATGTTCAGTCAGGTTCAAGGGTATTAATATTAAAGAGTATAATTTGACAGCTCTCAATTTACTACATATTACTAGGGACATCAAAGTGGCCCTAAGTTTGCTAGTGTTCATGTTTTAGTTGCATATCTTAGTTTCCATATTCGTCAATATATCATTATTCATTTCACTCTATAAAACTATAGAACTTTTCCTTTATCTCTTCCATTTTTTCTCACACAGAGAGTGGAGCGCTCATGTGCTTTCAATCGATGAACATACTTTCTGTTCTTACTGGCCAGCCAAAAATTCATGCAGAATAATTTTCCAGAGATCTCACATGTCTCTTGATTCTTTGTGTCATCATCTCTTCATTTTCCTTTTTTGGTTGTCCATTTAACAGTGCCAGGGCATGATCATGCTAATAAGATTCAAAAAAATACATTTACAGGTTCAGAAGGAAATAAGAGAAAATCGATACAGAAAACTAGGAGGCCCTTGGAATTATGTAGCGCTTCAATCAATATCAAATAAATACAAAATTCCTATTTTTAACAGAAAATAAATCTGGAAATTTAATTTGCAAAAATTTGACTATCAACTGGAAAAATGCATAAACTCCACAAGAATAAGAAGTTGCAGATCTGTACACCAAGAAATTGATGAAAATGGCCACCAAGTCATTGATGCTACTTCCAGCATGCAAGTCAATTTTGAACGAGCTTGGAGTTATTTTGGGGAAAATGGCCCAGCTCACGCTTGCCGCTCTTGCGACCTGGCAGCCCTTTAAGTCCAGCTCAACGCAATCCTCTTCGAGGGGAAACGACCACACTAAAAACATGGAACATCAAACACTGTTACTTCTGGGACTCCCCCACACGACTTGGCCACTTGATTAAGGGTCAGCCGCTGGTCGCCCCTACGACATGCCAAGTGTCCTTGTTTTACATACTAAATCAGTGCACTCTCAAATAATTCCCTTGTGATGTTTATATTTTTCATGACTGCCCTGTGAGTTAATGCGTCTCTAAATTCATCAGCCTAGCCTCTGCAATCTCCATAGCAGAGAACCCAATAGATAACTGTGTTTGATATTTTCAGTGTGTATTCAATCATCATGGAGACTTTGCTTTATGTTTCAACCTGCATAGTGCTGGGTTATGATTAATAGTTTGAATACAAAACAGTGGTGAAATCAATTACTTTGTCAGCAATCTTAGCTATTGGTTTGTTAAAGTAAACTTTAAATTCAAGAACTGGCATACAAGTTAATCAAATTGCATTTTGGGTTATCAGAGTAAGGCTAAATTTGAGAGTTGGCATACCATTGAAGTGGAATTATTTATTTTTCTATTTGGGTTAGGGAAGCAAGAGATGTGTCACTGTCTATCTTAGTCCTCACTTAGTTTATGAAAACTCTAAAGTTACAAAGTCCTAGTCTATGAAACCGGATTCACTGGAAATGACCTGCATGTCCGAATCCCACGAATCGGACACAATTCGATGGTGATTCGAATCCTAGAACGTGACATGTCGTGTCCTAACATGACACAATCGAATCCCACACATGTCATGTTAGGACACAATGTGACACGATTTTGGGATTTGAATCCCAAAAAAGGGAAATCCATGGGCATAAAAACGCATTGTTCTATCAATGATTTACCATTTCTCTCTTTCAGTTTTGCATACATTGAGTTGTGGACAAAGAGATAAGGGTTTGGAGCAAGGAGCTAAACGTGTGGAGCATTCGGCAAGGAGATTCAAGCACCAGGTAAGTGCATTTCATCTCTATTTTTTTGCATTTCTATTACAGCCGTTTGTATATGAATTTTTTTTACAAATTTGTGCATGTTTTGTTTATTTTTTTTACAGTATTCATGGGTCAATCAAGGGCAGCAGTTACGGGGCAAAAGAAGGGGAAGAATGTCTCCATTGGAGATGCCCCTCCTCCCCCAATATCATCAGAGTCTGCTGCAAGTAATGTTGAGGGAAGAGGAGGACTTAAAGACAGCGTTGAGAAATATCCCTTGTGGACATATGTCACAAGAGAGGATGGGACAAGCACCAAGGGGAAGGGAGGAGGCAATGTGCAATGGAGATGCAACTTTTGCCACATTTCTTTCGAAAGCACATATTACCGTGTGAAAGGCCGTTTGTTGGCTTTACCAGATTGTGGAATTGGAGCTTGTAAAATTGTTCCTTTACAAAAAAGGAAAGAAATGGAAAAGGAGTTCATGTTTGGTATGGAAAATGTGACTGCAAAATCAAGAAAAACCAAGAATGAAGACCCCCTTCGATTTTTGAGGAAAGGCATCACCAAATTTCCATTTGAAAGTTCTATTGGGGGAAAAGCAAAAAAAAGAAGAGCAATTTCACTTGGTCCAGTGGACAAGATTTTTCAAAAACAGAAACAGGAAGAGCTTGATCTCACCATTGCCTTCTTTTTCTATCAAAACTTCATATCATTTAACGTTGCACGCTCACCTCTATTTATTGAGATATGTCGAGCTCTAACTCACAGGTCTCCATCATGGTATGTGCCTCTTGGTTCAAAGAAGCTTAGAACCACATTGTTGATGAAAGCAAAAAAAGAGGTGCAAAAAATGCTTGCGCCTATTAAAGCATCATGGCCAACATTTGGGGTTCGCATTGTTTCTAATGGATGGACAGATCCAACACGACACCCAATCATCAACTTCATGGTGTCTTCCTTGAATGGTCCAGTTTTCTTGAAAGCAGTGGATACACTTGGAGAATACAAGGATGCACAATTTATGGGTGAGTTATTTATTAAAGTTATTGAAGATGTAGGTGTTGATTCTTGTGTGCAAATCATTACAGATAATGCACCTATTTGCAAGGCTATTGGCATGATTGTGGAAGCTAAATATCCACAAGTGTTTTGGGCACCTTGCATTATACATTCATTGAACTTAGCACTGAAATCCATTGCTTCTGATGTGCTTTGGATTGGTAACATTATTGAGGATGCACGACATATCCGTAACTTTGTGCAAAATCATACAAATTCCCTCACTATCTACAAGGAGTACAACAATCTATCATTGTTGAAAATTGTTGATATACGGTTTGCCTCTTCATTCATGATGTTGAAGAGGTTGAGGGAGGTCAAAACCGCTCTTGGGGCCATGGTTATTTCTGAGTTTTGGTCTTTTTGGAGAAAGACAAATCAAGTAGCCTCTAAAAGAGTGAAGGACACAGTGCTAGATGATGCTTGGTGGGAGAGGGTAGATCTAATTATTCAGATCATGGACCCTATCGTTTCTTTGCTTCGATTTGCAGATACAGACAAACCCATCCTAGGAGAGGTTTATGGGGGATGGGATCCCATGATTGAGCCTGTGAAGAGCATTATTCTACAGAGTGAGTGCCCCGAGTATTAGACATCACTAGACTTTTATGTTACTATATAGGATATTCTTGTCAGCAGATGGGACAAGAATTGCACACCTTTACATTGTTTGGCTCACTCATTGAACCCAAAATACTACAGCCATGAGTGGCTGAATGGTGGACCTTCCTGCAAATTCCCTCCTCACATGGATGGTGAAATCTCATAGGGGAAGAAAGATGCATTCAGGCGGGTTTTTCAGGATAGAGCATTGCTTGATGAGGTGGAGGATGCCTTTGTAGAGTTTTCCACTGGCATTGGTCGATTTGCAGGATATGATGTGATTAGAGACAAGGGGGCTAAAAAGCCCTATTCTTGGTGGGCAAATCATGGGGCAACAAGCCCTCCTCTTCAGCAGTTAGCCATGAGGCTCCTCTCTCAAGTGACTTCATCATCTTGTTGCGAAAGGAATTGTAGCACCTATGGGAATTTTTATAGTGTGAAGAAGAGCAGGCTTGAGCAGTCCAAGGCAGAGACAATGTTGTATGTGCACACCAACCTTCGTCTTATTTACAAGCAGAGGGAAGAGTGGTTGAGGAGAAAGACAAAGATGTGGGATGTCTTCGCTCATGATATGGGTCTGGACAGCAGTGTTGAGTTGGCATTGGCCAACATGGATCTCAATGATCTAGTGCTAGAACCTGTTAGATTTGATGACTGTGATATTTTAGAGGGTGTTAGAGTTGGTCTAGTAGCCCTCCACCAGAGATCAAAGCTCTTTGCATTTCATGATTAGGTGTCCCATCAGTGTGATCATGTTGCATTCCGTTAGGCATGCCATAATCTTGGTGGAAGGAGTTTGTGTCGTTATTCCCCTCTTGTTTGGCACTGCTGGTTCAGGTTTGTTCAAGTAAATAAAGTCCTCAAAGGGTCATTCATCTTGCTTTAAGTTTTAAGGTCTTAGGTCTAGGGTTGAGTCTAATTTTGTCTTGAGAGGTCATCAAGGACCAGCAGGCCAGAGGGATGTCCTTCATTAAACATTTCTTATCATTGTACAGCTAAATTTTTACCTTGTTCTCAAAAACTCTGTTTTTGAAAACAAGGTCATTATCTCATTTTTGTAAAAATTCTCAAAATTTCAAATTCTTCAAATGTCGAAGTGCAGCCTTGGTCTCCTTTGCCAAAGCATCCCAGAAGCTATCCCTGCAAAAATTTTCAGAAGAAATCATCATTTCAACCAATTTTTCAAAGAAATGAAATTAAAGGTCAGAGCCAATTAAATCAAAAAGTGTCAACATTCAAAACATTACAAAGTGGGTTTTGGGCAAGTAAAAATTAAAAGGAAGCCTATAAAAGCATGCCATCCCTCATTGGTAGCTCATTTGCCTCTCAACACTCCAATAGAATACTTGTCAAGTTGGTTTCGAAGTTCATTGGGCGAATTGAGCAGTTGCAGCAGCGCGCTACGCATCAGAGGAGGCGCGCTACGCGTTGGGGGCACGCTACGCATCAGCGCACATTTTCCAGTGTAAATTAACTCAGGCGCTACGCGTTGGAGGCGCGCTACGCATCAGGCTGGGCGCGCTACGCGTAGGGTTTCTTGCTCAGGAAATCGCCAGCAAGCCACCAAAACTACTTCTCTCTCAAAATCTTTTCAAGTAGGCCTCTAATCCATGGTGATTTTGGTTTGGCTAAGATGAATGAACAATGAGCATGCAAAAAATGCCATGCTAATATGGAGTAAAAACCCTACCTTGCTGTGTCAAAATTTAAAAATATAGATGTGCTAGGGTTTCATTGAAATTTGCTGCTCAAGGTTACCCATTTTCCATTCCTTTTTCCCCATATTTTCATCACCATTTTCCTTGACATTTTTCCATACAATCATATAATTTCCTTATTAAAAATCATTAAAATCCCTAAACCCTACTAATTCCTAAAAACCCTATGTAAATTTCCTAAACCCTACCTCCCATTAAAATCCCACAAATTATGATGGTATATGTTCCATGTTCCTTTCCTAAAATTTCCTTTCACATTTGTTTTCCCTAATTCCCTCAATGTTCCCTTTTCCCTAACATTTCCCATGTGTGTTTGTCCCCTTGGTAACAGCATTTAAACAAGTCAAAACAGCAGTTCATTAGGTGCACAGTCAGCATTATTTTTCAGTCACTTGCCTCCAAAACCGTGTCAGAAACCGAAACAGATTATGAACAAAGTGATGACCGTGAATTAACACCATAGGTAGAGGTGCCAAGGAGGCATCACAGGGGTGGTAAAGGTGGTCAGCATGTCAGGGAGGAGCCCACTTCTTTGGCTTATCTACAAGCTTGTCCACTTGCAGTGACATGTTTCCGATACCAATCATGTTATGAATATTGCGAGAGAATCTCCCAAATGCAACACCACAGGGAATTGGTCCGCTTGTTTGTCCTACATTTGCACAATGGGTATGTGAATCTTGCAGGAGTGGACTTCACATTGTCACCCGAGATTGTTGCTCAAGCAACAGGGATACCCTATATTGGAGAAGAGTGGAACAAGCGCCAGCAGTTGGACAGATTTCATTATGAGCCATATATCAAACCTGTATATATGAGACACCTAACTGTTGTTTTTCCCTTTAGATTCTTAAGAGACGAGTATGCACCTTTGATGAGGATCATCATTCGCTACTTCACTTGTGAGGGCAGATTTTCACATTTGTATTCGTACCATATCCGTTTGTTGATGCATTTCACACGGGTACGAATGATGAACATTCCATTCTTCATGTGCCGAAATATAGAGAGGATGGTGCCCTTGGTGCAAAGAAAGAGCCCAGCACAGCAACACAAGAGCATCTATCATTATGCACTGATCAAGATTGTGGTCATGCATCAGTTGGCACAACAGGGTATTCCATGGGAGGATTTCATTTCTCGTGACTTGTTCACAATGCCACAGCCACCTCCTGAGGTTGTCCGTGATGAGGGAGGGCCTTCACATCAGTTTGACATTCCAGAGCCCGAGCATGTCATCTCCCCTCCATTTGTTACATATCAGAGAGGCCACAGGGCCTTATTTGCATCTGCACGGCGAGTATTATCTTCACACCAGGTGGAAGGGGTCTCGCCTTCTTCATCAGCACAGCGAGTGTTATCTCCACATCAGGTGGAAGGGGCCTCGCTTTCGACAGCAGCACAGGTACCAGAGAGAGGCAAGCAGCCCAAGATCGATGAGGGGCCATCAGGTGTTCCAGGCATAGATGTTGTTGACCTTGATATCATTTCTCCTAGCCTAGAGTCAAAGGAGATCATCCAGCAGCTAAGGGCTGAAAATGACTTGTTGCAGCAAAAGTTGGAGATGGCAAATTGGACAATTACTTATTTAGAGCAGCGCAACAGCAATTAGAGGATGAACACTCTCTTGATGAGTTGTGGAGGATCCGAGAAGACCAGAACTTGGCTCGCAAGAGACCCGGTGATTTGACACCTAAGGAGCAAAACTATATGCTCATTCAGGTGAACACACATTTAGAGAGGTTGATAGCAAAGGCAAACAGGGAAAAGGACATGCTCCGACACATGAAGAATCACTATTGGGCTCGAATGCATGTGTGTAAAGCAAGAATGAAGGTACTCAAAGGGCGATTGGCCAAGGCACTAAAATGGAGAAAAAGGCTCGATCCCCTTCATATTTTGGCTGAGGCTTCCTTGAAGGAGCATGGCACTAAATGACACACCTTCAGCTCAAATTTCAGGAAATTTTGAGCAATTTTGGTCAATTTTGACTTTTTTGTGCCAAACACAGGTTTTTGCCCTCAACGCGTAGTGCGTCGCGCGCTACCCTAAAGATGGGCAAGTCCATTTCTCAAAAACTCAGCATTTTTGGATTTGTCATGACAAATTACACTTGCTCAGTAATTGCCAAGACATTTCATCAGGTTTTGAGCCCTCAAAAGGTCAAAAAACATGCAAAAAATGACTTTCTGCCACTTTTTGGACACACAGGAAGCAGTCTTGGGAGATTGCAATTTTGGAGGGGCAAATGACCACCAAATTGAGAAATTCCACTTGGGCTGGAAAGTAGACATCCAGACCTTTCCAACAAGCCTACTTTTGCCTCATTTGGATGCCGGGAAGTGCCTCAAAAGTTGGCTCAAAGGCGCGCTACGCGTAGAGAATTGGGGCGCTACGCATCAGGGAAATTTGCCAGATTTTCACCTACAGCTCAGCAAAACGCAGATTTGACTAGTTTTGACTTTTTGGAGTGATTTTTCATCCTCCTTGATGTAATTGATGTAATTTTATGATGTCATGGCACTTATTTATCTCTTCTAGAAGATTCATTCATAAAAAGTCAAAAATTTAATGAATGAATTGGTTTCCTAGCTTATAGAGGCAAGTTGTTTTGACTGCCTAGATTTTAGTGCTCAGTTTAGAATTGGTTGAAATAGCTCCTAGAAGGATGAGCTCGACTCCTAGAGGCAAGGAAAGGTGTTAGCCTGCCTATATTATGTATTTTCTTAGTCATTTTCATGGTTGGACTCTTGAGGGATAAGCTTAGACTGTATTACTCTTTGTATCTCTGCAATTTTGGCAAAGGAAAGACCAGGGTTTTGCAGCACTATTTGGGATTCCTGTGGTTATTTGTGTTGATGGTGTGCTTCTCTCTTGTACTTGTAAGTGTGTTATGTGTATCATTTTCCAACTTCTCTTTTCTGCACATTAAGTAAATGAAGTGTTAAGGTAGAATTCATAATTTATATGCTCTGCCTTTAAGTTTGCTTAATATCTATGTTTTCCTCTGTCTAAAGAGAACTCTCGAAAGTTTCTTGCTCTCTTTAGCTCCTCACCGGTCATTTCTATCCATTCACTTAATTCAAAGGCATCAAGACAATCTCCTACCTTGCCCCAAAAAGACCTCTGCAAAAACTGTGTCTCATCCCCGCACCCAAAATTGTTGTTCTCAGTTTTCCACCAAAACTCTTAAAATTTAAAATCAAACTTTCCCTATCAGTTTACTAGCCTAAAATCAGTGTTCTTTATTGGTCATCTCCGCCCTTTGAATACCTCTTGCCGAGATAGACCCGGAGAGAGCCCTCTCCTGCCCCATAGGGCTAGCTACGAGGCTAAGTGGTTTGATGTTGCCTTGGATTTTGTCCTTTTTAGCCTGAGGCCAAATTCAAGCGCTAATAGAGGGGTCATCCTCCACACCAACAGAGGCAAAGGCGACTATGGATACAGGGGAAGAGGAGGATGCAGAGGAGAGCAGTGGTGAGTCTGGTGCCCATGATATTGAGGACATTGATGCTAATTCTGATGATGACTATGAGGATTGTTGACTCATGAGTCATGGGCTACCTATTGCCTTGAGGATTGTTGACTCATGAGTCATGGGCTACCTATTGCCTTGAGGCTTGTATACATGTAGTTGTTTTATATTTTCTATTTCTATTTGCCATTGGCATTGCACTACCTATGTAACACATTTTGATTTGATGACTTAATGAGAAAACTACAGTTGTCAATGTCTTTATCTTACTATCTTGTAAGTTGTCTTTCATTTATTAATCATGATTTATGTGACATGTATTGAATTTTGTATGTACTATGCATGCTATAATTTTACTAACTTACTTTGTAAACAATAAAACTAACATCTAGATGAAGATCTATGTTTGAAATCAATGAATTTGTATCATTAATGAGAATTTGTGTAAGAAATATCTAATTTTTATATATATATATATATATATATATATATATATATAAAATAATATATAACGAATCCTACGTGTCTTGTTCCGGGGGGTCAACGAGTCCGAATCCGACTCTCGAATCCCCGTATCCTACAAATCCCGAATCCTCATGTTAGGTGACTTAGGTCCTAGCCTATTGCAGATGGCTGAAACACACCTTTGAAATTTAGATTAAGCAATATAGATCAAGGTTGTAAATTTAATATAAAATTTAGTACATTCCACCAAGAAGAATTTGCCATCATTGAGCATTTGCAGCTCTGGGATTGGCTTAAGATTTCCTTTTCCATTGGGGTTTCAGTGTTCTGAATTCAACTGGAGTGGCCGGTACTGGGTTATTGAGTGAATCTGAGAAGATGGCCAATGTACCCTGAAACACAAACCCATCTCAGAGAGTTGTTTTTCTACATGGTAGTTTGGAAGTCTGGTTGTACGAGGAAGGGCCTTGCCCAACACGGAATAATAACGAAAAGATCTTATCCCTGTGGTTGTTTAAGGGAAGGCTGTGACTGATTCACCAGGTAATCGTTATACAAACATATGTTCATTGGACTTGTCTATAATGAAACTTAACTGTGAGGCTCTTTTGACAAAAGCATCTCACGGGACTTCTGAAATGACATAAGCCATAGAGCATAACAAATTACATCAGTTATTAGTGAGGAACGACATTTGTACCCTTAAAAGTGCAAACCTGAGGTTTAGTATTGCCTAATTAAATGACCACAACAGAGCCTTTTTTTAATTAATGATGTGAATAAAGGATCAAACCTTAATGCTTATTCTCATATTTGATCATACCTTGTAATAATTATTATGGTGATTAAAACGGGTTTCACGCTAGAATCTTCATTATTTATTATGCACCTCGGTATTTGATATGAACTGGCACAACTGACATAAAAAATTTGAGTTCCACCAGGATGGACTAATTGTTTAACAAAAGTATTTGATGAACTGGCACAACTGACGTGAAAAATTTGAGTTCCCATATGCTATCAAAACAACGATGGACTAATCCCTGAACAAAAGGACCCAGTGGAATCTTTATGCTACTTTCTCATTCCATGCACGGCTTCATCCAAAATCAATTAAACAGGTATTGAACCTAATACAAGTTGGGATCCTGGTTGTAAACTACGTAATCCCCAATACATACATGTGATAATACATTTTGTCATTAATCATCAATATAGAGAAATCTCGTTAAGATGGCATAAATTTAACTTATATTGAAATTTTATTTACTCTGAGATAGTTTCTTAATTTCAAATAATGTTTTTTTTGGTCATAAATTTTAGTTAAATGCATTTAATAGACATAATTATTTTCAATACCAATAGATTGTATGGCTTTGTGGAAAGTACATTTATAAAACCTTATAAATTATAAGAAATTAAGTTACTCTATACTTTTAAAATAAAGTTTTATATCAATAAGTTGGCAGTGGTAGAATAATATTAATATAGTTTCTTGGGGTGGTAGGGGTTGGAGGGGTTATCTTTCACCTCGCCGACCAAAAGGAGATACAATATGCCTAGAGTTTGTTGAGGAATGTAACTAGTTTCAGTCTTCATAATTGTATTTGAGTTATGATGTAATGTATTTGTCAAAAGAAAGAAAAAAAGAAAATTATTTATAAGCATGGGTTTCATGCTTTGTTTATTTTGTTTCTAGGTCAAAGCCTTCATTGAAGGCTTCTAGGGTTAATGCCATGAATCATAGTCTTTGTCATCATGGAATATGCCCTTCTTGGGCTTTGCACGTCAAGAAAGAAAATTGATTTTGATGTAAATGGGCCATATAATCCTCCTCCACGAAGTCGGCCTCAAAGAGCAGATTCAAACTACTATATATACTCATTCATTCGACCTATTGAGAAAGAGATACATACATGAGATTCGAACTGCAACCAAAAGAAAAAATGAAGTGTGAAATACAAGGAGGAGAGCCTATTCTATGGCAAGAAGTAAAGGAAGCCAAGCGAAGGAGTTTAGAAGGTATGAAATGTGTTATTCTTTGCCACATGTGTGAATTTATTGAATTGTTACAACACCGAAAAGTGCAGGATTGAGTTAGGAGACCAAAAATTGTAGAAGAAGGAAGAGAGGGGCCGAAACCCTAGTTGATATGATGTTTTTCCTTGACTTGATATTTGAAAGTTTGACTTCTTCATGGGAGGCTAGCTTGGTGGATGGAGGAAAGTCTTTGTCTTGGTCAAAAGGTCTAGGTTGTCTCATTTGATTTGATTCTAGAGAAGAGAAGAATAATTTCTGAGTTTTTCCCCTAGGAGATGGGTGTTGCCCTAGCTAAGTGCCTACATCTTGTGTTCTTTTGTTGTCTTTGTGATTTTCATAGTTGTGGCAATTGCCTTGATGATAAGTATATGATAATAAAGAAAGAAGTAATAACAAATCACAAGAAATTGCCAAGATAAGAGAAATCAAATTTAAATAAGCCCTAACTAAGTTTCCCTAAGGATTTCTCAACAGGGTTTGGGTTATGCCACCAATAACTAGGAAAAACATCTAGATTTGTGGCTAGGGTTAGAAATAACCATAGCAATAAAAATTCCTAGATTGTTGGTCTTCAGGGATTCTATGATTGTCATTCAACGGGTGAACAAGCTTCAAGTAAAAGGTGACATCCACAACTCTCCTATATTGCAAAGAATCACAACTCAATTGAGGAGCTATGAAACAATAGAATTTTACCATGTTAAAAGACATTTGAATGTCAAAGCAAATATATTAACTAGTAAAGGTGTTAGTTTGAATCAGGGCATGTTGGAATTCAAGGAAGGTATAAAAAAATATAGTCCATTACCATGGCCTTGAGCTTCATTAATATGGTAGGGCATATGGATCATAAACAGGTGATCAGCTGTGAGAGAGTTCACCAAAATATTGGCTGGCATCATAAAAGTTTCATGGCATCAATCCTAGAATCTTCAAAATGGCAACCCGCAACAACCGATGTAAATACTTTGGAAAGCCCCCAAGTCATCTGTAATTTCCTGTTGCAGGTACGAAGCACGAACATGTCGAACATTTGGACAATCAGCGTTTCTTGTAAAGATTGGTAAAAGGGCTCGATCGATGTCAACCTTCATATTGCGTCAGGGATAGTTTGTAAGCGCATTGAAGTTTTAATGGAGGTGATTTGGAAGGATACCAAAGTAGAAAGCGAGGAAGAATGTCTAGACAGCACCATGAATGCAATAACCCTGATATTGATTGGCATTAAATGGTTAGCTTGGTCGAGGAGAGACAAAGCAAAGGAGAGACAAAGCTCCAAAATATGAGAAACTCCAAGAAATGTTGGAAGTAGAGGTGAAAATTTTGGATTTGAGGTTGAAGAAGCTGGAATTAGACAAGAACAAGGGAGCAAAGGATGTGGTTGAGGGCATCGAATACTAGCAACATGGACTGGCAAGGTGTGCTCACTCAAGCACAACCAGAGAAAAGGAAAGCGACAGTAACAACCATGGTATAAATTCCATGTAATAAAAGTTAATAAAGTTAAAAATAATAACCACGGATGATGGGACACTTATTCCAAGCTGAATGTTGGGAAAAATCCTAGTGATGGGGATCACTTGTGATTGTTTATGGCTAAGGAAACTGGCAAAGGCAATGGCTAAGGCTTTGGAAAGGAAAAATGGCATTTTGGCACATTTATTTATGAAAATAATGGAAATTAGGAGAAAAGGGAGGTGAAAGGTCACAGGTTGCATGTAAGGAGGAAAATGAAGGAAAATAATGGAAAATGAAGAAAATAGAGGCCTCATTCATAAAAAGACTTCAGTGGATTAGTTGGTAACCTTTTGTCAGTTCAGTTTTGGAGCTCTCTCATTACTCTCTCTCTCTCTCTCATACTCTTAGAGACTTAGAGTTTTCATGGAGCACTCTTGGAGGGTGTGGCATACTTGGATTCTTGGAGCAAGGAGGCAAAGGAAGAGCAGGAAAGTGAAAGAAGGCATCGGGATCAGCAAATACATCAAATTTTCTTGCGAGTACCAAGTTTCATGTATGTTTCCTTCACTAGTTTTGGCATGCATTGCATATGCATGTGGATTTTTGGTTGTGATATATCATTGGCATGGAGGATGGTCGAGATTGACAGTGGATTTCCTAGCCTTGCCATTTCCTGGATAGCCATGGTGATTGTGGATTTATTTTCATTATTGTGTTTTTGGTTGGTTCTCATGTTTCCTTAGCTTGGGTTGAGTTACTAGTCCTAGAGCCTTGGTTGGACAAACGCTCTAGAGCCCTGGAACAACTTGGGTTGAGTTACTAGTCCTGGAGCCTTGGTTGGACAAACACTCTAGAGCCCTGGAAAGCTTGGATAGAGACTGATCTGATAATGGTTTTGTGATGTTCGACCGTGAGGTGGAATCACTGTTTGATGGGTTGAGGTGGATGGCCTCTGGAAGCCCTAGATGGTTTTTTATTGATGTGTTCTATGAAATCCCATATTCATGCTTGGAATATGGCACAGGGTGAATGACTGAAGAGGGATTTGGCTCAACCATTCTATGGTCGGGTGGAACGTGGAAGTCCCATCTCAGGTTTGGATTTTGCATCATTAATGAAAGTGTATTTCTC
The DNA here is from genome assembly GCA_031772625.1 of Pinus tabuliformis. Taxonomy (NCBI): domain Eukaryota; kingdom Viridiplantae; phylum Streptophyta; class Pinopsida; order Pinales; family Pinaceae; genus Pinus; species Pinus tabuliformis. Next base: position 306,141,909 of record CM062807.1, read on the forward strand.
CTTGTATTTCTATGAGCATTTTGATGGATTATATGTGGTATATATTGTTGTACTTTTGTGAGTATTTCTGCTGCTATTATGTTGGTTATGTATGTATTTTATGACAGTAGCCATTTGTGGCTCTCATCATGTTTTTACTTGTAATTGAATGATCAATGTATCTATGACCTAATGGATGTAATGGCAGTTGATGTGTTGAGGCATTAATGGTTATTAGCAATTCTTAGCTAAGTATGAGACCCGTATGCTCAGAACTATTAATTATACCTATAGATTACACATTTGAAATATGTTTGACGAAATTCATGTCATGGCTAGTAGGGGTCCAGTTTAGGTCTTGAACAAGTATTTGCTTTAGTATTGTCATTTCCATGTTATTTTACTGATCTAAAGAGATGGTTCAATTCTGGGCAGTGACCTGGGCTTTGGACCTGAAAAAGTGGCTCAATCCCAGAATCGCTGGCAGGCAAGCTTGTGAGAGCGACTTTGGGTTGCTAGTCGCACTCATGCCTATAGCATGGGAGAGACTGAGCCTTAAATTGTCCAAAAGCTCAGTGGAACCCCAAGGCAAGTTGTCTAAAGTATTGGATTGGTTCCCGAGGGTCCTGTAGCTGATGATTAATGTTTGTATGGTGTGTTTCCGTCGATTCCACTTCCTCAACGTGACTTAGGAGGTCGAATCATATCATAGTGGCCTATTGTTGCTTGCTTAGCCCGGCTGGCCAGTTTCTTGGGTAGATGTGGGAGGAGGGTGTTACAGAGTAGTATCAGAGCATGGTTCACCCCTCAGACTGAATGGTTTATGTGTTGGTCATGCATGCATGCTAGTTGCATGTGTGTCCTTATATTCCATGTGCTTGTTGCATTTGCATGATGTTGTTCATGGTTAGAGTGATGTCGTCATGTGAAATTTGAGGTGTTATTGTGGAATGCATCTCTCTAAGTGTATGACGGGTCACATGTTGATTTATGTCACCTACATGTATCGTTGTACTATGCTTGGTTACATTCTTGTATGCTTGGTTGCATGTATCATTCTTGCAAGTTTGATTTCAAGTATTGTTCATTCATGCTTGATCATACGTGTTTACGCATATGTGTGGATGGTTATGAATCACTTATGCATGTTCATGTTTGCATGTGGTCAAGTGTATAGTGACATAATGATGGTGGTTGTCATGCATGAGGCTATGGTGTGTTGTTGTTGAGGTCATGCATTGATGACTGGACCCTAGCTAGAATGACGGTTGCATGGTCATATGCTTATGTTTCATGTTTCTATATGTTGTCATGATTATGTTATACATGTATCACGTTGATTTGTTGATCTTGCAGACAAGGTATCCTCCCCAAACTATACTAAGGTACGTTGGTTTATTATGATTTGGTTTAGCTGACATGATATACCTTGCAGGAAGAAATATCAAATGGCTAGCAAGATGGTTGACTACAAAGACTCTCCCTATGAATCAGAAGAGAAATATGGTGTTGGGAACTCTTCCGACTTGGCAGTGACACTAAGAAGTTTAAAGGAAGAAATAAGGAGTTGTAAGGAAGATAATGACAGAATCATACAGGCACAGGAAAAGTTAGCAAAGGTAAATGCAGTCATACTTCAGAGCTTGTCAGATTTGCAATGACAGGGACCACTTCAGATCAGCCATGAGCAGGAGGATAGAACTAATGGGGCATATGGTAGTATATCACATGGTGGTCACAGATCAGATAGAGATGACACAATTAGAGATGGCAGATTGTTGGACACTCCAGATAGGAGAAGGGATAGACACATGTATGATTCTAGTTCTGATTTAGATAAGCACTATGATTGTCATCAGTATCATCCTTACAAGAGGAGTGATAAGGGGTATTTTCCAGATGAGTTTAAGAAAGCAAAGCCATAAACTTTTGATGGATAGGTAAAGAAATCGCAAGATGCAGAGGCATGGTTTCTAGGCATGAAGAAGTTCTTCAGATTGCATGACTATTCAGAGAACATGAAAGCTAGAGTGGCTACATTCAGTCTCAAAGGAAAAGTAGACATTTGGTGGGAAGATGTGAAGAATGTCAGAGGTATAAATGAGGAAGATTTGACTTGGAGTGAGTTTGAGCGACTATTCAAGAAGAATTATTTTTCAGAAAGATACTTTGATGACAGGGCGAAAGAATTCTATGAGCTAAAGATGGGATCCATGACAGATGATGAGTACACTAGCAGATTCTTGGATTTGTTGAGATATGTGCCTTACCTCAAGGAGGAGAAGGCTAAGATTCAGAGATTCGTTAGTGGGTTACTGGTTGCATTCAAAGATAGGATTGAGTTCAACGATCCTAGATCATTGGAGGAGGCCATCCGAAAACTGAAGCATTACTATGAACAATCGAAGCACAAAATTGAGACTAAGCTAGAATGGAGAGGTAATGCAAAGAACAAAGGAAAATGGGACAAGAAACGAGTACGACCACAAGACACAGGTAATAAGGAGAATGTTGCACCACGTAAGAGGTTCAATGCATCAGATAGAGGACAGGGACACAGATCTGAGGAGCATAATAAGGAGCTTGTGCAGTGTTGGACTTGTGGAGGAGATCATTGCAGGAAGGATTGTCCACAGTACTAGAGTGGTAGGCCTAAGATATACAATGTATAGGAGGCACAAACTATTGGATATGTTGGTTAGAGTATTCCACGTATCTATGTGGCATTGGATAAAAACTGACAAAGCATCAATCATCTATCATTGAAATGGACGGTAAGCTTTGTGATCAAGTTATTTCTATTTTGATTGACCTTGGATCTAATTATAGCTATGTTAGTCCTGACTTGGTGGATAAGTGTGGTTTGAGTAAGGAATTGCATGCAGAGTCTTGGTTAGTGCAGTTGGCTACAGGTACAAAGAAGCAAGTTCATCATTGGGTAAGAGCTTGTGCATTTGATTTGAATGGTATGCCTACTGCAACACATTTGAATGTATTACCATTGGGTTCATACAGTATGTTGTTGGGCATGGACTGGTTGTATCTTCATAGAATCTTACAGGGTAAGAATAAAGCTACATCAATTAGGATGGTGACAACTATGCAAGAAAAGCGTAGTCGCAGGAAAGGGTGTAAGCTATTCGCAGTGCACATCTCTAGTGATAAGGGTAAGGAAGTTGAGGATATAGATGTGTTGAGCATATACCCAGTTTTATAGCAATTCAAGGATGTATTTCTTGAGGACATTACAGAGTTTCCACCTCATAGGGAGGTAGACTTTTCTATTGAGTTAGTGCCAGGGGTAGCTCCAGCATCAAAAGCACCTTACAGGATGAGCACACCTAAGTTGGTTGAGTTAAAGTTGCAGTTAAAGGAAATGTTGGATAAGGGATACATTAGGCCAAGTGTATCACCTTGGGGCGCACCAGTCTTGTTTGTGAAGAAGAAAGATGGTACTCTCAGATTATGCATTGATTACAAGCAGTTGAACAAAGTGACTATCAAGAACAGGTACCCTTTGCCGAGGATTGGTGACTTGTTCAATCAGCTGAAGGGGGAAACAATATTCTCAAAGATTGATCTGAGATCCAGATATCATCAAGTACGCATCAAAGAAGAGGACATTTACAGGACTGTGTTCAAGACCAGGTATGGGCATTATGAGTTTGTTGTTGTTCCATTTGGCTTAACTAATGCTCCAACTACATTCATGTGTTTGATTAATAGTGTGTTGCGTCCATATTTGGATAAGTTTGTTATTGTGTTCATTGATGATATATTGGTATATTCTAAAAATTGAGGAAGAGCATGCTGAGAACTTAGCAACAACGTTGAGGTTGTTGAGGGAGCATCAATTGTATGCTAAGCTCAACGAGTGTAGTTTCTTTTAGACTGGGGTACATTACTTGGGACATGTTATCTCCAAGGAGGGCATTGCAGTAGATCCAGAGAATATTAGAACCATCATGGAGTGAGTAGCTCCTAAGAGTGTGGATGAGGTGAGATCTTTTCTGGGTTTGGAAGGCTACTATAGGAGGTTCATCAAGAACTTCTCGCAGATTGCTTGTCCTATCATATCATTGGAAAGGAAAGGTAAGAAGTTCGAATGGACTGAGTAGTGTGAGGCTAGCTTTGAACAACTTAAACAGTTGTTGATGCATGCACCAGTGCTACAGATTGCAGATCCAGACAAAGAGTTTGTAGTGTGCACAGATGCTTGCAAGAGAGGACTTGGTGGAGTTCTTATGCAGGATGGATAGGTGGTATGTTATGAGTCCCAGAAACTAAACAAGCATGCGCAGAACTACTCGACACATGATCTTCAGTTAGCAACGATCATACATGCATTGAAGAGGTGGAGACATTATCTTCTTGGCAGGAGATTTGTACTTATGAGTGATCACATTAGGTTGAGATATTTGTTTGACCAGTCGAATCTGAATGCTAGGCAAGCTAGATGGTTGACCACGATCAACGATTTTGATTTCGAGATCAGGTACATCAAAGGCAAAGAGAACAAGGTGGCATATGCTCTCAATAGACAAATACAAGTACATCACTTGGAAGCTATGAGCTCCTATGGGATGGACTTACGGGATAGGATCTTGCAGGCAAGCCAGCATGATGTCAAGTATATGGAGATTGTGCACAGGTTGTAGCGGATGCTGGTACAGATACAAGTACAGGTGGCAGTACAGGTACATGTGCGGTATAGGTACAAGTAGTGGTTCAAGTACAGGTGGATGTATAGGTATATGTATGGGTACAGGTACAGGTACAAGTGCATAGGGTATGGATTATTGTCTTACAGCAGATGGGTTGGTCAGGTTCTGAGACAAGATATATGTACCAGATAATAGTGAGCTCAAGAAGGTGATCTTGAGGAAGTTTCATGTGAAACCTTATTCAGGTCACCCAGATTACTAGAAGACACTGACATCAATGAAGAGACTTTAAAATTGGTCGAATTCGAAGAGAGATGTAGCGGAGTTCATGGCGAGATATTTTGATTGTCAGTGAGTGAAAGCAGAATGCAAACATCCAGGTGGAGTGCTACATCCGATCACGATTCTAGAGTGGAAATTGGAAGTTATTTCCATGGATTTTATCACAGGGTTGCCTAAGGCAGTGAAACAACATGATTCCATCATGGTCATTGTGGTCAGGTTAACAAAGGATGCACACTTCATTCTAGTGAAGTCTACATTCTCAGTTAGTGATGTGGCACATATATTCATCAGAGATGTAGTTAGACTGCATGGTGTTCCAAAGAAGATTGTGTCAGACAGGGATGCGAAGTTCATTTCCAAGTTTTGGAAGGAGTCATTTGCAAGTTTGGGCACAGAGTTAGCCTTCATCACAGCTTATCATTCGCAGACATATGGACAGACAAAGAGGGTCAATAGGATATTGGAGGACATGTTGAGGATGTATGTGATGCATCAGTTGTGGAAGTGGGAAGAGTACCTTCCACTGGTTGAGTTCACGTACAACAACGGTTATCAGGAGTCATTGAGGATAAGTCCTTTTGAGGCATTGTATGGGTGGAGTTGTAACACTCCTATTAGTTGGAGTGATCCAGTTAGCGAGGTATTGATTGGACAAGATATGTTGGCAGACATGGAACAAAAGATGCAAGTGATCAAGAAGAATCTAAAGGAAACAAAGGATAGACAGAAGAGTTATGCAGATAGGAACAGGTTGTTCAAGGATTTCCAGGTCGGGGAATAGGTGTACTTGCGCATCAAACCAAAGAAGAGCTCCTTGCGGATTGGATCTTGTGCCAAGTTGGCACCAGGTTTTGTGGACCCTTCAGTATCATTGAGAGGATTGGGCCAGTGGCCTATCGACTTGCATTTGTAGAAATTTTGAATAATAAACACATATTCAACAGAGATTATCCCGATTATACACTATTGCAGAATACATGCATAATACATAACCTCCTCTACGTTGATCATCAATTTGCAGAAGCAGAAACAATAACATGCGCACATAGAAGCATCAATCACACATATCAACACAGTATTTTCCCGGGGAAAGCATCTCGCTAAAAACCCCAACTATCTGTATATTATATTGATTGAGAACATGTAACAAACATAGTACAATACTCCTCACAAGTATCCAACACTATCTCCACATGTTACACACAATACAGCTCAGATCTGATCTCCAAATCTCCTCCGCTGCTTGCCTGCCTCCACTGCACAATACCTGCTGAGAATGAATGAGAATGGCTGATCCAAACTCCTATTTACCTTGTGAAAATCACCCACACTGTAAATCACGTGAGCACAAGCTATATTTCACTTGGTATTAGCCCACACTACGCAGAGATCATTGGCATAACTCAATCCCATGCATGTGCACAACTGATAGCAATCTCAACCTCTAACACCTGTCCTTGTTGAACTGTACATGCACTGAGTTAACTGATGTATTCTTCAGTTGCATTATGAGTTAATAATTAGTGAATTAATTCATAACTAATTCACACAACTCATCACTTAGTCTATTGATCAGTTAGACTAAATACAACTAGTTCAACTAAGTCAAACTGAACTCAACTCCATTAACTGCTCATCCAACTCCACAGAACTCAACCACATGAGTTCTAACTGATGTCCTGCATGCAATAGCTCAACTGACTCATAAAGAAAGCGTATTTCCTTCTGACAGCTGCATGTGCCACATCTGTAGCTCAAACTGAAGTGCTCTAAGAGGATAAGATAAAGTTTATAATCTAAATATTATTATGAGACAATAATATTTGACTTTTCTATTTTTTACTAGCAGTGTAAAAATAGACTCTGATCACTCCTGCTGTGATCACTCCTGCTGTGATCACTCCTGTTGTGATCATTCCTGCTGTGATCACTCCTGCTGTGATCCAAAAATAGACTTTGCGCCATAACTTGCCTGCGGACCCACTTAGTGAAGGCGACTCCTTTCCATTAAGCTCCATCATCTTGTTGCATTTTTAACAAGCATTTCTTGTTGCACACTTTTCAACACTCCTTCTCAACAAGAAAGGCTTCGTCTCAAACCCGATCCTATAACTCTGGAATGTTCTACATGCAACACATCTGGCCGGTCCACTTGCTCTGTCATCAAAGTCTCTGACTGCTATTGCCTCTGTCGACTGAAGACTCTACATCTCTGTGCTCTTCAGTATCTGATTGCTCTAGCCTCTATCACTTTGATCTCTGATTGCATCCGTGCTGCTACTGGTTCTATCTCCCAGCATTGCATCCGCACTGCACCTCCCAACTGACCTCCCTGTTGGGCTAGAAACATCCTCTAATGCTGAAGCTCTACCTGCTGCTGACAAGTGCTCCCTCTCTGACATCTGCACTGCTGCAACATATCCATGCATCTCACACCATTGCACACCTCTATGTGCCACCTAGCACTGTGCAAAACACTTGTGCCTCTCGCATTGCTACAGCCTGCTAGCTATGCGCTGTCCAAGGATTCCCTGCATTGTCGCTCTCTCTGCCGCTCCATCCGCATCTGTCTCTACCCAATCAGTCAATTCCTGCTACTACACATCTGGGGCTCCCGTAGCAAGGTCTCATCCAAGAGGTTAGGTACCTCAAGGATCCTGCCCCTCCTCCTTGGGACGATCAATCCACATCACCCCACCTCTTACCTGGAGGCATGGCTACATGCGATCCCTCAGCCCACCTGGCTCGAAGTTTCCCCCTACTGGAGGTCTCTGCATGAGTAGATGTCTCTACTCAATCTCCTCTTAGCTTCCCCTGTTGTGGCTCCTCCACAACCTCCTGAAGCTGTTGCACCAATCGTCGCTCCTCCACAATCGTCTGAGACTTCTTCTGGCTCTGCATGTTGAAAGGTAACATACCTTCCCTCTCAACCACCAAGTCTCCATCAATTGCCTCGCTGCTCAAGGCTTTGCATGCATCTTGAACCTCAAGAGCATATAGGTTCTTGACCCATGAACCCTACTCATGACAACGAAAGCATCGCACTTTCAATTTGTTAACCTTCTTCCCACCACTAGAAGAATTGGATTCAGAAAGAGAACCCTTCTCCTTCCCCTTCTTCACCTTACTCACTAAGGCGCAGTTCTCCTCATCTTGCATGGATGAAGAACCGTCTCTGGTGCTCCGTCTAATCTCCTCCTGCACAAGATCCGACCAAAGTCTCTCCCATCCTGGCAGTTTCTCCCTTCCATTCACCGAGTCTTGGTAGCTATGCCAACTCTTAGGAAGGTCAAGGAGTGCTAGACTCACCATCCTCATCCGACAATCACCCCCACACTTCCCAGCTCATCCCTGCATTGGGTGAACTTCGTGAGATACTGGGGCATACTGTCTCCATTATCACACTTAATGTTTCTGAGTTTTATCTCTTGCTTTGGAATTAAATTCGAATTCCACCAGCTCAAAAACTCAACCACTTCCGATCTAGAATTCGTGAGAACAAAGTATTTCTTGTACAGAGATCGACTGTATGGGCATTCACCGAATATCTCACCTTCCAAAAGAAGGATGAACGCAGAGGCTACCTGGCCCGATTACAGACTCTGCCTGAAGAAATAAAATGTAAACACTTTCTGAATAATAGATCTGATGATCAATCCTCGCTTGATATCCTGTAAAAATCTCTTCTACAAATCAAGCAGCTCCGATACCATGTACAAATTTTGAATAATAAACACATATTCAATAGAGATTATCCCGATTATACACTATTGCGGAATACATGCATAATACATAACCTCCTCTACATTGATCATCAATTTGCAGAAGCAGAAACAATAACATGTGCACATAGAAGCATCAATCACACATATCAACACAATATTTTCCCGGGGAAAGCATCTTGCTAAAAACCCCAACTATCAGTATATTATATTGATTGAGAACATGTAACAAACATAGTACAATACTCCTCACAAGTATCCAACACTATCTCCACCTGTTACACACAATATAGCTCAGATCTGATCTCCAAATCTCCTCCACTGCTTGCCTGCCTCCACTGCACAATACCTGCTGAGAATGAATGAGAATGGCTGATCCAAACTCCTATTTACCTTGTGAAAATCACCCACACTATAAATCACATGAGCACAAGCTATATTTCACTTAGTATTGGCACACACTACGCAGAGATCATTGGCATAACTCAATCCCATGCATGTGCACAATCTCATGCACAACTGATAGCAATCTCAACCTCTAACACCTGTCCCTGTTGAACTGTACATGCACTGAGTTAACTGATGTATTCTTCAGTTGCATTATGAGTTAATAATTAGTGAATTAATTAATAACTAATTCACACAACTCATCACTTAGTCTATTGATCAATTGGACTAAATACAACTAGTTCAACTAAGTCAAACTGAACACAACTCCATTAACTGCTCATCCAACTCCACAGAACTCAACCACATGAGTTCTAACTGATGTCCTGCATGCAATAGCTCAACTGACTCATAAAGAAAGCGTATTTCCTTTTGACAACTGCATGTGCCACATCTGTAGCTCAAACTGAAGTGCTCCAAGAGGATAGGATAAAGTTTATAGTCTAAATATTATTATGAGACAATAATATTTGACTTTTCTATTTTTTTACTAGTAGTCTAAAAATAGACTCTGATCACTCCTGTTGTGATCACTCCTACTGTGATCACTCCTGCTATGATAATTCCTGTTGTGATCACTCCTGTTGTGATCCAAAAATAGACTTTGCACCATAATTTGCCTATGGGCCCACTTAGTGAAGGCGACTCCTTTCCACTAAGCTCCATCATCTTGTTGCATTCTCAACAAGCATTTCTTGTTGCACACTTTTCAACAGCATTGCCTCTAACAGTGAAATTCCATGATGTTTTCCATGTATCATTGCTTAAGAAGTACATTAAGGATGTTGATCATGTGATTGACTAGTCTGTATTGCAGCTGGAACTAAATGGAGAATTCCAGCCGCAACCTCAATGTATATTAGAGAAAAATGTGCTCATGCTTGGGAACCGAGAAATCGAGCAAGTTAAAGTGCAATGAAAGCACTTTGGACCCGATGAAGCTACATGGGAGATGGTGGATCAGATGTGAGCTATGTATCCTTCCTTGTTTGTGGGTTGAGGCAAAGAAGCTTTGATATGGTGGTTTAGTATATGCTATATGATGTTTTCATATATGCTTAGATACGGTGTGTAGAACATGTTTTGATATGATTTGGTATATGTTTTGGTATATATTTTTGGTAATGTTGCTATATGTACACATGTATATGGATGTAAATACCGCCATGAGCTATGTTATAAAGCTCCACTATGCAGTTTGTTATCATGTTGTCATGATGTTTTGTTTTGAGTAGATCTTTCATTATAAATACTGCATCGAGCTATGTTATAAAGCTCCATGAGCAGTATGTCTTCTTTCAGCAGGTTGTTGAGGTATATGTGTGATTGAACACAGAGGATGGTGTCCCCTAAGGGGGAGGTTTTTGTAACAACCCTGGTAAAAATTCCATGTAATAAAAGTTAATAAAGTTAAAAATAATAACCACGGATGATGGGCACTTATTCCAAGCGTAATGTTGAGAAAAATCCTAGTGATGGGCATCACTTGTGATTGTTTATGGCTAAGGAAATTGGCAAAGGTAATGGCTAATGCTGTGGAAAGGCAAAATGGAATTTTGGCACATTTATTTATGACAATAATGGAAATTAGGAGAAAAGGGAGGTGAAAGGTCACATGTTGCATGTGAGGAGGAAAATAATGGAAAATGAAGAAAATAGAGGCATCATTCATAAAAAGGCTTCAGAGGATCAGTTGGTAAACTTTTGTCAGTTCAGTTTTGGAGCTCTCTCATTACTCTCTCTCTCTCTCTCTCATACTCTTGGAGAGTTAGAGTTTTCTTGGAGCACTCTTGGAGGGTGTGGCATACTTGGATTCTTGGAGCAAGGAAGCAAAGGAAGAGCAAGAAAGCGCAATAAAGCATCGGGATCAGCAGCTACATTAATTTGCTTGCAGGTACCGAGTTGCATGTATGTTTCCTTCACTAGTTTTGGCATGCATGGCATATGCATGTGGATTTTTTATTGTGATCTGCCATTGGCATGGAGGATGGCCAGGATTGACAATGGATTGCCTAGCCTTGCCATTTCTTTGATAGCCATGGTGATTGTGGGTTTATTTTCATTGTTGTGTTTTTGGTTGGTTCTCATGTTTCCTTAGCTTGGGTTGAGTTATTAGTCCTGGAGACTTGGTTGAAAAAATGCTCTGGAGCCCTAGAACAACTTGCGTTGAGTTACTAGTCCTAAAGCCTTGGTTGGACAAACACTCTGGAGCCCTTGGCGGGTTGAGTTACTAGTCCTTGAGCCTTGGTTGGACAAACTCTTTGGAGCCCTGGAAGTTTGGATAGAGACCGATCTGATGATGGTTTTGTGATGTCCGATCATGAGGTGGAATCACTTTTTGATGGGTTGAGGTGGATGGCCTCTAGAAGCCCTAGACAATTTTTTATTGATGTGTTCTATGAAATCCCACATTCATGCTTGGAATATGGCACGACGGTGAATGACTGAAGAGAGAACTGGCTGAGCCATTCTATGGTTGGGTGGAACCTGGAAGTCTCATCCCGAGTTTGGATTTTGCATCATTAATGAAAGGGTATTTCTCCTTGTATTTCTATAAGCATTTTGATAGATTATATGTGGTCTATATAGTTGTATTTTCGTGAATATTTATGTTGTTATTATGTTGGTTATGTATGTATTTTATGACAGTAGCCATGTGTGGCTCTCATCGTCTTTTTACTTGTAATTGAATGATCAATGTATCTATGACCTAATGGATGGAATGGCAGTTAATGTGTTGAGACATCAATGGTTCTTAGCGATTTTCAACTGAGTATGAGACCCCTATTATCAGAACTGTTAATTATACCTATAGATTACAAATCTGCAATATGTTTGATGAAATTTCTATCATGGCTAGTAGAGGTCCAGTCAAGGTATTGAACAAGTATTTGTTTTAGTACTTTCATTTCCATGTTATTTTACTGATTTGAAGAGATGGTTCAATTCTGCGTAGTGAACTGGGCTCTAGCCCTGAAAAAGTGGCTCAAATCCTAGAGTCGCTGACATAGCACTGATAGTTTTGGTCTCTAGTCGTTAGCATAGCTCTGATAGTTTGGTCTTTGGTCGCCAGCAGGCAAGCCTGTGAGTGCGAATTTGGGTTGTTGGTCGCACTCATGCCTATAACATGGGAGCAACTGAGCCTTAAATTGTCCAAAAGCTCAGTGGGACCCCAAGGAAAGTTGTCTAAAGTATTAGATTAGTTCCTGAGGGTCCTGTGGTTGATGATTAATGTCTGTATGGTCTATTTCCGTCGGTTTTACTTCCTTAACGTGACTTAGGAGGTTGAATCATATCATAGTGGTCTCTCATCACATGTTTACCCCTGTTGGTCTGTTGCTTCAGTAGATGTGGGAGGAGGGTGTTATAGTGACCTAGCTGGACCATTCAAGTAGGCTTCTTAGTATGTTTTTTATAAGTATATGAATTGCATATACTTTTTGTATTTAGGTGATTTTTGGAAGTTAATTAGGATATATATATATATATATATATACAGAAACAGATACAGATACAGATATAGTAAACCAAAAGCAAAGTAGGAGAAAAGAGACTCATTGGAAATGTAAGTGATTTCAAGAAGAAGAAGATACAACTGAATATGTAAGGTACTGGCCTTGTAACCAGATTCCATTTATAATATAAAGCTTCAACTATTTCCTTCAAAAAAATATTAACATATGTTTCTATAAAATTCTTTAAGATATATTACATTGAGAAAATATTAACTGGATATATTGTTTATTAATTAAATTTAATTAAATCCAATTTAAGTGACTTGGATAAATTAAGATATTTTGGATTGAAAATTTTAATGTCAAAATTGAAAATCCTATTAAAACAAAAATTATGTTAAAAATGACAATAATACATTTAAATAAGAAAACAATTTTGACAACTGTAATTGTAAATATACAACTTAAAGTCCATAATTAAAATTCTATTATAAAGTTAAAGGTATTTATTGGTGTTGTATGCCAGATTAATTGTTTTAGAATAATGTTTCCCTTATGTCATAAACATTTTACATTTATGGTGATTGTTTTAAAAATGAACATTTTTTTGTCATATTAATGAAGTATTTTGTCAACATTGTTCCAAGGATGCCATCTCTCAAAGAGTGAAAGAAACATAATACAACAAATTGATCAACTCAAAATCATAGCGCCACCTTGGCCATGATTTCTTCTATGTTCACTAAACTTTTATTTATATGTTCACTAAGAGTCAACTAACATGAATAAGTTATTTTAAAAAAATGTTTTTTTTAACTGAAAGTGGCCGATTTATATTAGTAAAATATGTATTAAGATGACACAACAAAAATGCATTATGTGATTATAGTGAGAAGGAGCCATTTAAAAAATTCTAGCTAGAAGATAACATTGTTCCTGACTAGTACAAGCAAATACAAATGTTCAAGATATTTATATGGTAATATCTATAATATACTCCTCAAATTGGGATGACAAAACATTTCATTTAGAGGAACCCAAGAGTGGAGGAGGCCATTGGCTTAAGAATCAATACTTTACTTCTCATTGAATTGGAGTGTTCGAGTAAGGAAGAGACTAAATACTGGAAACAAAGCTCTTTTTATAAAGATAATTAATGCAACAAAATAATGTAATTATTGCATTTATGAATCTCTATTTTGAGTTGCATCTAGTTTCATTTGATCATTTGTATGCACTATTAGTATCAAGGGAAAAATACCCCTAAGGAAACCCATCATAAATTCTTGAGTGCAAGAGTCATGCACCCCTAGTCTCCTAGAGTATTTGTGGAGCCATTTTAGTAATATGGTATTTTGGAAACTAATATGTGGTAGTTATAAGGATACTAAAGTTTGGTTGGAGTTATAAGATATCAAGCAAAACTTTCCAGTGTTCGAGCCACTTTTTGTTAGGGTGAAATTTGGTGAGATGTTTCCCCCGATAAAATGTCCCCATTATACTTTTCACTATTTGGAATAGGGAACCCATTTGCATTCTTGCCTGACAACCATTATTGAATTTTCCATTTACTAGTTGTGGCTCGATCCACCATGTCTGATTTTTTAAACTAAATAATGAAATGCAACAAACCTCAAATGCAAATGCATATGTTCTAACATTACTAATTGTAGTCAAAAAGTAAGCATAGAACCACACATGCTCCTATTGATGACTCATGAATTAATTTGCTAAGAAACAAAAATATGAGTAAATGCTTGCAAACCTCGAATAGTCCAAAACAACTATTTACATTCCTATGCTCGTAGATTTACACAAACATTTCCAAAGAGCATAAATAAGAATGCAACAACTACCCATAAGAATAGTCTAAAGAGTGAGATACATTTTTACACAACTTTGGTGTTAAGCAAAAACAAGGATTAAATTTCTCCATAAAAGCACTTGGCCATAAGTGGCTTCTCCTCATTAAAAGTTCCAACAATAATACATGAAAGCTCCAAGAACCAAAGGACCCTTCATTCCATCTCATCCTATTAATACCTCTCCAAAAATAACTACCCCCTCTTGGGCTTGGTGGTTGAGTGGCAGTTTTAGTTTCATTCAAGTCATTATTGGTAACAAGAGATGGTCAAGTGGTAGTTTTTGTTTCACTTGACTAACGATCCCTCTCCTTTCCTAGCCTTTAAAATTACAAATTTGTCCCTTTTCTCCAAGAGATTTTCATTATATTTAATTTTACATTAATTTGATGCCACCTCATTCACTCTCTGACTATCAAATACATCCTTGTGGAGTCCAACTGAATAACAAGAAAGGAATCAATTTTCTTAGAGTAATGATAAGTGTAACACCTCGAAGGCAACTAGTTCTTTTGTAAGTGTCCCAAATGCACTTTTAGTCTAGGCCCATTATAAAGATTTTGAGTTTTATTAATGGCGTGATGGTTCACCTTATCCACACCTTATCCTCCTTAACAATTCATTCTAATAAACTACCGGTTTGAAGTGTATCTACTAGTTTGAAGTGAATTTATACTATCCCCTTTTGAAACAAATTGTAGGGTATAGCATTAAGCCACAACCTCTCCTTGTGGATTTATGCATAAAAATCTCGCGCATTAGAAGAAAAATTACACCAAATTTTCCTTTATGGTTGGGAGCTTAGTTGATCAATGTTTCCTTATCACATGTCTTTTAACTTTTGGTGCAATATCCTTTTCAACCTTGAAAGCCTTTTGTATCACATCTTATGTGTTGCATCCAATAAAACTTTGGGATGATGTGATAAGTCTTCCACTTAAAAATATCTTGTTAAAAATTATGCGTCTCTTTTAAAAATTGTCTTGTCCTATATGTTTGCACTTACACAAATATTGGTGTGGTACAATATGCTTGGGAATGTATCGCACTTACAAAAATGTTGGTGTGGTGCGACATGCTTTGAGATGTATCACACTTACACAAATTTTGGTGTGGTGTGAGTCGCTGACCTATCCTTATGTGACTCTTTTAAGACTTTGGATGAATCATGATTACTTCATAAAAATTTTACATTCACACCACATGAAACTTTAGGGGAAATAGCATCTATCTTATGTCTTCTAAACTTCTATCTTTTGGGTATCCCACTTAACAAAACTTTGGTGTGATGTGATGTAACATTTTGTCACGGTGAAGGAAAGATTGAGAAAGTGCAATGTGATAGAATAGAAGTCATTGTGGCGGAGGAAAATTTTGGGAAGTGTGATATTTCACATAACAAGGTATTTTGGTGTGATGTAATGTGAAGGAGGGAAACTTTGCTCCATGTGATTTAATGTAGAAAAATATATTTTGATTCAATGTGATATGATGCAATGTAATGTAGAAAAGCACATTTTGATTCGATGTGATATGTTGCAAAGTGTAAACTTTTGGCCCATGCAATACACCATGTTGAAAAACTTTTCCCTACAACACATTGGAAGAAAGAAAAACTTAGGTTTGTGCAATGCTTCGCAAGAAAGGAAACATTCCAAGGACGTGATGAAGGAAAGTTTGTCTTAGAACAAAGAGGAGAGTTCACTTGTAAGTTTTCCTTTGTCGTGACCAAGGAATTTTATAGCAATGTGATATGTCATGTTGTTTTGGAAATTCCCACAATGTTTCTAGATCTCGAGAGCTTATTTTTCTTTCCAATCACGAATACACAAAATTTGACATTCACCCATGACAGCCTCCCCATGTTCTTCCCTAGGTTTCTTCTCTCCTTGGTTTCAAGTCTAATATGCCAATTTGTGGTTAGATCAGAAGCTTCTAGTTCGATCCCTAGAAGTTTATATATGTACTTTTCCCAGCCCTTGGATGAGACAATTGGATACAACCCAACGACCTTCATAATTATAGACGCTGGTAGATCAACTACCACATCCTTCCCATTAGATAGTTTCTTGGGAAAGTTGACAATCTTGGATATTCTAAATATTTAGCTCAACCAATCAATTATTGGAAGGGATTATTTCCTTGGCTAGGTTTGCTATCATATCCCCCTTGCTAGCTTCTCTCTCGTGGCTTCTCATGGTTCATACCAAAGCTGCACCTCTTCATCAGTTGTTTGGCATTTTACATTAAAATATCATTACAAATTTTGTTCCAGGTCCTTTAACCCTTTTACATTCACATTCCCACAAGGACCATTAACATAATTAATTACAATATTAATAAGGGAATTAAAATCTAGGGTATTACAAATATATAACTTTTTAATCAACTTAATTGATGCCATAATTTTTATTTAAATTACAACAAAATTCCTATATATGTTTAACATTAATTTTGACTATTACATATAATATCAAAAAAACATGTTTTAACAGGATCCAGATTTAAACAGGAACACAAAAAATTACAGATATAACCATAAATACAAAGATGCAGTAGAAATAACACGTCATTTCATTGATATAAAATACTGAAATATGCTTACAAACAGAATGGAAATAAGACTAGCTCAGGCGATGGTAGCTTATCTTTGAGAAGATATGTGGCGGCTACATGCCTCTGAACTGAGTTACAATGAGGCTCAGGGGCCTTTTTATTATTGAACAATAAGAGCAAACCCTAAACAACCAAAACCCTAACCCAAGGAGTTGTAACACCAAGAGTTTACGGGCCCCGTTGGGGTTAGTTGGGCAGCCAACTGCCGGGGGTCATGACTTGGTCATATTATCTCCATTTGACGCGCATAATACCCTGTTGGAAAGATCTCTCTGAGGAATACGATAAAAAAAATGACTTGTCAAAAGTCGTTGACGATAGATTTCCAAACAAACGTTGTTTAGGGCCTCAAAACGGCTCTGGAAGTTTAGGACCTGAAAAACTGCTAAAAATAGTAAATTGTGGTACAATTAAGGAAACTGAAAAACTGAAAGAAACAATGGTGGTAGTCCAAGTGGAATTGGCGAGTGGCCACCAATATCCCCCTGGATCATTCCCCCCGCCCCCCCAGGAAGCAATGGTCCCCATTTGCATTGAGTGCCTCCATGAGATGGGGAAACTTCTGCAGAACTTAGTCCCTGGTGAGCTGTTCTGCAATCTCTAATGTGTCCAGTAATGGTGGGAAGCATGGTCGAGGGTGGTCCACATTGAACACTCAGTGCAAGCCAAGGAATGGGGGAATGTTGTGCTCCAAAGCATTGTTTCCCACATCTTTGTTAATGGTGTAAGGACCATATCGGAGTGGTCTGAGCTTCCGATGGGCTCTGGTAAGGCATTCTTTCTGAAAATGCAACCAAACTTTGTCGCCCACCTGAAACTTGTGTGACACCTGATGTTGATCATGTCGCTGCTTGTACTTGGCATTTTCCAGAATGGAGTGGCGATATATCGTCCCGTTAGGTAGAGGTTCTCTGGGAGTCAAATCAAACGAATGCTTGACTTGACAGTGTAACGGTACCCCTGTCGGTGAGGAGAAGATGTTTATGTATCCTTTCATGATCGTATCCACCTGCTCCTGCTGTGTGGAGGAACCCTTCTCGGGGTCCATGAATGTAGCTACAATCTTTCCCTTACTTTGAGAGCGAACCAGAAAGAAAATAATTTTCCTAGTCTGGGAGATGATCTTACTACCTTTGTTAGCAGAGATCAAAGAAGTGGCGGTAGGTGGGGCTACCTCCAGTATCCTGTATAATGTATTACACAAAGAAATAATAACAGCGCGAGGTCTTGACTCACACTTAGCATGTCGCTTCCAGAAGTATGGTTGGCCTAATAATACATCACAAACATCAAGAGGTGCAACATCACACCATACCTCATCTCTGAAGGGCTTGATGCTATAGGGAAGGCAACACTGCTAGCAAACTCAGAGATCTCGTCCTTGGTGAAGCCACCTGATGTTGTATGGTTGCGGGTGTGGTATGGTCGGTAGTCCTAGCTGCTTCACGACCTCTGTTGAAATGAGGTTCTTTTGGCTCCCATTGTCAACAATGAATTGTAGGGGCGAACCCTTCACCCACATTTGTGAGTGGAAAAGACGCTCCCCCTCCTTTGGATCTTCGGGCTCATTCTTCTGGATCTTATAGGTGGCAACAGTGGTGCTGGGCTCCACATCAATGATCTACTTCCCTTTGTCATTCCTCTTGTCAGGTTTTGACTCAAGGTCAAAACATGCATCTAATTCTGAAGCCTTTAACTCGGCCACCGACGACTGCTTGGCCCGACACTCACTTGTATTGTGAGTGGGGCTCTTGTGGAACTCACACCACTTTCCTGTGTCCTTCTTTGACTTCGTGGTGTTGTTGTTTTCTTGCGGCTTCGACGGGGTGTCTTGGGTCACCCCGCCTTGGCTTTGTCCTTTGTTCTTCAGATTCGCAAATCCAAAGTCTCACTTCTTTTGTTTAAACTTCTGCTCGATCTTGACAGTGTATCGGTATGTCGTGTCAAGCGAGGAGATGTCTAGGAACTCCATCTCGTCTTGGATGTGCGTGTGTAGGTAGTCGCAGTATTTGAGTAACAAATGTTTCTCAAAATCCTTGATACCCAACTTCGTGCTAAGGGTATGAAAAACATTGGTAAACTCTGGCACATCTTGGTCCCTTCCCTGCTGCAACGTGGTCCACTTTATGTATCTATCCTCATAGCTTCCAACGGAGTAGTACTGCTCCTTGATGGCATCCCGAAATGAATTCCAAGTGGGCGTGGCTGAAAACAGTGAGATCGTACTTTCATCCTTCTGCTCACAGTAGGTTTTCCACCAGTCCTTGATGTGGGGGGCTTCTTTGAGAAGAGCGAAAGTAATTTTTCCTGGCTGGAAAAATCATGAACAAAAAAATACCCTTCTAGCATATTTAACCGTTTATCTACGACATCTGCATCTATTTGACCCTTGAATATGGGGATTTCAAAGTTAACTTGTACCTTAAAGGGTGTGGTGTTTCCAGAGTAGCTATTAGATGCGTCACCCCTCGGTAGTCGTTGAAGGATCTGGGCAAAGTTGTCCATCATCGCATCCCTCTGTCACTCGAGGGCTTCCTCAAGAAACATTTTGAAATGATCTCTTGCCCCCTGGTCTTTCTTTTCTTCCACCATGGGAGGTCGTCAGGATTTGCGAGGCTGATCTTACAAATGTTCAACCAAATCAAGCCCTAACTCCTTATATCTCGACCTCGTTGGGGACATGTAAAAAAAACAGATAAAGAGAAGACTGCTCTGATACCAATGATCTGGATTTAAACAGCAACGTAACAAATTACAGATATAACCATAAATACAAATATGCAGTAGAAATAACACGTCATTTCATTAATATCAAACACTGAAATATGCATACAAACAGAATGGAAATAAGACTAGCTCGGACTATGGTAGCTTATCTCTGAGAAGAGATGTGGTGGCTACATGCCTCTGAACTGAGTTACAATGAGGCTCAAGGGCATTTTTATTATTGAACAATAAGAGCAAACCCGAAACAACCAAAACCTTAACCCGAGGAGATGTAACACCAAGAGTTTATGGGCCCCGTTGGGGTTAGTTGGGCAGCCAACTTCCGAGGGTCGTAACTTGGTCATATTATCTCCATTTGACGTATATGATACCCCGTTGGAAAGATCTCTCTAAGGACTACAACGAAAAAAAAGACTTATGAAAATTCGTTGGCGGTAGATTGCCAAAAAACGTCGTTTAGGGTTTCAAAACGACTCCGGAAGTTTAAGACCCGAAAAACTGCTAAAAATAGTAAATTATGCTACAATTAAGGAAACTGAAAAACTGAAGAAACAATGGTGGTGGTCCAAGTGGAATTGGTGGGTGGCCACCAATATCCACCTTGGATCATAACAACAAAGATCTAAGACTTTCAAGAAAAACATATACAACTATTGTTAAAATCCTTTTAAAGTCAGATATTTTTAATCTATTAGCATTATAATCCAGTAGTTGTGTCGTCTAATTGTCCTGATGTAGTCCATTGAATCGAAGAGATTGAACTTGTGATAATTATCCTGCTCATTGGATTTGTTACAGAACCATTGGAACATGCACAGTCTGATATCTCTTTTAAAAAAGGAAAATTTGTAAACAAGATAGTAATTTTAAATTCTTATAACAATATAGTGAATTTCAAAGATGGAATATTTCAAATTTTGGTAACAACACATTAAATTTCTGAATTTGGAAAACTAAAGAATCTAAATCTGCAAGAACAAAATAGACCTTGCTTAAAATTCAATTTTGAGAAAAAAATGGCAGAATATAATGTTGACTAGTCTCTATTATTAATTTAACAACTACTTATAATAAGTTTTGGAACTAACTTAATTGGCCATATTATCTGTACAAATTAGCAGTTAACAAAATAACAGAAAGTTAAAGTTTTGCATAACTATTTCCCATATATTTTATTAAGAGATTCTGTTAAGGAGAAGCAAAACTTGAATTATGTTCACCGAGGTTTAGGAAAATCACGGGTAAATGTGATATATTTTATTAAGAAATTCTGTCAATGGCAAACAAAGTAACTTGAATTATGTTCACTCAGGTTTAATGGTATTAATAGTAAAGGGTATATAATTTGACGGTTCGCAATTTGCTACAAATTACTAGGGACATCAAAGTGGCCCTAAACTTGCTAATGTTCATGTTTCAGTTGCATATCTTAGTTTCCATATCCGTCAATATATTATTATTCATTCCACTCTAAAACTTTTCTTTGATCTCATCCATTTTTTCTCACACAGAGGGGAGCTCTCATGTTCTTCCCTTATTCAATAGATAAACAACATTCGGTTCTTACCGGCCAGCCAAAAAAATCACATATCTCTATTGATTCTTTGTGTCATCATCTCCTCATTTTCCCTTTTCCTTTATTGGTTGTCCATTTAACTGTGCCAGGGTATTATCGTGCTAATAAGATTCAAAGATTAATTGCGGGTGCAGAAGGAAATACGAGAAAATGGATACAACAAACCAGGAAGCCCTTGGATTTAATTGTGTAGTGCTTCTATCAATATCAAGTAAATATAAAATTCCCATTTTTACCACCAAAAAAATCTGGAAATGGAATCTGCAAAATTTTGGTGTCAACTCGAAAAATGCATAAACTCCGCAAGAATAAGAAGTTACAGATCTGTACACCAAGAAATCGATGAAAATGGCCACCAAGTCATTGATGCCACTTCCAGCATGCAAGTCAATTTTGAACAAGCCATGGAGTTATTTTGGGGAAAATGGCCCAGCTCACGCTTGCCGGTCTTGCGACCTGACAGCCCTTTATGTCCAGCTCTTCGCAATCCTCTTTGAAGGGAAACGACCACACTTAAAACATGGAACATCAAATATGGTTACCTCTAGGACTCCCCCACACGACTTTGCTACTTGATTAAGGGTTAGTTGCTGGTAGCCCTTGTCACATGGCAAGTGTCTTTGTTTTACATGTAGATTTTTGTGTAGATTCACAGCTCATGTAATATATTAAAACATAAGACAAGAATTTACTCTACTTTTTAAACAACAGAAATCAAGAATCAATGAAAACAATAATTGACAAGAGGAAGATAATTAAAGGCAAATAACACAATTGTTTCTCTAGGGAAAGCCACTGCTCAAAACCCCAACTATCTATTGTATTAATCAGAAATCTAAGTAATAATACAAAGCTTGTTCTCCCAAGAACAATTCCGCACAAGTATGATCAACTATCTGCCTCACAAGCCCGCACTGAGCAACACTTAGCCAATTTCTATTGTCCGTTGAGCCCTTATTTCCTTGCGCAATCCCTGTGAGGAATAACACATATTTGATTGGGAATTCCTTCTTCCATAACTGCGCAATCCAAACTAGGTCTTCTTCCTAATTGCATGCATGATCTGTACAACTCAGATCACTCTACCACTGATAATGCAATGTCCCTGCGCTCTAGTCTCAACTGGGTCTTTCTCTGAACTGACATGCATATGTTTCTAATGAGGGAATCTTCAATTAGCTGGAGTAGCACCTGAGGATGCACCAGTGCACCAACTCACTACTAGACATCTACTAGTTCTACAAATAGTTAGATTTAGTTTAATTGTCTATAAATCAGTCGAACTGAGTTATATAATTACAACTCAAATAAATTCATCATTAACTTCTAAGATTTAGGTAGAACATATACATGACTACAGAAAGACTTCCAACTCGAATTCTTAAGCTAATTAAGTTAATTAAACTTAATTAACTATTTACAAGTTGTTATGAAAATAGAATTCGATTTTAATTCACAGTTTAATTCAAGAACAAATTAAACTGGAATTTCTTGTTGTCATTTCTCAACACTCCCTCTCAACAAGAAAGGGATTATCAGTTACCCCGATCATGTCTCTGTGAAACTCGAATTTACATCTTGACAATGCCTTTGTCAAAATGTCAACATCTTGCTTCTCTGTGGGAATGTACTACAACAACATAATCTGTCTCAATATACAATCTCTGAGATGATTATATCAGATATCAATATGCTTGGACCAATCATGAAAAACCGGATTTTCAGAGAGTTTGATACAACTTTGATTATTGCAGTAAATCACAATTGGATCCATCTGTTGACCAAACAAACCAACTAGAATCTTCCTCATTCAGATGGCCTCATATGTTTCCTAACTTGCAGCCATGTACTATGTCTCTGCCGAACTGAGTGCAACCAATCTTTGTTTCCTATTGTACCAAGAAACTATTGCTGATCCATACTGAAGATCTCTCCTAATGTGCTCTTCTTGTCGGATGGACTCCTTGCCCAATCTGCATCGGTGAAACCTTGAAGCTTCACTCCCTCTGTCTGTCTATACCATAATTCATACTAAGTAGTGCCCTTGAGATATCTCAACACATGCTTTGCCGCCTTCCAATACAGTTTGGTATGCCTAACCATCGCATGACTAAGTTGGCTAACTGCATAGCACATATCCGGTCGTGTGTTCACCAAATACATGAGTGAACCCACAAGCTGCCTGTAAACAATAGCTTCCACTACTTCCCTTGAAGTAGCATTCTCCTTCCTCCAGATACCTGCTAGAGGAGTCTCCATGGATTTGTTGCTCTCCATGCAGAACCTCCTGAGTATCTCGTTGGCATACTTGCCTTGAGATACAAACAGTTTCCCATCACCTTGCCATACTTCCATGCCCAGAAAGTAATGCATGAGCCCCATGTCCTTCATCTCAAACTCTCTTGCAAGGTCCTCCTTGCAAGACTTGATTAACTAATCATCCCTGTAAAAATCAAATCGTAGACATATAACACAATGATCAATAATTTACCTTCCACCACTATGTGGTACAGATTTGCACCCACTGCACTCTTAGTGAAGCCCAACCCGGTGAAGTGGCTATCGATCCAGGTGTACCAAGCACAAGGTGCTTGCTTCAGCCCATAAAATGCCCTCTTGAGCCAACAAACATGTGACTCACAGTCGAAGGTCTCAAAACCTTCAAGCTGCTCTATGTACACGTCTTCCTTAATCGTGTCATTAAAGAAGGTTATCTTTACATCCATCTAATGTATCATCCAACCCATCTGCGCTAATAGTGCCAATATAGATTTGATCGTTGAGTACTTTGCAACAGGAGCAAAGGTCTCATCATAGTCGACCCCCTCTACCTGTGAAAAGCCACGGGCCACAAACCTGGCCTGATGCTTCTCCACACTACCATGTGCAGCTTGCTTTACCTTGTAAGGCCATCGAGAGCTCACCATTGACTTGTCCTCCGGCCTTGGGACCACATTCCAAACACTGTTATGAACTATGGAGTCATACTCCTCCACCATGGCATCAACCCAAACTGGTTTTTGCACTGCCTCCTCAAAGGAAGATGGTTTTGTCTCAACACAATCGCTCATAATAGTCATGTATCCAGTGTACCTCTCAGGTGACCTCCTCTGCTTGCACTAAAATGTGGGTGCTTCCACATTATCCCGTGCATCATGCAATACCCTGTCAACCTCTTTGGTGTGATTTCTCCCATATCTGAAAGATTCTACCTGAGTGGATATCTCCACTCCCGGATCCTCTGCATGTGATTGCTCCACATCAATCTGAGGCTCCTCAACCACATGTAGCTCAAGCTCCCTCTCAAGGGAAACTAACCTGACCTTCTCCTCATCGAATCTGACATCCCCACGAACCATTGTCATCTTCTTGGTCGGAAAGTACACCTGATAGTTGTGAGTTGTATCAATGCACCCCACAAATATCCCCAACTTTCTTGTCGACCCAAGCTTCTTCCATGCATCTTTGGTCACATGGCAATATACCGATGACCCAAAAATCCTGAAGTGACCAACATCTGGCTTCTTAAGGTAATAAGCCTCACCTGGTGTCTTCATCCCAAGAATCTGATGCGGGCTACGGTTTTGCAAAGAAACTGATGTGTTGCATGCCTCAACCCACGAGTGTAGTGGTAGGCCCTGATCATGGAACATCACCTGTGCTGCTCCTACAATTATTTGTTCTTCCTCTCGGCCACCCCAGCTCCTACAATGATTTTGTTCATCCTCTCGGCCACCCCATTCTGTTGTGGGTTATGGGGTGTCATCAACTCCCGTTTAATCCCTTATGCTGCACAGAAGTTCTTAAACTCATTTGAGACATACTCACCATTGTTATCACTCCTCAGAGCTTTAACCTTCTTGCTAAACTCTTTCTCGACCAATGCTTTAAATTCACAAAACTTTGTGAAAGTTTGATCCTTATTCTGCATGAAAAATATCCATCATTTACAAGAAAAGTTGTCAACAAATATAACATAATACCTGTGTTTGGTCATGGATGTGGTCTATAATGGTCCACATACATCTGAATGGACTCGCTCTAGAATAACTTGCTCTAGCGTACATTTGGGAAGACCAATAGAGATCTGCTGCATGATTTTCAAAGCCCCATGATGCAAGTGGCCCAATCACTTGTGCCACAACTCACCAACATCTCGGCTCTGCACCTTCTCTGCTTTCGTTTTCAAAGCAGCACAATCCTCTACCTCCAGCTTATAGAGATTCTTGACTCGAATCCCTATCTTCTTTACTTGACCTGTGGCTATGTGTTGAAGGAATGCCTTTCCTTTTGAGAAGATCACATCATAGCCTCTATCCTCAAGCATGGCGACCGATGCTAAGTTCTTCTTCAACCCAGACACATACACAATATCCCTTAAGGTGAGAGGAGCACCCCCCCCCTCTGAAAAGTAATCATGCCCAATCCAATAGCACTATACCTCACATCGTCACCCATCTCAATATGCATCTGGAGATCTTTCTCCTCCAGGTCACTGAACAACTCCTTATCACCAGTCATGTGGAATGAAGCTCCATTTTCAAGGTACCATACACTACCCATCATTAATGATACCATGCATGCAATAAGAGTAAAGTCTAATTCGAATTGAGAGACCAAAGCCTCACCCGCCGCTCCTCTTAAGGACTTCTTCTTAGACTCCTTGAGCTGACAATTTGTAGGAAAATGGCCCAACTCGTGACAATGAAAACATTTAACTTTCGTCATGTATTTCTTCTCACCTCCACGGAAAAAATCCGATTTGGAATGGGACGCCTTCCCTTTCCCTTTCCTTGCCCTACTCGCTAAGGCACGATTTTCCTCATCATTAGTCTTTGATGAGGAACCATCTTTGGTGTTCCTTCTTATCTCCTCCTGCATCAAATCTAACCATAGTCGTTCCCAATCTAGCAGCATCTCCCTCCCGTTGACAAAGTCTTAATAGCTATTCCAACTCTTGGGAAGGCCTAGGAGAGCTAGGCTCACCATATCATCCTCGGCAACGATTATTCCAACACTTCCAAGCTCATCACGATAGTGAGTGAACTTGGTCAAGTATTTTGGAATGGTCTTGCCTTTCTCCATCTTGATTTTTCAAAGTTTGTCTTTCAGTGCCAACTTCCTATGGTCACTGTTGTTCTGGAATAGGTCCGTCAATGCTTTCCACATAGCATACGGGGTTTTCTTCCCATGGAGACTTGAGACAATGTGATCTTGAACTCCCTCAAGGATTATCCGCCTCGCCTTCGCCACACACTTCTTTCATTCGGCCAGATTTTGTGCATTCGATGTTGTTGGCTTAGGAACGTCTTGATCAACAAATTCCTTCAAGCCATTATCCTCCAACACAACCTTCATTCTGTCCTTCCAGGCTATATAATTAAAGTTGCCTTCCAAAGCATACTCGAGCCGCAAACCATAAAACACCATCTGCGATCCTGAAGTATGTATTGCAAATTCAAATTTCACCTGTAACCCAAAACTCAAAACTTTGAAATCTCCTCTAGTATACTGTCTTCAGCTTCGATACCATGTAGATTTTCCTATAGATTCACAGCTCATGTAATGTACTAAAACACAATACAAGAATCTACACTACTCTTTAAACAACAGAAACCAAGAATCGATGAAAGCAATAATCGATAAGAGGAAGATAATCAAAGACACATAACACAATTGTTTCTCTAGGGAAAGCCACTACTCAAAACCCTGATTATCTATTGCATTAATCAGAAATTTGAGTAATAATACAAAGCTTGTTCTCACAAGAATAAATCCGCACAAGTATGATCGACTCTCTGCCTCACAAGCCTGCACTGACCAACACTTAGCCAATTTTTGTTGTCTGCTAAGCCCCTATTTCCTTGCACAATTCCTGTGAGTAATAGCCCATATTTAATTGGGAATTCCTTCTTCCATAAATGCGCAATCCAAACTAGGTCCTCTTCCTGATTGCGTGCATGATTTGTACAACTCAGATACTCTACAACTGATAGTACATTGTCCCTGCACTCTAGTCTCAATTGGGTCTTTCTCTGAACTGACATGCATGAGTTTCTCATGAGGGAATCTTCAGTTAGTTGGAGTAGCACCTTAGGATGCACCAATGCACCAACTCACTAATAGACCTCTACTAGTTCCACAAACAGTTAGAACTAGTTTAATTTTCTATAACTCAGTCAAACTGAGTTATGTAATTACAACTCAAACAAACTCATCCTGGACCTCTAAAATTTAAGGATAACATATACATGACTATAGAAAGACTTCCAATTCAAAATTCCTAAGCTAATTAAACTTAATTAACTATTTACAATTGCTATGAGAATATATGATCCAGGTGGATGTTGGTGGCCACCCACCTATCCCATTTGGACCTCCACAACTGTCTCTTTCAGTTTTTCTGTTTCCTTAATTAGAGCACAATTTACTATTTTTAGCAGTTTTTTGGGTCCTAAACTTCTGGAGCCGTTTTGAGGCCCTAAACGACGTTTTTTGGGAAATCCACCACCAGATTTTTTTTGTTTAAAAATTGTTTTTTCCGTCGTAGTCCTCGGAGAGATCTTTCCAACGGGCTATCATGTGCGTCAAACGGAGATAGTACGACCAATTCGCGACACCGAGAAGTTGATGTACCAACTTACCCAAAAACGGGGCCCACAATTTGGCGTTTCATCTTCTAGGGTTAGGTTTTGGAATGTGAAGGGTTTTCCATTGTTTCTCAATAATAAATAGGCCCTCGAGCCTCATTGTAACATAGTTTTTGGAGAACAGTTCAGAGGCATGTAGCCGACACATCTCTTCTCAGAGATAAGCTACCATCGCCCTAGCTGGGTTATTTCCATTTCTATTTGTAAGCATATTTCAGTGTTTTACAGTAATGAAATGAAGTATTATTTCCGCTGCATATTTGTCTTTATGATTATCTCTGTATTTTATTGTGTTCCTGTTTAAATCCGGATCAATATATTTTGATTTTAATTCACAGTTAATTCAAGAACAAATTAAACTAGAATTTCTTGTTGCCATTTCTCAACATTACATGCTAAACGGTTGCACCCTCAAATAATTCCCCTCTGACATTTATATTTTTCATAACTGCCCTCTAAATTAATGCCTCTTAAATCATGAACTTAGCCTCTACAATCTCAATAACGGAGAACCCAATATATAACTGTGTTTGATATTTTCAGTGTGTATTAAATCATCATGGAGGCTTTGCCTTATGTTTCAATCTGCATAGTGCTGGGTGCTGGTTAAATCATAATTATAGAAGCTAGTAATTCAACTGCCACATCTTTCCTCTTAGATATTTCCTTGGAAAGATGATAACATTGGATATTCTAAATATTTAGCCCAACCAATTAATTAATGGCAAGTATTATTTCCATATTTAGGTTTGATCTTTCCTGATTTCTCATGGTTCCTATCAAAACCCTACCTCTTCATCCGTTGTTTGGTGTTTTACATTAAATATCGTTATAATTGTTCTGTTTTACATTAAATATCCTTACAATTGTTAAGGGTAACCCTTTCACATTCACATTCTCACAGAGGCCATTAACATAATTAATTACAATATTATCGAAGAAATTGAAAAACAAAATGTTACAAGTACAGTTATTAAACTTTTATTTAAATTTCTATTAAATTCCCATATATTTTTATCAATTTTGAATATGGCATATAATATCATAGTCTTGTTTTAACACCAAAAAAAATAAGAGTTAAAAAAAGCATATCCTACTATTGTTAAAATCCTTTTAAAGTCGGATATTTTAAATCTATTACCATTATAATCATACAAACTCCAAGTCACAAAATCCAAGTTTGACCGTGGCATCCTCCCATTGTCCTTCTGCAGTTCATTGAATCCACAGGGATTGAGCTGGTAATCATTACTTTGGTTAGTGAATTTGCTACAGAACCATTGGAACATGCACACTCTGATATTTTATTAAAATAAAAGTAAGACAAAACAAAAGTTCAGTAATTCTAAATTCTGGTAACAATATAGTGAGTTTCAAAGGTGGAACCTTCCAAATTTTGTTAACAATACAACACATTTGTGAATTTGGAAAATTAAATAACCCAAACATGCTAGAACATAGTAGACATTGCTTGAAATTCAATTTAGGGAAGAAACTCAATGATTTCTGTGAAAAATAATGTTGTCTCCGCTGATAATTATTTTTATATTGATTTGACAACAAAGTTATTACAAATTTTCTCATTATTTTGAAAAATAAAAATTATATTATATTTATTTACCTGGTATCCCATATTTTCTACAATAATACAAAAACTAACTTAATTGGGTATATGATATGTACAAACTATTAACCAGTAACAAAGCTTAATGTTAGTTTTGCATAGCTAAATACATACATTTTATTAAAAGCAAGCAAAGTAAGTTGAACCATGTTCACTCAAGTGTAACTTGAATTATGTTCTCTCAAGTTTAAGGAATATCAACAGTATAATTTGACAGCTTTCAATTTATTACAACTTGCTAGTGAAATCAAAGTGGTCTTTGGATTACATCACAGCTTTTAGATGTAGATTTTGTCAATAGCATGGGTATCTTCAGAGTGCATGCTTTGCCTCTACAATGGTGTCAGAACTCCTAGAGCCACGAAAACCCAACCATAGATGATCACAGATTATGTGATCAGGAGATAACTTCAAACGTCAAGAACGCAATAAGTAATAAGAAGACCAGCCCTCAACAGGTAAAGACATTTCCTGATTCTTCAGTCTCCCAAGATCCTATGCAGCCTTCGTTGATCTGCCTCTGCCCTCAATGCAAAAGAATCCTCACTATGGAGAATGAAAATTCATAAGTATTAATCATGGCTCCAACCAGTGAGCAGAAACGATCTCATGAGTCCAATCATTCAGATAGTGATAAAAATGTCTCTGAGTCTGAAAAATCTGGCCCTCAATAGCACTCATAACTTAAATATGAGAAAACAAGCAGATAGATAAATCTGTGAAAATAATGGTGAAAACAAGGATATGAGATAAATCTGTAAAATAAGTAAATGTCCATAAAAAAAAAAGTGAAAACAAAAAAAACAAAAACAAAAACAAAAACAAAAAACAAAACTATGATCCCTGATATCGGAACAAATTGTTAAAGTTTTTGATTTCCAATATAACCTGTTTTTTATCCCTGA
This sequence comes from Pinus tabuliformis, assembly GCA_031772625.1. Classification (NCBI taxonomy): domain Eukaryota; kingdom Viridiplantae; phylum Streptophyta; class Pinopsida; order Pinales; family Pinaceae; genus Pinus; species Pinus tabuliformis. Next base: position 306,172,421 of record CM062807.1, read on the forward strand.
TATCAGAACGGATCGTTAAAGTTTTTGATTTCTAACATAGCTTTTCTTTTCTTTTTTTTTATATATTTAATAGAATTCAATTAAAGAAAAGAGGAAGAAGAAGTTGCCCTAAGCTGGGTAGTGTTCATGTTTTACTTGCATATCTTAGTTTCCATTTTTGTCAATATATCATTATTCATCCCAGTTTATAAAACTTTCCTTTTATCCTTACATTATTTACCACACATGGAGAGTGGAGTTCTCATGTTTTTATGTTATTCAATCGATGACATACTTTCGGTTCTTACTGGGCAGCCTAAAAATTTCATCCAGAATCATTTTCCAGAGACCTAACATATCTCTCAATTAATTTCCTCATTTAACTGCAAATTGGCACGATTATGCTAATTGGATTTAAAGAACAATAAAAAACTTGGAACATCCAATATTGTTACTTCCCCTAAAATATATATAGCCATTAGTTTGGCACTCCCCTACACGGCTCAGCTACGTGATTAAGGGTCAGCCGCTGGCCATCCCTACGACCTAGCGAGTATCCTTCGTTTTACATGCCAAATCAGGGCACCCTCAAATAGTTCCCTTGTGATGTTTATATTTTTCATGGCTAGCCTGTGAATTAATGTCTATAAATTCGCCAGCTTGGCCTCTGCAATCTCCAATAGCAGAGAGCACAATATATAACTGTGTTTGATATTTTCATATGGTATTCAATCTCCATGCAGTAAAGTGTGATTTAGTTGGTTTCTTAGCAGAGTTTAATCTTCAGAGCGTGGAAGAGAATTAACTCATGATTTCTATTAACAAGATACTTTTATAACAATGAGACTAATTGAGCTAACCCACAAAACTACTGTACATTATATTTCAATCTGCATGGTAGTAAGTTATGGCATGAATTATAGTTTAAATGCAAAACTGTGGTGAAATCCGTTATATTGTCATCAATCTTAGTTGGTTTATAAAAGTAAACTTTCAATTCAAGAACTGGCATGCTAGTTAAGCAAAATGCATTTTGGGTTCTCAGAGTAAGCCTAAATTCGAGAGTTGACATACCAGTAAAGTGAGATTCTTTATTTTTCTATTTGGATCAGGAAAGCAAGAGATGTGTGGTTATGTATCTTATTCCACATTTAGTTTATGAAAAATTTAAGGATACGAAGTCCAAACCTATTGAAAATTACTGAAACTCATCTTTGAAATTTAAATTGAGCAATATGGATCAAGGTTGTAAATTTAATATAAAATTTAGTACATACCCACCCGGAAGAATTTGCCATCATTGAGCATTTGCAGTTCTGGGATTGGTTCAAAGTTTCTTTTTCAATTTGGGTTTCAGTGTTCTGAATTCAATGGGAATGGCAGGCACTGGGTGATTGAGTGAATTTGAGAAGATGGACGATGTACCCTGAAACACAAGCCCATCTCAGAGAGTTAGATGTCTGGGTTTATGAGGAAGGGCCTTGCCCAACACGGATTAATAACGAAGAATTTTATCCTTGTGATTGTTGAAGAGAAAGATGTGATGGATTCAGTAGGTAATCATTCTCTAAATATATGCCAATGTGGACCTGTCAATATGAAACTTAATTTTAAGGCTCGTTTGACAAAACCACCTCACAGGACTTCTGAAATGGCATGAACCATAAAGCTTAACCAATGTCATCAATCTTTAGAGAGGAATGACATTTGTATACTTCAATCTCCAAGCCTGAGGTTTAGTATTGCCTAATGAAATATCATATGACCACAACATAGCGTTGCCTGAGGAACATACCATATGATCATACCTTCTAATAATTATTATGATCATACATACATGTGAGGATACATTTTCTCATTAATCATCAATATTGTTAAGATAGCATTGATTTAAATTATATTGAAATTATATTTATTTAAGGGAATATTTTTTTACTCTTATATAATATTTGTCTTTTTATCACATTTCTTAGTTAAATGAGTATAATAGACATAATTATTTTCAATATCATTATAGTGTATAGCTTTGTGGGAGTTATATTTGTCAAAGAGTGTTGTAAGAAGTTATATTTGTCAAAGAGTGTTGTAAGAAATTAAGGTATTGTATACTTTTAAAATAAAGTTTTATGAGGCATAATACTTGCTAAGGTTTTGCAAATGGGGTAGCAAGCTAAGTGGGCTTGATTGTGGGGAAAATTCCACAGTTATGCGCACTTGAGCCAGAGGCAATCTGGGATGGGTGACCTCACGAGAAGTCTTGGTTACCGGGTGCAAGCCCTGGAAGTGATGATTGATGCTAAGTGATTCATTTCACTAGTTTCAATCCCACTTCTTCACCCTTGTGAGCATCACCCGATGCAATGAGTGCTAAGTGGACTATTCAAAAATCGTCAGAAAGTCATAGATAAATGACTTACTTAACGCAGTTGAATCCCAAAACATGATATCTAATAAAGTTTCACATCAATAAGTTGGTATAGGTTGTCAATTGACTTTTTCTTGGGTAGTTGGGAGGAATGATTGTTATCTTTCCCAACTAGGTTCAGTACCTACAAATGATATTTTGAGTTCATATTGAGTTTGTTGTAATGGCTTCGAGCCTTGATGTTAAATGAGCTTGAGCTCTGAAGAATATCATACCCTTACATGGAAAAAAAAAGGAAGCTTACAAAGGTAATAGAATAATATTAATATATTTAGAGTGGCAAAAGCTAGGTGTTTTAGTGCGCCCTAGAGGACAAGAAGAAACACTTTTTCATGGAGTTTAGGTAGAACATCAATTAATCAAGCAGATGCATATGTAGTCCATCAAGGAATCAAGCAAGTCATTTCATTAAACATTAGCAAATTAATTACCATGGGAGATTCTTCACTTATTACCAAGCACTCTATTATAATTCTTTGGTTAATGATGCGTATATTTTTCATGGCTACCCTATGAATTAATGCCTCTATAAATTCACCAGCTTAGCCTTTGCAATCCCCATAGCATAGAGCCCAATATATATATTTGTGTTTGATATTTTCATAGTGTATTCAATCATCATGGAGACTTTGGCTTATATTTCAATCTGCATATTGTCGGGTTATGGTACGATTTATAGTTTGAACACAAAATAGTGGTAAAATCAATTACTTTGTCAACAATCTTAGCTATTGATTTATCAATGTAAACTTTAAATTCAATAATTGGAAAGAAAATACAAAATTCCTATTTTTAATAGAAAATAAATATGGATATGTACAGACTTCAAATTTTAAGCAATATAATAGAAAGTAGACCATTAACTTATGGAATGAAATAGGTTATCTACACATTGTAAACAATAACATGATCAAATAGTTTTGTTTACAAAATAGACCAACTACACATCGAGATATCAAGACTGAAAGGTCCAAAACAATAAACTGAGCTAGTTGCTAAACACCACTCTACAAAAGAAGTGTTAACCAACTGTGAAAGCACCTTTGTTTCAAATGTTGTAGTTGTGGGGTAGCATTGTCATGCATGTTCCACCATCAGTTATATTGAGATCCTCATCATTAGTATCATCAATCATTCTTTTCCTCTTGTCTAGCATTTTCCTCTACATCTTTCTCTAGAGACATTGGTCGACACCGCCTAATTTTGATCAAATTACCTAATCCAAGCATTAAAATATGGTACAAAAAACTTAACATGCCTGATCAATGATTTTCGTTTGAATGAAGGGTACATTTTTGCTAAGGCCATGAAAAACAAGTTCAACAATCAAAACCACCAACTCTAGGGTGCATAGAGGGCTTGGTGCTCTTGATTTAATGCCAATCATGTGCCCTCATATGTGATAGAATCCAATAAAATGTTGTAATCCTATTGATCTTGAAATTTTGAATTTTTTTAAGTTTGCTAAATTTTGAATGGAGTATGAAATTTTATTTTCTCCATATGAAGTCTAATAAGGTTGGAACCACTCTCAAACATCTTGAAACATTTAATGGTAATGTTAAAAATTTAAATAAAAGGATAAGCTCAAGAATTTAACAATTTAACATCACCATAAGGAAGCATCAAAGAAGTGCTTAAGGAGTGTCCAGGGAGTGTGATAGGAGCATGTACGACGACATGGTTTGGCATGTGGAAGCACATGTGTGAGCATGGCAATTCCAAATTTCCAGGGAGCATGAAAATTGAGGCTAGGTCAATGTTCAGTTTTTTTGAAACACACTCTAAGGGGCACTCCTATAGTACTCCTACTTGGAGCAAGGTTTTAGGGTTTGAAGCAGGTGGCGGGCAGAGGTTCCTAGAACACTGAGGTGGAGTCATGAAGGCCACTCTGCTTCATCAATTCAAACTCAACTGCTCTCTTAAAATCTCCCTAATCCTAGAGCCTTCCCAAATGTTATGGGTAATTTCTCAACCATCCTACACAATAAACACACAGAAAGCGACTTTTTCTCTTAGGATACTAGTGGTGTAAGGATGACAGCCATTTTCCTTCATCCGCATAAACCCAACAAGTTCCCATCAAACCACGATGAGTTATAAACACACACTTAACCATGGTTGTTTTCTTAGTTGTCTTGCATAACACAAAGGGGCCCCTTTATTGCTTCATCAATCCCTCTATAGGTTCCTCTCTTGGTGTTTTAGTGCCTTGTCCATCAAGCACCTAGAATACAAATTTACATAATAGCTCTGGTTTTGGGACCCTTGCACTTAGTTTTCTTAGACCAAGATAGGATCTATACGATCTCCCACTATGTTTCCAGATCTCGAGAGCTTATTTTGCTCTCCAAACACGAACACACAAAAGTTTCCATTCACTCATGAGAGCCTTCCCATGTTCTTCCCTAGGTTTCTTCTCTCCTTGGTTTCATGTCTGATATGCCAATTTGTGATTAGATCAGAAGTTTCTAGTTAGATCGCTAGAAATTTATATATATGTACTTTTCCATCCCTTGGATGAGACAATTGGATACAACCTAACTGCCTTCATAACTATAGAAATTGGTAGATCAACTACCACATCCTTCCCATTAAATAATTTCATCACAATCTTCAATATTCTAAATATTTAGCTCAACCAATAAATTATTGGAAGGGATTATTCCCATGGCTGGGTTTGCTCTCATATCTTAGTTTCCATATTCGTCAATATATCATTATTCATTTCACTCTATAAAACTTTTCCTTGATCTCTTCCATTTTTTCTCACACAGAGAGTGGAGCTCTCATTTGCCTCCATTATTCAATAGATGAACATACTTTCGGTTCTTACTGGCCAGCCAAAAAATTCACATATTCCTTGATTCTTGGTGTCATCATCTCCTCATTTTCCTTTCCTTTATTGGTTGTGCATTTAACTGTGGGAGGGCATGATCATGCTAATAAAATTCAAAGATTAACATTTACAGGTTCACAAGGAAATACGAGAAAATGGATACAGAAAACGAGGTGGCCCTTGGAATTAATTGTGTAGTGCTTCCATCAATATCAAGTAAATATAGAATTCCTACTTTGACCACCAAAAAAATCTGGAATTGGGATCTGCAAAATTTTGGTGGTCAACTCGAAAAATGCAAAAACTCCGCAAGAATAAGAAGCTGCAGATCTGTACACCAAGAAATTGATGAAAATGGCCACCAAGTCATTGATGCCACTTCCAGCATGCAAATCAATTTTGAACAAGCCTTCGAGTTATTTTGTGGAAAATGGCCCAGCTCACGCTTGCCGGTCTTGCGACCTGGCAGCCCTTTAAGTCCAGCTCTTCGCAATCCTCTTCGAGGGGAAACGACCACACTAAAAACGTGGAACATCGAACACTGTTATTTCTGGGACTCCCCTACACGACTTGGCCACTTGATTAAGGGTCAGCCGCTGGTCGCCCCTGCCACATGGCAAGTGGCCCTGTTTTACATGCTAAATCAGTGCACCCTCAAAAAATTCCCTTGTGATGTTTATATTTTCCATGACTGCCCTGTGAATTAATGCCTCTATAAATTCATCAGCCTAGCATCTGCAATCTCCATAACAGAGAACCCAATATATAATTGTGTTTGATATTTTCAGTGTGTATTCAATCATCATGGGGACTTTGCCTTATGTTTCAATCTGCATAGTGCTGGGTTATGATTAACAGTTTGAATATAAATGGTGAAATCAATTACTTTGTCAACAATCTTAGCTATTGGTCGGTTAAAGTAAACTTTAAATTCAAGAACTGGCATACAAGTTAATCAAATCGCATTTTGGGTTATCAGGGTAAGGCTAAATTTGAGATTTGACATACCACTGAAATGGAATTCTTTATTTTTCTATTTGGGTTAGGGAAGCAAGAGATTATTCCTCATTTAGTTTATGAAAACTCTGAAGCTACAAAGTGCTAGCCTATTGCAGATTGCTGAAACACACCTTTGAAATTTAGATTGAGCAATATGGATCAAGGTTGTAAATTCAATATAAAATTTAGGACATCACCCAAGAAGAATTTGCCATCATTGAGCATTTGCAGTTCTGGAATTGGTTCAAGGTTTCTTTTTCCATTTGGGCTTCAGTGTTCTGAATTCAACTAGAATGGCTAGTACTGGGTGATTGAGTGAATCTGAGAAGATAGACAATGTACCCTGAAACACAAACCCATCTCAGAGAGTTGTTTTTCTACATGGTAGTTTGGAAGTCTGGGTGGTGAGCTTTGTGAGTGTGTGAATGTGGTGGAGAGGACTTGTTGATCGACTCCCATTAAGATCATAATGAGTGTCCACATATTGAGCCATGTGGTGAGTCGTGTCCCATGCATTGCGGTGAATTCAAGGGGTGATTATGGAATGGGATATGCATATACCGTAAGGATTGATTAATATGGCACCATTTTCCTTTTATTTTTGCTTGATTAGCTCACTCATCAAGCTTTTTGATGCCTTAGAACATGATAATAGGAGGTTGAGGCCAGAGTATTTTTTCCTTGTCGAATTCACTCTGTAACATAGTCTAGCGGGTAGTCTTGCGATGCAAGGTTAAAGAGTAAGGATTTAATGATTAATGTTGAGTCTCCTATAATAGTTAGCTTGGAGACATTGATAGCTTTTACAAACTTTATTCCTTGCAACAAAGCATACACTTCAACCATACTATAATTTCTTGCTACACTATTGTTCCTTTGGGGTTATAAATACCCCTTAGTCCCTGCCAACCCTATAGCTTTCAACATTGCTTTCCTTGGTTTGTTTGGTTGATTTAACTTTGGTTTTTTATACTAAAAGGATAAGCTCAATAATTTAAGAATTTAACATCACCATAAGGGAGCATGAAAGGAATGCTTAAGGAGTGTCCAGGGAGCATGGCAATTCCAAATTTCCAGGAAGCATGAAAATTGAGGTTAGGTCATTGTTCAATTTTTTTGAAACACACTCTAAGGGGCATTCCTATAGTACTCCTACTTGGAGCAAGGTTTTAGGGTTTGAAGCAAGTGGGGGGCGGAGGTTCCTACAACACTGAGGTGGAGTCATGAAGGCCACTCCGCTTCATCAATTCTGTTGAAATATGGCAACAAGAATATTCCAATTTAATTTGTCCTTGAATTAAATTGTGAATTAAAATCGAATTTAGTCTTAACAGCTACTTGGAAATAATTAATTAATTTATTTTAAATTAATTAGTTGGAGAAATTCAAGTTAGAAGTCTTTCTGAACTCATGCAAGAGTTATCCCTTAAATTAAGGAGATAAGATTGAGTTATATTTGAGTTGTAATTGGTTAACTCAGTTTACTGAATTAAGTCCAGTTAAATTAGTTCCAAATTGTTTGAGGAACTAATAGTGAGTTAACAGTCGTTTGATGCATGCATGCACTCAACTAGTGCTACTCCAGTTAACTGAAGATTCACTCATCAGAAACTCATGCATGTCTATTCTGAGAAAGACCCAGTTGAGATTAAAGTCAAGAACAGTGTACTATCAGTTGCATGTGTTTTTTCAACTCATGCATGCAGTCAAGGATTTATCCTTGAGGATTGCGCAATTTTGGAGGAGATTATCCACTTGGTAAATGGTTTTTCCACTTGGTTGAAGGCAAATCATCCACAAGGAAGAGCGCAAGGAAATAGGAGCTTGGAGGGCAGAGAGGAAGGCTGGAGAGAAGCCAAGATTGCCTGTGAGCATCTGTGAGGATTGTACTGAGAGCTGGCTAGCTGTGAGATCTAAGGCTTTGTATAATTCCTATGTATTTCCACCTTGTATGTTAATACAATAGCGTGGGGTTTTTAGCTGAGGCTTTCCCCAAAGTATTTTCATGTGTATTGTGCAATTGATTCTTCTTCTTCTGGTTATATTGTTCAGCTCGATTTTTAAGCTTTCGTAAATTGATAGTAGAAGTAGGTTATAGTATTCTGCTTTGATTTATATTGTTAACCTACACAGATTTTCTACATGGTATCAGAGCTGTGAACAGTATACTAAGAAGAGAATTCGAAGTTTGAAGTTCAGGGTTGCAAGTGCAAATCGAATTCATATCATACTTCAAGGTTGGCCAATGGCATTCTATGTTTTGAGACTCGAGTATGCCTTGGAAGGTAGCTCGAATTACATAGCATGGAAAGATAGAATGGAGGTTGTATTAGAAGACAATGGCTTGAAGGAATTCATTGATCAAGAAATCCCAAATCCAACTTCAACTAATGCACAAGAGCTGGCTGAGTGGAAGAAGTGTGTGGCAAAGGCGGGACGGATCATCTTTGAGGAAGTTCAAAACCATATTGTCTTGAGTCTCCATGGGAAGGATACTCCATTTTCAATGTGGAAGACATTGAAGGACCTCTACCAGAACAGTAACGACCAGAGAAAATTGGTGCTCAAGGATAAGCTTCGAAGAATCAAGATGGAGAAGGGCGATACTATTTCCACATATCTGAACAGGCTCACCACCTACAAAGATGAGCTTGGCAGCGTGGGAATAACTACTGCCAATGATGATATGGTGAGCCTCGCTCTCCTTGGCCTTCCAAAGAGTTGGAATAGCTACTGAGACTCTGTGAATGGAAGGGAGAAACTGTCGGATTGGGAACAACTATGGCCGGATCTTATGCAGGAGAAGATTAGGAGGAGCACTCGAGATGGTTCTTCATCCAAGAATGATGATGAAGAAAATCTGGCCTTAGCAAGTAAGGCAAGGAAAGGGAAGGGGAAGGCTTCCCATTCCAAATCGAATTCTTCTCATGGAGGGAAGAAGGGTGACATGTCTAAAGTAAGATGCCTTAATTGTCACGAGATGGGACATTATGCAACTAATTGCCCATCAAAGAAGTCCAAGAAGGGATCCTCGAAAGGATCGGAAGGTGAGGCATTAGCCTCTCAGTTCGAAATGGATTTTACCCTCATCACATGCATGGCGTCATCGATGATGGGTTGTGTCTAGTATCTTGACAGTGGAGCCTCATTCCACATGACCAGTGATAAAAATTTATTTAGTACCTTGGAGGAGAAAGACCTCAAGATGTGCATAGAGATGGGTGACGACATAAGGTATAGTGTTTCAGGAGTGGGCATGGTTGCTTTTCAGAGGGAACATGGAGCTCTTATCACCTTGACAGGTATGAAGTATGTGCCTGGACTAAAGAAGAACTTGGTATCGGTCACGATGTTGGAGGACAAAGGCTACGATGTTGTCTTCAATAAAGGAAAGTCGTTCCTAAGACACATAGCCATGGGTCAGACCAAGAGGATAGGGATTCGGGTGAAGAATCTCTATAAACTAGAGGTAGATGATTTTGCAGCATTGAATACGAAAGCAGAATTGGTGCAAAGCCAAGACATTGGCGAGTTGTGGCACAGGGGGTTAGGCCATTTGCATCATGGGGCTTTGAAGATAATGCAGCAGATATCTACAAGACTTCCCAATGGTAAACTTGAGCAAGTTGACACATGCAAAGGTTGTACCTTGGGAAAGTACACCAAGTCTTCCTTTCATGGTCGAGACAGTTGGGCAGAGGCTATCTTAGAGCGAGTTCATACTGATGTGTATGGACTATTCTCGACAGCATCCACAACGAAGCAAAGGTATTACGTGATTTTCAATGATGACTATTCTCATGAATGCTGGATTTATTTCATGCAGAAGAAGGACCAAACCTTCAAAAAGTTTTGTGAGTTCAAAGCTTTGGTCGAGAAAGAGTCAGGGAAGAAGATCAAGGCCTTGAGAAGCGACAACGATGGAGAATATGTCTCTCAAGAGTTTAAGGACTTCTGCGCAGCGGACGGAATTAAACGAGAGTTGACGGCACCTCATAACCCACAGTAGAATGGGGTGGCCGAGAGGAAGAACAAAACTATTGTAGGGGCAGCACGGGAAATTCTGCATGACCAAGGCCTACCACTTCGCTTGTGGGCTGAGGCATGCAACACAACGGTCTATTTGTAGAATAGAAGCCCGCATTGCATACTTGGGATGAAGACACCAGAGGAAGCTTTCTCCGATAAGAGACCAGATGTGGGTCACTTCAGGATCTTTGGCTCATCGACATATTACCATGTGACAAAGGATGCATGGAAGAAGCTTGAGCTGATAGCAGAGTTGGGGATATTTTTGGGGTACATTGATACACCTCATAGCAATCGGGTGTACTTGCCTACCAATCGGAGGACAATGGTTCACAAAGATCTCAAGTTTGATGAGCAAAAGGACCTGCGAGTTTCTCTTGAGAGGGAGCTCCAACTACAGGCTATGGAGGAACTATTAGTTCCTAAGGAGGAGGAGCTTTAGACTGATGTAGAGCAGCCACATGCAGAGGTTCCAGGAGTGGAGACATTCACTCAAGCAGAGTCTTCTAGAGATGGACAGAAGCGCACAAGAGAAGCTGACAGATTGTTGGAGGATGTGCGAGAGAATGTGGGAGCACCATCTTCTTAGCACATACAGAGGAGGTCACCTGAGAGGTACACTGGATACATGGCCCTTGCTGGGGAATGTGTTGAGATGGAGCCACCTTCTTTTGAGGAAGCAGTGCAGTAGCCGATTTGGGTTGATTCTATGGTGGAGGAGTATGACTCCATAATTCGTAACAGTGTTTGGGACGTGGTTCCAAGACCGGAGAACAAGTCAGTTGTGAGTTCCCGTTGGATTTACAAGGTAAAACAAGCTGTTGATGGTAGTGTGGAGAAGCATAAGGCAAGATTTGTTGCCCGTGGCTTTTTACAGGTCGAGAGGATCATGTTGCTGCAGTATATTTCGACAAAGGAGCAAGATGCTGACATTTTGACAAAGGCATTGTCAAAGTGTAAATTCGAGTTCCATAAAGACAGGATCAGGGTGGCAGATAATCCCTTTCTTGTTGAGAGGGGGTGTTGAAATATGGCAACAAGAATATTCCAATTTAATTTGTCCTTGAAGTAAATTGTGAATTAAAATTGAATTTAGTCTTTACAACTACTTGGAAATAATTTATTTATTTATTTTAAATTAATTAGTTGGAGAAATTCAAGTTAGAAGTCTTTCTGAACTCATGCAAGAGTTATCCCTTAAATTAAGGAGATAAGATTGAGTTATATTTGAGTTGTAATTAGTTAACTCAGTTTACTGAGTTAAGTCCAGTTAAATTAGTTCCAAACTATTTGAGGAACTAATAGTGAGTTAACAGTCAGTTGATGCATGCATGCAATCAACTAGTGCTACTCCAGTTAACTAAAGATTCACTCATCAGAAACTCATGCATGTCTATTCTGAGAAAGACCCAGTTGAGATTAAAGTCAAGGACAGTGTACTATCAGTTGCATGTGTTTTCTCAAAGAGAAAACTCATGCATGCAGTGAAGGATTTATCCATGAGGATTGTGTAGTTTTGGAGGAGATCATCCACTTGGTAAATGGGTTTTCCACTTGGTTGAAGGCAAATCATCCACAAGGAACAGTGAAAGGAAATAGGAGCTTGGAGGGCAGAGAGGAAGGCTGGAGAGAAGCCAAGATTTCCTGTGAGCATCTGTGAGGATTGTACTGAGAGTTGGCTAGCTGTGAGAGCCAAGGGTCTGTATAATTCCTATGTATTTCCACCTTGTATGATAATACAATAGTGTGGGGCTTTTAGTTTCGGCTTTCACCAAAGTATTTTCATGTGTATTGTGCGATTGATTCTTCTTCTTCTGGTTATATTGTTCAGCTCGATCTTTAAGCTTCCGCAAATTGATAGTAGAAGTAGGTTATAGTATTCTGCTTTGATTTATATTGCATTATCGGGTTAACCTACACACATTTTCTACCAATTCAAACTCAACAAATCTCTTAAAATCTCCCTAATCCTAGAGCCTCCCCATATGCTATGGGTAATTTCTCAACCATCCTACACGATAAACACATAGAAAGCGACTTTTTCTCTTAGGATACCAGTGGTTGAAGGATGATGGCCATTTTCCTTCATCCACATAAAACCAAGAAGTTCCCATCAAACCACAATGCGTTATAAACACACACTTAACCACAGTTGTCTTCTTAGTTGTCTTGCATAACACGAAGGTGCCCCTTTATTGCTTCATCAATCCCTCTGTAGGTTCCTCTCTTGGTGTTTCAGTGCCTTGTCCATCAAGCACCTAGAATACAAATTTACATAATAGCTCTGGTTTTGGGACACTTGCACTTAGTTTTCTTAGACCCAGATAGGATTTATATGATCTCCCACTATGTTTCTAGATCTCGAGAGCTTATTTTGCTCTCCAATCACGGACACACAAAATTTTCCATTCATCCATGTTCTTCCCTAAGTTTCTTCTTTGCTTGGTTTCATGTCTGATATGCCAATTTGTGGTTAGATCAGAAGCTTCTAGTTAGATCATTAGAAGTTTATATATGTACTTTTCCCATCCCAGACAATTGGATACAACCCAACAACCTTCACAACTATAGAAGTTCGTAGATCAACTACCACATCTTTCCCATTAGATGGTTTCTTGGGAAAGTTGACAGTCTTGGATATTCTAAATATTTAGCTCAACCAATAAATTATTGGAAGGGATTATTTCCATGGCTAAGTTGCCTATCATATCTTAGTTTCCATATTCCTCAATATATCATTATTCATTTCAGTCTATGAAACTTTTCCTTGATCTCTTCCATTTTTTCTCACACAGAGAGTGGAGCTCTCATGTGCTTCCATTATTCAATAGATGAACATACTTTCGGTTCTTACTGGCCCGCCAAAAAATTCACATATCTCTTGATTCTTTGTGTCATCATCTCCTCATTTTCCTTTCCTTTATTGGTTGTGCATTTAACTGTGGCAGGGCATGATCATGCTAATAAGATTCAAAGATTTACATTTACAGGTTCACAAGGAAATACGAGAAAATGGATACAGAAAACGAGGAGGCCCTTGAATTAATTGTGTAGTGCTTCCATCAATATCATGTAAATATAGAATTCCTATTTTTACCACCAAAAAAATCTGGAATTGGGATCTGCAAAATTTTGGTGGTTAACTCGAAAAATGCATAAACTCCGCAAGAATAAGAAGTTGCGGATCTGTACACCAAGAAATTGATGAAAATGGCCACCAAGTCATTGATGCCACTTCCAGCATGCAAGTCAATTTTGAACAAGCCTTCGAGTTGTTTTGTGGAAAATGGCCCAGTTCACGCTTGCCGGTCTTGCGACCTCGCAGCCCTTTAAGTCCAGCTCTTCGCAATACTCTTCGAGGGGAAACGACCACACTAAAAACGTGGAACATCGAACACTGTTACTTCTGGGACTCCCCTACACGACTTGGCCACTTGATTAAGGGTCAGCCGCTGGTCGCCCCTACGACATGGCAAGTGGCCTTGTTTTACATGCTAAATCAGTGCACCCTCAAATAATTCCCTTGTGATGTTTATATTTTCCATGACTGCCCTGTGAATTAATGCCTCTATAAATTCATCAGCCTAGCATCTGCAATCTCCATAACAGAGAACCCACTATATAACTGTGTTTGATATTTTCAGTGTGTATTCAATCATCATGGAGACTTTGCCTTATGTTTCAATCTGCATAGTGCTGGGTTATGATTGATAGTTTGAATACAAAACAGTGGTGAAATCAATTACTTTTTCAACAATCTTAGCTATTGGTTGGTTAAAGTAAACTTTAAATTCAAGAACTGGCATACAAGTTAATCAAATTGCATTTTCAGTTATCAGAGTAAGGCTAAATTTGAGATTTGACATACCATTGAAGTGGAATTCTTTATTTTTCTATTTGGGTTAGGGAAGCAAGAGATGTGTGGTTGTCTATCTTAGTCCTCATTTAGTTTATGAAAACTCTGAAGCTACAAAGTGCTAGCCTATTGCAGATTGCTGAAACACACCTTTGAAATTTAGATTGAGCAATATGGATCAAGGTTGTAAATTTAATATAAAACTTAGGACATCACCCAAGAAGAATTTGCCATCATTGAGTATTTGCAGTTCTGGAATTGGTTCAAGGTTTCTTTTTCCATTTGGGTTTCAGTGTTCTGAATTCAACTAGAATGGCTGGTACCGGGTGATTGAGTGAATCTGAGAAGATGGACAATGTACCCTGAAACACAAACCCATCTCAGAGAGTTGTTTTTCTACATGGTAGTTTGGAAGTCTGGGTGGTGAGCTTTGTGAGTGTGTGAATGTGGTGGAGAGGACTTGTTGATCGACTCCCATTAAGATCATAATGAGTGTCCACATATTGAGCCATGTGGTGACTTGTGTCCATGCATTGCGTTCTAGCCTATTGCAGATTGCTGAAACACACCTTTGAAATTTAGATTGAGCAATATGGATCAAGGTTGTAAATTTAATATAAAATTTGGGACATCACCCAAGTTTGCCTCATTGAGCATTTGCAGTTCTGGAATTGGTTCAAGGTTTTTTTTTTCCATTTCAGTTTCAGTGTTCTGAATTCAACTAGAATGGCTGGTACTGGGTGATTGAGTGAATCTGAGAAGATGGACAATGTACCCTGAAACACAAACCCATCTCAGAGAGTTGTTTTTCTACATGGTAGTTTGGAAGTCTGGGTGTATGAGGAAGGTCCTTGCCCAACACGAAATAATAACAAAAAGATCTTATCCCTGTGGTTGTTTAAGGTAAGGCTGTGACTGATTCACCAGGTAATCATTATCTAAACATATGTTCATGTGGACTTGTCAATAATGAAACTTAACTGTAAGGCTCTTTTGACAAAAACATCTCATGGGACTTCTGAAATGACACAAGCCATAAAGCTTAACAAATGCCATCAGTTATTAGTGAGGGATGACATTTGTATCCTTTAGAGTGCAAACCTGAGGTTTAGTATTGCCTAATTAAATGACCACAACAGAGCCTTCTTTTTAATTAATGACGTGAATAAAGGATCAAAACCAGGATGGACTGATTGTTTAACAAAAGGACCCAATGGAATCTTTATGCTACTTTCTCATGGCCTTTTTGCATGTACTGCTTCATCCAAAATCAATTAAACAGGTATGGAACCTAATACAAGTTGGGATTCTGGTTGTAAACCACATAATCGCCAAAACATACATGTGATAATACATTTTGTCATTAATCATCAATATAGAGAAATCTTGTTAAGATAGCATAAATTTAACTTATATTGGAATTTTATTTACTCTGAGATAGTTTCTTAATTTCAAATAATGTTTTTTTTTATTTTATTTTGGCATAAATTTTAGTGAAATGTGTTTAATAGACATAATTATTTTCAATACCAATAGATTGTATGGCTTTCAATCTATGGCTTTGTGGAAAGTACATTTATAAAATCTTATATATTATAAGAAATTAAGTTACTTTATACCTTCAAAATAAAGTTTTATATTAATAAGTTGGCAGAAATAATAGAATAATATTAATATAGGTTTCTCAGGGTGGCAGGAACAGGAGGGGTTATCTTTTGCCCCGACGACCAAAAGGAGATACAATATGCTTGGGGTTTGTTGAGGAATGTAACTAGTTTCGGTCTTCATAATTGTATTTGAGTCATGATGTAATGTACTTGTCAAAAGAAAGAAAAAAAAGAAAATTATTTATAAGAATGGGTTTCATGCTTTGTTTATTTTGTTTCTAGGTCAAAGCCTCCATTGAAGGCTTCTAGGGTTTATGTCACGAGTCATAGTCTTTGTCATCATGTAGTAGACCCTTCTTGGACTGTGCATGTCAAGAAAGAAAATTTATTTTGATGTAAATGGGTCATATAATCCACGTCCACCAAGTCGGCCTCAAAGAGCAGCTTCAAACTACATATATACTCAGTCATTCAACCTATTGAGAAAGAGATACATACATGACATTCAATCTGCAACCATAAGCAAAAATGAAGTGCGAAATACAGGAAGGAGAGCCTATTCTATGGAAAGAGGTAAAGGAAGCCAAGTGAAGGAGTTTAGAAGGTTTGAAATGTGTTATTCTCTGTCACACGTGTGAATTTACTGAAGTGTTATAGGACCGAAAAGTGCTGGACTGAGTTAGGAGACCAAAAATTACATAAGAAGGAAGAGAAGGGCCAAAACCCTAGTTGACATGATGTTTTTCCTTGACTTGATATTTGAAAGTTTGACTTCTTCATGGGAGGCTAGCTTGGTGGATGGAGGAAAGCCTTTGTCTTGGTCAAAAGGTCTAGGTTGTCTCATTTGATTTGATTTTAAAGAAGAGAAAAAGAATTTACGGGTTTTTCCCCTAGGAGAGGGGTTTTGCCCTGGCTATGTACCTACATCTTGTACTCTTTTGTTGTCTTTGTGATCTTCATAGTTGTGTCAATTGTCCTGATGGTAAGTATATGATAATAAAGAAAGAAGAAGTAACAAAAAATCACAAGAAATTGCCAAGATAAGAAAAACAAATTTAAATAAGCCCTAACTAAGCTGCCCTAAGGATTTCTCAACAGGATTTGGTTATGCCACCAATAAACAGGAAAAACATTTGGCTTTGTGGGAAGGGTTAGAAATAACCATAGTAATAAAAATTCCTAGATTGTTGGTCTTCGAGGATTCCATGATTGTCATTCAACAGAGGAACAAGCTTCAAGGAAAATGAAACAGCCACAACTCTCCTATATTGCAAAGAATCACAACTCAATTGAGGAGCTTTGAAACAATAGAATTTTACCACGTTAAAAGACATTTGAATGTCAAAGCAAATATATTAGCTAATAAAGGTGTTAGTTTGAATCAGGGCATGTTGGGATTCATGGAAGGTATAACAAAATATAATCCATTACCATGGCCTTGAGCTTCATTAATATGGTAGGGCATATGATCATAATCAGGTGATCAGTGGTGAGGGAGTTCACCAAAATATTGGCTGGCATTATAAAAGTTTCATTGCATCAATCTTATAACCTTCAAAATGGCGACCTGCAACAACCGATGCAAATACTTTGGAAAGTCCCCAGGTCATCCACAATTGTTTGTCGTAGGTACAAAGCACGAATATGTGGAACATTTGGACGATCAACCTTGCTTGTAAAGATTGGAAAAAGGGCTCGATTGAAGTCAACCTTAATAGTCGTAGGTACAAAGCACGAATATGTGGAACATTTTGGACGATCAACCTTGCTTGTAAAGATTGGAAAAAGGGCTCGATTGAAGTCAACCTTAATATTGCGTCAAGTATAGTTTGTAAGAGGAGTGAAGTTTTAATGGAGGTGATTTGGAAGGATATCAAAGAAACAAGAGAGGAGGAATGTCTAGACGACACCATGAATTGCAATAAGCCTGATCTTCTTTGGCATTAAATGGATACCTTGGTTGAGGAGAGACAAAGCTCCAAACTGTTTATTTTATATAAGGGGTAGTTTTCAGTCACAATGGCATAGCTGAGGAGACGCCAATAGACTGCCAGGAGAAATAGTTGTGTTAGCAGAGCTTGGGATACTAGATAGGTAGAAGAATGGAAAGAGATATGCAAACACTTGTGTTTAGGCAGTAGGAGAAAATGAATCATCACCTGGACCACTTAACTAAAAACATGGAATACATTCTATCTTTGTTGAATAGGCAAAGTGAGATGGAAACAAAGGAGAAGCAAGCACAATTGGCATTGCTAAACCAAAAATGTGAAACACTGCAATAAAAATATGAGAAACTCCAAGCAATTCTGGAAGCAATGGTGAAAATTTTGGATTTGAGGCTGAAGAAGCTGGAATCAGACAGGAACAAGGGAGTAAGAACAAGGGAGTAAGGTGTGCTCGCTCAAGCACAACCAGAGAAAAGGAAAGTGACCTGCCTGGACCATCAAAGTAGGCTTCTTAGTATGTTTTTTTGCAAGTATATGAATTGCATATACATTTTGTATTTAGGTGTTTTTGATTGAGAGAGAGAGAGATTGGACCATCAAAGTAGGCTTCTTAGTATGTTTTTTTGCAAGTATATGAATTGCATATACATTTTGTATTTAGGTGTTTTTTTTTTTGAGAGAGAGAGACATTTTGTATTTAGGTGTTTTTTTTTTGAGAGAGAGAGACATTTTTTATTTAGGTGTTTATTTTTTTTTGAGAGAGAGGGTTTGGACCATCAAAGTAGGCTTCTTAGTATGTTTTTTTGCAAGTATATGAATTGCATGTACATTTTGTATTTATTGACATTTTGTATTTATGTACATTTTGTATTTAGGTGTTTTTTTTTTTTTTGAGAGAGAGAGACATTTTGTATTTAGGTGTTTTTTTTAGGATAGAGAGCTCGCCTAAGCACAACCAGAGAAAAGGAAAGTGACTTGGCTGGACCATCAAAGTAGGCTTCTTAGTATGTTTTTTGCAAGTATATGAATTGCATATACATTTTGTATTTAGGTGTTTTTTTTTGAGAGAGAGAGAGAGAGAGAGAGAGAGAGAGAGAGAGACTTATTGGAAATGTAAGTGCTTTTAAGAAGAAGAAGAAGAAACAACATTTTGTATTTAGGTGTTTTTTTGAGAGGGGAGAGAGAGAGAGACTTACAGGAAATGTAAGTGCTTTTAAGAAGAAGAAGAAGAAACAATTGAATATTAATATGTAAGGTACTGGCTTTGTAATTAGATTCAATTTATAATTTAAAGCTTCAATTGTTTCTTTCAAAAAAATATTAATATATGTTTCTATAAAATTCTTTAAGATATATTACATTGATCAAATTTTTTTTTTTTTGGTTGATAAGTGGGTGAATCCTGAAAATCACGCTTACCTTGTGGCTGAGAGGCCACAACTTAGGGGCATCTAAGCCATCAAAGTCACCCGGGGATCACACCCGGCCTGAGCCGCATCAGTAGAAACCATACTGGATTTTTGGTATCAACGAGACTAGAACCGGTGACCTTTACTTACGGAGCGCCTTAACAGCGCGCTCCTTCACCGACTATTCTATATCTCTTTGATACATTGATCAAATATTAACTAGGTATATTATTTATTAATTAAATTTAATTAAATCTAATTTAAGTGACTTGGATAAATTAAGATATTTTGGATTGACAATTTAAATGTCAAAATTGAAAATCCTATTAAAAAAAATTATGTTAAAATTTGACAGCAATACTTTTAAATAAGAAAACAATTTTGATAACTGTAATTGTAAATATACGACTTAAAGTCCATAGTTAAAATTATATTATAAAGGTAAAGGTATTTATTGGTGTTGTATGCCAATTAATTGTTTTATAATAATGTTTCCCTTATGTCATAAACATTTTACATTTATGGTGATTGTTTTAAAAATGAACCATTTTTTGTCATATTGTTGAAGTATTTTGTCAACATTGTTCCAAGGATGCCATCTCTCAGAGAGGGAAATAAACATAATACAACAAATTGATCAACTCAAAATAATAGTGCCACCTTGACCTTGATTTCTTCTATGTTCTCTAAAATTTTATTTCTATGTTCACTCAGAGCCAACAAACCTGAATAAGTTCTTTTTAAAAAGGTGATTTTTTTTAACTGAAAGTAGTTGATTTATATTAGTAAAATTTGTGTCAAGATGACAAAAAAAAAAGGCAAAATTATGTGATTACAGTGAGAAGGAGCCATATTTCAAAGTTTATAGTTGGAAGATAACATTGTTTCTGACTTGTACAAGCGAATACAAATGTTCAAGAGATTTATATGGTAATCTCTATAATATACTCCTCAAATTGGGATGACAAAACATTTCATTTAGAGGAACCCAAGAGTGGAGGAGGCCATTGCCTTGAGCGTCAATCCTTTACTTCTCATTGAATTTGAGTGTTCAAGTAAGGAAGAGACTAAATACTGGAAGGGGACAAAGCTCTTTTTATAAAGATAATTAATGCAACAAAATAATGTAATTATTGCATATATGAATCTTTATTTTGAGTTGCATATAGCTTCATTTGATCATTTTTATGCACTATTAGTAAGGGAAACAATATCCCTAAGGAAACCCATCATAAATTTTTGAGTGCAAAAGTCATGCACCCCTAGTCTCCTAGAGTATTTGTGGAGCCATTCCGATGAGATGGTATTTTGGAAACTAATAAGTGGTAGTTATAAGGATACTAAAGTTTGGTTGGAGTTATAAGATATCAAGCAAAACTTTCCAATACTCGAACCTCTTGTTGTTAGGGTGCAATTTGGTGAGATGTTGGAGGCATTGAAGACATACTCATGAACATCGTGGGTGAAATAAACATGACCTAGTACATGCTAAAGTCAACACAAGAAAGTACTAAAGCCCTTAAGTGGGAGTCTCTCACTCAGTGATTAAAGGTGGAGCAAGTTTGCATGGAATGAGATAAAAGTGGTAGCATTTTTTAGGGCAGGAATGTCAAGAGCATCATTTTCAAAAGATTTGCAGGCACAAATTGTTTTGCAGGTGTTTGTGTGTGAGACATTGCATTTATACTCAAAACTATATTTGAAATGCCAAATTAGTTACAAAATATACGAAAACATGCATATTTGTATATCAACGAAGATAAAAATGGCATCCATAGCACATTAATGATTAATCATTCGGCATCAACCATTTAGAATCTAGATTCTATCAATTACGAACAAACATACAATTTTTTAAGCCATATAATAGAAAGTAGACCATTATCTAGCAACTATCGACAATAGCATGACCAAATAGTTATGTTTACAAAATAGGCCATTTACACACTGAAATATGAAGATTGAAAAGTCCAAAACAATAAATTCAGCTAGTTGGTAAACACCTCTCTACAGAAAAAGTGTTCACCAATTGTGAGAGCACCCATGTTGCCAAATGTTGTAGTTGTGGGGTAGCATCACCATTCATGTTCCACCATTGCTTATATTGGGATTCTCATCATTGGTATCATCATTCATCTTTTTCTTCTTGTCTAGCCTTTGCCTCTACCTCAATTCTCTAGGCACATCAATTGACATTGCTCAATTTTGATCAAACCGCCTAATCCAAGTTTTAAAATATAGTAGAAAAAGCTTAACATGCCTGATCAATGATTTTGGTTTGAGTGAAGGGTACATTTTTGTTGTAACATACCCCCTACTATCCCTAGACCTTGCTAAGATTAGAAGGAGGTAGATACTAAGCTGACCCATCCCCCAAAGTCCAGTTATGGAAATGGGGTCTAAATTTTTTGACTTTCTCAAAACCTAAAATAGATGACATCCTTGGGTTCGTCTCATTGAGACCTTTCCAATGATATAAAATTTTCCCCAATCTGGTTCCTAGATCAAAAGATATGTGACAGAGTAAAGTCTTGGCTAATTAGACTGTGCCACGTCTTCATGCCTGCCTTGTGGCGCCCACATGGCTGTGCACAGCATAGGCCACATCGCATTTGTCGGCCCATTCATGCCCGGTGTTACATAGATTAGTTGTCGACCTGGTCATACTCATTAAACTTCTTTTGCAAGGCCTAACATTTAGCACACATAATATATATATCTATATCTATATATATATATATATATATATAGACACACACACATGCATGAGCCCTTTATGACCATAACACCACCCACTTGGAAGATTTTCCCCAAGCTGCCGACTCGCTCATATGTCATAACCCTTCCAAACAAATGAACATTTATACATAGACATACACGGGTTAAGCGGGTGCGGGCCCCTCCTTGGCCACCTGACCTCAGGAATAAAATCTCAACGAGATTATACCCATCCCCCAGTGAACTCATTGGGGTGGAGGCATCGGGATTACGTGGACCCTCCGTGGACCCCACCTCTACGTATCACCTCACAACTTGTTATGGTTGTGCGCATGGGCTCCATTCTGCCACATCATCCCAACCATTCCCATGCTTGCAATACAATCGACTATTAGCATGACCTAGCCTCCATTCAACCTCCAAGGTGGCGTGGACATATGACACAATACCTCCCCCCTGCTCCGTCACGCCATAAGTGTTGGCCCACTATGTCACGTCCGCCCGAAGATAAAATGCCGAGACTTTGGTACCCAACTCTAAGGAATACCTATAGGGAAATAATGTTGGGATGACATATACTACCTCGGGTCCCCACCTTGCATCAATGCTACCCTCTCCTTCAATGTCGATTATTGTCATGTCACTCTTGGTCACGATGCTTGCCATGATGGCCTTGGGCCCCGCCAGACCCTTCACGCTCTAGTTAAACATACAATTTATGTTATAACACATATGGACAAACTATCAAACCCACCTTACCATGCTATCCTAATGTTTACATCCTGACAAAGTTGGGCGTGCTTCCAATTTGAAATGCCATGGTCAATCTTTCAGGGTCCATCCAATGGTCCTGATTGCCCCCTCTTCCGCCCTTGGACGTAGCGCTTGGTTGCTCGGCTTATGAAACAAAGATTACCTATCTTTTCAAACTCAGGAAACTTAGGCTTATTTCAGGCCCATAAATATGCATAGGAAATGAGCCATTTCATTAAAATCTTCACATAAGATGTCCACATTCCTCATTCATGAAAGATACAACACTCCTTAGTATTAATATGACATTAATTCAACACAATAATTAGAGACATGATAATTGCATACACAAAGACATAAGAATATACTTATAAGAGATCTGACAACTGAGAGTGGGACTCTAACTCTCCACCCAGCCTTAGACACATTGTAGCAAAGCCTTTCTTGTACTATTCACCCTCGAGCCAGGTTATGGAGCTTGAGGAGAAGTGATTTTAGAGCAAACAAACCGATGCTATCAACTGAAACAGGGTGTACCAAGGTTGCACCACCTTCACCCACCAGCTATCAAATTTAATTTAGTTAAGGACAATGAACCACTTCACTTGCATACCAACTTCATCCACTTATGGAATTAAAACAATATCATCAACTGAAACAGGGTGTCTCAAGTGTCTAAAGAAACTTTTTCTCTTAGGATATTAGTGGTGTAAGGATGAAGGCCATTTTCCTTCATCCACATAAAACCAACAAGTTCCCATCAAACCATGATGAGTTATGAACACACACTTAACCATGGTTGTTTTCTTAGTTGTCTTGCACAACACAAAGGAGCCCCTTTATTGCTTCATTGATCCCTCAATAGCTTCCTCTCTTGGTGTTTCAATGCCCTGTCCATCAAGCACCTAGAATACAACTTTACATAATAGCTACTGTTTTGGGACACTTGCACTCAGTTTTCTTAGACCAAGATAGGATCTATATGATCTCCCACTGTGTTTCCAGATCTCGAGAGCTTCTTTTGCCCTCCAACCATGGATACACAAAATTTTCCATTCACCCCTGAGAGCCTCCCCATGTTCTTCCCTAGGTTTCTTCTCTCCTTGGTTTCATGCTTGATATGCCAATTTATAGTTAGATCATAAGCTTCTAGTTAGATCCCTAGAAGTTTATATATGTACTTTTTACAACCCTTCGATGAGACAATTGGGTACAACCCAACTATCTTCATAATTATAGAAGTTGGTAATTGAACTACCACATCCTTTCCATTAGATAGTTTCTTGGGAAAGTTGACAATCTTGAATATTCTAAATATTTAGCTCAACAAATCAATTATTGGAAGGGATTATTTCCATGGCTAGGTTTGCTATCATACCCCCTTGCTGTTTTCTCTCTCGTGGCTGCTCATGGTTGATACCAAAGCTGCACCTCTTCATCAATTGTTTGGCATTTTAAATTAAAATATCATTAAAATTTTTATAACAAATCCTTTAACCCTTTTACAATCACATTCGCATAGAGACCATTAACATAATTAAGTACAATATTTGTAAGGGAATTAAAAGCTAAAGTATTACAAGTATATAACTTATTAATCAACTTAATTGATGCCCTACTTTTTATTTAAATTACATTAAAATTCCTATATATGTTTAATAATAATTTTGAATATTATATATAATATCAAAAAAACATGTTTTACAACAAAGAACTAAGACTTCCAAGCAAAACATATACAACTATTGTCAAAATCCTTTTAAAATGAGATAATTTTAATCTATTAACACTAGAATCCAAATATTGACCAACTCCAAGCTATAGAATCCAAGTTTAACCCTTCAATAGTTACATCCTCTAATTGTTGATGTATTCCATTGAATCCATAGGGATTGAACTTGGATAATTATTCTGCTTATTGGATTTGTTGCGGAACCATTGGAACATGCACAGTCTGATATCTCATTAAAAAAGAAATTTTGAAGGCAAAACAAAAAGTTGAGTAATTTTAAATTTTTTTAGTAATATAGTGAATTTCAAAAATGGAACATTTCAAATTTTGGTAACAACACATTAAATTTTTGAATTTGGGAAACTAAAGAACCCAAATCTGCAAACACAGAAAATTTAATGATTTTTCAGAATATAATGTTAACTGGTTATCTGATTGTCACAGAAAATTTAATGATTTTTGCAGAATATAATGTTAACTGGTTATCTGATTGTCTCCATTATTAATTTAACAACTAAATTATAATAAGTTTTCACACTAACTTAATTTTTAACAACTAAATTATAATAAGTTTTCACACTAACTTAATTTCACCTTATGATCCAGTTAACAAAGAATATAAAGTTAAAATTTTACATAACTAATTCCCATATATTTTATTAAGGGATTCTGTTAAGGAGAAGCAAAACTTGAATTATGTTCACTCAGGTTTAAGGATATTAATAGTAAATATGATATATTTTATTAAGAAATTCTGTCAATGGCAAACAAAGTAACTTGAATTATGTTCACTCAGGGTATTAATAGTAAAGAGTATAATTTGATGGCTTTCAGTTTACTACAAATTACTAGGGACATCAAAGTGGCCCTAAGCTTGCTAGTGTTCATGTTTCAGTTGCATATCCTAGTTTCCATATACGTCAATATATCATTATTCATTTTACTCTATACAACTTTTCCTTGATCTCCTCATTTTTTCTCACACAGAGAGTGGAGCTCTCATGTTCTTCCCTTATTCAATAGATGAACAACATTCGGTTCTTACTGGCCAGCCAAAATATTCTTACTGGTTCTTCTCTTGATTCTCAGTGTCATCATCTCCTCATTTTCCTTTTCCTTTATTAGTTGTCCATATAACTGTGCCAGGGCATGATCATGCTAATATGATTCAAAGATTAATTACAGGTTCAGAAGGAAATACGAGAAAATGGATACAGAAAACGAGGAGGCCCTTGGAATTAATTGTGTAGTGTTTCCATCAATATCAAGTAAATATAGAATTCCTATCTTTACCACCAAAAAAATCTGGAAATGGGATCTGCAAAATTTTGGTGGTCAACTCGAAAAATGCATAAACTCTGCAAGAATAAGAAGTTGCAGATCTGTACACCAAGAAAATTGATGAAAGTGGCCACCAAGTCATTGATGCCACTTCCAGCATGCAAGTCAATTTCGAACAAGCCTTGGAGTTATTTTGGGGAAAATGGCCCAGCTCACCCTTGCCAGTATTGCGACCTGGCAGCCCTTTAAGTCCAGCTCTTCGCAATCCTCTTCGAGGGGAAACGACCACACTAAAAGCATGGAACATCAAACACTGTTACTTCTGGGACTCCCCCACACGACTTGGCTACTTGATTAAGGGTCAGCCGCTGGTCGCCATGACAAGTGTCCTTGTTTTACATGCTAAATCAGTGCACCCTCAAATAATTCCCTTGTCATGTTTATATTTTCCATGACTGCCCTGTGAATTAATGCCTCTATAAATTCATCAGCTTAGCCTCTGCAATCTCCATAGCAGAGAACCCAATATATAACTGTGTTTGATATTTTCAGTGTGTATTCAATCATCATGGAGACTTTGCCTTATATTTCAATCTGCACAGTGCTGGGTTATGATTGATAGTTTGAATACAAAACAGTGGTGAAATCAATTACTTTGTCAACCATCTTAGCTATTGGTTTGTTAAAGTAAACTTTAAATTCAAGAACTGGCATACAAGTTAATCAAATTGCATTTTGGGTTATCGGAGTAAGGCTAAATTTGAGATTTGATTGAAATTCTTTATTTTTCTAATTGGGTTAGGGAAGCAAGAGATGTGTGGCTGTCTATCTTAGTCCTCATTTAGTTTATGAAAACTATGAAGCTACAAAGTCCTAGCCTATTGCAGTTTGCTGAAACACACCTTTGAAATTTAGATTGAGCAATATGGATCAAGGCTGCAAATTTAATATAAAATTTAGTACATCCCCCAAGAAGAATTTCCCATCATTGAGCATTTGCTGTTCTGGGATTGGTTTTAGGTTTCTTTTTCCATTTGGGTTTCAGTGTTCAGAATTCAAGTGGAATGGTTGGTGCTGGGTGATTGAGTGAATCTGAGAAGATGGACAATGTACCCTGAAACACAAACCCATCTCAGAGAGATGTTTTTCTACATGGTAGTTTGGAAGTCTGGTTGTACGAGGAAGGACCTTGCCCAACACGGAATAATAACAAAAAGATCTTATCCCTGTGGTTGTTTAAGGGAAGGCTGTGACTGATTCACCAGGTAATCATTATCTAAACATATGTTCAGTGGACTTGTCAATAATGAAACTTAACTGTAAGTCTCTTTTGACAAAAACATCTCACGGGACTTCTGAAATGACATAAGCCATAAAGGTTAACAAATGCCATCAGTTATTAGTGAGGAATGACTTTGTATCCTTTAAAGTGCAAACCTGAGGTTTAGTATTGCCTAGTTAAATAATTAAATGACCACAACAGAGCCTTCTTTTTTATTAATGATGTGAATAAAGGATCAAACCTTAATACATATTCCCATATTTGATCATACCTTGTAATAATTATTATGGTGATTAAAACGGGTTTGAAGCTAGAATCTTCATTATTTATTATGCACCTCAGTCTTTGATATGAACTGGCACAACTGACAAAAAGAAATTGAGTTTCCGATATACTATCAAAACCAGGATGGATTGATTGTTTAACAAAAGGACCCAGTGGAATCTTTATGCTACTTTCTCATGGCCTTTTTGCATGTACTGCTTCATCCAAAATCAATTAAACAGGTAGGGAACCTAATACAAGTTGGGATCCTGGTTGTAAACTACATAATCCCCCATACATATTGGGATCCTGGTTGTAAACTACATAATCCCCCATACATACATGTCATAATACATTTTATATAGAGAAATCTTGTTAAGATAGCATACATTTAATTTATATTGAAATTTTATTTACTCAGATAGTTTCTTAATTTCAAATAATGTTTTTTTATTCTGTCACAAATTTTAGTTAAACAGTTTCTTAATTTCAAATATTTTTTTTATTCCGTCATAAATTTTAGTTAAATGTATTTAACAGACTTAATTATTTTCAATACCAATAGATTGTATGGCTTTATGGAAAGTACATTTATAAAATGTTTCTATATATTATAAGAAATTAAGTTACGTTATACTTTCAAAATAAAGTTTTATATCAATAAGTTGGCAGAAGTAGTAGAATAATATTAATATAGGTTTTTCGGGGTGGCAGGAATGGGAGGGGTTATCTTTCACCCCGACGACCAAAGGGAGATACAATATGTCTGGAGTTTGGGTTATGCCACCATTAACTAGAAATAATATATGGCTTTCTGGCATGGGTTAGAAATAGCCATAGCAATAAAAATTCCCAAATTGTTGGTCTTTGGGGATTCCATGATTGTCATTCAACAAGTGAACAAGCTTCAAGGAAAATGCAGCATCCACAACTCTCCTATATTGCAGAGAATCACAACTCAATTGAGGAGCTTTGAAACAATAGAATTTTACCATGTTAAAAGACATTTGAATGTCAAAGCAGATATATTAGCTAATAAAGGTGTTAATTTGAATTAGGGCATGTTGGAATTCAAGGAAGAGATAACAAAATACAACCCATTACCATGACCTTGAGCTTCACTAATATGGCGGGGCATATGGATCATAATCAAGTGATCGGCAGTGAGAGAGTTCACCAAAACATTGGCTGGCATTATAAAATTTTCATGGCATCAATCCTAGAATCTTGAGAATGGCAGCCAACAACAACTGATGCAAATACTTTGGAAAGCCCCGAACTCATCTGCAAACATGTGGAACATTTGGATGATCAACCTTGCTTGTAAAGATTGGGAAAAGGGCTCGATCGACAACAACCTTAATATCACATCGGGGATAGTTTGTACACACAATGAAGTTTCAATGGAGGTGATTTGGAAGGATATCAGAGAAACAAGCGAGGAGAAATGTCTAGACAACACCATGTGTTGGCTATGTGGGGCTTGACCCAGGTTCAGCGTTAGTTAGCCAAACAAATCCCTACACTACTGGCCCTTTCGGCATCAGCCCGCGGAGCGCGGACCGAAGTCTCACCTGAAGCAATATGGGGGGATGCTGGAACCAAGTTTCTGCACCTTGAGATGGTCGTGATGTCAGTTTATACCCTTTGTTCCTACTTTCACGCAAGTCACTAAGTTTTAGGGCTCTGTCAGTCTATCCCTTTATTCCGCCCTTCAGTACCTCCACGAAGGCATATGATTGACCTTCACACAACCTTAACCTGCGATCCAGGTACTTTCACGCTTCTATGACAACGTTTTGTATAGATTCCCAAGTTATCTTAAGTGTTTTACTTATCTTACTAAACAATCACAATTAGCACCGCGTAATCTGATGTTTTTACTTGCATTCATTTAACCAATATAATCACATATATTTGCGCATTACATAAACATTGTAAATTAAACCCAAAACACAATTTAACCAGATGTAGTAACATGAAATAAATACATAGAATTTGTTGAACACTTCTCTTTATTGATATCTTCAGTTTAATACAAACTCTATCTGCCCTGTGCACTCAGCTGCAGAGCCTCTACCTATGCTAAGACTCGAAAACTTAGACTTCTCTACCAAGACTCGTCACTTCGTTCTTCTTTGCTATCTACTAAAGACTACTTAGAGGTTACTTACTTAGCTCCTTTTTATACAATCCCATGGTCCGCAGACCATGGGTGGATCTTTACAGCCGACTTTACACATTACAAAATAAGGGGGAACAACCCTTTGTGACTCTCTAGACACCTTCACGCTCTGCGACCACAAAATGCAGATACTCTACAACTTTATTACAAAATTTGTCCCAAAACTGTCTTTGGGGGTACCCATTCCCAACAGGTCCCCAACACAAACATGGTGACTTGCCCTTGAGTCACTCTGCAGGCGCGGAGATCTTGGCACGAAGACCTCCCAGCTCAACCTATATGACCGCAACCTCGGCAGTGCACTGTGCGGCCGCCTGCTTCGCTTCTTCAACCAACTACTCGGTCGCTGGTCCTGAACTGTCGACCTGAAGCTTCTGCTGAGTTGCTTGCAGATTCACAAGCTTTCCTTCAATAGAGGTCGTGACCGAATAAGCCTCATCCAACCAGGGCTTCAAGCGCGCCTTCAGCACTGCCTCCTTGTGCTGCGCTGCATCTACCTGTTCTTTCAACTGCTTGGCCTCCTGCAGCTTTTCCAGTCTCTGCGTGAGAGCGACAGTTCGTGCTGTACCTTTTACTTCGTCATAGCACTGTTGCAGTTCTCGTGCTTCTGTCTCCAGCCGCTGTACATTAGGGTCCTCCTACAGGCTCATCAGGACCTCAAACGATTGTTCAAAAGGTTATGTGCAGTCTGCTACTGCACTGTCTACTGTCGTTATCGCCTCTGTGACAATGGTTGCACGCTGCTCCTTTACTTCTGGCAGAGTTGAAGGCTGAGCGTTCAACTGTAACTCTGTAATCTGTAAGTTCAGCTCCAGCTGAACCCTAGCCATCTCTGTGCGAGTGTCGTGCACCTCGACCAGTTCTTCCTCAGGAATGGCCAACTTCGGGACCATTCGGCATGCCCCCTCCACGACCTGAAATATACACTTGTTTCGGTCGGCTACCTCAGTCACGACAGCGATGGCAGAGTCTTGTTGTAGGGCAGCTCCTAATAGACTGTCTTCTGGCAGCTCCCAAGCTACCAGCACAATAGACAGCAAGATCCACGCATAGTGGAAAGTCTTGCTGAGCTCCTGTGCCTCATGACAGTTCTCAAGGAACTCACCGCAGAGATAGTGCGCCCAATTGAATTGGACTCCTTCGGCGCATTAGGTTGTAAGAGCAGCGACTGGTGCCGGCACTTCATCTGCGCGACACTTCCTCATAACCTTTCCTGCGAAAATCTGCATGGCCACCTTGACTCCAAGGTCGTAGATACTCGAGATAGCATAGCCTCACGACTTCTTCACGAGCTTGAATTTCTGCTTCATAGCCTCCGCGAGGGCCTGCTCGCCACCTTTTCCGCCAAACATCATGGCCAGATTTTCTCCTGTGTAGGGCAGCCGTGTGATCCTATGGATCAATCTGTCAGTGATGGGTATTGGCTCCTCCAGCCACAGACACCCATCGTGCACCAAGCATAGCAGCTGCTTGATGACCAATACTGTAATGGGGGTGCGGTTGTAGTGCGGCACCCATAGCAGGTTGAGCAGACCTGCCTTGTCTACTCCCCTGAGCCACTTCCGCGGTTCCAATGCAGTCATCCTGGTGGTTGTGTCAATAATGTGGCGCATTAGCTGCTCTGTCGCTAAGTGCGGGAACTTCTCATGGTTAGCTAAGTCCCAATCTTCCAGTTTTAACAAAGGAACCCGCCCCAAGCGTGGTCCTTCAAAGACAATCTCGTCTGGCAATAGAGGGGTTTGCAAGGGGACCTTGCTCTCGTCAATGTCCTTTGGCACCTTGGTCTTGCCCTTGCGTGGAGGGACATACTCGGGCAACTTAGTGATAGGGTCAGCACCCTGGACTTCAACTTCCTCCACTTCTACCCCCAAGTCCTCATCATCCATCGGGATGTCTTCAATTTCTTCCTCCTCTGGCTCTAGGTTAATGGCTTTTCCCTTTTCCTGTGCGGTGGGCTTGTCCTTCAGTGGGTTTCTTGGCGGCGTGCGCACCGGTATTGCAGCCTGCTTTCCCTTTTTGTCCTTCACACTCTCCTTGGTTGGGGTTGGCTTCGCTCTAGGTGTCCGTGGTGATTTGGGAACTTTAGCTAATACTTCTACAACCTCTAGAGCAATTCCTTATACCACCCTAACAACCTCCGGCACAACCCCCTCGGCTGTCATTACTTCGGTGTCCATAGCTTCAGCGGGTGTCGACATGACACTATTCAATAGTTCTTATGTCTTCTTTGGTAATTTCTCAAATGTCGAACTCGCTATTAGAGCTTCAAAGAATTCATGGTTCATGTGCACCTGAGAGCTCAACAACTCAATTCTCAAAATACCAAGTGTTTTTCGCAGGGCAGCCGCCTGTAATTTATAGGACATTTTGAATTCAAATCTGACCGTTCCCCCCACATTCAGTTCATTAATGCTGGATTGGCAGAAGATTTTCAAGGATCTTACCCATAAATTTTGTCTTAAATGTTGACCGCCCTCTCCATTTGGCCACAGTTCTACTGTCAAATCATGAATAGTGACTTTAACGGTCACTTTCCAGCTAACCTGCGCGATTTCTCCCTGGGTAGTGCAACTCCCTTCGCGTTGTCGCGAACACTATGACACTTCATTGCTCTACACAATCCTCCAATCGTGCAGTTCCCCAACCCGAGCAGTGTAGTTTATAGTCCCGCGCCTATTTTCAGCTGCCTGGAGCACTAAGACTATGCTACCTCATATAGTCACCTGGCTGGATCACCGATGTATGGCTTCAATCGGCTGCCATTCACCTTTCCTGGGAAGGGATCTCCATTCAATTTAACCAACTGAACTGCTCCTCCGTCGGTAATCTCCTTAATGACATAGGGCCCTAACCAATGCATTCTGAATTTCCTTGGAAATTTATCAAACTTGTTGTCATATAACAAAACCAGATCATTTACCTTAAAGTTGCGCAGCTTAATGTGTCGATCATGCCATGCTTTTTCGTGCTGCTTTTGGACTTGTTGGTGAAATCTAGCTAGAAATCTCTCTTCCTCAAGCTCAGCAAGTTGCGCGAGCCTCTCTTCCAAGACTCCGCGATCTGTCATACCCTGTGAGTGCCGCTATAAGCAGACTAGGCACAGTGTATTCCATGGGCATCACTGCTTCAACACCATATACAAGCCTAAAGGGTGTCTGTCCAGTCAAATTTTTGCATGTCATCCGATAGGCCCATAATACTGCGGGTATGCGTATGTCCCAATCACTTCGCTGAGCATTGCAAACCTTGGTTAGCATGTTCTTCGGCACCTTATTGAATGCTTCCACCGCCCCATTATCCTGTGGGTGATAAGGTGTACTTTTCTGGTGATATACCTGAAATTCCTTCGTCAGCGCGCTGATCATTTCGTTTAGAAAGTGCGTACCACAATCACTCATCAAAATCTTGGGACACCCAAATTACATCAGTACGTACTCAAAGAGGAACTTCGCAGCAGTTGCACCTGTGTAGTCCTTCATAGCTTGTGCCTCCGCCCATCGATTCAAATACTCAGTCACAGTGATAATGTACTGTGCTCCCGTCTTCTTCCCTTGGGGTTGAATGGGTCCCACAAAATCTATTGCCCATTTCTTGAAAGGTTGTAATGTCATCTGTGGGTTTAGAGGTAGCTCATCTCTCTACAATGGCCTGCCAATCCTTTGACACACATCACACGCCTTGTAGTAAGCTTTTGAATCCCGATGGAGGGTTGGCCACCACAACCCTGCGGGTAGAATCTTCTGCGCAGTCACTCTTCTTGCGTAATGCCCTCCCGCGATGCCTCCATGAGCGTCCGCGAGGATACTACTTTTTTCAAATTCCGGTACATATCATCTAATACTTCATCAGACCCCATTTTTTACAAATGTCCGATAATGATAGAAAAGTCTGTCGCATGCACCACTAACTCCTCCTTCTGCAGGACGATGTAGCCTTCCGGGGTGGTTCCTGTCATTAGGAAGTGTATGATGTCTTCAAAGTGACCATCCGTGATGCGCACTACAAATAGCTGCGCGTCAGGCAATCCCTCCTCCAAATTAGTGGGCTCTTCCCCCGTTTCGATGCGCGACAGATGGTCTGGTCCCGCGTTCAGTCATCCAGGCTTCACAATAACCTCAAAATCATACTCTTGGAACAATAACAACCACCTACAGATTCTCCCCCCCAACACAGGCTTATTGACCAGGTATTTCAACGCGGAATGATCCGTATACATCTTAAAATGTCCACCTAGAAAATAGTGTCTAAACTTCTAGAGCACGTATACCATGGCTAACCCTTTGCGCTCGGTGGTGGAATAGTTCTTCTCAGCCTTGGATAACCTCCTACTTTCGAATGCTATAGGATGGTCCAATTCTCCTCTTCCAGCCTGTGTCAGTATTGCTCCTAGTGTTATACATGACGCGTCTCCATGCACATGAAATTATTTCTTCCAATCCGAGAAGACTAAAATCAGCGCAGTGGCCATTTTCTCTTTCAATACATCCAAGATTTTCTTACAGTCCTCGTTCCAACTGAATGTGACATCTTTTTTCAACAACTTCTCCATAGGCGCAGTGATCTGGGCACAACCCTTGATAAACTTCTTGTAATACCCAGTATGTCCTAAGGTTGCACGCAGCTGTTTCACACTCCTCAGATCCTCCAAGTTAAGTATCATTGTGATCTTCGTGGGATCTACCATCAATCCCTGTCTACAAACCACATGACCCAATAGGGTCCCAAAAGGAACACAAAACAAGCGCTTCTTCAGGTTGAGCACAATCTGGTACCTTCGACAAGTATCTAGCTTCAGGCGCAAACTTGCCACATGGCGTTTTACCAGCTCAAACATAGTTCAGTCATCAAAGTACACCTCCAGAAACATATGAATGAATTCTTTGAATGCAACAATGACTACGCGCGAAAAAATCGCAAGTGCATTCTTCAATCTGAAAGACATTACAATGTACTGAAAACATCCCCATTTAGTCGCGTCATCTTGCTTCTATCCTCAGGCGCGATTTTGATCTGATGGTACCCAGAGAACCCATCAGTGAAGGAGTATGCTTCCTGGCCACCTACATTATCCAATACCTCATCAGTGAATGGAGTCAGGAAAGGATCATGTACGCAAGCGTCATTCAACTTCTTGAGATCTACGCATATCCTTATTTCATCCTTCTGCTTTTTTTCTTGTACCACCATTGGGCTTACCCAATCAAATTCTTCTACGGGCTAAATGATGCCTGCTGCGAGCATCTTGTTTAGCTCTAAGTGGACCTTCTCCTTATACTTCGGATTGAGACGGTAAGGTCTTTGCTTAACCGGCTTCACATCGGGTTTTAACGTGATCTTCATAATGCCCAGGTCTCCTATTATCCCCTTTAGCTCCATAAACTTGGTAGGGAACAAATCCTGGTATTCGTGGAGCAATTCGACAACCTTGTCTACCGTCGCGTCATCCTAGTAATCGCCAATCTTCGTGAATTTGGGCTCCACATCCGTACCAATATTTCCCCGTTTCGTTTTCAGTGGTGTGGTTATATCAGGGTTCTCGATCTGCGATCCCTCAACCTCGTAGTGACCCTCGGTTTTAGGGATATTAATTTTTCGTGGATCCACATCTTCTTCTTCAGTAGTCACGTTATAGCATTCCAGTGTGTGGCTCAGCTGAGTAGTCCATTTGGGTTGAATCAGATCCAAAGGATCTTGCAATATCCTGAAGATTGTTGCTTTAATTTCTTGTAGCGCTTCGTTAATATAGTCAAACCCATATTCAAAGTTGAACATAATTATGAATCCTTCGTGCATAATATCCCATTCACCTGTACCATGGTGGAGCTCTGCCTCCAAGTAGCAGTTCATCAGGATGACATTCAAGGTGTGACAGAACAAGTGCACCCATTCAGGTTGGGGCTTCACTCCATAAGCCTTAGCCCAATTGGCCAAGTGTGCGCGCGGATCATCCTTCCCGTCATACTTGTCCATCATTCGTACCTTCAGCTTCCCAAAGCGTGTTCTCATCTTCCTCCTACATTCGCGCCAATCATCAAAATTACCCTTGTGCGTACCCCACCATCTCACGGGCGTAGCGTGCAGTGCCCAATCCAAAGCCTAGAAGCACTACTTTTCTGGTACTTCCCTCTCAAATGCATCCAAAAATACATCTACATCATTCAAGCCATCGTAAGTGGGCAGATTTCTTACCTCTAATGATACACAGCGCAACGACCAGGTCATCATGTTACAACTCAGCGTGGTTACTTCATGTAGCCGATTCTGTCAGCGCTTTGATTCTTCATCATAGTATGAGGTGCAGGAACTCTCACGATCCCATGTAATTCATCCATTCACTATTGGATTCACCCAATCTTGGTCTCGCGTTGTTATCTTATATATGCAGTCCAAATCATCATCGCTTTCGTAATCGCGGACTGGTTCAGTATAGCGCGATCCTTTAGCAGGATCTAGGGGTACTATTACACGAAGCGATTTCTTTTCAAATATCATCTTTCGCTTCTTTAGGTTGATTACCCCGTTCATGTCAGTAGCCTAATCAATGGCAAGGAGCACAAGGTAGGGGTTGTTGTCATCCACAATTTCTATCACTTCAAAGTTAGCCAATGCACTCACGCCTTCAATATCTACAGTCACTCCTTGCAGCTGTCCCATGGGGATGATCTTCTATTGATTTTCCATCCTTAACTGAATCGGAGACCACTGCAACGTGGGTCTCCCCATCTGCTCCCAAGTCTGCTTTGGTAAGACGTTCGCATCTGACCCCAGATCCATTTCATATTCTCCTATCTGCGCGGTCAGTCTCATCTCTCGTCCTGTCCTTGCTTTATGCTTACCAATCTTTCGTACAACGCGCGGTTCACCTGGAGTGTTCCCGACGCATCTATTTATAAGCTCCTGTAACCCCTTCACAACCTTGTTATCGCGCAACAGCTTCATGCAGGTTTCTAGAAAGGTCGTAAGCATAGAAGGGTCCATTTCTTGATCAGGCTTATCCTTTCTCCCTTAGGTAGAGACCTCAACAAAGCTCTTCCTTGCTTCCATGAATGTTTTGCGTGCGCACTCCAAATCAAATTCAGCCTCCTTCGCCGGAGCTTTGTGAACCCATACATTGTCTTCATGTTGTTTCCACTTATCATCACCCGTTGCAATTCCACTTTGGAGCACTATATTCACATTCAGATCCTCTTCGTGAGGCTCAGACCTCATCATCTGCAGTTTTTGAGTCAGCTAAGGTAGTAGCGCCCATTTGTCGCGTATCCTTGCTATCAGTGTAGGACAGTCCTCTATCTCATTATCAAACTGAGTACAATATTTGCA
Organism: Pinus tabuliformis; assembly: GCA_031772625.1. NCBI lineage: Eukaryota > Viridiplantae > Streptophyta > Pinopsida > Pinales > Pinaceae > Pinus > Pinus tabuliformis. The sequence continues at coordinate 306,209,048 of CM062807.1, forward strand.
CGATGGACGTGTTGGGTTAGTGCATTCACTGGCATAGTGTCCTGGTCCTCCATCGTTGTAGCATATTAGATGTCCCCGACCTCTGCCAGGTCCTCCTCCACCTCGGCCTCGTCCGCGCCCCTGAAAACCTGTTTGCGCCATCCCAATGCTTTGGTTAGGGGGCCACGTTTCTGCCTGGACTCTATAGGCGGGTGTTTTGTCCATCATCAATTCATAACTTTTGCAGTTGTGCTCATCATGCCCTACCGACCTGCAGAAGTTGCAGAACAGTTGTTGCGGTGTTTGTACAAACTTCTGCAGCAAATGACAGTTATCTGTCGTATGTTTCCCTGCTACCTGACATATAGCGCACCACAACGCAGGCCCCACGCTCGGTCCTGCTTGGGCCTCCAGCCTCAAAGGCATCGATCCTCCTCCTGCAATATAGTTCGCAAAGACCGAGCAGTGGTCTTTGTCATGCCCTTGACCTTTACATTTCAGGCACCATATCTCTTCGCACACCTCCGGTCGAACTGTTATGTCTTGCTTCAAACTTTGCATTTCAAGGCAAATATTTTGCAACTGTGCATGGATATGTTGAACCCCCAGATTCGAATCTTGCATCGGTGTTTCATGCAGTCTCATTACAATCTCCAAGGCCTCTGCCTGAGTCGTAATCTTTTGTTGTGATAGTGCAACCCTTAGGTGTGGCAAGAGCGAAGCCATGAACCACTCGCAGTGTTGTCCATCTGTTAAGTTCATATTAGCTTCACGGATTTTACACTTCAACCTTTGATCCAATTCCCAAGGTGTCTCGCCTGGTTTCATCGCGATTTCCTTGAACCCCACAATCGACTGTGCCTCGGATTTAGGCCTACTAAACTCTTTATTCAGCGCGGTCTGGATGTTTGCCACCCCAACATTTGTGTTATCATTGGAGTACTTGATGTACCAGTTAGCGCGTGATCCTGCAAAGCACTAACCAATGTCGCCTTCTTCATATGGTCATCTATGACGCCCTGAGCTTCCCATACAGCTTTCAAAACGAACCAAAACTGGTCCGGGTCCTCATTTCCCAAGCCCTTAAACAAAGGCAGCTTCACTGAATTTTCCATGTTGAACTGTGGTGGAGGTGGTAGTGCTATGGGTGAATTCGCAGGTGACGGTGGTGAAGTTGGAGGTGGTGTAGGTGGAGGTGGCAATCACGGGAATCCCTGTCTTATTAACTGAATTGCACTTCGCGGAGAAGCCTGCGCTACTCCCTCTTCATCACCCAATGGCTGTGAGATCAGTGGGCTATATTTAGGACCCTTTCTTCCTTCGTTTCTGTAAGTCTTTCTATTTTGCGTAGCTCTGAACATTAAGGTAGCTGCATAACCCGTTTTTCGCACAATAACGTCTTAATCTAGGTATTTAAAGACTTCAAGTACTTACCTCGCAGACCTTTGAAAAAGTGTCACTCCGCCTTGTTGTAGCTAACTGAGGTATCGACCGCAAATTCAGTCACAAATCCTCCTATGATGCGATCGAGCCAATGATCGACAACACGGGCGATCTTATCCTCAGAGGCTTCTAATCTCTGTACTAACTTCGGGGTCCAGACAATAGGACTGTCAAGTCTCCACCTTCCTTGGCTATCCGCTAGCTTCACGATCCACTTGTATAACTCAACTAGAAAGGAACAAAAAAAGATCTTGTGGATTTTTGTATATAAGTACCTGTCCAACCACTATTCCTTTGTTAGTCACGGATTTCTGTTTTCCTGCGCCGTGAATTCATGGATCTTCCTATCCAACCAGTCTTCGATCTCTTTCTTAGTTGGATTCCAGTGATACGACGTCACACATCTCTCATGCATATTTTGGTCCCAGCAACGGAACCATTTGTTGGCTGTGTGGGGCCTGACTCAGGTTCAACGTTAGTTAACCAAACAAATCTCTACACCACTGGCCCTTTTGGCACCCGAAGCAGTATGGGGGGATGCTTGAACCAAGTTTCCGCACCCTGAGATGGTCGTGATGTCGGTTTATACCCTCTGTTCCTACTTTCGCTCAAGTCACTAAGCTTTAGGGCTCTACCAGTTTATCCCTTTATTCTGCCCTTCAGTACCTCCGCGAAGGCGTACGATTGACCTTCGTGCAGCCTTAACCTATGATCCAGGTACTTTCGTGCTGCTATGACAACGTTTTGTATAGATTCCCAAGTTATCTAAAGTGTTTTACTTATCTTACTAAACAATCACAGTTAGCGTCGCGTAATCTGATATTCTTACTTGCATTCATTTAACCAATATAATCACATATATTCTCGCATTACATAAACATTGTAAATTAAACCCAAAACACAATATAACCAGATGTAATAACAAAAAATAAATACATAGAATTTGCTGAGCACTTTTCTTTATTGATATCTTCAATTTAACACAGACTCTATCCGCCCTGCGCATATAGCTGCAGGGGTCCACACACTCAGTTGTGGCATTCTACCCTAGGCCTCTACGCACTCAACTGCAAAGTCTCTACCTACAATAAAACCTGAAAACTTAGACTTCTCTACCAAGACTCGTCACTTCATTCTTCTTCGCTATCTACTGAAGACTACTTAGAGCTTACTTACTTAGCTCCATTTTATACAATCCCATGGTTCGTGGACCATGGGTGGATCTTTACAACTGAATTTACACTTTACAAAATAAGGGCAGACAACTCTTTGTGACTTTAGACACCTTTGCGCTCCGCGACCACAAAATGTGGAGACTCTACAACTTTATTACAAAATTTGTCCCAAAACAAGGGCTTTTAGCCCCAAAACTATCCTTGGGGGAACCTGTTCCCAACACCATGAATGCAATAAGCTTTATCTTGATTGGCATTAAATGGCCACCTTGGTCGAGGAGAGACAAAGCTCCAAACTGGTTATTTTATATTAGGGGCAATTTTCAGTCACAATGACATAGCCGAGGAGATGCCAACAGACTGCCATGAGAAATAGTTGTGTTAGCAGAGCTTGGGATAGGTGGAATAATGGAGAGAGATATGTAGACACTTATGGTCAGGGAGCATGAGAAAATGAATCATCACTTGGACCACTTAACTAAAAACATGGTGTACATTCTATCTTTGTTGAACAAGCGGAGTGAAATGGAAGCAAAGGAGAAACAAACACATTTGGCATTCTTGAACGAAAAATGTGAAATGTTGCAACGAAAATATGAGAAACTCCAAGCAATTCTGGAAGCATAGGTGGAAATTTTGGATTTGAGGCTGAAGAAGCTATAATCAAAAGGAACAAGTGAACAAAGGACGTGATTGAGGGCATCAAATACACCAGGAGCATGGACTGGCAAGGCGTGCTCACTCGGGCACAACAAAAGAGAAGGAAAGTGACCTGGTTGGACCATCCAAGTAGGCTTCTTAGTATGTTTTTTGCAAGTATATGAATTTCATATACATTTTGTATTTAGTTTTTTTTTTGGAGGTCAACTACGATATATATATATATATATATATATATATCTATGGTACACTGAATTCACAGTAGGAAAAAAGGGACTTATTGGAAATGTAAGTGCTTTCCAGAAGAAGAAACAACTGAATATGTAAGGTACTGACCTTGTAACCAGATTTCGTTTATAATACAAAGCTTCAACCGTTTCCTTTAAAAGAATTATTAATATAGGTTTCTATAAAATTCTTTAAGATATATTGCATTGATCAAATATTAACTAAGGTATATTGTTTATTAATTAAATCTAATTAAATCAAATTTAAGTCACTTGGATAAATTAAGATATTTTGGATTGACAATTTTAATTTCAAAATTAAAAATCCTACTAAGAGAAAAAGTATGTTAAAAATGACAATAATGCATTTAAATAAGAAAAATTATGTTAAAAATGATAATAATACATTTAAATAAGAAAATAATTTTGGCAAAATAATGATTCTGTTATGTCATAAACATTTTACATTTATGGTAATTGTTTTAAAAATGACAATTTTTTGTCATATTAATGAAGTATTTTGTCAACATTGTTCCAAGGATGACATCTCTTAGAGAGGGAAATAAACATAATACAACTCAAAATAATAGTGCCACCTTGGCCTTGATTTCTTCTATGTTCACTAAGAGTCAACTAACCTAAATAAGTTCTTTTAAAAAGGTGAAATTTTTTAACTGAAAGGGGTCGATTTATATTAGTAAACTTTGTGTCAAGATGACAACAAAATGTAAAATTATGTGATTACAGTGAGAAGGAGCCATTTAAAAAATTCTAGCTAGAAGATAACATTGTTCATAACTCAATACAAGTGAATACAAATGTTCAAGATATTTATATGGTAATCTCTATAATATACTCCTCAAATTGCGACGAGAAAACATTTCATTTAGAGGAACCCGGGATTGGAGGAGGTCATTGGCTTGAGCATCAATCCTTCACTTCTCATTGAATTAAAATGTTCAGGTAAGGAAGAGACTAATTACTAGAAGGGACAAAGCTCTTTTTATAAAGATAATAATGCAACAAAATAATGTAGTTATTGCATTTATGAATCTCTATTTTGATTTGCATCTAGATTCATTTTATCATTTGTATGCACAATTAGTATCAAGGGAAACAATATCCCTAAGGAAACCCATCATAAATTATTGAGTGCAAGAGTCATGCACTCCTAGTCTCCTACAATATTTGTGGAGTCATTCCAATGAGATGGTATTTTGGAAACTAATAAGTGGTAGCTATAAGGATATTAAAATTTGGTTGGAGTTATGCGATATCAAGCAAAACCAAGTTTGGTTTCCAATGCTTGAACCACTTGTTGTTAGGGTGCAATTTTGGGAGACGTTAGAGGCACTGAAGACATCCTCATGACCATTGTGGGTGAAATAAACATGACCTAGTACATGCTAAAGTCAGCACAAGAAAGTACTAAAGCCCTTAAGTGGTGTGCATTAGAACTAGTGACATAGGGAACAAAGATTTGGCACTCGAGTCCCTGGACCTCTATAGGTTGTGTTTTCATTTTTTTTATTTCACCTCTCTTCCTCATATTTAGGTAGGATTCTATATATCAAATTAAGAATATGCACATGTAAGGTTCATTATTAAGATGAACTCTAAAACATATATCAAAAGGTTTAATATCATGTCTATAAAATCCCAAAACTCATAGGATGCACTTACTTACTTTAAAACATATGATAGTAAGTTGTTGATGGGTCGAAATGACTTTAGTCAATAACAAGAGTTGCCCTTGATAAAGTGTCCCAATTAGACTTTTCACTATCTGTAACAAAGAACCCATTTGCATTCTTGCCTAACAACCATTATTGGATTTGTGGTTTACTAGTTGTGGCTCAATCCACCATTTGTGATTTTTTAAACTAAATAATGAAATACCACAAACCTCAAATGCAAATGTATATGTTCAAACATGACTAATGGCAGTCAGAAAGTAAGCATAGAACCACACATGCTCCTATTGACGACCCATGAAATAATTTGCTAAGAAACAAAAATATGATTAAATGCTTGCAAACCTCGAATAGTCCAACATTAAAACAACCATCTACATTCCTATGCTCATATATTTACACAAACATTTCCAAAAGAGCATAAATAAGAATGCAACGACAACCCATAAGAATAGCATAAAGAGAGATACATTTTACACAACTTTGGTGTTAAGCAAAAATAATAGAATAGTACACAACAAACACACACAAGAATTAAAGTTCTCCATAAAATCACTTGGCCAAAAAGTGGCTTCTCCTCATTAAAAGTTCCAACAATAGTACATGAAAGCTCCAACAGCCAAAATACCCTTCTCATTCCATCTCATCCTATTAATACCTCTCCAATTATAACTGCCCACTCTTGGGCTTGGTGGTCAAGTGGCAATTTTAGTTTCATTCAAGTAGTTATTGGTAATGAGAGGTGGTCAAGTGGTAGTTTTAGTTTCACTTGAGTACCAATCCCTATCCTTTCCTAACCTTTAAAATTACACAATTATCCCTTTTCTCCAAGAGAAATTCATTATATTTAATTTTGCATTAATTTGATGCCACCTCATTCCCTCTCTGACTATCAGATACATCCTTGAGGAGTCCAATTGATGGTTCACCTTATCCTCCTCCTTACCAATTCATTCTAATAAACTACTAGTTTGAAGTGTATTTATACTATTCTTTCTAATAAGCTACTAGTTTGAAGTGTATTTATACTATCCCCTTTTGAAACAATGGTAGGGTATAGCATTAAGCTACATCCTCTCCTTGTAGATTTATACATAAAAATCCCAAGCATTAGAAGAAAAACTACACTAAATTTTCCTTTATGGTTGGGAGCTTAGTTCATCAATGTTTCCTTATCACATGTCTTTTAACTTTTGGTGCATTATGTTTTTCAACCTAAATTTTCCTTTGTGGTTGGGAGCTTAGTTGATCAATGTTTCCTTATCACATGTCTTTTAACTTTTGGTGCAATATGTTTTTCAACCTTGAAAGCCTTATGTATCACATCAAAAGGTTTTTTTAGTGAGATATGTTACACGCCTTAAAACCATCGGTGCAACAAGTTTTATGTTTCACAACATGTTAATATTTGGGATGTTGCAATAAGTCTTATGTGTTGCATCCTATAAAACTTTGGGATGACATGATAAGTCTTCCATTTAAAAAGATCTTGGTAAAAAATATGCGTCTCTTTTAAAAATTGTCTTGTCCTATATGTTTTGCACTTACACAAATATTGGTATGGTGCGACATGCTTTGGAATGTATCACACTTACAAAAATGTTGGTGTGGTGCGGCATGCTTTGAGATGTATCACACTTACACAAATTTTGGTTTGGTGTGAGTTGCTGGACCTGCCCTTATGTGATTCTTTTAAGACTTTGGATGATGATTTCTTCATAACAATATTACATTCACACCACATGAAACTTTGGGTGAAAGAGCATCTATCTTAGGTCTTTTAAACTTCTATGTTTTGTGTATCCCACTCAACAAAGCTTTGGTGTGATGTGATATAACATTTTGTCACGGTGAAGGAAAGATTGAGAAAGTGCAATGTGTTGCATGAAAGGATTTTTTTGTGCAATGTGATAGAATAGAAGTCATTGTGGCAGAGGAAAATTTGGGGAAGTGAGATATATCACATAAAAAGGTATTTTGGTGTGATGTATTGTGAAGGAGGAAAACTTTGCTCCATGCGATGTAATGTAGGAAAACAAATTTTGATTCAATGTGATATGATGCGATGTAATGTAGAAATACATATTTTGATTCGATGCGATATGTTGCACAAGTGTAAATTTTTAGCCCATGCAATACACTGTGTTGATTTCTTTTTCCATACAACACATTGGAAAAAAGAAAAACTTAGGTTTGTGCAATGCTTTGCAAGAAAGGAGACATTCCGACGATGCGATGAAGGAAAGTTTTCCTTAGAAACAAAGAGGAGAGTTCACTTGGAAGTTTCCCTTTGTTGTGACCAAGGAATTTTATAGCAATGTGATATGTCATGTTGTTTTGGAAATTCCCTTTGTCATGATGAAGGAAAGTTTGTAGTGATGTGATATTTCAAGTAAAGGCATTTCAGGTGCAATACACACTATATTATAGCAAAAACAACTTTGTATGCAATACAATGCAACCAAGCAAATTTCTATTAGACGTGAAAAAACAAGTTTCACTTAGGTTTGGAAGAAATTCTAAGGGGGATGAAAACGAATTCAATTTGAACTTTTCCTTTGCCATGATTGAGACACGGGGGCTTCACACAATGAACCCCTAACATATCACGTGCGTTTGTAGAATATTAAACAATACCCTTAATTTGACTACATATTGGAAAATACCTCTAAAAATAACATTATTTAACCCCCTACCAATATGAACCCAATATACCTTCCCATTAAAAAAAACCCCACTTCCACTAGATATTATAGGTATCAACATTTTCATTAACATTTTTTTATACCCCTTTATATTTTTTCATTAACTTTGAGCTCCATCTTTTATACCTATAAATATAAAAACCATTTACCCCTATATCTCCCCCAATATATTATATTCATTTTTTTCTCAATATATATGCCCCAATATGAATGCACCTGGTATGGTATTACTCCCCTAGACTTGAAGCCCCTATGGATTGAGACAATTTTGGAATGATGTGATATGCCATGGCTAAAATTAATTGTGGAGTGGCATGTGTTGTGTTAGAGTTAAAGACATTTCTGATGTGACATATAGCATGGAAACAAAATTTTGTGAGTTGTAAAAAGCAAGTTTTTGGACAAATTATTAAAAAACTTCTAAGAACAAAACCAACTTTGAAGTAGGGAAATATATTAATGCACAACCTTAGGATCCCACTGATTTCTAAGGGAAATAAACAAAGCAAATTTCATGAGAGGCTTCAAAGCAAACAAAATCAATACTAAACAAAGTTCATTAAGGCTTGAAAATCTAAAGGAGGAGCTCCATGCTCTTTTGATATCATTAGATGATGAAAGTCAAAATAGTACTAGGAAGGTTGTTGCTAGCTCAACAATTGGTGATACATTGAGTGAAACTATGAATCTCTACAACACAACTTAAAACAATTGCTAACTTTGTTTAGAAGATTTTACCTTAACGAAGCACCTAAGCTTCAACCAAGATGTTCCCATTGTACCTTCTCTTTTGTATTCGCTAGAGGAGCGTTCATTTCTAGTTTGAGTAGATTATGAATTATGAATGCAAGGTAGGAGAAAGAAGTTAATTCCCCAACATAATTCTCCTTTAGAGGCTAGTGTAGTATCAGAAAATTATTATATGTAAATAATGCTAAAAATCCAAGTTAAATGTCCATATTCTTTAGTATTAATTTGTTGTTATTGAGCATTTATAGCTTTGATATAATCACCCCAATATCATAAGCCTTGGTAGTAGCCCTACTAGCAATAAACACTTATAACATTAATAAAGATAATAACATCTTCTACCTCTTCTAAAATTATTTTCTTCAAACTTTTACATTTACTTTTATTGCTTGCGTAAGAAGAGAAGTAAAAGTAATTAAGGTTTTAATCCTACTTTAAAAACATGTGAAATGATACTTGTTAACCAATTTTAAATTTAAACACAAATGTTATTTTTTTATTCCTTGAAGGATGAAAAAATATACTTATTTTCCCAGTTTGTAATATTTAAACAAATGCTAATATTTTTTTGTTCACAAGGGATGGGAGATGGTGCTTTTGTGATAGAAGAGCAGAAGAGAAGAGAGCTCTTAGGGTTTGGTTTTATTTTATTGCTTTGGAAAAATTACTAATTTGAGTTTCACAAAGTTGATTAGGTTGCTATAAAATTAGTAAATTGATGTAATTTAGTAATTGATTTAAACTTTTTCAACCCAATCCAATCCCTAATGTAATTTAGTAATTGATTTAAACTTTTTCAACCTAATGTAATTTAGTAATTGATTGGGTCAGAGAAATTAAACCAAAACCAATGTTCTCTTAGCGGACGATTCGTCAAGCAAACCCAAGGTGTTCTTAACTGACCCGATCAACGCAACCTTTGATCATAACCATCCATTCAACCATAAATACAAAGAAAGACATACAGTGCCTTACTCGACTTAGCTCCACTCCACGCAACACTGTGCTAAGCTCTACTTCAACAATGCAGGATAATTCCGGGTCCCAGGGGTCGGTAAATTCACGGTTTCTGCTCCGCCATCGTGCAGAGGCGGCGAACCAAAGTAGGAAGAGGCCACGTGGTGCCGCGCCAAATGCTCCACCAGAACCAGAACCTTCACAGAAGCGGTCGCGCTGGCATCTACCTGGAGTTCCTCGAGAAAAATTATCGCCGAAACAAAATGTTGAGGCGCCAGCAGTGCCCTCGGGAATTCTGGGACGGAGCTCTAAAGCCCCTGTGACGCAGAAAAGGGGCAAGGCAGGGCAGCGGAAGGCGCCAATTTCCAAAGGGAAATTAGTCATTGCAGATTCGCCGAAGGAAAGCAGTAAGATTCAGAAACCTAATCGTCGAAATCCGCCCTCTCGGAAAGTAAAGAAGCAGAAGCAGCCCCCTGCTCTGAGTACCAGTCCAAGCCTGAGTCCTGCAAAATCTGAAGATTATGTTACTCCACGCGTGTGCATGTGCTGCGAAAGTTGCCGGAAATCGCAGCAAAACCCTCCGCCGGGATCTGCTGCTGAAGAGGAAAGCGCTGATAATATGACTGCTTTAAGTGACATTGGTAGTTCTAATGTCGACTATGTTACAGCCTCTGTCAGGTCGCGGGAAGAAAGTGTCAACTGGAATAGATCACCGGTCAGATTACAGGAAGAGACGCACATTTATCCCGACATGCGTCCCATGAAGTACTGTGATTACATTAATTATATCAAAGAGAAATCACGGCGACTTCTAGCTGCCAGGGATTCTTGAACAACATGTAAAGGGTTCGGTCTTTTCTTTGCTGCCAGGGATTCTTGAACAACATGTAAAGGGTTCGGTCTTTTCTTTTCTTCCTTACGGTTAACTTTATGTGCAACAATTCAACATTGCTAAATCTGAATATATACTAATTTAGCTCAATTACTTTCATGTAGAGATAAATTATCCCTTTAATGCCAGGTGGTATAACATTTCATTTACTTTCAAACATATTAACTCTCTTTCTTTTTAATTCTAATTAAGAAGTACTTTTTGATACTTCTATTTTGGTGTTCTAAAACCATTTAAAACTCTTAAATCATCATCGATTGCATTTATCTAGTCCTACCATTTATAGATCTCCAAGTTAATGACATTCTCAATGCATGGACATGGACATTATTATTGGTTAGAGTTCATAATTTTCCATTACATTGCTTAGATAGATGTGCAAAAGTTTCCATAGCTTTTCATCAAGTGTGTTGTTTTTCTCTTTTGCTTTGAAGATGCATGCATCAAAACATGTATTCAATATGCTTGAACATTAATCGTAGGTTGATGGTCTTTTTGCATGGTAACTTAAAGAATCATATGGTTTACGTTTATAAACATTGCTGCAGTTTTCAATGTTCTATATTGTTTCCTATCAGATTTTTAAATGCTTTTGTTGTTGAATTCGTTACAACCTTTTTTTATAGTCAAACAGTTTGCTTGTATTTAAACCTAGTACAACCATTACCTTTGGAATAAACTTCAACATTGCCAATTGATTATTATTTTTCTTTCAATTGATTTTGGCGTAATGCAGTTACCTCTAATTCATGTTTCTCACAAGGATGGAAATAGTGGTTTCCATGATATTCCTCCTTTTTCCTAGGTTTTGCTAGGATTTATTATTGTTTACTTTTGTTGTAAACTAAACTTTTGACCTTAGTATCAAATTTATTTAGTGGTCATTATTTTGATGTTTGTTGTCTAAAGTCGTGATTGTTTGCAACAACATTTTAAGATTTGTTCGTGACAAAATAGTTGGAGGAAAGAGTTTCAAAAGGCTATCTTATGGATGGTCAGTGTCATGTTGGGTTAGGTGAATTTAGCAAATACACTCTAGCCATTTTGTCATGTACATTAACTTTTGAGTAGCACAAAATATTGTGACTTCCTATTTTTTATAGTGTTTGTACCTTCTAAAAAATGATATTATTTAGATTTTTACATTCCAAAGCATATACAAACAAACATTAGTAGCATATCCCTTCCATGAGTTTCCTCCTTTTTCCCAGGTCTTATAACAATTTGCTTTTGTGGTAATCCAAACATTTGACCTTAGTAGATTTTTTAGTGGCTATGATTAGGATGTTAGAAATATTTTTTCCCACATCTTGTTTGAGGAGTTATTGCATGACGAGAGTCATGTTGTGTTAGTGAATTTGGCAAATACACTCTAGCCATTTTATCATGTACATTAACATTTGAGTAGAATAAAATATTGTGACTTGCCTATTTTTTTCTAGCTTTGTACCTTTCAAAAATTGATATCATTTAGATGCCCACATTCCTCACATTTCACATGCATAAACAAACTAACATTAGTAGCAAATCACTTCCATGAGCTTCCTCCTTTTGTTAGGTCTTACCACAAATTGTTTTTGTTACAATCCTAATTTTTGACCTTAATAGAAAATTCCTAAAGTCTTAAACCCTTTTGGTTGCTCCATCTAAATTTCCTCCTCAACCACCCCGTTTAGGAATGCTATTTTCATGTCCATCTGGTGGATCATCCGCTCCATTTGTGTTGCAAGTTTTAGAATTTCCCTGATGGATGAATAACATGCCACTTGTCCAAGCACTCTATGTGGACTCCTGTTTTATAGAAATACTATAGTGTTGCATGCCTCTATCCTTTGGCTCTTTTTTCTTGGCCTTGAAAAGATGACTTGGCATAATTGCCAAGTGTGCACCCCTTACACACATCATGTTGGTCAAATGCACACTTTCTTAGTTGACATGAGGGGGGAAGATAATATTCCTAGTTGGTAAAGGTTGTGGTCAGATTGCATCCAAGAAGAAATATGGAGAGGGATAAAAGTTGGAAGATCAACTAAGATAGAGGACCTAGTTGATTTAAGAATGAGTTTTCTTAAGAGCTTTCCAATTAGTAGGATTTAGACCAGACACACTTTCTTCCCTTGTCACGAGCTCGCTCTTCTAATGCTTTTATTACGATTCTTCCATCTAATGCATCCTATCTACTTTACATTGCTTCCTACCTATAACTGACAAGTAAAAGAAACCTTTTAAAGAAGAAGATCACCTTAGTCATGTTTTATCTTCTTCCTCCTTATGCTTCTTTGTCTTAGGTTCTTTTACTTCCGTAGTAGAGTAGTCTTCTTCCCTGCCCCTCTTGCGATTAGGACAATCTCTTTTGTAGTGTCTAAAGTTGTGACAACCATAACATCTTACTTTAGCCATGTTCTTCCTTTTCTTCCCAAACCTTTCAAATCTTTCTCTTTGTTTTGACACTAATTGTTTCCTTCTTTCTGATTTTTTTTACTTTCATTCTTCATGATGTCTCCTTCTACCTTGACATAAGACCATAACTTGATGTATGGGATAGATTCCTCTTCTCTAGAGGCAAAGAGGTTACCTTGTTCATCAGTTAATGCATTTAGAATTACTGAGAGTATTTTGTTATCTGATACTTTGTCTCCTAGATCCTTTAGTTGTTCTTTTATTTGAGATGCCTTAGAGAGTCATGATGATATCCCTTCATCTATGTTCAACTTATGAAGTTCATTTCTAATGGGTAATAAATTTTCTATCCTGCTTATAGAGAAAAGTTCTTCCAACTTATCATATATTTCTTTAGACGTTTGTAGCTTTGCTACATAGGAAATAAGTGAATCTTTGATGGATTCCTTGAGTATCTTTTGAGCCTTGAGATCCTTTTTCATGTATTTGGACAATGCTCATTCTTCGGATGGTTTGGAGACTTTCCCATGAACATGATCAATGACTTCATTTACTTCAAGGACAATGTCTATCCTATTTTTCCAAGCAAGGAAGTTTAATGCCCAACCAACTTTTGATCTTCCTTAAGAGATGGTCATTTTCCTAGATTGTATTATAATAAGAGGTACTTACTTGAGAAGAACAAATCTTCAACTTTGATGATCAACTTGTTTCTACTTGCTTCAAGTCTTTTGGAGAGGGAGGACTGACTTTTAATTCAATCTTTCTTAGAGCCTTCACATCCTTTGATGATGATATCTGAAATGCTTCTAGGGTTTATGATATGCTTGTTCTTCTTTCACTTATGATCTTTCACTTTGTTATTAGTGTGTTATTTTTATGAAGACAATTATAAAAATAAAGACAAGTGACACAAAATATAGGCTTCTCACGCCAGGGCCAAAACCTCTCACCTCTTGAGAGGAAAACCCGATAAAATTCTTCTTCTAGATCTTCAATTGATAAGTACCAAGACCATGGCACTGAACCCTTGACTATAGTATCTTTCCAAGACACTTGTCACCCACCTTGATCTGTTCCTCCCTTCTTCGTCTTTCCTCCTAGAGAAACTTGATCTCTATCTCGTTGAACTACACCTCCACAGCTTCCCTAGAGAATCTCGGTCTCTAGTTCTTCTAGAGAGAACCTTAGCCTCTCTTGTTGCCCCAAAAGAATCTGTTGCCCAAACTTCGCATTGCCCTGAAGATTTTGCTGCCTAGACTTTGCACTTCCAAAAGATTTTGCTGCCCAGACTTTGCACTTCCCAGAAGAATCTTCAATGTCCCCAGTAGATGATGTCCTAGAAGCCACTTCGTCCTTATTCTAGCCCTCTTTCTTTTACCTTCTTCTTACACTTTTCCAATGAATGCTTGTACAAAATGTGTGTCTCCAAATGAGGTCGAGTAGGGCTATATATACCCTTCTTCATTGCCCTTTAGGCCGACTTGACAACTGGAGTTTAGGCCGATTTCATCTTGCTTCTTCCTTATAGTTTGTAGGTCGGCTTGAAGGGGTTTGGTGACAAGTTCTTGGAGGATACTTTACATAAACAATATTGACCTTTTTGTGAAGTGTAACATGACTTCATTTACATGATGACAATGACTCTTTTGTGACTAGATGAATAAACCCTAAAGAATCTCAATGGGAGTCTTGACTCAAAAACAAAATTCCTTGCTCATGAAACCCATGAAGCAAGTTAATATAATAATTTCATTTTTCTTATTTACATCTCTTTACATAAAATCATAATTACATGTCATTATGAAGACGGAACCTAGTTACACTTTTCAACAGGCTAGAGGAGCTGCGATGTAAGCTCCAAGTTTAAAGGAGGGTCGACTAGTCGATCCCCGACTTGGGTGGGGCCTAGTTAGGTGGTCGAGTCCTGCTCCAAGTTGGGCCTCAACCGACTCACGATGAATGGGAAGAGGGGTCCGACCCTTGACCAAAGTGAAGACCCCAACCTATGACGTTAAGGATGACCGTGAGCTTGAACCCAAAATTATTATGCATCAACGAGAAAGGTGGAATGAGGGGTGAGGTTGAATGTCACTATGAGATTTTTGTGTAGTCGCAACATGGTTTGGGGACTCCATTACTACATAGGAGGTAATGAGTATTTTTGTAGAAACAAAGAATCATAGGTTGTGTGGGCCGTAACTCGCAGGCCCCCGGATTGGAGCCACCATGGGATTGAATTGAGGGACCCCTAAAAATGGTAACTCTTCAAGATGTTGATGCATTAGCCATCTACTTATTGATATCTACTTTGGGGAAAGTCTCAAAATTGCAGCTTCTCATTTCATCAAGAAGCTTGACAATATTTTGGAGGTTACTCTTCTAGTTTCTACTTCAAGGTGTATGGCTTTTGCTTTGGTCGAACATGCTTTAATAAATTAGTTTACAAGAATTTGGCCTTCTCATAGTTTAATGGCTATATGGGTTTAGAAAAATCGATAGGTATTAATGAAAGACAAATTAACTCACTACTTTTTGTAGCAAGGGTATTTATACATTCTTATTTTAAGCAAAAGAAGATAGGGAGCTCTAACACAGGTTTGGTATGTACTTCTATAGCACCAAAGATATGTATTTCAATACTTGTATTTCAATACTTGTTTCAGGACACCATGATCTCCTTAAAACACCATGATCTTAGTTCTTAAATCCTTTTCTCTGTACATCTCCCTTTCCCTTTCCTTGTGGTTGCTTCCACTTGGAGTTGAGAGTTTTTCTTGTTCTCACATAGATTTCACGCTTTTACTTTATTTTCTTCTCTTTTTTATATAAGAGATATTTTGATACTCTCGCTTTCTACAAACATCATTATACCAAATAGTACCATTAACTTATTTTGTAATCATTCTTTTAATAAGAGGTTTTATCTTATCTCGTTTATATTCCCTAAGGAGGGTATCGATTTTAACTCCTTTATGGCAACCCTAGAGAATGCCCCTTCTAATTTTTTAATGAAAGAAAACACAAACACAAAGCCAAGTAGGGAAAGTAAAACGCATGATCGTGAGTAAGTTTAGAAATCTCATAAGGTCTCGCACAACGAGCGCACATTCACGGGAAAACGTGAATGTTGACGACATAATAAGAGCAATCCACTAAAAGAAATGTCGATTGCATGAAAGATTTGTCCTTTTACTAAATTTCAAAACGGAATGTCTCTTTTGAAGACGTTAGAAGGCTGGGCGGAAAAGGGCTTTTAGACGAGGAGACGAGTCTGCATATGGGTTTGCATCCATACGGAAAGTCTGGCAGATGGTAAACTGGTCCATGTCCACCTTCCCCAGAGGGGATTTAAGGTGAATCTATTCCTGGGGAATACGATTGTATGTGAAGTCTAGGATTTTGGCTGGATTCTCGCAGAGATTTTGACGACACTAAGAAGGAAATTGGGTTTCATGGGCAACGCTGATTACAGCTTAAGCTTATGCTTATGCCAGGACCGGCCATTGTAAGGAGACCGTGGGAATGCTTTGCGAAATTCAACGAATTGGCATTGTGCTACTAGCATATTCCAATCGAAAACTGAGTTTGAGTTTGAGTATGATGTCTTCATGGAGTGCGTTCTCCTTGACATGTATGCAAAAATTTGGGAGTCTAGAGGATGCAGCAATGTGTTCGAAAAATGCCCTACGAGATGTAAGTTTAGTAGAATGCGATTATTACAGGATATGCGCATAATGGGCACATTGCAGACGCCTTGGAGTTGTTTGAGAAGATGCCTGAACAAATGTGGCCCTCTGGTATTCGATGATTTTGGGGTATACACAGAAAGGGCTTGTGGATGAAGTCTTGGAGCACTTTGAGAGATGACCTGAGCCGAGTGTGGTGTCATGTATGGCGAGGGTTGCAGCATATGTGCAAAATGGGTATGGTGAACAGGCTTTGAAGCTTTTTCAACGGATGCTGGCAGGCGTGAAACCCAATTCAGAAAACTTTGCGATTGTTTTTGCGGCGTGTGGCAACTTGTCAGCTCTGCTGCAGGGCAGGGAAGCCCATGGAGACATTAGTAGAAGTGGATTTCTATCTTATGTTTCGCGGTGAGTGACATGTATGGAAAATGCGGAAGTGTAGAAGTTGCACGCCAGGTGTTTGGCAAAATGCCTTTAAAAGATGTGGAAGATGTTGTTGCATAGAATGCACTATTTAAGGATATGTGCAAAATAACAATGTGGATGAAGGTATGGGACCTTTTTTTTAGAAAATATGCCTAAACGGGTTGCTTGGAATACAGTGATTGCAGCATATGCACAGAAAGGGCACAGCAAGGAGTCCTTTCAACTTAGTGTCATTTAATGCAATGATTAAAGCATATGCACAGAGAGAGCACAATGATGAAGCCCTGGAACTCTTTCAGAAAATGCCCAAGGCAGACGTGGTCTCATGGAATAAAATGGTAGCAGGATGTGCCCATACTGCACTCGTTGAAGAGGCCTTGGAGCTTTTTTAGAAATTGCCCGTGTGATCATGTCTCATGGAATGTAGTGATTACTGGATATATGCACAGAATGACTATGTTGATGAGGCTATGAAATTCCCTTAGAAAAATGCCCAAATGAACTGTGTTCTAATATGCATTGAAGATCTCTTTGAGAAAAGGATTTGGAGATCTCTTAGAGAAAATGCCAAAATGAGATATGGTGTCTTGTAATGCAATCTTTGCAGGATAAACACAAAATGGGCATTTTGAGGAAGCACTGAAGCTTTCTCAGAAATGCAATTGGGAATTGTGGTGTCAAACTCTAGAGCTTTGTCCTTGTTCTTGTGTCATGTGCCAACTTAGCAACTCTTGAACCGGGCAAGGAAGATCATGAAGTTGTTGTAACGATTGAATTGAATTCTAATGTTTATGTGGGTTCTAATTTTCCCGATTTGATCATTTAAATAATTGTAATTGACTATGTTTGGAGTTGTTTTATGTGGGCACAGAATGATTGGACTATATTCTAATGTTTATTTGGGGTGTCATATCTGTGATGAATTATGTTACCGTTTAATATTGTTTTTATTTCCGCATGTATATTTCATTACCATAACATAATGGTATGGACATATCAAAACATTGTATGTATTTTATATTTTAAGTAATGAAGAAGCCAAACAATTGACTAAGGCACACAAGTGTCTATAGAGGCCATGATACCACGTGGAGAATAGTGAGGTGTCTAAAAAGGGATTTCTACATGCTTATCAAATCCCAAAACAGATTGCTAGATCAATTTTGTGAATTACCTTTATTTCCCCTATTTAGAAATCCAAGCCAATTATTTAATTGGTAGAAGTTTTCAACTACCAAAATTATGAGAGCATAGGATGGTAGTTGATAGAAGCTCCTCAACAACAAATGCAAGAATGGTCAAGTACCTAATTGATGGAGTGATGGCAATTATTCCCATGCAAGAGGTTTGTGAAACAATCATGTTGTTTGTTAAATGAGGAATGGGCAAGTGTATCCATCTTGGAAAATTGTGGATGACCCCAATTTCTTGAGAAAAAGAAAATCATGACCGAGAGAAGGGGGTCACGTGCATGAGAAGGTGGAGGGTTGTTTTTGCATGTAGATATACAAGAGAAGAGAGTTGAGGCGAGTAAAGTGATTTCCATTGAGAAAATCAAACACAAATCCCTGATTTCACGTGAGAAATTTCTCAAAAAAATCACTAAGTCCTTTATTGCATTGCAAGTCCTTTAGTGCCTCAACATTACGCTGCTCTATTTCAAATTCAATCTACTATGGCTCTAGGATATTGAGGCCATGGAAATAATCTCAGAGAAATGGAGAAAATGGGTTATTGGGTTTCTTCTTCCTCTATGTAGACTAAAGATGTGTTGCCCTTTATATGTAGGAGACTCTCAGGTTTCAAGTGCACAATATTTAGGCTCATCGTTATCGATATCTCACTCAACAAATTACTTCTTTACGATGCTCCCATATACTGCAGTCACCAAGAGACAAACTAACAACAACATTAATTATGACTCTTGATTGGTGTAGACTTAAGGGATTGTTCCCAACCCCCTAGAGATATCAAAGACATTGCTAGACTAGACCCCTCACCAATAGGTAGATGAGATCATCTAGACATCAAAGGAGAGTTGCTTATTCATAATTTGGCCTTCCAGGAGAAATTTGACCTTTCTCGGAAATAATTTTGCCTCACAGCTAATTCGACCTTGGCAAACATATTCTCTTAGTAAATTATCTCGGCCTTAATAAAATAGGTGTTGTTATCATGTTTCCTTATCGAATATTGCATGGTTGAATTGGGGTGATGTTTAGTTGAAGATCCCACCCACCTAAAATACCATCTAGTAATGCAATGGAAAGTCAATGCATCGAAGAAGGAAATATCACTCTGTCCCATCCATTGCCTAATACTCTCTATATAGGTTATCCTTGTCACAACACTCTGCCTTTATCTTCTGCCCTTTCTCACTTGGACAAGCATTTAACACACGTAGTTTAAGGTTATTAAAATCTCTAGGATGCAAGTAGCTACCCTGCTCAACATTACTCAAATTTATTAAGTATTTATCCCTGGTAAGATTGCTAATGGCCTTTCAACGATACATAATCAATTTGAGACAATACTCCTAAGCTAGGTTGCGAGCTGCCCAATTTACATGATAATGGTTGGGTGTCATTTTTTGCTACCCCATATACGTCTTCATTCTTGATTATGCTCTTTATCTATTTTGTTGAAGTAATCTTAGGGGCACTGTTGGTCATGCCTCTCAAGATTACTTTCTTATCATCCTTGGAAATGAATCCCATGTCCATGGTATGGTAACTTTTCCAATGCTTCCTTATAGAGATCAACAATTGAACACCCAATACCATGTTAGTGTCTGCTAGATTCACCACATAGAAGTCATCAACCATGGTGTAGTTTCCCATCTTTAGTTCTAGTCGTGAAGCCTATATAGTTCATGTCATGTCAAACCCACTTGCCACCTCTACATCGAAAACCCCAAATTCCTTTGCAGGGATGCCTCTCCTGGATACTAACGCCAAGTCAATAAAATTGTGAGTTGACCTGCCATCAATTAGGACAATGACACACTGCCCTTGTATTATTCCTTTGACCTTGAAGGTATGGTAACTTGGAAACACCTGAAAGTGTGGCTATGGTGCCACCCCCAATCTGTGGTTGCTCATCGTTTATATTGTTATGCTCATTGTCTCGAACTAGTCTTATTTCTTCTTCCTCAACACTATTTGAATGTACCTCAATGTATTGCACTTTTTCTTTTCCCTTGCACTTGTGTCTTGCTTCCCAAGGCTCCTTGCAATTGAAATAGAGTTTCTTCCTCCTCAGGTCATCTTGAGTCTCTCCATCCAATCTGCTTTTCCCAAAATCCTCTTTCTGGAAAGGCTTCTTGTCTTCATTTTGATTGGGATGTGAAGGTTTGGAAAGGACCTTTTTGGGAACTGCATCCTCTAGATCCCATGTCCTAATAATGCCATCATGTAAGGACCCTGTCTTGAAGGCCTTAACCTAACCACGTAAAATTTCAACTAGTCCCTCAATGAATAATATGACCAACTTGTGTTTTGACACATCAATCACCATGACCGCTAATCTCTGAAACTAAAAAATGTATGTATAAGGTGTACCTGTCTGTTTGAGCTATGCCATCTTTTTGAAGTGTAACTTTGGGTTCTTTCCAAACTAATTGATCAATCTTTGTGTGAACTCCAAGTAAGAGGTGATGTTAGAGTGTTCGAAGTTGATCAACCCATGGTGGTACCAACATTCATGAGCTTCACCTTCAAAATTTAGTGTAGCATATTGTATGGATTTTGTCTCTGTCATAGGGTTGAGTTGGAAATATGTTTCCAACTTATGTACCCATGCTTTGTCCATGCAACTAGATGAACCATTAAAAGAAGGGATGATTATCTTCCTTGATTTATCTAGGAGCTCATAATTTTGTGACCCCCGATCATAATCTTTTGGCTTGTTCCTATACTTGAAAGCACAAAAATATTATAGGGACATTACCGCATGAAACTCATCTCCTAATGCCCTCTACTCTCTTAGATAATTAGTAAAATATTCACCTTGCCTTTCTTTCCCTTAGTTCTCTACTAGTTGCTCTTCCAAAAAAATTGGTAAGAGGGGCCTAGATGTTATTCTGTTTGATGATTGTGAATTATATTGGGCTAGGCTATAAGTGTTGCTCACCTCAACATGTTGCCCATAGTGGCCATTTGACCCTCCAATGCCATGTTGTTGACATTTTGTTGATTCCATTGAATAATGGCCATAGACTGAGTGAAAACCTACACCAACTCTTGCTTCCCCTATGCTATAGTTTGCACAACTCCTGTTGTCCTCTTGCCAAGTTGTTTAGGAAATCCATGATGCTCCCAAACTGCTAATTGTTTTTGTCACTTATTTCTTCTCCTTCTTCTAATTCAAAGTGAGGGAGATATTTTTCTTTTCTCAGTCTCCTGTTTCTTTTCTTAGTCTCTTGTAAGTAATGTATGCCCTGTCCTCTTGAGTCATCAAAGTATTGTGTATAGGCTAGTAGAAAAACTGGCTCTAATACCAGTGTAATGTCTCTAACCAAAATATGCCAATAAATCTTGCAATAATTCTCAAAATTTTCTTTCATACATTTTCATAAACACTTTGTATAAAATCGTTTCTTTAAACATTGTATGCAAAGAAGAGAACATTTTTGGTAGATACATTTATTCAAACATTTTGCATGCTTACAAATTAGAATAGCTTACCTGACACATGAATAGCAATAACTCAACCAATTTATTTCTTAATTTTGGAGCATGACAATACATGCCAATATCTTCATTGATGCAAAATTTGGAACCTGTGAATTGCTCCTGTAAATGACACCACTGGTTGAAGAATTTTGTTGGAGTAAATAACTTCGGAAAATTTATTGATATTGTCCCAAGAGAAAATGCAGCCTCCCTAGGAAGAATGTGGCCCCCACAAATTAGACTCAGATTCCATATTGAATTCGACCCTCCAAACCATTTGGCCTCCTAGAATAACATTGACCTTTACAAATTTAATCAGCCCCAATAATAACACAACCTCTCCACAAATAAACTCAATTTCTACAATAACTTGAGCTCTCCACAAATAAATTCAGTTGCTGCAATATTCTTTGCAAATAAATTTGACTATTGCAATAACTTGACCTCCACAAATAAATTCAACTGCTGTAATAACTCAAGCTCTCTAGAAATAAATTTAGCTGCTACAATAAAAGATCAGTCTCCTAGTGGATTTGGTTCCTCCAATTTAATTGGCCTATAGAAACAAATATGGCTCTACTGCAATTATATTGATATGTGCGATAATCTGACCATCCAAGGGAATTCCACCTCTTGTGAGATAATTCATCCTCCAAGGAGAAATTCGACCTTCCTCACAAATAATTCGGCCTCAATCCTCCTTCCAGCTCCCACGATCAATTACAAATAATCTCCTCCAATTGAGAACTTATGAGGAATTTATATGACCCCTCATTAAAAAATGAGGGTGGATAGTTTGACCACTGAAACCAATCTTGATCAATTAGGGTGAATCGTTCCACCCCTGAAGACCTGAGCTGAGTGTGGTGTCACAGAATGGGCATGGTGAATAGGGTTTGAATGTTTTTCAACGAATGTTGTTAGGTGTGAAAACCAATTCAAAAACCTTTGCGATTTTTTTGCTATGTGTGCCAACTTGGCAGTTTTGGTGCAGGGTAGGGAGGCCCATGGAGACATAAGTTGAAGTGGATTTATGTCTTATGTTTTGTGGGGAGTGACATGTATGGAGAATACAAAAGTGTAGAAGTTACACACCAAGTGTTTGGCAAAATGTGTTCAAAAAATGTGGTTTCATAGAATGCAATACTTAAGGACATGTGCAAAATAACAATGTGGATGAAGGTATGAGACTCTTTTAGAAAATGTCTAAATGTGATGTATGTTGTTCCTTGGAATACAATGATTGCAACATATGTACAAAAATGGCACAACAAGGATTCCTTTCAACTCTAGTGTCATTAAATCCAATGATTAAAGCATATGCATAGAATGAGCACAATGATGAAGCCTTGGAACTCTTTAAGATAATGTCTAAGGAAGACATGGTCTCATGGAATGCAATGATAGCAGGATGTGCACATATTAGACTTGTTGAAGAGGCCTTGGAGTTTTTTTTTTAAAATGCTCATGAGATGTTGTCTCATGGAATGTAGTGATTACTAGATATGCACATAATGGCTGTGTTGATGAGGTTATGAAATTCTTTGATAAATTTCCTAAATGAGATGTGGTCTAATGGATTATGATAATTGCAAGATGCACATAGAATGCATGCATTGAAGACCTTTTTGAGAAAAGGCATTGAAGATCTCTTTGAGAAAAATTCCTAAATGAGATATGGTATCATGGCGTGCAATCATTATACGATATGCATAAAATGGGCATTTTGAGGAAGCACTAAAGCTTTCTCAAGAAATGGAAGTAGGAATTGTGGTGTCAAACTCTAGAGCTTTGCCCTTGTTCCTGTGGCATGTGCCAACTTAGAAACTATTGAATTGGGCAAGGAACATCATGAAGTTGTAGTAAGGATTAGATTGAATTCTAATGTTTGTCTGCGGTGTCATGTCCGCATTTTGATCTTCTAAATAATTGTAATTGATTATGTTTAGAGTTGTTTTATTTTGGCATATAAGGATTGGATTACATTCTCATGTTTATGTGGTGTGTCATGTCCCAATTTTGATCCACTAAATAATTGTAATTAATATGTTTAGAGTTGTTTTATTTTGGCATGGAAGGATTGGATTACATTCTAATGTTTATGTGGGGTGTCATGTTGCCATTATGATCCTTTGATTAATTGTAATTATGTTTAGCATTAATTTTAGTTTGGCATGGATATTTTATTACCATGACATATTGATTTGGAAATATCAAAACATTGAATGTATTTTATATTTTAGGTGATGAAGAAGCCAAACAATTGACTAAGGCACAAGTTCCTATAGAGGCCATGATACGACAACATGTTTAGTAAATCTCAAGACACCTTGCTAGATCAATTTTTTGAATTACCTTTATTTCTCCATTTTCAGAAATCCCAGCCAATTATTGAATGGATGTGCAGAGGATTGGTGGAAGTTGTCATCTCCCAAAATTATGAGAGCACATGATGGTGGTTGAGAGAGTAATCCCAATAAAAAATGCAAATAATGGGAAAGTACCTAATTGATGGAGTGATTTCGTTTATTCCCATGTAAGAGGTTTGTGAAACAATCACGTTGTTAGTTAAATGAGGAATGACCATGAGTATCCATCTTGGGAAATTGTGGATGACCCTTGCTGCTTGGGAGAAATAAAAATCATGGTTAAGAGAGGGGAGTCATGTGCACAAGAGCTAGGAGGGTAGTCTTTGCATTTATACATAGAATATAAGACATTTGAGGTGAATAATGTTGGAATTTATTGAACCCAGCACCCAGTATTTAGTTCCCAACAATTATTAACTAATCGAATACACGACTAAGCTTCTAACCAAAAAAAATAATTAGCAGAAGAAAAATTACTCGATTTGAATCACATACACAAACAAATTGTTTCCCAATCAACAGTTCTTCATTAATAAATTAATCACGAAACTTACTTGGGCTCCTATCCTAGGATAATGGCCCAACTGAGAAAATACAAAATTGATCACCAGCCTCACTACACTCTCTCAGACCCAATACACGCTCACTAAGAAGCCTCTCTCAATCTTGAGTTGTTGTTGTTGTCCTTCTCCTCACCTTAGCTCTGCCTTTATAACTTCACATTGATCCAAAACCCTAATCCTAACCCTAACCCTAATTTAAAAGTGATGGACAACTGAGATTAGATCTCACCTCACTTGAGATCGACGACTAAGATTAAAACTTAACCACTAAAGTAAATACTTTACTTTATCTAAGTTTTATTTTAGCTCAATAAGCTAAAACATAATTATATGTTTTTTCCTAAGTTAAACTTGGGCTAAGTTACATATTCTAAGGTGATATGTGGGTGACTTCTACATGCCTAGACACAAGCTTGTGCTAAAGTACCTGTCTGAGCTACAAACTTCAACACTACCTCTTAGTGAGGGAGGTACTTCTGGAAGAACCTCCTCCACGTAGATCTATCTCCAAGCCCATCTCAGTATCTGTAATTGCTCCCTCTAACACTAGAGCCTATTCTGTTACCTGAGTTGAGAACCCGTCACATCCAGCCATGCTCTGAGGATCCTTCTCCTGAGCATCCATCAATGTCATATCATACCAGTTGAGCTCTGGGAAATACCTAAAGAATTACTCTTTATCGCCACTTGCTTCCTCTCAGTAATTGACATTGTTCCCATATCTAAGATCCCTTCTGATATTCCCATAGGTTGTCCCAACAACCTGTATGACTGCCCCTATTTGATGTCAAGCACTACAACTGCATCCAATGTTTCTCCCTCGCAATATAGAGACACTTATCCATCTTGGAACAAAACTCTATATCTAGCATCCTCCAAGGCTAATACTGAGAGCATGTGTACCATCAACCTTGAAACAAAAAACCCTGTCTCACTTCCAGAAATCCTCCTGACTCTAGCTGGAATCTAACACCTAATCCCCTTCATTGCATGCGTGGTGATAGCTCCACAACTCACATGGAAGTATGAGTTTATCTTTGAATTACTGTGGAACACTAACTTCATCCTTGTCATGTGGTTGGATGTTCCATTGTCCACTAGCCATAAGCCACTTTCCTCGTACAAAACAGTACTACTGTTAGAAACATAGGCAACTAGAGAAAATTCTTTCTCAATTTTTTTTGTAAAGTTATCAATCTCAGTTGATGCTGATGCAACCACCCAATCCTCCGCCTCCTCCTCCTTCTTATATGGACACCATCTTGGATAGTACCAGTCTTTTGACACACAAAGTACTTCACTTTGCTCATATCTTTCATGGAAGCAGATCCCCCACTTCCCTTCCCTTTACTTTTTCCTTTTACAAGAAGAACAAATTTATCCTGATCATCCCTACCATCATGTTGGCCTACAGTTTTTGAATGTCTCTTTGTCTCTTCCTATACGAAATCATCCCAGAATATGTCCCAATTATGCAATTTTCAGATGTGATGATCCCATCAACAAAGACATAATGTTTTGGAGGAAAGCTACTCAAGGCTGATATGACCAACTATTCACTATCAATATTTTCCGTTGTTGCTGCACAAACTAGCATGTCTTGTAAAGAGGCAAAAGCTAGAGAGTACAACAACACTTGGGATAAAGGCCCAATATCACCACAACCTAAGCCCCCTACTCTTCTTAGATTTTCACTGATGGGAGGAGCCCCAATGTTATTCACTTGTGATATATGTGTATCTATAATAGGTTTGAAGTGAGGGAAGGTGGCTCATTCAATGGAAGGATTCTTGAGATTTGGGAGAAGCTAGTAAGACCTTCCACGATATGAGACATAGGGTTGAGATATATAACAAGATATGAATGCATCCAAGGTTAAGGTAGATAAGAGAAAAAATGATAAATGATTTACTTCAAGAAGTGCTAAAGCAAATGCCTTCAAAGAATCTGCAAGTTGAAGGATTAGAATCTAGGGTTCCCTCTTGATGTGATGGCTAGGTCATCAAATATATAGAGAACCCATTGTGGGAATTCCACCAAAACTCAAAGACCACTAGGGGAGACACAAATGAATAATTATATATGAATGAAATTCAGAACGTCCACCTCCAAAAGATTTCACACCAAGCCCTAGGGGAGCCTTCCTATCCTTAAAGGGACGAAAAAAATAGGTGAAAAGAAAGATAATTTTTGAGTTTTGGGGATCACCAAGGATTTAAAATTAGTGCCTAACCATTGGGAGGTATGGAATCAAGGATAATCTCAATATGGGCAACTTGTTCTTTTATGGAGACCTAATGGAAGAAACTTCACTACCCCTTTAGATATTTATACTTCTTTGACACTTGTTAATGGAGTTTAAAGGATGCAAATGTACTAATCCTCTAAGAACATTCATTCATTCATTATCAAAGGAGTAATACACACAAAAAATCCCAATAGTTACAACTTCAAACAAATATTCAATAACTAGGGCATATTAATAACCATGAGACATTGTTCCATGCATTATACATTAGCAAAACCAGAAATTCATCATTAAATAACACTTACAAGATAGTGAAGAAGATATCCATCCACAGTTACAATGCTAATTAGAAGCTCCAAAAAAGGTAACGGAAATATCCAAACACCAAAATTCATCCATAAATCTCTAAAACCATCCACAAATTATAGGTTTGAAAATCTCTAATTAGGTATTGAAAATCCCAAGTGTTGATGGATTAGGATGAGACTAGGTCTCACCTATTTATACAAGTGTTATAAGTTCAAATTGCAAAAGACAAAGCCCCTCCATGTGCCTAATATGCTAAGTAAACCACCTATGGTTACAAGCCATCCATGCTAACTTTAGAATTAAATTAAATTCTCCTCCTAATCCCACACAAGGTTGAAGTCATGCATGCATGGAGGCCTAGAGGGCTAGCATTGAGGCCTCTTGTGCTAGAAATGTGTGAGAGAGCCTCAAAAATCATGATGAAGAGGGTGATACCCTCCTTTTGCTCCGAAACATCTCCAAACCCCTATTTGAGCTTTGTGGGCTCCAAATGGGTTTAGTGGGTATCCAAGTGGCTCGAAATCAAGTTGATGCTCCATTAATGAGCGTTGGAAGATGACACATGCCCTCCCATGTCTCCCTAGGAAAGATAGAACCTCCTATAGTCCTTTAATCAACTACCAATTGTTGGGTACATTGTGTAGTTGACTGGGGTATCTTGGTGCAAGTGTATCATCATCTCGAATAATTGGGGCACGAACAAGCAAATGGTGGTGTTGAAGAAGCCCATGGTGTGACAATCAATGCTCTACATGAATGGAGGCCCATGGCTCTCAACACTCACCCTACAAATGCCATTGTGTTCCTCTAGAGGGATTGGATCCCATAGAGAGAGGCCAAGACCAAGATGAAAACCCACCTGCAATCTTGTATAAGATCCACTGTGTCTTCTCACCTTCCAATACAATGATTCATTAGTGCAATTGAGTGAATAAACATGTTAATCAAGGGAAAAATTGAGAACTTCATAGTGGGTTTCCCTTCCAAATTTGGAGCATTGAACATGTATTGGTGTTACCATCTTGAGTAGGAGTGGTTAATCAAGGACCCTATTAAGTGGTTTCAATCTCTAAGGGATGATAGTCCAAGATACACCCTTCAAATGGCAATTGTCATGTGAAATAGTGATGGAACAGAGTGGGGACAAAGGGAAGGATCCAAGCCACATGTCATGTTACAATGGTAGCTATAATGAGGAAATCCCTCAACTTGGGCATATGAAAGTAGGAGCAAGAAATATTGGTACATGAGTTACTTTGACCTTCGTTTTACCACCCTTCTTCATATGCCTTTTTCCTTTTATTGTTTTTTCTTTATTTTACTACTCGGGGCTCTAGGGTATGAGAGCATGATGTGTAAGAAATAGAAGTGATTACCCCCTCAAGGTGGGGCAATTTATCATCAAGGGGCTGAGACATTCATGGGTTTCTTAATGATTCAAGGGAGCATTCATAGGTGCCATAGGAACCAGGGTTATGACCATAATGATAGGGGGTAGGGCTTAGGTTTAGCTTTTTCCCACATGCCAAATTCTATTGTCCCAACCATCTTTTGCATTTGGTGGTACATTTCCTATTGTATGTGTCCATATTATCCTTTTATCTTCTTTTTTTAGTTGCATCAACCTCTGGGGCATTTTTCTAGGCCCAACCCTAGGTGTGGACAAGGGGAAGGGGATGCTAACACCTTGTGGACCCAATGGACAAATGTGGACAACAATGTCTGAATCTTGTGTTGTCATTGTTGACCTTCTCCTTACCTTACCCTCGCCTTTATAAGTTTACATTGAGCCAAAACCCTAATCATAACCCTAACCCTAATCTCAAAGTGATGGATGGCCGAGATTAGATCTCTCCTCATGTGAGATCGATGGCTAAGATTAAAAATTAATCACTAAAGAAAATACTTTACTTTATCTAAGTTTTATTTTAGCTCAATAAGCCAACACATAATTATGTGTTTTTTCCTAAGTTAAACATAGGCTAAGTAACATCAACAAATATTCTAAGGTGATATGTGGGCGACTTCTGCACGCCCAAACACAAGTCTTGTGCAGAAGTACCTGCCCGAGCTACAAAATTCAACAAATAAAGTGATTTCCATTGAGGAAATTAGACCAAAATCCTTGGTTTAACACTTTGATTTCATGTGATAAATTTCTCACAAAATCATCGATTCCTTGATTGCATTGCAAGTCCTAGAGTCCCTTAACATTAAGCTACTACCTTCCAAATTCAATCTACCATGGATCTAGGATCCCAAGCCATGGAAATAATTTGAGAGAAATGGAGAAAATGAGTTGTTGGGTCTCTTATTTATATGTGGAAGTAAAAATTCGAAGTTGTGAAACTAGTCCTTAGGGAATTGGAGAAGCTCTCATTCATCTCCCTTGATAAAAAAAAATAAAAAATCAAATCATAGTTGGAAGCTCTTTAGGAGCTAATAGATGTGGAAGATATCATAAGCCAACATCAAAAAGAAGAAAATACATATGCCACAAACTTCACAAAGATTTTAGATTTGAGGAAGAAATGTGGTGAATTGAATCCTAAATTTTTTTGTTGAAATTATGGGATAGGAATGCTAAAGCTAAGGAAAGCTAAAGCTAAGGAAAAAAAAATAACATGTCAAAAAAATTTCTTTGGAAGATGGTTCAAATTTGAATGATTTTGAGCAATTGAAAAGGAAACAAAAACATATTTTTATTGTTGGAATATACAACTAGGTTCAGTCTTCATTATTGTACTTGAAATCAAAATGTAATATATTTGTCAAAAGGAATTTTATTATTATTGAAATTGACTTATTAAAGCATGGGTTTCATGCTTGGGTCATTTGTATTAGTTCAAGCCTCCATTGCAGGCTTTAGGTTATTTGTCAAAGTCATTTATTGTTTGACTCCTCCGTCAAGTCATCCCCTTCAGCAAAGTAATCTACTTAGATCTTCAATGTCCTCAAGAAAGTCTTCATCAAAGTCTTCAAGTCGGCCTCAAACTATTATTCTCATGTCGGCCTTATAATAGTGACACGTCTATTTAAATAGACATGTCGACTCATTTATGTGGAGGAACCTCTATATAACCAACTAAGGTATTCACATTAGGATCATCTTAGAAGTTCGGATTTCAGGAGATAAAGGTTACAAAGAAGGTGTCTTAGTATCACAGTAAGGAGCTCAGAGAAGATGTTTCAAGAGCTCGGATTAGGCACAGGGATGAACTCAGTGCTACCACAGTGATGATGACTCGATACTCTCATAATTACAAGGATGACTTGATGGAGGATGTCTTAAGTCTAGATTGTAAGGGTCTTGGTCGTCTCATCTTGAATCTAATGAAGGAAGAATTTGTGACTGGGTTTTCCTCTTGAGGGGGGTTTTGCGTTGGCAACGTGCCTACCTCTTGTGTTCTTTTATTTGTTGCTTGGAATTAATCTCGATGATAAGAATAATAATTAATAAGATCTAATACTAATAATGATAACATCACAAGTTAATGTCATTAATAAGGGAAATCGTTTTAACTGCCACTTCTATGGATTTCCCAACACGGTATCAGAGCTATGGTCAAGGGAAGTTTGAAGATCACTTGAAGTATTCTCAGTGAAAATATATGGTTGCATTGAAGATCAAGATCAAGATCCCAAGGACATTTATGGGCTAATATTTTAAGGTATCTTGAAAAGATGAAACTAGTCCATTCACCATATTTCAGTGAGCTAGTCCGTTCACCTATTGAAGACATCAAGTATGAAGGAGAAAGAAGTTTGGATCTTTTCTAGAATGGAGCTTAGAAATTTTGTTAAAGGCACAAATAAAGATTTCAGACATTCTCGCTATATAAGCTCGGATTTCAGAGAGTCTATTTTCGATGATTACACAGAAGTTCGTATAGGGTTTCAGAAATATATGATCAGTGCCTTTACACAGAGAAGTTCAAATATTGCAGTGTACATAGTTTGGATGACTTCAAAATTTGGTATTATAGTGACCTCCATTCGATGATCTCATAACCACAGTATCCTCATCTCAATACATTGTAGTAAATTTAGTTCGATGGTACTATAGTGGTATTTCCATAGTATCTCGGTATTATTATAATGGTGAAATCACAAGATGAAGAAGCCCGAATAGGGTGGAAATATGATCTCTATGCTTCCTTAGTTTGGTGAGATACTCTTACAGTTCGATGTTATGCTCCCATTCGATGGTATTCTCCCTTAGTTCAATGTTATTTCAATTCAGAATTATCACAATGAAGAAACCTCAGACATTACAGGAACGAAGCAAAAAATAAGGCACCTTAATAAATTGTGTCATCCTTTAAAATACAAAGTTTGTCCTAAGGTAAATAACATTGATAAGGAACCATCTTGAAGAAAGGACTCCTTGAGGTAAGTATTTATACTACAACAAGTTACCAAATTAGAGGTATGTAATCACAAGGTACGTGTGTTCTTCTAAATGATTCTTGCTTATAGTTAGTCTAGGATAAAGATTGTAATCCCTAGATAACTTACATCCTTATCTTCTAGGTTTATTTTCTAGGATATCAAATAAAAGGTCCCATTGATGTTTGAAAGATTCCCTCCCCCATGATTATGTAGAAGATCTAACTTAAGAAATTAAATTATGTCTTTGGTATCACATATTCTGCTTCAAAGTATGTATTATAGGTATAGCAGATCATGACTTACACTTCCTACAAAGTTTGTCAAGAAACATCCCCAGGTATGTCTTAGACTATAAAATTCTATTTATCTCATTTTGAAAGTTTGCATTACATGAATAACATCATTATGTCTACCCTTGAATCATAATGATTCTTCTTCTGAGAGATTTATCACTTGATAAATCTACCCCTCTTCATATTCTTAATTGATTTTGTAGAAACTTAGGTAGGTTCTCTGGAAATCCCTAACCTGAGGGTATACTGACAATGTGTGAAACTCTAGCTTACTTAGGGTTATTGGGTAATGCTATTTAAAGTTTTTGTTGATGATGTCATGATTGGGATTTTGGCATGATCATGAAATCTTAACTTGTCAGGGTTGAATGATGTTTGTTTGAGATCTCGATCCTTCAAAATTTTGGAATAGTATGGTTTGCTTTGCTATGTTATGAAACCCTAGATCTTTAGGGTTTGGTTGGGGCTATGAGAAAAACCCTTATTATGTATTTAGAGTCATAGAAATGAAACCCTAGGTATGTGTTCGTTTGGTTGAAACCTTACACTGTTATAGGACGAGATATGTCTAATATATTAATGTTGTCTGACATATGATGTGCCTATGCATGATGATGAAGTCCTAGATATATGAATTGACCTATTTGTTAGTGGTCATGAATCCTAGGGTTTGGAATTAAGCCTTAGTCAAAGTTTGTCTTTCTTGGATGATAGTATTCTAGGGTTTTGGAGTTAAACCCTAGTACAAATAAAAATCTTTGATGTATGATGACAATGTGATAATTTGAAATTTGTATCTGAATTTTGGTTGGGATTGATGTTTGATTGAAAATATAGGGTTTGCAACTAACCCTATTGGACACGGGTCATGTTAATGACCAAGTTGTGATTTTGATTGATTCTTTTGTATGAAATCTAGGGTTTGTATGAAACCCTAGTGAGAATTCTAACATATGAATTTTAAAAAGTTGTTATATGGTTTATATTTGTTTGAATTGTTTCTAGGGTTTTCTATGTGTTGTAGTAAGGTATGTCATACCTTTGGAAGAAACATTGAAACCCTAGATGTAATGAAAGTTGTTATGATGTAGTCTAGGGTTTATGACAAAGTCCCTAGCAAGATGTTGAAAAGTATGTTTCTCTTGGTTATAATTAAGTTTGGGTATCTGATATATATAAAGTCTTAATGCTTCCATTGCTATACGCTTTTGATATGGCTAACATCATGCTTCTATAATTTTGGTTGTACTTGCTATCTAAGTTGTGCAGGTACATCATCTTCAAGTTGGTGAAGATGATCGTAAGTAAAATTGACGTGATAAGCATGATATATGAATGACTCTGATAAGAAGGATGGAAGCCATGAAAGATTCTCTGATGTCGCAAAGAAGAAGTAGAACTCCCTAAGTTAAGAGGGAGTCTGGATGAAATCTCCTTAGGTTAAGAGGAAGCTTGAATGGAAGGAATCTCCCTAAGATAAGATGATGTTTTGAGAATATTCCTTGTATAGGAATAATTAGATCCTCTCTATTTAAGAGGGAGTGACATATATGATTCTCTGCTTCATGTGTCATGCACTAGACCAAGACTAACAACCATAAGTTTAGTGAAGTCCATGATTAGGAGAAGGAAATTGGAGAATTCATTTTGAGGTGTTGCTGAAAGAAGGAAAGAAGGATTCAATTAAAGAATATGTTGCTACATATGAAGTGCGAAGGAAAGTGTATGATTGAGGAATCTTCTGTCAAAGATTCATTTGATAGTCCCACTATGAAAAGTTGGGAAGCAACATCAAGTTGTCAGGAAGACCTTGGAGGTTTGTATTTGATTATGTACATGTGAAAGTATATTATTGATTGGGGTTGTGTTTGTACAGGTAAATCTCTCGAAGGTTTTGATAGCATGCTAGTTACTGATCAGTTTGATCAAGAGATATTTGTGGTCCTTGATCTGCTGGATCAAGGGGTGTTTAGGCTTTGTTAGTGAAGCATTGCTTGGGAAGACATCTGGCCAAAACTTTGTGTGGATGTCTAGGTCCCGAAATTGGAAAGGTGGCGTTGGTCATTGAGCTCTGACACGTACCTGGATTTCTAGGTTGATGGTTAGTAAGTAAGCCCGATGGTACCTAGAGAGGTTGAAAGCTTGAGTCCATCTTAGTCCCACGGAGATAGATTTCCCTAGTTAGGAATCTAGTTTGTGGAATTGCGGTGCCTAAATTGTTGAGAAACCAATGGATAGATTGCCTTGGTCAGGAATCTAGTCTGTGGCATTGTGGTGCCTAAATTATTGAGAGACCAATGGATAAATTGCCTTGGTCAGGAATCTAGTCCATGGCATTGCGATGCCTAAACTTCTTCATAGATGAGTGTTGAGATCTTCCATATACCTTGTTGATTATATGTAAATATGAATACCTCCCTAGTTAAAAGGGAGTGTTGGAAAATGTAACTAGGTTTAGTCTTCATTATTGTACTTGAAGTCAAAATGTAATCTATTTGTCAAAAGGAATTTTATTATTATTGAAATTGACTTATTAAAGCATGGGTTTCATGCTTGGGTCATTTATATTAGTTCAAGCCTCCACTGTAGGCTTTAAGTTATTTGTCAAAGTCATTTATTGTTCGACTCCTCCATCAAGTCATCCCCTTTAGCGAAGTAATCTACTCAACCTCTTCAAAGTTCTAAAGAAAGTCTACATTAAAGTCTTCAAGTCGGCCTCAAATAATAATTTTCATGTCGGTCTTATAACACTGACACATCTATTCAAGTAGACATGTCAGCTCATTTATGTGGAGGAACCATTATATATACCCAACTAAGGTATTCACATTAGGATCATCTTAGAAGTTCATATTTCAGGAGATCAAGGTTCGGTGATATAATAGTGGAAAGAAGCTTGCATATATCTCAGAAGACAGGTTCAGACTATCTCTGAAATTGCAGTTCGGATATCACAATATGGTAGTGCAGATTTCAATGCAAACACAACAAGAAGGATTCGTTGTCACAAAAGTGAATGATTTATCTTTGTATAGTTTCTGTGGCACTGTAGTGAGTGGTTCGGATTATAGAGAAGGTGTCTCAGTATCAAAGTAAGGAGCTCATAAAAGATGTTTCAGGAGCTTTGATTAGGCACAGGGATGTACTCAGTGCTACCACAGTGATGATGACTCGGTACTCTCATAGTTACAAGGATGACTTGATGTAAGATGTCTTAGGTCTATATTGTAAGGGTCTTGGTCGCCTCATCTTGAATCTAATGAAGGAAGAATTTGTGGCTGGGTTTTCCTCTCGACGAGGGTTTTGCCCTGGCAGTGTGCCTACATATTGTGTTCTTCTATTTGTTGCTTGGCATTAATCTTGATGATAGGAAAAGATAATTAAGAATATCTAATACTAATAATGATAACATCACAAGTTAATGTCATTAATAAGGGAAATCGTTTTAACTGCCACCTCTATGGATTTCCCAACATTTCTTCCACCATGTCTTGATTTATTTTTTTCTCTTTTTTGAAGACGTAGTACTCTTTCCCTCATCTTTGGAGGGATCGTTTGAATTCCTTGAGCCCAACACTTAGTAATCGATTTTCAACAATGATTAACTGAATGAATACATGGCTAAGTTCCCCCAATCAACAATTCTTCATTAAGAAATTAATCACGGAACTTACTTAGGCCCCCATCCTGGAAAAATGGCCCAAATGAGAAAATACAAAGCTAGTCACCAACGTCACTACACTCTCTTGGACCTAACACACGCTAATTGAGAAGCCTCCCTTAATATTTTACTACTATTCTGCCTTAGCTCCCCACTTTAGGCTCAATTTATAATTTTCCTAAGCTAAGATTGACAGCCAAAACTAGCTCATCAAGTTAACTAAAGATAAGTTGCTTTACTTTAGTTAACTATCCTATCTTTAGATTTGTCTACTTTAACTCAAGTACAAGTCATAAATTTTCTTGCTTTTAATGCACATCTCATGCATGTCACATGAAACACATTCACATGCGTGCAACTCACTTGCATACTCTCATGTTGCATGCAAGCTCCTAAAGATGAAAATCATGGTCCTTCTAGTTCAGACACAAGACTAGAGGTACCTTTTGAGCTACAAAACTCAACACTCCCTCCTAGTGATGGAGGTACTTCTGGAATAATCTCCTCCATCTGGATTTGTCTCCACGCCCATCTCAGTATTTTTCGTTACTCCCTTTGACTTTGAAGTCTGTCATGTTTCCTGGCTTAAAACCTGAGCTGAGAACTTGTCACATCCGTCCATGCTTCGAGGATCCTGCTCATGAGCATCCATCAATGTCATGTAATACCAACTGAGTCTTATGGCAGTACATGAAGAATCACTATTCCTTTCCACCTATTCCCTCTCAGCAATCATTGTCAATCATGTATCCAAGATCCCATCAGATATACCCACAGGTTGTCCTAAAACCTGTATGGTTGCTCTTGCCTGATGTCAAGCATTGTAGTTGCATCCAAGGTTGGTCCTTCTAAATATAGAATTACATGTCCATCTCAGGACAAAATTCTATATCCAACATCCTCCAAGGATGACACTAAGAGCACACGTACCATCAACTCTAGAATAAATAACCCTTGTCACCTCTAGAGATCCTCCTGACTCTAGCTAGAATATGACAAATCCAGTGCCCTTCACTATATGCATGGTGTTATTCCCATTAAACACACTGCAACCTCAACCTGTCTCTGAAATACTGCAGAAAAATGACCTCATCCCTGTCATGTGATTGGTCACTCTATTTTCCACTAGCCATCACCCAATCTTGACAGTTGCTTAACACCGCCCTCTCAGGAGCCCTACTGGCTCTAGTTTCTTTCCAGCTAGGTATGTTAGTTTTTGTAGCATCAGATGTGTTCTAGCCACGAAATTTGGTGGAGAGGCTAGAATATATGAGATCTCCAAAAGTCAGAAATCATTTATGGGAATTCCACCTAGAAGTGTCTCAATTAGATTATTAACCAATTTTTAAATATCTCCTAAGTCTAGCCCTACTGGCTCTAGTTTCTTTCCAGCTAGGTATGTTAGTTTTTGTAGCATCAGATGTGTTCTAGCCACGAAATTTGGTGGAGAGGCTAGAA
This sequence comes from Pinus tabuliformis, assembly GCA_031772625.1. NCBI lineage: Eukaryota > Viridiplantae > Streptophyta > Pinopsida > Pinales > Pinaceae > Pinus > Pinus tabuliformis. The sequence goes on from CM062807.1 coordinate 306,246,011, forward strand.
TATATGAGATCTCCAAAAATCTGAAATCATTTATGGGAATTCCACCTAGAAGTGTCTCAATTAGATTATTAACCAATTTTTAAATATTTCCTAAGTCTAAACTTAGGGAATATGGTTAGTTAAACAATATTAATTGAGATAAGGTGGGAACCATTTAGAAACTTACATAGATCGATCCAGAGATGATTCTAGCCATTGATTAAGTTTTAATCTTTGTCGTTGGTGCCCCAACAGTGGATTATAAGAATGGATCGATGTGTTGATGCAGAATACACTTGAGCAGTTCGATTTCCTTGGTAGATTGATTTCTTGAGTAGCAGCAGTGAATTTTTGGAGAGAGAACCAGAGATCGAAGTAGTGAGTGAGGGGTAGGGGTAGTGATCCAGAGGAAGTTTTCCAGATCCAGAGAGGTAGTAGCAAGAGGGCCAAGTTATCCGAGTGATGCAACACAGTAGCTTGAGAGAGGGAATTTTAATTTGCAGGAGAGAAAATCGTTCTTAGATCTAGAGGTCAAGCGAAGGATCCAGAGGGACGGAGAGACGAATTTCTTAGCAGCAGAAGGCAAAACGACTTCATTAGAGACCATTTAGAGGTTAGACGTCATAGTGATTGCACAATCCAGCGCAGAGGGTGACGCAGAAGCTTCAGGAGGTCGAGTTTTCTGTAGGAAAATTGTGTCAGGATTGCTTGTGGAGGAAGGGTAAATGCACTTCAATAATTTTGCCCAAATTTTCTTGTTGTGGATTGCTAGTTTCAGGCATCCAGATTGTACTCATTTTCACTATTGCATAATAATAAAAAACCTCACTACTACATCGGTTTTCCCAAATTGGGTTTTCCTAGGGACATTTGTTCAAAAATAATTGTCTCATATTTTATGTGTGTATGCTAACATTTCTCAGTTTCCAGCGCATTATTTTCCACAATATTTTATTTGTGAAGGTTGCAGTGTGTTTGTTTCGATATTTGTCATAGTAGATAAGTTGTTAAATTAATTAACAATTAGGTTAAATAATACTAGTTGCTTCTATAGGATTCCATATTGGAATTTTCACATGGTATCAAAGCGCAGTTGATCAACCAGGGAGCTTAGAGGCGAAAGAAGGAATTTCACTCTTTATTAAAGAGAAGCAGACCGAAATTCCCAGGAGTAACATAGTCCTTTTCCAGGAGGCCAAGTTAGTTGAGGAAGTTTGATTTTTCTGAGCAGAGGCAAAAAAAATTGATTTTCCAGATCGAGTGATTTTAGAGGCAATGGGAGCAACTCATATTTTTTCGTTGGGAATATTCTAGGTTGACGCATAGGGTTTTATTGCAGTTCAGTAGAGTAGAACCAATGTCAGGTGGAAAAGAGAAAATCACTCAACAGAGGGAAAATTTCTCTCAGGGAACTTCGAGTCTCAAAAGTTCGATTTTTCCTTGCAGTTTGGTTGTTATTGTGAGTTAATATTCTCACTCCAAAAGGGAGTGCAAGTAGCAGAGAAGCAGCCAAGTAGAAGGAAAGAAGGAGTTTTTGATAGTTAGTTGAGATGGCCACTGCTGGGCTTAGATCAGGATAGGTTGGACGGATCATCCAACTATGTCATCTGGAAGGCCATGATGTCCTTCCTTCTAGATGAATATGGCCTGAAAGCCTACATTGATAATGTAGTGGCATTTCCTCAGAATGCAGATCAGTAGAAAGAATACAAGAAAGACATGGAACAAGAAAATCAATTAATCTTGGATGGAGTTTGGGATCATATAGTCTCACATATAGTTGGCAAATATATTGCCAAACATATGTGGGATTCTCTCTCCATGTTATAACAAGGAACTTCTGAGCAACAAAAGATGTTTCTTGAGAAGCTCAGATGCATCTGGATGCAGAAGGGGGAAGGCATAGATCCGTTCCTTACCAAGATTCAGGAGGTCCAAGACTAGTTGTCAGCTATTGGGGCAACGCCTCAACCCATGGAGCTAGTGCGATTGGCACTCAACAGTGTCTCAGAGGATTGGCAGGTCTTTTTGTCCAAAGCATATTGGGCAGATATAGGCTACTAGAGTGGGATAGGATTGTTGGCCGATTTGCAACAGGAGTTGAGACGAGATCTTTTAAAGAGCTCCATCAGTGGCAACAGTAGTAGCGAATCGAAGATGGTGAAGGAGGAGGAGAATGTGGCCCTCACATCTAAGGGTCCCATTCAGGGGAATGGGGAGCATAAAAAAAGGACCTATCAAAGGTAAAATGTTTCAAGTGTGGTGAGATTGGTCACTATAGTACCCGTTTACCTCTCAGGAAGAAGGACAAGGAGGAGAAGCAGGACCAACAAAAAACTTCAACAAAGATCGACAGGTTGTCCTCCAGGCCGAAGGAAGACTTCGCGATGTTTGCAGATATACCTCCAGGAGTGAGATGGGGAGATTTGGTACTGTAGTCTCAAAGAACTTTAGAGATTGGGTAGGGTCCTTGAGGAGTCCACATCATGGATCAATTCCTTGCTACAGGGGCCCATAGTATTCAGTAGCATGATGGATTAATGGCAGTTGATGCATTCAGAGACCGAGTGATAGTTGTAGAGACTAGTAACAGTAAGATCCTAGGGAGCGTAGTGTAGAGTTGGAAACAGTGCAGTTGGCACAATGCAGAGTCAACAACAATGAAGACTCTTCAGTGATAGTGCATGTGCTAGTAGCAGTCAGAGACTCGGGAGACATATGCACCATACTTAACACAGTTGGATTATTTTCAGTTGTAGATGTTGCAGTTGCAGCAACAACAAATGATAGGGAGCTGTAGCATTGGCAGCAACATGGTAGTGTCAACAACAATAAAAATGCAACGGATATAAAATTTTGTAGTGGTTCATTGACAGTGATTGAGGGAATATCGCAGTGACTAAGGGAACAACGCAGTGACTAAGCAAACAACGCAGTGGTTGAGGAAGCAACATTTTGACTGAGGGATTAACATTGTGATTGAGGGAGTACGACAGTCATTTCCATCATAGTTTCTTGTTAGACACCAGGAACGTGATAGAAGTGATACAGAGACAGATTGTTGTGGCAGGGTGTGCAACACTAAAACACATTCCTCGCTAAGAGGGAGTGTTTGTTTTTGTAGCATCGGATGTTTTTTAGTGACAAAATTTGGTGGAGAGGCTAGAATACATGATATCTCCAAAACCCATAAATCGTTTCTAGAAATTCCACCTAGAAGTGTCTCAATTACTTTATTAACCTATTTTTAAACATTTCCTAAGTATAAACGTATGGAATAAGGTTAATTAATTAGTATTAATTGAAATAAGGTGAGAATCATCTAGAAAATCACTTGGATTGATCCAAAGATGATCCTAGACATTGATTAAGTTTTAATATTGGTCATTGGTGCTCCAACAATGGATATAAGAAGAGACCGATGTGGTGATGGAGAATACACTTGAGCACTTCGATTGCCTTGGCAGATCGATTTCTTGGGTAGCAGTAGTCAATTGTCAAAGAGAGAACTAGAGATTGAAGTAGGGAGTGAGGGGCAAGGACAATGATTCAGAGGAAGTTTTCCAGATCGGGAGAGGCAGAAGCAAGATGGCCAAGTTATCCTAGTGAGGTAGCGTAGAGCTCTACGCAGTAGCGTCAGAGAGGTCAGTTCGACTTGCTGGAGAGAAAATCATTCTTTGATCCAGAGGTCGGGTAGAGGATCGAGAGGGTCAGAGAGACGAATTTCTCAACAACAGAAGGCATAACGACTTCATTAGAGACTAGTCAGAGGTTAGACATCATAGTTATTGCATAATACAATGCAGAGGGTGACGCAGAAGCTTAAGGAGTCTGAGTTTTCTGTAGGCAAGTTGTGCTGGAATTGCTTGTGGAGGAAGGGAAAATTCCCTTCAATATTTTTCCCATATTTTCTTGCTATGGATTGTTAGTTTCAGACATCCAGATTGTATTCAGATTTTCACTGCTGCATAATAATAAAAACCCTCATTGTTGCACTGGTTTTCCAAAGTTTGGTTTTTCCGGGGACATTTGTCCAAAAATACTTTTCATATTTTATGTGTGTGTGCTAACATTTCTCAGTTTCTAACACATTATTTTTTCGCAGTATTTTATTTGTGATGGTTGCAGTGTGTTTATTTCAATATTTGGCGTAACAGATAAATTGTTAAATTAATTAACAATTAGGAGAAATAATACCAGTTGTTGCAATAGGATTCCATATTGGAATTCTCACGAAGTATCCTCCTGGCCCGACATTACTAACAATTACTTCTTTGATGCACTCAACAGTTAACACAAACTATCTATGAGAAAACTTGCTTTGTCTCGTCTGCCTCCTTCTAGTGTTCTAACCTCAACAACTAGACCTCTACACACCTACAAATGGTTGCCACTTTTTGATCGACAAAACTCCTTCCTAGTGTGTTATCTAGTTATTCTTGCATGCCCTAACATCCTTTTAGGCTCCCTATGCATGTCCTTGTTTCCACTGTAGCTCATATGACCAACTTCTCAGGCACTAATACCACTTTTCCCATAACCAACTCGAATTGACCTTTGATTGCTTGCATGTTGTGGTAGTTCACATGGCCTATTCCCATTCAATGAACGGCTTGAATCCTCTATCAAACCTCCGCTCGTGGCTTAGCTGGCTTTGTTGAGCGGATGATTATGTCCCTTTTCGTTGTCCTTGATCTCTTGTGGCTTAGGCTATTGCGGTTGTTGGCCTACTGTCGAGCCTTGAGTCCATGCACATAGCTTCAATGTCTAATCATATGTTAGATGATTGTCGCTAAACCATCACTTGTGTCCTTTATTCATGGAATTTTCTACACCCTTTTTTGATTTTTGTCGGTCCCGAACAAATCTAATGGTAGCTATTAATGCTGGTTGGCCCTGTTACCCACCACCTATGGTTAGTATCCATAGGATAATTTTTTTAGCCTAGATGGTCCTCAGTTGATAACCAGAAGCCCCTTGCAACTACCAGATAGCTCGATGTGCCACTATATCCACCACCTGAGCTAGCCATGTGGTCCCTCGCCCATCTGTTATGATTGTATGTTTGAATGTGGGCCTTCCAACCTCGAAGGTATATCTTTTTATTGTGTAGTCGAGTATTTTTGTTTACTTTATGGACACTTTTGGACATGAATTGGTGGGGGATTCGGCAGAAAGAGTGGGTTTGGTTTGGGCTCTTGTCTCCTCTGTCCAATTTGATGGTTAACCTTGTATCCTAGTCCCATGGGATCTCTTTTATTGAATACTTGCTTTAGGGGTGGCACTACATGGGAAACCCCGAGTTTCGTTGCATGATCCCTCTTCCCAACACCATGTACATCACTCCCCTCTGCTCATTATAACCCCATTCACCATATTTCCCATTTGGGTCCACATTTGTCCATTAGGTCCATAAGGAGTTAGCCTCCCCATCCCCTTATCCACACCCTTGGATCGGGCTTAGAATGATTCGTCGAAGGTTTAAGCAGATAAAAGAAAAATAAAAAGCATAATTTGGCCACACTCAACAGGAAATGTACCATAAGATGCAAAAGATAGTTGGGGCATACACATTTAGCACGTGGGAAAAAGTCAAACATGACCTTTACCCCTATCATATGGCCATCACCCTGGTTCCTAGGGTCCCTCATATTGACCCTTTCATCATTAGGGAACCCATGATTGTCCCAACCCTTGGTGGGCGATGAACTACCCCACCTTAAGGGGGGTATTCATTGCTATATCTTATGCATCATTCTCTCATCCCCTCGAGCTCCGAGCATTTATAAAAGAAAAATCAATAAAAGGCAAAAGGAATATGAAGAAGGGTGAAAAAACAAATGCTGAGGTAACTCACGTTCCACAATTTCTCCCTCCTAATTTCATACACCCAAGTGTGGGCTTCCCTTATTTTAGCTACCCTTGTACGATAGCATGTGGCTTGGAGTCTTCCCCTCATGCCCCATTCTATTCCACCATTATATCACATGCCACCTACCGCTTGATGGATGTACCATGTACATGTCATCCCCTTTAGAGGTAGAAACCACTCAACAAGGTCCTTGGTTAACCCCCTTATCGAGCTTGGAGACACTTGTACATGCTAAAGCCCACTATGGAAGGGCATGCCACTATGAAGTGTCCATTTGATTCCATGATTTTTAAGCTCTTCTACTTGATTAATCTAATGATTTATTGTACTAAAAAGCAAGGGGACACATTGGATCTTATACAGGATTGCAGGTGGGTCTTTATTTGGGGTTTGGTCTCCCTATACAGGGTCCAAGCCCTCTAGAGGGTCATATTAGCACTTGTGGGGTGAGCGTCGAGAGCCATGGGCCTCCACCATAGTAGAGAGCAGATTGCCACATCATGGATCCCTCAACACCATTCATTGATTGCTCATTTTCCACCTTTTGGATGAGGATGATGCACCTGGAACACCATGCCCAATCGACTTCACATTTGCACCACACACTTGGAAAATGTTCGAGGCCATAGATGAGGATGTGTTTTTCTGTGAGAGATAATGGGAGGGATTTCACCATTCTTCTAGCCCTTACAGATGGTATACAAGCTTATTTGATCCACTTGGAGACCCATGAGGATGTTTTGTGCCCCCATAGTCACTTGGAGACCCATGAGGATGTTTTGTGCCCCAATAGCCACTTGGAGACCACAGGTTGTTTGCTTGGATATCAAGGGGCCAACCCCTTGATCACTATGTTTGGAGCTCATTTATTCATTTCAACACTCATTGGACTCCATTAGGTCTCTCCAATGGCCCTTCGACCTATTGTATCTATTATTTTTCCCTCTTGAGAGGCTTATTATTGTATTATGGAGCTACCTTGGTGGGCTTGTCACCAATGGATGTTATTTTCACATTATTTTATTATTTTCGGCTTAATTAGGCGTAATTAGGAAAATCAAATTATTTAGGAAGGATATAAATTGATGAGAGATCATTTGAATCTCATCATCACTTGGATTTGGGTCATTTGTTTCTTCTGCAAATTTTGATGGGCCTTTTGATGGATGAATTAGGGATCTAATGCATTTTGATGTTTGGAAGGGCTTAATTTCTTGTCTTGGAGCTTCTATTTTCTTGCATCTTATGATTGGAATAATTTTGCTATACTTGTGAGTACCTTTTCATGCTTATTTTGTAATTTTGTCTCATGAAATTATCCATGAAATATTTTTGTTCATGAAGTTGGTGTAGCTGCTCTTTGGCTTATGTGAAGTTGCTGGTCTTGTCTTTGCAAGGGATTTTTCATTTGATCTTTGTGAAGTATGGTGAATTATTGTCCTAGGGGTACATGATTGTTCATAATTTACCTTGATAAGTCATCATTTGCAACATAAAAGAAGTGTAAATTTCCTTGAGTAACTTAGTCATTGCTTGAGCCATACGAAGTTGCTAGAGAACTCCTTGATTGTAATTAAGCCTATCTAAGCATTGATCTCATTTGACTCCATTCTCCCAATTGGCTAGGCATTGGTTTGGTCCTAAGGTGATCACAAATGAATATTATTCTCACCTCCCTTCCTTCTTTCTAAGCCCTAACCTAATAATCCTCCTAGGTCATCATCTGAAATCATTTCTACCCATTTGAAATCCTTGAAAATCGATCAACTACTGCGCTCCTGTTAATTTTAGGTATGTTCTATGCTTAGAGCAATTTATTCCAATTTTCATAGTTAGCTCCATATCTTTTCCAGATTAGCAACCACATCATCATTAGAGTAAACTGCAGATAGAACATAAACATAAATCGCAGAAGACAAGCCAAGACAAGAGGACACAAGATGTGGCGCTAGCCAGAGACAAACTCCAATGTGGGGAAACCCTTGATCAATTCTTCTTATATGTTCTTCGATAGTTCAACAAAGAGAGAGAGAGAGAGAGAGAGATAGTACGTGCTTCAACTAATTCTCCAAGGTGACTCCTTCACCTATTGTTGTGCTGCATTTCGTCATCATGTTGCACCTCACCGTGCTGCACCATGCTGCACCCATCATCACTATGCTGCATCTCATCACGCTTCATTAATCATGACTGTACCCATCACTGTACTGCATTATGTGCCATTGCTGCACCATGTTGCCATCCTGACGTATGTGTTGGCTACACCTTGCTTGCTTGTTGTCCTTAGCATGCTTGTTGTTGCATGCGCTAGTTGTCCCTTGCATGCTAGCTGTAACATTGCATGCTTGGTGTATTTGTTGCTAAGTACCATACAACTATCCCAATGTTAGTTAGCTGTCCCTTGGATGCTGCTCTCCTTCGAAGACAGATGCTCTGGCTGTTTCTATAGTTCCTGGCAGTTCTGGTAGTTCTGGCTATTCTTGGCAATTCCGAAAACTTCGATTGTTCTCGACAGTTCCAAAAGTCCCGGTAGTTTCGACTTTTTCGGCAGTTCCAGCAGTTTCGGCCTTTCCGGCTTTTTCGGCTTTTTCGAATTTTTTGGCAAGTTCCAGGTTTTCTGGATTTTCCGGAATTTCTGGCTCTTTCAGCAGTTTCAGCTCTTTCGACAGTTTCAGCTTTTCTGGCTCTTCCAGTGGTTCCGGCTTTTCTAGCAGTTCCGGCTTTTTCGACTTTTCCAGCAGTTCCGGCTTTTTCGGCTTTCCGGTAGTTCCGGCTTTCTGCCCTTTGGATTTGGGCAACGTTATTCCTTAGGATCTCTCCTCCTACTAAAACCCAAACACAAGTAGAAAGAGGAAGAGATCCCAAGTGTGTTGAAATGACTTGAAGGCCACCTCTATTTATACTAAAAGGTTGAGCACATGTGGGGTTTATTTGGTTGCTGGGTGACCTTGACAAATTGTCTTATAACGCAAATAAATTCATAACTCCATGAATACTTATCAGAATCGGATGATCTTTAGATCAATCCTACACCTCTCGATGAGAGGGATCCAAGAAAATTATCAGCTGCCATAAATAAGATCACCCACATGGAGTTTGGCACTAGTTGCCAATTTTAACACTCCCTCTCAACTAGGGAGAACTCCATCCGTTGATCCATATGTCCGATTGTACTATCTTTGCCATCAGTTCCCTGCATTGCTCTACTCTGCTCTGATTTGTTGAGCTCTACTCTACTAAACCATGAAGAAGAATAATTGATCGAGAATGTCTCATACCATTCTCTACTGATCTGAAGTCAGTTTCATCTGAAGAGAGTGTGTCACATCACTCTTACTAACCCGAATTCAGTTTTATTGATCCCAGATCAATATCACAAGAGAGTGTCTCAAACCACTCATACTGATCCTAAATCAGTTTCATTGATCCCAGATCAATGTCACAAGAGAGTGTCTCAAACCACTCATACTGATCCTATATCAATGGAGGTCATCCTAGCATAGGGAGTACGGTAGATACAGCGACGCGTCCATCGATAGTACTACTATGGTCCCTATCCTCATTTCCCTGCTCATCGATTAGATGAGAGGTACTTTCCATGAGTCCCAGACTACATGGGTAGGATGCCTCGACGGGAGAACTAATCATCTTGTCCACAAGAGAACGAATCATCCTGTTAGTGGATGCCATGGAGAACTAATCATCCTGGCCCACAGGAGAACTAATCATCCTGTTCCACAGTTGCCATGGAGAACAAATCATCCTGACCCACAAGAGAACTAATCATCCTATTCCATAGTCACCACGGAGAACAAATCATCCTGGCCCATAGGAGAACTAATCATCCTGTTCCACAGTTGCCATGGGAGAACTAATCATCCCGGCCTAGAGGAGAACTAATCATCCTGTTCCATAGTTGCCACGAGAGAACTAATCATCCTGGCCCACAGAAGAAGTAATCATCCTCTTCATAGCACACCACCAGGGGGAGGGTGAGTCGCCTTATGGTCGTATGTTGCTCCAGTAAGTACCCCAAGCCCCCCAGAGCTCCCAGAGCTCAATTTATGAAACATGAAAGACCCTTATAAGAAGGTCTCTCAACGACTCCAAGTCGTTCGGGAAAGTCACAGATTTTACCTTTCCCTAGGGGTTTGACAAAATGTCTATGACCTGTACATCAGTCTCAATGCGATGGACCCTCCTCACTCATAGACTTACCATATCACAGATAAGGCAGTGTTTGATGTTTATCTACTGGAGCAATCATCGAATACAGGATTCCTCAATAATCGAATCCCCCCTCTGGTTGTCATAGAGAATCATAGGGGTATTCATCATGTGTACAAATAGCTCACTTAAGAGCTTTTGCAACCATGCAGCTTCACACGAGATCATACTCGTAGCTATGTATTCAGTCTCGGTGGTGCTTATAGAAACCGACTTCTGCTTCCTGCTCATCCATGATATCGAAGCAGAATCCAAAGAGAACAAGCACTGAGAATTTCTCTAGTGATCCTCCACATTGCCTGCCCAGTCAACATTGGAATAATCATGCAGTTTCATATTTCTGGCAGTGTATCTAAATCCACGAGAGATTGTGCCCCGAAGATATCTCAGAATATTCTTTGCACCAATCCAGTGAGGTTCAACCAAATATGAGCTCACCATGCTAACTGCAAAACATATGTCTGGACATATTTCACTAAGAACATCAATGCGAATGAGTTTATGAAACTCAGAGGCATTTCCCAAATCTGGTCCGACATCACTACCATATAACTTCTGAAAGTTAAGATCCTTGAGGTAGTCACAGGCTTGTAGTTTATCATTTCACATCCAGAATCCAACTTCCTCTTACTTCTGCAAATGAGAGGGTATGCACTTGTCAGAAATAGGTTGTCCTCGTAAGGTGCTGGTATGAGAGGTCTATCATCCACAACCTTCGGGTAATGGTTTGGATCAGTTTCACTCCTAGTGAATCTCAGCTTCATTAGTCAGCTATCAATCCTCTCATACTACGCCTGGGGTGTTTTTCATCAAGCCATAGAGGGCTTTCTTCCACCTATATACATGAGATTCCCGATCATGAATCTCAAACTCCTCAGGTTGTTCAAAACCTGTGGACCTGCTGCATGAGGGGAATGGTCCCATTATAAGATTTTCCTTCAGTACATCTCAGACATGTACCTTCATGCTCTACTTGAATTCAAACATCCCTTTCCATCGATGAATGCCACCCTGAAACCTTTGACTTCCATTTCCGAGATGGACACCAAGTTCTTCTTGTGATCAGGTACATAAAATAGATTCTGTAAATGAATTGAGTTACCCTTATTCAATTTGGATTTAACATTCCCTACACCCTTTCCGGGATAGGTAGCATCGGCTCCAAGTATAATCCCACGAATGTTTCCATCTCTACCAAATTAGAGAGTGCACCCATCTATCCGATGAAGTGCCTTGAAGCACTACAATCTATAAGCTAGATTCCCAAAGAATCTGAAGGAGAGGGCCAATACAAGATAACGCTTCTTTATATTATCAGAAACAACATTTGATTCTTTATACCTGGGGTTCCTTGATTTCTATGAAGAGTTGGCCATTTCCTTGATGACCTGCATTACTTGTCATTCCTTTGATCTTTAAAGATGTCCCTAGAATGATTGTTATCATCATAAAGTGATGTGTCCCTGCCATTCAGACACTCCTTCGCATAATGGCCGAACTAGTTATTTGCCTTTCTTTCCACCCTGATATCCGGTCTTCCAATGAAGTGATCTTTAGGTAGGCCATATTCTACTGCACCATTCTGATAATATTCTCTGCTTTGACTTCACCCTTGGTGAATTTGAAGAGGGATGAGGAATCCACTGCTCCTTTTGTCCTTTCCCAACCATCTTCGGTGATTTGTCTTTCACTCTTGCTTGGGCATTGTCTTCACCTTAGCTCTGATACCATGTTAATTTTAGGTATGTTCTATGCTTAGAGCAATTTATTTCAATTTTCACAGTTAACTCCATATATTTTCCAAATTAGCAATCACATCAGCATTAAAGTAAACTGCAGATAGAACATAAACATAAATCACAGAAGACAGGCCAAGACAAGAGGACACAAGATGTGGCACTAGCCAGGGACAAACCCCAATGTGGGGAAACCCTTGATCAATTCTTCTTATATGTTCTTCAATAGTTCAGTAGAGAGAGATAGAGAGAGATAGTATGTTTACAACAGAAGTCAACACTTTGACTTATCTAGATAAGAGCATAGATCATCTCTAAGAAGATGATACATGAGATCAGTTGAAGACATGTTGCTTCAACTAATTCTCCAAGGTGACTCCTTAACCTATCATTGTGTTGCATTTCGTCATCATGTTGCACCTCACCGCGTTGCACCATGCTGCACCCATCATCACTATGCTGCATCTCATCATGCCTCATTAATCATGATTGTACCCATCACTGTATTGCATTATGTGCCATTGCTGCACCATGTTGCCATCCTGACCTATGTGTTGCTGCACCTTGCTTGCTTGTTGTCCCTAGCATGCTTTTTGTCCTTAGCATGCTTGTTGTTGTATGCTAGTTGTCCCTTGCATGCTAGCTGTAACATTGCATGCTTGGTGTATTTGTTGCTAAGTACCATACAACTATCCCAATGTTAGTTAGTTGTCCCTTGCATGTTGCTCTCTTACGAAAACAGATGCTCCGGCTGTTTCTGTAGTTTTCGACAGTTCTGGTATTTCTGGTTGTTCCTGGCAGTTTCGGCAGTGCCTGACAATTCCAGCAGTTCCAACAGTCCTGACAGTTCTGGCTTTTCCGGCTTTTTTGACAGTTCCGGCAGTTCCGACAGTTCTAGCTTTTCTGGATTTTCCGGCTTTTCTGGCAGTTTCGGCTTTTTTGGCTTTTTTGGATTTTTCGGCTTTTGCAGCTTTTCCAGCAGTTCTGGCTTTTCTGGCAGTTCCGGTTTTTCCGGCTTTTCCGGCAGTTCTGGCGTTTTCTGTAGTTTCGACTTTTTGCCTTATGGATCAGGGCAACGTTATTCCTTAGGATCTCTCCTCCTACTAAAACCCAAAGAAAAGTAGAAAGAGGAAGAGATCCCAAGTGTGTTGAAATGACTTGAAGGTCACCTCTATTTATACTAAAACGTTGAGCACATGTGGGGTTTATTTGGTTGTTGGTCGACCTTGACGAACTGTCTTATAACGAAAATAAATTCATAACTCCATGAATACTTATCAGAATCGGATGATCTTTAGATCAATCCTACACCTCTTGATGAGAGGGATCCAAGAAAAATATCAGCTTCCATAAATAAGATGACCCACATGGAGTTTGGCCCTAGTTTCCAATTTTAACACGTCCAAATTTGAGTTAGATCCCACAGTGGAATCTCATGATATTTCAAGCCCTAGCTTGAATACCATTCTCAATCCCTAGGTTCCCTCTGGTTGGTGGCTTCATTAGGATAATTGTACTCAAATTCCAAGAAAAATTCAATTCCTTTGATCCTATTCTCCTCCTTAACTTGGTCAAGGTCGTCCATTTGTTACTCCAATCCAAATCCTTGGCCTCGTTTGGGCCCACTTGGGCTTCTTTGTGGTCCTACTACATTATAATTTCAATTTCACAAAGAACTTAGAAACCCTAGTCTTCTAGGATTCCTTGATATTGGGAACTTATTTTTAAGTAACACTCCTCAAACCCTAGGTCTATGCATCCTCTTAGATCTTCTAAGAGAGCCCTCCATCTTGATTCCATAGCAGGTAAGCCCATTATCTAAGTCTCTCTTGTGAATAGGCTTTGGGAATCACCTTTCATCTCATCATATTGATCTATCTTTTCTGGTGATTCCTCTCATATTGAGACTCCTCCCATTGGTGAAAGTTCGTAAAGAGCAGAGAGCTTTAGCTAAGGTGACAGTGGGCTATCGCTCTATTGTTTCCACTTAACCTAATAGTTTCTATATAGGATCCCCTCCTAGGACCCCTTCTAGTTTGAGCGGTAACATTTTTGGTGTCGTTGTTGGGGAAACAAGACATGTGTCTTGTTTCCCATACGATAATCCTGACATATAATTCTTGGCAACTCCATTGGAAGAACGAAACCCTATTTCTTCACTGAAATTTGAAGTCAATGCTTTTTGGGTGAAGCAAGAAATTTTCGAGGCAATTTCATTCACCCTGGCGACTCCCATGTCATTAAAATCCCAACATGTTTATCACATATATTACCACCATAGGTATGTTAAGGGCCCCGAGATATCCCACATCGGAATCCATGAATAATATGCCAATGTTCGATGGGGATCCGCATTCTGCAGTGAGTCACGTTATAAGATTCATGAGGTTTGCTTCAAGGAAAAGTATAACCCAACCTTGTGACCAAATGGAATTATTTGTCCTATCCATTGCTCCGGATACTGATTGGCTTGAATTATGTGAACCTAAAAGAATCTCTTCTTTCTCAATGTTGGTTGTGTACTTTCTTTGTCATAAGGGACCAACTCTACAAACTAGTGAAGAAATGTGTTGAACCTTGGACTTGGCCATCCGGGAGGAGGAGCTTGCTAAATATGGTTTTTCACTTGATGAAGAATATCCCAATCTTTAGGAGCAAGTTATCAATAGAGAAATTGATGGAGGAGAGGATGATGAATCAATGAGTATGTCTTTTGAGGAGGATGTGGAGGAGTTGTTAATCGCAAATTTGGAAACTAACAATAATGACCGTGGGAAAATTTCCTTTGAGGATGAAGATGGGGAGTTTGATCTTGAAAGTCGCCAAGTATTGCAAGAAAGGATGATGGAATTCGATGAGTCTTGCAAGCAACTTATGGATGTGTGTAGCATCGAGGAACTTTTATCCCAATTATACGAGGCATCAGAGAGGTTCTATAATATGAGATGTGAGTATGATAAGAACCCTACAGATGCCCTCCTCCTTGAAGCATATTACCAAAATCATGTAGTAAATACTTTGAGTGATATTATTCAAAAGAAGAAAGAGGAAGAGTCCTCCTTGCCTAAAAGAGAAGAGAAATATTTGTAGCTTGGTAAACGTCTAATACATAGTGAACAAGGGGATGATTCTAAGGAAGATCATGATCATCAAATGTATGAAGAATTTATGGGTGATTTTTATGTTGTTGATTGGGGAATTGGGTATGATTATAAAAATGAAGGCCCCATAGTATCTCAAAGGAATGAGCCCAAAGAAGAAGAAAGTGCTCCCCCCTTTTGGTTAACAATATTGGTCCATGTGAAGTCCTCCCTAATGATTGGAAAGATATATTATTTATGTTCCAAGATGACGATAATTCGGTCAAAAAGCATCTTTCTACCATTATGGATAATTCCAATATCCTTTGTGCGAAAGGGATTGAGGAAGATGCTTCCTTTAGCCATGCCAGCAATAAAAGGCCTTTATTCATGTTTGAATAGTCCTCGCCTTGTTGTGTTCCTAGCCCTGAAATGGATGTTTCTGATAAAGCTCATTCCCCTAGTTTTGATGAAGAGTCGGTTTTCCCTACGGAAAATGGAGAATCATTGTTTTTACCCAGATACAATGATGGTCCCCCCTCTTGTTTTCCCAATGACCAAGATAATATCATCCTAAACGTGTCTGAGTCATTCACCCCTTCTAACCCTGAGGATGATAAGCCTAAGATAGTTCTTCATCAAAGGTTCATGTACTTGATCATTGACATTTTTATCTTCTGGTTAGAAGAAAAAATTCAATCCTCCTAGGTGTTATCTTTCCCTTATTCCAAGGTTCCTTTATATGGAATATGGTTCCCAATCCCCTAAAGACATTAGATACATTTCTAGATCAAATCCCTCACAAATAGGTATATGATATCACCTAGACTTTAAAGGAGAATTACTGCTTCCAAATAGCATGTAGTAGGTGGTCTAGATCTTACCCCAACTCTTCTTTGGGACACAATTATCTACTCAGATATATTTTCTTTTTCTTTGTACATCTCCCTCCCCTTATGATTGCTTGCACTTAGAGTTGAAGGTTTTTCTTGTTTTAGCGTATATCTCATGCTTTACTTTGTTTTCGTATCCTTTATATAGGAGAAATTTCGTGACTTGCCTATTTTTTTCTAGTATTTGTACCTTTCAAAAATTGATATCATTTAGATGCCCAAATTCCTCACATTCTGCATAAACAAACTAACATTAGTACCAAATCACTTCCATGAGCTTCCTCCTTTTGTTAGGACTTACCACAAATTGTTTTTGTTACAATCCAAATTTTTGACCTAAAGTCTTAAACCCTTTTGGTTGCTCCATCTAAATTTCCTCCTCAACCACCCCGTTTAGGAATGTTATCTTCATGTCCATCTGGTGGATCTTCCGCTCCATTTGTGATGCAAGTTTTAGAATTTCCCTGATGGACGAATAACATTCCACTAGGTCAAATGTCTCCTCATAGTTAATGCCCTTAACTTGTGAGAAGACCTTGGTCACAAACCTAGCCATATTCTTCTACACAGCCCCATTTGCTCCATACCTCACCTTGTACACCTAGTGTGAGCCTATTATATATTTTCCCTCTGGCTGTGGCACAATCTCCTAGACATTGTTCTTCACGATGGAGGACTATTCCTCCACCATGACATGCCTCCAAACCTACTGAGAGGTTGCCTCCTCATAACAAGAAGGTTCTATGTCCAACGACTCAAACATTAACACCATATATATATATATATATATATATATATATATATATATATATATAGTGTACCTTTTAGGCTACTTTCTCTGCCTAAACATAGAGCTAGTAGTGTCAGCTTACTCTTGGACATAATTAATTCACATCTCATCCCTCTTGGCTCTGTTCCTCCTTGTGTTGGGAGTCACTGACTAAGTGGTCGCCTCCACTCGTCTTGGTCTCTCCTCCTTTCTTGTAATGACTCCTGATCATCTTGTTGTGCAACCTGCTTGCCACATGATTGAGACTCAATCTGTTATCCTAGTTTAGGCTCCTACTTGTGAGTGAGTAGCTCCTCCCCATGTACTCCAACTTGGTCCCACTCCAAGGATGCCCTCGAAGCTCTGTCCTCCTAAAACCTCATGCCTCGCCAAATAATAGTCTTCTTGAATTATTGTATATACACCTGTATGCTTGAGTTGTCTCAATGTACCCCATGAAATTTCCCTTTTTAGCTGTGGGCTCTAGCTTCTTCTAGCTCTTTTTGGACACATGGATCTAAACTTTTGTGCCAAAGATGCGAAAGTGAGAAACATCTAGCTTCTTGTTTGTGAAAGCCTCCTCTAGTGTAACTTGTCCAAGCACTCTATGTGGACTCCTGTTTTATAGAAATACTATAGTGTTGCATGCCTCCATCCTTTGGCTCTTTTTTCTTGGCCTTGAAAAGATGACTTGGCATAATTGCCAAGTGTGCACCCTTTACACACATCATGTTGGTCAAATGCACACTTTCTTAGTTGACATGAGGGGGAAAGATAATATTCCTAGTTGGTAAAGGTTGTGGTCAGATTGCGTCCAAGAAGAAATATGGAGAGGGGTAAGAGTTGGAAGATCAACTAAGATAGAGGACCTAGTTGATTTAAGAATGAGTTTTCTTAAGAGCCTTCCAATTAGTAGGATTTATACCAAACACACTTTCTTCCCTTGTCACGAGTTCTTACCTCTAATGCTTTTGTCATGATTCTTCCTTCTAATGCATCCTATCTACTTTACATTGCTTCCTACCTATCACTGACAAGTAAAAGAAACCTTTTAATGAAGAAGATCACCTTAGTCATCTTTTATCTTCTTCCTTCTTATGCTTCTTTGTCTCAGGTTCTTTTACTTCCTTAGTAGAGTAGTCTTCTTCCCTGCCCCTCTTGCAATTAGGACAGTCTTTTTTGTAGTGTCCAAAGTTGTGACAACCATAACATCTTACTTTAGCCATGTTCTTCCTTTTCTTCCCAAACCTTTCAAATCTTTCTTTTCGTTTTGACACTAATTGTTTCCTTCTTTCTGATTTTTCTTTACTTTCATTCTTCATCATGTCTCCTTCTACCTTGACAAGAGACCATAACCTAATGTATGGGATAGATTCCTCTTCTCTAGAGGCAATGAGGTTACCTTGTTCATCAGTTAATGCATTTAGAATTGCTGAGAGTATTTCGTTATCTGATACTTTGTCTCCTAGATCCTTTAGTTGTTCTTTTATTTGAGATGCCTTAGAGAGGCATGATGATATCCCTTCATCTATGTTCAACTTATGAAGTTCATTTCTAATGGGATATAAATTTTCTATCGTGTTTATAGAGAAAAGTTCTTCCAGCTTATCATATATTTCTTTAGATGTTTCTAGCTTTGCTACATAGGAAATAAGTGAATCTTTGATGGATTCCTTGAGTATCTTTTGAGCCTTGAGATCCTTTTTCATGTATTCTGATAATGCTCATTCTTCGGATTGTTTGGAGACTTTCCCATGAACATGATCAATGAATTAATTTACTTCAAGGACAATGCCTATCCTATTTTTCCAAGTAAGGAAGTTTGATGCCCAACCAACTTTTGATCTTCCTTAAAAGATGGTCATTTTCCTAGATTGTATTATAATAAGAGGTACTTACTTGAGAAGAACAAATCTTCAACTTTGATGATGAACTTGTTTCTACTTGCTTCAAGTCTTTTGGAGAGGGAGGACTGACTTTTAATTCAATCTTTCTTAGAGACTTCACATCCTTTGATGAAGACATCTGAAATGTTTCTAGGGTTTATGATATGCTTGTTCTTCTTTTACTTATGATCTTTGACTTTGTTATCTTATTAGTGTGTTATTTCTAGGAAGACAATTATAAAAATAAAGACAAGTGACACAAAATATAGGCCTCTCTAGCCAGGACGAAAACCTCTCACCTCTTGAGAGGAAAAGCTGATAAAATTCTTCTTCTAGATCTTCAATTGATAAGTACCAAGACCATGGCACTGAACCCTTGACTATAGTATCCTTCCAAGACACTTGTCACCCACCTTGATCTGTTCCTCCCTTCTTCGTCTTTCCTCCTAGATAAACTTGATCTATATCTCGTTGAACTACACCTCCACAGCTTCCCTAGAGAATCTCGGTCTCTAGTTCTTCTAGAGAGAACCTTGGCCTCTCTTGTTGCCCCAAAAGAATATGCTGCCCAAACTTTGCATTGCCCTGAAGATTCTCCTTCCCAGACTTTGCACTTCCAAAAGATTTTGCTACCCAGACTTCGCACTTCCCAGAAGAATCTTCAATGTCCCTAGTAGATGATGTCCTAGAAGACACTTCGTCCTTATTCTAGCCCTCTTTCTTTTACCTCCTTCTTCACACTTTTCCAATGAATGCTTGTACGAAATGTGTGTCTCCAAATGAGGTCGATTAGGGCTATATATACCCTTCTTCATTGCCCTTTAGGCCGACTTGACAGCTGGAGTTTAGGCCGATTTCATCTTGCTTCTTCCTTATAGTTTGTAGGTCGGCTTGAAGGGGTTTGGTGACAAGTTCTTGGAGGATACTTTACATAAACAATATTGACCTTTTTGTGAAGTGTAACATGACTTCATTTACATGATGACAATGACTTTTTTGTGACTAGATGAATAAACCCTAAAGACTCTCAATAGGAGTCTTGACTCAAAAACAAAATTCCTTGCTCATGAAACCCATGAAGAAAGTCAATATAATAATTTCATTTTTCTTATTTACATCTCTTTACATAAAATGATAATTACATGTCATTATGAAGACCGAACCTAGTTACACTTTTCAATAGGCTAGAGGAGCCGCAGTGTAAGCTCAAATTTTAAAGGAGGGCCGACTAGTCAACCCCCGACTTGGGTGGGGCCCAGTTAGGTGGTCGAGTCCTGCCCCAAGTTGGGCCTCAACCAACTCACGATGAAGACCCCGACCTATGACGTTAAGGATGACCGCAAGCTTGAACCCAAAATTATTATGCATCAGCGAGAAAGGTGGAATGATGGGTGAGGTTGAATGTCACTGTGAGATTTTTGTGTAGTCGCAGCATGGTTTGGGGACTCCATTACTACATAGGAGGTAATGAGTTATTTTTGTAGAAACAAAGAATCATAGGTTGTGTGGGCCATAACTCGCAGGCCCCCGGATTGGAGCCACCATGGGATTGAATTGAGGGACCCCTGAAAATGGTAACTCTTCAAGATGTTGACGCATTAGCCATCTACTTATTGATATCTACTTTGGGGAAAGTCTCAAAATTGCAGCTTCTCATTTCATCAAGAAGCTTGACAATATTTTGGAGGTTACTCTTCTAGTTTCTACTTCAAGGTGTATGTTTCTTTCTTTGGTCGAACATGCTTTAATAAATTATTTTACAAGAATTTGGCCTTCTCATAGTTTAATGGCTATATGGGTTTAGAAGAATCGATAGGTATTAATGAAAGACAAATTAACTCACTACTTTTTGTGGCAAGGGTATTTATACATTCTTATTTTAAGCAAAAGAAGATAGGGAGCTCCAACACAGGGATGGTATGTACTTCTATAGCACCAAAGATATGTATTTGAATACTTGTTTACTATAAGTTAATTGGGCTTCAATTGAGTATGTGTAGATTCTTCTTCTTCAGTGCATGATCAAATGCAAGCAAACAATACCCTAACACATCATCCTTGCAAATTTTGGTGCCTAACCCTTCCAGCTTGCAACTATTTTCCTCTTGATTTCACTTCCACATTGTATTCAAAGTTTGCTTAACTCAACGTTAATTGAGATTGTACTTGTACCTGGCCTATCACTCATTGGAGTTTGTTACCTTATCTAGTTCTCATTGTCACACTAGGTGTTGGATTTTAAGGGTCTTAGACCTTTTAGAGTATATTGGTATTTTGGTTTATCAAATTATTTCATTTAGATACCATGGATTCACTTGGCTATCTCCTACCTAATAGGCAAGAGTTGAACATGATTTTTAACAATGAATTTTACATACATTTTGTGCATGCCATTTGGAAAAACCCCCAGAAGGGGTTACATATAAAGATGGCATTTTACCTTGAGTACTTCATGGAGGTGAGGGACAAACTCATTATCTAGTCCCCATACACAACTTGTCATTTGGGCATATTCTCTCTGTATCCCCCCAGGCCAATTTTGAGTGGGCTCACATAGACTTCAAGTTTAGACAAATCACCATATTGTACGAGTAGAGAGGATTAGTTAACTTTGTCATCTTTGTGAGGTGGAAACATAGGAGCACTACATATTTTGTGGCCCTATTTATTATGAGATCCATGGGAGATTTTATTATTTGTTTAGGTGGATTTAGACCCTATCCAACTTCTTCTACTAAGACTAGAGATGTGTAGCCCTTTATATGGAGGAGACTCTCTAGTTTCGTGCCCAAATCTCACTCAACAAATTATTTCCTTCTTTGTGGTGCTCCCATATACTAGGGTCAACAAGTGTCAAACTAAGAGAAACAATACTTACGACTCTCAATTAATGTAGACATAAGGGATTATTCCTAATCCCTAAGGACATTAGATACATTGCTACACCAAATCCCTCAAAAGTAAGTAAACAAGATCACTTAAACTTTAAGAAAAAGGTTGTTCCAAATAACAATGTAATATGCTATCTAAATATTCCCCAACTCTTCCTTACGACACCATGATCTCCTTAAAACACCATGATCTTAGTTCTTAAATCCTTTTCTTTGTACATCTCCCTTTCCTTGTGGTTGCTTCCACTTGGAATTGAGAGTTTGGAGTTGAGAGTTTTTCTTCTCCTCACATAGATTTCACGCTTGACTTTATTTTCTTCTGTAAGAAATATTTCGGCGTAAATCACATGCAGAAAAATATTTCTTACAAATGTTATAGATCACATAAGCCTCAATTCTACCATTTATTTTCTTCTCTTTTTTATATAAGAGATATTTTGATACTCTCACTTTGGATAAACATCATTATACTAAATAGTACCATTAACTTATTTTGCAATCATTTTTTGAATAAGAGATTTTATCTTATCTCGTTTATATTCCATAAGGAGGGTATCGATTTTAACTCCTTTATGGCAACCCTAGAGAATGCCCCTTCTAATATCTAATGAAAGAAAACACAAAGGCAAGTAGGGAAAGTAAAACGCATGATCGTGAATAAGTTTAGAAATCTCATAAGGTCTCGCACAACGAGGGCACATTCACGGGAAAACGTGAATGTTGACGACATAATAAGAGCAATCCACTAAAAGAAATGTCGATTGCACGAAAGTTGTCCTTTTACTAAATTTCAAAACGGAATGTCTCTTTTGAAGACGTTAGAAGGCTGGGCGAAAAAGGGCTTTTAGACGAGTAGACGAGTCTGCATATGGGTTTGCATCCATATGGAAAGTCTGCCAGATGGGTTTGCATCCATATGGAAAGTCTGCCAAGGGTAAACTGGTCCATGTCCACCTTCCCCAGAGGGGATTTAAGGTGAATCTATTCCTGGGGAATACGATTGTATGTGAAGTCTAGGATTTGGCGGATTCTCGTAGAGATTTTGACAACACTAAGAAGGAAAGTGGGTTTCATGGACAACGCTGATTACAGCTTATGCTTATGCTTATGCCAGGACCGGCCATTGTAAGGAGACCTTGGGAATGCTTTACGAAATTCAACGAATTGGCATTGTGCTACTAGCATATTCCAACCGAGAACTGAGTTGGAGTTTGAGTCTGATGTCTTCATGGAGTGCGTTCTCCTTGACATGTATGCAAAAATTTGGGAGCCTAGAGGATGCAGCAATGTGTTCGAAAAACGCCCTACGAGATGTAAGTTTAATAGAATGCGATTATTACAGGATAAGCGCATAATGGGCACATTGCAGACGCCTTGGAGTTGTTTGAGAAGATGCCTGAACAAATGTGGTCCTCTGGTATTCGATGATTTTGGGGTATACACAGAAAGGGCTTGTGGATGAAGTCTTGGAGCACTTTGAGAGATGGCCTGAGCTGAGTGTGGTGTCATGGATGGCGATGGTTGCAGCATATGTGCAAAAATGGGTATGGTGAACAGGCTTTGAAGCTTTTTCAACGGATGCTGGCAGGCGTGAAACCCAATTCAGAAACCTTTGCGATTGTTTTTGCGGCGTGTGCCAACTTGGCAGCTCTGGTGCAGGGCAGGGAAGCCCATGGAGACATTAGTAGAAGTAGATTTCTGTCTTATGCTTCGCGGGGAGTGAGATGTAAGGAAAATGCGGAAGTGTAGAAGTTGCACGCCAGGTGTTTGGCAAAATGCCTTTAAAAGATGTGGAAGATGTTGTTGCATAGAATGCAGTATTTAAGGATATGTGCAAAATAACAATGTGGATGAAGGTCTGGGACCTTTTTTAGAAAATATGCCTAAACGGGTTGCTTGGAATACAGTGATTGCAGCATATGCACAGAAAGGGCACAGCAAGGAGTCCTTTCAACTCTAGTGTCATTTAATGCAATGATTAAAGCATATGCACAGAGAGAGCACAATGATGAAGCCCTGGAACTCTTTCAGAAAATGCCCAAGGCAGACATGGTCTCATGGAATATAATGGTAGCAGGATGTGCACATACTGCACTCGTTGAAGAGGCCTTGGAGCTTTTTTAGAAATTGCCCGTGTGATGATGTCTCATGGAATGTAGTGATTACTGGATATATGCACAGAATGACTATGTTGATGGGGCTATGAAATTCCCTTATAAAAATGCCCAAATGAACTGTGTTCTAATATGCATTGAAGATCTCTTTGAGAAAAGGATTTGGAGATCTCTTTGAGAAAATGCCAGAATGAGATATGGTGTCTTGTAATGCAATCTTTGCAGGATAAGCACAAAATGGGCATTTTGAGGAAGCACTGAAGCTTTCTCAGAAATGCAATTGGGAATTGTGGTGTCAAACTCTAGAGCTTTGTCCTTGTTCTTGTGTCATGTGCCAACTTAGCAACTCTTGACCCGGGCAAGGAAGATCATGAAGTTGTTGTAACGATTGAATTGAATTCTAATGTTTATGTGGGTTCTAATTTTCCCAATTTGATCCTTTAAATAATTGTAATTGACTATGTTTGGAGTTGTTTTATGTGGGGGCACAGAATGATTGGACTATATTCTAATGTTTATATGGGGTGTCATATCTGTGATGAATTATGTTACAGTTTAATATTGTTTTTATTTCAGCTTTTATATTTCATTACCATAACATAATGATATGGACATATCAAAACATTGTATGTATTTTATATTTTACGTAATGAAGAAGCCAAACAATTGACTAAGGCACACAAGTGTCTATAGAGGCCATGATACCACATGTGGAGAATAGTGACGTGTCTAAAAAGGGATTTCTACATGTTTATCAAATCCCAAAACAGATTGCTAGATCAATTTTGTGAATTACCTTTATTTTCCCTATTTAGAAATCCAAGCCAATTATTTAATTGGTAGAAGTTTTCAACTACCAAAATTATGAGAGCATAGGATGTATGAGAGCATAGGATGGTAGTTGATAGAAGCCCCTCAACAACAAATGCAAGAATGGTCAAATACCTAATTGATGGAGTGATGGCAATTATTCCCATGCAAGGGGTTTGTGAAACAATCACATTGTCTGTTAAATGAGGAATGGGCAAGTGTATCCATCTTGGAAAATTGTGGATGACCCCAATTTTTTGAGAAGAAGAAAATCACGACCGAGAGAAGGGGGTCACGTGCATGAGAAGGTGGAGGGTTGTTTTTGCATGTAGATAAACAATAGAAGAGAGTTGAGGCGAGTAAAGTGATTTCCATTGAGAAAATCAACCACAAATCCCTGGTTCAACACCTTGATTTCATGTGAGAAATTTCTCAAAAAATCACTAAGTCCTTTATTGCATTGCAAGTCCTTTAGTGCCTCAACATTACGTTGCTCTATTTCAAATTCAATCTACTATGGCTCTAGGATCTTGAGGCCATGGAAATAATCTTAGAGAAATGGAGAAAATGGGTTATTGGGTCTCTTATTCTACTACGTAGACTAAAGATGTGTTGCCCTTTATATGTAGGAGACTCTCAGGTTTCATGTGCACAATATTTAGGCTCATTGTTGTCGAGATCTCACTCAACAAATTACTTCTTTACGATGCTCCCATATGCTACGGTCACCAAGAGACAAACTAACAACAACATTAATTATGACTCTTGATTAGTGTAGACTTAAGGGATTGTTCCCAACCCCGTAGAGATATCAAAGACATTGCTACACTAGACCCCTCACCAATAGGTAGATGAGATCATCTAGACATCAAAGGAGAGTTGCTTATTCATAATTTGGCCTTCCAGGAGAAATTTGACCTTTCTCGGAAATAATTTTGCCTCACAGCTAATTCGACCTTGGCAAACATATTCTCTTAGTAAATTATCTCGGCCTTAATAAAATAGGTGTTGTTGCTGTGATGATCAATCATGTTTCCAACTCCCACGATCACCTACAAATAAACTCTCCAATTAAGCACTTGTGAGGAATTTGGATGACCCTGCCTTATTGATCTCATCCCAACTAGTCTTCTTTAGTGCATAATCAAATTTCACTTATGCATCTTATTCAAAGTTCCATTGACTCATTGTCAAGTTGGGATTGTACTTGTACTTGGCCTATCACTCATCAAAGTCCATTGCCTTGTCTAGTCCTTGTGGTCACACTAGGTGTTGGTTCATAAGGGTCTTAGACCTTTTAAAGTCAGTTGGTATTTTGGTTGATCAAGTTCCTCCATTTAGATACCATGGATTTACTTAGCCATTTCCTACCTTCTAGGTAGTAGCTGAACATGATTATTAGGGATGACATTTATAGACAATTTGTGCACACCACTTGGAAAAATCCCCAAGAGGGGTTACATCTAAAGATGACCTTATACATTGAGCACTGCATGGAGGTGATGGATGAAATCATTATCCAATCCCCATCCACAACCCATCATTGGGCATATTCTCTCTACATCCCTCTAGGGTAGTGTCAAGTGGGCTCACATGGAATTTGAGTTGAGACAGGCCACCGTATTGTATGAGTAGAGAGGATCTTCCAACTCCTACATCTTCATGAGATGGAAACACAGGAGCACTTCATATTATGTTTCCTTATTTATTATGAGATCCATGAGAGATTTTATTATTTTCTTAGGTGGTTTTATACCCTATCCAACTTCTTCCGCTATGTAGACTAAAGATGTGTTCTTCTTTATATGTAGGAGACTCTCAGGTTTCATGCCCACAATGTTTAGGCTCATCGTTGTCTAGATCTCACTCAACACATTACTCCTTTACGATGCTCCCATATACTATGGTCACCAAGAGACAAACTAATAGAAACATTAATTATGACTCTTGATTGGTGTAGACTTAAGGGATTGTTCCCAACCACCCTTAGAGACATAAAAGACATTGCTAGACTAGACCCCTCACCAATAGGTATATGAGATCACCTAGACATAAGGAGAGTTACTTATTCATAAGAGGATTTGGTTCTTCCAATTTAATTCAACCTCTATAAACAAAAATGGCTTTGCTACAATTAGATGGATTTGATGTGATAATCTGACCATTCAAGGGAGCTCCACCTCTTGTGAGATAATCTGGTCTTCCAGGAGAAATTTGAACTTCCTCATAAATAATTTTGCCTCACAGCTAACTTGACCTTGGCAAATAAATTCTCCTAATAAATTATCACGACCTTAATAAAATAGGTGTTGTTTTCGTGATGATCAATTATGTTTCCAACTCCCATTATCACCTACAAATAAAATCCTCCGATTAAACACTTGTGAGGAATTTGGATGATCTTGCCTTATTGATTGGTTAGGGTGGATAGTTTCACCACCAAAACTAATCTTGATTAATTAGGGTGGATGGTTCCACCACCGAAGCTAATCTCCATGAGGGTTCGCACCCTAACACAAAGCTCCAAGAGCTCTTGGATGAATTATAAAAAAACAACAAATTCATATCCAATAGTAAGCTCCAGTCTTCCTTTTATTGGCATGGGTTATTAGAATACCATGGTTTATTACCACAGGCCTCAGTTTTCCCCTTTTTTAATAAAGTGACTTTATAATTTTTATTTTTATTTTTTCCCAAAGCCACTTAATAACACCCTTTCTATTTAATTATTCATTGTAACTTCTAAATGTTGCTCTTTTCACTCGAATGAAAGTCAAACAATTATATTAATTGATTCTCCTTCTTCTCTATAACCTATGAGAATCAAATAGGCTACTGGGACAGTGACCATTAGGAAAAGGGACATTACAGTCCTCCCTTTCTGAAATTGCTTGTCCTCAAGCAATCTAGAACCCACATACCAATTCCAAGGTCCCAAACATGTTTGTAGAATGTTCTGGCATATAAATTTTGTACCATTTCAACCCAACCGAATCCTGTATTACTAGCTCATTTTTCCATACCTTGAAGCACTCCACTAAAATGTGAATTGACCTTCATAAAATTCTTAGTGAAATTGAAGAGCATAGCTCCTCATGATCCAGCTTCATAACATCTCCCACAAAATCTCGTAGAATAGAACCAATATAAGGTTGCTCCAGAATCCCATCTTCCACCTTGAATTCACATGATGGAAGATCAATTTCTATGGTAAGCAAGAGCCTTGTCGCTAAAGACACACCTCCACACTTAATCATGTTGCTATATGTTGAATATCAACTGGATGGTTGAGTGTTGTGTAAAAAAAAATTGAATACCTGGGAACACAATGAGTTAGAAATGATATTATTTAAATGGCTTGGTTGTTGCAACCTACTGTAACATGCTTCATCTATCCAAATTTGGAGAATCCTTTTGTAACAATCTTTGGTCCATAAAGTATCAACTTGGTCCACCAATTTACCCATGACATAATCATGTTGCCTTATCGAATATTGCATGGTTGAATTGAGGTGATGTTTAGTTGAAGATCTCATGCACCTAAAATACCATCTAGTAATGTAATGGAAAGTTAATGCATCGAAGAAGAAAATATGACCGTGTCCCATACATTGACTAATACTCTCTATATAGGTTATCCTTGTCACATCACTCTGCCTTTATCTTCTGCCCTTTCTCACTTGGACAAGCATTTAACACACTTAGTTTAAGGTTATTAAAATCTATAGGATGCAAGTAGCTACCCTGCTCAGCATTACTCAAATTTATTAAGTATTTATCCCTGGTAAGATTGCTAATGGCCTTTCAATGATACATAATCAATTTGAGACAATACTCCTAAGCTAGGTTGTGAGTTGCCCAATTTACATGATAATGGTTGGGTGTCATTTTTTGCTACCTCATATACGTCTTCATTCTTGATTATGCTCTTTATCTTTTTTGCTGAAGCAATCTTAGGGGCACTGTTTGTCATGCCTCTCACGATTACTTTCTTACCATCCTTGGAAATGAATTCCATGTCCATGGTATGGTAACTTTTCCAATGCTTCCTTATAGAGATCAACAATTGAACGCCCAATACCATGTTAGTGTCTGCTAGATTCACCACATAGAAGTCGCCAACCATGGTGTAGTTTCCCATCTTTAGTTCTAGTCATGAAGCCTTTCTAGTTCATGTCATGTCGAACCCACCTGCCACCTCTACATCGAAAACCCCAAATTCCTTTGTAGGGATGCCTCTCCTGGATACTAACACCAAGTCAATAAAATTGTGAGTAGACCTGCCATCAATTAGGACAATGACACATTGCCCTTGTATTATTCCTTTGACCTTGAAGGTATGGTAACTTGGAAACACTTGAAAGTGTGGCTATGGTGCCACCCCCAATCTCCAAATGTGGTTGCTCATCGTTTATATTGTTATGCTCATTGTCTTGAACTAGTCTTATTTCTTCTTCCTCAACACTATTTGAATGTACCTCAATGTATTGCACTTTTTCTTTTCCCTTGCACTTGTGTCTTGCTTCCCAAGGCTCCTTGCAATTGAAATAGAGTTTCTTCCCCCTCAGGTCATCTTGAGTCTCTCCATCCAATCTGCTTTTCCCAAAATCCTCTTTTTGGAAAGGCTTCTTGTCTTCATTTTGATTGGGATGTGAAGGTTTGGAAAGGACCTTTTTGGGAACTGCATCCTCTAGATCCCATGTCCTAATAATGCCATCGTGTAAGGACCCTGTCTTGAAGGCCTTAACCTAACCATGTAAAATTTCAACTAGTCCCTCAATGAATAATATGACCACCCTGTGTTTTGACACATCAATCACCATGACTGCTAATCTCTGAAACTAAAAAATGTATGTATAAGGTGTACCTGTCTGTTTAAGCTATGCCATATTTTTGAAGTGTAACTTCGGGTTCTTCCCAAACTAATTGATCAATCTTTGTGTGAACTCCATGTAAGAGGTGATGTTAGAGTGTCCCAAGTTGATCAACCCATGGTACCAACATTCATGAGCTTCACCTTCAAAATTTAGTGTAGCATATTGTATGGATTTTGTCTCTATCATAGGGTTGAGTTGGAAATATGTTTCCAACTTATGTACCCATGCTTTGTCCATGCAACTAGATGAACCATCAAAAGAAGGGATGATTATCTTGATTTATCTAGGAGCTCATAATTTTGTGACCCCTGATCATAATCTTTTGGCTTGTTCCTATACTTGAAAGCAAAAAAATCTTATAGGGACATTACTGCATGAAACTCATCTCCTAATGTCCTCTACTCTCTTAGATAATTAGTAAAATATTCACCTTGCCTTTGTTTCTCTTAGTTCTCTACTAGCTGCACTTCCAAAAAAATTGGTAAGAGGGGCCTAGATGTTACTCTGTTTGATGATTGTGAATTATATTAGGTTATGCTATAAGTGTTGCTCACCTCAACATGTTGCCCATAGTGGCCATTTGACCCTCCAATGCCATTGTTGTTGACATTTTGTTGATTCCATTGAATAATGGCCATAGACTGAGTGAAAACCTACACCAACTCTTGCTTCCCGTATGCTATAGTTTGCACAACTCCTGTTGTCCTCTTGCCAAGTCATTTAGGAAATCCATGATGCTCCCAAATTGCTAATTGTTTTTGTCACTTATTTCTTCTCCTTCTTCTAATTCAAAGTGAGGGAGATATTTTTCTTTTCTCAGTCTCCTGTTTCTTTTCTTAGTCTCTTGTAAGTAATGTATGCCCTGTCCTCTTGAGTCATCAAAGTATTGTGTATAGGCTAGTAGAAAAACTTTCTCTAATACCAGTGTAATGTCTCTAACCAAAATATGCCAATAAATCTTGCAATAATTCTCAAAATTTTCTTTCATACATTTTCATAAACACTTTGTATAAAATCGTTTCTTTAAACATTGTATGCAAAGAAGAGAACCTTTCTGGTAAATACATTTATTCAAACATTTTGCATGCATACAAATTAGAATAGCTTACCTGACACATGAATAGCAATAACTCAACCAATTTATTTCTTAATTTTGGAGCATGACAATACATGCCAATATCTTCATTGATGCAAAATTTGGAACCTGTGAATTGCTCCTGTAAATGACACCACTGGTTGAAGAATTTTGTTGGAGTAAATAACTTCGGAAAATTTATTGATATTGTCCCAAGAGAAAATGTAGCCTCCCTAGGAAGAATGTGGCCCCCACAAATTAGACTCAGATTCCATATTGAATTCGACCCTCCAAACCATTTGGCCTCCTAGAATAACATTGACCTTTACAAATTTAATCAGCCCCAATAATAACACAACCTCTCCACAAATAAACTCAATTTCTACAATAACTTGAGCTCTCCACAAATAAATTCAGTTGCTGCAATATTCTTTGCAAATAAATTTGACTATTGCAATAACTTGACCTCCGCAAATAAATTCAACTGCTGTAATAACTCAAGCTCTCTAGAAATAAATTTAGCTGCTACAATAAAAGATCAGTCTCCTAGTGGATTTGGTTCCTCCAATTTAATTGGCCTATAGAAACAAATATGGCTCTACTGCAATTATATTGATATGTGCGATAATCTGACCATCCAAGGGAATTCCACCTCTTGTGAGATAATTCATCCTCCAAGGAGAAATTCGACCTTCCTCACAAATAATTCGGCCTCACTCCTCCTTCCAGCTCCCACGATCAATTACAAATAATCTCCTCCAATTGAGAACTTATGAGGAATCTATATGACCCCTCATTAAAAAATGAGGGTGGATAGTTTGACCACTGAAACCAATCTTGATCAATTAGGGTGAATCGTTCCACCCCTGAAGACCTGAGCTGAGTGTGGTGTCACAGGATGGGCATGGTGAATAGGTTTTGAATATTTTTCAACGAATGTTGTTAGGTGTGAAAACCAATTCAAAAACCTTTGCGATTTTTTTGCTATGTGTGCCAACTTGGCAATTTTGGCGCAGGGCAGGGAAGCACATGGAGACATAAGTTGAAGTGGATTTATGTCTTATGTTTTGTGTGGAGTGACATGTATGGAGAATACAAAAGTGTAGAAGTTACACACCAAGTGTTTGGCAAAATGTGTTCAAAAAATGTGGTTTCATAGAATGAAATACTTAAGGATATGTGCAAAATAACAATGTGGATGAAGGTATGAGAGTCTTTTAGAAAATGTCTAAATGTGATGTATGTTGTTCCTTGGAATACAATGATTGCAACATATGTACAAAAATGGCACAACAAGGATTCCTTTCAACTCTAGTGTCATTAAATCCAATGATTAAAGCATATGCATAGAATGAGCACAATGATGAAGCCTTGGAACTCTTTAAGATAATGCCTAAGGAAGACATGGTCTCATGGAATGCAATGATAACAGGATGTGCACATATTAGACTTGTTGAAGAGGCCTTGGAGTTTTTTTTTTGAAATGCTCATGAGATGTTGTCTCTTGGAATGTAGTGATTACTGGATATGCACATAATGGCCATGTTGATGAGGTTATGAAATTCTTTGATAAATTTCCTAAATGAGTTGTGGTCTAATGGATTATGATAATTGTAAGATGCACATACAATGCATGCATTTAAGACCTTTTTGAGAAAAGGCATTGAAGATCTCTTTGAGAAAAATTCCTAAATGAGATATGGTATCATGGCATGCAATCATTATAGGATATGCATAAAATTGGCATTTTGAAGAAGCAATAAAGCTTTCTCAAGAAATGCAAGTAGGAATTGTGGTGTCAAACTCTAGAGCTTTGTCCTTGTTCTTGTGGTATGTGCCAACTTAAAAACTATTGAATCGGGCAAGGAACATCATGAAGTTGTAGTAAGGATTAGATTGAATTCTAATGTTTGTCTGCGGTTTCATGTTTGCATTTTGATCTTCTAAATAATTGTAATTGATTATGTTTAGAGTTGTTTTATTTTGGAATAGAAGGATTGGATTACATTCTCATGTTTATGTGGCGTGTCATGTCCCAATTTTGATCCATGAAATAATTGTAATTAATATGTTTAGAGTTGTTTGATTTTGGCATGGAAGGATTGGATTACATTCTAATGTTTATGTGGGGTGTCATGTTGCCATTATGATCCTTTGACTAATTGTAATTAATTATGTTTAACATTGATTTTAGTTTGGCATGGATATTTTATTACCATGACATATTGATTTGGAAATATCAAAACATTGAATGTATTTTATATTTTAGGTGATGAAGAAGCCAAACAATTGACTAAGGCACAAGTTCCTATAGAGGCCATGGTACCAAAACATGTTTAGTAAATCTCAAGACACCTTGCAAGATCAATTTTTTGAATTACCTTTATTTGTCCATTTTCAGAAATCCGAGCCAATTATTGAATGGGTGTGCAGAGGATTGGTGGTAGTTGTCATCTCCCAAAATTATGAGAGCACATGATGGTAGTTGAGAGAGTAATCTCAATAAAAAATGCAAATAGTGGGAAAGTACCTAATTGATGGAGTGATTCCTTTTATTCCCATGTAAGAGGTTTGTGAAACAATCACCTTGTTAGTTAAATGAGGAATGACCATGAGTATCCATCTTGGGAAATTGTGGATGACCCTTGCTGCTTGGGAGAAACAAAAATCATGGTTAAGAGAGGGGAGTCATGTGCACAAGAGCTAGGAGGGTAATCTTTGCATTTATACATAAAATATAAGACATTTGAGGTGAATAATGTTAGAATTTATTGAACCCAATACCCAGTATTTAGTTCCCAACAATTATTAACTAATCGAATACACGAATAAGTTTCTAACCAAAAAAATTATTTAGCAGAAGAAAAATTACTTGATTTGAATCACATACACAAACAAATTGTTTCCCAATCAACAGTTCTTCATTAATAAATTAATCGCGAAACTTACTTGGGCTCCTATCCTAGGATAATGGCCCAACTGAGAAAATACAAAACTGATCACTAGCCTCACTACACTCTCTCAGAGCCAACACATGCTCAATGAGAAGCCTCTCTCAATCTTGAGTTGTTGTTGTTGTCCTTCTCCTCACCTTAGCCCTGCTTTTATAACTTCACATTGATCCAAAACCCTAATCCTAACCTTAACCCTAATTTAAAAGTGATGGACAATTGCGATTAGATCTCACCTCACTTGAGATTGATGACTAAGATTACAACTTAACCACTAAAGTAAATACTTTACTTTATCTAAGTTTTATTTTATCTCAATAAGCCAAAACATAATTATGTGTTTTTTCCTAACTTAATCTTGGGCTAAGTTACATATTCTAAGGTGATATGTGGGTGAATTCTACATGCCTAGACACAAGCTTGTGCTAAAGTACCTGCCTGAGCTACAAACTTCAACACTACCTCTTAGTGAGGGAGGTACTTCTGGAAAACCTCCTCCACCTAGATCTATCTCCAAGTGTTACACAGTAATTTGTCACTGTCTTCATCCCAATCCCTCTACTGTGTCATGTGTCAAATAAACATGTTCATATCTTCCCACCAATGCAAGAAGATTAAGCAAATGCTTTCTAATGCTTCCAATTGACCCTCATTCCCTAAGTTTTTGCCTCGTCGCGAGTAAAACCTTAATATACGCGACAGACCTCTGTCATAAACGGTCTCATCGTGACTCCGTCGCAGGTGTACACCTGTTTCCTGCGACGGTCAAATTTCAAGTCCCGGTGCGAGGCTATTAACTATCTATAGCGACGATCGGTCTGCATGCATTGCTTCCTAGCGATGTCGTCACTGAGACTTAGTTCACGACCAGTGACGATCAAGATTGGGTGAATTTGTTCCAAGAGTCGGCCTTCTGGATGTCTCTAGACCTGGTTGTTTGGTCAGTTTGGGTTGCCTTTTCCCCCTCTGGGATGGTAGTTCCATCTTTTGTGCTACCTTTTTTGAGGATAATTTCCATCTCCCTCATTTCATGGAGACTCCTTCTCCTATAAAATCACTCACCATTGCTATGATCTGCTAGTTCTTTTGGTTGTATAGTGCTGCTAGTGCATTTGAGTTTGGTAGATAGCTTTGGTGTGAGTGTGACAAGTGTGGGATTGCTAAATAGTTTGCAAGAGGTTGTGGAGTGCCCTTAACCTTGTATTAATGCTTGTGAGTGAGAGAGAGATATTGTTGTTTGGGAGACCTATTTTTGAGAGTGAATGCTTGAAGAATCATACTGGCTGGACCCTCCGAGAAGGCTTCCGATGTCAAGACTTGGTTGTAAGCTTTGCTCTTGATTTATTATTAATACAATCAATGATGATTTCTTATGTCTTGTATGTAATTTACTTGATAGCTCATGACTTCTTGACTTTATGAGTAAATAGATCATTGTTGTTCTCGGTTACGTGCTCTGTTGTTTTCTTGTGGTGTTTCAGGTTGATTGCTAATTAAGAAGGAAACGGAAGCTGGAGCAGCGCAACGGAACTTCATCAACCACCGGTTTGAGGTAGGCCTTCAACGATGACTATTTAAGGCAATCAATTGTTGTTTTGTCTTTGTTATGACTAGACCCACTTTAGGGCTAAAGGGGTTGTCTCTGTTCGCAGAGGGAACACTTTCCTACTTCACAAGTTGGTGACTCCGCTGGGGAGTCCTTCGTATGTTTTTCTCTTGTTTGCTTTTGTTTGGTTTTGATTTAGTGTCTCTTGAATTTTGGGGTTAAATTGTTAGTCTTTTGGGTTACCTGGGTCAATCTGGGAAGTCCCTTTATTATCTGTAAGGATAGACTGATCTTTGTTTGGGAGTTTTCGTTCGTCTTTCATTGTTTTTAAGTTCGTCGCTGGAAAAAGCTTAACAGTCATGCTAGCGTCGTCTTGTCTCTATTTTAAAGTTCCGTGCATCACTGAATCCTGTCGTACAGTGGTGACGATTCTGGAATTCAGCCCGTCGCGGAAGAGACGTGCACTATAGCGATGACGTCACTCTGTTGCTACGGCTAGTGGCTGATTGTCCCTAGTTGCTGGTGTTATGCCCGCAAAGATTCTTGTAGAGTTGTTTTTTCAATTCTACCTCCTGAATTCACCAGTCTTGTTAATCCCTTGTTATATTTCTCTTGCCCATTAGTTTGTTTTTAATTGCTTCTGGTTAAGATACTCTCTCTTTGGTTTCATTGAGTGGATCTTGCATTTTTGGCTTTGTGACCTAGTTTTTTCAAATTTTTGAATTACTTGGCTTGGTTGCTTGTCTGTCCAAGGTTCATCTGCAACCATCTTGTTGATTTGTTTGAGGTTTCTTCATTGTTTGTTTCTTGCTAGTTGATTTTTAGTGACAATTATTGAACCAATTTTTGATATTGATTCGATTTCTTTTCACTACCAAACATAGATCACAATTGTTTGGATCGATTGGTTCACACTTGCTTGTTTGTCTCTTTAAATTCAAAACAATCAAAATCAAAAGACTGCATTCATTTAGTATACAAAAGTGAAAGTATATTTGCATTTCAAGTTTTCATGTTTGAGAAATTGGAAAGCAAATTTAAAATCTATCATCAGTAGTATCGATGCACTGTAGGATTGATGTGTTTATGCGTTGTGTCTCTTAGCTGATCTTGGTTTTGTCTTGGTTTGGGAATGATCTCTCTACCCTCCTGTAGGTAGGTGTTCATTGAAATAAAAGATGCTTTACTCATTCTAGCTGCATCCTAGGTTTTTTTGATATACATACGGTAAGGCTTGGAAACTGAAACATAATTCAAGAACAACTCTAAAATGAACTGAATGAACTTAACAACGAATTGGAACATAATGCACATTATTTAGAGGTCTAGGCTAGAGACGTGCTTCGGCATCGTTAAACCTAGTCATTATTGCTTTCACTTAAGGTTGGGTGATTCCTCCTTCTGTGACTCAATAGCTGCCTAGTATGCACTTGTGCTCCCAGTACCGTCGAGTATATGTTGGGAGACCCCACTAGGTTATCATCCTATATCCTTAGGAAGCCGTGTCTACTGCCTTGAAAACTGTAACGCGCCAAACATAGCATTCAGGAAGATTGACTACCGTATGGGAAGTCCTTGGTTTCATATGATCGCTAATGTGTATATGCAGTTTTACGAGTTGTATGGTAAACCTTTTTCCTAGTTTCTCCAGAGTAGTCACTTTCGTTCCTTTTCAGACTCCTTAAAATAAAAGGTCCATTTGAGCACTTGTCCTTTCAGGCTCATTAGATATTCGAAGACGACTAGAGTCATCTTTTCGTCCTTTTCTTCACTCTGTAAAGATGAAAAGGTCAAGTTCTGTTCCTGTGTCTTAAAACTTATTCGACCACGTTCACACTTACCTTATGAGATCTTGTTTCGTTTTAGCTTGCATAGGGTTGTCTTCATTACTTGATTAGTTTTCCCTAGGGTTTTTGAGTTAAATCATCCTCGCGGAATCACCGATCCCGTCTCCCGTTCCAAGCGACCAAGGATCTCCATCTTCTGTCACTCCTGAGGTACCGGTTGTTAGTGATACTCTTCCTGTCATTCCGAGTATCCAACTGCTTAACTCTCGCGCTCCGGAAGAAGAGTCTTACCATATTCATTGGAACCCCATTTGGGAGCTTTCCGAAGAAGACTTTCCCCTTACTCCTCCCGGTGTTTCGGTCCCAATGTCTTGCTTTGACATGGATGAAACGAACCCCATCACGGGTGAAGAGACCTTTATGGCAAGTGGTGAAATCCCTATACCTACGGAAACTTCACCCTTTCGTGTCACCCCTCTTGGTATCACGTTGCCTCTACGCTATAATGCTCTGGCTGATATCATA
This sequence comes from Pinus tabuliformis, assembly GCA_031772625.1. NCBI lineage: Eukaryota > Viridiplantae > Streptophyta > Pinopsida > Pinales > Pinaceae > Pinus > Pinus tabuliformis. Next base: position 306,283,029 of record CM062807.1, read on the forward strand.
GGTTCTAGGTCTCCCCTTACAAGTTCCATGTGGTCTTGTACTGTCACTCCGACTTCGGAACCTTTTACTCCCCAGATTCACAATGTGACTGTCACATCTGTTCCGACTATTCCAATCGTTTGTGTGGCTTCCTCAACCCCCATTGTTAGTGCCATCACTGCATCTTCAGTTGTGACCACTGTTGCCGGACCTTCAGCTGGTCCTCCAAATAGTGGCCCGTCAGCATCCACATCTGGGGTTGTTAACCCTAGCCTTAGTGCCCCACCTTCTTCTGGTTCCATTCCAGCAGGGGGGCATATGATCAATATTTCCAAGCTCTTCAGAATCTGGATCCACAAAATCTGTTTCATTATTATGATTCTCGAGGAGCCCATATTTATCACCCTGGACCCATAGCATCTCAACCTGCGGTTGAGGTTTCGGTTCCGTTATCAACCTGCGGTTGAGGTTTCGGTTCCGTTATCTGTTGCTTGGGGTACCACCACTTATCATGGTGGCCAAGCACAACCTTCAAATTTTCAAGGTCCACCCTATCAAGGTCAACCGTCTTACGGGTAGCTGTCTCACGGACAACCGTATTACAGGCAACCTTATCCAGGGAAACCTGTTGGCCCACAAGGACAACCCATCTAGGGACAACCTTCGGCCTTCAGTGGTTCTTCTTTCACATACTTTGAGTAATCTTCTGGCAACCCAGGACAACCTTACATCCAACAAGGCCAACTTGGTGCTCAGTAAGGTCACCCTTCTGGACAAGTTGGTCAGCCTCAAATTCAACAAGGCCAACCAATTGTTTAGCCTACTCAACCATCTGGTTAGTCTGGAAAACCTTCAGTTGCGCAAGGTCAACCTAATACCCAACAAGTTCAACCTTCTGGGAAAATGGGTCAACCTCAACCTCAACTGGGCCTACCTTTTAGCCAGATGGCTCAGCCTTAGTTTTCCCAAGGACATCTGTCTGGGCCTGCTCAACTGGGCACTCAAGCGCTCGTTGTTTCTCAAGCTCCACCCAGTTTTCAGCCCCAGTCTGGGCTTCGGACCCAATTCAGTCTCCAAACTCAAGTTAGATCCCAAACCCAACATGCTTATCAAACGCAGCCTGGTCCCCAGGCTCAGTTTGGAGCCCAGCCGCCTTATGGTTTCTAGCAGCCCCAAGGGCAAACTCAATTTACCCCATACCAAAATTATCAATAGCCGCTGGTTAACCCTTATCAAAATTTTCAGCAACCATATGTTGCTCCTGCAGGACAAGTTGGTAATCAGTGGAATGCTGGGGGTCAAATCTAGGGTCAATCGCCTAGTTACAGTTATAACCCCTATGGACAAAATCCCTACGGACAAAACCTTTATGGGCCAAATCCGTCCGGAAAAAATCAATGGGGGCAACCGAGAACTGGATGGAACTCTGGTGATGCTTCTTACCCGCGGCCTCAGATGTTCTTTAACCCTCAATTACCCTTTTTGGCGACATTGGAATTACTGGATGTGTCCAAACTGACAAATGATCCCATTCTTCATAATCCGTATTGGCCACCGATTTCAACTAAAATCCCCGGTGATTGTCCCAAATTTGATGGTAAGGCTGGAGAAGATCCCCAAGCTCATGTCATGACTTATCACCTATGGTGTTCATCAAATTCATGGCTTGATGATTCAATCCAGCTCCGCCTTTTCCAACAGACTCTCACTGGCTCTGCCGCAAAATGGTATATTGAGCTAGCTTGCGGATCTTTTTAGGACTTTAACTTGCTGGGTATGGCATTTTTAACTTATTTTCAGTCGCTGATTCGATATGAAACAGGCACACATCTCCTGACATCCTTAAAGCAGAACACGGCCATGCATATCTCCGATCATATCCATGAATGGAGGAGACGTCGTCATTTGATTAAGTTCTGGATCCCTGATCAGCTTCTAATTGACTGGTTCACAACCTCATTCGTTGGTCCGATAGCCCGGGACATTGCTATGGGGGCATGTGTAACTGAAGAGCAAGCTATCGCGCATGATCAGTATCTCGACTTGGTTTACTCCCAGTCTGGTACGCTATATGATTATTTTCCTGATGCTCCGCGACCTGGAACTTCTAAAGCCCCGTCAACACCATCTGTTGACGGTGTCATCGGTTCTGTTAATGCGTCCTCTAAAAAATCTTCTGCAAACCCTGGGAAGCAAAAGTCTAACGCTCCGAATGAAAATGCTTCTCAGGCCGTATCCAATTCTGGTAACACTTCCGAGGTTAACGTCGTTTAGTCCACCGCGGGGGACAAAACTTCGAAAGGAAAGAAGAAGGGAAAAGGAAAGAATAAAGCCGATCAACCGAAGCAAGATTCCCCTAAACCTCCAACCGAGGAAGGTGCCAAGCGCAAGCCTAAGTATCCTTGTCTTATTTGCGACGAGGATCACTATACTAAAGACTGCCTAAGGCGGTATGAAGTTATTCATTTGTTAAAGGGTGCCCCTGGGACTCCTGCTGTGCTCAAAGAGCCTTTTCCCTCACAACAGACTCAAATGGTGGCTGATCCATCTCAATCCTATTCTCCCTTCGGTTCTCAAGTATTTATGGCTGGGAAAATTCCCATCCACATCAGTACTCAGTCAAAAGAGTATCCTTCGCCTGTCGGGAAGGAAACTGAGGTCCCCTCTAGTGCTCCTTCGTCCAGTTCTGGTCCGCTCCATATCGAGCGACCTAGTATTGAGTCAGTCATCTGACCTCCTTCTAAAGGGGTGCTCTGGAAGTCTTCTTACAACCCTAATGCTCGTGCTGCACAACACTATAGCATCGTTGAGGACTTAGCCTAGGCTCTGTCAGCTATGTCCACATTAGAGGTCCTCTAGAGCTGACCCTCTCAGCGGAAGTCGTTGCTATCGGCCATCGATGCATTGACCCGACTGACTCAGATTTGATCACTTTTGACCTAGACAATCATGTACCGATATTGCCTCACCAAATTGCCTTCCTTATTCAAGTCATCATCAATTCTAAAACTATTCACCACACTGTCATTGATGAAGGCACTTCTACTTGCATTATGTCTATTGCTTGTTGGAAGGCTATCGGTTCTCCGACTCTAAGTCAGTCTCCCAATACCTTGGAAGCTTTCGATGGGAGAGTCTTCTGTCCTTATGGTATAATCCCGCATCTGGCTATTACCTGGGAAGGGAAGACGGTCGAAGTGGAGGTGGAAGTTGTCGATGCCAATTTAACTTATAACCTCCTTTTAGGACGAAGTTGGACATATGCCATGCAAGTTGTGGCTTCATCTCTATTTCGTGTCCTTCGTTTTCCCCATCAGGGGAAGATTGTCACGGTAGACCAGTTGTCCTTCTTCGCCTCTTCCTCTTCCGATGGCAACGTGCCTTTCGTGGAACATACCTCCGTTTCATATGAGAGTGTGGGTGCTAGACTTTTTAAAGATCCTACCCTTATGGGTGTTTTTTCACTCCCACCTCCCAACATCACTCCCGTTCATATGATTTCTGTTTGTTCTAATCCTTAGGTTCTTCCTCCTGTTGATCGGGTAGAATCCTGGGGCAATATGATGCCGTTGAGTCCTATCGAGCTCAACTACGTCGAAATTGTTTATGTATCGGCTTCATCTCCTGACCCTGCTCCTTCGAGCAGAGCTCTCGACTTGTACATCCAATACCCTTGGCTCAGAGATGGCACTTCTTCAAACCCTTTACAAGAAATCTTTCCGTTTGATGAAGCAATTATGGAGACTATGTCTTTTGAGGAACCCCCTTGGTCTGATCATCACCATCGTTCCTTGTTTCTCTATACCCATGGGGCAATGCTTACTTGTCTTGAGCAGTTTTCTCCTTGTATCCCCTTCCAACCCCTTCAGACGCCCATCCAAATTCATCAATTTTTCTTTGAAGGCAACATGGGGAACATTACGCAAACTCAGCCTATCAACATCTTTGTTAAACCAGGGGTTGTCGAGCACATTCATATCAGAGTAACTTGTACTCCGGAGGAGATTCAGCTTTATACTAATCTTTTTCGAGAATTTCGTGATGTTTTCGCTTGGTCTTACGAAGAGATGCCCGGCATCGATCCTAGCATCGTGGTGCATGAAATACCTACATATATGGGTGCCAAACCTGTTCGACAACATCTACCTCTCGTGCACCCCCGAAAGGCTGCAGCTATTAAAGCGGAAGTCGAAAAGCTTCTTAAAGCTGGCTTTATTTACCCTATCCCGCTCACAGATTGGGTTTCTAATATTGTCCTTGTGACCGAGAAACAGGGCACTATTAGGGTATGTGTTGATTATCATGACATTGATCGTGTCTGTCCCAAAGACAACTACCCTACACCTTTCATTGACCAGCACATGGATGAGTGTACTGGGAGTGAGATCTATTCATTAATGGATGGCTTTTCTGGTTATAACCAGATTAATATCTCGCCTGCGGATCAACACAAGATTGCCTTTATCTACTTGTGGGGTACTTTCGCTTATAAGAAGCTCCCTTTCGGTCTAAAAAATGCTGGTGCTACCTTCCAGCGCGCAATGTTTTTGGGATACCCCTTTTCTTTGGGCTACCACTGCACAAGAGTCATTCAAGTAGCTCAAGGCCCTCCTTGTTTCTGCTTCGTTGTTACGTCCGCCTGATTATCACCATGACTATACTCTTTATTTAGCCGCTGCCGATAGCACCATCGACATGGTTTTGGTCCAAGACGATGATGATGGTACTGAGCATGTTATTTATTATCTCAGTCACAATTTACTTGATACAGAAACTCGATATGCCTATGTCGAGAAGTTGGCATTGGCATCCGTTCACGCCATCCAACGTTTCTGCCACTATATATTATTGCGCACCACGATGGTGATTTCTGACTGCAACCCAATGACGTACATCTTGTCACATCAGCTACTGGGGGGCAAGTACTCAAAATGGATTGTCATCCTTCAAGAGTTTGACTTGGAGTTTACTACAACCAAGTCTAAGAAGTCCCTCGTTTTCACTGAGCTGCTTTGCTCCCTACCATCTGCTACCATGCCCTCTCGATTAGAGGACCATATCCCGGATGAATCTCTATTCTTGATTAGCACCCTCAATCCTTGGTACGGGGATATTATTGTCTACCTTCAGACATCCTCCTTTCATCCAGATTTGTCCAAGGATGCTCGACGACGTATTCGCCATCTTTCTCAACCTTATCGCATTATTGGGGAAACCCTATACCATCTCGGTGCTGACTCTGTTCTTCGTCGTTGTCTCACGTTCAAGGAAGCTGAACGAGTTCTAAATGACTGCCACTCTGGCGCCTGTGGGGGTCATATGTCCGGATATGCTACTGCTAAGAAGATCCTCCGTGCTGGTTATTTTTGGTCATCTATTTTTAAGGATTGCATTCTTGTTGTCCGCTCTTGTCATGCGTGCCAAATCTACCAACGGAAGATGCGTGCGCCTCCTGCTCCTTTACACCTTGTCATTACTGTCGGCCCTTTTGCCAAATGGGGCATTGATTATATCACTTGTAACCCTCGCTCGGGCGGGGGGCATGGGTGTATCATCGCTGCCATCGATTATTTCGCGAAATGGGCCAAGGCGATGCCTACGCTATCTAATGACGGTAAGACAACAACACAATTTTTATTCAATCATGTCATTTCACGATTTGGAGTCCCTAAAGCTATCGTCATTGATCATCGTTCTCATTTCCGTAATCATATGATGACTGAGTTAACAACCCAGCTGGGCTTGCGACATGATAGTTCAACACCATATTATCCTCAGGCCAATGGCCAAGTAGAAGCTGTCAACAAAGTTTTGGTCATGATGCTTCAACGCACCATTGGCATGCACAAGTCCAAGTGGCATTTGATGTGGTTTTCCGCCTTATGGGCCTACCGAACTTCAGTGAAGGATGCCACCGGGTTCACCCCATTCCAATTAGTTTACAATCTGGATGCTACCCTTCCAATTGAGTGTGAGATCCCTTCTCTTAAATTAGCCATCGAATTACTCCCAAACACTACTCCGGTAGAAGAACGTCTTCTTTACCTAGAGTGGTTAGACGAGACCCGTCGACTAGCCTCTCTAGTCATTGAAGTGCAGAAGAAGAGAGTGAAAACTCACTTCGACCAAGCTGTCAATCCTCGTTCTTTCGTTGAAGGAGACTTAGTCCTGCTCTATGATCAAGCGAATGATAAGCTGGGGGCAGGCAAATTCAATCCTATGTGGCATGGGCCTTACATTGTGAAACGTGTTTTGCAAAAAGGGGCCTATGAGCTGATCGATTATGAAGGGAATCCTCTAGATAAGCCCCAAAATGGGCTTTATCTAAAAAAATATTATGCATGAATTTCATGCATCTGATTTGTACATACGTGTGTTTTCAGCAGGTGTGTTTTCAGTGTGTGTTTGCATGCTTGGCTTGGCGTGTAGTCATAATTTCCGCTTATTGTGTCTTACTTCTTGTGCAGATGTCTGGTACACCTTATGTTGGTTTCGCTGATGGTGCCTACTGTAGTACCCGAAACCTTTCTTCTGCGGCGTGGGTGATCTATGATCCTCACGGTGAGTTAGTAGACCTTCAAGGTGTTTGTCTGGGTTGCACCACAAACAATGTCGCTGAATATAGCGCTGTCATTGAATTACTGATCGAGGTTGTCAACCTTGATATTCGTGCATTGGTTGTGAATCTGGATTCTCAACTTGTTGTCCACCAGCTTAACGGGCGTTATTCCGTTAGAGATCATCGGATTTTAAGGTTGTATTTACGTGTTAGATTATTGGAAATGAATTTTGATTTTATTACATATCAACACATTCCAAGAAGATTAAACACATTAACTAATGCATTAGCGAATCATGTATTAGACAAACATTTACGCAACATGTAATCAGAACATTGTATAGAAGCATTTAAAACACAATAATGAACCATAGATAGCATGTATAGATATATGTATCGTGTGGCGCTCCGAGGCGCTCAAAAAATAAGTGTGTATGTAAAAAATAGAGTCTGTGTTCCCAACATATTTGAGACACATGTCTCTCAAAAATCAGCAGAAAGTAAAGCCTAGGTATCTACTGCAATGCGTTCTGCTCTCTATAGCTGACCACTGCCCGTGCAACTCGTCTCAAGAGCCTATGCACCTTAGGTGGTATTTCGACTGTATGTCTTTGGTACTCTACTAGGACCTCCTCGATCCCCCTGTAATGTGGGAACCCGTCAGTCAAGACCTCAAGGTTATGCGCTATCTCCTCCACTGCATTGCCACTAGGGCGAACCAGGGCTAGTTCCATGTTGCCTTGCGGGTCCCTCTGTGCCTCAGGAGCTAGTCCTACTAGCCTCTCCAGTCCCACATCTGCAAGTAACATAAGAGACATTATTAAGACATATGCATGATAAAATCCAAAAACATCATAAAAAAACAAAACACATAAATAGTGTGGTGTTTCAATCAAGTGTTTTACCTCCCTCATTCCACTGCTCGCCCATAGGAAGCAGCATGTCGGGGTCTCCATGTAAATCTGTGCCTACGTACGGCCAGTCCTCGACTATGACCTTTTGACGGTCTAGCCACTCTCGGAACAACATCCCCCATGATACTAGTCGACCGCCACCCCCTCACGGCATAACATGTGCCTAGCGGGTGATACGGGTCTCTCGTGGCCCAGGCACGTACAGGTCCATGTCCTGTAGCTGAAGAACCGGTATCTACTCTAGCATGAATGGGATCAAAATAGATCCATACCCGAACTGTTTCACCTCCCCGCGCCGGCACCTCATCAGTTGTCTCTTCATGTTAACGGCGACTACTTCGGCCCAGTTATACATGGTCAGGTTAAGGCAATCAAGAGCTAACTCAAGGTGAGTCTTTGTTGCCTCATGTTGGGTTTGAGAGCCCGCCGTTCTCGTCACCATGAACAATACCGAGCGAAGATTCAAGTCTTCCACTCTCGGGATTTGCAATTTTCCATTAGTGGCTGATTTTCATGCCCTTGGGCACACCTGTGTTATCAGCATATCTAAAGTCTCGTCGGCAACTCGTTGACCCTCTAAGAACGGCCTCTCGCCGTGACAAGACAATCTAGTCAGAAAATATATGTCCATGGCATCAAATTCAATATCTTTGCCCTGGATGACAAACTTCCCATCCGTCGGGTTCCATGAGCGGATTAACAGCTCTAACAAGTCAAGTTGTGCTCGAAGATGTGGAGTGAGGAAGAATTTCAGCAATCCACACTCGAGTAGGGCTCTTCAACACCTGGGATCATTAAAAGCTTGTTCGTCATTGATATCATGAGTTCTTTCCTACCACACGAAAGCCATTTTGCCCTGCGTCAAAGGAAAAAATGATTAGAGCCCTTTTCATAAGCTCAAATGCATGAATTATAAAAAATGTTAACTTTACGGTGCCATCGCGGCTATTTTTCAAACAGCGGCGACGGCTCGAGGTCAGCCGTTCATTTTTTCAGCGACCGTCACGGGAGTACATCTATATCCCGCGACGATCCCGATGGTAGTACGTGTTAACACGCTCGGTCGTCGCTAACCCGTGCGGATCTTCCGCGACGACCAAGAGGTGGATTTGGATTTTAAAATCCACCCAAAATCCACCTATATAACATCAAATTGAACGAAAAAAGCTTTGAAGTACAACACAAAGGAAAGATTACTTACTTGGTAAAGCTTCGGGCGAGATCGTTGACCATCGGTGTCGGAATCAAGCTCGGGATCTCGCTTAGTTTTGCACACCAAAATGCCAAAGGTAAAAATTCACAAGGTAAATGTAAAAATAAACTTACCATACCCCCCTTTTAATGTGTTTTTTTCAAAAAATTAAAATTTTACACTATATGGTTTGGGTTTTTCCCTTTTATTTTGGAGTTTTGGTTAGGGTTTTGAGTTTTTTGACCTAATATCCACACATATAGTGTTTTTATGTTGAATGGGTCTTATGATGTGGTGTTTTTGTGCAAAAACACAGATGGTGGATACATGTCATGATCTGTATACACTTAATCCATATTTTGCAAAAGTCCTCTTTAAAGATCTTTTCCGACTTAAAAGACGAAAAGATTGTCGAGTTTTCTCTTTTGACTCGTTAAATGGAATAAAAGGCGGCACACTTTGAGCTCTTTTCAGATCGTATAAACATGAAAAGATTTCCGGACTTTTGTTGTTTCAAGTTCGACACTGGTCAAGAAACAACATGTCTTCGATCGCTTTTTTACCTTTTAAGATGGAGGCCACTAGTTACGAAAAGTACTTCTTGATCGTAATGGTCAAGCGATTCTCTCGAGTATTATTTTATATTTTTTCGGGCTCGAGGGACACAAATGTATGAAAAAGGACCCCCCTGGAGTTTTCTTTTCTGTGTCTTTTTCAAACTCTCTAAACATGAAAAAGACTCTGAGTTTTCCCTATGTCGGACTCGTTAAACCCTAACGACATTGGACTTGTCACCATGATGAGACTCGAGCTTCTCCTCCCTAGGGCTCGTTAAACTATCACTAGGTTGGATTCGTCCAAAGGACGAACTTATATTACAAGCATATGCTATCCCCTTCAAGCTTGTTTCCAAAAATAATTGGGGTACTCACCAGCAATGGTGGGGGAAAATTTGGGAATCATCATTGGTTACCTGCGGTAGCTAGTCACTCTTGAACATCGACACTTTTGCTTCTTGTCGGGTTGGGATATCCATACATCGTCATTTGGCCTTCCAGGGTTTTAGGTTGCCATTTTGCCTCATTCCATCTGATCCATGTTGTCTCCATCGAGCCTCTGATCCCTTGGTACCTAAATGCTGCCACATTCTGGAGTCGTGTCGCCGATATGTTCAAGAGTATAATCCTTCTGCAGTTCACATCCTTACCTCCTCCTCTGATACTCTGTTTCACCATCTACCATTTGTTCCTTATCTCGTGTCGTTGATGGGGGAAACATTATGGCCCTCCTACGACGGATTGTCTCTTGTCGACATCAGCTCATTATCCAAGAGATTGGTCTAGAGATCCCTTTCGGTACCTTGGAACTTGCATGCCTCAATGGCAAGTTCTTTGCACCTAACGACAGACTTTCATCATTGGTCTTCGATTAGGGTGATTCCATAAGTGTTCGACTTCAGCTCATTTTTCACACTTAGTGTATTGTACTGGAAAGTAGCTTGAGAGCCATTGGCATTATTGGTGGTTTCTCTCGCGCTTGTTAACGGTTTTCATCATTGACTGGTAATCAAGCGACTTTCTATCATACTCGACCTCAGCACATCTATTCGCATGCTAGAATTTGTACTATGATTGGTTGGGTTTCAAGACTCCGAACTAAGATTACATATGTTTAGGTTGCGTGGATTCGTTCGTGATTATATACATGACTCTTTGATGGATGGCTGTGACCATACCTGAGTCTTCATGGATGGCTGCGACCATACCTTTATCATTATCATGGTCTTATCAACTGGGTGGCTGCGTCCATACCACAGACCAAGTTTTGTATGTCTTTTGGATGGCTGCGCCCATGCCTAGACTACATGTATTTCACTATCAGAGATATCAGTTGTACTTGCGCCTGTAGGTTCTTCCAGGTGGTGTTCTAGTTCAGACAGTTTCATAAAGCATTTCACCCCTCCCACTCTCTCGGGTTTCATGCTTTAAGGGGCATCTGTTACACAGTTATTTGTACTGTCTTCATCCCAGTCCCTCTACTATGTCATGTGTCAAATAGACATGTTCATATCTTCCCACCAATGCAAGAAGATTAAGAAAATTCTCTCTAATGCTGCCAATTGACCCTCATTCCCTAAGTTTTTGCCTCGTCGCGGTTAAAACCTTAATATACGCGACGGACCTCTGTCATAAATGGTCTCATCGCAACTCCATCGCAGGTGTACACCTATTTCCCGTGACGGTCAAATTTCGATTCCCAGCGCGAGGCTATTAACTATCTGTAGCGACGATCGGTCTGCATGCATTTCTTCCTAGTGATGCCGTCGCTAATACTTAGTTCACGATCAACGACGATCCAGATTGGGTGAATTTGTTCCAACAATCAGCTTTCTGGATGTCTCTAGACCTGGTTGTTGGGTCAGCTTGGGTCGCCTTTGCCCCCTCTGGGATGGTAGTTCTTTCTTTTGTGCTACCTTCTTTAAGGATAAGCTCACTCTCCCTCATTTCATGGAGACTCAGTCTCCTATAAAATCACTCACCATTGCTATGATCTGCTAGTTATTTTGGTTGTATAGTGCTGCTAGTGCATTTGAATTTGGTAGATAGCTTTGGTGTGAGTGTGACAAGTGTGGGATTGCTAAATAGTTTGCAAGAGGTTGAGGAATGCCCTTAACCTTTTATTAAAGCTTGTGAGTGAGAGAGAGATATTGTTGTTTGGGAGACCTGTCTTTGAGAGTGAATGCTTGAAGAATCATACTGGTTGGACCCTCCGAGAAGGCTTGCAACGTCAAGACTTGGTTGTAAGCTTTGCTCTTGATTTATTATTAATACAATCAATGATGATTTCCTATGTCTTGTATGTAATTTACTTGATAGCTCATGACTTCTTGACTCTATGAGTAAATAGATAATTTTTGTTCTTGGTTACGTGCTCTGTTGTTTTCTTGTGGTGTTTCAGGTTGATTGCTCATTAAGGAGAAGCTAATGGAAGCTGGAGTAGTGCAACGAAACTTCATCAACCACCGGTTTGAGGTAGGCCTTCAACGATGACTATTTAAGGGAATCAATTGTTGTTTTGTCTTTTCTGTGACTAGACCCACTCTAGGTCTAGAGGGGTTACCCCTGTCCACAGAGGGAACACTTTCCTACTTCACACCAAGCCCATCTCAGTATCTGTAACTGCTCCCTCTGACACTAGAGCCTGTTCTGTTACCTGAGTTGAGAACACATCACATCCAACCATGCTCTAAGAATCCTTCTCCTGAGCATCCATCAATGCCATATCATACCAGTTGAGGCTCTCGGAAATACCTAAAGAATTACTCTTTATCGCCACTTGCTTCCTCACAGTAATTGACATTGTTCCTATATCTAAGATCCCTTCTAATATTCCCATAGGTTGTCCCAACAACCTGTATGACTGCCCCTATCTGATGTCAAGCACTACCACTGCATACCATGTTGATCCCTCTCAATATAGAGACACTTATCCATCTTGGAACAAAACTCTATATCTAGCATCCTCCAAGGCTGATACTGAGAGCATGTGTACGATCGGTCTGCATGCATTTCTTCCTAGTGATGCCGTCGCTAATACTTAGTTCACGATCAACGACGATCCAGATTGGGTGAATTTGTTCCAACAATCAGCTTTCTGGATGTCTCTAGACCTGGTTGTTGGGTCAGCTTGGGTCGCCTTTGCCCCCTTTGGGATGGTAGTTCTTTCTTTTGTGCTACCTTCTTTAAGGATAAGCTTCCTCTCCCTCATTTCATGGAGACTCAGTCTCCTATAAAATCACTCACCATTGCTCTGATCTGCTAGTTATTTTGGTTGTATAGTGCTGCTAGTGCATTTGAATTTGGTAGATAGCTTTGGTGTGAGTGTGACAAGTGTGGGATTGCTAAATAGTTTGCAAGAGGTTGAGGAATGCCCTTAACCTTTTATTAAAGCTTGTGAGTGAGAGAGAGATATTGTTGTTTGGGAGACCTGTCTTTGAGAGTGAATGCTTGAAGAATCATACTGGCTGGACCCTCCGAGAAGGCTTGCAACGTCAAGACTTGGTTGTAAGCTTTGCTCTTGATTTATTATTAATACAATCAATGATGATTTCCTATGTCTTGTATGTAATTTACTTGATAGCTCATGACTTCTTGACTCTATGAGTAAATAGATAATTTTTGTTCTTGGTTACGTGCTCTGTTGTTTTCTTGTGGTGTTTCAGGTTGATTGCTCATTAAGGAGAAGCTAATGGAAGCTGGAGTAGTGCAACGAAACTTCATCAACCACCGGTTTGAGGTAGGCCTTCAACGATGACTATTTAAGGGAATCAATTGTTGTTTTGTCTTTTCTGTGACTAGACCCACTCTAGGGCTAGAGGGGTTACCCCTGTCCACAGAGGGAACACTTTCCTACTTCACACCAAGCCCATCTCAGTATCTGTAACTGCTCCCTCTGACACTAGAGCCTGTTCTGTTACCTGAGTTGAGAACCCGTCACATCCAACCATGCTCTAAGAATCCTTCTCCTGAGCATCCATCAATGCCATATCATACCAGTTGAGGCTCTCGGAAATACCTAAAGAATTACTCTTTATCGCCACTTGCTTCCTCTCAGTAATTGACATTGTTCCTATATCTAAGATCCCTTCTAATATTCCCATAGGTTGTCCCAACAACCTGTATGACTGCCCCTATCTGATGTCAAGCACTACCACTGCATCCCATGTTGATCCCTCTCAATATAGAGACACTTATCCATCTTGGAACAAAACTCTATATCTAGCATCCTCCAAGGCTAATACTGAGAGCATGTGTACCATCAACCCTGAAACAAAAAACCCTGTGTCACCTCCAGAAATCCTCCTGACTCTAGCTAGAATCTAACACATCTAATCCCCTTCACTGCATGCGTGGTGATAGCTCCACAACTCACATGGAAGTATGAGTTTGTCTCTGAATTACTGTGGAACACTAACTTCATCCTTGTCATGTGGTTGGATGTTCCATTGTCCACTAGCCATAAGCCACTTTCCTCGTACACAACAGTACTACTGTTAGAAACATAGGCAACTAGAGAAAATTCTTTCTCAATTTTTTTTGTAAAGTTATCAATCTGAGTTGATGCTGATGCAACCACCCAATCCTTCGCCTCCTCCTCCTTCATATATGGACACCATCTTGGATAGTACCAGTCTTGTGACACACAAAGTACTTCACTTTGCTCATATCCTTCATGGAAGCCGATCCCCCACTTCCCTTCCCTTTACTTTTTCCTTTTACAATAAGAACAACTTTATCCTGATCATCCCTACCATCATGTTGGCCTACAATTTTTGAATGTCTCTTTGTCTCTTTCTATTCGAAACCATCCCAGAATATGTCCCAATTATGCAATTTTTCAGATGCGATGATCCCATCATCAAAGACATATTGTTTTGGAGGAAAGCCACACAAGGCTGATATGACCAACTATTCACTATCAATATTTTCCGTTGTCGCTGCACAAACTAGCATGTCTTGTAAAGAGGCAAAATATAGAGAGTACAACAACACTCTGGATAAAGGCCCAATATCACCACAACCTAAGCCCCCTACTCTACTCAGATTTTCATTGATGGGAGGAGTCCCAATGTTATTCACTTGTGATATATGTGTATCTATAATAGGTTTGAAGTGAGGGAAGGTGGCTCATTCAATGGAAGGATTCAACAAAGGTATGATATTTGGGAGAAGCTAGTAAGACCTTCCACGAAAAACCCCTTTGAAAGATGGCGACATGAGACATAGGGTTGAGATATATAACAAGATATGAGTGCATCCAAGGTTAAGGTAGATAAGAGAAAAAATGACAAATTATGTACTTCAAGAAGTGCTAAAGCAAATTCCTTCAAAGAATCCCCAAGTTGAAGGATTAGATTCTAGGTTCCCTCTTGATGTGATGGCTAGGTCATCAAATATATAGAGAACCCATTGTGGGAATTCCACCAAAACTCAAAGACCACTAGGGGAGACACAAATGAATAATTCTATATGAATGAAATTCAGAACGTCCACCTCCAAAAGATTTCATACCAAGCCCTAGGGGACCCTTCCTATCCTTAAAGGGACGAAAAAAAAGATAATTTTTGAGTTTTGGGGATCACCAAGGATTTAAAATTAGTGCCTAACCATTGGGAGGTATGGAATCGAGGATAATCTCAATATGGGCAACTCGTTCTTTTATGGAGACCTAATGGAAGAAACTTCACCACCCCTTTATATATTTATACTTCTTTGACACTTGTTAATGGAGTTTCAAGGATGCAAATGTACTAATCCTCTAAGAACATTCATTCATTCATTATCAAATGAGTAATACACGCAAAAAATCCCAATAGTTACAACTTCAAACAAATATTCAATAACTAGGGCATATTAATAACCATCAGACATTGTTCCATGCATTATACATTAGCAAAATTAGAAATTCATCATTAAATAACACTTACAAGATAGTGAAGAAGATATCCATCCACAATTACAATGCCAATTAGAAGCTCCAAAAAAGATAATGAAAATATCCAAACATCAAAATTCATCCATATATCTCTAAAACCATCCACAAATTATAGGTTTGAAAATCTCTAATTAGGTATCGTAAATCCCAAGTGTTGATGGATTAGGATGAGACTAGGTCTCACCTATTTATACAAGTGTTATAAGTTCAAATTGCAAAAGACAAAGCCCCTCCATGTGCCTAATATGCTAAGTAAACCACCTATGGTTACAAGCCATCCATGATAACTTTAAAATTAATTTAAATTCTCCTCCTAATCCCACACCAGGCTGAAGTCATGCATGCATGGAGACCTAGAGGGCTAGCATTGATGCCTCTTGTGCTAGAAATGTGTGAGAGAGCCTCAAAAATCATGATGAAGTGGGTGATACCCTCCTTCTGCTGCAAAACATCTCCAAACCCCTATTTGAGCTTTGCGGGCTCCAAATGGGTTTAGTGGGTATCCAAGTGGCTCAAAATCAAGTCGATGCTCCATTAATGAGGGCTGGAAGATGATACATGCCCTCCCATGTCTCCCTAGGAAAGATAGAACCTCCTATAGTCCTTTAATCAACTACCAATTGTTGGGTGCATTGTGTAGTTGACTAGGGTATCTTGGTCCAAGTGTATCATCATCTCGAATAATTGGGGCATGAACAAGAAAATGGTGGTGTTGAAGAAGCCCATGGTGTGAAAATCAATGCTCTACATGAATGGAGGCCCATGGCTCTCAACACTCACCCTACAAATGCCATTGTGATCCTTTAGAGGGATTGGATCCCATAGAGAGAGGCTAAGACCAAGATGAAAACCCACCTGGAATCTTGTATAAGATCCAGTGCGTCTTCTCACCTTCCAATACAATGATTCATTAGTGTAATTGAGTGAATAAACTTGTTAATCAAGGGAAAAATTGAGAACTTCGTAGTGGGTTTCCCTTCCAAATTTGGAGCATTGAACATGTATTGGTGTTACAATCTTGAGTAGGAATGGTTAATCAAGGACCCTATTAAGTGGTTTCAATCTCTAAGGGATTATAGTCCAAGATACACCCTTCAAATGTCAGGTGTCATGTGAAATAGTGATGGAACAGAGTGGGGAAAAAGGGAAGGATCTAAGCCACATGCCATGGTACAATGGTAGCTATAATTAGGAAATCCTTCAACTTGGGCATATGAAAGTAGGAGCGAGAAATCTTGGTACATGAGTTACTTTGACCTTTGTTTTACCACCCTTCTTCATATGCCTTTTTCCTTTTATTGTTTTTTCTTTATTTTACTACTCGGGGCTCTAGGGTATGAGAGCATGATGTGTAAGAAATAGAGGTGATTACCCCCTCAAGGTGGGGAAATTTATAATCAACAAAGGGCTGAGACATTCATGGGTTTCTTAATGATTCAAGGGGGCATCCATAGGTGCCATAGGAACCAGGGTTAGGACCATAATGGTAGGGGGTAGAGCTCACATTTGGCTTTTTCCCACATGCTAAATTCTATTGTCCCAACCATGTTTTGCATTTGGTGGTACATTTCCAATTGTATGTGTCCATATTATCCTTTTATCTTCTTTTTTTAGTTGCATCAACCTTTGGGGCATTTTTATAGGCCCAACCCAAGGTGTGGACAAGGGGAAGGGGATGCTAACACCTTGTGGACCCGATGGACAAATGTGGACCCAAATATGGAAAATGTAAAAAGGGCTTGTAATGAGTGGAGGGAAGTGAGATATATGGTATCACGAAGCGGGACCACACAACTGAAATAATGGTTTCCCATGTAGTGCCACTCCTAAAGATAATAACCAATAAAGGAGATCCCACAGGACTAATATTCAGGATTAACCGCCTAGTTGAGGTAAGGGAACAAGAGTATAGTCAAAACCTTCCTTCTTCCAAGTCCCTAAGTAATCCATGCCCAAGTGTGCCCAAGAAAAACAAGAATAAACACCCAATTACATAATGAAAAATCATACCTTTGGGATTGGATGACTCACCTTCAAACATATGATCATGACACATGAGTGAGGGTACACAATGGCTGACTAAGATGGCAGATAAAAGTAGCACATCAAAGCTATCCGGTGGCTGCAAGGGGGTTGTTGGATGCCCATTGAAAACAAATCTAGGAGAAACTTTCTTCTATGGCGGTTACCCACGAGTGGTGGGTAACATCCCCCAATACTACCAAGTCATCTCTAATCTATGTTATCCTACTTAGGTATGATGCAATTGTGTCGATTTCAGACATCTTGGCATTTCTCAGTTTCTTCTTTAACACCATCTTTCTATTTTGGTTTGTACTATGGTATAACTTGTTTAAGGATGCCCACATCTCAAAGGCATACTTCTTCCCCCTCACATGAGATATGATATGGTCTTTAAAGGAGTCTAAGATTATTTGTAAGAATTTACAGGGTAAGTTCCTCAGACAGAACACCAAAAGGACATCGCTCACAACCAGATCGCAGATCAATACACCAGTATTTTGACGTCGTTAAAACCCTCAAAGAGGGAAACAGTCCACGGCCTGAGCCAACGTGGCCACTTCAGGCAATTTATTAATAAAAGAATGAAAATTTACATATGTTTCTCTCATGCACGGATTACCCTACAAATGACCCTCCATGCGCTTTAAATAGAATTCATGGACCAATCGGGTGTCAAGCCACGGATCAAGTGTCGGTAATAGCGAGGAGAGAATGAACCGTCGGATCACTACATATCGTGACCGTCGGATTGTAAGTTACAAAATGTACAACGGTAAAGAAACACACTTTACCTAACTTTATACCTAACTCTATACTAGACCAAGTTGTACTTAACTATTTCCTATGTGTCGGAATATCCTAACATCCCCCCTTAAGAACAACTTGGGATAGGATTGAAGGATTTACAAATATGACACAATAGGAGAAGGAAGGAGGCACTAGAGCCTATCCCCCCTTAGTGACAACTTCCTGAACTCCAACCATAAATCGAAGTTTAGTGAACTTCGCCTCTGTGAGAGCCTTTGTGAATATGTCTGCAACTTGATCATCTGTTGAACAATATTGCACTTCAAGAACATGGTCATGGATGAGCTTTCTGATGAAGTGGATGTGCAGTTCAATGTGTTTGCTGCACTGATGTTGGACTGGATCTTTGCATAGCTGAATGGCACTTTGATTATCACACCAAAGTGTAGTCGGATGCTGCTGCTCAAAGCCAAACTCTGATAGGATCTGACGAAGCCACAAGGCTTCCTTACTAGCTTCTATGGCACCATGATACTCTGCTTCTGCTGACGAAAGAGTAATGGCACCCTGTTTCTTGCAAACCCATGTAATAGGTCCTGAACCAAGAGTGAACACATAACCGGTAGTGGACTTCCGATCATCAGGGTCACCGGCCCAATCGGAATCAGTGAAACCAACCAATAGAGGAGATGCTTCGGCACTGTAATGAATCCCAAACTGAACTGTACCTCGAACATAACGAAGTATTCTTTTAGCTGCTTTCCAATGAATTTCACGGGGGTTTTGCATGAACCGAGCAACAAGGCCAACAACAAAGGAAAGGTCAGGACGAGTATGGGTTAGATACAAAAGTTTTCCTACAAGTTGACGGTATAAGGTAGCATCAACTTCAGGAGAAGTACAAGTGATTGAAAGTTTGACTCCAGACTGAAAGGGAGAAGGGGCTGGATTACAGTCTTCCATGTGAAAATGGCGTAGAATATCATAGGCATACTTGGACTGGGAAAGAGAAATACCCTCCTTGGATTGCAAGACTTGAAGTCCGAGAAAATAGTGTAAGTGTCCTAAGTCTGTCATTTCAAATTTCCTTTTAAGGCTAGACTTCACATGGTTTATAAGGTTGGGATCACTACCAGTAAGGATAAGATCATCAACATAAAGAACAAGGATGATAAGAGAGCTGCCCACTTTCTTGGTGTAGACAGTATTGTCAGAATGACACCTAGAAAAGCCAGATTCTAAAAGAAAGCTATCCATTTTGGCATACCAAGCCCGAGGAGCTTGCTTGAGACCATAAAGGGATTTCTTAAGTCGACATACAA
Source organism: Pinus tabuliformis (assembly GCA_031772625.1). Classification (NCBI taxonomy): domain Eukaryota; kingdom Viridiplantae; phylum Streptophyta; class Pinopsida; order Pinales; family Pinaceae; genus Pinus; species Pinus tabuliformis. The sequence goes on from CM062807.1 coordinate 306,302,262, forward strand.
GGCTGGAGTCTGTTTGTATGAAGCCAATGGGTTGTTCCATATAGATTTCTTCATGCAAGTCCCCATGCAAGAAGGCAGATTTAACATCCATCTGATGGTCTTCCCATTTGAAAGAGGCAGCGAGGGAAAGAACAAGGCGGATAGAGTTCATTTTGGCAACAGGGGAGAATGTTTCAGTGTAGTCAATGCCTTCAACCTGTGAAAAACCCTTAGCAACAAGACAAGCTTTATGTTTATCAACTTTCCCATCTGGTCCATACTTGGTTCTGTAAACCCATTTGCATCTAACAAGTTTTCGTCCCTTTGGTAGAGGAACAAGATCCCATGTATCATTTGCCAACAATGAATGATATTCTTCATTCATAGCTGCTTCCCAATCTGGATGGCCTGAAGCTTCTGCAAAGGTGTCAGGATCATAATTTACTGGAGCTTGAGCCAGTAAAGAAGAGGCTCTCTCGAACTGAGAACGTGTACGTCGCTGATTTGTAGGATCACCGGCAAGATCACCTGCTGCATCTCGAGTAGCACGAACCCATTTTGGAAGCTCAGGAGCTGAAGGAGGATCCTGAGATGGTGGGGGAGGATTGTCATCCTCACTTTCATCATCTGAAGAAGAAATGTTTTCAAAAGTAGAAGAGATAGGGAGAGGTGGCACAACCGCCGGACTAGGCTCGTATGCCGATATATTTTCATCAAATTTTACATCTCTTCTAATGATAACATTTTTGGACTTAAATGGAATAAGTCTATAGCCTTTGACATCTTCAGAATATCCAACAAAAGTACATTTTTCACTCTTAGGTTCTAAAGCTTTATGCTTTTCATCTGGAATATGGGCCCACGCTTCACTTCCAAAAACACGAAAGTGACTTACATCTGGTTTGATTGAGCTCCATGCTTCTTCTGGAGTGATATTCTTTAAAGCCTTAGTAGGAGTGCAATTTATTATGTAATTTGCACAGTTAATTGCTTCTGCCCAAAAACTAAGACCAAGTCCTTTAGATTGTAGCATACAATTAGCCATTTCCTTTAAGGTGCGATTCTTCCTTTCAGCTACACCATTTTGTTGTGGAGTATATGGAACAGTATGTTGCATTTAAATTCCATTCTCAGTGCAATAGTTGATGAATGTGTTTTTAATATATTCTCCGCCATTATCAGATCTTAACTTAAGAATTTGATGTCCAGATTGTTTTTCAACAAAGGCCTTGAAGGCCAAAAAAGTGTTAAATACTTCACTCTTGAGTTTTAAGAAGCATACCCAAGTGCGTCTGGAGAAATCATCAATGAAAGTTAAGAAATACTTGCAGCCAGAGAATGACACAATTGGAAGTGGACCACATAAATCACTATGCACACGCTGTAAAGGGGCTGAGGCGTGCCAAGAGGCACGTTTTTCAAAACTGTCCCGATGATGTTTTCCGAGTACACATCCGGAACAAACACCATCTCTGCAAGATACCATAGGAAGACCTGTCACCATATTTTCTTTACATAGATGCTGAAGGGAGCGATAGTTTAAGTGACCAAATCGCTCATGCCAAAGTTTGCTCACTTCATCGTTATGAGCAACAAATACTGAGGGAAGATTTGATGACCCAAAGTTGTGAAACTTATACAACCTTGTGGAATCATCAGCAATGCCAGTAGCCAAAATCTGTTTAGGATCTCTTAAGTCCTTGATTACAACATCATGAGGTGAAAATTCAACGATTTTACCTTCACCTGAATGAGTTATCTGATATACAGATAGAAGGTTGCAGGATAAGGTTGGAACACATAATACATCATTAAACTGACCATTGTCTAGATGAACAGTTCCAGTCCCTACAACATTAAGAGATCTATCATCACCAACATATATATTTTTGGTGTTACAATCATTTAAAGAAGAAAACATGGCTTTGTTTTTGGCCATGTGATAAGAAGCTCCAGAATCAATGAGCCACTCATGAGAATGAGAAGAAGAAGATACATTTAATGCATAGCCAAACCGAGATGCTTGACAACCACATGCAGAAAGTGCCATTCCTGAAGATGAAGTTGAAGTTGAAGATTGCCCCAAATGGATGTTATGCTTCTTCATTGCTGCTTCCAAGGCTTCCATCTTCTTAAAGCATTTTGATTCTAAGTGGCCATCGCGATTACAAAAATTGCAATGTCTATCAGTCTTCTTCCCTTTGTTTTTATTTGTCTTATCATTTTTTTGAAATGATTTTTCATTTTGGGGCTGAAATTGCTTAGGACCCTTGTTTGGTTTAGGACCATTCTTTTTAGGATATGACATCTTGGGATTCTTTGAATTTGGTTGCTGCTGGGCGGCTAACGCTTTCTTGGAAGAGTTTCCAAGATTAAGAAGACCAAGGTGTAAGAGTTTTTCTTGTTCTCTTATTAAAGAATCACAAAAAGAGTCAAAGGAAGGGGACTTGTAGTCTGTTCCTTGAGAAATGAAGGCTTCTCTTGTAGAATGGAAGGTGGAAACAAAACAGAGTAGGCTGGTCCCTACTTTGTAAGAATGGAATAGATAAGATTACTATCTTCTTTCTTAACTTTAACACCTTCCAAAAGATATCTAAGGGTCTTGAACTTGGACAAGAAATCTTCAATGCAAGAAAAATTATTAGGGTCCAATGTAAGCAACTCATTTTCAAGTTGATGGGCTCTAATTTCATTTTTAATGCCAAAAACTTTATTGATTTGTTTCATTGCTTCATCAGGAGAATCAATTTCTGCAATATGGAATCTAAGATATGGAGAAATAGACATCCCTATCAGTCCACGTGCTTGATCTTGCCTATTTTCCCATTTAGCAGCCTTATCTTCATCCTTCGGTTTCTTTTCTTGGCCTGAGGCTATTCTGAAGAGACCTTTACTTCTAAGTAAATCCTCAATGTAAGCCAACCATTGGAAGTAGTTGGTGCTGTCAAGGGTAACTTGGTATTGACTTTCCATTTCAATGGAAACTGAAGCTAAAGATGCTGAAAATAAGTGTTCCAATGGATAGATCTCGAAAAATTAGGCTGGTTTAAAAAAAACGGCTCTGAAAACGGCTTCCGGATGAAGAAGTTATGGCTTTTTGAAAAAAAGTTGTTGAAGTTGCTGACGAAGTGCGGGAATGTGCGGAAATGAAAAACTCCGCCCCCACAAAATGGAGACTTGAACCCAAGACCTCTACTCTCTTAAAATAGCTTTGAACCAATTGATCTATACAAAAAATTTGAGAGAGAGAGAGAGAGAGAGAGAGAGAGAGGTGCTTTGGGTTGCGTGCTTGCCTTGAGAAAGCTCTTTTTCCCTACAAAACACAAAACCCAACACGGACATGCAAAGAAAACGAACCTTCTGGCTCGAAGTTAGCTTTAGCTGAAAAACTATATATTTTCAAAAATGAACCTTGCGGCTCAAAGTTAGCTTTGGCCGGAAACTAAATATTTTTCTCAATGTTTCTGATTTTCCAAGATCACCCTAAGGAGCAGGGAAAAGAGCATACGCATGAGAAAAATCCTTCCTTTCTGTTTCTGATATGCCCAGATCGCACAGAGTCGCAGGGCAAAGAGCATACGTAGAAATGAAAGGTATAGATCCGGTAATAAAAAGGCTAAATAAACCGAAACCGAAATAAACAGAGAGAAAATAATAGTAAACTGCAAATAAACACTGTATACCTCCAAATCTAAAAAATGACGCAGCTAGGGCTACCGGAAACCTTTTCGCGTGAAACGAAAGGGGTTCCTCACTGGAACAGATGCTCCAAACACAACAGAGCAGTCCTCTCGGCCCGAAAGTAGTCAGAAACAGCAGATCTACGAAACGACAGTCGGATGCAGTTCTACCGACTTCAGATTTGGATCACCAACGGACGCGACCCTCAAATAGCTCTGATACCATGTAAGAATTTATAGGGTAAGTTCCTCAGACAGAACACCAAAAGGACACTGCTCACAACCAGATCGCAGATCAATACACCAGTATTTTGACGTGGTTAAAACCCTCAAAGAGGGAAACAGTCCACAGCCTGAGCCAACGCGGCCACTTCAGGCAATTTATTAATAAAAGAATGAAAATTTACATATGTTTCTCTCATGCACGGATTACCCTACAAATGACCCTCCATGCGCTTTAAATAGAATTCATGGACCAATCGGGTGTCAAGCCACGGATAGAGTGTCGGTAATACCGAGGAGAGAATGAACCGTCGGATCACTACATATCGTGACCGTCGGATTGTAAGTTACAAAATGTACAACGATAAAGAAACACACTTTACCTAACTCTATACCTAACTCTATACTAGACCAAGTTGTACTTAACTATTTCCTATGTGTCGGAATATCCTAACATTATTCTCTTGGATTTTACGTTCTTATTAAACTTAGAAAACTAAGTAGGATTTGCGGGAATTGGGACAATCCTTTCCACGATGTCGCACAACTCCTACTCAAAAAGAAAAACAATCTGCTCTTTCCATGGGCTAAAATTTCCATCCAACCAATCCTTGTAACATAACCCAATAGTCATCTCAAAGCCCACTGACCAACAATAATTTTCACCCTTTTTTGTTTTTTTTTTTATTACGTGATTTTTTTTGCTCATAAAAGATTTATGCTCGTAAAAAGAATCTTCTTAGCGCTTAAAAAAAGTCTTGCCACCTTTAGAAAAAAAATCATTCGTATGATGCCATCCAACCTGGCTGCAATTATTCGACATGAACCCGACACTTGTAATTTCAAGATCAATTTAGAGTTGGGGCTTTGATACCATGTAAGAATTTTCTGAACCCAATACTTGGTATTTGGTTCCCAACAATTATTAATTGAATGGTTACATGACTAAATTTCTAACCAATAAAATATTTAGCAAAAATAAAATTAGTCGATCTAAATCACATAAACAAACAAATTTCTACCCAACCAACCCTTCTTCACTAATAAATTATTTTTGGAACTTATTTGGGCTCTCATCCCGGGATAATAACCCAAATGAGAAAATACAAAACTGATAACCAACCTCATTGCACTCTCTTGGAGCCAACACATGCTTACTGAGAAGCCTCTCTGAATCTTGTGTTTTCATTTCTGTCCTTCTCCTTACCTTAGCCTTGCCTTTATAAGTTTACATTGTGAAAAAACCCTAATCCTAACCCTAACCCTAATCTCAAAGTGATGGATGGCCGAGATTAGATCTCTCCTCACGTGAGATCGATGGCTAAGATTAAAAATTAATCACTAAAGAAAATACTTTACTTTATCTAAGTTCTATTTTAGCTCAATAAGCCCACACATAATTATGTGTTTTTTCCTAAGTTAAACATAGGCTAAATAACATCAACAAATATTCTAGGGTGATATGTGGGCGACTTTTTCACGCCCAAACACAAGTCTTGTGCAGAAGTACCTACCCGAGCTACAAAATTCAACAAATAAAGTGATTTCCATTGAGGAAATTAGACCAAAATCCTTGGTTCAACACTTTGATTTCATGTGATAAATTTCTCACAAAATCACTGATTCCTTGATTGCATTGCAAGTCTTAGAGTCCCTTAACATTAAGCTACTCCATTCCAAATTCAATCTACCATGGATCTAGGATCCCAAGCCATGGAAATAATTTGAGAGAAATGGAGCAAATGGGTTGTTGGGTCTCTTATTTATATGTGGAAGTAAAAATTCGAAGTTGTGAAACTAGTCCTTAGGGAATGGGAGAAGCTCTCATTCATCTCCCCTGATAAAGAAAAAAATAAAGTAAAATCATAGTTGGAAGCTCTTTAGGAGCTAATGGATGTGGAAGATATCACAAGCCAACATCAAAAAGAAGAAAATACATATGCCACAAACTTCACAAAGATTTCAGATTTGAGGAAGAAATGTGGTGAATTAAATCCTAAATTTTTTTGTTGAAATTATGGGATAGGAATGCTAAAGCTAAGGAAAAAAAATAACATGTCAAAAAAATTTCTTTGGAAGATGGTTCAAATTTGAATAATTTCGAGCAATCGAAAAGGAAACAAAAACATATTTTTATTGTTCGAATATACAACTAGGTTTAGTCTTCATTATTGTACTTGAAGTCAAAATGTAATATATTTGTCAAAAGGAATTTTATTATTATTGAAATTGACTTATTAAAGCATGGGTTTCATGCTTGGGTCATTTGTATTAGTTCAAGCCTCCATTGCAGGCTTTAGGTTATTTGTCAAAGTCATTTATTGTTTGACTCCTCCGTCAAGTCATCCCCTTCAGCAAAGTAATCTACTCAGATCTTCAATGTCCTCAAGAAAGTCTTCATCAAAGTCTTCAAGTTGGCCTCAAACTGTTATTCTCATGTCAGACTTATAATAGTGACTCGTCTATTTAAATAGACATTTTGACTAATTTATGTGGAGGAACCTCTATATATAACCAGCTAAGGTATTCACATTAGGATCATCTAAGAAGTTCGGATTTCAGGAGATGAAGGTTACAAAGAAGGTGTCTTAGTATCACAGTAAGGAGCTCAGAGAAGATGTTTCAAGAACTCGGATTAGACACAGGGATGAACTCGGTGCTACCACAGTGATGATGTCTCAATACTCTCATAATTACAAGGATGACCTGATGGAGGATGTCTTAAGTCTAGATTGTAAGGGTCTTGGTCGTCTCATCTTGAATCTAATGAAGGAAGAATTTGTGATTGGGTTTTCCTCTTGAGGGGGGTTTTGCGTTGGCAACGTGCCTAAATCTTGTGTTCTTTTATTTGTTGCTTGGCATTAATCTTGACAATAAGAAAAGATAATTAATAATATCTAATACTAATAATGATAACATCACAAGTTAATGTCATTAATAAGGGAAATGGTTTTAACTGCCACTTCTATGGATTTCCCAACATGGTATCAGAGCTATGGTCAAGGGAAGTTTGAAGATCACTTGAAGTATTCTCAGTGAAAATATATGGTTGCATTGAATATCAAGATCAAGATCCCAAGGACATTTATGGGCTAATATTTTAAGGTATCTTGAAAAGATGAAACTAGTCCATTCATCTTATTTCAGTGAGATAGTCCATTCACCTATTGAAGACATCAAGTATGAAGGAGAAAGAAGTTTGGATCTTTTCTAGAATGGAGCTTGGAATTTTGTTAAAGGCACAAATAAAGATTTCAGACATTCTCACTATATAAGCTTGGATTTCAGAGAGTCTATTTTCGATGATTACACAGAAGTTCGTATAGGGTTTCAGAAATATATGATCAGTGCCTTTACACAGAGAAGTTCAGATATTTCAGTGTACACAGTTTGGATGACTTCAAAATTTGGTATTATAGTGACCTCCATTCGATGATCTCATAACCACAGTAACCTCATCTCAATACATTGCAGTAACTTCAGTTCGATGGTACTATAGTGGTATTTCCACAGTATCTCGGTATTATTATAATGGTGAAATCACAAGATGAAAAAGCCTGAATAGGGTGGAAATATGATCTCTATGCTTCCTTATTTTGGTGAGATACTCTTACAGTTCGATGTTATGCTCCCTTTCAATGGTATTCTCCCTTAGTTCGGTGTTATTTCAATTTAGAATTATCACAATGAAGAAACCTCAGACATTACAGGAACAAAGCACAAAATAAGGCACCTTAATAAATTGTGTCATCCTATAAAATATAAAGTTTGTCCTAAGGTAAATAACATTGATAAGGAACCATCTTGAAGAAAGGACTCCTTGAGGTAAGTATTGCTACTACAACAAGTTACCAAATTAGAGGTATGTAATCACAAGGTACGTGTGTTCTTCTAAATGATTCTTGCTTATAGTTAGTCTAGGATAAAGATTGTAATCCCTAGATAACTTACATCCTTATCTTCTAGGTTTATTTTCTAGGATATCAAATAAAAGGTCCCACTGATGTTTGAAAGATTCCCTCCTCCATGATTATGTAGAAGATCTAACTTAAGAAATTAAATTATGTCTTTGGTATCACATGTTCTGATTCAAAGTATGTATTATAGGTATATAAGATCATGGCTTACACTTCCTACAAAGTTTGTCAAGAAACATCTCCAGGTATGTCTTAGACTATAAAATTCTATTTATCTTATTTTGAAAGTTTGCATTACATGAATAACATCATTATGTCTAGCCTTGAATCATAATGATCCTTCTTCTGAGATATTTATCACTTGATAAATCTACCCCTCTTCATATTCTTAATTGATTTTGTAGAACCTTAGGTAGGTTCTCTGGAAAACCCTAACCCAAGGGTATACTGACAATGTGTGAAACCCTAGCCTACTTAGGGTTATTGGGTAATGCTATTTAAAGTTTTTGTTGATGATGTCATGATTGGGATTTTGGCATGATCATGAAATCTTAACTTGTCAGGGTTGAATGATGTTTGTCTGAGATCCTGATCCTTCGAAATTTTGGAATAGTATGGGTTGCTTTGCTATGTTATGAAACCCTAGATCTTTAGGGTTTGGTTGGGGCTATGAGGAAAACCCTTATTATGTATTTTAGAGTCATAGGAATGAAACCCTAGGTATGTGTCCATTTGGTTGAAACCTTAGACTGTTCTAGGATGAGATATGTCAATATATTAGTGTTGTCTGAAATATGATGTGCCTATGCATGATGATGAAGTCATAGATATATGAATTGACCTATTTGTCAGTGGTCATGAATCCTAGGGTTTGGAATTAAGCCTTAGTCAAAGTTTATCTTTCTTGGATCCTAATATTCTAGGGTTTTGGAGTTAAACCTTAGTAGAAATAAAAATCTTTGATGTATGATGACAATGTGATAATTTGAAATTTGTATCTAACTTTTGGTTGGGATTGATGTTTGATTGAAAATCTAGGGTTTGCAACTAACCCTAGTGGACACAGGTCATGTTAATGACTAAGTTTTGATTGGTTTTGATTGATTCTTTTGTATGAAATATAGGGTTTGTATGAAAGCCTAGTGAGAATTCTAACATATGAATTTTAAAAAGTTGTTATATGGTTTATATTTGTTTGAATTGTTTCTAGGGTTTTCTATGTGTTGTAGTAAGGTATGTCATACCTTTGGAAGAAACATTGAAACCCTAGATGTAATGAAAGTTGTTATGATGTAGTCTAGGGTTTATGACAAAGTCCCTAGCAATATGTTGAAAAGTATGTTTCTCTTGGTTATAATTAAGTTTGGGTATCTGATATATATAAAGTCTTAATGCTTCCATTGCTATACGCTTTTGATATGGCTAACTTCATGCTTCTATAATTTTGGTTGTACTTGCTATCTAATTTGTGCAGGTACATCATCTTCAAGTTGGTGAACATGATCGTATGTAAAATTGATGTGATAAGCATGATATATGAATGACTCTGATAAGAAGGATGGAAGCCATGAAAGATTCTCTGGTGTCGTAAAGAAAAAGTAGAACTCCCTAAGTTAAGAGGGAGTCTGGATGAAATCTCCTTAGGTTAAGAGGGAGCTTGAATGGAAGGAATCTCCCTAAGATAAGATGATGTTTTGAGAATATTCCTTGTATAGGAATAATTAGATCCTCTCTATTTAAGAGGGAGTGACATATATGATTCTCTGCTTCATGTGTCATGCACTAGACCAAGACTAACAACTGTAAGTTTAGTGAAGTCCATGATTAGGAGAAGGAAATTGGAGAATTCATTTTGAGGTGTTGCTGAAAGAAGGAAAGCAGGATTCGATTAAAGAATATGTTGCTACATATGAAGTGGGAAGGAAAGTGTATGATTGAGGAATCTTTTGTCAAAGATTCATTTGATAGTCCCACTATGAAAAGTTGGGAAGCAACATCAAATTTTCAGGAAGACCTTGGAGGTTGGTATTTGATTATGTACATGTGAAAGTATATTATTGATTGGGGTTGTGTTTGTACAGGTAAATCTCTCGAAGTTTTTGATAGCATGCTAGTTACTGATCAGTTTGATCAGGAGAGATTTGTGGTCCTTGATTTGCTAGATCAAGGGGTGTTTTGGCTTTGTTAGTGAAGCATTGCTTGGGAAGACATCTGGTCGATACTTTGTGTAGATGTCTAGGTCCCGAAATTGGAAAGGTGGCGTTGGTCATTAGAGAGACTGAAAGCTTGAGTCCATCTTAGTCCCACGGAGATAGATTTCCCTAGTTAGGAATCTAGTCTGTGGAATTGCGGTGCCTAAATTGTTGAGAAACCAATGGATAGATTGCCTTGGTCAGGAATCTAGTCCGTGGCATTGTGGTGCCTAAATTATTGAGAGACAAATGGATAAATTGCATTGGTCAGGAATCTAGTCCATGGCATTGCGGTGCCTAAACTTCTTCATAGATGATGTGTTGAGATCTTCCATATACCTCGTTGATTATATGTAAATATGAATACCTCCCTAGTTAAGAGGGAGTGTTGGAAAATGTAACTAGGTTCAGTGTTCATTATTGTACTTGAAGTCAAAATGTAATCTATTTGTCAAAAGGAATTTTATTATTGTTGAAATTGACTTATTAAAGCATGGGTTTCATGCTTGGGTCATTTATATTAGTTCAAGCCTCCATTGTAGGCTTTAAGTTATTTGTCAAAGTCATTTATTGTTTGACTCCTCCATCAAGTCATCCCCTTTAGCAAAGTAATCTACTCAACCTCTTCAAAATTCTAAAGAAAGTCCACATTAAAGTCTTCAAGTTGGCCTCAAACAATAATTTTCATGTCAGTCTTATAACAGTGACACATCTATTCAAGTAGACATGTCAGCTCATTTGTGTGGAGGAACCATTATATATACCCAGCTAAGGTATTCACATTAGGATCATCTCAGAAGTTCATATTTCAGGAGATCAAGGTTCAGTGATATAATAGTGGAAAGAAGCTTGCATATATCTTAGAAGACAGGTTCATAATATCTCTGAAATTGCAGTTTGGATATCACAATATGGTAGTGCAGATTTTAGTGCAAACACAGTAAGAAGGATTCGTTGTCACAAAAGTGAAGGATTTCTCTTTGTATAGTTTCTGTGGCACTGCAGTGAGTGGTTCGGATGATAGAGAAGGTGTCTCAGTATCAAAGTAAGGAGCTCAGAGAAGATGTTTCAAGAGCTTCGATTAGGCACAGGGATGTACTCGGTGCTACCACAGTGATGATGACTCGGTAGTCTCATAGTTACAAGGATGACTTGATGGAAGATGTCTTAGGTCTATATTGTAAGGGTCTTGGTCGCCTCATCTTGAATCTAATGAAGGAAGAATTTGTGGCTGGGTTTTCCTCTCGACGAGGGTTTTGCCCTGGCAGCGTGCCTACATATTGTTTTCTTCTATTTGTTGCTTGGAATTAATCTTGATGATAGGAAAAGATAATTAAGAAGATCTAATACTAATAATGATAGCATCACAAGTTAATGTCATTAATAAGGGAAATCGTTTTAACTGCCACCTCTATGGATTTCCCAACATTTCTTCCACCAAGTCTTGATTTATTTTTTTCTCTTTTTTGAAGACGTAGTACTATTTCCCTCATCTTTGGAGGGACCGTTAGAATTTCTTGAGCCCAGCACTCGGTAATCAATTTTCAGCAATTATTAACTGAATGAATACATGGCTAAGTTCCTAACCAAAAATATTTAGTAGAAAAAAAAATTACCTGATCTGAATCACATACACAAACATATTTTTTCCCAATCAATAATTCTTCATTAAGAAATTAATCACGGAACTTACTTAGGCCCCCATCTTGGAATAATGGCCCAAATGAGAAAATACAAAGCTAATCACCAACGTCACTACACTCTCTTGGACCTAACACACGCTAATTGAGAAGCCTCCCTTAATATTTTACTACTATTCTGCCTTAGCTCCCCACTTTAGGCTCAATTTATAATTTTCCTAAGCTAAGATTGATAGCCAAAACTAGCTCATCAAGTTAACTAAAGACAAGTTGCTTTACTTTAGTTAACTATCCTATCTTTAGATTTGTCTACTTTAACTCAAGTACAAGTCATAAATTTTCTTGCTTTTAATTCACATCTCGTGCATGTCACATGAAACACATTCACATGTGTGCAACTCACTTGCATACTCTCATGTTGCATGCAAGCTCCTAAAGATGAAAATCATGGTCCTTCTAGTTCAGACACAAGACTAGAGGTACCTTTTGAGCTACAAAACTCAACACTCCCTCCTAGTGATGGAGGTACTTCTGGAATAATCTCCTCCATTTGGATTTGTCTCCACACCCATCTCAGTATTTTTCGTTACTCCCTTTGACTTTGAAGCCTGTCATGTTGCCTGGCTTAAAACCTGAGCTGAGAACCTGTCACATCCATCCATGCTTCGATGATCCTGCTCGTGAGCATCCATCAATGTCATGTCATACCAACTGAGTCTTATGGCAGTACATGAAGAATCACTATTCCTTTCCACCTATTCGCTCTCAGCAATCAATGTCAATCCTGTATCCAAGATCCCATCAGATATACCCACGGGTTGTCCTAAAACTTGTATGGTTGCTCTTGCCTAATGTCAAGCGGTGCAGTTTCATCCAAGGTTGCTCCCTCTAATTATAGAATCACATGTCCATCTCAGGACAAAATTCTATATCCAACATCCTCCAAGGATGACACTGAGAGCATGCGTACCATCAACCCTAGAACAAATAACCCTTGTTACCTCTAGAGATCCTCCTGACTCTAGCTGGAATATGACAAATCCAACCCCCTTCACTATATGCATGGTGTTATTCCCATTAAACACACTACAACCTCAACCTGTCCCTGAGATACTGCAGAAAACTGACCTCATCCCTGTCATGTGATTGGTCACTCTATTGTCCACTAGTCATAACCCAATCTTGACAATTGCTTAACACCGCCCTCTCAGGAGCCCTACTAGCTCTAATTTCTTTCTAGCTAGGTATGTTAGTTTTTGTAGCATCAAATGTGTTCTAGCCACGAAATTTGGTGGAGAGGCTAGAATATATGAGATCTCCAAAAATCAGAAATCATTTATGGAAATTCCACCTAGAAGTGTCCTAATTAGATTATTAACTAATTTTTAAATATTTCCTAAGTCTAAACTTAGGGAATATGGTTAGTTAAACAATATTAATTGAGATAAGGTGGGAACCATTTAGAAACTTACACAGATCAATCTAGAGATGATCCTAGCCATTGCTTAAGTTTTAATCTTTGTTGTTGATGCCCCAACAATGGATTATAAGAATGGATCGATGTGGTGATGGAGAATACGCTTGAGCAGTTTGATTTCCTTGGTAGATCTACTTCCTGAGTAGCAACAATCAGTTTTTGGAGAGAGAACCAGAGATTGAAGTAGTGAGTGAGGGGTAGGGGTAGTGACCCAGACAGGTAGTAGCAAGAGGGCCAAGTTATCCCAGTGATGCAGCACAGTAGCTTAAGTGAGGGAATTTTGATTTGCAAAAGAGAAAATCGTTCTTAGATCTAGAGGTCGAGCGGAGGATCCAGAGGGACGGAGAGACGAATTTCTTAGCAGCAGAAGGCAGAACGACTTCATTAGAGACCAGTTAGAGGTTAGACGTCATAGTGATTGCATAATCCAGCGTAGAGGGCGATGTAGAAGTTTCAGGAGGCCGCGTTTTTTGTAGGAAAATTGTGTCAGGATTGCTTGCAGAGGAAGGGTAAATGCACTTCAATAATTTTTCCCAAATTTTCTTGCTGTGGATTGCTAGTTTCAGGCATCTAGATTGTACTCATTTTCATTGCTGCATAATAATAAAAAACCTCACTACTACATTGGTTTTCCCAAATTGGGTTTTCCCAGGGACATTTGTCCAAAAATAATTGTCTCATATTTTATGTGTGTATGCTAACATTTCTCAGTTTCCAGCGCATTATTTTTCCACAGTATTTTATTTGTGAATGTTGCAGTGTGTTTATTTCGATCTTTTTCATAGTAGATAAATTGTTAAATTAATTAACAATTAGGAGAAATAATACCAGTTGCTTCTATAGGATTCCATATTGGAATTTTCACATGGTATCAGAGCGCAGTTGATCAACTAGGGAGCTTAGAGGTGAAAGAAGGAATTTCACACTTAATTAAAGAGAAGCAGGCCGAAATTCCCAGGAGCAACGTAGTCCTTTTCCAGGAGGCCAAGTTAGTTGAGGAAGTTCATTTTTCTAAGCAGAGGCAAAAAATTTTGATTTTCCAGATCGAGTGACTTTAGAGCCAAAGGGAGCAACTCATATTTTTTCGTTGGGCATATTCTAGGTTGACGCATAGGGTTTTGTTGCAGTTCAGTAGAGTAGAACCAATTTTAGGTGGAAAAGAGAAAATCACACAACAGAGGGAAAATTTCTCTCAGGGAACTTTGAGTCTCAGAAGTTCGATTTTTCCTTGTAGTTTAGCAGTTATTAAGAGTTGATCTTCTCACTCCAAAAGGGAGTGCAAGTAGCAGAGAAGCAACCAAGTAGAAGGAAAGAGGGAGTTTTTGATAGTTAGTTGAGATGGCCACTACTGGGCTTAGAGATCAGGATAGGTTGGACGGATCATCCAACTATGTCATCTGGAAGGCCATGATGTCCTTCCTTCTAGATGAATATGGCTTGAAAGCCTACATTAATAATGTAGTGGCATTTCCTCAGGATGCAGATCAGTAGAAAGAATGCAAGAAAGACATGGCACAAGAAAATCGGTTAATCTTGGATGGAGTCCGGAATCATATAGTCTCACATATAGCTGGCAAATATATTGCCAAACAGATGTGGGATTCTCTCCCCATGTTATAACAAGGAACTTCTGAGCAACGAAAGATGTTTCTTGAGGAGAACCTATGATGCATCTGGATGAAGAAGGGGGAAGGCATAGATCCCTTCCTTACCAAGATTCAGGAGGTCCAAGACCAGTTGTCAGCTATTGGGGTAGCGCCTCAACCCATGGAGCTAGTGCGATTGGCACTCAACAGTGTCTCAGAGGATTGGTAGGTCTTTGTCCAAAGAATATTGGGCAGAGATAGGCTACTAGAGTGGGATAGGATTGTGGGCTGATTTGCAACAGGAGGAGTTGAGATGAGATCTTTTAAAGAGCTCCATCAGTGGCAACAGTAGTAGTGAATCGAAGATGGTGAAGGAGGAGGAGAATGTGGCCCTCGCATATAAGGGTCCCATTCAGGGGAAAGGGGAGCATAAGAAAAGGACCTATCAAAGGTCAAATGTTTCAGGTGTGGTGAGATTGGTCACTATAGTACCCATTTACCTCTCAGGAAGAAGG
This sequence comes from Pinus tabuliformis, assembly GCA_031772625.1. Lineage (NCBI taxonomy): Eukaryota > Viridiplantae > Streptophyta > Pinopsida > Pinales > Pinaceae > Pinus > Pinus tabuliformis. The sequence goes on from CM062807.1 coordinate 306,317,470, forward strand.
ACAAGGAGGAGAAGCAAGACCAACAAAAAATTTCAACAGAGATCGACAGGTTGTCCTCCAGGTTGAAGGAAGACTTCACGATGTTTGCAGATATACCTCTAGGAGTGAGATGGGGAGATTTGGTACTGTAGTCCCATAGAACTATAGAGATTGGGTAGGGTCCTTGAGGAGTCCACATCATGGATCAATTCCTTGCTATAGGGGCCCATAGTATTTAGTAGCATGATGGATTAATGGCAGTTGATGCATTCAGAGACCGAGTGACAGTTGATGCATTCCGAGCCCGAGTGACAGTTGATGCATTCAGAACCCGAGTGACAATTGCAGAGACTAGTAACAGTTAGATCCTAGGGAGCATAGTGCAGATTTGGAAACAGTGCAGTTGGCACAATTCAGAGTCAACAACAATGCAGATTCTTCAGTGATAGTGCATGTGCTAGTAGCAGTCAGAGACTTGGGAGACATATGCATCATACTTAACACAGTTGGATTATTTTCAGTTGTAGATGTTGCAATTGCAGCAACAACAAATGAGAGGGAGCTGTAGCGTTGGCAGCAATATGGTAGTGTCGGCAACAAAAAAATGCTACGGATATCAAATTTGCACTGTGGTTGATTGACAGTGATTGAGGGAATATCATAGTGACTAATGGAACAACGCAGTGACTAAGGAAACAATGCAATGGTTGAGGAATTGGACCCAGAAAACATAAAGTTAAGTTACCTTTTAAATTTTTCAAATGTGGTAAAATAGGTCATTATGCTAAGGGATGTCCTTTTAAGGAAAATAAAAACTTTTAGAAGAATTTTTTTTATTCTAAAGAATGTAGTAGTTCTTTAGATGGAAGTGACACAAAAAAGGGGGGATGTAGGAGAAGTTTCCTTCATAACCTAAGAAAATCAAGATAATGATCATGATGATGAAGAGGTCAATGATTCAGATAATGAAGAACCAAATATGAGAAATGATTCCTTCTAGGGACTCGAAAAATATTTAGAGATCGGATGGTAAGGTGAAGATCTTCAAGAAAAGTTGAAGAATAGTGAAAATGAAAAATGCTTGCCTAGAAATAAATACAAAGAATTGAAAAACCTACTTGAGAAGTGTTGGGTGTGGAGCTTGATTATCTTCTTGATTGTTCATAGTTTTTTTGTTTTATTCGTGGTTGGATCCTAGTCCTTGATGAGGAGGGGGGTGTGGGGGAGTCCCCCCCTCACACTGTTTCTTCCAAGCAGGGAAACTGCAATTCTTTGGAGCCCACCTTCTAGTGGGGGTTTGGGGGTTGCGCCTTCAAAGCAAAAAATAGATGAGAATATTCCTTGTAAAATATTGTAATTTTGTAGTCAATCTGGACTATGTATTATTATTCTGTGCGAGAAAGAGAGAGGAGATTGTGTGTGAGAGAAAATGAAATTACATTAGATTTGTTGTAGGTTGTATATCTTCATTTTGTTAGATAATATAAAAGGAAGTCGTGACTGTTTCTCCGTGGACGTAGCCCAAATTGGGTGAACCACATATATATGTGTTTCTCTTGTTGTATGATTTTCTATGTTTGTGTTTCTGAAATATTTATGTGTTCCATTGCTCTGTTATTTAATTTCTAACAACTCGCATTAGAGTTGAAGGTCTATTTGGATGATATACTTGAAGGAAATAAGGATTCCTGGTTCGAGTAGGAGTAACGACAGAAGATGGTAGGTTTAGGGTTGATAAATTCAATGGACAAAACTACTAGCTATGGAAGATACAAATGGAGGAGTACTTGTATAAGAAAGATATTTACCTATAATCGAGTGGAAAAACAAAGAAACTGACAAGTATGACGAATGAACAATGGGAGATTCTTGACAGAAAGGCACTAGGAACAATACAACTGTGCCTGGAAGCATTAGTGGTCTTCAAAATTTCAAAGGAAGTGACAACAAAGGGTCTAATGATGAAATTGGCCAAAATATATGAAAATCCTCGTTTTCAAACAAGGTATTTCTTATGAAACGTTTATTTAATATGAAGATGTCAGAAGGTGGATCTGTTACTGATCATTTAAATGAATTTAAAATGGTACTAGCCAATTAAATTCTGTAGGCATAAATTTTGATGATGAAGTTAGGGCTCTATTATTTATGTGATCATTTCCAGAAAGTTGGAATGGCTTAGTCATGGCCATCAATAATTTTGTCTTTGGTGCTATCCTTAGTGAGGAAATGCAATGGAAAAACTCAAGTGAGACAATAGGTAATTCTTTGTCTACAAAGACTAAGGGAAGAGAGCTAGAGAGGGGAAAGAGCATGGGACATCACAATAGGTCAAGGAATGGTAGATCAAAATCCAAATCAGGGATAGTGGCTGTTGCACAAAATATTGTCACCATGACATTCTGCAATCTGTGTGAGTCTATCACCACTCATACTTTCCTCCTTTGCAAGTCTTAAAGCTCAGTTCTTCATGTCAAGCCTTGAAAATAAGAGAAAGCCCTTAAAAATCTATAAAACTCTGGTTCCACACTTTCTCTTAGCATTACCTGTGGTCCCGCACCTACTGGTCATTTCCCCTGCGTACCTGACCGCTCTGTCTCTGTGTAATGGGTGCGGACCCCTGTAAAAGTCAAAAAGGCGCAAGTAAATTCTTAGAAACTTACTTTGAGTCATTTCTGGAAGCTTCTAGAAGGAATCTTGAGGTGGCAAGTTCGCTCCTTTAAGGTTCATGCATCCCATACCTTAAGGAGCTAACACCTTGATGTGAGGAGCTTATCCCTTTGAAGGAGGACTCTATCCCTTCATAGGTGGACCTTTAACCTCCTTCCTTTGCACTATAAAATGAAGCATTGGGCTGGTTACTGGGGGGGTTGAAAGCTAAAGATTTTTGAGGTGAAATGCCGCTGGAACTTAATCTTCTTAATTGAGCTTTTGTGAGGAAAGATTACATACCTTGTTGATCTCATTTGGAAGAGTGTGAGGCTTGTCAAAGTAGAGGGGATTCCTGTTTCGGACCCTGGGAGGTGCTTGTACAACATTAAGGCACCAAAGGTTGTAAAGTTCTTCTATTTTCAAAGTTAATACAATCAAGTTTATTTTTCTCAATACGTTGTGTTTTATGGTTTATTTCATGGATTCCTTGATCACCATGATGAATATGATTTATTATATTAGCTATGCAGGTGTTATTTGGTGTGTGCTTGTTTGTGATTGCAGGTTCTCAAAAGGAAACTCTTTCGGACGATCGAAGCGTGGCTGCCACAAACCAGCGTTGGACTTAAGGTAGGGTCTATAACACGTCTTAGTTTTTATTAATGAATCGCAATATATTTAGAGAAAGGTAGATTTGCTTATCCTGCTTGTTGCTAGATATCTGTTGATACTATGGAGATCGGTCTTGTCCGCAAGAATGATTTATCTGGCCAACAGTGGCCTGAAATGTGGGAACAAAGGAAACCTGAAGAAAGAGTGTAAATCTCGAAAGGGAAAAGGAGATGGAAAACAGAAGAACAATCGTGAAGTGAATGTAACAAGTGATGTGTTGCAGGATGCTTTGATCCTTTCATTATAAAATATTATTGATTCTTGGGTGGTAGATTCAGGGGCTTCATTTGATGACACACTTGATAACATGATTATGTTCGAGGAGATTTTGGATAGGTTCATTTGAGTGATGATAAACCCTATACAATCATTGAAATGGGAAAGGTTTTTATAAATCAACAGAATGGAAACCAATGGCTATTAAAGGAGGTAAGGCATGTTATAGATCTAAAGAAACCATCTAATTTCAATAGGGAAATTGGGAGGTGAAGGGTGTGTAACTACATTTACAGACAAAACCTAGAAGGTCATTAAAGGAGCCTTGGTAACAAAAAAAAAAGAAAATGTTTGTACATTGTATTTATGTAATGATATTTCTAATTCGGTTAATGCTTTAACCTCCACATTAGCAGATACAACACTCTGGCATCATAGGTTAGAAAAATAAGTGAGAAGGGGATGCAAATTCTTTACTCAAGGAATTTGTTGCCAGGTTTGAAGAATGTTGATTTAGATTTATGTGAGAATTGTGTTTATGAAAAACAAAGAAGAGTTAAATTTCCCAAAGTTGGGAAAGAAAAGAAGAGTGAGAAATTAGAGTTTATGCATACAGATGTATGGGGACCTGCTTAGGTATCATCTCTCAGTGTCTCTCATTATTATGTTACTTTTATTGATGATGCAACTATTCTTATCCAATACTCTTTGAAACAAGACTTTAAGTAAAGAAGTAGACTTAGTCATAGTAGAGATCCGGAGGATCTTCCTCCTTCTACTTCTTTTATTTTTCTTTCACCTCTTTAGTCATGTGAGATTCTTCCCTTTTGTTGTTGTTGTTGTTGTTGTCCTTCTTAAGTTTTGGACAATTCCTTTTGTAGTGTCTATATTTTTGGCATCCAAAGCATTGGATTTTGGAAATATCTCTATTGTTTGTTCTTCGTGGACCAAATTTGCCAAAATTTCCCTTTTTCATGACCATGGTTGCAAATGCTTTATCCTTTGATCCCACATCCTCTTTTTCTTTGAGTCTAGTTTCCCCTGTCTTGCATGGAGACCATAATTCACTTAGTGGGGTAGCTTCCTTCTTTGCATATATGATTGATGTGAAGTTGCCCCAATCCTCAGGTAGAGCATTGAGTACTACAGTTGTCATTTCTTTGTCAGACATGACTTGTCCTAGCTCTTGAAGTTGATCCTTCATGTCAGATATCTTCATGAAGTATGGATCTATTCCTTTGATATCTTCATCTTATACAAATCTTTTCGAATAGATATCACTTCTCCAGTTGTGATTACTGAGAATACCTCTATTAGCTTATCATATATTTATTTTGATGTTTCAATTTTGGCGACATAAGGAATGGGAGAATCTTTGATGGATTCTATTAGAATCCTTTGAGCTCTTGTCTCATCCTTATTGTACTTGGCTAAAGCTTGAGTTTGTTCCTTAGCAGGGATAGTGATATTCCCTTTTATGTGTTCTAGAAGCTCATTCTCCTTGAGGAGTAAATCAGTCCTCTTCTTCCATGCAAGGAAGTTAGTGGTCCCAACCAATTTATTACTTTCCTTGCAAAAATACATTGATGTATAATCAAAAGGGGATATATACTTGTTAGAGTTTGAGATGTAGTGGAATTGCTTTTTTCTTGAAGACTTGATGGTTTGCCTTCCTTGGATCTTGATGTTCTCCAAGTTGCTTTCTTCAAATGGACTTGATTGATGACTTGGCTTGTAGTTCTTTTCCTTTTGAAGATGGTGTTGCTTGATGTAGATCCCTCCTTAATTTTCTCTTCTTTTAGGTGTCGTTATACAAAAGGCTTCTCCTTTTGCTTTATAGTCTTCTTGTAGTCCTTTCTTGTCTTGATCAGATTGAGACTTCTTGGCTTGATGCTTCAACTTTTGTACATGTCCTTTCTTGATGAATGTTCTTGAGATTCCCTTTCCTTGATAAGTCACCTTAGCTCTGATACCATGTTGAAGAATCAAGGTTAATGATGTATAGTAGGATTCTTCTAGACATGATAAAAATTTGTGAAGCACTTTTGCAATTTATCTTTGTTATCTTGATCTTATTCTTCTTATTATTAGTGTGTGTTTACTTCATCAAACTGCTACCAAAACACAAAAAATAAAGAACACAAGATGTTGGCTCTCTGCCGGGGCAAAACCTCTCTCACTTAGAGAGGAAAACCCTTTCATGAATTTCTATTATTGAAGCTTCTATTGATCATGCTAAACCATAGACCCTTGACAAGAAGATCCTCCAAGCACAAGTCAAGCCCTTTCAAGATTAATTCCTCTTGCAACACTTTTTCCTCCTCCTTATATCACTTTGTCTTTCTCCCTCAACACTTCTTCCGACAACTGTAAAGACCTTAGATTGTATGCTCTAGAATTATCCTTGACCTTTTCTTCCTTTGCTTGAGATGGAGCCTTTCTAAATTAAGAAGATTACCTTGTATATTTTTTCATCTCTAGTGTTGCTCTGCTACTAGCAAGCCTGGACAGTACCTTGGCAGAGTCACGCAGGAACACAAGCATTGCTCCACTGCCAGCAAGCCTGGACAGTACCCCGATGGAGTTTCTTGCTTCACCTCTCTACGTAGGAAGCCTTTCTCTTTTGTTGACTTTGTTATTTTTGAAAGAGAACTGTGCATAGGCACTTATTTATTTTTGGGGCGGAATCAGGATCCCGACTTATTGAGAGCATGAGAGGTTGTTCCTTCAGAGAAGAATGTAAAGACCTCTGATTTAGGTTTACTTTTTTATATTTTTCCCCTTCTCCTTGTCTACGATTTGGATAAAGCTTGAAAACACCAAAGTAGAAAACTGAGTACAGGCATGAGGTTCCCAGAGTGGACACAGGTTCATGGTTGGATCAATGCTCTCCTTACGGATGGATTGTATTTTCCGTTAGGACTTCATCGACCAAAAGTTAAAACCAGACACAAGGAAGATGGACATAGGACTCTCCAAGTGCTGCAGTGTCACAAGAACCTTTGAACTTCAGCCACATACGCATTCAGAAGCCAGGACACAGGTCTAGGCACAACACTTATTGGCGTAGTGAGAACAAATGGAAAACTGAACAAGGAAGGAAACAAAGCAAAAAGAAAGAAGAGAAAGAACTAGGAAACCAAAATCGAAAGACAAGACACCAAAATGACTAAAGTGAACATTATTTAAAACCGAAATAAGAAAACCATAATGAACTACCAGGAATGAGTTCAAGACGAGTGCAAGGAAAGGAAAACTAATATGCAACTAATCCTACTCCTATCCTAATAGCTATACGGTCGAGGTTACATGTAATGAAATTTCCGGTGAATCCACCGTAGTTGTTCCCAACCTGCATCCACAAAGATATGAATGATTAAATCATATAAAAGGTGATGTGCAACATAAAAGATAGAAACTTGAAAAATATACACATGGGAAGGAAGGTCTTGCCTGTGGGTAGAAAGGTGTGTCAGAACGACTACTTTTACCCAATGCACATGCTTACCTCTTTGATGGATACCACTTTTCAACAAGCCTTAGAAGCCTCTTGCAGGTGTGTCCTTGTTTGCACTGAGCTTCCTAGCAAGCGCGAGGAAGGATTGAAACTTGTTTCCTACAACGAAGCTTTCCATGTAAGATTGTTCAATCCATTCAATGATTGGATCATAAAATTCACAATGGCCGTCTTGAAAGCTTTGTGATCTCCGAAAAGATAAATTTTCAATGGGAGAAGCATGATCACAATGGGAATATTGTAAAGAAAAATAGATTTGATCATCCTCGACAGTCATTCCAAGACAGTGAGGACTTGCCATAACCATTAACGAAGGCTGAAGTGCCACACCTACTAGATGGAAATCTGAAGAGAGAGATGTTAAGAAATGAAGGTTAGAGAGTGTGAAGCAACTGTCATCAGATGTGTTGAATGGAAAATGATAATCTGAATGACAGTCACCCAAGATAGAGAAATGATCAGATGAGCTAGTTGAGACGTCATATTCCTAGTTTGCAATGAACAAAGAAAAATTCATTTGAACAATCTTGTGAATGCTCTGAACAATGGAACCAAGTTCGTTGTGAGCTAGATATGACGAACCACCTTCCTGCAACTGGTGACCAATTGCACAAGAATCATAGTCATCACAAGAGTTTAAGAAGGATGCTAGCACCGTGAATGCATGAAATCAGTTGAGGCATGGTGAATGGAGAGGAACTTGATTCATGTGACAGCTTGTGCATTCATCATCACACTAGGATATTTTTGGTGAGATGAGAGGACATATTTGCAGTACAAGATTCACAAGAAGACTGAGGAGCTAATTGTGAAGGGGGGAATTCGATAAGTATGATTGCGGGCAAAGATAGTATTTGAGATGATCAACTTCACAATTCCATGACTTCGTGAGAGGCAGACATTCCCAACCCGAGTTTGACATGAGAGGTTTGCATGAAGATGGATGCACTGTAACGGATTCGTGAATTCAGTCATAAATGAAATTTTGAAAATTTGAGAGAGGACACTCGGAATACCAAACATTTTTCACACGAGAATTCACATTGAGCGCAACCATGTAGATAGACGGATTTTGTGCGAGAAATGAGATCTAATTTGGTTTGGGTGGATTACCAGAGTCGCGAAGTCCTAACATAACCATCAACGAATGTTGAAGTTCCTCGACTCCCTGACACGTCTTGGAACTTTCTAGAATTACAGAATCACGTTTTGAAGCTTGAACCAGATCATGCATGGCTTGAGGGTGGTTGCTGTTGCTAATTTCAAAACTGATTTCTCGATGGTAGTCATCTTTGTCACAGGTTTCAACAACAATTAGATTGCTCAATTGAAGAGGATCTTTTGATGGTACACCCAAAGATAAATGAATTGGTGAGCTTGCATGAGTAAGCTGATTTGACGAGTTATCTTCATGCAACATAAGAGATGATGAGGGGTGGGAAGAGTCCAATGTGATTAGACTATTTTCAATTTTATCATGGACAAACTCACTGCCTTGTGTCAATAGAGGAGATTAATCATCGGATGGAGAAACAAAAGAGCATGGAGTATCTCTGTCGCATGTACATGCGTTGAAAATGGTAGGACACAAGGGAAAGTGAGGTGACGAGGAATTTTCGATACATACGTCTTCTTTGATCGGAGCACATTATAAATCTAAATTAGAATCTCCATAGGAAACCAGAATATCACATGATGTGCTTGGGCATTCGTCACAACATACGAACATGGAGTTATCATCATTGGGATGATTACTGCCCAAGGCTGGGGATTGATTGAAGGAATTGATTGTATGGGATGTTCCACTGAGATTAGTAGATTGAGGATTGTTCAAGAGTGGAAGCTCATTGTTTTGATGCGGACAATTTTGAAATAGAGAGGGAAGATTGATAGTGTCTGCACCTTTCTGTTCCTCTGCCTGTGTAATGTGACTTCCTTGCACCTAATCACAGTTTGAGCCAACAACCTGAGAATCAAGAGAATGTGAACAACTAGCTTGTGAAGCAGATTAATCAAGCATGTCATGGTACAAGGAGTCCTGGCTTGTAGATGATAGAGGATGACAGAGACGCGGCTCAGATTTAGACTTGATTTATGAACAATGACGTCTTCTTGCGAAATGGAGGAGTGAATCTTCACTATAGGCTTCTTGAGCCATTCTGGAATTTCCTCCATTGAAGCGGGAGACAGATGAGAAGATGGGCTCGGGACATGCTGTGCAGATTTCTCATTTTCATGATGCAAGGAGGCTTCCACATCGGAACTGGAAATGGAGGAGGACAAGGAACAAACGGGGTAGTGGGCCCCTTCTCTGCAATATGAGGTGCCTCACAATCTGCAAGAGTTGGGGAAGAAGGGAAATTTGGTGGTTCACCATATTGGGAAACATGAAACAAGCATTTGAACTCTTGTCTCAAGAAATCCGAGTTGAAAAGTTGGTCAATAATTTCGTAACAAAGGTGAATGAACCGATCAACAAAGTCCTCAATTGATTTGTCAGGCTCCATTCTTAAACGACATATTTTTTCACAAACATCCCAGTGACTATACTTATCGAAAGATTTCCTAATAATCTCGGCAAGATGGCCGAATGAACCGATAGAAGCAATGGGTAATGTATGACACCAGTGTTCAACACGACCTTCAAATGTGAGGGTGAGTAGTACAACCTAGACATCTTTGGTCTTTATTTGGTGACGATGGAAAAGTGTCATAACTTGAAGTACATGCACACGAAAACACTGTTCGCCCTTGCCATTGAACTTGAGTTTAGATAGGTCATGGATAACTTTTGCGAGGATGGTACAATTAGGCTTTTTAGAAAAACACCCTGAGATTATGATTTCAGGAAGAGCCATTTTAAATAAGAGATTCAAACCAAACTCTATGGGCATTTTCTATCATCTGGTCCTCCTTCTAGCACCATTTTCTTGACGGTGCTGGAAATTTGTCAACCAAGGGGATCTCCCTGTTATGAAGTCCCAACTAGACCTCACACTATTTGGTGTAGGAGTCCCATCCGGTATGGTGGCCCGGTTTCCATTTATTTAGATATTTTCCTTAGCTCTTATTGTCATCACATGAGAGTCGTACGTTGGTATCTTCAAATAACAAGGTAAGAGTTCTTGGTGAGTGCGTAACGTAACTGTGTCAAGTTTATCTTACTACAAAGGTGGGGATAAAAGTGAGCCTCTAAGTGAGAGGTAATAGTACCACCGAGGAAGAGACACGTGCAAACCAGGAAGGTTTGTCTAGCATCCAACGGAATAGTCCACAATGGATGCGGTAGTCGTTAAACCAAAGTACAAGGGAAGATCCATCCAACATCCAATGGACTAGTCCACAATGGATGTGATGGTCGTTATAACTAGTAAGCAAGGAAGGTCTATCTAGTGTCCTGTGGAGTAGTCCACAAGGATGAGACAATAGTGATAACCAATACAACACATTCCCAACAAGGTAAGCACTAAAACAACTGAAATAGTTCAACTATCTTAGTACATGTGAAACAAACATGAATTACAAATGCTGAAAGAATAGTATCACAAACATCCACAAGAGATGCATGAAAACGTGCTAGCCTAAACAAGCTTATGTATTAAGAAAAATTTCCAAGACACATATGTACATCATATATCACTAGCCCCAGTAGTGAGACATTGAAGTGACTCCTCGCTCCTCAAAGAATTGACTGAAAACTCTCTATGCTTCATGGGAGTAGCCAAGGTGAAAAGTGCTTGCTCATACAATGGGAGGGGTATATATAGCCAAGGGTGATGCTTGACCCTTATGACTCTTAGACTACCCTCATGACCGTTCAACTTCCTATGACTTTTCAACTGACATGACTCTTCAACTTTATGTGTGCGTCCGTTGGACTTTCATTTTACATTACATTCAGTTACAATAGATATGGCCCATAGTGGTGATGTGGCCTTGACAACTCATGACAGAACTAGACATGACACTATTGACATGGACTAGGTGGTTGTGGTGGAAATGTCAAGATGTCGTCGCTGCTGAGTGATGGATGTGATCTTGGATGTGCTTTGTCTTCACCTCTGCATGGCTTGATGCAGCAGGGTCTTCAATGGTCTTGGTCTTGTAAGATGGTTACATACATGTGTTCCCTTCACTTAAGATTCTTTTTTCCATCCAATTGCAAGTAAGTCTTCTAGCATGTTCACTCCTTCATCCTGTTCGTCATCTTTTCATGATCTATCAACGTACATGTTCCTGCAATTCACTTAGGGCGAGATGACATTAAATCCAAAACCTCCTAGTATAAGATGATGCATTGTTTTCCATGGACCAGGCTCGGGACAAATGATAGATTGGGAAGAGGGCCTAGTAACTGCATACAACGTAGTTCCAGGTGACAGGGAGAGAGATTGTCGTTGAGACTACGCAGAGTGCAGCTCATGCTTGGAAGGGGAACTCCGAGGAACAATATTTACTGTCGGGGAAAATTGCGCAGAGGCCACTAGGAGGTAGGATTGTACAGTTGAGGACACCAGTGGCAGCTCCAAGGTGGGACCGTGAGGGACACCTCTATGCAGTTTCCTGAGGGAAGAAAAGGTAGGAAAACAGAGGGACCATAGGAAAATTCTATGTAGTTTTTGAGAGCAGTGAGTCCCCGTTGAGGGATGTCACTCGGAGGATACCTCTACGTAGTTTCTGGGAGCAGTGCAGGCTTAGGTATCTACACAATGCGGGGTTCCATCAAACAAGAATAAGGCTTGATGACTGATCTTACAAAGTGCGTAGTTCAGGTCGGGCCTTGAGGCAGTTTCTATGCAGTTCTGAGAAGGAAGACAGGCTGCTCACGTTTGGGGTTGTGCAGTGAAATTGACCCGGAGGACAGCCTCAAGAACTCTGCAGTTCCAAGCAGTAGAGAAATACCACTGAGGGCTGATACTACGCAGTGTAACTCCGTCGGAGCCTGGTGAAGTGGGGTTGTTCAATTAGAGAGGTTTTCAGGAAAATGGCTAAGTGTCAAAGGCAAGTGAACTTGTGAGAACATCGACATTGTGATCACACACTTACTATACTTCAACAACATGACAACACTGACCACTAGGACAACAGATCAAAGCATGACTCTTTGTGGGAATGTCTAGCGCTGAAAGCGACAAGTGTGACACTTGGGATAAACCTTTGGACGACCGCGATGTCAGTTGCATGATAATGCTCACAACTTTGTGTACGAGTGCGATAGGTGTTCACATGGCTAGGAAAACTTTTATACACAAAGACCAACCTTCATGGTCACCATAATGGTCGCAAACATGACATAAAATCAAACATGTTAAAAGACGACAATTTATCAACAAGCGAAAAGGAGCAAGACGTGTAGAGGAAACACATGCAATGAATTTCAGTGCTTGCAACCATGCATGTCATTGAAGACAAAATGATATGACAATGATAAGAAGTCCTTCAAGCTACACTAAGAGGTGTATTTCAAAATATGTGCTTCATTTTCCATACCTACCCTGCCTTCTTGTGGTCCCGATCTTCTATCATGCCTTGGGTTCCTTGGTATTCTCATCTTCCTCCTTGGCTCCTTGAGAGTCCTCTAGCATGTCATCCTTCTGGTGATCACTGAGAGACACATTTTGCACAGTTTCAGTGGGCAGTGACTGTTGTGGGATGAGGCCCTTGGAGGAGACATCTGCGTAGTTTCAGGATGCAAGGTAGACTGAGCAGATGAGGGACAAACTGCGTAGTTTTAGGATGCAAGGAACTGCTGCAGGATGAGGTCCTAGGAGGAATCCTCTGTGTAGTTTTAGGATGCAAGGAAGACTAGACAACTGAGGGACAAAATTGCACAGTTTCTGGAGATAGTGGGTTTCGGTTGAGGGAAGGACACTGGGGGAAACCCACTGCGTAGTTTTGAAAGCTAAGGGAGGTTGGGATTTCTACAAATTGTGAAGTTAGTGTGTGAGATGATTGTGAAACATGTCTATGTGATAAGGAAAACCCATTCTCACACAACTTTTCCCTTGAAGCAAAACAAAATTACCTTTGCATGATAAGCGATAATCCCCTGCTCAAATATGACACATACTATATAAATATAAAAGCATGAATGACTCTTAAGATTGAAAAGGGAAGCTTGAGATCAATAACTTACCAAATAATTGATTAAGGAACGATCGATCACAGGATCTACAGTAGGCTCTGAAATTTGAGTATAGACCAAAATTTGGAGGATGTTGCAACCACTACAACAGTTTCAAAATTGCAAATTTTGTTGCACTTTCAACAACAGAAGCAGAGTATGTTGTTTCTATAGAGGCTAGTAAAGAAATTATTTGGTTACAAAGGTTTATGGATGAGTTGGGCAAGTAGGATATCGGTAGGTTATATAGTGACAAGCAAAGTACCATTCAACTTGCAAAGAACTAAGAATTTCATTCTAATACAAAACATATATAACTCAAGTACCATTTCATAAGGTTAGTTATGGAAGATGGATAGTTGTTGGCTTAGTGGGCCCTGACCCAGGTTCAACGTTAATTCAGCCAAACAAATCCCTACACTACTAGCCCTTTCAGAATCAATCCGCAGAGTGCGGACTGAAGTCTGACCCGAAGCAGTATGGGGGGATGCTGGAACCAAGTTTTCGCACCTAGAGATGGTAGTGATGTCGTTTTATGCCCTAACTCTGCCTACATGCATATTGATATGATTTTTAGGACTTATTGATATACTTATCTTAATTGGCCTCTAGACCCTCGCGAAGGTCTACGATTGTTGTTCGTGGACCCTAACCAGGCGAATCAACCACTTATGCACCTCTGTAATTACTCTTACTTTCGTATTTACCCAAATTAGCTTAAGTATCTAATAACTTCAATATGCATTAATATGTTCTTCGCATAAACATATTTTATTACTTACGTATAGATAACAATGCAAAACATATAGATTCGCGCATCAATACAATGTTAAATCTTGAAACCATTATTCAACATAATATAACCGCATTTATTCATAACAATAGTAACTAGATCAAACACATATATTTCCAGAGTAATCCTCTTTATTAGGACTTCAGATCTTCTTATATAATCTAACTACCCTGCGCACTCAGCTGCAGGGGTCCATGCACTCAGCTGCGGACTTCTACCCTAGGCCTCTGCACACACAGATGTAGAGCCTTTCTTCTATTCTAGGACTCTTTGCTCTTCTCGCTAATGACCCATTACATTCATCATTATTCTCCAAAAACTGCCTTAGTCTCTTCTAATACTCTCCATTTTATACAATCCCATGGTCCGCAGACCATGGGTGGATCTTCTAAAGCCGACACAACTTACATAAAAGAAGGGCGGAAACCCTCTATGACACTTTACATCTACGGGCTTCGCGACCACAAATTGCAGAGAATTTACACTTTACATACAAAAATTTGGGCTTTCTATGCAAAAACTTGTGCTTTTAACCCCAAAATCAACCCTAGGGGACCTTGTCCCAACAGGCCCCCAACAAAAATATGGTAACTCGCCCCGAGTCACTCTACTAGCGCGGAGATCTTTCTACGAAGACCTTCCAGCTCCACTTGTACCACTGCAACTTTCGCTGTACACTACGTAGCTACCTGCTTGACCTGCTCCACCAGTTGCTCCGTTGTTAGTCTTGCGTTGTCCGCCTGGATCATCTACCGTGTTATTTGTAGGCTGGCGGACTTCTCCCCAATGGTGGCGGAGAGTAAATAGGCCTCTTCTATCCAAGGCACCAATTTGGCCTTGAGGACTGCCTCTTTTCGTTGCGCTGCTTCGCGTGTTCTTTAAGTTCCTTTGCCTCCTATGGCTTGACCAATCTCTGTGTGATGGCGACGGTGCGCGTCGTCGCTTTGGCTTCGTCATATTGTTGTTGTAATTCCCTTGCCTTAGTATTCAACCTTTGCAGGGTGGGATCTTCCTACAGACTTGTGAGGATCTCCATCAATTGCTCGAAGAGTGCAGTGCAATCTGCCACCGTGACATCTACTGCAGCGACTGCATTCTTGACAACTGCCTCGCATTTTTCTTTGACCTTTGGTGGAGTTGAAGGCTATGCCTGAAACTCGGGCTCTATAATCTTAAGGTTTAGCTCAAACTGAACCTTGGCTATCTTGGTCCGAGCATCGCACACACCTACATCCAACTTCTGAATCTTGGCCTCCATAAACGCCTCTTCAGGGATGTGCTATTCCAGAACAGTTCTGCACGCTTCTGCTACCACCACTGCAGTGTGCTCATTCTTCTCCTGGACCTTCTTCCAGGTGTCTATTGTTGATTTTTTCTCAAAAAACAATTGTTCGTTGTTAACCTTTTGTTCACTGATCACACTTAGCGTGCGCTGCTCTCGAGCCTGAAGTTCTGCAATCAAACCTGCTTGCAGCGTGTGAAGGAATTCACTTGGGTGCATGGCTAAGTTGAGACCAATGTTCCTTAATGCAGCCTTGTTAGCATCTGTCTCCATATTTAGGGCTCCATTAGGCAGTGTGACAGCTTGTGGATCCAAAGAGCGAACTATCTTCACTGCTCCAGTGGTCCCCGATGCCAAACTACTCGACACTGCGCTACTCTACCCTACACCTGTGTGCAGTTGAGTAGTTTGGATCTGTAGCTCACGCAAACCCATCTGAATGGAAACCAAGGCTTGCTTTTGCTGCTTCTCGAACTGCTGCAGCAGTTCTATCATCGCGTCCCTTACTTTATCCCCGATTTCATCCAAGTTGCCCTCTATCAAGGTGATCGGGTCTAGTGACAACTTGGTGGCCTTGGACTTTTTGCGCAGCCCTTCCTTCTCCTGCTCCCTGTTCCGCTTCACCCGGAAGGGAGTGCTTTCCATATCTGCACCACCCTGATTTGATCATTCTTCTTCTTCTGTTTGTGGTGAAGGGGATTTCTGACTTCTGTCAGAATCATGTTCTTTCTCCTATTCCTTGGTAGCGTGCTCTGCTTCCGCACGTGCCTTCTCCGCAGCCTCCTTCTTTCTCTTTTCAGCCAACTACTGAATTTTCAATTGGGCCTCTTCCTTCTTTTGCTTTCCCGTGGACTTACTAGACCCGATAGACAAATATGAGGTCATGGGCCACTCAACTAGCCAATGATCAAGGACCGTGGCTATGGCATCATCCATCGCAAGGTATGGGATATCATACCACTTCTGTTCTGGGTCCTTGCACGCTCGGATGGAGATACAGTGGAAGTTAACTTTAAACTCATCGTATCCTGACAACTGCTCAAAAACAGTTGGTGACTGTCTTGGCTTGCGGTTGATGGCCATAATGATGCACATCTCCATCAATACCCAGAATACCTTTCTCTCGTGGACCCGCTCAGCGTCCTTCACTGCCCATAGCGAAGCAAATTTCGCTTATTCTAGCAAATCTGTCACAATCGGAGGAAACCGACTGTCCTCCAGCAACTGGCACGCAACCAACACAATTGATAGCAAAAACTGTGAGTAATGAAATGTTTTTCTGTGGTCCTGTGCCTCCCTGTAGTTGACCAGGAACTCGCTAAAAAAATAGTGTGCCCAATTGAATTTTATGCCCTCCTCGCACTGGGCTGCTAATGAAACAACTGGTGTTGACACCTATTTGCGACACTTCCGCATTACCTTCCCAACCAAGATCTGAGTGGCCACCTTCACTGCAGGGTTCGCTATACTCAAAATTGAGTATCTACATGACTTCTTAATAAGCTTAAACTTGTCCTTCATTCTTTCAGCGAGGTCATGTTCGTCCATCTTTTAGCCAAATTCCTTGGCCAGATTCAACCCTAAATGGCGTAGTAGGGTGATCCTATGGATCAACATATCAATTATAGGTATTGGCTCCTCCAAACACAGGAACCCACCATGCACCAGGCACAACAACTGTTTGATAACTATCAAATTTATGGGAGCATGGTGGTAATGCGGCACCCATAGTAGATTCAAAAATCCTGCCTTCTCCATGCCACGAATCCACTTCACTGGCTCCAACGCGGTGACACCTAAGTCTTTGTAAAATACTCTCTTCATGAAATTATTAGTAGGTAGGTGGGGGAACCACTTCATGTCCGCTAAGTCCCAATCTTCAAGCTTAAGATGGGGGACGTGCGCAAAGTGTGGTCCTTCAAACGTGATATTCTCTGGCAATAGAGGTGTATTAAGAAGAAATTTTCCCTCATCTGGGTCCTTCAGGACCTTCACCTTACCCCGGTGCGGAGGGATGTATTCTAGCAGCTTTGAGATAGGATCTACCCCCTCAATGTCAATGTCATATGTACCCATACCAGTTTCTTCTGCGCCCTCATCAGATTTTAAGTTTACCACCTTGCCTTTCTCCTATGCAGTGGGCTTCTCTTTCTTCTGGTGCTTCCTTTGCGACTCGTGCACCAGATGTGTCGCTCTCTATTTGTCCTTCTTTGTCTTGGAAGCCTCTCTAGTCGGCGTAGGCTTCGGCCTAGGCAACCTTGGTGATTTTTGCACTGCGGCGGGCACTTCCATACTTACGACCTCAGGGGAAGCTCCCTCAGAGGCCATAGATCCTCCAACACTTGCAGTTTCTACGGGCGTCGACATGAGACTATTTAGGATCTCCTAGGTTTCCTTAGGCAACTTGTCAAACACTGAATTGGCCACCAAATCCTCAAAAACCGTAGGATTCATGCATAATCGACATCATAACAAAAAAGCTCTCAACATGCAAAGTGTTTTTCATTGGGTGGCCATTTGTAATTTATAGGAAAATTCGAATTCAAATCTGACTGTTCCCCCCAAAATATGCTCATAAATGCTAGATTGGCGGCATATTTTCAAAGATATCACTCTTAATTTCAGCCTTAAATGCCACCCCCCCCACCCCCCAGCTCCTCTTATCCGTTTTCTCACTGTCAAATCATGAACAGTGACTGTAACGGTCACTTTCTGGCTGCCTTGCATGGTCTCTCCTTCTATAGCATAGCTCCTGTCATGCTTCTACTGATGTTGTGACATTCTTCCATCCCGCACAGTCCCCTAGTCACACAACCGTATAACCCAGGTAGTGTAGTTTATAGTCTTGCACCTCCTTTCAGCTACCTGGAGCACTAAGACTATGCTTCCATCATATAGTCATCTGGCTAGATCCCCGGTGTATGGCTTCAATCGGATGCCATTTACCTTTCCGGGAAATGGATCTCCATTCAATTTCACCAGTTGAATTGCTCCACCATCGATAATCTCTTTGATGACATATGGCCCCAGCCAATGCATCTGAAATTTTCCTGGAAATTTATCAAACTTGCTGTCATATAATAAAACCAAATCATTTACCTTGAAGGTGCGTAGTTTGATGTGCCGATTGTGCCATGCCTTTTCGTGCTCCTTCTGAACTTGCTGATGGAATCCAGCCAAAAATCTATCTTCTTCAAGCTCTGTCAGCTACACGAGCCTCTCTTCCATATCTTCGCGATCCGCCATTCTTGTGAACACCGTTATGCGGAGACTAGGTACAATATACTCCATTGGCATCACAACTTCTATGCCATAGACCAACCTGAAGGGTGTCTGACCAGTCAGCTTTTTACAAGTGGTTTTGTAAGCCCATAGCACCATGGGTACATGCATGTCCCAATCATTCTTTTATGCATTGAAAATCTTCGTTAGCGCGTTATCCAATATATTATTAAATTCTTCGACCGTCCAATTAGCTTGCGGGTGATATGGCGTGCTATTTTGATGATAAACTTGGAATTCCTCTGTTAGCACACTGATCGTTTCATTAAGGAAATGTGTACTGCGATCGCTCATCAAAATCTTTGGGAAACCAAGCCTAGTTAGCACATATTCAAAGAGGAAATTCACTGTTGTTGCCCCAATACAATCCTTTACAGGCTATGCCTCAGCCCATCTGGTCAAATACTCCATCACGATGATGATATACCACGGACCCGTCTTCTTTCCTAGAGGTTGAATTGGGCCTACAAAATCAATTGCCCATTTCTCGAATGGTTATAACAACACTTGCATATTCATAGGCAGCTCATCCCTCCGCGATGGCCTGCCCATCCTCTAACATGCATCACATGCCTTACAATAAGCCTTGGAATCCTTATGCAGTGTCGGCCACCACAACCTAGCATGTAAAAGCTTCTGCATTGTTGCTTTCCCTGCATAATTTCCTCCCACAGCTCCTCCATGAGCTTCAACGAGGATTCTGTTCCGTTCAAAATTAGGTACATAACGTCACAAAATTTCATTCAAGCCCGTTTTATACAAATGTACTACAATGACAGAAAAGTATGTTGTGCGCACCACCAGCTCCTTCTTTTGTTGACTAGTATACCCTTCTGGAGTCATTCCCGTCGTTAGGAAGTGTATGATATCTGCAAAGTGATTGTCAGCTACATGCACTACAAAGAGCTACGCGTTAGGCAATCCTTCCTCCAAATTAGTAGGCTCCTCTCCTGTTTCAATGCGCGACAGATGATCTGGTCCTGCATTCAATCATCCTGGCTTCACAATGACTTCGAAATCATATTCCTAAAACAACAGCAACCATGTACATATCTTCCCCCCCAACACAAGCTTGTTAACCAGGTACTTTAATGCAGAATGGTCTGTATACATCTTAAAGTGTTGGCCTAGCAAGTAATGTATGAACTTTTGGAGCGCGTACACCATAGCTAAACCTTCGCGCTCTATCGTTGAATAGTTATTCTTAGCTTTAGACAACTTCCAACTTGCAAACGCTATAGGGTGATCCAACTCTCCCTCATTGGCCCATGTCAGTATTGTTCTGAGCGCAATACATGACGCGTCCACATGCACATGAAATTCCTTCTTCCAATCCGGGAAGACTAGGATCGACGCGGTGACCATCTTTTCCTTTAACACATCCAAGCTTCATTGACATTCCTCATTCCAACAAAATGTAGCATCCTTCTTTAGCAGCTTCTCCATTGGCGCGGTAATCTGGGCATTGCTCTTGATGAACTTTTGATAGTATATATTGTATGCCCCAATGTTGTGCGCAGTTGTTTCACACTTCTTTGCACCTCCAAATTAATTATAATTGCTATCTTAGCTGGGTCCACCATTAATCCTTGCCTGCATACCACATGGCCCAACAAGATTCCGAAAGGAACATAAAACAAGCATTTCTTCAAATTGAGTGCGATCTGATACCTTAGGCATGTATCAAACATCAAGTGTAGGCTAGCTACATGGTGCTTCACTAACCAAAACACCGTCAAGTCGTCAAAGTATACCTCAAGAAACTTGTGAATGAAGTCCTCGAACGCCATGATGACTATGCGCGAAAATATCGCAATGCATTCTCCAGCCCAAAAGGCATTACAGTATAATGGAAGCATCCCCATTTAGTTGCGAAGGTCGTCTTACTTCTATCCTCCGACACGATCTTTATCTTATGGTACCGCGAGAACCCATCAGTGAACGGATATGCTTTTTGTCCTCCTACATTATCCAAAATTTTGTTGGTGAACAGATTCGGAAAAAGATCATGCACGCAAGTGTGATTCAGCTTCCTGAGATCTATGCATATCCTTATTTCATCCTTCTGCTTCTTTTCCTGAACTACTATTGGGGTCACCCAATCAGATTCTTCCATTGGTTCAATAATACCTGCTGCAAGCATTTTATCCAACTTTAAGTGGACCTTTTCTTTATACTTTGGATTGAGGTGGTAAGGCCTTTGCTTGATCGCTTCACGTCCGGTTTCAACATAATTTTCATAGCTCCCAGGTCTCCTATTATCTCCTTTAATGAGAACTTCGTAGGGAACAAGTCTTGCTACTTGCGAAGCGACTCACTGAGCTTATCCACCGTAACATCATCCTAGTAGTCCCCTATCTTTGCAAACTTCAGCTCCACCTCTGTCCCAATGTTCACTTGTCTTGTTTTCATTGGCACAGTGATATTTGGATTTTCTATCTGTGGTCCCTCAACTTCATGGTGACCTTCTATTTCTGGGATATTAATGTTCCTCGGATCCTCGTCTTCCTTGTTGGGTTGTGTTATATTCTTTCCATGACTAGCTCCCTTAGTTTACTGGGGGGTTAGAGGGGGGGCGGAGCCCCCCCCAACAGGGAGGTCACAGGGGGTTTGAGGGGGGTGGGTAGCCCCCCTCTACGGGTCTGAGGGAGCACCTCGAGGAAATTTTTTTTGGACCCTATATTAGGTGGGCAGACCTACCTATGGTTTTGTGCAGGGTTTTCGCACATGGTTTTGGGCGTGATGGTTTTCGGTCCATGGTATTGGATGCTTCGTCATGTATAAATATGTATTGTAATATTGAAAGGAACACAATGAAAAATCAAGTTGTTAGTCCCGGTTTTGGGATCCAGGGGACAATCTCTGTGTATATGTGATTTATGTTTTATGCTCTCACATTGTTTATTTTCTGTGTTTTAAGAATTCGTATGCAGGTAATTTTTGCACGGGGTTAAAACCTACATTCCTCTTCAGCAGTCACATTGTAGCATCCTAGCACATGGAATAGCTGGGTGGTCTAATCTGGTTGAATCAAATCCAAGGGATCCTACAGTATTCTGAAGATCGGTGCTTTGACCTCCTGCAGTGCTTCATCAATGCACTCAAATCCATCTTCAAATCTAAATGTCATCATGAATCCTTGTCTTAAAATATCCCATTCGTCTGTGCCGTGGCGGAGCTCTGTTTCCAAGTAACAATTCATAGGTATTATGTCCAAGGTGTGACAAAACAAATGCACCCACACCAGTTGCAGTTCTACTCCATAAGCATCAGTCCATTTGGCTAAGTGATCGCGTGGGTCACTTCTTCCATCATATTTCTCTATCAATTGTACCTTTGAGAGACCAAACCACACCCTCATCATTCTTCTATATTTGTGCCATCCATCAAAGTTGTCTTTATGTGCACCCCACCATATTGCAGGCATGGCGCGCAGCGCCAAGTCCAAGGCTTGGAAGCGATTTATCAACGTCAGTTAAACCAGCATAGTAAGCCAGACTTCTTCCCTCCGATGATACGAAGCGCAGTGATTTGGTCATCATGTTACATCGTAGTGTAGACACTTTGTGCAATCTATTATGCCAGTGTTTCAATTCCTCGTTTGAATCTGATGTGCAGGAGCTTTCGCAGTCCCATGCAAGGCGTCCATTAGCTGTCGGATTCACCCAGTCTTGATCTCGCGTCGTTATCTTATAAATCTGATCCAAATCATCGTCACTTTCGTAATCACTTTGGTTTAGTGTAGCATGGTCCTTTTGCAGGGTCCAACGGTATTACTACACGGAGAAATTTTCTTTCAAATGACATCGTCCACTTCTTCAAATTGATCACCCCGTTCATGTCGATAGCCCAGTCGATCCTAAGGAGCGCAGGGTAGGGATTGTTGTCGTCCACAATCTCTATCACTTCAAAATAAGCCAACGCGCTCTTGCCTTCAATATAGACTATTACTAATTGTAATCTTCCCATGGGGATGATCTTTTGTTGATTCACCATCCTCAATTGAATAGGAGACCACTGTAGTGCAGATCTCCCCATTCTTTCCCATGTCTGTTTAGGAAAACCATTCGCATCTGACCCTAAATCCATAATAACTTGATCCATTTCGTATTTTCCTATCAGTGCAGTGAGTCTCATCTTCTGCCCTATTGTTGCCTTATGCTTACCAATTTTCCTGACCACGCGCGGTCCATTAGGAGTATTACCAACACATTTATTGATCAACGCTTGTAACCCCTTTACGGGCTTGCTATCTCGAAGCAACTTCATACAGGTCTCCAAAAATGTAGTAAGCATGGATGGGTCCATTTCTTCAAACTTCTTATCCTGACTTCTTGAGGTAGAAGCCTCAACGAAGCTTTTCTTTGCTTCCATAAATGTTTCCCTCGCGCACTCCAGATCAAACCCGACATCCTTTTCTAGAGCTTTGCGTACCCATTCACCTTCTTCAAGCTGCTTTCCCTTATCTTCACCAATCGTCATTCCACTTCACAACACGATGTTCACATTAGGATCCTCTTCGTGGGGTTCAACCCTCATCATCTGTAGATTCTGGGTAGGCTGCTGAGGCTGCGCCCCTTTTTCACATATCTTAGCTAGTAATACAGGGTAGTGTTTTGTTGCATGGTCAGACTGAGTGCAATATCTGCACGAGAGGTGAGTCGGGTTCGTGCATTCTCGCGCATAGAGTCTTGGTCCCCACAGTTGTAGCAAATCTCAGGTCCATGTCCTCTACTAGGTCCTCCTCCACCTCAGTCTCACATGCGCCCTTGAAATCCTCCTCGTGCTCCCTCAGTGCCTTGATCCAGAGGTCGAGATTCTGCCTACACTCTATATGCAGGTGTTCTATCCATCATTAGCTCATAGCTACGATAGTTACGCTCATCATGACCCACTGATTGAAAGAAGTTGCAAAAGCATTTTTGCAGTGTCTGTACAAATTTATGCAGTAGGTGACAATTGTCTGTCACATGTTTTCTAGCTACCTGACAGATAGCACACAATAGCGTGGGCCCTATACTTGGCTTTGCTTGAGCTTTCAGCATTAGAGGCATTGACCCTCCTGCTGCAACATAATTCATGAAGACTGGACAGTGATCTTTTTCATGCCCCTGACTTTTTCATTTTAGGCACCATGCTTCTTCGCACACCTCTGGTCGAACTACTCTATCCTTCTTGAGACTTTGAAACTCTAGGAAAAGGTTCTGCAATTGTGCGTGAATCTGTTGAACTCCCAAATTAGCATATTGCATCGGTGTCTCATGTAATCTCATTGCAATCTCCAGGGCTTCCGCTTGGGTCCCAATCTTTTGCTCTGCTAAAGCAATCCTCAGATGAGGCAAGAGCGAAGCCACAAACCACTCGCGGTGCTACGCATCCGTAAGATTCATGTTAGCTTCGCGGATCATGCACTTCAATTTAGGATCTAGATCCTAGGGTGTCTTGCTAGGCTTCATCATGATATCCTTGAATCCCACAATTGATTGTGCTTTAGACTTAGGCCTACTGAATTCCCCATTCAGCGCGGTCTGAATATCTGCTAATGAAGCCATCGGGTTATTAGTGCAGTACTTAATGTACCATGTTAGCGTGCATTCCTGTAAAGCAGTGACCAATGTTGCTTTCTTCATATGATCATCTGTTATACCTGAGCTTCCCATACAACCTTCACGACGAACCAAAACTGGTCTGGGTCCTCATTTCTCGAACCCTAAAAAATGGACAACTTTACTGCATTCGCCATATTGAACGGTGGTGGAGGTGGTGGCGGTGTGGGAGAAGGTGTTGCTGTGGAGGTGAATGCGGAGGTGGGGTGGGTGAATGTGGTATTTGCAGGATCCCTCGTCTTATTAACTGAACACCACTTTGCAGTGAAGCCTGTGTTGTTTCCTTGTCGTCACTCAGTGGAGGTTCGATCAGTGGGCTATATTTAGGGCATGTTTTCCCTCTATCCCTGAAGATCGTTCCATTTCACGTAGCTCCAAACATCAAGGTAACTGTATAAACCACTTTTCACATAAGAGCATCTTAATCCAAGTATTTAAGGACCTTAAATACTTACCTCACAGTCCCTTGAAGAAGCGGCGCTCTGCTTCGCTGTAGCTGACCGAAGTATCGACCGCGAACTCTGTCATGAATCCTCCTATGATACGATCAAGCCAGTGATCGACAACACGTGTGATCTTACCTTCCGAGGCTTCCAATCTATGCACTAACTCTAGGGTCCACACTATTGTACCTCAAGCCTCCACCTTCCATAGTCGTTTGCCAATTTAGCGATCCACTCGTATAACTCAACTGGGAAGGAACAAAAGAATATTTCATGTATCTTTGTGTACAGGTATCTATCCAAACACTGTTGTTTCATCATTCGTGGATTTCTATTTTCTTACGTCACGAATTCGTGGATATTCCTATCCAACCATTCTTCAATTTCCTTCTTAGTCGGATTCTAGTGATGCGACATCACACATCTCTTTATGTAGATCCCGGTCTCGACAAAGGAACCATTTGTTGTCTTAGTGGGCCCTGGCCCAGGTTCAGTGTTAATTCAACCAAACAAATCCCTACACTACTGGCCCTTTCGACATCAATTTGCGGAGTGCGGACTGAAGTCCCACTCGAAGCAATATGGGAGGATGCTAGAACCAAGTTTCCACACCCAGAGATGGTAGCAATGTTGTTTTATGCCCTAACTTTGGCTTTGCCCAAATCGATAAGATTTTTAGGGCTTATCGATATACTTCTCTTAATTGGCCTCTAGACCCTCGCGAAGGTCTATGATTGTTGTTCATGGACCCTAACCATGCGAATCAACCACTTACGCACTTCTGTAATTACTCTTACTTCCATATTTATCCAGATCCACTTAAGTATCTGATAACTTCAATATGCATTAATATTTTCTTTGTGTAAATAGATATTATTACTTTGCATACATATAACTATGCAAAACATATACATTCGCGCATCAATACAACATTAAATCATGAAACCATTATTCAACATAATATAACTGCATTTATTCATAACAAGAGTAACTAGACCAAACACAGATACTTCCAGAGTAATCCTCTTTATTAGTACTTCAGATCTTCTTACAGACTCTAACTACCCTGCGCACTCAGCTGCAAGGGTCCACGCACTCAGCTATAGACTTCTACCCTAGGCCTCTGCGCACACAGTTGTAGAGCCTTTCTTCTATTCTAGGACTCTTTTCTCTTCTCGCTAATGACCCATTACATTCATCATTATTCTCCAAACACTGCCTTAGACTCTTCTAAGACTCTCCTTTTTATACAATCCCA
Organism: Pinus tabuliformis; assembly: GCA_031772625.1. Lineage (NCBI taxonomy): Eukaryota > Viridiplantae > Streptophyta > Pinopsida > Pinales > Pinaceae > Pinus > Pinus tabuliformis. The sequence goes on from CM062807.1 coordinate 306,343,294, forward strand.
TGGTCCGTGGACCATGGATGGATCTTCTAAAGCCGACACAACTTACATAAAAGAAGGGCGGAAACCCTCAATGACACTTTACATCTATGTGATCCACGACTACAAATGACAGGGACTTTACACTTGACATACAAAAACTTGGGCTTTTAACCCCAAAATCGACCCTAGGGGACCCTATCCCAACAATAGTTGAAGCTGGAAAATATACACACTAGCCAGAATCCCACAGATATGTTGACAAAAGTGGTAACTAGGGAGAAACTGAGTTTCTGCTCAGTTTCAATTTGTCTTTAAGCATTGTAGTGAAGATGAGAGACAACCAAGTCGAAGTAGATGCATTGTCCAAAAAGTGAAGCAACAATGGAGTTGATATAATTAGTCTCCAAGTGGGAGATTGTTGGGTGTGGAGCCTAATTATCTTTCTAATTGTTCAATGGTTTTTTGTTTCGGTCATGGTTGGATCCTAGTCCCTACTAATGCTGACTAATGCTGACAGTGTGGGGGGGGGGGGGGGTTACAATAATTTGGAGCCCCCCTGAAGAAAAAAACAGATGAAAAAATTCCTTGTAAAATATTGTAATTTCATAGTCAATCTCGGTCGTTCATAGGCAAAAGATCTGACGGTAGAAATTATGTTAATTTAGGGTTTTTAACCCTAGAAGGCAACCCTTGGTTTATCTGAGGGAATTGTATTGCAATTGTGTATTATTATTCTGTGTGAGAAAGATAGAGGAGACTCTGTGAGAGCGAAGAGGAAATAACAACGAATTTGTTATAGGTTGTATCTCTTCATTTGTTGGATAATATAAAAGGAATACCTGACTGTTTCTCTGTGGACGTAGCCCAAATTGGGTGACCCATGCATATTTGTGTCTCTCTTGTTTTATGATTTTTTGTGTTTGTGTTTCCACAATATTTTATGTGTTCCATCTTGAAGAAGCAAATATAATTGAGGAAGTGTTGAAGGTCCAGTTGAAGAATAGAGAAGAAGAGTCTATGAAGCTTGAAGAAGAAGTTGTGTCATTGAGTGCTGAATTTGATATTATCAAGAAGAACTTGAAAAACTCAATAGTGTTGGATAAAATTCTCAACAATCAAAGACCATCAGACAATAAAATAGGTCTTGGCTATAAAGGTGCATCCTCAAGCAAGGAAGACATAAGCCTCAAACCTTTAAAGGAGAATCTAGAAATATTACTACTTCATGAAGTTTTGTTGACGTTCTTAAGAACATCCATCAGAAAGATGATAAATGGATTGAACCTCCTCCAAGGAAAAACAACTTTAGAAGATCAATCTACTCTCCCAGGTATCAAAATATCTTCTTTAGTCACCATTACTCCTGTAGAAATTTTGGGCATAGAGCAATTCATTGTGAAATCAATGAAATATACATTTATGCAAAGAACATGAATGACTATGGATTTAAACCTAGAAATGTCAATGGAAACTGCGATCCATTTGAACCACTAATGAGCCAAAACATTGTATACTACAAGTGCAATAATCTTGGTCACAAGGCACATGATTGCAAGATTGTGAAGAGAATGCTCCAATCATGCAAACAGAGAAGCCAAGTATGACATGGGAGAATGAAAAGAAGGAATATTGCAATCCATAATAAATTGCTAAAGATAAAGAAGATGAATGGTACATAGATAGTGGATGCTCAACACATATGACAGGAGATCAAAAAAAAAATTCAACCTAAAAGAAATAAATGTCAGAGTTGTGTTTGGATATAACTCTTTTTTCAAGATACTTGGAAATGGTGCAGCAAGCCTTAGAAGCAAACACATGGAGGCACCTAATGTTTTTCTAGATAAGAATTTGAAGCATAATCTTCTCAGTGTTGGAAAGATGTGTGATCAAGGGTATAATATCTTGTTTGACTCTTGGGAGTGTGAAATCGAAGAACAAGAATTATGAAGATTGGTTGCAACAACCATAAGAAGACCAAACAACATATATGTTCTAGACCAAGTAGAGCGGACGGAAATTGCATCTACGAAAAAGAGTCATAAAGGAAACAAACAAGGGAAAGATAAGAAGAGAAAACTCTTGTTGAGTTCCATATGTTCAGGGGGAGAAACCCCAAAGACATAAGTCACCCTTTTCCATTTATGTCAAAGGGGGAGAGAAAAGGAAGTGCAACATGGAGACAAAGGAAGTGGAACATGATGACAGGGGGAGCATAAGTACTGACATCGGTGACAAAGGGAGAGATTGTTGGAAGAATTTTTCATTAATGTCATATGGTGAATGGGAGAACATTCATTTGATGATTTGTGTACAAAAAATCAAGTGAATTTGGGTACAAGGATCCTCTAGATTGGTATCCCCTATCACACCATTTCGTTTGATAGGTGGCGCATTTTGTGGTTCCTCCTAGTTGGTGAGATATTAATTTTTTAAGATTGATGCGGCAAAGACGGGCTTTGAACCAAATCCTCTACCCCAAAAAGTTATGGCCTTAATACTTCATTCATGCCTTAGAAGGAGGTCAAAAATTAAAATGCAAATTTTCATAAGTCCATGGGTCAAAGATTCTTTTGAAAGGAGCTCAATTATTTTTTGTTTTGTGGCCCATGCCTCTTGCTTGAAGTCGGCTCCTAATTATATGCCACTTTTCAAATAAGCAAATTATTATTGTTCAGGTCAGCCCTAGTATAGGCCCCCCTCTAAAATTATATAAATATGATAGTGGATGAAATTCCTAGAGCATCAAATGAGATAATTCTTCTATTACAAACTCCTGGGAGTTGTTTGAGACCCAGTGCATATTGAAAATATGAAGAAGGTCAAAAATTTTGATTTGGTTAAGCCCTAATAGTTGAAATAACTCGCTAAACAAAATAATGATGTGAGGAAAATTTTGGCCTGGTCTGAGACCCATAATGAGGCATAATTTTGGCCTCTGCTGAAGTCTTTTTTGAGGCAGATTCACAACCTTTTTTGAGGCATATTCACAGACTTTTCTGAAGTGACTTTTGACCTATCTGAGGCATTTTGCGACCCTTCTTTGTGGGGAGATTCTCAACTTGTTTGAGGCCTTCTATGCCCCCTTATCTAAGGGGATTCTTAGACTATTTAATGCCTTTTGCAACCCTTTTTTTGAGGATATTCTCAACCTTTCTTGAGGGCCTAATTTGACCATTCCTAAGGTCTGAATAGAAGGTGTTCTGAGGTTTCTCCAAGGCCTAATTCAAAGTTTTCTTAAGGAAAAATTATGAGATAAATTCAGTTATGGTTAGGGCATAATTGAAGCATTATTTTAAGTTAAATTGAGGTTGATATGAAGTTGTGTTCGCATTGAAGTTGAGGCATAAATCGAATCTTTGGAACATTCCTTGATATTTTTCCTAAAGAAGACCTTGATTGTAGCATACCTTAATATCAAAAGGTTGGAGCAGAGATTCGTGCATGTCTTGAAGTAATAAAGTAGAAGCATTGAAGCATCCCCATGATGAAGTTTTGGAGCAGGCTTTCACAATTTTGGAGTAGACTTTGAAGACACTTGGAGAAATACTTGAAGTTGTCTTTGCAAGCAGTGCTTGAAGTAATTCTTGGAGTCATTATTAAGTAGGCATTGAAGGAATTCTTAAGTAGACATTGAATTCATTCTTGGAGAAACTAATTTTGAGGTATGAACTAGATCTAAATTGTTTCATTAAAGGACAAAATTAATTTGGAAAATTTATTGGAGCAACACCTGAAGTTGAATATAGTCAAGTAGAGATAACAATGATTGTATCTTGTTGTATTTGGGTCATTCTCCTTGGTACGAAAGCCTAATTTTTATTTTATTTTATCTTTTATTCTATAGGGTGTTAGGGTGGTGCTAGGGAAGGAAGTTGTATATGCACTAGTTGTCCGAGACCTAGGGCATATTGAAAATTTTAAGAACGGAGGTAAAAAGTTGTGATTTGGTTAAGCCCTAATTTTTGTGCAGAATTTGCTAAACAAAGCATTGATCTAAGGCACATTTCAGCCTAGACTAAGGCCCATACTGAGGCATAATTTCTACCTCTATTGAAGTATTTCTCGAGGAAGATTTGTAGAATTGCTGAGATAGATTTACGAACTTTTATAAGGTGACTTTCAACCTGTTTGAGGCCTTCTGCAACTCTTCTTTTTGAGGAGAATCTTGGACTGTCTACAACCTTATGTGACCCCTTTTCCAAGGAGATTCTTAGACACCTTTTTTTGAGGAGATCCTTGGCCTTGCATGAGGCCCTAATTCGGCCATAGTTAGGGCACAACTTAAGCATTATTCTAAGTTAAATTGAGATTGATCTAAAGTTGTGTTATTGTTGAAGCCAAGGCATAAATCAAATCTTGGGATTAATCCTTGATATTTGTCCTGAAGTCAACCTTTGAGACTAGTAGACCTTAACTATAACTGACCTTAATATCAGAAGGTTGGAGTAGAGATTGGTGCATGTCTTGAAGTCTTAAAGTGGAAGCATTGAAGCAACCCCTTGATGAAGTTTTGGAGTAGGCTTTGACAATTTTGGAGCAAAATTTGAAGACACTTGGAGCAATAATTGAAGTTATGTTTGCAAGAAATCCTTGATGTAACTCTTGGAGTCATTTTAAGCAGACATTGAAGGAATTCTTGAGCAAAATTTAAAGTCATTATTGGAGAAACTACTTGGAGGTATGAAATAATCTAATTTGTTATATTAGAAGATACAATTATTGTGGAAAACTTATTGGAGCATTACTTGAAGTTGAATCTAGTCAAGCAAAGATAACAATGATTGTATCTTGTTGTATTTGGGTCATTGTCCTTGGTACAAGAACTCAAGAATATTTTATTTTATCTGTTATGCTATAGGGTGGCAGGGTGGTGCTATGGAAGGAAGTTGTAGCTTCCATTCAAAGATTTTCACCTCCTTCTAGCGGGAGCTAGTAAATCTTAGGATTGTATCTCTTCCATTTGTGGCTGGTAAACTAAACTTGTGTTCCTTTGATGTGATGTTATTAGTTATTTGTTTTAATACTTAAATTGTTGAAATTTATGAAATACTGATTCACCCCCCCTCATTATTTCCAACAATTGGTATCATAGCGTGTTACCCTTTAACAATCTAATCACTGGAGTGAAAATCACGAGCAATATGGAAATGGAAGGCATCTCTTCGAGAATAATTATGGTGTTTGGTGGAAATGATTATTCACTATGAAGAAGTTGCATGGAAACCTATTTGAAGTCTTTAGGAGTGGATGTTTGGTTGTCCATCATAAATGGATACAAATTTCCTAAAAATCCTCCAATTAGTCTTGATGAGAAGAAGTTGTTTAACCACAATTCAAAATCTTTTCATACCATCATGGCTGGATTGTCATGAACCATTTAGTCCAAGGTATTGTCCTCCGCCACAACCAAAGAGATTTTGGATAAAATTAAACCTATATATGAAGATGATCATAAGGTAAAGCAGGTAAAACTTCAAAGTGAAGAAAATTGTGGCTTACTTACTCAGAATAGATGAAGTTGTCAACTGCATTAGAGGATTAGGATAAAATTTGAAGATCCATTGATCATACAAAAGGTTTTGAGATCACTTCCATTAAGATTTGTTTCCAAGGTATTTTCTATAGAAGAAACCAAGGACTTGACCAAGATGACAATGGAAGAATTACATATCACTCTTACAAAATACGAAATGAGAATAGATATAAAAGGCAGACAATAAAGCAGAGAAGCAACTTTTAAAGACACAAGGTAGACAAGAAACAAAGATCCCAAGGTTCAATGAAATACAAATGATGAATCAGATATAAAAGAAGCAAATTTAATCAAAATGCTTAAAAGTGGAACCATAAACATAAAATTAAGTTACCTTTTAAATGTTTCGATTGTGGAAAAATAGGTAATTATTCTAAGAGATGTCCTTTTAAGGAAAAAATAACTTCCATAAAAAAATATATATTCTAAAAAAGGTAGTAGTTATTCAGATGAAAGTGAAACAAAAGAGGAGGATGCAAGAGAAGTTTTCTCCATAGCTCAATAAAATCAATATAATGATCATGGTGATTAAGAGGTCAATGATTTAGATGATGAATAACCAAATATGGGAATAGATTCCTTCCAGGGACTCAGAAAATATTCAGGGACCGAAAAAGAAGATGAATATCTTCAAGAAAAGTTGAAGAATAGTGAAAATGAAAATGCCTTGCTTAGAAATAAAAACAAAGAATTGGAAAATTTACTTGAGAAGTGTTAGGTGTGGAGCCTAATTATCATCATGATTGTTTAAAGGTTTTTTGTTTCAGTCATGGTTGGATCCCAGTCCTTGAAGGGAGGGGTGTGGGGGGGCTTTCCCAACCACTATTGCTACCACGAGGGCGACTACAATTCTTTGGCGCCCACCCTGGCGGGGGTCCGAGGGTTGCGCCTTCGAAGCAAAAAATAGATGAAAAGATGCCTTGTAAAATATAGTAATTTTGTAGTCAATATGGACCATTCATTAGGCGAAAGATTTGATAGTAGTTATGTTAATTTAGGATTTTGTTCCCTAGAAGACAACCCTCGGTTTAGATGATGGAATTGTATTGCAATTGTGTATTATTATTATCTGTGAGAAAGAGAAAGGAGAGTACGTGAGAGTGAAGAGGAAATTACAACAGATTTGTTGTAGGTTGTATCTCTTCATTTTGCTAGATAATATAGAAGGAAGGTCTAACTGTTTTTACATGGACATACCCCAAATTGGGTGAACCATTTATATATGTGTTTCCCTTGTTTTTTTGCTTTTCTGTATTTGTGTTTCCACAAATTTTTATGTGTTCCATTGCTCTGTTATTTAATTCCTAACAACTGGTATCAAAGTCGAAGGTCTATTTGACTGATAAACTCGAAGGAAAGAAGGCTTCTTGGTTCAAGTGGGAGTAATGGAAGAAGATTGTAGGTTTAGGGTTGATAAATTCAATGGAAAAAACTACCAGCCATGGAAGATGCAAATGGAGGATTATTTGTATCAGAAAGATCTTTACCTACCATTGAGTGGAAAAACAAAGAAACTGACAAGTATGATGAATAAAGAATGGGAGGTCCTTGACAGAAAGGCACTAAGAACAATACAACTTTGCTTGGCAACGTCGATGGCCTTCAACATTTCAAAGGAAACAACAACAAAGGATCTAATGACAACCCTCGAGTCAAACAAGGAAACCCTTGACGTCAAACAAGTTAGTTCTTATGAAGCATTTATTTAATATGAAGATGTCAGAAGGTGGATCCGTTGCTGATCATTTAAATGAATTTAACACAGTGAACAGTTAGTTAAATTCTGTAGGGGTAAATTTTGATGATGAAGTTAGGGCTCAATTATTTATGTGTTCATTGCCAGAAAGTTGAAATGGCTTAGTCATGGCCATCAATAATTTTGTCTTTAGATCTAGTATTTTAAAGTTTGATGATGTTGTTGGTGTTATCCTTAGAGAGGAAATGTGACAAAAAAGCTCAGGTGAGACAACGAGTAATGCTTTAATTGCAAAGAATAAGGGAAGAAATATAGAGAGAGGAAAGAGCCCGAGACATCACAATAATTCAAGGAAAGGCAGATGCAAATCAAGATCGGGGATAGTGTGCTAAAATGTTGGAAGAAAGGACACTTAAAGAAAGAGTGTAAATATTGGAAGGGAAAAGGAGGAGGCTTAAGGGGGCCTGACCCAGGTTCAGAGTGGTTCGTGCCAACCAACAAAACGCCAACTATTGGCCCTTTCGGCAACAACTTGCATAGTGCAGGCTGCAGTCTCACTCGAAGCAGTATTGGGGGATGCTAAAACTAGGTTTCCACATCCAGAGACAGTGTGATAAGCGATTTCAAACTCTGGTAGCTCAGATCTGCCTTCGCACAGATTGGTATCCTTCTAGGGTTTGCTATTGTAACTAAGGTAAAATGGCTTCTAGACCTTCGCGAAGGTCTGTGATCAATCTTTATAGACCCTATGGAAGCAGTCTATCTACATTCACACTAATCAAAAACCCTAGATCTACCTTCGCGCAGATCTATCCAAGTCATTAGAAATCATAACAAAATTAACCCTTAACTTCGCTGACACAGATAATTACTTAAGATATGTGTAAATATGATAGATTCACTAGATTCACGTAGCATTTTTACATTTTTCCATAGAAAACATATTATAAAGTGACAAATCATAACATAAACAGAATAGAAAATAATACTCAGATGTAAAGTATTTCTTCAGAATCAGTCTTTATTAAGCTTGAACCTTCAGAGTACATACTCTGCCCTGTGCACTCAGCTGTAGGGGTCCGCGCACTCAGCTATGGAATTTCCAAGGCCTCCTACGGACTCAGCTGCAGGAGCCTCCTCCCTTTGCCTAAGTACAGGAAGTAGAGCACATTTCGTGGAGACTTTACATCTTTTTACAAAACTTTTACAAAAATTGGGTTAACTAACCCCAAAACTGACTCTAGGGACCCTATCCCAACAGGCCCCCAACACAAATATGGTGACTCCCCCCCGAGTCCTCATCTCTCCTCCCTACGATCTATCTCTATTTTCCAGATCGTTTGGACAAGGAAAGGAGGGAATGGCATGTACATAGTACACGATATAGCATATCGGGGATCGTTCAACAAGTTGATATGTTCCAGTGCTTATGGAGTCACTCCCTATTTCAATTTTATTCCAATTTAGCTCTAAATGAACATTTTTAGATCTAAATGAACATTTTATCAAGAATATATAAGGGAGAAGAAGGATAAAAGGCTCCGAAGGGGTATTAATTTTTTAATCAATAAGTAAACTTCATGTTCAAAAATCTATGGACCTAAAGATTCATCTCGGCCAATTGAACTTTCTCAAATTGTTTCTTCTTAAGGACCAAAAATATCTGTGCCCGGCGGAATTTACGCGAAGGGCTCTCTTTAATGGAATATATTATTTCCTGTTATGGGGCTCGTAAAGGAGTTGTGGATATTGCTGTACGAACAACAGATGCTGGATACCTCACACGTAGACTCGTTGAAGTAGTTCAACACATTGTAGTACGTAGAACAGATTGTGGCACTATCCAAGGTATTTTCGTAAGTCCCATTCGAGGTCGAGAGAGGGACATAAATGAAATTGTTGTACGAACACAAATACTGATTGGCCGTGTGCTAGCAAACGATGTATATATAAATAGGAGATGCATTGCCACGCGCAATCAGGATATTGGAGTTGGACTTGCCAATCAATTAATAAACCTTCGAACACAACCAATATATATACGAACCCCCTTTACTTGCAAGAGTATATCTCGGATTTGTCAATTATGTTATGGTCGGAGTACTACTCACAGTCACTTGATTGAATTAGGAGAAGCAGTAGGTATTATTGCGGGCCAATCCGTTGGAGAACCAGGAACTCAACTAACACTAAGGACTTTTCATAACGGGGGGGTATTTACTGGTGATATTGCAGAACATATACGAGCCCCTTTCAATGGAAAGATTGAATTCAATGAAAATTTGGTTTATCCCACACGTACACGTAATGGACATCCTGCTTATCTATGTCATAATAACTTATCCATTACTATTGATGGTCAGGATCAAGTACAGAACTTAACCATTCCGCCACAAAGTTTGCTTTTGGTTCGGCCTGGGATGCTTTTTATTTAGCAGTTTTCTGGATGTTGAATACTATTGGATGGGATACTTTCTATTGGCATTGGAAGCATATAACATTATGGCAGGGTAATGTAGCACAATTTAATGAGTCTTCCACTTATTTAATGGGATGGTCAAGAGATTATCTATGGTTAAATTCTTCACAACTTATTAATGGATACAATCCTTTTGGTATGAACAGTTTATCTATTTGGGCGTGGATGTTCTTATTCGGGCATCTTGTTTGGGCTACTGGATTTATGTTCCTTATTTCCTGGCGTGGATATTGGCAGGAACTGATCGAAACTCTTGCATGGGCCCTCAGCTAGTGCCTCGATCTTGCCATGGAGACCACCTAGCTCGACTTGTAATATTGCAACTTCAGCAACATTCTGTGCAGCGATCTGTTGCATTTCTTTTACAAACTTCTCTATTGTCGGGCCTTCCACTGCTAGGCGCATTTTCCTCTATGTTTGTTGTAGCACCTTTAGCTTTTCCTGGAGTGACAAAGTACGCTGGCAGGTTTCCTTTAGCCACGGTTGTAATATGGCCTTTAGAAGGGCCTCTTTTCTATGTAATTCTTCTGTCTGTGCTTGCAGCTACTTGCCTTCCTGTAACTTCGCGAGGCATTGCGCTGGTGCCAAAGTGCGCATAGTCGCTCGAACCTCATCATACTTGTGTTGTGTCTCCCTGACATCTATGTTTAGCCTTTACAAGTTTGGATCCTCCTGCAATTTCGTCCACATCTCCATTGCTTGGTCAAACATTATTTCACTGTCTATGATTGTGGCATCCAATGTGTTCATATTCTCCTTGATTATTGCTCTGCATTGCTCCTGAACCTGTGGCAGAGTAGTTGGATGAAACTTCAACTGCAGCTTTGATATATTCATTTGGAAATCAAAAGTAACCCAAAAAATCTCGTCCTTTGATGCACGTATCGCAGCTGCAAATTTCCTTACTTTTGTTGTAGTTGTGGTATCCTCTAGGATGTTTAATTTTGGCATTGTTTTGCAGTCCTACTCTATTGCTGTCTCTAGGATTTGACATCGTGTCTACAACTCCTCCTTTTCCTTCAGTGCTTGAGATTTCTCCGTGAACATCTGTTCATTGTTGACCTTAAACTCACTTATGACTATGAGGGCATGTTACTCTATGATCCTCAGCTCATCTAAAACCCCTTGATGCAGCCCGTGGAGGGTCTGCAGTGGCATTGTAGCCAAATTCAGTCCCATGTCCTTCATTGTGCTTAACACAACGCAATCCTCCTCTGACTCTGCGTGAACGAACCCTATGGTAATGTTATGACTCTGAGGTCCAGAGTCCGTTCCAACTCTGCAAATGTCCGACTTCCTTGCGCCAGGTTCGCTTGCATCCTGATCACTTTCCCAACACTTGCTTGAATCTTGCCAGTCTAGTTCTATAGCTTGCGCAGATCCTTTTGGATGCTCCCCAGCGTCTGCATATATTGTTGTTCGAATTGTTTCCATAACTCAATGGTTATGTATCTAACTTTGTCGCCAATCTCATCAAAATCCCCTTTTGTCAAGACCATCGAGTCAATGCGTGTTTGCTTATCAGACTTATGGTTTTTTCCATTTCCCACTAGTCTGCTCCTTTTTGCACTTCTTTAAGGTGAAAGGAGTGCTATGCTCCTCTCCACCACCTCCTTCCTGCCCTGAAAGTTCCCGCTCATCTGTCTGCTACAAAGTCGATTCTTCGACTTCTCCTGTGTCTGGGTGTTCTTTCTCAGCATGCTCTTTTGTAGTGCACTCCTTCTTGACCCATTCTTTCTCCGCAGCTGCCTTAGCAGCAACTTCCTTCTTCTTCTTCTTCTCACCGAGAGCTTGCATTGCCTTCTGAGCTGCCTCTTTTCATTTCTGCTCAACAGTCAAATGCGTGACCGAACTTTCCACACACTTAGTTGTACCCACACCAAGTTCCGTGGGTTCACGTTACTCTGATGGCCAACTCCCCACGATCTCCTGCACGTCTGTCTTAGATACCAAATAGGGAAAATTTTTCCATATGTGCTTTGGATCCTTTCGCACCTTGATTGCAACATTGTGGAAATTTCCCTTGAACTCCGCAAAGGTTGTCAATTGCTTGAACAAGGTTGGGGACAACCTTGGCCTCTGATTGATAACCATTCGAAGGTCCATCTCCATCAAGATCCAGAAAAATTTTGACTCCTTGATCCTTTCTAGATCCTTTGTTGTCCACAAGGAGGCGAACCTTGCTACCTTGGGTAAATCTTCCAGCTGCAGGGGAAATTGACTGTCCTCTGGCAATCTCCAAGCTACTAAAACAATAGACAGTAACAACCACGCATAGTGGAAGGGCTTGCTCTCTTCCTAAGCTTCGTGGCAGTTCACAAGGAACTCCTTGAACAAATAATTTGCCCAGTTGTATTGAACTCCCTTCGTGCACTGGGTATCTAGTGATACCACCACCGCTGGAACTTCATCCGCGTTGCATTTCCTCATGATTTTCCCAACAAGAATTTGGGCGGCGAACTGCACTGCCTGGTCCTGAATAGAGTAGATAGAATATCTACACAACTTCTTAACGAGCCCATATTTGGCCTTCATCTTGTCTGCTAACTCTTTCTCTCCACTTTTCCCTCCAAAATCCTTGGCAGGGTCTGCCCCTTTGTAGGGCAGCTTTGTGATCCGATGAATTAACATGTCTGTAATCGGGATGGGCTCCCCAAGCCATAGGCACTCGTCGTGTACCAGCGCGAGGAGCTAGCGCGCACACACTGTGTTGATAGTTGACAAATGAAAATGTGGTATGCAGAGCATGTGAAACAATCCCGCCTGCTTAATACCTCTGACCCACTTCATGGGTTCCAACCGCGTAACCCCAATCTCTTCATAGTCTATCTTCATCATATACTTGCTAGTTACCAAATGTGGGAACCTCTCGTGGTCTGCGAGGTCCCAATACTCAATTTTCAGCACTGGAATGCGCACTAGTGTTGTGCCTTCAAATTCCACCTATTCAGGCAACAAGGGTGTCGAAACTGTAAATTTCCTGGAATTTGGGTCCTTGGTAATTTTGGTTTTTCCCTTCTACAGAGGGATATATGCAGGGAGCCATGAGATCAGTGTTTTAAAAACTGTTTTCAAAAACCGGTTACTGGTCAAACCGGCCGGTTCCGTCCTAAACCGGCCGGTTTTTGGCACGCCCACCGTAAAGTTAAAAAATCATATTTTTCACTTTGTTTCAGGGGTTTTGGGGGGAAACTAAGGGTGTTTCAACCCTAACAATGTTAGCAATTATTGGTAATGTTAAATTCTTAAAGTAAAAGTGACATTTCCTTTAATTTTCATTTTCATCCTTTTACTTAAATTTTTAACATTACCATGAAATGACTCAGGATGTTTTAGAGTCGTTTCGACCTCATTGGATTTCATATGGAGAAACTAGAATTTTAGATTTCACTCAAAATTCAGCAGACTTAATGGTTTTCAGGATTTCATGGTTTGGGGTAAACAATAAATGCAATCGGAGCTCCAAATGATGAGCAAAACTCCTGATCTAGATGCCATTGTGTTGGACGATATTGATCCAACATCAGAATGGGTGGAGGAGACTGAAGAACCTATGTTTGAGGCTGATTTTGATATCGACATGGCTTTAGCGGGGGATGATGCAGATTATGTGGTGGCATCAAAACTAGGATCAATAGCGGCATCAAGGAAAGGCAAAGAACCAATGGAAGGCACTATTCATGCAGGTCGACAAACTCGTGCTTCCATTAGGTTCACTTCTATTGTCATTGGTGGCATTGATACTGAGGTTGCAGATCAGGCTGAGGCATCCTCAGACTCTGAACTAGATGATGTCTATGTAGCTCCTGATGATGGTCCTGTGTCTAGTAGTGATGATGAACTTGATGATTGATCATGTGTACACTGTAGACTTGTAGTAGGTCAATGGCCTCATAGCTTGCAACATTGTTTTTGGACTTTATAGGCCATTTAGAGCCTCATTTCTTATGTATTTTTCTATTTTTTTGATGATATGTGTTGTACTCGGTGCCATTTTGATATATTCACCTTTAGATGGTATATAAATGAGCAAACTTTGCATATTTTGTCTCTATTGGCTTGGAATCATGGTTTTACATCTTAAAAATAGTTTTGTTTCATTAAAATTAATTATTTAATGTATTTTTTTAAAACCGGTTCATTTAGACCAAATCAGTCCCGGTTAGACTGGTTCCAATCGGTAAACCGGTTCATTAGGTGGACTGGTCCGGTCACCGGTTCTGGTTTTAAAAACATTGCATGAGATAGGCTTGACATCTTCGGCATCCAATTCCTCTACACCTTGGTATTCTTCCTCCAAATCGACCACTTTCTCCAGTTGTTTATCTTTCTTCTCCTCTTGTTGCACCTCTGGGTTCTTCCTTGGTGAATGTCTCACCGACATTGACTTCTTTTACTTCTCCTTTGTGGCTGATTGCTTCGGCCTAGGCGACCTCGGCACGGTAGGCACGGAGGTTGTAGCTTCCATACTTGAAAACTCCGGGGCCGATGTGTAAGAAATGATAGCTTCAGAACTTACGGCTTCTGCGGGGTTTGTAGCAGTCATTTGTTCTATGAACAGCTCTCGGGCTTCTGCGGAAAAATTTGTGAACGAGGGGTGCGTCATGAAATCCTCCCAGAATTGACAACTCATAAGCTTCAAACAACAAAGTGCCCAGACAACTCTCAGAATGCAAAGTGTTCTTCGGCGGACCAACATGCTCAATTTATAGAAGGTTTTGAATTCAAATCCGACCGTTCCCCCCAAATTTTGATCATAAATGCATCTTTGGTGGCATATCTCCAAAGATATTCGCCATAAATAGCACCTACCCGCTCCTCTTAATTGATTTTGGCCATCAAATCATGAATATTAACCCTAATGGCTACTTTTGGACCCATCTACACGGCACCATCCTCCATGGAACAACTCATCCAGCTCAGCTTCACCTGTCACACTCCTGTCGTACATCGCGCGTCCTTCTTACCACGTTCTTCACTTAGTCGGGTAGCGTAGTTTATAGTCCCGCAATCCTTTGCAACTGTCTGGATTACTAAGACTATCCTGCTTCCATATAGTCATTGCGTAGGGGAAGGATCCCCTGTGTACAACTTCAGTGTACTTCCATTCACTTTTCCAGGGAATGGTTCCTCATTCAGCTTCGTGAGTTGAACTGCACCACCATGTATGATCTCTTTAATAACATAAGGCCCCAACTAGTGCATTTGAAACTTTCGTGGAAATTTCGTGAACTGGATTTCATATAACAACACTAAATCATATATCTTCAACGTGCGCAACTTAATATGCTGATCATGCCACGCCTTCTCGTGTTCCTTGTGCACTTGCTGGTGAAATCCTGCAAGGAAGTGGTCTTCTTCTAACTCCATGATCTGCGTGATCCATTCCTTTAAGGTCTCGCGATCTGCCATCTTTGTCAATGCTACAATACGTAAACTTGGCACAATATGCTCCATAGGCATTACTACTTCAATTCCATAGACCAACCTAAACGACACATGTCTTGTCGACTTCTTGTAGGTCGTCCTATAAGCCCATAAAACAATAGTTACTCACATGTCCCAGTCATTCCTATGCGTGTTACTACTAAAATTGGCAACTAGGGTAAAACTTCATATGGGTCATCTTATTCATGGCTAATAATATTTTTATTAGATTCCTCTCATCAAGAGGTGTAGGATTGATATAAAGATCATCCAATTCCGATAAGTATTCATGGAGATATGAATTTATTTTGATTATGGAATTATTATCAAACCAACCTACAACTCATGTAGGCTCAGAAGCCCAACAATCGCATCTATTCAAACACCAACGTTGTGTATAAATATAGGAGGACTTTTCCTCATTTGGACTCACTCATCTCATCACATCTCTCTCTCTCTACTGCGCAGAAAAGGGTCTCTCCCTCACACATGTGAAGCCGGAAGCTGTTGAAACTGAAGCTGCAATTGTAGAAGTAAAGATTGACCAGCGTGGACTAGAAGATCTCCTCATCTTAACTGCGTTGTAGGTTCATCTGAACCTCCTCTAAAATCCACAACTTTTGGTGGTGGAATCAAGTCAATCCGACAGATGGTTTGCAAGATATCGACTGCCCTAGTTTGAAGGAAGCTGCTGAAACTGAAGCTGCAACTGCAGAAGTAAATATTGACCTACGTGGACTAGAAGATCTCCTCATCTGAACTGTGCTATAAGTTCATCTGAACCTCCTCTAAAAGCCGCAACTTTTGGTGGTGGAATCAAGTCAATCTGATGGACGGTTTGCAAGATATCGACTCCCCTAGTTTGAAGCCGAAAGCTGCCAAAATTGAAACTGTAACTGCAGAAGTAAAGTTTGACCTACGTGGACTAGAAGATCTTCTCATCTAAACTATGGTGTAGGTTCATCTGAACCTCCTCCAGAAGCCGCAACTTTTGGTGGTGGAATCAAGCCGATCCGACAGTAGGTTTGTGAGATATTGTCTGCCGTAGTTTGATGATGAAGCCGCTAATGTTGATGTTGTTGATCTAGGGTTTGATACTGGTGATATGAATCAGATTTATTGTACTATTTCTCTCTGCTGAATTATTGAAGATAAAAGAAGATTTGATCAAAGGGTTTCCCCACACATTGTGGGGTTTTTCCCTGGCTAGCTGCCACATCTTGTGTCTCTTTTCTTGGCTTGTTTTTTGTTGATCGTTTAATGTTATATCTACACTTTACTTTATGTACATGTGATTGCTAATCTATGGAATATAATAAGAAAAAGAAGTAAACTGTTATAAGCATAGAACATACCATAACTTAACATGGTATCAGAGCCGAGGTGAAGACAAAGCCCCAGCAAGAGCAAGAGCAATCACCAAAGAGAAGATTGGCAAGGCTATCCTAAAAGAACTATGGGGTCCTCAACACTCTTTCCTGCCGAAGACAAGCTCCATGAGAAAGATGACTATCAGGGATGGAAGATGTCTATCAATGTAACCCTAGAAGATCAAGGAGTGTTGGACCATGTAAGAGGCAATATTGTTGAGCCTCCATCTAATACATCCGCTGCTGCCTGGAACAAATGGAAAAATGGAGAAGTCAAAACAAAGAAGATCATCCGGGACTCTATCAACAAGCACTTGGTGGCCTACATCTCTGAACTGGACACCTCCAAGGAAATTTACGATAGACTGGTGAGTTTATTTAAAGTTAATGATGCAAATCAAGTTTTGTTTCTTAGAAATAAGCTGAAGGAAATTCATAAGGGTAAATATGAGAGTATGAAAGCATACTTCTTAAGAATCACCGAGATCAAGAGCGATCTCCTATCTATTGGGGAGACTATTACTAACAGAGAAATGGCACTCATGACTCTTGGATGATTACCATCCGAATGGTACATATTTAGAACTACTCTTCTGAACAATAATGTAATTCCTGGTTTCGAGGAATTAATGGCTAGATGCATTCAAGAAGAAACAAGGGTAGAAGAGCAAGAAATGCCCATGCCTAAAGGTCCTCCTGCTGCCTTTTCTTCTCATGCTAAGAAAATAAATAATTCCGGGACTAAATCAAAAGGAAAGGCTAGACCTAAGGGTGGAAGAAAAGGACAATGTTACATCTGTGATAAAGTAGGTCACTATGAAAGGAAGTGCCCTGATAGAAGGACTCACACCGGGACGATGATCAAATCCATTTGGTGGCAATCAAAGGAATGACAAATTCAATAGCAAAGGTAAGAGGAGAGTTGGGAATCAAGGAAGAGGAAAACCATTCAAGAAGGCTAGAAATTCCAGGATGTATTAAAATGCACCTGACCTCAAAAAGAACTTGGTGTCCATCTAGACAATGGAAGACAAAGGCTACAAGGTAACCTTCAGCGATGGCAAGGTACATATATGGAAAAATAATGTTAAAGATGCCTTTACTCTTGGGTTTCATGTTGATTCATTATATCAGGTCGATGGATGTCTGCTAGGTTCATTTCTTATGACACATCTCTTCAGTGCAAAATTTGGCATCAGAGGTTTTCCCCCCTTCATTATAAAGCTCTACTCGGTGTAAGACAAATGGTGACAGGGATGCCCAAATTCCGAGTAGAGAAAGAATGTGTATGTCCAGGACTTTGTGAAGGAAAGCTTAAAAGGGGACCATTCCCCTCATGCCTAAGCAAGGCCTCCGATATATTACAGTTGTTTCACTCAGGCATACCTGAGGTTGGCATTAAGAGGGAGACTACTAAACCACATACTCTAGAGCAGAATGGCGTGGTGCCGTACGATTGTGGAAGCTGTCTCTATGGGTAGATGATGTAACAATGCCTGATGTGGAAGAACCAATGGATCCTATTTATCCACTTGAGCCTTCCTCTTCTAGGAAGAGGCCTTCATGGCTTAGGGGGCTACTTGATGATGCTGAAGGACATGCTGCACCCCGAGGAACCTTTCGTGAAAGTAAGAAACCTAATAGGTATCAGGGATACCTGACCATCATGAGCACGATCATACAAAATGAGCCTTCATCATTCTCAGATGTCGTCAAGCATCAAGGATGGAAGGATGCTATGACCAAAGAATATGAGTCTATCATGAAGAATGATGTCTGGGAAGTAGTTCCTAGACCCCAGGACAAGACAGTTGTTACTTCCAAATGGCTTTACAAGATAAAGCATGTAGCAAATGAAAGTACGGAAAAGTATAAGGCTTGTTTTGTTGCTCGTGGTTTCTCCCAGAAGGAAGGTATAGACTATGATGAGATATGTGCACCTGTTACCAGATATACGACCATCTGCTTGATCATAACCCTTGCCGCTTCACAAGGATGGAACCTACATCATATGGATGTTAAGACCATGTTCTTGCACGACTCGATCAAAGAAGAGGTCTATGTGGAGCAACCTGAAGAATATGAGATTTATGATTGAAAATCTCATGTATGCAGGTTGAAGAAGGCTCTCTATTAGTTGAAGCAAGCACCCTGAGCATGGTATGAGAGGATCGATAGCTACTTGATGAAGCTGGGATTCACTAGGAGTGAAGCTGATCCTAACCTTTACTTTAAGGTTGAAGATGACAAGCCTCTCATACTGGTGTTGTATGTGGATGACCTCTTTCTAATAGGTGCATACCCTCTCATCCACAAATGTAAGAGGGAGTTTGCTTATAAATTTGAAATGAAGGACCTAGGAATGATCCACTATTTCCTAGGACTTGAAGTGTGGTAGAAGCCAAGGGAAATTTTCCTATCTCAAGGAAAATATGTGGTGAATATTCTGAAAAGATTTGGTATGGTGGACTGCAAGCCTGTGACTATCTCAAGGATCTTAACTTTCAGAAGTTATATGGTAGTGATGTCGGACCAGATTTGGGAAATGCCTCTGAGTTTCAAAAACTCATTCGCGTTGATGTTCTTGGTGAACCTCCATCTGAACATATGTTTTGCAGTTAGCATTGTGAGCTCATATTTGGTTGAGCCTCACTAGATTGGTGCCAAGAATCTTCTGAGATGTATTCAGGACACAAATTCTCGTGGATTGAGATACACTGTCGGAAATATGAAATTGCATGATTATTCGAATGTTGATTAGGCAGGTAGTGTGGAGGATCACTAGAGCACTTTTTTAGTGTTGTTTCTCTTTAGATTCTGCTTCGATATAATGAATGAACAGGAAGCAGAAGTCGGTTTCCGTAAGCACCGCCGAGACCAGATACATATCTACAAGTATGATCTCGTATGAAGCTGCCTGGTTGGGGAAGCTCTTCAGTGAGCTATTTGAACACATACCACTGTGATTCTTTGTAACAACCAGAGGTGGGATTTGATTATTGAGGAATCCCGTATTCGTAGATCACTCCAGCAGATAGACATCATCACAGGAGGCTCCATCACATTAAGATGATGTACAGGTCGATACACCTTGTCAAAGCCTCGAGGAAAGATCTAATATGTGCTTTTCCCAAACGACTTGGAGTTGTCAAGAAACCCTTGTACAGGGGTCTTGCATGTTGCATACATTAAGCTCTGGAGCTCTAAGGGCTTACTGTTCTTACTCGAGCAACATACAACCGCAGGGTGACTCACCCTCCCCTAGTGGTGCGTACTAGAACAAGACTCTCTTGTGGGACAAGATGATTCGCTCTCTTGTGGAATAGGATGATTCTCTCTCCTTTGTAGCAGGATGATTAGTTCTCCTGTGAGGCCTGGATTGATGTGTTCTCCTGTGAGGCCTGGATTGATGTGTTCTCCATGGCGATTATAGCAGGATTGATGTGTTCTCCCGTGAGGCCTGGATTGATGTGTTCTCCATGGCGATTGTAGCAGGATTGATGTGTTTTCCTGTGAGGCCTAGATTGATGTGTTCTCCATGGCGATTGTAGCAGGATTGATGTGTTTTCCTGTGAGGTCTAGATTGATGTGTTCTCCATGGCGATTGTAGCAGGATTGATGTGTTCTCCTGTGAGGACGGGATTGATTAAGTTCTCCTATTGAGGCATCCTACCCATGCCGTCTGGGATTCATGGGAAGTCTGATCAATGAGCAGGGAAATGAAGTTAGGGACCATAGTAGTATCGATGGGTGCATCGCTGTATCTACCGTACTCCCTACGCTAGGATGACCTCCATTGATCTGGGATCAATGATACTAGTCTGGGACCAGTGGTAGGAGTTGTACCATATTATGACGCTAACTTTGGGTCGGTTGAGACTGGTCCGGGACCAGTGGTACATACTCTGAGACTGACTTCGTGTCAGTGCAGTACTGGTTTGGGACCAGTGAGATTGGTACATACTATGACGCTGACTTGGGTCGGTTGAGAATGGTCTGCGACTAGTGGTACACTCTCTGAGACTGTGATACTGGTATGGGACCAGTGGTGGGGGTGGTACCTACTATGAAGCTGATTTCGGGTCAGTTGAGACTGGTTTGGGACCAGTGGTACGTACTCTGAGACTGACTTTGAGTCAGTGGTGGATGATACTGGTCTGGGACCAGTGGAGTTGTACTCACTATGACGTTGACTTCGGGTCGGTTGAGACTGGTCTGGGACCAGTGGTACATACTCTGAGACTGACTTTAAGTTAGTATGATACATCCTCGATCATTTCTTCTTCTTCATAATTCGGACAAAAGCAGAGTAGAACAGAGCAATGTAAGAGTAGAGCAGAATAGAGCAAAGAAACATAGATCAGTAGAGGGCAGATCAAGCCAAAGAAGAACAGGCAGAATAGAGCAAAGCAGGACAAGGGTCAGGCTGTACAGGGCAGTGCATTTGATGGATGAATAGTAACCACTGATAGACAAATTGAAGATGAAGTTCTCCCTAGTTGAGAGGGAGTGTTAAAATTGGCAAATAAGGAAAAACTTCATATGGGTCATCTTATTCATGGCTAATAATATTTTTATTAAATTCCTCTCGTTGAGAGGTGTATGATTGATATAAATATCATCCTATTCCGATAAGTATTCATGGAGATATGAATTTATTTTGATTATGGAATTATTATCAAGCTGACCTACAACTCATGTAGGCTTAGAAGCCCAATAGTCGCATCTATTCAAACACCAACGTTGTGTATAAATACAAGAGGACTGTTCCTCATTTGGACTCACTCATCTCATCACATTTCTCTCTCTCTCTACTGCGTAGAAAAGAGTCTCTTCTCTACTGCGCAGAAAAGGGTCTCTCCCTCACACATGTGAAGCCGGAAGCTGTTGAAACTGAAGCTGCAACTGTAGAAGTAAATATTGACCTATGTGGACTAGAATATCGCCTCATCTGAACTATGCTATAGGTTCATCTGAACCTCCTCTGAAAGCCGCAACTTTTGGTGGTGGAATCAAGTCAATCCGATAGACGGTTTGCAAGATATCGACTACCCTAGTTTGAAGGAAGCTGCTGAAACTGAAGCTGCAACTGCAGAAGTAAAGATTGACTTGCGTGGACTAGAATATCTCCTCATCTGAACTACGCTGTAGGTTCATCTGAACCTCCTCTGAAAGCCACAACTTTTGGTGGTGGAATCAAGTCAATCCGACGGACAGTTTGCAAGATATCGACTGCCCTAGTTTGAAGCCGGAAGCTACCGAAACTGAAACTGCAACTGCAGAAGTAAAGTTTGACCTTTGTGGACTAAAATATTTCCTCATCTGAATTTCACTATAGGTTCATTTGAACCTCCTCTAGAAGCCGCAACTTTTGGTGGTGGAATCAAGCCGATCCGACGGTCGGTTTGTGAGATATTGTCTGCCATAGTTTGATGATGAAGCCGCTAATGTTGATGCTGCTGATCTAGGGTTTGCTACTGCTGATATGAATCAGATTTATTGTACTATTTCTCTCTGCTGAATTATTGAAGATAAAAGAATATTTTATCAAAGGGTTTCCCCACACATTGTGGGGTTTGTCCCTGGCTAGCCGCCACATCTTGTGTCTCTTGTCTTGGCTTGTTTTTTGTCGATCGTTTAATGTTCTATTGACACTTTACTTTATGTACATGTGATTGCTAATCTGTGGAATATAATAAGAAAAATATGTAAACTTTTATAAGCATAGAACATACCATAACTTAACAGTTACATACCTTCGTCAATGCATGCTCCAAAATTTTGTTAAAAGCTTCCACTATTCCATTCGCTTGTGGGTGATAGGGCATGCTCTTCTGATGATACACCTAAAATTATTCAAGCATCGCTCTGATCATTTCATTGAAAAAATGCACACCCCTATCACTCATAAAAATATTAGGGCATCCAAACCTCATTAGAACATATTCAAACAAAAACTTCGCAGCAGTGGCCATCGTACAATCCTTCATTGGTTGCACTTCCGCCCATCTGGTTAAGTACTATGTTGCGGTAATGATGTACTGTGCACCCATCTTCTTACCTGGTGGTTGTATTGGACCTATAAAGTCAATGGCCCACTTATCAAATACCTGTAATGAAGCTTGAGGATTTAAAGGCAATTCATCCATTTGTGAAGGCTTTCCTGTCCTTTGGCAAGCATCACACGCAGTATACCTTAGAATCCTTGTGTAATGTTGGCCACCATAGCACAATGCATAAAATCTTTTGCACGGTCACTTTCCCTCTATAGTGACCTCTTGCCACTCCTCCGTGGGCTTCAGCTAGTATACTAACGTGTTCAAACTCCGGAACATACCTTCGTAGTATCTCATCCATTCCCATCTTATACAAATGATTCGCAATCACTGAAAAATCTGCAACGCGAACTACTAACTCCTTTTGTTGAGTGGGATAACCTTCCGGAGTTGTTCCCATTGTTAAAAAGTGAATGATATTAGCAAAATGATTATCCGCGATGCACACCACAAAGAGCCTTGTGTCCGACAGTCCTTCCTCCAAACTACTTGGTTCTTCACCTGTTTCAATCCTTGATAGATGGTCCAGGCCTGCATTCAGCCTTCCAGGCTTCACAATCACTTCAAAGTCATACTCCTGGAACAATAGTAACCATCAACATATCTCCCCCCCCAACACAGGCTTATTGACCAAGTACTTCAGCGTGGAGTGATCTGTATACATTTTAAAGTGTCCACCCAACAAATAATGTCTAAACTTCTGCAACGCGTAGACCATCGCCAACCCTTCACGCTCTGTAGTGGAGTAATTCTTCTCAGATTTGGATAACTTTCTGCTTACGAACGCTATCGGATGATCATTCTCTCCCTAACCTACCTGTGTTAATACTATTCCTAGCGCGATGCAAGAGGCATCTACATGCATATAAAATTCCTTCTTCGAGTACGAAAACACTAAATTAGGCGTTGTCACCATTTTTCCTTCAAGACATCCAAGCTACATTGACAGTATTCATCCCATCAAAACATCGCAACTCTCTTTAACAATTTCTCCGTCGGCATAGTTATTTGAGCATATGCTTTGATAAACTTTTTGTAATACCTGGTGTGTCCCAATGTTGTGCGCAATTGTTTCACATTCCTAGGAGCCTCCAAATTCACGATTACGACGATCTTCGTAGGGTCCACCATAAATCCTTGCTTACATACAACATGGCTGAGCAAAATCCTAAAGGGCACACAGAATATATACTTCTTCAAGTTCAGCGTGATCTGATACCTTCGACATGTATCCAGCATGAGGCGTAGACTCGCAACATGGTGCTTTACCAACCCAAACACAGTCCAATCATCAAAATATACCTCCAGGAACTTATGAATAAAATCCTTGAATGCCATGATCACCACCCAGGAAAATATTGCAGGCGCGTTCTTCAATCCGAATGGAAAAGGTTGGTTTAGTTCGATCTTTTGATGTGATATTTATTTGATGATATCTCGAAAATCTATCAGTGAACGAATACGCCTCCTGTCTGCCAACATTCTCTAATACTTCGTCAATAAATGGTGTTAGAAACGTATCATGCACATAAGCATCATTCAGCCTCGATAGATCTATGTATATGTGGATTTCACCTTTATGTTTCTTTTCTTGGACCACCATTGGGCTTACCCAATCTGATTCTTCTACTGGCTCAATAATACTATCATCCAACATCTTATCTAGTTCTTGGTGCTCCTTCTCTTTATATTTTGGAGTCAGTCAATAAGGCCACTGCTTAACAGGCTTCACATCTAGTTTCAATGTGATCTTCATAACACCTAAATCTCCGATGATTCCTTTCAAATCTCAAAAATTTGTTGGGAATAAATCCTGGTACTCGTGTAGCAACTCAGCTACCTTATCAACTGTATCTTCGTCCCAATAGTCTCCTATGTTCGTGAACTTAGGCTCTGCATTAGATCCAATGTTTACTTGTCGAGTTTTCAAAGGCTTTGATATATCCGGGTGTGCCACCTTCAGTCCTTCGACTTCACGCTGTCCTTCTGTTTATGGAATAGTAATATTCTGTGGATCATCCTCTTCTTCTTTAGCAGTGACATTATAAAATTCCAACTCATGGCGCATCTGTGTACTCCAATCTGGTTGAGTTCATTCTACCAGTTCCTTCGACATTCTGAATATAACTTCTTTTATCTCTTGTAGCGCCTCATCAATGTTTTCAAACCCATCCTCAAAGCTAAAAGTCAATAGAAAACTCTCCTTAAAATGTCCCATTCAGCCGTGCCATGGAAAAGCTCTGTCTCCAGATATAAGTTTATTGGGATGGTATCTAATGTATGACATAAAATATGCTCTCATTTGGGTTGTGGTTCTGTTCTCTAGGCCTTAGTCCATCATGCGATCAATCCTTGGTCCACAACCCACGCGATATTGCTTTCTGATGCTTCCAGATGTCGCACTAGTTCAAGAGTCCACACTATAGACCCTTCAAGCCTCCACGTCCCTTGACGATCGACCAATTTAGACAACCACTCATATAGTTCTTCAGGGAAGAAATAGAAGAACACGTCAGTCTCATCTGTGTACACAAATCTTTGCAACCATTGCTCCTTAGATAATTTAGGGCTCTTATTCTCCTGAGCCGTGAATGTGTGTGATTTGCAATCAATCCACTTATCAAGCTCTTTCTTCATAGGAAACCATTTATCACACATCTCTCAGATAGATCCTGGTCTGGGCAACAAAACCATTTGTTGGCTTAAGGGAGCCTGACCCAGGTTCAGAGTGGTTCGCGCTAACCAACAAAACCCTAATTGCTAGCCCTTTCAGCAACACCCTGCATAACGCAGGCTGCAGTCTCATTCGAAGCAGTATTAGGGGATGCTAGAACCAAGTTTATGCATCCAAAGACAGTGTGATAAGCGGTTTCAAGCTCTCGTAGCTCAGATCTGCCTTTGTGCAGATCGATATCCTTCTAGAGCTCACTGCTAGAGGACCTTCATGAAGGTCTGTGATCAATCTTTATAGACTATAAGGAAGTAGTCTATCTACTTTCACGTGCTAATCAACAACCCTAGATCTTCCTTCGCGCAGATCTATCCAATTCGTTAGAAATCATAACAAAATTAACCCTTAACTTCGCGAACATAGATAATTACTTAAGATATGCATAAATATGATAGATTCACTAGATTCATGTAGCATTTATACATTTTTCCATAGAAAACATATTATAAAGTGACAGATCATAACATAAACATAATAGACAATAATACTCAGATGCAAAGTATTTCTTTAGAATCAGTCTCTATTAAGCTTCAACATTCATATTACAGACTCCTTTGCCTTGCACACTCAGTTGTAGAGGTCCGCACACTCAACTACGGACTTTCCAAGGCCTCCTACACACTCAGCTGCAGGAGCCTTCAACTTTTGCCTAAGTACAGGAAGAAGAGCCTACCTACCTTAGCACTTGCCCAAAACAATCTCTATATTGACCCCCAGTTATCAACCACTATTAGTTACCCTCGCTATGACTCAAATATATAGCATTTCCAATACAATACCATGGTCTGTGGACCATGGGTGAGTCTCAAAAATAATCTATTACTTATCCAAACAAGGGGCTAAACCCTGTTGACTCCTATCTAGCTGTGCGCTCTACATCCACATTTCATAGAGACTTTACATATTTTTACAAAACTTTTACAAAAATTGGGTTAACTAACCCCAAAACTGACTCTGGGGACCCTATCCCAACATTTCTTTCATTAGAAAATATTACTGATGCCTTGGTGGTAGATTCAGGGGCTTCATTCCATGCCACACCTGATAGGAAACATTTTCATGACTATGTTCAAGGAGACTTTGGACAGGTTCATTTGGGTGATGATAAACCAAATAAAATCATTGGAATGCGTAAGGTTTTTATAAATCAATAGAATGGAAACCAATGGCTATTAAAGGAGGTAAGACATGTTCCAGATCAAAAGAAAAATCTAATTTCAACAGGGCGATTTGGAGGTGAAGGTTATGTAACTACATTTACAGAAAAAACTTGAATGGTCATTAAAGGAGCCCTGGTAATAGAAAAAGGTGAAAAGGTTTGTACATCATATTTATGCAATGGTATTTCTAATTTTTTAAATTCTTTAACCTCCACAACAGTAGATACAACACTCTGCCATCATAGGCTCGGGCATATGAGTGAGAAGGGGATGCAGATTCTTCAATCGAGGAATTTGTTGCCAGGTTTGAAGCATGCTGATTTAGATTTTTGTGAGAATTATGTTTATGAAACACAAAGGAGAGTCAAATTTATTAGAGCTAGCAAAGAAAAGAAGAGTGAAAATTTTGAGCTTGTGCATACAATATGGGGACATGCTCAAGTATCATTTCTTAGTGTCTTTCTCTGTTATGTTAATTTTATTGATGGTGAAACTAGGAAAACTTGGGTATCTTGTATTTGAAACAAATATGATGTCTTTGATATTTTTAAATAATGGAAAGCTTTGGTTGAGAATGAGACAAGAAATAAGTTGAAGTGTCTCATATAAGATAATGGAGGTGAATATTGCAGCAAGGAGTTTGATAATTACTGTTCATAGCATGGAATTCATAGAGAGAAGGCAGTTCTAGGAACACCACAAGAAACTGGTGTGTCAAAAAAGATGAACATGATAATCATGGAGCGTGTAAGGTGCATGAGATTACATGCAATATTTCCCTTACAATTTTAGGCATATGTTGTAGATATTGTTGTTTATCTAATAAAAAAAGGGCCTTCAAGTTCCTTGGATGGTGGTATTCTAGAGGTGTCATGGACATGAAAAATGGTAAACTACTTATTTCTAAAGATGTTCGATTCTAAAACATTTGTCCACATTAATAAAGAAGATAGAACAAATCTTGAGGAAAAATCAAAGAGGTGTACCATCATTGGATATAGTGTTAATGATTTCGTTTATCGCTTATATGATTATGAGAACCATAAAATCATCAAGATTAGAGATGTGGTATTCAATAAAAGGGTTTTATACAAAGATCAATTGTAGGGAAAGAAATAAGAAAAATAAAACGCATAGTACGTAGTGCTTGATGACATCAAAGGAAAAGTAAATCCGAAGGTGCAAGGAAATCATAATGATCAACAATAGAAACATCATTAAGAACAACAACAACAACAATAATAACAACAAGGACCTCAAACTTCTGTTATTGTTGTTAGAAGATCTCCCATGTTAAGTAGACCCCTTGAATGATATTCTCCTTAATTATATTATGTATTATTGGATGATTCTGGTGAACCGAAAGGATATGAAGAAGCCATGTAGGTAGAAACTAGGAATAAGTGGGAGCAAGCCATGAAAGAAGAGATAGGCTCCTTGGTAGGTAAATAGACTTGGGACTTAGTCAAGTTGCATGCAGGTAAAACAACATTACCAAATAAATGGGTTTACAGGTTGAAGGAAGAAGATGGAGGAAAACAAAGGTATAAGGCTAGAATTGTGGTGAAGAGGTTTGCAAAAGAGAAAGGTATAGACTTGGATGAAATGTTTTCTCCTGTTGTTAAAATGGCTTTAATCAAAACTATTTTAAGTCTAGTGGTAGCAAAAGATTTACGTATTGAACAATTAGATGTAAATACAACCTTTCTCCTTGGGGATTTGGAGGAAGAGATCTATATGCAACAACCACAAGGGTATGAGGTCAAAAGGAAGGAGAAATTAGGTGCAAATTGAAGAAGAGCTTGTATGGATGTAAACAGGCTCCAAGACAATGGCATCTAAAATTTGACAGGTTTATGTCTGAACAAGGTTATACTAGATGTCACTCTAACCATTATGTTTACCTTAATAAGAAAAATGATGGAAAATATATTATATTGCTATTGTATGTAGATAAAATGCTTGTTGCAAGGGATAACATGCAGAAAATAAATGTGCTCCAAGGAAAATTGGCTAATCCATTTGAAATGAAGGATTTGGGTGTTGTAAAGCAAATCCTTGGTATGGGAATAACTAGAGACATGAAAAATCGCAAATTAACATTGTCTCAAAGTGAGTACATAGAAAAAGTGTTGGAAATATTTAATATGCAAAATGCAAAACCAGTTAATACACCTTTGTCTAGCCATTTCAAACTAAGTAAGGAGATGTGTTCCAAGACTCATGAAGAGATTGATTATATGTATAAATTTCCATACATATCAACGATTGAAAGCTTAATGTATGCAATGGTGTGCACAAGGTCGAATATTGCACATGCAGTGGGAGTTGTGAGCAGGTATATGAATAATCTAGGAAAAAACTATTGGATGGTAGTGAAGTGGATTCTCAGGTATTTGAGAGGTACCACAAATTAAACACTATGATTTGGAGGCTCAAACATTGTTTTATAACGATATGTTGATGTAGATATGGCAGGTGATGAGATAACATGAGCACCACCACAAGGCATGTGTTTATTGTAGGTGGAACAACTGTGAGTTGGGTTTCAAAATTGCAAAACATTTTTGCACTTTCACTAACGGAAACAGAGCATGTTGCTGCTACATAGGCTAGTAAAGATATGATTTGGTTACAAAAGTTTATGGATGAGTTGGGAAAGAAGCAGGAGATGAGCAGGTTATATAGTGACAACCAAATTTCCATTCATCTTGCAAATAACTACGCATTTCATTCCAATACAAGGCATATACAACTCTGGTTCCATTTCATATGGTTAGTTCTGGAAGATGGACAGCTGAAGCTGGAAAACATACGCACTAGCCTAAATTCTGTAGATATGTTGACAAAGGTGGTAACCAGGGAGAAATTGAGTTTCTGCTCAGTTTCAATTGGTATTCAAGTATGATGGTGATGATGAGAAAACCAGGTCCAAGTGAATGCATTTTTCAATAAGTTAAGCAGCGATGGAGTTGATATAATCAATCTCCAAGTACGAGATTGTTGGGTGTGGAGTCTAATTATCTTCTTGATTGTTCAAAGGTTTTTTTAGTTGTGGTTGGATCCCAGTCCTTGACATGGGGTAGGGGGCTTGCCCCCTCACTATTGCCGCCAAGGGGGCTATAATTCTTTAGAGCCCCCAAAAGTAAAAAATAGATGAAAAATTGCCTTGTAAAATATTGTAATTTCGTAGTCAATATTGGTCATTCATTAGGTGAAATACCTAATAGTAGAACTTATGTTATTTTAGGGTTTTTTTTCCTTAGAAGGCAACTCTTGGTTTATACAAGAGAATTGTATTGCAGTTGTGTATTATTATTCTGTGCGAGAAATATAGAGGAGACTCTATGAGAGCGAAGAGGAAATTACAACGAATTTGTTGTAGGTTGCATATCTTCATTTGTTGGATAATATAAAAGGAAGGCTTGACTATTTCTTCGTGGATGTAGCCCAAATTGGGTGAACCACGTGTATATGTGTCTCTCTTGTTTTATGGTATTTTGTGTTTGTGTTTCCACAATATTTTATGTGTTCCATTTCTCTATTATTTAATTTCTAACAAGAAGTGTGATGAAGAAAATATATCTTTAAAGGTCCATCTTGAAGAAGCAAAGAGAATTGAGGGAGTGTTGAAGGCCCAATTGAAGAAGAGAGAAGAAGAGTGTATGAAGCTTGAAGAAGAAGTTGTGTCATTGAGGGCTGGATTTTATAAGCTCATTAAGAACTTGAACAACTCACTAGTGTTGGATAACATTCTTAGAAATTAAATACCATCAGATGATAAAATAGGGCTTGTTTATACAAGTGCATCCTCAAGCAAGTAAGACACAAGCTTCAAGCCTTTAAAGGAGAATCTAGAAATGTTACTACTTCAAACAGTTTTGTTGATGTTCCTAAGAACATCCATCACACATTTGATAAATGGATTGAACCTCCTTCAAGGAAAAACAACTTCAGAAGATCAACTTACTCTCCTAGGTATGGAAATATCTTTCTTGGTCACCAGTACTCTTGCAGAAATTTTGGGCATAAAGCAATTAATAGTGAAATCAATACAATATAAAATTATGCAAGGAACATGAAACATTATGGATTTATAGCTAGAAATTTCCATGGAAACTACAATCCATTTGAGCCACTAATGAACGAAAACATTGTATGCTGCAAGTGCAATAATCTTGGTCACAAGGAAAATGATTGCAAGCCTGTGAATGAGAATGCTCCAATCATGTAGACCGAGAAGCCATGTATGCATGGGAAAATGAAAAGAAGGAAAATTTCTATCTAAATTTGATTGCTAAAGCTAAAGAAGATGAATGATACATAGATTGTGGATGCTCAACACATGTGACTGGAGATCAAAACAAATTTGCAATGTAAAAGAAAAAAATAGCAGTGTTGCATTTGGAGATAACTCTTTTGTCAAGATACTTGGAAATGGTGTAGAAAGCCCTAGAAGCGAACATATGAAGGCACATAATGTTTTCTAGTTAAGGATTTGAAGCATAATCTTCTCAGTGTTGGAAATATGTGTGATCAAGGGTATACTATCTTGTATGACTCTAGGAAATGTGAAATCAAAGAAGAAGACTTATGAAGATTGGTTGCAACAACCATAGAAAGACCAAACAACATATATGTTCTAGACCAAGTAGAGAAGAATAAAATTACAACTATGAAAAAGAGACGTAAGGGAAACAAAGAAGGGAAGGATAAGAAGACAAAAGCCATGTTGAGTGCCATATGTTCATGGGGAGCAAATCCAAAAACATAAGTCACCCTTTTCCATTGAGGTCAAAGGGGGAGAGAAAAGAAGTCCAACATGGAGACAAAGGAAGTGGAACATGATGACAAGGGGAGCATGAGTATTAACATTGTTGAAGAACCTAGGGAAAATTAAGTTAATGAGATTCTTCTTTCCATGATAACTATTTGTGAGGTATTTTCACTTTTTCTTATTATCAAAATCTTCTCTTGTTATTATTAGAGTGTGTCTTCTTAATTCATCAAACAGTTACCAAAACAAAAGAGACAAGACCACAAGATGTTGGTTTTCTGCTAGGGCCAAAACCTCTCACCCTTTGAGAGGAAAACCCGCACAAAATTATTCTTATAGAGATTCCAATTGATGAATACCAAAGCCATGACCTTTGATTTATTAGGCCACTCCAAGACCAAGACACCAATCCTCTTCTTTGTCACTGCTGAGATCATCATCATTACTGCAATACTGAGGCCATCACTACTGCACCATTGAGATCATTGTTGTTGCAACATTGAGGCCATCATCGAGATCATTACTAGTGCCACTCTGCTACACCTTCATCAAGATCATTGCTGCTCCTCCACAAAGACCATAGTTACCCCTTCTCTGTAACAATGAGGTCTCTATACTAAGATATGTATATATACATTGAGATCTCCATTGGGATCATGATCACCATTATGCTGAGGTAGAGTGTCATTGTGAGATCACTGAGATCCTCATTATCTGAGACTATGACTATGTCTAGAGAGTATGTCAAGAGTGTATTACTGAGAGATATTCATCACACATATGCCAAGACTGTGACTGCGTCTTAGTATGCCAAGACAATGTTTATTGAGACTGTGAGGAGGCCGGGACATCGCCTTTATGATACCCATCCGAAAAACATAGAGATCCTTCTCCATCCGAAACAATGAACTTTTGTACTCATCTGAGATTTCTGAACCACTGTACTTGTCCGAGATTTCAAAGGATCTGAGTTCCTGTACTGCCTGTAATGCATATCCTTTTCAAACCTATATATAGTGGTTAAACCTGTATATAAGCTGACATGAGAGAGGGAACCATTGTGTCTCCTTATTTGAGCCGACATGACTGCTTTTTACATTGTTTGGAGGCTGATTTCTTCAAGAGGGATTGTGCTTGTCTTTGGAGGGATGTTATACATTTCCATAGACTTGTAGACATTGAATATAGTCTCAAGAAGAGCTTCTTCATACATGACATTGTCTCTTTGACTTAATAATAAATCCCAAGGCTCTCAATGGGAGCCACTACCAAATAAACCTCTTGCTCATGAAACCCATGCAACAAGGCATACAAAAATAATTTTACTTCTTTTATTTCATCATTTACAAATATCATGTCATTATGAAGACCGAACCTAGTTACACTTTCTTTAAAAGACATCAATGAAAAAGGGAGAGATTGTTGGAAGAATTTTTCATTAATGTTAAAGGGTGAATGAGACAACATTAATTTGATGATTTGCATGCAAAAATCAAGTGAGTTTGGGTACACGAACCCTCTAGATTGGTATCCCTCGTCACACCACTTTGTTTGATAGGTGGAACATTTTGTGGGTCGTCTTGGTTGGTGAGATATTAATTTTTGAAGATTGATGTCGCAAATATGGGTTTCGAACCAACACCTCTGCCCCAAAAATTTATGGCCTTAATACTTCATTCATGCCGTAGAAGGAGGTAAAACATTGTAGTGCAAATTTTCATAAGTCTATGGGTCAAATATTCTTTTGAAAGGAGCTTAATTTTTTTATTTTTTTTCGCCCAAGCCTCTTGCTCAAAGTCGGTTCCTAATTAGATGACACTTTTTAAATAATCAAATTATTATTGTTCAGGTCAACCCCAATATAGGCCCGCCTCCAAACTTATATAAATATGACAGTGGATGACATTCCTAGAGCATCAAATAAAATAATTCTTCCATTATAAACTCATGGGAGTTGTCTGTGACCTAGTGCATATTGAAAATCTGAAGAAGGTCAAAAATGTTGATTTGGTTAAGCCTAATATCTGTGAATAATTTGCTAAATAAAACACCGATGTGAGGAACATTTTGGCTTGGTATGAGGCCCATAGTGACGCATAATTTTGGCATGTTGAATTATGTTTTGAGGCACATTCACAACCTTTTTTGAGGCATATTAACAAACATTTTGAGGTGACTTTTGACATGTTTGAGGCGTTTTGTGGCCCTTCTTTGTGAGGAGATATGTGACTTGTCTAAGGCCTTCTATGTCCCCTTTTCTGAGGAGATTCTCAGACTTTTTGAGGCCTTCTGCAACCTTTTTTGTGAGGATATTCTTAGCCTTTCTTGAGGCCCTAATTCGACCATTTCTAAGGTCTAAACAGAAGGTGTTCTGAGGTTTCTCCAAGGCCTAATTCAAACTTTCTTAAGGAAAAATTATGCGATAAATTCAGTCTTGGTTAGGTAATCGTTGAAGCATTATTCTGAGTTAAATTCAGACTGATATGAAGTTGTGTTAGTGTTTAAGTTGAGGCATAAATCGAATATTTGGGGCAATCCTTGATATTTGTCCTAAAGCAGACCTTTACTGTAGCAGACCTTAATATCATAAGGTTGGAGCAGAGATTGGTGCATGTCTTGAAGTCTTAAAGTAGAAGCACTGAAGCATCCCCCTGATGAAGTTTTGGAGCGAAGTAGATTTTGAAGGCACTTAGAGTAGTACTTGAAGTTTTCTTTCCAATAATTCCTTGAAGTAATTCTTGGAGTCATTCTTAAGTAGGCATTGAAGGCATTCTTGAGTATACTTTGAAGTCATTCTTGGAGAAAATATTTGGAGGTATGAACTAGATCTAATTTGTTGCATTAGAGGACAACATTACTGTGGAAAACTTATTGGAGTAGTTCCTGAAGTTGAATATAGGCAAGTAGAGATAACAATGATTTTATCTTGTTGTATTGGGGTCATTGTCCCTAGTACGAGAGTCCAAGAAAATTTTACTTTATCTTTTATTATATAGGGCGGTAAGGTGGTGCTAGGGAAGGAAGTTGTAGCTTCTTTCGGCAGGGTGTTACCTCTTTATAGTAGGATCTAGTAAGTCTTAGGGTATATATATATATATATATATATCTTGTGTTCCTTTGTTGTGATGTTATTAGTTAATTGTTTTGATACTTAAATTGTTGAAATTCATGAAATACTGATTCACTCCCCCTTCAATATTTCCAACATAAAGACTTAACCCAACCACATAAATATTCAACTAGTCCCTCAATGAATAATATGACATGTTGAAAAATGTAACTAGGTTTAGTCTTCATAAACTGTATTTATCAAAAGAATTTTTATTATTTTTACAATGACTTATTAAAGCATGGGTTTCATGCTTGGGTCATCATTTATTAGTCAAAGTCCCCATTGTGGACTCCTAGGATTAATAATGAGTCATTAAAGTCATTGTGTATTTTATGAGACTCTTCTTGGGCTTTCAAACAATGTACAAATAATTATTTTTTAGTCAAAGATGAATGATGTAACCTCCACACGAAGTCGGCCTCAACTGAGCAATTCGATCTCACCAAAAGCATATATATTTAAGTAGATCGAATTCATTTGAACACAATCTCTCTCACAAGTTCGATATCCAAGAAAGAGTTGGGAAAAATGCTAAGGTGAAGAAGGAGGCCAAAAGGAGTGCAAAAGTTCGTCAAGAAGGAAGGAAATGACAAAATCGAAGTTTTGGGATGTCGCTCTCTCTCTTGTGTGGGCTACTTTAGGAGATCTAAGTCTCTTTGTCAAAGTAGAAGCTGTTGTTGCTGCCTAAAGCTGCCAAGTCGAAGTTGTTGGGTTAAAGTGTTGATGCTGCTAGGTCGAAGGTTGGATTGAAGAAGGAAATTTTGGCTTGGTGTGGAGGAGGTATGTGTCTGGGTTGAAGAGTCTCAAGAAAAACTATTGAAGGAAGAGATTTTTAACTGGGTTTTCCCCTAGATAGGGGTTTTTCCCTGGCAGAGTGCCTACATCTCGTGTCTTGTATTTTTGTGATCTTCATGCAGACATAATTTGGTAATTGCTTGATGGAATATAATATATCAAATAAGTAAAAGAAGCCAACATAATTCACAAGTAATTATTAAGAAAGATAAATCTAACCCTAATTCTACTAGCATTGATTTGTCAACATGGTATCAGAGCTAAGGTCAAAGAAGATTGAAGATCACTTCATTGGCTTAAAGGAAATGATTACTCCCTCTATGATAAGAATGGAATTCAATACTTCAGGAAGATGGATCAAGAAGATTGTCTACTACTTATTCAACAAGGTAAAAATTCAAGGGTTCTTAGCTGCACTTACACGATCACTTAATGACGATAATGCATGGATCATTGACATTGGAGCATCAAGGAATACTTCAAACTCTACAAAGGAACCATCTTCTCATGTGGTGGAATAGGGAGACAACAAAAGCTATTATTTTAAAGGCATGGGATCAACATCTTTGAAGCTGGAGAATGGAGAAAAACTACATCTTAACAACATACTATATGTTCTAGGTTTGAAAAAAAAAATTCTTTCAATTTCTTGCTTAGAAGATAAAGGGATAGAGTTTCTTTTATTGATGAAAAGGTCTTAGTTTGGGGAAATATTCAAGTATTGATAAAGCTAGGGTTAGCTCATGAAGGAAGCTTGTATAGAGTCATTACACTACCTCAACAAGCCCTAGTTCATATGGAAATCAATCCCATTGAGCTATGGCTTAAGAGATGGTCATGTTCACTACAAGGTCATTCCCACTTTTAAACATCTAGTTCATGACATCCCCAATATCAAAGATGATTGTGAAGGAATTTACAAGGGATGCTCTTTGGGAAAACATACAAGAAAACTATTTTCAAATACAAAGTCTAAAGAAATATTAGGCCTCATACATTTCAAAGTGTGTGGGCCCATGTCTGACAAATCACTTGGAGGTCATATTTACTATGTAACATTTATTGATGATCACTCTAGAAAGACATGGCCCTACCTTCTCAAAAAAAAGATGAAGTATTTGAGAAATTTAAGGAGTTTAGATGTGAAGTGGAAACCCTAACCGAAAGGAAAATAAAGAAGCACGAATTAAGATGGCGCTTATTGTTCCCTACTATCCCGAACAAAATGGAGTGGATGAAAGAAATAATATGATGATTGAAGAAGGTGTATGAACAATGCTCCTTGATCGAGACTTACCAAATTTTCTATGGGGAGAGTTAACAATGACTACCATATATATTGAAAATAGAAGTCCTCATAGAATTCTTGAAAATATGGTACCCGAGGAAGAATTCACAGGGACGAAGCCAAGTGTGGACCATCTCCTAATATTTGGGAGTCCTGCCTATATCCACACTCCAAAGGAAAAAAGAAAGAAGTTATATTCTACAAGCATCAAAGGGATATTTGTTGGCAATAGTCTCTCCTCAAAGGCATATAGAATCTACATCAAGGAAGGGAGACCCATTGAAGTAAGCAGGGATGTTATATTTGATGAAAATCAAGCCTACAAAAGATCCAAGGATATTCCTATTAATTCCAATGATGAATATCTACCTATATTTGAAGAAGAAGAAGTACAACTTGAAAATCCTTCTACAATTCAAGAAGAAGAAGGACCAAGTGAGTCTATTCAACATACCAAATGCAAGGAAGATGCCAAATTTGTTAAAAGCTACTCTTGAAGATGTTGAAGGTCATGGAGCTACGAAAGGAACCTTTAGAGAAAGAAAAAGGTCGGAGAGATATTCTGGATATGGTGCATGTATGGCATGACTAATTGAAGCAAAACCATATACATTTGAAGAAGCTTCTCATCAATAAGTATGGAGAAAGCTATGAAGGAAGAATATCAATCCATCATTAGAAATGGGGTTTGGGAAATCATTCCTAGACCTAGTGACAAATCAATTGCCACCTCAAAATGGATCTACAATATCAAACATGCTGTTGATGGAAGTATAGATAAATACAAGGCCATATTTGTTGTAGGGGGTTTCTCTCAAAAGGAAGACATAGATTATGAAGAAAGCTTTGTGCACACTGTTGGGTATACTACCATTAGATCTTTGGTTTCATTGGCTGCTACAACGGGATGGAATATCCATCAAATGGACGTGAAGACAACATTTCTAAATGGGACCATCCATGAGTAAGTATACATTGAGAAACCCGAAGGCTTTGAGGTAAATGGAAAAGACACTCATGTCTGTAGACTCAAGAAAGCCCTACATGGTTTGAAGCAAGCTCCTAGGGCATGGTATGCAAGAATTGATGCGTACCTTCTAAGAATTGGGTTTGTAAAGAGTTCCACTAATCGAAATCTCTAAATCAAGGTTGTGAATAATGAGCCAGTCATTATTCTATTATATGTGGATGATCTATTCATTACAGGTGTGGAGAGAAGAATACAAGAATGTAAGAAAATGTTGGTAGCTGAATTTGAGATGAAGGATCTAGGACTGATGCACTATTACCTAGGTCTGGAAGTATGGAAAAATCCTGGGGAGATTTATTTGGGGCAAGGAAAGTATATCATCAAGTTGTTGCAGAAATTTTGGATGATGGATTCCAAGCCCATGATTACTCCTATGATCACCAATCTCAAGAAGTTGAGGAGCTTTGACTCAAGTCTCATGGATCCTACCTCCTATTGTCAATTGGTGGGTTTTCTAATGTATCTGGTAAATATTAGGTCAAATATATGCTTTGCTGTGAACATTCTTAGTTAGTTTCAGTTGGAGCCTTGTCATGATCATTGGATAGTTGCCAAGCATATATTGAGATATCTTTGTGGCATGATACATCACTGCCTAAAGTACAAGCTGATTGGCTTCACATATTTTGATTGGGATGGCAGTTAGACTGATGGAAGAATCACTATTAGTGGATGCTTTAGTTTGGGATTTGCCATGATCTCATGGATGAGTAGAAAGCAAGATCACGTTGCTTTGAGTAGTACTGAAGTAGAGTACATGGCTGCATGTGAAGTAGGAAAGGAGGTTGTATGGTTGAGGAAGCTTCTGATAGATTTGTTCGAGAAGCCTCTGGATCCTACTGTGATAAATTGTGATAATCAAAGTTGTATCAAGATGTCTGGAGATCCCGTGTTTCATGCTAGGATGAAGCATATCAACAATAAGTTCCACTACATTAGGAACTTGGTGCAGGATGGGATCGTGAAGTTGTAATATGTCCCTACAGACAATCAAGCAGCTAATATACTTACAAAGTATCTTCCTAATAAGAAGTTTGAATATCTTAGAAGCATGCTTGGTTTAGTTGATATTGTTGATCTTGTTTATGATGATAAATTTTGGAAGAGATTTGTTAAGGCCTTGTGTGTGAGACACATTACCTGGGAGGACATCTGGCCGACACTATGTGTTGATGTCTAGTTCGCGAAGTAGGGAGGGTGGCATTGGTCATGGAGCTCTGACCTCGGATACGCACCTAGATCCCTGGTGTCACGACGCCGGAGACGACGGTAGTCTTTCAACCGCTCTTGGCGAGGTGCGGCACCACCAAACACTTTCTTTTCACCAACACTTATGTTCGTGGACTATGCCTAATCACTTATCCTACTTAGTTTGTGTTTCGCAACCAAGTATTATTAATGTTTCCTTTATACCAATGAACACCCATACACATTCATTATCATCAGCAATTATAAATGAGAACGCAATTGCACAGTATAAAGAGAGGGGCAACTCCCTGAACAATGAGTCTGCCCGAATAATATATTATACAATCTTTCAAAGTTACAAAGCTTTACAAGTATACTTGGAAACACCAAGTTTCATACTTAGCCAATTTGCAACTTCATCACACCTCCGTGTGATAACCAAGATTTCCTTGCCCAAGTCGGGCGGGTGCGCCCTCACACGAGCTGCCTTTTGCACTTCACAACCAAACCTTGTCTTCGTGCATGACGGGCAGGTGATTCCACCAAGCCACCAAGACACCCTCTTCCTACGCACAACCGGTTTCACCAATGTTCCATCGTTCACCCGGCTTCACCAACGTTCCACCGTTTTATGTTTACATGATAGGTGGGTGCTCACCTGAGCCACCCAAGAACCCATGTCAACCTTCACCCGAGCGGCGGGCGACCTCTACCCGCGCCCTCACCCAAAACCGAGACAATGCGTTCTTCTTCGTGTAGCCTCGCCCAAGGTTGGGCGCATCACCATTCTGCGTCTTCCCTTTTATTGCTGCGGCTACCCTTTGTTCTGTGCACTTCTCCCTTGTTGGATGATCAGCGAAGTTTGAATGAATGAATCTGCTCCACCATCACATATAATATATACGATCCTTGGATGGTCGCGCCACCCCTTGGCCGACCTCTGTTTCATGTTAAACCAACGCCTTTCCATCCCTATTTTGCTTGGTCGGCCCATCGACCAATGCCCGGACAACGATCTTTCCAATGTCGGCTTGTCTTGATGAACACCCTCTTCCATGCTTTTAAATATATACAACCGCTCCTTGTACGTGCGCTACAAGTGTTGTTTGGTCGTCTTCGTTAGCTCGCGCGCTCGGTTGTTGGACCAACTCGTCGCCAAGCCTTCGCACTTCCATCGATGGTGAGTTCTTGGACCGCAGGTCCTTACATCCTCCTCCACCTAAAGTCATTTTCGTTCTCGACGACATACCATCCTGGTAGCCATCCACCAAGATCAATATTTCCATATCCGAACAATCTTATCCATGATATCAAGTCCTCCACATACTGCAAACATCCCTGCAACATATGTAGAACCACTGTCTCCATCATGTCTCGTCCTCATCCTGTAGTCTTTCATCAGATGCTCCACCATGCCAACACACTTCTATCATGTGTCACCATGTCGACCTCAACAACAACATCTCTCTGCACACTGGTACCCCTCATGACTCGAACTAGTTGGGTAGCTAATCCAACCATACGCCCAAACCACAAGAATGAACATCCTTATGCCACCATCAATCTTTCCCTGACTTCTGCTACATCTCGGACTCATAAAGAATCTGTCCAATTCCCATGCTCAGGTCCATGGAATCTCCATCCCATATGCAACATGTTCAGCCCACGACCTTGTTGCACAAGAGTGTACAACCTCTCCACTAGCTCATACATCTCCATGTCAGAACAGCATCTGCACAACATCCTTTGCTTCGTCATTCCCATAGAATGTCCATGACACCTCTATACATGCTCCTACATAATGTCCTTGCATAACTATCATGCTCCACATCTCAAACCTGATGTCCATGACTCTAGTTTTCCATGAATCTCCAACCCATGTAGACTCCATCCCAACCTCTGGCCATCTACATCCAAGTCTGCAATTTGTCATAAAGAAGCCTCCTTCCAAGGCCCCTTGCTTAAGTTGGTGTAGCCCCTCCCAATCAAGGTCCCTACACCAACCCTTCTCTAAGGTTGTCTATAGAGAAAGGAGGGCCAGGAAGTTTCCTACCTGACTCTCATCCACCCATGTATCAGATTGATGTTGTGTCCTCAAGTATCTGTGCACAGCCTCAATCTCCTCACATGTACATCCAAGCTCTCCAAGCTTTTCCTTCGTCAATTGAAAGTCATATATGCCCATAGCATACCTACAAAACTCCACTATACCAGTTAGATCTCTACCTTCATAATCCTCTCCAACCATTGCTTCTAAAGCAGTACTCGGACTCCCTTCATTTGCAACTCCATTGTGAAGATCATCAATAGAAGATGTCTCTGTCAAGTGCTCCCTGATTTGTGAGATTGTCCTCTCACTTCCTTCTTCATCGCTCTTGCAATGAAGTCAATCAAATTTCCTTCCTTCGTTGTTTAAGTCATACTCCCAAGTCCTCTTTGCTCCACATCCTCATGCTTCACATTTGGATCTTTGGGATACAAAGTCATAGAATTCATCCTTGGTCTATACCCCAAGCAACTCCTTCTATTCATCGGAACCAACATAGTTCTTCCTCCAGCTGTCATCAAGAGAATGTCCCAGTCCATCATTGGTATGGCTTGTGCAAGCTTCATGAAATCTTGTCCCAACACCATAGAATGATCATCCATGTCTACGATCCTCAAGTCCAACTTTCCAAACCATGAGCACACTCTTACCTGAGTGTTCTCCATCACACCAGTAACGACTTTCATGGTAGAGTTGACTTCTTTGAAAGCACTCCACTTCCTCTCCACTTCAGATTTCTTCCCAAAAGACTTTGCTGCTTTCCTACTTAAGAAGCTATGAGTAGCTCCCGTATCCACTAAAGCTGCAAATCTCTTGCCCTTCATGGTCACCTACACAAAACTTAGCTTCAAGGCATCACCTCCTTTTGTCGGCTTTATCTTGTGTCTCACATCAGCAACCTTCTTCAAAAACTCGGCCTCATAAGTGTCCATTGGCTTGTGCTCCAATCTGACATTCCTCCTAAGGTACTTCACTTCCTTGCTTGGCTCTTCTAAGCAATTCGATCCTAGCTCAGCTTAACTTCCTTCAAGCTTGTCCTTCATCTCATCCTGCTTAAGTGCACCAACCAAGTGCCCATTGACTACTTCCATAGAACTAAGCTTCTAAACATCCTCTGGATTGTCTCGGTAGTGAGTTCCTAGCCTGTCAATGTAGTCAAGCTCTTCCTGCTCAATTACAACAACCTTCTTACCAAGAAGCTTCTTCTTTATCTCCTCCTCAATTTTCTTGATTTCGGCTTCCACCATGGCACTTTTCTTCCTTAACCAGGCTCTTTCATCCAAGAACTATTGAAGACCAAGACCACTTTGTCAGATCTCCTCATCAAGTTCCTTGAGTTCACCATCCATCGTACTTCCGCATTGGCTTTTGTGTTCTTCAAGTTCCCTCCTTAGTCTCGAAAAACTTTCCCGAATCTTCATGTTCTCAGCCTTCATCAAAACCCAGTCAGAACTCCATTGACTCACCTATTCCAACACTTTGTATCAGAAGACTTTACCTACATTATGGCTAGACTCACCTGTCATAGGTTCATCCATCATCTTTGCCTTTCAGCCTTCTCCAAGTTCCCTGCAAAAGATGAACCAGCTCTTGTTCCACTTGTATGTGAAACAACTTCCTTCACCTGCAAGTATCTGTTTCCACTGTCGTCAACTTCCAAGTGTATATGCACTTGCTTCTCCCAGCTCCCTGCAAGACTTCTCCAAGTCTTCAGACTAGCTCTGATACCAACTGTCACAAC
The DNA here is from genome assembly GCA_031772625.1 of Pinus tabuliformis. Taxonomy (NCBI): domain Eukaryota; kingdom Viridiplantae; phylum Streptophyta; class Pinopsida; order Pinales; family Pinaceae; genus Pinus; species Pinus tabuliformis. Next base: position 306,385,706 of record CM062807.1, read on the forward strand.
CCCGAAGACGACGGTAGTCTTTCAACCGCTCTTGGCGAGGTGCGGCACCACCGAACACTTTCTTTTCACCAATACTTATGTTCATGGACTACGCCTAATCACTTATCCTACTTAGTTTGTGTTTCACAACCAAGTATTATTAATGTTTCCTTTATACCAATGAACACCCATACACATTCATTATCATCAACAATTATACATGAGAACGCAATTGCACAGTATAAAGGGAGGGGCAACTCCCTAAATAATGAGTCTGCCCGAATAATATATTATACAATCTTTCAAAGTTACAAAGCTTTACAAGTATACTTGGAAACACCAAGTTTCATACTTAGCCAATTTGCAACTTCATCACACCTCCGTGTGATAACCAAGATTTCCTTGCCCAAGTCGAGCGGGCGCGCCCTCACACGAGCTGCCTTCCGCACTTCACAACCGAACCTTGTCTTCGTGCACGACGGGCGGGTGACTCCACCAAGCCACCAAGACACCCTCTTATTACGCACAACCGGTTTCACCCGGCTTCACCAACGTTCCACCATTTTATGTTTACACAACGGGCGGGCGCTCACCTGATCCACCCAAGAACCCATGTCAACCTTCACCTGAGTAGCGAGTGACCTCTACCCATGCCCTCACCCAAAACCGAGACAATGCATTCTTCTTCGTGTAGCCTCGCCCAAGGTTGGGCACATCACCATTCTGCATCTTCCCTTTTATTGTTGCGGCTACCCTTTCTTTTGCGCACTTCTCCCTTGTTGGATGATCAACGAAGTTCGAATGAATGAATCCGCTCCACCATCACATATAATATATACGATCCTTGGATGGTCGTGCCACCCCTTGGCCGACCTCTGTTTCATGTTAAACCAATGCCTTTCCATCGCTATTTTGCTTGGTCGGCCCATCGACCAATGCCCGGACAACGATCTTTCCAATGCCGGCTTGTCTTTATGAATGCCCTCGTCCATGCTTATAAATATATGCAACCGCTCCTTACTTGTACGCGTGCTCCAAGTGTTGTTCGGTCGTCTTCATTAGCTCGCACGCTCAGTTGTTGGACCAACTCATCGCCAAGCCTTCGCACTTCCAACGGCGGTGAGTTCTTGGACCACAGGGCATTGTAGTGCCTAAACTCTTCATAGTTCATATAGTTTGAGATATTCCTTGTACTTGTTATGAATACCTCCCTAGTTAAGAGGGATTGTTGAAAAATGTAACTAGGTTCAGTCTTCAAAAAATGTATTTGTCAAAATAATTTTTATTATTGTTACAATGACTTATTAAAATGTGGGTTTCATGCTTGGGTCATCATTTTATTAGTCAAAGTCCCCATTGTGGACTCTTAGGATTAATAATGAGTCATTAGAGTCATTGCATATTTTATGAGACCCTTCTTGGGCTTTTGAACAATGTAAAAATAATTATTTTTGAGTCAAAGATGAATTATGTAACCTCCACACCAAGTCGGCCTCAATTGAGCAATTTGACCTCACCAAAAGCTTATTTATTGGAGTAGATGGAATTCATTTGGACACACAATCTCTCACAAGTTCAATATCCAAGAAAGAGTTGGGAAAAACGTGAAGGTGAGCAAGGAGGCTACAAGGAGTGTGAGTGTGGTCAAGAAGGAAGGGAAGGATAAAATCTAATTTTTGGGATGTCTTTATCTCTCTCGTGTGGGCTACTTTAGGAGATCGAAATATCTTTGTCAAAGTTAAAGTTGTTGCTGCTGCCATTTGTTGCCTGAAGTTGCCAAGTTGAAGTTGTTGGGGTCGAAGTGTTATTGTTGCTAGGTCGAAGGTTGAATCAAAGAAGGAAAGACTGAATTGGTGTGGAGGAGGTCTATGTACAGGTTGAAGAGTTTCAAGAAAAAATTTTGAAGAGATTTTTTACTAGGTTTTCCCCTAGATAGGGGTTTTTCCTTGGCAGAGTGCCTACATCTTGTGTCTTGTGTTTTTGTGATATTTATACACACATAATTTGGTGATTGCTTGATGAAAGATAATATATCAAATAATTAAAAGAAGCCAACATAATTCACAAGTAATTATCAAGAAAGAGAAATCTAACCCTAATTCTACTAGCATTGGTTTCTCAACATGACCAAATTGTGTTTTGGCACATCAGTCACCATGGTTGTTAATGTTCGAAACTTAGAAATGTATGTATCATGTGTACCTATCTGCGTAACCTATGCCAACTCTCTAAAGTGTAAATCCAAGTTTTTCTTGTCAAATCGATTAACCAAACCTCGTGTGAACTCCAAGTAAGAGGTGATGCTAGTGTGTCTCAAGGTGATCAACCCATGGTACTGCCAGTCATGAGAGTCACCTTCCAAATGTGGTGTAGCATATTATATGGCTTCTGTCTTTTTCATAGGGTTGAGTTGGAAGTATGTATCCATCTTCTGTACCCCTGCTCTGGCCGTGTAGCTAGATGAACCATAAAAAGAGGAGATTGTTATCTTCCTTGATTTTTTTGGGAGCTCATAATTTTGTGACCCCCGATTATAATATCTAGGCTTGTTCTAGTTCTTGATAGCACAAAAATATTGTAGGGACATTGTTGCATGAAACTCCTCTCCTAATGCCCAATACTCTCTTAGATAATCAATAAAATATTCACCTCACCTTTGTTGCCCTTAGTTCTCTGCTGGTTGCTCTTCCAAAAGTTTTGGGTAAGAGGGGCCTAAGTGTTATTTTGTTTGATGTTTAAGGATTATATTGGGTTGGACTATAATTGTTACTTACATTATCATGTTACCCATGGTGGGAATTTGACCCTCCAATGCCATTGCTATTTGAATTTTGTTGATTTCCCTTAATACTAGCCATAGAATGAGTTGAAACTTGCATCAACTCTTGCTACCCATTTGCCATAGTTTGCACCAACTCTTGTTGTCCTCTTTCTGAGTTGTTTAGCGCATTCATGATGCTCCCAAATTGAGCATCCACAGGTTGGCAGGAAAACCGACTCTGATACCACTATAATGTCCTTAACCAAAACATGCCAATAAATCTTGTAATAGTTCTCAAAATTCTCTTTCATATATTTTCATAAATAGTTTGCGTGGAAACATTTCTTCAAACACTTTGTATGCAAAGAAGAGAACCTTTATGGTAGAGACATTTATTCAAACATTTAGCATGCATTCAAATAAAAAACCCTTACTCGACACATGAACAACAACAACTCAACGAATTTATTAATTAATTTTGGAGCATGAAAATACATGTCAGTCGCTTCATTGATACAACATTTGGAACCTATGAATTTCTCATGCAAATGGCACTACTGGTTGAAGAATTTTGTGGAGTTAATAGCTCCAAAAAATTTATTGATGCTACCCCAAGAGAAAACATTGCCTCCCTAGGAAGAATGTGCCCCCCTCAAATTAGACTCAACCTCCATAATGAATTTATCCCTATATAATAATTCAGCTTCCTAGAAGAAAATTGAGCTTCACAAATTTAATAAGCTATTGCAATAACACAACCTTTCCACAAATAAACTCAATTGCTACAATAACTCTACCTCTTTACAAATAAATTTAGTTGTTGCAATAACTTAGCCTCTCCACAAATAAATTTAACTTTTGCAATAACTCTACCTCTCCACAAATAAATTCAACTACTACGATAACTCGGGCTTTCCTCAACTACTACAATAATTCGGCCTTTCCACAAATAAATTCAACTATTGCAATAAAAGATTAGTCTCCTAATGGATTTGGTTCCTCCTATTTAATTTGACCTCTAAAAACAAATATGGTTCAATTGCAATTAGATGGATATGATGCAATAATTTAGCCATCTAAGGGAACTTGATCTTTTGTGAGATAATTTGGCCTCCTAGGAGAAATTCGACCTTCCTTCGAAATAATTCTACCTCACAGCAAACTCAGCCGCAAATAAATTCTCTTAGTAAACTAACTCAATGTTAATAAAAAAGGAGTTGTTGCCGTGATGATCAATCTTCCTTCTAGCTCCCATGATCACTAACAAATAAATTTCTTTGAATGAGCACCTGTGAGGAATTTGAATGAACCCGCCTTATTGAACGACTAAAGCAGATAGTTTCACCACCGAAATCAATCTTGATTAGTTATGGTGAATAGTTCAACCACCAAAACTAATTTCCACGAGGGTTTCACACCCTAACACAAAGCTCAAGGAACTTTCAAATCAACTATAAAAAACAACAACCAATTCATATGCAAAAGCAAGCTTCAATTTTTCATTTTATTGTTAAGGGCTATTATTCCTATGAGTCTCCTTTTTTAATAAAGTAACTTATACCATTTTTATCATTTTTTCCCCGAAAATCACTTAATAACATATTTATTTATTTATTTTATTCACTGTAACTTCTAAATATTACTCTTTTCACCCGCACAACAGTTAAACAACTAGATTAATTGATTCGCCGTCTTCCCTGAATCAAATAGTCTATTGAATCAGTGACCATTAGGAAAAGGGACATCACATTTTGGTACTCCTGCTTTGTCCCGATATTATTGTACTAAGTAATGTATTTTATAATCATTTGTTGAATAACCATAATTTTATATTATCTTGTCTATATTCCGAAAAGGAGGGTGTCGATATTAACGCCCTCATGCCAGCGCTAGAGCATGCGCGCCTATCTAACGAAGAAAACACAAAGCCAAATAGATCCACTAAGTTTAGAAATCCCATCAGGTCTCCCACAACGAAGCCGCATTCACGGGAAAACGTGAATGTTGACGACATAATAAGCGCAATCCACTGAAAGAAATGGCAATGACAGGTAGGATATGGGCTTTTACTAAATTTCAAAATGGAATGGCAAAAATGTCTCTTTTGAACTGCCAGAGGGTCATGTCCATGCCTAGCTTGCCCAGAGGGAATGAATTATTGGGGGAATACCATTGTTAACATTTATGTATGTGAAGTTTAGGATTCTGGCGGATTCTCGCATAGATTTTAACCAGACGAAGTAAGGAAATGGGGTCTCATGGACTATGCTGATTACAGATTATGCCAGAACCGGCCATGGTAAAGTAGGCCTTGGGAATGTTTTACGAAATGCAACGAACTGGTATTGTGCTACCAGCATATTCCAACCTGGCAGGTGTTAAAGAGATTCATGAAGAGATAGGTAGAACTGAGTTTGAGTCTAATGTCTTTATGGAGTGCGCTCTCCTTGACATGTATGCAAAAATGCAGAATGGGCACGTTGCAGACGCCTTGGAGTTTGAAAAGATGCCTGAACAAAATGTGGCCTTCTGGTATTCGATGATTTTGGGGTATGCACAGAATGTGCTTGTGAATGAAGTCTTGGAGCACTTTGAGAGAAGATCGGAGCCGAGTGTGGTGTCATGGACGGCGATGGTTGCAGAATATATGCAGAATGGGCATGGTGAACAGGCTTTGAAGATTTTTCGACGGATGCTGGCAGTTTTAAAATCCAATTCAAAACCTTTGCGATTGTCTTTGCTCCGCGTGCCAACTTGGCAGCTCTGGCGCAGGGCAGGGAAGCCCATGGAGACATAATTAGAAGTGGATTTCTGTCTGATGTTTCGCGGGGAGTGCACTTGCAGACGTGTATGGAAAATGCAGAAGTGTAGAAGTTGCACGCCAAGTGTTTGGTAAAATGGCTTTAAAAGATGTGGTTGCATAGAATGTAATATTTTCAGGATATGTGCAAAATAGCAATGTAGATGAAGGTATGAGACTCTAGAAAATGCTTAAACATGATGTTGTTTCTTGGAATACAATGATTGCAGCATATGCACAGACTGGGCACATCAAGGAGTCCTTTCAACTCTAGTGTCATTCAATATAATGATTAAAGCATATGCACATAATGAGGACATTGATGAAGCCCGGAAAGTCTTTCACAGGGAAAAAATGCCCAAGAAAGACGTGGTCTCATGGAATGCAATGAATGCAATGATAGCAAAATGTGCACATATTGGACTTGTGGAAGAGGCCTTGGGAGTTTTTTTAAGAAAATGCCCGCGTGGTGTTGTCTCATGGAATGTGGTGATTACTGGATATCCACAGAATGAATATGTTGATGAGGCTCTGAAATTATCTGATAAATTCCCCCACATCGATGCCCAAATGAGATGTGGTCTAATGGAGTATGATAATTGCAAGATGCACATAGAATGGACGCATCGAAGAGCTCTTTGAGAAAATGCTTGAGTGAGATATGGTGTCATGGAACGCAATCATTGCAGGACATGCACAGGATGGACATTTTGAGGTAGCACTGAAGCATTCTCAAGAAATTCAAGTGGGAATTGTTTTATTTTGTCATAGATATTTCATTACCATTACAGAATAATTTGGATATACCAATATTCAGTCCTCTGCTTTACCAATTGAGTTATCCCGGCTCTTCCTTCTTCCCTGTGGATCATCCTGTTATAGGGTTTTAACTTGGGTCAATTAAAAAGAAGTAAAAAGGTATTTGAAGGGTTTTAACTTGTGTCAACTAAAAAGAAGTAAAAGGGTATTTTTACTGATTTTTAGAATGATCTTTATTGTTTTTGTTTTTGATCTGGAAGTCATTAATATGATAAAAATAGACTGTTCTTGTGATTACGATCATACAACATGTATTGACAGGCAAAAGAAAAAGACTAAGCTTATTACGAATCAGCAAGGATTGACGAAACGCGAAGAGACAATGTTAGCATTATAGATTTTCCGAAAATCGAGAAGAGAATATCCCGATTAGATCTCAATTTCTGGTTATTCCCGAAACTTTTAGGAAAAAAAACATATATTATGAAACTAAATCGAAATTCATACCAAGAAATTCATGTAAGGGCCATCATATCATAAGTGGGAATAGTGAGGTGTCCTAAAAAGGAGTTTAAATCTCTATTAAATTTCAAATTTCAAGACATCTTACTAGACCAATTTTGTGAACTACCATATACTTTTCCCTTGTTAAGAAATCCAAGCCAATTATTGAATAGGCGTACTGAGGATTGGTGGAAATTGTAACCTCCCCAAATTAGGAAAACAGGGGATAATAGTTGAGAGTCCTCTCCACAACAAATGCAAAGAATGGGCAAGTACTTAAATGATGGAGTGATGTAATTTATTCCCATGTAAGAGGTTCGTGAAATGGCCACCTTCTGAATTAAATGGGGCAAGAGTACCCATCTTGGGAAATTGTGGATGACCCCAGCTGGTTGGAAAAAAAAATCACGATTGAAAGAAGGGTTCATCTGCATGATTGGGCGGGGATAGCCTTTGCATGTAAACGTGAAATGGCCACCTTCTCAATTAAATGAGCAATGGGCAAGAGTACCCATCTTAGGGAAATTGTGGATGACCCCAGCTGGTTGGGAAAAGGAAATTCGCGATTGAAAGAAGGGTTCATGTGCATGACTAGGTGGGGGATAGCCTTTGCATGTAAACATAGAAGAGATGAGAGTTGGGATGAGTTAGAGTGATTTCTGTTATGAAATCAACCAAAATTTTCTAGTTTAACACTTTGATTTCATGTGAGAAATTTTTCCTTGAATCATTGGGTGTGAGTTGTGATTAGAGCTTTGCTAAATGCACATGATAAGAATAGGGGATAGGAGTTGCTCAAGGGATTGTGTAACAATGAAGTGAGCTTTAGGAGGGAATAGGAGTTGCTCCAGGGATTGTGTAACAATGAAGTGAGCTTGCTCACATACTGTGTAAGTCGAGGGGCACTTGAAAGTCATGGGGGTTCTACATTTGGTGGTGAGAATTTCCTTGTTAAGAGAACGGGGCTTCACTCAATGAACCTCTGACATATCACGTGCATTCATGGCATACTAAACAATACCCCTAATTTGACTACATATTGGAAAATACCTCTAAAAATCACATTATTTAATCCCCTACCAATATGAACCCAATACACCTTCCCAATTTAAAAAACCCCTACTTTCACTAGATATTGTAAGTATCCATTTTTTCATTAACATTTTTAATACCCTTTTATATTTTTTCATTAACTTTGAGCTCCATTTTTTATACTTCTCAATATAAAAGCTCTTTACCCCCTCTATATCCTCCAATATATTACACTATTTTTCCCTCAATATTTTCTCCTCATTATGAACCTACGTGGTATAGTATTGCTTTTTCATTAACTTTGAACTCCATTTTTTATACTTGTCAAGATAAAAGCCCTTTACCCCATATATATCCCCCAATATATTACAGTGTTTTTCCTTCAATATATATCCCCCAATATGAATCCATGTGGTATGGTATTACTCCCCAGTGAAGTCCCCATGGTTAAGAGATATTGTTATGAGAACTTATAATTCCGCACCTGTAAATTGTTGAGTGTTAAAAATTCGCTTTGATAGTATCATAGCCTAATTAAGAGGTGACCAGTTGTAAAAAGACAAAATACAACTGTAAAAAAATGAGTACAACTATATTAACTGTTGGGTGGAAATTTGGTTACCCTCAGCCAGTTGATTGGACAATTTATGCATAGATAAATTTCTAATTCTGATATTATCAAATTTTATGTTCATGTGCGTTGAAAGATGCATGCATAGACAAATTTTTATAATTCTTGTATTATCAAATTTTATGTTCATGTGTGTTACTTGAAAGATGCATGCAAAATTAAACTATGTTACAAGGTAGAATGGAAAGTCTGTAGTTTGTATTTGAGCATTAATACTGTTAGAAAATATTTTAAATCACTTGGCGTGCATTCTTTAAAGTTATGCTACAATGTTGAGTTGAATTAAGTATGTTTGCTATGCTATATATATTTATATATTTTTTCATGCTGGATTTGGGTTCTCTAAAGTGGTGATTAGTCTACAACACAATTTAAATGGAGTCTTGACTGCTATAAGCTTGTTGTTAAGGAAGTAATAATATGCATGTTAAGTTTTAGTTTGTAAGTGAATAAATTTTAAGCTGCAACCCAGGCTAATTTGGTCTTTGAATGCCTTGATGTATTGTTATTAGGGTGTAAATGTCTTTCTTCAGCCTTTATATGAGCAATGGATTGATGTAGACTGAACTATTTGGTGAATGCCTTGATGTATTGTTATTATGGTGTAAATGTCTTTTGATGTATTGTTATTATGGTGTAAATGTCTTTCTTCAGCTTCTATATGAGCAATGGATTGATATAGACTGAATTATTTGGTAAATGCCTTGATGTATTGTTATTAGGGTGTAAATGTCTTTCTTCAGCCTCTATATGAGCAAGGAATTGATGTGTTGTTATTAGGGTGTAAATGTCTTTCTTCAGCCTCTATATGAGCAAGGAATTGATGTAGACTGAATTATTTGGTGAAAGACTTTGTATCTATATAATATGGATAGTTCACTTGCCATGATAATTTTATTTTTGTGGGTATTTAAGTGCCTTTTTATGCTCATTATCTGAACTGTGATGTTTTATTGTTGCTGGACATTTTATTAGTTTAATTGGCTATGAAATGGAAAATACAAGATGCTGTTATGGATGGTGTTATGCATACCTATGAATTGTTGAGATAAAGAGTTCACCTTGCTGTATATACCGTGCTGGATATGTGTACATAAGATCGAGTGTGTGCGCACGCGTGTGCACCTTCTTATACTCATTATCTGAATTATGATGTTTTATAGTTGCTGGACATATTATTAGTTTAATTCGCTATGAAACAGAAAATACAGGACTCTGCTATGGATGGTGTTATGCATGCCTATGAATTGTTGAGATAAAGAATTCACCTTGCTGTATATACCGTGCTAGATATGCGTACATATGATATTGTGTGTGTTCGTTCTTCCATTGAAAGGTAATGATGCCCAATTTGAAGGAATTACTGCAAACGGTAGGGGAGTCTTAATTCCTTTTTTACTAGGAATTCAGTTCTATAACTTAGAGCTTTGATTATAGTTGTAGGTTTTTAGGACTTGGCCTTGTAAGTAGTTTTGAGTTTGAAGATTCTTTTCTTATCTTTCAGTTGGAGACTTGGCCAACTTTGAACCTAAGACTCAAGTAATCCTTACTTTCCATATGTTAGGATGTTTAAGAGGTTGTGCTTTTCTTTAATTTTCTTTGTGGAAATACTTAGTTTTTTCAAGGCAAAGCTTAAGAAGTTTTAAAGAAAAAACTTAAAATTTTCTTCGAAGGAAAATTTAAAGAAAGTTTGTATATCGCACAATGTCTTTGTGTGATACAATGCATATCACATGAAGAAAAGCTTTGTGTGATACAACATGTATCGTATGATGAAAAATTTGTGTGGTATGGAGAACACTAGGAAACGCTAAGGGAAGGACTCAGTGAGTCTTCCATCTTTGGACCTATTACCCACCAAAAGTGGGTAACCCCTATGACAAAAATTTCCTCCTCTTTGGTCGGATAGCTAGCCAACAACCCTATGATGATCCATAGTTAGCTTTGCTTTCTAGCTCCCCACTTATGCTCCGGTCAATGCTCTTTCCCATTTAGCATGCTTCTTTAAGGAAGGTGGGCCATCTATTAAAATATACACTAACCATTTTTGTAAATATTGTGCTTTCATTTAATGTTTGGGCATACTAATATGGATCACATGTCAAGTTGGATGACTGACCACTCTTGATTGTATCCTTGTCCCCAGGCTTCACCTGAGAGATTATCCTCTGCCCCTAGTCCAATGACCTCCCTTGAGGCTCTTTTCTTCCACTTTTTAGGAAGGGCACTAACAGGAGGCACTGATTGATATAACATGCCCAAGATAATCGATACATACCACATTAATTCACTTCCATTCTTTGGGGTTGATTGTCATTGGTCATTGGGATTAGCACCCTATATCCACATCTATGAGTTAGAGCTTGAAAATTTGCCTTAAGATAAAATCATATGAAGCTACAAATTGAAAGAAAATGAAAAATACAAAAGATGGTCGGGACATGTAACAAGCATGTGGGAAAAAGCCTAGCATGAACTCTAACCCCCTCATTAGCCATCATTTAGTTTCTAAACATTTCATGCTCTATCTAAATAAATAAAACTCTAAATGTCACAACCCTGATGAGCAATAAACTTCTACATCCCTAAGGGGTGTTGGACAAACATAAATCAAGTTGGTTATCCAAGCTATGCAAGGAAGAAAAGAAACCACTAATGTAAAAGATGCACTAGAGGGGCGGAAAAAATACGCCGAGGAAATGGGTAACTCATGTCTCAATGATTGATTCCTTTTATCATTATTATAGTCTAGATGATGGACCTCCTTCAACTGGTACCATGACTATGGCTATCTTCCTTGGAGTCTTTCCCACTCCATGGCCACATCTATTGATTGATGGGCCTGCCTAGGAATGTCCCTCCCCTTAGGGGTTGGAAGCACCTAATAGGCCTAATTCCATAATCATCCTTAACATAGTTTTGGTAGCTTGCCTACAAATCATTAGCTAGAAAGACATTTGAAGGCAAGGTTTGTGTGAGATATTTTTATGCCCCTAGCATTGAATATGGTCCATTATGATACTTTAATGGTTTTTATCCCTAATAATGTTGATCTCACTTGATTTTGAGCGTATGTTTCAAGTGGTTTCATATAGATACATTGTATGTCCCTTGAGGGATGGCTTGACACCTTTCTAGCACATTGAGGAGGATGTCTAGCCCAAATGTGAGAGTATTTATGTTTTTGCAACACTAATGTGGGCCTTTCATGCATGAAAATTGGTCCTTGAGGAGCTTCCACATGGTTGTATGGCTCCTTCACCTCCAGATAATGAAAAACTGAGCCAAGAAGCCATGTTGTTACTTTGATTGATGATGTGCCCAAAGGACCCAGGGTGCCCCTAGGCTAGCCTTATACTTACCTGATGGGTGTTTCCTTGTTCCAAAGTCTACATGAGGATGGAGATCACTTGAGATGATTGGGAGGGATTACACACTCCCTTTTGAGGCTAACGTTGTGCACTAGGGCTACCACATCACTCATGCATGCCCCAGGAGGATGACACAAGCCTTCTTGATGATGACACCTTGGATTGGGAGGTGTTACTTGGAGATGCAATAATGCATTTTGATGATGTCCCTTGGATTGAGGAAATCCACTTTGTCATTTTTCTTGATGGAGATGCTCATTTATGGAGGATCATATCATGTTGGGGAGTTTTGCCTCCCACACATGTAGAGGATTTATGACATTTTATTATGATTTACCTATTGTAAATATATATTTAGGTCGGCTTGTGACCTTAGCCTTGTTGAGCATTTTAAGTAGACTTTAGGTCTTTTCATTGTAAATTAAGAAAAAGTGACTTGGTTTCCCTCATATAAATAGTAGGAAGTCACTTTACTTTAGATCATCATCACTCACACTCATTTCTCTTCTCTTGAGAGAGAGCGCACTAGTGTTTTCTCTTGTTCTCATGGATGCAATGGCAAAGTAAAGTGTGAATTGTCTCCGAGGGGTGATATTTATTGCATGGAGAGGCTATCTTGTGGATTTATGGAATGATATTTACTTGAATAGTGTAAGTTTAATGTTATTTCTTCCATTTTGCATGTAATTTATGAAATTAGGGTTTATCTTGTGCCATACTATAAATTGCATAATCTTTATGAACTTTTGTTTCTACATATTGCAAAATGTAATTTAAGAATCCCTCAAAATAACTTGTTTTCATGCATACTTTGATGTTAAATATCTTATGAAAGAAGTCGTTGGGGTTTCGAAGGGAAGGAAATTGTCTTTCACCCTTCTTCATCCAAGGTTCGTCTACTTTGACCTTGACCTAATTGACTTCTTGCCCAATTGAAGAAAGGCACTATTCTAGTTGTGTTGATCACAATAAAGTTCTATTTTTTCTCATTTTCATGGTATTTGGGGTTAGGATTTGATCAAAATGTGCATTTAATAACATTTTAATACCTATATGTTATTATCCTTAAGTAAAGATTGCATTTTTTTCAAGATTAAGTAGAGATTGCATTTATCAATGTTTTAAAAGTAAAATCTTTCATTTATTGCATGTTTTGCCATCAAATTTAGGGTTGACATCATAGGTTTACGTTGTTATTTTGTGCATTTGTATCCATTGAGACCTATCTTTTGCTTACCTCTCTTATGGCCTTCAAGCCTTTGTTGATTTTATACTTTGTAGGGTATTTTTTGGTTGTTATACGTTTTGCATGCTATAAATCTACCCTTCATTGAAACACTAACTTATAAAAACCTTTCTTAGTTTATTTTTAGTTGGTTGAAAGTGTACATGAACATAAGCCTTTCTTGTTTGGAGTGTCGTTTCAAGGACAATTGGTTATTGTCTTTGCTGAGGGTCCAAATGAGGATGGTCACCCTTAGGAGGATTGAGGAGGGTTTGTTGCACTTAATGGAGCCCTAACACTGGTGAGAGGAGGCACTATGTTGCTCACTTGGCAACTGTGGAGATAATGTGTGGTACCCGCAACTGGATTTTGGACCCTTGGAGTTGCTTTGATGCTTGATTTGGGGACTTTCCTCAAATGAAGGATGATCATGGTGTTTGGAGACATTTTCATTCTTGTCTTTGCTGTGATGGAGCATTTGGATCCCTAAAAGGGCATGACTTTAACAACTTTTTAGGCTTATGGCTCACACGTGTGGGCTTATTTTGGGATATCTTTTTGTAAAGCTAATGGGTTTGGATAGTAATCCAATTTTACTTTTTGTCCACTTGAAAATAAAACTAATGTAAGGGCTTTTACTTGGAAATTAGAAGAGTTCGACCTCATATAAATAGAGGATCACCTCTCTCATGTATTCATTGCTTGTGTGGAATTCAACCTCTTTTAGAGAACTCGACCTAGTTTTTTGTACTTCACTACTTCGTGGAGATGTTATCTTATGTGGATTTTTAGCTATTGGAGAGTAGTGCTTGTTGTGGAGATGTCATTTTGGGATGAAAATTCATATTCTTGGATATATTATGAGTGCCTTTTTGTTGAATGTAATTTATGAGTATTGCATGTAATGAATATTTCTAGGGTTTCTATGTTCCATGTTTAAATGTTTATTATTTATATGAAATGTTTGGTAAATTTTACATGCTTTAGTTTTATATCTTTGAACTACCTATAGAACCTCCTAATGAGCTTTTCTTTAGTAAATATCTCCCTTTATAAGTGATAGTTAGAGTTAACAATTGAAAACCTAGGGTTTTCTCCGTTAATCCCTTCAACAATTTGATATTTCTATGGTCAAAATCCTTAAGACTCCATCACCCAATTAGATAGAAGGATTTGACTTCCATCTTGGTGATCAAAACTTACAAAACTTTATCTTTTTGTCTCTCCTAGAATTTCGGCCCTTCAAGGCAATCCATTAGGGTTTCAAGTTGAATTCAACTAGGGCATGGATGTTGAGCTAAATTAAAGTTGTTTCACCTTGCTTAACCTTAAAACATCGAAATCTAGCAATTTGCATGGTTGAAAGTGCTTTCATAGGGTAGATGTCATCAACCTTGGGCAATTGTAGGGCTTAAAAACCCCATAATTTTGCATTAAGGCTTCAACTTAGGGTCATTTGAAGTTCTTTTCTCTTGTTGTTGATGGTATCTTTTAAGCAAACCTTTTCCTTGCTCTTTTATGCCTGATTATGTTGTTGTTGAATCATACCTTGAAAACCCTAGGCTACAAGGTTTACCTTACATGCCTCTTCATAGGTACACTATTCCTTATCACAAAGTATTGAGCCTTGTTCCTAGTCTGAGTACCTTGATTAAGCTTGACATAGTGTCACCTTGAACCTTTTGACCTAGAATACCATTTAGGTGACCTATCCTAGGAAGCCTCTCATCTGATGAAATTCCACTAAAGAGAAGGATTCATAGTGCTAAGGTGAGAGGGGAATCCACCTCATGGTCATGTCTTAGCCTTGCTTTGTTCTTGTGAGGTGTATCACAAGACTTGCTAGATTTTGAGGTAACAATCCCAAACTAAAATACTTGTAAGATGCCTAGAACTCTGAATCCCAATAGATATATAATGTTACAAGAAGGAAAAAAGTGCAAATTTACAATAAAAACTTAAATATATTGCAAAAAGTGTGGAAATAAAACACAAAAATGGTATATTAAACCTTGTCTAAGATATTATCCTTATTATTCACAACAAGGTAGTAAACTAGATTTAATGATAAAAAATGTAGACATACGCTAGTAAATTGCCTTAAACATAAAATTAAAATATTTTTATTTTTTAATATATAAAAAGGTTGTTGTATATATCTTATGTTGTACCACAAGACTCAAGAAGTTGGGTTGTGAAACAAACTTGTACTTAAGTTGGCCTTTCATTTTGATCTTGGAAGAGAAAATTCCTTGGCCCACCTTTATCTTAGAACGATAACCACTCCACAATGAATAATGTTCACAAAATAATGAGCTCTTTGTCTTGGATATAATCAACAATGGATACAAATTAGAGAGGCTATCCTTTTATAGATAAATCTCTAATAGCTAGATAACAAATAGTTGGATTCTCTCAATAAAATATTGCGAGTCTTCCACAAACTGGGACTTAAGAACTTTTTAATTCCAAAAATATTATAAATACAATTTTTAATTACAAAAATATTACAAATAGTTAGATTAATTCCCCAATGGGGTCAACTTAGACAAATTTCCCAAAAATGAGCATCAAATTCCATTTGAAAGTGGTCAACAATGGTCTCTGATCAAGATATTAGACTTTTCTCCCCTATGTTCTATCTCCTTGGTCCATGTTGGAATTCAACTTGCACAATAAGTAGAGTGAATTATTCCTTGAGTCTTGACTTGGTCATCTTCTTCATTCACAAGCTTGCAATGACTAATTAAATGGTACATCTCTTAAATTTCTAGTCCATGAGGCTCCAACAACAAGTTTTTTTCAATGACTATTTTTTCCTAGTCCATGAGGCTCCAACAACAAGTTTTTTTCAATGACTATTTTTTCATGTGATTTCATATTCATTCACAAATAGTAGTGTAATTCGGTTATCTCCATTTCATGATAAGTGCTAGCCTTCTAAGCCCATCATTCCATACTATTCTAACCCTTATGACACCTAATCCCACCTCATACTCTCAACCAATTGGAAAAGGCCCAAATCACTGCCACATCATCATGGTCAAACCCTTGAATACTTGATCGAAATTGAGATATTCAAAACCGCTTAAGGTAAAAAAAAATTGAAACATGGGTTTTTTTTCCTCTTGCTAAGTATTTCTTTAGGACATATTGCATGCCCAAAAATGTTGAATGCTCTAGCCATTATACCCCATGGAATTTGCACACCTTGGTTTGACCGATTTTGAACGCCCATAACTCTTCACCCGATGCTTGGATTGAAAAATTTCTACATGACTTGTTTTAATCCTTCTGAGCTCTACAATTTGGACCATGTTTAATTTTTGACCACTAGGACCATTTTTCATTGGAAAGTGTGAATTTCCTCAAGAAACATGAAAACTATCACAAAAGACCGCTATACTTTAAGAGTTGTCATCAACAATACCACATCAAGGCAAAGGTCACCTGCAGACTCTATAGACTCTAACCATGTGGGATGACATAGGTATACCTTGACTCAGGCTGGACTGGCCCATACACTAGTGATCGCCCCCTACAAATGTAGGCTCCTCTAAAACCATGGGTCCACGTGATAAGTCGACCAAGGTCCTCCAATCTAGTTAGGGATGAGATCACCTCAGAGAAAATTTCAAGGGATAGGACATGGTATGACCAAATCATAAGATACTTACTCAAATAAACACAACATAGGTCTAAGAGACCTAATACATGCCCTCACATGGTTTTTACATGGCTTTAACTTGTGACCTTGTGAATACTGGCGAATGTTGCATTGGGAAATATATGTTCCCCCACTAATAGAGGGGTAACAATTGGTTCCAACTGTGGAACACCTTGTTCACTCGAGAGGATGTGAGAACCTCATAATCTTCCACATGTCACCTAAAATATCACTCATGGAAAATTTAGTACCCTATGAGAGAATCTGACCGAGATCCTATCCCTCTTTAACATGACAATAAAATCATAAATGAATTGACAACTAATCTAGGAAATGAAAAAACTATCTAACTACAAAAAAGTGAAACTAACTAGTTATGAAAGTAAATAACAATACATGAATAAAAGGAGACCACACAAACGAAATTAGAACTAATTAAGTCAACGATTCACCCTTGATAGCACTAGATATTACCTTTCTAGTAAAATTTCAAAACTTTCCCATTTATGGGTAAAGGAAGCCTTTCACCATCTAAATGGCCAATGCAAAAAGATTTTTCACCTATAATCTCAAAAAGTATTAAGGACCTAACCATAAACTCTCAAATTTTAAATTGTTGCTTGGTTTTTTTCCCTTTTTGTTTGAAAGAAATACTATATCACCGATGCATAAATCTTGTCTTCAAGCCCTTTTGTCAATTTTTTTCTTGGTATATGGCATGGCTCTTGACAAGGTGGTCATCTAACTCAACTAATTGTGAGGTTATTTCGTCCAAAGCATCTAAATCAATATAAACATTCTGCAAAATATGATAAACAAGAATTTTCAAAGGAATAGGAAATGTAGCATCCATTCCATACATAAGCTCAAATGGGTTTTGACCATTAGAATATTTCTTTGTTTTGCGGTCTGTCCATAAAGCATATTTAATATGGCTATCCCATTTCTTTTATTATTGCCTACTGTCTTTTTAATAATAGTCATTAAGTTTTCATTACTTGATTCAACAAGTCCATTGCCTTGGGGGTAATGTTAGAAGAATGAGCTATGGTAATGCCATAATCAAAACATAAATATGAAGTCTTCAAAGAACTAAAGGCTTTGGCATTATCACTTTTGATTTTCAGAGGGAACACCAAAGTAGGTTGTGATTTTACCTTCCAAGAAATTAGTGACAACATAATTGGTTGCCTTTTTAGTAGATATGTCTTTTACTCACCTAGTAAAATAATCATGTCTGTTAATATCCATTTGTGACCATTGCTAGAGTTCTCTATAACATCACTGATAAAATGAAAGCCTAATTCTTGAAATAGTGCCTCTACCACCATGGGTTGTAACGGGAGAACAACCAAGTTTTGTTTTCCAGTGAAGAACTAAGACAACCGACACTCTTTGAAAAACTTATGGATGTTAGAAAAAATGGATGGCTAGTAATAATCACCCCTAAGGATTTTATGCACTATCATTTTAGCAGCGTGATGTACACCACATAATCCTTGATGAATCTTTTTTATAAGAGTTTGGGATTCTTTTGTACTAACACATCACAATATCGATCCATCTAGATTTCTCCATCCCAAACCTTGATCAATGAAACAATGTTTGGAGGCCTTCAACCTCAAGGATATTTTCTTATGTTCACAAAGGTTCCTAGGACTACTCAAATGTTTGAGATAATGGATAATATCTCGGTACTTATCTATATCCTCTAATTATTGAGAAGTGACATTCATTATGGTACATATTTTTTTCCCATTCCTATGACTTTCTCATTTCCCTCGGCTATGAGTTTTTACATACCTCTACCCTTAATAACTTTAGTGGGTTTTATCTCTAGATCATACTCATAAATCTCAACTACCCTCTTACCTCTAGTTCCTAGGAAATCCTATTGAGATAGGATATCATTTACCTTGGAATGGGGAACAAATGTTACAATCCTAGAGTAGCCTACGTATGTGTGGAAATGCTTGAGTGATTTCATTGGAGCATAATCTTATTTCTCCATCACGACATAATTCAACTCATCATCACTAAGCATCTTACTTATTAACGATATAGGCTACTCATATCATTCTTCATTCTTTTGAAGCACACCAAAAATAGTGTTTAAGTCTGAAGCAAATGAGAAAATCATGAATTCTTTTGAATAATCAGGGCTCACCAAAATTGGTCTGTGGATGATGGCATCCCTTTATTTTTTGGAAAGCATTTCTACTTGCCTCATCCCAGTTTAATATAGGATCTTTCATTAGAAACTTATTTATGGGTTTTGAGATTTTAACAATGTTGGGTATGCTCACCTAATAAAGTTGACTTTTCCAAAGAATGACTAAAGCTCTTTCACGTTCCATGGGGGAGACAATTTTTGGATGGATTTAACCCTTTTCAAGCCCACTCTTACTCTTTCCTTTGAAACTATGTGGCCCAAAAGATTTCCTTCCATTATGCTCAACACTGTCTTCTTGGGATTTAGAGAAATCATGTATTTTCGACATCTCTCAAAAACAAGGTGAAAATGACTTACGTGATCATGCCTCTCTTTGGAGAACACTACAAGATCATCTTTGTAGGTCTTTATGATCTTCTTAGTAATGTCATTAAATTCATAGGCCATTTCTCCCTGGAAAGTAGCACCCACATTTTGTAACCCAAACAACATTCTTATATATTCAAAAGTGCCCAAGGGAGTCGTGAACACCAGTTTTGATCCATCTCCCTCTTTAATTAAAACATAGTTATATCCTTAGAACCCTTCAAGGACGAACATCATCTCAGACCCCCTAATCCTCTGCAATAACATTTTCATATTGGGTAGCAGATAATTGTCCTTAATGGAAGCCACATTTAGATTTCTGAAATCCACGCACATACAAATATTCCCAGATTTATTTCTGGTAAGCACTAGATTGGAAAAGAAATCAGTGTGTCTAATAGGAGCAATGATCCCTACTTTAAACATCTTTTGTAACGCTTGTTTCACAATAGGGTCTAGCTTGGGATTAATCTACCTAAGAATTTTTCTGAATGGCTTGACACCCTCAACTAACAAGATTTTATGTTATATGACATCATCCTTGTAAGCTTTAAGGTCATAATATTACCAAGCAAATACATCCCTGAAGTCAATCACTAATTGTTTGATCTTTCTCTTTTCCTTGAGAGTGATGTGACTTCCTACCCTTATCATATTTGGATCAATCTCAGTTCCTACATTTATCTCTTCATATTCATCTGGTCTAATCATATCAGTCCTTCCCTTAAAGGCATCATCTTGTGTGAAATAGGATTCCAAAGGAATTAAACCTGAGGGAATTTTATTTAAGGGCATAGGTTCCATGGAGTCTCCATACCTCAATTCAGGCTCATTTCTCTCGAACTCTTTAGTTCCTTTGAGAAATATAGTAATTTGATTGTCATCATTAAACACTTCTTAAGTCTTAATATTGTTCAGAATAGAGGGTCTATAAAGTATTTTAATTCGACCACTGTTCTCTAATTCTGGGAAAGGTTGCATAATCGAAGCAGATACCTATAATGCATCAACAATAGTATTCATTGACCTTGGCACCACTTGTTATCCAAATGCATCAAACACATTGATATATCCCGTGATTTCTTGTTTATACTTCTTGAATCTGTCAATTCTACAGCCATGAAGACTTTTTATTTGACAAAATGCTAGGTCTGAATCACTTGTGACCTTTAAGCATGATTTTCCCATATCCCTAGCAATGGACAATCCCAAAAATAATGGTTCATACTCCACTACATTATTAGTTTCTTCAAACTCCAACCTATACGAAAAATATAGGATCTCTTTGTTTAGTGTTGCGAAAACAATTCTGAATCCATACATATGTTTTGAGGAGGCACCATCAAAACTCATTATCCACCACCCTCTTGTTTCCTTTGGATGAGGCACCTCAAATGTCATGACCATGAATGAACCCATACTTTCCTTTATGATCTTAACTTAGTTTCTATGATTTCTAGGGTCATACACATGGTTCATTTGATAAGACTCCCTGTATAGTTTAGTTGAATTACCCTTAGGGGTAGGCAACGTGATGTAGGACAAATCCATTTGAATGGAACCACCTACATATGACATCCAATTTCATGAGAACAACATTTCCCAAGAGAAAGGCACACCCAACACCACAATATCCATATTCAAAAATACATAAGATGTATTGCAAGGTGGACTTGTAAATATTTAATTAATTCTACCGATGGGATCTCATGAGAATCAAAAGAACAAACATTCTTGTAAGGTCATGAGATTCTAAGCCCATCCTATTGGCCACCTGTAAACTCATGACATTAATTGCAACCCCAAAGTCCATTATACAATTATGAAGGATTTAATCGGTTATGATTATAGACACTAAAAATGGCTCATTCAGTGGGTTATTGATAAGTCTATTAAGCATAGAAGATGTGAGAAACAAAAAGTTATCTTCACTCCATTCAACATGAACGAGGGTACTTTGAACATTCTCCCATGATCTATGTTCTTCAAAATAAAGGGATTTCCCCATCTAACTTATGGAAGTAGAAATATTAATAACTTTGGTCAATGGGATAGGCACTTTAACATTGTTATCCCACTCAAAGAAGTCAACATATAGTTCCATGGAATCATAGGGTTTAGGGGGCATCCACCCCCCTCTCGGACGAAGAGGAAGCTTGATCAGACATTTGGATATGAGTTTGGGCTGGGGTATGGTTAGGATAGGATACTCTTTTAGCCTTCAGTTGTTAATTATTTCCTTTATACCTTTCAACATACATTTGCTTGACCTCATCATTAGAAGGTTTCCTACCAAACAACGTAGCAACCTTGTCCATCTGAGGCTTATTTGTATTAAGCTTAGTTTCATCAAACAATCCACTAATACCTTCAAATGAAGATAGAGTGCATTTATCTAGGACACTTGAACCTTTAGACCCACTTGTATTGTATATTTCCTGAAAATCTAGGTAAGTAAGCTTAGAGTCGAAGGCATCACATAATCTACAAAACACTTCACTAAACTACGAAGGGGTGTTATTATAATCTAAAGGATTTAGAGGTTTATGACCTTGGTATGGACGTTTAAGAATAGTTTTGGGAGGAAAAATATTTCTAGGTTGGAAGGATTGTTGACCATGTCTCAGTTGAACCATTTAATTTTGCATGTGTTGTTGATTTTGTATCATGAATTTCATGATCAATATATTTATTTCATTTGGTAAGTTAGGAGTGACACAAGATCATCTAAACTAGAAGTGAAGCTTTTTCTTTACCTTTGGATGCTCTAGTCTGCATTTCGACCATAGATTCTGGAAGTAGTAAGTCTTATTTTTTTTCTTCTAATTTCCAACTATCATTTATGTTCTTTGATTTTTATTTACCCTTATTGACAATATTATATTTAAATAAATTAATTGAGAAAAGAAAGTTTCCTTCAAATTCCTAGAGATAATACAATATAAGTTCCTTTTAGGGGCCTACAATCTTGAGGCATATCATGAATTAGCCTATCAAATCTAGCATTGAATTCATTGATTGTTTCATTCTCTTTTCTCTTGAGTGCATCCAAAGCATTTAAAAGAAACCTAGAATCTTTTGATTCAAACCACTTTTTAGTGAATTTAGTTTTCAATTGATTAAAACCACTAAGGCTATTATCAAGTAAGTTTGAAAACCATTTAACAACATCACCATTTAAAGAAAGCACCAAAATATTTATTTCTATGTCTTCATGTTGTACTTTTAATCCTTTTATGATTCTAGTAAAAGATTTCAAAAATTCACTAGCAGGCAGGGAATGGTCTCCATTGAAAGTTGGTAATTTATTATGGCCATTATGAAGATCATGGGGTTGACCACTATTTTAGTTAGGTCAAGTGGTTTCTATAAGTAATTTGACAAAGGAAAATCCATTGTATTATTATGATTTGGATTATGATTAGATGTACTTAGGTCTAAAGATTCTAAACATTCAAAAAATTCTCTAAGTGCAAGCAAAGCAAACTCAGATGCAATTAAATTTTATTCCTTAGCCTTAACTCTAGCTCTTCTTCTTTGATAAAATAACTCAAGCTTATGGATGTAGATTGACTCACCTTGGTTTAAATATATTGTTGTGTACATTATTGTGTGATTGGGTTCTTTTAGATCACCTTCAGTTGGAGTCGCTAGATGTTAATTTTAGGCTAACATGTTCTTTGCTTACGACAATTACTTCAATATTCCATATTAGCCCATTTATCCATTCCATTTCCGTTAGCAATCTCATAAATAATTATAATATTGAAAATAATTGAAGAAATAACATAAAGTATAGATGCAGAAGACAAGCTAAGATAAGAGAACACAAGAATATGGCTCACGCTAGGGAAAAACCTCAAGATGGGGAAACCCATAATCAATTCTTCTTATTATTTGTATCAAATATTCAATAGAGAGAGAGTACAATAATTCAAAGTCAAAATTGACTTGCCAATTTGAAGATAAATAGATGGCCCAAAAATGCAATTCTGGACTAGACAAATTCTGCCCTCTTAAGTTGGTGTCAAACTGTTGTATAAGCTTGAGATGGTTAGGGTTACTTACAATCCACTGTTGTCTCACTTAAAAACTCCAAAAATTCTCCTTTCAATTGCGGCTCTTCTAGGCAAACAAGATGCTTCCCTTCGTTGGCCCTTAGGGCTAGTCTGTACCCAAATTAGGCTTCTTGTCACCCTTATCTAGGCTTGTACAAACCTGCATCCCTTCCTGAAGAAAATGCTTTGAAGTGAAACCTCTCAAGGAGATACTTTATTCCCTAAATTTTCCACAATCCAACCCAAAAAAATACATAAATTCAACCTACCTTTATACTCTTGGATTTATACATGCAATGAAAATTTAACCATACAAAATTCCCAAAATTTTCCTCAAGGCTTACGATTGTCCATCTGAAGTATCTTGACCCTGTTGTAGAAGTAAAACCCAAAACAAATAGCCCTTTGTCCTCCTCCTAGATCTCAAATAACCCAAACATATATTTGAAGCACTTGGATTTGACAAATGAGGTTGGAGGTCACCTCTATTTATACAAATCGGTAAGGGTCAAGAGACATGTCATTTGGGCTTAATGAGCCTACAGGGAGGTGAGGCCAACCTTTACAGTTTTCATATGTGTGGGCTTCACTTCAAAAACATATTTCTCCTTCTCCAAATTTAGTGATATTTAGGTCAATTTTGGTACTCTCAAAAAGAGGAATTCATTGCAATAATTATCTCCATCAAATGAGCTATCTAGAGTGGTATTTGGTCCTAGTTTCCAATTTTAACACTCCCTCTTAACTAGGGAGAATTCCACTTACCAATATCTGACTATTGATTATCATGCCATCTGTCATCATGAACAATCTTTGTATCTTGCCTTGGCTTTGCTGAATATTGATATAGATACTAAGAAGAATTGATCGAGAGTGAGTGAGAATACCTCACCGCTCTCCACTGACAAAATTCCACCCACATAACCAAGGGTAGAACCCCAAACAGGCTTGATCCCAGATCAATTTTTTGAACACCATGCATCCTAGACATAGGGAGTACGACAATACACAATGCATCCATCTATACTAATATTGTCCCTATCCTCTTTTCCCAACTCATTGGACAGATGAAAGGTACTTCCCATCAGACCCAGACTACATGGGTAGGATATATGTTAGGGAATCCGTAGGAGAAGGTGAACCACTCATATCTGGGATCAATCCTGTTTGGGGTTCTACCCCTGGTTATGTAGGTGGAATTTTGTCAGTGGAGAGCGGTGAGGTATTCTCACTCACTCTCGATCAATTCTTCTTAGTATCTATATCAATATTCAGCAAAGCCAAGGCAAGATACAAAGATTGTTCATGATGACAGATGGCATGATAATCAATAGTCAGATATTGGTAAGTGGAATTCTCCCTAGTTAAGAGGGAGTGTTAAAATTGGAAACTAGGACCAAATACCACTCTAGATAGCTCATTTGATGGAGATAATTATTGCAATGAATTCTTCTTTTTGAGAGTACCAAGGTGAAACACTCATCCTATGCATATTTCATCAATCGTATCGGGAAGGTGAACCACTCACACTATGTGTCATCACAGAGTATCACAGGGGAAGGTGAACCACTCACCCTATACATAATGTACATATTGCGAAAGGTGAACCACTCACCCTATGGTCGCACATAACATCAAGAAGTACCCCCAGGAGCTCTCAAAGCTTAATGTTTAATTGAGATCCTCTTAGTAGGATCTTTCCATGACTCCCAACCTCTCTTTGAAGGAAGATAAACTTGACCTTACCAAGAGGCTTTGTGAGGATGTTGGTAACCTGCATGATGGAGCTTGATTCCTCCCAGTTGTTCCATATCCCAAATAAAGTGGTACCTTATGCCAATATGCTTAGAGTGGTTGTGGAACACAGGATTCTATGAAAAACAAATCCAAATTTTCAATATACAACAGAGGTTTCCAGCATGTGCTCAAATGGCTCACTAAAGAGCTTCCTCAAATGGTTTCAAAATAAGCCATGCTTGTTGCTTGATACATTCAACCTTAATGGTGCTCCTAGAGCAACAAACTTTAGTATTTGATTTATTTACGGTCCAAAGAGATATAGAACTTAGATGTGCTCTTCCCATTCACTATACTACCAATCCAACAATTCTCAGTAGTGTACCTCATATCATAATTAATATTAATGAGAAGTTATCCAACATATGAGGCTTCAACCATGAATTGTCTCAGAGTCTTCGTATCAGTTTGACTATATCTAGATCAAAAACTTCTCCATCTTATCAGACCTTTAAGCTTAGGAACAAAGCTAGATATTTCATCTTGACTTTAAAATTCAACTCCCTCTTACATTGATAAATGAGAGGATCATCATCTATTGGACAAACATCATCAATAGCTTCATCCAAACATCATAGCTTGAGCATAGCTCCCTTTGAGTATCGAGAAAGTAAACTTTCCCAAAACATAACCATCGAGCTATCTGCAACCTCCTATCAATCCTTTGGTCTATGTGCAAAAATCATCCAGTCATAGTCATGCGGCTTTTGAAGTAACAAAGATATATCGAATCATCATTAGATTCATCATAACCAACTGTCATGTCTTGCCTTCATCAACGTCCTTTGACATGGTCTTTCTTTTGTAAAAATCATTGGGCAAGAAGAGTTGTCAAGCCATTCTGCTAGGGATTCTATAGCTCCCTCTGAAGACTTACTTCAGTTGGTCCTCTAGTTTTCAATTGCGGAAACTGTATCAACAAACTTCTAGGAAGTTTTTGTTCAAATCAGAGAGAAACTCTGAAGAGCCATCATGGTTCTTCTTCAATGGGTGAAAAAATCATCCCATGAGATTATCCAAAGTTAGCTACTTTATTTCTTCATTTCTAGATGACTGCTACCAATTGAATTAAACTACCCAATTCATTATAAGGATGTTCTCATCTAGGAATCTGTGTCCATATGACTATTCTTCATAAAATCTTGGTTTTACATATCAAAGTGCCCAACGTCAAGGTCTTCTCAGTTCTCTCCTTCCAATGCTTTCTTCAAGAGGCACCTTGTCCTTCATGAAAGAGCTTGCTTCAAGATGTCATGTACTTGTTCTCAAAAGAGGAAAATTATCAAAGTTGCTCACATTGCAACTTTCAGCATCATATTCTTTCTGAGGACTTGAAAGCCAAAGTCTATTCATAAGGTACTGCAATCTTTGTTGATTCTCTGCCATTTTCAACACTTCCTTCCAATAAGTTGATGTAGACTACTTCTTCATGCATTCCTTTAAACAAAGAATGGTTGCTTCTTTTCGTGATTTAAACAATATGCTACTGCTCCTTTTATTGATGACAACTTCAAGACACCCACAAAGTTATTTCAATCAAGGAGACTATTCCTTCTCGAGGCTCTTCTTTTAAAGAACTTGATGTCCTTTTTATCATATCCAAAATCTTTGTCAATAATATCCTTTCTCTACTACAGGTCTTCAAGATAAGTCATTGAAGATTCCAAGGAGACTATTTCTTCTCATATTAGAAAGAGGATTATCCCTGATATCAATGCTTCCACTGCTTTATATATATATATATATATATTTGTGTGTGTGTGACCACGTCACTGTAAAAACCATGGATCTCATATCAGAGAAACTCATACTGTCTTCACATGTCAGTGTATATTCTTATAACTATATGTAAGGTCCCACCTTACCAACCACCAATATTATAGAGAAATATTGAACACTAAGTTCTACTAACTACCCCATGGTAATTTTAATCTTCTCATCAAAGCTATAGGGGTCATGGTTCATTAAGATCCAAAACTTACAACCATAATACTTGCTTTTCAAGCTTAAAATCACATTTAAATGATAGAGTCTTTAGTGGGATAAATAATATCAAACTTTATGAACCAAAATTTCCAAGAAGCTAATTTTTAATTCTATTGCAATTAAATGTGTTAAAGAGTGACTAATTTGATTTTGTTCTAAATAACATACCTATGAATTCTTTGGTAAAATAAAATTATTCAACTCCTAAACAAGTGGTATCCAATAATTATGAATTCATATGTGAGCTAACATTACAAGAATTAACTTATCCAAATTTGACTTTTTTCAGCATACATTTTAATTCAATGGAATTATCACTCTTTTTCATTGAGATATTTCCAGAAACACCTTGGTTGCAAATCCTAAATTCACTTAGTCATATTTATGAACAATTCATAGATGTAATTAGCTACAACCGTTTAAGAATTATGACAAACAATTTTCAAACATGAAATGTACAGCCATTGAGGCATTTTGTCAAACACTTACAACCATAATCCTTAAGGTGATTTCACAACAATTAGCTAACATGAATCTAAGATTACATTTTTTTTTTTTCATTGTCAGTAATGCCAATAATTGAACTTAATATATAAGTATAACTATTAGCCATCTTCATTGTTGCATCTATACCAACACTTTAGGCACATAAATGACTAAACATTTAGGAAATTTTGCAAATAGCTCGTAGCAATGTAGCTACAACCATTGGATAATTTTGACAAATAGTTAGCAGTCACAAAACAAGTTGTCGTAAAGTTATTTTAACTATCAAGGTATTAACCATTGAGATGTTAAAACAAGAATTTCAAGTGCATATAATAGGATAGTTTCATCAATATATATCACCAGGTAAATCCAAGATAAAAAAAAAATCAGCAAAACAAAACATTAGGCAGTTCATACAGGTAGCAACAAATATGCAAAATAGACCAAATTAGAGAATCGAAATCTGAAACTCTGTTTTTTGAAATCAAAGTTGGGTTGGAATGGTAAAATGTTATGGATACCCCCTGATGTTAATACGAATCGCAATAGAAATTCCCAAGAATGCGATTCTTTAAAACAATAATAACAAAAAAATCGTACTATCTCATTCATCACTTCTGTCAACCACATAATGTGCAAACTTATCTACAGCTGTACAAGGAGAACGAAAAATGAAATTTATGCTATTAATATGTTTTCATCAAACTCATGGTAGCCTGAATGCTTCATCCATTAATACCTACTATCAATCAACTTCCAACAAAACTGTACAAAAAAAACCTTACATAAAATGAACTACAACTATTGAAAAATTTCTTCGACATTTAGTGTGCAATATTTTATATACATCTAATTTTCAGCTAACAACCAAATAAGAAAAAAAACTGTGTAATGAACTACAAAAAGACATAATATAATGCTATCAACATACTTGACAGTGAATTTATACAACTCCAAAAATATGGGACTATGTTCCAGCTCCAATGAGAGTACGTTCCAGCTCCAATATCCTTAGCAACTCACTGTGAACCATCCGATTTTCGTCTGAACCATATCTAGGAAGAACTTCTCCCCATGGAACCCTCGAGCTACAAAAGCTCACAAGCAGTACCAAAATAGAACAGTAGAGAGATTTGCAAGGGAAACTAAGGAAGATGTTTTTTACTTCCTCTCAATATCACTCATGTTCAACCTCAATAACTAGAGCTACTTAGGAGTTTAGTAAGAATTTCAGATTTATTTTGGAAGTAATTGGCTACTCTCCATAACTCTGCCTCTCACAATCTTCCTCAAATCTCTTCCACTCTTGGCATCATAATCCACACACCCAAGTGAGAATACATGAGACTCATATATAGGAGAAGAAACAAAGTCTGGTCCTAAAGGAGTAATATGCATGCCTTGTATTCCATTTAGAGGAGTGTAACTTATGCCATTAAGGAGAGGTATGCATGCCTTAGTTAAGAAGAGTGTAACATATGCATTAAAGAGAGCGTAAGAGGAATACTTTATGACATATCTTTAATGAGTGTAAGATGAATATGTCATTCTTTGATGAGAGCGTAAAAGAGAGTGTAATGTATTATTTAAAAGAGAGAGAGTTACATAGAGCCATGAGAGTCATGAAGGAGAGAGGTGTGAAGTGATTGAGGAGATGAAGTTGATTTGTAATTCCTTTTTAACTATAATATCATAGCCTCATAAAAGAAGATAATAATAATATTAATAATATTGAGGATTCAGCCAACATTGAACTATTGACATTTATTAATGACAAGTTAAGTGGTTTTCCTTCAACTATGCTTGATTACCAATTTATGCAAGGTCATTTACTATTTTTGGAAAGTCACACTTAGATGCTAGACACGACTTCCTATTTTTAGAAAGTCATTTCAGAATTGTGCGAGTGGGATTTTATTTAAGGAAATTCATCCATGAGTTGTGGATTTTCAACATCCATGAGTGGTATTTTTCTTCCGGAGAATAGGGATTCCACACCCCTATTTCATGCATCTCCTTGCCTTAGTAGATTGAGGAATCCATACCTTGATCTACTCCAAAGATCCAAGATTCCACAACTTGATCTTTTTAAATATTCAAGACTCCATGCCCTAAATATACAAGACTCCACATCTTTATATTTCTTGGATTTAGGACTCCATGCCCTAATTTCCATGCCTTCTCATTTGTTGTGCTTTGAAACTCTACGTTTCTCCTTATTGTATTGATTGTGAGCTTTTACCCATCTAATGGTTTGCTAGTAAGGCCTTGTTAGAAGACTTGCACACATTACAATCTCATAGATCAAAGGAATCAAATTAATTTCATAATGAAATTAACTTAATCACATTTTACCAAGAATGGTGCAGGACTTCCATAATCATTTTGGTTTTGAAGAAATGACTTCCATAGTCATTCATAATTGAACATCCTTGTTGGAAAATGACTAGGTCCCCTACCACATCCTGCTTAGTATAATATTAGACATATATAATCACACAAATCTTGTATCATCCATAAATCATAATTAACCATATGCTCCACATAACCATGAGCGTCCATCGGTCTATGTGTCTCAATCCTGGATCACCATCCATGTCATACACCTACTTCATAAAGTAGATGCAAAATGAGAAACATATGTATAACATTTACTAAACCAAAACCATCTAATACACATAATCAAAGATACCACACATAAGAAGAAATATAAATATATAAAACATTGTTCCCCAATCCAGTGATCAATTTGCCATACATAAATATAAAAGGAAATATAACTATGTATATAAAACATTATTCCTCAATCAAGTGATCAATATACCATATATAACTCGTCAAAAATCACCCTTGATAGGAGTGAAAAAACTATATTAGGAAAAATAGGACACTACATACCCCCTCTTCGAGTAAACTTGGCCCGAAGTTTGACTAAACAAAAAAGGAAACTCAATACACATAGAAGATGTATCTTCCCAAGTGGCAGAACTAGGACTGTATGGGTCCCATTGGACCTTTACTTGGTCCACCATGCAACGTCTGAAATGTCGAGTGCAATGGTACAAAATGAAAATTGATTTTGCCTTTAGAGTCCCTTCGTCCATTACCTGTAATTGATGGCAATCTAAAATTTGAGAACAATCATGAAGATACTTACGTAGTACCGAAATATGAAATACATCATGCATACGATGAAAAACTGGTGGTAAAGCAAGACGATATGCCATAGGTCCAATCCTTTAGATGATCTCAAAAGGCCCAACAAATCGAGGAGAGAGCTTAGATCCTTTCCCAAATATAATAGAGATTTTATGAGGTTTTACTCGAAGAAAAACAAATTCCCCTTCTTTAAAGCTACGATCCAATCTATGCATATCAACATAAATCTTTTGTCTATCCCGTGCCTCCTTTAATATTTTTCTTATACAACAAAATTTTTCTTCTATTTCTTGAAGCATTTCAGGACCTACCAATATTCTGTCCTCTAATCTATCCCAACTTAAAGGTGTTCTGCATGGTCTTCCATACAATAGCTCATAAGGTGCCATACTAAGAGAGTGATGATAACTATTATTGTAATCTAACTCCACTAGAGGAATATAATCTTCTCACTTAGATTGTTGATCCATTACATACATTCTAAGCATGTCCTCCAACACTTGATTTACTCTTTCAGTTTGAGCATCAGTTTCTGAACGATAAGCTGTATTGAAATTTAATTTTGTCTGAAGGGCTCCTTGGAAAGTACTCCAAAATCTTCATGTGAATATAGAGGCCATGTCTGATATGATTTTCTTCAGAAAATCATGAAGTCTAATGATCTCCTTGATAAATACTTGTGCTATTTCAGATGCTTTGTAGGTATCTCTAACAGGTATAAAATGGGTACTCTTAGTAAGCTTATCTATCACCACCAAAATAGAGTTATGCCTTTTGGTTGTTTAAGGTAATTCAACAATAAAGTCCATAGATATTTCTTCCCATTTGGACTCAGGAATGTTATGTGGCTGCAACAATCCTGCAGGATGACCATGTTCTGCTTTAACTAGCTGACATTCCAAACACTTTGCCACAAAATTTTCTACATCCTTCTTCATGCCTAACCAAAAGAAATTTTGCTTTAAATCAGCACAAATCTTTTGGACTCCCGGGTGAGCCATATATGTTGCATGCTGAGATTCTTTTAAAACAAACTCATAAAGCCCATCTTGATCTGGAACTACAATCTTTTGCATAAATATCACCATATCGTCATCATCACAAGAATACCCTTCCACCTTGCTTTTCTGAGCCTCATCCCCACAAAGAGAAACTTTAACTTCCTTACACCATTCATCTACATCTTGTGCCCTCAAGATGTGCTTCCGTAAATCAATCTTCAATGAAATTACTGAAAATATGTGTGGTATTCGACTTAGTGCATCAACTACTTTGTTCAATGTACCCTTGATGTAAGTTATGTGAAAATCATAATCACTTAGGAGTTTTTACCACCTTCTTTGCATAACATTTAGATCGCTTTGAGTAAAAATATGTTGCAAACCTCTATGATCTATTTTCAATTCAATTTATTTCCCACCAGATAATGTCACCAAAGTCGCAAGGCATGAACTATAACTACTAGTTCCATATCACGGGTTGCATAGTTTTCCTCATGCGGCCTTAATTTATTATAGGCATATGCAATCACCCTACAAATCTTGTGATAATACTGCATCCAATCGATCTTTTGGTGCATCAGTACATACTATAAATGGTCTATCCATATCTGGAACCTTCAGTGTCAGAGCTATAGTCAAACATTGTTTGAGCTTGGAAAAAGCCTTCTCATACTCATTTGTCCAATTAAATTGTACTCCCTTCCTAAGCAATGAAGTGATTGGCCTCGCTATTTTTGAAAACCCTTCCACAAAGATCTGATAGTATCCCGCCATACCCATGAAACTGCATAGAGTCATGCACATTAGAGGGTGTTGGCCATTCTTAAATTGCATCGATCTTTGTTGGGTCAACAACAATGCCTTCACTAGAGACAATGTGTCCAAGATAATGGATTTTTGATTGGAAAAAAGAACATTTGGACATTTTTGCATAAAGTTTATTTTATCTTAAGCATTGTAACACCAATCTTAGGTGTTTCTCATGCTCTTATAAGTACTTTGATAGATTTGGATGTCATCGAGGAACACTTGTACAAATTTGTCCAGGTACTTCCGAAATACACCATTCATTAGACTCATAAACACTCATGGGGCATTAGATAACCCAAAAGGAACAACCATGAACTCATAATGAGCAAAACGAGTTCGAAAATTAGTTTGGAAATTTCCTCTTCTTTAACTCTGAGCTGATGATATCCAGATCGAAGATCGATCTTGGAGAATATGGTGGCTCCCTTCATTTAATCAAATAGATCATCAATGGGAGGAAAAGAATATTGATTTTGAATAGTTACTCGATTCAATTTCTTGTAGTCAACACAAAGCCAAAGAGATCCGTCCTTCTTCTTTACAAATATCACAACAACTCCCTAAGGTGAAACACTATGTCTAATCATATCCCAGTCCAATAACTCTTGAAGTTGCACTTACAACTCATGAATTTCAACAATAGACATTCGGTAGGGAGATTTGGATATAGGTTAGGTACTAGGCTTTAGCTCTATGGAGAAGTCAATCTCCCACTTTGGAGGTAAAACAATCAACTCCTCGGGAAAGACATTGGAGAATTCTGAAAGGAAAGGATATTGTTCAAAGGATGAAAGCTCTACCTCATTTAAAGCCATTACAACATACATTTGACATATTTTCCTAATACTTCACTTCATCTACAAGAATGAGATAAGTCTTAAAGAAATAGGTCTCCTCTTCACATGGAGAACCATAGATTGGCCCTCATCACTAAAAAAATGAAGGGTTTTGCTTCGATAATTAAGCACAACCCAATGGGCTTCGAGCCAATCCATCCCAATTATCACATCATCATGACCAAGTGGCATCACATAAAGATTCACATTTGTGAGACACACTCCCAAGTCTAAAGGGCACTCTTGCACTAAGCATTCAACCTTTTGAGATTGCCATGAGGCCATCTCAACCTGATCAAAATAAATTTTCTCTATTGCCACCAATTTAAATTTCAATAAAGAAATAGGAGAAATAAAACTTTCGGTTGCATCAGGATCAGTCAAAATAGTAACAACCATGCCATTTAGCTTACCATATGCTTCAAGCAATATACGCTGAATCCTGATGCTTGACATGGCGATTGTACACAACTGCATGAATCTTATGGGCTTTGCCCATATATTTAATAGTGGCTTGCTCTTGCTCTGATTGTGCTTCAATCTTCTTTTTAGGGAAATCTCGCTCATAATGAGGTCGTCCACAAGTCCAACATCCATTAGTGGGAGCAGTTTTCATAAATTTGACCCTTTTATTAGGTGATTCTTGAGTGCAAGCATTAATTTGCTGAAGATGTTGTATTGGATTATTTATTTGGTTCTTAGAAGTATGATTCATTTGAAATCTGTGATGATGTGAACCACGTGAATTATGTCTTACATATTGGCCTCTCGTTCGAGGAGGTTTCCCATGGAATGATAAATTTGGGGTTTTATCCCCACCTTTGTTCCCCAATAATTCTTCCTCAACTGTACTTGCTTGTTGCGCTACCTCATGCAACGTAGTAAGCCTAAAAACGTGCACCTTTTCCTTTATAATAGGATTCAACCCATACAAAAACTTGTTTACCTCGAGGGCTTTGGTATTTAGATGGGTAGAATATCTAAGAAACTCCATGAATCATGCCTCATATTCAAGGATTGTCTTAGTTCCTTTCTTAAGATCATGGAACTCATTCAACTTCCTCTCTAAGTATTCAGCGGAAAGGTACTTTGCTCAAAATTCCTCTTCAAATCATTCCCATGTCAAGGTAGACATGGAGTATCCCAATTGGGATTCTAAGTTCCTCCACCATAGTAGTGCACTCTCCTTAAGTTGGTATATAGCCAACTTTTCCTTTTGGTTTCTAGAATATTTCTGCAACTCAAAACATAGGTGCATGTTTTCCAACCAAGCTTCTGCTACCTCCACTTTTGTGGTACCCTTAAAGATAGGAATATTCACTTTTTCCAACTCTCTGTGTACATCTCCGTCAGATGGTATTTCTTGCCTCTCTGCTTGAGATGAAGAACCAGGAACTAAAGGATTCCCCCTAACTCTACTAATCAAGACTTCAGTCATCTTTTGGAAAGGTAACATCATATCCCTTACTTCCTTGATGGATATTGCTTAGATTCTTTAGCTTGGGGAGGTGGAGATGAGACTTCCCTCCTCCTCGTTGATGTTCTCTCCATGAATACTTAACTTGACCAAGGAAAATTCAGGTAAGTAAATAAATAAAAGTAATTAGCTTTAATTATTAGCAGGCAATCCCTAGGTCCTAGAGTTTTAACCTATGCTCTGATACCATATGTAATGTCACACCTTACCAACCATGAGTATTATAGAGAAATATTGAACACTAAGGCTGATTCAAAATGCGATATTATTTTATTTTAATTTTTTAAGACATAAAAGTTAATGCAAGGTCATATATATATATATGATTTTTTTCATTGGTATCATTTACACCACACACTAAATTCTACTAACTACTCCATGGTAATTTTAATCTTCTCATCAAAGCTATAACAGTCATGGTTCATAAAAATCCAAAAATTACAACCATAATACTTGCTTCTCAAGCTTAAAATCACATTTAAATGATAAAGTCTTTAGTGGGATAAACAATATCAAACTTTATGAACCAGAATTTCCAATAAGATAATTGTTAATTCTATTGCAATTAAATGTGTTCAAGAGTGACTAATTTGATTTTGTTTTAAGTAACATTCCTATGAATTATTTGGTAACAAAAATTCAACTTCTAAAAGAGTGGTATCCAATAATTATGAATTCATATGTGAGCTAACATTACAACAATTCACTTACCCAAATTTTACTTTGTCAGCATAAATTTTTAATTCGATGGAATTATCACGCTTATTCATTGAGATATTTCCAGAAACACCTTGGTTACAAATCCTAAATTCACTTAGTCATATTTACAGACAATTCAGAGATGTAATTAGATACAACCATTGAAGCATTATGGCAAACAATTTGCAATCATGAAATGTACAACCATTGAGACATTTTATCAAACACTTACAACCATAACCCTTAAGGTGATTTCACAACAATTAGCCAACATGAATCTAGGATTACATAAAAAAAAATTTCATTGTCAGTAATGCCAATAATTGAACTTAAGATATAAGTAGAACTATCAACCATCTTCACTGCTGCATCTATACCAACACTTTAGGCACATAAATGACTCTAAACATTTAGGAAATTTTGCAAATAGCTTACAATGATGTAGCTACAACCATTGGTGAATTTTGACAAAGAATTAGTAGTCACAAAACAAGTTTCCGTAAAGTTATTTAAACTATTAAGGTATTAACCATTGAGACTTTAAAACAAGAATTTCAAGTGCATAGAATGGGCTAGTTTCATCAATATAGATCACAAGGTAAATCCGCCAAAAAAAAAAAAAAAAAAAAAAAAAACTAGGTAGTTCATACACGAAACAAAAAATATGTAAAATAGACTATATTAGAGAATCTAAATCTAAAACTCTATTTTTTGAAATCAAAGTTAGGGTGGCATGGTCATAAGGTATGGATACCCCCTGATGTTAAGATGAATTAGAATAAAAATTCCCAGGAATCCGATCCTTTAAAACAACAACCAAAAACAAATTCCTACCATCAAATTTATCACTTCTGTCAACCACGTAATGTGTGTAGGTTTTATCCTTGTAAAAAAATTACCTGCATATGAATTCTAAAAATGGAAAATAAACAACGGCGAGAGCATAAAACATAAAACAAATATACAGAGAGATTTTCCCTTGGATCCAAAAACTGAGACTACTAGATTGATTTTTCATTATGTTTCTTTCAATGTTACAATACATATATATACATGCCGAAGCATCCATAAACCCCAACCCATTAACCCTAGATTAGAAAATAACCATAGTTCCCTTGACTAAATCTACAAAATACCATCGATAGAAAACCATCATGCCCAAAACCATGTGCGAAATCCATGCACAAAACCATAGGTAGGTATGCCCACCTAATATAGGGTCCAATTTTTTTTTTCCCGGGTTGTTTCTCTAGACCCCATACAGACCCCCCTGCATACCCCTCAATAGGGGGGCTACCGTCCCCTTGCATACCCCTCAACAGGGGGAGTGACTGCCCCCCTGTGACCCCCCGATAGCACCTCGCACAACGTACAAGGAGGGTTACCGCCCCACCTGTGACCCCCCGACAATGCCTCGTGCAACATATAGGGAGGGCTACTGCCCACCCTATGACCCCCTGCACGTAGGGTAGTCATGGAAAGAATGTAACACATCCCAACACTCTCCCACTTGTTTTATTTCTACAGAGGACCACGTGAGAGCTTAGTCATTGATCCAGTTTACAATGCCCATTGTTTCTCTACACCAAGAGAACTTCTCAGTGCTCACAGACTTTGTCAGTGCATCTACAATATTCTTCAAAGTGTCCACCTTTACCAGAAACACCTTTTCTTCCTCAACCGTATCCCTCACAAGGTGATACTGAACATCAATGTGCTTTGTCTTTAAATGATAAGTAGGGTTCTTTGACAAGAAAATTTCACTTTGGATGTCACATTCTATCCTTATAGCTCATTGTACTAACCCCATACGTGAACACAATTTCTACAACCAAACTGCTTCCTTTCTTGCATGAGTGGTTGCCATGTATTCTGCCTCTGTAGTTGAAAGTGCCACTACAGACTGTCTCTTACTCATCCAACTGACTGCACCTCCAAATAGGTCAAACACATACCCACTTGTAGATCTTCTCTGATCCAGATCTCCAACCCAATCTACATCAACAAAGCCACGAATGTCCACAAATATGTCCAATCTTGGTCTTCCTTGGTAGCACAAACCATAATCACTAGTGCCTCACAAATACTTGTAAACCCGCTTCACTGCTGTCCAATAATCCTTCCCTGGTCTTGACATAAACCTGCTCAACACTCCCTCTGCATGTGCAATTTATAGTCTAGTACAGACCATTGCATAAATCAGAATATTGACTGCACTTACATATGGAACACAGGACATGTCCTCTTCCTCTTCTTGTGTCTTGGGACACTATTCAGCGGAGAACTTTACACGTACATGAATATGAACCTTCACTGGTTTACTATCTTGCATATTAAACCTCTGTAGTATTGTCTCGACATACTTCTTATGGTTTAACCAGAGCTTCCTCTTTTCCCAATCTCGTTTAATTTCCATGCCCAAAATATAGTTGCAACACAAAGATATTTCATGTCGAATTTGGAAGACAATTGGGTCTTCAAATCCTAGATAATTTCTTTGTCATTTACAATCAGCAACATACCATCCACATACAAGACCAGATAAATAACACAGTCACCAATTAATTTAAAATACATAGAGTGATTTGCTTCGCTTCTAGTGAAGCCAAGTCCCCATATCAATGTATCAAATTTATGATACCACATCCTTGGTGACTGTTTTAACCCATACATAGACTTTTTAAACTTGCATACTAGTTCTTTCTTACCCTTCACTGCAAAGCTTTCAGGTTGCTTCTTGTAGATCTATTCTTCTAGATCCACGTGAAGGGATGTTGTCTTCACATCCATCCGTTCTACCTCAAAATCAAAAGAAGCAACAACAGATAAAAGTAATCTAATAGAAGCTACCTTTGCAATAGGAGAAAAAATATCACCAAAATCAATTCCTGGCACTTGGGACTAACCTTTTTCTACCAATCGAGATTTGTATTTCTCCACATTTCCTTTTGCATTCTTCTTTTTCTTAAACGCCCATTTATTGGCAATGGGTTTCCTTCTAGCCAAAAACTCCACCAGATCCCAAGCCTCATTTTTGTGAAAAGATGCCATTTCATCAACCATGGCCTCTTTCCAGAGTTTTCCATCCTATGAATCTATTGCTTCCCTCATAGTTCTGGAATCATCATCAGTAATAGGTAAAGAAAAAATTGAATAGAAAGAAGATGGAGTATACCTTTATGGCTGCCTTATTTCTCGAACTGATCTTCTCAGAACCGGAGTTTGTGGCTCTTCATCTTCTGATTCCTCTTCTGCTGTAGAGTCTGATTCTCCCCCCTTTACCTCAAACTCTATCTTATCAGGTTCCTTTGGTAGGACTTCATGTTTAATAACATCTTTCACCTCTCTTAACACTACATCTTGTCTGTACACAACCTTCTTTGTTTTTGGGTTCCAAAGCTTATAACCTTTTAAACCATCCTTATACCCAATAAAGATTCACTTTTCAATTTTACTATCCAACTTTGTTCTTTTCTCCTTTGGAACATGTACATATGCATCACATCCAAATACCCTCAGATGTGAAAGAGAAGGTTTCTTATTAGTCCATACCTATTGTGGAGTCTTATCCTCCAACACTGATGAAGGTGATCTATTGACCAAGTAACATGCATTCTCCACTACCTCTGCCTAAAATTCTTGTCCTAACCCTGCACCACTGAGCATGCTTCTTGCCTTTTCCATCAACGTCTTGCTCATTATTTCTACAACTCCATTTTTCTGAGGTGTTTATGGAGTAGTCTCCTACCGTGCTATACCACACTTCTTCCAAAACTCTTCAAATTCCTTCTTGCAAAATTCTCTATCGTTATCTGTTCTCAACACCTTTATCTTCTTCTCTGGTTTTCCACCAAAGCCTTAAATTTTTTGAACTTGTCAAAGACTTTAGATTTCTTCCTGAGGAAATATATCCATGTATTCCTTGAGAAATCATCTATAAATGATACATAGTACACAAAATTACCCAGTGATGGAACCGACATAGGTCCAAACACATCATTGTGCACAAGCTCTAATATCTGTTTCACCCTCTTAGCACTAGAGGGAAAACTCACCCGATTCTGCTTCCATATACACAATTTTCACAGAAATCAAAATCCAGAGAGAAATTAGACATACCTTCTGTCATACCATTACCATGAAGTATTCGAAGGCCCTTCTCTCTAATATGTCCAAGCCTTTGATGCCATAGCATGGTCTTTTCTCTAGAGACCACTAGATTTTCTACTCCACTTTCATGAACCACATAAATGTTGCACCCATCAATAACAATGCTACCTTGAAGCTTGTACAAAGTTCCAATCCGAACTCCCCACATCAATACTAGTGCTCCCTAAACCATCTTACAGGTATCTTTCTCGAACACTATTTTTACACCTGCATCATCCAACTTTCTTAAAAAAATAAGATTTTTGGCCAATGCAAAAATATGCAGAGCACCTAGAAGTGTTCTAATCCTTCCACCTTGCAACTTCAAGTTGACTTATCTGCAACCAATGATTCTAGCCTTCTTGTCATCCCCTAAGAAGGCGTCACCACCATCATATTTTGCATACTCATAGAACCACTCTATGGGGAGTGAAGTGAAAGGATGCACCTGAGTCAATCAACCATGCCTCATGATTTACATGTGTACTTGAAGAAGAAGCCATGTACACATCCCCATCTTCATCTGAGGTGGTTTTCACCTCTTCGAAAGGTGCATCATCAGATCCATTTCCTTTTTTAGGAGCTTTAGATTTACAATCCTTTTTGAAGTTCCATTCCTTTCTACATTTCTAGCACACCTTTACAAGTTTTCCTAGAGATTTATATCTCCCTCTAGATTTAGATCTCCCACTCGAGGAATTATTTTTGTTTTTATTCTGGGACCATCATCGTACAGAAAAGGAATCACCATTCTGTCCTTCCATATTTTTTCCGTGTCATCTCCTCCGATAGCAAGGATGAGACTATTTCATCAAATTGCAAGGAAATTGTATTGTTACCTATTGTAACAACCATATTATCCCACAAATTTGGTAGAGAACAAAACAAAATGATGCACTTATCTTTATATGAAACTTTAATATCAATAGATAATAATTGACTTACCACAGTATTAAAGGTGGTTAGATGCTATGTCACTGAGTCTCCATCTTTCATCCTTAGGTTATATAGCTTTTTTCATAGGAACAATTTATTCACCAGAGACTTAGATTGGTACAAAGTCCCTAACTTGTCCCACAAAACCTTCGCCGAAGCTTCCCCTGATACATTCAGCAATACTGAATCTGAGACACACAATCGTATTGTGCTCTTTGTCTTCCAATCCAACTTCTCCCAGTCTTCAGTTGACATTATTGTTGGTTTAATACCCAGATCTACTGCGATCCACTGATCTTTATCCACCAACAGATCCTCCATATTGAGTTTCCACAACTAAAAACTCTGACCATTAAATTTCTCGATCTCTATCTTTCCACTGCTCTCCATCTTCTTTCACCATAAGAATCGATCCCATAGATCTCCCACTAAATAGGGTCTACCACAGGCCTGATAAAAAACTCCTCAGCAGCAAAGGCATCCCCTTGAAGCCAAAAAAACTCTGATACCAAATGTAGGTTTTAAACCTGTACAAAAATTACCTTCATATGAATTCTCAAAATAGAAAATAAACAATGGAAAGAGCATAAAACATAGAACATATAT
This sequence comes from Pinus tabuliformis, assembly GCA_031772625.1. NCBI lineage: Eukaryota > Viridiplantae > Streptophyta > Pinopsida > Pinales > Pinaceae > Pinus > Pinus tabuliformis. The sequence continues at coordinate 306,426,977 of CM062807.1, forward strand.
ACACAAAGATTTTCCCCTCGATCCCAAAACTGGGACTACCAGATTGATTTTTCATTATGTTCCTTTCAATGTTATAATACATAGATATATACATGCCGAAACATCCAGAAACCCCAATCCATTAACCCTAGATTAGAACATAATCATAGTTCCCTTGACCAAATCTACAAAATACCATGGACAAAAAACCATCATGCACAAAACCATGTGCGAAATCCATGTGCAAATCCATAGGTAGGTCTGCCCACCTAATATAGGGTCCAAATATTTTTTCCCGGGGCGCTGCCCTGGACCTCGTGCAAGGGGGCTACCACTCTCATACATACCCTCCCAACAGTGCTCCACACAACGTATAGGGGGGCTGCATCCCTTCCTGTGACCCCCCCGCGCATGGGGTAGTCATGGAAAGAATATAACATAACCCAACAATGTGAAAACTTATCTACAACTGTACAAGGAGAAGGAATAGCCAAATTTATGTTATTAATATGTTTTCATGAAACTCATGGAAGCCTGAATGCTTTAGCCATTAAAACCCGCGGTTAATCAACTTGCAACAAAACTGTACAAAAAAAAAAATTAAATAAAATGAACTACAACTATTGCAAAAATTCTTCAACATTTTGTGTGCAACATTTTATATACATCTAAGTTTCAACCAACAACCAATAAGCAAAAAAACCATGTAATGAACTATAAAAAGACACAATATAATGCTATCAACATCGCTAACAGTGAATTTATGCAACTCCAAAAATATGGGAGTATGCTCCAGCTCCAGTGAGAGTATGTTCTAGCTCCAATATCCTTACCAACTCATTGTGAACCATCCAATTTTCGTCCCAAGCATATCGAAGAAGAACTTCTCCCCGTGGAACCCCTGAGCTGCAAAAGCTCACAATCAATACCAAAATACAATATTAGAGAGATTTGCAAGGAAAACTAAGGAAGATATTTTTCACTTCCTCTCAATACCACTCATGTTCAACCTCAATAGCTAGAGCTACTTAGGAGTTTAGTAAGAATTTTAGATTTATTTTGGAAGCAATTGGCTACTCTCCATATCTCTCCCTCTCACAATCTTCTTCATGTATCTTCCACTCTTGGAATCATAATCCACACTCCCGTGAGGATACATGAGACTCATATATAAGAGGAGCAACAAATTCTTGCCATAAAGGAGGAGTAATATGCATGATTTGTATTCCATTTAGAGGAGTGGAACTTATTCCATTAAGGAGAGGTATGCATGCCTTAGTTAAGGAGAGTGTAACATATGCATTTAATAGAGCGTAAAATGAATATTTTATGACATATCTTTAATGAGTGTATAGGAATATGTCATTCTTTGATGAGTGCATAAAAGAGAGTGTAATGTATTATTTAAAAGAGAGAGAATGTTACATAGAGCCATGAGAGTCATGAAGGAGAGAGGTTTGAAGTGATTAAGGAGATGTCGTTGACTTGTAATTCCTTTCTAATAATAATATCATAGTCTCATAAAAAGATAATAATAATATCAATAATATTTAGGATTCAGTCAAGATTGAACTATTGACATTGATTAATGATAATTTAAGTGGTTTTCCTTCAACTACGTTTCATTACCAATTTATGCAAGGTGATTTACCATTTTTAGAAATTCATGCTTGATGCTAGACATGACTTTCTATTTTTAGAAAGTCATTCCACAGTTGTGAGAATGAGATTTTATTTAAGGAAATTCATCCATGAGTTGTCAATTTTCAATATCCATGAGTGGTATTTTTCTTCAAGAGAATAGTGATTCCGCACCCCTATTTCATGCATCTCCGTGCCTTAGTAGATTGAGGACTCTGTGCCATAAATATACAATACTCCACGTCTTTATGTTTGTTGGATTTACGACTTCACACCCTAATTTCCATGCCTTCTCATTTACTATGCTTTGAAACTCCGTGTTTCTCCTTATGGTACTGATTGTGAGATTTTACCCATCTAATGGTTCACTGGTAAGGCCTTGTTCGAATACCTGCACACATTACAATCTGATAGATCAAAGGAATCAAATGAATTTCATATTGAAATTAAATTAATCACATTTTACCAAGAATGTTGCATGACTTCCATAGTCATTCTAGTTTTGAATAAATTACTTCCACAATCATTCATAATTGAACATCCTTGTTGGAAAATGACCAGTTCCCCTACCACATCCTGCTTAGTATAATATTAGACATATATAATCACACAAATCTTGTATCATCCATAAATCATAATTAACCATATGTTCCACATAACCATGAGCATCCATGGGTCTGTGTGTCTCAATCCTGGATCACCAACCATGTCATACACCTACTACATAAATCAGATGCAAAAAGAGAATCATATGTATAACATTCACTTCACCAAAACCATATAATACACATAATCAAATATACCACACATAAGAGGAAATATAACTATATAAAACATTGTTCCCTAATCCAATGATCAATCTTCCATACATAAACATAAAAGAAAATATAACTATGTATATAAAACATTATTCCTCAATCAAGTGATCAATCTTCCATATATAACTCGTCAAAAATCACCCTTGATAGGAGTGACAAAACTATACTAGGAAAAATATGACACAACATAGGATGAATAGATGCTTCAATCCTTTTATGCTACTATCTATGACTGAGAGCAGGGTAATGATCCATCGTCCTAGGTCTCCTTCATGCATTGTCTCCTCTTCTTTTATGACAGAGGCTTGAATTAATTTCCTTTTAAAAACAAATTTCTGCTAGGCTTCTTCTTCTAACTGTTCTTCAATAATGAACACTTCAGGGATGCTATAACCCTTATCCAAGATGTCAAAGTCAAAGGAGATGCAATTTCTTTTATTGATAGATCCTGTAGTTTTTTCACAATAGAAAAAATTTCAAAAGATGACAATTATGATTTTCTTGATATGGCCCTCTTGCTTTAGACTGCTTCTCCATAAGGTGTTTTTGTTCTTTATTTTTATGATGGCTTCAAGTCTTCGAGCTTCCAGGGAGACCATTCCTTCTCAAGAGATCTAGGATCTTTGCCAAGATTTCCTACCAACATGTCTTCAATTGAATCTCTGCTCTACTACTAGACATTTAATATGGGTCAAGAAGCTTCCTATAATATATAGATAGGAAACAATTCCCACTTCTTAAAATAATGAATTATCTTTATATTACAATTTGCAAGAAGGAATCTATACACTCAGAATTAGACTTTGTTGTAGGAGAAAAAACTTCAAAAACGATGAGATTTTGATGATCATTGAGAATATTTGCAAAATTGAGATAGGATTACTTTATATGAAATAAATGCATTCCAAGAGAAGTAAGCCTTGAATGTTGTTACAAGAAAGTTGAGACAATGATTAAAGAAGGGTCCTGCTAGTTGGGGCTTCTTCACCACACTAAGATTTTAGAATAGGTTGAGGACATGAGTCACAAGTTGGCTCTTGATCACACTATCCAACATGCTTTCAGAATGAGACTATTCCAAGGATGACTGAGCATACTTGGATTGTATATGAACATGTGCCTCAAGACTGAGTTACAAGTTCTCGGCCTCTTCACTTATATACAGGGCTGCAAATTGTAGCTTGAATATTTTCTTCAGGACAAGCCTAATAGCTTGTATTAGGTATATTTTGTGGGACCTAACCTTCTTTATGGTGACAATGGGTTCTTCTTGTAAACCATTCACATGATACTTATGCCCAAAATTTAATGGAGGAGTCTTAGTTTTATCTCTCAGTGAATAAGATTTTAAATCAAACCCTCTGAAATATTTCTTCCTTGAAATTAGTACAATAGATTCAGTTCTTCTTTCAACTAAACTTATAATTCCTTCTAAAACTTGGACTTTGTTGCTTCCTTTCTCAGGTGAGAGGACAACCTCAATTTTTTTTCCAAGCAACAATTTAGATAATACAAGCACATAGCTTTTGGAATTCAGATCTTTGAGGAAAATTTGAGAATTCGGTCCTAAATTGTGATTACAAACCTCAAATTATATGCTTAGGACTACATTTTATATGGAAAATAATTCATATTTGTGTGGGCTATCAAATTACCTTCTCAGTCCTTCAGATTAGGGTTTATATGCCTTGAAAGGTCTTCGCTCTCCTTGGTTAAATTTTTGATCTAGTAAGAATATTATAGAGTGTGCACACTCCTGAGGTAAAAGAGACATAAATATGAAACTGATGTGAGCTATAGTCCTATAGAAAATGAAGGCTGCTTACTCATTTGGATTACTTCTCATATCAAAACTGCTTTCTTTGATAAGATGCTCAACATTGAATGGCAATTGGACTAGTTCTTTGGACATAGATCATGGGTACTTGATCTTGACTCATAGTCCTCTTTATGTTGTCTTCTTTCAAACTAGCAAAGGGAGGAAACCATGGAGACTTGTTAATAAACATCTCCCGTGGTTTCTTTCTCTTTCGCTCCTGCTTGGGCTTGTCCTCTCCTGAGCTATGATACCATGTTAGTTTTAGGTTAACATATTATTTTTCTTAGGACAGTTACTTAAATGTTCCATATCAACCCATTTATCAGTCCATTTCATTTCCATTAGTAATGACATAAATAATTATAATATTCATAGTAATTGAAGAAAGAACATAAACTATAGATGCAAAATACAAGTCAAGACAAGAGAACACAAGAATATGGCTCAAGCTAGGGAAAAACCCTGAGATGGGGAAAACCCCTTATCAATTCTTCTTATTATTAATATCAAATTCTTAGAAGAGAGAGAGTACAATAATTCAAATTCAAAATTGACTTGTCAATTTGAAGATAAATAGGTGGCCCAAAAAAGCAATTCTAAAGTAGACAAATTCTACCCTCTTAAGATGGTGTCAAATTGCTGTAGAAGCTTGATCTAGTTAGGGTTACTTATAGTCTACTATCGTCTCACTTAAAAACTCCAAAATTTCTCCTTTCAATTGTGATGCTTCTAGGAAAACAAGATGCTTCCCTTCACTGGCCCTTAGTGTTGATATGTACCCAAATTAGGCCTCTCATCCCCCTTATCTAGGCTTGTACAAAGCTATGAACCATCTTGAAAAATTATCTCTAAAGTGTGACCTCCCAAGTGGAGACTTTCTTCCCCAAATTGTCCACAATCCAGGCCAAAAATAATACAAAAATTCGGCCTACCTTTCTACTCTTGAATTCATACCTGCAATGACAAATTTACCCATGCAAACTTCCCAGAATTTTCTCAAGGCATGCAACTGTCCATCTGAGGTATCTTGGCCCCGTTGCAGAAGTAAATCCCAAAACAAACAACCCTTCGTCCTCCTCCTGGATCTCGACTATCTCATACATATATTTGAAGCACTTGGATGTGAAAAATGAGGTTGGAGGTCACCTCTATTTATACGAATAGGTGAGGGTCAAGAGGCATGTCGTTTGGGCTTTATGAGCCTACAAAGAGGTGAGGCTGACCTTGACAATTTGCATATGTGTGGCTTCACTTCAAAAACATATTTCTCCTTTTCCAAATTTAGTGATCTTTAGGTTGATTTTGGTCCTCTTGAAAAGAGGAATCCAATGCAATAATCATATCCATAAAATTAGTTGTTCAAAGTTGAATTTGGCCCTATTTTTTGATTTTAGCACTAAATGAGACCTACAAGTTATTCCTTTACAATAATCTCATCAAAATACACAACAATAAATTAAAAATCACCCACATGGATGGATGTCGTATAAAACCAAGTTTAATGACCTTCTCCTTAGGTCAATGGCACCAAAAAAATGTTACTGATCCCTTTAGCGGTGTTGTTAAGGTCCTGGTATTCTTGCTAGATTAACACAAATAAGGTAGGGATCCATTGTCACCTCAGCCCAAGCCCCCACTATTTAGGCACAACACCTCCTAAATAACAAAGGGGGGCTTCCCTAGATATCCTCTAACACTATGGTATGTGATCAATGCCTAATATGGAGTCAATGGGGTGAAGGTGTTTTAGATTTGCTTGTTGTCCTAGTGATAAAACAACACATATTTCTAACAACAAACTATTAGTATCCAAGTCACCCAATATATGTAGTGTATCGTATGGATTTTGGTCTATGGAATTATCCTAATTTACCATGGAGTTATTTATCTATTTAGATACATGGTTTAAGAGTTATAAGTGAAAACAACTTGTTATCATGTGGCACAAGTTGCTGAGTTTGTGTTAAATTGCAGTGAAACAAGCTATCTTCTAGGTTTAGGCTCGCTTACAGTGTTAAAACACCTCTTGGGAGTCACCCAAGGGTATAAGGGGCTAGCGGGTCGTTATAGAGGGTTTAGGAAGCCTCCCCTCTACTTGTTTGGACAAAAAATGTATTTTTTAGTTGGCTAGAAATTAATCCTTAGAAATATAGTTTATGCTGATATGCCTAGAAAATTCCAAATTTATATCCAACAAGAGAAAAAAATTAAAAATGCAATATCTCAACTCTAAAATAAAAAAAATATAGCTATAAATTCAATGTCGACTTAAAACAACCAAATCTTTATGAAATTTACTTGTGAGCTTGTAGGATTGGTTAGAGGTGCTTGAAAACACATGGTCCAATGAGGTAAGTGCTCTCCAAACCTACAAATGTGCAACCTTGTGACCATATAAAAGCACAAAATATGCTTTATAATAACTGGTACCTAAATGAGGGTTTTAGATATGACAGGTTTAATACTTATACCCAATAAAATCTTGTTATGAATGATATAGAAATTAATGACCAACAAGAAAATCCTACTCTAAAAGCAAAGATTAAAGAGAGATTTGATATTCGTTTACTTTTTTTCTTGAGTTTTGGTGGTTGTCCAGATTATACCTCATGCTTGTGGAACTCACTAATTGTCAGAGTGTGAATGGATTAGGTTTTGTCCTTACGAAAGCTACCCCCAATGTTGCTTAACTTTCTTTGCGACTTTTAGTCCCCTTTGGAGCAACTTCTCCTTGAGTGTCTCCAACATTTTCTCTTTGTTCACATAAAAATACAAGTCTTTGAGATAGTAAATCCTTCTGAAAAGTGGTTTAAAATACTCGAGTTGATCTTACCTGCCAAAATTAATAAACATGTAGGGAGACCCTAGTTGTTTGCATCCACATAGTATGATAAATCCTCAATGGGAAAAAGCATTGGTTTTAGGATAGATTTAGTCAAGAAAAAACTATATTAGATATTAAAATTAAAACTCAAAAATAAAACAAGAAAAAAGATAATGATAACTAGTCCAAAATTAATGAATAAAAAAAGTTTGCAAAATAATGAACTCTTGCTATTAAATAGCACTTGTTTCTTGTGAACAAAAATGACTACAATTGAGAGATGTTATCATTTTATATATAAATCTATAATGACTAGTTGGACTCTCTCAATAAAATATTGCTAGTCTTCTACAAACCAGGACTTAGCAATTTTTAATTCCTAAAATATTACAAATACTTAAATTAATTCCCAATGTGTCGATTTAGAAAAATTTACCAAATAAGAGCATGGTATTCCATTTGAAAGTGATGAAAAATTCTCTCCAATCCATCTAGTATACTTTTCTCTCCAACGTTTTCCCTCCTTGGTCCATTTTGGAATTCAAATTGCACTATAGGTAAAGTGAATTATTCCTTGAGGCTTGACTTGGTCATCTTCTTCATTCATAAACTTGCAACAAGTATTTTGATGGCCCATCCCTGAACTTTTTGGTCCATGAGTCTTCAACAATTAATTGACTTCACTTTCGAATAACTTGTTTTTTGCAATCACTACTTTTTCACATGATTTCATCTTCATGAACAAAATAGTAATGTAATTCGTCCATCTACAATTCATACTAAGCGCTAGCCTTCTAGGTTTAGAATTCCATACTATTCTGACCCTCGTCCCACCCAATGCCATGTCACACTCTTAATCAATTGAAAAAATTCCAAATCATCACCACATCAACATAGTCAAACCCTTAAATATTTGGTCAACTTTAATATTTTCAAAACTAATTAAGATAAAAATGTTCTAAAACATGGGTTTTGTTCCTCTTGCGTAGTATAGGAATTTGGATGCAATGCATGCCCAAAAAGGTGGAACCCAAGGATGTTGGGCGGAACCACCCATGGTTTTGGGCATGATGGTTTTTCCCGTGGTATTTTGTAGATCTGGTGAAGGGAACTAAAATTATGTTCTAATCAAGGATTAATTGATTTGGGTTTATGAATGCTTCAACATGTATATAAGGTATTGTAACATTGAAAGGAATATAATGAAAAATGCGTTTGTTTTTCCCAGTTTTGGGTTTCGGAATAAAATATTTGTGTATATTTTTATGTTCTCATCATTGTATAATTTTTTATTTTTAAGAATTCATTTGCAGGTAATTCTGTATAAGGTTAAAACCTACTTTCCCTGTGGAAGTTGCGCAACCCTGTTTGAGCAATTATGAATACCCATAACTTTTCATCCGATGCTTGGATCTAAAAATTTCCACATGGCATGTTTTCATCTTTTTGAGCTTTATAGTTTTGGCACCTATTGAATTTTTAACCACTAGGACCACTTTGCATTGGAAACTGTGAACTTCCTCAAGAAACATAAAAAATTGTCACATGAGATTGCTAAGCTTTGACAGCTGTCATGAGGATACTACACCAAGGCCAAGGTAACGTACAAACCCTATAGACTCTAACCATGTGGGGTGGCATAGGTGCACCTTGACATAGGCTGGACTGATCCATACACCAATGATCACCCCTACAAATGTAGGCTCCTCTAAAACCTTGGGTCCACATGATAAGTCCACCAAGATCCTCCAATTAGTTAGAGATGAGATTGTCTCAAATAAAATTCGAAGAGACATGACATGGTTTGACCAAATCACAAGATACAAACTCCAATTAACAAGACACGAGTTTGGGATACCTAATACAGGGCCTCACATGGATTTTACATAAATTTAACTTATGACCTTGGGATTAAAATGATGGTGAGTGCTACAGTGGGAAAATCTATGTACCCCTACTAGAAGATGGGTAATCAGGCACATTGTAGGTGGCCCTCTATGTGGGTCAAGTGACCATTTAATTTGACAAGACAAGAACATTGGTGGCATTGGACTTGTTTGATTTCATTAAGACAAGATTTAATGTCACTATGGTCCTTGTGCTTTTCCTTAAGGTCTTTTCACATGAGTGTATTCATTTTCCAATGGAGAGTAATGGAATCAAGGTATTGGATTCATTTGTTGAAGAAAGTGTAACTAGGTTCGGTCTTCATAAATGTAATTTTGATCTTTGTATTTATAAAAGAAAAGAAACATTATTTTTTATTTATTTATATCAATCAGTTTCTTTCTCATTACACATGTCAAAGTGCTATAGGGAAGTCAAAGAGTGAAAAGAAATGTTGAAGACCCTTAAGGGCATGTCACACTATATATTTATGTATGAGAGTCCAAGAAATACCTCCAAGCCAAGTCAAAAGCCTCCCCCATGCAACGACATCACAAAAGGAAGCTATCCGAAGCATAGAAGTCAAGTCGGCCTCAAGTCACCAAGTCGTCCTAAAGAAGGAGTAGACCTCTATATATAAGGGTCACTCCACCCCTCCCATGAAAGAAAATTCACCTCTGAAATCAGTGAATGAAAAGAACAAGTATAGGGTACGAAAAAGGATGAAGAAGGAGCCTCTAGTGCAGTGAAGAAGGAAGGAAGAAAACTGAAGTTAATAGAGCTATCTTAGGGCCTATTATAGTCACAAGTGCGGAGAAAAGGAGGCTCTATATGCTGTCATAAAAACTCTCATATTACAGTCATAGAATTTCGTTGGTTGGGCTAAGAAAGGAGTGCCTACTAGGTCTCTCACTCAAGTGAAGAAGAACACACAAGCGAAGGAATGAGAGAAATATAGCATAAGTTTCTTGAAGGAATCCCCTCACACGTGTGAATAAATAGGGCCACACTGCTATTACATCAAAACCACAACTATATCTCAAGGAAAAGCTCGTTTGTAAGAGGGATAAGGTACTCTTCATAAGGAAAGGAGTCTACTAAGGAACAAAGGAAAATATCTCTTCTAGTGAAAGCATAAGTAGGGCTACTATCAATTTCCAGAAGAAGAATGAAGTGCCGAAAGAAGAAGGACAAAGGCTTGACTTGTGCTTGGAGGATCTTCTTATCAAGGGTCTAGGGTTTGGAATTTATCAATAGAAGCTTCAATAAGATAAATTTCAAGAAGGGTTTTCCTCTCTAAGAGAGAGAGGTTTTGCCCTGGCTGAGAGCCAACATCTTGTGTTCTTGTCTCTTGTATTTTGGTAACTGTTTGATGAAGTAAGAGAACATACACTAATAATAATAAGAAGAAGATTGTGTTAGCAAGAAAAGTAAAAGTACTTCACAAATTGTTATCATTGCTAGAAGAATCTCATTATAACTCAGGTGCCCTAGATTCTTCAACATGGTATCAGAGCTAAGGTGACACATCAAGGAAGGGAATCTCAAGAACACATACAAGGTTGAAGCATCAACTCTACAAGCTAAGGGTTTCAAATCCATCAAGGACAAGGAGGTCTATCATCTACTCTTCTAGATCCATCAAGGAAGACTACAAAGCAAGAAGAAGAGCCTTTCATATAAAGGCACCTACAAGAAGATCCATTAAAAGAAGAATCTACATCAAGTTACATCATCTTCAAGAAAAGAAAAGCACTCTAATATTTGAAGGAAGCAATTTGAAGATCACCAAGATCCAAGAAGGAAAATCATCAAATATTCAAGGAGCAATAATTCTTCATCATAAACACTATCAAGTAAGTACTTTTATGTCCTTTTCTGAACATATCACAATGTATTTTTGTAGGGACATCAACAAATTGGTTGGGACTGATAATTTGCTTGCATGGAAAAAGATGACTTATTTACTTCTCAAGGAGAATGAACTTCTAGAACATATCAAAGGGAGTATCATTGTCCCTGCTAAGGAAAAAACTCAAGCCCTAGAAAGATATAGTAAGGATGAATCAAGGGCTTAAAGGATTCTAATAGAATCCATCAAGTACTCTCTCATTCCTTCTGTTTCCAAACTTGAAACATCGAAATAAATCTATGATAAATTGATAGAGCTATTCTTAGTTACCACAGCTAGAGAAGTGATATCATTACACAATGAAAATTACAATATGAAGATATCCAAGGATGGAATAGCTCCCTACTTCATGAAAATATATGAGATGAGAGATTAACTACAAGAGCTAGGAGAGGTCATGTCTGACAGAGAAATGACAATTGTAGTACTCAATGCTCTACCTGAGGATTGGGGCAACTTAACATCAAGTATATATCCCAAGAAGGAAGCTACCCCACTAAATGAACTTTGGTATCTATGCAAAATTGAGGAGACTAGATTCAAAACCAAAGATGACATGGGATCAAAGGAGAAAGCATTTTCTTCTATGGCCAAGAGAAAAGGAAAGTTTGGCAAGTTTGGTCCATGAAGGACAGGTAAGAAAGATATGTCCAAAGTCCAATGTTGTGACTGGCAAGAATATGGACACTACAAAAGGGATTGTCGCAAATTTAATAAGGACAACAATAAAAGGAAAAGAGAATAAGCTCACATTACTTAAGAAGTGAAAGAAGAAGAGAAGAAGAAAAGAAGCAGAAAAAGGAGGACCCTCTAGATCTATACTATGACTAAGTCAACTTCTTTACATAAGTCTTCTTTCAAATTTTTGGGTATCATAGGGACATGTAGAAGTAGGATAGAATGCATGGTTTAGGAAAAATGGAATCTTCAGGAATATAGGAGCATAATGTAGAGATAGCTCAGATAAAGATATTCATGTAGAAAGGATGTAGCTATTGAATGACCTCATCAATGCAGAAAGGAAATGATCATGATAAAATCTTAGAAAGCCACTATCATCAACAAAGAAGAAGCATTTGCAGGATGAGGACTACTAAGATCCTCTGGTGGAATCTTCAATAGAAGATTCATAACTTTCAAAAAAATAAAATGTCTCGATAGGAATTCCACTCATGGGATTCAAGAAAGGATGATATGTAGGCAAGAAAAAATGAAGCAAAACAAAGAGGCAATCTCAAAAAGATATCAAAGGAAGCAAATATGATCAAGGAAATAGTCAAGATGAGGTATGTATGCATCTATGTTTTCAGTTTAAAAGTCATGTCATCATATGTATTAATGAGCATGAGGGATGGCTCTAAAAACATGGTCAAGAATAGGGAAGATCTCTTTCATTAATAACATGCTCGAAGGCATGATTTACACACCAATAAAGGTCAACATGAGAAATTCCCTCATAAGAAGTATGAGGTGGTTGACTAAACAACCTATGAAGAAGCATATGAGAAAAGAGATCAAAGATGAAAGAACACCATGGTCACTAGGAATCATCATCTGACAAATTCATTGAAGACATCTCCCGAAAGAAGGCTTGAGAACTCTGACAAAGGAAGAAAAAGATCAAAGGACCCTTGACACTTAGAAAGGCCTTGGAGATATGAAGATACAGGATACTGATTCAAGTCAACAAGATGTCATGATGGAAAGCCATCTAGAAAAGTACTATTTCATTTAATTTTTGAGTAATATCGGGATGAAGTCATGCAGGGCTACTAGAACAAAGTATTGAAAATGCAAGTACAACTAAGAATTCATATGATGAATATTTCAGACAGAAGCATGATGAAAAATAAGTAGCTATATGATGGAAGATCCAGACATGTATCAAGAAGGCCACTTTCCATAAAGGAATGACATGACAAACCAAGAAGGAAAGTGATCGATGGTTGATGCCCTATAAAGAAGAAGCTCAACTGAATTTAATGACATCAAGGAGAGAAGTTGATCAAGCAACTAAAGGACCCAATAAGAAGTTTCTGATGTGTAGAAGAGTCCCTAGCTAAAAGAGAGCAAGTTCTTGATTAAAAGGGAGCTTGGGAAAGTTCTTGATCAGAGGGATATTGGGTTACATTCCTTCAAGGAATGGGCATATCTTCCCCATTTAATAGGGAGAGATAGACACAACATTCTTGTCTTCACTTTGGAAGAAATAATGTAGGATTGAGTAATCATCTAGCATCCAATTCTCTTTGAGGATGTGTAGGGAATCTAAGACAAAAGTAGGCAAGAGGACCGATATTCTTTAAGGGCTGGAAACCCAAGATGACAATAGTCCTAGAAGGTCATACTCAATGAACACCCAGGTGGGTATGTACCTTGAGAGACAATGATGAAGGTGTCTATACATTTTTCTCACCAACATTGTGCTATGATCTAATGAGAGATAGATATATCAGTCAAGGCCTTGCTATGGAAACAATGTTGGTTACTATGATGCTATAACAGATGGATTTCCAATCCGATTTCTCTTACATGAATTCTTCAGATTGAAAATAGCCAAACACCTTGTAATGATTTATGAATACCTCCCTAGTTAAGAGGGAGTGTTGAAGAAAGTGTAACTAGGTTCAGTCTTCATAAATGTACTTTTGATTTTTGTATTTATAAAAGAAAAGAAATATTATTTTTGTTATTTATATCAATGAGTTTCTTTCTCATTGCACATGTCAAAGTGCTATAGGGAAGTCAAAGAGTCAAAAGAAATGTTGAAGACCCTTAAGGGCATGTTACACCATGTATATCTATGTATGAGAGTCCAAAAAATACCTCCAAGCCAAGTCACAAGCCTCCATGCAACAACATCACAAAAGGAATCAATATGAAGCATAGAATTCAAGTCGGCCTCAAGTCAGCCTAAAGAAGGAGAAAACCTCTATATATAAGGGTAATTCCACCCTTCCAAAGAAATAGAATTCACCTCTAAAATCAGTGAAGGAAAAGGACAAGTATAGGTTACGAAAAAGGACGAAGAAGGAGCCTCTAGTGCAGCGAAAAAGGAATGAAGAAAACTTAAGTTAATAGGGTTGTCTTAGGGCCTATTACAGTCACACGTGTGAAGAAAAGGAGCTTCTCTCTACTATCATAACAACCCTTCTATTACATTCATAAAATTTTGTTGGTTGGGCTAAGGAGTGTCTATTAGGCCTCTCACTTAAGTGAAGAAGAAGACCACACAAGTGAAGGAAGGAGAGAAATCTAGCATACGTTTCTTGAGGGAATCCCCTCACATGTGTGAAGAAATAGGGACACACTGATGTTACATCAGACCTACAACTACATCTCAAGGAAGAGCTCGATTGTAAAAGGGATAAGGCACTCTTTATAAGAGAAGGAGTCTACTAAGGAACAAAGGAAAATATCTCTTCTAGTGCAAGCATATCTAGGGTTGCTATCAGATGCCGGAAGAAGAATGAAGTGCCAGAAGGAGGATGAAGTGTCGGAAGAAGAAGGACAAAGGATTGAATTGTGCTTAGAGGATGTTTTTGTCAAGGGTCTAGGGTTTGGCATTTATCAATAGAAGCTTCAATAAGATAAATTTCAAGAAGGGTTTTCCTCTCTAAGAGAGAGAGGTTTTGACCTAGCTGAGAGTCAACATCTTGTGCTCATGTCTCTTGTATTTTGGCAAATGTTTGATGAAGTAAGAGAATATAAACAAATAATAATAATAAGAAAATTGTGTTAGCAAGAAAAGTAAAAGTACTTCAAAAATTATTATCATTGAAATAATAAACTCATTATAAATCAAGTTCCCTAGATTACTCAACATCATCGTCCCTTAGTATGACTAGGGTCAGGAACTCGACTAGCTACTTCATCTTGGATTTCAAAATTAGGGTAGTCTTGGTGGTCATTCGTAGTTAAGGATTTTAACTAATAAATTTCATCTTGGAATTCTAGAGGGGTGGAGGAGTTAAATATGGACACAACATTTTGATCTTGGGTTTGAGTTTGAGGTTAACCTTGAGGACCTCGACCTCCAGTCCCTCAATGAGGGCGCATTCGCTAGTGGGGCATGGTACTCAATGAGAAGAGAGATCCAATTAAATATGTTCCCTAATATAAAAATGAACTATAGATTCAAGTTGATAGGGTCTAATAAAATATTTGGAGAAATTTAACACTCAGGTGCCAAAAGTGTGTAAAACTTAGATTGGTAGGTAGTGATAAAGGATAAAAAAATAGAGAGAGGATCTGGGAAGAGTCCACTGGCCAGAAACACATAGGAACACCAATGAAATTCCACACCACCAAGACGTCTTGTAAACCATAAACCATATTACACCATGCAAATACTAACATATTGAGAATGCTGCAAATATTGGACATAAAAAAATCACCCAACAATTATCTGCCCACTAGGTGTGGAGGTGCTGCGGATGAAGCTTGAATCCTTGCCAACCACTTCTTTTTTGAACTTTGTCCCCTACTATAGCTTATTTCAATGTGCTAAAAGGCACATCCTTAGTCACTTTCTCCCTCCTCTATGCTTAAAATATCAACACCAAGTGTGTGTAATGAAGGTCGAATTCTAAGGGATTGAAGTCTTCATCCAATATAGTTCCCACAAAGCCGATGTCGTGGGGAAGATATCCCACCTATAGTGGGCATTTTTCATAAGAACTATAGAAGAACACAAAGCTGTGATGGAATGACAAGACACATTTTCCACAAATCTAGTGTTGTGGAAGTAATATCCCACGTGACGGAGAATGCTACAAAGGATACAAAATAATATAGATCCAGTACAGATTAGTCGAGAGCTCGTAGAAGGAATAAGAGCTACCATAATAATGTGAAGGGATGTAGTATGGTTAACATGTGTGAATACATGGGGTAGGATAGGCATGCCATTGCGCCCCTCTTAAATGCGATGGGAGGTGGTGGGGTGGTGGGTCTCCTCCCTCCTCCGTTGGCACATATTTCAATACCCCAATCAAGGCATTGAAAGAGGGAACTGAAATTTTATATTGCTGCAATGAGCATGGATTGAGCACATGACCTTAAAATACTTAGTCTAATGCTCTCCCAACTAAGATATCGCCACTATCTTGTTTGAGATATGTATATTTACTTTCAGTGATTTTTGTTTGTTTGTTAGGAATCTAGTTGTGTATTTATTCAATAGATCAGTTTTTTTGCTAGTACTTAAGTACTGGGTTCTAGGTTCATAGGAAATCGAACACATATGTGGAGGGGATTTGAGGTTAGTTGTAGATCACATAAGTCTATTGACTAGCTAGCTAAAACGAATGGGAGATTTTTTTTTCTCCTAAGGGTAACATTTAGCTCCAACTTGGGGATGTGCTCACTATAGAGTGCATGATCCATGTACTTGAACATAGAGTTAGTGTGAATCCAAACAATACCTAATCGGTGTAGACTTGTTACCTGTATCACTTATAGAAATTGAGCATGGTGTTGATTGTCACCCTTGCGATATAGGAAAATATAAAAACTATACTAAATTATTAAAAGATGAAAATTATATATAAATGCAGGATAATCAATGTGAAGGCAACAAAGAGATATGTGAGATCAATAATGTAAGGCACACAATCCTACCTATCTAAATTATCTAAAATAAAATTTCAAGATCCAATATACAATATGAGAAGTTTTCCATCTCCTGGGAATGACAAATTCACTCCGTCAAGGTTAGACAAGTAAAAATAGATATTTCTACCTTTCCATGAATCCTATTATAATAAGGGTCATCTTCTACTAGTACTAGGTCTCATACCTAGAAATCATCAATCCTTTTCTTGGCCCTATATTTTCTCTTCTTTCTAGTTTTCTGTTCATTTGTATTGAAAGGAGGTAAAGGGTTTACTTGGCATATAACTCTCCCAATTTATTTATTCCTATTTTCTTTCCCGAGGGCACAAGGCTCAAAATGATTCTAGGTTATTTCAAGCTTCAATATTCTCTTCTTATTTTTCAATGGGATCTTTTGATGAAAAAGGTAGGAAGGACAAGTCATCATATTGATCCTTTATTGATGTCTTTGAATTAGCGAGAGGATACCTATCCACTAATCCTTAATCAATGCTAGATATATAGTTATTGTATTCCTTTATGTCTTCCACATGATTTGGAATCACATGTTCCCTATAGAGGACGAATGGATTACCATCTTAAGTGGCTATAGTAGCATAATAAATTTCCATTTACAAATGGCCACCAATTGTGGTTGACCATTTTCTTTATAAGAGCATACCCCAGGCATCAAGCACATCTATTCTAAGTCATCATATTTAGCGAACACAATCCATTAAATTTGAATTTCTCGGAATTTCATTGCTTGCCAAATTTATTCATTGAGATTCTTTGAACTTCAAGTCAAAGATCATGCCAAACACAAAAAAATTCATGAAATTCACATGAAATTAGGTTAAAATTCATCTAAATTTATTCTGGAATTGTAGGAAGTTCAAGAAGGTTCAAAATATTTTTTTTAGAAAAACACTGAAAACCATAAAATCTACCCTCTTGTGCTCATTCTATACTTTAAACTTTGCTTTTTCCCACAGTTGCAACACACTTTCGCTAGTCATGACCATTGATGGTGGAACATGTAGTCTATAACTTTGGTTGCTCATCAACTCATTGTGCAACTCATCCACTCATTGAATCATTGTGTGGCTATAGTGTATGACCACTAGCAACTCAAAGACTATAAATGAGTGCCTACTTCCCATCATTAGTATGGGCTCTGGACTTGTGGATTCATAGTTCATTTTGCAGTGTGGGCTCATCAACTATGGTTTTAGGTTTGGTATTAATACCATGTATAACTAAATTTCTAAGGTTAGAGGAAATATGAGGGCCCACAATTTCTGAAATCATGGGAAGTTTGATATAGTGGACATTGGAGTTGGACACTAGGACCTTGGATTGAGTTGGACTTTGGAGTTGGATGCTAGGTTTGAGCCTTGAATTTATGAGACTAGAGGAAAGATGAGGACCAATAGTTATTTGATACAATGGATGTTGAAGAAAACAATATGAGTGGGTAATCAATGTGTGGCATAAATTTCAGGATTTTTAGTTCCAAACTTCTAGTTCCAGTGTTCATGTACGTTTTTTTTTAGTCAATGTGAATGTTTAGATGATATATTTCATTTCTCACTAGATCATAAACTTTCTTCTTTTTTTAGATTTTTTTTTTTTATAGAAATAATTTAATGTAAACCAAAAAAGTTTAAAAATTAAAAACCTTTAGGCTTCATTTAATGACACCATCAAAATAAATTACCTTGGAATGGGAATATATCAAAATGGAAGTGAAAGATCTTATGTGCCATTTATGTGGACATCAATTCATTGGATCTTTAACAAGAGTGGTGGATCACCTCCTTAGTGTTAAGAATGGAAGTCAAGGTGGTATTGGATGCTACACTAAGACATATGATGAGAGAAAAAATATAGTGGAGAAACACTATTGTAGTTCAAAAGTGGAAAGGGGAAAAAGGGAGAAGAATAAGTAGTGATTTGAGAGGGATATTGCCATGTTTTCCTTGAATACCATTCATTCCACCTCAATCATTGGTTTCTCAAGTTATACCCCAACAAAAATAGGTGGAACCACAATATTAAATCAATTCTAGAAACTTGTGGAGAGACAAGAAGTTGATGATGCTATCACATAATTTTTTAATACATGTGAAATTCCCTTTATTATGGACATGAGTCTGTATTTTAAAAATGCATTCAAAAAGGCCATTTATTTTGGCAAGGGGTATGTTTCTTCCATATCCAAGGCTTTAAGGACTACTTTTCTAAATAAAACAAGAACAAAGTGATGAACAATTTGACTTTGATTAAGAAATCTTGACACCATAGAGGATGCGCAATTTTGGGTGATGGTTGGTCAGATTGGTGTCATTTACCATTGATCAATGTGCTTGTTTATTTCCCTCAAGGGGTATTTTTTAAAGTAGTAATGTAATGGATCAAGTGAAGACAACATAAATTATTTTTAGAATTTTGGATGGAAAATGTGGTCCAAGTTGTCATAGCTAATGCATCATACTGTGATGGTTCAAGGAAGATGATTATGGAGAAGTACACAAGAATTTGTTGGACCCCTTGTGCAACTCTCTACTTGGATTTATTGTTGCATGATTTATGGAAATTTCCTTGGTTCAATGAGACAATATGAAGAGCTAAAACAAATATAAATTTCATCATCAACCATTGACTCACTTTGAGAATGTTAGTAATCTAAAGAGTTGTTGAGGCCTTGTGATACAAGGTTTGCCACCTTTTATATTAATTTGAAAAGAGTTGTTGAGGAAAACATAGGACTAATAAGATTTGTTTTTTGCACTACTGAGTGGGAGAGATCTCACCTTTCAAAAGAATAGAAGGGAAAAATGTGGAACAAATAATGCTCAATGATGGTTTTTGGTAAAATGTTGACAAGGTTTTAAAATGTGTGGCCCAGTTGTTGATGTGATCTACATGGTTGAAAGTGAAAAGCCTTATATTGATTTTGATTATGAGGGAATTGATCATTGCAAGGAAGCCACTATAAGTGCTTTTAATAATGTGGACACTAATTACCATCAGAATTGGTAGGTAATTAATCAAAGATAGAAGATGATGCATAGTCATTTACATGCAACAACATGCTATTTGGGCTCCAAATTGTTTGAAATATTAATTATACATTAAGATGAAGAAGTCATGAATGAAATTTATGAGGCTATTGACATGATAATATAGATCCTTCATTTTTTGCTTTGGCTATATCTCATTTGAGGGAATACATATTAGAAGAAGGGATATTTAGAAAAGCAACAAAGTATGTGTTACCCACCACCAGTGAGTGATCCCTATAGGAGATTTTGTTTCTCCTATATTTGTCTTCAGTCAATAGCCAAGAATCCCTTGCAACCACCAGATAGCTCAATGTGCCACATTTCTCTGCCACCTAAGCCAAAACTTATGTGCACTCACCCATCTATTTTGGTTGTATGTCTGAAGGTGGGCATTCCAACCTTGAAGGTATTGATTTTCGTTATGTAATTGGGTGTTTATGCTTTCCTTCCTTGGAAACATTTGGACATGGATTAGTGGGGGGATTCAATGGAAATAATGGGCTTGGTTTGTACTATTGTTCCCTTGTCCCAACTTTATGGTTAATATTGTATCCTAGTCCCATGGGGTCTCGTCTATTGGCGTCTAGCTTTAGGAGTGGCACTACATGGGAAACCCTAATTTTAGTTGTGTGGTCTCCGTTGGAGCTAGATGTCACCTACCACGAGTGGATGACCCCTATAAGAGAATTTTTTCTCCAATATTTTTCTACAGCCCAATGTGCCACCTTTATTCACCACCTGAGCCATCCATTATGTGCCCTTGCCCATCTATTTTGATTGTATGTTTGAAGGTGAGCCTTCCAACCCCAAAGGTATGGATTTTCATTATGTAGTTATGTGTTTATGCTTGATTTCCTTGGACACATTTGGACATGGATTAGTGGGGGAATTCAATGGAAAGAATGGCCTTGGTCTGTACTCTTGTTCCCTTTTCCCAACTTGGTGGTTAATCTTATATCCTATTCTCGTGGGATCTCCTCTATTGTATTTTAGCTTTAGGAGTGGAACTATAGGGGAAACCCTGATTTTGGTTGTGTGGTCCCGCTTCTCGACACCATACATGCCACTCCCCTCCGCCCATTATAACCCCTTTCACACTTTTCCCATCCGGGTCCACTTTTGTCCATTGGGTCCACAAGGAGTTAGCTCCCCCTTCTCCTTGTTCGCACCTTAGGTCGGGCCTAGAATAATGCCCTAGAGGTTGATGCAGCTAAAAAAAAAGTTAAAAGCATAATTTGGCCAATTATAACAGGAAATGTACCATAAAATGCAAAATATGGTTGGGACATAATAATTTAGCACGTGGGAAAAATCCAAACATGAGCTATATCCCCTATCATTATAGCCATCACCCTGGTTCCTAGTGCCCCTATGAGTGCCCATTACATCATTAAGTAACCCATGATTGTTCCAACTCCAAGTGGGTGATGAAATTCCCAAACTCAAGGGGGTAATATTTTCTTTATCATACACATCATGCTCTCATCCCTTGGATCCTTGAGTATTTAAAAGGAAGAAAAATCAATAAAAGGAAAAATGGCATATGAAGAAGGGTGGAAAAAATACAAAGGCTGGGGTAACACATGTACCACGATTCCTCCCTCCTACATCCATACACCCATGTTTTGTCTTCCCTCATTATAGCTACCCTTATACCATGGCATGTAGCTTGGAGCCTTCCCTATTGCCCCACTCCGTTCCACCATCATTTCACATGACACCTACCATTTGATGGATTTACCATGGACCCGTCGCTCCCTTAGAGGTTGAAACCATCTAATAGGGTTCTTTATTAACCTCTCTTATTGAGCTTAGTAAGACTTGTACACTCTAAATCCCATTTGGAAGGGTATGCCACTATGAAGTGTCCACTTTTATGCTTGGTTAACAAGCTTATTTATTTAATTGCACTAATGAATTGTTGTACTGGAAGGTAAGGAGACGCATTGGATCTTATACACAATTATAGGTGGGTCTCCATTTGGAATTTGTCTCCCTATATGGGGTCTAAGCCCTCAAAAGGGTCATAATGGCACTTGTAGGGTGAGTGTTGAGAGCCATGGGCCTCCACCACAACAGAGCATTGATTGCCATGTAATCAACACCTTTATCACCACCCATTACTTGTTCATGCCCACACCATACAAAGATTAAGATGCACATGAACCACGGTTCCCAACGGATCACACATTTTCACATGACACTTAACCGTTGATCTAGGGCCTAGATGGGGTGTTGTCTCATCCGAAGAGACATGTGAGGGATTGTATCATCATTCTAGTGCTTTTTGATGGAGCATTTACATGTTTGATCCAGTTGGAGACCCATGAGACCATTCATTGTTCCTTAAAACCACTTTGGAACACCATAGGTTTTTTTCTTAGAAACCAAGGGGCCACCCCCTTGGTCATCAGTTTGAGAGCCCTCATCTTCATTTTTGCACATGGAGGAAATATCTTCGCCTTCCAATGACCCTTCACACCATTATTTTATCATTTCAACCTAATCAGGAAGGCCTATTTTATACTTTTGAGTTATTTGGTGGGGTTGTCACCAATAGGATTGTTATTTTGCACATTAAAGTCATTGTTACAGGATTATTAGGCTAATTAGACCAAATCAATCTCCTAAAGACTCATATAAATAAAAGGAGAGCCCCATTTGTAACTCATCATCATTTGGATTGGGATTTTGTTAGGTCCCTATTATACTAGTGATTACCCCATTACTATTGTAGTTGTATCCCTTATTAATATTGTTGTGCTCCCATTGTCCCCATATTGTTAATACTATGCCCCATAGAATCCCTCTATTATTATTTTTGTGCCTTTATATTATTAATGTTAGGTCAGCTAGGTTATATTGTGGCTCATTAGATGCCTATAGATAGGAAGGAGGTTCTGTCATTTGAATCATCAAAGAATCATTCATTTGTGTAATGTAAAGGAGGTTGCCCCCTCGAAGAGGCTGAATTCTAAGGCATTGATCTATCTTTTCTATCTTTTTGTGTGCTGGTTTCATAACATTTGGTATCAAAGCTTTGGATTCTATGGTTTCGCTACTCCAAATAGGTCATCGTGGCATTTTCGCTATAACTTTTTTCTGTGTCATTTTCATAAGTGAAAAAAAAACCCATTTGAGATGAGCACTAAACCTCAGGTCCGAATTTCAGAGCTTTTCGCGCTATATTTGCGGAGATATGATCTGAGGAAGTTGGTCTTTTTGCAAACTCCTGAATTACATTCCAAACCAGTGACCTGGGGAAAATCATCATAACTTTCTCTATGAGCATCGGATTGAAATTTCGTAAGAAGGTATAGAAAGAGGATGGACTGTAGTTTCTTGTATATATTTTTCAAAGCCAAAGGTTGAAATAGGGACACGTGGCACATCATACAAGTTCGCTCTAATGAACTAGTCTATAATCAGGTCACTGTGGGAGATTTGGCATAACTCTTCCTTGGAGAATCCAATTGGGATCAAGCTGGTGGCATTGGAAAGAGGACATAGAGGGCTACTGTAGATCAAATTTCAAAATTGGCTGATCCGAAATTACAAAGATACATCAAATGCAATATCGAGCTCCTACAAAGTGAAAAGAGGTGTGTAGATTTTTTTAAATTTTTGCTTAAGCTTGGTTTGAAAAATTATTTTGAAGGAATTCAAAGGGCATAATAGAGCATTATTATCAGTAACTGATGCCCCGAGGAAAGAAAATGCAAACACCTAGTAAGCAACCTGAAAGCTCTAGCATGCCTCATGAAGAAGAGGAAGAAATGCTACATGATATATCAAAATTACAAGACCAAGTGCAACAAATTTCACTCTCACAAAAGCTAACAAAAGCTAAGATAAATGGTGTGGAATCTAAGATAAAGGGTGTGGAGGCTAAGATGAATGGCGTGGAAGCTAAGATTGACGATTTGAAGATAGATTTGAAGACATATTTGACAAACTTTCTACAAGAAATACTTACTAATGGTGAAACGGTAGCAAAGTAAACTCATGATGCGAACAAAAGAAATGTTAATCATGATTTCATAGACTCTAATGTTGGATCGAAGACCCACCATATTCCAAAAATCAATATGAGGAAGTTTGATGGCAAGGATCCTGCAACATGGATACTACAGATGGAGCAACTTTTCAATTTCAATAATGTGCAAAACACACAAAAGGTACGTATTGAAACTTTATATTTGGAACCAAATCTGTTTGTATGGTATCAATGGCTTTGCTCTCATAAACAGATTATCACTTGGGAAATTTTTATGAAAGAATTGACAATACATTATGAGGATACAAAAGCAACACTTTTTTTAGCCAATTGATAAGTCTCAAACAAAAGGGTTCAATAATGGAGTACATTGAGGAGTTCCAAAAATTGAACATAAGGGTAAAGAATATTCTAGAGGAGCATAGGATTGATGTGTTCATAGGGACTTTAAAGGATAATATCCAACATGATGTTCACCCTTAGGAACCTGATTCATTAGAGAAGGCATTCAGGTTAGCAACAAAAATGGAAAGCAAAATTATGGCAACCAGGAAGCATACCACTGACAACTATAAAGATGGAAGTGTTGTTGCCCCTAGTCTTCCACAACCTATAAGGTTGAAACCACAACAACTGGAAGAAAAAAGAGCAAAAGGGCTTTGTTATAGTTGTGATAGAAAATACACTAAAGGTCATAAGTGTGCTAAGAAGAAATTATTCTACATAGATTGTGAAGAGGAAGAAGAAAAGGAGCAAGAAAGGTCAAAAGAAGAGGATATACTCCAGGAACAAAGCCTAGATAAAGAAGAAATGAATCTGACCATATATTGTAATGCATTGGTTGGAATTACCACTCCTCAAACCATCAAGATAGAAGAACAAATCAAGAATAAAAAGGTAATAGTGTTGATTGATTCAGGAAGTACCCACAATTTTATTCATTGTAAGGTAGCAAAAGAATTGAATTGCTTCCTATATCCAGCACCAGAGTGTTAAGTGATGGTTGCAAATGGAGGAACAATAAATTTTTTGGAAAGTGCCATAATATCAAGCTATCCATGGGAGAATATGTATTGACTAGCCCAATGCTTTCCATTCCAATGGGAGGTGCTGATGTTGTACTAGGAGTCCAATGGCTACAATCCGTGGGTACAATAGCTTTTAATTTTCAAGAACTTTTCGTGAAATTTTATGTGGAAGGAAAGGAAGTTGAATTAAGGGCTATTGTAGGGAAACCGGGAAAGATAACCAACTCTAACGGTATGATAAAGCTTATAAAAAAGGAACAAAGAGGTGTAATTGCACAATTATGTTCGCTAGATGTTTCCACATCAAAATCATCTATTTCTCCAGATCTCCAAAAAGTCTTGGACAATCATTCCAAGGTATTTGATACTCCCAAAGTTCTCCCACCTATTCGTGATCATGATTATGCTATTCATTTGATTCCAGGAAGTGTTCCTCCAAACATCAGGCTGTACAGATATCCCTATGCCCAAAAGAGTGAAATTGAATGTATGGTTGCAAAATGCTAGAGGCTGGTATAATTCAACCTAGTCAAAGTTCTTTCTCTGCTCCAGTAGTATTGGTGCACAAGAAGGATGGATCATGGTGCATGTGTCCAGATTATAGGGAGCTCAACAAGCTCACTATTAAAGATAAGTTTCCCATTCCTGTCATTGATGAATTACTGGATGAATTGCATGGATCAATTTACTTCACCAAGTTGGATCTTCTTTCAGGATATCATCAAATTGGAATGAAGACTGAAGACATTCTGAAAACAACATTTAGAACTCATGAGGGTCATTATGAATTTTTGGTCATGCCTTTTGGCCTTACCAATGCACCTTCTACATTTCAAGGTTTGATGAATTCCATTTTCAAACCCTTCCATAGAAAAATTTTGTTAGTATTTTTTGATGATATACTAATTTACAACGAGTCTTGGAAGGATCATGTTGAACATGTTGACAGGGTGCTACAACTATTAGAGGAGAAACAATTATATGCAAAAAGATCCAAATGTTTCTTTGGAGTACAAGAGGTGGAATATCTGGGTCATACTGTATCTCATGAAGGAGTTAAGGTAGACCCTAGCAAAATTAAAGCCATTAAGGAATAGAAAATCCCCACATCCATAAAGCATTTGCGAGGATTTCTGGGGTTGACAGGGTATTATCGCAAGTTTGTTAAGAATTATGGGAGAATAGCAGCAACTCTAACAACATTATTGAAGAAAGATGCATTTTCATGGACTCCAGAAGCAACAAAGGCCTTTGAACATCTTAAAGAGGCAATATGCCAAGCACCGGTCTTAGCTACACCGGACTTCACAAAAACCTTTATTGTGGAATGTGATGCTTCAGGAAATGGAATTGGTGCTGTTTTAATGCAAGATGAAAGACCCATTGCTTTTGAAAGTCGTCCAATCAAGGGAAAGTTTTTACACAAAGCTATTTATGAGAAGGAAATGTTGGCAATACTACATGCACTTAATAAATGGCGACCCTACCTAATGGGAAGACACTTCAAGGTAAAAACAAATCTTGATAGCCTTAAATACTTTTTAGAACAAAGATTATCCTCTGAAGAGCAACAAAAGTGGGTCACAAAGATGTTGGGTTATGACTTTGAAATCATCTACAAAAAAGGGAAGCAAAATGTGGTGGCAGATGCACTCTCAAGAAAGGATGAGGATGTGGAAGCATAGTTGTGCACCATTTCTATTATCCAACTAGATTGGATAAACGAAGCAAGGGAGGAATGGAAGAATGATGAAGAAGTGTGGGAACTTATTCAAAAGTTACAACAAGATTCCAGTACATCTGATACATTTAGTTGGAAAAATGATTCGTTATGGTACAAAGATCGCTTATACCTTTGTAAGAATTCCCAACTCAAACAAAAGATTCTTATGGAATTGCACACTTCTCCCTTAGGAGGGCACTCAGGATTTTTAAAAACTTACCACAAGGTTAAGAAGGAATTTTTTTTGGATGGCCTTAAATCAAATATTCAAAAGTTTGTGGCGGAATGTTTGGTTTGCCAACAAAATAAAGTTGAAACAATTAAGACCGTGGGTCTATTACAACCTTTATCCATTCCAAGCCAATGTTGGGAGGAGGTTTCAATGGATTTTATCACAGGTTTACCCAAGTCTGAGGGAAAGAGTGTCATCATGGTGGTAGTTGACAGACTTACCAAGTATGCACACTTTTGTGCATTATCACATCCATTTAAAGCCAATACAGTTTCTATTGCATTTATGGAAACAATTCAAAAACTACATGGAAACCCAAAGATTATTATAAGTGACAAAGATCCCATTTTCACTGGAAATTTTTGGACAGAATTATTTTCTTGTCTCAGTACTCAGTTAGCTCATAGCTCATCTTATCATCCTCAATCTGATGGGCAAACTGAGATAGTAAACAAATGTTTGGAAGGATATCTTCGTTGCTTTGTATTTGATAAACAGACACAATGGGTCAAATGGTTGCCTCTGGCTGAATGATGGTATAACACTTCCTTCCATACAACAACAAAAATGACCCCATTTATGGCACTTTATGGATATCAGCCACCATCCATCACATCATATTTAAGAGAAAATTCTAAGGTTCAAGCAGTGGAACATCACATCAAGCATCAACAACAAGTCCTCCAACTCTTAAAGGATAACCTCGTGTTGGCGCAGAATAGAATGAAACAATAGGCAGATCAACATCGCAGTGAAAGAAGTTTTGATGTAGGTGATTGGGTATTCCTACGGCTACAACCATATAAACAAATGTCCGTCAAGCAAGCTAAGAAGGATAATAAATTATCACCAAAGTATTATGGTCCATACAAGGTATTGCAAAAGATTGGTACTATGGCATACAAATTGGAGCTTCCTACAACTTCTCGAGTGCACCCAGTTTTCCATGTTTCATGTTTAAAGAAGGTTATAGGCGATAAGCTCTCAGTTCAAACAATATTACCTGAACTTGACGAGGAGGGAAAAATTATATTGGAACCGGAAGCAGTCACAGAAACAAGAACTCGACAACTACGAAATCGATCAATTTCGGAGTATCTCATAAAGTGGAAGAACTTATCTGCTGAAGATTCCACATGGGAGGATGAGAATTTTACACAGAAGCATTCATACCTGCAATTGATGGATGGAATTAGATGTTATTGATGCATTTTGATGTTTGGCATTTTTGTTATGTTATCTTGGAGCTTATAAATGCAATTGTTATGGATGGAGATACTCATAGTTCCTTGTAAGTGTGTTTTTGATGCTATTGCATTTCTAATGTTTGGGGTATCTTTTAATAATCTCACTTTTCCCCTAAGTTAATGTGAATTCATGAAAAGCATTGGATTAGTGAAAGTATTGCATGTGTTACTCATTAGGGAATGTGAGCGAATGTTCCTAGAAGCTTGTTTATCTTGTATCCTCGAAACTCCAGCATTTCCTACCCAAGGAAGTATAAATTCCTTTTGTAGTTGAATTGTTGCCTCCTAGGGTTAGTGAACGCTACATAGGGCTCCTTGGTAGAGCGAAGTTCTTTCATCAAAGATAATATTGACTCCATTTCTCCCAATTGTCTAGGCACTAGTCCTAAACCTAGTTGATCAACCCTAAACCATCCTCTTTTCCTCTCTTTTCAAATTTTATACCCTAACCCTAGAAGGTCACTTAGGGAATAGTATGAATTTCTTTAGGATGTGTGTCTTTAAGAGCGATTTGGTAGGAAACTACACTGATGATTCCTCTATTTTCCCTCCCAATTTGTGGCAATTCTCGTGTCTAGTTTAGGAAAAATCCTAAACACTAGTTTCAAAATTTATTTTACCCTTAAGCTTATTTGGTTAGCGACATTTCCAAATGTCATTTTATCTTGAAAAGTTAGAGGAAGTTAATCATTCTTTGACCTCTCTCATCCTTGCTTGACCTAGGGATCTCATTGAAGATTAATCCTCTTGTAATTTTGCAAACCTTAGGCCTCACTTGGATTCTCCTAGGTCTCTCTTGTGGTCCCAAACCTTTACATGGTTTTTTTTCTTACATAACCCTAAGATAGGTCCTTCCCATTCCCTTAGGAAGCCTCAGAATAATCAATATCTCTTGTATTGTTAATATCTTTTCCTATTAGGTCTAGGTCTCCTCCACAAGCCTTTCTTGGAGATCCATTAGCTTCTCCTTGAAGAAATTGAGCCATTATTTGAGTCTTTCATTTTAGTGGGCTTTGGCAATCACAATATACCTTTCTATTGGTTCTATCATTCAAGTGATTTCCCTTATGCCAAGACTCCTCTCATTAGTGAAAGTCCATAAAGAGCAGGGGGCATTGATTGAGTTGACAATGGGTCTTTGTCCCATTGTTGTCATTTTGTCTAGTAGTTGTCCCTTAGGTACCCTTCCTAGGACCCCTGCTAGATTGCTTGGCAACATTTTGGCGCCGTTTCCGGGGATACGAGACGTGTGTCTTATTCCCCATACAAAAATATTGACAATATCATTTCAATGACTCCATTGGAAGAGCAAATCCCTAGTTCTTCGTTGAACTTTAAATTCAATGCTTGTAGGGTGAAGCAAGCATATATCAAGGCATGAAGAATTTAGCCTGGCGACTCCACATTTGCTCCAATATAAAAACTTGAAAAATGGCCCAGAGTGAAAGAGAATTTTTCATTGACTTTCCCTATCATGACCTTGATCCTAGATATTTTCAAATATTGCAGGAAAGATAAGGTGAATGGAATGAATTTTGCAAGAATGCGGTCAAGCATGAGGGCGAGGATTTCTTACATGACCTCTATAATAGGAAGAAGGAATACCTCTATGATGTACAATAAGAATACAAATAAAATCCCTCTGACTATCTTTTTCTTGAGCTTGCCTATTACATTGGTGCATTTAAATCCTGGCGTCATGCAATCAAAGAAGAATATGGATCCTTTCCCGATGAATATTTGGATGACCAAGATGGCCAAGAAAGCAAGGATGACGTGGAGGAATTGTCAATTGAAAATTTGGGAATCAATAGCAATGATATGGAAAGCATCTGCTCTAGGGAGGATGATGAAGATCTGGACCTAGAGAGCCTCTAGGCATTGCAAGAAAGGATGATGGAATATGGAGAATCTTGCAAGTAACTTGTAGAAAAATATAACACCATGGATCTCTTCTCCAATTTATAAAGAGAGAGGCTCTATGAGATAAGATGCAAATATATAGAAAATACTAAGAGAACCCATCTCGTCAAACCTTATTTCCAAAACTATGTGGTAGAAACCTTGAATTCTATTGTTCGAGAGAAGGAAAAGGAAGAGGAGGTTTGACAACCTTGGCGACATGAAATAGGTAACAAAGGATGGTATTATTCTAAGGAATGTCATGATAATCAAGAAAATAAAGAATCTATGGATTAATTTGTTAATCAAGGTTATCATTGATGTCAATATGGCATTATTGGGATGGAAAATAATCTTGTGATGCATATTATGATGATGTCCCTTCTCATGATGACAATTCCCTCTTGTTTGATAAGGATGCCATTAATGAAGATATTAAGCCACTAAGAATATGTCTTGTCCTAGATGCTTGAACTAACCATGAAGACACCATAACGTCATGTATCCTTGCTCTTGATGAAGGAGCCCTAGAAATCATGATGATGTTCTTACTCTTGATGAAGAAGCCTAGAACCTGGATGATGTCCTTACCCTTGATATTGAAGGACTATACATGAATGGCCACACTTGATGATTTCATACGTGATGGCACTTGATTAAGGTCTTGATGACATGGAAAATGATTGGAGACATGACACGAAGGACTTGGAAATCTCCTAATGGAAAATTAATAAATGTTGCACTATGGTTGGTCACATATCACTGCACTATCATGAATTCTAAATACACTATCATGGTGACATGTATGACTTACATGATGACAAATCACTTGGGGAAACACTAATAACCTCTTGTTGTCCTAATCATCAAGATATAATGACCTATTGTTGTTCTAATCATCTTCTGCACTAAAGATTTCAAGAGAAGTCACAAAGAAAAATAAATTTGGACAGCTTGAAGGCATCCTTTCAAAATGTATCCTACACCATCTTAAAGAGGATTTTTTCCTCTTTCTAATGAGATCTTACTTGGCCTGAAAATCAAAATAGTTTGGGAGATATGATTTTTTTAAGTTAAGAATATTATTCTCGACAATAAGCCAACCTATACTTAGACATTCATGTCAGCCTAACTACAAAAAGACGTGTCCCTTCATTTCAAGGTGAAATCCTATATAAATACGTCGTCTAACACCTCATTTTAACCATAATTTCAATGATTAATTTAGAGAAGGAGTACAGAAAGAGAAAGGAGGCCAAAGAAGACAGAGAATTATTGTTTGGGCATAGTTATGGTGTTAAGATTTATTCTTCAAAGTCAAAGACAGTCACCCAGGACTAGAAGATTATAGTTTTTGAATTTATAGTGATAAAAATATCTATGAGGCTCAGAATTGTTGGAGAGGTCAAGTAAAATTTAGAACTGTTGGAAAACACTTTGGAGGGCTTGGTCAGGCAAGCAACCTCTTGTTTAGTCTCATTACTAAATACCTTGTTTCCTAAATCTCAGTCTATACTCCTGTAGAAGCTTGGATAGATGTCTATTTGAGGATAGTCCTATGGAACACTGCAATGCGAATGTGGAAACAACAAACATCGCAATTGTGAACAAACTTCAACTTTGTTGTACAACAAAACTTCGACCTCAGCCTAGTTTGTGGATATGTGGCATAAAGATTCGACCTATGATACTTGTGGTGTATAGATTTGTGACAAACTTGTAGCCCTTCTTCACACAACCTTACAATTGAATAGAATTTGTTAAAGACTGTGTTTTGTATTTAGGCATCTTCTGAGGTAGATTATTGGATAGTTTTGAAGTTGTTTGTAATCCTCTCTTCTAGCCTCTTTAGAGTAGCTTGGAGCAATTGTTAAGTGTCTTTTGAAGGAGTTTTATTTATTTGAAACAGTGTTAGAGACCTATAGTTGTGAACCTTGGAGGCTTGT
Organism: Pinus tabuliformis; assembly: GCA_031772625.1. Taxonomy (NCBI): domain Eukaryota; kingdom Viridiplantae; phylum Streptophyta; class Pinopsida; order Pinales; family Pinaceae; genus Pinus; species Pinus tabuliformis. Next base: position 306,458,595 of record CM062807.1, read on the forward strand.
GCAAGTTGAAGAACTTGAAGACATTGAAGAGTGGAACATATGGGGATTTGCACCAGAGAAGTATTGGATCTTGAACAACTCCTTGGAGAATCCCATTGAAGACTCTCTTGAAGAAGCCCATTAAAGACACTCTTGGAGAAGCTCGTTGAATTCACTCTTGGAAAAGCTTATTGAAGCCATCATGAGGTGACCTTGAAGTTTTTGAATGGGTGCCATGAAGGATAGAAGAGACACCTTCATCTGAAGAGATCAAGGTTTTCATTGATTACATGGTGTGGAGACTAAGTGAAGGGATAACTGAAGATAAACAGGGCTCATTTAAGAATACATTGGGAGCCGTGAAGTTTAACGAAATATATCTTGACGAATTAAAGCAAAGGGTTGGAGCCCAAGAGGTTGGAGCCTCGTAGAAATAAGGTTGGTGCCTTGGAAGACAAAGTTGGAGCCCTAGAGGTTGGTTCCTTGTGAAGTCCAAGTCGGTGCATGACATACTACAAGTTAGAGCCTGGGAGATTGAAGATTGGTGTCTTCATCTAGGGGTTGGACCCTCTAAACGTAAGGTCGGTGCCTTGAGAAGATAGATTCAGTTCCCTAGAGGTTGGAGCCTCACAAAAGTCCAAGTTGGTGCTTGGCAACAAGTTGGAGCCTGGGAGTTTGAATATTGGTGTTTTCATCTAGGGTTGGAGCCCTATATATATTGTACTTGATTCATTGTAAAGATTATATTAGTGAAAGAATTTATTCCTATTGTTCATTTTGTGTTCTAAATATAAGTGATCTAACTGGTAAAAGTAACAATTGAAAAGAAATATTGATTCCCCCCCCTAGTATTTCCAACAATTGGTATCAGAGCCAGTACCTTCACTCAAAGCCTAACAGCTTGAAGGTCGATCATTAGAACATAAATGGCGAAGCCAAGGAAGAAAGTCTCCAATCCTCCTAAATATGTGTCTCCCTCAACCACCGAAATTGAAGTCAATCAATTTGTGAAGGCTCCATTATTCAATGGAAACTTTCATATATGGGAAGCAAGAATGAGGAATTTCTTAAACACTCAAGGCATTGAAGTCTGGAAATCGGTGATTTTTGATAGCGTGATGGATGGAGAATCCAAGGAACATAATACTAGAGCAATGAAATAAATCTTGAATGGGCTACCTGATTTTATGAAGTCCAATTTTGAAAAATGTTCACCAACAAAAGGTATATGGGATAAACTTCATGATCTTCACTCAAAAGGAGCGTTGACAATGATCTCTAGTCAAGAAAATGATGGAAAACAAGAAGTAAATCCAGATCCCATCAAGGAAGCTGAAGATAAGAGTGGTGACATCAAGGCTAAAGAAGGCCTAGAAGATGAAGAGAATGAATAAGATCTCCTCACTAAACTTATGACTGCCATGGAAGAGATTAACAATTTGAAAAAGGAAAATGAGGAACTTAAGTAGAAAGCAAAAATTGGTGACCAGGACAAGACAAGGAAGGAAGTTGACATTGTCAAGCTTCAAGTACAAGAAAGAGATAAGGAGCTCACCAAGATTAAGGAATAATTTCATCAAAACAAGAGAAAGCATCATGAAGAAGTCATATCCATGACAAATCAATTGGATAAGGCAAAGAAACGGGAAGATACCTTGTCAATCTACCTTGAACAAAGGCATAAGAGCTTGAACAAACTTGAAGCAAAGATTGGTCAATACAAGGAAGAGGTCTCCTACCTTAGATCTCAACTAGAAGAAGCAAGGAAACAAGCAAAAGGAGCTGAGAAGATGATGGAAGATTTGACATTCATAGAAGGACAAGTTGATGAAACAGAAAAGGGGAGAAACACCATGATATGCCAACTAGAAGAAAAGGATGATGACATCATCAAGTTAAAGTTAGAAATCACTTGTCTTAAGGCTCAATCATGTGAAGCAACCAAGATGATGGGAGAAATGAAGAAGCAACTAGTTATGAAAGATGAATATTGTAAAAAGTTGAAAGGAGAAATTGTCTTTCTTAAAAAGGAAGTTGACTTGTTGAATAAGAAATTGAAAAGCTCTCAAACCCTAGATGACATCTTAAGTCATCAAAGGTCTCCCCTTGATAAGTCAGGCCTTGGCTATGCAGGTGAATCCTCAAGCAAGAAGGAAAATGCTTCAAACAACAAGGATTTGAGCAAGCTGGGAAGAAATGTTGATGCTCCCAGTTCCAGCAATGGCAAGTGTCAAGTTGACATTGGAAGAAATCCTACTCCAAGAAGAAATGCTGAAGGTGTTAATGACGCTAGAAGTAATGATTATCATCAAATGATCCCAAGGCAAAAAGAATTCAAAAGTACAAAAAGGAAACCTTCTTCTTCCAGGTACCAAAGTGTATTTCTTGGTTATTTCTATTCTTGTACAAACTTTGGGAACATGGCAAAATATTGTAGGGCATATCCCAAAGATAAATATAATGGTCCCCGTCAATCTCTGAAAAGCAATTTTGCAAGAAGAAGTTATGAATTCTTATTCAAGAACAACATAGAGTGCTTCAAGTGTCATAACATTAGACATATGGCATGTGATTGTAACTTAGCTTGGGACCCTACACAAGCTAGAACCATGCCAGAGAAGAAAGTTACACAAGTATGGAGAAAGAAGCAAATTGAATCCAGAAGTATCTTGAACTCACCAGCCAACAACACATGTTGTTGACTTGATGATGCCATCCTTGATATTCCAAGTGTTTGATAATGAGACTCTGCCAAAGGAGACCATGCATACTGTTAGGGGGAGCTTATGATTCTTAATCATTCTTGCAGAAGTTATCTGTGAATGGGTCCTATGAAATTCTTGATGAGTCACACACGGACAATCATATTTTGATAGATCATCTCTTGGGAGAAGCTCCATTGAAGAACATGATTCCTTACTTATCCGATGGACTATTGTTGAAGATTTCTTCCACTTGATCACAAGGTAGAAATATTTCTTGTCTAAAGAAGCTAGAGGAGTTTATGCAGGCAGGGGGAGTTGGTTCATCACATAAAGAAATGTAAACACATCTATCATGGACCACATTTCCAGAAGGAAGAGCACCATGACAGGGGGAGTAAAATACCTATGAAAAACTACTTTTCATGAAGAAAAGAAGCAACTTAGTAGGGGGAGTACTTGGGCACCCCGTTTTCCATTGATGTCAAAGGGGGAGAGAATGTTGGAAGGGAAAGACTATTGCCATCAATGACAAAGGGGGAGATTGTTAATTAAGGTTGTCATTGATGTCAATATGGAATTATTGGGATGGAAAATAATCTTGTGATGCATATTATGATGATGTCCCTGCTCATGATGACAACTCCCTCTTGTTTGATAAGGATGCCATTAATGAATATGTCAAGCTATTAATTATGCCATTAATGAAGATGTCAAGCCACTAAGAAGATGTCTTGTCCTAGATGCTTGAACTAACCATGGAGACACCATAACCTCATGTATCCTTGCTCTTGATGAAGAAGCCCTAGAAATCATGATGATGTTCTTACTCTTGATGAAGAAGCCTAGAACCCAGATGATGTCTTTACCCTTGATATTGAAGGACTATACATGAATGAACACACTTGATCATGTCATACATGATGGCACTTGATGAAGGTCTTGATGACATGGACAATGATTGGAGACATGACATGAAGGACTTGGAAATCTCCTAATGGCAAATTAATAAATGATGCACTATGGTTGGTGACATATTACAACACTATCATGAATGCTAAATACACTATCATGGTGACATGTATGACTTACATGATGACAAAGCACTTGGGGACACACTAATAACCTCTTGTTGTCCTAATCATCAAGCCCTAATGACCTATTGATGTTCTAATCATCCTCTGCACTAAAGATTTCAAGAGAAGTCACAAAGAAAAAGAAATTTGGACAGCTTGGAGGTATCCTTTCAAAATGGATCCTACACCAACTTAAAAATGATTTTTTCCTCTTTCTAATGAGCTCTTACTTGGCCCAAAACTCCAAATAGTTTGGGAGATATGAATATTTTAAGTTAAGAATATTATTCTGGATAGTAAGCCGACCTACACATAGACATTCATGTCAGCCTAACTACAGAAAGACATGTCCCTTCTGTTCAAGGTGAAATCCTATATAAATACAATGTCTAGCACTTAATTTTAACCATAATTTCTATGATTAATTTAGAGGAGGAGTATAAAAAGAGAAAGGAGGCTGAAGAAGACAGAGAATTATTGTTTGGGCATAGTTATGGTGTTAAGATTTATTCTTCAAAGTCAAGGACAGTCATCGAGGACTGAAAGATTAGAGTTTTTGAATTTATAGTGATAAAAATATCTATGAGGCTCAGATTTGTTGGAGAGGTCAAGTAAAATTTAGAACTACTGGACAGTCACTTTGGAGGGCTCGGTTAGGCAAACAACCTCTTGTTTAGCCTCATTACTAAATACCTTGCTGCCTAAATCTCAGTCTATACTCCTATAGAAGCTCGGACAGGTGTCTATTTGAGGATAGTCCTGTGGAACACTGCAACTCGAATGTGGAAGCAACAAACGTTGCAATTGTGGACAAACTTCATCTTTGTTGTACAAAAAAACTTCGACCACAACCTAGTTTATGGATCTGTGGCATAAAGATTCGACCTGTGATACTTGTGGTGTTCATATTTGTGATAGACTTGTAGCCCTTCTTCACACAGCCTTGCAAATGAACAGAATTTGTTGAAGACTGTGTTTTGTATTTAGGCATCTTTTGAGGCAGATTATTGGACTGTTTTGAAGTTGTTTGTAACCCTTTCTTCCAGCCTCTTTAGAGCAGCTTGGAGAAGTTGTTAAGTGTATTTTGAAGGGGTTTTATTTACTTGAAACAGTGTTGGAGACCTATAGTTGTGAACCTTGGAGGCTTGTGCAAGTTGAAGAACTTGAAGACATTGAATAGTGGAACATTTGGGGATTTGCACAAGAGAAGTATTGGATCTTAAACAACTGCTAGGAGAAGCCCACCGAAGACTCTCTTGAAGAATCCCATTAAAGACATTCTTGGAGAAGCCCATTGAAGTCACTCTTGTAAAAGCTTATTGAAGCCATCATGGGGTGACCTTGAAGTTTTTGATTGGGTACCATGAAGGACAATGGAGACACCTTCATCTGAAGAGATCAAGGTTGTCATTGGTGACATTTCATGGAGACTAAGTGAAGGGATAACTGAAGATAGACAGGGCTCATTGAAGAAGACATTGGGAGATGTGAAGTTCAACCAAATATATCTTCACGAAGTAAAGCTAAGGGTTGGAGCCCAAGAGGTTAGAGCCTCATAGAAACAAGGTTGGTGCCTTGGCAAGTCCAATTCGGTGCTTGGCATATTATAGGTTAGAGCCTGAGAGATTGAAGATTGGTGTCTTCATCTAGGGGTTGGACCCTCTAAATTCAAGGTCGGTGCTTTGAGAAGATAGGGTTAGTTCCCTAAAGGTTGGAGCCTCACAAAAGTCCAAGTTGATGCTTGGCAACATGTTGGAGCCTGGGAGTTTGAAGATTGGTGTCTTCATCTAGGGTTGGAGCCCTATATACATTGTACTTGATTCATTGTAAAGATTATATTAATAAAATCATTTATTCCTATTGTTCATTTTGTGTTCTAAATATAAGTGATCTAACTGGTAAAAGTAACAATTGAAAAGAAATACCGATTCACTCCCCCTCTCTTTAGGGAATTTTCCATATTGATGTACCTATTCACACTGTTGAAAGGAAATATTATTATTTTCCCATAGATGAAGAAGGGTTGTTGGAAGTAGATGGAAAGAGCCCCATTTATGATATTGATGATGCCATCGACAAGAGCCTTGCTTTTTCTTGCCTCCTCCATGATCCTAAGCATATAGTCACATTGTCCATGAGCCATTTCCTCACCTTTTCTAATACCATATTTTATATGGATGAAGCCTTTTCCCCTCCAGAGTATGATGTTGAGGAAGATACACTCATTAGATGTATCCCTTATTCCCAGTCATACCCTCAGTATTGTGAGTACACAATCATTTCCCCTTTTCAATCTAATCATCATATCCAGCAATCTCTTCATTGTTTCTCTCCATGTACCTGGTCTCCTTTTCCTTCCCATCATGAACTTGGGGCGATCACAGAGTATGAAATTATAAACAATGATTAAGATAGGGAGTTCTTAATCTTGGTCATTCAATCATTCCTTTTGTTCTTGCAAGAAAGGCTTCAAAACTCTAAATTGGTATCCTTCCCCTCATACAAGACTCCTTCCTACACCATATGGATATCATATTTTCCTGCCTCCCACCAACATCATCCTCCATATGATTGTTTTTATGTTGTATTTTTGGTTTATTACACAAGTAATCATATAGGCAAGTATTCTCCAATTGATCTAATTATATGTTGGTTGCATTGGATTTATGATTACACTTAGCATTTGCTTGATGTCATATGCATGTTAGAGTAGGATGCATTGCATGTTGATTTTTGCATTATAACTAACATCATATTATGTTATCATGCTAGATTAGGTGAATTCAAATTAAATTTTCATTCTCTATTATATTTTGTTTCTTGTTTATTTTATGGACTAACAAAAGCACCGATGATCAAATGACGCCATAAAAACATGTTGCCACGTGTGCTTAACTTTGATGTGCAGGTAATAGGTCTACAGTCCCAAGAGATTGCTGGTGTTGTCATAACCTCCCTGTTCGATTACATGATTTGTGAAATTTACTTGAAGCTCATGTCCCAATTGGAGCTATATGTTACCCACCATGAGTGGGTGACCCCTATAAGATGATGTTTTGCTCCTAGATTTGTCTTCAGCCGATAGCCAACAACCCCTTACATACACTAGATAGCTCAATGTGACACCTTTCTTCACCACCTGAGCCATCCATTATGTGCCTTCACCCATCTATTTTGATTGTATGTTTGAAGTTCAACCTTCCAACCCTAAATATATGGATTTTCATTATGTAGTTAGGTGTTTATGCTTGCTTTCCTTGGACACATTTGGACATGGATTAGTAGGGGAATTCAATGGAAATAATGGCCTTGGTCTATACTCTTGTTCCCTTTTCCCAACTTGGTGGTTAATCTTATATCCTATTCTCATGGGATCTCCTCTATTGGCTTATAGCTTTAGGAGTGGCACTACATGGGAAACCTTGATTTTGGTTGTGTGTTCCCGCTTCCCGACACCATAAGTATCACTCCCCTCTGCTCATTATAACCCCATTCACACTTTTCCCATTCGGTTCCACATTTTTCCATTGGATCCATAAGGAGTTAGCCTCCCCTCCCCTTGTACACACCTTGGATAAGGCCTAGAACGATGCCCCAAAGGTTGATGTAGCTAAAAACAAATAAAAAGCATAATTTTTCCACTTATAATAGGAAATGTACCACAAAATGCAAAATATGGTCGGGACATAAGAATTTAGCATGTGGGAAAAATCAAAACATGAGCTCTACACCCTATCATTATGGCCATCACCCTTGTTCCTAGAGCCTCTATGAGTGCCCCTTGCATCATTAAGGAACCCTTTATTGTCCCAACCCCTAGTGGGTGATGAAATTCCAAACCTTAAGGGGGTAATCATTGCTTTATCATGCACACCATTCTCTCATCCCTTGGAGCCCTGAGCAGTTAAAAGAAAGAAAATTCGATAAAAGGAAAAAAGGCATATGAAGAAGGGTGGAAAAAAAACAAAGGCTGGGGTAAATCATGTACCACGATTTCTCCCTCCTACATCCATACACCCATGTGTGGGCTTCCCTCATTATAACTACCCTTGTACAATGGCATGTGGCTTGGAGCCTTCCCTATTGCCTCACTTCATTCCACCATCATTCTACAAGACACCTGCCATTTGACGAATGTACCATGGACCTGTCACTCCCTTAGAGGCTAAAACCACATAATAGTGTCCTTTATTAACCTCTATTCTTGAGCTTGGTGACACTTGTACAGTCTAAAGCCCATTAGGAAAGGTATGCCATTATGAAGTGTCCATTTTTTCTCTTGATTAGTAACCTTATTTACTCAATTGCACCAATGAATTGTTGTACTAGAAGGTAAGGAGACTCATTAGATCTTATACAATATTGTAGGTGGGTATCCATTTGGACTTGGTCTCCTTACATAGGGTCTAAGCCCCCTAGAGGGTAACAATGGCACTTGTAGGGTGAGTGTTGAGACCCATGGGCCTCCACCACCACAAAGCATTGAATGCCACACCATGGGCCTCCATCACCAAAAAGCATTGAAGGCCACACCATGGGAATTTTCAACACCACACATTACCTGTTCATGCCCCATCTATACAAAGATGATGATGCACTTGGACCACATTTCCCAACCGAACACACATTTGCGCATGACACTTAACAGCTGATCCAGGGCCCATATGGGGTGTTGTCTCATCCAATGAGACATGGGAGGGCTTGTATCATCATTCTGACCCTTTTTGATGGAGCATCGACATGTTTGATCTAGTTGGAGACCCATGAGACCATTCATTATGCCCCACAACCACATGGGAGCACCACGAGTTTTTTTCTTGGAAACCAAGGGTCCACCCCCTTAGTTATCAGTTTGAGAGACCTCCTCTTAATTTTGGCACATGGAGGTCATATCTTGGCATTCCAACAACCCTTTGCACCATTATTTTATCATTTCGACCTCATTAGGAAGGCTTATTTTATACTTTTTAGCTATTTGGTGGGCTTGTCACCAAAAGGATTGCTATTTTGCACATTAACGTTATTTTTTGGGACTTATTAGGCTAATTAGACCAAATCGAACTCCTAAAGGCTCATATAAATATAAGGAGATCCTCATTTGTAACTCATCATCATTTGGATTGGTATTTTCTCTTGTAAAAGAATTCAAATCTGTAATTGATGGACGAAATTGGATGTTGTTGATGCATTTTGATGTTTGGGATTTTCACTATCTTATCTTGGAGCTTCTAAATGCAATTTTTATGGATGGATATGCTCACATTTCCTTCTAAGTGTGCTTTTGATGTTATATATTTATGTTATTACATGTCAAATGTATGGGATACCTTTTTATAATCTCATTTTTACCCTAATTTAATGCAAATTCATGAAAATCACTAGATTAGTGAAAGTATTGCATGCGTTACTCATTAAGGAATGTGAATGAATTTTCCTAGAGGTTTGTTTATCTTGTGTCCTCGAAACTCCATCATTTTCTCTCAATGAAGTATAAATTCCTTTTGTAGTAGAGTTGCTTCCTCCTAGGGTTAGAAAAAGCTACATAGGACTTCTTGGTAGAGCAAGTTCTTTCATCAAAGCTAATCTTGACTCCATTTCTCCCAATTGTCTAGGCACTGGTCTTAATCCTAGGTTATCAATCCTAAACCATCCTCTTTTCCTCTCTTTTTAATTTTTCTTCACTAACCCTAGAATGTCACATAGGGAATAGTGCGAATTTCTTTAGTACGTATGTATTTAAGAGCGAGTTGATAGGAAATTGTGTTGGTGAGTCTTCTACTTACCCTCCAAATTTGAGACAATTCACGTGGCTAGTTTAGGAGAAATCCTAAGTCCTAGTTTCAAAATTGATTTTACCCTTAAGATTCTTTGGTTAGTGGTATTTCCAAAGGTAATTTTCTCTTGAAAAATTGGAGGAAGTTAATCATTATTTGACCTTTGTAATCCTTGATTGACCTAGGGATATCATTGAGTATCATTCTTCTTGTAATTTTGTAAACCCTAAGTCTTGCTTGGATTCTCCTAGGTCTCTCTTATGATACCAAACATTTATTTTGTTGTTGTCTTACATAAAATTAATATGGGAATTTTCCATTCCCTTAGTAACCCTCTGACTAAGGAGTATCCCTTGTATTGTTAGTATCTTTTACTCCTAGGTCTAGGTGTCCTCCACAAGCCTTTCTTGGAGAGACACTAGTTTCTGTTTGAAGAAATTGAGTCATTATTTGAATCTCTCCTTTGAATGGGCTTTTGGAATCACAATATACCTTGATATTGATTCTATCATTCAAGTGATTTCCCTTATACTGGGACTCCTCCAATTGGTGAAACTATGTAAAGTGCAGGGGACATTGATTGAGGTGACAACGAGTGTTTGTCCCATTGTTGTCATTTGGTATAGTATTTGTCCCTTAGGTACCCATCCTAGGATCCATGCTAGGTTGTGTGGAAAAAATATGATAGGAGCATAAGTAATCCAATAGTATGGTGGGAATTTTATGTATCATAGGCCCTAGAATTGCAAAATTTCCCAATTCCCATCTTAAGCTAGGGATCAAGAGCATCATTGTGTGAAATGTATTGGAGTTCCTTTGACCATATTCATTCCAGGAAAATAAATAGATTATTTTTTGGAAGATTAGAAGATCTTATTTATGTTCGTAGTAAATTATAGTTGACTTTAAGTAATGTGACTAAAGACTCATCCAATTCTTTTACTCCATGGATCAATCTTGTTCCAAATGCATTAAGGGATGAAGATGATATTCACATTGACAATGATAGTGCTAGTGTTGAATCCAATTTTGATCATGCTTCTAGTGGATTCACACCCCCAATGTTCTTGATGATATAGAACTTTTGATGTAACAATTGGCCAATAAAACTTATGTTCCTATTTTAGTTTTCTTTTTGCATGATAATTTTTATAAAACTTTTCTATGTTGTCTTCATGATTTTAATATTATGTTTTATGAACTTGTTTTTAGACTTTGATTAAGGAAATGTGTTTCTAGAACATATATTTAATGGTTAATCATGTTTGCATTCTATTTTCATTTCTATCATATGTGTTTAGTGAGAGTGTATACACACACACACACACACAAACACATGTTGGGAATAATACTGAGAGGGTGGGGGGGTGTGAATCAGTATTTACAAATCAATAACTTTTTCATTTCCATAATCAGATTTATATATGCTACTTCATTGAAGGGAACTCGCGTGCGCACGCAACTGTTCTTAAGGCAACCAACGTATATCCAGTGAACTTATGATTCAATTAATTCATCATATGTTGATCTTGAATCAGTGCACTAGTACTTTATTAAACATTAAATAATAACCATGTGCAATAATAACAGAATAAACCATCACACATAAGAAACACACACGAACACCATGATTTAAGGTGGAAACCCAATGCGGGAGAAAAACCACCTATTGTTGTTGTCTCTGTCTTCTTTTAATATAAAGAATAATATGTTTACAATCTTGTACTGGTGCAGAATCATACCGGTATGTAGGCACCCACCTACAGAAGGCTACAACCTTCTCTCTTTTTCCAAATTCTACTGGAAGGGAGCTACAACCCCCTTGCTCTTGTACTAGCCAATATGTTTACTAGTACATAGGCATCGACCTACAGAAGGCTACAACCTTCACTCGTTCTCCAACTGCTACTAGAGGGGAGCTCCAAGCCCCTGATCAAATCACTAGCCACTTCTGGTAGGAAGCTTTGACTTGCTCATTGAAGGTTCCAACCCTCAGTAACCTCTAGGGACCATGTTTCATAAATTTTCATAATGGATACTCCTCGTACACAACAACACAATATGCAGGCCACGTTTCATCAAATTTTCACACTGGACCCATTAGTAACATTGAAGCTCAAAATAAATCACAACTACAATACATCCATCAAATACATCTGTATCAACCAATCACTAAAACTCAATCATCAATCTCTGAATCAACCATCATTGAATCAATCAATCGTTGAAACCTCTGACATACTGAATCAAACAATCACTGAAACCTCTGACATACTGAATCAAACAATCACTGAATCTATGACACAACTGAATCAACCATTCATCCAAACTTAATAAAATTCAACAAAAAAACTGGAACATACAGATCACTGTAACCAGTACACAAATCTAAACCCAGAACATTGCATCAACAACCAGAACCAACTGTAACCTCAAAATTCATATGTCAGAATGTATACGCTCCTTCAATGAAGCCAACCTATGTGTATACGCTACTTCCTTTAGCCCAACTTGCATATACCTCTAAAGATACTGAATCATAAAACCTATGAACCACAAACTCTACCAATTAGTGACATTCTAAAGATCTATTATCATATTACAAAGTTCTAAACATATAGCAACAAGGATCACCCTTCTTTCTCAATCAATCAATCAATTAGAATCAATTTCCTTATACATTTAGTTCTACTTTCAGATCTAAGAAGACATCATTGACAAACGACAGTAAAACATCAACACTGATATGATAGATCAGTCATCCCTAAACATCAAGCTTTTCATTTACATACGCTACTTGGAAGAGCCGAACTAGTGTGTATACACACCTTCACTAAAGCGAACCAGCGTATAGATATGAAAATACTTACTTATAACTTCGGTGCAATTCCTGACTTCAAACATACCTAGATCATTACATATAAAGGATAAAATGTGTGTTAGAAATCATATCTAGCCTATGCATTATCATACCAGATAATGATAAGTCATTCTGATCCTGATCCATCATTAAATCTCATCCATTATCAAACACTCAGGTGCATACCTAGTCTAGATCAAGCAAAGCATTAGAAACCCATAAAATGCATATTTGCCTTTGATCTAACACTTCATAAGACATTCATTACTTGTGCTTTTAGCCCTTTGACCTTCTCCTCCTTATATACTTAGATGTTTTGTCAATACCTTGGATCAAAACCTCAAACCAAAACCTCAGACCAAAAACCTCGGACCAAAACCTCGGACCAATACCTCAGACCAAAACCTTGGACCAATACCTCACACCAAAAACCTTAGACCAAAACCTCAGACCAATACCTTGGACCAAAACCTCAAACCAAAACCTTGGACAAATACTTCAGACAAAAACTTGATTTTCCATCCCATGCACACTTTTCCTTCTGTGAGAGTGCATGCATACGTATACACTTCTTCTATTCTGGGAGCTTGCGTGTATATGCTATTTGGACAAGGTGAACCATCGTATACTTCTTAAACCATTCTCTCTCTTCAATTTCTTGATTCTGATCCATAGTCCTTTGTTCCTTCATCCTATTCTTTTGTACCATTACTTTGTTCCCTCTGAATAGACCTGTTATAATGTGATTTTCCATATTACTTTTGAAATGATTCCTTTGAACTGCCCTGCATTTTTTCACATCTATAAACACAACTACCATGCATTCTGTCACATCTGAAATCTCTCTGTAGATTCATCTAGTTACCATATACGAGTGAGTTGTTCTTCTACAAGTGGGTTTCCATCAAGTACAACACATGCATCATAATCTCCCCCTTTGGACATTATGGAAACCATATTGGTGTTGATTACTTCAAGCTGTAGAACCTGTTAGATGTATCAAGCAACACCATTCTTCCCCTTTGACATCAAGGGCAAAGGGAGGACCAAGATATTCTCTCCTTTTGAGATCAAGGGAAAACAGATGACCAAAATGAAGACTTCCATATCTGAACAACTGAATATGAACATTGATCATGCTCCCCCTAGGCACAAGCTGAATTCTCTGATTAAACTCCCCCTTTGTACATGCTGAGATGCACCAAACCATCCATGCTCCCCCTAAGAACATGCAGAGTCTGCAAAAATATTTTCCAATAGAATAACATGACTCTATAATTATAGATTTGAGGCTTCCGCGATCTTCATTTCATGTGGTGTTGTTTTCTGGATTCATCGCATTCATGATTTTATTGTATCGACATTTCGAACCAACCTCTGTGGTTCATCATTAGGATCAGAAGGATTAGATGTGTTAAAAAGTCAGATTATAATCTAATCTGACTTTTTCACACATCTGATCCTTCTGATCCTAATGATGAACCACAGAGGTTGGTTCGAAATGTCGATACAATAAAATCATGACTCTATAAATCAACTATGTGAGTATGACCTTCCTATCACCAATGACTCATACATACATCAATCTCCCAACCAAGTGGGGATATACCAAATTTGACTCATCTACCCAACCAAGTGGGGATATACCAATTGTTTATACATGACTGAAATATAGCAATTATTACATCATCCTTCCCATGCATAGTGGGGGTAAAAATTACATCATATGACCAAAAAGGACTCATTAAAAGACTATGACTAACAAAGACATATTATTACATCATGGGCCTTTATATGACCTTTACATCGAGTGACATACATGACATTTGTAGACCAAATATCTAAACAAGACCATGATAGTCATCAGCAACTATCATACACCTCATATGATCTGCAACATAAGCATCTATCAACAACATCTAGACCAACAACATGTATATGTCCATCATCAGTTACCAAGATATGACAATGTAAATATCATCAACATGTGACAAAGTATTCTGCATATAGATATCAACTCATCCTCTTGATCTCATCAAGATCAACTTGCTTCGTTTCCTTAGTAGAAAGAGCCTTATCATAACCTTCCATGAATCAACTAAGCATATGTCATATCTCCAAGCAGTAACATAAAATCATTCACATCATATCATATGTATGTGAAGACACCATAGTCATAACATCATCATCAAGAATTGCATGATATTTCCACAAGAACCCTCAATATATCAACCATGTATCATCACTAGGGAACAACCCACATCTGATAAGCATCAACAATGATAATCAACATATGTGAGTAGCAAACCTATCATCATAAAGTAAGAAGTCATCATTATGTGACTAATTAAGTCATGTCTTTGAATATCCATGTCTTCAAATAGCTATGTCTTCATGTGACCTGCAATAACATCATTCTCTTGGCCAACCAACAATATTTATCAATATGAAACTTAAATAATCATCCATGTATCCAGAATAATGTGTATCCATCAAAGAGATAGAAATATGTATCTAGCAACCCATGAGCTCATAGTCATTTGTCAAACTTTCTGGATACCATCAAGAGAAACAATCCTCAACCAATATATCATGTGAGAGATAAGAACTATGGGAATTCGACACTAGAACTGCAACATATGAACTTTATGCATGATTGAAATAGTCATCCACAATCATCCATAAATCTGATATGAATAACAACTATGTAACCCTAAGCAATACAAGTATCATCTGAGACTTTATCATAGGAAACTCATAATCACAACACAACATGATGTATCATTTAAACACTTCAGCCACATAAGAATCATCACCATTGATAAGAATCATTAAGTATCAAAGACTTATAAACATAATGCCAAAAATGCATTATTAGAAGCATAGCATATGCTCCCCCTGAGCCTGTGCCACCTGTTCACTGTTAGATCTGATCATTGCATATATCAGTAAGAATTATCAAGGCATCATCATCAATCAGATATACATCAAGTCATCAACAACTTATAAGGATCAAAAGCACTTCTAAATAACATCCACAAACTGTAGTCATCAATCATCAAGACATAAAAGATAATTGATAGTTGTATGAACCATATCAGATCATTTTTTTGAGTCTATCTCATTTCTTCTTCATCAAACCAACATATACGTGATTCTGCAACTTTGAACTTGTGTATATAGGTGACTTATCTTCATGATAACTGTGTATGAGGATTAGAACACTGAAATTTCATACTTTCAGTTCCTCCCGAGTCTGTTCTACCTGTGTACTGAGCTATGCGACAAATTTTTGGTTGTACTTATTTCTTCTTCCATACCTTGGAGTGTGATGATGTTTTCTCCTTTTGGTACGTTGGCCGAAATTTTCTCCTGCATTCTTTTTCTATATGCCCAAACTTGTTACAAACATAACATCTTATATGTTTCATATTCCCTCTATAGAAGTTAATGGCTTTGTGACCAAACATATTGCAAGAAAAAAAAATCCCTTAAAGTACCTGGAAGCTGATGATCTTTCTGTGTGACGATTATTAGCTTGAACCATTCCACTTCTGCATCTTGCTGCAACATGTCCAAAATTATGACATATAAAACATTCAACATTATTCATCAAAGGAAAGAATCGATTAGCACTTCCATGGTTATGAGTAAATGATTTTCTTTGAAGACTTTCTTTCCTTGGTCATTGATGGGGTTGACCTCTTATCTCCTTGTTGAGTATCTCAAATTTTGCACTAGAGTTCCTTGCTTCAATTTGTGAGCTAGATTCACCTTTAACAGTTCATGAAAACCAAAACCAGATTTGATGGAAGGAGACCTTTGACTACTAAGAATATCATCCAAAACCTTAGTACTATCTTGAAATCGTAATAGTTTATCCTTATCTTCTAATTTACCTTTTAGGATATCTACCACTACCTGATATTTCTCTTCCTTTTCAAGATACTGCTTCTTCATGATTTCTTCATATTTTATTCCTTCTTCCACTTGTTGTTTTAATTTAAGAATCTCATTTTCTTGTTCTTCATCTTCTTGAGGTAGTTCTTCATTCTGCTTATTTGAATTTTCAAGATCTTCTCTTAGAGAGACTATCTCATCTTCAAGACTTTTATAGTAACTGGATCTTTCTATAAGTTTCTTGATTGTTGTATCCTTCTCATTTACTTCATTTCTCAATGATGTTACTTCATCCTACAGCCTTTGACATTGATCTTCCTTTTCCTTGTACTGTTTCCTTACTTTGTTTCCTTCCTCCAATTGAGATTTTAATATGGTAACTTCTTCTTTGTAGGCACATTCCCTTTTATCAATTAGATCTTTTTGATCTCTAATTGTGTCTGTGAGCTTTTTAAATTCTGCCTCTATTTGATTTCTTTCTCTTTCACCCATAAGATCAAATTCAGTTGTTGGGCTGTCACATTCATTACCTTCAAATGAACAGAGAAATGTATCTCCAGAGGACAACAAATTCGTACTTGATAATTATTTTTCTTGTTCATCTTCATTTTGAGGTGATTCTGAATCTAAAGAGTTGCTTCCACATAATGGCCAATCGTCTCTCCCACTGTCACAGTTCCTTTGATATGTATTCTTATTTTGAGGTGCTTTCTTCTTTAGCTTCTTTCCCATTGTTTCTATGGATCTCCTTCAAGCGATTAAGCTTCTTCAAAAGGACCTGCTCTGATACCAATTGTTGGGAATAATACTGAGAGGGGGGGGGGTGAATCAGTGTTTACAAATCAATAACTTTTTCATTTCCATAATCAGATTTATATACACTACTTCAATGAAGGGAACTCGCTTGTGCATGCAACTGTTCTTAAGGCAAACATCGTATATCTAATGTACTTATGATTCAGTTAATTCTTCATATGTTGATCTTGAATTAGTGCATCAGTACTTTATTAAACATTAAACAGTAACCATGTGTAGTAATAATATAATAAACCATCACACATAAGCAACACACATGAACACCAAGATTTAAGGTGGAAACCCAATGCGGGAGAAAAACCACCTCCTGCTGTTGTCTCTGTCTTATTTTAATATAAAGAATAATCTGTTTACAATATTGTGTTAGTGCAGACTCATACCAGTATGTAGGCACCCACCTACAGAAGGCTACAACCTTCTTTCATTCTCTAGCTTCTACTGGAAGGGAGCTACAACCCCCTTGCTCTTGTACTAGCTGATATGTTTACTAGTACATAGGCACTGACCTATAGAAAGCTACAACCTTCACTCATTCTCCAACTGCTATTGGAAGGGAGCTCCAACCCCCTGAACAAATCACCAACCACTATTGGTAGGAAGCTTTGACTTCCTCACTGAAGGCTCCAACCCTCAGTATCCTCTAGGGACCACGTTTCATAAATTTTCATACTGGATACTCCTGGTACACAACAACACAATATGTAGGCCACGTTTCATCAAATTTTCACACTGGACCCATTAGTAACATTGAAGCTCAAAATCAATCACAACTGCAATACATCCATCAAATACATATGCATCAACCAATCACTGAAACTCAATCATCAATCTCTGATATAACTGAAACCCAATCATCAATCTCTGAATCAATCAATCATTGAAACCTCTGACATACTGAATCAAACAATCATTGAAACCTCTGACATACTGAATCAAACAACTGCTAAATCTCTGACACAACTTAATCAACCATTCATTCAAAATTAATCAAATTCAACCAAACAACTAGAATAGATATATCATTGTAACTAGTACACAAATATGAACCCAGAACACTACATCAACAGCCAGAACCAACTATAACCTCAAAATTCATATGTCAGAATGTATACGCTCCTTCAGTGAAGCCAACCTACGTGTATATGCTACTTCCTTTAGCCCAACCTATGTATACCTCTAAAGATACTGAATCATAAAACCTATGAACCACAAACTCTACCAATCAGTGAAATTTTGAAGATATATTGTCATATTACAGATTTCTAAACAGATAGCAACAAGGATCACCCTTCTTTCTCAATCAATCAATCAATCATACTCAATTTCATTATACATTTAGTTCTACTTTCATATCTAAGAAGACATCATTGACGAACAACAGTAAAACAACAACACTGATTTGATAGATTAGTCGTCCCTGAACATCAAGCTTTTATTTTTCATCCTCTACTTGGAAGAGCCAAACTAACGTGTATACGCACCTTCACTAAAGCGAACCAACCTATAGATATGCAAATACTTACTTATAATTTTGCTGCAATTCCCGACTTCAGACATACCCAGATCATTACATATAAAGGATAAAACGTGTATTTGCAATTAGATCTATCCTATCCATTATCAGATCACATAATGATAAGTCATTATGGTCCTGATCCATCATCAAACACTCAGGTGCATACTTATTCTAGATCAAGCAAAGCATCAGAAACCCATAGCATGCATATATTCCTTTGATCTAACACTTCATAAGATATTCATTACTTGTGCTCTTAGCCCTTTGATCTTCTCCTCCTTATATACTTAGATCCTTTGTCAATACCTTAGACCAAAACCTCGGACCAAAAACCTTGGACCAAAACCTCAGACCAATACCTCGGACCAATACCTTAGACCAAAAACCTCGGACCAAAACCTTGGACCAATAATTCAGACCAAACCTTGATTTTCCATCCCATACATGCTTTTCCTTATGTGAAAGTGAATGCATACGTATACGCTTCCGTGAGCTCATGTGTATACGTTATTTGGACAAGATGAATCAACGTATACTTCTTAAACCATTCTCTTTCTTCAATTTCTTGATTCTGATCTATAGTCCTTTGTTCCTTCATCCTATTCTTTTGTACCATTACTTTGTTCCCTCTGAATAGACCTGTTATAATGTGATTTTCCATATTACTTCTGAAATGATTCCTTTGAACTACCCTACATTTTGTCACATTTGTAAACACAACTGCCATGCATTCTGTTACATCTGATATCTCTCTTGTAGATTTGTCTAGTTACGTAGATTCATCTAGTTACCATGTACAAGTGAGTTGTTCTGCTACAAGTGGGTTGCCATCAAGTACAACACATGCATCATAATTCCAAAAACACATAGACACACACACATATATTCAAAATTTCTAGTGTATCAAACTTAACACTGAATTTTATCCCAAAATTGTAATTGAACTTTGTTGAATTTCAAAGTTGTAGAACTCGAACACAATTATCAACTAGGTGAATTAGAATTTATGACAACAATATCCATAAGAATTGCAATAGTAGGATTAGCTGCCAAAGAAACCTTTACATATTTTATTAGACATAAACCTGGATAGATTTTGAGTCAAAACCAGTGACACATTTTGACAAGGTCTAGAATTTGGAGTCTTAATTGGTTCATAACCTTCAATGACATTACATTAGCAAAGGATCTTGAATCAAACATATAATTGTGCAAAATCAAATAACTCACTACTAGTGAAAGGAAGAAAGGTGTGTTTCCTCAATTTCTTTTATTATAATACATGTTCTACAAAATCACAGGAGGATCCTTAGGTTCTTTATTGAGGTTGACAATTTTCTTTATATGACCTTTTTGAGGTTCAAGCTTAGACAAATCATGAAAACGGTTAGGAACATTTAATTTTAGTTAAGGACTCCACAAGAACACTTAAAAAGAGACATCATTATTCCTTTGGGTGAGATGGGTTTGGGATTGCTACTAAAGGGGAGGATGTTCTAGTACATTTCTTTGGGGGACATTATTATTGTTTGTCTTAGTGTTTTTTGTTGGTTTTTTATTCCTGGTATAATGAAACCCTTTAAACTTACCCCATTCCTCTACAACATTACCGTGTTCATATAGTTCTTTCACACATTATTTCACCATTTCATAATGTGCTTGTTCATTAATAGGGAATGTTTTATTTGGAAAAAGAGTTAAAGGGAAATGATCATTTATCGAATTAAAATGTTTTGAATTTTCCTTATTTGCTTCATTATGAGGGTCGTCTTCATCACCATGGAAATGTTTACAACAAAGAAACTAAAGAATTCCTTCCTGATTGATCATGTTAGTAGGGGTAAGGGTGTTAGACACATTATGTTGGGGTAAGTCTTACCACTACTTGGACCTGGATTCATTCTAAGAGGGGCTTGTGATTATTGTAATGGGGCTTAGGAGGATAATTTGGACATGAACCATTTTATTTATGTAAAAGAGTTAATTTTTCCATCATAGTAATCTGACCTTGCATAAGCTTATTAGTCACTTTATCAAATCTTCAGGAAAAAGATTATAAGGTTGGGTCAATATGAATTAAATATTTAGGTTTGGTTTCCACTTTGACTCTAGGATAGTAAAACAAGGATACTTTGTTAGTTGTAATATTATGTCCAATAATCATGTCAAATTAATTTTCTTGGTCTATACTTATGCGTTCCTTGTCTCTAAGTGTATAACCGAAGTGTCCATCAAAGGTAGTAACATATTGCATTCATATTGTGTTTCCAGTGTATTTGAATTTAGTTGGTATATGCTTTACTAAACTTTCAAACTTCTGGTTAAAGTGTTGGAAACTTTCATTATCTTTATTTTTAGCTTCCAAAAATCAAGACATCAACTACTTCCCATCTTTAATGGCCGCCCACCTCTTATTCCTTCATTAGTAAAATCTAGGTACTATGATTTAGCATTTGTTCAAAATATAGGGATTTTTTTTCATGAATATATATTTCTCTTCTATATTTCTTCTACCAACAAGATATTAAAACATATCTATGTGTTTCTTAGCCATGACCACATCATTACTTGAAAATTTGGTAGCCATTCTTCAAATTGATCAGGCATTTATTTAGGAAATCCTTCAATGTTGCTCATTTC
The DNA here is from genome assembly GCA_031772625.1 of Pinus tabuliformis. Taxonomy (NCBI): domain Eukaryota; kingdom Viridiplantae; phylum Streptophyta; class Pinopsida; order Pinales; family Pinaceae; genus Pinus; species Pinus tabuliformis. The sequence continues at coordinate 306,479,858 of CM062807.1, forward strand.
CAAAGGTTTGAAGGAATTTTTGAGCCATGGATTCGTCATCATGGGTGAGGCATGGGGATTCTTGAAGAGATTTATAGCTACATGAGTTCTTAGGGCAACTTTCCTTTTTGGAGGAATATTAGCTTTCTTACTAGGTCACTGAATTTGGAGTCTCCATATGAGAAATTATTAAGTTTGGATTTGGGATGATCTCATTAAATGAAATTGAAGCATAGAATTTAGATCATGAGGAGAAGGACTCAACTCCTTATTGCTAATGGTGCCAAAAAATGTTACCACAAAATATAGTATCCTAGTGCAAGGCCTCACTAGAAACTATAGCTTAAGGGAAACAATGAGATCAACTACTGCTATCGCGTTAGTGGCTATTCCCATGTTATTTTATGAATATATGTTATCCCCACAAGAGAGGCTTTCCCAACAGGTCTCAAATATTCAGTTACCCAAGGATTTCCAAACTAAATTCTTTCTAAAAAACCTGTTAACTAGGCACCCCAAAAATGTATTCAATAAGGTATGGCTACAGGTCAAGATGAGTTACCAAGTTAAAGGAACCCATTTCCAAGATTAGAGGGATGAGATAAGTCTTGAAAATTCTCAAATATATTCCAAACATACACTACCATGAATTAAATAGTTGCTATTATAAGTTAGGATTTAAGATAAGACATTATAAAGCATGCAAAATTTATGACAACAATAACATAAATATCCTATAAGTTATGATGGACAACAAAATACCAAATGCTCAATCTAACCCTAGTGAATTTTAAAAATAGGAGATTTAATATCACAAAATGCTATTCTTTTTTCTTTTTTATTTATGGATACTTGGTGACAAATCTTGAAAAGGGGTATTTTAGAGCCAATAAAGATATAACTTATCATGAATACTTCATATACACCCTAATTCTACAGCATTTTCAAAATGGAAGAAAAATATTTACAATAAAATAATACCATTACGTTGATATTTGTATCTTGGGAAGATATTTCCGCACAAACCCAAGTGTCTAGGCATGTAGAAGTTGACCAAAGTATTCTTAGGACACTTTCTCAAGTGTGAGAAAGTTGCTAATGTGACTTAGCCTAAGTTTAAGTTAGAAAATGGTTGCTATTGACCTAAATAAACTTAGGAAATGTAAAATATTTATTTTAGTAATTATTTTTTAATCTCATATGTTGATCTCAAGTGAGGCAAGTACTAATATTGATCATCAATCACTTTGGATATTGGGGTTAGGGATTTGGACCATTGTAAAGTTATAAAATTAAGGACAACGAGAGGAGAAATACATACCATGTTGTTGCACTAGCCATTGAAAAGGGAATTTTATAAAGTGAGGAGTGTGATACTCTAGTGAGTTGGGTCCGAGGAAGTGCAAAAATGTAGCATTTGAGATCTAGATCAACCAAGGAGATCAGGGACAGATGTAGGGCATGATTTATTGGATCAAATCCATGGTATGTTGTAACTATAATTTTATTTAGCTGGGCCATTATCCTAGGACATAAGCCTAAGTAGGTTTTAGTTATTCGTGAATAACTATTGATTAGGAATAATATGTTTGTGTTGCTTGTGATTGAGATTGGTGTATTTTTTTTCTTCCTCTATTTGTGTTAGGAAACTAGTTGTGAATTTATTTAGTAGATATATAATTTGCTAAGTTAAGAGAATGTTAAGTGTTAGGTTGAGGAAAATTTAACATGATATTAGAGATAGAAACTTTGAGAACCAATTTCTAAATCAAGTGGGAAGAAATATATGTATAAAGATCATTGAAGCAAGGTTTGGCTGTAATTGTACAAGGCGTAAGAAATTTAATTTTGTAGGAAAATAGGTCATACAATGGTATGACACAAGAGCAACTGAAGGGGGTTGAGTTCTAGGACTATATAAAATAAAAGCGAAAGAAAAAATAATTCGACTGCAGGTTAAAGTTAAAAATTTTAAAAAAAGGGGAAAGCAATCAAGCCACTAGCTTATGGTGGTCAACAAATGATCGATAGGAAAAACAAGGGAGTGGTGGGGGTTGTGTGAAGTAAATGCGCAAGCCATGAGATCAAGTAGGGACAAAGAGGTAGGGTTAGAAAAAAATGGTGGGAGACTAAACTAACTAACCAGCTAACTGGATGACTTGATTTCACCATGGGACAAGTCATAGATCTACCATAGTGTTGAGAGAAAGAGTGGGGACTTGGGTAGTTGTAAGATGCCTAATAGGTTAGACACTACTTTTGAATAGTCCTTCCAAGACGCTATGATTTGTGGTTGATAGACTATGTAGAGGAAAGAATCATTGTCTAGCAAGGATTGAAGCCATGACTTAGAGGATTCAAGGTTTGCTTATATGATTAGCTAATAGTGTTGGAAACTGCGAGAGGGTTGGGCACTACATGAAGAAAGAGATGTGTAGGCCACTAGGTTATGATGGATAGAAAGAAGCCACCAAGTATGAGCCAGAGTCAACCACAAAGGTTGCAAGGCCAGAAATGTAATCAAACTCAACTGTTGGGCTCAACAAGGATGATAAGAAACTACATAAGTAGGTAACTATGGAAAAGTGCATGTTAAGGAATGAAAAATTGGATAGGAGGTGCCGATAGAGAGCCCAACATGAGTATATTCATGTGAGGAAGGAGAAACCACTGCAGAGAAGACACATGCAATCAAGGGTAATTTTTAGGCTAAGGCCAGTCATTAAGAGACGTGACATGTTGTGGAGATGTGTGGACTTAGCAGATAATGTAGGGAATAATGTTAATCAACAATAATGAATAAGTCATAGGGTGTGGGTATATTTCAACTAGTGTGACTGGTGGAGGTTAGGCCTTAGAGGTCAGGCCTTAGATTGATTGAGGGATATCATACCAATCAAGGTGTGATAATAGAATCTTTTGGTTGAGTTTCTAATTTGGAAATATGGTTGAAAATGGTTTGAGGTTTGAGGATAGGTAGAGGACACCTATAACTTCATTCTTTGGAATAAAAGTGCTTCTTTAATTCTCATGAAGAATGGAATATGGGAGTTTGTTAGCACCAAAATCAATCCTCCTACCAATATTGTATATATGTCCATCCACAATCAAAGCGATGTGAAATCCATAAGAATTATATTAGATGCAATGAAGGATCATGTTATTCCTCACCTATTTGAGAAGAATACATGGGAGGTCTGGGAGACTTTAAAAAGGATATACCAGAGTGATAATGCCAATAGGAAGATGGTGTTGAGAGAAAAGCTCGGGAACACCAAGATTACCAAATCATATAAAATGACTACTTATCTCACCAAGATCACATAAGTTTGTGATGAGTTAGCCACAATTGGCGAGAAAGTGATAGATGGAGAGATGGTAAGGACAACCTTGAATGGCTTCACCAAGCCATGTGCTCCTTTCATTAAGGGAATTGTGGCACAAGAGAGACTTCCTGATTAGAATAGAATATGGGATGATCTCATCTAAGACTTACTTTAGTGATTATGTTTAATCTCAACTGTTGATCTCAAGTGAGGCAAGATCTAATCTTGACATCAATCACTTCAGATATCAGGGTTATGCATTTAACTCAATGTAAAGTTATATAATAAAGAGAGGAGAAAGACAACCCATATTATGGCACTAGCCACTGAGAGAGGGATTTTCGCAAGTGAGGAGTGTCATAATATAGTGTTTTGGGTTCAAGGAAGTGAAAACCTGTAGCATTGGAGATTTAGATCAACCGAGGAGATCGAGGAAAAAATCTAGGGCATGTTATATTAGATAAGATCTAGGGTATGTTGTACCTATAATTTTCTTCAGTAGGGACACTATCATAAGATGAGAGCCCATGTAAGTTTTTAGTTATTAATGAAGAACTTTTGATTGGAAAAAATCTATTTGTGTCAATTGTGATTGAGATTGGTGTAATTTTAATTCCGCTAAAGTACTTAGTTATGAATTTATTTACCATGTATGTAATTTTCTAGGTTAATAGAATGCTAGGTGGTATGCTCAAGAAAATTTAATACATTCACCATAACATCACTTCATCAATCCAAAGAAACCCCATCCATGAAATTTTATCTTCCCCAAGGAAATTCACTATCCTAGTAATTTATTGTGTTAGTTGTAGGTGTTACAACATCCTCAAAATTTTCAACTCTCTCAAAATAACTAATTTTCATATTTTACTCACTACCTCATAGGGTTTTATCACTCTTTCAACCTATCTAGGCTCTTTTGGGTCCTAACAAGAAAAACCCTAAAACCATAAGACCTAAGTTTTCCCTCCATGTCGCAAATCACAACTTCAGTATATAGTTGCAATCCTCTTGCCTTCTAACTTTGCATTTTGCAACCCTCCTTGTACTCCCTATCACTAGGTTGCAAAGTTGCATTCCAGACCTATAATGACTTTTCACTGTAAGTTGAGATCACGACTTGTGACCCCTCATCACTTGTCACACACGACCAAAGCACTGTGCACTTTCGACTTGTGAGCTGCTCTAAGCGTAAATCGCATTTGTGATCCACATCACCTCTCCACTTAATTTTCCTCATGAGAATTGTGACCTACACACTAGGCTTATCACACATGATAGAGTCATCACATAGATCTAATGTGCAACTTGCTTCCACACGCATGACCCTCCTTATAAAATCCCCTCCCTCACATTCATTTCTCCATCTGCCTTCACAACCATTAGAGAAATTTTGAGGAAAAAAGGAGCCTCAAAACAAAAATGTACAACAAAAATAAACTTTATAAGAACCAATGGGATTAAAGATGATTATTTCAACCATGGGGGATGATTCACCATTTTTGGAGTAAAATAGTAAAAATATAAAAATAAAAGAAAAAACTTCTTTTTCAACTCATATTTTCAACTTATCTCCCTATGGTTTTACTAAAATTTTGAGCAGGAGAAATACATGAAAAAGGAGAAATACATGAAAAAGGAGAAATACATGAAAAACACGATGGCAATCACATTTTTTCATATATTTCTCATTTTTCAAGTAGAAATGTCCAACAAAAGTATGCAACATGGGTACTCCTTGGATGAGGAATTAAATTATGCATTTAAAAAGTGTTCTCGCTCGAAATTTGAGTAAAACCATAGGGAGATAAGTTGAAAAAGTAGTTATTTATTTTTTCCCTCTAAAATTTGGTGAAGTAATCTAATATTATTTTATTATTTCCACTATTATTTTATAATATTCCTTAGGAGGCCCATTTGAGACCTCAAATTTTCTCTAATGAGAGCAACCAATGAACCCTCCAACTTCCATATGAGCCTGCAACCTGCGACCCGAGGTTAGTAACGGATACCCAACTTGTATTGATTACTCATTGCTACATATTGACAGGTGTTTACACCCTTGGAATGTTGAACCTACATATTCTCATTCAAAAATTTTCTTCCATGCACATACCCATTATAATTATGACTCTTCTCTTGGTATCTAAATACAATTAATATGGTCTTGTTATTTTGTCTTGGTGTACCTAATCATTTTCCATCAAGTCCCTATCATCAACCATAATCAAACCTTTATTGGGTGATGGATTCAAACTTTCCAAATTAAAATTTTATCATCCCATAATTCCATATTGAAAATTCCTAAATTGAGCATGGTTTAAATGTGTGGTAAACCAATTTTCACACATCTAGGTTCGAAAACCTTGCTCATCCACTTGAGATGTGATGCCATTTGTTGGGATTCTCATTTTGTGGTGTGTAGTGTTTCGACAGTTGTAATACGCCTCACTTCTAATATCTCAATGACCTATATCCTTTTAATTTTACCCTAAGTTCAAACATTGAGGCACATTTGAGAGCCTAGAGGCATGGAAACTCGTGAAAATGCACCCTTATGATTTTTGATCTGAATATATGACATTGCATTGCCTTTCACATGCCATCTATCACTCCAAAGAGTGATCTATACTTGGTTTGTGATTTGTGACTAATATAAGGTTGTAGATCGGATGGGCCTATCTCTAGTGGCTCCTTCCTAGATAGAAATGAGACCTTATCTTAAACCATGACTTACAATGCTCCTCAAGGTCTCTAATCACATCCATAGTGCACATTGATAATATCTTGAAGTGTGACCTGCACTAACCTATGGACATTATGTTATGAAACCAACTCAAGAAAAGATAGAAAAGATAGATCAACGCCTTAGAATTCAGCCTCTTCGAGGGGGCAACCTCCTTTACATTACATGAATGAAAAATTCTTGGATGATACAAATGACAAAACCTCCTTTCTATATATAGGAGTCTAGGGAGTCACAATATAATCCAGCCGACCTAACAATAATAATATAAAGCCACAAAAATAACAATAGAGGGATTCTATGGGGCACAGAAATAACAATATGGGGGTAATAGGGGCACAACAATATAAATAAGGGGTATAACTACAATAGTAATGGGGTAATCATTAGTATTATAGGGACCCAACATGCCCCTCTCCTTCAAAAAAGTGTTGTCCTCAACGCTTGAGTAGTTTCGGATACTTCTGCATAAAATTCTCATCCTCCCATGTGGAATCTTCAGCAGATAAGTTCTTCCACTTGATAAGATACTCTGAAATTGATCGATTTCATAGCTGTTGAGTTCTTGTTTCTGTGACTGCTTCCGGTTCCAATATAATTTTTCCTTCCTCATCAAGTTCTGGCAATATTGTTTGAATTGGGAGCTTGTCACCTATAACCTTCTTTAAACATGAAACATGGAAAACTGGGTGCAATTGAGAAGCTGCAGGAAGCTCCAATTTGTATGCCATAGTACCAATCTTTGCAACACCTTGTACGGACCATAATACTTTGGTGATAATTTATTATCCTTCTTAGCTTGCTTTAGGGACATTTGCTTATATGGTTGTAGCCGTAGGAATACCCAATCACCTACATCAAAACTTCTTTCACTGCGATGTTGACCTGCCTGTTGTTTCATTCTATTTTGTGCCAACACGAGGTTATCCTTTAAGAGTTGGAGGACTTGTTGTTGATGTTCGATGTGATGTTCCACTGCCTGAACCTTAGAATTTTCTCTTAAATATGATGTGATGGATGGTGGTTGATACCCATAAAGTGCCATAAATGGGGTCATTTTTGTTGCTGTATGGAAGGAAGTGTTATACCACCATTCAGCCAGAGGCAACCATTTGACCCATTGTGTCTGTTTATCAGATACAAAGCAACGAAGATATCCTTCCAAACATTTGTTTACTATCTCAATTTGCCCATCAGATTGAGGATGATAAGATGAGCTATGAGCTAACTGAGTACCAAGACAGGAAAATAATTCTGTCAAAAAATTTCCAGTGAAAATGGGATCTCTGTCACTTACAATAATCTTTGGGCTTCCATGTAGCTTTTGAACTGTTTCCATAAATGCAGTAGAAACTGTACTGGCTTTAAATGGACGTGATAATGCACAAAAGTGTACATACTTGGTAAGTCTGTCAACTACCACCATGATGGCACTCTTTCCCTCAGACTTGGTGTAAAGCCTTGAACCTGTACCTCCTTACACACCCTCTCAGCCTTCTTTTCCCATTCATTTCCTCCTTTTTCCCACTCATTTCCTCCTTTTTCCCACTCATTTCACCCACCAAGTTGATTAAATCATTGTATTTTAGGAATTTTTACATGGTTTTCTAACTACGCTGATGACTGTTGTTTGGTTTAGAATTTTGGTTCAGAGTGCTGCGTTTCCGCAGCCAACACAGGTTTCCGCAACTGATCCAGGTTTCTGCAGCCAGCACAGGATTCCCCAACTGTTTTATTAAATGATATGTTACAGGTGTCCTCCGAGAAGATGAGCCACATGGGCAAGTTCCAGGAGTCAAGGACATGGGACGTGTCCCTCCAGATCACCCAGAACAGCCATAAAAGCCCACGGTCAACGAGGAGGCAAATACCGGTCAACAGAAGTGTTCAGCGATGGCACGACTCTGCGTTGCTCTGTTTTTGGGCACGTGAAGCTAGGTGGCATCATCCTCAGCCACAGAGACAATCTAGAAGCACGAATCCAACAACCATACTCTCCAGATTGAATGAACACGATGACAGTTACCTAGATCTGGGGACGCAGAGGATTCACGTGTTTCTAAACAGCTGGTTGAATAGCATAGATCTCGTTAAAGTAGTTTGCTTTCTCCTTATAAATAAAGCGTCCTTGAACGCTGTAGAGTTAATCGTTTTTGTAATCATTTTTAATGTAATTTTGAGCTCCCCACTGTACTTTTACATTTGTTGTCAATACATGAGAAGACTATTTTGCATTTAAGCGTATAACTGCTCCTTGAACCGGCTGAAGTAGGCAGAGGGCCCCTGTTTGCTGAAGCCCTGTACAGTAACCTTTAATTTCTTGCATTTCTTTTTCTTGTTTCATGTATATTAGCTGTACAAATGTCTTTTAAATTGTTGCGTTTTTATTTATTTTCAACATGTATATTAGCTGTACATAAACTTTGATTTCTGTTGATTTACATTTCTGCACTTTTATGTTCATGACTGATCAGTTTGTTATGCAGGTTTCTTAGCCAAGCCCGGGACAGTTTTCCTTCTTTTCTTTTCATAACTAGTGGCATGCGTGATCATCTTGTCTATGTTGCTGACCTTCATTTTTTTGTAGTTTTGATTTTCCTTACTGTCATTTCTTTAACTTGCATATTTACTTTCTGCTCTTAGATATCAAGTTGTTCATCTATTGATGGTTCCTTTTCCATAATCAAATAACTTTATTGGGAGCCAAAATATCACTTAGTATAGCTTGATTTAGTTGCTTTAGAACTCACATTACTTGACTTATTCATAACTGTTTCTTACATGATAAATTCAGCTGAAAGGCAAAAGGTTAAGAGAAAGTTAAAGTATTGTGACTAGTCTCTTTTATGTAGTTTCACTTAGATTTCACATTGCTTAACATTTCATGATATCTTTTCATAGAGAAGATTAAGTTGAAGAGTTGAAATAGTGTGAGATAGTTGTTCTTAATTTTAGTTGGATTTAATATAGATTTCATTTTCATTTTCATTCAGCAGCAGAGATACTGGGCCGATGTCATTAGTCCTTTATTTGATGTCTTTATTTTCCTTTAAGAGTTGATTTTATTGCAGTTGTTGTTCAAGCTTTCTTGTAGAATACTTTTTAAGTTTTGAGAAATCACTTAGAGATCACCACAATCATCCACATTTCACTTGCTTTATTACATTTCCATCACATCACAGTAGGAAAGATACATTCGAAAACAAACTTTAAAAAGCTAAAAACGACAAAAGACTAAGAAAACGATTACCTAGGTACATATAGTACACCTCACTTCATTAGCTTACGAGCCCCGGGTTGACATTTAAAAGTTGCAATTTAGACATCACTAAATTGACCAAACATTTGGGTAAACCTGTGATAAAATCCATTGAAACCTCCTCCCAACGTTGGATTGGAATGGATAAAGGTTGTAATAGACCCGGTGTCTTAATTGTTTCAACTTTATTTTGCTGGCAAACCAAACATTCCGCCACAAACTTTTGAATATCTGATTTAAGGCCATCCCAAAAAAATTCCTTCTTAACCCTGTGGTAAGTTTTTAAAAATCCTGAGTGCCCTCCTAAGGGAGAAGTGTGCAATTCCATAAGAATCTTTTGTTTTAGCTGGGAATTCTTACAGAGGTATAAGTGATCTTTGTACCATAACGAATCATTTTGCCAGCTAAATGTATCAGAAGTACTGGAATCTTGTTGTAGATTTCGAATAAGTGCCCACACTTCTTCGTCATTCTTCCATTCCTCCCTTGCTTCGTTTATCCAATCTGGTTGGATAATAGAAATGGCACACAAAAATGCTTCCACAACCTCATCCTTTCTTGAGAGTGCATCTGCCACCACATTTTGCTTCCCTTTTTTGTAGATGATTTCAAAGTCATAACCCAACATCTTTGTGACCCACTTTTGTTGCTCTTCAGAGGATAATCTTTGTTCTAAAAAGTATTTAAGGCTATCATGATCCGTTTTTACCTTGAAGTGTCTTCCCATTAGGTAGGGTCGCCATTTCTTAAGTGCATGGAGTATTGCCAACATTTCCTTCTCATAAATAGTTTTGCTTAAAAACTTTCCCTTGGTTGGATGACTTTCAAAAGCAATGGGTCTTTCATCTTGCATTAGAACAGCACCAATTCCATTTCCTGAAGCATCACATTCCACAATAAAGGTTTTTGTGAAGTCCGGTGTAGCTAAGACCGGTGCTTGGCACATTGCCTCTTTAAGATGTTCAAAGGCCTTTGTTGCTTCCGGAGTCCATGAAAATGAATCTTTCTTCAATAATGTTGTTAGAGGTGCTGCTATTCTCCCATAATTCTTAAAAAACTTGCGATAATACCCTGTCAACCTGAGAAATCCTCGCAGATGCTTTATGGATGTGGGGATTTTCCATTCCTTAATGGATTTAATTTTGCTAGGGTCTACCTTAACTCCTTCATGAGATACAATATGACCCAAATATTCCACCTCCTAGACTCCAAAGAAACATTTGGATCTTTTTGCATATAATTGTTTCTCCTCCAATAGTTGTAGCACCCTGTCAACATGTTCAACATGGTCCTTCCAAGACTTGCTGTAGATTATTATATCATCAAAAAATACTAACACAAATTTTCTAAGGAATGGTTTGAAAATTGAATTCATCAAACCTTGAAATGTTGAAGGTGCATTGGTAAGGCCAAAAGGCATGACCAAAAATTCATAATGACCCTCATGAGTTCTAAATGCCGTTTTCGGAATGTCTTCAATCTTCATTCTGATTTGATGATATCCCGAACGAAGATCCAACTTGGTGAAGTAAATTGATCCATGCAATTCATCCAGTAATTCAACAATAACAGGAATGGGGAACTTATCTTTAATAGTGAGCTTGTTGAGCTCCCTATAATCCAGACACATGCGCCATGATCCATCCTTCTTGTGAACCAATACTACTGGAGCTGAGAAAGAAATTTGACTCGGTTGAATTATACCAGCCTCTAGCATTTCTGCAACCATACGTTCAATTTCACTTTTTTGGACATAGGGATATCTGTACGGCCTGATGTTTGGAGGAACACTTCCTGGAATCAGATGAATAGCATAATCATGATCACGCATAGGTGGGAGACCCTTGGGAGTCTCAAATACCTTGGAATGATTGTCCAGGACTTTTTGGAGATCTGGAGAAATAGATGATTCCAATGTGGAAACATCTAGCGAGCATAATTGTGCAATTACACCTCTTTGCTCCTTTTTTAGAAGATTTGTCATACCATGAGAGCTGATTATCTTTCCCGGTTTCCCTGAAATACCCCTTAATTCAACTTCCTTTCCTTCCGTAGAAAATTTAATGAAAAGTTCTTGAAAATTAAAAGCTATTGTACCCAAGGATTTTAGCCATTGGACTCCTAGTACAACATCCGCACCTCCCATTGGAATGGAAAGCATTGGGCTAGTCAATACATATTCTCCCATGGATAGCTTGATATTATGGCACTTTCCAGAGCAATTTATTGTTCCTCCATTTGCAATCATCACTTGACACTCTGGTGCTGGATATAGGAAGCAATTCAATTCTTTTGCTACCCTACAATGAATAAAATTGTGGGTGCTTCCTGAATCAATCAACACTATTACCTTTTTCTTCTTGATTTGTCCTTCTATCTTGATGGTTTGAGGAGTGGTAATTCCCGCCAATGCATTACAAGATATGGTCGGATTTATTTGTTCTTCATCTAGGCTTTGTTCCTGGAGTATATCTTCTTCTTTTGACCTTTCTTGCTCCTTTTCTTCTTCCTCTTCACAATCTATGTAGAATAATTTCTTCTCAGCACACTTATGACCTTTAGTGTATTTGTTATCACAACTGTAACAAAGCCCTTTTGCTCTTTTTTCTTCCAATTGTTGTGGTGTCAACCTTATAGGTTGCGGAAGACTAGGGGCAACAACACTTCCATCTTTATAGTTGTGAGTGGTATGCTTCCTGGTTGCCATAATTTTGCTTTCCATTTTTCTTGCTAACCTGAATGCCTTCTCTAATGAATCAGGTTCCCAAAGGCGAACATCATGTTGGATATTATCCTTTAAAGACCCTATGAACACATCAATCCTATGCTCCTCTGGAATATCTTTTACCCTTACGTTCAATTTTTGGAACTCCTCAATGTGCTCCATTACTGAACCCTTTTGTTTGAGACTTATCAATTGGCTAAAAAAAGTGCTGCTTTTTGTATCTTCATAATGTGCTATCAATTCTTCCGTAAAAATTGCCCAAGTGATAAATTGTTTACGAGAGCAAAGCCATTGATACCATACAAACTGATTTGGTTCCAAATATACAGTTGCCATACGTACCTTTTGTGCGTTTTGCACATTATTGAGATCGAAGAATTGCTCCATCTGTAATATCCATGTGGCGGGATCCTTGCCATCAAACTTCCTCATATCGATTTTTGGAATATGGTGATTCTTCGATCCAACATTAGTGTCTATGGAATCGTGATTAACATTTATTTTGTTCTCATCATGAGTTTCCTTTACTACCTTTTCACCATTAGTGACCCTTTCTTGTAGCAACTTCTTCAATTCTTCCATGTCTGTCTTCAAATCTATCTTCAAATCTGCCATGTCTCTCTTCAAATCTGTCTTCGAATCATCCATATTAGCTTCCATGCCATTCATCTTAGATTCCATGCCATTTATCTTAGATTCCACGCCATTTATCTTAGATTCCACGCCACTTATCTTAGCTTTTGTTAGCTTTTGTGAGCGTGACATTTGTTGCACTTGTTCTTGTAATTTTGATATATCATGTAGCATTTCTTCCTCTTCTTCATGAGTCATGCTAGAGCTTTCAGGTTCCTTACTAGGTGTTTGCATTTTCTTTCCTCGGGGCATCAGTTATCGATAATAATGCTTTACTATGCCCTTTGAATTCCGTTAAACCAAGCTTACACAAAAATTAAAAAAAAAAAACTACACACCTTTTTTCTCTTTATAGAAGCCTGATATTGGATCTGATGTATCTCTGTAATTTCGGATCATCCAATTCTGAAAATGATATCTGTAGTAGCCTTCTGCATCCTCTTTCCAATGCCACAAGTCTGAGCCAAATTGAATTCTCCAAGGAAGAGTTATGTGAAATATCCCACAATGACTTGCTTTTAGACTGGTTCAGTAGAGCGAACTTGTACGACGTGCCACGAGTCCCTGTTTCAACCTTTGAATCTGAAACACACACACACAAGAACTACAGTCCGTCCTCTTTCTGTACCTTCTTACGACATTTCAATCCGATCCCTAGAGAGAAAGTTATGACGATTTTCCCCAGGTCACCTGTTTTGAATGTAATTTAGGAGTCTGCAAAAAGACCAACTTCCTCAGATCATATATCCGCAAATATCACGCGAAAAGCTCTGAAATTCAGACCCAAGGTTCAGCGTGATTTCGTCTCAAATGGGTTTTTTTGCGACTTCTGAAACATCACAGAAAAAAAAGTTATAGCGAAAATGCCACGATGACCTGTTTGGAGCAGCGAAACCCTAGAATCCAAAGCTCTGATACCAAATGTTATGAAACCAGCTCAAGAAAAGATAGAAAAGATAGATCAACGCCTTAGAATTCAGCCTCTTCGAGGGGGAAACCTCCTTTACATTACATGAATGAATAGTTCTTGGATGATACAAATGACAAAACCTCCTTTCTATATATAGGAGTCTAGGGAGTCACAATATAATCCAGCCGACCTAACAATAATAATATAAAGCCACAAAAATAACAATAGAGGGATTCTATGGGGCACAGAAATAACAATATGGGGGTAATAGGGGCAAAAAATATAAATAAGGGGTATAAATACAATAGTAATGGGGTAATCACTAGTATTATAGGGACCCAACACATTATGATCTGTCCTAATTTTAAAATTTGCGACCTATTCTACAAAACCAAATTGCAACCTAGAAGACTTTTAGTTCAGCCAGAACCAAATTTCCTTAACCCTAATATCCCTAGGCCACACAATATTACTCTTCTCTGCTTATCTATTTGGTATTTTTTATTGCTCATGCTAATGCCAATGCCTTTTCTGAATATTTTCAAAATAACGCGTACAATAGACCTTGATTGCATAACTCTTCCATAATACTTTGGAGAAATGGTTCCACCAATGATTAGGGGATCCAATAAGATTTTTTCCAAGGCCGAGAGTAGTATAGGAGTGGTTGATAGTCCTATGAACCAACCTATTTATGGGGACACTGTTTATCATATTGATAAGGCAACACCATTCACTTGTGAAGAGATTTATTCTGAATTTGCAAAGAAATACATCCCAAAAGAACAAGAATATTTTCAAGTTTATGTCAATGTCAAGAGGCCCTAGTTACATAAAGTGGCAACACATCCTCCAATATTTTTGTGTGTCGAAATAATAGATTGGATCCTCCACCATACTGATGAAGCATAATGGGATGTCAAGAAACATGATGAAGTCATATATTCTTTCGCTACCAAAGGCATTGCATAATACTACAAGCTTCTAGAGCCTCAAAAGGTGCTTAATACCAAGTGGTTATCTCAATGTAATGAGCCCACTAAGGCCATAATAAAGAATTGGTGGCAAGATCCTAGTAGGTTCAGATTTAGGGCATACGACATCTACAAGACCAAATCCCTCAGGAAGGTCTATCAGTTAATGTTTTCTATGATGAATAAATTATATGGAAAACTAAATATTGGCACCTTCCAAGGCACATGGGTCCCTATCATGCACACAATAGCTACAAAAGGCACAATTTTCTACTGGGCTTGCATACTTGCCAATGCCATCAAAACACATACTTAGATAGCAAAGAACCTAGCTGAAGGAAAACAATCACAATTTTACATGGCCTCAAACATTCTGGATGTAGTTGGTGAAGTGTGTGATTTTGAAGGCTTAGGTTTGAAGTGGACTCCAATGAACAAGAACCAATGCACATTTATTACAAGAGTTTCTAGAACTCGGGATATAAGCACTCATTTGAGAAGATATCATATTATTTCATTTCTCCACTTTATAGCGAGCTGTTTGGGATCCTCCATGTATGTTGGAGCATTAAGGGAATTATAAAATAATAGTGGAAATAATAAAATAATATTAGATTACATAATCAAATTTTAGAGGGAAAAAAGAAAAAAATATATTTTCAACTTATCGCCCTATGGGTTTACTCGAATTTCGAGTGGAAACACTTGTTGGATGAAAAATTTGATTCCTCATCCAAGGAGTACCCATGTTGAATACTTTTAATGGACACTACTACATGCAAAATGAGAAATACATGAAAAACATGATTGCAATCACACTTTTTTCATGTATTTCTGATTTTTCGTGTAGCAGGGTCCATCAAAAGTATGTGACATGGGTACTCCTTGGATGAGGAACTAAATTTTGCATCCAATGAGTACTCCCACTCGAAATTTGAGTAAAACCTTAGGGAGATAAGTTGAAAAAATAGTTTTATTATTTTATTATTTTTTAATATTTTTACTTTTTTTACTCCAAAAATGGTGAATCATCCCCCATGGTTGACATCATCATCTTGAATCCTATTGGTTCTCATAAAGTTTGTTTTGGTTGTACATTTTTCTTAGGAGGCCCATTTTAGACCTCAAAATTCCCCTAATGAGGTGTAAGAATTCCCTTCAAAATGTTGTAGATTAGTTTCCAATAAGAGAAGCTACCTACGTAAGAATTTTCAACGCTTACAAGCATCCCCATGCTCTCCCTACACTTTCCATAGAAAAAATAGTATTACAAGAAGTTGCATATCATTTAGCTATAGGATTGTCCAAGACATTGGTTAAAGGAAAGAAAGGACCTTGGCCTATCTTCCCACTACATATTGGAGCATACATGATTCTAAACTTCAAAGAGGCCGAAGCGAAAGTTGAAGACCCACTACACTTTCATTTTGTTGATTTAAGATTTCAAAAATATGACCCAAGAGGTGTTGCACAATCTCATTACAAAGCAATTGGCTTCAAGTGGGCTTATGCTCATTTTAAATAAGATGAGGAAGAAGCAATAAAAAAACTTCTACAATGCTACGAGAGCAAAGGAGGAAACTATATAGAATGAAAAGGAGGCAAAACAATATAACAATGATATTCTAGAAAGCTTGAGTCTTGAAGCAAAAGTGACCATACTCAAAAGGAAACATGGATAAGAGTCCAATAAATAAAAGTGAAGAAGAAAATTGTTGTTGAGAGGGAATCCCAATAAAAGAAACAAGAAGAAGAGGAAACCCTAAAGAAACAAAAAGAGGATAACAGGAGAAAAGAATCCTTGAAAAAGAAGAATGTAGAAATAGCTAAGAAGAAGAAGGAATAGGAAATGTGAAAGAAAATAAAAGAGGAATAAGAGCTCAAAATAAAAGTGAAATAAGAACAACCCAGGAAATAAGAAGAACAAGCCAAAGTCGAGGAGGAAAAAGGAAGAGAGAAGAAGAAGAGAGAGAGTAAATAAGAAGATGAATCCAAAAGGAGACAAGAGGATCCAGCCAAGCAAATTGAACAAGATAATATTAAAGAACAAGAGAGAAAATAAAAATAGGACCAACAATCAAAATCTTCAAAGATACATCTAGATATGCCTCCTTTGGACATCCTGCCATCTACTCCAATTACTAGTGGACATTTCCCACTATAGGAATTGGGCATCCCACAAGAGGAAGAAGAGGAAGTGTTGGATCTCACCAGACTCACTTTTGACTAGGTTCAATGTAAAATCATGTAGGAAAGGCACAAGTGCAATGCTGAGAATCCGACTAAGCCCATATCATTGGTCACGAAAAAGGAAATTGTCATGAATACCACCATGAACCCAAAGATGATAGCCTCAGTAGGAAATTCTTTCGTGACTGCTACAAAATTAAACATGAGCCTACTGATAAAGAAACATGCAGAACTAAAGGAAAATATTGTTGCCTCTGAACAAAGGGTTTTACAATTCTAGGATTAGATTCAAGCCTTGCGCACTTGTCACTCCTAGGGTAAAGGCTTACATGCATCTATTTCAGATGAATGGCAAATACTAGTAGTGTAAATGGACCTGGTTTAGGATGAAATGATGACCCTACATCTAGTCATGGCCCAATTCCCTGACATGCACAAAGAATCAAAAGAAAGGGGGATGTTGGTAAAAGTAGCCACAACATCAGTTGAACGTATATGTGAATGGTCTAATCAATACCCTGATGCACCTTCAAAACTTCCAAGGAAATATTAGATTACAACAAAGAATGATAAAGTGGCCATGTGAATCAAAATGCAATCACATGATAAATTGG
This sequence comes from Pinus tabuliformis, assembly GCA_031772625.1. Taxonomy (NCBI): domain Eukaryota; kingdom Viridiplantae; phylum Streptophyta; class Pinopsida; order Pinales; family Pinaceae; genus Pinus; species Pinus tabuliformis. The sequence goes on from CM062807.1 coordinate 306,497,214, forward strand.
CTAGAGATATGGATAAAGTGATAACATCATATCGACACTTACTGGGCCCACTAGAGTCTCTTGTTGAATTGCACAAGATTCCTTCTATTGGAACATTAGGTGAAACAAGAACAAAGGAGGAAGTAAAACAAGAGATTCAAGCATTCTTAGAAACTATCAAGCAAGTCGCTGTAAGGAATAACTTGGAAGTTACAAAGGATGTGATCACTTAGTACGTGGTTGATCTCGTGAGGCTATACACTAAGACTGTGACTCTATAAAACTATATGAAAGGCAGGAAGCCCACCCTAAAATGTGTTAGAGTTCCTACAAAGACAGGGGATGAGTTATAACACTAGATTCTTACTCTTGCAAGAGATTACAAGCTCTGACAGACATATTTGGTTCAAGAATTGCAACTTGATGTTATAGGCCTTTCTATTACTAGATTAGTTGATTAGCTTTGTTTACTTTCTTAATATTGATGTAAATAGTATTTTGTTAAGAATAGACTCGACCATGGAATAGGAAAATTCATGTGAAATATGAAAAGTCATTGAGGGTAGGTGAAAGGTCACAAAAGGTGAGAGGTCACCTTATCTTCTATAAATATACCCTCATGGCTCAATGTAAGGGACTTTTAGTTTTGGACTGAATTGGTGCATATTGTTTGAGAGCTAATAGACCTTTGTGAATGCAAGTGGTGATTTTTCACTTCCACTTATGGATGTCATGGGATTTTCATGTGATGATGTTATGAGTATTTCAACTTTTGAAGCTCTTTGAGCCCAAGTGTGCAATTCTTTCATGTGCCATCAATCATTGTAATACTTATCATGTGGTGATTAGATGGTATGTGTTGTTCTTATCTTATGTTTATGTGGGTAAACTGCTTTATTGATTTAAGCATATATGCTATGTATGTGATTGTGCACTTTTACATGCTTTCATGAGGTTGTTGATTATGAACTTGTTTATGATCAATGAACTTATTTCTATCAAAAACATGGGTTTTATTTGAAGTTTTTATAACACTGCTTCTCTTAGAATTCATGTCAATGCTACTTAGTCATTTTTATATGCATAACATTCCACATGTTTAAATTCCATAAGTCACTCATTTGCATTTGATGACGGTTTTATTTTGTTCTCTAATGATTGTTGTTTGTTTCATCCAAAGCGAACTATAAGCAATCTGATGCTTGCCAGGACTACATACCGGATGGGACTTCTAAATGAAAATCTATAGAGTTTAGCTGGGATTATACATCAGGGAGATCCCCTTGTTGTTGGCAGAACATTCCAGCCCATCAACAATGTCATAGAGAAAAAGAGAAATTTAGTGCACACTCTTTCATAATAGAAATGATGAGTGTGTGTGTGATAGTGATCATCCTAAATTCAACTTCCCTGTATTTATAAGAGGACAATCAAGTTGACTTAAGGTAAAATAGACTAAAATCCCTAAGAATTTTTTTCAGTGATTACAAGTTAAGTAGTCACAATTTGACCTAAAACATAACTCTCTCAAAGATAAAAACATTAAAATTATCCTCTTTTTAACACTTGTGTGAGTAGAAAGGTCTCCAAGGGTGATGTAATCATCTAAAAGTGAATATCTCCATAAAAAATGTGCAAAATATGAGTCACATGAGTTATCCTCACTCAAATCCATCTCCTCATCAACAAGGTTTCTAATGATCAAGCAAAACCCTCCTCATCAAGATATCTCCATCAATCTAGCCCATGCTATCACTCTAGGACTCATTATGGGGATGTCATAATACTAGGGCATGATTTCATCATCAATAAAGGTATGTCATCCCTTCTAAAGGGGTATCAAATCATAATCATCCATAAAGTGGTCTAGGAATAGGGAAACAATCATCAAGAAAGTGTAATGTCATCTTAGGGGCGTCCTGTGGCCAATCGAATAAATCATATTTCTTGGAAATTTATTGACTTATTTGGGTAATATTTTAGGCTCCAAAGGGATCGGAGAGGTTTATCATCAATGTGGGATCAATCCCAAGGTCAAATATATTCTTTGAGTGGTCAAAATTTTGGATACAATGTTCTAGAGTGTTAGTAAGTGGGCCAGGATGTTCTTTTTGAAATGCCATAGAAGTCTTAATGAATCCCTCAAGGGATGGAAACTGTACTTGGGATAAAATAACTATAACATGCCCTCAAAATAAAGTGATACCATCATCATAGATAAATAAACCATAAAAGTATCACAATCAACCATATTTAATCCAAAAGACACAAGAGTACTTCACACAAGCATCTTTTTCAAATATCTTTCTAGCTTAGGGTTTGTAAAGAAGTTACAATTCTTAGGCATAGGAGGGCTATTTAGAGGCCCTATTATGTGCTTCCAACCCCAAGGGGAGGAACAATTCCTAAATTGACCCATCAATCTACAAGTGCAAGTGAATACTGGTATGATGGATGTTTTCTCATGGAGGATGTGACCATCCATGCATGAGTTATGAAATACCATCATTCTTGAGTCTTACAATGTGTAGAGGGAGAAATAATTGGACATGAGTTACCCCTTTCCTCGGCCTATTTTTACCACCCCATTTGTGCGCATTTTTCTTTAATGATTTCTATTTTTCTTGAATAGCTTGGGATACAAGCTTGATTTATGCATTTATTACCCTTTATGATGAAGTATTTTATTGTTCATCAAGGTTGGGATATCAAAGTTCCTTTTATTTTTATTTTCTCATGCATTAGAGAGGAACTAGATGAGGGATAATGAAGTGGGTAGAGCTCAGGCTAGGATTTTTTCCACACACTTTCTTTTATCCCAACCAATATTTTGCATTTTATCTTTATGACTCATGCTTTTTCTTTTCTTTCTACTAAATTAACCTCTAAGGGCAAGTTTTTGGGCCATTACTCAAGAATGAGGAAATCATGGAAGCAATACTGGTGTTAGATAACAATCAACCTTAAGATTGGGACATGAAACCAAGGAAAACTAGAAAGTGATAAGTATAGATTACCATGGGCACAAAATATCAATAAATGCCTCTTATTTGTGCCCATCCTGGACAATGGAAAGAAATGACTTAAAGAAGGTCACACTAGGCTAGGAGAAAAAAATAACCACTAAGGTGAAGCATCGAAAGAAGAATGCAACCAGAAGTGGTCAATCATCCAATTCAAACTCATGATTCATACTGACATTCTCTTGAAATTTAATGAAGCACTTGATTACAAACATGGTTAGTGTACCTTATGATAGATGATCCACCTTCTTTTGATAAGTAAGCTAGATGTCACAAGGAAATGATCATAGAATAGATGGATGATCCAGATTTAAACAAAAACACAACAAATTATAGATATAATCATAAACACAGAGATGTAGCAGAAAAACACTTCGTTTCATTAATAGAAAAATACTCAATTGTGCTTACAAACAGAATGGAAATAAGATAGCATGAGTGATGGTAGCTTATCTCTGAGAAGAGATGTGGCAGATACATGCCTATGAATTGAGTTACAATGAGGCTCAAGGGCCTTTTTATTATTGAACAATAAGAGAAAACCCTAAACAACCAAAACCCTTACCTGAGGAGATGTAACTCCAAGAGTTTATGGGCCTCGTTGGGGTTAGTTGGGAAGCCAACTTCCTGGGGTCGTAACTTGGTCATATTATCTTCGTTTGACGTGTATGATACCTCGTTGGAAAGATCTCTCTGAGGACTACAGGTGCTGATGGGGGGCCTCAAATTGCTCCAAAAGTTCAGGAGCCAAAAACTTCCAAAAATAGTAAACTATGCTACAATTAAGGAAACTGAAAAACTGAAAAAGACAGTCGTGGGGGTTCAAGTGGGATAGGTGGGTGGCCACCAACATCCACTTGGACCATTCCTGCCCCCTTAGGAAGTAATGATCCCCATTGTGTTGAGTGCCTCCATGAGATGGGGAAACTTCTGCTGAACTTGGTCCCTAGTGAGATGTTATCCAATTTTGATGTGTCCAGTAATGGTGGGAAGCATGGTCGAGGGTGGTCCACATTGAACACTTGGTGCAATCCAAGGAATGGGAGAATGTTGTGCTCCAAAACATTGTTTCCCACAGCCTTGGTAATGGTGTAAGTACCATATCAGAGTGGTTTGAGATTCTGATGGGCTCTTCTGAGGCATTCTTTCTGCAAATGCAACCAAACTTTGTTGCCCACTTGAAACTTGTGTGGCACCCGATGTTGATCATGTCGCTACTTATACTTGGAATTTTCCACAATGGAGTGGCGATATATCAGCTCGTTGGATAGAGGTGCTCTGGGAGTCATATCAAATGAATTCTTGACCTGACAGTGCAACGGTACCCTTGTGGGTGAGGAGAAGATGCCCCTGTATGATTTCTTAACCGTATCCACTGGCTTCTGTTGCATGGAGGAACCCTTCCCGGGGGCCATAGATGTGGCTATGATATTCCCCTTTCTTTGAGAGTGAACCAGAAAGAAAATAAATTTCCTAGTATGGGAGATGATCTTACTGCATTTCTTAGCAGAGATCAAGAGGTGGCGGTAGGTGGGGCTACCTTCGATATTATATATAACATATTACCCAAAGAAATAATCATAGAGCGAGGTCTAGACTCATATATAGCAAGTCACTTCCACAAGTATGGTTTTCCTAATAATACATCACAAATTTTGAGAGGAGAAACATCACACAATACCTCATCTGTGAAGGGCTTGATGATGTAGGAAATGCAACATTGCTGGTTGACTTGGAGATCTCGTCCTTGGTGAAGCCACCTAATGTTATATGGTTGTGGGCGTGGTACGGTTAGTAGGCCTAACCACTTCACGGCGTATGCTGAAATGAGGTTCTTTTGGCTACCACTATCAACAATGAATTGCGACGGTGAACCCTTCACCCACATTTGTGAGTGGAAGAGATGCTCCCCCTCCTCTGAATCTGCGGGCTCATTCTTTTGAATCTTGGAGGTGGCAATAGTGGTGCTAGGCTCTGCATCAATAATCTACTTCCCTTTGTCATTCCTATTTTCGAGTTCTGACTAAGGGTTCAAACATGCATTTGCTTCCAAAGCCTTCAACTCAACCACCAGTGATTGCTTGGCCCGAGACTCACTTGTGTTGTGAGTGGAGCTATTATGGATCTCACACCACTTTCCTGTGTCCTTCTTTGACTTCGTCGTGGTGTTCTTTTCTTGCAGCTTAAATGGGTTGTCTTGGGTCACCTTGACTTTGCTTTGTCCTTTGTTCTTCGGATTCATAGATCCAAAGTCTCACTTTTTTTATTTAAACTTCTATTCGATCTTGATAGTGTATCGATATTCCGTGCCAAGCGAGGAGATCTCCAAGAAATCCATCTCATCTTGGATGTACCTATGTAGGAAGTTGTGGTATTTGAGTACCAAATGCCTCTAAGAATCCTTGATACCCAACTTTGAGTGAAGAGTATGAAAAATATTGGTAAACTTTGGCACATCTTGGTCCCTTCCCTGCCACAACGTGGTCCACTTTATGTATTTATCCTCATAGCTTTCGACTAGGTAGTATTGTTCCTTGATGGTGTCTCAGAAAGAATTCCAAGTGGGTGAGGTTAAAAACAATGAGGCCGTACTTTCATCCTTCTACTCACAGTAGGTTTCCCACCAGTCCTTGACGTGGGGGGCGGCTTTGAGAAGTGCAAAAGTGATATTTTCTTGGCTAGAAAAATCATGAACAGAAAAATATTCTTCTGGAAAATTTAACCATTTATCTACGACATCGCATATATCTGACCCTCAAATATGGGAATTTCAAAGTTAACTTGTACCTTAAAGGGTGTGGTGTTTCCAGAATAGTTGTTGGAAGTAGATGCATCGCCCTTAGGTAGCCACTAAAGGATCTGGGAAAAGTTTTCCATCATCGCATTCCTTTGTTGCCCGAGGGCTTCTTCGAGAAATATTTTGATAGGTTCTCCTTCCCCCTCGTCTTTATTTTCATTCGTCATGGGAGGCCGTCGGGTTTGTGTGGTTAGTCTTGCAAATGTTCAACGAGTTCAAGACCTAACTCCTTATATCCCAACCTCGTTAGGGACATGCAAAGAAAAAAAAAAGAAAGAGAAGACCACTCTGATACCACTGATTTAGATTTAAATAGGAATTCAAAAAATTACAGATATAATCATAAACACAGAAATGCAGTAGAAAAACACTTCATTTCATTAATAGAAAAATACTGAACTATGCTTACAAACAAAATAGAAATAAGATAGCTCGGGTGACGGTAGCTTATCTATAAGAAGAGATGTGGCGGCTACATGCCTTTGAACCAAGTTACAATGAGGCTTAAGGGCCCTTTTATTATTGAAAAATAAGAGAAAACCCTAAACGACCAAAACCCTAACTCGAGGAGATGTAACACCAAGAGTTTATGGGCCTCGTTGGGGTTAGTTGGGCAAGCAACTTCCCGGGGTTGTAAATTGGTCATATTATCTCCGTTTGATGCGTATGCTACCTCGTTGGAAAGATACCTTTGAGTACTATAGTTGCTGATGTGATTTCCATAGAAATAGATGGCTTTCTATGGACCAAAACAATGCCATTTAGGGCCTCAAAATGTCTCTAGAAGTTCAGGACCCGAAAAACTGCCAAAAAAAGTAAATTGTGCTACAATTAAGGAAACTAAAAAAATGAAAGAGACAGTGGTGGGGGTCCAAGTGGGATAGGCTGGTGGCCACCAACATCCACCTAGATCAATGGAGGACCTTTACAAATAGCTATCTATAGTTCACATAGGGCTACTAGCTAGAAAGCTAGCAAAATGGGAGAAAATGCTTTCCTCTGGGGTCACCCACTTGGGTGGGTAACAATACCTACATCTACCACTAGACATTTGACTATGGGGATAGTAGGACTTGCCACTGCTAGAAGAGGACCCATTACCTTAATTTATTAAATGACATTGTATATGAGATACATTTATAATATATATTTGATGTAATTTTGTTTTGTGTGATGAGTTTGACTTATTGACAATTGATAATGTATATACAATGTATCATTTAAATTCTAATAATAATAATAATAATATTAATAATAATAATAATAATAACAATAATAATGTCAATGGATCTTAGCTTGAGTGGTTTTATGAACAAATTGTTTCCATGGCTACGTGGGTTCAAGTCTCCATAGACATGTTGTAATTAGCCTGGTTGTGGTATTTATGAAATAATTTTATTTGGTGTAATAGTGGCAACTTATCTTTCAAAGTTATTGTTTCTCTAGAAATTCTCATTTTGGTTAAATAATAATAATAATCATTGGGGATGTGTCTCCTTGGGTGGGGGGCACACTCCCCACATTTCTCATGCTCCTAGGATGGGGTGACACTTGGGGAAATGTTTCCCCAATGTGGGGGCATGTTTTCCCAAAAGGGGTGTTGGTGGGCATCCCTCAAATACTTCTCAGCTTATTGCATGATTTTTTCCTAAAAATAATAGGTTATTATTGGGGAAGCCTGATATTAAACCATATGGCCATACTAATGATATGTAATTAATGGCAATGTTAATTTCTTAAAGTCAATTCAACATTCTCATTTGAATGCTTCAATAATTAAACATTAGCATTAATTATTTTAGGCTTTTTGAGAGTGGTTCAAACCTCATCGAATTTCATATGGAGAAAGTAGAATTTAAGATCCCTCTCAAAATCCAATAGACTTGACAATTTTCATTATTTTAGGATTAGGGGAATGCTTGGATTTTATCATGTCTGAGGGTATGAAACTAGCGTTTAATCAAGAACACCATCACCTCTATGTACCTTGCGACATTGATTGTTGAACTTCTTTGTCATGACCTTAGTAAAACTGTACCCATCACTCAAAGAAAATCTTGATTTGACATATTAAACTTTCTCCACCTTATTTTAATGCTAAAAGGGCGATATTGATTATGAGGATAATAATATACTCAATGGTTTTGATGATATGTAGGTATTTGTTGTATTATGTTTTTTGTAGAATATAGAGGTCATCTAGAGCCTCTTTGTTGATATATTTTTGGTTCAAAGATGGATTGCACTTTGGTGCTATTTTGTTTATATGCACCCTTGCTATATATATGAGAAATTTTGCATATTTATGTATAATGGTTTGGATTCAGATGAATATGGATGAACATGAATATTTACGTGTTCTTTGGTTGACTCAGTTTTGGCCCAATTTTTTTTCTAGTTCCTAGCTTTGGGGTCCATTGGTTCAATGATTGGTCCAATTCTAATAACATTGGTTCATTGTCCATTATTCATTTTTAGTTTTAACTTTTGAGTCTTAACTTTAGATACTAATGACCTCAGACTGAATCTTTGACTCATCACTCTTTACTATTTTTAAGTTTTAGTAATTTCAATTTAATATTCCACTGTTTAGATTTTAGTATCTACTATTTTACTTAATGCATATTCTAGAATAATGAATGATGAATTTAAATAAATGTAGATTCTATAATAATAATGATGAATTTAAAGCAGTGTAGATTCTAGAATGATGAATGATTTATTTAAATCAATATATACACTATTTTACTATTACTATTTCATTGAATCAGTTATGATGTATGAATCAATGTATTTCATTATTAAATTTGTATTTGAATCATGTGCATGTGTGTGCCCATATGTGTTCTAGTGTTCCCCTCCTAAAAACTGGGTGGAATATTGAATAATTTAATTTATTATCATAACTTAGTAAAACAACAAATTAATATAAGGCTCCGTTCTTCAATCTTTTCCTATTTACTTAAAAATAAAAATTTAATATTATTTTTATCTACATTTATATTAAATAAACTAATATATTTTGCATTGCCAAGTTTCTTTCTTAATTATTGCTAATTCTTTTTCTTGAACTTTTCAATTTTCCAAGTCTATGACCCTGTAAAGTTAGAATATGACTTTTGCAACACTGCTTTATCCTTGTCCTTTTCTCGGAGGAAACTTTTGGATTCTAAAAACACTTCCGGTTTGATGCTTATTATTAAATAGTTTCTCTCAAATTTACTTTAGATCCATATAAATTTGATTTTAAAGTTGAAAAAGATCAAATCTAGTTATGCTTTGTTATTTGTTTATTAACTTTTAAATTATTTGTTGCTGAATGCTAAGCCTATTCTGAAAAATGTAAGTACTTTTGTAATTTTATGTTTATTTGAAATTTCAATTTTCTTTTATTTAATTTTTTTTTTTTATAATACTTGAAAAAATTCTAGACCAAAAAAGTCCAAGACAATCATAATTTTTTTCAAATTTTACACAAAAGGAGAAAATGCATCTTAACATTCCAAGAATGGATGATAGAATTATTAACTATCAACATACACATGAAGTGTCATGATTGCAATTATATCATATAACAAGCAGCAAAGTATATTCACATGAAGTTACTTTCTTTTATTTTGTATATAGTACTAATTCAATTCTTTGAACTTTTAAAGTCCGTCTTCATATGCTACTTTATACTTCATTAATCACTCTTTACACATGGAAGATGACACTCTCCATTCATCATCCTATCATATAACAAGCAACCCGCAACAAAGTATAACCCTAGGTTTGTTGTGCGGGCATAAGAAGGCACTAGAGTTCCTAGTGGGCAGAAATTTCCAGTCATGCCAACATTTTTGCTTTATTTTTTAACTTGTCAAATTTGAATGGTCAAATTGAACTGAGTTTTCATTTTTTTATTGATTATTTCTTTGTATATTTATAAAGTCAATATAGATCACATTGCCAAATTTAAATGGATATTCATTTAATAGTTCATAAGGCTTGAATCCAATACAATACTATTTATAAGGCATTATAGTCCATCATATCACTAGCAAAGATTTCAATCTGGGTGGGAAAGATAACAACGTTCCACTCAACCACTCGAGATAACCCCAATTGACCAAAACATATATGTTACATAACCACACAACATCAAATCAAAGGCTCCATAAAGATCTCCATCATTCCAAATAGCTTGCCTACAACCATATAAATTCTCTAGTGTTATTAGTGTTACATGGCCACTCAACATTAAATCAAATATTACATCAAGATTGCCGCTCCAAATAACTAGTGCATAGTTATATATCTCATTTAGTGTTAGTGTTAATGTCAACAATATGCAACAAAACCAAAAAACTAATAGTCCGTAATAATAATAAATTTTCTTTCCATTCACTGTTTAGTTTAACACATTTATTTGTAGATTTTGTGATCAAGATAAAAAATTATGTTGATTGATTTGGCATTAATGGTTAATGGATATATTAGGTGGATTTGATATCAATGGCCTATGAGTCCTTTGACTAGATTTAATATATAGTTATATATTTTTAGTTCTAAAGTTGTCTTGCATTAGCGTTCAATGTAGCTTTCTTTAGGGATCAGGTCATACGAGGGGATATCATATTTAGTGCTTCATTTACTCCAAAGTTTATGAACTTTCTCATGTTGAGATTGGACATGTATAGCTTAGCACATGTATGGGTAGAAAAAAATCCAAAAAGATAAATCAGATTCTCAATATTTTCTATCTTGAATATCTATTTTTAGAAATTTAATATTTCTTGAAATTAGATCATATATTTGGATACATTTTAGGGAGCTGTTCTTACAGTGTAATTTTGGTGGAAATCAGAGAAAACAAAAAACTTGGTCAACATTGGTTAAAGTTAGGTCAAAATTAGGGCTTCTTGTACTTTCAAAAGTAATATATTTTTGTAAACACTTGATTGAGTACATTTGTGCAAAATTTAAGCATGACAAGTAAGAAAAGTTAGGTCAAAATTAGGGTTTTTGCATTTCAAGCTTTGTTCATAATTTTGGTTACCCTTTATGGTGAATAATGTTGGGGTGGAATTTCAAGTCATTTTGAGAAATAAGAAAATAAGGTAACAAATTAAAGATTTTGTTGGTTGTACGTTTTATGGTGAACATTGGGTCAAATTTCAAGTCATTTTGAGAAATGTGAAAATTACGTCATTTTTTTCATTGTTTTAGAAGCAATAGTGACTTTGAGATTGACCATGTGTTATTTTTCGTGATGACATGGTGACCTAGATATTTGTGCCTTCCTTGATAATCATTTTTATACTATTTCAACCAAATGAGCAATGGGACCTAGACAAGAGATTGCTTGGAGAACAAGGTATTCTTTCCTAAGTAATTGACATGTGACTCATGGATCAAGTAGTGCTATTCCTCTTAAGAGGGAGCATTCTTTGAGAAGGTTCTATTGCCTTCTATTTTGGGCTCCACATGACCTATTTTCAATGCATGGAAAAGTGCCCCTTACCTTGCGAGATTTCAGTTTGACTCCACCATTTGTTCACTTCAATGGAGTTGAGTTAAGTTGAGTGAATTCTTTGAGTTCATTCTAACTTTAGTTCATGCATAAGCTATTCTTGGAATGGATTTTTCCTTAAACCAATTCTATTTGAGGAAAGGGGAAAGCATTACTTGACGAGGCATCCGAGTTGTTATTTATGACCTCAATTGACTTATTTCTGGACTAAGATGGGTGCATCATATTTGGGAGTATGATTGATTGAGACTTGTAATACTCCAAGAATGAAATATATTTATCCACGTGCTATTCTACTAGCAGACTATGGAAAATCATTAGGGATACCACATGATTTCTATATTCAAAGTGATATCCATTATGCACTAGAGATGATTGTGCATTGGTTGGAGGATTTCAATTTCACTTGGACTTTGGCTCCTAGCTTTAGTGACACTTCAATCCTTGGGTTATTTCTAACCTAAGCAGGTGTCTATTCTTATTTTTTGGGTTAAGAAAACACCTATTCATGGTTGGGAGAAGTGTTCCCTAAGTTGGAGATCACTTTTTTGAGTTATGTTATCTTGCATGAGGTTTATTTTTATCTAAAGATAAGCATTCCATTCAATGTGGGCCCTATCTTTTCGGTTTGGCTTATCCATTTTTGACTTGTGATCCATGAAAAGTAGGTGGTTTCTTGTGTCTCAAGTAGATTTGGTTTATATGAGGAGGAGAGTGTTATACTTAGATCCTTTTGGACCTCCAAGAGCTCATATATTCCATTATTCATGAAATTATTCCTTGTAGGATGAGGGTCCATCAACTAGAGCCTATTTTGGGCATAATTCTTCATTTGGCCATGGTTTAGAAAGGCACCCACTTCAAAAGAGTTCCATCACACACATCCTCATTATTTTGGCTCCCACCCATTGTTCCTAAAGCAAACTACCTAAGGACTTGTTCTTGGTAGGTATTAGCCATTATTTTAGGGAGAAATCATCCATAATTGGTAGTTCACTCACACATCCTAGCTCATGCATAGTTATATAACTCATGTAGTGTTAAGTCAACAATAAGTAACAAATCAAAACACCAATAATATTTAATCCCTAAGAGCAATGAATTTTCCTTCTACTTAGTGTTAAGTTGTGTGCATTTTGTGATTAAGATAAAATTTTATCTTTATTGGTTCAATATCAATGTTTAACCTATATATTGATGGATTTGATGTTGATGGCTTGTGAATAGTTTGGCTAGATTTAACATATAGTTATACATTTTTATTTACAAAGTTGTCTTGCATCAATGTTTAGTGTGGTTTTCTTCGAAGGTTGGGTCATACTAGGGGATACCATATTTAATGCTTCATTTCATCAGAGTTTATCAAGTTTCCTACATTGAGATCAAACATACATTACCTAATACATGGGGAAGACTCCATAAGGATAAATCAGATTCTCAATATTTTTTTATCTTCAATATATATTTTCATAAATTTCATCTTTCTTGAAATAAGATCACATATTTGGATACCTTTTAAGGAGATGACCTTATAATTCAATTTTGGTGGAAATTTGAGAAAGCTAAAAATCTAGTCAACATTGGTTAAAGTTAGGTCAAAAGTAGGGCTTCTTGCACTTACAAAAGTAATACATTTTTGGAAACACATTATTGAGTACAACATTGTGCCAAATTTAAGTACAATAAGAGCGTATGAAAAAGGTTAAAATTAGGGTTTTTTGTTTCAAAGTTTGGTCATTAATTTTGGATACCCTTTATGGCGAATAATATTGGGGTGAAATTTCAATTCATTTTGAGATATATGAAAATTAGGTCAAGATTAAGGTTTTTATTGGTTGTACCCGTTATGGTGAGCAACATTGGGGTCAAATTTCAAGTCATTTTGAGAAATCCAAAAATTATGTTAATATTTTTCTTTGTTCTAGAAGCAATAGTGACTTTAAGATTATCCATGTGTTATTTTAATGATGACATCATGACCTAGACATTTGTGCCTTTCTTGATAATTAATTTCATACTATGTGACCAAATGAGAAATGGACCCTAGTCGAGAGCCCCAGTTGAGAGTTTAGTTGGAGAACAAGGTACTTTTCCCAAACACTTAACATATGATTTGTGGATCAACTAGTGTTATTCTTGGGAGCAAGACACATTCTTTGAGAAGGTTACATTTCCATATAATTTGGGCTCCGCATGAGTTGTCTTTAATTCATGGAAAAGTACCCCTTACCTAGAGATGTTTCAGGTTGACTCCACCATTTTTTCACATTGATTGAGTTGAGTTGAGTTGATTGAATTCCTCAAGTTCAATTTAACTTTATTTCATGCATATGCTATTCTTAGAATGACTTGGTCCTTAGGCTAAGTCCATTCGAGGAAGGGGGAGCATTATGTGAGGAGGCTTCTTGGTTGCCATTTATGTCCTCAATTAACTTATTTGTGAACTAGATATGGGTTCATTCTACCCAAGAGTATGATTTCTTGAGACTTTTAATACTCCAAGCATGGAATATATTTATACACATGTTAATCTATTTGAGGACTATGCATAATTCTTTAGGGAGACCACATGATTTCTATATTTAGAGTGAAGCTTATCCATTATGAAATGGAGATGAGTGTGCCTTAGCTAGGGGATTAAGTTTCACTTGGACATTAGCTCCTTGTTCCAGTGACACTTCAATTCTTGGGTTAATTATCTCCCAAGTAGATGTCTATTCTTAGTTAGTTTGTGGGTTAAGCAAACATGTATCCATGGTCGGAAGAATTTTTCCCTGGATTGGAGATCACTCTTTTGAATTATGTTATGTTGTATGAGTTTTATTTTTATCTAGAGATAAGTGATCCACTCAATGTGGGCTCTATTTTCTTGTTTGGCATATCCATTTTTGACTTGTGATCCATGTAAATAATATGTTAGCTTGTTTCTCAAGTATAGTTGGTTTATATGAGGAGGATAGTCCTAATACTGGATCCTTTTGGATCTCCAATAACTCACCTATTCCATTATCCATACAACTATTTCTTATAGAATGAGGCTGCTACACCTAGGGCCTATTTTGGGCATCATTCATCATCTATCCATGGTAGAGGAGGGAACCCACTTTAAATGAGATCCATCACATACATGCCCATTATTTTGGCTCCTATCCATTTTTCCTAAAGCAACCTATGTGGGGAGTTATTCTTGGTAGGTACTAGTCATTATCTTAGGGAGAACTCATCCATAATTGGAATTATACTCATACACCCTACTTGGAGATGCTTTTCTTGGAGTTATCTCTCTTTATCACTCTATTCTTAGTACAACAAGGGTTCCCTATTTAGGATATTATCAACTTCTCGCCCTCACTCTATTTTGAGAGACTTTCTTAGCATGCTCATATGCTCATGTTATAAGAGATGGAGGGGAGATTTAGATTATTATTGGTTATTGCTTGAGACCATTCATTCTTACATAATTTTGAGTCCTTTCATGTTAGATTGATTGAGAAATTTGCAAGTAAGAATTGGATGTCGCTTTGATATGTTCATGTGACTTTGTCCTGAGCATGGTTAGTGAAATACCGATAAAATGATAGTTCATCTCCTTTAATGCTTTTGGTGTGGAGCTAATATATTTACACTATATATTGACAACCTTGGAATAAAGGTAACACTCTTTTGGTGGCCAATTCTTGTTCATTAATGAATATCATTGGTTCATTGTAAATTTTGTGTTTTTTAGTATTACACTTGTATTACACTTGCAAAATTTACAACATTTTAGTACATATGTGAAGTAACATAGTTATCGACTCAGTAGAGCTATTACCTCAAAACAACTCATGTAGTCCTAACTACTCATATTTTGGGGTTTAAAACATTAAAATAAATCCATAATTGAAAGATGGTGCTCTTGGTTTTTTCTTTTTTAAGTTATAATTAAAACCATTTTCCACCATGGTCCTAAATCTCATAAAGTTGAAAACAAAAACATTAAATTGAACCTTGAATCAAAAAGAGGTACTCCTAGTGTCACCCTTTTTTCTTTAGGGTTAAAATTACAATTATTTTGCAATCATGGACTTACAACTTATAAGATCTCAAAAAAAAAAAACCATAAAATTGATCCTTGAAGTGAAAATTGATGTTAGTAGTAGCAATCCTCATTTGTGCATAACATTACAATTTTTTTGAAAGCATAACCTTAATAACCAATAACATTGTAAAACCAATTCCAAAAATCATCATTTGAATCGAAATGTTGCAACTAACACATTCTTTTTTTGTTTTAGAAGTAAAATTCCAACCTTTTTAAAACAATAATGATTTAAAAAAAATTGTGTACAAAATAATAAAAAATAAAAATAAAATAAATAAGTAAATAGTAAAGGAAAATAATAAAAAAAATTAAGGAAAAAAAGCACAAAACACATAAAAAAATTAATTTAAGAAAAATAATATATATATATGGGTGCTCCTTGTCCCTCCTTGTAAGGACCTCCGGAGGCAAGTGCGACGGGCGCCGGGCGAGGTCGTGCACGAGGGCGCGCGGGCGGGCGCGCGGGCGCACGACGGGCGCGCGCTGAACGGAGAAGCGACGTTTCGGCGAGCTGAAATGCGACGATACGTTGGGCGACTTGCGACACTTGGGAAAAACGCGTGGAACGATAGAAGGTTATACGCCGATTTGGAAGAGAGCTTGCGTGAGGGCAAGCCGACATACAAACGCATGTTTCAAGGGTGCGTTATGATGGTTTTGGGGGTCGGCCAAGGGGCTGCCACCCACACATAACCCACGCAAGGAAGCATATAAGTGTAAGAGCATGGAAGCTCATAAAACACCAACGAATCTCATTCACTCTTCACATCTTCGCAAGGAGCAAGAAGGAAGTACGCAAGTCAAGAGGGAGCTGTGCATATCTCATGCGCATTGATCCAAGAAGATTGCACACTTGGTTGAGGTCTTGTGATCAGGTCGAAGGTTGGGCAAGTGTGCCCAGGGTGGATTCTAAAGTACGGTTTTGTGCAGGACTTGGTAAGGGGATTTAGTGGCTCGGGTGAGCCCCTTTGTGCAAGAGGTGCACATGGTTGTAAAGGCAGGGTTGCCTCTCTTTGTATTATTTGGTTAAGTGTGAGACTTGGTTCGGCCAAGACACACTTGTTTATTATAAACTGATATTCTTAATAAAATTGTCGGGCAGACTCACATTACAGGGAGTTGCCCCTCCCCTTTATACTTGTTGCAATTGTTATTTTTCTTGGTATAATTGCATGATGATAATGAATGAGTATGGGATTCATTAAGTATAAAGGATAATTGCAAGTTTACTTGGTTGCGAAACACAAGCTAAGTAATGTTAATGTGAAAGTAGGCATAGTCCATGAATGTTAGTATTGGTGAAAAGAAAGCGTTCGGTGGTGCCGCACCTTGCTACAAGCAGTTGGAAGACTACCGCAGGTGTAGGGGCATGACAGTTGGTATCGGAGCTTCGGTTGGAGCTGGTGAGCAGGGTTGCTCGTGACGAAGTGACAGTGGAAGCAGGTACTTGCAGGTGAAGGAAGCTAGTTTCACATAGAAGTGGAACAAGGGCCGGTTCATGGTTGCAGGGAACTTGATGAAGTTGGTGAACAGGTTTAGCAGAGGTGAAGCTTAGTGCTTGGGCCAAGCTGAACAACAAGGCATGGCAAGTTTGGAAGAATGCGAAGGGAAGCTCTTGCTTACCTTATACAGGTTGAAGAGGTTGAAAGAAGAGAATCCCCGGATTCGAGAGGAACTTGAAGTCTTGGAAAGGAATGTTGAAGACGAACTTCTTCAACTTGGTTGGACAATGGAGCAAGATGAAGCTGTAGATTGTGCAAACAAGGAAGAGGAAGCCGTGATAGTTGAAGATGTTGCAAACATGACCATGATGGAGGATGAACTTGAGGATGATCAAGTTGGACCAGGATCGTGCAGTTTGCGGACATGGATGAATGAGGAAGAGCCTCATGATGATGAAGTAAGTGTTGATACTTGTGTTTCATTTGAGCATTTGGTAGATGGACCGTATGCAGGGAAGGGCAAAGCCAGTTTGCCAATGCTAGAGAGGATCTTACCATGGATGTCTATGATGAGACCTTGTATGGAGAAGCAAGGATTGTTGATTGTTGCAGGACTTGTTGGGGTTGTTTGTGACCTTATGGTAGAAGGTGCAAAGGCCCTTGACAAGGGTGGAACTTGATGATCGTTGTGGAGGATTGGGTCATGCTTTAGCCATACGGAGATTTGGCTAAGTGCCCAACATGACTCATGGACAGATTGAAGGGCACACGTTTGATGATGCTTGGGTGGACTTCTCATGGCCGAGACCAAGAGATAGTCTTGGTGGACACTTTGGTGGAGGAGCTATGATGGAGGGACTCATGATGATGATAATATGGTTGGGTGACTGAGTTCACTAGATCGAAGATTGAAGACTTTGATGAGGATGACCGATTGTTGTGATGAGCCTACGTGGTTGGACTACATGGGCAACATAGTCATGGACATCAGGTTGGAGGCATGGAGCATGGCAGTCTTATGCAGGGACATTGTGTGAGCACTTGTAGAGGTGTCATGGACATCCAAGGAAGAGTGCCAAGGCAAGGATGTTGTGCAGATGGATTTGCTAGTGTGACATGGGGACTTATGAGCCGATGGAGAGGTTGTGCACTTATGTACAACGAGACCATGGACTTGGATGGAGTTGTGAGCAAATTATGGAGCTCATGATGACATGAGGTTGTTGTGACTTTTAGGGACTTCATACATGGTGGACTTAGAGGATTTGATGCATTGAGGAGCTGAGGTCAAGAGACTTTGATGCAATATGGGATGCATACTTTCAAAGTACATGTATGGGCATGGCTTGGAAGAGTGAATTGATGTAGAGGATCGATATGAGACACTTTGGAGTGATGAAGTTACGATGATGATAATGCCTTGGTGGCAGCACTTGGGCATGAGTTGAGCCGAGACTCAACTACTCTTGGCACATGGGAGCTGATTGATCTATGATCATGGGCAGCACATGGATAGATGAGACAGGTATATACTTGTTTCTATGGATGACTTGAGGGATGGCACATTGCAGATATGATGGAGGTTGCTTCATGGACCTGGATGTGTCACATCGAGAGTTGATGTTTGGGGAGAGTGTCTCTTCATATGAAGGAGACACACATAGATGATGATTTTGGGATATATGTGGCTGATTTCATGTAGCACATTGACACCAAACATCATGGACAACATGTTGCAGATGAGATGGATGGAGTTCCATGGACCTGAGCATGGATTATGGAGATAGATTCTTGATGAGTCAAGGATGTGGCAGATGTTTGAGGAACAACTGATGATGGCATGAGGATGTTCACTCTCATGGTTTGAGCGTGATAGTTGGACTGATCACCCGACTAGTTCGAGACATGAGGGCATGCAGTGGGCAGAGATGTGTTAACATTATGTTGGAGTATCATGGCAGCAGTTCACATGAGGACACATGATGAAGACAGGAGGTCGATAATCATGGATTAAGATGACATCTGATGGAGAGCATACCGTTGAGGTGCATACCTTGGTATGGTGAGCTTGGTGGCAGTTGGTCACTAAGTCGAGGCATGATGGAGATGAGGCTCTACATATGTTTGCTTGTGTGGAGAAGTCAACATCATGGACGATGATGATCTTGGTGGATGGCTACCGGGATGGTATGTTGTCGAGGACGTCAACGATTTCAGGTGGAGGAGGATGTAAGGACCTCCGGAGGCAAGTGCGATGGGCGCTGGGTGAGGTCGTGCACGAGGGCGCGCGGGCAGGCACGCGGGCGCGCGGGCGCACGACGGGTGCGCGCTGAACGGAGAAGTGACGTTTCGGCGAGCTGAAATGCGACGATACATTGGGCGACTTGCGACACTTGGGAAAAATGCGTGGAATGATAGAAGGTTATACGCCGATTTGGAAGAGAGCTTGCGTGAGGGCAAGCCGACATACAAAGGCATGTTTCAATGGTGCATTATAATGGTTTTGGGGGTTGGCTAAGGGGCTGCCACCCACACATAACCCACGAAGGAAGCATATAAGTGTAAGAGCATGGAAGCTCATAAAACACCAACGAATCTCATTCACTCTTCACATCTTCGCAAGGAGCAAGAAGGAAGTGCGCAAGTCAAGAGGGAGTTGCGCATATCTGATGCGCATTGCTCCAAGAAGATTGCACACTTGGTTGAGGTCTTGTGATCAGGTCGAAGGTTGGGCAAGTGTGCCCGGGGTGGATTCTGAAGTACGATTTTGTGCAGGACTTGGTAAAGAGGATTAAGTGGCTCGGGTGAGCACTACTCTTTGTGCAAGGGTGAACACGGTTGTAAAGGCAAGGTTGCCTCTCTTTGTATTATTCGGTTAAGTGTGAGACTTGGTACGGCCAAGACACACTTGTATTATAAACTGATATTCTTAATAAAATTGTCGGGCAGACTCACATTACGGGGAGTTGCCCCTCCCCTTTATACTTGTTGCAATTGTTATTGTTCTTGGTATAATTGCATGATGATAATGAATGAGTATGGGCTTAATTAAGTATAAAGGATAATTGCAAGTTTACTTGGTTGAGAAACACAAGCTAAGTAATGTTAATGTGAAAGTAGGTGTAGTCCACGAATGTTAGTATTGGTGAAAAGAAAGCGTTCGGTGGTGCCGCACCTTGCTACAAGCGGTTGGAAGACTACCGCAGGTGTAGGGGCGTGGCACTCCCCCTCTCATGAATGTATTTGAAGTAGTGACCCTTGGGCACCAATGGAAGATGAGGGGGAAACCACATCTCACACCTTCCTTATTTTTTGTTTTTCTCTTTCTTCATATTAGATATTAGAAAGGTGAGGGACAAAATGGTAGGGAAATCACTTCCCCTATAATTTTGTTTTGTTTTTTTTTCCCCTTTTTATTAATAACCATTGTGGGGTGATGAACATGTGATTCTATGTATTTTTTTTAACTTATTAATTTTTATTTTTATTTTTTTGTTGTTATTATTATTATTATTATATATATATATATATATATTATGTGGTTCATGATGTTTGGAGATCAGTGACCACTACATCTAGAGAATATTTGTACTTGGAAGGTATACCTGAAATGATCACTTCTTATTGGCTCAACCACAGAGCTTGACTTTGAGAGTGTCGAGAGAATTAAACCCATGACCTCTCAATAGTAGAGGTACTTTAACCATGAGAACTCAACTAATTGAGCTAACCTTGAGCTATATATATACAATTTGATTTATTTTTTAGTTTTTATTATAAAGTTTTTGATTTACTTTTGTATTTTTAAAAAATATTGTTATTTTTTTCATTACATATTGATATTTTTATTAAAACTATTTTTTCAATAAATATTTGTTTTTCATTTCATTTTATTTATTTTAATTTTTTTAATGATTTTTTTTTTTATAACGCCATTTTTCTTTATACCGTGGTCTTAAAAAAAATTACAATTTCAAGTCTAAAATAAAAACAATTAATTTACTTCTAAAACCACGTGTTGAGTCTATGGATTATTAAGCCTCACTTGATGTCCCTACTAATCTAGGTTGCCAACAACTTCAACTAGCTAGTTTACTCCGGGTTCTATCCTTGAAATGAGGAAACATTCAGAGAGATTTTCCACAAGATGTGTATTCCATCGAAAAAAAATGTTTTGAGATGGAGGGTGATTTTGATGTTTTGGTTCATAGTGTTATCAACTACCAAGTCTACATTGTCAAACAAGTTGAAATTAAACCCGAAGAAAAGAAGGTTCTATTGCTATCACTATTTATTTTGAGGGTTACGTTTAGGGTTTTTATTGGAGTGATACCATATCTTAGGGCGATGATTTCAGCCAAGTTGTGATTTTAGCTTTGGAAAAACATGGTGACATTAAGAGCACCATTTTTCTATTTGAGGGTCAACTTTAATGTTTTTATTTACAACTTTATAAATCATGGTTGCAAGAAAAATGATGCTACTAGTAACATCACTTTTTGAAATGGGGATGAAAGTAACCACTAAATGTGATTTCTAAAAAATTGAGAACTCTAAAGGGTTCTTAACAAGTTGATAATTATGTTTTGTGAATTAGTGTAGATTTACACTAGTTTTTAGTAGGTTTGATATTCCTAATTGTAATTCCATATTTTACTTGTTGTACTAAGGTATTAAATGTTGGAAATATGAATTGTTTTAAAGCTAAACATGAGTATACATGAGTATATTTTGTCGGTTTCAAGTATCTTGCATTGTCTACGTGAATGCTTTCTACTTTATATCACAAGGGATTCCACTTGAAGCTAGAAGCATTAGCCCAAAGTGAGAGAGATTGTGCAAGGTGAGTGACTGTTTACTTGATCCCACTAGTATTCATTGATAATATTTTTGTCACCATTGTTGGGGAGAGAAACTAGGGTTATTGAAATTGTAGCATTAGGGTACACAATTAATGAATACTAGTTTTATGTGGATATTTGCATATAATGTATGGTAACTTCACTAGATTTAGACACTTAAAATATGTTCTTGTTTTGATCCAAATAAAGTTTGCATCTAGTTTTGAACAATCCTGGGGAACTCTGGTGATAGCCACAAATTAAAGTTACCCTTTCTTCAGTAAAGATTTGTAGTAACTGTGTGAATATTTCAGCAACACCTTTGGTTATAGTACATATTTCTACAATTTTCATAGTTTCTTTAGTGGTATCTTCTACTAAATGGCTTATATGGCACCACTCAATTTTACTACTAACTTGGACATCCTTATGATGTACTTGATTAACATTATAATTGTATTACACAATTCTAGGATGATAATGTCATTTTTTCTGAAGAACATTTATAGTTGTACATATTTTTATGTCTCATGAAGATGTAAAGATGAGATTATTTATTTAGTAATTTCGAAGATTTGATTTACATGTTTGGTAGTTAAAACTATTATTACATGAAAAGCATTTAAAACCAAGTTCAAATATGATTATGGAGAGTGGAGGGATGACTCATTTTTCTTAACTAGAATTCATAAAAAGGAGACTAAAACCATAAGGAATTTAGTTAGATATTTTTAAAAGCATATAAGAAGTTTCCTAATTTAATGGGACCTATAAGAATGTCATTTTCATGTATAGCAATAATTTTGGAGATATATGTTAAGAGAAAATAATCCAACTAATCTATTAGCAACATATTTACTTGTTCGCTGATGGGCCTCTAAATTAGACATAAATTAAGGCCCATGCCTCTAAATTAAGCATAAATTAAGGGTCATCTAACCATCATTCAACATATTAAACCTCTCTTTTTGCATTAGATAATGTATTTTTAACTTTAATATATTCATTAAGAAGGTTTATGAAATTGCATATTTGTGCCTAATATTATTTATTTTTGTGGAATATTATGAGAATATTGGGCAGATTATGAAGATTTGGAGGAGAAGATAATTTAGGGACTTGCTCCTTACTATAGGAGGATCACTATTAAATAATAATTCAATAAGATATTATGGAATTATGGCACAGATAGTGGAACTCCAATGATTGAGAAAATCTAGGAATGTGTTCCCTGCCATTTAATGCAGATTCCTAGTATTGGGAACCAGATCCACTAATCAAGGAATTTTGGTAGGGAAAGCTTCGTCCTTTCATGGGGAATGATTCCTAATCATTTTGTATAAGTACCAAGTCTAATTTTCCTCTAGGAGGAGATTTTCATTAGTGTTCTTGTGGAGAGAACTTGTATTTCTGCAGCTCCATTGTATTTTCTTGGATGTAATTGTATTGATGAAAATAATGAAGATTGGTGTCATGTTGAACATATAAATCTTGTTCTCCTACATAGGTCTCTGAGTTTCCTTGGGCTTGGCCATCCTAGGAGCCTTATAGCCCTTTTGTATAATTTTCTTTCCTTCTTTTCACTTCTTATTCACATGCATCTCTTGTTTTCATTTCTTTCTATTTTGGAATTTAGTATTAATGATTTCTTGTTGTGGGATTGGGTTAAATGGTTTATGTAGGTTATTTTGCAAGATCATAAGCATCATTTCATCCTTGAAAAGCTTTTGAAGGTCATAATAATCATTGAGCTACTTGGATTAGGTTTTTTATTCCCAAATCTAGTTTTCTGGAACTCCTTTGTGGCAAAGAACAATAAATTTCTGTTATTTTTTAGAGCATGCTAACGAGCTTCAATTGAGTTGGTTCCAATTGCATTAGATGAAAAATTATTTTCCATAAAAAAAATTACCGCACTGCATTTGCACTTGATTAGGTTAGGCATTTTATAGATTTACTAGCTCACTAGTTCTCAAATTTCTAGATTTTCGACTAGTAATTTTGTGCTATTTTTAGCATGGGTTAACATAGGTATTTTTGAGTGATTCCAATTGGAATGGGGACCTAAGACATCCTAGTCAATAAAAAATTTTGTTCCATCCAATATGGATTTGATTTTCTTGTTGATTCGATGAATTATATTTTCGTATAGTAAATCTGTAACATCTTGTAGTAAATCAGGGGATCCTATAGGAGAACTAGGGTATCCTGTAGGAGAACTAGTATATCCTATAGGAGAACTAGTACATCCTGTAGGAAATCCTGTAGCGGCCTGTTTTGAGCCCAAATTGAGAAGAATCATCATTGAAGCTGGGATTAGGCCCCTACTTGACCTCCAAGCCATCAAAATCATTGTACCCCTCTTGCTCCACACCTATCTCCCCTGCCAAAAATCAAGGAAATATTAACATCTGCATTTATAAAGAAAAAAGATTTAAAAATGAGTTCTTTTATATTTACACATGCACACAGTAGTTAGTACTATCTAGATCAGATTTCATGATCAGTTAGTTTAAATCATCACATGTGATAATTAGGGTTAAGCTAGGTTTCTTTTACATTTAGTTCATGATATTTATGCAATTGGAATAGGTTTTTGTCCTTGTACTTTCTTTCTTGCAATAGGTTAAGGTTCCATTTCGAACATTTCATTTTCTGCAATTAGTTTAGGATTCGACTTCAGTACATGTTCTCCATTACATCATGACAAAAAAGGGAGGACACATTGTATGTTGCACATATAGTGCCAATACCTCTTAAGTTTGTACGGACCTCGAGTTGATAATTAAAGTCAGTAGCCTTGGGAGTTGCAACATTCTTGTTGCAATACTGAGGCTCATCACTTTTTGACACCATTATCGGGGAGGTGTCAAAGTATGCATTGTTTTTTCCCTAATTGATTCATTTCTGTTTACTTTTTGCAAAAACAAAACATAATTGCAGTAGGAATATTTCATTTCAAAAATAGAAAAGTGCATTGCATTAGTGTTTTCGTTCAATCATAAAAACAAAAGAATCTCCAACACCAACCCAACCCCCCCATTTGATCACGTGGTGTAGCAAGAACCACATTACCATTCACTTTTGCAGGTAGAAGAAGAAGATGGCAAAGAATGTAGAAGAAATGGATGAAGATGATGACAATGAGGAAGATCCTCTCGGATTTCCCATTCAAGATACTAATGGTAGTGTACACATGAAGAACATCCCTCCATCTTTTCTTCCAAAATTTCATGGTCTAAGGTCAGAGGATCTAGAAACCTTTCTCTTTGAATTTGGAATTGTTTGTAGATCTTATAGTTATTTATTAAAAAATAAAAAATTGAGATTGTTTCCAGCAACATTGAAGGATAGAGCTCTTAAATGGTTCATGAGTTTAGGGACTAATTCAATAAGATCATGGAATGATATGAAAAATAAATTTCTAGAAAAATATAAAGATCATGATCTTAAAGAAGAAATCTTTAGAACGAATCAAAGAGAAGATGAGAGTTTAGAGGATCTAATAGAGAGATTCATGTATAATGGAAAAACTACATCATTTAGGATCCGACACACTAAAAACCCTCTTGCTTAGAACAATTAGGAATGAGTGGACTGATCTCCTTGATATCATGAGTAGAGGTGATGTATACCAGTTATCATTTGAATAAATTTGTGAAACATGCAAACACATATCAGGAGGAAGGGCAAGAGTAGGTAAATCAACATCAAGATCAGTAAGTCAAGCTAAACTTGGAAATTTGTTTCGTGATTTTAAAACAGAAATTATTAGCAATCTAACCGAACAAGTAGAAATGTTAAGAATACAAAATGAGCAAAAAGAAGATGCTAATATCTGTGTTGTCCATGCATAATCACACGATGTTAAATGTTTCTCCGCATTACCAAGGTTGAAGGAAGTTCACCAAGAGGACAATGGAGCAAGTCAATTGCCAATGCAGCTATGTTATCTAGCTCCAAGAGGACCATGTTAGCCTATTCAACCTGATATAATGCAAGATCCTAATTCACAATTTCAATATTATGTGCATCTATCTAAAAGTAATTGGAACACACCCTTTCCTTGGCAACATTGGCCATCTCAACCTCAAAACCAATCTTGGAAACAAGGTTGGCAAGGAACTTATGGGAGCCATCCACAATATCCTCAATATTTTCCTCAATATCCTCCATACCCAACTCCATGTTATCCCTACCATTCGCTTCCACCACAACCACAACCCCAATCACATCCATCTCAAATATCCACTCCCACTCAACTACCTATACCACCATTTCCAAACCCACACATTGAAGTAGCTCAGCCCACTTACAATGTTGAGGTACAACACGTCCAAACATCTCCTCTTGAAATCAATGGTATTCACCACAGCTTAGGAAGAGTATTGCAAAAAAGATAATATCTTGATATCATTGAAGGACAACATCCAAAAGAATAAGATTCAAATGAGAAGACCACAAAATCATGGGTTGCACTTGGTGAAGAGAAGATGTCAAAATCAAAGATCGAAAGAGCTCTATCATGGTTACCATCAAATCCTCCATAAATTTAAGAGAACAATCAGTAAAAAGAGGAAGATTTGAAGGTCATGGTAGAAGAAGACATGAAGAATGATCCAGATAAGCAATCAAAGCAAGGGTATGAAAATTATATTGAGGCTTGGTTCTAGACAGTCACTAAGTTGCATCAACACTATCTTCTTCAATTGTGCTTGATACAATCAAAGTCAAAGCATTTGATCACTCAAATCCAGGTACATGTCAAAGCATACATTTCAAGCCTCCACAACATTTTTTCTATCATCTTGATGTGCACATGGCTCCATTGGAAGCATTCTTATACTTGAAAGTGATTTTGTTTTTCAAGTAGGGTAGGGTAAAAAAAAAAAGAAAAATAAGAGAAAAAATAAAAATCTCAGGTGAAAATCTCCTTGGAGGCACCTCAGATTGGCTCATTGATTAAAAACCTCCATGAGGTGCTCAATGGTTTGGAAAAAGAAAAATGAGAAAAAAGAAAATATCCTAGGTGAAAACCTCCTTTGAGATGCCTAGGCAGACCTACCAGTTGAAAACCTCCTTGAGGCGGCTAGTAGGCCTAGAAGAAAAAAAAAGGAAAAATAAAAAATCCTTGCTCCATGTATCTCTTTAATGAATGTAGGTGCTCTCCAACATCTACAAGGAACAAAAACAAGTTTCCACCAAAGAAAGAAAAAATAAGTTAAACCTAGTCAAAAGAAGTCAATTTTTAACTTTCTCCTCCTTTACTCAAATTCTCCAACAAGGCCAAGGCCATACCAATCCATCACCATCATCTATTTCCACTATTCGCCCATCATTCTCAAGCTTTTCCCATTCAGTTTGCTTGTTGTCCTAAAAAACTATAGGAAGGCTCTGTTTTACTACAGGAAACAAAAATACATAAATCAGAAATTTGTTTTTTCCATAACGTGAAAAACATGCATCCATTTGCCAATCTGTTTTAAGGGGAGATGCATATGGATCATGGAAACATGCTCAAGCAATTTTAGGAAATTCCATTGCACATTTTTTGAGAAATCAACCTCCATCACCTACAACCATTCTTGAATTTTCTCGATATTTGTGCATCCATTTAAAAATATGTTTCATGGGGAGATGCATATGGATGATGGTAAGATGCCCAAGAAATTTCGACAAATTCCAGTGCATGGGTACCAAGAAATCAACCTCCATCACCTTCATCCATTTTTAGTATTTCTCGAGATCCGTGCATCCATTGACCACATTTTTTAATAGGATGGTGCATAATGATTATGGCAACATTCTCAGAAATTTTTAGGTCAATCCATTCTATCGTTTGTGAGATATGGACAAAACAAGTTTGCTACAAGAGGATGTCCTGAATTACTATAGGAGTTTCCTGTAGTACTACAGGAAGTTCTGAAAATATACTGGAAGGCCAAAAAGAAGCTACAAGAGGAAATATGATTGGAGAAGTGATTCAAAAGGCCATATATTCTTTAGGGAAGGTTGATATAGGTCCCCCAACACCACTTTCATCACTCAACCACTCCATCTAACCAAAATCCATCTTTAAATTCCACTTTTCCTTACATGAAAAAAGAAAATGACCTCTGGGTGAAAACCTCTTTTGAGGTGCCCAGGGCAGGTAACTAGGATGAAAACCTCCTTGGAGGCAGACTAGTTGTTTTAAAAAAAGAAAAAAGAAAAAAAGAAAGGATACAAAAAAATAAATTAAAAAATGGAAATTTTATGTTGCAGGTCAACAAGAGGAGGATAAGCATAGCATGAGAGGGACATAAGGACCTACAGGAGCCATGTTTCAATCCACACATCTCGTATCTTCCACTGTTCACATATTCTTCCACTTATAAACCCCTCCAGCTCATCTTACACAAACTCTGTGTTTTCTACAGGATTCCTTGTAAACCTATAAGAGTTTCTTGTAGGAATTATAGTGACCTTGAAAATCCCAAGAAAGGTAGTCTAAGAGCAAGGGGATGAAACAAGCTTGTGTTTGGATGAAAAACCATTTACTCCACCACATCATAGCCATTCCTTTCATTACCATGTCACCCCTACATCCATCAAAGAAACCAATTCAAAAAAAAAATTACAGATTACAAAAGGAAAAAATGAAAACAAGCAAAAGAGAGAGAGAAGAGGGAAAGAGGAACAATACCCAGAGACAACATCTCTCACATACCATTCCCTATCACCATTATCCACTCATTTCAACATGCTTCAGAGTTGAGATAAAGTATGAAAGTTTAGTGGAGAGGCAGCTACAAGATATCCTGTAGGTATTCTGTAGGAAATCTTGTAGCAGCCTATCCCACAATGGAAACCACCCAATTTGCAGCCATATTCATAACAAAGACTCCTAGGATGAAGAAACTCCTCTAGATCTTAGCAGGAGCAAAAAAAAGTCACCAACAACAACAGACGAAGCCATCACCTGCACATCAACAAGAAGACAACCCATCAGCAAAATAATATCAACAAAAACGAAAAAGGTGGTCAAGAAGATGTACCTGAGTCATGAGAAGCACAACAACATCAACTCAATAGCAGCATGCATGTCTCTCCAACAAACATCATGTAGGTACAAGTATGCAATATTCTTGACCTCTTCTCTTGAGCATATTATAGTTAGAAATTTGTTGTCAATGCATGAGAGATGAGGCTTTATAAGCTAAGGATGGGTCAGCAGTGTCAGCCGCCTTCAACTAGTTAATTGCAGCTCACTCCTTCACTCATGCAATGTTGAAAGTCAAATTATGAAGGTGATGATTTCAAGGAATGAGGACAACAATTAAAAGATTTTTTTTTTGCAAAGGCCAAGTCACCACAACACTCCAAGCCCTCCATCCACTTCATATTCACTATCTATCCATCATTCATCCATCCCATTTCATATCTCCAAGAATAAACCCTATCTCACCATGAACATTTCTTAAAAAGGAAAACAACACATCCTCTCCATTTTCACAAATCTATCCCATTTCTCATCACTCCCATACAGTTAGAAGACTCTGAATGAAGAAGGAATGACTACTATTCGAAGGCGGAATGCTGCTACAAGAAGGAAGAAAGAAAAAATTGTGCTAAAACCCAAAATGACAATGCCTAAGTGAGACCTAATCAAAACAAAGAACTCCAATGCCATTAAGCAACCATTTAGGCCTTAAAAGAAAAGAAGAAGGCAACTTAATAGTCTCAAGAAATAATTATTTTTATTTACACAAATATGTTTTTGGGCTTGTCCTTGCAGAACTTACATCCAAGATTCTTAATGCACAAGAGAGAGGCCACCAGGGCGATGAATGAGGCACAATGAGGTCACTAAGTTGCTCAGAGGATGGGCAACACTTTCAGCAGGGGGTATGATGGGCCTCTAAATTAGACATAAATTAAGGCCCATGCCTCTAAATTAAGCATAAATTAAGTCTCATCTAGCTATCATTTAACATATTAAGCCTCTCTTTTTTGCATTAGATAATGCATTTTAAACTTTAATGTATTCATTAGGAAGGTTTATGAATAATTGCATATTTCTGCATAATGTTATGAGAATATTATGTAGATTATGAAGATTTGGAGGAGGAGATAATTTAGAGACTTTCTCCCTACTACAGGAAGATCACTATTAGATAATAAATCAACAAGATATTATGGAATTATGGCACAGATTGTGGTACTCCAATGATTGAGAAAATCTAGGAATGTGTTCCCTAGCATTTAATGCAGATTACTAGTATTGGGAACCAGATCCACTAATCAAGGAATTTTGGTGGGGAAAGATTCCTCCTTTCATATGGAATGATTCCTAATCATTTTGTATAAGTACCAAGCCGAATTTTCCTCTAGGAGGAGATTTTCATTAGTGTTCTTGTGGGGAGAACTCGTATTTCTGCAGCTCCATTGTATTTTCTTGTAGGGATGTAATTGTATTGATGAAAATAATAATTTTGTGCTATTTTATAGCATGGGTTAACAGAGGTCTTTTTGAGTGATTCCACTTGAAATGGGGACCTAAGACATCTTAGTCAATAAAAAAATTTGTCCCATCCAATTTGGATTTGATTTGCTTGTTCATTCGATGAATTATAATTTCGTATAACAAATCTATAACATCCTGTAGTAAATCAGGGGAACTTGTAGGAGAACTAGTACATCATGTAGGAAATCCTGTAGCGGCTTGCTTTGAGCCCAAATTGAGAAAAATCATCATTGAAGCTTAGATTAGGGCCCTACTTGTCCTCCAAGCCATCAAAATCATTGTACCCATCTTGCTCCACACCTGTCTCCCCTCCCAAAGATCAAGGAAAGATTAACATCTACATTTATAAAGAAAAAATATTTAAAAAATGAGTTCTTTTATATTTATACATGAACACAATAGTTAGTACTCTCTAGATAAGATTTCATGCTCAGTTAGTTTAAATCATCACATGTGATAAATAGGGTTAAGCTAGGTTTCTTTTACATTTAGTTCATGATATTTATGCAATTAGAATATGTTTCTTTCCTTGTATTTTGTTTCTTGCAATAGGTTAAGGTTCCATTTCGAACATTTCATTTTCTTCAATTAGTTTAGGATTTGAATTTAGTACATGCACTCCATTACATCATGATTGCAAAGGAAGGACACATTGTATGCTGCACATATAGTGCCAATACCTCTTAAGTTTGTATGAACCCTGGGTTGATATTTAAAGTTGGTAGCCTTGGGAGTTGCAGCATTCTTGTTGCAATATTGAGGCTCATCATTTTCACTTTGGAAATAAATTGGTTTTCTATAAGTAAATCTACACCCTTTTATTCATAAATGTGAGAAATGAAACTTGAGAAACATGACAAGTCCCAACATAAGATTTATTGCTTGAAATATCAATTGGCTCATTTGATGTAGTAGATGTCTTTGATGAATGGAGCCATGCAAGTGGTAAAGTGATGAAAATGGAAAGAAGCTAGCAATCATCCTTTAATCCTAATTTACCGTTTCTTCCACAATATGAAGTTTATTGTATAGGACAATGCCAGAAAGGTAGAAATCCTCATAATCCTCCTCCATCAACTAATATCATTGGAAGTTCTTTTAATATTTGGTGTATGGAGCACAATATTATATTAATGAGGAGGAAATGTCAATTCTAAAGCATAAAAATAATTCTTTTTGGGTGAGGGAAGAGTATGATTTTGATCTATATTTTTCTTGTGATTAGTTTCATATTGATACATTTTGTGAAATAGAAGTTGGTTTACATGAATTTTCAATCAACACATGGTAAGGGTTAAAATAGATAAGGTCAAGATTTTAAAATTGAGTACTTCACTTATTGTTGGTTAAATTCCTTTGCAATATAATGGATTGTCACTTCCCAATACACATGTGAATAAAAATCGTAGTTAGAAAAATCAATAAGGCAGTAACTTTAAGGAGAGAGTTTCGAAGAGGTAGTGAGACGTTGATTTGGTTCCATAGCATGATTCTTCTTGATAAATAAATAGGGTTGGCATAATTAAATAATGAAGATAAAGATCCCTCAATCTATATTGGATCATTATATTACTTGTCATCTATATCGATGCTTTCAAAGTGAAAAGAAATTGGAGGATTGAGCTTGCCTGTCATTTTAGTGGCAGGTCCCAGTTTGGATGATTGGGGTTTGAAACCTTTAGAGCCATTTTGGGTCATGAAACATTTTTTTTTGTGTGTCAAAACTTTCCCAGCTGTAGTTTTTACCCCTAGTCACTGATCTACACTCAAATACCTTTCCAATGACGCAATTATTGCATCAATCTTATCTTGTATGCAAAAGTTATACCTTCTGCAAGTTGACCTATTGTGTTGACCACCATGGTATGAGAGGATGCCACATCAACCCCTATTACTCATGAATATGGGGCTATCCATGCGTGGAATTTCAACAAAATTATAGAAGGTCGAATATTGTAACTCTAATTGAGGGTTGAGGAAATAGAAAGTACCCTTAGATGGCTATCAAGCAATGTTAAATATCAGGTCGCTAGGAGGAGAAGGGGTTCCATTCCATTTCATTGTATATGTTCCATAGTTGATAGAGAATATATGAGTGGGAAGTTGGAGAGTTAAAAAGAGGGAGATAAGTTTCTAAAGCAGCCATACATATTGCAAGCCTTAGGTAACTTTGTGAAAATTTCATCATTGAAATCCTATTACAGCAACTAGAAATTATTCTTCTAATATTTAATAAACATAACAATTTATTTGCTATGGAAAATAATGAATAAATCATGCTGCAACCTTCACAAATAAAAATACGGAAAATAATAGTGCTGGAAACTAAGAAATATGTTAGCACACACATAAAAATTAACACATTTATTTTTGGACAAATGTCCCTGGAAAAACCCAATGTTGGAAAACCAGTGCAACAACTAAGGGTTTTTATTATTATGCAGCAGTGAGAAATTAGGAGTACAATTTGGATGCCAAAAACTAAAAATCCTTCATAAAAATTACTAGCAAAAATATTGTGAGGAATTTTCCTCACCCCCACTACCAATTTTGGATCTAATTGCAACTCTAAGTGATTTGTTCAAACAACCTCTACATAGGTTTGCATCACCACTGACTGAGAAACTATCTCTCCATACCTCTACATAGGTCTACATAGTAGCCGTCATATCTACCATTGACTGAGAAACTATCTCTCCAACTTTCTGGAACACTTTCCCCGCCTATGGAATTGAAATCTAACTTCTCTCTAGTAAAATTGAATTGCCTCTAGAGGCTTCTGCACAGCCCCTTCATCATCCTCACTGTGGCTCTTTCTACCTCTCTGTAATACACTTCACCCGATCTAGAAAACTTTCTTTAGCTCATTGTCCCTGCACCTCACTATCTCTGCTTCCTTATGAAGCTTGAACTCTTCTGACAATTGTTGGCTCTATGGACAAATCAAACTCTCCAAGGGAATCAAAGTACACAAGTGAGTTCTCCATCTACTCATCAACTTCTTCTTATAATCATCTTTCGGACCTCCAATGGCTAAGATTAAAACTTAATTAAGGGCCCAGATGAATTCTCTGTCGATCTGTGTGAGTTTCTAGATGATTCACACCTTATCTAAATTAATTTTGATTAATTAACCCCTTTTGCTAAGTTTAGATGATCCAGGTGGATATTGGTGGCCACCTGCCTATTCCACTTGGACCCCCACCATTGTTTCTTTCAGTTTTTAAGTTTCCTTAACTGTAGCACAATTTACTATTTTTGGCATTTTTTGGGTCTTGAACTTCCGGAGCCTTTTTGAGGCCCTAAATGATGTTTTTTGGGGAAAATCACCTATGGAAAATTAGAGTTTTCACTATCTACAGTTATAGTGATCGGATAGATATTCCTAACAAGGTATCATACACGTCAAACGAAGATCGTATGCCAAAGTTACAACCCTAGGAAGTTGATGTACCAATTCACCCCAACGGGACCCATAGTTTGGTGTTTCATCTCCTAGGGTTAGGTTTTTGGATGTTTGGGGTTTTCCATTACTTCTCAATAATAAATAGGCCCTCAAGCATCATTGTAACAGAGTTCAGAGGCATGTAGTTGCCACATCTCTTCTCAGAGATGAGCTACCATCGCCCGAGCTAGCCTTATTTCCATTATGTTGGTAAGCATATTTCAATATTTGATATTAATGAAATGAAGTGTTATTTCTGCTGCATCTTTGCATTTATGGTTATATCTGTAATTTGTTGCATTCCTGTTTAAATTCAGATTAGTAGTATCAGAGCGGTCTGCTCTTTCTCTGTTTTTCTTTGCATGTTCCCAGCAAGGTCGGGATATAAGGAGTTAGGGCTTGAATTGGTCGAACCTTTGCAAGACTAGCCTCGTAAATCTCGACGGCCTCCCATGGGGGAAGAAAAGAAAGATGAGGGAACAAGATATCCAATCAAAATATTGCTCGAGGAGGCCCTCAAGAAACAAAGAAATGCAATTATGGATAACTTTGCCCAAATCCTTCAATGGTTGCCCACCGGTGGCACATCCACATCCAACAACCACTTTGGAGGCACCACTTCTTTCAAGGTACAAGTAGAATTTGACATTCCCATATTTGAGGGCCATAGATAAATGGTTAAATATGCTAGAAGGGTATTTTTTTTGTTCATGATTTTTCCATCCGGAAAATATTACTTTTTCTCTTCTCAAAGCTACCCCCCACATCAAGGACTGGTGGGAAACCTACTATGATAAGAAGGATGAAAGTACACCCTCACTATTTTCAACTATGTCTACTTGGAATTCGTTTCGGGACGCCATCAAGGAGCAGTACTACCATGTTGGGAGCTATGAGGATAAATACATAAATTGGACTATGCTTCGACAAGGAAGGGACCAAGACGTGCATTTACCAATTTTTTTCATACCCTTCGCACGAAGTTGGGTATCAAGAATTATTAGAAACATTTGTTTCTCAAGTACCACGACTGCCTACACATGTATATCTAGGATGAGATGGAGTTCCCATAAATCTCCTCGCTCGGCACAACGTACCGATACGCTGTCAAGATCGAGTAGAAGCTTAAAGAAAAAAAGTGAGACTTTGGATCTATGAAAGGGAAAGGTGCCCCCAAGCAACATAATAAAGGGAAAAGCCAAGGCCGGATGGCCTAGGACAAACTGCCAAAGCCACAAGCAAAGAACAACACTGTGAAGTCGTAGAAGGACATGGGAAAGTGGTGTGAGTTCCATAAGAGCTCCACTCACAACACAAGAGAGTGTCAGGCCAAGCAGTGACTGGTGGTTGAGCTGAAGGCTTCTGAATCAGATGCATGTTCTAACTCTAAGTCAGAACCCAACAAGGGGAATGACAAAGGGAAGCAGATTATCGATGTGGAGCCTAATGCCACGGTTTCCACCACGAAGATTCAGAAGGAGGAACCACAAGATCTAGAGGAGAAGGAGCACCTCTTCCACTCCCAGATGTGGGTAAAGGGTTCCCTATAGTTCATTATCGACAATGGGAGCCAAAAGAACCTCATTTCAGCAGAGGTCATGAAGGGGCTGGGCTTACTGACCATAGCACACCCACAACCATACACCATCGGGTGGCTTCACTAAGGAAGAGATCTTCGTGTCAGCCAATAGTGTCATCTTCCATACAACATCAAGCCCTTCACGAATGAGTTATTATGTGACATTGCTCCTCTTGATGTTTGTGATGTATTATTAGGCCAACCATACTTGGGGAAGTGACATGCTGTGTATGAGTCAAGGCCATGCATTGTTATTGTTACCTTGGGAAATAATTTGTAAAGGAGACCAGAGGTAGCACCACCTACCACCATCTCTTTGGTTACTACAAAAAAAACACAGTAATCTCATTTCCAAAACCGAGATTTTTTTTTTCCTAATGATACGCCCTAAGGGAAAGAAGAAGATAGTGGCCATGACCTCCAGATAGGGCCCCTCCACACGAAAACAACAGATGGACAAGGTCATGGAGGAGTATGAGGACATATTCACCTCCCCCGTAAGGGTGCCTCTACATTGTCAGGTCAAGCATTCCATCGATCTAACCCCAAGTGCATCGTTGCCCAATTGACCAATCTATCGGCTCTTTGTTATGGAGAATGACGAAATCAAGAGGTAGATTCAAGAGTTGCTATAGAAAGGTCACATCCGGCCTAGTTCATCACCTTCTCGGAGCCCAATCGTGTTGGTACATAATAAGGATGGGACTTGGAGACTTTGTATTGACTATCGGGGGTTGAACAAGATCACTGTCCAGAATAGGTACCCGATCCCATGGATTGATGACCTTCTGGACCAACTCAAGGGGGCCAAATATTTTAGCTAGATCAACTTGAAGTCCAGATATAACCAGGTACCAATCAAACCCTTCGATGTGTGGAATACTGCCTTCAAAGCCAAGGAGGGCCTTTTTGAATGGTTGGTTATGCCTTTCGAGTTGAAAAATGCTCCTGCAATCTTCATGAGACTGATGGATCACATGATTCGGCCATTCACCAACTCATTTGTATTGGTATACTTGGATGACATCTTGATATTCATCCAGAGTTGGGAAGAGCACATCCACCACATCTGATAGGTTCTCCATACACTACAGCAACACAAGTTGTTTTCCAATTTAGAGAAATGAACTTTTGGCATGACCCAAATTTAGTATCTGGGATACATTATTAATGAACGGGGGGTGAATGTGGATCTAGCCAAGATCCAAGTCATTCGGGATTGGCCAACCCCAACCACTTTGACATAGATCCGTAGCCTTCTGGGTCTTGCCAATTTCTACCGCAGGTTCGTGTTGGGGTTCTCTCATATCACTTGGCCCTTAAGTCAAGTCACGAAGGGAGGAGCTAAAGAAAAATTATTTTGGTCTGAATCTCAATAGAAGGCATTCGTAGAGTTGAAACATCACCTCTACTCTACACTAGTGCTCACATTACCAGACTTACAACAGCCATTTGAGATCGAGATAGATGCCTTTGACTGTGCTATTGGGGCATTCATTACTCAACAAGGGAATCTAGTGGCATATCACAATGAGAGACTTTCATACATAGTCTAAAAGTATCCAACTTATGACAAAGAGATGTATTCCATTGTGCAAGTCTACTGAAAATGGAAGAATTACATTTTGGGGAAGCAAATGTTCATCCACACAGACCACTGACCCCTGCAGTTCATACAAACACAAGGGAAGTTGCAGAATGATCGTCATCAGAAGTGGTCCACATACCTACAATAGTTCCATTTTAATATCAAGTGTAAGAAGGAAAACAAAAATAATGTTGCAAACTTCCTGAGTAGACCACTGATCATGGTGTTAACCACCATGCTCAAATCTTATGGACATGAGATTTATGGTTGGCCACTTTTCTACAAAAGTGACCTAGAATTCAACCACACATACTAGATGCTCTTCGAGGGTCAACAAGTTCCAACTTTTCACCTCCAAGATGCATTGTTATGCCACCTGGGACACCTTTGTGTTCCTTCAAGCGAGCTTGCCAAGATGATTTGGAAGCACACTACAGTCGGCTCACTAGGAATTTCAGGGTCGAGAAAACAATGGCAATACTGTAGAAGTATTTCTATTAGCCGAATGTTCGATGGGATGTTAGGAAGTACATAAGATCCCGCACTACCTGTGTCATTTCCAAACCGACCATTAAGAAGCAAGGTCTCTATACTCCGTTGCCTAACCATAGTTGACCTTGGGAATCCATGTCCATGGATTACATGTTGGGCCTTCCTTCTACTAAGCATGTCAATGAATGTGTTTTTGTGGTCGTCAATAGATTCTCGAAGAAGACCATTATGGCTGCCTGCAAGAAGAATATCATAGCAGAAGCCACTGCTAAACTCTTCTTTGAACGAGTGTGGGTACACTTTGGGATCCCATAGTCTATCATCTCATATTGGAACAACAGTTCCCAAAGTCCATTTTGGTCCAGTCTCTAGTCGATGCTGGACACCAAGCTCACTAAGTCCACAACTTTCCATCCCCAAACTGATGGCTAGATAGAGGTCATCAACATGATGATTGTACACATTCTACACATGTACAACTCAAAGAATTCACACACATGGGATGAGAACCTCCCCTATGTCCAATACAACTATTACTGGGCTCTCCAAAGCTCGACTGGCCACAACCCTTTTCAGGTGGGCTTGGGATTCCAACCACTATGTCCCATTGATGTGGCCATACCATTTGCAGCTACTTAGGTAGATTTGGCTCATGTCTAGTTCGAAGCCGAAAATGAAAACAAATTCATTGAGCACATTTAGTACATTTGCCAATTGGTCCATAAAATTTGGGAGAAATCAAATGCCAAGTACAAGAAGTGACATGATCAACATCGGTTCCACACAAGTTTCAGGTGGGCGACAAAGTCTGGTTGCATTTGCAAAAGGAACACCTTACTGGAGCCTATCAGAAACTTACACCACTTTGATATGGTCCCTACACCATTACCAAAGCTGTGGGAGACAATACATTTGAGCTCAAAATTACCCCATCCCTTGGCTTGCACCTAGTGTTCAATGTGGACCACCTTCGACCATACTTCCCACCATTACTGGACACATCAGACATTGCAGAACAGTTCACACCTACAAAGTTAAATCCGGACTGCATGGAACAAGCCACAACTGATCATATCATGGACACACAGATCAAGAAAACTTGACATCAAATAATCCAACTATATTGAGTTTTTAAAGCAGGCCAACTCCTTCACTAGGGCAAGTGGCTCACTAGGGACCAAGTTCAGCAGAAGTTTCCTCATCTCATGGAGGAACTCAACGCAGTGGGGACCATTGCTTCCTAAGGGGGGAGGAATGATCTAGGTGGATATTGGTGGCCACCCCCCTATACCACTTGGACCCCCACCATTGTTTCTTTCATTTTTTCATTTTCCTTAATTTTAGCACAATTTACTATTTTTGGCAGTTTTTTGTGTCTTTAACTTCCGAAGCCGTTTTGAGGCCCTAAATGACATTTTTGGGAAAATAACCTATAAAGAATATGAGCTTGAAACTTGGTATTCACTATTAGAAGTTGTAGTCCTCAGATAGATCTTTCTAATGAGGTATCATACGTGTTAAACAAAGATCATATGCCAAAGTTACGACCCGAGGAAGTTGATGTACCAATTTACCCCAATGGGGCCCGTTGGCATTTCATCTCCTAGGGTTAGTTTTTTTTATGTTTGGGGTTTTCCATTGCTTCTTAATAATAAATAGGCCCTTAGGCCTCATTGTAACATATTTCAAAGGCATGTAGCCACAACATCTCTTCTGAAAGATGAGCTACCATCGCCCAAGATAGTCTTATTTCCATTCTGTTTGTAAGCATATTTCAGTATTTGATATTAATGAATTGAAGTGTTATTTCTGCTGCACCTTTGTATTTGTGGTTATATCTGTAATTTTTTGTGTTCCTATTTAAATTTGGATCATTAGACTTAGGAAATAATTCAAAATAGGATAACAATCTAATTGAGACACTTCTAGGTGGAATTTCCAGAAACGATTTCTCGGTTGTGGAGAACTCCTGTGTTTTAGCCTCTCCACAAAGTTTCGAGACTAGAACACCTCCAATGCTACATAAACTAACACTCCCTCTTAGTGAGGAAGGTGTTCTCTCTAGTGCTATATACTCCACCAAAATAGTATGTCTCTATACCACCCTCTGTCACGTTGTTGATGTATGACTACTTCCCACCCACCACTGTGCAACTCTGATGCTGCTGCTAACACTGTCATACTATTGCCAACCCTACATATGCACTACAACTCCCTCTCAACTTTTTCTATGAAACTGTAACTACTGCAATTGAGAAGCATCCTAAATACTAAATCGAATATGTTCAGTATGATGCATCTATCTCCCAAGTCCTAACTGCTACTAGCTACTACACTGTCCACTGGAGAATCTATGCTGCTGCTGACTTTGCACTATGCCACTCTACCCTGCTATCAACACTGCACTGCACTCGTCAACATTTGACTGCTACTAGTATGCAACTGTCACTATGGAATCTGACTGCATCAACTGACACTGATCTATCCCTCTCTTAAATACTTTGGGCCCTCGTAGAAAGGTAATGATCCATGAGGAAGACACCTCAATGGACCCTGCCCATTTCTTTGTTGTTATGGGACTATAGCTCTAGATCTACCCACCTCTCTCCTGGATGTATAGCTGCAAACATCATGAAATATTCCTCCATCTTGGAGGACAACTTATCAATCTCAAGGGACACTGCTACTAGGTCTTGGTTCTCCTTCTTTTCATTCTTCCTGAGAGGACACTGCGTAATGTAGTGGCTAAAGTCACCACATCTAAAGCACTTGACCTTTGACAGGTCCTTCTTCTTCTTCTTCTTTCCCCTTGCCCCTGACTGGGACCCTTAGATGCTAGGCCACATTTTCTTTTTCCTTCTCACCCTTCATGCCCTTACGGCGCAGCTGATGGTACTCTTTACTAGAGCCCGCCTCAACTCCTCCTATTGTAGATTGGACCACATCATGTCCCATTTAGGAAATGTGTGTCTACCAAAAATATTTTGGAAAAACACCTACCAGTCATCTGAGACACTATTTAGTTCCAATCGTACAATCTCTTTGGGTTGGGGTGCCTCCTCAATGGATTATGATGATGTCATACTTCCCGAATCCTGCTAAGGAAGCCATCTATGTTTTCACCCTTATACATCCTTATGCTCCTCAACTTCTCTTGGAGAAACATATTTTTCTGCTCGGAAGAACTCTCAAATAGCTCAGAGAGAGAATCCCACATATCCTTGGTCGTACCTTTGTCTACCACATGTGATACTAGACAATATCAGACTCCATCCAAAATCATTTGCTTCACCTTTTCCATTTCCTTCTTGTACTTCTTCAGTTGATCGACATCCTGGGGTATTGTTACTACATTCTCCACATATGCTTTCAAGCCATATTCATCCAGAAGGAAGGAAATCCTAGCCACCCAGATGACATAGTTGGATTCTACCTGCAACCTATCTTGATCTCTAAGACCTATTGTAGCCATCTCTAAATATGGTCGAAAATATCCCTCTTTCACTTTGCTTGGCTTTTGGGTTTGCTACATGCTCTCCCTTCTACAGTGAGAAACTTTTCTCACAACTACTGCCAATTTGCAATTGGAAAAATTTAGATCTCTAAAACTTGAGATCCCGTGAATTTTTTTCCCTCTGTGTGTGTTATTTCTCTTCCACTCGACACCGATTCTACTTTTGCAAAATGCTTCAACACCCTTTGTGCCCAAGAAAGGAATTTTCTCAGTGAAAATTTGAGCTGCTGCTGATCCCTCTGCCTGCTAGAACCATTGAATTTGACATGCCAAATTTTCCTACCAATCTACATTGAAAAAATCAATCTACCCATAAATTTGAATTGTCTAGCCTATGATATGTGTAGCCTCTAGAAATATTTCCTACTGCTCTCCCTGAACAATGAATTTTCGCCTCCGCTTTTAAGCTTCCCCACATGATCAATCATGCTTTGATACCATGTGAAAATTTTACCATTGAAATCCTATTGAAACAATTGGAAATTATTCTTCTAATTGTTAATCAATTTAACTATTTATTTGCTATGAAAAATACTAAATAAATCATACTGCAACATTCATAAATAAAAAAGTGGAAAATAATAGCACTGGAAACTAGGAAATATGCTAGCACACACAACTAAAAAACCTAATGTGGAAAAACCAGTGTAACAACTGAGGTTTTCTATTACTATACAGTAGTGAGAAATTCTAAGTACAATCCGGATGCCAAACACTAGAAATCCTATAGAGAAATTACTGGAAAAAAAATATTATGAGGAATTTTCCTCAGCCCCACTAGTAGTCCGAGCTCTGATTGTAGCTCCAAGTGAGTCATTCAAACAACGAGTCAGCGTAGGCCTTTGTCACCTTTGTGTAGTTTCTTCTAAGCTCTACCTGAATCAGTTTCTCCTGTAGCCGTCTTGTGTGCCACTGGCTGAGAAACCATCTCTCCAACCTTTTGGAACACTTTCTTGACCTGTAGAACTAAAATCCAACTTCTCTCTAGTAAAATCAAATTTCCTCTAGAGGCTTATGGGAAACCCCCATGTCAGACTCATTGTGGCTCTTTCTTCCTCTCTACAATGCACTTCACTAGATTTGGAAAACTTCCTCCAGCTCACTGTCCCTGCCCCTCATTATCTCTTCTTCCTCTTGAACCTTGAACTTTTTTTCCAACTGCTGGCACTAGAAAAATCGAACTCTCCAAGGGAAGCAAACTCCACAAGTGTGTTATCGATCTACCCATTGACTTCTTATATTCCTTTGTTGGAACTCCAACAACCAAGATTAAAACTTAATCAAGGGCCCAAATTAATTCCTGTCTATCCATGTGAATTTCTAGATGATTCACACCTAACCTAATCTCTAAGCCCTGTTGTAGCCATCTCTAAATATATTTGAAAATATCCCTCTTTCACTTTGCTTGGCTGTTGGGTCTGCTACATGTACTCCCTTCTAGAGTGAGAAACGTTTCTCACAACCACTGCCAATCTGCAATTGGAAAAATTTAGATCTCTAAAACTCGAGATCTCGTGAATTTTTTTTCCCTCTGTGTGTGCTATTTCTCTTCCACTCGGTGCTAATTCTACTTTTGCAAAATGCTTCAACACCCTTTGTGCCCAAGAAAGGAATTTTCTCAGTGAAAATTTGAGCTGCTGCTGCTCCCTCTGCCTACTAGAACCACTGAATTTGACATGCCAAATTTTCCTACCAATCTACACTGAAAAAATCAATCTACCCATAAATTTGAATTGTCTAGCCTATGCTATGAGTAGCCTCTAGAAATATGTCCTACTGCTCCCCCTGAACAATGGATTTTCACCTTCGTTTTTAAGCTTCCCCATTTGATCAATCACTCTTTGATACCATGTGAAAATTTTACGATTGAAATCCTATTGCATCAATTGGAAACTATTCTTCTAATTGTTAATCAATTTAACTATTTATTTTCTATGACAAATACTGAATAAATCACACTGCAACCTTCATAAATAAAAAGGTGGAAAACAATAGCACTGGAAACTAAGAAATATGCTAGCACACACACATAAAAAATTAACAAATTTAATTTTGGACAAATGTCCCCAGAAAAACCTAATGTGGGAAAACCAGTGTAATAACTAAGGGTTTTTATTACTATGTAGTAGTAAGAAATTCTAAATACAATCCGAATGCCAAAAACTGGAAATCCTATAGAGAAATTACTGGAAAAAATATTATGAGGAATTTTCCTCAGCCCCACTAGTAGTCCGAGCTTTTACTGCAACTCCAAGTGAGTCATTCAAACAACGAGTCTACGTAGGCCTTTGTCACCCTTGTGTAGTTTCTTCTGAGCTCTCCCTGAATTAGTTGCTCTTGTAGCCGTCTTGTGTGCCACTGACTGAGAAACCATATTTGTAGCCTTTTGGAACACTTTCCTGATCTCTAGAACTAAAATCCAACTTCTCTCTAGTAAAATCGAATTTCCTATAGAGGCTTATTGGCAACCCCCACATCAGACTCGTTGTGACTCTTTCTGCCTCTCTGCAATGCACTTCACCGGATCTGGAAAAATTCCTCCAGCTCATTGTCCCTGGCCCTCACTATCTCTTCTTCCTTTTGAACCTTGAACTCTTTTGCCAACTGCTGGCTCTAGAAAAATCAAACTCTCCAAGGGAAGCAAAGTCCACAAGTGTGTTCTCCATCTACCCATCGACTTCTTCTTATAATCCTTTGTTGGAACTCCAACAACCAAGATTAAAACTTAATCAAGGGCCCAAACTAATTCTTGTCTATCCGTGTGAATTTATAGATGATTCACACCTTATCTCAATTAATTTTGATTAATTAACCCCTTTTCTGAAGTTTAGACTTAGGAAATAATTAAAATAAGGTTAATAATATAATTGAGACACTTCTAGGTGGAATTTCCAGAAACAATTTCTGGGTTATGGATAAATCTCATGTTTTAGCCTCTCCACAAAGTTTCGTGACTAGAACACCTCCGATGTTGCAAAAAATAACAA
Source organism: Pinus tabuliformis (assembly GCA_031772625.1). Classification (NCBI taxonomy): domain Eukaryota; kingdom Viridiplantae; phylum Streptophyta; class Pinopsida; order Pinales; family Pinaceae; genus Pinus; species Pinus tabuliformis. The sequence goes on from CM062807.1 coordinate 306,541,006, forward strand.
ACTCCATATTGAGTACCTATTTCCTTGTATTTGCATATTTCCATACTAGAGAAAAGAGAGCATAGAGACATCACCTTCTAGTTGGTTTTTCTCTCATACAAGTTTCCTGGCTAATTCTTGTGTTTATTTGTGGATGGTGTGTGTGTATTTTTTTTGTTCTCTCTCTCTCTCTCTCTCTTTTAAATTTATTTCATCTATTTCATACATTTAAGCATAAAACTCATAATTAAAGAATATGAGATCTAAAGGAAATTAAGTTTCATAGTAACGCTTTCAATATTTTATCATATCTGTTATGATGAACTATTCTAGTGGAATATCCATGATAGTTAACTGATAATCCCTATTCCTCTAGTTGCTTTTATTAAGATGCTAGAGCGAAGTAATTATTATGTAGTTGTTTGATTAACTAGTTTATGTGCTTGCTTTGTCAAATGTCAGTGCTTCAATTGATTTAGTCAAATCTTTATTTTATGTTTTATAGAGTTATAAATCCTTTCCTTTCTATGTTTCATTGTCAGTGAAGGACATAGTAGCTAATGTTATAGAAAACAAAGCTTCTTGGTGGTGATAAAGTTGATAAGAATCAAACATAAATTTCAAGTATATATATAGTTCTACCATGACCAAGGCCCATACTAGAACAATGACATCAGGGGTTATTCCTAATTTTGAATGGATCCAAATAATCAAAAACTCAATTAGAATTTTGGATTAATAAGAAGTTTAACTTTTTGTATTTCTAGGTTTCAAGAACTAGATGGATGTCTAATACAAGTTTGGATGGCTTTGTAGATAATATGGTCTTGCATAATTGTATGTTGGTTTCTAGAGCATGTAATAACATTATGTTGTATGGAGTTATGTGTTAGTTGGGCTTGAAAGTTGCAAGGACTTACTATATTGTGTATTCCTTGGACAATAGAAAGGTAGAGGCTTGAGGATTGGTTGAATATTTGTAGGTACAACTAGTAGTATATCTAGAGAGGGTAATTTGCATGGATGTGGTTGTAGAAAATATTGTCAAGTCATCGGGAATGCTACTTTCTAAAGGTATGAAACTAGAGTTGGAAGTGATATCAAACTTGATTTAGCTTATGCTATTATTCCTCTTGCATGTACCTAATATGTCCACCTCAACTATGAAACAAAGATGCTTTTTAGTGCTGATTTTCCTATTAGAGAGACAAAATATGCAATTTGTGTTGAGGATAGTTTGGATAGGTATATCATGATGGCCTAGAGTGTTCCTTTGTACTTAGTAATTGGTAGTGAGATTCTATCTTTAACATCAGAGGCATCTGTAGTAGATGACACTTCTTATGATATTTGGACCTTGCATTTTAATGGAACCATGGAAAAATATAGTAATGGGAATGGTATTATTTTTACTTCCCCTTTTTTATGTATCTTCATAGTCTCTAAACTTGGAGTTTGAACACTCTTAATAGTATTTATGAAGCCATTTGCTTGGTCTTAATCTAGTTGTAAAAAAAAGTTTAAGATTTTACTTTTGTTTGAATACTCTTATTTGATTGTGTAGTAGGAGAACAATTTTTATCCAAGCATTAGAGACCTAAACATTAGGGGAATCAAATTTGGTATCATATTGAACTTTTTTATGGGTTTTCTATTACTATAGTTCTTAGAGAAGAGAATGAATTCATTGATTCATTAGTTGTTCTAGCAAAAATGTTATAACCTTATACCCATTTCGCCTTGGATGTAGTCAAAATGGAGGTTGTTTATATCCCGATGGTTCTAGATAACAATGTAATTTTTTAATGATGGTGAGTGTGTACATAATTTCTGGCATAATTTTTCATTATTATTCATTGTAGATTTTAAATTAGTTATTAAATTAATGAGTATATCAACATGTATATGGTTGTTTTTAGTGTGATATTGATGTATTTGGTGTGTTGGATGTTGTTCAATTAAGGATGAACAAGACTCTAATGGTTTGGTTCAAATTGAGAAATGGATTATTCAAGATCATAGGGAAAAAGTACATTTCAAGAAAACTTATGTTGATGATTCCATTATTGAGATTAATGTTGGAACTAATAATATTCCTAGTTAATATTGGTAGGGCATGTACTCCTCACGATCAAAAAAAGATTGAATAACTCATTAAATAATTTAGCGATGTTTTTCCTTAGAGTGATGGTGAATTGAAAACTTACCATATATATTATATAAAACATTTCATTCCTTTGAAAAAGATGCCAAACTTGTCTACTATAAGAAAATGCTCATTTGTTATAATCTTGCATTGATTATATAAAAGGAAGATTAGAAAATTTGTGATGTTAGGAGTATTTTATCTATTACATATTTATTTTAGGTTGCTAATATTGTTTTATGTATTTATTTTTGTGATTCAATTTTTTAGTTTAAAAAATGATAGTTATACTTTTCTTAATATGGATTCATTGTTATATTGACTTATAGGTGTAGAAATACATGATCCATATTGATGGGATATGAAATCATGTCTTTTTTCTACTAAAACACCTTACTATATTTTTACCAAATCACCTTTTTTCACCTTATAATTACTGTCAAACCCAATATACACTATGTGTAGCTAAAGGTATGATTATTTGTTGCTAGTTGTCTTATTATTTCCTCTAGATTAGAATTAAAGGATGTTTTAAGATTTATTTTGATATCTCATATGAATTCATGGAATAAAAGGTTCTAACTTAGCTATTGCAAAGACACAATTATTTATCATTTCCAAGTGTCAATGTTTTGGTTAATGATTCAATAGGTGTGGTGGTTGCTCAAGAAGAGAATAGGTGGCATGATACCTGGACTTCGAAAACTAGCGAGTACATCGCATGGATTGGAACAATGTCAAATTTAGCACAATGGAGAGAATAACCCATCCTTGGTGCATATTACAATAGCCACTTGCATAATTTCTTGGAGCTTCATGCAGTTTCATTATCCAACTGATCCATTGTGGATGAATTTGCGTTGTCTCTGAGTTGGACATGGTACCACTTTGTTGCTGCATCAATTGGCCATGGAACATTACATAGCGAGTCAAAGGAATGCACTAGATGCCTCGGTGCATAACATCCATTATGTTTTCGAGGGGAAAGTGATTATTGTTGATCGGTTGAAACACTACTGATTTAGATACCAAGATTTAAATGTGATAAAACTATGTTAATTGGATAAGTTAGCAATCCCAATTAGCGAATGGTCTTTTGAACTATTGTTGGGACCTAGATTCCTCTTATATCTATATCTCTCTCTCTATATATATCTATATATACATAGAGAGAGAGAGAGTTTTAATAGATGGTGAATAATGGATAGTGAAAAGTCTATGGAGTGCTTTGTAATATGACTTTATTAATATAAGTAAGATCTCTGCTCATGTATGTTTGGAATTATCTGTTTATGCTAGTGATTTCATAAGTTGCTAGGCATAGGTTGAACCCCGAGTTTGGCCCACTTGAGGTAAGGCCTTGTGTTGAATTCGTTTTTATTTTTCTCTTAGCATAGCATTAGTTTATGTTATATTTTATCTGCATTTTATTTTGGTACAACTGTGCTAATATTATCAGTCAATTATAATTTCCTTTTCTTGCAATCTAGTGATGGTGTGTTGAATTTCATTTTGAATTAGTTGATTAGATTTCATTTTGAATGCATATTAGTTCGTTTATAATTGGGCCATATTTTGATTTCAATTTTGTAATGTTACAATTTTGTAGCAATGCTATGAAATCCATCTATTGCAAAATCAATAGAAACTGCTACAAAACCATATGCCTGCATAACTACCTAACCATAATTGGGACATTGACCTTGAGATAAGTGTTGAATTGTGATCTCAATATGCGGTCAACCACATAGATAAACCAAGATTATTGACTTAGGCCTTGTATCACCGATAAAATTTCCTTAAGTTTAGTTTGACACGTGTAGTAGTGGTAGGAATTATGATACTTCTGCATTCAATACCGAGATATTTACAAGTCATTAGACCTTGGGTTGATAAATTAAATGATAAGAGAAGACCAATACCTCCTTAAATAGGAATAAAATATTCACGCATTCATTTTTGGTATTGTTGTCGGGGAGAGACTCAAGAGTATTAATTTCCTACTTTAGGTCAAATAGAAATGATACTAGGAGTAGAAGTGATCAAAGGGAAATTGCAAATTATTCACTTTCAGTAACCTACACCCAAATACCCTACATAGTAGGACATGATAGATGCACTAAACAACCATAAGTAGAAAGAAGAAAAAATCTTGCAAGATCCCCTGTGGTACAATAGGAGCCACTCGAACTAACATTCTGATAAGTGAGAAAGGAAAGGAAAATCATTTAAAGGTCACCCTAGTTCAAAATAGTACAGTAGGGAAACCACTGAAGGGAGAACCACCATCAAGAAGGCAAGATACTCCATTGGACGAGGAAATAGAAAGTTTCAAAGGTTTTAATAATATTTAGAACCATGAACCTTCCAGTAAAGGAAAGATGGGTGATGAATAAGTGAATGGGACTAACCAAAAGGAACTTGTCACTTTTGAATTCCCCATCCAAGATCATGATGGGTTGGTTCAAATGAAGAACACTCCTCTTCCACCCTTCCGAATTTTCATGGCATTTAAAAGAAGGATCCATATAATTTTTTGTTTGAGTTTGATGTTCTTTTTCATAGTTATGATTTTTCTGCAAATGCCCAAATATTGAAATTATTTCCTACTACTTTGAAAGATGCATCCCCTCAATGGTTCATGGGGATTTGAGGAAACTCCATTCAAACCTGGGATGATATGAAGAAGACATTTTTGAATAAATATAAGGTCTATTGTAAATTCTGGGATATCAAAGAAGAAATCTTCAAAATGTCGTAGGAATATGATGCAAGTCTAAAAGATTATTTGGAGAGGTTCCATTATAATTTACAAAGGACAAAACAAAACACCTTGGACCTAAAAACCCTACATATCCTTTTCCTTAAATAAATACAAGAGAATTGTATTGATACATTGAACCTCATGGTATTAGGAGATAATTCCCTATTAACATATGAGGAGATTTGTGACCTATGTAAGTGGTATTCTATAGGGAGCTCAAAATGTGGAAAAAATTCTCAGGGCATGGCCTTTAGAATTAATAGATCATTTGGGGCAGGGGTGATTATATTTGAGCTAGGAAACTTATTAGATAATTTTAAAATTGATATCCTTGTTTTTCTTAGCTCCCAGTTAGACACTCTACAAGCTAAAAAGAAGAAGGATTTGGCTGAGCTTGCCTTGGCCATATTTTTCTTCAACTATCAAAAGAAACACCCTCTTCAAGAATGTCCTTTAAATGGTGTTGATACATGTAACATTTGTTAGTAGAAACATTCCACTCAAGATTATGTTGCTCTACTAGGACTTAATGCAATGTTTCAAGAGGTTGATGAGGAGACCAAGAGAATTTCTTTTGTGGCTCAAAAGAAACCGTGCCTCCCCCTCTCAATAATTTTTATCTACATCATCTGATCCTTCCCAATATTTTACTTTGTCTTTTGGATGGTATCATCCTATGTCGTGGCCACCAATGGTCCCCTCAAATGCAAAATGAAGGTTGGGACCCAAGATGGGGAGGACCTTCCCCCTTTGGAAATATGGCACCACAATATCCACCTCAAGTACATTTGGAACAACTTCAACTACCTTCTAATTAACCTTATCAAAATCCATAGAGACAACAATTACCTACCCAACCTATACATAACCTGAACAGTTAAGTAGTATAACTCTCCTACAATGTTGAACTACCTCCTTTTCCTACTTATACCATTTCATCAATGGGCTACAAAAATATGAATTTGTGTTCTAGAAAAAATAATCCAAAACCTAATTCCTCCCATCATCCAAGAGAAAGATGATGAAAATAACTCTCTAGAACCAGAATTGATTTCCTCAAAAGCTCAAGATGCTTTAGTGAAGAAATCTCATGAAAATGAGCTAGATTTTGTTCCTTATCTAGAGAGGTTGTGTCTTAAAAGAACCCCTATTCAACCCGAGTTTGATTACTTGGGAGAATTAAGAAATGTATGGCTGAAGATCCCACTATTTCAAGACATTAAATATTTCCTGATCTACACAAAGTAAATCCAAGAAATTTGTCCAAAGAAGCTAGGAAGGAAAAGAAATATCCAAAGTTAGTTCATGTGATTTGGAGATTAGTTGATTTAATGATGGGAACAATATTTATTGCAAACTATGGGGAACTTGGAATCCCCATAATTAGTGTTAACATTAATAATATTCCCATATCCAATACCTTAATAGATTTAGGGAGATCCATAAATGTTATGACAGAATCAACCATGAAGAAACTCAAATTACTTAGTCTATGACCAACCCCCACCACCCTTCAACTAACTGATAGATATATCATAAAACCATAAGGAATGTTGGATGATATTTTTGTTTATGTTGGGTTGTGTTATATTCTTTCCATGACTAGCTCCCCTAGTTAAACCGGGGGGTGAGAGGGGGCCAAAAGCCCCCCTTGTACAGGGGGTTTGAGGGGGGTGGTTAGCCCCCCTCTATGGGGTCTGGGACAGTGCCTCATGGAAATTTGTTTTGGACTCTATATTAGGTGGGCAGACCTACCTATGGTTTTTGCATATGGTTTTTGGCACAATGGTTTTCGGTCCATGGCATTTTGTAGATCCGGTCAAGCGAACTATGGTTATGTTCTAATATAGGGTTAATGGATTGGGGTTTATGGATGCTTCTGCATGTATATATATGTATTGTAACATTGAAAGGAACATAATGAAAAATCAGTCTGGTAGTCCCGGTTTTGGGATCCAGGGGAAAATCTCTGTGTATATTTGTTTTATGTTTTATTCTTTCGCCATTGTTTATTTTCTATTTTAGAATTCATATGCAGGTAATTTCTGTACGAGGTTAAAACCTACATTTGGTATCAGAGTTGTTTTGGCTTCAAGGGGACGCCTTTGTTGCCGAGGGGTTTTGCTTAGGCTTGTGGTAGGCCCTGTTTAGTGGGAGATCTACGGGATCGATTCTGGTGGTGAAAGAATATGGTGAGCAGTGGAAAGATAGAGATCAAGAAATTTAATGGTCAGAGTTTTGAGTTGTGGAAACTCAAGATGGAGGATCTGTTGGTGGAAAAAGATCAGTGGATCGTAGTAGATCTAGGTACTAAACCAACGGGGGTGTCCGATGAAGAATAGAAGAAGTTGGATCAGAAGGCAAAGAGCACAATATGATTGTGTGTCTCAGATTCAATATTGCTAAATGTATCAGGGCAAGCTATGGTGAAGGCTTTGTGGGACAAGTTAGGGACTTTGTATTAATCTAAGTCTCCGGTGAACAAATTGTTCCTATGGAAAAAGCTATATAACATGAGGATGAAATATGGAGACTTGGTGACAGAGCATATGAGCGCATTTAATATTGTGGTAAGTCAGTTACTATATGTTGATATTAAATTTTCAAATGAAGATAAGTGCATCAATTTTTTGTGTTCTCTAGCAGAGTCATGGGATTGTCTGGTTATTTCAATAGGTAGTAATGAAAATGCGTTGCAGTTTGATGAAATAGTCTCATCCTTGCTGACGGAGGAGATGAGATGGAAAAATATGGAGAGCCATAATGGTGATGCCTTGTCTATACAAGGATGGTCCCAAAACACAAACAAAAATAATTCATCAAGTGGGAGATCTAAATTTAGAGGGAGATCTAAATCTCCAGGAAAACCTGTAAAGGTGTGCTAGAAATGCAGAAAGGAAGGGCACCTCAAAAGGGACTGTAAATCTAAAGCTCCTAATAAAGGAAAGGGATATGATGATGCTCCTTCTACAGAGGCGAAAACCACTTCAGATGAAGGTGGGGATGTGTACTTCCATTCTTCTTCAAATACACATGTAGATCATGAGGCATGGTTGATTTACTCAGGTGCATTCTTTCACTTCACTCCCCATAGAGAGTGGTTTTGCGAGTATGAGAAAATGATGGTGGTGATGTCTTCTTAGGGGATGATAGGAAGGCTAGTATCATTGGTCGTGGAAAAGTAAAGTTGAAGTTGTAAGGTGGAAGGATTAAAAAACTTCCAGGTGTTCTGCATATTCCTACATTAGCCAGAAATCTGATTTCTGTAAGGACACTGGATGATGCAGGTGTAAAAACAATGTTCGAGAAAGATACCTACAGGATGGTTCAGGGAGCATTGGTATTGATGTAGGGATTTCAGATTGGAACTCTGTATAAGCTGCTACGTATCATTATTGTTGATGGCTACAACAGTTATGTGGTTCTTGTAAGTGGAGTAGAAAATCTAGTGGTCTCTGGAGAAAAGACCATGCTATGGCATCAAAGGCTTGGACATATTGGAGAGAAGGGTCTTTGAATACTTGATGGTAAATGCATGGTAGAAGATATGACTAATAGATCTATGGATTTTTATATCTCTGAAAATTGTGTATATGGGAAGCAAAATCAGGCAAGTTTCCCCTCTGGTGGTAAGAGGGCGAAACAAATATTAGAACTTGTGCACTGTGATATGTTTGGACCTGTGAAGGTTCCATCACTCAGTAAGTCTGTGTACTATGTATCATTTATAGATGACTTCTCAAGGAATACATGGATATATTTCCTCAAGAAGAAATCTGAAGTCTTTGGTAGGTTTAAAGAATTTAAGGCTCTGGTGGAAAACCAGACAGAGAAGAAGATAAAGGTGTTGAGGACAAATAATGGTGGAGAGTTTTGCAAGAAGGAATTTGAAGCGTTTTGTAAGAAGTGTGGTATAGCACGATAGAAGACTACTCCATACACACCTCATCAAAATGGAGTTGCGGAAAGAATGAACAAAAACGTTGATGGAAAGGGAAAGAAGCATGCTCATTGGTGCTGGGTTAGGACAAGAATTCTGGGCAGAGGCGATGGAGACTACATGTTACCTGGTTAACAGATCACCTTCATCAACGTTGGAGGATAAGACTCCATAAGAGGTATGGACTGGTAAGAAACCTTCTATTTCACATTTGAGGGTATTTGGATGTGATACATATGTACATGTTCCAAAGGAGAAAAGAACAAAGTTGGATAGTAAATCTGAAAAGTGCATCTTTATTGGATATAAGGATGGTTTAAAGGGTTATAAGATTTGCAACACAGTAAAAATGAAGGTTGTGTATAGCCAAGATGTAGTGTTCAGAGAGGTGAAAGATGTTATTAAACATGAAGTCCAACCAAATGAACTTGAGAAGATAGAGTTTGAGCTTAAGGAAGAAGAATCAGACTCTACAAGAGAAGAGGAATGAGAAGATGAAGAGCCAGAAACTTTGGTTGTGAGAAGATCAGTTCGAGAAAAAAGGTAGACATAAAGGTATAGTCCATCTGATTTATGTTCAAATTTTGCTTTATCTATTACTGATGATGATCCCAGAACTGTGAAGAAAGCAGTAGATTGAGAGGATGGAAAACTCTGGAAAGAGGCCATGGTTGATGAAATGGCATCTTTGCACATAAATGAGGCTTGGGATCTGGTGGAGTTGTTGATTGGAAGGAAACCCATTGGTGGAAAATGGGTGTTCAAGAAGAAGACAAATGTAGAAGGAAAGGTGGAGAAATACAAAGCTCAGTTGCTAGCAAAAGGTTATTCCTTGTATTGGGAATTGATTTTGGTGATATTTTTTCTCCTATTGCTAAGGTAGCTTCTATTAGATTACTCTTATCTGTTGTTGCTGCTTTTGATTATGAGGTAGAACAGATGGATGTGAAGACACCATTTCTTCATGGGGATTTGGAAGAAGAGATCTACATGAAGCAACCTGAAGGCTTTGTGGTGAAGGGTAAGAAAGAACTAGTATGCAAGTTAAAAAAGTCTCTGTATGGGTTAAAACATTCACCAAGGATGTGGTATCATAAATTTGATACATTTATATGGGGACTTGGCCTCACCAAAAGAAAAGTAGATCACTGTGTGTATTTTAAATTAATTGGTGACCGTATTATTTATCTGGTCTTGTATGTGGATGATATGTTGCTGGTTGGAAATGACAAAGAAATTATACAGGATTTGAAGACCCAATTGTCCTCTAAATTTGACATGAAAGATCTTGGTGCTGCAAACTATATTTTGGGCATGGAAATTAGAAGAGATCAGGCAAAGAGGAAGCTCTAATTAAACCAGAGGAAATATGTTGAGACAATACTGCAGAGGTTTAATATGTAAGATAGTAAACCGATGAAGGTTCCTATTTCTGTAGGTGTAAAGTTATCTGCTGAACAATGTCCCAAGGCACAAGAAGAGGAAGAGGACATGTCTCGTGTTCCATATGTAAGTGCAGTCGGTAGCCTATTGTATGTGATGGTCTGTACTAGACTAGACATTGCACATGCACTGGGAGTATTAAGCAAGTTTATGTCAAACCAGGGAAGGAGCATTGGACAACAGTGAAGTGGGTTTTCAGGTATTTGTGTGGTACTAGTGATTATGGTTTGTGCTACCAAGGAAGACTAGGATTTGACAGAGTTTTGGATATCCATGGATTTGGTGATGCACACTGAGTTGGAGATCTAGATCAGAGATTATCTACAAATGGGTATGTGTTTAACCTATTTGGAGGTTCAGTCAGATGGATGAGTAAGAAACAATCTGTAGTGGCACTATCAATTACAGAGGCAGAATACATGGCAACCTCTCATGCAAGCACGAAAGAAGTTTGGTTCCAGAGATTGTGTTCAAGTATGGGGTTAGTATAGGGAGCTATAAGGATAGATTGTGACATCCAAAGTGAAATTCTATTGGAAAAGAACCCTTCTTATCATTCAAAGACAAAGCACGTTGATGTTCAATATCACTTTGTGGGGGATATGATAGAAGAAAAAAATATGTTGCTGGTAAAGGTGGACACTTTAAAGAATACTGTAGATGCATTGACAAAATCTATGAGCTCTGAGAAGTTCTCTTGGTGTAGAGAAATAATGGGTGTTGCAGGGCTGGATAAATGACTAAGCTCTCCCGTGGAAAGAAAACAACAAGTGGGAAAATGTTGGGTTGTGTTATATTCTTTCCACGACTAGCTCACCTAGTTAAACCGGGGGGTTAAAGGGTGTGTAGAGCCCCCCCTTCATTGTGCCGATGTTCATCAAGGGCAGCAACGCCCCAGGGAAATTTTTTGGACCTTATATTAGGTGGGTGGACCTACCTATGGTTTTGTGCATGGTTTTCACGGATGGTTTTGGGCACGATGGTTTTTGGTCCATGGTATTTTGTAGATCCAGTCAAGGGAAATATAGTTATTTTCTAATCCAGGGTTAATGGATTGGGGCTTATGGATGCTTCAACATGTATATATATGTATTGTAACAGTGAAAGGAACATAATGAAAAATCAATCTGGTAGTCCCGGTTTTGGGATCCAGGGGAAAATATTTGTGTATATTTGTTTTATGTGTTATGCTCTTGCCATTATTTATTTTTTGTTTTAGAATCCGTATGCAGGTAATTTCTGTACAGGGTTAAAACCTATAGTTTCCATATATTCATGGGAATATCTAGCTGAATTCATGATTCTTCAGCCTAAAGAAAATATTGGGGTCTACTCAGTAATCCTAGAAAGGCCCTAGTTAGCCACAATAAATGCCTATATTAGATGTAGGTTTCTGGATATGACTATATCTCACGAAATTCCACTAAGAATCTTACTCTTCATCCTCCCGCTAAACCTTGCTTGGACCATGAAAACCATCTTTGTTTTGATAATAATGATGAAGAAAATGCCTGACCTTTCTTAACCATCAACCAAGCCTCAACTTTTAATGAAAACATGGAGGATGGTCTAATTTTTACCTTTATAGCACATCCCCACATCAACTACAATTCACCACTCAATCAAGTTTTAGGAAAACAATCCCAGTAAACATGTTCACCCATTGAAATAGTACAACAACTAGACATAATAGGTCCACCAAATACTGTTATAGGAAGTCAAAACAAGGCTATTGAAATTTACCTTGGAAAAAGTATGATATTAATACCCATTTTGAACCCTCACAACAAAAGAAACTTATAGAAATACTTAGGAAAAATAAAAATGTTTTTCTTGAGATTATATTGACATGAGGGGATTCCTCCCAATTTATGTATCCATCATACCTATATAAAGGATGATTCTTGAGCTATTAGGCAACCCAAAATAAGGAGGAATACAACATTAAAAGACATAGTTAAGGAGGAATTACAAAAGTTGTTGAGTGAAAACTTCATTTACCCCTCACCCCTTGTCATTTTCCCTAAAAATAATGGAAAATGGTGAGTGCATGCTAATTATTGAGAGATAAATAAGGGTAATTTAAAAGATTGTTTCCCCTCTCCTTTCATTGATCAAGTCTTAGACACCCTAGCAGGGAAGATATTCTTGTCTTTTCTTAATGAATTTAGTGGCTACAATAAGACCCAAATAGCCCCCGAAGATCAAGAAAAAGAAACCTTTACCTATCCATGGGGAACTTATGCATAATGAGTACTTATGTTTTGGTTATGTAATGCTCCAATAACTTTCTAGCAAGCTATTCTTGATATATTTTATAACTTGACCAATGACTATGTTGAGATATATATGGACGACTTTACATATACAAGGAAAATTTTGCGAAGGCCTTGAGGAATCTTGAAAATGTATTAGTTTAAGGTCAAGAGACAAACATTTCTCTCTGTAATGGAAAATGTTAAATGCTCCTTACTAAGGGAATTGTTTTATAGGTTCATATCTCTCCTTATGGGATTAGGGTGGATCTCACTAAAATAGAAGTAATCCTCAAACTACCAACCCAAACTACACATAAGGATATCTGTAGCTTTCTAGGATATGCAGGTTACAATCAAAGATTCATAGAGAATTTTATTAAGATAGCTTCCCCATTATTCCATCTCCTAACAAAAGTTGTAGACTTCTGTTGGACTAATCAATGTCAACAGGAAGTTGGTACCCTTAAAGAAAAATTATCTACCACTCCTATTTTGCAGGGCCCTAATTGGTCCCCTCCTTTTCACATATAAATTGATGCCTTAGATACGCCCATTAGGGTTGTATTAGGACAAAAGGAAGAAAAAAAAACCTATGCCATTTATTATGTCAACAAGAACCTAATCCAAACTGAATTAAATTACATTGTAAATGAAAAATAATTCCTTGTTGTGGCTCATGCCATAAAATAAATTTCGTCATTATATTATTGCGTCTCCTGTGTTTATACACACTTATCACTCTGCAATTCAATACCTTATGAATAAACCTATTACTCATGGTAGAGTGACCATATGGCTTCTTCTTTTGCAAAAATTTGATATTAATATCCTTGAAAATCTAGGAAAAGAAAATGTCATCATTGGTTTTTTAACATGACTTCATAACAAAGATGAATCTAATCCTATAGAATATGTTTTTCCAAATGAACTACTATTTGATTTATCTACTAACACACCCTGGTTTATAGTTATTGCTAACTATTTGGATGCAGGGAAAATCCCACAACATTTTTTGCCAAGAGAACGACACAAAGTTGTTAGGGATAGTGCTATGTACTCTTGGATTCAAGGTTACCTATTTCAAACTAGGCCCAAAATTGTAACTAGTTAATGTGTTTGGGAAGTTGAAATTTATGACATCCTAAAGGCATGTCATGATGAGCCTTGTGGGGGGGAATTTTCCAACAAAAGAACTACAAACAAAGTCTTACAATGAGGATATTACTATCCAACCATCTCCAAGGATGCTAAGAAATATACTAGAATCTATGACAAATGTCAAAGAATGGGAAAACCATCAGAATCTGACAAAATGCCACTAAAACCACAAGTTATGATAGAGCCTTTTGAAAAGTGGGCTCTTGACTTTTTAGGGCAAATTAACCCACCATCAAAACATAAGGTATACATTTTCATGTGTTTTGACTATGTAACTAAGTGGGTTGATGCCAAGGCCCTACCTAAGGAAATAGAACATGCAATGGTTGATTTCCTGTATGAAGAAATATCAGTTTATTTTTGTATCCCATGGGAAATTATTACATATCAAGGGACTCAGTTCACTTTCAAACTCATTCAATCCATTACTAAGAAATTCAAAATTAATCACTAGATGCCCACTCCTTATCACCCTGAAGAAAATGAAAATGTAGAAGTTACTAAAAAAATTATGAAGACTACCTTAACCAATACTATACATCAACATCATAAGGATTGGGCCAAGAAAATCCCAAAGGCCATGTGGGTTTATAGAGTGATGGCAGCCTGAACCTCCAATACTCTGTTCTTTAAAACTTATGTCTCCAAATCTTTCCTTACAGACACACTTCAATTGTTGGAGGTCTTTCCCCAAGTATTTTGTCGAGTTTGACGACTCAACAGAAAGTAGAAACACATGGATACTTGACCCATCAATCAAAGATAGAAATGGGCTCCTAAACGTTGATTAAAAACACAATTTTGAACCGGCATGACTCTTCTATAGGTTGGTGCAACCTTTCTGTAAGTTGGTGTGACCTTTCTCTAAGCTAACACGACCTTTCTATAGGCTGGCGCAACCCTTTTGATTCTGGCACAACCCTTCTGTTGCAGGCACGAACCACGGCATGACCCTTCTATCTGTTGTGCGAACCTTTTGATTCTAGCACGACCCTTTTGTTTCTAATGCGACCCACGACGTGACCCTTCTGCGACTTAGGGTTTTTCTTTCTCGGGATGATTTCAAGCAAGGAAAAGCATGGAAATTCGAGAATTCCTTAGATCTATCATTGAAAAAACATGTAATTAAGATAAAATACTCACAACATTGATCATATCTATAGATCTATCTTGTTTGGATGCAAAATTCTCAAAGATACACAATTTATTGTATCTCAATCTACAAGATTCCACCATTCAACCACAACAGAATAATTTTTCATCAATTGAAGAAAACAAATTTCTTGACATAAGATGATGAAAAATACACCATGAAAACCCACTGATTCAATTATGAAAAGAAAAATCACAACACACAAAAATGTTCTGGCCCTTACTGACCTGATCTACATTCAACATCTCTCCAAAGAAATGAGTTTTTCTCTTTTTTAATGCTCCTCTCTAAATTCGAATTTCTCAAACAAACTAATCCCTATTTAATTGGTCTAACACATGCCTCAGCTAAAAAACTCTATCACTTCAATCCTAATTTGGGCACTCCAATAAATTTTACAAACAAATAATAAATAAAACATTTAAGAGGTCTAACCCTCTTTAGTAAATAATTTTGACCAGTCAGGTCAAAGGTAATTTATCTCATTTGATGCTCCTGCATCAGACTCTGAGGAAGAAAAGAAGGTTCCATCAAGTCTTCAAGATTCACTTGATATTTCTTTAACTCTACTGCTGTCATCCAACTAACATCTTCAATTTGTCATCCCTTCCATTTGATTAGACATTGATAATATGTTTGTCCTCTAGTTTTCTTTGTTACTCGCTTCTCCAAGACTGCTTCCACTTCTCTCTTTTCTATCCTTGGCATATGTTCCTCCCAATTTAGAGTCTAAACTTCCTCATCTGCAAGTTCATCTTGTGATTCTGCCTCTATTTCCTTGTATGGGTACAAATCTGCAACATTAAAGATAGGAGATATTCCAATTCCTTCTGACAATTCAATCTCATAAGCATTTGAGGAAAACTTCCTTAAAATTCTGCAGGGTCCTATCTTTTTCATTTTTAATTTGTTATAAGTCCTTACAAGAAATATTTCTTTCCTTAGGTAAACCATAACTAAATCACCCACTTGGAATTCCTTTTCTCTTCTCTTCACATCAGCCCTTTGTTTATACTTCCTACTACTTTCTTGTAACCTTTGCTTGACATCCTCCTGCAATTTCTGCATTTGTTCTACAAATTCTTCAGCATTTGCACTCCTTATATCTTGTTTTCCTAAATATCTCAGCTCATATACTCCTATAGGATGCATTCCAAAAAAAATCTGAAATGGGTGCATTCATGTACTCCTGTTAGGAGTATCAATGTAAGAAAATTCAGCTTGAGCAAGTGCTAAATCCCACTGTTTTGGATGTTTGTAAACCAAGATTCTTAATATGTTTCCCAAGCTCCTATTAACCACTTCAGTTTTCCCATCCATTTGAGGGTGATAGGTTGAACTATCACTGAGGTTTGTACCTAACTTCTTCCATAGAGTCCTCCAAATTTTCCCACGAACTTAGTATCTTTGTCTGAAACAATACTTACAGGAAGCCCATGTAACCTTACAATTTTTGAGAAAAAAAAATTAGCAATATGAGTTGCATCACTAGTTTTCTTACAAGCAATGAAATGAGCCATTTTTGAAAATCTATCCACAACAACATAGATAGAGTCATATCCTCTTTGAGTCTTTCGCAAACCCAAAACAATATCCATGCTGACCGCATCCCAAGGCCTGTTTGGTATTGGAAATAGCTGATATAACCCAATATTTTGGATCCTTCGTTTGGCATGTTGACAAATCTTGTATTTCTCATCAAACTTTTTGACATCAGTTTGGATTTTTGGACAGTGATAAAAAGCATTCACTTGAGTGAATGTCTTATCCTGCCCAAAGGGTCTAGACAATCCTCCATTATGCTTTTCTTTAATCAAATTTCACTTCATGGAACATTTAGGAATACACATTTTATTGTTTTTAAATAGAAAACCTCCTTGAATCAGGTATTCCAACCATTGGCTTCTATTATGAATCACGGGATTCTGAGCCACTGCATATATTTCTTTAAAATCTGCATCTTCCTTGTACATGTTAATCGTTTCTTCAAATCCCAAAACACCAACCTTCATCTCCTGCATAACTAAATTCACTCGAATCAAAGCATCAACAACTTTATTTGACTTACTTTTTGTGTGCTTAATTACAAAGGTGAAACTCTGTAACTACTCCACCCACTTAGCGTGATTTTGACTCAACTTTGGCTGATTATTTATGAACTGTAGTGCATGATTATTAGAATACAAAATGAATTCTTTGGGAAACAGGTAATGCCTCCATTTCTTTAAATCTTGAATAACAACCTATAATTCTTTATCATAAGATGAGTACTTTCGCTTGGCTTCATTCAAATTTTCACTGAAATAATCTTTAGGTCTCTGCTACTGACTTAGTATAGCTCCAATTGCTACCCCACTAACATCAGTCTCAACTTGGAAAGTTTTATCAAAGTTTGGTAGGGCAAAAAAAGGTTTTTCAGTAATCTTCTTTTTCAACAGTTTGAAGTTCTGTTCTACTGCCTCTATCCACTTAAATGGTTGTTTGTTTTCCTTTATTGCTTCAACTATTAGTGCACAGATCTGATTAAATCTTCCTATAAACTTTCTATAAAAACTTGCAAGACCATGAAAACTTCTTACCTCAAATACGCTCCTTGGAGTTGGCCAATTCACAATTGCTTGTATCTTTTCTCGGTCCATATTCAAACCTTGTTCTAAGACTACAAATCCCAAGTAAATGAGTTATTTCTTCATGAAACTGCACTTCTTCAAATTTATTAGCAACTTCTCTTTCTGTAAAGTATTTAAAACCAACTTAAGATGCTCCAAATGCTCTTCTTTACTCTGACTGAAAATTAGGATATCATCAAAATAAACTATCACGAATATTCTAGCATATTCTTTTAAGACCTCATTCATTAGTCTCATAAATGTACTTGGTGCATTAGTGAGTCCAGAAGGCATCACTAACCATTCATACAACCCACTATTATTCTTGAACACAGTATTCCATTCATCCCCCTCTCTAATATTTATTTGATGGTATCCACTCTTCAAATCTATCTTAGAAAAATACTTTGACCAACTCAAGCAATCCATCAAATTATTCTATTGATGGTGCTGGACATGCCAACATGTCAAGGGATCTCCTCGGTAAGAAGTCCCAATTATACCTCAGACCGTTTGGTGTAGGAATCCCAGCAATGGGTCGTAAGGTAATGCCTTGACCACGATGTCGCACAGAGGCAAGTAAGATAACTCTATCAGTAGCAAGGGTGTGACTGATGTAGTGAGTCAAGGAATGAGCATGAGAGGTTCCAACACTTCAAAGGGGGGAGGAAGGTGAAGGTGAGCTCCAGGTTGAAAGGGATCCGTCCCAACTCTACTAGGAACACACCACACAAAGGACATACACAGCTTCTGGCAGAGCAGTCGACACGGATGTGGTAGTCCCAACATACAAGGTAAGATAACCTTAACAACACTCACAGATCAGTCTGAGATGAGTGTGATGGTTGATATAACAAGGTTCATAGAAAGGTCTGTCTGATGTTCGACATAGTAGTCGACACAGATGGTGACAACATTAACAATGTATGCAACACATTAACAACAAGATTCATATAATAGCATACAAATCAGTTCATATAGAAGTACGTAAGTTAAACAACATATATCATTAAGGCAACTGGAGAAGTCCAAATACAATAACAACATATGCATGAAAATGTGTTGGCTTTTATTATATAAAGAAGTGTAAGTCAAAATCATACAATACACCATGTAAACTTGCTAACCCTATCAATAGAATGTTACAGCCATATCCACCTACTCCTCCAAAGAGATGTACTAGCTCCATGCAGTGGAGATGCCAAGGTGCATTACAATATTGTCCAAGCCCTCGTCAAGATAGTCTTAGTAGAAGCTTGGCTGACCAAGATCCCTTACAATGAGTTATGAGGGACTATTTATAGCAAAGGGTGGGGTGGCCCTTGACATTCCCCTTTGTGATAGTTCAACTACCCTCATGACTCTTCACCTACTCTATGACTGTTACATACAACTGTTGACACTTGACATGACTCAACATTACAATGCACATATACTCATGTGAGGCAACAAGGCTTGAGAAAGCCTTGCAAGACATCACTGGCACTCGGTCTGATGTGGTGAGACCAACTCTTTGACATGCTTGTGATGGTGAAGCTGGTGAGCTGATGCCAAGCTTAGTCGTCTGTGATGGTGTGCATGCACCTCATGGTGACATCTTGCTGAAGCGAACTCTTGGCTCCATTGCAACTGGTGCATTGGTTCAGCCCCTTCATCCAACTCGTATGCTAACATGCACATGGTATTTTAGGGTACAGTTGAACCAGCAACACACTGATGCATAGTGTCCATGCTGATCTTCAAGTGTGTGTTGCTGGTCATGTGCATCAACTTGCTGAAGTGCATGTTAAGCCCCAGTTGGACTTTCTTCTTGTCTTCGCCTTGGTGAGTGTGTTGAATGGGTTGGATTGCATGCATGCACTCAATGATATGCACGATGTTGGATCCTTTGCATGCGATCAACAATATTTCTCACCATGTTTTCTTTGTGACAGCTGCTGGGATGGATCCTTAACTCGTATTGGCATAGTTGCATCCGTGAGTGCATGTAGCACCCACTGTTGTTCCTGTTCCTGCTGAACTCATTGCACTGCCTGTGTAGCTTCAAGTTCTTCCCGAGTTGTTGCTTCAGCACATGCAACTCCTTATTTGTTCCATATTCTACCTTCACACAATCTTCATGTTGCACCGTCACTTCATAGCCTGAGTCTCCAAAGTTGCTTTCACTATTAGTGGATCTACTTGATCCCGCAACTTTGCTTCACCTCTATGTTGTCAACAACATTCCTCTTACATTTGATGTGTTTGGTATGCTACCTTCAGTTGCTATTCATGATGATGCTCACTATGATGTTGTTGCTTGATGTCCTTGTCCACAAAAAACTTGATGTATTCGTGAGTGGTTAAGCCCATGGACACTTTATCAACCGCATCCCCAAGTGTGCTCTGAATGGTGTCTTGTCTCTACTCTCTTGGAAACCATTGTACATGTACTGTTGAGAGGCAGAAGAACACCTGTGATACTTGGAGACGTGGAAACACTCATAGCAAAAAATTCGTTAGTCGAAAACCAAAATGAACATGAGAATTGATTTGCAACATACTTGGGTAAATGATCATGAAGGTTGCACAATTTCGGTCGGGAGGTGGGGAGACTGATTGCCAAGATTGCACAAGGCCTAGTCCAGGCTACTGAGAGACTCACTGACTACTGAAACTGCGTAATGCACAGTCCAGTCAGGAAGTTGGCTGTTGGGATTGTGCAATGGGAAATTCCAGCTGGGAAAGACTGCTGGCCCAAGGACAAATTTGCACAATTTTTTGGGCCAAGCAGCCACTGACCTCCAGAAATGCAAAATTCAGTCCATGAGGCCAATACTGGGCAAAAATGCACAAATCTGGAGAGGAAGGTGAGCTTTCCTTCCCCAGATTGTGTAATGCAGCCTTGGTGAAGGTAGAGACCAGGCCAAGGTTGGCCCGACTTGCCGACGAGCAACTAAAAGCGAGTAAGTCGAATGAAATGCATGGAAACACTAAGTGATAGCAGAAGTGATAAACAATGCATGCAAAACATGAATGGAGGATTGAGAAAATAGATCAACATGCATGTGGGTGAGGTCGTTCGCCTGTTGGGCCAACTTCCGTGTAAAACAGTTTCATGCATGCAACAACAGTGAGATAGCAACAAAAATTGAAACAGAGCTAGGAAAAGCTAGAATATATGTAAAAGATAGTAGGTGTTCAAAGAAATCGAGCAAAAAATACTCATACAAGAGAAAACCCAAAAAGCGACAATAATGTAGCACAAGGCATGGGAAGCGAGCTTACCCCAAAAATACTGAGCTAAATGTGCCGACTGCTCCTAGATGTGATGTGGGATGTTAGAGATACAAGGTTGATCTAAGGAATGAGCTCTGAAGCGTCCGGTTGATGATTTTTGATAACATCAAGGTTGTGACGTGCATGCCACAAATCTAGGGGAAGCTACACTTGGAGGGAGGTTTCTGAATTATTCCTTGCATGTAACCTCCAATTGCTAAACGTAGATTCTTGAAACAAGTGATGCCTTTGCATGCTGCATTGGGAGAAGCAACCTATGCATGCAAGTCTATTTTGCTTGGTCCCGGAGGGAACCGGTCAACTCAGTTTCACATGCAAGCGACTACTCGACTGCTGGATAAAAATGCGCATTCCTGACTGTCAACTGGGTTGACTGCTCAAGGGTATTGCACAATTTCTAGGCCCAGAAACTAACTACTACCCAGATTTGCACAAATCCTGGGCTGAACTGCCTGTTGATGTGAAAAATTGCACAATTCCTGTTGGGAGGGTTGGCTAGCAGGATGCGCAATCCAGGAGACCAATAGGCTGTCAGAGGGAATTACGCAATTCCTAGAGGGAAAGGCTGGTTTCCCTCCAGAAATGCACAAATTTCACTGGGAAGCTACTCAACCTGCAATTGGACCAAGTCCAGATGAGCAGCCTGTGAAGGGAAAAGATCAAAATATGATCGACATGCTACCTTTGAGTAAGAAAGACACTGAAACTTGAGGACTTGACAAAGAAAGGCAAGCTGTTGTGAAGGTTGGTAGGGAGGCTCCAAAACAGGATAAGGAAAAATTTTGGAGGGTGGTTGTAGCTGCTACAACACTTGGTGACACACTGGTAGAACTCCAGCTCTCTGCATAGACCTTGTTCGTGAAAAGCAAGTCTAACACCTCCGGAAGTATTGTTCAGTTGTTAGCTCATCTTGGTTTCACACTAACTTGATTGTAAGATGTAGCATCTGCCAAGCCCTTGGTCGATTGACACAAATTCCAAGCCAAGGAAACACAGTTGTTTCGATTGGGGTTGAGGTGTATATAGGTGCACAAGTAGTATAGTCTTCAGAGTCTTAGTTTCATCTCCGATGTTGCTCCATTACCAACAGGTCTGGACAGTACCACAATGGAGTCACATAAGAACACAAGCATGGCTCTGCTACCAACAAGCCTGGTTAGTACCCTGACAGAGTCACTTGCATCACCTCCCTGTGCAAGAAGCCTTTCTCTTCTTTCTCCTTATTCATTTTGAATTTTGAATTTTTTGACTTTTTACTGTGCATAACACTTATTCATTCTAGAGGTAGAAGAGGGATCTCGACTTATTGAGAGCAGAGGAGGTTGTTATAGCAGAGAAGTAGTTTGTTATATCTCTAACGCGTTTTTTAAGGTTCCCCCTCACCTTACTCTACTTGAATGGGCTAACAAGGGTTAAACCAAAAACAATCGACTAGAGAAGGTGACACTAGTTAGCGCACAAGCATTGTGTTTACACCAAGTTTCAGTTCAAAGAGTACGTATTTTACTTCGACATATCATGGACTAAAAGTAACAAGTTCATCATACAGAGGCAAGATGATAGATAACCAAGTAGCAATAGCTATACAAACCCTCTTGTACTTTACCCAGCTCGTTTCATGAGTCACACATAGTTTCATGCAAACTAACCTACGAACGAATGAAACAAATAACAAAGAAAAGCAAGAGCAGAAGTAAAAGTGAAAGAAAAAAAGTAAGAAAACAAGAAAGCACACAAACAAGCAAGCAAAACATGAAAGTAAACAAGCATGCAAGCAGACAACTAAAAGCAAACACTACTCCTACTCCTACACTAATGGCGCATGGGCCTGATCATATGAAGTGATACTTCCAATGCAACCACGACACATTGGTAGACCCATGTGGGTGAAGGCTTGGCCTATGAGTAACCCAGTTGTGCGGATCAACGTACAAGAAATATATGACAGTGAAGATAGCCACACTTCGTGTTTTAAAGTGCCCATGGGACATAAGTGAGTGCATGTGCATGACGGAAAATTTGTGGACTTACCATGGTGTTGTGTGACAGTACGTGAAACTTTGAAGCAAAAGCACACTCTTGATTGAGACATGCAAGAAAAAAAAGAAACAAAGATAACTTGCGTCATGCATCAGTGCTTGCAATGTAAGACTCCTCCAATGCATGAGCAATGGGATTGTGTAGTTTGAGTGGAGGAAGTGTGATCTATGTGTGAGATGGATCCTCAATGCATACAAATGAGTGATGAGGAGCCTTGGGTGATTGAATAGTTTCATGATCAGAAGTGAGACTAAGCCCAAGAGAGCGAGGACTTGACATAACCATCAGCTCAGGCTGAAGTGCCTCGACATTCTTGGGTGTCTCAACTTCATCATCAGGTAGATAATCATAAACCGGTGGCTTCGAAATATCAATTGCGATAGATTCATGATCGTGATAAAAAAGGAAACAAATGGATCACAACCTCCACGATCAGAAAAATAAATGAATTCTTCAGCATCCTCATGATAAGATGAATCAAAGAGAGGGGTAGATGAAAATTGAATGAACTCATCCTTTGTATTTCTAGAAAGTACAGAAGGATCAAGTGGTTCTTCAATGAATAATTTATCCTCTCTATTGTTGAATGATGGGCTAGCATCTAGTGAGTCTTGCGAGTGATCAACAATGGGTGAATTCGTAGATGAAGACACACATACAAAATAATGGATCGCAGGTTCACCAAAGAAGCTAGGAAGGAACGGAGGGGGCTTGGACGGAAGGGAGTCATCCCTCACCCCGTGTTGATGTTCAAACTCCCACTCATACTCTCCATGAATGACAACGCATGTTGGTTGTGCAACACCAACTCCATCAATGGGTTGTTCCTCATTCACAACAAGTGAAGAGTTCGAAATGGACGAACATAAGACAACATCATCTGGAGGAACACCTGGGTGTGAAGATGGAGGTCGAAGAAAAGAAGGAATATGGGAACGCAAAGGAGTGATGTTGGGAGGGTGTGAAGAATGAACAAATGTGCGAACATGATCCTCAACATCATTGGGCGATGGTGGAATTGTTGAATGAAAGGGAGGTGGATAGTCCATTGAGGCAATGCCTGCTCCCACATGGGATTGTGTAGTTCCATCAATGAATAAGGTTGAGTGAGGCTTGACATCAAGATTCCTCTTGGGACGAGAATATTTCTTAAGACATTACTTGAACATGTCCCAGAGATAAGCAAACTTCATCTGGCTCTTCAGAGCTTGAAACTGTAAGTCATGGAAGCGCTACCAAAAATCAATAACAGAATCATGTGGAGCCCTCTGTTGTTGTAATAGTTTCCGGTCAAGATGGTATGGATCAAAATGATCAATCATGTTGTCAATAAGATAACAAAATTTTTGACATGAGTGCACTGTATCAGCCGATAGGCTGAGCACCTAATGAAATGGGGATTCGTGAAGTGTGAATGCAAGCAGCAGACCGGCTTGTTCGTCAGTAAACTCATCTTCCTCATAAATCATGGAAAGGAAGTTATGTAAGTGCTCAAGATAGGCCACTTCGCCTTCACCATCGTACGTGTGAGTGGACAAGAGATAGAAAAGATTCCCTGAGATGGAGACATCTTCACGTTTCAAAAAACACCTCGGGGGAAGAAGAATGCAAGATTCCATGAAATATATGAAAAGGTTCAAAACTGGATGAGAGGACATTGCTTTTCATCAGGCCCTCCTTCTAGCGCTAGAAATGTTGATGGTGCTAGACCTGCCAACATGTTAAGGGGATCTCCCCAATAATAAGTCCCAATTAGACCTCAAATCTCTTGGTGTAGGAGTCCCAACATTGGGTCGTAAGGTAATGCCTTGACTGCAATGTCACATAGAGGCAAGTAAGATAAATCTGTCAGTAGCAAGGGTGTGACTGATGCAGTGAGTCAAGGAATGAGTATGAGAGGTTCCAACGCTTCAAAGGGGAGAGGAAGGTGAAGGTGAGTTCCAAGTTGAAATGGATTAGTCCCAACTCTACTAGGAACACACCACACAAAGGACATGCATAACTTCTAGTAGAGTAGTCGACACGGATGCAGCAGTCCCAACATACAAGGTAAGATAACTTGAACAACACTCACGGACCAGTCTGAGATGAGTGTGAGGGTTGATATAACAAGGTTCAAAGAAAGGTCTGTCTGATTTCTGACAGAGCATTTGACAAGGACGGTGACAACATTAACAAGATATGTAACACATTAACAACAAGATTCATATAATTGCATACAAATTAGTTCATATACAAGTACATAAGTTAAACAACATATATCAATAGGGCAATCAGAGCAGTCCAACTACAATAACAACATATGTATGAAAATGTGTTGGCTTTTATTATATAAAGAAGTGTAAGTCACAATCATATAATACACCATGTAAACCTGCTAGCCCTATTAGTAGAACGTTACAACCACATCTGCTTGCTCCTCCAAAGAGATGTACTAGTTCCGTGTAGTGGAGAAGCCAAGGTGCATTACAATACTATCCAAGCCTTCTTCAAGATAGTATTAGTAGAATATTGGCTGACCAAAAGCCCTTGCAATGAGTTATGAGGGACTATTTATAGCAATGGTTGGGGTGGCCCTTGACATTCCCCTTTGTGATAGTTCAACTACCCTCATGACTCTTCACCTACTCTATGACTGTTACATCCAACTGTTGACACTTGACTTACACTTGACATTACTCAACATTACAATTCATATGTACTCATACGAGGCAACATGGCTTGAGCAAGCCTTGCAAGACATCACTGACACTCGGTCTGCTGTGGTGAGACAAAGTCTTTGACATGCTTGTGATGGTGAAGCTCGTGAGTTTATGCCTAGCTTGGTCGTCCATGATGGTGTGCATGCACCTCATGGTGACATGTTGCTAAAGTGAACTCTTGCCTCCATTGCAACCAGTGCATTGGTTCAGCCCCTTCATCCAACTTGTATGGTAACATGTGCATGGTCTTCTTGGGTATGGTTGAATCAGAAACAAACTGATGCATAGTTTCTATGTTGATCTTCAAGTGTGTGTTGGTGGTCATGCACATCAACTTGCCAAAGTGCATGTTCAGCCCCAGTTGGTCTTGCTTCTTGTCTGCGCCTTGGTGAGTGTGTTGAATGGTTTGGATTACATGCGTGTGCTCAATGACATGCATGTTGATGGATCCTTTGCATGTGATCAAAAACACTGCTCACCATGTTTGATTTGCGTCAGCTGTTGGGATGGATCCTTAACTTGTATTGGCGCAGTTTCATCTGTGAGTGGATGTTGCGCCCACTACTGTTCTCGTTCCTACTGTAACTCATTGGACTGGTGTGTAGCTTCATGTTCTTCCCGAGTTGTTGCTTCAACACATGCAACTCCTTTGTTCCATCATTTGCCTTCGCGTGATCTTCATGTCGCGCCATCCCTTCATAGCCTGAGTCTCCAAAGCTGCTTTCATTATCAGTGGATCTGCTTGATCCTGCAACTTTGCGCCACCTATATGTTGTCAAAAACCTTCCTCTTGCATTCGTTGCATTCAGTATGCTGCCTTTAGCTGTTGTTCATGATGTTGCTTGCTACGATGCTACTGCTTGACGTCCTTGTCCATGAAAAACTTGATGTCTTCGTGAGTAGGTAAGCCCATGGACACTTGATTGACTGCATCCCCAAGCATGCTATGAACGATGTTTTCATCTCTGCTCTCTTGGAAACCATTATACTTGTACAACTGAGAGGCAGTTGAGCACTTGTGATACCTAGAGAGATGGAAACACTCATAGAAAGAAATTCTCCAGTTGAAAACCAAAATGAACTTGAGAACTGACTTGCAACATACCTGGGTGAATGATCATGAAGGTTGCGCAAATTCATCTGGGAGGTCAGGAGACCGATTGGCAAGATTGTACAAGGCATAGTCCAGGCTGCTGAGAGACTCACTGACTACTGGAACAGTGCAATGCACAGTCCAGTCGGGTAGTAGGCTGTTGGGATTGCACAATGAGAAATTCCAACTGGGAAAGACTGCTGGCCCAATGACAGATTTGCGAAAAGTTTTGGGCCAAGCAGCCACTGACCTCCAAAAATGTGCAATTTAGTCTAGGAGGCTAGTGCTGGACCAAAATGCGCAAATTTGGAGAGGAAGGTGAGCCTTCCTTCCCCAAATTGTGCAATGCAGCCTTGGTGAAGGTAGAGACTGGGCCAAGGTTGGCCCAACTCACTGATGGGAAACTAAATCCAAGTAAGTTGAATGAAATGCATGGTGACACTAAGTGATAGCATTAAGTGATAAACTGTGCATGAAAAACATGAATGGAGGATTGAGAAAACAGATCAAGATGCATGTGGGTGAGGTCATTCGCCGGTTGGGTGAACGTCTGTGCAAAATAGTTTCATGCATGCGATAGCAAAAAAAATTGAAACAGAGCTAGGACAAGCTAGAATATATGTAAACGACAATAGGTATTCAAAGAAATCAAGAAAATAGTACTCATACAAGTGAAAACCCAAAAAGCGACAGAAATGCAACAAAAGGCATGGGAAGCAAGCTTACCCCAAAACTACTGAGTTGAATGTGCTGACTACTCCTAGATGTGATGTGGGATGTTATAACTACAAGGTTGATGTGAGGAATGAGATCTGCAACATCCAATTGATAAGTTTTGATAACATTGAGGCTGTGACGCGCATGCCACAAATCTAGGGGAAGCGACACTTGGAGGGATTTTTCTAAATTGTTCCTTACATGTAACCTCCAACTGCTAAACATAGATCCCTAAAAAAAGGGATGCCTTTGCATGCTACCTTGGGAGAATCAGCCTATGCATGCAAGTCTGTTTTTCTTGGTCTCGGAGGGAACCGGTCAACTCAGCTGCACATGCAAGTGACTACTCGATTGCTAGAGAAAAATGAGCATTCTTGACTGTTAGTTGGGCTGACTGTCCAAGGGGATTGCACAATTTCTAGGCCCAGCAGTTGACTGCTACCCAAATTTGTGCAAATACTGGGCTGAATTGCTTGTTGATGGGAAAAATTATGTAATTCTTGTTGGGAGGGCTGGCTGGAAGGATTGCACAATCCAGGAGACCAACTGGTTGTTAGAGGGAATTGTGAAATTCCTGGAGGGAAAGGTTGGATTCCCTCCAAAAATGTGCAAATTGCATTGGGAAGCTTGTCAACCTGCAGCTGGACCAAGTCCGGATGAGCAGCTTATGGAGGGAAAAGATCAAACTGTGATCAACAGGCTGCCTTTGAGCAAGAAAGACACTGAAGCTTGAGGACTTGATGAAGCAAGGCAAGATATTGTGAAGGTTGGTAGGGAGGCTCCAAAATAGGCTAAGGCAAAATTTTGGAGGGTGGTTGTAGTTGCTACAACACATCCATACATGGTAAGGGAAATCTATACTTGATAGTAATCTTATTTATTGCTCTGGAATCGATGCACATGCTTCATTCAACATCCTTCTTAGGGCTAAGCACTGTTGGTACTACACATGGACTTAGGATCTCCTTTATCAATCCTTTATCCAACAACTCCTGCATCTGTCTCCCAAAATCTTCATTTTCCTGAGGAGTTAGCCTATATGCTACTTTGTTTGGTAAATTCGCATCAGGTATTAAATCTATGTGATGGCAGATACTTCTAATTGGTGGCAATGCACTTGGAAATTCATCAACAATAATGTTGACATAATCATTTAGCAAATTTTTAATTTTGACAATAAAATTATCTAAATTAGTAGAGGTCAAAATTATCTTGGGTTCATCCACAACAACAAAATTCATTTCTTTCTCCTTCTTGACTTCTCGTAGCAATTCTTTTCCACTAATCAACAACACATTTTCCCCAGTCGTTACTTTATCCACTCCATCGTTCAAAGGTAACAATATATGCTTCTTCCCATCCTTCTCTAAGGTATATGTGTTCCTCCTACCATCATGAACAACTTTTCTATCAAACTGCCAAGGTCTCCCCAACAATATATGGCACACATCTGCTTACATCACACAATACCACATCTTTATAAGTACCAATCTGTATATCTACCCGACACTGTTATGTCGCCAAGATTTGATGTCCTTTATGTAACCAGGACACTTTGTAGGGAGTAGGGTGTATCATCTTAACCAAACCCAATTTTTCCACCATCTCTATAGAAACAAGATTGTCAGTGCTCCCACTATCAATCACAACCTTCCAACATTCTTTTTCTGCTTTTATCAATACTCTTTTTAACAATAAATACTCTCCTACCTCAGGTGGCTCTTCTTTCCCCATGACTTGACGGCTTTATTCTTTTGTCTAAGCTATATTTACATTCCTTGTATTTGTTGGTTTATTGTGAGGGCAGTCCCATGACCCATGTCCTAATTCTCCACATGTATAACACCGAATTTCCTTCCTCGACTTCTACCTCTGCATCCAAATCTTCCTCTACCAAAGTCTCCTCTCTGTGGTGGTCGATTATTGGTCCCTCTTGTTTCATTCGGAGAGTGTTGGAATCTTGGTCTGGAAGCGCCTCTTCCTCTTGCTGGATTTTTACCTCTATTCCTCTGACTTTGCTTCCTCAACAATTTCTCCTCTACCTTCAAAGCTACTTGATAGACACCTTCAATTGTGTTCAGACTTAACAGACTAATTCCATCTTGTATATCGTATCTCATTTTGTTGATATATTTGGCTAATTTTTCCATGTCATCTTCAACATGTCCTGATCTAATGCTCAGCTTATAAAACTCCTCTGTGTACTCTCCAACAGGCATCCCTTCCTGGCTTAAGTTTTGTAACGGTCTAAAAAGGTTCAATTGGTAATCCTTGGGCATAAATTTACCTTTCAATTTTCTCACCATTTTATTCCACCGCTTAATCTTGAGTTTTCCCTTCCTTTCTCTGGATATTGGTAGCTCATCCCACCAAATGGCCGCATGGCCCTTCAATCTGGTAGCCACAAATTTCACCTTCCTTTTGTCTTCGACCTCTTCATAGTAAAAATACTTATCTAATACACTAATCCAATCCATCATCTCTTCCACACTAAGGTTTCCTTCATAGAGAGGTATTTCTACCTTCGGTCTTCCACTTTCTTTTGCCAACGTCCTGAGAACTTTGGCGATTTCGCTTTCTTCCTCTTATTCTTCCTCAAAATATTCTTCTTCAGCACTGGCATCTCCCTCATCAGGGACTCTTCTCTAAATAGTTTCCATCACCTCCATTCTTGTGTGAAGATGTCTAATTCCTTCAAGTAGTACTGCATTGGCTACAAGTCTTCCCCGACCTATGCCAACTCCTCCTCTCCTGGGTGGCATATTTTTTGAAATTCTGAGAACAGTACCCTAAACCTTGCTATGATACCAAATGATGGCAACCTGAACCGCCAATACTTTGTTCTTTAAAACTTCTCTCTCCAAATATTTCCTTATAGACACACTGCTTCTAAGGGAGGTTGGAAACTTCAATTTTTTGAGGCCCTTCCCAGGTATTTTTTTGAGTTTGACAACTCAACAGAAAGTAGACACACAGGGCTACTTGAACCAACAATAAAAGATCGAAATGGGCTCCTAAAAGTTGATCAAAAACATAATTATGAATCGGCACTACCCTTCTATAGGCTGATGCAACCTTTTTGTAAGCTAGCATGACCTTTCTGTAAGCTGGCGCAACCTTTCTGTAGGTTGGCGTGACCCTTTTGATTCTGGCGCGACCCTTCTGTTGTAGGCGTGATCCACGTCACGACCCTTCTATCTAAAGCATGACCCTTTTGATTATGGCGTGACCCTTTTGATTCTGGTGCGACCCTTTTGTCTGTTGCACAACCCTTTTGATTATGGTGCGACCCTTCTGTTTCTAATGCGACCCACGATGCGATCCTTCTGCGAATGAAGGTTTTTCTTTCTCTGGGCAATTTCAAGCATGAAAAAACATGTAAATTCGAGAATTCCTTAGATCTATCATTGAGAAAACATGTAATTAAGATAAAATACTCACAACATTGATCAGATATATAGATCTATCTTGTTTGGATGCAAAATTCTCAAAGATACACAATTTACTGTATCTCAATCTACAGGATTCCACCATTAAACCATAGTAGAATGGTTTTTCATCAATTGAAGAAAACAATTTTCTTGACATAAGATGATGAAAAATACACCATGAAACTCCACTAAATCAATTATGAAAAGAAAAATCAAAACACACCAAAACTGTTCTGGCCCTTACTGACTTGATCTACATTCAACATCTCTCCAAAAAAATGTTTTTTTCTCTTTTTTAATGCTCCTCTCTAAATTCAAATTTCTCAAACAACCTAAACCCTATTTAATTGGTCTAACACACACCTAATCTAACAAACTCTATCACTTCACTCCTAATCTGGGCACTCCAATAACTTTTACAAACAAATAATAAATAAAAAATTTAAGAGGTCCAACCCTCTTTAGTAAATAATTGTGACTGGTTAGGTCAAAGGTAATTTAGCATCATAGAGTCACTTGGAGGAATGCCACTTTTTACTCCTTAAGAGCTTGTATATGGGAAGTAGGTTTTCCTCTCTATAGAGTTTTTTAGTATGAAAATTATTAGTAGGTGTATCAAAAATGCTTCACTTAAGTCACTGGTGACTAGTGACCCTAACAATAGAAAATGGATGCTTCTATGCTTCAAATCTGCAATAAAACGTGAGAAAACCCTGTAAGAAAATATATGATGCAAGCCCAAAACATATAACAATAGTAAATGGAAGTGTAATAACCCAATGGAGGAATTCAAATAAATAATAAATTTAATAAAACACCTGGCAAGGAAGATTTACAACATGGGTATGTATATCCCCCTCCGTGGGATGGGTCCTTTTGATGTCCTTGTGCTTCAACGATGTGTTTCTCTCTCTCAAAAACAAATGGAAATAATTTGAACTCAAGTGGGAGCTCAAATTCGATAAGACGATAGTGGTGGTGATGAGAATGGTCAAGGTGAAGAATGAATGAAAAAACCTCTTATTTATAACAAAGTATTGAGCCAAATTAGGAATTAGAAAATACTAAAATATTATTGACTAAATCAAAATCTAGCGTTGGGAATATTTTATTATATTTTTTTGGGGAGGGAAAAAATATTCAAAATGGTCAAATATATTTATTTAGAAAGTGGTTGAAGTAATTAACAAATAAAAAAGATTTATTAATCACTTTGTGAGAATTAAGAAAGAAATAACTATTAAATAGTGGTTTAATAATGATCTCATAAGGAAAATATGAAATAAATAAGGAATAATAAATAAGTAGTGATTTATTTAAATATTCCAAGGTGATTAATTCAAAATTAATTAAGAAATAATTATCAAATAATAATTTAATAATTATTTCTGGAGAAAATTAAATAAATAATTATTTATTCAATTGAAATTTAATGAGAAATAATTTAGGAAAAATGGTTTACTAAATTAGTTCCCATGGTGAAAGTGGTTTTACCATGATAAAATTAGTTCTACATGGTGTATTTCAATCTATCTAGTAAGAAATGGCTAGGTGATCATTTTTTGGGTGATAACATATTTTCCCCCAACATAAGAGTGTTAGGAGCAAATCATATGACCGAAATACATTGTAGGTTGCACTTTCACGAGACACTGAAGGGGAGTAGAGAGAGAGAGAGAGAGAGAGAGAGAGAGAGAGAGAGAGAGAGAGAGAGAGAGAGTTGAAGCAATGCAAGGAAGGACTGGAAATGGAGGGGGAAATACCTACTAAACTGATATAAGTCTCCTTTTATTTTGGAGTACATGATCTTAAATGAGGCGAGGGAGGCATACCCATACCTGTTGAGATAACTGGGTACAAATATTAACGATGTGCCCAGTGATGTGGGACTGAGCTACAAAGTACATGATATAGGCTATGCTAGTACCAATGGGCGAGAAAGTGATACAATGATACTACGAGTCTCATATACATAATGCGTCTAGAAAACTGAGGCTAAGAATGAATACAATAACATCTGATAATCTGAGTACATGAGACATAATGCCCCTAAAGTTGACATGGTGAGGGGGGATCACAACTAAATAATCCCTAGTCAATAGGAAAGGGCTCTGAAGATATGAATGGATCATCTGAATGATACATGCATGATGTGGGCACTGCAAGCAGTAGGAACTGAGCTAGTCAAATCTATGGAACTGCATCTAAGGTTGGATCATGAGTTGTTGATATCCGAGCATGTGTGGGGCTACCTAAAGGGCCACCACCTCATGAGGTCTGAAACATCTCACACACACCCAGGAAAAGCTAGTACAATTTGTTGGATCACTGGATCATCAAGTGTACAATTCTCGGTCATGCGATAATGAGCTAGAGTCGAGCACGTGATAATCAACCAAGTCAAAGGGAAATGATGATTCCCTTTGATTGATTCGAGGCACCAAACAATGATTGAATTTGGAACCAAAATACATCTCCCTCTAAACCAATATTCAGGAATAAATGTGCTAAAGTGACAGAAGAGGGCCTGCGAGAGTTGAGGCAATGAGGATTCCTCAAGCCACGAGGAGCGTAGTAATGTGACTGGTGGACTGGCACCAAGAATGATGATTCAAGGAGAAAATATGAGAGGTGGACTAATGACTTCCCTTGTCAGAGCATGATATGCATGGTTGTCTTGGGAGTGAATGACTCGATTCCATAGGGGTTGGTAAATTACTCAGATGGAGGCTTTTCAAAGAGAGATCAATATAGCTAGAGGCCAAATATGAGAAAAATGAGAAAATGTGATGCAAATATGGATGTTATATTGTAATAAGGCTCAATGGGACA
Source organism: Pinus tabuliformis (assembly GCA_031772625.1). Taxonomy (NCBI): domain Eukaryota; kingdom Viridiplantae; phylum Streptophyta; class Pinopsida; order Pinales; family Pinaceae; genus Pinus; species Pinus tabuliformis. The sequence goes on from CM062807.1 coordinate 306,574,550, forward strand.
ATGAACAGACACTATGGATGTAAGGGTGACTCATCTCAAATGCTCTAAACAAGGGGGACTCGATGATGTTGTCACATGGGGAGGCCCATAGGGGACCATAAAAACATGAGTAAATAATGGTTACTCATGATAAAAATTGACACGTGAGTCGACAAGTGCAAAGGTAAATTAGTACTAGAGTACAAGTGGCTTATATGAAGAAATTCTATTTTAATAGGTGGAAACGTGAGACCTCTTGGGAAAAATGGATAACTATCGAAGTTTCAAATTGCCAAAAAAAGAGAAAGACCCATTATAGAGCTTAGTGAGATATTTCCAACGATGTTGATGGTTCGTCAGACCGAGCTACAGTTCGGTTGTATTGGGCGACAAAAATACTAGGTTTTTTCTGGTAAAAGAGATTCTTGCCCCCAAATCCAATTTATTTTCATTGTGAGATGTTGGAGAATTTGAGGGGGAGGAGAAGGCCCTAAATCTTAGTGATCTTGTTATGGAAATACCGATTGTCAGAATTCAAATCTGCGAGTTTCAGTTAGGTAGCCTAAGATTATTCATCAATTTTAGTGGATTGAAAATTCAAATTAGGGTCTCAATTGACTGGGAGAAACCCCAACTCTTCCTCACAGTTTCAACACACTTTTTGGGATGTTTTCTGTGCCCTGGGGAAGAAAAAAAGGGCTAAAAAGTGCGCCCAGTGCAATTTTTTAGGGGAAAAACTGCGCTCTGAACCTGAGGAAGAATTGGTGTTGGTGGGTTCTAGGGAGCTGAGGTTGAGTGTTGAACAAGAATGTTATGACTCTAAACTGAAAAAATATAGTGGTATTTTTAAGGTATGGAAAATTTAAATTTGGTATGGCGAGAACGAGATTTTGATGATCTTTGTTCTTCGATTGAGGGGAATCAAGATATCAGAGGGGCTTCTGTGCGATATGGGTTACATAATTTCTTGGAGAACCCGTTGATGTGGGTAGGTGAGCCACCTTTTTTCTAGATTGTGACTTATTGGGATCCAGATCAGGAGGCCCTTATGATACAAGGGCATAAGATCAAGATCATGATTCAGAACATATACTTTTTAACAGGATTTCCACCCTTGGGGTTGGTGGGAGAGATTCATCCAATACTGCCTTGTGGGAGGCATATTAAAGAGTTTAGGTACCGTCTTTGTGTACCTGAGACTCGGGTGAAGGATACAAACATTTAGATACTAGACTTGGAGAGACTTGAGACACAAGCTACAACTATAGTAGTGGTGTGGATCTTGGGTAGTCACGCCTTCCATCGCATTTCTGGGGGGCAGATGATGTTGGTGGAGAGTTTTTAGGGAGGTACCTACTATGGGTGGGCCTAAATGTTGTTGATGCCATTGAAACATTAGTTGAGTCTATACATGAAGTGGGCCAATGATAATTGTTCATTTGGGACAATTTTATGCTCATTCTTCTTTGAGAATATCCCTACCATTCATCCACATGTACAGATCTTTGATGGGGGTCCATAGGAGAACAGGGTGTGTTTCTAGGGGAAGCTACTAAGACGAGGTGGAGGAGGGAGAGTTGGATGGGTGTTTTAACCTGAGTTCTTCACTCATTGGGACCAAATGCCATTGTATAAAGATGACTATCCATACAATGGAATGGACTTTCAGGGGGATCCTAATCTACCACTACTGCCAAGATGAGCATGGGGTCCATATGGTAAGTGATAGTTGTTATATTTTGGTTGCATGTATAGTTTAAAAAATATATGTATGTGGTACTGATTTATAAACTTGTGGGATACAAGTATAGCACCAGTGAGACTGACAGGATATGCAAGATGAGCTGCAACATCTGGGGTTGGAGATCTGAGAGGTTCAACATCACAACAAAGATCAAATAATGATGTGCTATTGTAGGATTGTCGACGTAGGTTTGACTTGCTACTCACCAGGGTGACAGAGTGCAGATGGCATGAAACAAAATCAGTATGCATATGTGTGCACTGGGCTTCCCTCTGAGTGGCGAGGTATCATGAGGCGCATAGTGATGGTTGGTCAGGAAGTTCAAGACTTACAGGTGTGTGGAATGGACCCACTAGCATGAGATCCACCAGAGGACAATGATTAGGAATAGGGACATGTGGGCCCCTAGTTTTATATGTAACATGCTATGGGCATGTCATATGTATTTATATTAGTGGACTCTAAACACTATAAGTTGGATATTATGATACATAATATGGTTATGCATATTTTGTGATGACTTTGGTTCACCATTTGTTTATGTTATGGATTTCCTCTTGTATATGCATGTGTTAAATTCCAATCTAGAATGTTATTTGAAATGGTATCTACATAGTTATTTTGTGCTCTAGGAAAATGACTAAATGTAATGGATTCAAATTCACATGCCAAAATATGAACTCATAGATATTTTCAAAATAGAATAGGACTACGCACATGATACATGCCATTCAATCACATGACAAGTAATAAGGAATCAATACAAACATGAAGGTGAAGGACGCGATGATCAAGAGAATCAACTAAGAAACCTATCATTGCATCATATTTGGCCTGGTTATTGGTGGAAGATCCAATGTAAACACCATCAGAGTGGACTAATGAATGCAAAGGGGTGAAAATGGCCCAAGTTGCCAAGGCTAGATTCTTGGAGAAGCGACTCGCACCATTGGCATAACCAATATGTGGTGTGAATGGCGGATCCATATGATAGATGCAAGAAGACAAAAAATGAGATAATGGGGGATGCAAGCTACCTAAATACAGAAAAATAGAAAAGGACATACATCTCAACTGGAAATGCTATGGGTAAAATGTATTTAGGTAGAGTGCATTGTAAGGGTTAGGAAGGATTTCTCCTTTTGGATCCTCTAGAAGGTATGCCCCCTTTGCCAAACATTTGTGAATGATATAAGGATCAAGCCATAATGGTTCAAACTTCCCATGCCCCAGGACATCATGAGATTGGTCATGAGGGTGGACTTTATGGTCATACTGAGCTTTGGTGCACTTTTTAGCTGCTTCAATGGTTTGCGATGCAACATGATGGTCTTCATTGGCATGCTCAAGCATGATGAGTATTTGTTCTAAGGGTTGGGTGTTTGTGAGGAGTTCAACAACAAGGTGGAGGGAGGGGATTTCACACTCGATCAGTAAGACCGCCTGTTGTAAAAAAAAGGTGGAAAGGAGTGAGCTCGTTGGTGGTTTTGACAGAGGTTCTATAGGACCACAATGCGGGGAAGAACATAAGATGCCAGTTGGTCTTATGTTTATTCATCATCTGTTGAAACATAGTTTTAAGGATTTTACTGACAACTTCAACTTGACCATTTCCTTGCGGATAATAAGATAATGAATATTGGTGTTCAAAACCCAACAGTGAAGATAGCTCACACCAAATCTCAACTTCAAAGTGTCAGCCATGGTCAGAAACCAATTGTTTCAGAACCCCGAATTGAGCGATAACATGGTTAAATAAAAATAAGGCTACAATAACTGCAGTGTTATTGAATGTTGGCATGGTTTCATCCCATTGATGAAATAGTCGACAACCACGACAATATACTTATGGTTATTAGTAAATGGCGGTCAAAACTCGATAAACTTAATGGCCCATTTACAGAAAGGAATGGTTGCGATGACATGATGGAGGGGAGCGGGAGGAGCTCTAGCCTTAGGGGCATATAATTAACAATTGGGACAGTATTTGACTACGTAAATGCAATCACTAAATATATAAGGCCAAAAGTATCTGGTGCGCATGATTTTTTGGGTAGTGGGAATTTTGGATAGATGACCACGAAAAGCATCGTCATGATAGGCATTAAGCAATTGCTCAACTTCAACATGGGTGAGAAAATAACAAAGGACAAGGCTTACACCGCGACAATAAATATCATCATTGATGAGGAGATAACGAGGGGCTTGATGTAAAATATGTATTCGATTGTCACGATTGAGATGGGTGGTGAATTTATGGGTTCACAAATAGGTGAGGATGTTGGCATAGTTAATGGATCATTCAAGGTTATAGAGAACAAGTTTTCATTTGAAAGGTCATCATTTACCGACAGATTTGGCGCACCAGTAGGAAATTCATAAATGAATTCAATAAGGGCTAAACCCTTCTTAGTCTTAGGGGTGAAAATTTCTGAATCAAATTCCTTGAGGATAACTATCCAATAGGCATACTTCCCATTGATGATATGTCAAATCAACAAGAAGGCAATGGGGTTGGAATTGGTCATGACCTTGGTGGTACGTGTAAGGATATAATGAAGTAGTTTCTGAATAGAGAACACAATAACCAACACCAAATTTTCTTCATGGGAATAGGACATAGGGGGATTGTTAAGGTTCTTGCATACATAATAAATGATGTGCTCATTTCCAGTTCAATCTTTTTGTATTAAGACCCTAGAAACTAAATAGGTGGAAGCTAATATATACAAGATGAAGTCCCTCTCAAAGTTAAGTGGGTTAATCAAGGGAGAGGATGTGAGAGCATTTTTGAGGGCGTAAAAATACTATTGAGCTTTATCATCCCAAACAAATGGAATGATAGATCAAGAGAGCCTAAGAAACCCATGAGTAGTGGTGGCATAGTTAGGAACAAACCAATGAAGAAAGTTGGCTTTGCCTTGGAGGCTTTGTAACTGACGAGGGGTGTGAGGAGGAGGAAGTTCTAGAATGGCTTGAAATTTAAGAGGGTCAAGAGTGATACCATCTTAGGACACAATGAATCTCAAAAGCTGGTTAACAGGAACACAAAACACACACTTGAGGGGTTTGAGGCGAACGTTATACTTGCGACATTGAAGGAAGATGGTACACGAATAATTAAGGTATTGTGACCGGAGCTTAGAATGAAGAGTGAGATGAACTAGATACGCAAGGATAATGTGATCCAGGTCATGAAAATAATAGGATATGGCATGCTGAAAAGTGGCCCCAAGATTATTTAAACCAAAAGGCATGACCCTATAAGAAAAGTTTCCCCATGGACTAGTAAAGGCGGTTTTAAGTTGATCGGTAAATTAGATACGAATATGATTGTATCCCAAGAATCCACCATAAAGGAAAGGACCTCATGTTCCACATACTCATTGATGATTTGGTCTATGAAAGGTATGGGGAAATTTCCTTTAAGATGGGATTTTTTTAGATAATGAAAGTTCATGTAGACACGAATGGTGCTTTGTTTCTTCAAAACGGGAACATGATTGGACACCGATGTGGTGTATTCAATGGGGTAAATGAAACCAACCTTGAGCTTATTGATTTTATCTTTGATAGCTCCATTATTGGAAAGATGGATAAGACTTTGTTTCCGATGGACAGGGATGCTTTTGGGCCAGGTGTTGATATGGTGTTCAACAATGGTGGGATCAAGTCTAGGCATCTCAAAATAGGACCATGCAAAAACATCATGGAATTCTTTGAATAACTTAATGTAAGCTTCAATTTATTTTAGGGTGCATTGTGCCCCCAAGATGATATTTTCTTTGTCCCCTAGTTTATTTGAAATGTTATTTTTTATGGTAAGGGGGATGTTAGCCATATTTCCTTCTTCGAAAGCATCAAGTGTATGAATGGGATTCCTAAACCAATCGACCTCACCATGGATGAAGTATTTGGATTCACAAACATACTGAACATGGGTTTGATTTGGAAGGAAGTACGCATGATGGTGCATATCATCCCAAGGATAATCAGGGGTGGTTATGGCTTCCATGATGTATTCATCGGAATGAAATATGGGAGGACGAAAGGAAGAATGACCACATGATGAGGAACTATCTGAGGTATATTCATGAGAGACAAGGTTCACATGTGCATCGTTAGAATGGTCGGGGATATGACTAGTAGATGTGACATATACCGATGTTGAAATCGAAGTGTCTTTCGAAGAAGGTTCAAAAGAAGCATAATACAAAACTCCTAAAGAGTCTGAATATATTGGTCCCATGGATGACGACAAGTAGAGAATAGGGGCTAACCTATCTGTCATATCGACATTAGGAGGGGGAATCACAATGGTGGTTAGGAAACCTCATGTTTTGTTAAAGTAGCAGGGTCGGAATCCGCAGTTAGAGGGGAAGTGGAATCACTATGGGAAGCATCTAACTCACAAAGGGCTTGAAGTGTATCACAAAAATATTTGAGATGGGGACAGTGATGGGAGTAATTTCCATATTTATCACACAAAGCACAAGGGTGATTCGTATGTAAGGTTTTTTTCTTCTTTGCTAACTCGGGTAAGGTAACATGGACCTCAGGAATGTTAGAGTCAGGAAAGGTATTAGAGACCACATTCTTAATATGAGGGAGCTCAGGATAATTATTGGTGGCATGACCAAAAACATCACACAAAACACATGGAGGAGAAGGTTTTGGAGGTTTAGGAGTAGTGGGAGTTGTTTGGGGTGCCTTGTATTTGGTTCCCTTTTTTTGGGTGTTGTCCCCTCACCAGATGCTTTTGGAACAGGAGTGGTTGCCTGTTGAGGTTTCTATGGAATTTAAGCAAAGGAAGGGGTAGCTAAAACGAGTTGAACTAGAGATAAAGATGTATAAGGTTTGAGTTGGTTAGGAGGAGTTTTTGCAGGAGGATTAATGTACTAGATTGGGATCCCTAAGGTGATGTTAGGAAGAATCAACGTAGCGATTACAAGAGTAGAAAATATTATTAGTGATGGGAATAAGAAAAGTATCTAACTAGAGGGGTAATGGCCTGGAGGAGTTGATCTGGGATGAGAGAGACCTGGGGGAATGGTTTTGGGTGGAAAAGGACTAGGAGAGATACCAACAGAAAGAAAATGGCTTGGAAGAATTGTACCTAAAGGATGATTTGAGTCTTGGGTAGTAGGTTGTGGAGGAGTTGGGTGCTGAGAAGGCATACCAGATTTCTTGCCTACAGCTCATGATGCTTGAAGCATTCAAACACTAGAAGAGGTAGGCTAAGAAGGAGTAGGTGGTGGGCCATAATAAGCTCCAAGTAGCATTGAATCTTTGTAGAAACTAGGAGAAAAATCAATTAAGGAAGGGATAGTCTTATTGCCAATCATCGATGAGATAGTGGTCTGAGGAGAGGTCTAAGACTCGGGGTCATAGTAAGTTAACTAATCAATAATGACGATCTTTCTATTGTGAGGAAAGCACATGTTGCAAAAGAAAATGAATGCGACAACATATATGGCATAGGTGTAAATACGACCCAACAAGATGTTATAATCTAATGGGGCATGCATGACTTCGATATCAATCAAGACTATCTTGACAACAATAGTGATGGGGAAGTTGTGATATAAACTGAGAGGCTCTGAGGGGTGACCATCCCAAGCACGAAGAATGATAGTGGATGGTGATAGGTCAGGAAAAAAACTTTCTTACAAACACTAGTGACCATCACATAGGTGGATGTGCCTTCATCTATTATACAGCGTTGGATAGTGGTTTTTTTTATGGAGATTGGTACTTGAAAGGAAACTGATGAAGGAAGGGGGGATGTTCTACTTTATCAACATTGAAGACAATCATATGATCTTTAGATGGATCCAAAACTCCCAAAGTAGATAGTAGAGCTTTCTGTTGGGATGGGAGCATCTGGATGACTTCTAGCATTGACATGGAAGCAATATACTGCGCAAAGTTATCTACTATGTTGTAGGTATGGGAAACTTTAGAAAGAAGAAAAATTTTGACGTAATGGACCTTTGGGGATATTGGGGGGAACCTTGAATTTAGGTAGAGGGATTTGTAAGGTGCCATTTAGTGACGACAGAGGCTCAGTGGAAACTTTGGGTTGGGAATCAATCATTGACTTCGTAGGAGGCTTGTCATATTAGCGTGATTGTGTCTGAAGTTTAAATTTTTTGGTGTTGACCTCTTCAAAATTCATCATGAGGATCTAGTGATTGTTTTGGCCATATTGTGAAGGTTGGGGGGTTGCATTACTCTACGTGGGTTGGAAAGCTACATAGCCTTGATGAGGAAAAGGATTTATAAGAAGGATCGATTGTGATGAAGTAGGAGGGGGATGAGGTCCTCTAGAAGCATCTGCTTGAGTTTCCCATGCTTGGAACATATAATGTAAAAGGGGACATTCATGAGTATAATGGCCAAAAACTCTACAATAGGCACAAGTTTTATCGGTTCTAAGAGCCTTGTTTTTCTTGGGCTGTCCTCCTTGTTTCTAGGTTGTAGAATTAGGATAGTCACTCTTAGGGGCATTAGGTTGTCAACCTTGGTTTCCCTGGTTACCTTTCCCCTTGTTCCTTCTCTTGGGGTTAGGGGGATTGGTATTACTTTGTTGAGCATACACTTGATTCTGCGGAGGTGGTTTCCATTATGGCAGAGGTGGGAGAGGCAAGGGAGGTTGAGGTGTTGGTGTTGGAAAGGATGGATCACTAGGTGGTGCATAAGGATAGTAAGGATTCATGACAACATTGCGATAACTATGTTAATAAACAACTGGCTTTGAAATCGAGTGACGCAAATGGGGATATGCATATTATGTGCTTGTACCTTGGTAAGAGTTGACACACGAAGGGTTAGGAGGGGGGTAGGTGTAAGCGGAACTAGACCCCCCTGGGGTTGACCATAAATCATAGGAGGTTGAGGATATGGTGATGTTTGAGGGTGGGAAGTATATCCAATGATACTGTTAGTGACATGGGATGCTCCCAGTGCATTAGTGGCACGAGGTGAAGACAGATCAGGGAGGACATTATAAACATAACCTAACTAGGCATATATCAGATGATATTTTACGACTATCTAAAGAGCTTCTTCCTTAATATGATGGAAGTGAGAGGTGACATATTTACCTATGGGTGTATAAATTAATGTGTATATTAAAAAATGCTCATGAAATTTACTAAATCAAAAGACTAAAAGCTACTCTACTGATCTAAAAAAGTTAATTCACCATCTAGAGCACAAATCATAGACATGAAAAAGGAAACATCACACATTCACAAATATTTATATATGGGAAAGAAATTGCTCAAAACCCCTTACTATATATAATGCATTAATCAAAGAATAGAGATGAAATACATATGCTTGCTCAAGTATGATCACACCTTGCAAGTGTATAGTCTATCCCTCTACTTGACTGACTGACTCTGGCCAACAATTAGCCAATTTTCAAGCCCTCCATGCTCCTATTTCCTTGTGTTATTCCTCTAGAAAATTTGCCTATTATTTAGTAATTTCCCACTATTGAATTGTAAAATTCCCTTAGGTCCTTCCTCTGACAACATGCACCACCAATACATATTGGAATATGCTACAACTGATAGTACATTGAGTTGGAATCTCCATCTCAACTAGGTAACTCAAATTCTCTACATGAAAAAATTATTTTTGGCTAAGTGATCAACTAATTGGTTGATGACTGAGTGTGGTTGAAGTTCCACTTCCACAACTTGACCTCCACTAGTTCTTTTGACAGTTAGAACTAGTTAAATTGACAATAACTCAAATTAACTGAAACAGATTGCTACAAATTAGAAATCAAACATACTGAACTAAACTCAAGCTTCCCCAACTCAAATTAACTGAGTTAATTGAGTGACAAGTTCCATGTCACCTCAGTTAACTACCTCCAAGATTTATGCTGAAATAGAAATTCAAATTTTCTCTAGTTTGACCAAGGCAAAGTCAAACTGATATTTTCTTGCTACATTTTCAACACTCCCTCTCAGCAAGAAAGGGATTATCAACCACCCCTATCCTACACTTATGGAACTTGAACTTCCCTCTTGACAAGGCCTTTGTCAAAATATTAACATCTTGTTCCTTTGTCGGAATGTACTGCAACAACATAATCTGCCTCTGCACACAATCCTGTAAATGGTGATACCATATCTATATATATATATATATATATATATATATATATATATATATATATATATATATATATATATATATATATATATATATATATGCTTGGATCGATCATGAAAAACAAGATTTTCAGAGAGTTTGATGCAACTTTTATTATCACGGTAAATAACAATAGGATCCATCATATGACCAAACAATCCAACAAGTATCTCTCTCATCCAGATCACCTCACATGCTGCTTGACTTAAAACCCTATATTCTGCTTTTGCCGAGTTGAATGCAACGTATCTTTGCTTCCTGATGTACCAAGAAACTGCTATGGACCCAACATTGAAAATTCCACCTGATGTACTCTTCTAGTTTGATGGAATTCCCACCCAATCTGCATTTGTGAAGCCACACAACTTCACTCCCTCTATTGGTTTGTACCATAGTCCATACTGGGTAGTGTGTCCGGGGCACCGTAGAACATTCTTAGCTACCCTCCAAATATTTTGGTTGTCTTAACTATATCTTAGCTCAGATTGTTGAAAAAAAAGAACATGTATGGTCATGTGTTCATAAGTTACATGAGTGAAACCACCAAATACCGACAAACAAGTGCATCCACTTCCTCACCTGAAGTGGCATCCTCCTTCCTCTAGTTGGTTGCTAGAGGAATCTCCATGGGTTTGCACCTGTCAATGCGAAACCTATGAATTATCTCATTGACATACTTTCCCTGAGAGACAAAAATTTCCCTAACACCTTGCTGTACATCCAATCCAAGGAAGAAGTGCATGAGACCCACGTCCTTAATCTCAAACTCTCTTGCAAGGTCCTCCTTGCAAGATCTAATAAACTGCTCATCACCAGTCAAAATCAAGTCATCAACATATAAAACAATAATCAACAATTTACCTTCTACCAAAATATGATAGAGGTTTCCATCTGCTTCACTTTTTGTGAATCCCAAATGGTGAGATAAATACCAATCCTGGTGTACCAAGCACAGGGTGCTTGCTTGAGACCATATAATTCTCACTTGAGTATGCACACATGAGACTCTCGATCAAAAGTCTTGAAGCCTTCTAGTTGCTAGATATACACCTCCTCCACCATAACTCCATTGAGGAATGTTGTTTTCACATCCATCTGGTGGATCTTCCACCCCATATGTGCAGCCAGAGCTAGGATCGATATGATGAAAGAGTAACTCACTACATGAGAAAAGGTCTCCTCATAGTTGATCCCCTCAACCTGAGAGTACCCCTTGGCCAAAAATCGGGCCTTAAAATTTTATATCCTTCTATTTGATGCATGATTCACCTTGAAGATCCATATCGAACCCACAACTGATTTGTCTGTTGGGCTTGGGACTACTTCCCAAACACTGTTGTTTACAATGGATTCATACTTCTCCACCATTTCATAAACCCATACTAGTTTCTCTACTTCTTCCTCGAAATAGGATGGATCGATCTCTACTAGCTTAGTCATTAGATCCATGTAGCCAGTGTACTGATATGGTGACCTTCTCTTCCTATACTAATTTGAAGGAGCACCCACATTCTCCCTCGCATCCTGCACAATTATCTCAGCTTCCTGGTTCTCTTCCTGCCTTCTCTGGATGGTTCTGCTTGAGAGACTGTCTCCACCATCTTACCCTCAACTTGTGGCTGCTCCACAACATCCCGAGGCTCCTCCTTTAGAGCTAAAATCTCCTCCTCTGGTGGGATATGAAGCCCCCTCTCAAGAGAGAACCACATGGATGTTTTCATAAAATTTTACATCCATTCTCACAACTAGTCATTCTAAGGGATGGAAAATACATATGGTAATTGTGGGGAGTTTCTGTGTAAGCCATAAATACCCCCAACTTTTTTGTCAACTCTAGCGTGTTCCTTGATTCTTTGGAGACATGGAAGTGAACAGAGGCCCCAAAAATCCTGAAGTGCAACACATCCAACTTCCTCCCAGAGAAATCCTCCTCCGGTGTGATCATACCAAGAATCCGACGAGGACTCCTATTCTGCAAATAAACCATTGTGTTGCATGCTTCATTCCACAAGTGCATAGGTAGGCTTTGGTGATGCAACATCACTTGTGCTGCTCCCACAATGATACGATTCTTCCTCTCAGCCACCCCATTCTATTGTGGGTTGTGGGGTGCTGTCAACTCTCGTCGAATGGCTTCTTTTGCACAAATTTGTTTAAACCCATTCAACACATACTCACCTCCGTTATTTCTCCTGAGAGCCTTCCCCTTCTTTCCTATTTCTTTCTCCACCAGTGCCTTGAACACTAAAAACTTGGAGAAAGTCTCACCCTTCTTCTGCATGAAGAAGATCCAACACTTCTGCGAGAAATCATCAATAAATATGACAACATAATTGTGTCTGGTAGTGGAGGCTATCGAGAAAGGTCCACAAACATCAAAGTGGATCCTTTCAAGGATTGCATGTGATCTACTATCCCGATCATGGAAAGTGGATTTTGTGTACTTCCCTAAGGTACACCCTTTGCATGTATCCTGCTACTCTAGTGCTCCTTTGGGGAGGCCTGTAGTTATCTGTTGCTTGATCTTCTAAGTGCCGTGATGCAAATGGCAAAGTATTATATGCCAAAGTTCATCGACATCGCAACTATGCACCTTCTCCACCTTTGTGCTCAATGCATCATAATCCTCCACATCTAGCTTGTATAGGTTCTTCACATGAATGTCAATCTGCTTCATCTATCCTGTGGCTACATGTCTTAGGAATTCCTTTCCTTTGCTGAAGATCACATCATAACCATGGTCTTCCAAAACTGCAACATACACATGATTTTTCTTTAGACCTAGAAAAAACATCACATCCTTGAGTCTGAAAGGGAGCTTGACTCCCTCTAAAAGGTGATTGTACCAATCTGAGTGACACTGTACCTTCCATCATCTCTTATCTCAATGTGTATATGGAGATCCTTATCCTCCAAATCACTGAAAAATATATATTCCCCATCATATGGAACAAGGCACTGCTATCCAAGTACCACACACTTCCCATTACTATGATGGCCATGCATGCAATGAGAGAAAAATCAAGCTCGAACTATGAATACAGAGCTTCACCTGCTACTCCTCTCGAGGTCTTCTTAATTCTCTTCTTGTGTGGACACTTCGTGGCATAATGCCTGAATTCATGACAGTGAAAGCACTCGATTCTAGAAAATTATTTCTTCTTGCCCCCTTTACTAGATTCTACTTGGGATTGGGATTTCTTCCCTTTCCCTTTCTTTTCTTTTATAGCCAAGGAAAATTTTTCCTCATCCTCACCCATGGATAAAGTATCATCTCTAGTATTCCACCTTATTTCCTCTTGTACCAAATCGGACCATAGGTGTTCCCAATTTGGTAGTTTCTCCCACCCATTTACGAAACCTTGGTAGCTATGCCAGCTCTTGGGAAGACTTAGAAGGGATAGGCTTACCAAATAATCCTTTGCTAGAGTAACACCAAATTGACCAAGTTCATCACGACATTTTGTGAACCTTCTCAGGTATTGTGGAATGGTCTCGTTCCTCTGTAACATATTGATATTTCAAAGTTTTTCATTGAGTGCCAACTTCCTATGGTCACTAATTTTCTAGAATAGATTTGTCAATGATTGCCACATTGTGTATGAAGTCTCTTTCTTGTGGCTATTTGAGACAATATGGTATCATACTGTTTCCAGTATAATTCTCCTCACCTTGGATACACACATGTTACATTCTTCTAGATCCTCAACATCATATGTTGTTGGTTTTAGAATATCAGTATCAATGAATTCCTTCAACCCATTATCTCCTAGTACTTCCTCCATGGAGTCCTTCCATGCAACACAATTTGAGCTTCCCTCAAGGGCATACTCGAGCCTTAGTCCATTGAAAGCCATTTTCTCAGTCTTGAAGAAAACCTACAACACTGATCTTCAAATTTGAACCTCCTGCAATGGGAACTTCAAAATATCTTCTCTACAATGATTCCAACTCTGATACCATCTAGAAATTAATGTGTAGATTCAAAATTTCTCATGAAAATTACTAAATCACAAGACTTGAAGCTACTCTACTAATCTGCAGAAGTTAATTCACCATCTAGAGAATAAATCATACACATGCAAAAGGAAACATCACATATGCACATAGATTTATCTAGGGGAAATCAACTGCTCAAAACCACTTACTATATATATTGCATTAATCAAAGAATAGAGGTGAAATACATATGCTTGCTCAAGCTTGAGAACACCTTGCAAGTGTATAGTCTATCCCTATGCTTGATTGACTAAATCTGGCCAACACTTAGCCAATTCTCAAGCCCTCCAATCTCTTATTTCCTTGCATTGTTCCTCTGGGAAATTGACCCCTATTATTTAGGAATTTCCAACTATTGAATTGAAAAATTCCATTTGGTCCTTCCTCTGACTTCATGCACCACCTGTACACATTGGAATATGATACTTCACAACATCGTGCAAGAAATTTTGAGGTTAACAAAGCAAACTCTGAAAATTTTGGTAAATAATTAAGAAGTCAACCAGACCAACAACCGAGAAAAGTGATTTTTCAAAGGAAATCATTTGCTCTTATCAATAGAAATAACAATCCATTCTCTCCTCTTGAAAATGATGTTGCATGTTTTATCTATCGTAACTTTGAAAGATAAAGTGAGGATTGGCGTGAAGTATAGGTGATGCTTCATATCCTTGAATTTTTCTTTTATGATTCAAACAAAGAAAACTTGGCTTTATCTCCACCCTTGGTCATTTGACCAAAGAGAAAATTAATATGAGAGTATCCAAACATGAAATGACAATAGAAGTTGGAAAGTCCTAGGAATCTTCAAAGATCTATCAAATTCATCAAGGTTGGGTAATCATCAATGACTTATATAGTGTAATTCACATTAAATAGAGTGAAAAACCCAAGAACACGAGAAAAAAAGATAGGGAAACCCCAAAAACAATATATTTGATAATGGAAAATAGAGAGCTATGTTCTCTTGCATCTTCAATGGGACAACCTCCAAAAGAAATGATCTAAATACATTCATAACTCTTGGAAAAACATTACAAAACCTTATATGTAATATAATACATGCGTATAGAATATTAACTACCTATGGGCTCACTTATAATGAGAGCCTATTAATTAATTTTGGTTTTATTAACAAATATGACCATTTTTTCAATGAGTGACTATTATCTAACTATTTAATGGCCACATACATTAATAATGTGTCTAAGTAAAATGGTTAGGGTAGGACCCTTACATTCCTTCCCCCTTCAAAAGCATCCTTGTACTTAAGGTTGAAGATGAGGAAATTGTCAAAGAATCATTATTGTTTATCATGTGGCATCTTCTAGTTGCATAAATTTCCAGTAGACCAATACTTCCTTGTTAATGTATTTGTGCAATTTCTACTCTGTAGTATCGAATACTAATTTTGGCTAGATCGAAATGGAATATTATTCATCAAGTTCTGGTAGTTTTGTTTTCACTTTGCAATTTGATCCCACAACCTTATTCAAACAAGACACATGAAAGACTACATGAATCTTGGAGTGGGCTAGAAGAACCAGTTTGTAGGTAACCTTACCAATGCATTGTACGATCTAATAGGGCCCATAGAACTTAGGAGCTAGCTTCTGGGGAGATTTATCTTTGAGTGATGTGTATATATTAGGTTTTAGGCAATGGAACACTTCATTTGATTCAACAAAATAACATTCAAATATATGTTCATTAGCTTGTTGTTTCATTAAATTTGTTCCATATCCAAATTTTATTTGAGGATACAGATAATGGCTTCTCTTGTGTGAAGTGTTATATCTATTACATGAACCTTGAATGTGCCTAGTACATAAAATGCCACAAACAGTGGATTTTGGCCATAACTTTCTTCATATGTGGACATTTTGGTAGCTCCATGATAAGTGGTATCATATCTCCATTTAGAAAAATGATGTCATTGTACCCAATGGTGCTTGAAGAAATAATCTCAAATATGTTTCTAAGCACTTGTTGACCACTTTTGTTTCACTATTTGTTTGAGGAATATATCCAGTGAATATTAAGCTATGTAAGTGATCCAGGTGGATGTTGGTGGCCACCCACCTATCCCATTTGGACCCCCACAATTGTCTCTTTCAGTTTTTCAGTTTCCGTAATTGTAGCACAATTTACTATTTTTAGCAATTTTTCGAGTCCTGAACTTTCGGAGCCATTTTGAGGCCCTAAATGATGTTTTTTGGGAAACCTGGGAGCAACATGGGTCCATGGACTGATGTTTCTCTTCCAAAATTTGTAGTGCTTGGATAGATCTTTCTAACGAGCTATTGTACGCATCAAACGAAGATCGGGTGCCAAAGTTACGACCCCGGGAAGTTGATGTACCGACTTACCCAAAACTAGGCCCACAATTTGGCATTTCATCTTCTAGGGTTAGGTTTTGGGATGTTAAGGGTTTTCCATTGTTTCTCAACAATAAATAGGCCTTTGAGCCTCATTTTAACACAGTTCAGAGGCATGTAGCCGCCACATCTCTTCTCAGAGAAAAGCTACCATCGCCCTAGCTGGTTTATTTCCATTTCTGTTTGTAAGCATATTTCAGTATTTTACATTAATGAAATGAAGTATTATTTCCACTGCATCTCTATGTATATGGTTATCTCTATATTTTGTTGCGTTCCTATTTAAATCCAGATCAGTGGTATCAAAGCAGTCTGCTTTTTTCTCAGTTTTTCTTTGCATGTCCCCAACGAGGTCGGGATATAAGGAGTTAGGGCTTGAACTAGTCAAACCTTTGCAAGACCAGCCTCGCAAATCTCGACGGCCTCCCATGGTGGATGAGAAGAAAGATGAGGGGGCAGGAGATCCTGTCAAAATCTTGCTCGAAGAAGCCCTCGAGTGATAAAGGAATTTGATGATGGACAACTTTGCGTAGATCCTTCAGCAGCTACCCAGAGGCAATGCATTGGCTTCCAATAGGTACTCTGGAAACGCCACACCCTTTGAGTTACAAGTTAATTTTGAAATCCCCATCTTTGAGAGTCAGATAGATGCAGATGTTGTAGATAAATGGTTAAATCTGCTAGAGGATTATTTTTCTATTTATGAATTTTCGAGTCGGGAAAAGATTGTTTTCGCTCTTCTAAAAGCAACCCCCCACATCAAGGACTGGTGGGAAACCTACTGCGAGCAGAAGGATGAAAGTATAGACTCATTGTTCTCAGCCACATCCACTTGGAATTCCTTTTGGGATGCAATCAAGGAGATGTACTACCCTGTCAAAAGCTATGAGGAAAAATACATAAAGTGGACCACGCTACTGCAGGGACGGGACCAAGATGTGCCAAAGTTCACAAACATTTTTCATACCCTTCACACACAGTTGGGAATCAAGGATTCTGAGCTACGTTTGGTACTAAAATACCATGGCTGCCTACACAGATACATCCAAAGAAGAGATGGAGTTCCTGAACATCTCCTCACTCAGCACAGGGTACCAATACGCTGTCAAAATTAAGCAAAAGTTCAAATAGAAGAAGCGAGACTTTGGATTTGCGAATCCAAAGACCAAAGGACAAAGCCAAGGCGGGGTGACCCAAGACAACTTATCGAAGCCAAAAGAAAAGAACAACACCACGAAGTCGAATAAGGACACAGGAAAGTGGTGTGAGTTCCAAAAGAGCCCCACTCACAACACAAGTGAGTGTTGGACCAAGCAGTCGCCAGTGGCCAAGTTGAAGGCTTCAGAATCAGATGCATGTTCTGACCCCGAGTCAGAACCCAACAAGGGGAATTGCAAAGGGAAGCAAATCATTTATGCAGAGCCCAACATCATTATTGCCACCACCAGATCCAGAAGAATGAGCCCAAAGATCTAGAGGAGGGGGAGTGTCTTTTCCACTCACAGATGTGGGTGAAGGGTTTGCCGCTATAATTCATTGTTGATAGTGGGAGCCAAAAGAACCTTATTTCAGCAGAGGTCATGAAGTGGTTGGGCCTACTAACTACACCACACCCACAGTCGTACGGTATCGAGTGGCTTCACCAAGGATGAGATCTTCGAGTTCGCTAGTAGTGTTGCCTTCCTTACAGCATCAAACCCTTCACAGACGAGGTACTGTGTGATGTTACACCTCTGGATGTTTGTGATGTACTATTAGGCCAACCATACTTATGGAGGCGACATGCTGTTTATGAGTCAAGGCCTCATGCTGTCATTATTTCTTTGTATAATTCATTATACAGGATAGCAGAGGTAGCCCCACCTATCGCCACCTCTTTTATCACTACCAAGAAATGCATCAAGCTCATCTCCCAGACTAGGAAATTCATTTTCTATCTAGTTTGCTCCCAAAGTAAGGGGAATATCATCACCACATCTATGACCCCCGCGAAGGGTTCCTCCACGCAGCAGCAAAGGGATACGGTCATGACAGAACACAGGAACAACTTCTCCTCACCCACAGGGGTACCACACAAGATTCAGGTGGGCAACAAAGTTTGGCTGCATCTGTAGAAAGAACGCCTTACAAGAGCCCATTGGAAGCTCCGACCACACCAACATGGTCCTTACACCATTGCCAAGGCTGTGGGAAATAATTATTTGGAGCACAACATTCCTCCATTCTTACACCATTGCCAAGGCTGTGGGAAATAATTATTTGGAGCACAAAATTCCTCCATTCCTTCACCTGCACCAAGTTTTCAATGTGTACCACCCTCAACCATGCTTCCCACCATTATTTGACACATCCAATATTGTAGAACAGCTCACTAGGGACCAAGTTCAGCAAATGGAGGAACTCAACACAATGGGGACCATTGTTTCCTAAGGGGGGAGGAATGATCCAGGTGGATTTTGGTGGCCACCCACCTATCCCATTTTGACCCCCACAATTGTCTCTTTCAGCTTTTCAGTTTCCATAATTGTAGCACAATTTACTATTTTTAGCATTTTTTCGTGTCCTGAACTTCCGGAGCCATTTTGAGGCCCTAAACAACGTTTTTTGGGAAATCTGGGAGCAACATGGGTCCATGGACCGATGTTTCTCTTCCAAAATTTGTAGGTCTTGGATATATCTTTCTAACAAGCTATTGTACGGGTCAAACGAAGATTGGGTGCCAAAGTTATGACCTCGAGAAGTTGATGTACCAACTTACCCAAAACGGGGCCCACAATTTAATGTTTCATCTTTGAGGGTTAGGTTTTGTGATGTTAAGGGTTTTCCATTGTTTCTCAACAATAAATAGGCCTTCGAGCCTCATTGTAAAACAGTTCAGAGACATGTAGCCACTACATCTCTTCTCAGAGATAAGCTACCATCGCCCTAGCTGGTTTATTTCCATTTCTGTTTGTAAGCATATTTCAGTATTTTACATTAATGAAATGAAGTATTATTTCCACTGCATCTCTGTTTATATGGTTATCTCTGTATTTTGTTGCGTTCCTATTTAAATCTGGATCAGTAACTTAAATTTTAAACAGATATTTACCAAAATTTTTGCGTGAATGTGGGGTCTCAATTTGTAACAATGGAAGTGGGTATACCATGTGGCTTGCATATCTTATCCATGAAGACCTGGGAAACCAAGGGAGGAGTGAAAGGATGAGGTAGGCCACAAAGACAAGAAGCCATTAAAATACAATATACCACCACCATAATTGATGTTTTGTTACCCAATTTCTGAAGTCCCAAAATAAAATCCATTGAAATGTATGTCCAAATTTGTGTTGGGTTTTGTGGAGGTTTCAATGCCCCTAATAAAGTTATTGTCTCTAGTTTGTTTCTTTGTCAAGAATCAAAATATGCTACAAAATATTGGATATCTATTTTCATGCCTTCCCAGAGGGATGAGCACTTAATTCTCTCATAGGTTTTATGAAATCCATAGTGACTTATTGTTGGTGACGAGTATAGCTCCTCTCAAACTTGTTGTAGGGTTGAATATCCTACCAATATGATGCACCCTCTATACCGTAATGTATCTTGTTTTCATGTACAATTTTTAGGAGTTTTGGGATTTGTCTAATGTTGTTGGATGAGTTGTCTTAAAGTATTATTTTATATTTGTTCCCTATGAGCTTCCACAAGCCATCTTGTACTTGGTAATTTCAAGGAAATGACTGACACATCCTCTTCAAATTGTATGGATAAAGCATCAACAACAACATTCTCTTTACCCTTATTATATATGAACTCATAATGATATCCTAACATGTTGGTGACCCATTTATGTTTCTCTATTGAAGACAATCATTGTTCAAGAAAGTAATCTATACTATGATGGTAAGTCTTGTTCTGAAAGAACCTCCTTATGATATATGGATTCCATGTGTTCATCTCTTTAAAGATAACTAACATTACCTTCTCATATGTGGATTTTCCCAAATTATTGTCACACAATTGATTACTAGTGAAATCCAATGGCTTTCCTTCTTGTTATGAACCTTGCACCATAAAAATAACAAGAAACCAATAATTACAATTCACTTTGAGGTGAAAACCTCCTTTTACAATGAATACAATGTTTAAGACAAGATTTGATGGTCCTAAGGCTAGGTATCCGTAGTATATATAGGGGAGATAAAGGGTACAATTATAATAAAATGGGACCATGAAAGGTTGTAGATTAAATAAGAATATAACCATAGAAATGTAATCATTCAATAGCTAAAGCTTAATAATGGGTTTTAGGGTTAACACGGGGCCCCTTCTCTTCGAAAAGATGTTGTCCTCAACACTTGACTATTTGTGAGTGCTCCTACATGAAACACTCAACTTCCCATGTTGGCTCTTCCATGGGTAGGTTCTTACATTTGATGAGGTAATCAATAGTTTCTCAATTTCTCAGTCACCTAATTGTTGGGAATCTTGTCTCATGGTGTTGGCATTGATGTCAACCTAAGATGTTTGCCTAAGGAGTTAGCTATGGAGAAAATTGTTGTTGTCATTTAGGAGTTAGTTGAGGATCGATTGTGTTGGAATTGATGTCAACAAGTTTACAAGTGTTTTCATGATGATTACAGGTTTGATTGAATGTTAATGAGGTGTTCTTAATTTTTTTAAAGACTCTACAGGCTTGGGATATGCTTACAAAGGAAGATGATCAAGTTAAGGAAGAGTTGGAGTAGTTGTAAGTGGTTTAGCTTGAGAATATAGGGTAACACAGGTTACATGAAGAGAAAAATCATTACAATATAGGTGGTTAATGTCCTAGGGTGCATATAATGAACTTCCCAAAGGTACGGGAGCATTACCCCTTCTAGAGTGAATTTCTTGGATTTTGTGTGCTTTCTAATCATTTCCAAGGGCATTTTCCAAGGTATTTGCACATGGTATTTGGTGGATAGAATCAACTTGAGTTACTCGTCATTCTAGAAGATGATATATTAAAAAATTATGAGACTTAATGGCCAGTATTGATTGTATCTTCCATCGTTCATAAAAAGGTTGGAGCGTGTAATATAAGGGATTAGATAAAGCGAGAGTGTATGAGAGAGTGTGCTACAATATTACAAAGATGGAGTGCAGATCAAAGCTCAGATTTAGAGCTCATGTTAGATGATGATGGAGTTGTAGTAGATCTATATGTCTAACATTCTTATGTTTTAGATTGTTGATGCCATTTGCTATTGATATGGAGAGGAGAGATATTGTTGTAGTTGTTGCAATAAAGACTTTAGATTAATGTCCAGTGTAACGACCCCTCCCACATTTACCTGCTTTCACGAGCTCGCCAAGGTAAACATGAGCTAAGTGTCACTATGATATGACCCAACCTCAAAGTTCTAGGTATAGAAGTGGGGCCTACAAACTGTAAGTAAACTACCATCCCTAGAGACTACTCATGACTCAAGAGCCTACCAACCACCCCAGATGATCAATCCATGACCTGGAACTCTTTTTCACTAGGTTTAATCCTTGATTGCACCCATAAAACTTCATGCATATGGTTAGGAGGTTATAACCATAGCCACAAGCCTATCTCCATGTGATTATGACCTAAAATCCCTTGTTTTGTGCATGCAGTCGTGATATCTATGCCAATTTTTTTCAGGCTAGCCTCCAAACCACTGCTTAGAACTGCCTATAACTTTCTAGAATCATGACAATGATGATAAAAATAATAAATAATCAAAATTTGAACAAGATATTGACCAATACATGCCTAATCCAAGATAGACATTTCGTCAAACAGATAGTAAGCATGGAAGCTACATGTCATGAATGCATATCTGATCATAAACTTCTAAAATTCATTTGAAAATCAACAAGAAGGCTCAATGCCTTCTCAAGCTTTGCAACAACACTTGTTAGCCCATACATTCATTAATCATCCAGTGAATGATAAAATCATGAACAAGAGCCAAAGCTAGAGCATATGATAGAATGATGCATATAACCAGCATACAACTAGAATAGAAACCATGACAAATCAACCATAAGATCACCATAATAACTAGTACAAGTGATCATAGATCACAATAGGAAAATAAATCATATTAACATATATAAATTCCAACCATGTTAGGGACTTCCACATACCACCTGACCATAGATTCAGTTGAACCAAATCACTCTTTCAGCCAATCACTCCCACGCCATATTCCAAGCATGAATGTGGGATCATAAGGGTTAAACCAAAATAGAACCAACTAGGGATTCCAGAGGCAAAACCAACTCAACACTCAACCGTAGTGATTTCACATAACTAGTCCAAAAATCACTAACATCCAATAGATTGGTCTCTTCCCAAGTTTTCCAAGGCTCCAAGGATTCCATATCAACCCACAGCCTCAAGGGACCCAAGTTGCTACAGGGTTTGTTGGGTGAAAATATTATCGTTTAATTCTGTTGTAGTACTTGCCCAGCTATTTAATTTGTCAGTCTGAGGTTCGTAGGCTTACGAGGCACATGCACTATATATGCAGGACCGAAGTGGAACTAATTTAATCTAAATTACTGAAATCGAATTAATCTAGGAAGGCATTGAAATACTAACTAGGAAAGAAGGAAATTGCATAAGGGGAAAGCAATACAACATGTGAAGAATTTGAATGGCAAACAACATATGTGAGCTCACAACAATAAAACTATCTCAAATTATATTACAAGAATCAAATTACAAATCATGAAAGCATAACAATAAAAGATGAAAAACTAAGAATTCCCTTCTCATAATTACAAAACTATTTCTTAAAGCTAATCTCCATTCTTTCCATTATTCATTATTATCCAAATGAAGAGAGAGCACTCTCTTATATACATGAGGAAGATAACCATCTCATAATTACATATCCAATATTCTCTCAAGCACTCTCAACTAATTTCCCATTATTACAAGATATGATCCCTTTGAATCCTCCACAAATCTCTCAAGCATTTTCAACTGCTTTCCCATTATTACAAAATATGATCCCTTTGAATCCTCCACAAATCTCTCACATATCTTGGATAAGATATGCTAACCAAATCCTCCATGATTTTCTCCTCAGTAATAGGCTTGCATAATTATCTCCTTAATATGGTGGAGGAGATATGGATAAGATATGCCAACCAAATCCTCCATGATTTTCTCCTTAGGAATAGGCTTGCATAACTATCTCCTTAATATGGTGGAGGAGATATTTGAGAAGTCTCTTGGAATTAATTCTTCACATATTTCCTACACATCACAAAACTCACATATTCTTGAGATATATATAAAAATATGTATATTTTCTAATATTTAATCATAAATGCACTTGTAATACAAAAATGAATAAAATGGAAAATAAGAAGGTGAAACCCAAATGTATTTATGAAAATGATATGATAAAAGGTTAATGGGATGATGAAATGTAAGGAATAGTGAAGAAAAAGGTGGATATGACATTTCTGAGTCCCAACAGGGTTCAAGAGAACTACCATCTCAACCCATAGCCTCTAGGGGCCCAAGTTGTTCCAAGGTTCCAAAGATCCTATCTTAACCCACAACCATATGGAATCTGAGAACCAATCAGAAAAACAAATGGGGAACCCACTACACCATGAATCTCTAGGAAATGGCAAGGGAAGGATGAAACCACTATCACTCCAGGAAAATATCCATGCCAATGAAAACAAATGACCAAGGAACCACATGCATATACAATGCATCCAAAAATCAGTAAGGAAATTACACATGCAACCTATTACCTACAATGTATCCCTGTTGTAGTTGTTGATCCAACCTTTTTTTCCTCTACCCACCAATTATTTTCTTGTCCTTTGCTTGTTTTCTCCAAGTCCAAGTGAATTCTAGAATTCTCCAAGAATGCTCTAAGTGTGTAAGAGTGTAAGAGAACAAAGCTAAAACTGACAAAAAGTTTTGAACTATTCCTTTGATGCCTTTTTATCATTTATGTCTCATTTTTTCTTCATTTTTCTTCATTTTACCCTAATTACCCTTGCATGCAATTTTTTTTCTCTTCACCTTCCTTTTCTCCTATTTTCCTTTATTAGTATACTTAAATGTCATTCATTTCCCCTTTTCCTTTGTCAATTCCTTTACCAATTTCCATAACCATTAATAAACCACATGTGATGCCCACTATATTGTTTTCCCACCTTTCATCTTGGAATACATGTCCCATGACATTGGTTTTATTTTATTTACATGGAAAATCAAGTACCCCTCCCACTTAGGGGAACACCCTCCTCAGTGTTCTATGACGTTTATCACGAGTAAAAACATTTTTCCCGTGAAGCTTTATAACACAGCTCGATGTAGCATTTACATCATACCAAACTGTTGAAAAAATGTACACCATACTTCTTATTGGAGAATTATAACACAACTCATTGTTGTGTTTACAACATACTACTTATTGGAGCTTTATATTATAGCTCATTGCATTATTTATAATACACATATGCATATATAAATATAAACCAAAACACATAAACCAAACACATTTGTTCAACTAGAAAATAAAGAAGGATACAAATCCTGCATCTGATTAGCCATCTCCAATGTAGCTTCATCAGGCCCAAATTTCTTCCACTGCACTTTAACTTTCTCTATTTCTCAGTTCTAGAGTATGAGTTGTTTCTGTTGAAAAATGCACTGAGGTTCTAGATAGAAATGTCCCTCTAGTTCCATATGCAATACACATTAATCAATCACATGATAAACATCTTGGAAATATCTCTTAATTAATGAAACATGGGAAACATCATGGAATTTCACTATTGGCAGAAATGTAAGTTGGTATCCCACTGGTCCAATCCTCTCTAGGATCTCAAAAGGTCCACAATACCAAGGTGCCAGATTTTAATAATGACCCAATCTTCAAGGATCTCCTCTTGGGCTTGATGCACAAGTACACATGCTCCCAAACCTAAAACTCCTTGAATTCCTGATGCTTATCTGTATAACTCTTCTGCCTATCATGTGTTGCCTTCAAATTCCTTCTAATAACCTGCATCTCTTGTTCCATCTCAGCCAACATATTCAGGCCAATCAACACCTTGTTCACTGGATCACTCTAGCTGATAGGAGTTTTACAACTCCACCCATAAATATCCTCAAATGGACTCACCCTCAAGGACTCATGATACCCATTATTATATGTGAACTCTACTAGTGGAAGATACTCCTCCCACTTCCTCTGTTGATGGATGACATATATCCTCAAAATACCCTCAATAATCTTGTTAACCCTATTTATCTAACCATATATATGTGGATGATAAGATGTGTTGAAAGCTAAGTCTATCCCCAAGCCTGCAAACAACTCCTTCCAAAACCTAGAAGTAAACTTGACATCTTTGTGTGATATAATCTTCTTGGGAACACCATGAAACCTCACTATCTCTCTGATGAAGATTTGAGCTACCTCATTAGCTAAATTAGTAGACTTCACTGCAATGAAGTGAGCTACCTTGCTCAACCTGTCAACCACGACCATGATGGAATCATGTTTTCTGGATGTCCTCCGCAAACCCGTAATGAAGTCCATGGAGATGACCTCCCATTTCCATTTTGGAATTGGAAAATGTTGTAATAAACCAACTAGATGCTTACAATATGATTTCACCTACTAACAGTCTAAACATATCATAACAAACTCAACCACCTCTTTCTTCAAGTTCAACCAATGATATAACTTCTTGACTGATGTCAAAGTATTTTGATATCCTAGGTGGCTTGAATATGGATTGACATGAAACTCCCTCAAGATAAGATTCTTGAGCTCATTTCTATCTGGCACATAAATCTTGTTCCTAAATCTCACCAAGCCAATTTATGTGAGGTGATACTCATCATCTCTATCACCTTGTTGCAACTTCTTCTTCAGCGACTGGTACTTTTATCATACTTCCCTACGTGTAAGATTCACTCCTGCAAATATGTCCCATAAAATATCATAGATGAAATATGGTTCAACTACACTCTCCTATTGAGAGAATTTGCAACTCTATTCTCCTTTCCTTTGATGTGTTGAAATATGTAACTAGGTCAGGTCTTCATAATGACATATGTAATCATGATTTTATGTATTTATTATAAAGAGAAAAATAAATTTATTATTTTCATTCTTGAGGCATGGGTTTCATGCTCGAGGGAAATTCATTTTTATTTGGATTTATGTAGGAATGCAACAAAATATAGATATACAAATAAACACAAAGATGCAACATAAATAAAACTTCATTTCATTAATATCAAAGACCTGAAATATTCTTATATATAGAAACGGAAATAAACTAGCTCGGATGATGATAGCTTATCTCTGAGAAGAGATGTGGTGGCTACATGCTTATGAACTATGTTACAATGAGGCTCAGGGGCCTTTTTATTATTTAAAAATAGGGGAAAACCCTAAACAACCAAAACCCTAACCCCAGGAGATGGAATGCCAAGAGTTTATGGGCCTCGTTGGGGTTAGTTGGGCAGCCAACTTCCCGGGGGTGTAACTTATTCATATTATCTTCGTTTGGCTCTCTCTGGGTACTATAGGATTTTCTACATCCCCTACCAATGGATATAAGTCTACTATGGACCTCCCAAAAATGTCGTTTAGGGGGTCAAAACTACTCCAGAAATTCAGGACCAGAAAAACTACTAAAAATAGTAAATGCTACTATGAAAAAGGAAACTAATGAAACCGAATGGAGGTCTAGGTGGAATAGGCGGGTGGCCACCAATATCCACCTAGATCATTCCTACCTCCTTAGGAAGCAATGGTCCCCATTACTTGTAGAGCCTTCGCGAGGTGAGAAAATTTCTGTTGAGCCTCATCCTTGGTGAACCACTTACTGTGGTGAAGGAGTTGGCCCACTTTGACAACTCGATATAGTTGGATCCTTTGTTGGAAATTGTTCTTGATCTATATGAAAATGATTTGATCAGTTGTGGCATGTTCCATGCAGTACGGGTTTAATTCCATTGGTGTGATTTGTTCTGCAATGTAGGATGTGTCCAACAATGGTGGAAAGTATGGTTAAGGCGGTCCACATTGAATACTGGGTGTAGGCCAAGGAACAGTGGAATGATGAGCTATATCCTATAGCCTTAGTGATGGTGTATGGACCATATTAGAGCAGGCAAACCTTGTGGTGAGGCCCAATGAGGTGTTCCTTTTGCAGATGTAGCCAAACTTTGTCACCCACCTAGAACTTGTGTGGAAAACTATGTTGATCATGTTGCTGCTTGTACTTATCATTGGCTCTGTCCAATATGTCATGGAACTGCTAGCAGATGTGCTGAATACACTTAATGAAGTTATTAGCCCTATCAAATTTGGACTGGACATGAGCTGAATCTACCTGAGTAGCTGCAAATGGGATGGCCACATCAATCAGACATAGTGGCTAGAATCTCAATCCCATCTAAAAGGGGTTGTGCCCAGTTGAGCTACAGACCTCTCTGTTGTAGCTATGTTGGACATAAGGGAGGCTTTCATCCCATGTGTCTGGATGCTTCAAGTTGTACATGCACAAAATGTGTACGATCATCTTGTTGACGACCTCTGTTTGACCATCAGTTTGTGGGTGGAAAGTTGTGGACTTAATGAGCTTGGTATCAAACATCGACCAGAGAATTGACCAAAATTTACTTAGGAATTTGTTGTCTTGATCTAAGATAATGGGCTGTGGGGTCCCAAAGTGTACCCACGCTCGTTCAAAGAAAACATTTGTGAACTCCGGCACATCTTGGTCCTTTCACTGCCTCAACATGGTCCAATTTATGCATTTATCTTCATAGCCCCCGGCAGGGTAATATTGTTCCTTGATGGTGTCTCAGAAATAATTCCAAGTGGATGCGGCTGAAAATAGTGAGGATTCCCTACATCCTTTTATTCACAGTCAATTTCCCACAAGTCCTTAAATGTGGGGCGGCTTTGAGGAGTGAAAAAGTGATCTTTTCCTGATTGGAAAAATCATGAACTGAAAAATATCCTTCCAACAGATTTAACCATCTATCTATGACGTCTTCATCTATCTGGACTTCAAATATGGGAATGTCAAAGTTAAATTGTACCTTCAAAAGAGTGGCACCTCTAGAGTGGTTGTTGGATAAAGATGTGTTTCTTGTGGGTAAGCACCGAAGGATATGGTAAAAGTTATCCATCATCATGTTCCTTTATTTCTCGAGGGCTTCCTCAAACAATATTTTGAAAGGATATCCTGCCCCCTTGTCTTTTTTTCTTCCACCATGGGATATCGTCGAGGTTTGCAAGGCTAGTCTTGCAAAAGTTCAACTAGTTGAGCCCTAAATCCTTATACACTGACCTCGTTGGGGACATGCAAATAAAAAAAAAGAAAGAGCAAACCACTCTCATACCACTGATCCAAATTTATGCAGGAACACTACAAAATATAGATATACACATAAACATAGAGATGCAACAAAAATCATTAGGGGAATTTTGAGGTCTAAAATGGGCCTCCTAAGAAAAATGTACAACCAATTTTAAATTTATAAGAACCAATAGGATTCAAGATGATGATGTCAACCATGGGGGGTGATTCACCATTTTTGGAGTAAAAAAGTAAAAAGATTAAAAAATAATAAAATAACAAAACTACTTTTTTGACTCGTATTTTCAACTTATCTCCTGAAATTTTTACTCAAATTTAAAGTGGAAGTACTCATTGGATGAAAAAGTTTAATTCCTCATCCAAGGAGTGCCCATGTTGCATACTTTTAATTGACCCTGCTACACGAAAAATGAGAAATACATGAAAAAACGTGATTGCAATCACATTTTTCATGTATTTTTCATTTTTCGTGTATCAGGGTCCATCGAAAGTATGCAACCTGGGTACTCCCTAGATGAGGAATCAAATTATGCATCCAACAAGTGTTTCCACTCGAAATTTGAGTAAACCCATAGGGAGATTAGTTGAAAATACGAGTTGCAAAAATATTTTTTTTTTGTTTTTCCCTCTAAAATTTAATGATGTAATCTAATCTTATTTTATTATTTCCACTATTATTTTATAATTTCCTTAGGAAGCGCATTTTATACTTCAAAAATCACCTAATGAAAACTTCATTTCATTAATATTAAAGAACTTAAATATGTTTATATACAAAAATGGAAATAAACTGGCTCGGGCAATGGTATCTTATCTCTGAGAAGAGATGTGGTGGATACATGCCTCTGAATCGTTTTAGAATGCAGCTCAAGGGGATTTTTTTATTGAAAAACAAGGGAAAACTATAAAAAACCAAAACCCTGACCCTAGAAGATGGAACGCCAAGAGTTTGTGGGCCCCGTTGGGGTTAGTTGGGCAACCAACTTCCTGGGGTCGTAACTTGGTCATATTATATTCATTTGGTGCGTACGACGATTCATTGGAAATATATCTTTGAGTACTACAATAATTTCCATAAGCCCCTACCTATGTCTATGGGCCGACTACAGAACTCAAAAAAACATCGTTTAGGGGGTCAAAACTGCTCTGGAAGTTGAGGGCCCGAAAAACTGCTAAAAATAGTAAATGCTTCAATAAAAAAGGAAAATGATGAAACTGACTAAAGGTCTATGTGGAATAGGCGGGTGACCACCAATATCCACCTGGATCATATTTTTAGGTCAAACACCCATTGAGTTCTTCTAGGGATTGTCTTTGAGTCAAGTCCTAAGAGGCATTGTCATGTATGAAAGACCCTTTCGAGCATGTTACATATTGTAAAGAAAAATTCATTTTAGTCAAATGAGAGTCAAAGATCCTCTAAGACCTTTTCATGGTGCCTCAAGAAAGTCGGTCTACATAAAATATCAAGTCTGCTTCAAGGAATAAATTCGTACCCCTAGAAATCCTATAAATAAGAAGGAACTCGACCTCATTTAGATACACAACAAGCAAGTTCAATCTCCTCAAGGAAGAAGTTGGAAAAGGACAAAAAAGAAGAATAAAATCAAGATCTACTTTTTTGGGTTTTTCTCTCTCTTTCTTGTGTTAAGGTTTCTAAAGTTGTTGGGCAAGTTGAAGTGTTGTTAGGCTGTTAGGCAAGTCAAAGTGCTGGAAAGTTGTTGGGAAAGTCGAAGTGCTGGAAAGTTGTTGGGCAAGTCGAAGTGTTGGATAGTTTCTGACCGTTGGGTCAAATTTGCAACTACTAGGTCAAAGTTGCAACTGGAAGGTCAAAGTTGCAAAAGAAATTGTTGGGCCAAAGTTGTAGAAGAAACTATTGGGTCGAAGTTGAGGAAGAAACTGTTGAGGTCGAAGTTGTTGAAGAATTTGTTGGAGTCAAATTTGTTGGAAATAAATCTCAACAAAGAGAAAGGTTGGCTTGGTCTTGGAGGGGTCTTTGTCAAGGGTCTTAGGTCTTGTAATTCGTCATTTGAAGATTCTATAAGAAGAGAAGAATTCTTGTCGGTTTTCTTCTCAAGAGGAGAGATTTTGGCCTTAGCTAACCGCCTACATCTCTTGTCCTCTTGTCTCATTATTCTTTATGATTTGGTATATGTGTGATGGTAAGAACACTAAATATAATTAAGAGAAATAATACGTTAATTAAGTTAAGTAAAATTACATCACAAGAAGTTATCAAAGTTAGAGAAACCACCTGATCTAGCTACCCTAGATTTCTTAACATGGTATCAAAGCTAAGGTGACAAGACAAGAAAAAAGTAGCTTGAAGAAGGACCATCAAAATAAGTATCAATAAAATTCAAGATATAAAAGGGACATCGTACCATCAAGAAGGGATACTCAAGGGACAAATTCAAGGAAATCATCAAGAAGGACTAACCGTCTCATCATCTTGAAGGAAGATCATAGTAGACCTCAAAACCCTAGCTCATCCAAAGAAGCATTCCACACTTAGATCATTACTAGGAAGCTCACACATTTTACAAATCATCATCTCAAGAAGAAGATCTCAAGGACCCCACCTCCACTGAAAGAAATAAGGACTACAAATTGAATCATTTTGAAGTCTCTACATTCTAAGGAACCAAGAAGAAGCGTTGTCATCACCATCAAGGTGATATCCCTTTCATTAAAGCAATGATCACATCTCAAGCATATTTGAAAAAAGACATTTCGATAAAAAATCATTGTCATCTTCAGGAAAGCAAACATCATCATCAAAATCAAGAAGGCATCAAGTTGAAGATATCACCATCAAGAAGCATCTTCACTTGACAAGTAAGTACCTCTATATTTATGTCTGAATCTGCTATCAAAATGACTTCATTTTGCAAGTAAAGAAACAAGTTGGTTGGGTCATCAAATTTCCTTGCATGGAAGAAGAGGACAAATTTGATCCTCATAGAAAATTAAGTCATTGGACATGTTAAGGGTTTAATTATCAAACCGCCAAAGGAATAAGATCAAGCTCTAGAAAATTATATGAAAAGGGAAATAAGGGCTCAAAGAATCCTTATAGAATCAGTCAAGGATTCTCTCATCCCTTATGTAGAAAATTTAGAAAAGCTGAAAGACATCTATGACAAGTTGGTAGAATTATTATCTTTGAGCATTGTAGGAGAAGTAATATCTTTGAGAATCAAGCTATATAAAATTAAGTTATTAAAGGAATAAGGGATAACCTCATATCTTATGAGGGTATCAGAAATATGAGACCAACTGCAAGAGTTGGGAGAAATAATGTCCGATAAATAAATGACCACCGTGGTGCTCAATGCACTACCTGATGAATATGGAAACTTCATATCAAGAAGATATAGAAAGAAGGAATCCACCCCATTCAGTGAACTCTGGTCATTGTGTAAGTTTTAAGAAACAAGGTTGAAATAAAAAAGCGATGTAGGACCAAGCAAACAATTTTAAGCATTTGCTGCCATGGCTAGAAGAAAAGGAAAGTTTGGGAAGTTTGGTCCTCAAAAAAATAAAAATATTGATATGTCAAAGACCCAATGCTATGCCTATCAAGAATATGGTAATTTCAAGAGAGATTGTCTGAAACTCAAGAAGGACAACAAGAAAAGGAAAGAAATGAATGAAGCCCATGTTATCGAAGAAGTGGAAGAATCTTATACGAAGAAATCAAAGGAGGAAGTGAAAAATCTCTACTATGACTGAGATAATCTCCTTCACTTTTTTCTTTTCATATTTTGTGAAATATAGTTATCATGGTAGAAATCACTATAAGTATGATAGGATGCATCAAATTAGGAGATGGCATCATATTAAAAGCATATGATTAAATAAAGAGCTCATGACATCATTCTAGAATCTTGAAAGGATAGCTAAAGTAGAAGTCTAGATTGATGTTGTAGTCATAATAGAAAGGAAGTAGCTCTTGGTAACCTCATTGAAAACATAAGTAATAAGAAATTCATCTAGCATGATATAAGATAGAAAGAACTCATCATACATCATCATCATTAGAAAGGATAATTTGAAGAATGAGGATAATCAAGGTCCTTCATTGGAGTCTTCATTAGAAGGTTCACCTCGACTTGGAAGAAGCAAGTGTCTCGTTGAGAATTCCACCTTGTATGGGATTCATTGTTTATAAGGATGATGGTATGGTGAAAAAAGATTGCAGCATGTCAAAATGGTTGAAGAAATTTCAAGCAAGGAAAGGAAGTTACCAAAGGAAGCCTAGATGGACAGAAAGAGAAAAGAGGTATGTATATGTTTAATAAATTAAGTCATGTAATCATATAGTTTCATATAACATAGGTGAATGCTCTACCTCGTAAGCATGATCGAAGAAAAGGGATATCTTCCTTTGGAAAGATGCATGAAGGAATGGTTCACATATTGATAAAATATAGTCAACATAATTTTTCCTCATAATAATTTGAGGAGGTTGACAAGATGAAGGAACTATGTATAGAAGTTCTTGGGGTACAATATGTGAGGAAAGGAAGAAAGATTCATGGAAAAGTTGCAACCATGGTCACTTAAGATAAAGAATCAACATCCAATATCTAGATGAATATAGTATGACATCTCCACGGAGAAAGTATGAAGAATCTTATAAAGTTTGTAAAGGAAGGAGGCCCTTAACATTTATTGTCTTGGGGATGTTTTTATGAAAGTGTGGGATGTTGCAACCAAGAATATGTCATGATCAAAGGCCATCGTAAAAGGTAATTTTTGTTTTATGTTCATTTTTTTTTAACAAAATCTAGATCGGTTGATACAGGGCTACTGAAACAAAGTTCTAGATGTCACCTACAACTAGCACTCATGTGGTTAGATGGAATATCCTAAAGGAAACATGATTTGGAAGAGGTAGTGGTATGAAGAAAATCCAGATCTGTATTGGAAGATCACTTTCTGATGAAAATAAGGATGACATGACTATTAATTCAATCCTACGGTTTGTTGAAATAAAGTGATGGATGGTCGCTACCCTACGAAGAAGAACTAGAAGATGAAGTGCATGACATCGAAAGGAGGAGCTCTACTAGTAGTTGATAGTACAATGAGCTCCACCAAAGAGAAGTTGTTGAACAAGTCCCTAGTTAAGAGGGAGATTGGGTATATTCCTTATATAGGAATGATTTGGTCTTCCCTGGTTAAGAGGGAGTAACAAATATGGTTCTCTACTTCATATGCCACGCACTAGAATAGGACTAATAGTCATAAGTCTTAGTGAAGGCCATGAGGAGAGATAGACACATCATTCTTGCCTTCATATTGTGAAGAAACATTGGAGGATTGGGTAAGCATCTGAGACTAATTCCAATACTCTTTGAGGATGAGGTAGGGCATCCAAGATAAGAGTAGTTGAAGAGAAAAATCCTTGAGGATGTGTTATTCTAGGATAGGAATTATCCTAAAACGACATACCCTGTGAACACCTGGGTGGGGTATTTTCCTTAAGAGACGATGATGATGGTGTTTTTTAGTCATTGGTCTTGCCAACACTATGATCTAATCTTGTGGAGAGTTAGAGTCGTTAGTCAAGCTTTTCTATGTGACAATGTTGGTTGATATGATAAGATGCTCTGGTATAAGCTGATAAGATAGCTTATGAGATGGCTTACCAACCCGACTCTTCTTATGAGAATTCTTAAGTTTGAGAATGTCCAAGTACCTTTTATGGATTATGAATACCTCCCTAGTTAAGAGGGAGTGTTGAAATATGTAACTAGGTTTGGTCTTCATAATGACATATGTAATCATGATTTTACATATTTAATGTAAAGATAAAATAAATTTATTATTGTCATTCTTGAGGCATGGGTTTCATGCTCAAGGGAAATTTATTTTTTGGGCAAGAATCCATTGAGTGCTTCTAGGGCTTGCCTTTGAGTCAACAGAGTCATAAAAGTCATTCTCATGTATGAAAGACCCTTTTAGGCATGTTACATATTGTAAAGAAAAAATATTTGACACAAATTAGAGTCAAAGACCCTCCAAGACCTTGTCATGGACCATAAAGAAAGTCAACCTACATAAAGGATCAAGTCGACTTCAAGGAAGTAATTCATACCCCTAGAAAGCCTATAAATAAGAAGGAACTTGACCTCATTTGGGTACAAAACAAGCAAGTTCGATCTCCTCAAGGAAGAAGCTGGAAAAGGACAAAAAAGAAAAAGAAAAGAAAGATTGAAGTTTTTGGGTTTCTCTCTCTCTTTCTTGTGTTAAGGTTTCTAACTTTGTTGGGAAATTCGAAGTGCTGGGAAGTTGTTGGGCAAGTCAAACTTCTAGAAAGTTGTTGGGCAAGTCGAAGTGTTAGAAATTTGCTCGAAAATTCGAAGTGTTGGATAGTTGCTGACTGTTTGTGTTGGTGCACTAAGATGACTTTATAAATCAACCTTAATCCTACATTAATATGTCAACCTGGGATTTGCCTGTCTATTTCAAGGTTGTAAGCATTGTTTGTGTGATAACAATTAGAGATTGAAATGCAGGTAATTAATCCTAACTAATCGTTGCAGAAATAAAAAATCTCTTAACAACTCATTAACTCTT
Organism: Pinus tabuliformis; assembly: GCA_031772625.1. NCBI lineage: Eukaryota > Viridiplantae > Streptophyta > Pinopsida > Pinales > Pinaceae > Pinus > Pinus tabuliformis. The sequence goes on from CM062807.1 coordinate 306,609,797, forward strand.
AGAAATGCAGATCAAGAATTATTCTATAATTCGAAATTGGAAAGATAAATCACTTGTAAACTAAAACAAAGATCTTAATCCAATGTCCTAATACAAGAGAGGAAATCAACTTGAATAATCAAATCCATGTGCATTAAAGGAGACTGTTCAAATCATATTAATTACGAAGAATATTCAAAGCTAGAAGTAAATGCAGAAAGAATATACTAAGAGGGAACAAAAATCATATACAAACTTACTTTCTGTAAATAGGACGATATTAATTGAGATATATGATTTACTCTAACTCAACCTAGAGAAGAAACATCAACATAAATATTGACAGTAAAACATAAATAGCATAATACAAGGAGTAGTGGATCTTCAAGCGACCGAGCCCAAAGCCCCTAGGAGAAAACTGCTATCGAAACTCAATACACGAATTTAATGGAAAAATTCAAGTGTTTCAATAACCGTCAAAAGAATTACAAAATCACTTCGACTCCTTAAAGTTCAATCTGCATTCACAGTCTTGCTGGAATTTTACAAATTACAAAGTTACAAAGTTTCTTTATTTTTGATTTACTAGCGTTATATATTCTATGAACTGATAGAAAAATCAGAGCTTATCCTGAGGATCAGAAGATCCTCAGGATTTCTCGACTGAACAATTAGATTTCCACAACAATCTCGTATTTTTCCTCTTCCTTTAGCGTGGTTTGCATAAATGTAATTAATGAAGTCTTCCTTTCTTAGCACTGTCTTCTTATCCAAAAGGAACATCAGTTCTCCAATCCAGTCAACCTGCGCATAAACAAGCAGAAACTTAGGCTTTTGATACTAAAAACATGTAATTCATCCAACACTACTTTCTATTTTCTTTTCATGGTCTTTCTTCGAGAATGTGCTCAAGACGAGAGTAAATTCATGGAAAACCATATGATTAATTAAGAAAATGAGGAGGAAAAACATACCTTTTTCACAACCCAACATACTCCCTAGCTTACCTTTTTGCATGTCCTCATGCAATAAGATAATTAAGATGTAACTGATTCAGAGAATAGGCACGGTATGTTTCTTCCTAGTAGACTCAAAAACCATTTTTTCTTTTAAGTACTGCGAAGGCTCGACCTTCCTGATGTTATGATAGTTCATAATTACACCGATACCCATCAAGAGGATACCAAATGATAGGGATTCTATAGCGACATCCAATCCAAGTAGGACCCCAACTTAAGACAAGGCTGCCATAACAGGCGAGTCTAGCTGCATCTGTAGTGAAGTTCCTATAACCAAAAGGTTCTCGATTTCTGACACTATTGGGAGAGGTTGTCCATCTTTGCTTTGTAGTCAGGAGAGATGCTTCTCTAATGTCTTCAAAATATTCCAAACGTGACTTGATAGTGTCTGTGTGGATGGGGCCCAAGGTGGACACAACTCCTTCTTTTTCCATAAATATCTTATGTTGTACCCAGAGCTGCAGGGGCAGTGTAGGTTCACCTCTTATCCAAAGTTCCATTCCACTTTCTCTCATCTGGAAAGCATCATGAGCCTTAGCCCATTTGAGATGGTTTTTAGCATAAGTGAGGAAAGACTAGAACTGGACATCCCCAAGGAAGGGGCTTGGATTGGCATCCCTGTAATCTTCCAAGAAAAAATTGTGCAAATATAATTCACATAAGAAATGTTTTATATCCTCGGTCTGTGTTTGACAACATTTAATAAAATCAGGAGTAGATTTAAACTCAAAGGGTTGACTAGCTCTAATGGCCTTAACTTTTAACAGTAAATATCATTCGAGTAGAAAAAGTGCATAGTTCGTAGCAGGCAACCTATAGGCTAGTGCATCTAAATAAACATAACAAATAATTTTGATTTGTTCCACAACTTTCTGATATTATCCTTGTAGTTCCTCCACTTTCTTTTTTTCTACTCTAAGGTTGGCATAGGTTTCATCCTTTGTTGTGGTCAAGTCATTAAATTTTTTCAATAACTCCTGATATTTCTTCAAAGGCACAACTTCCTGTTGATGCTGTAGTAGTACTTGTTGTAATTCTGCTAGTTTTGTCCTCAGTTTTCAAATAATAGCCTCTACTACCAAGGGGGTATAAGGAGGTACATCCTTAGTTTGAGTAGTCTTACTACTAGTTTCTATTGACTCCGTTTGAATGGCTACTTCTGTTGTTACCACAGGAACACAAGGGTCTGTTTGAACAACTACTTCTACTATTGACAAAGGGAAACAAAGATTTGTCTACAGATCTATCTGAGTGGTTGTTTCTATCAATTCCACAGAAGAACAAATTTTTTTTTGAGTTTCTACGGAACTAGTAAAAATATCCTCAACCTAAGTCCCTATTGGACAGGTATTGATGTTTTCCATTTGAGTCCTAGTGGAATTAAGAGAATTCCCACTCTGGGTTTCAATTAATTTCGACTCCATTTCTTTCCTATGAATTTTCTTAGAGTCTCTTAGCCACTTTCTAAGCTACTTAATTTTTCTTTTTAGCTTCTTGTTTTCTTTATCCATTAATTCCAACCTATGATCATCTTGCCTCTTTACTCTTAGAGTAGGTTTCTTTACTGGGGAAGAAGGCCCAACAATAACATTCTAAAAAATAGGGGCAGTTTCAAAATTGCCAGGCTCACGTTCGAGTTAGACATGGAAAATTTCAGGGGCTAATTTTCGCCGAGTGGGCTAATTTCCATGATTTTTACACAAAAAAGATTCACCAATTTCTAATTCTTATAAAAGATGATGCTCCCAAATTTTAGAATATAAAATTATTTTACCTTAAAAATGACCAACATTATATAGAGAGTATATATAAAATCATTATAAATTTGAATAATTTTACAAATATATCAATAAACATTTTATAGTTTGCATATTAGGGATTAGTAAGATTCGCTAATATTTTTAAACTTCAAGAAAAATTTTCATCCTTAAAATTTTCCTTGGTTAGACTGTGTCTCCTGAATTGGCTTCTGACTCATCAACATTGTCAGGGTTTGGTTCAAGGCTATATATCCAGAATTAGCTTCCGTCTCCTCATCATTATTAGGGTTTTGTTCAAGTGGGGTTGTATCCCCTGAATTAAATCCAGTCTCCTCAATATTATTAGGGTTTTTCTCAAGAGAGGTTATATCCCTTGAATTAGCCCCAGGCTCTTGTGTTTTAGCTGCAGAAAAATCCTGCCCTTCCAATTCTTGCATTTCTCTTTCATTTTCAGAAGAGGGTAATGTCTCTATATAGTGAGAAACATGAGGAGAAGTCGAATGGATAGGAGTATGTTCTTGTAAATTCTCAAATTGGCCCAGCTCCTCAAAGAGAGTTCCCAAATTTTCTAAGACTCGAGCCACCTCTTCTTCATAATCCTGGGGAAAAGCAACTTGTTGCTTATCAGGGGATCCATGGGATGGTCCCACCTCATCTATGGCTAAACTAATGCTTCTCCATTGGGAATTTCACTCAAACCCTCTTTATTTAACAGGAATAGATGTCAAAAGACGAGCTTTCCTTTTTCGTTCCTTTTTTGGAGCTTGTATCTACATGGTATGATGTTCTTCCTTAGGCTGGGTGTTTTAAGGAATTCCTTCCAGGGGTAGTGCATCATAGCTTATAAAATTGTCCCAACTTACTGTAACTAAGTTAATTCCTTGATGACCACTAATTTAATTAGAGCATGATGACTAATTGTGGCCTGCATGTTCCTAGACTTCCTTAATCTACTAGCAACTGCATGCAATAACATATTCAGGAAAAATGGAAAATTAATTACTATTTTATACTTTAATGCGGCTAACAATTTAAGGTGTTGAGGTCTTAAGACATCACGACGATCATCACATGTGATATTTTTATGAATGACTTTTGCCAATTCATGCCATGGTTTGCTCAGGGATGTAGGACATATATCTTTTCCTTTCTGCACTAACTCCTCACCAGGATCTTTGAACAATTCTACAATTTCATGAAATATCGTGTGCTTTTCGACCCAATTTATGCCTTCATGGGGAGGCTTGTCACCTCTGCCATAATGGCTTCAGTTACTACTATGGTCTTGCCTTTGACAATTGTGCTTGCATTTTGTAAATTTTGCAGGAATTCCAGAGCAATGTCATCATTAAACCCTTGCAGTTGAGTAAGATATTGTGCCCATCCTGTACATTCTAAGATATCTCAGTCTTGCATGGTGATTTGTAACAGCGTAGGCTCACTGCGAATAGAGGTGCCACCCATATCTATTATTTCCTGAGGACAATATGAAAACCTGCATGCACTATTGGATCCACAAATCTCGTAATCAAACATAAATTTCATGCAGGAGTATAAATAATAGAAAATAAGTATAGATTCACGGTAATAATATCCTATCATATCGATAGGTATGGCAGTTGTTTATTAATTGTGCACCTTCACATTGTAATAATATATGATCGTCCCCCCTCTAATGAAAAAAAGGGTGAACACGACCTGTGGAGCATGTGAATAGGAAAGAGAGCATGCAACATCATTATTACAACAAAAAGTGGTGAGAACAGTCAGACAGTCAGAATTGAATGCAATAAATGCAAATCGTTCGATTGGTCAAAGAGGATTGTGAGAAATAAAGAGTACGAAATTTACATCATGGAAAGATATTTACATTTTGGAGTATGTGAGATGAAATCGGATGAGGTGCTATTTTAAATTTTTGACTGCTAATGTCAGATGATCGGATAATGTTGACGTGGTTCATGTAATATACATATGCCACCCATACTAGTTATTAAAGATGTAATCACGAATAAAAGGTTTTTTCTCCCTTTTTATTTAGTAAAGAAGAGCTGAGGACATAATAAAAGTTTGGCAAATTCAAAGTGTACTTCAATACCATATGCAGAGCCACTACTTCTAGCAGGCGTCTATAGCCTTGACAAGGTTTCTTTTTAATCGAAAAATGAGCGAGTATCTCGAACTTAAAAAATGAATTCCATTTTAAAAAGGACATTGTTCTGGTGTGATGACTAGATAGTAACAATGCCACTCATCGAATCATAACAATGTGAATAGGTTAGCTCGTGATGAGACCTCATATCCTTGGACATTACCCTGGTGTGGTAGCCATAATGGGAATGTCACTTATGTTACTTTCCTATGATCGTGGTAGGCTGGCTCGTGATGAGACCCCCTATCCCCTTTGTTTTTTAGCTTAATTTTGTATTGTTGTGTTTCTTCTCTTTTTTTGTTTAGAAGTTAGGGGAGGCTCATCAACTCCTTAAGAGTCTAGGATGTTGTAAGAAGTAAAAACAATGCCAAGGATAAATGTGCCTTAGATTCTCCATCATATTTATTAAGGAAATCACCATTTGAATGTGTAGTAAAAGAAAACTAGTATGGTGGGGATAGATCATGAACAATTTATAATATACTCAAAAAATAGACATAAGCAGGAATATTCATGGATAGAGCATGTCAGACAAAAAAATATATATATACACCAAAAAGGCTAAGAATCATGATGATTTAGAGATTACCGATTTTAAAGATTTAGATTGAACTCATAGCCAAAAGGAATAACCAGCATGGAATGATAGTAATGAGAACAACAATCATTCATGGCGATGGATAAACAATTTGTTCTTTTTTCGTTAAAGGGGACACCAAATGTTTCATTTGCAGAGGGGACAACAAATGTCCTTCGGAAAAGGCAACAACAATGATTTCTTTGAGAAGGGAACAATAATTGTTTCTTCGAGAAGGGAACAAAAATTGTGCCTTCGAGAAGGGAACAACAACAATTTCTTTGGAGAGGGAACAACAATTGTTTCTTTGAGAAGGGAAAAACAATTGTTTCTTCGAGAAGGGGACCGCAATTGTGCCTTCGAGAAGGGAACAACAACTGTGATGAAGGAACAACAACTGTGCTTTAAGGAAAAAAGGACCGACTATAAACAATGTTTGTATCAAAATTGCAGCGTACTAAATAAGAAAAAAAAGAATAAAATTTCTCAACTGTTTTCAATAGAAAATATGTACATTATTTACAGTATGAGAAGAAAAAAAAATCATGCAAATGAAGTTGTTGGGTTACCATCCCCTGCAGCTATGATTCAGAGAGTGGGATCATTACTTACCTTCTAACCGAAAGATTCCTTCGTGAGTGGTTGGTGATAAAGTTGCAACTGATGTCCATTCACTAGAAAGGAAGCACCAAACTCGTCAATGATGATTAAAGTTATGGTGCCATTGTTATGTACTTCTTGAATCTCATAAGGACCAAGCCACCTTGTCTGTAGTTTCCTTGGGAATTCTTGAAATCTAGAGTCATAGAGAAGCACCCAATCACCTTTCTGAAATGATTTCTTTTTAATAAGCCTATCATGCCACTTGGCCCTCTCTTGTTCAATAATTGTTGTACACTGCAGGGAAAGTAGCAAGCTTCATCTAGCTCATTTAGTTGTTGGAGTCATTGCGTTTGGGCTTCTGTAAGATCCAGTCCAACCTCATGGGCTGTCCTAAGAGTCTTTATCTCAAACTATATTGGGAAGATTGGTTATTTGCTGAAAACAAGTTAGTAGGGGGAGTATCCGGTAGTATTGCACCATGTTGTGCGATAGGCCCATAAGGCTTCTAGAAGTTAAGTGACCCAATTTCGTCGATTTCATGAGTCTGTCTTAGTCAAGATTGCTTCTATGACTTTTTTGGTGCTCTCTATCTGTCCATTTGCCTGTGGGTGATACGGAGATGTAACTCGATGTTTAATGTGATGATTTCACAGTGTGGCTGAGATTTTATGTCCTATAAATTATGATCCTCCATCGGTTATCACCTCCCTTGGTAAGCCATATCTTATGAACAGTTCAAAAAAAAATTAATCACTGTGTCTTCTGTGGCCCGTGGCAAGGCTATTGTTTCTACCCATTTAGTTACATAGTCTGTGGAAACTAGTATATAGACCTTTTGATTTGATGGTGGATTAAAGGGCCCAACAAAGTCAATTTCCCATATTTCAAAGGGTTCCACCACCAACTATGGCTGTAATGGCATTTCATTAGCCTAGCTAGGACGAACCATCCTTTGGCAACTATCACAAGCTTGAACATATTTCTTTGCATCTTTGAATAAGGTGAGCCAGTAATAGCCCATCTGAAGCATCTTTGTCTGATTCCGCGGTTTGTGAATTGTTTGCGACAAGGCTCGTCGTGACAGGCTTTCAGGATGTCATAGACCTCATCTTCTCGAATGCACCTTAGAATCTGTAAATTGGATCCAGTGTGGAAAAGATACCTGCCAATCCATGAAAATTAGGCACTACGTTGGACAATTAACTTCCTTTCCTTAGGCAAAAAGTGGGCTGGTAACTTCCTAACTGCTAGATAATTCGCTACATTCGCATACCAAGTTGCTTTAATCGTTACAGCGAACAGGTTCTCGTCTCGACATTGATCATCTACCGATAACAGATCATTCATCTTAGGTACCTGAGATAGGAGGTCTGCAATAGGATTTTCTTTTCCTGGCTGGTCCTTTATGGATATATCGAACTCCTGTTGTAGCAACAACCATCGAGTTACTGGCCCATTAGTGATTGGTTTGTTGGCCAAGTACTTTATGGGAGAGTGGCCAGTATACAGAAAGACTAGATAGCCTATTATATAATGTCTAAACTTATTAAAAGCATTTATAGCAGCTAGAAATTCGTTTTCAGTTATTGTGTAATTTAACTCAGTGGGGGTAAGGTTTTTTTCTAATATAATAAATAGCGTAGGGCTTCCTGTCCTCTTCTTGTCCAAGTATAACACCTATAGTTGTGTCTGATGTGTCTGTAGAGATATGGAAAGGTAACTCCTAGTTTGGTCCTTGTAATACTGGTGCAATTGAAATCAACTTCTTCAGATCTGCAAAGACAACATCACATTTGTTAGACCAATTAACTTCAACATTATGAGTTATACAAAGGTGCAACAATTTTTTAAAAGTTATCAATAAATCTATGGTAGTACCACACATATCCAATGAAACTACATACCTCGGTCTGGGTGCTAGGTGTGGGTAGTATAAGAATTACCTCTATTTTCGCTGGATCTACCAATATTCCTGTCGTAGAGATGTAGTTTCCCAAAACCACACCTTCGGTCATCATCATATGACACTTTACATTTCTTAAGCATAACCTGGTGGCAATGCATCATTCAAGTACCTTTTCCAGATTTCGTAAGCCCTGCTCAAAATCACTTCCATAGGGGGTGAAATTGTCCATATAAATTTCAAGTCCTTCGTTGATCAAATCAGAAAAAATGCTCAATATTTCTCTCTGAAATGTGGTTGGGGAATTGCATAAACCAAAGGGTAAAACTCTGTATGCAAACATACCCCAAGGGCAGGTAAACATGTTTTTGTCCTAGTCTTTAGGGGTGATCTGGATCTGATTATAGCCATTGAAGCCATCGAGGAAGGAAAAAAATTGTTTCCCTGCTAAGGTGTCGAGAACTTGATCAATGAACGAAAGAGGGAAATGGTCCTTCTGGGTGGCTTTATTTAGTTCTTTGTAGTCCACACAGATTTTCCATTTCCCATTTTTCTTGGGAACGACTACCAACGGGGAGACCCACTGACTATCTGAGATAGGATAAATAAAATTTACATCTAGCAACTTTTGAAGTTCCTCTTTCAAAATATCTTTGAGGTGAGGATTCAACCTTCTTTGGGGCTGCTGAATGGTGCGAGCATCCTTCTCAATGTAGATATGATGGGTACACAACTAGGGATCTATACCTTTCATGTCTGAGTATTCCCAAGAAAAAGATTTTTTATATTTTTAAAGTACTTGAATAAGTCTTTGTTGTTGATGACTGTCCAAGTTACCATTAATGTTAAGCATTTTACCTGGTTCAATCTCAATTGGCCTGCTGTTATAAACAACAGTCGTGGGTATATGTTGATCATCTACGTCCCTCGAGGGATCTCCCTGTGCTTCATTATCGAGGATGGATTTTAATACTTGGCATGTCGGATTATTCATGGAAACTGGTCTATTAATGAAGTTGTTAATCCCATCATCCTCCATCTGATTCTTAAATTCAAGAGCTTCTTCCAATGTGAGAGGAGAGTGTATGTTTTCTTCTAGTTATTTGGGTGGGTGTAACTAAGTATTTACAATAGGTAGACTTGGTTTAGATGGGGGATACAAAACAAGATTCTTCACAACATTTCCTTGTGTAATAGTCATGCTGCCTGCATGACATCCTATATAAGCATCTTTTGTTGCTAACCAAGATCAACCCAATATCAAAGGACATCCATCTAGCCTACTTCTTGGGTGAATGACTAGAAAGTCCATAGGATATTCCCAGGAATCGACAAAAACAGTCACATCCTGTAAGGTTCCTTCAAGTCTAACTATTAATTTGTTGGCAAGTTCTGACAAGGTTGAGTTGGGTTCTAATGCTATAATGCCCAGAACCCTGCAGGTTTCAGTAGTCAGAATATTAATGGTTGCTCCAAGATCTACTAGTGTGTTTGGAAAGGTGCAGCCTTGTATCTGAATGGTTACTATAGGATTCCCTGGGTCTTCATATTTAATCAGTGCTTGTTTACCTAGAAGAAAGTCAGATAAAGTTCCTACCACATGCACTATTGGTGGATTTTTCAATTTCCTCCCAAGGCTTCTTCCCACATAATTCCTTAATTGTTTTTGCATAAATCAGGATGTCTTGTATGGCCCGGAGGAGCAGAATATTTATACACAATTTTCAATTCCCCTAAGATATCAAAATCAGGATAGAGATTGGGTTTAGCTATTGCTAGTCTCTCAAGGAATGGGGGAGAAGAAATTATAATTTTATCGGAATTCTATTTCTCGACTGTGTCTTCTCCCTCTTTTATTTCCATAGCAATCACAGTCAAAGGATTTATTGTGGGTTTTTTTTTCATTTTCAGTTTCTTTGTTTTCTTTTGTGGAAATAATGCACCCTGACCTTAGCCAAAGCTCATTGCATTCTATTGTTTCTGTGTCATTATCAAATTCTCAAGGATTTGTACATATTGGATCGGTCTATTATTAGGTTTCTAATTTGGTTGAGCTGGCAGTTGGGGGAATATTGAAGGACGAGGGTTCTGAAATGGACCAGACAATGTGGGCTGAGGTTGAGAACCTACTCCCATGGGTAAATTTTTCATCCCCATAGGGCGCTACTAGTTTTGACGCCAATTTAGGTTCTGTGAAGTGGAAGCAACCCACTGTGAAGGGTAAGGATTACTAGCTGAATTTTTCCAAAAGGGGGCATATCATTGTGGATTTGGCTATCTAGCTCCTGTGAAGGGTTGGTTTGGTCAAGGTGACATGGAATACTATTGGGATTTCCAGGAAGAGAAGGGTGGTTGACCTTTCCATGTTGTTCCAGGATTTTGCTGTTGATTATATTGCGTAGGAAAGAACAAAGACAGGTCTTGTGGCATACCTGAGGGTCGTGCTTGCGATTGTCAATGTTTTTCCATTAAGAATGCTGGTTCTGTTCCTTCTTTAGCTTCTTTGAACACTTATTTTAATTCGATAAGCGATGGACATTGATCCATTGCATGGTCCATGTTGCATATATAGCACATTTGAATCATGTCCAAAGGACATTCTCTTTGACTCTGCTTCTTTCAGCAGTGTGGATAGAATATGGTTAGCGTTTGTTCTACCTCAGCTTCTCTTTGTCTGGCATGTAAGACATCTAACTATGTATTCAGTGTGCCTAAGATATATGTCTTGAAATCTTCCAAGAGGTTTTCAATCTCTGTTCTCATCACACCTTCGCTGGGAGGTCTGCTTCCTCTAGTCATGGAGTCTCAGCTTCCTAGCCCAATGTGTTTGCTACCCCACGAACACCTAATACACAATCGGATAATTTCATCATAGTCTTCTTGATAAATGTCACCTTTCCCCATTAGATTAAAATTTTCAACCCATTCTTCTCTGGTTCCCTTTATTAAAATGGCTTTCAAGACTGCTTTTGGTAATGTGGAGTGGGGGGATCTATGCAAATTATACTGAAACCATTTGACGTATTCCTCTAATGTTTCATTATCATTCGCAGATGTTTTGAAGATTTCATCTTTTAGATTCCTAATCCTATAGTAGTATTGGTATTTGGTGAGAAAAGAATTTTTCATGTCGTCCCATGAGTTAATGGTACTTCCACCCAAATCCATAAACCATCGCAATGATGATCCCATTAAGGTGGAGGGGAACAAATTCAATTTTTAAGGATCAGTGGTGTAATCATAACCTCTGCATAAGACATCAAACTCAAATAAAAAAACATTCAGATCCTTTGAGGTCATCCCGTGAAATGTTGGGATATTTTGTAAAGGAATAGCTTTCATTGGGCATTGGCTACTAGGTCAATGATAAGGTATTCCAACATCGAGATCTGAACTTGAGGTGGTTGATTCACCATTTGGTTGAAGATGTGCTAATAATATCCAGGGATTTCCTGGTTAGGGGGTGTTATCTGGGTGGATGGAGTATTCAAAAGTTGAAGGGACTTTACTACACTACTTAGATCTGGGATATTATGTACTTCTTTTTCATTTAGGATCATAGGAGATCCTAATTCAGATGGTTGTGGATCTGCCTTAGCAGCTCCATTGGTTTCTCTCTCTCCTTCTTTCAAATTACATGATTTTCCCTCTTGTGAAGGACCAAAGTATTGATTATTTATATTTTGGAAACTTTGCTCAGATCCTTTAGTTTTTCTATGGATCTTGGCGTAAGCTGTAGTTGGTGATTTTGTTGCTTAAGGGATCAAAGTAGAGCCCTTTCCAGATACTATTTGGGGTCCTACTAACACCTGATATTCAACTCTCCAAATTATTTCGTCTATAAAGGTTGGTCTCCCAAGGGTCATTGATCCCTGGGCTTTGGTGGTTTTTGGTATTGATTTCTGATCTATTGGTATATTTTTTCTCCTAGTCACTCATTCTTATGTAACCTCTTCGTATCTACTAAGAGAAGGCACTAGGAGCAATATTTTTTATTTTCTGTGTACACAGGTTGTTACCTCGCATTTTCAATACCCAATTATCTTCAGAGACACAAATTAACTATTATCTTGACAACCTCCCTGACAACGATGCCAAAATGTTGGTGCACTAAGATGACTTTATAAATCAATCTTAATCCTACATTAATATGTCAACCTAGGATTCGTCTGTCTATTTCAAGGTTGTAAGCATTGCCTGTGCGATAAGAATCAGATTGAAATGCAGGTAATTAATCCTAACTAATCGTTGCATAAATAAACAATCTCTTAACAACTCATTAAATATTAGAAATGCAAATAAGGAATTATTCTATAATTCAAAATTAGAAATATAAATCACCTGCAAACTAAAACAAAGATCTTAATCCAATGTCTTAATACAAGAGAGGAAATCAACCTGAATAATCAAATCCACACGCATTAAAGGATACTATTCAAATCATACTAATTATGAAGAATATTCAAAGCTAGAAGTAATTGCATAAAACATATACTAAGAGGGAACAAAAATCATATACAAACTTAATATCTGTAGATAGAACAATATTAACTGAGCTATATGATTTACTCTAACTCAACCTAGAGAAGAAACATCAACATAAATCTTGACGGTAAAACATAAATAGAATAATACAAGGAGCAGTGGATCTTCCAGTGACCGGGCCCAAAGCCTCTAGAATAAATCTTCTATCGAAACTCAATACACGGATTTAATGGAAAACTTCAAGTCTTTCATTAACTATCAAAATAATTACAAAATCACTTCGACTCCTTAAAGTTCAATCTTCATACATAGTCTTGCTGGAATTTTACAACTTACAAAGTTACAAAGTTACTTTAATTTTGATTTACTAGCATTATATATTCTATGAACTTCTAGCAAAAGCAGAGCTTATCCTAAGGATTAGAAGATCCTCAAGATTGCTCAGCTGAACAATCCGATTTCCACATCAATCCCTTATTTTTCCTCCGCCTTTAGCGTGATCGCACAGCTGTAATTAACAACATCTCCCTTTCATGGCACTATCATCTTATCCAAAAGGAATAGCAATTGTCAAGTCTAGTCAACCTGCGCATAAACAAGTGGAAACATAGGCTTTTGATACTAAAAACATGTAGTTTTTCCAATACTACTTTATATTTTCTTTTCACGATCTTTCTTCTAGAATGTGCTCAAGACGAGAGTAAATTCATGGAAAACCATATGATTAATTAAGAAAATGAGGAGGAAAAACATACCTTTTTCATGACCTAATAGTTGGGTTGAAGTTACAACTAATGGGTCAACGTTGCAACAGTTGGGTTGAAGTTGCAACTGATGGGTTGAAGTTGTCAAAGAAATTGTTGGGTCGAGGTTGTAGAAGAAATTGTTATGTCGAAGTTGTAGAAGAAATTGTTGAGGTCGAAGTTGCTAAAGAAGTTGTTGGAGTCAAAATTGTTAGAAAGAATAATCATCAAGGTGAAAGGATAACTTTGTCTTGAAGGGATCTTTTTCAAGGGTCTTAGGTCTTGAAATTCTTCATTTGAAGATTCTATAAGAAGAGAAGAATTCTTGTGGGTTTTCCTCTCAAGAGGAGAGGTTTTAACCCTGAATGATCACCTACATCTCATGTCCTCTTGTCTCATTGTTCTTTATTATTTGGTAGTTGTTTGGTGATAGCAACACTAAATATAATCAAGAGAAAGATGAAGCTAATTAGTTTAATTAAAAATGAATCAAAATCAATTATCAAGGTTAGATAAATCACCTAATATAGCCGCCCTAGATTTCTCAACATGATGTACCTATTATCAAATTCAAACTCACTGAGATTAGGCAAACATCTATCTTGCCTAGAATTCATATTGGGTTGGTCAAACAAGTACCTTAGTCAATTGTGATCACTCATTAGAACAAACCTCTTTCCAAGGAGATAATGTCTCCACGTCTTGAATGCATGAATGATAGTTTCCAACTCAAGATCATGAGTCACATAGTTCTTCTAATGCTCATTTAGCTTCCTTGATTCATAGAAAACTACCTACCCTTATTGCATTAGGAATCAATCAAGTCCTTCCTTGCAAACATCTGCACAAAACACAAACTTCTTATCAAGACCTGCAATCTTCAAAATTGGAGCATTTGCAAGAAAATACTTCAACTGCTCAAAACTATTTTCACACTCCTCAAGCCATTAAAAAATATTTCATTTTCTCCACAGAAATGTAATAGGATAGCCAATCCTTGAGAAGTTCTCGATGAGTTTCCTGTAATAAATTGATAGTCCCATGAATGATATGACCTCCTCCACATTCCTCGGAGTTGGCTACTCCATAACAGCTTTAATCTTTTCTGGGCCCACTGTTAACCCCTCATTGGAAACAACATGTCCCAAGTATTGAATTTGAGACTGAAATAAACTATACTTGTTAAGCTTGGAATACAACTAATGCTATATCAATGATCTCAATATTGTTGTCAGGTGCTCTGCATGCTCTTTCTCATTCTTCGAATATACCAATATATCATCAACAAAAACTATCACAAAAATTTTTAGGTAATGGCACAACACACTATTAATCAAACACATGAAGGTAGTTGGAGCATTAGTAAGGCCAAAATGAACCACCACATACTCATAATGTCCATACCTTGTACATAATGCAATCTTATAAATTTCTTCTTATTTGATGCACACCAAACAATGTCTTGATCTAGAATTAATCTTTGAAAACATTTTGTCTCCCTTTAGTTGATTAAACAAATCATCAATCCACAATAATGGATACCTTCTCTTGATATTCACCTTGTTCAAATGTCAGTAATCAATACACAATGTAAGAGTACCATCCTTATTCTTTACAAACAATATTGGTGCACCCCAAGGCAACACACTTGGATTTATATACCCCTTTTCAAGCATTTCCTTTAGTTGCAACTTCAATTCCACCAACTCTAGAGTACTCATCCTATATGGTGCCTTAGATGCTAGCATTTCTCCTAACATCAACTCACTAGAAAATTTCACCTCTCTATGAGGAGGAAACTCTAGAATCTTTGCAAGAAACAAATCCTGAAACTGCTGCAAAACAGGATAACTCTTCAAGACTTGACCATCCTCATCTTCCTTCCCTCTGTCACTTGAAATATGGAATACAAACAATACACATCCCTTCTTGCAACTGCGCTTTTCTTGCATTGCTATAATCATTCTCAGTGGTATAGGCCTCTTCTTTCCCTGCAAAATTTTCCTTTCCCCATCATCATCTAGACACTCAATAGCCTTGGCATAGCAATCTACCTTGGTCTTGTGAATGAATAGTCAATCCATGACCAAAAACATGTTATATGATCCCATAGGAAGCACATTTAGATGTGTTGATGTAGGCATACCATTAAGCTCAAATGCACAATATGTCACCCAATGATGAATGATTCTCTTGGTCCATGTATCCAACTACACCAACCAAGATTCTACATGCACTTATTTACTAAAGAAACACTTATCCACCAAGTCATGATTGATATAACTATGATTCGATCCATGATTAATCAAAATAGAAACAAATTGATCACAAAGTTACCTTCCATATTGATAATGGATTCATGATGATCAACCTTCCTATTTTCAACTGATGCATAAATCCGAGGAACACTCTAACCAACATCTTCAACCATATGTGCCTCCTGAGCATTGTAAATATGAGGCTTGCCCCCTGGTATGATGGGCACTCACTCCCGCGATGCTCTCCACCACAAGTACAACACCTCAAAGGTTTCTTGCCAACACGCTTATTATGTTCCTAAGGCTGAGATCCATGTCCTTTCTTAACTACATTGAACTTCTTATAAGATGCCACATTCTCATTGTCACCTACATCATAAGGTCTTCCTTGCTTCTAAGGACACTTCCCTTTAGTCTTTTCATTACCTTTCCAATCTTACTTAGGCTCAAACTTGAACTTAGACTACTCATAGAAATGCTTCAGCTTCCTGATGACTTCCTCCAATGATCGAGGCCCATCATATTCAATATGACGTTTAAATGCTAAAGGCAATCCATGGATGAACCTTTGGACTTTGGTATTCTCATCCTTGAGGTAGGGCACATACCTCAACAACTCCAAAAACTTGGTCGTGTACACTTCATTTGTTATGGAACCCATCTTGATCTCATAGAACTCCTTGGCCTTTCCATCATAATATCTCCCAGATAAGTACTTTTCCTAAAGAGTCTTTTAAACTCATTCCAACTCATCTCCTCTAGCCCGATTCCTCTAACATGATTCACATATTCCCACCAGATATTTGATTTTCCCTTGAGACTAAAGATAATTATATTTTCTTTCATATTCTCTAAATAATAATGCAACCCGAAGAACTTCTTCTTCCCAAGTAGCCATGCTTTTGCATCTTCTAATTTAATCACTTCCCCATCAAAAGTAGGAGGCTTGGCTTTCTTAAAATCTTCTAGAAAGTACCCCCTCTCACTCCTCCTATAAGGATGTTGGAAGTAATGATGTTGATGTCTCTCAGAACTAGAGCTAGAATAAAATCCATGTGTGCTAGCCCGCCTTCCAAGTGTATCCAAATATCTACCACCTCTAACTGTATAATCTATGTCCAACCTGTGTCCTCAACAGGAACTTTTTCCATATGCCCCATTTGTATTTTTTTCTTGTCCCTAACTAATCCCTTATTGTCCTTGCTTCTGCAAATATGAAAGGCTCTGAAGGATGATTGCATTAAACTTTGCTTGCTTTTCCTGAGCTCTAGCAAGCCTTTCATGTGGCTCAATTAGCCTATTATTATTTTCCTTGCAACTTCTAATCTCTGCCTTCAAACTTCTATATGTATCTACTAAATCAAGAGAGTAATCTTATTCTTGCCACCCAACTGACCTTTCCAATTCTGTAGAATTCACACCAGGCCTATAAGGGGAGTCATGTGAACTGTATTCCACCATTATTTTCTTCATCTTTGATCTTATATCTCCTACAAAAATGTCATTTTAGATAAACCAAATAGGGACCTAATCAAAATCATACCTCAGTGTATTTTAGGGGAGGTTATCTCTTCTACACAATCAATCCATATTAGCATGATACATATACATAATAACATCAACATATCAACATCATGCATCATAAAAAAAAACCATCACAATGCACACATAACAATATGCATTTTATCCCATCCATCCCAAGTGTTTGAACCTAGAAGCTAAAATATGGTATCAGATATCACTGAAAGAGAAGGGAACCCACTCTAATACCACCCTGTAATGACCCCTACTACATTTACCCACTTTCATAATCTCTTCAGGGTAAACATGAGTTGAGTGTCACTATTATATGGCCCAAAATCCAAGTTCTAGTTATTGAAGTGGGGCCTACAAACCAGAAGTAAAATAATATCCCCCAAGACACTATTGATCACTCAAGAGCCTACCAACCACCCTAGGTGATCAATCCCTAAGCTAAAACTCTTTTTCACTAGGCTTACTCCCTAACCGCACCCATAACACTTCATTCATGTGGTTGGGAGGCTATAATTGCACTCACAAGCTTGTCTTCATGTGGTTATGACCCAAAATCCATTGTTCTATGCATGCATCCATGAGATCTATGCAACTTTTTTAGGCTAGACTCCATACCACTGCCTAGAACTACTTGTAACTTTCCATAATCATGAAAATGATGATAAAAATGCTAATCAATCAAAATTTTAAAACATCTTAACCAGTACATGCCTAATTCAATATAGTAATTTCGTCAAACAAATAGTAAACATGGAAGCTATAGGTCATGAATGTATATTTGATCATAAAATTCTGAACTTCATCTAAAATTCACCAAGAAGGCTTATTTCCCTCTCAAGCTAGCTGCAACAACACTTTTTAGCCCATATCATCAACTATCCAGTAACTTATCAACCGATGAACAAGATCCATATCTAGAGAACATAATAGAACCATGTGTATAACCAACATATAACAAAAATAGAAACCATGAAAAATCATCCATAATATCACCATAATAATCAATACAAGTGCTCATAAATCGCAATAGAAAAATATATCATATTAACATATGAAAATTCCAACCAAGTCAAGGACATCCACATACCACCCAACCATAGATTGGGTTGAACCAAATCTCTCTTTCAGTCAATCGCCACCATGCCATATTCCAAGCATGAATGTGGGGATCATAAGGGTTAAACCAAAATAGAACCAACCAGGTCTTCTAGAGGCCAACCCATCTCAACCATAAACCACAATGATTCCATATAACCAATCCAAAAATCACTAACATTGTTGGGATAGGGTCCCCTGGGTTAGATTGGGGTTAAGATAACCCAAATTTTGGTACAATTTTGTAAATAATGTAAAGTCTCCACGATTTGTGGATGTGGAGAGCGTAGATGAATAGATTTAAAAGGGGCTTAGCCCTATTTAGTCAATTTAGTATGTCCTAAATTTCTACATTAATTATCAATCCGGGAGTCGTAAACTGATGAAGTGTGGCGCACTATATGTGCAAGGAAACCTCTTTCTTACCTTTTATTATTTTCAATTTTATGATCTTGTTTTTGTGGGTTTTATCTTGGTTTTTCTCCTAATGCAAATGGAAATCATATTCCTAAGTTTTAAGAATACTTTAGAAGGCAAGTTTGGGTATAGATTTTAAGGCAATTATGTCCTTTATGATGACTTCTAGAACTTAACACTTCAGAGGATCTCAAAACATTCTAGTGATGAAATTAATACTTGAACAAGAATGTAAATGTGCAGCTATTTGAATCAAACAAATGATGAACTATTGATCATGAAATCTCTATCTCTGCTGCTCATCTAACTACAGAAATAAAAGTTAAGCTATTGCATTCAAACAAATCAAAAAATGCAAACTAATAAAAGTAAAACCAATTCACTTCATTTATAGTCCAATAGCTCGCCAAGTAGCTTTTTTGGGTTAAGCCATGGCTCTGGAGGTAACGTCAATAAGATGAGGAATTGATATCTAAATTATCTACTTGCAAATAAAAATAAAATCAAGTCTTTTCACTTATAGTCCGATAGCTCGCCAAGTAGATTTTCTGGGTTAAGCCATGGCTCTGGAGATAACGTCAATAACATGAAGAATCAAATCACTTCACTCAAAATCCGATAGCTCGCCAAGTAGCTTTTCAGGGTTAAGCCATGGCTCTGGAGATAATGTTAAATGACATGAAGAATTTGATATCTAAATTAACTGTTAGCAACAAATGAATAAGACTGAAATCAAAGCATAACTGAAATTGAAAGCTAAGAAAAACAAAGTCAGTAGAGAGGACAATCTCATGTCAATAATTATTGAAAAAATTGTATGAAAATGCCTGGGCCTATCCTAACCTGAAACACACTGATCAATGTTAGCACAAATATACAATGCTGGGAAAATCATGCACAGGAATGAAACATTAGCATTATAACTGAGATGTGAAATATACACAAGTGCACAGACTACGAAATATTTACAATGGAAATAAAACAACGGCACATGAAAACTTTACAGAAATAAAAGAATGAAACCTTATCCAGCATGGGCCCTCTACATGGCCTTGGTTAACATGTTGTCAATCCGAGATTATGCTCACGCAGTCATATAAAATAGAGATTTATTGTATTGCAAAACAGAGGAAAGATCCTCTCGTTACAACAACAAGACCAGTGTCACGGCACAGTACATAAACTTAACAGCAAAATTATATCAACAAAAACTAACTCCACATGTGTTTGCAAACGCATTATTTATAAGGGAAATTACATAACTATTTTTCCTATGCAACTACTTCAGCAGAAGACACGTAAAAAGACAGCATCCGTGAGCTTAGCATGATGGTTGCCAAGATCATTCAATCTAACAAAAGGTGGCTGTTGGATTTGCATCGTGGAGGTAGTCTACAGCTGTCATAATGAACCCACGGATCTAGGAACGGTCTCGGATCCTTCACGTGTTGAAAAACAGAGACCTGCTTGCTGTAGAACTCCTCGTTGACCACCATTTGACCAAGGATTTCCTTTATGAATCTGGCTAAACCAATAGGACCTGGTCCATGTCCAGATCATTTCTAAACTGCCCACATGCTTCATTTTTCTTGATGACACTTGTAACCTAGAGATCAACAAAAACAACTGTGGAAAGTCGAGTCAGCTGTGGAAAGTGGCTGATTCCGCAGCTGATGAGAAGAATCTAAGTCAAATAGAAAACACAAAAACATAGTTAGAAAACCACTTAAATGTACTCTCAGAATCAATATGTATTGATTTTTGATAGCTTGTGAGGAACTGGTGAGAGGAAAAAGTCTAGAAAAGTGTGTAGAAGAGGTGTAGTTTCATGACTCAACATACCCCCACTGTGAAGGTGTTGCATGTCCTCATGCAACCAAAACTGTGATCATCATCCCTTTAGTTCATGTGTTCTGAGACCTCTGCTAACACATCTAGCCTTCTTTTCTTCTTTCTTGGGACCACTGTCATCCTAGGCTTCCTCATTAAGCACTTGAATTTGAGGTTGATGAGAGCTCTACTCAACCTTCTGCTCTTTTTATTCAATTTTCTATTTTTCTTCTTGCATAGCCCAAGATGCAACATGTTGTTGTCGTGAATAATCTTATCCAACCTGCTCTGTTCTTTCAATGTTTCATTTTCTCTTTTGATGTGTCTATTTAGGACCTCCAGTTCAAAAACTTCCTATTTTAGTGATTAGATTAGAGCTTCCTGGGCTGTATTAGGCTGGGCAGATGAAGTGTCTTGATCTGTGGCAGTCTTCTCCAACGTCTCAATATAATCATACATTTCTTGCTGGGTTGGATCTATCTTAGGTGTAGTCTTTCTTGGGCTGTCCCCAAAATCGGGTTGAGAAGGATTGATCTCAAAATCTTGCTGAGAAGGACTGATCTCAAAATTTGGTTGAGGAATAGGGGTATGGTGTGGGCTACGGCTAGGAGGGATTTCTGGAGGCTGTTCTAGTGTTTCCCCTCCTAAATCAATGAAGTGGGGCCCTTTAATTTGTACTTTCCTCAATTTCCCTTTAAGTCTAGAGCTCCTCCTTAGATTTTGTGAGCTAGTGTCTTCTTCTCCACACTTTGTTTTTCTTTCCCTTTCCTCTTTGCTGCAGCTGATTGTTCTTGAAGGTAAACTAGTCTTTCAGAAAGTATTTGGTGGTCCTCTTCTGAAGAAGGTTCTGGGGTTTGATAGACAGCTTCAATATTTCTTTTCCCCTTTAATTTTATTTGCTCCCTAACCTCAGTTCTTTCCTTCCTACTTTTAGACATCTTCTCTTCCTTATTAGTTTCTTTAACTATGTTAGTAGGAGTGTCCTGATTTTTCACACTTGTTTTCCTTCTCCTACTTTTCCTTGCTAATCTGCTCTCGGGTGTTTCAGGTGGATCTTGAAAGAAGTTTCTAACCAAAAACTGTTCCCAGGTGTCCTTCTTTTCCTTCAATCGTTTTTCAATCAAAATTTTTACATGGTCGTGATGGTACAAGTGGGGTTCTATGTCCTCCAAATTCTTTTGTACAGTTATGGACATCTTTTTCATGCTATTCAATAAAAAGTAAGGCAAATTGATGGTTTGATTTTCTAGAAAATTCATTAGCAACCGGGTGTGGTACATATACATGGACCCAAACCATCCTTCACATGTAATAAACTTTTGGATTATCAACAATAGACTAGCCCACTTTCCTTCTAAAGTAGAGACATGGATTCCACGTTTGAAAATGGTTATATCCATCCCCGGATTATGTAAGATAACCCTCCAGGCCCTCTCATCAAAGATTTTGTTTTTGAACCACCGTTCCCCCTCTTGTGGGAGTTCAGTTGTTGCCGCAATATATGCCTCTGTAACTGAAAATTTAAGGTCTCCAACCTCAAATTCCACGCCATTAAAAGACCTCGCAAATGTCTTCGTAACTTCTTTATTGTAGCCTCTAAATTTCTAGATGAACTGTAGCCACCTTGCCTTCCTTAATATGATTTTCAATTGTGGATACCCCTCCATGA
This sequence comes from Pinus tabuliformis, assembly GCA_031772625.1. Lineage (NCBI taxonomy): Eukaryota > Viridiplantae > Streptophyta > Pinopsida > Pinales > Pinaceae > Pinus > Pinus tabuliformis. The sequence goes on from CM062807.1 coordinate 306,631,823, forward strand.
ATTTGGGCCCTTTCGGTTATGCTCTTAGCAAAAGACCCATTCCTTCCTCCTACCTTAAAATACGTCTAGGTGAGAAATGGATTGACGGAGGTGAAATGGCTGTGTTAGCGAGGAATGGAGAAGGTTTGTGGAGAAAAAAAACCAGTAATCGTAAACGAAAGAGCAGAGACAAGTAATGAGAATGAGTTCACAGGGATGCAAATAGGCCGGAAATAACAAATGGGATATTATGGGAATAGAGTGAGCTTAGCTTTTGAGATAGAAGGCTGCGAATAGGCGTGAGCACGTTCTCAAAATGGCTGTGGATTTGTGTGGCAGGATAGAGTCGTGATCAAATAGATTACGTCCTCATAATTACCCGGTTCAGCAGGTGGAATGCCAATGTACAAATAATCACTAGTTAAATTCGGAGGTGGATCATGAGGCCGTTAAAAATTAATGCAAGGTTCGTGGAGGAATCATGTAAAGGTCATGGAGCGGCTATGGAAGCTATCAATGCTAATCATTCCACATAATGGAGCCGTGGTTTCATAACTATATAGAATGTGCTTTATTTGAAATGAATTTTTCTTACCTTAGAATTTTACCACTTTCGCTCACTGACCTTTGATTGGCTGCTTCCTGTTGGTACTTTAGGTGTTTTATATCTTCAACATATCTTCCTTTGTCATACCTACATTTGGTTCCCATCATTATTTGGTTAACATCTGACTGTCAGTGCTAGATAATAGAGTGTTAGCTGCGGAATCAATCAACTAGCTGCGGAATCAGTTTCTAGCTGCGGAAACTGACACAGTGAACATATGACTGAATGGAGATGGATGGAAATGAATGATGGTTGAATGATGTATAAAAACTGGTCATAAAAGGAATTTTATCGGTGGAATGAGATGATGAAATGAAATGAAATGAAATGGAGTGAAGCGAAATGAAGTGAAATGACATGAAACTTTGAACAAAATGAGGAAAGATTTTTTTTGGAAAATATAGGGCGTCAGAAGTTTCTGATTTTCACCCTGTATTTTCTGTATAAGACTGCCAATCAGTGATTGGCTTTCAGGCTTATACAATTTTTATTTTATTTTTTATTTAAAAAAAAAAAAATAGAAAGAACAAAGACTAGGCTGGTGGAGAAGAAGGATTCTTCTTCAGCAGCCTTATTGCATAATTATCTTGAAAGATTTTGACAAATTCCTCCTTTGAGAGTGGCTTATGATAGATCTTTAATCTGTGGCCATTCAGAATAAGAGGAGTTTGATGTTCATCAATGGTTTTGATTCTTACCGCTCCATTGCTAAAGATTTTGTCAATCTCATATGGTCCAAGTCAATGAGTTTGAAATTTACCTTTGAAATCTTTAAACTTGGGATCAAATAGCAATGCCCAATCTCCTTCTTGAAACTTTTTCTCCTTGATGTATTTGTCATGCCACTTAGCTCTTTGATTTTGAACTAGATCAGTTCTTAGGATTGCTTCTTGTCTGATCTCATCTAGTTCATTCAACTACTCCATTCTATGCTTTTGGGCTTCTGATAGATCCATTCCCAATTGAACTGCTATCTTGAAGGTTCTAACTTGGAACTCAATGGGGAGCAGAACTTCTTTCCCATAAACAAGTTCATAGGGAGAATATCCTGTTATATTCCTCCATGTAGTTCTATAGGCCCATAAAGCTTCAGGAAGCCTTTCTGCCCAATCTCTTCTGTGTAGATGAATAGTCTTGGTAATGATGAATTCAAGAACTTTGTTTGTAGACTCCACTTGACCATTTGCTTGCGGATGGTAAGGAGTAGATTTTCTGTGCTTGACCTTGTATTCTTCCATCAGCTTCTCCACCAGTTTGGATGTGAATTGACCTCCCTGATCTGTCACAATTTCTCTTGGAACACCAAAGCGAGTAAAAATATCCTCATAAAGAAAACTAACAACTGAATGCTCAGTAGCAGAAAATAATGCTTTGGCTTCTACCCATTTAGTGACATAATCAGTACATACCAATATATACTTTCTTTGTTTAGATGGTGGGTTAATAGGTCCAATGAAATCTAAAGCCCATTTTTCAAAGGGTTCGATGAGTACCTGTGGTTGTAATGGCATTTCATTTGAGAGGGTAGGTTTCCCTACTCTTTGGCAGCTGTCACATCTTCTGACATATTGTTTTGCATCTTTGAAGAGGGATGGCCAATAATATCCTAAAGAGAGGATTTTATAGGCTGTCATTTTGTCAGCAAAGTGTCCGCCGCATGGTTCATCATGACATGCTTTGAGAATATCAGGCATCTCATCTTCCCTAACACATCTTCTGATCACAAGATCTGGCCCTGTTTTAAACAATTCGTTAGAAATCTATGAATACTTTGAACTCTCCTAAATAATATTTCTTCTTTCACCAGGAAATAAATGTGGAGGTAGTTTCCCTGTAACCAAATAGTTAGCTATATCTGCATACCAAGGAGTCTTAGTAGTTATTGCAAATAAATATTCATCAGGAAACTTATCCTCTATAGGAGAATCTTCCTTAGTATTCTGAATCCTAGACAAGAAATCAGCTACTGTGTTTTGTTTCCCTGGTCTATCTAACATAGTAATATTGAATTCTTGTAAAAGTAGGAGCCACCTTGTAACTTTGCCATTAGTAATGGGTTTGTTCATTAGATATCTAATTGTAGAATGATCAGTATGAATAAAAATTTCATAGCCTGTTATATAATGTCTAAACTTATTGATTGCATAAACAATAGCTAAGAACTCTTTTTCAGTCACAGTATAGTTCAACTCAGTAGGAGTTAAATTTTTACTGGTATAGTAAATGGCATAAGGAACTAAATCTTTCCATCCCAATACAGCCCCTAGAGCTGTATCTGAAGCATCTATATAAATATGGAAAGGGATTTTCCAATTTGATCCTCTCAAGATAGGCGCTTCAGATATTCTTGTTTTCAATGTTTCAAATGCTGATTGGCAATTAGGACCCCATTTGAATTCACAGTCTTTTGTAAGCAGTTTGAAGAGTGGAGATGCTATTTTGGTGAATTTTTCTATAAATCTTCTATAATATCCAGTAAATACCAGAAAACTTCTAACATCTTTTTGACAATTTGGAATAGGTAACTTGGAGATGACTTCAACTTTTGATCTATCAACTTTAATCCCATCCCCTGAAATATGATGTCCCAAAACAATACCTTCAGTAAACATCATAAAGCATTTTTCATGGCTTAGTGAAAGGTTTGTTTCTTTACATCTTATAAGGACTTTTTCCAAATTTTCTAATGCCTCTTCAAATGAATCACCATAAATTGTAAAATCATCCATATAAACCTCTACATAATCATGGATTAGATCAGAAAAAATTCCTAGTACTGCTCTTTGGAATGTTGCGGGTGCATTACATAATCCAAAAGGAAGCACTCGATAAGAAAAAGTTCCCCATGGAAAAGTAAATGTGGTCTTATCCTGATTTTCAGGTGCTACCTGAATTTGATTATAACCACTAAAACCATCCAGAAATGAAAAGTACTTTTTGCCTGCTAATGTATCTAATACTTGATCGATAAAGGTCAAGGGAAAGTGATCCTTCAAAGTTGGTTTATTCAATTCCCTGTAATCAATGCATACCCTCCATTTACCATTCTTTTTGGGTACTATAACCAAAGGAGAAACCCATCATCTATCTGAAATTGGGTAAATGAAATTTACATTGAGTAGTTTTTGAAGCTCTTCTTTCACTATCTCCCTAAGATTTGGATTCATCCTTCTCTGAGGTTGTCTGATTGGTCTACTGTTTTCCTCGATATAGATATGATGGATGCAAGTCTTAGGGCCAATATCTTTCATATCAGTATACTCCCATGCAAATGCAGTAGAATGTTTTTGCAAGATTTTGATTAGCTCTTCCTGTTGTGACTTTTCCAAGTTTTTGTTGATATTCAGTGTTTTACCTAGAAAAATTTCAATGGTAGAGCTACCAAAATCTTCCATAGAGTAAAGAGACATTTGTCTTGATGATAGATATTCAATATCAGAATCTAACTGAAATTGTGTGTGGTCATATTCTGAAGATGTTTCAAAGTTTTCTAATGTGTTCAAAAATTGACTATCTTCACTAATTTTAGAGACAATAAAGATAGGTTGTATAATATCTTCATTGTCGACCCATTCATTGTCTCCTACTTCTATAATTGCCTTTGCTGGAGGATACAAATTGAATTTCTTTGTTGAACTACCATCAGAAATGTACATATCTCCAGATCTACAACTAATGAAAGCATCAGCTATGGCTAGCCAAGGTCTTCCCAAGATGAGTGGATGTCCTCCTAAATTACTCTTGGGAGTCAAAATCATGAAATCTACTGGATACTCCCAAGAATCTAAGGAGACTAAAATATCTTCTAGTACACCATCTGGTTTGATTATTGATCTATCTACAAGTTGCAGTAAGGTGGGTGTAAAAAGAAGATTAGGAAGTTTAAGCTGTTCCATAGTCTGTCTACTCATAATGTTGATAGCAGCCCCTAAGTCAATCAAATTGTTTGGAATTTATATCCCATTTATATGTGTTTTGACAATTGGACTACCTAGATCTACATACTTCTGCATGGTAATTTTTCCCATCATGATATTTGCAATTTTTCTTACCAGGTGGATTGTTCTTGTGTCTCTTGGTTTCCTTCCTGGTCTTTTAAGACTCAACTCCTTTATTGTTTTCACTAGAATAAGAATCTATCGAATGGCTTGTAGCAAGGGAATCTTGATACAAACATTCTTTAATTCATCTAGAAAATCATATTCAGGCAACAAGATTTATTTTTCCACCCCTTTGTCTATTTGTAATCTTTCAGGGAAAGGAGGTGTGGATGAAGATGCTGGTTGCTCAACTATAGGAGTTGTGGGGGTTGACTCTTTTTCTTTTTCTTTTTGAATGGTTGGGTTTTGACAAGATGCTTCCTCAGAACCTTTATTGACTTTAAGAGAATCCTCCTAAGAGGTACCTTGCTCTTGAAAATCTATAGAAGGTTTTTCTAAAACTCTACTAGATCTGAGTTGAACATCATTAAGAGGAACAATCATATAGGTAGGAAATTGTTGTCCTTCTACCATGTAAGCATTTTGAGGATTTTTTTTGTTGGGATTTGGCAATGGTTGGGATGGTAGTTGATTTGTCTTTTGTTGAAATGGAAGAAAGAGTTGAGAATTTGGATTTCGTTTAGAAGGTTGTTGTTGTGGGAATGGCAATGAAAGTTGTGGGTTTTGATTTGGAATTGGTGGATTTTGTTGATTTGGAAAAGATGGAGGATATTGATAAAATTGAGAAAATCACCCATAAGGATTTTGCATCCCTTGTGCCCATGACTGGTATGGATTTTGAGATTGGGGCCAAGGTTGTTGCCAAGAATTCGAATTTGGCAGGAGCTGAAAGTTCATAGGATTGTTAAATCCCTGATTTTGTTGCCCTTGCTATGGTCTTCTTGAAACAAAACAAAGGGACTCTACTGAATTTGGATCTTCCTGAAAGACAATTTTGAGCCTAGGAATTGAAGGACAATCCTTGGTCTCATGACTTTCTGAGCAAATCATACATGTTTCTACAACTTTTGCATCCAAGGGGAATTCCCTTAAAGCATATTTCTTTCTACATTTTGGACAAAAGATGGCCAAGGCATCAGCTTCTTCTTTCTGCTTGTTTTGTATTTTAAGGGTGTCTAGTTGTTCACTAAGGCTCCCTAGAATATCAGTTTTGAACTCATCAAGAATATTGCCAATCTCTGCCCTACTTACTAATCCAGTTGCAGATTTGTTTGCTCTAATAAGAGAAGGATCTCTCGGTCCTTTTCCAGTTTTAGATTTCCCTATTGAGAGATGGACATGTTAGCGCTGCTATACAAGGGGATAAAAAAGGATCCATGCATGCTGTTGAAATCTCCAAGTTTGGGTTAAAGGCCTTCCACCGATCGAAACCATCACAAGAGGAAAGCCCTTGGGAAGGCGAAAATACACTATCGGGAGGCGGAAATACCCCAAAATCCATGTAAAAATCAAATTTGCAGGCATAAAGGACCGAATTAATCTCAGCCGCTGGATCTGGCCGATCAACGGTCCAGATCGCGTTGGCATATCGCAAGTCAGGGAGGCAGTGGCGGCGACATGATACATCACCGACGAGCGATCGCCAATATTGCTATCAGCGTATCGCAATGGAGGACTTACCAAAGGGGCTTTATTATTCGCCGACGAGCGATCGCCGATGGGCCGGACCCGACGGTGGTGTTAATTCCTTTGCATAAAATATCAGGTCCACAGTGACTGGGGCACAAGACTTCACCAATGAGCGATTGCCGATAGGCCGGACCCGACAACCATACAATGCTCCATCCTATAATATTTCAAATCCGCGCCTGTCGCATTTTCATTGTTTTTATGTATTCTCTTTGTATAAAGAAAATACGAAGGAAGCTTGGGCAAGTGCCGATTGCGCTGAATCTCGGACCCGATAGATTATTGAACCAGGATTGAGGACTTTTAAAGTCCAAATGAAGCAGAAATGGGCGGGATTTAGCATTGTTGCAGCGTTTTTACTGTTTAAGACCCAAACAGACACAATAACAGAAAAGAAACATTCACAGCTATTGTCTGAAAGGGACCGGTGCAGGGATTTCATAAGAATGACAACCACTACATTGTAGGTTTAGGTGCCAAGCCATCCGTAGCTGAGTCTTGCAGTCATGATACACACCAAAAGAAGGATTCGGCGGAGAAGCGGCGACCGACAAACGGAGCCCAGAAAGGGAAGGAGAAGGGCCACTACACGCCTCAACCGAAATTGAACGAAATCATGGAGCGTTAACGGCCCTGCCAGTGCAGCGGTTATCCTAACAAACATAATGGGGCATCTTTAGCACGAGGGAGCTCTCATGCATCATAGCAGACCTCCTAAAACATCTGAGTATGGTTATTCCTCTCTCAGAAAAGGAAAAGCCTCTGAGCCATACCTGCCTATTGAGGGAATCAAACGGTTATGGGACAGATCAGATGAGTCCAAGACTTCAAGCCTTATAGAGAGCTCAGAAGCATTGTAAAGGGCCTATAAAGGGTAGAAAACTAAATGTAACAAGGGTTCAACTTTTGGAGATTATTCCTCCCCTGTTTTCTCAAGCTTCTCATCTGCAGTCTTTAGTAATACAAGCTTCTTTTGCTGCTACATGTTTAATGTCCATTTCTCTTCTGTTCTATGCTTGCACTTGAAAAGTTTGTTCAAGTTTTCTGTGTGTTTAAGGCAAAATAACTGTCATCTTATCTCTACTTTGATATACTAGATTTGCAAACTTCTTTGCTGCCTGTGGCTAGCCATTTATATGTGCGACTATATGTGCATCTGCCAGTATAGTCAGTGAGTTCTTTTACTGCCTGTAGCTAGCCATTCATATAGGTCCATGTATGCTATCTGCCGGCATAGTTAGTGTTCTCCATCTATCCATTAATCTACAAACTATTGAGTATTAGTAGTCTAAAGCCTTGTGTTGTTGGGGGTGTTCATGCATGTCTTGAGTGTGAATAGAGCTGGAATGGTTGTTCGACTTGATCCAAACCATCTTTCATTCCAATAGTTCAGAGAACAATATTGAAGGATATATGTTACCAGGCATCTCTGATTTACAACCTCAGAGAGTTTCCTAGAGTGATAACATAATTGGCGCCGTTGCCGGGGAGAGGAGAATCGAAGCTCAGCTTCCCTGGGAGACGACACAGCTTCAAGCTTTGATGACAGACAAGGTTTGAACACAGACTTTGGTTGTAATCATCTGTCTGGCGACTCCACTGGAGGAAGGCCATCCTTTGGCGACTCCACATTGAAGTTCTGGCTCAGTTTGTGAGGCATACTAGAAGAAATCCGCAGAAGTCTCCAGCTGTTCCAGTGCCTGACCCTGAGAAGATTGTTAACCCGAAGAAAACATCACAGAAAGGAGCATCAGAATCAGGTAAGCCCAAGAAATCTTATTTGTCTCTGCATGAGAAGTTTTTAGTTGAGGATACACAGTTTGAAGATTTAGGGCCTAGTATTGCTAATAAAGAAATACCTACAGAGATTCATAAAGCTCCTTGTCCATTTAGTTCCCCTTTGAATCTCAGTCCAAAGAAAGCTTCCCATACTGTCCAAAACATCCCAATATATCTGCCATCCATTACATTATTTCTTACTGCTCCATCTGCTAGTGTTCTTCCACATATTCCAAACATGGCAGGACAACAAGCACCTACTAAAATGGAAATAATCATAGCCGCTAGGTATGGACCTCTAATACTGCCCACTCCCTTGAATGCTATGCCCACTGGATAATATCAGAAGTATATGCCTAAGTTCACTGGGACTGAAGGTGTCACTACTGAAGAACACCTTGAGTCATTTTATGGCTATGCTGACAATATGGATATTAGTGAAGATGATGTGTGGATGAGAGTCTTTGTCCAAAGTCTAGATGGGGAGGCTAGGAAATGGTTTAGAGAACAAGCCCCAAGATCTATAGTAGATATCGAAGCTTTAGATGATACATTCCTAAAACATTGGGGAGATAAAAAGGACTTGCTATACTATCATACGGAGTTTGGAAACCTGAAGAGGGAAAATGGGGAATCCTTGTCTGATTTTAATAAAAGATTCAACCGTATGTATAGTAAGATACCAGCTGAGGTAAAGCCTACCCCCACCTCTGCCAAACTTGCCTACGCCAGTGCCTTTGACTCTGATTTCTATTTGCTATTGAGAGAAAGAAGATGTGCCACCCTAACTGAAATGCAGGATGCAGCACTAGAGGTCGAATCTAACATTATGGCTGCAGAAAAGCTCAAAAGTCACGCTGATAGAAGGAGGCAGAGAGGCGAGGCTTCTTCTGCTTCATCCTCAGATACCAAACTTGATAAAATGACTAGAATGATCGAGTCACTATCTACTAAAATTTCTAAGCTGGAGATTGAGCAGAACCCTGGGAAGACAAGGCTCCCAGGCACATTTGCACCAAGAAATCCAAATCCATTTAGAAGAGCCAGCGAACAATTGCAAATCATTCAGAGGGGTAAAGAAACTAACGAAGAACAAAAAGTTAAGGCTCCTTTCCAAAATGTGGTCATGGAGGAGGAACAAATTGAAGATGAGGATGAAATTCTCTGTATGGAAGATAAAGGCAGTGATGCCTTTTTGACATTAGCTCCATACGAAGAGTCTTTGCTACAGGAGCAAGACAGTCAAAGGTGGGACAGAGAGACTGTTCTACAAACTGGTGAGCAACAAAGATATAATCTAAGGTCAAATGCAAATAATATCAAAGAGAATCATGCCCAATAAGCTGCCGTCCAAACAGAGACCTAGAATAGCAGACAAAGAAGACTAGCAGCTGTCCAGTCACCCTCAAAGCACCAGTTCAAGAGGTAAAAAGTCCTGACAAGCTACCTCTCTCTTTTAGCTTCGAATCAGAAGTTCAGAAGTTAAAAATAACTGTGCCTCTGATAGAACTGGTGAAGAGTGAGATGTTTAGAAAGCCTATCCTTGAGGCTCTCGAGCTGAAGACCACACGAACCTCCACTAACTTTGTCAATTTGCAAGACGATAGGCCTGCAGTTGTGCTAAGCCCAATGACTGAACCTGCCAAGGATAATTCCCCATCATTTTATGTCTCATTGACCATTCATGACAAAATTCTCCACAAATGACTCCTAGATACAGGTGCCAGTCACAATCAGATGCCTTAAACTGTCATGGAAGAGTTAGGCCTTGACATCACCAGACCATATCATGACCTATTCTCATTTGATTCAAGGAAGGTGAAATGTCTGGGATTGATTAAAGATTTAGCCATTTCCCTAACCCAACTACCCATGAAGAGCATGATAATGGATATTGTGGTGGCAGATGTCCCTCCTAAGTTTGGCATGCTGTTGTCCAGAGGGTGGATTAAGAGACTAGGTGGGACATTGCAGAATGACCTATCTTATGCCACTGTCCCAGTTTTTGGAGGAGAAAGCAAGAGATTGTATAGAGAAGCACAGTTGGCGTACATCATCAGTGATAAAAAGAATCCTTCTAATCATCCCATTTACGCGGTGGACACTGATTTTGGAGCATGTATCCTCCAAATTGAAGAATCTCAGAAGGTCTCGTTGTAGCTCAAGAAACCAATTTTTCAGGTTGAGGGGAAGCAAACAAATCAGGTTTGGGAGATGTTCTTTGATGGAGCGTGTTCCAAGGAGACTACAGGAGCAGGGGTGGTGCTGATATCTCCAAAATAAGAAAGCGCACAACTATCTTTTAAGCTGGCCTTCCAAGTCACCAATAATATAGCAGAATATGAGGCTCTGATACTGGGCCTTAATGCAGCAAAAGACAGAGGAATCCAGAATCCGAAAGTATTTGGAGATGCTTATTTGATCATTCACAAAGTAAACAAAACGTTTCAAGCAAAGCACCCAAGGCTGAAAGCATACAGAGATGAGGTATGGAGGATCAGAGACTCTTTTGATTATTTCTGTATTTCATATATTCCGAGAGTCCAAAATTAGCTTGCTGATTCCCTTGCTGTGTCTGCTAGTTTATTTATCCCTCCCATGTCGCTCAGGCTGGTCTACGAAGTCCAAATGAAATTTAGGCCATCCTTGCCTGATAATTTCCAGCATTGGAAAGTTTTTGATGATGATGATGAGATAAATAGGTTTTTGCAAGTCATTAATGAATTTTCCGAAATGAAAATTGACCAAGAAAATGAAGCCTTGCAAGAGACCCCCCAATCCCAGATTAGAAACAAAATTGGCAAAGATAGCATTGTTCAGCTTCCCAGAAATCATATTCCCAAGGGTCTAATTCCTCTAGAAAGACTGTTTGACCAAAACGATGTACCCTACAAGGCTGCCCAAAAAAAAGATCCATCTGCAGTCTGTCAGCATGATATAGGGAGTCTAGGTCAGCCTAGATATATAAAGCTGTCTTCTCATCTATCTGCTGACCAAAGTTCTGAATACTGCAAATTAATGAAGCAATTTGCTGATGTCTTCGCCTGGGAATATAGTGACCTGAAAACCTATGATAAGAATATCATCTAGCATAAAATCCCGTTAGAGAAGGGCACCATACCTTTCAAACAGAAGCTGAGGCCAATAAATCCTATGCTTATCCCTCTAATCGAAAAAGAAATAAATAAGTTGTTGGCTGCCAAAATCATAGTCCCTCTCAGATATTCCAAGTGGGTAGCCAACCTAGTAGTGGTGAGAAAGAAAAATGGAGAAATCAGACTTTGCGTTGATTTCAGAAACTTAAATAAATTCTCCAAGAAAGACAATTATCCTCTACCCAAGATGGAGCACTTGCTACAGAAGGTCTCAGAAGCCAAAGTGATGTCTTTCTTGGATGGATTTTCAGGGTATAATCAGGTTGTTGTGCATCCGGATGATCAGGAGAAGACTGCATTCACCACTCCTTGGGGCACCTTTATGTATTCCAAGATGCCTTTTGGGTTGATGAATGCTGGAGCCACCTTTCAAAGAGCTATGGATATAGCATTTGTGGGAGAAAAGGATAAATTTGTCCTTATCTACCTGGATGATATAACAGTATACTCCAGCAGCCATCAAGACCATGTGCAACATTTGAAGAAAGTGTTTTTGAAGTGCGGAAGGTTTGGGATTTTAGTAAATCCTAAGAAGTCACATTTTGCGTTAGAAGAAGGCAAGTTGTTGGGACATATTATTTCTACTGCAGGTGTCCGAATTGACCCAGAAAGAGTAAAAGCGATACAAACCTTGTCTGTCCCGAGATCGAAGAAGGACATCCAGTCTTTTCTAGGCAAGATTAATTTTGTAAGGAGGTTTATCCCAAATTTTGCAGAACTTGTGAAGCATATTACCTCTATGTTGAAGAAGGGGTCAGAGATCAAGTGGAATGGTGTAGCGAGAAATTCATTTGAGTCCATTAAAAAGGCAATTATGGAGGCAACCACTTTAATCAATCCATATTATAGCAAGGATTTCTGCATATTTTCTTTTGCCTCTGACGACACCCTTGCAGCAGTCTTATTGAAAGCAGATGAAGAAGGCTTAGAGCATCCGGTGGCATTTTTCAGTAAAACCTTAAGGGATGCTAAGCTGAGGTATGATATTATTGAGAAACAAGCATACGCTCTTATCAAATCTTTGAAAGCTTTCAGAGTATACATCTTGCATTCCAAAATAGTTGCATATGTGCCTTCTGCTGCAATAAAGGATGTCTTAACGCAGCCTGATGCTGATGGAAAAAGAGCGAAATGGATTGCAAAAATGATAGAATTCAACATAGAGCTGAAGCCCACCAAGCTGGTAAGAGGTCAGGGGCTTGCTAAACTGTTGGCTGAAGAAAATTGCAAGTCTTTGGACGTCGATTTCTTGTTCAATGTAGAAGAAAATGGTCTAATGGAAGAGCATGAAACAGCTGAATCGCAGAGAGGACAGTCAGTGGCCGAGAACCTAGCTTCATGTAGCTGGTATGCTGCAATAATTAATTTCCTTTTAAAGCTAGAAGTTCCTTCAGAATTTTCTCAAAGTCAAGCAAGAACGTTAAAGCTCAAGGCAATGAAATATTGCATCAATGATAGCTTGCTTTATTGGAGGGACCCATCTGGAGTGCTTTTAAGATGTCTAGACAAATAACAATCAATAGAAGTTATGCAGTAGTTCCATAACAGCATGTGTGGAGGACATCATTATTGGGGAACTACAACCCAAAAGATTCTCAGAACTGGGTACTATTGGCCCTCTTTATTTTCTGATGCATTTGATTTTGTTAAATCTTGTGACAGGTGCCAAAGATTTGAAAGTAAGCAGCAGTTAAAATCCATGCCCCTAAAGCCAATAATTGCAAAAGGACCTTTTCAGCAGTGGGGCTTGGATTTCATTGGTGAAATCAACCCACACTCCAGTGGCCAGCACAGGTGGATATTAGTTGCCACTGATTATTTTACAAAATGGATTGAAGCAATCCCAACAAGGAAGGCTAATCATAATGTGGTAATGAAATTTTTATTAGAAAACATTTTCAGCAGATTTGGTTGCCCACATAAGCTTATAACAGATAATGCAGCAGCATTCAGGGCTAAAGAATTGGTGGAAATGTGTGATTCAATGGGCATTAAACTTGTTCATTCCACCTCTTATTACCCTCAAGGGAATGGTCTAGCGGAATCCTCTAATAAAAGTCTGGTCAGGATAATTAAGAAGCTGTTAGAGGATAACAAAAAGAATTGGGATGCCAAGCTCAAGTATGCACTTTGGGCAGACAGAGTGACCATCAAGAGATCTACAGGAAGTTCTCCATTCAAGCTGGTGTATGGTACTGAGGTTGTTTTTCCTATCCAACTCACCCTCCCTGTGGCAAAGTTTCTCCAAACAGAGCAGGATGAAGAAGATGATATGGCAAGTAGAATCACTGATTTAACAGAGTTGTATCAGATTAGAGAACAGTTGGTTGAAAAAGCTGCAGCACATCAGAAAAAGATCAAGGAAGCCTTTGATAAAGGGACAAAAACAGATAATTTTCAAGTTGGAGACATGGTCCTTAAATGGGATGCACTAAAAGAGAAGAAAGCCAACCATGGGAAGTTTGATGCTTTCTGGGTAGGGCCTTTTATCATTTCTCAGGTCCAAGGGAAAAATACCTTCATGCTGAAGAGCATGGAAGGGGAAGCAGTTTTTTATGGCCCAGTCAATGGGCGTTTTCTGAAAATCTATGTGATTTAAGGTCTTTAGGCCTTAAAACTGTAAATATTTTATTTTATCAGTTTTAGTATAAGCAAAGTAGACTCCATGCCCAATGGAACACTAGGAAATTTTGGCTAATTTGTTTTCTACAGGAAAGGCATTTCTCTGAAAGTTCTTGAGACCTCACAGGGAGGATCTCATCCCCAGAAGGAGCCAATGTTAGCACTGCTATACAAGGGGATAAAAAAGGATTCATGCATGCTGTTGAAATCTCCAAGTTTGGGTTAAAGGCCTTCAACGGATCAAAACCATCACAAGAGGAAAGCCCTTGGGAAGGTGGAAATACACTATCGGGAGGCAAAAATACCCCAAAAACCATGTAAAAATCAAAGTTGTAGGCATAAAGGACCGAATTAATCTCAGCCGCTGGATCTGGCCGATCAACGATCCAGATCGGCGTCGGCATATCGCAAGTCGGGGAGGTAGTGGCGGTGACATGATACATCACCGATGAGCGATCGCTGATATCGCTATCGGTGTATTGCAATGGAGGACTTACCAAAGGGGCTTTATTTTTCGCCGATGAGTGATCGCCGATGGGTCGGACCCAACTGTGGTGTTAATTCCTTTGCATAAAATATCGGGTCCGCAGTGACTAGGGCACAAGACTTCACCGATGAGCGATCGCCGATGGGCCGGACCCGACAACCATACAATGCTCCATCCTATAATATTTCAAATCCGCGCCCATCGCATTTTCATTGTTTTTATGTATTCTCTTTGTATAAAGAAAATACGAAGGAAGCCTGGGCAAGTGCCGATTGCGCTGAATCCCGGACCCGATAGATGATTGAACCAGGCTTGAGGACTTTTAAAGTCCAAATGAAGCAGAAAGGGGCAGGATTTAGCAGTGTTGCAGCGTTTTTGCCATGACCCAAACAGACACAATAACAGAAAAGAAACATTCACATCTATTGTATGAAAGGGACCGGTGCAAGGATTTCATAAGAACGACAGCCACTCCATTGCAGGTTCAGGCACCAAGCCATCCGTAGTTGAGTCTTGCAGTCATGATATACACTAGAAGAAGGATTTGGCGGAGAAGCGGCGGCCAACAAATAGAGCCCGGAAAGGGAAGGAGAAGGGCCACTACACGCCTCAACCGAAACCGAACAAAATCATGGAGAGTTAACGACCCTGCCAGTGCAGCGGTCATCCTAACAAACATAATGGGGCATCTTTGGCACGAGGGAGCTCTCATGCATCACAACAGGCTGCCCAAAACATCTGAGTATGGTTATTCCTCTGTCAGGAAAGTAAAAACCTTTGAGCCATACCTACCTATTGAGGGAATCAAATGGTTATGGGACAGATCAGGCGAGTCCAAGACTCCGAGCCTTCTAGAGAGCTCAGGAGCATTATAAAGGGCCTATAAAGGGCAGAAAACTAAATGTAACAAGGGTTCAACTTTTGGAGATTATTCCTCCCCTATTTTCTCAAGCTTCTCATCTGCAGTCTTTAGTAATACAAGCTTCTTTTGTTGCTACATGTTTAATGTCCATTTCTCTTCTGTTCTATGCTTGCACTTGAACAGTTTGTTCAGGTTTTCTGTGTGTTGAAGGCCAGATAATTGTCATCTTATCTCTGCTTTGATATACTATATTTGCAAGATTCTTTGCTGCTTATGGCTAGCCATTTATATGTGCGATTATATGTGCATCTGCCAGTATAGTCAGTGAGTTCTTTTACTGCCTGTAGCTAGCCATTCATATAGGTCCATGTATGCTATCTGCCGGCATAGTCAGTGTTCTCCATCTATCCATTAATCTACAAACTATTGGGTATTAGCAATCTAAAGCCTTGTGTTGTTGGGGGTTTTCATGCATGTCTTGAGTGTGAATAGAGCTGGAATGGTTGTTCGACTTGATCGAAACCATATTTCATTCCAATAGTTCAGAGAACAATATTGAAGAATATATGTTACCAGGCATCTCTGATTTACAACCTCAGAGAGTTTCCTGGAGTGATAACAGGACACATAGTTCTGCTATGTCATGCAGTGGAAGTTGAGAAATATCTCCCTTCCCCATCATGTTTAAAATATTTATCCATTCATCTCTAATGGCTTTCAATAGAAGGGATTTCAAGGTTTCCTCATCTAAATTACTCATTTTTTCTCTCTTTAAGTTGTATTGAAATCTTTCAAGTAAATCCTCCAAGTTTTCATCTTCTCTTAGCATCATCTTGAATACCTCATCCCTATGATTGGTGGGCATACAATAATACAGATATCTATCCAAATTTTTTTGTTTCATATCATTCCAAGTCCTAATAGATTGAGTGACTAATCCCATGAACCATTTCAAAGCAGCTCCTTTCAATGTTGAAGGAAACAGTTTGAGTTTTTGAGAGTCTTCCATATAGTCATAGGTTCGGCACAAGACTTCAAACTCAAATAGAAATGTTTCAAGATCCTCACTTTGCAACCCATAAAAGTTTGGGAGGACAAATGGTGAAATGTTTTTCATTGTTGTATGAGTTTCCTCATCGGCTATAGGGAATCCAAATGAGTTATCTCCATCCCTATTTCCCCCATTGTTACCTCTACCTCCTCCATTATTTCCTCTTCCTCTACCTCTACCCCCTCCTCCAAATCCATTTACTACTTCCTCTGTCATGATAGTTTCCTCAGAGTCCTCAGAGTCCTCTGGTTCTTCTATTAATGGTGAATGAGGAAGAGTTTCTCCCTCCTCTTCTTCAGGTGATTCTACTTCTTTGATTACAATATGTTCCCCTGTAGAAGTGAAGAAAGGTTCTTCTCCTAGATCAGATTTAGTAAATAGTGTGGGAGAATCTCCTAATTCGGCTGCTGCCCCTTGAATTCCAGGAATCCTAAGGCTGGGAGTATGAGTCGGAGATGATGGAGGTGTATCTTGTCTATGCCTTGAAGTAGCTGGAGTTGTGAAAATCGAACTTTTGGCCCTAGCTATAAACCTTCCCCTAGAATCTCTTGCTCTATGCATGTCATTTTTTTATTTTTAAGTCAGGCTAATAATTCTCTTTCTGATCTTCCAGGTCACACTAGGTGCAAGAAGTGAGAATAATCAAGAAATTATTAAACTAATAACTCTCTTTTCTGATCCTCCAGATCACACTAGGTGCAAGAGGAGAGCATAACTTCAAGAAGTTATCAATTTTTCCCTTCTTTGTTTTTTGTAAGAGATCGGCTACCTAGTAACACTTCCCTGGAAACGACGCTAAAATGTTTAGTCAATTTAGTATGTCATAAATTGCTACATTAATTATCAATTCGGGAGTCATAAACTAATGAAGTGTGGCACACTATATGTACAAGGAAACCTCTTTCTTACTTTTTATTGTTTTCAATTTTATCTTGTTTTTGGGGGTTTTATCTTGGTTTGTCTCCTAATGCAAATGGAAATCCTATTCCTAAGTTTTAAGAATACTTTAGAAGGCAAGTTTGGGTATAGATTTTAAGGCAATTATGTCCTTTATGATGACTTCCAGAACTTAACACTTCAGAGGATCTCAAAACATTCTAGTGATGAAATTAATACTTGAACAAGAATGTAAATGTGCAGCCAAACAAGAATGTAAATGTGCAGCTATTTGAATCAAACAAATGATGAACTACTGATCATGAAATCTCTATCTCTGCTGCTCATCTAAATACAGAAATAAAAGTTAAGCTATTGCATTCAAACAAATCAAAAACTTTAAACTAATAAAAGTAAAACCAATTCACTTCATTTATAGTCTGATGGCTCGCCAAGTAGCTTTTCGCGGTTAAGCCATGGCTCTAGAGATAACTTCAATAACATGAAGAATCAAATCACTTCACTCAAAATCCGATAGCTCGCCAAGTAGCTTTTCGGGGTTAAGCCATGGCTCTAGAGATAACGTTAAATGACATGAAGAATTTGATATTTAAACTAACTGTCAACAAAAAATGAATAAGACTGAAATAAAAGCATAACCGAAATTGAAAGCTAAGAAAAACAAAGTCAGTAGAGAGGACAATCTCATGTCAATAATTATTGCAAAAATTGTATGAAAATTCCCGAGCCTATCCTAACCTGAAATACACTAATCAGTGTTAGCACAAATATACAATGCTGGGAAAATCATGTACAGGAATGAAACATTAGCATTATAACTGAAATGTGAAATATACACAAGTGCACCGACTACGAAATATTTACAATGGAAATAAAACAACAGCACATGAAAACTTTACAGAAATAAAAGAACGAAACCTTATCCAGCAGGGGCCCTCTACACGGCCTTGGTTAACATGCTGTCAATCTGAGATTATGCTCACGCAGTCATATAAAATAGAGTTTTACTGTATTGCAAAACAGAGCAAGGATCCTCTTGTTACAACAGCAAGACTAGTGTCATGGCACAATACATAAACTTAACAACAAAATTACATCAACAAAAACTAACTCCACTTGTGTTTGCAAACGCATTATTTATAAGGGAAATTACATAACTATTTTTCCTATGCAACTACTTCAGAAGAAGACACGTAAAAAGATAGCATCCATGAGCTTAGCATGATGGTTTCCAAGATCATTCAATCTACCAAAAGGTGGTTGTTAGATTTGCGTCGTGGAGGCAGTCTATAGCTGTCAAAATGAACCCACAGATCTAGAAACAGTCTTGGATCCTTCACGTGTTGAAAAACAGAGACTTTCTTGCCATAGAACTCCTCGTTGACCACCGTTTGACCAAGGCTTTCCTTTTACGAATCTGGCTAAACCAATAGGACCTGGTCCATGTCCAGATCATTTCTAAACTGCCCACGTGCCTCGTTTTGCTTGATGACACATGTAACCTAGAGATAAACAAAAATAGCTGCGGAAAGTCAAGTCAGCTGCAGAAAGTGGCTGCATTCCGCAACTGATGAGAAAAATCTAAGTCAAATAGCAAACACAAAAACATAGTTAGAAAACCATTTAAATGTACTCTTAGAATCAATATGTAATGATTTTTGATAGCTAATGAGGCATTGGTGAGAGGAAAAAGTCTATAAAAGTGTGTAGAAGAGGTGTAGTTTCAGGGCTCAACAAGCCCCTTGTTTTATGTAAAGTTTTGAGTCAGTTTTGAGATTCACCCATGATATGCAGCGATGGCATTGTATGAAAAAGTCTATAAATAGTGAGTCTTAGTGGAAGGAAGTAGTAACGAAGAACGAAAAAATGAAGAAGAAGTAGGAGGAAAAAAAGGAATTGGGTCTAAGGCAGGAAGGATCTGCTTCTTGCACTTAGAAAAGGAAAAGAAGGCTCCGCAGCTGAGTGCACGGAGGCCTAGGTAGACTCCGCAACTGAGTGCACAGACCCCTGCAACTATGTGTGAAGGGAAGTTTTGAGTCTGTAATCTGTGAATTGAGATCAATAAAGATGAGTTTCTGAATTACTGCGTATTTATGTTCATATCTATTTATGCTATATGCCATTGATGAATCACTTGTCTTATGAATTATTGATTGAGTGCTATGTGATTCTCTTGAATAAGTCTTAATAATGTACACAATGCATGTTTAAATACGTTCATGTAGAGTCTAGTTACTCCTTTTATGTTTATTAATAACTTAAGTGGATCTACGTGAACATCATGTTAGATTGCTTTCAGATGCATGTAAGTAACTAAATCTACTGTTAGAGGTCTCCAAGGACTAATCATAGACCTTTGCAAAGGTCTGAAGGATTTTTAGCAAGGTTGCGGTAAGGTTCCCTAAGGGTTTACCGATCTACACGAAGGCAGATCCAAGGCATTGGAAGACATCACACTAGTCTCTAGATGCATAAAATTGGTTCTTGCATCCCCCCATTTTGCTTCCGGTGAGACTACAGCCTACGCTATGCGGGTTGTTGCTGAAAGGGCCAGTATTGTAGGGTTTTGTTGGTTGGCACAACTAACTTTTAACCTGGGTCAAGACCCCCTAAGCCAACAAATGGTTTTGTTGCTAGGACTAGGATCTGCTTGAAAGAGATGTGTGATGTTGCATCATTGGAATATGACCAAGAAATAAATTGAAAAGTGGTTGGATTGGAAGATTCATGAGTTCGTGGCACAAGAAAACATGAATCTGTACCTATCAAAGGAAGAGTGGTTGAACAAATATCTGTATACAAAGATACATGAGATCTTCTTCTATACCTTCCCCATTGAACTATATGAGTGGTTAACCGAATTGACAGACTGTCAATGAAGGTGGAAGCTCGATAATCCTATAGTGTGGACTCTAGAATTAGTGTGACGACTAGAAGCCTCTGAAAACAAGATTGCGTAGGTTGTTGATCATTGGCTCGATCAAATTCTAAGAAGGTTTGTTATAGAATTTGTAGTTGATACCTTAGTCTGCTATAGCGAAGCGAAGTGAAGATTCTTCAAAGGACTGCGAGGTAAGTATTTAAGATCATTGAATACTTGGATTAAGATGTTGTTATGTGAAAAGTAGGTGATGCCATTACCTTGATGTTCGGAGCTATGAGAAGTGGAAGATTCTTTAGAAGTCGTGAAGGATCAGGACCAGAGTATAGTCCCCTCATTAGACCCCGTTCAAGTGATGATGAAGGGGTGGGGCAGACTACGCCACGCAACGTCGTTTAGCTATTTTCTTAGGGGATTCCCATAAAAAATCATCCATCCACCTCCACCAAACACACCTTCGCCCACCCCTCCACCTCCACCTCCACCCTTCAATATAGAGAACGCTGTGAAAATGCCAATCTTCAAGGGCATAGGAAGTGAAGATCCAGAGTAGTTCTAGTTTGTTGCAAACATTGTATGGAAAGTGAAACAAAATATTGATGATAATATAAAGAAGACACAGTTAGTTACCACTTTGCAAGATCATGTTCTAACTTGGTACATTAAGTATTGTTCAGATAATTGCTAGCAGAGACTAAGACAACTTTAAACAAAGAGTTTAGTAAACCTAAGTTTGACTCCCAGTCCATAATTGGATTTAAAGAAATCATGATGACAATCAATGAGACGGCTTGGGAATTTGATCAAAGGTTGAAGTGTCAAATCAGAGAGGCTAACATGCAAATCACAAATAGCCAGCATCGTGAATGGTTTATAGCATCGCTTTTGCCCCACTTGAGAATTTCTTTGTCACAACAGAAGATAGAAACATAGGCAGAGGCCTTAGAGATTGTAATGAGGCTGCAGGAATCACCTATTCAGGATACGAACCTCAGAGTACAACAAATCAACTCACAATTAGCAAGCTTACACCTAGAATTACAGAGTTTGAGGAAAGACAAAGAGACTAACCCTGAAGTATGCGCAAAAGTTATGGTGTTTGAAGTGAAAGGGCCATGGGAACGATAAATACCATTATCTCGTGTATGTGAATTATATTACAGGATGGGGGCCAATTCCCCTAAAGACAGAAGCCCCAGCAGGGCTGAGCATGGGGGCTGCACTATGGTGCACTATTTCTCACGTTACTAGGAAATATGTGACGAACAACTGCCATTTACATCAGACGTTTGTTTAGACACCTTAATAGTTGTTCTGTGACTTTTGCAATATGTGGGCCACGATGAAAGCCACTATCAAAGCTATGAACTAATGACGGAAAGAACACCTGCATACCGTGTGCAAGCAGAAACTCAGCCTCTAGATCAAGGTGCCGTAGGAGTAAGGGGAGTTTATTAGGGTCGAGGATGGGGCCGCAAAGGAGGAGGACCTAGTAGAGGTCGTGGTCAGATTATCTTGTACAACTGTGGACAGTCAGGGCACTATGCGCGAGAGTTCCAGAATCCTACACATCCATCATGTCAATACTGCAGACAGTTTGACCATACTATAGAAGAATGCTCGGTGCTGATAGCTAAAATATAACAGAAGAAAACACAGCCTCAACAACCTACGCAGAACTTACAAATGATGAGGATTGAGCCTCGCGAAGAAGAACAAAGCATTAATAATTTGTTAAGAAGTGGAATGAAGACTGACACTGGCAAAGCTAAATAGCCTGAAGAAGAAGGATGGGTATGCAAAGCGCTGAAGAAAGAAGCCAGATTTGATTTGGATCATGCTAAGGAAACATTTATGGAAGCTAAGAAGAGCTTCTCTGAGGCCTCCACCTTAGGAAGCTAGGACAAGGTACAAGAAATCAGCGCACCTGCAAAGGTCATCCTTCTGTACTCACTATGTTTTTGGAAACTTGCATGAAGCTTCTGTGATAGAAAATTTGTGGAAGGCCTGCGGGAATTAATAAATAAATGCGCTAGAAAAGAGAAATTCCTTGATGGACACTGCGCGATTAGAAAAATTGGCAAGCATAAGGCATGGACAGGGCAAGAAATGAGGCTAGCCACGCAGATAGGAGACTATGAAATGGATCGGGTCATCTTGGTTCTAGGGTCCAATGTGAACATATTACCGAAATAGACACGGGAAAGAATGGGGATACCTATGCTACAATGCTCTCCAATTTAGCTTAGAATGGAAAGCCAACAAAAAATCATCCCCATGGGATGGCTATATGGAGTAACAGTCGATATTGAAGGTGCGAATGTAGCAATTGACTTTGAAGTTATAAAAATTTTCGATGACAGTAATCCTTACCCCGTGCTCCTGGGAATTGAAGAAAAGAATGATATCATTTGAAACAAAGTCACTTCAGGTTATAGTGCCTCTAGACCTTGCAGAAGGGGTGCGCTACACTGAACTAGTCTACGATTATGAAGAAAGTGATGATGAACTAGATCAAATATACAAGATAACAATGCGAGATCAGGATAGGATTAATCCAATGGCGAATGGAGGAATTTCATGGGACTAGGAGAGTTCTTGCACCTCTGATTCAGACGAGGAATTAGAGCATTAGAAAAATCACTTGCATGAAGTATCTACATTGCGCTGCAATATGATGACGAAATCAGTGCGCTGTGTTTTGTAGGAGGTAAGGAAATTACCTTATTATGATGGTTTAACTGACGTAGATCTGTTTTTGGATGAATTTGAGCAAAAAGTCCCTGAGGACCACTGCTTCCAAGCATTAGAGTTGGAACTGTGCGCTATGCTTGCATGATGGTGGGGTACGCATACGGATATTTTTTTTGGATGGCAAGGTTACAGAAGAATGATGAAGCTACGGTTCGGGCGGGTTAACACCAGAATGAATGAGAAGTATAATGGAAGAGATGATATGTGAGATCACCTAGAAAAGTGGATAAATAGTGGGGAAAAAAACCGTAGCCAGGATGGGTCCACATATTTTTTCATACCTTGGATACCATCCCCATTAACTAGTATCCTGAAGCAAACCCGAAGTTCGTGAAAATTGGAGATTACTGGGACGACGCTACAATCGATAAATTTGTTGAATTACTCCTGCGAATACCAGGATCTTTTTCCAACTAAGTTTTCAAACCTAAAAGGAATAATCGGTGATTTGGGCATTATGAAGATCAAACTGAAACCAGAAGCAAAGCCTATTAAAAAGTGGCATTATCACCTTAATCCTAAGTATAAGGAAAAGGTTCGCCAGGAGTTGGATAAGATGCTGGAGGTAGGCATCATAGAACCTGTTGAAGAATTTGATTGGGTGAGCCCAATGGTGGTTCAAGAAAATAAACAAAAGGGTGAAATAAGGATCTGTGTAGATCTACAAAAGCTTAATGATGTGTGTGTTCATGATCCCTTTCCGACGCTGTTCACAAATGAAGTGCTAGACAATGTTGGAGGGTAGGAGGCCTATTCCTTTACTGATAGGTTTTCAGGGTATCATCAAATCAAGATTGCGCCAGAGGATAGAAGAAAAACAACCTTCGCAACAGAGTGGGGTTGTTTTCAGTACATTGTGATTCCATTTGGACTAAAGAATGTGCCTGCGATCTTTTCCCATGTAGTCATCGCAATGTTCAAGGAGTTCATTCATAAGTTTATGGAGGTATACTTTGATGACTAGACGATGTTTGGATTAGTGAAATTCCATGTAACAAGTTTGCACCTAATGTTGGATACATGTCGTAGATACCAGATTGTGCTGAATTTGAAAAAATGCATATTTTGTGTTCCATTTGGGATCTTGCTAGGTCATGTGTGCAAGCAAGGATTGATGGTGGACCCTTCAAATATTGCTGTGATTGTGAACTTGGAGGCCCCTAGGAACGTTAAATAGTTGTGTGCAACACTGGGACATACGAGATACTAGCGGAAATTTATTAAATATTATGCTCAAATAACTGCGCCGATCTTAATATTTCTTTATTGGGAAAAGGAGTTTCATGTGCATGTGGACGCTTCTTGCATTGCGTTGGGTGCAGTACTAACACAGGCCGGTGAAGGAGAAATGGACCACCCTATAGCCTTCGCAAATAGGAAGTTATCAAAGGGCTATAGAAACTATCCAATGATTGAGTGTGAAGGATTGGCCACGGTGTATGCACTGCAAAAATTTAGGCATTATCTATTAGGAGGACATTTCAAGATATATACAGATCATTCTGCCTTGAAATACCTAGTCAACAAGATTGAGTTGGGGGGGAAGATCTGTAGATGGTTTCTATTATTTCACGAATATGAATTTGAAGTCATTGTGAAGCCAGGAAGGTTAAATGTTGGACCTGACCATCTGTCATGAACTGAAACAGGAGAAGGACCTAATAATTTGGAGGAAGGGTTTCCAGATGTGTAGATCTTTGAGGTGTGTGTAGTGAATGACCACTTTGTAGACATTATTTACTTCTTAACTATGGGGATGGCACTAGAAGGATATACAAGTCAGTAGAAGAAGGAATTAGTAGTATGCGCAACCAATTTTTCAGTCATTGTGGGAAATTTGTATAAAATGGGTGCAAATGAAATATTGTGAAGATATGTGCCAGACTTTGAGCAGGAAAACATCCTTGATGAAGCTCATGGAGGCAGTGCGGGAGGCGATTATGTAGGTAAGGCTACTGCGTAGAAGATCCTGCGCGCAGGTCTATGGTGGCCAACATTGCACAAGGATTCTAAGGCAATTGTAAGGTGTGTGATGCATGTCAAAGAACTGGCAGACCATCACGTAGGGATGGGTTACCACTACATCCTCAGGTGTCCTTGTAGGCATTTGAGAAGTGGGCTATTTATTTTGTTGGGCCAATTCAACGTCCTGAGAAGAAAATGGGTGCGCATTATATTATCATTGTGACAAAATCTCTAACGAGATGGGCGGAAGCACAACCGTCAAGGATTGTGCAGGGGTTATGGCTACAAAATTCCTGTTTGAGTATGTATTAACCAGATTTGGATGTTTGAAAGTGTTGATGAGTGACAGGGGTATGCACTTCCTAGATGAAACAATCAATGCGTTGACTGAGTAGTTTCAAGTCTACCATTAGAAAAGTATGCCATATCACACACAAGCGAACAAAACTGTTGAAGCCTTTAACAAAATTTTGGAGAACATGCTGACGAAGATCTGCAATGCATAGCAGAATGACTGGGATGTATGCGTACCTGTAGTACTCTAGGCTTATAGGACTACTTGTAAGAAACTGACAGGGAAAAATATGTTCAAATTAGTATATGGGGTCGAAGTTGTAATGCCGATGGAGTACATTGTGCCTAGTTGCGCATTGCAGCTTTAGCAAATATAGCGGATCGCAAGGCCTTGGAGGAACAACTCATGTAGCTAATGGAGCTTGAAGAGGATTGATTCTTAGCAGGATTCCATCAACAAGTAGAGAAGGAACATGAAAAATCATGGCATGATTGCCACATCAAGCTTCACATATTTTAGGTAAATGACCTTATCCTATTATATGATAGTAAATTCACTAAATTTCTGGGTAGATTCCAGATACATTGGTTAGGGCCAGATATTGTCAAAGGGATTACAAATGGGGGTGCAGTTCAACTCACGAAACTAAATGGGGAACCCTTCTCGGGAAGAGTGAATGGGAGCCGATTGAAGTTGTATATAGGGGATCCTGTGTAATGACTATATGGAAGCAAGATAGTCTTAGTGCTCCAGGAAGTTGCAAGAGAGCACGAGACTATAAACTACACTACCTGGTGTGAAGGACAAAGCAGCGAGCATGCTGCGCGGAGAATGATGAAGATGAAACCAGTGAAGTTGCACTTAGGATGCTGCACCAAAAGGGAAGGTACCCCTCAGCACAGCAGGAAAATGGTTGTTGGAGTTACTGTTCATGACTTGACGGCTCGAAGACGATTAAGTGGAGCAGGGTGGTGGAAATTAAGGCAAAAATATTTGAAGATATTCCACCAAAACAACATTTATTATTAGACATTGGGGGGAAAATTCAGATTAGAATTCCAAACACCCTATAAATTACACATGCCGGTCCAACAGAGAACACTTTGTGATCTAAGATTTATTGATAAATTTCGTTGTTTGTCACCTATGAGCCAAGCATTCTGGGAAGAATTTCTGTCACAAGAAAACATCTCTCCCATAGTCTGCAAATTAATTATGGAGAGAATGATTGCCACTAACCCAGTTGAAGCCCTGAGTTCGGAAGCAGCTATGTCCAACACGCCAGGAACAGAAGTGTTGAGTGTCAAGGCCATGCCTGTGGTGCCCTGTTGAGGGCCCCGAAATCGGGTCAACAACAAGGGGGATACCCACCCGGTCGGGAACTTGGTTAGCGGCTCCTTGCCCGTTTGGTGTAGCGGGTCCGACTGGGGATAATGGGACCAGCTTCCCAATCTAAAAGATGTGTGTGTGCGTGTAGATTTTGAAGATACTAATCTAAAGGTAATTTTAAACTAATTTAATTCTAGACTCTAAACTGACTCTATGCTACTGTAATCTAACAAAAACAGCACATCTAATCTATACTAACCCGGGGTAAAATTCTTTCATTATGCGATCTAAAAAGATTTCATACAACAACTGGTAATAAAGATCATTCAGCTATCATAAGAATATAAATCAATTAAGATGAACCATTCTGCATAAGAAGTTAGGGAAAACAGTTGTGAACAGCGTATCGCATAATCGGTTATTCATATGTCAAGCAAAAACAAATGATTCCACCGTACAAAAGTGCCAAATGGTAATCCAAACATTCATAAATTAACATATAAACAAATCAGCTGTATATCACTCTAAGAATATGAGCAGAAATTAATCAAGAGATAAAAGTACCATTTATGACTGATTTTCACTCACAAACTTCAAGCAATAACGATTTATCTCTACTTACTTCTAACATCTACTAAGAGTACAAAAGTGCAACATCAGTAGCAAACATTAAAATGCAAACATAGATAAATCTCGATCCATCCATTCATCAAAAACCCCCTCCGAGGGTGCAAAAGTGCATGTTCTGAGGACAAGTTTTTTGACAAATTTCCAGACCCTTCTCCAAATGCCATGAGAACGGTTAAATACTACTAACTAACTAATCTTAATTACACAAATTTAGGGAACGACTTCAAATGACTGCCCTTTTACTAAAGCAAATTTATTTCTAAAAATTGAATCTAATTTCTAACCGTTTCTGTATCTACTCCTTAGTGCTGTAAGCAATGTGAGGTTCGCCTGGAAAGAGTCGACTGGTTGTCTTTTCCTTTTGCTCGGGTGATGAAAGTAGAAATAACAAAAGCTGGCACCTCTTTCTGAAAAACTAGAAGATATTTTTGAAAATCTTCCTCTGGCTGGGTGTTTTTTACTGTGTGTATACTTAGTATAACCCAGATTTCTTTAAAACTGATTGTGCTGTTGCTATTTCGGTTTCCGGCCGTGTGAATGACTCAATGAGTTAGGGATTTCGTTGCCTGAACAATCTTACATATTGAAAATTGCTTCCATTCTTTGTTCCAGGCTTTTCTGAAGCATCATCCCTTTTCAGCGTTTTTCTTTTTGCTTTATCCAATCTGAGCTTCAGGATCTTTTGCAAACATGCTGCTTTTGTGCGCCTTTGACTCTGAGTCTTGGATAGTCTATTTTCATCAGTGCCTGTGGAGTGATACTCTGGAATCTGCGGCTCTGCTGCATGCGGCATTCATTTGCGAAGGCATCTCCTCTCTGTTCTTCAAGTATTGGCGCTTTCCCTTTTTCCTTGGATGTTTCTTGCATATAGATTTATATTAGTTGCTGCCTTACAGTTTACGCAAAGGAAAAGAGACATGACGAAAAGATTGACATGAAAGCTTTAAACTCTAATGAATGCATAATCATGACACTCATAATGACTTGACTCTTCGAAAAACGCAACACGATCATCTTTGGATACTCAGGCGTGTAATCATTAATTTCCCTTAAGGTGCGCACTCAATTTTGGGTTTACAGATCATGCCGAAGAAACTTTGCGATGAGTGGTTTCTGCGATTCGCATCGCAGCAATTAATAGTCTCATTCGTCGTAGATCGCAAATCGCAAAATCGCAGTTTGTAGGATCGCAGATCGCAAATCGCAATATCGCAATTTTCATTTGCTCATTGTGTGCTGCTTTTGCGACGTTTGCGATATGTGACGTCGCATATCGGTCGTCGGCGATTCCTTTTTATTTTCTTTTAAGGGCGCTTTCAAAATATGCGGTGCGATGAATTTCGCATTGCTTCTTTGCAGCTTATTTACGCGCATAGAAAAACTCTTCACTCTCTCTCTGCGATGCGATATAGCTTTTAGGGAGTTAAATACAAAAATTTGGATAAAAATATTTTTGGGATTTTTTGTTAAGGGTCCCCCTTTGCTTGATATTATTGCTAATACTAAACAAAGAGGGGGGTTGTTGGTGACCACAACAATGGCGATTCACTGTGAAGAACCAGTTATCTCTGCTTTTCTATTGACATTTCCACTTCCGAAACAGAAAAATTTTCATATGTCTAAATTTTGTTATGGACAGATAGAGTAGATTACCCCTCATCCTGTCAATGATACTTTGTTTCAACCCTTCTTTTATTCCAATTGTCTGCTTCCTTTAGGCTTAGTTCTTGCATTCATACCAGACATTACTTGGTCCCTTTTTAAAGATAAAATAAGGTCTTCTCTACGTACTGGCTTTAAACTATGCTCATTTGTCATAGGTAGAGCCTCTGCTGCCCGCAAGTGTCCATAGCCTCGACAGGGTTACCATGTTATCCAGCAATGATCCTTTTTCCTGCTTGAGGTTATTTACAACACTTCAAAGAAAAATCCTTTTTGACACTTTTTCCTTTTTTATTCTCTAAAGAACAATGTCTTGGTTTGGTGGCCAATTTATGACATAGTCATTCACTTGATTTACACTTTTGCTGAACAAGCTGGCTCGTGATGAGACCCCTTGTCTTTTGATTGCAACAATCTTGAGTCGTTGCCCTGTTTTGATAGACAGTATTGGCAAAGTCAACAAGTTATAATATCTGTGATCATGATAAGCCGGCTCGTGATGAGACCTCTTATTCTTTGAGATATAGTGTTTTCTCAGATTGTTTCTCTGAATGTTGCGGTTTCCTTTAGCAGGGACGAAGTCATTGTTTTTCCTTAAGAAAGCTCTGGACGACAATAATAGAGTTTTGAAAATAATAGCTTTGCAGAGAATATTTATTTTATTATTGATGATACCTTTCATTGTGCTGGGATAAAACAATTTTTTACCAAAGGTTGCTTTCATCAAAGTCTTTTGAAAGGTTGAAACTAATATCATTATTCAGGCTAAAGTTAACTCTATTTGTCAATAATAAAAATCAGATTTTTTGAAAAGTTTTGCTATTTGTACAAGTGAAATCAAAATCTGATAGAGAGTTAGTGTGCTCTTTCATGAATCTTATTCAATGATCATTTACAATCGGTTTTATTTATAAGAAAGAAGAAAAAAAAACAAAATAAAAGAAACTAAAACTATCCTACAAAAAAAAAATAGAAGAGTGATCTTCTATGGAAAATACATTTTAAGAATCTGTCCATTCACAGGCAAAGAATCTCTTCTACCTGCCAAATCCTGCAACATAAACGTCGATGGGCCTATGACTTCTACAATCTGAAAAGGACCAAGCCACAGCTTCTGAAATTTCGTATGTTTGCCCTTTTCTTCATGAGCCTTATCCCATTTCAAAACTAAATCTCCCATCTGAAAGTTCTTTCTGGTTATGATGGCTGAGTCAAAAGAGGATTTTATTAGCGCTTGGTGGTGAGCATGGGTTTTCTTAGCTTGTTCTCGGCGTTCTTCTAGTTTGATTATCTCCATTTGTCTTAATTGCAAAGAGGAAGTAGATACTTCATCGATGTGTTGTACTAAAGACAAAGAGGGAATGACTAAGTGAGTTGGAAGAACCACTTCTTTCCCATAAAATAAATTAAAGGGAGAAGTTCCGATTGAAGCTTTCTTCGTGATTCTATCTGCCCATAAAGCATTTACCAGCGCTTTGTGCCAATTCTTTTGGTTTTGGTCGACTGTTCTTTTGATAATCCTGATTAGGTTTTTGTTTGTTGATTCAGCCAACCCATTACCTTGCGGATAGTAATTAGCAGAATATTTCAATTTGAACCCTCTTTTTAATGCAAACTCAGTCATTGCATTTCCAGAAAAGTATGATGCATTATCAAACATTAAGGCCGTTGGCAATCCAAACCTAGTGATGATAAATTTATCTATGAATTCAATAATGTTTTCAGAATTAACTGTCTTGAGAGGAACTGCTTCTACCTATTTAGTAAAATAATCTGTTGCCGTGAGGATATACCTATGTTGCTTAGAAGAGTGAGGAACGATCTCACCTATTATGTCCAAGCCCCATTGGCTGAATGGTTGCTCGATGTTGACTGGCTGTAGTGGCATGGACGATTTCCTTTGTTTCCCTGCAGCAGTCTGGCAAATTTGGCATTTCCTTACGTAATTGTATGAGTCTTTGAACAGCGTGGGCCAATAATATCCTGCACATAAGATCTTATGCGCAGTAGTCTCTCCAGCATAGTGTCCACCTGCTGGTCCATCGTGGAGTTCCTGCAAAACCTTTTCGGCTTCAGTTTTCTCAAGACACCTAAGAAGTACAGAATCATAATTCCTTTTAAACAGAACATCATTTATGAGCTGGTATTGTTTAGCTTTCAATCTTAGAGCTCTTTTCTTGGTGTGATCCAAGTGCGATGGAGCATACCCGTTCTTAAGATAATAAATGGTGTCCGCATATAATGATTCTGCGTCGTTTAGGCTTACCTCATACGTGTGTACCTCTTCAGATGAGTTCTCAGGAATTTGCGATGCTCCAGCTAACATCTTGTAGAAGCCTTGACCCCTTACGATGTTTGTTGGTTTGATCTCAAGATCGTATTCTTGTAGAGTGGTAATCCAATTTGCTCTCTTTTCGCCCACATCCTTCTGTACCAAAAGGTTTCTTACCGCTGGAAACGGTACTACGACTTTGGTATGGGCTTTAAGTAAGAAAGGTCTGAAATATTTGATTGCTTTGAAAACAACATAAGCCTGTTTCTCCACGTCTGAGTAATTGAGTTCAGCACCTTGTAAGTTCGAGCTAAAGAATGCGATTGGAGCTTCCGCCTTCTCTTGATTTACTTGAGTCAAAATCGCAGCATAAGATTTCTCTGAGGCAAAAGTGTATAAGATGAAAGATTCTGAAAAATTTGGGGTAGCTAAAGATGGAGCGTTGATGATAGCTTGTTTGATCAAGTTGAATGCTTCGTGCTCATCTATG
This sequence comes from Pinus tabuliformis, assembly GCA_031772625.1. Lineage (NCBI taxonomy): Eukaryota > Viridiplantae > Streptophyta > Pinopsida > Pinales > Pinaceae > Pinus > Pinus tabuliformis. The sequence continues at coordinate 306,663,170 of CM062807.1, forward strand.
CCCCATTTAAAATTTGAATTCTTTTTTATCATATTTTGTAAAGGAGAAATAATACGTGAAAAATCGGGGACAAATCTTTTTACAAAATTGATTTGTCCAAGGAAAGATTGCATGGCCTTTTTGTTATGGGGTATGGATATTTCGGAAATTTCTTTGATTCTGTCAGGTTCAATGTGAATACCAGATTTCGACACTATGAATCCGAGCAATTTCCCTTCACTTAATGCGAAAAAAGATTTCTTTGGGTTAAGTGAAATTCCATACCTTAAACATCTTTGAAAGATTTGTTTCAAGTCTTTGAGATGGTCGCTTCGCTTCTTGGAGTACACTGTTATATCATCCAGGTAAATCACTACCGATTTATTGACCAAACCTTTAAACGCGATGTCCATGGCTCTCTGAAAGGTAGCGCCGGCATTGATCAGACCAAATGGCATCTTCCGATATGCGTATGTGCCCCATTTGGTTCGGAATGTGGTTTTTAACTGATCATCGGGATGTACCAGTACTTGATTGTATCCTGAAAATCCATCCAGGAAAGACATCAATTCTGAGCCCGCTACTGCCTGTAGTATTTGCTCCATAGGTGGGAGGGGAAAATTGTCTTTTTGACAGGCTTTGTTGAGATTCCGGAAATCAATACAGATTCTAATATCTCCGTTTTTCTTCCTAACAGGCACCATATTGGATACCCATTTGGAGTGTCTGACGGGGAAAATTATTCTGGCTCTCAACAATTTATTTAGCTCAGTCTTTATCTGATTTTCTAAGTTGGGGTGGATTTTTCTGAGCTTCTGCTGGACAGGTTTTTCATTGTCAATCATAGGGATAGTGTGTTGAATGATAGAAGTGTTGTATGTTTTCAGCTCATCGTAATTCCACGCAAAAACGTTTTTGAATTGTCTCAGAAGACGGATATATGCTGATTTTTCTTCAGGGGCTAGGCCGTGGCCTAGATTAACGTTTTGCGGCTTCTGATCGGTTCCTAGGTTCAGTAATTCATAGTTCAGAGTTGAACTGGAGAGTTTAGAATTGGCAGACCTTTTAAACCGACTTTTCAAATCATATAAATCTTCTAACTTAACCACCGATTTAGGTATAGCGTTATCAGTGCTATTTTGCTGAATTTGGTGATCATGATGGTCTTCGTCAATTATTTGATTTGAGTAGGATCCTTCAGAGGTAAGGAAATTTACAATGTCTGGATCGTCATTGAATACTCTCCAGTTGGTGATGTTGTTAGGGATGGATGGTTTAAAGATTAATTCTATTGAAAACCTATCGGGACTAAAATATTTGGAGGGAACCAGTCTAGAGGCTACGTTAGCTAACAGGTCTGCGCTCACATTTTGGAGTCTTGGGATTGACGAAATATTGAATGCTATGAAATGCGAAGTCAGATCTTGTACTAAAGATTGATAGTGCTTTAAATGACTTGACAGGCAATGTATGGTGTTACGTACTTGTTTGACGACAATTTCGGAATCTCCAAAGACTTGAAGATACTTAACATTCAAGCCGATTGCTTTGTATAGGCCTTGCACCAAGGCTTCGTATTCCGCTGTATTGTTTGTGCAATCAAACTCAAGTCTGCATGTAAGCATGGTCTTGTTCCCATCTGGGTTAACCAGAACGCATCCTGCTCCTGCTCCATCGTTAGATTTAGAGCCATCAAAATATAATTTCCAAAATAAAGATGTATTTACAGAATTATCTAAAAAATTAAAACACTTTGAATCATCAGTTTGGGAAAAAATTTCAACTTGGGACACAACTGAATTTTCTAAGTAAGGTGAAGTGTGAGCATTGAAATTGCCGAGGAAAGAATCTACCGAGTAATTGCCTATGATACTGCTGTTGTATGCTATTGCTTCGTTCTCTCCTTCCAATTCTGTCACTATGTACTTTTGGTGCAATTCTCGTTCAACCTTTATTTGATTGGGTTTGCTGTTGTAGGGTAACCACATGTGCGACCAGTCGGTTGAGAAATATCTGTGGAGTTTTTCGGACCAATCCCTGCTAAGAATTAAACCATAGAATTCAGGGATATCAGCTACTAGAATGTCGATAACCTGACATACTTTCGGGTTAGACGACAATCTTATGGTCACATGGTTAAGTTCACCAATCACTTCGACTTGAGATCGATCAAGTTGAACTATGCGCACTGCAGATTTTTGAGGTTGAACATTCAATTTGGCACATATTGATCTGGGTAGAATATTCGTTGAAGCACCAGAATCAATCAGGCAATTGTGCACGTTTTTATTGAAAATTTCATAAGTGAGGAGAAAAGGAGGAGTATGGGATCTTGACCTTCCTCCAATCAAGGCAATGTCATTCGGATCAATCTTATTGATCATGTTGGTTGGAGGTCTTCCCATGTTGTGGGAAGCTACAGCTGTAGGTAAAGATGTAGTAGCACGGCATGTAATTCTTTCATCATTATTTTCTGTTGATGTTTCAATTTGCTCAATTCGTAAAGAGTGATATTAGCCCTAGTATTTTTCATGTCATCGATAATGTTATACTCCATTTCATCTGACACTATCAGTTTTCTTGATGGAGGTGCTTGATCTGATTGGACTGGGCTAAATTGGGTCGCTCTAGCGGTTGTTTTCTTTGTTGCGACCTTATCTTTTGTTGCAGGGCTTGCGCCCTTCTGTTTAGGGGTAGTTTGGGGAGGATCAAGTTGATTTTTGCTTCGTGTGCTAACCGGAAATGCTTCTTGATCCTCTTCTTGTGGGAGGATGAAATCCCACATTCCTTGTAGTTCCACAACTTCTTCATCATCGGTCTGCCCTTTAGTGGTATTCTCTTCTTCTTCTTCTTCTTCAGGTTCGACGTTTGACACAACATTGGGTGGTTTCACCTCCATGGGAAGGTTTCTTTTAAAAGATCTGTAGGGCTTTTTTGAAGAAGTTTCTGCTACTTGCTTTCTTATGTCAATCATCTCGTTGGACATGGCCTTTAACACCTTTTGTAATCCTTCCATATCGAAAGGATCTTTCGTTTGCTTCTTCTTGGTGTCTTCTTTGAAAGAGATCTTCTTAGATTTGCGTTCTTCTATTGCAGATCTCTTTTCTAGGGCAACTATGCGTTTTTCTACTGCTAATGCCTCAGTCAAGTTTTCAACTAAGGTCGTCTTGTTTGCCCTATCTACGAAGATGGCCAAGTTTGATGGTAAGGCCGTGATATACCATTCACATCTTACTTCCTCACTGGGTTGAGAAGCAGCGAGAATCTTGTTGAGGATCTTGTTGAACCGTAAATTGAAATCTTTAATGGGTTCTCTAGTCTCAACTTTAAGATTAGATAGGTCATTGATCAATGTCGCTGTTGATCTGTCATCGCCAAACTTGGTGAGGAATTGACTTTGAAAAATGTCCCGACTTGTGATGGACCCGGAAGGTAACGAAAAGTACCATGACCCGGCTGTTCCTTGCATTGTGTAAGGAAAAAGTCGGACGACAGCATCTTCGTTGGTAACTCCGTTGAGATTAACAGAAAGCATGAAATTATTGATATGCTCTTCAGCTAGCATGCCTGTTTCTGGATTGAATTTAGGTAGCCACTTCTTAGGATGGGCCGGTATTGGGCTCAGGGGTGGAGGCATTAAAACTGCCCCAGGATTGTTCCATGGAGACTGGGCCATCGTTGAGCCGCTAGTTAATGAGAGTGCAGAAGACGGTCCCTGATGCTGAGAAGATGAAGGTATTATGATCTTTGATGATTGAAGAGGAAGTGTGGAAGATGGATGAGTGATTTGGGATGAGGATGTGGGTGGTTGACTTCGCGGTGAGGGTGTTGAAATGGATGAAGTGGATGAAAGAGTCTCACGGTCAGACTCTGGTGGTGCTTTCCTTGCTCTTTTCCTAGTAGGGAGAGGGAGTTCACTTGGTTGAATACCAAATTTTTCACTCTTCAATCTGGTCAGAGGGTGAGCAGGATTGTACTGTGAAGTCACGCTGCTGTTAGATTTATCAGACCTATGAGAAAAAATAGAGAATCCCTGGAGTTTACGAATCAAAGTTTGAATTTTAGGGGGTTCAATAATGAGTTGGTCTGATATATTGGAGTAGGTAGCAGCGGTGGATACTCGAGCGACTTCTAACTTCGGGTTTAACCGTAGTGGAGAAGTCGGGGGAGTTGATGAGGGTGATTTACTCTCAGAATGGCATTTAGATTTTGACTTAGTTGCCATTCATAGTTCGAGCCCTCCTTCTCGCGCCAAATATGTTGAGGGCCCCGAAATCGGGTCAACAACAAGGGGGATACCCACCCGGTCGGGAACGTGGTTGGCGGCTCCTTTCCCGTTTGGTGTAGCGGGTCCGACTGGGGATAATGGGACCAGCTTCCCAATCTAAAAGATGTGTGTGTGTGTGTAGATTTTGAAGATACTAATCTAAAGGTAATTTTAAACTAATTTAATTCTAGACTCTAAACTGACTCTATGCTACTGTAATCTAACAAAAACAACACATCTAATCTATACTAACACGGGGTAAAATTCTTTCATTATGCGATCTAAAAAGATTTCATACAACAACTGGTAATAAAGATCATTCAGCTATCATAAGAATATAAATCAATTAAGATGAACCATTCTGCATAAGAAGTTAGGCAAAACAGTTGTGAACAACATATCGCATAATTGGTTATTCATATGTCAAGCACAAACAAATGATTCCACCGTACAAAAGTGCCAAATGGTAATCCAGACATTCATACATTAACATATAAACAAATCAGCTGTATATCACTCTAAGAATATGAGCAGAAATTAATCAAGAGATAAAAGTACCATTTATGACTGATTTTCACTCACAAACTTCAAGCAATAACGATTCATCTCTACTTACTTCTAACATCTACTAAGAGTACAGAAGTGCAACATCAGTAGCAGACATTAAAATGCAAACATAAATAAATCTCGATCCATCCATTCATCAAAAACCCCCTTCGAGGGTGCAAAAGTGCATGTTCTGAGGACAAGTTTTTTGACAAATTTCCGGACCCTTCTCCAAATGCCATGAGAAGGGTTAAATACTACTAACTAACTAATCTTAATTACACAAATTTAGGGAACGGCTTCAAATGACCGCCCTTTTACTAAAGCAAATTTATTTCTAAAAATTGAATCTAATTTCTAACCGTTTCTGTATCTGCTCCTTAGTGCTGTAAGCAATGTGAGGTTCGTCTGGAAAGAGTCAGCTGGTTGTCTTTTCCTTTTGCTCGGGCGATGAAAGTAGAAATAAAAAAAGCTGGCACCTCTTTCTGACAAACTAGAAGATATTTTTGAAAATCTTCCTCTGGCTGGGTGTTTTTTGCTGTGTGTATACTTAGTATAACCCAGATTTCTTTCAAACTGATTGTGTTGTTGCTATTTCAGTTTCCGGCCATGTGAATGACTCAATGAGTTAGGGATTTCGTTGCCTGAACAATCTTATGTATTGAAAATTGCTTCCATTCTTTGTTCCAGGATTTTCTGAAGCATCATCCCTTTTCAGCGTTTTTCTTTTTGCTTTATCCAATCTGAGCTTCAAGATCTTTTGCAAACATGCTGCTTTTGTGCACCTTTGACTCTGAGTCTTGGATAGTCTATTTTCATCAGTGTCTATGGAGTGATACTCTGGAATCCGCGGCTCTGCTGCATGCGGCATTCATTTGCGAAGGCATCTCCTCTCTGTTCTTCAAGTATTGGCGCTTTCCCTTTTTCCTTGGATGTTTCCTGCATATAGATTTATATTAGTTGTTGCCTTACAGTTTACGCAAAGGAAAAGAGACATGACGAAAATATTGACATGAAAGCTTTAAACTCTAATGAATGCATAATCATGACACTCATAATGACTTGACTCTTCGAAAAACGCAACACGATCATCTTTGGATACTCAGGCGTGTAATCATTAATTTCCCTTAAGGTGCGCGCTCAATTTTGGGTTTACAGATCATGCCGGAGAAACTTTGCGATGAGTGGTTTCTGCGATTCGCATCACAGCAATTAATAGTCTCATTCGTCGCAGATTGCAAATCGCAAAATCGCAGTTTGTAGGATCGCAAATCGCAATATCGCAATTTTCATTTGCTCGTTGTGTGCTGCTTTTGCGACGTTTGCGATATGCGACGTCGCATATCGGCCGTCGACGATTCCTTTTTATTTTCTTTTAAGGGCTCTTTCAAAATATGCGATGCGATGAATTTCGCATCGCTTCTTTGCAGCTTATTTACGCGCATAGAAAAACTCTTCTCTCTCTCTCTGCGATGCGATATAGCTTTTAGGGAGTTAAATACAAAAATTTGGATAAAAATATTTTTGGGATTTTTTGTTAAGGGTCCCCCTTTGCTTGATATTATTGCTAATACTAAACAAAGAGGGGGGTTGTTGGTGACCACAACATGCCCCCAGCGCTAAGTTTGCCTAGGTTGAAACAAACTAAGACGAAAGACAAACAACCTGTAATGAAAGAAAAGCAACCAACAACAAAGGAAAAGTAGAAGAAGCTAGTGTCGGTGCGCGCATCGCCAAGGAAGCATACCGAAACATAGGCAAAGCAAAAGAAAGATAAGAAGCCAAAGATAGTAGTGGACCTAGAGGCGGAAGAATCCACAGGAATAAAGGATATCGATGCTGAAGAGTGGAACCCATGACGAGACTACCTAAGTATATCCCTCCACAGAAGGGAAAAGAAAAGGTCATGAAGGACCCTGATACTAAGAAGTTTACGGTATCCATGCCCCTACTACTTGAGCAGGTCCCCTCTGAAGGCCCTCAGCTCACGTAGATCCCATTGTTAAAAATCGAGGATTGGGACCTCGCAAACCATGCTAAATTCCCACATTTGGCAGTGGATAAATATATGTGGAAGGTCTATTATGAAGAAACAAGTGTTACAGATTTGGAGACGATGGACTAGGTCTGAGGTGTCGAGCACTTAGGGTTTCTCAATCTGTTGTTGGTACCACATTTTCACCACACCCCCATTAATACAATCCGTGTGCATTAGCTCCCTACACTGGTGCATGATGGGTGCTTATGGCTAGGGGCACCTATCCCCATAACATACATGTTGATTCACAAAATCATGTGGTTGCCCTACAAATGCATCAACCTTACCAAGGAGTTTGGAGGGAAGACTAGAGAGAAAGATATTGCAGACAAAATGAAGAAGTATTACAGCCTCCTCAAGAAGTCGCAAGGGTATTTCATTCTTTCCATAACAGACCAGGAAATTTAATTCACTGTCTAGATTTTAGAAGGGAAGGTTATGAGAAAATGTTGTGCGAATGAAGTTCTGAGTCCAATAGTTTCCCTTCTCGCACAGTGCATGAAAGGCGTACAATTTAATTGGTCAAGGTATCTTTTGTCAGGAGTTCTTAGAAAACTACCGAGAAGCCCAAGAAGAAACCAAGTTGTTCCACTATGCTTGGTTGTTGATGTCAATTATGCTCGTTCCATGGAGATTGTCAGAGGATAGCCAATTTCCTCCACTCGAGGAAGGATTGTCAGAGGTAGCGAAATTTGCCTCCTTATGGTCCACAAAGGATGCTGTGTGGATTACAAAGAAAAATACATTTGGAATCTTGTGGAAATGGATCTCCATATGGCAATCAATCAGTGTCTAAGGTTGTCCCGAACCTTGTTCACGCAGCTGTTAGCCTACGCAGTGTTCAAGGTTGACTTCCACAGAGTCTATATCCAAGCACAAATGGATCTAGAGAAGAAATGGCACCAATTACCCTATTTGGTGTTAGAAACGGATGTGCAGGAGGTCATAGGATTATGGCCTATAGAGTGGTGTGCCCCTTTAGAAGTAGATGTTGGAACAAGCACAGGCGCAGGAAATTCTTTTGCGCGGAAGAGAAAGGAGGCAGCTAAACAACTTGCATGTACCCTAGCAGAATAGATAAATAAGGAAGATGCAGAAAAAGCTCACATGGAGCAAGAATGTGTTGTTAAGGAGCAGGTAGAGCAAGAGCAGCATGATTCATAGATAGGTGATAAGTCACCTTCGCTAGAGACAGGCGCATAAGAGATTTTAGGACAAAGCGACGATGATGCTGAGGGGAATAACACCCCCTTCAATTTGAAATGATGTGGCACAGAGAAACATGGTGGAACACGAAAGTAGAAATATGATAGAACACGGGTTGATCCCATGGTATTAATAGAGAGTGATCTCGATGAGATTGACAATAAAATTTTGGACATCGCCACAGAAGTGCTGCAGTAGTTTAAGAAACAATACATGCAGATGCTTGGGGGTGTCTAGAAGGATCTGCGTGAGTTGTAGCTCCAAGAAGCCAGGATCCAGGAAGATGTTGTGAAAGAAAGCAACGTGTAAGCCAGTTTGGCATGAGGAAAGAATATAGTTGCGAAGCTGGCCTAGCCACAGGACGTGTGAGCCTTCGCTTTACCTGAGGGGTTAGTCCATGAAAAAATAGATGAACAACGTGTGATGATTCACAAAGTCACAAACATGGGACTGAACCTTGTTGCACTATCACTTGAGTCTTTACATGCATTACATCAAGGGATCGTGGAAGAGCTCAAGATCAGAGAAAAATGACCACTCACTGCCGTCAGTGAGTTTAAAGTCAACAATCAGCAACTGTTCATTGAAAAGATGCAGGCTATGAAGGAAAAGGAGGCCCTACAGGTACATACTTCATGTTTGGAGTCAACAGTAGTGGAGGCATGTAAGGCAGTTCCTAAACTTCACATCTCGGAGGATGCATAGTCGGAAGCGAAAATCAGAAAATTAGTCGTTGGTGTGCGTGAGGCTAAAGCAAAAGTTGGACGAGTAACTTTTGAGTTCAACATGAAGATTGCAGAGCTGAAATTAAATTTATAGCCCACGACTCCAACGAAGCAGCGTGGAGTCGCAATTCAAGAGGGCATGGCTACCTTGGATATTACAGTCATTGACTGTGCGACATTGTTTTATCAAGCTATGGAGCTATTGACCACTCTGTAGGAGGATCCAAACCTGCAAAAATTAAACACAAAGGTACGGGAGATGATATTCCAATATAATGAGGTCAGGGCGACTGTGCACACCCTAGCTCTAGCACAACGACTTGCCAAGTTACAGGAAGGAAAGAAACTACTAACACAGGTAGAGGAAACTCAGAAGAAAGAGGCCTTACTAAAAGTCAAGATGGAGCCTTGGTTGAATAAGGCTTATTAGATCACGCTCTCCATTCAAGATAATCTTAAGGGACTACAACATATGTACTAGATGATGAGGTTAGCAGTAGAAGGACTAGCCACTAAAAACTTGGTCGAAGAGTTTTGACAGGTAGCGGCATAGAGTGATGTTGAAGTTGCAGTGATCCAGGTGGAGCTGGGGGATCTTCGCAAAATGATCGCAGTGCTAGCAGAGTGACTCGAGGGCGAGTCATGATCTTTGTGTTGGTGGCCTGTTAGGATGGGGTCCCCTGGGTTAGATTGGGGTTAATATAACCCAAATTTTGGTACAATTTTGTAAATAATATAAAGTCTCCATGATTTGTGGATGTGGAGCGCATAGATGAATAGGATTCAAAGGGTCTTAACCTCTTTTTTATGTAAAGTTTTGAGCCAGTTTTGAGATTCACCCATGGTCCACGAACCATGGAATTGTAAGAAAAAAGTATATAAATAGTGAGTCTTAGTGGAAGGAAGTAGTAGCGAAGAACGAAAAAACGAAGAAGCAGAGGGAAGAAGGGGAATTGGGTCTAACGTAGGAAGGCTATGCTTCATGCGCTTAGAAAGGGAAATAAATGCTCCATAAATGAGTGCACAGAGGCCTAGGTAGATTCTGCAGTTGAGTGCATGGACCCTTGCAGTTGTGTGTGCAGGGCAGTTTTGAGTCTGTAATCTGTGAATTGAGATCAATAAAGACAAGTTTCTAAAGAATGATTGTGTATTTCTATTCATATCTATTTATGCTATGTGCCATTGATGAATGACTTGTCTTATGAATTATTGATTGAATGTTATGTGATTATCTTGAATAAGTCTTAATAATGTACGCAATGCATGTTTAAATATGTTCACGAAGACTTTGGTGACTCCTTTTATGTTTATTAATAACTTTAGTGGATATGCGTGAACATCATGTTATATTGATTTCGGATGTGCGTAAGTAGCTAAATCTATTGTTAAAGGTCTGCAATGACTGATCATAGACCCTTGCGAAGGTTTGAAGGATGTTTAATAGAGTTTCACTAAGGTTCCCTAAGGGTTTACCGATCTGTGTGAATGTCGATCCAAGGCGTTGGAAGACATCACACTAGTCTTTGGATGTAGAAACTTGGTTCTTGCATCCCCCCATACTGCTTCAAGCGAGACTACAGCTTGCGCTACGTTGGTTGTTTCTAAAGGGCCCAGTAGTGTAAGGTTTTTTTGGTTGGTGCAACTAACTCCAAAGCTGGGCCAAGACACCCTAAGCCAACAAACATCCACCAGATTGGTCTCTTCCCAACTTGTCCAGGGCTCTAGGGATTCCATCTCAACCCAAAACCTCTAGGAACCCAAGCTGTTCCAAGGTTCCAAAGATCATATCCCAACCCACAACTATATGGAACCTACGAACCAATCAGAAAACCAAATGGAGAACCCACTACACCATGGTTATCGAGGAAATGGAAAGGAAAGGTTGAAACCACTTTCACTCCAAGAAAATATTGATGCAAATGACAACAAATGAACAAGGAACCACATGTATATACCATGCATCCAAAAACCAGCAAGGAAATCGCACATGCAACATGTTACCTGCAAAGTATCCCTATTGTCACTGTTGATCCAACCTTGTCTTATGTTGCCTAGCAATTGCTTGCTTGTCCTTCGCTTTATTTCTCCAAGTCCAAGTGAATGCTAAAATGCTCCAAGAATGTTCTGAGTGTGAAAGAGTATAAGAGAGCAAAGCTAAAATTAACAAAAAGTTGTGAATTGTTTCTCTTATTCCTTTTTATCATTGATGTCTAATTTTTTCTTCATTTTTGTTCATTTTCCCCCTTATTTCCCTTGCATGAAAATTTGTGTCTCTTCACCTTCATTTTCTCCTATTTTCCTTTATTTTCATAATTAAATGCCATTTATTGCCTCTTTTCCTTTGTCAATTCCTTTTCCAATTACATAGCCATTAATAAACCACAAGTGATACCCACTATAATCTTTTCCCACCATTCAACTTGGAATATGTGTCCCATGACCTTGGTTTTATTTTATTTACATGGAAAATCAACCAGGGGTTGTTACATTCAAATTGTTGACATGTTTTTTGCATGGATTATATTAGAGAGATTACTATTGTAGCATTAGTGTGTGAGTTTTGTATGCCTACTAAATTTTTGTTAGGGATGGTTGAGTGTGTTGTAGATATTGTAGATCATAGATCATATTGTTGCTTGTGATTGGTGTTGTAGAAATTTGTATATGTTGCCATGGACATATTTGTTTGTTGCTATTATCATTTGCAGATGAGGCTGGGTTGATGTATTGGTTGAGATTGTTTTGTGGATATTGATTGTGTTGGAGAGAATTGTGTTGCAAGTGATTGTATTTAGTTGATGATATTAGTGTATGTTGTGAGTCCAGTGTGAAAATTGGATGAAATGAGGCTCATGATTGTGTTGATTTGAGGATATGGGACATAACTTAAAATAGATTAAATGAGGTCCATGATATGCACTTGAAGGTTGGGACCTTCAGTGAGCAAGCAGTGGCTTGCGTATTCATGGTGTGGAAACATCCATTAGGTAGTGACCTGAGAACTTGGGAGCATTGGCTTTCATCTAGTTGTGGTTTAATAATGTTTTGTGGATAAATTTCTTCTGCATACAGAAGTAATCTCCCTAGACCTAGTGGCTTAGCCTAGAAATAACCAAGACAAAATTATGATGCTTTCCTTATAGATGTTTGAAATATTGGATGAAAACCTGCTTGGAATCCAATGCAAGCTTCCTCCTTCTCTTTACTTTTTAGCTCCAGTGCCAACTCCAATTTCTATAAGTGGAACCCACAAATCATCCAAAACAAGCAAGGGAACCATTTGTACAAAATAGCATATACAAACATCTCTAAACAAGAAGTCAAGGATTCATGTTCTACATATGCATGAATAAGACATATTGTATAGGAGAAACAATGCACTTTTGTATTAATAATTGTAGGAAAAGATTACAACCCTTGCAAGCCTTGACCTTGTGAACCTTTCCCAACTATCTTGTCCTTCCTTTTCCATAATGGTAAGCCTTCAATCACATGTAAATCACATGGATGGATTATGGACCTCTAGACACAAATGAGTAGCATAAGGGGATAATCAAAGTCTCCAAAAGCCAACCCAAACTATATGGTAGAGGTTGCATTTGTAGGGTAAATGAGGTGGTTTTGGATTTACCATTTTAGGGCTTAGATCCACATTAGAGGGAGGTAACTTATAGGAGATAAGAGATAAGACCTTGATAGTAGGATTTCAAGATCTGATCCAACAATAAATAGTTAAAACCACTTTCAAAGCTTATAGAGAGAGAAAATTCAAAATTAATTTTTATTTTTCCTCATTTCAAGGTGTTCATCGCACTTTTTGGAAAGAAACCTGCACTTACCAGCACAAGTTTCATGTGTGAAAACTACACCATCGCAGGTTGTCTGAAAGACAAGTGCGTTGATCCAAAAAATTAGGGGTTTTAACCAATGTAATCCAAGATTCTTGCAACTTCTGGAAAGGGAATAATTTTGGCTTTGTAGGGGATGATTGAAAAGTGTCAATGGATGATGATAGATCCATGTCCAGGGCCATCTGTTTGGATGCGAAAAAATGACCTATAACAGGTTACCCCCTAAAGTACAAAGCCAGGAGAGATGGTTGACGACTAAATTGATTTACCATGTGAAAGTTATGGATCAAGAATCAAATGGTTAAGATCACCAATTGACTGTTACAATAAATTATCATCATGATATCACTATTGAGGTAGGCATACCCATACTCAATGTATAATCTAGTTTACATGTATAATGATCAAAGTCACATCCATTCATGAAATATTATGGACCCGTGCTTGGATGACTCTTTATATGACCATAGCCATCATACTTTGTAGATATTGTATGAATATTGAAATCATATCTTGGATGGATGAAACTAGATCTGGGGTCTTCTACCTCATCACTCAATAATACAAGTCTAACCAGGTAAATAGATGTGTTGGAATTGAAAATGGTAGACACCATCTAATTACTTGGAAATGATGAAAGTCGTTGACAAATGTGATAGGAACCATCATTAATGAAAATGGCCCTCAAAGTACTAAGCACAATCTATGATGCGTGGATAGATGAATTGAAGTTGAGCACCCCAAAAAATCTTCTATTCAAAGGCCAATGATGAGAACCCATCGTTGAAAGCGAGGAAGCTTTCCATTGAGGCGTGAAAGTCCCAAGGTAATAAACAGAGTTTCTAAGTCATTGTGTTGATGTCGATATGAAGTGACCCATCGTAAAAGAGCCTTAATGTATCCCTCATCAATGACATGAAATTAGTATCAATATTTGAGACATAATATGATGACTCAAAGCTGGTTCAAGGGCGGAAAACATGAAAGAAGGCTAAAGGTATTGTAGCAGATGCCAACTAAGAGTGGACTTCTCTTGAACATATTGGTGACACTTTTATGGAGTTGGTAGCATTAACTCAAGGCCTGTCATGAAGGCTTTCAATGAGGTGTGATCATTAGAGAGGCAAGTGGATTCCCCAACCCAAAGTAGTCATGAAGGTGAATGAGTGTCATGTTCAAGAGGAACTTGATGCCATAAACAGGTTTCATGTAATATTTCCCCAATTTCCCCACCATTTTTGGTAAGTACCTCTTTATTTTTTTACAAGCTTAAGGAGGATAACATATGCTTGACTTGTAAGCTCATCCTTTGGATGATTCCTTCCATGTATTTTTAACAAACCTTGGGAAGGAGTGGTTCAGTCTCATCGTGCTTAATGAGTCCTATGTTGTTTATAATTTACAAATCCAACGAAGGGGAAACTCGGCCCCTTTTTAATATGTAGAGAGATTGCAAAAGAGGTGAAAAGGAAAACTCTAAGAGGTTCCTTGTCATAAATTTAGTCCCTTGGGCCCGAAAAGGCATAAAACAATACCCAGGAGAACATTTTAGCTATATTTGATTAAAGTATTCCTTTTTCGTAAATAATCCATCCAATTTGAAAAAGTGTTAAACTTATAATACACAGACTTCCTTTCATTTATTTTAACATCTCGAAGGAGACAAGTGCTCGATAATATTTTCATATTTTGGGAGTCTAAAAAGAGCTTAAAGAATACTCCTCTTAGAGGAATGAGTGGTCTAAATGGTGGCGACTAGTTTCTGTCATGATGGAACTTCTTAAAACATGTAGAGGTCAAGAGGTAGGAAAATAAGACCACTCATCATAGTGATTCCTTCAGGAAAGGGTAAAACACCAAGTGAAAGTGACTGATCAGCCAAGCAGATGGTGATGATGGAATGAGAAAACCAAGGCTCATCTTGTAGAAATAGACTGATAAAAAGTGGAAATAATTAAGGGATAAAGTGTGGAATCCTTCTAGGGTAAAGGTAGAAACATGCCAAAGAAGAGGACAAGAGGTTCAAATTCTAGGTCTTGATAGGTCAAAAGGAGGGATTTTGAAAAGATAATAAAAATGACCACATAGATACTAAGACGATAGAAAGGTGATATACAAGGGAATCCATGATCAGGTAGGCTCTACCATCAAGCTATGATGTGCATAGATGGAGAACTAATTTCACAACTTGATGGGGTCGAAACTAAGGCACAATGATGGCAAACCAAGACTAAGCTTGGAATAGGTTTCATTTCTAAACGAGCTTGAAACATATAAAAACTATGATTGAAAGTGGTTTCATTTTTAAACAATCTTGAAATAGAGAAAAACTATTCTTGAGATAAGTATATTTCCCGCAACATAACGACAGAGGCAAGCCACCCTAGCTTCATTCTATCCACCAACTCTTCTCATGGACCTAGATAGACTGTTAGTTATTGATAGAAATATATTCACTAGGAAGGAAGGAAGAGGATCTTGTGATATGGGAGGATGAAATGAAGGTGACACAAAAAATAACTACGCTCATAGGTTCATTTCATTTTAATGCAATCTTGAAATAATAAAAGAACTATGCTCAGAAACTATTTACCTTGACCATGGATCCTAAGGGGCCAAGGCTTCAGGAGGAATACATGTCAAGGGCTTGATCATGGCTTCCAAGAGGTTTTCATCAGATGGAAAATAAATTCTCTCGAAGGTATCAAGGGATCCAATAGGGGTAGGAAGATTAGGCTCCAATTTTCCTAGTTAAATATTTATCATATCACCTGTTGGATCTGACTTAAAATAAGTCGAGTAAATAGTTAGAGGCTCTTATTCATCAGTAGGTTTAGGCATGTAACATGTTGCCACATAATTAACCTGTGGTGAGGGGGATACCTCTTGCATATTATGAACATTTAGGGAAGTTGGATGGTTAGCAATCAAATCAAGACCAACAAATGAAAGATGGTCAATACTCACAATTTTTCCATCATATGGGAAAGACATCACTTGAAAAAGTGTGGACATGACAATGTTCATAGTATAAACATAGCCTCACCCAAGGAGAAAATTGAAATCCAAGGGGCCTTGGACTACCATAACATTAATACAGACAAATTTTCCTTCTAAGGTAATAGGCAGCTGAGGAAGGATTCTTAAGGGTTCACTGGTTCTTCTGTTAAAAGCCAACAGATTCTTTCGACACAAGTTGAGGGGAACCTAAAGCTTTCCAAGAAGTTGAGGATATAATGTTAATATAAGCTCCTTTTCCTATAATAGTGCAACATATGTTCGTATCATAAGACTTCACCATGACTTGGAAAGGCATGTAATAAAGGAGATGAGCTTTTTTTCATTTGAATCCAGTCAAAGGAAATGACCTCATTACTTTGAGGGGATTTTGCGAGAATGGGAGAAATTCCCATTTGTTTGTAATTACGCAATCTAATTTGAGGAGCGAAAGCGCTCACCCGACCTAAGAAGGGTGAGGTAATATCGATCACGGAATAACCTATCTCATTAGTCGAATGAGGACCGGCAGGGTGAGGGATTTATCGCTCATCCATCATATGGGTGGCCCCTCTAAAATAAGTAACTAAAGGGTGGTCGAGCCATGCTTACGCACCCTAATAAAGTTCGTAAAAGATTGCATGATTCAATAGCCTGAATTCCCTATAAGAGCCTTAAGGTTTTTAAGGCCCGATCCTACCCACAGCCCAGGCACAACGACGCGATTATCAGGGGCGCGCTCTACCGCTGAGCTAATAGCCCATCGTGCAGGCCTCTGGGTATGGAGACCTACCCCTACACCAACACCAATATATTGGAAGAACCAATATAGAAAATAAGCTAATAGCCCATTGTGCAAAGAACTTAAACAGTATGAACTTCACTCTCAAAGGGGAGAGTACAATCGACTACAGATTGAATCAATTCGACTATGTTCTCAACCAATGATTGGTTGGAAAAGGACTTATGGGATTCACGCTCAGGGAGAGTGGGATTGACTGAAAATGGAGTCGAATCAATCACTTCATAAATTAATGGAGGATTGGGGGAGATTTTATGGTAACTAGTTGGAAGTTGTTGTTGAGAAAAAATAATGTTTTCCAACACTTTGGAGGCTTCAGACATATGAGGGAAAAGGTAATTTTTATGACTCCCTTGACATAACCTACAGGGAAACCTAAATTTACCCTTTTTCCCAAGAACCTTATTAGCACTAGTTGACCATTTTTCACTATAATGTTCTCCATAGGTTGATGACAAGGGTCGATGTGAGACTATGGACCACACTTCTAATATCTGGGTAATGTCAGGGAAATACATAAGAAGGTAGTCACCCTTACAAATATTGCAAGGGAATTTTACTTTATGAGGCTTGTTAGATGTTTTTCCGATATTAGCGATGGTTCTTTGAATGCCCCCTTGGTTATTTTTCTTCTTCTTCTTGTTCCTTTTCTTCTTCTTCTTAGTCTCCTAGTTACTAGCATCAAGACTTTCACCATCCGAGGAAGAAAAAACAGAAGAAGAAATAATGGGCAAAGAAGGAAAAGGGTCAACTTGAGGTTGGTTTTGTTCAGGTGGAGGACTTGGTTGTAGAGCAGTTTGGACATGCGAAACTGAGGAGGTTGAAAACAACCATACCAGTAAACCCATGGTTAATCAAGGAAGGGAAAATGTAACCATGTAAGGAGCATCAATATTTCCAAAAGGAGGAAAAGGACTAGGATTCCCGTCCAAGGGGTTTCCTTGAATGATAGACTCTGAAACTGTTTCCATCAGACTCAACATAAGGTCTACTAAGGAGTAAAAAGTTATAATTCAATCAAAGAAATAGTAACAGTGAAAAGGGTCACTAGTTATGAAGGGATTACCAGGTCACCATAAACTATAATATATCGTTAGGTACATGCAAGAAATCTCCTCGAATATTGTGTTCGATGTATCATAATGGAAAGGAGGTCAACTTTATTACCTAGGGACGGTCGCATCCTAATGGGGACTTCCAATATATACCCATAGGTATATGGAAGTGCAGTTTGTGGTAGTTTTGTCTAATGCATAACCATACGATGGGGACATTCCTATATGCTCATTGTATGTGGAAATTCAGCCTATATACCAAAAGTTACATGGAAGAAAAATCCAATATACTCTGATGTACATGGAAAACCAACCATCCTCGGGATGTAATGATGAAAAGTAACAACAACCCCTATGTTTAGAGACGTCAAAACACGTCTTCTAGCGTATACCATTAAGTGTGTCTTTAATGTTCAAATTCTCCTTAGGTTAATTGATTAATTTTAATGTTTATCTTTATTAAATTTTAATTTTCAGGGATCGAACCGAATTCACCTCAACTCCTAAAATGCAACTAACATGAAAAATGAGCTATTTTCATTCAATGAAGATCTAACTAAACAAAGGAAGAAGTTTCAAACAATGATGCAGAAAATGATAACTTCCAAAACAAGATCTTTCAATTTATTATTCCAATTCAAAAGTTAAAATCCCTAACGCATGAGAATATGATATTTTTTCTATTTCTTTCAATTTTCATTATAAAGGAAAAGTGAAAAATATGACTAGATTATTGAATAAAAACAAATTCAATCAGGTTTTTATTGCAATGAAAATTTCTTTAATGAATTAATAACCAAGACAAGTAATAAAAGCCTAATTGACAAGAATAATAAAGAAGAAAATCTTATCAAAAAGGAAATCACACTCAATTTCACACAAGTTGCTAACTTTACAGAGACCTTGCACATATCAGAGACTCAAGAAGACACTACAAATAAAACAGAATTCAAAGCAAGGCAGGGGAAATGCAAATTTTTTGCTCTTATAGGATCATGATAGGTAGTATATGGAAACCAATGCGATTCATCACACTTATAGAATGGGACATGTGTTTTGGGTCACTATGTCTCAAAAGAAAAAGTGTGATGGGATTAATTCTACTCAAAACATGTAAATCAAACCTTAACCAAGCTTGAAATTAAGCTTTCCTAAGTCTAATGATAGTCTAGAAAAGATAAAAAGTGTCAACTTCAAAGGTCCTAAAATACTAGGCAAATAATACCACTAAATAACATCTTGTCCCCTAGTGGAGTTTCCAAGTTGTTTTGTGCATAAAATCCTTCTAAGGACATAAGAAATCTCCCTAGGCCTAGTGTCTTAGCCTAGAAACAACCAAGAAAAAACTGCAATGCTTTCCTAAAGATGTTTAAAATATGGGAAGAAAACTTACTTGGAATCCAATGCAAGCTTCCTCCTTCTCTTTACTTGTTAGCTCCAACTCCAACTCCAATTTCTATAAGTTGAACATGAAAATCATCCAAAATAATCAAGAGAACAAAATATACAAAATAACATATACAAACAACTCTAAATAATAAGTCAAGGATTCATGTTCTACATATGCATAAATAATACATACTATATAGGAGAAACAATGCACTTTTGTATTAATAATGGAAGGAAAATATTACAACCCTTGTAGGCCTTGATCTCATGAATCTATCCCAACTATCTTGTCCTTCCTTTGCCATAATGGTAACCCTTCAATCAAATATAAATCACATGGATGGATTATGGACCTCTAGACATAAATGAGTAGCATAAGGGCATAATCAAAGTCTCCAAAAGCCAACCCAGACTCTATGGTAGAGGCTGCATTTATAGGGAAAATGAGGTGGTTTTGGATATACCATTCTAAGGCTTAGAGCCACATTAGAGGGAGGTAAGTTCTAGGAGATAAGAGATAAGACCTCAATAGTAGGATTTCGAGATCTAATCCAAAAGTAAATAGTTGAAACCACTTCTAAAGCTTCTAGAGAGAGAAACTTCAAAATTAATTTTTATTTTTCCTCATTTCCAAGTGTTCATCACACCTTTTGGGATAGAAACCTACGCTCACCAATGCATATTGCATGTTTTCAAAATACGCCATCGCATGTTGTCTTAAAGACAAGTGTGTTGATCCAAAAAATTATGTTTTTTAGCCAATGTAATCAAAGATTCTTGTAACTTATGGAAAGGTAATGATTTTGGCTTTGAAAGGGATGATTGAAAAGTGTCAATGGATGATGATATATCTAGGTTCAAGGCCATTTGTTTGTATGCAACAAAATGACATGTAACACATAGTCCAGTGGTGGTTGGGTGAGACTTATTGGGAGTGGTAGCTTCTAGCAGGTGGTGGACTACAAAGTTTAGGGAGTGGTGGCTTCTTGTAGATGGTGGCCTGCAAATTTCATAAAGGTAGTGGCATAGAGCAAGTAGTGACTCGTGTGATCAGCAAGTTGTGGCTTGTACACATGTGGTGAATACTTTCAAAGGAAAGGGGCCATTTTATTGACCCATCTTTAATATGGAAACATACACCATGAACCATCCATTTTTATAGCCATCACGATTGGTGAAGAGAAATTATTATGCCTAGGTTGAATGATGCAAGCCTCTAACATTTCTTGAATCATAGGCAAAACATAACTCTTTTGTGCATATGGATACTTGTGAGAAATATTGTTAGGTGGTACAATTCAAGGTTCCAAATGAATATCATGGTCCTGATCTCGAGTAGGTGGAAGACATCTACACATCTATCCAAATAACTTGGAATGATTGTTGATAATTTTTTGGAGATCTGCGAGAGCAAAGGATATAGATACTTGAACATCTAATGAACACAATTGGGAAATTACATAAATTTGTCCCTATTTTAGCAATTTTTTCATGTTATTAGAGTTTATCACTTTACAAGGTTTCCCTTGGAGATGTCTAAGCTCATTGTCCTTTCCTTATAAGGAAAACATTATGAAAAGATATTGAAAATTAAAGTCCATTGTTCCCAATGATTGTAACCAATGGACACTTAATACAACCATCAACACCACCCATTTACATTGCAATATCCAAAAAATACTTCACCATATTGATCTTAATACTATGGCACTTCCTTGAACAATTTATGGTACCTCAATCTACATTCATTACTTGAAATTATGGTGTTGGATATACAAAGAAATTAAGAATTTTTTTTCATTTATTATTGATGAAGTTATGGGCACTACCTAATCAATCAATATTGTTGCCTTATATATATATATATATATATATATATATATATATATATATATATATATATATATATAGATATATATATATATATATATATATATATATATATATATAGATATATATATATATATATATATATATATATATATATATATATATATATATATATCCTTCGAAAAGAAGCTTCTCCATGGTATTCATGGACTTTTATATTTCTTCCTTGTTTTCATTCATCTTCTTTTCCATTTCATCCACATTTCTCTTTTTTCAAGGTTTTCTTGAGAACCTTATAAATCCACTTTTTTTAACAAACTAATATCCATTTCATTAACTTTGTTCTATATTTGGGAGAACCTAAATTCTAAGTCTTCACTTTTTTCATGAGTTTGTTGGAAATATGTAGTGATACTGAGAGGGGGGTTGAATCAATATCACTTAGATTTAAATTATTTTAATTTTATTAATATTAAAAATAAAATCCCATCACATAATCAATCACCAACGTAATGCATAAACATTGAGATTAAAATGACAATTCAAACATGAAGAAGAAAAACTCGATTGCTTTTCAAATAGTCTTGTGAGGACACCAATCCTCTATAAGCACTAACTTACAAAAAAATCAGGTTCCAATATATAATTTAAGAAAATTAGGACACTAATCCTCTGTAAGCGTCAAATTACAACAAATTTTAGGCTTAGTAAGTGTTAAAAAAAAAGGTCTACCCTCCTAGCAGCATGTACCCAAACCAATCTAGATATCGACCTCTAAATTGAGCTTAACCTCCAACCAAAAAAAACTTGTCCTTCCACAAGACTCGACCTCAATAAAAATAGGTCTTGACCTCCAAGGGGGTTGAAATCGACCTCTTCTAAATAGAACTCAAACTTCATTAAACCAAAACCAAATTAGAGAAAAAAGGCTTCAAAAAGTGTGCCAAAAATCCTTCTACAACTAAGAAAATACTTCACAAAAGACTTCTCCCAGTTGGCTTCACTTCACTTAATGGTTCATAAGGTATGAACCTCAAATCCACTCCTCGTACTCACTAAAACTGAACCAAACTTGGTTGAGAGCTAGCTAGAAATGCTCCTCATGCATATTTATAGTGCATTTGGGGTCTATGGTATGGTTGACTTGTCCATTGGTTGGGCTGACTTGCGCAACTGGCAGTATGTATAATGAATATTCAAAAAATCATGTATCATCAACTGTGAGGAGTTAGAATGCATGCCATATATCGTTGGAATAGTATCAAAAGATGTTATTTGACTATGTAACTTTCAAATAGTAGTATGTGTAATGAATATTCAAAAAATTATTTATCCTCAACCGTGAGGAATTAGAAGGCATGCCATATATCATTGAAATGGTATCAAAATATGTTATTTGACTATGTAACTTTATATTTCATTTGGACATCCTTTGACATCAATAAAAACCATTTTCAATAGATTATTGTATAAGCCTTGAGGAGGATTAATTGGCATAGAAAAATTCTTTGGAGGCATAGTAATAATACTTCTATTTATCCTAACTTTCATTCACCAAATACAGATAAAAGCTATATATTCTAATCAAAATTTGTGTCATTTATAAGTTATGTTCTTTTAAAACCTTAATTTGGAGAAAAATATAAATTAATAACCTTTTTCTTGATAAATATATGTTGAAAAATGCAGTAAGAAATTCTCAATTTGATTTTGCCTTCATTAAATTGAGAAAAATTGAATTTCCACATCAAAAAACAACTTGGATGCAATTAAATTGTCTGAGATGGCTTGTGTCACCCAGTTTACTGAGTAAATTTGAGTTGGAGGAGTTAGAGTTCATTTAAGCATGTGTGATTGTTAATTTGTAGCAATCAAGGTTAGTTATCTCAAGTTTTTTTCAATTAAACTAGTTATAACTATTGAAGGAACTAGTGAAAGATCAGTTAGGTAGTGGGACTTTAGTCAAACACAGTGATAATCTAGTTAATTGATCAATCAACCCAAAATATCTAGTGCATGAAAATAATTCAAGTTCCTCGGGCTTGGTGGAGATTCCAAGGCAATGTAACATTAGTTGTAGAGTAGACTTGAGTGTACAGGTGTTATATGAAATCAGATGATCAACCTAAGGAATTGCGCAATCCATTGGAGAAATTCCTAAATAATAGGGGCCTAATTTCTCAAGGAAAAATGCAAAGAAATAGGAGCTCAAGTAGAGAAAAAACTTGATCAAGTCTGGGTCATATCCTTTCAGTGAGTAGAGAGATAGGTTATGAACTTACAAGTTGTGCTTAGTTGAGCAAAGAAATTGTAATACATCTATATTCATCATATTAATGTAAGCAGGAATTGGGGTTTTTAGCAAATTTATTTCCACATGAAAAATACTATTTAAATGTGTGTGATTTCTTATTGCATGTCTAAAATTTTTGTTCTAAATTGTGAATTGATGTCTGCAAAACAATAGAGTAGGTTTGTGTCTTGTGATTTTGGTTAAAACTTCATGAGAAGTTGCAAATATACACCATAATTTCTACATGGTATCAGAGAAGGATTCACATTAGAGCATAAATTTCGAAGTCGTTTACCAAGAGGTTCGAATTTGGAGATCATTGTAACGATATTTCTTCAGAATTGAGAAGATAGCCTTCAATGGGCTAAGGGTAGAGTATGCCTTGGAAGGAACCTCTAATTTTGTTGCATGGAAGGATCGCATGGAGGTGGTATTGGATGAAAATGGATTGCTAGAATATATCAAGACAGATGTTGAAAAACCACCAGAATTTGATTCCCAAAACCTTGCTTAGTGGAAGAAAGATATAGCCAAGGTGAGGAGAATAATCTTAGAGGGAGTATCTGATCACATTGTCTCAAATATCCATGGAAAAGAAACTTTGTTCACAATGTGGAAAACACTGACAGAATTGTTCGAGAATAATAGTGACCATAGGAAGCCAACGCTCAAGGATAAACTTTGAAGTATTAAGATGAAAAAGAATGACACTATTTCGTAGTATCTAGGCAAGTTCACACAATTTTGTGATGAACTTGGTGGGGTTGGTGTAAATTTTCTTGAAGAAGACTTGGTAATCCTAGACCTTCTGGGCGTCCCCAAGAGCTGGCATAGCTATCAAGATTCGATGAACAGGAGGGAAGAACTACTGAATTGGGAGCGCTTATGGTCCAATTTGGTACAAGAGGAAATAAGGCGGAATACCAGAGATGGGACTTCATCCAAGGGAGAGGATGAAGAAAAATTTGCATTGGATGGAAAGGAAAAGAAGGGAAAAGGGAAGAAATCTCAACCCAAACCAGAGTCCAACCAAAAGGGTAAGAAGAAATGTTTGTCAAAAAAATAAATGCTTCCATTTTCATGAATTCAAGCACTATGCCATGAAGTGCCCACACAAAAAGGAAAGAAATAAGACCTCAGGAGGAGTAGCAGTTGAAGCCTTAGCTTCACAGTTTAATCTTGAATCTACCCTTATCACATGCATGGCCAACATAGTGATGAGGAGAATTTGGTACCTGCACTCAGGTGCCTCATTCCAGATGACAGAGTGTAGAGACCTTTTCAGTGACCTAGAAGAAAAATATTTGGGGATGCACATCGACATGGGGGATGAAGGAAGGTATAGTCACCTTTCAGAGGGAATCTTTCTACCCCCTCAAGCTCAAGGATTTCATGTTCGTTTTGGGCCTAAAGAAAATCTCATCTTTGTTGCAGTTTTGGAAGATTGTGGTTATGATGTGGTCTTCAGAAAAGGAAAGGACTTCCTGAGACACATAGCCATGGGACAGGTGAAGCAGATCGGGGTTCGTGTGAAGAATCTGTATAAGCTAGATGTGGAATATTGTGCTACATTAAGAACAAAGGCGAAGAAGGTGTAGATTCATGATGTCAGTGAACTTTGGCATTGAAGAATTACCCATTTGAATCATAGTGCCCTAAATATTATGTAGTAGATAACCACAAGCCTCCCCAAATGAGCACTTAAGAAACAATATGTATGCAAAGGATGTACTTCAGGGAAGTACACAAAATACACATTCCATGATCGAGACAACAAAGCGCATGAAGTCCTAGAAATGATCCACTCTGATGTATATGGACCTTTCTCGATAGCCTCCGCTACCAGACACAAATATTTTGTCATTTTTATTGATGACTCCTCACGAAAGTGTTGGATCTTCTTCATGTGGAAGAAATATGATACATTCTCCAAGTTTGTAGAATTCAAGGCACTGGTTGAGAAAGAAACCAGTAATAAGGTGAATGCTCAGGAGTGATAATGGAGGTGAGTACGTGTCGAATGAATTTAAAAAAAAATGTGCAAAATAAGGCATTCGATGAGAGTTAACAACACCCCAAAACCTACAGCAGAATGGGGTGGTTGGGAAAAAGAATCGTAGCGTTCTGGGAGCTATGAGGGTGATGTTGCATGACCAAGGCCTACCTCTACACTTGTGGGCTGAGGCATGCAACACAACAATATATGTGCAAAACTAGAGGGCATGATTACATTGGAGGAGACTTTCTTAGGGAGAAATTTGAATGTGTCACACTTCAGGATTTTCGGAGCTTCTATTTACTGCCATGTCTCCAAATAATCAAGGAAGAAGCTAGATCTAACAATTAAATTAGACGTATTTATGGGTTACATAGAAACTCCTCACAATTACTTTGTGTACTTTCCATCCCTCATAATGACAGTTATACGAAGGCATGCAGAATTTGATGAGGAGAAAGTGATGTGGCGCTCTCTTGAGAGGGAGCTTTGGATCCTACCAAAATAGGAGATTTTAGCTCCAAAGGAGGAGCTTAAGAAAATTTTGGAGAAACCACAAATTGAGGAGAAGAGGGTGGAGACAACCACTTAAGTAGAACCATCCAGAGAAGGTAGTAAAAGAACCAAGGACGCTGAGAGACTTATGCAGGATGTGAGGGAGAATGTGGGTGCTCCTTCAAATTTGTGCAGGCAGAGAAGGTCACTAGATCGGTACACTAGCTACATGGCTTTAATGACTGAGCTTGTAGATATTTATCTTTCCTATTTCAAGGAAACAATAGAGAAACAAGTGTGAGTTGATGAAACGGTGGAGGAATACGAATCCATTTTAAAGAACAATGTTTGGGAAGTGGTCCCAAGACCAACATATAAATCAATTGTGGGTTCGTGATGGATTGTCAAGGTAAAGCAAGAAGCAAACAGAAGAATATATAAGTACAAGGCTAGATTTGTGGCCAAGGGGTAATCTCAAGTTGAAGGGATTGAATATGAGGAGACCTCTTCTCTTATAGCAAGGTACTCATCCATTAGATCAATTCTTGCTCTAGCAGTGCAGATGGGGTGGAAGATCCACCAAATGGATCTAAAAACAAAATTACTCTTGGAGTTATTAATGAGGAGGTGTACATGAAGTAACCAAAATGATTTAAGACTTTTTATCAAGATTCTCATGTGTACAGAATCAAGCGAGCATTGTACAGTCTCAAACAAGCACCCAGTGCTTGGTACACCAGGACCAATAGTTATCTCACCAGTTTGGGCTTCATAAAAAGTGAAGCGGATGAAAACATCTATCATATCTTCGTGGAAGGTAATTTTTTTATTTTTTTCCTTATATTTTGATGACTTTATTTTAATTGGTGATGAATAGTTGAACAAATCTTGCACGGAGGAGCTTGCAAGAGAATTCGAAATGAAGAACATGGGTCTCATGCACTACTTCCTTGACTTGGAAGTATGGCAAGGCAATAGGGAATTGTTTGTCTCTCAAGGAAAGTATGCAACTGATATACTACATAGGTTTTGCATGGAGAGTCAAAAACCCACGGAGATACCTCTAGCGACCAACTAGAGGAAGGAGGATGTCATTTTAGGTAAGGAAGTGGATGCTAACATTTATCAGAAGCTAGTGGGTTCAATGATGTACCTTGTGAATGCACAACCATATATGTGTTATGTAGTCAACCAGCTGGGCCAACCTATGGTTAGGCCAACCAAATTATTTTGGAAGGAAGTTAAGCATGTCTTACAATACCTCAGAGGCACTACCTAGCTTGGACTATGGTACAGACGGATAGAGAGAGTGAATTTTTTGGCTTCACAAGTGTAGATTGGGCGAGCATCCCATTAGACCAAAAAAGTACATCAGGTGGAATTTTCAGTGTTGGGTCCGCAACGGTTTCCTGGTACATGAGGAAGAAAAGATCTAGGGTGCTCAACTCAGTAGAAGCATAATACATGGCTGCAAATCAACCAACATGTGAGGCTATCTGGATGAGAAATATACTTATTAGATTGTCTTGCCATATCATGGATCCAATTTTGATCTTCTGTGATAATCAGAGTTTCATTAAGCTCTCTAAGAATATTTTTTTTACAATCGATCCAAGAATATAGATATTCGGTATCACCATTTACAAGATTGTGTGCAGAGGTGGATAATGTTGTTGCAGTACATTCTAATAGAGGAACAAGATGTTGACATTTTGACAAAGGGATTTTCAAGAGGGAAGTTCGAGTTCCATAGATGCAGTATAGGGGTGGTTGATAATCCTTTTCTTGATGAGAGGGAGTTGATAATCCTTTTGTAACGCCCGAGGCCCTTTTATGCTTTAAGTATTCTAGTTCGAGCGATTTCTTTTCAGAACTATGCATTTCAGAAATACTATTTTATAACACTTCCAAAAACTCTTTATATATCGGGGATACCCATTTCGGGACTTTTCATTATCGAAGCCTTTTGTATTTTGGAGCTTCTCATTTCAGAGGATTGCAATATCATAAGTCCATTCTAAATTACTCTCTGATATTCCACTCCAAATCTAACGTGGCATCCTTCACATGGTTTCCCATTATTTCACATAATGAATTTAAATGTAGTTTTAATTATCACAAAAGCATAAACATTTACATATAATTTTCTTTGGTATTTTCAATTTGTTCCAAAAGGGAATTTTATTGTAAAGTTAAATTTTAAACTAGCACTTATATGTTGCTAAGTATTGTCTTTGCTAATTGCTTGTGCATGTCCATTACAGGGAAAATTTTATTATCAACATTATGAATAGATGAAAAAAGGAGGGATAGCTAAGAAAAATATCCACCACAAAAATCGCCATGCAAAGAAAGAGATTCTGGACATACTAGCTCTCAAGTTGTCTACTATTCCAAATAGACAATATGATCCTACTTTTGTGGTTAAAAATTTCACTACTTCTGATAATCTCAGACAGTTTTCCCATGAGGTAGATAAGCTAGATAACTTGTTTGAATGATCTTCTTCTTATGGGGTAGTGTTAAGGTGAGCAGAAGAAAAATTGCCCCCGGTGAAAAATATTCAGTTTGAACAACACAAAGCTTCCATAATAGAAAATATTCCTTTGAATTTGTTACAGTTGACTCAAGAAAAGGTCTCAGTTTCAAATTTTCAGCTTGACAGTTCTTCATAATCAATTGTGTCTCCTCAACGAGATGTTGTCGTGATTTCTTCCACATCTCAAGCAAAAGAATTTATTTTTAATCCCAAATTGGATGAAGTATGGAAAGAGTTTATCCAAACTCTTAATTCAAATATGAATGAACCTCAGACTGTAAAGACTTCATTGCAAGGTAATGTTCATGATAGTTTTAAGAATTCGGAGCAGAGTACCAAAAAAAATGAAGTTACTGATAAGTTTCACATTGAGGTTATTCCTACTTTTTCTAACCCAGAGATTGTTCTGAAGATTGAAGGGATTCCTCCCTTGGAAATTTTCTACAGTCCTCAACACAAGGTTGTGGTAAAAATGGAAAGAAAATTGGATCAATTGCAGGCATCAGTGTCCAAAAATCTCTACTCTTTTGAAGTCCTATGGAAAGGGTCTACTGCAACACCAACATAAGAGTTGGGGAAACTGACTCAATTCACTGGTGCTTATGCTTCAGTAACCATTGATAAGATTGTAGAGTTTCAAGAACTTATGAAGGAAAAAGAGGAAAGAATCATCTTATTGGAGTAGCCTATTGAGGTTGAGAAATACAAAATCAATGAGAAATGGCTGAACCAAGTGATAGAGTTGCAACAAAAGTTTGATTCACTTAAGGTACAATACAATAAAGAGTTGTAGAATAGAGATGATCAAATCAAGGAAATGCAGAAGAAAATATAACTATTGCATGTCAGTCATCAACTGACATAATTCAAAAAGGAAGCTAAAGAATTAAATTCACTTTTCGGGCATCAAAAAAAATTCTTCTGCAATAAACTTGTGATAATTCAGGATCAATGTAAAGTTGTAGATTACCTTGTGGATCAATTATTTAATATGAAAATTTATTTTGAAGAAATGAATGAAAATATTTATGATTTTCTCACTTTGCAGGAAGGTGAAAAGGGTAGATCCTCTAATCTACCATAGATTGATGAGGCTCAGAAGATCATAATTTTTAGAGAAAGGGAAATCAGAATGAAGCAGGTTGAAGCAGCTATAAACAAGGCCTAAAATCTTGCCATATCAATGATTGAATTAGTCAACGATATTTTTCTACATTCTAATACCATTCCTAATTGCGTCGATTATACTCTTCCAAACACCAATATTTTATCTAAGACGTGGCATGAGCACAACAAGAAAATGGTCTCGATGATTGATCAATTGTCCAAAGTTTGTCTTGATCATCATTGGTAGTTTCTAGTGTAGCATCATAGACAATGGTTATTCCTCCAATGCCTATCCAATGTCACCAAGAAGATGCTTCCATCCTTGAAGAATGTTTTTTTACAAGTCATATGAGGATCAAGCCCAAACATCCATCGAAGCTTACCAGTTTGTTAGATATTTACAAATTGTGACACCTGACTGTTGGACAGCCTTCTCCCTAAGCTTATAAAGTTGTTGCAATTATTTCCTAGTTAGTACACAATTGTTGTTTATGTTGAAAAGTTTTTAGAATAGTTTAATTTTTTCCTTCATACTAAAACTATAAATTCCATCTCCGAAATGGAGAAGGGGTTTTGAATTTTTGCAAGAACATACTTAAATTGCACTATTGTATTTAAGTTTTTCTTAATATTAAGTTGAACCATTGACATTTCCATAATGAGCAGAGCTACAATGTATCAGGTACTACTATCCTATTTATCTGTGTGTTTGTTTTGAATGAAATTGTTTTATGTTATTCTTCACATATATGTGTGTAAGTTAATCTTTCATGGCCACTATTGATATGCTTGATTGAAATTTGATTTATATTGTGAGAAACGAGATCTCAAACATATGTGATGTTATAACAAATTAATTTAATTAACTATTTAATTAAATTAATTTTCTTTAATTAATTTATTATCATGATTGCATAATGATCTATATTGTTGTGTTAATTGTGACATCTTTGTAGCACATATGTCATCAACTTACTCGGGTATAATATTAAATTATAGTAGTTCTTATTTTGGTAACTAATACGAATTAGAATATATTATCGCCTTCCATCCCAATCCATATAATTTTGCTTAAGGGAAACTAGTCGCATAATTCTAGTTGGAGCCACCATTCAAACGGAAAAGGGTATAATTTAGTATCCCGAACAAGTGGTTTTCCCCAATGTTTATGAAGTCATTTTGGACTATGAACATTGTCGCGCGGAATGAGTCGATCTTGCGGACAAGATAGACCTTCCTAGAATCTATAGAAGACCTAACGACAAGCAGACCAACCAGACACTATCTTTCTCTAAATATGTTTCAATTAACAATAGCAAACAAAGGTTTCTAGGGCCTACCTTTGGTCCAACGCAAGCTTATGGATGCCCTCGCTCCTTTGATCCAAATGCGCTCCTTTTCGCGAATCTGCAAACACAAACAAGGCAAACACATTAAATAGCACCTGAAAAACCAATTGCATAAAACATATTTAACATGAAAGTCAAGGAGTCCATGAAACAAATAACATAAGATACTTGTTGAGAAAAACGAGTTTGATTGTATTAATTCAAAAGGAGAAGAACCTTACAACCTTTGCCTTGACGTTGTACAAGCTCCTCCCAGGGTCCAACAAGATGTCTCCTCTACTTTGACAAGTTTCACTCACTCTCCAATGGAACCAAGAGGTATGTGATCTCTCCTCTCAAGCTCAACCAAAGAGTCTCAATTTCACCAGCATTTACCCTCAAAATGTTCAGCTTCTAACCTCTCTAGTCCTCACCCCAATGCCTGTATTTATAGTGCAATGGAGGGAAGTTACTAGGTCCTCCTTCAAAGGGATAAAGCCCTCCTTCAAAGGGATCGCTCCTTTAGTCAAGGGATTAGCTCCTTCTCTTTTGGGATGCATGAACCACCTTAGAGCGAACAATCCACGTCAAAATTCCTTCTAGAAAACTCTAGAATTAACCCAAAGTGAGTTTTTTAAGATAAAAATTGCGCCTTTTGACTTTCACAGGGGTCCGCACCTGCACCGTTAGGAACAGAGCGGGTAGGTATGCAGCTTTTGTACACAGAAGGTGCGGGACCGCAGGTGACCATGGGAGAAAGTGCGGAACCAGAGTTACATTGATATTTAATGTCTTTCTCCCACTTCCAAAGCTTGATTTGAAGAGCTAAGGTCTTAGACTTGCTTAGGAGGACAGTACAAGTGATGATAGACCCATACTGACTGTAAATAATCATGGTGACGATATTTTTGTGTAACCGATTGCCCCCTAAAGTGCGAAGTCTGTAGTAGATGAGGATTTCATTTATCATATAGGAAGAGTGAAGTACTTTATCATTTCGAGGATTATCTTGTGGAGAGCCCGGTCGGAACCTGTAAAAACATTTAATGCAAGATATATATATGAGATCATATCATCGCTGAGGTAGGCATTCCCATACTCAGATCAAAACTAACTAGGAAACCTATCTACTGTCTGATACAGGAATGATCTTGTAAAACATCATAAGTATAGACTCGTGTGAACACAGTATGGATGCAGCCATCTGTTTATGAATAGTCCACAACATAATGAATACAAAATTCCTCGCAGCCTGGATGGTGGAAACTAGATCCAGGGTCTTCATTTCTATATCCCGAAATAGTACGATTCTATCCATGCGAATAAATGTGTTGATGTCGAACATGGTAGAAACCACTTGATTACCAGTCAATGATGTAAACTGTTAACAAGTGTGAGAGAAACCACCAGTGATGTCAATGGCTCTCAAAGTACCCAGTACAATCCATGAGATGTGAGTAGATGTGTTGATGTCGAACATGTCACGGAATCCTTCGATCGAAAGTCAATGATGTAAACTGTCGTCAAAGGCGAGAAACCTGCCATTGAGGCATGTAGATTTCAAGGTACTGATGATTCCTAGATCATCTTTCTAGATAATTTGCTGATGTTGATAGAAAGCGATCCGTCGTAGGCAAGCCCACAACACAAAATCATAGATCAAGTTGAAGAAATTTAGTTGCAAGGACTGACTTAGGGATGGTCAAGATGGATGACAGATATTTTGCAGATGAATGGCTTATTGGCAGTGACCTCTTAAACACATAATGACACAACAGATGGCTTGGTGACAATTGACCCAAAGTTAATACCCAGAAACCGGCTGAAGACTTTCAATGTGGTTTGATCAACTGTTAGGCAAAGGATTTCCCAACCCAGGTGAATAAAAGTGTCGTGTTCAAGAGTGGTTACAAAGTATGACAAACAGACTCATTTTCCTCTCTTTTCCCCCACCATTTCTGGCAAGTACCTCTTTATTTTTTACAAGCTTGAGGAGGATAACATTTGCTTGATTATAAGCTCATCCTTCGGATGAGTCCAACTTAATTTAGATTCGAACCCTAAGAAGGAGTGGTTCATTCCTATTTGTAATTGAACAGGTCCTTTACTGTGAAATTTTAACGAGTCCAGTATAGGAGAAACTCGGTGTTTTCCAATTTTAGAGAGTCTGAAAAAACTTAAGAAGACTCCAGGGTTGACCTTTTTTGTAAATTTGTGTCTCCCAAGCCCGAAAAAGTATAAAATAATACTTGAGAGAACCGCTTGATCTTTTACGACCAAGGAGTACTTTTTGTTATTAGTGTCACTGACTCGAAAAAGTAAAAAATCGATCAACGACATGTCGTTTTATAACCAATATCGAATTTGAAACAACAAAAATCCGGCAATCTTTTCATGTTTTTTACGGTCGGAAAAGAGCTATAAGTAGACCGTCTTTTAATTCCGTTTTAAGGAGTGTAAAAGAAACGCTCGGCAATCTTTTCATGTTTTAGGAGTCAGAAAAGGGCTTAAAGATGACTCTACTTGTTTTTTCGTTGAAAATAATAGATTTCGCCTGAACAATCCTGTATTCTGCACAAAGACACAAACATTACTCATACCTGTTTGAAATGGATAAAAATGTCGTAAAATACCTTTTCAAAGTGAAACATAAACAAATTTGGAATTCATTTACTCAAAAAACTTATAAAAAGGGGTTTTGACAATTCATTTTTACCGTTCGAGTTTGGGTGAGAAAATAGTGCTTTTGCTTAGAAAACTTCCCGTGAAGATTGTGGAAAATCCAACCGTCGGAATCAAGCGCCATCTTCTCCAGGTAATCCACATCATCTTACTCTTCATTTTTAACTGTTTAGTTTTTTGATTTAGCCCCTCATTTTGTTTTTTGGGAGGGTTTTTAGGCGCAAAACCCGCGCGCAGGGGTCCGCAGGTTTACCATTGTGGACCCGCGGACCCCGGCTTTTTCTCCATTGGGAAAAAGCTCGGGGTCCGCACCTTCCGTGTAGACAAAGTGCGTACCCACGCACTGTGTCTAACGTGGAGGGTGCGTACCCCGCTGCAATGGTTTTGGACCCAAAATTTCTCAAAAATGGACCAACCAAAAGTTTTTCTAGCAATCTAATTAATCTTTATTCTTGATGCAGAGAATATATCATGCTAGATTGGCGCGAACGGGAGCATGAGGATGTGGATACCGCCGCATGGAATCATCAGCCTTCACTTGATGCTTTGAGGGCATGCGAACTGTACAAGTTCTGGACCATTCCTGGCATGAGGGCTCAGGTAGATTTCTTACAGTGGCTGGTTGACAGGTGGAGCATTCAGGACCAGTGTTTCTTCATTGGTGGGCACCGGCTCGAAATCGAGCTGGAGGACATTTATTTCTTGACTGGTTTGCCTAAGAGAGGCGAGGACTTGACTCTATACGGGACTAGGCCAGGTGGCCAGTCTGTTGATAGCCTCCGGCTAGAGTACTGGAACAGCCAGGCTAAAGACAAAGGGATAGACATAAAAACCATATCCCATCCTGAGCTCATGGTGATTGCGTTTACTGTCACCAGACTTTGCGGAGCTGCCGCATTACATGTTGCCACCGGATCCCAGATGCGTATGGCAGTTGATTGCTTTCAAGGCACCATCTTCAACTGGTGCAATGCTGTGCTGGCCAATGTGAAAGGCCAACTGACCAGGACCAAGAGTGGACGACTAAAGACCTTTGGTTATGGGGCTTTGGTCATGAGTTTTGGCCTGGAGAGGGTTCCTATGATGATCCCACAACATCTTACTGTTGGAGCTAGGCTTCCTCGAGAGCCCAGACTGATGCAATGGGTTGCAGTCATGGCCCGTCACCCGGACGAGAGGACAGAGGTTTCTCGGTTCAAACCTGAGTATTTCCAATGGTTGGAAAACCAAGTTTTTGCCATTCAGGATTTCCCTTACGCTGGGATAGATTTCCGTGGTGACCCAGACATGGCTCTTCCACCAGAAGAGCAGTGGGATGAGTTAGGTAAAATCCTTTTCAACTTTTCTATTTAATTTTTTTTTTTTTTTTTTTTTTTGCATCATCTCAAAACTGATAGTAAAAATTTAAAATGCAGATGTGGGTCCACAATGACCAGCCGCTCTCCGGCCTTTCGAGAGAAAACAACCAGTTGCACCCTTGCCAGCCCCACAAGACGAATCAGTAGAGGTTTTGGCCGAGTTGGAGAGCCATCTTGAGCGCTTGACAGGGGATATTCTTGAGACCACTATAGATGACATTCCGCGTCGACTTCAGCGCTATGTGATTGGAGTCCCGGGACCTTTTAGGAGGTTCCTTTGCAAGGTGGCCAGGGCAGTGGTTTCTTATAGAGATCATCACCAGTGATAGGATGATCACCTTTCGTGGGCACATGTGACATTTTTGTTTTTTGTACTTATCATTTTTGCCGATCATAAGGTGTTTTTCAACCTATGATCGAAGATGATGTATTTTTTGACACACTCCTATATATATATATATATATATATATATATATCACTCTTACCGGCTTATCTTGTAAATCATGTTATGGAATGGTTTTAAATTTACATGTATGATTATTGCAAATGTCTATTTAACATTCGAGAAGCAATTGCATCTGCTAATGTATTTAAAGACCTTGGAATATGATGATATTCAATGTAATGAAACTCACGTTCCAAGAGACGCACTCTCAAAAATAATCTTAATAACACTGGATTTCTAATGGCATACACTCTATTAAGCTGTAATACAACGAGTTCAGAATCTAACCTCACTATCAAACTCCGAATCCCAAATGAAATAGATTCAGATAATAACTCAATCACTGCACTATACTCTGCAATGTTGTTTGTTGTTTGACCGAGGCTTACCCCATGCATAGAAACTAACTCGTCAGAGGGTGAATAGATAACCCAAGCTGCGGAAGAAATGTTCCGTGTACTACGACAAGCACCATCAGTAAATCCAATGTATGTTTGGAGAGGCATCGACATCTGCAATATCAAGAGTAAAACCAAGATGAGCAGGAAAAATGACGAAAAACACTCTCTAAGCTAAGCACACTTTTTAAACTAAAACACACTTGCTAGAAAGAAAAACTAACCTAACTAAAAATCTGCATACCCATTCTTTTAAGCATAATACCTCTTCAAGTAAAGACCATTTCTGGGTTTACCTAAAGAGTCCCCGTCAAAGTCTACCAACTCATAGGCCCCTTTTGCTAGCTTTCGCTTGATAATATAGGGCCCATGCCACATAGGAACGAATTTTCCAGCGCCTAATTTATCATTAGCTTGATCATACAATAACACTAGGTCTCCTTCTGAAAAATTTCGAGGGGTCACATTTCGATCATACTGAGCTTTCATACGTTTTGCGTGAGTCTCGATCGCCAATGCAACATCACGTCGATTCTCATCTAATTGAGCTAAGTATAACAAACTCTTTTCCTCTTCGGAAGTAGCTGGAAGTAACTCGATGGCCATTTGCAGTGACGGGATTTCGCACTGAATGGGTAACACGGCTTCCAAACCATAAACTTGTTGGAAGGGAGTGAACCCTGTTGATGTTTTTACTGAAGTTCGGTACGCCCAAAGCGCTGAAAATAGCATGTTGTGCCAATTCGACCGATGAATCCCAATGATTTGTCGGATCATGATAACTAAAACTTTGTTGATGGATTCAACCAGACCATTCGCTTGTGGATAATAAGGAGTTGAACTATCGTGACATAAACCAAGCTGGCCTGTAAGTTCGGTCATCATAACTTTTTAAAAATGACGCCCATGATCAGTGATTATGGCTTGTGGGACACCAAACCTAGCAATTATATGATTGAACATGAAAATTGCAGTTGTCTTGCCATCTGCCTCGAATGTAGGCATCGCCTCGGCCCACTTAGTAAAATAATCTACCGCAAGGATGATATACGCATGCCCCCCGGCTGAGTGAGGGTTACATGTAATAAAATCGATACCCCATTTGGCAAAAGGACCAACGGCAATTATAGGGTGGAGAGGAGCAAGTGGAGCGCGCATCTTTCGATCAAACACTTGACAGTTGCGGCATTTTCTAACCGCAGTAATACAATCTTTAAACAAAGACGACCAGAAGTAGCCAACGCGCAATATCTTTTGGGCTGTGGCATACCCAGACATATGACCGCCACATGCTCCAGAGTGACAGTCATTTAAAACCTTTTCAGCTTCTTCGTGAGTTAAGCAACGTCGAAAAATAGAATCCGCCCCACGGCGATAAAGAGTATCTCCAATAATTTTGAATTGTTGGGACTGGAATCGAATTTTCTGACGTTCCGACTTTGAAACTTCGGTCTGAAAGGATTGGGTCTGGAGATAGACGATGATATCCCCATACCACGGATCTAAAGTGCTGATTAGAAACAAAGATTCGTCCGCAATGGGCTCCTCTGCCACAGTTTCTGTGTCAGCACGCGGGAAGTCACACATTAACTCTGCAAAAACTAAAGATTTCTTAGACTTAGATTTCTCAAACTCTAAGTCAAACTCCTGCAGGATAACGATCCATTTAGAGTACTTGCCCCCTAGTAATTGTTTGGTCAAAATGTAGATCATAGGGTTGCAATCTGAAATGACTGTAGTTTTGCGTAGTAAAATGTAGTGACAAAAATGTTGGATAGCTTGAACAGCTGCTAATGCCAATTTCTCCACATGTGAGTATTTTAGCTCAGTTGGATTTAACGTGCGACTAAGGTAATATATCACATGTTCCGTTCCGAATTCATCTTCCTGAACTAAGACCATTCCAATGGTGGAATGGGAGGCGGCGAGATACAAAAAGTAATCCTGGTTGTAGTTGGGAGGATGCAACAACGGTGCATGGGTCAACGCGTGTTTGAGTGCATCAAAAGATTTCTGAGCTATCTCATCCCAAGAAAATTGAGTATTTTGTTTTAACAACCGTGTAAAACCCTTTGTAACCTCGGCATAGTTAGGAATGAATCGTCGTAAAAATTTTGCTTTCCCCTGCAAACTTTGGAGTTGGCGAAGACTCGAAGGAGGAGGCAAATTGATAATAGCTTCGACCTTCGAGGGATCAACGTGAATGCCTGCTTTCGAAACTACAAATCCCAGCAATCGACCTGTTTCTATACAGAAGACACATTTGTGTGGGTTCAACTGAATACGATAATGCCTACACCTCATAAAAATTGCACGTAAGTGGACGAGGTGGTCAGCTCGATGTAATGAATGAGCAGGCAAATCATCGAGATACGGTTGCACAATGTGTTTGATGTCATGAAACGCATAAGACATCGCCCTCTGAAAAGTTGCTCCGGAATTCTTAAGCCCAAAAGGTAATTTGCAATAAGCAAATGTCCCCCATGGAAAAATGAAAGCCGTTTTTGGTTGGTCGGCAGGTAGAATGTTGATTTGATTGTATCCGGAAAAACCGTCCATAAAGGAAAATATTTTGCTGCCGGCACAATCATCAATGATTTGATCGATATAGGGAGTTGGGTAGTTGTCATTTGGACAAGCTCGATTAATTTCCCTATAGTCGATGCATATTCTTATTGTTCCCTGTTTTTTGTTAACCGGAACAATATTGGATACCCAATCTGTTAACGGGATCGGATAAATGAAACCTGCTTTCAACAGTTTTTCAACTTCCACTTTAATTGCAGCAGCTTTTCGTGGGTGAATCTGATGCAAACGTTGCCGGACGGGTTTAGCATCCGAGTAAGTCTTGATCTCATGAACAACAATCGCGGGATCAATTCCTGGCATTTCCTCATAGGACCAAGCAAACACGTCGCGGAATTCTTGAAATAGGGCCTTATATAACTGGATTTCGTCATCTATACACGAGGCACCTGTATGAATGTTCTCAACAATTCCGGGCTTAACCAAAATGTCAATGGGAATAGTTCGAGAGATGTTTCCCAAATTTAACTCTGAATCGGGATGTTTCATTGGATTCTGAGGTTCCTTGACATATTCAGTCGTAAACATTGATGAGAAATCATTTTCAAAACGATCATCCTCAGGTAAAAACGAAGATCTGTGATGGAGATCTTCCCATGGTAAATCATCTACACATAGGATTTCACGAATTTGCTCATCAGAGTGAACAAGTTCAGAAAACGTAGTTAAATCTGAGGTTGATGTGAAAAGTGATTCCTCACGGACCACATTCATTAAGTCATTTTCGGTTGAACACGTGTCGGAAAAATACTGCACGGCTTCATAAGAAATTTCATATGGACTCAAAGGCATGGAATTACCAAATGAGTCTATCTCAGATTCAGAAGGAACGATCCAAGGATCGTCATAAAAAATGGTGTCTGATGTAATCATATGAATGGTTGCAAACGAAGACGATGCGTTGATTGGAGGAAAAGGAAAAGTTCCCAGTAAACTGGCATCTTTAACTAATCCTACTCCAACATCCTTATATGGGATAGTCGTTTTACCAACATGTTGAATACTCTCCGAAGAGGCTGGGTCGGATGAGAAGTAAGCCAGCTGGTCTATCGTAACGATCTTTCCGTTATGTGGAAACTTTATGACTCTAAAGACCGATGAAACGACCGCTGTCATAGCGTAAGACCAACTTCGACCCAAGAGAAGGTTGTAGTCTAGAGGGGCATCAACCACCTCCACATCTAGACTAATGGTTTTTCCTTCAACCCCTATAGGCAAATCCTGTAAAATGCCAAAAGGATGAAACCCACGGCCATCAAAGGCCTTAAGAATAGTCGGGGATTGATTTAGTGAAGGAGAACCAAGTGATCTCCAACACTGTATCGACATAATACACGTTGAGGCTCCCTCATCAATTACAGTCCGATGAATAGGCCTGTTTTTGACTATCACTGGGATCTGGAAAGCCATTTGATGAGGCAACCGTGGTGTACTATTTTCTAGGTCAAATATTATTAGGTTCGGGTCCTGAACATCAACAGCTCCTATAGCCGACAAAAGTAATTTACGCTGTGCTGGGCATGATTGCAACACTTCCAAAGCTGACATTGCTGAGGGTGAAACAGCTAAATCCTCAACAATGTTATAATTCTGAGCCACTCTCGCATGTGGATTGAAAGCTGACTTTCGAAGTATACCCTTGGTGGGCGGTTTGATTACTAAATCTGGATTAGGTTTCTCGATCTGTAGTGGATCAGAACCGGGAGCTGAGGTTGATGGATTAGAATGAGAAGATTCTGCTTCTTTGCCATCAACAGGACTTTTACTACCATAATCTTACGATCGAGTTGCAATCCTTACATGGGACATCATCAATATGTGTTCTTCATTGGCACTCGAGGAAGAACCTATCATCTTGCTATCTTGATTTGGAAATGGATCCTTCAAAATAGCAGGAGTTTGGGAACCTTTGACGATCTTCGCAACCTCTGCTCGATGAGGGCAGTCTCTTGTAAAATGTTCTTCGTCACAAATGAGACATGGATAATGAGGTTTGCGCTTTTCATCATTGGATTCTGCCTTTTCAGATTTCTCTTTTGAACTTTTGTCCGTTTTATTCTTCTTCTTTCCTTTCTTCTTTCCACCGGATTTTGATTTAGTCGTAGATGATTCTACAACGTGAACATCGGCGGAAACCTCTGCAGAAGAATCTCCTGTCGGGGAATCAGGCAAGGTTATGATAGGAGAATAATTCTTGGAAGACTTCTTCTTACTTTTAGTGTTAACCGTACCAATCATACCGTCAGCGGCATGAGATCCCGAAGGAGCTGCGGTGATTTGATTTGACTTGGGAAGATCGGGGATCTTTTCGTGTAACGTACCTGACTGAGTATAGACCAAGTCAAGGTACTGTGCTTGAGCAATCACTTGCTCCTCAGTAACAACTCCGGCTTTAGCAACATCTTCAGTGATCCTTGGCAACAAAGATTTTACAAACCACTCAGCCAAGATTTGATCCAGAATAAATACCTTCACTAAACATCGTCGACGTCTCCACTCATGAATATGATCTGAAATGTACATGGATGTCGATTGTTTTAGCGAAGTTAATAATTCTGTGCCATTGTCATATCGGACTGGCAACTGGAAATGAGTTAAAAACGAGGTAGCTAACTGACTAAAATTATAAAAAGTTCCTCGCGGTAACTCAATGTACCACTTGGCCGCAAGACCGATTAGAGTGCGCTGGAAAAGTCTAAGACGGATCGAATCATCTGTGATGGAGTTAGACACATACCAGAGATGGTAAGTCATCACATGGTTTGACGGATCCTCTCCATATTTACCTTCGAACTTGGGAATGTCACTGGGCAACTTGTTCGGCATTGGCGGCCAAAACGGAAGATAATTAATTGGATCGTTCGTTAGGCGCGACAAGTCTGGTAGGTCCAAATTTGCGATAAACGGTAGCTGCCGATTAGGATCCCTGAAACTCTGGGTCATGAGACCAGCCCCAGGAGGAGGATATCCAGGATAACTAGGAATAGGAATCGCGTTCGGGATATTGTATCCTCCTGGAAAACTAGGATTAACCGGACCATACTGGGGTTGTTGAGGTTTTTGATAAGTGTACCCAGGATACGGTTGATACTGATAAACTGGCTGCTGGACAGCAGGACCGAATTGGTACTGTCCCTGGTACGGTTGATAAGTGAATTGTGGTTGACTTGTGACAACCGTACTTAAACCAGGTTGTCCTACAGGCATCTGAACTGTAGTTTGAATCGTAGATCCAGACGGTGGTAAAGATGTCTGAGGAGTAGATACAGGAACAGTAGAAACCGGAGCTATCGATACTCCAGAAGTAGGTGGGGTAGATTGAACAGATGTTGCGGCAGATGCAGCAGTCGTTTGAGATGGAGTACTAGGCGCAATAGGCCCAGACTGAGAAACTACCAAAGGTATAGAAGTTTGAATATTAGACTGGACTGGTTGCTGGGGTGAACCAGAAACTAAGGATTGTCCAATTTGAGATGACAACTGTACATTTGGCTGCAACACCTGTTGAATTTGCGATGGATCCCACACTATGTTCATTCCGGGGTACTGACCCATAACAGGTTGAGAATATTGAGGACCATAACCGGGTTGAGGGTAGGTTTGATAATTGAAAGGTACATTTCCCGTCCCTTGAACATAAGATTGACCTTGGGGTGGTTGGAAACCTTGGTTCGAGTACTGACCTTGGGGTAGATACCCCTGAGGCATGTACTGATACTGAGGTTGACCTTGAGGTATAAATTGATACTGGGGTTGACCTTGGGGTACATATTGAGTCTGGGGTTGACCTTGAGGAATGTATTGTACCGTAGGCACGTACTGTCCTTGAGGTTGCCCCCCAGATGCAAATTGTGTACCGTGAGGTTGCCCCCCAGGCGGTAACTGGCCACCTTGAGGTTGAGAATTGGGAATAGAACCTGACATCATAAGAATGTCTTCTACGCTCAACGGCTTTGCACTATTACTTCCAGTGAATAACCCTTGTTCAATGGGTTGAGGAGATGCTCCCGAAAAAGTACCAGAAAGTGACTGATACCCAGAGGGAATAGAAGGACCGCCGTACAAAAAAGATTCAGGCGATTGAGTAAACATGGACGACTGACCTGACATATTTACGGGAGTATAAAAACCCCTAGGTTGATAAGGAGTACGAGGTGGTGAAAAACTTAATACTAGGTTTTCCAAATAATTAGTTAAAGAAAGATACCAAGAAGTACTTCTAGGTGGACTGTAAAAAATTGATTCACGCTCCCTTAGATCAATAACAGGTTGATTTTCAGGGATAGGGATGCCTATTTCTTCTTTCGGAGCAAGTTCTTCAATAGCTATCAAACCAGAAGGAAGATTTTCGGTGATTACTCTTTCTACCCTAGGTGAATTAGGAGCACTAGAAGTTGGAGAGACAAACCCCGATGTTGGAGTA
Source organism: Pinus tabuliformis (assembly GCA_031772625.1). Taxonomy (NCBI): domain Eukaryota; kingdom Viridiplantae; phylum Streptophyta; class Pinopsida; order Pinales; family Pinaceae; genus Pinus; species Pinus tabuliformis. The sequence goes on from CM062807.1 coordinate 306,705,506, forward strand.
ACAGGTTCAGATATCTCAGGTTCTTCACCTATATCACTAGTAGATGAAAAGCTACCAGCAAGTTCGGAAACCGAAATAGCTTTAGGATTCTAACCTGTTTCTAGAGTTTGGTAATCAGGATGAACAACCAACGAAGACTCTCCTTCTTCAGGTGATCCAACTTTACTGCCACTAGGAGTTACGAGGACTTTCAAGCCTTCAAGATGGCTCGGGACTTCTTCAGGAGGTTGGCCCCGAAGTCTACGGGACTTCCTCAGTAAATCGGCCATGGCTACAAACTCAGGAGACTGGTCCCGAAGTCTACGGGACTGTCTCGGTAATTCAGCCACAGTTAAAAACTTTTAACTACTTCACACGCAAAAAAAGTAAAATCTCAATGAAAAACACCTAAAGCCTCTAAAGAACCAAACAAATTTGAATCACACGCCTAAAGAATCTAGAGATCAAACACACACAAACAGTAACTTTCCGGACCGAAAACACTAGTTGGTGATGAAATCCAACCTCGCAGAATTCAGTACAGAAATGGCGGTTGGAACAGTTACCCCGGCAACCTGCTTAATGAATAGACTGGACCAAGTTCCTCCACTTAACCGTCTCGAGTGAAGTGAACCCCCCAGAAAATCCAAGTGAGTCTAGCCGACGTCTGCTCCAGGTACAGTGGGATCTTCCCACCACTGTCACCTTAAGAAGAATCCTAAAGAATATGGTCACTAAAGCTACCAACTGAGACAAATACACCTGGGGGAACAGTCTACGATCCGATACGCATGCAAAGGCAGAGTAGCAAGCTCAATCCCCTTGAAGGCTCCTTGACATAATCCAAGGTTTACCAACAAGTGACCCCAGGCTCCTCGACAATGGTTAATCCGAGGTTTACCGTTTTTAATACGTGAATATCTAGCGTCGTTCCCAATGAAGAAGGATTGATTCCCACACTGGTTCAGACACGATCTCGTGCTTCTCCTTTAAGAGGAGATTTCCCAGAGCATAAATGCAACAATTGGATTTCTTCCTACCACAAGATACAGCTACTTGTTTGTTTTTACTGTCTTGGAGAGTTAATTACTCTCCTACTCCAAGACACTAGCCTAAGCTAAGTTGGTGTATCAGAGCCCTAGAAATAAAATGTTGCTAAGTAATTTTTACTTTAAGCGTTAATTTTAGTGGTTGTTGTTTAAGTCAAGAGGTGGTGGAGATGAAACTCGTGGTGTAAAGACTCGACTCGAAATCACTAAAAAGATGCACCTAAGATGATTTAAACAATCTTTCTCTTCAATGAACTTCTAAACTAAGGAAGAGTTCAAGAATGCAAATATTTTGTAAACACAAATCTTTCTCAATTAAACAAATTAAAAGAAGAGCTTTTCCCTTTCCAAGGCACTCAAAAATGAGACAACTAGTTATTTCACACAAATTTCCCTTTTCTTTTCAAAGCACTCAATCACTACAAAAACAAACTTTTCCAAAAGAGATTTTTTTTTTATATTTTGTAAATAAAACACTCAAAACTAATAAAAATGACTAACTTTGAGAGCTACAAACTATAAAAAGCTACTTGAAGTCAAAGCCTACTAAAAGTCTTTTTGAGGATGTTTTACTTAGCTAAATGTGAGCTAAGGATTAATTATGCAGAATCACAATTAGTCAAAAAACAACCAATCTTTCGTTTTCTTTTTGTAAAAATGAAAATTCCAAACTTTCAACTACAAGCTTTTCGAAATTTTGAAATGAGAAAACTCAAAGCGAATTCCTCAACAAGGGGAGATTTCATAAATGGTCAAACTCACAAGAAGACCAGTAGACACCAAGGTAATCTGAGGTCCCTAGGGCTTCTAAGCTCAGAGCCACTACACAACCAAAAACGAAAAACAAACCCAACAAGCAAAATTCCTAGGAATTTCACCTAAAACCCTAATGCTAATGAAATCAAACCAAGGAAAGTTTTTGACAGGGAACAAGCAGGTCTGGGCAATGGCTAAAACCTATAAACAAATTCTAAACTGATAAAAAGAGGAAAATTTAAATTTTTTCAAGTTTTTGACAGGGTACGCAGGCAACTTGTTTACACAGGTGCGTCTACGCTCTGTGCACAAAGGAAAAGTGCGTACAGGTACGCACTGTGCCTAACTCAGAGGGTGCGTACCTCTCCCAAAACTATGAAAAATGAAAACTAACTCAAAATTAACTAAATTCACCCAATCCCACAATCATCAAGTCAAAAACAGAAACCGGGAAAACAGTTTCTCAGGTCAAAGTATAAACAAAGAAAACAATCAAGTCCCCAGTGGAGTCGCCATTTTGTCGCGCGGAATGAGTCGATCTTGCAGACAAGATAGACCTTCCTAGAATCTAAAGAAGACCTAACGACAAGCAGACCAACCAGACACTATCTTTCTCTAAATATGTTTCAATTAACAATAGCAAACAAAGGTTTCTAGGGCCTACCTTTGGTCCAACGCAAGCTTGTGGATGCCCTCGCTCCTTTGATCCAAATGAGCTCCTTTTCGCGAATCTGCAAACACAAACAAGGCAAACACATTAAATAGCACCTGAAAAACCAATTGCATAAAACATATTTAACATGAAAGTCAAGGAGTCCATGAAACAAATAACATAAGATACTTGTTGAGAAAAACGAGTTTGATTGTATTAATTCAAAAGGAGAAGAACCTTACAACCTTTGCCTTGACGCTGTACAAGCTCCTCCCAGGGTCCAACAAGATGTCTCCTCTACTTTGACAAGTTTCACTCACTCTCCAATGGAACCAAGAGGTATGTGATCTCTCCTCTCAAGCTCAACCAAAGAGTCTCAATTTCACCAGCATTTACCCTCAAAATGTTCAGCTTCTAACCTCTCTAGTCCTCACCCCAATGCCTATATTTATAGTGCAATGGAGGGAAGTTACTAGGTCCTCCTTCAAAGGGATAAAGCCATCCTTCAAAGGGATAGCTCCTTTAGTCAAGGGATTAGCTCCTTCTCTTTTGGGATGCATGAACCACCTCAGAGCGAACAATCCACGTCAAAATTCCTTCTAGAAAACTCTAGAATTAACCCAAAGTGAGTTTTTTAAGATAAAAATTGCGCCTTTTGACTTTCACAGGGGTCCGCACCTGCACCGTTAGGAACAGAGCGGGTAGGTACGCAGCTTTTGTACACAGAAGGTGCGGGACTGCAGGTGACCATGGGAGAAAGTGCAGAACCAGAGTTACATTGATATTTAATGTCTTTCTCCCACTTCCAAAGCTTGATTTGAAGAGCTAAGGTCTTAGACTTGCTTAGGAGGATAGTACAAGTGATGATAGACCCATACTGATTGCAAATAATCATGGTGACGATATTTTTTGTAACAAACATTTTTGGCACTAGAAGGAGGGCTAATGGACTATGAATGGAAAGAAAGTCTCATTCTAAAACTAGAGTTCATTCTAAGAGTCACTCCCCCTCAAAGTCTCCTCCAACTTCCAGATCGCATTTCAAGTCCCATGATTCTAGATCTAAAGTTGTGGAACCATCTTTTAAATATCCTAGCCTGATTGTGAAACCAATTGGTGAAACTTCCATGCCTCTTCCACTTAGCCTTCAAAAGCTCTTGAACTTCAAACTTTAATACAAAAATTGGAAGGAATTTCCATTTCAAGAGAACCAACCACTCAAACAGAAATTTCTGATGATAGTGTCACTTCATCACAAAAGTCTTCTAGAATTCTTACCAAATCACAAAGTGAGAAGCTTGGAGTTAAACCTTTTGAATTTCCATTAACGACCTATAAGAAAAAGAAACATATTTTTGGTATTGAGTCTTCAACTAGTGATAACATTTCATCTTCTCCACCTCATACTCCCTTTATTCAACTGATTTCTTATCAACCTACTTTACCTTCTTCTTATCACCCTTTGTCATCTTCTTCCAATCATATTCCTCCTCCATAATTAACCAGTGTTATTGTTGTCAGTAGTACTATAGGGGCAACTTCTTCAAGTTTTAATACTTCAACAACCCCTACATTAAGTACAACTAGTTTTGGACTTATTATTATTCCAAGAATGGAAAATAGACAAAATAAACTATGGAACAATCCAGGAGCAGTTGCAAAGACACCTCCCCTGCACCCTCTTCCTAAACATCCAAAGAGATGGTTGCCAAAATATAACCCAGATGATGTTTTAATTGCAAAGGAAAATCTTCACAATTTTATGTTGGAAATCAACCTTAACGGGTTTTCGAAGAGGATGTGGTTTATAGACTATTTCCTTGTACATTTGAAGGATCAGCAGGGTCCTGGTATTTTTCCATGCCAGCTGGATCAATTATCGATTGGGACACATTCGAAGAGAAGTTCCTTAATAAATTTGTGGATAATAGAATGATTGCTACTTTGATTAATGATCTATCAAATCTTAAAGCTTCCCCAAATGAGAAAATCAAATATTTAATTCAAGTTTAATAAATTATTGAATAAAATCCAAACTACATCTAGACTTGGTGTTGATGTTCATATTGAAAGGTTCATTGAAAAAGCTCAAAAGATTTTACTTGCGGATAATATGAAAGAAGCTCTGGCTGTCGAAAAAAGGGTATCAACCCTTGAGAAGAAATTTGTCGTAGAAGAAAGAAAATAAGCAAAAAAGTTAACTTTCAAAGAAGAACCCAAGAAGAAAGCTTTGAAAGATCCTTTTGATATGGAAGGTTTGCAGAAAGTCCTTAAAACTATGTCTCATGAGATAGTAGAGCTTGAAAAGAAGTTTATTGAAACTTCAAGGAGATATTATAGATCATTTAAGAGGAATCAACCTCCCCAACCTCAAACACCTGCTCAAATATTGTTAGGATATTCCGACACATAGGATATAGTTAAGTTCAACTTGGTCTAGCATAGAGTTAGGTTAGAGTTAGGTAAAGTGTGTTTCTTTACCGTTGTACATTCTGTAACTTACAATCCGACGGTCACGATATGTAGTGATCCGACGGTTCACTCTCACCTCGGTATTACCGACACTTGATCCGTGGCTTGACACCCGATTGGTCCATGAGTTCTATTTAAAGCGCATGGAGGGTCATTGTTCGGGTAATCTGTGCATGAGAGAAGCTTATGTAAATTTTCATTCTTTGATTAATAAATTGTCTGTACCCACGTTGGGACAGGCCGTGGACTGTTTCCCTCCTTACACTCTGAGGGTTTTAACCACGTCAAAAATACTGGTGTATTGATTTGAGATCTGGTTGTGAGCGGTGTCCTTTTGGTATTCTTTCTGAGGAACTTACCCTGTAAATTCCTACATGGTATCAGAGCTATTTGAGGGCCGCGTCCGTTGGTGATCCAAATCTGAAGCCGGTAGAACTGCATGCGGCTGTCGTTTCCTAGATCTGCTGTTTCTGACTGCTTTCGGGCCGAGAGGACTGCTCTGTTGCGTTCGGAGCATCTGTTTCAGTGAGGAACCCCTTTCGTTTCACGCGAAAAGGTTTCCGGTAGCCCTAGCTGCGTCATTTTTCAGATCGGGAGGTATACAGTGTTTTTTGCAGTTTACTGTCATTTTCTCTCTGCCTATTTCGGTTTCGGTTTATTTAGCCTTTTTTTTTCCCGGATCTATACCTTTCATTTCTGCGTATGCTCTTTGCCCTGCGACTCTGTGCGATCTGGGCAAATCAGAAACAGAAAGAAAGGATTTTTTTTCATGCGTATGCTCTTTTCCCTGCACCTTAGTGTGATCTTGGAAAATCGGAAACATTGAGAAAAATATTTAGTTTTTCGGTTAAAAGCTAACTTTGAGATTTTTTTTTAAAATTCTAGTTTTTTGGCTAAAGCTAACTTCGAGCCGTAAGGTTCGTTTTTCTTTGCATATTCGTGTTGGGTTTTGTGTTTTGTGTTTTGTAGGGGAAAAGAGCCTTCCCAAGGCAAGCACGCAAATCGAGGCCCCCCCCCTCTCTCTCTCTCTCTCTCTCTCTCTCTCTCTCTCTCTCTCTCAAATATTTTGTATAGATCAATTGGTTCAAAGACTTTTTAAGAGAGTAGAGGTCTTGGGTTCAAGTCTCCATTTTGTGGGGGCGGATTTTTTCATTCCCGCACATTCGCGCACTTTGCCGGCAACGTCAACAATTTTTTTTTCAAAAAGCCATAACTTCTTCATCCGGAAGCCTTTTTCAGAGCCGTTTTTTTTAAAACCGCCTATTTTTTCGAGATCTATCCATTGGACCACTTACTTTCAGCATCTTCAGCTTCAGTTTTTTTTCAAAAAATGGAAAGTCCATGCCAAGTCATTCTTGACAGCACTAACTACTTCCAATGGGTAGCCTACATGGGAGATTTACTTAGAGGTAAAGGTCTCTTCAGAATAGCCACAGACCAAGAGAAGAAACCCAAAGATGAAGACAAGGCCGAAAAATGGGAAAAAGACAAGATCAAGCACGTGGTTTGATAGGAATGTCTGTTTCTCCTGATCTTAGATTCCACATTGCAGAAATTGAAACTCCTCATGAAGCATTAGAAAAACTTGCTAAAGTTTTTGGGATTAAAAATGAAATTAGAGCCCATCAACTTGAGAATGAGTTGCTTACTTTGGATCCTAATAATTTTTCTTGCATTGAAGATTTCTTGTCCAAATTCAAGACCCTTAGATATCTCTTGGAAGGTGTTAAAGTTAAGAAAGAAGATGGTAACCTTATTTATTCCATCCTTACTAAGTTGGGACCAGCCTACTCTGTATTTGTTTCCACTTTCCATTCTACAAGGGAAGCTTTCATTTGTCAAGGCAAAGACTACAAACCCCCTTCCTTTGACTCCTTTTGTGATTCCTTAATAAGAGAACAAGAAAAACTCTTACACCTTGGTCTTCTTAATCTTGGAAACTCTTCCTCGAAAGCGTTAGCCGCCCAGCAGCAACCAAATTCAAAGAATCCTAAGAAGTCTTATCCTCAAAGGAATGGTCCTAAACCAACTCAGCCTCAAGATGAAAGATCATTTCAGCAAAATGACAAGACCAATAAAAACAAATGGAAGAGGACTGACAGACATTGTAACTTTTGTAATCGAGATGGCCACTTAGAATCTAAATGCTTTAAGAAGATGGAAGCCTTGGAAGCCGCAATGAAGAAACATAACATCCATGTGGAGCCTACTTCAACTTCAACTTCCGGAATGGCACTTTCTGCATGTCGTTGTCAATCATCTCAGTCTGGTTATGCTTTAAATGTATCTTCTTCTTCTTCTCATTCTCATGAGTGGCTCATTGATTCTGGAGCCTCTTATCACATGGCCAAAAACCAAGCCATGTTTTCTTCTTTAAAAGATTGTAACACCAAAAATATATATGTTGGTGATGATAGATCTCTTAGTGTTGTAGGGACTGGAACTGTTCATCTAGACAATGGTCAGTTTAATGATGTATTATGTGTTCCAACCTTATCCTCCAACCTTCTATCTGTCTATCAGATAACTCATTCAGGTGAAGGCAAAATTGTTGAATTTTCACCTCATGATGTTGTAATCAAGGATCTAAAAGATCCTAAACAGATTCTAGCTACTGGTCTTGCTGATGATTCCACAAGGTTGTATAAGTTTCACAACTTTGGGTCATCAAATCTTCCCTCAGCATTTGTTGCTCATAATGATGAAGTGAGCAAACTTTGGCATGAGCGATTTGGTCACTTAAACTATCGCTCCCTTCAGCATCTATGTAAAGAAAATATGGTGACAGGTCTTCCTATGATATCTTGCAGAGATGGTGTTTGTTCCGGATGTGTACTCGGAAAACATCATCGGGACAGTTTTGACAAACGTGCCTCTTGGCACGCCTCAGCCCCTTTACAGCTTGTGCACAGTGATTTATGTGGTCCTCTTCCTGTTGCTTCATTCTCTGGTTGCAAGTACTTCTTAACCTTCATTGATGATTTCTCCAGACGCACTTGGGTATACTTCTTAAAACTCAAGAGCGAAGTATTTAACACTTTTTTGGCCTTCAAAGCCTTTGTTGAAAAACAATCTGGACATCAAATTCTTAAGCTACGAACTGATAATGGTGGAGAATATGTTAAAAACACATTCATCAACTTTTGCACTGAAAATGGAATTCAAATGCAACATACTGTTCCATACACTCCACAACAAAATGGTGTAGCTGAAAGGAAAAATCGCACCTTAAAGGAAATGGCTAATTGTATGCTGCAATCTAAAGGACTCAGTCTTAGTTTTTGGGCCGAAGCAATTAATTGTGCAAATTATATAATCAATCGCACTCCTACTAAGGTTCTAGAGAATATCACTCCAGAAGAAGCTTGGAGTTCCATTAAACCAGATGTAAGTCACTTTCGTGTGTTTGGAAGTGAAGCATGGGCCCATATTCCAGATGAAAAGCATAAAGCTTTAGAACCTAAGAGTGAGAAATGCACTTTTGTTGGATATTCTGAAGATGTAAAAGGTTACAGACTTATTCCATTTAAGTCCAAAAATGTTATCATTAGAAGAGATGTAAAATTTGATGAAAATAAATCGGCCTGCGAGCCTAGTCCGGCGGATGTGCCACCTCTTCCTATCTCTTCTACTTTTGAAAACATTTCTTCTTCAGATGATGAAAGTGAGGATGACAATCCTCCCCCACCTTCTCAGGATCCTCAACTTCCAAGATGGGTCCGTGCTACTCGAGATGCAGCAGGTGATCTTGCCGGTGATCCTACAGATCAGCGACGTACACGTTCTCAGTTTGAAAGAGCCTCTTCTTTACTGGCTCAAGCTCCAGTAAATCATGATCCTGACACTTTTGCAGAAGCTTCAGGCCATCCACATTGGGAAGCAGCTATGAATGAAGAATATCAGTCATTGATGACAAATGATACATGGGATCTTGTTCCTCTACCAACGGGACGAAAACTTGTAAGATGTAAATGGGTTTACAGAACCAAGTATGGACCAGATGGCAAAATTGATAAACATAAAGCTCGTCTTGTTGCTAAGGGCTTTTCACAGGTTGAAGGAATTGACTACACTGAAACCTTCGCCCCTGTTGCCAAAATGAACTCTATCCGCCTTGTTCTTTCCCTTGCTGCCTCTTTAAAATGGGAAGTCCATCAAATGGATGTTAAATCTGCCTTCTTGCATGGGGACTTGCAGGAAGAAATCTATATGGAACAACCCATTGGCTTCATACAAACAGACTCAAGCCTTGTGTGTCGACTTAAGAAATCCCTTTATGGTCTCAAGCAGGCTCCTCGGGCCTGGTATGCCAAAATGGATAGCTTTCTTTTAGAATCTGGCTTTTCTAGGTGTCATTCTGACAATACTGTCTACACCAAGAAAGTGGGTGACTCTCTTATCATCCTTGTTCTTTATGTTGATGATCTTATCCTTACTGGTAGTGATCCCAACCTTATAAACCATGTGAAGTCTATCCTTAAAAAGAAATTTGAAATGACAGACTTAGGACACTTACACTATTTTCTCGGTCTTCAAGTCTTGCAATCCAAGGAGGGTATTTTCCTTTCCCAGTCCAAGTATGCTTGTGATATTCTTCGTCATTTTCACATGGAAGACTGTAAGCCAGCCCCTTCTCCCTTTCAGTCTGGAGTCAAACTTTCAGTCTCTTGTTCTTCTCCTGAAGTTGATGCTACCTTATACCGTCAACTTGTAGGAAAACTCTTGTACTTAACCCATACTCGTCCTGATCTTTCCTTTGCTGTTGGCCTTGTTGCTCGTTTTATGCAAAACCCCCGTGAAAGTCACTGGAAAGCAGCCAAAAGAATACTTCGTTATGTTCGAGGTACAGTACAGTTTGGGATTCATTACAGTGCCAAAGCAGCTCCTCTGTTAGTTGGTTTCACTGATTCTGATTGGGCTGGTGACCCTGATGATCGGAAGTCTACTGCCGGTTATGTCTTCACTCTTGGTTCAGGACCTATTACATGGGCTTGTAAGAAACAGGCTGCCATTTCTCTTTCGTCAGCAGAAGCAGAGTATCGTGGTGCCGTGGAAGCTAGTAAGGAAGCCTTGTGGCTTCGTCAGATCCTATCAGAGTTTGGCTTTGAGCAGCAGCATCCAACCACACTTTGGTGTGATAATCAAAGTGCCATTCAGCTATGCAAAGATCCAGTCCAGCATCAGCGCAGCAAACACATTGAACTACACATGCACTTCATCAGAAAGCTCATTCATGACCATGCTCTTGAAGTGCAATATTGTCCAACGGATGATCAGGTTGCAGACATCTTCACAAAGGCTCTCACAGAGGCGAAGTTCACTAAACTTCGATATATGCTTGGAGTTCAGGAAGTTGTCACTAAGGGGGGATAGGCTCTAGTGCCTCCTTCCTTCTCCTATTGTGTCATATTTGTAAATCCTTCAATCCTATCCCAAGTTGTTCTTAAGGGGGGATGTTAGGATATTCCGACACATAGGATATAGTTAAGTTCAACTTGGTCTAGCATAGAGTTAGGTTAGAGTTAGGTAAAGTGTGTTTCTTTACCGTTGTACATTCTGTAACTTACAATCCGACGGTCACGATATGTAGTGATCCGACGGTTCACTCTCACCTCGGTATTACCGACACTTGATCCGTGGCTTGACACCCGATTGGTCCATGAGTTCTATTTAAAGCGCATGGAGGGTCATTGTTCGGGTAATCTGTGCATGAGAGAAGCTTATGTAAATTTTCATTCTTTGATTAATAAATTGTCTGTACCCACGTTGGGACAGGCCGTGGACTGTTTCCCTCCTTGCACTCTGAGGGTTTTAACCACGTCAAAAATACTGGTGTATTGATTTGAGATCTGGTTGTGAGCGGTGTCCTTTTGGTATTCTTTCTGAGGAACTTACCCTGTAAATTCCTACAAATATCCACTGCAGACTCAGATGAAGGAGATGAAGAAAAAGGAACAACATCAGCTAAAGAAACAGAGGAAGAATAAATACTAGAATCTCATGGCTCGTGGGATTATATCCTCACCACTTTGAAGAATGAGGTAGAAGAACAAGCTCTTCTAGTTAGTACCTAAAGTAAAGGATCCACAAATACCATACAACAAGAAAAAATAATAAAAGTCCCAATAACTCGACCAAGGAGAAAGGTATGTCTAAAAAATCTTCTAATCAGTCTGTTGATCCTACTCCGAGTACATCTAAAACACCTTCTTCTTCTTCTTCTTCATCAAAGACTTTAATAGTTTATTATGCCATTGAATACAACATAGTAGAGGACATGAAAAATACGAAAGAAAATATTTCCTTCTATGAGGTTAATAAATTAAAACAACATCAAAAGTTATTACTAAATGAGTTAAATGTTGTTCTTGCATCCCCGTTGCCCTCAATTTTTGTTACTTATAAAGTCTCAAAAGGAAAAAATAAACCACCTCATGTCCCCTCAGATAAATTGGATTCTTCTGATGCAATATTGATTGGAGAGAGATCTAATTCCCCTACTCCTTTTCTTTTTACTTTTGAATTTTTTAACAAAAAATTTCATAACTGTCTAGTAGATTTGGGTGCTTCTTCAAATATCATGCCTTATTCGGTATGCTTAAAATTAAATATAAAACCCCAGAAATATTTTGTGCAAATTTTTCAGCTGGATAGAAAAAAATGTCAAAGTTTTGGGAGAGATGAATGATGTCTTGATTAGATTATATTCCGATTCAAAAGTATTTCAGATCATTGATATCTTGGTGGTTGATATCCCTGAATTTTGTGGCCTTATTTTAAGCAAAGATTGGTCTAAAAAGTTACATGGCTATTTCAAAATAGATTGGTCTCGTCTTTGGATCCCTTACAATGGTAAACCAAATCATATTAGAGTTGATAGGGGAAAACATATGAAGTATTATGTGACTGATCTAGATGAAGAGAATGAACCTATAACTTTTACAAATAATATTTTGGGAAATTATTCTTTAGAATATTTATTTGGCAATTTTCCTACCCAATGTTGTCCTTTTCCTCTTGATTATATTTATTCACAAATTGAAATTTTTTCACAAACAAACTCATCAAGGTGTATCAATATTGTATAATATTTTGTAAATAAGTCTAATGATTTTTTGGACACTCTATTTTGACGAATCGAAGTCCAATGATGGTGCAGGATTTGGATGTATACTTGTAAGCCAAAATGGAGAGAAAATCATGCTTTCTTGCATGTTAGAGTTTCAATGCACCAATAATGTAGTTGAATACAAAGTGCTTGTCCAAGGTTTGCAAAAAGATATTAGTCTTGATGTGAAATACCTCACAATTTTTGGTGATTCTGAATTTTTTATCAAACAGGTAACAAATAACATCCATTGTCTTTATAATCACCTAAAGTACTATCAATCCTTGATTCAAGGCTTGAATTCACATTTCATGGAATTTAATATAAATCCAAGCCCCATAACTCAAAATGTCAGTGAAAACCTTTTGGGTAGCATTTCTTCTAAACTCATTCCTCCTGAGGACTTCAGTCCAGATAGATTTTCTATAGAATTGGTATTTTGTCCTTTTATCCCCGATAACATCACTAACTGGTGAGTGTTTAATGATGATGCTAATATTCTAAGTCTTTTTACTTTAGAATGAACTTACACATACCAGATCAGAGATGAATATGAACATGATAGGTAGCTTAATAAGTCCTCCGATGAAAATTCATTACCAAAACCTGTGGTAAAGTTAGAGGATTTGTATGACTTGAAAGGTAGATTCAAGAAACCAACCAATTGTAAACTCCATATAACACTTTAAGGTTTGAACTCATCAACTTAGGGCCTGAGTAGAAGCATTAAAACATTAATTTAGGACTCAGACTCTCTCCTGATGAAAGGATCGCTTTTATTCATTTATTAAGGAGATACAAATACATTTTTTCCTTTGAGTTACAATGACTTGAAAACATATGACACTTCTATAATTCAACATACTATACCCATGTTGCCTAATATAAAACCAATTCAACAAAAACTTAGAAAAAATCACCCCAATCTTTAAACACAAATTAAGACTGAGCTGAATAAATTTATTAAGGCTAAAACCATTTTTCTGGTTAGAAATTCCAAGTGAGTGTCAAACCTCATTCTAGTTAGAAAGACAAAAGGGGATATCAGAATTTGTATTGATTTTAGAAATTTGAATAGAGCATCTAAAAAGGATAACATTCCTCTACCTCTGATGGAACAAATATTATAATATGTTGCAAGTTTTGAGCTTATATCATTTTTATATGGTTTCTCTAGTTATAACCAGATTCTTGTTCACCCTATAGATAGATTAAAGATGACATTCATAACCAAATGGGGAAATTATGCTTATCAAAAAATCCCTTTTGGCCTAATTAATGTTAGAGAAATGTTCCAAACAGCTATGGATATTCCTTAAAAATTTTGATTAATAAATTAGTAGTTGTTTATTTAGAAGATATCACAATCTATTCAATGAAAATAAGCAATCATCTACATGACTTAAAGTAGATCTTTGAAAGGTGCAGGAAATTTGGAATATCTCTAAATCCTAAAAAATAATTGTTTGATCTAAGTGAAGGAAATTTTTTAGGATTTATTGTTCCAAAAGATGAAATCACTATAGACCCGGAAAGAGTCAAAGTGATCTCAGAAATTCCTTTGCCTCATAATAAGAAGTCGATGCAATATTTCTTAGGGAAAATTAATCTCGTTAAATGTTTTGTTCCTGACTTTTCACAGATTGTCATGACTCTTCGGTTTCTCTTATCCATCCTGTTGGTTGTAGGAAAATTGCCTGAGGACAGTTAATTTCATCCCTTTGACCAGGAATTTCTAGAGGTAGCAATATATGCGTCACTATGGGTGACGAAGGATGCCACGCGAATCCACGAGACCAAGATTTTCTAGATACTTATGGAGGCGAGCGTATGGATGTGGATCAAAAAACGGCCACGCCTATCCCCCACAGTATACGACGGTCTGCGGAGCTTTGCAGACTTTAAGGCCAATATGCACAATGTGTATATCAGGGCGCGGAAACATTTGGAGTGGAAATGGACCAAACTCCCCTTCATCGCAATTAATGATGTGGTTTTCATGGTGCTCGACTCATGGCCCCCCGAATGGCGCACCCCAGATCTGGCAGCGTGTGATGAGGTAGTGATACAAAGACAAAAGGATGCCGCCAAGCTAATGGCACAACAGAAGTGGAACGAGCAACTCGCCAAGGAGGTAAGGGCTTCCCACAAGGCAGAGAAGGACGCCGCAGAGCAAACCAAGGCCGCCGAGAAAATAGCAGCAGCTGGGGCCACCACGACATAGGAGGAAAGAGGCCCGGACCTGACCACAGGACATGGGACAGACAATATGGAAGAAGGCGCGGATCCAAGCACCACCTCTACACAATTGAAACGGCCATATGGTACGGAATGCACAAGGCCATGGAAGAAGACCAAGGCTTCCAAATTGGATGGGGAGCCTATTACACTAACAAAGGGTGATCTATATGACATCGGTGACATAGTTTGTGAAGTCACCAAGGAGGCTCTCTAAGAAGAAATGATGAAGCAGCAGAATGTGTTGTGGGCACTCAGGGCACAACTGCAGGGACTTCAGGTGTGACTCCCACAAGAAGGAATGGTAGCCATCTACGGTGCCATGGGAGCATTGACAACAGAGTAGTTGTTGCGGGCTAAAATGGCCAACACCGTTGCGCTACCGGAAGGAGCACTGACAGAAAACAACATGGAGGATAGAGCCGCGGTAGACAGATCAAGGAACTTGGCCTAAACTTGGCTGCCCTTCTGCGGGATATTTTATACTAGCTACAGGACAGAGTAATGGCAGAGCTCCACACTAGGGAGGGATGCACAGTGCAAATGCTAAGTGAGCAACGAATCAACATCGAACAGCTTAGCCTACAACGTGATGAAGCGGTGGCTCAGAAATAGCAGTTGGAACAAATCATAGAGGAAGCATGTCGCTGCATCCTAGAACTGGAAATTGCGACAGATCTACCAATAGGAATGAAGATCCACAAATTGGCCAGTGGATTCCCCGAGGTGAAGGAGGAAGCTACGAGGATCCAGCTAGAACTCAACTTGTAAATTGCTAAACTACGATTAAAGGTGCAGCCCTCCATGCCCCCAGAAGTTTTAGTTCAATGCACCGACGATATCTGAAAAGGGTTGGAAGAAATTGAATTGGCAGTGAGGAGCTACACCACGTTGTTGGAAGAATCCTTCGGGGTTCTCATAATCTTACAAGAGGACCCCACCATACAGCAGTTGGAAACAAAGGCATGGGAGCTTCAAATGCAATATGACAGTGTGCATAAGACGGTGTAGACAGTGGTCCTAACTCAGCGGCTCGCGAGGCTACAACAGGCAAAGGCATTGAAGGAGCAAGTGGACGCAGTGCGCCAAAAAGAGGCAGTACTTAAAGCACGCGTCTAGCCTTGGATTAATGAGGCCTTCCTCATCATGGCCAACATCGAAGGAAAACTCACACAAATGTAAGCGATACATGATTTGAGATAGGGATTTGACCTTGATAATGAGAATTCGACTGAGTGAGCAGAGTAGATCCAGCAGATGACAGAATAGTGCATTGGGGATCTTCATCCAACACAGGCACAGTTGGATGTAATTCATGCAAAGATCACCACACCAGCAGAGTGACTCGGGACGAGTCACGATGATTGTGTTGGGGGCCTGTTGGGCAGTGGATCCCCCCATAGTATGCTTTTGGGGCTTGAAGCCCGAATTTTGGTCAAGGGTAATTTAAAGACCCTGCAAAATGTGGGCGCGGAGCACGAGAGTCTAGGGTTGTCTACCCTAAAATAATGTAATTTAATGTATGGTATGTCGGCCTACCCATGGTCCGTGGACCATGGGATTGTATAAATAGAGCAAGGCTCTAAGTGTAAAGGGGGGGAGATGGGTTTTGGATGATGAATTAGCTCTGAGTCTGTAAGTCCGAGTCTTGGGTTGTAGTAGTAGTAAGAGGCTTTGTAGTTGGGTGCGCAGAGGCCTGGTAGAGTCCACAGCTATGCGCACGGATCCCTGCAGCTGAGTGCACAGGGCGGAGTTGGGATTGTACTTGGATAGAGAATTATTGAAAGATAAGTTGATTCTAAAATATCGTGTGTCTATGCTTCTATTATATTTATGCATCTCTTTAGATTTTTATGATTGCGCACACTTGTTATGAATGTTGAATGATTAATGAGAATATTGGGCCCACACAATTAAGTAAGATCTATAATAATAGCACAGTAAGGATAAATGATCTAGATAGCACGTCTTCGCGTTCTTTACAGATCTGCATGGAAGCAATTGCACAAGTTGCGAAGGGTAGATGGTTGTGTGGAGAAGCGCAAGCGTGTAGGCTCGATTCACGAACTTCCTAGACTTCATCAAGACATCCCTAGGGTGCGGAAACCTAGTTCCAGCACCTTCCCATACTACCTCGGGTGAGACCTCAGTTCGTGCACCATAGACTATTGCCAAAAGGGTCGGTAGTTTTAGGATTCATTTGGCTAAATCACTTCTGAACCTAGGTCTGGCCCCAACAAGCCAACAACAACATACTGCACTCATTCAACAGCAAAGAGCCAAATGGCATGATGCCCTGATTAAGAGAAAAACATTTCATAAGGACGACTAGGCAGCTCTCTACGGTTCTAGGTTTCAAGACTTCCCTGCTAAACTGCAGACTAGATGGTTAGGCCACTATGAAATAAAGAAAGTGCATGACAATGGCACTCTTACGCTGGCCGCCATTGATGGGTATGGTTCTTCTTTCAAAGCGAATGGGCATCGGGTGTGTCCTTACCAAAAAACCACTTACCAGAGAATCTTTATACCAGCAGATACGTGAGAACCCCACTATGCAAGTTTTAGTTGCAGAAGGCAATCCTTCAACAGCTTCATTATAAAATTTATTTCTCCTCTGTAAAATATGTAAATAAGATTTTTGGGTTGATTTTATTTTTATTTTTCTTTGCTTGTTTTGCTGTTCAATCTATTGAACAACACTTCTTTTCGTTTTGCTATTCAATTTATTGAACAGCTACTATTCAATCGATTGAACAACACTTTTTTTCCTTTTGTGTGGTTGGGGTTCAATCTATTCGACAACCATTGTTCAATCCATTGAACAACACTTCTTTTCGTTTTGCGTTTTTGCTATTCATTTAATTGAACATCTGCTGCTCAATTTATTGTATAGTTGCTGTTCAATCTATTGAACAACACTTCTTTTCATTTTGCGTGTTTCCTGTTCATTTAATTGAATGACTATTGTTCAATTTATTGAACAGTTGTTGTTCAATCTATCGAACAACACTTCTTTTTCATTTGGCATGTTTGTTGTTCATTTAATTGAATGGCTGATGTTCAATTTATTGAACAGTTGCTGTTCAATCTATTGAACAACACCTTCTTTCTTTTCGATTGTTTTCCTGTTCAATCTATTGAACAACACTTTTTTCTTTGCGATGTTTAGTTGTTCATTTATATGAACAATTGTTGTTCAATCTTTTGAATAGTCGCTATTCAATCCAATTGAACAGCAAAATTTTTCTTTTGTGTGATTGCTCTTTGCCCCATTTTTCTTTGGTTTTTCATTTGGTTTTCTTTCCATGGCATGAAGTACACTACTCTTATGAGGAAAGGAATTTATGGATTCTATTGAAAGGAGCTAACATCATTAACGTTATGATCTTTAACAGGACAACCTCTTGATGATAGATTCTTTTTAGGAAAAGGGACACAGTTATTTATATATTACTTTACTGCATCGTTTTCTGTTGTACATGATATTGATTGATCATCTTAATACCATGCTGGTTCCACCCTTCTTGGTTATAATCTTCTCTATCTATAACAAATAATACTATGGGTATACTTTTTCTATTGACATGTTCAACTTCTTCCACCATCCCTACTCTTAAGGAGTATTGATCCTCCCTCTATTTATCATAAAAATATGTAATGGCAGCAAAATTTTGTTTTCAGATGGAGGATAGGGGGTCTCATTATGAGCCAACCTACCATGTTCATAAGGTTGTAATAAAGTGACATTCACACTATGGCCACCACACCAGGGTTATGATCCATTGGATAGCTAAAATATCCTTGGAACAGGAGGTCTCATCATGAGCTAGCCTGATCACTTTTGCTGCATCCCAGTGAATGGCAGTGTGGTTATCTGGTTACCTCGCTAGCACACTGATCTCTTCTATAGAACAACATTGGAACTCCCCATTTATAAATTGATGATCCTAGCTCATGTGGGTTAAAAAGCAACCCGGCCGATACTGTGGACGCCTGCTGGTAGCAGAGGCTTTGCTTGTGGTATTGAAGTTATATCTTATCGTCAATTACTACTATAGTACCCTTGTCTTATTCTTTCTTTTTATCGGAGAAATTATTCCCTTAACTTTTCCCTGTTTAGAACCATTATGCATGAGATACTACTTTTCGATCACTCGTATCATTTTCGGCTAGAATACTGTCAGCAGAGCATCTTTTTGGCATATTGTTGTCCTTTTCCTTTTCGCATAACTTATCATCAATCCAAAGTGTCCTATCTCTTATTCATAACTATCGTTACACACTCCGCTCTCATGATAACCATACCTCTTGTCATCCTATCAAATACATGCATACTCTGCTTCATTTACTACCGCATTGTTCATTCCCTTGCCTTACTATCAGAACAACACTCTCCCTGTCTACTCGGTCATAGGTGACCTCTATTTTTAAGGAGAGGGAAGGATTCCCATTATGCCTTGGCATGCGCTATATTTATTCTGCTTATTATGTTGCAATGATATCCCATGATCAAATGATGTGGTAGCATGATAGTCCTTGAATTAATATTATTAATTCTCATGGAAACTTCGCTTAACATCATGAAATTTAGTTGTTACATTTACTTGATGTTCTATTTCACCAAAGAAATTACTATTCTCTATTGTTTCTTTTATGTTGTATTAATCCTTGAAATTGTAGGATGAATATTGGAAGAATTCGAGCATTATGGGTGGAAAATCAGTTCGCCGAGAACCTTTAGTGTTGGAGATTTCTAACAGATCCAGGGAAATTCTGGAGCATGTAGGATGGATATCATATTTCACCAGAATTTAGGCCCCCAACAAAGAAATTGCTATCGAGTTTTTACAACACTTACAGAATGGATAGCCCACAGTAAAAGGCATAAGAGTAACAATATCAGTGGTTGTGATAGCTGAAGTTTTCAGGTTGTTGACAGAAGGAGCAGTATGGCCTAAAAAGCACATAATGTTGCATGACGCGGTGGAGATTTTCAGAGATGCAGATGAGGAATTAACACAAAAAGGCAAGGGAATTCAACCATCCTCTCTGAGAGAACCATGGCGCGAATTGGCAAGTGTCATCTAGAAGTACATCACCTGTGGTAAAGCCAAGACAACTTAAACTCTTAGCTATTTTAAAGCAGAAGCTCACTATCAATTTACCATTTTTCTTGAATTCATTAT
This sequence comes from Pinus tabuliformis, assembly GCA_031772625.1. Classification (NCBI taxonomy): domain Eukaryota; kingdom Viridiplantae; phylum Streptophyta; class Pinopsida; order Pinales; family Pinaceae; genus Pinus; species Pinus tabuliformis. Next base: position 306,724,949 of record CM062807.1, read on the forward strand.
TGCATGACACAACAGATAGAATAAGACAGTATAGACATCCTAAGACTGTAGTTAGTCATCATGGTGTGATCAGACTAATTGTTAGTCATAATCTTGTTCAACAAAACTTAACTTGGGATGGTCTCATAGCGCCCCTAGAAATCAGTCAAGACCCTGTAATTAAAAACTCTATAGCTTTGGAAATTAGCCAGCAGAACCCTATTCCGAAGAGGAAGAGGACTGCTCATTCAAAAATTGGACCTCATAAGCACAGGTGGTCTATGAGATTAAACCCAGTCCAAAGGACATTTGTATATCCTCAGGGTAGTGTCGAACGATAGATGGAGCCATCCAGTCTAGTTAATGTGCAGAACTCTGAGTCAAAACCAGAGGAAGAATGTAATTTTGAGCCAGAACCAGAGGAATAATGCAATTATGAGCCAAAACCAGAGAAAGAAGGTGATTTAGAGCCAAAGCTAGAGGAAGAATGCAATTCTGAACCTGAACAGGGGGAATAAAGTAATTCTGAATCCGAACCCAAGGAAGAAGGCAATTCAGAACAAAAACCTGAGGAAGAACATAAGTGAGACTCATAACAAGAAGAAGCACAAAATTTTGATGTTGAACTAGAAAATGAAGCAGGGCCTCCTCAAACACCACCTATGAGCCCCCAAGATGATTTCTTGAAAGACTTTGAGGAAGGGATGGCCCAGGTCCTGGAAAATTTAAATGCATACATGCAACCTAGAGGATCACTTGATCCGAACCTAACTGAAGCCCAATCCTCAGGAGATTCTGGTCATACATAAATTTTGCCTTCCCTAGAAGCTGCAGACCAGGAAGAGGAAGTAAACACAGAAGTCATTCACGAATCTAATAACCAGTCTGGTGACATGGTTAAATTGGAGCATAGCCATGACAAGCACCAACAACCAATTGATACAGAGGGTATTGACAAACTCGTTCTTACAAAGGAGGCTCCTCAGAAAAAGCGAGTAGCTGAAACAAAACTAAATAAGCTGAGGAAGAAATACCAAAATCTTCAGAAGACAGTTAGAAGGCTACGTCAGAAATTGAAAGAAACTGCAGAAGCCCAGAGCACTACTCCTGAGGTTGTCACTGTGGCCACACAAACAGAAATAAGTGAGGGCAGGGCAACAGAAACCCAAACCGAACCTATTTCTACTTAGACAGTAGCCACCCAAACAAATTTTCATGCAGACTTAATGGATATAGTGGTTCAGATGGAGGGTTGGTCCTCCCATAATAAAAGAACTCAGGCAAAGAGTATACCCTCTCACAGCATAGGCACCTAGACAAAAGAAAAATTCAAGGACACCCCATCAAGCAGTGATCCTATTCTTTTGAAGTTATAGGAGGAGCTGGTACGAGCCTAGCTTGCTTTAGAGCAATGTCAAATGGAGACAATTCCTCTGTAAAGGTATCAGGAGTTGAAGAAGCAATGCAGAGAATTGACCATAACTAAGAATGAAACTTTTGATACGTTCAGACAGGAGGAAGAAAAGTAGAGGAAAATAAAAGCCAAGCTAGATAAGGTCGTGGGCCAGGTCGATGCTATTTGCTCATTATACTCTAATGTCTTATCTTGCAGGTCTCCTACAACAAATTATGCTTTGTTTTTATTAGAATGATATTTGATGTTGAAGATTAAAGTTGTTAAGGCTGACAAGTCAGTTGAATTGAACACAACTGATGAATTCATGAATTGCTGTAAGGAGCATGGGACAAAGGTCCAACGTCTCCTCTGTGAATTCTATTTGCACAATTTTGTATTAGAAGGGGAGGTGGATAATAATCCTAGTCCTTTAGTTGGGGATATTCAGTTCCAGGCCTTTATTTCTTTTGCAATTAACCAACTCCAGTAGTCTAGGGATTATAACACCTTTCAAAGAAAATAACATAGAGTAGATTTGTGGGTAAGGAGTGAACCTACGCACCCCTTGCAACTTTGTATTAGACACAAAAGGCTCATGACACAGGATGGTGTAACTAATATTTTGGGGCCTATACATAAAGAAATCATGCAAACGGGAAGGGGGTATTTCTTATCCATTTAGGAGAGATCCTTGATTGCATCTAAGCAGAGATGGACAATCTCAACCAATAGTGTCAAGGACAGAGAACCATTTAATTACAGGAATTTTAAAGTTTCCGCGGGCCATTTTGTCACTTACAGCAATATTATCTTGAGGGAAGGACCATATTAGCTAGGATGTCAATTTAGGAGTCCTATTATTTGGTACCCTCCTGAAGGATATCATTCTGATTATGAGTTTCCTGAAGGATATGAAGGAATAGCCTTTGCAGAGTTAATACAGAAGCACAGCTTTATGTTAGATAAAGAAAAATTCTTTCCTGCTTACTCTTTGACTACATTACATAATAACTACGTATGTTCATGAGGACATGAAACAAGGTAAGCAGGGGAGCATGTTGGGCCATGCAATAGGTATAAATATACTCTTGATTACACTATCTCTTTCCTCCTTTTTATGCATTTGTGCCATTATATAATAAGGTTTTATTGATATTTTGATAAAAAGTTAGTAAAATTGCTCTTGATACAATTTGGATTTCAAAACCAACTTTCGTTGTTTTTATGCAGAAATTAGTAAATGGAACAACTGTTGTTCAAAGTATTGAACAACAAATAATAAATAGAGGAAACAACATGCGTCTTGTGCAGTCAAATCAAGAAGCGAATCTAGAGGATTAGCACAAGATTAAAATATTATCTGACAATAGCATTTAGTTACGAATTCCTCAGGATCTCCTGATCCTCAGGAATCACATTTATCTCTTTTTCTCCATAATTATAAAGGGGAAAAATGAATATAATGGACTTAACTTTTCGCTTTTACTTCAATTGTAATTCTAAGATACGAAGCATTATTCTGAGGAACAGATCGTGCTGTAATGACATTTGAATTTGATCAATAATATATAATTCATGTTGTTGTTCATTCGTGATAGTCTGAAGTAATCCAACAGTAATCATTGGCGGCTTGGGCCCAGTCACTAGTGGATTTAACTGTTATTCCATGTTTTATAGTTTACCTTTCTGCAGTTTAATTACTCTGTTTTATAGTTTACCTTTCTACAGTTTAATTACTTTGTTGTATAGTTTTATGATTGATTCACATTCACTAGTGTTGAGTTTGTATGTTCATTGCATTGGTTCTTATTTCTGTTGATTGTTTCATTTATTTAATATCGTGGATTGAGTTGATTAAGAATCATTTCTTGTTAATTGAATGCTAGAGTTTTATTGATTATATCAGATGTATTCCTTTTATGTAGAAGCCTAGATTTAGCTAAAAGAGCTTTGTTATCATTACGATGCACTCGGTTGATGTAATTGCAGTTAGAAATTTCGGTTAAGATTGGATTGTGATCTCGCTTAAGATTGAGTTTTGATGTTTGAATAAGTTAATTTCCTTGAAGTTACAAATTGGTAGTTTATGGTTTGATCCATTTACACTTGTATTGAAATCAATAAGTTATTCTAAAGTAGTACTCCCTGTAGATTCAATGAATTACTTCACTTGCACATATTGTGTACACTCTTGAAACAAAAAGACTTAACCAAGTTGATAATTAATGTGAGGCATTTGAGAGTTCTAAAGGACACCTTATTTTCACCCAACAATATGCACATGAGACTTAGAAGGGAACTGGATTAATTGGGCCATCAATCGCCCCTTGATTGGATGCTCCCTCAACTCCATCAATTATTAGCTAAACTCACTGGTCTTGCACCAGTGCATCTCCATTCAAGGGACAAGTCGGGCTAGGGGAAGATCGGAGCTTACTTAGCTTGACTGGGCTTTGCAACGCTTCAAGAACAACAACAATAGATCCATACTATAAAGATTTGGTAGCATGTTTGGGACCCATTTGGACTCCCAAAAATCAACTTCTTTTGTTGGATTCTAATGCACAGAAGGACCCTCATAGGGGAAAACTTAGAGAAAAGAGGAATCATTGGACCACACAGATTCCCTCTTTGCTGCAAGGACCAGGAAACAATCGATCATCTGTTCATAGACTACCCCTTTTCTCAAGAGGTCTAAATGAAAATAATTATGGGTCTCAATGCCCAAATCCCTTAGCAAACTTCAGTTGTTTGTCTTTTCACAACTTGGAAAGAATGTTATCCTCACTCTTTGAATAGAAAATCAATATGGATTAAAATCTGGAATGAAATCCCAAAATATATCTTTTGGGGAATCTAGTTGGCTAGGAATGAAGCCATCTTCAACAATAGACTATAATCCTCCAACACAGTGACTGCCAAGGCCAAAGCTCTACTGCTGAAAAGTTTTGAAAATAAACCTCACAACTCAGACAATACCCTTCTCCCTGAAGAGCTAAGTTGGCTAGAGAATTCCCAGAGACGGGAAATCATAAAAAAAAGAAAATTTCCTTGTCCAACCACAATCCAGAGTGGTGTCTGCAGATCTCTGAGGAAAACTCAAAAAATGGTGGAAAAGTCAGGGAAAAGTCATGATTTTCTTCGATAGAGGCTCCAAAGGAAACCTGGGGATATCAGGGGTAGGAGTAATAATCTACTCCATAGGTGGACAAAAACAGGAAAGCTTTAGTTGTGGCCTAGGTCAGAGCACCAACAACCAGGTAGAGATCCTCAGAATGCTCAAAGCGTGTTAGCTAGCTTAGAGGAACAGATGGGAAAATCTTCAAATCATCAGGGATTCTGAAATCCTGATTAAAAATCTCAACACAAGCGACCAACTTAACAATTCAGCTCTAAACAAGACCCTTGAAATAGTAAGAAAGGTTATTCAAAACTTCACATCCTGCTCATAGTACCATGTTTTGCGTTCTCTTAACAAGGAAGTTGATATAATGGCTAACAAAGGATGTCTTCTAGCTCAAGGTATGCTGGTAAAGAATGATGAAGAAGATGAAAGGCACCCAATTCCTTAACAGACAAGGAGAGCTGGTCAAAGGAAAAACTTTGCAGAACATAGGCTAGCACAGGTTGAATTTCACTAACGAGAGAAAGTGGGAAACTCCTCGCTAGTCTAACATCACGCAGAGTAGTCATGTAATTGGTTATCAAGATGGGACAATAGTTTTGGGTTTTTTAGCATGGAGCAGAACTGATTTCATATGGAGGAAGTTTATGAAAGATGTGATGCGTAGGATCTAGGCGAGAGATGATCCGACAGTCATCACGCACTTGAAAAGGAGGGGAGTTAATGGCACAGGGCATGTTAAGCGGTATACATCGCACCACTTCATGCCCCTTGGCAGTATTTCATGAAATGGACACGATGTACCTTAGGGTCTGATGTGTGGCAAGAAAAAATCGCTCATATTGCACACTCCTAAGGTGATAAGGGACGGACAGAGAAGGAGGTGATAAGCGTCAGATTTGGGCGAGGCTTGATCTAACAGTTATCGCGTAGTGGTTATTGAGGGGTTTTAACCTTAATGTGGGGTCGGGTGCGGAGGAGGCTTCAAATATCAGAGGTCTGGTTTGGTTAAGGGCCGGACAGGGAGGGACGTGATATGCATCGGATCTGGGTGGGGGTTGATCTGACGGCCATCGTGCATTGCAAGTGGAGGGGAGTTAATTATGCTGGAAGTGGTAATCAGTTTTCATCACACTGCTCCTGGCTGCTGGGATATTTTGAATGAATCAAACGTGATTCCACTTAGGGGCTAACGCGTGGTAGGTCAAAACCGCCCATATTGTGTGCCCCTGAGGAATTAATGGTCAGTCAGTGAAGGATGCGAAATGTGTCGGATTTGGGCAGAGGAAGATCTGACGATTATCGTGCGTTGATTAAGGTGGGGTCTTAACCTTGTTGTGGGGTCGGGTTTGGATGAGAAGCTCGATATCGAAGGTGGGGATAGGGTATATATTAAAACACTTTAATATATGCGGGTTTTAACTTAAAGTATATGCAGAATTAACTTAAGTCATGAAAGTTTCAAAGCAATGAAGGAAAGCGGAATGCAAGATAGGACACTCAGATGCCATCAACAAACCAAGGAACTCTAAGCCATGATAAAAGCATCAAAAGTAGCAGCTCTTCTTTGAGATTAATGCCAGAATATGAGGACTCTATAAAGTCAGAAATCTCACATTTGACTGTAATCGATGTTGTTTGGCCACGACCAACCTCTTCTTATGAATAAAACTTAACTGCTTTTGTTAAAAAAAAAAGGTTAAATCTAATATAGTATGATTTTTGTATTGTTTAACTTAGATTTATTATTAAAAAAAGATAAATTTAAACCACAATAGAAGATAAAGAACCAAAATAGCACCAAAATGTTATATCTTTATTAATAGAGAAAAGTTCATTTGCCTCTTTAAGGGAGAATTTCCAATAGAGAAAATCCCCAACTACAAGTAACTTCACAAGCCCTATTTTATATTTTTTACTCATCTTTAGAGAGAGATATTTCTAATTTAAATTGGTGAGATATGCCATAAATATTAGATTTAAATTGCTTAAAACTCTCATAACTTTACTGATAAATTAAATTTTATTTAAAAATAATTTTTTAAGTTATATTAAATCTAAATTAATTATAAAAAAAAAATATGACTTAAGTTTTTTAAATTTAACGATAGATTGAATTTTATAAAACAATATAGATCTATCTTAACAACAGATATACCAAGAGAAGAGGGGGATCGAATCTTATTATATGAAAATCTCTTTTTAGAATGCAAAACTTGAGAAAATATGTACATGTCAAAATATTTAATCTCGTTTAGTGCTTCATAAATCTGTGATTAAGATGGATATAAAGTGATTTTCTATCTCTATATATAGACCATGTGTAATTTTTCATGTATGGTAATATTTATGGTAATTTTACAATTACAATTTTAACCAAATTAAACTTCATAATTTATAAAAATACCATTGCATTACTTTAAGTGGTTTTGCATGTAATTTCATCTATAAAATTTTGATGTAAGTTCACCAATACATAATCTATAATAAATATTATTTTACAGAAATAAACATCATGATGATAACCATCTAACAAACATAAACTTAATCTAAAATACACATTCAAATTCGCTAGCATCATCTAATTATATACACCTCTAGCACATATAAACGTCATTGCCTAGCACACAAACCTAATAATTTAACATGGCGTCATCATCGTGATCACATCTAACAAAACACAAGCATTGTAATCTTATAACATCATCACCACACACATCCTCAAAATATACATCTCATGTCAAATAAATACTATCACATACACATCTATTAGCGAGAACATTAAATGAGCATATCTAACATGAACTAACAATATACACATCAACACCAACATATAAATTAAGTACATCAACATGAGCAAAAAATACTGATATATATATATATATATATATATATATATATATATATATGAACAAGTCAAATAATTGCTATAAAATATCTTATACAACAGTAGTAGTGGCAGCTAGTAAGTCTGTAGCAGAAGACGATGGTCAACTACCTCAACAAGTTGGACTATGAGGTGGAGGAGAAGGTGCTTGGTCTACTCTCTAGAGAGAAACATGAGGTATTGGGTGATTATGATTTGAATGACAAGGATGTGGATTACTACAAAAACTACCTTGATCATCATGATCTGATGGGATAGTACTAGGTATAGACTCATTTGTATCTTCTACATGGCGATCCATCCTCATTTCTAGTAGCCTGGTATCTCCAACGATATGATGCATAAGACTCATCATATTGCATGAACAGTCCCTCAATAGCTCCAAGATCCTAGGTGTTGAGCAGTAAAAAGGGTCTTTTTCACCTCTATTTACTCTACATTAATTGTCAATCCAGGAACGATTTGTTATCTCAAAGAGTGTACTCAGTTTGAGGCGGTCATTTGTCAGAGTAATTCTAGTAGTATAGTGCTCTAAATACAAGAGTAAACAGATGCTTGGACTAAAATCTACTTACAAAAAGAAACTTAAAACTCAAATCATGCATTCAGAAAGTTACAACAATTTATCAGTCAAGGGTACAATAATGGTAACTCTTCCCTCTGTAAACTGATGCAATTAAAAAGCAATCAAGGAAAAGATCATCAATCTAGGAACTAGACAACATATGTCAATGTTCACTACAGTCTCAGATCATTCTGCACACCAAAGCAATGATAATTCAAATGACAGAAAATGGAACAACAACTAATCTTATTAACAGGATTGAACAGCAAAACCTTAACCTACAGAAATGAATGCAGTAGTAATCCTATCCTACAGGAATTAAGTACCAATCCTTACTTTAGAGATGAATTGAACAGCAAACGAAAATAGAATGACAAACTAACATAAATAAAATATAGAACAACAACTTAAATGAAATATAAATGTACAACAAACTAGGTCAAATTTTACACACGGCACGCTTAATATTGAAAGGAACAGTAATCTAGGCTTCGATACACTGAGTATGAATCACAGTTATAAAGAAACTGCAATCCCAAATGAACAACAATCGCATTTAAGCGTAACCCATAGATAAATACAGTAATATTGATTTATGAATATCTGTAATCGAACAACAATGGAAATCTGTAAGGAACAGTAATGTCATACCAATTATTAAAGGAACATCGATGCGATATAAAGTTAGAATGAATAGCATAACATTCCTTTTGCAGAGAATAACATTACTTAGTCAAGTATAAACGAAATATAACAGAACCGATATGTAAAACAGCAAGGCACGTCAAATTATTGAATAGAGCGAATAGAAGAAATCAAACCACACACGAATCAGAAATAATGGTACAGGAGCAAGTGATCCACCAGGGTCGGGCTCTTAGCCTCCAGGGACACACTGCTTAAGATTACTCCAGAATCAAAGATGGAACAACAACTAGATTTATATATTAAAGCATCATAATAGAGTTACAGTGAATCACTCTTCAAAGAGAGTCGATGATCAAAGTTTCAAGTACAAAGGAGAATTTCATCAAAACAACAACAGTTCGTCCGCCGAGCTAGCAGTGCTGCCCCTTCTTATAACATCCGAGTGGAGATATCAATGATACAGAAAATCGTTAAAGTAGCGATCCATCAGGATCAAAGGATCCTAAGGGATTCGCCAAACTGTTAATTCTCAGTTATCCTCTTGTTCTCTTGTGTTGATTTGGTATCTCCTTTTCCTTTTCTTGGCTGATACACTCCAATTTGGATCGCCTTGTTTGCATGCGGTTCCCTATCAAAGGGACAATAGTTAAATTTGTCCTGTCTTTTCCTTTGGGATGGTAATCTTCCGTTTTCTCCTTTTTCTACATAAGAAAAGGGTAATTATTAGTTATTTCATGTTGCATACAAATCTTCTAGATTTTATGATAATTTCTTGTCATCTACCTAGTTCATGATGTAAAGAGGTTATGAGTTTTAAAGAAAAGATGACAAAATAAATGATAATAACATACCTTCTCTAGTGCTCAGCACACCCCCCTACTTACCCTTTTTCATGCCCTCATGAAAAAATTGTAGTTGACATGCAAGGCAGTGAGGGAGTAGGCTAGAGACGGAATCTCATGAGGTGGTCTATAGCCATGATGCCTAGCTAGGTGCTCAAAAAGATGTCTTGTCTGACCCTCAGGCATTTCATATAAGTCTTGGTATCATGGTGCAGGATGCCAAATGATCGGACTTTGCAACCTACAGCCTAACCAAGATGGGCCTTCTCTCAAAATAAGGTCACCATAGAGACCCAAGCGATCAACAACTAGCTTAAAATTCTCGTAGTTAAATGGTTCCCTATGTTGGATGTTCGGATTAGAAGTCTGATATTGGATTTTGGCAGCTGAAATGGCAAGGTCTTTGGTGGTAAAGAAGTATTCTATCCCTTTCCAATTGATCGCTGTATGAATAGGTATTAATGCCTCAATCACGCTCGGAGTCCTCATTAGGTTCCTATGTTTATTCCATAATTGTAATGGGTCTCTAGGCTCAGCTCTCACCCATAAGTCTAATCCATTTTCTTGTCTTTGAAAGGCATTGTAGGCTTTAAGCCATTTTATTTGATTAACACCAAAAGAAATGAATGCCTACAGTTGGACATCCCCAACGAAAGGGCTGGGATTTTGCTCTGTTTCTCGATCTAACACAAGGTTTTGCAAATAGAATTCACATAATAATCTCTGAACCTTCAACTCATAGTGCTTACAACAGTTTATGAAGTCATCAATAGTGTTTCTTTCTATAGGGGCTCCTGCTTTGACAACTTTAATTTTCAATTGCAAATATCTTCCATAAAAAACAAAGCATAGTTCTTAGCAGGTGCTCTACACACTAGAACGTTAGTATATAAAGAGCATAAGGTATCCATTTGTTTGATGACTACATCTATTCTATGAGTTACCTTTTTGACTCTTTCTTCTTCCTTTCACCATCCTTCAAAGGCCCGACTTTCAGATAAGTTGACGTCCCTCAGCTGCTGTTGTAATTTCTCTTACTTTTCTCGAGAGACAGTCTGTTCTGTAAGTTTCTATACTGCTTGTTGGGCTTGAACCAAACCCTTTGGCAGAGTTACTGTCCTCGAGTCACTATCCCACATAGTAGTTGTAAGCGGGAGGTTTACTTGAATCTTTTTATTGCATCGTCCCACATTTATGGTTCGAATTTCCTCAGAGCACTGTGCCTCTGTCTGAACTTCTTTGTCATCTGTTTGTACTTCGACATGGGCAACAACCGAATGTTGTTCCTTTCGATTTTGAATGGCAGGCTGGACTTGAGTCCTCTTAATCTTTTTCTTAAGGGGTTTCGCCAGAGTGGTTGCATGCTTTACCACCGAGGTCCTTTTTGCTTTCTTCCCCATTTTCAAAACCCTGATTTGTTGTCGAAGTTGTGCTATCACGTTAAGCAGTCTTTGCTATTCTTTTCGTAATCTTTTGATTTCTTCTATTTTCTTGGAAGGAACAGCTGTTCGTTTACTCGGGCCTGGACTTTTGCCTTGACCAATTTCCTGATTTTCTTCTTGGGGTGCTTCCTCATTATTCTGTTGATCGGGTTGTTCAGGGGTAGAAACCCTAGCTTGTTCTGCTATCTCCTGGGTAACTTCTTCTTCCACTCCTTCTTTATGAAATTCTTCTGGCATATTCTGATTAGGAACAGATTGTTCCTCTTCTTTATCTTCATCACTTTCCTCTCCGGATACACTTTCATCATGGGCAGAGTGATTCTCTTCTTCTTCTTCCTCGTCACACAATTCTTCGGATGCACTCTTATCATGAATAGAGTGCTCCTTTGGTCCTTCTTCGGTGTGGAGGTTTAATGGGATGATAGGTTGAGAATATTCGCCCATATTGGCCAAAATCTGGGCCAATTCATCTTCTCGCAGTGGATTTTGCAATGGGATTTCCTCACGTTGCTCTATTTCTTCTTCCATCTGACCAGATTGCTTGGTCTCTTCCTCTATTTCTCCCTCATCTATTGTGAAAATTAGTTCTTCCCAACTACTCTGTTACTGAGCAAGACTGTAGCTAACTATCAGTCATATCAACCCATGGTGACTTACTACCGATTCTACATGGCAAGAATTCTTCATGCTTCGGGAAACATCGTGTAATAAAGAATTAAAAAACGTTGGCAAATTCACAGTGCATTTTCGTTTTAATACGACTAAAAGTTTAAGGTGGCGTGGTCTTACCATGTCTTTCCTGCCTTCACAGGTGATGTAACTCTGGATGATTCTTGCCAATTCTACCCACGGCTCTCCCAAGGCTGCTGGTAGAACTCCCTTTCCTCTTACAGTCAGGTTTTGGCCTTCATCTTGGAAGATTTTTATGGCATCTCGCAGTCTTACCTTCTTCAGAGTCCACACAGGTCCAGTGGCTGGCAGTCTCGAAACCTCTGCAATTATGTCATTGGTGACTGCTATCTGTCTCCCTCTTACCATGGAGTGATATTCTTGCAAGTTCTGCAAAAATTCAATTGCCACGGTCTCGTTGGATTGTTGTAGACGATTGAGATAAACTATCCATCCTGCCCTTGTTAGGATTTCTCGTGCAGCATCAGAGACTGTCAACACCTGTGGTTCTCTATGAATTGATCTTCCTCCCATGCTTAGCACACTGTAAAAAACGCAGAGACAACAATAGAACAACAGGTTGTTCAAGTTGTTAGCAAACACAGAGAAAATGACAAAACAACAAGCTTGTTCAAATTTCAAATTACTGCTAATTGTTGCAGAGCATAACACGGAAATAGATTTGGAATAGCAAGCCATGCAAATTGGAAAACAATATACCATTAAGCCTTGCTATTCCCAAGTGAGAATTCTCCGAATGATAGGTTGACACGTATGCCAACAAATTATGAAGTCACCTGCTCCCCCCCTACAATGTGATAGGCTATCCTCGGCCGTCAAATGAGGGAGCGGCGTGCTGAATTGCCATGGTACAGAGTCATAAAGGAACATTGTATACCGAGATTCCATGTTTACAAGAATGAGCAAATTGCCGAAATCGAGGTGTATAATAGGATCACTTAATAAATAAGAGAATGGCGTGATATGATGCGAGATTTGGAGGATAGGACAACTAACATGCACAAAAGGTCTGATGTGGTCATTATCAACTTTTTCTGTCATAATTGATTGTAATAGATTTTCATGTATTAAAGGTTCGGAGGAATTATGTACATAATCTCATTTGATCAATTACAAAGATATAAGAAGAAGAATGGTTTTATAATTGCTATTGGTGTATAAGGAATGTGACTTCAATACCATCAACAGAGCTCTGTTGCCCACATGTGTACATAACCTTGACAGGGTTGTTTATTTCACCCATGGAACCATGATCCTTTGTGTATGCTTAGGAAAGTGTTGTGCAATGTCAGAATGGAGGCCATTATGTTGGCTTGGCAACCAGATAAATCATAATGCCATTCACCAGGAAGGAGTGAAAGGTGGGTAGGTCGGCTCGTCATGAGACCTCTTGTTCCAAGGACTCTATTTTTCTGATATGCCTCTTGGATCATATCCCTGGTGTGGTGGCCATAGTGGGAATGCCACTTCACTTTCTTCCTTATGATTATGGTAGGCTATCTCTTGATGAGACCCCCTATCCTTCATCTGAAAAACCATGTTAGCAAATCATATAAACATTTTTCTCTTATTTTTTCTTCTATAAAATACTTTTCCTATTTATACACGAAGGGTGGTTCAACACTCCTTAAGAGTAGGGATGGTGGAAGAAGTCTTAACATCTCAATAGAAAAATATACCCTTTGTTCTTATTCCTTAATAATGATCAAAGAGGATTATGGGAATTTAGAAAGAACCATCATGATAAAGATAACCAATCATATCGGTATTAGTAGAATAATGATAGAAAGGTGATCAAAAGTTGTGTCCTTTCCTCTTTTCTCTTATTAATTCAGAGCAATTTCTTGTAAAGATAGTGATTTTTATGTAATTTGGTGATTTTAGTATCCTCTAGTTTTTGTATTCATTGCATAGGTGTATAGCTGTGCTTCAAAAATAATATAAATGATAAAACACACAAAGAAGAAAAATATAAAACAGGTACTGTGCACAAAATTGCAAGCAAAAAGAAAAAAAAAATACTCGAAACTGTTGTGCATTAAGAGGAACAACAGCTGTCCCTTAAGTGGAACAACAAATAAAAAAGCACAAGCAAAAGAAATGTGAAAATTCTGTCCTTTCGAAAAGGAACAACAGAAAAATGAAAGTGTTGATCCTTCAGAAAGGAACAACAGAAAACTCAAGTGCTGCTCCTTCGAAAAAGGAATAGTAGAAGATGCAAGTGTTTTTCCTTCGGAAAAGGAACAACAGACAATGAAAGTGTTGTTCCTTCGGAAAAAGGAACAACAAAAAATGAAAGTGTTGTTCCTTCGAAAAAAGGAACAGCAAAAAAATGCAAGTTTCATTCCTTCGGAAAAGGAACAACAAAAAAACAAAAGTGTTGTTCCTTTGGAAAAAGGAACAACAGAAAACAAAAGTGTTGTTCCTTTAGAAAAAAGGAACAACAGAACACGAAAGTGTTGTTTCTTCGAAAAAAGGAACAACAAAAAACGAAATTGTTGTTCCTTCAGAAAAAAGATCAGCAAAAAATCCAAGTGTCGTTCCTTCGGAAAAGGAACTGCAAAAAAATGCAAGTGTCGTTCCTTCGGAAAAGGAACAGCAAAAAAATGCAAGTGTTGTTCCTTCTGAAAAGGAACAGCAAAATGGTGGAAATGTTGTTCCTTCTGAAAGGAACAGTAGAATGCAAAAGTGTTGTTCCTTCGAAAAGGAATAGCAAAATGGAGGAACTGTTGTTCCTTCGGAAAGGAACAGCAAAATGCAGAAGTGTTGTTCCTTGAAAAAGGAACAACAAAGTGTAGAAGTGTTGTTTCTTCAAAAAGGAACAAAAAAGTGGTGAAAATGATGTTCCTTCCTAAAAGGAACAACAAAATGAAAACGTTACATAAATGCAAAAATATGTACAGAAAGTAATTTATACTAACAAAACAAAGGAATTATGTACAGAATGTAAGAGCAGTCGAATCACTTAATGAACCAAAGGTGAGGAAGATTTCTCTTCCTCAACCAGAATCTGCATGTTGAAGTCTTAGCGGAGTTGCTGGTAGAAGGATTCTCGAGTAAGTGGTTTGCGGTACAATCGAACTCGGTGGTTGTTTGCCTTAAAGGTATGTCCAGATCCATCAATGGTGGTTAGATTAATGGTGCCATTATCATGTACCTTCTGGATTTCATATGGTCCCAGCCAGCAAGTCTGAAGTTTCCCCGGAAAATCCTGAAACCTGGAATTGTATAGGAGCGCCCAATCTCCTTCGCAAAAGACTTTATTTTTAATGAGGGCATCGTGCCATTTGGCTCGCTGTTGTTAGATTAACGCAGTATGCTGAAGGGCAGAGAGCCTGATTTCATCTAGCTCATTGATCTGCTGTAATTTATTAATCTAGGCCTCATTTAAATCTAGACCAACTTCTCGTGTTGTTCACAGTGTCTGTATTTTGAATTCTATTGGAAAGATGGGCTCCTTTCCAAAATACTAGCTGATATGGTGAATAACCGGTAGTACTTCTCCATGTTGTTCTGTATGTCCACAAGGCTTCTGGCAATCTTGTAGCCCAATCATGTTTGTGTGACACAATGGTTTTTGTCAGTATTGCTTCTATTATTTTATTCGTGCTTTCTACTTGACCATTCGCCTGTGGGTGGTATGGAGTAGTAATTTTATGCTGAATATGATAGTTTTTAGTGTTGCAGCAAATTTGTTACCAACAAACTGTGGTCCTCCATCCGTAATTATATCTCTTGGGAGGCCATATCGCACAAATATGTGGAACATGAACTGTATGATGGAATCCTCTGTAGCTCTTAGCAATGCCTCTGCTTCAACCCATTTGGTGACATATTCTATTACTACCAAAATATATGTTTTCTGGTTCGATGATGGGTTAATTGGACCAACAAAATCGAGTGCCCATTGTTTGAATGGTTCAATAACTAGCTGTGGGTTCAGGGGCATTTCGTCAGACTCTCCAGGGCGTCCTGCTCTTTGGCAGTTGTCACAAACTTGAACGAACTTTTTCGCATCTTTGAAGATCGTGGGCCAGTAATACCTTGTTTATAGCACCTTGTGACTAGTTCTCCAATCTCCTAAATGTCCACCACATGGTCTGTCGTGACAAGCTTTCAAGATGTCAAAAATTTCATCTTCACGGATGCATCTCCTGATGTGCATATCTGCCCCTGTATGAAACAGGTAGCCCCCAATCCAAGAAAATCGAGTACTACACTGGACAATCTACTTTCGTTCATTGGGGGTCAGATGTTTCGGTAATTTTCCTACTACTAAATAATTTGCAACATCAATATACCAGGGTGTTTTAACAGTGACAATGAACAAATGTTCATCTGGAAATTGATCTTTGACCGCTGCTGCGTCCACTGGTTTTGGCATTCGTGAGATAAAGTCTGCTACAGGATTTTCTTTTCAGGTCAGTCCTTTATTGTGATATCAAATTCCTACAATAAAATCAGCCATCTGATTACTCTACCATTTGTGATTGGTTTATTTGCTAAATATTTTATGGCAGAGTGATCTATATATAAGATAACAGGATATCCAGCGATATAATGCCTAAATTTATTGACAGCATGTATTACAGCTTAAAATTCCTTTCCAGACATAGTATAGTTCAATTTAGCAGGAGATAAAGTCTTGCTAATATAATAAATTGCATATGGTTTTTTATCTTCTTCCTACCCAAGGATTGCTCCAATAGCTGTGTCTGAAGCATCTAATGAAATTTGAAATGGCAGGTCCCAATTTGGACCTCTCAGTACTGGGGCTGTTGACACAAGCTTTTTTAGATCCTCAAAAGCATGGTCACATTTATCTGTCTAAACAAAGGCAACATTCCTTGTTAGTGCATATAAAGGTGCAACAATATGAGAAAAATGTTCTATAAATCTTCTATAATAACCAGAAAATCCAAGAAAACTGCGTACCTCTATCTGAGTGGTAGGAGTAAGTATTAACAAAATTATTTGAATTTTGGCTGGATCTACCTGTATTCCAACTATTGAAATATAATGGCCTAGAATAAGTCCTTCAGTCATCATCATATAGCATTTTTCATGGCCCAAACAGAGCCTGGTGGCAATGCATCGCTGCAACACTTTTCTAGTGTGTCCAATGCTGGGTCGAAATCATCTCCGTATGGTGTAAAATCATCCATGTATACTTCAAGCCCTTCATTTATTAAATCTGAAAAGATGCTAAGGATAGCCCTTTGAAATTTGGCAGGGGCATTGCATAGGCCAAAGGGTAAAACTTTGTAGGAAAATGTTCCCCAAGGACAGGTAAAAGTAGTTTTGTCTTGGTCTTTAGGGGCAATCTGAATCCGATTGTATCCACTGAAGCCATCCAAGAAAGAAAAGAATGTTGGAATTATGACATTGGTTGGCTCTATGGCACTGGTGTGGCACAGGTGTTGTCCTTGATGGCAACTCACTTTGGTGACAGATCTCAGTTCAGGCTCTCAGAATGAAGGAAAAGATATATACGCAAGTTCACATAGACGAAGGCGCGTATACACGCGGGTTAGATGTTACAAAGGCGCGTATGCATATACACGCACTTTCATGCAAGGAAAAGCATGTACATGTTGGAGAACTTACTTTTGGTCCATGGTATTTAGTCCTTGGTAATTGAACCTATGGTTTTGGGCCATGGTATCTCGTCAAGAGTGTTGATCCCAAGTATTGGGTCCATGGTATTGTTTTGTTATGGTTTTGGACCGTGGTATTGTGGAAGGCCTAAGACTATAAAAGAGGAAGGAGATCATTTGGCAAAGAATCATCTGAATTATTGAATATCTGAAAAAGTGCTAGATCTGGAATATTGGTGATTGGGTTATGGTGCAGATCTGGATTTGAATGAAGGAGGAACCTGAGCGCAAAGAGGAGGATAAGTTCTATTGATGGGTCATAATCTTAAGGTTTGAATAATAGTATCTTTTGTATGATTTTGATCAGTTATATGCGGCGCATGCTTGATCTATAAATCTGGTAATCTGGGTTAATTAATGTCTGTATATTCGAAAGTGTGAATTATCCTTTATAGATCTATATGCAGGTTCAGTGAAGCGAAGGAACGTATACATGTTGGTTCTGTGAGTAAAAACAACGTATACATAGGTTGGTCCAAACACAGAAGCGTATGCATGCAGGTTTCTGGTTATTGAAGTAGCGTATATCTCTTGAGTTGTGTTCTAGCAGCTTCTATTTATTGTTGCAGTGTTCTGGGTTCAGAATTTGGTGTGTGGTTACTGTTACTGTGTTTTGGGTACAGCTGTCAGAGAAGTGTCTACTTGATTCAGTTCTAATTGGTAAAAAGGAGATTGTTTGATGCAGAAATTCTTGATGATTGATTGATGTTCATGGATCCAGTCTGAAAATTTATGAAACATGGTCTCTGGAAGAAAGAGAAGGTTATAGCCTTCTGTAGGCCAGAACCTACATACTAGTATCTTTGCTAGTGCAAGAGCTAAGGGGGTTGTAGCTCCCTTCCAGGAGAAGCTGGAGAACAAGAGAGGGTTGTAGCTTTCTGCAGGTTGCAGCCTGCATACTGGTAAAAGACTACACCAGTAAAGAATCATTGTAAAAAGAAGTTTCTAATTAAAAAGAAGATAGAGACGAATTGCAGCAAGTGGTTTTCACCCACATTGGGTTTCCACCTTATATCTTGTGTTCTTGTGTGTGATTGTCTTCTGCTATGTTTCACTGTTTCTGGTTACTGTTTATTTGATTTTGATACACAGATTAATGATCAACATCTGTAAGATAAAGTAAATTATAAGTTTGCATGGTATACGCGGGTTTCCTTATACGTAGTTGCGTATATACGTGGTTTTCTCTAACTGAATTAGCGTATATGATCTGGATTTGAAAAAGGAAATAATTGATTTGATAATAATGATTCACCCCCCCCCCTCTCAGTATTATTTGCAACAAAGAATTTATTTCTTGCTAAAGTATCTAATACCTGGTTAATGAATGGAAGGAGAAAGTGGCCTTTTTGTGTTGCTTTATTTAGCTCTCTTTAATCTACACAAATCCTCCACTTTCCATTCTTCTTTGGCACCACTATAAGCAGAGAGACCCATTTTCTATAGGAGATAGGGTAAATAAAGTTCACATCTAAAAGTTTTTGAATTTCAGCTTTTACAATGTCTTTTAGATGAGGGTTAAGTCTCCTTTGTGGTTGGCGAATAGGTCTTGCATCCTTTTCTGTGTAAATGTGGTGTGTACATAACTGGGGATCAATTCGTTTCATGTCTGGATAATCCCATGCAAATGCTTCTTTGTATTTTCTTAGTAGTTGGATTAGCTTCTCTTCTTGTTCGGGAGTCAGGTTTCCATTAATGTTTAAAGTTTTTCCTGGCTCAATTTCTACAGTTTTGTTGTTTGACACAGAGGTAGTAGGTATTGTTTGATCATGAGTGTCTTTGAGAGGATCTTCTTCTAATTCATTATCAAAAGTTGCTTCTATCATGTGACATTGTATGTGGCATCTAGATTCAGTCTGGCTAATAAAGTTGTTAATGATATCATCCTCTGTTTGATCTTTGAAATCGATGGCATCTTCTATGGTTAATGGGGATCTAATATTTCCGGTAAGGTATGATACATGATGTTTGTTAGTTATTATTATTGTGACACTTGGTTGGGCTGGAGGATATAAGGCTAAATTCTTGATATTAGCCCCTCTAGTTATGGTCATACTGCCTTTTCGGCAGCCAATATAAGCATCAGTGGTTGCAAGCCAAGGTCTGCCTAAAATCTATGGATGTCCATCAACTCGGTTTTTGGGGTTTATTATCAGAAAGTTGACAGGATACTCCTAGAAATCAACGGATACCATGACATCATGTAGTGTGCCTTCTGGACTAACCACGGATCGGTCAGCCAGTTCTAATAAAGTGGAAGTTGGTTCTATTGATGTAATGCCCAGCTTTTGACAAGTGGTGGTTGTTAGGATATTAATTGCAGCCCCTAAATCAACTAAGGCATTTGAAAAGGTTTGTCCATTGATTTGTACTGTTACTATTGGATTTCGGTCTTCATATTTAACGAGTGTTTATTTTCTGATAATAGGTCGGATAAGGTGCCAACTACTTGGACTGTTCGGTTATTTGTTATTCTCCTCCTTGGTTTTTTAATACATAGTTCTTTGATGGTATTTCCATATATTGTGATGTCTTGGATGGCTTGGAGGAGTGGGATTTTTATGTACAGATTTTTAAGTTCTCCTAGAATGTCAAAATTAGGATGTTGTATAGGTCGAGGTATAATTAATCATTTTGGGAATGGGGGAGAAGATGTGATTGCTTGATCATGAATTTGTTGTCTGATCACATCCTCTTTTTGTGGTGGTTGTTCTATAGGTAACTGATTTTCAACTTGAGTGGTTTTATCTCCCTCTGTTTCTATAATGGGCCCAAATCTTAATTGAAGGTCATTACACTCCTTTAGATCGGTTTCTTGTTCTGGTGTTTCAATTATTTGGATAGATTGAATCGGTCTATTATTTGGATTAGGGTTGGGTTGGGCTGGGAGTTGTGGTCTTAAGTTAGACTGGGGGTTTTGTTGTAATGCTGGCAATGTAGGTTGAGGGAGTGGAATGGTTCCTACTGGTTGATTCATCGGTCTTTGCCAGTTTATCTGCCAGGCTTGACTCTGTGAAGTAGGAGGGGACCATTGTGCTAGATATACATTTTTTTGCCAATATGGTGGGGCATAGGGAAAATGTGGCCAATTGGGTTGACTTGCTTGATTCGGCCATGGTGATGATGAAGGAAATGGTTGCTGTGACCAATTTGAGAAGGGAGGTTGATTTTGCCACATAGTATTATATTGCTGAGCATGATATTGTGGAGGATGAAAAGAAGAAGTTGGCTCGAGGAACATACCTGATTAAGTAGATACATCAGTTCTGGCTCTTTTTCTGCTTCCTTGTATACTACTTTCAATCCAGGAAGTGAGGGACAGCTCTCTGTAGAATGGTCTTTTGTGTAAATGGCACAAACATGAATAGTATCTAATGACCACTCTTTGTGGCTATGTTTCTTTCTGCATCTAGGACAGAAGATTGCCAAATTTTGTTCTGCCTCTGCTTGTTTATGCTTGGCCTGCATAATATCAAGTTGCGTTGTCAGAGTCCCCAATATGTCAGTTTTGAAATTTTCTAATAAATTTCCAATTTCTACGCGAGTTACTCCTTTTGCAGAGATCCTGTTGTCTCTTGTAAACCTGTCATGTTCTGCTGGTTTTAGTCTTGTGCTGCCTCTTGAACTCCTGATACATAAATCAATAATGTCAGCAAAATTTTCTTGGTAAATATCTCCTTTTCCCATAATATTTAGTGTTTCAATCCATTGTTCCTTCATTCCTCTAATTAATGTTGTTTTTAATACATTATCAGGTAAGGGTAATGATGCATAAGGAGATATTTGAAGATTATACTGAAAACGTTCAACATATTCTTCTAGTGTTTCATTAGGTCTAGCTACCATCTAAAATATATCATCTTTTAATTATCTATATCTGCAATAATCCTGATATGTTTTTAGAAAAGCATCTTTCATTTGATCCCAGTTATTTATAACACCACCACCCAACCCCATAAACCATCTTAAAGCAGCCCCTTTTAATGTAGAGGGAAATAATTTCAGTTTCTAGGGATCGGTGGTATAGTCATAACCTCTACACAGCACATCAAATTCAAATAAGAATGCATCCGGATCTTTTGATGTAAGGCCATGAAATGTAGGGATATGCTGGAGAGTAATTGCTTTCATAGGTGCATTAGCTGCAGTGTAGAGGTTTGGGTGTTTGGCTGGTTCTGGGCCATTTGGTCAAATATGTGCCAATAATCTTCTGGGATGTCTAGGAGGGTATTCCTAGGCTAACGAGGGGGAATGGCTTCAACAGGAATGGCCTTAACAGCACTTCCTTTATCTGGGATGATGAGAGTTCCTAATGTCTGGGGGGATTTTGATTCTTGAGGTTCTTCAACTTCATTATGAATGATTTTTGCAGCACTTCCCTTATCTGGGCTGCTTAATGGCTGAATTATCCCAAGAGGAGATCTTGGTTCTTTAGTTTCCCCTGTTTCTCCTCTCCCTTCACAGAGGTTGCTAAGGTTCCCTTCTTGCAATGATTTTGGGCTAGAATTCTCAATTTCTTGAAAATCTTGCTCTTTAGTTTGAATATGCACCTCAACAAAGGCTACATATGGTGATCCTGTGGCCTGAAGGGAACTAGTAGGTTGTCTAGAAGAAACTTTTCTAGGTCCTATTGAAGGCTGAGATTCTGCTTTCTTAAGGATTTCATCTATAAAGGTCGATTGGCCAAGGGTCACTGGCCCCTTAGCTTTATCAGACTTGGGTAGTGGTTTAGGATTCTTTTCAGGCTTTTTCTACTTAGTCATGCACACAAATCAAATGCTAATTTCTACCCAAAAATAGTAACAAAGCTATAGGAAAATGGGCAAGAGAGAAGGGCTATTACATGCTCCATACGCAGGTTCTTACCTTCTGTTTTTAAAACCCAATTCTCTCCTAGCAGGTTCTTACACTACCCTGGAAAAGAAACAAATGGCTACACTGTTCCCCGGCAATGGCACCAAAATGTTGAGTAGTAAAAAGGGTCTTTTTCACCTCTATTTACTCTACATTAATTATCAATCTAGGAATGATTTGTTATCTCAAAGAGTGTACTCAGTTTGAGGCGGTCATTTGTCAGAGTAATGCTAGTAGTATAGTGCTCTAAATACAAGAGTAAACGGATGTTTGGACTAAAATCTACTTACAAAAAGAAACTTAAAACTCAAATCATGCATTCAGAAAGCTACAAAAATTTATCAGTGAAGGGTACAGTAATGGTAACTCTTCCCTCTGTAAACTGATGCAATTAAAAAGCAATCAAGGAATAGATCATCAATCTGGGAACTAGACAACATATGTCAATGTTCACTACAGTCTCAGATCGTTCTGCACACCAAAGAAATGATAGTTCAAATGACAGAAAATGGAACAACAACTAATATTATTATCATGATTGAACAACAAAACCTTAACCTACAGAAATGAATGCAGCCGTAATCCTATCCTACAGGAATTAAGTACCAATCCTTACTTTAGAGATGAATTGAATAGCAAACGGAAATAGAACGACAAACTAATAGAAATGAAATATAGAACAACAACTTAAATCAAATATAAATGTACAACAAACCAGGTCAAATATTACACACGGCATGCTTAATATTGAAAGGAACAGTAATCTAGGCTTCAATACACCGAGTATGAATCACAATTATAAAGAAACAGCAATTGTGATCGTGACGGAACAATAATCCCAAATGAACAAAAATCGTGTTTAAGCGTAAACCACAGATAAATACAGTAATATCGATTTATGAATATCTGTAATCGAACAACAATGGCAATCTATAAGGAACAACAATGTCATATCAATTATTAAAGGAATAGTGATGCGATATAAAGTTATAATGAATAGCATAACATTCCTGTTGCAGAGAATAACATTACTTAGTCAAGTATAAACAAAATATAATAGAACCGATATGTCAAATAGCAAGGCATGTCAGATTACTGAACAGAGCGAATAGAAGAGATCAAACCACACACGAATCGGAAATAATGGTAAAGGAGCAAGTGATCTACCAGGGCCGGGCCCTTAGCCTCCATGGACACACTGCTTAAGATTACTCCAGAATCAAAGATGGAACGGCAACCAAATTTATATATTAAAGCATCAAAACAGAGTTATAGTGAATCGCTCTTCAAAGAGAGTCGATGATCAAAGTTTCAAGTACAAAGGAGAATTTCATAAAAACAACAACAGTTTGTCCCCCGGGCTAGCAGTGTTGCCCCTTCTTATAACAGTCGAGCAAAGATATCAACGATACAGAAAATCATTAAGGTAGTGATCCCGAGGGATCAAAGGATCCCGAGGGATTCGCCAAACTATTAATTCTCAGTTATCCTCTTGTTCTCTTGTGCCGATTTGGTATCTCCTTTTCCTTTTCCTGGCTGATACGCTCCAATTTGGATCACCTTGTTTGCATGCAGCTCCCTATCAAAGGGACAATAGTTAACTTTGTCTTGTCTTTTCCTTTGGGATGGAAATCTGTCGTTTTCTCCTTTTTCTGCATATGAAAAGGGTAATTATTAGTTATTTCACATTGCATACAAATCTTCTAGATTTATGATAATTTCTTGTCATCTATCTAGTTCATGATGTAAAGAGGTTATGAGTTTTAAAGAAAAGATGACAAAATAAATGATAATAACATACCTTCTCTAGTGCTCAACACTAGGTTTTGTCTTGATGTCTCAAGCCATCACAGGGAAGACTCCCACCTCAACCAAAAGTCTAGAGAGTTGGTCACATTTCGCCATCCTGAATCTAACATCAACCCTATGTGGCTTCATACCTGCGCCCATTTGAATCTAAGGATCTACCTCACCCTCTATGGCCTTGACCATCTCTACATCTCCCTCTAGTAGGGGAGGAGGAATGTCGCCAATAAAATTGTTGATGTCAACAAAATATATAGTACACAACAATAATTAAGAATTTTTGATAAACAATATAATAAAACAAGTTAATGAACGTGTTAGAATAAATTTTATTCTAATTAATTAAGACAATAAAATGAAACTAGATTATCTTAAAGAAAACACTAATATATCCTCTATCATATGCAGGCTCATCCACTGTGAAAAGGATGTTGGGATATTGTCTCCAATCCATCCCCACGTATAGACATGGCACCAAGATAAACATGTGGTTAACCTCGCTGGCTAGTAGCCACAGTGCCTCAGTGGAAATATTGGCTGAATACTCTGACACGCCCCTCTTGGGCATCATCTCACCCCACATATATATTTTCACCTCAGTCATCGGCCTAGGAGGGTGACGGTCAAAAGTAGGACTCGTTTCTAGAAACCTCTCAAAAAATAAACAAAAATCTCTGAAGAAAATGGTAAGTTTGCCCTCCCATGTATCATAGCAAGAAATCTATCTAAATCCATGCAAAACTACCACAAAAAAACAGACCATTTGATACATCATGGCCTTTGCACCAAAGAATCAACATAAAACAAAAATATGGAAACTAATGTGCTTGCCATCACTAGTATAGTCTGAAATGGTACTCACTAACAATGAGAGGCTCCCAACTTCCTCTGCAACAAAAGAAGTGATTCGTCGCTGTCCACCGGACACTTGAATATTTGTTGGATGCACTACATGATCACCAACATATTTCTGAGAGTAGACAAGTTGAATCTCTACTGCAACACCATGAGATACATAAGGGAATTGGGGAAAATCTTCTCCTCTCCTATATAGGCCAGTGATAAAATAAATTTCCTCATCAGTGGGCCCATACCATGTGTCAGGAATGACATGGAAAGTCTATTGGTGAAAATCCCACTGACAAATCAGTTGTGCAAACAACCCAGAGTGCCCCTTCAGGGATGTATCCTCCTCATAGTACTTAAGGAGGCCAACATTCCTCAAGAGGCATTGGGTTTCTATGGTAATAGGGCTACGATATAAATCTCTCTCACTCTCTAGTGCCTCCCACGGTCATACCACATTGTATTGGTCCACCATTTGCTCCTGCTGCTATTGTTCCTCCCTCTATTGGTGTCTCTCCTACAGATTGACATATAAAATACATAACCCTCATACATAAGACATATTTTTTTTATTATTAAATGAAAAATGTGTTGATAAATATGGACATGTAACATTCAATTAAAAAAAAAATCATCCACGGTGTGCCACAAAATAGGAAAGCACTGACCATCGTGTGTACCGAGACTTGACACACTGTTTTTAGTTTTCATACATACAAACACATTATTTATTTTTATTTTTCAACACGGTGCGTTAACCTAACATTTCACACTAGTCTGTATGCATAACCTTTTCATGCTGAAAGGGAACATTCAAGTTAACAAACGCACCAAGGTATATTTTTTTATTACTATGAATGCAGTGCATTTGGTAAAAATAAATGCACCAGGAAGTAACTTTTTCCTGACACACCACCATAAAATTATAACTTTTCTCGGTGCGTATAAATTTACAAAATGCACCATAAATCTATAGTGTGTTAACAAAACTCACTGATTTGCACTGCACCATGTAAATTTACAGGGTGCATTGCAATCGATGCGAGTTGAACTTGTCAAGTGCATTGTGCAAGGAAAAGAAATCAAAAGAAACAGATATTTTTATCTAATTTTCAATTCTACTCTGCTAAAATGTTAAATTAGAGAGAAACATAGGCATTGCCTAGACATTTTCTCATTTAGGAGGCATGGTTGCCACATAAAAAAATATTGAGAACCATTTGAGAAAATTCAAAAGCAGTGGACGAAAGGATGGAAAGCAAGGGAAGCACCGATGACAGGGTGCTTGACGGAGGCAAGAGTAGCATTGATGATTGAGAGCTCTACAAAAATGAAAATAGTAGAAATGAATTTTACAAATAGTAGGTTTTTTTTCTATTTAACCCTATTCCGATGTGCTTGGGTAACAGTACCAGTGCGTACAATTTCCTAGGTGGACTGCTATTTTTTAGAAATTAAAAACTATATTATGGTGCACCTTGTTATTTATGCACTGGGGCATTTAAATACATCAATAGCACTAATGCTTCATTGGATTATAGAACTGAAATGGTGAAAGAAAATTTTATGACTGACATTTTTTAAATTTAATCTTTGTCCAGATCTATTGAGTAGTATACACACCAGTGCACCTTATATAGGTAGCCCACCGTTGTTTTTATTTATATAAAAAATAAACTTGCAATGGTGCAGTACTTTTTATTAAGGACTGTGCCCTTCATTTCAATTAATGACACTAGTGTGTATAGTATAATTAGTGCACTGAGGCATTCGTATACTGGTTTAGCACCGGGTCATGAGAGTATAGAACCGAACTAGGAAAAATGAATGTTACAACCAACAATTTTTGAATCTAACCCTTTCCGATGCTATTGAGTAGTATACACACCAGTGCACATTATGTACTTCGAGCACTGTTACACTCTTATTTTTATAAAAATTAAATCTTTCATAGTGCACCATATGCTCTTAAGAACCGATGCATATAATTATATAACATGTCGGTGTGTTTGTGTATTATATATGCACCGTTACAAAAACATTTGTCCACCCAACTTCACTACAAACCAATTTATGAACTAATTTTGTAAGGGATTCTACAAAAACCTTTCTTATAGGGTCTTTCCCTTGTAGTGCCTTGTAATGTAATTTCAAAAACACCTTTTCTTTTATTGGATATTTGAATTTTTTTACTTTTCTTCCAACCTCAATTTGGTTTTATTAAATATATTTCCTTCATCATAGAATAAGCCAATCACTTAGCCAATATTATCCTCCATGCTTGGAGCCAAAGAGAATCTGTCAAATCATCAACCTTTGGGGTTTATGCCCATAAGTTGGGTCCCTCAACTTCAAATAGGGATATCTCACAAATCGTGAAGATTATTGTGGCGAGCCACATACCACCGGAATTAGTTTGACAAGGAGAATATAATGACAAGGATCTCCAAGCAAAATTCAATGATATTCTTCCTAAAAATCCTCCAAGAAGTGCAAGGTATGTTCATGGCCCAAGGAATACAAACCCTAAAGCTAGGGTTTCCATCCATCCTTTCATTGGAACTTCCAACTTGATGCAATCCAGACAAATATAAGAGTGTTCATTAACTAAGGTTAGCATCAATGACAACACCATTCAACAATCTTCCCCTTTGTCATTGATGGAACTACACTTACTACCCTTGTGAACATTACTCCTCCTGCCTTCATGCCTTGATCTTCTTCTCCTAATTTCTCTCCCCCTTTGACATCAATGGAAAAGGGTGACTCCCCCTGACAATTTGTCTAATTCCTATGGACCTATAATCTACCTGTGTTACTCCTGATGAGAAGCCTTCTTCTGTCTTCCTTCAAGACACCTTATCTGCTTTGAAATGTTGAGAAATGGCAACAAGAAATTCCAGTTTAATTTGTCATTGAATTAAACTGATAATTAAAATCAAATTCTATTCTCATAGAAACTTGTAAATAGTTAATTAAGTTTAATTAACTTAATTAGCTTAGGAATTTCGAGTTGGAAGTCTTTCTGAAATCATGTATATGTTATCCCTAAGTTTTAGGTGATCTAGATTTAAACAGGAATGCAAAAAATTACAGAGATAACCATATACACAAAGATGCAACGGAAATAATACTTCATTTCATTAATGGAAAATACTGAAATATGCTTACAACCAGAAATGGAAATAAACCAGCTAGAGCGATGGTAGCTTATCTCTGAGAAGAGATGTGATGGCTACATGCCTCTGAACTGTGTTACAATGAGGCTCGAGGGCCTATTTATTGCTGAGAAACAATGGAAAACCATTAACATTCCAAAACCTAACCCTAGGAGATGAAACGCCAAACTGTGGGCCCCGTTTGGGGTAAATTGGTACATCAACTTCTCGGGGTCGTAACTTTGGCATATGATCTCCGTTTGACGCATACAATAGCTCGTTAGAAAGATCTATCCGAGCACTACCATTGTTGGAGCGGGCAACATGGTCCATTCCATGGACCCATGTTGTCCCCGGATTCCCCAAAAAATGTCGTTTAGGGCCTCAAAACGGCTCCGGAAGTTCAAGACCCGAAAAACTGCTAAAAATAGTAAGTTGTGCTACAATTAAGGAAACTAAAAATGCTGAGAAAGACAATGGTGGGGGTCCAGGTGGATTTGGCAGGTGGCCCCCAATATCCACCTGGATCATTCCTCCCCCCTTAGGAAGCAATGTTCCCCATTGCGTTGAGCTCCTCCATGAGATGAGGAAACTTTTGCTGAACTTGTTCCCTGGTGAGCCACTTGCCCTGCTGAAGGAGTTGGCCTGCTTTGACAACTCGATATAGTTGGATATTCTATTGGCGAGTGTTCTTGATCTGTGTGTCCATGATCCGATCAGTTGCAGCTTGTTCCATGCAATCTGGATTTAATTCTGTGGGTTTGAGCTGTTCTGCAATGTCGGATGTGTCTAGAAATGGTGGAAAGTATGGCCGAAGGCGGTCCACATTGAACACTGGGTGCAGGCCAAGGAATGGGGGATGCTGAGCTCAAATGCATTGTCTCCCATAGCCTTAGTAATGGTGTAAGGACCATATCGGAGTGGTCTCAATTTCCGATAGGCTCTAGTAAGGCGTTCCTTTTGCAAATGCAACCAGACTTTGTCGCCCACCTGAAACTTGTGTGGCACCCGATGTTGATCATGTCGCTGCTTGTACTTGGCATTTGATTTCTCAAGAATGTCATGGATCTGCTGGCGAATATGTTGGATGCGCTCAATGAAGCTGGTGGCCTTATCTGTTTCAGACTGGACATGAGCTGAATTTATGTGAGTAGCTGCAAGTGGCATGGCCACATCAATGGGGCATAGTGGCTGGAATCCCAAACCCACCTGAAAAGGGCTATGGCCAGTGGAGCTGTGAAGGGCTCGGTTGTAGCTATGCTAAACATAGGGGAGGCTCTCGTCCCATGTGCGTGGATGCTTTGAGTTATACATGCGCAGAATGTGCACAATCATCCTATTGACAACCTCTGTCTGGCCATCAGTTTGAGGATGGAAGGCTGTGGACTTCGTGAGTTTGGTGTCCAGCATTGACCAGAGACTGGACCAAAATGTGCTGAGAAACCGACTGTCCCGATCTGAGATGATAGACTGTGGGATCCCAAAGTGCACCCACACTCGTTCAAAGAAGAGTTTAGCAGTGGCTTCTGCTATGATATTCTTCTTGCAGGCCACCATAATGGCCATCTTCGAGAACCTGTCGACGACCACAAAAACACAATCATTTCCATGCTTAGTGGAAGGAAGGCCTGACATGTAATCCATGGAGATGGATTCCAAAGGTCGACTAGGGGTAGGCAACGGGGTATAGAGGCCGTGCTTCTTAATGGTCGGTTTGGCAATGGCACAGGCAGTACATGATTTGATGTACTTCCCAACATCCTGTCGAAGATTCGGCCAATAGAAATAATTTTTCAGTACTGCCACTGTTTTCTCGACCCCGAAATGCCCAGCGGCCCGACTGTAGTGTGCTTCCCAAATCATCTTGGCACGCTCGCTTGAAGGAACACAAAGTCGACCGAGGTGGCATAATAGGGCATCCTGGAGGTGAAAATCTGCAACATGCCGACCCTCCAAGAGTGTCTGGTATGTGTGGCCGAATTCTGGGTCGCTTTTGTAGAGAAGTGGCCAATCAGAAGTCTCGTGCCCACAAGAGTTGAGCACGGTGGTTAACGCCATGATCGGTGGTCGACTAAGGCAATCTGCAACATTATTGGTGGTGCCCTTCTTATACTTGATATTCAAGTGGAACTGTTGCAGGTATGTAGACCACTTCTGATGGCGATCATTCTGCAATTTCCCTTGGGTCTGTATGAACTGCAGGGGTCGGTGGTCTGTGTGGATGACCGTTTCCTTCCCCAAAATGTAATGCTTCCATTGTCGGTAGGCTTGTACAATGGAATACATCTCTTTATCATAAGTGGGGTACTTCCGGACTGTGTCTGAAAGTGTTTCACTATGATATGCCACTGGATGTCCATGTTGAGTAAGGACTGCCCCAATAGCATAGTCAGAGGCATCTGTCTCGACCTAAAATGGTTGTTGTAAATCTGGTAACGCGAGCACTGGTGCCGTGCAGAGGCGATCCTTCAACTCCATGAATTCCTTCTATTGAGATTTAGACCAAAAGAATTTTGCTTTCGCCCCTCCCTTGGTGACTTGACTCAAGGGCCAAGAAATATGAGAAAACCCCAACACAAACCTGCGGTAGAAGTTGGCAAGACCTAGAAAGCTGCGGAGCTCTGTTAGAGTGGTTGGAGAGGGCCAATCCCGAATGACTTGGATCTTGGCTGGATCGACATGCACCCCCTGTTCATCAATGATGTATCCCAGATACTGAACCTGGGTCATGCCAAAAGTGCATTTCTCCAAATTGGCACATAGCTTGTGTTGCCGCAGTGTTTGGAGAACCTGTCGGATGTGGTGGAGGTGCTCTTCCCAACTCTGGCTGAAGATCAGAATGTCATCCAAGTATACTACTACAAAGGAGTTGGTGAATGGCGCAAGATGTCATCCATTAGCCTCATAAAGGTTGCAGGAGCATTCATCAATCTGAAAGGCATAACCAACCATTCGAAGAGGCCCTCCTTGGATTTGAAGGCAGTCTTCCACACATCAGAGGGTTCGATTGGTACCTGGTGATATCCTGACTTCAGATCGATCTTGCTGAAATATTTCGCGCCCTTTAGTTGGTCTAGGAGATCATCAATCCGCGGGATCGGGTACCTATTACGGACAGTGATCTTGTTCAACGCCCGATAGTCAATACAGAGTCTCCACGTCCCATCCTTCTTCTGTACCAACACGATCGGGCTCCCACAGGGCGATGAACTCGGATGGATGTGACCTTTTTGCAGGAGCTCCTGAATCTACCTCTTGATTTCATTGTTCTCCAGAATGGAGCGCCGATAAATTGGTCCATTGGGTAGCGGTGCACCTGGGGTCAGATCGATGGAGTGCTTGACTTGACAGTGCAGAGGAACCCCTGTCGGGGAGGTGAAGATGTCCTCGTACTCCTCCACAATCTTGTCCATCTATAGTTGTCATGCAGAGGGACCCCATCTGGAGGCCGCGGCCACTGTCTTCTTCTTTCCTTGAGGGTGTATCATCAGGAAAACAAATTTCCTGGTTTTGGAAATGATCTTACTGCATTGTTTTGCAGTAATCAAAGAGATGGCAGTAGGTGGTGCTACCTCTGGTATCCTGAACAACTTATTTCCCAATGTAATAATAACAGCACGAGGCCTTGATTCATACACAGCATGTCGCTTCCACAAGTATGGTTTTCCTAGTAATACATCACAAACTTCAAGGGGAGCAATGTCACACAATACCTCATCCGTGAAGGGCTTGATGTTGTATGGAAGGCGACACTACTGGCTCACGCGAAGATCTCGTCCTTGGTGAAGCCACCCAATGGTGTATGGTTCTGGATGTGCTGTGGTCGGTAAGCCCAACCGCTTCACGACCTCTGCCGAAATGAGGTTCTTTTGACTCCCGCTATCAACAATGAACTGTATCGGGGAGCCCTTTACCCACATCTGGGAGTGGAAGAGACGCTCCTCCTCCTCTGGATCTTCGGGTTCATTTTTCTGGATCTTTGCGGTAGCAACAGTGAAGTTGGGATCCGCATCAATGATCTGCTTCCCTTTTTCATACCCCTTATCGGGTTCTGACTCCGAGTCAGAACATGCATCTGATTCTGAAACTTTTAGGTCAGCCACCAGTGACTGCTTCGCCCGACACTCACTTGTGTTGTGAGTGGAGCTCTTATGGAACTCACACCATTTTCCAGTGTCCTTTCTCGGCTTCGCGACGCTGTTCTTTGCTTGCAGCTTCGGTTGGTTGTCTTGGGCTATCCTGCCTTGGCTTTGTCCTTTGTTCTGTGGTTTAGGGGCACCTTTCCCCTGCTTTGGATTCGCAGATCCAAAGTCTCGCTTCTTTTGTTTAAACTTCTGCTCGACCTTGACGGCATATCGGTATGCTGCGCCGAGCGAGGGGATGTTTAGGAATTGTATTTCTTCCTGGATGTACTTGTGCAGGAAGCCATGGTATTTGAGTATCAAATGTTGCTCTGAATCCTTGATACCCAACTTTGTGCGAAGGGTATGGAAAATATTGGTGAACTCCGGCACGTCTTGGTCCCTTCCCTGCCGCAGCGTGGTCCACTTTATGTATTCATCCTCATAGCTTCCAACAGGGTAGTACTGCTCCTTGATGGCATCCCAGAACAAATCCCAAGTGGGTGCGGCTGAAAATAGTGAGCCAGTACTTTCATCCTTCTGCTCGCAGTAGGTTTCCCACCAGTCCTTGACGTGGGGGGCTGCTTTGAGAAGAGCAAAAATAATCTTTTCCCGACTCGAAAATTCATGAACAGAAAAATAACCCTCTAGCAGATTTAACCATTTATCTACGGCATCTGTGTCTATCTGACCCTCGAATATGGGGATTTCAAAATTAACTTGTACCTTAAAGGGTGTGGTGTTTCTAGAGTAGCTGCTGGAAGCCGATGCGTCGCTTCTGGGTAGCCGCTGAAGGATCTGGGCAAAGCTGTCCATCATCGCGTTCCGTTGTCGCTCGAGGGCTTCTTCGAGCAAGATTTTGATGGGATCTCCTGCCCCCTCATCTTTCTTCTCATCCGCCATGGGAGGCCGTCGGGATTTGTGAGGCTGGTCTTGCAAAGGTTCAACCAGTTCAAGCCCTAACTCCTTATATCCCGACCTTGTTGGGGACATGCAAAGAAAAACAGAGAAAAAGCAGACCGCTCTGATACCACTGATCCGAATTTAAACAGGAACACAACAAATTAAAGAGATAACCATATACACAACGATGCAGTGGAAATAATACTTCATTTCATTAATGGAAAATACTGAAATATGCTTACAACCAGAAATGGAAATAAACTAGCTAGGGCGATGGTAGCTTATCTCTGAGAAGAGATGTGATGGCTACATGCCTCTGAACTGTGTTACAATGAGGCTCGAGGGCCTATTTATTGTTGAGAAACAATGGAAAACCCTTAACATTCCAAAACCTAACCCTAGGAGATGAAACACCAAACTGTGGGCCCCGTTTGGGGTAAATTGGTACATCAACTTCCCGGGGTCGTAACTTTGGCATATGATCTCCGTTTGACGCATACAATAGCTCGTTAGAAAGATCTATCCGAGCACTACCATTGTTGGAGTAGGCAACATCGGTCCATTCCATGGACCCATGTTGCCCTTGGATTCCCCAAAAAACGTCGTTTAGGGCCTCAAAACGGCTCTGGAAGTTTAGGACCCGAAAAACTGCTATAAATAGTAAGTTATGCTACAATTAAGGAAACTGAAAATGCTGAGAAAGACAATGGTGGGGGTCCAGGTGGATTTGGCAGGTGGCCCCCAATATCCACCTGGATCATTAGGGGTCCAGGATAAGTTTAATTGTGAATTGTAATTACATCACTTAGTTTACTGAGTTATGTTCAGTTAAATTAGTTCCAAACTATTTGTGGAACTAATAGAGAGTTAACAGTCAGTTGGTGCACTAGTGAATCCACAAGTGTCACTCTAGTTAACTGAAGATTCCCTCATCAGAAACTCATGCATGTCGATTCTAAGAAAGACCTAGTTGATACTAGAGTGCAAGGACAATGTATTATCAATTGTCTAATTTACTAAGTTGTATAGATCATGCATGAAATCATAGAATGACTTATGTTTCGATTGCGCAATTTTTTAAGCATGAATTCCCTTTAAATACGAGATATTCATCCTAGGAATTATGCAAGAGATTAGGGGCTTGGAGAGCTATTGAATAGGCTAAGGATTTGGCTTGAGCTAGCCTGTGAGCTAAGAGAGTTGAGCATACTTGTGCAGAATTGTTTTAATGAGAACAAGCTTTGTATCTTCACTCATATTTCTGATATATGCAATATAGATAATGGTGTTTTCAGTTGAGGCTTTCCCCATATACTTATTGTGTTATGTGCCATTGATTTATCTTATTCTTGTTCATATTGTTTTCATCAATCTATTGGCTTTCGCTGGTTGAAAGTAGAATTAGATTCTTGTCCTGTGCTTTAGTACATTGTATGAGCTTTTGAATCTACAAGATTTTCTACATTGTATCGGAACTGAATTTAATATACTAGAGGATATTTTGAAGTTTTGAATTTTTGGTTACAAGTGAAATTTGAATTTGCAATACATACTTCAGGATTGGCAGATGGCGTTCTATGGTTTGCAGCTTGAGTATGCCTTGGAAGGTATCTCAAATTTTATAGCCTAGAGGGACAAAATGGAGGTCGTGCTAGAGGATAATGGCTTTAAGGAATTCATTGATCAAGAAATTCCTAAGCCAACAACATCATATGCACAAAATTTGGTCGAATGGAAGAATTATGTGGCGAAGGTGAGGTGGATATTCCTTGAGGGAGTTCAAGACCACATTGTCTCGAGTCTCCATGGAAAGGAAACTCCATATGCTATGTGGAAAACATTGACAAACTTGTATTAGAACATCAGTGACCAAAGGAAATTGGCATTGAAGGAAAAACTTCGAAAAATCAAAATGGAGAAAGGTGAAATGATTCCAAAATACTTGACCAAGTTCACTCAGGTTCATGATGAACTTGGAAGTGTTGGAATCACAGTTTCTGAGGATGATATGGTGAGTCTTGCTCTTCTGAGATTCCCAAAGAGTCGCCATAGTTATCAGGACTCTGTCAATGGTCAGGAGAAGCTGCTAGATTGGGAACAATTGTGGTAATATTTAATGTAGGAGGAGATCAGGAAGAACACCATGGATGACTCTTCATCAAAGACTGGTGATGAAGAGAAGTGTGCCTTATCGATTAAGGTGAAGAAGGGGAAAGGGAAATCTTCCCAATCTAAATAGGAATCTTGCCATGGAGGTAAGAAGAAAGACATGATGAAATTGAAATGCTTTCATTGTCATGAGCTGGGCCATTTTGCTACAAATTTTCTACTCAAGAATTCAAAGAAGAAGTCCTTAGGAGGAGCGGCATGTGAGGCTTTGGCCTCTCAATTCGAATTTGACTTTTCCCTCATTGCATGCACCATGTCACCAATGATGGGAAGTATATGGTACTTATACAGTGGAGCTTCATTCCACATGATTGGCGAAAAAGAGTTATTTAGTGACCTAGAGGAGAAACATCTCTAGATGCATATCGATATGGGTGATGATGGGAAGTATGGTGTTATTGGATTGGGCACGATTACTTTTTGGAGGCAGAATGAGGCTCCACTCCATTGTTGTTCTGTATTTTTGAGGTTGAGGGAGTAAACACACAGGAAAACATCAAAACCACTATGCAAGCTGGGATTTAACCATACCAGCTTCAGAGAGGGATCTTTCTGTAACATTTAGTTATGTTTTATGTGAATTTTAGGCTAGTTATTATTGTAATGATTGTTTTTTATTTGATTTCTTGGTTGATTAAATTGTTATAATTCCATTAGGCTATGGAGTCTAAAGACTAACTGGATCTACATCAAATTTTGAAGGAGTTTCGCAGGGCAAGCTAGGTTGCACGTTGGATCTTTCAAAAATTTAAATGGATTATGAGACATAAGAAATGTAAGGTTCAGTGGAAACTAAGGATAAATGAAGAATTCCTTAATTTGACTTCAGTAGAAAACATATAAATTACTAACAACCAGAATAGGGTGCTCTGTATAACATATCCTATTCATCACAATTTCTGTTATGTAATTAAACTTTTTAGAAATGACGAAGAAAGGAGACAATGATTAAACACATGAACAGAAGAAAAACATCACCAATTCGTACACCACATGAATCTTGTGAAGAATATCCTTGTATTATTGATGCTTCCAGTAACTAGAAAAAATAAAATTTGCAGAGGAAATTATATTCAACAATAAACAATCAACTTATAAAACTTCAGACAATGAAATATTAATAAAAATAATTACAAAATCGTTGTCTCAACTAAAATTGTATTATTAGCATTATCCTAAACAATAAAATTGACCTTTTGCAGAATCATAGGCAAGGTGGAAAACTGCATGAAGAGGTGGCCCTGTTTTGGTGGATTTGGTTGCTGAATCAGCCTATAACTATGTTACGTTGGATGTTGTGTTGGCTAATATTATTATTACATCTGAGTTTCTTTTTAATCCAATAAATCATATAGTTCCTCGCACCATTTTTTATTTGGAATGGTTAACTTAATTACCCTTCAGTAAATCTCATCAACCTTAGTATACTTTTCAAATGTTGGCTTTACTGTGAATATATGTTTTACCTCGTTTTGGATAAAGAAGTCATTTCACATTGTCTCTAAGAATGCTCTAGCTGTCATGCTACCTTTAATACCACTAAATTTAATACTGCTTCTAGCCACTTCCTTTATCTTCATAACATAATCTTTGAGTCATTAGTTTGTCATTAATCACATATATGCTGGGAAATCCTTTCTGAATTAATGCTTCAATCCTTTTGAGGAATCTGTTTACTCCCAACTCCAGTGTTTCACATTTCTCTTCTAATTGATCAATGAGATTTCTTTTAGTCAAAACCTTCTTGACTTCCAAGATGGCGATAATCCTGTCACTAATTCCTAACTCTTCAAATTCATACTTATGATTTGAATTCATGAATTTGATGATGTTAGAAGCTTTTGTAGGCATGTCTCCCAGCTTTTCCCTTACTTGAACAATGGTTTCAGTGGCCTTTTGTATCAGTTCTTTCTGTTCAAAAATGATTTGGATGCATGGCCAAATCTCATTCATGGAGTCCAGAATACCCATCCAAATGGTTTCCTTGGCTTGGGCCAAGGTTTGACCAATTGATGTATCCTTCTCCACCCTCTGTAACCTCTCTAGTAGCCTTTGTGACTTCTGTACTTCAACCAAATGAGAAGCTTCAGTTCTAGCTTTCTGTTCTTGCAGAGCTTTGAGCTGCCCATGCAACTTATTAATTTCTTCTAATTGGATTGATATATTTTACAGTTTCTTTGTTGCTTGTTCAACACTTGTAGCTTGAGTTGAAGAAGTTGTTGCAGTTGTTTTTCCTGTAGCTGCGACTTGAGTGATGGGTATAGCATCCAGGGGGGCTATGGCTACCCTTTGACTCTATTCTTTATCTTTGATCCTTTTATCCATTTCTACCTCCATCTATTTGATATGAACATTTTTCTCTATGATTAGCTTCATAATGTCAGCCTTCTGTGTCTCATTTTCTTCAATATATTTAGTCAAGGGATCCTATGTGGCCGATAGTTTAAGCTACTTTCTCAATGTTGCAATGTCAATATTTTTCTTCTTATTGATCTCCTCTGCAGCATTTATATCATTAGGATCATATCCTATCTTGACTACCAAATCTTCCAAAGATTTTATCCTATTGTCATTTGCTAAAGAATATACCTTTTCCATTTTTAACTGGGACTGAATTTTTGCATATGAAACCTGCAACTTTGACAATGACATGGTAGTATTAGTTAAGGTAGAGTAAATCATCTCGCCAGTCTATTTATGCATCTCCATTTGATCAATGGGATGGATATATTTGGTGTTGAATTCAAACATTGTGCTCTTGTAATCTGCTGGTGTCTTAGGATGTGGAATCTGGGCCTCAAGGAAGGCCATCTATATATTTCCTTTTTTTGTATCAAAAGCTTACAATAATCTACTGTGTGAACTGGAAGTCTACTTCCAAAACTCATTGTAGGTGTTGTTCTTAAGAATTTCATTCTTAAGTTTGATATCTCGGTACCTATCAAAAATACATTTTTCCTTTTCTCCTTGGACATCCTACGAAGATAGCTCTGTTTCTTTTTTACCATGTGATATTAAAGGTCCAGTAGGAGATGTAACAAACTTGTTGCTTGTAGATGGTGTTTCTCCAATTATGATGTCAGCTTGATCTTCTACATCCTTTTCTGCATTTGTCCTAGGAGTCAGTTTTTCTCTTTTCCTGTAACATATTCTGAAATCCTTGGCCTCACTGCTTGTTGTTGATGATGATCCCTCCTCTCTTCATATTTTACATGTTTTCTCTTGAGGAGTGGGAGTCTATAAAGTTGAAGTAGAAAACAATTTCTCTTCAGCTTTTTGCAATGTATTCTCTTCCCATTCTGGCTGGTTCACATATTTCTCTATCTCGGGCCTTGAGGTATGGATATATGGAATAGTTTTGTTTTCTACTCTTAGCTTAGAAATGATACCCCAAGGGTCATAAGACTATGTGAAACTCAGACTGAATTTTATCTCTTTAAGGATTTTATCTGCTTCTTCTCTTGCTAACCCGATGTTGCACATGAAAAGGCCCACCTGTACCTTTATCCAAAACTGGGACATCTTCTTTGCCACCACAAAGCGAATATCATCTGAATCTAGCATTTTTTTGATACATTCAAAGGAAAAAATCCTCATAGGGAGGTATTTTGGGATCCTGTAATGTGCTAACTCGCATCCATAAACTTTGATTTCTATATAATTATGGTATATATACCAGTCTCCAGTCCTCGCCTAATCTGTCAAATGTAGAATCCTTTTGATATCTTCACTGATACTGGGTTGTGCTGAGCTATTTAGGATATTCATAGCTGGGCGAACAAACTATTCAATGAATTGTTTATAGGAGAATTCTTGCTGCTCTTTCATCACTAAAGAAGTCCAAAATATTATAGGTTATTGGTTTCCCTCTTCATCTAGCTTCTACATGGCAAAACTGAACCTGTCTGCTTGATAATATAGAAACATATAAACTAAAATTGAAGTGTAATTAAACACTTGTTCTGTTGGAAATTTAAGAAACTGCTCATGGATGTTATCAACCAGGAATTGACTGAAATTAAACAAAATAGATGGTTTTCTATCTGTGGAAAAGATGGAAAGGAAGCCTAGAATGGGTTCATCTACCCACTGATCAAAATAATAACCCAAAATTTATTTAATTATGGTTATGATCTGTTTAGCTTTATCATGGAAGATTGAGGAAGGGTATGGAGGATTATTCTTTGGCAATTAGGCATTTTCTGCTAAGAAGATATCAAAAATCTCGGCTCTTATGGTAAAATCAAGCTTCTGATAGAGTTGGGTGAGGGTTTCTAAGGGAAATGGGGCACTGTTTTCCACAGGGGGAGCTAGCATCATCTAGTTTATAGATTGGGAATTAATTGAAAAAATGATCTCACTAGATGGGGTTATAATGGCTCTTTGGCTAGGAACATCGCAGGCTTGGCATTTCCTGGTGAAGTTAGGGGCATGGAAGGTCATAGGGAAAATATATTGAGGAATATTAGACTCCCAGAGTCCAATTTCAGAATCCCAACTCCAGTGTTTCACATTTCTCTTCTAATTGATCAATGAGATT
Organism: Pinus tabuliformis; assembly: GCA_031772625.1. Lineage (NCBI taxonomy): Eukaryota > Viridiplantae > Streptophyta > Pinopsida > Pinales > Pinaceae > Pinus > Pinus tabuliformis. The sequence continues at coordinate 306,764,576 of CM062807.1, forward strand.
TCTTTTAGTCAAACCTTCTTGACTTCCAAGATGGTGGCAGTCTTGTCACTAATTCCTAACTCTTCAAATTCATACTTATTCTTTGAATTCAAGAATTTGATGAGGTTGGAAGCTTCTTAGGCATGTCTCCCAACTTTTTCCTTACTTGAAAAATGGTTTCAAAGGCCTTTTGTATTAGTTCTTTCTGTTAAAAAATGATTTGGATGCATGGCCAAATCTCATTCATGGAGTCCAAAACACCCATCCAAATGGTTTCCTTGGCTTGGCCCAAGGTTTGAGAAATTGATGTATCCTTCTCCATCCTCTATAACCTCTCTAGCAGCCTTTGTGACTTCTTTACTTCAACCAAATGAGAAGCTTCAATTCTGGCTTTATTTTCTTGTAGAACTTTAAGCTACCCATGCAAATTATTAATTTCTTCTAACTAGATTGACATATTTTCTAGTGTCTTTGTCACTTGTTCAGCACTTGTAGCTTGAGTTGAAGAAGTTGTTGCAGTTTTTATTCTTGTAGCTGGGACTTGAGTGATGGGTATAACATCCAGGGGGACTATGGCTACCCTTTGACTCTATTCTTTCTCTTTGATCATTTTCTCCATTTCTACCTCCATCTGTCTGATATGAACATTCTTCTCTATGATTAGCTTCATCATGTTAGCCTTTTGTGTCTCATTTTCTTCAATATCTTTAGTCAAGGGATCCTCTGTGGCTGGCAGTTTCAGCTGCTTTCTCAATGCTGCAATGTCAAGATTTTTCTTCTTGATGATCTCCTTTGCAACATTTATATCTTTAGGATCATATCCTATCTTGACTACCAAATCTTCCAAATATTTGATCCTATTGTCCTTTGCTAAAGAATATACCTTTTCCATTTTTAACTGGGACTGAATGTTTGCATATGAAACCTGCAACTTTGACAATGACATGGCAGTATTAGTTAAGGTAGAGGAAATCATCTCACCAGTCTATTTATGCATCTCCATTTGATCAATGGGATGGATATCTTTGGTGCTGAATTCAAACGTTGTGCTCTTGTAATCTGCTGGTGTCTTAGGATGTGGAATTTGAGCCTCAAGGAAGGCCATCTGCATATTTCCTTGTTCTGTAATATACTCTGTGAACTGAAAGTCTACTTCCAAAACTCATTGTAGGTGTTGTTCTTAAGAATTTCATTCTTAAGTTTGATCTCTTGGTACCTGTCAAAAATACTTTTCTCCTTTTCTCCTTTGACATCTTGCGAAGATAGATTTGTTTCTTTTTTACCATGTGATATTGAAGGTCTAGTAGGAGATGTAACAAACTTGTTGCTTGTAGATGGTGTTTCTCCAATTATTATGCCAACTTGATCTTCTACCTCCTTTTCTGCATCTGTCCTAGGAGTTGGTTTTTCTCTTTTCCTGTAACAGATTCAGAAATCCTTGGCCTCACTACTTTTTGTTGATGATGATCCCTCCTCTCTTCATTGTTTACTTGTTTTCTCTTGAGGAGTGGGAGTCTGTAAATTTGATGTATATAACAATTTCTCTTTAGCTTCTTACAATGTATTCTATGCCCATTCTAACTGGTTCACATATTTCTCTATCTCAGGCCTTGAGGTATGGATATATAGAGTATTTTTTTTTTCTACTCTCAGCTTAGAAATGATACCCCAAGGGTCATAAGACTATGTGAAATTCAGGCTAAATTTCATCTCTTTAAGGACTTTATATGCTTCTTCTCTTGCTAACCCAATGTTGCATATGAAAGGGCCCACCTGTATCTTTATCTGAAATTGGGACTTCTTCTTTCCCACCACAAAGTGAATATCATCTGAATTTAGCATTTTTCTTATACATTCAAGGGAAAATATCCTCATAGGGAGGTATTTTGGGAGCCTGTATGGTTCTAACTCGCATCCATAAACTCTGATTTCTGTATAATTCTGGTATAAATACTAGTCTCTTGTCCTGCCTGATCTGTCAAATGTACAATCCTTTTGATGTCTTCACTAATAATGGGTTGTGTTGAGCTATTTAGGATATTCATAGCTGGGTGAACAAACTCTTCAATGAATCATTTATAGGAGAATTCTTGATGCTCTTTCATCACTAAAGAAGTCATAACTATTACAGGCTATTGGTTTCCCTCTTCATCTAGCTTCTGCATGGCAAAACTGAACCTGTCTACTTGATAATATAGAAACATATAAACTAAAATTGAAGTGTAATTAAACACTTGCTTTGTTGGAAATTAAAGAAACTACTCATGGATGTTATCAGCCAGGAATTGACTGAAACTAAACAAAATAGATGGTTTTCTATCTGTGCAAAAGATGGAAAAGAAGCCTAGAATGGGTTCATCTACCCACTGAGCATAATAATAACCCAAAATGTATGAAATTATGGTTATGATCTATTTAGCTTGATCATGGAAGATTGAGGAAGGGTATGGAGGATTTTTCTTTGGCAATTGGGCATTTTATGGTAAGAAGATCTAAAAAATCTTGGCTCTTGTGGAAAAATTAAGCTTCTAAGAGAGTTGGGTGAGGGCTTCTAAGGAAAATGGGGCACTGTCTTCCATAAGGGGTGCAAGCATCATCTAGTTTATAGATTGTGCATTGATTGAAAAAATGATCTCACTAGATGGGGTTATAGTGAACCTTTGGCTAGGAACGTAGCAGGCTTGGCATTTCATAGTGAATTCAAGGGCATGGAAGGTCAAAGGGAAAATATATTGAGGAAGATTGGACTCCTAGAGTCCAATTTCATCTGTTTTATTAGCAAGTTTATCCTCCAACCAATAGTAAGGCTCCAAAAATTGATAGTCACACTATGTCTCACTGATCTTGTAATCCCAATCAGCTAATGGAATATGATCTAAGTCCATAGATAGAGGGATTAATGGATTAACATGGTTATCCTAGTTCTTGATCTTTAGAGGCATAATTAGATCAGTGAATGATAACAGTGATGGAAGTAAAATCTTACCGGAAGAAAATTTCAGGTTGTGAGCCGTCAAGGGAGGGGAGACAGAACAATGATAATTTTGATCTCACTCAACAAATGTTTTGAAATTGGTCACTTCGCAGAAAACCTAGGAATTACAGAAAATAAACAAGTGAAAGGGATAATCAAGATGGCTCAAAATTTTAAGGAAGGATTGGAAAGTTCTGTTAGAGGTTGGTGCAGGACCATTGAAGTCAAACGTTACCCAGGAAGGAAAAATTGAATGTTCAATGGTAATTTTCCAGGAAGGAATTTAATTGGACAATGGTAGTGAAATGTGGCATGACAGGAGTTGCAGAGGTGTTAGGTAGGGACATGATAAAGTGTTGAGGGAGAAAACAGTTTTCGGAGGGGATCAAAGGCGGTAAGTGGTATCGATTGGGGGGGTTTGAAATGCTAAGAGGAGGCCACGTAATGATGGGGCCCAACAAAGAATACTATGCTTTCGAACCCCCCCCCCCTCCCCCGTCCCCGGCGGTAATGCTAGGGTGGAGAGGGGGGCCAAAAATAAATGAGTGTCGTCAATCCGAAAGGTAGGATGATCCCGATGTGTTGACTGTGGCCCCTTTTAACCATAAATGACAAATTTTTTTTTTATCCATATGCACCTTTTTTATTATGCTTTTGAATCTTAGGAAAACACTTGGTATATAAAACATTTCATGAAAATACATTATCCCATCGTGCCTTTCTTTAAAATTGTCACTGAGACTTAGGGTAAAGGGCACATAAATACATTTATCAAAACCAAAATATTTCTACCTACATTTTTTCTAAGCTAACAATTTTTATATTTTCTAAAGGGGTGCATTTAGACTAGCAAACCCATAATTATTTTCTTTTATGAAAAATAAAAAACTACTTAAATCCTATCACTTATTTCTCCTATTGATTCAGATTAAACAGTTGAATCAATGTCATTTTCTATGTAACCATTGATTTACCAAGATTAAACTATTTGGCAAATCTTTATTCTCTAGTCTAATTACAGAAATTCAAACATGTTTAACCATGATTACACTGTATGATTAAACAAATAACTAGTCATTGTGGCATTTTAAACAAGCTGCACACAACCTTTATTTATCAATCATGAAGAGAACTATCTATCAATAGTGGCATTTAGATTTTCAACACTTTCGGTATTATTTTCTTTTTGTTTTTATTTCTTTTGATGGGGTTCTATCTTTTATTTTTTTCAATGTTTTTTTGTTTTCATTTTTTTTTTTCGTTTATACCCTCTTTTCACTTTTGTTATATTTTCTTTTGGAAATTATTTGCAGATTGACAATTATTTACAATATGAGATTTCTGAGATAAAATACTCAATCACCTTGAGATCCTATAAATTATAGGACCATAACAGTGGCTCCAACTGGGGATGGCACTCTCCATGTGAGGTGCTAAGAACACTTGATCAATAGCCTTGAGTATTCCATTTCTGCAATATCTACACCTGATTTCTTTTGTTGTTGGAGTAATTATGGTAACATATCAATCAAAGCTTAGGGCCTTCTCTGCGAGCTTCAACATTATGTCAATAGGTCACCCAATCAAAATTATAAAGTGTTGGGACAAGGTCCCCTAGGGTCGATTTTGGGGTTAAAAGCCCAAGTTTTGGGGCAAAAAGCCTAAGTTTTTGTATGTAAAGAGTAAAGTCTCCGCATTTTGTGGTTGCAGAGCACAAAGATGTAAAGTGTCATAAAGGGTTTCCGCCCTTCTATTATGTATGTTGTGTCGGCTTTAGAAGGCCTACCCATGGTCCACGGACCATAGGATTGTATAAAAATGAGAGTCTTAGAAGAGTCTAAGGAAGTTTCTGGAAGTAATAAATGATGAAGGTAATGGGTCATTAGTGAAAAGAGTGAAGAGGCTCTACATTTTTGTGTGTAGAGGCCTAGGGTGGAAGTACGTAATTGAGTGAGAAGACCCCTACAGCTAAGTTCACAGGGTAGTTAAAGTCTGTAAGAAGATTTGAAGCATTAATAAAGAAGATTATTCTAGAATTATTTGTGTTTTGATCTATTTACTTTTGTTATGAATGAATGCGATTATGTGATGCTGAATAATGGGTTTATGATTTAATGCTATATTGATGCGTAAATCTATATGTTTACATTGTTATCTATCTGCAAATAATAATATCTGTTTACGTGAAGAATATCTTAATGCATGTTGAAGTTATCAGATACTAAATCGATCTAGGCAAATACATAGGTGAGGGTAATTACAAAAGCACGTAAGTAGGTAAATCACCTGTTTAGGGTCCGCGAATGACAGTCGTATATCTTCACGAAGGTCTAGAGGTCGATTAAGGAAAGTATATCGATAAGCCCTAAAGGGCTTATCGATCTATGTGAAGGTAGAGTTAGGGCAAAAAATGACATCACTACCATCTCTGGGTGTGGAAACTTGGTTCCAGCATCCCCCCATACTGCTTTGGGTGAGACTTCAGTCCGCGCTCTGTGGATTGATGCCGAATGGGCCAGTAGTGTAGGGATTTGTTTGGCTAATTAACGTTGAACCTGGATCAGGGCCCACTAAGCCAATAAATGTTTTTGTTGCCGGGACCGGGATATGCATAAAGGAATGTGTGATGTCACATCACTGGAATCCAGCTGAGAAGAAAATTGAAGACTGGTTGGATAAAAAGATCCAAAAATTTATGGCGCAAGAAAACAGAAATCCGCGATTGACGAAAGAACAGTGGTTGGACAAATATTTGTACACAGAGATACACATAATCTTCTTTTGTTCCTTCCTGGTTGAATTATAAGAGTGGATCACTAGATTGGCAGATGACCAGGGAAGGTGGAGGCTTGATGGTCAGATAGTGTGGATCTCGGAGTTAGTGCAGAGATTAGAAGCCTTAGAAGATAAGATCACAAGCGGTGTCGATCACTAGATCAATCGTATCATAGGAGGATTCGTGATGGAGTTCACGGTCTATACTTCGGTCAGTTACAACGAAGCGAAGCGCCTATTCTTCAAGGGTCTACGAGGTAAGTATTTAAGGTCTTTAAATACTTGGATTAAGATGCTCTTATGTGAAAATAGGGTTATGCAACTACCTTGATGTATGGAGCTACGCAAAGTGGAAATATATTTAGGGACACAGGGAAAACACACCCTGAATGTAGCCCACTGATTGGACTTCCTGTGAGCGACGACGAGAAGTAGCACAGGATTCTCTATAGAGTGCTATTAAACTGATAAGACAAGGGTTCCCACGAATACCCCATCCACCCACACCACCTCCATCTTCACCTCTGCCGCATACACCTTCTCCCACACCACCACCACCTCTGCCACCGTTCAATATGGAAAATGCAGTAAAGTTTCCCATTTTCAAGGGTTTGGGAATAGAGGACCCGGACCAGTTTTGGTTCATCATGAAGGCTGTATGGGAGGCTCAGGGTATAATAGATGATCAGATGAAGAAAGAAATGTTGGTCACTACTTTACAGGAATGCGTGCTGACATGGTACATTAAGTACTGCACTGATAACCCAATGGCTTCATTAGAATATATTTAGACCACGCTAAATAAGGAGTTCAGTAGGCCTAAGTCTGAAGCTCAATCAATTATGGGATTTAAGGAGATCATGATGAAGCTTGGAGAGACACCCTGGGATCTAGATAATAGCTTGAAGTGCACAATTCGTGAAGCCAACATGAATCTTATGGATGAGAAACACCTCGAATGGTTTGTGGCTTCACTCTTGCCTCATCTGAGGGTTGCTTTATCGCAGAAAAATATTGGAATCTAGGCAGAAGCCCTAGAGATTGCAATGAGATTGCATGAGATGTTGATGCAAGATGCTAATTTGGGGGCTCAGCAGATTCACTTACAGCTACAAAACCTTTTCCTAGAGTTTCAAAGTCTAGAGAAGGATAGAGTAGTTCGGCCAGAGGTGCGCGAAGAAGTTTGGTGCCTGAAATGCAAAAGCCAGGGGCATGACAAAGATCAATGCCCAGTCTTCACGAATTATGTTGCAGCAGGAGCGTCGATGCCTCTGAGGCCTGAAGCTTAAGCAGGGCCAAGTACAGGGCCCACGCTATGGTGTGATATCTGTTAGCTGGCTGGAAAACATATGATAGACAATTGTCACCTACTACAAAAATTTATATAGACACTGCAACAACTCTTCTGCAAATTTTTTCAGTCGATGGGTCATGATGAGTGTAATTGTCATAGCTATGAGCTAATGATGGATAGAACACCTGCATATAGAGTGCAGGCAGAAACTTGGCCTCCAGATCAAGGCACTAGGGGAACGCAAGGAGGGTTTCAGGGGCACAAGCAAGGTCGAGGTAGAGGAGGACCTGGTAGAGGTCGAGAACAGGTGATCTGCTACAACTGTGGGGGACCATGACACTTTGGAACCCTCGATCAGCGATCTCCAATATCAGAGTCAGGGGTAGGCAATCGGCGATGTCGGAAGGCTTAAAACATGCGATCAGTGATCAAATTGGTGATCGACGTCGGCAATCGGCGTCAGTGATTGATGTTGGCGAATGCCAAAGGTAGAAACCCTGGGCCAATGCAATAGCGATATGCGATTTAATCTTAGCTGTCAGATCACGAAGTTGATCAATGGCCATGATTAAATCAGCAATCAAAGATCTGAGATCCCAACTTGCGATATAACCCAGACCTGATAAGTTTATAAGCTCAATTTTATAAAATTTGAAATCCGAACTTTCATATTTTTCATTGTTTTTCGGGGTTTTGTCATATTGTTTTAAAACGATAAAAAGGCCTATTTTCAGAGGTTTGTTGCACTATTGATGCTTCTATGCAAACGGTTTCCATTCTAAACAAAACAACCTCGATTTTTATGTGGCCTTGTCCCAAATGTGTTATAAAAACACGATGGGTAACAAAGAGTCGAGGGCAGCGTGCCAGAGGAAGAGAGCCTATGCTAGAGAGCCCGAGAGCCTGTGCTGGGGAGTGCTACAGAGCCTGAGTGCCAGAGACCTCATTGAGGAGGCTGCGCTTGATGGAGAGTCGCAGAACGAGAGGACTAGGCAGAGACAAAGACATCTAGAGCGCCGCAGAGCTGCAGAGAGATACAGTGACATAGATAGGATGCCATGAAGCTAGATAGCCGAGATTCCATCACAGTTCCTCTTGTCATGATCGATTATTATTTTGTGATCAATTCCTCTTTATGATCGATTCATCTTTTGATCAATGCTTCTTTGATTGTTTCTTTTGATCGACTATTCTCTGTGATCGATTCTTCTTCTTGCAATCGATGCTGTGAAATCGATATTTAGCAAGCTTCAGCACTTTGACAATTTGTTTTAGATACCCCACTTCTTCATATGGTCATTCGTAGTGAGGCCATGACAGATTGGTAGCAGACTGTGCCTACACATTGATAATGTGAACAAATGTTCACTGTGGATCGTTTTATCCACTTCTTCATTCACATCTTCAGACGGCCCGTGGTGGTGTGAGGTATATGATTTATTCATATATTTCTTCTTTTACATTATGTTGCAAATCCTTGATTGATATTGATGCAGGATCTTCTTTATTTCTTGTTGTCATGATTCCTTGCTTCATGTTATGCAGAATCTTTTATATGATGTACTTGCTGTCATAACTCTTCATGTTATGCTTTGAGATCCCTTATTGTATGTTGCTGGGATACTCTTGTTTATTACATGTCGTCATGCATGTGTTTTGTTTTGACATCCCTTTTGTGCCATGTTGGTGGGATGCTCACCATGCATGTTTTTGTATCACACTGATAGGAGTCTTTTGATTGAGAGTTCCAAGTTGTGGGATATCTCTTAGAGCCACTCCTACGTGAGGGCATTCTTCCTTGTATGATCGAGACATCATCTCTTGTGTACATCATCTTTATTGACATCATTTAATGCAATAGCCTACACCATCTTGACACCGGGTCCCAGAGACGTAGTCCCTCCTGGACGAACTTTGTTATCAACGCTTATGTTTTCATGTGCTGATGATTGTTATGTTCCTCTTCTTTACAATCTACAGCTGTATTTGTTAATGTTATTTTAAAATTCAATTTTAACACATCACGAAAGTAAAAAGTCTTGGAAAGTTCCTTCTTCACACCCGGACCTAGATCACTTAGCCACATCATTGAAATCAAATAATTCTTCCAGTGGAACCAAATCTCTAGGTAAAACGTTATCCTTTAACTGAAGTGTTTCAAAACTCTTCTTTCTCTAGATCTATATCGAGCCTAATTTATTTACAACTTTATTCATATGTGTATTTACATCTGAGTTATCTAATTTCCTTTCTACATTAGAATTTACAACTATTTGATTTTCTAATTCACACTCTAAGTCTATATTATCATCTTCATATTCATCCTTAGACTGCAGAAAGATTTCATTTTTTTTATCATTGACAAACACTTTGCAATACTTCATATTATCAGGTACAACTGGTCGATGTTTCACTTCCACTGTATATTGTCGATTAGGGTAAGGCATTTTACAGGAGCTAGATGAAAAAGCCAGACTATTAGGCAAGATATTTTGATTTCTAGGAATTGCAAAAAGGACATATTCCACAAAACTCTATAGAAAATCAAGCACAACATTTATGTATGCTCTCAATCTAGGGTGTTTGACCAAATAATCTCCTTTAATTTGTTTTATGATTAACTCAACATCCCCTTGAATGGATATTCTCTTGGCTCCAATTTTTTTCAACAATTAAAATCCTAATATAAGGGCTTCATACTTGGCCATGTTGTTTTCACATTGAAAGTTGAGCTTCTATGAATGACCTTCAGCATGATTGTTTCTTGTGTTTGCAACCCACACTCCTGCTCTAGAACCATCTTTGCTACAAGAGCCATCAAAGCTCATGTTCCAAAGAGGTTGATGAAGAGTGTTTTATTCTACTACTTGTGTTTAGTTTGCATCTAATTTAGAAATATCAGTTTCTTCTTTGGAAACCTAAGTGTTGATGTCTCGATCATTATAAAGAATGAAAGAGTCTAAATATGAGTGGAAAGAGTAAATAGGATAGTTGTTTGGCTTCTCTTGACTACTCACCATGAATTTCATCAAATTTTCCCTATCTAATCTTCTTTGTTGACCAAAAACTAGTATGGTGGCAATGGTCATATCCATTTGTAGGGTCCCTTGTAATGTTTCTCCCCATGAGAGTGAAAACATCATGCCATACTTAGGGGGTATATATGTTGGAAATAATACTAAGAGGTGGGGGTGAATTAGTATTATCAAATCAATATAACTTTTTCATTTCCATATTAAGATTCATATACACTACTTCAGTTAAGGCAAACCGCGTGTATACGCAACTATGTGTAATGCAACAAGCGTATATCCAGTAAACTTATGATTCAGTTAGTTGATCCTTAATGAGTGCATCAGAACATTATTAACCATATGAACAGTAAACAGGAGCAGTAAAATAGAACAGATCATCACACACAAGAAGCACACATGAACACCATGATGTAAGGTGGAAACCCAATGTGGGTGAAAACCACCTGCTGCAAGTCGTCTCAATCTTCTTTTTAATAAGAAACTTCTTTTTACAATAGTTCTATATTGGTGCAGTCTTATACCAGTACACAGGCTTCTACCTGTAGAAGGCTACAACCTTCTCTCATTCTCCAGACTCTCCTGGAAGGGAGCTACAACCCCCTTATCTCTTGTACTAGCCGATCCATTTACTAGTACATAGGTGCTGGCCTACTGAAACGCTCCAACCTTTACTCGTTTTCCCACTGCTACTGGAAGGGAGCTACCACCCCATTAGCTCTTGTACTAGCTGATGTACTAGTATGTAGGTGCTGACCTATAGAAGGCTAAAACCTTCTCTTCCTTCCTCCAGGTACCATTTTTCATAAATTTTCAGACTGGATACTCATGGAACACAAAATCATACTCTAAAGGTCATGTTTCATTCAATTTTCATACTGGACCCATCAATATCATTAAAGCACACAATCAATCAACACTAGCATCATCAAACTCTAAATCACCAAATACTGAATCACTGAAACTCTGTCAACAAAATGTAGTCACCAGAACATAGAGCAGAACACTGAACTCTACAACAATATTTAGAATCAACTGTATCATCAAAAATCATGCATCAGAGTGCATACGCTACTTGTAAGTGCCAAACCAGCGTGTATACGCAACTTCACTAAAGAGAACCAGCGTATATGTCATTAATTACTTACTTATAACTAAGCTACACTTCCTGACTTTAGACATACCTAGATCATTTCATATACAAGGATAATACATATGTTAGCAACCAGATCTAGCCCATCAGATCCCATAAAGATAAGTCATTATGATCCTAATCTATTATAGATCTCATCCATCAACACTGAAGCTAAAAACAATCAACCAAACTGACTATGCAGAATACTGACACTAGTAAATAGTCATCAACAACCAGAACCACTTGTGACTTCAACATCATAGCTCATATGGTATACGCTACTTAGATGTATCTAACCTGCGTATGTACGCACTTCTATCATAGTCAACCAGCGTATACATCTGTAAATATTCATTCATGCGTTGCAACTATTTCAAACTTAAGTTATACCCAGATCAGAACATTACATGTGTCAGTATACAGATCTAGAATAAACATGATCAAACCATGTAGAGATGATTCATTCCAAGCCATTAGATCCCAATCTATCCTTAGATCTTGTTCTCCATCTATCGTTGAGATTCCTCCTTAGCTCAGATCAAGAAAAGCATCATGAACCCATAACCTGCATACTAGATCTCATACTTCATCAGATATTCAAGACTTTCTCAATGCCTTTGCCTAATGATATTCTTCTCCTTTTATAGTCTTAGGCCTTACTCAATACCATGGTCCAAAACCATTGAGAACCAATATTAGGGACCCAATACCTGGGTTCAACACTTTGGACGCAATACCAAGGACCAAAACCATAGGTCTAAATACCACGGACCCAAAAATAAGCTTTCCCACATGTACGCGCTTTTTCTTGCATGAAAGTGCATGCATACGCATACACGACTTTTGATCAGCAATCCCGCGTGTATACATGTCTTTGTATATAGTGAACCTATGTGTATAACCTGCGTGTATACCCTACTTGGTATATAGCAAACCTGCGTATATACGCGACTTGGTACATAGTGAACTTGCATATAACTTGCATATGTACGCGACTTGGTATATAGTGAACCTGCGTATATACTCTTCTTTCTTCATTCTTTGTAGTCTGATCATCAACTCTTTGCTACTGACCTGTTGCACTATGATTTGTCATCAGTGAGAGTTGCCATCAAGGACAACACTTGTATCATAATGCCAACAATCTCCCCCTTTGGACTTGATGGCAAAGCTAACTTGTTGTACTGAGAACTGTCATCTGATTCCTTTGAGTTGTCCTGCATCCCATGTATTATGTCACATTTGATATCTCTTCTGTAGATTCATCTAGTTATATATAAGTGAGTTGTTCTTCTACGAGAGGGTTGCCATCAAGTACAACACATGCATCATAATGCCAACAATCTCCCCCTTTGGACTTGATGGCAACAACACCAAATCACTCTCCCCCTTTGACATCATGAGCAAAGGGTGGACCAAGATATTCTCTTTCCTTGATGAACATTCTGCTATCCATACTCCCCCTGAGTACCTACTGAAATCTCTGAATGAGATCCCCCTTTGTATATGCCAAGGTGTACCAATCTGACCATGCTCCTTCTGAGTACATGTTGAAGTTTCTACTATGCTGAAGTGTGTTGTTCATGCTCCCCCTGACTGTAAGCAAGGTCTGCAAAAAGATGTTCTACAAGAAGAACACGACTCTATCATAAATGACCTTCCTATCACCAAGGACTCATACATATATCCATCTCCCAACCCAGTGGGGATATACCAATATATACTCATCCACCCAACCAAGTGGGGATATGCCAGATACCAAATGTTTATACATGACTGAACTATTACATCATCCTTCCCATGCATAGTGGGGGTACAAATTACATCATATGACCAAAAGGGATTCATCAAATGACTACAATAGATAGAGACAAATTATTACATCATGAGTCTTGATATGACCTTTACATGACATTTATAACAGAGACCAAACATCTAAATATGATCATGATAGTCATCAGCAACTATCATACAATGTATGATCTGTTCCATAATCATCTAACAACAACATCTAGACCAACAACAAGGTATGTCTGTATCAACTCATCCTTTTGAACAAAATTCTGTATATGATATACAGAATCATTCACATTATATCATATGTGAAAAACACCATAGCCATCTCATCAACATCAAGATCTGCATGATCCAAGTATCATCACATGGGAACATTTGCATCAATCAACATATGTAAGTATCAACCTATCATCATATAGGTAAGAACTTATCATCATCATGTCTCCAACAATGCAACTTTGAGTAAACATTCATGTATCCAGCACTATGTATCTTGAGCTCAAGATCATTTGTCAAAACTTCTTGATATCATCAAAAGCAACAATCCTCATCCACATGAGCGTCAAGAACTATAGGAATCCTGCATCATAATTGTATTATATGATCTTTATGCACATGACGATAGTAGCATATGAGTGACTCATCATCAAGTGTATTCAAGCTTTGTACTTCTCCTTATTTTTATGAAGATCACCATGTAAGCACCATATATGCATCCACAAATCTGATTAGAACACCAACTATGTAAACCCAAGAATCATATGAGATTTTGTCATGGACAACTCATAACCATATCATAGCAAGATGTATCATTTAGCCATATAAGCATCATCACTAAGGACTATTAACCATAATGCCAACAATGCATTATTAAAAGCATTTGCTCCCCCTGAACTTGTGCCATCTTGCTTACTGTCAGATCTGATCATGCATGCTTACTGTCAGATCTGATCATGCATATATCAGCAAGAAGTATCATCATCCACAAGTTAAGATCAAATAATTCCTAAACATCTTACAAGTATCAAGACATTTCCACACAACATCAATAGATTGTAACCATTATGAAACAGAGCAAATAATGGACTGAATCATATTAGACCCCTTTTCCTGAGCCTGTCCCACTGCTTTTCCTCAAACTAACATATATGCGACTGTGCAGTAAGCAACTCACATATATACGTGACTTCCCTTTATGAAACTTGCGTATTAGGACACTGAAGTTTTGCACTTTCAAGTCCCTCTGAATCTGTTATGTCTGTATATTGTGTTGTGCCACATCTTTCTGATTGTACTTCCTTCTTCTTCCATATCTTCAAGTGTGATGATGTTTTCTCTTTTTGGTATGATGCCCGTACTTTTTTCCTGCATTCCTTTGTTGTATGCCCAAGCTTGTTACATGCATAACATCTTACATGTTTCATATTCCTTCTATAGCAATCAACAGCTCTGTGACCAAACATATTGCAAGCAAAGCAATATCCCTTAAAGTACCTATAACGTGATGATCTTTCTGAGTGATAGTCTTGAACCATTCTTCTTCTGCATCTGGCTGCAACATGTCCAAGATTATGACATACATAACATTCAACATTATTCATTTGAGGAATTGACCGGCTATTATTTCCATAGTTAGGAATAAAATATTTTCTTTGAAGAATTTCTTTCCTTGGTTGTTGATGGGATTGACCTCTCATCTCCTTGTTGAGAATTTCAAATTTTACATTCGAGTCCCTTGTCTTACTTTGTGAACTAGATTCTCCTTCAACATATTCATGAAAACCAAGACCCGTTTTGATAGCAGGATATCTTTGACTACTAAGAATATCATCCAAGATCTTAGTACTATCTTGAAATCGTAAGAGCTTATCCTTTTCTTCTAAGTTATCTTTAAGAATATTTACCTCAACCTGATGTTGCTCCTCCTTTTCATGATACTGCTTCTTCATGTTTTCTTCAACTTTTCTTCCTTCTTCCAACTGATGTCTTAGTTCAAGAACTTCATTTTCTTGTTTTTCAAGAGCTTGGAGTAGTTCTTTATTCTGCCTTTTTTATTCTTCAAGATCTTCTTTTAGCGAGAGGATCGTAGCTTCAAGACTTTCATAGTAACTGGATCTATCTCTGAGTTTCTTGATTGTTGTGCTCCTTTCATTGACTTCATTTCTTAATGATGTCACTTCATCTTGCAACTTTTGACATTGATCTTCCTTGTCCTTGAATAACTTCCTTACCTTGTTTCCTTCCTCTAGTTGAGCTTTTAGTTTGGTAGCTTCTTCTTTGAAGGCACATTCCCTTTTGTTCAATAGATCTTGTTGATTTCTAATTTTTTCTGTAAGCCTTTTAAATTCTACCTCTATTTGATATCTTTCTTGCTCACCCATAAGAGCAAATTCAGTTGTTTCGATATCACTTTCATCATCTTCAAATGGATGGATAAATGTATCACTAGAGTATAACAAATTCATACCTTCTAGTTCTTTTTCTTGTTCATCTTCATTCTGAAGTGATTCTGAATCTGAAGTGCTTCTTCCACATATTCTCCAATTGATTATCCCACTTTCATAGCTCTTCTGAGATGTCTTCTTCTTCTTAGGCGCTTTCTTCTTAAGCTTCTTTCCCATTGATCTAGTATCTCCTTCAAGCGATCAAGCTTCTACCAAAGGACCTACTCTGAAACCAATTATTGGAAATAATACTGAGAGGGGGGGTGAATCAATATTATCAAATCAATATAACTTTTTCATTTCCTTATTAAGATTCATAACGCTACTTCAGTTAAGGCAAACCGCGTGTATACGCAACTGTGTGTAATGCAACAAGCGTATATCCAGTAAACTTATGATTCAGTTAGTTGATCCTGAATGAGTGCATCAGAACATTATTAACCATATGAACAGTAAACAGGAGCAGTAAAATAGAACAGATCATCACACACATGAACACCATGATGTAAGGTGGAAACCCAATGTGGGTGAAAACCACCTGCTGCAAGTCGTCTCAATCTTCTTTTTAATAAGAAACTTCTTTTTACAATAGTTCTATATTGGTGCAGTCTTATACCAGTACACAGGCTTCTACCTGGAGAAGGCTACAACCTTCTCTAATTCTCTAGACTCTCCTGGAAGGGAGCTACAACCCCCTTAGCTCTTGTACTAGTCGATCCATTTACTAGTACATAGGTTCTGGCCTACTGAAATGCTCCAACCTTTACTCATTTTCCCACTGCTACTGGAAGGGAGCTACCACCCCCTTAGCTCTTGTACTAGCTGATGTACTAGTATGTATCTCTTCCTTCCTCCAGGTACCATGTTTCATAAATTTTCAGACTGGATACTCATGGAACACAACATCATACTCTGAAGGCCATGTTTCATCCAATTTTCATACTGGACCCATCAATATCATTGAAGCACACAATCAATTAACACTAGCATCATCAATCTCTGAATCACCAAATACTAAATCACTGAAACTCTGTCAACAAAATGTAGTCACCAGAACACAGAGCAGAACACTGAACTCTACAAAAATATTCAGAACCAACTGTATCATCAGAAATCATGCATCAGAGTGCATACGCTACTTGCAAGTGCCAAACCAGCGTGTATACGCAACTTCACCAAAGAGAACCAGCGTATATGTCATTAATTACTTACTTATAACTTCGTTGTACTTCCTGACTTCAGACATACCCAGATCATTTCATATACAAGGTTAATACATATGTTAGCAACCCGATCTAGTCCATCAGATCACATGAAGATAAGTCATTATGATCCTGATCTACTATAGATCTCATCCATCAACACTGAAGCTAAACACAATCAACCAAACTAACTATGGAGAATACTGACACTAGTAAAAAGTCATCAACAACTAGAACCATTTGTAATTTCAACATCATAGCTCATATGGTATACGCTACTTAGATGTACCTAACCTGCATATGTATGCGCTTCTATCATAGTCAACCAGCGTATACATTTGTAAATATTCATTCATGAGTTGCAACTATTTCAAACTTAAGTTATACTCAGATCAGAACATTACATGTGTCAGTATAAATATCTAGAATAAACATGATCAAACCATGTAGAGATGATTCATTCCAAGCCATTAGATCCTGATCTATCCTTAGATCTTGTTCTCCATCTACTGCTGAGATTCCTCCTTAGCTCGGATCAAGCAGATCATCATGAACCCATAACCTACATACTAGATCTCATACTTCATTAGATATTCAAGACTTTCTCAATTCCTTTTCCTAATGATCTTCTTCTCCTTTTATAGTCTTAGGCTTTACTCAATACCATGGTCCAAAACCATTGAGAACCAATACTAGGGACCCAATACCTGGGTTCAACACTTCAGATGCAATACCAAGGATCAAAACCATAGGTCTAAATACCACGGACCCAAAAATAAGCTTTGCCACATGTATGCGCTTTTTTGTGCATGAAAGTGCGTGCATATGCATACGCAACTTTTGATCAGCAATCCCGCGTGTATATGCGTCTTTGTATATAGTGAACCTGCGTGTATAACCTACATGTATACCCTACTTGGTATATAGCAAACATGAATATATACGCGACTTGGTACATAGTGAACCTGCATATAACCCGCATATGTACGCGACTTGGTATATAGTGAACCTACATATATACTCTTCTTTCTTCATTCTTTGTAGTCTGATCATCAACTCTTTACTACTGACCTGCTGCACTATGATCTGTCATCAGTGAGAGTTGCCATCAAGGACAACACTTGTATCATAATGCCAACAATCTCCCCCTTTGGATTTGATGGCAAAGCTAACTTGTCATACTGAGAACTGTCATCTGATTCCTTTGAGCTGTCTTGCATCCCATGTATTCTGTCACATCTGATATCTCTTCTGTAGATTCATCTAGTTATATATAAGTGAGTTGTTCTTCTACGAGAGGGTTGCCATCAAGTACAACACATGCATCATAATGCCAACAATATATGCAACCACTATGTCCATTACTATACTTTTGGCCAGGATTTGAGCTGAAGCAACACACAGATCTTTAATGAGACCTAGACATCTTACTTTGCTGGAATCAAAGGAATATAAATCTTTATAAGGTCTAGTAATGTCAAGTCCTAGCTTTTCCATAACAGCTTTAGGCATTAAATTGTGGGAAGCACCTGAATCTAACATAGCATTATGGAGGATCTTATCATGAATATTTAGGCTAACATAGAATGGAGGAACACCCCCTTCCTGAGGTTTTCCCTCAACTTCTGGCCCAAATAAGAGTTCAGGCTGGTCATCATTCAAATTAATAGAGTCTGTATTTTCCCCTATGTTTAGAGATTTCATCACTTGAGGTATATACATATTCTTGTTCATTAACTCTATTAGAGGAATGGGAATTTTTAGTTTTTCTAATTCATTCTCAATGTTGAACGATGTTTGAATCTTAATTAGGTTAGGAAAATCATATTGATCAATAATTTATTTTGATATAGATTCTTTTCGCTGACTTGTGGTTGGGATATTAGTTTGATTAGTTGTGGAAACACTATCAACTATCTTTTTGGCAAGAGTTTCTACTTTCTTTTTGCCAGAATTATCAACAATTTTCTTAGGAGAATTGTGTGTGGTTTTCCTAGCATCAGTGTCAGAGGATTTCTTAGCAGGATTCTCAGAGTTCTTACTGTTGAGAGTGTTTGAAGTCTTTTTGCTCCTAAGGTTATACTTCCTATGGAATTCCATAATGGCATTCTCAAAATCTTGTTTATAATCATTTGATTCCTCAAAGTCAAGTTCGGTTTGAGTTAGGAGGAAAAGTTCTTTCTCCTCTTGAGTGCGAAAAATAGTTTCATCATCATTTATTCCCATTAGATTTATTTGACTGCCATCTAAATCTTAAATTATATTACCCTCATTATCAATATATTTTTCCTAAAAAGGAGGCCGTACTTGCTGGTTTGGACCCTTTTGTTCTCGTTGTTTGATCTGAGGGATATTCCTTTTGAAGTTTGGGTTCCTATTTTGAGGAGTTTGATTTTCTCTCATTTGTGCTTGATCATTTATGTTTACTCTATGCATCATCTTTTCCACTACCCTCACTAGATTATCAATTTTTTGATCAGAGGTAGGAGTGGAAGATTCTTCTTTAATGGTAACCTTGTGTTCATATTTTAGTTTGGCCTTCTTGGCTAAGATGTTAGCTTCAAATTTTATAGCACTGGCTTGCATTTCTTCTAAAGTAGTTGTGTTTCTCTCTCTACGTTGATACTCCATGTCTACATCAAAACCATAAGGAAAATCAATTAAATCTAGGCTAGGGGAGGGTTTGATGTCTGTAGGAATTGCATTGTAAGTAGTGTTAAACCGTTCATAGTATTCCTCCACAGTTTCATTGGGTTTCCTTTTAATTATTTTGTATTCATTCAAGATTTGAAGTGGATTTTTCTTGATTTCCCATCTAGCTAAGAAATTTTGATGGAATGCATCAAGGTTGTCTATACTTCATATAGGTAAACTCCTAAACCATTTTTTTGACATCACCTCCTAAACTTTGAGCAAACAATCTCATCTTTACATCAGCCTCGTCTACTTCTTGAAGGTCAAAAACATCATTCATTCTATCTACATGTTGTTGAGCAGTATGAGAACTAGTGTTATCAAACATTAGAATTTTGGATTGATAGTTTGTAGGCATAGCTTTTAGTTGGCCTCGTAAAACCAAAGGTGCATACCTAGCTTCCATATATGGTGTGAGAATCTGACTGAAAGATGGACTTGTGGAAGGTGTAGTTGTAGTAACTACAGGGATAGTATGAACAACAGTCTGAGTTGTTATAGGTGAAAAAGTAGAGACTATAGAATGAGTAGGACTAGGGGGTTGTAGATTAACAGACTGGGAAGACTCGGCCGACAAAGAAGTTGCTGCAATTGTTAAAGATAAAAGTTCAACAGATTGTTGAATGTAAGCTTCTTTAATGGCTTGGTCCAAAACCAAGACTAGACCATGTAATTTATCAAATTGTCGTAGGTATTCTAGATCAAGATCTAATTCAGGAGGCTAAGTTTGGGGTATATATGGTCGCAGTAAAGATTCATCAATGACAGTCTGATCTACAAAGATCTCAGATTTTTCCCTAAACAAAAAATGCTGGAAAGGCAAGTCAAACTCTATGCCTTGAATAGTTTCAAACTTCTCAGGAAGAGAGTTAGACCTATACAAATGATTGCTCTCAGCAAGAGAGTTGAACCTAAACAAAGGACTATTACTACCATGTATCTCTATAAGACTTCTCTTTCTCACCAATTTCTCTTGATTATCTAAAAATTCAGCAGGGTTGGGATCTGGGTGTGCTCTAGTGAAAATTATTTTAGGAGTTAGATCTATTGAAAACTCATCACACAACGAATAAAATTAAAATTAATAACACACTCAAATATATACAAAGATTAAAACCTTAGATCAATTATTTCATTGTGGTATAAGAGTTTTGGTTTATTGAAATACTGATTGACTACCAGGGAATAATTATTTTCAATTTAAAGAGTATTCTTCCCCAGTATGGTCACCACTATGTTGTCATCCTGTATTTTTGAGGTTAAGGGAGTAAACACATAGGACAACATCAAAACCACTTTGGAAGCTAGGATCTAGCCCTACCAGCTTCAGAGAGGGATATCTCTGTAAAATTTAGCTATTTTTTATGTGAATTTTAGGCTAGTTATTACTGTACTGATTGTTTTTTATTGGATTTCTTGGTTGATTAAATTGTTATAATTCCCTTGGGCTATGGAGTCTAAAGATTAACTGGATCTACATAAAATTTTGGAGTTTCATAGGGCAAGCTAGGTTGCACTAGTTGGATCTTTTAGAAATTTAAATGGATTATGAAACAGAAGAAATGTAAGGTTCAGTAGAAACTAAGGACCAATGAAGAATTGCTTAATTTGACTTCAGCAGAAAACATATAAATTGCTAACAATTAGAATAGGGTGCTCTATATAACATATCATATTTGGCACAATTTTTGTTATGTAGTTAAGCTTTTCAGAAATGACAGAGAAAGGAGACAATGATTAAACACATGAACAGAAGAAAAACATCACCAATTCATACACCACATGAATCCTGTGAAGAATGTCCTTATATTATTGATGCTTCCAATAGCTATAAAAATTACAATTTATAGAGGAAATTATATTCAACAATCAACAATCAACTCGTAATACTTCAAACAGTGAAGTATTTATAAAAATAATTACAAAATTGTTGTCTCAACTGACAGTGTATTATTAGCATTATCTTAAACAATAAAATTAATATTTTGCAGAATCATAGGCAAGGTGGGCATCTGCATGAAGAGGTGGCTCTGTTTTGGTGGATTCAGTTGCTGAATCAACCTATAACTGTGTTGCACTGGCCATTGTGTTGGATGATATTCTTATTACATCCGAGTTTCCTTTTAATCCAATAAATCACATAGTTCCTCCCACCTTTTTTCATCTGGAATGGTGAACTTAATCTCATCAATCTTAGTATACTTTACAAATGTTGGCTTTATTGTGAAGATATGTTTTACCTCGTTTTGGGTAAAGAATTCATTTCCCATTGTCTCTAAGAATGCTCTAGTTGTCATGTTTCCTTTAATACCACTAAATTTAATACTTCTTCTAACCACTTCCTTCATCTTCATAACATAATCTTCTTGAATAATCAATTTGTCATTAATCACATATATGTTGGGCAGTCCTTTCTGAATTAATGCTTCAATCCTGTTGAAAAATCTATTTACTCCCAACTCCAGTGTTTCACATTTCTCTTCTAATTGATCAATGAGATTTCTTTTAGTCAAAACCTTCTTGACTTCCAAGATGGTGGCAGTCCTATCACTAATTCCTAACTCTTCAAGTTCATACTTATTCTTTGAATTCAGGAATTTGATGATGTTGGAAGCTTCTGTAGGCATGTCTCTTAGCTTTTCCCTTACTTGAACAATGGTTTTAGAGGCCTTTCGTATCAGTTATTTTTGTTCAAAAATGATTTGGATGCATGGCCAAATCTCATTCATGGAGTCAAGAATACCCATCCAAATGGTTTCCTTGGCTTGGGCCAAGGTTTGACAAATTGATGTATTCTTCTGCACCCTCTGTAACCTCTCTAACAGCCTTTGTGACTTCTGTACTTCAACCAAATGAGAAGCTTCAGTTCAGGATTTATGTTCTTGTAGAGCTTTGAGCTTCCCATGCAACTTATTAATTCCTTCTGACTGGATTGACATATTTTCCAGTGTCTTTGTCACTTATTCATCACTTGTGGCTTGAGTTGAAGAAGTTGTTGCATGTGTTGTTCCTGTAGTTGGGACTTGAGTGATGGGTATAGCATCTAGGGGGACTATGGCTACCCTTTGAATCTATTCTTTCTCTTTGATCATTTTCTCCATTTATACCTCCTTCTGACTGATCTGAACATTCTTCTCTATGATTAGCTTCATCATGTCAACCTTCTGTGTCTCATTTTCTTCAATATCTTTAGTCAAGGGATCCTCTGTGGCCAGAATTTTCAGCTCCTTTCACAATGCTGCAATGTTAAGATTTTTCTTCTTAATGACCTCCTCTGCAGCATTTATATCTTTAGGATCATATCCTATCTTGACTACAAAATATTCCAAAGATTTGATCCTATTGTCCTTTTCCATTTTTAACTGGGTCTGAATGTTTGCATATGAAACCTACAGCTTTGACAATGACATGGTAGTATTAGTTAAGGTAGAGGAAAGCATCTCACCAGTCTATTTATGCATCTCCATTTCATCAATTGGATGGATATCTTTGGTGTTGAATTCAAAATTTTTGCTCTTGTAATCTGCTGGCGTCTTAGGATGTGGAATTTGGGCCTCAAGGAAGGCCATCTGCATATTTCCTTTTCCTATATAAAAAAATGATAGTAATTTTCTCTGTGAATTGGAAGTTTGCTTCCAAAACTGATTGTAGGTGTTGTTGTTAAGAATTTCATTCTTAAGTTTGATCTCTCGATACCTGTCAAAAATAATTTTTCCTTTTCTCCTTGGACATCTTGCGAAGATAGCTCTGTTTCTTTTTCACCATGTGATATTGAAGGTACAATAGGAGATGTAACAAACTTGTTGCTTGTATATATTGTTTCTCCAATTATGATGGAAACTTCATCTTCTACCTCCTTTTCTGCATCTATCCTAGAAGTCAATTTTTCTCTTTTCCTGTAACCAATTCTGAAATCCTTGGCCTCACTACTTGTTGTTGATGGTGATTCCTCCTCTCTTCGTCTTTTACTTGTTTTCTCTTGAGGAGTTTGAGTTTGTAAATTTGAAGTAGAAAACAGTTTCTCTTCAGCTTCTTGCAATGTATGCTCTGCCCATTCTAACTGGTTCACATATTTCTCTATCTTAAGCCTTGAGGTATTGATATATGGAGTAGTTTTGTTTTCTACTCTCATCTTAGAAATGATACCCCAAGGGTCATAAGACCATGTGAAACTCAGGTTGAATTTCATATCTTTAAGGATTTTATCTGCTTCTTCTCTTGCTAACCTGGTGTTGCATATGAAAGGTCCCACCTGTGTCTTTATCCGAAACTAGGACATCTTCTTTTCCACCACAAAGTGAATATCATTTGATTTTAGCATTTATCTGATATATTCGAGGGCAAAAATCCTCATAGGGATTTATTTTGGGAGCTTTTATGGTGCTAACTCGAATCCATAAACTCTGATTTTTGTATAATTTTGGTATAAATACCAGTCTCTAGTCCTGGCCTGATCTATCAAATGTAGAATCCTTTTGATGTCTTCACTGATTCTGGGTTGTGCTGAGATATTTAGG
The DNA here is from genome assembly GCA_031772625.1 of Pinus tabuliformis. NCBI lineage: Eukaryota > Viridiplantae > Streptophyta > Pinopsida > Pinales > Pinaceae > Pinus > Pinus tabuliformis. The sequence goes on from CM062807.1 coordinate 306,788,419, forward strand.
ATATTCATAGCTGGGTGAAAAAACTCTTCAATGAACTATTTATAGGAGAATTCTTGTTTTTATTTCATCACTAAAGAAGTCCAAAATATTGCAGGCTACTAGTTTCCCTCTTCATCTAGCTTCTGCATGGCAAAACTAAACCTGTCTTCTTGATAATATAGAAACATATAAATTAAAATTGAAGTGTAATTAAACACTTGTTCTGTTGGAAATTTAAGAAACTTCTCATGGATGTTATCAACTAGGAATTGACTGAAATTAAACAAAATAGATGGTTTTCTATTTGTGGAAAAGATGGAAAGGAAGCCTAGAATGGGTTCATCTACCCACTGATTAGAATAATAACCCAAAATGTATGAAATTATGGTTATGATCTGTTTATCTTGATCAGGGAAGATTGAGGAAGGGTATGGAGGATTCTTCTTTGGCAATTGGGCATTTTCTGGTAAGAAGATCTCAAAAATCTTGGCTCTTGTGGCAAAATCAAGCTTCTAATAGAGTTGGGTGAGGGCTTCTAAGGAAAATGGGGCATTGTTTTCCACAGGGGGAGCTAGCATCATCTGGTTTATAGATTGGGCAGTGATTGAAAAAATGATCTCACCATATGGGGTCATAATGGCTCTTTGGTTGGGAACATAGCAGGCTTGCCATTTCTTGGTGAATTCAGGGGCATGGAAGGTCAGAGGGAAAATATAGTGAGGAAGATTGGACTCCCAGAGTCCAATTTCATCTATTTTATCAACATGTTTATCCTCCAACCAATAATAAAGCTCCAAAAATTCATAGTCGCATTGTGTCTCACTGATCTTGTAATCCCTATCAGCTAATGGAATATGATCTAAGTCTATAGATGGAGGTATTAATGGATTAATAGGGTTCTCCTGGTTCTTTCTCTTTGGAGGCATAATTAGATCAACGAATGATAACAGTGATGGAAGAAAAATCTTATCGGAAGAAAATTTCAAGTTGTGAGCCGTTAGGGGAGGGGAGACAAAACACTGACAATTTTGATCTGGCTCAGCAAATGTTTTGAAATCGGTCACTTTGCAAAAAACCCGGGAATTACAAAAAATAAACAAGTGAAAGGGATAATGAAGAAGGTTCAGGGTTTTAAGGAAGGATTGGCAAGTTTCGTTGGATGTTGGTGCAGGACCAATGAAGTTTAACGGTTACCCGGGAAGGAAAAATTGAATGTTCAATAGTAATTTGTTGGGAAGGCATTTAATTGGACAATGGTAATGAAACATGGCGTGGAAGGAGTGGCAAAGGTGTTAGGTAGGGACATAGTAAAGTGTTGACGAAGAAAACAATTTTTAGAGGGGGTAGAAGGTGGTAAGTGATATCGGCTGGGGGGGTGCAAAATGATGAGAGAAGGCCACATAATGATGGGGCCCGACAATGAATACAGTCTTTTCAGAAACCCCCCCCCCCCAACGATAAAGCTAGGATGGAGAGGGGGGCTCGAAAATAAATGAGTGTCATCGATCTGAAAGGTAGGAGGATCCCGATGTGTTGACTGCGGCCCCTTTTAACCATAAACGAAAAAACATATTTTTTTCCATATGCACCTTTTTTATTATGCTTTTGAAATTTAGGATAACACTTGGGATATAAAACATGTCATGAAAATAAATTTTCACATCATGCCTTTCTTTAACATTGTCACTGAGACTTAGGGTAAAGGGCACATAAATACATTTGTCAAAACCAAACTATTTCTACCTATCCTTTTTCTAAGCTTACATTTTTTATTTTTCTAAACAGGTGCATTTAGACTAGAAAACCCATAATTATTTTCTTTTCTGAAAAATCAAAAACTACTTAAATCCTATCACTTCTTTCTCTTATTGATTCAGATTAAACATTTGAATCAATGTCATTTTCTACCTAACTACTGATTTACCAAGATTAAACTGTTTGGCAAATCTTTATTCTCTAGTCTAATTACATAAATTCAAACATGTTTAACCATGATTACACTGTATGATTAAACAAATAACTAGTCATTGTGGAATTTTAAACAAGATGCACACAACCTTTATTTATCAATCATGAAGAGAACTATCTGTCAGTAGTGGCATTTAGATTTGCAACATTTTCAGTATTATTTTCTTTTTATTTTTCATTCTTTTGATGGGGTTCTATCTTTTATTCTTTTTTCAATGTTTTTTTGTTTTCCTTTTTTTTCTTCATTTATACCCGCTTTTCATTTTTATTCTATTTTCTTTTGGAAATCATTTACAGATTGACAATTATTTACAATATAATATTTCTGAGATAAAATATTCAATCACCTTGAGATCTTATAAATTATAGGACCCTAACACACTCACCTTAAAGAATTTTATATATGTGTCCGAGCTAAAGAAGAACTTGGTATCTATTTCCATGCATGAGGATAGTGGATATGATGTGATATTCTCAAAAGGAAAGGCATTTCTTCAACACATAGCCACAGGTCAAGTAAAAAAGATAGGGATTCGGGTGAAGAATATCTATAAGCTAGAGGTAGAGGAGTGTGTTTCTTTTAGCACAAAGGAAGAAAGGGTGCAGAGCCAAGACGTTGGTGAGTTGTGGCATAGGTGATTGGGCCACTTGCATCATGGGGCTTTGAAGATATTGCAACAGATCTCTACCAGTGTTCCCAAAGGTATGCTTGAGCAAGTTGATACATGCAATGGGTGTACTTTGGGAAAATACACGAAGTCTTCCTTTCACGACAGAGATAGTAGAGTAGAGAATATTCTAGTGCGAGTCCATTCATATGTGTGTGGACCATTCTCAATAACATCCACAGCCAAACACATGTATTATGTTATATTTTTTGATGACTTTTCTTGAAAATGCTGCATATTTTTCATGTAGAAAAACCTTCACAAAGTTTTGTGAGTTAAAGAATTGGTGGAGAAAGAGTCGGGCAAGAAGGATAAATCTCTACAGAGTGATAACGGTGGTGAGTATGTCTCAAATGAGTTTAAGAACTTCTATGTAGTGGAAGGGATTAAATGGGAGCTAATGACACCCCATAACCCTCAATATAATGGGGTGGCCAAGAGGAAGAACATAAGCATAATAGGGGCGACGAGGGTGATGTTGCAAGATCAGGGCCTACCACTTCACTTGTGGGCTAAGGCATGCAACACAATGGTATATGTTTAGAATCGTAGCCCACATCAGATACTTGAGATGAAGACACCAAAGGAGGCTTATTCCGGTAAGAGGCCAGATGTTGGTCACTTCAGAATTTTTTGCTCATCGATATATTTCCATGTGACCAAAGATGCACAGAAGAAGTTTGAGTTGATAGCAGAGTTAGGGATATTTTTGGTGTACACTGATACACCTCACAACTATCAGGTGTACTTTCTAACTAGCTGGATGAAAGTGGTTTGCAGGAATGTAAGATTCAATGAGGAGAAGGCCATGTGAGTTTCCCTTGAGAGGGAGCTTGAGCTACATACAGATGAGGAGCTTTTAGCTCCTAAGGTTGAGGAGCCTCAGATTGATGTGGAGCAGCCACATGTAGAGGGTAGGAGAGTGGAGACATATAGTCAGGCAGTGTCTTCCAGAGAGGGAAGAAAGTGCATCAGAGAGGCTGACAGATTGTTGGATGATATAGGAGAGAATGTGGGAGAACCTACTTCTCAGCGCAGGAAAAGGAGGTCACCTGAGAGGTACATTGGATACATGGCTCTTATGGGCGAATGCGTTGTGATAGAGCCATATTCCTTTAAGCATTGCAATAGCTGGTTTGGGTTAATGCTATGGTGGAGGAGTATGACTCCATAGTTCGTAACAATGTTTGGGATGTGGTCCAAAGACTGGGGAACAAGTTAGTGGTGAGCTCCTGTTGGCTTTACAAGGTAAAACAAGTTGCAGATGGTATTGTGGAGAAGCATAAGGCTAGATTTGTGGCCCATGGCTTTTCACGGGTAGAGGGGATTGACTATGATGAGACCTTTGCTCCTATTTCAAGGTACTCATCGATCAGATCTCTATTGGCATTATCAACATATATGGGTTGGAAGATATATCAGATGGATGTGAAGACAACCTTCCTTAATGGCATGATTGAAGAAGAGGTGTACATATAGAAGCATGAAGGTTTTGAGACCTTTGACAGTGAGTTGCATGTGTGTTGGCTCAAGAGAGCATTGTATGGGTTGAAGCAAGCACCTCGTGCTTGGTACACCAGGATAGATAGCTACTTCACTGGGTTGGGCTTCACGAAAAGTGAAGCGAATGCGAACCTGTAACACATAGTGGTAGAAGGTAAATTGTTGATCATTGTAATTTATGTTGATGATCTCATACTGACAGGTGATGATCAGCTAATCAAATATTGCAAGGAGGACCTTGCAAGAGAGTTTGAGATGACAAACATAGGGCTCATGCATTACTTTCTTAGTATGGAGGTATGGCAGGGAGATGGGGAGTTGTTTGTGTCTCAGGGCAAGTATGCCAATGCGATACTCAAGAGATTTCACATAGAGAGGAAAGAACCCATGGAGAATCCTTTAGTAGGTAACTGGAGGAATGAGGATGCTACTTCAGGGGAAATAGTGGAAGCTGCTATTTACAGGGAGTTTGTGGGTTCACTCATGTACTTGGTGAACACACGACTAGATATGTGCTATGTAGTTAACCAACTTAGTCAAGCAATGGTTAGGCCTACCAAGTTGTATTGGAAGGCGGCAAAGCATGTGTTGAGATACCTCAGGGGAACTTCTCAATATGGATTATGGTACATATGGATAGAGGGAGTGAAGCTTCAAGGCTTCACCAATGCAAATTGGGTAGGAAGTCCATCCGACTAGAAGAGCACATTAGGAGGGATCTTCAGTATTGGGTCAGCGACAGTTTCTTAGTACAATAGGAAACAAAGATCGATTGCACTCAGTTTAGCAGGCATAGAGTACATGGCTGCGAGTTAGGCAGTATGTGAGGCCATCTGGATGAGGAAGATCCTAGTTGGTTTGTTTGGTCAGTAGATGGATCCAACTATGATTTACTGTGATAATCAAAGTTGTATCAAACTCTTTGAAAATCTAGTTTTTCGTCATCGGTGCAAGCATATTGATATTTGATATCATCATCTCAGAGATTGTGTATTGAGGTAGATTGTTTTGTTAGAGTACATTCCCACAAGGGAGGAAGATGCTGACATTTTGACAAATGCATTGTCAAGATGTAAATTTGAGTTTCACAGAGATAGGATCGGGGTAGCTGATAAGCCCTTTCTTGTTGAGAGGGAGTGTTGAGAAATGGCAACAAGAAATTCCAATTTAATTTTTCATTGACTTAAACTGAGAACTAAAATCGAATTATATTCTCATAGCAACTTGTAAATAGTTAATTAAGTTTAATTAACTTAATTAGTTTAGGAATTTCAAGTTGGAAGTCTTTCTGAAGTCATGTATATGTTCTCCGTAAGTTTTATGGGTCCCGAATGAGTTTGATTGTGAGTTGTAATTAGATCACTTAGTTTAATGAGTTATCTTCAGTTAAATTAGTTCCAAACTGTTTGTGGAACTAATAGTGAGTTAACAGTCAATTGGTGCACTATTGAATCCACAAGTGTCACTCTAGTTAGCTAAAGATTCCCTCACTAGAAACTCATGCATGTCAATTTTGAGAAAGACCCAATTGAGACTAGAGTGCAGGGACAATGTACTATCAAATTTATGATTTGCTGAGTTGTATAGATCATGCATGCAATCAGAGAAGGACCTATGTTTGGATTGCGTAGTTTTTGAAGTATGAATTCCCTTTAAATACAAGTTATTCATCCTAGGAGTTATGAAAGAGATTAGGGGCTTGGAGAGCTACTGAATACGCTAAGGATTTGGCTTGAGCTAGCTTGTGAGCTAAGAGAGTTGAGCATACTTGTGTGGAATTGTTCTAGTGAGAACAAGCTTTTATCTTCACTCATATTTTTGATATATGAAATACAGATAACGGGGTTTTCAGCTGAGGCTTTCCCCAGATACTTATTGTGTTATGTGCTTGTTGGTATCCTAAATTTCCCTACTTTTTGCCCCATTTCCATCAATATCAACCTCTGTTTTACCTTAATATAAGACCCTTCTTTCCTGCACTAGTACAAGATGGTTACCCTTTTCCTGCACATGCTCATAGCTTATATTAAAATTTGTTACAACACTTTATTAATCATTTTATATAGATTTCATGTTATTTACATATTTAGTGCAACTCATATTGATTTCCTAGAAGTAATCATGGAACGTAGTGTTAATAATGTATGAGCTGACTAGTGAAGGAAGATTCATGCACCGCCACTGTCCCAGATTTCTGAGAGATATCTTCCGCGAGGACAGATCTCGATCTTCAACTCTAATTCTAACCGTTGATGAACTGAAGCAGGTGGCGTGCATCTAGGGATTTTTTTCCAAAGATAGATTACGGCCCAGCGAAGCTCATGTGTGTTATTATCATTGGCCAAGTTTCTAATTCGGTTTTCTAAGTCTGTTCGGTTGAGAGGCTTGAACAAGAATTATCTGTAATTAGTGTAAACGGCCTAGAGCTGAAGGATATATATGATGTAGATCGTAGATAGGAAGCTAGTGAACCATCGGTTATTAGTTTGGTTTATGTAATCTAGTTATCACCTCGCTCTAGGGCTGGACTGCTTTATAATGTAATTTTCCAAATCAGGTAAATATAAGAGAATCGTTATGGTTTGCACACGCAACATTTGATTTCATCTTTCATGTATTATTTGAAGTGGTGATCAATTTCATTCCTTAGATGAGGAACAAGCTGGTTGGACAGGGCGCGGCCAACCCAGCTCATTGACCCCTCTCTCTTTCATTATTTAGAAAGACGGTGTGGTTATTTATTTGCAGTTGTGTGATGTAATAGTTTAATCACTAATCTTTAAGTTCTAGATTAAATTATCTTCTGTAGCCTATGTGTGGAACAGATCCATGGTTTGAAAAGTAGTTGTGTTTACTTTTGATTATAAGATATCTTTCACGCATTTACTTTACTCTTGTTTTCTATCTTAATTCATTTTCGAAGTGGATCGTGCAAGGAACTCTTTCCTGCACCAGTGCATGTTGTTGCTTGCACCTTGGCGTAGTCATTCATTGCAGCAAATAGTGAATCACTTACTTGCATCTTATTTCCCATTATTTTGCAAGTGAATGGATCGATTAATCAAGTAACTATTTTTGGTACTAAAAGTTCATCTCTAAAAGATCTGGAAGCAGTTATATTAAACTACCAAATTATACTTGCAAATAATATCGTTATTGTGGGTGAAGTACCAAAACTGGTTGACACATGAAAAGTACTTAGGCTATTGATTGATTCTTTTGTAAGTGTTTTTATCTCATGAAGTTTATTTCCCTTACAAAGTTTAATGATATCAAGAATTTTCTTTTTCGCAACTAGTTTACTTCAGAATTTCATTTACAGTTGCAATTCCTTTTCAGCACATCTTTCAGCTTTCAAAAGCAATTTGGAAACTCAGTAAAGGGGACTCTGCTTCAGTGCAAGAGAAAGTCTCTTGACACAAGAACAGAGTGCTCCAAGCCCTGAGGCTTAGAGCACCTTCACTTAGACATAAGTATTTAGTAAGGAAGATTGAATATAGTCTTACACAAAAATACTATACCTGCACTAGTGCAAGTAGATTGCAACCATGCAAGGATAGGTTTTTTGTGTGGGAGAAAGATCAGGAGGAAGAAGAAATTTTGCAAGGGCCCACTTTTCAGGCTGCTTACCATCCATCTGAAGATGAACATAGCATTTCATTCCAATTTAAAATTGTTTCTGTTGTGTGGAATTTCTTTAGTTGATTTACTTGCAAATTGTCTTTTACATTCCAACACTAGAGTTGTGTTGGTGTTAATTTCCTTTCCAATTGTTTTCTATCCGATTCTGCAAAGCATTTCCTTTAAGAAGTAGGATTAGAAATAGTAAAATTTCATACCATTTCTGGAATTGCCTATTCTTCATCTCTAAGTTTACGAAATCCTCAGGTTGACAATTAAGTGTTGAGGAGTTTTCTCAAGCGTAATTCCTTCACCCAACATTTTAGCGTTGTTGCCAGGGAGGCAATTTGAATTGGTAAGAATTTTCCATTTTCTTGCAATAGGGGTAAGTTTGCTATTATTTTTTCCTGAAATGTGATTCTATTGTTTGAAGGAGTTTAAAGGTGTCCATTTATTTCTAAAACTTGCAGTTTTTATTTCTAATTTCGTTTGCCATTTTTTCTTAAATGAATGCCTAAAAGAGGTAGGGGTCTGAAGTCCACTAGGGGCCAATGAAACACTGAAAAATATGAAACCAAAACTCATATTGGGCCTTCTTTTGTAGGCAAAAATTCTAAGCAAACTCAGACTCATTACGTAGGAACAGTCCACCTAGGCTTTGGTAGCAGTAGTTCAGGTGTGACACAGCCCATAAAGGGGAAGAAGGGGACTATTGGAATCCATAGTCAACCTTCTCATCCTATTAAGAGTGGTTCATGTGGAAGAACAACAGTTGCAGATATGGAAGACCGTGCAGAAGGAAGTGGTGAAAATCAGGTAAATGAGGAACAATCTACTTTCAAATTCCCTATTGTGAATCCTAATATACAAGCACAAACGAAAAATATTTCACCATCAGCTCTTCCTCATTTCTATGGTAAGGTACATGAAGATCCAGACTCTTTCTTATTTGAGTTTGATATTTTGTGTAGAAGTTATGAATGCTTATCTGATGCCCAGAAGTTAAAGTTGTTTCTTGAAACTCTCAAGAATGTAACACTCCGCTGGTTCATGGGACTAGGAGGAAACACTATAAAATCTTGGGAGCAAATGAAGAAAGTGTTTTTATCAAAATATTAGGAATATTGTAAAACTAGAGATATCCAAGATGAAATCTTTACTATTGTGCAAAATGATGATGAAATGCTAGAGGACTATTTGGAGATATTCATGTACATCCTCCAAAGGTCAAAGCACAAAGTTGATCTAAGTACTGTATGAACCTTGTTCTTACGTGAGCTTACTAATGATTCTAGGAATAATCTAAATTTTTTAGGACAAGAGGATATTTCTCAAAAACCTTTTGATCAGATCTCTGACTTGTGCAAGAAATTCTCGAGGAACAAATATAGATCCGATAAAGGAATTCAGAATAAGAATAGGAAACTGAATCTACTAATGCTATGATTATTGGATTAGAAAACAAAATGGACAATATGAAAATTGAAATAATGAATATTATTAGTAAATAAATAGACTCTTTGAATTTTCAGAAAAAACTTGTAGAAGAGCAAGAAACATTGTCTATTTTCTGTTCAAGATGTAGAAGAAAGCATCCTATAAGAGAATGTCCTCTAGATATTAAATAAACTAGTAAATGTGCAGTTTGTGTAGATAACCATGCTAAAGAAAAATGTCACTCCCTACCTGGGCTGAAAGTTGTATTTGAAGGGGGGAAACTTGAATTTGAATCATTGCATGCAATGGGAGCATGAAGAAATTGGCCTCAGGTAAGTGCAATTATGGTTCCTGAATCTCCACCACATTTTTCTGGTTATAATGCACACTCATATTCCTATTATAACATTGGTCACTCTCAGCATTGGCAATATGAGAATCAATATCAATATGGACAACCCTCCAAATCATGGCAACAAGGATGGAGAAGGCCAAACCATTCACATCATTCACATAATTCCTAATATTCACCGATGCAATCATATCCTCCTACATATGCACCTTACCCAATGCCTCAAACATCATTACCTTAGCTTAGTCAACCTATGCAACCATTACCTTTACCTCCACCATGTCTACCTTCTCAGTTGCCTTCTCAACTTCACCAAGTGCCAATAATAAAGCAGTACAAATGATCCATTCTATGACCTCGCTTTCTTCATCCAGATTTTAGACCATGCCAGTTGGAGTCAATGATCTTCAATTGAGACCAGGGAAAGTAGTAACCTCAGAAAATCAAAAGCAACCCATGGTGATTATCGATGAGAAAGGAGAGGAGGAAACTCTTGACCATTCTGGGAAAGATGACACCATTCAGCCTATCCCTGTACATTCTGAGCCCTCGTCATCTTCCTCCAACTGACCTCCCTATCCAGAGAGGTTAGTTGTGGAGAAGAAAGGCCCCATTCCTGAGTCTAGCCTAGCTTCTGAGCTTAGGAACCTTTTCATAAAGGTACCCTTGCTCCAAGCTATCAAAGAGATCCCCATCTGTACAAAAATCATTAGGGAACTTTGCCTCAAGAAGCCAGGAAGGAGAAGATTGGAACCCCAAACCATTCAATTTGTTGGTAGAGCAACAGAGTTGATGACAAGATGTATGAACATGGAAAAATATACTGACCCCATAAACCTTGTTGTCTCTGTTCAGATAGGTGATGTCCTTGTCTCCAATGTACTTATAGACCTAGGGGCAGCCATTAATGTTATGACCAAGCAAACCATGGATCAACTTGGATTGGTCCATATTTGTCCTACTCCCACTATGCTTGAACTCGCAGATAGATCTAAAATCAAGCCAGAAGATGTGTTGGATGATGTGGTCATTTCCTTAGATTCTTGGGAATATATCGCAAATTTAATTTTGCTTCAGCTAAAGAATCCTGTGGGAGTGCATCCCTTGATCTTGGGACGACCACGACTTGCTACGGCTGATGCTTATATTGGATGTCATTCTGGTGATATGTATATTTCCCATGGAGATTCTAGAAAGAAAGTCACCTTATATCCACCTGCTAGACTTATTCAGGAGCTTTGAGACACTTTATCATTAGACTATGGTAGTGATGAGGAGACCCAGCTTGTTTCCTTGATACATCAAAATGTTGAGTCCTCACAAGAGGGTGAGATTAAATACTTCCTAAACAATCTAGACACGATGCCTAATTTTGAGTCATTGAGTCAGATTTTTAGTTTAGATTTTTAGGAAGGATATGACTCTCTACCTCCATCATCACCATCTCTAGCAACACCTTTGTGTACTGTTGAGCCAGACACTACTCTTGTTGAGATTAGTCCAAGTAAATCCTTGTATATCAGTTCAGACTTAGACCCTTGTCAATGAGAGCAGCTTGTGAATTTGTTGTGAAACCATCTCGATGCCTTTGCATGGGGTTATGAAGATATGAAAGGCATCCCTCCTAAAACTTGTACACACCATATCTATATTCAGGATGGAGTGTGACCTATCCAACAACTGCAAAGGCAAATGAACCCAGGTCCAAGAAATGTTGTAAAGGAAGAACTGCAAAAACTATTAGATACTGATTTTGTCTATCCCATTTATGATAGCCAGTGGGTCTCTCCATTAGTGTTAGTCCAAAATAAAGATGGGAGATGGAAAATTTTCATTGATTACAGAGAATTAAATAAAGCCACTCTCAAAGATTACTTCCCCCTTCCTTTTATCAATCAGGTACTCGATACCCTTGCTGGTAAGAAGTACTTTACTTTTCTAGATGGCTTTGGCAGATATAACCAGATACAAATAACACCTGAGGATCAAGACAAAACCTCTTTTACATGTCCACGAGGTACATTTTCTTACCGAGTGCTTCCCTTTGGGCTATGTAATGCCCCGACTACCTTTCAAAGGGCAGTCTTGGCTATTTTTTCTGACCTTGAATGCGTAGAAATCCATATGGATGATTTCTCTGTGTTTGGTGATTCATTTCAAGAGGCCCTCAAGAATCTAGAAAAAGTGCTTCTTCGCTGCCAAGAAGCTCATCTCACCTTTAGTGACAAGAAATGTAGATTAATGTGCAAGGCAGGAGTATTTCTTGGCCATCTTATTTTCGACAAAGGTATAAAGGTTGACCCTGCAAAGATAGAAGTCGTTTCGAGTCTTCCTATACCCAAAACTCAAAGGGAAGTGAGAGGTTTCTAGGACATGCAGGCTACTATAGGAGATTCATTGAGAATTTATCAAGGATAGCTACCCCACGTTTCTGACTTTTGGCTAAAGATAGTGAGTTTTCTTGGTCTACAGCTTGCCAACAGTCCTTTGAGACATTGAAGGAAAAATTAGTTTAGGCACCAGTTTTGAGAGGACCAAATTGGTCCCTGCCATTCCATATTTCCTTTGATGCCTTAGATACTGCTATTGGCACAACTTTAGGACAGGAAGAAGATAAAAGAACTTATGCTATTTATTTCATTAGTAAAATCTTGTCACTCGTTGAACTCAATTATACTGTTACTGAGAAAGAGTTTTTAGCTGTAATTTTTTCTATTAATAAATTCAGACATTATATTACAGGATATGAGTTTTTTGTACACACTGATCATTCCTCTATAAGATATTTGGTGAATAAAACATTAACTAGCAATAGGGTAACTAGGTGGTTGCTATTATTACAGGAATTAATATTACTATTGTTGATAGACTAGGGAAATCGAATGTAGTAGCAGATTATCTTTCAAGATTAAATAATCCTGGTGAAGCAATTCCTATTAATGATGATTTTCTTGACGAACATATTTTTGCAGTGTCAAAAAAATCTCCATGCTTTTCTGACATAGCTAACTATTTAGTCACTAGAAAATTACCACCTCACTTATCCGCTCGTGCAAAGCGGAATATCATTCAGAAAAGTGTTGCACATTCCTAGATCCAAGGAGACCTCTTTTACATTGGAGCAGATCTCATTATCTGTAGATGTGTAAGAGAGGAAGAGGTGTTTAATATCTTAAAATCTACCCATGATGAACGGTGTGGAGGTCACTTCGCCGATAAGTGAACTGCATACAAAGTGTTACAAGCTGGCTATTTTTGGCCTTCCTTGTTCAAGGATGTCAAACAATATGTCAAGCGATGTGATAGCTGTTAGAGAATTGGCCAGCCTAACCAAACCAATGAGATGCCTTTATGTCCTCAAGTTATGATTGGGCCTTTTGAAAAATGGGCTATTGATTTTGTAGGACCAATAAATCCATCATCATCAAATAAAAATCATATCTTGGTTTGTACAGATTTTGTTACAAAATGGGTAGAAGCTAAAGTTGTTTCTTATGCTACTGAAAGAGTTGTTGTTGATTTTATTTTTACGGAAATGTTTACTAGATTTGGTGTACTTAGAGAAATTGTTTTTAACAATGGATCACAGTTTATTTCTAATATGGTACAAGGGTAAGGGAGCAGCACACAATCTGACACAAGAAATCCACACCATATCACTCGCAAGCAAATGGCCAGGTAGAATCCACAAATAAGGTGATTGAGTCTATCCTCACAAAGAAAGTAAATATGGACAGAAAGGATTGGATTGACAAATTACCGGAAGCATTGTGAGCCTATCGGACCACTTGGAGAAACAGCTCGGGACACACACCATATGAGCTGGTGTATGGGAAATAAGTCCTCTTGCCGATAGAATTCCAGATCAAGACTTTCAGGACTGTAGTATAATTGGGGCTAGATCTCTCTAAGACACAACAATAGCGCCTTCTACAATTGAATGAGTTAGATGAAATCTGAAGGGATGCTATTCAGTAGAACATCTTGGTTCAACAACAACACAAGAAGTGGCATGACAAGTCTATTCAGAAAAAACAATTCCAACCAGGTGATTGGGTGCTCCTTTACGATTCAAGATTCAAACATTTTAAAGGAAAAATCCATACACGCTGGATGGGACCCTATGAGGTGGTCAAAGTGTTCGAAAATGGAGTGATAGAAATCAAAACTATTGATGGAAGAAATTTTGTGTTCCTGGTAAACGGGCATAGATTGAAGGTATATTTTCAACCCCTTACTAAAGGAGATTTTATACAGCAAGTCCAACAGCCATTTGAAAAGGAAGTGGTAGGTGATAGCACTCACCTGTTGAAGAATTGATTCCTTCTTGTCCTTATTTAAAATAATAATAATAATAATAATAATAATAATAATCAAAGAAAAATAAAAAGGAAAAGATGACAAAAAATAAAAGGTATAAAAAGTTTTTTTTTTTTTTCCCTGTAATTTTGAAAATCAGTTGACTAACATAATTGTAGAAGGATCAACCTGAAAACTAGCATGCTGGCAAGAAAATCAAAATTTTCATTAAAAGGGAATGTTACTTGATTTTTAGATATGTTGGCTGCCACCAAGAAGAAGAAAGTTCATGAAACTGAGATCTTACCCAAGTTTGGGGTAACTAGCATGGACATTTTTATCCAAGTAAACACTTACTTCCCACTGTATTTATTTTTCCTGCACCAGTGCAGGTAGATTTCAAGGTAAAAATCTTCTAGTTCCCATTTCGAAATTTCCCACTAGTTCTTTTCTAAATTCCCCAATGAATTACCTTCCTCTTTCTTCCAAGAAACTACCCTTACCCAATTCGTAAAATCCCTCTTTTCCCTTGAATTTTTTCCCACATCCTGTTTCGTTTATCCCCCTTGGTGATATTGTTCTGAAATCCCTGCTATAATATTCCTTCCCATTCTAAATTTTATTTTTACCCCTTTCCCACTTCTTTATTCCCTCATAAGTTGATTACAGAATTTGATGCAGTCATTTAGAAGGCATGTCGAGAAGCACCAAAGGATGGTGAATAAATTTTTCTTGTATAATGAGGCAATTTTTTAAAGTCTAGCTACAGAAGTATGTCCTATCAGAATTTCTATTTGGTAAAAATCTCTGGTGCAAGCACAGTGCAGTGCAAGCACGTCTGGTACAAAAATACAATTGACTATGGAAGCAATGTACACAGACCTGAAATGGTTTCTCAAAGATTTATGTGCCTGTATTTTTTGTACATGTGCTGGTATGATAACTCATTCCATGTTTTAATTGATGCTTTATTTCATTAATTACTAATCTAGGGAAAAATCTTTAAAGTGCAAGATGTGTAAGGTGGAAATCTAATTTTTCGTAATAAATGTTGAAAATAAGTCTGATTGAATTATGACGCTGACTGCAGAAGGGTACTCCATCCGATAACTTGCACTCGCCCTCTTTGCAATCATTCCACACTACCCAACCATCATTAACCTACTTGTGATCCGATCATTCTAGCCGTTGCATCACCACCGCTTATACTGCCACTGCATCCAATCATCACGATTCACCTATAATGAACTAACAAGAATATACACCCGAAGTAGAAGGGAATGTTCCATCATAGCCGGGTAATTAGGTCTACAAAGACGAAAGGAGAGGAACCTCCGACATAGAATTCTTGGTGATTGTTGGAGTTACCCTGAAATTCTTTTGAGGGTGTGATAAGTGAAGTGGAAGAGGTTAGAAATGGCACCTGTGAGGAGTGAACCACTGTCACTACAGGAGATTGAACAAACCACCAAATACATGAACAACCTTTCACTTTTGCAAGAATTTGGGTTCCTTCCATTTCTCCAAAAATTTGATGGATTCGACATGGGCGTAGTGCTAGAGTTTGCAATAACGTTCAAGGAAGGTCGAGTTAGGGTCAGGTCCTTAAAATTTAAAATCACTGAAGAGTTCATTTTGAAAGCCACATGCCTTCCACTTACAGGTGAGCACTGGTTTAAGAAAGAGTGGTTGACAAAGAAGCGTTGGCAGTGGTTCGTGGTTGATAAGAAGATTGAGGTCGATTGGAAAAAGGGACTGTGGTAGACCGCCATGGTTGGGAAATGGTGAGATTTACTGTTTATATTATAGAATTTTGCCACAGACGAAGGACGTTATACCTTGGCATTTGTATACCACCTTCGATTACTGCCACATTTCAAGGTGGGGAAACTAATTAATTTCCCTCACTTCTTGCTCAGGAGCCTCGAAAAGATGGCGAAAAATGTGCAGAGAAGAAGTGCAAGCTAGGTTGCAACCAAACTCTGCCATAATGGACTCATTACGACGCTAGTCAAGAAGAAGTCAGTGAAAAATGGAATAGCATGGGAGGCATTCCTGAAAGAATTCGGAGCAAGGGGTGTATAAGAACTTGCTAGCACAAATGCAAGTAAAACGAGAAAGGCAGAGACATTGTTTCCTGCCAAGTGGTGAAGTAAAGGCTCACCAGTGCAAGAAGAGAAGAGGGTCATTGAAAACACTCCACCTGTAGCAAAGAAAAGGAAAATTAGGGCCTTGGCGAGGAGGAAAGTTGTTGGCTAAGGTACAAACCACTCACGTTCTCCAATTGTAATTGACGATTCACCCCAATTATTCTCCACTGTTCATAATCTCTCCGCGCTCGAAGACACAGTAGCACACACTGTGGAGGATGAGGAGAATGCAGAAGATGATGTGTTGTTTTCAACGTTTGTCAGCAGGATAAGGAGTAGGAAAACAATGTCGACACCAAAAATCAGTGAAGTCCAAGCAGAGGATGACGAAGAGGAACATCATGAAGAGCCTCCTGACAATTTTAGTGAACTCAATGTGGAGACCCTTAATGATTTCAAGGACCAGGGTACTGAAGACCCTGTGGTTTTTGAAGGCCAGGGCATTGAAGACCCTGCGGGTTATGAAGATCAGGGTACTTAAGACCTTGTGATTTCTGAAGATCAGGCATTGAAGACCCTGTGTTGTTCAAAGGACAGGGTACTGAAGTCCCTGTGGTGGTAGAAGAATGGGGAATCGAAACCCCTACTGATTTGGAAGGACAGGGTGTGGAATTCCCTAAGAAAGTGGGAGAGAAAGTTGTTAAGAGCCCGGAGGAATTATGCACATAGGGTACTGAAACCCCTAGCACAGATATTGGTGAGGGTATCCAAACCCTCAGTGATAGCAAAACCTAGAGCATAGAAACCCTCGGCGATGTCTTAAGGCAGTGTTTTGACAATATTGACCTTGATGTTGAGTCCGTGGTAGAAAAGGCATTCACACCCGAAGATCTCAGTATCGCACCATCCACTCTCTTTATTAATAGGAGAATAGTGGACTTGAAGCCACAACTCTATGACCTGGAAGTTTTAAAATAGGTCATGAAAGAGCAGAGTTGGCAGAAATAGAGTGAGGTAGAATTACTAGCAGAAGTAAAAAGCAGAAGCAGCAGGTAAAGGTGTGGAAATACCGAGCTTCTAGATGCTATAGATGTATGAATAAGGTAACTAAGAAGATGCAAAAATCCTGAGACAAGAAGCCAAAGATAGTAAAGATAGGAATAAACATTGAAGTGCAGAACTGAGGAGTGGCCACTCATTTTTTTGAAGGTTTTTTGTAGAGGTAAAATGTTGTGTGAGGACACACAACAACTTAGGGATGGGAGGATGTTGGTATCCTAAATTGCCCTATTTTTTACCCCATTTCCATCAATATCAACCTCTGTTTTACCTTAATATAAGACCCTTCTTTCCTGCACTAGTACAAGATGGTTACCCTTTTCCTGCACATGCTCATAGTTTATATTAAGATTTGTTACAACACTTTATTAATCTTTTTATATAGATTTCGTGTTATTTACATATTTCTTGCAACTCATATTGATTTCCTAGAAGTAATCATGGAACGTAGTGTTAATAATGTGTGAGTTGACTAGTGCAGGAATATTCCTGCACTACCACTGTCCGAGATTTCTGAGATCTATATTCCACGAGGAAGGATCTCGATCTTCGACTCCAAGTCTAACTGCTGATGAATTGAAGTAGGTGGCACGCATCCAGGGATTTTTCTCCAAAGATAGATTATGGCCCAGCGAAGCTTGTGTGCATTATAGCCATTGGCCAAGTTTGTAATTCGGTTTTCTAAGTCTGTTCGACCAAGAGGCCAGAACAAGAATTATCTGTAATTAGTGTAAATGGCCTAGAGCTAAAGGATATATATGATGTAGATCGTAGATAGGAAGCTAGCAAACCATTGGTTATTATTTTGGTTTATGTAATCTGGTTATCGCCTCACTCTGGGGTTGGACTGCTCTATAATGTAGTTTGCGAAATCAAGTAAATACAAGAGAATTGCTATGGTTTGCACATGCAGTGTTTAATTTCATCTTTGATGTATTATTTGAAGTGCCAATTTCTTTCGTTCCTTAGAAGGGGAACGAGTTGGTTGGCCAGGGCCTAGCCAACCCAGCTCGTTGACCCCTCTCGCTTTCATTATTTGGAAAGATGGTGTGGTTATTTCTTTGCAGCTGTGTGATGTAATAGTTTAATCACTAATATTTAAGTTCTAGATTAAATTATCTTTTTTAACCTATGTGTGGAATAGATCCGTGGTTTGTAGAGTAGTTGTATTTACTTTTGTTTATAAGATATCTTTCACGCATTTACTTTACTCTTTTTTTCTGACTTAATTCATTTTCGGAGTGGATCATGCAAGGAACTCTTTCCTGCACCAATGCATGTTGTTTCTTGCACCTTGGAATAGTCATTCGTTGTAGCAAACAGTGAATCACTTACCTGCATCTTATTTACCATTATTTTGCAAGTGAATGGATCAATTAATCAAGTAACTATTTTTGGTATTAAAAGTTCATCTCTAAAAGATCTGGAAGCAGTTATATTAAACTACCATATTATACTTGAAAACAAAATCATTATTGTGGGTGAAGTACCAAAACTGGTTGACACATGTAAAGTACTTAGGCTATTGATTGATTCTTTTGTAAGTGTTTTTATCTCATGAAGTTTATTTCCTTTACGAAGTTTAATGAGTTGAAGCATTTTCTTTTTGCAACTAGTTTACTTCATAATTTCATTTACAGTTGCAATTCCTTTTCAGAACATCTTTCAGCTTCGAAAATAATTTGGAAACTGAGTAAAGGGGAATCTGCTTCGATGTAAGAGAAAGTCTCTTGACACGGGAACAGAGTGCTCCAAGCCCTAAGGCTTATAGCACCTTCACTCAGACATAAGTCTTTAGTAAGGAAGATTGAATATACTCTTACACAGAAATACTATACCTGCACTAGTGTGAGCAGATTGCAACCGTGAAAGGATAGGTTGTTTGTGTTGGAGAAAGATAAGAAGGATGGTAGAATTCTACAAGGGCCCACTTATCAGACTACTTACCATCCATCTGAAGATGAACATAACATTTCATTCCAGCATTTAAGATTGTTTTTGTTGTGTGGAATTTCTTTACTTTATTTACTTGCGAATTGTCTTTTACATTCCAGCACTAGAGTTGCCTTGGTGTTAATTGACTTTCCAATTGTTTTCTATCTAATTCTGCAAAGCATTTACTTTAAGAAGTAGGATTAGAAATAGGAAAAATTCATACCATTTCTAGCATTGCCTGTGTTTCATCTATAAGTTTACGAAACCCTCGGGTTGACAGTTAAGTGTTGAGGAGTTTGCTCAAGCGCAATTCCTACACCCAACAGTGCCATTGGTTTATCTTCTTCTTGTTCATATTTTTTCATTGATCTATTGGCTTCTGCTGGTTGAAAGTAGAAGTAGATTCTTGTCTTATGCTTTAGTACATTGCATGAGCTTATGAATCTATAGGATTTTCTACATGAAATACCTTGACCAATTCTTTCTGCAATAAACAACCTATCTCTCCTTAACATGTTGTGCTTCATAAGAACTTCCATAACTAAGACCTTTTGTAATTATGCTCTAAAAACTGGATAATCTTCAAGTAGACTAATCTTCCCATAATGTTGATGACTCCTTTGAATTCTTCTAACAATATGCCTTTCTTCTTGTCTGTCAATTTGGAAGAGATGAATATCACTGTGGACCTATATTCCTTTAACTATTCTTCTCCCCCCTAACCAAATATCTTCCTTGATGCTTCCTGCATTAGACTAATTTAATTTGTCGAATTGTTTCTCTTTCCCTAGCCTACTATGATCCCACGAATTCACACATATGATTATACCTAAGTCTTTCTGCAATGTTTTCCATGAATTTTCATTTTGAAGATGATATTATATTGAAGCACCCCATGATGTTGAAAATTGCTCTGTCTACTTTTTCAATCTATCATCTATCATCTATCAACCTACTATATAGGCTCCCCCTATTCATCATTCATCAGACAGGAAGTCTTCAACAATAAAGTTCAGAAAAAGGTCGAAACCATCTCTATAATCGAATCAACTTGAACCTTGTCATATTCTACTGTGGATTCATCATGCCCCTTTTCCTTTACAAAACTTGAAAGAATTACTCCTGAGACTTTCTCATTTTCTTGGTCTTCTTACATCTATTTTATTCTCCAAAATTTCCTGTACTAGATATTAGGGTTTTCCATCATGAAGGATTCCATCTTGTACCTACAATCATGTGTTATATATCCATAGTTATGGCATTTGTAGCATTCAACATTTGGCCTGAATGATGGAATGAAATGCATATACTTTTGGCTAACAAAATCAATGAAGTATCTGTCTTGAGTTCCTGCAATATTATGTCTAGGGTCTTCATAATGCCCTTAATAATTGTACCTGTCATAAGCATTCCAACCCCTAGCCATATGTCCAAATTCAATACGTGAAAAACAATAAACATTAAAAAAATTAGCATACCTAGATGATTTATATTGTCTAGATGATCTTTTGTATTTGTTCTTTCTTGGAGGAGGTACAACCTCTTATTAATCCTTGCCCTTGAATCCTTTAGCTTTACTTCTTGGAGACTCAACATTTTTAATATTCTTTTTCCATTCATCTTGATTTTGTTGATTTATGGTAGCATCAGATGTTCTCTAAGTATCAAAATTTGCAGGGAGGCTTGGACATATATATTCCACAATACAGAGAAATCGTTTTGGGAAATTCCACCCAGAGACAGTTTTATTAAAATAATTAATTATTTTTAATGGGACCATAAGTTTAAACTTAGGAAATTAAAATAGTTAAATGGTATTAATATAACTGTGGGTGAAAATTCTAGAAGAAGACAAAAAATGAGTCCAAATGACTTGATCCATTGATTATAATCTAATCTAGGTTGTTGGTTCTCAACTAGAGGATTATAAGAAGGACTTCGATGGGAATTTGGAAAAACACACTAGGCAGATACTCAGTTACCCGAGTAAAATCTATTTTCTCACTAGACAAAGTTCAATAAGAGGGAATTGATTCAAAGGGAGAGTTGCAAGTGAGGAGGAGAGAGAGGGTAGCAGCATCAGTCGGGAGTGCAAGATTAGAAGATGCAGAGCATAGAAGGGACAACGCATAGGTTGTAACATAGAGGCTAACACTTGGACTGTACAGTCCTCACCCAGAAGTTGATGCAGTGAGATCAGAGGGGGAAGTAGATCCTTTCCTGGATCAGAATCTCATTAGGAAGTGTGAGAGAACTGTTAGTAAATTCCTCACAGAGATTCCTCTTCTATTCTATTGTTTTTATCTTATACATTAAATTTTTGCTAAAGATTAATAAAGAAACCCTCATTTGCTACACCGATTTTCCCACACTGGGTTTTTCTGGGGATGTTGGGTGTGGGATCCCCCCAAGGAAATTTTTGGGGCTTAAAGCCCAAGTTTTGACTAAGTCCATTGTAAAGACTCTGCGATTTGTGGGTGCAGAGTGCGAAGATGGTAAATGAGTCAAAGGGTTGTCTGCCCTCATTTTTGTAATGTAATGTCAGTTTGAAAGATCTACCCATGGTCCATGGACCATGGGATTGTATAAATAGAGTGAGGCTCTAAGTGTAAAAGAGAATAACAACAATTAGAGAGGAAATCAATCGATGAAGCATTGAGTCGAAGTGTAGAGTCATGTCTTTGGGTTGTAGAGTAGGAGAAGGCTCTGCAGCTGAGTGCACAGAGGCCTAGTAATCTGTAGCTCAGTGCATAGACCCCTGTAGCTGAGTGCACAGGGTAGGTCGAGTCTGTAACCAGTCAAAGCATTAACAAAGAGAAGTTTTACAATATTTCTATGTATCTTTTCCTAATTTATGCATTGAAGTATATTGGGTATGAATACCAAGTTTACTATTTATTTACTGCGTGAACTTATATAAATGTGTTGAATAAGTAAATATAATATAAGGTATCTGTTTACGTAAAGATAACTAATTGTTATAAGAAGATAAGTAAGATCCACGGTGTGACTTGGGGAAATAACGTAGATCACTGCTCTAGCAGTGCAAAATCCCCACATCCCCTAGTTAGGGCTACGTGAAGACAAATATAACAAGGCCGCGAAGGCCTTGCAGGATAGGGAAGTGTGCGAAGTAACCTATGCAAAGGTATTCACAGTTGGACTAAATCAACCCCTCAGACATCTCAAGGGTGCGAAAACTTGGTTCCAGCATCCCCCCATACTGCTTCGGGTGATACCTCAATCTGCACTCCATGGACTGTTGCCGAAAGGGCTAGTAGTACAAGGATTTGTTTGGCTAATTAAATCGAACTTGGGTCAAGCCCCAACAAGCCAAAAAATGGTTCCGTTGCTGGGACTAGATTCTGCATAGAGATGTCTAATGTCGTATCATTGGAATCCAACTAAGAAAGAAATTGAAGGTTGGTTGGATAGGAAAATTCATGAGTTCACGGCGTAGGAGAACAGGAATATGTGACCATCAAAAGTAGAGTGGTTATACTGCTACCTATACATAGAGATCCATGAAATTTTCTTTACATCTTTCCCTAATGAGCTGTACGAGTGGATTATGAAGTTAGCAGATAGCCAAGGAAGGTGCAAGCTCGACAATCCTATTATGTGGACCCTAGAGTTGGTGTGCAGATTGGAAGCATCTGAGGATAAGATCGGTTGTGTTGTTGATCACTGGCTCGTTTGAATTATAGGAGGATTCATTATTGAGTTCGTGGTAGATACTTCAATCAGCTATAGCGAGGCAGAGCAACACTTCCTCAAAGGACCGTGAGGTAAGTATGTTATGTCTCTGAACACTTGGATTAAAATGTTATTGTATGAAAAGTAGATTATGTGAATACATTGATGTTTGGGGATGCAAAGTGGGAGAATTTATAAAAACAAAGGTAATGCAGAACTAGAAACTAGCCCCTTGATTTCACCTCCACTAGGGGATGAGGAGGATCTTGCGAAGGTCTCACCAAGAAGTGCGATCAATTTGATAAGGCAAAGGATTTTGTGCATACCACCCCCACGCACACGACCACCATTTTCACCACCTTCACCCGTACCACCTTCGCCATCACCACAAGTCAATATGGCAAGCGCGATAAAGTTGACGATGTTCAAGGGAGTAGGAAATGAAGATCTAGACCAGTTTTGGTTTGCGATAAAAGCTGTATGGGAAGCTCATGGAGTTAGAGACGACAATATAAAGAAAGCAACGTTGGTCAGTGCTCTGCAAGATTGCGTGCTGACCTAGTATATTAAGCATTCTAATGATAATCCGAATGCAGGGATCGTGGATATTCAAATTGCGTTGAATAGAGAATTTAGCAGGCCAAAGTCAGAGGCGTAGTCGATCATTGGGTTCAAGGAGATCATTATGATACCAGGTGAGACCCCCTGGGAATTAGATCAAAGACTAAAGTGCACAATTCGTGAAGCTAATATGACTTTGATGGATGGACAGCACCACGAATGGTTAGTAGCATCACTAATGCCGCATTTAAGGAATGCATTGTCAC
Organism: Pinus tabuliformis; assembly: GCA_031772625.1. Classification (NCBI taxonomy): domain Eukaryota; kingdom Viridiplantae; phylum Streptophyta; class Pinopsida; order Pinales; family Pinaceae; genus Pinus; species Pinus tabuliformis. Next base: position 306,811,853 of record CM062807.1, read on the forward strand.
AACAGAGGTTAACAACTCAGGAAAAGGCCTTGGAGATCATGATGAGGCTGTGTGAGACACCAATAAAGGATCTTAACCTAGGATTTCAGTAGATCCATGCATAGTTGAAAAACTTATGCCTTGAGATGTAGAGTTTGAAACAGGATAAGACAGCTCACCTAGAAGTGCGTGAAGAGGTATGATGTGTCAAATGTAAGGGTCAGGGTCATCACAAGGATCACTGCCTAGTATTCGCAAATTGCCTTTTTGGAGGAGGACCAATGCCATTAATACCAGAGGCATAAGAAGGACCTAGTACGGTTCCTACTTTGTGGTGCACGATTTGTCAAATAGGAGGAAAGCATGCTACGGATAACTGCCATTTGTTGCAGAAGTACATGCAGAATTCGTAGCAGTTGTTCTATAATTTTTGTAGATCAGTGGAACACGATGAGCACACCTATAGAAGCTATGAGCTAATTATGGATAAGGAGTGGCACGAACCAGATTTCAAGGGCGCGGACGAGGTTGAGGTGGAGGAGGACCTGGAAGAGGTCACAGATAGTTGATATGTTACAATTGCAAGGAGCCAAGATATTATTCCCATGATTGTAAAAATCTGATGCGTCCATCATGCTTGTATTGTACCTTGTTTGATCATGGGACTGAGGATTATCCCACACTGATAGCGAGGCTACACAACAAGGGAGCGTTCCAACCTCCCTCAACTCAGACCCTGCAAATGATGAGGTCTGAGCCACACAAGGAAGACCCTAACGTGAACATTGTGCTTCGAAGTGGAATTACGACATGGGATGATAAAGGCAAACAGCTTGAAGATAGTACTTGGGTTCACAAGGCTCTGACAAAAGAACCAGAGTTTTATTTGGAGTGCGCTAAGGAAACCTTCATGGAAGCTAGGAAGAGCTTCGCTGATGCCTCCACTTTAGGAAGCAAAGATAGAGTGGAGCTAGAAATGGACCCATCGATGCTCACGACGTTCTGGAAACATGCATGAAGCTACTGCGTGATAGTAAGGTTGTAAAATGATTGCAGGAACTCATCAAAAAATGCACTGGGACCACGCCAGGAGAACCGTGCGTAGTCTGGAAGATTGGAAAACATGCAACGAAGACGAGAAGAGAAATGAGGTTGACCGCACAGATTGGAGAATATGAGATGGACCAAGTACTTCTGGACCTAGGTTCGGATGCAAACGTTTTGCCAAACCAAACATGAGAGTGCATGGAAGGCATACACTGCAATGGTATCCTATCCAACTACGAATGGCGAACCAGCAAAATATCATACCTATGGGGAGATATCAGGGAATCACTATGGATATTGAAGGAGCAAGCGTGCTAGCAGAATTTGAAATGATAGAGATTTTTGATGACAGCAATCCCTACCCCGTGCTATTAGGAATCGATTGGGCCACTGACATGAATGGGGTGATAAATTTGAAGAAGCGCAAGACGATTTTTGAGAATAAGTCACTGTGCATAGCCTTACCTTTGGACCCTGCAGAAGGATCGCACTATTGTTAAGGGACAAACTCCCCTAGGGTCTTCGGGTTGAAACCCTAGCAGATCAGAGGTTGTCTATACAGAGAAACACACATTCCACACAGCCATAATGCTAAGATAAGAAAACTATATGATAAGGGGCATACCTGGGGGTCCTACGTTTGAGAAGAGCCTTCCAGGTTCCAAACCCTCTTGGAGTTCCTTTTGCTCCTTCAACCTGCAAAACAATCAATTCAAGAAAGTACAGCAGTATATGGACTAAACATCATAAAGAAATCATATTCATAGTATATTGAAAGGTAGTTAGTTATGCAATTAAACAACCATTCACATATGAATCATAGCATGGATACCATAAACATGAAGAAGATTTATATCAGGAACAAAGACGAGTGTTTCTTTTCTTATAGACAAATAAAGTACAAAAAGGAATAATTTCACTTGATTCGTCCTTTCGTAGGCTCCAATTGGAACCATCCTCCGAATTCGTCCAGTCTCAAGCCTTTAACATACTCCTCCCATGACTTACTCCATGATATCTCAAGTGGTAGATAGACATCATCACATAAGGAAACAAGGGTTTCCTGTAAATGGGGGAAGTGCATGAGGCACTAGGATCTTCAGACCTGGTCAGGGAAATCTCAGCATAATAACCTTTCTCTCTCTTCTCTCCTCCCTTAGGCCTTCCCATTGAAGCCTTTTTATACTTCTCCCAAAGTAGTTTTTTAGTTGGGAATTCATTGGGAATAGTTGGGCCACAGGCACTAACAGGTGATCAGCAGGTAAAACCCACGATCTCCGCCCGAAATTAAGGAGATTTAATTTTTTTAAGTGTTTTAAGACATATATGCGGGTTGGGTATACACAGACCCGTGTATACACACGTTTAGCTCAGGGAAATGTCGCGTATAGGGAATAAAACACTGTTTTTTTATTTTTATTTTGGACCAGGTCTAGAAGGAGGGGTTGCCCTGGGCCATGAGTGCAGCATCACAAACCTCAAGAGTGATATTTGGAGCTATAACAGATGCCCCACAATATATGAGGTCAGAAGGGGAACATGATGGCCGAAATGTATTGAGCAAGTACATTGAAAGGAAATCTGCCAAAAAATGAGAAGGACTTCAACAGAGTTCAGCCTGACAAGCCACAAAAGGAGATCAAAAAGAAACAGTATCTGAGGCGGGCATACCCGAGCTCAGAGAAAGTAAAGCATGTCTGCATATCGAGTACAAGCGGATCCACTAAGTATACAAGTATAAAGAACTAGAAAATACAGAATGGATCATTTGATCATGATGGAACAAGTACATGTCTGAATATCACATATAAGAATGCCAATGATGCTGAAGAATAAACTAGATCACTGATATCAAAGACTGATCACAAAAGGTACCAACTGAACATGATGGAATAGGATGGTACTACACTATAAACTCAGGTGCCAGCATATAGAATGTCGCCATGAATGACTGCAACATATAAGGTGGAGTGGTATCAACTAGCAGCAACAGGAGCAACTGTCAAGTGGACCAATGAATGCTGATGCAACCTGAGGTCTTCATCGACCGCCGTGGTACATTTCTACACCATGGGAATAAATGATCTAAAGTCAACCATGTGAGAAATCATTTGATTACCGGTCATTGATGTATACCGTTAACAAACGCGAGACTACTCACTGATAATGATAATGAGCGTCAATGTACCCAGTACAATCTAACAAGTATGAATAGATGAGCTGGAGTCGAACACCTGTAAGAATCTATCAATCAAGAGACAATGATGGTTTCCCACTGTCGATAGTGAAGGATCTGCCACTAATGACTGCAAACCCCAAGGTACTGCCAAATGGACTCTAGATCTTTGCCCCAAAGCAATGAGTCGAAGTCGATAGGGCAAGATCTGCTAGAAGGAAGGCATTAAGGCATCCTTCATCAATCTAGTGCAAGTGTAACTCGTAGGCCAATAATGTGGAAGGAATCAGACGAAAAAGATGTAGTAACCCGACCGAAGTACGTTTCCGGTGTACACAAGATGTGGCTAGCGCACGACAGAAACCCTCTGAACCAACCAATAATGAAAGCTGACATAGAGGTGAGGTATCCACCAATGAGGTCAAATGGAAACCAAGGTACTGCACGAATCCCAATGTGTGATAATGTAAGCTAATGTCGAACACAAGGGAAACCACTCAGTCAAAGACCCATGATACTAATCAATGCTGAGCACAAGGTGACCTATCAATAATGAAAATAGGGCTAGGGTGCAGCTCTAGCCATGTCCTCAGAGCAAGATATCGTTGTCGATAAGGACAAGCCCCGCCAGCAAGAAGTCAATGGGGACCTTCTCAAACTGGCACGAGTAAAGGACCAGTATAGCTGATGTGATGATAAACATGATACTGACAATCGAGGATGGCCAACTGAAAAAGGAGTCAAGAGACACAACAGAGAGGCTGACTCAGGCTAACTTCCCTTGAACAAAAGCACGACTCAATGTGACTATGTGGTAGCATATGATGACTCTGTATAAGCTCGTCATGCAGGAGGCATGAACGAACCATCCATATGATTGGAAGAGATAACCAATCGGGGGAGAACTGACTCAATAACAAGGGTAAGGTGTACCTAAGTCAAACTAAATCTCGCCCAAACTGAGGAGACTTTGCTTTGAGTGCTTTGTTCAAGGGCGACACGACTGACTCTAGCTGCCAACAATAAATGGAAATATTGTCCCGTTCCCACTCTTTTTGGAATATATAATTTTTTTGTCTTTTTCTTTTAAGATGGAAAAAGAATAAAAGAATTCTATAGTACAGTGGAAAGAACGAGTGTTGGTGAAGCAGATGATCTAGTTACTAGGATCGGAACGTTCCTATGCTCAATGGAGGAAGGCAAAAACTGGTCAATGACACTCAAAGGCATGTTCCTTCCACGGGTCAAGGTGCGTCAAGTTGCAGAAGTTAAAGGTATGCAAGTTTGATTTTGTAGTCATCATGGTCAAAAGTTGGCTTAAACATGAGTCCGAGTGAAGCCGGCTAAAGGCCAAAAGGTGCAAATGGTCAAAATGCAATGCAGTGGTACAACTCAACACAAAGGAGCCTCTAGGGTATAAGGCCATAATGAAAGTGAAGAAGCAGAGAGGAATGAGTCTTCATCGCATAGGTCATGGCAGGACTACAGAGGACTCCCGAGCCTACTCAAATCGGAGCAGCATGGGCAACAAATGTAAGTGAGGTGCTAACTACGATGCCCATGTAAAGGATGGCTTCTACCATCATGTCATGATTTAAAGAATCGGCAAGTGAAAATGGTTTATGAATCATAACACGATGGGATTGACCCTATGGCAAATGTATCAACAGATGGAGTCTAGTATGCATAATGCAACGGAAAAATGGCTTCCCTAACCTATATGCCAGTGAGAAAACGATACCTGCCATGATGGGTCAGCAGTCATGGAACTGTCTCGAAACCATCGAAAACGTCCAAAATGTCCTGAAAATCAAGCCATTATCGACATTCCAAGTTCCCAAGTTAAAAATTACATGAGGCCAAACAAAATAAAATTTTGAAAAAAATTTTGCATTTTCAAAACCTATAAAAGAGTTTTTGGACTCACCATTTTCACCATTTGAGTTTGAGAGTAGAGAAGTGGAGCAAAAGAAGCAACTTTTCCATATGCCAAATTCAACCGTTCAGATTCTTCCAAAATCCCCAGGTAACTCTTATACTTGTCTTGCAATCAATTGTGACTAGTTTTAGAATTTTTAATTTATGTTTTACCATTGAATTCTTTGTCAAAAATTTCACCGCGGTGTATACGCGGGTTGAGTATATGAAACCCGTGTACACGCGGGCCCTACACGCGACTGTGTGCAAATGGACCCGCGTATACGCCGCGAACATTTGAAACAAAAAAACTAACGGTTTAAAATCATTTTTTCTTCAGGATGTCGGTCACTTGGTGAGAAAGAGAGCATACTGCAGTGGATGATGAGGTCATGAACGATCTTGATGCTTTGGATGCCTTGCGAGGATGTGGTTTGCTAAAATTCTTCAAATTTCCAAATATGAAAGCAAACCCACATCTGCTTGAGATGCTCATTGATTACTAGAGTATCGATGATGATTCGTTTATGATTGACCAAATGCCACTCAAGATAGAAGTGGATGACATTTATTTCATCATGGGCCTTTCCCAAAGGGGAGAGGTAGTACATTCCAGGGGCAGGACACGAGGCAGTCTCTCGATTGAGGACTACGTGCATATCTATTGCCCGGGACATCCCAAAAAGGTTGGAAGTTAGATTTCAATCACACATGTGGAGAGTTTATCGCTGAGGATAATCCTGTTCACCATAGCTAGAGTGAACGGATCAGCTTCTCTGCACCAGGCATCATAGCTAACCATGAGCTTGGCAGTAGACTGTCTCACCACTGTATTCGACTGGTGTACTCCTCTTCTGGCCAGCTTGAAAAGCCAACTCACTTCCATCAAGAGAGGACAAACCAAAAACTTTGGATATGGGACTATTTTGTGTTCTTTCTTTTTTGAGAGGGTCCCTGCACTCCGCCCTAGGGTAGTGGTTTCCATCAGCACCCCACGAGATCCACGCATGGGAAGGTGGGCCGACCTGATGAAACGTCTAGGGGGTGGGGACGTCCCACGGATTGCATTTGACGATGAATTCTTTTCCTGGTGGGATTAGCAGATCATTGCCATAGATGACTACCCTTATGCTGGGTTGGATTTCCGAGGAGATCCCGATCTAGTATTACCATCGACCACAGCATGGGGCAACATTGGTAAGTATTTGTTGATTTTATGATTTTTTTGGATTTTTCAAATATAATAATGAATTTTGAAAAATGTTTTTGATAAGATTCAAATGACTAATATGATGATCATGTTCTAGATATTGGGCCGGTACGAACAGATGATTTCCCTCGGCACAGGCGTCCTGGCCGAGGGGCCGAAGAGGCAACTGCAGACACAGAGCAACTACTTCACACCGTCCAGCGGCACTTGGTGAGACTCACTCATGGAGTATCGATGGCAGCGCTGGAGGATATTCCTGAGGATATGCAGCGTCATGTGGTTGGCATGCCACGTGACTGGGTCCGCAATTTTAGGCGTGTGGCCAATGCAATAGCTTCCTACTTAGCCGCTCATCCTGAGCCGAGGCACTAGATGTACTAGACATGATTATGGGCATTTGAGTCCCAATTTTGTATATTTTTTGGACAGACTTATATACACTCGAGATGTATATATATATATATATATATATATATATATATATATATATATATATATATATATATATATATATATATATATACAGTTCGACTTTTTGATGCTTGATTTTATTGTGATGAATGATTAATGTGCCAGTCTAATGCTTGATTAGTGATAGAATCAGCTAACCAATTATGAGATCTTGGAATGTGAAAATAATTAATATAAGTAAATGATATTTTCAACAACCTCACCCCTAAATACTAGCGATATAAACATGGATCCCTTACCCGATAAATGTTATTCAATTGCAACACTATCAATTGTGAATCAAGATAAACTACCAACGAGTCGATTCTGTGAGAAATTGCCTCGGATAGTAAATTAATGACGATAGTATACTCAACCATATTATTTGAAGCAGGACCAATGCATACTCCCCTTGATACCATCAACTGACCAGTTGGATAATAGAGTACCCAAGCTGCGGAAGCAAGGTTTCGAGTGTGCCGACTAGCACCATCAGTGAATCGAAAATGGACCAAGTCATCCATCAACACCTGCCACAGTAGACAAAAAAGTATTGATATCAAAAACTCTCGATGAGATATGTACAAATATACACAATGTAGAAGGAAGCCATTGCCTAGCTGCTACTTAAGCAAAGTACTTCTTGAGGTAGAGCCCGTTTCGGGGCTCCGCCAATTTGTTTCCCTAAAAATCAATTAACTCATATGACCCTTTTTCTAAAACTCGTTTAATTATGAAAGGACCGTACCACATAGGCTTAAACTTTCCTACCCCCAAGCTGTCCTTATCTTGGTCATATACTAAGACAAGGTCACCTTCAAAAAAGACTCGAGGATGGACAGCTTTATCATACTGCGTTTTAACCCTTTTCTTATGAGCCTCATTCATCGTGGTGGCATCTCGACGCTGCTCATCAAGATGTTCCAAATGAATGAGGTGCTCTTCGAGACTAGAAGTCTCTGGAAGGAGCTCAACAACTAAATTAAGAGATGGAATTTCACATTCGATAGGAAAGATAGATTCCATCCCATAATCTAACTAAAAAGGTGTAAAACCAGTAGCAGTCTTCATGGAGGTTCGGTATGCCCAAAGAGCTGGATACAACATAAGATGCCAATTGGATCGATTTTTGTCGATTGTCCATTGCAGGATCGTCTTAAGAGTTTTTCTGACTGCCACGACCTATCCATTGGCCTGGGGATAATAAGGAGACAAATGCTCCTGCCAGAAACCCAATTTGAGAGCCAATTCAGACATTAGTTGATTCTGGAAATGACTACCATGGTCGGTGACAATCTCTCTCGGGATAACGAACCTTGAGATAATCTAATTAAAAAGGAATAATGCTACCGTGTCACTATCATTTTTATAAGTGGGCATGGCCTCGGCCCACTTTTTAAAGTAGTCTACAGCAACGATAATGTACCTATGATTCGCCGCTGAAGGCGAATTACAAGTTGTAAAATCGATACCCCACTTAGTAAAAGGACCGACAGTGACAATGGGAAAAAGAGGAGTTGGATGTGCGCGCACCTTTCGAGTATAGATTTGATAAGGGTGATAGCATTTGACTGCTTCAACATAGTCTTTAAAGAGCGAAGGCCAAAAATAGCCGGCACGCAAGATGTGCTGGGCTGTAGCAAGCCCTGATAGATGACCACCATAAGCTCCACTGTGGCACTGACTCTGCTTTCTCTAAGGTTAAACACCGCCGAAGGATTGAATCAAACCCTCGATGATATAATGTATCACTTATAATAACATAGCTTTTGGCTAGGTGACGTAATTTCTGGCGTTCAACCTTAGAGAAAGTAGAGGGAAACTTCGAATTCTGGAGATAGACAATGATATCTCCATACCAAGGGTCTAGTGAAGAGATGAGGAATAAATGTTCGTCGGGAAAACTTTCCTCATAAATAGTATCCTCTCCACAAGGTAGCTCGAAAATTAGCTCGGCGAAAACCATGGATTTCTTAGACTTGGCGAACAAGAACTCAAGATCAAATTCTTGTAAAATGACTATCCATCGGTTATATTTGCCCCCAATCACTCGCCTTCTGAGGACAAATTGAAATGGATTGACCGCCGCTAAGACAAAAGTTTTTCATAGCAATATATAATGACGAAGTCGCTGGACAGCATGGACAGCTACCAAAGCCAATTTCTCAACCGGTGAATAGCGAAGTTCAGGACCTATTAAGCCTAGGCTCAAATAATAAATCACATGCTCCGTAAGAGCATCGTCCTCCTGAACGAGAACCATACCAATGGTTGATTCTGCTGCAGCGAAATATAAAAGGAAGTCCCTACCATAATCCGATGGACTCAAAAGCGGGGCAGAGACTAATGCCTTTTTCAAAGGATCGAATGACCACTGCGCAAAGTCATCCCATACAAATGGAACTCCTTTGCATAGCAAATTCATAAACCCTTTAGTGATCTCGACATAGTTTGCTATAAACCGTCTTAGGAAATTAGCCTTCCCTTGAAGACTTTGAAGTTTTCGAATTGAGGACGGGGGAGGCAACTGAATTATTGCCTCAACCTTGAAGGGATCAACCCAAATCCCTTCATTTGACATGATGAACCCTAATAACTGATCGGACGTAACCACAAAAACACACTTGTTGGGATTCAACTGGATTTTATAAAAACGACATCGCTCAAAAACTAATCGAAGATGACTAGGGTGATCAGTTCTCTTTCGAGAACGAGCAGCGAGATCGTCCAAATATGCTTCGATGATATGTTTAATGTCGTGGAAAGCATATGACATGGCCCGCTGGAAAGTGGATCCAGCATTTTAAGACCAAAAGGCATCTTTCTGTATGCAAAGGTACCCCACGGACATATAAGAGTTGTCTTATGTTGATCTTCAGGACGGATAGAGATCTAATTATAACTGGAAAAACCATCCATGAAGGAAAAAATCTCATTACCCACACACTCGTCAATAATCTGATCGATGAATGATGTGGGGTAATTATCTTTTGGACAGGCCTTACTTAGGGCTCTAAAGTCGATGCATACTCAGATTGTTCCTTGCTTTTTATCCACAGGGACTGGATTAGACACCCAATCGGTAAGAGTAACAGGGTATATGAAACCCGCCTTGAGTAGCTTCTCTACTTCAGCTTTAATGGCTACTTCTTTCCTAGGATTAACCAGCCGAAGCCTTTAATGAACTAGTTTGGCATTTTCATATGTCTTGATCTCATGTTGAACTATAGATGGATCAATGCTAGGCATTTCTTCATAAGACCAAGCGAATACATCCCGAAATTCCTTGAAAAGGTCGGTGTAAACTTGAATTTCTTCAGGGGAACATTCGATTCCGATGAAGATATTCTCGATCACGTTAGGGTTCGTAGAGATGTTTATAGGTATCATTTTTGAAATCACCGACATGTTACCTTCGGCACGAAAGTGTGCTGGAGCCAAAGGATTTGATACCGTACAAACATCACTAGTAAAGAGCTCGGAGAACCTAGACTCTACTTCCTGCAATGGAGGAAGAAAATATGAACGATGGTGTAAGTCTTCCCAAGGTTGATCTACACCCATCATTACTTCGAGGATTGCTTCTTCAGAAGGTAAAACTGTATCTAAGCAGTCCAAGGCAGAGGTAGAATCAAGGGTCCAGGCCAGGGCCACATCACCATCTAGCTCCTCCTCAGAAAAAGGAGTAGAGTGATCATCTGTAGAGTTAATGATAGACTGATACCTAAGCTTAGCTGCAGACATAGGGAATGCCATTCCATTAACTTGTCCTTCAGCTAATATGGTCGTAGGTGAAGGCAAGGTCCAAGGGTCCAAAAAATAATGAGTTCAAAATAACTCTTTTCGAGGAGACTCCTTAGATGATGAAACGACATTGATTCTAGTGATAAGAGAGGGAAAATCAAAGGTACCCATCAATGAGGAATACATCCCAACTCCTAGATTCTCAATAGGCGGACGAGGGTTATCCACTAGAGGAACAGTAGAGTCAGAGATTGCTTAAGGATCGACTGGACAATAATCCAATTGATCAACCTTAATGATTTTCCCTTCATGAGGAAAGCAAATGACATGAAATAGATTCGAAACAACGGCATCCATTTCGTATACCCAGTTCCTTCTTAAGAGGAGATTATAGTCTAGGTTAGCATCAATGACTTCTACTTCAATATTAACGACCTCCCCCCCCAACACATATGGGAAAGGTCAGGATAATCCCATGTGGCTTATGAGAATGCCCATCAAATGCAGTTAGGACAGTGGGTGAACGAACAACCGAAGGCGATCCAATAGCCTTCCAGCATGACATCGACATGACACACGTGGAAGCTCCTTCATCAATAACGGTACCAAAAATGTTAATTTTCCAGTATTTAGACTTTATTTGGAAAGCCATATGATGAGGGAGTCGCTTTTTGATATTTAACATGTCAAAAGTGAGCACTAAAGAGTTAGTTGGATCAACTGCCCCAATCACCAAAAGTAAAGCACTTCGTTGAGCCGGACACAACTGAAGAACCTCTAAAGCGGGCATGGTGCATGGACTCTGAGCTAGATCCTCAACAATGGAGTAGTTCTAGGCAGTCCTAGCATTAGGATTAATAGTTGCATGTTTAGTGGAACCTTTCGGTATCCGTGGTATAGTCTCGACAGGGGTTCACTCAATATGAAGGTCAGTATTTTCGGGAGCAGTTTTGTCCATGGAATTTTCAACTTCACCATAATCACGTGACCGAGTGGCCACATGGACATTGGAACCCATCATGAAAACATTTTATGACTTTTCCCCTTTCTGGTTGCCCCCAGCAGAGGTACCAGCGTTTGAACTCACGCCAGCAAGAAGTTGTTGCCCTTGGGGAAAAGGGTTGGTTAACACAGCTTGAGAACTAGAAGTCCCTTGTTGCCCTAAATAGCGCTGAGAGTCTTCAATCTTGGGGCAAAGGTGAGTTAAATGGTCTCCACCGCATAACTTGCATGGAAACTTGACTTTACTTTTAGACTCATTTCTACCACCACCAGCATTATTGCCAGGATTATTTGCATCAATCTTTCCATCTTGACTCTTTTTCTTACCTCATCCTTTCTTCTTCCAATTGGAATTTTGATTTCCTTTGGGGTTGGTAGATTGGACGGCATTGACTGAAGAGGGTTGGGAAGACGCAGGGTTAGACGATGTGACTTGGTTGTTAGAAGCAGTTTGTAAAGACAACTGCTGCAATTGGCTCAACAAGTTCACCGCATTTGTGTCTACCGATCCAATGATAACATCCGCATGGGGGCCTGGCTTCGACTTGGCTATATCAACCTTAGACCCAGGAGCATTTGGCAAGATTTTTTGAAGGATCCCAAACTGAGAGTAAATCAATTCTAATTGCTGGGCCCTAAAAATAGCTTGCTCCTCAGAATAGACTCTGGACATGGAGACATCCTTAGAGATTTTAGGTTGTAAAGATTTCAAAAACCATTCGAGATGATATTCCGGAGGGATTTTAACTTTAATGAGCCTCTTTCTCTATCTCCATTCCTGAATACGGTCAGAAATGTGAGTTGCCTTGTCCTAACGAAAAGTGGCTAGAAGTTCAGTTCTGGCATCATAATGGATAGGCAACTGGAAATGATTTAAGAAAATATTAGCTAAGTCAGCGAAAGATGTAAAGTTGCCCCCTGGCAACTCTATATACCACTTGGCTGTATTACCAGTCAAGGTGCGTTGAAAAAGTCTCAACCTAATCGAGTCATCAATAAGGGAGTTTGATGAGCACCACAAATGGAATGTGGTTACATGGTCGCCTGGGTCTTCACTGCACTTCCCTTTGAATTTTGGAATGTCCAAAGGGAGTTTGGTTGGGACCGGAGGCCAGGCTGGGTTGTATTTGATTGGATCGTTTGTTAATTTCATGAGATCTAGCAAGTTCAAGGTTGCCAGAAAAGGAAGCCTAGGAGGGCCTTGGGGATTCCACCCAGACTGGGCGGGGGGCCGTAAGTTCTGAAAATATGGACCTAGATTTTGGAAGGGACCCGGCTACCCGAAGTATCCAGCAGAACCGGCTGAACCAAAAGGCAAACCTTGTGATCCAGCAAAACTCAGAGTTTGACCAACTCCGGCCGCAAAACCTCCATGACCAGTGAAGCTACCTCCTAAAGGATTATAAGGAGTGGATAAACCATGATAAGGATTCCAAGCAGTAGCTAAGGGATGAATACTTCGAAACGAACTAAATGTGGAGTACGGCCCATTCCCTTGTTGGCCGAAAAATGGATTCCCAGTTCCCATGCCCCTAACTGCAGGGTTAGTCCAACCTTGGAAAGGATTGTTGCTTTGTGCTGTAAAAGAAAAAGGCATAGATCCTACTATTAGGTTGGAATGTGGTATATGACCACTTCCGAAAGGAAAACCCTAGAATGAAGCTGATCCACCCATCATGGATGTGGAGGCACTAAACGGAACTGATGGAATACCCTATGAATGGGTGCCAAATGGGAAGAATCCAGTACTAAAAACATTGGCTTGGGAATTTCCACTCGTGGACGGAATGGAGGTAGACCCAACAAAAGATGTGCTAGCAAAAGACCCAAATAAAGTTGCAAAGGGGATGGAAATGGTTCCTCCCCCTTGTACTGATGTTGGAGTCTACATAGTTGTAGCACTTGTAGTAGAAGCCATGCTTCCAGTAGTGGTCATCGATGGTAAGTGCATAGTGTGACATGGACTTGACGGTCTATGCGTCAGAGTCCCAATGTATCATAATACTTCCGGATAGCTAGAAGGTAAGGGAGAATTCAGAGCCGCTAATGACTCTTGAAATTCTTCTACTTCTATGTTATCTTCCATCTGAAAGAGAACTCGAGAAAGAACTGGAGTGTTCCTCTCTTGTTTTGTGGAAGTACCAGGCCTATTTTGAACACTAATGTCTCTGTGAGGAGGATAAATCCCCGATGCGTCAACTACCATGGGACAAAACCCACCGACAGTATTACCTCTGCGCCTTCTAGGAGAAGGCTCTAAACTTGGTGGTGAAAGACCACGAAGTCTTCGAGACCGTCTAGGTGATTGGTCAGCTACTTTGAATTTTTTATTAAGATCTAGCTAAAGAATCAAAAAATTCAAAGCTAGGCCAACTAGGAGCACAGAGAACACGCTAAAAATTCCCTAAAAGATATCAGCCAGTCAAACAAATTTAAAGTATTTCCACTCCAGGTGATGAGGACTAGACACCAAAATATGAGAAAGTGAAGTAAGGGGCCTTCCAAAGATAGTCTGGGATAATGACGGCCCAGTCCTATTAGTGAAGGTAAGAGAGGAAGTTACGCTGACCTCCTAACAACAGCCTGCACCGGTGCAAGCCCCCAAGCTTCGCAAGGGTGCCCTCCAGTAGTACCGTTGAGAGTGATACAACATCGACCTCAGGCGCCATGGGATTCCCCTCCATAGCCACCTCTGTAGATCCCTAGGAGTAGAAACTAAGGTTACTAACTCGTATCAGAAGCCAAGCGGAACAGTCTTGAGGTTAGATCCGACAAGTAGAAGAGGGGGTATCTCTCTTCCTTGTCTTCAAAAACCCTCATGCTTAACTCCCAGATTTGGAGCTTTCCTGGTCTCCCTAATGCTATTGGATTTTCACTCACTATTCAGACTCCTATGTTTGACAGTTTAAATGGCCTTGGAGAGTTATCTCTCCACTCGCCTAATCCAAGGCCCTAAAATATCCTAAAACTTGTTGGTGTGTCTAACTGGACAATTATAAAAAGTTCTAGTATATTTTAATTAGCGCTTGTTTTTAAATAGGTTGTTCTTTAAGTCAAGGGGTAAGTGGAAGTGAAACTAGTGGTGTTTTGATGCAAAAGAAATTAATAAAAACCAAACTACATGCAAATGCACTTGTTCTCATTTTTCGATGAAAGAAATTTCTACAGGATTCAGAGGGACTTAAAAAAAAAACAACAAAGTTTTCTTTTCTTTTCTTTTACTCACGCTTCACACTCACAAAAGTTAACAAAACTATAGATGCCTAAAAATATGTGCAACTCTATCCTAATGCAATAAGTACATGCTGATGCAAGACTTAAGACTACTCTAAATCGAGAAATGAAAGTAATTGTTTATCAATTTTTAATTTTCCACTTAAAATGTTTAGATGGAATATGAGTTGCTAATCATTCATTTTGTCTAAACACTAAAAAAAAGTTTCAAGACAAATAAAAATGCACTTTCATTCACTAAAAGGAAACTAAATCAAAACAAATTTCAAGAAAGCAAAACTAAGTTTTTCAAAAAAAAAAATCTTCAAAAGCAAAAGCAAAAATGTCTTTTCAAAAGTGCTCTCAACAAGACTGGAACTTTATGATTGAAAAAATCGGCACCAAACACTTTGCAAGCTGACAACACAAAATGGATGAAAACTCAACAACAAAGATGTGTTTCGAGATGCTTTTAACAATCAAAAGCAGCAATGAGAGGTTTGGCAACAAAGACCAGAAGATCAAAAAGACAATTTTCAAGAAAGTGTTAATCAACAACTTTCGAAAGAAAGAAAAGTAGATGGTAGAAAAAATGTAGTTTTACAAGCAAACACAAAGGTCACCAAAACAAGATTTGACACAAAGATTGAGATCAGCCTTTCTGCTCTGGCAAAACAGAGCAGCCAAGACTCCTAACAAGAAATATTGTGTGCTTAACAAAACGATGACGCTCGCAAATAAAACCAATAAGACCAACACTTTCCAAAATCAGAGAGAATTTGAAATCAGATACTTGCTGTAAAACTAAAAATTGATACTGACAAGTAACTGTTTAGGACTGAATCAAACCAGCAGACAGACCTTCAGAAACAAAAACATTTAAAAAATCTTGAAAATTGCAAGATATTCGCCGACTATATTGATGTACAACTGCGTGTATACGTGATTGAGCCTAAGGAAACCTGCGTATATGCAGGTTTACTTCAGGAAACATGCGTATATATGCTTCTGTAAACAAGAAAAACAACGTATATAAAATATTTTAAGAAAAAATAAAAAATAGTCTAAAGAAACGGACCAAACTTACAATTCAAGTTCCTACAGGAACAGACTACATAGCAACAGCAAGCAAACAGATAGCTGAGCCCTGATTGGCTTGAATAAACCCAAACTAGGAACAACAACACTGTTGTCCCCAGTGGAGTCGCCAATTCTGTTAAGGGACAAATTCCCCTTGGGTCTTTGGGTTGAAACCCTAGCAGATTAGAGGTTGTCTATATAAAGAAACACACATTCCACATAGCCATAATGCTAAGATGAGAAAACTATACGATAAGGGGCGTACCTAGGGGTCCTACATTCGAGAAGAGCCTTCCAGGGTCCAAACCCTCTTGGAGTTCCTTTTGCTCCTTCAACCTGCAAAACATTCAATTCATGAAAGTACAGTAGTATATGGACTAAACATCATAAAGAAATCATCTTCAAAGTATATTGAAAGGTAGTTAGTTATGCAATTAAACAACCATTCACATATGAATCATAACATGGATACCATAAACATGAAGAAGATTTATATCAGGAACAAAGACAAGTGTTTCTTTTATTATAGACAAATAAAGTACAGAAAGGAATAATTTCACCTGATTCGTCCTTTCGCAGGCTCCAAGCAGAACTGTCCTCCGGATTCGTCCAATCTCAAGCCTTTAACAAACTCCTTCCATGACTTACTCCATGATATATCAAGTGGTAGATAAACATCATCACACAAGGAAACAAGGGTTTCCTGTAAATGGGGGAAGTGTAGGAGGCACTAGGATCTTCAGACCTGGTCAGGGAAATCTCAACATAATAACCTTTCTCTCTCTTCTCTCCTCCCTTAGGCCTTCCCATTGAAGCCTTTTTATACTTCTCCCAAAGTAGTTTTTTAGTTGGGAATTTGTTGGGAACAGTTGGGCCATAGGCACTAACAAGTGATCAGAAGGTAAAACCTGTGATCTCCACCCGAAATTAAGGAGATTTAATTTTTTAAGTGTTTTAAGACATATACGTGAGTTGGGTATACACAGACCCACGTATACACGTATTTAGCTCAGGGAAATGTCGCGTATAGGGAATAAAACAATGTTTTTTATTAATTTTGGACCAGGTCTGGAATGAGGGGTTGCCCTGGGCCATGAGTGCAGCATCACAAACCTCAAGAGTGAGATTTGGAGCTATAACAACTACATGGAGCTCGTGAGCGACTATGAAAGTGACAACGACTTAGACTGCATCTACAAGACAACTGCGCGAGAGCAAGATTGGGTAAATCCCACCATGGATGGATGAATCTCATGGGAGCACGAAAGCTCCTGTACATTGGATTCGGATGAAGAGATAGAGTGATGGCAGAACCGGTTACACGAGGAAACCATGCTAAACTGTAATATGATGACAAGATCATTGCGCTATGCCCACAAGGTGGTGGGGTACGCACCAAGAAAGCTTTGAGGACTGGTGCGGATGTAGGAGAATGATGTGCATGCATTTTGGGAAGCCTCATATGTGACTAGCAGACAAGAATGATGGATGGAATGATCCACGCACGCATTTGTCCAAGTGGGTACAGGCATATGGTAAACATCCTGCGCGAATGCACATAGACTTCATGTTCGGGAACATGGTCAATAAGCAAGTGTTGGCAAGGCAATTGTGTGAATGGTCCCTCCAGCTGGGACAGCAAAGTCTGGAAAGAATGAGTGTGCAGAAGGTCACCTACGCAGAAGCCTTTAACGAAGTGTGTGAAGCACTGAACAAGGTATATAATGCACAGCAGAGTGATTAAGATCTACACGTACCAGTAGTTCTATGGGCTTATAGGACAGAGTGCAAGAAACTAATGGTGCAGATGCCTTCTAGGGTGGTCTATGGAGCAAACACTGTAGCCCCAATAGAGTACAATATGCCTAGCCTGCGCATAGCAGCACCGGTAGACATGACAATTTGCAGAACCTTGGAAGAAGGGATCGCGTAGCTGGACAAAGAAGAATGCTTGAGACCTAAGGAAGAAATCTGACATGGTGATCTTAGGCTCCAAGAAATCATGAAAGAAAGGGTGCGGTTAAGGGAGAAAAGCGTTCTAGTGGAAGTGAAAGTCAAGAAGCTTGAGGAAGAAATAAAGAAGGATTTTCTCGATAAGAAAACTAGGGTGATAAAATAGGGTGCACATGATTACGTTGAAAAATTTGGGTACTACCACCAAAAGTTGATTAGCTTGATGCCTTGGATTGGACCATATATTACTGGAGGGATCACCCATGGTGGCGCGATGTCGATGGCAAAGTGTGTGATGCAAACAGTAAAAATAAAAGGCAAATTTTTTCCAGGAAAAGTGATGGATGACCGGTTGAAGCCCTATACAGGTGGCATAGCCACCTGACTAGCCATGGAAAGTACAGTCTTAGCGCTCCAGGCAGTAGAAAGGAGGCACGGGACTATAAACTACTCTGCCCGAGAACTGTGCGATGTCGGGGTTGCGCGTAGGAGCAAAGTGTCACAAGGTCTGCGACTGCGCAAGGTGGGTTGCACTGCGCCGTGGGTTGGCTGGAAAGTGGCCATTGTAGTCACTATTCAAGGTGTGATGCTTGACTTGAGACCAAATGGAGCGGACGACATGAATTTAAGATGAGCTTTATGGGCAAGATTTGGGAAAATCTACCGCCAAGGGAGCATTAATGGACTGGGTTTGGGGGCGAACGGTTGAATTAAAATTCAAAAGGAATTATAAATTACAAAGGGCTCCCTAGAAAACAACACTTGGTCATTTGCGAATTGAGTTTTCGTGTGCCCCAAGTATTCTAAACCGAGACCTGTGTGTCCTGTGGAGAGCGTTGGTTGAGCACCTTAGTGAATAGTTGAGAGATTTCTGGACAAACAAGATGGTAGTGTCTGGGAAATCACAGAGATGACCGCTAAAGAAACCATGCAAGCCATGACCATAGAAGATGCCCCTGAGAGTGTCGGGATTGTTGTGGAAATCCCCAAATCACCACACACGCCGAGACCAAAGAAAGATAAACAACCAATGATTTTGGTGTGTATGTCC
Source organism: Pinus tabuliformis (assembly GCA_031772625.1). Taxonomy (NCBI): domain Eukaryota; kingdom Viridiplantae; phylum Streptophyta; class Pinopsida; order Pinales; family Pinaceae; genus Pinus; species Pinus tabuliformis. The sequence goes on from CM062807.1 coordinate 306,830,675, forward strand.
CCTCGAAACCCACTGCGAACTAGATTAACAATGGAGGAGAAAGGGAAAGCGGTTAACCTAGAAACCGATGAGGAGGAACAAGACTTGGAGGATATCATAATTAAAGGGGACGAGGACGAGGGCATGGAGGAAGAAACTGAGGGCACGGTCCCTCTAACTAAGCTTCCCGCGTATGTCCCTCCACGGAAGGGGAAGGCGAAGGTGCCCAAGGACCTCGATGAGAGCAAGAGCTCTCTGCAGTCTCTGCTCCTCCAGGACGATATCATCTTTGAAGGAACATGTTAGAGTCGGTCTGGTCAGCCCTCCGTCAGAGATCAAAACTCTTCGTGCATTTCAATTTTCGGTGTCCCGCTCCATTCACTCAGCTGGATTTCACTAGGGACATGCCATGATCTGATGGAGAAAGTCATGCTAGTCATTTTCCCTCATGTCTGGTCCCTGCTGGTTCAGGTCTTGGTCCATAATCACTGAAATTCATGATGGTCAAGGTCTGGCCATATTTCAGGACAAAGTCATCTTTTATGTTTGGGTCTAGGAAATCATCAATTTGATCTTTGAAAACATGTCCAGAACAAGCCATGCAGGCCAGAGGGAGACCTTATACAGCTATGGTTCAGAAAGATTCATCATCACCTGAAGAGACTTCGACTCTTCTTCAAAACTCTGTTTTGAAGAAAAGTCAAACAAGGTCATTTATGAAAAAATTTTACAAAAGTGCACATGTTGATTTTTCATATGCAATCATGGTTTCTATGGCCAAATGCCCAGTCACATAGTCCCCGCAAAGAAATGTCGAAAATCCCATCATGAGAGCCAAAATTTCAAAGAAAAAATGAAAATTAGGGTGTTTTAAAGTCAATGAAAAAAGTGCAAAACACAAACATTAGAAAGTGGGTTTTCAAGGAAGAAAAAATCAAACCCATCTCTCCCAAGCCTATATATACTTGTTGTGGCCCAAAGCAAAGCCATTTGTGCTCTTGCAAGCTTGGGAGAGACATTGCTAAGGTAAGAGAGCGAAGTTTGAGGAATTTGAGTGAGTGAGAGCCGGTTTCAAGGAGCGTGGCGCATACACCAGGGAGCGCGGCGCACACAGAGGGTGCAGCACACTGACAACCAGCCCGCAATGGAAAAATTGAAAAGGTGTGACACACACCTAGTGCGTGGCACATTGGGCTTGGCGCGCGATGCACACAGCCAGGGGCATAAAAAATTTCCAAAACTACTTCAAATCTCGGTGGAGGCTAGCAAAAAAGAGGTAGGCCCAGTTGAAACCTCTTCTCCGTCAATTTTGTATATGCTTTGGGGTTTGTAAGATGTTTAATGGTACCCAAAAGCACAATGGCCATCCATGGAAAAAATCACCAAGGAAAGCGATAAATGGGGTTACAAGTTTGCGATGATGCCACCAAGGTTCTGCTCCCCTCCCCTTGTCCCCTCCTCATTGTTCCTACCTCCATTCCATCATGTTTCCTAATGAAACCACCCTAAAACTGCCACTAAAAACCTCCCCCTTGTTTTTCAAGCCAATTTGGGTGAATTTGCAGTGCGCGGCGCACACACGGGGTGGCGCAGTGCACTCAGGGCGCGCGGCGCACTGGGAGCCCGGCCACAGTGTAAATATAACACTGGTGCGGCGCATACCCGGCACGCGATGCACTAGGCAGAGCGCGCGGCGCATAGACATATAAGCCCAAAAATTTACTAAATTGCCCAAAAGTTTTGTGAATGACCCTCAAAATTGGAGAGGTAGCCCAACTACCTTCACCATTGGCATTTAACTTGAAGAGGAATGTGATTTCGTGACCATGAATCAAATGCAAATTTTTTTTAAAAGTAAAACAAAGATGACAAAAAGAAGGTCAAGAAGCTAGGGTTTTTCTACAGTGACATTATTTCTAAAGTATGCTCCTACCCTGCCTCTATCAGCTAATTCCCCTGTAGCAGTTTCCCCTAATAATCACCCTAGCTCCACTGTAATCATATCCATTTTTTCCCTTTATTCCTATAGCTTAAAATATCCAAACCCTACCCCATCAACACCATACCCAAGACGCTCCCAAATCCCTGATAAATTTCTCCTTTTAAACCCCTATTCCCCTTTTCATCATTCCCCTCCTAAAACTCCTTGTTTTATTGTCCCCTTGGTGACAGATTTTCAGAGCATCTACCAGTTCCATTGGATTCAGAGGGCAGCATAAAACTCAGGGTACAAACAGCAGTGATGGCATCAGAAGTTTCATCAGAGTATGAGGAGGGGACCCACAGTGACACATCTTCAGGAGAGAGGGCCCATAGGAGACATCACCGGAGTGGCAGACATCTTAGAGATGAGCCAAACACCCTCACTGAGCTGCAGGCATGCCCATTTGCCATGCCTTGTTTCCAGCACTTGGCATGTTATGAATTTTGTCAAAGGGTGGCAAATGTCAGAGTCCATCATGAGTTGGCCCGCCTTTTTGCACTTCATCTACAGGGAGGTCAATCTGTCCTGGCTGGGGTCACTTTCACATTGACACCGAAAACCATATCAGTGGCAACAGGAATACCAAACATTGGGGAATAGTGGCATAAGAAAAAGAAGGTGGAGAGGCATCATTATGAGCGTTACATCAAGAACAGATGCTTGAGCCAGCTCACCAGGGTTTTTCCATTCAGATTTTTGAGGGATGAGTATGCCCCACTCATGAGATTGATCATGAATTATTTCAGTTGTGAGGGAAGGATTTCCCGCCTCTATGCCTATCAAATTAGGTTGCTCATGCACTTCACCAGGGTGCGGATGATGAGTCTCCCATTTTTCATCTGCAGGAACATAGAGAGGATGAAGAATTTCATGCAGCACAAGACCCCTCAACAACAGCTCAACAGTGTTTATCACTTTGCTCTTATTTGGATTTTGGTGGACCATCAGTTGGGATTGCAGGGCATTGCCTGGGAGGACTTCATCTCCCATGATTTCTTCATCACTCCACCGACGGTATCAGAGGCAGAGCATGAGGTGGGGGGCCCTTCACATCAGTTTTAGCGCCATGAGACTTCCACCGTGCCAGTATACATCACATACCAGAAGGGCAGTCGACCCTTATTTGCAGCAGCATAGCGAGTGTTATCTCCACCCGGGATGGAAGAGGCCTCGCTTCCGACATCAGCACCACAAGAGCAGGGTAAGGGCAAGGAGCCAGTGTAGGAGGAAGGGCCATCAGGTGAGCAAGAGACCGAGTTTGTTCTCCTCCAGGATGATGAGACAAATGCATAACCAACCAATGAGGAGCTTATAGAGATCATCCGAGAGCAGCAATCAGAGATTGAAGACTTGTCCATTGATTTAGAAAGGGTCAAGTGGAACATGAACTACCTAGAGTGGAGAAACGAACAGCTTTAGGACCAACATACGATCATGGAGTTGCAAAACATCCGCGAGCATCGCCAAGTTGCTCAAAGAAGAAGGGTTCCGCTCACATCTTTGGAGCAAGCAATCAATGAAGACCTGGAGGCCAACCTTGAGAGGGTCAACATGCATTTGGAGAGGCTGTTGGACAAAGCTGATCGAAACCTTGCTCTGTTAAGACATATGGCTTTCCGCTACAGGGTGCGAAACATGAGTGCACAGGACCGGATAAGGAATTTAAAAGCAAAATTGAGGAAAGCCACAAGAAGGGAAAAACGGACAAAAGAGAAAGATAGGCTCAGAATCTTGGCTGAGGCTTCCTTGGCTCAGCATGGCACCCCATAGAGAACTTCCAGCCCAAATTTCAAAAGATTTGGGCAAATTTTGGTCACATGATGATTTTTTGGACAAAAAATAGGAAATTCCTCCCTGTGCGCCGCGCCACTGGCGCAACGCTAAAATTCTAGGGCTCTAATCGAGGAACAGCTTACATATTTGGATTTAGAAGGGAAAATTATGATTACTAGTGTGCGGGCAAGAAATTTTGACAAGATCTAGGTCTCCTAAAGGTCAAAAAACACCCAAAAATGGCCTCTCTGCCACCTTTTTGACACACAGAAAGCAGTCTTGGGAGAATGAATATTTGGAGGGGAAAATGAGCACCAAATTTGGAAATTCCAGTGGGTTTAGAAAGTAGACAAGACATGCTTTCCAACAAGCCCACTTGAGCACATTTTGGACACCTGAAGTGCCCCAAAACAGGCTCCAAATTGGCACGATGCACAGAGAATTTGGCGCGGCGCACAGAGGAAAAAACTGCCAATTTTCTCCCGTTTCGCGAAATTTCAGGTCGCGACTTCTCCAAGTGGGCCCGGTCATATACACTTCGGTTTTTTGGCACCAAAGGTGGCATTTAAAGAGTTTTTTCTCCAGATGGGCTTCTATCCAAGTGGCGAAGGAAGGCAAACGGTCACCCCAATGCCAAATGTCACGTTTGCAACGCTGCACCTGTAGCTGATGGTTGGCTCTCCATCTCCATTTCGCCATGATTCGAGTAACTCCCCAACCCTTAGGCGTTCTATCTCTTCCTCACACATTCTATATATTGTATGCAAGTTATTTGCAAAGGGTTGGTTGGCTTGTAACTTCTGGGAGACTGTGGGAAAGAAACTTTGTTTCTTCACTGTGTATTTTTTACAGAGAATTAATGAAAGGCAGCGGCTCTATTTCATGAGATTCTTGTTGTTGTGGGTGTAACAAATGTGTCTTCTTATGTTTTCATTTTTATTTCATTATGTTTCATGATTCGATTCATGTTCATTTCCAGTGAAATTTTCTGAGTGAGATTAGGTAGAATTCAATTTTATTGCTCTGCCTGTGGGAAAATTTCATGTTTCAGTGTTATTCTTCTGTTGAAAAGGATTCATGTCACTGTGCCCTTTTCACTTTCTTCAGCAATCTATTCATGCCACGGTACCTCAAACTAAATTGTTACATTTTCCGCCTACCTTGCCTCACGGAATAATCTGTGCCTTTGTATTAAATTCTCTGTTCTTTGCTAAGCGTTGGTCCCATAACATCCCAGAAGCTTGGTCATTCATAAAATTGTTTCTAGGATCCCTATTCACTTACTAGCCTAAGGTAAATATTTCATTGTAAGTCATCTCAGACCGTTTTCGATCATCTATTCACTGAGCATGACTCACAGAGAGCCCTCTCCTGCTCTGGTAGGGCTAGCTACCAGACTGAGCGTGGTTTTTGGTTACCCTAATTTTTTCCTTCCTTCATCATAAGGCAGATTTAGGTGCTAACATAGTGGCAACTCCGCTGGGGAACAATTTGAAAATCAAATCCCCTTGTTTCATAATAATTCTATGCTTTCGGATGATGAGCTTAGGATTGGAAAGGCTGAGTAAGTTGGTTGTGTCCTGTAATTTCTCTCAATAGCACGCTGGCTTCAAGACGATATACCAGAGCAAATCCAGACCTAGACCCTCCTCATATTTACGAAAACCCCAATTTGATCCCAATACTCCTTCATCAAGAAAGCACCATAACTCCTGTGCTCAAATCCCATTCATGTCCCGACATTTTTGAGTATCTTGAAGAGCTTGAGTTTGACGAACGATTTGAAATATCACTGTTTGAATCTAAATCCGAAAGGGCTGTTGATTATACGGTCCCCAATCCGTAATTTCTTGTAGACCTTGAAACAGAAAGAGCCAATAGAATAATTGATAATTACATTGCAACACAGCTCCAAACTCCAATCGCAAGCCCCTGCAAACTGTGCACACTCCTCCAACACCTCCAAGGCCAAATCCACCGAGAATGATGGCTGCCCGTTTCGCACCCCTTGTTCTGCCCCAAGTCCTAGATGACATGCCAAATGATTATCAAAGTAAAATCCCATTTTTTGATGGCACTCCTAACAACATTACTACTCAGCAACATGTAGACAAAATGGCAGACTTCTCTGAACTTCATGAGATCGATGCAGAGAACGTGGCAATGAGGATCTTTGTACAAACATTTGCAGGTGATGTGAGGAAATGGTTCAGAGGTTTGACGGCTGCAAGCATCACTACCTTGGTTGAGATACAAAGACAATTTTTGAACTAGTGGGAAGTGAAAAAGAATCCCCTTCAAATTCTAGCCGAATATGAGCAAATCAAACGGAATGCCAGTGAGTCGGTCCAAGATTATTGTGTTAGATTTAATGTAGTCTACAACGAAATTCTAGACCATCTAAAGCCACCTATGGGACTAGCGATGATGAAGTTTCCAGATGGTTTTGATGCTAACATGGCGTATCAATTAAGAGAGAGAGAACCAGCCACAATGGAAGACATGTAGAAAATTGAGGTCAGCGTTGAGGTAAATCTGCTATCCAAAAGAGCTAGAGCAAAAGCAGAGAAGAAAACCACGGTGAAAGAAGAATCTTCTTCAATGGATCAGCTTCTCAAAAAGGTAGAGCAGATGCTTGAAAGAGTAAAACTTGATAAGCCAGAGCCACAAGTTAGGAATCCTAACTTTCGTGGCCAACAGCAGCCACAATATAGAATAAGACAAAGAGATCAACGAACTCAAGAACAGACAACACAACAACTGGTACAAACACCTTTGCAGTAGAATTTCGTGCATGTACCGGAGTCAAATGAGGATGGGAATGTAATAGCCAAAGAAAACCATCTCTTTACTCTAGATGAGCTGCCTAATTACATCATCAAAGAGGAATAATGTGCAGTAAATTCAGCTACACACCAAGACACTGATTTTATTCTAGCTAGCGACACTGTGTTGGGGGAAGAGTCAAAAGAATATCAAAGGGGGTATATGAATGCTTTGTCCACACAGCAGTAATGATATTCCCTTAGAAACAGAGATGTGCTGGCCAAACCAACTCAGAAAAAGAAGGAGGGTGAAAGAACAAAAAATGATTCATCAGCTGCACAAAGGAAAGGAAAGGAGGCGGTTGGTCCGGAGAGTAGCAACTCAAAATCAGCAAAACAATCACAGCAACCAACCACATCAAAAGAGAAGGAAAGGAGAGTGATCCCAGTCAGGTAGAAAAAACTCTCGCTTTCAGCCTAGAGAATGAGATTTCTAAGTTAAAGGTATCCATCCCTTTGACTGAAATAATGAAGAACAGCAGTTATAGAGGATAGATTTCTAAAATGTTGAATTTGGACCCAATGTCCGATATGGTAAATGTAGAAGATGATCAGCCTGAAATGATTTTTGGACCAGCAACGAATGGCGAGTCTCCTGATATCGATGTGCCACCCTTCTATATCAGTTTATGATTACATGATTTTTTGTTACACAATGCCATGTTCGATTCCGGAGCTTCTCACAATCTCATGCCCAAGGATATCATGGATAAGCTTGGTCTGGACATCACCCGGCAATATCATGATCTCTATTCATTCAATTCCATCAGAGTAAGATGTATAGGACTCATCAAAGACTTGGTTGTGAGTTTGGATCAGCTTCCTATGAAAAATGTTCTGATGGATGTGGTGGTAGCAGATATTCCTCCAAGGTTTGGCATGCTTCTTTCTAGGTCTTGGGTAGCGAAATTTAAAGGGACACTACAGCTGGATTTCTCCTATGCAATAATCCCAGTGTTTGGACAAATGAGGAAGTTATACCGGGAACAAAAGATGAAATATATGATCACAAGTAAGGAGAAACCGATAAATCATCCTATTAACTATGTACATACAGATTTAGAGTCTTTTGTTTTGTTTCAGATAGTTTAAATGAGATAGATAGTTAGATAGTAGAAGCAGACGACATTCCGGAAATAACAGAAAATTTTAGAGAGATTTTGAAGAAAGAAGGAAAAGAAAAGCAGCAAAAGATTGGGCAATCAGGTGAAAACAATGGACAACAAATAGTCAAGGCACAACAAATAGATTTCCAGCACTTGCAAGAAGATGAAGAAGGCTTGTGGACCATGGATTTTGATGGAGCAGTAGGTAGTGATGGCGCTGGTATTGGTATTTGGGTACGCAGTCCTTTCTCTGCCCCAAACAAAGTGCCTAGCAGCATGAGAGTTTGCTCTTACAAGCTGGCCTTTGAATGTTCAAATAATGAAGCTGACTATGAAGCTCTGATTGCTCGCCTGAAGATTCTTAGAAAGCTGAATGCAAAGAGGATTTCGGTATATTGCGACTCCGAGTTGGTAATAAAATAGGTCATAAGTGAGTATCAAGCAAAACATCCTAGGATGCGGGCCTATCGTAATGCAGTTTTAGAAATCTTGAATCTATTTTCAGAATACACCTTGACATGTGTGCCTTGAATATAAAATAGTATTATTGATGCTCTTGCCAAGGTAGCGAGCAGCTTGAAGATCCCCATGAACTCCAGCAATAAATTCGAAATCCATGTCAAGCACTGTCCAACCATTCCAGACAATCAGCGACATTGGCAAGTGTTCCAAGATGATGAGGAGATTAAAGATTTTCTGCTCAACAAAGGCAAGTTCAAAGAAACCTCAATCGATGTGGAAAATGATGAGGGCAAAGGGAATGGTACAGATGAAGTGCAGATCAATCAAATGGACGTATTGCAGCTGAAGAATAACATCATTCCTAAAGGCTTGATACCTCTAGAAGAACTTTTTGATCAGGATGATGTAGCCCGGAAGCCAACATTGCAGCCGACAGAGAAGGGTGTATAAGAAGTCAACATCGGTACAGCTGCCAATCCAAAGTTAGTAAAATTATCCAAAGCATTACCGCCAAATATCAAGGACAAATACATCTGTTTGATGGCTTCATTTGCAGATGTGTTTGCTTGGGATTATTCTGATTTAAAGACCTATGATACAAATATTATTTAGCACACAATACCTATCAAGCCCAATCAAAAGCCATTTAGACAAAAGCTGAGAAGGATAAATCCAAAGTTTTTGCCATCTATCGAAAAGGAGGTAAATAGGTTGTACAATTCAGGTATCATTGTGCCCATCGAATTTTTAGATTGGATATCTAACTTAGTGCTTGTACGCAAGAAGACCGGTGAGATCCGCCTATGCATCGATTTCAGAAATCTAAATAAGGTCTCATTAAAGGACAACTATCCGCTACCCAAGATGGACCATATACTTCAGCGAGTAGTGGGGGCATCTCGTATGTCACTGCTTGATGGTTATTCCAGATATAACCAAATTTCTGTCCACGAAGATGATAGGGACAAGACAACATTCACCACTCCATGGGGAACCTTTCACTATGCCAAAATGCCATTCGGTTTAAAGAATGCAGGTGCCACATTTCAGTGGGCAATGGACTTGGCTTTTGCAAATGAGAAGGATGTGTTTTTGGTGGTGTACTTGGATGACTTGACTGTGTTTTCAAAATCTGATGAAGAACACACACACCATCTAAAAATTGTCTTCCAAAAATGCTAAAAATATGGTTTATCGCTGAATCCAAAGAAGAGCTTTTTCACGATGGTGGAAGGCAAATTACTTGGGCACATCATTTCAAAGGATGGCACTCGTATAGACCCAGCACGTGTGCAAGCAATTCAGCAAATCGATCTGCCCAGAAACAAGAAGGAAATACAATCATTCAATGATAAGATGAATTTTCTACGTCGTTTTGTGCCTAATCTTGCAGAACACTTGAAAGAAATGACCAACATGCTTAAGAAGGATAGCCAGGTGAAATGGACGGATGAGGTGGTAAAATCTTTCAACTTGGTCAAATTGGCCCTTTCTTCAGCTCCAGTCCTAGTCAGCCCGGACTACACTCAAGATTTCATATTGTTTTCATTTGCTTCTGAGCACACTATGGCAGCGGTATTATTGCAGAAGAGGGATGATCATGAAATACCCATTTCATTCTTCAGCAGGGCTATAAGGGATGCAGCTTTGAAGTACAACATCATTGAGAAGCAAGCCCTAGCATTGGTGAAGGCATCGAAGGATTTCCGGGTGTATATCCTACATTCTCACATTCTGGCCTATGTTCCTAATGCTGTTGTAAAAGATGTTTTAGTGCAGACCGATCCGGAAGGGAGAAGAGGCAAATGGATCACAGCCTTGCTAGAATATGATGTGGAGATAAAGCCTACAAAGCTTGTCAAAGGACAGGGGCTGGCGAAGCTAATGGCCAAATCAAACCTGCATGCATTGGACATTAATCTGATCGCTGCCATGTCCGATGAGAATGAGGAAGGAATGTCAATTCAGGTATCCGAAATGTTTTCTTTGTCCCCATGGTATTCTGATATAATATATGTGCTGAAAAATCTATCACCACCACCCGACATGAATAGAAATAAAGCGAGAACACTGAAATTGAAGGCTGCCAAGTTTTGTATTTTGAATTCTGCACTGTATTGGAAAGATCCCGGTGGCATTTTGTTAAATTTTCTGGTGGAAGAGGAGGCAAAGAAAGTCATGGAGGATTTCCACGAAGGAGAGTGTGGTGGTCATCTTTTTTGGAAATCAACAACGAACAAAATTTTGAGAGCATGGTACTACTGGCCTACTTTGTTTGCTGATGTGCATAAGATGGTCAAGCGTTGTCATAAATGTCAGATTTTTGAAGGAAAACAGAAATTACAGCCTTTGCCACTTAAGCCCATTGAAGTGAGCGCTCCCTTACAGCAGTGGGGGTTGGATTTCATTGGGGAAATTCATCCCGTCTCTTTCGGACATCATAGGTGGATCCTTACAGTGAGGGACTATTTTACAAAATGGATTGAGGCAGCCCCTACCAGACAAGCGACGGACACGGTAATCATTTCATTTCTCTAAAATAACATCTTGTCTCGCTTTGGTTGTCCAAACAAATTAGTCATTGATAATGCAACAGATTTCAAATCGAAAAGGATGGTAGAATTTTGTCATAAATATCACATAATTTTGGGTCATTCAATTGCCTATCATCCACAAGGCAATGGGTTGGCAGAATCTTTGAATAAATCTTTGGTCAACATCATAAGAAGCTGCTGGAAATAAATAAGAAGAGCTGGAACAAGAGGTAGGTCCATGCGCTTTGGGCAGATCAGATTAGTCAGAAAAAGTCTATTGGTATGTCACCGTTTGAGCTGGTTTATGGAGTGGACACAGTATTTCCTGCTTCTCTTGCTGTCCTGGTGGTCAAACTTCTTCAGGAGGTCGGCAGTGAGGAAGATCCCATGCAGAGAAGGCTGAATCAAATGATCCACTTGCAGCAAACAAGAGAAGAAGTTTTCAAAAACACATCCAAGTTGCAGGAGAAGATAAAGAAAATCTATGACAGAAAAGAAAAAGCGGATAAATTTCAGTTGGATGATGTGGTGCTGAAGTGGGATGCAAGGAATGAAGAGAAAGGCAAGCATGGAAAATTCGAAAATCTGTGGAAAGGTCCTTTCAAAATTGCAGCATATAGGGGTCACAATGCCTTCCTTCTGAAGGAAATGAACGGGGAAGATTGTCCTGGAGGGCCGATCAATGGTCGGCTGCTCAAGCGGTATCACTGTTGATCTATTAACACTGCTTCCACTGTCATTGTAAATACCATTTTTATTTCAATTTGGTTTCAGTCTGTAAAGTCAGTTTTTGAGTTATTTCAATGTCAAGTTTGAGTCAATTTCTTGGTTATTCCAGTTTTATAAATAAGTCAGAGACCTGTACTGTTTATCAAAATGATGACTCCATAGCCCAATGGACAAAAGGCACTGTCTGGCTCCTCCAGAGATCTGCTGCTCTTGGCACCTCCAAGGAGCTACCATCCCCCATTGGAGCCAATGTTAGAGTCGGTCTAGTTAGCCATCCGTCAGAGATCAAAACTCTTTGTGCATTTTAATTTTAGGTGTCCTGCTCCATTCACTCAGCTGCATTTTGCTAGGGACATGCCATGATCTGACGGAGAAATTCATGCTAGTCATTTTCCCTCATGTCTGGCCTCTGCTGGTTCAGGCCTTGGTCCATAATCACTGAAATTCATGATAGTCAAGGTCTGGTCATATTTAAGGACAAAGTCATATTTTATGTTTGGGTCTAGGAAATCATCAATTTGGTCTTTGAAAACATGTCCAGAACAAGCCATGCAGGCCAGAGGGAGACCTTATACAGCTATGGTTCAGAAAGCTTCATCATCACCTGAAGAGACTTTGACTATTCTTCAAAACTCTGTTTTGAAGAAAAGTCAAACAAGGTCATTTATGACAAAATTTTCCAAAAGTGCACAAGTTGATTTTTTAGATGCAGTCATGGTTTTTATGGCCAAATGCCCAGTCACACAGTCCCCGCAAAGAAATGCCGAAAATCCCATCATGAGAGCCAAAATTTCAAAGAAAAAATGAAAACCAGGGTGTTTTAAAGTCAATGAAAAAAGTGCAAAACACAAACATTAGAAAGTGGGTTTTCAAGGAAGAAAAAATCAAACCCATCTCTCCCAAGCCTATATATACTTTTTGTGGCCCAAAGAAAAGCCATTTGTGCTCTTTCAATCTTGGGAGAGACATTGCTAAGGTAAGAGAGCGAAGTTTGAGGAATTTGAGTGAGTGAGAGCCGGTTTCAAGGAGCGCGGCGCATACACCAGGGAGCGCGGTGCACACAGAGGGCGCGGCGCACTGACAACCAGCCCACAGTGGAAAAATTGCAAAGGCGTGACGCACACCCAGCGCACGGCGCACTGGGCTTGGCGCGCGACGCACACAGCCAGGGGCATAAAAATTTGCCAAAACTACTTCAAATCTCGGTGGAGGCTAGCAAACAAGAGGTAGGCCCAGTTGAAACCTCTTCTCCGTCAATTTTGTCTATGCTTTGGGGTTTGTAAGATGTTTAATGGTACCCAAAAGCACAATGGCCATCCATGGAAAAAATCACCAAGGAAAGCGATAAATGGGGTTGCAAGTTTGCGATGATGCCACCAAGGTTCTGCTCCCCTCCCCTTGTCCCCTCCTCATTGTTCCTACCTCCATTCCATCATGTTTCCTACGGAAACCACCCTAAAACTGCCACTAAAAACCTCCCCCTTGTTTTTCAAGCAAATTTGGGTGAATTTGCAGTGCGCGGCGCACACACGGGGTGGCGCGGTGCACTCAAGGAGCGCGACGCACTGGGAGCCCAACCACAGTGTAAATATAACACTGGCGCGGTGCATACCCGGCGCGCGATGCACTGGGCAGAGTGCGTGGCGAATAGACATATAAGCCCAAAAATTTACTAAATTGCCCAAAATTTTTGTGAATGACCCTCAAAATTGGAGAGGTAGCCCAACTACCTTCACCATTGGCATTTAACTTGAAGAGGAATGTGATTTCGTGACCATGAATCAAATGCAAATTTTTTTTAAAAGTAAAACAAAGATGACACAAGGAAGGTCAAGAAGCTAGGGTTTTGCTACAGTGACATTATTGCTAAAGTATGCTCCTACCCTACCTCTATCAGCTAATTCCCCTGTAGCAGTTTCCCCTAATAATCACCCTAGCTCCACTGTAATCATATCCATTTGTTCCCTTTATTCCTATAGCTTAAAATATCCAAACCCTACCCCATCAACACCATACCCAAAACGCTCCCAAATCCCTGATAAATTTCTCCTTTTAAACCCCTATTCCCCTTTTCATCATTCCCCTCCTAAAACTCCCTATTTTATTGTCCCCTTGGTGACAGATTTTCAGAGCGTCTACCAATTCCATTAGATTCAGAGGGCAGCATAAAAATCAGGGTACAAACAGAAGTAATGGCATCAGAAGTTTCATCAGAGTATGAGGAGGGGACCCACAGTGACACATCTTCAGGAGAGAGGGCCCATAGGAGACATCACCAGAGTGGCAGACATCTTAGAGATGAGCCAAACACCCTCACTGAGATGCAGGCATGCCCATTTGCCATGTCTTGTTTCTAGCACTTGGCATGTTATGAATTTTGTTAAAGGGTGGAAAATGTCAGAGTCCATCATGAGTTGGCCTGCCTTTTTGCACTTCATCTACAGGGAGGTCAATCTGTCTTGGCTGGGGTCACTTTCACATTGACACCGGAAACCATATCAGTGGCAACAGGAATACCAAACATTGGGGAACAGTGGCATAAGAAAAAGAAGGTGGAGAGGCATCATTATGAGCCTTACATCAAGAACAGCTGCTTCAGCCAGCTCACCAAGGTTTTTCCATTCAGATTTTTGAGGGATGAGTATGCCCCACTCATGAGATTGATCATGAAGTATTTTAGTTGTGAGGGAAGGTTTTCCTGCCTCTATGCCTATCACATCAGGTTGCTCATGCACTTCACCAGGGTGCGGATGATGAGTCTCCCATTTTTCATCTGCGGGAACATAGAGAGGATGAAGAAGTTCATGCAACACAAGACCCCTCAACAACAGCTCAACAACGTTTATCACTTTGATCTTATCCAGATTTTGGTGGACCATCAGTTGGGATTGCAGGGCATTGCCTGGGAGGACTTCATCTCCCATGATTTCTTCAGCGCTCCACCGGTGGTATCAGAGGTAGAGCATGAGGTGGGGGGGCCTTCACATCAGTTTGAGTGCCATGAGACTACCACCGTACCAGTATACATCACATACCAGAAGGGAAGTCGACCCTTATTTGCAGCAGAAAAGTGAGTGTTATCACCACCCGGGATGGAAGGGGCCTCGCTTCCGACATCAGCACCACAGGAGCAGGATAAGGGCAAGGAGCGAGTTTAGGAGGAAGGGCCATCAAGTGAGCAAGAGACCGAGTTTGTTCTCCTCCAGGATGATGAGACAGATGCAGAACCAACCAATGAGGAGCTTATAGAGATCATTCGGGAGCAGCAATGAGAGATTGAAGACTTGTCCATTGATTTAGAAAGTGCCAAGTGGAACATGAACTACCTGGAGTGGAGAAAAAAATAGCTTGAGGACCAACAGATGATCATGGAGTTGCAGAACATCTGCGAGCATCGCCAAGTTGCTCAAAGAAGAAGGGTTCCGCTCACATCTTTGGAGCAAGCAATCAATGAAGATCGGGAGGCCAACTTTGAGAGGGTCAACATGCATTTGGAGAGTCTATTGGACAAAGCTGATCGAAACCTTGCTCTATTAAGACATATGGCTTTCCGCTACAGGGTATGAAACATGAGTGCACAGGCCCGAATAAGGAATTTAAAAGCAAAATTGAGGAAAGCCACAAGAAGGGAAAAACGTGCAAAAGAGCAAGATAGGCTCAGAATCTTGGCTGAGGCTTCCTTGGCTCAGCATTTCACCCCATGGAGAACTTCCAACCCAAATTTCAAAATATTTGGGCAAATTTTGGTCACATGGTGATTTTTTGGACAAAAAACAGGAAATTCCTCCCTTGGCGCCATGCCACTGGCGCAACGCTGAAATTCTAGGGCTCTAATCGAGGAACAGCTTGGATATTTGGATTCGGCATTGAAAATTACGAATACTGGTGTCCAGGCAAGAAATTTTGACAAGATCTAGGTCTCCTAAAGGTCAAAAAACACCCAAAACTGGCCTCTCTGCCACTTTTTTGACACACAGAAAGCAGTCTTGGGAGAATGAAGAGTTGGAGGGGAAAATGACCACCAAATTTGGAAATTATAGTGGGGTTAGAAAGTAGACAGGACAGGCTTTCCAACAAGCCCACTTGGGCACATTTTGGACACCTGCAAGTGCCCTAAAACAGGCTCCAAAGTGGCATAATGCACAGAGAATTTGGCGTGGTGCACAGAGGAAAAAACTGCCAATTTGCTCTCGTTTCGCGAAATTTCGGGTCACGACTTCTCCAAGTGGGCCCGGTCATATACACTTCGGTTTTTTGGCACCAAAGGCAGCATTTAAAGATTTTTTTATCCAGATGGGCTTCTATCCAAGTGGCGAAGGAAGGCAAACAGTCACCCTAATGCCAAACGTCACGTTTGCAACGCTGCACCTATAGCTGATGGTTGGCTCTCCATCTCCATTTCGCCATGATTCGAGTAACTCCCCAACCCTTGGGCATTCTATATCTTCCTCACACATTCTATATATTGTATGCAAGTTATTTGCAAAGGGTTGGTTGGCTTGTAACTTTTGGGAGACTGTGGGAAAGAAACTTTGTTTCTTCACTGTGTATTTTTTATAGAGAATTAATGAAAGGCAGCGGCTCTGTTTCATGAGATTCTTATGGTTGTGAGTGTAACAAAAGTGTCTTCTTATGTTTTCATTTGTATTTCGTTATGTTTCATGATTTGATTCATGTTCATTTCCAGTGAAATTTTCTGAGTGAGATTAGGTAGAATTCAATTTTATTGCTCTTCCTGTGGGAAAATTTCATGTTTCAGTGTTATTCTTCTGTTGAAAAGGATTCATGTCACTATGCCCTTTTTACTTTCTTTAGCAATCTATTCATGCCGTGGTACCTCAAACTAAATTATTACATTTTCCGCCTACCTTGCCTCACGGAATAATCTGTGCCTTTGTATTAAATTCTCTGTTCTTTGTTGAGCGTCGGTCCCATAACATCCCAGAAGCTCGGTCATTCATAAAATTGTTTCCAGAATCCCTATTCACTTACTAGCATAAGGTAAATATTTCATTGTAAGTCATCTCAGACCATTTTCGATCATCTATTCACTGAGCGTGACTCGGAGAGAGCCCTCTCCTACTTTGGTAGGGCTAGCTACCAGACTGTGCGTGGTTTGTGGTTACCCTAATTTTTTCCTTCCTTCAGCCTAAGGCAGATTTAGGTGCTAACAGAACGCACTTGGGAAGGGTGCCAAGCTTAAAATTTGAAGACTGTGATCTCACATACCATGATAAATTCCCTCACTTGGTGACCGCACACCTCATGAAGCCAAAGAAACACACCGCGACGGGAGTTATAGAGTTGGAGCCACGCAAGTGGTTACACAGAGTCAAAAAGGTAGGGTTGTTGAACCTACTATGGGTGTTACATTACCATAGTGCCCCAGTGACTATCTTCGTCATCAGGTAGCTGCTCTACCTAGTGCATGGTGTGTGTTTGTGGCTGGAGGATCCCATCCCCGTCATGGACCACCTGATCCATCGAATTACCCCAATCTCGTGTAAAGGAGAAGACCTCGCAGACATTTTGGAGGGGAAGAGCAGTGATTTTGCCATCACGGAGGCCATGAAAAAGAAATACAAGCTAGAGAAGAAAAAGAGGGGCTAAGAAATCTCCAGTATCAACAACAAGGAAGTCAGATTTGTGACCCAGATATTGGCAGGTAAGGTCATGTGGAAGTGTTGGGTAGATGAGGTGCCCGCACTAGTGGTGGAACTTGTTGCACAATGCGTAGAAGGGGTCCAGTTTAACTAGTTTAAATTCTTGTGCAAGGAGTTCCTGGAGGATTGTTGCGAGGCATAGGAACAAGGAAAAAATTTCCACTATGCATGGCTTATGCTATCCATAGTGCTAGTGGTTGGGGAATTTCTTGAGGACAACCAATTCCCCATAATTGCAAGGGATCTCCCGGAGGTCGTGGAGTACGCTTTGTTATGGGCCACTAAAGACACGAACCAGATTCGCGAGAGTAAAATATTCTGGGTGTTCATGGAGATGAACACCAGAATGGGGATTAACCGCAAGTCCCAGTTATCACCCACTGTTTACAACATCCTGCAAAGTTTCGCAGTGTTTAAAGCGGACTTTCACAACATCTACCTTAGGGTGCGCAAGGACCCTACAAAGAAGTGGAACGAACTACACTCTATAGCCACAGATGATGTGATCTTCGACGTACTTGAGACATGTCCTTCGGAGTGGCGTGCTCCAGACATATCTGCGCTGGAAAATTCTACTGTGCAAAAAAATAAGGAGGAGGAAAAATTGCGCATGGTGCAGTTGGCAGAAAAATAAGGAAAGAAGCAGCAGCACCAAAGGCACAGGAGGCACGAGATGCTGCGTAGACAGCAGCAGAACAGAAAAAGGCCATAACAGTAGCATAAAAGGAAGCAAAGAAGGAGCGTGAGGGCCAAAAGTCACCTTCGCCTGAGCAGGAGCAAGAGATGGAAATAGAAATAGAGGAGGGCGGCGCAAACCCACAAACAGCGTCAACACAATTGAAGTGCTATCGCTCGAGTGAGCGGATGGGGCCGCACAGGAAGGTAAAAGCGTCTAAGCTATTTATCGACCCGATCACCCTTACTGAGGGGGATCTACACGATATAGGAGAGACGGTGCGCAACGTCACCATAGAGGCCCTCCAGAACTTTCTAGACAAGAATCAAATTGTGTTGGGGGCCCTCCGCGCACAGATTTAGGAGTTGCAGGTGTGCGCTCCTCATGCTGGTACTCTCGACCAACCTTGCAGTAGGAACAACCATAGTTGAGGAAATGTTTTGCGCTTGGAAGACCAACGCAATAGTGCTGCCAAAATAGGCACTGGTTACAAGAAATGAGGCCAACAGGTCTATGGTCACTATATTGAAAGGCATAGGGATCAACATGGTTGCGCTCCCTTGGGAGACACTTTATGTTTTGCATGATGGTGTTACTGCAGAACTACGGGCTAGGGAGAGCCGTGCACTGTAGGTGTTGAGTGAATAGAAGATCAACATGGAGTAGTTGAGCTTGCAACGTGACGAGGTTGTGTATCAGAACGGGCAGATGGTACAAGTAAATTGAAGAAGCCTGCCAGATGGTCCCTGAGCTGGCCATCCCAGTAGAAGCGTGCATCAATAGATTAGTAGTAGTGGTGCACGAGGTGCGAGAAGAAATGGCCAAGGTTTAACTGGAGCTGAACCTTCAGATAGTAGAGCTGCAGTTGAAGGCATAGCCTTCAACTCCTCCAGAGGTAAGGGAACAACTCCCCAGTGCCATTACATCGAGGACGGAGGAGATCAGCAGTGCAGTAAGAGACTACACCAGAATGTTGGAAGAATCATTTGAGGTCCTCACAAATCTGCAGGAGGACCCGAACATACAACACTAAGAGACAGAGGAGCTACAGCAGCAGTATGACAACATCAAAGGGACCGCGTAGTCGGTGGCCCTCACACAACGGCTCGCATGAATGCAATAGGCCAAAGTGCTTAAGGAGCAAGTAGATGCAGCGCGACATAGAGAAGTAGTTTTGAAGGTGCGTGTTTAGCCTTGGATCGATGAGGCCTTCGTAATCATAACAACAATTGAAGGCAAGCTCGCACAGATGCAGGGGACACAGGAACAGATATAGGGGAGCAATTCTAACACCACGGTCTCAAAACAATGCGTACAAGAGATACAATAGGTAGCCGCTCAATGCGATGCCGACCTTGCAGTCGTTCAAGTAGAGTTGGGGAGTCTCCACACGAAGATCTCCGCACTGATAGAGTGACTCGAGGGTAAGTAACGATGTTTGTTTTGGGGGCCTGTTGGGCGTGGGATCCCCCCATGGCAAGTTTTGGGGCTTAAAGCCCAAGTTTTGACTAAGTCCATTGTAAAGACTCCGCGATTTGTGGGCACGGAGCGCGAAGATGGTAAATGAGTCAAAGGGTTGTCCGCCCTCATTTTTGTAATGTAATGTCGGTTTGAGAGATCTACCCATGGTTCAAGGACCATGGGATTGTATAAATAGAGTGAGGCTCTAAGTGTAAAAGATAATAACAACAATTATAGAAGAAATAAATCGATGAAGCATTGATTCGAAGTGTAGAGTCATGTCATTGGGTCATAGAGTTGGAGAAGCCTCTGCAACTGAGTGCGGAGAGGCCTAGTAATCCACAGTTGAGTGCGCGGACCCCTGCAACTGAGTGTGCAGGGCAGGTCGAGTCTATAACCAGTTGAAGCATTAATAAAGAGAAGTTTTACAATATTTCTGTGTATCTTTTCTTGATTTATGCATTGAAGTATATTGGGTATGAATTGCAAGTTCACTGTTTATTTGCCACGCAAACTTATATGAATGTGCTGAATAAGTAAATATAATATAAGGTATCTATTTACGTGAAGATAACTAATTGTTATAAGAAGATAAGTAAGATCCACGGCATGACTTGGAGAAATAATGCAGATCGTTGCTCTAGCAGTGCAAAAGCCCCATAACCCCTGGTTAGGGCTGCGTGAAGACAAATATAACAAGGTCGTGAAGGCCTCACAGGCCAGGGAAGTGAGTGACTAACCTATGAAAAGGTATTCATAGTTGGACTAAATCAACCCCTCAGACATCTCAAGGGTGCGGAAACTTGGTTCCAACATCCCCCATACTGCTTCAGGTGAGACCTCAGTCCATGCTCTTGGACTATTGTCGAAAGGGCAAGTAGTACAGGGATTTTTTTGGCTAATTAACTCCAAACTTGGGTCAGGCCCCAACAAGCCAATAGGGGACAATTGTCCAAAGATAATTGTGTCATTGTGGTTATACTTATGCTAGTATTTTTCCTTGCATTTACTTTCCGCAGTATTTTAACTGTGAAAGTTGCAGTAGAATTTATTTCGATATTTGCCATAGAAATGCTATGAATAACTTATTTATGGATTAATAAGTAGAACAAATAACATCAGTCACTACAGTTGGATTTCTATCTAGAAATTTTCACGTGGTATCAAAGGGAAGATCATAAGTAGAAGAGCTAAGAAGAAGAGAGGAAAATAATTTTGAAATTACTGTAGAGGAAGCAATTTGAAATGCCAGAGGCACCACAGTTTGAAGGCCAAGGCGAATGAATTTTTTAGGAGAAATTGATTTATTTGAGTGAGTCGACAAAGAAATTCGATATCTAGATCGAAGCTTACTAGAGATAGAAGGGAGAAGTGATTATTTTCTTGCAGAGTAGATCTTTAGGTGGGACATAGATATTTTGCAGTAGTTGCTGGGGTATAAAAGCATCAGAAATCAATAGGAAAATAACACAAATAAGGATGAAAAATCAAGATGTCTCTCAATTATCTTCTAGATTAGAAGAAGAATTCACATGCTTGGCAAGTTCAGCATCAATATATGTTTGGTACATTGATAGTGGGGCTGCAACCCATATGACTAGAGTATGAGAATATTTCTCAAGCTATCAAGAAGAGAAAATTGACTTCGAGATTACTATGGGAAATAGAATGAAGTGTACTCCAGTAGGGATAGGCACCATAGCATTTTAGATGGAAGTAGGAACCAACATCTGAGCCACTAATGTTTTACATATTCCTGGGTTAGGAATGAATCTAATTTTAGTGTCCCAGTTATAGGACAAGGGATATGATGTATACTTCATTGGAAACAAAGTATATGTCAAACATACAAGTTGGAAGAAGAAGAGACAAATTGGATCTCAAAGTGACAGACTATATAGCTTGCATCTCGAGTCTCCAATGGCACTAATAAGACACATCTTAATGGTGAAAACGAACTGAATGAGCTATGGCACAAGTGAATGGGACACTTACACCATGGAGCATCGAGGATGCTCAGAGAGGCTGTTACAGGAATTTCAGTTCTTAGTATTGAGCATGATGATATATGTAGAGGATGCATACTAGGGAAGTATGCTAAAGAAGATTTTTCCAGGAGTAAAAATAGAGAAAAGGATGTATTGAGATTGATACACTCATATTTATGTGGTCCAATGTCCACAAGAGCTCTTAGTGGTGGTGAATACTTCATCACCTTTATTGATGATCACACTAAAAACCCTAGATCTATTTATTAAATACCAAGGATGAGGTCTTTGATAGGTTCAGAGAGTTTAAGGCTCTTATTGAGAACATGACAAGGAAAAAGATAAATGTATTACATTCAGATAATGGTGGAGAATATATAGACAATTACTTCACATATTTATGCACAAAAGAGGGCATCAAAAGAAAGTGGACTGCTCCATATAATCTAGAGTAGAATGGAGTAGCAGAGTGTAAGAATAGAAATATTATTGGGGCAGAAAAGGCTATGTTGTATGATCATGATTTTCCTAAGTTATTATGTGAAGAAGCTTGCAACACAGTGGTGTATATCTAGAATAGAACTCCTCACAGAGCCTTGGGGAATAAAATGCCCGAAGTTGTCTTCACAGGGAAGAAGTCGGAAGTCAGTCATCTCAGAATATTCAGAAGTGCGACATATTGTCATATTGCAGATGAGAAGTGTAGTAAACTGGATCAGACTATAGAAAAGGGGTACCTTGTAGGATATAGCAAGACCTCAAAGGCATACAAAATCTACATTCCTAGCAGCAGGAAGATTGTAGTAAGACGGGATGTGAAGTTCATGGAGGATAGAGTTTTCAGGAAATCTTGAGAGATGCCAATAGAAGAAAAGTCAGTAGATATTCCTTTAGTCCAGTAACAGCAAGGGCAGTAAGGAGGAAAGACACTTGGAGCTAGCACAATGACCAGCACCAGTATTTCCTCAAAAGAAGGAAATCCAAGTAGTTCTCAGTAGGTGGAACCATAGGAATAGGAGGAGGATATGATTGAGCCTCCCACCACCAGTGACAGAAGTAGTAGAGAAGCACGAAAGACATTAAGGGATGCAGAGGAGATTGTTAGATATCCTAGAACCATGAAGAGACAAGGTAGACAACCTGATAGGTACCAAGACTTGGTAGCATAGGTTGAAGAACCCTCTAGCTTTCAAGAAGCTATAAAACACCAAGTATGGGTGGATGCCATGGTAGAAGAGTATATTTCTATCATGACAAATGATGTCTGAGAAGTGGTACCTAGGCTAGAGGATAGATCAGTTGTAGGATCAAGATGGATCTACAAGATCAATTATGCTGCAGATGTAAGTATAGAGAAGTACAAGGCTAGGTTCATATAAAATGGGTACACACAAAAAGAAGGAATAGACTATGAAGAGACCACCCTAGTAGCCAGATATACCTCTATCAGATCCGTTATATCCCTAGTATCTCAAATGGGATGGGAGATTCACCATATGGATGTTAAGACAACATTCTTGAATGGGGCGATAGAAGAAGAGATGTATATAGAACTGTCTAAAGGCTTCGAAACTCATGAGAAGAGAAATCATGTATGTAGGTTAAAGGAATCCATGTATGGTCTCAAGCAAGCACCTAAAGCATGGTATGGTCAGATTGATAGTTACTTGCAACAGTTGGGATTCGTCAAGAGTGATGTTGATCCCAATCTCTACTATCTAATGGTGGAGAATGAACCGCTTATTCTAGTATTAGATGTGGATGACTTGTTTCTAACAGGGTCATCTAGGCTCATAAAGTAATGCAAGAAGAATCTTGAAGAAAAATTCGACTTGAAGGATATGGGGTTGATGCATTATTTTCTAGGGTTGGAAGTGTGGCAAAAGGATGGGGAGATCTTCCTTGGACAAGGAAAATATGCTACAAAGATTCTGAAGAGATTCAAAATGTAGGATTTTCGACCCATGGATACGCCCATGATCACCAACTGGAAGAAAATAGATGCATCAGGAGACAAGGAGGTGGACCCCACCTTGTACAGACAACTCATTGGGTTGCTCATTTATCTGGTTAACACTAGGCCAAACATTTGCTTTGTTGTCAATGCCTTTAGTCAATTCATGATGGAACTGAAAAGGGTGCATTGGGAAGCAAATAGGAACATTCTTAGATATGTGTGTGGAACAGTCGGATATGGGTTGAAGTACACCCAAGAAGATGATGTCAGATTGAATGGATTCACGGATGCAGATTGGGAAAGTAGTTCAGTAGACTGGAAAAGTACCTCCAGGTATTGCCTCAATGTTGGATCAGGAATGATCTCTTGGTGCAGCAAAAAGTAGAATTCGATAGCTCTAAGCTCAGTAGAAGCAAAATATATGGTGGCCAGCATAGCTACATGCAAAGCTATATGGCTTAGAAAACTGCTTGTGAGCTTTCTTAGGAAAAGGATGGAGGCGACCAGTACTTTTTACGATAATCATAGTTGTATTAAAATCTCTGAGAATCGATTATTTCATGATAAGTTGAAACACATTGATATCAGATGTCACTTTATCAAAGACTGTGGTTAGTGTGTGGTAGTACAGTTGCAGTATGTCTCCACAGGAAATGGGGTAGCATATATACTCACAAAATCTCTAAGAATATCTAAGTTCATCGAGTTCAAGGAGCAGATGTGTATGGTAGAGAATTCGTTTCAATAGCAAAAACAAATGGTTTGTCAGTTGCAGTGATAGAGAGTTATAGTACAGATGCAGTGTTGGCAGCGGTAGGGTCAAAAATAATATGGATGCAGCATTTGCGTAGTAGTTGGTGGACAGTGATGTTAGACATCAGCAGTGTAGAGGGAGACGTTACAAAAGAGGGTGATGCTTCATCAGGGTACATTGCTAGAGTACATTCCTCACTAAGATGGAGTGTTGATTTCCGATAGCATCAGATGTGCTTTAAGTCTCAAAATTTATAGGGAGGGTCGGACACATATATTTTATAATACCCAAAAATAATTTTGGGAAATTCCACCTGTAGAAAGTTTTATTAAAATAATTAAAAGGTATTAATCTAACTATGGGCAAAACTTCTAGAAGAAGATGACGATTGAGTCAAAATGATCTGAGACATTGATTAGAATCTAATCTAGTTCGTTTGTTCTCAGTTTGAGGATTATAAGAAGGAATTTGATGGGAATTTGGAAAAACACACTAGGCAGTTATAGAGTTACCTGAGTAAAATCAATTTTCTCACTAGTTAAAGTTCAACAAGAGGAAATAGATTCAGAGGGAGAGTTTCAGGTGAGGAGGAGAGAGAGGATAGTAGCATCAGTTAGGAGTGCAAGAGCAAAAGACACAGAGCATAGAAGGGACAACACAGAGGCTGTGACGCGGAGGGATAGCGCAGAGGCTGATGATGGGACTGCGCAGTCCTCATGCAGAAGCTGGCGCAATGAGACGCAAAGGGGGCAGTAGGTCCTCTCCTAGATTAGAATCTCTCCGTGAAGTGTGAGAGAACTGTCAGTAAATTTCTCAGAGATATCCCTCTTCTATTATGTTGGTTGTATCTTGTACATGAGATTTTTGTTGAATATTAATAAAGAAACCCTCATCTGCTCCACTAGTTTTCCCGCATTGGGGATTTCCAGGGACAATTGTCCAAAAATAACTGTGTCATTGTGATTATACTTATGCTAGTATTTTTCCTTGCATTTATTTTTCGCGGTATTTTAATTGTGATGGCTGGAGTAGAATTTATTTCAATATTTGTTGTAGAAACACTGTGAATAACTTATTTATGGATTAATAAGTAGAATAAATAATAGCGGTCACTACAGTTGGATTTCTATCTAGAAATTTTCATAGATTTGGCCTTTGACGAATCCTGCTATCAGATGTTTCATCAATCTTGATTTGTGAAGACTTGGAGCTTGTACCTTTGTCACATGGGGCTTTACCTGCTTATTTTTCCTTCATCTTCAATTTAGCCATGTCATTTTTCTTCCTTTCATCATCCAACAATTTATCCTTCTTGATCTTATCTATTTCAGATAGGGCAATGTCAAGTTCTCCTTTCTTTTGATCAATATCTTCTTGAAACAGACTTTTCAAGGTTTCCCTTCTTTCTTCTGCTTCTTCTACTTGTAGCTTTAGAATAGTGACATTTTTTGCTTCTCTGTTAAGAACTTGTATTTGTTCCTTCCACCTTTCATTTTCTTTCCTCAGCTTGTAAATTTCTACAATAGTTGTATCCAGATCCTTTTTCTTTTCATCAAGTTCAATTATGTGCCTTTTACTAGATTCTTTTAATTGTATTTCCAAGTCTTTCTCTTCCATTTCTACTTCCTTCACTTGTTTCTTAAGCCTATTAATCTCTATAATAGCTCTATCAGGTTCTTGTTTCTTTTGATCGACTTCTTCCTTGAGCCTACAATTTTCTTCCTCTGTGGTCTTCAACTCTTTCAAAGCATTGATTACAATAGAGAAATTTTGAGGTAAAAAATGGACCTCAAAACAAAAATTTCAACCATGGGGGATGGTTCACCATTTTTGGAGTAAAAAGGTAAAAATATAAAAAAATAAAAAACTTATTTTTCAACTTGTATTTTCAACTTATCTCCCTACGATTTTACTCAAATTTCGAGTTGGAGCACGCATTGGATGCAGAATATAATTTTTCATCCAAGGAATACCCAAGTTACACACTTTAAATGGACCCTACTATAGGAAAAATGTGAAATACATGATAACATGTGATTTCAATCACACATTTTCATGTATTTCACATTTTTTGTGTAGTAGGGTCCTTCGAAAGTATGCAAAATGGTACTCCTTGGATGAAAAATTAAATTCTGCATCCAACAAGTTCTCCTGCTCGAAATTTGAATAAATCGTAGGGAGATAAGTTGAAAATACTAGTTGAAAAAGTAATTTTTTCTTTTTTCCCTCAAAACTTGATGAGGTAATCTAATATTATTTTATTATTTCCATTATTATTTTTTAATATTCCTTAGGAGGCCCATTTTAGAGCTCGTAATTTCTCTAATGATACCTCATCCTCTTCTTCACCTTCTTCCTCATTGTTAGAATCTTCCATATAAGAGTCTTCTTGAATTGACACATGATTATCATCATCTTTGTCTTGACCAACATGATCTTGACCTGCATGAATATTTTTAATTATCTCCCAAGTATGTTTCAAAGATGAACATCATCTTATATTAGATTTCCTAGAATCTGGCAATGCACTTAAGATGATACTCATGGCTTTACAATTTTATTTTCATGATTTATCATTAGAGACATCTCTAGAAACAACAAAATCCCATACATATCCAATAGCTTGCAAATAGATTTCCATTTTATCCATCCCAAATACAAAACTTGATTCATTGATCAGAAGAATTGGACCAACATGTTTCTCTTTGTCAGTTGTAATAGTTTTTGAAATAATTTCAATACTAGGAACTTCCTTTGGCTTCCTTGAATGCTTGATGACTTGCTTCCTTGACTTTCCCATATTGATTTAGTTGAGATTTGCCTTCAATCTATTAAGATTATACCAAAGGAACTTGCTCTGATACCAATTGAAAAGGGGAGTGAATCAATGTTTCTTATCAATTAAAATATTTTTAACTTCACATAGCATTAATTTTTATTAGAAATAGATAAACATAAACAGTCATCAACGCCATTCAACAATGCATAACAATAAAGATAGTAGGCACATAATTTTTTAGGTGGAAACCCATTTGGGACAAAAACCACTATATGCTTATTAATATTTGTCTTTAAAATATTTACATCAAGTTTTTAGCTCCAACTGAAGGAGGCTTCAACCCCCTGGTCTACAAGCTTTGAACTATAGGATGCTCCAATGCCCTGATTACCAACTGCAACTAGGAGGACGCTCCAACGCCTTAGTGCACAAGATCCAACTTGAAGGTGCTTCAACTACCTCTATACTAGTTGCACCTGGATGGACGCTCCAATGCCCTATGCAGGATCCAACCTTCCCTAGCACCACCCTACTGCCCTAAAGTGTTCTAAGGCTCTAACCTAAAGGATAGTCCACTCTCTTGCCTTGCACCACCCTACCACCCTGATCAACCGGTGGACCACATTTCACAATTTTTAGACTAGATCCACCTATGCTTGATGTCAATACAAAGGAAACTGTAATATAAAAACATGTAATCAATTTTTCCTTGGCTTAGACTTCTCATCAAACCCCTGTTTTCAATATCAACTATCATACACAATTATGCCTCTACCCAATAAACACAGCAACATTTCATCAAGCATCCAATCAACACCGAAAATCCTAATATGCATAAATTATCTGCATATGCTAATGTCCTTATTCAAAGTGCCTATTTCTTCTCAATCACGTGATTTTTCACAATATGCACCAACCAATTTCATCTTTGTTCAAACTTTTTCAGCATACCTTGTCTCTATCAACCCTGCATAGATAATTCTCATCAAAGCCCTCAAAAATTAAATCCAAAATTATTCAAATGCTAGCTTTAGATTAACAATTATTTGCCCAGTGTAAGTAACCCTAGACAACATCAATTTCCACATCTAACATCTATCAAATCATAATAATCACTATCGGTTCATGTCACATCAGTCTTTGTCTTATAGTCAACTAGATCATTATTTCATTATCTCTCCATCTTACTAGTATAGCAATATATATCATGAACAATTTTGATCACTATATCAAGGTAAGGGATCCCTATCATAGTAATATCATCACAACTTCACTGGATTTTCATCAAATAGCATTGGAAATAAGAAACACTTCCATATCTACAACATTGTCACTAAAATCTAGGGCACATTCATATAGGTCTATATGTCACTATCACAAGCTAACCCTACATCAAGCATTCACATTTACATTTTTGTCTCTGCTTGTTCATGCCCTGTAAGAAGATTATTTTTTATGATATTCTTACTGCTTTACAGATGTTCATTTTTTTTTTTAATTGGAGAGAATGCTACTAAACATTGTACCTCTATTCATACTGCAATAATGCAACTACTGGCCATGAAGCTTTGTTCTTGGATGAAAAAAAGTTATTGTTGCATAAAGAAAAACATGACAATGTAATTGCCCTCTTTAGAGTAAAAAGTGCTTGTAACAAGGATGAATTTGAATAGGTTATTACCAAATATTGATGGACCAATGCCACTTGCAACTTTCAAAATATTGGCTATTTAAATTGAAACCATCATCTGACTATAGAGAATGAGAACTCCTAAATTGTATTTCCTTTATGTATAGGTTAGCTTAATTTTATTTCACAAGTATATGTATAGAATGTTTTTCGGGATGTTAGAAACATCACTTATTCTATATGTCATAGGTTATAAAAGCTTGCGAAATAGTGATGTCAAAATTGTTTTTTTTAGGCTTGGTCAAGCCATAATTATATCATTAATTAGATCGCGCTCCCTTCGTGTGATCTGAAACTTCATATATAAAACAATATTCAAAATGTTATGTTGTTCTAATTCCTTCCACAAGACCAACACTTTCAGAAATTTCACAGTGATCTATGCCACAAAGATAGAGTATTTATGGTATTCAATTAGAAAACTTTGTTAGCTATTGTATCCTAAAAATACTGCTAAACAACTGTAGAGATGATGACCTAGGATGGCCTTGTGACATTTCATGCTTCATAGGACACAATATAACATAGATCATACCTAGATGTGAGAGAAAACAAACCACGAATCTCATTCCTTCTTAATTTATTACCAGATCAAAAGTCCACAGAGAATACTAAGTATTAAACATTTGATCACCAAATATTCTTTCTCCTTCGCTGCTTTGATAGACTGATAACTAATTCCTTTCCTTCATCATTTGATCGCAGATGGATCCTTTACTTAGAGTGAGGATTGTGGTTGTATCATTCTTCCTATAATTGCAAAATCAACATAAACCTAGTAAGAAAAAGAAAAAAAAAATATAATCCATTTCAACACTAAAAAACCTTCCATGAATAGCCTCTCCTCAAATTTACAATCACCACAGGGTCAAGATTTTTTTTTGACCTTCAACATAGTAAATATTCATTTTTACTCATCCCTTAGGAAGGATAATCGAGTCCTTTAAAAATATTTCATTTGGATCAAAAACAGCGTTAAAAAGAGTCAAGCGACTAAATTAAATCATAGAAGGAAACTTGGAGATTTGAATTACAAATTTTATTTTAGGATTCAAAACCAATTCAATCTGACCTTCTAACTTATTTTTAAAATATTTTTCTTTCTTTGATATTTGATATTTTATTTTTTCTTTTACTTTTCTTCCAACCTAAATTTGGGTTTTATTAAATATATTTCCTTTATCATAGAATCAACCAAGTAATTATCCAATATTATCATCCATGCTTGGAGCTAAAGATAATCTACCACATCATCGACCTTTGGGGTTTACACCCACAAGTTGGGCCCCTTAATTTCAAACAGGGATATCTCAAAAACCGTGAAGCTTCTTGTGGCATGCCACATACTACTAGAATCAGTTCAACAAGGATAACCCAATAATGAGGACCTCCAAGCTAAAATTAGTGATCTGCTTCTTCAAAATCCTCCAACAAGTGTGGGGTATGCTCATCTTCCAGGGAATCCAAACCCTAAAGATAGGGCTTCCAATCATCCCTCCATTGGAGCTTTTAACCTGATGAAATCTAGACAAATATAAGAGTGTTCATTAATTAATGTTAGCATCAATGAAAACACCATTCAACAATCTCCCCCTTTGTCATCGATGGAAACACATGTACTCCCCCTGCGATCACTACTCCTCCTCTCTTCATACCTCAATCATATTCTCCTGATTTATCTCCTCCTTTGAAATCAATGGAAAAGGGTGACTCCCCCTGACAATCTGGTTGCTTCCTGTGGACCTGTAATCTACTAGTGCTCCCCCTGATGAGAAACCTTATTATGTATTCATTCAAGATACATTATCTACTTTGAAATGCCTTGATCAATTGTTGTTGTAATAAAAAAACTCTCTCCTTGACATGTTGTGCTACATAATAATTTCCATAACTAAGACCTTCTGTAATTTTGCTCTGCAAACTTTAGTTTTCTCAAGTAGACTAATATTCCCACAATGTTGATGACTCCTTTGAATTCTTCTAATGATATTCCTTTCTTCCTATCTACCAATTTGGAAGAGATGATGATCACTATGGACTTGTATCCCTTTAACTGTTCTTCACCCCTTGATCAAATGTCTTCCTTGATGCTTCCTACAATAGACTAGTTTACTTTCTTTGATTTTTTTTGTTCCCCTAGCCTCCTATGATCCCATGACTTGACACATCTTATTTTACCTTAGTCTTTTTGCAATCCTTTCCATGACTTGTTAATTTGAAGTTGTTATTCTGTTGAAGCTATCCATGATGCTAAAAAATGCTCTGACTTCTTATTCAATCTATCATATGTAATCTGTCAACCTGCTATATAGGCTCCCCCTATTCAACATTCATCGGACATGGATTATTCAACAACAAAGTTTAGAACAAGGTAGAAACCAACTCTGTAGTTGTATACTCTTAACCCTTGACATCTTCTACTATGGATTCATTATGACCTTTTGCCTTTACAAAAATTGAAAGCATTACTATTGAGAATTTCTCATTTGCTCAACCTTCTTGGATCTATTTCCTTCTCCGGACTTTCCTTTATCTAATATTAGGGATGTCCATCATGAATGATTCCATATTTTACCTACAAACTCATGTTATATGTCCATAGTTATGGCATCTATAGCATTCAACGTTTGGGCTGAATGATGGAATGATAGGCATCTACTTTTGGTTGACAAGATCATTGAAGTATCTACCTTGAGTTCATGCAACCTTACTTCTAGGGTTTTGATAATGCCCTTGATAATTAAACCTATCATAAGCTTTACAATTCCTAGCCATATGTCCAAATTTAGTACATGAAAACCAACAACCATTAAACAAATTTTCAAACATAGATGAGTTATCTTGTTTGGATGATCTTCTGTATTCATTCTTTCTTAGAGGAGGTAAAACATATTTTTGATCCTTGCCCATGAATCCTCCAACATTACTTCTTGGAGTTGTAACATTTTTAATCTTCTTTTGCCCTTCACTTTTATTTGGCCTTTAACCGATCTTTCTATCATATGTTTCATCATTATTGCTTTTCGAGGAATTGGAGCTTGTACCTTTGTCACATGGGGCTTTACCTGCTTCTTTTTCCTTCATATTCAATTTATCCATTTCGTTAGTCTTCCTTTCATCATCCAACAATTTCTCCTTCTTGAGATTATCTATTTCAGACAGGGAAATGCCAATTTCTCCTTTCTTTTGATCAATATCTTCTTGAAACCGACTTTTCAAGGTTTGACTTCTTTCTTATGCTCCTTCTACTTATAGCTTTAGAATATTGACCTGAGTCTGCTTCTTTGTTAAGAACATGTATTTGTTCCTTTTGCCTTTCGTTTTCTTTCTTGAGCTTGTCAAATTTTGCAATAGCTATATCCAATTCCTTTTGCTTTTCATCAACTTCAATTACATGCCTCTGATTAGATTATTTTAATTGGCTTCTCAGGTCTCTCTCTTCCATTTTTTCTTCCTACATTTATTCCTTAAGCCCTCTTAAGCCTATTAATCTCTGCAATAGCTAAATCAAGTTATTGTTTCTTTTGATCAACTTCTTCCTTGAGTCTATGATTCTATTCCTCTGTGTTCTTCAACTCTTTCAAAGCGTTGATTAATATGTCTTCCTCTTCTTTGTCTTATTCCTCATAGTTAGAATCTTCCATATGATATTCTATTTAAATTGAAGCATTATCATCAACATCTTTGTCTTGACCAACATGATTTTTACCTGCATGAATATTTTGAATTCTCTCCCAAAGATGTTTTGCATATGAACATCGTCCTACACTAGATTTCATAGAATATGGTAGCGGACTTAAGATGATACTCATGACTTTGGAATCTTATTTTCTTGATTTATGATCAAAGACATTCTAAAAATAATAGAATCCTATACATCATATCTAATATCTTGCAAATATATTTTCATTTTATCCTTCCAAAATACAAAAATTGATTCATTGATCAGAGGAATTGGACCAACCTATTTCTTTTCATCAGTTGTAATAGGTTCTAAAATAATTTCAATACTAGAAACTTCCTTTGGCTTCATTGAATGCTTAGTTACCTACTTCCTTGACTTTCCCATCTTGATTCACTTGAGATATTCCTTCCATCTGTTAAGTTGCTATTAAAGGAACTTGCCTTGATATCAATTGTTGGAAATACTGAGAGGGGGGTGAATGAATATATTTTTAACTTGATAGGGAATTAATTTTTATTATAAATAGATAAGTATAAACATTCATCAACATTATTCAACAATGCATAAAAATAGAGACAGTAGACAAAAATATGTTTAGGTGGAAATCCCTCTCAGACAAAATCCAACAATCGCTTCATAATATTTGTCTTTATAATATTTGCATCAAGTTTTTAGCTCCAATTGAAGGGGGCTCCAAACCCATGGTTTATAGGCTCTAACCTGTAGGGTGCTCCAATTCCATGATTATCAATTGTAACTGGGAGGACACTCCAACACCCTGGTTTACAGGTTCTAGCCTAAAGGTGCTTCATCACCCTATGTACTAGCTGCAACTGGAAATATGCTCCAACACCTTGCATAGGCTCCAACCTATCCTAGCACCACCCTACCATCCTGAAGTTTTCTCAAGCTCCAAACTGAAGGAGGCTCTACTCTCCTACCTTGCACCATCATGCCACCCTGATCTTCCGGTGGACCAAGTTTCACAATTTTCAAACTGGATCCACCTATGCTCGATATTAATACAAAAGAAGTTAGAATATTAGAACATGTAATCAATTCTTCCTTGGCTAAAACTGCTCATCAAACCCCTTTTATCAATATCAAATGTCATACACAATTTTTCCTCTACCCAGTCAACACATTAACATGTTATCAAGAATCTGATCAACACTTAAAACCCTAGCATTCATAAATTATCCACATATGCCAATGTCCTTACTCAAGGTTCCTACTTCTTCTCAATCAAAATATTTTGCAGAATATGCACCGACCAATTTCGTTATTGTTCAAACTTTTCAACATACCATGTCTCTATCAACCTTGCATAGATAATTCATGCAAAAACCTGTCTCATTAAAGCCCTCAGAAATTGAGTCAAAGCTCATACAAATACTAGATTTAGCTAACAAAATGTTTTCTCAGTGTAAGTAACCCTGGACAACATCAATTTCCACATCAAACGTTTTCCAAATCATAATCATCACTATCAGGTCATGTCACATCGATCTTTGTCTTACAAACAACTAGATCATTGTTTCATTATGTTTCCATCTTACTATTATAGAAATATATATCAAGAGCACTGTCAATCACTGTATTAAGGTCAGGGATCACTATCATAGTAATATTGTCCCAAATTCACCAGATTCTAATCAAATATCATTGGCAATAAGAAACACTATCATATCTACAACATTGTGATAAAAATCTATATTTGTCTATATGTCAATATCACAAACCAATGTTGTATCAAGCCTTCACATTTACATTGATGTCTTTGCTTTCATGCCCTATGAGATGAATATTATTGATGATGATATTCATATTGCTTTACAGATGTTCAATTTTTTTCATCTGAACATAATGATACTAAACATTGTACCTTTGTTCATACTGCAACAATGCAACCACTAGCCATGAAGCTTTCTTCTAGGATGAAAAAAATTACTATTGCAAAAAGAAGAACATGACAATGAAAATGATCTCTTTAGAGTAAAAAATTTGTGTAACAAAGATGACTTTTAAGAGGTTGTTCCCAACTAAATATGGACTAATACCAATTGCAATTTTCAATACGTTGACTATTCAAATTGAAATCATCATCTAACTGTAGAGAATGAGCACTACTAAATTATAGTTACTTGTATGTACAGGTCAACTAAATTTTATTTCACAAATAAATGTATAGAATGTTTCTCAAGATGTTGGAGATAACACTTCTTCTATACGTCATAGGTTAAAAAAATCCTACAAAATAGTGATGCCAAACATGATTTTTTTAGGATTGGTCAATCCAACGGTATATCATTAATTAGATTTCACTCGCTTCATTTTATTCGATCCTTCAAATATTAAAAAATATTCAAAATTTTTCTTTATTTTGATTGCCTTCACAAGACCAACACTCTCAGAAACGTCACAATGAGCTATGCTGCAAAGATAGAGTATATATGGTATTCAATTGGAAAACTTCATTAGCTCTTGTAGCCTAAAAATGGTTGTAGAACAATCATAGAGATGATGCCCTAGGATGGCCTTGTGACATTTCATGCTTCATGGGTCATGGCATACCAAATATCATGCCCAAGTATGAGAGAAAACAAACCGCGGATATCATTCCTTCTTGATTTATTTCCCGATAAAAAGTATGCAGAGAATAATAAGTATTAAACCTTTGATCACCAAATATTATTGCTCCTTCACTATTTTGAGAGACTCATAACTGATTCCTTTCCTTGATCATTTGACCGTAGATGTATCCTTTACTTGGAGCGAGGATTATGATTGTATCTTTCTATCTGTAATTGCAAAACCAATGTAACCCTAGTACCTAAAAGCAACAAAATAAATATAACCTAAGTTAACAATAGAAAAACCTTCCACATATAGCTTCTCATCAGATTTAGAATAACCATAGGACCATGATTTTTTTATGATATTCACCTTAGAATATATGTGATTTAACTAATTTCTTAGGAATGATAAGTGAGTCCTTTAAATAGATTACTTTTGGATAAAAAAGGACCTTAAAAAGAGTCAACCGCCTAAATTAAATCATGGAAATTGACTTGGAGATTTGAATTCCAAAGTATATTTTAGGAGTCAAAACCCATTCAATCTTACCTTGTAACTTGTTTTCAAACAAATATTTTCCTTTATTTGATATTTGAATTTTTTGAATTGTCTTTGAACCTAAAAAAATGTTTTATTAAATAGAATTCCTTGATCATAGAATTATCCAAGGACATGACCAATATTATCATCCATGCTTGGAGCCAAAGAGAACCTACCACATCATCGACCTTTGGGGTTTATTCCCAAAAGTTGGGTCCCTCAACGTCAAACAAGGATATCTCACATACCATGAAGCTTCTCATGGTGTGCCACATACCACCAGAATCAGTTCGACAATGAGAATCCAATGAGAAGGGTAACCAAGTAAAATTTAGTGATATACTTCTTCAAGAACCTCCAACAAGTGTGGGGTATATTCATCACCCAAGGAATTCGAACCCTAAAGCTAGGGTTTCTATCCATCCCTCCATTTGAGCTTCCAACTTGATGCAATCTAGAAAACTATAAGAGTGTTCATTAACTAACGTTGGCATCAATGACAACACCATTCAACAAACTACCCCTTTGTCATTGATGGAAACACGCGTACTCCCCCTGTGATCATTGCTCCTCTGGCCTTCATGCCTCAATTTTCTTCTCCTGATTTCTCTCCCCCTTTGACATAATTGGAAAAGAGTGACTCCCCCTGATAATCTACCTGCTTCCTGTGGACCTGTAATCTTCTTATTCTCCCCTTGATGAGAAGCCTTCTTCTATTTTCCTTCAAGATACCTAATCTACTTTGAAATGCCTTGATCAATGCTTGTTGCAATAAACAACCTATCTCTCCTTGACATATTGTGCTTCATAATAATTTTCATAACCAAGAAATTCTGTAATTTTTAACTACAAACATCTAATTCCTCAAGTAAACTAATCTTCCCACAATTTTGATGACCCCTATATTCCTTTCTTCCTGTCTATCAATTTGGAAGAGATGATTATCACTATGGACATTTATTCCCTTAACTATTCTTCTCCCCCTAACCAAATATCTTCCTTGATGATTCCTACAATAGAATAGTTTACTTTCTCTAACAATTTCTCTTCCCCTATCCCGTTATGATCCCATGAATTGACACATCTGATTCTACCTGGGTCTTTACACAATCCTTTCCATGACTTATAAATTTGAAGTTGTTATTCTACTAAAGTTTCCCATGATGCTGAAGACTTCTCTGATTTCTTATTCAATCTATCATTTGTCATTTTTCAACATGGTATATAGGCTCCCCTTATTCAACATTAACCGGACATGGAGTCTTCATCAACAAATTTCAGAACAAGGTAAAAACTAGCTCTGCAACTGGATCATCTTGAACATTGACATGTTCTATTGTGGATTCATCATGCCCTTTTTCCTTTACAAACCCTGAAAGAATTACTATTAATACTTTCTCATTTTCTTGGTCTTCTTTCATCTGTTTCCGTCTCCAAAATTTCTTCTACCTGATATTAGGGTTTTCCATCATGAATGTTTCCATCTCGTATCTACAATCATGTGTTATATGTCCATAGTTATGGCATTTATAGAATTCAACATTTTCCCTACATGATGGAATGACAGACATGTACTTTTGGCTGAAAAATTCATTAGAGTATCTATCTTGAGTTCTTGCAACCTTTCTTCTAGGGTTTTGATACTTCCCTTGATAATTGTACCTCTCATAAGTTTTACAATCCTTAGCCATATGTCCAAGGTTAGTACATGAGAAACAATAACCATTAAAAGAATTAGCATACCTATATGAGCTATCTTGTTTGTATGATATTCTATATTCATTCTTTCTTGGAGTAGGTACAACCTCTTGTTGATCCTTGCCCTTAAATCCTTCAACATTACTTCTTAGAGTTGCAACATTTTTAGTCTTATTTTTCCCTTCATTTGGATTTGGCCTTTGATTGATCCTACTATCAAATGTTTCATCAATGTTTCTTTGCAGGGAATTGGAGCTTGTACCTTTTTCACATGGGGCTTTACCTTTTTATTTTTCTTTCACCTTCAATTTAGCCATGTCATTATTATTTCTTTCATCATCGAGCAAATTCTCCTTCCTGAGCTTATCTATTTCAAATAGGGAAGCATCAAGTTCTCCTTGCTTTTGAACAGTATCTTCTTGAAACTGGATTTTCAAGATTTTCCTTCTTTCTTATACTTCTTCTACTTGTAGTTTTGGAAGAGTGACCTTTTCTGCTTCTCCGTTAAGAACTTGTATTTGTTCCTTCTTCCTTTCATTTTCTTTCATGAGCCTGTCAATTTATGCAATAGTTGTATCTAGCTCCTTTTGATTTTATCAACTTCAATTATGTTCCTGTGACTATATTCTTTTAATTCACTTTCTAGATCTTTCTCTTCCACTTTGCTTCCTGTACTTGTTTCTTAATTCTATTAATCTGCAGTAGCTACATCAAGTTGTTGTTACTTTTGATAAATTCCTTGAGCCCGCAATTTTCTTCCTCTATGTTCTTCATCTCTTTCAAAACATTGATTAATACATCGTCCTCTTCTTTGTCTTCTTCCTAATTGTCAGAATCTTCCATAGGATACTTTTCTTGAATTTAAGCATGATCATCATCTTCCTTGTCTTTACCAACATGATCTTGTCTTGCATGAATATTTTTAATTCTCTCCCAAATATGTTTGGCAAATGAACATCATCCTCTATTGGATTTCATAGAATTTGGCAACACACTGAAGATGATACTCATGGCTTTGGAATTGTATTTTCTTTATTTATCATTAGAGACATACCCATAAAAAACAAAATCCCATACATCAAATCCAATAGCTTGCAAACAAATTTCCATTTTATCCTTCTGAAATACAAAACTTGATTCATTGATTAGAGGAATTGGACCAACCTATTTCTCTTCATCAACTCTAATAGGTTTTGAAACAATTTCAATACCAAGAACTTCCTTAGACTTCTTTGAACTCTTGGTGGCTTGCTTCGTTGACTTTTCCATCTTGATTCACCTGAGATCTTCCTTCTAGTTGTTAAGCTGCTACTAAAGGAACCTGCTCTGATACCAATTATTGGAAATACTGAGAGGGGATTGAATTAGTATTTAATATCAATTTGTATATGTTTAAATTCATAGAGCATTAATTTTTATTAGCAACATATAAACATAAACATTCATCAACGCCATTCAACAATGCATAACAATAGATACAATATACACATATATTTTTTGTTTGAAACCCCTCCAAGAAAAAAGCCACCGAATTCTTCCTAATATTTGTCTTTAAAATATTTAGATTAAGTTTTAAGCTCCAACTAAAGGAGGCTCCAACCTGTAGGATGCTCTAATTTCTTTATTACCAACTGCAACAAGGAGGATGACCCAACACCCTGGTTTATGATGGCCAACCTAAAGGTGCTTCAACACCCTATGTATCAGCTACAACTAGATGTATGCTCCAACACCCTGTGTAAAATACCCTAACACCACTCTATCGCCCTTCAGTGTTCTCATGCTCCAACCTAAAGGAGACACCACTCTCCTTCATTGAACCACCATGCCACCCTAATCACCCGATAGACAATGTTTCACAATTTGCAAACTAGATCCACCTGTGCTCGATATCAATACAAAAGAAATTGTAATATAAGAACCTGTAATCAATTTTTCCTTAGCTCAAACGGCTCAGAAAATGCCTCCTATCAATTACAACTGCCATACAAAATTTTTCCTCTACCCAATCAACACATCAGCATGTCATCAAGCATCCAATCAACACTAAAAACCCTAGCATGCATTAATTATCCACATATTTTAATGCCCTTACTCAAGGTGCCTAGTTCTGCTCAATCACAATATTTTGTACAATATGCACCAACCGATTTCATATATGTTCAAACTTTTTCAACATACTTTGTCTCTATCAACCATATATAGATTATTTAGCCAAATTTTTTTCTCATCAAACCCCTCAACAATTGAATCAAAACTCATACAAACACTGTTTTTAACAATAAATTGTTTTCTAAGTGTAAGTAACCCTAGACATCATCAATTTCCGCATCTAAAATCTCTCAAATCACAATAATCACTATTAGTTCATGTCACATCGATCTTTTTATTACAATCCATTAGATCTCTATTTCATTATCTCTCCATATTACTGTTATAGCAATATATATCAATGGAACTGTCAATCACTATATCAAGGTCTGGGATCACTATTACAGTAATACCATCACAACTTCACTAGATTCTTATCGAATATCACTGGTAATAAGAAACATTTCCATGTCTACAACAATGTCATAGAAATCTAGGGCACTTTCAGATATATCTATATGTCATTATCACAAGCCAAGCCTATATCAAGCCTTCACATTTACAATGATGTCTCTACTTGTTCATGTCATGTGAGATGAAGATTTATAATGATGATATTCTTATTGCTTTGCAGATGTTCATTTTTTGTCAACTGAAAAGAATGCTACTAAACAATGTACCTTTGTTCATAGTGCAATAATGTAACTACTGACCATGAAGCTATGTTCTAGGATTAAACACTTTTACTGCTGCATAAAGCAGAACATGACAATGCAACTTCCCTCTTTTGAGTAAAAAGTGCTTGTAACAAGGATGACTTTGAAGAGGCTATGCCCAAATATAGATGGAGCAATACCACTTGCAATTTACAAAATGTTGGCTATTAAAATTGAAACCATCGTCTAACTGTAGAGAATGAGCACTTCCAAATTGTGATTCCTTGTATGTACAAGTTGACTTAATTTTATTTGACAAATATATGTATAGAATGTTTCTCAAGATGCTGTAGATATCACTTTTTCTATACATCATAGGTTATACAAGACCATGAAATGGTGATGCCAAACTTGTTGTTTTAAGGCTTGCTCAATCCACAATCATATCATTAATTAGATCACACTCCCTTCATGTGATTCGAGCCTTTAGATATCAAATGGTCTTCAATTTTTTTTTTGTTCTGATTGCTTTTACAACCCCAACACTCTCATAAATGTCACAATGATCTATGTTGCAAAGATATAGTATATATGCTATTTAATTTGTAAACTTTGTTATCTCTTGTAGCCTGGAAAAAACCGCAGAACAGTCGCAAATATGATGCCCTAGGATGGACTTGTGATATTACATGCTTCATGGGTCACGACATACCAAAGATCATGCACAAGTGTGAGAAAAAACAGACTGCAGATCTAATTCCTTCTTAATTTATTTCCAGATCAAAATTCCAAAGTGAATTCTAATTATTAAACCTTTTATCACCAAATATTATTACCCCTTCGCTACTTTTAGAGACACATAACTAATACCTTTCCTTCATCATTTGAATACAAATGCATCCTTTTCTTGGAGCGAGGAAAATTACTGTATCTTTCTTCCTGTAATTGCAAAACCAATGTAACCCTAGTAACCAAAAGAAAAAATAAATAAATATACCCCAAGTCAACTATAGAAACACCTTCCATAAATAGCCTCTCATCAAATTTATAGTAACCACAAGGTTGAGATTTGTTTCCAAGCTTCACCATAGTAGATATGTGGTTTTACTCATCCCTTAGGAAGGATAATTGATTCCTTTAAATGGATTTCCTTTGGATCGAAAAGGACCTTAAAAAGAGTAAGCTGACTTAATTAAATCATGGAAGTCAACTTGGAGATTTGAATTCCAAAGTTTATTTTAGGAGTCAAAACCTATTCAATCTTACCTAGTAACTTATTTTCAAACCAATATTTTCCTTTATTTTATATTTGAATTTTTTTACTTTCCTTCCAACCTAAATTTGGGTTTTATTAAATAGATTTCATTCCTCATAGAATTATCCAATGACTTAGGGAATATTATCATCATGCTTGGAGGAAAAGAGAATCCACCACATCATCATCCTTTGGGGTTTATGCCCCCAAGTTGGGTCCCTAAACTTCAAATAGATATATATCACAAACAATGAAGCTTCTTGTGGTGTGCCACATACCATCATAATTCAGTCCAACAAGGAGAATCCAATGACAAGGATATCCAAGGAAAATTTAGTGATCTGCTTCTTCAAAAACCTCCAACAAGTGTGGGGTATGTTCATTGCCTCAAGAATTAAAACCCTAAAGCTACGATATCCAGCCACCCTTCCCTTGGCTCTTCCAACTTGATGCAATCCACACAAATATAAGAGAATCATTAACTAACATTGGCATCAACGAAAACACAATTCAACAATCTCCCCCTTTGTCATTGATGGAAACACACATACTCCCCTTGCAATGACTATTCCTCCTTCCTCATACCTCAATATTATTCTCCTGATTTCTCTCCCCCTTTGAAATCAATGGCAAAGGGTGACTCCCCCTGACAAGTTTCTTGCTTCCTATGGAACTGTAATCTTCCTATGCTCCCCCTTACAAGAATACTTCTTCTATCTTCCTTCAAGATACCTTATTTGCTTCGAAATTCCATGATCAATTATTGCTACAATAAACAACCTATCTCTCCTTGACATGTTGTGCTTCATAAGAATTTCCATAACTAACACCTTTTGTAATTCTGATCTGCAAACTTGCTACTCCTTAAGTAGACTAATATGCCCACAATGTTGGTGACTCCTTTGACTTCTTCTAATGATATTCCTTTCTTCTTTTCTATCAATTTGGAAGAGATGAAAATCATTGTAGACCTATATTCCTTTAGTTGTTATTCTCCCCCTGACCAAATATATTCCTTGATGCTTCCTGTAATAGACTAGTTTACTTTCTCTAACTGTTTCTCTTCCCCTTGCCTACTATGATCCCATGAATTGACACATCTGATTCTACATGAGTCTTTTTTCAGTCCTTTCCATGACTTGTCAATTTGAATCTTCTATTCTACTAAAACATCCCATGATGCTAAAAACTACTCTGACTACTTATTCAAACTATCATCTATTATTCTTCAACCTTCTATATAGGCTCCCTTTGTTCAACATTCACCAGACATGGAATATTCAACAACAAAGTTCAGAACAAGGTTGAAACTTGCTCTGTAGTTGGATCATCTCAAACCTTGACATGTTCTTATTTGGATTCATTATGCCCTTTTTCCTTTACAAAACTTGAAAGAATTACTACTGAGAATTTCTCATTTTCTTGGTATTCTTGTATTTGTTTTCTTCTCTAGAATTTCCTGTACCTGATATTAGAGTTTTCCATCATGAAGGATTCCATCTTGTACCTAAAATTGTGTCCTATATCTCCATAGTTATGGAATTTTTAGCATTCAACATTTGTCCTTAATGATTTCATAGAATCTAGAAGCACAGTTAAGATGATACTCATGGCTTTGGAATTGTATTTTCTTAATTTATCATTAGAGATGTCTCCAGAAACAATAGAATCCCATACATCATATCCAATTGCTTGCAAATGGATTCCAATTTTATCCTTTCAAAATAAAATAAAAATTTGATTCATTGATAAGTGGAATTGGACCAACATATTTCTCTTCATCAATTGTAATAGGTACTAAAATAATTTCAATAGCAGGAACTTCCTTTGGCTTCTTTGAATGTTTGACAACTTTCTTCCTTGAATTTCCCATCTTGATTCACCTGAGATTTTCCTTCCAGCTATTAAGTTGCTACTAAAGGAACCTGCTATGATACCAATTATTGAAAATACTGAGAGGGGGTTGAATCAATATTTCTTATAAATTAGTATATTTTTAACTTCATATAGCATTAATTTATATTATCAACATATAAACATAAATGTTCAACAACACCATTCAACAATGCATAACAATAGAGAAAGTAGACATAAAGATTTTTTGGAGGAAACCCCTTTAGGATAAAAAAACATTGAATGCTTCTTAGTATTTGTATTTAAAATATTTACATCATGTCTTTAGCTCAAACTAAAGGAGGCTAAAACCCCCTGGTTTAGAGGCTCCAACCTATAAGATGCTCCAATTCCCTAATTACCAACTGTAACTGGAAGGACGCTCCAATACCCTAGTTTACTGAGTCCAACCTAAAGTTGCTTCAACACCCTATGTACCAACTACAACTAGACATATGGTCAAATGCCCTGTGTAGGATCCAACCTGCCTTAGCACCAACTTGCCACCCTGAAGTGTTCTTAGGCTCCAACATAAAGGAGACTCCACTATCATGCCTTGCACCACCTTGCAACTTTGATCACCCAGTGGACCACGTTTCAAAATTTTCATATTGGATCCACCTATGCTTCATATCAATACAAATAAAATTATAATATAATAACTTGTAATCAATTATGCCTTCGCTCAAACTACTCATCAAACCCCTATTACCAATATCAACTGTCATACACAATTCTACCTCTACCCAATCAACACATCAACACGTCG
This sequence comes from Pinus tabuliformis, assembly GCA_031772625.1. NCBI lineage: Eukaryota > Viridiplantae > Streptophyta > Pinopsida > Pinales > Pinaceae > Pinus > Pinus tabuliformis. The sequence continues at coordinate 306,874,199 of CM062807.1, forward strand.
TCAAGCATCCAATAAACATTGGGAACCCTAGCATGCTTAAATTATCCACATATGACAATGTCCTTACTCAAGGTGCTTATTTTTTCTCAATCACAAGCTTCTGCATAATATGCGCCAACCAATTTCATCTGTTTTCAAAAAAATTCAACGTACCCTGTCTCTATCAACCTTGCATTAATAATTCAACCAAAAACATGTCTCATCAATACCTCAACAATTTAATCAAATCCCATACAAATACTAGCTTTGGATAAAAAAAATCTTTGCTCAGTGCAAGTAGCCCTTGTTGAGAATGCAGCAAGAAAATCTAGTTTTTACTTTCCTTTGGTCAAACTAGATTAAAAATTCGAATTTCTATTTCAGCAGAATACATGTAGGTAGTTTAATAAGGTGACATGGCTCTTGTCACTCAGTTAACTCAATAATTTCGAGTTGGAGACACTTGAGTTTAGTTCTACATGATTTATTCCTAATTTGTAGCAATATACTTAAGTTAATTTGAGTTATTGTCAGTTTAACTAGTTCTAACTGTTAGAAGAACTAGTAGAATTTCAACCACACTCAGTAATCAACTAGGTAACTTATCAATCAACCCAAAATAATTGTTGCATGCAGATAATTTGAGTTACCTAATTGAGATGGAGATTCCAAGGTAGTGTACTATCAGTTGTAGCATATTCCCATGTGTACAGGTGGTGCATGCAGTCAAATATTGACCTAAGGCTATTGTGCAATTCCTCGATGTGAAATTCCTAAAAAATAGGGGCAATTTTATAAGGGAACAACACAAGGAAATAAAAGATTGAGAAGGATTGAAATTGGCTAAGTTTTGGGCCAGGTTTAGTTAGTCAAGCAGAGGAATATACTATACACTTGCAGGGTGTGCTCAGGATTGAGTAAGCATTGTATTTATTCTCTATTCTTTGATTAATGCAATTTAGATAGTAAGGGGTTTTGAGCAGTTTCTTTCCCCTGAATAAATCTATGTTCATGTGTGATGTCTCCTTTTTCATGTCTATGATTCTTGTTTTATATGGTGAATTAAATTTCGCAGATCAATAGAGTACCTTCAAGTCTTATGCTTTAGAAAATTTCATGAGTAGTATTTGTTGGGTGTGTGTTATATTCTTTCCAGGACTACTCGCACGTGTAGGGGGGCGATAGAAGTCTTGTTCGTTGTGTCGGGAATAGCAGGGGGGTTTCAAGGGGTCAGCATCCCCCTTGTACGGGGTCTAGGGCAGTGGCCCAAGAATTTTTTTTTGGACCCTATATTAGGTGAGAAGACCTACCTATGGTTTTGTGCATGGGTTTCACACATGGTTTTGGACATGATGGTTTTCTGCCCATGGTATTTTGTAGATCCAATCAAGGGAACTATGATTATGTTCTAATTCAGGGATAATGGATTGGGGTTTAAGATGCTTCGACATGTATATATATGTACTATAACATTGAAAGGAACATAATGAAAACTCAATATGGTAGTCCCAATTTTTGGGTCTAGGGGAAAATCTCTGTGTATTTGTTTTTCCTTTCTAACCATTGTATTTTTTCTATTTTTTAAGAATTGGTTTGCAAATAATTTTTGTACAGGGTTAAAACCTACATTTGGTATCAGAGTTATTTCAACTTCAAGGGGATGCCTTTGCTACTGAGGGCTTTTTCTTGGGCATATGGTAGACCCTGTTCAGTGGGACATCTGTGAGATCGATTCTTGTGGTGAAAGAAGATGGTGAGAAATGGAAAAATAGAGATCAAGAAATTTAATGGTAAAAATTTTGAGTTGTGGAAGCTCAATATGGAGGATTTGCTGGTGGATAAAGATCAGTGGATCACAGTATATTCGGGTACTAAACCAATGACAATGTCAATAGAACATTGGGCGAAGTTGGATTGGAAGGAAAAGATCACAATACGGTTTTGCATCCCAGTTTCAGTATTTTTGAATGTATTATGGGAAGCTACGATGAAGGATTTGTGGGTAAATTTGGGGACTTTGTACCAATCTAAGTGTCTGGTGCAAAAATTGTTCCTATGGAAAACATTGTATAACCTAAGGATGAAGGATGGAGACTCGGTGAAAGAGCATCTAAACACATTTAATATTGTGGTAAGATATTTTTGTCTATTGATATAAAAATTTCAGATGAAGATAAGCGCATCATTTTGTTGTGTTCTCTACCAGATTCGTGGGATAGTCTAGCTGTTGCAATAAAAATACCTTGAATTTTAATGAAATAGTCTCATCCTCATTGTCAGGGGAGATGAGACAGAAAAATATGGAGATCCTGAATGGAGATGCCTTGTCTCTATGAGGATAGTCCCAGAACAAAAAAAAAAAAATAAGTCCTCGAGTGGGAGATCTAAATCTCCAGGAAAATTGTGAAGGTATGTTGGAAATGTGGAAAGGAAGGGCACTACAAAAATGACTATAGATCTAAATATTCTGAGAAAGGAAAGGGATTCGATGATGCTCCTTATACAGAGGTGAAAACCACCTCAGATGAAGGTGGGGATGTATACTTGGCTTCTTCTTCAAGTACACATGTAGATCATGAGGCATGGTTGATTGACTCGGGTACATCCTTTCACTCCACTCCCCAAGGGGATTGGTTCTACAAGTATGAGAAATATGATGGTGGTGATGTATTCTTAGGGGATGACAAGAAGTCTAGAATCGTCAGACATAGAAAATTCAAGCTGAAGTTGCAAGGTGGAAGGACTAGAACAATTCTGGGTGTTATGCATATTCCTGCATTGGCCAAAAATCTTATTTCTGTAAGCAATATGGATGATGCAAGTGTAAAAACCGTGTTCGAGAAAGATACTTGCAAGATGGTTCAAGGAGCACTGGTATTGATGTGGGGTGTTCATATTGGAACTCTGTACAAGCTTCTAGGTATCACTATTATTGATGGGTGCAATAGTTCTGTGGTTCCTGAAAGTGGAGCAGAAAATGTAATGGTCTCTCGAGAAAAGACCATGCTATGGTATCAAAGGCTTGGACATACTGGAGAGAAGGGCTTTTTAATACTTCATGGTAATGATATGGTAGAAGGTATGTATAATTTATCTTTCGATTTAGTTTTCTATGAAAATTGTGTATATGGGAAGAAAAATCGGGTGAGTTTCCCCACTGGTGCTAAGAGGGAAAAAATGATATTAGAGCTTGTGCACAGTGATGTGTTTTGACCTGTGTCGATTCCATCACTGGGTAAGTTTGTGTATTATGTAAAATTTATAGATGACTTCTCAACGAATATATGGATATATTTCCTCAGGAAGAAATCTAAATTCTTTGGAAGGTTTAAAGAAATTAAGGCTCTAGTGGAAAACCAGACAGAGAAGAAGATAAAGGTGTTGAGGATAGATAATGGTGGAGAGTTTTGCAAGAAGGAATTTTAATAGTTCTGTAAGAAGCGTGGTATAGCATGACAGAAGACTACTCCATACACACATCAAAAAAAGGAGTTGTAGAAAGAATGAACAGGTTGTTGATGGAAAAGGCAAGAAGCATGCTTAGTAGTGTCAGGTTAGGATAGGAATTTTGGGCAGAGGTAGTGAAGACTACATGTTACTTGGTTAATATATCACCTTCATCAATGTTGGATAATAAGTCTCCACATGAGGTATGGACTAGTAAGAAACCCTCTCTTTCACATATGAGGGTATTAGGCTATGAAGCATATGTACATGTTCCAAAGGAGAAAAGAACCAAGTTGGATAGTAAATATGAAAGGTGCATATTTATTGGGTATAAGGATGGTTTAAAAGGTTATAATCTTTAGAACCCAAAAACAAGGAAGGTTGTGTACAGTCGAGATGTGGTGTTTAGAGAGGTGAAATATTTTATTAAACATAAATTCCTACCAAAGGAATTTGAGAAGATAGAGTTTGAGCTAAAGGAGGAAGAATCAGACTCTGCAACAGAACATGAATCAAAAGATGAAGAGCCACAAAATCTAGTTGTGAGAAGATCATTTCGAGAAAGAATGTAGCCATAAAGGTATAGTCCATATGATTTTTGTTCAATCTATTCTTTATCTATTATTGATGATGGTTCCAAAACTATTAGGAAACCATCTCACAAAAATATAGAAAAGATAGAACAACGCCTTAGAATTCAGCCTCTTCGAGGCGGCAACCTCCTTTACATTACACAAATTACCAATTCTTGGATGATACAAATGACTAAACCTCCCTTCTATATATAGGAGTCTAAGGAGTCACAATATAATCAAGCTGACATAACAGTGATAACATAAGGGCACAAAAAGAACAATAGTGGGTTTCTATGGGGCATACTAATAACAATATGGGGACAATAGGGGCACAATAATAACAATAAGGGATACAATGACAATAGTATTGGGGGAATCACTAGTATTATAAGGGCCTAACATGCCCCTCTCCTTCTGAAAAGTATTGTCCTCAACGCTTGAGTAGTTCTAGATGCTTCTATATAAAATTCTCATCCTCCCATGTGGAATCTTCAGTAGATAAGTTCTTCCACTTGATGAGATACTCTGAAATTGATTGATTTCGTAGATGTCGAGTTCTTGTTTCTGTGACTGCTTCTAGTTCCAATATGATTTTTCCTTCCTCGTCAAGTTCTGGAAATATTGTTTGAACTGGGAGCTTGTCACCTATAACCTTATTTAAACATGAAACATGGAAAACTGGGTGCACTCGAGAAGCTGCAGCAAACTCCAATTTGTATGCCATAGTACCAATATTTTGCAACACCTTGTACAAAGCATAATACTTTGGTGATAATTTATTATCCTTATTAGCTTGCTTGAGGGACATTTCTTTATATGGTTGTAGCCGTAAGAATACCCAGTCACCTACATCAAAACTTATTTCACTGCGATGTTGATCTGCCTGTTGTTTCATTCTATTCTGTGCCAACATGAGGTTATCCTTCAAGAGTTGGAGAACTTGTTGTTGATGCTCGATGTGATGTTCCACTGCTTGAACCTTAGAATTTTCTCTTAAATATCATGTGATGGATGGTGTATGACATCCATAAAGTACCTTAAATGGGGTCATGTTTGTTGCAGTATGGGAGGAAGTATTATACCACCATTCAGCCAGAGGCAACCATTTGACCCATTGTGTCTATTTATCAGATACAAAGCAACGAAGATATCCTTCCAAACATTTGTTTACTATCTCAGTTTTCCCATCAGATTGAGGAAGATAAGATGAGCTATGAGCTAATGAGTACCGAGACAAGAAAATAATTTTGTCCAAAATATTCAAGTGAAAATGGGATCTTTGTCGCTTACAACAATCTTTGGGTTTCCATGTAGCTTTTGAATTGCTTCCATCAATGCAGTAGAAACTCTACTAGCTTTAAATGGATGTGATAATGCACAAAAGTGTGCATACTTGGTAAGTATGTCAACTACCATCATGATGACACTCTTTCCTTAAGACTTGGTTAAACCTGTGATAAAATCCATTGAAACCTCCTCCCAACATTGGCTTGGAATGGATAAAGGTTATAATAGACCTGGGGTCTTAATTGTTTCAACTTTATTTTGTTGGAAAACCAAACATTCCGCCACAAACTTTTGAATATCCGATTTAAGGCTATCCCCAAAAAATTCCTTCTTAACCCCATGGTAAGCTTTTAAAAATCCTGAGTGCCCTCCTAAGGGAGAAGTGTGCAATTCCATAAGAATATTTTGTTTGATTTAGGAATTCTTACATAGGTATAAGCAATCTTTGTACCATAACGAATCATTTTTCCAGCTAAATGTATCAGATGTACTGAGATCTTGTTGTAACTTTAAAATGAGTGCCCACACTTCTTCGTCATTATTCCATTCCTACCTTGCTTCATTTATCCAATCTGATTAGATAATAGAAATGGCGCACAACAATGCTTCCACATCCTCATCCTTTCTTGAGAGTGCATCTGCCACAACATTTTGCTTCCCTTTTTTGTAGATGATTTCAAAGTCATAACCCAACATCTTTGTGACCCATTTTTGTTGCTCTTCAGAGGATAATCTTTGTTCTAAAAACTATTTAAGACTATCATGATCCATTTTTACTTGAAGTGTCTTCCCATTAGGTAGGGTCACCATTTCTTAAGTGCATGTAGTATTGCCAACATTTCCTTCTCATAAATAGCTTTGTGTAAATACTTTCCCTTGATTGAATGACTTTCGAAAGAAATGGGTCTTTCATCTTGCATTAAAACAACACCAATTCCATTTCCTGAAGCATCACATTCCACAATAAAGGTTTTTGTGAAGTCCGGCGTAGCTAAGACTAGTGCTTGGCACATTGCTTCTTTAAGATGTTCGAAGGCATTTGTTGCTTCTGAAGTCCATGAAAATGCATCTTTCTTCAATAATGTTGTTAGAGGTGCTACTATTCTCCCATAATTCTTAACAAACTTGCGATAATACTCTATCAACCCGAGAAATCCTCACAGATGCTTTATGGATGTGGGGATTTTCCATTCCTTAATGCCTTTAATTTTGCTAGGGTCTACCTTAACACCTTCATGAGATGCAATATGACCTAGATATTCCACCTCTTGTACTCCAAAGAAACATTTGGAGCTTTTTACATATAATTGTTTCTCTTCCAATAGTTTGAGTGCCCTATCAACATGTTCAACATGATCCTTCCAAGAATTGTTGTAGATTAGTATATCATCAAAAAATACTAACACAAGTTTTCTAAGGAAGGCTATGAAAATGGAATTCATCAAACCTTGAAATGTAAAAGGTGCATTGGTAAGGCCAAAAGGCATGACCAAAAAATCATAATGATCCTCATGAGTTCTAAATGTTGTTTTTGGAATGTCTTTAGTCTTCATTCTGATTTGATGATATCCTAAACGAAGATCCAACTCAGTGAAGTAAATTGATCCATGCAATTCATCCAATAATTCATCAATGACAGGAATGGGAAATTTATCTTTAATAGTGAGCTTGTTGAGCTCCCTATAATCCGGACACATGTGCCATGATCCATCCTTCTTGTGCACCAATACTACTGGAGCAAAGAAATAACTTTGACAAAGTTGAATTATACCAGCCTCTAGCATTTTTGAAACCATACGTTCAATTTCACTCTTTTAGGCAGAGGGATATCTGAATGGCCTGAAGTTTGGAGGAACACTTCCTGGAATCAAGTGAATAGAATGATCATGATCACGAATATGTGGGAGACATTTGGGAGTCTCAAATACCTTGGAATGATTGTCCAAGACTTTTTTGAGATCTGGAGAAATAGATGATTTCGATGTGGGAACCTCTAGCGAACATAATTGTGAAATTACACCTCATTGTTCCTTCTTTAGAAGCTTTGTCATACCATTAGAGCTGATTATCTTTCACAATTTCCTTGCGGTACCCCTTAATTTAAATTCCTTTCCTTCCACACAAAATTTCATGAAAAGTTCTTGAAAATTAAAAGCTATTGTACCCAAGGATTGTAGCCATTGGACTCCCAGTACAACATCAGCACCACCCATTGGAATGGAAAGCATTAGGCTATTCAATACATATTCTCACATGGATAGCTTGATGTTATGGCACTTTACAGAGAAATTTATGGTTCCTCCACTTGCAACCATCACTTGACACTCTGGTGTTGGATATAGGAAGCAATTCAATTCCTTTGCTATCTTACGATGAATAAAATTATGGGTACTTCCCAAATCAATCAACACTATTACCTTTTTCTTCTTGATATGTCCTTCTATCTTGATAGTTTGAGGAGTGGTAATTCCTGACAATGAATTACAAGATATGGTTGGATTCATTTCTTCTTTATATAGGATTTTTTCCTTGAGTATATCATCTTATTTTGACATTTCTTGTTGCCATAATTTTGCTTTCCATTTTTCTTGCTAACTTGAATGCCTTCTCCAATGAATCAGGTTCCCAAAGGCGAACCTCATGTTGGATATTATCATTTAAATTCCCTATGAACACATCAATTATATACTCCTCTAGAATATCTTTTACCCTCATGTTCAATTTTTGGAAGTCGTCAATGTGCTCCATCATTGAACCCTTTTGTTTGAGATTTATCAATTGGCTAAAAAAGGTGTTGCCTTTTGTATCCTCATAATACGCTATCATTTCTTCTGTAAAAATTGCCCAAGTGACCATTTGTTTACAAGAGCAAAGCCATCGATACCATACAAACTGATTTGGTTCTAAATATAAAGTTACAATACATATCTTTTGTGTGTTTTGCACATTATGGAGATCGAAAAATTGCTCCATCTGTAGTATCCATGTTCCAGGATCCTTGCCATCAAACTTCCTCATATCGATTTTTGGAACATGGTGGGTTTTCAATCCAACATTAGAGTATATGAAATCATGATTAAAATTTCTTTTGTTCTCATCATGATTTTCCTTTACTACCCTTTCACCATTAGTGACCATTTCTCGTAGCAACTTATTCAAATTTATTTTCAATTCTTCCATCTTATCATCCATGCCATTCATCTTAGCGTCCATGCCATCCATCTTAGCTTCCATTCCATCCATATTAGCTTCCACTCCATCCACCTTAACTTGCATGTCATTCATATTAGCTTCCACGCGATTCATCTTGGCTTCATTTACCTTTAGTGAGAGTGAAATTTGTTGTACTTGGTCTTGTAATTTTTATATATCATGTTGCATTTCTTCTTCTTCTTCATAAGGCATGCTAGATCTTTCAGGTTGCTTACTAGGTGTTTCCATTTTCTTTCTTCGGGGAATTAATTAATGCTAATAATTTTTCACTATTCCCTTTGAATTCCTTCAAACTAATTTTTCAAACCAACCTTATGCAAAATTTTAAAATAACTACATACCTTTTTTTCACTTTGTAGGAGCTCGATATTGAATCTATTGTATCTCTATAACTACGGATCTCAAATATCTAAAATCTCGTCCTATGGTAGCCCTTTGAGTCCTCTTTCTAACCCTGCAACTCAGATCAAGATTGGATTCTCCAAGGAAGAGTTATGCCAAATCTTCCACAGTGATTTGATTATAAACTAGTTCTGTAAAGCGAACTTGTACGACATGCCATGTGTCATTATTTCAACCTTAGTACTTGAAAGTGATATAAAAACAACTACAGGGTGTTATCTTTCTGAAACTTCTTACGAAATTTCAATCTGATGCTCAAAACTAAAGTTATGAGGATTTTCCCTAGGTCACCTATTTGGAATGTAATTCGAGAGTCTGCAAAAACCCTAAATCCCTCAGATCATATCTCCTCAAATATAGTGATACAAGCTTTGAAATTCGGATCCAAAGTTTAGAACGATTTCAGATCAAATGGGTTTTTGTTGTAGCTTCTGAAACGTCACAGAAAAAATGTTATAGCGAAAATTCCACAATGACCTATTTGGAGCAGCGAAACCCTAGAATCCAAAGCTCTAATACCAAATGTTAGGAAACCAGCTCACAAAAAGATAGAAAAGATAGATTAACGCCTTAGAATTTAGCCTCTTCAAGGGGGAAACCTCCTTTACATTACACAAATGAACAATTCTTGGATGATACAAATGACTAAACCTCCCTCTATATATAGGAGTCTAAGGGGTCACAATATAATCAAGCTGACATAATAGTAATACCATAAGGGCACAAAAATAACAATAGTGGGTTTCTATGGAACATATTAATAACAATATGGGGACAATAGGGGCACAATAATAAAAATAAGGGATACAATTAAAATAGTAATGGGGGAATCATTAGTATTATAGGGGCCTAACAAGAACTGTCAGGGAGGCAATAGACTCAGAGGATGGAAAACTATGGAAAGAGGTCGTGGCTGATGAAATGGCATCTTTGGAAAAAAATGAGGCTTGGGATCTAATGGAGTTTCTGGCTGGAAGGAAACCCATAGAAAGAAAATGGGTGTTTAAGAATAAAATGAATGCGAAAGGAAATGTGGAGAAATACAAAGCTCGATTGGTAGAAAAAGGTTATTCCTAATTATTAGGAATTGCTTTGGTGATATTTTATCTCTTGTTGCCAAGGTAGCGTCTATTATATTACATTTAGACATTACTGGTTCTTTTGATTTTTTGGTAGAATAGATGGATGTGAAGACAACATTTCTCCATGGGGATATCAAAGAAGATATCTACATGAAGCAACCTGAAGACTTTGCAGTGAAGGGAAAGAAAGAATTGGTATGCAGGTTAAAAAAGTATTTGTATGGGTTAAAATATTCACCAAGGACGTGGTATCAAAAATTTGATGTGTTTATACAAGGACATGGCTTCACCAGCAACAAGCGGATCACTGTGTGTATTTTAAACTAATTGGTGACTGTGTTATTTATTTGGTATTGTATGTGGATGATATTTTGTTGATTGGAAATGACAAATAAATTATCCAGGATTTGAAGACCCAATTGTCCTCCAAATTCAACATGAAGGATCTTGGTGTTGCAAACTATATTTTGGGCATGGAAATTAAATGATATCAGGCAAAGAGTACACTCTAGTTAAACTAGAGGAAGTATGTCGAAACAATACTGCATAGTTTAATATGCATTATAGTAAACTGGTGAAGGTTCCTATTCCTGTAGGTGTAAATTTATATGTTGAACAATGTTCGAAGACACGAGAAGAGGAATAGGACATGTCCCGTGTTCCATATGCAAGTACAGTCCATAGCCTGATGTATGCAATGGTCTATACTAGACTAGACATTGCACATTCAGTGGGAGTATTGAGCAGGTTTATGTCAAAACCAGGGAAGGAACATTGGACAACAGTGGAGTGTGTTTTCAGGTATTTACGCGGCACTAGTGATTATGGTATGTGCTACTAAGGAAGACCAAGATAGGATAGAGTTTTAACCATCCATGGATTTGTTGATGTAGACTGGGTTGGATATCTGGATCAGAGAAGATCTATAAGTGGGTATGTGTTTATCCTATTTGGAGGCACAGTCAGTTGGATGAGAAAGAGATAGTATGTAGTGGAACTTTCAACTACAAATACATGGCAACCACTCATGCAAGGCTACAAGGAAGAATTTTGGTTGTAGAGATTGTGTTCAAGTATGGGGTTAGTACAACGAGCTATAAGGATAGACTGTGATAGTCAAAGTGCAATTTTCTTCACAAATAACCCTATTTATCATTCAAAGACAAAGCACATTGATGTTTAGTATCACATTGTGAGGGATATGGTTAAGGAAAAAATGGTGTTGTTGGTAAAGGTGGACACTTTGAGGAATGTTGCAGATGCATTGACAAAGTCTGTGAACACTCAGAAGTTTTCTTGGTGTGTGTTATATTATTTCCACAACTAGTCACATGTGTGGCAGGGGTGTCCAAGTGGGGCAACAACCCCTCCTGTTCATTGTGTCGGGCATAGCAGGGGAGAAGTAGCCCCCCTGTACGAGGTCTAGGGCAGCACCCCGAGAATTTGTTTTTGGACCCTATATTAAGTGAGTGGACCTACCTATGGTTGTGTGCACGGGTTTCACACATGGTTTTGGGCATGATGGTTTTCTTCCCATGGTATTTTGTCGATTCGATCAAGGGAACTACGGTTATGTTCTAATCTATGGTTAATGGATTGGGGTTTATGAATGCTTCAACATGTATATATATGTAATGTAACATTGAAAGGAACATAATGAAAAATCAATTTGGTAGTCTCAGTGTTGGAATCTAGGGGAAAATATTTGTGTATTTGTTTTGTGTTTCTTGTCATTGTATATTTTCTGTTTTTTAAGAATTTATTTGTAGGTAAATTTTGTACATGGTTAAAACCTATAGTATTGAATATACACATTAATTTCGACATGGTATTAGAGATGGAATCACTGTAAAGAGATTTCAAAGTTTTCATTGCAAGAGATTCCAATTTGAAAATCATTGTTGTAGATTTTCTTCATAACTGAGAAGATGGATTTCAATGGACTTAGGCTCGAGTATTCCTTTGAAGGATCCTAAAACTTTGTTCCATGGAAGGACCGCATGGAGGCAGTATTGGATGATAATGGGCTACTAGAATACATCAAGAAATATGTAGAAAAACCCAAAGCTTCTGATGCTAAGTGGAAGAAGGATGTGGCCAAAGTGAGGAAAATCATATTGGAGGGAGTTCAGGATCATATTGTCTCAAATATCCATGGAAAAGAGACTTCATTCATGATGTGGAAAGCACTGACCAAATTGTTTAAGAACAATAGTGACCATAGGAAGCTGACACTCAAGGACAAGCTTCAAAGTATAAATATGCAAAAGAATGGCATAATTCCAAAGTACCTGAGTAGGTTTACACAGTGTCGTGATGAACTTGGCAGGGTTAGTGTTAATTTCCTTGAAGAAGACTTGATCGCTCTAGCCCTTTTGGGCCTTCCCAAGAGCTGGAATAACTATCAAGGTTCAGTAAATGGTAGAGAGAAACTACCTAGTTGGGAGCAGTTATGGTTTGATCTAGTGCATGAAGAAATAAGGCACAATACCAAAGACAAGACCTCATCCAAGGGAGAGGATGAGTAGAATTGTGCCTTAGCTAGAAAGGCAAAGAATGGGAAGGGGAAGAAATCCCAATCCAAATGATATTTGAGTCAAGGGGGGAAGAAGAAATACTTGTGCATAATCAAGTGCTTTCACGGTCATAAATTCAGGAACTATGCAACGAAGCACCCACACAAGAAGGTAAGCAATAATACCGCAGGAGGAGCAACGAGTGAAGCTTTGGATTCATATTTCAAACTTTATTTTACCTTCATTACATGTATGGAAAGCACAATGATGGGTAGTGTGTGGTATCTCGACAGTGGTGCCTTGTTCCACATGATGGGGAAAAAACAAATTTTCAGTGACTTGCAGGAGAATTATCTCCAAATTCACATCGAGATGGGATATGATGGAAGGTATAGCATGACTAGTATTGGTATAGTTACTTTTCATAGGGAGTCTAGCTCCCCTCTTAGGCTCAAGGTTGTGATGTTTGTACCAGGTCTAAAGAAGAATCTAGTTTCCATAGCTGTGTTGGAATACCATAGCTACGATGTGATATTCATCAAAGGGAAGGATTTCTTGAGACACATCGCCATGGGAAAAGTGAAGAAGATTAGGATTCGTAGTGAATAAACTATACAAATTAGATGTGGAGAACTTTGCAACATTGGGCACAAAAGAAGATAAGGTGAAGAGATGAGATGTCAATGAATTATGGCATAGAAGACTTGGCCATTTGCATCATGGCGCTTTGAAGATCATGCAACATATTTCTACAGGCCTCCCCAAAGGAGCACTCTAGTAGCAAGATACATGAAAAGGGTGTATGTTGCGGAAGTACACAAAATCCACCTTCACTGATTGGGACAATAGGGCATGTGCAGTCCTTGAAAGGATCCACTCTGATGTCTATGGACCTTTCTAGACAACCTCCAGTTCCAAGCACAGGTATTATTTTATATTCATAGATGATTTCTCATGAAAGTGATAGATCTACTTCATGCAGAAGAAAGACCATAAATTCTCCAAATTTGTTGAGTTTAAAGCACTTGTTGAGAAAGAAACTGGCAAGAAAGTGAAGGTGCTTAGGAGCAATAATGGTGGTGAGTACATGTTGAATGAGTTTAAAAATGTATGTGCAGAGGAAGGCATTCGACGGGAATTGACAACACCCCATAACCCATAGCAAAATTGGGTGGTGATAAGCACCAATATTGCAGCAAGAATGCTGCAACTCCTGGGGCTACCAACTTTACTTTATCAACCTGAGGTTCCTACAAACTTGGAGGTGAGAGTGTTGTATACACAAGTAAATGTGATGGGTCTTCTCTTTGTCACTGCTAAGCTAGAAATATACCACTAAGGTTTTTCAAACCAGACATCTATTGATTCAGAAGAAGTTTGATTACCAATGAGGAGAAGAGAAATCTACACTAAGGGAAAGCTTGTCTACTGCAGTAAGGAAAAAGACCGATATCAAATGCTAAAACATATCATTTTTCTAACTAATTGCTAAGAGGTTTTGCTTCAAAATAATGCTAAGTTAACATGTATGCAATCCTACTGTCCTAGGTATGCAAATTGGAACATCAAACATTCTACTGCTATGCATGTAAATGAATAAAGTAACTCTATTTTTCTTCTTGTCTTTTTTCATGAGAAAGTGTGAAAGCTAACTTATTTTAGTGATGTGGTAGGTGGCTTAAGGATGATGATGAATGATTAGAAGGCTTGAGAGACAAGAAAGGGTCCTTTTCTAGCTTCCTAGGGGCTTTTTCCATAATTCGGCCTCAAAACAGGCCACTACAGGTCAACCTACAGGATGTCCTAATGCGTTCTACAGGATGTCATGAATTCCTACAGGATCCCCTTTATTCCTAGAGGATCTTGCCGAGAGAAAAAGGAGGGATGTTGAAGGTGATGGAAAGATTAGGGAAGGTGGTTGGTGGATGGAATGAGGCCAGGGAGTGCCTAGGACCACTTCAGAACTCAAAACCAGAGTTGGGAGATGGCTGGATTTGCTCAACAAGCTTGGAGAAGTATTCTTGTGAAATGATGAAGTTGGTGAGGGTTTTAGTGAAAGAAAGGAATGATCATGGATGGATGAATTTGGGATGAGGTTGTTGATCATGAAATCTCTATGTACTGCTAAAAATCCTACACTGCATGAACCATTGACATTTATCCATACATCATGTAAGAAGGATTTCAATTAACTAAGGAAAACAAAATTTCATGAGCTAGCTGCCTATTTCATGCATGAGGAAACCTTGCAAAATAATATGAAACCTTGATGAGATATAATTTAAGATTGAAGATAGAAGAAATGATAACTAAATTCTATTCTTGCAAACTGATCAAATGCTAGCCTAAGTATAGAAAACCCTAAATTCCATGAGAAACTGGAATTCTGTCTTTTTGGGGCTACATATGGGTTCTTTCCTCAAACCATGATCCCTGAAGGAAGGAGTGAGGCCAAATCCACATATTGACAACTTTTTGATGTTCCTTTATCTCTTCTAAGATACTACTGAAGTAAAGCACCAATGAAAGCAGACTAATCAAATCTACAACTACTTGCAATGAAAATAATTCTAAAGACAATTCAACCATTAATCTATGAAATTGACTAAGCATACAAATACAAGAAGAGGAGCCTTTTCTGCTAGGATTGGGCCCTAACCCAAGAGCTTCAGCCCTATGAATCAACTCAGTGTTGGATCAAGGAAATGCTCATTCTCATTATCAAAACAAAAAATTACATAACAATGTCTTCCACAAGTCTTGAAATCGAAAATGACTAGTCTTTTTACTGCAAAATTGCGAATCCTAATGAGGCTCTAGGCCTTCTTATTTATACAACTAAAGTCTCCAACAACTTCCATAAATCTAGGGAAGCTCAAGTCCCAAACTCGAGATAAACTAACTCTTTGACTGTCGCTTGCTCGACTACCTTTTGATCTCCATGACTTGGTTGCTTGTACTCTGAGCTAGTGTGATTGATGGAAGAATATTCGAATGAGTGAAGAGTAAATGAGGAGGATTTACCTCCTACAATCTCTCCTCCTTATCTCATTTGAGTTTCAACCCTTAATTAACCAAAATTTCCATGATTTTCTCTCAAAAACTTGCAATCAATGCATATTAGTCCACTAGGAAGAATATCTCACTTTGACTCATCTCATTAAGAAAAATACAATCAAAATATGTAATAAATTATGAGAAGAGTTGATTTGAATAAGATATGAGGTGGATTAAGGTCCATATAGTTACCCAATGATGAGGCTCATTAGGTGGTTGAAAGGAAGAAAATAAGTATTGTGGGAGCAGCAAGGGCGATGTTGCATGACCAAAGCCTACCTTTACACTTGTGGGATGAAGCATGCAACACAATGGTTTATTTGCAGATGATCTGGAATTTATCCAGGACAAAGAATTAAAGGTATTACAGACTTGTGTGCATGGAT
The DNA here is from genome assembly GCA_031772625.1 of Pinus tabuliformis. NCBI lineage: Eukaryota > Viridiplantae > Streptophyta > Pinopsida > Pinales > Pinaceae > Pinus > Pinus tabuliformis. The sequence goes on from CM062807.1 coordinate 306,890,143, forward strand.
GTGCCTATGTTACTTATGCAACAGATAGATAAGATTGCTAGAATACATAGACATTGAAACAAATAGAGAAAACATAAGAGTCAAACATGTAAACAAAACAAGTTTAATAAGGAGTTCACCCAATGCTCCTAGGCTACGTCTCCTGGTCTAGCCTTTTAGTGGTGGCCTCTCTATTATGTTTTCAAGCAAAGTTTTACAACATTGAGATCGATTCGAGACTCACTAAACAGAATGGAGTCAGTAGGAATGGAGTGCACAGACTCTCCTTACTGAAACTCGACCTCTGAGGGTCACAGTAGTATGACAGGCCTATGTCGAGGAGTTTTCTTGAACCTCTCAAGCCTTTAATGGAGTACACAGACTCTCTGACTCTCTCTAGCTCTGTCTAGCTCGATGCTACCTTCAGGTCAGCTCGGCTTCTACTCTCTGTTCTCTACTATTAGCTTTCTATGTCTTTGTGTGTTGCCTCTCTATATGTTGCTTCTTCTGCTTCTGTCAGTTCATGGCTTTAAAGCCAGTCTGCTCTTTTGACTGTTCGTTTCTGCTTCCTGGCCTTTTGGTTTCCTTTCCTCTGTCTGTTCGAATTCCTCTGCTCTATGTCATCATCATTGGGTAACGCCTCATAGGGAGGTGGCCACCTGTTTTCTAACGAACTGGGTGTCAGATTCCCTGAATCATACTCGAATGGTCATTAAATCTATTTGTTTCAAGATCACCTGCGAACACGAATCGTTTACCAACTCATCATCGACGTCGGACTTCAAATCCCTGTCATCTTTCTTTTTGACCTGTAAAATCCGGTCAGCCATTGGGACATATCTCTACCGTCGATCTAGGCCCCCTAGATCCTACGGTCATCCTTCATATCAGGTCGACAAGTTGCACGGTGTTTACCCATCCGATGCAGGTAGTTTTCTCTCTCATCCATTGGACATGTGTCGCTCGATGTGTGGCATCGGGCGAGACTTAGTCAAAACTACTTACCGCCTTGATGCCTTCTGATATCTTGCCGGTTTGGGGAATCCCGCGCTATGGAACCGAAACAGTTACTTTTTCGAATTTTATAGTGATTTCAGGTCCGGGTGCTTTGAGGCTTTCCTTCACTGAGGGGGATTCCTTGTAATACATGATTAGTGCTTAGCGCTAATTGGGTATCAGAATCCACCTCTGTTTCTCGAATTAGCCTCCAGTTTTGCCAATCTTGTGCCATTGCGCTTTACCATGGGCCAATGGTCTGCGTGCTTGACCGAGGGTCCTCGTTACCCCGCTCTGGTCACAACTGCAATTTTTATGAGGATTCCTTCTGATAACTTTGATCTTTTCTAGGACTTGAATCTTTTAGCATAATTTGAAACAGTCATGAAAACATAGAGAGTTTTAGGATCCAATTCAGATCATGGCCTTCCCACTGAAAAAGCTTTTGGACCACTAAAAGTTGGTTTTATTTCAAGCATCAATCAAGTGAGAGTATTGCTTCCTCGATTGCTCAATTTCTGTCCATTTCACACTGCTTGGCTTTGAAACTTTGAGTCTGATCCTGAGGTACTCAACATCTCCTTTGCATGTAGTTCTTACCTTCATGTCCATAACTGTATCTTCCTGCAACTCATTAAGATATTCAGGTAACAGATCATCAATAGAAGGCAATTGACTCTGCTCTTCGAGATCTTCAATTAATGAAGGTTCAAATAGTCTCAAGTTGTTTGCATTAACAACTAAGTAGATGTGCATGTAAGCTGGTAGATCAAGGCGAAAATCATTCTCACCAATTTTCTAAAGTATCTTGAAAGGTCCATACCTTATTGGCTTCAGCTTCTTACCTTCTCCTTGCATTCGATCTTTGCTGATATATAGCCAGAATTAATAACCAACTTCGAAACTATGCTCCATTCGATGCTTGTCATGCCTTGCCTTATACTTGGTTTGGCTCCTTTCCAACTGTTCCTGTACTGCTTGGTGAATCTCTTGGAATTTTTTCAATGAACTTGGTTATTTTGTCCACATCACTGTGTCCATCAACTACTATGTCTTTACCAAAGACAAAATCCAAGGGAGACCTTGGTGTGAAACCAAAACAGGTCTCAAAAGGAGATCTTTGTGTAGAAGAATGTTTAACTCAGTTGTAAGCATGCTGCACATAACATAAATGTTCATCCCAAAGTTTGGGATGCTTGCTGCAATAGCCTCTGAGCAACTGGATCACTGTCCTATTGACCACTTCTATTTGACCATCTGTTTGTAGATGAAAAGTTGTGCTTTTCTTCAACCTGGTGTCCATAAATTCCCACAAACTTGACCAAAATTTCCCAACAAATCGGATATCTGGATTAGATATTATGGAAGTGGATAATCCAAAATGAACCCATACATGCTGAAAAAACAACTTTGCAGTTTGTTCAGCTGAAATCTGTTTGTTACAAGGTATTAAAATACACATTTTGCTGAACCTATCCACAACAACATATAAATAGTCATGACCTTTCCTAGATTTAGGCAATCCTCCAACAAAGTCCATGGAAACACTTTCCCAAGGATGAGAAGGAACTGGTAGTGGAGTGTACAAGCCTAGTTTTCTATTGCTGGGCTTGCTTTTAGCACACATGGCACACCCTCTTACATATCTAGAAACTGTCTCATTCATTTTTGGCTAGTAACAAAATCTTTGTAGCTATGTATCTGTTTTACTTACCCAAAAGTGACCTAATATTAGAGAAGTGTGTGCTTCTCGAATTATCTTTACTCTTTCAGTTTGTGGAATGCATAGCTTCCCACAATGATACAAGAGTTGGTCCTTAATATGATAATCCAATTCTTCTACCGATTTGCCTTGACTCAAAGTTGCATATACATCTTTAAAATCTATATCTTGAGCATATTGTTCAATGTAGCTTTCATGCTTAATTATAGTAGATGCATTTATAATTGGTCTAGATAACATATCTGCAACTTTATTGTGTATGTCCTTTTTATATTTTATGACTAAATGAAACTGTTGTAGAAAACCCATCCATCTATAGTGTCTTCATTGCTGCAACTTAGTTTGGGAGTGTAGATATTGAAGTGGTTGATGATCAGTATGTATAATAGTCTCTTTGCCCATTAAGTGATGTTTCCACTTTTTCACACTCTGTACTAATGCATACAATTCTTTATCATATGTAGGATAGTTAACTACTGCAAAATTAAATGTCACAAAATGATAACATATGGGTTTACCGTGCTGCATCAACACTGCTCCCATGGCATAGTCACTGGCATCTGTTTCAATCTCAAATGGTCTTTGAAGATCAGGAAATGCTAATACTGGTGCTTTACTAATCTTTTCTTTCAAGGTGTCGAAGGTTTTCTGTTGTTTTCCTCCCCACTGAAACACCTTGTTCAATCCTGTTAAAGCATGTAAGGGAGCTGCAATTAAGGAAAAGTTAGAAATAAACTTTCTCCAATATTGTGTTGCTCCTAAGAAGCTTCTAACTTCTGTAGCAACTTTGGGTTTAGCCGAGTTTACAATGACTGCAACCTTAGAGAGATCTGTCTTCAATTGACCACCCCCTACTATATGTCCCAAATAATTCAAAGATGTTTTGCCAATTTCACATTTTGAGAGTTTAACATAAAGTTTTTCCCATTTCAAAACATCCAGTGTCTTATTAACATGCTTTAAATTTTCTTCCCACGTTTTGATAAATATAAGAATGTCATCCAGAAATAAAATAACAAAATCATCAAGAAAAGGTCTGAGTACATTATTCATTACTCTCATGAAAGCAGCAGGAGCATTAATTAAGCCAAAAGGCATAACCAGCCACTCATACAATCCCTGCTTTGTTTTGAAAGCAGTATTCCATGCATCTTGCTCTACAACTCTGACCTGATGATAGCCACTATGCAAGTCTAACTTGGAAAAATAAACAGCCTCTTTCAACTGATCTAATAGATCATGTATGCGAGGAAGGGGATAACGATTTTTGATCATTATCTTATTCAATGCTCGGTAATCAATGCACATTCTCCACGAGCCATCTTTCTTCTTCACCAAAACAATTGGAGACCCACATGGTGATGTGCTAGGTTTGATGAACCCTTTCTCAAGTAGCTCATGTACCTACTTCTTGATTTCTGCATTGTCTAAAGCCGACAACCTGTACATTCCGATGTTAGGCAATGGAGCATCTTGCTGCAAATTAATATCATGCACTATTTCCATTTTGGTTGGCAGACCTTTAGGTTCTTGAAACAATACATCATATTATGAAATAACTTTTTCTAAATTAGCTTACTTTTTAGTATCACAGCCCTCAAATACATTGGTTTTATCAGGTTTCTTTTCCTTCACAACCATCAGTAAAAATTGTTTGCATGAATTCACCATTCATTTCATTTGCCCTGAGCTTATGAGAGTATAATTATTCTTGAGCTTATGATCTCTTACAATATATTTGATTCCATATTTAACGAGTAGATACTTGTTCTCAACTCTATAGAAAATAGATTTTCTATCATACAAGTAAGGACTTCCTAAAACAATTCCGCATATATCCGAAGGAACTATATCTAACTCAACCTCATCTACAAATGCTGAGCCAAAAGAAAACTGAAGTTTACATTGTCTAGTCACTTTAGTTTTGCTTTATCACATAGCCAACCCAATGGATATGGTTTCTTGTGAGGTGTGGTTAGTAAGCCCAACTTCTTTACAATTGCTTCAGAAATTAAATTTACTTGTGAGCCACTATCAAACAAAGTATCAATCTTTTGATGATTAGAAATAACTCGAATATGAAAAAGCTCACGTCTTTTTCTCTCATTTTCTTCATTATCAGTAGATTGTGCAAAATTACTAGTAGATGCTTCAGAATTTTTACCTTTTATACCTGTGGTTGCAATTGTTGCTTCCTCTCCCGAGTCTGACCCTAAATCCTTTTGAATAGTTGCAGCAATCTTCTTCTTCTTGCCCTCGAACTTCTTAGGTTTCAGCTCCGGATGCAGAATCCAGCAGTGTTCATCATCATGCCCATCCTTCTTACAGTGAGTGCATGAAGACTTGTTTTTCTGTATAGTGTTTGTCTTCCTCTCTTTCCATTCTGTTTTCTTTTCTCCTTATTTTTTCTTGCAGTGGATTGGGATGATCCCCCAACTTCTGGGTTCCCATTCCTACCTCTAGCTTCGAGATGCGTAGCCTGAATGAATACTTCATCTATACTAGTGGGATTAAACATGAGGATAGTGTGCCTCATGTAGCTGTGTAGACCACCTATATACTTCAATAGAGTCTCAGGTGAGTCTAAAGAAATTCCTAGAATCAAAGCACTTTTCTTAAATTCTTGGGTGTAACCTTGTACACTTTGCCCCTTTAGTTGTCAAAGAGTTTGCCAGCTCATCATGGCTTGCTGCATGTACGCTAGTGGATAGAATTGCTTTTTAATTGCATAAAAAAAATTCACTCCAGACAGAAAGAATCTTAGCATGTTTCTTCATGTTAGCTTGTGTCCTGCCTTCCCACCATACCAAGGCAGTGCCTCCAAGGCGTAGGCTGGCCAGCTGAATCTTACACTTGTATGAGTCAATGCTCTATACTCTACAATAAACATCAATCTGTCTGATCCAATTATCCAGCTTCTCTGCATTCAACTCTCCATCATATATTGATAAATCAAATTTAACATCTAATTTAATCAAAGATGTATTCTTTTTATTTTCAAGGCTATTAGGAGGCGTGAGAAATTTTTCTTCTTTCCCTTTGCCTTTGGAGTGGTCATGGAGGAGAGATTCTTCTACTCCTTTGTCTTGTTTGGAGCTTGATGAATCTTCATCTCTATGTTTCTTATAGCCCCTACACATTTCCTCCACCTTGGATTTCAGGGTCATAAAACTATCCATGAACTGGGGGTCTGATTCCAAGGGATTTTCTCCTGACATTTTCTTCTTAGAATAGACTTTGCTAATTTCTAGGTTAGTTTCAGCCAATTCTCCTTCTCCTAATTTAAGCTTTGATCTAGTTAGCATTCAACAGAAAGATCCAACACAAGCTTGTCTAACCTTAGTAACCTAGAGCTCTAATACCACTTGATTTGGAATTTATCCAGGACAAAGAATTAAAGGTATTACAGACTCATGTGCATGGATGTGCCTATGTTACTTATGCAACGGATTGATAAGATTGCTAGAATACATAGACACTGAGGCAAATAGAGAAAACATAAGAGTCAAATATGTAAACAAAACAAGTTTAATAAGGAGTTCACCCAATGCTCCTGGGCTACGTCTCCTGGTCCAGCCTTTCAGTGGTGGCCTCTCTATTTTGTTTTCAAGCAGAGTTTTACAACAGTGAGATCGATTCAAGACTCACTAAACAGAATGGAGTCAGTAGGAATGGAGTGCACAAACTCTCCTTATTGAAACTCGACCTTTGAGGGTCACAGTAGTATGACAAGGCTATGTCGAGGAGTTTGCTTGAACCTCTCAAGCATTTAATGGAGTACACAAACTATGACTCTCTCTGGCTCTATCTGGCTTGATGCTGCCTTCAGGTCAGTTCGGCTTGTACGCTCTGTTCTCTGCTATTATCTTTCTACGTCTCTGTGTGTTGCCTCTCTGTACGCTGCTTCTTTTACTTATGTCAATTCATGGCTTTAAATCCAGTCTGCTCTTTTGACTGTTTGTTTCCGCTTCCTGGCCTTCTGGTTTCCTTTCCTCTGTCCGTTCTAATTCCTCTGCTCTGTGTCATCATCACTGGGTAATGCCTCACAGGGAGGTGGCCACCTATTTGCTAACAAAATGGGTGTCAGATTCCCTGAATCATACTCGAATGAACATTAAATCTGTTTTCTTCAAGATCGCTAGTGAACACGAATCGTTTACCAACTCATCATCCACATCGGACTTCAAATCCCTGTCATCTTGCTTTTTGACCTGTCAAATCTGGTCATCCATCGGGATGTATCTCCACTATCGATTTGGGCCCCCCCAGATCCTATGGTCGTCCTTCATATCAGGTGGACAAGTCGCACGGTGTTTACCCATCAGATGCAGGTGGTTTTCTCTCTCATCCTCTAGACGCTTGTCACTCGATGCGTGGCATTGGGTGGGAATCAGTCAAAACTGTTTACTGCCTCGAAGCCTTCCGATATCCTACCAGTTTTGGGAATCTCACGCTACAGAACTGAAACAGTTACTTTTCCGAATTTTATAGCAATTTCGGGTCCGGGCACTTTGGAGCTTTCCTTCACTAAGGGGGATGCCCTGCGAGTGCTAATCATGTATCAGAATCCACCTTTGTTTCCTGAATTAGCCTCCAGTTTTGCCAGTCTTGTGCCATTGCGCTTTACCATGGGCCAACGGTCTACGCACTTGATTGAGGGTCCTCATTGCTCCGCTCTATCCACAACTGCAATTGTTATGAGGATTCCTTCTGATAACTTCAATCTTTTCTAGGACTTGAATCTTTTAGCATAATTTGAAACAGTCATGAAAACTTAGAGAGTTTTATGATCCAATTCAGATCAACAAAACATGAGTCCTCATAGGATTCTTGGCATGAGTACACCAGAGGAAGCTTTTTCAAGGAAGAAAACAGATGTGTCACACTTCAATATCTTTGGATCATCAGTTTACTATCATGTTTCCAAGGAAGCAAGGAAAAAGCTAGAGTTGACAACAAAGTTGGGAATATTTGTGGGGTACACAGACACACCTCACAACTATCGTGTGTACTTTACATCTCTCAGGATGAAAATGGTCAGAAGAGATGTGAAATTTTATGAGGAGAAGGAAATGAGGTGTTATATTGAGAGGGAGCTTTAATTGTATCCTGATCAAGAGCCTTTGGCTCCAAAGGAAGAACCTTAGGAAGTTGTGGAGAAGCCACAAGTAGAGGAACAGAGAGTGGAGACATCCACTCAAGAAGAGACATCCATAGAAGGAAGCTAGTGAACCAGGGAATCTTACAAATTATCACAGGATGCTAGAAAGAATGTGGGAGCATCCACATCACAATGCAGGTAGAGTAGGTCACTGAATTGGTACACTGGCTACATGGCTCTGATGAGTGAGATTATAGAGACCGAGCCATCCTCATTCAAGGAAGTTATAGAGAAACCAGTATGGGTTTATGTTATGTTAGAGGAATATGATTCCATTGTTAGAAATAGTGTTTGGGAAGTGATCCCAAGACCAACAGATAAATCAGTGGTTTGTTCGAGATGGCTTTACAAGGTAAAACATTCAGCAGATGGTAGCATAGAGAAACATAAGACCATATTTATGGCCAAGGGGTTCTCTCAAGTTGATGGAATTTACTATGAGGATACTTTTTCTCTAGCTGAAAGGTACTCATCCATCAGATGATTTCTAGCACTGTTAGTGCAGATGGGGTGGAAGATCCACCATATTGATGTGAAGACAACTTTCCTCAATGGAGATATTGAGGAGGTGTATATTGGGCATCTATAGGGGTTTGAGACCTTTGACATAGAATCGTGTGTGTTCAGACTCAAGCGAGCATTGTATGGACTCAAGAAAGTACCCCATGCTTGGTATAACAGGATAACAGGATCAATAACTATCTCACCGATTTGGGCTTCACCAAAATTGAAACAGATGTAAACCTTTATCACATTGTGGTAGAAGGTAAATTATTGATTATTGTTTTATATGTTGATGACTTGATCCTTACTGGTGATGAGAAGTTGATCAGGTCTTGCAAGGTGGACCTTGCAAGAGAGTCAGAGATGAAGGACATGGGCCTGTTGGGGCCTCGAAAATCGCTGCAACAACATTGGGGATAACCACCCGGTCCGGACCTTAGTACAACTCCTTTTCCGTTTGGAATAGTGGCTCCGACTGGGGATAATGGGACCAGTTTCCCAAAAGTGGATAAACGGGATGAATGGATGATTTATAAACTAAACTAGCGGTGAGTGAAAAACTAAAACTAGCCGATAATGGCTCAGACATCCGGCACCGGAGGGATGACAATTTCGGTGAAGAGTACACCAGCAACCGAGTTAACGGCATGACTGGACTCACAGGGAGATGGCTTAACCGGCGGCGGCAGACCAGCCAAACTAGCGATCATTACAGATCGCGCCACAAAATTCAAAGCATAAGGAGAATAAATACCAGGACACCTGGAAGGAAACCGTATCAAAAGACATCAGTGACATTTATGTTCACGGTGTATCAGTCAGGAAGGCTCAAGGTACAGAGCATGGTGAATCAGAAGGAGGGCAAACAGGGTCTGTCCGACTCCATGAGCTTCCATAACAACCGCTCAGAAGTACAACACACTTGGCAAATTGATCAATGGCTCACACGCAACCACACTCATTCTAAGTCGACCGGCATCAGCCTCGAGTGTGTGGACCTCAATCGATTTGATGGTAACAGTACTCCTACCTACAGCAGGATCCAGACCGATTTCAGGAGGATCAACACCCGCAAAGGCTATAAAGCTGCGGGCTTCCACTTTGTTCTCACTACTGTGTCTTTTCATAGTGCAGACTTAACTTCAGTGAGCGAGAGGAATTCTGGTTGGAAGAAACATAGAGGGGTCAGGATGGAAGCCAGTGGTTGCCGTTGTGATGCAGCAAATCAGGACCTGCTTGAGGCGAAGCAAGGTTATGAAACCCGTGCTGCCGCTAGGAACAAGCGTAAGGTAGCGGAGCTGGAAGCTAAGGTGAAGCAAGCGGAGGAAGGGCGCACGGAGGAGGAGATTGCTGCGGAGGTCAATTGGTTGAGGGACCCTGGAACACCTTCGAAAAGGGCCACTCAATTCGTTAGGACGAAGGCCGAAAGTTGGCGCACCAAAATGCTCATAGCCAAAGCCTTGGAAACTGTGGAGAATGAGAAGCAGAACATAGTAACTGAAGTGATCCTTACGGAGGAGCAGATGGGGAAGATAATCAACTATAACAACTCTCTGGAAGGGCGGATCAACACAGTTCATGAAGCCATTCAAATTGTCAACAGGAAGCTCACCCTCCTCATCCAGATTCTGAGAGACACGGTCAATGCTGCTCCCGGAGCCTCGCAGCCTGCCAAAACAGGGGCAGAGGATAATGAAACTATTGAAGCAATGCAAGCCAGGATGAATACTCATATGCGGCAGATGGGACTGGACACCATCAGCCAGATGGGAAAATTCATCTAGCTTCGCTCCTGGTGTGGCTCTCCTCGGCTTTATATATGTCTCTGTCACAGTTTGTCTATGTCTCTGTTTCAGTTTGTCTATGTATTTGTCATGCTATGCACTGTCTTAGTTGTGTCGGATGATAGGAACAAGTTCAGGTCAAGCTACCCTGCGAGGTATGCTGTTTACAGTCCTGTTTTGGTGAAATCTCTGAGCAGATGTTTAGATATGGTTCACTGTGATTCCCTGCTTTCGATCCGCCATCGCGGATTTTTTGTACTATATTTTGTTATATAATATAATCTCCTGACTTACACAAAAAAAAAAAAAGAATAACTAAAACTATTAACAAGAATACAATAACTATGACCTATCCCGGGAACTTATTGAACTTTAAAGTGCAGCGCTTGATGATCCGTGTCTATAAACAGGCATATAGATGACTCCATTTAACAGACATGGATATTATTTGATTCATGATTACTATGCTTAAATAGTTAAGCAAAGTGATTAAAGCGATATTACCACACTTATCATTTATATCATTGACATATACATGATTAAAAAGAAAGGCACATCATAAAACATCCAATAGTGGAATGAATATAGATCTATTGTTACAGCGCATGCATATAATCAATAATAGCAAGAATAATCACATAACAATTCATATGAAAGGAATGAATTCAGACATAGATAGAAATACCATATGAGCTGCTTGACACTCCCAATATCAATCGCTACTTGTAATTCTTCCTTCAACGCAGAAACATTCTCAACAAAGACAATAGTGCACAATTGCATAAAAAAACTTCCTTATTGAATTAAGAACAACTGGTCCAGTTTCATAAAAGAATATTGACTGAAGCACAATAGTGCAAGCTTCAGTCTTTAAGTCTGGTACAAAACTTTACGACCCTTTCCAAAACAATGAAAGGGTCTATAAATACTTAGCTAATCTACCTATCTGTGAAACAAAAATCCTATTTAATTGGTATCAATCAATCTTGATATGATTTTCTTGAGCGATCTGGCAGTCGGCGGCATGATTCATCAGGTAGGTTGCTTGCCTTTATATCTGAGCTGACTTATCGCAAGCATTGGCTCTACTTCAGGAGGTTTGTTGAGGCATGAACTGAGCTGGGCGGCATAGGTGGAATCCTGAATATCGGGAATCATATACCCGATCGCATATGTTAGGCACTTAAGGGCGGCTCTTTGTGTATGTGGCTTTACCAGGAAGAACCAATATGTGTCCCAGGTTAAACTGTTAATCCCAGCGATTAATCTCCCCTTTTCCTCTAAATCAGGATAACATGATTGCTCCAATGTGTTTGTTGTTGTCAACTTTCCTGGTGTGCATTGGGAGATCATGTTTGATAAATAGAGAGTGTTATTAACTAATTCAACTAGATTGTTGGAAGTTGATTTACATCTTGAAGCTGCCCTCTCTGCTTTCATTAACTGGGACTGCCATTCCGTAAAGAGTATATCTTTATGTGTTTTTAGGATCCTGGGCAAATTCGCCGCTTGTCCTTGATCATAATCTTGCCAGTCAAGAAATGCAGCTATGGTTTCTTCGGCTTGATCCAATTCAGTTCTGGCCTTCTCTACCTTCTTATTAATGGATGCCGTTAATTCACACAGTGGCTCTGCCTGGGCGATTTGTTGACACAGAAGCTTAATTTGGGATATTAATGCAGTGTTTATTTGTAATGCTTCTGCTCTAAATTCAGCCACTTGTGGAACGCCCTTTATTTTCTCGAGCTGTGATGATAATTGAGCGATTTGCTCATCTTTTGTCTTCACCATTTGCTCATTCGCTGCCTTCAATTGTGTCAATGCCTCTGCTAATTCTTTTTGTTTCTGGATCGTGCTTTGGTCGATCCTTTGCTTTTCTGCCTGCAATTGTTGAGTTAGTTGACTGTTCACTTACTGTTGTGTCAAAAATTGCTGCTCTGCCTGCTCTGCCTTCTGCTTTGTCTCAGCTAACTCTGCCTGTAATGAGAAAATCTCTTGATCCTTGGTTTTCAGTAGAAGACTTACCTCTGATGCCTTATCATTTGTTGCTGCCGAATAGGCTCCCGCATACTGCGACAGTTTTGTTAGGTCGTCGGAGGGGTCAAATTCCTCCCTCCAAACCACATTGCCCGTAACAGTTTGCTTTGGGAAAAGGGAAGGTTGATCAGTCCTTCTTCTTTTCCTTTGTCATTTCACCACTGCTTTATGCCTCGAGCTGTAGAAAACATCCAGGGGAGGAATATCTTCTACCTGGAGAATGATTTGGTCGGAGGGGTCCTTTGGTATTATCTCAACGTCTTTAGAAATGGGTGGGCCGCTGGTTCCACTCAGAACCTGTGATGAAGTGATTTCCGGTGTATCCGTTGTCTTGGAAGTGTCTGTATCCTTTGAACATTCCAACCCACTGATGATGGAATCAAATTGCTTCCATTCCTGGAGCAATTTAGGGTCAATACGAGTATCTATATTGACATCAATGGTGGTTTGTTTTTGCTTTTCAGCTTGGGACTCCTTCCGTACTTTTTCCTGCTCTCTCTTCTGTTGTTCCTCTTGTTCTTTCTTTTGCCTTTCCTCATGCTCTTTCTTTTGCTTTTCCTCTTTCTCTCTTCTCTGTTTTTCCTCCTGCGCTCTCTTCTGCTTTTCTTCTTTTTCTTTTCTCTGCCTTTCTTCTTGTTCTCTCCTCTGCTTTTCCTCCTGTTCTTTCTTATGATCCTTTGTTATAACCGGAGGTTCCTTTGACTGTTGCCGACCAGGCTCACTTGATGATGTCGCTGGGGTTGTCGCTAGTAAATCTAGAGGCAGAGTTTGCAACATCTGTTCTCTAAGTTTATTAAATTCAGTCAACCCTTCATCATTATATTTCACTTTGGCGAATGCTTTAACCTGATTTATTGTCTCAGCTAAAGAGAACAGGTCATCAAACATATCTTCTTTATGGTCAAATCTTGTCAATTTGGCCTGTTCTAGTGCATTATAGGCAACTTTATTTGGATCAAACTGCCTATTTGGGAGAGTCGCCAGAGTTAAGGATTGAATCTTTGTGGCTTCCTTTTCTGCATGTTTGAGATCATGCAGAGTATAGACACCACACCTCAAGGGAAAAGAGGGCTAGCCCTTCTTCTTTTCCTTCTTGAGAGTCTGTGTAACACTCTCAGCCATAATCTGGTAAGCGATTTCCCTTGCCAGCAGTTTATCAGGTATGTATAAAGGGAGGACATGGGGGTCGTCTTAGCTACCGAAAACTCTTATGTAGGTAAATCTCTCCTCTACAAACCATCTACCTATTGCGGTTAAATCAATTCCGGCTTGATAAGAAATCTTGGGAGCAGGTTTATCGAAAATGGAATAATAAATAGGCAACATAAAGCCATTACAGACTTGGTATAGATGATGTTTATAAGAAGATTTCCACAATTTCTGATGATATATATGAATAGGCGTGGGGTCTTGTGCAGTCCACCTCCAGCCGAGTACGAGGAATTCAGAGTTAAAACACAGGGTATCTAGAATATAGGCACTGTAGTAGAATGGGGGAATTACCCTTTCAGAAATACAGGTCTTGTTTCTAAACTCAAGCACAGCTGTTGCTAATTTGTCTGAGAGGATAGTGGCCCAATCCATAATTACACTGTTGCATGCTACTTCCATTAGGGGAACCATTTCTATGGTAAAATTAGCAGAGTCATGCAATCCCCACAATCTACACATCATTATTCCAGCATAGCAATAAGGAGAAGCCAGGGAATCAACTGAGTACTTACCAGACGACTCATGTTTGTGCTTTGCCAGATTTTGTCTCCAATCCTGGATGGGTTCGGATTCAACTTCATTTTCGTTTGTGAATTTCTCCAGGAACGCCTTATTATATATCTTCTCTGGCTCAGGCAAATGATACATTTGCCTCAAATCATCAGCTCTGAATGACCCAAAAATCCTCTCGTCTCTAGTGCTGAAGGTTCTATCCAGGATTGGGATTTCTTCAATTGCCCACCGCACTACGTCTGTGTATGGGAGAATTTGTTCCCTGGTTGCTATCCTATGAAGGAAGGAGTCGGCTAAGTCCTTGAGAGTACCCTCAGATTTCCGAGTTAAATCCACAGTAGCTTCTACTGTTGTCACTGCTGGTTCTTCGGCTTCAATTAGGTTGTAGGTACCTTGCCAAGTAACTCTGACGAGACCCGAACATGTAGTATCAGATATCAATCCCTTCTTTTTGTCCACGACAGCTTGTCCTGCAGCTGGTGTAGCGGAAGCGCCTGTGGTCTTCTTGGATTTCTTCCCCATTTTTCTTGAGCTTTCTCCTTTGGATGAATTCTGCACAGAGGCGAAAATAAACGTAACACAGAGATATGCCAATGAAAATCCAATATGGGAAAGATATATTGATCAAAGCGTGCTGAGAGATTAACTCTAAAGATGGCCACAGATACAATCCATGGGAAGATCTTACAATTACATTAAATGGCCGTTTAAAACCTGCCACCCCTTAAATGCTCATTATACCATTATTCGGCCGAATGACCCGTTTAAGCGTGCTATGGATGTTTTGGCGGTTGGGCGCAGGTGCATCATTGCTTAGAAGATTAAGCTTTAAATATGATTTGATCATAATATCCCTCCATTTAACGGCTTTTTGAAATCCGCGCTATATCATAATCGGGCGTCGGAAACACTTAAATCCTTATGTTGACAATTTTGAAACCCTGATCGCCGATAGCGATATCGCATCGCATCGGGAGAACTGGTATTATATAAACATATGGATAGCATACCATCGATCGCCGATAGCGAAATCGCATCGCATCGGGGTGAATGGGCATAACAATGTGCATAGATAGTGTATCGCCGATTGCTGATTGCGATATCGCATCGCATCGGGGGTATGACCTGGGCGCCTTATTATTGTGCATAGGATATTGCCGATTGCGATATCCCATCGCATCGGGGTGAAAGGCTTGGGGTGCTTTAAGACTGCGTATAGAGTATCGCCGATAGCCGATAGCGATATCGCATCGGCGGGAACCCATATGTCACTTATTTGTGTTTTCTATGTCATTGCGATATGCGATCTTGCGATCGCTTTATCGCAATGATAAAAGATTGTTTTATTTGATCAAAATGGGTTTTTCAAAAGGTTTTATATAATGTCTTCATTTGGTTTGCGGACCTTTTTCAAATAATGCAATATTGATACCAATTAACTTCTAAAGGGACCCATTTCATATGATAATTTTTTGAATATAAATGATATGAAATGGGGGGTTGTTGTAGGGCACAACAGGGCCTCATGCACTACTTACTTGGTTTGGAGGTATAACAAGGTGATGGGGAACTATTTGTCTCTCAGGGAAAGTATGTCAACGAGATACTTCAGAGGTTCTGCATGGACAGGTGCAAACCCATGGAGACTCCTCTAGCGGGAAACTGGAGGAAAGATGATGCTACTTCAGGTGAAGTAGTGGAGGCTACATTTATAGGCAACTTGTGGGTTCACTTATGTATTTGGTGAACACACAACCAGACATGTGTTATGTAGTTAACTAGCTTGGTCAAGCAATGGTTAAGCCAACCAAACTGTATTGGAAGGAAACAAATCATGTGTTGAGATACCTCAAAGGCACTAATCAGTTTTGTCTTTGGCATAGAGGGACAGAGGGAATGAAGCTGCAATGCTTCATAGATGCAGATTGGGCATGGAGTCCATCAGACGGGAAGAGAAATTTAGGAGGAATTTTTAGTTTTGGGTCAACAACAGTTTCTTGGTGCAGTAGGAAGATATGTGGCACTCAACTCAGCAGAAGCGGATTACATGGCTACAAGTCAAGAATCATGTGAGGCTATCTAGATGATAAAGATTCTTGTTGGGTTATTTGGTTAGAAGATGGATCTTACTGTGATTTAAAGTGACAATCAATTTTGTATCAAACTCTATGAGAATCCAGTATTTCATGATCAACCCAATCATATCAACATCCAGTATCACCATCTACAAAATTGTGTGTAGAGGCATATTATGTTGTTGCACTACATTCTAATAGAGGAACAAGATGCAGATATTCTGACAAAGACTTTGTCAAGAGGAAAATTTGAGTTCCATAGAAGCAGGATTGGGTATATGATAATACCTTTCTTCATGAGAAGGAGTGTTGAAAATTCAGCAAGAAAATCCATTTTTGACTTTGCCTTGGTCAGCCTAGATTATAAATTCAAATTTCTATTTCAGCAAAATACTTGGAGATAGTTTACTAAGGTGACACGGATCTTTTCACCCAATTAACTGAGTAAATTTGAGTTGGATACATTCTACATGATTGATTTCTAATTTGTAGCAATCTATTTCAGTTAATTTGAGTTACTTTCAGTTTAACTAGTTCTAATTGTAAGAAGAACCAGTGGAGGTCAGGTTGTGGATGTGTAACTTCAACCACGCTCAGTGATCAACCAATTAACTGATCAATTAACCCAAAATATTTTTTCATAAAAATAATTCGAGTTAACAATTTGAGATGGATATTCCAAGGAAGTGTACTATCAATTGTAGCATATTCCCATGTATATAGGTGGTGCATGTAGTCAAATATTGACCTAAGCCTATTCTTAATTCCTTGGTGTGAAATTCCTAAAAAATAGGGGCAATTTCCCAATGAAACAACGGAAGGAAATAGGAACTTGGGAAGGCTTTAAATTGGCTAAGTGTTAGGCTAGGTTTAGTTAGTCATGCTGAGGGATAGACTATACACTTGTAGGGTGTGCTCAAGATTGAGCAAGTAGTGTATTTCTTCTCTATTCTCTGATTAATGCAATATAGATAGTAAGGGGTTTTGAGTAGTTTCTTTCTGTTAGATAAATATTTGTGCATGTGTGATGTTTCCTTTTCCATGTATATGATTCTTGATTTAGATGGTGAATTAACTTCCACAGATCAATGGCATAGCTTCAGGTCTTATGATTTAGAAAATTTCATAAGCAGTATTGAATCTACACATTAATTTCTACAACCCTAGACAACATCAATTTCCACATCTAGCATCTATAAAGTCATAATCATCATTATCAGGTCATGTCACATCGATATTTGTCTTAAAATCAACTGGACATTATTTCATTATCTCTCCATCTTATTGTTATAGAAATATATATCAATAGCATTATCAATCATTGTATCAAGGTTAGGGATCACTATCATAGTAATATTGTCACAACTTCACTGGATTTTGATCAAATATCACTGGGAATAAGAAACAATGTAATATATATAACATTATCATAGAAATCTAGGGCACTTTCATATAGGTTTATATGTCACCATCACAAGCCAGGCTTGTATCAAGCCTTCAAATTTACATTGATGTCTCTACTTTTTCATGCCCCGTGAGATGAAGATTTTTGATGATGATATTCTTACAGATTTATAGATGTTCAATGTTTTTCAATTGAATAGAATACTACTAAACATTGTACCTCTGTTCATATTGTAATAATGCAACTACTGGCCATGAAGCTCTATTCTAAGATGAAAAATTGTCACTGGTACATAAAGCAGAACATGACAATGAAACTACCCTCTTTAGAGTAAAAATTTCTTTTGATAAGGATGACTTTGAAGAGGTTGTTCCTAAATATAGATGGACCAATACTACTTGCAATTTTCAAAATGTTAACTATTCAAATTGAAACCATCGCCTGACTGTAGAGAATGAGCATTGCTAAATTGTAGTTTCTTGTATGTACATGTTGCCTTAATTTTATTTCAAAAATATATGTATAGAATGTTTCTCAGGATGTTGTAGATATCACTTCTTCTTCTATACAACATAGGTTATACAAGCCTGCGAAATAGTGATGCCAAACTTATTGTTTTCAAGTTTGGTCAATCCATAGTTATATCATTAATTAGATCACACTCCCATCATGTGATCCTGGCCTTCAGATATCAAACAATATTCAAAATGTTTTTTTTTCCCATTTCTTTCACAATACCAACACTCTCAGAAATGTCACAGTGATCTATGCCGCAAAGTAGAGTATATATGATATATAGTTGGAAAAATTTGTTAGCTCCTATAGCTTGAAAATGATTGCAGAACAGTCACAGAGATGATGTGCTAGGAAGGACTTATGACATTTCATGCTTCACAGGTCACGACATATGAGAGGTCATGCCCATGTAATGACCCTCCCACATTTACACACTTTTTCAATCCCTCCATGGTAAATGTGAGTGGAGTGCTACTATGACATGACCCAACCCCAAGTTCTAGTTATGGAAGTGGGGACTAAAAATCGACAACTTACAATCAACCCTCGGGAACTAAAAAACACTTAGGAGATTGCAAACCACCCCAGGTGATCAATACCTGAGTTGGAACCTTTTTCACACAGTTTACTCCCCAACCACAACCATAAGACTACATGCATGTGGTTGGGAGGCTATAAATGTACACATAGGCCCGCTTCCATGTGGTTATGACCCAATTTCCCCAGTTCAATGCATGTGATTGCAAGATCTATGCCACATTTTTAGGAAATCCTCTAGACCACTGCTTGCAACTTTCCAAAATCATGATTAAGATGATAACGATGCCAAACATTTCGTCAAACATATAGTAAACATATAAGTTATAGGTCATGAATTCATATATGATCTTAAATATTTTAACTTCATCTGAGAATCACCAAGAAGGTCTAATGCCCTCTCAGGTTGTTGCAAGAACACTTGTTATCCAATGAATTCATCAACCATTAAAGTACTTATCAAATCATGAAAAATTTCCATGGCTAGAGTACATCATAGAACCATGCTTATGACCATCATATAACTAGAATATTAACCATGACAAATAAGCCATAAAATCCACATAACAACAATTACAAGTGCCCATAGATCACAATAGGAAAATAAATCTTATTAACTTATAAAAAAGCCAACCAAGTTGGATACTTCCGTGTACCACACAACC
The DNA here is from genome assembly GCA_031772625.1 of Pinus tabuliformis. NCBI lineage: Eukaryota > Viridiplantae > Streptophyta > Pinopsida > Pinales > Pinaceae > Pinus > Pinus tabuliformis. The sequence goes on from CM062807.1 coordinate 306,909,250, forward strand.
ATAGATTACGCTGAACCAAATCTTTCTTTCAACCAAACACCCTCGTTCCATATTCCAAGCATGAATGTGGGATCTCATGGGATAAACCAAGACATAATCAACCAGGGACTCTAGAAGTTAAAGCACCTCCACCCTCAAGCTAATGTGATCTCACCTAAACCAGTCCCGAGATCACAAAACCAAAGCAAGCTTGGATGCCGCAGAATTTATTCACCATACCTTGAGGAATTTTCCTTTCTCCACCCACTTGTTGAGGGTTTCCCAGAGAAAACCATCTCATAAAACCAACCCTTGGGAATTTTCCTGAGACCACCTCACCAGGTTCCAAAACCTTATGGAATTCCAAATCTCAACCAAGAATAAATCCCATCACACCATGGATATCTAGGAAACGGAAAGGAAAGGATGAAACCACCTTCAAACAAGGTAAAACCCATGCCAATGAAAACAAGTGAAGCAAGTAAACAAATGCATGTACCATGCATTCACATCCCAACAAGGAAATCACACATGCAACCTCTTACCTGCAAGATCTTCCTACTAAATTTATTGATCCAACCTTCTCCTTAATTTCATTCGTTTTCCTTTGCTTGTCCTTTTCCTTCCTTTGATTTCCTTTACTCTTCCTTTTCTTGTTTTCTCTCTTCTCTTGGAGCTCTCTCTCACTCTCTCTCAAACTAATTCAAAGCCAAGTCTGACAAAAAGTTGGGCATACGTTGTAAATTGATTCTCTGATGCCTTTTTACCATTGATGTCTCTCTTTTTTTCATTTTCCTTCATTTTCCCTCTAATTTTCCTTGCATGCAAATTTGTGTCTCTTCACCTTCCTTTTCTCCTATTTTCCTTTATTTATCATAATTAAATGCTAATTAACGCCTCTTTGCCTTTGCCAATTTCCTTAGCCATTATTAAACTAAAAGTGATGCCCACTAAAGTGTTTGCTCAACATTCAACTTTGAATTTGTGTCATGACCTTGGTCTTATTTTTCCTTTATTACATGAAACTTTAACCTCGGGATGTTACAACCTAGATGTGAGAGAAAATAAACCGCAAATCTCATTCCTTCTCAATTCATTTGAAGATCAAAAGTTTGCAAAGAATATTGAGTATTAAACCTTTGAGCACCAAATATTCTTTCTCCTTCACTGCTTTGAGAGACTCATCACTGATGCCTTTCCTTCATCATTTGACCACAGATGGATCCTTCACTTGGAGCGAGGATTATGACTATATCTTTCGGGTTGTAATTATAAAACCAATGTAACCCTAGTACCAAAAGAAAACAAATAAATATAACTCAAGTCAACTGTAGAAAAAACTTCCACATATAGCCTCTCGTCAGATTTACAATAACCACAGGGCTGAGATTTGTTTATGAGCTTCACCATATAATATATGCATTTTTACTCATCCTTTAAGAAGGATAATCGAGTCCTTTAAATAGATTTCATTTGGATTGAAAAGGACCTCAAAAAGAGTCAACCGACTTAATTAAATCATGGAAGTCAACTTGGGGATTTGAATTCCAAATTTTATTTTAGGAGTCAAAACCCATTCAATCTTACCTTGTAACTTATTTTCAAACAAATATTTTCCTTTATTTGATATTTGAATTTTTTTACTCTTCTTCCAACCTAAATTTGGGTTTTATTAAATAGATTTCCTTTGTCATATAATTATCTAAGGAGTTAGCCAATATTATCATCCATGCTTGGAGCCAAAGAGAATTTGCCACATCATCGATCTTTGGGGTTTATGCCCACAAGTTGGGTCCCTCAACTTCAAACATGGATATCTCACAAACTGTGATGCTTCTCGCAGTGTGGCACATGCCATCGGAATCAGTTCTATAAGGAGAATCCAATGACGAGGATCTTCAAGGAAAATTTAGTGATTTGCTTCTTCAAAAACCTCCAACAAGTGTTGGTTATGTTCATTGCCTAGGGAATCCAAACCCTAAAGCTAGGATTTCCATCCATCCTTCCATTGGAGTTTCCAACTTGATGCAATCGGGAAAAATACAAGAGTATTTATTAACTAATGTTGGCATCAATGACAACACCATTCAACTATAACAACTTTTCCTCACAACCACTTTCTACACTAAATTGACATAATTAAAATATATATCTTAAAAAGCCCTTGAAAACTTCCTCTCATTTTGAAGATGATTCCCAAAATAAACCAAATTATGTAGAAACTCAAAACTTTGTCAACATCTCATAAGTGAAATTAAAACTTAAATAAGAAAAATAAAAAACATTCCTCTTAACCACCTAAAATAAACTTCACTAATACAAATAATATATACCATTCATTAAAATAATAATAAATTAATCATCAATTTATTTCAAACCTCAAAAAATTAACCTAACATAATTTCCAACCCATCTCAAAAGTAAAAGTAGTCTCGAAAGTCAACAAGTGATCTCTACCTACTGTCAACCGGTAGTCTCCACCCAATCTCAAAAGTGAAAACAACAAAATACATCTGACCTCCACTCAATACCATAACAACCGCAATAAATCTCCCTTTTTTCAACTTTTTAATAGTTTTCCACTTAAACTAAAATAATATCCAAGACAACTATAACAAAGAAACCGACCATAACAACCGCAATAAATCTCCTTTTTTCAACTTTTTAAACTTCATAGAATGAAAAGAAAGGAATATTGTTTAGGTTAATTCCACGAAGAATAGAAATGGAATGAATCATCCAAATATTGTCGACCTTATTAACTGGTCGCTTTCATTAAATTTTTACTTTATTGAAATTTGTGAAAGACAAAAAGTAAATAGATATATATTAAAAATTAATATGATATATAATTCCAATTTCAATGTATAATATTATAACAAAATTTATTAATTTTTAAAAAAATTAGGGAAATCTAAGGTATGTTTTCCCATATTGGGGAATAACATTTCTAATAAAGTCATCAATATTTATTAGTGTATTTAATATAGAGGATATTTTAATTGGGCATTTGTTTGTATACAACTAAATAAATGTTAAATAACACTAAACAAATGCCAAATAACACTCGCTATAACTATTTGAGATAACTTTTTAGATTAAATTCATGGCATATATTATTTTAAAATTTAAAAAAAAACTTGAGAATATTCTTGTGAATAATTTTTTGTTAGGAGTTTGATAATTCAGTTTGATTATTTTTTAATAATATAATAGGGGGTTTTCCAAGATGGGGTGATGATCAAGGTATAAGGCGGGCGAGGACAGGGCACATTCCACTTAGTTAACTGACCAAGGGATGTGACAATGTGCCCTTGTGAATGTTTAATTGTGAGGATTTATAATAGGAGGGTCGTCATTATGGCTAGCCATACCATGAAGGCACTGACATCATAATTGAGTTGTTCATCAGACTGTGTGCGCAATATCCGAATTTTCATAGTTGCGATGGTAGTGGGAGTAAAGATATCTCCTATGGCTCTAAGCCCACAACCATATGTTGACTTTGGTCTTGAGGTGAGATGCTCACATGGGTATTCAAGGTGACCAGGAACGGGTTCAGTATGGTGATATTCTTAGCTATACACTAACACAGTTTTAATTTCAAAAAAGCAACTTGCTAAGCCAGGATTTCAACAAAAATCAAGAGCTATTCCCTCTATTCTATGTTGCAATGACCTAAAATTGGTTTTAGTTTTCTTTATCTACTCTCTTGCAGGTTGTTAGCTTATTTTTTGCATTGGGGCTCAAGTTTATGACTTTTCCTTTCTCTCTTTCCTTTTCCTGGACACTTCTGCTAATCTTTCCCCCCTCTATTCTTGTTGACCCCCACTTTCTTTCCTAGCCTCCCTTTGCTTCTCTTGCTCTCCAGCTTCCTTTCTTCCTAGTTGTGCATCCGCTCCTTCCCACTGCCTAGTTTATTTTTTTGCATGCTCTAATGTGCTCATTGTAATCCCCCATTCTAGCATATCTCAATGGTATGTGTTTTTTTTAGGCTCACCTATTTTCCTCCCCCTCTTCTTGTGTTGAATTTTTAGGTTCACCTCTTGGGAGATTCCATTGGCTATGGAAACATATTTTCTGGCACTCGACCTATGTGGCACACCTCCTAAATTCATGATTTCTTAAGTTTGTCCTAGCCTCTAATCAAGTTTTTTCGATTCTTTGACCTTTTCCCATGCCTAGTCAACAGGCATGAGTTTGTAGGGGTGATGTCTACTACCAAGAGAGGGCCCACAGGGGAACTACACACATGCACCATCGACTGGAGGACTTTTATTTGCGCTATATTTACCTAAAACCAAGACACATTCAAGAAGAACTCACCCATGTTGAGGGGGAAGATTCATCTCAAAGACTTCCCCTATTAGATAGAAAGGTTCTTACTAAATTGGAAGATTGGATACTGAACATAGGGAATACGAGAGGTTGTTTTAATTAATATATGATTTTTTTTATCTCTATTGGTAGATGACGTTTTTATTGGGGCGCACTCTCTCACACAAATATTCTCCATTCCCTTGAACATTCACATCATCATATGATGGACTTAGATTGAAGGATGGAGCAAATTTAAAAACATGTTGGAATACCCCCTTCGGAGGGGAGAACCTTCGAGGATACTAAATATCCCATTCATTTTGTAGTCTCATACTCATATCCCCCTGCCTAGTTTTATCATGTCAATGTTTTATGTTTCTCTTGCTACAAAATTATTTCTGCAAAGCTACTTAGGCCATTCTCTTAGTTTTGGCATATTTAATTTTGTCTCTCCTAGTAGTCGGTTACGTCTATCCTCCTTGCAGAGAGTAAATTTTTGGATCTGGTCAAGTCTCCCTAGAGAGAGATTGATCTGAATATTTCAACTTATCTTGTAAATTCTAGTTTTGAAGGCAATTAAATTCAACATATATATATATATATATATATATATATATATATATATATATATATATATATATATAGATATTGCAAAATCTAGTTGATGTGTATCAACACCTATAAGTACAACATGACTAATTCCTCATTAAACAACCGATATAGTTAGTCATGCCATTTTTATAAGTTAAATACCAACAAATTTGAGAAATTTAGTTTAAGTGATGTATCTCTAAATCCCCAACATAAACTAATGAGACAAATGAGAGAGAGACATATACAATTCGTTAATGACTAAGTGAATATAAATTGGTAGATTTATTATTTATATGTAATTAAATTTTACTAGTGTAATATTTTTTATGTGTTTTATTACTCCCTATCATAACAAGGAATATAGAAATCATTTTTCAATCAACCCTTGCAATAAACTTAGTTGACTTTGTTAAATTTGTCGAATTTGTTATAGTTTATCATAATGTTCTATAAAATGAAATATTTATGACAATATTATAAATAAAGTAATTATTTTTTTTGTTTGGAAATGAAATTCTAATTTTTTGATTGGGTGGAAGACTTGAAAAGAGTAATTACCTGTGGTTAGACATGACAGGTAAAAAAACATAGAGAAATTATTTTTATTTCAAAAATACAAAAAAAAAACCAAGTGGCCTATGACAAGTGTGTGAGTATTTATGTGATAAAACGTATTTGAAAGTAATAATAAATAGAAGAACATGTATCTTGTGTTTTGTAGGACGAAATGAAATTGTGGTACAATGACATGTTTCTTTGAGCCTGTACATGTTCTTGTTAATAAAGATTATTATTTCAAGAAGAAAATTCATGATAAAATCTCTCTATCAGAGTTAATTAAAAGAAATATTTAGTTAAATTAAAGCTAAGTGACATTTTACTTGAGGTGTGGGAGTGAACATCAAAATTTAATTAAGGAAATTTGTATTCTATGCATTTAAGAACATTGACGATCAAATCATTGCTAATTTGTAACATTATTAACACACCTTGAACATTCAATATATCTCCTCGATTGCAAAATGGACATTTTGGGATTAATTGTATAGAACTCTATGTTAATAAGTGGAGTTTCATTTGCAGAGTGCATTGGTCATGTGACATTTTGCAAAGATCTGTGAAATTTGTTATGAGGTAGAGTTGTAGAAAAGTGTGTAGAATAAAAATACACAGATTAAATTTTGTGAAGTCGTTGTTGAAAAAAGAAAAATATAGAAGAGTGAAAGTGGTAAGCACATGTTTTTTTGTTTGCAAATTGTTTATTTTCAATGTGTTTCAAGTTGAATCATATTTTGCTGGTTTTTTGTACTTTTTGTTGTTATTGTATGTTTACACATGTTTGTTAGTTGGGAACCTAGTGTTGCTCGATTATAAATTTGCACTATGCATGAATTGGATAACATTTATTTGGTGATAGGCCCTTTGAGGGGAAATGAATTGATTCTCCTTTGCTTATATAGAAATATAGTTATCAAATTCATGTTTTCTCAATCCATCTGCTCGATGTGGTTAAGATGTTGGCTTTGCTATTATTGGTTATGTTGTTGTCAGATCTTTAGCTAGTACACAAAAGTATATAACATGATTTCTTTATTTATCAATAATTGTATTTGTTTGTTTGTATTTCAAGTTATATGGAATTCAGTTGAAATTTATAGAATATAGTCACAGTCTAAGTGACCATACTAGTAGGTTATGTTTTCTTCTTTTGATATGTCTTGTGATTGTTGTATGTTAGAAGTTCATGTTTTCTTAGATAATTGTGTTAGGGTTCGTAATATTTTCCGAAGCATGACACAATTTATGTATTGTTTGTATGCATTTGTTAGTTTGTTTCAAGTTACATAATGTGCATTTGTTTATGTGTTTGAAATTACATGTATTTGGTGGGCTTGCCAGTTTACTTCGGTGGAGTATGAAGCAACAATTTAGTTAGCAGTAGTATAGTAGCATAAAATATGAACCAATGCTTCAGTTAACATTAATACAATATAGTCTAGTGTAAGTGACCTTAGGAGTAGGTCTTATTCTTTGTTTTGATATGTGTGTTTTATGATTTATGTATGTTAGAAATTCATGTTTCCTTAGGTAATTGTCTTAGGGTTGGTAATATTTCTCGAAGTGGGAGGCACTTTATAAAAATTCTTTCAACGATTTCAATTTTATGTGTTATGTTTCCATTTGTGGTTGTGGATATGGCCACTGAGCAAATGATAGTGACCTAGTTGGTTTTAAGTAAGGAAGTTGAGGCAAGTTGAATGGACTAGGTCGAGTCTGTTCAACTTATAGGATGATATCAATCATAAAATTGTTTGGGACAAGTTAACAAGAAATAAATTTGAAATGCATGGATGACAGTAACTTGAAACTAATATGTGAAATTATTGTTGTATGTTTTCCAAGTCTAGCTATCTGGGTCAGATTTACAATATGATTGTATATTCAATATTTTCTTTTGCGTTCACCTTGTGGAGAGTAGTGGAACTTGTCCTTTTATGTCCATAGTTCTTGACATGTTTTAGTTCCACATATAGTCATGAACCACATTTAGTTGTGCATATTTTATCCATTTGATGTATATGAGTCACAATTAGCAACATAGCCATGCATATAATGTTAAGGGAAAAAATAGATAATATAGATTCATTTTTTTCTTTTTGACTTACCTTGTGTAGAGAAATGAAACTTACTCTTTTATATATACACTCTGGTGCACATTGCATTTCAGTTTGACATGTTTTTGTTTCATATATACTTTAACTGCAATTTTTTTTTTTTAATTATAAATTTGAAATGCATGAATGGCAATAACTTGAAAGTAATATCTGAAATTAGTAACCTTTTTTTTATGATTGCATTATTGTTGTATGTCTTCCAAGCCTAGGTATCTGGGTTGGATTTTACAATATGATTGTAGATTCAATATTTTCTTTTGGGTTCACCTTGTGCTTGGTAGTGGAACTTATTGTTTTATGCATGCACATGCACACATGTTTTAGTTCCGCATATAGTCATGAAAAACATTTCGGTATGCATATATTGTCCATTTGGCATACACAATATAGTCAGGACTGTAATATTAAGGAAAAAAATGGATAATATAAATTCAATATTTGCTTTTGGACTCAACTTATGCATAGTGAAACTTTACATTTAATTTTTGCTCTTTCACAGACATGCCTTTGTCGTGTACAAATTTCAGTTTGCAACACCCAACAATTTTAAACGATGCACCGTGAATTCATGGAAGGGAATTAGTCCAGTGTTGATGTGGTATGAAACTTTATGCTGCTATCATGTGACATCCCATAACTTTTCCACATGCCACCAATTTTTGGTCAGATCAATGTATATATGTAATTTGTTAATATTCTTCTACGGCAGGACTTGAGTTTATGTTAAATGACAAATTCTTGTCTATTGGATACTTTTAGTTCATGGCACTGAGTAATTTTAAATGACACACCATGAGTACATGTTGGAGAATTAGTCCCATGGTGATGTGGACTCAAACTCCATGCTGGGATCACATGTCACCTCATAACTCTGCCACATTCCACATATTTTCAGTCAAATTAACATATATAAATTTGTTATTGTTTAAGGCCAAAGTCCTTCCACTCCCACGACAGGGCTTGAGTCTTTGTTAAATGAAAAATTCTTGTTCGTTGGCTACTGTAAGTTCGCAATGCCTGATAATGTTTTCCAAGTGTAGGTAGATTCAATATTTGCATTTGGATACACGTTGTGTGGAGTAGTGGAATCATCCTCTTATGTCCACACTTCTGCACATGAATGAAAGTAACTAGAAACTAATATCTAAAATTATTTTATTTTTTTCATGAGTGCATTATTATTGTATGTTTTTGAAGTGTAGGTATTCGGGTCTCCTTTTACAATATGACTATTTATTAAATATTTTCTTTGAGCTCACCTTATGCGAAGCAGTGGAGCTTATTATTTTATGCCCCACTTCTACATATACTTTAGTGTAGAAATTATGGTGTAGATTTGTAACTGCTCATGAAGTCTTACATTAAAAATAACAAGACACAAACCTACTCTACTTCTCTGTGGAAGTTAATTAACAAACTAGAACCAAAGTTTGATACATTCAATAAATAATAACATACATGGACATAATATTTTTCTTAGGGAAAGAAATATGCTAAAAACCCCAATGATTTCTTACATTAATCTATTGAATAAAGATGTATTTGTTGGAAATAATACTGAGAGAGGGGGTGAATCAATATTAGAAATTTAACAATATTTCATTTCCATAAACAGATTTATATACGCTACTTCTGTTAATGAAACTTGCGTGTATATGCAACTGTGTTTAGACCAACCAGCATATACCTTGCAAACTTATAATTTAGTTAGTTGATCTTTAATTTGTCTATCATAACCATATAACCAGTAATCAGATGCAGTAAAAAAAATAGGCAATCACACACATGAACACAAGATATAAGGTGGAAACCCAATGTGGGTGAAAACCACTTGCTACAATCGTCTCTATCTTTCTTTAATAAGAAACTTCTTTTTAAAATTTTGTATTGGTGCAACCTTATACTAGTACGCAAGCTTCTACTTGCAAAAGGATACAACCTTCTCTCATTCTCCAACTTTTCCCGGAAGGGAGCTACAACCCCCTTAGCTCTTGTACTAGCTGATGTATTTACTAGTACGTAGATGCTGACCTACAGAAGGCTACAACCTTCTCTTTTCTTCTAGGGACCACGTTTCATAAATTTTCAGACTGGATCCATCAATAACATCAATCAAACATCAAATATATCTGCATCAATCAATCTCCTTTGTACCAACCAAAACTAAATCAAACAATCACTTTACTGAATGCTTTAACCAGAATACAATAACAGTAACCAGAACCCAATCCAGAACCCAGAACACTGCAACAACAAACAGAAGTAGCTAAAACATATTTTATGAGACGTACGATACTTCACTATGTCGAACCTACATTCATACGCTATTAAATGAAGGCAAACCTGCGTATACGCTTTTTTGAAATGTTGAACCAACGTGTATACGCGCCTTTGATATAATGAACCTGCATATAGATGTGTAAAAGATGATTTAACCTTTATAACTATTCAGACATCAGTTATACCCAGATCATCATATTTACAGATTACGACATTCGCCAATAAAAGATCAAAACCACACAAAGAAATTTCTCTTCAAACCTTAAGATCTTGACCCATCAATAGAACTTATCCTTCTTCAAGCACTTAGGTTCCTCCTTGATTCAGATCCAGCTATGCACCATAACCCAATGACCAGTATTCTAGATCTTGCTCTTCATTAGATATTCAATGCTTCAGTGCCATTGCCTAATGATCTGCTCCTCCTTTTATAGCCTTAGGCCTTACTCAATACCATGGTCCAAAACCACTTAGAACCACCACCTTGGACCAAATACCTGGGGTCAATACATCGAACAAGATACATTGAACCAATACTATGGATCACAATACCATGGACCAAATACCACAAACCAAAACCAAGTTTTCCAACATGTACACGCTTTTCCTTGCGTGAAAGTACGTGTATACGTATATGCACCTTTTGGTCTGCGACCCTGCGTGTATACGCAGTTTGGTCAAGGGGAACCTATGTATACCTCTTTTTCCTTCATTCTGTGATCCTAAACTGTGATCTGTCGTCTGAGTGAGTTGCCATCAAGGACAACACCTGTGTCATAGTGCCAAACCTGTGTCATAATGCCAATAATCTCCCCCTTTGGACTTGATGGAAACCCTAAGTCACTCTCCCCCTTTGTCATCAAGGGCAGAGGGTTATGCTCCCCCTAAGTACATGCTGAATTTTATAATATGTTGAAGTGTGTTGTTCATGCTCCCCCTGACTGTAAGCAAGGTCTGCAAAAAGATGTTCTACAAGAAGAAAATGACTCTATACATCATAAATGACCTTCCTATCACCAAAGACTCATACGTACATCCATCTCCCAACCAAGTGGGGACATACCAAGATTGACTCATCCACCCAACCAAGTGAGGATACGCCAAAAGTTTATACATGATAAAACAAGAACATTACATAATCCATCCTAGGCATTGTGGGGAAACAAAATAGGTCGTTACATGACCTTGATAATAAAAGATATACATAACATAGAGAGAAAATATCTAAAACAAGACTATCATAGTCATTAGAAACTATCATCAGCAACATCTATCAATCACCATCCAGACTAGCAACCATGATCTCCCTCTGTAGCAATTCCACCTGAATAAAAAACAAATTTAAAATTGTACCAAGATCTTCTAAGATAATGCCAACAATGCATTATTAGAAGTATATGCTCCCCCTGAACCTGTGCCAGATGATCACTGTCAGACCCATATCAGACTCTTTTCATCCTGAGTCTGGCCCACTAATATTCTTCAAACCAACATATACGCGGTTGTATCCATAGCGACCGACGTATGTACGCATATACGCTTCATGAAACTCACGTACAACTACTGTTCTCTGAAACAGATAAATGTCAACAGCAAGATGATTCATCAACTACTCCCATCTTCTGTCTGAGGTATTCAAATGTCTCTCTGGGCAGTGGTTTGGTGAATATATCAGACACCTGTTCCTTGGAGGGAACATACTCCAATTTGACCTTTTGTTCAAGCACTTGTTCCCAGAGAAAATGATATTTGATAGGTATGTGCTTGGTCTTGGAATGCATGACTGGATTCTTTGAAATACTGATTGCACTTGTATTATCACATAGAATAGAGATGGGTGGAGTACATGTGATTTGAATGTCTTGCAATGTTTGCATCATCCAAAGGAGTTGTGTGCAGCAAGATGCAACAACCACATATTCTGCTTCAGCTATAGATAATGCAATTGAACTTTGTTTCTTGCTGAACCAAGACACTAGTCTGGAACCCATATAGAATGCACCACCACTAGTGCTTTTTCTGTCATCCACGCTTCCTGCCCAATCTACATCTGTATATGCATGAAGTGTAAGATCTCTATCTCTAGGATACCATAAACCAAAGTTTTTTGTTCCTTGAAGATATTTGAAAATCCTTTTGACTGCCTGAAGGTGTGTTTCCTTTGGATTGGCTTGGAATCTCCCAACTATCAACATTGCATGCATGATATCTGGTCGGGTACGTGTTAGATACAACAGACTACCAATCATGGATCTGTAGGTTGGTTGATGTACTGCTATTGATTCATCATTTGCGCTAAGGTTGCATCCTGTTACCATATGGGTACATACTGGTTTAGAGTCTTCCATGCCATATTTCTTCAAGATCTGCTTGAGGTACTTGGTTTGTGATAGAAAAATACCATCTTTATTTTGTTGAACTTGTAAACCAAGAAAATATGTGAGCTCACCAAGCAAGGACATTTCAAATTCTTTCTGCATTACCAAAGCAAAGTTTTGACTCATGGCTTCTTCATTGCTACCAAAAATGATATCATCAACATACACAACAAGTATTAGCAATTTATCATTGTCAATTTGTATATATAGATTACTATCAGCTGATCCTTTTGAAAAACGTTGCTGATGAAAGTATTTCTCAAGACGATAATACCAGGCCCTGGAGCTTGTTTTAGACCATAGAGAGCCTTTCTGAGTATGCATACAAGTTTTGGATCATTTCCAAGGATGAATCCGTCTGGTTGCTCAATATGTACTTCTTCTTCTAGGTCTCCATTAAGAAAGGCAGATTTCACATCCATTTGATATATTTTGAACTTTTGAAAGCTAGAAAGAGAAAGGAACATTCTTATGGCTTCAAGTCTTGCAATAGGTGCAAAAGTTTCTTCAAAATCTATACCTTCTTGTTGAGCATACCCTTTACAAACAATTCTGGCCTTGTTTCTAATAACTTCTCGATTTTCATTCAATTATTTTTGAATATCCATTTGGTTCCTATGACATTCTTATCATTAAGTCTAGGAACCAATTCCCAAGTATTGTTCTTTTCAATCTGCTCAAGTTCTTCATTCATGGCCTTGACCCAACATTCATCTTTACATGCTTCATTTATATTTTGCGATTCGACGGAGGAAAGCAATGCTAGATAGCTTGAAGCTTCTGTAATAGTTCTTCTTGTCTGCACACCTGCCTTTTTCTGCCCCAAAATTTGAGTCTCTGGATGATTCTTCTGAACATACCTGGATGGAGTCTTTTCTTCTACCCTTATCTGTTCTTCTGGTGCCTCACTGGTTTCTTCTTCAGAATTAGTCTGATTTTATTTGGAAGGATAGTCCTCATCTTCTTCATAATCTTCAGTTTTTACCTGCTTCATCAACCACAACATCAACACTTTCAAAAAATTTCCCAAGTCTTTTATTATAACACTTATATCCTTTACTTCAGGAAGAGTAACCAAGGAGAATGCCTTCTTCTGCTCTAGGTTCAAACTTTCCAAGTTTTTCATCAGTCCTTTTGATGTAACATTTGCTTCCAAAAACTTTGAAGTATTTTATAGTAGGAGTCTTACCATGCCAAAGTTAATGTGGAGTTTGAGTGTTGTTTACCCAGACATTGATTTTGTAGAGAATAGTGACGTAAACAAATGCAGCTTCCCCCTGGAAGGTTGCAGGAGTTCCAGACTCATCTAGCATAGCATGAACCATTTGTTGAACAGTTTTGTTCATCCTTTCTACCACTCCATTTTGCAGAGGAGTTCTTGCGGTAGAGATTTCCCTTCTTATTCCATGTTCTTCACAAAAGTCGAATAATTCATCCGAGGTAAATTCCCCTCCTTGATCAGACCTGAGGCATTTGATTTTGCGATCTGATTCATTTTCAACCAAAGCTTTGAAGGCTTTGAACTTTTCGAATGCTTCGTCTTTATGCTTTAGAAGTCCTATCCAACACATTCTTGAAAAATCGTCAATGAACAATATAAAATATTCTTCTCCACGAGGTGAATTTTTCCTTGATGGTCCACATAAGTCAGTATGAACAAGTTCAAGAGGCTTACTAGCTGATCCTTCCTTTTCAGGGAAATGTGTTCTGGTTTGCTTACCAAATTGACATGATTTTCATATTGTATTTTCTGGAATGCGGATATCTGAAAGATCATGAACCGCCTGGTATCTGCATGCTTTTCTTATTTTAAGGAAGCTTAGATGCCCTAGTCTTCTGTGCCATAGCCAATGTTCATCATTTTTGCTTAGATAGCATTGTTGTTGTCCTCCCTTGAGTATGTGCATGTTGTTTGGAGTTCTTACACCTTTGATCACTATTTCTCCTGTATCAAGCTCACGAACAACACATCCATTTGATCGAAATACTACTTCATTTCCTTGATCACACATTTGACTGACACTTAATAGGTTATGCTTTAGACCATCAACATACATAACATTCCCAAATTTAGCCTTTTCTTTTAAGAGAACAGAACCTTTACCTTTTATGACTATAGTAGTGTCATTACCAAATGAGACCTTCTTTTCCTTTTCTAAGGCATTATATGACTGAAGTTTTTCTTTATCACCTGTCATGTGTTTTGAGCATCCACTGTCGATATACCACTGATTTTCTTATCCTTCTGCATACAAGGCTATTCCACATCTTTCTGTTTGTGGTTCTTTCTTTCTGCATGTTTTGGGACCCAATGAAGCTTACTCCTTCTGAGATGTTTGCCGAAATTTACTCCTGCATTCAAAATCTTCATGACCAAAGTTGTTACAGATAGAGCATTCTATTTCATTTTCAAGAGCAGAAAAGTTATTGTAGGTCCTTTTCATGATCCCAGTCACATTCCTTTGATTTCATGCTTCTCTAGTCATGATGGTCTTGTAAGCAACACATTGAGCAACTTTGTGTCCAAAGTTATGACATGAAAAACATTGGCCATTAAATAAATTCTTGTGATTATCAAATCTACTGACCTGACGATTTTAGTTTCTATTGACATTCATTCTTGAAGCAAATTGAGACTGATTTACCTGTGGTTGGTTATAGCTTCTGTTCATCCTTGAAGTAGATTGAACCCGATTTACCTGATGATCTGCTTTATGCCTTTGTTGATGATTGTCAACCTATTCACTTCTCCTTGCTGCATCAAGATAGCTTTTGGAGATTGATGGATTTTGTGCTTTAGATGTTTCTTCAGTATATCCAAGACCTGTCTTTATCAGAGGAGAACGTTGCACTTTGATAATTTCATCTAAAGTTTCTGATCCTTTCGCAAATCTAAGATTGAGAGCTTTTGTTTTCTCAATATCTTTTCTTAGACCCACAATTTCACATTCTAACTTTTCATTATGTTTTTCCCTTTCAGCAAGTTGGAATGTCAGAGTATCTATAATCATACTCTTTTCTTCTAAATAGATTTTAAGTTTCGAAATTTCTTCATAAAGACCATCTTCATCTAAAGCATCCAAGAAATCATCATCTTCAAAAGCCATTAAAAGTCTATAATCATTACCATATTCATCTTCATCACTATTTGATAAACCATCGCTATCTTCATGCCTATAGTAGCTCTTATTACGTACATTCTGTTTTCTATTCCATTTTGTCGGTTCCTTACCTTTATCAAGCTTATCTTTATGAGGACATTTGGCTGCATAATGACCGACTCTTCCACAAGCAAAGCATTTGAAAGGTAGTTTACCTTTGAATCTTCCAGAACCTCGTTGAAGGTTTTTGACAAAGTTTGCTTCTTCCTCTCCTTCTGAAATGTGTCCTAATTCATTGAGATCTTCTCTTCTTGAAGCCTTGAATGCAACTTTTCTCATATTTGATGGACCTCCTTTTCTCATTTCAACAGCTATTAGGATTATGTGCAGCTGTGTCATAGTCATATTCTGAAGATCCTGCTTTTCTTCTATGGCAAAAACTTTTGATTCAAACTTAGAAGACAAGGATCTCAAAACCTTTTCAACTAAAGTAACTTCTTTTATCTCTTCACCCAAGTTTTTCATGCGATTAACAATCTCATCTATACGTAGGAAGTAATGAGCTACACTTTCGTCATTGTGCATTTTGAGAGTTTCATATTGAATTCTAAGAGATTGTAGTTTTGCACGTTTTACCTTATTGTCTCCTTCATAGCTTAGAATGATCTTGTCCCATATTTCTTTGGCAGTTTTGAGCTGCATAACCTTGATAAATTTTGATTGTGATAGACTCCCCAATAGTGTATTGACAACCTTGGCATTTGTTTCATATTGCTTTTTACCTGCCATATTTGTAGGAATTGCTGATGGAAATGTATATCCTCCTTCCATGATTTCCCAAACATCTGTTCTAAGAGATTGAAGATAAGTTGTGGTTCTTACCTTCCAATAAACGAAGTCGCTCCCATCAAATATTGGTGGTCTAATGGATCCCTCTCTTTCATAGCTGCCCATGATGATAGATCTTCCTTCAAGCGATCAAGCTTCTTCTGAAGGACCCACTCTGATACCAATTGTTGGAAATAATACTGAGGGGGGGGGGGTGAATCAGTATTAGCAATTTAACAATATTTAATTTCCATAAGCATATTTATATACGCTACTTCTGTTAATGAAACTTGCGTGTATATGCAACTGTGTTTAGAGTAGCCAATGTACATACCTTGCAAACTTATAATTTAGTTAGTTGATCTTTAATCTGTGTATCAGAACCATATAACCAATAATCAGATGCAGTAAACAGAACAGAAAATCACACACATGAACACAAGATATAAGGTGGAAACCCAATGTGGGTGAAAACCACCTGCTGCAATCATCTCTATCTTTCTTTAATAAGAATCTTCTTTTTACAAATTTTGTACTGGTGCAGCCTTATACTAGTACACAGGCTTATACCTGCAGAAGGCTACAACCTTCTCTCATTCTCTAGCTTTTCCTGGAAGGGAGCTACAACTCCCTTATCTCTTGTACTAGTTGATGTATTTACTAGTATGTAGGTGCTGACCTACAGAAGGCTACAACCTTCTCTTTTCTTCCAGGGACCACGTTTCATAAATTTTCAGACTGGATCCATTAATAACATCAATCAAACATCAAATATATCTGCATCAACCAATCTCTTTTGTACCAACCAAAACTGAATCAAACAATCACTTTACTGAATGCTTTAACCAGAATACAATAACAATAACTATAACCTAATCCAAAACCCATAACACTGCAACAGCAAACAGAAGTAGCTAAAACATATTTTATGAGATGTACGCTACTTCACTATGTCGAACCTACATTCATATGCTGTTAAATGAAGGCAAACCTGTGTATATGCTGTTTTGAAATGCCGAACCAGCGTGTATACATGCCTTTGATATAGTGAACCTGCATACAGATCTGTAAAAGATTATTTAACCTTTACAACTATTCAGACATCAGTTATACCTAGATCATCAAATTTACAGATTACGACATGCTCCAATAAAAGATCAAAACCACACAAAGATATTTCTCTTCAAGCCTTAAGATCTTGACCCATCAATAGAACTTATCCTTCTTCAGGCGCTCAGGTTCCTCCTTGATTCAGATCTAGCTATGCACCATAACCCAATGACCAATATTCTAGATCTTGCTCTTCATTAGATATTCAATGCTTCATTGCCATTGCCTAATGATCTCCTCCTCCTTTTATAGTCTTAGACCTTACTCAATACCATGGTCCAAAAGCACTTAGAACCAATACCTTGGACCAAATACCTGGGGTCAATACGTCGGACAAGATACCTTGGACCAATATTATGGATCACAATACCATGGGCCAAAACCCAGTTTTCCAACATGTACGCACTTTTCCTTGCATGAAAGTGCGTGTATATGTATATGTGCCTTTTGGTCTGCGACCCCGCGTGTATACGCGGTTTGGTCAAGAGGAACCTACGTATACCTCTTTTTCCTTCATTCTGTGATCCTGAACTGTGATCTGTCATCTGAGTGAATTACCATCAAGGACAACACCTGTGTCATAGCGCCAAACCTGTGTCATAATGCCAACAATATTACATTTTCTTTTCTCAACTGAGCACAACCTGTAAGTGAATAACCTATCTCTTCTGGTGGGATCTTAAGCTCCCTCTCAAGATAGCACCGCATAACTTTCTCCTCATCAAATTTTACATCCCTTCACAAAAATTGATATTTTGAGGGATGGAAAGTACACACGGTAGTACTATGGAGCTTTTTTGTAACCCACAAATACCACCAACTCTATTTTCATCTCAATCTTCTTCCTTGATTCTTTGGAGACATGGTAGTAAACAAAGGCTCCAAAAATACTAAAGTGTGACACATATGGCTTCCTCTTCGAGAAAGCCTCCTTCGATGTAATCATGCCAAGAATCTGATGGGGACTTAGGTTCTGCAAATAGATTTCTATGTTGCATGCCTCAACCCACAAATGCAAAGGTAAGCCTTAGTCATTCAACATCACCTTTGTTTCTCCCACAATGCTACGGTTCTTTATCTAAACCACCCCATTTTTCTATTGTTTGTGAGGTGTTGTCAACTCTTGTCAAATGTCTTCTTTTGCACATAAATTTTTAAATTCATTCAACACATACTCACCTCCATAATCGCTCATGAGATCCTTCACCTTCTTGTCAGTTCCTTTCTCAACTAGTGCCTTGAATTCTATGAACTTAGAGAATGTCTCATTTCTCTTCCGCATGAAGAATATCCAACACTTCTGTGAGAAGTCATCAATAAAAATTAAAAAATATTTGTCCTACCATGGAGGCTATCAAGAAAGGTCCATAGACATTAAAGTGGAACCTTGCTAAGAATGCATGTGTTTTATTGTCCCGATCATGGAGTTTGGATTTTGTGTACTACCCCAAGGTACATCCTTTGCATACATCCTATTTCTCAAGTGCTCCTTTAGGTAGGCCAATGGTTATTTGCTGTATAATATTTAAGGTGCCATGATGCAAATGGCCAAGTATTTTGTTCCAAAGTTCACCAACATTGTGACCTTGCACTTTCTCTGCCTTAGTGCTTAATGCAACACAACCTTCCACATCTAGCTTATATAGGTTCTTTGCATGAACCCCAATCTCCTTCACTTGTCCTGTGGCTATATGCATTAGGAATGATTTTCCTTTGCTAAAGATCACATCATAATCACGGTCTTCCAAAACTACAATAGAGATGAGATTTTTCTTTAGGCTCAAAATGAACATGACGTCCTTGAGACTAAGAGGGGTGCCTGACTTCCTCTGAAAGGTGACTGTACCAATCTTGGTCATGCTGTAGATTTCGCCATCCCCTAGCCCGATGTGCATATGGATATCTTTCTCCTTCATGTCACTAAAAAAATATCTACAACTTGTCATGTGGAATGGGGCACCTGAGTCCAAGTACCATACGCTCCCCATCATTGTGCTAGCCATGCAAGTGATAAAGGTAAATTGAAGCTCAAACTGTGAAGCCAAGGCTTCACTTTCTTCTCCTCATGAGGTCTTCTTTCTTGATTTTTTGTCTGGACACTTCATGGCATAGTGCCTGAATTCATGACAATGGAAGCCTTTAATTTTTGACAAATATTTTTTCTTGCCCCTTGGCTAGATTCAGGTTTAGTTTGAAATTTCTTCCCTTTTCTTTTCTTTCCCTTTCAATCCAATGCAAATTTTACTTCATCCTTGCCCTTGGATGAAGTCCCATCTCTGGTATTTCACCTTGTTTCCTCATGTACCAAATCAGACCATAAGCATTCCTAATTTGGTAGTTCCCCCCCCCGTCCACTGAATCTTAATAGCTATAATAACTCTTGGGAAGGCATACAAGGGATAATATTACCAAGTCATCCTTTGAAATAGTAACACCAACTCCTGCAAGCTCATCACAAACTTGTGTGGACCTGCTCAGATACTGCAGGATAGTGTCATTCTTCTGCATCTTGATATTTCGAAGTTTATCCTTGAGCACCAGTTTCCTGTGGCCATTGCTATTCTCAAACATATATGTCATTTCCCACCACATTGTATAATGATTTTCTTTGCATGGAGATAGGTGAAAATGTGGTCTCATATGCCCTCCAATAATATTCTCCTCACCTTGGCTACATATTTCTTCCGCTGAGCAGGGTTTTGGGCATCAAATTTTGCTAGTTTTGCAACATATCTCTTGATGTATTATGGCACTACATTGTCATCAAATACCACCTCCATGCAATCCAACCATACGATGAAATTAGAGATGCCTTCCAAGGCATACTCTAACCTCATCTCATTGAAGGTCATATTCTCAACTCTGAAGAAATCCTACTACACTGAAATGAAAATTTGAACCTTAGAAACAATTTTGAAATTCTTTCCACTAATGTGAATTCTGCTCTAATACCATGTAGAAATTATGGTGTATATTTTCAACTGATCCTAAAGTTTTAATCAAAATTACAAGAAACAAACCTATTGTACTGCTCTACAGAAGTTAATTCACAATTTAGAGCAAAAATTTCATACATGCAATAGGAAATAACACACATGCACACAATATTTTTCCCGGGGAAAACAATATGCTAAAAACCTGTTGGCTTATATGGGCCTGACCCAAGTTCAGAAGAATTATTTGGCCAAAAAATCCCGCAACTACCAGCCCTTTCGGTAATAGTCCGCGGAGCGCAGACTGAGGTCTCACCTGAGGTAGCAGGGGATGGTGCTAAAACCAAGTTTCTGCACCCCTAGGATGTCTAGATGTGATCTGGAGGGTTTGCGCACCGTTTCACAGTGTCGCGCTGGCCTGTTTCATGCAGATCCAAACCCTAAACAATTTTTACTAGTTACTAGCATGCTATTCATAGATCTAATCTTATTTGATGAAGTATTACTTAGAAGGATATTTAAGCAAACATTTATTAGTTATACTTAGTTCGCATACTTAGATTAAACACAGATTCACATGTATTTAAAATGTAAGCATATGCGCATAGATCAATTAGTGAAATCCACTATATAAAAATCTAGATCTGCGATACTTCAGATTAACAAAGAATTATCAAAGCAACTTATCTTTATTTACTTTCTTCACCAATACATCCAGATCTGCCCTACGCAATCAACTGCAGGGGTCTGGGCACACAGCTGCGAACTCTTCCAGGCCTCTACGCACACAACTGCAGAGCCTCTATCCACTACCCACACCCTCGACTCAGACTTACAGATGCTTACAGACTTCTTCCTTCAAAAACCCATTACAATTCAGATCCAAGATCATATCCCAAACTTAGCTACTCTACCCATAGAGCCTTGCTCTATTTATACCTTTACATGAACCACGATCCATGAGTGGGTTGACTTCACTTTCATTTCTTTACATTATTTTTGGCAGACTACCCCTTTGACTTTGACTTATTACAATTTGTGCTCCGTGCATCTTGCGGAGTCTTAACACTACTTTTACCCAAAATTGTGGGCTTCGCGCCCCATGACTGTTGCGCGGGGATTCTGCTACCCAATAAAACCCAATGCCTTCTTGCATTAATATGATGAATAGAGATGTATTACATTTTCTTTTCTCAATTAAGAACAACCTGCAAGTGAATAACCTATCTCTCTGCTCATTGAGAAGCTCTAACCAAAAATTAGTCAAACTTTTCCTCTTCTTGAGCCCCTATTTCCTTGCACAATTCCTTGAGAAATTATGCCCCTATTATTTAGGAATTTCTCCAAAATGGATTGCACAATTCCCAAGTCTGATCATATGACTTCATGCAACACCTGTACACTCAATACTGGTCTACGATTGATGTTACACTGCCTTGGAATTCCACCACAGCTTGGGAACTCAAATTCTCTAAATGCACTAGCTATTTTTCCTAATTGATTAGTTAACTGGATGATCATTAAGTTTCACTGAAGTCCCACTACACAACTGACCTTCCACTGGTTCCTCCAATAGTTGGAACTAGTTTAACTGAAAACAACTTGAGATAACTAACCTTGGTTGCTACGAATTAGCAATAACACATGCTTAACTAAACTCTAACTCCTCCAACTCGAATTTATTGAGTAAACTGGGTGACACAAGCCATGTCACACAAGTTAAATACATCAAATTTGTATGATGATGTGAAAATTAAAATTGTTGGACACCTAATCCTCTAAGGGTTGGTGTGGAAGCTTAATAGTCTAAGGAAGTCCAAGAGACCTTGGAATACGAAACCAAAGGTCATATGAATGTACTATAAATGTATATCATTTGTTAATAATAGACATACTCTCATGCTTATCTTTAATATTTTGTTGCTGCCATGTATGTGTTTAACATGGTATCAGAGTGGGCATACTCCTGCCTTGCTCATATTTGAGCCACTTATTTTATGGCCTTTCTGTGTAGGTCATTTATTCCATCAGTTCTGAATTTCATGAATGTTTTCTCAGCTAAATTATAGCTCAAACCTCTGCCATTGTTCCATTATTTGTAGGTTATCGAATATGATTAATTCATTCACTGCATTCTAACGCCTAGTCTCATTCACTGCATTGTAAAACCTATGCTTCGCTCTCCATAATCATCCATAATTTCAGACTAAACTGTGAAGCCTTGTATATTCAACCACTGAATTCTACCAAAACTAGTTTCAATGCTTGTTGGAGAAGAAGAAAAAGTTGCATGGGAATAAAAAGCGTCAAATATTGGAAGAAAAAGAACATTGGATACCGCCATGATCTTAATGGAATGCCAATCCCCGCTAAGAATGAACCACTACATCCATGACCATGAGAAATGGTGAAAACACTCCTCCTGGTGCTAGAAGCAGAAGAATTTTGACATCTTCACTTTGAGGAAAGAAATGATATTCAACATTGTCATAGAAGGAATGAAGGGAATGAGCTAGGCAAAGGAATTGGGAGCGATAAAAAAAAAATGGTAAGGGTTCTGAGTAATTTCACTGTAATTCTCTCATAGCTACATAGGTCAATTGTATAAATACTGAAGGGAGTAAAAAGGTCAGACAAACTGTTGTAATCGAGCTGAGAGGGCAAAGACTCTGTAATTTCCATTTTATTGTATATCATAGTCAATTAATATTAATGATTAATATTGAGCTTAAGCATCTTTATTAAAATATGAATTAAGCATGTCGGTAGTATTCGGTAAGTGGTAAGCGGTATCTCATGTGCCCTAAAGGCTGGAAATGGTATTCCTAAATTTCATGTGATTAACCTTAGCAGTCGACATGTAGCATGAGAAAACCACTTTTCTCGCGTGCTCTTGACTAGATATCGGTCGTGCAAGATTTCACACAAGATTTCACAACAGCCATTCGATTGGACGGGTCCCATCGATGTTGGAGATCGTACGAGTTAGTTGGTGAGTGGAAGACGTGATATTTGTTGGATCTAGAGAAGTGAGATCAATGGCGTGGATTGAATCACTTGATAAAAGGAGAAGTCAACAAGGGATTGATAGTGATTGGTCAAACAAGTGGGACCCTCAGGGGAAAATAACATGCTGCAGATAGAATTTTTATTATTGTGTGCATGCCTATTTCATACTGCACACTGTTCGGCTGACCTCTCTCAGCTAGATTTGTGCTGGAGGTTGAACGCTGTGCATTGAAACCAAAACTGGCACGCCATTTGTTATTACCATGGATATGCACAATTATTGTAGTTGCAATATATTTGTTTAACGCCATACCATTTCTATGCATTACCATACCTCCTCCCACTATAAAAAACTCTTGACGTTCCTCAATTCCATCTTTGGATTCTCTGCCTCCACCGGCAGCTCTTTTAATGCTATATGCACAATTATTACCTCCAAACGCTACCACTCTCCATCCAGTCAGAACATTGTCTCCATATATAATGTTGTCTCCCCATATATAACATTGGTATATATACAAGGTTGTTTGACTTCGACATCTACTCCAGCATTTGGGAGAAGCACAACATTTGGAAGCACTCCATCTCCTTTTGGTCAGAGTTTGGCTTTTGGAGCTTAGTCAACAAGTCCAACATTTGGTAGCTCAAGATTTGGACAAACTACCTTTGGTGGACAAGGCGGAGGTAGTAGAGTGGCATCGTATACAAGTACAAATGAGGCAAAGTCAAGTCGCACACGGAAGGTCAATGATGTAGAAAGAATTAAAAAAAAAAGAACAGGAACCATTGGATTGGCCATATCAACAGGCAAGATTGATAGAATAGGATCGAGAGAGATCTTATCGTGCAAAATAAAGTCAAGAAGTGAAGGGATCAGATTAAGTCACGTGACAGCATAATAATGGAGTGGTCTATGAAAGAAGTAAGTAGTATCTCATGCGGCCTCAAAATGGTAAATGGTATTTTACAAATTCACGTGATTAACTTGAGGGGTTGACATGTAGCACACCCAAAACAATTTTTCTCGCATGCTTTTAGAGTATTAACTATCATGCTTCTTATCGCGCGATATGGCGCGATCACCTTTGGATTGAGGTAGGAGAAATAAACGGTGGAGATTGGCCAGGCTAGTTGGTGTGAGTTATTGCGCAATAATTGTCAGATTGAGGAATGAGATCGACAGTGAAGATTTAATGCACTAAGGAGAGCATCGATATATGTGCAAAGGTTTGTGGAATGGAAGAAAGGTAAGGTTTAAGTGTGGTTTATGAAATATTTCTATTATATGGGAATTATAATAGAAATAAGCAGGATTAATGTATTATGGTTTAATTTGAGTTTTAACCAAAGTCTAAAATCCATGGTGTGGTTAATATGTGTGGGTAATAAGAATTAACCAAAGATTATGAAGGATTTATAAGGTTTCGCTCAAAGGTTTATAAAGGTCTAGACTTTGGATAGTTAAAGAAAACGTTTCTGCATAGAGTTTATTAAAGGAGCATTAAACCTTAACTTGTGAAGATCGTGTATACTCCCGTGAAAGCTTTGTGCATTGATGAATTCTTATGCTGTGAGTACATGTTGTTGGACACAACTACTCTTTCAGCTGGAGATAGCTTTGATGAGCTAATGAGATTGGGTGCTAGAACTTGGTCTATTGCAAATGTTATTACTTAGATTGTCAATGTCGGCTTTGTTGTGTGTCAGATCTGTGCATACTTATTTATAAAGATGAATGCATCTGTGAATCTTGAAAGAAAATATGTTTTTTAAGTAGGCTCTAGAACTATCAGACAAATCTCATTTGCAAAGAAAGTAGAAGATTGGCTCTTCTTTTGCACAGTGTGAATAATTTGAGAAGTAAGCGAATGAAAGCATCATTTGCTGCATTGAAATTAGTACTGGGTTGTCTGCTATAGTGACTTGGTGATATTGGTACCCTACTATTCATCTAATAGTTGCATCTATTTATCATTTTATAGGCCAATTTGTGGTTGAATATAACATCATTTCTCTCATTATATTGGTTTGAAATGGATTGAGTGGATGATGTATTAAAACTACTAAATAATTTAATACATTCGACTGTTGATGAGATGGTTAAAATCAACAAAACCTCTCTTTCCACTATGAAAATTTGTCCCCAAAATGTACAAGAGAATATTGAGTTTTTGTAGCTTGAGATGAAACTACAAAAAGAAGAGCTACAACATCGTAAGCACCATTTTGTTCAGAACATTGAGATAAACTCCCATCAGCAGCAAGTCAATATTGTTGAAGTTAATCTAGATTTAGTACCCAATGAATCAGCAGTTGTACATGCAGATGCAAAAATTCAGTTTGCACTTCCCAAGTTGGTCATAAGACCTTGGGAAGAGCTTGCCCATAACAAGCACAAAACTGGTCTTGGATATGACAAGGACGTGTCCTTTCCTATTCCAGATTACTCCAATCCCATTCACTTTTAGAGTGCTGGATTCCTTCATGATAGTTCACCTCTAGCTGTTCTAGATTCTGCTCTTCTTCCAGAGCAACAACAACAGATTGTTAAATTCCAAAATTGTGACCGAGTTGGCCACATGAAAGATCATTGTTTTGATCTTCATCCATGTAAGAACTGTCATAAAACCAGTCATTCTTCAAACAAATGCTTCAGAAACAAACCTCCTGCAAGAAAAAAGATTCATCTTGGATGGATCACTTCTTGACAATGGGCATCAACAACCAAGAAGATATTTCATTCATATGTCAAAACTTGTTCTAGAGTATTGAATATTCTTGTAGTTGAGTTTTCTCCATCATCTCACCTTGTATCTGATAGGTGGGGAAATGATGGTCATCTACAAGCTTCAAAGCCACATCAAGCAAGCCTGAGCCACAACCTGCCATATCAAATTCTAAGTTGTAGCCAGAGACAAATATGCCCATGAGCATGCCTTTAGTTGGTGATTCATCTTCAAAGAATTGGAGACACTTCCTCTAGCAGAAGACTTCATCTTCTTGCTAGTTTTGGAAGAGTTCTAGGAATTGCATTAAGCATTCCAGAGTTGTTGGTAATTCTTAAACCATCACAGGTTGAGACCTCCCTTTTCAGGTTGAGCTTCTTCCTTTTATGCGGGGTGAGACCTCCCTTTCATGGTTGAAGGTTTCCCTCTTCAAAACATCAGGAGAACTTCCTCTAGCAGAAGACCTGAGCTTCATGCAAAACTTGGAAGAGTTCTGGGAATTTCACTAAGAATTCCAGTGTTGGTGGTCATCCTTAAACCACCTCCCTTATACCAACATTTTATAGAGAACATTCAGCCTAGTGTTGCCATGCATTTTTGCACATTTTTTATTACAGCTCTCTTCTTGGACTCATACATAACCCTTTGGATTAAGGGGGGGAATGTTGGACACCTAATCCTCTAAGGTTTGGTGTGGAATCTGAATAGTCTAAGGAAGTCCAAGAGACCTTGGAATACGAAACCAAAGGTCATATGAATGTACTAGAAATGTATATCATTTGTTAATAATAGACATACTCTCATGCTTATCTTTAATATTTTGTTTCTGCCATGTATGTGTTTAACAAAACATTTCTCAATTTAATCAAGGAAAATCAAATTGAGAATTTCTTGCTGCATTTTTCAACATTTAGTTTTGCACGTCTTTGTTCCACATAGATTTCAATTCCACGTGTCTTTCTTCCATATAGACTTTAACTAGTATAATCTTGTATGTTAGAGATCCATGTATTCTTAAGTAATTTCATTAGACTTGGTACTATTTTCCAAAGTGGGAGACTTAGTTCACATGTTCGAGGAACATAGTTTATAAAACTTCTGTGACGGGGTGTCACACATCTTGACTTTTGCAACTTTGTACATATTTATGTGTCCACAACCTTTTCTATATTTTATTTATTAAAAAACCCAAGTTATATAAGTATTCAAACCAAATTATATAATTTGTAGTTCAAGGAATCCTGACATTGACACAAGGAAAAAATGTCTTATTTTATCTTACGTGAATGAAAGACAAGATATTCTGTTGAACGTTATCACTAGTTGAGATTCCTATTCAAAATTAATAAGAGAGTTAGAATGGCATTAAACAATGGCATAACTATGAAACAACTTTGTCCTTATTATAATTTAAATTTGTGGTGTGGGACAAGCATGTGCAGAGGGAAGCTTAAATCTTTATTATACATATTTTCCTTCGCAAACATTCCTCTCCACACATTTTTATTTTGCACATTCAAGTGTTGATTTTGTATGAAAAAAACAAGTGTTTCATTTAGCTTAGTTTATGATAAATAATTTTGAATTGATACGTTCTAAATAAATTCAAAAATATTAAAGTTCATAATTCTAAATACTTAGTTGAGTAGCTAGCATAATCATTCATCGATAACCTTATTATATAAATTGATGCAAAACGTTGGGTAGACCATTGACCCATCAACCCTGACATCGACCACGAACCATGAACGAAAAACATTACAAAAGGATTTTATTTAACATAAATATTAAATTAGAATAAAAAACAATTTATACATATATCCAACAAGGTAAAAACATCATGCAATATACAAAAATTATAAAAAGGACAAGCTAATGACAAATATGTGGATCACAATCTAATAAAAAATACGTAACTTTATAATCGTATGTTTTCCAAGTGTAGGTAGATTCAATATCTTCTTTTGATTTCACCTTGTGCGAAGCAGTGGAACTTATTCTTTTATGTCCATACTTCTACACATGTTTTAGTTCATTTGATGCAAATGTAGGAATGATAATAACTTGAAACTAATATATGAAATTATTCATTTTTTCATGATTGCATTATTACTGTATGTTTTCCAAGTGTAGGTATCTGGGATTCCTTTTAGAATATGATTATATATTCAATATTTTCTTTGATTTTAGCTTGTGCTTATGCTTTTATGTCACACTTCTGCATATAATTTAGTTTTGCATGTCTTTGTTGCACACATATTTAAGTTCCACATGTCTTTCTTTCGTATAGACTTTAACAGTGGAAAAAATTTAGCTAGTATAATCTTGTATGTTAGATAGCCATGAATTCTTAGGTAATTGCGTTAGACTTTGTAAGATTTTTTGAAGTAGGAGACTTAGTTCATGAGTCTAAGGAACATAGTTTATAAAAAATTAATGACGAGATGTCAATTTTTAAGTTATGTATCATTAGACTTTCCCTTTCCCATCTCTCAATTCCTGTTGACTATAACCCAATGTGTTATTGTAAAGGCGTAAGTTCTTATAGGTAGTCGTGCACTGGGGCATGAATCTTTTTGTTAAATGATGCAAATGAGAAAATTTGAAATGATTCCTCTATGATACCCATATAAATAGCAACATTACATCCTTTTAACATTAGATATGCATGACTCAAGTACATTAGTGACATGCCTAAGTGTTGTAGCAGCTACAACCACCCTCCAAAATTTTTCCTTAGCTTCGTTTGGGAGCCTCCCTACCAACCTTTCACAACATCATGTCTTGCTTCGTCAAGTACACAAGCTTCAATGATTTTTTTACAAAAAGACAGCTTGTCCATCAAAACTTGTTGCACTCCCCTCACAGGTTGTTCTCTTGGACTTGGTCCAGCAGTAGGCTGAGCAACTCCCTCAAAAAATTGCGCAATTCTGGAGGGAAACTAGCCTTCCCTCCAGAATTTGCGCAATTTTGTTGGCAACCTAATAGGATCCAAAATTGGGTAATTTTTCCAGTCAGGCCTCATCCAAAAATTATGCAATTCTTCCCAGCAGGGCTGCTCAGCCCAAGAATTGTGCAATCCTGGGCAGCAGTCAGCTGCTCTACCCAAAAATTGCACAAATCTCCTAGGCACCCTGTTAGAGTCGGTCTAGTCAGTCCTCTGTCAGAGATCAAAACTCTTTATGAATTTCATTTTTAGGTGTCCTGCTCCATTCACTCAGCTGCATTCCGCAAGGGGCATGCCATGATCTGACGGAGGAAGTCATGCTAGTCATTTCCCCTCATGTCTGGCTCCTGCTGGCTTATGTCTTTGTGTCAAATAATCAAAAAGTCCATAACAGTCAAGGTCTGGTCCTTTAAAAGACAAAAGTCATTTTTGGTCATTAGGTCTAGGGATTGATCAATGTGGTCTTTAATATGTCCAGTAAAGCCATGAAGGCCAGAGGGATGCTCTTGCGAAGTAATGATCCACAGATTTCCATCATCTTATTGATAAAATTTGACGGCTCTTCAAAACTCTGTTTTGAAGAAAAGTCAAACAGTGCTATTGGTGACAAAATTTTCAAAAAGGGTTGACAATTGATTTCTTCAGGTGCAGTCATGGTTTCCGTGGCCAAGTGATCTGTCATGCAATCCCTGCAAAAAGTGTCGAAAATTTCATTGTTTGAGCCCAAAATTCGTAGAAAAGGTGAAAATCAGGGTTATATTAAAGTCAGTGAAAAGGTGTTGAATAGGACATTTGGAAAGTGGGTTTTTTGAAAAAGTTAATTTAAAACATGACCTTCAAGGCTATATATACAAGTTTTCATCAAAATCAAACGCATTGTGCTAATACAAGCCTTGGAGAAACGTTGCAAGGGGTGTGAGTGTGCATCGCGAGTGTTTGAGGGAGTTGGAGACAGTTTGAAGGCGCGCTGCGCACACAGGCAAGAGCGCGGCGCACTCACCGGGCGCGGCGCACACAAAGCCCGCCCATAGTTCAAAATTACCACTTGCATGGCGCACTGGTCTTTGCGCGCGGTGCACAGGGATAAAGCGCCCAGAACCTACCAAATCCACTCAAATTTTTTGTGGAGCTCTTCTATTTGCAAGGTAGGCTACCTAAGTTCAATTGTGCACCAATTTTTATGGGTAATATGATGATTTTATGCCTGTAATAAAATGCAAAAATTTTTCATAAAGCAAACACAAAGAAGACACCAAAGAAAACCATTATGCTAGGGTTTGTGCTGCAATGATATTGCTGCCAAGGTTATTCTTCCTACCCTACCCCTGTTCCTTATTCCCCTATGCCATTGTCCCCATAATCACTACCCTAACACTACCAAAATCATACTCCCTTTCCCCTCTTCCTATTGCTAAATAAATCCCAAACCCTACCTTACAAACCCTAAAACCTTACCTTGCCAAAAACACAAAACCTACCCTATCAAAATACCCCAAAACCCCCTATATATCCCTAAACAAAATTCTCCTATAAACCCTTATTCCCATTATATTATCCCCCTCCTAATACTCCCTTTTTAATTGTCCCCTTGGTGGCAGATTGTCAAAGCAACCTCCAGCTTCACTATAATCAAAGGGCAGCCTAAATTCAGTTTACAAAACAGCAGTCATGGCATCCAAGGTTTCATCATAATATGAGGAGTGGACCCACAGTGATACAGCTTTAGGAGAACAGGCCCCCAGGAGACATCACCGGAGTGGCAAACATGTTAGAGATGAGCCAAACACCCTCACCGAGTTGCAGGCATGCCCTCTTGCTATGTCATGTTTCTAGCACTTAGCATGTTTTGAATTTTGTTAGAGGGTGGCAAACGTCAGAATTCATCATGAGTTGGCCCGTCTTTTTGCACTTCACCTACATGGAGGACAGTCTATCTTGGCTGGGGTCACTTTCACATTGACACTCGAAACCATATCAGTGGCAACAGGCATACCAAACATTGGAGAACAGTGGCATAAGAAAAAGAAGGTGGAGAGGCATCATTATGAGCCTTACATTAAGGCCAGTTGTTTGAGTCAGCTTACAATAGTTTTCCCATTCATATTTTTGAGAGATGAGTATGCTCCGCTCATGAAACTGATCATGAAATACTTCAGTTGTGAGGGGAGGTTTTCTCGCCTTTATGCCTATCACATCAGGTTGCTCATGCACTTTACCAGGGTGCGAATGATGAACCTCCCATTTTTCATCTGCGGGAACATAGAGAGGATGAAAAATTTCATGCAGCACAAGACCCCTCGACAGCAGCTTAACAGTGTTTATCACTTTGCTCTTATCCGGATTTTGGTAGATCATCAGTTGGGATTGCAGGGTATTGCTTGGGAGGACTTCATCTCCCGTGACTTCTTCAGCACTCCACAGGTAGTATTAGAGGCAGAGCATGAGATAGGTGGCCCATCTCATTAGTATGAGCGACATGAGACTGCTACTATGCCAGTATACATCACCTATCAGAGAGGCAATAGACCCTTATTTGCAGCAGCAAAGCGAGTGTTATCTCCACCCGGGGTGGAAGGGGCCTCGCTTCCGACATCGGCATCACATGAGCAGGGCAGAGGTAAGGAGCCAGTGCAGGAGGAAGGGCCATCAGGTGAACGAGAGACTGAATTCGTTCTCCTCCATGATGATGAGACAGATACAGAACCAACAAATGCAGAGCTTACAGAGATCATCCAAGAGCAGCAATCAGTGATTGAGTCCTTATCCCTTGACTTGGAGAGGGCCAAGTGGAACATGAAGTACCTGGAGCATAGAAACAAGTAACTTGAGGATCAACAGGTGATTATGGAGCTGCAAAACATTCGTGAGCATCGCCAAGCTGCTCAAAGGAGAAGAGTTGAGCTCACATCATTGGAGCAAGAGATCAATGAGGATCGGGAGGCCCATCTCGAGAGTGTGAACATGCACTTGGAGAGGCTACTAGACAAGGCTGATCAGGACCTTTCCTTGCTGAGACACATGGCTTATCGTTACAGGACACGAAATATGAGTGCAAGGGCCCGGATAAGGAGTTTGAAGGCGAAATTGAGGAAAGCAACAAGAAAGGAAAAAGAGGCAAAAGAGCAAGATCGGCTTCGAATCTTGGCTGAGGCTTCCTTGGCCCATCATAACACCCCATAGGGAACCTCCAGCCCAAATTTCAAGAAATTTGGGGAATTTTTGGTCACATGACAAATTTTTGGGCAAAACACAGGGTTTTTCTCCAGTGGTGCGGCGCTAAAATTATAGAGCTCCAAATGAGGAATGGTTTGCATTTTTGGATTCAGCATGGAAAATCACGACTACTGGTGCCTGGACAAGAAATTTTTGCAAGATATGAGTCTCCAAAAGGTCAAAAAACACCCAAAAATGACCTCTCTGCCCCTTTTTTGACACACATGAAGCAGTCTTGGGAGAATGAAGATTTGGAGGGGCAAATGAGCACCAAATTCAAAAATTCTAGTGGGGTTAGAAAATAGACAGGACAGGCTTTCCAACAAGCCCACTTGGGCCCATTTTTGACACCTGGAAGTGCCCCAAAACAGGCCCCAAAGTAGCACGATGCACAGAGAAAATGGCGCGGTGCACAGAGGAAAAATTGCCCAATTTGCTTCTGTTTCGCGAAATTTTAGTTCGCGACTTCTCCAAGTGGGCCCGATCGTCTACACTTCGGTTTTTTGGAACCGAAGGTGGAATTTAAAGTGTTTTTTCTCCAGATTGGCTTCTATCCAAGTGGCGAAGGAAGGAAAATGGTCACCCAAGCCAAATGTCATGTTTGTAGCGCTTCACCTGTAGCTGATGCTTGGCTCTCCATCTCCATTTTGCAATGATTCGAGTAACTCCCCAACCCTTGGGAATTCTATATCTTCCTTACACTTTCTATATATTGTATGCAACCTATTTTCAAAGGGTTGGTTGGTTTGTAACTTCTGGGAGACTGTGGAAAATAAACTTTGTTTCTTCACTGTGTATTTTTGACAGAGAATTAATGAAAGGCAGTGGCTCTGTTTCATGAGATTCTTGTGGTTGTGAGTGTAGCAAATGTGTCTCTTATGTTTTCATATGTATTTCGTTATGTTTCATAATTCAATTCATGTTCATTTCCAGTGAAATTTTCTGAGTGAGATTAGGTAGAATTCAATTTTATTGCTCTGCCTGTGGGAAAATTTCATGTTCAGTGTTCTTCTTCTATTGAAAAGGATTCATGTTCCTATGCCCTTTTCACACTCCTCAACAATCTCTCCGTTCCACGTTATTCCAAACTAAATTGCTACACTTTCTGCTTGCCTTGCCTCACGAAGTAATCTGTGCCTTTGTATTAAATTCTCTGTTCTTTGCTGACCATTGGTCCCATACCATCCCAGAAGCTCGGTCATTCAAAAAAATTGTTTCTTGTATCCATATTCACTTACTAGCCTAAGATCAATATTTCATTGTAAGTCATCTCAGACCATTTTTTGCTTACCTATTCACTGAGTGTGACTTGGAGAGAGCCCTCTCCTGTTCTGGTAGGGCTAGCTACCATACTGAGCGTGGTTTGTGGTTACCCTGAATTTTGCCTTCCTTTAGCCTAGGGCAGATTTAGGTGCTAACACACCGAGCCCAGCTCTGTCTTATAAATGCACATTTTTTCCTCCTAGTTGAGCAGATTGTTGCATGTTCAGTTGCGTTGATTGGTTCCCTTCGAGACCGAGAAAAATTTGACTTGCATGCATGGGCTACTTCTCCCAAGGTGGCATGCAAAGGCATCCCTTGATTCAGGGATCTACTTTTAGCAGCTACAGGTTGCATGCAAGGATCATCTCGCAAGCCTCCCACCAAGTGTCGCTCTTCCTATATTTGTGGCATGCGCGTCACATCTTCGATTTTATCAAAACTAATGAACTGACCACTACAGAGCTCATTCTTAATATCAATCTTGCAACTCTAACATCCCACATCACATCTAGGATTCGTCGGCACATTCAGCTCAGTTGTTTTTGGGTGAGCCCACTTCCCATGTCGTGTGTTGCATTTCTGGTGCTTTTTTTTGTTTCGGTTCATATGAATGTTGTCTGCTTGATTATAGTGAGCACTTGTTATTGTTTTGATACATACTAGCTTGTACTAGCACCGTTTCAGTTTTTGTTAACATCTCATTGCTGTCGCATGCATGAAACTATTTTTCATTAACGATCACTGATTCGGCGACTCACCTCACCCACATGCATGTTGTTCGATTTTCTGAATCTTTCATTCATTGTTTGCATGCACGATCATTCACTTATGCTTACACTCAGTATCTCCATTTATTCACATTCACATTCGCTTTCAGTTGCCCGATGGGGAGTCTAGGTAGCCTTGGCCCAGACTCTCCCTCACCAAGATAACATTGCAAAATCCTAAGAGGGAAGGCTCTATCTTCCTCTTAGGAAATGTGAATTTCTTCCTAGTGACTATCCTCTAGTCTTGCATTACACAATTATGAGGGATAGTGACTACTGGTCCAGAAAATTGCGCAATGATGTCACTAAGTCCGCAACCATTTCTAGCTAAGATTGTGCATTGCACAATTCCATCAGTCAGCAACCAGACTGGACTGTGCATTGTGTAGTTCCAGCAGTCAGTGAGCCTCCCAACAGCCTAGACTATGCATTGCATAGTCTTGGCAATCAGTCTCCTGACCTCCCGGTGGAAATTGTGCAACCATCATGATCAATCACACAGGTATGTTGCAAGTCAGTTCTCATGTTCATTTTGGTTTTCGACTAACATATTACTTTCCATGAGTTTTACCATGTCTCTAGGTATCGCAGGTATTCATCTACCTCTCAGCAGTACAGGTACTATGGTTTCCAAGAGAGCAGGTTGAAGACACCATTTAGATCACACTTGGGGATGCAGTCGATCAAGTGTCTATGGACTTGCCTACCCATGAAGACATCAAGCTGTTCATAGACAAGGACATCAAGATATGACGACAACAACATCACAACGAGTAGCATCATGAACAACAACTGAAGGCATCATACCAAATGCAATGAATGCAAGAGGAAGGTTGTTGACAACATAGAGGTTGAATAAAGATGCAAGCTCAAGCAAATCCACTCGTGGAGAAAGAAACTATGGAGACTGAATCTATGAGGTGATGGCACAACATGAAGTTCACATGAAGGCAGAGAATAGAATAGAGAAGGAGTTACATGTGCTCAAGAAGCAACTCAAGGAAGAAAAGGAGCTACATAGACAAGAGAATGAGTTGCAACAAGAACAGGTACATCAAAGGGTGCAACATGCACTCACGAATGATACTGCACTGGTACAAGTTAAAGTTCCATCCTAGCAGTCGGCATGGAGCAGACATGGTGAGCGGTGTTGTTGATCACATGGAAGGGAATTCAGTAGCATGCATGTCATTGTGCACACTCATGTGATCCCACCCATTCAACACACTCACTGAGGCAAAGACAAGAAGCAATTCCAACTGGAGCTGAACATGTAGTTGACAATTGATGCGAATGACCACCAGCACACACTGGCAGATCACCATGGACCCTATGCATTAGTGTGTCGCTGGTTCAACCACACAAATAAGACCATGAACATGTTAGTATACAATTTGGATGTAAGAGCCACACCAATGCACCAGATGCAACGAAGGCAAGAGTTCACTCTAGCAATATGTCACCATGGAGAGGATGCATACCATCATGGACGACCAAGCTTGGCATCAACTCACCAACTTCACCATCACAGGAATGTCAAAGATTTGGTCTCACCACAATGGACTAAGTGTCAATGATGTCTTGCATGACTTGCTCAAGCCATTTTGTCTCACATGGGCACATGTGCATTATAATGTAATGTCTTTTCAAGTATAATTCAAGTGTCGATAGTGGGATGTAACAGTCATAGAGTAGATGAAGATTCATGAGGGTAGATGAACTGTCATAAAGGGGAATGTCAAGGGTCATGCCACCCTTTGCTATAAATAGAACCTTATAACTCATTGTAAAGGCTTTTGGTCAACCAAGCTTCCAGTAGGACTATCTTAGAGAGAGCTTGGTCAGTATTGTAATGAGCCTTGGCTTCTCCACTACACAGTGCTAGTACATCTCTTTGGAGGAGCAACCAATTGTGGTTGTAATGTTCCGCTATCAGAACTAGTGGTTGGACATGGATGTATTATATGACTAGAACTTACACTTCTTAATATAACAAGAGACAACACATTTCATGCATATGTTGTATTGTATTCTATGCTATTTGGTTTACTCTAAATGATATATGTATTGGTTTTCTTACACATGCATGTATACCTATCTGTGTATGTATGTATGTATGAATCTTCTGAAATGTGATGTTGGTTTAACCATCACTTTGGATTGCTTGCTAACTTGCCTTCCATGTTGTGATGCATCTTTGCTCGTGTGTTCCCTTCTTAACTGTGTGCTATCATAGGTTTCCAAGGGGTGCACTCATCTCAACCCCCATGTGTTAGAACCTCTCATGCACCTTCCTTCACTCACTACCGCTGTCACACCCTTGCTACCAATAGAGTTATCCTACTTGCCTCTATGCGAAATCGCGATCAAGGCATTACCTTATGACCCACTGCTGGGAATCCTACACCAAACGACTTGAGCGCTAATTGGGACTTCTTGCCAGGGAGATCCCGTTACATGTTGGCGGGCCCAACACCATCAACATTTTGGCGCTAGAAGGAGGGCCAAATGACAATTTGAGTCCTCACATCTGTTTTGAATATCATATGTATCATGAGTAACTACCGAGTTTCTCTTCCGAAATGTATGTCTTATGGAAACAATTTCATTATCTCGGAAAATCTCTCTGATAAATTGTCTCATAAAAAATATGATGGTGGAGGCCACGTAGCCTTGGTTAGGCACGCGGTCGGCATTGTAGGGTCATGCGAAAGACATAGAATCTTTGAAGATGACCTGTGTGATGTTCATCTACATGCTTCGAGGGCACCCAATGCACTGGTGTGCCACGTTGCCTGAAAAATATATTCATTCTCTTGCTCATCTAGTTGCAGAGATAGACCTTGCTTTCAATCACTTTAACTATAAAGCACTCAACAAAGAAATTATGGAATTAATAAAAACACCCAATGAATCCATTGAACATTTTTACACATTCTTTTGTAATCTTGCATATTGATTCCTTGAGGATGATATTGATTGGGAATTTCTTGATGGAAGATTTGAGTATCTTCTTCACATATCTGAACCCTGCTCAGCACACTTTAGCGATGGAGTTGCACAATCACAGGCAGGCACAATTGCTGTCACAAGCGACTGTCCACCTTCACCTCATCAAATAGCTCCACCACCACGGAGTTGTGTGGGAGATCATGCACACACATCTATTGAACTGTCACATCCTCCCACCCCACCTGCTCTTTATATTTGCGCATATTTGGCTCGCAAGCTTGTTGGTTTTCACGTGGATTCATTCCCTCAACCTCCGTCCCCACATTCTATTGACCCTATGGATTGT
The DNA here is from genome assembly GCA_031772625.1 of Pinus tabuliformis. NCBI lineage: Eukaryota > Viridiplantae > Streptophyta > Pinopsida > Pinales > Pinaceae > Pinus > Pinus tabuliformis. The sequence continues at coordinate 306,946,671 of CM062807.1, forward strand.
ACTGTCTTGTTCTCTTCCATTCCGAACTCCTCACCTGCTGTGAATGAGGATCAAGCTGTAGATGGAGTTAGTGTTGTGAAGCCAACCTACACCATAATTCATGATGAGTGTGTGTGGGAATCTAAAGAAGAACCCGCAGTGAAGGATGACTGCCTTCTAGCAACGCCTCATCCGCTTTATCCTGACATCCCTTTTGATTTTTCCACTACTGATTTCCCCTATGAAAACTCATTTCTGGATGTTTCTACTTCTGATCATTCACAAGACACGTCGGATGTCAGTCTATCATTACAGTGCGGAGAGGACACATCTTCCTCAGAAAATCCATCCAATCTGTTATCTATATTTCCTGAAAACACAGAGGGTGAAATTATTTTCTTCCCATCTACCCCTCTGCCCGATTCATCAAATCATGAGGATGCCGACAAACATCCTGAATTTTCTGATCTTAGTTGTTGTGATCTATCCACTTCCTCATCCGATCACGATGTTGATTCAATCATTGTTAATTTGTCCAAGACACTGGTCTACGATAGTCTATCTGTCAATGAAGTCAAAACCCCATAGAATATCAAGGCACTTTAGCCCAAGATGATGGTTATGTCAGACCCTCACTCTCCTAAGGTTGGTTTCACTTGCGGTCAGGAAATTGTTGAAACACTCAAGGCTCCTCATCACTCTTTGCTTTGCATTAAAGATCAACCAAACACCCAAATTTCATTTCCTCCCCTCGAACTAGATGACCCCATCGCTCATGCATTGGAGGAATCTTACACATCAAGCACACATGCACAACATAAGTGGTCTACCTCTCTCATGTTTACATGCATGTCACAGTCAAGAGAATGCATACACTCAACATATACACGTAGTGTAGCATAGCACCATGGCTGCTCCACAGAATGCATGTCATGCGCTTTCACTCATTTTGTTTTGTGGATGCTTTTAAACTAGGAGTGTGTTTGTATTCACTGTTACATCTTTCTTGTTTGTTGGTTCGCACAACTATCTTGTTCCTGAACAATGCCTTCACCAACATGGGTCAACCAGTGCACCAGTGGTTGCATTGGAAGTATCTCTTCATGTGAGATGGCCCATGCACTGTTAGCTTAGGAGTAGGAGTAGTGTTTTCTTTCAGTCTGTTTGCTTGCATGCTTGTTTACTTACTTGCTTTGTTTTTTTGTTTGTCTGCTTGCTTTTTCTTACTCACTTTTCTTTCGCAGTTTTCTTCTGCTTCTGCTTTTCTTTGTTGTTTTCTTGTTTCATTCATAGGTTAGTTTCACATGAAACCATGTATGACTCGTGAAAAAAGATAGGTAAAGTATAAGAGAACTTGTACAACTATCAACATTTGGTTATCTGTTGTCTGCTCTCTTATGTAAAGAATTGTTATCTTTAGTCCATGATACATCAATGGAAAATACGTATTGTTCGAAGTGAATCTTAGTGAAAACACAATGCTTGCGCGCTAATTAGTATCACCTACTCTAGTTGGTTGTTTTTGGGTTAATCCTTGTCATCTCAATCAAGTAGAGTAAGGTGAGGGTGAAAACCTTAACAAGCACGTCAAAGGTATACATAAACTACTTCTCTATAGGAACAACCTCTTCTTCTATCAATAAGTTGAGATCCATCTTCTGCCTCTGAAATGAATAAGTGGTATGCACAGTTATGAAGATGAAAAATGAAAAAAAATGAAAAAGTGAAAAAAGTTTGAAAAAATGAAAATAAATAAGGTGAAAGAAGAGAAAGGCTTCTTGCACAGAGAGGTGATGCAAGTAACTCCACTAGGGTGCTAACCAAGCTCACTGGCAGAGGAGCCATGCTTGTGTTCCTATGTGACTCTGTTGGGGTACTGTACAGGCCTGCTGGCAGCGGAGCAACACCAGAGATAAAATTAAGACTCTGACGACTAAACTGCTTGTGCATGAATATACCCCTCAACCCCAATCGAAACAATTGTGTTGCCTCAGCTTGGAATTTGTGTCAATCGACCAAGAGCTTGGCAAATGCTCTATCTTACAATCGAGCCAGTGTGAAACCAAGACGAATTGAGAGCTGAACAATACTTTCAGAGGTGTTAGACTTTCTTTTCAAGAACAAGGTCCATTTAGAGAGCTTGGGTTCTACCAGTGTGTCGCCAAGTGTTGTAGCGGCTACAACCACCCTCCAAAATTTTTCCTTAGCTTCATTTTAGAGCCTCCCTACAAACCTTTCACAACAGCGTGTATTGCTTCGTTAAGTACACAAGCTTCAGTGATTTTCTTATAGAAAGACAACCTGTCCATTAAAACTTGTTGCACTCCCGTCACAAGTTATTCTCCTGGACTTGGTCCAGCAGCAGGCTAAGCATCTCCCTAAAAAATTTGCACAATTTTGGAGGGAGACAAGCCTTCCCTCCGAAATTTTCACAATTCAGTCTGGCAGCTTGCTGGGCTCCAGAATTGCGCAATTCTGCCAGTCAGGCTTCATCCAGAAAATTGTGCAGTTCTTCTCAAGAGGGATTCTCAACCCATGAATTGCATAATCCTAGGCAACAGTTAGTTTCTTTGCCCAAAAATTGCGCAAATCTCCTAGGAAGCCAACCCAGCTCCCTCCCAGAAATACGCATTTTCCCCCCCCATCTGAGCAGACTGTTGCATGTGTAGTTGAGTTGACCGATTCCCTCCAAGACCGAGAAAAACTGACTTGCATGCATGGGCTGCTTCTCCTAAGGCAACATGCAAATGCATCCCTTGATTCAGGAATCTACTTTTAGCAACGGGAGGTTGCATGCAAGGATCATCTCACAAACCTCCCACCAAGTGTCGCTCTTCCTAGATTTGTGGCATGTGCGTCACATCTTCGATTTTATTAAAACTCATGAACCATCCACTGTATAGCTCATTCCTAACACCAACCTTGTAGCTCTAACATCCCACATCACATCTAGGAGTCATTGGCACATTCAACTCAACTGTTTTTGGGTAAGCCCACTTCCCATGTCTTGTGTTGCATTTCTGGCGCTTTTTGTGTTTCGCTTCGTATGAATGTTGTCTGCTTGATTTCAGTGAGCGCTTGCTGTCGTTTTGATACATACTAGCTTTTACTGGCACCATTTTAGTTTTTGTTAACATCTCACTGTTGTCGCATGCATGAAACCATTTTCATGAACGGTCACCGATTCGGTGACTCGCCTCACTCACATGCATGTTGTTCCATTTTCTGAATCTTTCATTCACTGTTTGCATGCACGATCATTCACTTATGCTTAGATTCAATATTTCCATGCATTCACATTCACATTCGCTTTCAGTTGCCCATCAGCGAGTCTAGGCAGTGTTAGCCCGGACTTTGCCTCACTAAGACAAGATTGTGTAATCCTGAGAGGGAAGGCTCTATCTTCCTCTCAAGAAATGTGCATTTCTTCCTAGTGACTGTCCTCCAGTCTTGCATTGCACAATTCTGAGGGACAGTGACTGCTCGCTGAAAAAATTGCGCAATGCAGTCAATGAGCCTACAACCATTGCTAGCTGAGATTGTGCATTGCACAATTCCAACAGTCAACAGTCATATTGGTTTGTGCATTGCACAGTTCCAGCAATTAGTCAGCCTCCCAGTAGCCCATACTGTGCCTTACACAGTCTTGGCAGTAAGTCCCCCAACCTCCTGGCAGAAATTGCGCAACCTTCATGATCAGTCATATAAGTATGTTACAAGTCATTTCTCAAGTTCATTTTGGTTTTCAACTGACGAATTGCTTGCCATGAGTGTTTCCATGTCTCCAGTTATCGCAAGTGTTCATCTTCCTCTCAATAGTACAGGTACAATGGTTTCCAAGAGAGCAGGGCCGAAGACACCATTCAGAGAACACTTTGGGATGCAGTCGATCAAGTGTCTATGGACTTGCCTACCCACGAAGACATCAAGTTGTTCGTAGACAAGGACATCAAGATATGACGGTAGCAGCATCACAACGAGCAGCATCATGAATAGCAATTGAAGGCAGCATACTGGATGCAACGAATGCAAGAGGAAGGTTGTTGACAACACAGAGAAGGAACAAAGTTGCAAGCTCAAGCAGATCCACTTGTGGGGAAAGCAACTGTGGAGACTAAGGCTATGAGGTGATGGAATGACATGAAGATCACACGAAGGCAGAGAACAAAACAGAGAGGGAGTTTCATGTGCTCAAGAAACAACTCAAGGAAGAATAAGAGCTACATAGACAAGAGAATGAGTTGCAACAAGAATAGGTACAATATCGAGCATAACATGTACTCATGAATGAAACTGCACCCGTACAAGTTAAAGATCCATCCCAGCAGCCAGCATGGAGTAGACATGGTGAGCGGTGTTGATGATCGCATGCAAGGTAATTCAGTAGCATGCATGTCATTGTGCGACACATGTGATCCTACCCATTTAGCAACTCACAGAGGAAAAAACAAGAAGCATGTCCAACTGGAGCTGAACAAGTAGTTGACAGTTGATGCGCATGACCACCAACACACACTGGCAGATCACCACAGACACTATGCATCAGTGTGTCGTTGGTTTCGCTGCACCAAGAAGACGATGCACATGTTAGTAGATGATTTGGATGGAGGAGCCACACCATTTCATCCAGATGCAATGGAGGAAATATTTTGCTTTAGCAAGATGTCACCATGGAGTGCATGCACACCATTATGGACGACCAAGCTTGGCATCATCTCACCACCTTCACCATCACAAGCATGTCAAATAGTTGGTCTCACCACAACAGACCAAGTGTTAGTGATGTCTTGCATGGCTTGCCCAATCCATTTTGTCTCACATGGAAACATGTGCATTGTAATGTAACGCCTTGTCAAGTGTAATTCAAGTGTCGATAGTTGGATGTAACAGTCATAGAGTAGATGAAGAGTCATGAGGGTAGATGAAGAGTGACAAAGGGGAATTTCAAGGGTCACCCCACCCTTTTCTATAAATAGAACCTCATAACTCATTGTAAAGACTTTTGGTTAGCCAAGCTTCCGATAGAACTGTCTTAGAGAGAGCTTGGATAGTATTGTAACGAGCCTTGGCTTCTCCACTGTGCAGAGCTAGTACATCTCTTTGGAGGAGCAGGCAATTGTGGCTGTAACATTCCGCTATCGGAACTAGTGGTTGGACATGGATGTATTGTATGACTAGAACTTACACTTCTCAATATAACAAGAGCTAGCATGTTTCATGCATATGTTGTATTCTATTCTATGCTATTTGGTTTACTCTAAATGATATATGTATAACTATCTGTGCATGTATGTTTGAATCTTTCTGAAATGTGTTGTTGGTTTTACCATCACTTTGTATTTCTTTCTAACTTTCCTTCCATGTTGTGATGCATCTTCGCTCATGTATTCCCTTCTTAAATGCGTGCTATCACAGTTTTCCAAGGGGCGCACTCATCTCAACCCCCATGTGTTATAAAATCTCATGCACCTTCCTTGGCTCACTATAGTTGTCACACCCTTGCTACCAACAGAGTTATCCTACTTGCATCTGTACGAAATCGTGGTCAAGGCATTATCATACGACCCACTGCTAGGACTCCTACACCAAATGATATGAGGTCTAATTGGGACTTCTTACCGGGCAGATCCCCTTACATGTTGGCGGGTCCAACACCGTCAAAACTAAGTTTTATTTATTTATTTTATCTAAAAAATTATCTTTGTTCATATTAAATGAAAAGATACAAGGTCATTTAGCTTTCAAAAATAGTGCACATGCACTTTTCAAGAGACAATTATTCATTGTATTGTTTAGCTACCATTAAAATAGAATCTACTAGTGACCATTTAAGTACACCTTTAAAAGCATGCCTAGTGACATGCTTAACTTTTACAAACACAGTTTAAAATATCTAAGTCCATGTACATATTTTTCCATGGTTCACATATGCAAATGTAAATATCCATGTCGGTTTACAATATGATTATAACATAAGTATTTATTTTTGGGGCCACTTTATGCAAAGCAGTCAAACTCACTGTTTTATCTACTTTCTTCCACACAAAATTTAGATGCATAATTTAAAATTATATGAAGAGTTATTGAACTTGTTATTATGATGTAAAGTTGTAGAGATTGAAAAACAACATATAGAGGTTGAAGTCTATGAAGTCATTAGTAACACAGACAAATACAAAGTCATCAAATAGGTAACCAAGTGCCATTTTTATGTTATCTATGTTTTTTTTTTTTACTTTAATATATATTTGTGTGAATCATGAAACAACAATTTATTGACTTATGTCCTAGATCTGATAAAATGCAGACAAGTGAAGAAAAGTAATAAATTTGAAATGCATAAAATTAATTACATGAAATTGTTGTTATGGTGAATAACAAACCTATGAAACCTTGTACTACTCCAAGCTCTGTAAAAACAATATTAAATCTTGCAGGAAAAAACAATAATACTACGACATCAAATGTATGTCCACAATTGTTTGAATGTTCGCATGATATATAAGAATTAGATATTTCATGGAATTTAATTTGGCTCCTCATATCACTGGACAAAATTATTCAATTCCAAAATGGCAGTAACTTGAAACTGGTGTTTGAAACTATTACCTTTTTTGCCATAATTGCATTATTTTATTAGTTGCAAAAAAGTTATATAATCAGTTGTGATTTGTTTTTAATTAATTTACAACAACTTTATAATTTATAATTTACATCCAAGTGTAGCTACTTTGGGGTATATATTTGTCTTCCATGTATCGAACTAGCTTCATTTCTCTCCACATAATTCAAGAAGGAATTCCATGACTACAGAAATCATTATACTTGAGTGTAAATATCTGGGTTGCTTTCCAAACACAATTATAAATTAAATATTTCCTTTCAAGCCCACTGTAGAGTAGTGAAACTTACCATCATATCTTTGTATTTCCACATAGACTTTAGCTATTGTCAGATAGCTTGGTAGCTGACTACTTTCAAACAATTCTGCGATCGATGATGTTAGTGGTTTATGAATATACATGGCCTAATGAAAAAAAATGAAACTATTACAAAAATATTACCTTTTTTTGGCATAGTTACATTATTTTATAGGTTGCAAAAAATTACATAGTCATTTATGAGCTATTATCAATTTATTTGTGACAACTTTACTATTTATAATTTAGAGCCAAGTGTAGCTATTTTTAGGTCTAGATGTCTTCCATGCATCGAAATAGCTTTATTTCTCTCCATGTAATGAAACAAGGAATTGGATGACTGGAGAAATCATTATATTTGAGTGAAAATATATGGTCTCCTTTCCCAACATGATTATAAACTAAATATTTATGTTTGGGTGCACTGTATGGAGCAATGAAACCAACCCTTAAAATTTTACTTTTGCACATGCCTTTGTTCGAGATAAACGTTAGCTATAGTCACGCCTTCCATGACGCATTTCCAATCAAACGCTTAATTTTTACATCTATTTTTTTGTTAACATGGAAATTTTCATGTATGAAATTTTTGAGTAAGAATAATGAATCCATGGTTTTTAATTGCAAAAGAGTTGTGTACACTAACCCCTGTGTCTCATGTTGCTTGGGTCAAACACAAGTCTTTCTAAAATCAAGAATTTTTCTCTATGCATTGTCCTAGTGCAAGTTACTTGTAATGGAAATTTTCCTCAGATTCTGCAATGGATTTTTCTTCCAAATGATGGTAATAACTTTGCAACATGAAACACTAGTGTCCATATTTTTTCAATATCTATAGCATATAATCCTTGGAAATTTTTCTTTCAAATTTTCTGACAAATGAATAAAAAATTTCTGTCCAAAGTACATATTGTCCATTTTCTCTATTTGAAGAATAAGCTTTCAATATTCTACCAACATCGTTAACAAAGCCATAGTCGATGTCATAGTTTCCAACATATAATTCAATTAGCTTATTTCTTTTTACTAGTATTTTCTATGGAAATATCACTATTTTTTCATAAGACACAAAGTTTGTTTGAATACTTTCAACTTTGTCAAGTGTGTCAAGCACTACTAACTCTATATCGATACATTGTCTCAGTGTACTATAGTTTTCTTGTACACCACCTGTCATGATCACAAGATTTAATGAACCTATGAGTTAAGTGGACGAGATAATTTTAAAATATTGAGGTTTATTGCAATCATCTCATTGTATCTATTAGGTTGTCCCATCTAATAGAAGTCACATGGAAGAGGCTAATGGTAACTATATAAGGAGATGAGAAGTTTACAGATAAGTTCCATTGGAAATGTCGATAATCCTTCTTCTGTTGTTTTTGGTACATATCATTAAAGTAAACTTGAAAGACTACATACTAAAACACCCAGGAACTATTGTCCCTACACGATTTAAAGAAAAAACATTTACTTTAACTCTTGCAAATGCCATTATGTGCCATGGAGTTGATCAAACAAAATTTTTCTTCAAAAGTATACTTCAATATTTGGTTTTGGGTTTAGTTTATGTAGAACATTGGAACTTTCCTTTTTTTTTTCTACAGTTTGGAACATATTTTAGTTATACACAGATTTCAATTCTACATAAGTTTTCATTCCGTAGAGACTTGAACTCTAAATAAAGTTTAGCTACAGTGATGAGTGTAATCCTTTAAAGAAATTTGTCTTCTTAGTTAATTGTGTTAGGACTTGGTAAGGTTTTTGAAAGAAGGAGACTTAGGGCATGAGCTTGAAGAGTGTGCTATAAGAGATCCCCGACATGACATCAAATTTTATAGTCTATCATAAGAGTTTCGTTTCTCTTTTTTGCAATTAACAATGAGCCACTGATTTGTTGTTAGGTCATAAGTTATTACATGTGGTTCTACATCTGGATACCAAACTCTATTAACTGAGATAGAAATCCATGTATCGCTACTCCTGTGGGTGAGAATGGGTGTGCGGAGAAAATTCTTGTGGAGAAAGGAAACACATTTATTTTGCACGCATGGAATTTGAGACATAATAGATAGATTGTTTCATTGGAAAATTTATAGGAGAGATAATTTTTATTTTATTTTGAATGGTTCAGTGTAAGTCATTTTGAAATATGTATTCAATCTATATTTTGTTTTTTTTATATGAAAAAAATGCCTTAGTGCTAAAATTGAAAAAATGTAAGTTGTCTTGGAAATACATATACTGGTTTGTTTGATTGATCCCCTTTCTATAATAAATGACTATTTCTAAGTTTATAGATGAGTGTCCTTTCAACAATGTGCAATTTTATAGTGTTAGTATTGGTTTCTGAGTTGATATTGATTCATTTATGTTTCTATTGTTTGTGCTATACTAATGATTTTTGCATTTAGCAAAGGAAAATAATTTTTTTATTAACGAAATGTTGTTTCATTGAGATATTTTCTTCTTTTGATTGGTTTCTCTATTCATTTGCAAAGGGAATATATCATCTTAATTTAAGGTGGAACTTGTCTAGCTTTTTTGGAGCCATTGCATATCTACACAATTTCCATTTGACACAATGTATGCACATTTTATCAACATGTAAATGCAAGTAATATAATTATTTTTACCAGTTTCTAGAAAGAGAAAAGAAAAAAAGAAAAATACAAAAGAATTGATGTTTTTTTTGTGTCTATTTTTATAATACCTAGTCTATAGATGGAAAAAATAAAAATCCCACAAATGGAAGTGGTTGAGGCACAAAAGAAACAAAAAAATGTAGATAAGAATATGAATAAACTAAACAAATTTGATGTGCATGAAGAACTTGATATTAATGTTGTTTTGGGAAAACACCATTTGACTCATATAAACAACTTCAGTTTTACTATAGGAGATTGCTTGTTTGATTCTCTATGATTTATTTTGCATAATAGATATACTTTTATAGAGTCGAGACAAGGAACAATACAACATTTCAGACTTTGTGTGAAAAATAATTGCAATGAAGCATTGGTGTTTTATAGAAATGAGATAAAAACAAATTCATTGATGGAAATGCATAATGTTGATGATCCCGAGGTTTATCTTCAATGTATGTCATTATCTGCTTCACTTGAGCATGCACCGAATGAGAGGGGGATTTGGGGAGACATTTTTTGCATACATTGGTTGTCAAAGTGGCTCAACATACCAATTAGAATTTGGTCAAAGATGAAAAAGAGGCCATACTTGCATTTCAATTCATCTGTAGGCATACACACATATGACATATTATTTCATGATAACAATCCCCTCACTAGACATTTTGAGCCACTCTTGTGCAAAAAATAAAATGCACATATCAATAGTTTTAGAGGCAATGTAGATGCTTCGTTGTATGCATTGATCGAACAACAATGGACACAAATAGAATCCAAGATGCTATCACAAGGACTTCAACAAATGCAAAATTTCAAGGGTGCTTGTGGTGAAAGCTCATTTCAATGCATTTGTCATCTAACACAACATGAATATGATGTGGGTTTCTTGCATTGCATTATGACCTAGACTTGATAAAATGTATTTTTACAAGGTGATCCTTTTGCATTAAAATGCATAGATCACTATGTCAAAGTTAATATACAAAAAAATCAAACAAGACATTTGGATTCCAACCGTTATATTTTGCTTTTGGCACTCCCATATGAAAAAGGAAACATAGACAATGGTATTTCTATTTTTTCTTGGATGTCTTATGTTTTGGGGTTAGACATTTGCGTGTGGTCTATAGATAGAGGATATATTTTAACTCAATCCAACTCACATAGATCTAAATCAGTCACATTTAATGTTATTTAGTATAAAAAAATGTCGCAATGTTATTTTGAACCATTGGAACATAGAGACAATATATTTATCAATAGTACATCAATGCTTTCAAAAAGTAGAAATCTTATGGAACACAAAAAAAATTCCCTTCGAAGAATAAAAAGTTTTCTTAGAAACAAGACTAAGGAAAATGGTAAAAACATGAAAATAAAAATAAAAATTGTTACAGTTCATGATAGGAAGGGAAAGTATAGATCAAAGAACATTGTCACTCTCATTGAAAAAACATTTCGAAAAAACATTTTTGACATGCTTGTCTATGATTTCTCATGTTATTGTCAAACTTTATTTGGAAAGGATGTTGTAACAAATAAACAAATTGATTTTCAAACAAAATATGTTGAAGCTAGGGACATGGAACTGAAAGATGAATACATTTGAAGGAATTTTGGATCATGATGAGATTCCTATATTTTCATTCCCTCAAGAAATCAAATGAAATAAACATATTTGCATTATACATAAGCTAACTGAGTTAGAAGAATGACTAGTATTAATGTGCTCACCATTCATACAAATTTGAGAATTAGGTCAAAAATATAAAGGTCAACAAATGGGCCTAACTGGAGGTATAATTAGTGTACCCGCTAATATGTATCAGATTCAATGTGCACTTCCTTGTGACATAAAATAAAGTAATTCAATTGTTGTGGAAATAAAAAGAAAACTTTGCTACAAAAGTGCTTATTCTTATGGTTGTGTTTGGACACATGTGGTCATTGAAGTATTGTATTGCTTATGCAAAAACCATGCTTATCAAATGGAGAGGATTGTCATAAATGATAATTGGAAGGAAAATTTTCTAGAGGTTCTAAGGACACTAGCAATTGACACAAATATTTAAGTAGACATTGATACCAATGACAACAAAGAAGAACTAGTGACAAACTCGATGTTGCATGGTTTCATAGAATCACATAGTATTCATGATCTTCAAAATAAGAAGTTGAACGATGCCCCTAGTGAGGGATATATGCCATTGGGAATTTTCTAGGAAAAATATTATGAGGAAATAAGCTTCCCTACACTTTTCTATCGAGAAAAATGTGTAGATGATATTACAAAAATAGTGACATATTAAAAAATTTGCCAATGGAAATATTGTTGAAGGACCATGACTTTTCATACCACATCACAAATTTTTTTTACAAAGAAGTATGCATTATAATTAGACAAGTTCTCAACTATATTTGGGTAAGAATAAAAAAGGAACAACTAAAGGGAAGAAAGATACTAGCAAAGGATGTTAAGTCAAGGCCAAATTTAGATCATATTCTTAAATCAGAAATTGGTTACATGGATCTAAGAACAATCCACACATCTCCAAATTACTTTCTTAGTTTACTTAGGAATTCTTATGCAATGATACAACAATTGAGTCCACCAACAATTTTTGTTTCCTTCAACTATGGTGGCCATCGTTGGGAACCACTGGTAAATGTGGTACAAGTTATCAAGGAAAAAAGAAACCCTTCTACTACAAAATGAGATAACAAAAAATATGATTCATAGCTTATTAAGAAATGATCTAGTAATATGTGTACATTACTACAATAATAAGATAGATTCCCTACGACAACTAGTTTCCCATGATAAGAAGTATTTTGGTGAATTGCAAGACTACTTTTTTGTAACATAATTCCAAAACAGAGGAAGTCAACATGATTTTATGTTTTTATGGACAAATAATGCAACAATCTATGGAAGAAGTATGAATGTTGAGATAGATCAGTTTGTAGATAGATCTTTGTCTTGTAATTCACTATTTCTTGCAAATGATCTTAAAAAAATTCAACATCATCATCATGCAAAGTCTTGTAGGATAGAAAAACATTCATCGTAGGTTCAATTTGTTGAAAATGATACTGAGCGGGGGGGGGGGGGGTGAATCAGTGTTATCAAACCAATTAATTTCCTTTTCACAATCAGATTTGTATACGCTACTTTGGCTATGTGAAGCTGCGTATATACGCTACTATGTCTAAAGAAATCAGCGTATATAAGAAAACTTAAGATTCATTAATTGTTTGATCTTTAGTTAGTGCATCAGTACTTCATTAATCATAAGAACAGTAAGAAGGAGTAGTAAAATAGAACAGATCGTCACACACATGGACACAAAGATATAAGGTGGAAACCCAATGTGGGTGAAAACCACCTGCTGCAATTTGTCTTTATCTTCTTTTAAATTAGAAACTTCCTTTTACAATGATTCTGTATTGGTGCAGTCTTATACTAGTACGCAAGCTACTACCTGCAGAAGGCTACAACCTTCTCTCATTCTCCAGCTTCTCCTGGAAGGGAGCTACAACCCCCTTAGCTCTTGTACTAGCTGAGGTACTAGTACGTAGGTGCTAACCTACAGAAGGCTACAACCTTCTCTTTTCTTCCAGGGACCACGTTTCATAAATTTTCAAACTCGATCCATGAATATCAATCAAACATCAAGTATATCTGCATTAACCAAACTCCTTGGTACAACAAATACTGAATCAACCAATAACTTCTCAGAACGCTATAACTAGAAACTAGTACCAATAACCAAACACTAATCCTGAACCCAGAACACTACAGTAATAAACAGAAGCAGCTAAAACATATTTCATGAGATGTACGCTACTTCAATACGCAGAAACCTGTGTGCATGCGCTTCTGTATTAAGGCCAACTAGCATATACACTGTTTTGATTTACTGAACCAACGTGTATACACACCTCTGATGTGTCAAACCTGCGTACAGATCTATAAAAGATAATTCACTCTTTCAAATATTTAGACGTCAGTTATACCTAGATTATCATATTTATAGATCACGTCTTGCACCAAATATAACAGATCAAAAGTTACACAAAGATACTTCTCTTCAAGCCGCCTTAAGATCTTGACCCATCAATAGAACTTGTCCTTCTTTTTGCACTCAGGTTCCTCCTTGATTCAGTTCTAGTTATGCATCATAACCCAATGACAGTATTCTAGATCTTGCTCTTCATAAGATATTCAATGCTTAAGTTCCTCCACTTGCCAAATGATCTCCTTCCCTTTTTATAGTCTTAGGCCTTACTCAAAAGGTTGTGGGAGTTCCAGACTCATCAAGCATAGCACGCGCCATTTGTTGAACTGTTCTGTTCATCCTTTCCACTACTCCATTTTGCTGAGGAGTCCTTGCAGTAGAGAATTCCCTTCTTATTCCATGTTCTTCACAAAAATAAAAAAACTCATCCAAGGTAAATTCCCCACCTCTATCAGACCTGAGGCATTTGATTCTGCGATCTGATTCATTTTCAACCAAGGATTTGAATGCTTTGAACTTTTCGAAAGTTTCGTCTTTATGATTCATAAGTCCTAACCAACACATCCTGGAAAAGTCATAAATGAATAATATAAAGTATTCTTCTCCTCGAGGTGACTTTTTCCTAGATGGACCACATACATCAGTATGGACAAGTTCAAGTGGCCTGCTAGCTGATCCTTCCTTCTCAGGGAAATTAGTTCTGGTTTGCTTACCAAACTGACATGATTTTCATATTGTATTGTCAGGAATTTTGATGTCAGGGAGATCACGAACCGCCTGATATTTACATGCTTTCCTTATCTGAGAGAAGCTTAGATGCCCCAATCCTCTGTGCCATAGCCAGTGTTCATCATTCTTGCTAAGATAGCATTGCTTTTGTCCTCCCTTGAGTATGTATAAATTATTTGGAGTTCTTATGCCTTTGATCACTGTTTCTCTTGTATCAAGCTCACAAACAATACATCCATTTGATCGAAATATTACCTCATTTCCTTGATCACACATTTTACTAACACTTAATAGATTATGCTTTAAGCCATCAACATACATAACATTTCCAGCCTTGACCTTTTCTTTCAAAAACATAGAACCTTTACCTTTTATGAGTGTAGGGGTGTCATTTCCAAATGAGACCTTCTTTTCCTTTTCTAAGGCACTATATGACTGAAGTTTTTCTTTATCACCTGTCATATGTTTCAAACATCCACTATTGATGTACCACTGATTTTCCTGTGCTTCTGCATATAAGGCTATCCCACATCTTTTTGGTTGTGATTCTTTCTTTCTCCATGTTTTAGAATTCAAAGAAACTTGCTCCTTTTGAGTTGTTTGCCGAAACCTACTCCTGCATTCAGAATCTTCATGACCGAAGTTGTTACAAATAGAACATTCTACTTCATTTTCAAGAGCAGAAAAGTTATTGTAGGTCCTTTTCATGATCCCAACCATACTCCTTTTTTTTGAGCTTCCCTAGTCATGATGGTCTTGTAGGCAACACATTGAGCAGCTTTGTGACCAAAGTTATGACAAGAGAAACATTGGCCATTGAAGAAATTTCTACGATTATCAAACCTACCAACCAAATGATTGTAGTTTCCATTGACATCCATTCTTGAGGCAAATTGAGAATGATTTACCTGTGGTTGGTTGAAGCTTTTGTTCATCCTTGAAGTAGATTGCCCCCGATTTACTTGGTAATCTTTGTTCATTCTTGAAGCAAATTTTCCTTGATTTACTTGGTGATCTGCATTATGCTTTTGCTATCGATTGTCAGCCTGTTCACTTTTTCTTGCTGTATCAAGATAAATTTTGGAGGTAGATGGATTCTATGCTTGCTTATGTGCTTGAGATGCTTCTTCAGTATATCCAGGACCTGTCTTGATTAGAGAAGAATGTTGCACTTTGATAATCTCATCTAAATTTTTAGATCCCTTGGCAAATCTAAGATTAAGAGCTTTTGATTTCTCAATATCTTTTCTAAGTCCCACAATTTCACATTCTAACTTTTCATTGTGTTTTTCTCTTTCAGCAAGTTGGAATGTCATAGTATCTATAATCATATTCTTTTCCTCTAAAAAAATTTTGAGTTTAGAAATTTCTTCATAGATACCTTCTTCATCTATAGCATCCAAGAAATCATCATCTTCAAAAGCCATCAAAAGTATATAATCATTACGTTGTTCATATTCATCACTATTTGAATATCCATCACTATCTTCATGTGTATAATAGCTCTTCTTACTTACATTCTGTTTTCTATTCCATCTAACTGGTTCCTTACCTTTGTCAAGCTTATCTTTATGAGGACACTTGGCAGCATAATGACCAACTCTTCCACAAGCAAAGCATTTGAAAGGTAGCTTACCTTTGAATCTTCCAGTTCCCCATTGAAGGTTCTTGACAAAATTTGATTCTTCCTCTTCTTCTGACATATGTCTTGACTCATTGTAATATTCTTTTTCTGAGGCTTTGAATGTAGCTTCTCTCCTATCTGATGGTCCCCTTTTTCTCATTTCGTAAGCAGTTAGAATTTCGTGCAGCTGTGACATGGTAATGCTCTATAGATTCTGTTTTTCTTCTATGGCAGAAACTTTTGAATCAAACTTAGGAGACAAAGATCTTAGAACCTTTTCAACCAAAACAACTTCTTTAATTTCTTCACCCAAGTTTTTCATACAGTTAACAATCTCATCTATATGTAGGAAATAGTTAGCCACGTTTTCATCATTGTGCATTCTGAGATTTTCATATTGAATTCTGAGAGTTTGAAGTTTTGCTCGTTTTACCTGTTCATCTCCTTCATAGCTCAGAATGATCTTGTCCCATATTTCTTTTGTGGTTTTGAGCTGCATAACCTTGAAGAATTCTAATTGAGATAGGCTCCCTAATTGAGTATTGACAGCCTTTGCATTTGTTTCATATTGCTTCTTACCAGCCGTATCTATGGGAGTTGCTGATGGAAAAGTGTATCCTATTTTCACAATATCCCAAACTTCTATACCAAGAGATTGAAGATAGGCAGTGATTCTTACCTTCCAGTAGATGAAGTTTCTCCCATCAAAAATTGGTGGCCTAATTGATGCTTCTTTTTCGTAGTTGCTCATGATGATAGATCTTCCTTCAAGTGATCAAGCTTCTTCTGAAGGACCTGCTCTGATACCAATTGTTGAAAATAATACTGAGAGGGGGGGTGAATCAGTATTATCAAAACAATTAATTTCCTTTTCACAATCATATTTGTATACACTACTTCGGCTATGTGAAATTGTGTATATACGCTACTATGTTTAATGAAATCAGCATATATCAGAAAACTTAAGATTCATTAATTGTTTGATCTTTAGTCAGTGCATCAGTACTTCATTAATCATAAGAACAGTAAGAAGGAGTAGTAAAACAAAACAGATCATCACACACATGGACACAAAGATATAAGGTGGAAACCCAATGTGGGGAAAACCACCTGCTGTAATTTGTCTCTATCTTCTTTTAAATTAGAAACTTCCTTTTACAATGATTCTGTACTGGTGCAGTCTTATACTAGTACGCAAGATGATACCTGTAGAAGGCTACAACCTTCTCTCGTTCTCCATCTTCTCTTGGAAGGGAGCTACAACCACCTTAGCTCTTGTACTAGCTAAGGTACTAGTACGTAGGTGCTGACCTACAGAAGGCTACAACCTTCTCTTTTCTTCCAGGGACCATGTTTCATAAATTTTCAAACTGGATCCATGAATATCAATCAAACAACAAGCATATCTGCATTAACCAAACTCCTTTGTACAACAAATACTAAATCGATCAATAACTTCTCAGAATGTTGTAACCAGAAAATAGTACCAGTAACCAAACACCAATCCTGAACCCAGAACACTGTAGCAATAAACAGAAGCAACTAAAACATATTTCATGAGATGTACGCTACTTCAATATGCAAAAACCTGTGTGCGTACGCTTCTGTATTAAGGCCAACCAGCGTATACGATGTTTTGATTTACTGAACTAGTGTGTATACGCGCCTTTGATGTGTCGAACTTGCATACAGATCTATAAAAGATAATTCACTCTTTCAAATATTCAAACGTCAGTTATACCCAAATTATCATATTTATAGATGACATCTTGCACCAAATTTAACAGATCAAAAGTTACAAAAAGATACTTCTCTTCAAGCCGCCTTAAGATCTTGACCCATCAATAGAACTTGTCCTTCTTTTTGCGCTCAGGTTCCTCCTTGATTCAGATCTAGTTATGCATCATAACCCAATGACAATATTCTAGATCTTTCTCTTCATAAGATATTCAATGCTTAAGTTACTCCACTTGCTAAATGATCTCCTTCCCTTTTTATAGTCTTAGGCCTTACTCAAACCATGGTCCAAAACCATAGAGATCCAATACTAGGGACTCAATACCTGGGTTCCACACTTTGGATGCAATACCAGGGACCAAAACCATAGGTTCAAATATGTCGGACTAAATACCATGGAACAACCATAAGTTTTCCCTCATGTACGCGCTTTTCTTTGCATGAAAGTGTGTGCATACGTATATGCGCCTTTTGATCAGTACACCCGCGTGTATACGCTATTTGGTTAAGAGGAACATGCGTATACCTCATTTTCTTTCATTCTGAGAGCTTGAACTGTGATCTGCCCTTTGAGTGAGTTGCCATCAAGGACAACACCTGTGCCATACTGCCAATCCTGTGTCATAATTCCAACACAATTTTCCCATTCCTTCAATGAGGAAAACAACTATACTTGAACCAACTGAGCCCATAGATGACAAAATAAAGAAAAATGCCAAAATTATTTTTTAAATGCTTGAACATGCCACATACAATGAAACATACATGTTTGACAACTTCTTGAAAATTTTTGGTTTGTCAAAGCATGAATACATTGATGCCATAAAATGTAATTTAAAATGAACAACGATTTACTAAAAAGAAAACCACCTGACATATAGAAAAATGGTTTTTCTCTCATATTCCAAAAACGTGGAATTCTCAATTTGTGCTTGATTCTTATGTAGCAACCAAACATTGTAGCTCTTACATGACAAAACTTGATAGACCCATGAGAACAAACTTTAAACATATTCGAGAAGAATATTGGAAAACAAACCTTAATATTGTGCAAACAATCATCTGCCTTGGAAAATATTTGTTAAACATGCACCAAGTGTCCACCCACCAAGTTCTGTATATTGTTTTTTCCCTTCCTTTATGTATACGTTCAAGAAATTCAATTCATTAATACTTCTCCCAAATATCAAAGGGTGTATATCGTCAAATGACCAAAACAAATGCATTAAGAACCAGATGATTCAACGGATGTGTTATGTGCTTCAATTATTATTTTTTAATTACAATGACCTTCAACTACTGAATACATTTGTCTAGCAGAGTTTGCGTCAAGGTATACAAAAAGGGAAAGAAATGAAAACATGGTAATGTGTCATTTGTCATAAAATTCGTGAGATATAGTGAACATAAGGACCCAAACAACTTTTATTGAGAAAATTTGATGCTATATGTGCCATATAGTCTTGATGAGTCTATATTTAAATATATGTACTCTATTTGGATGAATGTCAATCTGGACCTAAAAGAAACCATAAGATAAAATGAACAAGTGCTCACTTATACAGTTCCTAAAGCATGGGGTGACCTTGATGATGAATCAAATATTGTTGAATTAGATGATTGTGAAGATTTCAGTAGAGATGTGATGGAAGAAAGAAATTCAATTTCCAATGGTCTCCTCTTGAACACAAGTAACGAATATGAAAAGTCCAATATTTCTATTGACCTCCACTATTTTCATAGAATGGAACACATAAAAACATCATTCGATTGACCTTACCATATTGTAAGACAATCACATATACTAGAATATGAAGAATTCTATAGCATAAGAAGACAATTGAACAAAGAAAAAGCATTGATATTAAAATATATCTTGATTAACAAGAAACATAATCCATCAGAACCAATATTTTTTTTTGACTCGAGATGCAGGCACTAGAAAGACATATGTTGCAAGAGAAATCTTCCAATCCCTTGTGCACATGTCACATGGGCTTCACTCAATGAACCTCAGACATATCATGTGCGTTCATGGTATACTAAACAATACCCTTAATTTGAGTACATTTTGCAAAATACCTCTAAAAATCACATTATTTAACCCCTTACCAATATGAACCCAATGCACATTCCCAAATTTAAAAACCCATACTTTCACTAGATATTGTAGTTATCCATTTTTTCATTAACATTTTTTATACCCCTTTATATTTTTTCATTAACTTTAAGCTCCATTTTTTATACTTTTGAATATAAAAACCCTTTACCCCCTATTATGCTCAATATATTATGTCATTTTTTCCTCAATATTTATCCCCAATATGAATGTACATGGTACGGTATTGCTCCCCTAGTGAAGCCTCCCTAGCGCATGTACAATAGCAAAATTGAATATGATCCACTTACATTAAAATGAGTCATAGGAGCTTATACAAGAAAAACAACCTTCAATGTTGGTGGTGTCACATTTAATTCTTCCTTTTCTATTCCCTTTAACAAATTTGGATACCTACCTTTAAACAATGAAAAGATTGATAAATTCTCCAAACACTTTGAACATCTTCGTGTTGTGCTTATTGATGAGATTTCTCTTGTTGGTTGTACACTTTTGTACCATCTTGATAAATCATTGTGTGAAATAAAACATACCCCTAGTAAATACTTTGGAAATGTTGATTTCATAATGTGTGGTGACCTGTATGAAGCACAACCTATCAAAGACTCTCTGATCTTTGAACACCCAATGTTGAACAAGTTGAGAGTGTCATATAATTTTTGGCAATATAAAATAAATTCTTATGTTTTTCATATTCCAATGTGTCAAAATGATATAGCTTTCATTTCAATTTTGAACAAAATGAAATTGAATGTCCAATTGCTTGTTGACATAGAATTAATCAATCATCATTATTATAGGGAACCACCAATTATTCCACTTTTTCCATATCCGTTTTAAATAAATAAATATGTGTGCAAACACAATTAAAAAATGTTTTCGCATGTGGACATAGAGTTAATAGTGCTTGAAGAATTTCACAAAGTTGAAATTATTTCGAAAAACTTTGAATTTTATGAAAAGACAATGACACTGCCAGTGAAAATACTACTAAAATGAAATATGTTCATTGAATATATGTTGAAAACTATGACATCGAACATGGCCTTGTTAACAATGTTGATGGAATATTGAAAGCTTATTCTGCAAATGGAGAAAATGGACAAGATATAGTTTGGATAGAATTTTTTGGTTTATCTATTGAAAAATTACAAAAAAAATAAAATCCAATGATTATATGGTACAAAAATTGAAAAAACATGGACACCATTGTTTCATATTGCAAAGTTATTACCATCATTTGGAAGAAAATGTCATTGTAGAATATTAGATAATTTCCAGTACAACTAGCTTGTGCTATGACAACACATAGAGTGTAAGGCTTGACTTTAAAAAGACTTGTGTTTGACCCAAGAAGCATTAGAACACATGAGTTAGTGTACACATCTCTTTCACGAGTGAAAACCATGGGTTCATTGTTCTTTCTTAAAAATTTCACATGAAAATTTTCATGTTAACAAAAGGATAGATAGAGAAATGAAGCACTTGACTGAAAATGCAATGTGAAAATTTGATGTTTTTCCTAAGTACTTTGTAGATTCCAGTGCACTTATATTGGTCTCTTTGAACAAACATAGCTTTCATGCACATCTTGATGATATTCAAGTAGGCAAAGACATTATGGGCAATATGGTTATTTGCTTGCTAGAAACATGCACAAATTGTGTGTTTAGCAAACATAAGCTTTCTAATTTCAATTTGAATTCATCATACTTTGTTCATGGTGTTCTTACTTGCATAAAAAAACATATACACATACTTGAAACCAAACAACTTTTGTAATGCAAAAGTTAGGATTGTGATGTCACAGACCTATGTAATATGACCAATTTGCATAATGAACATATAAGTTTCTCCTTTTAATCCTATCTCTATTATCATTAAAACAATATCAGTTTCCAAATTACACATTCTTGATGGCCATTGTGTCTTGATTATTATTGGTCATTTCAATGTTGACATGCATTCAAATAGCCTAAGAACAAAACAACTAATTGAATATATGGAATCAATTCAATTGCACAAGTTGACACACAATTATACTCCAAATTCATAATCTCAAGTAGATCATTCTTGGACAAGTATTCACCTTGGTTGTTGTTAGGTTGGTTTGTTGGATGCATATTGGACTGATCATGATGCAATTTATGTTAGCTTGTGCATACATTGAACTTTGCAAGAATCGAATGCATTATTATATCTATTTTCTTCCCCCTTTGAGTATTTAAAAAAAACTAAGTTGGCAAAAGAAATTAACTTGTTCCAAGTATTGTTTTCTTTCTCATTGTTTGTTTTATTGTTTGGGACTTAATATTTAGTCATATGCAATGATGCCAGAATCAACCTTTATAACATGAGTTCAAATATCTTTAGTAGAAATGTTGTAAGGCATGTATGTGTTATTTCAATGTGTATGTTCAAAAGAAAGAATTTATAGAATTTTTGTTCTAATAGACAGTTCAATAGTTTTGCATAGTGTACATTTTTCTTAATGAAAATGAATAAATTTGAACAATGATTCCTCATTGATATTACTTGAATATATTATTGAGAAATATTTAAGTAACACAATCATTATTTAAGAGATCTAGACCTTTGTGTAATGTTTTCAATAGGAAAATTGTTTATGTTAATGTCGTGTTACTTATGTAAAGACATACCTTTAGAAATCAAGGTCACAATATCTATCATAAAAATCCCATCATTGACCAATTTAACTCAATCGAACACTTTTGACAAAAGTTTGGTGTGGAAGTAATTCACTGGGATGAACTCGATAATGTATTGTTTAAAGCTACGAGGAATTATTGACTAATAGGACTCAAGATAAATTGAGCACATGGTATCTACCATTCGAGGCATCTCACCTTTGACGAAGCCATCCTAGCCGAACACTTGATAGAACGTCACCGTAGAAGTAATTCCTCAGGACAAACTCAATAATGCATCGATTAAAATTATGGAAAATTATTGACTAACAGGACTCGAGAGATGGATATTTATATTCCATTTAACAAGAGTCTAACACCAAAATATTTTCCCTTCCACATATTTTCCTTCCACACACCTCCACCTCTACACCTTCATACATATTCCTGCATTTGTGCACCATCTGAAGCATCCCAACATTGACCAAGTCAACCCAACCAAACACTCCACACAACATGACTAGGGAATTACACGGACCTAATTCTCCGAGATGAATTCATAATGCATCCTTTAAAATTTCCATCGATCATTGAATAACAGGACTCATGAGATGGGGATTTATATTTCATTTAAAAATCTAACATTAACTACTTTCCCTCCCCCATGTTTTCCTTCTGCACACATCTCCACTTCTACACCTCCATACATATTCCTACCTCCACACACTTTTTAAAAAACCATATATTAAAAAACCACATTATATAAGTATTCAAAGCATAATATACAATATGAAGCATATTGGGACTGACACGAGGAAAAATGATCTTATTTTATCTTGTGAATGAAAATATATTTTGGTGCACATTATCACCAAGTCACCACGGTTGAGCATTTGGCACAATGTGACCGTAGAACTAATTCCCCAGCAAGAGCTCATAATTCATCATTTAAAAATGTTGATGGTTGATGACTAACAACACTCACAAGATGGGGAATTGTATACCATTTAATAGAAATTACAACCCCAAGTACTTTCCCATGTTCCGATTCCAAATGTGTCCTAACTTCGGTACCTTCGTACAATGTGATAGCTATGAAACAACCATTTGTTCGTGCATTTAGTTTAGTTTTATGATGAGTAATTTTGAACTGATGTCCTGAATCAATTCAGAAAAATTGAAGTACTAATTATCTGTGGTTAGATGTGACATCTATTTAAAAAAATAAAAATAAAAATGAATTATTATTAATTATTTTCTAATTGGTTAAAAAATTTGATTGGACTAATTATTTATGATTGGATTTGAAATTTTGAAAACAAATTAAAAATAAATTTAAATTAGACTTTAGTATAGTATACAAAGCTTAAATATTGGTTGTGCATGCATCAAATAACTAGTAGAAATTAGAGTTTCAGAGAGAGATGAGTAGTTAGCATAATCAGTCATTAATAACCTTATTATATAAATTAATGCAAAATGTTAGATATACCATTGATTACTCAACCCAGATATGGGTCGTGAGCCACGGATTTCATTTAAAATTGAATTATATTCAACAAAAACCATTGTGAAAAGTTGTTAATTAACATAAATATTGAACGACAAATGAAAGCGGTTTAATTATATATAGCTAGTAGGGTAAAAAGATCATGCATTATGAAAATAATTATAAAAAAAGAAAACCTCATGACAAATATGTGGATCACAATCTAATAAACAATAGTTACAATAATACAAATAATACAAAATGAGAAGCCTTATAACCCTTAAATTTGGAAGGTTGAATTTCCCATACTAATTTAAAAGGGAGGGACTAGCTTCTTTGCAACTATTTCCTTTGTTATGTTTATTAATATTTTTTATGTTGAATTCATTTTTCCATTCTACATGAATATGCCAACCATGGCTTGTGAAACCACACACAGTGATATGTACAATGTGATTATTCACATCATGAATCACAATTATTTACCTACATTTCATACAACTTAAGGCTAGCCACAATGGTAAATATATATTCTTAATTTTCAAATATTTATATTTGATCCAAATATAAATGTCATTTATTATATTTGGATTGAGCAGTTGAGTATTATACATTTCATCTTCAATTAATGTCATACCTACATCTTATAATACAACATCTCCAAATTGATGTATGTTGAGTAAATGCAAGACAAGAGACTTCATAATAATAATTTACCGTATCCCTTTAAATTTGAACTTGTAACTTTAGAAGAAAAGAAGCATAATTAATTTTGTTGGAAGAAACCATACATAGATTATAATATTAGATATGATAACCGCAAAATTTTAATATATTACTAGTTATAAGTTATATATTTATTATAATATGCAATAGATATACATTTGTGTGTGTGTGTGTGTGTGTGTGAGAGAGAGAGAGAGAGAGAGAGAGAGAGAGATTCATAATACTTATATTTAATTTAGTATATTTATTTATATAGTTGAATATAATATAGTTGTGTTATATGTAACAATTTTCCACAATTTTTGTTTTTGGGCATTGGAGTTCATTTGGAAAATATAATTCATCCCACTATGTAACCAATAAATTAGATAAGAGTGTTGGTACTTTTCCATCGCCACTAATATCCACAAGCAACAAATTGATCACATGTACATACCTTACCTACCTCCAAAATTGAATATGTGACATTTGGGGAGAAAACCCACGAGAATAATATTTCAACTAAGCATAATACATGTATTGGAAGTTGCCAACAAAGACTCAACCATGTATCTCTTTGAGAGTATCCTTCTTAAATGGATCCACCTTCCACAGAAGAATATCTAACCTTCCCTTGGCGAAAATTTATTTTCCATTGTGTTTCTTTTTTTCTCTATGTTCCCTAGATATAACAATCTTGATGAACATGTATCTTAATTCATAATGTACTATATGCAACATATTTCTTTTGAAAAATACAAAAAGCAAGATAACTAGAATGCTTAGACTAATAACACGGCTATAAGAAAAAACAAATATGGAGATAATTGCTTCAAAATAGCCTCATCATTAGGTTATTTCATCTCATACTTGTCATGTGAAATCCCTAGATCATAGATGGGTATAATTATTGGTATATAGCCTAGCTCCATGGGATTTGGATGTCATTAACATGTTGATCCTTCTTGTTAATGCATTAGACATGTCAAGGAAAATTCAACCATGGAAAATTATTTATCTTTGTATCAAGCTCTTGTTTTAGTGCCCCATTATAGATCTCTTAGCTAAAGTTTCAATTGAACTAATCGAAACAAAATATGCATTCTTGATTGTGGTGAAGTAAAATTATAAGTGCGAACACAAACAATTCGTCTAGCTTGATAGTGGGTCTAGCCACTAGCAAGACATTCTATGGAAGATTTCCTTAGGTTAGAACCAATTAAGAGGGCCTACCTCTTAGTACACTTATCCTATTTGGTGATGACCTTGCTTTCTTGCTCCAGCTATCTCTCGTTTCCTTATTCGAACACCTGAAACAACAACAACAAACAACAACCATGAAAATAGACAAATTGTAATTCAACCTACTTAACAAGTCAAGAAACATTAAGCCATAAACATGTGAGATGACACATTATGTAGGAAATCTATCAATAGTTGCATATATATGAAATCAAGAAGAGATTACAACCATTGTCTTGACATTGTTGTTCTCCTTTGACAAAACCAGGTTCCCACACACTGTCGTTAGCATTCCATGATGGCCTCAACAATGATAGTTTTAAGGCTCTTCCCTTTAGGCTTCACACTAAACCAAATTCACACTTCTCCCTTACACACAACTAGAGAGATACAACTATGAATAGCTTGTTGTTTTACTCCAAACTTAATTAGCACTAGCACACCAACATTAGCACAACCTTGTGCTTGGGGAAAATGGAGGTTTATATAGCATGAATGGATGGGAGATGGTTCCTCTTCTCATGGGAGAATGTCTTATCTCTTGAGGTAGTTCCATACTTATAGGGGAAATGAGCCCAAACTAACATCCTCGAATCCATCCAGCTCAACCATTTACCAGAGTTTCTTTATGAAGCTTCTAGAGTTGGAAGCTTCGGCTCCTTATTTAAAAAACTTTCCAAAAGAGGATCGGTGCAACTGAAACAAAGCTCAGTCACTCTAGTTGTTGCTAGGGATAGTTTTAGTCCCTGCATATCGGCACAAGGAGCACAAGAGTCATTAGCATCGGTCTTGTAAACTGGGAAAAACAGATGATTTCTGGGAAATGGTGCAAAAGGGAATTGTTCTGCTCCTGAAGAGGGACACAATGGGAGTTTCTTCATGAAGGGAAAGCATGTAGGGTTCATTGTAGAGGTCCTCCAGGATCAAGGAATGGGGATTACAAGGACAGTGGAAAAATGTTGTGTAACATATGCCCCCTAAAGCGCAAAGGTCGAACTAGAGTGAGGGATGAAATGCTTTATGAACCAGTGCAGGGAACCAGAGTCTATCATCGGAAAACCTGCAAGAAAGTACAGGTACATATACATAACTGAAAAATTTGTCAAATGATACATGAATCATTGCATGGATGCAACCATCTAGAGAATGATCATGTAAATGGATCCAGGCATGGGCACAACCATCCGATAAAGAGGATCATATCAAAACCAAAGTATGGTCGCAGCCATCCAATAATGAGAAGGATCACATATGATAAGTCATGGTATGGTCATAACCATCCATCTGAAAGAGACCTATATATCAACATAATCATATAACATCGCCTTGCAACCTGGACTTTTGTAATTTGAGCCCAGGTCTTGCACTCCAACACGACCCGATCAAAGTACAAATTCTAACATGTGAATAGATGTGTTGATGTTGAACATGATAGAAAATCACTTGATTACCAACCGATGATGTAAACTATTAACAAGCATGAGAGAAACCACCAATAATGAAAATGGTCCTCAAGGTACTATCAGCACAATTCACGAAATGTGAATAGAGGAACTGAAGTCGAACACCTATGAAATCACCCGATTGAAAGCCAATGAGGTGAACTTGTCATTGTGTGCGAAGAACTTGCCATTACAACATGCAAGATCTAAGGTACTTGAAGGGAGTTTCTTGGTCAACTTCTTAGATAATGAGCTGAAGTCGACAAGAAGTGATCATGTTGAAGGAGGGATGCAAAATTATTTTGGATGATATAGAGAATCAAGGGTAAGTGTAACTATAGAAGGACAACTCTTAAACATATTGGGGACACAACTGGAAGTTTGGAAGTTTTTGGATCCATAGGATCGGTGGTCATGATGACGTGGAAGAGATCAAATGGAAGGAAAAAATGAATGGCCCAACCCAGGAATGTCAAAGATAAAAAGGAGGATATCCCATCCCAACACGAAGCATAAAGTGTCATGTTCAAGAGTGAGCTGCCGACACAATTGATTAGATTTCCAAATTTTCCCCCACCATTTCTAGCAGGTACCCCAATTATTTTTAAATCGTAGGCTTGAAGGGGATAGCGTATGCTTAAATTGTAAGTTCATCCTTCGAACAAATCCTACCTAGTAAGTTTAATGAGCCCTAGGAAGGAGAAGCTCATGTTCGTCATGGTGACGAATATGATGTCGTTTAATATTTTAATGAGTCCAACAAAGGTGTAACTTGGTATCTTTTTCATGTTTAGAGAGTTTGAAAAAGACACAGAAAATAAAACTCCTCATGGTCCCTTTTCATACATTTGTGTCTCTCAAGCCCAAAAAGGTAGAAAATGATACTTGAGAGAACCGCTTGACCATTTCAGTCAAGGAGTACCTTTTTCGTAAACAGTGCATCCTAGCCCGAAAAAGGGGTAAACGTATAGTGGATGCACGACGTTTCACATCCGTTAATGAGTTCGAAACGACAAGGGCTCAGCTATATTTTCGTGTTAAAGGGTTAGAAAAGAGCTTGAAAGTGGACCCCCCATTTTATTCTCTTTTACGAGTCAAAAGCGAAAAATACTCGGAAATCTTTTTATTTGAGTTTTACGAGTCGAGAACATAGCTGAAACATGACTCGGAATCATCATCAAACATCCATCACCTGTTTCTGCGCAAAAAGGTAGAGTGCATTATCCAATTCTTGAGGAAAAATAAGTTAAAATACTTGCAAAACCTAATATTTCATGAAAAACTGAATAAAAGAGAGGAAAAGTAAATATTTTTACCATTTACCATTTTGCCTTGCTGTGAAAAACTTTTCACCCACTTTTGCCCTAATTTTTCCAGAGCAGATTGCAGGAGATTCAATAGGTCATTCGCCAAGCCGCTAGTTGCAGGTGAGAGCCAAGTCACTAAGCTCCATTTCTATACTGTTTATTCCTATTTTCATCCATTTTTTTATTTCTAAGGGAGGTTTTGGCAAAAAAAAATCGCCCTTGATCAGCGCGAGTTCTGGGCACAGAATCACGTCAGCCGAGGGTAAATAAAATTCCCTATTGCATCGTCGGCACTTTTAAAATAGGCGCATTGGCATTATGAACAAGGAAAAAGAAATTTTCCTCTCAAAACCACCATTTGAATCCAAATTTTACCAGCCAAAAATGATTATTGACTTGAATACATGGTTTTTACAGGAAAGAATCGTCAAAAGTAGTAGACTGGAAAGAACGTGAGCATGAAGATGTGGACACTCAGGCACTAAATGATCCAAATTGCCTGAATGCTTTGAGGAACTGTGGGATCCTCAAGTTCTTTCTCACGCCAGGGATTCGGACTCAACCTGAGCTACTTCGATACTTGATTAGTCTCTGGGACATAAATCAAGAAATATCCATCATCGGTGACGAAGAGCTAGAGTTAGTAACTTCAAACATATATTTCATCACAGGACTATCCTAGGGAGGGGAACCAGTCAACCTATATGGGTCATGACTGATTGGGGCAAGCATATCCATGCTACTTGCCTAACATTTCCCTAAAACCCCCAAATCCAAGAGCGGCAAGATTGATATTGCCACTGTGCGAGATCTAACACTGAGAGTGCTACTGTTGACTATCAGCATAGTGGCAAGGTCCCAAGTAGTGCACGAGACTAACAAGTTGAAATTTCTGTATTCTATCGATTTTACAGCACCGACGATCTTCAATTGGGTGGAAGCCATGAAGATCAACATCAAATGTAGCTGACAAAAGCTAAGGTGGGGAATCTGAAGCAATTTTTCTTTGAATCCGTACTAGTTATTGTTTTCTTAGAACGGGTGTCGTTCTGCCAGTACCAGCTGACTGAGGTAGATCTGACGATGCCACGAGACCCATGGATGGCCCATTGGAATCGTTTGATGCCTAGGATCACTAGGCACCATCATATGTCTTACAGGCCTACCTTCTTTTCATGCCTATGATGATAGTTGATCATCGTTGGAAGATTGGCCATATAGTGTTACCGTCTTTCGCAGAGATTCGGACATGCCGCTTCTAGATGGGGAGGATTTCAAAGGTGAAGGTAAAAAGTCAATCTTTTATTTTTTGATTTTTTAATTGTTTTTCATATATATGTGCTTATAACATTTTGTTTTATCAATGCAGATGTTGGGCCAGAGTGTCCTGTTGGGATGTTCCCAATAGCCAGGCACGTCGCCCGCCAGTTTGATGTCGCTCCTTACTAGGAGGGGAGTGATAACAAGGAGGAGATCGTGAGGAACCTTGAGGGGTTGACTCGTGGTATGCTAGAGTATGCCTGGGTGGAAGACATCCCTCACTAGTACTAGAGACACACGGTGGGAGTATCGGACCGGATCCGCTGATTAGTGACTCGTGTTGCATGAGCAGTTTCATGTTATCATGATCACCATGTTGATTAGTTCTTATTTCTAGAATTTTATATTTTTTAGGTCTGCGTGCCACAGATATATGAGGCCTGCGGGCCGCCGATGTTATTTGAACACACATTATTTTTTGGGGTTTTTATGTATAAAACATTACCACCATACATATATAAGTTGTATTTTCTTGCTTATTATGGTACAAATGATTTGTTTTGGCTATTTCACATGTTTCATAAATGTCTATCCAACAAATAATTAGCTAATGCATATGTCAATGTATTCATGTGTCTAGGAATATGATGATATGTGATGTAATCAAAATTCCTTTCCATTAGACGAATAAGTAGATACATTCTCAATATCTAAGGGTTTCCAATGGAATATTGCCCATTGAGTTGAAGGACAACAAGCTGTGAATCCAAGTTGACAACCAATTCCTGAATATCAAGAGCAATGGCTTATGACAACAATTCAATGACTACGTTGTATTCAACAATGTTATTAGTCATGCTACCTAAACAAGTACCTTGAAGATCAATCAACTCACCGTGAGGGTCATAAATAGCCCATGCCATGGAAGATAGATTCTAGGTACTACGACAAGCACCATCTGCGAAATCGATGTGAGGAGTCATAGACATCTGTAAAGTAGGGAAAACATAGTAAACAAGAAACTTGTTTGAAAACTAACACACCAAACAACACTGCACAAAAATGAATGACACACTAATGTACACAAGCAACCAAGCAAGATGACCTAAGCATAGTACTTTTTGAGATAAAGCCCATTTTGGGGCTTGTCCAAAGGATTTCCTTCATAATCAATTAGTTCATAGGCCCCTTTTTGCAAAACATGTTTAAAAATGTAGGGCCCATGCCACATGGGTTCAAACTTTCCTGCCCCTAGCTTATCATTAGCTTGATCGTATAGTAAAACCAAATCACCCTCAGAGAACTTGCGAGGGGAGACCAACCGATCGAAATGGGACTTCACTTGCTTATTTTGTGCTTCGATGACCAAAGAAACGAGACGACAAGTCTCAACTAGCCATTTAAAATATAAAAGGCACTCTTCCTGAGGTGATGTTTCAGGGAGAAGGTCGACAACTAGCTTGAGTGAAGGAATTTCACATTCAATTGGTAACGTTTCTTCCAGACTGTAGACAAGACGGAATGGTGTGAAACCAGTTGCGTCCTTGGTTGAGGTTTGGTAAGCCCATAGAGCTGAAAAGAGCATGAGATGCTAATGTGACTTGTGCATCCCAACAATACGTTGAAGCATTGTAACCAAAAATTTGTTCATAGCTTCAACTTGACCATTGGACTGAGGGTAATATGGGGTTGAGCCATTGTGGCGCAAACCCAACGTAGAGGTCAGCTCCGCCATCATGTAATCTTGGAAATGGGAGCCATGGTCTGTGACAATGGCTTAAGGTACGTATAACCTGGAAATAATGTGATGGAAAAGAAATTGAGTTGTCATTTTATCGTCTACAGAGTATGTAGGCATCGCTTCGGCACATTTGGTGAAATAATCCACAACAATGATAATATTACCATGCCCCCCATCTGAGCGAGGGTTACATGTCATATAGTTAATGTCCCATTTGGCAAAAGGACCAACAGTAATGACGAGGTGTAGGTGAGCGGGTGTGGCATGCATCTTGTGTTGGTAAATTTGGCATTCATGGCAAGTCTTACGAACAGCAAGGATTCAATCCTTGAAAATGGATGGCTAGAAATAACTAGCACAAAGGATTTTTTGAGTGGTAGCATAGCCAAACATATGACTGCCACATGCCCCAAAATGGTAGTAATTGAGAATTCTCTCAGCCTCCTCGAGAGTAAGACATCGGTGAAGAAATGAATTGACATTGACACGGGATAAAGTATCTCCAATAATATGGTAGGGTTGGGAGTGATGTCGAATCCATCAATGATCATCCTTAGTCAATGCAGACCAGAACGTGGACATCTGGAGATACACGATGATATCATCGTACCACGGGTCAAGGGTGTTGATCAAGAAAAGTGTCTCGTCTAGAAGCTGTTCATATACACCAGTGGGGAGAGATGTAGAAGGAAGGGAGCAAATCAACTGAGCAAAAACTAGTGATTTATTAGATTTGGCAGCAGTAAATACCAAATCGAATTCTTGCAGGATAATGATCCATTTAGAATAATTTCTTCCCAACAACTGACGAGCCATGATGTAGGTCATGGGGTTGCATTCAGAAATCACAGTAGTAGTGTGTAAGAGAATGTAGTGTAGAAAGTGCTAAATAGCCTGTGCGGCAGCTAAAGCCAACTTCTTGAAATGGGCATAACATGTTTCGGTGTTGAGGAGATTACGACTAAGGTAGTAGATAACATGTTCATTGCCTTTGTCATCGTCTTGTACCAATACCATAGCAATGGTGCTAGGGGCTGTAGCTAGGTAAAGGAAGTAATCGCGATGATAATCCAGGGGATGCAGCAAAGGAGCATTTATGAGGACAACCTTGAGGTCATCAAAAGAATTTTGGGCAACCTCATCCCAGACAAAGGTTGTTCCTTATTTGAGCAACCAGGTAAATCCTGAAGCTAGCCCAGCATAATTGGGTATGAAATGACGGAGGAAATTTTCCTTTCCTTGCAGGCTCTGGAGTTGGTGTAATGAAGATGGAGGGGGTAAATTTACGATGGCCTTGACTTTAAGTGGATCAAGGCGAATATTGTCCCTGGAAATGATAAACCTGAGGAGTTGTCCAAATTCAATGCAGAAAACACATTTATATAGGTTTAACAAATGTTGTAGTGTCTACAGCGAAGAAAAATCCGTCGAAGATGGTCAGGGTGATCTTGGCACTTACAAGAATGAGCATGAAGGTCATCCAAGTAAGGCTGACAATGTTGAAAATATCGTGAAACACATAGGACATCGCCCGTTGAAAATTAGCCCCAATGTTTTTGAGGTCAAAAGGGAGCTTTTTGTACGCGAAAGTACCCACGAATAGATAAAAGCTGTCTTTTCTTGATCGGCCGGCGCAATGTTAATCTAGTTGTAACAAAAAAAACTATCCATAAAGGAAAAAAAAATTCTCCCAGCACATTCATCAATGATCTGATCAATGAAGGGAGTAGGGTAGTTATCCTTAGGACAAGCATGATTGAGATGACGATAATCAACACAAACATGGATCGTGCCTTGTTTCTTTGTCACCGGTACAATATTTGACACCCAATTTGTAAGATGGATCAGATAAATGAATCCATCTTTGAGAAGTTTTTCGACATCACCCTTGATAGTGGTCGCTTTCCTAAGGTGCAGTAGGAGGAGCCATTGGCGAATGGGTTTCGCGTGAGGATAAGTTGGGATTTCATGCACAACAATACTAGGCATTTCTTCATATGACCATGCAAACACATCATGGGATTCTTGAAATAGATGATTATAGGTCTTGATCTCATCCGGAGAGTTACCTTGATATGGACATGTTCAACGATGCTAGGTTTGAAAAAAATATCAATTGGCATCGTTTGGATAATATTACCCAAATTTCCTTCTGACCATACTTCATGAGTTAGGATCGGTGCTGGAAGCAGAAGGGAAGGAAACTGAGAAGAGAACTCCTTGACACTAGTAGACATGACCATTGGGCGAGGTAGGAATGAGGAACGATGATGAGTATCGTTCCAAGGTGGTTCCTCAAGAGACGTTACTTACATGGTACTTTCTTCAGCAAGAAAAGTGTCGGCTAAGGGATCAGGAGATTCCAAAGCACCAAGCCATGGGGATTGAGAATACATATTGAGAGAAGTCCTTGAAACAGGAGAATCAGAGGATACAAAACTTGAGGCCAAAACAATTTCCACGTAATTGATTTTGGCAGGACTAAGTGGCATAACCTCGCCCCAGGTATCAACAAGATCTGGTGAAGGTATGACCCAAGGATCATATTTGACTGAGATCATGTTGACAGAGGCAAAATGTGGAGGTGGCAGCGGAAAATTTCCCA
This sequence comes from Pinus tabuliformis, assembly GCA_031772625.1. Lineage (NCBI taxonomy): Eukaryota > Viridiplantae > Streptophyta > Pinopsida > Pinales > Pinaceae > Pinus > Pinus tabuliformis. The sequence continues at coordinate 306,980,885 of CM062807.1, forward strand.
TCAAGGCAAAATCTTTAAAAGACCTGCCCCCAAACTCTCATAAGGAGCACCAGTGTGCTTGACATATGGAGCATTGCCATCCAAGGAGGAAGAGGCAAAGAAGGACAGTTGGTCGATAGTGACGATCTTCCCTTGATGGGGAAAATCAATCACGCGGAATAGGGAGGAGGCTACAACATGCATGGCATGGGTACAAATCCATCCGAGTAGAATATTATAATTGATATTAGCATCAACAATCTCTACCTCGACGTGTACTGTCTTGCCCTTAAACGTAATGGAAAGGTTGGGTAAGACACTGAAGGGTCGCGAATCGCACCCGTCGAAAGCTTCCAAAGTGTTAGGGGATTGGTTCAAAGTAAGAGAACCAATTTCCTTCTAGCAACTGACCATCATGATGCAGGTAGAATCACCTTCATCAATGATAGTCCTATGAATGGTTTTCTCATTGATGATGACCTGAATGAGAAAGGCAATATGATAAGGCAGGCGTGGAACATGGTTCTCTAGATCAAAACATATCAAATTGGAATTAGTAGGATCAATACCCCAATAGCTGACAACAAAGATTTTCGCTAAGATGGATAGCTTTGGATTACCTTGAGAGCCGACATAGCTAATGGCGCTTGAGCCACATCCTCAACAATATTATAGTGTTAAGCAGCTCGAGCATTGGGATTGTATGAGGATTTCCTTAGCACACCTTGATAGGGTGGTCGAATAGTGGAATCAGAGTTAGGGTACTTGATATGAAGAGGAACAGAACTCGGAGTAGAAGAAGAAGGGGTAGCCTCTTTCCCTTTCCTGGTTATCGAAGCAAGAGTTTTGTAATATTTTGATCTAGTAGCTACATTAATAGGCATACTCATCATGAACACTTAAGATCTTGAGGAAGCAGATGATTGAGGTTGGTCTACCATTTGAGTCTACTGATACAGAAACATTTCTTTCAGGACAGCTGGGGTCCCTTTGAGCAAGCGACTAACTTTGGACTGTCGGGGAAAATCCTTAGTATAGTGATCCTCCTCGCAAATGAGGAATGGATAATTAGGTTTCCGTTTTAAAGAGTCACCAACAGACGACTTAGGAGGACCCTGTTTTGGGGCATCGGATTTACCCTTGCCTTTTCCTTTCTTCTTACCTTTTGAGGATTTTTCCATTGTGGTAGACTGGACAGCGTGGACCTCTAAGGTTTTACCAGGGCCAGGTGGATTCTAGGAGGAACTATTGGAAGTAGTGTTTGAGACTGACTTCTGTTTGGAAGAAGATTTGGCAGGGGTCTGGGACACTGAACCAATTACTCCATCAATAGGAGGTGTAGCCTGTGACTTCGATGTCATGGGATCAGATGATGGTCGCGGAGCATCAGGTAATAACTCATACAAAGTGCCAGACTGAGAATAAACAAGATCTAAGTACTGGGCACGAGCAATTGCTTGTTCTTCGGTAACCCATCCATCTATGGCTATATCACGAGCAATTGGAGAGATGAATGACTTGGTAAACCATTTGGTGAGCAACTGATCAATAATCTCGAATTTTATCAGGCGACGTCTATGTCTCCATTCATGGATGTGATCGGAGATGTGTGTTGCAGTATCTTGCTTAAGCGATGTGAGAAAATAGGTGTCAGTTTCATAATGAACCGACAACTAGAAATGCATGAGAAATGCCATGGCTAAAGAGTTGAAGTCATGGTAAGTACTTCAAGGAAGCTCGATGTACCACTTAGCTGCAGCACCTGTGAGGGTTCATTGGAAAAGACAGAGATGAATAGAATCATCAACGTAAGAATTTGAAGAGCAGCAGAGGTGATATGTCATCACATGGGCTTGAGGATCTTCTTTTGCTTTTCCATAGAACTTAGGACAATCACTCGAGATCTTGGACGGAACTGGAGGTCAGTATGGCGAATGAAGGATTGGATCATTCGTGAGTTGAGACACATATGGGAACTCTAGTGTCGCCAAGAACGACAATTGAGTATTAAAAGGCATTGAGGGTTGATAAGTGGGTCCAATCGGAGGAGCCCATTCCTGCTAGTAATGATTTTGGCCCCATAGTGGAGGGTTTTGGCCATATGGAATTTGATTCTACCCCCACTATAAGCTACCTTGGCCATAGGGAGGATTTTGACCTTGAAGACTGTTGTTCCTTAAGAAACCAATTTCCAGGTTATGGGGAAGTTGTGCTTAAGACATTAATAAATATTATTTACTGTCACTTATTGTTTATTGTGTTCTCAAATGAAGGACCTAGAAAACTTGGTCTTTAACTCTTAATACATGTATGACTAGAACATCTCAGAATGCCATTTGTTTCTAGATATAAATGATGAATGAAGAAAGTTTGAAGGAGAAGTTAAAGATAATATGTTGATATTTCACAGAAACTACTATCTATAACTTAGAGGAACTATGATAATGATAACTGAATCATAGACAATATGCTGCTATTTCACAAAAACTATTATCTATAACTTAGAGAGGAATTGAGGACGCCAAGTATTGGAGCGCTCTTTTAAGGAATTTTAACTTTATCTACATAAGAAAATAAAGGCCTGCAGCTTCATTACTATACTTGAAAAGAAGAAAACATAGCATGACACATGACAGAGAAGCTTACAAAATTATATGCAACAACTCATGGAAACTTCTAATTCTTTCATTAATCAATAATGATATCAGGAATACAGTGGCCTAGTCTCCAGGTTCTCCAAAGTTCAAAACTTTTCTTAGTAAATTTTCCTCTTTTTATGCATTGTGGAACAGTTGTTGATTTCTGAAACTACCCAAACTATCTAACTTATTTTCTAACTATATGAAGTAAAAAATATTATAGAATTTTACAGAGGGTAAAAGACACCTCAAAGAACATGAAATAACAAGAACATAACTGGATTCAAAGAGGGACGATAACTGTTGGCTTGCTCTATTGATCTGCTGCTAAATTCCTCTGTAAATGCCCTAATGATGCTTAATTCGTTTTAGTTGTAATGAAACACGTTTAGTTTGTATAATCCTGGGCTTACATGGGCATTCTGATTGGCCAAAATGCAAAGAAACATACCAGATTGTATTTCTCTTCAGCTTCGGCTCTAACCCTGATTTTCCACTTTACATAGTGAAATTAACGCGAACCTCTGATTAATACAGGAATCAAAAGAGTTAATCCCACTTTATAAACTTGTCAAATCCGACCGTTTAGTGCTCCGTTGACATCCATCACAAATCGCAATCAGCCCAATAATCACTGTAAAACCTAGCTTACACACCCTTAAGCCGCATAACTATGGAAGTGTTGGACTTTTATGTGTAAATCTTTTATATCTGCGTGTAAACCTTTTATAATGAAAATATATTATAAAACATGCTTTTTCCACTTTCAATACAGGTTTCACACAATTTTCGAGGTATACCTTTCCGCCGATACATCCCCACCATAGATCTGCACTTTTCAGATCAGATGGTTTGTAAAGGTTTCAAGTGGGACATAAGCCTAGAGAATACCCGCCCAAAATGGGCGGTTTCCTCTCTCCACCTGGCTACTATGTGTTGAATGATAAGTGGGATTGGGTGAGTTCCAAATAAAACCATTTACCATTTTTGCTCCGCTTGAAATCCTGCCTTATAACCTTAAATCTGCTTTTTCTTCGAATTTGGCTTTAACATTAATTTTTCATTTACACAACAAAATCGGCGCAAAACACGTAAAGCGGAACTGAAAAGGAATTAACCCAATCTAATAAATCTATCGGATCGGGAAACTTTATCGCAAATCGCAATCGGCGTTGTGAACATATACATAGGGCGCTTTACTGACCTGCCGGAGTTATTAAACACATTATATATCATTTGAGGTCCAGCCCACCCATATCACAATCGGCATAAACACACACACACACACACACACACACACACACACACATATATATATATATATATATATATATATATATATATATAGATATATATATATTAAAAGCTATGCGATATCACGGACCCGCCGAGGCTTATAAAACATAACATATATATGTTTCAGGTCTTCCATCACGAATCGCAATCGACGGATCCATATACATATATATAACTGTGGACCTGCCAAACTTTATAAAACATAACTTATAGTATTTTGGGTCTGATGTTAACACTTTAACACTTGTTTCCTTTGTAAATCCAATGTATTCCTTTATTTCTTTCTCATTTCAATATGCACTTCTCTCTCTCTCTCTCTATATATATATATATATATATATATATATATATATATATATATATATATATATATATATATATATCGGGTCTAGCTCCATATAACCATTTATATAATGACTTGATTTGTTTGTATAGTAACTTTGGCTACTCTGGGGCCGATTCTTTTACAATTCTTTCTTTTGTGATTTCAATGTATAATAAACAAAATACTTCATTTCCCTTAGACTCTGCAGATGTAAAGAAAATAAAAGAGCTTCATTAAGGTTGAACCCCTGCAATGATTTTAAAACCACACATTGTGAATAAAGTGATAAATAAGGTTAAACACAATATAAGCTATAACATCTAGCTCCAACTGGGGATAGTGCTTTTTCCATAGAAGCACTAAGAACCATAGATTAGTGCCTTATCCATTAGGCATGGAGTCATATATTTCTTCTCCAATATTAATTGTGTGAAAATTTTGTACTGTGATCCCACGCTGACATTTGCGGTGATAAGATGCTTGCATTTTGATAGCAAAACATTGGGAATCATAGACCAGTAGCCTTAGTTGGGCATGGAGTCCAAAACTGTGAAAACCCTGAAATCTGACAACTAAAACCTGGTAATCTGACACCTCTGCAAACATGTTTCCAACTAGGAAAGTCACCCTTATTCATCAACTAATGATTAAACTGAAGAATTGCAACTGGAAACCAAATGCTCAACACTTGAGATCATTTATGTACAAGTTCATACATATGTACATGATTGATCTTCATCAGGTGAAGTTAATCCTCCATTGGTACCAGGTTAGCATCTGAGTGCCTGATCTAGAACCATTCTGACAGTGAATCTTGAAAAAACAATACATTCTGAGTTTCTCCTAAGTTCCAATGTTGTGATCCTAAATGTGTTCATCCTATGAAACCTTCCCTGAGTCAACAACCACATCATTGGGGTTAGAAAAACTTTCAAGAGGAACAAGTCCCTTTAGCAAAATATTATCCTTCAATTGAAAAATCTTCGGATTAGCTATAGAATCTTTTAAACCACTAATTTTTGCAACTTCTGTTGTTTCTTCTTTATCTTGATCAATTTCTATGCCCTGAAACTCCTCAACTATAGTAAAAAATTCTTTAATCGGTTGATCATCTTCAAAATATTTCCAATTTTTAACATTATCAGGAACAGAGGGTCTGTGTCTCATCCCTACCTCATATCTTAGCCTTGGATTAATAGGAGGCTTGAAAATACTAGTAGACACAGCCAATGAATCTACTAATCTATTCTCATTTCTTGGAATAAATTGAATGTTAAAAGCTTCAAAAAAGTTCTCAATCAAATCCCATACCTCATATCTGTATACCCTAAGCCTAGGGTTCTTTGTTTAGAAATGATTTTTTATTTGCTTGATAATCAACTATGAATTTCCAAAACCAGAAATTGACTTAACTCCCATCTGTTTAGCTGTTTGTAGAGCAATAATCAAGGATTCATACTCTGCCATATTGTTTGTTGCCTCAAACTCTAATATGAAAGAAAAAGGGAACATATTACCTTTAGGTGTAATTAGAAGAAAACCAACACTTATTCCTTCCTTGGAATAAGCTCCATCAAAGAAGCATTTCCACACTCCTTCAGTTTGTAGCTCTGTAATTACATTGGTTGAGGCAAGCTACTTCTAATTATCTTCAGCCAACTCTGTGTTATCATACAGTGTGAAACAAGTAGAAATCATTCTTCTCTTGACTATATATAGGTGAATTGCTTGCTCCATTTTTTATAATTGTTTTTACAAACCTAGTTTCTCTGTACAATATCCTCTCCTCCCCACCAAAAATCGGTATAACAGCATATGTAAAATCTAGTTTCAAAACACCTCCCAATTTAGCCCCCTAAGACCTAGATAGAATCATTCAAAATCTATCAGGGATATCTGCTACTACTACATCCATGACTAAGCTTCTAGCCAGAATTTGGGCTAGTGACATTGCCATATCCTTAATAACCCCCAAAAATTTGACTTTGTTTGAATCAAAAGAATACAAGTCCCTATAGGGTGTGGTAACTTGTAGATTTAGTTGCTTCATTACTGAAAAAGGCATAAGATTGTGTGAAGCTCCCGAATCAAACATACAATTATGTAAGAGGAAGTCATGGACCAATAAGGAAATATAAAAAGGAGGTATTGAAGGATCTACTTCCTCTACATGTGAACCAAAAACCACTACTGGTTTGTCTTCCTGCAGATTTATAGTATCATTTATAATCTCATTTCTTTCACATTAACAACCTCAGCAATCACCTTTTGATAAATAGGTATTTTTGTCAATTTTGTAAGAGGAACCTGAATTCTTACCTTTTCCAACTCCTTAGTAAGACTAAACAAGTGATCATGTTTAGCAGTCCTTTCATTCTCCTCTTCACATTTTTTCATGACTAGGATTACTTGAGGAATTGAAACAAGTCTCTCTAAAGGAATTTTTCCAGTTTGATCTTGAGAAGGCTCACCTTGAAGTATATGTGTCTTGCCATTTACATTCTGTTGCTGCTTTCCTTTATTCACTTGTTTTGCACACTGAGATTCTTATGGAGTCGCCTTTGGTGAGGAAGTTGAAACTTGCTGCTCACTTTCATTTTCTTGATTTCTTGACCTCTTCTCGATCTCAAGCCATATTTATTATGTAGTTCAGCCTGCATAAAATCAGAAAATTGCTTCCAATATTCATCAATTTTATCATGAATGGCATATGTTTCATCATATTCATACTCTTCTTCTTTGATACCAAGTTCATCTTCATCCACTGCATATAATGTAAAAAATTGATCTTCAGGATGCTCTTGTTTTTCAACAAGACCTGCCTCTATATATAATGGTGTTTGAATTTGCTCTTGATCTTCTCTTTCCCTTTGCAAGATTTGAAAAGGTTGTCTTCTGTATTGGGGATTAAAGTTCTTATTATACTGTGTTTTCTTCTGAAAACTCTTATTTTCTAACTCTAAGCTATTTACCTTATCTGACAAAATTTTAATTACATCACACATATCCTCCAACGTTTGACTTTGAGAGGATTCCATCTTTGCCTTTCCCTTGTCTTGGGTAGGCTATGTTTCTGGTGATTTTCCTGCAACCACCAGATTTGCTTCTATCTCTAATGAATCTATTTGGATTTGATCAAGGGTTGGAGCTCTTCTTTCCCTTAAGGTGAATCCAAAATTTGATTCAAGAGCCCCTGTAAAAGTTATCTTTGCCCCAGTAGGAGGAGGCTTGATCTTTGCTAGGAGACTATTGTACAATTTGTTAAATCTTCTAACAAATTCAGCCACAGTTTCATCAAACTTCTTCTTTATGGCATTAAACTCTGTTAATGAATACCCATGGTCTCTTTTTTCTCCCCATCTCTGAATAAACACATGTTCCATCTCTTCCCAAGAAGGAATAGTATTATTGGGAAGTCCTTTAAACCATTTCCTTGCTTCTCCATCCAAGGACTGAACAAAAAGTCTTAGAGCAACATCTACATGTTCAATGTCTTTGTTTGCTACAAAATTGCAAAATACTGACACATGATTCTCTGCAGTTTGTTCATCTTCCCCTGTAAAACGAGGAAGAGTTTTGAGGTAATCTTGTGGCATTTGATTTAATGGTTGTGGCAATTGAAGAGGTGCATATCTATTCATCAAGAATGCAGGTACTACCATGTTTATTGAACTTTGATTACAAATAGATGTGTAACCTAACTGAGAGGTAAATGGAATGTGCACAGGTGGCAATGTGGTTATTGGTTGAGGTTGAAAGATTATAGCAGATAAATGAAAAGTAACAGATTCTAAAGATTGCTCTTGATAGTAAGGTTCCTGAAATGAAGATGATGAAAAAGATGACTCTTTATCAGATGAATGTTCAGGTGAATTGTTGCCTGATGCAGACAATGTAGGAATTGGTGTAATTGGAATCCTAGATCGTCCAACCCTCCTAGAAACTAGCCTTTCAGGATCTGAAAGAGCTTTAACCTTCTATTGTGAAGTGTCTAATCTTGTATGGGGCCTTCTTGGAGCCAAAATTATTACTTTGATTCAAAACAACCAAATATTTCCTCCTCACTGAACAACCAGAGGAAAATAATGAAAACCCAGGGAAAAGTATTCTTGTCTTCTCTCCCCAACAATGGCACCAATTAATGTTGTTCCTTAAGAAACCAATTTCCTAGTTGTGGGGAAATTGTGCTTAAGACATTAATAAATATTATTTACTGTCACTTATTGTTTGTTGTGTTCTCAAATGAAGGACCTGGAAAACTAGGTCTTTAACTCTTAATACATGTATGACCAAAACATCTTAGAATGCCATTTGTTGCTAGATATAAATGATGAATGAAGAAATTTTGAAGGAGAAGTGAAAGATAATATGTTGATCTTTCACAGAAACTACTATCTATAACTTAGAGGAACTATGATAATGAGAACTGAATCATAGACAATATGATGGTATTCCACAGAAACTATTATATATAACTTAGAGAGGAAGTGAGGACTTCAAGTGTAGAAGCACTCTTTTAAGGAATTTTAATTTTATCTACATAATCAAATAAATACCTACAACTTCATTACTATACTTAAAAAGAATAAAACATAGGATGACATATGAGAGAGAAGCTTACAAAATTATATGCAACAACTCATGGAAACTTCTGATTCTTTCATTAATCAATGATGATATTAGGAATACAGTAGCCTAGTCTCCGAGTTCTCCAAAGTTTGAACCCTTTCTTAGTAAATTTTCCTCTTTTTATGCATTGTGGAACAGTTATTGATTTCTAAAACTGCCCAAACTGTCTAACTACTTTTCTAGCTATATGAAGTAAAAACTATTACAGAATTTTACAGAGGGTAAAAGACACCTCAAAGAACATGAAATAAAAAGAACATAACTGGATTCAGAAGGGGATGATAACTGTTGGCTTGCTCTGTTGATCCACTGCCGAATTCCTCTGTAAATGCCCTAATGATGCTTAATTCATTTTAGCCGTAATGAAACACATTTAGTTTGTATAATCCTGGGCTTACATGGGCATTCTGATTGGCCAAAATGCAAAGAAACATACTGGATTGTCTTTCTCTTCAGCTTCGGCTCTAACCCTGATTTTCCACTTTACACAGTGAAATTAATGCAAAACTCTGATTAATATGGGACTTAAAAGAGTTAATCTTGCTTTATAAACCTGCCAAGTCTATCCGTTCAGTGCTCCGTTGACTTCCATTGCAAATCGCAATTGGCTCGATAATCACTGTAAAACTTAGCTTACGCACCCTTACGCCACATAACTATGGAAGTTTTGGACTTTTATGCGTAAATCCTTTATATATGCTTTTAAACCTTTTATAATGAAAATATATTATAAAACATGCTTTTTCCACTTTCAATATGGGTTCCACGTTAATTTTCAAGGTATACCTTTCCACCGATACATCCCCATCGTAGATCTGTGCTTTTCAAATCAGACGGTTTATAAAGGTTTCGGGTGGGACATAAGCCTGGAGAATACCCGCTCGAAATGGGTGGTTTCCTCTCTCCACCCAAATGCTACATGTTGAATGATAAGTGGGATTGGGTGAGTTCCAAATAAAACCATTTACTGTTTTTGCTCTGCCTGAAAACCTGCCTTATAACTTTAAATCCGCCTTTTCTTCGGATTCGGCTTTAACACTAATTTTTCGTTTACACAAAAAAATAGACGCAAAACACATAAAGTGGAACTGAAAAGGAATTAATCCAATCTAATAAATCTATTGGATCTAGAAACTTTATCGCAAATCACAATCGGCGATTAAACTAACACCCATTGCTCTGCGGACCCGCTGGAAGTATAAAATATAGTATATATAATATCTGTTGAAATGTTCAACAAGAAACGCTAAAAATAGGACTACTATAAATAGCTGAGCTATAAATAGCAGTTCAACCATTGGAGATCTTAGCTACAATGGGTGAAAAGTGAAAGTGATAAAAATAGCTTTTTCTAAAAATAGCATTTCAGGATCCCTTCTTATTTTAGTCAATCCCTGGACTAAACATAGGAAGTAAAATTCGAATTTGATATTAACAATAGTTTGTAAATTGATTAATTAATTCAACTTGAGTTAACTACTTAAGGAAAAACAAACTTGAAGTCTATCTGAGGACATGCAATAGTTTCTCCTTTGATTGAGGGATTTATCCATCAGTTAAAGAGATAAGAGTCAGTTGTAATATTGAGTTGTAATTAGTTGGCTCAGTTAACTGAGTCAAGTCCAATTAGATTAATTTAACAGTTTTTCAAATTAATGAGATTTCAGTTAGTTAATGCTTGCATGCAAGTAACTACTATATTTCAAATAACTGAAGATTCACTCATGGATAACTCATGCATGTTAGTTCAGTCAGAGACCCAGTTGAGATTAGATGGAGGGACAATGTACTATCAGTTGCTAGGATATTCCTTGGTGAATATTCTTTACATGCAGAAGGAATATTATTCCTTAAGGATTGCGCAGTTGGACCTGAGGTTACAGTGAGTGTGATGAGGCCAATTCACACATGTGATATCATTGGACCCCAATCAAAATTGTGCAAGGAAATAGGAGGCTTGGAGGGCTTGAGGAAGATATATTCTATGTCTATTGAGTCTGAGCAGTATTGTTTGATTACAGAGAGAGCAGGATAGCTTGAGAGCTGATTCTTTTTGTAACTTGAACAAGATTTCCACTTGTATGATAATATAGAGTTGGGGTTTTAGGCTGGTGCTTTCCCCAGTGTTATATCTTCTGTTTTATGGTTGATTACTTCTCATTTCTCAGGTATATATGTTCATGCTTGATGTTCCTCATGTTCGATTAATCTTTCGCTCAATTGTTTGTAGAAGTAGATCAAGTGTTTTTCTTTAGTACATTGCATTATCAGGTGATCTACAGTGGGAAAATCTACATGGTATTGGAGCAAAGGTGATCAAGGAAGAATAGTATACAAGCAGGAGAAGTTTGAAGTTTGGTTTCTAAATATTGAATTGATTTCTTATCACATCTATTTCACCGATGGCATTCAATGGTTTGAGACTCGAATATGCTCTTGATGGCAGTTCAAATTATATAGCCTGGAAGGATCACATGGAGGCAGTATTAGAAGATAATGGTCTAAAGGGCTTCATTGATCAAGAAGTCCAGAAGCCGACTGATGCAACTCAACTAGCAGAATGGAAAAAGTGTGTGGCTAGAGGTAGGAGAATCATCCTAGAGGGAGTTTGAGATCACATTGTCTCGAGCCTCCATGGGAAGGAGACTCCGTTTTTGATGTGGAAAACATTGAAATATCTTTATCAAAATAGTAGTGATCAAAGGAAGTTGGTGCTGAAAGATAAACTTCGAAAGATCAAGTACGAAAAGGGCGACGCAATCTCTACGTTCCTGAACAAGCTCACCACCTGTAGGGATGAGCTTGGAAGCGTAGGGATCGTGACTGCTGATGATAACATGGTGAGTCTTGCACTCCTTGGTCTTCCTAAGAGCTGGAATAGCTACTAGGACTCAGTTAATGGAAGAGAGAAACTGCCAGATTAGGAACAACTTTGGTCGGATCTGATGCAAGAGGAGATAAGGCTAAGCACCGGGGGGATCTTCATCAAAACAAGATGATGAAGAAAATCTAGCTTTAGCGAGTAAAGCTTAGAAAGGGAAAGGGAAGGTGTCCCAATCCAAATATTCTCATGGAGGGAAGAAGGGTGACAAGTTGAAAGTGTGATTCTTTCACTGCCATGAAGTGGGCCATTATGCTATGAATTTTCCACAGAAGAAATCTAAGAAAGGTTCCTCAAAGGGATCTGATGGTGATGCACTAGCTTCACCGTTTGAGCTGGATTTCTCGCTTATCACATGCATGGTTTCATCCATGGTGGGATGTGTTTGGTACCTGTACATTGGAGCTTCTTTCCACATGTCGGGTGACAAGAATATTTTTAGTACATTGGAGGAGAAGGATCTCCAAATGCTGATCGAGATGGGTGATGATGGAAAGTATTGTGTCTCCGGTGAAGGTACAATTGTGTTTTAGAGGGAGCATGGTGCTCCTCTCACCCTATCTGTTGTTAAGTATGTACCAGGTTTGAAAAAGAATCTTGTGTTTGTTGCTATGCTAGAAGATAAAGGCTATGATGTAGTCTTTAGTAAAGGAAAAGTTTTCCTGAGGCATATCGACACCGGACAAACCAAGTGAATAGGGATTCAAGTAAAGAATCTCTACAAGTTGGAGGTAGATGACTGTGCTACACTGAGTTCCAAAGCAGAGGTGGTGCAAAGCCAAGATGTTGGCAAGCTATGGCATAGAAGAATAGGTGACTTTCATCACAGGGCCTTGAAGATCATGCAACAAATTTCTATTGGCTTACCCAAGGGAAAGCTAGAGCAAAGAGATACATGCAAAGGATGTACCTTGGGTAAGTATGCAAAAGCTTCCTTTCAGGATCGGGATAGTAGAGCTAGAGAAATCCTGGAGCGAGTTCACTCAAATGTATGTGGACCATTCTCTACAGCCTCCACTGCTAAGCAAAGGTACTATGTTATTTTTATTGATGATTTTTCTCGTAGATGCTGGATCTACTTTATGCAAAAGAAGGATCAAACCTTCTTGAGGTTTTGTGAGTTTAAAGCCTTGGCAGAGAAAGAATCTGGAAAGAAAGTAAAAGCCTTGCGTAGAAACAATGGTGGAGAGTATGTTTCCCAGCAGTTTAAAGACTTTTTTGCAGCAGAAGGAATTAAATGGGAACTGATGGCACCTCATAACCCACAACAAAATGGGGTGGCCGAAAGAAAGAATAGATCTATTGTGGGAGCAGCTCGAGCGATGTTGCATGACCAAAGCCTACCACTTCATCTATGGGTTGAGGCATGCAATACAGCAGTGTACCTTCAGAACAGAAGTCCTCATCGTATTTTGGGGATGAAGACACCTATGGAGGCTTTTTCGGGGAAGCGACCAAATGTGAGTCACTTCCATGTCTTTGGATCACCAATTTTCTTTCATGTGACCAAAGATGCTCAGAAGAAGCTAGACCCAATAGTTGAGTTGGGGATACTTGTGGGGTACACAGATACACCCCACAACTATCGTGTGTTTCTGCCTGCCAGTCAGAGGACCGTAGTGTGCAGGGATCTAAAGTTTGACAAGCAGAGAGCCATGCGAGTGTCACTTGAGAGGGAGCTCAAGTTGCATGGTGATCAGGAACTTTTAGTTCCAAAGGAGGAGGAGCCTCCTGATGATGTGGATCAACCACATGCAGAGGATCCAGTAGTGGAGACCACCACTCCTGGAGAGTCTTCCAGAGATGGACGGAAACACTCATGGGAAGCTGACAGATTGATGCTAGATGCGAGAGAGAATGTGGGGTAGCCATCCTCTCAACGCAGACAAAGGAGATCTCTCGAGAGATACACTGGCTACATGGCCCTGGTTGGGGAGTGTGTAGCAACCGAACCTTCTTCTTTTCAGGAGGCAGTGCAACAACTAGTCTGGTTGATGCAATGGTAAAAGAGTATGATTCTATCATATAAAACAGTGTGTGGGATGTTGTCCCTAGACCTAGGGACAAGTCACTGGTTAGTTCTTGATGGCTTTACGAGGTAAAGCAGGTAGCTGACAAGGCAAGGTTTGTTGCCCGATGTTTCTCACAGGTTGAGGGGATCGACTACGATGAGACCGTTGCTCCCATAGCAAGGTACTCATCTATCAGATTGATGCTAGCTCTATCAGCTCAGATGGGTTGGAAGATCCATCAGCTAGATGTGAAGACGGCATTCCTCAATGGGAAGATTGAGGAAGAGGTATACATTGAGCAGCCAAAGGATTTGAGACCCTCGATCGTGAGTCGCATGTTTGCTGGCTCAAATGAGCACTGTATGGGCTGAAGCAAGCAACCCGTGCTTGGTATACCAGGATTGACAGCTATTTCACTGGGTTGGGCTTCACCAAGAGTGAAGCAGATGCGAACCTTTACCACATCATGGTAGAAGGTAAGCCATTGATTATTGTAATTTATGTCGATGATCTGATTTTGACAGATGATGATCAGTTAATCAAATCTTGCAAGGAGGACCTTGCAAGAGAGTTTGAGATGAAGGACATGGGCCTCATGCACTACTTTCTAGGCATGGAAGTGTGGTAGAAAGATGGGGAAGTATTTGTGTCTCAAGGCAAGTATGCCAATGAGATACTCAGGAACTTTCACATGGAGAAGTGCAAACCCATGAAAACTCCTCTAGCTGGGAACTGGAGGAAGGAGAATGCTACTTCAAGTGAGGTAGTAGCTGATACTGTTTATCAGCAGATGGTGGGTTCACTTATGTATTTGGTGAACACACGACCTGACTTATGCTTTGCGGTGAACCAGCTGAGTCAAGCTATGGTTCAGCTTACCAAGATGTTTTAGAAGGCAGCGAAGCATGTGCTGAGATATCTCAGAGGCACTACATAGTACGGATTGTGGTATAGACAGACAGAGGGAGTGAAGCTACAAGGCTTCACAGATGTGGATTGGGTTGGTATTCCATCAGACTAGAAGAGCACTTCTGGAGGAATCTTCAACCTTGGTTCAGTTGTAGTTTCTTGGTATAGCAGGAAACAGAGATCAGTTGCACTTAGCTCAGTAGAGGCTGAATACATGGCTGCTAGTCAGGCAGCATGCGAGGCCATTTGGATGCAGAAGTTTCTAGTGGGATTGTTTGGTCAGATGATAGATCCTACGGTGATATACTGTGATAATCAGAGTTTCATAAAACTCTTTGAGAATCCAGTGTTTCATGACAGGTTCAAGCATATAGATATCTATTACCATCATCTACGGGATTGTGTGGTCAAGAGGATCATGATGCTGCAGTATGTTTCGACTGAGGAGAAGGATGCAGATATTTTGACTAAGGCATTGTCAAAATGCAAGTTCGAGTTCCACAGAGACAGGATCGGGGTTACTGATAATCCCTTTATTGTTGAGAGGGAGTGTTGAAATGTGCAACAAGAAATGCTAAAAATAGAAGATGCTAAAAATAGCATTGCTATAAATAGTCAGGCTATAAATAGCAGTTCAGCCATTGGAGATCTTAGCTACAATGGGTGAAAAGTGAAAGTGCTAAAAATAACTTTTTCTAAAAATAGAATTTCGGGATCCCTTCTTATTTTAGTCAGTCCCTGGACTAAACATAGGAAGTAAAATTTGAATTTGATATTAATAGCAGTTTGTAAATTGATTAATTAATTCATCTTGAGTTAATTAGTTAAGGAAAAACAAACTTGAATTCTATGTTAGGACATGCAATAGTTTCTCCTTTGATTGAAGGATTTATCCATCAGTTAAAGAGATAAGAGTGAGTTGTAATATTGAGTTGTAATTAGTTGGCTTAGTTAACTGAGTCAAGTACAGTTAGATTAATTTAACAGTTTGTTAAATTAATGAGAGTTCAGTTAGTTAATGCTTGCATGCATGTAAGTTTAGTATTTAAGATAACTGAAGATTCACTCATGGATAACTCATGCATGTCAGTTCAGTCAAAGACCCAGTTAAGATCAGGTGGAGGGATAGTGTACTATCAGTTGCTAGGATATCCCTTGGTGAATATTCCTTGCATGCAGAAGGAATATTATTCATTAAGGATTGCGCAGTTGGACTTGAGGTTACAGTGAGTGTGATGAGGTCAATTCACACATGTGATATCATTGGACCCCAATCAAAACTGCGCAAGGAAATAGGAGGCTTGCAGGGCTTGAGTAAGATATATTCTATGTCTATTGAGTCTGTGAGCAGTATTTTTTGATTGCAGAGAGAAAAGGATAGCTTGAGAGCTGATTCTTTTTGTAAGTTGAACAAGATTTCCACTTGTATGATAATACAGAGTTGGGGTTTTAGGCTGGTGGTTTCCCCAGTGTTATATCTTCTGTGTTATGGTTGATTACTTCTCATTTCTCAGTTATATATGTTCATGCTTGATGTTCCTCATGTTCGATTAAGCTTCCACTCAATTATTTGTATAAGTAGATCAAGTGTTTTGCTTTAGTACATTGCATTACCAGGTGATCTACAGTGGGAAAATCTACAATATCGGGTCTGGAACCCAATCACAAATCGCAATAGGCACTATGAACATATACATAAGGTGCTTTATGGACCCGCTGGAGTTATTAAACACATTATATATCATTTCGGGTCTGGCCCACCCATATCGCAATCGGCATAGCCACACACACACACACACACACATATATATATATATATATATATACATATATATACATATATATATATCTATATGTATATGTATATATATGTATATATATATACATATATACATATATATATATATATATCTATATGTATATGTATATATATGTATATATATATATATGTATATATATATATATATATATATACATATATATATCTATATGTATATGTATATATATATATATATATATATATGTATGTATATATATATATATATATATATGTATATATATATATATATATATGTATATATATATATATATATATGTATATATATATATATATATATATATATATATATATATATATATATATATATATATATATATATATATATATATATATATATATTAAGAGTTATGCGATATCGCGGACCTACCGAGGCTTATAAAACATAACATATATATGTTTTGGGTCCACCATCACGAATCAAAATCAGCAGATCCATATACATATATATAACTGCGGACCCGCCGAACTTTATAAAACATAACTTATAGTATTTCGGGTCCGGTGTTAACACTTTAACACTTGTTTCCTTTGTAAATCCGATGTATTCCTTTATTTCTTTCTCATTTCGATATGCACTTATATATGGGTCTAGCTCCATATAACCATTTATATAATGACTTGATTTGTTTGTATAGTAACTTTGGCTACTCCGGGGCTGATTCTTTTACAATTCTTTCTTTTGTGATTTCAATGTATAATAAACAAAATACTTCATTTCCTTTAGACTCTACGGATGTAAAGAAAATAAAAGAGCTTCATTAAGGTTGAACCCCTGCAATGATTTTAAAACCACACATTGTGAATAAAGTGATAAATAAGCTTAAACACAATATAAGCTACAACAAACACCTTGAAATTGTCTGGCCATAGGTTATTGATAAGCAACATACATCTTAAGAGGCTGTTGAGCCTGTTGACCTTGGACATATGGATATTTCACCTGTTGTCCCTGAACATATGGGTTTTGAACATGTTGCCCCTGAACAAGAGGATTTGGACCTGCTATCCTTGGACATAAGGATTGTACACTTGTTTCCTTTGGACATAGGCATTATGTAGCTATTTCCCCTGGACAAAAGGATTTTGTACCTGTTGCGCTAGGACATTAGGATTTTGGGCCTACTACTACAGGACTTGAACTTCGCCTTGTCATGCAAGGGTTGACCCTATTGGTATGTATATAGGGGTTGTTGATGCTCGAGTTGGCCCTGCTGCTGCAAGGATTGACCTTGTGGCAGCAAAGGTTGTCCCTGTGGTTCTAGAGGTTGGTGTTACGAAGAAATAGGCTGGGAATTTTGCGAGCATACTACATCTGTTGCGGCATGGTTTGCTGCAACTATTGTGAGGGTTTCCCCTATGGTTGGTGCAGTTGTCCTTGGTGCGGTATCATCTGCCCTTACTATTGCGTGGACGACCCTTGCTGCAAAAAAGGTTTCCCTTGTTGTTGTAGAGGTTGTCCTTGCTGTTGCAAGGGTACTTGAACAGTACCTCAAAAATTTCCGAACTGTATCTGTCCATAGCCACCCTGAAAAGTGGATGTGCTAGGCTGAATGTATTGCCCAGACTAAAGGACGTAAGGCAGATTGAACATTCGTTGAGAACCATATGGAACATAAGGAGTTTGGTACTAAACCTGAGCCTCATAAGGCTACTAATACTGGAAATTTCTTGACCTAGACGGACCAACGGGATTTTGAACCTGTTGGTACTAGATATTGCTTGATCTAGCAGGACCTACAGGGTTTTGGATAACACTAGAAGAAGGCTGGTTCATGCCAACCATGTGAGCCTATGAGCTACTCACATTGGTGGTGTCTGACACCATAGAAACACTCATATTCTTCCCCCCAGGTGGTGGCACAACTTTGCCACTTACTGGAGGGATCGAGGAACTGACAATAACATTCTTCGAGACCGTCAGTTGAACCGAACGGGTGACTGAGACAGACAAGACAAAAGGGTTTGGAATGGTGGGTTTCACCAAGACTGAGGTAACGATCTGTTGGGAGTTCGGGTTCACAATGAATGGGCCTGTAGTAGGCATGGTGCTAGATGCCCAAACGGGGTTATGATAAAGTGATGAGGCACTAGGTGTACTTGAGACTAATTGTGCCGAAGTGTAGTGTCATATTTTTCTAGTATAGTTTTGTCACTCATATCAAGGGTTATATATATATATATATATATGATAGGTTGATCACTTGATTGAGGAATAATGTTTTACATACATAGTTATATTTCCTTTTATGTTTATGTATGACAGATTGATCACTGGATTGGGGAACGATGTTTTATATAGTTATATTTCCTCTTATATGTGGCATCATTGATTATCTATATTAGATGGTTTTGGTTAAGTAAAATGTTATACATATGTTTTTCTATTTGTATCTGATTTATGAAGTAGGTGTATGACATGGATGGTGATCAAAGATTGAGATACATATACCCATGGATTCTCATGGTTATGTGGAATTGATCGTTAATTATAATTTATGGATGATACATGATTTGTGTGATTACATATGTATAATATTGTACTAAGAAAGATGTGGTAGGGTACCTGGTCATTTTCCAACAAGGATGCTCAATTAATGATTGTGGAAGTCATTTCTTCAAAACCAAAATGACTGTGGAAGCCACACACCATTTTGGGTAAAATGTGATTAAGTTAATTTCATTATGAAATTCATTTGATTCCTTTGATCTATGAGATTGTAATGTGTGCAGGTCTTTGAATAAGGCCTTACCAGGGAACCAGCGGATGGGTAAAAGCTCACAATCAGTACCATAAGGAGAAACACAAAGTTTCAAAGCACAGTAGATGAGAGGGCATGGAAATTAGGGTGTGGAGTCCTAAATCCAAGAAAGATAAAGACGTGGAGTCTTGTAAATTTAGGGCGCGGAGTCCTGAATATTTAAAAATATCAAGTTGTGGCAGCTTGGATCTTTGGAGTAGATCAGGCCGCGGAGTCCTCAATCTACTAAGGCACGGAGATGCATGAAATAGGGGTGCGGAATCCCTATTCTCCAGAATAAAAATACCACTCATGGATGAATTCCCTTAAATAAAATTTCATTCTCACAATTCTAGAATTACTTTCTAAAAATAGAAAGTCATGTCCAGCGTCTCAAGCATGACTTTCCAAAAATAGTAAATCACTTTACATAAATTGGTAATCAAGCGAAGTTGAAGAGAAACGAATTAACTTATCATTAATCAATCCAAATAGTTCAATATTGATTGAATCCTCAATATTATTAATATTATTATTATCTTTTACGGGATTATGATATTATTATTAAAAAGGAATTACAAGTCAATTTTATCTCCTCAGTCAATTCACACATATCCTTCATGACTCTCGTGGCTCTCTATCTCTCTCTTAAATAATTCATTATACTCTATTTTTTGAGCTCATCAAAGAATGGCATATTCCTTTTCACTTATTAAAAATATGTCATAAAATATTCCTCTTACACTCTCTTTAATACATATGTTACACTCTCCTCAACTAAGGCATGCATACCTCTCCTTAATGGCATAAGTTACACTCCTCTAAATGGAATCCAATGCATGCACATTACTCCTCCTTTATGACAAGAATTGGTTGCTCCTCTTATATATGAGTCTCATGTATTCTCACTTGGGGGGGAGGAGGCCAAGAGTGGAAGAGACTTGAGGAAAATAGTGAGAGGGAGAGATATGGAGAGTAGCCAATTGCTTCCATAATAAATCTGAAATTATTGTTAAAATCCTAAGATCTCTAGCTATTAAGGTTGGCCATGAGTGGTATTGAGAGGAAGTGAAAATTTGCTTCCTTAGTTTTCCTTGCAAATCTCTCTACTGTTGTCTTTTGGTACTACTTGTGAGATTTTGCAGCTCAGGAGTTCCAGGGGGATATGTTCTTCCTGGATATGGTTGGGAGGAAAACCGGGTGGTTCACAATGAGTTGGTAATGATATTGGAGCTGGAACATACCCTCATTGGAGCTGGATCATACTCCCATTTTTTGAGTTATATAAATTCATTTCCAGGTATGTTGACAACATTATATTGTGTTTCTTTTTGTAGTTCATTACATGGTTTTGCTTATTTGGTTGTTGACTGAAACTTAGATGTATATCAAATGTTTCACACTAAATGTTGAAGGAATTTTGCAATAGCTGTAGCTTATTTTATGTGAGATTTTTTTTTGTACAGTTTCAGTGCAAGTTGATTTACATCATGTATTAATGGCTTAAGCATTTAGACTGCCATGCGTTTTATGAAAACATGTTAATAGCATAAATTTGGGTTCTCCTTCTCTTTTTACAATTGTAGATATGTTTTCAGAGTACATGTTTGACAAAAGGGATAAATGAGATGGTTTGAATTTGTTTTTGGTTGTGGTTTTAAATAATCACATTTCTGGGCGTTTTTGTTTCGATTTATTTTAACTTCAGGGGGTATCTATACCTGATGGCCATGTCGCCCCAACTTTCATTTAAAAAAATATAGTTTTAGAATCTGATTCTCTAATCTTATATATTTTAATACAGATTTTCCGTTGTTTCCTGGTGGTTTGTCTTGTTGCTTTTTTTTGTAGCTGTGATTTACCTGGTAATATCTTTTTATGAAATCAGTCTATTGTATAAACTTGGAATTATTATTTTAAAGTATCAATGGTTAATACATTGATAGTTTAATAACTTTTGACTGCTTGTTTGATAGTTTAATAGTTAGCAGCTTGTTTTGTGACTGCTAACCGTTGTTCAAACTTTCCAATGGCTATAGCTACATCGCTGCGAGTTATTTGTAGAAATTCTTAAATATTTATAGTCATTATGTACCTAAATTTTTGTATATGCAGCAATCAATATGGATGACAGTTCTACTTATGTATTAGGTTTACTTTTGGGCATTACTAACAAAGAAAAAGAAATGATGTAATCTTAGATTCATGTTAGTTAATTTTGGTGAAATCGCCTTAAGGGTTATGGTTGTAAGCTTTTGACAAAATGCCTCAATGGTTGTACATTTCATGCTTGCAAACTGTTTGACATAATGCTTCAATGGTTGTAACTAATTACATCTATGAATTGTCTATAAAAATGACTAAGTAAATTTAGGATTTGCAACCAAGGTGTTTTTGGAAATATCTCAAAGAATAAGCATGATGATTCCATTGAAGTAAAAATCCATGGAAGGCAAATTGGTTAGGTGAAATCTTGTAATTGTTAGCTCACATATGGATTCATAATAATTGGAAACCACTCCTTTAGAAGTTGAATTATCTTGTTTTTCCTTCCGTTTGTTTTACCAAAGAATTCATAAGCATATTATCTAGAACAAAATCAAATTAGTCACTCTTAAACAATCTTAATTGCAATAGAATCAACAATTAGCTTATTGGAAAATTTGTTTTGTAAATATTGTTATTATTTATCCCACTAAATACTCTATCATTTAAATGTGATTTTAAGACTTATGGTTGTAAGTTTTGTATCTTGAGGAACCATGACCCTGTAGCCTTAATGAGAATTTTAATATTACCATGGGTTAGTTAGTTAGTAGAAATTAGTATGTAGTGTAAAGAATACCAATACCAATAAAAATAAAAATATAGATATATAACCTTGCATTAACTTTTACGTCTTAAAAACTTAAACTTGAATCGCATTTTTAGTAAGCCTTAGTATAATACTGATGGTTGGTAAGATGGGACCTTAAATATGGTATCAGAGTGGGTTAAAACTCTAGGACCTAGTGCTTGCCTGTTAATATTTATTTATTTACCTAGATTTTTCCTTGGCCAGGTTAAGTAATCATGGAGAGAACATCAAGGAGGAGGAAGGAAGTCTCATCTCCACCTCCCCAAGATAAAGAATATGAGCAGATATCCATCAGGGAAGTAAGGGATATGATGTTATCTTTCCAAAAGATGACTGAAGTCTTTATTAGTAGGGTTGGGGAAATCCTTCAGTGCCTGGTTCTTCATCTCAATTAGAGAGGCAAGAAATTCAATCTGATGGAGATGTACATAAAGAGTTGGAAAAAGTTAAGCTTCCTATCTTTAAGGGTACCACAAAAGGGGAGGTAGTAGAAGTTTGGTTGGAAAACATGCACCTATGTTTTGAGTTGCAGAATTATTCTAGCAACCAAAAGGCAAAGTTGGCTATATACCAACTTAAGGAGAGTGCACTTTTATGGTGGAGGAACTTAGAATCCAAATTGGGATACTCCATGTCTACCTTGACATGGGAACAATTTGAAGAGGAATTTCAAGCAAAGTACCTTTCTGCTAAATACTTGGAGAGGAAATTGAATGAGTTTCATGATCTTAAGCAAGGAACTAAGACAATCCTTGATTATGAAGCACAATTCATGGAGTCTCTTAGATATGCTACCCATCTAAATATTGAAGCCCTCAAGGTAAACAAGTTTTTGTATAGATTGAATCCTATTAAAAAGGAAAAGGTGCACATTTTGAGGCCTACTACATTGCATGAGGTATTGCAACAAGCAATTATAGCCAAGGAAGAATTATTGGGGAACAAAGGGGGAGATAAAACCCCAAATCTATCATTCCATGGGAAACCTCCTTGAAGGGGAGGCCAATATGTAAGAAATAAGTCAGGTGGCTCACATCATCAGGGATTTCAAAACAATCATACTTTTAAGAACCAAAGAAATAACCCAAGGCAACATCTGCAACAAAATAATGCTCGCACTCAAGAATCACCTAATAAAAGGGTCAAATTTATGAAAAATGCTCCTATTAATGGATGTTGGACTTGTGGAGGACCTCATTATGAGAGAGATTGCCATGAAAAGAATACTGAAGCACAATCAAAGTAGGAACAATCCACTATTAGAGATATGGGCAGAACCCATAGGATTCATGTAGTTGTGCAAAATCGCCAAGTCGAGCATCAACCTACAGTGCTTGAAGCATCAGGTAAGCTAAATGGTATGGTTGTTACTATTTTGATTGCTCCTCACACAACTGAAAGTTTTATTTCTCCTAATTCTTTATTGAAATGTAAATTGGTGGTAATAGAGCAAAATGATTTTGATCAGGTTCAGATGGCCTCAAGGCGATCTCAAAAGGTTGAATGCTTAATGCAAGAGTGCCCTTTAGACTTGGGAGTGTGTGTCAGAAATGTAAATCTTTATGTGATGCCACTTGGTCAATATGATGTGATAATTGGGATGGACTGGCTTGAAGCCCACTGGGCTGTGCTTAGTTGTCAAAGTAAAACCCTTCATTTTTTGAGTGATGAGGGCCAATCTATGGTTGTCCATGTGGAAAGGAGACCTGATCCTTTAAGACTTATCTCATTCTTGCAGATGAAGAGAAGCCTTAGGAAAAGATGTCAAATGTATTTTGTAATGACTTTAAATGAGGGAGAGCTTTCATCCTTTGAACAATATCTTTTCCTTTCATAATTCTCTGATGTCTTTCCAGAGGAGTTGCCTGGTTTACCTCCAAAGCGGGAGATTGACTTTTCCTCGATGACATCCTAATCTGTTCAAAGTCCCTAGAAGAGCATGAGTAACAACTAAGATTGGTGTTACAATGCTTAAGATAAAATAAACTTTATGCAAAAATGTCCAAATGTTCCTTTTTCCAATCAAAAATCCATTATCTTGGACACATTATCTCCAGTGAAGGCATTGTTGACTCAGCAAAGATCGATGCAATTTCAGAATGTCCAACATCCTCTAATGTGCATGAAGTGCGTAGCTTCATGGGTATGGCAGTATACTATCGGAGATTTGTGGAGGGGTTTTAAAAAATAGCTAGCCCTATCACTTCATTTCTTAGGAAGGGAGTACGATGTAATTGGACAAATGAGTGTGAGCAAGCATTTTCCAAGCTCAAACAATGTTTGACTACAACTCTGATATTTAAGGTTCCAGATATGGATAGACCATTCATAGTATGTACCGATGCATCAAAAGATGGATTGGGTGCAGTATTATGACAAGATGGTAGGGTGATTTCATATGCCTCTAGGAAGTTAAGGACGCATGAGGAAAACTATGCAACCTATGATCTAGAACTAGCAGCTATAGTTCATGCCTTACGAATTTGGTGACATTATCTAGTGGGAAAGAAATTTTAATTGAAAACAGATCATAGAGGTTTGCAACATATATTTACTCAAAGTGATCTAAATGCTAGGCAAATAAGGTGGTCAGAACTCCTAAGTGAATATGATTTTGAGATAACTTACATCAAGGGTACATTGAACAAAGTAGCTGATGCACTCAGTCAAAGACCATGAATATTTTCAATAATTCCATTGAATATTGATTTACAGGAGCGCATCTTGAGGGCACAAGATGTAGATGAATGGTGCAAGGAAGTTAAAGTTTCTCTTTATGGGGAGGGGGCTAAGAAAAACAAGGTAGAAAGGTATTCTTGTGATGACGATCATATGGTGAGATTCATGCAAAAGATTGTAGCTCTAGATCAAGATGGGCTTCATGAGTTCATTTTCAAAGAAGCTCACCGTGCAACATATATGGCTCACTCGGGAGTCCAGAAGATGTATGCTAATTTAAAGAAAATTTTATTTTGGGCAGGCACGAAGAAGGATGTAGCAAATTTTATGGCAAAATATTTGGAATGTCAGCTATTTAAAGTGGAACATGGTCATCCAGTAGAATTGTTGTAGCCACATAAAATTCCTGAGTCCAAATGGGAAGCAGTATCTATGGACTTTATTATTGAATTACCTGAAACAACCAAAAGGCATAACTCCATTTTGGTGGTGGTAGATAAACTTACTAAGAGTGCCCATTTTATACCCGTTAGAGATACTTACAAAGCATCTGAAATAGCACAAGTATTTATCAAGGAGGTGGTTAGACTTCATGGTTTTCCTAAGAAAATCATATCAGATAGGGCCTCTATATTTATAAGAATATTTTGGACTAGTTTCCAGGGAGCCCTTCAGACACAATTAAATTTCAGTACAGCTTATCATCTAGAGATAGATGGCCAAACTGAAAGAGTAAATTGAGTGTTAGAGGACATGCTTAGAATGCATGTAATGGATCAACAATCTAAGTGGGAAGATTATCTTCCTCTAGTGGAGTTTGCTTATAATAACAGTTATCACCACTCCCTTGGTATGGCACCTTATGAGTTATTGTATGGAAGACCATGTAGAACACCTTTAAGTTGGGATAGATTAGAGGACAAAATCTCAGTAGGTCTTGAAATTCTTCAAGAAATGGAAGAACAAGTGTGTCTTATAAGGAAAATATTAAAGCAGGCACAGGATAGATAAAAGAGCTATGCTGATATGAATAGAGTGGATCGTATTTTTAAAGAAGGGGAATTTGTTTTTATTCGAGTAAAACCTCAGAAAATCTCTATTAGGTTTGGGAAAGGATCTAATCTCTCTCCTCAATTTGTTGGGCTTTTTGAGATCATCAAAAGGGTTGGAATTGTGGCATATCGTCTTGCTTTACCACCAATCTTTCATCGTATGCATGATGTATTTCATATTTTGGTACTACGTAAGTATGTTCATGATCCTTCTCACATTTTAGATTGGCATCAATTACAGGTAACGGACGAGGGAACTATTAAGGTAGTGCCTGTTTTCATTTTGGACCATCGTACTCGACAGCTCAGACGTCGCATGGTGGACCAAGTAAAGGTCCAATGGGACCCGTACAATCCTAGTTCCTCCACTTGGGAAGACGCATCTTCTATGCGTCTTGTGTTTCCTTTTTTGTTTACTTAAACTTCCGACCAAGTTTACTCCCAAGAGGGGGTGTATGTAGTGTCCTATTTCTCTAGTATAGTTTTGTCACTTTTATCAAGGGTTATATATATATGATAGGTTGATCACTTGATTGAGGAATAATGTTTTACATACATAGTTATATTTCCTTTTATGTTTATGTATGACAGATTGATCACTGGATTGGGGAACAATGTTTTATATAATTATATTTCCTCTTATATGTGGCATCATTGATTATCTGTATTAGATGGTTTTGGTTAAGTAAAATGTTATACATATTTTTTTCTATTTCTATCTTATTTATGAAGCAGGTGTATGACATGGATGGTGATCCAAGATTGAGATACATATACCCATGGATTCTCATGGTTATGCGGAATAGATGGTTAATTATGATTTATGGATGATACATGATTTGTGTGATTATATATGTCTAATATTGTACTAAGCAAGATGTAGTAGGGTACCTAGTCATTTTCCAACGAGGATGTTCAATTAATGACTGTGGAAGTCATTTCTTCAAAACCAAAATGATTGTGGAAGCCATGCACCATTTTGGGTAAAATGTGATTAAGTTAATTTCATTATGAAATTCATTTGATTCCTTTGATCTATGAGATTGTAATGTGTGCAGGTCTTTGAACAAGGCCTTACCAGCAAACCATCAGATGGGTAAAAGCTCACAATCAGTACCATAAGGAGAAACACAAAGTTTCAAAGCACAGTAGATGAGAGGGCATGGAAATTAGGGTGTGGAGGTGTAAATCCAAGAAAGATAAAGATGTGGAGTCTTGTATATTTAGGGCGTGGAGTCCTGAATATTTAAAAAGATCAAATTGTGGAAGCTTGGAACTTTGGAGTAGATCAGGGCGCAGAGTCCTCAATCTACTAAGGCACGGAGATGCATGAAATAGTGGTGCGGAATCCCTATTCTCCAGAATAAAAATACCACTCATGGGTGAATTTCCTTAATAAAATTTCATTCTCACAATTCTGGAATGAATTTCTAAAAATAGAAAGTCATGTCCAGCATCTCAAGCACAACTTTCCAATAATAGTAACCACTTTACATAAATTGGTAATCAAGCGGAGTTGAAGAAAAATGAATTAACTTATCATTAAACAATCTTAATAGTTCAATATTGATTGAATCCTCAATATTATTATTATTATTATTATTATCTTTTACAAGACTATTATATTATTATTAAAAAGGAATTACAAGTCAATTTCATCTCCTCAATCAATTCACACATCTCCTTCATGACTCTCTCTCTCTCTCTCTGTGTGTGTGTGTGTGTGTGTGTGTGTGTTAAATAATTCATTATACTCTATTTTATGCACTCATCAAAGAATGGCATATTCCTTTTCACTCATTAAAAATATGTCATAAAATATTCCTCTTACGCTCTCTTTGATGCATATGTTGCGCTCTCCTTAACTAAGGCATGCATACCTCTCCTTAATGGCATAAGTTACACTCCTCTAAATGGAATCCAATGCATGCACATTACTCCTCCTTTATGACAAGAATTGGTTGCTCCTCCTATATATGAGTCTCATGTATTCTCACTTGGGGGGGGGAGGAGGCCAAGAGTGGAAACGACTTGAGGAAAATAGTGAGAGGGAGAGATATGGAGAGTAGCCAATTGATTCCATAATAAATCTGAAATTATTGTTAAAATCCTAAGATCTCTAGCTATTGAGGTTGGCCATGAGTGGTATTGAGAGGAAGTGAAAATTTTATTCCTTAGTTTGCCTTGCAAATCTCTCTACTGTTGTCTTTTGGTACTGTTTGTGAGCTTTTGCAGCTCGGGGGTTCCAGGGGGAGAAGTTCTTCTTGGATATGGTTGGGAAGAAAACCGGGTGGTTCACAATGAGTTGGTAATGATATTGGAGCTGGAACATACTCTCATAGGAGCCGGAGCATGCTCCCATTTTTTGAGTTGTATAAATTCACTGCCATGTATGTTGACAACATTATATTGTGTTTCTTTTTGTAGTTCATTACATGTTTTTTCTTATTTGGTTTTTGACCAAAACTTAGATGTATATCAAATGTTGCACACTAAATGCTGAAGGAATTTTGCAATAACCGTAGTTTATTTTATGTAAGTTTTTTTTTTTACAGTTTTAGTGTAAGTTTATTTATATTATGTCTTAATGGCTGAAGCATTTAGGCTGCCATGAGTTTTATGAAAACATGTTAATAGCATAAATTTGGGTTTTCCTTCTCTTTTTATGGATGTAGATAAGTTTTCAGAGTATATGTTTGACAAAAGGGATAAATGAGATAGTATGAATTTGTTTTTGGTTGTGGTTTTAAATAATCGTATTTCTGGGAATTTTTGTTTCGATTTATTTTAACTTTAGGGGGTATTTGTACCTTATGGCCATGTCTCCCCAATGTTGATTTTAAAAAAGAGAGTTTCAGAATCCGATTCTCTAATATTCTATATTTTATAGATTTGCTATTGCTGCTTGGTGGTTTGTCTTGCTGCTTTTTTTTTGTAGTTGTGATTTACCTGGTAATCTCTTTTTATGAAATCAGTCTGTTATATAAACTTGGAATTATTATTCTAAAGTATCAATGGTTAATACATTGATAGTTTAATAACTTGTGACTACTTGTTTGATAGTTTAATAGTTAGCATCTTGTTTTGTGACTGCTAACCATTGTTCAAAATTCCCAATGGCTGTAGCTACATCGCTACGAGCTATTTGTAAAAAATCTTAAATATTTATAGTCATTATGTGCCTAAATTTTTGTATATGCAACAATCAAGATGGATGACAATTCTACTTATGTATTAGGTTCACTTCTGGGCATTACTGACAAAGAAAAAGAAATGATGTAATCTTAGATTCATGTTAGTTAATTTTGGTGAAATCGCCTTAAGGGTTATGGTTGTAAGTGTTTGACAAAATGCCTCAATGGTTGTACATTTCATGCTTGCAAATTGTTTGACATAATGCTTCAATGGTTGTAGCTAATTACATCTACGAATTGTCTATAAAAATGACTAAGTAAATTTAGGATTTGCAACCAAGGTGTTTTTGGAAATATCTCAAAGAATAAGCATGATGATTCCATTGAAGTAAAAATCCATGGAAGGCAAATTGGTTAGGTGAAATCTTGTAATTGTTAGCTCACATATGAATTCATAATAATTGGAAACCACTCCTTTAGAAGATGAATTATCTTGTTTCTCTTCTCTCTGCTTTGCCAAGGAATTCATAGGCATATTATCTAGAACAAAATCAAATTAGTCACTCTTAAACACTCTTAATTGCAATAGAATGAACAATTAACTTATTGGAAATTGTGGTTTGTAGATATTGATATTATTTATTCCACTAAAGACTCTATCATTTAAATGTGTTTTTAAGACTCATGGTTGTAAGTTTTGGATCTTGAGGAACCATGACCCTATAGCCTTAATGAGAAGTTCAATATTACCATGGGTTAGTTAGTTAGTAGAAATTAGTATATAGTGTAAAGAATACCAATAAAAACAAAAATAAAAATATAGATATATAACCTTGCATTAACTTTTACGTCTTAAAAACTTAAACTTGAATCGTATTTTGAGTCAACCTTCATATAATATTGATGGTTGGTCAGGTGGTACCTTACACAAAGTCACATAATTAGGCAGTAACTCCCAATACACACTGATGGGAATGCTCCCTATATAGGGGAAACCTTCAGGAGGAAATTGATGTTATTCCTCTTCGACAGTGTGTGGAGTAGACATTTTCGACTCATTCAGAGAGGTAACTGGAGCATCGCCTTTGGGTTCCATAGCTGGGAACAAACGATGAAAAATGACTGAAGAGATATGAGGGGATAATTTCAAAGGAACACCCGGCTGATCGTACGGACTGGACGGATGCTGTGGTGATATCACAACATGGTCGAACAAAGAGTTCGGAGGATATATAACCAGTCCAAGCTGACCATCAGTAGTCAGTGAACTCTCAGGAGTCTGGACGGGATTGTCCAGAGATTCCGAGCCAATATCAGCAGGTGACCCAGTATCTGAAGTAGGTGGAGGATGAGATGACAAAGGTTGAATGCTCAGAACAATTCTGAGTTCAACACCTTGGTCCTCGAGTGACTCTGTTAATTCAGGAAAAGGCTCCTCAGACAATCTTTCAGACAGAGGAGAGGAAGAGGAACTAGCTGAACCAGATGATTTAGCCACGATGACCTTGTCTTAGTTAACAAGAAAAGAGAGATAAGCTTCAAGACTTTAAAATGTTCTTTAGGGAAAACTCACGATTTGGTCTAGAAAAGACTAATAGGATGTTATAAGATCGTGGGCAATCAATTTTTTAAGACGCATAAATAAACTAGTGCTCTTTCATGTTTTAAGAGTCAAGAAAGAAACAAAGATGACTTTGTCACTTTTTATTGGAAATGAGCTTGAAAAGAAAAGCACTCAAGTGATATTTTAAGCTTAATGAGTCAAAAAGATAAAATGACTACTCTGGATGATCTAGGTAAAAAGGATTACTAGGCAACCGTGAACTGCTGAATACCTCTTGGTGAACTGATAAGTACGGACAGGTAATCTCCTCGAATGATGTGTTCGGTGTATCACGTTTGCAAGGCAGAAGACTAGACTTCCTATAGATGAAGGATTGCAGCCTAGCTGGGTCTCCCGTTACATACTCGATGGTACGGGGAGCACAAATCTGTACTAGCATTGTCTAGTGTCGAAGCTAATGACAACTGCTAGGTTTTAAAATGCTAGAACACGTCTCTAGCCTAGACCTTCTAGATGTGATCGTTAGGTTTCAAATGTGCCTTAAGTTAATTGAGTTCATTTTAAAGTTTATCTTGAATTATGCCTCAGTTTTCAGTCCTTAGCGATGTGACTCGAAAAGCCCTAAATGCAGCTAAATGAGACAAGACCCTTTCAATTCAATGAATTGTCTACACTAGAGAAGGTAGAAAACACAACCAAATGCAAAAAACCAAGCAACCGAAAGTAAAACGATTTTTCATTACTTCACATTACAAGAAAATAAACTAATGAAATATACATTCCAATTCCTAATTTCCTAACAAATACACTCTAATAGTTCTTTCAAAAGAAAAGATAATTCTTTTTCTTTTTCAAATTCCAATGCAATCCTAGTCTTCAATGATGCCAACTACCGTAACATATTGATGCAACAAACTAGAATTTTGTACTTTCATGAAATGAAAAAATAAAATTCTCATAAAACACTTCAATGAAAAAGTTTCGAGGAAATCGATTCTCAAGCAAATGAAAAACACGAAAAGAGAATCTCTTTCAAATTAATGACACAACGACTTTACCAAAAATAAGACAAGCAACATGATCTATGCTAGAAAAGAGACATTTAGACAAGCAAACGAAAACTTTTCAAACTTGTGTAATGGAGGTTAAAGCCGTAGAAGGACCATAAACAAAATGCGAGTAAATGCACCAACAACTTGACTCACTGAGTTCACAATCAGCTGAATGGATGACAATCTAGATTCCCTAGTGCCATTAACCATCCAATGACCCAAGAAATCAAGCAAACAGATGGAAAATCAACAAGCAAAGAAACCAAATGAAAAGCAACTTTCTGGTCAGGGAGAAGACGGTCTAAACAAATTACAAGGTAGAAATCATGAGAGAAAAACACACTGGCCAAGATCTGGGGTAAACCCTAATCTTCACTTACATGCATTGGTGCAACTGCCCAACTGACAATAAGCACCAAAAGGGGGTCGGCACGACTGTTTCTTAGCATATCGTGCTGATCGGCGTAACTGTCAAAGTATTAAGTGCACTAAGCGAGGATGCAAAGAAAAAAATAAAAATTTTCAAAAGTTGGGACCAAACTTGCTGCTATGAATTTCAAACCCATAGCAGTAAGCAAAGGAAAACAAATATAACTAAAGGGAAATGGTGAAACTAGAAAAGTTCACACATAACCATGAAATTGTAAGCAAACAAACAGAAGGATTGGTTCCCCAGTGGAGTCGCCAATTTGTGGTGAAGTAAAATTATAAGTGCAGACACAAATAATTCCTCTAGCCCGATAGCAGGTCTAGCCACTAACAAGAGATTATATGGAATATTTGCTTAGGTTAGAACCAATTAATAGGGCCTACCTCTTGGTACGCTTATCCCATTTGGTGATGACCTTTTTTGCTTGCTCCAACTATCTACCGTTTCCTTCTTCGAACACTTGAAACAATTAAACAACAACAAACAACAACCGTGATAATAGAAAAATTGTAATTCAACCTACTTAACAAGTCAAGAAACATTAAGCCATAAACATGTGAGATGACACATTATGTAGGAAATCAATCGATAGTTGCATATATATTAAATCAAGAAGAGATTACAACCATTGTCTTGATGTTGTTGTTCTCCTCCGACAAAACCAGGTTCCCACACACTTCCGTTAGCATTCCATGATGGCCTCAATAATGATAGTTTTAAGGCTCTTCCCTTTAGGCTTCACATTAAACCAAATTCACACTTCTCCCTCACACACAACTAGAGAGCTACAACTATGAATAGCTTGTTGTTTACTCCAAACTTAATTAGCACTAGCACACCAACATTAACACTAGCTTGTGCTTGGGAAAAATGGAGGTTTATATAGCATGAATGGATGGGAGATGGTTTTTATTCTCATGGGAGAATGTCTTATCTCTTGAGGTAGTTCCATCCTTATAAGGGAAAGGAGCCCAAACTAACATTCTCGACTCCATCTGGCTCAACCATTTACCAGACTTCTGTTATGAAGCTTTTAGAGCTGGAAGCTTCGGCTCCTTATTTTAAAAAAATTCCAAAAGAGGATCGGCGTGACTGAAAAAAAGCTCAGTTGCTCTGGTCGATGCTAGGGACAGTGTTAATCCCTACATATTGGCGTGAGGAGGACAAGGGTCATTAGCGCCAATCTTGTAAACTAGGAAAAAAAAAAGATCTCTGGGAAATTGTGCAAAAAGGAATTGTTCTACTCATGAAGAGCGATACAATGGGAGTTTCTTCATGAAGGGAAAACATGTAGGGCTCACTGTAGAGGTCCTCCAGGATCAAATAATGGGGAGTATAGGGATAGTGAAAAAATACTGTGTAACAGAACTTGTAACTTTAGAAGAAAAGAAGCATAATTAATTTTGTTGGAAGAAACCATACATAGATTATAATATTAGATATTATAATCGCAAATTGTAATATAATACTAGTTATAAGCTATATATTTATTATAGTATGCAATAGATATACATTTATTTTTTTTGTGTGTGTGAGAGAGAGAGAGAGAGAAATATTCATAATACTTATATGTAATTTAGTATATTTATTTATATAGTTGAATATAATATAGTTATGTTATATGTAACAATTTTCCACAATTTTTTGTTTTGGGCATTGGAGTTCATTTGGAAAATATAATTCATCCCACTATGTAGCCAATAAATTAGAGTGTTGGTACTTTTCCATCTCCACTAATATCCACAAACAACAACTTAATCACATGAACATACCTTACCTACCTCCAAATTTGAATATGTGACATTTGAGGAGAAAACTCACGAGAATAATATTTCAACTAAGCATAATACATGTGTTGGAAGTTGCCAACAAAGACTTAATCACGTATCTCTTTGAGAGTATCCTTCTTAAATGGATCCACCTTTCACAGAAGAATATCCAACCTTCCCTCAGCGAAAAATTATTTTCCATTGGGTTTCTTGTTTTCTCTATGTTCCCTAGATATACAATCTTGATGAACATGTATCTTAATTCATAATGTACTATATGCAACATATTTCTTTTGAAAAATACAAAAGCAAGATAACTAGAATGCTTAGACTGATAACATGCTTGTAAGAGAAAACAAATCTAGAGATAATTGCTACAAAGTAGCCTCATCATTAGGTTATTTCATCTCATACTTGTCATGTGAAATCCCTAGAGCATAGATGGGTAGAATTATTGGTATATAGCCTAGCTCCATGGGTTTTGGATGTCATTAACATGTGGATCATTCTTGTTAATGCATTAGACATGTCAAGTGTTAGCGTCCTATAATAATAGGATTCATAATTTTGAATTGGTTATAATTAGCCTTGTAATATTGTACATACTTTTGCTTTTTGTAAAATGTTTTCCCATATTAAAAATAAAAAATGTTAAGAGGGTAAGTCCTAAAAGAAAAGTCAAAGGACTAAAAGAAAATGATCAAAAAATGAAAATATAATATGAACCCCACCAAAAAGAGATAAAAAATAGATTCTGAAAGTGATGAAAATTCAAATGCCACTACTTTTTACTTTACTTGGCAAAATAATGTTGTGTGCAGCTTGTCAAAAATGCCACAATCCATTATGGTCAAATAGTTTAATTTTGATTCATTCATGCTTTAAATTTCATGTTGATAGATAGAGAAGAAAGATCTAGCTAAACTGTTTAATATTGGCATATCAGTAGTTAGGTAGAGAATAAATAATGAGCTCAACAGTTTGATCTGAGCCATTGGAAGTTATAAGCTTAGAATTAGATAGTTTTCTTATCAAAGAAAAAGAAATAAAGGGTCAAGAAGCTCAAATGCACCCAATAAATGAAGATAAAATGCTAGGGTAAATAAAGGGTAGGTAAAAAAGGTTTTGGAATGCACAAGGTTGCAAGCTCAAATGCAATTTCATTATGCTTAATCATATGTTTCATGTGCAGGAGGAATTATCAAAGAAAAAGGACATTCACAAAAGTCATATATTACTTTGGGAATTTGCCCTAAAAGTTCTATATAATTTAAGGCTTGAATGCTAAAGCTTATTCACTAATTTCCAATCATTTCACTAAACCCCTACATGTCTAGTTTATTAATTTCACTTCATTACCCCTTCATTAATTTTCATTCCCTAATATTTTTACCCTTCCCTCTTCTTTTCCCCTTGTAAAAATATCCTTTCCCCTTCATTTTAACCCTTTTCCCCTTTATTTCACTCCTTTCCTTAGACATTTCCCTTTAAAAATCATTTTCCCCTTATCAATTTCCCTTTTCCAATTAAACCCACTAAAGCCCCCTTATCCTAAGTTTAAATAATGTATCGGGACCCATTAAAAAACCCTCCCCGATACCCTTTTAAGTCATATCCCTAGTATATTTCTTCTCAGGTCCTGCATTTTATTAACCCATTGCATATATTAAATCTCGTAATTACTTTTTAATTAATTACATTTCATTTTAATTAAACTCGACCCCACTCCACGACTCATCCCTCTCAACTCTAGCACGCAATAGCCCTCCGATCACCCATCTCCACATCAGATGACCCACATCCCATATCATGCACTCCCAAATCCGATATTTAACATCTCAAAAGCACACAAGATTTGCTATTTTTCCCAATCGCCTTTTTGCTACGTGGCAGCCCCGTGTTATATCACGTCCTCTAAAAAAATACCACCCCAGACTCAAAAGCAGTGTGATAAGCCATAATACCACCACCCCGCGTAAAATGAAACCACTTACTGTTCAAACATTAATCTCAAGCCCAGAGGTTAACCACTGTTGGTTAAAAACCAAAAAGTCGCCCTTTCTACCCTTTTTACTGTTATTTTGTTGCAAAAAACCTCTATCAACCAATTCTAAAGCCCAGAAACCCTGCGTAACTATTTTAACCCACTTTATAACTAGAAGACCTTGGAGACTCCAATTTGAAGTAGCATAAAGACTATTGAAACTTCAGAAAGCCTCCACTGCTCCCACAGAATCCTGACTGCACACCAAATCTTCATTTTCTAGGTATTCCTGAAAGTACCAAAAAGGCCCTGTACTTAAGCTCTGCACAATGTTTTTAAAAGGTTAATCAATTCAACTAATTAAAAGCCTTGCAAAACTAGAGAAAGCCATTGTGCATCTAAAAAACCCCTTTTCTGCAGACTATATTCACCTTTCGCACTGTTCTAGAGATCCTAAGCTTACTCCTTAAGCCAGATAAAGATTAATTCAATAAAATTAAAAAATGTATGGCTTCCCAAAGTATTCTGAATGAAAAATGCTTACAAACCCCTCACCTAGATATTGACCACCTCCCATTGGATGGCATAGATTTCCAAATCAAAGACATATTTTCCCCTATCCATCTATTAAAACTCCACTACTGGAGTAAATATAAATTCCTAAACCAGAATCATGACATTCATCTATGGGAATCAAATTTTCCCAAGTACTTATTCCCACAGGTATACCAGTTCCCTGAAATCATCCACCTACGCCAACTTTGCTATATCCCAAGTCAAAGAGCCATAGTCTCTCCTAACCAATAGATTTTATTCACAATCACTGTAGAGTCAAATAAACCAAATGTTGCAGATCTAGCTAAAGCCTAATGAAACCCCATTTTCTATTGAAAACCTACTTGAGTCGTACTTAAAGCTGGAACTTCCCAAGAGATCTCAAATTTTTCAAACTTTCATCCTAGAAGAGGCTCATATTCCTACAAATATTCCTCCATACTCTGCCACCATTTTCTTTGAGAGGGATAGACAAATTGTAACCATGCTCTCTTGTATTCTAGGATATACCACTGATGAGCATGTAGATGAGCCTATACCTATTTTCCTCTCAATTTTTTTCCCAAGCAAGCCTCCAGCTACAATTTTCAATTTTGCCCAGTTCTTAGCAAACAGAATCTATGATCAATTGATCAAGTTGCCAAATGAAAGAGTATTCAAATACTCTTCAGTATTGTTCCATATGTTCCTCTATTTCCAATCAGACAGATTTCCAGTCAACATCCAAAAGCTGGACAATAAGGGCCATCCTAGACTTGTTATCTTTTGGACACCCTTAATCCAAAAATATTCCATTGTTTTCAGCTACAAGGAGTTCATTGATTCCTTTTTTCACCCAGTTGTTAATATGCTAAGCAGTAGCAATCAACCCAGGATCAGTGATGAGATAAAGAGAGTTTTATAGTTGTCTAAAAACAGTAGAATAGGAGACTAGTATTTATACCAGGACAACACTGAAATTAGGGTGTATGGATGCCATCTCACTCCCTATAAGCTGCCCAAATATCTCCCCATGAGGATATTTTCATTAGAGTATATCAGGAAGATAATAAACTCAAATGATGTTAATTTTCTATCAACTAGGAAGAATACATAGTGCAAAATAAAAAAAAAATCAGTCCCTTTATCTGCAATAATAGGGAAGCTGGAGAAGAAGAAGAAAAATGTTTACAAGAAATGAAGTTCACCAATAGCTTCAAATGACAATATGATCCTTTAGGAGTCATAAACAAACTAAGACGCAAGTTTAAATTAGCCCTTTTATGCATGAGTCCAAGCCAGAAATTGAAAAATATGCCAACCAGTCATAGTGGTTGGAAAATACCTTAATAGATATGGAGAAATAGATGGATACTAGTTCCATTCTGCATACTCCTTCCCTATATGAAAACAATGCCAAAAGGACCAGGGAAGAAGGTCTTGCTCAAACATGGATACAACACATGACAGATTTGAAATCATGTACAAGAATAAGCCCAAGATAAATCATGTAAATGAGCAAGAAGAGACAGTTGAGACAGTTCAAATCATTGATACAGATACAGAGGTCAGAGAGAGTACAACTACAATAGTTTTAGAGGAAACTCATAAGCCTTCAACCTCTAATACATATATTATTCAAAAGCAGCTTAGTATTGAAGTTTCTTCATCCAGAAAACCAATGGTTTGAGAAAAAGATATAAAGGAGAAGTATAAAGTTGAGAAATGAAGCACTGAAAGTTGAAACCTATGCCCAATATTTCAAACAAACTCCTAGCAAATAGAACAGGTTACTTTCAACTTTTGACATTAAAACAGGGAAAATTCAAATGACCTTTTTGCAGCCCACAGTACAACAGCCTAAGTCATCAACAAATTATAGCAAGATAGAATTTGAAGTTTTGGCCAAGAATGTTCATCCTATAAATCAGATTGAATTCCATAAGCAAGTAGGAGAAATGATATACTCATCAATGAAGAACAAGGCCATGAGTGTACAAAAACTTCAAAATTCTCTACAGAATGTCACAACACAATTTAAACTAGAGAAGGCATCCTCACAAGAAAAGGAGAACATAATTAAATCACTAGAAGAATTGGTTATTGAGATTGGATATAATCCAAATGACATCAAGGCAACAGAAAAGCTCATAAAAAAAAAGAATGAAGACATTGTTGCATTGAAGAAGAAGCTAAAATTGCCTCCTTCTGAACATCGACAGACCAAGGAAGTTCTAGAAATTCAAAGCCAAAAATATGAGATGATGGACCTCATTCTTTAGTTAAATGCTCAATTAAAAGAAATGGAGAATGAAATGGATAAGTTACTGCATGAGAAACAAGCCAGCATGGAAGTAGCTACTATCACTACTATTCCTATAGTTACTACAACAGTTCCTTCTACTTTGGCAGCTTCATTCGCCCCAGCAACTCCAGAAGCTACAACACTTCCAACTGCATCAACAACTACATCAGCAACAGGTCCAAAAATAGCATTAGCTCATCCTAGTCATGAAGCAAGTACACTAGTCAAATCCATGGAGGATATGTCCATCGAAACCACTGAAATAAATAGACTTAAGGAACAAATAAAAAGCCAAGAGGATGAAAAGAAACTGGCACAAAACATGCATAATAATGAGACACAGGAGTCAAACAGATTGAATGAAAGGATACAAAAGTTAGAGAAAGAATTGACACTGAAAGAGCCACTAGCCCAAGCAAAACAACTTTTATGGGCGAATATCAATGACTCAGTCAATGATATTTGGCCTTATATACATGTGATATTTGAGTAGAATGATTTGATCAAATAGGCTGGTGAGGAAATTCAAAGGGTTAGAGCCGAACCTGGGAATAAGCTAGAAGAAGCCTCAAGAAAAATCTAGTTCCTTAACTCAAAGAACAAGTATGAATTGCAGGAGCTTGGAATAGCTGACAGAACTGAGACCATACTACTGGTAAAGAAGGTAATCACCAAGAGGAACCTGATGACACAACTTGAGGATAAATGCCAAACAATGGAGCTAGCAATAGCTATGGTAAAATTTGATGCTTTGAGGCAGAAAGGTCTGCCTAATCCATTGGTGATTAATGATAGGTTGATGCCACATGAAGACTATGATAAGAAAATCAGATAAGTCACAAAGGAACAAGCCAACATTTCCTCCATGAAAGGGATACCTACAGGAAAAGTGCTTTATCAGACTTTTGAGAACCGCTTTTACCTCCAACATGAGGTAAAACATCTTTTTTATAAACAAGCCCACTTTTGCAAAATATATAGAAACTGATGAAGTCTACAAAATAATGGTAAATATTAAATTACTAGATGTAGAGACTTCGGAAAATTTGAATGATTTACTGTAAAAATGCAAGGTAAACATTGAATACAGAGTAGTGAAGGTAAAACAGTAGATCAGCTAAGTCAAAGAGTATCAGATGAAAAACAGAGTTTAAAGATGAAAGATTATCAGTCAGAGGCATAGTAAAAGGACAGCCAGCGTAGGTCAACAACAAAAGATCAAAGCATCAAACAACAAAATCAATAAAAGAAGGGATAGCTAGCCTTTAGTGTCCTAGGTCTCTCTATCTTCTTGCATGAAGATATTTATTTTCCTTGAATAATTCCTAAAATAGTTTAGGATATTTTGTAACAGTCTTTTGCATAAATACTTCATAATTCGAAGTATTTAGTGTGGATTGTTGAACATTTCTATAGTTACATAGATCTAAAGCTTGAGGGTTTATTGTAACATTTTAAAGTCAGCAGACTGGACTGAGTAATAAAGGCATTGCATTATAGGATTCATGTGTTGGGCCACTTCAGTGAAATATCTTTCATTTGTTAAATTTTTATTTTTTCAAGTGTTTCACATACATACATGTTTTCCAAATTTAAATGAAGTAACTGGAAAATTACTACAAAATTTGTTTAAGTACACTCTGTCTTGAACAGTTATTTACTTTGATGTTTTTTTCTGATATCCAGAGTAGGGAATTCTTCATTTCTCCCTAGTTTCTATTGACCTCTTTCATTTCCCTCATTATCCTGTTTGAGGAATCCTTAACTGCTCCTTGACCCCAATTGAAAAACCACTTCAGCATCCAGCCTAAAAGATCTGAATTTACTCAACTACCTTGCCCTGTGAACACTATCTTTAGAACTTGGTTTAGTCCTGTTTTCTTGAAATTTGGACTGCATGGACCAATGGTAAAAAGAAACTTATCTATCCATCTAAATCAATGATTCCACCATCAAATCAAATCAAAAACCAACCAAGCTTAAATAACTAGACTAAAATCAATTAATCCAACAAAGTTAAATCATTAAGAGAGAGCCCTCTCTGAGCATTAGGAAGGCTAGATCCTGATCTCAAAAGTAGGTTTGTGGTTACCTCTATTATTTCTTTAAA
Source organism: Pinus tabuliformis (assembly GCA_031772625.1). Lineage (NCBI taxonomy): Eukaryota > Viridiplantae > Streptophyta > Pinopsida > Pinales > Pinaceae > Pinus > Pinus tabuliformis. Next base: position 307,021,603 of record CM062807.1, read on the forward strand.
CACAACATGACAACCCTAGGGAAATTTTAGAGTGATAACATAGTGGCAACCATACTGAGGAATCAGTCCTCAGTTTAATAAACCTTAAAGTGAAATCCTAAATCTCATCTTTGCACCTTAAGGCCATTTTAGGGTTGTCAAAGGTTTCCTTAAAAAATTAAAAAATTTAAAATTCTGGCTTCCAAAAGAACATACTATACCAGGGCACATCCAGATACAAACCCTGCTATAGTTGTTAATAATCCAAACAAAATCTTGAGAAAAAACAATAAAGAAGAAAGTCAAGAAAGCATTAGTCAGCCAAACAAAGAAAATTCACTTCCTAAAGAGTTATCAAACTTATAGGATCTTCAATTTGATTTACCATTTGAGCATTCATTGTTTCATACCAAATCTGAAACTTCAGTCCATCATATTATAATAGACCCTATTTTTATTCAATTTATTGAATCAAAGAAGAATACTATACATCCTGATTTAGATCAGCATGTTCTAAACACTTTTGACAAACTTGATGCTTTAACCTCAAATTTGATAAGAAACATAGACGAAGCCTATTTTCAACTGTCAGTTGAATTAGTTGCCCTAATTTCTGATACTCCTAAGCCTTCTACCATTCCTTCAGAGTCTATAAATTCATCTTTATTTAGTACCACCTCATCTATTATTTCCACTACACTTCATTCCACAGAAACGTTCATCCCCAAGCTTCCTCTTCAGCCTAGAGTTTTAGTTCCATCTCCAAATACTTCAAGCTTATTTGTAAGCCCTTGAAGCTCATCTGTAAGCCCTTCAAGTTCATCTTCAAACACTACCACTTTACCTCCTATCCTAGCTATAATCTTAGCCATGGTTGCCAGATATGCTCCTTTGACCTTACCAACTCAAGTACATGCCATGCCCCAAGACTACCAAAGTAAAATCTTTCAGTTTGATGGTACTGTTCAATATACTGCATAGGAACATGTAAATAAAATGAATGATTATTTTGAATTACATGAAATTGATGAAGAAGATGTTCAAATGAGATTATTTGCACAAACACTAGCAGGAGATGTCAAGAAATGGTTTAAAGGTTTACCTGTTGGTCATATTGTTGATTTACCTTCTTTCCATATATTATTTATCAATAGATGGTTAAGAAAGAAAAATCCTTTACAAATATTGTTTGAACATGAAAACATTATAAGAGCTCCTAATGAATCTGTTCAAGACTATTGTACCAGGTTTAACAGTATTTATAATGCAATCCCTGCAAATATCAAACTTCCACCAGACTTGGCACTAATCAAACTTCCTGATGGTTTTGGCATAGATATGTCTTACCAATTCAGAGAAAGAAACCCTATGTAGAGTGATGTCGTTAGTGTAGAAGCTAACTTCTTGGCTAAAAGAGCTAGAATGAGGAATGAAAGGAGAGTTACCATTAAGGAAGAACCATCCACTTCAAATGTTAAGATATATACTTTAGCTAAAAGTTTAGAAAAGTTAGTGGATAGATTAGAAATTATGGAAATAAAACCACAATGCGATAATCAACAACAAGGTCCTCAAATAAGAAATCCAAACTTTAGGAAGAATCCCAACATTGGTAAATCTAGAGAAGGACCACTTGATCAATAGATTAGACCACCTTTCCAAGAAAACTATGCTGAAAGTTCTCACCAAAATGAAGAAGATCAAGACACTCTGATTAACTTAATGGGAATAAATGATGGTAATACTATTTTTCTTACCCACGAAGAACAAGAATTATGCATGTTGCAACAACTACAGTTACAATCTGGAGATTCTTTTGATTATAAACAGGGTTATGAATTTTCCATTAAAGAAGTTCATAAGCAATATAACCTTAGGAGTAACAAAAAAATAGAAACCCCTACTAATAAAATTGTCCAAACTCAAACCAAGAAAACAGTGGGAGCTCCTGCAACCAAAGAATTGCAAATTCTCTCTAGAGAAACCCAAAAAACTTTCACTACATAGATTGTGGCCAGTCTGAAAATTGTAGACATTTCAGATACTCGTGTCAAAACTTCCGCTGATATTCAAAAATCAGCTGTTATTAAAGCTTCAAAAGACGTCCAAAACTCAACTGATACTCAAGCTTCAAATGCTATTCAGATTTCAACTCCTTCCCAAACTATTCCAAATCAAAAAATTGAAAATAGCAAAACAGTTGACACCCAAACAGAAACTGAATTACCAACTGAAGATAAGAAAGAAAAGACTACATAAACTCCAATTTCCAAGGAGGAAGTCATTTAGTTAGGAAAAACACATACTCCATTTAATATCCAAACTGAAATTTCCGATTTGAAAATATCAGTTCCTTTAACAAAATTGATCAAAAATGATTCCTACAAAGCCCAAATCACTAAAACACTGAATATAGATGGAGAAGACTCTGTTAATCTGAATGATGACCAACCAAAATTAATCTTTGGTCCTGAGGTAAGTGGAAAACATGAACAAAGTGGTGTTCCTCCATTCTACATTAGCTTGACTATTCATGATCAAATCTTACACAATGCTATGTTATATTCAGGAGCATCTCACAATTTAATGCCAAAAGCAATCATGGAGACACTGGATTTAAATATAGCTAGACCATACAAAGATCTTTTCTCTTTTGATTCTAGTAAAGTTAAATCCCTGGGCCTAATAAAAGACTTGTGTGTCACTCTGGTTCAATACCAAGGTAAGAGTATTGTCATGGATATTGTAGTTGTTGATATCCCTCCAAAGTATGGAATGCTATTATCTCGCTCATGGGGAGAAAAATTGCAGGGATCTCTACAGTTAGACATATCTTATGCCACGATTTTAGTATTTGGTCAACCCAAAAATCTTTATAGAGAAACTTTAATGAAATACATGGTTAGTAGTACAGATAAACCACAAAAATATCCTAGTACATTCTAATATGGATTCTTTCATTTTATGTAATTAAGACACTGAAAAAGACAATAACATAGTTGTAAAACAAGAACATAAAGAACCTGACAGTGATAATATATTTCATGAATTTAGGTGGCACTTAGACTTTGATGGTTCAGTGAACATATTAGGAGAAGGTGTAGGATTTTGGATTCACAACATTGAAAATAATCATTCTAAAGGTCATGCCTTTAGATTAAACTTTAAATGCACAAACAACATGGTAGAGTATGAAGCTTTAATCTTATGATTGCAAATTGTAAGAAACCTTGGAGCTAAGAGAGTTTCTATCATGGGAGACTCGGAATTAATCATAAAACAAATTAAAAGAGAGTATTCTATGAATAATCCTAGACTTAGCCAATACAAAGAAATTGTTCTAGATCTAATTAAAGAACTTCTTGAAATTGATTTTGTTGTTATTCCTAGGAAACAGAACATGCAAGCTCATAGTTTCACTACTTTTTCTAGAACTTGCAGATTACCTTTTCAGCCCAATCACCAATACACTACAGAGGTAAGACATAGGCCTGTTATACCTGATAATTTGAAATATTGGCAGATCTTTTCACAAGAATCTCAAATCTATGATTTTATGAATGTTGAGGGAGAATTCCAAACTGTAACATAGATACTAATTGTATAGTAGATGATAGCGTAGATAGTGAGATAGATATAAATGTTGTAGATGTAAATAAACCCACTAAATTCACTAAAGTAGAAGTAGATAACTTAGAAAAAGTAGAAATAGAAGAAATAGTCAATGATGATTATGAGATTTTAAACCTTAAAAATAACTTTTTGCCTAAGGGATTAGTCCCATTAGAAGATTTGTTTGATTCAAATGATGTAGCTAGAAAACAAAAAATGGAGCCTTTAAGATCAAACATAGAAGAATGCAACCTAGGAACAGAAGAAAAACCTAAGTTTATTAAATTATCTAAAGCATTACCTCCAGCTGAAACACTGAACAATGTAAACTTTGAAACGAGAACTGATACCGTTACACGTTTCATAGAGATAGCAAAAAAGTAACCCGATTTTGAAAAGGGGTGATGTAGAACACACATGTTTTTTTTAGAGCATAGTTTTTGGCACTTTAAATTTTTTAATGTACATTGCGTTTTAGAATGGTAGTGATTTTCATGTTGACTTAAAAAAGTGGTAATTCTGCATCAAGCCCTTTTTTTAAAAGACCTATTTTTTGACTTTAAATTTTCTAATGTGTGAAATGTAAATAATTATTTTTAAAATTTAATAATTTTTGAAGTGGTATTCTTCTTCATATTTTCTTGTTTTTATTTTAAAATTTGTTTTTTTTGTAGTGAGGTTTTTATTGTTTTGCATATTTAAAGAAGAAGGTCAATATTTTGAATTTTCAATATTCTACATATTTATACATCATTAATTAATTTTTCAATCCACATGGAATAATTGTCTCTAAAAAACAATATTTTTTAACAATTGACATAAAAATAACCATTTTTAACATAAATATAACTAGAAAACTACACATTTTGATAATTTTTTCTAGAAATGACAAGTCAAAATCACAATTTTTATAGGAAAATTTTAACTAAAAATGATTAAATAATAGTTTTTTTTTTTATGAATTTCATGTCAAAAAAATAATAATAATCACTGTTTTTTTCAAAAAATAATGATTAGCATAAAAATTAATGCAAAAATCACATAATACAAATATTGAACGCATAACAACCTTAATTGAGTGTTTATTCTTCTCATAAAATGTCAAATTCAAAACATTACAAGTATAGCTAATTAATAGTTACAAAAAATGAGCTTGATTTCCAAACATAACTTAAATTTAATCAACAATGTCACGTAGTCCAAACACTTGAGGTCGGATGGAAGGAATAGGGCTCGACCTGGAAACCCTAGGCCCTAGGCCTAGGTGATGCAGGTGTCGCAGACATGGCAGTAGCAGTACAGGCTTTGGGTTGTAGCTGGCAGAGTCAACAAAGCAGCGGGAGAAGGACAGACGTGCAAGCCGCCAGCTGGAACCTGCAAACGGTGTTGGGGTTTCTAGCGGAACGGGTTTTGGAACCATTCCGTAAAAGGTGATTACAATATGGTGAAACCTCTTCGGCATTGTTACCATTACCTGTGCTTTCGGAGGTTTCAAAGATCAGGCTCTTTACGCTGTGCATATCCGGTGACGGTTGAGGAGAACATTAAGGTAAACGGCGCCGTTTTTTACTATGGTAAACCCTAGAGAGTCGGTTGATCTGGACCCTACCCCGGCAGACATTCTTTCCGTCTGGGGAAAGGAGGCTTCATCGGAAAACATAGAACATTTTTTTGGTCACTCGGCCAGTCCGGCGAACGCCCTGCTCACGGGAGGAGGCATTTGGCATACAAACGCGGCAACAGGATTGTTGGATGAAAGCTTGGAGCTCCTAGGTGGGATTGGAGTTGGAGGCAGAGGCACGATAGAAGCAAACAGGGCCGGAGGAAGGGGCTGGGAGACGACAAACCTTCATGCATGGCCAGGTCTGCCCAAATTCAAGAAGGACGAAGTGCATAGCTATAAGTCGATATCCCCGTCAAAAAATTTCTCGTCGTCGGGAGGCTTGGAGGACATTATAAACTTTCCAACTTTAAAAGGGGTATGGAGGACTGTTGGAGGAGTCCAGAGCGCAGGGAAAGAGTTGGGGGAAGGAAGCAATCAGCCGGCGGTTCAAAAAACCTTGTTTCCAAGCGAACCGCTGCAGTCAAAGGAAGTAGAGGGTTTGGCTGGTATCGGGGTTACTAACTCTCCGAGGGTTTCGGACTCCCATCCCGATTTAGGGAAGGTAACTGAAGGAATCCATCCGTATTCGAATGAAGCCGGGAGCCCGGTGGAGGGTTTGGTCGAAACCCTAATTGAGCAGGACCAGCGAGCTGAGAAAGATGGATGCGGAAATTTCGGGGATGCAAGAGTTCCAAACCCTTCCTCAGAGGAACGAGTTTCATCTAGAGAGGCAGCGAAGGTAGGGGAAAAACGGAAGAAAACAAAATCGTGGAAATCCAAAAAGGTCACAAATTTGGTCTTAGGCATGGACGTTCAGGCCGAGGAGGCGCTGGATGTGGCGGAGAGCACTCTAGTGGGCAGAGTGAGGGGTCGATATATTTCTGGCAATTTCCTAAAGCAGTGGGCCGCGAGCCAGTGGTCTCATTCTCCAGCGAGCAATTTCTCGACTGCTACGCTGATGAACGGCTGGTTTATGGTGAAATTCGACTGCAAAAAGGCTATGGAATGGGTCGAGGAACGTCTATGGGCTTTCGGAGACCGACCTGTCTTCTTCAAACGATGGTCGCCCATGTTTGACGCATCAAAGGAGAAGGTAACCGATCAACCCGTTTGGGTAAGAGCTCCTAATTTACCTCCTTATCTCTGGGTCGACTCAGTCTTTAAGTCCATTGGAGACCACTTGGGAACTTACCTGGACGCAGATAGATCTTTTTTGCAAACATATGAAAGAGCGGTGGCGAGGATTCTTGTCAGGTTAAATCCATTGGAAGGACTTGCAAAAACAGTCTCATTACAATATAAGGAATTTGTGTATGAACAGAAGTTGGATTACGAACTCTTTCCCTTCAGGTTCTTTCGGTGCCAAGAATACGGTCACCTGGCAAGGGACTGCCCCACGGGGAAGAGGAGAAGAAAGCTTAAAAGCAGAGAAGAGGACAAGGAGGGCATACGGAGGAAAAATGTGGAGCCGATGGAGGATATAGTACTGGAAGCAGAACATCAGAGAGCAAATCAGGAGGCCCCGGCAGAAGAGGACATACATCGGGAGGAAGAGATCCCTCTGCGCAACAATAAAGTCCAGTCTCCAAAGGAACCACTTCCGGATGGTCCAGCCAACCCCTCTGCGGACGATCCATCTGGTATGCAGGCTTCTCCTCTAAAACTCTCTTCTCTTTCTGAATCTGTAAAAGATGTAATGTCTCCAGATTGTAATATGCTTAAAAATCATGAAGACCCCATTCAAAATATTGAATCTCTCTCTGAAGCCCTTCCCTCCCTAAATCTGAACTGTGAGGACCCTTCCAATCCGGTACAGATCCCTACTATTACATCCCCTGTTCGTCATTACAATCTCAGGTCTCATGGCAAAAGACCGGCAAGTCATCAACCTGTTTTAGACTCAGTAGGAGGCCTCTGCCCTGAGTCGTCGAAAAGTCTCAAAAAAAAAAACAGAGGAAGAAAATCTCTTTTTTCCAAAGCACAAGTTAAGGCAAAATTTGATGTTGAGGATGGTAAACAAATGTCAATCCCTGGGGCGCTTAGAGCAGCAAAACCCCCTGAGATGGTTATCAAATGATCTGCCTTTCTTGGAATTGTAGGGGGTTGGCTAGTAAACCCAAAAAACTAGCGTTGAAGGATTTAGTTACATGCCACAACCCAGATTTGGTCTTTCTACAGGAAACTTTGGGAAACAGCACTGATGTTGAAGACACCCTTTGCTCACTGTTTCCAGGCTGGGTTTTCACTGCTCTGGATGCCTCCGGACATTCAGGTGGTCTTGCAATCGGTTTCAAGAAGGGAAGGTTAAAAGTGCTAAATTCTTGGGGCTTATCCCATGCACTTGGATTGGAGATTCAGTCCCCGGATTTTGAGCAGTCTTTTCTGGTCATCAATGTGTATGGCCCTTGTCAGGGTCGAGTATCCTATTGGAATGATCTCCTCTTGAAAGACTTGCTCCAAAACAAAAAACTTTTAATTGGAGGGGACCTAAATTTTTCCTTGGGGATTGCTGAAGCTTGGGGTCCAAATGCAAGGGAAGACCCTCTGGCTGATTTCTTCTTATCAACTCTTCAGAACCACAATCTGCTTGATGTCAATATAATTAAGGCAAAACCGACCTGGAGAAATAGAAGAACAGGGGAGGAGAGAGTTGCAAAAAGACTGGATCGTTTCCTCATAAACGACTCGCTGGCCTCCCACATTCCCCTCTTCAGGCAATGGGTGGGGGAAGGAGGAAACTCGGATCATTTTCCTATATTCCTAGAATTCTCCAAGAACCCTCCCAAACCGGCTTCTCCTTTTAAGTTCAACTCTTCCTGGCTTCAAGAGGAGTCTTATATTCAGCTGTTCAGAAATACTTGGAGGCACCCGGGCACTTCCATCCCAGAAAACAAAGGAGCCCATTTCATGGAGAATCTAAAAAAGTTAAAGAAGGAAACCATTGAATGGGCCGCGGAGAGAAGGAGGAAGTCATATGAGGAAATGGCCAGTATCGACGAAGCCCTAAGCGCTTTAGAAGACCCTGAAGCTAATGCATACATAACTCAGGAGTCGAAGGAAAGAATTTTGGAGTTAGAAAAAAGAAGAGAAAAGATCCTTCTTGACAGAGAAGAGGAATGGAGGTTAAAAAGTCGGGCAATTTGGTTGAAAGCCGGGGATGAGAACACAAAATTCTTTCACAATTATGCAAAGGGAAGGAAAAATGCTAATACAATATGGAAACTGAAGGATGCAGAAGGCAGGGAGCACTCCTCATTTGAGGCAGTCTCAAACCTGGGGAAGAGCCATTTTCAATCTCTCTTTGCCGATCCAGGAGGGATATCAATAGCTGAAATCATTCGTACTGCTCAAGCTTTCCCATGTTTTGTGGAGGAGGAGGAGGCAGAAAATCTATTCAGAGAAGTGACTAAGGAGGAGGTGGAACATGTCATAAAATCAATGCCAAAAGATAAAAGCCCAGGCCCGGACGGCTGGACCATAGAATTGTTTCTCCATTTTTTTGAGCAGATTGGCGATGAATTGACAGATGTGGTGGAGGAGTCAAGGAAGAAAGGAGAAATCTATGGGCCCTTCAATGCAACCTTCATAGCGCTCATTCCGAAAAAGGAGGATCCGGAAACCTTTGAGGACTTCAGACCTATATCTTTATGCAATACTATTTACAAGATCATAGCAAAAGTCATAGCGGTGCGTTTGAAGCCCATTCTTTCTGTTTGTATTTCAAATGAGCAATTTGGGTTCCTGGATGGTCGTCAAATTCATGAGGCCATTGGGGTGGCCCAGGAAACCATCCACAGTATTAGACAAGCAAAAAAGAAAGGGGCAGTGCTGAAATTAGATCTATCCAAAGCTTACGACCGAATTAATTGGTCATATCTCAGGCTTCTATTGACACACCTCGGCTTTAAGGTGGAATTCATAAATTGGATAATGGGGTGTATCTCAAATGTATGTTTTGCTGTATTGATAAATGGGGCTGCCTCTCAATTTTTCAAAAGCCAGCGAGGCCTGAGACAAGGATGCCCTCTCTCTCCACTCTTATTTCTTCTGGCTGCTGAAGGCCTCAGCCGACTAATTTCAAAAGCAAAGAGAGCAGGTTTGATAACAGGTTTGGAAGTAGCTGTAAATCTTTACATTACTCATCTCCTTTTTGTTGATGATATCCTGTTATTTACAAATGGAAATAGGAATGAACTAAAAGTGCTCAAAGACATTCTTGACATATTTCTGAAAGCTACAGGGTTGCAAATAAATCCCAGGAAGTCGCAGCTTATAATGGAAGCTTTCTCTAGACAGGAGGAGATCCTGATCACTTCTTATTTGCCCTTTGAAACATGCAGTTTGGATCAGCCCTTCAAGTACCTGGGGTTCTGGCTAAAACCCACTTCATACAGGAAGCAGGATTGGAACTGGCTGGTGGCAAAAATTGAACAAAGGATATCTCATTGGAGTTTCAAATGGTTATCAAGGGCTGGTAGATTAACTCTGATAAACTCCGTCCTTCAGGCCATCCCGGTATTTTGGGCTGCTCTGACCTGGATCCCAAAAGGTGTTCTTCATAAAATTAAGCAAATTTGTAGCAGATTCCTGTGGTCAGGTGCAAAAGAAGACACAGTCCTTCCGTGGGTAGCTTGGGACAAGATAGCCAGACCAAAGGACTGGGGGGGATGGGGCATCAAACAACTCATCGAATTTAGTCAGTCCCTGGCAGCAAAATCAGGATGGAGAATTATTGAAGCAGAAAACCTATGGACCAGAGTGGTAAAAAGGAAGTATATTGACCCAGTTCCTCTTGATGATTGGATCCGGAGCCCAAACAAAAAAGGAAGAAACTGCTCAGTAGTCTGGAAGGCTACTACAAAGGCTTTCCACATTATAGAACAAGGTCTTGCTTGGCAAGTGGGGAATGGAGAAAGCATTCGGATAGGCAGGGATCCGTGGGTAGGATGCAGTGACCTTTATGCTCTTCCCCCGGGTCTCCTTGCACATTTAGATTCAAGGGGGATTCACAGTTTAATCCAGATAGCAAACATGGAGCTGCAGTCCATTTGGGGTCAGGAATGGAAATCTGTAGAGGAGCTCGGTATTGACAACTTATGGAGAAATGAATGGCAGAGTTTCATCCACGAGCTCAAGCGATCTAGTGTCAGAATAAAGGACCGTCCAGATACACTTGTTTGGGCACATGCGGAGACAGGCTTATATTCCCCAAAGGCTGGCTATAACTTCCTGATGAACAGAAAGGGCTGGGATCCCCCTATTTGGTGGGCCAAACCCCTTTTCAAGCTGAAATGCGCCAAAAAATCCAGACTTTTCCTATGGTGTGCGCTTAAAAGGAAGATACCTACTTGGGATGTCCTGATAGCTCACTATAAGGAGGGACCGAGCCGATGTGCTTTATGTAAAGTAGCCTCAGAAACCATTAATCATCTATTCGTGGAATGCTCATTCACATTCCAAGTTTGGGACGCAACGAAAAGGCTACTACAGATCAATGCCAGATGGGAAGTGGATGATCTCAATGCGGCATGGGAGGGTTGGTGGTCCAATCACCCAGAGAAGAATCGGAGGAACCTTCCTCCTATCCTCTGTTGGGGCATTTGGTTAGCCAGAAACCGCAGCATATTCAATGAAAAATCAATCCCAGCGGAAGCAATAGCAATACAGAGCTCAGCTATCTTATCCAGCATCCCTGAACCCGAGCCCCCATCAGTCTCACTCCAGAGGGCAGAAATTCAGATCAAAGATGGCATCCCCTGGGCTTTTTTCGACGGGGCAGCACAAAATAATATTACTGGGGCAGGAATTATTATCCATCTTAGCGCTTCTCACTCTCTAAAAGCCTCAGTGGGGTTAGGGACGGGCACAAACAATTTTGCCGAATTATCAGCTTTAAAACTGCTCCTCTGTTGGCTTATCCATAGACAAGTCCTCACAGTTCAGATTTTTGGAGATTCATCTAATGTTGTGAATTGGGTCAATGGGAAATTTAGATGCAGGAATTATTTATTGATGCCTCTGCTAGAAGAAATACAAAATCTAAAATCTTCTTTCTCTGTTTTCTCTCTTGCTCACATATACAGGGACAGGAATGTTGAAGCAGACGAATATTCTAAGACAGGTTTACAACAGGCTTTGGGTACGTGGAGGATAAAGGAACAGATTCAGGACCAGATCCGTGAGACGGATTTGGCCCCATATACTTAATGTTTTTGCAGCAAGCTGGGAAGGCATCAGAAACAATTGTGTCTTAAATTGTTTTTGGCGGTTCTGGTATATGATCTTTAAAACTTTTTTCATTAATAGCTCCTATATTGGAGAAACTCGGGTAAAATTCTATGATTTTCATACTGCTTATGTCGTGGGTCGTTTTCCTTTATGGAGGCCCGGTGGGATTTTGACAGCCTCTGATATTTTTTGGGGCGGCTGCGTTCAGGCCGAGTTTATTTTGAACTTGGTGTGTTTTGTATCTTTTGGTTATTTCAGTCATCTTAGATGACAGCATGGGAGAGGACGGTTTCTCTACCTCCCAGGATCAGGCAGTTCTCCAAACTGCTGGATGTTAACTCATCGGTTTGTAGCTCTTTTATTTTTATAATAGAAAAGCTCGGTTTTTTTCCTTGGAAAAAAAAATCCAAACACTTTGTCCTCTAGAGTTTCATCATTGTCTTCTTCCACAATATTTTCTTCTTCATTTTGCTCATTTTCCTCTTCTAATGGATCTTTGATGTCTGTGAATCTCTCAATGTATGCCTTTCCAATCATTCCGTGTAATGGTGGTTGGGGTTCCTTTGCCTTCTTTGTCACACAAGTTCACTAAAGTCCCCTTTCTTCAACCCAATTTCTTGCATTACATCTGGAAGAAATTGAAGAGCATTAATTCTTTACTGAATAAAATTGCACTGTATTGGATCTTTTTCAATGGCAATGCAATTTCTTCCTTTTTGAAGGCAACATGCTAGTGTTGTACCTAATTATCAAGCATAAAAGAAATAATGAAGTAAATTAGTACAATGACATATAAATTAAGAAATAACATATTGAAATTCAATTCCATATAATAAAACTTACCTGCACCAGAAAATAAATCCAAAACCCAATCTCCTTCATTTGAACATATGTCTATAAGATAGTTAATTAATAATTGTGGTTTTTGATAAGCGTTAACTATCTCTCCTTTTGCTTCTTTGTCTTCATATGTTAGTTTCCTCACAACAACATCATAAGTCAGTATTTGGCTATAACTCTTTCCATCTACTCGATTAAAAATCATAGACATATAGCTATCATCTTTTTCCCAACTATCAATATGGATAAACTCAATCATTTATAAATTGTTGATCTTCATGGTTAAGAATATTTGACTTTTGCCTGTAACATGAAATAGTAAAAGTTCAATTAACTTGTACATAAATGAATTTTTTAACATTAATCAAATATACATTTTAAACATCTTACCATGTAAACTGCATCCTTGAATTTGTTTTCCCCTTGAAGCTTGACAATAACATTGCCAATTGTGTGTCTGAATGAAATGTCACAAATCTCCATAATGGTGATAACGTGACTTCTAGAAATCTCGCAACCACTTTACTAAGAGTTTGATAAGTATAAGGGTCACTATCATAGTCAATGTTTGGAATATTGAAACCATGGGGAATATCTACAATAACTAGGGCATAATCCCTTTTAGGTATGAGTTTAGCAATGTCTTCATAGTCGCCTTGTATTACTTGATATTGAATAGTGTCAAGCCCATTCCAAATGAAATGAGTAAGATTTGGATCAAGTTCAACATTCTTAAGACGTTGCTTCTTCAGTCTTTCGATCTTAATTTTTTCAATAAAGGTTTTGAAACTATCTGGTGCTCCATTTGCATCCTTCTTCATCTTTTATAAAATAAACAAATATATATGTAATTTATAAATTAAAAATAGTATATAGATGAATAAAATGAATGTATAAATCAACATACCTTTTTAAATGCAAGATAATTTTTTTTTAATGTTGATGTAGAACTTGAATCTGGATAGTTGCGTACAACATCATCCCAACTATCTTCATTCAACAATTTAACCATTTGTTCTTGAATTTTCATGTAAACTTTGTGACTGCATAGATAAAGTAAAAAAAGTTAATATAATGATATGTATAAAAAATACTACCAAGGACAATATGTTATATTTAAAAGAAAATTATAATCTAGAAATAAATAAAAATAATTCAACAAACTTACTTTTGAAATTCCTCAGACATTTCCTCCAATGATAATTCCCCTCACCTAACACAAGATAATATTGCTTTGACAAGTTTTTCATCCTTCACTCCTTTCAATGCTCTCTAAGGTGTGATAGTCACATCTTCTGGAAGCTGCTTCATTTCAGGACCTAATTTACTGTTGCTACATATCAATGGTTTAGACCTTTTGACCTTCTAGTTTTTAATCCCAGTGTTCTCCCACATGTTAAAAATCTCATTAATCAACTCCCATATCTCTCCAGTTCTAAATTCCAACTGGAAAATGTTATCAACACCTTTGAATAAATCACTAAATTTTCTGCATTTTTCAACTTTTGAATTGATTTTCTCTTCAATTTGATAGCTTATTTCCATACAACGTTCCTTTCGGAAATCTACAGTAACATTTATCCTATCCCCACCACATTTTTCTTCAAATTCACTATGAATAAATCTAACCCTTTGGATGAAATTCATAGACATCCTATATTCATTATCTGAATTATGATCCCATGCCACTAACTTTGCTTTTGTATCTAATAAACCAACATAAATAATACATTTCATTGTTTCAAAATGTGGGTTATTGGGATATTCCTCCATCAATTGTCTTTGAGCTTCTACACAACGGTTCCCCCCAAGCACATAATAATTGTATTCAAAAAATTTTGACTTATCAAATGCTTCTTTTTTGGGAACTTGAACTGGATCAACAAGAAGCACATAATTAACCACATGAGCATATGGATTGTACCTCATCAATGTCTTCAAGTTGTGAACATGCAGATGGTGTGGCTTTCTGATTTTATATTTACATTGTCCTTCACTTGCCTTATAGATTGGTCTGACATTAAGCTGAAATGTACGACCACCCTCAATTAAGTTTCTCTTTGTCAAGTTTTGTCGAATGGAATTTTGTTTTTTTTTTTATATAATGCCATCCTCTAAATCAGCTCCTAGTGTAATGATTTCTCTGCTTTCTTTTGAAGTTTCATTAGGTTCTTGACTGTTGGTGATGACTACTTCAAAATGTTTAACTTTACTTTTCTTGCTCATAACATTCTCATCCTTAACTGGAACAGATTTATTCTTAGGCATTTTTACTTTTGGTCTTCAATGGCTCTTCTCAGTTCCAATGTCATCCTCAGTAATGACAACATATTCTTCACTGCCAGTTTAAACTTCCTCGTCTTCAAAAGTAACTTGTCGACCTTTGTTAGATTTATCCACTAGAGGTTTTTTTTCTGATCCCTTGGATGTAGTTTTGTAGCATCATGAATTACTACATTTTTCTTGTTTACCATATCTTCTTCTGACACTGAATGGAAACCATTGACAACTTTCATAATATCATGCTCGATGAAATGAATGCCTCCCAACCTAATTGAACAACTTTCAACAAAGTTTTGCCAAACAAAATATGATATGTCAATAAAAACAAAGTTATAAAAATATAGTGAGATAGTTACAAGAACGCAAAAACAAATGTGAATAACAATACTTATTATATTTTGTGTCATCTCATCTACGATTTGTTTACACAACTTTGTAGATACCTCTCTGTTACACAGCAATTTGTCAC
This sequence comes from Pinus tabuliformis, assembly GCA_031772625.1. Taxonomy (NCBI): domain Eukaryota; kingdom Viridiplantae; phylum Streptophyta; class Pinopsida; order Pinales; family Pinaceae; genus Pinus; species Pinus tabuliformis. The sequence goes on from CM062807.1 coordinate 307,036,617, forward strand.
CGTTTGTCACCGTCTCTGTTACCCCTCACCCGCACACTAGAGGACTCATTCCAGGACCTGTGAGAAGTGACATGACCTGAAACCACTTGCATCATATTCCTCTGAGTATGAGCTTCACTTGCCCTGAAGACATCTCCTACAAAATACTCATGAAAACAACTCTTTTTGCATTAGCGCGGGTCCACAGTTCACTGCCCGCGCCAATGAGGGAAATCCTCTAAAAAGGGCGTGCCATTGGCGCTCTGTCTCAGAGTCGCACTCGCGCCAACCGAATTGAGTAAATTTTTCAACCACCAAACTCCCGAAGGTTCTCTTCAACCCATTCACCAACTGAATCTATGTTGAGCTAGGATGGTTTGGCTTCGAATCTCCATAGAAGGGAAAGTGGTTTGCCACCTTTCATGGAAGTTTCCAAGTGATAAAGCCAATCCCATGAATAATGTGGTTGATCCTATCTCTTTCCTCTCTATCTATAAAAGCTTGCCTTTATGCCTTGAGCAAGCTAGTTACAGTCACAATAGTCAGTAGTTCCAGGAGTTCAAGAGTTTGAAGCTGCAAGAGCCTTCTTTGCACCCATAAGGCCAAATCTAAGTAAGGAGATTCTTGTCACCCAAAGAGAGAGAGGCTTGTTCCTCATCCCAACAAGCTTTGCAAGACTTGTGTAGCTGACTACCCAGCCAAAGGAGGATTTGACGTCAGAACAATGGTTGTATTCTTCTTTTTTATTTATTAATAATAGATGACTATCATTATGGTTCCACTCTCATTGTCTTATGTTTGATGTTGAGTTATATCTTTTATGACTGATATATAATTGCATCTACTAGATTTTATGCTTGTTTTCGTGTTGTTCTTTGCATGTGCAGGTGTCCAATCACGGAGATCGTGGGGATCGTGACCGGCCAAGGCAAAGGAACGAGGGCGATATCTCTTCGACGAACACTAGCGTTGGAATCCAAGTAGGTTCTCACCATCTACTTTTTATTTGCAATTAGGAACTTGCGTGATAGCATTATGTGATTGTTGCTAGACCTGGTCTGGGCTAGTAGGGATCGTCTCTGTCCGCAGAGAGGATTTACCTCCACAACAATTTGGCGACTCCGCTGGGGAGATCTTGTTGTTTGATTTGTAAACTTTAGATGGAGCCTGAAGTATGGCCAGGTAGCCTTCGAAACGCTATTGCTTTGCATTAGCGAAGTAGATCAACGCCACTTCAGTCAATCTCCGGTTTGGTTTACGGACTAAACAAGTTGGAGTTTGTCTTGTCTCTTTGGTTTTTCTTGCTTTGATTGCTTAGATAGCTTTCTGGGTTGGACTTCTTGCTGTTTCTTGCTTCCTGGTTTGCCTAGATACTATTCTCAAGCCCTGGGTTGCTTGCTTTTGTTTTTGATTTAGCAAACTTGATTAGCGCGCTTTTTAGCCTTACAGTCGCGCTATTGGCACAAGTTGCTCAAAGACAACCCGCGCCAATCCTATAAAAGCGCGAGTTGCAGCCTGACAGTCGCGCCAGGCCTGTCAACTTTTCAGTTCGCTTGTCCTCAAGCCCTCCAAGCTTAGATTTGTATCTTGCTGTGTCTTTTTCAATTACTGGAGTGTGTTTGATCCTGGTTTGATTGGTTTTAGACCTTCATCATTCGGGTGTCTGCCTCTTTCTATCGATTTCACATTTTAGCCCTAGGGCATCTAGTGGCTTTGTGCGTCGAGCCTCCCGTAGGTGTTTTGTGTTCTTCGATCATCCGGTCAACATTGTGATTATCCTTTTGCATTTGCTCAGTAGTTGTCAAAGTTTTTTCTTGTTATTCAAGTGATTTGCTTCTTTTTCGCTTGGCTTCGTTTGGGCTTAGATCACATAGCTCGTAGAGGTCTTTGTGCTTTCTTCTTGGTTTGAAGGACTGTTTTGGTGTTTTGGGGATTCGGTTGTGTTCTCATTGAGTGAAATTGATCTTTTGCTCGGTGTTACTGTCTCTCAAAATTTGTTTAGTGCACTTTGCCATTGAAAACAAAAACGAATAATCTCTTTTGCATTGCATTAGTTAATTAAAATTAGAAGCTTTTCATTGATTAAGTGATTTAAAACAAATAAAAGTTTCGTTTATTTGTCGTTAGCTGCATTAGAGTGGTTCTTGCTTGTTCGTGGTCATTTTGTTTGAAAAATCCTTAACTCTCTCGTAGTTAGTATTCATCGAACGAAATGATATTCTTTGGCATATAGTTTGCATTTAGGGAATTGTGAGAGATTACATACGGTAGGACCTGGAAATTGAAACTTAACTAAAGATCAACCATAAAATGAACTGAATAAAGTTAAAAATGCATTGGAACATAACGCTCACTGATTAGAGGTCTAGGCTAGAGACGTGCTCCGACGTCGTTAAACCTAGTCACTGTTGTTTCACACTACGGTTGGGTGATTCCTCCTTTTGTGACTCGATAGTGGTCTAGTACGGACTTGAGCTCCCACGTACCGTTGTGTATATAGGGGAGACCCTACTAGGTTATCATCCTTTATCCTCAGGAAGCCGTGTCTGCCGCCTTACAAGCCGTAACGCACTGAACACAGCATTCGGGAAGATTGACTGCCGTACGGGAAGTCCTTGGTTTTCATATGACTGCCAAGGTGTATATGCAGTTTTACAGATTTGTTTGGTAAACCCTTTTTCCTAGTTCTCCAAAGTAGTCACTTTTGATCCTTTTCAGACTCCTTAAAAGAAAAGGCTCACTTGAGCAGTTTGTCACTTCGGGCTCACAAAACATTCGAAGGCGACTAGAGTCACCTTTTTGTCCTTTTCTCGACTCTTAAAACATGAAAAGGTCAAGTTGTGTCCTTGCATCTTAAAATTTATTTGGCCGCGATAAAAATTACCTGGTTAGATCTTGTGTGCGTTAGTTTGAGTAGGGTCCTTTATTGTTAGATTCCCTTAGGTTTGTTTGAAGTTTGTCATCCTGGCTGAACCGTCGAATCCCGTTCCAAGTGATCAAGGCTCTCCATCTTCCGCTGCTCCTGAGGTACCGGTTGTAAGTGATACTCTTCCTGTTATCCCGAGTATCCAACCGATCAACTCTCACGCTCCGAACGACGAAGGTTACGAAATTCATTGGAACCCCATCTGGGAGCCTGAAGAGGACGATATTCCTTTTACCCCCCCTGGTGTTTCATCTCTAATGTCTACCTCTCACATGGATGAGACATCTCCTAGAGTGAGTGAGACACCTGTTTTGTCGAATATCGACACTCCCATCCCAGCTACTTCTCCGCTCCCCCCACGCTACCAGTCGTTGAGGGATAGGGTAAGTGCCAGGATCCCTGCTTCGACTATGTGGGACCCCCATGTCACTCCCACCACGGGATCTTTTGTGTCACAAGTCCACACTACACCTGTCACTTCAGTTCCGACAAATCCAACTATTTGTGTAGCACATTCAACTCCGGTTGTTAGTGCCGTTACAGCGTCTTCAACCTTGAACACTGATGCTGGTCCCCCTCACGGTCAAGTGAGTAGCGGCCAGCCAGCACTCTCACCTAAAGTTGTCCACCCTGCACAAAGTGCTCCACCCTCTTCTGGTCCCGTCCCAGGAGGGGGGCCATATGATGCCTATGGACAAGCTGTTCAGGATCCGAATGCACAAGGTCCATTCTTTTATTACGATTCTACTGGTCAATACCTTCAGCTTTCTCAACCGTTTCCTACTCAACCTTTTGTTGAGGTTTTGGTACCATTATCCGTTGCTTGGAACGCCACCACTTTCCATGGGGGCCAAGCAATGCCTGCATAGCGTCAAGGACCACCTAACCAAGGCCAGCCATCTGATGTAAAAACCCCCCAAGGGCAGCAATATTATGGCCAGTCTTACCCAGGATAATCTGGGGGCCCACAAGGACAACCCTATCAGGGACAACCTTCGACCGCTGGTGGTCCATCTTTTACTTATCTGACTCAACCTTCTGGTTATCCGGGGCAACCTGGTACCCAGCAAGGTTACCCGTCTGGACAGCCAGGACAACCTTACATCCAACAAGGCCAACCTGGTATCCAACAGGGTTATCCCTCTGGACAAAATGGACAAACTTATATTCCGCAAGGTCAACCGGCAGTCCAACAGGGGTATCCTTTTGGGCAAGGGGGGCAGCCTTACCTACAGCAAGGCCAACCCACTGCTCAGCTTTCTGGGCAAGCGGGTCAGCTTTCTTCACAGCAAGGCCAACCCACTACCCAGCTTAGTCATCCTTCTGGACAGGCTGGCCAACCTCAAGGTCAACCGGCCATCCAACCTGCTCAACCATCTGCTCCGCAAGGACAACCCTTGGTTGCTCAAGGACAACCTGGTACCCAACAAACACATCCTTCTAGGCAAACAGGTCTGTCCCAAACCCAACCAGGCCAACCTTCCGGCCAGATGGTCCAAACTCAACCTGTTCAAGGACATCCTTCTGGGCCCCAGACTCAAATTGGTTATCAAATGCAAGGTGGGCCACGACCCCAACTTTCCTACCAAGCGCAGCCTTCTTATCAGGCTCAGTATGGAGATCAGCAACCCCAGGGGAAAACTCAATTTAGCCCTTATCAAAATTACCAACAACTGCAGGTCACTCCTTACCAGAATTATCAGCAACAGTACGTTGCGCCTGCAGGTCAAGTTGCTAATCCATGGGGTGCTAAGGGGCAGACCCAGGGTCAACTGTCCTCTTATGGACAAAATCCTTACAGACAGAACCCCTATGGGCAAAATCCCTATGGGCAGAACCCTTATGGGCCGGGCCCATCCCGACAAAGTCCATGGGGGCAACCACCACCTGGTTGGAACCTTGGTACCACCTCTCTTCCGCAGCCACAAATGTCCTTTAATCCTCAGTTGCCTTTCTTAGCGACGTTGGAACTTCCAGATGTGTCCAAGTTTACGAATGACCCCATTCTTCATAATCCATATTGGCCACCAGTTCCGACTAAAATACCCGGTGATTGCCCAAAATTCGATGGCAAAGCTGGTGAAGATCCTCAAGCCCATGTCATGACCTATCACCTTTGGTGCTCATCCAACTCGTGGCTTGATGACTCCATCCAGCTCCGCCTCTTCCAAAGGACTCTCACCGGCTCAGCCACTAAGTGGTATATTGAGTTGAATCGCGGAACATTTCAAGATTTCAACTCGCTGGCTATGGCATTCCTAACTCATTTTTAGTTACCCATTCGGTATGAGATAGGGACACATCTCCTTACGTCTCTCAAACAGGACACGGCCACGCATATATCCAATCATATACATGAATGGAGACAGCGTCGTCGCTTGATCAAATTTTGGATTCCTGATCAACTCCTGACCGATTGGTTCACGACTTCCTTTGCCCCTGCGATCGCGCGAGACATCACCATGGGAGCTTGTGTAACTGAAGAGCAAGCTATCGCGCGTGCTCAGTACCTCAACTTAGTATATTCTCAGTCAGGTACTTTATATGATTATTTTCCAGACGCCCCGAGACCCGGAACATCCAAAGCTCCGCCAAAACCATCTGTTGACGGAGTTATTGGCTTTGTAAATGCATCTTCAAAGAAGTCATCCACGAACCCTAGGAAGCAAAAACAGAATGCTTCTAATGGGAACACTTCTCAGGGTCAATCTAATTCTGGAAGTACCTCCGAGGTTAACGTCGTTCAGTCCACCACGACGGATAAATCCTCGAAAGGGAAAAAGAAAGGGAAAGCTAATAATAAATCCGAACAGCCCAAACAGGACTCCCCTAAACCTCCACCCGAGGAAGGAGCCAAACGTAAACCTAAGTATCCTTGTCTTATCTGTGATGAGGATCACTACACTAAAGACTTCCCTAGGTGGTCCGAAGTTAGTCGATTATTGAAAGGTGCTCCTGGGACTCCTGCTGTGCTTAAAGAACCTTTCCCTTCTCAGCAAACTCAAATGGTGGCAGATCCATCGCAACCCTCTTCTTCATTCGGCTCTCAAGTCTTCATGGCTGGGACAATTCCCATCCATGTCACTACTCGAGCAAAGGAATATCCATCTCATGCCGGGAAAGAGCCGGAGGTCCCCTCCAGCGCTCCTCTGTCCAGTTCTGGTCCTCTCCACATCGAAAGACCTAGCACTGAGACGACTATCCGACCCCCTCCAAAAGGTGTACTCCGGAAGTCTTCTTACAACCCTAATGCTCGTGCTGCCCAGCACTACAGCATCGTTGAGGACTTAGCTCAGGCTCCGTCTGCTATGTCCACTCTAGAAGTCCTCCAGAGCTACCCCTCCCAAAGGAAGTCCTTGCTATCGGCCATCGGTGGCATAGACCCGGCTGACTCGGATCTAATTTCTTTTGATCTCGAGGGCTATACGCCTAGACTGCCTCACCAAATCGCTTTCCTTATACAGGTCATCATCAATGGTAAAACGATTCATCGTACAGTCATTGATGAAGGTGCCTCAACTTGCATCATGTCTGTTGCTTGCTGGAAAGCTATTGGTTCTCCAACATTGAGCCAGTCTCCTACGACATTGGAAGCCTTTGATGGAAGAGAGTCCCGTCCTTACGGTATCCTCCAACGCTTGCCCATCTCCTTGGAAGGGAAGACGGTAGAAGTGGAGGTCGAAGTTGTCGACGCTAATCTTACCTACAACCTCCTCCTTGGACGTAGCTGGACATACGCCATGCAAGCCGTGGCTTCCTCCCTTTTCCGTGTCATTCGTTTCCCTCATCAAGGGAAGATTGTCACGGTGGACCAGCTCTCCTTCTTCGCCTCTTCTTCCGAAGGTAATGTGTCATTCATGGAGCATACCTCTAAATCATTCGAGAGTGTGAGAGCCAGACTCTTTAAGGATCCCGCTCTAATGGGTGTCTTTCCCCTTCCACCTCTGAATCTCGCCCCTATTAACATGATTTCCGTGCGTTCTGATTCGTGGGTCCTTCCTCCCACTAATCAGGTAGAATCCTAGGGCGATATGATGTTGTTGAGTCCTGCCGAGCTCAACTACGTCAAAATCGTTGCTGTATCAGCTCCCCCCTCCCGAACCTGCTCTTCCGGGCGGTGTTCCCTATTCGTATGTTCATTTCCCTTGGCTTGGAGATGATGCTACTTCAGATCCATTAAAGGAAATATTTCCTTCCGATGAAGCCATCATAGAGACCATGTCTCTTGAAGAGCCCCCTTGGTCAGATCATCACCACCGCTCCTCGTTTCTCCCTGCCCATCAGGAAATGATCGCATGTCTCGAACGGTTTGCTTCGTGTATCCCATCCTCGCCCCTTCAAACACCTATTCAAATCTACCAAGTATCTTCTGAGGGCAATATGGGAAACATTACACAAACCCAACCCATCGACATCTCTGTGAAATCAGGGATTGTCGAGCACATTTACATAGGAGTCACTTGCACTCCAGAGGAAGTTCAACTCTACACTGACCTATTTCGCGAATTTCGTGATGTTTTTGCTTGGTCCTACGAAGAGATGCCCGACATCGACCCTAGTATAGTGGTGCACGAGATACCTACGTATCCAGGTGCCAAGCCTGTTCGTCAGCGCCTACGCCCTGTGCACCCCCGAAAGGCCGCAGCCATCAAAGCAGAAGTCGAAAAGCTTCTCAAGGCTGGTTTCATTTACCCCATTCCACTAACGGATTGGGTTTCTAATATAGTCCCTGTGAACAAAAAGCAGGGCACTATTCGAGTCTGTGTTGATTACCGTGATATCAATCGCGCCTGTCCTAAGGATAACTTCCCTACACCCTTCATCGATCATCTTATTGATGAGTGTGCATGAAGCGAAATTTACTCGTTTATGGATGGTTTTTCTGGATATAACCAGATCAATATTGCGCCTGCTGATCAGCATAAGACGGCTTTTATCTTTCCTTGGGGTACTTTTGCCTATAAGAAGCTCCCCTTCGGTTTAAAGAATGCTGGTGCTACCTTCCAACGTGCAATGTCCTATGCCTTTCATGACATTCGTCACATTGTACAGCCATACCTGGATGATCTTCCAGCTCATTCAGTCAAGCGTCAGGACCATCCTTCCCATCTTCGCGAAATTTTTCTCCGCTGTCGACACTACCATATTAGGTTCAATCCTCATAAATGTGTCTTCTGCGTTGAATCAGGCCGACTACTCGAGTTTATCGTCTCTCGAGAAGGCATCCGTCTGGATCCCCTCAAATTCGAAGCCATTTTGAATCTTCCTCCCCCTGCTTCTTTGTAGCAGTTGTAGAGCTTGCAGGGCAAAGCAAATTTCCTCAGACGATTCATTCCAAATTATGTCGAGGTGGCTAAGGGTTTTACACGATTACTGAAGCGAGACACACCCTTTCATTGGGATGCTACCACTCAGGAGTCTTTCGAGCGTCTCAAGGGTCTCCTTGTTTCTGCTCCATTATTGAGACCTCCGAACTACCATCGTGATTATACTCTCTATCTGGCCGCCACCGATACCACTATCGGCATGGTTCTAGTGCAGGATGATGATGACGGCAATGAGCATGTTATCTATTACCTCAGCCACAACCTCTTGGATACGGAAACTTGCTACGCTTATGTTGAGAAATTGGCATTGGCCGTTGTGTGCGCCGTCCAACATTTCCGGCATTATATCCTGTTGTGCACCACGACCATGATTTCTGACTGCAACCCGATGACGTACATTTTGTCACGTCAGTTGCTGGGGGGAAAATACTCAAAATGGATTGTAATCCTCCAAGAGTTTGACTTGGAATTTACTGCTGCCAAGTCTAAGAAGTCTCTGGTCTTTGCTGAATTGCTCTGTTCTTTGCCATCTCCTTCTGCACCCTCTCTTTCAGAGGATCATATCTCGGATGAAACTCTTTTTGTGATCAACACCCTCGATCCCTGGTACGTGGATATTATTGTTTATTTACAAACCTCCTCTTTCCGCCCCATTGTATCCAAAGGTGCTCGGCGGCGGATCTGCCATCAATCTCAACCCTATCGGATCATAGGGGACACCCTGTACCGCCTCGGCGTTGACTCCGTTCTCCGTCGATGTCTTACCCTCGAGGAAGCTGAGAGAGTCCTGAATGACTGCCACTCTGGTGCCTTTGGTGGCCACATGTCCGGATATGCCACAGCTCAAAAAATCCTTCGCGCTAGTTATTTCTGGCCCTCCATTTTTAAGGATTGCATTCTTGCTGTCCGCTCGTGTCATGCATGCCAGATATACCAGCGGAAGATGCGTGCGCCACCGGCCCCGCTGCACCCTATAGTGACCGTAGGCCCTTTTGCAAAATGGGGCATAGATTATACAACCTGTAAGCCTCGCTCGGCCGGGGGGCATGGATTTATTATCATTGCCGTCGATTACTTTACAAAATGGGCCGAGGCGATGCCCACACTAACTGAAGACGGTCATATAGCGGCACAGTTTTTGTTTAATCATGTTATTACGCGGTTCGGAGTTCCACAGGCCATCATCACAGATCACGGAAAGCATTTCCGTAATCACATGATGACTGAGCTGACAACCCAACTAGGCTTACGGCACGATAGTTCAACCCCATACTATCCTCAGTCTAATGGTCAGGTTGAAGCTGTTAACAAGATTTTGGTTACGATGCTTCAACATACTATCGACATGCATAAGTCTAATTGGCATCTGATGCTGTTTCCCGCCTTGTGGGCCTACCGAACCTCTATGAAGGACGCCACTGGTTTCACTCCATTTCAACTAGTTTACGGACTGGAGGCTACCCTTCCCATAGAATGTGAAATTCCTTCGTTGAAAATAGCCGTCGAGTTGCTTCCCAACACTACTCCGGTAGAGGAACGGCTTCTTTATCTAGAACGGTTAGACGAGACCCGTCGCTTAGCCTCTCTAGCCATCAAAGCTCAAAAGAAGAGAGTCAAAACTCATTTTGACCATACCATTCATCCTCGTTCCTTTGTTGAGGGAGACCTTGTCCTGCTATATGACCAAACCAATGACAAGCTGGGGGCATGCAAACTCGAGCCCATGTGGCTAGGCCCTTACATTGTAAAGAGAGTGTTGCAAAAAGGGGCGTACGAGCTAATTGACTACGAAGGTAATCCTCTTGATAAGCCCCGCAATGGGCTGTACTTGAAAAAGTACTATGCATGATTCATGCGTGTGTGTGTGTGTGTGAGTTTTCATGTTTTCAGTTTGGTGTGAAAGCGTGATTGCCCCTTATTGTGTCTTTTTGCTTCTTGTGCAGATGTCGGGTGCACCTTACACTAGTTTCGCTGATGGTGCCTGCCGCAGCACTCGTAATTTGTCCTCTGCGGCAAGGGTGATCTACGATCCTCACGGTGAGTTGATAGACCTTCAAGGTGTCTGTTTAGGCTGTACTACAAACAATGTTGCTGAATATAGCGTTGTTATTGAATTATTAGCCGAGGCAATTAATCTCGGTATTCATACATTGCTTGTTAACCTAGACTCTCAGCTTGTCGTCCATCAGCTCAATGGGCGATATTTCGTCAGAGACCATCACATTTTAAGGTTGTACTTACGTGTTAAATTGTTAGAAAGGAATTTTGACTTTATCACATATCAGCATATTCCACGACGATTAAACACATTATCTGATGCATTGGCCAATCATGTATTAGATAGACATTTGCGTAATTTATAATCAAAACATCATACAAGCAAGCACATAAAATCACAATAATAAACCATAGGCATATGTATATATATATGTGTGTCATAATGTTTGCACCGCGTGTTTTACAAAACCCAAAAATAATACATGTTCATCCTGATACATCCTCAGACAACATGTCCCTCAAAAAATATGCATGAAAGAAGCCTAGGAGTCTACTCGTGGTGGTGCTCATGATAGCATGCCACCGCACGCACCAAGCATCTCAACAGATGATGGATGCGGGTTGGCACCCCCACTGTGTGCCTCTAGTATGCAAACGGCACATCCGCCAATCTAGCGTAGCCTGGAATCCCTTGGGTAAGTCCCTCGAGATTCTGCACCAGCTCTTCCCCCACGGCACCCCTTGCCTGAGGGTCAGCTGCAGGTTGGTCCCTCCGCGCTATAGGAGACAAGCCGGCTGGTCGCTCTGGGCCCACATCTGCATATACATACAACTGTCATCAGAACATGCATGTATTGACAAAAAAAAAATGAAAATACATAAAACACCAAAAAGAGAAGATCATACCTAACTCCTCTTCCCACTCCTCTCCCTCTGGCAGTGGGAGGTCTGGGTCCCCCATGAAGTTGGTTCCCGCGTATGGCCAGTCCTCTACCACGATCAGCTGGCGGCGAAGCCATATGAAGAACTCGGGCCGCCAAGACATCTGCTGGCCCCCTCCTCCTCTGGGCATCAATGCTGCCCAGCGAGCCATCCTAGGCTCTCGTGGTAATGGATCCGCTACTACAGCTCCCTGGTACTGGAATAAGGGTAATCGTTCCAAGAAGAACGACACCACAATCGAGCCATACCCGAACTGTTTCACTCCCCCACGCTTACACTTTGTAAGCTGCCTTTTGATATTTGTAGTCACCGCTGTAGCCCAGTCAAAAATGGTGGGGCTGAGACATTCTGTCGCCAGTAACAGATGATTCTTGCTTGCCTCATGGGGCGCCTGTACCCCAGCTGCACGTGTGATGGTGAACAGTATCACCTTAAGAACCAAATCATGGATGGTGGCGATATCCACCTTGGCGCTGTTTTTCCCAAATTGTGCCTCTGGACACACTCGAGCCTTCACTTCATCTATTTTCTCTCCAGAAGGCCTGCTTCCGGTCAAAATGGGGCTCGCCCCTCTCCGTGACAGCCCAGTAACGAAGTACACATCAGATACATCGAGCTCTAAGGTCTGATCCCGTAATTGAAATACTTGGTCATCGACATCCCAGGCATCCACTATGAACTGTAATAGCTCTGGTTGAGCTCGCAGATAAGAGGTGAGGAAGAACTTCTTGATACCACAGTCTCTTAGAGCATTCATACATCCCTCATCCACTATGGCCAAGGCATCCACGGCATCATGTTCCCGTTCTTTCCATTCCACCACCATTTTTGCTTGTTTCCTGCACCCACAAGGATGAATAAATCATTAATGAAACCCTGGTAGGCTTACACACCGGACAAATTTCAAAAATGATGAAAAAATTCAAGTAAAAAGTTAGGTCGCGCAGTTGGCACGACTGTTTCTAAAATAGTCGTGCCAATAGCGCGACGCCTTTGGGTAAATCACCCCATTGGCGCGGACCCGTGCTGGATACCCGCGCCAATGGGGCGCAACCCTAAATTTTAAAATCCTCCTTGCGGAGGCTCAATTAAGGAACAAAATGCATAAAAAAAGTATGGAAATGGAGCTAAAGGAAGCGCCTCTTACCTGGAACTGGCGGAATCTCAAATGGTTGCCCGGATTGGCGGTAATCGCTGCTCAAAGTTTGCACCCCAAATGGACCACTACCACTATGCAAGAGGTAAAAAGTAAAAGTAATTTTATTTTTTACATTTTCACCATATTTATAGACTTTTTGACTTGTAATAGGGTTTAAAAAGTTGTTTTTTGAATATTTTAATATACTTTTGGTCGAAAATGGATTTTACGCTTGCTTCTGGTGCTATGACAGGTCCTTTTTGCAACTTTGATGGTGAAACGAGTTGTATTTTATACTTTTTCGGGCTCAGGAGACACAACTTTATGAAAAAGGACCCCCCTGGAGTTTTCTTTTTGCTGTCTTTTCAGACTCTCTAAATAGGAAAAGATGCCGACTTCTTCCTTTGTCAGACTCGTTAAAACTTAATGACATCAGATTCCGTCATAATGACGCTCACAAGCATATGCTATCTCCATCAAGCTTGCTAAAAATAACTGGGGTACTCGCCAAAAATGGTGGGGAAAATGGATCCATAATTGTCGTCGTGTCGGCAGTATGTCGCTCTTGAACATGGCACTAGTCTGCATTCGTGTCACGGTGGGGACATCTCATCTTGTTTTACACTAGCCTCCATGGGTTTGGGTTATCCTACTTGACCTCTCATCTGCTCACTACCTTGTCACCATGACCTCTGCTCATTTGATGTCAAATACTGCCAAATCCACTGTCGTGCCGCCGATATGTTCAAGAGAAGTTGACCTCTGCAGCAATACAACCTCCTCTGATACCTCACATAATTTTGCATCACCACAACATCTTTCCTCTGTCTCGTGTCAATGATGTGGGAAACACCATGGCCCACCTTTGATCAAGATCACTTCCTGTCGACTTCAGCTCATTATCTAGGAAGCTGATCTAGAGACTCCCTTCTGTGCCTTGGAGCCTGCATGCCTCAATGGCAGGTTCTTCGTGTTCGACGAGAGGTTTTCATCATTGGCCTCCGATCGAATGATTCTACGGGTGTTCGACGCCAGCTCATTGATTCACACGCCGTAGATTGTACCTATAGTACCTTGAGGGCCATTGTCATTATTGGTGGTACCTCTCGCGTCTGTTAATAGTTTTCATCATTGACTGGTAATCAGACGATGTTCATGCATGTTCGACTTCAACTCATGCATTCGCATGCTTGAACTTGTACTCTGTTCGGGTCGAGATGGAGCACAAGACCCTGGATTTTGTCTATTGGAATCCAGGCTGCGATTTGTGGCTTATTATGATTATTACATGACTCATTCACTGGATGGCTGCGACCATGCCTGAGTCTATTTATCGATCCTCTCTGGATGGCTGCGCCCATACCCTGGATCTAGATTATTATGTACTCTATTATGGATGGCTGTGCCCATACCACACATATATCATATACTTGAGATAGCAGTTGTACTTCTTTACGCAGGTTCTCCGGCAGCCGTGTTTTCAGTCACACATGTTCTTGTAAAGCATTTCACCCCTCTCTCTCTCAGGCCTCATGCTTTAGGGGGCATCTGTTACACAACAATTTGTCACCGTTTGTCACCGTCCTTGTTACCCCTCACCCGCACACTAGAGGACTCATTCCAGGACCTGTGAGAAGTGACATGACCTAAAACCACTTGCATCATATTCCTCTGAGTATGAGCTTCACTTGCCCTGAAGACATCTCCTGCAAAATACTCATGAAAACAGCTCTTTTTGCATTAGTGCGGGTCCACAATTCACTGCCCATGCCAATGAGGAAAATCCTCTAAAAAGGGCGTGCCATTGGCTCTCTGTCTCAGAGTCGCACTCGCGCCAACCGAATTGGGTAAAGTTTTCAACCACCAAACTCCCGAAGGTTCTCTTCAACCCATTCACCAACTGAATCTATGTTGAGCTAGGATGGTTTGGCTTCGAATCTCCATAGAAGGGAAAGTGGTTTGCCACCTTTCATGGAAGTTTCCAAGTGATAAAGCCAATCCCATGAATAATGTGGTTGATCCTATCTCTTTCCTCTCTATCTATAAAAGCTTGCCTTTATGCCTTGAGCAAGCTAGTTACAGTCACAATAGTCAGTAGTTCCAGGAGTTCAAGAGTTTGAAGCTGCAAGAGCCTTCTTTGCACCCATAAGGCCAAATCTAAGTAAGGAGATTCTTGTCACCCAAAGAGAGAGAGGCTTGTTCCTCATCCCAACAAGCTTTGCAAGACTTGTGTAGCTGACTACCCAGCCAAAGGAGGATTTGACGTCAGAACAATGGTTGTATTCTTCTTTGCTATTTATTAATAATAGATGACTATCATTATGGTTCCACTCTCATTGTCTTATGTTTGATGTTGAGTTATATCTTTTATGACTGATATATAATTGCATCTACTAGATTTTATGCTTGTTTTCGTGTTGTTCTTTGCATGTGCAGGTGTCCAATCACGGAAATCGTGGGGATCGTGACCAGCCAAGGCAAAAGGAACGAGGGCGATATCTCTTCGACGAACACTAGCGTTGGAATCCAAGTAGGTTCTCACCATCTACTTTTTATTTGCAATTAGGAACTTGCGTGATAGCATTGTGTGATTGTTGCTAGACCCGGTCTGGGCTAGTAGGGATCGTCTCTGTCCGCAGAGAGGATTTATCTCCACAACACTCTCTCATGTCATACAATGAATATTATAACTGGTATTTAATCCTTTCATGTGACTTGAGCAGTTTTTTAAGTATGTAAACAACTTCACTATCCGGTACTGAACACATATCTATGACCTTTCCCATCACCTCATAAATTCCATTATCATTAGGTATATCATCATATAGATATATTTGCGCATTTTGGCTTTCTCTTTCTTTCACATACCAGACATTTGATGGAAGCTTCACTTCTTTTGATTTCTTCTAGTATGAAATCATCTTCTTATCATTTGAGGCACTTGAAATATTTGTAGCCATCAGCTCAGGTAGGGTTCGTTCACCAATGTTTTTTGAAGATCCACCTTTAAGATTCTTTGGTCTAGAAATATTCATAGGAATCTTCTTTGATGCCATTTTCCTGAAAAAAGATACATATAAATCAGTAAAACACAAAAGAGTAATAACTTAAATTAACAACGAAAACGATAAATGATAATTAATTTTATAAACCTGAAAATCGATCGGCCAACCGAGTCAGCCATTAGGTCCAGCCCCCCTAGCGGCCCAACAACTACCCCCCGTCCCGAACCCCAGCCCCTCCCCAACCTGGTGGCCCAATGGTCCGTGGGGGTGGCAGGGCGATTATGGGAATCACCTTGCCACCCTCGCGGGCCTTTGGGCCGCCAGGGTAGGGTGGACGGCTGCAGACAATCCCTGCCCCACCCTAGTAGCCCAAAAACCCATGGGGGTGGTGGGGTGATTCTGTCGTTCCGCAACCCCCATATGCCGTTGGGCCACCGTGGTGGGGTGAGGGGCTGTTGGACAACCGTGACCCCACCCTGGTGGCCCAACAGCCCATAAGGGTGGCAGGGTGACTTTGGGAATCACCCCACCACCCCTGCGAGCTGTTGGCCTACCGGGTAGGGCGAGGATTATCCGCAGCCGTCTGCCCCACCTCAATGACCCAACGACCCGTGGGGGTGACGAGGCGACAAACAACCCCCACCCCACTTAGGCGGCCCAACGGCCCGTGGGGGTGGCGGCGCGATTCTAGGAATTGCCTCGCCACCCCTACAGGCGATTGGGTCATCGGGATGGGGTGGAGGGTTACGGACAGCCGCCACCCCACCCCGGCGGCCCAATGACCCACGGGAGTGGCAGGACGATTCCGGGAATCACCCCACCACCCCCACGTGTCGTTGGGTAGCCGAGGTGGGGTGGAGGTTGTTCACAGCCCCTCATCCCACCCCAGTAGCCAAACTACCTGCGGGGATGGTGGGGCAATTTCGGGAATCGCCTTGACACCCCCGTGGGTCGTTGGGCCGCTGGGGTGGGGCAAGGTGCTGGGTAGCCAACCCCACCACCCCTAACCTACATGCCCTTTTTGGCTATCATGAGCATTACCGGGCCCACCATGCCCACTATGAACGTAGTGGGTAGATTTGGCCCACAAAAATTTTTAATTGAAAAAAAAAAATTGAACTTCATTAAACTTATTTAATTTTAAAATTTGCAAAGCAAAAAAATTAACTAAATGCAAGAATCCTCCGTTGAATATGTTGTTGATAGCAATGTAACTGCTCCACAAATTCACTCCAAGTCTTTTAACGAACCTCGGAAAATCGTGACGTGATGTGAGTAATAGTGATAATGAAATTTATTATATAGGTGAAATTACTGAAATGTTTTACCATACGGTTAATGTGGGATTAATTTGCTTATAAAAAAATTTAACATGTTAATTTTGTTATGGCGATATAGGAAACTATGATAAAGCGAATATTATGGAATTGTTTTATAGCACGATGAATGTGGGATTAATTTGTTTTAGAAGGTATTATAAAAATTATAAAAAAAAACATTCAATTATCTAGTAAATATTATATAGTTTAACTATTAAATTAATTTTGGTAAAAGATTTAGTTTACAATTTTAAATTTAAAGATTTATTTCATAAAAAAATTATTTAAAATTTTTCAATAAATTGTAGAATAAAATAATGGAGGGAAATACATGAAACGAAATTTTTGGAGGGAAAAATTTTAGCGAAAATTTTTGGAGGGAAAATTTCATTCTTTAAGCTATATAATATCATTAGGAGAGTTTGCATTTGTATCGTTCAACCTCTTCTATTTGAAAGGGATGGATTCTTCTAGTAGTGAAGTTTCACTTTGTGAAGCATCAACATCTTTGTCGTGTAACAACTCTATTCATATTGATGAATATAACGGAAATTCTTCCACTATGAATAGAAAGTCAATTCTTCCACTTAATCCTAATCCTAAGGACTATGAGAGCAGAACTGATGAAAGAGGGGATGAATAATTTCAAATAAATAAAGAGTCAGGGTTTCCACTTAGTCCTAATCCTAAGAATTATGAGAGCAACATTGATGAAGAGCATGATGACGAATTTCAAAAGATTGGAGTGTCACGATGTCCACTTAGTCCTAATCCTTTGGACTATGAGAGCAGCAGTGATGAAGAGCATGATGATGAATTTCAAAAGAATGGAGTGTCATGGTGTCCACTTTGTCCTAATCCTATGGGCTATGAGAGCAGTAGTGATGAAGAGCATGATGACGAATTTCAAAAGAATGGAGTGTCATGGTGTCCACTTAGTGCTAATCCTAAGGACTATGAGAGTAGTAGTGATGAAAATCATGATGAAAAATTTCAAAAGAATGGAGTGTCATGGTGTCCTCTTAGTACTAATCCTATGGACTATTAGAGCAGCAATGATGAAGAGCATGATGATGAATTTCAAAAGAATGGAGTGTCACGGTGTCCACTTAGTTCTAATCTTATGGACTATGATAGCAGCAGTGATGAAGAGCATGATGAAACATTTAAAAATAATGGAGTGTCACATTGTCCTCTTAGTCCTAATCCTATGGACTATGAGAACAACAGTGATGAAGAATTTCAAATGAATAGAGTGTCACAGTGTCCACTTAGTCCTAATCCTATGGACTATGAAAGCAAGAGTGATGAAGAACATGATGAACAATTTCAAAAGAATGAAGTGTCACAGTGTCCACTTAGTCCTAATCCTATGGACTATGAGAGTAGCAATGATGAAGAGTATGATGACGAATTTCAAAAGAATGGAGTTTCACAATGTCCACTTAGTCCTAATCCTATGGACTATGAGAGCAACAGTGATGAAAAATTTAAAAAGTATGGAGCGTCATTGTGTCCTCTTAGTCCCAATCCTATGGACTATGAGAGCAGTAGTGATGAAGGACAGGATGAAGCACTTAGTCCTAATCCTAAGGACTATGAGAGTAGCAGTGGAAAAGGACAGGATGTAGCATTTTCATTAAGTAAACAATCACATTTTTGACGTACCTAATTCTATGGACTATGAGAGCAGCACTGACAATGCACATGAGGAAGAATATCCAATAAACACCGAGTCAAATTTTCCATTTAGCCCTAATTCTAAGGACTATGACAGTAGCATTGAAGAAGGGGAATATGAAGAATATCCTCCAAGTCAGTATTTGAAAAGCATCTCTGATCATAGTGTGGATAACATTCCTTAGAATGATGATGAAAATGCTTATACAAATGATGATCCAATGATGGAGATGTTTCCAAGAAATATTGTATCGAGGAGTAGGAGCAGACCTTTTCGTATCAATGCAAGATTTTCTAGTTATACAAGGGGTAGAGTAGAATATCTTACAAGAAGAAGTTCTATCAGCACTCTCATTTCAAGTGAACGTTGTAAAAAAGATTGCTTGAAACATATGGATTCAAATTTGCATTAGAGAAAAGGAAGAGATATTTGTCAATGAATAAAAGCACGCAAAATTCATATTTAATTGGGTGCATGCAATTTATATTGTCAGGTTATGATTATCATATTGGGTCTTTATTTATCTATAGAAAGCCTTTCAAAATGTTTCATTCGATGGGTAATTTTCATCTCTTGAGAATCCAAGAAAACTTGGAAAAGGATCCCACATTTTATTGAGAAGTACATCATAAATGACAGTTTGGGCCATTATCAAATACTGCAATGTTATGGATGAAAGATTTATTTTCAAAGCATGGAGAGTGTATGCCATATAGAGACAATATGTATTCCAAATAATTTTTCAAGACGAGAAATCTACAACTTATATAAAGAATATGCATAAGGTGCTGAGGGACATGGCTAGTTTATTACATATCGATATTTTGTGAAGGTATGGAAGAAAGAATTCAACAATGTCTGTATTCCTAAGAAGACAAGGATCGGGATTTGCAGTACATGTGCTTCTCTTAAATAAAAAAGGGACAAATGTGAAGGGTCAGAAAGAGGTAAGCATTCATAACTTTATCTTTTAAAATTGTATAGTCATCAACTATGAAAATGTATTTCTTAATGGCTTTCTTTTATGTTGTGTAGATTCAATTGTCAAAGAACTTCAGGAGCATCGCGAACAACAAACAAGTGAAAGGAAAAATTTGTACAAGCATCGAAAGAAGTGTTATGATAATCCGAATAAATATTTGGGTTTGATAATTGATGGTATCGACCAAAAGAAAACACTTTTACCACATTTTGTTCGCACACCCAAAAATTTACAGGAGGAAAATTTTATTCAGTATCACTTGGTCGATTGTATGGTCTTCAATGGGAAAATGTTGCTAAGGGTGTACTTCACAGCTCCAAATATTCATAATGATGCAAATTTGACAATAACCATAATTCATGATGTGCTTTCTCATTGGTCTGGTAATATTCCTGAAGTTTTGTATCTACAATTGGACAACACTTGCAGTGAAAACAAAAATCAGGTTGTTTTTGGATACCTAAGCATGCTTGTTGAATTGAGAATTTTTCAGAAGGTAAAGGTTGGTTTCCTTCTTGTTGGGCACACTCATGACCATATTGATTAGATGTTCAGTCGTTTTTCAGTCCCATTGAGGAGGAAGGAAGTTGGGAGCTTGCCATCATTAATTGAATGTATTAAGAAATCATACATGTCAGAGCCTACTTTTGATGTGTTGGAAGAAACTGTTGACATGCGAAAGTTTATTCTGGGATCGCATGGTGAGGATAAATGCATTGAACAACTTAATGACATTAGCTTCCAACATCAATTTCATATCAAAAAAATTGATGGGAAAACACTAATATGGGGCAGGAAGTATTCAACTACTACAGAATGGGCACCATCATCAGGTTTGGAATTTTTGAAGTTCATTCCAGATCATCCAATATTTGCATCAAAAATATTGTTATTACAATTAGTTGGTGAAGTTCATAATGCACGCAGACAGAATAGAGATATAAATTATTCTGATTGCCTAGAAGAAATTAAAAATGTATTAGATATACATATGTGTACTTTGACATTGCTAATTCAGTTTGGTGGGAGTCATTTTTAAATAATCAAAGTGATATCATTTAAACAACAACAAATGAAGATATACCTTTGAAAAATCCATTTATTTGGCCAAAAAATGTGTCAAATGAACATGAGGAAATAAACATTGTTGAAAAACAACAATCTCAAGGTATTATTAATTCTTCACAGGCAAAGGAAAGATAGATGTATATTGGTTCTAGAAGATCCCACGCACAACATGAATCCATGGAAGACCTTTACAGGCATTCAATACATAATATTAAGGAAGGTTACATGATTGCAGTGCTAGTAGATGGAGATCCCAATGGCTATCCATTCTGGGTTGCTAAGGTTATAAAGGTCTTTACACAAAATGAGGATGTTACAGGTGTTGAAGTACATTGGTATGCCACAAATACACACCCATTCAATGGTGTGTATAAGCCAGAGATGGTAGTTGACAAAAAAAATGGCGGAAAGAGAAAAAGAAAGGGTAAAAATATAAATCGTTGCCGCACAGACCTCTTAAAATTGGAGGATGTTGACATACTTGTTTATGACTTCAATTTAACAAAGAGAGGAACTCTTCGATTCAAGGCGATAGAGATTCTGAAAAGGTTGTTACCAGAAGGAACAATGTTGATATGGGAGTCTGCTGAAACCAGTCGTAGATCCAGAAGAATTTTGAAACCTAAAATTGTGGGCATGCATGTGGAATCAGACGGGGCACTAGTTGATAAAAGAGAAGAATATGGAACATCTTTGTCTGCATCTAGTCATTCATTTGAAGATGTGAATTCTGATGGTGTGCAAGAAAATATCAGTGGTTTTGAATAATTATCTAAGATAATTTATATAACTGATGTTTGCATCGTATCTTGAAATAAAATTTTTAATTTCCATATGGTGTTAAATCAGAAGTTATGAGCCATTTTTATGTTGTTGGATTATATGTCTTAATTATGATGAGTTTTATTGTTTATAATATCTACAATGCAACATTAAATTAGAGATATAATGTATGTTTCATTCAATATACAAATAATGACATTTTGATTAATTTAGTCATGTAATTTGTTCATAATGTCATGGTTTTTTAATTTTATGGTTGAAAACATTCCAAATTTTTTTTGTATTTTTAATGTTTGGTTGAAAACAATTAGAATTTTAGCATTCTTTAGTGTGATATTATTATATGTTTAACAAGAATTTTAATGTATTTCAAAACCCATTATTTTATCTTTATGGTCATTACTAAAACATGTTGATTTTATACTTAGAAAGAAAAATGTTATTCTTCCAAAAACATTAGTGTATTTTTTCCTCATAAATAGCTATTTTTTTGCACATAAAAAATCGGTTTTACTAGCATTTTTAAAACATGTTGAAAATTAACCCTAAAAAAAACAACATTCCAGTATCAACACTTTTAGTTTTCAGGGTGTTTTTTGCACGAAATTTTCGTTTTCACTGCCATTTTTAAAACATGTTCAAATTTGACCCTAAAAAAAAAGAACCATCATTCCAGTATACACACTTTTTGTTTTTAGCACTGTTTTTTATGTTTTTTCAGGGTTTTTTAGCCAAAGTTATCGTTTTTAGTTTATAGTTCCTGTTTCAAAGTTTACATTGTTGCTGTAACACATAAGTCTATTTAAAGAATTTCAAGATGTCTTTGCTTGGAGTTATGAAGACCTCAAGTCTTATGACACTAACATTATTCAACATAAACTACCCATCAAAGAAGATCAGAAACCTTTTAAACAAAAGCCTAGGAGGATTGATCCAGTTCTTATGCCATTGATTGAAAAAGAAGTAAAAAGGATGTATGAGGCACAAATCATAGCACCTATTAGATATTTAGATTGGGTCTCTAATTTAGTCACCACTAGATAGAAAACAGGAGAAATCGGACTCTACGTTGATTTCATAAACTTGAACAAAGTATCACTGAAGGATAACTATCCCCTCCCTAAAATGGACCACATTCTCCAGAGGGTAGTAGGCTCATCTAGAATTTCATTACTTGATGGATTCTCTGGATACAACCAAATCTTAGTTCAACCAGAGGATCAAGAAAAAACTGCATATACCACTCCCTGGGGTACTTTCATGTATTTGAAGATGCCCTTTGGATTGATGAATGCTAGAGCAACATTCGAAAGAGCAAGGGATATAGCTTTTGCAAAAGAAATCCATGACTTTTTAGTTGTTTACCAAGATGATATCACAATGTTTTCCAAAACAGAGAATGAACATCTAGATCATTTGAGAAGAGTTTTTATTAAATGTAAAAAATTTGGCATTTCTTTGAATCCTAAAAAGACACTCTTTGGGCTAGAAGAAGGTAAAATATTAGGACACATAATTTCAAAAGAGGGCATTAGAATTGATCCAGCTAGAATAGAGGCAATCCTAAATATCAGACACCCTAGGAACATCAAAAAATTGCAGTCATTCTTCGGTAAAATAAATTTTCTTAGAAGATTCATTTCTAACCTAGCAGAACTAATCAAAGAATTGAATAACATGTTAAAGAAAGATTCAACACTTAAGTTGATAGTAGAGGCTAAGCAGTCTTTTGAGGCAAGAAGCTCTTACTAAAACACCTATCCTCATAAGTCCTGATTTCAAAAAAGATTTTATAATTTTTTCTTTTGCTTCAGAACACACTATTGCAGCAGTCTTGTTGCAAAGGAATGATCAAGGTTATGAGAAGCCTATTTCATTTTTCAACAAATATTTGAGAGATGCTATACTAAAGTATACTATAATAGAAAAAGAAGCTCTTGCTTTAGTAAAAGCCATAAAGGATTTCAGATCGTACATTTTATACTCACACATCATTGCATATGTTCCAAATTCAATAGTGAAGGACATTCTAACACAGAATGGGCCTGAGGGAAAGAGAGGGAAATGGATTTCCACTATTTTGGAATATGATATTGAAATAAAGCCCACAAAACTAATCAAAGGCCAAGCTTTAGCCAAACTCATGGATGAATCAAACTGTCAGGCCTTAGATATAAATTTCATTGGTGCTTTAGATGATCAAGAAGAGATTGCAACTCCATGGATCAATAAAGATTTTTTAGATTCACCTTGGTATACAGATATCATATTTGTTTTACTAAATTTACAAGCTCCTCCTGGTTTATCCAAAACTAAAGGTAGATTCTCGAAATTGAAATCAATGAAATATTGTATCATAGACAATGTTTTATTTTGGAAAGATAATGGTGGAATTTTGTTAAATTGTTTATTAAAATATGAAGTTGACAAAGTCATGCAAGAATTTCATGCAGGAGATTATGGAGGACACCTATACTGGAAAAAAACTGTTGATAATATTTTAAGGGCAGGTTTTTACTGGCCTACCCTTTTTGCAGATATCAGAAAACATGTGACCTCCTGTCACAAGTTCCAAATATTTGAAGGAAAGAAGAAAATATTACCATTACCCCTCAAACCCATCTCCATAGAAATTCCATTTCAACAATGGGGTCTAGACTTCATTGGTGAAATTCCCCATCCTCCTCAGCCCAACATAAATGGATTTTGGTAGCCACTTATTGCTTTACTAAATGGATAGAAGCCATCCCTTCTAGACAAGCCACTGATTCTGTCATCATCTCATTCCTTGAAAACAATATCCTTTCAAGATTTGGATGCCCACAAAATCTCATTACTGATAATGCAGCTACCTTCAAATCCAAGAAAATGGTGGACTTTTGTAACCGATACCACATTACCTTTGGAAATTCCACAACCTATTACCCTCAAGGCAATGGGCTTGAAAAATCCTCAAACAAAAGCCTTGCTAATATCATCAAGAAATTGTTAGAAGACAATAAGAAGACCTGGAACAAAAAGTTGGTTAATGCCTTATGGGCAGACAAACTCACTACAAAAAATTCCATTGGTACATCTCCTTATCAACTAGTATATGGAATGGATGATTTTTTTCCATCCTCTTTAGGAGTACCAGTGATGAAAATGATTCAAGAGCTACAGGTAGAATCCAATGATATCCAAAGGAGGATAAATCAAACAATACATTTGCAGCAAACCAGGGAAGAAGTCTATGTCAAATGCCAAGTGATCCAAGATAAAATCAAAAACGTTTTTGACAAGAAAACCAAAGCTAATGATTTTTACATAGGTGACAAAGTAATAAAATGGGATTCTAGAAGAGAAAAAAAGGGTAAACATGACAAATTTGATTTCCTATGGCAAGGCCCTTATATCATTTATGATCACCCACCTCCACATCCAACAGCCCACATCCCATATCGTGCGCTCCCAAATCTGATCTTTAACATCTCATAAGCACGTGAGATTCACAGTTTTTCCCGATCACCTTTTTGCTACATGGTAGCCCCATGTTATATCACATCCTCTAAAAAATACCACCCTACACTCAAAATCAGTGCGATAAGCCATAATACCACCTCCCCACATAAAACGAAACTGCCTACTGTTCAAACATTAATCCCACACCCAGAGATTAACCACTATTGGTTAAAAACCAAAAAGTCGCCCTCTCTACCCTCTTTAGTGTTATTTTGTTGCAAAAAACCTTTGCCGACCGATTCTAAATCCCAGAAACCCTGCGCAACTGTTTTAACCCACTTTATGACCAGAAGACCCTGAAAACTCCAATTTGAAGTAGCATAAAGACTATTGAAGCTTTAGAAAGCCTTCGTTGCTCCCACATAACCCTAACTGCACACCAAATCTTTGTTTTCCAGGTATTCTTGAAAGTACCAAAAAGGCCCTGTACTTAAGCTGTGCACAATGTTTTTAAAAGGTCAATCAATTCAACTAATTAAAATCCTTGCCAAACTAGAGAAAGCCACTATGCATCCAAAAAACCCCTTTTCTGCAAACTATTTTCAACTTTCACACTATTCCAAAGATCCTAAGCTTACTCCTTAAGCCAGATAAAGATTAATTCAATAAAATAAACAAAATTATGGCTTCCCAGAGCATTCTGAATGAAAAAACCCTGCAAACCCCTCACCTATATATTGGCCACCTCCCATTGGCTGACAGAGATTTCTAGATCAAAGACACAGTTTCCCCTAACCATCTACTAAAACTCCACTGCTGGAGTAAAGATAAATTCCTAAAACAGAATGATAACATTCATCTATGGGATCAAATTTGCCCAAATACTTGTTCCCATAGGTACACCAGTTCCCTGAAATCATCCACCTATTCCAAATCTGCTATATCCCAAGTCAAAGATCCATAGTCTCTCCTAACCAGCAGATTTTATTCACAATCGCTACAGAGTCAATAAACCAAATGTTGCAGATCCATCCAAAGCCTAATGAAACCCCATCTTCTATTAAAAACCTACTTGAGTTGTACTTAAATCTGGACCTTCCCAAGAGATCTCAAATATTTTAGAATTTCATCCTGAAAGAGACTCATATTCCTATAGACAGTTTTCCATACTCTGCCACCATTTTCTCTGAGAGGGCCAGACAAATTGTAACCATGCTCTCTGGTATTCTAGGATATACCACTGATGAGCATGTAGATGAGCCTATACTTGCTTTCCTCTCTATTTTTTTCCCAGGAAAGCCTCCAGCTACATTTTTCAATTTTTCCCAGTTATTAGCAGACAGAATCCATGATCAATTGATCAGGTTTCCAAATGAAAGAGTATTCAAATACTCCTCAGTATTAGTCCATATGTTCTTAAATTTCCAATCAGACAGATTTCTAGTCAACATCCAAATGTTGGACACTAAGGGCATCCTAGATTTGTTATCTTTTGGACACCCTTAATCCAAAAATATTCCACTGTTTTTAGCTACAAGGAATTCATTGATTCCTTTGTTCACCTAGTTGTTAATATACTAAGCAGTAGCAATCAACCAAGGATCAGTAATGAAATAAAGAGAGTTTTACAGTTGTCTAAAAACAATAGAATAGGAGATTGGTATTTATACCAGGACCACACTGAAATTAGGGTGTATGGATGCCATCTCACTCCCTATAAGCTGCCAAAATATCTCCCCATGAGGATATTTGCATTAGAGTATATTAGGAAGATCATAAACTCAGATGATGTGAATTTTCTATCAGCTAGGAAGAAAACACAGTTCAAAATCAAAAACCAACTTGGTCCCTTTATCTGCAATAATAGGGAAGCTGGAGAAGAAGTAGAAAAATGTTTATAGGAAATGAAGTTCACCAATAACTTCAAATGGAAATATGATCCTTTAGGAGTCATAAACAAACTAAGACTCAAGTTTAAATTGAGCCCTTTTATGCATGAGTCTAGGCCAGAAATTGAAAAATATGCCAACTAGTCAGAGTGGTTGGAAAATACCTTAATAGATATGGAGAAACATATGGATACTAGTTCCATTCTACATACTGCAGCCCTGCAGGACAAAAATGCAAAAAGCACCAGGGAAGAAGGTTCTTTCTCAAACATAGATACAACACATGACAGATTTGAAATCATGTACAAGAAGAAGCCCAAGCTAAATCATGTAAATGAGCAAGAAGAGACAGTTGAGACATTTGAGACATTTCAAATCATTGATACAAATACAGTGGTCAGAGAGAGTATAGCTCCAACAGCTTCAGAGGAAACTCATCAGTCTTCAACCTCTAATACACAAATTATTCAAAAGCAGCTTAGTATTGAAGTTTCTTCATCCAGCAAACCAGTGGATAAAGAAAAAGATATAAAGGAGAATTATAAATAAATCAAGTTGAGAAATGAGGCATTGAAAGATGAAACCTATGCCCAATATTTCAAAAAGACTCCTAGCAATCAAAACATGCTACTTTCAGCTTTTGACATTAAAGCAGTGAAAATGGAAATGACCTTTTTGCAGCCATAATACAGTAGCCCAAGTCATCAACAGATTACAACAAGACAGAATTTGAAGTTTTGGTCAAGAATGTTCATCCTATAGATCAAATTGAATTTCATAAGCAAACAAGAGAAGTGATATACTCAAAAATGACCAACAAGGCCATGAGTGTACAAAAACTTCAAAATTCTTTAGAGAATGTCACAGCATAATTTAAACTAGAGAATGCATCCTCACAAGTAAAGGACAACAGAATTAAATCACTAGAAGAATTGGTTATTGAGATTGGATATAATACAAATGACATCAAGGCAGTAGAAAAACTCATAAAAAAGAAGAATGAAGACATTGTTGCATTGAAGAAGCAGCTAAAATTTCCTCCTTCTGAACATCCACAGACCAAGGAAGTTCTGGAAAATCAAAGCTAAAAGGATGAGATGATGGACCTCATTCTTTAGTTAAATGCTCAATTAAAAGAAATGGATAAGTTATTGCAGGAGAAACAGGCCAACATGGAAGTAGCTATTGTCACTATTATTCCTATAGTTACTACAATAGTTCCTTCTACTTTAGTAGCTTCATTTGCCCCAACAGCTCTAGTAGCTACAACACTTCCAATTGCATCAGCAACTACATCAGCATCAGGTTCAATAATAGCAGCAGCTCATCCTAATGATGAAGCAAGTAAACTGGTCAAAGCCATGGAGGATATTTCCATCCAAACTGCTGAAATAAATAGACTTAAGGAACAAATAAAAATTCTAGAGGATGAAAATAAATTGGCTCAAATCATGCATAATAATGAGACGCGGAAGTCAAACAGATTGAATGAAAGGATACAAAAGTTAGAGAAATAATTGACACTGAAAGAGCCACTAGCCCAAGAAAAACAACTTTTATGGGTCAATATCATTGACTCAGTCAATGATATTTGACCTTCTATACAGGTGATGTTTGAGTAGAATGATTTGGTCAAAGAGGTTGGTAAGGCAATTCAAAGGGTTAGAGCCGAACTTGGGATTAAGCCAGAAGAAGCCTCAAGAATAATCTAGTTCCTTAACTCAAAGAACAAGTATGAATTATAGGAGCTTGGAATAGCTGACAGAACTGAGACCATACTAGAGGTAAAGAAGGTAATCACCAAGAGGAACCCTATGACACAACTTGAGGATAAATGCCAAACAATGGAACTAGCAATAGCTAGGTTTATGGTGAAATTTGATGCTATGAGGCAGAAAGGTTTGCCTAATCCATTGGTGATTAATGACAGGTTGATGCCACATGAAGACTATGATAAGAAAATTAGATAAGTCGTAAAGGAACAAACCAACAATTCCTCCATGAAAAGGATTCCTATAGGAAAAGTGCTTTATCAGACTTTTGAGAACCTCTTTTACCTCCAGCATGAGGTAAAACATCATTTTATAAACAAGCCCACTTTTGAAAAATAAACAGAAATTGATGAAGTCTACAGAAGAATGGTAAATATTAAATTACTAGATGTAGAGACTTGGGAAAAGTTGAATGATTTACTATAAAAAGGCAAGGTAAGCAGTGAATACAGAGCAGTGAAGGTAAAACAACAGATCAGCTAAGTCAAAGAGTATCAGATGAAAAACAGAGTTTAAAGATGAAAGATTATCAGTCAAAGGCATAGTAAAAGGACAACCAGCATAGCGAAACAGCAAAAGAGACAAAACAACAAAAGAACAAAGCATTAAACAACAAAATCAGTAAAGGAAGGGACAACTAGCCTTTAGTCTCCTAGGTCTCTCTATCTTCTTGCATGAACGTATTTTATTTTCCTTGAATAATTCATAAAACAGTTTAGGATATTTTGTAGCAATTTTTTTTATAAATACTTCATAATTCAAAGTATAGAGTGTGGATTTTTGAACATTTCTATAGTTACATTGATCTAAAACCTGAGGGTTTATTGTAACATTTTCATGTCAGCAGACTGGACTGAGTAATAAAGGCATTGCATTACAAGATTCATGTGTTGGGCCACTTCAGTGAAGTATCTTTCATTTGTTAAATTGTTATTTTCTCAAGTATTTCACATACATACATGTTTTCCAAATTTAAATGAAATAACTGGAATATTACTACAGAATTTGTTTAAGTACACTTTGTCTTAAATAGTTATTCATTTTGATGTTTTCTTCTCATATCCAAAGTAGGGAATTCTTCATTGCTCCCTAGTTTCGATTGACCTCTTTCATTTCCCTCATTATCCAATTTGAGGAATCCTTAACTTCTCCTTGACCCTGATTGAAAAACCACTTCACCATCCAGCCTAACAGATCTGAATTTACTCAACTACCTTGCCCTTTGAACACTATCTTTAGAACTTGATTCAATCTTGTTTTCTTGACATTTTGAATCCACGGCCCAATGGTAAAAAGACACTTGTCTATCCATCTAAATCAATGATTCCACCACAAAATCAAATCAAAAACCAACCAAGCTTAAATAACTAGACTAAAATCAATTAATCCAACAAAGTTAAATCATTAAGAGAGAGCCCTCTCTGAGCATTAGGAAAGCTAGATCCTAATCTCTAAAGTAGGTTTGTGGTTACCTCTATTACTTCTTTAAACACAACATGACAACCCTAGGGAAATTTTAGAGTGATAACATCAAGGAAAATTTAACCATGGAAAATTATTTATCTTTGTATCAAGCTCTTATTTCAGTGCCCCATTATAGATCTCTCAACTAAAGTTTCAATTGAACTAATCAAAAAAAAATTTGCATTCTTGATGCATCTAGTTTGAAATCAGTTCTCTTATGAGCCCTTGATGAATTAAAAATAATGGTCTCCAACAACTCAAATTATCACTACCAATAGTTGTTAAAGCATCCCAACAAGTTTGTAACTCCTTTCCTACAGGTGAAACATGACAATATTTTGTAGGAAATAAATAATGGTACAACAACCTTCAAAATCTAGACAATCTGTAAGGATTCTAGTAAGAATTGCTATTAGGTGATCCAAAACCCCAAATCACAAATCAAAGGGAATATGAATATTATAAAGCACCATTAAAACCATAAGGAGGATTCATCTTTTGTAGATAGTATGTTTTCAATTGTTGGAATTTCACCTACTTTTGAATATTCAATGATCATGTCCAGTGCTTGAGTAAGAATATCAACTAATCCTTATTTCATCAAAAGCTTCTTTGTTGAAGGGTGTTTCAATAAACCAACTAGAGATTCAAGTATTTCTCTCCCTTGAAGGTATCTATTTCTGACCTTGTACCTCCTGAGATCTTGCATCCATGTGATTATTAGATTATTGTTTCTTGTACAAGGAATGAAACATAATCTAAGAATCAACACACTTTATCTATGCACCAGAATCTGGGTAAGGAACTTCTTACTAATTTTGTAAGTGACTATTGGAAAACAAGACTAAAATAAAAGTTTACCAACCCTTATTTGTTAAAAAGGCGGTCTCAAGGTCATCCCTATTGGACTTCTTGCCTCCGGTAGTGCATTCCATAGAGTACCACTTCAATGTAATTTGATAGAACAATCTTACTCAAAGAAAATTCTATACAATCATCCCTATTGGACTTCTCTTTTTCGAGATATTAGGGACAATTGATATGAAGCCCATACTTGTTGTCTAACTTTTTTATTAGAAAATTCCCATTGGCTCTAGCATTATTTTAATGGCATTTGTATACATGTGTTTTAACAATCTCCCCACTAGAATGCTTTAAATATTTTGAGTAAAAAAAAGATTGATATCTATCTCAAGCATGCTTAAACAAATAAATAAAGGAGGATAAAGGGAGTACAAATATATACAATTAACAAACTTATATTATTAAGATTAGTGCCAAAGTTGTTCACATGATGTAAATCACAATGGTAAGAAGTACTTTTCACCCTTACAACCAACTCATCTTCTTCATTTGCAATAAGATATGTGATATCTGATTCTGCTTGCTTAATTCTCATATTTGTATTAGTTCCTTGCACGTCTTAAACCATATGAGAAGGAAACCTTCAGTTGACATAGGAACAATGCTCTCCTTAAATAGGTAATAAATGTTGATCCTCATGATCTACTATAACCTAAATTTCTCTAATTAAAACACCTTTGACATCAATGCCAACACTACTAACATTCTCCCCCTTTGGCATTGATGGAAAAATTGATTTGGTCTATCATCTCCCCCTTTGACGTCAATGGAAAGGGTTTAGAGTTTATTCCCTGGCCTCTTCTCTGCTCTGAGGTCTGATATTCCTCTTATATGTAACTGCTTTAACATCCACATACATAATTATGGAATCCTAGCACATACTGCTCTGACATCCTCTAACTTGGAAGAAGGTCTAACTATGCTCGATCCGTAGCACATACTTTAGGTCGACATACCCTACATAATTCCAGACTATGTAACATATATCTACTAACATATTTTGTAATTGTTGACATTACTACTACCACATACAGGTGTAATAGACATATTGCTCACATATTGTAACATTCCTTGCCAGGTTGACATACACAGTCTCCCAGGCTTAAAATCTATAATTCATTTATTGATTTGATCTATAAAGGGAGATTATGTAATGTTCCACATAAATTCAATGTTATTTGAAACTATTGAACATGGGAAAAGGATTGTTTGTTTCAATACCTGTAAAAGATCCCCTGTTTGTTTCAATTTTTGTGAAGAAAATGTCTCTCCCATTGTTATTCATTCATGTCGCTCATTCATTCTTTGTGTGGAGGCAACATCTCTCATTGTTTTTCATTCATGCAACTCATTCAATTGTCATTGTTGTTCGTTATATTTATAGATTTGTATGAGTTATATCTTCTCTCCTTGTCATTGGTTTGATATTAATATTAGGTTGATTCAATGCAATTGATTATCTGTATATTTCTTGTTCTTGATGTGGCCCGATGATCCCCAAAATTTTCACTCTAGTAATCATATAGGTTGTGTCAATCTAGACATCTCCGCTACTTCCTAAAGTTGTTTTAATTTCTTAATACAAAAAAATTGGCCCTTGGGGAAAAGAACACCATTGACCACATATGAAAGGGCATACCATTGATGAAGTGCCAATAGGCATAGGAAGTTACAATATCTGTAAGGAGGGCCTCATCTTTCTTACCCTACCTAATAAAAATAAATAGAATTTAGAGGCAGATTATATTCCCAACTATCATTGACTTCTGACTCAAACCCTCTCTATTGCCACCTTCATCGGATATGGACCTTGTCCTTAGACATTCTTTTATGTATCTGATGCATTTCATGGTTACCCCACATGGGTTCTCTGGTGTTGTGTGAAGTGCACTTCCTCAATGACTTGTGAGGGTTTCGAGTTCCCAGGTGGAAACTCTTTGCCACTAGTGTATGGTGAATTTCCTTAATGATTTGAGGGATATAATATACACCCAAGGTCCACAAAATAATTTTCATTTCACACCCTTGCATTTGTCTTTATCTCTTTCTGTTGTTAACATACTTCGAATGATTCCTCTATATACACATGTAGAAATTGTTGATGCTTCTTTGTCTTGTAACTCTTCAGGAATTTATCTTTGAAACCTTGTTGCATGGCTTAGTGTAGACTCTATTTCTTCACCTTCATCTCATGAACAACCTCCCTTTGTAGAAATGATATCTTCCTATATTTATTTATATAAGAAAATATATTTTGAAAAACTTTTGTTAACATATCATTAAGTTTCAGAAAAAGAAGAAGTTTATTCTGCAATTCTTGAAACTTCTTCTCAATGGAATTATTTTCTTCTTCACTCTATCTAACTTCTTTTGGTCACTTAGTGTCTTGCATCATATTATTAAATTTCTCTTTTAATTCTTCAAATGTGAGTTGGAGCTTTTGGATGTGTTGAGTCATATAATCAATCCTAGTCTAAAATTTGACATTTTGTTCTTATGAAAGATATATTTCATGTCTGAATTTTTCCTTGATATTTGTCCCAATTTTCACTTCATGAAATACTATAACCTATTTCTCATATTGATCATTTATGGACACTTCTACAATCATTAATCTCAAATTTTGTCCTTTCGCATAAGGATTCTCTTCCCATAATGCTGGTATCTACACTCATATTCCATATTTGACCTTTTAGTTTAATATTTTCTTGTTGCATATATCTTACTATAGCCTACGATTATTTGATCCATTCTAACAGTTCTTTTATTTTCCTACTCCTGGTTCCTGATCCATCCACATCAACAACTACTACCTGCAATTTCCCTTCTAATTTTGTATCAATACTTTTTCTTCTTTCACATTTACAATTGACATGTTGTAGGGATATCTAATTCATGAGCTTGAGTCTCTACTTCACTACATATCCATGCCTTTGTTACTTGCAACTTCCTACAACTTCATGGAATTGTCTCTCTAAATGGTCCTAAAATTTCTAGACATCAATTTTTAGAGATTCAATTTGAGATAAATCATGTTTACTTTGTTCTTTTAAGGCACCAACATCTTCCTCCAAAAATATTTTGAGTATCAATGAAGCTTTGGATTCCATGATTTTGTTCTCTATTTCCAAATGATCAAGTATTAACTTAGATTCTTTAATTCCAACATATACTTGTTCTTTACAATGCATATTACACATCGCTACCACACCATGTTCTATCGAAGTATATTCCCTACCTTGGATATCTTAATTTGATACAAATTGGACACTCCTCATATTCCCATGAATTGTATTATGTAAACCATAATGATTGATGGGATATTGAAAAAAATACCCAAAAGCTTGACATTTGGATTTAATGTATGAATATGGAAAACATCATGGTATTTTTAAAAGGTGGAATGACAATGAAACAATACTTTTGTAGACTGTATTGTTTAGAGACATGTTAATACTCAAAGGAGCCACTTCTACCCACAAAATTTTTCAACACTTGTCATGATCTTTGTAACAACAACTTCAAGGATACCTCTTTGTCATTCTCTACACCTGCTTTCGTATTAATATTTTGTACTTATCTAATGGAATGAAATCTCGTAAACCCCTGATATTGCTTCATTTAGATACTCTTAGTTATTTTATGGAGATCATTTATGCAATTATTACATTAATTACCACTAACAAATTGATTCTCATTGTTAGAACTATTTTTTGGAACAACATGGTCTTCATTATCAGCAGGTGTCTCCAAAAGGGCGTCTCACAATGACTTATGTTCATCCACATTAGGCACTCATTGTGAGATGTGTTTTTCCTCCCCTAAGAAATTAGGATAAGATGATAATCTTCCTCATAATTTTAAAATTGCTCAACATAAAACTAAACTAAATGCAAGAACAAATGGTTGTTTCACAGTTGTCACATTGTACGGAGGTACCGAAGTTAGGATGTATTTGGAAGAGGAAAATGGGAAAGTAATTTGTGTTATAATTTATATTAAATGGAATACAATTCCACATCTTGTGAGTGTTGTTAGTCGTAAACCATCAACAATTTTAAATAATGAATTATGAGTTCCTCCTGAGGAATTAGGTATGCAGTCACATTTTTTCAAATGCTCAATCATGGTGACTAGGTGATAATGTTCACCAAAATATCTTTTCATTCACAAGATAAAATAAAATTATTTTCCCTTGTGTCAATGCCAAGATTCTTCATATTGTAGATTATGCTTTAAATACTTATATAATGTGGTTTTTTTAATAAATGGTTTTTTAAAAAGTGTGCAGAGGTAGGAATATGTATGGAGGTGTAGAAGTGGAGATGTGTGTAGAAGGGGAACATGGGGAGGGAAAGTAGTTGATGTTAAATTTTTAAATGACATATAAATCCCTATCTCATGAGTCATGTTATTTAGCGGTTGATGGAAATTTTAAAGGATGCATTATCACTTCGTCCCAGAGAATTAGGTCTGCATAATTCCCTGGTCATGTTGTGTGAAGTGTTTGGTTGGTTTGACTTGGTCAATTTTGGGATGCTTTTGATGGTTTACAAATGATATGAAGGTGTGGAAATGGAGGTGTGTGAAAGGAAAACACGCGGAAGGAAAAAGAGTTGGGTGTCAGAATCTGTTAAATGGAATATAAATATTCCTCTCATGATTCATGTTAGTCAACAGTCACCCACAATTTTAATCGATGCATTATTTCATTTGTCTTGAGAATTAATTTTACGATGATGTTCTATTAAGTGTTCGACTAGGCTAACTTGGTAAAACCTGAGATGCCTTGAATAGTAGATACCATGTGCTCGATTTGTTGCGAGTCCTGTTAGTCAATGACACCCAATAGTTTTGAATAATACATTATCAAGTTCATCCTAATGAATCACTTCCACGCTGACCTTCTGTCAAAAGTGAGAAGCTTATCCCTCTTACCAAGTGAGGAGATTAACCTATTCATGGGCTTCATTGATTCATCCTTACTCACAAAATCAAATCTATTTCACATTATGAGCCTCCCAAGGGAAGCCACCTAACCCATCTTTCCTATACTGACTCACTACACTGAGTTTTGGACACCTCTTCCTTGCATGACACATAGAGCACTCTTAGAAAAACATGGACTAATTCCACCTTCTTGAAGAGGCAGAGTATGCAATGCAAATATCCTCATATCTATAAAAACCTTGGGTTAAAAGTTCATTTAATAAAGTTAATAAAATAAAATTAAGACCAAGGTCATGGGACACTTATTCCAAGATGAATGTTGGGGAAAACATCCTAGTGAGTATCACTTGTTGTGTATTATGGCTAAGGGGAAATTGGAAAAGTCAATGGAAAAGGCTTTGAAAAGGTAAAAGGGAATTATTGGTATTTTATTTATGAAAATAAAGGAAAATAAGAGAAAAGGGAGGTGAAAGGTCACATGTTATATGTGAGGAGGAAATTGAAGGAAAATTAAGGAAAGTCAGAGCATCAATTTGGGGGCTTCTATCAATTCCGTTTTGGAATTAGTATCAGAAAGTAGAAGTGATCCAAGAGGAAAAGGAAATCAATCAAGGAAAGGAAGTACAAGAAAAGCAAAGGAAAGAAAGGATCAAGCAAGGAGAGGTTGGATCAGGAAGCTTTAGTGGGAATACTTACAAGTAACAGGTTGCATATATAATTTCCTAGCTGGTTTTAGCATGCATGGTCTATGCATGTGTGTATTTGGTTTCTTTGTTATCATTGGCATGAGTTTTTTCAGGTTTCAATAGTGGGTTTAGCCTTGCCTTTCCATTTCCGAATAGCCATTGTGTGATGGGATTCATTCTTGCTTGAACTTTGGATTTCCGTAAGATTTTAGATTTGGGTGAGTTGGTATCAGCAAGAAAATACCAAGGGTTGGGGGTGGAGATGGTTTTCTCTGGGAATCCATCAACAGGTGGGTGGAGACAAGGAAATTCCTCAAGGAATGGTGAAGGATTTTTGAGGCATCCAAGCTCGGTTTGGTTTTGTAATCTCGGGAATGATTTAGGTGAGATCGCAGTGTCATGAGGGTGGGGGTGGTTTAACCTCTGGATTCCCTTGGTTGTTTATGGATTGGTTTATCCCATGAGATCCCACATTCATGCTTGGAATATGGCATGAGGGTGATTGGATGAAAGAAAGTTTTGGTTTAGGCAATCTATGGTCGGGTGGTATGTGGAAGTCCCTGACTTGGTTGGATTTTGTATATGGTTAGTAAGAGCTAAGTTTCTCTTGTTTTTTATGAATAGTTATAATTTTTATTATGTGGCCTTAATGGTTGTTCTATCATTTTTATCTATCTGATTATATGATGGTTATAAGCATGGTTATATGACATATTGAAGTATGGCTCTTATCATATTTTGATTAATTAATGTCTGGTTAATAATGCATGGCCTAATTGGTGTTATCACAACTATTTTGAGAAGGAATTGGTCCTTCTTTTTAAACCTCAGATAAGTTTTAGATCCCAATTTTCAGATATGCATTCATGACTTGTACATTGCATGTTTACCATGTGTTTGACAGAATGCATATCCTGGTTGGGAAGGGTAAGTTCAAGTCCTTATTTAGATTTTTAGATTGGAATCTTTGTTTATATGTTATTTATCATTTCTAGAAGTTTCATTGAGTTTAGAGCAGAGGCATGAGTCCTAGCCCTAGAAAAGTGGCTTAGAATTTGAGGTCGCTAGCACAGAAATGATTGG
This sequence comes from Pinus tabuliformis, assembly GCA_031772625.1. Classification (NCBI taxonomy): domain Eukaryota; kingdom Viridiplantae; phylum Streptophyta; class Pinopsida; order Pinales; family Pinaceae; genus Pinus; species Pinus tabuliformis. The sequence goes on from CM062807.1 coordinate 307,073,914, forward strand.
AAAATTCCATAGTCATGGGGAAGCAAGCATAAGGGAGTGAATGGAAGCTTATAGTCGCCTGGAGTCTTTATCAAGGGAGAAATTGAGGCTCTAGGTTAGTGAGAAGGAGAGTTAACTCAGGGGTTGCACACCTGAAGGGGTTGGGTAACTCCTGGAGGTCCTGTAACACATGAGGGAAGTCAGTAAGGTCTTAAGTTGTTGACTCCATTTCCTTAAGGTCATATAGGAGGTTGAGTCTTATCATAGTGACCCTCAACTCATGTTTACCCTAGGAAGATCGGTGAAAGTGGTTAAATGTGGGAGGAGGTGGTTACATGTTGGTATCAGAGTAGGTTGCGCTTTCTTTGGGTAAAATCTAATGTTGTTAAGGTTATGGTTATCATGCACGGGGTCATGGTATATAGCTTCTATGGTCATGTAAGATATTTTTATATTGATATGATTATGATTGCATATGTATTATGCTAATGTGGACTGATTGCAGATGAGATAAGCCTCCGTTGAACGTCAATGTGGTATGGTTATGGTTCTAGTATCTATTTGGTTATCTGACATGGCCTACTTGTAGGAAGAAGAGAATCAGAGATGATGCGAAAAACGGTAGACTACAGTTCCCATGACTCTCCCTATAGATAAGTTGGGCAGCAAGGAGATGATTATTTTGATATAGCATATACATTGAGGAGTTTGAAGGCAGAAATAAGGATATTCAAAGTGGACAATGAGAGGTTGGTTGAGGCTCAAGAAAGACTTGCAAGGGCTTAGGAAAGGCAGGAAGAAGTCAATGTAGTGATTCTTCAAAGCTTGACAGATTTTCAGAGATAGAGATAGTTGAGGATTAGTCAAGAGTAGGAAGAGAAAACTAATGGAGCCTATGGTAGCAGGTCTTGGTCCATATACAGGTTGGTTAAAGGGGATACATTCAAAGGTGGCAGATCACTGGATAATCCTGGAAGGAAGATTGGTATGTATGAGAATCATTCTAGTTCTTCATCCAAGAGACACCATCATAATGGTCACCATCATCATCCTTATAGGAGGAGTGATTACTTGCCTGAGGAGTTCAAGAAAGGAAAGCCTCCTACATTTGATAGAGAGATCAATAAGTCAAAATATGTAGAGGCATGGTTGCTTGGGATGAAGAAATTTTTCAGATTACATAATTGTTCAGAGAACATGAAAGCCAAAATAATCACCTTTAGTCTTAAAGGGAAGAAATATCTAGTGGGAGGATGTGAAGAATGTCAAGGGAATTTGAGAAGAAGAGTTGATTTGTGATGAGTTCAAGAGAATGTTCAAGAAGAAGTACTTATCAAAGAGGTACTATGATGAGAGAGCTAAGGAGTTTTATGAGTTGCATATGGGTTCTATTACAGATGATGAGTATACTAGCAGGTTCTTAGGGCTATTGAGGTATGTGCCTTACCTCAAATATGAGAAGGCTAAGATTAAGAGATTCATCAGTGGGTTGCTAACAACATATAGAGACCGGATTGAGTTTTACGATCCTATATCTTTCGAGGGGGACATCCGGAAGTTGAAGCATTGTTACAAGAAGTCAAAGCATAAAGTTGAGCGTAAGGCTCGTGATTTGAAGGTAAATGATAAAGTTAAAGGGAAGTGGCCACCAAAGCAGGGAAAACCTCAGGATGTAGGTGAGAATGAAAATTTTGATCCTTACAAGAAGTTCAATGTAGTTGAGAAGGGACATGGGTTGTAGCCTCGAGAGAAGCAGAATAGAGGTGATGGTAGGGGACCATTGTAGTGTTAGATATGTGGCAAAGATCATCACAAGAAGGATTGTCCATTGTACCAGGGTGAGAGGTGTTAGGTCCCTATACTACTAGTGTAACCCCTTATTATTATTAGTACAACCCCCTTATTATATTGTTGTGCCCATGTAGTCCCCTTATTGTTATTATTGTGCCCCATAGAAGCCCACTATTGTTATTATTGTGCCCTTACATTATTATTGTTATGTCAACTCTGATTATATTATGACCCCTTAGACTCTTATATATAGAAAGGAGGTCTTATCATTTGTATCATCCAAGAATTGTTCATTTGTGTAATGTAAAGGAGGTTGCCCCCTCGAAGAGGCTGAATTCCAAGGAATTTATCTCTCTTTTCTATCTTTTTGTGAGCTGGTTTCATAACATTTGCTATCCAAGCTATGAATTCTAGAGTTTCGTTGCTCCAAACAGGTCATCATGGAATTTTCGCTATAACTTTTTTTCTGTGATTTTTCAGAAGCAAAAAAAAAAACCCATTTGAGAAGAAATAGCGATGAACTTCAGGTCCAAATTTCAGATCTTTTCTCACTACATTTTCGGAGATATGATTTGAGGAAGTTAGGGTTTTTGGAAGCTCCATAATTTCATCTAAAACAGGTCATCGTGGAATTTTCGCTATAACGTTTTCACTACAAAGTTTCAGGAGCTAAACCAAAAACCCATTTGAGAAATCGTTCTAAAACACAAGTACAAATTTCAGATCTTGGCGGACTATATATTCGGATATATGATCTGAGGAAGTTAGGGTTTTTGCAGACTCCCGAATTACATCCCAAATAGGTGACCTTGGGAAAATCGTCATAACTTTCTCTATGAGCATCAGATTGATATTTCATAAGAAGTTACAAAAATAGGACATAATTTATTTTGTTTGAGTATAATTTATAGAAACTAAGGTGGAAACAGTGACACATGGCACATCGTACAAGTTTACTCTATTGAACTAGTCTATGATTAGGTCATCGCGAGAGATTGGGAATAAATATTTCTTCGGGAATCCAATTGTGATGAGACTAGGGGAATTGGAAAGAGGACATAGAGGGATAATTCAGTTCATAATTTCAGAACTGGAAGATCTAAAATTACACAGTTACAGTTGTTTCAAGATCGAGCTCCTAAAATCAAGAAAAGGCGACATGAGGAAGTTTGATAGCAAGGATCCGGTAAATTGGATACTACATATGGAGAAATATATTGATCTACATGAGGTGCAACTGTTACAAAAGGTACATATTGCATCTTTATATTTAGAACCAAATCAATTTTTATGGTATAAACGGCTTTGTTCTCATAAAGCACTTGTCACTTGGTCAATTTTCATAGAAGAAATGATAGCACATTATGAGGATACAAAGAGTAACACCTTCTTTAGCCAATTGATAAATCTATAACAAAAGGGTTCAATGGTAGAGCACATTGAGGACTTCCAAAAATTGAATATAAGGGTAAATGATATTCTAGAGAAGTGAAGGATTGATGTCTTCATAGGACTTTAAAGGATAACATTCAACACGAGGTTTGTCTTTGGGAACCTAATTCATTGGAGAAGGCATTTAGGTGGGCAAGAGGAATTTAAAGTGAAATTATGGAAACAAGGAATCCCACCGTTCATGATTATAATTATGAAAGTGTTTTTTCTCCTAGCCTTCCACAACCTACAAGGTTTACACGAGAAAAATTGGAAGAAAAAAGAGAAAAAGGGCTTTGTTACAATTGTGATATCAAATACACTAAAGGTCATAAGTGTGTTGAGAAGAAATTATTTTACATAAATTATGAATAGGAGGAAGAAAAGGATCAAGAAACATCAAAAGAAGAGGATATACACCAGAAACCAACCCCAAAGAACGAATAAATGAATCTGACCATATCGTGTAAAGCATTGGCAAGAATTACCACTCCTCAAACTCACAAGATAGAAGGACATATCAAGAAGAAAAAGGTTCAAGAAATGAAAGATCACATCGAGAAAGAAGAAATGGACCTGACCATATCTTGTAATACATTGGTATGAATTACCATTCCTCAGACTATCAAGATAGAAGGACATATCAAGAAGAAAAATGTTCAAGAAGTGAAAGATCACATCGAGCATCAAGAAATGAATCCAACCATATCTTGTAATGCATTGGAAGAAATTACGATTCCTCAAACTCTCAAGATAGAAGGACATATCAAGATGAAAAAGATTCAAGCAGTGAAAGATCACAAATAGCATCAACAAAAAGTTCTCCAATTTTTAAAGGATAATGCCACTTTGGTGTAGAATCGAATGAAACAAGAGGCAGATCAACATCACAGTGAAAGAATTTTTGATGTAGGCGATTGGGTATTTTTACGGCTACATCTCAAGCAAGATATTTATGAGAAGGAAATGTTGGCAATACTACATGCACTTAAGAAATGGCAACCTTACCTAATGGGAAGACACTTCAAGGTAAAAATGAATAATGATAGTCTGAAATACATTTTAGTACAAACATTATCTTTAGAAGAACAGAAAAATGGGTCACAAATATGTTGGGTTATGACTTTGAAATCATCTACAAAAAAGGGAAGCAAAATGTTGTTGCTGATGCACTCTCAAGAAAGGATGAGGATGTGGAAACATTGTTTTGCGCTAGTTCTATTATCCAACCAGATTGGATAAACGAAGCAAGGGATGAATGGAAGAAGGACGAAGAAGTGTGGCCACACATTCAAAAGTTGCAGAAGATCCCAGTTCAAACAATATTTCCAGAACTTGACAAGGAAGGAAAAATCATATTGGAACCTGGAGCAGTCACAAAAACAAGAACCCAACAACTACGAAATCGATCAATTTCAGAGTATCTCATCAAGTGGAAGAACTTACCCGTTGAAGATTCCACATGGGAGGACAATAATTTTATACAGAAGCATCAAGAACTACTCAAGCGTTGAGGACAACACTTTTTTAAGGAGAGGGGCATGTTAGGTCCCTATACTACTAGCGTAACCCCTTATTGTTATTAGTACAACCCCTTTATTATATTGTTGTGCCCATGTGATCCCCATATTGTTATTATTGTGCCTCATAGAAGCCCATTATTGTTATTATTGTGCCCTTACATTATTATTGTTATGTCAACTCTGATTATATTATGACCCCTTAAACTCCTATATATAGAAAGGAGTTCTTATCATTTGTATCATCGAAGAATTGTTCATTTGTGTAATGTAAAGGAGGTTGCCCCCTGAAGAGACTAAATTCCAAGGCGTTTATCTCTCTTTTCTATCTTTTTGTGAGATGGTTTCATAACAGAAGGCCTCAGAGATATAGCGCTCAGGAGGCACAAATAGTTTGGGATGTTGGCCATAGCATTCCTCATATTTATACAGTTGTGGACAATAAGAAGGCAGATCACTAGGCATCCATTATTGAGATGGAAGGTAAGATTTGTGGTTGAGTTGTTTCTATTTTGATTGACCCTCGATCTAATTATAGTTATGTTAATCTTAACCTGGTGGATAAGTGTGGCTTGAGAAAAGAAGTGCATGCAGAGTCTTGGTTGGTGTAGTTGGCTATAGGTACTAAGAAGAGAGTTCATCAATGTGTAATATCTTGCGCATTTGAGCTAAATGGTATGCCTACATCAACATATATGAATGTACTTCCATTTGGATCATATATTATGATTTTGGGTATGGATTAGTTTTACCTTCATAGGACCAAGGTGGATCATTATGACAAGGATATTGAGTGACTAGATGATAATGGGAAAAATAGAATCTTGCAGGGAAAGAAGAATCCTACATCAATTAGGATGGTCACAGCTATGCAGGCTAAGCGCAATTGTAGGAAAGGGTGTGTAATGTTTACAGTTCATATTTCCAGTGAAAAGGTTAAGGATGTTGAGGATGCATAAATCATAAATAGGTATCATGTATTACAACATTTTTAGGATGTGTTTTGAGTAGAGATTCCATAGTTTCCTCCCCATAGGGAAGTGGAATTTTCTATTGAGTTGGTATCAGGAGCAGCACTAGCATCAAAGTCACCTTATAGGATGAGCACACCAGAGTTAGTAGGCTTGAATTTATAGTTGAAGGAAATACTTGATAAGGGATACATTAGGCCAATTGTACCACCCTGGGGTGCACTATTGTCATTCTTGAAGAAGAAGGATGGTTCTCTTAGATTGTGCATTGATTGCAGGAAGTAGAACAAGGTGACAATTAAGAAGAGGAACCCTTTGTCGAGGATTGATGACTTCTTTTACCAGTTGAAGGGAGCACTAGTGTTCTCGAAGATTGATTTGAGATCAGGATACCATTAGGTATGCATCAAAGAAGAGGACGTCTACAAGACCTCTTTCAGGACCAGGTATGGGCATTATGAGTTTGTTGTGGTTCCTTTTAGTTTGACTAATTCCCCACTACTTTTATGTGCTTGATGAATAGTGTATTGCGTCCTTATTTGGACAAGTTTGTGATTGTATTCATTGATGATATATTGATATATTCTGAGAATGAGGAAGAGAATGTCGAACACTTAGCATCGGTATTGATATTTCTAGGAGCGCATCATTTCTATGCAAATATTAGCAAGTGAAGCTTCTTTCATATGGAGGTACATTACTTGGGACATGTTGTTTCCAAGGAAGACATAGTAGTAGATCCAAAGAAGATAAGGGATATCATGGAGTGGGAAGCTCTTAAGAATGTGGATGAGGTCAGATCATTTATGGGGTTAGCAAATTACTACAAGAGGTTCACCCATAACTTCTCATGCATTGCATATCATATTACATCATTGCAAACAAAAGGTAAGAAATTTGAATGGAAAGAGGAATTTGAAGTTAGTATTGAGAAGTTGAAGTAGTTGTTGACAAATGCTCCAGTTCTTAAGATTGTAGGTTCAAATAAAGAGTTCATCGTGTGTACAGATGCTTGCAAAATAGGACTTGGTGGAGTCATGATGTAGGAGGGACAGGTGGTGTGTTATGAGTCCAGGAAACTAAATGATCACAAGTAGAACTATGTGACTCATGATCTTGATTTGGCAACTATTATTCATGCCTTGAAGATGTGGAGGCATTATCTTCTTGGTAGGAGGTTTGTATTGATGAGCGATCATAGTGGGTTGAGATATATGTTTGACCAACCGAATCTAAATTCCAGATAGGCTATAAGGTTAGCCACAATCAATGAGTTTGATTTCGAGATTAGATACATTAAGGGCAAGGAGAACGACGCTGTAGATGTTCTTAGTAGGGGAGTGCAGATGAACCATGTTGCAATGGTGAGCTCATATGGGACAGATTTATAGGAACAGATATTATAGGCAAGATAATAGGATGACAGGTGCAAGGAGCCTAGGCATAGATTACAACAAGGTATAGGTGATTAGGATGTGGACTATCATCTCATGACAGATGGTTTGTTTAGATTCAAAGATAGGATCTATGTGTTGGATGACAATTGGCTCAACATGCTGATCTTGAGGGGGTTTCATGTCAAGACATATTTAGGTCACCTAGGATATCATAATATGTTGACAGTAGTGAAGAAGTTATGTTACTGGTTGAATTTGAAGAAGGAAGTGGCAAAATTTGTGGCTAGATGTTTAGACTATCATCGGGTGAAAGTGGAGTGTAAGCATCCAGGTGGGTTGCTATTGGCATTATGATACATGTGTTGTACTTGATGGAAACCCACTCGTAGAAGAACAACTAACTTATATATATATCTAGATGAATCTACAGAAGAGATATCAGATGTGACAAAATACATGGGATGCAGGACAGCTCAAAGGAATGAGATGACAGTTCTCAGTATAACAAGTTAGTTTTGCCATCAAGTCCAAAGGGGGAGATTGTTGGCATTATGATACAAGTGTTGTCCTTGATGGCAAGATGACAGATTATAGTGCAGCAGGTCAGTAGCAAAGAATTGATGATCAGACTACAAAAATGAAGAAAGAAGAGTATATACGCAAGTTCACTATATACCAAGTCGCGTACATATGCATGTTATACGCAGGTTCACTATGTACCAAGTCGCGTATATACGCAGGTTCACTATATACCAAGTAGGGTATACACGCAGGTTATACACGTAGGTTCACTATATACAAAGGCGTGTATACACGTGGGATTGCTGATCAAAAGTCGCGTATGCATATGCACGCACTTTCATGCACGGAAAAGCGCGTACATGTGGGAAAGCTTATTTTTGGGTCCGTGGTATTTAGACCTATGGTTTTGGTCCTTGGTATTGCGTCCAAAGTGTTGAACCCAGGTATTGGGTCCCTAGTATTGGTTCTAAATGGTTTTGGACCATGGTATTGAGTAAGGCCTAAGACTATAAAAGGAGAAGAAGATCATTAGGCAAAGGAAATTTTTGAGAAGTGATGAATATCTGATGAAGTGTGAGATCTAGTATGCTGGTTATGGGTTTGTGATGCTGTGATTGATCTGAACCAAGGATGCACCCATGTGAATGATGATGAACGATGGATCGAGATCTTAAGGCTTGGAATGTTTTATCATTATATGGTTTAATTATGGATAGACTAGATCTGAATTATTGATGAATGTTTTATTGTATGAATGTTATGATCTGGGTATGACTGATGTCTAGAACAGCTGCAAAGTTATGAGTAACTATTTTCAGATCTATACACGGGTTGGCTTTGGTGAAAGCGCGTGTGGACGCTGGTTTGATTCATCATAGTAGCGTATACATTATGAGACATGATATTTGAAGTTGCAGTTGGATATGGTTATTGTTGTAGAGTTCTGTTGTCTGTTCTGTGTTCTGGTGATTGTGTTGTTGACAGGGTTTCAGTGTTTCATTTTTGGGTGATTCAGAGATTGATGATGCAAGTGTAGTTGATGGGTGTTTTGCAGTGATGATTGATTTTGTGCTTCAATGTTGTTGATGGGTCCAATATGAAAATTGGATGAAACGTGGCCTTTAGATTATGGTGTTGTGCTTCAGGAGTATCCAGTCTGAAAATTTATGAAACTTGGTACTTGGAGGAAGAAAGAGAAGGTTGTAGCCTTCTATAGGTCGGCACCTATGTACTAGTACATCAGCTAGTATAAGAGCTAAGGGGGTGGCAGCTCCCTTCCAGTAGCAGCTGGAAAATGAGTGAAGGTTGAAGAATTCAGTAGGCCAACACCTACATACTAGTAAATGGATCGACTAGTACAAGAGCTAAGGGGGTTGTAGCTCCCTTCCAGGAGAGTCTGGAGAATGAGAGAAGGTTGTATCCTTCTGCAGGTAGAAGCCTGTGTGCTGGTATAGGACTGCACCAGTACAGAACTATTGTATAAAGAAGTTTCTTATTAAAAAGAAGATTGAGACGACTTGCAGCAGGTGGTTTTCAACCACATTGGGTTTCCACCTTACATCATGGTGTTCACGTGTGCTTCTTGTGTGTGATGATCTATTCTATTTTACTACTCCTGTTTACTGTTCATATGGTTAATAATGTTCTGATGCACTCATTAAGGATCAACTGACTGAATCATAAGTTTACTGGATATACGCTTGTTACATTACACACAGTTGCGTATACACGTGGTTTTCCTTAACTGAAGTAGCGTATATGAATCTTAATATGGAAATGAAAAAGTTTTATTGATTTAATAATACTAATTCACCCCCCCTCTCAGTATTATTTCCAATAGTTGCTTCATCCTATTATGATGTCATAATGGAAATGTGAGGTCATTTCCATGGATTTCATTATAGGTCTTCTGAGGACATGTTGGCTTGAGGGGGCTTGGACTCAGGTTTAGAGTTAGTTGCACTAACCAAAAAAACCCTACACTACCAGCCCTTTCAGAAGCAACCTGCGTAGCACAGGGTGCAATCTCACCTGAGGCAGTATTGGGGGATGTTGGAACCAGGTTTCTACATCCAAAGGACTATGTGATGTGTTTTTGTTAAACTTAGGGCTTTATCCTGACCTTCGTGAACCCTAACCCTTAAAACCTAAAAATTATAGCAACTAACAGTTAACAGTTTTAAACCCTTCGCTCATTGCGCTGAACATTCATAAAATCATGTAAATAAACAGATCTACCCCTTTGCACATCTATCAAGTACTATTCAGGATTAATTGCATTAAACATATCAAAACATACAGTAAATTCAGAGATAAGCAATGATACACAGATACACAGATAATTCTTTAGAACAACCTTTATTATGCTTAGATCTTCAATTACAAACTCTTCCAACCTTGCGCACATAGCTGCAGGGGCCCGCACACTCAACTGCGGACTTAACAGGTCTCCACACACATATTTGCAGGAGCCTTCCCCTTCACCCAAGTATAGAATAGGAAAAACAAACCCAAAAATTTACCTTCTGTGCTCTTCCTTTTTCCCATATGACACTTCTATGACTCCTTTTTGTATGATTCTTCATTACAATACCATGTTCCACGAACCATGGTCAGATCACAACGCAATTTAAATCTTAACAACTATGGGGATTTGACCTTCCTAAAGCCCCATTGACTCCTATCGACTTGTGCTACTTGCGCTCCATTCCTAAAACTGCGGAGACTTTACAGTATTTTCCAAAATTTTACAAAATTTAACCCTAGGGGAACCTGTCCCAATAGGACATCAATGCAACATGATTCTATAATGGTTGTGGTCGATAGGTTGATCAAGGTATCTCACTTCATTCCAGTAAAGACTACTTATTTAGCTAGTGAGATGGCATAGGTATTCATCAAGGAGATAGTGAGGTTGCATGGTGTTTTGAGAAAGATTACGTCAGACAAAGATGCTAAGTTCACTTCCAAGTTTTGGAAGGAGTTGTTTGTAGGTTTAGGGACATAATTTCCCTTTAGTACAAGTTATCATCCATAGACAGATGGACAGAGAAAGAGGGTTAGTAAGATTCTGGAGGACATGTTCAAAATGAATGTCATGCACCAGCAGAGGATATGGGAGGAGTACCGTCCATTAGTCAAGTTTGATTACAAAAATGGTTACCAAGAGTCTTTGAGGATGAGTCTATTTGAGGCACTATATGGGCAGAGTTGTAATACTCCCATAAGCTGGAGTGATTCAGTGAATAGGGTACTTATTGGACCAGATATGTTGGTGGAAATGGAGCATGAAATGTAGGTTATAAAGAAGAATCTAAAGGCAACATAGGACTGGTAGAAAAGTTATGCAGACCAACATACGGAATTTAAGGAGTTTTAGGTTGGAGAGCATGTGTATTTGCGCATCGAGCCCAAGAATATCTCCTTGAGGATTGGATCATGTGCCAAGTTGGAACCATGGTATTATAGGAATTTTAGATCCTTGAGAGGATTATACCAATGGCATACAGAATTGCACTGCCTCCGATATTGAAATTCCATGATGGTTTCCATGTTTCATTGCTTAAAAGATATGTGTAACACCATCCTCCCACATTTATCCTAGCTAACTGGTCTACTGGGGTAAACATGTGATGAAGAGTTACTATGATGTGATTCAACTCCTCATGTATAGTTAAGGAAGTGGAATTGACAAAACAAAAGAAATATGAAATTTCACAAGAGCTACAAAACCTTCAGGAGACAACCAACCCTTCTAGGTAACCAACCTCTAAGACAACTTGTCATTTTGTTGAGCTAGACCCCTAGTTTCTCCCATGACAAGCCATGCATGTGACTAAAACCCTCCAGTCACTCCCACAACAAGGCATGCATGCTACTGTGGCCTTTTTCAAGCAGTTCTGAGCTAGCGACCCTAGATTCTATGCCACTATTTTAGGTCTAGGTCTCTGGCCTCTACCCAAAACTTCATGAAACTTCCAGAAATGATAATTAAAAATGAATTAAAGCTACTAATGTAAACATTGGTACAAGGTCTTGACCTAAACCCTACTAGCCATGTCATACATTTCGTCAAACATATCACAAATATGTAATCTACAGGTCATAACCATAGATTTGAGCATAGGGGTCTCATACTTATATGAGAATTGTCAAGGAGAATTGATGCCTTATCACAATAGCTACTATATCATTTATCAGGTCATTTAGCAATTCACATTTCATGTACTAATCAAATCATGATGAGACCCATAACCAAAGTTTGTCATGAACCATACTTATAGCCAACATATATCCAAAAAAATAACAATAATAGAACATTCATTAAAGCCACACATTAAAAGTGAATTTATACATAGAAACACAAGAGGAAAATAACTCTTATAAACATATGCAAAATCCAACCAAGCTAGGGACTTCCATGTACCACCCAACCATAGATTGGGTTGAACCAAACCTTTCTTTCAGCCAATCACCCTCATGCCATATTCCAAGCATGAATGTGGGACTCACAACAAAACCATCTAGGGCTTCCTCGTGCTTTACCTTATATCCGACGAATGGATTCCTAGGCTTGAAACCCTCATTAATACAACCAGGATTTACCGAAATCCCACCGGATCACTAGGCCATAAACAAGCATGGATGCCTCCAGATATCTCCACCTAAACCATGAGGAATTTGTCCATCTCCACCTCTAGGCCTTGTTGTATATCCTACCATTCACTGTTTTAGGATTCCTATGCCCAATGAGGCTCCACCTTCTAGGCTTTATCGTATATCCCTCCTTTCACCAATCGAGGATTCCTAAGCCTAATGAGGGCATACACAATCAGGCTTTGTGGTAAGCCCACCTTCACTGGTCCAGGGATTCCTAGGCCTTGTGTTTCTCCCCTGAGACCACCCCACTCAGTTTTGAAAACCCTCAGACAATCCAACTCAACAAAAACAAGATAACCCCATCACACCATGGCTATCCAAAAATGGCAAGACAAGGCTAAAAATCACTGTAACACCTGGCAAGACCCATGTCAATGAAAACAAGAGAACCAAAATCACACATGCATGCACCATGCATGCCCAAACTAGAAAGGAAATCATACATGCAACTTGATACTTGCAAGTAATCCCATTGTAGATGTTATATCTCGCTCTTCCTTGCTTGATCTTTGCTTCCCTTTGCTTTACTTTCCTTCCTTTTCCTTCCTTCCTCCAATGCTAGAGTGCTCAAAGAATTCTCTAATTGTCCAACAAGAGTATGAGAGAGTAGAGAGAATAGAGAGAGAGCTTCAAAAATGAATTGAAAAAAGGTTTTGAACTGATCCTTAGAAGCATTTTTATTAATGAGGCCTCTATTTTCTTCATTTTCCTCCTCGTATGCAACATGTGACCTTTCAACTTCCTTTTCTCCTAATTTCCATTATTTTAATAAATAAAATACTAATTAATGCCTCTTTCCTTTCCAAATCCTTTTCCATTTCCTATGCCAATTTCCATTAGCCATATTAAACCAAATGAACACCCACACTAGGATGTTTTTCCCAACATTTAGCTTGGAATACATATCCCATGACCTTGGTTATTATTTTACATTTTTTAACTTTATTACATGGATTTTTGACTAGGGTTGTTACAGAACCCTCCCCTTGGGGGAACACCATCTTTAGTGTTCAATGACACCTACAACCAACAATATTGTTGTAAGCAAAACATATTTCCCATGGAGCTTTATAACTTAGCTCGATGTAGTATTTACAATGAACGACTTGCTGAGAACCAAGCCAACATGACAACATAAGAACATGATAACCATAACGACATGACACCTATACCACTTATTGGAGCTTTATAACACAACTCATGGTGGTATTTACATCCATATAACTATATACATATACCAAAACATCACACCAAAACATATGCCAAAAACACTCGCTCAACTAGCGAATAGAGAAGGATACATAGCCCACACCTGATCTACCATCTCCCTTGTAGCTTCATCGGGCCCAAAGTGCTTCCAAACTTTAACCTACTCAATTGATTGGTTCCATAGCATGAACATATTTCTCTACAAAATACACTGAGGTTCTGGTTGTAATTCTCCATCTAGCTCCACTTGCAATACAGATGATTCAATCACATGATCAACATCTTTAACATACTTCTTAAGCAAGGACACATGGAAAAAATCATGTAATTTCACTGTCGGAGGCAGTGTATGTCGATAGGCTACTGGTCTAATCCTTTCAAGAATCTTGAAATCTCCACAAAATCGAGGTGCCAGTTGGGCACATGATCCAATCCTCAAGGAGCTCTTCTTAGGCTTGATGTGTAAGTACACATGTTCCCAAACTTGAAACTCCTTAAACATCTTGTTTTGATCTACATAACTTTTTTATCTATCCTATGTTGCCTTTAGATTCTTCTTTATTACCTAAATTTCTTGTTCCATATTTGCCAACATGTCTGGTTCTATCAATACCCTATTCATTGGATCACTCCAACTAATGGTAGTATTACAACTCTTCCCATGCACTGCCTCGTGTTGGGTTTGGAGCCTAATTATCTTCTGTATTCAAAGGTATCGCCGAATTGGACCCCAGTTCATAATGGGGCGGCAATGCCGCCTGTAAAATATTCACTGCAGGGGGGTCCAGGGGGGGCGGCTGCGACCTTTTGGGAGCCCCCCCCCTGGCGGGGGGTTATGGGGGTAGCACCCCCAAAGCTAAGAATAGATGTAAACTTGCCTTGCAAAATGTTGTAATTTCGTAATCAATCTAGGTCATTCATTAGGCAAAGATCTGATGGTAGAAGTTATGTTTAATTTAGGGTTTTTTGCCCTGGAAGGAAACCCCTCGCTATATATATGAGGGAATTGTATTGCATCTATGTAGATCTGTATTCTGAGTGAGGAAGAGAGAGGAGATTGAGAGCGAAGAGGGAGTTACAACGGATCTGTTGTAGGTTGTATCTCTTCAGTTTGCTAGATAATATAATAAAAGAAGGACTGGCTATTTCTCCATGGACATAGCCCAAACTGGGTGAACCACGTATATCTGTGTCTCTCTTGTTTTATGCATTTTCTGTGTTTATATTTCTACAATATTTTATGTGTTCCATTGCTCTGTAATATATAATTTTCTAACACCTCGAATAGACTTATCCTCAATTAATATTAATACCCATTTTTGTAATAAAACTCAACCAACAGAAGGTACACATACATCACATACATCCTCTGCTAATGCATCACATACATCCTCAACATGTCCTCCAATATCCTGTTGACCCTCTGTGTCTGTCCATCTATCTATAGATTGTAAGTTGTGTCGAAAGCCAACTCTGTACCCAAACCTGCAAACAGCTCCTTCCAAAACTTGGAAGTGAACATAGCATCCATGTATGTCACAATATTCTTTGTAACACCATACAATCTCACTATATCTCTAATGAAGACCTGTGTCGCGTCACTTACTGAATAAGTAGACTTCACTGGAATGAAGTGTGCTACCTTTGTTAACATGTCCACCACAACCATGATGGAATCATATTGTCTAGATGTTCTCAGTGACCTATGATGAAATCCGTGGAAATTACCTCCCATTTCCACTCTGGAATTGGAATCGACTATAGTAATCCACCTGGGTGCTTACATTATGCTTTTACATATTGACAATCTAAGCATATAGCCACAAAATCTACCAATTCCTTCAAAATTTGTTAATAATAAAAATTATTCATCGTTGTCAATGTCTTATGGTAGCCTGGGTGCCCTGCATATGGTTTTGCATGGAATTCTCATGAGATATTCTTCTTGAGCTCACTCTCATTCAACACATAGATCTTGTCCCTAAATTTCACCAAACCATCTGTTGTGAGACGATAGTCCACCTCCTAATCACTTGTACCTTTATATAACCTGTTCCTAAGCTCCATCTACATGTCATCCTATTGTCATGCCTATAAAATCTGATCCTATAAGCCTGTCCCCTCATAGTTATTATGTGATTCACCTACACTCTTCGGCTAAGAGAATTTGCAACCCTATATTCCTTACCCTTAATGCACACGATCTCAAAGTTAAATTTGCTAATCATGGCCAACCATCTAGCTTGTCTGGAACTCAGATTTGGCTAGTCAAACAAATACCTCAATCCGTTGTGATCACTCATCAATACAAACCTCCCAAGAGAATTAATTCCTCCACATCTTCAATACATGGATGATCACTGCCAACTCAAGATCATGTGTTGGATAATTTTTCTCATGCTCATTCAACTTTTGTGACTCATAGCACACTACCTATCCTTCCCACATTAAGACTCCACCAATTCCTCTCTTGCATACATCTATACACACCACAAACTCTTTGTTTGGAGCTACAATATTTAGAACTAGAGCATTTGTCAACAAATGCTTCAATTGCTCAAAACTTGTTGCACATTTCTCGGTCCATTCAAATTTCTTACCTCGCCTCTACAATGAAATAATAGGATATGAAATCTGAAATAATTTCTTGATGAACCTCCTATAATAACCCTCTAGTCCCATAAATGATCTTACCTCATCCACACTTCCAGGAGCTGCCCACTCCATGATAGTCCTTTTCCTTTTCAGGTGCATTTTTATGCCTTCCTTGGAAACAATGTGTCCCAAGTAATGTACCTTTGTCTGAAAGAAACTGCATTTAATAATCTTGGCATACAATTGATGCTCTCTTAGCAATATAAACATTGCTTCTAAGTGTTCAACATGATCTTCCTCATTCTTAGAATATATCAATATATCATCAATGAATAAAATGACAAACTTGTCCAGATAAGGATGTAACATATTATTCATGAAGCACATAAAATTAGTTGGATCATTAGTCAAACCAAATGGAACTACAAAAAACTCATAATGCCCATACCTAGTCTGGAAAGCAATCTTGTAGATGTCCTGTTCTTTAATGTGTACCTAATGATATCTGAATCTCAAGTCAATATTTGGAAACGTTGTTGTTCCCTTCAACTGGTCGAACAAGTTATCAATCATAGGCAACATATACCTATTCTTGATGGTCACTTTGTTCAACTACCCATAATCAATGCATAAGCTGAGAGTACCATCATTTTTCTTCACAAACAACATTGGTGCACCCTAAGGTGATACACTTGGCCTATTGTATCCTTTGTCAAGCATTTCCTTCAACTGCAAATTAAACTCTACTAACTCTAATGTGCTCATCATGTATGGTGCCTTTGATATTGGTGATTCCCTTGGTACCAATTCAATAGAAAAGTACACTTCCATGTGAGGCGAAAACTCTAAAATATCTATCAAAAACACATCCTGAAACTACTACAAGATTAGGTACCTCTTCATAACATCTGCATTCTCAACATCCTTACCTTTATCACTAGAAATATGTAGTGCAAATAACACATAGTCTTTTCTACGACTGCACTTTTCCTGAATAGCTTTCACCATTCTAACTAATGTTGCCTTCTTCTAACTCTATAAGATTATTTGTTTCCCATTGTTACCCAAGGATTCAATACATTTGTCATATCATTCCACCTTAGTCCTATGAAGATACAACCAATCCATACCCAAAATCATACTATATGATCCCAATCATAGTACATTCAAATGTGTTGAGGTAGGCATACCATTCAACTCGAATGCACAAGATCTTACCTAATGATGAACTCTCTTCTTTGTACCTACCTCCAACTACACTAACCAAGTATTTTCATGCACTTCTTTATTCAAACCACACTTATCCAACAGATCACGACTTACATAACTATAATTAGATCCATGGTCAATCAAAATAGAAACAACTTGATCACAAAGCTTACTGTCTAGCTCGATAATAGATGCCTAGTGAGTTGCCTGCCTATTATCCAGCACTTCATAAATCCATGGAATGCTTTTCCCAACATACCCAACTATCTGCGCATCTTGTGCGCTATAAATATGAGGCCTACCACCCCAATTCTATGAAAAATGTTTCTTGAGATGCTCCTTACCACATGTCCAACACTGCAACCGTTCCTTACCATCACCTTTATTTGGTTGTTCTCCAGGTTGAGGTCCATTAAACGTAATGTAAGGTGCAACATTGTATTTCTCACTTGCATCCCGAGGTCTTGTTTTCTTTGGCTGCCATTTGCCTTTAGCTTTGTCTTTCCCTTTCCAACCTTGCTGATATTTTGTCTTACACTTTGATTGCTCATAACAATTCTTCAATTTCACAATGACTTCTTCAAGTGACAAAGGCTCATCATACGCAATATGATCTCTAAATGCTAATATAAATCCAATAAAAAATCTCTGAACTTTGGATTTTTCATCCTTACAATACGGTACATACCTAAAAATCTCCAAGAACTCATTCGTATACTCCTCTTCCGTCATCGATCTCATATTTAACTCATATAATTCTTTGGCTTTTTTGTCATAGTACATCTTTGACAAATATTTATTCTTGAAAAGTATCTTGAGTTCATTCCAACTCAACTCCTATGTCCTGATGTCTCTAACCCGCTTCACATCTTGCCACCAAATGTCTTCTTTCCCTTCAAGGCTAAAGATAGCTATTATGGCCTTCATGTTCTCCATGTAATCATGCATTTCAAAGAACTTCCTCATCGCGAGTAGCCATGCCTATGCATTCTCTGGCTTCTTCAAATCCCCATCAAAATCAGGTGGCTTTGCTTTCTTGAACTCGTCTGGGAAATATCCCCTATCACTCCTCCTATAAGGATGATAACTTTGATGGCCATGGTACATGTCACAACCAGAACTAGAATAGAACATGTATCCATCACCTCTCCTATTAGGCGTATCTAAGAATTTTCCATATTTTATTGTGTCATCTCTATCCAACTTGTTCCCACCATGAGGCCTACTACCATATACCTCATTAGTCCTATTCTCCTGCCCATGACTGATCCCAAGCGGTCCCTATCTCTACAATTCTAACAAACTCTGAAGGATAAATGCATTAACTTCTCCTTATTTCTCTTGTGTCTGTATGATTTTCTCATTATCTTCTTTGCAACTTCTTATTTCTCCCTTCAAACTTCTCAATGTGTCTGCTAACTCAAAAGAGTGCCCACCACCATGCTGCTCATATGATCCATAGGGAGAGTCTCATGAACTATAGTCTATCATATTTCTAGCCATCTTTGATCTTTTTCTTGTAAGTATACCATGTCAACTTAAACCAAAACATAACATAATAAACATACCTTAGTATAGTTCAGGGGAGGATATCTTGTCTACAAGATCAAGCAGATTAGCACAATACATGTATAAACATAATCATAGCATTATATAAACATCATCTCAACCATCAACCAGTTACCATACATTACTATAGAAACCAAATACCATGACCTCATGCATGACAACTATAACCATGTCAATGTATGCATAATGGCGTATAGATACTGACATGCATAATAAGTGCATAACCGACATGCACTCACAACAAATACATCCACAACAACACCATCAACTTTCACATGGCGAAAAAACTGTAACCATGCCTACAAAACAAGTAGATAGACCACAACAATCAAGAACACATATACAACCGACATGTATGCATGACCAAAAAATTCTTCCCATTCATTCCAAGGGGTGAACCATGCAATGATACCACTCTGTAACACCCTCCTCCCACATTTACCCAAGATAATCATTCGACTAGGGTAATCATGTGACAAAGATTTAGTATGATGAGATTCAACTTCCCATGTACAGTTAAGGAAGTGGAATCGACAAAACAAAACCAATCTAACCTTTCATAGGAGCTATGAAACCTTCAGGAGACAACCAACCCTTCTAGGTGCCCAACCCTTGAGACAACTTGCCATTTTTCTAAGCTAGACCACCAGCCGCTCCCATGACAATCCATGCATGTGACTAGAACCCTCCTGTCACTCCCACAGTAAGGCATGCATAAAACTGTGGCCTTTTTTAGGCAGTTATGAGCCAGAGACCCCAGATTCTGTGCCACTTTTTCAAGGCTAGGTCTCAGGCCTCTGCCCAAAAATTCATGAAACTTCCAAAAATGATAACTAACTATGAATTAAAGCTACTAATACAAACCTTGGTATAAGCACTTGACCTAATCCCTACTAGCTATGACAAGAATTTCATCAAACATGTCACAAATATGTAATCTACAGGTCATAACCACATATCTAAGCATAGGGGTCCCATACCTATCTGATAATCGTCAAGGAGAATTGATGCCTTATCACAATATCTGCAATATATGCTATTAGGTCATATAATCATTCACATGTCATGTACTAATCAAATCATGATGAGATCCATAACCAAAGTCTTCCATGAACCATGCTTATAAATTGCATATATCTAACAGAATAACAATAATAGAAGAACCATTAAAGCTACACATTAACAATTGCATTTATACATAAAACACAAGAGGAAAAGAGATAACTTTAACATATCCAAAAGCCAACCAAGCCAGAGGCTTCCATGTACCACTCGGCCATATATTGGGCTGAACCAAATCTTTCTTTCATCCAATCACCCCCGTGCCATATTCCAAGCATGAATGTGAGACTCACCACAAAACCATCTAGGGCTTCCTCATGATTTACCATATATCCCACTAAGGGATTCATAGGCTCCAATCCCTCATCAATACAACAAGTCTTTACCATAATCCCACTCGATCACTTGGCCCTAAACAAGCATGGATGTCTCTAGATCTCTCCACTTAAACAGTGAGGAATTTGTTTGTCTCCACATATAGGCTTTACTATATATCCCGTCATTCACCGGTTGAGGATTATTATACCCAAGGAGGATCCACCCTCTAGGCTTTACCGTATGTCCCTCCATTCATCGGTCGAGGATTCCTAGGCCTTACAAGGGCATACAAAATTAGGATTTATCGCAATCCCACCTTCATCGGTCTAGGTATTCCTAGGCCTTGTGTTTCTCCCTTTATAACACACTCATTTTTGAAATCCATCTAAAAATCTAGCTGAACCAAAACAAGAGAACCCCATCACACCATGGCTATTCGAAAATGGCAAGGAAAGGCTAAAAATCACTGTCACACCTAGCAACATCCATGCCAATGACAACAAGAGAACCAATAACACACATGCATGTACCATGCATGCCAAAACTAGCAAGGAAATCATACATGCAACTAATATCGTTGTAGCTACTAGATTCTGCTCTTCCTTTCTTGATCTTTACTTTCCTTTTCTTTCTTGTCCTTCCTTTGTCTTCTTTCCTCCAATGCTAGAGTGCTCCAAGAATTCTCTAAGTGTCCAAGAGTATGAGATAGTAGAGAGAATAGAGAGAGAGATCCAAAATTGAACTGACAAAAGGTTGTGAACTGATCCTCAAAATCCTTTTTATTAATGAGGCCTCTATTTTCTTCAATTTTCTTCATTTTTCCTTCATTTTCCTCCTCACATGCAACATGTGACCTTTCACCTTCCTTTTATCCTAATTTCCATTATTTTCATAAATAAATGTCAATTAATTCCTCTTGCCTTTCTAAGGCATTTTCCATTTCCTTTGTCAATTTCCCTTATCCATATTAAACCAAATGAATACCCACACTAGGATGTTTTTCCCAACATTCAACTTGGAATACGTGTCCGATGACTGTGGTTATTATTTTTCCTTTATTAACTTCATTACATGGATTTTTTACTAGGGTTGTTACAATATGTAAAGGATGTTGATAATGTGATTGATTGATCTGTATTGCAGGTAGAACCAAAAGGAGAATTATATCTGGAATCTCAATGCATATTACAAGAGAAATAGCTCATGCTCTGGAACAGATAAATTGAGCAGGTTAAAGTGTAGTGGAAGAACTTTGGGCCCAATTAAGCTATATGGGATATGGCTGACCAGATGTGGGCTATGTATCCTTCATTGTTTGTCGGCGGAGGAAAATGAGTTTTTGGTATTGTATATATTTATATATGGTTGCTATTGTAAATACCACAATGAGTTGTGTTATCACTCTGTAAATCCCTTTATGCTGAGGAAAGGGCCACAAAGGTAACCACAAATCGCTCTGGGCTAGAAAACTAGCCTTTCTAGCTGGAGGGGGCTCCCTCAACTAATGAAAACTAAATATTTGACTCTATAGCATGCAGAGACTAGTCCCGGGAGTATTTGGATTTTGATAATGATGGCGGTAGAGGATTGCTATGAAAAACTATTGACAGTAAAAGTGATCTTTCTATTGTGACATGCTAATGTATTTTCAACTAGCTTCATATATGGAGGCTTAATTAGCACAGTTTTCATAATGAATAACGAAATTGTAGTATAGAAAATGTAGAGTATCAAGACATTTATCAAAGAGCAAAAATAACAACATTTATCATTGTATCTCAGATCAATTACCATCAAGAAGAAAAGATAGTACTTTTAAAGGCATGCATACTTCATTTGCAACTGAAATATACTTTGTTCAGTCATACATGAGCATATCAGATGAATTCAAATATAACTGTACCCTACACCTTTAAAATAGTATGAAGAAAACAGACAAGAGAAAGGCACATAAACTGAGAGAGAAAAACTTATTCCAAAAACATTCATACCATAAGAATCTCCATAAATCGACTGGAACCCCTTCAACATTCAGGCATGTTCATTAAAACCAAATCACAAGCATAACAACAATAATTCCTCTAGTAATTTGGAAACCAACAACAACTTTCTTTGTCTTCATTTATGAAAATATATAGTAGAAACATGGATCAAAATTAGTTCAAGTGCAATGCATCTCCGATCCCATAGAGGATCGATTCAAACTGGGAAAAGATAATAAAGCGTTGCTCTTTCACATGCTTTTCACCCAAACATAAAACATAAATCATCCTTTTATATTTTTGAAATAAAAAACAACCTATTTAAATACAAATTATCTTAAAAGGTCTTCGGACTGATAAAAATGACTGAAATATAAAAAACATAAAAGTTGCTTTTGTCATTGCTAAAAATCCTATGCAGAATGTGCACAACGCCCAAATATTCATCTTTCTAGAACCAACACATGGCAAGAAGTTGGGGTGGTGAGTTGGACACCATATCTACTCCATGCCAACATCTTCAAAACCTGATAGGTGGCCATCGTACTGTGTACGTGAGATGGTGAGAGCATGGGCTGCGTAGCAAGTGCGCAACTTCTGCGTAGCAAAATTGTTGCAATTGTTCCTTGAATGTCCTTCATTGCTCTTGAACACTATCACGAAAATATTATGCTGATCATATCAACCTTAACATATTAATACATCAGAAAGTTAAAACAAAGCTAGAGAATGAAACTGAAAGCCTGCTCATTTCCTTTTCCTCTCGCTTGATAATTTACTGCTATAAGCCTTGATGCTGGGAGTCTTGGACTTGGGATGTGAAGTAATGAGGTCCTAATGCTTCACGGGTGGAGATAGAGTAGGTGTGACTTTGGATCTAGGATCAAAATTAAGCATTTTCATGAGCGGAGGTATTACAACAGTTCCCTCATATCGCTTCAACAATTTATGTGCCTCCTCTAAATCATGCCCCATAGTTCTCAGCTATGCATTCAGAACCAATTTTCTAACATACAAATTGTTGCATTGTCTCCTAACTCGTTGTGACCACGTGAAAACATGCTTACTCCTATCAAGAGCTTTGGATGCCTCTTTGACTTCATGGTCACAATTTTCTATAATATGTTGAATAGAATTCTTATATCCCATATTTTGTTTCCTAAATTCATTGACCTAGTCTTTGCTTTCTTCTAACTCCTCCAAGCACCTCTGGTACTCTTTCCATTGATTGAATGGGGGTCTACTAGGGGCTTTACTATTTGTTTCACATACTTAAACTTTGATTTAACTTAGTAGACCCCACCACAACATTCTTAGCTTGTTCAACAAAGGCAACATGTTTTTTCTTCCCTTTGGCACTTGCTGGAGGTGACTCTGTCTTGTCTTCTTCTGGTTTACTGGCCTGTTTTATGTCTTTGTTCTGCTTCTCCAGAAATGTTATTCTCATATGGTTTTTAAACAGTGCCTCTCATGTTTACTATCTTAGGGTCCTCTTCTTTGTAATGCACAACACCTATGTCAAGTTGTGTTATGTCCTCCTCAAAATCTGATTGTACCATTTTTGGACCCTTGACCTCATCCACTTTGTCATATCCTGTACATATGTCTGCTTGTCTTCAGATATTTCCACAATTGCTTGAGGGGTTGCCTCTTCCTAGGTTTTCTTAACTCTAGTCCTTGTTCTTGGTCTCATCACAAACTCATCTTGGATTGTGTCTTCAATTTTGACCTTAAGCATGGCTTGTTGAGTTGATGTTTCCTATTCTTCTATTCCTTTTTCTCCCTTGTCATTCTATATGCCTTGCAACTTAGTTTTCTTGCTCAACTTACCTGCAAATTTCTTGCTTGCCTTGACACCTTCCTTCTTTATGGGTTTGATTTCCATGACTAAATGAGTGCTCTCCTTCTTTGGATGTTCTTACTTGGGCTCTTCTTTATCTGCCTTGATTGAAGGTGACCAAGTTTGTGGCAAGAGGTCAATACTTGAAAGAAAATCATACCAAAGAATATTCTTTCTTTCAACAACATGCTTAACTAAGATTTTGATCAAAGAGAAATGGAACAGACTTGAAGTATGGTTATCCTTTTGAATTTGCACTTTTGTAGCCATTATTTCTAGACTTTTAAACAAGAAATAAGGGAGGTTATTGAGCTTTCTTTTAGTGAAATTCCATAGAATCCTAAGATGGTATTGGTATATTCTACTGAACCTACATTTTCAAGTGAAATATCTTTGAATGACGTTCAGAAGGTCTACATACCGCTCTTAGAGATAAATGTTGGGAAAGGTGGAAGAAAACTTGTCAAGATACTATGGTTTTACAAATTGCTTATAAGCCAAAAGGTCTAACTCATCCCCCTTGAACCATTTCTCCCACGTTTTTGGGAGATTAGTTACATCAACTATGAACTTCTTAGTCAGTATAATCTCCAGGTCTCCTAGTTTCACTCTGTTGTCTTGAAAATTAAGAGAAAATAAGCTAGCTAATTTGGAATTGTGACCTACTTTCTGAATCTTCTGGTAGAAAGGAATGCACCTTGTGTTCTCAAAAGGCACTCTAATGGCAGGGGATGAATTGAGCAGACTCAAAGTACTGGGTCCAGTGTGAATAATGTCTCCTCCCTTTTGCTAGTAGCAGGGGCCATCCTATCTCAACACCTAGCTGATTGATTTTTACTTTTAGGTTATGGCTACATGTGCAGACCCAAAGGAATGAAAATAGGCTCGAATGACAACAAAACTCCACTCAGGCAGTTGTAAAAATAGCATGGTGACAACACAGTCTATGTGATGGAATAAAAGAAGGAGGCTTTGAACATTTAAAAGATTTTTAACTTTTAATGCTTCAAGAAACATTCATCATCTAGATTTTAAGTTTAGAGAAATGAGACAACGCACTTAGAAATAAGACTGTGTTTTCAAAAAGAATAGGGTGTATGTAGCACACATTTTTTAATAGTGGCATACATGCCTTTAGCACAAATATCGGGACAATTAGCAATAAGAATTTACAAAAAGAGTGACTGAATCTCTACCTCTCTGATTTCTGCATTGAATCTGTGCACTGAAGACTAGCTTGAGATGGATTCTTTCTCTATGTAGAATTCAATCATCCTTTTTTACTTGAATGCAGTGGCATTCTCCGTAATAATCTTTTGCAGACAACCAAAACGGGACAGAATGTTGTTTTCCAGAAATTGGATGATAGTTGCATATGTGACCTACCTAGGAGGGACTGCTTCAATCCATTTTGTAAAGTAATATGTTCCTATTAAAATACATTTATGTTGCCCGGAATAGGAAGGATGAATTTCTCCAATGAAATCAAGTCCCCATTATTGAAATGGTGACTCAACTGTTATAGGCTTTAGAGGTAGGGGAAGCAACTTCTTTCTACCCTTGAACAACTGACATTCCTTACAGTTGGCCACCTTCTTATAAACATAAACAAATAAAATAGGTCAATAAAGGCCAGCTATGAGAATCTTATTCGTTGTAGTTTTCCAATATAAGTGACCACCACAATCCCCTTTATGGAATTCCTCTATTTTTGTTTGATCCTCATCCTCCAATGAACAATTAATCAACATCCCACTAGGATCTTTCTAGTATAAGAATTCGTCAATAATACAAAATTTTACTTCTTTTAATTTTAAAAATTGGGCTATATTTTTGGGCTAGTCCAATAGTGCTTGCAAATGTTGTAAAACATATAGGATATCTACATACCACGGTGAAGCAACAAATTTCTCCAACACTTTCTGATCAACATTTGAAATTTCCTCATTCGTTAGGAAAATGAGAAAATTAATTTGAAGGGACTAAAAATTTGATTATGCCATCATCCAAGCCAAACCCTGAACTTTAATCAAATTTGTCGACTTAATTTCTATGTCATATTCAAGAATTGTTGTGATCCACTTGCCCCTCCTTCCATCTGGGTCACTTTGAGTCAAAATATTTTTAACTGCAGCACTAGGCACATAAGCCACAACATGAGAATGTAAAATTAAACTCAAAAATATTTCAGGGCCTTAACAAGCGCAAATTCTTGTTTTTTCCATTATTTTATACTTGAGCGCAGCGTCTCTGAGCACCCTACTAAAAAATGCACTAGGTTGTTCGACTCCCTACTAATTTTTTTTGCAAAAGAACCACAACGATACTGTGTTCAGATGCAAAAGAAAAAACTATGAACTCCCTTTTATAATCTGGGTTGGCCAAAGTAGGAGCATAGGATAAAGTTGCTTTGACTTCACAGAATGATTTCTACTGTCTTCATTCCATTTTACCTCCCTGTCCCTCTTCAGCATGTCTGTAATTTTCCTAGAAATTTTAGCCAAATTGAGAATGAACCTTCTCAAAAAATTAATTCTGCCCAAAAATGACTAAATTTCCTTTTTACCCCTAGGATCATCCATTTTTCAAATAGCTGAAATTATGTTAGGGTCTATTTTTATTCCATCTTTTGAAATAATATGGCCCAACAGTTTGCCTTCCTCTAGGCCAAACAAGGAATTTTTGGGATTTAATGAGATGCCATGTTTCTTGCACTTTTCTAAAACTACTCTTAAATGCTACAAATTTTCCTCATTAGATTGTGAGTAAATAGTAATGTCATCCAAGTATATGACAAGAAACTTATCCCTTTCTTCTGCAAAATCTACGTCCATCACCCGCACCCGCATTCATCAAACCGAATGGAATCTTAACATACTTGAAAGAACCCTAGGGAGTTGTAAAGGTGGTCTTGTCTTGGTCCTTCGGGTGAACCAAAATCTTGTTATACCCAGAGAATCCATCCAGTAGTGGCATTCTTTTGGCACCCACTACTTTATAGAGAACATGGTCCATTTTTGCCAATGGATAGTTTTCCTTAAGGGACACCTTGTTTAAATTCCTGAAATCTACACACAATCTAATTTCACCCGTTTTCATTTTGACTGGTACCAAATTAGACAACCAATATGAAAAATGGAGGGGAACTATAATACCATCATAAAAAAGTTTCCTTACTTCTTTTTCGAATTGGTCCTCCAAAGCTTCTACTTGAATGGATTTTGATCCTTTTTTATTGGTATTACATGTTGAATGATCTCTTTGTCATACACCTTAAGGTCTTCGTACCCCCAGGAAAAAACATCAGAGAACTCAGTAAATAATTTCAAATATCTTCTTTTCATATCATAGCTCAAGGTTTTGGACATCTTTATCATCTTGGGGTGTTATATTGTACCTATATTTCATTCTTCAATTCCTTCTCCAGCCGGTGCTAATTTCGGTCTTTTGGCCACATCATTTTGGTCAAACAATTCTTCCAAAGTTACCAGACATCTTGGAAGCATGTTGTCCTTAAGCTGCAATATCTTTAACTCGGAACCTTTCTTATCCAATTCCTCCTTCATCTAATTTATGAAACTTTCCTTATCTACAACTTCCCACTTGCTATCCCTTTCCCATCTCATTCTAACAAAATCTTCTTTCATTAGCAAGAAATTTTCTACCTGCTTGTCATTCTAAAATACTTGCCAATGACCATTCTTATCAGGAAAGTGGATCTATGTCTTACCTCTACCCTGTACTTTCCCTTAACATTACTGGGCATGTCAAAATTAGAGGCCGAAGTAACCAATGCATCTGCAATAACATTGTCTTTCCTTGGAACCACTGAAAATGTGCATTCAACAAAATTATGCAAATAATCAAGTACACCATTCTAATAAGCTCACATGCGAGAATGCTTTGTTTGGTATTCACCTTTAACTTGTATAACCACCAACTCAGAATCACCAAAAAAAAAAACGATTCTTTTAGCCCCTGATTTCTTTAAATTCCTCAAACTCAAAAGCATAGCTTCGTATTCCGTCGTATTTTTGGTACTGTTATCACTCCAGGAAACTCTCCTAGATTGTAGCTCGGAGATGCCTGGTAACATATAATCTTCAATATTTTACTCTTAACTATTGGAATAAATGAGGGTTTGGATCAAGTTAGATAACCATTTCAGCTCTATTCTCACTCAAGACATGCATGAACACTCTCACCAATACAAGGCTTTAGGCCACTAATGCTCAATAATTTATAGATTCAATAGATAGATGGAGAATACTAACTGTACCAATAAATTGCATACATAAACACATATGAATGGCCAGCTACAGGCAGTAAAAGAAGCTTGCAAATCTAATATATCAAAGCAGAGATAAGATGACAGTTATCTAGCCTTAGACACAAAAGAAAACATGAACAAACTGTTCAAGTGCAAGCATAGAATAGCAAAGAGAATGGACATTGAACATATAATAGCAAAAGAAGCTTATATTGCTAGAATGAAGATGATAAGTTTGAAGGAACAGAGGAGAAACAATCTCCAGAAGTTGAACCCTTGTTACATTTAGTTTTCAGCTATTTATAGCTCTTTACAAAGATGCTGAGCCTTCTGAGGATTCAGAGGTCTTAATCTATCCCTCTGTCTTATTTAACTATTTGATCTCTGACTATGCAGCATGCTCAAGGGTTTCTTCTTCTGACAGAAGAATAACCGCATTCAGATATTTTGGGTAGCTTGCTGCGCTGTCTGGGAGCTCTCTCATGCCAGAGATGCCCCATAATGTTTGTTGGTTTTGGATAAGCTGCGTTGTTGATGCCTCATCATCGATTCTGTTTCAGGCTAGCTGCACATGTTCCATGACTGCTTCTATGTTTT
Organism: Pinus tabuliformis; assembly: GCA_031772625.1. Lineage (NCBI taxonomy): Eukaryota > Viridiplantae > Streptophyta > Pinopsida > Pinales > Pinaceae > Pinus > Pinus tabuliformis. Next base: position 307,102,835 of record CM062807.1, read on the forward strand.
GTTGTCTGTGCTCCCTGATCACTTTCCAACTTCTGCTGTGTGGTGGAATGGCTCTTTGGGCCTATGAAACCCCTCTAAAATGCGGACAATGACTGGTTTCTATTTAATATAGAAAAATGATGTAATACTGTGAACTCCTGCCTTCTCTCTATATTTTGGAAATACATGAAAAACACTGAAAAAATAGGAAAAATCGGCCTTGGCGGACTTAAAAAAAATATATATATATATATATATATATATATATATATATATATATATATTTCTTCCTGAACCCTTTTGGGTCCGGGCTTATCGCTATCGCAATGCCCCAAGGATCCTTTGTATTTTGTTTAAACAACAAAAATACGCAAAACTATTTAAAAAATGGGCTTTAGCAGATTTGAAAGATTATAAAATTTCATTCCTGAACCCTTTCAGGTCCAAAATTCATAGTAATTGGCGCTGCCCTAGCTCCTTTGTATTTCGTTGTATAATGAATATAAATGAAAAATGCATTAAAACAGGCCTTTCCACGAACCTGAAAATTTATCAAATATCATATATAATGTCGTCGGGTCCGGCTATCGGGTCGCATGCATATATATGTAAAATCCCCGACCCTTTTGTTTCCGCCGATAGCGATCCAGTGACGTAACATGGGTCGTCGATCTGCGTGCATGATCGATGGTCTACATTTAATCGCTGATCGCAGTCACAACTTCCCTATTTTCTGTGTCAATACTGCCAATTTTCCTCCTCCGATTGCGACTAGCCGATCCGATCATCGGCGATCACTGATCGGCGGTGTCCAGCGCTAATTGCCACTACTTGCGATAGCCGATTTGTGATTTTCCGCTTAGATCTAGGCCATTGATCGGCTAGATCTAATGGTAGCTGTGTATTCTTGAGTTTTAAGCCTGCGATAAGGGTTTTTCATGGTTTTTGAAGTGTTTTAACCTCTCGATAGTGTATTTTTTCCCTTCCAAGGGCTCTCCTCCCTCACTTGTTTTGATCTTTGGATGATCTTAAGCACTTTTAAAGACTTAGGGAGTGCTTTAGAGTATATTTGGATCCATTTGCATGATTTTAAGAAAATTTTGAAGACTTTGGGAGTGTTTTGGATCCATTTTTGGGCCAAACGCCAACAAAGCTAACACTAGATCCTTCTGGGGATGAAAGCCTCCCTGTGAGGTTTCAAGAACTATATAATAATGCATTTCCTATAAAAAAAAAGATCAAACCTTCCTCCTAGTCTTGCATTGGGCATGGAGTCTATTTAGAATGAAATAAAAGCTTGAAAACAACATATTTACAATAACAAGGCTTAAAAGCCTTAATTGATATAAAGTTCGAAGAACAACCCATTGAATGGGCCATCAAAAACATATCCTTCATTTGATGCATCCCTTTTGATAAAACATCCACCAAAATGAAAATTGACCCCTTTTACCTTTCTATCAAAGGTTTCTTTCTCTTGGTCAATGTGCATATCAACAAAATCATCGAAGACTTGCAAAAGCCTATTGATTTGATCCTCTACTTCAAAAAATTTCCAACATTTGGTATTATCAAGCAGAGATGGTCTATATTTCACCTCATCTCTGTGTGCTTTCAACCTTGGATGTTTTTCTTGCAAGGTTTGGCACACCTATTGAATAATAAAGTCTGCTTTATACTCTATTGTGTCATTTGTGACTTGAAAAGTTAATATAAAAGATGAATCAATGTATTCCTCTGTGGGGGACACAAGGACTTCACCTATTCCTATAGCTTCCTTAGAGCAAGCCCCATCAAGGATCATGTCCCAAATCTGTGGGCCTTCTTCCTCTATGATCCGGCAAACTGGTTTTCTAAGCTGCATAGAGGCCAACTGATAAGGCTTGGTAATGTCAAGACCGAGCTTATCCATGAAATCCTTGGGCATTGGATTATGGCTGGCTCCAATGTCCAGAAGGAAATTATGAAGGATTTCATCATGAATAGATAGAGAAACATAGAATGATGGGGAGTTGTCTTCACAACTTTCAATCATTGGGCTGAGAATAACAACTGGTTGGTCATCTTGCAGATTTACATAGTCAGTGGAAGCTTGGATGGCATTAGGCTCAAGAGCCTCAAGGATATATTTCTTCAAGGACTCATTCTTCACTGGTTTAATCAGAGGCATAGGTATTCTTGGGTTCTGAATTTCTGATTGAAAACTGAAAGAAGAATGGGACTTGTCAAGGCCCCTTACCTCTATGGCTGGAGTTTTGAGGATGATAGGATCAACTGTTGGTTGCTTCTGCTTATTAGCTTGTTGTTCTGTAGGGACATCAGCTTTATGAATAGGAGTTTCTTTGACATTATTCATCATAGACCTTAGATTATATTGGTGTTTATTTACAGTTTGTAGAACAACTTCACCATCCCATTCTTGGCTGATCTGGTCATTGAATAATGACTTCTCATAGGAAACTTTGGTTAAAAAAGTGGCCCTACCTTTGTCTTCCATACAATGGATCTCATCATCTTCTTCAAACTACTCTCCTTCCATGACTGCATTTTGAAAAGGGGTCTTCACCCTTTGGTCTTCATTGGCCTCTTTGCTTCTTTGCAAAATATGCAACTGCTCATTTGCTCTTCTATATGGATTTGGATTTGGAGGAGCAAAGGTATTAGGAATCCTTGCTTTCCCAGAATGTTGCTCAACCTTTAATTTGGAAACTTCAGAGGCTAATGACTCTATAATCTTGGCCATTTCATCGATCTTGGGATATGAAGATGATGAAGGCTCGCCCCTTTGTCTCCTTCTATCAGCATTATCATTGAGCTTTTCTACAGCCATGATGTTTGATTCTACTTCCAGGGCGACATCTTGTATATCAGCTAAAGAAGCACATCACCTCTCCCTCAACAGTAAACAAAAGTTAGAATCAAATGCATTGGCATAGATGAGTCTAGCAGAGGTAGTGGTGGGTTTTACTTTAGCTGGTATCTTGCTATACATGCAATTAAATCTCTTATTAAAATTAGACAACAGCTCACCATTTTCCCTCTGTAAGTTTCCAAACTTAGTGTGGTAGTATAGGAGATCCTTCTTATCCCCCCAATGCTTTATGAATGCATCATCTAAGGCTTATAATCTTAGAGATGCATGGTAACATATAATCTTCAATATTGTTCTCCGAACTATTGGAATAAATGAGGGTTTGGATCAAGTTAGATAACCATTTCATCTCTATTCTCACTCAAGTCATGCATGAACACTCTCACCAATACAAGGCTTTAGACCACTAATGCTCAATAATTTATAGATTCAACAGATAGATGGAGAACACTGACTATACTAGTAGATTGCATACATAAACACATATGAATGGCCAACTACAGGTAGTAAAAGAAGCTTGCAAATCTAATTTATCAAAGTAGACATAATATGTCAGTTATCTGGCCTTAGACACAAAAGAAAACATGAACAAACTATTCAAGTGCAAGCATAAAACAACAAAGAGAACGGAAATTGAACATATAATAGCAAAAGAAGCTTATATTGCTAGAATGAAGATGAGAAGTTTGAAGGAACAGAGGAGAAACAATCTCCAGGAGTTGAACCCTTGTTACATTTAGTTTTCGGCTATTTATATCTCTTTACAATGATGCTGAGCCTTCTGAGGCTTCAGAGGTCTTAATCTATCCCTCTGTCTTGTTTAACTATTTGATCTCTGACTAGGCAACATGGCTTGGAGGTTTCTTCTTCTTACAGAATAATAACCTCATTCAGATATTTTGGGTAGCTTGTTACGTTGTTTGGGAGCTCTCTCGTTCCATAGATGCCCCATAATGTTTGTTGGTTTTGGATAAGCTGCGTTGTTGATGCCTCATGGCCAATTCTGTTTCAGGTTAGCTGCATGTGCTCCATGACTACTTTTGTGTTGTGCTGTCTGTGCTCCCTGATCACTTTCTGGCTTCTGCTGTGTGGTGCAATGGATCTTCGGGCCTATGAAACCTCTCTAAAATGTGGACATTGACTGGTTTCTATTTAATACAGAAAAATGATGTAATATTGTGAACTCCCGCGTTCTCTGTGTATTTTGGAAATACATGAAAAACACTGAAAAAATAGGAAAAATAGACCTTGGCGAACTTGATATATATATATATATATATATATATATATATATATATATATATATATATTTCTTCCCAAACCCTTTCGGGTCTGGGCTTATCGCTATTGCAATTCCCCAAGGATCCTTTGTATTTCATTGTATAACGAATATACATGAAAAATGCATTAAAATGGGCCTTTCCATGGACCTGAAAATTTATCAAATATCGTATATAATGCCATCGGGTCCGGCTATCAGGTCACATGCATATATATGTAAAGGGTCCGCCCCTTTGGTTTCTACCGATAGCAATCTAACGATGTAACATGGGCTGTTGATTTGCGCGCACGATCTATGGTCCACGTTTAATTGCTGATCGTAGTTGCAACTTCCCTATTTTCTTCACCGATACCGTTGATTTTCCTCCGCCAATTGAGACCCACCGATCCAATCATCGACGATCACTGATCGGCAGTGTCTAGCGCCGATTGCCACTACCTGCAACCACCACTTTGTGATTTCCTTCTTAGATCTGAGCCGTTGATTGGCCAAATCTAACAGAAGCTATGTGTTTTTGAGTTTTAAGCCTGCGATAAGGGTTTTTCATGGTTTTTGAAGTGTTTTAGCCTCCCGATATTTCATTTTTTCCCTTCCAAGGGCTCTCCTCCCTCGCTTGTTTCGATCTTTGGATGATCTTAAGCACTTTTGAAGACTTAGGGAGTGTTATGGAGCATATTTGGATCCATTTGCATGATTTTAAGCAAACTTTGGAGACTTTGGGAGTGTTTTGGATCCATTTTTGGGCCAAATGCCAACAAAGCTAACAGGTACAATCAAACTCGAGTTTATATGAACACAACTTTGACTCACCAATTTTTGGACTGATAATCCACACCCCTGCTCCAACTCCTTCTCTACTTGTTTCCCCATCAAAATTCATGGTCCAAACTTGATGTTTCTTCCTTGCTTTGTCATTTATTTCAACTTTGAAATTTGCAGATTTTTTGAGGGTAGGTTGGCTAATCTGTCTCTCTTTTTCATTGCTATACCGCCCTTATTTTTTAAGGTTGTCTACTTCAAAAATTTGTTTTGCAGATGTCTCTTTATCCTTACCCAAAACATCAAACCTCATCTCTATGTCTTCCTTCTTTTTGACATCCAATTTACTTTGGTTGTCATGCCCTAATTCCTCATGCAAATTTATTTATTTTTTGAGTGTTGTCCCCCTCTTCTTCAATCTCTGAAACAAGACCTTCACCAACGGGACAACTTGAATTGAACAAAACAAATGAATCTACATCAGAATGGACATCATAGACCAAATGGTTAATTGGGTTGTCCTTACTGCTGATCATATACTACATGAGAGGCTCTCTGTATAACCTTCTCATCTGTCATCCAAAAACTAGAATTGTAATGTATGACATGTAAGTTTGTAATGCTCCATTCAGTTTTTCCATCTAGGATCTAGACAACAACATACCATACCTGGGAGGTATGTCTTCTACAACAATGTCCATCACCATGAATTTTTAAGGAATCTGAGTCAGGGATATTTCTAAGTCTTTAATTAGGCATAGACATTTCACCTTACTAGAATCAAATAAATAAAGGTCCTTGTATGGTCATGTAGTGTCTAATCCCAACCTCTCCATAATCACCTTTGGCATTAAATTATGTGATGCCCTAGAGTCCAACATAACATTGTGTAGGATTTGTTTATGTACATTCAAACTAAAGATGTTTTATCCTTTGCTTTATCCTCAATTTTTGGCCCAAATATGATAGATGGATGATCATCCACTCTATTAATTGTATCAGAGGTTTTGTCTACTTTAAGTGCCTTTAAAATATGAAACCTATATTAAACATTTCTCACTAATTCACCAAGAGGAATAGAAGTCTTCAATTTAGAAACTTCAACCTCAAGATTAAACAGACTTGTTACCTTTTTAGTCTCCTTGTGAACATCATCCTTCTTTTCTGCACCTTCTTTGTCTTCAGGTATGATATATTTCCGCTGCAAAATAGTGACAGGAGGCTCCTTCATTTGGGAACTTTTGCTAGGAATATCTTTCTTCTTAGCACTTGTACTAGGGAGGATCTTTTTAACACCATTTGTAGGAACTTATTTCCTTGCTGCATCCTTATTTTCTGCATTACCTCCCACGATCCTATTTCTCAAATTATATTGTCGCTGCACTTGCATTATAACATTTTGAAAACCATTTCTATATTCCTCTGATTCAATCATTAATGCATAATTTTGGGATTTGAACAATAATAGTTCTTCATCTTCCGCTTCAAAATTTTCAAGCTGCTCATATTCTTGATCCTCTTTGGTCAAATAAACCTCCTGCTGCCCATCACCAAAAAATAAAATATGATCTTTAGGAGTTTTCTCATCTTCTTCATCTTGATATTGAGCAAAATTTTGTTGGAACAGTGGTATTATTTGTTGTTGTTATTTTTATAGACCTTTCTGTTCCCGAGGTTTGATAGGAAACTATGGTTGCCTTTGGAAACCAAGATTCCTTAGTTGTGGACCAATCTGGGTTTCTCACACTGTTGTCTGGACAAGCAGGAAGATTTTCTCCATCATCTTCTTCATTGTCTTGACCAATCTTTTGAATTTAGCATCTAAGGAAGTGGCAGGATCCTCCTTTATGATGACTCTCTTCTCATATTTCAGCTTAGACTTTAGGCTAATAGATTAGCCTTGACATTGACTGCATTATTTTGCATGTCCTCCAATGTTGCCAGATTTCTTTCTCTAAGCTGATAAGGCATTTCAGGGTCAAAAGCATCCAGATAATGCAGTAAGGCCAGCCCAGGAGGAGGCTTAATCTCTGCAGGAATTGAATTGTACAGTTTGTTGAACCTTGTAGAAAATTCTTGAACAGATTCTCCAGGTCCTGTTTTCAAGTTGTTGTACTCAGCCAAGATCTGCAAAGGGTTCTTCTTTTCACCCCACCTTGCAAGGAAAGCATCTTCTAACTCCTAATAATTTTCAAAGGCTCCCGAGAGAGAACTCCTGAACCATTTCTTGACATCATGGGAGAAACGCTGAGAAAATAATCTGATTTTAACATCATCATGGTCTACTTCCTCCAAATCCACAAAATCACTGACCTTGTCAACATACTTCTTAGCAGTGATTTCTCCCATGCCATCATACTATTAAAGCCTTTGTCCATAGTTGAGAGGTAAATCATGAAGTTGAGCAGGCAAAACCAAAGGATCATACCTTTTTGCCATAACTACTACTTGAGTAGTTTGGTGACTAAGTAGTGTAACAACAATAGTAGAGGATGGAAGAACTAAGTGACTGAAAGTTGAAACTGAGGATGAAGGCTTTTGAACTAAAGTCAAAATAGAGCTAGTAGTGAAAACAAATTGAATAGGGATATTTCCCTGAGATAGGACTATGTTTTTAGTAGCTTTCTGAAGTTTGTCAACTAGACCCTTGAGTTTACTGAACTTCTAGATGATATTCTAACTAAACTCAATTCTTGGGGATGATACATAAGAACTTAAATTGTATGAATCTGTTATAATTTCATGGATACTAGAAAAATACCTTGTTATAAACAATGGGATTTCTGAAAAAATTTCGAGTGAGGAAGCAAATTTCCTGATAAGACAATAACTAGCTTGACTTTCCAACAATGCTTGATCTAAAAATACTGATTCACCCCCCTCTCAGTATTATTTCCAACAATTGGTATCAAAGCAAGTCCTTCAGAAGAAGATTGATCGCTTGAAGGGAGATCCATCATCATGAGTAATCAAGAAAGCGTGGGATCCATCAGACCGCCAATCTTTGATGGGAGAAACTTTGTTTATTGGAAGATAAGAACCACAACCTATCTACAATCACTTGGAATGGATGTCTGGGAAATCGTGGAAGGAGGATATACATTTCCATCAGCAATTCCTATGGATACGGTAGACAAAAAGCAATATGAAACCAATTCCAGGGCTGTCAATACATTATTGGGAAGTTTGTCACAATCAAATTTTGTCAAAGTTATGCAGCTCAAATCAGCCAAGGAAATATGGGACAAAATCATTCTGAGCTACGAAGGAGACTCTCAGGTAAAACGTGTTAAACTTCAAACTCTCAGAATTCAATATGAAACTCTGAAGATGCACAATGATGAAAGTATAGCTAGTTACTTCTTACGAATAGATGAGGTTGTCAATTGAATGAAGAATCTGGGTGAAGATATAAGGGAAGTTACCTTAGTTGAGAAAGTTTTAAGATCCTTGTCTGCTAAATTTGAATCGAAAGTGTCTGCCATAGAAGAAAAACAACATCTGCAGACTATCACTATGACACAACTTCACATAATCTTAACTACCTTTGAGATGAGAAAAGGAGGTCCATCAGATATGAGAGAAGCTGCATTCAAAGCTTCAACAAAAGGAAAGGAAGAACTCAATGAATTAGGACATATTTCAGAAGAAGAAGATGAAGTAAACTTTGTCAAGAAGCTTCAACGGGGTTCCAGAAGATTTAATGGTAGACCTCCCTTCAAATGTTTTGCCTGTGGTAGAGTTGGTCATTATGCTGCCAAATGTCCTCATAAAGATAAATCTGATAAAGGGAAGGAATAAGCAAAATGGTTTAGAAAACAAGTTGTAAGTAAAAAGAGGTACTATACTCATGAACATAGCGATGGACATGAACAAGAAGGATGAGATTATCTCGAAGAATCAAGGACCGAGCAAAACTCATTCAGAAAATGATGAAGATGAAAATAGTAATGACTATAGACTTCTAATGGCTTATGACAATGATAATTTGTAGTGTCCTATCTAGGGTGCTAGATTAGGCTATATTTATTATCGACCAGGATAAGTAAACTTCAAGGCATGCGTCTACAGTCTATAGACATAAAGGATTCCTAACTAAGTGTTCATGATGGTAGGTTACAGAACTTCTTTACGGAAGGTTGAGGTATGCTCCCTATCACCTGGACACTCAGGTCACTCAATTTATCTACCTATTCTAAAAAACACTGTGCATTACTTAAACCAAGATTTCAATCCCCTTACGAGGATGCTGTGCATAAAACCCCTGTTCAGTGAACACTCAGCATTCAATGTTTATCATTCATGAAAGATTTAAACATACTGAAATCACAAGCACACTTAAAATTCAAATACATGAGAAACAGGGTTCATGAAGATGCTTTTAAAAATAACGAAAGATCAGATCCCTTACAGGATATAGTTCAACGATCTCAACGATGAATCCTTCAAGCCACCATCATAAACTTCACTCATACGAATTGCTAATTAAATCAACGAAATCATAAACCAAACTCTAATCACTGTGCATACAGAATTTGCTAATAAAATAAAATGACAGTATACCCTTTCCACGCAGGGCCCATCCGCGTTTCAAAGGTATACTGGACTGCGCTCAAGCAACTAGAGAATCAACGCAATAACAAAATCGTGACTGCAACTGAGTTCTGGTATTAAGTTCAAAAGCTCTGTTTTTCAAAACGATACACAGATAACAACTAACCAACAACACATAAATGTGTTTACATATGTCTTTTAAAAAACTAACACCGTTTACATTTTGGAATGAATGTACATTCGTTATGAAGATGTTGCTGCTTTTGTTATGGAATAGTTTTTAAGTTATTTCCATTCTGAACCGATTTCAAAAAGGAACAAAACTAAATCGGTTTAGAACCTTATGTTGTTGCTGCTTTTGTCGCCAACATGCTGTGCTTTGACCATCATTGACAGCACATTCAGGAGTGTTGGTTCTGCTGTAGGATAGGTGTTCGTCCATGCTTGTACATTCTATTTTTCATCCCTACCCTTTGCTTTAGCTTCACTGTCATGCCATATGTCAAACAATAAACCAAGTACAGGATGTTGTAACTTCCTGTAGTCTTTTTTATCAAAAATCCCTATTTCTTTAACATAAAACTCATAAATCAATTTTAATGCATCTAACAACTATAATAATGTTAACTAATCAATTTCAAGGGGTCTAAGAGATGTATGAAGGAAAAAGGTAGGTGAACGATGTGTTTCAAGAGGAAAAACGAGGTCATGGAATGGTACCAACATCTCTCCCCGACTTAATGAATTAGCATGACCTCATGCTAACCCCGATGTGCTTCCTCTAAACTCTGTCCCTGCCTGTACCTCTACTGCCTTCAACAATGTATCCACATTCTTCTTCACCTGGGCATCCTTCTGACCATCGAGCTCATGCTTTAAAATTTTGTACTTTTCCTTGAGGGCCTTCTTTTGGTTGTACCATTTAGTGGCCCACTTACAAATATCTGTTTGTTCAGCTTCAAGTTCATTGATTCGTTCCCTTAACTTCTCATTTTTCTGTTGAGTTTCTTTACTCTGTGCTCTTAGCAATTCATTTTCTTTCTTGATAACTTTTTCTAGCATATTGGCCTCCATTAGTTCTTCCTTTAACTTCTCAATTTGCTTCTCCAGTTTCTTCTGTTTCTTAATGGCAGGTTGTGAATCTTTTTCTTGCCTGTTATTGCTTTCAACCTCCATCTCAGCTCCTGGTCCAGGTTGTGAGTGGGCACTACTCTCAATATCCATTGGTATAGGTGCATTTGATTCAGGTTGGTCTTCTTGTAGCTAGGCCTTTGATGCTCTCCTGGTTCTTCTTGTATAGGTGGTAAAAATTTTATCTTGCTCTGCTTCCTGAGCATCCTCTTTTCTCATTTTCCTTGTCCTCACGCTGCTAACAAGTGGAGGTACCTTGCTTGCTTTGTGTATAGGAATCTCTTCATCGATATCATTCATAAATCCTGAGTTCTCTTGTGGTTCTTCCTTGTCTTCTTCATCTTTAATTTGGTTGGCAGCCAAGAATTCCTTCCACGTATTCCCTCTTCTCTGTAACTCATACTCAATAAGAATTTTAACTAGCCCAAAGTGATATAAGCTCTTGTCTTCGTTACCTTTCTGCTTTTGGATGGTCTTCGACATTTTGGTTAGGCTTTGCAAGAGGAAGTATGGCAGACTGATAACACACTGCCCTTTCAAATGTAACAATAATTTGATATGGTACAAGTAAACAATATTGTAGCGGCCTTCACAAGTTACAAATTTTTGGATGATATAGACCATCTCGTCCCAGGGATGCACCAGCGAGCTCCTTGGGACGCCTTTCTTCCAATTGACGGATGAAACCCTTGATCTGGACATAAATTGAGTCCATGACTTCTCTTTAAATTGCTTTGTCTTGAAGTACTTCTCCCCTTCTGGGCTGATCCCTAGGGACTGGGCTATGGTGTCTTTCGACACCCTGAATGAAAAATTACCTATCAGAGCTTTCTCTCCTTTGAATGTAAAAGCGAATTGTTTGGTGACCTCTTCATTACTTCCAAGAAATTTCTCTAAAAAGGGCAGCCACTGTATTTCTTTAAGAATTGAAATGCAATCTTCGTGATACTGGGAACTGTCGAATATGCTTGGTTCGACCCTATTGGTCATTTTGGCAGAGAGTTGTGCTCTAACACTTCTTTGTTTATGTTTTGCAAATTCAACAAAGAAGTTTTGATTTGTTACCTTTTGTCTTCCGCCCCAACACTGCTGACCTGGTGGCGTCCTTGGCTCTTTAACACTAGCTCCTTTAGTAACCCAAGCGATGCTCGATTGACTGTCTTGTAATTATGGTGGAGGTCGAACCCAAATGACTACATTTTCCTTTCATGGCGCTTGCTACTTTCAGTCCTTACTGTTGAAGTCACAGGATTCGAATGTTAACATAGAATAACTGAGAATGATAATGAAATAACCGACTTGACTTAATTATAGCATATTCATCTTTTGAAACATCATCTTTTGAAACAGAGGAATGGTTGTACTGGTCGTATGGATGCCATCATAGAAGCGCTAGAAGCATATATGAAGTACTGGGATATGATTTCAGGTAGTCGTTTGCATCATTTGGCTTCGTCGGGTGGTTAAATCATAATTCGCCCGTTTCAAACATAATGAACAAGCCCGCATAACATTTGGTTTTCAAACAATTCACCACGTGTCCTACTTCTGTTGGTACCCGGCCAAATAGAAATGTTGGAATGGCTGTAGGGTCTGATTGGTTGGTAACAGAGATTGAAAAGGTGATATGAGAGGGGATAACAAAATCATATAAGTATGAGATAGGTTGGAGTATTGGAAGATGATAGGGATTAACAATAGGATAAGGAGTGATAGGTATGGAGGTGTCTCTGAAATTGATCATAACAGTCACAGTTATTAAATTTAACATTAAAAGTTAATATAAGAATTTAAATGTTAAGAATAAGGAATACATTACACTTTTGTTGGTTGTTCAAGTGTTGCATTGGCATGCTAGGTAGGACTAGTCTCTTTTGACTACTCTTTGTTGTTCATAACAGGTCCCCCTGGAATAGATTCGACTGCAACAGGTCCCTCTGAGATCTGGAAAATGTTGATGCAGCTTCTTTGAAATCCGGAAAAGAACTATATGTATACAGGTTCCTTGATCTTTGGTATTTGATGAAGTCTTGGTGACCAACAACCTGTGGATCCTTGTTGAAACTTGATGAAGCTTTGTTGAAGTAATCTTGAAGTAACAATCTCTTAACAGGTCCCTCTTATATGTCTTGAATAGGTCCCATTGCTGCTGGTGTTGGTAACATGGTCTTCTGGATAGAACAGATCCCCCTGCATAATGTTTTTAACCAGGGCCCTCTGAGATAAAACAATGACAAAACAACTTCTTTATTGAAATCTGGAGTGCTGAAACAAAATTCTTTGGAAATTTACAGTGAGGAGATGAGATAAGAAATCTTTGAAAATTTACAATGAGGAGATAAGAAAACAAAATGCTGATGCTTCTCCCCCCCACTAAAGTTTTGACTTGTCCTCAAGTCATTATTCAGTTGATGAATCAAACAGGAAACAAAAGAAAATGAATTCTTACCCGCCAACGAATTGGTTTTCAAGTAAGAATTCTGGGTTAGAGTGTGCCAGAGTCTGGTTTTCACATCTAACCCATTTTTATTATTTTTTTGTTGTGTTTTTTTTTTTTTTTTAGATTTTGTTTTTGTTTTTTTTTTTTTTTTTAATTTCTTTTGAATTTATAAATTGAAATGAAATGAACTAAGGCAGAGATACTGCAGCTGGAGGCTACAGTATCTCAACCTCTCTTTGTTGAGATACTGTTTGGAGAAAATTTTGCTTGCTGATGGGCTTAGTGTAAAGTTTCAGGCGATGACCATTGACAGTAAAGGAATGACCTTCTCCATCAATAGTTTTGAGCTTGACTGAACCATTGTCGTAAGCCTGAATAATTTGGTATGGGCCCATCCAATGTGTGGTAAACTTGGCTTTATGATCTTTGAATTTAGAGTCAAAAAGTAAAGCCCAGTCTCCTTCCTTGAACTGTTTCTTCTTGATATGTGCATCATGCCACTGCTTCCTTTGTTTTTGCATGAGGATTGTTGTTTCCTCTGCTTGCTGCCTCATTTCATCCAGCTAGTTCAACTGCTGAATTCTTTCTTGTTGTGCTTGGTTCAGGTCAATTTGCAAATCTGCAGCCAGTTTAAAAGTATGTATTTGAAATTCAATAGGAAGCATTGCCTCTTTGCCATACACCAACTGGTATGGTGTAAATCCTGTAGTATTCTTCCACATAATTCTATAAGCCCAGAGTGCATATTTGAGCTTCTCTTCCCAATTCTTTCTGTTCATTGCCATAGTTTTAGCGATGATCCCTTCCAAAGTTTTGTTTTTGGATTCCACCTGCCCATTGGCCTGTGGATGGTAAGGTGTACTTCTTATGTGCTTGATTTGGTATTTTTCTGTGATGTCCTTCACTAAATTTGAAGTAAATTGAGTACCTTGATCAGTCACTATTTCCCTTGGTACTCCATACCTTACAAAAATCTCTTCAAAAAGGAAGTTTACCACTGTTTGTTCGGTGGCTCTAACTAGTGCTTTTGCTTCAGCCCTTTTTGTTACGTAATCAGTACATACTAAGATGTACTTCTTACCATTGGAGGTTGGGTTAATGGGTCCTATAAAATCTAGAGCCCATTTTTCAAATGGCTCTAGGTGAACTTGGGGATGAAGTGGCATCTCATCTGTAGCTGTTGGCCTGCCCATTCTTTGGTAGCTATCACAACTCTTCACATACTTCTTGGAATCCTTAAAAATGGATGGCCAGTAGTATCCAAGACTAAGAATTTTGAATGTTGTTCGCTTAGCTGCAAAATGCCCACCACATGGTTCATCATGGAAAGATTTTAAAATGTCAATTATCTCATCATTTCTTACACATCGTCTAATAATCATATCATAACCAGTGTAAAATAAATCGCCATTAATCCATGAGTATCGAGCACTTTGTTTGACTAGTCTCTTCTTTTCCTTTGGAGTAAAGTATGGAGGTGTCCTTCCTGTAGACAAATAATTGGCCAAGTCAGCATACCAAGGATTCACAATGGAAATTGAAAATAAATTTTCATCTGGGAAAGAATCTTCAACCGGAACAGTCTCACCTGGATTTTGCAGTCTAGAAAGAAAATCTGCCACCTGATTCTCTTTACCTGGTCTATCTAACACTGTGACGTTAAATTCCTGTAACAATAATAACCATCTGGTAACTTTGCCACTAGTTATTGGTTTATTCATTAAATGTCTAATGGCAGAATGGTCAGTATGTACAAAGACTTCATAACCAGTTATATAATGTCAGAATTTATTCACAGCATATATGATGGCAAGTGTTTCCTTTTCTGTGACTGTGTAGTTTAATTCTATAGGTGTTAGATTTTTGCTAATGAAATAAATGGCATAATTACAAGATTCCTCTTTTTTGCCTAATGAGGCACCTACTGCAGTGTCAGATGCATCTGTAAAGATATGAAATGGTAGGCTCCAGTTAGGCCCTCTTAAGACTGGTGCGGTTGATAACTTCTTTTTGAGTGCTTCAAATGCTTGCTGGCAGTTCTCATTCTAGTTGAAAAGTACATCTTTTGTTAGAAGATTAAACAAAGGTAAAAATTTTGGGCTAAAATCACATCTACAGCATGATATTGGTCGTTTCTCAAATTTTCGGAAATATCAGGTTGAGAAAGGAACAATTCTACCAAATCATTATTATTGTGTTCTTGGAAATCATAGATTTGGTCGATGCTAAAAACAAATTGTACTTCTTCTTTATCATTGTATTTATCATCAAGACATAAATTGTGTGTTACTGCTGGTGATTGTGCCGATGGATAAAGAGTGAGTTGTTTTCTTTCAGTTCCTCTTGAAATGATCATGTTGCCTGATCGACATCCTATGAATGCATCAGCAGTCGCTAACCATGGTCTACCAAGGATGATAGGGTGCCCTCCTAAATTGGATTTTGGTTGAAGAACTAAGAAGTCCACTGGATATTCCCAAGAGTCTAGTGAAACAATTATGTCCTCCAAAATCCCTTCAGGAATCACTTTAGATCTATCAGCTAGTTCTAGAACAATCGTTGTGTGTTGCAAATTTATGAGCTGGAGTGTTCTCATGGTTTCAAGAGTCATGACATTTATTGTGGCCCCAAGATCTATTAAAGTGTTTGGAATATGTACGTTGTTAATGATTGTAGTAACTCTGGGGATACCAGGATCAACATACTTTTCCATTGAGATGGTATTTGTCATAAGGCCAGCTAAACGTCCTATAACATGAATGGTTTGTGGATCAATCCTTTTCCTAGTGGGCTTCTTAAGGCACATTTCTTTGATTGCTTTAATATATATGGGAATGTCTTTTATGGCTTGCAGTAGTGGAATTTTTATATAGACATTCTTGAGCTCATCTAAAACATCAAACTGTGGTATAGACATTGGAAGTTTCATTTGGACCAATCGGTCTGGAAAAGGTGGATGCAATGGTTGCATTTGCTTATCTTTGGTATCATCGTTCAGTTTTCTTTGATTTGTCATTTCGTTTTCAATTTCTGTGTTTTCTTCTTGTTTATCAGTTGTTGGAGAATCTTTGTGGAGTACCTTACCAGACCTCAAGTTGATATTTTGCAAGGGTAGTGTGGGATATGAGATTCCCTCTTCTACATTGTAGGCTGGCCTCTCTGCTCTGTTATTTGGATTTGGGACAGTTTGAGCAGGAATTTGAGTAGGTCTCGGAGGTTGTGAGTTAGATGGAAATTGCAGTTGTGGTGGATTTATTGGTGGAGGAGCAGGCAATGCTTGTTGAGTAGGTTGAGGTTGGTAAACAACTTGCTGCTGAGGATACTGCTGAAATGGTTGAGGATGTGATGAGTATGGCTGATGATATTGTTGATATGGCTGCGAATATGGTTGGTATGATTAAGGATATGTATGATATGATTGAGAGTATTGTTGAGATGGTCTCCATTGTTGCTGTGGGTGATTTTGGTGCTGCCATGGCATGGGTACATTCCATGAATTCTGAGCATACATTTGATCATTTACAGGAAATTGCAAATTTTGATTTGGAAACATACCTTGAGGTGTTGGTCTTGGCTGCCATGGTCTCTTTGTGCCCATGTAATACACATTTTCCATCTCTGAATTAGCTGCCATATTAGAGTTCTGCAAAACCTTAACTTTAGGACAATTAAATATATCATGATTTTCAGTACAGAAGGCACAAACTTGGATGTTTTCTAATGGGCAGTGTTTTAAGGCATGTTTCTTCCGGCATTTTGGGCAGAAGATAGCCATTATCTGATCTTCATCTTCTTGTTTTTTCTTAGCTTTTAGAGTGTCAATTTGATTCCCTAAGGTGCTTAACAAATCTGTTTTAAATTCTTCTAACAGATTCCCTATTTCAGCGCTTGTGACACTTGCTAAAGCAGATTTTGTGACTTTGGATGACAAGGTTCTTTTTCCAATTTTAGCTTTTCTCCTTGAATACTTTTCGCATAATTCAGCGATTTCTTCAAAAGGTAAGGTAGAAATGTCACCTTTTCCCATCAGATTAAGATCATCCATGTATTCCTCTTGGATGCCTTTCAAGAATATTGTGCGAATCAAAGCAACAGGCATAGTTCGGTGTTTGGATTTTTGTAAATTGTAGACAAACCGTTCTAAGTATTCCTCTAAGGTTTCATCCTCTTGTTGGTTCATTCTAAAGATATCATCTTTGGAATCTTTGGATCTACAATAAGGTTGATATTTCTTTAGAAATATTCTTCTCATGTCATCCCAATCAATTATCGCATGCTCACCAAGCCCCATGAACCATCTTAAGGCTGATGCCTTTAATGTCGCTGGGAAGAGTCTAAGCCAATGGGCATCATCTGCGTAACCATATGTTTGACATACAATGTCAAACTCGAACAAGAATGAGTCTGGGTCTTCTGAAGCCATACCATAAAAGTTTGGTAGCACGGATGGAGGTATGTTTTTCATTTTGATCTCATCATCTTCTTGTGGTTCTTGAATAGGAAACTTAAAGGTTGAATCTTCTTCATCTCTTCATCCTTGATTTGGTACTGATCCATCTCCTTCCTCAGCCATTTTAATAGGTTCCTCTGTGTTAGTGTCACTTGTTTCAAAGAGAAGATTAAAGAAAGATTGTTCGGTCACTTTGCTACTATCTCCTTGTGTAGAGGATCTAGGAACGTGTTTCTTCTGTGATTTGTGTGCTAATAAATTTTGCCTTTCGATGAGAGTAAGTCTTTGCCCTGACTTTTGTTTATCCTCTAATGCTTGTATGGTGACTTCCTCAACTGGTGTTGTATTTCCTAAAGAGTCTGCTCCTGATGATAGGTTAGTTTTTGGATGGGGGGTTTTTATGAATCTACCTTGATTATCTCTAGATCTAGGCATAAGTGAACATGATTTCTAAATCTATGTTTTTGCTTGTTTTTGTTTATAAATTTTTTCAAATCCTTTAACTATGCCTCCCCGGCAACGGCGCCAAAATGTAGTGTCCTATCTAGGGTGCTAGATTAGGCTATATTTATTATCGACCAGGATAAGTAAACTTCAAGGCATGCGTCTACAATCTATAGACATAAAGGATTCCTAACTAAGTGTTCATGATGGTAGGTTACAAAACTTCTTTACGGAAGGTTGAGGTATGCTCCCTATCACCTGGACACTCAGGTCACTCAATTCATCTACCTATTCTAAAAAAAACACTGTGCATTACTTAAACCAAGATTTCAATCCCCTTACGAGGATTCTGTGCATATAACCCCTATTCAGTGAACACTCAGCATTCAATGTTTATCATTCATGAAAGATTGAAACATACTGAAATCATAAGCACACTTAAAATTCAAATACATGAGAAACAGGGTTCATGAAGATGCTTTTAAAAATAACGAAAGATCAGATCCCTTACAGGATACAGTTCAACGATCTCAGCGATGAATCCTTCAAGCCACCATCATAAAATTCACTCATACGAATTGCTAATTAAATCAACGAAAGCATAAACCAAACTCTAATCACTGTGCATACAGAAGTTGCTAATAAAATAAAATGACAGTATACTCGTTCCACGCAGGGCCCGTCCGCGTTTCAAAGGTATACTGGACTGCGCTCAAGCAACTATAGAATCAACGCAATAACAAAATCGTGACTGCAACTGAGTTCTGGTATTAAGTTCAAAAGCCCTGTTTTTCAAAACGATACACAGATAACAACTAACCAACAACACATAAATGTGTTTACATATGTCTTTTAAAAAACTAACACCGTTTACATTTTGGAATGAATGTACATTCGTTATGCCGTTGTTGCCACTTTTGTTATGGAATAGTTTTTAAGTTGTTTCCATTCTGAACCGATTTCAAAAAGGAACAAAACTAAATCGGTTTAGAACCCTATGTTGTTGCTGCTTTTGTCACCAACATGCTGTGCTTTGACCATCATTGGTCGCGCATTCAGGAGTGTTGGTTCTACTGTAGGATAGGTGTTCGTCCATGTTTGTACATTATATTTTTCATCCCTACCCTTTGCTTTAGCTTAGCTGTCATGCCATATGTCAAACAATAAACCAATTACAGGATGTTGTAACTTCCTGTAGTCTTTTTATAAAAAATCCCTAATTATTTAACATAAAAATCATAAATCAATTTTAATGCATCTAACAACTATAATACTGTTAACTAATCAATTTCAAGGGGTCTAAGAGATGTATGAAGGAAAAAGGTAGGCGAAAGATGTGTTTCAAGAGGAAAAAGGAGGTCATGGAATGGTACCAACATAATGTTTGGGATGCTTTAAAGGAAGATGACATTCATGAAGAAATCTCTAAACTCAAAATCTATTTAGAAGAAAAGAATATGATTATAGATACCTTGACATACCAACTTGCTGAAAAAGAAAAACACAATGAAAAACTAGAATGTGAAATTGTGGGTCTAAGAAAGGATCTTGAGAAAGCAAAATCTCTCAATCTTAGATTTGCTAAAGGATCAGAAACCTTAAATGAAATTATCAAAGTGCAATGTTATCCTCTGATAAAGACAGGTCTTGGATATACTGAAGAAGCATCTCAATCACAGAAGTCGTCAACTTCCACTAAAAGCTATCTAAATGCAGCAAATAACAGTGAACCATATGACAATTGTCAGCAAAGGCATAAAGCAGATCACCAGGTAAATCAGACTCAATTTGCTTCAAGGATGAATAGAAGCCACAACCAACCTCAGGTAAACCATACTTAATTTTCTCCAAAGATGAATATCAATAGAAACTACAATCACCAGGTCAATAGATTCAATAATGGAAGGAACTTCTTTAATGGTCAATGTTTCTCATGTCATAATTTTGGACACAAAGTTGTTCAATGTTTTGCTTACAAAACCATCATGACTAGAGAAGAACGAAGTCAAAGGAATGTGACAGGGATCAAGAAAAGTCCCTATAATAACTTTTCTCTTCTTGAAAATGAAATAGAATGCTCAATCTGTAACAACTTTGGCCATGAAGAAACTGAATGCAGGAGAAAATTTCGGGAAACATCTCAAAAGGAGCAAAATTCATCAAATCCCAAGATATGGAAAAGGAAAGAAATTCAAACAGAAAGATGTGGTATAGCCTTGTATGCAGAAGGACAAGAAAATCAGTGGTACATCGACAGTTGATGCTCAAAACACATGACAGGTGACAAAGAAAAACTTCACTCATATAATGCCTTCGAAAAGGAAAAGAATGTCTCATTTGGAAATGACACTCTTGTTGTCATAAAAGGTAAAGGCTCTATTTTCTTAAAAGAAAAGGTTAAAGTTGGGAATGTTATGTATGTAGACGGTCTAAAGCATAACCTGTTGAGTGTCAGTCAAATGTGTGATCAAGGAAATGAAGTGTTGTTTCGATCAAACGGATGTGTTGTTCATGAGCTTGATACAGTAGAAACCATGATCAAAGGTACAAGAACTCCAAATAACTTGTACATACTCAAGGGAGGACACAAACAGTGCTATCTAAGCAAAAATATGAAAATTTGCTATGGCATAAAAGATTGGGACATCTAAGCTTTTCTCAAATAAGAAAAGCATGCAGATTCCAGGCTGTTCGTGATCTTCCAGATATCAGCATTCCTAAAAACACAATTTGCAAACCATGTCAATTCGGTAACCAAAACAGATCTCACTTCATTGAAAAGGAAGGGTCAACGAGTAAGCCTCTTGAAATTGTTCATACTGATTTATGTGGACCATCAAGGAAAAGGTCATGTCATGGAGAAGAACACTTTATTTTGTTCATTGATGATTTTTCCAGATTGTGTTGGATAGGTCTTCTAAAGCATAAAGATGAAGCATTTGAAAAGTTCAAAGCCTTCAAAGCCTTGGTTGAAAATGAATCAGATCATAAAATCAAATGCCTCAGATCTGATCAAGGAGGGGAATGTACCTCAGATGAATTCTTTGACTTTTGTGAACGACATGGAATAAAAAGTCAGTTCTCCACCGCAAGGACTCCTCAGCAAAAGGAAGTGATAGAAAGAATGGAAAGAACTATTCAACAAATGGTTCAAGCTATGCTAGATGAATCTAGAAATCCTGCAACCTTCTGGGGTGATGCTGCATTCGCCGCTGTAACTACTCTCAACCAAGCATATGTTCGGGTAAACAGCACTCAAACTCCACATGAACTTTGGTATGGTAAGACTCCTACGGTAAAATACTTTAAAGTTTTTGGAAGCAAATGTTATATCAAAAGGACTGATGAAAAAATTGGTAAGTTTGAGCCTAGAGCAGATGAAGGTATTCTTCTTGGTTACTCTTCCCAAAGTAAAGGATATAAATGTTATAATAAAATACTTGGGAAAATTATTGAAAGTATTGATGTTGTAGTTGATGAAGCATGAAAAAATCCAAAATAGATAAAAACCAAAGATTATGACAATGAAGAAGATGGGGATTATTTTCCCACATCAAATCACAATGGTTCTAAAGAAGAAACCAATGAATCACCAGAAGAAGAGATAACGGTAGAAGAAAAGACTCTATCCAGGTATGTTCAGAAAAATCATCCAAAAACTCAAATTATAAGGGAAAAAGAGGTAGGTGTATAGACCAGAAGAACTATTACAGAATCCTTAAGCTATCTTGCATTACTCTCCTCCACCGAACCTCAAACTGTAAATGAAACATGCAAAGATGAATGTTGGGTCAAGGCCAAGAATGAAGAACTTAAGCAAATTGAAAAGAATAATACTTGGGAATTAGTTCCTAGACCTCACGATAAAAATATTATAGGAACTAAATGGATATTCAAAAACAAGCTGAATGAAATTGGAGAAGTCATTAGAAACAAGGCCAAACTGGTTTGTAAAGGGTATGCTCAACAAGAAGGTATAGATTTTGAAGAAACTTTTGCGCCTGTTGCTAGACTTGAAGCCATAAGGATCTTTCTTGCTATTTCTAGCTTTCATAAATTCAAAGTATACCAAATGGATGTAAATCTGCTTTCCTTAATGGAGATTTAGAAGAAGAAGTTTATATTGAACAACCAAAAGGATTCATTCTTGGAAATGATGAAAAATTTGTATGCAGACTCAAAAAGGCTCTCTATGGTCTGAAACAGGCTCCAAGGACCTGGTATTACCGTCTTGACAAATATCTACATCAACAAGGTTTTTCAAAAGGTTCAGTGGATAACAATCTATATACAAAGATTGACACTAATAAATTGCTAATTATTGTTGTCTATGTTGATGATATCATTTTTGGTAGCAATGAAGAATCCATGAGTCAGAATTTTGCTTCAGTAATGTAGCAAGAATTTGAAATGTCCTTGTTTGGTGAACTTACCTATTTTCTTGGTCTACAAGTTCAACATAATAAAGATTGTATTTTTATTTCACAAACCAAATATCTCAAATAGATCTTTAAAAAGTATGGCATGGAAGATTCTAAACATGTATGTACCCCAATGATAACAAGATGAAGTCTCAACTCAAATAATGAATCAGCAATAGTACATCAACCAACTTACAGATCCATGATTGGCAGTTTGCTTTATCTAATAGGTACCTGACTTGACATCATGCATGCAGTAGGAATAGTTGGAAGATTCCAAGCAAATCCAAAGGAATCACACCTTCAGGCAGTCAAAAGAATTTTCAAATATCTTCAAGGAACACAGAACTTTGGTTTATGGTATCCTAGAGATATAGATCTCACTCTTCATGCATATACAGATGCAGATTATGTAGGAAGTGTTGACGACAGAAAAATCTCTAGTGGTGGTGCATTCTATATGGGTTCCAGGTTAGTGTCTTGTTTCAGCAAGAAACAAAGCTCAATTGCGCTATCTACAGCTAAAGCAGAATATGTTGCTGTTGCATCTTACTGCACACAACTACTTTGGATGATGCAAACCTTGCAAGACATTCAAATCACATGCACTCCACCCATCTCCATTCTATGTGATAATACAAGTGCCATCAGTATCTCAAAGAATCTAGTCATGCACTCCAAGACCAAGCAAATACCCATCAAATACCATTTTCTACATGAACAAGTGCTTGAACAAAAAGTCAAATTGGAGTATGTTCCCTCCAAAGAACAGGTTGCTAATATATTCACTAAACCACTGCCTAGAGAGACATTTGAATATCTCATAAAAAAGTTGGGAGTAGTTGCTGCATCATCCTGCTATTAAATCAAATTTTTCAGAGGAAGGTGATTATACGCGTGTTTCCTAAAGTGAAGTCGTGCACACATGCGGGTTATTGTGGGTCAAGGAGCGTATATGTTTTTCAGGCAAGAAAAACAGTGGGGCAGGGTTTGATATGGGTGCTCTGACTAATAATGATGATATGCTCTGTTCATTAATTTTATCTTACTAACAAAGATGCCTTGATCTTTGACCTGTTAACAATGCACAAGTAGCACCAGTTCAGGGGAGCATTAGCCTTCACGTACATTCAGCATTGTTGACATTATGGTTGCTGAGTCCAGATACTTATACCATTAGCTGCTCAAGTCATGTAAAAGTCTAGGGTGTGATATGTCTTCTCATACATTTCAATGGGTCCTCTTAGACAAATGATGTAATTTATATCTCTTTTTACATGGGATGGATGATGTAATATTTATTGTCTTTGTCATGTATAAACAATTGGTATATCCCCACTTGGTTGGGTGGATGAATCAAATTTGGTATATCCCCACTTGGTTGGGAGATGGATGTATGTATGAGTCATTGGTGATAGGAGGGTCATTGGTGATGTATGTATAGAGTCATGGAAATCTTTTTGCAAACTTTGCCTGTGCTCAGGGGGAGCATGGACTCAATCATGGGAGCTCAATCATTACATTTCCACATTTCAAAGAAATCAACATGTACTCAGGGGGAGCATGACCCTTTACCCTTGATGTCAAAGGGGGAGAGTGACTTTGTGTTTTTTTTGCCATCAAGTCTAAAGGGGGAGATTGTTGGCATTATGATATAGGTGTTTTCTTTGATGGCAACTCACTCAGATGAAAGATCACAGTACAGCAAGTTAACAGCAAATAATTACAAATCAGACTACACATAATGAAGAAAGACAGGTATACGCAGGTTCACCTTGACCAAGTTGTGTATACACATAGGTTCACTAACCACAAGTAGTGTATACGTACACACGCATTTTCACAGAAGGAAAAGTGTGTATACCTTGGAAAATTAAGTTTTTGGTTCGAGGTTTTTGGTCCATGGTATTTTGATCCATGGTATTGGTCCATGGTATCTGGTCCGAGGTATTGACCCTAAGTATTTGTTCCAAGGTATTGGTCCTAAGTGATTTTGATCCATGGTATTGAGAAATGCCTAAAATTATAAAAGGAGGAGAAGATCATTAGGCCAGGTGTGCAAGTATCAAATATCTGATGAAGTGTGAGATCTAGTATGCAGGTTATTGGCTTATGGTGTTGTGCTTGATCTGAACCAAGGATGAACCTTAGTAGTTGATGAAGGATTAGATCTAATGATGGATCAGGATCTTAAGGCTTGAAATGGATTCTCTTTATGTGGTTTGATCATGTATAGTCTAGATCTGAATACTGGCGCATCTGTTATTCTGTAAATATCATGATCTTGGTATAATTGAAATTTGGAATAGTTGCAGAATTATGAATTAATATTTGCAGATGTATACGCTGGTTGGCTTTGAGAAAAGAACGTATACATGCAGGTTCAACACATGGAAGTAATGTATATCTTATAAAGTATGTTTCAGTTGTTTCTGTTTGCTGCTATAGAGTTCTGGGTTCTAGTTTGGGTTTTGGTTACTGTATTATGGTGACAGTATTCTAACTGATCAGATTGATTGTGATTTAATGATGGGTTGTCAAAGTGATTGATTGATTCGGTTGTGGTTGATTCAAAAAGTGATGATTGAGTCTCAGTGATTGGTTGATGCATATGTATTTGATGATTGAATTGCAATTATGATGTTGTTGATGGATCCAGTTTGAAACTTTATGAAACATGGTCCCTTGAGGAAGAAAGAAGGTCGTAGCCTTTTATAGGTCGACACCTATGTACTAGTAAACATATCGGCTAGTACAAGAGCTAGGGGGTTGTAGCTCCCTTCCAGTAGAAGCTGGAGAACGAGAGAAGGTTGTAGCCTTCTGCAGGTAGAAGCCTGCGTACTAGTATGAGTCTGCACCAGTACAATATTGTAAACAGATTTTCTTATTATTAAAAGAAGACAGAGACGACAATAGCAGGTGGTTTTCACCCACATTGGGTTTCCACCTTATATCATGGTGTTCATGTGTGTTGCTTATGTGTGATGCTTTATTCTACTTTTACTGCACTATCTAATAAATCTCTGATATACTGGTTAAAGTTCAATGCATGATAAATTGGGTAGAACAAAAGTTCTCTGCATATATGCTGGTTTCTTTAAGTACAGTCGTGTATACACGCTAGTTCACTTAGTTGAAGTAGCGTATAAAAGTCTATTTGGGAAATTGAATTATTGATTTGATAATACTGATTCACCCCCCCATCTCAGTATTATTTCCAACACCTTAACATATTAATACATCAAAAAATTAAAACCAAACTTGAGAATAAAAAGGAAATCTTGATCATTTCCTTTTCCTCTTGCTTGATAATTTGCTGCTATAAGCCTTGATGTTGGGAGTCTTGGACTTGGGATCTGGAGTAATGCGGTCCTATTACTTCACAGGTGTTGATAGAGCATGTGTGGCTTTGGATTTAGGATCAAACTTAGGCATTTTCATGAGAGGAGGTATTACAACAGCTCCCTCATATCCCTTCAGCAATTTATGTGCCTCCTCTATATCCTGCCTCATAGTTCTTAGTTGTGCGTTCAGGACCAAGTTTCTAACATAGAAATCTCTACATTGTCTCTGAACTAGCTATGACCACTTGACAAAATGCTTACTCCTGTCAAAATATTTGGATTCCTCTTTGACTTCATGGTCACAGTTTTCTAGAATATGTTGAACAGAATTCTTGTCTTCCATATTTTGTTTCCTGAATTTATTGACCTAGTCTTTTCTTTCTTATAACTCCTCTAGGAACCTTTGATACTCTTTCCATTGATTGAATGGGGGTCCACCAGGGGATTTATCTATTTTTTTCATTTGTTTCACATACTTAAACTTTGATTTAAACACCCTAACTGTTGGCTCAATAGACCCCACCACAACATTCTTAGCTTGTTCAGTAAAGGAAACATGTTTTTTCTTCCCTTTGGCACTTACTGAAGGTGACTCTGTCTTGTCTTCTGGTTGTTTAATGACCTATTTTATGTCTCTGTTTTGCTTCTCTAGAAATTTTATTCTCATCTAGTTTTTAAACAGTGCCTCTCTCATCTTTACTATCCTAGGGTCCTCTTCTTTGCACTGCACAACACCTGTCTCAAGTGGTGCTATTTCCTCCTCATAATCTGATTGTACCATTTTTGGACCCTTGACCTCATCCACTTTGCCACTTACCTGTACATATGTCTGTTTGTCTTCAGAGATTTCCACAATTTCTTAAGGGGATGCCTCTTCCTCGGTTTTCTTAACTCTGTACCTTGTTCTTGGTCTCATCACAAACTCATCTTTAACTGTATCTTCAATTTTGACCTTAAGTCTAGCTTGTTGAGCTGATGTTTCCTATTCTTTTGTTCCTTTGTCTACCTTGTCATTCTCTATGCCTTGCAACTTAGTTTTCTTTCTCAACTTGCCAGCAAATTTCTTGCTTGGCTTGGCACCTTCCTTATTTATGGGTTTGATTTCCACGATTGAATGAGTGCTCTCCATCTTTGGATGCTCTTGCATGGGCTCTTCTTTATCTGCCTTGATTAAAGATGACCCAATTTGTGGCAAGAGGTCAATACTTGCAAGAAAATCAGACCAAAGCATTTTCTTTCTTTCAACAAGATGCTTAACTAATATTTTGATCAAAGAGAAATGGAATAGAATAGAAGCATGGTTATCCTTTTTAATTTGTACTTTTGTGTCCATTCTTTCTAGACTTTTAATAAAGAAATAAGGGAGGTTCATGGGCTTCCTTTCAATGAAATTCCATAGAAACCTGAGATGGTACTAGTATATTCTACTGAACCTACCTTTACAAGTGAAATATCTTTGGATAACGTTTAGAAGGTCTACATAATGCTCTTGGAGATAAATGTTGGGGAATGTTGGGAACGAGTTCCCCCAAGAGTCAATTTTGGTGCTAAAAGCGCATGTTTTGGGGAAGAAAGCCCAAATTTTGTAATAAAGATGTAAATTCTCCACATTTTGTGGTCACAAAGTATGAAGATGTCAAGATTCATAAAGTGTTGTCCACCCTTATTTTGTAAAGTCTCATGTCGGCTGTAAATATTTACCCATGGTTCACAGACCATGGGATTGTATAAAAAGGGAGTCTTAGAAGTGTCTAAGGCATGTTAAGAAGAAGAAAGACAAGATTTTGTGGGTAAGAAGTTCTAAGTGTTCTCGGGTCTTAGCATAGGTAGAAGCTCTGCAGCTGAGTGCGCAGAGGCCTAGGGTGGATGTCCGCAGTTGAGTGCACGGACCCCTGCAGCTATGTGCACAGGGAGGATAGAGTTTGTACTAAACTTGAGATATCAATAAAGCGAAGTATTCTGCAAATCACTGTGTATTTTGTCTCTGTTTAATGCATCTGATTATATTATGTTACGATATGGTTTTACATTATAATGCTTATTTGATGTGTGAATGTATTTGATTATATCTGTTCATTAAAATGCAAGCAAGAATATAGGTTTACGCGAAGATAACTATAAATGCATGGTAGAGTAGGTAACACTTAAGATAGCTTGGGAAGTTATACAATAACGTAGCCACAGAGGCGCGTAAGTGCTTGGACCTATAGTTAGGGGTGCGCGAAGATCAATCGGGTACCGTCATGGAGGTACTGAAGGACATAAGAGAAGGAACATCGATAAGCCCTAAAGTCTTATCAATCTGCACGAACGCAGGATCAGCAAGTGTAGATCGACATCATGACCATCTCAGGGTGCAAAAACTTGGTTCCTGCATCCCCCCATACTACTTCGGATGAGACTTCATTGCGTGCTCTGCAGGATGATGCCGAATGGACTAGTAGCGTAAGGAATTTCTTGGCTGACTAACATTAATCCTAGGTCAGGGCCCATCAAGCCAACAAATAACTATAAGTGCATGGTAGAGTAGGTAACACTTAAGATAACTTGGGAAATTATACAACAACGTAGCCACAGAGGTGTGTAAGTTCTTGGACCTCTAGTTAGGGCTACATGAAGATCAACCGAGTACCATCATGGAGGTACTGAAGGATAGAAGAGAAGGAACATCGATAAGCCCTAAAGGCTTATCGATCTGCACGAAGGCAAGATCAGGAAGTTTAGATTGACATCACGACCATCTCAGGGTGCGGAAACTTGGTTCTTGCATCACCCCCATACTGCTTCGGGTGATACTTCGATCTGTGCTCCACGATCTAAAGCCAAAAGGGCCAGTAGTGTAGGGATTTTCTTGCCTGACTAACATTGAACCTAGGTCAGGTCCCATGAAGCCAACAAGGAAGGTGGAAGTAAACTTGTTAAGATACTATGGTTTTACAAACTGCGTATAAGCCAAAATTTCTAACTCATCCCCCTTGAATCGTTTCTCCCATGTTGTTGGGAGATTGGTTGCATCAGCTATGAACTTCTCAATCAGTATAATCTCCAAGTCTCCTAGTTTCACTCGGTTATCTTGAAAATTAAGAGAAAATAAGCTAGCCAGTTTGCCATTGTGACATGCTTTCTGAATCTTCTGGCAGAAGGAATGCACCCTTTGTTCTCAAAAGCCACTATAATGGCAAGGGATGAATTGAGAATACTCAAAGTACTGTGTTTAGTGTGAACAAGGTCTCTCCCTTTTGCTGGTAGCAAGGGCCATCTTATCTCAACACCTAGCTGATTGATTTTGAATTTTAGGTTATGGCTACGTGTGCAGACCTCAAAGGAATGAAAATATGCTCGAATGATAGCAAAAATTCACTCAGGAAATTGTAACAATAGGATGGCAAAATCGTAATCTATGTGATGGAATACAAGTAGGAGTCTTTGAACATTTAAAATATATTTAACATTTAATGCTTCGGGAAACATTCATCATCCAGATTTTAAGTTTACAGCAATGAGACAATGCACTTAGAAATAAGACTGTGTTTTCAAATATAACAGGGTGTGCGCAACATGTTAGAGTCGGTCTGGTCATCCCTCCATCAAAGATCAAAACTCTTTATGCATTTCATTTTTAGGTGTCTCGCTCATTTCACTCAGTTGCATTCCGCTAGGGGCATGCCATAAACTCTATCGGAAGGGCTTTTGTCATTCATCCCCCTCATGCTTTGCACTGCTGGCTCAGGTCTGTTCATCAAAATCAAGTTTTCATGTCTTTTGATCAGCAAGAGTTATTTTCAGTCACTAGGTCTAGGGTTTCACAAGCTGTGTCTTCACAATGTCCAATAAAGCCAACAGGATAGAGGGAGGTTCTTAATAATTTTTCATTTCAAATATTTTCATCGTCATATGGATGGATTATGACTTTTCTTCAAAACTCTGTTTTGAAGACAAGTCGACATTTCGTTTATTGTAATAATTTTTCACAATTTCCAGTTCTTGAATTCTTCAGGCACAGCCCTGGTCTCCTTTGCCAAATCCCATGTCATCTATTCCTGCAAAAAATTGCCAAGAATTTCATCATTTCAACCAAAAAATCAAGGAGGAAACAAAAAGACAGAGTTGTATTAATTGTGAAAAAGTGCCAATTTCAAAACATTACAAAAATGGGTTTTGAAGAACCAAAAATCAAATCAATGTCTTTATAAAGGTTTTGCCATGAAGATCAATGTCATTCTGCATGCCAAGGTCAAAGAGAAGCATTTCAAAGTGAATTGGGTGAGCAAGTGCGTGTTTTGGGGTGAAATTGCTTGCAACTAGCCAGCGCGGCGCACAGAACAGGTGGCGCAGCGCACTGGAAGCGCGCGACGCACTGGGTTATTCTGAACGGGCACGGCACACTGGGTTCTTGGCGTGGCGCATACAGTCCACAGCCTGAATTTGCTTGAAATTTCTCCAAGTTGCTCATTCCTTGCATGGATTTGCCAAGTAGAGCCTTCTTCTTGATGTTGCATCAAATTTTGTGATAAGTGATGGTGGTTTATGGGTGATAACGGTTGAAACAAAAATCCAAACCCTACATCTAAAGTGCCTTCAAAGGAAGATTGCTATGGGTTCTTAAATCTTTGATTTGTCACCAAGGACTCTCCTCCTTCCCCATTTCTCCCTTGTTTCATCTTTTCCTACCCCCCCCCCCCCCCCACTAAGCTCATCAATCCTACATTTTCTTTCCTACATTCAAATCCCAAAACCCTAGCCCTTATAAAAATCTCCTAACCCTATACATAAAACCCCTCAAACCTCCCCTCCTTTCCCTAATAAAATTTATTCTAATATTCCCTAATCCCTTACTGTTTTCCCCTTCCTAACATTCCCTTGTTGCATTTTTTTCCCCTTGGTGGCAGAATCCAACTATATTGCATTACAACACAGTAGTTTCATACATCATTAAAGAGCAGTCCAAGCACAGTTCATATACAACAACATCTTTTCTTCAAGGTATTTTGTACAGCAGTCATGGCATCTGAGCATTCATCGGACTATGAAGTGGAAACCCAAAGTGACTCACCCTTGGAAGAACAAGCACCCCGGAGGCCTCATAAAGGTGGCAGACATGTTAGGGAAGAACCAACCACCCTTACAGAATTGCAGGCCTGCCCTCTTGCCATGTTTTGTTTTCAGCATCAGTCATGCTATGAGTTTTGTCAAAAGGTGGCTAGTGTCCAATTTCATCATGAGTTGGCTCATCTTTTTGTGCTGCACTTGCATGGAGATCAAGCTATCTTGGCTAGTGTCACCTTCACACTTACACCAGAATTTGTCTCATTAGCAACCAGTATACCGAACATTGGTGAACCATGGCACAAGAAACAGAAGATTGACCAGCGGCATTATGAGCCATACAGTAAAACCAGTTTCTTGAGGTAGCTCAAGAGAGTGTTCCCATTCCGATATCTGAAATATGAATACACTCCACTAATGAAGTTGATCATGAAATATTTCAGCTGTGAGGGACGATTCTCTCATCTCTATGCTTATCACATCAGGTTGCTCATGCATTTCACCAGGGTACGGATGATGAACATTTCGTATTTCATTTGCCGGAACATAGAGAGGATGACCACCTTTATGCAGCACAAAACCCCTCAGCAGCAACTTAACAATGTCTATCATTTTTCTCTTATTAATATTTTGGTGGTTCATCAGCTTGGAGTACAGGGCATCACTTGGGATGATTTCATCTCTCATGACTTCTTCAAAGCTTCATGGGGATTATCAAAGGTTAAGCATGAAGATGGACCTTCTCATCAGTATGAGCGCCATGAGACCGCTAGTGTTCCAGTATTCATCACATATCAAAGAGGCACCAAACATTTGTTTGCAACGGCAAGGCGAGTGTTATCTCCACCCGGGGTGGAAGGGGCCTCGCTTCCTCCATCAACATTACAGGTACAGGAAAAAGGAAAGAGGCCAATGCAGGATGAGGGGCCTTCAAGTGAGCCTTCAGGTGAAAGAGAGACTGACTTCATTCTCATTCATGATGATGATACAGATACGGGCCCACAAAGTGCCAAACTTAAGGAGATCGTCCAGGATCAGCAAACAGAGATCCAAGCCTTATCCCTTGACTTGGAGAGAGCTAAGTTGACCATCAAGCACTTGAAGCAGAGAAATAAATAGCTTGAGGATCAGCAAGAAATCATGGAGCTACAAAACATTCGCGAGAATCGCCAGGCTGCACAAAGGAGAAGAATTGAGCTCACGTCATTGGAGCAAGAGACTAATGAGGATTGGGAGGCCAATCTCGAGAGAGTTAACATGCACTTAGAGAGGCTGTTGGACAAGGCTAAAAAATACCATGCATTTCTGAGACACATGGCTTTCCACTACATGGCACGAAACAAGGTCTGCAAGGCCCAAATCAGGAATTTAAAGGCAAAATTGGGAAAGGCAATAAAGAAGAAAAAGAGGAAAAGGGAGCTTGATCGTCTTCAGATGTTGGCTGAAGCCTCTTTAGCCCAGCATAACACTTAATGAAGAAGCTACGGCCCAAATTTCAAGAAATTTGGGGCATTTTGGTATTTTTGCAAATTTTTGTACAAAAAATAGGTTTTTTCTCCCTATGCGCCGCGCCACGTGGCGCGCGCTTATGATAGGAGGCTCCAAATGAAAAAAAAATTATATTTTTGGATTTTTCATGAAAAATCATGACTGATGGTGCATGGCCAAGAAGTTTGGGAAATTTTTGAGTCCTCAGGAGGTCAAAAACACCCTAAAAATGACCTCTTTGCCCCTAATTTCACACACAGGAAGCATTCTTGGGAGATTGAGGTTTTGGAGGGGCAAATGGGCACCAAATTCAGAAATTCCGCTTGGGTTGGAAAGTAGACAGGTAGGTATTTCCAACAAGCACACTTATGCTCAATTTGGACTTCAAGAAGTGCCTAAAACTCAATCTCAAAGTGGTGCGACGCACAGAGAAATTGGCATGGCGCACAGAGGTTTTTTGCCCAATTTTTCACCTTCCAGCTCAGAAAAATTTGGCGAGTTTGACTAGTTTTGCTTTGTGATGTAATTTTTGATCTAAATTGACGTAATTGGATAAACATGATGTAATTTGGGCACTTATTTACTTGTTCTAGAGGATTCATTCACTAAAAAGTGAAAATTTAATGAATGAATCAGTTTCCTACCTTATAGAGGCAAGTTGTTTTGATTGCCTAGATTTTAGTGCTTTGTTTAGAATTGGTTGAAATAGCTCATAGAATGATGATCTCGACCCCTAGATGCAAGGGAATGGGTTGGTATAGTCTATATCATGTAATTTCTAAGTCATTTTCAGGGTTGGACACTTGGGATTGCTTTGGCATATCATTGTACATTCTATCTCTGCATTTTTGGCTAAGGAAAGACCAGGGTTTTGCAGCATTGTTTGGGATCCATGTGGCTTTATGTTTTGATGGTGTGCTTCTCTGAGTAATTTTAAGTTCATTAGTGTTATGTGTATCATTATTTTCCTCTCTTTTTTCTTCTGAATTTGAACAAATGAGTGATTAAGGTGGAATCCATTAACTGTTATGCTCTGCCTTTGAATTTGTTTAAATTTCCATGTTTTCATCTGTTTAAGGAGAATTCTTGAGACTTTCTTGCTCTCCTTAGCTACTCACCATTCTGATCTATCCATCTCACTCACTTTAAAGCATCAAAACGTTTGCCTTCCTTGCCCCAATCAGAACTCTGCAGAAACTATGCCTCATCCCCGAGCCCAATTTGCCTTTCCCATTTTTCAACAAAAATTACCAAAAACCAAATCAAATCCTTGCTCTTAATACCTAGCCTAAGATCAGTTGCAAATTTAGCCGTCTCGAGCCTCATCGATTACCTATTGTCGAGACTGACCCGAAGAGAGCCCTCTCCTATCCTCGTAGGGCTAGCTACGAGGCTGAGCGTGGTTTGATGTGGACCTAGAACCTTGTCTTTTCAGCCTGAGGTAAATCTAGGCTCTAACACAGCACACATTTTTTAACAGTGACAAACATGCCTTTAGCACAGCAGTCAGAAGAATTAGCAATAAGAATTTATAGAAAGAGTGATTGAATCTCTACCTCTCCAATTTCTGTGTTGAATTTGTGCACTGAAGACTAGCTTGAGATGGATTCTTTCTCTGTGCTGAAAAAATGTTGCGCCTTGCTCAAATTATTTTGCAACCCATAAAAATCCCTACGAATCTTGAGCTTATCTGTGCTTTCTGAACTCACTTGTGACCCCTACTTTGGAAATAAACCACTCATCTCATTCTCCGTATATCACCTATGAGAAATCATAAAGAAAATTGGCGGCCTTCACAATGATTTCAAATTATGGTGCTAGGGTAACAAGATGGACATGTAACCTGTGTTCCTTATGAAATTTCACATGCTCAAAAAGTGTTTTTCAAATTTTGTAGGGTGATAAAGGACTTAGATATGATAACTTTGATAACCAAAGTCTGTTGTGGGTGAATAAGACGATGGGTCAATCATGGTGGGTAATGATGTTTAGGAAAGGGGATAGTTTAGGCTTAGGGAGATGTTGTTTAGATGAAAACAGTGATAAAGGTTTAGGCCTAAAACAAATCAACAGGAGTAATGTAAACATTAGGGAATGAGGGGAAAAGGAGATAGGTAGAGGGATTAATATAATGTTTAGAAAAGGTATAGGTCGAAACATTAATAATTAGCATATTTTCGAGATCCTTTCCTCAATATATGACTCTTAAACCATATTACCAACCTATCATCACCTAATGCCTGGAATCACCAATAAAACCTTCACAAACAATATACACTCCTTCCCAATGACCAACCTTGACGGCCAAAGTGATAACCTGACTGATGATGACTCCTTTGAGCAGTAACAGGTCAAAACATAACACTACGTAGATTTTGTGATTTTGACCTTCTTCAAAACAACAAATAATTAACTCAAGGTACCTTTTGACTGATAAACTAACCTACTCTAACAAGTGGCATTATAAATCTGCAATAAGAGGTATGGTTGTTATTTTGTCATGTTTATCATGATGATTTTTCTTTTGAGTAGGTTGTTCATTGTAAATACTGCAAAGAGATGGTATATAAAGCTCCATGGATAGTATGTTTTGGTTTTCAATTGTTTTTTTGGTTGTAGGTGTCATAGGACACCGAGGATAGTGTTCCCCTAAGGGGGAGGGTTTTATAACAGCCCTAGGTTAAAATTTGATGTAATAAAGTTAATAAAGTCAAAATAAAATCAAGGTCATGGAAAACTTATTCCAAGCTGAATGTTGGGCAAAACATACTAATGGCCATCACTTGTTGTGTATTATGGCTAAGGGGAAATTGGCAAAGGAAATGGAAAAGGATTTGAAAAGGTAAAAAGGAATTATTAGTATTTTATTTATGAAAACAAAGGAAAATAAGAGAAAATGGAGGTGAAAGGTCATAGGTTTCATGTGAGGAGGAAATTGAAGGAAAAATAAGGAAAATGAAGAAATTAGAGGAATCAATAATAAAAAGACATTAGAGCATCACTTTGGGGCCTTTCGTCAATTCTGTTTTGGAATTAGTCTCCAAGAGGAGAAGGAAAGAAAGCAAGCAAAGGAAGGACAAGGAAAGCAAAGGAAGGAATGCATCAAACAAGGAAAGGTGGGATTAGGCAGTTTAAGTGGGAGTACTTGTAGGTAACAGGGTGCATGTATGATTTCCTAGTTGGTTTTGGCATACATGGTATATGCATGTGTGTATTTGGTTTCTTTGTTGTCATTTGCATAGGATTTTCCAGGTTTCGAGAGTGCTTTTAGCCTTGTCTTGCCATTTTCGGATAGCCATGGTATGATGGGATTCATTCATGGTTGAGCTTTAGATTTCCACAAGGTTTTGGATCCGGGCAAGGTGGTATCAGGAAAATCCCAAGGGTTGGGGGTGGAGATGGTCTTCTTCGGGAAGCCCTCAATAGGTGGGTGGAGACAGGAAAATTCCTCAAGGGATGGTGAAGGAATTCTGAGGCAGCCAAGCTTGACTTGGTTTCATGATCTCGGGACCAGTTTAGGTGAGATCATGGTATGGTGAAGGCGGAAGTGGTTTAACCTCTAGATTTCATTGGTTGTTTATGGATTGATTTATCTAATGAGATACCACATTCATGCTTGGAATATGGCACAGGGGTGATTGGATGAAAGAAAGTTTTGGTTGAGCGAATTGATGGTCGGGTGGTATGTGAAAGTCTCTGACTTGGTTGGATTTTGCATATGGTTAATAAGAGCTAAGTTTCTCTTGTTTTTTATGAGTAATTATACTTGTTATTATGTGGCTTTAATGGTTGTTCTATCATTTTTATCTATATGATTATATGTTGGTTATAAGCATGGTTATATGACATATTTAAGTATGGATCTTATCATATTTTGATTAATGAATGTATGGTTAATGAATGCATGACCTAATTGGTGTTATGAAAACTATTGTGAGAAGGCATTGGTCCTTCTTGTTAAACCTCAAATAATTTTTAGTTCCCTATGTTCATATATGCTTTCATGACCTATAGATTTCATGTTTACCATGTGTTTGAGGGGATGCCTATCCTGGTTGGGAAGGGTCAGTTCAAGACCTTGTTCAATTTTTTGGCTTAGAAGCTTTATTTCTATGTTATTATGATTTCTAGAAGTTTCATTGATTTCTAGGCAAAGGCCTGAGTCCTAGCCCTGAAAACGTGGCTTATAATTTGGTTTCGTTGGCATAGAATTGGCTAGAAAAGTCCACGGTCACAGGGAAGCAGAAATATGGGAGCGAATGGAGGCTTACGATCACTTGGAGGCCTTGTCAAGGTAGTGACTAAGGCTCCAGGTCAATGAAAAAGAGAGTTAACTCAGGGGTTGGACACCTAGAGGGGTTCGGTAGCTCTTAGAGGTCTTGTAACACCCAAGGGATGTTAGTAAGGTCTTAAGTTGTCGACTCCATTTCCTTAAGGTCGTATAAGAGGTTGATGTAATAGCACCAAGTTAAAAATCCATGTAATAAAGTTAATAAAGGAAAAATAAGGCCAAGGTCATGGGATGCTTATTCCAAGCTCAATGTTGGGCAAAACATCCTAGTGGGCATCACTTGTTGTGTATTATGGCTAAGGGGAAATTAGCAAAGGTAGTGGAAGAGGATTTGAAAAGGAAAAGAGGAATTATTGGTATTTTATTTAAGAAAATAAAGGAAAATATGAGAAAATGGAGGTGAAAGGACACAAGTTGCATGTGAGGAGGAAAATGAAGGAAAATTAAGGAAAATGAAGAAATTATACACATCAATAATAAAAGGACATCAGAGTATCCATTTGGGGCATTTTTTCAATTCAGTTTTGGAATTAGTCTTAGAGAGGAGAATATAACCAAGAGGATAAGGAAAGCAAGGAAAGCAAAAGAAGGACAAGGAAAGCACAGGAAGGACAAGGAAATCAAGGGAAGGACAAGGATAAAAAGGGAAAGTAAGGATCAAGCAAGGCTAGATCCAATAGCTTCAACAAGAATACTTGCAAGTAACAGGTTGTATGTATGATTTCCTAGCTATATTTGGCATGCATGGTATCTGCATGTGTGTATTTGGTTTCTTTGTTGTCATTGGCATGGGCTTTGTTGGCTTTTGATAGTCTTTTTAGCCTTGCCTTTCCATTTCGGGAAAGCCATGGTGTGACAGAATTATTTATTGGTTGATATTTTGATTAGAGAAGGTTTTGGATCTAGGTGAGGTGGTCTCAGGAAAGTCCCAAAGGTTCGGGGTGGAGATGGTTTTCTCTAGAAAGCCTTCAAAAAGTGGGTGGAGATAGGAGAATTCCTCAAGGAATGGTGAAGGAATTCAGAGGCATCCAAGCTCAGTTTTATTTTGTGATCTTAGCACTGGTTTAGGTGAGATCATGGTATGGTGAAGGTGGAGGTGGTTTAACCTCTAGATTCCCTTGGTTGTTTATCGATTGGTTTATCCCATGAGATTCCACATTCATGCTTGGAATATGGCATGGGGGTGATTGGCTGAAAGAAATATTTGGTTAGTCAATCTATGGTCGGATGATATGTGGAATTCCTTAACTTGGTTGGATTTTTCATATGGTTAATAAGAGCTAAGTTCCTCTTTTTTTTATGAGTAATTATACTTGTTATTATGTGGCTTTAACGATTTTTCTATCATTGTTATCTTTATGGTTATATGACAGATTTAAGTATGGATATCATCATATTTTAATTAATGAATGTCTGGTTAATTAATGCATGCCCTAATTGGTGTTGTGACAACCATTGTGAGAAGGCATT
Organism: Pinus tabuliformis; assembly: GCA_031772625.1. Lineage (NCBI taxonomy): Eukaryota > Viridiplantae > Streptophyta > Pinopsida > Pinales > Pinaceae > Pinus > Pinus tabuliformis. The sequence continues at coordinate 307,140,806 of CM062807.1, forward strand.
GTTTCTTCGAATTAAACCTCAGACAAGTTTCAAATCCCTATGTTCATATATGCATTCGTGACCTATAGATTGCATGTTTACCATGTGTTTGATGAAATTCCCGTCCTAGTTGGGAAGGGTTAGGTCAAGTACTTGTTCAATTTTTTGGTTTAGAAGCTTTTTTTCTATGTTATTTATCATTTTTGGAAGTTTCACTGAGTTCTGGCTAGAGGCCTAAGTCCTAGCCCTAACAAAGGGGCTAAAAATTCAGATTTTCTCACACATAACTGATTGGAAAATTCCACAATCATCGGGAAGCGAGCCTATGGGAGAAACTGGAGGCTTACAATCACTTAAAGGCCTTTTCAAGGGAGTGACTAAGGCTCTAGGTCAGTGAAAAAGAGAGTTAGCTTATGGGTTGGACACTTGGAGGTGTTGGGTAGCTCTTGGATGTCCAGTACCACCTGAGGGAAGTCAGTAAGGTCTTAAGTTGTCGAATCCATTTTCTAAGGGTCATATAGGAGGTTGAGTCTTATCATAATGACCCTTAACTCATGTTTACCCCAGGAAAAATGGTGAAAATGGGTAAATATGGGAGGAGGCAGTTACAAGGTGGTATTAAAGTGGGTTGCACTCTTTTTGGGTAAAATTTGATGTTGTCAAGGTTATGGTTGTCATGCATGGGGTCGTGGAGTATAGTTGGTATGGTCATGAATGATGTTGTTATATTTATATTTTTATGATTATATATGTATCATGCTAATTTGGAATAATTTTGTAGATGAGATAAGCCTCCCCTGAACGTCAAGAGGTAAGGTTTTGATTTTGGTGTCTATTTGGTTTATCTGGTATGGCCTACCTGCAGGAAGAAGAGAATCAGAGATGATGATAAAAATGGTAGACTACAATTCTCATGACTCTCCCTACATATGAGTTGGGAAGCAAGGAGAAGAGTAATCTCTTGGTATAGAAGATAGATTGAGGAGTTTAAGGGCAAAAATAAGGAGTTGCAAAATGGACGATGACGAGTTGGTTGAGGCTCAAGAATGACTTGCAAAGTGTAACACCCTCCTCCCACATCCACCCAAGTAACCATGCCAACTGAGTAAACATGACACGAGAGGCTACTATGATCATATTCGACCTACTATGTGACTTTAAGGAAGTGTAATCGTTAGAAACATCACACACAGTCATCCAACATCATCAACAAAACCCTCAGGAGACAAATCAGCCACACAGACAACCTGTCCTTGGGTCCCGTTGTTGTTCTAGATATCTTAGGCTATATTCGCTCTCATGCTATGGGCAAGGAAGCGACCAACAAACTAAATTCGATCTCACAGGCTTGCTTTCCAGCGACTAGAGACTAAAATTTCTAGCGACCCTGAGATTTAAGCCACTTTTTCAAGCCCAGAGCCCAGGCCATTGCCTAGAATGGAGTGATAACTTGAAATCATTAAAAATATAGTGAAACAATGATGCAAAAGAAATAAGTTGAACATGACTATAACCAAACCCCTACTAGCCTTTCCAAGTATTTCGTCAAACATATCATCAACATGTAACCTATAGGTGTAAACAACAGAATTAAGTGTAGGGATCTCATACTTATCTAAGAATCACTATGAACCATTGTTCCCTCATGTAATTTTTTGCATTATCATATATTAGGCCATAGATACACTATCCATTCATTCACAAGTAAAAACATCCTGAGATCCTTACATAGTTATTGTCACAAAATATGCATATAACCAGCATAATAGGAACATAATTACCATAAACATATCAACCATCAAAATCCACATATACATCAATCCATTTAAACATGAAAATCAAGGGAATGAATTTCTCATTAATGAATGAAATGAACCAACCAGAGATGGGACTACCATGTTCCACCCGACCATAGAATGGCTGAGCCAAATCTCTCTTCATCCATTCACCCTCGTGCCATATTCCAGGTATGAATGTGGAATCAGACCAAAAGAATCAACCAGGTCATATCGAGGCTAAACTACCTCACCCTCAACAATAGAAACCAGGCTTTACCGTAATCCACCCCGGATCACTAGGCCAACACAACGAACACATCATATGAGGCTTTACTTTGATCTCCACCTGTTCACTAGGCCAAACAAGCATGGATGCCACCAAATTTCTCCACCTACACTGTGTGGAATTTTCCTGTCTCCCAGTCTCTCGAGATTTACTAAAATCCAAACCCGAATCACTAGGCCCTAAACCGAGACCCACTCTCTAGGCCTTACTGCATATCCCAACCCAAGATTACTAGGCCCAACGAAGAGCACACCACCTCTAGGCTTTACCATATATCCCTCCATTCATCGGAAAGGATTCCTAGGCCATCTGAGGCAACACAAAATTATACTTTACTGCAACCCATAGTCTGGCTCGGTGGTTACTAGGCCATGTGTTCTATCATTTCAGAGATCTACCCCACTTAGCTTCAAATCCATCCGACAATCCAGCACAACCAAAACATGAGAACCCCATCAGACCATGGCTATTTGAAAATGGCAAGGCTAGGCTGAAAACACTATTACACTTGGAAAAACCCATGCCATGATAGAAAAGAACCACATGCAATGCCATGCATGCAAAATATAGCAAGGAAAATACGCATGCAAGTTGATACTTGTAATAAAGCCTATTGTAGCTGCTTGATCCTAACTTTCCCTGCTTGATTTTTGCTTCCTCTTGCCTTCTTTGCCTTTCTTGCTCCAATGCAAAAATGCTCCAAGAAAACTTTGTTTCCAAGAGTATGAGAGAGAGAGAGAGAGAATAATGAGAGAGCTCCAAAATTCAACTGACAAAAGGTTACCAATTGATCCTCAGAAGCCTTTTTATGAATGAGGCCTCTATTTTCTTAAGTTTCCATTATTTTCCTTCACTTTCCTCTTCACATGAAACTGTCACCTTTCACATCCCTTTTCTCCTAATTTCCATTATTTTCATAAATAATTGTGCCAAAAATTCCATTTTGCCTTTCCAAAACCTTAGCCATTGCCTTTTCCAATTTCCTTAGCCATAAACAACCAAATTAACACCCACTAGGTTTTCTTTCCCGACATTCAGCTTGGAATAAGTGTCCCATCAACTGTGGTTGTTTTTTTTTTTAACTTTTATTACATGGAATTTTCACCATGGCTATTACAAAACCATCCCCCCTTAGGGGACACAGTCCTCGGTTTTCAATTACAACTATACCTCAGAAACTTGTTGAAAGAATACATATTGCTCATGGAGCTTTATAACACAGCTTGATGCAATATTTACAATAAAAGATCTTCTCAAAAAAAACATCATGACAACATGATAACATAACAAATAGTGGAGCTTTATAACACAACTCATTACAATATTTACAACGATCATCCTACTGAGTACCAACCCACATGACATCACAACATCATGATAACATAACCACATGATAGCATAGTAACATGAAAACATAATCATAATGGAATAACACCCATACCACACAGTGGATCTTTATAACATAGCTCATGGCAGTATTTACATCCATATACATTTGTACATATAGCAACATTACAAAAAATATATACCAAAAACATATACCAAATCATATACCAAGGCGTATATCAAAACATATACTAAACACCATATCTAAGCTTATATCAAAACATCATATAGGATATACCAAACCATCATAAAGCTTATATCAACCACCATAAAGCATATACAAAACCACCATAAATCACATATCAACCACCATAAATCATATTCCAAACCACCATATCGAAGCTTCTTTGCCTCAACTGGAAAATAAGGAAGGATACATAGCCCACATCTGATCTGCCATCTCCCATGTAGCTTCATCAGGCCCAAAGTGCTTCCATTGCACTTTAACTTGCTTGATTGCTCGGTTCCGGAGCATGAGCAACTTTTTCTACAATATAAACTTAGGCTCCAACTGGAATTCTCCATCTAGTTCCACTTGCAATACAGACAAGTCAATCACATGATCAACATCCTTAACATACTTCTTAAGCAAAGATACATGGAAAACATCATGGACTTTCACTATCAGAGACAGTGAAATTCGATAGGCTACTAGCCCAATCCTCTCAATAATACTAAAGGGTCCATAAAGCCATGGTGTTGTAACAGCCCTGGTGAAAATTCCATGTAATAAAGTTAAAAACAATAACCACAGATGAATGGGACACTTACTACAAGTTGAATGTTGGGTAGAACCCTAGTGATGGGGATCACTTGTGATTAGTTATGGCTAAGGAAATTGGTAAAGGCAATGGCTAAGGCTTTGGAAAGGTAAATGACATTTTTGGCACATTTATTTATGAAAATAATGGAAATTAGGAGAAAAGAGAGGTGAAAGGTCATAGGTTGCATGAAAGAAGGAAAATGAAGGAAAATAATGGAAAATGAAGAAAATAGAGGCCTCATTCATAAAAGAGGCTTCTGAGAATCAGTTGGTAACCTTTTGTCAGTTTAGTGTTGGAGCTCTCTCATTATTCTCTCTCTCTCTTTCACGCTCTTGGATACTTAGAGATTTCTTGGAGCACTCTTGGAGGGTGTGGCATACTTGGATCCTTGGATCCTTGGAGCAAGAAGGCAAAGGAAGACCAAGAAAGTGCAAGAAGGCATCGACATCAATAGCTACATCAGATTTTCTTGCAGGTACCGAGTTGCATGTATGATTTCTTCACTAGTTTTGACATGCATGGCATATGCATGTGGTTTCTTAGTTGTGATCTATCATTGGCATAGAGGATTGTCTGGATCAATAGTGGATTTCCTAGCCTTTCCATTTCCTGGATGGCCATGGTGATTGTGGGTTTACTTTCATTGTTTTGTTTTGGTTGGTTCTCATGTTTCCTTAGCTTAGGTTGAGTTATTAGTCTTGGAATCCCTGGTTGAAAAAACACTTTGGAAGGCCCGTAAAATCTTGGGTTGAGTTACTAGTCCTAGAAGCCCTGGTTCGAAAAATGCTCTGGAATCTCATGGTGGGTTGAGTTACTAATCCTGGAAGCCTTGGTTGGACAAACGCTCTGGAAGCCCTGTATAAGTTGTGGGTTGAGTTACTAGTTCTGGAAGCCTTCATTGGACAAACACTCTGGAAGCCCTGGAAGGTTTGGATGGAGACCAACCTGATGATGGTTTTGGTGATGTCTGACCATGAGGTGGAAGCAATGTTTGATGGGTTGAGGTGGATGGCATCTGGAAGCCTTGTATTAGTTTTCATTGATGTGTTTTATGAGATCCCACATTCATTCTTGGAATATGGCACAGGGGTGAATGGTTGAAGAGAGATTTGGCTTAGCCATTCTATGGTCGGGTGGAACGTGGTAGTCCCATCTCTAGTTGGCTCATTACATCCATTAATGAGAAATCCTTTCCCTTTATTTCCATGAGTAAAGGTACTAATATATTTATGGATTTGATAGTTTTCATGTTTATTGTATTTATGTTCCTATTATGCTAGTTATATGCACATTTTATGACTCTAGTTATGTATGTCTCTCAGCATGTTTTTACTTGTATGTGAATGGATAATGTGCCTATGACCTACTAGATTATCAGTGAGAAAATAAAATTATGGAACAATGCTTCATAGCGACTATCGGATAAGTATGAGATCCCTACAATTAACTATGTTATTTACACCTGTAGATTACATGTTGATGACATGTTTGACTAAATGCCTGTCATGGCTAGTAGGGATCCAGTTAAGGTCTTCAACAATTAATTGCTTTAATTTTTTCATTTACATGTTAATTTACTGATCTGAAGATATGGTTTAGTTCTAGGTAGTGACCTGGACCCTGGGCTTCAAAATGTGGCTCAAATCCCAGAGTCGCTAGCACAACATTGACAATTTGGGTCTCTAGTCACTAGCAAGCAAGCCTGTGGGAGCAACTTTGGCTTTCTGGTTGCCCTCACGCCTATAGCATGGGAGCAACTGAGCCTTAAATTGTCCAAAATCTTAGTGGGACCCCAAGTCAAGAAATATAAACTATTGGATTGGTTCCTGAGGGTCTTGTAGCTGATGATTGATGTTTGTATGGTGTGTTTTTGTCGGTTCCACTTCATTAAGGTGACTTAGGAGGTCAAATCATATCATAGTGGCCCCTCATTGCACATTTACCCCAACTGGCCAGTTGCCTGGGTAGATGTGGGAGGAGGGTATTATAGAGTGGTATAAGAGGCATGGTTCACCCCTTAGACTGGATGGGCTATGTGTTGGTCATGAATTCATGTTAGTTGCAGGTGTGTCTCTTACACTTATATACTTGTTATATTTGCTTAATGATTGATTAGGGTTGTAGTATGGTTATCATGGAGAATTTGGTATTGATTTCATGAAATGCATTTTCATAAGTATGTGAATGACCGTGTATGGATTATATGTCACTTACATGTTGATTTCATGGTACCTACTTACATCCTTCTATGTTAGGTTACATTCTTGAATATTTGGACTACATGTATCAGTCTTGTAGGTTGATTACCAGGTTTGATTGCTTATGTTCGACTATATGTGTTTATGCGTAGGTGTAATTGATTTGGCATTACTTATGCATATTGTTGGTTTCATGTGGCATTAGGTACAATCGAGTAATGGTTGTTTTCATTCATGAGGTCATGGCATGCATTTTTTATATTTCCTTGCATTGATGACCGAATCCTAGCTAGTGTGATGTTTATGTGTTGATACATTTTTTGGTGTATGTCTATATGTTTTTATGATTATGATATACATGTATTGCACTGATTTGGTGATCTTGCAGACAAGGTATCCTCCCAAGGATATACTAAAGTACATTGGTTTATTGTGAGTTGGTTTATATGGCATATTATGCCTTGCAGGAAGAAATATCAAATGGCTAGCAAGATGGTTGACTACAGAGATTCTTCCTACGAATCTGAAGAGCAGTATGGTGTTGGGAACTCTTTCAACTTGGCAGTGACATTGAGAAGCCTAAAGGAATAGATAAGGAGTTGTAAGGAATATAATGAAAGAATCATACAGTCACAGGAAAAGTTAGCAGAGTTGAATGTAGTAATACTTCAGAGCTTGTCGTATTTGTAGTGACAAGGACCACTACGAATCTTTCATGAGCAGGAAGATAAAACTAATGGGACATATGGTAGTAGATCACATGGCAGTCACCGATCAAATAGAGAGAGCACAATCTGAGATGGAATATTGTTGGACACTCCGGAGAGGAGAAGGGATAGACACGTGTATGATTCTAGTTCTAATTCAGATAGGCACTATGATTTTCATCGGTATCATTCTTACAGGAGGAGTGATAGCGGATACTTGATCAATGAATTTAAGAAAGTGAAGCCACCTACTTTTGATGGAGAGATAAAGAGATCACATGATGTAGAGGCATGGTTGCTTGGTATGAATAAATTATTCAAGTTGCATGACTACTCAAAGAACATGAAATCTAGAGTGGCTACTTTCAGTCTTAAAGGTAAAGAAGACATCTAGTGGGAAGATGTGAAGAATGTCAGGGACATAAATGAGGAAGATCTAACTTGGAATGAATTTGAGCGGTTATTCAAGAAAAATTATTTGTTAGAGAGATACTTCAATGACGGGGAAAAATAATTCTATGAACTAAAGATGGGATCCATGACAGATGATGAGTACACTAGTAAGTTCTTGGAACTATTAAGGTATGTTCCTTACCTCAAGGAGGAGAAGGCTAAGATTCAGAGATTCAATAGTGGACTATCGGTTGCATTCAAAGACAAGATTGAATTCGATGATCCTAGATCATTGGAGGAGGCCAATCGAAAGCTAAAGCATTGCCATGAACAGTCGAAGTTTAGAACTAAGCCTAAGCCAAACTGGAGAGGTAATGTAAAGAACAAAATAAAATGGGACAAAAAGCATGAAAGGCCATGTTAGAGCCTAGATTTACCTCGGGTTGAAAAGGTAGGATCCAGGACCAACATCAAACCACGCTCAACCTGGTAGCTAGGCCTACCAGGTCAAGAGAGGGCTCTCTCCAGGTCAATCTCAGCAAATTATGATTGATGAGGGCTTGAGATGACTGAAACATTTACTGATCTTAGGCAAGGTATGAGTGCAAAAGGGTTTGATTTGATAAAATGATGATTTTGTTGGCTCAGATGGAAAGATGACTTTTGGGTGTGGGGATTGAGGATCAGTTCTGCAGAGATCTCAATGGGGCAAGGTAGGTAGTCGTTTTGGCACTTAAATTTGAGTCAGATGGAAGGAATAGATAGGTGAGGTGTTGAAGAGGGCAAGAGAAATCATGGATCCTCCCTAAACAGCTGAAAACATCAAATAACTAAAGCAAACTTCAAGTAGAGCACTGCACTTTCAATGGATTCTACTTACACACTTGTTTGTTTAGTTCAAAAGAAATTAGAAAGAGAATGACATACATAACACCTACAAAATTCATAATTACAAAGAAAAGAACTGTACCAAGACAAATTGCCACATGAATCCCAAAGAGTGCTGCAAATCCTAGTCTCAATTCCTTAGCCAAAAAATGAAATATGAGTGTACAATGAAGTTCTTTTCTTCCTCAAGATTCCAACCATGCTAATGATTGAAAAACAACATAATATAGACAAGCATAGCTCATCCTTGCCTATAGGGGTCGAGCTCACATGTTTAGGAGCTGATCCAACTAATTCTAATTTGATAACTAGAAACTAGGAAACATAACAACATGCCTCTAGAACCAAGGGAACTGATTCATTCAGTTTCAAACAACCTTTAAACTGATGAATCTACCTCTACAAGTGAAAATCTAACATATTTACATCATGATCCATCAATATACATCAAATTACATCACAAATTTGTCATTGGGAAAGTAAAAATGTCAAACTAGGCAAAGCTGGGTGAAAAACAGAGCAAAACTTGGTCAAACTGGCAATTTTTCCTCTATGCGCCGCGCCTGATTCTCTATGCATTGTGCCTGTTTGGACCCACTTTTGGAGGCCTTCTTGATGTCCAAATGAGCTCCAGGTGTGCTTGCTAGAAATTTCTACCTGTCTACTTTCCAACTCAAGTGGAATTTTTCAATTTGGCTTCCATTTGCCCCTCCAAAAGTCGATTCTCCCAACACTGCTTCCTATGTGTCAAAATAGGGGCAGTGAGGTCATTTTTTGAGTGTTTTTGACCTTTTTGAGGGCTCAAAACCTACCCAAATTTCTTGGCCATGGGTAGGAAGGCACAATTTTCCATGAAAAATGCAAAAATTCTGAGTTTTTATGATTTGGAGGCCCCTAGAAAAAGCGAGCACCACGTGGCGCGACGCATAGGGCAGAAAAACCTATTTTTTGTGCAAAAAATTTCCAAAATGCAAAAATTGCTCCAAATTTCTTGAAATTTGGGCTGAGTCTTCTCTATCAAGCATGATGTTGGGCCAAGGAAGCCTCAAATAATATCTGAAGTCCTTCATCCTCTTTTTGCCTCCTTGATGCTCTCTTCAACTTTGCTTTCAAACTCCTAATTCTCGCTTGGCACACCAAGTTCTGTGACAAGTAATGATATGACAGGTTTCTAAGAATATTCTTTTCATTGATGGCCTTCTCCAGCTTCCTCTCCAAGTGGATATTGACTCTTTCAAGCCATGATTCCCTATTGGCATTAATCTCTTGCTCCAATGAAGTGAACTCCACCCTCCTCCTTTGGGCAGCTTGGAAATTCTCCCAAATGTTTTGCAACTCCATAATCACCTGTTGATCCTCAAGATGCTTATTCCTCTGCTCCAGGTACTGTATAGTCCATTGAGCTCTATCCAAGTTGGTAGAAAAGGCATCAATGTCCACCCGCTACTCCTTAATGATTTCTCTAAGATTTGTGCTTTGCAAGCCCATATCGGTATCATCACCCTCAATGAGGATGAAATCAATCTCCCGCTCACCTAATGGTTCTTCCTCCTGTAGCGGCTTCTTGCCTCGGTACTAAACCTGTTGTACTGATGATGGAAGTGAGGACCCTTCCACCCCGGGTGGAGATAACACTCACTTTGCTGCTGCAAACAACCGTCGAGCGCCCTTCTGATAAGTGATGAACACTTGCACACTAGCGGTCTATGTCTCATGGCCCTCGTGCTAATAGGAAGGTCCACCTGTCTCATGCCCTGCCTCTGAAGGTCCCTGTGAAGCTCTGAGAAACTCACGAGAGATGAAGTCATCCCAAGTGATGCCCTGTAAACCAAGCTGATGAACGACCACAATTTTGATGAGAGAAAAATGATAAATATTGTTGAACTGCTGCTGAGGAGTCTTGTGCTGCACAAGGGTGGTCATCTTCTCTATGTTTTGGCACATGAAGTAAGGGATGTTCATCATCCGTACCCGGGTAAAATGCATCAGCAACCTGATATGATAAGCATATAAGCGGGAGAACCGGCCCTCACAGCTGAAATACTTCATGATGAGTTTCATTAAAGGAGCATATTCATCTTTGAGGTACCGAAAAGGAAACACTCTCTTGAGTTGTCTCAAAAAGTTGGGCTTGATGTATGGTTCATAATCCTACCAGTCAATTTTCTGCCTCTTGTTCCATGGCTCTCCAATGTTAGGTATGCCGGTTGCTAATGAAATGGATTATGGTGTTAATGTGAAAGTGACACCAGCTAGAGTGGCTTGATCACCATGTAAATGCAGTACAAACAAGTGGGCCAACTCATGATGAAACTGAATACTAGCAACCTTCTCACAAAATTCATAACATGACTGATGCTAGTAACAGAAGATGGCAAGAGGGCAGGCCTGTAATTCAGCGAGAGTGGTTGGTTCTTCTCTGATATGTTTGCCACCTCTATGAGGCCTCCTGGGTGCATGTCCCTCTGTAGGTGAGTCACTTTGGGTCTCCTCTTCATAATCATATGAAGGATCAGATGCCATGTCTACTGGTAGGTAGACTGTCTTGGAGAAGTAGGTGCTAATATGTCAAACTGTCTTGAACTATCTTTGATGATGTGTTTGACCTCTGCCACCCAGGGAAAATAGTGAAATGAGGGACTGTGGAGGGGTAATTTAGGGAAATAGGGAATTAAGGACTGTTTGGGTAGGGTTATTTAAGGGAATAGGGAATTAGAATGTAGTTTGGGAGTTTTTGTATAGGATTAGGGTTTGGGAATTTACAATTAGGATTTTGGGAAAGGGAACTTGGGATAGGGGATTAGTGAATTTAGGGGGTAGGGGAACTTAGGGAATAATGAAATCAATGGAAAAATGGGATAAGGGAGTGAACTTGGTGGCAAAATAGTCAATCAAAACCCTAGCACTATTGCTTTGGAAATTTTGAAGAAGTAGGGTTTGGTTTCTTTAAACAAACACCATGAAACAAGCACCACGAAACAAGCATCAAACTTGGATAGCAAATAGTATTTGGAGGCTCTACCTACTTGTTTCAAGACAAATCCGTGCGTTTTTGGTGATTGGAGGACGTTCTGGTAGTTTTTGGGCTATCTGGCTGTGTGGGCCGCGCATCCAACCCAATGTGTCGCGCCCAACATATGTGTCGCGCCCTTGCAAAATAACGCAGGAGTTTGAGGCCCAGTGTGTCGCGCCTCCTGCCCAGTGTGCCGCATCGAGCCACTTGGAGCGATTTTCACCCAAACTTGTCACCTGCTCACCAAAATCGCTTTGCCTTGCTTCTCTTTGCTCTTGGAGTGAAAATGAGCTTTAAACATTTGGAGAAATGATTTATACATGGATCTTTATATTTTAATTTTTCCAAACCCACTTTCATAATGTTTTGCAAATGACTTTATTTTCAAACTCTGTTTTTTGGACATTTTCACTTCATCTGAGTTTTGTGATGACTAAATTATGACCTGAGATTTGCTTGATTTGCAGGTGTTGGAGCTTCTGGGGCTAAGGAAAGAAACCAGGATTACAGATGGAGTGATATACAATGAAGAAAACAAAATTTCATGATTTTTTGTACAATAAAAGAAAAATACTCTGTTTTTTCCTCAAAACAGAGTTTTGAGGAAAAACACATTTTCGAACACTTGGCGATGAAATTTATTGATATTGAAACCTCCTCATGGCCTGCTGGTAATTATTGGACACTTTGAAACATTTTTTTACGAAACCCTAATGAAACCCTAGACCTAATTGACAATGAAACCCTAAAGACAACCTTTGCAATCTTAAGATAAAAAGAAGACTGTATATGCTTTTTTTAATGAACAAACATGAGCCAGCAGGTAGATAACATGAGGGAAACTGTAGGAATGCCACTACCATCAGATGATCCATGTGCCTAATGGAATGCAAATGACTGGGTGGGACACCTAATATGAAATGCAACAAGAGGATTTGATCTCTGACGGAGGGATGAAGATACCGACACTAACATTGGCTCCAATGGAGATGGTAGCTCCCTAGAGGTGCCAAGAACTATAGATCTCTGGGAAAGTAGGCAGTGCCTTCATCCATTGGGTTATGGAGTCAATAACTTCAACAAACCAAAACCAAACTTTTGACTCAAGAATCATAGTTGAACTGACTATTCCAAAACTGAAACAAGACTCTCAAAAGCTGAAACTAGACACTCAACTAAAACTATCTTTAAACTAACTGAAGCAAAAAATGACTCAAGGCTGACTTAACTAAAACAGTTACTTACAAAGATTTTAAATGGTAGCAGACCATCGAGATTTGAGAGCTTCAAATCATGATGACAACCACCTGCTTACTGATGAAATATGTACAATCATGTGTAGTGAGCCTTCCAATGTAACCAATCCAGTAGATGGCTACATACTGAAATTCTGCTCTCACTTGCCCGGAGCAGGTAGAACGATATAAATGTATGCAACTCACAATAAGAACTGAAACCAAGGCTTATGCTAATGAACCAGGCAACATTCATCTTCTCTAGTGCTTGCAAAAGAATGTCAAAAGGATCTTGAAAGTCCTGAAGCACTAGCTTGGCTTGAGATCCAGCAGCAAAAATACAAGTACTCCCTTCATTATGATCTGAAAGAACAACTGGTTGCCGAGTGATAGGAAGGCACAGAGAGGTATAAGCTTCTGCCATATGAGTTTTAGCTGTAAATTCTTTGACCATGAGAAATTCTTGCATATTGTCTCTCTCAAGCTCATATTCCTCAACTTCATGGTCTAGGTCATTCTTAAACAGAAAACAATCTTCAAGATTATCAAACATGACATCCTTATCATCTTCATGAAAGAAAATATTATCTGTTTGCTAATCTATAAATCCAATTTCAAGACTATCATCATTTTCAAAAGAGGAAGAAGTTTCACCAACACCTTCTTGACCATGTGCACACTGAAGACCTGCATTAGCTTGAGCTGTAACCTGAACTTTTAAGAGTTGATCTATTTCATCTTTAGACAGAGGAAATAATACTTTTTGTTTTATTTTGCTCAAGAAATTATTGTCTTCTTGAAATAACATGGAAAACCTAAATGACAGTCCTCAATTCCTTGGTCTTCTGAAATTTGAAAACATTGTTGATCATCCTCATATGACATGGCAATCAAATTATCATTTATCACTGAGTTATTGAAAGAAGATTTTTCATTTACTTGAACAAAGATGTCATCTTATTTTTCATAAAATGACTAGATTACCTCTTCATGAAGGCTTGGGTAAGTAACTTTGTCTTCTTCATTCCAGATGATCTCAACAGCAGAGCTCTCCTTCATGGGATTCAAAACAAGGTAGTCTACATCATCACGATCTGAATCTAGATCTGAAATAGCCGACTTGACTTTATCACATTCTGAAATTGAAACTTGACTTTCCTGCATACTGTTTTCTTCTATGGACAGATCTGAAATAAAACCTTCTCTTTCATCATTTTCCACTGTGCTAAGATCTTGATCCAGCTGCAAAGTTTCCTGAGCATCTTGATGAGTATCTTCCAAGCGCTCTTTATGTTTCTGAAATGGATTTTCGTATAGAGGTTCCATGATCTCATCGTCCATGAAGTCATCATCTTCAATAAAACTATAAACATGTTTGCAACAGTTCTGAACTAAATTTAATGATGGATAAGATTCTTTATACCTCTCAAAGAAGATGGTATGAAAATCCTTCAAACAATAAATACAAGAAGGCAACAAACTTTCATACCAAGATCGGGCTTCACCTTCCAGAGTGGCCATGAATATTTTCATCAAGCAATCTTCAGGAAAATCAACCTTCAACTTGCGAATATGTATGTGAAATCTGACCAAATGTAAGGCAGCATCCTTATTATCATCATCTTTAAAAGTAGGCAAATTCCTTTGCCAATCTACATTAGGAATTTTATTTGGAAAACCTGGAATGTGATCTCGGCTCATGGGAGCATACCTTCGATCCAGTGAAACCATTTTGATAACAATGAATTCACCAAGAAATTCTTCAGGCTACTGGTTCTTGAAGAGTAGAGTCGCCATAAAAAGTCTGAACCTTGAGATTTTCGACACTGGAGTCGCCAGGTGAATGATTTCAGCCTTCCGATGTCTGATCGTTGTCCACAATCAACAATCAGATCTAAACTTGACTACATTTTACTAAGGAAATTTACAAGTCAGATGTTTCCGTTTATAAAACTAGACCAGAGATTGACTGAAGCAGTGTTTATCTACTTTCACTAATGCACAACAAGAGCATTTCAAAGGCTACCTGGCATAACTTCAGGCTCCGTCTGTAGTTTATGAAATGAAGAACACTAAAAAACAAACAATTTCTTCCCCAGTATGGTCGCCACTATGTTAGAGCCTAGATTTACCTCAGGCTGAAAAGGTAGGATCCATGACCAACATCAAACCACGCTCAGCCAGGTAGCTAGCCCTACCAGGTCATGAGAGGGCTCTCTCCGGGTCAATATCAGCAAATTATGATCGATGAGGGCTTGAGATGACTGAAATATTTACTGATCTTAGGCAAGGTATGAGTGCAAAAGGGTTTGATTTGATAAAATGATAATTTTTTTGGCTCAGATGGAAAGATGGCTTTTGGTGCAAGGATTTAGGATCAGTTTTGCAGAGATCTCAATGGGGCAAGGTAGGCAATCGTTTTGGCACTTAAATTTGAGTGAAATGGAAGGAATAGAGAGGTGAGGTGTTGAAGAGGGCAATAGCAATCATGGATCCTCCCCAAACAGCTGAAAACATCAAATAACTAAAGCAAACTTCAAGTAGAACACTACACTTTCAATGGATTCTACTTACACTATTGTTTGTTTAGTTCAGAAGAAATCAGAAAGAGAATGACATACATAACACATAAGAAAATTCACGATTAAAAAGAAAAGCATTGTACCAAGACAAATTTCCACATGAATCCCAAAGAGTGTTGCAAATCATGGTCTCAATTCCTTAGCCAAAAAATGAAATATGAGTGTACAATGAAGTTATTTTCTTCCTCAAGAGTCCAACCATGCTAATGACTGAAAAACAACATAATATAGACAAAAATAGCTCATCCTTGCCTCTAGGGGTCGAGCTCACATGTTTAGGAGCTGATCCAACTGATTCTAAACTGAGAACTAGAAACTAGGCAACATAACAACATGCCTCTAGAAACAAGGGAACTGATTCATTCAGTTTCAAACAACCCTTAAACTGATGAATCTACCTCTACAAGTGAAAATATAACATATTTACATCATGATCCATCAATATACATCAAATTACATCACAAATTTGTCATTGGGAAAGTAAAAAAGTCAAACTAGGCAAAGTTGTGCAAAAAACAGAGCAAAACTTGGTCAAACTGGCAATTTGTTCTCTATGCGCTGCGCCTGATTCTCTATGAGTCGTGCTTGTTTGGACCCACTTTTGGAGTCCTTCCCAATGTCCAAATGAGCTCCAGGTTTGCTTGCTCGAAAGGTTTGCCTGTCTACTTTCCAACCCAAGTGGAATTTTTCAGTTTGGCCCTCCAAAAGTCCATTCTCCCAATACTGCTTCCTGTGTGTCAAAATAGGGGTAATGAGGTCATTTTTTGAGTGTTTTTGACCTTCTTGAGGGCTCAAAACCTACCCAAATTTCTTGGCCATAGGTAGGAAAGCATAATTTTCCATGAAAAATGAAAAATGTTGAGTTTTTTTTATTTGGAGGCCCCTAGAAAAAGCGAGCGCCACGTGGCGCGGCACATAGGGCAGAAAAACCTGTTTTTTGTGCCAAAATTTTCCAAAATGCAAAAATTGCTCCAAATTTCTTGATATTTGGGCTGAGTCTTCTCTATCAAGCATGATCTTGGGCCAAGGAAGCCTCAACCAATATCTGAAGTCCTTCATCCTCTTTTTTCCTCCTTGCTGCTCTCTTCAACTTTGCTTTCAAACTCCTAATTCTCGCTCGGCACACCAAGTTCCGTGACAAGTAATGATATGACAGGCTTCTAAGCATATTCTTTTCATTGGTGGCCTTCTCCAGCTTCCTCTCTAAGTGGATATTGACTCTTTCAAGCCATGACTCCCTATCGACATTGATCTCTTGCTCCAATGAAGTGAACTCCACCCTCCTCCTTTGGGCAGCTTGGCGATTCTCCCGAATGTTTTGCAATTCCATAATCACCTGCTGGTCCTCAAGATGCTTATTCCTCTGCTCTAGGTATTGTATAGTCCATTGAGCTCTATCCAAGTTGGTAAACAAGGCATCAATGTCCGCCCGCTGCTCCTTAATGATTTCTCTAATATTTGTGCTTTGTGGTCTCATATCGGTATCATCACCCTCCATGACGATGAAATCAGTCTCCCACTCACCTGATGGTCCTTCCTCATGTAGTGGCTTCTTTCCTCAGTCCTAAACCTGCTCTGCTGATGATGGAAGCGAGGCCCCTTCCACCCCGGGTGGAGATAACACTCGCTTTGCTACTGCAAACAACCATCAAGTGCCCTTCTGATAAGAGATGAACACTAGCACACTAGCGGTCTGTGTCTCATGGCCCTCTTGCTGATAGGAAGGTCCACCTGTCTCATGCCCAGCCTTTGAAGGTCCCTGTGAAGCTCTGAAAAACTCACGAGAGATGAAGTCATTCCAAGTGATGCCTTGTAAACCAAGCTGATGAACGACCACAATTTTGATGAGAGAAAAATGATAAATATTGTTGAACTGCTGCTGAGGAGTCTTGTGCCGCACAAGGGTGGTCGTCTTCTCTATGTTTCGACACATGAAGTAAGGGATGTTCATCATTCGTACCTGGGTAAAATGCATCAGCAGCCTGATTTGATAAGAATATAAGCGGGAGAACCGGCCCCCACAGCTGAAATACTTCATGATGAGTTTCATTAAAGGAGCATATTCATCTTTGAGGTACCGAAAAGGAAACACTCTCTTGAGTTGTCTCAAAAAGTCGGGCTTGATGTACGGTTCATAATGCTTCCGTTCAATTTTCTGCCTCTTGTTCCATGGCTCTCCAATGTTAGGTATGCTGGTTGCTAATGAAATGGATTCTGGTGTTAATGTGAAAGTGACACCAGCTAGAGTGTCTTGATCACCATGTAAATGTAGTACAAACAAGCGGGCCAACTCATGATGAAACTGAATACTAGCAACCTTCTCAAAAAATTCATAATATGACTGATGCTGGAAACAAAAGATGGCAAGAGGGCAAGCCTGTAATTCAGCAAGAGTGGTTGGTTCTTCTCTAATATGTTTTCCACCTCTATGAGGCCTCCTGGGTGCATGTCCCTCTATGGCTGAGTCACCTTGGTTCTCCTCTTCATAATCATATGAAGGATCAGATGCCATGTCTACTGGTAGGTAGACTGTCTTGGAGAAGTAGGTGCTGATATGTCAAACTGTCTTGAACTATCTTTGATGATGTGTTTGACCTCTGCCACCAAGGGAAAATAGTGAAATGAGGGACTGTGGAGGGGTAATTTAGGGAAATAGGGAATTAAGGACTATTGGGGTAGGGTTATTTAAGGGAACAGGGAATTAGAATGTAGTTTGGGAGTTTTTGTATAGGATTAGGGTTTGGGAATTTACAATTGGGATTTTGGGAAAGGGAACTTGGGATAGGGGATTAGTGAATTTAGGGGGTAGGGGAACTTAGGGAATAATGAAATCAATGGAAAAATGGGATAAGGGAGTGAACTTGGTGGCAAAATAGTCAATCAAAACCCTAGCACTGTTTCTTTGGAAATTTTGAAGTAGGGTTTGGTTTCTTTAAACAAACAACATGAAACAAGCACCACGAAACAAGCATCAAAATTGGATAGCAACTAGTATTTGGAGGCTCTACCTACTTGTTTCAAGACAAATCCGTGCATTTTTGGTGATTAGAGGACGTTCTGGCAGTTTTTGGGCTATCTGGCTGTGTGCGCCGCGCATCCAACCCAATGCGCAGCGCCCAACATATGCACCGCGCCCTTGCAAAATAACACAGGAGTCTGAGGCCCAGTGCGCTGCGCCTGGTGAGTGCACCGCGCCTCCTTCCCAGTGCGCCGCGCCAAGCAACTTGGAGCGATTTTCACCCAAACTTGTCACCTGCTCACAAAAATCGCTTTGCCTTGCTTCTCTTTTCTCTTAGAGTGAAAATGAGCTTTAAACATTTGGAGAAATGACTTATACATGGAGCTTTTAAATTTTAATTTTGCCAAACCCACTTTCATAATGTTTTGCAAATGACTTTATTTTCAAACTCTGTTTTTTTTACTTTTTCACTTCATTTGAGTTTTGTGATGACTAAATGACCTGAGCTTTGCTTGTTTTGTAGGTGTTGGAGCTTCTGGGGCTAAGGAAAGAAACCAGGATTACAGATGGAGTGATATACAATGAAGAAAACAAAATTTCATGATTTTTTGTACAATAAAAGCAAAATACTTTGTTTTTTCCTCAAAACAGAGTTTTGAGGAAAAACACATTTTCGAACACTTGGCGAGGAAATTTATTGATATTAAAACCTCCTCATGGCCTTCTGGTATTTATTGGACACTTTGAAACATTTTTTGACGAAACCCTAATGAAACCCTAGACCTAATTGACAATGAAACCCTAAAGACAACCTTTGTAATCTTAAGATAAAAAGAAGACTGTATATGCTTTTTTTAATGAACAAAAATGAGCCAGCAGGTAGGTAACATGAGAGAAACTGTAAGAATGCCACTACCGTCAGATGATCCATGTGCCTAATGGAATTCAAATGACTAGGCAGGACACCTAATACGAAATGAAACAAGAGGATTTGATCTCTGACGGTGGGATGAAGATATTGACACTAACAAGCCACAGGGCACAGATAACAAGGAGAATGTTGCACCACCCAAGAAGCTCAATGCATCAGAAAGAGGATAAGGACATCAAATTGAATAGAAGAACAAGGATGGAGGCTAGAATCCCATATAGTGTTGGACTTGTGGCAAGGACCATCGTATGAGAGATTGTCTATAGAATAAGAGTGGTAGACCCGAGATATACAGTGCATAGGAGGTGCAAACTGTTGGAGATGTAGGCCAAATTATTCCTCATATATATGCAGCCGTGGACAATAGGAAAGCAGAATACCAAACATATATCATTGAGATGGATTGTAAGCTATGTGATCAAGTTATTTCTATTTTGATTGACCCTGGATCTAATTATAACTATGTTTGTCCTAACTTGGTGGATAAGTGTGGGTTGAATAAGGAGTTGCGTGCAGAGTCTTGGTTAGTGTAGTTGGCTATAGGTATGAAGAATCGAGTTCATCATTGGGTAAGAGCTTGCAAGTTTGATTTAAATGGTATGCCTACCACAGCACATTTGAATGTTTTACCGTTGGGTTCATACAATATGTTATTGGGCATGGATTGGTTGTATCTACATAGAACCAAGGTTGACTTCTATGCCAAGGATATTGAATGTGTTGATTACAATGGAGAACCAAGAGTCTTGTAACGTAAAAAGAAATCCACATCAATTAGGATGGTGACAACTATGCAACAAAAGCGTAGCCACGGGAAAGGGTGCAAGCTATTTGCAGTACATGTTTCCAATGATAAGGGTAAGGAGGCTAAGGATGCAAATGTGTTGAACAAATACCCGGTTTTACAACAATTTAGGGATGTATTTCCTAAGTAAATCACAGAGCTGCCACCTCATAGGGCATTAGACATTTCTATTGAGTTAGTGCCAGGGGCATCTCTAGCATTGAAAGCATCTTATAGGATAAGAACAACTGAATTGGTTGAGTTAAAGTTGTAGTTGAAGGAAAGGTTGGACAAGGGTTACATTAGGCCAAGTGTATCATCGTGGGTTGCACCAGTCTTGTTTGTAAGGAATAAATACAGTACCCTCAGATTATGCATTGATTACAAGCAATTGAAAAAAGTGACTATCAAGAACAGATATCCTTTGTTTAGGATTAATGACTTGTTCGATCAGTTGAAGGGAGCAGCAATGTTCTCGAAGATTGAATTGAAATCTGAATTCCATCAAGTACGCATCAAAGACGAGGATATATGCAAGACTACGTTCAGGACCAGGTATGGGCAATATGAGCTTTTCGTTGTTCCACTTGGCTTAACTAATGCTCCAGCTACATTCATGTGTATGATGAATAGTGTGTTGTGTCCATATTGGATATGTTTTTTATTGTGTTCATTGATTATATACTGGTATATTCTAAAAATGAGGAAGAGCATGTCGAGAACTTAGCAGCATTGTTGAGGTTGTTGAGAGAGCATCAGTTGTATGCTAATCTCATCAAATGTAGTTTCTTATAGAATGAGGTACATTACTTGGGATATGTTGTCTCAAAGAAGGGAATTGCAATAGATCCAGAGAAGATAAGGGCCATCATGGAGTGGGTAGCTCCTAAGAGTGTGGATGAGGTGAGATATTTCATGGTTTTGGCAAGCTATTATAGGAGGTTCATCAAGAACTTCTCATAGATTGCTTATTCCATTACATCATTACAGAGGAAAGGCAAGAAGTTCGAATGGACTGAGGAGTGTGAAGCTAGCTTTGAGTAGCTTAAGCAGTTGCTAACACATGCACCAATGCTCTAGATTGCAGATCTGGAAAAAGAGTTCATAGTATGTACAAATGCTTGCAAGAGAGGACTTGGTGGAGTCCTTATGAAGGATGGACAAGTGGTATGTTATGAGTCCCAGAATCTAAATGAAAACAAGTAGAACTACTTGACACATGATCTTGAGTTGGAAACGATTATACATGCATTGAAGATGTGGAGACAGTATCTTCTTGGTAGGTGGTTTATTCTTATGAGAGATCACATTGGGTTGAGGTATTTGTTTGACCAACCGAATCTGAATGCCAGGTAGGCTATATGGCTGGCCACAATCAGTGAGTTTGACTTCAAGATTAGGTACATCAAAGGCAAGGAGAACCAAGTGGTAGATGCTCTTAGCAGGTGGGTACGGGTGAATCACTTAGTAGCTATAAGCTCTTATGGGACAGATTTACAGTATAAGATATTATGGGCAGGACAACAGGATGTCAGATATATGGCTATTGTGTATAGGTTGCAGTAGAGTATAGGTATGGGTACAGGTATAGGTGATGGTATAGGTACAAGCACATGTACAGGTACAGGTGCACAGGACTTGAACTATTTTCTTACAACAAATGGATTGGTTAGGTTCTGAGACAAGATATATGTACCAGATAGAAGTGAGCTCAAGAAGGTGATCTTGAGGGAGTTTCATGAGAAACAATATTCAGGCCACCCAGGCTATCAAAGGACACTCACAGTAGTGAAGATATATTACTATTAGCCAAATTTAAAGAGGGATGTAGCAGATTTTGTGGCGAGATGTTTCGACTGTCAGTGAGTGAAGGCAGAGTGCACACATTCAAGTGGATTGCTACAACTAATCGCTATTCTCGAGTGGAAATGAGTGGTCATTTCCATGGATTTCATCACAGGGTTTCCGAAGATAGTGAAGCAACATGATTCCATCATGGTCATTGTGGACAAGTCAAAAAAGGTTGCACACTTTGTTTCGGTAAAGTCTACATTCTCAGCTAGTGATATGGCATAGGTATTCATCTGAAACATGGTTAGACTACATGGTTTCCCAAAGAATATTGTGTCAGACAGGGACTCAAATTTCACTTCTAAGTTTTTGAAGGAGTTATTTTCAGGTTTGGGCACCGAGTTGGCCTTTAGCACAACTTATCATCTATAGGCAAATGGACAGATGGAGAGAGTCAACATAATATTAGAGGACATGTTGAGGATGTATGTAATGCATTAACAAAGGAAGTAGGAAGAGTATCTCACTTTGGTCGAGCTTTCATACAACAACAGTTATCAAGAGTCACTGAGGATGAGTCCTTTTGAGGCATTTTATGGGCGGAGTTGTAACACTCCCATTAGTTGGAGTGATCTAGTTAGCATAGTATTGATTGGACCAGATATGTTGGCAAACATGGAACAAGAGATGCAGGTGATCAATAAGAATCTCAAGGAAACACAGGATAGGAAAAAGTGTTATGTAGACATGAATATGTTGTTTAAGGAGTTCCAGGTTGGGGAACAAGTTTACTTGTGCATCAAACCAAAGAAGATTGCCTTGCGGATTGGATCATGTGCCAAGCTGGCACCACGGTTTTGTGGATTGTTTAGTATCACTGAGAGGATTGGACCAGTAGCCTATCAACTTGTATTGCCTCTGACAGTAAAATTCCATGATGTTTTTCATGTCTCATTACTTAAGAAGTATGTTAAAAATTTTGATGTTGGAAATAATACTGGGGGGTTGAATCAATGTTTACAATTCAATATTTTTTCATTTCCCAAATAGATTTATATATGCTACTTAAGTGAAGTGAACTTGCATGTGCACGCTACTGTGATTAGAGAAACCAGTGTATACTCAAAGAACTTATGATTTAGTCAATTTATCATGTGTTGATCTTCAATCAATGCATCAGTAACTTATTATACAATAACACATAAGCAACACACATGAACACCAAGATTTAAGGTGGAAACCCAATGCGGGAGAAAAACCACCTGTTGTTGTCATCTTTGTCTTATTTTAATATAAATGAAATATGTTTACAATCTTGTACTGGTGCAGACTCATTCCAATATATAGGCACCCACCTGCCAAAGGCTACAACCTTCTCTCATTTTCCAGTTTCTACTGGAAGGGATCTACAACCCCCTAGCTCTTATACTATTCGATATGTTTACTAGTACGTAGGCACTGACCTACAGAAGGCTACGACCTTCTCTCTTCCTCCATGGACAACGTTTCATTAATTTTCAAATTGGATGCTCCTCATACACAATAATACAAAATGAAGGCCTCGTTTGATCAAATTTTCACACTAGACCCATCGCAACTTTCAAACTGCATCAATCAACAATCCGTTAATCTGAACAATCAGATCATTGTCACCAAAACACTGTGCTAAACTCAGAAACCTGCATCATCATTCAAAACCAGCTGTAACCTCAAAAATCATACATAAGAATGCATATGCTACTTTACAAAACCCAACCTACGTGTATACGCTACTTCCTTTAACAAAACCTATGTATAACTTCAAAAATATTGAATCATAAAAACTTATGAATCGGATCTGTACCAACCAGTAATAGTTTGAACATCCACTGTCAATTTACAGAGATCTAGACAGTTAGCAACAAAGATAACCCTTCTCACTTAATCAATCAATCAATCAGACACAGACTCCTTATGCATTCAGTTTTACTTTCAGACAACAATAAAGCAAGAGCACTGATAAGATAGATCATTCATTTCTGAACAATAGGCTTTTCTTTTTATTACGCTACCTGGAAGAGTCAAACCTGCATGTATACGTGCCTTTACCAAGGCGAACCAGTGTATAGATTCGAAAGAAATAACTTACTACTTCACTTTTATTTCAGACTTCAAACATACCCATATCATGGCATTTAAAGAATAAAACATGCATAAGCAATCAAATCTATCCCAACCAATATCAGATCATATAATGATAAGTCATTTAAGGTATCATGACCCTGATCCAACATTGTATCCAAGGTGCACAAAATATTTCATATCATATCATAATCATAACCCTTACAACATAAAATATACTTTAGATAGAAATATTCCTTAGAAACCCTTTCACTTGCACACACTTGGCCCTTTGATCTTCTCCTCCTTATATAGTTTTAGCCTTTCTCAATACCTCAGACCAAAACAACACTTAGAACCTATGGTATTATTGGATGGGATCAAATAACCGTGACTCCACTCAATATTGTGGGCTAATACCATGGTATTGACCCTTGGTATTCTTTAATCTTGAATTTCCTTGATTTTCCAACCCATAAGTGATTTTCCTCTTGTGAAAGTGCATGCATACTTATCTGCACTTTCTGTTTTGTGAACCTGTGTGTATACGCTACTTTGACAAGGTGAACCTACGTATACAGTTTAAACTATCTGAAAACATCCTTTTCCTTCAGCTTCTTGATTCTAATTAGTAGACCTTTGTTCCAACTTCATGTTCTTCTCTACCAATGCCCTATTACCTTTGAATTGACCTGTTACACTATGAGTTGCCTTTTATCAAATCTGAGCAGACCTGTGAGTGAGTTGCCATCAAGGAAAACACCTGTATCATAATGCCAACAATCTCCCCCTTCGGACTGGATGGAAACCATATTGGTGTAGATTACTGCAGGTTGTAGAAACTATTAGAGATATCAAGCAACACCAAAATACTCTCCCCCTTTGACATCAAGGGAAAAGGGCGAACCAAGATATTCTCCCCCTTTGAGATCCACTATGTTTTCCATGCTCCCCCTGAGTACATGCAGAGTATGCAGAGATATGTTTCAAAAGAATAACATGACTCTATAACTCAACTAAGTGAGTATGACCTCCCTAAGACCAATAATTCATACATACATCAATCACCCAACCAAGTGGGGATACACCAAATTTGACTCATCCACCCAACCAAGTGGGGATATACCAATTGTTTATACATGACTAAAATACAACAATTATTACATCATCCATCCCATGCACAGTGGGGATACAAATTACATCATATGTCCAATAGGACTCATTCAAAAATAGACTATGACAGAAGGAGACATATAACACCCTAGATATTTACATGACCTATGCAACAATTGATATAAATATCTGAAACCATAGCTGAAGTCAGAAACCATAATGCCAATAATGCAGAATGTTTGTGAAGGCTAATGCTCCCCCTGAACCTGTGCTACCTATGCATTGTCAACAAATCATTCATCAAGGCATCTTCATTAGTCAGATAAAAATCAATGAACAAAGCATATTAACATAATGTAATCATCAATATCAGACTGAGCACCCATATCAGAGTCTGACCCACTGTTTTTCTATCAGAAAAACATATATGCTCCTGCAGCCACAGAAACTCACATATATACGTGCCTATCCTTCATTAAATTTGCGTATATGAACCTTCCTCTCAAATGCTGGATTTAACAGCAGGATGATGTAGAAACTACTCCCATGTTTTTTCTGAGATATTCAAATGTTTCTCTGGCAAGCAGTTTGGTGAATATATCAGCAACCTGTTCTTTGGAGGGAACATACTCCAATTTAACCTTTTTTTCAAGCACTTGTTCTCGTAGAAAATGGTATTTAATGAGTATGTGCTTGGTCTTTGAGTGCATGACTAGATTCTTCAAAATACCGATGGCACTTGTATTATTACATAGAATGGAGATGGGTGGAGTACATGTTATTTGAATGTCTTACACTATTTTCATCATCCAAAGTAGTTGTGTGCAACAAGATGCAGCAGCCACATATTCTGCTTCAGCTATAGATAAGGCAATCAAACTTTGTTTCTTGCTTAACCAAGACACGAATCGTGATCCCATATAGAATGCACCTCTATTAGTGCTTTTTCTATCATCAAAATTTCATGCCCAATCTACATATGTATATTCATGAAGAGTAAGATCTGTATCTTTAGGATACCATAGACCAAAGTCTTGAGTTCCTTGAAGATATTTGAATATTCTTTTTACTGCCTGAATATGTGAATCCTTTGGATTTGCTTGGAACCTTCCAACAATTCCTACTGCATGCATGATACCAGGTCTAGTACCTATTAGATAAAGCAGACTTCCACTCATAGATCTGTAAGCTGGTTGGTTCATTGTAGGTGATTCATCGTTAGAACTGAGACTACATCCTATTACCATTGGAGTACATACTAGTTTAGAATCTTTCATTCTGTACTTCTTTAGAATCTACTTGAGATATTTAGTTTGTGAAAGAAAAATACCATCTTTTGTTTGTTGTACTTGTAGACCAAGAAAATATGTAAGTTCACCAAGTAAGGACATTTGAAATTATTGTTGCATAACCAAATCAAAGTTCTGACTCATAGATTCTTCATTACTACCAAAGATGATATCATCAACATAAACAACAATAATTAGCAGTTTATCATTTTCAATCTTTGTATATAAGTTGTTGTTGAATTGAGGCTTCTATGATCCATATCAAGTTTAAGAGAAAATCTTCGACGAAAATCACAAGATAAATCATTTGTCGACGTGTTTTGAACCAACTAGTGTGGTTCATCATCAGGACAAGTTGAACCACACTAGTTGGTTCGAAACGCGTCGACAAATGGTTTATCTTGTGATTTTCGCCAAAGATTTTCTCTTAAACTATATAAGTTGTTATCTGCGGAATCTTTTGTGAAGCCTTATTGTTGTAGATATTTGTCAAGAAGATAATACCAGGCCCTTGGAGCTTGTTTCAGACCATATAGAGCCTTTTTGAGCTTACATACAATATTTTCATCATTTCCTAGAACGAATCCTTCTAGTTGCTCAATATAAACTTCTTCTTCTAAATCTCCACTAAGAAAAGCTGATTTTACATCCATTTGATATACTTTGAATTTTCGAAAACTTGAAA
The DNA here is from genome assembly GCA_031772625.1 of Pinus tabuliformis. Classification (NCBI taxonomy): domain Eukaryota; kingdom Viridiplantae; phylum Streptophyta; class Pinopsida; order Pinales; family Pinaceae; genus Pinus; species Pinus tabuliformis. The sequence goes on from CM062807.1 coordinate 307,167,667, forward strand.
GAGCAAGAAACATTCTTATGGCTTCAAGTCTAGCAACAAGTGTAAAATTTCTTCAAAGTCTATACCTTCTTATTGAGCATACCCTTTACAAACAAGTCTTTCTTTGTTTCTAATAACTTCTCCATTTTCATTCAACTTATTCTTAAATATCCATTTTGTTCCTATACCATTTCTATCATGAGGTATAGGAACTAATTCCCAAGTATCATTCTTTTCAATTTGGTCAAATTCTTCATCCGTGACCTTAACCCAACATTCATATTTGCTAGCTTCATTTACATTCTGTGGTTCTATGGAGGATAGTGATGCTAGATAATTGGAGGTTCCTGTAAGAGTTCTTCTTGTCTGTACTCCAGACCCTTTTTCTCCTATAATTTGAGATTCTAGATGATTCTTTTGAACATACCTGGATGGAGTCTTTTCCATGTCTGTTGTATCTTCTTCTGATGCTTCATTGGTTTCTTCCTCTATATCATTTTGATTTGATACGGGAAAGCATTCATTGTCTTCCTCATTATCATATTCCTTTGTTGATTTCATTTGTTCCGGATTTTTGCATGCTTCATCAATTACTACATCAATGCATTCAAAAAGTTTCTGAATTATTTTATTATAACATTTATATCCTTTACTTTTGGATGAATGACCAAGAAGAATTCCTTTGTCTGCTCTAGGTTCAAACTTACCAAGTTTTTCATCAGTCCTTTTGATTAAACATTTACTTCCAAAAAAACTAAAGTGTTTTACAATAGGAGGCTTACCATACCAGAGTTCATATGGAGTTTGATCACTATTTACCCGAACACTAGCTTTGTTGAGAATAGTCACGACAGCAAATCCAGCTTCACCCCAGAAGGTTGCAGGAGTTCCAGATTCATCAAGAATAGCTCGATCCATTTGTTGAATTGTTTTGTTCATTCTTTCCACTACGCCATTTTGTTGAGGATTTTCGGCGACTGAGAACTACCTTTTTATTCCATGTTGTCCACAAAAATCAAAGAATTCATCTAATATGAATTCTCCCCCTCGATTAGATCTGAGACATTTGATTTTTCGATCTGATTCATTTCCAACTCAAGCTTTGAAGGCTTTAAAATTTTCAAATGCCTCATCTTTATGATTTAGTATACCTATCCAACACATTCTGGAAAAATCATCAATGAATAAAATAAAGTATTATTCTCTACAAGGTGACCTTTTCCTTATTGGTCTACATAAATCAGTATGGATGAGTTCAAGAGGCTTACTTGCTGATCCTTATTTTTCACTGGAATGAACTCTGGTTTTCTTACCGACTTGACATGGTTTGCATATGGTATTTTCTGGAATGCTGATATCTGGAAGATCACAGACCGCCTTGAGCCTGCATGCTTTTGTTATTTGAGAAAAGCTTAGATGCCCTGATCTTTTGTGCCATAACCATTTTTCATCGGTTTTTCTTAGATAACATTGTTTTTGTCCTCCATTGAGTATGTATAAATTGTTTGGAAGTTTTGTACCTTTGATTATGGTATTTCCTATATCAATCTCATGAACCACACATCCATTCGATCAAAACACAACTTCATTTCCTTGATCACACATTTGGATGACACTCAAAAAGTTATTCTTTAAACCATCTACATACATGACATTTCCAGCTTTAACCTTTTCTTTCAAATAAACAGAACCTTTACCTTTAATGACAACTGGTGTGTCATTTCCAAACGAGACGTTATTTTCCTTTTCTAAAGCATTATATGAATGAATTTTCTCTTTATCACCTATCATGTGTTTGGAGCATCTGTTGTCAATGTACCACTGATTTTCTTGTACTTCTGCAAATAGAGCTATGCCACATCTTTTTTATTGAACTTCCTTCTTTCTCCATACCTTGGAATTTGATGATGATTTCTCCTTTTGAAGTGTTGCCCGAAATGTGATCCTGCATTCAAATTCTTCATAACCAAAGTTATTACAAAATTAACATTCAATTTCATCTTCAAGAGGAGAGAAGTTATTATAGGAACTTTTCTTTATTCCTGCTATGCTCCTTTGGTTTCGTTCTTCTCTAGTCATGATAGTTTTGTAAGCAACACATTCAGTAGCTTTATGTCGAAAGTTATGGCATGAAAAGCATTGTCCATAAAAAAAGTTTTTGTGATCATAGAATCTTTTGGCATTGTTTACCTTTTGGATGATGCTTCTATTGATGTTCATCCTTGGAGTAAATTGAGCATGATTTACTTGATGAGTACTTTTAGGCTTTTGTTGACGATTGACATACTATTCACTGGTATTTGTTGCATCAAGATATCTTCTGGTGGAGGCTGACGACTTTTGTGATTGGGATGATTCTTCAGTATATCCAAGACCTGTCTTTATAAGAGGAGAACCTTGAACCTTGATGATTTCATTTAAAGTTTATGATACTTTAACAAATCTAAGATTAAATATTTTGTCTTCTCTAGTTCTTTTCTTAGACCCACAGCTTCACATTCTAGTTTTTCATTGTGCTTTTCTCTTTCAGTGAGTTGATGTGTCAACATGTCTATGAACATATTCTTTTCTTCCAAACAGATTTTGAGTTTTGTGATTTATTCAGGAAAGTCTTCCTCTTCTAAGGCATCCAAAAAATCATCAATGTCATAAGCCATGAGTAGTTTACAATCTTGTTCGGTTTCATCTTCATCACTATTAGATAATCCATCATTGTCTTCATGAGTATAGTAACTTCTTCTATAAACAACTTGTTTTCTATTTCCTTTTGCAGATTTCTTTCCTTTTTCAGGATTATCTTTATGAGGACATTTTGCATCATAATGGCCAACTCTACCACAAGCAAAGCATTTGAATGGTAGCTTACCTCTGAATCTTCTGTAACCCCGTTGAAGCTTCTTAACTAAGCTTACCTCATCTTCTTCTTCTGAAATATATCATGATTCATTGTACTCTTCCTTTTATTTTCCCTTTGATGAAGCTTTGAAAGCGACTTCTTTCATATATGATGGACTTCCTTTCCTCATCTCAATTACAACTAGAATTCCACGAAGTTGAACAACAGTAATAGATTGAAGATCCTTTTTTTCTTCTATGGCAGGTACTTTTGACTCAAATTTAGAAGACAAATGTCTCAAAATTTTCTCTGCTAAAGTAGCCTCCTTTATCTCTTCACCCAGATTCTTCATACAATTAACAATCTCATCTACACATAAAAAGTAACTAACAATACTTTCATCACTATGCATCTTAAGAGTTTCATACTTAATTCTGATTGTTTGGAGCTTAGCACGTTTTACCTGGGAGTCTCCTTCGTAGCTCTAAATGATTTTTTACCATATCTCTTTGGCTATCTTGAGCTACATGACTTTGACGAATTCTAATTTTGACAGACTTCCCAATAAAGTATTGACTGCTTTGGCATTAGTTTCTTATAACTTCTTACCTGTTGTATCTGTAGGTATTTCTTCTAGAAATTGATATCCTCCCTCCACAATTTCCCAAACATCGGCTCCAAGCGACTGAAGATAGGTTCTGGTTCTTATTTTCCAATATACCAAGTTGTTCCCATTGAAGATTGGTGTTCTAATAGATCCCATACCTTCGTGATTGTTCATCTTGGAAGATCTCCCTTCAAGAGATCAATCATCTTCTGAAGGACCTACTCTAATACCAATTGTTGGAAATAATACTGAGAGGGGGGCTGAATCAGTATTTACAATTCAATAATTTTTCATTTCCCAAACAAATTTATGTACACTACTTCAGTGAAGCGAAAGTGCGTGTGCACACTAATGTGATTAGAGAAACCAATGTATACCCAACGAACTTATGATTTAGTTAATTTATCATGTGTTGATCGTTAATCAATGCATTAGTAACTTATTATATAGTAACTATGTGCAGTAATTACATAATAAAACATCACACATAAGAAACACACATGAACACCAATATTTAAGGTGGAAACCCAATGTGGGAGAAAAACCACCTACTTTTGTCGTCTCTGTCTTCTTTTAATATAAAGAAAATCTATTTACAATCTTGTACTGGTGTAGATTCATATCAATACGCAAGCACCCACCTGCATAAAGCTACAACCTTCTCTCATTTCCCAGTTTCTGTTGGAAGGGATCTACAACCCCCTAGCTCTTGTACTAGCCGATATGTTTACTAGTACATAGGTGCTGCCTACAGAATGTTACATCCTTCTCTCTTCCTCTAGCGACCACATTTCATTAATTTTCAGACTAGGTGCTCCTAGTACACAAAAATACAAAATGAAGGCCTCATTTCATCAAATTTTCACACTGAACGCATCAGAACTTTCAAACTGCATCAACCAACAATCCGTTATTCCGAGAATCAGATCATTGTCACCAGAACATTGTGCTGAATCCAGAAACCTGCGTCATTATTCAAAACCAACTACAACTTCAAAAATCATACATCAGAATGCATACACTACTTTACAGAACCCAACCTGCGTGTATACGCTACTTCCTTTAACAAAACCTACATATACCTTCAAAACTACTGAATCATAAAAACTTCTGAATCAAATCCGTACCAACCAGTAATATTCTGAACATCTACTGTGAATTTACAGAGATCTACATAGTTAGCAGCAAAGATAACCCTTCTCACTTAATCAACCAATCAATCAGACACAAACTCATGCATTCAATTTTAATTTCAGACGGAAATAAAACAAAAACACTAAATAGATACATCAGTCATTTCTGAACAACAGGCGATTCTTTTGCATACGCTACTTGGAAGAGTCGAACTTGCATGTATACATGCCTTTACCAAGGCAAACCAGCATATAGATCTGCAAAAATTAACTTACTAGTTCGCTGGTATTCCAGACTTCAAACATACCTAGATCATGACATTTAAAGAATAAAACATGCGTAAGAAATCAAATCTAGCCCAACCAATATCATATCATATAATGATAAGTCATTTCAGGTCTCATGATCCTAATCCAACATTGTATCCATGGTGCACAAAATATTTCAGGTCATATCATAATCATAGCCCCTGCAACATAAAATATACTTCAGATAGAAGTATTTCTGAGAAACCCTTTCACTTGCACACACTTGGCCCTTTTATCTTCTCCTCCTTCATTATTTTTAGCCTTTCTCAATACCTCGGACCAAAACAACACTTAGAACTTGTGGTATTATTGGATGGGATCAAATAACCGTTACTCCACTCAATATTGTGGACTAATACCATGGTATTCACCCTTGGTATTCTTTACTCTTGAATTTCCTTGATTTTGCAACCCATAAGTGCTTTTCCTCTTGCGAAAGTGCGTGCATATGTATATGCACTTTTTTTTTTGTGAACCTACGTGTATACGCTGCTTTGACAAGGTGAACCTGTGTATACAACTTAAACTATCTGAAAACATCATTTTCCTTCAACTTCTTGATTTTGATCAGTAGACCTTTGTTCCAACTTCATGTTCTTGTATACCAATGCCTTGTTGCCTCTGAATTGACCTGTTACACTATGAATTGCCTTTTATCAAATCTAAGCGGACCTGTGAGTGAGTTGCCATCAAGGACAACACTTGTATCATAATTCCAACATTTGATCATGTAATTGACTGGTCTGTATTGTAGGTTGAAATAGATGGAGAATTCCAGTCGGAGCCTCAATGTATATTGCAAAAAAAGGTGCTCATGCTCCGAAACCGAGCAATAGAGCAATTTAAAGTGTAATGGAAGAACTTTGGGCCCGATGAAGCTACATGAGAGATGATAGATCAGATGCGGGCTATGTATCCTTCCTTGTTTTCTAGCTAAGGAAAAGTAACTTGATATGGTGGTTTGGTGATTGCTTATGGTGGTTTGGTATTTTCTTATGGTGGTTTAGTATTTTCTTATGATGGCTTCGTATAGGCTTCATGATGGCTTGGTATATGCTTCATGATAGTTTAGTATTTGCTTATGTTGGTTTAGTATATGCGTTATGATGATTGATATATGCTTTATGATAGTTGATATATGTTATATGATGTTTTGATATATGCCTAGATATGGTGTTAGTATATGTTTGATATATGTTTTGGTATATGATTTGGCATATGTTTTGGTATATATATTTTTTGATGATGTTGCTATATGTACACCTGTGTATGGATGTGAATATCATAATGAGCTATGTTATAAAGATCCACTATGTAGTATGAGTGCCATGTTATTATGCTATCATGTGGTTATGTTATCATTATGTTGTGATGTAATATGAGTTGGCACTCACCAGGATGATCATTGTAAATGCCATAATGAGTTGTGTTATAAAGCTCCACTATTCGATATGTTTTCATGGTGTCATGATGTTTTATCTTGAGAAGATCTTTCATTATAAATACTGCATCGAGCTATGTTATATAGATCCATAAGCAGTATGTCTTATTTCAACAGGTTTCTGAGGTATATGTGTGATTGAACACCGAGGATGGTGTCCCCCAAGGGGGAGGGTTCTGTACCATCCCTGGTGAAAATTCCATGTAATAAAGTTAAAAACAATAACCATGGATGAATGGGACACTTATTCCAAGTTGAATGTTGGGCAGAATCTTAGTGATAGGGATAACTTGTGATTGCTTATGGCTAAGGAAATTGGAAAAGGAAATGGATAAGGCTTTGGAAAGGAAAATGACATTTTTGGCACATTTATTTATGAAAATAATGGAAATTAGGAGAAAATGGAGGTGAAAGGTCATAGGTTGCATGTGAGGAGGAAAACTAATGGAAAATGAAGAAAATAGAGGCCTCATTCATAGAAAAGTTGACGAGATTAGTTGGTAACCTTTTTTCAGTTTAGTGTTGGAGCTCTCTCATTATTCTCTCTCTCTCTCTCATACTCTTGGATACTTAGATGTTTCTTGGAGCACTCTTGGAGGGTATGGTATACTTGGATTCTTGGAGCAAGAAAGAAAAGGAAGGGAAGGAAAGCACAAGAAGGCATCAACATTAGCAACTACCAAGTTGCATGTATGATTTTTTCACTAGTTTTGGCATGCATGGCATATGCATGTGGTTTCTTGGTTGTGTTATGTAATTAGCATGGAGGATTGCATGGATCGATAGTGGATTGCCTAGCCTTGACATTTCCTAGATAGCCATGGTGATTGTGGGTTTACTTTCATTGTTTTATTTTGGTTGGTTCTCATGTTTCCTTAGCTTGGGTTGAGCTACTAGTCCTGGAAGCCTTGGTTGAACAAATGCTCTGGAAGCCCTGTAACAAATTGGGTTTTGTTACTAGTCCTGGAAGCCCTGGTTGGACAAATGCTATGGAAGCCCTTGATGGGTTGAGTTACTAGTCTTGGAAGCCTTGGTTGGACAAACGCTCTAGAATCCCTATATAAGTTGTGGGTTGAGTTACTAGTTCTGGAAGCCTTGATTGGAAAAACACTTTGGAAGCCTTGAAAGACTTGGATGGAGACCAATTTGATGATGGTTTTGATGTTGTCTGACCATGAGGTGGAATCATTGTTTGATGGATTGAGGTGGATAGCCTCTGGAAGCCCTAGATGAGTTTTGATTGATGTGTTTTATGAGATCCCACATTCATGCTTGGAATATGGCACGGGGGTGAATGGACGAAAAGAGATTTAGCTCAGCCATTCTTCGATCAGTTGGAATGTGGTAGTCCCATCTCCGGTTGGCTCATTGCATTCATTAATGAGAAGTCCTTTCTTTGATTTCCACGTGTAAAGTTACTGATGTATTTATGGATTTTATAGTTGTCATGTTTATTGTATTTATGTTCCTATTATGTTGGTTATATGCACATTTTATGATAGCAGTTATGTATGGCTCTCAACATGTTTTTACTTGTATGTGAATGGATAATGTGTGTATGACCTAATAGATGATCATGCAGCAAATGGCATGAGGGAACAATGGTTCATAGTGATTCTTAGATAAGTATGAGATCCCTACACTTAAATATGTTATTTACACATGTAGATTACATGTCGATGATATGTTTGATGAAATGCCTGTTATGGCTAGTAGGGATCCAGTCAAGGTCTTGAAGAAGTAATTTCTCTAATGTTGTCATTTCCATGTTAATTTATTGATCTAAAGAGATGGTTTTAGCTATGGCAAGTGACCTAGGCCCTGGGCCTAGAAAAGTGGCTCAAATTCTAGAGTCCCTAGCACAACACTGACAATTTGGGTCTTTAGTCATTGGAAAACAAGCCTATGGGAGAGAATTTGGGTTTCTAGTCACCCTCATGCCTATAGCATGGGATTGATTGAGCCTTAAATTGTACAAAATCTCAATGGGACCCTAAGGCAAGATGTCTAATCTATTGGATTGGTTCCTGAGGGTTAGATAATGATTGATTTATGTGTGTGTTTTCATCGGTTCCACTTCCTTAAGGTGACTTAGGAGGTCGAATCATATCATAGTGGTCTCTCATCGCATATTTACCTCGGCTGGCAGGTTGCTTGGGATGACGTGGGAGGAGGGTGTTACAGATTGGTATTAGATGCATGGTTCACCCTTTAGTTTGATGTGCAAGTACACCTGTTCCCCATCGTGGAACTCCTTGAATAACTTGTTCCTATTTGCATAACATCTATACCTATCCTGTGATGCCTTTAAATTCTTCTTGATCACCTGCATTTCCTATTCCATGTATTCCAACATCTCTGGTCCAATCAACACCCTGATAACCATATTACTCCAACTGATAGTAGTGTTACAACTCTTCCCATAGAATGCCTCAAAAGGACTCATCCTCAATGACTCCTGATAATCGTTGTTGTATGTGAACTCTACCAAAGGGAGATACTCTTCCCACTTCCTCTAGTGATGCATCACATGCATCCTCAACATGGCCTCTAATATCCTGACCCACTCTATCTATCCATCTGTCTATGGATGATAAGTTTTGCTGAAGGCTAAATCGTGCCCAAACCTGCAAATAACTCCTTCCAAAACTTGGAAGTGAACTTCACATCCTTGTATAACACAATCTTCTTTGAAACACCATGTAGTCTAACCATATCTCTGATGAATACCTATGCCACATCACTAAATGAGAACGCAGACTTCACCGTAATGAAGTGTGCAACCTTTGTTAGTATGTCCACAGTGACCATAATGGAATCATGTTCTTTCACTATTTTCGATAACATTGTGATGAAAGCCATGGAAATGACCTCCCATTTCCACTCTGGAATCACAATCATCTATAGAAATCCACCTGGATGTTTACATTCTTCTTTCACTCCCTGACAGTCAAAACACCTCGCCACAAACTCTACTACATCACTCTTCAAATTCGACCAATAGTATAATTTCTTCGCTGATGTCAGTGTCTTATGGTAACCTAGGTGACCTAAATAAGGTTTCACGTGAATCTCTCTCAATCACACCTTCTTGAGCTTACTGTTATCTGGTACATATATCATGTCTCGGAACCTGACCAATCCATTTGCTGTAAGACAATAACCCATACCTTGTGCACCTGCACCTGTACATGTACCTATGCATGTACCTGTACTGCCACTTGTACCTACACCACAACATGTACCTATACCTACACATGTACCTGTACCTGTAATATCACATTTACCTATACCAACTCCTTGCTGCAACTTATGCACAATCTCCATATACTTGACATCCTGTTGACCTGCATGCAAGATCCTATCCTATATGTCTGTCTCATAGGAGCTCATATTTTCCAAGTGATGTACCTGTATCTATCTGCTGAGAGCATATTGTTATCTGAGGCGATGCCCTGGCAAAAAAAAAAAAAATTGGACCCTATATTAGGTGCGTGGACCTACCTATGGTTTTGTGCATGGATTTCGCACATGGTTTTAGGCATGATGGTTTTCGGTCCATGGTATTTTGTATATCTGGTCAAGGGAACTATGGTTATGTTCTAATGCAAGGTTTATGGATGCTTCGGCATGTATATATATGTATTGTAACATTGAGAGGAACATAATGAAAAATCAATCTGGTAGTCCTAGTTTTGGGATCCAGGGGAAAATCTCTGTGCATATCTGTTTTATGTTTTATGCTCTTGCCACTATTTTTTTTTTAGAATTCGTATGCAAGTACTTTATGTACGGGGTTAAAACCTACACATATGCTACCCTCTTCTCTTTACCTTTGATGTACCGGATCTCGAAATCGAACTTGTTGATCGTGGCCAACCATCTAGCACGCTTGGCATTCAGGTTCACATGGTCAAACAAATACCTCAACCTAATGCGATCACCAATAAGTACAAACCTCTTGCCAAGAAGATAGTGTTTCCACATCTTCAAGGCATGTATGATTGCAGCTAACTGAAGAACATGTGTGGGGTAGTTATTTTCGTGCTTATTCAGTTTCCAGGACTCATAGCATACCATATTTCCATCCTACATAAGGACTCCACCAAGCCCTCTCTTGCAAGCATCTTTACATACCACAAAATCTTTGTTTGGATCTGCAATTTGTAGCACTTGTGCATGTGTCAACAACTACTTAAGCTGCTCAAAGCTAGCCTCACACTCCTTTGTCCATTCGAACTTCTTACCTTTCCTTTGCAATGATGTGCTGGGATAAGCAATCTGCAAGAAGTTCCTGATGAACCTCCTGTAATATTCTACCAAACCCAGGAAATATCTCATCTCATCCACACTTTTAGGAGATACCCACTCCATGATGGCCCTTATCTTCTATGGATCTAATGCAATGCCTTCCTTGGAGACAACATGTCCCAAGTAGTGTACCTTAGTCTAAAAGAAACTACACTTATTGAGCTTAGCATACAACGGATGCTCCCTCAACAACCTCAACATTGCTGCTAAATGCTCGGCATGCTCTTCCTCATTTTTAGAATATACCAATATATCATCAATGAACACAATAACAAACTTATCCAAATATGGACACAACACACTATTCATCAAGAAAATGAATGTAGTTGGAGCATTAGTTAAGCCAAATGGAAAAAAACAAACTCATAATTCCAATACTTGGTCCTGAACACAGTCTTGTAAATGTCCTCTTCTTTGATGCATACCTAATGGTATCCAAATCTCAAATCAATCTTTCAGAACATTGTTTCTCCTTTCAGCTGATTGAACAAGTAATCAATCCTCAATAATGGGTACCTATTCTCGATAGTCACTTTGTTCAACTGCCTGTAGTCAATTCATAATCTGAGAGTACCATCTTTCTTCTTCACAAACAAGACTAGTGCACCCCAAGGTGATACACTTGGTGTAATGTATACCTTGTCTAACATTTCCTTTAACTGCAACTTTAACTCAACCAACTTAGGTGTGCTCATCCTATAAGGTGATTTTGATGTTGGAGATGCCCCTAGTACTAACTTGATAGAAAATTCTACCTCCATATGAGGTGGAAACTCTGTAACGTCTTCAAGCAATACATATTGAAACTTATACAAAAATAGGTACCTGTTCAACACATCTGCATCCTCAACCTCCTTACCCTTATCACTAGAAATGTGTACTACAAATAGCTTGCACCCCTTCCAGCAGCTATGCTTTGCTTGCATAGATGTCACCATCCTAACTGATGTGGCTTTCTTCTTACCCTACAAGACTCTTGGTTCCCCATTGTCATCAGCACACTCAATAACTTTGTCATAGCAGTCTACCTTGGTTCTATGAAGATACAACCATTCCATGCCCAAAAACATATTGTATGAACCCAACGGTAATACATTCAAATGCGTTGTGGTATGCATACCATTCAAGTAAAATGCACAAACTCTTACCCAATGATGAACTCATTTTTTCGTACCTGTAGCCAACTGCACTAACCAATACTCTGCATGAAATTCCTTACTCAAACCACACATATCCACCAAGTTAGGAATAACATATCTATAATTAGATCTAGGGTCAATCAAGATAGAAATAACTTGATCACAAAGCTTACCATCCATCTCAATGATAGATGCCTGGTGTTTTGCTGCCTATTCTCCACTACTACATAGAGACATGGAACACTCTGACCAACATCCCCAACGCTCTGTGCCTCTACTGTATATCTAAGGTATTCCACCCTAATGTTGTGGAAAATCTCTCCTAAGGTGTTCCTTGCCACATGTCCAACACTCCAACCGACCAGTGCCCTTACCTTTATGTTGTTGTTTTTTTTGTTGCGACCCATGTCCCTATCTAGCTGCATTAAATCTCTTTTGCAGAGCCACATTTTCTTTCCCAATTACATTATGAGGCCTTATTCTCTTAGGCTACCAGTTACCTCTACCTTTTTCTTTTCCCTTCCATCCATGCTGAGATTCATTCTTATGCTTTGACTGTTCATAGCAATGCTTCAATTTCCTAATGACTTCCTCAAGTGACTGAGGCTCATCATATTCAATCTGATCTCTAAATGCTAATGTCAAACCACTGATAAATCTCTTAACTTTATCCTTCTCATTAGTAAGATACGGTGCATACCTCAATAGCTCTAGAAACGTGATCATGTACTCTTCATCTTTCATTGATCCCATCTTTAGATATAATTTCTTAGCCTTACTATCATAGTACCTCTCAGACAAGTATTTCTTCCTGAAAAGCCTCTTTAACTCCCGCCAACTCAAGTCATCCATCCTAATATCTCTGACCCACTTAACATATTCCCACTAGATGTCTACTTTACCTTTCCAATTGAAGATAGCTATTCTGGCCTTCATGTTATCTGTGTACTCATGCAACTCAAATAATTTTTTCATCCTAAGTATCCAAGCCTCGACATCTTCCGGCTTCTTCATATCTCCATCAAAAGTAGGTGGTTTCTCTTTCTTAAACTCATCTAGTAAGTATCGCCTATCATTCCTCCTCTAAGGATGATATAGATGATGATCATGATGTCTATCAAAACTAGAACTAGAATAGTACCTTGTACTCATCACCCCTCCTATCTAGAGTGTCCAACATCTTGCCATATCTAACTGTGTCCAATCTATCAAACCTATGTCTACCAGGAGACCTACTACCATATGCCCCATTAATTATATCCTCATGTCCATGGCTGATCTGAAGCAGCCCTTGTCGCTGCAATTCTGACAAACTCTAAAGAAGTATTGCATTAACCTCTGCTTGCTTCTCTTGTGCTTGTATGATCCGGTCATTATCCTCCATACAACTCCTTATCTCTTCCTTCAAACTTCTCAATGTACCTGCCAAATCGAAATAGTTCCCAACACCATGCTTCTCTTCAGATTCATAGGGAGAGTCTTTGTAGCCAACCATCTTTCTATTCATTTGATATTTCTTCTTGCAATACATAATATTTCAGGTAAACAAAATCACAATAAATAAATGTACCTTAGCATATCTTGGGGAGGATACCTTATCTACAAGATCACCAAATCAGCATGATACATGTATAACATAAACATAACAATATATATACATTCGCAAATAGATGTATCGACATATAAACATCACTCTAGTTAGGATCCAGTCATCAATGCAAGGCCATATCAACCATGCATGTTATGACCTCATTCATCACAACAACCAATACTCCATTGTATACATTTCCACATGCAACCAATGACATGCATAAGCAATCCCTAATCAACTACACATACGCATAATGTATGTAGTCGAACATAAGCGATCAATTCTTGTAATCAACCTACAAGACTGATACATGTAATCAAATCTACAAGAATGTAACCTAACATACAAGGGTGTAAGTAGCCGACATAAAATCAACATGTAAGTGACATATAATTCATATCCAACCAGTCACATACTCATGACAAATACACTTCATGAAATCAATATCAATTCTCCATGACAACCTTCCTTCAACCATAATCAATCATCAATCCAATGCAACAAGCCCATGAAATGCAAGTGTAAGAGACACACATGCAACTGACATGCATGAATGACCAACACACACTGCCCATCTAGTCTGAGAATTGAACCATGCTCTAATACCACTCTGTAACACCCTCCTCCCACATCCACCCAAGTAACCATGCCAGCCGGGTAAACATGAGATGATTGGCTACTATGATCAGATTCAACCTCCTATGTGACTTTAAGGAACTGGAATCAATGGAATCATCACACACAATCATCCAACATCATCAACAAAACCCTTAGGAGACAAGTCAGCCACTCAAATAGATTGTCCCTGGATCCCACTATTGTTCTAGATCTCTTAGGCCATAGTCACTCTCATGCTATGGGTAAGGGAGAGACCAACAACCTAAAGTCACTCTCACAGACTTGCTTGCCAGCGGCTAGAGACCAAAATTGCTAGTTTTGGGCTAGGGACCCCAGGATTTAAGACATTTTTTCATGCCCATAGCCCAGGTTACTACCCAAAATGGAGTGATAGCTTGAAATCATTAAAAATATAGGGAAACAATGATGCAAAATAAATAAGTTGAACATAACCATAACCAAACCCCTAGTAGCCATGCTAGGCATTTCATCAAACATATCATCAACATGTAACCTACAGGTGTAAACAACATAATTAAGTGTAGGGATCTCATACTTATCTGAGAATCTCTATGAGCCATTTTTCCCTCATGTCATTTGTTGAATTATCATCTATTAGGCCATAGATACACTATCCATTCATTCACAAGTAAAAAAATGCTGAGAGATATACATAACTATTGTCATAAAATATACATATAACCAGCATAATAGGAACAAAATTACCATAAACATATCAACCATCAAAATCCACATATACATTAATAAATTTACACATGAAAATCAAGGGAATGAATTTCTCATTAATGAATGCAATGAACCAACCAAAGATGGGACTACCACATTCAACCTGACCATAGAATGGCTGAGCCAAATCTCTCTTCAGCCATTCACCCCCGTGCCATATTCTAAGCATGAATGTGGGACTCAAACCAAAAGAACCAACTAGGGCATACCGAGGCTAAACCACCTCACCCTCATCAATAGAAACCAAGATTTACCGTAATCCATCCCGGATCACCAAGCCAACACAATGAACACATCATAACAAGATTTATCATGATCTCCACCCGATCACTAGGCCAAACAAGCATGGATGCCACCGGATTCTCCACCTACATAATGAGGATTTTTCTTATCTCCTAGTCTCTCAGGATTTACGCAATCCATACCCAGATTCCTAGGCCCTAAACCTATTGGGTTGTGTTATATTCTTTCCATGACTAACCTACGTAGTTAACCGGGGGGTTAGAGGGGGGTTAACTAGCCCACGTAGTTAACATGGTTTTGGACGCGATGGTTTTCGGTCCATGGTATTGGATGCTTTGGCATGTATAAATATGTATTGTAACATTGAAAAGAACATAATGAAAAATCAATTTGGTAGTCCCAATTTTGGGATCCAGGGGAAAATATCTATGTATATGTGTTTTATGTGTTATGCTCTCACATTGTTTATTTTTTGTGTTTTAGAATTCGTATGCAGGTAATTTATGTACAGGGTTAAAAGCTGCATTTGGTATCAGAGTTGTTTCAGCTTCAAGGGGACACCTTTGTCGTTAAGGGGTTTCGCTCGGACCTGTGGTAGACCCTGTTCAGTGGGAGATCTGCGGGATCGATTCTGGTGGTGAAAGAAGATGGTGAGCAGTGGAAAGATAGAGATTGAGAAATTTAATGGTTAGAGCTTTGAGTTGTGGAAACTCAAGATGGAGGATCTATTGGTGGATAAAGATTAGTGGATCACAGTGGATCCGTGTACTAAACCAACGGGAGTGACTGATGAAGAATGGAAGAATTTGGATCAAAAGGCAAAGAGCACAATAAAATTATGTGTCTTAGATTCAGTATTGTTGAATGTATCAAGGGAAGCTATGGCGAGGGCTTTGTGGGACAAGTTAGGGACTTTGTACCAATCTAAGTCTCTTGTGAATAAATTGTTCCTATGGAAAAAGTTGTATAACCCGAGGATGAAAGATGGAGACTCGACGACAGAGCATCTGAATGCATTTAATACTGTGGTAAGTCAATTATTATCTGTTGATATTAAAATTTTAGATGAAGATACGTGCATCAGTTTGTTGTGTTCTCTACCAGATTCGTGGGATAGTTTGGTTATTGCAATAGGTAGCAATGCAACTACCTTGCAGTTCGATAAAATAGTCTCATCCTTGCTGACGGAGGAGATGAGATAGAAAAATATGGAGAGCCAGAATGGTGATTCCTTGTCTATACGAGGACGATCCAGAATAGAAACAAAAATAAGTCATCGAGTGGGAGATCTAAATCTCCAAGAAAAGTTGTCAAGGTGGTGTGCTGGAAATGCGGAAAGGAAGGGCACTACAAAAGGGACTGTAAATATAAAGCTCTTGACAAAGGAAAGGGATCTGATGATGCCCCTTCTGAAGAGGCGAAAACCACCTCAGATGAAGGTGGGAATGTGTACTTGGCTTCTTCAAGTACACATGTAGATCATGAGGCATGGTTGATTGACTCAGGTGCATCCTTTCAATTCACTCCCCATAGAGAGTGGTTCTGCGAGTATGAGAAATATGATGGTGGTGATGTCTTCTTGGGGGATGATAGGAAGGCTATAATTGTTGGTCACGGAAAAGTAAAGTTGAAGTTGCAAGGTGGAAGGGTTAGAACACTTCTGGGTATTCTGCATATTCCTTCATTGGCCAGAAACCTGATTTCTGTAAGCAAGCTGGATGATGCGGGTGTAAAAACAGTGTTCGAGAAGGATACCTACAAGATGGTTCAGGGGGCACTGGTATTAATGCGGGGAGTTCGAATTGGAACTTTGTACAAGCTGCAAGGTAGCACTATTATTGATAGGCGCAACAGTTCTATGGTTCCTGAAAGTGGAGTAGAAAATCTAGTGGTCTCTCGAGAGAAGACCATGTTGTGGCATCAAAGGCTTGGACATATTGGAGAGAAGGGCCTTTGAATACTTCATGGTAAAGGTATGGTAGAAGGTAGGAGTAATAGCTTTCTGGATTTTGATTTCTGTGAAAATTGTGTATATGGGAAGTAGAATCAGGTGAGTTTCCCCTATGGTGGTAAGAGGGCAAAACAGATATTAGAGCTTGTGCACAGTGATGTGTTTTGACCTGTGAAGGTTCCATCACTGGGTAAGTCTTTGTACTATGTATCATTTATAGATGACTTCTCAAGGAATACATAGATATATTTCCTTAAGAAGAAATATGAAGTCTTTGACAGGTTTAAAGAATTTAAGGCTCTGGTGGAAAACCAAACAGAGAAGAAGATAAAGGTTTTGAGGACAGATAACGATGGAGAGTTTTGCAGTAAGGAATTTGAAGAATTCTGTAAGAAGTGTGGTATAGCACAGCAGAAGACTACTCCATACACACCTGCGAAAAATGTAGTTGTAGAAATAATGAACAAAATGTTGATGGAAGGGGCAAGAAGCATGCTTAGTGGTGCCAGGTTAGGACAGGAATTCTGGGTGGAGGCGGTGGAGACAACATGTTACCTGGTCAATAGATCACCTTCATTAGCGTTCGAGGATAAGACTCCACAAGAGGTATGGACTGGTAAGAAACCATCTCTTTCACATATGAGGGTATTTAGATGTGATGCATATGTACATTTTCCAAAGGAGAAAAGAACCAAGTTGGATAGTAAATCTGAAAAGTGCATCTTTATTGGGTATATGGATGGTTTAGAGGGTTATAAGATTTGGAACCCAGTAAAAAGGAAGGTTGTGTACAGCCGATATGTGGTGTTCAAAGATGTGAAAGATGTTACTAAACATGAAGTCCAACCAAAGGAACCTTAGAAGATAGAGTTTGAGCTGAAGGAGGAAGAATCAGACTCTACAATAGAGGAGGAATCAGAAGATGAAGAGCCACAAACTTCGGGTGTGAGAAGATCCGTTTGAGAAAGAAGGAAGCAAGAAAGGTATAGTCAATTTGCTTTGTATTCAAATTTTGCTTTATCTATTACTAACGATGATCGCAGAACTATGAAGGAAGCAGTAGATTTAGAGGATGGAAAACTCTAGAAAGAGGCCATGGTTGATGAAATGGCATCTTTGCACAAAAATGAGGCTTGGGATCTGGTGGAGTTGTCAATAGGAAGGAAACCCATTGGCAATAAATGGGTGTTCAAGAAGAAAACAAATGCAGAAGGAAAGGTGGAGAAATACAAAGCTCGGTTGGTAGAAAAAGGTTATTCCCAGGTGCCAGGAATTGATTTTGGTGATATTTTTTCTCCTGTTGCCAAGGTAGCTTCTATTAGATTACTTTTATCTGTTGTTGCTGCTTTTGATTTGAGGTAGAACAGATGGATGTGAAGACAACATTTCTTCATGGGGATCTGGAAGAGGAGATCTACATAAAGCAACCTGAAGGTTTTGTGGTGAAGGGTAAGAAAGAAATGGTATGCAAGTTAAAGAAGTCTTTGTATGGGTTAAAAAAGTCACCAAGGATGTGGTATCAAAAATTTGATACATTTATATGGGGACTTGGCTTCACTAGAAGCAAAGCAGATCACTGTTTGTATTTTAAATTAATTGGTGACCGTGTTATTTATCTGGTCTTGTATGTGGATGATATGTTGATGGTTGGAAATGACAAAGAAATTATCCAGGATTTGAAGACCCAATTGTCCTCCAAATTCGACATGAAATATCTTGGTGCTGCAAACTATATTTTGGGCATGGAAATTAAAAGAGACAGGGAAAAGAGGAAGCTCTAGTTAAACAGAGGAAGTATATCGAGACAATACTGCAGAGGTTTAATATGCAGGATAGTAAACTAGTGAATTTTCCTATTCCTGTAGGTGTGAGGTTATCTATTGAATAATGTCCCAAGACACAAGAAGAGGAAGAGGACATGTCCTGTGTTCCATATGCAAGTGTAGTTGGTAGCCTGATGTATGCGATGATCTGTACTAGACTAGATATTGCACATGCAATGGGAGTATTAAGCAAGTTTATGTCAAAACCAGGGAAGAAGCACTAGACAACAGTGAAGTGGGTTTTCAGACATTTGTGTGGCACTATTGATTATGGTTTGTGCTACCAAGAAAGACCAGGATTGGACAGAGTGTTGGATATTCGTGGCTTTGTTGATATAGACTGGGCTGGAGATCTAGATCAGAGAAGATCTACAAGTGGGTATGTGTTTAACCTATTTAGAGGTGCAGTTAGTTGGATGAGTAAGAAACAATGTATAGTGGCACTATCAACTATAGAGGCAAAATACATGGCAGCCACTCATGCAAGCAAGGAAGTAGTTTGGTTGCAGAGATTGTGTTCAGGTATGGGGTTAGTACAGGTGTTACACTAAAATTTGTCACCATGACTATCTACAGTTAAGTATGGCTCCATCAACTGTCATACTATCCTCCTTGGCAAGTCTTATACCTCTGCTCCTCATGTCAAACTCCAAGAAAGAGAGAAAGTCCCTAAAAAGTCAATTAACTCTGGTTACGCAGTTTCTCTTAACCTTACCTGCGTGTACGCACCCCAAGTTCACATTACCTGCGTACTTGTACGCTCTGTCTGTAAAGGGGAGGGTGCGTACTCCTGTAAAGGTCAAAAGGTGCGGGTTTTACTTCAAAAAAGTTACTTGTGGTCGAATCTAGAGCATTCTAGAAGATGGTTTGACGTGTATTGAGCGCCTCCAGATGGTTCATGTATCCCTATGAAAGAGGAACTTATCCCATCAAGAGGGGGGCTATCCCATTGAAAGAGGGGCTTATCCCATTCATGGTGGACCTGATTAACTTCCTCTAAAGCACTATAAATACAGGCATTGGGCCAGAGGGAGGGGAGGTTGAAAGTTGAACATTCCTAAGGGTAGATGCTGCTGAAATTAGGACTCCCTTATAGAGCTTGAGAGGAGAGATTCCCATCCTTTCTTAGCTTCATTTGGAAGTGGGTGAGTTGATCAAAGTAAAGGAGAACTCTTGCTAGACCCTGGGAGGGACCTGCACAACACCAAGGCACTGGTTGTAATGGTTTCTTTTGTTTCCACTTAATACAATTAAGCTCATTTTTCTCAACAAGTTGTTATACATAATTTGTTTCATATACTCCTTGGTCTTTATGATGAATATGCTTTATTTTATGAGTTATTCAGGTGCTATGTAATCGTTTGCTTGTTAGTGAATGCAGGTTTCGAAGAGAAGGAGGAGCTCATCCGGATTGGAGAGACTGGACTACTACAAAGCGTTGGACTAAAGGTATGTTATAAACACCTGATTGCTTGTATTCTAAATGCATATTTAGGGAAAGATAGTGTTTAATTGTCTTGTTTGTCACTAGAAAGCCTTAGCTTCTAGGGAGGTTGGTTTTGTCTGCAAAATTGACTCTTTTCACATGACAAAATGGCGACTCCACTGGGGAATCCATGGATTTGATTGATTTCTCTTTTGTTTGATACTTTGATTTGAGAAAATCGATTTCTTTCTGGTTTTTGGCTGATTGACTGTGAATTTGGGTGGAATAGCTTAGGGTTAAGTTAGATTTTTCTTTTCTTGGTTTTGCTAGAAGTATGCAGCCTCTGCGTTAAGCACAGTGCGTACCTGTACGTACTACAGCTTTGTACACAGAGCGTACACGCACTTGTGCAAACAGGCTGCCTGCGTACCCTGTCAAAAGTTGAGAAAATTTCAATTTTTTCCTTTTTGCCTCTTAGATTTTGTTTATAATTTGTTTTTGCTACCCAGATCCACTGGTTACCTGTCAAAAGTCTTCATCCAAGCTTGTTTCATTAGTATCAAGGGTTTTAGTGAAATTCATAGAAGTTCTAGCCCTAGGGTTTGATTTTTGCATTGGTCCTGTAGTGACTTTGGCTTTAGAAGTTGTAAAACCTTGGATATCCCTGGTCTTTTCAGTCTTCTTAGGAGTCGGACCTTTCATAAAATCCACCTGTGTGAGAAACCTAACTTTGTGTTGTCTCTTTGCGGAATTTCGACAAAGCTTGTTTGTTAAAGTTGTGAATTTCATTCTTAAGAAAAAGAACAAAAGATTTTGATTTTTGTTTTTGACTGGTTTATGATTCTACATGAACTAGTCCTTGGTTGAATTGTAACTGAGTAAAACATCCTGGAATTATACTTTGTAGGCTTTTGCCTCGTTAGGTTTGCTTTTAGGTAAATCTCTCATTAGATTTGCTTTTAGGTGAAATTGCTTTGCTTGTCATAGATTTTTTAAATTTGATTTTTGTTAAGTAGTTTTACATGCTTTATTAAAATAGAAAAAAGACAAAAATCTCTTTTGAAGAAAAGTTTGTTTTGGTAGCATTGAAGTCTTTGAAAAGAAAAAGGAGTTTTCGTGAAATAATTAGTGGTCATGTGTTGTATGCTTTGGAAAAGATAAAGAGATTGTTTCTTTGATTTTCATTGCCAAGAAAGTTGTCTTTATATCGATTTCGCATTCTCCAACTCTCTTAGCTAGGGAATTCATTGAAAAAGAAAAATAGTTTAAATCATTCTAGGTGCATCTTTTTAGTGGATTTGAGTCGAGTCTACACACCATCAGTTTCATCTCCACTACCTTTTGTCCTAAAGAAAGGCCATAAAAATTAACGCTTAAAGTAAAACTAGCTTAGTAACTTTTTATTTACTAGGGCTCTGAAACACCAATATAGATCAGGTTAGTGTCTTGGAGTAGGAGAGTAATTAACTCTCCAAGACAGAAAAACCAAACAAGTAGCTCATCTTGTGGTAGGATAAATCCAACTGTTACATTTATGCTCTGGGAAAGCTCCTCTTAAAGGAGAAGCACGAGACCGTGTCCGAACCAGTGAGGGGATCAATCCTCCTTCATTGGGAAAGATGCCAGATACGCATGTACTACAAATGGTAAACCTCGGATTATTGTCGGGGAGCCTAGGGTCACTTGTCGGTAAACCTTGGATTATTGTCAAGGAGCCGGCAAGGGGATTGAGCTTGTTACTCTGCCCTTGCGTGCTATCGGGTCGTAGACTGTTCCCCAGGTATATTTGTTGCTGTTGGTGACCTTAGTGACCATTATCTTTAGGATTCTACCCAAGGTGACAGTGGAGGGAAGATCCCATTATACCTGGAGCAGACGTCGGCTAGACTCACTTGGATTTTCCGGGGGGTTCACTTCACTCGAGACGGTTAAAGTGGAGGAACTTGTGTCGGTCTATTCATTAAGCAGGTTGCCGGGGTAACTGTTCCACCCACCACTTCTGTACTGAATTCGGCGATGTTGGGCTTCATCACCAACTAGTGTTTTCGGTCCAGAAGGCTATTGTTTGTGTATGGTTTGACGCCCTAGATTCTTTAGGCGTGTGATTCGAATTTGTTTGGTTCTTTAGAGACTTTAGGCGGTTTGCTTTGAGATTTTACTTTGTTTGCGTGTGCAGTAGTTAAAAGTTTTTAACTGTGGCTGAATTACTGAGACAGTCCCATAGACTTCGGGGCCAGTCTCCTGAGATTGTAACTGTGGCCGATTTGTTGAGGAAGTCCCAAAGACTTCGGGGCCAACCTCCTGAAGACGTCCCGGGTCATTACGAAGGTTTGAAAGTCCTTGTAACTCCTAGTGGCAGTAAAGTAGGTTCACCTGAAGAAGGAGAGTCTTCGTTGGTAGTCCATCCAGATTACCAAGGTCTAGAAATAGGTCGACTCCACTGGGGAATCCATGGATTTGATTGATTTCTCTTTTGTTTGATACTTTGATTTGAGAAAAGTCGATTTCTTTCTAGTTTTTGGCTGATTGACTGTGAATTTGGGTGGAATAGCTTAGGGTTAAGTTAGATTTTACTTTTCTTGGTTTTGCTAGAAGTACGCACCCTCTGAGTTAAGCACAGTGCGTACTTGTACGCACTGCAGCTTTGTACACAGAGCGTACATGCACCTGTGCAAACAAGTTGCCTGCGTACCCTATCAAAAGTTGAGAAAATTTCAATTTTTTCCTTTTTGCCTCTTAGATTTTGTTTATAATTTTTTTTTTGCTGCCCAGATCCACTGGTTACCTGTCAGAAGTCTTCATCCAAGCTTGTTTCATTAGTATCAAGGGTTTTAGTGAAATTCATAGAAGTTCTAGCCCTAGGGTTTGATTTTTGCATTGGTCCTGTAGTGACTTTGGCTTTAGAAGTTGTAAAACCTTGGATATCCCTGGTCTTTTCAGTCTTCTTAGGAGTCAGACCTTTCATAAAATCCACCTGTGTGAGAAACCTACCTTTGTGTTGTCTCTTTGTGGAATTTCGACAAAGCTTGTTTGTTAAAGCTGTGAATTTCATTCTTAAGAAAAAGAATAAAAGATTTTGATTTTTGTTTTTGACTGGTTTATGATTCTGCATGAACTAGTCCTTGGTTGAATTGTGACTGAGTAAAACATCCTGGAATTATACTTTGTAGGCTTTTGCCTCATTAGATTTGCTTTTAGGTGACTTTCTATTAGATTTGCTTTTAGGAAAAGTTGATTTGATTGTCATAGATTTTTTAAACTTGATTTTTGTTAAAGTAGTTTTACATGCTTGGTTAATATAGGAAAAAATACAAAAAATCTCTTTTGAAGAAAAGTTTGTTTTGGTAGCATTTGAAGTCTTTGAAAAGAAAAAGGAGTTTTCGTGAAATAATTAGTGGTCATGTGTTGTATGCTTTGGAAAAGATAAAGAGATTGTTTCTTTGATTTTCATTGCCAAGAAAGTTGTCTTTATATCGATTTTTCATTCTCCAACTCTCTTAGCTAGGGAATTCATTGAAAAAGAAAAATAGTATAAATCATCCTAGGTGCATCTTTTTAGTGGATTTGAGTCGAATCTACACACCATCAGTTTCATCTCCACTACCTTTTGTCCTAAAGAAAAGCCATAAAATTAACGCTTAAAGTAAAATTTACTTAGTAACTTTTTATTTACTAGGGCTCTGAAACACCAATATAGATCAGGCTAGTGTCTTGGAGTAGGAGAGTAATTAACTCTCCAAGACAGTAAAACCAAACAAGTAGCTCATCTTGTGGTAGGATAAATCCAGCTGTTACATTTATGCTCTGGGAAAGCTCCTCTTAAAGGAGAAGCACGAGACCGTGTCCGAACCAGTGAGGGGATCAATCCTCCTTCATTGGGAAAGACGCCAGATACGCACGTACTACAAACGGTAAACCTCGGATTATTGTCGAGGAGCCTGGGGTCACTTGTCAGTAAACCTTGGATTATTGTCAAGGAGCCGACAAGGGGATTGAGCTTGTTACTCTGCCCTTGCGTGCTATCGGGTCGTAGACTGTTCCCCCAGGTATATTTGTTGCTGTTGGTGACCTTAATGACTATTATCTTTAGGATTCTACCCAAGGTGACGGTGGAGGGAAGATCCCACTGTACCTGGAGTAGATCAAAGTAAGAGCGTTGATTGGAGGAAAAAGAAAAGTTCCCACCAAACCGACATCTTTAACTAATCCTACTCCAACATCCTTATAAGGGATAGTCGTTTTACCGACATGCTGGATACTCTCTGAAGAGGCTGGGTCGGATGAAAAGTAAGCCAGCTGGTCTATGGTTATGATCTTGCCATTATGTGGAAACTTTATTACTCTGAAGACCGATGAAACGACCGCTGTCATAGCGTAAGACCAACTTCGACCCAAAAGAAGGTTGTAGTCTAGAGGGGCATCAACCACCTCCACATCCAGACTAACGGTTTTTCCTTCAACCCCTATAGGAAAATCCTGTAGAATGCCAAACGGATGGAACCCACGGCCATCAAAGGCCTTAAGAATTATCGGGGATTGATTTAGTGAAGGAGAACCAAGCGATCTCTAGCACTGTATCGACATAATACACGTGGAAGCTCCCTCATCAATTACAGTCCGATGAATAGGCATGTTTCTGACTATCACTGGGATCTGGAAAGCCATTTGATGAGGTAAACGCGGTGTACTATTTTCTAGATCAAAGATTATTAGGTTCGGGTCCTGAACATCAACAACTCCTATAGCCGACAAAAGTAATTTGCGTTGTGCTGGGCATGATTGCAGCACTTCCAAAGCCGACATTGTTGAGGGTGAAACAGCTAAATCCTCAACAATTTTGTAATTCTGGGGCGCTCTCGCATGTGGATTGAAAGAAGAGCTAGCTCCTCTTGCGGAAAGAGTCAATTTTGCGGACAAAACCAACCTCCCTAGAAGCTAAGGCTTTCTAGTGACAAACAAGACAATTAAACACTATCTTTCCCTAAATATGTATTTAGAATACAAGCAATCAGGTGTTTATAACATACCTTTAGTCCAATGCTTTGTAGTAGTCCAGTCTCTCCGATCCGGATGATCTCCTCCTCTTCGAAACCTGCATTCACTAACAAGCAAACGATTACATAGCACCTGAATAACTCATAAAATAAAACATATTCATCATAAAGACCAAGGAGTATATGAAACAAATTATGTATAACAACTTGTTGAGAAAAATGAGCTTAATTGTATTAAGTGGAAACAAAAGAAACCATTACAACCAGTGCCTTGGTGTTGTGCAGGTCCCTCCCAGGGTCCAGCAAGAGTTCTCCTTTACTTTGATCAGCTCACCCACTTCCAAATGAAGCTAATAAAGGATGGGAATCTCTCCTCTCAAGCTCTATAAGGGAGTCCTAATTTCAGCAGCATCTACCCTTAGGAATGTTCAGCTTTCAACCTCCCCTCCCTCTGGCCCAATGCCTGTATTTATAGTGCTTTGGAGGAAGTTAATCAGGTCCACCATGAATGGGATAAGCCCCTCTTTCAATGGGATAGCTCCCCTCTTGATGGGATAAGTTCCTCTCTCATAGGGATACAATATCCGGGAGGCGCCCACTAAGGTAATATACCTTCACATTACCCAATACAAAACTCCTCGCAGCCTGGATGGTGGAAACTAGATCCAGGGTCTTCATTCCTACTTCCCGAAATGGTACGATTCTATCCATGCAAATAAATGAGTTGATGTCGAACATGGTAGAAACCACTTGATTACCAGTCGATGATGTAAACTGTTAACAAGTGTGAGAGAGACCACCAGTGATGTTAATGGTTCTCAAAGTACCCATCACAATCCATGAGATGTGATGAATGAGTTGATGTCAAACATGTCATGGAATCCTTTGATCGAAAGTCAATGATGTAAACTGTCATCAAAGGCGAGAAACCTGCCATTGATGCATGCAGATTTCAAGGTACTGACGATTTCTAGGTCATCTTTCTAGATAATGTGTTGATGTCGATAGAAAGCGACCCGTTGCAGGCAAGCCCACAACACGAAATCATAGATCAAGTTGAAGAAATGTAGCTGTAAGGACTGACTCAGGGATGGTCGAGATGGATGACGGGTATTTTGCAGATGAATGGTTTATTTGCAGTGACCTCTTGAACACATAATGACACGATAGATGGCTTGGTGACAATTGACCCAAATTTAATACCCGGCTAAAGACTTTCAATGTGGTTTGATCAACTGTGAGGCAAAAGATTTCCCAACCCAGGTGAATGAAAAGTGTCATGTTCAAGAGTGGTGATAAGGTTTCTTCTAAGACAAAGGATAACAAATAGGCTCATTTTTCTCTCTTTTCCCCCACCATTTCTGGCAAGTACCTCTTTATTTTTTACAAGCTTGAGGAGGATAACATATGCTTGATTATAAGCTCATCCTTTGGATGAGTCCAACTTAGTTGAGATTCGAACCCTAAGAAGGAGTGGTCCATTCCTGTTTGTAATCGAACAGGTCCTTTACTGTGAAATTTTAACGAGTCCAGTATAGGAGAAACTCGGCGTTTTTCAATTTTAGAGAGTCTGAAAAACTTAAGAAGACTCCAGGGTTGACCTTTTTCGTAAATTTATGTCTCCCAAGCCCGAAAAAGTATAAAATAATACTTGAGAGAACCGCTTGATCTTTTACGACCAAGGAGTACTTTCATGATTAGTGTCTCTGACCTGGAAAGTAAAAAGCGATCAAGGACACGTCGTTTTATTTCCAGTATCGAATTTGAAATGACAAAAATCCGGCAATATTTTCCTGTTTTTACGGTCAGAAAAAGGGCTATAAGGGGACTGTCTTTTAATTCCATTTTAACGAGTGTAAAAGAAACGCTCGGTAATATTTTCATGTTTTAGGAGTTAGAAAATGGCTTAAAAGATGACTCTGATGTTTTTGTTTGTGAAAAATGACAATTTTCCCTGAAAATCCTTTATCCTGCACAAAAACCAACACATTACTCATACCTGTTTAAAGATAGATAAAAATACTTTGAAAAATACCTTTTCACGGTGGAAAATAAACAAATTTAACATTTATTTACTCAAAAAACCTATAAAAAGGGCTTTTACCATTTCATTTTTACCATTTTACTGTTGAGGAGAGAAAAGGGGCTTTTGGCAAGAAATTTCCCGTGGACATTGCGGAGAATCCGACTGTCGAAATCAAACGCCATCTCATCAGGTATTCTACAACATGCTCCTCTTCATTTCCATCCGTTTAGAATTTGTTTTTAGGCACTAGTTTCATTTTTTGGAGGTTTTGGGGTTTCAAGGTCCGCTTTTTGGGGTAAGCAGGTGCTCCTCTGGTGACTTGCGTACCCCGACATTTTCTCAGTTGGGAAAATGCCGGGCGTACGCAGCTTGCCTTAAGAGAACCTGCGTACATACGCTCTGTCTCTAAAGGCGGGCTGCGTACACCGCGGAGAGGATTTTCAAACCCCCATTTCTCCAAAATGGACCAAAAAATTTTAATTTTATGGACTCTAACAAATGTTTTATGGTGTGTAGATTGCCCACCATGCTTGATTGGCGCAAGAGAGAACACGAAGATGTTGATTTGGCCACCATTAATCACCAACCTTCCATTGATGCTTTGAAGGCATGCGGTCTTTACAAATACTGGGCCATATCTTGCATGAGGGCCCAGGTGCGCTTTCTAGAGTGGCTGGTTGAAAGGTGGAACGTTCAGGATCAGTGCTTTTACATTGGAGGGCACCAGCTCGAGATAGAGCCCTCAGACATTTATTTTCTCACTGGTTTGCCCAAGAGGGGCGAACAATTGACTCTGTACGGGACTAGGCCGGGTGGCCAGTCCATCACTAGTCTCCGTCTAGAGTGGTGCAATAATCAGAACCAGGAGAAGGGGATAGAGATCAAAACTATATCTCGACCTGAACTTATGGTAATTTCCTTTACAGTTACCAGACTTTGCGGGGCTGCCGCTTTGGACATTGCCACTGGATCCCAGATGCGGATGGTGATTGATTGTTATCGAGGCACCATTTTCAACTGGTGTGATGCTGTGTTGGCCAATTTAAAGGGCAAAAAATGAGCAACTAAAGACTTTTGGTTATGGGCCTTTAGTTGTGAGTTTTGCTCTAGAGAGGGTTCCGATGCTGATCCCGCAGCATCTCACTGTTGAGGTTGGGCTTCCTCGAGAGCCTAAGTTGATGCGATGGGTTGCAGTTATGGCCCGTCATCCTGACGAGGGCACGAAGGTTGTCCGATTTAGACCGGAGTACTTTCACTGGTTAGAGGACCAGGTCTTCTCTATATAGGATTTTCCTTATGCCGGAGTTGATTTTCACGGAGATTCGGACATGGTTCTTCCACCGGGAGAGCAATGGGACGACACAGGTAATTCATTTTCACAAGTTTTTAAATTATCTATTTTTTTGTTTTTATATCGTCTCAAAACTGACAGTAATAATTTTCAAAATGCAGATGTAGGCCCACGGCGTCCAGCCAATCTCCGGCCTTTCGAGAGGAGACAACCAGTTGCACCGGTACTGGTCCCACAGGATGAGGCTACAGAGACCTTAGCTGAGTTGGAACAAGACCTAGAGCGTCTGACGGCAGATATACCAGAGACTACTATAGATGATATTCCTATCAGGCTTCAGCGCTATGTAGTCGGAGTCCCAGGACCTTTTAGAAGGTTCTTGTGTAGGGTAGCCCGTGCAGTGGTGTTGTATAGAGAGCATCACCAGTGATTGGATGGTTGTTTTTGTAGACACATGTGACATTTTGGTTTTTTGTACTTATCATTTTTGCCGGTCATAAGGTGTTTTTCAACCTATGATCGAAGACAATGTATTTTTTGACACACTCCTATCTATATATATCATTATTACCGGCTTATCTTGTTAAACATGTGTGATTAAATGTTTTTAAATTTACATGTATGATTATCGCAAATGTCTGTCTAACATTCGAGAAGCAATTGCATCTGCTAATGTATTTAAAGACCTTGGAATATGCTGATATTCAATGTAATCAAATTCACGTTCCAAGAGACGCACTCTCAAAAATAACCTTAATAACACTAGATTTCTAATGGCATAGACTCTATTAAGCTGTAATACAACGAGTTCAGAATCTAGCCTCACTATCAAACTCTGAATCCCAAATGAAATAGATTCAGACAATAACTCAATCACTGCACTGTATTCTGCAATGTTGTTTGTTGTTTGACCGAGGCTCACCCCATGCATAGAAACTAACTCGTTAGAGGGCGAATAGATAACCCAAGCTGCGGAAGAGATATTCCGTGTACTACGACAAGCACCATCAGCAAATCCAATGTATGTTTGGAGAGGCATCAACATCTGCAAACATCAAGCGTAAAACCAAGATAAGTAGAATAACGACGAAAAACACACTTTCTAAGCTAAGCACACTGTCTAAACTAACAAACACACCAGCTAGAAAGAAAAACCTAACCTAACTAAAATCTCCCTACCCATCATTTAAGCATAATACCTCTTTAGGTAAAGTCCATTTCTGGGTTTACCCAAAGAGTCCCCGTCAAAGTCAACCAGCTCATAGACCCCTTTTGCTAGCTTTCGCTTGACAATATAGGGCCCATGCCACATAGGAACGAACTTTCTAGCACCTAATTTATCGTTAGCTTGATCATATAATAGCACTAGGTCTCCTTCCGAAAAATTTCGAGGGGTCACATTCCGATCATACTGAGCTTTCATACGTTTTGCGTGAGTCTTGATTGCCAATGCAGCATCACGTCGAGTCTCATCTAATTGAGCTAAGTATAATAAATGCTTCTCCTCTTCGGAAGTAGCTGGAAGTAATTCGACAGCCATTTGAAGTGATGGGATTTCGCATTCAATGGGCAGCACAGCTTCCAAACCATAAACTAGTTGGAAAGGAGTGAACCCTGTTGATGTTTTCACTGAGGTTCGGTACGCCCAAAGCGCGGAAAATAACATGCTGTGCCAATTCGACTGATGAAACCAATGATTCGTCAGATCATGATAACTAAAACTTTGTTGATGGACTCAACCAGACCATTCGCTTGTGGATAATAAGGAGTTGAGCTATCGTGACGCAAACCAAGCTGGCCTGTAAGTTCTGTCATCATAACGTTTTGAAAATGGTGCCCATGGTCAGTGATTATCGCTTGTGGGACACCAAACCTAGCAATAATGTGATTGAATACGAAAATTGCAGTTGTCTTGCCGTCTGCCTCGAATGTAGGCATCGCCTCGGCCCACTTAGTAAAATAATCAACCGCAAGGATGATATACGCATGCCCCCTGGCCGAGTGAGGGTTACATGTAATAAAATCGATACCCCATTTGGCAAAAGGACCAACAGCAATTATAGGGTGGAGAGGAGCAGGTGGTGCACGCATCTTGCGATCAAACACTTGACAGTTGTGGCATTTCCGGACCGCAATAATACAGTCTTTAAACAAGGACGGCCAGAAGTAGCCAGCGCGCAATATCTTTTGGGCTGTGGCATACCCAGACATATGACCGCCACACACTCCAGAGTGACAGTCATTCAGAACCCTTTCAGCTTCCTCGTGAGTTAAGCAACGGCGAAAAACCAAGTTTGCCCCACGACAATAAAGAGTATCTCCAATAATTTTGTACTGTTGGGACTGGAATTGAATTTTCTGACGTTCCGACTTTGAAGCTTCGGGCCGAAAGGATTGGGTTTGGAGATAGACGATTATATCCCCATACCACGGATCTAAAGTGCTGATGAGAAACAAAGATTCGTCCGCAATGGGTTCCTCTGCCACAGTTTCTGTGTCAGCACGCGGGAAGTCACACATTAACTCTGCAAAAACTAAGGATTTCTTAGACTTAGATTTCTCAAACTCCAAGTCGAACTCCTGCAGGATAACAATCCATTTGGAGTACTTGCCCCCTAGCAATTGTTTAGTCAGAATGTAGATCATAGGGTTGCAATCCGAAATAACTGTAGTTTTACGAAGTAGAATGTAGTGACGAAAATGTTGGACAGCTTGAACAGCTACCAATGCCAATTTCTCCACATGTGAGTATTTTAGCTCAGTTGGATTTAACGTCCGACTAAGGTAATATATCACATGTTCCGTTCTGAATTCGGCTTCCTGAACTAAGACCATCCCGATGGTGGAATGGGTGGCGACGAGGTACAAAAAGTAATCCTGGTTATAGTTGGGAGGATGCAGCAACGGTGCATGGGTGAACGCGTGCTTAAGCGCATCAAAAGATTTCTGAGCTATCACATCCCAAGCGAATTGAGCGTTCTGTTTCAACAACTGGGTAAAACCCTTTGTAATCTCGGCGTAGTTAGGAATGAATCGGCGTAAAAAGTTTTCTTTCCCCTGCAAACTTTGGAGTTGGCGAAGACTCGAAGGAGGAGGCAATTTGATGATAGCTTCTACCTTCGAGGGATCGACGTGAATACCGGCTTTTGAAACTACAAACCCCAGCAATCGTCCCACTTCTATACAGAAGACACACTTGTGTGGGTTCAACCGTATACTATAATGCCTACACCTCATGAAAATTGCTCGTAAATGGACAAGGTGATCAGCTCGATGTAAGGAGTGAGCGGGAAAATCATCGAGATACGGTTGCACAATGTGTTTGATGTCATGAAACGCATAAGACATCGCCCTTTGAAAAGTGGCTCTAGCATTCTTAAGTCCAAAAGGTAATTTGCAATAAGCAAATGTCCCCCATGGACAAATGAACGCCGTTTTTGGTTGATCGGCAGGTAGAATATTGATTTGATTGTAAACGGAAAAACCGTCCATAAAGGAAAATATTTCACTGCTGGCACAATCGTCAATTATTTGATCGATATATGGTGTTGGGTAGTTGTCCTTGGGACAAGCTCAATTGATATCCCTATAGTCGATACATATTCTTATTGTTCCCTGTTTTTGTTAACCAGAACAATATTCGATACCCAATCCGTTAACGGGATCGGATAAATGAAACCTGCTTTCAACAGCTTCTCAACTTTTGCTTTAATTGCAGCCGCTTTTCGTGGGCGAATCTGACGCAAACGTTGCCGGACAGGTTTAGCGTCCGGGTAAGTCTTGATCTCATGGACAACAATCGCGGGATCAATTCCTGGCATTTCCTCATAGGACCAGGCAAGCACATCGCGGAATTCTTGAAATAGGGCCTTGTATGTCTGAATTTCGTCATCTGAACACGAGGCACCTATATGAATGTGCTCAACAATTCCGGGCTTGACTGAAATGTCAATGGGAATAGTGCGAGAGATGTTTCCCAAATTCAGCTCTGAATCAGGATGTTTCATTGGACTCTGAGCTTCTTTGACATATTCAGCTGTAAAGATTGATGAGAAATTGTTTTCAAAATGATCATCCTCAGGTAAAAACGAAGATCTGTGATGGAGATCTTGTATTTGGGATATTGTATCCTCCCAGAAAACACGGCAGAACATGTGGTATATTACCTTAGTCGGACGTTAAACCCAACTGAGCTAAAATACTCACATGTGGAGAAATTGGCATTGGCAGCCGTTCAAGCTGTCCAACGTTTTGGTCACTACATTCTACTCCGTAAAACTACAGTTATTTCGGATTGCAACCCTATGATCTACATTCTGACTAAACAATTGCTAGGGGGCAAGTACTCCAAATGGATTGTTATCCTGCAGGAGTTCGACTTGGATTTTAAGAAATCTAAGTCTAAGAAATCCTTAGTTTTTGCAGAGTTAATGTGTGACTTCCCGCGTGCTGACACAGAAACTGTGGCAGAGGAACCCATTGTGGACGAATCTTTGTTTCTCATCAGCACTTTAGATCCGTGGTATGGGGATATAATCGTCTATCTCCAAACCCGATCCTTTCTGCCTGAAGCTTCAAAGTCGGAACATCGGAAAATTCGATTCCAGTCCCAACAGTACAAAATTATTGGAGATACTCTTTATCGTCGTGGGGCAGACTTGGTTTTTCGCCGTTGCTTAACTCACGAGGAAGCTGAAAGGGTTCTGAATGACTGTCACTCTGGAGCGTGTGGCGGTCATATGTCTGGGTATGCCACAGCCCAAAAGATATTGCACGCTGGCTACTTCTGGCCGTCCTTGTTTAAAGACTGTATTATTACGGTCCGGAAATGCCACAACTGTCAAGTGTTTGATCGCAAGATGCGTGCACCACCTGCTCCTCTCCACCCTATAATTGTCGTTGGTCCTTTTTCCAAATGGGGTATCGATTTTATTACATGTAACCCTCACTCGGCTGGGGGGCATGCGTATATCATCCTTGCGGTTGATTATTTTACTAAGTGGGCCGAGGCGATGCCTACATTCGAGGCAGACGGCAAGACAGCTGCAATTTACATACTCAATCACATTATTGCTAGGTTTGGTGTCCCACAAGCGATAATCACTGACCATGGGCGCCATTTTCGAAACGTTATGATGACAGAACTTACAGGCTAGCTTGGTTTGCGTCATGATAGCTCAACTCCTTATTATCCACAAGCGAATGGTCTGGTTGAGTCCATCAACAAAATTTTAGTTATCATGATCCGACGAATCATTGGTATTCATCGGTCGAATTGGCACAACATGTTATTTTCCGCGCTTTGGGCGTACCGAACCTCAGTGAAAACATCAACAGGGTTCACTCCTTTTATGGTTTGGAAGCTATGCTGTCCATTGAATGCGAAATCTCGTCACTTCAAATGGCTGTCGAATTACTTCCAGCTACTTCTGAAGAGGAGAAGTGTTTATTATACTTATCGCAATTAGATGAGACTCGACGTGATGCTGCATTGGCAATCGAGACTCACACAAAACATATGAAAGCTCAGTATGATCGGAATGTGACCCCTCGAAATTTTTCAAAAGGAGACCTAGTGCTATTATATGATCAAGCTAACGATAAATTAGCTGCTGGAAAATTCGTTCCTATGTGGCATGGGCCCTATATTGTCAAGCGAAAGCTAGCAAAAGGGGCCTATGAGCTGGTTGACTTTGACGGGGACTCTTTGGGTAAACCCAGAAATGGACTTTACCTAAAGAGGTATTATGCTTAAATCATGGGTATGGAGATTTTAGTTAGGTTAGGTTTTTCTTTCTAGCTGGTGTGTTTGTTAGTTTAGACAGTGTGCTTAGCTTAGAAAGTGTGTTTTTCGTCGTTATTCTGCTTATCTTGGTTTTATGCTTGATGTTTGCAGATGTCGATGCCTCTCCAAACATACATTGGATTTGCTGATGGTGCTTGTCGTAGTACACGGAATATCTCTTCCGCAGCTTGGGTTATCTATTCGCCCTCTGACGAGTTAGTTTCTATGCATGGGTTGAGCCTAGGTCAAACGACAAACAACATTACAGAATACAGTGCAGTGATTGAATTATTGTCTGAATCTATTTCATTTGGGATTTGGAGTTTGATAGTGAGGTTAGATTCTGAACTCGTTGTATTACAGCTTAATAGAGTGTATGCCATTAGAAATCCAGTGTTATTAAGGTTATTTTTGAGAGTGCGTCTCTTGGAACGTGAATTTGATTACATTGAATATCAACATATTCCGAGGTCTTTAAATACATTAGCAGATGCAATTGCTTCTCGAATGTTAGACAGACATTTGCGATAATCATACATGTAAATTTAAAAACATTTAATCACACATGTTTAACAAGATAAGCCGGTAATAATGATATATATAGATAGGAGTGTGTCAAAAACACATCGTCTTCGATCATAGGTTGCAAAACACCTTATGATCGGCAAAAATGATAAGTACAAAAAACCAAAATGTCACATGTGTCTACAAAAATGACCATCCAATCACTGGTGATGCTCTCTATACGACACCACTGCACGGGCTACCCTACACAAGAACCTTCTAAAAGGTCCTGGGACTCCGACTACATAACGCTGAAGCCTGATAGGAATATCATCTATAGTAGTCTCTGGTATATCTGTCGTCAGACGCTCTAGGTCTTGTTCCAACTCAACTAAGGTCTTTGTAGCCTTGTCCTGTGGGACCGGTGCCGCTGTAACTGGTTGTCTCCTCTTGAAAGGCCGGAGATTGGCTGGACGCCATGGGCCTACATCTGCATTTTGAAAATTATTACTGTCAGGTTTGAGACGATATAAAAACAAGAAAAATAGATAATTTAAAAACTTGTGAAAAATGAATTACCTGTGTCGTCCCATTGCTCTCCCGGTGGAAGAACCATGTCCGGATCTCTGTGAAAATCAACTCCGGCATAAGGAAAATCCTGTATAGAGAAGACCTGGTCCTCTAACCAGTGAAAGTACTCTGGTCTAAATCAGGCAACCTCCATGCCCTCGTCAGGATGACGGGCCATCACCGCAACCCATCGCATCAACTTAGGCTCTCGAGGAAGCCCAACCTCAACAGTGAGATGTTGCGGGATCAGCATCGGAACCCTCTCTAGAGCAAAACTCACAACTAAAGGCCCATAACCAAAAGTCTTTAGTTGCCCGTTTTTTGCCCTAGTCAGTTGGCCCTTTAAATTGGCCAACACAGCATCACACCAGTTGAAAATGGTGCCTCGATAGCAATCAATCGCCATCCGCATTTGGGATCCAGTGGCAATGTGCAAAGCGGCAGCCCCGCAAAGTCTGGTAACTGTAAAGGCAATTACCATAAGTTCAGGTCGGGATATAGTTTTGATCTCTATCCCCTTCTCCTGGTTCTGATTATTGCACCACTCTAGACGGAGACTAGTGATGGACTGGCCACCCGGCCTAGTCCTGTACAGAGTCAATTGTCAATTCCTGAGGGCTCTATCTCGAGCTGGTGCCCTCCAATGTAAAAGCACTGATCCTGAATGTTCCACCTTTCAACCAGCCACTCTAGAAAGCGCACCTGGGCCCTCATGCCAGGTATGGCCTAGTATTTGTAAAGACCGCATGCCTTCAAAGCATCAATGGAAGGTTGGTGATTAATGGCGGCCAAATCAACATCTTCGTGTTCTCTCTCGCGCCAATCAAGCATGGTGGGCAATCTACACACCATAAAACATCTGTTAGAGTCCATAAAATAAAATAAAAATTGGTCCATTTTCGAGAAATGGGGTTTTGAAAATCCTCTCCGCGGTGTACGCAGCCCGCCTTTAGAGACAGAGCGTATGTACGCAGGTTCTCTTAAGGCAAGCTACATACGCCCGGCATTTTCCCAACTGAGAAAATGTCAGGGTACATAGGTCACTAGTGGAGCACCTGCGTACCCCGAAAAGCGGACCTTGAAACCCCAAAGCCTCCAAAAAATGAAACTAGGGCCTAAAAACAAATTCTAAACGAATGGAAATGAAGAGGAGGATGTTGTAGAATACCTGATGAGACGGCGTTCGATTTCGACGGTCGGATTCTCCGCAATGTCCACGGGAAGTTTCTTGCCAAAAGCCCTTTTTCTCTCCTCAACAGTAAAATGGTAAAAATGAAATGGTAAAAACCCTTTTTATAGGTTTTTTGAGTAAATAAATGTTAAATTTGTTTATTTTCCACCGTGAAAAGGTATTTTTCAAAGTATTTTCATCTATCTTTAAACATGTATGAGTAATGTGTTGGTTTTTGTGCAAGATAAAGGATTTTCAAGGAAAATTGTCATTTTTCACAAACAAAAACATCAGAGTCATCTTTTAAGCCCTTTTCTGACTCCTAAAACATGAAAAGATTGCCGAGCGTTTCTTTTACACTCGTTAAAACGGAATTAAAATACGGTCCCCTTATAGCCCTTTTTCTGACCGTAAAAACAGGAAAAGATTGCTGGATTTTTGTCGCTTCAAATTCGATATTGGAAATAAAACGATGTGTCATTGATCGCTTTTTACTTTTCAAGTCAAAGGCACTAATCATGAAAGTACTCCTTGGTCGCAAGATCAAGCAGTTCTCTCAGGTATTATTTTATACTTTTTCGGGCTTGGGAGACACAAATTTACGAAAAAGTTCAACCCTGGAGTCTTCTTAAGTTTTTCAGACTCTCTAAAATTGAAAAACACCGAGTTTCTCCTATACTGGACTCGTTAAAATTTCACAGTAAAGGACCTGTTCGATTACAAACAGGAACAGACCACTCCTTCTTAGGGTTTGAATCTAAACTAAGTTGGACTCATCCGAAGGATGAGCTTATAGTCAAGCATATGTTATCCTCCTCAAGCTTGTAAAAAATAAAGAGGTACTTGCCAGAAATGGTGGGGGAAAAGAGAGAAAAATGAGCCTACTTGTTATCCTTCATCTCAAAAGAGACCTTGTCACCGCTCTTGAACACGACACTTTTCATTCACCTGGGTTGGGAAATCCTTTGCCTCATAAGTTGATCAAACCACATTGAAAGTCTTCAGCCGGGTATTAACTTTGGTTCAATCGTCACCAAGCCATATGTCGTGTCGTTATGTGTTCAAGAGGTCACTGCAAATAAACCATTCATCTGAAAATACCCGTCATACATCTCGACCATCCCTGAGTCAGTCCTTACAGCTACATTTCTTCAACTTGATCTATGATTTCGTGTTGTGGGCTTGCCTGCAACGGTTCGTTTTCTATCGACATCAGCACATTATCTAGCAAGATGACCTAGAAATCGTCAGTACCTTGAAATCTGCACGCATCAATGGCAGGTTTCTCGCCTTTGACGACGATTTACATCATTGACTTTCGATTGAAGGATTCCGTGAAATGTTCGACATCAACTCATTCATTCACATCTCATGGATTGTACTGGGTACTTTGAGAACCATTGACATCACTGGTGGTCTCTCTCACACTTGTTAACAGTTTACATCATCGACTGGTAATCAAGTGGTTTCTACCATGTTCGACATCAACTCATTTATTCGCATGGATAGAATCGTACCATTTCGGGAAATAGAAATGAAGTCCTGGATCTAGTTTCCACCATCCAGGCTGCGAGGAGTTTTGTATTCATTATATAGTAGACTAATCATAAGCAGATGGCTGCGTCCATACTGTGTCTACAAGAGTCTATGATTATGATGTACTGCAAAATCATTCCTATATCAGAGCAGTAGTTTGTTAGTTAAAGTTTTCAATCTGAGCATGGGAATGCCTACCTCAGCGATGATATGATCTTATATATGTATTTTGTGTTGAATATTTGTAGGTTCTGACTGGGCTCTCCACAAGATAATCCTTGAAATGATAAAGTACTTCACCCTTCCTAAATGATATGAAACCCTAATCTACTACAGGCTTCGCACTTTAGGGGGCAATCTGTTACACTAAAATTTGTCACCATGACTATCTACAGTTAAGTATGGCTCCATCAACTGTCATACTATCCTCCTTGGCAAGTCTTATACCTCTGCTCCTCATGTCAAACTCCAAGAAAGAGAGAAAGTCCCTAAAAATTCAATTAACTCTGGTTACACAGTTTCTCTTAACCTTACCTGCGTGTACGCACCCCAAGTTCACATTACCTGCGTACTTGTACGCTCTGTCTGTAAAGGGGAGGGTGCGTACTCCTGTAAAGGTCAAAAGGCACGGGTTTTACTTCAAAAACGTTACTGGTGGTCGATTCTAGAGCATTCTAGAAGTTTGTTTGACGTGTATTGAGCGCCTCCAGATGGTTCCTGTATCCCTATGAGAGAGGAACTTATCCCATCAAGAGGGGAGCTATCCCATTGAAAGAGGGGCTTATCCCATTCATGGTGGACCTGATTAACTTCCTCCAAAGCACTATAAATACAGGCATTGGGCCAGAGGGAGGGGAGGTTGAAAGCTGAACATTCCTAAGGGTAGATGCTGCTGAAATTAGGACTCCCTTATAGAGCTTGAGAGGAGAGATTCCCATCCTTTCTTAGCTTCATTTGGAAGTGGGTGAGCTGATCAAAGTAAAGGAGAACTCTTGCCGGACCCTGGGAGGGACCTGCACAACACCAAGGCACTGGTTGTGATGGTTTCTTTTGTTTCCACTTAATACAATTAAGCTCATTTTTCTCAACAAGTTGTTATACAGAATTTGTTTCATATACTCCTTGGTCTTTATGATGAATATGTTTTATTTTATGAGTTATTCAGGTGCTATGTAATCGTTTGCTTGTTAGTGAATGCAGGTTTCGAAGAGAAGGAGGAGTTCATCCGGATCGGAGAGACTGGACTACTACAAAGCGTTGGACTAAAGGTATGTTATAAACACCTGATTGCTTGTATTCTAAATGCATATTTAGGGAAAGATAGTGTTTAATTGTCTTGTTTGTCACTAGAAAGCCTTAGCTTCTAGGGAGGTTGGTTTTCTCCGCAAAATTGACTCTTTCCGCAAAATTTTCAATCTGAGTTTGATCGAGGCTCACCCCATGCATAGAAACTAACTCGTCAGAGGGCGAATAGATAACCCAAGCTGCGGAAGAGATATTCTGTGTACTACGACAAGCACCATCAGCAAATC
Source organism: Pinus tabuliformis (assembly GCA_031772625.1). Lineage (NCBI taxonomy): Eukaryota > Viridiplantae > Streptophyta > Pinopsida > Pinales > Pinaceae > Pinus > Pinus tabuliformis. Next base: position 307,207,230 of record CM062807.1, read on the forward strand.
CAATGTATGTTTGGAGAGGCATCGACATCTGCAAACATCAAGCGTAAAACCAAGATAAGCAGAATAACGACGAAAAACACACTTTCTAAGCTAAGCACACTGTCCAAACTAACAAACACACCAACTGGAAAGAAAAACCTAACCTAACTAAAATATCCATACCCATCATTTAAGCATAATACCTCTTTAGGTAAAGTCCATTTCTGGGTTTACCCAAAGAGTCCCCGTCAAAGTCAACCAGCTCATAGGCCCCTTTTGCTAGCTTTTGCTTGACAATATAGGGCCCATGCCACATAGGAACGAATTTTCCAGCACCTAATTTATCGTTAGCTTGATCATATAATAGCACTAGGTCTCCTTTCGAAAAATTCCGAGGGGTCACATTTCGATCATACTGAGTTTTCATACGTTTTGCGTGAGTCTCGATTGCCAATGCAGCATCACGTCGAGTCTCATCTAATTGAGCTAAGTATAATAAACACTTCTCCTCTTCGGAAGTAGCTGGAAGTAATTCGACAGCCATTTGAAGTGATGGGATTTCGCATTCAATGGGCAGCACAGCTTCCAAACCATAAACTAGTTGGAAAGGAGTGAACCCTGTTGATGTTTTCACTGAGGTTCGGTACGCCCAAAGCGCGGAAAATAACATGTTGTGCCAATTCGACCGATGAATACCAATGATTCGTCGGATCATGATAACTAAAACTTTATTGATGGACTCAACCAGACCATTCGCTTGTGGATAATAAGGAGTTGAGCTATCGTGACGCAAACCAAGTTGGCCTGTAAGTTCTGTCATCATAACGTTTCGAAAATGGCGCCCATGGTCAGTGATTATCGCTTGTGGGACACCAAACCTAGCAATAATGTGATTGAATACGAAAATTGCAGCTGTCTTGCCGTCTGCCTCGAATGTAGGCATCGCCTCGGCCCACTTAGTAAAATAATCAACCGCAAGGATGATATACGCATGCCCCCCGGCCGAGTGAGGGTTACATGTAATAAAATCGATACCCCATTTGGCAAAAGGACCAACGACAATTATAGGGTGGAGAGGAGCAGGTGGTGCACGCATCTTGCGATCAAACACTTGACAGTTGTGGCATTTCCGAACCGCAATAATACAGTCTTTAAACAAGGACGGCCAGAAGTAGCCAGCACGCAATATCTTTTGGGCTGTGGCATACCCAGACATATGACCGCCACACGCTCCAGAGTGACAGTCATTCAGAACCCTTTCAGCTTCCTCGTGAGTTAAGCAACGGTGAAAGGCCAAGTCTGCCCCACGATGATAAAAAGTATCTCCAATAATTTTGTACTGTTGGGACTGGAATCGAATTTTCCGACGTTCCGACTTTGAAGCTTCGGGCCGAAAGGATTGGGTCTGGAGATCGACGATTATATCCCCATACCACGGATCTAAAGTGCTGATGAGAAACAAAGATTCGTCTGCAATGGGTTCCTCTGCCACAGTTTCTGTGTCAGCACGCGGGAAGTCACACATTAACTCTACAAAAACTAAGGATATAGTCTTAGATTTCTCAAATTCCAAGTCGAACTCTTGCAGGATAATGATCCATTTAGAGTACTTGCCCCCTAGCAATTGTTTAGTCAAAATGTAGATCATAGGGTTGCAATCCGAAATGACTATAGTTTTACGGAGTAAAATGTAGTGACGAAAACGTTGGACAGCTTGAACGGCTGCCAGTGCCAATTTCTCCACATGTGAGTATTTTAGCTCAGTTGGATTTAACGTCCGACTAAGGTAATATATCACATGTTCCGTTCCAAATTCGTCTTCTTGAACTAAGACCATTCCAATGGTGGAATGAGCGGCGGCGAGGTACAAAAAGTAATCCCGGTTGTATTTGGGAGGATGCAGCAACTGTGCATGGGTCAACGCGTGCTTGAGCGCATCGAAAGATTTCTGAGCTATCTCATCCCAAGAGAATTGAGCGTTCTGTTTCAACAACCGGGTAAAACCCTTAGTAATCTCGGCGTAGTTAGGAATGAATCGGCGTAAAAAGTTTGCTTTCCCCTTCAAACTTTGGAGTTGGCGAAGACTCGAAGGAGGAGGCAATTTGATGATAGCTTCTACCTTCGAGGGATTGACGCGTATGCCTGCTTTTGAAACTACAAATCCCAGCAATCGTCCCACTTCTATGCAAAAGACACATTTGTGCGGGTTCAACCGTATACGATAATGCCTACACCTCATGAAAATTGCTCGTAAATGGACAAGGTGATCAGCTCGATGTAAGGAGTGAGCGGGCAAATCATCGAGATACAGTTGCACAATGTGTTTGATGTCATGAAACGCATAAGACATCGCCCTTTGAATCGACCACAAGTAGTTTGTTAGTTAAAATTTTCAATCTGAGTATGGGAACTCCTACCTCAGCGATGGTATGATCTTATATATGTATTTTGTGTTGAATATTTGCAGGTTTCGACTGGGCTCTCCACAAGACAATCCTTGAAATGATAAAGTACTTCACCCTTCCTAGATGATATGAAACCCTAATCTACTACAGGCTTCGCACTTTAGGGGGCAATCTGTTACACTAAAATTTGTCACCATGACTATCTACAGTTAGTATGGCTCCATCAACTGTCATACTATCCTCCTTGGCAAGTCTCATACCTCTGCTCCTCATGTCAAACTCCAAGAAAGAGAGAAAGTCCTTAAAAATTCAATTAACTCTGGTTACGCAGTTTCTCTTAGCCTTACCTGCGTGTACGCACCTCAAGTTCACAATACCTGCGTACTTGTACGCTCTGTCTGTAAAGGGGTGGGTGCGTACTCCTGTAAAGGTCAAAAGGCACAAGTTTTACTCCAAAAAAGTTACTTGTGGTCGATTCTAGAGCATTCTAGAAGTTTGTTTGACGTGTATTGAGCGCCTCCAGATGGTTCATGTATCCCTATGAAAGAGGAACTTATCCCATCAAGAGGGGAGCTATCCCATTCAAAGAGGGGCTTATCCCATTGATGGTGGACCTGATTAACTTCCTCTAAAGCACTATAAATACAGACATTGGGCCAGAAGGAGAGGGAGTTGAAAGCTGAACATTCCTAAGGGTAGATGCTGCTGAAATTAGGACTCCCTTAAAGAGCTTGAGAGGAGAGATTCCCATCCTTTCTTAGCTTCATTTGGAAGTGGGTGAGATGATCAAAGTAAAGGAGAACTCTTGCTGGACCCTGGGAGGGATCTGCACAACACCAAGGCACTGGTTGTAATGGTTTCTTTTGTTTCCACTTAATACAATTAAGCTCATTTTTCTCAACAAGTTGTTATACATAATTTGTTTCATATACTCTTTGGTCTTTATGATGAATATGTTTTATTTTATGAGTTATTCAGGTAATATGTAATCGTTTGCTTGTTAGTGAATGCAGGTTTCGAAGAGAAGGAGGAGCTCATCCGGATCAGAGAGACTGGACTACTACAAAGCGTTGGACTAAAGGTATGTTATAAACACCTGATTGCTTGTATTCTAAATGCATATTTAGGGAAATATAGTGTTTAATTGTCTTGTTTGTCACTAGAAAGCCTTAGCTTCTAGGGAGGTTGGTTTTGTCCGCAAAATTGACTCTTTCCGCATGACAAAATGGTGACTCCACTGGGGAATCCTTGGATTTGATTGATTTCTCTTTTGATTGATACTTTGATTTGAGAAAAGTCGATTTCTTTCTGGTTTTTGGCTGATTGACTGTGAATTTGGGTGGAATAGCTTAGGGTTAAGTTAGTTTTTTATTTTTCATGGTTTTGCTAGAAGTACGCACCCTCTGAGTTAAGCACAGTGCGTACTTGTATGCACTACAGCTTTGTACACAGAGCGTACACGCACCTGTGCAAATAGGTTGGCTGCGTACCCTGTCAAAAGTTGAGAAAATTTCAATTTTTTCCTTTTTGCCTCTTAGATTTTGTTTATAATTTTCTTTTGCTGCCCAGATCCACTGGTTACCTGTCAGAAGTCTTCATCTAAGCTTGTTTCATTAGTATCAAGGGTTTTAGTGAAATTCATAGAAGTTCTAGCCCTAGGGTTTGATTTTTGCATTGGTCCTGTAGTGACTTTGGCTTTAGAAGTTGTAAAACCTTGGATATCCCTGGTCTTTTCAGTCTTCTTAGGAGTCGGACCTTTCATAAAATCCACCTGTGTGAGAAACCTACCTTTGTGTTGTCTCTTTGCGGAATTTCGACAAAGCTTGTTTGTTAAAGCTGTGAATTTCATTCTTAAGAAAAAGAACAAAATATTTTGATTTTTGTTTTTGACTGGTTTATGATTCTGCATGAACTAGTCCTTGGTTGAATTGTAACTGAGTAAAACATCCTGGAATCATACTTTGTAGGCTTTTGCCTCGTTAGGTTTGCTTTTAGGTAAATTTCTCGTTAGATTTGCTTTTAGGTGAAATTGCTTTGCTTGTCATAGATTTTTTAAATTTGATTTTTGTTAAGTAGTTTTACATGCTTTATTAAAATAGAAAAAGACAAAAATCTCTTTTGAAGAAAAGTTTGTTTTGGTAGCATTTGAAGTCTTTGAAAAGAAAAAGGAGTTTTCGTGAAATAATTAGTGGTCATGTGTTGTATGCTTTGGAAAACATAAAGAGATTGTTTCTTTGATTTTCATTGCCAAGAAAGTTGTCTTTATATCGATTTTGCATTCTCCAACTCTCTTAGCTAGGGAATTCATTGAAAAAGAAAAATAGTTTAAATCATTCTAGGTGCATCTTTTTAGTGGATTTGAGTCGAGTCTACACACCATCAGTTTCATCTCCACTACCTTTTGTCCTAAAGAAAAGCCATAAAAATTAACGCTTAAAGTAAAATTAACTTAGTAACTTTTTATTTACTAGGACTCTGAAACACCAATATAGATCAGGCTAGTGTCTTGGAGTAGGAGAGTAATTAACTCTCCAAGACAGTAAAACCAAACAAGTAGCTCATCTTGTGGTAGGATAAATCAAGATGTTACATTTATGCTCTAGGAAAGCTCCTCTTAAAGGAGAAGCACGAGACCGTGTCCGAACCAGTGAGGGGATCAATCCTCCTTCATTGGGAAAGACGCCAAATACGCACGTACTACAAACGGTAAACCTCAGATTATTGTCGAGGAGCCTGTAGTCACTTGTCGGTAAACCTTGGATTATTATCAAGGAGCTGGCAAGGGGATTGAGCTTGTTACTCTGCCCTTGCGTGCTATCGGGTCGTAGATTGTTCCCCCAGGTATATTTGTTGCTGTTGGTGACCTTAGTGACCATTATCTTTAGGATTCTACCAAAGGTGACGGTGGAGGGAAGATCCCACTGTATCTGGAGCAGACGTCGGCTAGACTCACTTGGATTTTCCGGGGGGTTCACTTCACTCGAGATGGTTAAAGTGGAGGAACTTGTGCCGGTCTATTCATTAAGCAGGTTTCCGAGGTAACTGTTCCACCCACCACTTCTGTACTGAATTCGGCGATGTTGGGCTTCATCACCAACTAGTGTTTTCGGTCCGAAAGGCTACTGTTTTTGTATGGTTTGACGCCCTAGATTCTTTAGGCGTGTGATTCGAATTTGTTTGATTCTTTAGAGACTTTAGGTGGTTTTCTTTGAGATTTTACTTTGTTTGCGTGTGCAGTAGTTAAAAGTTTTTAACTGTGGCTGAATTACCGAGACAGTCCCGTAGACTTCGGGGCCAGTCTCCTGAGATTGTAACCGTGGCCGATTTGTTGAGGAAGTCCTGTAGACTTCGGGGCCAACCTCCTGAAGATGTCCCAGGTCAATTACGAAGGTTTGAAAGTCCTTGTAACTCCTAGTGGCAGTAAAGTAGGTTCACCTGAAGAAGGAGAGTTTCGTTGGTAGTCCATCCAGATTACTGAAGTCTAGAAACAGGTTATAATCCTGAAGCTATTGCAGTGTCTGAGCTTGCTAGTATTTTTTCATCTACTAGTGATATAGGCGAAGAACCTGAGATATCTGAACCTGTTACTCCAACTTCTAGTGCTCCTGATTCACCTAGGGTAGAAAGAGTCATCACTGAAAATCTTCCTTCTGGTTTGATAGCTATTGAAGAACTTGCTCCAGAAGAAGAAATAGGCGTCCCTATCCCTGAAGATCAACCTAATATTGATCTAAGGGAGCGTGAATCCATTTTTTACAGTCCTCCTAGAAGTACTACTTGGTATCTTTCGTTAACCAATTATTTGGACAACTCAGGGTCAAGTTTTACTCCACCTCTCCTTATCCACCCGGAGGTATTTATATTCCTGTAAATATGTCTGGTCAGTCGTCTATGTTTACTCAATCGCCTGAATCTTTTTTGTACGGCGGTCCTTCTGTTCCCTCTGGGTATCAGCCACTTTCTGGTACTTTTGCGGGAGCATCTCCTCAACCCATTGAACATGGGTTATTAACTGGAAACAATGGTAATAAACCGTTGGGTGTAGGAGACATTTACATGATGTCAGGTTCAATTCCCAATTCTCACCCTCAAGGTGGCCAGTTACTGCCTGGGGGGCAGCCTCAATTAACGCCTGGGGGGCAACTTCAAGGTACACAAATTGTGTCTGAGGAGCAACCTCAAGGACAGTATGTACCTGTGGTGCAATACATTCCTCAAGGTCAATCCCAGCCTCAATATGTACCCCAAGGTCAACCTCAGTATCAATTTATCCATCAAGGTCAACCCCAGTATCAGTACTTACCTCAAGGGTATCTACCCCAAGGTCAGTACTCGAATCAAGGTTATCAACCACCCCAAGGTCAATCTTATATTCAAGGTACGGGAAATGTACCTTTCAATTATCAATCCTACCCTCAATCCGGTTATGGATCTCAATATCCTCAACCTGTCATGGGTCAATACCCCGGAATGAACATAGTGTGGGATCCATCGCAAGTTCAACAGGTATTGTAGCCAAGTGTACAGTTGTCATCTCAAGCTGGACAACCCTTAGTTTCTGGTTCACCCCAGCAACCAGTCCAGTCTAATGTTCAAACTTCTGTACCTTCGGTAGTTTCTCAGTCTGGGCCTATTGCCCCTAGTACTCCATCTCAAATGACTGCTGCAACTACCGCAACATCTGTTCAGTCTACCACACTTACTTCTGGAGTATCGACAGCTCCGGTTTCTACTGTCTCTGCAACTACTCCTCAGACATCTTTACTATTGTCTGGATCTATGACTCAAACTACGGTTCAGATGCCTGTAGGACAACCTGGTTTAAGTACGGTTGTCACTAGTCAACCACAATTCGTTTATCAACCGTACCAGGGACAGTACCAATACGGGCCTGCTGTCCAGCAGCCAGTTTACCAGTATCAACCGTATCCTGGGTACACTTATCAACAACCTCAACAACCCTAGTACGGTCTGGTTAATCCTGGTTTTCCGGGAGGATACAATATCCCAAATACAAATGAAGATCCCCTTCATAGATGCAAATGAATACACGACGTTGATTGGAGGAAAAGGAAAAGTTCCCAGTAAACCGGCATCTTTAACTAATCCTACTCCAACATCCTTATAAGGGATAGTCATTTTACCGACATGCTGGATACTCTCTGAAGAGGCTGGGTCAGATGAAAAGTAAGCTAGCTGGTCTATGGTTACGATCTTACCATTATGTGGAAACTTTATTACTCTGAAGGCCGATGAAACGACCGTTGTCATAGCGTAAGACCAACTTCGACCCAAAAGAAGGTTGTAGTCTAGAGGGGCATCAACCACCTCCACATCCAGACTAACAGTTTTTCCTTCAACCCCTATAGGCAAATCCTGTAGAATGCCAAACGGATGGAACCCACGGCCATCAAAGACCTTAAGAATTGTCGGGGATTGATTTAGTGAAGGAGAACCAAGCGGTCTCTAGCACTGTATCGACATAATACACGTGGAAGCTCCCTCATCAATTACAGTCCGATGAATAGGCCTGTTTCTGACTATCACTGGGATCTGGAAAGCCATTTGATGAGGTAAACGTGGTGTACTATTTTCTAGATCAAAGATTATTAGGTTCGGGTCCTGAACATCAACAGCTCCTATAGCTGACAAAAGTAATTTGCGTTGTGCTGGGCATGATTGCAGCACTTCCAAAGCCGACATTGCTGAGGTTGAAACAGTTAAATCCTCAACAATGTTGTAATTCTGGGCCGCTCTCGCTTAAGGTATATATACCTTCCCCTTTACAAACAGAGCGTACAAGTACGCAGGTAATGTGAACTTGGGGTGCGTACACGCAGGTAAGGTTAAGAGAAACTGCGTAACCAGAGTTAATTGACTTTTTAGGGACTTTCTCTCTTTCTTGGAGTTTGACATGAGGAGCAGAGGTATAAGACTTGCCAAGGAGGATAGTATGACAGTTCATGGAGCCATACTTAACTGTAGATAGTCATGGTGACAAATTTTAGTGTAACAGATTGCCCCCTAAAGTGCGAAGCCTGTAGTAGATTAGGGTTTCATATCATCTAGGAAGGGTGAAGTACTTTAACGTTTCAAGGATTATCTTGTGGAGAGCCCAGGCGGAACCTGCAAATATTCAACACAAAATACATATATAAGATCATATCATCGCTGAGGTAGGCATTCCCATACTCAGATTGAAAACTTTAACTAACAAACTACTGCTCTGATATAGGAATGATTTCGTAGTACATCATAATCATAGACTCTTGTAGACACAGTATGGACACAGCCATCCGATTATGATTAGTCTACTGTATAATGAATACAAAACTCCTCGCAGCTTGGATGGTGGAAACTAGATCCAGGGTCTTCATTTCTATTTCCCGAAATGGTACGATTCTATCCATACGAATAAATGAGTTGATGTCGAACATGGTAGAAACCACTTGATTACCAGTCGATGATGTAAACTGTTAACAAGTGTGAGAGAGACCACCAGTGATGTCAATGGTTCTCAAAGTACCCAGTACAATCCATGAGATGTGAATGAATGAGTTGATGTCGAACATTTCACGGAATCCTTCGATCGAAAGTCAATGATGTAAACCGTCGTCAAAGGCGAAAAACCTGCCATTGATGCGTGCAGATTTCAAGGTACTAACGATTTCTAGGTCATCTTGCTAGATAATGTGCTGATGTCGATAGAAAACGACCCGTTGCAGGCAAGCCCACAACACGAAATCATAGATCAAGTTGAAGAAATGTAGCTGTAAGGACTGACTCAGGGATGGTCGAGATGTATGACGGGTATTTTGCAGATGAATGGTTTATTTGCAGTGACCTCTTGAACACATAATGACACGACAGATGGCTTGGTGACGATTGACCCAAAGTTAATACCCGGCTGAAGACTTTCAATGTGGTTTGATCAACTTGTGAGGCAAAGGATTTCCCAACCCAGGTGAATGAAAAGTGCCGTGTTCAAGAGCGGTGACAAGGTCTCTTCTGAGATGAAGGATAACAAGTAGGCTCATTTTTCTCTCTTTTCCCCCACCATTTCTGGCAAGTACCTCTTTATTTTTTACAAGCTTGAAGAGGCTAACATATGCTTGATTATAAGCTCATCCTTCGGATGAGTCCAACTTAGTTTAGATTCGAACCCTAAGAAGGAGTGGTCCGTTCCTGTTTGTAATCGAACAGGTCCTTTACTGTGAAATTTTAACGAGTCCAGTATAGGAGAAACTCGGCGTTTTTCAATTTTCAATCTGAGTATCCTGAAGCTATTGCAGTTTCCGAGCTTGCTGGTAGTTTTTCATCTACTAGTGATATAGGCGAAGAACCTGAGATATCTGAACCTGTTACTCCAACTTCTAGTGCTCCTAATTCACCTAGGGTAGAAAGAGTCATCACTGAAAATCTTCCTTCTGGTTTGATAGCTATTGAAGAACTTGCTCCAGAAGAAGAAATAGGCGTCCCTATCCCTGAAGATCAACCTACTATTGATCTAAGGGAGCGTGAATCCATTTTTTATAGTCCTCCTAGAAGTACTACTTGGTCTCTTTCGTTAACCAATTATTTGGACAACTCAGGGTCAAGTTTTTCTCCACCTCGTACTCCTTATCCACCCGGAGGTATTTATACTCATGTAAATATGTCTGGTCAGTCGTCTATGTTTACTCAATCGCCTGAATCTTTTTTGTACGGCGGTCCTTCTGTTCCCTCTGGGTATCAGTCACTTTCTAGTACTTTTGCGGGAGCATCTCCTAAACCCATTGAACATGGGTTATTAACTGGAAACAATGGTAATAAACCGTTGGTTGTAGGAGACATTTACATGATGTTAGGTTCAATTCCCAGTTCTCAACCTCAAGGTGGCCAGTTACCGCCTGGGGGGCAGCCTCAATTAACACCTGGGGGGCAACCTCAAGGTACACAAATTGTGTCTGGGGGTCAACCTCAAGGACAGTATGTACCCGTGGTGCAATACATTCCTCAAGGTCAACCCTAGCCTCAATATGTACCCCAAGGTCAACCTCAGTATCAATTTATCCATCAAGGTCAACCCCAGTATCAATACTTACCTCAAGGGTATCTACCCCAAGGTCAGTACTCGAGTCAAGGTTATCAACCACCCCAAGGTCAATCTTATATTCAAGGTACGGGAAATGTACCTTTCAATTATCAATCCTACCCTCAATCCGGTTATGGATCTCAATATCCTCAACCTGTCATGGGTCAATACCCCAGAATGAACATAGTGTGGGATCCATCGCAAGTTCAACAGGTATTGCAGCCAAGTGTACAGTTGTCATCTCAAGCTGGACAACCCTTAGTTTCTGGTTCACCCCAGCAACCAGTCCAGTCTAATGTTCAAACTTCTGTACCTTCGGTAGTTTCTCAGTCTGGGCCTATTGCCCCTAGTACTCCATCTCAAACGACTGCTGCAACTACCGCAACATCTGTTCAGTCTACCACACTTACTTCTGGAGAATCGACAGCTCTGGTTTCTACTATCTCTGTAACTACTCCTCAGACATCTTTACCATTGTCTGGATCCACGATTCAAACTATGGTTTAGATGCCTGTAGGACAACCTGGTTTAAGTACGGTTGTCACTAGTCAACCACAATTCACTTATCAACCGTACCAGGGACAGTACCAATACGGGCCTGCTGTCCAATAGCCAGTTTACCAGTATCAACCATATCCTAGGTACACTTATCAACAACCACAACAACCCCAGTATGGTCCGGTTAATCCTAGTTTTCCAGGAGGATACAATATCCCGAACGCGATTCCTATTCCAAGTTATCCTGGATATCCTCCTCCTGGGACTGGTCTTGTGACCCAGAGTTTTAGGGATCCTAATCGGCAGTTACTGTTTATCGCAACTTTGGATTTACCAGACTTGTCGCGCCTAACGAACGATCCAATAAATTATCTTCCGTTTTGGCCGCCAATGCCAAATAAGTTGCCCAGTGACATACCCAAGTTTGAAGGTAAGTCTGGAGAGGACCCGTCGAATCATGTGATGACTTACCACCTCTGGTGTGCCTCTAATTCCATCTCGGATGATTCGATCCGCTTACGTCTTTTCCAGCGTATGCTCATTGGTCTCGCGGCCAAGTGGTACATTGAGTTACCACGGGCCTCTTTTTATAATTTTAGCCAGTTAGCTACCTCGTTCTTAACTCATTTTCAGTTGCCGGTCAGATATGATAATGGCACGGAGTTACTAACTTCATTAAAACAATCGACGTCCACTTATATTTCCGATCATATTCATGAATGGAGACGTCGAAGACGATTAGTGAAAGTTTTTATCACGGACCAAATCTTAGCTGAATGGTTTGTTAAATCATTGTTACCGAAGATTACTGAAAATGTAGCCAAGGCCGGAGTAGTTACTGAGGAGCAAGTGATTGCTCAAGCGCAGTACCTTGACTTGGTTTACACTCAGTCAGGTACGTTACACGAAAAGATCCCAGATCTTCCTAAGTCGAATCAAATCGCTGCTGCTCCTTCGGGGTCTCATGCCGCTGATGGCATGATTGGTACGGTGAATACTAAAAGCAAGAAGAAATCCTCAAAGAATTCTTCGCCTATTATAACCTTACCAAACTCCCCGACAGGAGAATCTTCTGCTGAAGTTTCCGCTGATATTCACGCTGTAGAGTCATCTACGGCTAAATCAAAATCCGGTGGGAAAAAGAAAGGAAAGAAGAAGAATAAAGCAGACAAAACTCCAAAGGAGAAAATAGAAAAGTCGGAAACCAATGACGAAAAGCGCAAACCTCGATATCCTTGTCTTATTTGTGAAGAGGATCATTTTACAAGAAATTGCCCTCATCGGGCCGAGGTTGTGAAAATCGTTAAAGGTTCCCCAACTCCTGTTGTTTTGAAAGATCCATTTCCAAAGTAGGAGAGTAAGATGATAGGTTCTTCCTCGAGTGCCAGTGAAGAACCCATATTGATGATGTCTCATGTAAGGGTTGCAACTCGATCGCAAGATTATGGTAGTAAGAGTCCTGTTGATGGTAAAGAAGCAGAATCTTCTCATTCTAATCCATCAACCTCAGCTCTCGGTTCCGATCCACTACAGATCGAGAAACCTAACCCGGACTTAGTAATCAAACCGCCCGCCAAGGGTGTACTTCGAAGGTCTGCTTTCAATCCACATGCGAGAGCGGCCCAGAATTACAACATTGTTGAGGATTTAGTTGTTTCACCCTCAGCAATGTCGGCTTTGGAAGTGTTGCAATCATGCCCAGCACAACGCAAATTACTTTTGTCAGCTATAGGAGCTGTTGATGTTCAGGACCTGAACCTAATAATCTTTGATCTATAAAATAGTACACCGCGTTTACCTCATCAAATGGCTTTCCAGATCCTAGTGATAGTCAAAAACAGGCCTATTCATCGGACTGTAATTGATGAGGGAGCTTCCACGTGTATTATGTCGATACAGTGCTGGAGATCGCTTGGTTCTCCTTCACTAAATCAATCCCTGACAATTCTTAAGGCCTTTGATGGCCGTGGGTTCCATCCGTTTGGCATTCTACAGGATTTGCCTATAGGGGTTGAAGGAAAAACCATTAGTCTGGATGTGGAGGTGGTTGATGCCCCTCTAGACTACAACCTTCTTTTGGGTCAAAGTTGGTCTTATGCTATGACAGCGGTCGTTTCATCGGTCTTCAAAGTAATAAAGTTTCCACATAATGGCAAGATCGTAACCATAGACTAGCTCGCTTACTTTTCATCCGACCCAGCCTCTTTAGACAGTATCCAACATGTCGGTAAAACGACTATCCCTTATAAGGATGTTGGAGTTGGATTAGTTAAAGATGCCGGTTTATTGGGAACTTTTCCTTTTCCTAGGAACGCCGTGTCTTCATTTGCATCTATTCATATGATTACTTCAAATACCATTGTTTACGACAATCCTTGGATCGTTCCTTCTAAATTTGAGCTAGACTCATTTGGTGATGCAATGCCTTTGAGTCCATATGAAATTGCCTATGAAGCCGTGCAGTCTTTTACCAACCCGAGTTCAACCAAAATCGACCAAATGAATGTGGTCCGTGACGAATCACTTTTCACCTCAACCTCAGAGTTAATAACGTTTCCCGAAGTTGTGTCCTCTGACGAACAACTTTGTGAAGTCTTGTGTGTAGACGATTTACCATGGGAATATCTCCATCACATATCTTCGTTTTTACCTGAGGATGATTGTTTTGAAAATGATTTCTCATCAATCTTTACAGCTAAATATGTCAAGGAAGCTCAGAGTCCAATGAAACATCCTGATTCAGAGCTGAATTAGGGAAACATTTCTCGTACTATTCCCATTGACATTTCAGTCAAGCCCGGAATTGTTGAGCACATTCATATAGGTGCCTCGTGTTCAGATGACGAAATTCAGACATACAAGGCCCTATTTCAAGAATTTCGCGACGTGTTTGCCTGGTCCTATGAGGAAATGCCAGGAATTGATCCCGCGATTGTTGTCCATGAGATCAAGACTTACCCGGATGCTAAACCCGTCCGACAACATTTGCGTCAGATTCACCCACGAAAAGCGGCTGCAATTAAAGCAGAAGTTGAGAAGCTGTTGAAAGCAGGTTTCATTTATCCGATCCCATTAACGGATTGGGTATCGAATATTGTTCCGGTTAACAAAAAACAGGGAACAATAAGAATATGTATCGACTATAGGGATATCAATTGAGCTTGTCCCAAGGACAACTACCCAACACCCTATATCGATCAAATAATTGACGATTGTGCTGGCAGTGAAATATTTTCCTTTATGGACGGTTTTTCCGGTTACAATCAGATCAATATTCTACCTGCCGATCAACCAAAAACGACTTTCATTTGTCCATGGGGGACATTTGCTTATTGCAAATTACCTTTTGGACTTAAGAATGTCGGAGCCACTTTTCAAAGGGCGATGTCTTATGCGTTTCGTGACATCAAACACATTGTGCAACCGTATCTCGATGATTTGCCCGCTCACTCCTTACATCGAGCTGATCACCTTGTCCATTTACGAGCAATTTTCATGAGGTGTAGGCATTATCGTATATGGTTGAACCCACACAAATGTGTCTTCTGTATAGAAGTGGGACGATTGCTGGGGTTTGTAGTTTCAAAAGCCGGCATTCGCGTCGATCCCTCGAAGGTAGAAGCTATCATCAAATTGCCTCCTCCTTCGAGTCTTCACCAACTCCAAAGTTTGCAGGGGAAAGCAAACTTTTTACGCCGATTCATTCCTAACTACGCCGAGATTACAAAGGGTTTTACCCGTTTGTTGAAATAGAACGCTCAATTCTCTTGGGATGCGATAGCTCAGAAATCTTTTGATGCGCTTAAGCTCGCGTTGACCCATGCACCGTTGCTGCATCCTCCCAACTATAACCAGGATTACTTTTTGTACCTCGCCGCTGCTCATTCCACCATTGGCATGGTCTTAGTTCAGGAAGACGAATTCGAAACGGAACATGTGGTATATTACATTAGTCGGACGTTAAACCCAACTGAGCTAAAATACTCACATGTGGAGAAATTGGCATTGGCAGCCGTTCAAGCTGTCCAACGTTTTCGTCACTACATTCTACTCCGTAAAACTACAGTTATTTCGGATTGCAACACTATGATCTACATTCTGACTAAGCAATTGCTATGGGGCAAGTACTCCAAATGGATTGTTATCCTGCAGGAGTTCAACTTGGAGTTTGAAAAATCTAAGTCTAAGAAATCTTTAGTTTTTGCAGAGTTGATGTGTGATTTCCCGCGTGCTGACACGAAAACTGTGGCAGAGGAGCCCATTGCAGATGAATCTTTGTTTCTCATCAGCACTTTAGATCCGTGGTATGGGGATATCATTGTCTATCTCCAGACCCAATCCTTTCAGCCCGAAGTTTCAAAGACGAAACGTCGGAAAATTCGGTTCTAGTCCCAACAGTACAAAATTATTGGAGATACTCTTTATCACCGTGGGGCGGACTTGGTTTTTCGACGTTGTTTAACTCATGAGGAAGTTGAAAGGGTTCTGAATGACTGTCACTCTGGAGCGTGTGGCGGTCATAGGTCTAGGTATGCCACAGCCCAAAAGATATTGCGCGCTGGCTACTTCTGGCCGTCCTTGTATAAAGACTGTATTATTGCGGTCCGGAAATGCCACAACTGTCAAGTGTTTGATCGCAAGATGCGTGCACCACCTGCTCCTCTCCACCCTATAATTGGCGTTGGTCCTTTTTCCAAATGGGGTATCGATTTTATTACATGTAACCCTCACTCGGCCGGGGGGCATGCGTATATCATCCTTGCGGTTGATTATTTTACTAAGTGGGCCGAGGTGATGCCTACATTCGAGGCAGACGGCAAGACAGCTGCAATTTTCGTATTCAATCACATTATTGCTAGGTTTGGTGTCCCACAAGCGATAATCACTGACCATGGGCGCCATTTTCGAAACGTTATGATGACAGAACTTACAGGCCAGCTTGGTTTGCATCATGATAGCTCAACTCCTTATTATCCACAAGAGAATGGTCTGGTTGAGTCCATCAACAAAGTTTTAGTTATCATGATCCGATGAATCATTGGTATTCATCGGTCGAATTGGCACAACATGTTATTTTCCGCGCTTTGGGCGTACCGAACCTCAGTGAAAACATCAACAGGGTTCACTCCTTTCCAACTAGTTTATGGTTTGGAAGCTGTGCTGCCCATTGAATGCGCAATCCCGTCACTTCAAATGGCTGTCGAATTACTTCCAGCTACCTCCAAAGAGGAGAAGTGTTTATTGTACTTAGCTCAATTAGATGAGACTTAACGTGATACTGCATTGGCGATCGAGACTCACGCAAAACGTATGAAAGCTCAGTATGATCGAAATGTGACCCCTCGAAATTTTTCGGAAGGAGACCTAGTTTTATTATATGATCAAGCGAACGATAAATTAGGTGCTAGAAAATTCATTCCTATGTGGCATGGGCCCTACATTGTCAAGCGAAAGCTAGCAAAAGGGACCTATGAGCTGGTAGACTTTGACGGGGACTCTTTGGGTAAACCCAGAAATGGACTTTACCTAAAGAGGTATTATGCTTAAATGATGGGTATGGAGATTTTAGTTAGGTTCGGTTTTTTCTTTCTAGCTGGTGTGTTTGTTAGTTTAGACAGTGTGCTTAGCTTAGAAAATGTGGTTTTTGTCGTTATTCTGCTTATCTTGGTTTTACCCTTGATGTTTGCAGATGTCGATGCCTATTCAAACATACATTGGATTTGCTGATGGTGCTTGTCGTAGTACACGGAATATCTCTTCCGCAACTTGGGTTATCTATTCTCCCTTTGACGAGTTAGTTTCTATGCATGGGGTGAGCCTCGGTCAAACAACAAACAACATTGCAGAATACAATGCAGTGATTGAATTATTGTCTGAATCTATTTCATTTGGGATTCAGAGTTTGATAGTGAGGTTAGATTCTGAACTCGTTGTATTACAACTTAATAGAGTGTATGCCATTAGAAATCCAGTGTTATTAAGGTTATTTTGAGAGTGCGTCTCTTGGAACGTGAATTTGATTACATTGAATATCAGCATATTCTGAGGTCTTTAAATACATTAACAGATGCAATTGCTTCTCGAATGTTAGACAGACATTTGTGATAATCATACATGTAAATTTAAAAACATTTAATCACACATGTTTAACAAGATAAGCCGGTAATAATGATATATATAGATAGGAGTGTGTCAAAAATACATCGTCTTCGATCATAGGTTGCAAAACACCTTATGTTCAGCAAAAATGATAAGTACAAAAAACAAAAATGTCACATGTGTCTACAAAAATGACCATCCAATCACTGGTGGTGCTCCCTATATGACACCACTGCACGAGCTACCCTACACAGGAAACTTCTAAAAGGTCCTGGGACTCCGACTACATAGCGCTAAAGCATGATAGGAATATCATCTATAGTAGTCTCTGATATATCTGTCGTCAGACGCTCTAGGTCTTGTTCCAACTCAACTAAGGTCTCTATAGCCTCGTCCTGTGGGACCGGTGCCGGTGCAACTGGTTGTCTCCTCTCGAAAGGCCGAAGATTGGCTGGACGTCGTGGGCCTACATCTGCATTTTGAAAATTATTACTGTCAGTTTTGAGACGATATAAAAACAAAAAAAAATAGATAATTTAAAATCTTGTGAAAAATGAATTACCTGTATCGTCCCATTGCTCTCCCGGTGGAAGAACCATTTCCGGATCTCCGTGAAAATCAACTCCGGCATAAGGAAAATCTTGTATAGAGAAGACCTGGTCCTCTAACCAGTGAAAATACTCCGGTCTAAATCGAACAACCTCCGTGCCCTCGTTAGGATGACGGGCCATCACCGCAACCCATCGCATCAACTTAGGCTCTCGAGGAAGCCCAACCTCAACAGTGAGATGCTGCGGGATCAGCATCGGAACCCTCTCTAGAGAAAAACTACAACTAAAGGCCCATAACCAAAAGTCTTTAGTTGCCCGTTTTTTTCCCTAGTCAGTTGGCCCTTTAAATTGGCCAACACAGCATCACACCAGTTGAAAATGGTGCCTCGATAGCAATCAATCGCCATCCGCATCTGGGATCCAGTGGCAATGTGCAAAGCGGCAGCCCCACAAAGTCTGGTAACTATAAAGGCAATTACCATAAGTTCAGGTCGGGATATAGTTTTGATCTCTATCCCCTTCTCCTGGTTCTGATTATTGCACCACTCTAGACGGAGACTAGTGATGGACTGGCCACCCGGCCTAGTCCCGTACAGAGTCAATTGTTCACCCCTCTTAGGCAAACCAGTGAGAAAATAAATTTCTGAGGGCTCTATCTCGAGCTGCTGCCCTCCAATGTAAAAGAACTGATCCTGAACGTTCCACCTTTCAACCAGCCACTCTAGAAAGCGCACCTGGGCCCTCATGCCAGGTATGGCCTAGTATTTGTAAAGACCGCATGCCTTCAAAGCATCAATGGAAGGTTGGTTATTAATGGCAGCCAAATCAACATCTTCGTGTTCTCTCTCGCTCCAATCAAGCATGGTGGGCAATCTACACACCATAAAACATCTGTAAGAGTCCATAAAATTAAAAAATTTTGGTCCATTTTGGAGAAATGGGGGTTTAAAAATCCTCTCCACGGTGTACGCAACCCGCCTTTAGAGACAGAGCGTATGTACGCAGGTTCTCTTAAGGCAAGCTGCGTACGCCCGACATTTTCCCAACTGAGAAGATGTCGGGGTACGCAGGTCACCAGTGGAGCACCTGCATACCCCGAAAAGCGGACCTTGAAACCCCAAAGCCTCCAAAAAATTAAACTAGGGCCTAAAAACAAATTCTAAATGGATGGAAATGAAGAGGAGGATGTTGTAGAATACCTGATGAGATGACGTTCGATTTCGACGGTCGGATTCTCCGCAATGTCCACGGGAAGTTTCTTGCCAAAAGCCCTTTTTCTTTCCTCAACAGTAAAATGGTAAAAACCCTTTTTATAGGTTTTTTGAGTAAATAAATGTTAAATTTGTTTATTTTCCACCGTGAAAAGGTATTTTTCAAAGTATTTTTATCTTTCTTTAAACAGGTATGAGTAATGTGTTGGTTTTTGTGCAGGATAAAGGATTTTCAGGGAAAATTGTCATTTTTCACAAACAAAAACATCAGAGTCATCTTTTAAGCCCTTTTCTGACTCCTAGAACATGAAAAGATTGTCGAGCGTTTCTTTTACACTCGTTAAAACGGAATTAAAAGACGGTCCCCTTATAGCCCTTTTTCTGACCGTAAAAACAGGAAAAGATTGCCGGATTTTTGTCGTTTCAAATTCGATATTGGAAATAAAACGACGTGTCATTGATCACTTTTTACTTTTCAGGTCAGAGGCACTAATCATGAAAGTACTCCTTGGTCGCAAGATCACACGGTTCTCTCAGGTATTATTTTATACTTTTTCGGGCTTGGGAGACACAAATTTACGAAAAAGTTCAACCCTGGAGTCTTCTTAAGTTTTTCAGACTCTCTAAATTTGAAAAATGCTGAGTTTCTCCTATACTGGACTCGTTAAAATTTCACAGTAAAGGACCTGTTCAATTACAAACAGGAACGGACCACTCCTTCTTAGGGTTCGAATCTAAACTAAGTTGGACTCATCCAAAGGATGAGCTTATAATCAAGCATATGTTATCCTCCTCAAGCTTGTAAAAAATAAAGAGGTACTTGCCAGAAATGGTGCGGGAAAAGAGAGAAAAATGAGCCTACTTGTTATCCTTCATCTCAAAAGAAACCTTGTCACGACTCTTGAACGCGACACTTTTCATTCACCTAGGTTGGGAAATCCTTTGCCTCACAAGTTGATCAAACCACATTGAAAGTCTTCAGCCGAGTATTAACTTTGGGTCAATCGTCACCAAGCCATATGTCGTGTCGTTATGTGTTCAAGAGGTCACTGCAAATAAACCATTCATCTGCAAAATACCCGTCATACATCTCGACCATCCCTGAGTCAGTCCTTACAGCTACATTTCTTCAACTTGATCTATGATTTCGTGTTGTGGGCTTGCCTGCAACGGGTCGTTTTCTATCGACATCAACACATTATCTAGAAAGATGACCTAGAAATCGTCAGTACCTTGAAATCTGCATGCATCAATGGCTGGTTTCTCGCCTTTGACGACGGTTTAGATCATTGACTTTCGATCGAAGGATTCCGTGAAATGTTCGACATCAAATCATTCATTCATTCACATCTCATGGATTTTACTGGGTACTTTGAGAACCATTGACATCACTATTGGTCTCTCTCACACTTGTTAACAGTTTACATCATCGACTGGTAATCAAGTGGTTTCTACCATGTTCGACATCAACTCATTTATTCGCATGGATAGAATCGTACCATTTCGAGAAATAGAAATGAAGACCCTGGATCTAGTTTCCACCATCCAGGCTACGAGGAGTTTTGTATTCATTATATAGTAGACTAATCATAAGCAGATGGTTGCGTCCATACCGTGTCTACAAGAGTCTATGATTATGATGTACTGCAAAATCATTCCTATATCAGAGCAGTAGTTTGTTAGTTAAAGTTTTCAATATGAGTATGGGAATGCCTACCTCAGCGATGATATGATCTTATATATGTATTTTGTGTTGAATATTTGCAGGTTCTGACTGGGCTCTCCACAAGATAATCCTTGAAATGATAAAGTACTTCACCCTTCCTAGATGATATGAAACCCTAATCTACTACAGGCTTCGCACTTTAGGGGGCAATCTGTTACACTAAAATTTGTCACCATGACTATCTACAGTTAAGTATGGCTCCATGAACTGTCATACTATCCTCCTTAGAAAGTCTTATACCTCTGCTCCTCATGTCAAACTCCAAGAAAGAGAGAAAGTCCCTAAAAAGTCAATTAACTCTGGTTACGCAGTTTCTCTTAACCTTACCTGCGTGTACGCACCCCAAGTTCACATTACCTGCGTACTTGTACGCTCTATCTGTAAAGGGGAGGGTGCGTACTCCTGTAAAGGTCAAAAGGCGCAGGTTTTACTTCAAAAAAGTTACTGGTGGTCGAATCTAGAGCATTCTAGAAGATGGTTTGACATGTATTGAGCGCCTCCAGATGGTTCATGTATCCCTATGAAAGAGGAACTTATCCCATCAAGAGGGGAGCTATCCCATTGAAAGAGTGGCTAATCCCATTCATGGTGGACCTGATTAACTTCCTCTAAAGCACTATAAATACAGGCATTGGGCCAGAGGGAGGGGAGGTTGAAAGCTGAACATTCCTAAGGGTAGATGCTGCTGAAATTAGGACTCCCTTATAGAGCTTGAGAGGAGAGATTCCCATCCTTTCTTAGCTTCATTTGGAAGTGGGTGAGCTGATCAAAGTAAAGGAGAACTCTTGCTGGACCCTGGGAGGGACCTGCACAACACCAAGGCACTGGTTGTAATGGTTTCTTTTGTTTCCACTTAATACAATTAAGCTCATTTTTCTCAACAAGTTGTTATACATAATTTGTTTCATATACTCCTTGGTCTTTATGATGAATATGTTTTATTTTATGAGTTATTCAGGTGCTATGTAATCGTTTGCTTGTTAGTGAGTGCAGGTTTCGAAGAGAAGGAGGAGCTCATCCGAATCGAAGAGACTGGACTACTACAAAGCGTTGGACTAAAGGTATGTTATAAACACCTGATTGCTTGTATTCTAAATGCATATTTAGGGAAAGATAGTGTTTAATTGCCTTGTTTGTCACTAGAAAGCCTTAGCTTCTAGGGAGGTTGGTTTTGTCCGCAAAATTGACTCTTTCCGCATGACAACAGGGATCTATAAGGATATACTGTGACAGCCAAAGTGCAATTTTCTTAGTAAATAACCCTGCATATCATTCAAAGACAAATCACATTGATGTTTAGTATCACTTTGTGAGGGATATGATAGAAGACAAAAAGGTGTTGCTGGTAAAGGTGGACACTTTTAAGAATACTGCAGATGCATTGACAAAACCTGTGAGCTCTAAGAAGTTCTCTTGGTGTAGAGAAACAATGGGCATTGCAGGGCTAGATAAATGACTAAGCTCTCTTGTGGACCCCTATGGAAATAAAACAACAAGTGGGAGAATGTTGGGTTGAGTTATATTCTTTCCATGACTAGCCCATGTAGTTAACTGGGGTTGCGCTGATTGTGTAGTGGTGGGGTTAGAGGAGGTTTAAGGGGTGTAGGTAACCCCCCTCTATGGGGTTTGGGGTAGCGCCCTGAAAAATTTTGGTTTTGGACCCTATATTAGGTTGGGTGGACCTACCTATGGTTTTGTGCATGTTTTTTGCACATGGTTTTGGATGCGATGATTTTCGGTCCATGGTTTTGGATGTGATGGTTTTCTGTTCATGGTATTGGATGCTTCAGCATGTATAAATATGTATTGTAACATTAAAAGGAACATAATGAAAAATCAATCTCGTAGTCCCGGTTTTGGGATCTAGGGGAAAATCTCTGTGTATATGTGTTTTATGTGTTATTCTCTCCCATTGTTTATTTTCTGTGTTTTAGAATTCGTATGCAAGTAATTTATGTACGGGGTTAAAACCTACAAAACCAAGACCCACTCTCCAGGCTTTACCGCATATCCCATCAGAGATTACTAGGCCCAATGGAGAGAAAACCACCTCTATGCTTTACCGTATATCCCGCCATTCACCAGCAAGGACTCCTAGGCCATCCGAGGCAACACAAAATATGGCTTTACTGCAACCCAAAGTTTGGCTCAGGGGTTACTAGGTCATGTGTTCTATCATTTCATAGATCCACCGCACTCAACTTTGAATCCATCTGGAAATCTAGATCAACCAAAACATGAGAACCCCATCACACCATGGATATCCGAAAATGGAAAGGCTAGGATGAAAACATGGTTACACCTGGAAAAACCCATGTCATGATATAAAAGAACCACATGCATTGCCATGAATGCCAAATATAGTAAGGAAAATACAGATTCAATTCAATACCTGCAATGAAGCCTGTTGTAGCTACTTGATCCTGCCTTTCCTTACTTGATCTTTGCTTCCTTTTCCCTTCTTTTCCTTTCTTGCTCCAAGAAAACTCTAAGTGTCCAAGAGTATGAGAGAGAGAGAGAATAATGAGACAGCTCCAAAACCCAACTGAAAAAAGGCTACCAACTGATTCTTAGAATCATTTTTATGAATGAGGCTTCTATTTTCTTCATTTTCCATTATTTTCCTTCATTTTCCTCCTCACATGTAACATGTGACCTTTCACCTCCCTTTTCTCCTAATTTTGATTACTTCCATAAATAATTTTGCTGAAAATTCCATTTTTCCTTTCCAAATCCTTAGCCATTGCATTTCTCAATTTCCTTAACCATAAACAACCAAATGAACACCCACTAGGATGTTTTGCGCAACATTTCATCTTGGAATAAGTGTCCCAGCAACCGTGGTTATTGTTTTCTAACTTTTATTACATGGACTTTTCACCAGGACTATTACACAAAGGTTCGAGAAAGGCATGAAGAAGTCAATGCAGTGAATCTTCATAGCTTGTCATATTTGTAGAGATAGGGACAGTTTAGGATTAGTCAAGAGCAGGAAGAGAAAACTAATGGAGCTTATGGTAGCAGTTCTCGGTCCTGATATAGGTTGGATAAAGGGGATACAGTCAGAGGCGCAGATCACAGAATACACTTGACAAGCGGACTACTATGTGTGGGCATCATTATATTTCCTCATCGAGGAGATACCATCATAGTCATCATTGTCATAATCCTTATAAGAGGAGTGAGTACTTTCCTGAGTAGTTCAAGAAATTCAAGCCTCCTACATTCGATTGAGAGATGAAGAAGTCAGAAGATGCAAAGGCATGGTTGCTTTGCATGAAGAAATTCTTCATATTGGATCACCATTTAGAGAACATGAAAGCCAAAATAGCCACCTTCAGTGTTAAAGGGAAAGCTGATATATGGTGGGAGGATGTGAAGAATGTCAAGGGAATTCAAGAAGAAGAGTTGGTTTTAGATGAGTTCGAGAGACTCTTCAAGAAGGAGTATCTATGAGAGAGGTACTATGACGATAAAGCTAGGGAATTTTATGAGATGCATATGGGTTCTATGATAGATGATGAGTATACTAGTAGGTTCCCAGAGTTGTTGAGGTATGTGCCTTACCTTAAGGATGAGAAGGCTAAGATTCAAAGATTTATCAGTGGGTTCGCAGTAGCATATAGAGACTAGATTGAGTTTGATGAGCCTATATCATTGGAGGACACCATACGAAAGTTGAAGCATTGTTACAAATAGTCAAAGCAAAAATTTGAGCCTAAGCGTGATTTGAAGTGAAATGATAAAGTTAAAGGGAAATGGCCACCAAAGCGGGGAAGACCTGATGATGCAGGTGAGAAAGAAAATGTTTCTCCTTACAAGAAGCTCAATGTAGTTGAGCACGGACATGGGTCACAGTCCAGAGAGCAGCATAACAAAGGTGATGGTAGGGGACCATTGCAGTGTTGGATATCGGGAAAACATCATTGCAAGAAGGATTGTGCATTGTAACAAGGTGGCAGGCCTCATAGCTATAGCACTCATGAGGCACAAACAGTTGGGCATGTTGGCCATAACATTCCTCGTATTTATGCAGTTGTGGAAAACAAGTAGGCAGATCACCAGTCATCCATTATTGAGATGGAAGGTAAGCTCTGTGGTCAAATTATTTATATTTTGATTGACCCTGGACCTAATTATAGTTATGTTAATCCTAACCTGGTGGATAAGTGTGGCTTGAGGAAATAAGTGCATGCAAATTCTTGGTTGGTGCAGTTGGCTACAAGTACTAAGAAGAGAGTTCATCACTGGGTAAGAGCTTCTTCATTTGAGCTAAATGGTATGCCTACAACAACACATATAAATGTACTCCCATTGAGATCATACAGTATTATTTTGGGCATGGATTGGTTGTACCTTCATATGAACAAAGTAGATTGTTATGAAAAGGCTATTGAGTGCCTCAATGATATTAGGGAAAATAAAATCTTGGAGCGAAAGAAGAAGCATACATCAGTTAGGATGGTAACAACTGTGCAACTTAAGCACAGTTGCAGGAAAGGGTGTGTAAAGTTTGTAGTTCATATTTCTAGTGACAATGGCAATGATGTTGAGGATGCATAACTATTAAAGAGGTGCCTTGTATTGCAGCAGTTTCAAGATGTGTTTCTAGCAGAGGTTCCAGAGTTGCCTCCCCACATGGAAGTGGACTTTTCTATTGAGTTGGTACTAAGATAAACACCAACATCAAAGGAACCTTATAGGATGAGTACTCCAGAGTTAGTGGAATTAACGTTGCATTTGAAGGAAATTCATGACAAGGGGTACATTAGGCCAAGTGTACCGCCTTGGGGTGCACCAATTTTTTTCGTAAATAAGAAGGATGGTACTCTCAGTTTGTGCATTGATTACAGGAATCTAAACAAGGTGAAGATCAAGAACAGGTACCCATTACCGAGGATTGATGACTTGTTTGATTAGTTGAAGGGAGAAATAGTGTTCTTGAAGATTGATATGAGATCAAGATATTAACAAGTACGCATCAAAGAAGAGGAAAACTACAAGACTACTCTCGAGACCAGGTATGGGCTTAATGAGTTTTTTGTGGTTCCTTTGGTTTGACTAATGCTTCAGCTACTGTTATGTGCTTGATGAATAATGTATTTCATCCTTATTTGGACAAGTTTGTGATTGTATTCATTGATTATATATTGATATATTCTATGAATGAGGAAGAGCATGCCAAACACTTAGCAACAATATTGATATTTCTAAGAGAGCATCAGTTGTATGCTAAGCTTAGCAAGTGCAGTTTCTTTCAAACTGGGGTACATTACTTGGGAAATGTTGCTTCCAAGGAATGGCATAGAAGTGGATCCATAAAAGATAAGGGTTATCATGTAGTGGGCAACTCCTAAGAATGTGGATGAGGTCAAATCCTTTATCGAGTTAGAAGGTTACTATAGCAGGTTCATCTGGAACTTCTCACGTATTGCATATCCTATTATATCATTGCAAAGAAAAGGTAAGAAATTTGAATCGATAGAGGAATGTGCAGCTAATTTTGAGCAATTGAAGCAGTTGTTGACAAATTCTCCATTTCTTAATATTACAAATCCAGATAAATATTCGCGGTGTACAAATTCCTACAAGAGGGGACTTGGTGGAGTCCTAATGCAAGAGGGACAAATGGTGTGCTATGAGTCCAAGAAAATTATGAGCACGAGCATAACTATGTGACTCATCATATTGAGTTGGAAATTATTACTCATGCCTTAAAAATGTGGAGGAATTATCTTATTGGCAGGAAGTTTGTATTGATGAGTAATCATAGTGGGTTGATATATATGTTTGACCAACCGAATTTGAATGCCAGGAAAGCCAAGTGGTTGGCCACGATTAATTAGTTTGACTTAGAGATCATATGAATTAAGGGTAAGGAGAATAGGGTTGTATATTCTCTTAGCAGAAGAGTGCAGATGAACCATGTTGAAGCGGTCAGATCGTATGGGAAAGATCTATAGGATCAGATCTTACAGGTAGGACAACAAGATGATAGGTACAAGGATCTTAGGCACAAGTTACAATAGGGTACAGGTGATGAGGATGTGGACTATCATCTCATGATAGATGGTTTGGTGAGATTAAAAGACAGGATCTATTTTCCGCATGACAATGGGCTCAAGAACCTTATCTTGAGAGAGTTTCATGTCAAGACATATTCAGGTCACCCAGGATATCATAATACGTTGATAGCAGTGAAGAAGTTATACTATTAGTTGAATCTAAATAAGGAAGTGGCAGAGTTTGTAGCTATATGTTTGGACTAATAGCAGGTGAAAGCATAGTGTAAGCATCCAGGTGATTTTCTTCAACCTATTATGATTCTAGAATGGAAATGGGAGTTCATTTCCATGGATTTTATTACAATTATTCCGAGGACATCGAGGTAGCATGATTCTATCATGGTTGTGGTCAATAGGTTGATCAAGGTAGCTCACTTCATTCTAGTGAATACTACTTATTCAACTAGTGTGGTGGCACAGGTCTTCATTTGGGAGATAATGAGTTGGCATGGTGTTCGAAAGGAGATTATGTCAGACAAGGATGTTAAATCCACTTCCAATTTTTGGAAGGAGTTGTTTGCAGGTTTGGGAACAGATTTAGCCTTCATTACAGCTTATCATCTACAAACAAACGGACAGACAAAGAGGGTCAATAGGATTCTAGAGGATATATTGAGGATGTATGAGATGCACCAGTAGAGGAGATGGGAGAAGTACCTTCCAATGGTCAGGTTCCATTACAAAAATGGTTATCATGAGTCACTGAGGATGAGTTTTTTTGAGGCACTGTATGGGAAGAGTTTAATAATCCCATAAGCTGGAGTGATCCAATGAACAGGGAATGTATTGGACCAGATATGTTGGCAGAAATGGAAAAGGAAATGTAGGTTATAAAGAAGAATCTAAAGGTAACACCAGGACCAGAATAAGATTTATGCAAACCAACACATGAGATTTAAGGATTTTCAAGTTGGGGAGCATGTCTATTTGCACATCAAGCCCAAGAAGAGTTCCTTAAGGATTGGATCATATTCCAAGTCGACCCCATATTATTGCAGGCCTTTAGAGATCCTTGAGAGGATTGGACCAGTGGCCTAGAGACTTGCATTGCCTCCAACATTGAAATTCCATGATGTTTTCCATGTTTCATTGTTTAAGAGATACGTAAAGGATGTTGATAATGTTATTGATTGGTCCGTATTTTAGGTGGAACGAAAAGGAGATTTCTAGCCAAAGCCTCAATGCATATTGCAACAGAAACAACTCATGCTCCAGAATAGAGCAATCGAGTAGGTTAAAGTGGAGTGGAAGCACTTTGGGCCCGATGAAGCTACATGGGATATGGTTGATCAGATGCGGGCTATGTATCCTTCATTGTTTGTCAGTGGAGGAATTTTTTTTTTGGGTATTTGCACATATTTATGTATGGTTTTTGTTGTAAATACCAAAATGAGTTGTGTTATAAAGCTCCAATAAGAGGTATGGTTTTTATGTTATCATGTTTGTCATGATGGTTTTTCTTTTGAGCAGGTTGTTTATTGTAAATACTACAATGAGTTGGGTTATAAAGATCCATGGGAAGTTGTTTTCATTTTTGGCGGTTTTGTTGGTTATAGGTGTCATAGAACACAGAGGATGGTGTTCCCTTGGGGGGGGCAGTCTGTAACAAACTTGGGTTAAAAATACATGTAATAAAGTTAATAAAGGAAAAATAAGACAAAGGTCAAGGGACACTTATTCCAAGTTGAATGTTGGGAAAAACATCCTAGTGGGAATTACTTGTTATGTATTATGGCTAAGGGGAAATTGGAAAAGGAAATTGCAAATGCTTTGGAAAGGAAAAAAGGAATTATTGGTCTTTTATATATGAAAATAAAGGAAAATAGGAGAAAAGGGAGGTGAAAGGTCATCAGTTTCATGTGAGGAGGAAATTGAAGCAAAATTAAGGAAAATGAAGAAATTAGAGGCATCAATAATAAAAATACATCAGAGCTTGTCATTTGATTTTTGGAATTAGTCTTAGAGAGACGTAGAAGAGCACTAAGAGGAGAAGTAAAGCAGGGAAAGAAAAAGAAGGACAAACAAAGCAAAGGAAGGACAAGGAAAGAAAGCAAAACCAAGGATCAAGCAAGGAAAGGTTGGATCAAGTAACTTTAGTAGGGATACTTGCAGGTAATAGGTCACGTATATGATTTTCTAGTTGGTTTTAGTATGCATGGTATGTGCATGTGTGTATTTGGTTTATTTGTTGTCATTGGCATGGGTTTTATTGGGTTTCAATAGTGGTTTTAGCCTTTCCTTTCCATTTCTGGATAGACATGGTGTCATGGGATTCTTCCTTGGTTGAGCTTTGTATTTACGGAAGGCTTTGGATCTGGGTGAAGTGGTTTCAGGAAAATCCCAAGGGTTGGGGATGGAGATGGTTTTCTCCAGGAAGCCCTCAATAGGTGGGTGGAGACAAGAAAAATTATCAAGGGATGGTGAAGGAATTATGAGGCATCCAAGATCAGTTTGGTTTTGTGATCTCGAGACTATTTTAGGTGAGATCACAGTATGGTGAGGGTGAAGGTGCTTTAATCTTTGGATTCCCTTAGTTTTTTTATGGATTTGTTTATCCCATGAGATCCCACATTCATGCTTGGAATATGGTACGGGGGTGAATGGCTGAAAGAAAGATTTGGTTCAGTCAATCTATGGTCGGGTGGTACATGGAAGTCCCTGACTTGGTTAGATTTTACATATGGTTAATAATAGCTAAGTTCCTCTTGTTTTTTATGAGTAATTATACTTGTTATTATCTGGCTTTAATGGATGTTCTATCATTGTTATCTATCTGGTTATATGTTGGTTATAATCATTGTTATATGACAGATTTAAGTATGGATCTCATCATATTTTAATTAATGAATGTCTGGCTAATGAATCCATGACCTAATTGGTGTTATGACATATATTGTGAGAAGGAATTGGTCTTTCTTGTTAAACCTCAAATAATTTTCAGATCCCTATGTTCAAATATGCATTCATGACATCTAGACTGCATGTTTACCATGTGTTTGAGGAAATTTATGTCCTGGTTGGGAAGGGTCAAGTTAAGTCCTTGTTCAATTTTTTGGTTTATAAGCTTTGTTTATAATTAATTTATCATTTCTGGAAGTTTCACTGGGTTTTTGGCAGAGCCTTGAGTCCTAGCCCTAAAACGTGGCTCAAATTCAGGGTCGTTGATACAGAATTGATTGGAAAATTCCACAGTCATTGGGAAGCAAGCCTATGGGAGTGACTAGAGGCTTACATTCACTTGGAGGCCTTGTGAAGGGATCAACTGAGGCTCCAGGTTAGTGAAAAACAGAATTATCTCAGGGATTGGACACCTACAGGGGCCGGGTAGCTCTTGTAGGTATTGTACCTCCTAAGGGAAATCGGTAAGGTTTTAAGTTGTCAATTCCATTTCCTTAAGGTCATATAGGAGGTTTAGTCCTATCATAGTGACCCTTAGCTAATGCTTACCCTGGGAAAATCGGTGAAAGTGGGTAAATGTGGGAGGAGCCGGTTACAATTGAGTCTTTTCATAGTGACCCTTAGCTCATGTTTACTCAAGGAAAACCAGTGAAAGTTGGTAAATGTGGGAGGAGACAAGTACATTATCCTCCTAGTGCACACTGCGGTGAAAACCATCTTAAGCAAAGTGGCTTCCTTTCCATGGCCTCCCTCAAAGAAAATCACATTCCAAATGGCCAAGCACCCACTGTTGAGTGAAATTTCTCCAGCCTAGAAGGAAACGTGCATTCCAAACCAACAATGAACCCTTGTTGAAGAAAACTATGCTGACCTTCAAGCCTTTTCTCCCTTATGGTGCATGGCACAATCATGAAGCCTTAATCCTTCCCCCTTCCCCCTTCCCCAATTCTCTATATGTTCAAAATTTTCTTAGGCCCTCCTCAAGAGCAAAGGGCACAATAAGGAAGGTTGAAGGAGGCCTCCTCTTAGCTTTCCACTATTCAAAATGTGGTTTCCTAGAAGTCTCCTCTTCCTTAGGGGGCATGGAATAGTATTGAAGGTTGAATCCTTCATCCTTCCCTCTCCCCCTATGTGCTCTACACCCTATCCTTTTTTATACCATTATTTGAGTGCATGGCATAGTATGGAAGGCTGAAGGAGGCCTCCTCTCAACCCTTGACTAGTCAAATGTGCTTTCAAATCTCCCTCTCTTTTCTTTAGGGCACATGGCATAGTCTTGAAGCCTAAAGCCTTCCCATCTTGTCCCTTTAGCTTCCCCACTATGCTGGACCAAGGAGGGGCCCTCTTCATCATGCATGGCACAGTGAAAATGAATAGTGGAGCCTTCCTAAACCACTGATGAGTTTGACTCTACCCTCCTAATCAAGCCTACTTATTTCAACCCTCTCACAAGCTTATCATGAGTTGATCATTCCATTAGGTAAGTAGTGATAGAATATATGTTTTTAAGGCTGATTTTGCTTTGCCATGAATTATTTTCATTGGCAGGAGTACCTTCTTAGCATGACAAGGTAATTCTCAAAACATGTAGCAAGGAGAAAGCATAAAGAAATGTCTATGGAGAGGAAGAACAAAAGAGAGCTATCATGGATACATGAAGCAGATCATGGACCAAAATAGAAAGAAGACGTTGCATGATGACTCAGAGGATTCCAAAGCTCATCCAAGACCCTTTGAAGGGTGAATAGAAGAAACAAAGTGGATCTTTTATGAAGATGAAGCATAGATCAGATCTACCATCAAGAATGCAAGATGAAGTAGTAAGGAACACAACTTGGCATTACCACCTCATCATGAATTCCATGTCATCATTGTTAATCTATAACTTGTACAAGTGTCATCATGATAATGGTCAATATGTGTCCATGATTCATTCCACATCATCATGTGAAATGTAATGATGTATTTCTAAGGAAAAGGAAAAAATGTAATGTGTGGAAGTCCAAGAGTCATATGTGGAATATGAAAAATCACTTAGTCATATATGGACAAAAGTCCCATAAAGAAGTCCAAAGGTCATTTAGAAGTTCAAAGGACATATTAGAAGTCCTGGAGTCATGAGGGTAAACCAAGAGTTGTGAGGAGATGAAAGTTCATTCCTCTTGTTATAACAACAACCTAATAACAAAAGCAAAAGGATTTTGGAGGCTTAAGCTTTGGAGAGCTAATCTTGGCTTCTCTACTTGGCATAGGAGAGAAAAACTATTCTTTTGAGAAGCAAGAAGTGACTTAATGTTCCACTATTGGAACTAGCGCCTCATCATTGTAACTGTGTACTTGGATATTTCACCTAATTGAAATTCAATGAGCCAACACATTTTCAAGCGTGTATCGCAAATGTTTTAGGACTATTCTTGGGATGTTTATGGTATATGTTTTGTTCATATGTACTAGATCAATTGAACTATTTCAATGGCTTTGGTACTCATATTGTTGAATATGTGATGTATTCACTTTAATAATCGTTATGTGAACTATTTTGTTAGCAAATATTTTCATGCTCTCATGTGTCTCTCTTAGGTTAGTATTATTACTTACTTCTAGATACTCACTCTCATCTCCCGCTCATGAAGGTCGCCTTTTACACATTGCAATCAACGTTTCATAATGTCAACTTACTTTCTTGTTCAAGGTCTATGCATATAATCTCTTATTTAACATGTTGAAACCAAGGAAAACCTTTATGTTATGGTGGTCGATCAGATACTCTAGATGGGGCTCCTACTCCAAAAAATGTGAGGTCTAATTGGGACTTCACATCGGGGAGACCCCCGTATGTTGGCAGTATCCAACAATGTCAACATTCTAGCACTAGAAGGAGGGCTAGATGACAATTTGTGCCTATTCAGTCTGTTTTGAATCTCCTATATTAAATGACACTTTCCGAAATCATAATCTTGGAGTGCTTTTCTAAACTATCTCTTGGTAAACTTTCAATATCCATGGAAATTGTCTATGTCTTGTCTCAATTTAGGCTTAATGGCAAGGGTGGTACATTTTTATCCAAACACATAAATGATTTTCTTGGGTTTTGTAAATATTATGAAATCAATGATGAAGATGTTGTGTGTATTTTTTTGAGCCTCACTCTTGAATGTTGTGTTAATAAATGTTATCATACCTTACAATCTACCTATATTCATTATTTTCATCAATTTCTTAAGGAGTTTCATCAATCTTTCGATAGGTATGATAAACGAGATGTTTATAAAAGAATCAATCATCTTAGAATGGAAACTAATGAATCAATTGAGGATTTTTCTAAAATATTATTTCACTCATGTTGTGAGTTTCCTGAAGAAGATATGAAATGGGATTGCTTTAAGTAAATTTTTGAACATTTGGTTCAGATTTATTTGAATCAGTTTGAATCTAAACCCCCATATGTTCTTGCTTCCCCAAATTTTGTAAATAATGAGCCACCTCCAATTTCAAAGGATGAACCTACTATTCCTTTTCTTCCTTGTAATCCTCATTTTCTAGTATCAATTTGGGTGCCTCCCTGTGATAATGTTGAAGTTGAGACATTTTAAAATCAAATCGTAGATCCACCTCTTCAACCTTCATTCATTTCTCATGATCCAAGTCTAATGGAGGAAAATTTGGAATGATTGATGCAGCCAAATATGAAGGCCAATCCTATGATCTTTCAAGATGACATTAACACACATAAAACCAGTCTTGAATCTGACTTTGATTCTTGTCCATATCTACGATCTCATTCTCATTACCCCTTGCCCCTTGATCTGCATAATTTTCAATTTTCCAATGTAAATAGTGATGAGGAGAAAGGTAGTCATGTTTCACAAGGAGAGGAGAAGGAAAGTTAGGATTCATTTGATCTTCTTCTCTTTTCCAAATTCCTCTCTGTCAAGATAAAGTTCTTCCATCCTTATTTGATTTTGAATCTAGCAATATAAGTGATGAATAAAATGAAATTGACTTGCCTAATCAATCTAAAGTCTTGGATAACCTTCATTCTATTGATTATTACTTCATTATTGCATGCAATGATGGTTTCCCAAGTGAACCATTTGATCTTTTGTTTTTTCAAGAAGAAAATGTTTTGAAACATTTAGATCTTGAATCTAATTCAGTTAAAGAATATATTATTATTGAAAATTACTCTTCACCTCTCTATACCTTGTGTTGTACCTTTTGTAATGTATCTACTCCATGCTCTCTAGGTTCATCATCTAATGAGTTAGATTTTGAATTGACATAGGGCAGTGAGATAATTTATGATCAAGAAGAAGGTAATGAAATCGTCGAGTATCCTTTCCATCCCTTATCATTTCCAATTTTGCATGAAGAAAATTCTTTTATTCAGGTCACTCACGAGGTTTTTTTTAGCAATCCAGCTTTAGATGTGTAATTGGAAGAACCTTATAACTTGAGTAATATGCTTGTTTAGGATGTCAATTCTAACCAGATCAGTGATATAGATGGCTGACATTTGGATAGTAGTGATCTAGTTGAAGTTATTGATGGTAGTTGTCTACACACCATGCATGATCCGATTCAATTTTCAAAATGTGATTCCACAATCTTTGAAAGTTATATGACTTACCAGGAAGTTGAGGCGCTTCAACATTCATTGATGGTTATGTCAAGTCCTTATGAATTTGGTAAAGCCCTCGAACCAAATCAGATTTGGATATTCTCAAAAAAAAATTTCCTTTGCATTGTTTCACTAGATGTAAATTCCTTGTTGAAAGTTGTTTGGTATTTCAAATATAAATTTTCAAGATTTCAAGATATTTTCTCTGGTTAGATTGAGCATTATGTTTCAATTGATAATTCTTCATGTAAATCTCTTATATCAAGCTCAAGTTTGGAATCCATACCTTTCATGAATTAAAAAATATATGAATTTTATCATTCTAAAGATTATAATTGGATGAAGGATTCATGCCTATCACATTCTTTTTGAAAATAATCAGCTCCTAATCCTTCTTGGTATATTTTGATGCTAATCATTTTCTTCATGGTACCAGATATCCTCTTGAGTGTTAATGAATTCTTTTGTTATTTACTAAATCAATTTCCTCTGTTTAATCCACTACATCTCGACTGGTCTCATGTGCTTTCCATATTGGCATTCCTTTTTATGATTATGATGTTAGTCCATTTTGTAGCCGGTCACAAGTAGATGGTTTGTCACATTCAACATATGAGGAAGATGATTCTTTCATTCAAAGAATTTGTAAAGTTGTTCAAACATATTTGTCTTTGTTGTCTCCTAACCAAGAATCTTATGCCTTAGTCAGTCCATCTAATCATGGTTCTTGTTCTAACAATTGTCATTCAATTGATCATTTTTACACTAGTGTACCTAATGATGGTTGTTTTACATCAACCAATATTTATGGTTTATCATCTCAATATTTAGATACTTGTAAATAAGTTGAGGTACTTCATCTTTAGCTGATGGTTATGTCAAGATCTCACTATATTGACAGGATTCTGAATATGAATATGAATATGATTAGATTTATTTTCCTTCACAAGATTCTCATCCTGATTCCACATTGTTAATTGAAAATTCTCTCTCAAGGGTTTCAGGATCTTCAAGAGGAATGTTTTTAGTTTCATGATCCAATCTATCATCAGTTAGAAGCATCTTACATAGCAAGACCATTTTCTAAATCCAAGTTATGATCTCTCTTGATGTTTACTAAGCAAGAAAATATAAGTGCAAGTACATTCACTAGGAGCTATCAAGGTTTGTTTGCTTATTATTTTCATTGAAAAGGTAAGGTAGCAAGTTGGTTAAGGATTGTACATATTTATACATCTAGAAAAGACCTTCTATGTTTTGTGCAAGGTGATCAAACTTATATCTTTTTTGTTGCATGTTATCATAGATTGGTTGTAACTGATCTTATCTTTGTGTTTACAAGTCAGGATCAATTACAGTGGCTTCATTGGAAATATTATTACACTTAGCCCTAACATTCTATATGGTTAGGTTAGGCGTAGGCCTAGTTGCATTTAGTTTCCCTTGCAATGCATCCACCCTCTATCCTACTCTCCATCTAATCTTTGTTTTTTTTTTCTTGTCCTTTGTTATGCATGTTTCTTTACATGTCAGTTTTATTTGCTATTTTACGTCTTTTCTTTCATGTTCACTTAATAAGACTTTGCATGAAAGATGCTCATGTTTGGCTCAAAAGCCAATGTGACAAAACTTGAAAAGGGAAATTGTGACCACGAATAACGCTTGCCTTATCTATTACCTCTTCTCTATCTAGGTCTACATATCTTTAAATTCAATGATGTTTGAAAGGAAAATATGATCCACTCAAACAGAAAGCCTTTGGTCGAACTATAAAGGCCGTATCTATTCTAATATCCTCATTCCTCATTAGAGAAATTTTGAGGTCTGAAGTGGGCCTCAAAATAGATCCACAACCAAAATAAACTTTATAAGAACCAGTAGGATTCAAGATGATGATTTCAACCATGGGGGATGATTCAATATCTTTGGAGCAAAACAATAAAAAGATTCAAAAATAAAATAAAAAATAAAAAATTCCAACTCATATTTTCAACTTATCTCCCTACGATTTTACTAACATTTTGAGCAGGAACACTCATTGGATCCATAATTTAATTCCTCATCCAATGAGTACCCATGTTGCATACTTTTAATGGATCCTACTACATGAAAAATGAGAAATACATGGAAAAAATGTGATTGCAATCATGTTTTTTCATGTAGCAGGGTCCATTAGAAGTATGCAACATGGGTGCTCGTTAGATGATGAATTAAATTTTTCATCAAACGAATGCTCCTGATCGAAATTTGAGTAAAACCGTAGTGAGATAAGTTGAAAATATGAGTTGAAAAAAGTAGTTTTTCTTTTTTCTCTCTAAAATTTGACAATGTAATCTAATATTATTTTATTATTTCCGTTATATTTTATAATATTCCTTAGGAGGCCCATTTTAGATCTCAAAAATTCTTTAATGCAACTCGACATTGTAAGTAAATTGTGTTTTGTTTGGTTATCCAATCCAATAGAGAAAGGTAAGGGGAAAATCAATTAGTGAGCAAACCAATATTAGAGACCTATATACCTTCTTTGAAGGAACAACCTCTCCTAATATCAATAAGTCGGGATCCATCTTCCACCTTGATCAATAAATAAGTGCATAAGCATAGTTCTATAAATAAAATAAATAAAGGGTGAAAGAATAAAAACGCCTTCTCCATAGAGAGGTGAAACAAGTAACTTTGTCGAGGTACTATTCAGGCTCAATGTTAGCGAATTGATGCATGTGTTCATGTAGTGACTCCAATGGGGTACTGTACACACCTTTTGGTAGTGGAGCAACACCAGAGATGAAAAATCATACTCTGAGTATCTTAAACTTGCAAGTACATATTACCCTTCTCCTAGATCAAAACCATTGTGATTCGACAAGCCTTGATATGTGTTTAATCAAGTAATGGAATGAAGGGGACTATATCTCTAACCAAGTTAAGTAGGGAAGAAAATATAGTATGAAATATGAATCAATACTTCCTAAAGACTAATACCCTACACTTAGAAAATTAAACCTAAACAAAGAATCTAGAGTTATACTAGTGTGTCGCAAAGTTTTGATGTTGCAATCAACACCCTTCAAAAATTTTCCTACACTTGAATTTTGGAGCCTACTGAGGATTTTATGATATTTCCCTCTATAGTCCCTTCATGGTTGGTTGATGTTTTGATAACTATTTAATTTTTCTTCTCAAGTTTTAACTGCCAAAGTCACTTTCTCTGACATGCTCAGTCCAAGATGAGTTTATGAGTGTGTTTCCTTTATGCAAGCTCGAACAAGCATGGCACAGTCTATCAAGATAGTGCCAGTGCAATATTCAACTCATGTCGATAATCAGTGTGCACCTTTCATTCATATTCTATCTCACTTTGATTACGTCTGTACTTCTATTTTGGTGAATTTTCTCAATTGTCCCTTTTGCGCAATGTCGCTTTTACAAGTGTTGCTTTTATGTTGGTGGCTATCACTTTTCCTAACTTTCACTTTAATAAGTGTCGTTTTCATGTTATCTTCATTCTGGAATGTGTCTCTTTCAAGGTTTCTTGCATTTTTCAAGTGTCATCTTCATGTTTTCCTCCTGTCGCAGGTGTCGTTTTGTTGTTTTCATCTTGCATGCATCACACCTTTGCATATCACCAAATCTTGTTCTAGCACACTCTTATACATTATACAATCCTATATATCATATAATTTTTTCCAGACACAATCTTAAAGCTTAGTACACATTTTTTTCATAGGCGTCACCTTTCTCGTAACTTGTGTTCTAAGTGTCATAATGTGTCGTTCCAACTGTTGCACTTAGAAATAAGTGTCGCTTTACTGCCATTTCAAGGTGTGATGGTTGTCCATGTGTGTTGAGTATCCTTCTAGCCTATATTGATGTGTGTGTTGCATGTTTGAGTTGTGTTCGGATGCATCTCTCTCTTTTACTCCATTGGTCTCACACTTAGCCACTTCAGGAGCCCTTCATGGTCCTACAACCCAATGCAAGTTGTAAATTCATTTTCCATCTTACCAACTGAGGATATTACCCTATTCATGGGATTCATTGATGCAACCTTACTCACTAATACTTTTTCACTAATTCCTCCTCAATATCATCTCAAATCTATTGCACATTATGAGCCTTCCAAGGGCATCCACCTAACCCTTCTTGCTTATACTGACTCACTACATTGAGTTTTAGACACCTATTCCTTGCATGAAACATAGAGCGCTCTTAGCTAACAACATGGACCACTTGCACCCTCTTACAGACAAAACATGCAATGCAAATATCCTCCTATCCTCTTAGTGCAATGAAAACCCTCCTAGGAAAAGTGGATTCCTATCTATGGCCTCCCTTAATGAAAATCACATTCAAAATGGACAAGCACCCATTTTTTATTCAAACTGCCCCAGCCTAGAAGTAAAAGTGCATTCCAAACCAACAGTAACCCTTTATTGAAGAAAACAATTTTCTTTCAAGCCTTTTCTTGCTTAGGGTGCATGGCACAGTCATGAAGCCTGAAGCCTTCATCCTTACCCCTTACTCAATGCGATCTGCACTCAATATTTTCTTATAACCTTCCTTTAGAGTGCATGTAACATTAAGGAAGGCTAAAGGAGGTATCCTCTCATCCTTTTACAAATTGTACCTTCCTAGAAGTATCCTCTTCCTTAGGGCGCATGATGCAATATTGAAGGTTGAAGCCTTCATGCTCCCCTCTTCTCCTATGTTCTCGATGCCCTAGCCTTTTTTAGACCCTTATTCAAGTGCATGTCATAGTAGGGAACGTTGAAGGAGACCTCCTCTTAACCCTTGACTAGTCAAACTGCAATTTCACGTCTCCCTCTCTTTTCTTTAGGGAGAATGGTGTAGTCTTAAAGCCTAAAGCCTTCCCATATTGTCTCTTCAGCTTCCCCTCTGCGCTAGACCAACAAGTGATCTGATTCATAGTGCATGCTGTAGTAAAAATGAATAGTGGAGCCTCCCTAATCCACTAATGAGTTTGATTGTGACCTCCTTGTTAGTGTCGGTATCTTCATCCCTCCATCAATGATCAAAATTTCTCTTTTTGCATGCATATTAGGTGTCTCATCTAATCAACTGCATTCCATTAGGTCATGGATCAACTAATGGTAGTGGTTCATTATCAAATTTCCCTCATGGTTTTTACATGCTGGCCTATTTTCACAAATTCAAGTCATTTACAGTTATTTTTTATCATTACACTTGCAGAAGTCATTTTAGGGTTTTCAAGTCTCATTAGGTCTAGGGTTTGCCACCATGGTTTTCAAAAGTTCAATAAGAGGTCAACAGGCACATGAGGAAGTTTTATAAGTTCATAAGATCAAAATTTCACTAATGATATGCTCAATAAGTGATTTTTACCTCAAAACTATGTTTTGAGGTGAAAACAGAGTTTTTATTTCCTATGTACAAAATTTATGTAATTTCATATATTTTCTATGTGTAATAAGTTCTAGTTGTTGCCCTTGATTCACCATGCCAACTCCAGCCACTGCAGACAAAAAGCAAAGCATCACTGCATCAGTTTACCAAGTGATTAAGAAAGTCAATTTCAATGGAAAAATAGAGCTCAACACCAAAAGTGACTTTGACATTAGAAAAGTGGGTTTGAGATAAGTGAAAATTAAAAGTCATCCATATTTAAAGTGAAAGGGGGAGTCATTTGTCATTTCATGGTGAAAAATACCCTTGGAGAGAAAAAATTGTGATTTGGAGCCAAGGAGACAAAAAACCCTGTTTTTCAAGCAACTTAGCCTAGCGTTGCGCATAAGAGGCAGTGCGCTACGCATCAGGCTAAAGTTGTGCATCAGAGACTTTCCTGCAGTGTTATTTTGAACTGGCGCTGAGCATCAGGAGGGCGTTGCGCATTGGACCCAATTCGCTACGCATCAGTCCAGTTTGCTCCAAATCATCCCAAATTGTGCCATAACCCTCAAATTTGTTGCATTTTCCCTTTACAAGTAAGTAATCATCCTCCTAAGGTTGAATTTGAAGTCACATTGTTGTTTTGCATAAATCTTGCATGTGAAAAATGAAACCCTAGTTTCTCTTGATTGTTTGCCATCCAATTGTGTAATTTTCATTCCACCTTCACAAAAACTTCATCAAACCCATTGTCACTCTTTATTTACCCTAATACACTTCATTCATCTCATTTTCCCATACCCCACTCCCCTAAAAGCAATTATTTCCCTCACCAAACCCTAAATCCCACACTAAACCCTAATTTCCCAAAATCATTCCCTTCACTCCCCAACTTCATCTCCCAAGAGTAAAATCTCTTCATACTCATCACTATTGTCCTCTTTCATCACCATTTTTCGTCATACCTTCATTTTATCATTTTCCCTAAAACAAGCACAATGGCAAGAAACAGTGACTCAAGCTATGAGCAAGAAACACAGAGTGACAGTTCAGGAGACAGAAATGTACAACCTAGGAGACCTCACAAGGGTGGGAAGATCATCAGAGAGGAGCCTATTAGTATTGTTGAACTTCTTGCTTGTCCTCTTGCCACCACTTGTTTCAAATACCAATCTTTCTTTGAGTTTTGTGAGATGGTAGAGAGGGTTAAGTATCATCATGATTGGCTAGGCAATTTGTTATAAACATGGAGGACAATATGGTATAGCTTGCTGGCATAAACTTCACTCTTTCATCAGCTATTATTGTAGAAGCAACTAGGATGCCAGATGTGGGGGAAAGATGGAACAAGAAACAAAATGTTAGCAAACAAAACTATGAACCCTACATTAAAGCTAGATATCATAGCCAATTGGGCAGGGTTTTTATTTTCAAGTTTTTGGAGGACCGGTATGTGCCATTAATGAAATTCATCATTAAATACTTCACATGTGAGGGAAGGTTCTCCCGACTCTATGCTTATCATATCAGGTTGCTTATGCATTTTACTAGGGTTAGAATGATGATCATACCATACTTCATTTGCAAAAACATGTTATGGAACCAGCTCAAGAAAAAGATAGAAAAGATAGATCAACGCCTTAAAATTCAGCCTCTTCGAGGGGGAAACCTCCTTTAGATTACATAAATGAACAATTCTTGGATGATTCAAATGACAAAACCTCCATTCTATATATAGGAGTCTAAGGAGTCACAATATAACCCAGCCGACCTAACAATAATAATATAAAGCCACAAAAATAACAATAGAGGGATTCTATGGGGCATAGTAATAACAATATGGGGACAATAGGGGCACAACAATATTAATAAGGGGTACAACTACAATAGTAATGGGGTAATCACTAGCATTATAGGGACCCAGCATGCCCCTCTCCTTCAAAAAAGTGTTGTCCTCAACGCTTGAGTAGTTCTGGATGCTTCTGTATAAAATTCTCATCCTCCCATGTGGAATCTTCAGCAGATAAGTGCTTCCACTTGATAAGATACTCTAAAATTGATCGATTTTGTAGCTGTTGAGTTCTTGTTTCTGTGACTGCTTCTGGTTCCAATATAATTTTTCCTTCCTAATCAAGTTCTGGCAATATTATTTGAACTGGGAGCTTATCGCCTATAACCTTCTTTAAACATGAAACATGGAAAACTAGGTGCAATCGAGAAGCTGCAGGAAGCTCCAATTTGTATGCCATAGTAACAATCTTTTGCAACACCTTGTACGGACCATAATACTTTGGTGATAATTTATTATCCTTCTTAGCTTGCTTGAGGGACATTTTCTTATATGGTTGTAGTCGTAGGAATACCCAATCACCTACATCAAAACTTCTTTCGCTGCGATGTTGATATGCTTGTTGTTTCATTCTATTATGTGCCAACACAAGGTTATCCTTTAAGAGTTGGAGGACTTGTTGTTGATGTTCGATGTGATGTTCCACTGCTTGAACCTTAGAATTTTCTCTTAAATATGATGTGATGGATGGTGGCTGATACCCATAAAGTGCCATAAATGGGGTCATTTTTGTTACTGTATGGAAGGAAGTGTTATACCACCATTCAACCAGAGGCAACCATTTGACCCATTGTGTCTGTTTATCAGATACAAAGCAACGAAGATATCCCTCCAAACATTTGTTTACTATCTCAGTTTTCCCATCAGATTGAGGATGATAAGATGAGCTATGAGCTAACTGAGTACCAAGACAAGAAAATAATTATGTCCAAAAATTTCCAGTGAAAATGGGTTCTCTGTCACTTACAATAATCTTTGGGTTTCCATGTAGATTTTGAATTGTTTCCATAAATGCAGTAGAAACTGTACTAGCTTTAAATGGATGTGATAATGCACAAAAGTGTGCATACTTGGTAAGTCTGTCAACTACCACCATGATGACACTCTTCCCTCAGACTTGGGTAAACCTATGATAAAATCCATTGAAACCTCCTCCCAATGTTGGCTTGGAATGGATAAAGGTTGTAATAGACCCGGTGTCTTAATTGTTTCAACTTTATTTTGTTGGCAAACCAAACATTCTGCCACAAACTTTTGAATATCTAATTTAAGGCCATCCCCAAAAAAATTCCTTCTTAACCTTGTGGTAAGTTTTTAAAAATCCCGAGTGCCCTCCTAAGGTAGAAGTGTGCAATTCCATAAGAATCTTTTGTTTTAGTTGGGAATTCTTACAGAGGTTTATGCGATCTTTGTACCATAATGAATCATTTTTCCAGCTAAATGTATCCGACGTACTAGAATCTTGTTGTAACTTTCAAATAAGTGCCCACACTTCTTCGTCATTCTTCCATTCCTCCCTTGCTTTGTTTATCCAATCTGGTTGGATAATAGAAATGGCGCACAACAATGCTTCCACATCCTCATCCTTTCTTGAGAGTGCATCTGCCACC
The DNA here is from genome assembly GCA_031772625.1 of Pinus tabuliformis. Lineage (NCBI taxonomy): Eukaryota > Viridiplantae > Streptophyta > Pinopsida > Pinales > Pinaceae > Pinus > Pinus tabuliformis. Next base: position 307,250,186 of record CM062807.1, read on the forward strand.
ACATTTTGCTTCCCTTTTTTGTAGATGATTTCAAAGTCATAACCCAACATCTTTGTGACCCACTTTTGTTTCTCTTTAGAGGATAATCTTTGTTTTAAAAAGTATTTAAGGCTATCATGATCTGTTTTTACCTTGAAGTGTCTTCCTTTTAGGTAGGGTCGCCATTTCTTAAGTGCACGGAGTATTGCCAACATTTCCTTCTCATAAATAGCTTTGTGTAAAAACTTTCCCTTGATTGGACGACTTTCAAAAGCAATGGGTCTTTCATCTTGCATTAAAACAGCACCACTTCCATTTCCTGAAGCATCATATTCCACAATAAAGGTTTTTGTGAAGTCCGGTGTAGCTAAGGCAGGTGCTTGGCACATTGCCTCTTTAAGATGTTCGAAGGCCTTTCTTGCTTCTGGAGTCCATGAAAATGCATCTTTCTTCAATAGTGTTGTTAGAGGTGCTGCTATTCTCCCATAATTCTTAACAAACTTGCGATAATACCCTATCAACCCGAGAAATCCTCGCAGATGCTTTATGGATGTGGAGATTTTCCATTCCTTAATGGCTTTAATTTTGCTAGGGTCTACCTTAACTCCTTCATGAGATACAATATGACCCAGATATTCCACCTCTTTTACTCCAAAGAAACATTTGGATATTTTTGCATATAATTGTTTCTCCTCTAATAGTTGTAGCACCCTGTCAACATGTTCAACATGATCCTTCCAATACTTGCTGTAGATCATAATATCATCAAAAAATACTAACACAAATTTTCTAAGGAATGGTTTGAAAATTGAATTCATCAAACCTTGAAATGTTGAGGGTGCATTGGTAAGGCCAAAAGGCATGACCAAAAATTCATAATGACCCTCATGAGTTCTAAATGTTGTTTTCGGAATGTCTTCAGTCTTCATTCTGATTTGATGATATCCTGAACGAAGATCCAACTTGGTGAAGTAAATTGATCCATGCAATTCATCCAGTAATTCATCAATGACAGGAATGGGAAACTTATCTTTAATAGTGAGCTTTTTGAGCTCCCTATAATCCTGACACATGCGCCATGATCCATCCTTCTTGTGCACCAATACTACTGGAGCAGAGAAAGAATTTTGACTCAGTTGAATTATACCAGCCTCTAGCATTTCTACAACCATACGTTCAATTTCACTCTTTTGGGCATAGGGATATCTAATAGCTGTAGTGCCTTGTCAACATGTTGAACATGATCCTTCCAATACTTGCTGTAGATTAGTATATCATCAAAAAATACTAACACAAATTTTCTAAGGAATGGTTTGAAAATTGAATTCATCAAACCTTGAAATGTTGAGGGTGCATTGGCAACGCCAAAAGGCATGACCAAAAATTCATAATGACCCTCATGAGTTCTAAATGTTGTTTTTGGAATGTCTTCAGTCTTCATTCTGATTTGATGATATCCTGAACAAAGATCCAACTTGGTGAAGTAAATTGATCCATGCAATTCATCCAGTAATTCATCAATGATAGGAATGGGAAACTTATCTTTAATAATGAGCTTGTTGAGCTCCCTATAATCCGGACACATGCACCATGATCCATCCTTCTTGTGCACCAATACTACTAGAGCAAAGAAAGAACTTTGACTCAGTTGAACTATACCAGCCTCTAGCATTTCTGCAACCTTACGTTCAATTTCACTCTTTTGGGCATAGGGATATCTGTACGAACTGATGTTTGGAGGAACACTTCCTGGAATCAGATGAATAACACGATCATGATCATGAATAGGTGGGATACCTTTGGGAGTCTCAAATACCTTAGAATGATTGTCCAAGACTTTTTGGAGATCTGGAGAAATAGATGATTCCAATGTGTAAACATATAGCGAACATAATTGTGCAATTACACCTTTTCGTTCCTTTTTTAGAAGCTTTAGCATACCGTTAGAGCTGATTATCTTTCCCGGTTTCCCTGCAATACCCCTTAATTCAACTTCCTTTCCTTCCACAGAAAATTTCATGAAAATTTCTTGAAATTTAAAAGCTATTGTACCCAAGGATTGTAGCCATTGGACTCCTAATACAACATCAACACCTCCAATTGGAATGGAAAGCATTGGGCTAGTCAAGACATATTCTCCCATGGATAGCTTGATAGTATGACACTTCCAAGAGAAATTTATTGTTCCTCCATTTGCAACCATCACTTGACACTCTGGTGCTGGATATAAGAAGCAATTAAATTCTTTTGCTACCTTACAATGAATAAAATTGTGGGTACTTCCTTAATCAATCAACACTATTACCTTTTTCTTCTTGATTTTTCCTTCTATCTTGATGGTTTGAGGAGTGGTAATTCCCGCCAATGCATTACAAGATATGGTCGGATTCATTGGTTCTTCATCTAGGCTTTGTTCCTGTAGTATATCCTCTTCTTTTGACCTTTCTTTCTCCTTTTCTTCTTCCTCTTCACAATCTATGTAGAATAGTTTCTTCTCAGCACACTTATGACCTTTAGTGTATTTGCTATCACAACTGTAACAAAGCCCTTTTGCTCTTTTTTCTTCCAATTGTTGTGGTGTCAACCTTATAGGTTGTGGAAGACTCGCGGCAACAACACTTCCGTCTTTATAGTTGTGAGTGGTATGCTTCCTGGTTGCCATAATTTTGCTTTCCATTTTTCTTGCTAACCTGAATGCCTTCTCTAATGAATCAGGTCCCCAAAGGCGAACATCATGTTGGATATTATCCTTTAAAGACCCTATGAACACATCAATCCTATGCTCCTCTGCAATATTTTTTACCCTTATGTTCAATTTTTGGAACTCCTCAATGTGCTCCATTATTGAACCCTTTTGTTTGAGACTTATCAATTGGCTGAAAAAAGTGTTTCTTTTTGTATCCTCATAATGTGCTATCAATTCTTCCGTAAAAATTTCCCATTTGATAAATTGTTTATGAGAGAAAATCCATTGATACCATACAAACTGATTTGGTTCCAAATATAAAGTTGCAATACGTACCTTTTGTGTGTTTTGCACATTATTGAGATCGAAAAATTGCTCCATATGTAATATCCATGTTACAGGATCCTTGCCATCAAACTTCCTCATATCGATTTTTGGAATATGGTGCGTCTTCGATCCAACATTAGAGTCTATGAAATTATGATTAACATTTCCTTTGTTTGCATCATGAGTTTCCTTTCCTCCCTTTTCACCATTAGTAAGTATTTCTTGTAAAAATTTGTCAAATCTGCCTTCAAATCTATCTTCAAATCGTCAATCTTGGCTACCATGCCCTTTATCTTAGATTCCACTCCATTTATCTTAGCTTCTGTTAGCTTTTGTGAGAGTGAAATTTGTTGCACTTGGTCTTGTAATTTTGATATATCATGTAGCATTTCTTCCTCTTCTTCATGAGTCATGCTAGAGTTTTCAGATTGCTTACTAGGTGTTTGCATTTTCTTTCCTTGGGACATCAGTTACTGATACTAATGCTCTACTATGCCCTTTGAATTCCTTCAAAATAATTTTTCAAACCAAGCTTAAGAAAAAATTTAAAAAATTTACACACCTTTTTTCACTTTGTAGGGGCTCGATATTGCCTCTGATGTATCTTTGTAATTTCGGATTATCCAATTCTGAAATTGCGACCTGTGGTAGCCCTCTGTGTCCTATTTCCAATGACACCAGTCCGACCCCAATTGGATTCTCCATGAAGAGTTATGCCAAATCTCCCACAGTGACCTGATTATAGACTAATTCAGTAGAGCGAACTTGTACGACGTGCCACGTGTCCCTGTTTTGACCTTTGGCTCTAAAAAAATATACAAGAAACTACAGTCCGTCCTCTTTCTGTACCTTCGTACAAAATTCAATCTGATGCTCAGAGAGAAATATATGATTATTTTCCCCAGGTCACCTGTTTGGAATGTAATTCAGGAGTCTACAAAAAGACAAAATTCCTCAGAACATATCTCCACAAATATAGCACGAAAAACTCTGAAATTCGGATATAAGCTTCAGCACGATGTCTTCTCAAATGGGGTTTTTTTTTAGCTTCTGAAATGTCGCAGAAAAAAAGTTATAGTGAAAATTCCACGATGACCTGTTTGGAACAGCGAAACCCTAGAATCCAAAGCTCTGATACCAAATGTTATGAAACCAGCTCAAGAAAATGATAGAAAAGATAGATCAATGCCTTAAAATTCAGCCTCTTCGAGGGGGAAACCTCCTTTATATTACATAAATGAACAATTCTTGGATGATTCAAATGACAAAACCTCCTTTCTATATATAGGAGTCTAAGGAGTCACAATATAACCCAGCCGACCTAACAATAATAATATAAAGCCACAAAAATAACAATAAAGGGATTCTATGGGGCACAGTAATAACAATATGCGGACAATAGGGGCACAACAATATTAATAAGAGGTACAACTATAATAGTAATGGGGTAATCACTAGTATTATAGGGACCCAGCAAAACATAGAAAGGATGACTGTAATTGCAAAGAGGAAACCCTACCCACAGCAACTCAATAGCATATATCACTTTGCTGTCATCAAAATTGTTGTTTTACATCAGTTGACTTAGTTGGGAGTGCCATGGGAAAACTTCATTACCCATGAGATTTTCGAGGGACCTCAAATGTTTGCAGAACCTCAAGAGGAAGCTGGACCTTCCGGGCAACAAAGAGAGCATGAAAGAAAAACTGAAGATGCTCACATTCATGTATTTATCACTTATGAAAAGGGGACAAGAAAACTTTTTGCAGTTACAAAACGAGTATTACCTCCACCAGGGGTGGAATGGGTCTCGTTATCTTCACCGAATACCAGTAAAATGTTATCTTCACCCGGGGTAAAAGGGGCTTTGCCTTCTTCTTCAGTAGAGCAGGTACAAGGTACAGGAAAGAAACCATTGCATGATGAAGGGCCTTTTGAAGGCCAAGACAGAGATTTCATTTTGATTGAGGAAGAGGACACTGATGTGATCTCCCAAAACTCAAGGTTCAAGGAGGTCATTAGAGAGAAAGAAGCTAACATCCAAGCCTTATCACTTAACCTTGAGAGGGCTAAGTCGATTATCAACTTCCTTGAGCAATAGAACAAGCAATTGGAGGACAAACAAGAAATCTTGGAGCTGCAAGTCATTAAAGAAAACCAGCAAAAGTCCAAGAGGGCAAAGGTCAATTCGATTGAACAAAAGGACAATGACCGGGAATATGTGTTGGAAAAGGTGAATGCTCACCTTGAGAAGTTGCTGAACAAGGAAAACAAGTAAAAGAACATGTTGCGCCACATGGCTTATCACTACTTGGCCCGGAATAAAATCTACAAGACAAGGATAAGGTACCTAAAAGCCAAGCTAAGGAGAGCATTAAAGGCCAAAAAGGAGCAAGACAAACTTAGAATCTTGGTTGAAGCTTCCTTGGCCCAACAAAGTAGTTAATGACCTTGCCTCTTTCCAATTTTGAAGAAGTTTGGAGAACTTTTTGTCATTTTCAAATTTTTAATTGCAATACACAGGGATTTTCCTCTGATGCACAACACCACTGGCGCTGCGCATTGAGATGGTAATGAATTTTGAGGAATGGCTTAAATTTTTGGATTTCTCATGAAAAAATTTGAAAACCCAGAAAATTTCATGAATTTTGGAGGAGTTTTGGATCACCTAAAGGGAAAAAAAACACCTAAAAATTGCCCTCTCTGCCACTTTTTGGACCCACAGGAAGCAGTGTTGGGAGAACTGATTTTTGGAGGGGCAAATGGACACCAAATTCAAACATTCTACTTGTCTTACAAAGTAGATAGATAGACCTTTCCAACAAGCCAACTTGGAGAAAATTTAGTGAAGGGGAAGGCCTCCAAATTCAGCTTGGAAAAGGCGTTATGCATCAGTCAGATGGCGCTGCGCATCAAGCGCAATTTGCTCAATTTTGCTCAAAACTCAAAATTTTTGCCTAGTTTTTTCTTAGTTTGACTTTTTCTCTCTCATGGTCAAACTCATGATTTAAATTGATATAAATTGATGTATTTTTATGTTAAAATGATGAAAATTGACTCAAGGAGGTAGATACATCATGTATAGCTGGTTTTGAACTGAATGAATCAGTTTCCATAGTTTTAGAGGCAAGTTGTTCCACTGCCTATTTTTCAGTTCCTAGTTTAGATCTTGTTGAAACAACTCCTAGACTCATGGATTCGACTCGTAAAGGCTAGCATGGGTGGTTTGTTGCCTATATCTTGTACTTTCTTATTCATTTGTAAAGGTTGGACTCTTGTGAATGCTTTAAGCACTATTGTACATCATCTCTACAGTTTGGCAAGGAAATAGACCAGGATTTGCAGCATTTTATGGGACTCTTGTGGCAAGGTGATTTAGTATTGTTTTCTCCTCTATGAATCAAGTTATCATATGTTTATGTGTGCCATTATCTCTCTCTTTTCTTCTTAACTAAATGAATCAAGTATAAAGGTGGAAATCATTGATGTTGCAGTGCTCTATCTTAGGGTTTATTTAGCTTTACATGTTTTCTATTATTTGAAGAGGACTCATGACAATTCCATGCCCTTTCCAACTCCTCACTAGTCTTAAAACTCTCCATTTCACCTAATCTAAAGTACTAAAGCATTTGCCTACCTCGCCCCATAGAAACCTCTGCAAAACGGAGTTCATTCCCCGGACCCAAAACCGCCTTTCACATCTGATCCAGCAAACCACCATAAAACTCAATCAAACTCCTCTGAGCACATACCTAGCCTAAAATTAGTCTTCATATCAGTCATCTCAAGCTTTATTGGCCATATTTTCCTGAGATTGACAAGGAGAGAGCCCTCTCCCGACCTGGTAGGGCTAGCTACTAGGTTAAGCGTGGTTTGATGTTACCCTAGACCTGCATTTCTCAGCCTGAGGTAGATTTAGGCCATAACACTCCTAACCAAGCCTACTTCTTTCAACCCTATCATAGGTATATCATGAGTTGATCATTCCATGAGACGGGTAGTGATTGAATAGATATTTTTAAGACTAATTTCCATTACTTCCATAAATAATTGTGCCAAAAATTCCATTTTTCCTTTCCAAAGCCTTAGCCATTGCCTTTATCAATTTCCTTAACCATAAACAACCAAATGAACACCCACTAGGATGTCTTGCACAACATTCATCTTGGAATAAGTGTCCCATCAACCATGGTTATTGTCTTTTAACTTTTATTACATGGAATTTTCACCAAGACTATTACATAAAGGTTCGAGAAAGGCATGAAGAAGTCAATGCAGTGAATCTTCAGAGCTTGTCGTATTTGCAGAGACAAAGACAGTTGAGGATTAGTCAAGAGCAGGAAGAGAAAACTAATGGAGCTTATGGTATCAGTTCTCGGTCCTGATATAGCTTGGATAAATGGGATACAATCAGAGGCGCAGATCACTGGATACACCTGACAAGCGGACTACTATGTAAGGGCATCATTATAGTTCCTCATCGAGGAGATACCATCATAGTCATCATTTTCATAATCCTTATAGGAGGAGTGAGTACTTTCCTGAGGAGTTCAAGAAATTCAAGCCTCCTACATTTGATGGAGAGATGAAGAAGTCAGAAGATGCAGAGGCATGGTTGCTTGGGATGCAGAAATTCTTCATATTGGATCACCATTTAGAGAACATGAAAGTCAAAATAGCCACCTTCGGTCTTAAAGGGAAAGTTGATATATGGTGGGAGGATGTGAAGAATGTCAAGGGAATTCAAGAAGAAGAGTTGATTTGGGATGAGTTCGGAGACACTTCAAGAAGAAGTATCTATCAGAGAGGTACTATGATGATAGAGCTAGGGATATTTATGAGATGCATATGGGTTCTATGATAGATGATGATTATACTAGTAGGTTCCCAGAGTTGTTGAGGTATGTGCCTTACCTCAAGGATGAGAAGACTAAGATTCAAAGATTTATCAGTGGGTTTGCAGTAGCATATAGAGACTAGATTGAGTTTGATGAGCCTATATCATTGGAGGATGCCATACATAAGTTGAAGCATTGTTACAAATAGTCAAAGCAAAAAGTTGAGCCTAAGCGTGATTTGAAGGGAAATGATAAAGTTAAAGGGAAATGGCCACCAAAGTGGGGAAGACCTGAGGATACAGGTGAGAAAGAAAATGTTGATCCTTACAAGAAGTTCAATGTAGTTGAGTAGGGACATGGGTCACAGTCTAGAGAGCAACATAACAAAGGTGATGGTAGGGGACCATTGCAGTGTTGGATATCGGGAAAACATCATCGCAAGAAGGATTGTGTATTGTACCAAGGTGGCAGGCCTCATAGCTATAGCACTCATGAGGCACAAAAAGTTGGGCATGTTGGCCATAACATTCCTCGTATTTATGCAGTTGTGGAAAACAAGTAGGCAGATCACCAGTCATCCATTATTGAGATGGAAGGTAAGATCTATGGTCAAATTGTTTATATGTTGATTGACCCTGGACCTAATTATAGTTATGTTAATCCTAACCTGGTGGATAAGTGTGGCTTGAGAAAATAAGTGCATGCAAATTCTTGGTTGGTGCAGTTGGCTACATGTGCTAAGAAGAGAGTTCATCACTGGGTAAGAGCTTCTTCATTTGAGCTAAATGGTATGCCTACAACAACACATCTAAATGTACTCCCATTGATATCATATAGTATTCTTTTGGGCATGGATTGGATGTACCTTCATATGAACAAAGTAGATTGTTATGAAAAGGCTATTGAGTGCCTGCATGATATTGGGGAAAATAATATCTTGGAGGGAAAGAAGAAGCATACATCAGTTAGGATGGTCACAACTGTGTAGCTTAAGCACAGTTGCAGGAAAGGGTGTGTAATGTTTGTAGTTCCTATTTCTAGTGACAAGGGTAACGATGTTGAGGATGCATAAATATTAAAGAGGTGCCTAGTATTGCAGTGGTTTCAGGATGTGTTTCTAGCAGAGGTTCCAGAGTTGCCTCCCCACAGGGAAGTGGACTTTTCTATTGAGTTGGTACTAAGAGAAACAACAACATCAAAGGAACCTTATAGGATGAGTACTCCAGAGTTAGTGGAATTAAAGTTGCATGTGAAGGAAAATCATGACAAGGGGTACATTAGGCCAAGTCTACCACCTTGGGGTGAACCAATTTTTTTTGTAAATAAGAAGGATGGTACTCTCAGTTTGTGCATTGATTACAGGAATCTAAACAAGGTGAAGATCAAGAACAGGTACCCATTACCGAGGATTGATGACTTGTTTGATTAGTTGAAGGGAGAAACAATGTTCTCGAAGATTGATCTGAGATCAGGATATTATCAAGTACGCATCAAAGGAGAGGACAACTACAAGACTACTCTCAGGACAAGGTATGGGCTTAATGAGTTTTTTGTGGTTCCTTTGGTTTGACTAATGCTTCAGCTACTTTTATGTGCTTGATGAATAGTGTATTGCATCCTTATCTAGACAAGTTTGTAATTGTATTCATTGATTATATATCGATATATTCTATGAATGAGGAAGAGCATGCCAAACACTTAGAAACAATATTGATATTTCTAAGAAGCATCAGTTGTATGCTAAGTTTAGCAAGTGCAGTTTCTTTCAAAATGAGGTACATTACTTGGGAAATGTTGCTTCCAAGGAATGGCATAGAAGTGGATCCATAAAAGATAAGGGTTATCATGTAGTGGGCAACTCCTAAGAATGTGGATGAGGTCATATCCTTTATCGAGTTAGCAAGTTACTATAGGAGATTCATCTGGAACTTCTCACGTATTGCATATCCTATTATATCATTGCAAAGAAAAGGTAAGAAATTTGAATCGACAGAGGAATGTGTAGCTAATTTTGAGCAATTGAAGCAATTGTTGACAAATTCTCCATTTCTTAATATTACAAATCAAGATAAATAGTTCGTGGTGTCTACAAATTCCTACAAGAGGGGACTTGGTGGAGTCCTGATGCAAGAGGGATAGATGGTGTGCTATGAGTCCAGGAAAATGAATGAGCATGAGCAAAACTATGTGACTCATAATATTGAGTTGGAAACTATTACTCATGCCTTAAAAATGTGGAGGAATTATCTTATTGGCAGGAAGTTTGTATTGATGAGTAATCATAGTGGGTTGATATATATGTTTGACCAACCGAATTTGGATGCCAGGAAATCCAAGTGGTTGGCCATGATTAATTAGTTTGACTTAGAGATCATATGAATTAAGGGTAAGGAGAACAAGGTTGTATATTCTCTTAGCAGAAGAGTGCAGATGAACCATGTTGAAGCGGTGAGCTCGTATGGGAAAGATCTATAGGATTGGATATTACAGGTAGGACAACAAGATGATAGGTACAAGGATCTTAGGCACAAGTTACAATAGGGTACAGGTGATGAGGATGTGGACTATCATCTCATGATAGATGGTTTGGTGAGATTCAAAGATAGGATCTATTTTCTGGATTACAATGGGCTCAAGAAGCTATCCTGCGAGAGTTTCATGTCAAGACATATTCAGGTCACCCAAGATATCATAATACGTTGATAGCACCGAAGAAGTTATATTATTAGCTGAATCTAAATAAGGAAGTGGTAGACTAGTAGCTATATGTTTGGACTATTAGCAGGTGAAAGCATAGTGTAAGCATCCAAGTGACTTTCTTCAACCTATTATGATTCTAGAATGGAGATGGGAGTTCATTTCCATGGATTTTATTACAATTCTTCCGAGGACATCGAGGTAGCATGATTTTATCATGGTTGTGGTTGATAGGTTGAGCAAGGTAGCTCACTTCATTCTAGTGAAGACTACTTATTCAACTAGTGTGGTGGCACAGGTCTTCATTTGGGAGATAATGAGCTGGCATTGTGTTCGAAAGGAGATTATGCCAGAAAAGGATGTCAAGTCCACTTCCAAGTTTTGGAAGGAGTTGTTTGCAGGTTTGGGGACAGATTTAGCCTTCATTACAGCTTATCCTCCACAAACAAATGGACAGACAAAGATGGTCAATAGGCTTCTAGAGGATATACTGAGGATGTATGTCATGCACCAGGAGAGGAGATGGGAGAAGTACCTTCCAATGGTCAGGTTCCATTACAAAAATGGTTATCAGGAGTCACTAAGGATGAGTTTTTTTGAGGCACTGTATGGGCAGAGTTTAAGACTCCCATAAGCTGGAGTGATCCAATGAACAGGGTATGTATTGGACCAGATATGTTTGTAGAAATGGAAAAGTAAATGTAGGTTATAAAGAAGAATCTAAAGGAAATACAGGACCAAAATAAGATTTATGCAGACCAACACATGACATTTAAGGATTTTCAAGTTGGGGAGCATGTATATTTGCACATCAATCCCAGGAAGAGATCCTTGGGGATTGGATCATATTCCAAGTCGACACCATATTATTGCAGGCCTTTAGAGATCCTTGAGAGGATTGGACCAGTGGCCTAGAGACTTTCTTTGCCTCCAACATTGAAATTCCATGATGTTTTCCATGTTTCATTGCTTAAGAGATATGTAAAGGATGTTGATAATGTTATTGATTGGTCTGTATTTTAGGTGGAACCAAAAGGATATTTCTAGCCAAAACCTCTGTGCATATTACAATGGAAACAACTCAAGCTCCAAAATAGAGCAATCGAGCAGGTTAAAGAGGAGTGGAAGCACTTTGGGCCCGATGAAGCTATATGGGATATGGTTGATCAGATGTGGGCTATGTATCCTTCATTGTTTGTCAGTGGAGGAAAAATATTTTTGGGTATTTGCACATATTTATGTATGGTTTTTGTTGTAAATACCACAATGAGTTGTGTTATAAAGCTCCAATAAGAGGTATGTTTTTTATGTTATCATGTTTTTCATGATGGTTTTTCTTTTGATCGGGTTGTTTATTGTAAATACTACAATGAGTTGGGTTATAAAACTCCAAGGGAAGTATGTTTTCATTTTTAGTGGTTTTGCTAGTTATAGGTGTCATAGAACACGAAGGATGGTGTTCCCTTAAGGGGTGGGGGGGGGAGGGAGCTGGGGACTTTCTGTAACAAACTTGGGTTAAAAATCCATGTAATAAACTTAATAAAGGAAAAATAAGACAAAGGTCAAGGGACACTCATTCCAAGCTGAATGTTGGGAAAAACATCCTAGTGGGCATCACTTGTTATGTATTATGGCTAAGGGGAAATTGGCAAAGTAAATTGCGAATGCTTTGAAAAGGAAAAAAGGAATTATTGGTATTTTATATATGAAAATAAAGGAAAATAGGACAAAAGGGAGGTGAAAGGTCATCAGTTTCATGTGAAGAGGAAATTGAAGCAAAATTAAGGAAAATGAAGAAATTAGAGCCATCAATAATAAAAATACATCAGAGCTTGACATTTGATTTTTGGAATTAGTCTTAGAGAGACGTAGAAGAGCACTAAGAGGAGAAGGAAAGCAGGCAAAGAAAAAGAATGACAAACAAAGCAAAGGAAGGACAAGGAAAGAAAGGGAAAGCAAGGATCAAGCAAGGAAAGCTTGGATCAAGTAAGTTTAGTAGGGATACTTGCAAGTAATAGGTCACATATATGATTTTCTAGTTGGTTTTAGCGTGCATGATATGTGCATGTGTGTATTTGGTTTATTTGTTGTCATTGGCATGGGTTTTATCGGGTTTTGATAGTGATTTTAGCCTTTCCTTGCCATTTCTAAATAGACATGGTGTCATGGGATTCTTTCTTGGTTGAGCTTTGTATTTACGGAAGGTTTTGGATCCGGGTGAGGTGGTGTCAGGAAAATACCAAGGGTTGGAGATGGAGATGGTTTTCTTTGGGAAGCCCTCAATAGGTGGGTGGAGACAAGAAAATTTATCAAGGGATGGTGAAGGAATTATGAGGCATCCAAGCTCAGTTTGGTTTTGTGATCTCAAGACTGTTTTTGGTGAGATCACGGTATGGTGAGGGTGAAGGTGCTTTAATCTTTTGATTCCCTTAGTTTTTTTGTGGATTGGTTTATCCCATGAGATCCCACATTCATGCTTGGAATATGGTACGGGGGTGAATGGCTGAAAGAAAGATTTGGTTCAGTCAATCTATGGTCAGGTGGTAGATGGAAGTCCCTGACTTGGTTAGATTTTACATATGGTTAATAATAGCTAAGTTCCTATTATTTTTTATGATTAATTATACTTGTTAATATGTGGCTTTAATGGATGTTATATCACTGTTATCTTTCTTATTATATGTTGGTTATAAGCATGATTATATGACAGATTTAAGTATGGCTCTCATCATATTTTAATTAATGAATGTTTGGCTAATGAATGCATGACCTAATTGGTGTTATGCCATATATTGTGAGAAGGAATTGTTCTTTCTTGTTAAACCTCAGATATTTCCAGATCCCTATGTTCAAATATGCATTCACGACCTATAGACTACATGTTTACCATGTGTTTGATGAAATTTATGTCCTAGTTGGGAAGGGTCAAGTCAAGTCCTTGTTCAATTTTTTGGTTTATAAGCTTTTTTTCTATGTAATTTATCATTTCTGTAAGTTTCACTGAGTTTTTGGCAGAGCCTTGAGTCCTATCCCTAAAAACGTGGCTCAAAATTCAGGGTCCCTTACACAGAATTTACTGGAAAATTCCACAGTCACTGGGAAGCAAGCCTATGGGAGTGACTAGAGGCTTACATTCACTTGGTGGCCTTGTGAAGGGATCGACTGAGGCTCTAGGTTAGTGAAAAAGAGAATTATCTCAGGGATTGGACACCTAGAGGGGTTGGGTAGCTCTTGTAGGTAATGTACCACCTAAGGGAAGTTGGTAAGGTTTTAAGTTGTCAATTCCATTTCCTTAAGGTCATATAGGAGGTTTAGTCTGATCATAGTGACCCTTAGCTAAAGATTACCCTGGGAAAATCGGTGAAAGTGGGTAAATGTGGGAGGAGCCAGTTACAATTGAGTCTTATCATAGTAACCCTTAGCTCATGTTTACTCAAGGAAAACCAGTGAAAGTTGGTAAATGTGGGAGGAGGCAGGTACATTATCCTCCTAGTGCACACTGTAGTGAAAACCATCTTAGACAAAGTGGCTTCCTTTATATGGCCTCCCTCAATGAAAAGCACATTCCAAATGGCCAAGCACCCACTGTTGAGTCAAATTTCTCCAGCCTAGAAGGAAAAGTGCATTCCAAACCAACAATGAACCCTTATTGAAGAAAACTATGCTGACCTTCAAGCCTTTTCTCCCTTATGGTGCATGGCAAATCATGAAGCCTTAATCCTCCCCCCTTCCCCCTTCCCCAATGCGTTATACGCTCAAAATTTTCTTAGGCCCTCCTCAAGAGCAAAGGACACAATAAGGAAGGCTGAAGGTGTTGAAAATAATACTGAGGGGGGGTGGGGGGTAGGGGGGGGTGAATCAGTATTATCAAATTCATTTTCAATTTATACATATATTTGCAGATATGACTAATGAAACTTGCTTATACCTTCCAGAATTATAATTTAATTTATTCTTTAGATGTTGATCATTAATCTGTGTGGAAAAACCATATAATAGTAAGCAGGAATAGAAAAGTAGAACAGACAGTCACACAAAATAACACAAGATATAAGGTGGAAACCCAATGTGGGTGAAAACCACCTGCTGCAATATGTCTCTATCTTCTTTCAATTAGAAACTTCTTTTTGCAATGATTATGTACTGGTGCAGTCTTATACCAGCACGCAGGCTTCAACCTGCAGAAGGCTACAACCTTCTCTCATTCTCCAGACTCTTCTGGAAGGGAACTACAACCCCATTAGCTCTTGTACTAGCTGAGGTACTAGTACATAGGTGCTGACCTACAGAAGACTTCTCTTTTCTTCCAGGGACCACGTTTCATAAATTTTCAGACTGGATCCATGAATATCAATCAAACATCAAATAGATCTGCAATCAACCAACTTCCTTGTACAAATATTGAATCAATAACTTCTCAGAACACAGTACCAGTAACCAGACACTAATTCAAAACCCGGAACACTGCAGTAATAAACAAAAGCAACTAAAACATATTTCAAGAAAAGTTTGCAACTTCACCAATAGAAATTTGCGTACATACGCAATATTCACTTCTTTAACCTGCGGGTATCCGCGCCTCCGCTGTGTCGAACCTGTGGGTATCCGCACCTGCACTCTATCAAACCCACGTATATCCACGACTCTGCTGTGTCGATCCTGTGGAATACGCGCCTGCGTTGTGTAAAACCTGCGTATATCCGCGCCTTCTCTGTATCGAACCTGTGGGTATCTGCACCTCCACTGTGTCGGACCTGCGGGTATAGATCTATATGATAATTTATCCATTTTCTTAATCAAACTTCAATTATACCCAGATTATCAGATCCAATCATGTGCAAAAGAGATCTCAACCTATCAGTAGATCTTAACCATCTTGTAATGCTCAGGTTCCTCCTTGATTCAGATCCAGCTATAACTCACCAACCGATCACTAGTATTTCAGATCTTGCTCTTCTCAAGATATTCAACACAACAGTCTCTTACTAAGCCAAATGATCTCCTTTCCTTTTTATAGCCTAGGCCTTACTCAAACCATGGTCCAAAACCATAGAGATCCAATACTAGGGACCCAATACTTGGGTTCAATACTTTAGATACAAAACCACGAACCAAAACCATAGATTCAAAATGTCGGAATAAATACCATGGACCAACCATAAGATTTCCCACGTTCGCGCTTTTCCCTGCATGAAAGTGTGTGTACTATATGTGCGCACTTTTTGTTCGGTACACCTGCGTATATGTACGCACCTTTTGTTCGGTGCACCTGCGTATGTACGAGGCTTTGTGAAAAGGAACCTGTGGGTGTCTCATTTTCTACCATTCTAAGAACCTGAACTGTGATCTGCTATTTGAGTGAGTTGCCATCAAGGACAACACTTATGTCATCGAGCCAGACTTGTGCCAAACCTGTGTCATAATGCCAACAATCTCCCCCTTTGGACTTGATGGCAACCCAAAGTCACTCAAGATATTTTCTCCCCCTTTGACATCAAGGGCAAAGGGTTATGCTCCCCCTGAGTACATGCTGAAATGTGATTTCCAAGCTCCCCCTGACATATAGACAGGATCTGCAAGAAGATGTTCTACAAAAGAAATCTGACTTTATACATCATAACCGACCTTCCTATCACCAAAGACTTATACATACGACTCCCAACCAAGAGGGGATACATGATATAATAAGCACATTACATTATCCATCCCAGGCATAGTAGGGCAACCAAGATAGGCCGCTACATGACCTTGAAAAAAGAAATATAGAGACAAAATATCAGCAGCATCTGTCAATCATTATTTAGATCAGTATCCATGTTCTCCTTCTGCACTTGCTCCTCCTGAAATCAAAACAACTAAAGAATTGAACCAAGATCTTCTATGATAATGCCAACAATGCATTATTAGAAGAATATATGCTCCCCCTGAACCTGTGCTAGATGGTCTCTGACAAACCCATATCAGACTCTTCTCATCCTTGCTTTTCTTCAAGTCAACATATACACGAATGTACCCACATAAACCAATGTATGTACGCGCATACCCCATATGAACCTCGCGTACAACCAACAATCTCTGAAACAAACAAGATTCAACAACAAGATGATGCATCAAATTGCCCCAGCTTTTGTCTGAGGTATTCAAAGGTCTCCCTTTTCAATGGTTTTGTGAGAATATCAACAACTTGTTCCTTAGAGGGAACATACTCTAATTTTACCTTTTGTTCAAGCACTTTTTCTCGAAGAAAATGATACTTGATCGGTATGTGCTTAGTCTTTGAATGCATGACAGGATTCTTTGAAATACTTATTGCACTTGTATTATCACAAAAAATGGAGATAGGTGGAGTGCAAGTGATTTGAAGATCTTGCAATGTTTGCATCATCTAAAGGAGTTGTGTGCAACAAGATGTAGCAGCTACATATTCTGCTTCAGCTGTAGATAATGTAATAGATCTTTGTTTCTTGCTGAACCAAGATACTAAACTAGGACCCATGAAGAATGCACCACCACTAGTGCTTTTCCTGTCATCCACGCTTCTTGCTCAATCCGCATCAGTGTATGCATGAAGTGTGAGATCTGTACCTCTAGGATACCATAAGCCATAGTTTTGAGTTCCTTGAAGATACTTGAAAATTCTCTTAACTGCCTGAAGATGAGTTTCCTTTGGATTTGCCTGAAACCTTCCAACTATCCCCACTGCATGCATAAAGTCTGGTTGGGTACCTGTTAGATAGAGCAGACTACCAATCATGGATCTATAGGTTGGTTGATGTACATCTTCCAATTCATCATTTGCGCTGAGGCTGCATCCTGTCACCATAGGGGTACATACTGGTTTTGAATCCTCCATCCCATATTTCTTCAAGATCTGCTTGAGATATTTGGTTTGTGATAGAAAAATGCCGTCTTTGTTTTGTTGGACTTGTAAACCAAAAAAATATGTGAGCTCACCAAGCATGGACATTTCAAACTCTTTTTGCATCACCAAGGCAAAATTTTGACTCATGTCTTCTTCATTGCTACCAAAGATGATATCATCAACATACACAACAAGTATCAGCAACTTATCATTGTCAATTTTTATATATAGATTGCTATCAGTTGATCCTTTTATAAAACCTTGTTGATGGAGGTACTTATCCAACCGATAATACCACACCCTTGGAGCCTGTTTAAGGCCATAGACAGACTTTTTGAGTTTGCATACAAATTTTGGATCATTTCCAAGAATAAACCCATCTGGTTGTTCAATATATACTTCTTCATTTAAATCTCCATTCAAAAAGGCAGATTTTACGTCCATCTGAAATACTTTGAACTTCTGAAAGCTAGAGAGAGCAAGGAACAATCTTATTGCCTCAAGTCTGGCAATTGGAGAAAAAGTTTCTTCAAAGTCTATGCCTTCTTGTTGCGCATATCCTTTACAAACAAGTCTTGCCTTGTTTCTAACCACATCCCCATTTTCATTCAGCTTATTTTTGAAAATCCATTTTGTCCCTATGACATTCTTATCTTTTGGTCTAGGAACCAACTCCCAAGTGTTATTCTTTTCAATCTACTCGAGTTCTTCCTCCATGGCCTTGACCCAGCATTCATCTTTGCAAGCCTCTCTTACATTCTGCGGTTCAGTGGAGGAGAGCAATGCTAGATAGCTTGAAGCTTCTGAAATGGTTCTTCTTGTTTGTACACCTACATCTTTCTGCCCCAAAATTTGAGATTCTGGATGATTCTTCTGAACGTATCTAGATGGAGTCTTTTCTTCTATCCTTATCTGTTCTTCTAGTGCCTCATGGGTTTCTTCTTCGTCATGAATCTGATTTGATGTTGACGGATAGTCTTTGCCATCTTCGAAATCTTCATATTTTACCTGCCTAGGAGTGTTTCCTTCATCAACCACTACATCAATACTTTCAACAATTTTACCAAGTCTTTTATTATAACATTTGTAAGCTTTGCTGTGGGGAGAGTAGCCAAGTAAAATGCCTTCATCTGCTCTAGGTTCAAACTTGCCAAGATTTTCATCGATCCTTTTAATGTAGCATTTGCTTCCAAAAATTTTGAAGTATTTTACCGTGGGAGTCTTACCATACCAAAGTTCATGAGGAGTCTGAGTGCTGTTTACCCAGACGTTTGTCTTGTTGAGAATAGTAATAGTGGCAAATGCAGCTTCACCCCAGAAGGTTGCAGGAGTTCCAGACTCATCAAGCATAGCACAAGCCATTTGTTGAACCATTCTGTTCATCCTTTCCACTACTCCATTTTGCTGAGGAGTCCTTGCAGCAGAGAATTCCCTTCTTATTCCATGTTCTTCACAAAAATCGAAAAATTCATCTGAGGTAAATTCCCCTCCTCGATCAGATCTGAGGCATTTGATTCTGCGATCTGATTCGTTTTCAACCAAAGTTTTGAATGACTTGAACTTTTCGAAAGCTTCATCTTTATACTTCATGAGTCCTATCCAACACATCCTTGGATAGGACTCAATAAAGCTTGCTCCTTCTGAGTTATTTTCCGAAACCTACTTCTGCATTCAGAATCTTCATCACCGAAGTTGTTACAGATAGAACATTCTATTTCATTTTCAAGAGCAGAGAAGTTATTGTAGGTTATTTTCATGATTCTTGTCATACTCCTTTGTTTTTTAGATTCCCTAGTCATGATGGTCTTGTAGGCAACACATTGAGCAGCTTTATGACCAAAGTTATGACAAGAGAAACATTGGCCATTGAAGAAATTCCTGCAATTATCAAATCTACCAACCATATGATTGTAGTTTCCATCCATTCTTGAGCCAAATTGAGAATGATTTACCTGTGGTCGGTTGAGGCTTCTGTTCATCCTTGACGTAGATTGCCCCTGATTTACTTGATAATCTTTGATCATTCTTGAAGAAAATTGTCCCTGATTTACCTGGTGATCTGCATTATGCTTTTGCTGTCGATTGTCAACTTGTTCACTTCTCCTTGCTGCATCAAGATAACTTTTGGAGGTGGATGGCTTCTATGCTTGCTTCTAAGCTTGAGATGCTTCTTCGGAATATCTGAGACCAGTCTTGATTAGAGGAGAACACTGCACTTTGATAATCTCATCTAGAGTTTCAAATCCTTTAGCAAATCTAAGATTAAGGGCTTTTGTTTTCTCAATTTCTTTTCTAAGTCCCACAATTTCACATTCTAACTCTTCTTTTTTTTTATCTTTTTCAGCAAGTTGGAATGTTAGAGTATCTATAATCATATTCTTTTCCTCTAAACAAACTTTAAGTTTAGAAATTTCTTCATAAAGACCTTCTTCATTTATAGCATCCAAGAAATCATCATCTTCAAAAGCCATCAAAAGTCTATCATCATTACCTTGTTCATCTTCATCACTATTTGACAATCCATCACTGTCTTCATGCGTGTAATAGCTCTTCTTATTTACATTCTGTTTTCTGTTCCATCTAACAGGTTCCTTACCTTTGTCTAGTTTATCTTTATGAGGACATTTTGCAGCATAATGACCGACTCTTCCACAAGCAAAGCATTTGAAAGGCATCTTACCTCTAAATCTTCCAATTCCCCATTGAAGGTTCTTGACAAAATTTGATTCTTCCTCTTCTTCTGACATATGTCCTGACTCATAGTAATCTCCTTTTCCTGAAGCCTTGAATGCAACTTCTCTCCTGTCTGATGGTCCTCCTTTTCTCATTTCATAAGCAGTTAGAATTCTATGCAACTGTGACATGGTAAGGCTCTGTAGATTTTGCTTTTCTTCTATGGCAGAAACTTTTGAATCAAACTTAGGAGACAAAGATCTTAGAACCTTTTCAACCAAAACAACTTCTTTTATTTCTTCACCCAAGTTTTTCATACAATTTACGATCTCATCTATACGTAGGAAATAGCTAGCCACACTTTCATCATTATGCATTCTGAGACTTTCATATTGAATTCTAAGAGTTTGTAATTTTTCTCATTTTACTTGTTCATCTCCTTCATAGCTCAGAACGATCTTGTCCCATATTTCTTTTGCGCTTTTGAGCTGCATAACCTTGACAAATTCTGATTGAGATAGACTTCCTAATAGAGTATTGACAGCTTTTGCATTTGTTTCATATTGCTTCTTACTAGCTGCATCTGTAGGAGTTGCTGATGGAAATGTGTATCCTATTTCCACAATATCCAAAACTTCTGTACCAAGAGATTGAAGATAGGTAGTGGTTCTTACCTTCCAATAGACGAAGTTTCGCCCATCAAAAATAAGTGGCCTGATAGATGCTTCCTTTTCGTGGTTGCTCATGATGATAGATCTTGCTTCAAGCGATCAAGCTTTTCTTGAAGGACCTGCTCTGATACCAATTGTTGAAAATAATACTGAGAAGGGGGGGTGAATCAGTATTATCAAATTCGTTTTCAATTTATACAAAGATTTGCAGATCTGACTAATGAAACTTGCGTATACCTTCCACACTTATAATTTAATTTATTCTTCAGATGTTGATCATTAATCTGTGTGTCAGAACCATATAAAAGTAAGCAGGAGCAGAAAATTAGAACAGACAGTCACACAAAAGAACACAAGATATAAGGTAGAAACCCAATGTGGGTGAAAACCACCTGCTGCAATATGTCTCTATCTTCTTTCAATTAGAAACTTCTTTTTACAATGATTCTGTACTGGTGCAATCTTATACCAGCATGCAGGCTTCAACCTGCAGAAGGATACAACCTTCTCTCGTTCTCCAGACTCTTCTGGAAGGGAGCTACAACCCCCTTAGCTCTTGTACTAGCTGAGGTACTAGTACGTAGGTGCTGACCTACAGAAGACTTCTCTTTTCTTCCAGGGACCACGTTTCATAAATTTTCAGACTAGATCCATGAATATCAATCAAACATCAAATAGATCTGCAATCAACCAACTTCCTTGTACAAATACTGAATCAATAACTTCTCAGAACACAGTACCAGTAACCAGACACCAATTCAGAACCCGGAACACTGCAGTAATAAACAAAAGTAACTAAAACATATTTCAAGAAAAGTCTGCAACTTCACCAATAGAAATTTGCGTACGTACGCAGTATTCACTTCTTTAACCTGCGGGTATCCGCACCTCCACTGTGTCGAACCTGCGGGTATCCGCACCTGCGCTCTGTCAAACCCGCATATATCCGCGCCTCTGCTGTGTCGATCCTGCGGAATACGCGCCTGCGCTATGTAAAACCTGTGTATATCCGCGCCTTCTTTGTGTCGAACGTGCAGGTATCCGCGCCTCCACTGTGTCGGACCTGCAGGTATAGATCTATATGATAATTTATCCCTTTTCTTAATCAGACTTCAATTATACCCAGATTATTAGATCCAATCATGCACCAAAGAGATCTTGAAATATCAGTAGATCTTAACCATCTTGTAATGCTCAGGTTCCTCCTTGATTCAGATCTAGATATAACTCACCAACTGATCACCAGTATTTTAGATCTTGCTCTTCTCAAGATATTCAACACAACAGTCTCTTACCAAGCCAAATGATCTTCCTTCCTTTTTATAGCCTAGGCCTTACTCAAACCATGGTCCAAAACCATAGAGATCCAGTACTAGGGACCCAATACCTAGGTTCAATACTTTAGATACAAAACCATGGACCAAAACCATAGATTCAAAATGTCGGACTAAATACCATGGACCAACCATAAGATTTTCCACGTGCGCGCTTTTCCCTGCATGAAAGTGCGTGTACTGTACGTACACACTTTTTTTTCGGTACACCTGCGTATATGTACGCACCTTTTGTTCGGTGCAACTGCGTATGTACGCGGCTTTGTGAAAAGGAACCTTCGGGTGTCTCATTTTCTACCATTCTGAGAGCCTGAACTATGATATGCTATTTGAGTGAGTTGCCATCAAGGACAACACTTATTTCATCAAGCCAAACCTGTGCCAAACTTGTGTCATAATTCCAATAGAACGAGGCCTCCTCTTAGCCTTTCACCATTCAAAATGTGCTTTCCTAGAAGTCTCCTCTTCCTTAGAGTGCATGGCATAGTCTTAAAGGTTGAATCCTTCATCCTTCCCTCTTCCCCTATGTGCTCTGCACCCTATCCTTGTTTATACCCTTCTTTGAGTGCATGGCATAGTATGGAAGGATGAAGGAGGCCTCCTCTCAAGCCTTGACTAGTCAAATGTGCTTTCAAATCTCCCTCTCTTTTCTTTAGGGCACATTGCATAGTCTTGATGCCTGAAGCCTTCCCATCTTGTCCCTTTAGCTTCCCCACTATGCTGGACCAAGGAGGGGCCCTCTTCATTGTGCATGGCACAATAAAAATGAATAGTGGAGTCTTCCTAAGCGACTGATGATTTTGACTTTACCCTCCTAATCAAACCTCCTTCTTTCAACCCTCTCACAAGCCTATCATGAGTTGATCATTCCATTAGGTAAGTAGTGATAGAATATATGTTTTTAAGGCTGATTTTTCTTTGCCATGAATTATTTTCATTGGCAGGAGTACCTTCTTAGCATGACAAGGTAATTCTCAAAGTAGATAGCAAGGAGAAAGCATAAATAAATGTCTATGGATAGGAAGAACAAAAGAGAGCTATCATGGATACATGAAGCAGATCATGGACCAAAATAGAAAGAAGACGTTGCATGATGACTCAGAGGATTCCAAAGCTCATCCAAGACCCTTTGAAAGGTGAATAGAAGAAACAAAGTGGATCTTTTATGAAGATGAAGCATAGATCAGATCTACCATCAAGAATGCAAGATGAAGTAGTAAGGAAGACAACTTGGCATTGCCACCTCGTCATGAATTCCATGTCATCATTGTCAATTTATAACTTGTACAAGTGTCATGATAATGGTCAATATGTGTCCATTATTCATTCCACATCATCATGTGAAATGTAATGATGTATTTCTAAGGAAAAGGACAAAATGTAATGCGTGGAAGTCAAAGAGTCATACGTGGAATATGAAAAATCACTTAGTCATATATGGACAAAAGTCCCATACAGAATTCCAAGGTCATTTAGAAGTTCAAAGGACATATTAGAAGTCCAGGAGTCATGACGGTAAACCAAGAGTTTTGGGGAGATGAAAGTTAATTTCCCTTGTTATAACAACAACCTCATAACAAAAGCAAAAGGATTTTGGAGGCTTAAGCTTTGGAGAGCTAGTCTTGGCTTCTCTACTTGGCATAGGAGAGAAAAACTATTCTTTTGAGAAGCAAGAAGTGACTTAATGTTTCACTATTGGAACTAGCGCCTCATCATTGTAATTTTGTACTTGGATATTTCAACTAATTGAAATTCAATGAGCCAACACATTTTCAAGCATGTATCACAAATTTTTTAGGACTATTCTTGGGATGTTTATGGTGTATGTTTTGTTCATATGTACTAGATCAACTGAACTATTTCAGTGTCTTTGGTACTCATCTTGTTGAATATGTGTTGTATTCACTTTAATAATCGTTATGTGAACTATTTTGTTAACAAATATTTTCGTGCTCTCATGTGTCTCTCTTAGGTTAGTATTATTACTTACTTCTAGATGCTCACTCTCATCTCCCGCTCATGAAGGTTGCCTTTTACACATTGCAATCAACGTTTCGCAATGTCAACTTACTTTTTTGTTCAAGATCTATGCATATAATCTCTTATTTAACCCGTTGAAACCAAGGAAAACCTTTGTGTTATGGTGGTCGGTTAGATAGTCTAGATGGGGCTCCTACTCCAAAAAATGTGAGGTCTAATTGGGACTTCACATCTGGGAGACCCCCGTATGTTGGCAGTATCCAACAATGTCAACATTCTTGCACTAGAAGGAGGGCCAGATGACAAGTTGTGCTTATTCAATCTGTTTTGAAACTCTTATCTTAAATGGCACTTTCCGAAATAATAATCCTGGAGTGTTTTTCTAACCTATCTCCTGGTAAACTTTCAATATCCATGAAAATTGTCTATATCTTGTCTCAATTTAGGCTTAATGGTGAGGGTGGTACATTTTTATCCAAACACATAAATGATTTTCTTGGGTTTTGTAAATATTATGAAATCAATGATGAAGATGTTGTGTGTATTTTTTTTACCCTCACTCTTGAATGTTGTGTTAATCAATGTTATCATACCTTACAATCTACCTCTATTCATTATTTTCATCAATTTCTTAAGGGGTTTCATCAATCTTTTGATAGGTATGATAAACGAGATGTTTATAAAAGAATCAATCATCTTAGAATGGAAACTAATGAATCAATTGAGGATTTTTCTAAAATATTATTTCACTCATGTTGTGAGTTTCTTGAAGAAGATATGGAATGGGATTTATTTAAGTAAAATTTTGAACATTTGGTTCAGATTTATTTGAATCAGTTTGAATCTAAACCCCCATATGTTCCTGTTTCCCAAACTTTTGTAAACAGTGAGCCACCTCCAATTTCAAAGGAGAAACCTACTATTCCTTTTCTTCCTTGTAATCCTCCTTTTCTAGTATCAATTTGGGTGTCTCCCTATTATAATGTTGAAGTTGAGACATTTTAAAATCAAATCGTAGATCCGCCTCTTCAACCTTCATTCATTTCTCATGATCCAGGTCTAATGGAGGAAAATTTGGAATGATTCATGCAGCCAAATATGAAGGCCAATCCTATGATCTTTCAAGATGATATTAACACACATAAAACCAGTCTTGAATTTGACTTTGATTCTTATCCATATTACGATCTCATTCTCATTACCCCTTGCCCCTTGATCTGCCTAATTTTCAATTTTC
Source organism: Pinus tabuliformis (assembly GCA_031772625.1). NCBI lineage: Eukaryota > Viridiplantae > Streptophyta > Pinopsida > Pinales > Pinaceae > Pinus > Pinus tabuliformis. Next base: position 307,275,470 of record CM062807.1, read on the forward strand.
CAATCTAAATAGTGATGAGGGGAAAGGTAGTCACATTTCACAGGTAAAGGAGAAGGAAAGTTAGGATTCATTTGATCTTCTTCTCTTTTCCAAAATCCTCTCTGTCAAGATCAAGTTCTTCCCTCCTTGGTTTATTTTGAATCTAGCAATATCAATTATGAATAAAATGAAACTGACTCGCCTAATCAATCTAAAGTCTTGGATAACCTTCATTCTATTGATTCTAAATTCATTATTGCATGAAATGATGGTTTCCCAAGTGAACCATTTGATCTTTCAGATTTTCAAGAAAAAAATGTTTTGAAATATTTAGATCTTGAATCTAATTCGGTTAAAGAATATATTATTATTGAAACTTACTCTTCACCTCACTATACCTTGTGTTGTACCTTTTGTAATGTATATACTCCATGCTCTCTAGGTTGATCATCTAATGAGTTAGATTTTGAATTGACATAGGGCAGTGAGATCATTTATGATCAAGAAGAAGGTAATGAAATCGTCGAGTATCCTTTCCATCCCTTATCATTTCCAATTTTGCATGAAGAAAATTCTTTTATTCAAGTCACTTACAAGGTTTGTTTTATCAATCCATCTTTAGATGTGTAATTGGAAGAAACTTATAACTTGAGTAATATGCTTGTTTAGGATGTCAATTCTAACTAGATCAGTGATATAGATGGCTGACATTTGCATAGTAATGATCTAGTTGAAATTATTGATGGTAGTTGTCCACACACCATGCATGATCTGATTCAATTTTAAAAATGTGATTCCACAATCTTTGAAAGTTCTATGACTTACCAGGAAGTTGATGCACTTCAACTTTCATTGATGGTTGTGTCAGGTCCTTGTGAATTTGGTAAAGCCCTTGAACAGAATCAGATTTGGATATTCTCACAAAATTCTTTCCTTTGCATGGTTTCACTAGATGTAAATTCCTTGTTGAAAGTTGTTTGGTATTTCAGATATAAATTTTCAAACTTTCAATATTTTTTCTCTGGTCAGATTGAGCATTATGTTTCAATTGATAATTCTTCATGTAAATCTCTTATATCAAGCTCAAGTTTGGAATCCATACCTTTCATGAATTAAAAAAGATATGACGTTTATCATTCTAAAGATTATAATTGGATGAAGGATTCATGCCTATCACATTCTTTTTGAAAATAATCAGCTCCTAATCCTTCTTGTGTATATTCTGATGCTAATCATTTTCTTCATGGCACCAAATATCCTCTTGAGTGTTAATGAACGCTTATGTTATTTACTAAATCAAGTTCCTCTATTTCATCTACTACATCTCGACTGGTCTCATGTGTTTCCATATTGGCATTCCTTTTTATGATTATGATGTTAGTCCATTTTGTAGCCGGTCACAAGTAGATGGTTTGTCACATTCAACATATGATGAAGATGATTCTTTCATTCAAAGAATTTGTAAAGTTGCTCAAACATATCTATCTTTGTTGTCTCCTAACCAAGAATCTTATGCCTTAGTTATCCCATATAATCATGGTTCTTGTTCTAACAACTGTCATTCAATTGATCATTTTTACACTAGTGTACCTAATGATGGTTGTTTAACATCAACCAATCTTTATGGTTTATCATCTTAATGTTTAGATACTTGTAAAGAAGTTGAGGTACTTCAGCCTTTGCTGATGGTTATGTCAGGATCTCACTATATTGACAAGATTCTGAATATGATTAGATTTATTTTCCTTCGCAAGATTCTCATCCTGATTCCACATTGTTAATTGAAAATTCTCTCTCAAGGGTTTTAGGATCTTCAAGAGGAATGTTTTGAGTTTCATGATCCAATCTATCATCAGTTAGAAGCATCTTACATAGCAAGACCATTTTCTAAAAACAAGTTCTGATCTCTCTTGATGTTTACTAAGCAAGACAATATAAGTGCAGGTACATTCACTAGGAGCTATCAAGGTTTGTTTGCTTATTATTTTCATTGAAAAGGTAAGGTAGTAGGTTGGTTAAGGATTGTACATCTTTATACATCTTGAAAAGACCTTCTATGTTTTGTGCAAGGTGGTAAAACTTATATCTTTTTTGTTGCATGTTATCATACATCGATTGTGACTGATCTTATCTTTGTCTTTGCAAGTCATGATCAATTACAGTGGCTTCATTGGAAATATTATTTCACTTAGACCTAACCTTCTAGATGGTTAGGTTAGGAGTAGGCCTAGTTGCATTTAGTTTCCCTTGCAGTGCATCCACCCTCTATCCTACTCTCCATATAATCTTTGTTTTTTTTCTTCTTGTCCTTTGTTATGCATGTTTCTTTACATGCCAATTTTATTTTCTTTTTTATGTCTTTTCTTTCATGTTCACTTAATAAGACTTTGCATGACAGATGCTCATGTTTGGCTCAAAAGCCAATGTGACAAAACTCAAAAACGGAAATTGTGACCCTAAACAATGCTTGCCTTATCTATTACCTCTTCTCTATCTAGGTCTACATATCTTTAAATTCAATGATGTTTGAATGGAAAATATGATCCACTCAAACGGAAAGCCTTTGGTCAAACTATAAAGGCTGTATCTATTCTGGGATCCTCATTCCTCATTAGAGAAATTTTGAGGTCTGAAATGGGCCTCAAAACAGAAATCCACAACCAAAATAAACTTTATAAGAACTATTAGGATTCAATATGATGACTTCAACCATGGGGGATGATTCAATATCTTTGGAGTAAAACAATAAAAATATTAAAAAATAAAAAAACAAAATTTCCAACTCGTATTTTCAACTTGTCTCCCTACGATTTTACTCAAATTTTGAGCAGGAACACTCATTGGATCCATAATTTAATTCCTCATCCAAAGAGTACCCATGTTGCATACTTTTAATGGATCCTGCTACATGAAAAATGAGAAATACATGAAAAAAATGTGATTGCAATCATGTTTTTTCATGTATTTCTCATTTTTCATGTAGCAGGGTCCATTAGAAGTATGCAACATGGGTACTCGTTAGATGATGAATTAAATTTTTCATCAAACAAATGCTCTCGATTGAAATTTGAGTAAAACCGTAGTGAGATAAGTTGAAAATATGAGTTGAAAAAAGTTGTTTTTCTTTTTTCTCTCTAAAATTTGATGATGTAATCTAATCTTATTTTATTATTTCCATTATATTTTATAATATTCCTTAGGAGGCCCATTTCAGATCTCAAAAATTCTATAATGCAACTCGACATTGTAAGTAAACTGTGTTTTTTTTTGTTATCCAATCTAGTAGAGAAAGGTAAGGGGAAAATCAATTAGTGAGAAAACCAATATTAGAGGCCTATATACCTTCTTTGAAGGAACAACCTCTCCTAATATCAATAAGTCAGGATCCCTCTTCCACCTTGATAAATAAATAAGTGCATAAGCATAGTTCTATAAATAAAATAAATAAAGGGTGAAAGAATAAAAACGCCTTCTCCATAGAGAGGTGAAACAAGTAACTTCGTCGGGGTATTATTCAGGCTCAATGGTAGCGAATTGATGCATGTGTTCATGTAGTGACTCCATTGGGGTACTGTACACGCCTTTTGGCAGTGGAGCAACACCAGAGATGAAAAATCATACTCTGAGTATCTTAAACTCGCAAGTACATATTACCCTTCTCCTAGATCGAAACCATTGTGATTTGACAAGACTTGATATGTGTTTAATCAAGTAAGGGAATGAAGGGGACTATATCTCTAACCAGGTTAAGTGGCGAAGAAAATAGAGTATGAAATATGAATCAATACTTCCTAAAGACTAATACCCGACACTTAGAAAACTAAACCTAAACAGAGAATCTAGAGTTATACTAGTGTGTCGCCAAGTGTTGACATTGTGATCAACACCCTTCAAAATTTTTCCTACACTTGAATTTTGGAGTCTACTGAGGATTTTACAATATTTCTCTCTATGGTCCATTCATGGTTGATTGATGTTTTGGTAACTATTTAATTTTTCTTCTCAAGTTTTAAGTGCCAAAGTCACCTTCTCTGACATGCTCAGTCCAAGATGAGTTTATGAGCGTGTTTCCTTTATGCAAGCTCGAACAAGCATCGCACAGTCTATCAAGATAATGCCAGTGAAATATTCAACTCATGTCGATAGTCAGTGTGCACCTTTCATTCATATTCTCTCTCACTTTGATTGTGTTTGTACTTCTATTTTGGTGAATTTTCTCAGTTGTCCCTTTTGCGCAATGTCGCTTTTACAAGTGTTGCTTTTATGTTGGTGGCATCACTTTTCCTCACTTTTAATTTAATAAGTGTCGTTTTCATGTTATCTTCACTCTAGAATGTGTCTCTTTCGAGGTTTCTTGCATTTTTCAAGTGTCATCTTCATGTTTTCCTCCTGTCGCAGGTGTTGTTTTGTTGTTTTCACTCTTGCATGCATCACACCTTTGCATATCACCAAATCTTGTTCTAGAACACTCTTCTACATTATATGATCCTATATATGATTATAATTTTTTCCAGACACAATCTTAAAGCTTAGTACACATTTTGGTCATAGGCGTCACCTTTTTCGTAACTTGTGTTCTAAGTGTCATAATGTGTCATTCCAACTATTGCACTTAGAAATAAGTGTCGTTTTACTGCCATTTCGAGATGTAATGGTTATCCATGAGTATTGAGTATCCTTCTAGCTTATATTGATGTGTGTGATCCATGTTTGAGTTGTGTTCAGATGCATCTCTCTCTTTTACTCTATTGGTCTCACATTTAGCCACTTCGGGAGCCCTTCATGGTCCTGCAACCCAATGCAGGTTGTAAATTCATTATCCATCTTACCAACTGAGGATATTAACCTGTTCATGGGATTCATTGATGCAACCTTACTCACCAATACTTTTGGACTAATTCATCCTCAATATCATCTCAAATCTACTGCACATTATGAGCCTTCCAAGGGCAGCCACCTAACCCTTCTTGCTTATATTGACTCACTACATTGAGTTTTGGACACCTCTACCTTGCATGAAACATAGAACACTCTTAGCTAACAACATGGACCACTTTCACCCTCTTACAGAGGCAAAACATGCAATGCAAATATCCTCCTATCCTCTTAGTGCAATGAAAACCCTCCTAGGAAAAGTGGATTCCTTTCTATGGCCTCCCTCAATGAAAATCACATTCAAAATGGAAAAGCACGCAATTTTTAGTCAAACTGTACCAGCCTAGAAGTAAAAGTGTATTCCAAACCAACAGTAACCCCTTATTGAAGAAAACTATGTTTTCTTTCAAGCATGTTCTCCCTTAGGGCACATGGCACAGTCATGAAACCTGAAGCCTTCATCCTTCCCCCTTCCTCAATGCATATGCACTCAATATTTTCTTATAACCTTCCTTTAGATATCATGTAACATTAAGGAAGGCTAAAGGAGGCATCCTCTCATCCTTTTACAAATTGTACCTTCCTATAAGTATCCTCTTCCTTAGGGCGCATGATGAAATATTGAAGGTTGAAGCCTTCATCCTTTCCTCTTCCCCTATGTTCTCCATGCCTTAGCCTTTTTTAGACCCTTATTCAAGTGCATGTCATAGTAGGGAACGTTGAAGGAGGCCTCCTCTTAACCCTTGACTAGTCAAACTTAAATTTCGCATCTCCCTCTCTTTTCTTTAAGGAGAATGGTGTAGTCTTGAAGCCTAAAGCCTTCCCATATTGTCCCTTCAGCTTCCCCACTACACTAGACCAAGGAGAGATCTGATTCATAGTGCATGGTGTAGTAAAAATGAATAGTGGAGCCTCCCTAATCCACTGATGAGTTTGATTGCGACCTCCTAACCAAGCCTCCTTCTTTCAACCCTATCATAGGTCTATCATGAGTTGATCATTCCATGAGATGGGTAGTGATTGAATAGATGTTTTTAAGAATGATTTTTCTTTGTCATTAATGATTTTCAATTTTAGGAGTACCTTCCTAGCATGAAAAGGTAATTAAAAGCCTGTGGAGAGGAAGCACAAAAGAGAGTTATCATGGAGACATGAAGTAGATCGTGGACTAAAACAGAAAGAAGACGTTGTGTGATGACTTAGAGGATTCCAAAGCTCATACAAGACCCTTTGGATTTTGAATATAAGCAAAAAAGTGGATCTTTCATGAAGATTAAGCATAGATAATACCTACCATCAAGAATGCCAGATGACATAGCGAGGAACACAACTTAGTAATCCATGTCATCTTTTCCAAGTTGTAACTTGTAAAAGTGTCATTATAATATTCAATATGTGTCCATGAGTCATGCCACATCATCATGTGGAATGTAATGATGTATTTCTAAGGAAAAAGGACAAAATGTAATGTGTGGAATTCCAAGAGTCATATGTGGAATATGAAAATTCACTTAGTCATATATGGACATGTTGTAGTACTCAACAACCCCCATTGTTCTTAGAATTAGAATAAGAAATAATTGGGACCCTTTAAATTTTTAGGAGTAAATCCTTTCTTATTTTAATAAAATAGGAAAAGTTTTATATTTTTCCCTTTTTTCCATAGTTCTTAGGAAATAAAATGTGAATCCTAGAAATCCCATTAAACTATATTTCCATCAAAAAACCTTTTAAAACATCATCAAAATTTCTAAAGTTTTTTTAGCAAATAAACGAAAATATCATAAAAGGATGGTCCCACTAAAAAACCGCATGTGAAGCGTTAACCGGCGTATCAGCATCAAAAAATTCAAAGTAAGTACCAATAGAAAATCGTCGATAGCAAAATTTCGATTGTGAACTATTGATAGCGATATCGCATTCTGTCTACTGACCAATGCCAATATCACATTCAGTTAACTCCCGACATTCTGATACCGGACATCCCACATCCCAATTTGCCACCAATCAACGTAATATCGAAGATTGCATATCGCAAAGTTAGGTTCATATCACCCAATACTGAAACACCAATAAAGCAGTTTCCCGATATAATGATAGGTTTCAACATCATGTCAACAAACGTTCGAAACTTAAATGGCCACTCTATGTGTTTATAATTTCTAGGTTTTAAATGATTTGTAATAATTTTGATGTAATGTAAAAGGATTTCCCATTAAAACTTGCATTCAATTTATAAGACTCTTTTCGTTTTATGAGTTCTCACTGCTCATCCTGGTTTTCTTCATATAGGTGAATTATAATCAATAATAGTTACAGGAAATGTCAAGCATAATAAAAGCAAAGAGAAAGTTCGTAATTCAGCCACAACCAATTTTGCCTCCTGAAGAAGTTCCTGAGATGTCTCCATTGTTTACACATACTACATGCACTCCAGATGTAGGGTCCTCCTCCTGGGAGATCAAATACAAATTGTTCGAGGATGAAATCCTAAGGGTAATTGAGAAGAAAAGTACTATTTTTGATGCTGTCGCTCCGGATGTTATCACTACATGGAATGATGTGGCCAATTCGTTTCTGCATATAATTGTTGCCTGTCCCAAAATTATACACTACACAGATATGGTAAGATGGGTCATTGAACATCTGGATAGTACAGATAGATTTTTTATGACTCCAAGAAGAAAATTATTAGATCGTTCAAGGCTAAGGAATTAAGGAAAATGTACCAATTTTCTCTACCACAGAAAAAGTATGATACTCAATTTGTCCAGAAGTTCATGCCGAAGTATCCGAATCCAACAAATCTTATCAGAGAATGGAGAAGGGACCCAAGAAAACACAATCTCAAAGACAAGGGTATGTATTCATTAGCCCCTATTGTTGGTCCTTTCTCTCAAATTGTTGTTATGATATGTCGTCTCTACGGTTACCCAAATAAAAAGAAATTGTCAGAGGAATGGATGTCGCTAATAGAGTCCACTTCTGATGGATATATCATGGATTGGGAAAATATTTTGTCCAATGATTTAACTACTCAAATTTGCAGTTACAGACATAAGCATAATGTTATTGAGAGGACTGTTCCCCCTTTCTTTATGAGTGCCTATATCATGGATGCTATTTATTTTTCTTATGTTTTCCCATCTCTAGGATGGAAGTGGACAGTTCAATACCCTACCCCTATTCATGTTTACCTTGATATCCTATGGGAAACCAAGTATCATCCTCATTTTTATAAAATCTGTCATAAAATTATACTCTCCATTCACCAAGAGGTCTTTGGCAGCAAAGCACCTAGACTCTCCGCAGAAGCTAATAGAGACTTAAAGTCATTAGGAAAGTGGTTTGGGGAAGAATAATTTACTTATATTCGATTTTTTGGTAGCCTTGCCCATCCTCATGTTTTTCCTTGTTTTGTCCCAGATAAATTACTAGCCAAAGAAATTGTCTACCAAATAGTTGGTAATGGTTTGGCTAAAGTGCTCAAGGATGCCAAGAAAACAATTTGGCCTCCTTTTCCTATTTCCTATGGTACCTATACATTGGAAAATTTTAAGCATGCTTAGCTTGAAATTTAACAAATCAAAGACTTTAGTTTTCCAACCATCCCAAACATGCAATATGATCCCAATGAGGTCACGAAAGATGTCACGAAGGAAGCAAGAATCAGGCAGTTTTCAAGCGAGCCTAATAAATTCGATGATTTATTTGAGATGGTTCCAGAGTATTCTATCATTGAAAAGTTGACGGTATAATGTCTAACTCTAATATAATTTATTATATCCAATCAATATCAAAATATGAGAGTATCCCATCTGCCAAAAATTTTGTTAAGACAGTCTCAACAGAATCCTGAAGTTTCAAATACATCAACCTCCTCTTCAAAGAATCCAATTATTTCTCAAGTCTCAAATATAGATAATGCATTTGTTGAACAAATGATGAAATTCAAAGAAGAAAATAAGTTGGATGAAGTATGGGAGGAGTTTAATCATGTCTTATCAACTAAAGAAACTCAAGATGTGAATACTACAGTCAACAAAGAAACAGAACAGGTTCTAGAAACTGAAGGGACAACCTCGTTCACTATTGAGGCTCCCAAAAATATTATTGTTCCTGAGACTCCCAAAAAGACTATTGTTGCTAAGGTTTCTTATAAAACTACTGTTGCTAAGGATATGGAAATTATCCCAACATTTCATACTTCGGAGATAGTCATAAAAATTGAATAAATCCCTCATTTTGTATTTTATAGTCTAAAACATAAAGAAGTAATGAGCAGGTCAAGAAAAAAGAGAAAGATGGAACAAGCGCAAGCATTAGTTTCAAATGAGACTCCTTTTCAAGTTCTCTGGAAAGGAGCCCAAACAGCCCCTAACGAAGAATTAAATAGACTTTCATAGTTTGCAGGAGCTTATGTTAGTGCTACTATTGATAAATCAGTGGAAATTCAACTGCTTCTGAAGGAAAAAGACCAGAGGATTATTTAGTTAGAACAAGATCTCCAGAATGAAAGGCAGGTGATTGAGAAATAATGGCAAGAAAACCTTACTGAATTACAAAAAAGTTTTAATGACTTAAAACTACACTTTGAATTTGAAATCAAAGACAAAGATGCACAGTTACGACAACTGCAAAAAAAGATTAACCAGTTGAAGGAATATCTAGAGATAAATGAAGTTCGAAAGGAAGCAGGAGAACTGGATGTTGAAAATAGCAACAAGAAATGATAAAAATAGAATCTAGAATATTCCAATTTTAATTTGTCCTTGAATTAAAATTCGAATTTAGTCTCACCAGCTACTTGAAAAATAATTAATTAATTCATCTTGGATTAATTAGTTGGAGAAATTCAAGCTAGAAGTCTTTGTGAAGTCATGCAACAATTATCCCTTAAATTAAGGAGATTATCCCTTAATTTAGGAGATAAGGATGAGTTATAATTGAGTTGTAATTAGCTAGCTCAGTTAACTAAGTTATGTCCAGTTAAATTAGTTCCAAACAGTTTGAGGAACTAATTGTGAGTTCAGTCAATTAATGCATGCATGCATCAAACTAGTGTACTCCAGATAATTGAAGATTCTCTCATAAATAACTCATGCATGTCTATTCAAAGAAAGACCAAGTTGAGATTAAAGACGGGGACATTGTACTATCAATTGCATGAGTTTTCTATAAAGGAAACTCATCCATGCGGTCAAGGTAAGGTTCCTTGAGGATTGTGCAATTTTGCAGGGTCTGAGATTAGTGTTACACATGGTAACAGTAGGATCACCCAGGAGAAACAGCGCAAGGAAATAGGAGGCTTGGAGGGTAGAGGAGAAGGTTTGTGAGGAGCCTTGTTTGCCTGTGAGAATCCAAGAGGATTTTACTGAGAGCTAGTCAGCTTTGAGAGCTAAAGATTTCTATAATTCTAATTTATTTCCACCTTGTATGATAATACAGATAGTGGGATTTTTAGCTGAGGCTTTCCCTTGAGTATTTTTTTGTTTCATGTGCATTGATTCTTCTTCTTATGGTTATATGTGTTCAGCTCTGATTCAGCTCAATCTTTAAGCTTCCGCAAGTTTGATAGTAGAATTAGATTATAGTATTTTTCTTTGGTATATTGCATTATCGAGTTAATGGACAGTCAGATTTTCTACATAGATCTCAGAGGTAGATTTGTAGAGAATTTGTAGGAAATTCTACACAGTATCAGAGCTAGCTGATCTATAGAGAAATTTCTACATGGTATCAAAGACTATTTTATCATAGGTGTGAATAGTATACTAAGAAAAGAATTCGAAGTTTGAAGTTCGGGGTTGCAGGTGCAAATCGAATTCATATCATACTTTAAAAAAAAATATTGAGATGGGACATTATGCGACTAATTGCCCATCAAAGAATTCCAAGAAGGGATCCTCGGAAGGATCTGAAGGTGAGGCATTGGCCTCTCAATTCGAAATGGAATTCACCCTCATCACATGTGTGGTGTCATCGATGATGGGCTGTGGTTGGTATCTTGACAATGGAGCCTCATTCCACATGACTGATGATAAAAGTTTATTCAGTACCTTTGAGGAGAAAGACCTCAAGATGTGCATAGAGATGGGTGATGACGAAAGGATTAGTGTTTCAGGAGTGGGAACGGTTGCTTTTCAGAGGGATCATGAAGCTCCTATCACCTTGACAGATGTGAAGTATGTGCCTGGACTGAAGAAGAACTTGGTATCAATCGCGATGTTGGAGGAGAAAAGCTATGATGTTGTCTTTAGTAAGGGAAAAGTTTCACTTAGACACATCACCACGAGACAAGTGAAACAGATCGGTTCACGAGTCAAGAACCTATATGCTCTTGAGGTTCAAGATGCATGCACAGCCTTAAGGAGCAAGAAAAATGTTAGAGACTTGGTCGTTGAGAGGGAGAGTAAATTACCTCTCAACATGCATCCCCAGAAGAAGTCTTAGACAATTGTGGAGGAGCAAGGCAAATGTTAGAGACTTGGTCGTTGAGAGGGAGAGTAAATTACCTCTCAACATGCATCCCTAGAAGAAGTCTTAGACAATTGTGGAGTCACAATTGGAGATGTTGAGAGGAGACTGAGTGGAGGCATCCACTCATGCAGAGACCTCCAGTAGGGGGGAATTTCGAGCCAAGTAGGTAGAGGGATCACATGTAGCCATACCTCCAAGTGTGAGGTGGGGCGATGTGAAGTGATAGTCTCAAGAAGGATGAAATTGGGCAAGGTCCATTGAGAGGTTTTATCTCATGGATCGTACCTTGCTACGGGAGCCCAAAGTACATAGTAGTGGGAGGAATCAGTGGGATTGATGCAGTCAGAGATCAAAGTGGAAGAGGCTAGAGTAATCAGATACTGAAGAGCGCAAAGAAGGATTGACAACAGTGCAAAGAGGCTGAGTCAGCAGAAGCACAGAGTTTTCAGTCAACAGAGGAAATAGCAGTCAGAGGCTTTGATGACAGATGCATCATACTGATTCAGGTTGGATGTTTTTTTGTTTCTGGAGTTGTTGGAGAAACAACACTAGAGAGAAGTGTTGCATGTAGAACATTCCAAAGGTTCAGGATCGGGATCGAGTTGAATTCCTTTCTTGTTGAGAGGGAGTGTTGAAAATAGCAACAAGAAATGATAAAAATAGAATCCAGAATATTCCAATTTTAATTTGTCCTTGAATTAAAATTCGAATTTAGTCTCACCAGTTGCTTGAAAAATAATTAATTAATTCATATTGGATTAATTATTTGGAGAAATTCAAGCTCAAAGTTTTTATGAAGTCATGCAACAGTTATCCCTTAAATTAAGAAGATTATCCCTTAATTAGGGAGATAAGGATGAGTTATAATTGAGTTGTAATTAGTTAGCTCAGTTAACTGAGTTATGTCCAATTGAATTAGTTCCAAAAAGTTTGAGGAACTAATTGTGAGTTCAGTCAGTTAATGCATGTATGCATCAAACTAGTGTACTCCAGATAACTGAAGATTCTCTCATAAATAACTCATGCAAGTCTATTCAGAGAAAGACCCAGTTGAGATTAAAGACAGGGACATTGTACTATTAGTTGCATGATTTTTCCTATAAAGGAAACTCATCCATCCAGTCAAGGTAAGGTTCCTTGAGGATTGCATAGTTTTACAGGGTGTGAGATCAGTGTGAGTGATCAATGTTACACTTGATAACAGTAGGATCACCCAGGAGAAATAGTGCAAGGAAATAGGAGGCTTGGATGGCAGAGGAGAAGGTTTGTGAGAATCCTTGTTTGCCTATGATCATCCAGGAGGATTGTACTGAGAGCTGGTTAGCTGTGAGAGCTAAAGCTTTGTATAATTCTGATGTATTTCTACCTTGTATTATAATACAAAGTGGGGTTTTTGGCTGAGGCTTTCCCCTGAGTATTTTCTGTGTTTCATGTGCATTGATTCTTCTTCTTATGGTTATACGTGTTCAGATCTGATTCAGCTCGATCTTTAATCTTCCACAAGTTTGATAGTAGAAGTAAATTATAGTATTTTTCTTTGGTATATTGTATTATCGAGTTAATCTACAGTCAGATTTTCTACATAGATCTTAGAGTAGATTTGTAGAGAATTTGCAGGAAATTCTACATGGTATCAAAGTTAGTTGATCTATAGAGAAATTTCTACACTAGATACACTCCTTACAAAGAAACAGGTTGTCTTTTGTCACAATTTAACTTTAATTCATGATTTATATAAGAATAGTGATTCTTTAATTAGCTAGTTGTCCGAACTGTGGGCATTCTATGAAGAAATTGATGAGAACATCTTTGAGCATATAGATTGGAAATATAGTGCTAAAGGAAGATTGATTTATCTTCCTTGAATTGAGTAATCTCAAAAGGATATCGTTTTCAGTGACTGGGATATCAAAATGAAACAAGTAGAAATGGATTTTATCAAAGCCAGAAATCTTGCTTCAAACTTCACTGAATATATCAACGACACCTTATTATAGGCTAATCTAATACAGAAATGCCCAAAGGAAACCTTTCCAGATATCAAAGCTCTAAAGTAGTCATGGCAGGAAACATCCAAGAAGAAGTTTGAAAACATCCAAAGTTTATCAAAGTAAACCTTGAAGATTATTGGAATTTTTTGGTGAAACCACATAGTCAATGGCTAGTGTTGTGGTGTCTCTTTAATGCAATGACTCAACATCTTCTAGCACTTAGTGATGAAATATTTACGGGACAAATTCTCATGCAACCGATTCATCCCCCCCAACTGAAGCCAATGACGAACATATTTGGACTTAGAGAACGAATGAAGAACTAGCTTACAGAACAGTCATGAATTTCTTATTGCAACAGATTGCAATCTTTATCTTTGCTTTATTTTTAGCTTATTTTGTTGGAGCTTTTTTGAAGACTTTTATTTAGTTTACTAATTTTGTAATATTGATAGGCTATTTAAACCCCTTTCATGCATTTATAAAGGGGTTCTGAATTTTTTATAGACAGCTTTGAACTTGCACTATTTTTTAAATCCAAAGTTATCTAATTGAGAAGGTGAACTAGAAGCTACTTTTTTTATGATCAGAGTATTGATGTATCCAGTACTATTATCTTCATATTACTATTATGTTTCATTAAGATAGATAGTGAATTTATTATAAGTTATTTCCTTATATGAATGGTTTGAAAACAATCAGACATTGTCACTATTGATGTGTAGGATTGTATCATTTGTGATTGTATATGAGATAATGAGATATTATATGTGATTAAGTTTTAATAAACTAAATTAATGAAATATTTAATTAATTTAGTTTATCTTATTTGTTTTCCTTTCATAAAGTGTTTAATGATCTATATTATTTCATGATTTGTGAAATATTTTTAATGGATCACATATAAAGAGATATTATTCCCAAGAAGTAAGTATAATAAGTTCATTTAGTAATATCATCTTTAGCTTTTAAAATCATTACATTAGTCTCATTTTGTTTCTATTCTTCTATTATATCTCTTTAAACAGGAAACTGGTCCCTTTATCCCCATTCAAACCCACCAATTCCAACGGAAAATGAGCTGCCTTAAGTTCCCAAATAGGTGGTATTCCCTGATGTTGAGGCGAAGATCTTCCAGCCTTCAACATTTTTGGGACTAGAAGGAAGGCCCCGACTATGAATAGAAACAAGGTTTAATCCCAAATCAAAAGGTCATCTAAAGAGTCATTCTCCCTCAAAATCTCCCCCAACTTCCATATCTCATTCAAAATATCCTACTCCTAGACTGGAAGTTGTAAAAACAACTACAAAATCTCCTAGAACAAAGCCTAAGACATCCGATAAACCTCCTCCTCAGGAGTTACCTGAAGTTTAGACCTTACTTCAAAAATTATAAGGAATTTCAATTTCAGAAGAAAGGCCTCAACAATCTGAGTTATCTAAAGGTAGTGTATCAGTATCATCAGATTTCCAGACTTCTCATATTTTGACTCATTCGCAAAGTGAGAAAACTGTTAGGTTCCTATACCAATAGGTGTCATATTTCATGATTAACTGTGGAAATGCCAAATATGATCATCCTTTCCATGCTGCAAAGGTTCCATATTTTCCAAAAAAAAAGAAAAATTTAAAAAATGTAAAGAGGGTATGCCCTAAAAGAAAAATCAAAGGGCAAAAGAATGAATTGGTCAAAAAAGAGAGAAAATTAACCCCAAAGAAAGACTAGGAAAGTGGCTAGTCAAAATGCCACTACTGTCCTATTTTTGCAAAGAATTTCAAATCATGCAATCAGTGACTTGGTCACACTTGATGGATGGCCCAACAGCTCAATCTTGGCCAGTCCATGTTTAAATTTCTTGTTTTAGCATTAGAGAATAAGGTCTATTCAAACAGTTCAAGCTTGGCAGACAAACAGCTAGGTAGAGAAGCAAAGGGTCTCAATAGCTAAATCTGAGCCCTTGGAAGAAATAAGGGTAGACTTAGATAGGAGGGCAGTTAAAAGAAAATAAGAGAATCAGGGTTTGCTAGTTCAAATGCACCCAAACAAGATGAAGAAAAAATGTTAGGTGTAGCAGAATGGGTAAGTAATTCTGGTGTTGCAGAAGAAGGTTGGCGATCAGTTTTGTCTTGTTAAATATGATCTATCTCATAAAGTATCACAAACATCCTGGCATAGTGGCTACAGTTCAGTGGAGAATGATTGATTTCCCCTCTCATTTCCTCAAGAACACTTACTAATATCCCCTCAAGGACATTGGGATCTACTCAATGGTCCTAGTTCATTTCGTTTTATGAGAAATACTAAGTGGAATTATGTGTTCACTTAGTCAAAACAATTCACATTTCTTGTGTAAAATAATCGCTCCATTTCCCTTTCATTTCCCTAAAAACCTAAGTTATTACTTTATAAACTTAGCGTTTCCTATCTACAAAACCATACTAACACCCTAACTCTATTATATAGCTCCTATTTTAAATTTACCCCTCCCATACTATGTAAAAATACATACAAAACCCCAAAAATACTTAAATATCCCTGGCCCGGAAATTATAGCCATAACCATGTTATTTCGGGAATTATTCGTTCAACTGGGACCACGTAATAACCCCTCCGCGCACATTAAAAAGGGATTTGTTTAACATTTGGTTAAACAAATAACCAAAGCCGCCCGCATAAACCACATAAAACCCTGTTAACCAAGGTTTATACCCCGCAAACATTTAAAAACATTAAAATAATGTGCGGGTTCTAAATTATAAACCACCGCCAACTCAAAGCTCCATCAACCATCGGATCGGACCCTCCCCATCCAACAGCTCACATCAATATCGGAGGTGCTCCGATGTCCGGACGTTAGCACGCGATAAAAAGCGGTTTTCCTGCCGTACCGCGGGACGCGTGTCACCACCCTATTGCATCGCGTCCATTCTGCCAAAAACCACCATCGTACAAAGGGCGGTGCGATAGAAACCACAAACCGCTCCCGCCTCCCGCTGACCATGTCATCCGCCCACGTCACTATTTCGTCCGCCGTGTCTGCCATGTCATCCGCCCACGTCATCCGCCACGTCACCTTCTGTACCCCGCTACAGGACAAATTTACGTCATGATGACGTCATCACAAAAAGCGCCAAAAAGCCCGAAAAAAACCAAATTTTGTTAAAAAGCCGTGAAAGTGATGGTTTACGTTTATTTCTATTCATTGGTTTGTGGAACCTCTACATGCAAATTACGACGAATTTTCCACCAAGGCTCCAGTCCGCCACCCAGGGGAGTTCACTCTGCAAGCTCGGCCCCCTCAGCTCAGTCTTCAACCTGCATTTCGCACCAGGCGCCTATAAAACAGGTATTTACCCGATATTCGCTCGTAAACCCTGTTTTTCCGAAGTTTCTCTGTTAAAATCACTCGAAGAACTAAAATTCGAATTAAAATGCGCTCCTACCTACAAATCTCTACATTTTAATTCACTGTTTGACCCATTTTTCCAAAGAAAACCTGCAAATTCTGTTATCCTCTGCAAATTGCCCATTAAACTACAATTCAAGCCCATTTCTACCGGCAAAATCTCCAAAAATGCCCAAATATTGAGTTAAATTTGTCAAACTCACTTGCAAAAGAGCACCATTTCCTCTGTTTTATCCAGCTTCCCAATTAAACTCTGCAGACTTTGTCTTTTCTATGAATTTTACCTAGTGAGGCCATTTCTATATAAAACTCAGTTTGCAAAATTCCTGTGAAAAACCCCAGTGCCAGTACTCTGTTTTTTGTTGTTACACAGACCCAAATTCCAATTATAAACACAGACAGTGAAGCATGGAAGCTCCAGTGGCCTTGAATGTTGCCCCCTTGAATGCACCACATAAGGAATTGGAATGGATACCCCTTGCTGACAGGGATTTCCAGATTAAGGATATGATGGGTGAGAAACCTCACCTGCAAGCCTTTTGTGAAGTTAGAAATAGCTACAGAAGCAATACTGATGTCTTGGGAATTTGGGAATCCAACATGCCTATCTATTACCTCCCTTCAGTAAATGTGCTCCCTGATTTCATCCATTTATGCTGTGCAAATTATGAACCCACACAAAGAGCAGTTATGGCTCCATCTGGGACTGTACTCTTCTATATTACTCCTCAATCCATAAATGAGATGCTGAACTTTAAGCCCACTCAGCCTCTGGCTCCTCTCACCATGAAATCCTTGCTTGACCAAGCTGCCAAACTGCCCAGTTCAGAGATTACCAGAATAGCTCAATTATTCATGAGACCAGAAAGCCAGCCCAGGCATCCACCTCCTTTTAATCAAGTCTAGTTCAATGAGGTTGGTATACTCATTACTGATATGATTTCCTACATTCTGGGTTTCAAAACCAATGAGAATATTGATGAAACTGTTTTAGCATTGATGTCCATATTCACTCCAGGACAACCCCCTGCTGTCAAGTATGATTATACCACCTTCATAGCAAATAAAATCCATGAGAAATTCATGAATTTGGAGAGAAAAAGAGTATTCAAATACACATCCTACATATATCATTTGCTGCTATACTATCAACCTGATAGTTTCCAAGTTCCTCTTAAAAGATTGGACCTCAAAGGAGAAAGGAGGTCTATGATTTTATGGACCTCAGTATTCCATGAAGTCCACAATTCCCCATATACATATTGTGAGTTCATTAAACTGTTCATATATCCAGCCACTTCTTTGTTGATAACAACTCCTCTTGCCAGGCTCTCTACTGAAATATAGAAACTTTTACATCTCTCAAAGGAATACAGTATTGGTGACTGGTATTTTACCAAAACCACACAGTAATCAGGATTTATGGTTGTGAATTAACTCCCTACAAGCTGCCAAAGTATGTCCCTATGAGACTCTTTGCCCTAGAATATTACCGGAAATTTAGTAGTTCAGATTTGAATCATTTCTATGGTGCTAGGAAAAAAGCACAGCTCAAGATAAGACATCAATTGGGCCCTTTTATCTTCAATAAAAGGAATGAATCCTGGGAGGAAGCAGATAAGATATTAAGAGATCAACTTATGCTGAAACAAAGTTTTCATTGGTCACCATATCACCCTGAACATTTCATAAGTTTTAGAAGAGTCAAAAACAAGCTTACAGTATATGTGCACCACAAAATCCCTGAAATTGAACAATATGCTAATCAACAGGAATGGGTAGAAGGCACACTAGTTGAAGAGCTTACTGAAGAAGAGAAATTAGAAAAAGCAATGAAAGAGCTTGAAAAAACACTTGACCTGGACTCTTTTGGACAGGTCCCTTTCACATTGCCTCAACACATTGGAGCGGGCACATCATCTGCTACAACTTCTCAGCAACCTGCCCAAGAGAGTACTCCACCTCCAGGGACATCCAAAGGCAAGGAAGTACAGCATTTTGAACAACAAGATACAATGGCAGACCAACCAGATACAGCAAAGGAGAAAATTCAAGGGCAAGGTCCTTCAACACAAACAAAAGTACCTAAAGTCCCTGTGTTACAAACTCCTCTCAACAAGGAAAGAACCAAGAAAAGGGACAGGCAAGAAGACACACCTCTAGGTGGATCGGCAGAATAGCAAGGGAAAAGAGGCAAAGGTTGAATCCTTACGCAGAAGAAGAACTAGCGGAAGAAACAGCAGGCAGCCTAAGAGGTGAGGAAACAACTGAACAGCAGGCTCCTCAAATTTTGGAGACATCAACTAGTTCATATTAGCAGGAGCAAGAGAGGCAGCTTGGTGTGGAGGTTACATCCACCAAGCAACAGAGCAAGCAAGGCTCGGATATCAAGAAAGCATTCACTGAAATAAAGGCTAGAAATGAGCTAGTAAGGTTCCAACTTTATAATCAATTGCTGAGAATGGCTCCCACCAATCAACAAAGGCTAATGGCAGCCTATGATATCCAAGAAGGGAAAATGACCCTTAGTCACTTCAGGCCTACAATGCAGCAGCCACAGTCAGCTGCTGATTATATCAGGACCAATCTAGAAGTTCTCTCTAAAGACATCCACCCAATGGACCAGATTGAGTTACATAAACAAACCGGAGAAATGGTGTACTCTACCTTGGCAGACAAAGCGTTATTGGCTCACAAACTGCAAAATTCACTACATAATACTTCTGCCCAATTGGAATTGGAAAAGGCCTCCTCATTAGCCAAGGATAACAGGATTAAATCCTTGGAGGAAATTATCATTGAGTTGGGACATGATCCCAAGGATCCCAAGGGCATTCAGGCCTTAATAAAAATGAAAGAAGAAGATATTACGGCCCTCAGAAAGCAGCTCAAGCTGCCAATTACAATGCACCCTCAAACCATAGAAGTTGCACAGCAGAAAGAAGAGGAGGATGTGGTGAGTTTGCTAATGAGGATGAATGAGAGACTGGCAGAAACAGAGAAGGCATTGGAGATAGAATTACAATGAAAACAAGGAGAATTGGCCTCCCAGCCACCAAAAACAGCTCATCTTACAACTGCAGCAGCAGTCCCTCCCATTGTCCCAGAATCAACAACAGGTACCTTAGCTTCAGCAACAACTACAGCAGTACCAGATGCCAGCGTGAGCATGGAAGATATGATGAAGGAAATAAAGGCTTTAGAACTCCAAATGGCAGAGTTAAAGGAAGCCAAAGAAAAATTGGCCAAGATAGAGGTGAATTTTGATAAATCAAAAATAACTGTAAAATCCTTGGAGAAGGACCTTACTCTTCACAAAACTCTGGCAAAAATCAAAACAATCTTGTGGACTAAAATTGGCAAGTCCATCACTGATCAATGGACATCAATACAAACTATTCATGACCAGATTGAATTAATTGATAGAGATAGCTCAGGTTGAGACTCAAAAAACCAGAGCATTATTAGCAAACAAGCCCGAACAGGCCAATAAACTAATTCATTTTTTGAATACTCATACCAGAGAGCAGCCAGCAGCTCTAGATATTCAAGACAGAATAGGTACAATTTTGACAATGAAAAAGGTGTTTACCATGAGGAATTTCATACAAACTTTAGAAAGAAAGTGCCAAGAAATGCAGACAAAAATAAATGCCTTCAGAGAAAAGTTTGCAGTGTTGCAGAGCAAAGGGTTACCCAGCTTATTGACCAGCAATCGGAGACTATTGACACATGAACAATATGCTCACAGGGTAAATACTTATGTTACCAATCAGATTACAGCATCATCAAGCATTTCAGAAGACACAGTACCTCCCTCTGGACAAAGTTTATATGACAAATTAGAAAATTTGTTCTACATTGAACATGAGATGACACATCCTTTTGAAGTCCAACCCAATTACTACAGGTATACTGAAGCTGATGAAACATTAATTAAACTACAAAGACACCAGTTGCCAACAAATCAACGGTGGCAGGGCATGTTGGAGGTTTTACCAAGGTAGTGTTGGAGCTAATTCTTTTTTGATTGTCTGCATTTAATCAAATTTAATGTGCGTGACACATATCATAAATATGAAGGCAGCAAGGAAGGTGTTCACACCAAAACACATTAAAGAGAAATCGGGCACAGATGAAAGGGCCAGGACAACAACGCAGGAATGCAGGATAAATAGACAGGTACCAACTCACTGGTTGAGTCAAAAAGTCAAAAATATCAGACCACCTAAGGCAGCCAGCACAACGCAAGTTACTCCTGCATTCATTGCGCTCTGTTTCCAATGCCATTTACTGCCTTTAAAGAAGTAGATGGATGAAGTTAATGCTTGATATTTTGTCTATGAGATATTTTGTAACTCTTTTTTTATAAATACCTCCTCAAGATATGTATTGTTGTTGGCTGGTGAATATCATTCTAGACCTGCACTGTAATTTTGAGAAACTTTCTAAATAAAGATTGCTGGAATTCTTTGTTGGTGAACTTTCTAGTTGTGGAATTAATGGCAGAAGAATATGTAGCAGAATTCTCGTGTTACTTCATGGATCAATAAGTCTTTTTACCCTTTTTTTATTGTTCCTATATTTATTTATCATCTATATACCATGTTCTAATTGCAGGAAAAAAGAATAACCCGGAATTTACTTGACTGTACTCTGTGTTCAATTCCTGTTAATTTTCATGTTTTCTACAGGACCAGCATAGGCAAGAATTCTTGACTGCTCTTGTCTCCCTGGTTCTTTCACTCTAAATATAATCAAGGAATTCTTAACTGCTCCTTGGTAATGTTTATTCAATTTCCCTCTGTTAGCATAATGAAAGATTCTTGATTGCCTTTCATTCCCTGACTTCATTTCATCTTATTCCAGCTTGAAAATTGTTCTGTGTTTAATTATCTTGCTCTGTAGTCCTCCTTTTGCCTAAGAAACCATACTAGAGGTTCATTTCAACCGACTCCATTAACCCAATGGTCTGAACTTCTCTTATCTTGTAGCCCTGTTCTACTGAATGTCACCTTCCAAACACCAAACAAATACTTGTGCTTCATAACTAGCCTAACATATAACAAAACAAATCTAAATCATAAAGAGAGAGCCCTCTCTGGTTGCAGATTGGCTAGAATCTGCAGATAAAATATTGGTTAGTGGTTACCTCGGCCGTATTGCCTTTTCTCAAGGTCTTTTCGGGAACAACCTGAGTGATAACATCATTGGCGACTCCGCTGGGGAATCTGAATGACTGTGTTTGTTACTGCTGTCTATTTTCTAAAGCTACAATGGAGCCTGAAGTTAGCCAGGTAGCCTTTGAAACTGTTTTTTTTGTGCATTTACAAGAGTAAATAAAAGCTGCTTCAGTCAATCTCCAGTCTAGCATTAGGATTTATACATCTGTCTCACAAAATTTGATCAATTTCCTCTTATTTTCAAAAGATCTTTAGGAAAATCCAAGACTTTTACGATTCACACTTTCCTAGAAAATCATTGTCAAAAACAGTGTCCTTTAAACATTTCCAGAAAATACCAAAAACAGAACTAGAAGCTAGTTCCAAAGAAGAAAGTGTGTTACACTAGATCAAATCCTGATCCTGACCCTCCAGCTATTTTTGAAAATCCTAACTTAATCTCCAGGACCCTAAGAAGACAAGAAAGTCCACAAAATACTGTTGATTTAAATTTTGATATACTGCAGCAAAACCTTACCAAATCTGAGCTTACTCCTGGAAAACTAGCACTCCTTTCTACGGTTGGTACACCTTCTTCTAGTTCACCATCATCACTCCAGAACATCTTTTCCACTCCTCCATCAACTCTGTTTATCTCAGCTGTTATCCCTGTGCTTCCAGTTGTCCCATTTATACCTGTAAATATGGCAAACCGTTATGCTCCTCTGTAGTTGCCTGCAAATCCGGGGGCTATGCCTCAAGATTATCAAATCAAAATTACATATTTTGATGGTACTAGCTCCTATACAACCCAAAAACACACTAAGAAAATGATGGACTACTTTGAGAACTATGAAATCGATGACAACGATGTCAGAATGAAAATTTTTGTTCAAAGCTTGACCGGTGAAGTAAGGACTTGGTTTAGGGCACTTGCTGCAAACACAATTGCTGATCCGGATGCCCTGTACCAAACCTTTTTGAACAGATGGGAAAAGAAGAAAGACCCATTGCATATCCTATCAGAGTACGACAGTTTAAAAAGAGGCCCACAAGAAACTGTCCAAGACTATTGTGCTAGATTCAACAATGTGTACAATGCTATCCCTCAAAACCTTAGACCTCCACCTGACTTAGCCTTAATCAAATTCCCTAATGGATTTGACTCTGACATGGCATATCAACTAAGGGAAATAGCTCCTGCCAGCTTGGAAGACATGCAGAGCATAGCTGTTAGTGTAGAGGCAAATCTGATCTCTAAAAGAGCCCGAGCTAGAGCTGAAAGAAGGACTACTTTCAAAGAAGAGCCTTCAGCATTTGAACAAAAACTAGATGCAATCATCAAAGGCATGGATAGACTGGGTGATAGAGTGGAAACCATTGAAAGGAAATCCTCTTGTGAAGTTCAACCAAGTAACACCACTAGAAATCCAAACTTTAGAAAAAATCAAAATCCTAACACCGGGAAGGCTGGCCCTGATCAGAATATCAAACCTCTATTTCAAGAGAACTATGCCGAAGCCTCAACCTCTAGTGAGCCAACAGAGGACACCCAAATCAACCTAATGGGTTTAAACAGTGAGCAACAAACCTTTCTAACACAAGATGACCAAGAGGCTCATAATTTCAATCAATTTCAAACCAAGTCTGGAGAATCATTTGATTTCAGAGAAGGATATGATGCAGCGGTCTATGAGGTCCATAAACAATACAAATTAAGAAGTAGAATGGTAGATGTGCCTGAACCCAGCAAGCTGAAAGATACCAAGCAGCCTAAGAAAGCAAAGGATAAAACTGTCCTGACAGAACTCCCTGCTAAAACAGACCCCAATCCAAAAGAACCCATGGTTGAGGATATATCAGACTTACAACCATCAAGTAACCAACCATCCACATCTTTTCCTCCAAAATAAAATGTAAACCGCTCTCCTGAAAACAATTTTAGAGCAGATTTAGTTCATAACAGCACTCATGATGAAGAAAAAACCACTGAGAACACAGAAAAAAGGAAAACCTTGCTGCCTGGAATACAAAGATTCAAGTGGAAAAGCCTTTCAACCTAGAAACAGAAATAGGTAAATTAAAAATAGCCATTCCACTGTCCGAATTGGCTAAACATGAAGTTTACAAAGAACAAATCAGTAGGTCACTTCAAATATCGGAGAATAGAGATGCAGTCAATGTTTTAGATGACCAACCAGAACTGATTTTTGGTCCTGAGGTAAATGGTAAAACAGCAGATGGAGCAGTAGATGGAGGAGTTCCTTCGTTCTATGTGAGCTTAAACATTCATGACAAAGTGCTACATAATGCAATGTTTGATTCGGGAGCTTCCCATAATCTGATGCCTAAGTCTGTGATGGAAAAATTGGACCTAGATATCACAAGGCCATACAAAGACTTGTTCTCATTTGATTCCAGCCAGGTCAGGTGTCTAGGCCTAATCAAAGATTTGTGTGTATCTCTAGTACAATACCCTGCCAAGACAATCTTGATGGATGTGGTGGTAGCTAACATCCCACCTAAATATGGCATGCTTTTGTCCAGATCTTGGGGTGCAAAACTCCAAGGATCTTTGTAGCTAGACATGTCCTATGCCACCATTTCAGTCTTTGGCCAGCCAAAGAGATTGTACTGGGAAACATTAATGAAATATGTGGTCAGCAGTCAAGAGAAACCCTAAAACTTCCCCATTTATTCCATGCATTCAGATATGGATTCATTCATATTAT
The DNA here is from genome assembly GCA_031772625.1 of Pinus tabuliformis. NCBI lineage: Eukaryota > Viridiplantae > Streptophyta > Pinopsida > Pinales > Pinaceae > Pinus > Pinus tabuliformis. The sequence goes on from CM062807.1 coordinate 307,300,096, forward strand.
ACAATGCTGAAAGGTGTCCCAAAGCTGATGTCAAACTCCTAGAATCAGCACAAGCAAAGAACATAAATGAACAATCTAGTGCTCAAGATCAAAAAATTGTTGAAGTGATTGATGCAACAAATGAACAAGACATACCATACGAGTTACAAAATCCAAATCTGCCTACTGAGCAAGTTTCCAAAACTCCTAAGGCTAGTGGTAATCAAGAAATCTTATGGTACTTAGAGTTTGATGGCTCAGTGAATAAGTTAGGAGCAGGGGCAGGGATTTGGATACACAACATGCAAAATGACCATGCTGAAGGTCATGCATATAGGCTGAATTTTAGATGTACAAACAATATGGCTGAATATGAAGCCCTTTTGCTGGGACTCAAACTAATTAGAAATCTAGGGGCAACTAAGATTTCAATGTTAGGGGACTCTGATTTGATTATCCAACAGATAAAGGGAAACTTGGTTACAAATGATCCTAGGCTAAGAGCTTACAGAAGGGCAGCCATTGAAATACTCAACACCTTCTTAGAATTTCAGCTCACCAAAATTCCAAGAAACCATAATTCACATGCTCACAATTTGGCAACTTTTTCCAGCACTTGCAAGCTACCATTCGAACCCAACCATCACTTTACTGTTGAAATCAAACACAGACCTGTTGTCCCGCATAATGTAAAAAATTAGCAAGTGTTTGAAAATGATACACAAATTAATAAGTTCTTGACTTTGAAAGAAGAATTCTCGAGCACAAACATAGACACAAGCACCATTTGTGATCAACAACAGATAGACAAAATTGAGCAAAATATATCAGCTGAAACAGCAAATCAGATTTTGCACCCAACAATTTTTTCCAACAAAAATTTACAAGAGCTGAAACAAATGGACCTTGATGAAATTGCTGAAGGAGAAGTTGAAGTAATTGATTTAAAAGATAACTTTTTGCCCACAGGCCTAACTCCTTTGGAGGATATATTTGATTCAAATGATATTCCAAGAAAGCCAAAAATGCAGCCTCTAAATGCAGAAATTGAGGACTGTAACATAGGGACTGCACAAAATCCTAAAATGATAAAACTTTCCAAAGCCTTGCCTCCAAATCAAAAACTGAAATACATTGAGCTCTTTAAATAATTTCAAGATGTCTTTGCATGGAGCTATGAGGACCTCAAGTCCTATGATACTTCGGTCATCCAACACACAATAAGGGTTAATACAGTCCTCCTTCCTCTCATTGAAAAGGAAGTCAAAAGAATGTACCAAGATGGAATAATTGCACCTAGCAGGTTCTCAGAATGGATTTCAAATCTAGCGCCCACTAGGAAGAAAACGGGAGAGATAAGACTGTGTGTTGACTTAAGAAATTTGAATAAAGTCTCTCTCAAAGACCACTACCCCTTACCCAAGATGGATCACATTTTACAAAGGGTAGTGGGAGCCTCTAGGATCTCATTATTAGATGGATTCTCAGGATTCAATCAGATCTTAGTTCACCCGGATGACCAAGATAAAACTGCTTTTACAACACCTTGGGGAACCTTCAAATATGTCACAATACCTTTTGGACTTAAAAATGCAGGGGACACATTTCAACGAGCAATGGACATAGCCTTTGCAAAAGAGATTCATGATTTTTTAGTCATATATCTTGATGACCTCACTGCTTTTTCCAAATCATATCAAGAACATTTAGAACATCTCAGGCAAGTGTTCCTAATTTGTAGAAAATATGGCATATCATTGAACCCAAAGAAATCATTGTTTGGCCTAGAAGAAGGCAAACTCCTAGGTCACATAATTTCAAAAGATGGCATCAGAATTGACCCGGACAGAATTCAAGCTATCCTCCAAGTGCCTCACCCAAGGAACATCAAAGAATTGCAAGCTTTCCTAGGAAAGATCAATTTCCTAAGAAGATTCATTCCCAACTTGGTCGAACTGATAAGACTGTTGAATAATATGCTGAAGAAAGATTCTAAAGTCAAATGGACAATAGAAGCTAAACAAGCCTTTGAGGAAATCAAAATAGCTTTGACTAAAACACCTATCCTCACAAGCCCCAAGTTTGATAGAGATTTTATAATCTTTTCCTTTGCATCTGATCATACTATTGCTGCTGTCATATTACAAAAAGATGACGTAGGATGTGAGAAGCCCATTGCTTTTTTCAGCAAAGCACTTAGAGATGCACCACTTAAATATCAAATCATGGAGAAACAAGCTTATGCCCTTATAAAGGCCATCAAGGATTTCAGAGTTTATATCTTGTACTCTCATGTGATAGCTTATGTCCCAAACGTCGTGGTCAAGGAAATTCTGACTCAAGAAGGAATTGAAGGTAAGAGGGGCAAATGGATAGCCAACATTTTGGAATATGACATTGAAATCAAACCAACAAAACTGGTAAAAGGACAAGGTTTAGCTAAATTGATGACTGAAACCAATTTCCAAGCCCTTGATATCAATGAACTGGATAACGAGCAAGAGATGGCGACTCCACAGATCAATCAAGCCTTCTTACAATCACCTTGGTATGCTGATATAATTTATGTATTATTAAACCTGCAAGCTCCTCCAGGGTTATCCAGAACTAAAAAGATATTCTTAAAAATTAAAGCTTCAAAGTTTTGTATTATAGACAATGTTTTATTTTGGAAAAATCATGAAGGTATTTTGCTCAATTTCCTAACACAAGATGAAACTGACAAAGTGCTCAAGGAATTTCATGCAGGGGACTGTGGTGGACATTTATATTGGAAGTCAACAGCTGATAAAATTCTAAGAGCTGGTTTCTATTGGCCCTCCCTGTTTGCTGATGTGAAAAGATTTGTAGTTTCTTGCCACAAATGTCAAATCTTTGAAGGCAAGAGAAAGCTGTTACCTTTACCTCTAAAGCCCATTTCCACCGAAAGACCATTTCAACAATGGGGTTTAGATTTCATTGGAGAAATTCACCCTTCCTCCTCTAGCCAACACAAGTGGATTTTAACTGCCACAGACTACTTCACCAAGTGGATAGAAGCCATCCCTTGTAGGCAAGCCAATGACTCAATCATCATGCAATTCTTAGAAACCAATATCCTATCTAGATTTGGCTGTCTGGAAAAGATCATAACAGACAATGCTGCTGCCTTTAAATCCAAAAGAATGATCAATTTCTGCCACAGGTACCATATTACCTTAGGCCACTCCACAGCCTATTACCCTCAAGGTAATGGTCTAGTTGAATCATCCAATAAGAGCCTGGTAAACATCATAAAGAAAGTATTGGAGGAAAACAAGAAGAATTGGCACAAAAAGCTTGTTAATGCACTGTGGGCAGACAGGTTAACTACAAAAAGATCTATTGGAACAAGCCCATATGAATTGGTTTATGGCATGGAGGCTGTGTTCCCTTCATCCTTGGGAATCCCTGTGATAAAATTGCTGCAAGAAATACAGGCAGAACCCAATGATATTCAGAGAAGAATCAATCAAACTATTCACTTGCAGCAGACTAGAGAGGAAGTGTATCAGAGAACTCAGGTTCTGCAAGACAGACTCAAGAAGATTTTTGACAAAAGGACAAAAGCAGAGGATTTCTTCATAGGAGACAAAGTGCTGAAGTGGGATTCTAGGAGGGAAGACAAAGGAAAACATGGCAAATTTGATTTCCTATGGAAAGGCCCTTTTGTCATTCAGGCTGTACAAGGAAATAACACCTATTTTTTGAGAAGTTTGGATGGTACAGAAGCTGAGGAAGGGCCAGTCAATGGGCGAATGCTCAAGCATTATTTTGATCCTCTTTGTTAACATAACAAGATTGTATTTTGTACATAAATAGTGTCTATTTTAGCAGTTTATTACAGCAATAAGATAGGGAATAGGATGCAGCAAATTTTGAGGAAAAAGAAAGGAATTGTGCCACCTTCCACCTTTTGTGTATATTTTGAGTTTATCAGAAGAAATCAAGAAGAAAACTTGGGAGCTATAAAGATGATGACAAATACTCAAACAAACCAGCAAAGACAGAGCTGTAATTCTGTTTAGATCAGCTCATGAGAAGTGTATACATGCCACAAAGATTCAGTTTGTTTGCCTACAGCAGAAGGAGGTTTTAGATTACAGCAAGAGTTGAAATTAAGGCCATCTGACCTGCTGTTCTTGGCTTTTCACCTGGAAAAGCCATCCCCAAGTGGAGCCACTGTTAGGTTCCTATACCAATAGGTGTCATATTTCATGATTGACTGTGGAAATGCCAAATATGATCATCATTTCCATGCTGCAAAGATTCCATATTTTCCAAAAAAAATAGAAAAAATTTAAAAAATGTAAAGAGAGTATGCCCTAAAAGAAAAATCAAAGGGAAAAAGAATGAATTGGTCAAAAAAGCACACAAGTACTAGTATTGGTGACTAGTATTTTTACCAAAAGCACACAATAATCAGGATTTATGTTTGTGAATTAACTCCCTACAAGCTGCCAAAGTATGTCCCTATGAGACTCTTTGCCCTAGAATACTACCGGAAATTTAGTAGTTCATATTTGACTCATTTCTATGGTGCTAGGAAAAAAGCACAGCTCAAGATAAGACAAGAAGCCTGGGAGGAATCAGATAAGATATTAAGAGATCAACTTATGCTGAAACAAAGTTCTCATTGGTCACCATATGACCCTGAACATTTCATAAGTTTTAGAAGAGTCAAAAACAAGCTTACAATATATGTGCACCACAAAATCCCTGAAATTGAACAATATGCTAATCAACAGGAATGGGTAGAAGGAACACTAGTTGAAGAGCTTACTGAAGAAGAGAAATTAGAAAAAGAAATGAAAGAGCTTGAAAAAACACTTGACCTGGACTCTTTTGGACAAGTCCCTTTCACGTTGCCTCAACACATTGGAGCGGGCACATCATCTGCTACAACTTCTCAGCAACCTGCCCAAGAGAGTACTCCACCTCCAGGGACATCCAAAGGCAAGGAAGTACAGCATTCGGAATAGCAAGATACAATGGCAGACCAGCCAGATATAGCAAAGGAGCAAAGTCAAGGGCAAGGTCCTTCAACACAAACAAAAGTACCTGAAGTCCCTATGTTACAAACTCCTCTCAATGAGGAAAGAACCAAGAAAAGGGATGGGCAAGAAGACACACCTCTAGGTGGATCGGCAGAACAACAAGGGGAAAAGAGGCAAAGTTTGAATCCTTACTCTGAAGAAGAACTAGTAGAAGAAACAGCAGGCAGCCTAAGGGGTGAGGAAACAACTGAACAGCAGGCTCCTCCAATTTTGGAGACATCAACTAGTTCATATCAGCAAGAGCAAGAGAGGCAGCATGGTGTGGAGGTTACATCCACCAAGAAACATTGCAAGCAAGGCTCGGATATCAAGAAAGCATTCACTAAAATAAAGGCTAGAAATGAGCTAGTAAGGTTCCAGCTTTATAATCAATTGCTGAGAATGGCTCCTACCAATCAACAAAGGCTAATGGCAACCTATGATATCCAAGAAGGGAAAATGACCATTCGTCACTTCAGGCCTACAATGCAGCAGCCACAGTTAGCTGCTGATTATATCAGGACAAATCTAGAAGTTCTCTCTAAAGACATCCACCTAATGGACCAGATTGAGTTACATAAACAAACCGGAGAAATGGTGTACTCTACCTTGGCAGACAAAGCGTTATTGGCTCACAAACTGCAAAATTCACTACATAATACTTCTGCCGAATTGGAATTGTAAAAGGCCTCCTCATTAGCGAAGGATAACAGGATTAAATCCTTGAAGGAAATTATCATTGAGCTGGGACATGATCCCAAGGATCCCAAGGGCATTCAGGCCTTAATAAAAAAGAAAGAAGAAGATATTGCGGCCCTCAGAAAGCAGCTAAAGCTGCCAATTACAATGCACCCTCAGACCATAGAAGTTGCACAGCAAAAAGAAGAGGAGGACGTGGTGAGTTTGCTAATGAGGATGAATCAGAGACTGGCAGAAACAGAGAAGGCATTGGAGATAGCATTACAACGAAAACAAGGAGAATTGGCTTCCCAACCACCAGAAACAGCTCCAATAAGCGCAACAGCTCCTCCTACAACTACAGCAGCAGTCCCTCCCATTGTTCCAGAATCAACAGCAGGTACCTCAGCTTCAGCAACAACTATGGCAACAACTATAGGAGTACCAGATGTCAGCCTGAGCATAGAAGAGATGATGAAGGAAATAAAGGCTTTAGAAATCCAAATGGAAGAGTTAAAGGAAGTCAAAGAAAAACTGGCCAAGATAGAGGTAAATTATGATAAATCAAAAATAATTGTGGCTGAGAAAACAAGAGAAGCAAAGGCCCTGGAAAATAAGGTAAAATCCTTGGAGAAGGACCTTACTCTTCACAAAACTCTGGCAGAAATCAAAACAATCTTGTGGATTAAAATTGGCCAGTCCATCACTAATCAATGGACATCAATACAGACTATTCATGACCAGATTGAATTGATAGAGATAGCTTAGGTTGAGACTCAAAAAGCCAGAGCATTATTAGCAAACAAGCCCGAACAGGCCAATAAACTAATTCATTTTTTGAATACTCATACCAGAGAGCAGCTAGCAACTCTAGATATTCAAGACAGAACAGGTACAATTTTGACAGTGAAAAAGGTGCTAATCATGAGGAATTTCATATAAACTTTAGAAAGAAAGTGCCAAGAAATGCAGACAGAAATAAATGCCTTCAGAGAAAAGTTTGCAGTGTTGCAGAGCAAAGGGTTACCCAGCTTATTGACCAGCAATCGGAGACTATTGACACATGAACAGTATGCTCACAGGGTAAATACTTATGTTACCAATCAAATTACAGCATCATCAAGCATTTCACATTGAACATGACAAATTAGAAAATTTGTTCTACATTGAACATGAGATGACACATCTTTTTGAAGCCCAACCCAATTACTATAGGTATATTGAAGCTGATGAAACATTAATTAAACTACAAAGACACCAGTTGCCAAAAGATCAATGGTGGCAGGGCATGTTGGAGGTTTTACCAAGGTAGTGTTGCAGCTAATTATTTTTTGATTGTCTGCATTTAATCAAATTTAATGCGCGTGCCACATATCATAAATATGAAGGCAGCAAGGAAGGTGTTCATGCCAAAATGCATTAAAGAGAAATCGGGCACAGATGAAAGGGCGAGGACAGCAACGCAGGAACGCGGGATAAAGAGACAGCTACCAACCGACTGGTTGAGTCAAAAAGTCAAAAATATCAAACCACCTAAGGCAGCCAGCACAACACAAGTTACTCCTGCATTCATTGCGCTCTCTTTCAAATGCCATTTACTGCCTTTAAAGAAGTAGATGGATGAAGTTAATGCTTGATATTTTGTCTATGAGATATTTTGTAACTCTTTTTTTATAAATACCTCCTCAAGATATGTATTGTTGGCTAGTGAATATCATTTTGGACCTGCGCTGTAATTTTGATAAACTTTCTGAATAAATATTGCTGGAATGCTTTGCTGGTGAACTTTCTGGTTGTGGAATTAATGGCAAAAGAATATGTAGCAGAATTGTTGCATCCCTATAATACTAGTGATTACCCCATTACTATTGTAGTTATACCCCTTATTAATATTTTTTTGCCCCTGTTGCCCCCAGATTGTTATTACTGTGCCCCATAGAGTTCCTCTATTGTTATTTTTGTGGCTTTATATTATTATTGTTGGGTCGGGTGGATTATATTGTGACTCCTTAGACTCCTATATATAGAAAGGACGTTTTGTCATTTGAATCATCCAAGAATTGTTCATTTATGTAATGTAAAGGAGGTTTCCCCCTCGAAGAGGCTGAATTTTAAGGCGTTGATCTATCTTTTCTATCTTTTCTTGAGCTGGTTTCATAACATTTGGTATCAGAGCTTTGGATTCTAGGGTTTTGCTGCTCCAAACATGTCATCATGGAATTTTCGCTATAACTTTTTTTCTGTGATGTTTCAGAAGTTGCAAAAAAAAAAATTTTATAAGAAATCACGCTAAACCTCGGGTCCAAATTTCAGAGCTTTTCGCGCTATATTTGCGGAGATATGATCTGAGGAAGTTGGTCTTTTTGCAGACTCCTGAATTACATTCCAAATAGGTGACCTGGTGAAAATCGTCATAACTTTCTTTCTGAGTATCGGATTGAAATTTCGTAAGAAGGTACAGAAAGAGGATGGACTGTAGTTTTCTTGTATATATTTTTCAGAGACAAAGGTCGAAACAGTGACACGTGGAATTTCATACAAGTTCACTCTACTAAACTAGTCTATAATCAGATCACTGCAGGAGATTGTGCATAACTCTTTCTTTGAGAATCCAATTTGGATCAGACTAGTGGCATTGGAAAGAAGACATATAAGGATACTATAGGACACAATTTTAGAACTGGATGATTCGAAATTACAGAGATACATCATATTCAATATCAGGTTTCTACAAAATGAAAAAAGGTGTGTAGTTTTTTTTTAAATTTTTGCGTAAGCTTGGTTTGAAGGAATTCAAAGGGCATAGTAATGCATTATTATCGGTAATTGATGCCCCGAGGAAAGAAAATGCAAACACCTAGTAAGCAACCTGAAAGCTCTAGCATGACTTATGAAGAAGAGGAAGAAATGCAACATGATATAGCAAAATTACGAGACCAAGTGCAACAAGTGTCACTTGCACAAAAAGGAACAGAATCTAAGATGGATGGTTTAAAGAAAGATGTAGAAGCTAATATGGATGGTTTAAAGAAAGGTGTAGAAGCTAAGATGGATTGTTTAAAGAAAGGCATAGAAGCTAAGGTGGACGATTTGAAGATAGATTTGAAGACAGACATGGAAGAATTGAAGAAGTTGCTACAAGAAAGGGTCACTAATGGTGAAAGGGTAGTAAAGGAAACTCATGATGAGAACAAAAGAAATGTTAATCATGATTCCATAGACTCTAATGTTGGATCGAAGACCCACCATATTCCAAAAATCGATATGAGGAAGTTTGATGGCAAGGATCCCGCAACATGGATATTACAGATGGAGCAATTCTTCGATCTCAATAATGTGCAAAACACACAAAAGGTACGTATGGAAAATTTATATTTGGAACCAAATCAGTTTGTATGGTATCAATGGCTTTGCTCTTGTAAACAATTTATCACTTGGGCAATTTTTACGGAAGAATTGATAGCACATTATGAGGATACAAAAAGAAACACTTTTTTTAGCCAATTGATAAGTCTCAAACAAAAGGGTTCAATAATGGAGCACATTGAGGAGTTCCAAAAATTGAACATAAGGGTAAAAGATATTCCAGGGGAGCATAGGATTGATGTGTTCATAGGGTCTTTAAAGGATAATATCCAACATGATGTTTGCCTTTGGGAACCTGATTCATTAGAGAAGGCATTCAGGTTAGCAAGAAAAATGGAAAGCAATATTATGGCAACCAGGAAGCATACCAATCACAACTATAAAGACAAAAGTGTTGTTGCCCCTAGTCTTCCACAACCTATAAGGTTGACACCACAACAATTGGAAGAAAAGAGAGCAAAAGGGCTTTGTTACAGTTGTGATAGCAAATACACTAAAGGTCATAAGTGTGCTGAGAAGAAATTATTCTACATAGATTGTGAAGAGGAAGAAGAAAAGGAGCAAGAAAGGTCAAAAGAAGAGGATATACTCCAAGAACAAAGCCTAGATGAAGAACAAATAAATCCGACCATATCTTGTAATGCATTGGTGGGAATTACCACTCCTCAAACCATCAAGATAGAAGGACAAATCAAGAAGAAAAAGGTAATAGTGTCGATTGATTCCGGAAGCACCCACAATTTTATTCATTGTAAGGTAGGAAAAGAATTGAATTGCTTCCTATATCCAACACCAGAGTGTCAAGTGATGATTGCAAATGGAGGAACAATAAATTGCTCTAGAAAGTGCCATAATATCAAGCTATCCATGGGAGAATATGTATTGACTAGCCCAATTCTTTCCATTCCAATGGGAGGTGTTGATGTTGTACTAGGAGTCCAATGGCTACAATCCTTGGGTACAATAGCTTTTAATTTTCAAGAACTTTTCATCAAATTTTCTAAGGAAGGAAAGGAAGTTGAATTAAGGGGTATTGCAGGGAAACCAAGAAAGATAATCAGCTCTAATGGTATGACAAAGCTTCTAAAAAAGGAGCAAAGAGGTGTAATTGCACAATTATGTTCGCTAGATGTTTCCACATCGGAATCATCTATTTCTCCAGATCTCCAAAAAGTCCTGGACAGTCATTCCAAGTTATTTGAGACTCCCAAAGGTCTCCCACCTATGCGTGATCATGATCATGCTATTCATCTAATTCCAGGAAGTGTTCCTCCAAACATCAGGCCGTACAGATATCCCTATGTCCAAAAGAGTGAAATTGAACGTATGGTCGCAGAAATGCTAGAGGCTGGTATAATTCAACCAAGTCAAAGTTCTTTCTCTGCTCCAACAGTATTGGTGCACAAGAAGGATGGATCATGGCGCATGTGTCCAGATTATAGGGAGCTCAACAAGCTCACTATTAAAGATAAGTTCCCCATTCCTGTCATTGATGAATTACTGGATGAATTGCATGGATCAATTTACTTCACCAAGTTGGATCTTCGTTCAGGATATCATCAAATCAGAATGAATATTGAAGACATTCTGAAAACAGCATTTAGAACTCATGAGGGTCATTATGAATTTTTGGTCATGCCTTTTGGCTTTACCAATGCACCTTCAAAATTTCAAGGTTTGATGAATTCAATTTTCAAACCATTCCTTAGAAAATTTGTGTTAGTATTTTTTGATGATATACTAATCTACAACAAGTCTTGGAAGGATCATGTTGAACATGTTGACAGGGTGCTACAACTATTGGAGGAGAAACAATTATATGCAAAAAGATCCAAATGTTTCTTTGGAGTCCAGGAGGTGGAATATCTAGGTCATATTGTATCTCATGGAGTTAAGGTAGACCCTAGCAAAATTAAAGCCATTAAGGAATGGAAAATCCCCACATCCATAAAGCATCTGCGAGGATTTCTCGCGGTGACAGGGTATTATCGCAAGTTTGTTAAGAATTATGGGAGAATAGCAGCACCTCTAACAACATTATTGAAGAAAGATGCATTTTTATGGACTCCGAAAGCAACAAAGGCCTTTGAACATCTTAAAGAGGCAATGTGCCAAGCACCGGTCTTAGCTACATCGAACTTCACAAAAACCTTTATTGTGGAATGTGATGCTTCAGGAAATGGAATTGGTGTTGTTCTAATGCAAGATGAAAGACCCATTGCTTTTGAAAGTCGTCCAATCAAGGGAAAGTTTTTAAGCAAAGCTATTTATGAGAAGGAAATGTTGGCAATAATCCATGCACTTAAGAAATGGTGACCCTACCTAATGGGAAGACACTTCAAGGTGAAAACAGATCATGATAGCCTTAAATACTTTTTAGAACAAATATTATCCTCTGAAGAGCAACAAAAGTGGGTCACAAAGATGTTGGGTTATGACTTTGAAATCATCTACAAAAAAGGGAAGCAAAATATGGTGGCAGATGCACTCTCAAGAAAGGATGAGGATGTGGAAGCATTGTTGTGCGCCATTTCTATTATCCAACTAGATTGGATAAATGAAGCAAGGGAGGAATGGAAGAATGACGAAGAAGTGTGGGCACTTATTCGAAAGTTACAACAAGATTCCAGTACGTCTGATACATTTAGCTGGAAAAATGATTCGTTATGGTACAAAGATCGCTTATACCTCTATAAGAATTCCCAGCTAAAACAAAAGATTCTTATGGAATTGCACACTTCTCCCTTAGGAGGGCACTCAGGATTTCTAAAAACTTACCACAGGGTTAAGAAGGAATTTTTTTGGGATGGCCTTAAATCAGATATTCAAAAGTTTGTGTCGGAATGTTTGGTTTGCCAACAAAATAAAGTTGAAACAATTAAGACACCGGGTCTATTACAACCTTTATCCATTCCAAGCCAACGTTGGGAGGAGGTTTCAATGGATTTTATCACAGGTTTACCCAAGTCTGAGGGAAAGAGTGTCATCATGGTGGTAGTTGACAGACTTACCAAGTATGCACACTTTTGTGCATTATCACATCCATTTAAAGTCAGTACAGTTTCTTCTGCATTTATGGAAACAATTCAAAAGCTACATGGAAACCCAAAGATTATTGTAAGTGACATAGATCCCATTTTCACTGGAAATTTTTGGACAGAATTATTTTCTTGTCTTGTGTTGTGGTCACCAACAACCCCCCTCTTTGTTTAGTATTAGCAATAACATCAAGCAAAGGGGGACCCTTAACAAAAAATCCCAAAAATATTTTTATCCAAATTTTTGTGTTTAACTCCCTAAAAGCTATATCGCATCGCAGAGAGAGAGTGAAGAGTTTTCCTATGCGCGTAAACAAGATGCAAAGAAGCGATGCGAAATTCATCGCATCGCATATTTTGAAAGCGCCCTTAAAAGAAAATAAAAAGGAATCGCCGACGGCCGATATGCGACGTCGCATATCGCAAACGTCACAAAAGCAGCACACAACGAGCAAATGAAAATTGCGATATTGCGATTTGCGATCTGCGATCCTACAAACGGTGATTTTGCGATTTGCGATCTGCGACGAATGAGACTATTAATTGCTGCGATACGAATCGCAGAAACCACTCATCGCAAAGTTTCTTTGGCATGATCTGTAAACCCAAAATCGAGCGCGCACCTTAAGGGAAATTAATGATTACACGCCTGAGTATCCAAATATGATCGTGTTGCGTTTTTCGAAGAGTCAAGTCATTATGAGTGTCATGATTATGCATTCATTAGAGTTTAAAGATTTCATGTCAATATTTTCGTCATGTCTCTTTTCCTTTGCGTAAACTGTAAGGCAGCAACTAATATAAATCTATATGCAGGAAACATCCAAGGAAAAGGGGAAAGCGCCAATACTTGAAGAACAGAGAGGAGATGCCTTCGCAAATGAATGCCGCATGCAGCAGAGCCGCGGATTCCAGAGTATCACTCCACAGATACTGATGAAAATAGACTATCCAAGACTCAGAGTCAAAGGCGCACAAAAGCAGCATGTTTGCAAAAGATCCTGAAGCTCAGATTGGATAAAGCAAAAAGAAAAACGCTGAAAAGGGATGATGCTTCAGAAAAGCCTGGAACAAAGAATGGAAGCAATTTTCAATACGTAAGATTGTTCAGGCAACGAAATCCCTAACTCATTGAGTCATTCACACGGCCGGAAACCGAAATAGCAACAGTACAATCAGTTTGAAAGAAATTTGGGTTATACTAAGTATACACACAGCAAAAAACACCCAGCCAAAGGAAGATTTTCAAAAATATCTTCTAGTTTGTCAGAAAGAGGTGCCAGCTTTTGTTATTTCTACTTTCATCACCCGAGCAAAAGGAAAAGACAACCAGCCGACTCTTTCCAGGCGAACCTCACATTGCTTACAGCACTAAGGAGCAGATACAGAAACGGTTAGAAATTAGATTCAATTTTTAGAAATAAATTTGCTTTAGTAAAAGGGCGGTCATTTTAAGCCGTTCCCTAAATTTGTGTAATTAAGATTAGTTAGTTAGTAGTATTTAACCCTTCTCATGGCATTTGGAGAGGGGTCTAGAAATTTGTCAAAAAACTTGTCCTCAGAACATGCACTTTTGCACCCTCGAAGGGGGTTTTTGATGAATGGATGGATCGAGATTTATTTATGTTTACATTTTAATGTCTACTACTGATGTTGCACTTTTGTACTCTTAGTAGATGTTAGAAGTAAGTAGAGATAAATCGTTATTGCTTGAAGTTTGTGAGTGAAATCAGTCATAAATGGTACTTTTATCTCTTGATTAATTTCTGCTCATATTCTTAGAGTGATATACAGCTGATTTGTTTATATGTTAATGTATGAATGTCTGGATTACCATTTGGCACTTTTGTACGGTGGAATCATTTGTTTGTGCTTGACATATGAATAACCGATTATGCGATATGCTGTTCACAACTGTTTTGCCTAACTTCTTATGCAGAATGGTTCATCTTAATTGATTTATATTCTTATGATAGCTGAATGATCTTTATTACCAGTTGTTGTATGAAATATTTTTAGATCGCATAATGAAAGAATTTTACCCCGGGTTAGTATAGATTAGATGTGCTGTTTTTGTTAGATTACAGTAGCATAGAGTCAGTTTAGAGTCTAGAATTAAATTAGTTTAAAATTACCTTTAGATTAGTATCTTCAAAATCTACACACACACACACATCTTTTAGAATGGGAAGCTGGTCCCATTATCCCCAGTCGGACCTGCTACACCAAACGGGCAAGGAGCCGCCAACCAGGTTCCCGACCGGGTGGGTATCCCCTTTGTTTTTGACCCGATTTCGAGGCCCTCAACATATTTGGTGCTAGAAGGAGGGCACGAACTATGAATGGCAACTAAGTCAAAATCTAAATGCCATTCTGAGAGTAAATCACCCTCATCAACTCCCCCGACTTCTCCACTACGGTTAAACCCGGAGTTAGAAGTCGCTCGAGTATCCACCGCTGCCACCTACTCCAATATATCAAACCAACTCATTATTGAACCCCCTGAAATTCAAACTTTGATTCGTAAACTCCAGGGATTCTCTATTTTTTCTCATAGGTCTGATAAATCTAACAGCAGCGTGACTTCGCAGTAAAATCCTGCTCATCCTCTGACCAAATTGAAGAGTGAGAAATTTGGTATTCAACCAAGTGAACTCCCTCTCCGTACTAGGAAAAGAGCAAGGAAAGCACCACCAGAGTCTGACCGTGAGACTCTTTCATCCACTTCGTCCATTTCAACACCCTCACCGCAAAGTCAACCACCCACATCCTCATCCCAAATCACTCATCCATCTTCCACACTTCCTCTTAAATCATCAAAGATCATAATACCTTCATCTTCTCAGCATCAGGGACCATCTTCTGCACTCTCATTAACTAGCGGCTCAACGATGGCCCAGTCTCCATGGAACAATCCTGGGGCGGTCTTAATGCCTCCACCCCTGAGCCCAATACCGGCCCATCCTGAGAAGTGGCTACCTAAATTCAATCCAGAAACAGGCATGCTAGCTGAAGAGCATATCAATAATTTCATGCTTTCTGTTAATCTCAACGGAGTTACCAACGAAGATGTTGTCGTCCGACCTTTTCCTTACACAATGCAAGGAACAGCCGGGTCATGGTACTTTTCGTTACCTTCCGGGTCCATCACAAGTTGGGACATTTTTCAAAGTCAATTCCTCACCAATTTTGGCGATGACAGATCAACAGCGACATTGATCAATGACCTATCTAATCTTAAAGCTGAGGCTAGAGAACCCATTAAAGATTTCAATTTACGGTTCAACAAGATCCTCAAAAAGATTCCCGTTGCTTCTCAACCCAGCGAGGAAGTAAGATGTGAATGGTACATCACGGCCTTACCATCTAACTTGGCTATCTTCGTAGATAGGGCAAACAAGACGACCTTAGTTGAAAACTTAACTGAGGCGTTAGCAGTAGAAAAACGCGTAGTTGCCCTAGAAAAGAGATCTGCAATAGAAGAACGCAAATCTAAGAAGATCTCTTTTAAAGAAGACACCAAGAAGAAGCAAATGAAAGATCCTTTCGATATGGAAGGATTACAAAAGGTGTTAAAGGCCATGTCCAACGAGATGATTGATATAAGAAAACAAGTAGCAGAAAATTCTTCAAAAAATCCCTACAGATCTTTTAAAAGAAACCTTCCCATGGAGGTGAAACCACCCAATGCTGTCTCAAACGTCGAATCTGAAGAAGAAGAAGAAGAAGAGAATACCACTGAAGGGCAGACCGATGATGAAGAAGTTGTGGAACTACAAGGAATGTGGGATTTCATACTCCCACAAGAAGAGGATCAAGAAGCATTTCCGGTTAGCACACGAAGCAAAAATCAACTTGATCCTCCCCAAACTACCCCTAAACAGAAGGGCGCAAGCCCTGCAACAAAAGATAAGGTCGCAACAAAGAAAACAACCGCTAGGGCGACCCAATTTAGCCCAGTCCAATCAGATCAAGCACCTCCATCAAGAACACTGATAGTGTCGGATGAAATGGAGTATAACATTATCGATGACATGAAAAAGACTAGGGCTAATATCACTCTGTACGAATTGAGCAAATTGAAACATCAACAGAAAATAATGATGAAAGAATTACATGTCGTGCCTACTACATCTTTACCTACAGCTGTAGCTTCCCACAACATGGGAAGACCTCCAACCAACATGATCAATAAGATTGATCCGAATGACATTGCCTTGATTGGAGGAAGGTCAAGATCCCATACTCCTCCTTTTCTCCTCACTTATGAAATTTTCAATAAAAACGTGCACAATTGCCTGATTGATTCTGGTGCTTCAACGAATATTCTACCCAGATCAATATGTGCCAAATTGAATGTTCAACCTCAGAAATCTGCAGTGCGCATAGTTCAACTTGATCGATCTCAAGTCGAAGTGATTGGTGAACTTAACCAGGTGACCATAAGATTGTCGTCTAACCCGAAAGTATGTCAGGTTATCGACATTCTAGTAGCTGATATCCCTGAATTCTATGGTTTAATTCTTAGCAGGGATTGGTCCGAAAAACTCCACGGATATTTCTCAACCGACTGGTCGCACATGTGGTTACCCTACAACGGCAAACCCAATCAAATAAAGGTTGAACGAGAATTGCACCAAAAGTACATAGTGACAGAATTGGAAGGAGAGAACGAAGCAATAGCATACAACAGCAGTATCATAGGCAATTACTCGGTAGATTCTTTCCTCGGCAATTTCAATGCTCACACTTCACCTTACTTAGAAAATTCAGTTGTGTCCCAAGTTGAAAATTTTTCCCAAACTGATGATTCAAAGTGTTTTAATTTTTTAGATAATTCTGTAAATACATCTTTATTTTGGAAATTATATTTTGATGGCTCTAAATCTAACGAGGGAGCAGGAGCAGGATGCGTTCTGGTTAACCCAGATGGGAACAAGACCATGCTTACATGCAGACTTGAGTTCGATTGCACAAACAATACAGCAGAATACGAAGCCTTGGTGCAAGGCCTATACAAAGCAATCGGCTTCAATGTTAAGTATCTTCAAGTCTTTGGAGATTCCGAAATTATCGTCAAACGGGTATGTAACACCATACATTGCCTGTCAAGTCATTTAAAGCAGTATCAATCTTTAGTACAAGATCTGACTTCACATTTCATAGCATTCAATATTTCGTCAATCCCAAGACTCCAAAATGCGAGCGCAGACCTGTTAGCTAACGTAGCCTCTAGACTGATTCCCTCCGAAGATTTTAGTCCCGATAGGTTTTCAATAGAATTAATCTTTAAACCATCCATCCCTGACAACATCACCAACTGGAGAGTATTCAATGACGATCCAGACATTGTAAATTTCCTCACTTCTGAAGGATCCTACTCAAATCAAATAATTGACGAAGACCATCATGATCACCAAATTCAGCAAAATAGCACTGATAACGCTATACCTAAATCGGTGGTTAAGTTAGAAGATTTATATGATTTGAAAAGTCTATTTAAAAGGTCTGCCAATTCTAAACTCTACAGTTCAACTCTGAACTATGAATTAGTGAACCTAGGAACCGATCAAAAGCCGCAAAACGTTAATCTAGGCCACGGCCTAGCCCCTGAAGAAAAATCAGCATATATCTGTCTTCTGAGACAATTCAAAAACGTTTTTGTGTGGAATTACGATGAGCTGAAAACATACAACACTTCTATCATTCAACACACTATCCCTATGATTGACAATGAAAAACCTGTCCAGCAGAAGCTCAGAAAAATCCACCCCAACTTAGAAAATCAGATAAAGACTGAGCTAAATAAATTGTTGAGAGCCAGAATAATTTTCCCCGTCAGACACTCCAAATGGGTATCCAATATGGTGCCTGTTAGGAAGAAAAACGGAGATATTAGAATCTGTATTGATTTCCGGAATCTCAACAAAGCCTGTCAGAAAGACAATTTTCCCCTCCCACCTATGGAGCAAATACTACAGGCAGTAGCGGGCTCAGAATTAATGTCTTTCCTGGATGGATTTTCAGGATACAATCAAGTGCTGGTACATCCCGATGATCAGTTAAAAACCACATTCCGAACCAAATGGGGCACATACGCATATCGGAAGATGCCATTTGTTCTGATCAATGCCGGCGCTACCTTTCAGAGAGCCATGGACATCACGTTTAAAGGTTTGGTCAATAAATCGGTAGTGATTTACCTGGATGATATAACAGTGTACTCCAAGAAGCGAAGCGACCATCTCAAAGACTTGAAACAAATCTTTCAAAGATGTTTAAGGTATGGAATTTCACTTAACCCAAAGAAATCTTTTTTCGCATTAAGTGAAGGGAAATTGCTCGGATTCATAGTGTCGAAATCTGGTATTCACATTGAACCTGACAGAATCAAAGAAATTTCCGAAATATCCATACCCCATAACAAAAAGGCCATGCAATCTTTCCTTGGACAAATCAATTTTGTAAAAAGATTTGTCCCCGATTTTTCACGTATTATTTCTCCTTTACAAAATATGATAAAAAAGAATTCAAATTTTAAATGGGGCATAGATGAGCACGAAGCATTCAACTTGATCAAACAAGCTATCATCAACGCTCCATCTTTAGCTACCCCAAATTTTTCAGAATCTTTCATCTTATACACTTTTGCCTCAGAGAAATCTTATGCCGTGATTTTGACTCAAGTAAATCAAGAGAAGGCGGAAGCTCCAATCGCATTCTTTAGCTTGAACTTACAAGGTGCTGAACTCAATTACTCAGACGTGGAGAAACAAGCTTATGCTATTTTCAAAGCGATCAAATATTTCAGACCTTTCTTACTTAAATCCCATACCAAAGTCGTAGTACCGTTTCCAGCGGTAAGAAACCTTTTGGTACAGAAGGATGTGGGCGAAAAGAGAGCAAATTGGATCACCCCTCTACAAGAATACGATCTTGAGATCAAACCAGCAAACATCGTAAGGGGTCAAGGCTTTTGCAAGATGTTAGCTGGAGCATCGCAAATTCCTGAGAACTCATCTGAAGAGGTACACACGTATGAGGTAAGCCTAAACGACGCGGAATCATTATATGCGGACACCATTTATTATCTTAAGAACGGGTATGCTCCATCGCACTTGGATCACACCAAGAAAAGAGCTCTAAGATTGGAAGCTAAACAATACCAGCTCATAAATGATGTTCTGTTTAAAAGGAATTATGATTCTGTACTTCTTAGGTGTCTTGAGAAAACTGAAGCTGAAAAGGTTTTGCAGGAACTCCATGATGGACCAGCAGGTGGACACTATGCTGGAAAGACTACTGCGCATAAGATCTTATGTGCAGGATATTATTGGCCCACGTTGTTCAAAGACTCATACAATTACGTAAGGAAATGCCAAATCTGCCAGACTGCTGCAGGGAAACAAAGGAAATCGTCCATGCCACTACAGCCGGTTAACATCGAGCAACCATTCAGCCAATGGGGCTTGGACATAATAGGTGAGATCGTTCCTCACTCTTCTAAGCAGCATAGGTATATCCTCACGGCAACAGATTATTTTACTAAATGGGTAGAAGCAGTTCCTCTCAAGACAGTTAATTCTGAAAACATTATTGAATTCATAGATCAATTTATCATCACTAGGTTTGGATTGCCAACGGCCTTAATGTTTGATAATGCATCATACTTTTCTGGAAATGCAATGACTGAGTTTGCATTAAAAAGAGGGTTCAAATTGAAATATTCTGCTAATTACTATCCGCAAGGTAATGGGTTGGCTGAATCAACAAACAAAAACCTAATCAGGATTATCAAAAGAACAGTCGACCAAAACCAAAAGAATTGGCACAAAGCGCTGGTAAATGCTTTATGGGCAGATAGAATCACGAAGAAAGCTTCAATTGGCACTTCTCCCTTTAATTTAGTTTATGGGAAAGAAGTGGTTCTTCCAACTCACTTAGTCATTCCCTCTTTGTCTTTAGTACAACACATCGATGAAGTATCTACTTCCTCTTTGCAATTAAGACAAATGGAGATAATCAAACTAGAAGAACGCCGAGAACAAGCTAAGAAAACCCATGCTCACCACCAAGCGCTAATAAAATCCTCTTTTGACTCAGCCATCATAACCAGAAAGAACTTTCAGATGGGAGATTTAGTTTTGAAATGGGATAAGGCTCATGAAGAAAAGGGCAAACATACGAAATTTCAGAAGCTGTGGCTTGGTCCTTTTCAGATTGTAGAAGTCATAGGCCCATTGACGTTTATGTTGCAGGATTTGGCAGGTAGAAGATATTCTTTGCCTGTGAATGGACAGATTCTTAAAATGTATTTTCCATAGAAGATCACTCTTCTATTTTTTGTAGGATAGTTTTAGTTTCTTTTATTTTGTTTTTTTTTCTTCTTTCTTATAAATAAAACCAGTTGTAAATGATCATTGAATAAGATTCATGAAAGAGCACACTAACTCTCTATCAGATTTTGATTTCACTTGTACAAATAGCAAAACTTTTCGAAAAATCTGATTTTTATTATTGACAAATAGAGTTAACTTTAGCCTGAATAATGATATTAGTTTCAACCTTTCAAAAGACTTTGATGAAAGCAACCTTTGGTAAAAAATTGTTTTGTCCCAGCACAATGAAAGGTATCATCAATAATAAAATAAATATTCTCTGCAAAGCTGTTATTTTCAAAACTCTATTATTGTCGTCCAGAGCTTTCTTAAGGAAAAACAATGACTTCCTCCCTGCTAAAGGAAACCGCAGCATTCAGAGAAACAATCCGAGAAAACACTATATCTCAAAGAATAAGAGGTCTCATCACGAGCCGGTTTATCATGATCACAGATATTATAACTTGCTGACTTTGCCAATACTGTCTATCAAAACAAGGCAACGACTCAAGATTGTTGCAATCAAAAGACAAGGGGTCTCATCACGAGCCAGCTTGTTCAGCAAAAGTGTAAATCAAGTGAATGACTATGTCATAAATTGGCCACGAAACCAAGACATTGTTCTTTAGAGAATAAAAAAGGAAAAAGTGTCAAAAAGGATTTTTCTCTGAAGTGTTGTAAATAACCTCAAGCAGGAAAAAGGATCATTGCTGGATAACACGGTAACCCTGTCGAGGCTATGGACGCTTGCGGGCAGCAGAGGTTCTACCTACGACAAATGAGCATAGTTTAAAGCCAGTACGCAGAGAAGACCTTATTTTATCTTTAAAAAAAGGACCAAGTAATGTCTGGTATGAATGCAAGAACTAAGCCTAAAGGAAGCAGACAATTGGAATAAAAGAAGGGTTGAAACAAAGTATCATTGATAGGATGAGGGGTAATCTACTCTATCTGTCCATAACAAAATTTAGACATATGAAAATTTTTCTGTTTCGGAAGTGGAAATGTCAATAGAAAAGCAGAGATAACTGGTTCTTCACAGTGAATCGCCATTGTTGTGGTCACCAACAACCCCCCTCTTTGTTTATTATTAGCAATAATATCAAGCAAAGGGGGACCCTTAACAAAAAATCCCAAAAACATTTTTATCCAAATTTTTGTGTTTAACTCCCTAAAAGCTATATCGCATCGCAGAGAGAGAGTGAAGAGTTTTCCTATGCGTGTAAACAAGCTGCAAAGAAGCGATGCGAAATTCATTGCATCGCATATTTTGAAAGTGCCCTTAAAAGAAAATAAAAAGGAATCGCCGACGGCCGATATGCGACGTCGCATATCGCAAACGTCGCAAAAGCAGCACACAACGAGCAAATGAAAATTGCGATTTGCGATCTGCGATCCTACAAACGGCGATTTTGCGATTTACGATCTGCGACGAATGACACTATTAATTGTTGTGATACGAATCGCAGAAACCACTCATCGCAAAGTTTCTTCGGCATGATCTGTAAACCCAAAATCGAGCGCGCACCTTAAGGGAAATTAATGATTACACGCCTGAGTATCCAAAGATGATCGTGTTGAGTTTTTCGAAGAGTCAAGTCATTATGAGTGTCATGATTATGCATTCATTAGAGTTTAAAGCTTTCATGTCAATCTTTTCGTCATGTCTCTTTTCCTTTGCGTAAACTGTAAGGCAGCAACTAATATAAATCTATATACAGGAAACATCCAAGGAAAAAGGGGAAAGCGCCAATACTTGAAGAACAGAGAGGAGATGCCTTCACAAATGAATGCCGCATGCAGCATAGCCATGGATTCCAGAGTATCACTCCAAAGATACTGATGAAAATAGACTATCCAAGACTCAGAGTCAAAGGCGCACAAAAGCAGCATGTTTGCAAAAGATCCTGAAGCTCAGATTGGATAAAGCAAAAAGAAAACGCTGAAAAGGGATGATTCTTCAGAAAAGCCTGGAACAAAGAATGGAAGAAATTTTCAATACGTAAGATTGTTCAGGCAACGAAATCCATAACTCATTGAGTCATTCACACGGCCGGAAACCGAAATAGCAACAGCACAATCAGTTTGAAAGAAATCTGGGTTATACTAAGTATACACACAGCAAAAAACACCCAGCCAGAGGAAGATTTTCAAAAATATCTTCTAGTTTGTCAGAAAGAGGTGCCAGCTTTTGTTATTTCTACTTTCATCGCCCGAGCAAAAGGAAAAGACAACCAGCCGACTCTTTCCAGGCGAACCTCACATTTCTTACAGCACTAAGGAGCAGATACAGAAACGGTTAGAAATTAGATTCAATTTTTAGAAATAAATTTGCTTTAGTAAAAGGGCGGTCATTTTAAGTTGTTCCCTAAATTTTTGTAATTAAGATTAGTTAGTTAGTAGTATTTAACCCTTCTCATGGCATTTGGAGAGGGGTCCGGAAATTTGTCAAAAAACTTGTCCTCAGAACATGCACTTTTGCACCCTCGGAGGGGGTTTTTGATGAATGGATGGATCGAGATTTATTTATGTTTACATTTTAATGTCTGCTACTGATGTTGCACTTCTGTACTCTTAGTAGATGTTGGAAGTAAGTAGAGATAAATCGTTATTGCTTGAAGTTTGTGAGTGAAATCAGTCATAAATGGTACTTTTATCTCTTGATTAATTTCTGCTCATATTCTTAGAGTGATATACAGCTGATTTGTTTATATGTTAATGTATGAATGTCTGGATTACCATTTGGCACTTTTGTACGGTGGAATCATTTGTTTGTGCTTGACATATGAATAACCGATTATGCGATATGTTGTTCACAACTGTTTTGCCTAACTTCTTATGCAGAATGGTTCATCTTAATTGATTTATATTCTTATGATAGATGAATGATCTTTATTACCAGTTGTTGTATGAAATCTTTTTAGATCGCATAATGAAAGAATTTTACCCCGGGTTAGTATAGATTAGATGTGTTGTTTTTGTTAGATTACAGTAGCATAGAGTCAGTTTAGAGTCTAGAATTAAATTAGTTTAAAATTACCTTTAGATTAGTATCTTCAAAATCTACACACACACACACACATCTTTTAGATTGGGAAGCTGGTCCCATTATCCCCAATCAGACCCGCTACACCAAATGGGCAAGGAGCTGCCAACCAGGTTCCCGACCGGGTGGGTATCCCCCTTGTTGTTGACCCGATTTCGGGGCCCTCAACATCTTGGTACTCAATTAGCTCATAGCTCATCTTATCATCCTCAATCTGATGGGAAAACTGAGATAGTAAGCAAATGTTTGGAAGGATATCTTCGTTGCTTTGTATCTGATAAACAGACACAATGGGTCAAATGGTTGCCTCTAGCTGAATGGTGGTATAACACTTCCTTCCATACAGCAACAAAAATGACCCCATTTATGGCACTTTATGGGTATCAACCACCATCCATCATGTCATATTTAAGAGAAAATTCTAAGGTTCAGGCAGTGGAACATCACATTGAACATCAACAACCAATCCTCCAACTCTTAAAGGATAACCTCGTGTTGGCACAGAATAGAATGAAACAACAGGCTGATCAACATCACAGTGAAAGAAGTTTTGATGTAGGTGATTGGGTATTCCTACGGCTACAACCATATAAGCAAATGTCCCTCAAGCAAGCTAAGAAGGATTATAAATTATTACCAACGTATTATGGTCCGTATAAGGTGTTGCAAAAGATTGGTACTATGGCATACAAATTGGAGCTTCCTGCAGCTTCTCGATTGCACCCAATTTTCCATGTTTCATGTTTAAAGAAGGTTATAGGCGACAAGCTCCCAATTCAAACAATATTGCCAGAACTTGACGAAGAAGGAAAAATTATATTGGAACCGGAAGCAGTCACAGAAACAAGAACTTGACAGCTACGAAATCGATCAATTTCAGAGTATCTTATCAAGTGGAAGAACTTATCCGCTGAATATTCCACATGGGAGGATGAAAATTTTATGCAGAAGTATCCAGAACTACTCAAGCGTTGAGGACAACACTTTTTTGAAGGAGAGGGGCATGTTGGGTCCCTATAATACTAGTGATTATCCCATTACTATTGTAGTTATACCCCTTATTAATATTGTTGTGCCCCTATTGCCCCCATATTGTTATTACTGTGCCCCATAGAATTCCTCTATTGTTATTTTTATGGCTTTATATTATTATTGTTAGGTCGGCTAGATTATATTGTGACTCCTTAGACTCCTATATATAGAAAGGAGGTTTTGTCATTGAATCATCCAAGAATTGTTCATTTATGTAATGTAAAGGAGGTTGCCCCCTCGAAGAGGCTGAATTCTAAAGCGTTGATCTATCTTTTCTATCTTTTCTTGAGTTGGTTTCATAACAAGAATTCTCATGTTACTTCATGGATCAATAAGTCTTTTTACCCTTGTTTTATTGTTCCTATGTTTATTTATCATCTATATACCATGTTCTAATTGTAGGAAAAAAGAATAACCCAGAATTTACTTGACTGTACTCTGTGTTCAATTCCTGTTAATTTTCATGTTTTCTACAGGACTAGCATAGGCAAGAATTCTTGACTGCTCTTGTCTCCCTAGTTCTTTCACTCTAAATATCATCAACAAATTCTTAACTGCTCCTTGGTAATGTTTATTCAATTTCCCTTTGTTAGCATAATGAAAGATTCTTGATTGCCTTTCATTCCCTGACTTCATTTCATCTTATTCCAGCTTGAAAATTGTTTTGTGTTTAATTATCTTGCTCTGTAGTCCTCCTTTTGCCTAAGAAACCATACTAGAGGTTCATTTTCAACCGACTCCATTAACCCAATGGTCTGAACTTCTCTTATCTTACAGCCCTATTTTACTGAATGTCACCTTCCAAACACCAAAAAAATACTTGTGCTTCATAACTAGCCTAACATATAACAAAACAAATCTAAATCATAAAGAGAGAGCCCTCTCTGGTTGCAGATTGGCTAGAATCTGTAGCTAAAAGACTGGTTAGTGGTTACCTCAGCCGTATTCCCTTTTCTCGAGATCTTTTGGGGAATAACCTGAGTGATAACATAGACCTTATTTCAAAAATTATAAGGAATTTCCATTTAGAAGAAAGGCCTCAACAATCTGAGTTATTTGAAGGTAATGTATCAGTATCATCAAATTTCCAGACTTCTCGTATTTTGACTCATTCCCAAAGTGAGAAACTTAGGGTTAACCATTTGAGTTTCCCTTGCCTTCCCATCGAAGAAAGACAAATAAATCTAAATCGCAATTATCTACTAGTAATATTTTATCTTCTTCTCCACCACAAACACCTTTATTTCATCCGCCATCATCAACTTCCTCTCATCTAATCAATCCTTCCACTCATACCCCTCATCTTCAATCAACCGATGCTAGTTTGACCAACACTAACATAGTGGCTACTTCTTCCTCACAGTCAAACTCTTCTATTATTACAGTTTCTTCTACCCAAATTCCCGAAATGGCTAACAGAACTTGGACCAATTCAGGTGCAGTCAACATTCTTGCACCCTTTCATCCTTTATCCAAACATCCAGAGAGATGGTTACCCAAGTTTAATCATGATGAATGGATTCCAACTAAAGAACATTTACATAATAACATGTTGGCCATTAACCTTAATGGGGTTTCAAAAGAAGATTGTGTATGTAGAATTTTTCCCTATACTTTTGTAGGATCAGCAGGATCCTGGTACTTTTCTTTACCATCAGGTTCAATTAATAATTGGAATACATTTCAAGAGAAATTTCTGACCAATTTTGGTGATGATCATACAACAACTACTTTAATTAATGATCTTTCCAATCTTAAAACAAATCAAGGTGAAAGAATCAAGGATTTTAATTCTAGGTTCAATAAATTTCTTAATAAGATTCCAGAAACTTCACAACCTGGTGAAGATGTACAAATAGAATGGTATATCTCTACACTTCCCTCTAATATTGTGATATTCATAGATAGAGCTAGTAAAATCACTTTAAGTGACAACATGAAAGAATCTTTATCTGTCGAAAAGAGAATTTTAGCTTTAGAGAAGAAAACCATTCTTGAAGAGAGAAAGTCAAAGAAAGTGACTTTCAAGGAAGAAACCAAAAAGAAGCCATCTAAGGACCCTTTCGATTTAGAAGGATTACAAAAATTCCTCAAAACAATGTCAAATGAAATGGTCAAGATTAAGAAACAGGTATCAGATTCTTCAAAAAGACCATTCAGACCTTTCAAGAAAGCTTAGCCTTCATCATCTCAACCACCCAATATTATATCTAATGTTGAATCAGATCAAGAGGAAGACGAAGAGTCAGCCTTATCTGTGGAAGAATCCAAAGAGGAAGAGTTGGTGGAAGCACATGGATTATGGGATTTTATTCTTACTACATCAGAAAACGAAGAAGGAGAAGCTCTACCAGTAGAGACTAGGAGTAAAAAATATGTTGATTCATCATCATCCAATCAGAAACAAAGATCAACTACTCCTGTCAATAAAGATAAAAGCGTAACCAAAAAATCTCCTCCTAAAACTTCTGAATCCATTCCATCCTCTTAAAGTTCCCCTTCTGCATCTAGAACTCTTGTTATTTCTGATAAAGATATAGAGTATAACATTGTGAAAGATATGAATAAAGTTAAAAATAATATTTCCATGTATGAGGTCAGCAAGCTCAAGCAACAACCAAAATTATTGCTGAAAGAATTAAATGTTGTTCCTACATCTCCTTTGCTAACTGCAAAATTCTCACTTGGAAAAGGACATCCTCCAAGTGATTCCCTAGACAAAATTGATTCTTCCCATGCAATCTTAATTGGAGACAGGTCCAACTCCCAAACTCCACCTTTTCTTCTAACCTTTGAGATTTTTAATAAAATGTTCACAATTTTCTGATAGACTCAGGTGATTCTTCAAATATCATGCCATATTAAGTTTGTCTCAGGCTGAACATAACACCTAAGAATTCTATCGTCCAAATTGTGAAATTAGACATAAGAAAGGTTAAGGTGTTGGGATAATTAAACTTTGTTTTAATAAGGTTATCATCAAATTCAAAGGTATGTCAAATTATCGATATTCCTTAATTTTATGGTCATATTTTAAGAAAAGAATGGTATGAGAAATTCTATGGTTATTTCGCCACAGATTGGTCACACATATGCCTTCCTTACAATGGGAAACCAAATCAAATTCGGTTGGATAGAGAAAAGTATCAGAAATACTCAGTTATTGATTTGGATGAAGAAAATGAGCCTGTGGTTTTAACAAACAACATCCTTGGGAATTATTCTTTGGAAGTTTTACACCTCAAAGGTCTCCTTTCTTAGCAAATTTTGTTTCATCTCAAGTTGAAAATTATTTACAAACAAATTTTACTAAATGTATTAATGTTGTAGATACACCTGTAATTAAGCATGATTCTTTATTTTGGAAACTTTATTTTGATGGTTCTAAATCTAATGACGATGCAGGGACTGGATGTATATTGGTAAGACCTAATGGTGAAAAAACTATGCTAACATGTAGATTAGATTTTGAATGTACTAATAACATAGCAAAATATGAAGCATTAGTACAAGGATTGCATAAAGCTATAAGTCTTGATGTTGAGTACTTTCAAGTCTTTGGTGATTCTGAAATTGTTATAAAACAAGTTAGAAACAATATTCATTGTGTTTCTAATCATCTTATACATTATCAGTCCTTAATTCAAAATATTAGCTCACATTTCATTGAATTTAATATTTCTACAATACCCAGGCTACAAAATGCCAATGCTGATCTTTTGGCCAACCTTTTATCTAAACTAATCCCGCCTAAGGATTTTAGTCTATATGAGTTTTCTATAGAGTTGATTTTTCTCCCTTCCATTCCAGACAATGTCACCAATTGGCGAGTATTCAATGATGATTAAGATATCCTTGATTTTTTAAAATCTGAAGAATCTTATTTTGACCAAGTAATTGGCGAGGATGAACATGATAGACAACTGAATAAATTGAATGAACAAAATGCCTTGCCAAAACCTATAGTTAAACTTGAGGATCTTTATGATTTAAAGGAAAAATTTAAAAAGGTCAGCAACTGCAAACTTCAAAGTTCAACTTTTAGATTTGAACTAGTTAACCTTGGATCTGATATTAAACCTCAAAATATTAACTTAGGTCTTGGGCTATCATCAAAAGAAATAAATGCATTTATTCATCTATTAAAAAGATATAAAAACATCTTTTCTTGGAATTATCAAGATCTCAAAACTTATGATACTTCTAACATTCAACACATTATCCCAATGATACCTAATTTCGAACCCATTCAATAAAAACTTAAAAAGATTCATCCAAATTTGGAAGCTCAAATCAAAAGTGAGTTAAATAAACTTTTAAAAGACAAAATTATATTTCCAGTAAGACATTCCAAATAGGTTTCTAATATTGTACCAGTTAGGAAAAATAATGGTGATATTCGTATTTGTATTGATTTTAGGAATTTAAATAAGGCATGTCAAAAAGATAATTTTCCCCTCCCACTAATGGAACAAGTCCTACAATCATTTGTTGATTCCTAACTAATGTCTTGTCTATATGGATTCTCAAGTTACAATCAAATCCTTGTTCCCCCAGAGGATAGATTAAAGACTACATTTAGAACAAAATGGGGAACATACACATATCAAAAAATGCCTTTCGGATTTATGAATGCAGGATCTATGTTCTAGAGAGAAATGGACATCACTTTCAAGGGTTTAATTAATAAAATTGTTGTGGTATATCTAGATGATATTACCATATATTCTAAGAAGATAATTAATCATTTGCATGATTTAAAGTAGATGTTTGAAAGATGAAAAAGGTATGGAATTTATCTAAACCCCAAGAAATCATTTTTTGCTCTTAGTGAAGGTAAACTCCTTGGTTTTATTGTATCCAAAAATGGAATTTGTATTGATCCAGAAAGAATTAAGACAATCTCAAAAATTTTGTTACCACATACCAAAAAATCAATGCAATCTTTTCTTAGCCAAATTAATTTTTTTAAGAGATTTGTCCCTGAATTTTCTGAAATTGATCTACCATTACAAACCATGATCAATAAAAATCCACTTTTCAAATGGGGAGATAATTAAAGAGAGGCATTTAAAGAAACCAAACAATATGTAGTTGATGCTCCCTCTCTATCAACTCCTAATTTTTCTGATCAATTCATTTTATATACTTTTTCCTCTGAATTATCATATGCAATAGTCTTAACACAACCAAACGAACATAAAATTGAAGCGCCTATTTCTTTCTTCAGTTCAAATTTTCAAGGAGCTGAATTAAGTTATTCTAGAATAGAAAAGAAAGTTTTTGTAGTTTACAAAGCCATCAAGTATTTTAGACCTTTTCTCTTTAAAAATCATATTAAAGTCGTTGTGCCTTTCTTAGCGGTTAGGCAATTACTCATTCAAAAAGAGTTAGGAGAAAAAAGGGCTAACTGGGTCACTGCCTTGCAAGAATATGACATAGAAATCAAACCCACTAAAATTGAAAGATGTCAAGACTTTTGCAAATTGATTACAGGAATGAATGATTCATCAATTGATGAAGCTACAGTTAATATTGATCAAGTCATAGAGGTACTTCTAGTGGACACTGAATCTCAATATGATGACTTAATATTTTATTTAAAAAATGGTTATGCTCCGTTTGAGCTTGATTTTAAAAGAAAGAGAGCCTTGAGATTAAAATCTAATCAATATCAACTCATCAATGATGTCTTTTTTAGAAACAATTATGATTCTATTTTGTTAAGATGTTTGGAGAAATCTGATGCCAAAAAAGTTATAGGAACTTCATGATGGGCCAGCCGATGGACATTACAGTGGAGATACAAATGCTCATGAAATCCTACATGCCAGATATTACTATCCAACTTTGTTCAAAGACACTCACATGTATGTGAGAAAATGAAAAATTTGTCAAACTACTTGAGGAAGACAGAAGAAATCATCTATGCCTTTGCAACTTGTTAACATCGAACAACCTTTCGAGCAATGGGGGTTGGATATAATAGGTGAGATCGTTCCTCATTCTTCCAAATAACATAAGTACATTTTGACTGCAACATATTACTTTACAAAATGGGTAGAGGAAATACCTCTGAAGCTAGCCAATTTTGAGAGAATTACTGAATTCATTGATCAATTTATCATTACCAGGTTTGGTATCCCTCATGCTCTTATTTTTGACAATGCTTCTTATTTTTTTGGGAATACAATGACTGAATTTTCTCTGAAAAGAGGATTTAAACTTAAGTATTCTGCAAATTACTACCCTCAGGGAAATGGCTTAGTAGAATCCACTAATAAAAATCTTATAAGAATTATCAAACAAACCATCAACCAAAATCAAAAGAATTGGCACAAGGATTTAACATTTGCTTTATGGGTTGATAGAATAACTGAGAAAACCTCAATAGGTACCTCTCCTTTTCATCTGGTATATGGAAAAGAAGCTATTTTGCCTCCCAATTTAGCTCTACCCTCATTGGCCCTAGTACAATTCATTGAAGAAAAGCCTTCTTCCGCTCTACAATTGTGAATGTCTCAAATCCTTAAATTGGAAGAAGAAAGAAATAAATCCAAACAGGTCCATGCCACCATCAATAATTGGTCAAAGCTTCATTTGATATAAATTTAGTCAAAGATAAAAAAATTTGAAATTGGAGACTTGGTTTTGAAATGGGATAAAGTGCATGAGGATAAAGAAAAACATACTAAATTTCAAAAACTCTGGCTTGGTCCCTTTCAGATTTTTGAGAAGATAGGTCCATCAACTTTTATCTTGTAGTATTTACAAGGGAGAAAGGAAACTCTTCCCGTTAATGGACTTATTCTCAAAAAAAAAATCTTGAAAATAACATTTGTTCTCTTGTAAAATATGTAAATAATCTTATATACAAAATGGCCATTCTAGTTTTATAGTGTTAAGTAGTATACTTTTGAAGTATACATTGGAAATTTCTCTTCATTATTAAGGTGTTAACTTTCTCAAGAAAGAATTCAGAAAGCAAAACTATAAATTGAAATCTAGTATTGTATCTATTTCAAAACTTTGAAATGTGATAACCGTTTAATTGTGAAATCTTTTGGCTTGGAACTCTTAAAAAATCTAGTTGTTTGTAAATTGGTTTTGAAAAGTTATTTTTATAAAAGTAGAAATTATTATGAAGCTTTAGCATATTTTACTTAAATAGTCATCCAAAAACTCTTGAGTAAATGAAACCTCCCCATCCATTAATTTTAATTTTTTTAGTGTGTAATTCAAAAATAAATAAATAAATAAAAAGTTTA
This sequence comes from Pinus tabuliformis, assembly GCA_031772625.1. NCBI lineage: Eukaryota > Viridiplantae > Streptophyta > Pinopsida > Pinales > Pinaceae > Pinus > Pinus tabuliformis. Next base: position 307,331,935 of record CM062807.1, read on the forward strand.
AATTTAAGAGGTCTGATCACGAGCTTGCTTATCATGATCATAGGAAACTAATGACATTGACATTATCACTATTGGCAACCAAACCAATATGATGTCTTATAGTCACAAAACTATAAGACAAGAGGTCTCATTACGAGTCGACTTGTTCAATTTTATTATAACTTGTGAATGCCATTATCATCACCTGGCCTCCAAGCTAGGATAATGAGTTTTAAGTAAAAAATTCAAAAAATTAAAAATTAAAAGAAGAAAAAGAGATTTATTACCTATAAAAATGCTATTAAGACATCGATGGGATTCTAGTTCATTTTTTATTAAATGGTAACCCTGTCGAGGCTATGAAGGCCTGCTGGCAGTAGCGACTCTACTAATGATGAATAATTTTATTCAATATGCTAAGCTTCTAATCGTTTTTACTTTACTTTTTCAACCTATTAATAACTGATTTGCGCAATGAAGATTTTCATCTATAACAAACCCTGAGAAGCTTTACAATAAAATATGTTGTTTCACTTCAAATTTATCTATATCGATTTAAATTTCAATCATTCTTAACTTTCTAAAAACATTTATTGATTAATATTAAGGTATTATTTATTATTATAGAGATTAACTATCGTCCAATGTGTCGCCAATTGTTGTGGTACTCAATAACCCCCATTATTCTTAGACTTAGAATAAGAAATAATGGGGACGCTTTAAATTTTTAGGAATAAATCCTTTCTTATTTTAATAAAATAAGACAAGTTTTATATTTTTCCCTTTTTTCCATAGTTCTTAGGAAATAAAATGAAAATCCAAGAAATCTCATTAAACTATATTTCCATCAAAAAACCATGAAAGACATCACCAAAATTTCTAAAGGTTGTTTTAGCAAATAAAATGAAATATCATAAAAGAACGGTCCCACCAAAAAACCACACATGAAGTGCTAATCGACTTATCAGCATCAAAAATTCCAAAGTAAGTACCGATAGAAAATCACCGATAGTGAACTGTCGATTGTGAACTTCCGATTGTGAACAGCTGATAGTGATATCGCATTCCGTCAAATGATGAATTCCAATATCGCATTTTGTTAACTCCCAACATTCTGTTATTGGACATCCCGCATCCCGATCTGTGACCAATCAACGTAATATCGGAAATTGGATATTGTAAGGTCATGTTCATATCACCCAATACTAAAATGTTGATATAGCAATTTCCCGATATAATGACAAGTGTCAGCATCACGTGAACAAACGTTCAAAAATTAAATGGCCACTCTGTGTGTTTATAGTTTTGAGGTTTTAAACAATTTGTAATAATTTTGATGTAATGTAGAAGGATTTTTCATTAAAACTTGCATTCAATTGATAAGACTCTTTGCGTTTTACAAGTTCTTGCCGCTCACCATTTTTTTCTTCTTATAGGTGAATTTTGATAAACAACAGTTACAGGAAATGTCAAGGATAATCAAAGCGAATAGAAAGTTTGTAATTCAACCCTAGCTAGTTTTGCCTCCTGAAGAAGTTCCTGAGATGTCTCCATTGTTTACAGATACTACATGCACTCCAAACGCATGATCCTCCTCTTGGGAGGTCATATACAAATTGTTCAAGGATGAAACCCCAAGGGTAATTGAGAAGAAAAGTGCTACTACTGATGCTCCCACTCCGGATGTTAACACTACATGGAATGATGTAGCTAATTCATTTCTGCATAGAATTACTGTCGGTCCCAAAATTCTACCCTACACAGATATGGTAAGATGGGTCATTGACCATATGGATATTACAGATAAAGTTTTTATGACTCTGAAGAAGAAAATTATTGGATCGTTCAAGGCTGAGGACTTAAGAAAAATGTACCATTTTCCGCTACCACAGAAAACATATGATACTCAATTTGTCCAGAAGTTCATGCAGGAGAATCCGAACCCAGCAGAGCTTATCAGAGAATGGAGAAGGGACCCAAGAAAACACAAGCGCAAAGACAGGGGTATGTATTCATTAGCCTCTATTGTTGGTCCTTTCTCTCATATTGCTGCTATGATGTGTCGTCTCTATGATTACCCCAATACACATAAATTCTCATAGGAAGGGGTGCTGCTAATAGAGTCTGCTTCTGATCGCTATATCATGGATTGAGCAAATATTTTTTCCAATAATTTAACTACTCAAATCTACAGTTACAGACAAAAGCATAATGTTATTGAGAGGAATGCTCCCCCTTTCTTTACGAGTGGCTATATCATGGATGCCATTTGTTTTTCTTATGATTTCTCATCTCTAGGATAGAAGTGCAGAAATAAATACCCTATCCCTATTCATCTTTACCTTGATATCCCATGGGAAACCAATTATCATCCTCCTTTTTATAAAATCTGCATAAAATTATACTCCCCCCATTCACCAAGAGGTCTTTGGCAGAAAACCACCTAGACTCTCCATAGAAGCTAATAGAGACTTAAAGTCATTAGGAAAGTGGTTTGGGTAAGAATCATTTACTTATATTCAAGTTTTTGGCAACCTTACCCATCCTCATTTTTTGCCTCTTTTTGTCCTGGATAAATTAGTGGCCAAATAAATTGCCTACCAAACAGTTGATAATGGTTTGACTAAAGTACTCAAGGATGCCAAGAAAATTATTTGGCCTCCTTTTCCTATTTCCTGTGGTACCTATACGTTGAAATATTTCAAGCATGCTCAACTTGAAACTGACCAAATCAAAGCCTTTAGTTTTCCAACCATCCCAAACAGGCAATACGATCCCAATGGGGTCACGAAAAATGTCACGAAGGAAGCAAAAATCGGGCAGTTTTCAAGCGAGCCTAATAAATTCGATGATTTATTTGAGATGGTTACAGAGTATTATATGGTTGAAAAGTTGGCGGTAGAATTTCTAACTCCCAAAAAATTTATTAGATTCAATCAATATCGAAATCGGAGAATAGCCCATCTGCCAGAAATTTTGCTAAGACATTTGTTATATGGAATTTGCATCTACGAATAAATGCATTTTCCCTAGGTGGGTATCTATACCTAGAAAAGCAGAAAGAAATTAGTTCAACCTTTTCCTATAGTAGATAGATGAGATGAAGGAACTTACTTGTAGTCTTTTGCTTCCTTGATCTCCTTTGAATTGCTCTCGTCGCTCCCACTTGAACTGAATCCGCTCAATTAGTACCTGTGTCAACAAAAACATAAACAACAATGATCAAAGCATACATGACCTATCTACTAGAAACCAATGGAATCGAAGACATTGAAACACATAATCATTGTAGATATGAACAAGAATATGAGAAAAGGAATAAGCACATTATTAATGTAGGAGTTTCACCCAACACAGTTTGATCCTGTGCCACTCATCCAGCTTTAGTCCAACCCTTGTCACACCATAAACACACCAATCTAGCAACATAACATTACTTGGCATGAAATTCAAATCTCAAACCAACAGTATTTCCTTACAATCTTCAAACTCTAGCCCCCTTGATCACTATGATGAGTGCTCAATTTATAGGAAATGGAGGTGGTTTTGTCATAAATGAGGGTATTGAATGGCCTTCCAAACTTGGAGTTAGTTTCCATGGAGCAAGGGATGAGGGGATAGGAGGTTAATGGATCCTTAGCCTATCCAATTTCGAGCTCATAGGAGGAGATAAGAGATGGGATCCTTCTATAGTCATCTAGAATGAAGGAATATTCCTAGAACCCTATGCAAATTCTGCTCAATCTTGCCCAATGTAGGTCAAAGAGGGCCTAAGTGCATTGCAACGCGGGCCACGGTGGGCCTACCTACTCTGCAATGCACTGTCTTAAAGCCTGGGCTACGCTGGTGTCCCAACGAGGCATGTCAGGAAGGCTTTGGGCCAGGAAAATTTCATAGAAGGAAGCATTCAATGAGTTGAGTTGTCTAAGGCATGTAACAACTAAATTAGGGTTTGATGAGCCCTAATGGTACTGATCTGAATTTCAGGAGTGATATTCCAAAATAGACCTATAACAGTTGCCCCCAAAGCATGAAGTCGAAAATGATAATGTCGAGTGATATGTTTTACGATGTGATGAGGAGGATCTGAAGTGGACGCTGACCTGCATCGATTACAATACATAATATCATGATATTTTTGAATTTTTCATGAATTACTGAGGGAAGACATACCCATACTCAGCATATAAACTTTTCATTACATGTACATAGATCTTTGTCTACAAATATAGACCCATGATAAGATGACTATCCGTGTAAATCCATTGTACAGATGATTTAGTACTCTCTTGAAATCGCAGCCCGGATGGATGAAACTAGATCTAGGGTCTTCTATCTCATCCAATCATTCGCTCAAGTACGAGTCTAACCATGTGAATATATGATCTGAAGTCGAACAAGGGAAGACACCATCTGATTACCAGCCAATGATGTAAGTTTTTAACAGATGCGAGAGAGATCACCAATAATGATAATGATTCTCAAAGTACTACAGTACATTTTGCATGGTGTGAATAAATGTTTTGATGTCGAACACCATACAAATTCTTTTGATCGAAGGCCAATGATGTCAACCTGTCGCCGGAAGCGAGAAACTTTCCATTGATGTATGCAAGCCCCAAGGTACTAGAAGGGTGTTTCTAAGTCAACTCCTTGGATAATGTGCTGATGTCGACAAAAAACAACTCGTCGCAGGAGGACCTTGATGTATCCCACATCAACAACATGAAACGAGTGTAATGATTTTGGAGATGGAATGTGACTGACGACACACGGTTCAGGAATGGCAATCATGAAAATGAAGGTTTATGAGTATTGCAAAGGATGAAGTTCACTGAGTGACTTCTCTTGAACATGTTGGCGACACTGAATGAATTGGCAGCATTGACCCAAAACCAAAGTGATGGATGGTGTGTGTTGGGTTGTGCAACAAGTATAAATTTACTCTTGATTACATTATATTTTTCCTCCTTTTTATGCATTTGTGCCATGATGTAATAAGGTTTTGATGAGATTTCGATAGAAAGTTAATGAAACTTCTTTTGATGCGATTTGACTGCCAAAACTAACTTTCATTGCTTTTTAAAGAGAAATTGGCGAATGGAATAGTTGTTGTTCAAGCTATTTAACAACAAAGGCTAAACAAAGAAAACAACGTGCATATTGTGTGGTCAAATTGAGAAGCGGATCAGGAGGATCAGCGCAAGATAGAAGATTGTCTGATAATAGCATTTAGTTGCAAATTCCCCAAGATCTCCTAATCCAGAGGAATCACATTTATCTCTTTTCCTCTTTGACTATAAGAGGGGAAAGACAAATAGAATAGGGGACTAAACTTTTCACATTTTTACTTCAGTTGTAATTTTAATATACAGAGCGTTATTCTAAAGGACATCGTGTTGTAATTACATTTGGATTTAATGAATAATATATAATTCACGTTGTTGTTCATTCGTGATATTCTGAAGTAATCAAGCAGTAAAAACTGGTGGCTTGGGCTTGGTCACTAGTGGATTTCACTGTTATTCCCTGTTTTTTAGTTTACCTTTCTTTTACTGCAAGTTTAATTACTCTATTTTATAGCTTTGCGATTGATTTACTTTCACTAGTGTTGAGTTTGTGTGTTCATTGCATTAATTCTTATTTCTGTTGATTGGTTTCATTTACTTATGTCGCAGATTGATTTAATTATTATATAAGAATCATTTCTTGTTAATCGAAAGCTAGAGTTTTATTGATTATATCAGATGTATTAATTTTATGCATAAGTCTAGATTTAGTTGAAAGAGCTTTGTTATCACTACAGTGCACTCGGTTGATGTAATTGCAGTTAGAACTTTCGATTAAGATTGAGTTTTGGTTTTGATTAAGATTGAGTTTTGATAAGTTAATTTCCTTGAAGTTACAAGTTGATATTTATGGTTTGATTCGTTTACTCTTGTATTGAAATCAATAAGTTATTTTAAAGCATTACTCTCTATAGATATAACGATTTACATCACTTACACATATTTTGTACACTCTTGAAACAAAAAGACTTACCTAGGTTGATAATTAATGTGAGGCATTTAAGAGTTCTAAAATACACCTTATTTGCGACCAACATTTTGGCACCACTGCTGGGGAGAGTGTTTCCATTTCATAGAAGGTGATGTGTGTTTTATGTTTGTGTGTTGTGAAAGAACTAGGTATTAAAAACGGAAGGTAAGAACCTGCGTACGAGTAAGTAAAGTGCTTTCTCCCTCGCCCACTTTTCAGCACAATTGCATAGGAATAGATGTTTGATGTTTGTTTGTTGTGAAAGAACTTGGTATTAAAAACGGAAGGTAAGAACCTGCGTACGAGTAAGTAAAGTGCTTGATCCCTCGCCTGCTTTTCAAAAAAATTACATAGGAATTAAAGTAGAAATAAATGTTTGAATTTCTGAGTGAATGACTAAGAAGAAAAGAGTAGAAAAATATTTAATTCCTCTGCCCAAATCTGAAAAATCTAAGGGATCGGTGCCCCTTGGATGATCAACCTTCATCGACAAAATCATAAGGAAAGATGAGTCTCAGCCATCAGTAGGACCCCGAATTGTTTCTACAAGAAATCCTATTGTAACCCTTTAGGCCACAGGATCACCATCTGTAGCTGATGTTGAGATTCACAGCAAGACTAAGGGGTCTAAACAGAGCTTTCAGAACACTGAAAATTTGCAGTTTAGCCCTTTACAAGAACGGAATTCTTGAAACCTCCGTGAAGGAGAATGAGAAACGGGTAGTATTGAAAAGATTAATTCATCAGAACCCAAATCTCCTGAAGTAGTAGTTGAACAAAGGACACCCAGTATTCCATACCAAGGTAGTGTTGTTAAAATCATTTTAAAAGTCTCTTCTAGCTCCCCCAGAAACAGAGCTCCAGCTCTAGAAATCCCTTCATAATATTGGCATATTTTTTACCAAATGGCCAATAATCCATGACAGCCTCAGACGTCTACATTACAATACCCTATTGTTGATACAGTTGTCAATGCTCTCATGAAAGCCATTCCATTACAAAATATTCCTACCTTCCATGGGCTAACTTCAGAGGATCCTAACACATTGCTTTTCAAATTCAATGCTTTATGTAGGGGATATGGTTACACTACCGACCCCTAGAAGCTAAAATTGTTCCCCTCTACTGTGAAGGGAGTAGATCTGCGTTGGTTTATGGGGCTTGGTGGAGGTACCATTAATGACTGGGACCAAATGAAAACAACCTTTCTAAAAAATACCAAGATTATTGCCAAACTAGAGAACTGAAGGATGAAATCTTTCAAATGGTAGCTAAGACTAATGAGACTCTTGAAGAATATGTAGAACATTTTCAATATAATCTGCAAAGATCTTCTTATCCAAATTTGCCTCCTGAAGTTCTTAAAACTACGATGATCAAAGGTATGAAAGACCAATGCGTAGAAACATTAAATTTAATGAGGAGGGGTGATATTTATCAAGAGGATTATGACAATATTATACAATTATGCATTAGGTGTTCCAGAGGCAGTACAAGGTTGAAACCAACCAGGCATGAGGTGATCACTAGAGACAACAAAGCCTCAAGAGGAAGCATTACACGAGTTGAAATCAGCAATCTACTGGAAGATTTCAAGACTAACATCCTGGGATATCTCACGACACAATTGGATATCATGCAAGCCAAACAAAAGCAGGCCGAAGCATAACAGAATCTGGCTATTTTTTGTCCACGCTGTAGAAATAAATACAATCATGGATAATGTTCGTTAGATATGATACAAACATGCGCCATTTGCACTAAGGATCACACTATGGAAAGTTTCCCATCGCTTCCTGGATTAAAAGCAGTCTTCAAGGAAGCAGAAGAGGAAGTGGAACTAGTATATCTAATGAACTAGCGCCATCAATGGAAAACATGTCTGATAGATATGCCTACAGAACCATCTTCATTCTTTCCTTCTTCATAATTTAATTCTCAGCAGTATTCAGGAGCAGCATGGCAGAACCAGCCACCTTTCTCTACTTGGCCACCTCAAGCATTTTCTATGCCACCATGGCCTAACCAATCAAATCCAAATAATAATTGGCCAAATTCCTCTTACCCTCCACCATTCTGGCAGAACAACCCCTATTCCTCTCAATGGTCTCCTTCTACCTCGCAAAATCAGAACTAGCAACCAAATTGGCAACGATCCGCAAACCAGCCTATGGGAATAGTTCCTCTACCTCAACCAACCTTACCAGCACCTTATACATTGCAGAAAAATCCTCAACCTAATATACGGCCACAACTCCCAGCTCAACCCAACCCAAATCCTAACAACATAGGAATCCAATCAGTCCAAATTATTGAGAGTCTCGACCCTAAAATTGAGATGAGAGAATGTAATGAACTGAAGCTAAGATCTGGACACGTAATTGCTCCAGATGAGGACAAAAATCTACAACCTGAATTTAAAGAAACATATCTGAATAAGCCTTCGATTGTAGATGACCAACAAATAAAATAGGGAGGAGATACAGTCAGGTAGAAATATCCCGAGCAAGTTATAATTACTTCTCCCCCGTTCCCAAAAAGATTGATAATACCTCGACCTATTGAATATCCCGATTTTGATCTTGTGGGTGAACTCAAAAATCTCTGTATAAAATTACCCCTCCTCCAAGGCATTTAAGACATTCTGATATATGCTAAAACCATTAAAGAATTGTGTGCAAAGAAGTCTATGAGGAAAACAAAAATAACACCAACTGTCCATGTCATCTGAACTTTGTTTGATTTATTACTAGGTAAAGAGACACCTGTAAAATACGAAGACCCATGAAATCCCATTGTTACAGTACAAATAAATGGCCGCTATTTTCCCAATGCTTTAGTTGACTTAGGGGCAGCCATTAACATTCTTACAACATAAACTTGCGAAGTGCTTGGCATCATAGCCTTAGAACCAACCACTACCTTGCTGGAACTAGCTAACCATTCAACAATTAGGCCAGAAGGAACATTACAAGGTGTGATGGTTTTTGTGGACTCTTGGGAATATCCGACAGATTTTTTGATTATTAACCCCAGAAATTGGCTAGATGGACATCCCTTAATACTAGGAAGGCCTTGGCTAGCAACAGTTGATGCTTATATAGGCTGTCAAACAGGCAGTATGACCATAACCAGAGGGAATGATGTAAATAATCTAGCTTTATACCCTCCTACTCAGCCAAGCCTAACCATTGTAAAAACTAGGAAACAACCAGTAGCATATTTAAAAGAAAATATTCGTTCACCATTGACTGTGGCAGATGCACTTGAATTCAAAAACCAAACAAAAGATGATGTCATTAACACCTTTATCAATCACCCTGCTGCAGTGTCTAATTTGAGATGTCACATGATTGAAGCAGTCCTTGACAATGAGATTGAAGAAGATTCCTTGAGAGACATTAATGACCAACCAATACCAACAACCATTGTCTATAATAGCAAGCCTATTGAAATTGAGCAAGGGAAAATCCTAAACATTAACAGTAATCTGAGTAATGACCAGCAACAAAAACTTATCCAAGTCCTTAGGAAATATAAAGGGGATTTTGCATGGGACTACCCAGACATGAAAGGGATTGACCCTCAGTTATGCATGCACCACATCTACACTGAAAAATATGCAAGACCCATTCAATAGTCACGACGTAGATTAAATCCTCGTCTAAAGGATATTGTGAAAGAAGAGCTTCAAAAACTGTTAGATGTGAATTTTGTTTATCCTATATCTAACAGTAAATGGGTCTCTCCATTAGTAGTTGTCCCCAGAAAGAATGGAAAATGGCAGATATGTGTTGACTACAAAGAACTCAACAAAGCAACACAAAAGACCATTTTCCCCTTCCATTTATCGACTAGGTCCTAGATACACTAGCAGGAAAGAAATTCTTCTCTTTCCTGGATGGATTCAGTGGCTACAATCAAATCCAAATTGCCCCTGAAGACCAGGATAAAAATACTTTCACTTGCCCCTGGGGAACATTTTCTTACAAGGCATTGCCTTTAGAATTGTGCAACGCACCTGCTACATTCCAAAGAGCCATACTCAGTATTTTTGCAGACTTGATAAATGAAGGATTGGAGGTGTACATGGATGATTTCACACCCTATGGAGATGAATTTGATCGGGCATTACAGACATTGGAGAAAGTCCTAGAACGATGTATTGCTACTAGATTATGCTTAAGTCATGAGAAATGTCATATGATTATGACATAAGGCCCGATTCTGGGTCATTACATTTCAGCAGTTGGAATTCAGGTAGATCCAGCAAAGATACAGGTAATCCTCTTATTAGCTACTCCCTACACTCAAACAGAGGTACGTAGTTTTCTGGGATTTCCTAGATATTATTGTAGATTTATAAAGAACTTTTCATAAATTGTTGCACCTTTATATGCCTTGGTAGGAAATGTTAATTTTATATCGATTGATAAATGTGACACTGCCTTCACAGATCTGAAACGGTTAGTATCGACAGCACCAGTATTACGAGGCCCGAATTGGGATATACCTTTCCAGATTTCATCGGACGCATCAAATACAGCTATCGGAGCTGTTCTTGGCCAAGAAGAAGACAAGCAACTCTACGCTATATATGACATCAGCAAAAACTTAACTCCTGCTGAGTTGAATTACACAGTAACAGAAAAAGAGTTTCTAGTTGTTATTTATGCTATCAACAAATTTAGACACTATATAACTGGACACCCTATAGTTCTGTATACTGATCACTCTGTTATTAAATATTTAGCCAATAAACCCATTACAAATGGAAGAGTGACTCGTTGGTTACTAATTTTGCAGGAATTTGACATAACTATAAGGGATCGACTAGGGAAGGAGAACCTCGTGGCAGACTTCCTCTCTCGAGTGCCAAGAACTGATGATACAGTGGCGATGGAGTATCATTTCCCGAATAAACATTTGTTTGTTGTGGCTGTAAAAACGCCATGGTATGTGGATGTAGCAAATTACTTAGCAGCAGGAAAATTTCCCAAACATCTGACATCCAGATAAAGGAAATTGATTGTGCAGCGTAGCACTCGTTTCTCCTGGATCAGAGGATACCCTTTCCACACGGGAGCTGATATGCACATCCGCAAGTGTATCAGGAGAAAAAATTTATGATATCCTAAAAGCCTGCCATGATGGACCTTGCAGTGGAAAGTTTGCAAATCACAGAACTGGACATAAAATTCTACAGATGGGTTACTAATGGCCCACTATTTTTAAAGATGCTAATAAATTTGTCCAGGCATGTGATAGTTTCCAAAAGATGGGCCGCCCTGGACAATCTGATGAAATGCCTCTACATCCACAGCTAGAGATAGAACCCTTTGAGCGTTGGGAATTAGATTTTGTTGGGATGATCAAACCATCATCCAACCAGAAATTGTATATATTGGTTGCAACAGAATATGTAACTAAGTGGGTGGAAGCAGTAGCGTTACCAAGAGCAACATAGGAAACTATTATTAATTTTCTTTTCGAAATTTTTGTGTGGTATGGCTTACCCAGAAAAGTAATTACTGATGGGGGGCCACAATTCGTGGGTCACAAGATCGCTGCTACACTGAAAAATCATCACATCACACACAGAATTACTTCTCCATATCACCCGCAGGCGAACAAGTAGTTGGAGAGCACCAACAAAGTTATCGAAGCTATTCTAACAAAGATTGTCTCATCACATCGACAAGACTGGACTGCTCAACTGCCAGAGGCCTTGTGGGCATGTCGCATGACTTGGAGAAACACTACTGGATACTCACCGTATCAACTGGTATTTGGTAAGGAACCCATTTTTCCTATAGAATTTGAGATACAAATACTAAAGATAGCCCAGGAAGTAGGAATGGATTTAAATGAAGCCCATGCTAATAGGTTACAACAGATGAATGAATTAGATGAAATTTGGTTATTGGCTCTAGAGGGCATACGACAATTATTCAACAGCAAAGAACCAAATGGCATGATGCCCTGATTAAGAAAAAAACATTTCATGAGGGAAACTGGGCACTTCTTTACGATTCCAGGTTTCAAGACTTCCCTGGCAAACTGCAGACTAGATGGTTAGGCCCCTATGAAATAAAGCAAGTACACGACAATGGCACTCTTACACTGGCCACCATTGATGGGTCTGGTTCTTCTTTTAAAGCAAATGGGCATCGGGTGCACCTCTACCAAAAGCCACTTACCAAAGAATCTTTCTATTATCAGATACGTGAGGACCCCACCATGCAAGTTTTAGTTGTAGAAGCAAATCCTTCAGCAACTTCATCTTTATAAATTTTATTTCTTCTCTGTAAAATATGTAAATATGATTGTTAATTTTCTTTTCTTTTCTTTTTTTCTTCTTTCTTTTTCTTTGCTTGTTTTTTTGTTCATTTAATTGAACAACTTTTGTTCAATCTATTGAACAACACTTTCTTTCTTTTTGTCATTTTGTTGTTCATTTAATTGAACATCTGCTTTTCAATTTATTGAACAGCTGTTGTTCAATCTATTGAATAACACTTTTTTTCTTTTTGTCGTTTTGTTGTCCAATCTATTGAATAGTTGTTGTTCAATCTATTGAACAACACTTTCTTTCTTTTTGTGGTTTTGTTGTTCAATCTATTGAACAACACTTTCTTTCTTTTTGTCGTTTTGTTGTTCATTTAATTGAACAACTGTTGTTCAATAGATTGAACAACACTTTCTTTCTTTTTGTCATTTTGTTGTTGAATCTATTGAACAACACTTTCTTTCCATTGTTTTGTTTTTAATCTATTGAACAGCTGCTATTCAATCTATTGAACAACACTTATTTTCTTTTTGTGATGTTTTGTTGTTCATTTAATTGAACAACTGCTATTCAATTCATTGAAACAGCTACTGTTCAATCTATTGAACAATGTTTCTTTCCTTTTTGTGTTGTTTTGCTGTTCATTTAATTGAATAACTATTGTTCAATCTATTGAACATCGCTTCTTTTCTTTTTGCGTTGTTTTGTTTTTCATTTAACTGAATAGTTGTTGTTCAATCTTTTGAACAGTCGCGGTCCAAGCCAATTGAACAACAAAAATTTTCTTTTTGTATAAATTGCTTATCTCAGCCCATTTTTCTTTTTGTTTGTCATTTTGTTTTCTTTTCATGGCATGAAGTACACTACTTTTATGAGGACCAAGAATTTATGGATTCTATTGAAGGGAGTTAATATCATTAATGTTATGATCTTTAATAGGACAACTTTTTGATGATAGATTCTTTTTCAAGAAAAGGGACACAATTATTTATATACTACTTTACTACATCGTTTTCTGTTGTACATGATACTGATTGATCATCTTAAATACCATGTTGGTTCCACCCTTCCTGGTTATAATATTCTCTATCTATAACAAATAAGACTATGGGTATACTTTTTCTATTGACATGTTCAACTTCTTCCACCATCCCTACTCTTAAGGAGTATTGAGCCTCCCTCTATTTATCACAAAAATGTGTAATAACAGAAAAATTTTGTTTTCAAATGGAGGATAGGGGGTTTCATTACGAGACAGCCTACCATGTTCATAAGGTTGTAGCAAAGTGACATTCCCATTATGGCCACCACACTAGGGTTATGATCCATTGGATAGCCAAAATATCCTTGGAACAGGAGGTCTCATCATGATCCGGCCTGATCACTCTTGCTACATCCCAGTGAATGGCAGTGTGGTTATCTGGTTACCACACCAGCACACTGATCTATTCTATAGAAAAGCATTGGAACTCTCCATTTATAAATAGAGGATCCTGACTCATATGGGTTAAAAAGCAACCCTGTTGATGCTATGGATGCCTGTTGGCAGCAGAGGCTCTGCTTATGGTATTAAAGTTATATCTTATCATCAATTATTACTATGATACCCTCTTCTTATTCTTTCTTTTTATTGGAGAAATTATTTCCTTAATTTTCCCTTGTTTAAAACCTTTATGCATGAGATAATTCTTTTCGATCAATCGTATCATTCTCAGCTGGAAAATGGTCAGCAAAGCATCTTTTTGGAATATTGTTTTCCTTTTCTTTTTCGCATAACTTATCATCAATCTAAAGTGTCCTATCTCTTATTCATAACTATCTTTACGCACTCTGCTCTCATTATAACCATACCTCTTTCCATCCTATCATTGATATGCGTACTCTGATTCATTTACTGTTGTACTATTCATTCCCTTGCCTTGCCTTTAGAACAACACTTTCCCTGTCTACTCGATCGTAGGCAGCCTCTCTTTTTAAGGAGGGGGAAGGATTCCCATTATGCCTTTGCATGCACTATATTTATTCCGCTTATTTGACTTGATATGTTGTTGTGATATCCCATGATCAAATGACATGTGGCAGTATGATAGTCCTCAAATTAATATTATTAATTCTCATGGAAATTCTACTTAACATTATGGAATTTAGTTGTTACATCTACTTTCTGTTCTATTTCACCAAAGTAATTGTTGTTCTCTACTGTTTTTTTCTGCTGTGTTAATCCTTGAAATTGTAGGGCGAATATTGGAAGAATTCGAGCATTATGGGTGGAAAATATGTTCGCCAAGAACCCTTAGTGTTGGATATTTCTGCCAAAGCTAGGGAAATTCTGGTGCGTGCAGGATGGATATCATATTTCACCAGACTTTAGGCCCCTAGCAAAGAAATCGCTATCGAGTTTTTACAGCACTTACAAGATGGGCAGTCCATAGTAAAAGGTGTAAGGATAACAGTATCAGAGGCTGTGATAGCTGAAGTTTCCGGGCTGTTGGCAGAAGGAGTAGTATGGCCTAAAAAGCACATAATGTTGCATGACGCAGTGGAGATTTTCAAAGACGCAGGCGAAGAATTAACATGAAAAGGCAAGGGCATTCAACCGTCCTCTCTGGGAGAACCATGGTGTGAATTGGCAAGTGTCATCTAGAAGTACATCACCTATGATGGTCGACAAGATGTGGTAAAACCACGACAACTTAAACTCTTAGCCATTTTAAAGCAGAAGCTTACTGTCAATTTACCATTTTTCTTGAATTCATTATTGCATGACACAGCTGATAGAATAAGACGAGCTAGACATCCTAAGATTGTAGTTAGTCATCATGGTTTGATCAGACTGATTGTTAGTTACAATCTTGCTTAGAAAAAATTAATTTGGGATAATTTTATAGCGCCGCTAGAGATAGGGATAAACCCTATAGTCCAAACCCCTGCA
This sequence comes from Pinus tabuliformis, assembly GCA_031772625.1. Lineage (NCBI taxonomy): Eukaryota > Viridiplantae > Streptophyta > Pinopsida > Pinales > Pinaceae > Pinus > Pinus tabuliformis. The sequence goes on from CM062807.1 coordinate 307,347,174, forward strand.
ACCATGGAAATTGAACAGTAAAACCCTGTTCCAAAGAGGAAACGAACTACTCATACAGCAATAGGACCCCATAAGCACAGGCGTTCAGTGAGGCTAAACCCAGTTTAGAGGACTTTCGTAGATCCTCAGGGTAGCGCCAAATGGCCAGCAGAACCATCTAGTCCAATTACTATGCAGGACTCTGAACCAGAACCAGAGGAAGAAGGTAATTCCGAAGCAGAACAAGAGGAAGAACCTAATTCTGAACAGGAACAGGAGGAGGAACCCAACTCTGAACCTGAACAAGAGAAGGAACCCAATTCTGAACCAGAACAGGAGGAAGAACCTAATTTTGAATCAAAACCCAAGGAAGAATGCAATTCTGACCCAGAACAAGGGGAAACACAACATTCTTTTCAAAATGATGATGAACCAGAAAATGAAGCAGGGCCTTCTCAAACACCACCTATGAGCCCCCAAGATAATTTCTTGCAGGACTTTGAGGAAGGGATGGCCCAGGTTCTTGCAAATTTGAATGCATATATGCAACCTGGAGGATCACTTGACCAGAATCTGAACAAAGCTCAATCCTCAGAAGATTCTAGTCACACAGAAATTTTTCCTTCCCCAGAAGCTACACACCGGGAAGAGGAAGTGGACACAACAATAATTCATGAATCGGATAATCAGTCAAGTGACACGGTTATATTGGAACATAGCTAAGACGAGCACCAAGAACCCTCCGATACAAAGCCTATTGTTAAAACTATTCTTACAAAATATGCTTCTCAGAAGAAGCGGGTAGCCGAAATATAGTTAAGGAAGCTGAGGAAGAAATACTAGAAGCTTTAGAAGACGGTTAAGCAACTCTGTTGAAAATTAAAAGAAACTGCAAATAGGAAAGCTCAGAGCATTATTCCTGAGTTAATCATTGTGGCCACACAAACATAAATATGTGAAGGTAAGGCGATAGGAACTCAGACCAAATCCATTTCTACTCAGACAGTGGACACACAAACAAGTTTCCACATAGAGTTGATAGATAAGTCTACTCAGACCAAGGGTTTACCCTCTCACAACAAAAGCACCTAGATAGAAGAAATAATCAATAATGATCCATCATGCAGTGATCATATTATTTCAAAGTTACAAGAGGAGCTCGCACAAGCCCAGCTTGCTTTAGCACAATGTCAGAAGGAGACAGTTCCTCTGCAAAAGTAAGGAGTTGCAGAAGCAATGCAAAGAAATGATCATAACTGAGAATAAAACTTTGATAAGTTGAGGTAGGAGGAAGAAAAGAAGAGGAAAGTAAAAGCCAAGCTAGATAAGGTCGTGGGCCAAATCGATGCTATTTAATCTTTATACTCTGATGTCTTATCTTGAAGGTCTCTTGCCAAAAATTATGCTCTGTTTTTATTAGAAAGATATTTATTGTTGAAAATTAAAGTCGTTAAGGCCGGCAAGTTAGTTGAATTGAAGACAACAGACAAATTCATAAATTGTTGTAAGGAGCATGGGATAAAAGTCCAACGCCTTCTCTGCAAGTTTTATTTTCACAATTTTGTATAGAAGGGGAGGTGGATAATAACCCTAGCCCTTCTATTTGGGATATTCAATTCCAGGCCTTTATTTCTTTTGCAGCAAACCAATTCAAGTGGTCTAAGGCTTATAATTCCTTTCAAAGGAAAGAACATGGACAAGATTTGTGGGTAAGGAGTGAGCCTACTCAACCCTTGCATCTTTTTTTTAAACACAAAAGGCTCATGACATAGGAGGGTGTAACTAAGATTTTGGGGCCTATACATAAAGAAATTGTGCAAATGGGAAGGGCATATTTCTTATCCATTTAGGAAATATCCTTGCTTGCATCCAAACAAAGATGGACAATCTCAACCAATAGTGTCAAGGACAGAGAACCGTTTAATTACAGGAATTTTAAAGTTGCTGCAGGTCGTTTTGTCACATATAGTAATATTATCTTGAGGGAAGGACCATATTGGCTAGGATGTCGATTTAGGAGTCCTATTATTTGGTACCCTTCTGAAGGATACCGTTCGGATTATGAGTTGCCTGAAGGTCGTGAAGGGATAGCCTTTGCAGATCTAATACAAAAGCACGGTTTTAGATTAGATAAAGAAAAATTATTTCCTTCTTACTCTTTAACTGCATTACATAATAACTATTTATGTTCACGACTACGTGAAACAAGGTAAGCAGGGGAGTATGTTGGGCCATGCAACAGGTATAAATTTACTCTTGATTACATTATCTTTTTCCTCCTTTTTATGCATTTGTGCCATGATGTAATAAGTTTTTGATGAGATTTCGATAGAAAGTTAATGAAACTTATTTTGATGTGATTTGACTGTCAAAACTAAATTTCATTGCTTTCTATGTAGAAATTGGCGAATGGAATAGCTGTTGTTCAAATTGTTGAACAGCAAAGGCTAAACAGAGAAAACAACGCGTGTCTTGTGCAGTCAAATCAAGAACCGAATCAGGAGGATCAACGCAAGATAGAAGACTATCTGATAATAACATTTAGTTGTGAATTCCTCAGGATCTCTTGATCTTGAGGAATCGCATTTATCTCTTTTCCTCTTTGACTATAAGAGGGGAAAGACGAATAGAATAGGGGACTAAACTTTTCGCCCTTTTACTTCTGTTTTAATTTTTATATACAGAGCATTATTCTGAAGGACATATTGTTGTAATTACATTTGGCCTTGATGAATAATATATAATTCGCGCTATTGTTCATTCGTGATATTCTGAAGTAATCAAGCAATAATCACTGGCGGCTTGGGGCCGGTCACTGGTGGATTTCACTGTTTTTCCCTGTTTTATAGTTTACCTTTCTTTTACTGCAAGTTTAATTACTCTATTTTATAGCTTTATGATTGATTTACTTTCACTAGTGTTGAGTTTGTGTGTTCATTGCATTAATTCTTATTTTTGTTGATTGGTTTCATTTACTTATGTCGTAGATAGATTTAATTATTAGATAAGAATCATTTCTTGTTAATCGAAAGCTAGAGTTTTATTGATTATATCAGATGTATTACTTTTATGCATAAGTCTAGATTTAGTTGAAAGAGCTCTATTATCACTACGGTGCACTCAGTTGATGTAATTGTAGTTAGAACTTTTGATTAAGATTGAATTTTGGTTTTGATTAAGATTGAGTTTTGATAAGTTAATTTCCTTGAAGTTACAAGTTGATATTTATGGTTTGATCCATTTACTCTTGTATTGAAATCAATAAGTTATTTTAAATAATTACTCTCTATAGATATAATGATTTACATCACTTGCACATTTTGTGTACACTCTTGAAAACCAAATACTTACCTAGGTTGATAATTAATGTGAGGCATTTAAGAGCTTTAAAAGACACCTTATTTGCGACCAACAGTGTGATAGCCCATAGGTATGATAACCATCAAGCAGATAACCCAACCCAAATAGTCACAGAGATGAAGTGAAAGTGTCATGTTCAAGAGAAACTTTCTACCATAAAGTGATTTACCCCTTTTCCCATTTTCCCCAGTCATTTTTTACTAGTACCTCTTTATTTTTTAACAAGCTTGAGGAGGATGACATATGCTTGTAGTATAATTCCACCCTTCGGGTGAATCCATCGCTATGTGATGTTTTAACAAGCCTAGCGAAGGTGAAACTCGGTCTCGTCATGATGGACAAGTTTGTCGCTATTTGATGTTTTAACGAGTTTAACGACAATGAGAACTCGGTCCTTTTCATGTTTAGAGAGATTGAAAAGGGACAAAAAGAAAATTCCACAAGTTATTTTTCGTAAATTTGTCTCTCATGTCCGAAAAATCGTAAAATAACACAAGAGAGAACCTATTGACCATGTTCAATCAATGTATTCCTTTTTCGTAAGTAATCTATCTTAGTTCGAAAAAAGGCTAAACTTATACTTATTAGATGTAGTTTCCAATCCGTTTACGAGCTGAAAAGGACAAGCACCCAACAATCTTTTCTTATTTCAACAGTCTAAAAAGAGCTTAAAGAGGACTCCACATAGAGGAATGAGTGGTGTCTAGGATAGCAACTAGTTCTAGTGATGTTGGAACTTCTCAAAACATGTTCATTTATGTGAAGAGGCTAGCTAATAAGACCACTCATTACAACTGTTGCTCAAAAAGGGTAAAACAACCAAGTGAAAGCATATGATCGACCAAGCAGATAGTGATGATAGAAGGATAAAAAATAAGGTTGATCTAACAGAAAAGGTTGATAGAATGGAAATCATGAGGGTTAAAATGGAGAACTATTCTTGGATTCAATTTCATATCTACACAAGCTTGAAACAAAAAAACTATGCTTGGATTCAGTTTCATTTTTGCAGAAGCTTGAAACAAGAAAAAACTATTCTTGAGATTGGTTTACATGCCTCTAGCATGATGACTCGATTCTAGGTGCATGCCCCCCAAGCTTCATTACATTCACCTAAGTAGACTACTCGTGGCTATCAAGTGGATGGAATGAAGGTTCATTTACGAGATTACGTGAAAGACTCGACTGGGATTTTTGAGATTTAATCAAAGACTCTAATTGGAAATTTGCTCTAAGGGACCTTGTTTCATTTTTTAATGAGCTTAACACAAGACAAGGAACTCTACTCGGATTCCTTGTTTCATTTTTTAACGAGCTTGACACAAGACAAGGAACTATGCTCTGGGACCTATTTCATTTTTTTAATGAGTTTGACACAGTAAAATAACTATCCTCATATTCCTTGATTCATTTTTTAACGAGCTTGACACAAGACAAGGAACTATGCTCATACCCTTTGTTTCATTTTTTAATGAGGTTTACACAAGACCAGGAACTATCCTCATGAGACCTATTTCATTTTTTAATGAGATAGACATAAGACCAGGAACTATCCTCATAATTCCTTGATCATGACCCATAAGAGGTCATGACTTCCAAGAGGTTCTCATCATATGGGAGAACAATGCTCTGGAAGGGATACGTAGCAAGGAATACATTAGAGAGATCTGGTTCCAATTCCCCCAGTACATAATGCACAACATCATGGAATTGATCGTCAGTTGATGTAGGCATGGAACAAGTTGCCACATAATTGACCCATGGTGGGGAAGATACCATTGGGACAAAAGGACCATTTAGGGAAGATGGTTGACTAGAAGCCATATTTGGGTCGGGAAATGAAAGCCGGTCAATGGTTACAATTCTGCCTTCATTCGAGAAACACATCACTTGAAAGAGTGTTGAAACAATAGCTCCCATGTCATAAACATAGTCGCACCCAAGAAGTAAATTCTAATCTAAAGGGCCTGGGACTACCATCACATTAAGATAAACAATTTTTTCTCCCAAAGTAATAGGCAATTGAGGAAGGATCCCTAATGGTTGACTGGTTCCTATGTTAAAAGCCAACATATTTTGGGTAACAGGCACAAGTGGCGATGAACCGAGTGCCTACCAAGCAGTGGAGGAAAGGATCCTCACAGATGCCAGATACAATCATATTATAAACCTATACTATGATCTGGAAATTCACATAAGAAGGAAGATGAAATCCTACAGTCGATTCCAATCAAAGGAAGTGACCAGACTACTTGGAAGGGGTATCATAAGAAAGGGAGAATTACCCCCTTGAGTTACGAGAACGGGAGGATTTCCTCCTATCTTGATGGAACAGGAGGGTTGCCTCCAAGCTCATTGGAATCTGAAGAAACGAAAATAACCTAAGTGGTATCATACTCACTCTCTATGGGAAAGGTACGATTAACTAAAGGTGAAATCGGGTCAACTATTTCCTTGACCTGTGATTGGTTAGGTATAGACTCATGGGATTCACATTCAAAGGGAATGGGTTTGACCGACGATTGATTTGGGTCATTCACTTCATCAACTAGTGAAGGATTAAGGGAGATTGTCATGTAAGCAAATGGAAGTCGCTATGGGGAAGTAGGACGGTTATCCAACACTTTTTGGGCTTCATCCAGATAGGGACAAAGGTGAATTGGGTGATTCCCTTTGCATAACCTAAAGGGAAACTTAACTTTACCATTCTTTTGATGAACTTTACTACCACTAGTTAATGATGTGTCACCAGCATGATCTCCAGAAGTTGATGACACAGGATGATGTGAATGAGAATACCATTCCTCTAAGATCTGAGGAATACCAAAACAATTTTGAAGAAGATGGTCTCCCATACAAATTTTGCAAGGATATTGAAGTTTGTGAGGCTTATCTGACGATTTCTCATTAGAAGTTACATTCGAAGCAATGGTTGCTTAGTTTCCCCCCTGTTGAATTTTCTTCTTCTTCTTCTTCTTCTTCTTCTTCTTCTTCTTCTTATCCACTTGGTTACTAGTGCCAATACTTTCACCAAGCGAAGAGGAAGAAGGGGAGGAAGAAACAACCGACGAAGAAGTTAAAGGGTCAACTTTAGGATCAACTGGAGATTGATTTTGTCTAGTTCTAGGAATATTCAGTTGCGAGGCCAAGGAGGTTGAGAACAACCATACTGGCAAGTCGATGGTAAGTCCCAGAAGGGACAAAGTGGCCATATAAGGAGAACTAATGTTTCCGAAAGGAGGAAAAGGACTAGGATTCCCATCAAAAGGAATTCCTTGATCGGTGGAATCCGAGGTTGTTGCCATATGTCTCAACATAAGATAAACTAAGGAGTGGTGTGGAGGATGTTATCCGCAGTCAATTAATTTTATTTTAATCAAAATAACATAAAAAAACAAAAGAGGGATAAGCTAGGCAAAAGGATTACCAAGTAACAGTGAACTGCAATATACTGCCTCAGTAACCAAGGACTTAACATACATGCAGGCAATCTCCCTGAATGTTGTTTTCGGCGTATCACAATATACAAGGCGGCCGACTCAGTTACCTATGGATGGATAGCAACCTAATGTAGTCCTCATGTTAGCTCTGCTACAATGTTTCACTGTTAAAGGTCAAAATCGGGTCTGGTGGTGGATTTATGCCGTAAGGGATCTTGCAGCAGTTATTCCCCTTCTGCTCTTTTGATTTCTTTATACCTCAGAGCCTCGCCTTCTCTATTTATTCTTCCTAAGACCTCTTTGTTCTTCGATTAATCTTTCTCTTTCATATCCGTTTTCTAATTTGAAACTCTGTTAAAATCCCCGCATTAACCTGTGTTTACATTTTACCCCAGCACTAAGGTCTTAAACCTGTTTAACTACGCGCCTTCGTGAATTATATAACCCTCTGTTGTTGTGCAACCGCAGCCGTTGATCATTGCGATCCAATGATCTACGCGCCTTTTCCCGCTCATTAACTACCGTGCATCTTCCCCTCCATTTGACCATCCATCGTAGATCAGATGGCTGACACATCCCCCGATCGTGCAACTTGCGCACCCGTTAGCCCGTGGGGGCGGTGGTTTTGGGCGGCCACGTGTCGAAATATTACAGGATCGCGCCCCATGTTACAGAAACTGCCCAGTGCCAATAGGTGGTGCAGGGAATACCACCCGCCAATAATACCGCCCGTCCCCGGCCGTTAAATCCCTTGCAGCTTCAGCGCCCGATCGTCGTCGAATCTGCTCGACTACGATCCGACAGCCCTTATTTAATCACCCGCGTGTCCTCCCAATAATCTCTATCAGTTGATCATAGCCATTGATCTTTGCGATCTGACAATTGTTATTCACTCCGCCTATTCTTCCCGATTCCTCCCGCTAGTGATCTCCGTCATTGATCTCTGCAATCCAACAGCTGAGATTTATTCCCGGCCTACTTATTCTTCCGCAATGAAACCTTAACCCCCAACTGCTCTCTTTTGCCCGAGGAAGGAAAACAACGATTAGCTACCCTGTCCCTGTGCAATAAAGCCCCAACAACTGCAATTAATCAATAGCATGGCCGAGGACAAATAGGACGACCTCGAGTAATTCAAGCATTTATCAGGCATGGAATTTAATCCATAATTCGATCCAGCTGCCAGAGAAGGACCGCAGAACAGTAGAAAAGGTCATTTTGTCCATTAAAACACTCAGAATTGCAACAGAGGCCCATTTTAGATTGTAAATGTGGTTGGTGGTCCATTAAGACACCTCCACGCCTAGCATAGCAGAGATATTTTGTAATCAACTTCTATATATACTCAGGAGACAAAATGTAATAGGTTGATGAGTGTTATTTTGTTGTAAGGTTCAACTTCTGGAGATTGTAACTGTTGTGATACCTGCAGCATTTGGTCTTCATTTTCAGCTAATGCAAGCTTCTTTTGTTGTTAATTGCTCACTGTCCACTTCTTCTTCTTGTTCCAGGCTGTGCCTGTCTTGCATTTATTCATGTGCTATTAATGTTAGCATTAGAGGGGTTGTCATCCCACCTCTGTGTTAGGATTTAGCATGTATCATTGAATTTGTATGCAGGTTTCTGTTCTTTTAGTGCCAGAGATCTGTCATCCTGTCTGTGTATTAGAAAACAGATTTACAAACCTTTTAACTGGTTGCAGCCGGCCATCACAGGATCCTGTGCATGTGCTAGTGTGGTCAGTCTTCTCCATTATCACCTTATCCTCAAACTGTGAGTAATTGGTGGTCTAAAGCCTTGTAGTCTGGGGGTGTTCACCCATGTCTGGGGTCAAGCACAGTAGAAGTGGTTATCTGGCTTGAATATGCAGCATTTCTTTCATTCATCCACCATTTTCCAACATTTTTGTTGAGTTTGTAATGTTCCCGAGCATCTCTGATATACAACCTAGGAGAGTTTCTTGGGGTGATAACATTAATTGGCGTTGTTGCCGGGGAGAGGAGAATCGAAGCTCAGCTTCCCTAGGAGAATGACACAGCTTCAAACTTTGATGATAGACAAGGTTTGAACACATATTTTGGTTGTAATCATCTATCTGGCGACTCCATTGGAGGAAGACCATCATTTGGCGACTCCACATTGCAGTTCTGGCGCAGTTGGTGAAGCATGCTCACAGAAATCCTTAGAAATCATCAGCTGAACCAGTGCCTGATTCTGAGAAGACCGTTAAGCAGATGAAAATATTGCAGAAAGGAGCATCAGGATCAGGTAAGCCTTGAAATTTTTATGTATCTCTGCTAGTGTAGAAATACCTTCAGAGATTCATACAGCTCCTTAGTCATTCATTTCCCTTTCGGACCTCAGTTGAAAGAAGCATCCATGTTGTCCATCATATTCCTCTGTTTCTGTCATTCTTTTCATTGATTCATTCCACTCAGTCCACCAGTATCCCTTTTGAATACCTCAGTCATGGCAGGCCAGCAAGCCCTTACAAAGATAGAACGAATAGTTGCTGCTAGGTATGGACCTTTAGTCTTGCCTACCCCTTTGAATGCCATACCTGTAGGAGATTATCAAGAATTCATGCCAAAGTTTATCGGTTCAGAAGAAATATTAGCTGAAGAACACTTTGAGTCATTTTATAGCTATGCTAATAACCTGGATATCAATGAAGAGGATGTCTGGATGAGGGTTTTTGTTCAAAGCCTAGATGGGAAAGCTATAAAATGGTTTAGAAATTTATCCCCTAGGTCTATTGCAGACATTGATGCTCTAGATGATGTATTTTTAAAGCACTGGGGAAATAACAAAGATCTATTCTTTTATCATGATGAATTTGGGAACCTGCAGAGAGAAGATGATGAGCTGCTATCTGATTTCAATATTAGATTCAATCATATGTACAGTAGAATGCCAGCTGAAATAAGACCTACCCCTTCTTCTGCTATGATTACTTATGCCAATGCTTTCGATTCTCAGTTCTGCTTGCTGTTGAGAGAGAGGAAATGTGCTTCTTTGGCTGACATGCAAGATGCAGCTTTTGAAGTTGAATCGAACATTCTTGCTGCAGAGAGACTTGAAGGTGATGCCGAGAAGAGAAGACAGGGAGGTGAATCCTCATCATCCTCAGAGCATGAGATAGATGAATTAGCTAGGATGATTGAGCTTTTGGCCTCTGAAGTTTCCAAGTTAAAAGCTGAGTAGTATTTTGATGAAGCAGGAGCTCATTGTTCCATTTCTTTTCCAACTCCAAAACCACATAGAGGGACACATGAGAATTTGCAGAATTTGCAAAGAAATAGAGATGCAAACGAAGATCAAGGGGTGAGGCCCCTTCTACAGAATATAGTCATGGAAGAGGTGCAGCATGAGGAGGAGGTCCATGTTTTGGAAGGTGCACCTTTCCTAACCAGAGCTGCATATGAAGAAGCATTATCAAGAGGCACTGCTTGTCAGTTTGTTGTGCCTGCAGAACAACAAGCTTATCAGCAGCAGCAATCAGCAGAAGGCACCTTCATCCTCCAAGAATCTGAGCTTGAAGCCTGCCCATCTTCCCATGATTATGCAGATCTGCAAATTAGCCAGCCTGCTATCATCCCTGGTCCAGTGATCAAAGAGGGAGAAGAAAGCTCCCCATCATCTTTTGTCCCTATGTCTGCTCAAGTGACAATCCCTCTAAGTTGCCCCTTGAACACTGAGGTAGGAAATAGCTCTATTCTCAAGGCTGAGACTGATCACCTCAGTTTTGATTCTCTGAATCCTGCTCAGATGGCCTCCACACAGAATGAAAGGGCAGCTTATCAGATAACAGAGGAAGAGGGTGTACAGTTGTGGGACTCCTCCTTGGATGAGGATTATTCAAACAAAGATTCAGGAGCAGATGAGGTCTCTGTGTCTTCCACACATGAAAACGTTGTTACACCATTCATATTTATTGTGCAGGCCACAGAAGACAAAAATAGGTACACAGCAGCCATGATTATTCAGCAGGTGTACAAAGGCTCCTCTAAAGAACATTCAAGGAGGAAAATACACAGAAGGGAAATGAAATTTGATCCCTATCTACCCATCAAGGTCAAATATCCTAAACTCTTTGAGGTAGAGGATCAAATAAATCCTGTCTTGCTGATCTATGATGAACCGGATGACATGCAACAATTTTGGTGGCCCAGCTGATGGGCAATTTTTCAAGTTTTCAGTTTTCAGGCCTTAATGATTCTAAGCAGTTTCTTTTTCAAGTTTTTAGTGAAGCCTTAGTTTGACTCCATGCCCAATGGATACTAGGCATAATTTTTTAAGCTGAGTTTTGTATGAAGGCATTGGTCTGCAGGTTCTTGAGACTTCACGGGGAGGATCTCATCCCCAGAAGGAGCCAAATGTTAGCTCTGCTACAATGTTTCACTGTTAAAGTTCAAAATCGGGTCTGGTGGTGGATTTATGCTGTAAGGGAGCTTGCAGCAGTTATTCCCCTTCTGCTCTTTTGATTTCTTTATACCTCAGAGACCCGCCTTCTCTGTTTATTCTTCCTGAGACTTCTCTGTTCTGTGTATAATCTTTCTCTTTCACATCCATTTTTAATTTGAAACTCTGTTAAAATCCCCGTATTAACCTGTGCTTACGTTTTACCCCGGCACTAAGGTATTAAACCTGTTTAACTACACGCCTTCATGAATTATATAACCCTCTGTCGCTGTGCAACCGCAACCATTGATCACCGCGATCCAACGGTCTACGCACCTTTTCCCGCTCATTAACTATCGTGCATCTTCCCCTCCATCTGACCGTCCATCGCAGATCGGATGGCTGACGCATCCCCTAATCGTGCAACCTGCGCACCTGTTAGCCCGCGGGGGTGGTGGTTTTGGGCGGCCACATGTCGAAATATTACAGGATCGCTCACCACGTTACGGAAACCACCCAGCGCCGATAGGCAGTGCGAGGAATACCGCCCACCAATAATACCGCCCGTCCCCAGCTGTTAAATCCCTTGCAACTTCAGCGCCCGATCGCTGTCGAATATGCCGACTATGATCCGACAGCCCTTATTTAATCACCCACGTGTCCTCCCAATAATCTCTATCAAGTGATCGCAGCCGTTGATCTCTGCGATCTGACGATTGTTATTCACTCCACCTATTCTTCCCGATTCCTCCCACCATTGATCTCTGCAATCCAATGGCTGAGATTTATTCCCGACCTGCTTATTCTTCCACAATGAAACCTTAACCCCCAACTGCTCTCTACTGCCTGAGGAAGGAAAACAACAATCAACTACCATGTCCCTACGCAATAAAGCCCCAACAACTGCAATTAATCAACAGCATGGCCGAGGACAAACAGGACGACCTCGAGCAATTCAAGCATTTATCAGGCATGGAATTTAATCCATAATTCGATCCAGCTGCCAGAGAAGGACTACAGAATAGTAGAAAAGGTCATTTTGTCCATTAAAACACTCAGAATTGTAGCAGAGCCCCATTTCAGATTGTAAATGTGGTTGGTGGTCCATTAAGACACCTCCACGCCTAGCATAGCAAAGATATTTTGTAATCAACTTCTATATATACTCAGGAGATAGAATGTAAGGTTCAACTTCTGGAGATTGTAACTATTGTGATACCTGCAGCTTCTGTGTTGAAAATGCAACAAGATGATGGAGCTTAGTGGAAAGGATTCACCTTCACTAAGTGGGCCCGCAGGCTATTTTTGGCGCAAAGTCTATTTTTAGACTATGTCTATTTTTAGACATATGGATCATGGTCTATGAGTTGCAGGATGCTATTTGTGGATGATTGGTCATGTTGGTAAAAATAGATGGACTTCTATTTTTAGACATATGGGAGGAGTCTATTTTTAGACTGCCAGGCTAAAAATAGAACAGTCGAATATTATTAGCTCTTAATAATATTTGGACTATAAAAATTATCTTATCCTCTTGGAGCACTTCAATTTGCGCTACGGATGTGGCACATGCAACTGCTAGAAGGAAATACGCTTTTCTTATGGGCCAGTTGAGCTATTGCATGATGGACTTCAGTTAGAACTCAAGTGATTGAGTTTGGTGGAGTTGATTGAGGAGTTGATGGAGTTGTGTTCAGTTTGACTTAGTTGAACTAGTTGTATTTAGTCTAACTGCAGAATACACTAGTGATGAGTGATGTGAATTAATTATTAATTAATTCACTAATTATTAACTCATAAATCAACTAAAGAATTCATCAGTTAACTCAGTGCATGGACAGTTCACTGGAGACAAGTGTTAGAGGTGAGTGAAAGGGCAAGACAGTTGTCATGTGTCACTATAGTTGTGCATGATATTTGCACAATCAATGGATTGAGTATTGCCAATGAGGATTGTGTGGTTCAGCCAAGGGAAATACGAGTTTGGATCAACCATTCTCATCTATTCTCATGCAGGATTGCGTAGTGGAGGCAGGGAAGCAGTGGAGGAGATTTGAACCTGTGATTGATTCAGATCTGAGCTAGTTTGTGTGTAACAGGTGGAGATAGTACTGAGTACTTGTGAGGAGTATTGTACTATGTATTGTTACATGTTCTCAATCATTATAATATATAGATAGTGTGGGGTTTTCAGCTGTATGCTTTCCCCAGGTTACATACTATTTTAATGTGCGCATGCGATTGATGTTTCATTGTTTTTAATTCTGCAAAATTGATGATCAACATAGAGGAGGTTATGTATTATGCATGCATTCTGCAATAGTGTATAATCGGGATAATCTTTGTGAATAAGTGTCATATTATTCAAAATTTCTACATGGTATCAGAGCAGAGTTGATCATCAGATCTATTATTCAGAAAGTGTTTACATTTTATTTCTTCAGGTAGAGTTTGCAATCGGGCCAGGTAGCCTCTGGATTCATCCTTCTTTTGGAAGGTGAGATATCCAGTAAAAGCCCATATAGTCAATCTCTGTACGAGAAATACTTTGTTCTCATGAATTTTAGATCATAAGTGGTTGAGTTTTGAGCTGGTGGAATTCGAATTTGCAGCAATGTTTTCTTGGTGTCAAAGTTGAAATGTCTTTCTATGGATTGTGATTGGAGTATGCTCTTGAAGGCAGCTCGAACTATATTGCATGGAAATACAGGATGGAGGTGGTGTTAGATGAAAATGGGCTGAAGGAGTTCATAGAGGCTGAGGTCCCAAAGCCTACTGATGCTGCTCACATTGAGGCTTGGCAAAAGAAGACAACAAAGTGTCGAAGGATTCTGTTGGAGGGCGTGAAGGATCACATTGTATCCAGCCTGCATGGAAAGGCTTCTCCATACTTGATGTGGAAAGTGTTGATAGATCTATTCCAAAGCAAGAGCGACCAGAGGAAGTTGGCGCTCAAGGATAAACTCAGAAACATAAAGTGTGAGAATGGAGATAGTATGCCCGAGTATCTCACGAAGTTCAACCAATGCCGAGATGAGTTGGGAAGTGTGGGGGTGACTATCAATGATGAGGACTTGGTGAGTTTGGCTCTTCTTGGTCTTCCGAAGAGTTGGCATTCCTATCAGGACTCTGTCAATGGTCGAGATAAATTTCCAGGATGGGAGAGACTTTGGTCTGATCTTGTGCAAGAGGAGATCAGGCAGAATACCAGGGACAGATCTTCATCAAAGGAATCTGATGAAGAAAATTGCGCTTTGGCTGCCAAAGCAAGGAAGGGGAAGGAGAAGGGTTCTCTTTTCGAATCCAGTTCTTCCAATGATGGGAAGAAGGTTGACAAATCGGAAGTGAGATGCTTTCGTTATCATGAGGTGGGCCATTATGCTGCAAATTGTCCACAGAGGAAATCCAAGAAGGGATCTGGGGAAGGATCTGAAGGTGAGGCACTTGCTTCACAGTTTGAGTTGGATTTCACACTCTTCGCATGCATGGTTTCATCCATGGTGGGAAGTGGTTGGTTTCTTGACAGTGGAGCTTCTTTCCACATGACCGGTGACAAGAGTTTGCTCAGTACTTTGGAGGAGAAAGATATCCAGATACTCATAGCGATGGGTAATGATGAGAAGTATAGTGTCTCAGGTGTAGGCACAGTTATTTTTCGGAGGGAGCATGGAGCTCACCTTACCTTGACCGATGTCAAGTATGTACCAGGACTGAAGAGAAACTTGGTGTCGATCACAATGCTGGAAGACAGAGGCTATGATGTAGTCTTCAGTAAGGGAAAGGTTTTCCTTAGACACATCATCACTAGACTGGTGAAGCAAATTGGTTCACGGGTCAAGAACCTATATGCTCTTGAGGTTCAATATGCATGCAAAGCCTTGAGCAGCGAGGCAACTGATGGAGACTTGGTGGTTGAGAGGGAGCATATATTACCTCTCAACATGCAAAGCCAGAAGAAGTCTCAGACGATTGTGGAGGAGCCACGATTGGTGCAGCAGCTTCAGGAGGTTGTGGAGCAGCCACAACAAGGGAAGCTGAGAGGAGATCAAGTAGAGACATCTACTCATGCAGAGACCTCCAGTAGGGGGAAAATTCGAGCCAGGTGGGCTGAGGGATCACATGCAGCCATACCTGCAGGAAGGAGGTGGGGCGATATAGAGTGATCGTCCTAAGGAGGAGGGGCAGGATCCTTGAGGTACCCAACCTCTTGGATGAGACCTTGCTATGGGAGCCTCGATGTGGAGTAGTAGGAAATGACTGATTGGGTAGAGACAGATGCGGATGGAGCGGCAGAGAGAGCGACAGTGTAGGGAATCCCAGGACAGCGCATAGCTAGCAGGCTGTAGCAATGCGAGAGGCACAAGTGTTTTGCACAGTGCTAAGTGGCACAGAGAGGTGTGCAATGGTGCGAGATGCATGGAGATGTTGCAGTAGCGCAGATGTCAGAGAGGGAGCACTTGTCAGCAGTAGGTAGAGCTTCAGCATCAGAGTATGTTCCTAGCCCAACAGAGTGGTCAGTTAGGAGTGTTTTTATTCCAAGTGTTGTTGGAGCAAGTGGACCGGGCAAATGTGTTGCATGCAGAACATTCCAGAGTTGCAGGATAGGGGTTGCAGATAATCCATATCTTGTTGAGAGAAAGTGTTGAAAATGCAACAAGATGTTGGAGCTTAGTGGAAAGGAGTCACCTTCACTAAGTGGGCCCACAAGCTATTTTTGGCGCAAAGTCTATTTTTAAACTATGTCTATTTTTAGACATATGGATCATGGTCTATGAGTTGCAGGATGCTATTTGTGGATGATTGGTCATGTTGGTAAAAATAGATGGACTTCTGTTTTTAGACATATGGGCAGAGTCTATTTTTAGATTGCCAGGCTAAAAATAGAACAGTCGAATATTATTAGCTCTTAATAATATTTGGACTATAAACATTATCTTATCCTCTTGGAGCACTTCAGTTTGAGCTACGGATGTGGCACATGCAACTTCCAGAAGGAAATATGCTTTTCTTATGGGTCAGTTGAGCTATTGCATGATGGACTTCAGTTAGAACTCAAGTGATTGAGTTTGGTGGAGTTGATTGAGGAGTTGATGGAGTTGTGTTCAGTTTGACTTAGTTGAACTAGTTGTATTTAGTCTAACTACAGAATACACTAGTGATGAGTGATGTGAATTAATTATTAATTAATTCATTAATTATTAACTCATAAATCAACTAAATAATACATCAGTTAACTCAGTGCATGGACAGTTCAGTGGAGACAAGTGTTAGAGGTGAGTGAAAGGGCAAGACAGCTGTCAGTTGTGACTATATTTGTGCATGAGATTTTCACAATCAATGGATTGAGTATTGCCAACGAGGATTGCGTGGTTCAGACAAGGGAAATACGAGTTTGGATCAGCCATTCTCATCTATTCTCATGCAAGATTGCGCAGTGGAGGCAGGCAAGCAATGGAGGAGATTTGAACCTGTGATTGATTCAGATCTGAGCTAGTTTGTGTGTAACAGGTGGAGATAGTACTGAGTACTTGTGAGGAGCATTGTACTATGTATTGTTACATGTTCTTAATCACTATAATATACAGATAGTGTGGGGTTTTCAGCTGTATGCTTTCCCAGGGTTACATACTGTGTTAATGTGCGCATGCGATTGATGTTTCATTGTTTTTAATTCCGCAAAATTGATGATCAACGTAGAGGAGGTTATGTATTATGCATGCATTCCGCAATAGTGTATAATCGGGATAATCTCTGTGAATAAGTGTCATATTATTCAAAATTTCTACAATCTGGTCTTCATTTTCAGCTAATGAAAGCTTCTTTTGTTGTTAATTGCTCATTGTCCACTTCTTCTTCTTGTTCCAGGCTATGCCTGTCTTGCATTTATTCATGTGCTGTTAATTTTAGCATTAAAGGGGCCGTCATCCCACTTCTGTGTTAGGATTTAGCATGTATCATTGAATTTGTATGCAGGTTTCTGTTCTTTTAGTGCCAAAGAGCTGTCATCCTCTCTGTGTATTAGAAAACAGATTTACAGACCTTTTAACTAGTTGTAGCCGCCCATCACAGGATCCTGTGCATCTACTGGTGTGGTCAGTGTTCTCCATTATCACCTTATCCTCAAACTCTGAGTAATTGGTGGTCTAAAGCCTTTTAGTCTGGGGGTGTTCACCCATGTCTGGGGTCAAGCACAGTAGAAGTGGTTATCTGGCTTGAATATGCAACATTTCTTTCATTCATCCACCATTTTCCAACATTTTTGTTGAGTTTGTAATGTTCCCGAGCATCCCTGATATACAACCTAGGAGAGTTTCTTGGGGTGATAACACCTCCCATATATACCCAAAATTATGTGGAGGCCCAATCCGTGTTAGCGTTGTCTAATGCAAAACTGCATAGTGAGAGAATTCCTTTATACTTTTCGTACTATAACACCGCCCTATATACCCGAAGGTACATGGACGAGCTATGATATACTTACGTACATGGAATGAGGTATCACACTCGGAAAGTATGGCAGAAAATTAATGATAGATGCTATGTTTTACAACACCAGAACATGTCTCTAGCCTAGACCTCTAAGTGTTATGCATTAAGTTACAATGCTCCATTAGGTTAATTGAGATAACATTTAAGTTGATCTTCTTAAGAATTTTCCTTTCAAGGTTCACCACGTGATGTATTTTTGCAATTCCTAGAATGCAACTAACATGAGAAACATTCTTTCATTCAATTAACAATGAAAACCATAGCTAGTAAGGGATAGAGTAATCAGACCTTTGACAAAGAGAAAAGAGCACACCTAATGCAATTTCCCTAGCTATTCCTATCAATCATTCACAAACTTCAGTCCCTTTAGTATTTAGATGAAAAAAAAGGAACTAGATGCACAATCGATCAATCAATGCTTTTCACAAGAAATGAATACTTTATGACAGTTTATTTTTCAAAGAAATGAAGATTTTACGACAATTCTTTTTCAAAAAAGTAAAGACTAATCAATGTAAGCTAAATTTGACAATGAATTTATAATGATAAAAAAATATCTTAAGAAACACTAAACAATCAAGGTCAAAGTAGGGCTAGGAGAGGAAATGCAACTTTATTTCAAAACCACAAGAATCATTGATCTTTCAGAAAAAAAAAATAGAAGCAACTTTGGAAAACATCATTAAGGTTGAAGAACATCTATTGTCGCATCCCCTGATGATGGACTCACTTGGTAGTCCAAAACGTTGGGTTCACAAAACTCTATAACAGGTCATTCCTCCTCTATCTAAAACTTTGGAAAAATCAAGCCAAAGGTGAGTTTTTTAGCCTAAGATGAATCAGTGCAGGCCAGAGTGGGAGACAGTGCACTGCAATGCACTATCTCTAAGGCAGTGGCTGCTTTGCAGCACACTGTGTCAAGACCAACACTACGTTGGTGCCAGAGAGTCGAATCAAGAGACATTTAAGCACAATTTTTGACTAAAAATACTTCAAAAAGACTGAAATAAGATCAATAAAGCTAAGAAAAGTCTACTATGGTGTAATATGATGAGGGTAAATCACCAAGAACGACAGTCGTTCCCCGGCTGAGTCGCCAATTTGTTATATGGAATTTGCATCTATGGATAAACACATTTTCCCTAGGTGGGTAGCTACACCTAGAACAACATAAAGAAAGTAGTTTAACCTTTTCATATATTAGATAGATGAGATGAAGGAACTTACTTGTATTCTTTCACTTCCTTGATCTCCTTTGAATTTCTCCCTTTGCTCCCACTTGAACTGAATCCACTCAATTGGTACATGTGTCAACAAAAATAGAAACAACAACAATCATAGCATACATGATGTATCTACTATAAACCAATGGAATTGAAGACATTGAAACACATAATCATCATAGATATGAAAAAGAATATGAGAAAAGGAATAAACACTTTATTAATTTATAAGGAAGAGTTTCACCCAATACAGTTCAATCATGTGCCACTCATCCAGATTCAGTCCAACCCTCGTCACACCATAAGCAAAACAATCCAGCAGCATAACATTACTTGACATGAGCTTCAAATCTCAGACCAACAGTATTTCCTTACAATCTTCAAATTCTAGCCCCCTTGATCACTATGATGAGTGCTCAATTTATAGGAAATGGAGGTGGTTTTGTCATAAATGAGGGTATTGAATGGCCTTCCAAACTTGGAGTTAGTTTCCATGGAGAAAGGGATGAGAGGATAGGAGGTTAATGGATCCTTAGCCTATCCAATTTCGAGATCATAGGAGGAGATAAGAGGTGGTATCCATCTAGAGTCATATAGAATGAAGGAATATTCTGAGAACCCTATGAAAATTTTGCTCAATCTTGCCCAGCGTAGGTCAAAGAGGACCTAAGTGCACTGCAGTGTAGGCCACAGTGGGCTTGCCTACTATGCAATGCACTGTCTTAAGGCTTAGGCTACACTGGTGTCCCGAGGAGGCATTTCAGGAAGGCTTCAGGCTAGTAAACTTTCATAGAACGAAGCATTCAATGAGTTGACTTGTCTAGGGCATGTAACAACTTAATTAGGGTTTGATGAGCCATAATGGTACTGACCTGAATGTCGAGAGTAATGTGCCAAAATAGACCTGTAACAACATTCATGGTAGAATCCTGAAGTTTCAAATACATCAACCTCGTCTTTGAAGAATCCAATTATTTCTCACGTCTCAGAGATAGCTAATGCAACTGTTGAACAAACAATGAAAGTCACGTGAGAAAATAAGTTGGATGAATTTTGGGAGGAGTTTAATCATTTCTGATCAACTAAAGAAACTCAGTATGTAAATACTTCAGTCAACAAAGAAATAGAACAAGTTCTAGAAACTGAAGGAACAACCTCGTTCACTACTAAGGATCCTGAAAAGATTACTGTTCCTAAGACACCCGAAAAGAATACTATTGCTAAGGTTTCTAATAAAACTACTATTGCAGAGGATATGGAAATTATCCCAACATTTCCTACTTTGGAGATAGTCCTAAAAATTGAAGAAATCCCTCCTTTGGATGCATTTTATAGTCCAAAACATAAAGCATTAATGAGCAGGTCAAGAAAGAAGAGAAATTTGGAACAAGCACAAGCATTAGTTTCAAATGAGACTCCTTTTCAAGTTCTCTAGAAAGGATCCCAAACAACCCCTCACGAAGAATTAAATAAACTTTCACAGTTTGCAGGAGCTTATGCTAGTGCTGCTCTTGATAAAGCAACGGAAATTCAAATGCTTCTAAAGGAAAAAGACCATGGGATTATTTAGCTAGAACAAGATCTTCATAATGAAAGGCAGGTGATTGAGCAACAATGGCAATCAAACCTTCCCAAATTACAGAAAATTTTTAATGACTTAAAACTACAATTTGAATTTGAAATCAGAGACAAAGATGCACATGTACAACAACTGCAACAAAATATTAACCAATTGAAGGAAAATCCAGAGATAAATGAAGTTCGAAAGGAAGCAGGAGAACTGGATACACTCCTTACAAAGAAACAGGTTGTCTTTTGTCACAAATTAACTTTAATTCATGATTTGTGTAAGACTAGTGATTCTTTAGTTAACTAATTGTCCAATCTACGAACATTCTATGAAGAAATTGATGAGAAAATATCTGAGCATATAGATTGGCAAGATGATGCTAAAGGAAGATCAGTTTATCTTCCTCGAAACGAGGAATATCAAAAGGATATCATTTTTGGTGACTGAGATATCAAAATGAAACAAGCAGAAATGGCTATTATCAGAGCCAAAAATCTTGCTTCAAACTTCACTGAATATATCAGCAATACCTTATTGTAGGCCAATCTAATACAGGAATGCCCAAAGGACACCTTGCCAGATATCAAAGCTCTGAAGCAGCCATGGCAAGAAACATCCAAGAAGAAGGTCGAAAACATCAAAAGTTTATCAAACGCAAACCTTGAAGGTTATTTCCATTTTTTGGTGAAACCACATAGTCCTTGAATTAAAATTGTGAATTAAAATCGAATTTAGTCTCACCAGCTGCTTGGAAATAATTAATTAATTCATTATAGATTAATTAGTTGGAGAAATTCAAGTTAGAAGTCTTTCTGCAGTCATGCAAGAGTTATCCCTTAAAAATTAAGGAGATTATCCCTTAATTAAGGAGATAAGATTGAGTTATATTTGATTTGTAATTAGTTGACTCAGTTTACTGAGTTAAGTCCAGTTCAATTAGTTCCAAACTGTTTGAGGAACTAATTGTGAGTTATCAGTCAGTTGATGCATACATGCACTCAACCAATGTACTGCAAATAACTAATGATTCCCTCATCAAAAACTCATGCATGTCTATTCTAAGAAATACCCAGTTGAGCTAAATGTCAAGGACAATGTACTATCAATTGCATGTGTTTTTCTATAAAGGAAACTCATGCATGCAGTCAAGGTAAGGTTCCTTGAGGATTGTGCAGTTCTGACAGGGTGTGAGATCAGTGTGAGAGATCAGTGTTCCACTTGGTTGAGAGTTTTCCACTTGGTAATAGGAGGATCACCTAGGAGAAACAACACAAGGAAATAGGAGCTTGGAGGGTAGAGGAGAAGGCTTGTGAGAAGCTTTGATTGCCTATGAGTATCCAGGAGGATTGTACTGAGAGCTGGCTAGTTGTGAGAACTAAGGCTTTGTATAATCTCTATGTATTTCCACCTTGTATGATAATACAGATAGTAGGGTTTTTAGCTGAGGCTTTCCCTAAAGTATTTTCATGTGTATTGCGCATTGATTCTTATTCTTCTAGTTATATGTGTTCAGCTCGATCTTGCTCAATCTTTAAGCTTCTGCAAATTGCTTGATAGTAGAAGTAGATTATAGTATTTTGCTTTGGTTTATTGCATTATCGAGTTAATCTACAGTCAGATTTTCTACATGGTCTTAGAACGAGATTTGTAGAGAATTTTCAGAATTTCTACATGGTATCGGAGCTTAGTTTATCAAATCTGTGAACAGTATACTGAGAAGAGAATTCAAAGTTTGAAGTTCAGGGTTGCAGGTGCAAATCGAATTCTTATCATACTGCAAGGTTGGCCAATGGCGTTCTATGGCTTGAGACTCGAGTATGCCTTGGAAGGTAGCTCGAATTACGTAGCATGGAAAGATCGCATGGAGGCTGTATTAGAAGACAATGGCTTGAAGGATTTCATTGATCAAGAAATCCCAAGGCCAGGTTCAACTAATGCACAAGAGTTGGCTGAGTGGAAGAAGTTTGTGGCGAAGCCAAGACGGATCATCCTTGAGGGAGTTCGAGACCATATTGTCTCGAGTCTCCATGGGAAGGATAATCCATATTCAATGTGGAAGACATTGAAGGACCTCTACCAGAAAAGTAGCAACCAAAGGAAATTGGCGCTCAAGGATAAGCTTCGAAGAATCAAGATGGAGAATGGCGATACTATTTCCACGTATCTGAAAAAGCTCACCACCTGTAGAGATGAGCTTGGAAGTGTGGGAATAACTATTGTCGATGATGATATGGTGAGCCTCGCTCTCCTTGGCCTTCCAAAGAGCTGTAATAGTTACCAGGACTCTGTGAATAGAAGGGAGAAACTGCCAGATTCGGAACGACTATGGTTGGATCTGATGTAGGAGGAGATCAGGAGGAGCACATGAGACGGTTCTTCATCCAAGGATGATGATGAAGAAAATATAGCCTTAGCAAGTAAGGCAAGGAAAGGAAAGGGGAAGGCGTCCCATTCAAATCGAATTCTTCTCATGGAGGGAAGAAGGGTGACAAGTCTAAAGTGAGATGCTTTAATTGTCACAAGATGGGACATTATGCAACTAATTGCCCATCGAAGAATTCCAAGAAGAGATCCTCGGAAGGATCAGAAGGTGAGGCACTGGCCTCTCAGGTCGAAATGGACTTTACTCTCATCACATGCATGGTGTCATCGATGATGGGTTGTGTCTAGTATCTTGACAATGGAGCCTCATTCCACATGACTGGCGATAAAAGTTTATTCAGTGCCTTGGAGGAGAAAGACCTCAAGGTGTGCACAGATATGGGTGACGACGGAAGGTATAGTGTTTCAGGAGTGGGCATGATTGGTTTTGAGAGAGAGCATGGAGCTCCTATCACCTTGACAGATGTGAAGTATGTGCCTGAACTGAAGAAGAACTTGGTATCGATCGTGATGTTGGAGGACAAAGGCTAGGATGTTGTTTGTAGTAAGGGAAAGGTGTTCCTTAGACACATCACCACTAGACAAGTGAAATAGATCAGTTCACAAGTCAAGAACCTGTATGCTCTTGAGGTTCAAGATGCATGCAAAGCCTTGAGGAGCAAGGAAATTGTTAGAGACTTGGTGGTTGAGAGGGAGAGTGAATTACCTCTCAACATGTAGTCCCAGAATAAGTCTCAGACAATTGTGGAGGAGCCACAATTGGAGAAGTGGGCAGAGGGATCACATGTAGCCATACCTCTAGGTGTGAGGTGGGGTGATGTGAAGTGATAGTCCCAAGAAGGCTGAATTGGGCAACGTCCATTGAGAGGTTTTATCTCATGGATCATACCATGCTACGGAAGCCCAAAGTACATAGTAGCAGGAGGAATCAGTGGGATTGATGCAGTCAAAGATCAAAGTGACAGAGGCTAGAGCAGTGAGATACTGAAGAGAACAGAGAAGGATTGACAACAATGCAGAAAGGAAGAGTCAATAGAAGCGCAAAGTTTTCAGTTGATAGAGGTAATAACAGTTAGAGACTTTGATGACAGATGCATCATACTGATTCAGGTTGGATGTTTTTTGTTTCTGGAGTTGCTGGAGCAACAACACTAGAGAGAAGTGTTGCATGCATAACATTCCAAAGGTTCACGATCGGGATCGAGTTGAATTCCTTTCTTGTTGAGAGGGAGTGTTGAAAATAGCAACAAGAAATGATAAAATAGAATCTAGATATTCCAATTTTAATCTGTCCTTGAATTAAAATTGTGAATTAAAATCGAATTTAGTCTCACCAGCTACTTGGAAATAATTAATTAATTCATTATGGATTAATTAGTTGGAGAAATTCAAGTTAGAAGTCTTTCTGCAGTCATGCAATAGTTATCCCTTAAATTAAGGAGATTATCCCTTAATTAAGGAGATAAGATTGAGTTATATTTGAGTTGTAATTAGTTGACTCAGTTTATTGAGTTAATTCCAGTTAAATTAGTTCCAAACTGTTCAAGGAACTAATTGTGAGTTATCAGTCAGTTGATGCATGCATGCACTCAACAAGTGTACTCTAGATAACTAAAGATTCCCTCATCAGAAACTCATGCATGTTTATTCTGAGAAAGACCCAGTTGAGCTAAATGTCAAGGACAGTGTACTATCAGTTGCATGTGTTTTCCTATAAATGAAACTCATGAATGCAGTCAAGGTAAGGTTCCTTGAAGATTTCGCAGTTCTGATAGGATGTGAGATCAGTGTGAGAGATCAGTGTTCCACTTGGTTGAGAGTTTTCCACTTGGTAATAGGAGGATCACCTAGGAGAAACAACACAAGGAAATAGGAGCTTGGAGGGCAGAGGAGAAGGCTTGTGAGAAGCTTTGATTGCCTATGAGCATCCAGGAGGATTGTACTGAGAGCTGGCTAGTTGTGAGAACTAAGGCTTTGTATAATCTCTATGTATTTCCACCTTGTATGATAATACAGATAGTGGGGTTTTTAGCTGAGGCTTTCCCCAAAGTATTTTCATGTGTATTGTGCATTGATTCTTCTTCTCGTTATATGTGTTCAGCTCGATCTTGCTAAATCTTTAAGCTTCCGCAAATTGCTTGATAGTAGAAGTAGATTATAGTATTTTGCTTTGGTATATTGCATTATCGAGTTAATCTACATTCAGATTTTCTACATGGTCTTAGAACGAGATTTGTAGAGAATTTGAAAAATTTCTACATTAAGAATCAACTACTTTCACACTATGAGAATAGATATCATTCGACTAAACAATTTCTTTATGAGAAGACTTGTTCTTCTTCTTCTTTTTTCTTCTCTTTTTCTCCACCACTACTACTGTTATCTCCTTCATGCAGGAGTTGCAACCCGTCCCATATATCTTTTGTAGATTTGAGATCTATTTCCTTCTTAAGATCCATATTTTGAAGTTTGTTATAAATTGTATATTTATCCTAGGAATACCACTGCTAAACTTATTTTGAAGGGGGATCTTCACCATAACCATTAGTCACTACCTTCCAAACTTTAGATCCATGAGCAATTAAATCAAATTTTACGTTCTCTCTCCATTCTTGAAATTTTGCGGCACTGAGCAGAGGCACACTTTGACGATCCATGATTCAACCAAGTCTACAAACAGAGTTACCAACTTAACGAGAATTATGCTGAGTTCTCATTTTTTTAGAGGTTGCAAAAAATCACCTGATTTTGAAAAGTGTTGATTCAGAATCAACTCTTTTTTTAGCATGCTTTTGACACTTTAAATTTTCTTATGTGTCAAGTATGGAATGTTTTTTAAAACGTTAGTGATTTTCATATTGATTTCAAAAGGTGTCAATGCGAGTACCAACCCCTTTTTTATTGGGGCTTGTTTTTGACACTTTAATTTTTCTAATGTATTAAGTATGGATAATTATTTTTTAAATGTTAGTTATTTAACAATTTTTGTAGTGTTATTCTTCCTCTTCTTATTTTTCCTTGAGATGTTTGTTTTTTAACTATTTTTAAAGTTTATGTTTTCTTTCTTTTTTATTTTTTTTTGTAATGAAAATCTTTGTTTTTTCGCATAGTTAAAAAAAGGGTCAATATTTTAAAGTTAGAATTGTCAACATATGGATGTATTGTTAATTAATATTTTAATGTATATCAAATATTGTCACTAAAAAGGAAATAAATTTTAACATTTGACAAAATAATACATTTTGGGACATTTTTACTAAAAATGACATGTCAAATAAATCATTTTTATGGGAAAATGTGAACAAAAAAGTTTCAAAAAATAACATTTTTTATGAATTTTATGTCAAAAAATAGTAATATTGAATTATTTTTTGAAAACATAATAATTCACATAAAACTTAAAGTGAAAATCAAATAATAAAAATATTAAACATATAACAACAATAACTGAATACTTGTTCTTATCAGAAAATCTCAAAGTCAAAACACTACAAGTATAACTAATGAGTAGTTCACAAAATAGAGCTTGATTTTCAAGCATAATTTAAATTTAATCAACATTATTATATAATCCATGTTCATCATCTTCTAGAGCTTCATTATTGTTTTCTTCCATAGTATTGTGTGCTTCAGTTTGGTCATTTTCTTCTCCTAATAGATCTTCAATGTCTGCAAATCTCTTGAAGTATCCTTTTCCAGTCATTCCA
This sequence comes from Pinus tabuliformis, assembly GCA_031772625.1. NCBI lineage: Eukaryota > Viridiplantae > Streptophyta > Pinopsida > Pinales > Pinaceae > Pinus > Pinus tabuliformis. Next base: position 307,373,725 of record CM062807.1, read on the forward strand.
TCTAATAATGGTGAGATTCCTTTGCCTTTTTTCCCATACGTGATTCATTAAAATCCCCTTTCCTCAAACCAAATTATTGCATTACATCTGAGATAACTTTAGTAGCATTAATTCTTTGTTGAATAAAATTGCTTTGTAGCTAGTCTTTTTCAATGGTTATGCAATTTCTTCCTTTTTTTAGGCATCATGCTAGTGTTGTACCTAATCATCAAGTACAAAAGAAATAATTAAGTAAATTATTATAAACACATAAAAAGTACAAGATTGAATTTTTACAAGAAAATAAAAAATATATGTATCAGGCACCAAATATATATCTCGTATCTTGCTAAGTACTTTTTAATTTTCACCATATCGAAGCTCAGAATAATATAGAAATATTTCCCCCCTTCATTGTTTTGTCTATCTTTAATATTCCATGAAAAGTCCATTTTATTTTCATCTAGTTCCATCTTCTGTTTATAGAATTTTTCGTTGATTGGTCACACATATGGCTTCCTTACAATGGGAAACCAAATCAGATTAGGGTGGTGTTAATGGGCCAAAAATGTACTGCCAACGACTAAGGGGTCTCCTCGGTGTGAAGTCCCAATTAGACCTCATACCGTTTGGGATAGGAGCCCCATCCGGTATGTGGGCACGGCTGCCACCATGAATGTTGTCTGCTCTTGGTTATCAAATGAGAAGGTGCCAGAGTGGGGCGGGAATGAAGTGCTCGCACAGCGAAACAAAATCAGACCAAGATTGAAACCTCCTCCCAATGTTGGCTTGGAATGGATAAAGGTTGTAATAGACCTAGGGTCTTAATTGTTTCAACTTTATTTTGTTGGCAAACCAAACATTCCACCACAAACTTTTGAATATCCGATTTAAGGCCATCCCAAAAAAATTCCTTCTTAACCCTGTGGTAAGATTTTAGAAATCCTAAGTGCCCTCCTAAGGGAGAGGTGTGCAATTCCCTAAGAATCTTTTATTTGATATGGGAATTCTTACATATGTATAACCGATCCTTGTACCATAACGACATTTTTCTAGCTAAATGTATCAGATGTACTGGGATCTTGTTGTAGCTTTTGAATGAGTGCCCACACTTCTTCGTCATTCTTCCATTCATCCCTTGCTTCGTTTATCCAATCTGGTTGGATAATAGAAATGGCGCAAAGAAATGCTTCCACATACTCATCCTTTCTTAACAGTGCATCTGCCAGAACATTTTGCTTCCCTTTTTTGTAGATAATTTCAAAGTCATAACCCTACATCTTTGTGACCCATTTTTGCTACTCTTCTGAAGATAATCTTTGTTCTAAAATTATTTATGACTATCATGATTTGTTTTTACCTTGAAGTGTCTTCCCATTAGGTAGGGTCACCATTTCTTAAGTGCATGTAGTATTGCCAACATTTCCTTCTCATAAATAGCTTCGTGTAAATATTTTCCTTTGATTGGACGACTTTTGAAAGCAATGGGTCTTTCTTCTTGCAGTAAAACAACACCAATTCCATTTCCTGAGGCATCACTTTCCACAATAAAGGTTTTTGTGAAGTCTGGTGTAACTAAGATCGGTGCCTGGCACATTGCCTCTTTAAGATGTTCAAAGGCCTTCGTTGCTTCTTGAGTCCATGAAAATGCATCTTTCTTCAATAATGTTGCTAGAGGTGCTGCTATTCTCCCATAATTCTTAAAAAACTTGCGATAATATCTGGTCAACCCGATAAATCCTTGCAGATGCTTTATGGATGTGGGGATTTTCTATTCCTTAATGGTTTTAATTTTGCTAGGGTCTACCTTAACACCTTCATGAGATACAATATGACCCAGATATTCCACCTCTTGTACTCCAAAGAAACATTTGGAGCTTTTTGCATATAATTGTTTCTCCTCCAATAGTTTGAGCACTCTGTCAACATGTTGAACATGATCCTTCCAAGACTTGTTGTAGATTAGTATATCATCAAAAAATACTAACACAAATTTTCTAAGGAAGGGTTTGAAAATGGAATTCATCAAACCTTGAAATGTAGAAGGTGCATTGGTAAGGCCAAAAGGCATGACCAAAAATTCATAATGACCCCCATGAGTTATAAATGTTGTTTTCGAAATGTCTTCAGTCTTCATTCTGATTTGATGATATCCTGAACAAAGATCCAACTTGGTGAAGTAAATTGATCCATGCAATTCATCCAATAATTAATCAATGACAAGAATGGGAAATTTATCTTTAATAGTGAGCTTGTGGAGCTCCCTATAATCTATACACATGCGTCATGATCCATCCTTCTTGTGAACCAATACTACTAGAGCAAAGAAAGAACTTTGACTAGGTTGAATTACACCAGCCTCTAGCATTTCTACAACCATATGTTCAATTTCACTCTTTTGGGCATAGGGATACCTGTAAGGCCTGATTTTTGGAGGAACACTTCCTGGAATCAAATGAATAGCATGATCATGATCACAAATAGGTGGGAGGCCTTTGGGAGTCTCAAATACCTTGGAATGATTATCCAAGGCTTTTTGGAGATCTAGAGAAATAGATGATTTCGATGTGGGAACTTCTAGTGAATATAATTATGAAATTATGCCTCGTTGTTCTTTCTTTATAAGATTTGTCATTCCATTAGAGCTAATTATCTTTCCCGGTTTCCCTGCGATACCCCTTAAATCAACTTCATTTCCTTCTGAAGAAAATTTCATGAAAATTTCTTGAAAATTAAAAGCTATTGTACCCAAGGATTGTAGCCATTGTACTCCTAGTACAACATTAGCACCACCCATTGGAATGGAAAGCATTGGGCTATTCAATACATATTCTCACATGGATAACTTGATATTATGGCACTTTCCTGAGAAATTTATGGTTCCTCCACTTGCAACCATCACTTGACACTATGGTGTTGGATATAGGAAGCAATTCAATTCATTGGCTATCTTACAATGAACAAAATTATGGGTACTTCCTGAATCAATCAACACTATTACCTTTTTCTTCTTGATATGCCCTTCTATCTTGATAGTTTGAGGAGTAGTAATTCTAGCCAATGCATTACAAGATATGTTCGGATTCATTTCTTCTTTATCTATGGTTTGTTCATGGTGTATATCCTCTTCTTTTTACGTTTCTTGTTCCTTTTCTTTCTCCTCTTCACAATCTATGTAAAATAATTTCTTCTTAGCACACTTATGACCTTTAGTGTATTTGCTATCACAACTGTAACAAAGCTCTTTTTCTCTTTTTTCTTCCAATTTTTGTTGTTTCAACCTTGTAGGTTGTGGATGGCTAGGGGAAACAACACTTCCATCTTTATGACTATGAGTGGTAGGCTTCCTTGTTGGCATAATTTTGCTTTCCATTTTTCTTGTCAAACTGAATGCCTTCTCCAATGAATCAAGTTCCCAAAGGTGAACCTCATGTTGGATGCTATCCTTTAAAGTCCCTATGAACACATCAATCCTATTCTCCTCTAGAATATATTTTACCCTTATATTCAATTTTTGGAAGTCCTCAATGTGCTCCATCATTGAACCATTTTGTTTGAGATTTATCAATTGGCTAAAAAAAGTGTTTCTTTTTGTATCCTGATAATGTGCTATCATTTCATCCGTAAAAATAGCCCAAGTGACAATTTGTTTACGAGAGAAAAGCCATCGATACCATACAAACTAATTTGGTTCCAATTATAGAGTTGCAATGCGTACCTTTTGTGTGTTTTGCACATTATGGAGATCGAAAAATTACTCCATCTGTAGTATCCATGTTATGGAGATCGAAAAATTACTCCATCTGTAGTATCCATGTTATTTTGTTCTCATCATGAGTTTCCTTTACTACCCTTTCGCCACTAGTAAGAATTTCTTGTAGGAACTTTGTCAAATCTGTCTTCAAATCTTCCATCTTAACTTCCACGCCTTTCTTTAAACCATCCATCTTAGCTTCCACATCATACATATTAGCTTCTACATCTTTCTTTAAGCCATCCATCTTAGCTTCTGTTACTTTTTATGCGAATGAATCTTGTTGCACTTGGTCTTTCTTCATGGCATCAATTAATTATAATAATGCTTCAATATGCCCTTTGAATTCCTTCAAACTAATTTTTCAAACCAAACTTATGCAAAAATTTAAAAAAACTACACACCTGTTTTCACTTTGTAGGAGCTTGATATTGAATCTGTTGTATCTCTGTAAATTCAAATATCCAAGATCTGAAATTGCTTCTTGCGGTAAACCTCTGAGTCCTCTTCCTAACCCCTCAAGTCTGATCAAGATTGGATTCTCCAATGAAGAGTTAGGTCAAATCTCCCACGATGACCTTATTATATACTGGTTCAATAGAGCGAGCTTGTACGAAATTCCACGTGTCACTGTTTTTCCCTCAGGATCTGAAACCAATACACAAAAATCTACAGGCCATCCTCTTTCTGTAACTTCTTACAAAACTTCAATATGATGCTCAGAAAAACAATTATGACAATTTTCCCCAGGTCACCTGTTTGAGATATAATTCGGGATCCTGCAAAAACCCTAATTTCCTTGGACCATATCTCTGAAAATATAGCGAGAAAAGATCTGAAATTCAGAACCAAGGTTTAGAGTGATTTCAGCCCAAATGGGTTTTTTGTTTTAGCTTTTGTAACGTCGCAGAAAAAAAGGTTATAGTGAAAATTCCACGATGACCTGTTTGGAGCAGCGAAACCCTGAAATTCAAGCTCTGATACCAAATATTATGAAACCAGCTCACAAAAGATACAAAAGATAGATCAACGACTTAGAAATAAGCCTCTTCGATGGGGAAACTTCCTTTAAATTACACAAATGAACAATTCTTGGATGATACAAATGATAAAACCTCCTTTCTATATATAGGAGTCTAAGGGGTCATAATATAACCAAAGTCGATCTAGCAGTAATAATATAAGGGCACAAAAATAACAATAGCGGGCTTCTATGGGGCACAATAATAACAATATGGGGACAATAAGGGCACAACAATAACAATAAGAGATACAATTATTCCATGTAACAATAGGAATTTCAGTGATGGAGAAAAGAGAAGAAAAAAGAAGACATCTTCCTCTTCTTTGGATGAGGTCCCATCCTTGGTATTCCGCCTTATTTCCTCCTGTACCAAATTAGACCATAAGCGCTCCAAATTTGGTAGCTTCTCCCTCATGTTCACCGAATATTGATAATTATGCCAGCTCTTAGGAAGGCCTAGAAGGGCTAGGCTTACCAAGTCATCTCCAAGGATAGTAACAACGACCCTACCCAGTGTATCACAAAGTTGTGTGAACCTGCTTAGATATTGCGGTCACAGGGGCTTCACTTAATGAACCTATGACATAGCACATGCATTTGTGGCATACTAAAAATAACCCTTAATTTGACTACATATGGAAAAATACCTCTAAAAATCACATTATTTAACCCCCTACCAATACGAACCCAATACACATTCCCAATTTAAAAAACCCCTACTTTCACTAGATATTGTAGGTATCCATTTTTTCATTAACATTTTATATACCCCTTTATATTTTTTCATTAACTTTGAGCTTAACATTTTATTCATTCCAATATAAAAAACCTTTAGCCCCTATCATATGCTCAATATATTACGCCATTTTTTCCTCAATATATATCCCCCAATAAGAATGCATGTGTTATGGTAATTCTCCTGCAGTGAATCCCTTGTTATTTCAGTATAGTGTCATTCTTCTGCATCTTGATACTTCAAAGTTTATCCTTGAGCGCCAGCTTCATGTGGTCACTACTATTCTCGAATAACTCAGTTAGTGATTTCCACATTGTGAACAAAGTTTCTTTTTTGTTGAGATACGAGACAATATGATCATGTACTCCCTCCAAGATTATTCTCCTTTCCTTGGCTACATCTTTCTTCCACTGTGCAAGGTCTTGGACATCAGTTGTTGGTGGTGTTGGAATCTCTGTCTTGAAATATTCAAGCAATCCATTATCATCCAATACTATCTCCATTCAATCCTTCCATGCAAGAAAAATTGAGGTTCCTTCCAAGGCATAATCTAGCCTTAGTCCATTGAAGGCCGTCTTCTTAGCTATAAAGAAACCCTGCTACATTTATCTTCAAATTTGAACCACTAAGAAACAACTTTGAATTTCCTACTCTAATGTGAATCCTTCTCTGATACCATGTAGAAATTAGGGTGTGGATTTGCAACTTCTCACGAAGTTTTAAGCAAAATCATAAGACACAAACCTACTCTACTCCTATGTGGGCATTAAGTCACACTTGTTGGGAATCACAATTGTTGTTAGACCAAAACTCGTAGGTGTTTTTTAATGATCACATTGCTAGAGATAAGGATCCACAAGAGGCGGTTAGTCCATGTCACAAAACACATGGGGAGTGTTAGTTTATCCAATTTCCAACAATCTCCCCCCCAACACGAGTTGGGTGTGTATTGAACTCGTGACCTAAGATCTAATACCACTTGTTGGGAATCACGATTGTCGTTAGACCAAAACCCACAGGTGTTAGTCAATGGTCACATCGCCAGAGATAAGGATCCACGAGAGGCGGTTAGTCCATGTAACAATAGGAATTTCCCTTTAAATACGAGCTAATTCTCTCATTAGAGGCTTGGAGGCTTGGAAATTTGGCTAAGTATTGGCAAAAGGAAGTCATCAGGTGGAGGATAGGAAATATTTGTATAGGCTAAGCTCAAGGCTGAGCAGAGCATATTGTATTCATCCAAATTCTTTGACCAAGGGTGCAAGGAAATAGGGGCTTGGAGAGCAGCAGAAGAGGCAGCAGTTTGGCTTGAGCTATCTTGTGAGCCAAGAGTTGATTATAGTTGTGTAGGGATTGTTCTTGTGAGAACAAGTATTGTATTCTCATCTTGGATTTCTAATTAATTCAATGCATATAGTAGGGGTTTTCAGCTGAAGCTTTCCCTGGACACTTATTGTGTTATGTGTCATTGATTTATCTTCTTCTTGTTCATATTTTTTTCATCGATCTATTGGCTTCCGCGGGTTGAAAGTAGAAGTAGATTCTTGTCCTGTGCTTTAGTACATTGCATGAGCTTGTGAATATACATGATTTTCTACATGGTATTAGAGCAAGATTTTTTTTGGGCCGCGAGATTGCAGAGCAGATCTAAAAAATTTTATGCAAAATTTTTAGAAACAAATAGCATATCTGAATTCCTTGCAAAAAATACCCAAATTCAAGAAAAACAATCGGCTGAATTGAAGTTTGGATGAAGGAGATATCGCTAATTTAAAATGAGATCCTTTTCCAGAAAATTTTGTGACGATAGGAAAGATTAAATAGATTGGTGTGCTACCCAAGAACCTGTATGCACTTGAGGTATAAGATGCATGCAAAGCCTTGAGGAGCAAGGAAAAGTTTAGAGATTTGATGGTTGAGAGGGAGAGTAGATTACCTCTCAACATGCAACCCCAAAAGAAGTCTCAGAAGCTACTTCAGGAAATTGTGGAGCAACCAAAATTAGAGAAGTTGAGAGGAGACTGAGTGGAGGCATCCACTCATGCAGAGACCTCTAGTAGGGGGAAATTTCGAGTCAAGTGGGTAGAGGGAGCACATGAAGCCATACCTCCAGGTTATAGGTGGGGTGATGTGAAGTTATAGTCCTAAGAGGGTTGAGATTGGGCAGGGTCCATTGAGATGTTTTATCTCATGGATCGTACCTTGCTACGGGAGCCCAAAGTACATAGTAGCAGGAGGAATCAATGGTGATTGATGCAGTTAGAGATCAGAGTGACAGAGGCTAGAGAAGTCAAATACTAAAGAGCACAAAGAAGGGTTGACAACAATGCAGAAAGGAAGATTCAACAGAAGTGAAAAGTTTTCAGTCAATAATGGAAATAACAGTCAGAGACTTTGATGGAAGATGCGTCATACTAATTTAGGTTGGATGGATTTTTTTTTTCTTTTTTTTTTTTGGAGTTGTTGTAGCAACAACACTAGAGAGAAGTGTTACATGCAGAACATTCCAAAGGTTTAGGATCAGGATCAAGTTAAATTCCTTTCTTGTTGAGAGGGAGTGTTGAAAATATCAACAAGAAATGTTAAAAATAGAATCCAGAAATTCCAATTTAAGTTGTCCTTGAATTAAATTGTGAATTATTGTAATTATTTTCTCATAGCAACTTATAATAGTTAATTAAGTTTAGATGAATTAGTTGACTTAGGAATTTCGAGTTAAAAGTCTTTTGGAAGTCATGTATATGTTCTCCCTATTTTTTAGTGGTGTAAGATTAGTTTATTTATGAGTTGTAATTAGATAACTCAGTTTACTGAGTTATGGCCAGTTAAATTAGTTCTAACTATTTGTGGAACTAATAGAGGATTAGCAATCAGTTGGTTCACTGGTGCATCCACAAGTGTTACTCCAGTTAACTGAAGATTCCCTCATCAGAAACTCATGCATGTCAGTTCAGAGAAAGACCCAGTTGAGACTAGAGTGCAGGGACAGTGTACTATCAGTTGTATGATTTACTGAGTTGTAAATATCATGCATGCAATCAGAGAAGGACCTAATTTTGGATTGCGCAGTTATGGATGAGGAATTTCCCTTTAAATACAGGCTAATTCTCTCAGGAATTGTGCAAAGAATTAGAAGCTTGGAGGCTTGGAAATTTGGCTAAGTATTGGCCAAAGGAAGTCATCAGGCAGAGGATAGGAAATACTTGTGCAAGTTAAGCTCAAGGTTGAGCATAGAATATTGTATTCAACCAAATTCTTTAACCAAGGGCACAAGGAAATAGGGGCTTAGAGAGTAGCAGAAGAGGCAGAGGTTTGGCTTGAGCTAGCTTGTGAGCTGAGAGTTGATTATACTTGTGTAGGGATTGTGCTTGTGAGAACAAGTATTATATTCTCATCTTGGATTTATGATTAATGCAATATAGATAGTGGGGTTTTCAACTGAGGTTTTCCCTAGATACTTATTGTGCTATGTGGATAGGAAATACTTATGCAGGTTAAGCTCAAGGTTGAGCATAGAATATTGTATTCATCCAAATTCTTTAACTAAGGGCACAAGGAAATAGGGGCTTAGAGAGTAGAAGAAGAGGCGGAGATTTGGCTTGAGCTAGCTTGTGAGCTGAGAATTGATTATACTTGTGTAGGGATTGTGCTTGTGAGAACAAGTATTGTATTCTCATCTTGGATTTATGATTAATGCAATACAGATAGTGGGGGTTTTCAGCTGAGGTTTTCCCCATATACTTATTGTGTTATGTGTCATTGATTTATCTTCTTCTTGTTCATATTTTTTCATCGATCTATTGGCTTCTGGAGGTTGAAAGTAGAAGTAGATTCTTGTCTTGTGCTTTAGTACATTGCTTAAACTTGTGAATCTACAAGATTTTCTACATGCAGCAGGTATCAGGCACAATCATTCCTGCTCATTAGCTCTAGTTGAACATGTGGAGAAATTGAAGCACCATATATGCATCGAGGATTCCAAAATCATTACTAGGGTTAATCACTTCCACCATAGGAAGCTCAGAGAGGCAATCGAGATTGAGAAGCATGTAATCAATCTCAATAGGGATGATGATTGGAAATTAAGTAAGAGTTGGATTCCGGCCCTGCCTTCTTAATTCCAATCCCCTGTTCTGTCCCCCCCTTTTTCTTAAGGCTCATTTTAATGTTTTCCTTTTTTGGAATTCTCTTTAATTAATTATTAAACTTTGTATTTCAAATATTCTAATTCTGGCCCTTAGTCATTTTATTATTTTGTTTAATTAATTTATTTTATTTATTTTATTTTATGATGATGATGATGATAGTGGTTAACGTCCACTGAGACCAAATTGGTCTATCGGACCTATAATTTTCTTAGTTTTTAATTATCTGGCTCCTCGTCTTTCTTGGCGAGATTGGTGCTGTAGCTTTCTTTTTTTTCTCTACGGTCTTCCAACTTCTTTTATCTTGCATCTCCTTCATCTCTTCTGGTTCTTGGGACATTGGTGTCTTAGCTTCACGATCTATTGTGTTCGTCCTTTTGAAGATAGTCAGAGAAGAAGTTTGGTCTAGGAGATCTGCTTTGCTGTTAAATGAAGATTTATTTTGTGCGGTATTCGAATCCTCATAACTGTTGATGCTTGAGGAGTTGTCGAGTTCACCATTTTGTTATTGGGCGGGGCTTTCTCCCTGCTTGTCTTGAGAGTTGTTTCTTTCTTGCCTGATTTCTTGTGATTCAAAGTTTTCTCTAGAGTATTCTTCTTTGATGACAGTGTAGTGTTCTTTTTGTGCTCCTTCCCACCATGTAGATCTGTGGTGGTTTTTTCTAGCAGAATTTTTCTGGGAGGCTTTTGGGCAATTTTTGGCTAGATGGCCTATCTCAAAGCAAGATCGACATCTGAAGAGGACACTTTCATAATCGAGTTTTTGGTTCCACACATAGTCTTTACTTGTTAGGTTTATTTCAGCTGGGAATCCAGCACTGAAGTCAATTTCCACACAGATGCGTGCATAGGTGGTTTTGGCATATTCCTATGTTTCTGGGTACCTATAGTAAATTTTCCCAATTGCATTTCCAATGTCTTTTAGCGAGGAGAGATTCCAGAGATGCAAGGGTAGGCTTGACAATCTCACCCAAACTGGTGCTGAGGTTATCACTGCTGTTGAGGGATCGAATGATGGGTTCCATGGCTTCATGAATAGGCCTGAGTTTTCCCAAAACCAAGGGCCGGAATCTAAAATACAATCCGACCCTTGGTTTAATCAATAAAGATTTATATGATTATAATTATTAATTTAGTAACTAATTCACCAACGACTAATTCCGAATTTCATTCCCTTCCAATTGTATTTCTATTATTTTTAATATATATAATTAAAATAAATAAAGAACATCTAGTTTTTAATTATTTTAATAATTAATTCCTAACAACTAATTTATAACTAAATCTTACTTTAATTAATTTAATAACTAATTAACTAATTTTCTAATATACATTTAATAACTATAATATAGCTATCAAATTATAGTTTATTAAATTAAATTAATAAGTATAACTAATAATTATAATTAATTAATTTTATAATTATCCTAACAAATAAATATAATTAAAATAAATAAATAAACAATTGATTTTTAATTATTTTAATAATTAATTCCTAACTACTAATTTTAATTAAATCTTACTCTAACTAATTTGATAACTAATTTTCTAATATATTTTAATTATATATATATTTATTATCATAATTAGTGGTTGTTCTTTAATTATTTTAAAAACTAATTGTTATATATTTTAATTATATATATTAAAAATAATTATAATAGAAGTAATATAATTAAAAACCAGTGGGTATATATATAACTAATTTATAATTAAATTTTATTTTAATAATTAATTAACTAATTTTCTAATGGTTATTTTTGAATCGTGATGCATCTTTGCTATTTATTTTTTAGAATCTATTAATTTTTTTCACTTTTATTTTAAAAATAAACTACATTAGTTGGTTTGAAACATCAATCAAATCTTAATGATATAATTAATTCAAAAAACATTATTATTCACAATTTTTTTTTAATATTATTTTTATTATTATATATTTATCAATAATAAATATAAATAAAAATTTTAACATATATTATATTAATTAAATAAAATTAAAATTTTTCAAAAAAATTATAGTTCCTATTCTTTAATTCTAAAAAAATAGACCAATAATTAACATTTCTCGCAATTTCAAAATATTACTTCTTTATCGAGAGCGCATGTGACTTGTTTCCAAGTCCAACTCTATATGGACATGAACTTTATCCATTTTTAAGGAGCCGACCACTCCCATTATCTCTTGATAAGATAAATAATGGTATTTAACGCGTTATCACAGATAAATAATAGCATTTTACGTTTTATCATATAGGGCAGGCTTAGTAGTGCCCCTACCAATCCAATGATACAATAAAAAAAAGTCAATGCAAATAAAGAGACACCGTCCATATACACGTGGAGCGTTGCGGTTAGTCTTGTGTTTCCCCGGTGAAGATTATTTTTGGAGTTTTCTACTTTTAATTTCACGGGAGATTTCCGGGGTTGGCTCAAGTTTCTCCCTATCAAAGGACCCACGATACACTATGACAGCCTGTGAATGTGTGTGTGATTGGTGAGAAGGCTGTGGCGGTTAAAGCGCGTCAAAGTTTGGACGGTTGGACTTTGACGCGCTTGGACGCTTAGTTTGGACTTTTGTACTCATCAGGTTTTCGTCACCATTAGTTTTAGACTTGAAAAGTCGGGGTTATTATATGAGATAAATAACTCAAGTGGTCACAATTTTGGATAATTCACAACAATGGTTTTTTTTTATGAGATTGAATTCTAAAGAGAAATTAGGGTATTTTATATTCAAAAGTTAAAGTTAAGAAGTTGTTTTATAAATTTGAAAGTTTGGATTTTGTATTTGTAAAGTTTTCCTTACCATTAGTTTTAGACTTAGAAAAGTTGGGGTTATCATATTTTGAGATAAGTAATTTAAGTTGTCACAATTTTGGATAACTCACAATAATGGTTTTTTGGGACGAGACTGAACTTAAAAGAAAATGTAAAAATTTGGGTATTTTATATTCAAAAGTTAAAGTTAAGAAGTCATTTTATAAATTTGAAAGTTTACATTTTAGTTTGGACTTTTGTATTCATTAGGTTTTCGTCACAATTAGTTTTAAACTTGAAAAGTTGGGGTTACCATACTTTGAAATAAATAAGTCAAGTTGTCATAATTTTGGATAACTCACAATAATGGTTTTTTGGGATGAGATTGAAGTCTAAAGGGAATGTAGAAATATGGGTATTTTATATTCAAAAGTTAAAGTTAAGAAGTCGTTTTATAAATTTGAAAAATTAAGAAGATCATTTCATTTGGTCTTTAAATTTTATAGGGAATTATGAGCACAAATTAGGATACAAAGCCTTTATTATTGAGGGTATCAACAACCCATAATTTTAGGGCTTATGGATTCTTTGGAAGTTTAAATGCCTATCGAAATTAAAAATATTTATGTGGTTATTATTAAACACTAAATCTTTAACATGGGACATCCTTCGGGAAATAAACTTTGAGTGATCAGGTCAATGTTTTCTTTGTAAAGTTAACCCTTGATCAACACCCACCTTATTATCACTTGTGCTTCTACTCTAGAAGTATCACATGAATCAGATCACTTTATTGGTTTGAACAATGTTTAGAAGGGGAACTCCATCAATGAAGCCTTCAAAAATTAGTGTATGAATAATGATACAAAGAGGTCTAAAACTCTCCCTCTAACCATCTCCTAAGGAATTTAGATGGATAGAGACTCTACACTCTTTGAAGATAAGGATACAATTCCTTTGAAATGCGATATCTAAAGTCTAACCATCCTCCTCTCTATATTTCCTCAATATAATGAAGGACACATCTCAAACTCCCCTGAAGAAGCAATAAATAAATATTTCCTTGGGCTTGCTTTGATGAAGCCTCCCAAGGATCACTTAGTAAAGGAAATATAGAGGAATTCTACATCTCTCCCCACTTACAACATCTCTTTAAGGCTAGATTATGTAATGATATAAACAATTTTTATGAGCTTGTGGCTCTAAAACTATTCTTAATACTAGCTAAGGAAAATGAAATTTCTAAAATCCAAATTTATGGAGATTCTCTACTTATGATTCAATATAGATGAAAGGATAATTCAATTTGTTCAAATTCACACTGCAACCTCTTTTTTATGAGATCTTACTTCTAAAATAAGTTCAATCTTACATTTATTTAATGCATGTTTACAAAGACATGAACTATGGAGAAAACAAGTTATCTAAGGTTGAAGTGACACTATAAAATGGGATCTAAAAGATTATCGACAATGATCTTATACCTTCCTTCAAATATATTCATCCAAAGGAAAACTAAATATGCTCATGAAAATAAACTTTATCTATTTATAATGAAAACTATACATTTTTGAAAATTTTAACGAGAATTATATATGATATTTCACTAATGTAATTTCTAATTTATAGTTTCATTTTAGAAAAAAGCCTTTGGAATTACAAGTGGCAATCTTTTAATTAAAGCTAAAGACATATAAAAACATACTTGAATGTTTTTTTAGTATTTATTATTACAATTCTGTTTTTATAAATAATTGCTAGATTTTTTTCTACTTATTATTTTATTAAAAAATCGAAAATATTTTTAATCTCTTATATATATGTTAATTTATATATCATGTTAATTATTTTATAAAAAAAGTGAAAATACTTTTAATCTCATATTCATATTCATATAATCGAAAATATTTTTAATCTCTTATATATATGTTAATTTATATATCTATGTTAATTATTTTATAAAAAAGTGAAAATACTTTTAATCTATATTCATATTCATATACATAATATGTTAATTCATATATCTTTACAATGGAAAAACTCTAGTTTTTAATGATCTTCTTCTTTATAATTAGTTTTTTTTTTTTTAATTTGTTTGAGGATTTGATAAAAAATGGTAACATAATAGTTAAGTCACCATATTAATATTTTAAGTTCATTTTTTTGGCATAAAATAATCTAAATTATGATTAATGAATGTCATTATATTTTATAATATAAATAAAAAAAAATATTATTATAAATATTTGAAAAAATGTATTTTATAAATATATTATTATATTGGTTTTAGTGGATGTTAATTAATAGAGAATTTCTATAAAATAAATTAGAAAAATACATAATATTTTTGTATGTATGTTTCTATAGTCAATAATCATGGTGAATGTCAATTTCTATATTTATATCGTGTGTAGATTTACACTTGTCTAATGTTTTGGGTATACTCACCACCCATCATATAGAAAAAAAAGCAACTAAGATTTGCTTATATCTTGATGATGGGTGGTGAGTCCACTTGAAACATTGGACAATTGTAAATCTACATGCAATAGAAATCCATAAAATGACATTCACCAAAATATAGAATGTTTTTACAAAAAAGGAAAAATATATAAAATGTTGTATTAATTTTGCATCATTACTAATGTCATATATGAAAATATAAAATGCTTATGCAATAAAAAACGATAAAAAAGTAAAATGTTGTAATTGATTTTGGTTTTATTATTAATATTTATTTAAGATTAGGTGTGGAAGGAGGGGGAAGGATTTTTTTAAATCCCAAAGAAAATCATGAAATCAAGTATTCTCAGGGGCGTGGAAAAATGACGAGCAACCTGGTGGAAATGTATGGGCTTCTACTCGGGCTCTAGTTGGATAAAGAAAGCAATCCTTCCAAGCTAGTTATTCTAGGAGACTCCCTTCTCACCATTCAAAACTTGCACAAAGGATCACTCCCTAAGAACAACCATCTAAGTCTTATTTTCAACAAAATCCTCAGTATTCTAGATGTTTTCCCTCATAAGTCTTTCTATCACTTCCTAAGGAGTTAGAACAAGGAAGTGGATGAGCATGACAATTTGGCCTATCATCTTGAAGCAGGTTCGATTATCACTAATGGTTTATTAGGTTGGAAGACAATTCCATGAGGTATTCTCCAATTGTCTTATATCATAGTCCCAATAATGGCAGTGGATATGTAGATAAGGGAGCATCGTTTTAGCCACGCATATCAATGTTTGACAATGTCTCTCCCCTTAAAAGAATTTTCAATTCATTGGGGAATGTATTGATTGAGGTGCCTGGCATAATGGTTGATGTGGCTAGTGTAGGAGGTGTTGGGCATGCACTCGCCAAGTCCTTTAGATATTTGCATGTGACATCTCCTTCTACCAGACCTGTACCACAAGTTGATTTCCTATGATCCATTAAAGACTCTAAGGTGGTGTAGATTAATGGTGTTAAATTTGGATGAGATTATTATAGCATGTGATCCTTCAGGAACAAGGATTAAAATGCAGAGAGGCAGCACGACGAGGTGTGTCTAGGCATTTGGAAGTTGCGATTTAATAAAGCGTCAGGTTATCTTCTCTTGGTGTTGAGGGGTTTTCCCTATTCATGAGAAAACAAGCCTACGTCTAACTCTAGAGAGCAGTAGGAGTCTCTGGACATGTGCTATGTTAGAAGCTCTCCCTGGAATTTCTTCATCATTACAATTTGAAAGGGAGACATAATCTTTGAGGTGGAGTGGAGAATTCCCTGTCTCTAGTTCGGTTGGGAGTTTATCGTGGTTTGTCCATTTCACAATTTGTTGTATCTCAAGGTCCCTTAAAAGTTATGCTATCACAATCTCTAAAGGCTTCAAGGACTTTTTATTCGTTTGTGCTTCTTCAATTCTCCAAACTTTGCGTAAAGGTTCTGGTATTTGGTGGTGGTTTCACGGGATTCTTCTAGCAAACATTGGCTTATTGACACTTACAAGTATTCCTTCTCTTGTTCTAAATTTTTCTAGAAGAGTTGTTGGCTTGGCTCTACTATGGTCTCTTTGGTGTGATTTGTCTTCATTTTCCAATCATGTTTTTGGTCCCCAATGTAATGACCCATATTGAGTTACCTATAGAATATGATTATCAGCAAGCATATGAGACGTGTATGTTAGCTACATATGCATGCATCGCATGCATTGCACTAGTATACATACCAATTTAATTATATAAAATGTCTAAGTGTATGGAAAATGAAGTAATTGTTGAAAGTATTAATTAATATCATGATTATTAAAAATACAATAGAATATATTAACTTAATTTCATATATTATAAATGGGATAAGGTTAATTTAATTTCATAAATTTGGAGAAGACATGCCTAAGTACTCAAGAAGGGTCCCCCACTTGAATCAGTGGAATTGATAAGTTTAAAAGCTCATGTAATATATATTTAATTAAAAAGGAAGACAACAAATTAAAGTAATAATAAATAAATAGATATGGTCGAAGTTGATTGGTTCACAGGAGGGTGGGGTTTCTTCAGAGGGAAGAAACCTTCCCTATATAAAAATCTAAAATGAGGCGAGGTGGGGCGGGGGGGGGGGGGAGGGATGGGAAGGGGTGCTTTAAGACGAAAAATTGGAGAAAGGGAGAGCATTTATATCATGGAGAGAAAATCTGTGAATTGGGGGACGAACCTTGGGTCTCAAGATTTTGGCTATAGACCAATGAGCTTTGGGTGTTGTTCTTAGATTTTTGGGTACCGGAGCTAGAAGACTTCATGTTTGGGAGCCAAAGAGGCTGGTACAATATTGGCTAAGAGGAATCGACCAGTTTGGAAGCAAAGCTTAGGACTTGGTTTCAGCCACAGATCGACGTAGTCAGAGGATTGAAATCAACCAGGAGAAACCAGGTATGTGGAAACATTTATTTTTTGTATGTTTAGTAATGAAATTGATTTTCAATGAAATATACTTGATATAGACAAAGAATTAATGCTAGGTCTTACACCCAAAGATTCATATCGATATGCCCTCAGTTTTCAACACTCCTTCTTATGAACCCAAAATTTGAGCTTCACTGGCTCTTGGTCCCTTTGCTTGTTTGTATATTTCTCTTTGTGAAGCCACTTATGGAGCACTAATTCCCTTCCTCTGGCACTTTTGGATGGTCCAATGCCTGTTATAACTTCCCGCACCCTATAGTAGATAACCGAGCTTAGATCCTACACTTACACTGCATAATCTAATAGCATTCCAATAGCTCAAGACTAAAAGACTTAAAAAGACTAAAAGATCCTAGACTACAAAGACTAAAAGCTCAAGTGAGTAGATACGATGATGAAATTAGAGCCATCTGAAGCCAATTAACAGAGTGCCAAATTTAGTGGACTATTGGAGATTAGAAAATCACAACTACTAGCACCTCTCGATATCAGTTTGACAACCTATTCATTAATCCTTCACGCGAGCAATGATCTATTTTTGTAAAGTTATATTTTTGTCTAGACAATTCTGTTAGACTATTAGTTGCACTTTGATTAGTCATATGTTAATTGCACTTTGGTTGGTCATATGTACGTCAGTAGACATTTTCTAGATAATAATTTTGGATCTCCTTTCATGTACTTTTATGAAGAACCAGCCATTTAGAACTCATTGTAATCACTTCAAGTGTACTTTATTACGTCAGGACGTAGACTTAATACAAATCTACTTGTTTATATAAATATATATATGAAATTGAATTTTGATATTCTATTTTATTTATAAAATATTATAATTAATATTGATTTTACCATTAATATTATATACAATATTGAAATTGAAATTTAATAACTTATTTTATTTTATTTTATTTTATTATATATATATATATAAATATAATAATAAAATTATTATTATTATTATTATTATACTTTAAATTTTTTTTCTTTAACATTTAAATTTTAAAACTACATATTAAAATAATAGTTACGCATTTATTTTTTAAATGATAATTTTATAACATAACCATTAAACAAGTACTAAAACAATTTTAATTCCAAACTATAATTAAAGAGATGAATCCATTGGGATTATTTTTGTGGTTGAGATGAAAGAATGGGATCTATCTGGATTCAATTCCCTAAAGAATATGATAAAGTTTGACCTAATAAATAGAATATGTATATTATTTTTATGGAATATATAATATTATATTTGAGGGAAAAAGACAAATTATAAAAACAAAGAAACAAGTAATAAAAAAGATCTATTATTAGTGAATGTTAATAATCCCAAAAATATTGAATCACTTTTTATTTTTATTTTTATGAAATGTTGGGAAAGAACCAATTTGAAAATATGCCGAGAAATATAAACATGCTTATACATAATTAAGATTATAAAATTTAAGATTAAAATTAAATAGTTATTTTTATACCTGCCTGAAATATATTGTAATCAATTTGAGTCAAAATGTTTTGACTCTTAATTAATTTGCAAATTTTTAGAAACTATTTCCAAAGTTTATTAAAGTTTGGTAAAATTAAATATTAAACTTATTTTTTTAGATATTGAAAATTTATTTTTTGAATTTTTAAAATTTGAATTTCTAATTTTTGATTGGCAGATCACTAATTTTATGTGGTTTAAAATAAAAAATGATTTAATAAATTAAAAATAAGAAAAAAACCTCTAATTGCCAAGTGTCTTCATAAATTAATTATCGAAAAAACTAAATTTATGGATTTTTTTCATAATTAATCTTTTATTTTCAAGAAAAAAAACAATTGCCATAACATTTTGGGCTTTTACTAACCATAGAAACTGGCCAATTTAAAAAATAAAACAACAACGCTCCATATTATATTGATTTTTCCCTTGTTGATTTTCATTATTGAATGGACTTTTCATTATTGTATGGACTTGTTCAATCATTTTCCTCAATAAAATTTACCTACATGATATATTTTCACAATTCAATCTTAAATCATGATGCAATATAAAAAAAAAGTTCACACTAAAATAAACAAAAAATTATCTTTTGTCTTTACAATTTTAACCATAACTTTAAAATAATAATAATAATAATAATTTTTAGAAATCTTTTGCACTCACACTTAAACCTTTGTGTAACTTAATTTTTTTTATTTTAAATACTAGATATTGTAATGTTTTATATTAGATATTTTATTACATATGAATTCTTTCTCATGCAATTAAGATGCCATGGGATACTTCATATCAATTTGATTTCTTCCACATAAAAATTCTACCATAGATTATTTTTTTGACGATGAATTAGGTTGACTATAAACTTAAAGTTAAATAAATAGTTTGTTATAGTAATTAGCTTTATATATATATATATATATATATATATATATATACTCTCTTTATTTGGTCACATAAATTAAAGATAGAATAAAATGTGCACAAACACATTTCAATAAACTCTTAACTTTTAGAGCAAAAAAAATGTTGGGGTTAATGTTTTATCCAAAATTATGTATGCACCTATCTCTATTTTTCTCCAAGGTTATATAGTCCATCAATTACTTTCCTTACTTCCATTCGTCATATTCAAATATGCTATATTATTAGCTTTATGAATTTGTTCAAACATTCAAAAATTGTTAGGTACTAAGCAACAACGTTGCATATTACACTTATTCTTAAAATGTTCATGTGTGTGTGTATATATATGTGTATCTATATATATATATATATATATATATATATATATATATATATATATATATATATAGATAGATATATATATAAAATAAGAATTAGTTTAAATACAATTTTATTTATTATTATTATTAAAAGAATTAATATATGAGTTAAACTATATATACATTTAAAAAAAACATGTAACAAGATTCATCTCCACTTTATCATGAGATTTTTAATGCAAATAGGCTTTTTTACAAGACTATAAGTCAATATCATGGCTTATCAATATCACATGCCTAAAAAGCATAACACATTTCATATGACACTTGTTGATATGACATATTTTTAATTAATGAATTTAATTAAAAGGGAAATAAACCTCAACCTTTATTTATGTATATTACTAAGAATATTCTAAAATCTCTACAATCCATCTAATAATTTTCACAACTAGGCTAACTCGATCAAGCTAGGTGATCCTTGAGGTAGTTTAATTCCTCCAAAAGTGGCTCGCATCTCACCCCTTCCCAAATAAATTTGAACCTTGACGTGATGGGACTAAAACCTACACAAACCAATTAATCTATACATCATGAATACCAACCTACTTAATAATTATTAATAATTAAATTAAAATTTTAGATGCAATATTCCAAAATAAATATATACATCAACATAAATATTCACATTATAAAATAAAAATGATAACTTAATATTTTAATAAAAATAACTTAAATTAAATTAAACTAAATTATACTCTCCACCCCATCATCCCTCATCCCTCCCATAATGATTTTTGAAATAGTTTAATCACTATGTAAGGAATCATGATGGATTTATACGTTAAAAACAATCAATTTACACATAAATATAAAATGAAAGTTGGAAAAGAAAATAGAAATATGTTGTAGTTGCTTAAGATTTATATTTATTAATAAAAATTTATTAGACAGAAATTTAATTAAAGATATATATATGTTTATAAAAATATATCTTAAATTTATTTAATTTTTTCTATAAAAATTATTTTATGTTCCATTATTTATTAGTATTATCATAAAATTTTTAATTTTTAATTTAATTTATAATTAAAATAATATTTTTCAAAATTTCAAAACAAATTATATTATAATATAATACAAATTATAATATAATACAGATGATTTGAAGATCATTAGACAACAACAAAAATTTGATATCATTTTTCACCCTTAGAAAATATAATCATCAACGCTACCTTTTTTCCACTTCTTTAAACATTGTGACAAGAGTTGTTTTTAGTGCGATTTTTTGGACTTTCCAGTGCTGGAATCCGGGGGAAATTTTTGAGGTTAAATCTTGATTTGTGTTATTTAAACTTGTTTTTTAACTGCATATTTGGATTCAGCACCCTGAAAAACCCCTGGGATGCTTTGATTGTGCGGGGATCACCCATCAAGCTTGTGATTTCAATAAATTGCTGCCGATTTTAGAGAAATCTGACCTAAAAAACCCACAGAAAAGCTTCCAAAAAGTCACACTAAAGACAACCCCATTGTGACACTCTCATTAAGAAGGATCAACAGTAGCTACTTCTAACGTTAGAAGGGGGAAACGTGAGATATTGGAATGTAAAAGGTATTGAAATCAAAGGATTTGATGTTTTCATGTAATCACTGAACATTCCCTCAAGAGGGATGAATGGTACAATTATCATATAGATGATTGTTTATGCATTTTTCTTTATCCTAATAGACAAACACACTTATTACTGAATTTTAAAGTTTAGCATGATATATTTAAGAAAAATAATAAAGCAAGAGTTGGGAATTTCTAAAGAAAAATAAAGAAAACTAATTTTTTAATCATATTTTTAACTTATTTCTTTATAAGTTTATTCAAATATTGTCAATTGGGTTTATCCTAAGTGGTTGGCAGGAATGATTGGGACCCTCCCCACCTAATTTAAATTCCCCTAAGTGACATGATGAACCTCGTTGTAACGGATGGAATATATATACATCAAAGTTCATCATATCACTTAGGGGAGTTTAACTTAGGTGGGGAGGGTCCCAATCATTTGTGCCAACCACTTGGGATAAACCCTATTGACAACATTTGAATAAACTTATAAAGAGATAAGTTAAAAATATGATTAAAAAAATAGTTTTCTTCATTTTCCTTTAGAAATTCACAACTCTTGCTTTATTAATTTCCTTTTATATATATATATACATTCCCCACATGGATTTTTGTCTATTAAAAAAGGTAGTTTACCTAAATGTCAATTATAGGCACTTATTAAAAAAGAAGTAATTTACTTATTAAATTTCAAGTATATGTACTCATCTTGAATAGACATACACTGAGATAAAATGAAAATATATGGAAAAATATGTTTCTTTGTTATGCTCTTAACCTACAAGACGATACCAGAATACCAAATATGCGAAGAAATATACCCAGAACATAGAACAATGAGAAATAACAGCAAGTATTTTATTATTCAGAAAGCAATGTTCACTTGCCTCTTCGAGGGGGCAACCTCCAATAGAGCTAAGCTCAATTACAAAATAAGACACGATGCTCCTCAAGGGGAGTCTCTATCCTTTATATAGGATTCATACATGCAATACCATGGTTCTTATTAATACCATCTATCTAATACCATGGCCCATTTGCAACTAACTGTGGTCCCTTCATTAAATGCAGGTTAACCACTTACAATTATTAATATGGGCTTTATTGACTCTTTAATTAACTATAACTATGACTCGATCCTATTACATAAATAAGGGGGTTAGGGTTGGACCCTAACATGCCCTCCCCCATAAGAATAGCCTTGTCCTCAAGGCTGAAGCTGCGGAAACTGCAAAAGGATAGTGGTTGGTTCCCAGGTTGCAACTTTCGGAGATGTGTCTTTCCACTTGACGAGGACTTCCTTGATCGTGCGGCCACGCAGATATCGTTCTCGTGTGTCAAGAACATGTTCAGGTTGGAGCCAGATTGACCCTTCTTCATCCACTTTAGGTAGACTGGTTTGAATTCTACAATTGTTCCCAATCACTTTCTTGAGGCATGAGACATGGAAGACTGGATGGATTTTTGCAGTGGGTGGCAAAGCTAGCTTGTAGGCGACTTCTCCAATGCGCTGAAGTACTTGATACGGTCCGTAGAATTTTGGAGATAATTTCTGACAACCCTTGTCTTTGAGTGATGTTTGCTTATATGGTTGCAGCCTCAAAAATACTTGATCCCCTTCTTGAAATTGGCGTTATGGGCGATGTTGATCTGCTTATTGCTTCATGTGGTTTTGGGCTTGATGAAGATTCTCTCTAAGGTGGGCCAGCATGGTTGTGTGGTTCTGTAGGAGTTGATCCATTTCTTGTACCTTCGAGCATCCCTTGATATAAGAAGTAGGGGAAGGAGGGAGTTGACCATAAACTACTTCATATGGAGTCATTTTGGTGGTGGCATGATAGTTGGTGTTATACCACCATTCGGCTAGAGGTAATCACTGTACCCAGAGATGTTGGTTTTCTGAGGAGAAACACCTAAGGTAGGTCTCCAGACATTTGTTGACTACTTCAGTTTGACCATCAGTTTGTGGATGATAGGAAGTACTGAGTTGTAGTTGGGTACCTTGTAGCCGAAAGAGTTCTTCAGGTACATTGTCCTGCTGGTTTTCCTCTTCTTCCTCCTCTGGTTCCTCAAGTGGTGGGGCTTCCTCCGATGAACTGTGATTAGTAGCATCAATTTGAAAGAATTTGGGCTCCTTGCACTTATGCCCAGGGGAGTATTTCTCATCACAGTAGTAACACAATCCTTGCTTTCTTCTTTCCACTATTTCTGTTGGTGACACCTTTTGAACCTTGAGTGTTTGGGTAGTGCTTTGAGCCTATGTGGGGCGACCCTTGGCGATGAAATTTGGGCAATTGGATTGGGCCGCTAACGCACGTTCTACTTCACGAGCTATCCGGCAAGCATGCAGCCATGAGCTAGGGTGGTGCAGTCGAACGCGGGCTTGTATGGCTTCTTTGAGACCACTGACAAAACATTCCACGTATAACTCATAGTGTAGATCTCCAGTGCGGAAAGCTAAGGCTTCAAAGGCTGCAATATATTCGTTCACTGTTCCTGTCTGTCGGAGTTTAGTGAGACCACCCAAAAAATCAGATTCATGGTCAAAGTGATCCATAAGAGCTTTTTTGAATGTCTGCCAAGTCAAGGGCCTTCCATAGAAATGTTGATGCCATTGCCACCATTGCCATCTTTCATTGTCCAAGTAAATGATACCCACACTAAGCTGAGTCGCATCATCCAAGATGTAATTTAGTGTGAAATATTGCTCCATTTGTGCTATCCATGTGGCCGGGTGAGAGCCATCAAAATTATACATGTCCAGCTTGGGTGGTCGCGGATGGGATTGTTGGTGGGTGCCAAAGAGGTGAAGAGACTGGCTAGACTCGCCCTCAATGTTTACATTGCCAATAGATGCCTCCATGCGTTCCTCCACCTTGCCCTTAAAGAGTGTTTCATTTAAGTTCTTCAGCTGCAAGATGACATCTCGCAATTGTGATTCAAGGTTGTCAATCCTCTTGTTGGCCATAGCTTGAGCTCTAGTTTGTACCATGCATCGATCCAATGTACTTGAAATCTGGAACCGCCCGAAATTTTTGGCACTAACAATTGAATGGTACCACCTTGCTCAGCTCGTCGACCTGATTCTTATGGGCTAAGTCACCAATAAGTGCCTGGGGGGGGTCTCAGAACCTTTTTTTTTTCTTACTCCGAACAGAGTTTTACTCCTTGCTTAGGAATACTACAGTAGCCGAATCCCAGAAATGTCAATGCTGCCCAAAGTCCTGCGAAAATCACACCCAGGTATAGGAACCCACACAATTAGTCAGATCTGAATGGCGGATCTGATGGATCTGAGAGATCTGAATGGCTGATCTAATAGATATAGACGACGAAATTGATTGCTGTTGTGGATTTGATGGATCTGATAGATCTGAATGGCTGATCTGATAGATATAAATGGCGGAACTGATTGTTGTTGCGGATCTGATGGATCTAATAGATTTGAATGGCTGATTTGATAGATCTGAACGACGGAACTGATTGCTGCTACTGCAACAAAACCCCACTTGCAAGATCTGATCTAGCAAAGATTATGCGTGATCCAGAGATAGAGAAGGGAACTATGGTCTCCAGGAGTGTCAGGTGCTACAGATCGCAATATACATAAGGGTCTGACAGTAGTACTCGGCCCAATTTTTCAGGGCACTAACCAAGGATGATCAACCGTACCCTTAGCCGTACAACCCAACTACCTTATCGTATGCACGAGTAATCTCTCCGAGTGCTATTCTCGGTGTACTGTAGCAGCAAGACGGCCAACGGTTTATCTATGGCGAGGTTCCAAGGGAGCTAGGGGGCTTCCGATATACCCAGAGGGTACTTGGAAGACAGTCCATGCGCGACTCTGTCTAATGCGCTACTACTCGAAGGGGTACCCACAGGGGTTATAAGGGAGTCCAACAAGCGTGACCACCTCTTGTATTTCTTGCGTGCATGCCTCCCCAAATCCACAGTTTTATGCACTCAACGACAGATCTCGTGGTTTAAAGACACCGGAACGTGTCTCTAGCCAAAAAAAAAAATTGCTAAAAATTGGAGATCCCACCGACCCTGGAAAGTGCTCTGATACCACTTGTTATGCTCTTAACCTACAAGATGATACCAGAATACCAAATATGCGAAGAAATATACCGAGAACATAGAACAATGAGAAATAACAACAAGTATTTTATTATTCAGAAAGCAATGTTCACTTGCCTCTTTGGGGGCGCAACCTCCAATAGAGCTGGCTTAATTACAAGATAAGACACGATGCTCCTCAAGGGGAGTCTCTATCCTTTATATAGGATTCATACATGCAATACCATGGTTCTTATTAATATCATCTATCTAATACCATGGCCCATTTGCAACTAAATGTGGTCCCTTCATTAAATGCGGGTTAACCACTTACAATTATTAATATGAGCTTTATTGACTCTTTACTTAACTATAACTATGACTCAACCCTATTACATAAATAAGGGGGTTAGGGTTGGACCCTAACATTCTTAAAATGAATGAATTTTTTCTTATATTTTCAATTTATATTAGTATGGTTCTACTCAAAATCATACAAAGTGGGCACTCATTGGATGCATCCAACGAGTACCTTCACTTGACATTTAAGTAAACTTATGAGGAGATAAGTTGAAAATATGATTAAAAAAATAGTTTTCTCATTTTCCCTCAAAAAGTATTTAGCCGTAGAGATGATATCATCTTGAATTCTATTGGTTCTTTTAAAGTTGATTTTGATAATATAGTTTTTGTTTTGATGCTCTTTTTTTACCTCAAAATTCCCCTAATATCGAAGTGACTCTTCTAGACAAGTGATATTGACCTTATTCAAGTTGGTTGTTTTCTAATTATCATCATTTTTTCCCTTGTATTCATCCAATGAAATATACATTACTTCATTTATAAGCTCATTTTCTTTGTGAAAGATGAGCACATGCAAATGGACAAGAATCTTGTACATATCTTAGAATATAATATATATTGCATTAAAATTTTGTATTATCATAACCCGAGATATAAGTCTATCTGTTTTTTTTAATCATTTTGTCGAAAGGATGGTTAATCTCAAGACAAAGCTAAGCATATATTCATAATCCTATTATAACTCTCAAAGTATGTTTTCATGTAAATGACCAAAATATTCTCAATATCCTACATAATTTAGATATGTTAGAAATGTAAGAGTAAATTTTGAATACATACCCAAATTGGCATTCGAGTAACTAACATAGAGTTTAGATCAAATTCTTGAGCAACTGTAAAGAGTCTTGCTCTTCCCTAAAACCAAGAACCCTCTTAAAAAAATTTCTCATAGTCAACATGATAAAAAAATTAACTATACAAAACCTATGGAACAAAGAGATATGTCACAATTCTTTATCCAATTTGAGTGGATCCACTTACTATAAAGTTGATGAAAGAGGTAAATAACAATATTTGATTAACAATTTTGATGTAGTTAAGGGAACTCTAGTGTTATGATCTCCACCACCAACTCATCTTCCACTTTACCTATTGTATAGGCACCAAGTATAGGAGTAATCAAAGTAGTTATCGTGGATAATTTATTTATTTAAGTATTTTTGTATTAGTCCTTGAAAGAAATTGGATTTGAAGTTCAAGAGATCCTAGAGGCCACTTCTCTTCCCTATCATTCAATACCAAATAGATAGTTTAATATTTGTAGAAGATTTCAATCCAAACAAAGAAAATTGGTCTTCAATTTTTTATAACCTTAAAAATGAGATGTAGTTGGTCCATAAGAACTCCCTAATGTGATAATCTCAATGAGAGACTTTATCATAATTTGAAATATGACCTTCACAACAACAACATCAAAGAATGCTTCTTCATCATGTATTTAATCAAACACTTACATTCAAATATTTTAGCAAACACGTGTGAGTAAACATTTTATTAAACATTTAAGATCTAAGTGGGGTACTTAAAAGGAGCAGTGAAACAAACATTTTACTAAATATTTAACAAGAAACCTTAAACTTTTAATACCCAATCTATCATAAACTCATGATACATCCTAAAATACCAAATCAAAACACTATCACCAAACCATAGCCACCTATTATTGTTCATGGCCACTCAGGGTCTTCTCTATGTTAAAGACATTAGATTTTTTTAATCCATACATAATGATCATTGTGAAGAGAAACCATCATCAAGTGATCATCTTGCATGACTTGAGATATGCTCAATCACTTGAGATATTTACACCCATATCTGTATCTATCTTAAAATAAGCTTCTAGAATTTTATAGGGATTTAACCTCCATGGAATGTTTTTAGTAGTAGTTAAGAATAGAGGGTTGAGATTTATACTTTTTTATGCATTTTTTGCTTTTTAATTTAATTTAAAAAAAGTGATGTCCATATTTAGTTGCCATTAAGTTTTTATTTATGACATTGTTTCTTATTGATCATTCTTACTTTACTATGTTTTCTTGTTACATGTTTTTTTAAATATATATACGCTTAACTCATATATTGTTTTTTCTGAATTAATAATAAAAGATTTTAAATAAATTTACAATTTAATTATTTTTATGATTTTTAATTATGATATAAATAAATTAATATTTATGAACATTTATTAATCATTTAATTGATATGAGTAATTTAATTAACTATATATAATATATTACATGTGTTTTAAAAACTATTTTATCATCATTATTTCCAAAATTATGGAAAACTATTTTATAATTATTTTTAACAAAATTTTGCAAATTATAATGCATATTTTAACAATGCAATGTAGATTTTGAAAAAAAAAAATTAACTTTTTATAAAATTAAAAAAATTAAATAACAAGTAATTTTTTTTAATAAATTAATGATACATTTTACAAAATAAAGTTTAAATTATTTTAAATAAATCAAAATATCTAAAAGCAAACTTTTATCATCCAAATTTCTATAATTAAGTGAAATTACACCTTCAAAGCAAGTTCCTATCCACTCAATAAATCAAAATATGAAAAAAGAATAACTGTTATCATCAACGTTTTTATTAATCAAGTCGAGTTACAACTTGGAGTGAAGTTCCTATTCAATTTTATTGGATAACTTTTAGAAAAATGCTAAATAACTGTTCCCAAAAACTTTTTCCCAATTTTTTTTTTTTTTGAACTTGCAGTCTTTTTTGTCTTGTAGAGAATACGACCTAATGTAATCAGTTTTCCACTATAAATCTGGTTTTTTTCGGCCCTGAAAAACAATTATTTTTCAAAAAATAGTAATTAAATTTCTCCTAATTTCAAACATTAATTTTTATTTATTTTTAAATCGGGAGAGAATGTGACGGATTCCCAAGTCCAACTCCATATGGACATGAAAATTATCCATTTTTAAAGAGCGATCAATTCCAATTATCTGTTAATGAGATAAATATTAATATTTAACATTTTTTTATCTCATTAACAGATATTTAACATGTTATCATAGATAAATAATAGTATTTAACATATAGGGTAGACTTAGTGTGTCTAAAAATCACTAATATATTATTTATAAAATAGGTCAATGCAGCGAAAGAGACACCGTCCATGTACACGTGGAGTGTTGAGGTTGGTTTTGTGTTTCCCGGGTTAATATTATTTATAAATTTGTCTGCTTTTAACTTCACGGGAGATTTCCAGGGTTGGTTAAACTTTCAACTTTTTATGACCTAAAGGATCCATGGTACGTCATGACAACCTGTGAATGTGTGCGTGATTGGTTAGGAGGCTGTGGCGGTTAAAGTGTGTCAAAGTTAGACCGTTGGAATGGGTAACTAACAAGGACATGTTGAATAAAATATTTAGAATTATCTGACGTGGCCACCAAATTAGATATTAAAAAATATTATATAAGCAGAGTGGCTACCACTCAAATTACCTTTCGAGACGTCGGCATGAAAGGCGTGGCTAAGATAAAATAAAAGCAGAGGAAGTCTGTCCACAGGATTCACATCTCAAACCATGCCCATGCGCAGGCACAATTTGCAATTGACTGGGCGAAGCGAGCAAGAGACAATTTCACTTTTACAGGTTTTATTTATTTATATATAAGTGGAAGCATTTCCTCTTCACTGAGGAGGGGGTTTCGATGTAAGGTACGCCATAGCTATTATCTATTAATCTGCTATTTAAATTATTTTCTGATACATGACCTTCATGTGTGGGAAGCAGAAAATGAGCAGTGGAGCGCGCCATGGTGAACCTACCGCGTTTATTACCTAATCGCCGTTACCAAATCAGAAATTGTTTTGACAAACTCCAGCCTTTTACAGAGTTCCAGTTGCTTCAAAACGCCGAGCCGCTCTCAATATTGTTTGTCTGCTTGTTAAAGAATCTGAGTAGGAATCTCTAATGTAAGGTACTGCAAATCTCGATCGAGAGCTATGGCGCTCGTGAAATAGATTTTGATATTTCAGGATATATGCCACGGTCATATGTAAAAAAGTGACTGCAAAATTTGCAAAAAAGATCTGTGAAGGCTCTGTAAAAATTCTGATACAAACCTTCCCGCTTTATTGAGTGCTTCTTCCATAGATCATATACATCTCATTAGCAAGAATAGACGCTTTTGATTTATATTTTCAATCGTCAAGAGTCTTAATTTTGCAAAGTTTATATTCTTCTATCATCAGGGTTGTGGACTTTGCACTTGCAGGGCTTGACAAGCGAACAGTGATTAGGGAAAGGGAGCATTCTATATTGATTGTGACAGGAAGAAGGGGGAATGAAGTTCAAGAACCGGATCGGAAAGTATGAGCTAGGACGGACTTTGGGAAAGGGAAATTTCGCCAAAGTCAAGTGCGCCATTGACGTGGAAACAGGACAGAGCTATGCCGTGAAAATCTTGGACAAGCAAAAAGTTTTCCAGTACAAGATTGCTGATCATGTAAGAAACCTGAACATGCCGATTCCCCTAATGTAACATGAGAAAACAAACAGAAAAAATATTTTCTTTATTTGCTTATAATCTTCCACCCTTTGGCCGATGTGATCATGTAAGAGACTTGAATATGCCGATTCCCCTAATGTAACAGAGAAAACAAACAGGAAAATCTTTTCTTTATTTTCTTATAATCTTCCACCGTTTGGCCAATGTTATGGTGATCAGTATCATGCATGTGCAGATCAAGCGTGAAATAAGGACTTTGAAGCTCATCAGGCATCCACATGTCGTGAGATTATACGAGGTAACGCTACTGCACATTGCTAAATTTATCGGCAGAGGTATATTCTTGAGCTAGACCGCTTGATTTAACTAGGCGTTTGTGTCTGAAACAAGCAGGTATTGGCAAATAAGGAGAAAATATACATTGCTCTTGAATTTGTCGCCGGTGGTGAATTGCTCAACAAAATCGTATGTGTGATCTCCAGTGGTATTGCAATAAGTGTCTTCAGTTTTTTTCATGTCATGTGATGTTAATCTCCCTTTTTCCGGGCATGTGCAGTCGTGTAATGGCGAGCTGGAGGAAAGCGAAGCGAGAAAATATTTCCAGCAACTTATTGACGCCGTAGGATATTGCCACAGCAGGGGTGTTTATCACAGAGATTTGAAGGTATACATATGCAGCAAAAACTTTAGTCTCTCTGTGACTCTTCCGTAACATAAAAGAACTAATTCTTGAAAACACTTGATGATTCAGCTCGAAAACATTCTGCTGGATGCAAAGGGAAATGTCAAGATATCTGACTTCGGCTTCAGTGCGCTACCCCAGCATTGTAGGGTATGTCTGGACTTGAATAAAATTTGGGGACTGGAAATAATTTTGATGCAAATTATTAAGAAGGCTTTCTGATGTCAGGAGGACGGTTTGCTGCATACGACTTGCGGAAGTCCGAATTATGTGGCACCCGAGGTACCTGCGTATCCATAAACCTGCAATAAAGATCCCAAATTAATTTAAATTGCAGTATTTTTTGTTTTCCCGCTATTTAAATTTTAATTCTAGTACAAGCATGAGTTTTTGATCAGAGAATTTGTTTGGTTTGTGCAGGTGATTGCTGACAGAGGATATCATGGTGCTACAGCCGATGTTTGGTCTTGCGGAGTCATTCTCTTTGTTCTTTTGACAGGTTGGCTGCCATTCGAGGACAGGAATCTAGCGGTGTTGTACTATAGGGTAATTCATGGGAACATTACAATAATTTATGTAAAAACAATATATTATTAGAATATTTTATCAATCCCAGAGCTTCCTGTGCAGATTTTCAAAGGCGAGTTCAGGTGCCCAGATTGGGTGTCTCCTGGCGCTGGCAATTTGGTTAAACGAATACTTGATCCCAATCCGAAAACGGTGAGTGAAATCCAACTGATAGCAGATTTGATTTTACGAGATTTGAGAGAACATAAAGAATATGCGTGTTCAAATTACACTATGCAGCGGATCACTATACCAGAAATAGTGAAAGATGAGTGGTTTAAGCAAGGATATTCCCCGACGAAGCTTGTGGATGAGGAGGAGGATTGGGATAATGCCGTTCCTACAGACACGGAGGTATTTAGTAATAAACAACTATTGCATTCAATACCTGAAAATTCTGCTACAATTCAGTTTCCATAAATTCCTTGGACGCTACCACGCTAAATTCTGAGATATATCACTCTCAGAATCCGTTGATTGGTAGCCATCCATTCATATTTTTCCTTTTGGTTATATACTAATTTGGGAAAATTCCCACTTCCCTTGCCGTGTAATCTTCGACTGGTTTGATTATGACATGACTCAATTGCTTGGCCACTGTATATGTGAATTTCGCAATTGGCTTTCTAAATATGTGTGGGGTTATTTAATTTGGGACCCATTTTCATTAACAGAATCACCAGCCGACGGAGGAAACGGCGCCAATTCTGATGAATGCTTTTCAGTTGATAGCGATGTCACAGAGCTTGGATCTGTCGGGCTTTTTCGAAGAAGAGGTGTGGGAGGCTTTTTTATTCTGTTCTTGAATTAATTCAAGAAGTATATTAATACACGTTCAGGCCATGATAAATGTAAAATGATGACACAGGATGTTGCAGAAAGAAAAATGAGGTTTAAGTTTATGTATTCCGCCAAAGATATTATTCCTAGAAT
Source organism: Pinus tabuliformis (assembly GCA_031772625.1). Lineage (NCBI taxonomy): Eukaryota > Viridiplantae > Streptophyta > Pinopsida > Pinales > Pinaceae > Pinus > Pinus tabuliformis. The sequence continues at coordinate 307,406,481 of CM062807.1, forward strand.
CGAAGAAACGGTTAGAGAGATGGGATTTCGAGTCCAGAACAGGAATGGCAAGGTTTTTTGCTCGATATATATTTTCGCATTTAAGTGTCACACCACGATTTAAAATTAAAAAGTTAAAATCGCTTTTACTAGAATCTGCAAATTTTGCCTCCATTATTTCAGCTTACGTTACTCCATATCGATCCGATGTCGAACGGGAATAGACATCTGCTGGTGGTGACGGAGGTGAGTGAATTTTCCTGAAAATTGAATGGTGAAGCGCGTGGAATTTTAAAAACACAACTCATGATCACCTGGTTTCGCGTTTAGGTGTTCGAAGTGGCGTCGTGTTTGCATATTGTAGAGTTCAGGAAATCCGCCGGCGACAAAGATTTGTACAGAGAGGTAAAGTTATTGAATAACAGATATGTGTATGTAGTGTTTCAGTTCATATGGATTGACGGTGTATTATATTATTTATGTGCAGCTGTGCAAGAAGTTATCCAGGGATCTTCGTTTGCAAATGATAACATGCGGAGGACCACCATACACATGACTTCGTGTACGCCTTTGAACCGTTTGTGAAGTCCTTTTATATGTAATGAATGTACATTATTTATACCAAAGTTCAAACTCCTGCGTAATCAACGGCTTCGGCATTCTCTGCATAATTGTCGGTCTCGGTAATCAGTCTCGAGTGCTCTGTGTGAATGCTGAGTCAAAGGTTATGGAAATGCGGCATGTGCAGTTTAAAAAAGAAAAAAAAAATTAAATTAATTAGATATATATTATTATTTATTTGGAAGTGAGATATCATGCATACAAGTGGAACTTAAAAACTTTTATTAAAATAAAAGAATATAACGCTTTGGTTAAATAGCAATGACTTCTAGCACTCCTAAACAACGAAGAGATAGATAACTCCATGTATGTGATATTGTATTGAATAAATTAAAGCTTTTATTAAAATAAAAGAATATAACCCTTTTGTTAAATAGCAAAGCCTTCAACAGCGAAGAGATAGATAACTCTATATATTATTGTATGTGATATTGTATTGACTTTATGTATCATTATTGCGTTGTGAAATATTTTATAGCTAGTTTGGGAGAGAAGATGTTTGAAATAAATAAACTTAATATTAAATTAGTTTAGATTCATTTAACATTGGATCTATTATGTGTTGAGAGGGATAAAATCTCTGGAGGTGTAAATCATTTTTTGGAGTGTAGAACTTGAGGAAATGTTTTCACCTCGACGGATTTGTCTATTATGTGTCGAGAGGGATAAAATCTCTCAAGGTGTAAATCGTTTTTTGGAGTGTAGAACTTGAGGAAATGTTTTCACCTCGACGGATTTGATCCCTTTAAGCGCATGATAGATTTGTTGTTAGATGGATCTATTTGATCCCTTTAAGCGCATGATAGATTTGTTGTTAGATGGATCTATTTGATCCCTTTAAGCGCATGATAGATTTGTTGTTAGATGGATCTAAGTTGGTTCCAGTTGAGGGCCTCAATGCCACATTTTTAGATTATGGTTATTATGTATATGTTTGAGATTAACTTCAAAATTCACATTATGTTTTCTTTGCTTGGCATTACCATATCATGCTCTTCTTTAATTTAGTCCGTGTTGCTTGCTTTGAATGGTTTATACCTGTGTTTGGATGCTTTGAGTGGTTTGTGTGTTTATGTGTTTGGATTTGGATGGTAATGTTTGTGAATGTTAGGTTTTTGTTAAATTTTTATGTGTATGTAATTATCTATTAGTAATTAGTTGGTGATGAATAAGGGAGACAGTCTTGCCAATAAGATTGATATTGCACATCTATTTCATTTAGTTATAGGTATCACAACTTCTGACAACTAATCAAGTCTTAATAGTGTCCCTCCAGGTATTGCTAAATATATCTTGAAGAGTAGTTTTAATAATTTACTACAACAAGATTACTCTTGAAATAATTTTTCTATACTAAATTTTGAAATAATTTTTTCCTTCAAGAATATTTTGATGATTTTTTTTCTCAATAGTCTATTTTGCATAGTCAAGAAAGAATGTATTTTTTTATTTTTTTATTAAGTGGTCATATTTATAAAATATTTACATTATTTGTTTCTCCAAACAATTATCACATCTCCTTCAAGAATATTTTGAGTTTATAAATATATATTTTCCTCTTATAAAACTTTTGAATACATTGTTGTATGCAATTATCTATTAGTAATTTTGAATATATGTAGCTTTGAATATATTTTGAATATATATACTTGTCTATTAGTAATTAGTTGTGATGATATTTTCCTTCTATAAAACTTTAGAATACATTGTTGTATGCAATTATCTATTAGTAATTTTGAATATATGTAGCTTTGAATATATTTTGAATATATATACTTGTCTATTAGTAATTAGTTGTGATGGATCTTGTGAAGGATTAATTTCAACTTTGCAGGAGGATTGATTTTGTGTATCTATTTCATTTCAAGTCTAATTATCATAGCTTTTGACAACTAATTAATTTTTAATAGTGTTCCTTTAGTACTAAATATATCCTGAAAAATATTTTTTTGATAATCTACAACCTCAAAATTAATGACATCTAATGCAAGCAATCAAATAGTATTAGAAAACAACATCTATGCTAAAATCAATGCACATCTAGCGCAAGCAATCAAATGAGATTAGAGATCAACATCTACGCTAAAATTAATGCATCTAGTGCAAACAATTAAGTAGAATTAGAAATCCATATCTACACTAAAATCAATGCGTCTAGTGCAAGAAATCTTATTCCCTCTCTCCCCCCTCCGTGTATATCTTTATCTCCCTCCATCTCTCCTTTGTCTCTCTATCTCACCCCGCCAAAGACAGCTGCTCTCTCTCACTCTCTCTCTCTCTCTCTCCCCATATCTATCTGTCTCTGCCTCCCTCCTTCCCTCTCTCTCTCTCTCCATACTATCTATCTCTGCCTCCCTCCTTCCCTCTCTATCTCTCTCTTCTTCCCTCTCTCCACCTCTCATCTATATATCTATCTCCATCTGCCTCTCCTTTATCTCTCTATCTCAACCAAAACATACACATTTTTTCTCCATATCTAGCTATCACTCCCTCCCTCTTCCTCTCTCTGTCACTCTCTCTTCCCCTTCTCTCCCTCTCTCCCCCTTCTATCTCTCTTCCCTCTTTCTCTCCTCTTTCCCTCTCTCTATCTCCCTTATCACTCTCTCTCTCTACCCACCTTTCTCTCTCTATGTCTTTCATTTTACCTCCCTCTCTCTCCCCCTCCAACTCCATCTCTCTCTCCCTCCATCTCTCCTTCTCTCTCCCATGTCCTCTCTCTCTTCCTTTTCTCTCCCTTTTTCTCCCACCTCCCTCTGTCTCCCCTCCCCTCTCTCTCTTTGCCCTCCCTCTCTCCTTCTCTCCCCCTTCCTTGCATCTCTCTTTCTTTGTATCTTTATCTCACCCCAAACTTACACACTCTCTTTCCATCTCTCCTTTTTCACTCCCTCTCTCTCTCCATTTTTCTCTCTCTCTATGTCTTTCTTCTTCACTCCCTCTCTCCCCCTCCAACTCCATCTATTTGTCCCTCCCTCTTTATCCCTCCTTCTCTCCTCCTCTGTCTCCCGTCCCTCTTTATCCCTCTGTCTCCCCTTCCCTCTCTCTCTTTGCCCTCCACCTCTGTCACTATCTCCCTCCCTCTCTCCTTCTCTCCCCCCTTCCTTCCATCTCTCTTTCTTTGTATCTTTATCTCACCCCAAACTTACACACTCTCTTTCCATCTCTCCTTTTTCACTCCCTCTCTCTCTCTCTCTCCATTTTTCTCTCTCTCTATGTCTTTCTTCTTCACTCCCTCTCTCCCCCTCCAACTCCATCTCTTTGTCCCTCCCTCTTTATCCCTCCTTCTCTCCTCCTCTCTCTTGAGTCCTCTCTGGTCCTTCCCCTCTCTCCCTTTCTCTCCTACCTCCCTCCCTCTCCCCCCATCTCTCTCTCTTTCTCTGCCCTCCAACCTTGTCATTATCTCCCTCCCTCTCTCCTTCTCTCTCCCCCCTCCATCTTTGTTTCTCCCTCTCTCTCTCTTACCCTTCTCTCCCTCTCTCCCTACTCTTTTTCTCTCTCTCTTCACTCCTCATGACCCCTCTCCTTCATTTTATCTCCATCTCTCCCTGGTCACACCGTCTATCTCTCCACCTCTATCACTCTATGTTTTTGTTCTTCCCTCCATATATATTTAAAGTTAATATATATTATAATATGGCAGAGCGGGTATTATATTAAATTTAGTATTGTATTAATTCAAAGTTATTAAATTTAATAATATTATAATATATTAGACGGGAAGGGATGAACTGTATACAAACATTGGTAAGGGGGATGGGAATAAAGGCGGTCGAAGGGGTAAGGGACAAGGACCTTCCCTTTGGGCGTTGTGGGCTTCGACCCAACCCAACATGAATATGGTGAGGAATGGCAGAGATAAGAATCATGAACTGACGAGGTGGTGTATAACAAAAATTCTGTGTTTTATTCTAACTTATTCTTGGTGTCATCAGTGTTCTGGAAAACAAGTTATGGCTCGTGCTGCCAGAGGTCATGGGCGTGGCAGGAGAGGCTGTTATGAAACCAGCTCACAAAAAGATAGAAAAGAGAGATCCACGCCTTAGAATTCAGCCTCTTCGAGGGGGCAACCTCCTTTACATTACATAAATGAACAATTCTTGGATGATTCAAATGACAAAACCTCTTTTCTATATATAGGAGTCTAAGGAGTCACAATATAATCCAGCCGACCTAACAATAATAATATAAAGCCACAAAAATAACAATAGAGGGATTCTATGGGCACATTAATAACAATATGGGGGGCAATGGGGGCACAACAATATAAATAAGGGGTATAACTACAATAGTAATGGGGTAATCACTAGTATTATAGGGACCCAACATGCCCCTCTCCTTCAAAAAAGTGTTGTCCTCAACACTTGAGTAGCTCTGGATATTTCTGCATAAAATTCTCATCCTCCCATGTGGAATCTTCAGCGGATAAGTTCTTCCACTTGATAAGGTACTCTGAAATTGATCGATTTCGTAGCTGTCGAGTTCTTGTTTCTATAACTTCTTCCGGTTCCAATATAATTTTTCCTTCCTCGTCAAGTTCTGGCAATATTGTTTGAATTGGGAGCTTGTCGCCTATAACCTTCTTTAAGCATGAAACATGGAAAACTGGGTGCAATCGAGAAGCTGCAGGAAGCTCCAATTTGTATGCCATAGTACCAATCTTTTGCAACACCTTGTACGGACCATAATACTTTGGTGATAATTTATTATCCTTCTTAGCTTGCTTGAGGGACATTTGCTTATATGGTTGTAGCCGTAGGAATACCCAATCACCTACATCAAAACTTCTTTCACTGCGATGTTGATCTGCCTGTTGTTTCATTCTATTCTGTGCCAACACAAGGTTATCCTTTAAGAGTTGGAGGACTTGTTGTTGATGTTCGATGTGATGTTCCACTGCCTGAACCTTAGAATTTTCTCTTAAATATGATGTGATGGATGGTGGTTGATACCCATAAAGTGCCATAAATGGGGTCATTTTTGTTGCTGTATGAAAGGAAGTGTTATACCACCATTCAGCCAGAGGCAACCATTTGACCCATTGTGTCTGTTTATCAGATACAAAGCAACGAAGATATCCTTCCAAACATTTGTTTACTATCTCAGTTTGCCCATCAGATTGAGGATGATAAGATGAGCTATGAGCTAACTGAGTACCAAGACAAGAAAATAATTCTGTCCAAAAATTTCCAGTGAAAATGGGATCTCTGTCACTTACAATAATCTTTGGGTTTCCATGTAGCTTTTGAATTGTTTCCATAAATGCAGTAGAAACTGTACTGGCTTTAAATGGATGTGATAATGCACAAAAGTGTGCATACTTGGTAAGTCTGTCAACTACCACCATGATGACACTCTTTCCCTCAGACTTGGGTAAACCTGTGATAAAATCCATTGAAACCTCCTCCCAACGTTGGCTTGGAATGGATAAAGGTTGTAATAGACCCGGTGTCTTAATTGTTTCAACTTTATTTTGTTGGCAAACCAAACATTCTGCCACAAACTTTTGAATATCTGATTTAAGGCCATCCCAAAAAAATTCCTTCTTAACCCTGTGGTAAGTTTTTAAAAATCCTGAGTGCCCTCCTAAGGGAGAAGTGTGCAATTCCATAAGAATCTTTTGTTTTAGCTGGGAATTCTTACAGAGGTATAAGCGATCTTTGTACCATAACGAATCATTTTTCCAGCTAAATGTATCAGACATACTGGAATCTTGTTGTAGCTTTCGAATAAGTGCCCACACTTCTTCGTCATTCTTCCATTCCTCCCTTGCTTCATTTATCCAATCTGGTTGGATAATAGAAATAGCGCACAACAATGCTTCCACATCCTCATCCTTTCTTGAGAGTGCATCTGCCACCACATTTTGCTTCCCTTTTTTGTAGATGATTTCAAAGTCATAACCCAACATCTTTGTGACCCACTTTTGTTGCTCTTCAGAGGATAATCTTTGTTCTAAAAAGTATTTAAGGCTATCATGATCCGTTTTTACCTTGAAGTGTCTTCCCATTAGGTAGGGTCGCCATTTCTTAAGTGCATGGAGTATTGCCAACATTTCCTTCTCATAAATAGCTTTTCTTAAAAACTTTCCCTTGATTGGACGACTTTCAAAAGCAATGGGTCTTTCATCTTGCATTAGAACAGCACCAATTCCATTTCCTGAAGCATCACATTCCACAATAAAGGTTTTTGTGAAGTCCGGTGTAGCTAAGACCGGTGCTTGGCACATTGCCTCTTTAAGATGTTCAAAGGCCTTTGTTGCTTCCGGAGTCCATGAAAATGCATCTTTCTTCAATAATGTTGTTAGAGGTGCTGCTATTCTCCCATAATTCTTAACAAACTTGCGATAATACCCTGTCAACCCAAGAAATCCTCGCAAATGCTTTATGGATGTGGGGATTTTCCATTCCTTAATGGCTTTAATTTTGCTAGGGTCTACCTTAACTCCTTCATGAGATACAATATGACCCAAATATTCCACCTCCTGGACTCCAAAAAAACATTTGGATCTTTTGGCATATAATTGTTTCTCCTCCAATAGTTGTAGCACCCTGTCAACATGTTCAACATGATCCTTCCAAGACTTGCTGTAGATTAGTATATCATCAAAAAATACTAACACAAATTTTCTAAGGAATGGTTTGAAAATTGAATTCATCAAACCTTGAAATGTTGAAGGTGCATTGGTAAGGCCAAAAGGCATGACCAAAAATTCATAATGACCCTCATGAGTTCTAAATGCCGTTTTCGGAATGTCTTCAATCTTCATTCTGATTTGATGATATCCTGAACGAAGATCCAACTTGGTGAAGTAAATTGATCCATGCAATTCATCCAGTAATTCATCAATGACAGGAATGGGGAACTTATCTTTAATAGTGAGCTTGTTGAGCTCCCTATAATCCGGACACATGCGCCATGATCCATCCTTCTTGTGCACCAATACTACTGGAGCAGAGAAAGAACTTTGACTCGGTTGAATTATACCAGCCTCTAGCATTTCTGCAACCATACGTTCAATTTCACTTTTTTGGACATAGGGATATCTGTACGGCCTGATGTTTGGAGGAACACTTCCTGGAATCAGATGAATAGCATGATCATGATCACGCATAGGTGGGAGACCTTTGGGAGTCTCAAATACCTTGGAATGATTGTCCAGGACTTTTTGGAGATCTGGAGAAATAGATGATTCCAATGTGGAAACATCTAGCGAACATAATTGGCAATTACACCTCTTTGCTCCTTTTTTAGAAGCTTTGTCATGCCATTAGAGCTGATTATCTTTCCTGGTTTCCCTGCAATACCCCTTAATTCAACTTCCTTTCATTCCACAGAAAATTTCATGAAAAGTTCTTGAAAATTAAAAGCTATTGTACCCAAGGATTGTAGCCATTGGACTCCTAGTACAACATCAGCACCTCCCATTGGAATGGAAAGCATTGGGCTAGTCAATACATATTCTCCCATGGATAGCTTGATATTATGGCACTTTCCAGAACAATTTATTGTTCCTCCATTTGCAATCATCACTTGACACTCTGGTGCTGGATATAGGAAGCAATTCAATTCTTTTGCTACCCTACAATGAATAAAATTGTGGGTGCTTCCTGAATCAATCAACACTATTACCTTTTTCTTCTTGATTTGTCCTTCTATCTTGATGGTTTGAGGAGTGGTAATTCCCGCCAATGCATTACAAGATATGGTCGGATTTATTTGTTCTTCATCTAGGCTTTTTTCCTGGAATATATCCTCTTCTTTGGACCTTTCTTGCTCCTTTTCTTCTTCCTCTTCACAATCTATGTAGAATAATTTCTTCTCAGCACACTTATGACCTTTTGTGTATTTGCTATCACAATTGTAACAAAGCCCTTTTGCTCTTTTTTCTTCCAATTGTTGTGGTGTCAACCTTGTAGGTTGTGGAAGACTATGGGCAACAACACTTCTGTCTTTATAGTTGTGAATGGTATGCTTCCTAGTTGCCATAATTTTGCTTTCCATTTTTCTTGCTAACCTGAATGCCTTCTCTAATGAATCAGGTTCCCAAAGGTGCACATCATGTTGGATATTATCCTTTAAAGACCCTATGAACACATCAATCCTATGCTCCTCTGGAATATCTTTTACCCTTATGTTCAATTTTTGGAACTCCTCAATGTGCTCCATTATTGAACCCTTTTGTTTGAACTAAAAAAAGTGTTGCTTTTTGTATCCTCATAATGTGCTATCAATTCTTCCGTAAAAATTGCCCAAGTGATAAACTGTTTACAAGAACAAAGCCATTGATACCATACAAACTGATTTGGTTCCAAATATAAAGTTGCCATACGTACCTTTTGTGTGTTTTTCACATTATTGAGATCGAAGAATTGCTCCATCTGTAATATCCATGTGGCAGGATCCTTGCCATCAAACTTCCTCATATCGATTTTTGGAACATGGTGAGTCTTCGATCCAACATTAGAGTCTATGGAATCATGATTAACATTTCTTTTGTTCTCATCATGAGTTTCCTTTAGTACTCTTTCACCCTTAGTGACCATTTCTTGTAGCAACTTATTCATATTTATCTTCAATTCTTCCATCTTATCATCCATGCCATTCACCTTAGCTTCCATGCCATCCATCTTAGCTTCCATGCCCTTTATCTTAGATTCCACGCCATTTATCTTAGCATCTGTTAGCTTTCGTGAGCGTGACATTTGTTGCACTTGTTCTTGTAATTTTGATATATCATGTAGCATTTCTTCCTCTTCTTCATGAGTCATGCTAGAGCTATCAGGTTCCTTACTAGGTGTTTGCATTTTCTTTCCTCGGGGCATCAGTTACCGATAATAATGCTTTACTATGCCCTTTGAATTCCTTCAAACCAAGCTTATGCAAAAATTTAAAAAAAAACTACACACCTTTTTTTTCTTTGTAGAAGCCTGATATTGAATCTGATGTATCTCTGTAATTTCGAATCATCTAGTTCTGAAATTTTGACCTGTAGTAGCCTTCTATGTCCTCTTTCCAATGCCACTAGTCTGATCCAAATTGGATTCTCCAAGAAAGAGTTATGCACAATCTCCCGCAGTGACCTGATTATAGACTAGTTCAGTAGAGCGAACTTGTACGAAGTGCCACGTGTCACTGTTTCAACCTTTGACTCTGAAAAATATATAAAAGAAAACTACAGTCCGTCCTCTTTCTGTACCTTCTTACGAAATTTCAATCCGATGCTCAGAAAGAAAGTTATGATGATTTTTCCCAGGTCACGTGTTTTGAGTGTAATTCAGGAGTTTGCAAACAGACCAACTTCCTCAAATCATATCTCCGAAAATATCGTGCGAAAAGCTCTGAAATTCGGACCCAAGGTTCAGCGCGATTCATTCTCAAATGGGTTTTTTTTGCGACTTCTGAAACGTCACAGAAAAAAAGTTATAGCGAAAATGCCACGATGACCTGTTTGGAGCAGCGAAACCCTAGAATCCAAAGCTCTGATACCAAATGTTATGAAACCAGCTCACAAAAAGATAGAAAAGAGAGATCCACGCCTTAGAATTCAGCCTCTTCGAGGGGGAAACCTCCTTTACATTACATAAATGAACAATTCTTGGATGATTCAAATGACAAAACCTCCTTTCTATATATAGGAGTCTAAGGAGTCACAATATAATCCAGCCGACCTAACAATAATAATATAAAGCCACAAAAGTAACAATAGAGGGATTCTATGGGCACATTAATAACAATATGGGGGGAAATGGGGGCACAAAAATATAAATAAGGGGTATAACTACAATAGTAATGGGGTAATCACTAGTATTATAGGGACCCAACAGAGGCTCAACACCCAGGAAAGATAAGGGGCCAAGCACATCGGAAACACACAAGGGCCGGAAATCAGTGTTGAAATGTGGCAACAAGAATATTCCAATTTTAATTTGTCCTTGAATTAAAATTAAGGAGATTATCCCTTAATTAAGGATATAATATTGAGTTATACTTGAGTTGTAATTAGTTAGCTCAATTTACTAAGTTAATTCCAGTTAAATTAGTTCCAAATTGTTTGAGGAACTAATTGTGAGTTATCAGTCAGTTGATGCATGCATGCACTCAACTAGTGTACTCCATATAACTGAAGATTCTCTCATCAGTAACTCATGCATGTTTATTCTAAGAAAGACCCAATTGAGATTAAAGACAGGGACAGTGTACTATCAGTTGCACGTGTTTTCCTATAAACAAAACTCATACATGCAGAAGGAATTCATTCCTTGAGGATTACGCAATTTTACAGGGTGTGAGATCAGTGTGAGTGATCAGTGTTCCACTTGGTAACAGGAGGATCACCCAGGAGAAATAGCACAAGAAAATAGGAGATCGGGAGGGCAGAGGAGAAGGCATTTGTGTAATTCTGAGATATTTCCAGCTTGTAATGATAATACAAATACTGGGGTTTTTAGCTGAGGCTTTCCCCTGAGTATTTTCTGTGTTTAATGTGATTTGATTCTTCTCTGGTTATATGTGTTCCGATTGATCTTGTTCAAATATTTTAAGATTCCTCTGATTGATTGTAGAAGTAGATTAAAGTATTTTGCTTTAGTTATATTGCATTATCATGTTAATCTACAGTAAGAATTTCTACATGGTATCGAAGCAAAGGTTATCGGAGCTGTGAACAATATACTGAGAAGAGAATTCGAAATTTGAAGTTCGGGGTTGCATGTGCAAAATTGAATTCTTATCATACTTCAAGGTTGGCCAATGGCATTCAATCTCTTAAGACTCAAGTATGCCTTGGATGGTAGCTCGAATTACATAGCATGGAAAGATCATATGGAGGTTGTATTAGAAGACAACGGCTTGAAGGAATTCATTGATCAAGAAATCCAAAAGCCAGATTTAACTAATGCACAAGAGTTGGCTGAGTGGAAGAAGTGTGTGGCGAAGGTGAGACTGATCATCCTTGAGGGAGTTCGAGACCATATTGTCTCGAGTCTCCATGGGAAGGATACTCTATTTTCAATGTGGAAGACATTGAAGGACCTCTACCAGAACAATAGCAACTAGAGGAAATTGGCGCTCAAGGATAAGCTTCGAAGAATCAAGATGGAGAAGGGTGATACTATTTCCACATATCTGAACAAGCTCACCACCTACAGAGATGAGCTTAGCAGTGTGGGAATAACTACTGCTAATGATGATATGGTCAGCCTCGCTCTCCTTGGCCTTCCAAAGAGTTGGAATAGCTACCAAGACTCTGTGAATGGAAGGGAGAAACTACTAGATTGGGAACGACTATGGTCGGATCTCATGCAGGAGGAGATTAGGAGGAGCACACGAGATGGTTCTTCATCCAAGAATGATGATGAAGAAAATCTGGCCTTAGCAAGTAAGGTAAGGAAAGGGAAGGGGAATGCTTCCCATTCTAAATCGAATTCTTCTCATGGAGGGAAGAAGGTTGACAAGTCTAAAGTGAGATGCTTTAAGTGTCACGAGATGGGACATTATGCAACTAATTTCCCATTGAAGAAGTCTAAGAAGGGATCCTCAAAAGGATTGGAAGGTGGGGCATTAGCCTCTCAATTCGAAATGGACTTTACCCTCATCACATGCATGGTGTCATTGATGATGGGTTGTTTTTGGTATCTTGATAGTGGAGCCTCATTCCACATGACCGGTGATAAAAATTTATTTAGTACCTTGGAGGAGAAAGACCTCAAGATGTGCATAGAGATGGGTGACGATGGAAGGTATAGTGTTTCAGGAGTGGGCATGGTTGCTTTTCAGAGGAAGCATGGAGCTCCTCTCACCTTGACAGATGTGATGTATGTGCTTGGGCTGAAGAAGAACTTGGTATCAATCGCGATGTTGGAGGACAAAGGCTACGATGTTGTCTTCACTAAAGGAAAGGCGTTCCTAAGACACATAACCATGGGCCAGACCAAGAGGATAGGGATTCGGGTGAAGAATCTCTATAAACTAGAGGGAGATGATTATGCAACATTGAGTACGAAAGCAGAATTGGTGCAAAGCCAAGACATTGATGAGTTGTGGCACAGGTGGTTGGGCCATCTGCATCATGGGGCCTTGAAGATAATGCAGCAGATATCTACAGGACTTCCCAAAGGTAAACTTGAGCAAGTTGATACATGCAAAGGTTGTACCTTGGGAAAGTACACCAAGTCTTCCTTTCATGATCGAGACAATTGAGCAGAGGCTATATTAGAGCAAGTTCATACTGATGTGTGTGGACCATTCTCGATGGCATCCATAGCGAAGAAAAGGTATTATGTGATTTTCATTGATGATTATTCTCGTAAATGTTGGATTTATTTCATGCAGAAGAAGAACCAAACCTTCACAAAGTTTTGTGAGTTCAAAACTTTGGTCGAGAAAGAGTTAGGGAAGAAGATCAATGCCTTGAGAAGTGACAACGGTGGAGAATATGTCTCTAAAGAGTTTAAGGACTTCTGTGCAGCGAAAGGAATTAAACGAGAGTTGACGAGACCTCATAACCCACAACAAAATGGGGTGGCTGAGAGGAAGAACAGAACTATTGTAGGGGCAGCATGGGCGATGCCGCATGACCAAGGCGTACCACTTCACTTGTGGGTTGAGGCATGCAACATAGCGGTGTATTTGCAGAATAGAAGCCAACATCACATACTTGGGATGAAGACACCAAAGGAAGCTTTCTCCAGTAAGAGACCAGATGTGGGTCACTTCAGGATCTTTGGCTCATCGGCATATTTCCATGTGACAAAGGATGCACGGAAGAAGCTTGAGCTGAAAACAGAGTTGGGGATACTTGTGGGGTACACTGATACACCTCAGAACTATTGGGTGTACTTGCCTACTAGTCGGAGGATAGTGGTTCACAGAAATCTCAAGTTTGATGAGAAGAAGGCCATGCAAGTTTCCCTTGAGAAGGAGCTCCAACTACAGGCCGTGGAGGAACTGTTGGTTCCTAAGGAGGAGGAGCCTCAGACTGATGCGGAGCAGCCGCATGCAGAGGTTCCAGGAGTGGAGACATCCACTCAAGCAGAGTCTTCCAGAGATGGACGGAAGCACATAAGAGAAGCTAACAGATTGTTACGAGATGCGAGAGAGAATGTGGGAGAACCATCTTCTCAGTGCAGACAGAGGAGGTCACCTGAGAGGTACACTGGATACATGGCCCTTGTTGGGGAATGTGTTGAGACCGAGTCATCTTCCTTTAAGGAAGCAATGCAACAACCAATTTGGGTTGATGCTATGGTGGAGGAGTATGACTCCATAGTTCGTAACAGTGTTTGGGACATGGTGCCAAGACCGGAGAACAATTCAGTTGTGAGTTCCCATTGGCTTTACAAGGTAAAGCAAGTTGTTGATGGTAGTGTGGAGAAGCATAAGGCAAGATTTGTTGCCTGTGGCTTTTCACAGGTCGAGGGGATTGACTATGGTGTTGTGGGGAAAAGTATCCGACTCGGATGACCCTATCCCTACTCTAAAGGTGACAGTCTTTAGCAACAACTGAAAGTAAAGCTTTGATATTTTCCTTTATGAAAGTACAGAGAGAAGGAAGAAAAGATTAACCAACCTGGTGTCTTTCGCTTAGTCGATCCTTATCCTCTCTATTTGTCTCTTGTTCCCAGCTCCTTGCTCTTTTTGCCGGTCCAGCTACACACAGGTCCTGCACAAAACAAGAGAGGAAACTACAAGATACATGTACTCATAACTGATGCATGGATTAGAGTGAATCAAATATACAAGTAAATACAATACATCAATGCAATACAAGTATATAGGAGAACATGCAAAACTTTATTGATAGAAGTAACAGGGTTCTGAGAAGGTTACAACCAATGATGGCTCCAATCCAGCAGCACCTCCCCAGCAGCAAGAACTCTCCTCTTCACCTCTAGTAAAACAATCACCCAATAGCTCTAACTGTAAACCAACAGCACCTCCTTGCTTTACACAAAATTCCAGCCTCCTTAGACCTCATAGAAGAGCTCTATATATAGGAGATTTGGAGAAAGGATGAGTCAGCTTGAGGCTGGCATAAAGCTGACTAGTGTCCTCTCCCACTTTAGTTAAACTTCAGTTCTTGAGTCCACTTGGAGATCCTTGCTTACACATGGAGATCAAGTACCTCTTACTCATCACAGGGCGAATCCCTTGAACCAAGTGTCAGTTTGGAAGCTTCCTGGGCAATTGACACCTTGCAGAATGACTGTGCCACTTGGCCAATCTCGCCCAGCGCAGGTAGCCTTCATTAGATTTGACTTTCAGCGCAGGTACAAGGAGGAGCAGTTGCATTCCAGCGCAGATGCTCAGTGGAGCAGCTGACATGATCCAAAAATAGCCTGTTTTTGAGTGTTTTCAGGTGGAGAACTGATGGGAAGTGCTGTGGTTTGCTGACCTTGTTCTTCTAGGGGTAAGAACAACATGTTTAGGGACTGAGGATCCCTGTAATTATCGACATTTCATGCTCCATGTTGCGAGGCACAAAAATGTCTATAACAGTTGCCCCCTAAAGTATGAGGCCGTTTATCGGGTGAAATGCTTTATCTAGAGGGTCCGAAGTTCATTCCAGTGCTGAGGAGGCGCCCTGTAATACAATACAATACAATACATTATTTTTCATTTTGTTTTCATGATCTAGCTGAGGCGGGCATTCCCATGCTCAGCTTTATAAATACATTTTGGTACATAGAACAGACGATCGTCTGATGGTAGACTGATAATTCTCTGCTGAAATTATCATCCTTTGAGTAGGATGATCATCTGCTGCAATGATGTACATGACAAATGCTTTTATATTTCCTGAATATGTATCGCAGCCCGGATGGATGAAACTAGATCCGGGGTCTTCAAACTCGTCCGATCTTCACTCTAAGTACAAGTCGATCCATGTGAGAATTTCGTTGAAGTCGAACATGGAAAGACATCGCTTGATTACCGGTCAATGATGAAAACCGTTAACAAACGCGAGAGGAATCACCGATAATGATAATGACCCTCAAGGTACTGCAGTACAATTCACGTGGCGTGAATAAAGGACTTGGCGTCGAACGCCACGCAAAATCTTCTGGTCGAAGGTCATTGATGTATACCTGTCGCCGGAAGTGAGAAACTTGCCATTGAGGCATGCAAGCTTCAAAGTACTGATGGGGTTGTTCCTAGATCAACTTCTTGGATAATGAGCTGAAGTCGACAAGAAGCGATCTGTCAAAGGAGGGCCTTAATGAATCCCACATCAATGACACGGAACGGAGCTAATGATTTTAGTGGAGGTGAAAACAAACTGTGATATATGATTCAGGGTGGCGATCATGAATGGATGAAGGATAATGTATGGCAGTGGATGGGACACCGTTGACACTTTCAGAATGACCTCTCTTGAACATATAACGACACTGATGCGATGGATCGGTAGCATTACCCCAAAATGTGGATGGTTTGGCGAAGACCATGGTTATGAGACCAGTGAATGAAACAACCCAACCCGATGTGGAACGGAGGAAAAAGTGTCATGTTCAAGAGCGACTTGCTACCATTAAGCTTTGATGTTCTCCCAATTTTTCCCCAGTCATTTCTGACCAGTACCTCTTTATTTTTGTCAAGCTTGAGGAGGGTAACATATGCTTGTTCTATAACCTGCCCTTCGGGCAAGCCCATCGCTATGATTTAACAAGCTTAGCGATAGGGAAACTCGTTCTCGTCTAAAGACAAGTTTGTCGCTATTTAATCATTTTAACGAGTCTAACGACAAGGAAAACTCGGTCCTTTTCATTTTTAGAGAGTCTGAAAAGGTACAGAAAGTTAACTCCATAATTCCTTTTTCGTCATCTAATCCCTTAAGTCCGAAAAAGTATAAAACAATACAGAAGGGATGAATTTTCGATTGCTTTAACGAGCCGAACAAAACAAGCGCTCGATCTTTTTGTGCAATAATCCCTCAGGTCCAAAAAGATTAAAATCTAGAGGAGGGATAGCGTTCCGGTCGTTTAACGAGCTGGAAGGCCAAAACTCGGCAAACTTTTCATATTTTACGAGTCAGTGAAAAGAGCTCAAAGAAGACTCGTCTTTTGAGGAACGAGTGATAAACAGGGATAGCAGCAGATTCCAGGTACAGGTTGGAATTTTCCAATCACGGCAGTGTCACAAGGATGGGTAGGTGAAATCACTCTTCGCAGCTGTTTCTCAAAAGAGGTAAACACACAAATGGAGGTGAATGATCGGCCAAATGAAAAGTGGAGGTGACGGTGCACAAACACGACCAAGGCTTTTATGGCTGATGAATTTACGATCTCAAAAGGTTATTTACCGGTTCATTTTTTCTGAATGAGCTTGAACTCTAAAGGAAAGCCTGCTCATAAAATTATGTTTATTTTTTAGCGAGCATGAACTATGTGCTAAAACTGCTCGGATCTTCCGTTTATTTTTTAACGAGCATGAACTATGTGCTAAAACTGCTCGATATGCCCCCAGCATAATAATGCAATGGAGGCACATGCCCCCTAGTCTTTATAGGGTCATTTCATTTTTTAACAAGGTTGACACAGTAAAGAACTATCCTTATTTCATTTTTTAACGAGGTTGACCTGAGATAGGAACTATCCTCGATGCCGACAAAATATCTAGGAATCTTCCGAATCCAACCAGAAGATTGGATTAGATTTCATTTTGTAGGTTTCCACCGTGGCCACTTCCGCCAGATTACTTGGAGGCGGTAGGGCGAAAGTACCCATTAAGGCAGGGTCTTTTAGGAGACCTACTCCGATATTTTGAAGCCAATGATTCCTTCCATGGATCATTGGAATGCTTCCTGTAACTTGTGAACTGTTGGGGAGAAAAGTTTGTTGGTCGACGATTGTAATTCCTTCTTGGAAGGGAAATGCAATCTTCCTGAAGTAGGTCGACACAACCGCGGCCATGGCATAGATCCAGGGCCTTCCTAGTAGGATGTTGTAATCGAGGTTTCCATCAATTACTTCAACATCAATTCTTACTGTTTTGCCCCCCAGTTCAACTTGCAAGTTACTTAAAATCCCGTATGGAGTGTATGATCGTCCATCAAATGCTTTTAACGTCGTTGACGATTTCGACAAGGGTGGTGAGCCTAAATCTTTCCAGCAACTCATCGACATAAGACATGTAGATGCCCCCTCATCAATAATTGTTCGATGAACAGTTTTGTTGAGGGCTTTCACTTGAATAAGGAAAGCTAGTTGAGCTGGTAACTGAGGGTCATATCCTTTATGATCAAAGGCCACAAGATTGGAATCCATTGGGCCAATCCCACCTATTGCTGATAATAACGCTTGCTCTTGGGAGGGGCAATTTTGTGGTACTTCAAGTGTCGACATAGTGGACGGCGATTGGGCCAGGTCCTTTACTATATTATAATTCTGTGCTTCTTTGGCACGAGGATTAAATGTCGATTTGTGTACTACTCCCTTTGGCGACTTTATCATTGGCTCAGGAACGATGGGTGGCACAACTTCGGTCAAAGTTGTTGTTGAACTACTAGGTCGTTCGTTAACCTTGTTTTTCGACAACTTTGGATTCCCGTAATCTTTATTCCTTGTCAAAGCATTATTCTGTTGTTTTGAGGTAGACAACATAAGCACTTGGGATCCGGAAGTATTTTGATTAGCAACCATATTTTGACCTGGATTAGGAAACAGATCAGTCAATACTGCTGAGGTTTTTGAACTCTTAAAGAGTTTCTTAACTTCAGCTATATGTGGACAATCTTTCGTCCAATGATCCTCATCGCATATATGACACCCTGCCGGGGGTTTCCTTTTTCTTCCTGTCTTTTTCTTCTTGCCCCCTGGTTGCTTCAGTTGTTTGCCTTTGTCGGTCGACATGGCATTTACTTCTGAGGCAAGAAGTTTTTCATTTGCATTTTGACTGTAAATTTTGTGCTTGCCAATCACGTCATCTCCGGCGTGAGAGTCATTGTTTGATTTGGGAGGATGCCCATCCGTGAGTTCACAACAAAGTTCAGGTCAAACTGGCTCTACCTTGCGAAGATGAAGGATCAGAGGAAGTATCATAAGAAGTGGAAGGCTGGTGGGTAGTTCTAGATTGTTCTGACTGTTGATTCAACTGCTCAGGATTAGTGGCGATCTGGACTACATTAGTTGAAAAGAGCCATACAGGGAGGCCGATTGTCAACCCTGGAAGTGACAATGTAGCCATATGAGGCGCACCAACATCTCCCCAAGAGGAGAAGGGATTTGGACTTCCGCCAAGGTTACCTCCTTGGTTGGTGGGCTCCATACTTTTCAACTGAAAGATCAACGTGGGAATAACAGGTGATTATGTTCCGCTTAAAATAAATTTTATTAACGACGCTTTTAGACACAAACTTGCTTTTTCATGTTTTAAGAGTCGAGAAAAAGCTAAAGATGACTCTAGTCGCCTTCGATGTTTTAACGAGCCCGAAGTGACAAATGCTCGGTTGGACTTTTTCAGTTATAGAGTTTGAAAAAGGCCAAAAGAAACTGCTCTGGAGATCTAGGCAGAGGGTGTGCCAAACCTTTCGCGAAACCACAGAATACGTTTTACGGTACGGGTGGTCGATCTTCGTGAATGCTGTGTTCACTGCATCGCGATCAGTGGGGCGGCCGACACGGTTTCCTAAGGATAAAGGATAAAAGCCTATAGGGGTCTCCCAATATACGCGACGGTACGCGGGAGCACAAGTCCGTGTTAGTGCCACCGACTCTCAGGAGGAATCACCCACCTTCGTAGAGATCGACAGTCACTATGTTTAACGACGCCGGAACACGTCTCTACCTAGACCTCTAGATGTTTGCGTTATGTTACAAAGCGTTGTTATGTAAATTGGGTTTATTTTAATGTTGATCTTGCTTAACAGTTTGCCTTTCAGGGTCGCCACGAGATGTATATATACAACTTCCTATATACAATCTAAGATGAGAAGCAAATCTTTTCAATCTTTCAACTTTGAAAACCTTAATCTACTGAGGGAAAAGAAAGACACAACTTTTTCCACAGATCATAGAACACACACTAAAATGCACATTTTCCTAAATCTTCAAACACACAGTCAAATGCAAAATGCACAATGCATGTATTTCTTTTCGTTATCCTTAATGTTGATGTAAGACAGAAAGGAAACTGTTGTATAATTTTGAATCTAATTTTAAGTAGAAATAAACAAGCTTGTCCAAAATCAAAAGACACCTTATGATCGACTTGTTTAAACACAGGAAATGTATAGATCCAAACCATAAAATGAAAAACAAACAAACTCAAACAGCCATGAACAGTAATAAAACTAGCTCTTAAGATCACAAAGACACTTTTACAGTTCAGGATCTAAGAGGTCACAGCTATACTGGTTCGCTTTTCACAATGGGAAACTGTAACTGAAGCAAGAAATACAAAAAGAACATTCACAGTTTCATCACACAACTGAGGCGGAATAATGTCAAGGAGAAGTGGTTTACAGCAAGTACAATGACCAGCAAGCAATCAGCAAAAATCAGTGAAAACTAGGCCAAGACACCAAGGGAAAGCTGAGCAAGACAATGGCTAACTGGACCAGCGCAGGTTCTAGTCTGCCAGTTTGACTCTCAGCGCAGTTCCCGAAGGGAGCACCTGCGCTGTAATGCAGACTGCCTGTGGACAGCCTGCACTGACACACGAGAGTTGCGTCTACAAAGAATTCCGGGTCATAAAAAGCTCAAAAATGCACTGTTTTTGCTGAAATAAAAAGCTATAGGTCAAGTACAGGCTAAGGGATGATCAAGAGGATGAAGATCTATCACAAAGAGTAAAGAGTCTTTTGTAGATAAGCTCTTCAAATCTTGAATTTGCTCAGTAAATGAGCAAGAGTAGCAGACCCTCTACTTCGTTTTTGATATAGTCAAAAGCTTTTCGATTTGGTACTCTTTTCTTCAAGAAATGAATAGCAAAATACTACAAACACCAACAAGATACTAGGTTCCCCAGTGGAGTCGCCAGTTTGTTGTGAACTCACGGATGGGCATCCTCCCGGAGGAGGTAATGAAAGGGCATACTGCCCCCCATATGGTATTAATCCGGAACTCAAGGGGATTGATTGCCCAGATTGACCTCCAAATGGATCAATTTGGCGAGTTTCAACATAAGAAATACCAGATGATAATCCGGATGAAGAAATAGGAACTAACCATGTCGTTGTCCTTGATTGGACTCCGGTTTGTTGTTGACAATTTGCCGGGACAGATGGTATACCAGCGAACATCGTTGGAGTAGCAGCAGGAGGCTCTGCTGCAGCTATGTCGGACGACACAGTCCTAGATGTCGACGGTTGTTCAGACATATCTAGTCTATCCAAAAGATTTCTTAGCGATTCTACAGGAACTTCCACTTGTGGTGGACTAACTTCGAAGATCAACGAGGGAAGGGTGATGATTATTCCGCTTAAAATAAATTTTATAACGACGCTTTAGACACAACTTGCTTTTTCAGTTTTAAAGAGTCGAGAAAAAGCTAAAGATGACTCTAGTCTCCTTCGATGTATTAACGAGCCCGAAGTGACAAATGCTCGGCTGGACTTTTTCAGTTATAGAGTTTGAAAAAGGCCAAAAGAAACTGCTCTGGAGATCTAGGCAGAGGGTGTGCCAAACCTTTCGCAAAACCACGGAATACGTTTTACGGTACGTGTGGTCAATCTTCGTGAATGCTGTGTTCACTGCATTGCGATCAGTAGGGCGGTCGACACGGCTTCCTAAGGATAAAGGATATATGCCTATAGGGGTCTCCCAATATATACTCGACGGTACGTGGGAGCACAAGTCCGTATTAGTGCCACCGACTCTCAGGAGGAATCACCCACCTTCGTAGAGATCGACAGTCACTACGTTTAACGACGCCGGAACACGTCTCTACCTAGACCTCTATGTGTTTGCGTTATGTTACAAAGCGTTGTTATGTAAATTGAATTTATTTTAATGTTGATCTTGTTTAGCAGTTTGCCTTTCAGGATCACCACGAGATGTATTGGTACAAATTCCTAAATGCAGCTAAAATGATAAGCAAGCTTTACAATCTTTTTAGCTTTGAAAATCCTAACTACTGAGGGGAGAGAAAAACATTATCTTTCCACACAGAGCACAAAGCACAAACTAATGCACTTTCTCCTAGATCAATCACGCAAACTTATCAAAAAATGCAAATGCAAGATGCATGTATTTCTTTTCTTTTCCCTTAATGTTGATGTAGACAAAAGGAAACTGTCGTATAATTTTCGAATTCAATTTGAAGCGTAAACAAACAAGTTTTGTCTAAAATCAAAAGACGCCTTACAGGTACTTGTTTCGACACTAAAAATGTATGAATTCAAACCATAAAATGAAAAACAAACAAACTCAAACAACTATGAACAGTAATAAAACTAGCCCTTAAGATCACAAAGACACTTTTACAGTTCAGGATCTAAGAGGCCACAACTATACTGGTTTGCTTCTCACAGTGGGAAACTGTAACTGAAACAAGAAATACTGAAAGAACAATCACAGTTTCATCACACAACTGAGGCGGAATAATGTCAAGGAAAGTTGGTTTACAGCAAGTACAAATGACAAGCAATCAACAGCAAAATAACAGTGAAAACAGGGCCAAGACTCAGTGGGAAACCTCAGGAAGACATAGCCTAACTGGTTCAGCGCAGGCTCTGGTCTGTCAAACTGACTCTTAGCGCAGTTCCCGAAGGGAGTACCTGCGCTGAAATGCAGACTGCCTTTGGACAGCCTGCACTGAGACACGAGAGTTGCGTTTACAAGGGTTTCCGGGTCATAAAAAGCTCAAAAATTCACTGTTTTTGCTGAAATAAAAAGCTATAGGTCAAGTACAAGCTAAGGGATGATCAAGAGGATGAAAAGCTATCACAAAGAGTAAAGAGTCTTTTGTAGATAAGCTCTTCAAATCTTGAATTTGCTCAGTAAATGAGCAAGAGTAGCAGACCCTCTACTTCGCTTTTGATATAGTCAAAAGCTTTTCGATTTGGTACTCTTTTCTTCAAGAAATGAATAGCAAAATACTACAAACACCAACAAGATACTAGGTTCCCCAGCGGAGTCGCCAGTTTGTTGTGGGGAAAAGTATCCGACTCGGATGACCCTATCCCTACTCTAAAGGTGACAGTCTTTAGCAACAACTGAAAGTAAAGCTTTGATATTTTCCTTTATGAAAGTACAGAGAGAAGGAAGAAAAGATTAACCAACCTGGTGTCTTTCGCTTAGTCGATCCTTATCCTCTCTATTTGTCTCTTGTTCCCAGCTCCTTGCTCTTTTTGCCGGTCCAGCTACACACAGGTCCTGCACAAAACAAGAGAGGAAACTACAAGATACATGTACTCATAACTGATGCATGGATTAGAGTGAATCAAATATACAAGTAAATACAATACATCAATGCAATACAAGTATATAGGAGAACATGCAAAACTTTATTGATAGAAGTACCAGGGTTCTGAGAAGGTTACAACCAATGATGGCTCCAATCCAGCAGCACCTCCCCAGCAGCAAGAACTCTCCTCTTCACCTCTAGTAAAACAATCACCCAATAGCTCTAACTGTAAACCAACAGCACCTCCTTGCTTTACACAAAATTCCAGCCTCCTTAGACCTCATAGAAGAGCTCTATATATAGGAGATTTGGAGAAAGGATGAGTCAGCTTGAGGTTGGCATAAAGCTGACTAGTGTCCTCTCCCACTTTAGTTAAACTTCAGTTCTTGAGTCCACTTGGAGATCCTTGCTTACACATGGAGATCAAGTACCTCTTACTCATCACAGGGCGAATCCCTTGAACCAAGTGTCAGTTTGGAAGCTTCCTGGGCAATTGACACCTTGCAGAATGACTGTGCCACTTGGCAAATCTCGCCCAGCGCAGGTAGCCTTCATTAGATTTGACTTTCAGCGCAGGTACAAGGAGGAGCAGTTGCATTCCAGCGCAGATGCTCAGTGGAGCAGCTGACATGATCCAAAAATAGCCTGTTTTTGAGTGTTTTCAGGTGGAGAACTGATGGGAAGTGCTGTGGTTTGCTGACCTTGTTCTTATAGGGGTAAGAACAACATGTTTAGGGACTGAGGATCCCTATAATTATCGACATTTCATGCTCCATGTTGCGAGGCACAAAAATGTCTATAACATATGGTGATACTTTTGCTCCTGTTACAAGGTACTCATCTATTAGATCGATGTTGGCACTATCAGCACAGATGGGTTGGAAGATCCATAAGATGGATGTGAAGAATGCATTCCTACATAGAGCAGCCGGAAGGTTTTTACACCTTCGATCGTGAGTCACATGTGTGCCGACTCAAGAGAGCTTTGTACGGGCTGAAGCAAGCACCTCATGCTTGGTACACCAAGATAGACAACTACTTCATCGGGTTGGGCTTCACAAAGAGTGAAGCGGATGTGAACCTGTACCACATCATGGTGAAAGGTAAGATATTGATCATTGTACTTTATGTTGATGATCTCATATTAACAGGTGATGATCAGCTGATCATGTCTTGCAAGGAGGACCTTGCAAGAGAATCCGAGATGAAATACATGGGTCTCATGCATTACTTCCTTGGCATGGAAGTGTCTTAGGGCAAGTATGCCAACGAGATACTCAGGAGATTCCACATGGAGAAGTGCAAGCCCATGCAGACTCCTTTAGTCGGTAACTGGAGGAAGGAGGATGCTACTTCAGGTGAAGTAGTAGAGGCTACTGTGTATAGGCAGCATGTGGGTTCGCTGATGTACTTAGTGAACACACAACCAGATTTGTGCTATACGGTGAACCAACTGAGTCAAGCGATGGTTCAGCCTACCAAGATGTTTTGGAAGGCGGAAAAGCATGTATTGAGATACCTCATAGGCACATCTCAGTATGGATTATGGTACAGACAAACAGAGGGAGTGAAGCTACAGGGATTCACTGATGCATATTGGGCAGGGAGTCCATCAGATTGGAAGAGCATGTCAGGAGGGATTTTCAACCTTGGGTCAGCGGCAATTTCTTGGTACAACAGGAAACATAGGTCGGTTGCACTCAGCTCGGAAAAAGCTGAATACATGGTTGCAAGTCAAGCAGCATGTGAGGCCATCTAGATGCAGAAAATATTAGTTGGTTTATTTGATCAGAGGATGGATCCAACTGTGATATATTGCGATAATCAGAGTTGTATCAAATTCTCTGAGAATCTAATATTTCATGATAGGTCCAAGCACATTGATATCCAGTACGATCATCTCAGAGACTGTGTAGCGAGGAGGATCATGTTGCTACAGTATATTTCGACAGAGGAGAAAGATGCTGACATTTTGACAAAGGCATTGTCAAAGTGTAAATTCGAGTTCCATAGAGACACGATCGAGGTGGCAGAGAATCCCTTTCTTGTTGAGAGGGAGTGTTGAAATGTGGCAACAAGAATATTCTAATTTTAATTTGTCTTTGAATTAAAATTCGAATTTAGTGTCACCAGTTGGTTGAAAAAATAATTAATTAATTCATCTTGAGTTAATTAGTTGGAGAAATTCAAGTTAGAAATCTTTATAGTCATGCAACAATTATCCCTTAAATTAAGGAGATTATCTCTTAATTAAGGAGATAAGATTGAGTTATATTTGAGTTGTAATTAGTTAGCTCAGTTTACTGAGTTAAGTCTAGTTAAATTAGTTCCAAACTGTTTGAGGAACTAATTGTGAGTTATCAGTCAGTTGATGCATGCATGCACTCAACTAGTGTACTCTAGATAACTAAAGATTCTCTCATCAGTAACTCATGCATGTCTATTCTGAGAAAGACCCAGTTGAGAATAAAGACAAGGACAATGTACTATCAGTAGCATGTGTTTTCCTATAAACAAAACTCATGCATGCAGAAGGAATTCATTCCTTGACGATTGCGCAGTTTTACAGGGCGTGAGATCAGTGTGAGTGATTAGTGTTCCACTTGGTAACAGGAGGATCACCCAGTAGAAACAACGCAAGGAAATAGGAGATCAGGAGGGCAAAGGAGAAGGCATTTGTGTATTTTTGAGATATTTCCAACTTGTAATGATAATACAGATAATGGGGTTTTTAGCTGAGGCTTTCCCAGAGTATTTTCTGTGTTTCATGTTCTTTGATGCTTCTCTGGTTATATGTGTTCCACTCGATCCTGCTCAAATCTTTTAAGCTTCCGCTAACTGATTGTAGAAGTAGATTAAAGTATCTTGCTTTAGATATATTGCATGATCAGGTTAATCTACAGTAAGAATTTCTAGAATCATTAGAAAACCTCATCACTGAAGCAACAGAGGCTTACCGAGAGGGGACGGGTGCTGGCATCCAAAAACTGCTGGAAGAATGGGAAGATGAGGTAAAACAAGGAAGCGAGAGAGAGGAAGAAATGGATAACTAGAGGACTCTAGTTCTGGATCCGGGTAACACCCATGGGAGAATCACGTAGTTCAAGCAAACACTGTACTTGTACTGGTTAATGAAGAGTTTACTAGGCAAGGCAATGGAGCAGATATTCGTGGGCATGGCGGTGACTCTATAGGGAATGTTGAACTATAAGAAGGATATGGAGAAAATACTCTTCCAGTTGCATAAACATGATATTAGGATGGACAGAATCGACCGCCACATCCCTTGCATTCTGGAGCTGTATGGTATGCTAGGGGCATCCGCTGAAGATCCAACACCCGTCACATCTGCCTCAGAGGATCAAAAGGATTAGACTCCTACCCATGTATAATTTTGTTTCATGCGGTTAGCTTTTACTTTTCATGTTGCAAATGCTAGTTTTTTTAGTTATGTAGTCTATGGACATGAGATAGATACATATCTAGCTTGGCTAGAAATGTTAAGACAATATTATTTTTGAATGGCTTATAACGCTGACCAGTGGCCAACAGACTTGGTGAGGCCACTCATTAATCTATGTGGTGTAAACTTGCTTATTATATAATAGAAAATGGAATGGACCAGCCAAGCTTAACAACAAAATATATATTATAATATATTAATATTAATATTAATTTTTAATATTAATATTAATATTAAAAGATTAATATTAATATTAAATTTAATGGTTTTTTACACAGCATGGTAACAAAATCTATAACAAAACTACATGAAATTAATATTTTCAAATATTACAACTTTTATGTGGAAATATTTATGTCTTTAAAGATTTAATATATCCATAGGATATGGTTTTTCCTTTAAAGATTCATTTTAAAAATATTTAATTAAAAAATATATTAAAAGATTTTGGATCAAGATTTTTTATTCTTTGTGTTGAATTAACCTTTTTCTTTTGATTTAAGAAATAACATTCTCAAATATTACAACTTTGATGTGGAAATATTTATGTCTTTAAAGATTTAATATATCTGTAGGATATGGTTTTTCCTTTAAAGATTCATTTTACAAATATTTAATTAAAAAAAATATTAAAAGATTTTGGACCAAGCTTTTTTATTCTTTGTGTTGAATTATCTTTTTTCTTTTGATTTAAGAAATGATACTGGCTAAAGAGTAAAATTATTTAAAATTTTACATAATTTGGAGTTTTAATTTAGTAATTTTTTTTTTATTAAAGGTAAATTTATGATCCATTCAAATTCACGTATATTATAAGCATGAGATTGAGATAATTTATTATCCATTAAAATTGTATATAACAATACGTAGTTATATTTTAATAATTAATCTTAGTAAAAAGTTATATATAGTTTAAGATTCAAGCTAATGTTTTTCAAGTTATATATAGTTTAAGATTCAAGCTATTGTTTTGGCCGACATTAGCCAAAATTAAATTTATTATTTTTTGAGGATGTGACATACTTACACATTAGGTGGTTATACTGGGTTATTTTGTCTAGGGAATGAATTTCTAGTAGGAAGTGTTTGAATCATTCTTTTAATGGTGAAAATGGATTTAACAACCTCAAGAATCCCTAGAGCACCTTAAATTATAAAACTTGACAATTGTAACTTGGATTAAAATTTCCATGGGATTTTGTCAAAATCTTGCCAAAAAAACCATTATTTTCCAAGCTAAATCATTACCTATTTAGACTAGGCTTTTATTAAGTATCTAAAAAGATAAAATTTGTTAATTTATAATTTTTATTAATCCTTATTGAGGCAAGACTACAAAAATGGATTTCTCTATGGGTCATTATTAATTCAGTATTAGCCAATCCAAGTTTTAATGTTGAACTTTGAAAAATAAATATTATTAAAAAAATATTTTGTCAACATTTAATTGGAAAATGTCTTGTTACATCCTTTGGATAATATAATTCCATGTGAATTAGCCTCATATATTTCCTACCATAATTTTTGCAGAAATGTAAATGTGCAAAGTTACTAGTAATAACTACCCACCAAAATTTATGCAAGTCCTTATGCCTCCATAGAAAATTAATATCTCCACTTTGGATGTCAATTTGTTAAATAACAATTTCATCTAGCTCCCCTAAACAACTAAGAGAGATAAACTAGCAATTGCACCAGATGCTGCAAAGGAAACGATGTAAGGAAATAACATATAAAATTAATTAACTTTTCTTTGACAACTATTGAAAGACAAAAAAATATTAAGAAAAGGCAAGGACCATGCTACAATGAAATCTTACTACAATATTGTTTCCTTGAGCCTTACAAATCCTGAGGGTGATGTTGAAGTTAAAGACCTTGTTTGATTATGCCAAAATGAATGCCTCGTAAATAAAGAAATAGATCGTGATTTTCTACCTTCAAGATCAAAGGTCATTTTGGTACAATTCCTCCATATTTATTCCTTAATTAGTACTAAGCAATTTTTTGGTAGTTTGAAACATGTGTCTACAAAATACTATAACAATTTTGTAAATAAATATTGAATTTCTATGTGAATTAAGATCTACCATTGAATAGAAATGGACATATCTCCAATCTAGAAATTAAACCCAAGAATAGCATCAACTACACCTCTTCTTGAGAAAATTGCATGTGTTTCTCTTTTGAATGTTGACTCACCTTTGTATTATTTCCTTTATGATCCTTGAAACTATTCAAAAGATCACATTGCTCTTTACCACTAATCTCCTTAGTGTTTGTCATGTTCTTGTTTTAATCCAACAGATTTTGCTTAAGTAAATCTAACCCATGTCATGCAGTTGAAAATAATGTAGAGATCATTCAACAAAATTTAAACCATTTTATCTTGAAAATCAAGCAAGTGTGGTCCATAAGCACCACAATGAAAATACTACTTTTTTACATCAAAATACCACACCTCACCTTGGTTTTAAAATATTGGCCGCAAAATTTATATAACCTAGTCGTCTATCTGACTGGTAAAAACATGAAAGAGTTATTGTGAATTTTTCATTTTAGACAAGAAACATAGGGATAAATTTGACAAAAAAAGTTGGATGAAGAAAAAACATGCATGTGGAAATTGTACATAGTGACCTTTGTGGTCTCATGAGAATTTAGTCATTGGCAAGTCCAAATTATTTTATGACATCCATCGACAATGCTACAATGAACTCTTACTGTAATATTGTTTCTCTTATGACTGTTGAGTCACCTCTATATTATTTCCTTCATGATCCTTGAAACTATTCAAAAGATCACATTGTTCTTTACCACTAATATCCTTGGTGTCTTCCATGTTCTTGTTTTTTCAGTCGCTGATATGAAGTTGGTCTCTTTTGTTCTTTTTGTAGACAATAAAAAATATATGGAGCAATGGCTTTCATCACATCAAGAGTAGCAAAAACAAGGATTTTGTGAAACTAACTCCCGCACCGAGAGAGACTTGGTAGCAACTGTGGAATTGACAAACATGTCTTGCTCTATGGTGTTGGCTACTGGGCATAACTTTCTTCAAGAGTAGTAAGAACATGGTTATTGAGAAAAGAACTCTAGCACCGAAAGAGATTTGGTAGCAGTTGTTGAATTGACGAACATGTCTTTCTCTGTGGTGTTGGCTACTTGGCATAACTTTATTGATCTCTTATAGAAAAAAGTAAATTTTTAGTTTAGTTATGAGCTCTTCCTTGTCCCTCTTACAACTTTGGGTATTTTTTTTTCATTGATGTCATAAAACAATTTTACGAGCCTTTGGGTTTTAATGAGCAGGAGTTGATATATCATCACCATGTTAGGCCTACCTATGTAGAGCAATTAGTTGGGCTTCAGAGGGCTCACCACACATCATTATCGTTGTCCTCCTCTTGTTGCGGTGGATCAAAGGATGAGTTGGGAACACTCGAAACCTAATATTATAATTCACTTATACTTACTATATTTGATTGCAACTCTGCAACTCTTGATATTAAGCATTGTGAAATTATGTATTGAGTACTAAATAATTTGGCTCCCAATTCTAGTGAAAATCCTTGTATTTAAGTGCATTGAAAATATTTATCGCTACCGACAGGAAACATTGATACATTGTGCGGAGTGCGATGGTGTGGAGGAAGAAAGCTTCCTTCGCACCTCCGCACACTGCATAATGTATCAACGTTGTGGAGATTTTTTCAGCCCCCACCCACCCCCTCATTTCTTCCTCCGTACTTCACACAATGTATCAATATTATGGATATTTGTTCAGCCACCTCCCCCTAGCCTCCCCAACCCCCACCCCCTCTCTTACATAAGGGACCTGGACCCGATCAGTTCTGGCATCATTGGGCAAAGTAGTAGCAATGTTAGGCATAACAGTGTTAGTGTTAGAGCACTCACCAACAAAATGACCACTTTCAAAATTAGTTTTTTTTTTAATGATTTGTTAGGAACTAACAAATACCAAAAATAAATCACCCTCCACGAAGGGAATTATGTCACATCAAGGCTCACTCAACCAATGGAAAATAAGAAATAAGATTTCGAAAAATTAGAAAAATATTTTTCGATTTATGAAAAATAGGAATATTCAACATTTTCTCAAATCTTTGGTTAAAGTTACAAACTTGCCTTGCTAGAGACTTTACTATAGTCCCTAGCAAGACAAGAACTAAAAATAATACAAAAAATCTTACTTGAATTTTATCCATTAACTACCAAATACCCAAAAACCAAATATCATGTAACCACTGCACAAATTATATTCACATGTTCAACACACTATCAACCATCATATGCTATAATAATAATAATAATTTATTTAATTATAAATTGGATATTTTATCTTGTGACAATGTGACAACTCAATTTTAATTCTAGTATCTTATAACATTGATTTTTATATTCTTTTTAGATGCATTGTCAAAATTTTCAATCGTCATATAGTTTGACATTTATAATTTTAATTGGTGTGGTGTAAGAAATAATATCTAACTGCTATATTTGGTAAAAGAAAAAATTATAATAAATTTTATTTTATATTTTAATATTTAGTAATTATATTATATATAATTCTTTAAATTGTTTAATAAATATTTGAATTTCAAAATATCCTTAATATTATTAATTTTTTAATTAAATAATATTATGATTGTTTTTACCAAAATTTTCAATATTAAATATAAGATTATAAATACTTTCAAATAATCATCCTTTTATACATTTTTATATTAAATAATAATTTAAAATTAAATAATAAGTAAAAAAATCAACATCATATTATTTTTTAATTTTAACTATTTTATAGATAATATGAGATTTATCTATAAAATAGTTAGGTTCTTTTTACCTTTTAATTAAATTGATTAATTAGAAAAATGTTATTCTTTTTTGATATTTTTATTTATCGAGTGGATAGGAACTTGCTTTGAAGGTGTAGTTTCACTTAATTATAGAAATTTGGATGATAAAAATTTGCTTTTAGATCTTTTGATTTATTTAAAACAATTTAAACTTTATTTTGTGAAATGTATCATTAATTTATTAAAAAAATAGATTTTTTTACTTATTATTTAATTTTATAGAACCAAATAATATAAATCGACATCATATTAGTCTTTAATTTTAACTATTTTATAGATAATGATGATGATGATGGTTAATGTCCGCTGAGACCAAACATTGGTCTATCAGACCTAAAGAAACAAATTATTTATTTTGATTGAAGATTTTATTCCTATGCTCAAAAAGCTTGGAGAGAAGCCTCCCGAGCTCACTATAATTTTGACATTGTAAAAGGCTAGGAAGGTCAGTGTTGTAACAAAGATTGTGAAACTGAGATCTAATGTGGTTGTACGCGGGGTACTCTAAGAGGAAGTGGTTTTCATCCTCGATGTTCCTATTCTCACATATATGGCAGATCCTTTCCATCCATGGCGTTTTAGGAACTGCCCAACGACCTGTTTCATTATGGAGCTCATGCGAACTCGTTCTAATCTTTGTTATATTAATTTTCTTCTTTGAGCTAGTTAAAATAGAGAGATACTTTTGATCTTCTAGGGTGGGGTTGATGACCTTCTTATAATAACTTAATTTTCTTTTAGCCGCTAAATCTTTCTCACACCACATTTTTTCTTTGAACTTAGAAGTATAAATATATTTAATGTTATTTATGTTTTTCAATGCATCATTCTCATTGATCTCCCAATAGTTTAACCAGGCCCTTGTGTCTGTATGCCACCCCTGATTGAGCCTTAGGTGGTTTTGGCTAGAATTTAAAGCTAGCTTAGGAAGTCTATGATCGTCTATGTTATTGAGTTTGTGCTTGTACAGCAGAAACCTAATCATAGCTAGGCTCTCAATAGGGGAAATACTTGCTTCTATAAGGAAAATAGGATAGGGTGTATTACTTTTAATTTTCAGGTTATAAGTTATAAAACGCTTCTGGATTTGCTCAATCTTTCTCCATGATTCTCTAGAGATGCTGCAACCCCAAACCTCACAGCCATATAAGATAACAGGAGTGACTAAAGTTTCAAAGAGGAACTTCATTTTATCCCACATTACAAGGTTTTCCGTTTTACAATTATTTTCAAGACCAAAATAAGCTTTCCAGCTCCCATTAATTCTTTTCTCAACGTTATGGTTCCAGTTGAGATTGTGATGAATATCAATTCCTAGGTACTTGTAAGAATACACTTCCTCCAAGTTATCATTGTCATACATAAAATTAGCGTAAGTGTCCTTTTTGGATTTGATAATCATAACTTTTGTTTTGTCAGTGTTAATATTCATACCCATGGTAGAGCAGAAATCCTTAGGAAGCCTGAGTTGCTTATCAAGATCAAATGGGCACCTTTATCTATAAAATAGTTAGGTTCTTTTTACCTTTTAATTAAATTGATTAATTAGAAAAATGTCATATGAAATGAGTTATAGGCTTTTGGGAATGTGGTATTGTAACAACGCATATTTACAAATTAGAAATTTCAATGTTAAAAGTAGAGAAAATCTCCATAATTAGAAATTTTGTTCAATGTTTTTTGTTTTTTTAACTTATATATCTTTAATTTATCTATTACTTTTTAATCATAATAGTAATAATTTAAAATTAACACACCCCGGATATATTAAGGGTCTAAAAAGATGAAATCTCTAAACTTATATTTTAAATAAAATAAATTTGATTTTAACTATAAACTTTTTCGTAGTTTTTTTTTTAACAAGAATGATTAATGTATTTATTGCCGAAAGTGGAGCAAGCTCCTATTACAATCGACAATAACTTTTAAAAACTGAGCAAAGAGAATGAGCTGATGGTGGCCCCTTCCCCTAAGCTTTAATTCAAAAGTTCTGTGAGTTCTTTGGCTAATCTTGCTTTCTGTCTTACATTTTATCTCTGGGAGAGCAAATTCTGTGACCTTTTTCTTATGTTTCTCTTTTTGGTGATCCTTTAGTTTGTCGTTCCTTCTGCTATTGTTCATTCTACTTGATGTTCCTATGGCCTGCTGTTCTTTTGGTTGTTGTTCCTTCGGCCTGTTGTTCCTTTGGATGTTGTTCCTTCAAATTGTTGTTCCTTCGACCTGTTGTTTCTTCGGATGTTGTTCCTTCGAACTGTTGTTCCTTCGGCCTATTGTTCCTTAGGGTGTTGTTCCTTCTGTTGTTGTGCCTTCAGCCTATTGTTCCTTCGGGCGTTGTTCCTTTGGCCTGCTATCCCTTTGGGTGTTGTTCCTTCGATCTGTTGTTCCTTCGGCCTGTTATTCCTTCGGGATGTTGTTCCTTCGGCTTGATGTTCCTTTGGGATGCTGTTCCTTCGGCCTGTTGTTCCTTCGGATGTTGTTCCTTCGGCCTGTTGTTCCTTAGGGTGTTGTTCCTTCTGTTGTTGTGCCTTCGGCCTACTGTTGCTTCGGGTGCTGTCCCTTCGGGTGTTGTTCCTTCAGTCTGCTGTTCCTTCGACCTGCTATTTCTTCGGGTTTTTGTTCCTTCGTGTTGTTCCTTTTGTTGCTGTTCCTTCAACCTGCTGTTTCTTCGGGTGTTGTTTGTTCTGTTGTTGTTCCTTCTGATGTTGTTCTTTCTAGTGCAATTCCTTCTATTTGCTATTCATTCTGCTGCCAATGAGCGCAGATCTGTTAGCTATAGGATGGTTAAGGCAAGGGATGAGATGAGCAGGGTCCTCCATTAAGGCTGAGATTTCCTTGGGACAGCAGACAACCTTTGTTTGCTAGCGAATTTGCTTGCTTATTTAATTCCCGCAGAATGTGGTATGAGTCGACTGTGTCAAATTATTTCAATAAATTTCGAATTCGCTGCAAGGTTTTGTTTAAAGCAGGGTTATGAAAATGATCTTCGGAGTTTAAGAGATTAATCAGAAGCTCCGAGTCTCTGAATATTTGAATTGTTTTATATCCTAGCTCCTTCGCAATCTGGCATGCTTTTAAGAGACTGTAACTCTCTGCTTGGTTGTTCGAACTTATGCCTAGACCCCAACTGAAGCTAGTTTTATTCGATCTATCCGGGGAGAGGATCAATCCTCCCGCACCTGCAGTTCCTGGGTTCCCCTTGGACGCTCCATCGAAGAAGATAGTGGCTTTTGAGGTCCCCTGTCACCACATGAGAAAGTCACCTTCAGTGAGTCGTAGTCGCCAGGTTGGAGCATTCATCGGTTTGCTGACTGTATCTTTCCTTTCACCTAACGCACATAATCCTATCCACTTAGAAGCTTATGGTGGTAGAGGGGAGGCAAAGACTGTATTATCTACTATTTCCAACAGGATGGCTTTAACTTTGGCAGCCACTTCCACCGGGTTCAGGAGCCTGTTGTTGAAAACGCAATCATTTCTAGCCAACCATACTTTCCACCAAAGGCATTTAGGAATAGCTTGCCAAATGTTTTTCCAGACTGCATTTTTAGTTTTTTTCTCCAGATTTTGATCTTCCCAGGAGGTGAAGAGGGCGACGACTGATATCTGCGGGGGGGGACACTAAGTCCTTGAAGGACCATCTTTCAGACTGCTTGTGTGAATTCGCAGTCAACCATTAAGTGGTCAGAAGTTTTGATAGCAGAATTGCATAGGCTGCATCTAAAGGGGCCGTGGAACCCTCTTTTGTTCAGATTTTCTCCTGTTAGAGCCTTTTTTTGCATGAGTAACCAAGTGAAAAAATTCACCTTTGGTAGATTAAATGGGGACCAAACGGAATTCCAGAGCTTCGGGGTTAGCAAAGGGGCATGTATAGCTTGTAAAGAGGAGAATCCTTGAGCTGATGTATATATTCCAGTTCTTCCCCACCCCCATTTGTCTTTGGATGAGCGATGGACAGGGGCGAGACCAAAGAGTGCTGCACATAACAAGTTTTTTTGGGCTTCCAGGTGGTAGAGAACTTTTTCGTAGTTTTAAATATATATCCTTTAAACATAATATGTATGGAATTTTCATTAGTTAAATTATCAATTAAAGAAAAAATTGAATCTATTTTGGAATAAAGTTTTTGCAATTTTCAAATTATCAATAATAATGATTAGGTAGATGATAATTACATAACCTCCACATAATATTCTTGAATATTCTTAAGAATATCTTCAAATCAAAGATTGAGATTTATCTATAAAGTAGTTATTGTTGAAAATAGCAACAAGAAATGCTAAAAATAGCATTGCTATAAATAGCATTTCAGGATATGCTCCAACTCTGTTGGAAATAGAAAAAAATAGAAATGCTAAAAATAGCATTGCTATAAATAAAATTTTGGGATAGATTCCAATTTTAATTAGTCCCTGAAATAAAATTGAGAATTAAAATTCGAATTTGGTCTCAGCAGCTATTTGAAAAATAATTAATTCATTCATCTTGAGTTAATTAGTTGGAGAAAATCAAACATGAAGTCTTTGTGAAGACATGAAACAATTATCCTTTTGATTGAGGAAGTTATCCCTTAATTAAGGAGATAAGGATGAGTTGTATTTGAGTTGTAATTAGTTAGCTCAGTTAATTGAGTTAAGTCCAATTAAATTAGTTCCAAACAGTTGGAAGAACTAATTGTGAGTTCAGTCAGTTAATGCATGCATGCATGCAACTAGTGTTCTCCAGATAACTGAATATTCTCTCATAAATAACTCATGCATGCCAGTTTAGAGAAAGACCAAGTTGAGATTAAAGGAAGGGACAATGTACTATCAGTTGGAGGAATTTTCCTATAAAGGAAACTCATCCATGCAGAAGGAATTATCTCCTTTAGGATTGTGCAGTTATTTCAAAGGTCAGTGTTGTGTGTGAGGTGAGAATCACACATGTTGCAGCTGGAGGGCCCAGGAGAAACTACGCAAGGAAATAGGAGGCCTGGAGGATTGAAGGAAGGCATATGTGTTGTCTATTATGTCTATGAGTAGCAGTGAGGGATTGTACTGAGAGCTGGATAGCTTGAGAGCTAAAGCTTTGTGTAATCTTGAGATATTTCCACTTGTATGATAATACAGATAGCAGGGTTTTTAGCTGAGGCTTTCCCCAGAGTATTCTTCTATGTTTCATGTGTGATTGAATCTTCTTCTCTCTTATATGTGTTCTAGTTGATCTTTCTCAAAATCGATTAAGCTTCTGCAAGTTTGATTGTAGAAGTAGATTAAGTATTTTGCTTTAGTACATTGCATAATCAGATTATTCTACAGTTTCTCTACAAGATGTGTAGAGAGAAGAATTTCTACATGGTATCAGAGCTAGCCGATCCATAGAGAAATTTCTACATGGTATCGGAGCCAAGTTTATGTTAGGATATTCCGACACATAGGAAATAGTTAAGTACAACTTGGTCTAGTATAGAGTTAGGTATAGTGTGTTTCTTTACCTTGTACATTTTGTAACTTACAATCCGACGGTCATGATATGTAGTGATCCGACGGTTCATTCTCTCCTCGGTATTATCGACACTTGATCCATGGCTTGACACCCGATTGGTCCATGATTTCTATTTAAAGTGCATGGAGGGTCATTTGTAGCGTAATCCATCTATGAGAGAAGCTTATGTAAATTTTCATTCTTTTATTAACAAATTGCCTGAAGTGGCCACGTTGGCTGGGGCCGTGGACTGTTTCCCTCTTTGAGGGTTTTAACCACGTCAAAAATACTGGTGTATTGATCTTTGATCTGGTTGTGAGCGGTGTCCTTTGGTGTTCTGTCTGAGGAACTTACCCTGTAAATTCCTACATGGTATCAGAGCTATTTGAGGGCTGCGTCCGTTGGTGATCCAAATCTGAAGCCAGTAGAATTGCATCCGACTGCCGTTTCCTAGATCTACTATTTCTGACTGCTTTCGGGCCGAGAGGACTGCTCTGTTGTGTTGGGAGCATCTGTTCCAGTGAGGAACCCCTTTCGTTTCACACGAAAAGGTTTCCGGTAGCCCTAGCTGCGTCATTTTTAAGATCTGGAGGTATACCGTGTTTATTTGTAGTTTACAGTTATTTTCTCTCTGTTTATTTCGGTTTCGGTTTATTTAGCTGTTTTTATTACCAGATCTATACCTTTCATTTCTACGTATGCTCTTTTCCCTGTGACTCTGTGCGATCTGGGCAAATCAGAAACAGAAAGGAAGGATTTTTCTCATGCGTATGCTATTTTCCCTGCGCCTTAGAGTGATCTCGGAAAATCAGAAACATTGAGGAAAATATTTAGTTTCCGGCTAAAGCTAACTTTGAGCCACAAGGTTCATTTTTGAAAATATTTAGTTTTTTGGCTAAATCTAACTTCGAGCCGTAAGGTTCGTTTTCTTTGCATGTCCGTGTTGGGCTTTGTGTTTTTTGTTTTGTAGGGAAAAAGAGCTTTCTCAAAGCAAGCACGCAACCCAAAGCATCAACCTCCCCCCCCTCTCTCTTTCTCTCTCAAATTTTTTGTATAGCTCAATTGGTTCAAAGCTACTTTAAGAGAGTAGAGGTCTTGGGTTCAAATCTCCATTTTTTGGGGCGGATTTTTCATTTCCGCACATTCCCGCACTTCGTCAGCGACTTCATCAATATTTTTTCAAAAGCCATAACTTCTTCATCCGGAAGCCGTTTTCAGAACCGTTTTTTTTGAAACAGCCTAATTTTTCGAGATCTATCCATTGGAACACTTAGTTTCAGCATCTTTAGCTTCAGTTTCTGTTGAAATGGAAAGTCAATACCAAGTTACCCTTGACAGCACCAACTACTTCCAATGGTTGTCCTACATTGAGGATTTGCTTAGAAGTAAAGGTCTCTACAGAATAGCCTCAAGCCAAGAAAAGAAACCGAAGGATGAAGATAAGGCTGCTAAATGGGAAAATAGGCAAGATCAAGCACGTGGATTGATAGGGATGTCTATTTCTCTAGATCTTAGATTCCATATTGCAGAAATTGATACTCCTGATGAAGCAATGAAACAAATCAATAAAGTTTTTGGGATTAAAAATGAACTTAGAGCCCATCAACTTGAAAATGAGTTGCTTACATTGGACCCTAATAATTTTTCTTGCATTGAAGATTCCTTGTCCAAGTTCAAGACCCTTAGATATCTCTTGGAAGGTGTTAAGGTTAAGAAAGAAGATAGTAACCGTATCTATTCCATTCTTACTAAGTTGGGACCAGCCTACTCTGTGTTTGTTTCCACCTTCCATTCTACAAGAGAAGCCTTCATTTCTCAAGGAACAGACTACAAGTCCCCTTCCTTTGACTCTTTTTGTGATTCTTTAATAAGAGAACAAGAAAAACTCTTACACCTTGGTCTTCTTAATCTTGGAAACTCTTCCAAGAAAGTGTTAGCTGCCCAGCAGCAACCAAATTCAAAGAATCCTAAGAAGTCATATCCTAAAAAGAATGGTCCTAAACCAAACAAAGGTCCTAAGCAATCTCAGCCTCAAAATGAAAAATCATTTCAACAAAATGATAAGACAAATAAAAACAAATGGAAGAAGACTGATAGACATTGCAAATTTTGTAATCGAGATGGCCACTTATAATCCAAATGATTTAAGAAGATGGAAGCCTTGGAAGCAACGATGAAGAAACATAACATCCATTTGGAGCAATCTTCAACTTCAACTTCATCTTCAGGAATGGCAATTTTTGCATGTGGTTGTCAAGCATCTCGGTCTGACTATGCACTAAATGTATCTTCTTCTTCTCATTTTCATGAGTGGCTCATTGATTCTGGAGCTTCTTATCACATGGCCAAAAACAAAGCCATGTTTTCTTCTTTAAATGATTGTAACACCAAAAATATATATGTTGGTGATGATATATCTCTTAGTGTTGTAGGGACTGGAACTGTTCATCTAGACAATGGTCAGTTTAATGATGTATTATGTGTTCCAACCTTATCCTGCAACCTTCTATCTGTATATTAGATAACTCATTTAGGTGAAGGTAAAATCGTTGAATTTTCACCTCATGATGTTGTAATCAAGGACCTAAGAGATCCTAAACAGATTTTAGCTACTGGCATTGCTGATGATTCTACAAGGTTGTATAAGTTTCACAACTTTGGGTCATCAAATCTTCCCTCAGAATTTGTTGCTCATAACGATGAAGTGAGCAAACTTTGGCATGAGCGATTTGGTCACTTAAAATATCGCTCCCTTCAGCATCTATGTAAAGAAAATATGGTGACAGGTCTTCATCGGGACAGTTTTGAAAAACGTGCCTCTTGGCACGCCTCAGCCCCTTTACAGCTTGTGCATAGTGATTTATGTGGTCCACTTCCAGTTGTTTCATTCTCTGGCTGCAAGTATTTCTTAACTTTCATTGATGATTTCTCCAGACGCACTTGGGTATACTTCTTAAAACTCAAGAGTGAAGTCTTTAACACATTTTTGGCCTTCAAGGCCTTTGTTGAAAAACAATCTGGACATCAAATTCTTAAGCTAAGATCTGATAATGGCGGAGAATATGTTAAAAACAGATTCATCAACTTTTGCACTGAGAATGGAATTCAAATGCAACATACTGTTCCATATACTCCACAACAAAATGGTGTAGCTGAAAGGAAGAATCGCACCTTAAAGGAAATGGCTAATTGTATGCTACAATCTAAAGGACTTGGTCTTAGTTTTTGGGCAGAAGCAATTAACTGTGCAAATTACATAATAAATCGCACTCCTACTAAGGCTTTAAAGAATATCACTCCAAAAGAAGCATGGAGCTCAATCAAACCAGATGTAAGTCACTTTCGTGTTTTTGGAAGTGAAGCGTGGGCCCATATTCCAGATGAAAAGGATAAAGCTTTAGAACCTAAGAGTGAAAACTGTACTTTTGTTGGATATTCTGAAGATGTCAAAGGCTATAGACTTATTCCATTTAAGTCCAAAAATGTTATCATTAGAAGAGATGTAAAATTT
Organism: Pinus tabuliformis; assembly: GCA_031772625.1. Taxonomy (NCBI): domain Eukaryota; kingdom Viridiplantae; phylum Streptophyta; class Pinopsida; order Pinales; family Pinaceae; genus Pinus; species Pinus tabuliformis. The sequence goes on from CM062807.1 coordinate 307,446,739, forward strand.
GATGAAAATATATCGGCCTGCGAGCCTAGTCCGGCGGATGTGCCACCTCTCCCTATCTCTTCTACTTTTGAAAACATTTCTTCTTCAGATGATGAAAGTGAGGAAGACAATCCTCCCCCACCATCTCAGGATCCTCCTTCAGCTCCTCAGCTTCCAAAATGGGTTCATGCTACTCGAGATGCAGCAGGTGATCTTGCCGGTGATCCTACAGATCAGCGACGCACACGTTCTCAGTTTGACAAAGCCTCTTCTTTACTGGCTCAAGCTCCAGTAAATTATGATCCTGACACCTTTGCAGAAGCTTCAGGCCATCCAGATTGGGAAGTAGCTATGAATGAAGAATATCATTCATTATTGGCAAATGATACATGGGATCTTGTTCCTCTACCAAAGGGACGAAAACTTGTTAGATGCAAATGGGTTTACAGAACCAAGTATGGACCAGATGGGAAAGTTGATAAACATAAAGCTCGTCTTGTTGCTAAAGGTTTTTCACAGGTTGAAGGCATTGACTACACTGAAACCTTCTCCCCTGTTGCCAAAATGAACTCTATCCGCCTTGTTCTTTCCCTTGCTTCCTCGTTCAAATGGGAAGTCCGTCAGATGGATGTTAAATCTGCCTTCTTGCATGGGGACTTGCATGAAGAAATCTACATGGAACAACCCATTTGCTTCATAAAAACAGACTCCAGCCTTGTATGTCGGCTTAAGAAATCCCTTTATGGTCTCAAGCAAGCTCCTCGAGCTTGGTATGCCAAAATGGATAACTTTCTTTTAGAATCTGGCTTTTCTAGGTGTCATTCTGACAATACTGTCTACACCAAGAAAGTGGGAAAGTCTCTTATCATTCTTGTTCTTTATGTTGATGATCTTATCCTGACTGGTAGTGATCCCAACCTTATAAACCATGTGAAGTCTAGCCTTAAAAGGAAGTTTGAAATGACAGACTTAGGACACTTACATTATTTTCTCGGTCTTCAAGTCTTGCAATCCAAGGAAGGTATTTCCCTTTCTCAGTCCAAGTATGCCTGTGATATTCTACGCCACTTTCACATGGAAGACTATAAGCCAGCCCCTTCTCCCTTTCAGTCTGGAGTCAAACTTTCAGTCACTTGTACTTCTCCTAAAGTTGATGCTACCTTATACCGTCAACTTGTAGGAAAACTTTTGTATCTAACCCATACTCGTCATGACCTTTCCTTTGTTGTTGGCCTTGTTGCTCGGTTTATGCAAAACCCACGTGAAAGTCATTGGAAAGCAGCTACAAGAATACTTCGTTATGTTCGAGGTACAGTTCAGTTTGGGATTCATTACAGTGCCGAAGCAGCTCCTCTAGTGGTTGGTTTCACTGATTCTGATTGGGCTGGTGACCCTGATGATCGGAAGTCTACTGCCGGTTATGTGTTCAATCTTGGTTCAGGACCTATTACATGGGCTTGCAAGAAACAAGGTGCCATTTCTCTTTCATCAGCAGAAGCAGAGTATCGTGGTGCCGTCGAAGCTAGTAAGGAAGCCTTGTGGCTTCGTCAGATCCTGTCAGAGTTTGGCTTTCAGCAGCAGCAACCGACTACACTTTGGTGTGATAATCAAAGTGCCATTCAACTATGCAAAGATCCAGTCCAACATCAGCACAACAAACACATTGAACTGCACATGCACTTCATCAGAAAGCTCATTCACGACCATGTTCTTGAAGTGCAATATTGTTCAACAAATGATCAAGTTGCATACATCTTCACAAAGGCTCTCACAGAGGCGAAGTTCACTAAACTTCGATTTATGGTTGGAGTTCAAGAAGTTGTCACTAAGGGGGGATAGGCTCTAGTGCCTCCTTCCTTCTCCTATTGTGTCATATTTGTAAATCCTTCAATCCTATCCCAAGTTGTTCTTAAGGGGGGATGTTAGGATATTCCGACACATAGGAAATAGTTAAGTACAACTTGGTCTAGTATAGAGTTAGGTATAGAGTTAGGTAAAGTGTGTTTCTTTACCTTGTACATTTTGTAACTTACAATCCGACGGTCACGATATGTAGTGATCCGACGGTTCATTCTCTCCTCGGTATTACCGACACTTGATCCATGGCTTGACACCCGATTGGTCCATGATTTCTATTTAAAGCGCATGTAGGGTCATTTGTAGCCTAATCCGTCTATGAGAGAAGCTTATGTAAATTTTCATTCTTTTATTAATAAATTTCCTGAAGTGGCCGCGTTGGCTCAGGCCGTGGACTGTTTCCCTCTTTGAGGGTTTTAACCACGTCAAAAATACTGGTGTATTGATTTGCGATCTGGTTGTGAGCGGTGTCCTTTGGTGTTCTGTCTGAGGAACTTACCCTGTAAATTCCTATAGTTTATCAGAGAAAAGTTGATCAAAGTGGAGAACAATATACAAAGAAGGGAGAAGTTCGAAGTTTTAAGTTCTTGATTCTAGGTACATAATTGATTTCTTATCACATCTCAAAGTTCACTAATGACGTTCAATGGCTTGAGACTCGAGTATGCCCTGGATGGCGGTTCAAATTACATAGCATGGAAGGATCACATGGAGACAATATTAGAGGACAATGGTTTGAAGGTCTTCATTAATCAAGAAGTCCCAAAGCCAGCAGCAGCTAATGCCCAAGAATTGGTGGAATTGAAGAAATGTGTGGCGAGAGCGAGGAGGATTCTTCTAGAGGGAGTTCAAGACCATATTGTCTCGAGTCTCCATGGGAAGGAGACTCCGTTTTCAATGTGGAAGACATTGAAGGATCTATATCAGAACAACAATGACCAGAGGAAGCTGGCGCTGAAGGAAAAGCTTCGGAAAATCAAGTGTGAAAAGGGCGACACGATCTCTACATATCTGAACAAGCTCACCACCTGCAGAGATGAGCTTGGAAGTGTAGGAATCACGACAGCCGATGTTGACATGGTGAGTCTTGCTCTCCTCGGTCTTCCTAAGAGCTAGAATAGCTACCAGGAATCAGTGAATGGAAGAGAGAAAATGCTAGGTTAGGAAAGACTGTGGCCAGATGTGATGCAGGAGGAGATCATGAGGAGCACCAGAGATGGTTCTTCATCCAAGGAGGATGAAGAAAATTTCTCCTTAGCTAGTAAGGCAAGGAAATGGAAGGAGAAGGATTCTCATCCCAAATCGAGTTCTTCTCATGGATAGAAGAAGACTGAAAAATCTAAAGTGAGATACTTTAATTGTCATGAGGTGGGCCATTATGCAACTAATTGTCCATTGAAGAAATCCAAGAACGGATCCTCGGAAGGATCTGAAGGTGAGGCATTGGCCTCTCAGTTCGAATTGGATTTTACCCTCATCACATGCATGGTTTCATCGATGATGGGTTGTGGTTGGTTTCTTGGCAATGGAGCCTCATTCCACATGGCAAGTGATAAGAGTTTATTCAGTACCTTGGAGGAGAAATACCTCAAGATACTCATAGAGATGGGCGATGATGGAAAGTATTGTGTTTCAGGTGAAGGTACGGTTGCTTTTCAGAGGGAGCATGGAGATTTTATCGCCATGATTGATGTGAAGTATGTGCCAGGACTGAAGAAAAACTTGGTATCGATCATGATGGTGGAGGACAAAGGCTACGATGTTGTCTTCAGTAAGGGAAAGGTTTTCCTTAGACACATCACCACGGATCAAGTGAAACATATTGGTTCACGAGTACAAAACCTATATGCTCTTGAGGATCAAGATGCATGCAAGGCCTTGAGGAGCAAGGCAACTGTTGGAGACTTGGTGGTTGAGAGGGAGAGTACATTACCTCTCAACATGTAGCGCCAGAAGAAGTCTCGGACAATTGTGGAGGAGCCACAATTGGTGAAGCAACTTCAGGAGCTTGTGGAGGAGCCACAACTGGAGAAGCCGAGAGGAGATCGAGTGGAGGCATCCACTCATGTAGAGACCTCCAGTAGGGGGAAATTTCGAGCCAAGTGGGCAAAGGGATCACATGCAGTCATACCTCCAGGTGTGAGGTGGGGCGATGTGAAGTGATAGTCTCAAGAAGGTTGAAATAGGGGCAGGATCCTTGAGGTGCCCAACCTCTTTGATTAGACCTTGCTATGGGAGCCCCGATGAGAAGTAGCAGGATTGGCTAAGTGGGTAGAGACAGATGTAGATGGAGTGGTAGAGGGAGCTTCAGCATCAGAGGGTGTTTCTAGCCAACAGGGAGGTTAGTTGGGAGATTAGTTACTTACTTCTCAGTAACTAAGTTGCAGTGCAACATTGGGCAACACGATGCAACATGATGAGAGGAGGTGCAGTGCAGATACATGCTGGGAGATAGGACCAATGGCAGGACGGATATGACAGAAGGAATCAGTGTGATTGATGCAGTCAGAGATCAAATTGACAGAGGCTAGAGCAGTCAGATACTGAAGAGCAGAGAGGTGTAGAGTTTTCAGTCAACAGAGGCAATAACAGTCAGAGACTTTGATGACAGAGGCATCATTCTAATTTAGGTTGGATATTTTTTTGTTTCTAGAGTTGTTGGAGCAACAAAACTTGAGGGAAGTGTTGCATGCAGAACATTCCAAAGGTTCAAGATCGGGATCGAGTTGAATTCCTTTCTTGTTGAGATGGAGTGTTGAAAATAGCAACAAGAAATGCTAAAAAGAACATTGCTATAAATAGAATTTCAAGATATACTCCAACTCTGTTGGAAATAGCAAAAGATAGAAATGCTAAAAATAGCATTGCTATAAATAACATTTAGCGATAGATTCCAATTTTAATTAGTCCTTGAATTAAAATTGAGAATTAAAATTCGAATTTGGTCTCAGCAGCTATGTGAAGACATGCAATAGTTATCCCTTTGATTGAGGAAGTCATCCCTTAATTAAGGAGATAAGGAGGATTTATATTTGAGTTGTAATTAGTTAGCTCGGTTAACTGAGTTAAGTCTAGTTAAATTAGTTCCAAACAGTTGGAGAAACTAATTGTGAGTTTAGTCAGTTAATGCGTGCATGCATGCAACTAGTGTTCTCCATATAACTAAATATTCTCTCAAAAATAACTCATGCATGTCAGTTTAGAGAAAGACCAAGTTGAGATTAAAGGAAGGGACAGTGTACTATCAGTTGGAGGAATTTTCCTATAAAGGAAACTCATCCATGCAGAAGAAATTATCTCCTTCAGGATTGCGCAGTTATTTCAGAGATCAGTGTTGTGTGTGAGGTGAGAATCACACAGGTTGCAGCTGGACGACCCAAGAGAAACTGCGCAAGGAAATAGGAGGCTTGGAGGACTGAAGGAAGGCATATGTGTTGTCTATTCTGTCTATGAGCAGCAGTGAGGGATTGTACTGAGAGTTAGATAGCTTGAGAGCTAAATCTTTGTGTAATCCTGAGATATTTCCACTTGTATGATAATACAGATAGCGGGGTTTTTAGCTGAGGCTTTCCCAGAGTATTCTTATATGTTTCATGTGTGATTGAATCTTCTTCTCTCTTATATGTGTTCTAGTTGATCTTTCTCAAAATCGATTAAGCTCCCACAAGTTTGATTGTAGAAATAGATTAAGTATTTTGCTTAAGTACATTGCATAATTAGATTATTCTATAGTTTCTCTACAAGATGTGCAGAGACCAGAATTTATACATGGTATTGGAGCTAGCTGATTCATAGAGAAATTTCTACATGGTATTGGATTCAAGTTTATTAGAGCAAAGTTGATCAAAGTGGAGAACAGTATACAAAGAAGGGAGAAGTTCGAAGTTTGAAGTTCTTGATTATAGGTACAAAATTGATTTCTTATCACATCTCAAAGTTCACCAATGGCGTTCAATGGCTTGAGACTCGAGTATGCCCTGGATGGCAGATCGAATTACATAGCATGGAAGGATCACATGGAGGCGGTATTAGAGGACAATGGTTTGAAGGACTTCATTGATCAAGAAGTCCCCAAGCCAGCAACAGCTAATGCCCAAGAATTGGTGGAATGGAAGAAATGTGTGGTGAGAGCGAGGAGGATTCTTCTGGAGGGAGTTCGAGACCATATTGTCTCGAGTCTCCATGGGAAGGAGACTCCATTTTCAATGTGGAAGACATTGAAGGATCTATATCAGAACAACAACGACCAGAGGAAGCTGGCGCTGAAGGACAAGCTTCAGAAAATCAAGTGTGAAAAGGGCGACACGATCTCTACATATCTGAACAAGCTCACCACCTACAGAGATGAGCTTGGAAGTGTAGGAATCACGACAGCTGATGATGACATGGTGAGTCTTGCTCTCCTCGGTCTTCCTAAGAGCTGGCATAGCTACCAGGACTCAGTGAATGGAAGAGAGAAACTGCCAGATTGGGAACGACTGTGGTCGGATCTGATGCAGGAGGAGATCAGGAGGAGCACCAGAGATGGTTCTTCATCCAAGGAGGATGAAGAAAGTTTCACCTTAGCGAGTAAGGCAAGGAAAGGGAAGGAGAATGATTCTCATCCTAAATCAAGTTATTCCCATGGAGGGAAGAAGATTGACAAATCTAAAGTGAGATGCTTTAATTGTCATGAGGTGGGCCATTATGAAACTAACTTTCCATTGAAGAAATCCAAGTAGGGATCCTCGGAAGGATCTGAAGGTGAGGCATTGGCCTCTCAGTTCGATTTGGATTTTACTCTCATCACATGCATGGTTTCATCGATGATGGGTTGTGGTTGGTTTCTTGACAGTGGAGCCTCATTCCACATGACCGACAATAAGAGTTTATTCAGTACCTTGGAGGAGAAAGACCTCAAGATACTCATAGAGATGGGTGATGATGGAAAGTATCGTGTTTCAAGTGAAGGTGCAGTTGCTTATCAGAGGGAGCATGGAGCTTCTATCACCCTGAATGATGTGAAGTATGTGTCAGGACTGAAGAAAAACTTGGTTTCGATCGTGATGGTGGAGGACAAACGCTACAATGTTGTCTTCAGTAAGGGAAAGGTTTTCCTTAGACACATCACCACGGGTTAGGTGAAATAGATCGGTTCACAAGTACAAAAATTGTATGCTCTTGAGGTTCAAGATGCATGCAAGACCTTGAGGAGCAAGGCAACTGTTGGAGACTTGGTGGTTGAGAGGGAGAGTACATTACCTCTCAACATGCAGCGCCAGAAGAAGTCTCAGACAATTGTGGAGGAGCCACAATTGGTGAAGCAACTTCAGGAGGTTGTGGAGCAACCACAACTGGAGAAGCCGAGAGGAGATCGAGTGGAGGCATCCACTCATGCAGAGACCTCCAGTACGGGGGAATTTCGAGCCAAGCGGGCAGAGGAATCACATGTATCCATACCTCCAGGTGTGAGGTGGGGCGATGTGAAGTGATAGTCTCAAGAAGGCTGAAATAGGGGTAGGATCCTTGAGGTACCCAACCTCTTTGATTAGACTTTGCTACGAGAGCCTAGATGAGGAGTAGCAAGACTGGCTGAGTGGGTAGAGACAAATGCAGATGGAGTGGCAGAGGGAGCTTCAACATCAGAGGGTGTTCTAGCCCAACAGGGAGGTCAATTGGGAGATCAGTTACTTATTTCTCAGTAACTAAGTTGTAGTGCAGCATTGGGCAGCACGATGCAACATGATGAGAGGAGGTGGAATGCGAATGCATGCTAGGAGATAGGACCAGCAACAACACGGATGCAACAAAAGGAATCAGTGTGATTGATGCAGTCAGAGATCAAAGTGACAGAGGCTAGAGTGGTCAGATACTAAAGAGCACAGAGGTGCAGAGTTTTCAGTCGACAGAAGCAATAGCAGTCAGAGACTTTGATGACAGAGGCATCCTTCTGATTCAGGTTGGATATTTTTTTGTTTCTAGAGTTGCTGGAGCAAAACACCCTTGAGGGAAGTGTTGCATGTAGAACATTCCAAAGGTCCAGGATCAAGATTGAGTTGAATTCCTTTCTTGTTGAGAGGGAGTGTTGAAAATAGCAACAAGAAATGCTAAAAATAGAATTGCTATAAATAGCATTTCAGGATATACTCCAACTCCATTGGAAATAGCAAGAAATAGAAATGCTAAAAATAGCATTTCGAGATAGATTCCAAATTTAATTAGTCCCTGAATTAAAATTGAGAATTAAAATTTGAATTTGGTCTCAGCAGATGTTTGAAAAAAATTAATTAATTCATATTGAGTTAATTAGTTGGAGAAAATCAAACATGAAGTCTATGTGAAGACATGCAACAATTATCCCTCTGATTAAGGAAGTTATCCCTTAATTAAAGAGATAATAATGAGTTGTATTTGAGTTGTAATTAGTTAGATCAGTTAACTGAGTTAAGCCCAGTTAAATTAGTTCCAAATAGTTGGAGGAACTAATTGTGAGTTCAGTCAGTTAATGCATGCATGCATGCAACTAGTGTTCTCCAGATAATTGAATATTCTCTCATAAATAACTCATGCATGTCAGTTCAGAGAAATATCTAGTTGAGATTAAAGGAAGTGACAGTGTACTATCAGTTGGAGGAATTTTCCTATAAAGAAAACTCATCCATGTAGAAGGAATTATCTCCTTCAGGATTGCGCAATTATTTTAGAGGCCAGTGTTGTGTGTGAGGTGAGAATCACACAGGTTGCAGCTGGAGGACCCAGGAGAAACTGCGCAAGGAAATAGGAGGCTTGGAGGACTGAAGGAAGGCATATGTGTTGTCTATTCTGTCTATGGGCACCAGTGAGGGATTGTACTGAGAGCTGGATAGATTGAGAGCTAAAGCTTTGTGTAATCCTAAGATATTTCCACTTGTATGATAATACAGATAGCGAGGTTTTTAGCTGAGGCTTTCCCCAGAGTATTCTTCTGTGTTTCATGTGTGATTGCATCTTCTTCTCTCTTATATGTGTTCTAGTTGATCTTGCTCAAAATCGATTAATCTTCCGCAAGTTTAATTGTAGAAGTAGATTAAGTATTTTGTTTTAGTACATTGCATAATCAGATTATTCTACAGTTTCTCTACAAGATGTGTAGAGAGCAGAATTTCTACATGGTATCGGAGCTAGCTAATCCATAGAGAAATTTCTACATGGTATCGGATCCAAGTTTATCGGAGCAAAGTTGATCAAAGTGGAGAACAATATACAAAGAAGTTCGAAGTTCGAAGTTCGAAGTTTGAAGTTCTTGATTGTAGGTACAATATTGATTTCTTATCACATCTCAAAGTTCACCAATGGCATTCAATGGCTTGAGACTCGAGTATGCCCTGGATGCAGCTCGAATTACGTAGCATGGAAGGATCCATGGAGGTGATATTAGAGGACAATCGTTTGAAGGACTTCATTGATCAATAAGTCCCCAAGCTAACACCAGCTAATGCCCAAGAATTGGCGGAATGGAAGAAATGTGTGGCGAGAGTGAGGAGGATTCTTTTGGAGGGAGTTCGAAACCATATTGTCTCGAGTCTCCATGGGAAGGAGACTCTGTTTTCAATGTGGAAGACATTTAAGGATCTATATCAGAACAACAATGACTAGAGGAAGCTGGCGCTAAAGGACAAGCTTCGGAAAATCAAGTGTGAAAAGGGCGACACGATCTCTACATATCTGAACAAGCTCACCACCTGCAAAGATGAGCTTGGAAGTGTAGGAATCATGATAGCCGATGATGACATGGTGAGTCTTGCTCTCCTCGATCTTCCTAAGAGTTGGCATAGCTACCAGGACTCAGTGAATCGAAGAGACAAACTGCCAGATTGGGAACGACTGTGGTCGGATCTAATGCAAGAGGAGATCAGGAGGAGCACCAGAGATGGTTCTTCATCCAAGGAGGATGAAGGAAATCCTACCTTAACGAGTAAGGCAGGGAAAGGAAAGGAGAAGGATTCTCATCCCAAATCGAGTTCTTCTCATGGAGGGAAGAAGATTGACAAATCTAAAGTGAGATGCTTTAATTGTCATGAGATGGGCCATTATGCAACTAATTGTCCATTGAAGAAATCCAAGAAGGGATCCTTGGAAGGATCTGAAGGTGATGCATTGGCCTCTCAGTTCGAATTGGATTTTACCCTCATCGCATGCATGGTTTCATCGATGATGGGTTGTGGTTGGTTTCTTGACAGTGGAGCCTCATTCCACATGACCAGCGATAAGAGTTTATTCAGGACCTTGGAGGAGAAAGACCTCAAGATTCTCATAGAGATGGGAGATGATGGAAAGTACCATGTTTCAGGTGAAGGTACGGTTGCTTTTCAATGGGAGCATGGAGCTTCTATCACCCTGACTCATGTGAAGTATGTGCCAGGACTGAAGAAAAACTTGGTATCGATCAAGATGGTGGTGGACAAAGGCTGCGATGTTGTCTTCTGTAAGGGAAAGGTTTTCCTTAGACACATCACCACAGGTCAGGTGAAACAGATCGGTTCACGGGTATAAAACCTGTATGCTCTTGAGGTTCAAGATGCATGCAAGGCCTTGAGGAGCAAGGCAATTGTTGGAGACTTGGTGGTTGAGAGGGAGAGTACATTACCTATCAACATGTAGCGCCAGAATAAATCTCAAACAATTATGGAGGAGCCACAATTGGTGAAGCAACTTTAGGAGGTTGTGAAGTAGCCACAACTGGAGAAGCCGAGAGGAGATCGAGTGGAGGCATCCACTCATGCAAAGACCTCTAGTAGGGGGAAATTTTGAGCCAAGTGGGCAAAGGGATCACATGCAGCCATACCTCAAGGTGTGAGGTGGGGTGATGTGAACTGATAGTCTCAAGAAGGCTGAAATAGGGGCAGGATCCTCGAGGTACCCAACCTCTTTGATTAGACCTTGCTATGGGAGCCCCGATGAGGGGTAGCAGGACTGGATGAGTGGGTAGAGACAGATGCAAATGGAGCGGCAGAGGGAGCTTCAACATTAGAGGGTGTTTCTAGCCCAATAGGGAGGTCAGTTGGGAGATCGATTACTTACTTCTCAGTAACTGAGTTGCAGTGCAACATTGGGCAGCATGATGCAACATGATGAGAGGAGGTGCAGTGCGGTTGCATGCTGGGAGGTAGGACCAGTGGCAGCATGGATGCAGCAGAAGGAATTAGTGTGATTGATGCAGTCAGAGATCAAAGTGACTGAGGCTAGAGTAGTCAGATACTGAAGAGCACAAAGGTGCAGAGTTTTTAGTCAACAGAGGCAATAGCAGTCAGAGACTTTGATGACAGAAGCATCATTCTGATTCAAGTTGGATATTTTTTTGTTTCTAGAGTTGCTGGAGCAACAACACTTGAGGGAAGTGTTGCATGCAGAACATTCCAAAGGTTCAGGATTGGGATCGAGTTGAATTCCTTTCTTGTTGAGAGTGAGTGTTGAAAATAGCAACAAGAAATGCTAAAAATAGCATTTCTATAAATAGCATTTCAAGATATACTCCCTCTGTTGGAAATAGAAAAAAATAGAAATGCTAAAAATAACATTGCTATAAATAGCATTTCGGGATAGATTCCAATTTTAATTAGTTCCTGAATTAAAATTTGAATTTGGTCTCAGCACCTGTTTGAAAAATAATTAATTAATTCATCTTGAGTTAATTAGTTGGAGAAAATCAAACATGAAGTCTATGTGTAGACATGCAATAGTTATCCCTTTGATTGAGGAAGTTATCTCTTAATTAAGGAGATAAGGATGAGTTGTATTTGAGTTGTAATTAGTTAGTTCAGTTAACTGAGTTAAGTCCAGTTAAATTAGTTCCAAACAGTTGGAGGAACTAATTGTGAGTTCAGTCAGTTAATTCATGCATGCATGCAACTAGTGTTCTCCAGATAACTAAATATTCTCTCATAAATAACTCATGCATGTCAATTCAGAGAAAGACCAAGTTGAGATTAATGGTAGGGACAATGTACTATTAGTTGGAGGAATTTTCCTATAAAGGAAACTCATCCATGCTTCAGGAATTATCTTCTTCAGGATTGCACAGTTATTTTAGAGGTCAGTGTTGTGTGTGAGGTGAGAATCACACAGGTTGCAGCTGGAGGACCCAGGAGAAACTGCGCAAGGAAATAGGAGGCTTGGAGGACTGAAGGAAGGCATGTGTGTTGTTTATTTTGTCTATGAGCAGCAGTGAGGGATTGTACTGAGAGCTAAAGCTTTGTGTAATCTTGAGATATTTCCACTTGTATGATAATACAGATAGTGGGGTTTTTAGCTGAGGCTTTCCCAGAGTATTCTTCTATGTTTCATGTGTGATTGAATCTTCTTCTCTCTTATATGGGTTCTAGTTGATCTTGCTCAAAATTGATTAAGCTTCCGTATGTTTGATTGTAGAAGTAGATTAAGTATTTTGCTTTAGTAGATTGCATAATCAGATTATTCTACAGTTTCTCTACAAGATGTGTAGAGAGCAGAATTTCTACATGGTATCGGAGCTAGCTGATCCATAGAGAAATTTCTACAGTTATGCTTTTTTACCTTTTAATTAGATTGATTAATTATAAAAATGTCATGTAAAATGAGTTATAGATTTTTGGGAATGTGGTATTCTAACAACTCATATTTACAAATTAGGAATTTCAATGTTAAAGTAGAAAAAACATTTATAATTCTCATTGATGTGGTGCAAAAAATAATATGTAAATGTTATATTGGGTAAAAGAAAAATTTATAATAAATTTTATTTTATATTTTAATATTTAGTAAATTATATTATATATAATTCTTTAAATAAATATTTTAATTTCAAAATATTCTTGATATTATTAATTTTTTGATATTATTAATTTTTTAATTGAATAAGATTATGGTTGTTTTAAACAATTTTTTCAACATTAAGTATAAAAATATAAATACTTTTATACATTGATATAAATCAACATCATCTTATTCTTTAATTTTTTTATATAATATATAGTAATAATATTATTATTTATTAAATTTATTTAACTAAAATAATTGTTAGTATTTTATTTTATTTTGTAATTATTTTTAATGATGATGATTATTAATTTAAATTGACAATGGAATGTCCAATTTCCCCATGTAACTTGAGGGAAAGATGTAATAATATTTTAATAATATCAATATCATGTGAAATGACATATTTATTGCACATATTACATTCTAAATTCAATATGAAAGATGTGTACTTCCTTTCATGTTCAAACTTATAATAAAAATCCATAATGATTGTATACATTTGGTAAGTTTTAATTAAAAGCATTATAAAAATCCAATAATCCTTAGAATAATATATGTGAGCAACAGAGAGAAAAAAAAAAAAAGGGTTTTGTAGGGAATTCCTTACAAAAGTGCCCCAACAAAACATAATTTATAGCACATAATACTACTAGCGAACTTTTTTAATAGACTTCATCCACCATTAGGTAATTATAGTAGGCTTGATTTGACCATTAACATTTAATTTAACTATCTTTGAGGGAGCCTAAGAAAGAATCACCCATAATCGTAAGTGTGTCCACCTGATGTTCTTTGGATAACAAAAGTCCCTAGTAGAGTCCATATACTTGTGCTTGATTATTTTTCATATGACCAAGACCTCATGAGTACCTAAACACTTTGTCTTGCTTGGGACCATAGAGTACCCCTAGATGTGTTAAAAATATTTCACTACCACACTCAACCATAAATAAGACATTTTGATGTACATATGAATAAAAATAATTGTATATTAACCTTAAGCCAAAAGTAAGTAAAAATAAAAATAAAATATTATATTTTCACTTGTACTTTTTCATATGACCAAGACCTCATGAGTACCTAAACACTTTGTCTTGCTTGGGACCATAGAGTACCCCTAGATGCGATAAAAATATTTCACTCCCACACTCAACCATAAATAAAATATTTTGATGTACATATGAATATAAATAATTGTATATTAACGTTAAGTCAAAAGTAAGTACAAAGAAAAATAAGATATTATATTTTCACTTTTGTATGCGAGGCAAATGTATAGTTCCTATACTTTTAAAAATATTTCAATAAACTATTTTAATATTCATGTTAACTTACATATATATATATATATATATATATAGATATTAAAAAAAATCATTGTGGAAAGAGAATAAATTATTGTAAGTAAAAAAATTCAAGTACTTCCTAACAAGAAATAATAAGAAAGAGATCTGCAATTCATTTAATTCTTAGTTTAAAATTAATATGTAACATTTAATTTTTTTATTAATAATATAAAAGAAACAATGTGGATCATAAATAAAATATTTTGATGTTCATATTAAGTAAAATATTCCAATGTCAACTATATAGATATAAATTGAAAAAAAAATTATTATGTTTAAAATGGTCTCATTGATTTGCAGTATAATTTTTATATTAATTTTCTCTACAATTCAGTAAGATTTATTTAATTGCAAGGTTAACTTGTGTACTATCCAATCTTCTAAGGGGATTTTCAAAGGAGTTGTCTTTAGTGCGACTTTTTGGAGTTTCTGGTGCCGGAATCCAGCCCAAAAATTTGTGGTGAAAACTTGATTTGTGTTATTTAAACTAGATTTTTTTACTGTATATGTGGATTTAGCACCCTGAAAACCCCTAGGGAACTTCTATTATGTAGGGGCTACTCATCAAACTTGTGATTTCAATGAATTCAACCGTAAAAATCCACCAACCAGAAAAACTTCCAAAACTTCGCATTAAAAAAAACTAAAATAATAATAATAATTTAAACTAAAATTATAATTTAATTATTACTTTATATATTATTTTTTAATCATTAATATTAATAATAATTATAATAATAATAATAATTATAATTATAATTTAATTAACTATTATATTTTCTTAAACGACCTGCTCCTTTTTTAGAAACAAGAAAACCTATTTCTATTCCATAGTTTATTTTTGTAAATGGGTGTTAGTAGGAAAGCAATAGTGGGGCCAACGTAATAGACAAAAGAAATTAAAAACATAAGACATGCACCATTAGATATTTCTGATATAGCAATCATCTTAGAGGACTTGACCTAGATCACTCATAAGAAGGTTAAATGCATATTATGAGCATTCAAAACCTTAACTTCGAATGCACCAGATACTTTTCATTCAAAGACGAGTATGTGACACTCCATTTTATTGTGTTGTGACACTCCATTTTATTGTGTTTTGATAACTGTGTAGCATAATGCATGCAGCTTAACAAACTCTCTTTCGTTTTGGAATATCTGATCACGAATTCCATTAAAATTCATCTAGATTTTTTTTCTTAAGTTTTCTCTAGTCCCATAATTGAATCTTAAATTTACATAGAGAAGTGATGATATTTTTTTGGCATGGTGAAGTATTTGCAATATGTTCATGGGTTATAATAAAGATTTTCCACTTCATTTTTGTACACTTTTTTCATTTGGAGTGAA
Source organism: Pinus tabuliformis (assembly GCA_031772625.1). Classification (NCBI taxonomy): domain Eukaryota; kingdom Viridiplantae; phylum Streptophyta; class Pinopsida; order Pinales; family Pinaceae; genus Pinus; species Pinus tabuliformis. The sequence continues at coordinate 307,462,029 of CM062807.1, forward strand.
TTTTTAATGTAAATTTTTTGAGCTGAAATTTTTGGAGTTAATTTTGAAAGTAAGTTTTTTGGGCTGATTTTTTGGACTTAATTTTTAAAATAAATTTTTTGGACTTAATTTTTTTGCTTAATTTTTAAAGTAATTCTTTTGGGTTGAATTTTTTAAGTGTGATTTTTTAGCTTAATTTTTAAAGTAAGTGTTTTGAGTTGAATTTTTAAATTAAAATTTTTTAGCTTAATTTTTAAAGTAAATTTTTTGGGCTTAATTTTTAAAATAAGTTTTTAGGCTGAATTTTTAAAGTGACTTTTTTGCATTGAATTTTTAAAGTGATTTTTTTTAAATAATTTTTTTCACTGAATTTTTAAAGTGAGTTTTTTCTTAAAGTAACTCTTTTGTGCATAATTTTGAAAGTGAGCTTTTTGATCTAAATTTTGAAAGTGAATATTTTTTTGGAGGATTTTTTTGAAATTGACTTTTTTGAGTTAGATTGTAAAAATCTACATAGATTGCATTGTTATGGGACATCAAAGAAATTGTAAGAGAAAACATGATCCAACAAGAGACATTGTGATTCGTAGAGAATACAGGAGAAACTATTACAAAAGAAAGAAGGAAGAACATGCAAATATTGAAAGAGAAAATCAATCTCAACTAGAAGTTGAAGAAAGTATGTAAATGTAAATATTATAAATGATATTGAAAATTTAATTAGTATATTGTGAAATTTAATTTTTATTTGATAAACTAATTTGAAAAATAGTTTGCAATGTAAACAAAGAGAGATATTCCTCATAACATTGATGATGAGTTTGAAAATGTTGAAAGACAAAGTGAAAAAGATAATGAACCAATAATTGATGGTGTTGTTGAAGATGTTGAAAGGGATTCAAATGAAAAAGTTGAAGGTCCCTACACTACTAGTGTAACCCCTTATAGTTATTAGTGCAACCCCCTTATTATATTGTTGTGCCCATGTAGTCCCCATATTGTTATTGTTGTGCCCTTACATTATTATTGTTTTTTTCGGCTCTGGTTACATTATGACCCCTTAGACTCCTATATATAGAAATGAGGCTTTGTCATTTGTATCATCCAATAATTGTTTATTTGTGTAATGTAAAGGAGGTGCTCCCTCGAAGAGGTTGATTTCTAAGTCGTTGATCTATATTTTCTATCTTTTTGTGAGCTGGTTTCATAACATTTGCTATCAGAGCTTGGATTCTAGGGTTTCGCTGCTCCAAACAGGTTATCATGGAATTTTTGCTATAACTTTTTTTCTGCGACGTTTCAAAAGAGAAAAAAACCCATTTGAGCCGAAATCTCTGAACCTCGGATCCGAATTTTAGATCTTGTCTCACTATATTTTCAGAAATATGATCCAAGGAAGTTAGGGTTTTTGCGAGATCCTGAATTCCATCTTAAACAGGTCATCGTGGACTTTCGCTAATTTGTTTTCTGTGAAGTTTTAGATTCTGAAAATAAAACCCATTTGAGCCGAAATCGTGATGAAGCTCGGTCCCGAATTTCAGATTTTTTTTTTCGCTATATTTTCGGACATACGGTCCAAGCCATTTAGGGTTTCTGTAGGCCACCAAATTACCTCCCAAACAAGTGACCTTGGGAAAATCGTCATAACTCTCTCTTGGTGCATCTAATTTAAATTACGTAAAAATTAACAGAAAGAAGACAGACTGTAGTTTGTGGGGTATAATTTTCAAAACCTAAGGTCGAAACAGTGACACGTGGCACATCGTACAAGTTCGCTATACTGAACCAGTCTATAATTAGGTCATCGCGGGAGATTGGGCATAACTCTTTTTTCAGGAATTCAATTGTGATCAAAATTGTGGGGTTAGAAAGAGGACTCAGAGGGCCATCACAGGATAATATTTCAGAACTTAAAGATCTAAAATTACAAAGTTACCGGCGTTTCAAGATCGAGCTCCTAAAATCAAGAAAAATCGATATGAGGAAATTTGATGGCAAAGATTTGGTAAATTGGATACTACAGATGGAGCAATATTTTGATCTACATGAGGTGCAACTGTTACAAAAAGTAGGTATGACATTTTTATATTTAGAACTGAATCAATTTTTATGATAAAAAGAGCTTTGTTCTCGTAAACCACTTGTGACGTGGTAAATTTTCACGGAGGAAATGATAGCACATTATGAGAATACAAAGAGTAACACCTTCTTTAGCCAATTTATAAATCTCAAACAAAAGGGTTCAATGGAAGAGCACATTAAGGACTTTCAAAAAGTGAATATAAGGGTAAATGATATTCCAGAGAAGCAGAGGATTGATGTCTTCATAAGGACTTTAAAAAATAACATCGAACATGAGGTTCACCTTTGGGAACCTGATTCATTGGAGAAGGCATACAAGTTGGCAAGAAAAGTGGAAAGAAAAATTATGGTAACAAGGAAGTCTACCCCTCACAGCTATAAAAATCGAAATGTTGCTTCTCCTAGCCTTCCACAACCTACAAGATTGACACCACAACAATTGGAAGAAAAAAGAGGAAAAGGGCTTTGTTACAATTGTGATAGAAATTATATTAAAGGTCATAAGTGTGCCAAAAAGAAATTGTTTTACATAGATTGTGAAGACGAGAAATAAAAGATCAAGAAACGTCAAAATAAGAGGATATACACTGGGAACCAACCCTAGAGAAAGACAAATGAATCCTACCATATCTCGTACTGCATTGGCAGGAATTACCACTCCTCAAACTCTCAAGATAGAAGGACATATCAAGAAGAAGAAGGTTCAAGCAGTGAGATATCAAGAAGAAAAGCATCAAGAAACATCAAAAGAAAATGATACTCACCAGGAACCAACCCCATAGGAAGAAGAAATGAATCCGACCATATCTTGTAATGCATTGGACAGAATTACCACTCCTCAAACTATAAAGATAGAAGGACATATCAAGAAGAAAAATATAATAGTGTTGATTGATTCGGGTAGTACCCATAATTTTATTCATTGTAAGATAGCCAAGGAATTGAATTGCTTCCTATATCTAGCACCAAAGTGTCAAGTGACAGTTGCAAGTGGAGGAACCATAAATTGCTTTGGAAAGTGCCATAATATCAAGCTATCCATGGGAGAATATGTATTGAATAGCCCAATGCTTTCCATTCTAATGGGTGGTGTTGATGTTGTACTAAGAGTCCAATGGCTACAATCCTTAGGTACAATAGCGTTTAATTTTCAAGAAATTTTCATGAAATTTTCTTCGGAAGGAAAGGAAGTTAAATTAAGGGGTATCAAAGGGAAACCAAGAAAGATAATCAGCTCTAATAGAATGACAAAGCTTATAAAGAAATGTAGGTTTTAACCCTATACAGAAATTACCTGCATACGAATTCTAAAACACAGAAAATGAACAATGCGAGAGCATAACACATAAAACACATATACACAGAGATTTTCTCCTGGATCTCAAAACCGGGACTACCAACTTGATTTTTCATTATATTCCTTTCAATGTTACAATACATATTTATACATGCGGAAGCATCCAATACCATGGACTGAAAAACCATCGCGTCCAAAACCATGGATCGAAAACCATCGCGTCCAAAAACATGTGCGAAAATCATGCACAAAACCATATGTGGGTCCGCCCAACCTAACATAGAGTTCAAAACCAAAATTTTCCGAGGCACTGCCCCGGACCCCATAAAGTGGGGTTACGGGTGCCCCTCAAACCCCCCTGTGACCTCCCCCCCTCTAACCCCCGGTTAACTACGTGGGCTAGTCGTGGAAAGAATATAACACAACCCAACATTCTCCCACTTGTTGTTTTCTTTCCACAGGGGGCCACAAGAGAGCTTAGTCATTTATCCAACCTTGCAATGCTCATTGTTTTTCTACACGAATAGAACTTCTCAGAGCTCACAGATTTTGTCAATGCAACTACATTATTCTTCAAAGTGTCCACCTTTACCAGCAACACCTTTTTGTCTTCTATCATATCCCTCACAAAGTGATACTGAACATCAATGTGCTTTGTCTTTGAATAATATGCAGGGTTCTTTGCCAAGAAAATTGCACTTTGGCTGTCACAGTCTATCCTTATAGCTTCATGTACTAACCCCATACTTGAACACAATCTCTGCAACCAAACTGCTTCCTTGCTTGAATGAGTGGCTACCATGTATTATGCCTTTGTAGTTGATAGTGTCACTACAAATTGTTTCTTACTCATCCAACTGACTGCACCTCCAAATGGGTTAAACACATACCCACTTGTAGATCTTCTCTGATCCAGAGCCCAGTCTGCATCAACAAAGCCATGAATATCCAGCACTCTATCCAATCCTGGTCTTCCTTGGTAGCACAAACCATAATCACTATTGCCACGCAAATACTTGAAAACCCGCTTCAGTGCTGCCCAATGCTCATTTCCTGGTTTTGACATAAACCTGCTCAATACTCCCACTGCATATGCAATGTCTGGTCTAGTACAGACCATTGCATACATAAGGCTACCGATTGCACTTGCATGTGGAACACGGGACATGTCCTCTTCCTCTTCTTGTGTCTTGGGACACTGTTTAGTAGATAACCTCACACCTACAGAAATAGGAACCTTCACCTGTTTACTATCCTGCATATTAAACCTCTACAGTATTATCTCGACATACTTCCTCTGGTTTAACTAGAGCTTCTTCTTTGCCCGATCTCTTTTAATTTCCATGCCCAAAATATAGTTTGCAGCACCAAGATCTTTCATGTCGAATTTTGAGGACAATTGGGTGTTCAAATCCTAGATAATTTCTTTGTCATTTCCAACCAGCGACATATCATCCACATACAAGACCAGATAAATAACACGGCCACCAATTAATTTAAAATACACACAGTGATCTACTTTGCTTCTAGTGAAGCCAAGTCCTCGTATAAATGTATCAAATTTCTGATACCACATCCTTGGTCACTGTTTTAACCCATACAAAGACTTCTTTAACTTGCATACCGGTTCTTTCTTACCCTTCATCGCAAAGCCTTCAGGTTTCTTCATGTAGATATCCTCTTCCAGATCCCCGTGAAGAAATGTTGTCTTCACATCCATCTGTTCTACCTCAAAATCAAAAGCAGCAGCAACAGATAAAAGTAATCTAATAGAAGTTACCTTGGCAACAGGAGAAAAAGTATCACCAAAATAAATTCCCGGCACCTAGGAATAACCCTTTGCTACCAACCAAGCTTTGTTTTTCTCCACTTTTCCTTCTGCATTTGTCTTCTTTTTGAACACCCATTTGCTGCCAATGGGTTTCCTTCCAGCCGACAACTCCACCAGATCCCAAGCTTCATTTTTGTGCAAAGATGCCATTTCATCAACCATGGCCTCTTTCAAGAGTTTTCCATCCTCTGAATCCACTGCTTCCTTCACAGTTCTGGGATCATCATCAGTAACAGACAAAGCAAAATTTGAATAGAAAGAAGATGGACTATACCTTTCTAGTTGCCTTCTTTCTCGAACTAATCTTCTCACAGCCGGAGTTTGTGGCTCTTCATCTTCTGATTCCTCCTCTGCTGTAGAGTCTGATTCTTCCTCCTTTAGCTCAAACTTTATCTTCTCAGGTTCTTTTGATTGGACTTCATGTTTAATAATATCTTTTACCTCTCTAAAAACCACATCTCGACTGTACACAACCTTCCCTGTGACTGGTTCCAAAACTTATAACCTTTTAAACCATCCTTATACCCAATAAAGATGCATTTTTCAGATTTACTATCCAACTTAGTTCATTTCTCCTTTGGAACATGTACATATGCATCACATCCAAATACCCTCAGATGTGAAAGAGAGGGTTTCTTACCAGTCCATACCTCTTGTGGAGTCTTATCCTCCAACGCTGATGAAGGTGACCTATTGACTAGGTAACATGCAGTATCCACCGCCTCTGCCCAGAATTCCTGTCCTAACCCGGAACCACTGAGCATAATTCTTGCCCTTTCCATCAATGTCTTATTCATTCTTTCTGCAACTCCATTTTGCTGAGGTGTATATGGAGTAGTCTTCTGTCATGCTATACCACACTTCTTACAGAATTCTTCAAATTCCTTACTGCAAAACTCTCCACCATTATCTGTCCTCAACACCTTTATCTTCTTCTCTGTTTGATTTTCCACGAGAGCTTTAAATTCTTTAAACTTGTCAAAGGCTTCAGATTTCTTCTTAAGGAAATATATCCATGTATTCCTTGAGAAGTCATCTATAAATGATACATAGTACACAGACTTACCCAGTGAAGGAACCTTCACAAGTCCAAACACATCACTGTGCACAAGTTCTAATATTTGTTTCGCCCTCTTACTACCAGAGGGGAAACTCACCCGATTCTGCTTCCCATATACACAATTTTCACAGAAATCAAAATCCAAAGAGCTATTACTCATACCTTCTACCATACTTTTACCATGAAGTATTCGAAGACCCTTCTCTCCAATATGTCCAAGCCTTTGATGCCACAACATGGTCTTTTCTCTAGATACCACTAGATTTTCTTCTCCACTTTCAGGAACCACAGAACTATTGCACCCATCAATAACAGTGCTACTTTGTAGCTTGTACAAAGTTCCAATCCGAACTCCCTGCATCAATACTAGTGCTCCCCGAACCATCTTGTAGGCATCCTTCTCGAACACTGTTTTTACACCTGCATCATCTAGCTTACTTACAGAAATCAGATTTCTAGCCAATGTGGGAATATGTAGAACACCCGGAAGTGCTCTAACCCTTCCACCTTGCAACTTCAACTTTACTTTTCCGCGACCAATGATTCTAGCCTTCCTGTCATCCCCCAAGAAGATATCACCACCATCATATTTCTCATACTCACAGAACCACTCTCTATGGGGAGTGAAGTGAAAGGATGCACCTGAGTCAATCAACCATGCCTCATGATCTACATGTGTACTTGAAGAAGCCAAGTACACATCCCCACCTTCATCTAAGGTGGTTTTTGCCTCTGTAGAAGGAGCCTCATCAGATCCCTTTCCTTTGTCAGGAACTTTAGATTTATAGTCCCTTTTAAAGTGGTCTTCCTTTCCGCATTTCCAGCACACCACCTTTACAGGTTTTCCTGGAGATTTAGATCTCCCACTCGATGACTTATTTTTGTTTCTGTTCTAGGACCGTCCTCGTACAGACAAGGCATCACCATTCTAGCTCTCCATATTTTTCTGTCTCATCTCCTCCGTCAGCAAGGCTAAGACTATTTCATCAAAATGCAAGGCAGTTGCATTGCTACCTATTGCAATAACCAAACTGTCTCACGAATCTGGTAGAGAACACAACAAATTGATGCATTTATCTTCGTCTGAAATTTTAATATCAACATATGCTAACTAATTTACCACAGTATTAAATGCATTCAGATACTCTGTCACCGAGTCTCCATCTTTCATCCTCAGGTTATACAACTTTTTCCACAGGAACAGTTTATTCACTAGAGACTTAGATTGGTACAAAGTCCCTAACTTGTCCCACAAAGCCTTCGCCGTAGCTTCCCCTGATACATTCAACAATACTGAATCTGAGACACATAATCGTATTGTGCTCTTTGCCTTCCGATCCAACTTCTTCCATTCTTCATCGAACACTCCCGTTGGTTTAGTACCTAGATCTACCACGATCCACTGATCTTTATCCACCAACAAATCCTCCATCTTGAGTTTCCACAACTCAAAACTCTGACCATTAAATTTCTTGATCTCTATCTTTCCACTACTCGCCATCTTCTTTCACCACCAGAATCGATCTCGCAGATCTCCCACTAAACAGGGTCTACCACAGGCCCAAGCAAAACCCCTCAGCAACAAAGTCATCCCCTTGAAGCCAAATCTGCTCTGATACCAAATGTAGGTTTTAACCCTGTACAGAAATTACCTGCATACGAATTCTAAAACACAGAAAATGAACAATGCAAGAGCATAACACATAAAACACATATACACAGAGATTTTCCCCTGAATCCCAAAACCGGGACTACTAGCTTGATTTTTCATTATATTCCTTTCAATGTTACAATACATATTTATACATGCCGAAGCATTCAATACCATGGACCGAAAAACCATCGCATCCAAAACCATGGACAAAAAACCATCGCGTCCAAAAACATGTGCGAAAATCATGCACAAAACCATAGGTGGGTCCACCAGACCCCATAAAATGGGGTTACGGGTGCCCCTCAAACCCCCTGTGACCTCCCCCCCTCTAACCCCCGGTTAACTACGTGGGTTAGTCGTGGAAAGAACATAGCACAACCCAACAAGAAAGAACAACGAGGCGTAATTAACAATTATGTTCGCTAGAGCTTCCCACATCGAAATCCTCTATTTCTCTAGATCTCCAAAAAGTCGTGGACAATCATTCCAAGGTATTTGAAACTCCCAAAGGTCTCCCACCTATTCGTGATCATGATCATGCTAGTCATTTGATTCCAGGAAGTTTTCCTCCAAACACCAGGCTTTATAAATATCCATATGCCCAAAGGAGTGAAATTAAACGTATGGCTGTAGAAATGCTAGAGGTTGGTATAATTATCCAACCAAATTTGATAAACGAAGCAAAGGATGAATGGAAGAATGATGAAGCATGGTGGGAACTCATTCAAAAGTTGCAAAAGATCCCAGTTCAAACAATATTGCCAAAATTTGGCAAGGAAGGAAAAATCATATTGGAACTTGAAGCAGTCACAGAACCAAGAAGTCAACAGTTACGAAATCGATCAATTTCAGGTATCTCATTAAGTGGAAGAACTTACCTGCTGAAGATTCCACATGGAAGGATGACAATTTTATATAGAAGCATCCAGAACTACTCAAGAGTTGAGGACAACACTTTTTGAAGGAGAGGGGCACGTTAGGTCCCTATACTACTAGTGTAACCCCTTATTGTTATTAGTGCAACCCCCTTATTATATTGTTGTTCCCATGTAGTCTCCAATTGTTTTTTTTTTGTAAACTTGGTAGTGCTTCCTCTATTTATATTACTTTTCCAAAATCATTAACTTCCATTTGTTCTAGGTGGCTTACCTACTCGAAGGAAACTAGATAGCCACCTGTCTGCATTAAACCCTGTCCAAAATTTAAAAAGGTTTTTTGCTATCCATCTAGCATCATTGTTTTGACTGTCTATACTACTGTTTAGATAAAACAAATGAAATAAGTAAGTGCATGTCATCAAAAAATTTCAGATTCGAACTGGACCACTGCATCAATCCTCATCTGAGAATATTACTGGAGCTGACGCTTTGGCACTGGAGCCTATCATCTCACTCCTTTGCTCAATTCTCCACTTCAAATCTTTTAGTGTTTGCTCGATTCTTCGCAAGGCCAAGTTATTTTTGTAGGTCTGTATCTGAACTGTTTCTATTTCCCTGAGTAGTTCAGCCCTGACTGGATCCTTTTCCTTGTTTTTCTCCTGTGCCTCTATTTCGTCCCCCGCTGCTTGCTCTCGATTTAGGGGCATGGCTCGTGCCACAACATTCTTCATTACCCAATACTGTTTTATGGTTTGCCTAAATAGGGAATGCCTTCCATGAGAATTCCCTGGATAGGGAGCCATGCTTTCCCACTCCTCCATGGGGATGTCCTGGTGCTTGATGCTGTCATTCAGTTCCCTCTCCCAACTCGCAATTTGGGCTCTGATGTCCGGCGGGTTCCCTGCCATATATGCATCGATAAGAGTCTTCATGTGTTCACTACCTGGCTTCCTCCCTCTTTTCCTGGTCGACCCACTTGTTCCTTCTTCCTTCTTGTTTTCTCTCTTTCCTCTCTTGGAGGGCATGTTACTCCCCGCCTGTTGCAAGTTTCGTCTTTTTTTTGTTCTCTGTTCTCCTCATTGTACTGTCCTCCGTATGATAATATACCTATCACAGAGCCATTGCATTTATCAAAATTATAATAGTAAATCAAAACTATTTCCCATTTACCCATTTTCTTTCCCTTTCCAGGGTTTGTTGCCTTCAGGATTTTTGTCGGAAGGGGTTTAGAGCTAGTCCTCTTTTTGTTAAGGGTTCATTCCTTACTTGGATATCTTGCCATTTTTCTTCCGTGGCAATAGGCGGCGCACGACCTATCTGTTTTGGCCAGCATCATGGGTTCCTCCTTGAATGAGGTCAATTTTTTATTCCTCCATTCCCAGGGTCTCCCTAGCTTGTCTACAGCTTCCCTCCAGGTGTTGGCTCTAAATCCCTCCCCCCAAGGTTTCTTGTTTTCCTGGTTCGCTATATTCCTTTGGGTTTTTTCCCCCGAGTTGCTTCCTTTTTGCCTTCTAGCTCCCTCCCATCGATTCCTACAGGGCTGGCTAGAGTCATGCTCTGTCGGGGTTTACTGCGAGCTTTTGTCATTGTATGGTCCTCTCCCTTCCTGGGTACGAGACCCTCCCACCTGATCTCCCTACCCCGGGATTTCTCAAACACTTCTATATTGTTTCTCTCAGTGTCGAAGTAGGTTATGGTTTCCTTCTTAATAAACTTATGCATGTTCCATCTTAGATATCCTATATTCCTACTGAAATTAATCCTGGGCCTAATGAGAATGGGGAGCATAGGAACTACATACCAACTTGCAGGTCTAATGCCGCTTTCTTCCGCAGGCTGAATCTTTGCTCTTCGAACACCTTTCCTCTCAACAGCTCTCCTCACCATCGTTTGCATGCATTTAGCTATATCCTGATTTCTATTAAGCTTTATGCCCCTCCCCCTCCCGTCCCTTGCCTTTACTACCACCTATCTAGAATTATTACCTGCGCAGATCCCTACACCATCCTCTTGGGATGCTGCCCCTCTGTACTTACTGCTATCTCCTCTCATTAATCTGCACTTTCTCCTGGCTGCTCTTGCCATGTACATGCTGTCCTTGTCCTACCACTTGCTAACATTCTTCTGTCTGCCCCCCTGCTCACTGCCCTGCCCTCTTCTCTGTCATTCTCATCCATCATCGCCCTTATTCTCTCGGTAGTTGTACCCTCTGTGCCCTGCTCCATCACTTTCCAGCTTACCTGTCTACTCACTTCATTCCCCTCATCTGTCTGTTCCCCCACTTGTCCTCTTCCTTCCCCTTCCCAGTCACATCTCCCCAGTCTCTCTAGAGTTCCTGTGTTATTCCCAGATCTAGGGTTCTTCTCTCCTCCTTTGTCTTGTTCGAAGAGTTTCACTAAGTTTTCTATCTCCTCCATATGGAATAACTCTTACTCGTTTGTGTCCAGGGTTCTTCCTCCATGCCTTCTCCCCCAGTTTGCCAGGTTGTCTACTGGTGCGTTGCCTTTCCTTCTCACATGGGTAGGAAAGATGTAGTCTATCTTTCTTATAATTTTTCCAATCCCCCGCACCAGCCAAGCAGTTCTCCATCTACGACTGATTTCCTCTGATTGGGTTCCTTGCTATAGCTGTTTAACTATATCAATTACCGTTTTCGAGTCTCCTTCAACTTGTAGATTTTGGTATTTCTCCCTTATGGTGATTTCCAACCCTTTTTTCAGTGCATGGAGCTCTGCTTCATGTTTGTAGCGTTACCGCGGTCCATCGCATAGATTCTGAGAGTCCTTCCCTTGCCGTTTCTGAATACTCCGCCAGTTCCTGCCTCGCCTGGGTCCCCTTTCGTAGCCCCGTCAAAGTTTAACTTAATAAACTCCTGTTGATGTCTTCTGAAGTGGTTGGCCTCCTCCGCTTCATTGCTTTGGTGTTTCCTGGCTGTCTTGTGCATCATGCTTGGCTTTAGGTTCAGGCAGATCATTACTTTTGTTTCTGATGGGTCAGTTTTCCAATCCTCCTCGAACCACCTCTCGGTAAGAATGGTCTCTCTGATATTTTGTATAATTTGGTTCCATATCTCTGTTCTTGCTCTACCTTCCTCTTTGAATATCAGTCTGTTTCTCTCTTTCCAAATATTCCACAGAACAAAGCCTAGCAAGAGTCTCCATGCCCTATTTAGGATCGTGTTTTGGTAAGGTTTTTTCCTCCAGTTCTCTATCATTGTTTGCATGCTATTTATATTTTTGTCGCTAATTTCAAATATTTGTTGATGTTGTTTCCACACGTTTACGATAACTTTACAGGCATTGATTAGATGCTCAATGGTCTCTTCCTGTTCTTTGTAAAGGGCACATCTCGATGGAACTTGCATTCCTTTTTTTCTCAGTTGGTCCCATGTTAGTGCTTTCCGGTGGCTCAGGATCTAGATAAAGAATGCTACATTCAGCCATGTTTTTGTTTTCCATATACTTTCCCATTTTTTTGTTGTTTCTGGATGTCTATTGTATCCTGCTTTTAATTGGTAGCCTTCTCCTATTGTGAACATACCTTTGATTCTATGGCCCCATCTTAGAGTATCCGACCCTTCTTTTATCGCTACTTTCCTTGTTGCCATTTCCTTTTCATAGATTTCCCATTGGGGTGTTGCTGGCGCTTTTGGCTAGTTTTCCTGTTGTTTCCACTTTCTCCAATATCCTTCAGAATCCGGGCACTAGTAATTTTGTACTATGTCGCCCTCATTTAAGCTGGTAAATTGGTGGATCTCTGTAAGTTGCGGCTGGTTGTTGAGTTTTCCTCTCTGTTGCCACACTTCTTCCCAGAAGTTGGCTTTATCCCCTCCTCTGACTTCCTAGAAGTTGTGCTCCCTGATCAGATCCTTGTTGGCACTGGCCAAATTCCATATTGCAGAGCCTTTCTTCCCATTTTGACTTCTCAGCTTTCCCTATGAGGATTTAGGCATCTCATATTTTCTCTCCCATAGTTTTTTCCACAGGTCTTCCCCTCCCTGTGTCCATCTCTACCACAAATTTTCCCCCATTACCTGGTTCAAGATGTATGGATCTCAAAGACCAAGTCCTCCTTCTTTTAGGGATTTTCTTAGTTAGCTCCAAGATAGGAGCGCCCATTTCTTTGCCGAGCTAGGCCCTTTCCATAAGAATTTTTTAAACATATCTACCATTTTCTGGCAGATTGTTTTGGGTGTGGCTTGGTTGGTAAGTTGATATATTGGGATGGATTGAAGCACTGATTTTAGTATAATGATGCGGCTCGAGATATTCAGCGCCTTGACTGTCCAGTTTTGCATTCTCTGTTGAATCTTTCCCATCAGGGTACTCCAGCTAGTCACTTTGTTTTGCTGGTCATTTAACAGGATGCCTAAATACTTAGTAGGGAAATTCCCAATTCTAAATCTCGTGGTTCTTACTAGGAAGGCTTGGGAGGAAGCAAAGGTATTGAAGAAATAAATTTCCAATTTCTCTTTACTTATCTCTGTCCTAGAGGCACCTGTGAATTCTGTGAGAATTTCCATTATTTTTTTTGCTTCTTTGAGTGTTTCCTATCCATATAGCATGACGTCATCGACAAATTGCTGGTGGGTTAGAGGGAGATCATTTTCCTATAGTCTTAGGCCCTTAAGTTGTTCACTATTAAATTTAGCTTTTATCAATCTTCCTAGTCCATCCGTTACGAGGATAAACAGGGATGAGGATAGCGGGTCGCCTTGCCTAAGCCCCCTGGACGCATTGAAAGCTTCTGTAGGTGATCCGTTTAGTAGTACTGACAAAGCTAGAATGGTTATCATTTCCATTACCCAACTTATCCATCTGTCATTGAAGCCGAATGCCTTTAGGATTTTCTGGAGGTATCCCCAATTTAGTCTGTCATAAGCTTTGGCTAAGTCTAATTTCATCAGCATCCCTTTGGTTTTTGAATTTTTCAATGAATGAATTGCCTCTTGTGCTACCACTATGCCATATGTTATTTGTTTGCCTTTAACAAACCCTGTCTACTCCTGGGATATTAACTCTGGTAGTATTGGTTTTAGTCGATTCACCATAATTGTAGCCAATATTTTGTATATAAAATTGCAGAGCACTATAGATCAGACTCCTTGTGGTTCTTCCAAGTTCTCCGTCTTTGGTATCAGGGCTAGGAATGTGGCGTTCAAGGCCGGATGCATTCTTTTGGTGCATCTGGATTCTTCTACTACATTCACTATGTCTTAGCTCATGAATTTCCACATAGCTTGATAAAACTCTGAAGTGAATCCATCAGGCCCGGGTGCTTTATTCTTTGTCATCTTTTTTGATTACCTCCTCCACCTCCGCTTTCGTTATGACTCTTCGGAGAGCCAAATTGTGATCTCTAATTACTAGTTTAGGGATATATTGACTAATTTTTCCAATGTTTTCCTCCCTCTGATATCAGGAGCTCTTTAAAATGTTGTACCAGCAAATTCTCCATTTCAACTTTCTGAGTTAGCTTGTTGCCTTGTTGGTCCCTTAGGGAGAATATTATGTTTTTTTGTCTATGTTGTACCATTTATATATGGAAGAATTTCGTGTTTCTTTCTCCTTCTTTTAGCCATTGGATTCTTGATTTTTGTTTCCATAGAATTTTCTCTTGTTTCTCCTTTCTTCCAGATTATTTAGCACCAGTCCTTCCTCTTCTACTAGTGCTTCACTTCTTCCTTCCTCTATGATTTTCTGTTGTATTTGTTTCATCTTTATCTAGAGCATTTATTTTTCCTTCTGGATGTTTCCAAATTCTTCTCTGTTCCACTTCTTAAGCCTTCCTTTTAAGTCTTTTAATCTGAGTTGAAGGGTGTGCATTTTGTTTCTTCCTTCCATCCCAGTCTCAGTTTCCTTCTACCAGTTCTTCATTTTATCAATAAAGGTGGGTTCTCTTAGCTAGAATGCCTCAAACCTAAAGGGTCTATTCTAGTTCTGCTGATTCATAGCTATTTCTAATTTAATGGGCCAGTGGTCCGACCCTAAACACGGGAGGATTGTTGCTTCATAGAAAATATCTTTTCCAATGAAGTGTTATGTTGCTAAGAATCTGTCTAACCTGAATTTTATTTGTCTTCTCCCTCCTCTTCGATTTTTCCACGTATATTTTCCATTTATGGTTGGGATATCTACCATTTTCAGTTCTGCTTGAAGGTCCTTGAACCTCTCCATCTCTGGCTCTTCTCTTTGCAATCCGTTTTTCTTCTCATATTTTTATGTTGTTATGTTAAAGTCCCCTACTATCATCCACATTTTCTCCTCGTGAAGGTTTCCAAGCTGTTGTAGTTGGAGGAGGAAGCTTCCTCTTTCTGTTGGTGTATGAGGGCCATATACTGTATAGACTAGAAACCATTCTATATTTCCGATTAGCTGGAATCTCCCCGTGAGTATTCTTTTCATGCCTATCCAATAATCTACAGTGATTTCTGCAGGGTTCCATAGTATTGCTATGCCTCCCGCACTGCATTTCACATCTATGGACATGCATTCGTATTTAGGTTTTATTTTATTTAGGATTTCCTCCATTTTCCTTCCTGATATTTTTGTTTCCTGCAACAACATTAGTTGAGGTTTTTCTTTTCTTAACCTTTGCACTAAGTGTCTCTGTTTGCCTTTACTATTAAGGCCTCTTATATTCCAAGATGTAATTATCATTGAGGTGTTTGGCTGGATTGGTGGAATACCGTCGATAGCGGTACTACTCTCCCTGTATTCACTAACATTTCTCCCATGATCTGTATCGATTCCTGTAGGTTTCTTCGGCCTCTTTTCTTTTCGCCTTTTGCTTTGCTCTAATGGTCTTGAGTGTTGTCCTGTTGAAGGCATAGTTGTTCTACCATTTCCATTTTCCCTTGTCCTTGTTTCTCTTGGTACTATTGAAATGTTTCTCTGTATAGTCTTTTTTGCTCTTCTAGAATGAATCTTTCGTCCAGGTGTCTCCACTCGTTTAATAGTTTCCGCAACACTTCTTCTTCTGAACTTAGTTCTTCTTCTCTACTTGTATCAATTTCAATTATTGTGTTATCCATCTTCTCCCTCTCTTCCTTTTCCTCCTTCTCTGTCAGTTCACTTTGTGCCTTCCTCTTGGGTTTTGATTTTCCTTGGCTTTCGCTGCTCTCCTTTCCTTTTTCCCCTTGATAGTCCATTGTTTGGGTCTCGTTGTTATCTTCTTCTTCTTCTTGTAGGATTTCAAAACTATTTGTATTACTTGGCTGGGCTTGTTGTTCTTTCTTTCCTTCGTTGGTATTCTCTCTTGTTTGTCTTCTTTTTCTTCTTAGTTCTTGAAACCCTTCCTTATCTTCTTGGTTTTTTCTCTGTTGTTTATTCTTGCGCTCCTCTTCTTCTGTATTGAGTGGGCATTCCTTGAACAGATGTTCATACTCATGACATCTTCTGCATTTGAATGGAATATGTTCATAGTCGAGGATTTGCTGCCAGACCTCTTCATGATACTCTAGCTCGATTGTGTCTGGAATAGGGTCAGCTATATTCATGTAAACACAAATTCTAGCGTATGAGGTGTATCTTCCTTTTTTTTTCGTTTATGCTATTTTAACAAAACTGCCTATTGTGTTTTGTATGCCCTGTAGGATCTCCGGGTCCCAGAAATCCATTGGAAGCCCAAATAACCTAACCCATATCGGGGCTGCCAAGAATTTTTCCTTGTCTGGGTTATAACATTCTTCCCAATATCTCATGAACAATCCAGCATTATAATGAAATTAAGGGCCATTCTCAAACACTTTTTATTTATCTTGCAGGTTCGAGAATATTACGTGAAGAAGCCTCTTGCTCCCAGCTTTAGCTCTATGTGGCCTCGAGGTTGCCATTTTTGCTAGATCCATTTGGTGAGGTCCTTTTCTATCGGCCATACTCCAATGAACTTGCATATGAGCGCATGGTCTTTCATGTAGCTTTTGTATTGCTCCAGTTTGTTCATTGGGATTATGAATCTTGGTTTCTCTGTCGCACATGGTAAACACTTGCCTCTGCTGCCTGCCTGCCATCATGCTCCAAGGACAGGTCCTGGTTTTCTTGTTTCTCCCACCTGGTTGCTGGTGTTCTGGCCTTCCCCTGTCGTCGCGTCTCGATAGGAGGGGATCTCTCCCCTCCTCTCCTCTTCTGTCATTTTCTTTTGGTTCTTGGTTTCTGGGTCTGTCGCTTGTTGCAGTCTGTGGTTCTTCCTAGCACCACCTAACTCATGGCCGCCTGACCATTAGGGTTGCAGAGCTTCATTTTTTTCTAGTCCCCATATTGTTATTATTGTGCCCCATAGAAGCCCATTATTGTTATTTTTGTGCCCTTACATTACTATTGTTATGTCGGTTTTGATTGCATTATGACCCCTTAGACTCCTATATATAGAAATGAGGTCTTGTCATTTGTATCATCTGAGAATTGTTCATTTGTGTAATGTAAAGGAGGTTGCCACCTCGAAGAGGGTGATTTCTAAGTCATTGATCTATCTTTTCTATCTTTTTGTAATCTGGTTTCATAACAAAGATCTAGAAAGAAAAACGATCTAGCTACACGTAGAGAAATACAAATGGTAATGGTTTCATCAAGTACTAAAGAAAATCGTTTAGTAAAATCTATGGAAAAAATATTAGGGACCTCATTAAAAAAATTGCACAAATATAGGAAATTTTGATTACAAATAGATGTAAATGATGAGATCCCTTGTTGGACAGTTATTTGTATGCAACCATACAAAGATAGACTTGGAGAAGATGTTAAAAAAACAATATATGAATATTGGCTAAAAAATTCACATGTTACACCAAAAGCAAGGGATGTGATGTGGCCAAGAATAACATGAAATCAGTATGAAGAACGTGCAAAACATATCTTGGACACCACTCAGATAGAGTTATTTAATAAGTTCATAGAAGAGAATCATGGAATTAATGTCTCAATTAGTACTTTTGTGCAACAAAAACCATGGTATGTTAAACCTATCACTATACGCGACACTTCTTGTTGTCATTATCATGTGGAATTTCAATTATATTATGACACCTTCCTTAATTTTGGTAAAACATTTTGGAAAAAATCACCTCCTCCTTCCACTATCCATGGTTTCATATCCGAAATTCTATGTGAAAGAGAAAGTCATGAATTATTTTACCAAAAGAAATGTGTTGGTGGTAAAAAATGTGATCATTGTGGAAATTTGACTTTATTTCACAACAAATATTCTATTGATATAAATGATCAATCATTTTCTAACCTAAAAGTGAAATGGAAGAGATATGAATATATCCATACATCGATTAGTTCAAATAATAGTACAAGTGCTAAAAGGATTGAATTACAAGAAGAAGAAATTCCCGTGATAGAGTTTTTGAAGAAATTTGAGACATAAATTTATAAGTACACCAAGCATTCACATAGAGTTTGATGGCAGGACCTACAATTCAAAAAATCCCATGAAATGTTTCCATCGGTGACCATTTTGTCAATAGTTGATTTTGCAGAGAATTACACATTTGTTGCACAAAATGAAATACATAGTGAATATTATCATTCAAACCAGGTCTCTATGCTTGTCCATATTCTATATAGGCATGCTAAACAAAATGTTAATGATATAGAAAACACTAGTGAGAATCGACATGTTATTAAAGAATATCACTTTTATATCAGCGATGATCATACACATGATAAACATTTTGTACAACATGATTGTACACATGATGATCGTATGCATGATACACATTTTGTTTTGATAAGATTTATGACTCATTGAAAGGTCGTGGACTAAAATTCAATTAACATTGGACATGGTCAGATGGATGCACAGGTCAATTCAAATATTCATGATCATTCTTTTGTTTGTGGTGTCTTCATAAGAATGCCCACATTAAACATCGTTGGAATTTATTTGAGACTAGTCATGGAAAAGGAGAACATGATGGTGTAGGGGTGTGTATAAAACAAGCACTTCAAAGATATCAAATGGACCACTCTGCAGACAGACTTGTCTCAGCTGAACAAGTTGTTCAATGGTGCGATGTTGCACTAATCTATCAAACTAACCCATCAAGGGAGGTATGGAGGTATGTACATATTTGTACAAATTAACTTCTATATAGTTTTAATATATGATATCTTTTATTAATTTTCTAATTTTAAACATTTATAAATTATATAGTTTAAATAGTATGAAAATGATTATCTTCAACATATATAAATTGTATTTTAAATAACATATTTAAATTCTTGTTTGAATTTACTATAGTTTTTTTTGGCATATTGGAGTCAAAGATGTAGATAGATCAATTACATATGAAGCTGAAACAGTAAAAGGGACTCAAAATTGCATTCAATTAAAACAAAGGATTACCGAAATGCGTTTTCATTTGATAAAAGAAAATATTCTTGTTTTTGTCCTATTTTCATAGAGGACACACAATCCAATGATGTTTGTGAAAACAATATGTATGTAAAACCTTGGCAACATACAAAACTAAATACAAAGGGGAAAATGTCAGTTGCAAGCTTCGAAGAGATGGAATCAAAGGAGACTATAGTATCATCTGAAGGTGATTGAGTTTTGATCTTGTTAGTGTGTGTGTGTGTGTTATGTTTTTAAAATCAATGTGTATAGGTATCTAGATAATAGTTAAAATATAGAGATCTAGAAATAGATAATAAAATAAAGTCCATATTGATAATGTTAATTTCATGTAAATTATGATATGAATTTACACTTGTTTTATTGTGCAGGAGATGTTTTTGTTGTAGTTGCACCCACTAACAACATAGAAAATGTCAAGTATTATTTGATACGGTGCACCGAACGAAAGATGAAGTTATTGGAAGACTATGGTGATAACGATTTTATATATGAAAGAGGGTCTATTATATTGAAAGGTTATTTTTTCCAAGAAACTCACCAAACTTAGAGTAATGTTTACTTTCAATACTATCAAACTGATGTCATAAGTGGTCAATATAGTCACTTGGTGTGTGTAGCGTGCATAAAGTTGATAGAAATTCAATAAAAAAAACGATTGAAAGTTAAAATAACTTCTTAACAATTTCTTCTAATTGGATTCATCTTTGAGAACTTAGAGTTCAAGTACATTGTCAGCATTTCCTCTTGTGCACTCTTAAGTTGTACATTCTTAAGAATGTGATGATGTGAAAGCGATACACATTGGGTCTTGTATTGAGTTACAAATTTATATGTATACTGCTTGTTATGTAGACCTCTATTGGGGATTTACTGCTCTATTAATTTTTGATATATACTACGTTGTTGTTTTTTTCACAAGGAAAAATCATAATCTTTCATTAATTTGAAAAATTACATATAGTAGATTCCCGAGGCATATGCGTAACTGTTGGCCCATGGCCAAAACTAGATAGGTATCAAAAAATATAAGTTATGGCCAGAGCCATTTTCCAAAAATAAAGTGTTATGCATAAGTCACATGGCGTTCGATAAGTCTGGTATGCATAGATAAAGTAAAAACACATGTATATACATAAAAACAACTGATATATTTCATGTGAAAATTTAGGGCCTGTCCACCCTTTAGTATGCTCGACCAATATAGGGTCGGTGGTAATATTGGTACTGTTCAACACCATCCTGCTCTTGGATCATCCACAGGCCTCGGGGTAGTAACGTGGCCTCCTTGGAAATCTTGTTAGCACCTTTGTTATGTTCCCTGTAAATGTGTTGACAGGAGATAAAGTTATATTGAGCTATGTAGGATATAACTTCATCCAATATATTTCTAAGAGAATGTGCATGACAAAGGTTGGTGTTTTTGAACCAGTTTATAGTGATTTTAGAGTCCCCAAAGATCTGTAGATTTGTGCATGCATGTGCTAATGCAAAATGCAAGAGGTGTCTGAGAGTAATAAGTTCAACAAAATTGTTAGTTCCTTCTCCCAATCCTAACTGTATTTTGTATGAATGATGATCTACCAGATATAGGATAATGGCCCCCCCACAACCATGTGCTTGGACAGCGCCATCGAAAAACGCCCATGGGATGGATCGATCAATTGGGCCAGGGGAGAGTATGCGTCGTGGGGTTTTTTGGGTGACCTTCGGAATTTCATGGAACACTGCCACAATATTTGCAGTAATTAGTGGCCATCGAGCCTCAGCACCATTGAAAATAATATTGTTGCGGGTCAGCCAGATTGACCAACAAATAAGGAGAGGTAGGCATACTGTTTTAGAGCCATGGAAAACAGTAGTCCAAGAGTTCCAAGCATGTTTAATCGAGGGTCCTTGCCATCTGCCCTATATGGAGAGTGTGTGTGTTATCTGCTACCACAGGTGTACAATGGTAGGGCAGAGAAGGAATAAGTGCTCATTTGTTTCCACTTCTTGTTTGCACAAAACACACCAGTGTGGCCGGTAGAAGGATCTGTGGATGAGATTTTCTCCCGTAGGAGTCTTATTGTTAAGCACATTCCACATGAAAAGTCGAGTGTGAGGAGGCGCTTTCAGCTTCCAGAGTATTCGCCACCAGTCCTGAAGTACCTCTGGTTTGCGAGCAATAAGTGGCAGAGAAATTGTAAAGGATGATTCAAGGGGGGGCCAAGTCAAGAGGGCCTTAACCTTATCTTGGAAGAAAGAAAAAAAAAAAACGATAAGACTTGGCACAATGAGGAACAAATTAGTAATTTTTCATTTCTCCAATAGCTTATAATGCCAATGGCTTGAAAGCTACGAAAAATTTCGCTATTGAATCTTGCATTTCTCAATTCCCATCATAGTCTGAATCATTATTGATTGTAACATGTGATGCATGTCCATTAAATATTCTTTACTTGAGCTAGGAAACGTGGCATAATATTGGTTGCAAGTTTTGGGTAGGTGTGAGACAAGGTTATCACACCTCCCCTTGCTAAGGCTTTGGGTTGATGGTGGTGACATTCCCTCCACCTTTTCCTATATTAATGTTTTGGAATCCTATAATAACACCTCGAGCATGGGTGAGTGTGAGATTGCCTTCATAGCTAGAATCCACTTGATCCATGTCTTTATGAAGAAGGTGTTGGAAGTCTAGGAGAGGGGTGGGGGGAGATCTGATTCCAATGAAAGGAGAGGTTCATGGAGTGTTGTGAGCAACCAAGATTGGCTAAACAATCAGAAACCTTGAAATGGAAGCACTTGATATCCAAGGATATAATGACTATGAAGAAAGACAAAAGAGTGGAAATGCGAGTGATAAATTTTTCCAAATGCCAACTAGAAGAGAGTTTTTCTATGTGAGTTTCATTCGATAGTTTTTTTAAGAGGGCGATGATGAGGTGTGAATCGTCTTCCACCATGAGCTTCTTATAACCATTATGCTTAGACATTTGAAGTCCTACTTTTAGAGCATGAAACTTTGTAGCATTGTTGCTATTAACACCCATAAAACTAGATAAGACATAAAGGGGTAGCCTAATTTGATTGCAAGAGATGCCACAAAATCTTGAAGCTCCAGTATTTCCCTTTGAAGCCTGTCAAAATTTAATTTTAGGAAACCTGTTAGGGGGGGACTAGGATGATGTAGAAGTGGGATGGGGAGAAAAGTGGGAAGGGGAAGAGGAGGATGATGGGGGAACAAGAGAGATTACTTATGATTTTCACTTAAGAGGAATAGGCTTCCCATCATTTTTTGACAAAGTGTCAAAGAGTGTGGTTTCTTTGATGTTCAATAGGATGGAAAGCCAAAGTGATTTTGCTTCTCTTGCAAGTCCTTTGAAGAGTCTATTATTTTGCTCATTGCAATCATACCAGAGGGTAAATCCTAGAGATAAAGACCAAGCTCTATCAATGATGGTATCTTTAAATGTCAATGATATCCATGTGATAATTGTCTCTAAAACACCTAAATTATTCCCATTGAATTTCCTGAAAGTTAGAGATATTTTGGTCCAGAGTTTCAACATAGGGGGGAAGCATTGACTAGGTGCTTTGTTGTCTCCTAGTTGTTATTTTAGAGAGGAAAATATGAAGGACCCTCAAAAACTTTATTTTGAATGTGATCCCAGGTCAAGGTTCTCTTCTTGGCTAATAGCCAAAGAAAGTGAGCCATTTTTGGCAAAAGCATGGAATTCCATATGTAAGACTAGATTCTATCTTTAGGCAAAAGATGGAAATTTGATGCCAAGTGATAAACTTCCTTCATAGTGATGGTCATTGATGGTTTATAGCTTCACCAAAGTTTGCATTTACCAATAATAATGGGTATTTTTGTCATTTATGTATTATCTCTTCAAGGAGTGTCCATTCATTCTACGGAATGTCAAGGTCCCAATCCTCCTTTTGTTTCCAAGCTCACAAAATAGATCTATATTCTTATCATCTCCAATATTCTCCTACATGTGTGTATCCTTTATCATTTAATAAAGTCTCCAGTTGCTTATATCTTTCCTAAGTGATGAGTTTTGGTAATTGTTTCCAAGATTCTTCCTAGAACCTAGATTTTTCACCATTTTTAACCTCCTAAACGTAATTTTATTGGATGAGAGATTTATCCTACTCAACTATATTCCAAATAGAGGAACCTAGGGTTATTTGCTACAATTTGATTTTGGAATTTAGATTTTGACCTAGAAAATACTTCTCACTTCATATTAATATACATGGATCATTTTTCCCTTGCATCCATATCCACTGGAGCTTTACACCCACGATTTTCCTTAGAATTTATGGATATCAGTGTACAAGGGTGTTGAGTGTGGAGCTTGATTATCTTCTTTATTTAGAGGTATCACCACATTGGACCCTAGTTCATAATGTGGCGGAAATGTCGCCCATAAAATATACGCTACAGGGGGGGTCCAGGGGGGGTGGCTGCGACCTTTGGGAGCCCCCCCTTGGCGGGGGGCCATTCATTAGGTGGAGATTTGATGGTAGAAGTTATGTTTAATTTAGGGTTTTTTTTCCCTAGAAGACAACCCCTTGCTATATATGAGGGAATTGTATTGCGTCTATGTAGATCTATATTATGAGAGAGAGGAGATTGAGCGAGAGAGAAGAGGGAATTACAACGTATCTGTTGTAGGTTGTATCTCTTCAGTTTGTTGGATAATATAAAAGGAAGGACTGGTTTTTTCTCTGTGGACGTAGCCCAAATTGGGTGAACCACGTATATCTGTGTCTCTCTTGTTTTATGCGTTTTCTGTGTTTATATTTCTGAAATATTTTATGTGTTCCATTGCTCTGTAATATATAATTTTCTAATAAAGGGCTCCTCGCAACTTGGACAAATATACCTTATCCCATGCCACTAAAGCCCACTTGCGCTCCCTTGTGGCCCCTCCCCAGAGGAAGGAAAGATATAGATTGTAGATTGAATGGAGAACTTTTGTGGGTGTTGCAAGGATCAAGATTGTATAGCTCAGTAGGGCTTGAAGAATGAATTTTAAGAAAAAAATCCTTCCAGTGATATTTAAATCTCTAAAGGTCTAGTTATCCAAGTTTTTAGCAATTTTATCCAACAATTCATACCATTGAATGGTCTTGAAAGAGTTGTCAACTAGAGGTTCCCTGAGGTAGATGACAGATAAGGAAGAGCATTGAAAACATAATATTATTTATAAATGAACTTGAATACTTGTAGAAGAATACCTAAGATTTTGAAGGGTTAATAGATGTTTCAAAGGCATGCATGAAATCGTCCAGAATCTACTTGATGACCTTTTCTTCCTTTATAGAAAGGAGACCCACTAGCATCATATCATATATGAATTGTTGGTGGTTGATGAGGTCTATAGAACCCTTGATACAAATACCTCTAAGTGCACCATGTCGCCTTAATTCTTGTAGTGATTTTCCCAACCCCTCAACTACCATCACAAAGAGAAAAGGCGAAAAGGGGTCCCCCTTCCAAATTCCTCTAGAAAAGTTAAAGATGGTGGAAGGGGAGACATTAAGGATGGCAGAGAAGAAGGTAGAGGTGAAGAGAGAGGATATCCATTTGGTCCAATTTTTAGAGAAGACGGAAGCCCTTGGAATCTAATAGAGATAATTCCACATTAATTTTTCAAAAGCCTTCGAGAAGTCAAGTTTAATAACCATTCTCATTATTTTGTATTTCTTCATGGAACTTATCAACTTGTGTGCAACCACAATGCCATCCAGTATTTGTCTTCCTTCTACATAGTCAGATTTTTCCGTAGAGATGAGTGAATGAAGAAGGGGTTCAAGTCAGTTGGAATAATTTTCGAGATGATCTTGTAGATCACGTTGTAGAGTGTGTTGGTGAAAAAACTATTGGGGTACGAATCTTTTTCAAATTAAGGAAAAAAGGGTAAGAAAGATGGCATTTAAGGAAGAGAGGATAGAGTAGGATTTCTAGGATTCCTCCACCAACTCATGCACTTCATTGCCTATCTAGGACCAATAGGATTGGAAGAAATCTAAGGTGAATCCATCAAGGTTTAGGGATTTTTTCTTCAGAAATCTCATGACTTTCTCTCTAACTTTGGTGAAGGTGATTTCTAGCAGTAAGGCTTCATTTGTTCCTCTAAGCCAAACTTAGGAATGTGAGTTAGTATTTTTCCAATGATTGGAAGGCGATTAGGGAGGGGCTCATGAAGGAGATTGCTGAAGAAACCAATGAGTTCCTTTTCCATATCTTTGTGATCAATTGGTCTCTACCCTATTGATTTATTTAGCGAGAGTATGTGGTTCGATGCTTATGTTGGAAGTAATACTGAGAGGGGGGGGGGGGTGAATCAGTGTTATCAGATCAATAATTTAATTTTCAAAACTGATTTGTATACGCTACTTCAGCTTAGTGAACTAGCGTGTATACGCAACTGTACTTAATGCAACCAACATATATGCAGAGATCTTTAGATTTACCCAAATTATCATGTATTGAACTTTAATCAATATATCATGAATTCATTAGACAGTGCAGTAAAAGAAGAATAAAGCATTACACATAAGCAACACACAAGAACACCAAGATATAAGGTGGAAACCCAATGTGGGTAAAAACCACCTATTGTTGTCGTCTCTGTCTTCTTTTAATAATAAGAAAATTTTGTTTACAATTTTTGTACTAGTGTAGTCTTATACTAGTACACAGGCTTCTACCTGCAGAAGGCTACAACCTTCTCTTGTTCTCCAGCTTCTACTGGAAGGGAGCTACAACCCCCTAGCTCTTGTACTAGCTGATATGTTTACTAGTACGTAGGTGTCGGCCTACAGAAGGCTACAACCTTCTCTTTTCTACCAGGGACCACATTTCATAAATTTTCAGACTGGATCCATCAACAACATCATTCAATCATCAAATATATTTGCTTCAACCAATCTCCTTTTGAACCAAGCACAAACAAATCAATCAATCACTTTGACAACCCATCGATCTGATCATTCATAATGCTATCACCAGAATATAGTAACCAGAACCCAGAACACTGCAACAGAAAACAGAAGAAACTAAAACATATTTTACGAGGTATACGCTACTTCCATGCGCCAAACTTGTGTGTATACGTGTTTTCCTCAAAGCCAACCATCGTATACATCAGCAAAAATTAATTCGTAATTCTGCAGCTATACCAAACTTCAGTTATACCCAGATCATATCATTTACAGAATAATATACGCATCAGTATTCAGATCTAGAATATTCACAAGCAAAAACACATAATGATAGTTCATTTTATGCCTTAAGATCCCGATCCATCATTAGATCTTATCCTCCTTCAACTTCTAAGGTTCCTCCTTGGTTCAGATCCAGCAATGCACCATAACCCAATAACCTGCATACTAGATCTCACACTTCATCAGATATTCAATGCTTGTGTGTCATGGCCTAATGATCTTCTCCTCCTTTTATAGTTTTAGTCCTTTATCAATACCATGGTCCAAAACCACTTAGGACCAATACCTTGGATCAAATACCTAGGTTCAATACCTCAGACCAAATACCATGGATCAAAATACCATGGACCAAATACTTCGGACCAAAACTTAGTTTTCCAAGGTATACGCGCTTTTCTTTCTGTGAAAGTGTGAGTGTATGTTATACGATTCTTTTGTTCTGTTAACCTGCGTGTATACGCGGCTTGATCAATGGTGAACCTGCGTATACCTCTCTTTCTTCATTCTTTGAAGACTGATCTGTAATTCTTTGTTGTTTGCCTGCTATACTCTGATTCCTTGAAGCTGCCCTGCATTGCATTTTGTCACATCTGATATCTTTTTTTGTAGATTCATCTAGTTACCATAAACAAGTGAGTTGTTCTGCTACAAGTGGGTTGCCATCAAGTACAACACATACATCATAATGCCAACAATCTCCCACTTTGGACTTGATGGCAAAAACAACCACACCAAGTCACTCTCCCCCTTTGACATCAAGGGCAAAGGGTCATGATCCCCCTGAGTGCATGCTGAATTCTCTGATATGTTGAAGTGTGTTGATTGAGCTCCCATGATCGAGTCCATGCTCCCCTTAAGCATAAGCAAGGTCCGCAAAAAGGTGTTCTTAAAAAAAAAACGACTCTATAAATCACAAATGACCTTCCTATCACCAAAGACTCATACATACATACATCTCCCAACCAAGTGGGGATATAGCAAATTGGACTCATCTACCCAACCAAGTGGGGATATACCAATTGTTTGTACATGTGAAAACAAAACATTACATCATCCATCCCATGCATAGTGGGGCTACAAATTAGGTCTTTTCATGACCTTTTCATTAAAAGATGTACATGACATATATAACAGGGACCAAATATCTTAAACCAGACCATGATAGTCATCAAGAACTATCATATGATTTGCACCATCAACAGCATCTGTTATTCAACATCCAGACCAGCAACCTGTATATGTCCATCATTAGTTCCCAAACTATTATCAACCATGTTCTCCCCCTGTACCTATTTACTGTCAAATCTGATCAAAGCATCATACATATCAAGTTATCAACAAATTTATGAGAACCAATATATTTCCACATGTTATCAGCAGAGTGAAACCATCATCAAACAGAGCAGATAATTGACAGAACCATAGCAGACCCCTTTTTTCTGAGTCTAGCCCACTGCTTTCCTTCAAACCAACATATACGCGATTGTGCCCACAGAAACCCGCGTATGTACGCGACTACGCTTTATGAAACTCGCGTATAACCACCTTTCTTTGAAGAAAATAGGATTTAACAGCAGGATGATGCAGCAACTACTCCCAGCTTTTGTCTGAGATATTCAAATGTCTCTCTAGGTAGTGGTTTAGTAAATATATCAGTAACTTTTTCTTTAGAGGGAACATACTCCAGTTTGACCTTTTGTTCAAGCACTTGTTCACGTAGAAAATGATATTTGATGGGTATGTGCTTGGTCTTGGAGTGCATGACTGGATTCTTTGAAATACTGATGGCACTTGTATTATCACATAGAATGGAGATGGGTGGAGTACATGTGATCTAAATGTCTTGCAAGGTTTGCATCATCCAAAGTAGTTGTGTGCAGCAAGATGCAGCAGCCACGTATTCTGCTTCAGCTGTAGATAATGCAATTGAACTTTGTTTCTTGCTGAACCAAGACACTAACCTAGAACCCATATAGAATGCACCACCACTAGTTTTTTTTTTCTGTCATCAACACTTCCTGCCCAATCTGCATCTGTATATGCATGAAGTGTAAGATCTGTAACTCTAGGATACCATAAACCAAATTTCTGTGTTCCTTGAAGATATTTGAAAATCATTTTGACTGCCTGAAGGTGTGTTTCCTTAGGATTTGCTTGGAATCTTCCAACTATTCCCATTGCATGCATGATGTCTAGTCGGGTACCTGTTAGATAAAGCAAACTGCCAATCATGGATCTGTAAGTTGGTTGATGTACTACTGCCAATTCATCATTTGAGCTAAGACTACATCCTGTTACCATTGGGGTACATACTGGTTTAGAATCTTCCATGCCGTACTTTTTCAAGATCTGTTTGAGATATTTGGTTTGTGAGAGAAAAATATCATTTTTATTTTGGTGAACTTGTAGACCAAGAAAATAGGTAAGCTCTCCAAGCAAGGACATTTCAAATTCTTGCTGCATTACTGAGGCAAAATTATGACTCATGGATTCTTCATTGCTACCAAAAATGATATCATCAACATACACAACAATTATTAGCAATTTATCAATGTCCATCTTTGTATATAGATTACTATCTGCTGACCCCTTTGAGAAACCCTGTTGGTGGAGATATTTGTCAAGACGGTAATACCATGGTCTTGGAGCCTGTTCAATATAGACTTCTTCTTCTAATCCTCCATTAAGAAAGGCAGATTTTACATCCATTTGGTATACTTTGAATATATGAAAAACTAGAAAGAGCAAGAAACATTCTTATGTCTTCAAGTTTAGCAACTGGTGCAAAGGTTTCTTCAAAATATATACCTTCTTGTTGAGCATATCCTTTACAAACAAGTCTGGCCTTGTTTCTAATAACTTCTCCATTTTCGTTTAGCTTGTTTTTGAATATCCATTTAGTTCCTATGATATTTTTATCATGAGGTCTAGGAACTATTACCCAAGTATTATTCTTTTCAATTTGCTCAAGTTCTTCATTTATGGCCTTGAACCAACATTCATCTTTGCATGCTTCATTTACATTTTGAGGTTCGCTGGAATATAGTAATGCTAGATATCTTGAGGCTTCTGTAATAGATATTCTTGTCTGCACACCTACCCCCTTTTTCTCCTAAAATTTGATTTTCTGGATGATTTTTCTGAACATACCTGGAAGGAGTCTTTTCTTCTACCATTATCTCTTCTTCTGGTGCTTCATTGGTTTCTTCTTCAGAATCAGTTTGATTTGATGTGGGAAAATGATCCTCATCTTTTTCATTGTCATAATCTTCGGTTTTTATCTGTTTTGGATTTTTTCATGCTTCATCAACTACAAAATCAATACTTTCAATAATTTTCTGAAGTCTTTTATTATAACATTTATATCCTTTACTTCGGGAAGAGTAGCCAAGAAGAATACCGTCATCTGCTCTGGATTCAAACTTACCAAGTTTTTCATCAGTCCTTTTGATGTAACATTTTCTTCTAAAAACTTTGAAGTATTTTACAGTAGCAGTTTTACCATACCAAAGTTCATGTGGAGTTTGAGTGTTGTTTACCCGAACATTTTCTTGGTTGAGAATAGTGACGGCAGCAAATGCAACTTCACCCCAGAAGGTTGCAGGAGTTCTAGATTCATCTAGCATAGCATGAGCCATTTGTTGAACAATTCTGTTCATCCTTTCTACCACTCCATTTTGCTGAGGAGTCCTCGCGGTGGAGAACTGCCTTTTTATTCCATGTTGTTCACGGAAGTCAAAGAATTCATCTGAGGTAAATTCCCCTCCTCGATCAGACCTGAGGCATTTGATTTTGCGATTTGATTCATTTTCAACCAAAGCTTTGAAGGCTTTGAACTTTTCAAATGCTTCATCTTTATGCTTTAGAAGACCTATCCAAAACATTTTGGAAAATTCATCAATGAACAATATAAAGTATTCTTCTCCATGAGGTGACTTTTTCCTTGATGGTCCACATAAATCAGTATGAACAAGTTCAAGAGGCTTACTAGCTGATCCTTCCTTTTCGATGAATTGAGATATGGTTTGCTTACCGAATTGACATGATTTGCATATAGTATTTTTAGGAATGTTGATATCTAGAAGATCTCGAATAGCCTAGAATCTGCATGCTTTTCTTATTTGAGAAAAGCTTAGATGTCCCAATCTTCTGTGCCATAGCCAGTTTTCATCATTTTTGCTTAGATAGCACTGTTGTTGTCCTCCCTTGAGTATGTATAGGTTGTTTGGAGTTCTTGTACCTTTAATCATGGTTTCTCCTGTATCAAGCTCATGAACAACACATCCATTTGATCGAAACACTACTTCATTTCCTTGATCACACATTTGACTCACACTCAACAGGTTATGCTTTAAGCCATCAACGTACATAACATTTCCAGCTTTAACTTTTTCTTTGAAGAAAACAGAGCCTTTACCTTTTATGACAGCAGGAGTGTCGTTTCCAAATGAAACACTCTTTTCCTTTTCTAAGGCATTATATGAGTGTAGTTTTTCTTTGTCACATATCATGTGTTTTGAGCATCCACTGCCGATGTACCACTGGTTTTCTTGTCTTTCTGCATACAAGGCTATACCACATCTTTCTGTTTGTGGTTCTTTCTTTCTCCATATTTTGGGATTTAATGGAGTTTGCTCCTTTTGAGATATTTTCTGAAATTTGCTCCTGCATTTAGATTCTTCATGGCCAAAGTTGTTACAGATTGAGCATTCTATTTCATTTTCAAGCAGAGAAAAGCTATTATAGGAACTTTTCTTGATCCCTGTCACATTCCTTTGATTTCGTGCTTCTCTAATGATGATGGTTTTGTAAGCAACACATTGAGCAGCTTTGTGTCCAAAATTATGACATGAGAAACATTGACCATTAAAGAAGTTCCTGCGATTATCAAATCTACTGACCTAGTGATTGTAGTTTCTATTGATATTCATCTTTGAAGCAAATTGAGTACAATTTACCTGAGGTTGGTTGTGGCTTCTGTTCATCCTTGAAGTAAATTGAGCCTGGTTTACCTAGTGATCTGCTTTATGCCTTTGCTAACGATTGTCAAACTGTTCACTGCTCTTTGTTGCATCAAGATAGCTTTTAGTGGAGGTTGACGGCTTCTATGATTGAGATGCTTCTTCAGTATATCCAAGACCTGTCTTTATCAGAGGAGAACATTGCACTTTGATAATTTCATTTAAGGTTTATGATCCTTTAGAAAATCTAAGATTGAGAGCTTTTGTTTTCTCAAGATCCTTTCTTAGACCCACGATTTCACATTCTAGTTTTTCATTGTGTTTTTCTCTTTTAGAAAGTTGGTATGTCAAGGTATCTATAATCATATTCTTTTCTTCTAAACAGATTTTAAGTTTAGAGATTTCTTCATAAAGGTCATCTTCATCTAAAGCATCCAAAAAATAATCCTCTTCATAAGCCATCAGAAGTCTATAGTCATTACTATTTTCATCTTCATCACTATTTGATAAACCATCGCTATCTTCATGAATATAGTAGCTCTTTTTACTTACACTTTGTTTTCTATTCCATTTTGCAGATTCCTTCCCTTTATCATATTTATCCTTTTGAGGACATTTGGCAGCATAATGACCGACTCTACCACAGGCAAAACATTTGAAAGGCATTTTACCTTTGAATCTTCTGGAAACCCATTGAAGGTTCTTAACAAAGTTTGCTTCTTATTCTTCTTTTGAAATATGTCCTGATTCATTGAGTTCTTCTTTTCCTTTTGTTGAAGCTTTAAATGTGGCTTCTCTCATATCTGATGGACCCCCTTTTCTCATCTCAAAGGCAGTTAAGATTCTGTGAAGCTGTGTCACAGTAATAGTCTGTAGATCCTGCTTTTCTTCTATGGCAAATACTTTTGATTCAAATTTAACAAACAAGGATCTTAAAACTTTTTCAACTAAGGTAACTTCCTTTATCTCTTCACCTAGATTCTTCATGCAATTAATAACCTCATCTATACGTAATAAGTAACTAGCTATACTTTCATCATTGTGCATCTTAAGAGTTTCATATTGAATTCTGAGAGTTTACAGTTTAGCACGTTTTACCTGAGAGTCTCCTTCGTAGCTTAGAATGATTTTGTCCCATATTTCTTTCGCTGATTTGAGCTGCATAACTTTGACAAACTCTAATTGTGATAGATTTCCCAATAATGTATTGACAGCCTTGGCATTGGTTTCATATTGCTTTTTACCTGGCGTATCTGTAGGAATTACTGATGGAAATTTATATCCTCCTTCCACGATTTCCCAGACATTTGTTCCAAGTGATTGAAGATAGGTTGTGGTTCTTACCTTCCAATAAACAAAGTTGCTCCCATCAAAGATTGGCGGTTTGATGGATCCGCAGCTTTCTTGATTACTCATGATGATGGATCTTCCTTCAAACGATCAAGATTCTTCTAAAGGACCTGCTATGATACCAATTGTTGGAAGTAATATTGAGAGGGGGGGTGAATCAATATTATTAGATCAATAATTTAATTTTCAAAACTGATTTGTATACACTACTTCAGCTCAGTGAACTAGCATGCATACGCAACTGTACTTAATGCAACCAGCGTATATGCAGAGATCTTTAGATTTACCCAAATTATCATGTATTGAACTTTAATCAGTATATCAGGAATTCATTAGAAAATGCAGTAAAAGAAGAATAAAGCATCACACATAAGCAACACACAAGAACACCAAGATATAAGGTGGAAACCCAATGTGGGTAAAAACCACATGATGTTGTCGTCTCTGACTTCTTTTAATAATACGAAAATTATGTTTACAATTTTTGTACTGGTGCAGTCTTATACCAGTACACAGGCTTCTACCTGCAGAAGGCTAAAAACTTCTCTCATTCTCCAACTTCTACTGGAAGGGAGCTACAACCCCCTAGCTCTTGTACTAGCTGATATGTTTACTAGTACATAGGTGCTGACCTACAGAAGGCTACAACCTTCTCTTTTCTACCAAGGACCACGTTTCATAAATTTTCAGACTGGATCCATCAACAACATCATTCAATCATCAAATATATCTGCATCAACCAATCTCCTTTTGAACCAACCACAACCAAATAAATCAATCACTTTGACAACCCATCAATCTGATCATTCAGAATGCTGTCACCGGAATACAGTAACCAGAACCCAAGCTAGAACCCAAAACACTGCAATAGCAAACAGAAGCAACTAAAACATATTTTATAAGGTATGCGCTACTTCCATGCGCCAAACCTGCGTGTATACGCGTTTTCCTCAAAGCCAACCATCGTATACATCTACAAAAATTAATTCATAATTCTGCAGCTATACCAGACTTCAGTTATGCCCAGATCATATCATTTACAGAATAATATATGCGTCAGTATTCAGATGTAGAATATTCATGAGAAAAAACACATAATGATAGTTAATTTTATGCCTTAAGATCCTGTTCCATCATTAGATCTTATCCTCCTTCAACCGCTAAGGTTCCTCCTTGGTTCAAATCCAACAATGCACCATAACCCAATAACCTGCATTCTAGATCTCACACTTCATCAAATATTCAATGCTTGTGTGTCATGGCCTAATGATCTTCTCCTCCTTTTATAGTTTTAGGCCTTTCTCAATACCATGTTCCAAAACCACTTAGGACCAATACCTTGGATCAAATACCTAAGGTCAATACCTCGGACCAAATACCATGGATCAAAATACCATGGACCAAATACTTCAAAGCAAAGCTTAGTTTTCCAAGGTATATGCACTTTTCTTTCTGTGAAAGTGCGTGTGTACGTTATACGCTTCTTTTGTTTTGTTAACCTGCGTGTATACGCGACTTGGCCAATGGTGAACCTGATACCTCTCTTTCTTCATTCTGTGAAGACTGATCTGTAATTCTTTACTATTTTCCTGCTATACTCTGATTCCTTGAAGTTGCCCTGCATTGCATTCTGTCACATCTGATATCTTCTTTTGTAGATTCATCTAGTTACCATAAACAAGTGAAGTGTTCTGCTACAAGTGGGTTGCCATCAATTACAAGACATACATCATAATGCCAACAACTTATGTTTTAACATTTACTTGGGGAAGAAGCTAATATTTTTCTCTCCTTCCCAAAGCCAATTGATCCTCGAATTTTGCTTCCAAAGGATCTCTTCTTACTTCCTTCTTTCTTCCAATTGAGTTAGGATTTCTCCTTGTTGAGCTAAGACTTTAGTACAACCTTCAAGGATGATTTTTTGTGGAATCATTTCCATTTTTCTTCTAACTTAGATTTTTCCTAAAGGATGTTGTCGAAATCCTTCCTGTTCCACTTTTTGGTTTGTACTTTGAGAATTTTGAGTTTCTGCTGGAAATTGTACATTGGGGATGACCTTGGATTTTCAATGTCCTACCAGCGGAGATTTTCTTTGTCCATGAAATTGGGGTCCAAAAGCCAAAACCTTATGAAGAAAAAAGGACCATTATTGGGGGAAGATTTGACATTGATTTTGAGCTAGATGAGCCAGTGATTCAATCCAATGCAAGGCAAGATTGAAGATTCTAAGAAAATATATTTTTAAGATGGTTTTCAGCAATAATCACATCGAAATTCATTTGTCGACGCGTTTCAAACCAACAATTTTGGTTCATCATTTATGAGACTAGAGATCTATCTAATATACTAGCTACCTAGTACTCACATCCCTTTTGGTTGTTCCATTTGTAGATATCATTTATTGTTGGGATGTTAGTGGTTTGCATTTCTTTTATTGTGTCCTTTAAGAGGTGTAAGTTGGTTTCCAACCATCATATACCCTCATTTTTATTTTATGGAGGTAGTAATATTGAATTCCCCACTTATGATGCATAGGTCATCCTGATAAAGGCATATTAGCTAAGAAGGCTTATTAATAAATAAGGCTTTTTTTCTACTAGATGAGGGCCATAGACTCCGATCAATCTTATTGTTTCCTTAAATCCCAAGGGCGAGAAGTGTCCTATAAGAATTCTTGGGGCTGCTAGCCAGTTCAAGAAGTTTATCTCCTATGGATTCCACTAGATAGTTAATCCTTCCACATGGCCTATGGCATTAAGTGCAATAGCTAAGATTCCTTTCCAACATTTGGGAGCCAGTTTGACCATTACATCACTTGAGCATTTTGTTTCTTGAAGAACAAATTTACTATGGTTTTCCTTTTTAATATCATCTAGGAGGATCATTTTCTTTTTGCATCAATTAAGGCCTCTTATATTCCATGATATAATCTTCATTGGGAGAGTGGAGGGAGGGAGAGAATACATCTGTAATTAGATGAACCTTGTTGGAATTGGCTAAAAACTCACCTACCCTTTGGATCGAATCTTTCTGAGTTTTCCTTTCTCATTTTTTCTCCTCCTTTTTATACTTGGAGGACTCCTTGAATTGATGTGGTCGGACTTTGAGTGCCAATTATTTCATTGAGACCCCAAAATCATCTATTGAATTCTTCAATTTCAAGTAAGATTGGTGCAATAGTTTCATTTGGGGGCCAAGAACAAATTTCGGATCATGTCGTTTGGGCTCCTCTATCATTTTTGATATCATTATTTCATCAATGTCCATATCCACTAGTATTTCTTGGGTTACACATGGATGGGATTACTCGTTTTTTTCTTTTTGTGTTGGTTGTGTGTAGCGCATTTCAACTTCCTTTTCTGTAACATTTTTATTAGGATATTTTTTGGTCATACACTTCCTAGCTGAGTTATCTTGCTTTGGAAACATATGTTCCTCTGTGATTCTCAGTTGATCTTAAATTTTTGCATCCATATTTTTCATTGTTTCCAATGTGCCAAAAATATTACTAGATTGAAGGGCATTCCCTGAATTGGGTGCAGGGGGTCCCCTAGATTGGATGCAGGGGGTTTATGATTCCATCTTTAATTAACTAGGTGATGAAAACCCTCTGAGTCCACAACTAGGGATTGAGAAGCTTATGAGGGAGGGTGAAGAAGAAGGAAATCCTTGAATATATGTACATGTTCATGACAGCGTCAGCAGTGAGATGGCACATGCTCATAATCTATTGGTTGCACTATTTCTTCATCTTCAAAGGCTATCTTGATGGATTCTGGCAAGGGCTTAGATATGTTCATATATATGTAGATGCTTGTGTATGTATCTCTTGGTTTTGGTCACCTTTGATATTTTGATGAAGGATCCAATCATTTTTTTTATATCTTCCAAGATTCACTCCTTCCAATACTGAATGGATGGGACATATAGTCAAATCCATACTGACACAACTAAAATTTTCTCCTTGTTCATATTATACCTTAGTGTCCAAAACAAAATAAAAAGGCTTGCATTGTTGAGAAAATACAAGTCATTTTCAAAAACCCTATTTGAATCTTCTAGATTTGTAAACACTACAACGAAGAAACCCTTCGCTCCCAGCTAGAGCTTAATATACCCCTTCGTCTGCCATTTGTTTTTTATCCATGAGATTAGATATTTTTCTATTCGCTAGAACCCCACAAACTTGCATATTAAATCATTATCTTACATGTATTGGATATAGTCTATGATTTTCTTAGATCGAACCATGTATTTGGGATTATGAACCACCTTTGGGAGGCTTCGAGTTTGACCTTTGTTTTTCCATATCGCTCCAAGAATTGGTGTATTTACTTGTTAGGATTGAGTGCAGCCTCTGGGAGCTACTGGATGAGGTGTTGTGTTAGGGTTGTGGTTAATACCATTATTGGAATCTCTCAAAGCAATGTTGAAGTAGGAGCCCTCCCCCCCATTAGAGGTTAAAGCCATGGATCAAATAGAGCTTGTGTGAAATACTACATATCTTGCGGAAAAGGAATGGTCGAATTGCTTACTATGGCAATTTGGTTAGTTGTTGCAGTATAGGCAAACTCTAGTTGTAGAGTTCACAGAGCTCTCTACTCTGTAGATATTTTTAAGAATGATAAATTTAAATTGTTTTATCTATATTTAATTGTGTATTATAATAATAATTAATTATATTAAAAATATTTTTATATTTAATGGTTTAAAATTTTAAAAATTATAATTAAACTACAATTTTTTAATAGGGAATAATTAAATTTAATAATATTCTCGAAGAATTTTAATAATTCTTATATTAATGTGAGTTAACATTTAAATTTAAAATATAATCATAATATTAAAAAAAATATTTGTAACTGAAAAATTTATTATAATTTTGAAATCACACTCACACCATTGAATGTTTGAGATGATGAAATTAATAAACCGATAATATTAATGTCCATATGTAGTTTAAAAATTATTCATGTCCATTTTGATCTCAAATTTATTTATCTTCAAGAATGAATCAATTCATTAAAGTGTAAAGTTAGTGTAAAAATTGATGAATGGTTAGAGCATAGAGAGATTGATATTTTTTGGTGCTTCATAGGTATGTGGTAAGAGATTAGTTGGTTCCAATCATAGGTGGTTACAACGAAATAATATTTTTAATAAAAAAATTCCCTCAAATCATTGAATAATATAATTATCTATGTTGGAGACTAAACTTCTAGAAAAATTGCAATATGTCTGCACAAAATTTTCCAGAAATTTTGTTTCCAAATGAGTTCAAATTGTTAAAATATACATTCTAAAATTATTTATCTAGTTACAAAAAGAATAGATATATTTTTAAGAAACAATGGATAAAGTAAAGAAACAATTTGTATTATAATATTTTTCTATAAAACACATCTCATAACTAAATATATATTTGGCATGTGTCATCTCCTCTCGTAAGCCAATCAAATGTAATGCCTTTAAAATAGTCATGTCTCTCATTGGCATATTTAACAACTATAATTGAGTAGTAATTTTTGGTACCACAGACTCCAATAAATATTTCATGGTTCTATATCTATATTTTTGGTTCATTATTTTGTCATAGTTTTCTATCCCATGCTTTGGACTCTATGTTATGACTAATTTTTTCTTTGCAAACTATGTTTACAATCTTGTTTTATTTGTTTTTCAATTTGCTCATGCGATCTTTTTTTTTGGGTCATAACATGTTCATTGTGTCCTTCTTTGCTCTTTAATTTAAAGATTATAAGGAAACATGAATATGATATGTTTTTTTTTTTCCTCAGAGGTATACGCTATAAAATATTTAAAAAATGACTTAATTTAATGCATCATCTGAACAAAAATTCTCTCATTACAAAAATCAATGCATTTGAAGAAAAGTATTAATAGATATATTTTGAAGTTAAAGTAACATAATAAATAATATAAGCAATATTAGAAAGCTCATGAGAGCTTTGGGTGTTTCGAAAAAACACTAGCCTACATTGTTGTCGACTTCCCCACCACCCACACCATCTCTACAATTCCTTTCGCCATGGTCGACACTATAGGAGGGAACAAATATCTATCTTATGGAAAATTTATTGCAGGGGACCATCAGCCCAATGAATCAGCTAATCCTCACCCTGATGAGGCTAAAACAAATATAGGCTTAGATCAACAACAATGATCCTCAAGGAAGACTTCATCCAACCGAAGACCTCTATGAAGTTGCCTTCCAAAAGAAACCATAGATCCAAATTCTGAGGCATGTTTCAATAAAATTGGGGAGTATATTAAATACATGAGATATCATGCTTTAATCAAAAAAATCTTGGGAATTTAGCCCTCGAAAAAATCCTTCACCTACTGGATTCAACACAAGTGGAAGCCAAGGGGACATATCAAATTGGTGTTGGGGGAAAAGGTTTTTTCACCATTATCTTTGCCAATGTGGAATACTGCATGAGTTTTTTTGAAAATGGTCCATACTTCTTCAACTCTGTAGAATTATATATTAGGTTTTGGATGGAGATATTTGTTCCAGACAAAGATTATTTTATGGCAGACCCAATTTGGATCTACATGTATTCCTTTCCCAAAGAATTTTGGGATCAAGAAATATTATAGGTATTGGTCATTTTTTCAAAGTCTTGAAAACCACTAAATAAGAAAGATGCATATCTTATGCTTGTATGTGTGTATATTTGAATACATTAGAGCCCCTTGCTGAGGTGATTGATATCTATTATCAAGAAAAAATTTGGAAGAAAACCTTCGACTATGAACACATTTTGTTCCACTATGTAGATGTCATGAATATGGTCATCTCTATAGAAATTTCCCCATGTTGGTTCTTGAGATCACTTTGTATCAAGGCCAAGTTTCATGTCGAGATGGTTTCTCTAAATTTATTAATTGTTAGCATGGAACCAAGCCTTCACTCTGATAGACACACTCTAGTGAAACCCTTGTTCCTAGCAATGGATTTGAAACACTTGTAAATCTTGAATTCCCATCCCCTCCTCAAAACCCCTCCCCCTAGAGATATACATGCTTAATACCAACAACCCCAAAGAATCCTTCAAGGTTCCTCCTAGTACCTCCTCACAACCCCTAAATATGGATCATCGAGAACCCTTAATGAAATATTCCAAGTGGGTACATATGATCCAGGTGGATATTGGTGGCCACCTGCCAAGTCCACCTGGACCCCCACCATTGTCTTTCTCAGCATTTTCAGTTTCCTTAATTGTAGCACAACTTACTATTTTTAGCAGTTTTTCGGGTCCTGAACTTCCGGAGCCGTTTTGAGGCCCTAAACGACGTTTTTTGGGGAATCCGGGGGAAACATTGGGTCCATGGGATGGACCCAATGTTGCCCGTTCCAACAATGATAGTGCTCGGATAGATCTTTCTAATGAGCTATTGTACGTGTCAAACGGATATCATATGCCAAAGTTACGACCCTGGGAAGTTGATGTACCAATTTACCCCAAACGGGGCCCACAGTTTGGCGTTTCATCTCCTAGGGTTAGGTTTTGGAATGTTAAAGGTTTTCCATTGTTTCTCAACAATAAATAGGCCTTCGAGCCTCATTGTAACACAGTTCAGAGGCATGTAGCCATCACATCTCTTCTCAGAGATAAGCTACCATCGCCCTAGCTGGTTTATTTCCATTTCTGGTTGTAAGCATATTTCAGTATTTTCCATTAATGAAATGAAGTATTATTTCCGCTGCATCGTTGTGTATATGGTTATCTCTGTAATTTGTTGCGTTCCTGTTTAAATCTGGATCAGTGGTATCAGAGCGGTCTGCTTTTTCTCTGTTTTTCTTTGCATGTCCCCAACAAGGTCGGGATATAAGGAGTTAGGGCTTGAACTGGTTGAACCTTTGCAAGACCAACCTCGCAAATCCCGACGGCCTCCCATGGCGGACGAGAAGAAAGACGAGGGGGCAGGAGATCCCATCAAAATCTTGCTCGAAGAAGCCCTCGAGCGACAACGGAACGCGATGATGGACAGCTTTGCCCAGATCCTTCAGCGGCTACCCAGAAGCAACGCATCGGCTTCCAGCAGCTACTCTGGAAACGCCACACCCTTTAAGGTACAAGTTAATTTTGAAATCCCCATATTCGAGGGTCAGATAGACGCAGATACCGTAGATAAATGGTTAAATCTGCTAGAGGGTTATTTTTCTGTTCATGAATTTTCGAGTCGGGAAAAGATTGTTTTTGCTCTTCTCAAAGCATCCCCCCACGTCAAGGACTGGTGGGAAACCTACTGCGAGCAGAAGGATGAAAGTACTGGCTCACTATTTTCAGTCGCACCCACCTGGGATTCGTTCCGGGATGCCATCAAGGAGCAGTACTACCCTGTCGGAAGCTATGAGGATGAATACATAAAGTGGACCACGCTGCGGCAGGGAAGGGACCAAGACGTGCCGGAGTTCACCAATCTTTTCCATACCCTTCGCACAAAGTTGGGTATCAAGGATTCAGAGCAACATTTGATACTCAAATACCGTGGCTGCCTGCACAAGTACATCCAGGAAGAAATACAATTCCTAAACATCCCCTCGCTCGGCCCAACATACCGATATGCCGTCAAGGTCGAGCAGAAGTTTAAACAAAAGAAGCGAGACTTTGGATCTGCGAATCCAAAGGGGAAAGTTGCCCCTAAACCACAGAACAAAGGACAAAGCCAAGGCGGGACAGCCCAAGACAACCAGCCGAAGCTGCAAGCAAAGAACATCGCCGCGAAGCCGAGAAAGGACACTGGAAAATGGTGCGAGTTCCATAAGAGCTCCACTCACAACACAAGTGAGTGTCGGGCCAAGCAGTCACTGGTGGCTGAGCTAAAGGTTTCAGAATCAGATGCATGTTCTGACTCTGAGTCAGAACCCGATAAGGGGTATGAAAAAGGGAAGCAGATCATTGATGCGGATCCCAGCGCCACTGTTGCTACCGCAAAGATCCAGAAAAATGAACCCGAAGATCCAGAGGAGGAGGAGCGTCTCTTCCACTCCCAGTTTTGGGTAAAGGGCTCCCCGATACAGTTCATTGTTGATAGAGGGAGTCAAAAGAACCTCATTTCGGCAGAGGTCGTGAAGCGGTTGGGCTTACCGACCACAGCACATCCACAACCATACACCATTGGGTGGCTTCACCAAGGACGAGATCTTCGCATGAGCCAGCAGTGTCGCCTTCCATACAACATCAAGCCCTTCACGGATGAGATATTGTGTGACATTGATCCCCTTGAAGTTTGTGATGTATTACTAGGACAACCATACTTGTGGAAGCGACATGCTGTGTATGAATCAAGGCCCCGTGCTGTTATTATTACATTGGGAAATAAGTTGTTCAGGATACCAGAGGTAGCACCACCTGCCGCCATCTCTTTGATTACTGCAAAACAATGCAGTAAGATCATTTCCAAAACCAGGAAATTTGTTTTCCTGATGATACGCCCTCAAGGAAAGAAGAAGACAGTGGCCGCGGCCTCCAAACGGGGTCCCTCTGCACGACAACTACAGATGGACAAGATTGTGGAGGAGTACGAGGACATCTTCACCTCCCCGGCAGGGGTTCCTCTGCACTGTCAAGTCAAGCATTCCATTGATCTGACCCCAGGTGCGCCGCTACCCAATGGACCAATTTATCGGCGCTCCGTTCTGGAGAACGATGAAATCAAGAGGCATATTCAGGAGCTCCTGCAGAAAGGTCACATCCGTCCGAGTTCATCGCCCTGTGGGAATCCGATTGTGTTGGTACAGAAGAAGGATGGGACGTGGAGACTCTGTATTGACTATCGGGCGCTGAACAAGATCACTGTCCGTAATAGGTACCCGATCCCGCGGATTGATGACCTCCTAGACCAACTAAAGGGGCGAAATATTTCAGCAAGATCGATCTGAAGTCAGGATATCACCAGGTACCAATCGAACCCTCTGATGTGTGGAAGACTGCCTTCAAATCCAGGGAGGGCCTCTTCAAATGGTTGGTCATGCCTTTCGGATTGACGAATGCTCCTGA
Source organism: Pinus tabuliformis (assembly GCA_031772625.1). Lineage (NCBI taxonomy): Eukaryota > Viridiplantae > Streptophyta > Pinopsida > Pinales > Pinaceae > Pinus > Pinus tabuliformis. The sequence goes on from CM062807.1 coordinate 307,504,741, forward strand.
AACCTTTATGAGGCTAATGGATGACATCTTGCGGCCATTCACCAACTCCTTTGTAGTAGTATACTTGGATGACATTCTGATCTTCAGCCAGAGTTGGGAAGAGCACCTCCACCACATCCGACAGGTTCTCCAAACACTGCGTCAACACAAGCTATGTGCCAATTTGGAGAAATGCACTTTTGGCATGACCCAGGTCCAGTATCTGGGATACATCATTGATGAACAGGGGGTGCATGTCGAACCAGCCAAGATCCAAGTCATTCGGGATTGGCCCTCTCCAACCACTCTAACAGAGCTCCGCAGCTTTCTAGGTCTTGCCAACTTCTACCGCAGGTTTGTGTTGGGGTTTTCTCATATTTCTTGGCCCTTGAGTCAAGTCACCAAGGGTGGGGCGAAAGAAAAATTCTTTTGGTCTGAATCTCAACAGAAGGCATTCAGGGAGTTGAAGGATCGCCTCTGCACGGCACCAGTGCTCGCGTTACCAGATTTACAACAACCATTTGAGGTCGAGACAGATGCCTCTGACTATGCTATTGGGGCAGTCCTTACTCAACATGGACATCCAGTGGCATATCACAGTGAAACACTTTCAGACACAATCCGGAAGTACCCCACTTATGATAAAGAGATGTATTCCATTGTACAGGCCTGCCAACAATGGAAGCATTACATTTTGGGGAAGGAAACGGTCATCCACACAGACCACCGACCTCTGCAGTTCATACAAACCCAAGGGAAATTGCAGAATGATCGCCATCAGAAGTGGTCTACATAACTGCAACAGTTTCACTTGAATATCAAGTATAAAAAGGGCAGCACCAATAATGTTGCAGATTGCCTCAGTCGACCACCGATCATGGCGCTAACCACCATGCTCAACTCTTGTGGGCACAAGACTTCTGATTGGCCACTTCTCTACAAAAGCGACCCAGAATTCGGCCACACATACAAGACACTCTTGGAGGGTCGGCATGTTGCAGATTTTCACCTCCAAGATGCCCTATTATGCCACCTCGGTCACCTTTGTGTTCCTTCAAGCGAGTGTGCCAATATGATTTGGGAAGCACACTACAGTCGGGCTGCTGGGCATTTCGGGGTCGAGAAAACAGTGGCAGTACTGCAAAATTATTTCTATTAGCCGAATCTTCGACAGGATGTTGGGAAGTACATCCGATCATGTACTGCCTGTGCCATTGCCAAACCGACCATTAAGAAGCACGGCCTCTATACCCCGTTGCCTACCCCTAGTCGACCTTGGGAATCCATCTCCATGGATTACATGTCAGGCCTTCCTTCCACTAAACATGGAAATGACTGTGTTTTTGTGGTCGTCGACAGGTTCTCGAAGATGGCCATTATGATGGCCTGCAAGAAGAATATCACAGCAGAAGCCACTGCTAAACTCTTCTTTGAACGAGTGTGGGTGCACTTTGGGATCCCACAGTCTATCATCTCAGATCGGGACAGTTGGTTTCTCAGCACATTTTGGTCCAGTCTCTGGTCAATGCTGGACACCAAACTCACGAAGTCCACAGCCTTCCATCCTCAAACTGATGGCCAGACAGAGGTTGTCAATAGAATGATTGTGCACATTCTGCGCATGTATAACTCAAAGCATCCACGCACATGGGACGAGAGCCTCCCCTATGTTCAACACAGCTACAACCGAGCTCTTCACAGCTCCACTGGCCATAGCCCTTTTCAGGTGGGTTTGGGATTCCAGCCACTATGCCCCATTGATGTGGCCATGCCACTTGCAGCTACTCACATGAATTCAGCTCATGTCCAGTCCGAAACAGATAAGGCCACCAGCTTCATTGAGCGCATCCAACATATTCGCCAGCAGGTCCATGACATTCTTGAGAAATCCAATGCCAAGTACAAGCAGCGACATGATCAACATCGGGTGCCACACAAGTTTCAGGTGGGCGACAAAGTCTGGTTGCATTTGCAGAAGGAACGCCTTACTGGAGCCTATCGGAAATTGAGACCACTCCGATATGGTCCTTACACCATTACTAAGTCCATTGGAGACAATGCATTTGAGCTCAGCATTCCCCCATTCCTTGGCCTGCACCCAGTGTTCAATGTGGACCGCCTTCGGCCATACTTTCCACCATTGCTAGACACATCCGACATTGCAGAACAGCTCAAACCCACAGAATTAAATCCAGATTGCATGGAACAAGCTGCAACTGATCGGATCATGGACACACAGATCAAGAACACTCGCCAATAGAATATCCAACTGTATCGAGTTGTCAAAGCAGGCCAACTCCTTCAGCAGGGCAAGTGGCTCACCAGGGAACAAGTTCAGCAGAAGTTTCCTCATCTCATGGAGGAGCTCAACGCAATGGGGACCATTGCTTCCTAAGGGGGGAGGAATGATCCAGGTGGATATTGGTGGCCACCTGCCAAGTCCACCTGGATCCCCACCATTGTCTTTCTCAGCATTTTCAGTTTCCTTAATTGTAGCACAACTTACTATTTTTAGCAGTTTTTCGGGTCCTGAACTTCTGGAGCCGTTTTGAGGCCCTAAACGACGTTTTTTGGGGAATTCGAAGGCAACATGGGTCCATGAATGGACCAATGTTGCCCGTTCCAACAATGATAGTGCTCGGATAGATCTTTCTAATGAGCTATTGTACGCGTCAAACAGAGATCATATGCCAAAGTTACGACCCTAGGAAGTTGATGTACCAATTTACCCCAAACGGGGTCCACAGTTTGGCGTTTCATCTCCTAGGGTTAGGTTTTGGAATGTTAAAGGTTTTCCATTGTTTCTCAACAATAAATAGGCCTTCAAGCCTCATTATAACACAGTTCAGAGGCATGTAGCCATCACATCTCTTCTCAGAGATAAGCTACCATCGCCCTAGCTGGTTTATTTCCATTTCTGGTTGTAAGCATATTTCAGTATTTTCCATTAATGAAATGAAGTATTATTTATGTTGCATCTTTGTGTATATGGTTATCTCTATAATTTGTTGCATTCCTGTTTAAATCTGGATCAACATAATAATGAGGACACCAAAGAAATAGATTCAGGGTACATAATATTATCAACCTCCCAAGAATTGCTAAGGCATGGAAATATCAAGACCCAATCTCTCTCGCAGAGCATCGAGTCAAAATAAAAAGCAAATCTGATCTCAAATCAAGGCAAAAAGTCCAAAAAGCGTCAATAGGAAAAACCAATAACAATCGTTTAGGGAATCATTTCCAACCTATGAAGGTGACTACAAATAAACACAAGGATTAGAAGAAAAAAGGCCATAAGAGCAATCAACAAATTCTGATAGGAGTGATATTCTTGTCAACTAAGGCAGAATAAAATTGATAGTGGAGGTTTATCCCTCCACCATATCATCCCCCCAAATAAAGATAATATCCTAGAATATTAGAGGCCTCAATTGCAAGGGAAAGTTAAGGATTATCAAAGAGAAGTGGTTCATGGAACATCTAACCTTCTTGATGATTTATGAAACTAAAACTTGTAAATTTGTATGCAATTTTATAGACAAATAGGGTTGAGGATTCCAATCGGCATCTCTTGAAACCCAAGGTCAAAATAGAGGTCTCACTATCATCTAGAACTCTCAAGAGGTATCCATCCTTAACATATTTTCTTCTTTTGAAATTCTCACTAAACAATTTCAGCTGATAGCAATATCATAAACATGTTTTATTTCATACGTTTATGACCCTTCATTGTGTAGAGAAAAATTGTATTTTCTTAACTCCATCAATCAACTTAGTCTTCTCATCTCCTCGACTAGATTTTGTGGGGGGGTGCAATTTGATAACAAAAAATTAGAAGGAAAAAGGGTTGTGGAAGAAAACTAGAATTTGAATCTAGATTCTTCCAATATCTTAGAGTGGAGGATTCTGTGAGGTGAGCAGTCTTGTTCTAGCATTTCTATATTACTCACATTGAAATTTTTATGGTCGACATTTCGAGCCATCAGGTGTGGCTCATCCTCAGGACAGAGATATGAAAAAAGATCCAATGTTCAAAGATAAATATGTGAGATATGGGTTCTTCTCTTTTGGTTGACCTCAACACCATTAATGGCACATATACTTAGAACAATCACATAGGTGGATCGTAACATATAGTTTCAACCCCATTTTTGATCTGTATGTATTCCTTATGGGCTCAAGAAATATCAGCACGCATCATAAATGTTCTGGTTCATTTTGTAAAAGTCTTAGAATCCACTAAATAAGGAAGATACATATCTTATGATCATATATGTGTATATATGAATATCTCATAGCCCTTTTGTAAGTCGATTAATATTTTGTATTGAGGAAAACTCTGGAAGAAAACCTTGGACTATGAACACATTATTGTCCATTGTTGTAGATGTCACTAATATGTGCATCTCTATATAAATATCCCGATGTTGGTTCCTGAGACCACTCCATATCAACGCGAAGTGGTAGGTCAGAAAGGATTAACTAGACTAATTAATCATTATCATGGACCCAAGCCTCCACTCCCACAGACACCCTCTAACAAAATCCATGTTACTAGCAACAACTTTGAACCACTTGCAAATATTGAATACCCCGACTCTCCTCCAAAACCCTCCCCCTAGAGATAGACATGTATGATACTAACAACCCCAAAGAATCCTCTAAGGTTCCTCCTGTTACTTCCTCATAACTACTGAATCTGGATCCTCAGTAACCCTCATAGAAATATTCTAAGTGGCTACACAATAATGAGAGCACCAATGAAATGGATTTGGACGCTCTTAACCTCCCAAGCATTGCTAAGGCATGGAAAGATATAGCCCAAACTAGCTCGTAGAGCATGAAGTCAAAAGTTAAGCATCACTCTCAAATCAAGGTAACAAGTCCAAAAGGCATCAATATAAAAAACGTGTGCCAATCATTTAAGGGTTCATGTACAACCTATGAAAGAGACTACAAAGAAACACACAAAATAGAAGAAAAAAGGTTGTAAGAGAAATCAACAAATTCTAGAAGAACTAGGCGACATTCTTGTCAACTCATGTAGAATAAAGTTGATCTTGAAGGTTTATCCCTCCACCAACTCATCTCCCCCATGAAGATAATCTCCTGGAATATTAGAGGCCTCAATTGCAAGGGAAAGCAAAGGCTTATCAAAGACAAGTGGCTCACAGAACATCCAACCTTCTTGATGATTCAGGAAACTAAAACTTCTTGTGAAGTTGTATGCAAGTTGACAAAAAAATGGGGTCAAGGATACCAATCAATAGCTCCTTGTGCCCAAAGTCAATCCAGATATCTCATTATCATCTGGAACTCTCAAGAGGTGTCCATCCTTAACATGTTTGTTTCTTTTAGAATTCTCCTTATACGAATTTGGCTTAGAGGATTGTTAGAAACATGTTTTCTTTCAAATGTCTACAAACCTTCACTGCCTAGACATAAGATATATTTTCTTAAATCCATTAGGCAACTTAGCCTTCTCATCTCTTAGACATCTTAGATCCTAGGGGGGATTTCAATTTGATAAAATATTTAGAAGAAAAAAGGGTGGTGTAAGAAAAGTAGAAGTTGAATCCATCCTCTTCCAAGATGTCATGGGTTCTTCTCATTTGGTTTACCTCAGCACTATTAATGTAATTTATACTTGGAAAAAATGCAGAGGTGGATCTCAACAAATAGCTTCAAAGATAGATAGGTATCTCATCTCTAAAAATATCATGCCCAGGGATATTATCATGGAGGCTTCCATCCTCCCTAGACATGGCTCAGATTACTAGTTGAACAAATTAGACATTGAAATCTAATCCCTCCCTAAAAATAGGCATTTTCACCTAGATTGTTTATGTCTCCAACATCCCAACTTCTAATCCATCGTTAAGGATTGGTGGGAGGAATTAGCCAACTTGGAAGGACCGGCCATGTTCTGCCTACAAAGGAATTTGAATCACACATTAGGGTAATTTTGAGGTAAACAATAGGCCTCAAAACAAAAATGTACTAACCAAATTAACTTTAAAACAACCAATAGGATTCAGGGTGATGAGGTCAAGAATATTTTGGAGGGAAAAGAAGAAACCTTTTTGTTTTTAATTGTATTTTTGGCTTATCTCTTTATAGTTTTACTCAAATGTCAAGTGTCGACACTTGTTGGATGTGGAATTAAATTCCACATCCAAAGGGTACCCACTCAACATACTTCTGAGTAGACCCACATAAAAATTAAAAATTAAGTAAAAAATTAAAAATTAAATAAAAAAAATTTGAAAATACATGAAAAAAAGTGTGTTCAAACATTCTTTTTTCATGTATTTTCATATTTTTTTTTTATTTGGGTCTACTCATGAATATGCAGAGTGGGTACCCGTTGGATGTGGAATTTAATTCTTCATCCAACAGGTATCGACACTTGACATTTGAGTGAACCTATTACGAGATAAGCCAAAAATACAATAAAAAAGGAGTTTATTTTCTTTTCTTTTCTTTTATTTCATCTCTTATTTTATTATTTTAAATGTGATTTAATTATTTTCCTTAGGAGGCCCATTTTAGACTTCGAAATTCCCCTAATGTTAAATATCAGCTCAAAACTTGTAATAAGGAAAATTTTGGGAACATCACTCAAGAAAAACAAAATTTAGAAGCCCAAATGGAGAACATCAAAAAGGAAGCCATTCACCAAAGAAGATCAAAGGACCTCATAAAGGAGGAAGTGCATACTCTCACTCTACTTGAAGAAAGAAGGAAACAAGAAGAAATACTTTGAAAGAAAAAATCTAGAATTACATGGTTGAAGGAAGTAGAGCAAAATATTATTTTGTTCCATAATTTGATGCTTTAACATCAGTGCCAAAATTGTATTTCTTCCTTAAAATACTAGGAAATTGTCAAGGTTCAGGATCAAGAGGATATGGTTAATGTGTTGGTTCAATATTATAAATGGCTACTATTTGACCCCACACCATACCACTCGGAGGCTATACACAAAATAGTTCAACACATTCCACCTATTGTTACCAAAGAGCAGAATGAGGCTCTCTTAAGAGATATTTCTATTGCAGAAGTGGAAGACGTAGTAAAATATATGCCTTGAAACAAGGCCCCTAGAAAGGACAAAATCACTACTGACATTTTTTAGTCCTATTGGTAAAAAATCAGACATGATATATAGCAAGTAGTTGAGGACCCTAGTGGCTTCCATAAAATTTCTCTTTCTAATGTAATATACAAAGTGATCACCAAAATAATAGCTAATCACCACAAAATTATATTGCCTTATCTAGTTTCAGTGAAACAAACTACTTATGCAGAGGGGCATCAAATTATAGATTGTATAATGAATGGACATGAAACCATTCAATCTTTAAAATCCTCCAATAAACCTAACATGCTTCTAAAATGTGATCTCTCTAAGGCATTTGATAATCTCAATTGAAGCTATCTCTTCAACATTGTTTGCACCTTTTCCCTTGACCTTGATTAGATTTGTTAGATCAAGAGCCTTGTCTCTTCAACCTTCTTATCTATGTTTCTAAATAGATCAACTACTTCACCCTTTTTGTCATCTCATGGTATCTAGAAAGGCGACCTAATGTCACCTTTTCTCTTTATTCTAGAAGCAAAGGGCCTCAATTGGGCATTCAAAGGAGCAATTAAGGAGAAAAAAATAAAAGGATTGTGTCTATTTGGCTACAATCACCCTTCATTGCACCAACAATTTGTGGATTATACCATGGGTATGTGCATTCCAGCTATTCAAGAATCCAAAGGGTTTTATCAAATTATGGACAACTCCTTTCTTGCTCATGTATGGAAATAAACAAAGATAAATCTCATATTTGTTTCTTTAATACACCTTTGGTTGTCCAAAAACATATTGTAAAGATGCTTGTTTTCCAGATCAAAAAATTTCTAGAAAAATATGTGGGAGCACCACTTGTGGATAGTTCCCTCAAACTTAGTTTTTGGGATGATTTAGCAAATTCAACAACTTAACTAGTAGACCTTTCAATCACTAAATTTGGTAGGAAGACGAGTCTTCCTCAAGTCAATTCTATACAATTTTCCCATATATTTAGGCTCTCCTTTAATGGCTCCCTCCTCCATCCTTAACTCAATCAAGAGCTTGTGGCAATATTTCTATGGGGAGGATAAGATCTACAAACCCAAACTAGAGGGGTGTTTGGGGATAAGAGATCCTTCAACATTAGCTACAATTTTGGGAGCCAAGATCTAGTGGTGTTGGATCCAAGGACGTTAATACCTTTGGAAATGTATTTGGATGAGAAAATATGTAAAGGACAATCCTATTAGGAAGCTCATAAGGATTTACTTCTCCCAAGAAGGCTCCTCCATTTGGAATTTAGCAAAAAACATAATGTATTTGATACAACAATATTGCTCCTGGGAAATTTATGATGGACATACAACCATGTTTTGGGAGGAATCATCGAAAAATTTCCCAAAATTCAAATACCAAAATGACTTAAGGGATTTTGGTGCTACCATGAGGCTGCCACAAAAATATGCCTTATCGGGACTTAAAATTCCCTTAATAACGGCCCTTTAAAACTTTATACCTCCATGCCCCTTATATATATGTATCGGAAGCGTTTACATGGTTAAAACCCCGGGACCATACCTTTTCTTGGTTATATATTAAAACATGCGGAAATGTCTAAACCACACAAAAACATTGATCTTTTACCTTTTGTATCGACGCACTTACCGTACACGAATAGTCAACGCACAAAGCATTCGTGACCGTTGATCTGGAGCGACAAGATCTGACGGCCCAAATCAAATCGCCTTATCAGTGATCGGGGATCCGATGCGATAACTTATCGCTATCGAATATTACAATGGTGCTTTACAATATACCACTCCACTCCAGAACCGCGATGCGATATGTCGCAATCAGCAATCGCAAAAGGTCAGGTCTAGACCTTCGACATACACCGCTCCGAAATGCCAATGCGATCTAAGCGCCCAGACCCGATAAGTCCCAAAAGTGGCATCTATATTATTTCAAATCTGGTTTGTTGATCCCGCTAAGTGTTTTTCTCTGTTTTCTGTTTGTAAAGGGCTTTCGGAGATGCGACAACACAATACACAGGGGCTATGTGATTCGAGGTTCTACTGACCCGATAAAGTTCAAAATCTTTGTCTAAAGGATTTGAGATCTGGATTCTCAATCCAACTGTGTTTTACGCACAATACTTAATGTATTTGGGTTTTCTGCCTTCAAAACTAGTTCAATGGAATGTGCCCGCCAAACAATCCTTTAACACAATAATTCCCTTAAAACATATGAAAAATGCAGGCCAACATTAAGAGAATTAGAATATAGATAAAATGCAGGCCAACATTCAAGCCTCCACAGGCCGGTTATGTGATTATGCATGCTCACTGATTATTCACAATAAACAAATAACAGAGCTTCACCCTTCAAGCTGATCACACAGGTAAAGCCCGCTGTCCCAAAGAAATGCATTCAATCACACAATTCTATCACTCTAATAAATCCTCTGTATAAAAACATAAATACAAAATATGGGGCTCTCTCCCTTCTCTGGCCTGATTAATCTAATTAATGGCCTCTTCCTTCTACACAGCCCGTAGGCTTACAGTGCTCTTGGGTCCTCTCCCTCTCTATCTCTCCTCTAGCTCTCCTTCAGAAAACAAAGGAAAATTGCATATATGCTAAGTTAACCATCTCCTCCACAATTGGAAGAATAAATTATAAATTTAGAATTCAAGTTCTATCATAACCTAAACAAACTTGGCTTGATCTCCACGCAGGGAGTATCATTTGCCATTTTATTCCCAATTCTGTTTAGAATTAGGCCACCCTTAACTACTTACATTTATTTGAAATTAATAATAATTTAACAACCAAGTCTTCCTCCAAACTTGTATTAGCCACAACATGTGACCACTCCATCACATTGCTGGCTAGGCCTTGATGCTCCTACATCAGACTCCCAAAGTTAAAATTAATCATGATCTCCTGATCATGTGCTTCTGATCTGTGTCCTCCTGGATCCCATACTTGGTTTGGTAGTCTGTCCTTGGTTACTGTTGTTGTTGTTTTTCCTTCAAGTCTCCCTCCTTTGTGCTGTAATGCCCCATTTCCTATGCTCTCACTGCCTGCTACTGTCCTTTTCACATATTTTACTACTGTTTTGCTCATCTTAACTCACAGTTTTCCTTTCTCTTCACCTGTACTATTCCTTCCAGCCAATCTTCCTTTCTTCTTTTGTCCTATATTTGTTTTATTGGAATGATGTTGTATGAGTTTCCACAACTCATCCAATTCTTTGTCCACTTCACTTCTCCTTTGATCCTCTGCAATGACTTCACTACTTCTTACTTCAATTCTTAGCATAACTATAACTTCACAAATTTCTTGAAATCTCAAAATTCTTCCTGCTTGTTTAGCTACCTAGTGTTATCACTCAGATGTCTTCCTTAGAAGTTATCAAAGAAGGAATAGTCGGAGGTAACCACCAACCTAATATTTTAGACTCGGGTTCTAGCCAACCTAAGTCCAGAGAGGGCTCTCTCTTTATAATTTAACTTTGTTTTGAGTAGGATTTCAAGCTAGTTCTTAGTGCTCATGATGTTTTGGTTTTGATTGGGTGGTGGAATTAAGAAAAAAGATGGGTAGAACAAGTATTCAGGCCATTGGGCTATGGAGTTAATCAAAGAGTGGCTTAACTGGATCAGATCAATCACTAAAGTAAGAGTTCATAGGGCAGGCTAGCACAATAAAAAACAAATCTGCAGGTTCAAATGGATGAGGTAGCCCTAACTAGGGCAAAGGGCAATGAAGAATCCTTAACCGGGATTAAGATGAAGAAAATAAGGATGATCAGTAGCAAAGGGCAACTAAGAATCCTTTACTTGGACCAAAGGGGGGAGGGAAACTACGGAAGTAAGGGATCAATTAAAAGTTCCCAAACCAAGATAGTTTAGCAGAAAGCATATATAAAGTAAACAGTTAAAACAGAGAGCATTTAAGCTAATTCTGAGATATCATTCCTTGTTTACTTTTCAAATTTTCATAAGAGACACATGTGAATATTTATAACATGACAAGAAAACAATATTTAAACATGAAGAGATAATACATATTTGGTTCCAACTGTGCACAAGAATCCAGTGAAATGTCCTTAGCTTTATTTCATGATCTAGCAAAATCAGTCCAGTCTTGAATACAATAGCTCCTTAGCTGAATATAAAATGTCTACAGAAATGTATTTTAATCCACCCTAATTACTTCAATTTGTGAAGTATTTATACATAAATTGTTACAAAGTATCTCTTAACAATATGAGAATTATTCTAGGAAACCAAAAATATCTTCAAGCATGAAGATAGAGACAGATGGAGAGTTGTTTTCTTGTTGTCCCTTTTATTATGACTGTGCTGGCTATTGTAATTTGGATTTGGCTCTTTCAGTTGCTTGATACTTGTGTGCTAGAATCACTTTATGTCTTCTACCTACTGATACTCTTTACCTGCTACACTTTGACTCTGTTTTACCTGGCATATAGATTTACTGCAGTAACTTTACAGTAAATCTGTTAGTTTCATCCACCATTCACTGTCATGTAATTTCATCCTTATCATTTTTCTATATATCTCGTCAGCTTCAATATACTTGGAAAAATTTGGCCTGTTGACGAAAAAGTGCTTTACCTCACGCTCTATGAAAAATATGTAGAAAATGGCAACAAGAAATGCTAAAAATAGAAGTGATAAAAATAGCATTCTATTTTTAGCAGTTCAGGATGGATTCCTATTTTAGTCAGTCCCTAGACTAAAAATAGGAAGTAAAATTCAAATTTGATATTAACAACAGTTTTTAAATTAATTAATTAATTCATCTTGAGTTAATTAGTTAGGGAAAATCAAACTTGAAGTCTATGTGAGGACATGCAACAGTTTATCTATTAATTGAGGAATTTATCCATCAGTTAAAGAGATAAGGATGAGTTGTAATTAGTTGGCTCAATTAACTGAGTCAAGTCTAGTTAGATTAATTTAACAGTTTTTTAAATTAATGAGATTTTAGTTAGTTAATGCTTGCATGAAGGTGACTATTGTATTTCAAATAACTGAGTATTCACTCATGGATAACTCATGCATGTCAGTTCAGACAGAGACCCAGTTGAGATCAGAGAAGGGACAGTGTACTATCAGTTGGATGAATATTTTTCCTATAAAGGAAGCTGATCCATGATGAGGATTTATCTCCTTCAGGTTTGTGTAGTTATTTCAGAGGTCAGTGTTGTGTGCGAGGTGAGAATCACATAGGTTGCAGCTGGAGGACCCAGGAAAAACTGTGCATAGAAATAGGAGGCTTGGAGGGTAGAGGAGAAGGTTTGTGAGAAGCCTTTGAATGTCTATGAGCAGTATAGGGATTGTAATGAGAGCTAGATAGCTTCCAAGCTAAGGCTTTGTGTAATCCAGACATATTTCCACTTGTATGCTAATACAAAGATGGGGTTTTAGGCTACTGCTTTCCCCTGGTTATATCTTCTGTGTTATGTGTGTTTGATTTCTCCATATTAGTTATATGTGTTCTTATTGATGTTGCTCATGTTTGATTAAGCTTCCGCTAAATTGTTTGTAGAAGTAGATCAAGTTTTTTTCTTTAGTATATTGCATTATCAAGTGATCTACAGGTGGGAATTTCTACATGGTATCAGAGCTAGCTGATTTGTAGAAAAATTCTACATGGTATCAAAGCTAGCTGATTTGTAGAAAAATTCTACATGGTATCAAAGCTAGCTGATGTGTAGAAAATTTCTAAAAAATTTCTACATGGTATCGGAGCAAAGGTGATCAAAGGAGATAACAGTATAGTGAGAGGAGATTTCAAAGTTTTGAGTTTTGGGCCGAGAGTTTGCAAAGCATATCTGAAAATTTATGTACAATTTTTTTATAAAAAAAAATAGCAGATTTAGATTCCTTGCGGAAAGAGACCCAAATTCAAAAAAAAAAACGGCTGAATCGGAGTTCGGATGAGGGAGGTATCGCTGATTTAAAATCAGCTCTTTTTCTATAAAATTTCGTGATGGCAGGAAATATGAAACAGATTGGTGTGCTAACCAAGAACCTGTATGCACTTGAGGTACAAGATGCATGCAAAGTCTTGAGCAACAAGGCAACTGATGGAGACTTGGTGGTTGAGAGGGAGAGTAAATTACCTCTCAACGTGCAGCGCCAAAAGAAGTCTCAAACAATTGTGGAGGAGCCACGATTAGTGAAGCAACTTCAGGAGGTTGTGGAGCAGCCACAACTGGGGAAGCCAAGAGGAGATAGAGTGGAGGTATCCACTCATGCAGAAACCTCCAGTAGGGGGAAATTTCGAGCCAGGCGGGCAGAGGGATCACATGCATCCATACCTCCAGGTAGGAGGTGGGGCAATGTGGAGTGATCATCCCAAGTAGGCTGGAATAGGGGCAAGATCCTTGAGGTACCCAACCTCTTTGATGCAACTTTGCTACAGGAGCCCCGATGAGGAGTAGCAGGACTGACTGATTGGGTAGAGACATATGCGACTACAGCAATGTGAGAGGCACAAGTGTGTTGCACCAGTGTAGGATGGCACAGAGAGGTGTGCAACAGTGTGAGATGCATGGAGATGTTGCAGTAGCGTAGAGGTTAGAGAGGTAGCACTTGTCAGCAGAAGGTAGAGCTTCAGCATCAGAGTATGTTTCTAGCCCAACAGAGAGGTCAATTGGTAGTTTTTCTTGTTCCTAGAGTTGCTGGAGCAACCACACTTGGTAGAAGTGTTGCATACAGAACAGTCGAAAGGTACAGGATCGGGTTCAAGAGGAAGCTTTTCTTGTTGAGAGGGAGTGTTGAAAATGGCAACAAGAAATGCTAAAAATAGAAGTGCTAAAAATAGCAGTTTGAGTACTAGTGCTGGATTGGGCAACAGGGAATGAAAAATGGAAGTGCTAAAAATAGCATTCTATTTTTAGCAGTTCAGGATGGATTCCTATTTTAGTCAGTCCCTAGACTAAAAATAGGAAGTAAAATTCGAATTTGATATTAACAACAGTTTGTAAATTAATTAATTAATTCATCTTGAGTTAATTAGTTAAGGAAAATCAAACTTGAAGTCTATGTGAGGACATGCAACAGTTTATCTATTAATTGAGGAATTTATCCATCAGTTAAAGAGATAAGGATGAGTTGTAATATTGAGTTGTAATTAGTTGGCTCAGTTAACTGAGTCAAGTCCAGTTAGATTAATTTAACAGTTTGTTAAATTAATGAGAGTTCAGTTAGTTAATGCTTGCATGCATGTAACTACTGTATTTCAGATAATTGAGTATTCACTCATGGATAACTCATGCATGTCAGTTCAGACAGAGACCCAGTTGAGATCAGAGAAGGGACAATGTACTATCAATTGGATGAATATTTTTCCTATAAAGGAAGCTCATCCATGATGAGGATTTATCTCCTTCAGGTTTGTGCAATTATTTCAGAGGTCAGTGTTGTGTGTGAGGTGAGAATCACACAGGTTGTAGCTGGAGGACCCAGGAAAAATTGTGCATAGAAATAGGAGGCTTGGAGGGCAGAGTAGAAGGTTTGTGAGAAGCCTTTGACTATCTATGAGCAACAGAGGGATTATACTGAGAGATGGATAGCTTCCGAGCTAAGCCTTTGTGTAATCCAGACATATTTCCACTTGTATGCTAATACAGAGATGGGGTTTTAGGCTGTTGCTTTCCCCTGGTTATATCTTCTGTGTTATGTGTGTTTGATTTCTCCATATTAGTTATATGTGTTCTTATTGATGTTGCTCATGTTCGATTAAGCTTCCGCTAAATTGTTTGTAGAAGTAGATCAAGTGTTTTTCTTTAGTATATTGCATTACCAGGTGATCTACAGGTGGGAATTTCTACATGGTATCAGAGCTAGCTGATTTGTAGAAAAATTCTACATGGTATTAGAGCTAGTTGATTTGTAGAAAAATTCTACATGGTATCAGAGCTAGTTGATGTGTAGAAGAATTCTACAAAATAGATTTTCCAGACTATCATATAATACCTTTCCAATGGGTAGAGCTTTTACCTCTGAAGTACTAGCCTAGCTACTGGCCAACTTGTTTGGTCTTTCAATGTAATCCTCCTAAGTCATCAGCTTTTCATGGATTACCATAGGACTGGGGAGTCCTTTTTCCCTTAAAATACCAAACTTTGTCATAAATCTATCAATGTCAGCTTGGATGCTCTGGCATTTTTTCTCAAGACTGAGCATAAGGTTCCTCTTGGTGAGAATCTTCTTGATTTCTATGATTGTTCCTATTCTATCTTCTATGCCTAGTTCATCAAGCTAATACCTGTTTCTGTTGTTCAAAAATGCTATCAATTGGTTGGCCTCTTCGGGCTTGTCTCCCAATTCTTCCATTGTCTTGTGAATTGCTTTTGTTGCCACTTTTACTAGTTTAGTTTGTTCAAAAATTAATTGAATAGATGGTCAAACATCATTGACAGAGTCAATGATGTTGGCCCAGAGTATTTCTTTCATATCTCCTAGTGGTTGTTGCAATGTCAAGTCCTTTTCAAGGACTTTTATTCTTTCTCCCATTCTTTGATTCTTCTGAACTTCTTCCTTCTGTTGTATCTGTGCAAGTTTGCAATCAGTCTCCAAACTTGACACTTTTTCTCTAAGCTTCTTAAGCTTAGTAGCCTGGATGCTCATTTCCTCCATGGCTTTTACCAATTCAACTGTCTTTTCTGTGGATGTCCCTGCACTTGTTGATGTACCTATGACTGCATCTGTGACTGGCATAGTTGTAGCTAGTGGAACCATTGGTGCTAAGGAAGCAGCCAATGTGGAGGGTACTGTTGTAGAGACTATAGGAATTATAGTCTGAGGAGTGGTGGCCAACTCACTCTGTCTAGACTGTATCATGTTATCCAACTCTTTTTTTGTTTCTTTCAGTTGTTCATTCAACTTAAGGACTAAGTCCATAAGCTCTTCCTCCTTCTGAGTTTCCAATACTTCAGTTGTCTGAGGATGATGCAGAGGAGGAATTTTGAGCTGCTTTTTCAGTGCAGCTATATCATCATTTTTCTTTTTAATAAGCTTTTCTGCAGCTTTCACATCCTTGGGATCATGCCCCAATTCTATGACTAAGTCCTCTAAGGACTTTATTCTGGTATCCTTGGCCTATGAAGAGGCCTTCTCTAACTGGAATTGCACTAATATGTTATTCAGCGAATTTTGGAGTTGGTGAGCTACAATTGCCTTGCTGGTCAAGGTGGAGTAGACCATTTCCCCAGTCTGCTTATGTAATTCTATTTGGTCAATATGATGGATATCCTTTGCCAATACTTCAAAGTCTATTTTCAAGTAATCTGCAATTGACCTGGGCTGCTGTGTAGTTGGCTTCATGAAATTCATCCACATTTTACCCTCTTTCACATCAAAGGCTGACATTAGCCTTGTTTGATTAGTAGGAGCCATTTTTAGGTAATGTGCATAGCTTTGGGCCTTCAATCTTTCATTCCTGGCCTTTATTTCTTTGTATTTCTCTCTAATATCTTGGCTCTGGCCAGTTGGAGCTCTGAATGAGGATACTTCCACGCTCTGTTGTCTCTCTAGCATTTGAGCCTGTGAAGTGGAAGGTTCTTGTGTACCTCTAGAGGGAGTGGTCTGCCTGCACCTGTAGTTCCAGCTATTTCTTCAGTAAACTCTTGTTCTGAAAATGGATTCATCCTTTGCCTCTTGACATAAGGTTGGGCAACAGGTCTGCTAGAAGGAGTGGCCTCCTCTCTATCCCTCTTAGGATTCTTATCCTCATTTACAGGAGTATATAAAATAGGTGGATTACTCATGATATGTTCTGGCTAAGCAATTTCTTATGATATCTCTAGCTCCTCTGATTCCTCTTACTCTTGAGGTCTTTCTTCTGCTGTTTGCCCACTATGTTCCTGTGATTGCCTTTGAGATTCAGATTCTCCTAGCACATGTACAAATGAATATTCATCAAGCCTTCTTTCTAAATCAATCAATACATTATTCACAACAACTTATGTGCTATCTCGGTCTACCAAAGTGTTTTCCACCCATTCTAGTTGATTTGCATACTATTCAATTTCAGGAATTCTATGGTGGATATAAGGAGATAATTTTTTCTTTTGTCTCCTATTGCAAATGAACTCTAAAGGGTCATATCTCCATATAAAACTTTGTTTCAGTTTCAGCCTTTGGAGGATTTCTTCTGCTTCCTTTCCTGCTTCCCTACTGTTACATATGAAGGGGCCAAGTTGATCTTTTATCCTAAGTTGAGATTTCTTCTTGGCCTTCACAAAATGCACCTCATCTGAATTAATCATTTTCCTGTAGTACTCCAGAGCAAACAATCTCATGGGGAGGTATCTGGGCAGTTTGTAGGGAGCCAACTCACATCCATATATTCTGATTTCAGTGTGATTTTGGTACAAGTACCAATCTCCCACTCTATATTGTTTGGACAGCTGTAGGGCCCTCCTGATATTTGCACTGATTCTGGGGGGAGGACTTCCTAATAACATAGTTGCCACTGGGTGTACAAAGAGATCTACGAAATCAGTATAAGAATATGAAGAGTCATAGAGGTGGATTAATGAAGTCCAGAAGACCACTGATCTGGAGTTGCCTCTGGTATCAAGATTTTGGAGTGTGATTGGGAATTTATCAGCTTGATAATATAGGAAAAGATGATATAAAACTGATGAATATTTGAACACTCTTTCATTATCCATCCTCATGAATTGATCATGCATCTTATCTGCAATGAAATTAGCATAGTCAAACACGATGGCTGGGGGCTATCCAGGAGTGTAAATGGACATAAAGGCTATAATAATTTCATCAACAAATTCAATTTTAGTTTGGCCTAACACACTAGATATCATTTCTATGATGTCTTTGCCAAGATCAGAGAATATGGTAGACATGTATGGTGGAGGATCCTTTGGAATGTATTGCTCTTCCCTGATGAAGGTTTGGAATAACTGAGCATGTTTGATGGAGGTGAGTGTGGGGAATCTGTTAAGCAAATCTCCAACAGAAAGAGGGGTCAGGTTTTGGCCTGGTTGTAACTGCAACATTTCATTTATTGACTCAGTAGTGATAATAAATAATACAGAATGGTCAGGAGTCATCACTACTCTTTGGCCAGGGCTATAGTTCATATGGCAATAGTGGATAATCTCTGGGAAGATATGAACTCTGGGGAATTGGTATTTGGGTAAACCTGACTCCCAAAGGCCTATTTTGTCTGCATGGTTCAGGTACTGGTCTCTGTACCTGCAGTATAGTTTCAATGGGGATTCTTGGACAGAGGTATCTTTAATTTGAAAATCTTTATCTGCCAGGGGGAGATGGTCTAAGTCCCTGTGGGGAGTAGAAATTGGTAGGACATTCAATGCAATGGGAGCAGCCATCCTTGGTTCTTGTGGATTCAAGGACAGGGGCAAAGAGTTTTCAGTGAAATTGGGGAAAACTGGTCTAACTTAGAGTATTTAGAGTTACTAGGCAACTATCTTACTGAATTACTTAGTAATTTAAAGCAATTGAGTCAAGGTTCGGGAATAAAACAAGGTTTCTCAGCGAATTTGGGTAAATACCTGGTTTCGGCTTTGAACAGAGTGATGGGCGACTGTGCACGGTTTGCAGGAAGCGCACATGACTAAAAGGTGGTCTGGATTTTCAGCAGCTTCAGTAGGTTGGCAGTTGGACGTGGGTTGACAATTGTACATGCTCTGATGCTTGCATGGAGGTCTGACCAGTGTTTTTCACGATAAAACTAAAAATAATGAGTTTTTTAGTTTTATTTGCAAAGTCAACTATTTTTGCGGGTACACATGGAAAGGTACATTTGGCGATAAGCGGGGGATGAGACGTTTTGTCGTCTAGCGGGAGGCGGCAAGCGGGTTCATATTGCACTGCTTTTGGGCTAGAGCGGTTTTGGGGGGAGGTCACCCGATGCTATTCATCGGGCGCCATGTATCAGCGGGGTGAATAGTGAAACCACCCATATCGGGCGGGTGAAGGTTGGCCTTCAAAGGCTGCCCGATATGATCGTCGACCGTTGGATCAAAAAGTACCAAATCATACAGTGATCGGGGCGGGGATTTGGCATGGAGTTTAATGGAGGGGCCCTGCAGAATTTTAAGCGTGGAGGGATTAATTAATTGTGGATTATGGACTTTTAATGACATCGGGGGTGATTTCATTGGCGGGGATAGATTATTAATTAACCACTGATTGATTAATTAATCTCTTTTATTCAGCGGTAGGTTTTGGTTATTAATTAGCTATTGATCGACTTAATTAACCCATTAATTATTTGTTAATAAAGTTTATGTTTCAAACTTCGGGGGCGAGATATTAAAATTAAATGGATTTAGTAAATACATACAGGAGGGAGTATTTTTGGGAAGTATATAAGTAAAATTAAAAGTTAATATGAAATGGAGGCGGAATAAGCGAAGTGCACTAAGCATAATGTGTTTTGGTAATATTTCTTTTTACATAGAACATTATAACTTAGGCTAAGTGCACTTTTGTGGGTTTTCTTAGGAAAAGGGGTTTGCTTGGGGGGGTGATCACTTTTCTAAGGTTTTATCCGTAGGGAAAAAGGGTTTTTTAGGGGAAATGAGTTAATTATGGAAGGGGTGAATGCTTGTGAGGGGACTTTTAGTACTTAGGACCTATAAGTTATTGGGCCAAGGGTCCGGTCCCTCCAAAAGTCAGAGAAATGCTCTGAGCCCCTTTAACTTAAGGTTTTAGGTACTTTATGATTTTCCTTGGGAATTAGTTAAGTGAAAAATGTAATGAATGAGGGAGGTTAATAAATTGACTTTGTGTACTTTGGTAAATGCTTAATTATCATCCATACTTTAGAAATTTGATGATGAAGGTAAATGATATGATCTTATCTAACCAATCATCACAATTATGCAACCATTCAACTATTTACCCATCTACTCATCCTACCATTTTTTCTACTCTTTATTAGTGTGCACTTAAGCTGGAAAGCCCTTATCAAACCTTTTCTTTTCTTTTTACAAAAGTAATCTATCTAAGTCTAACCTTATTACATCCAAGGGATTGGATTAAACAGTTGAGCTCCTTTTATTAACTCTACCTATCTGCTTATTTGCCAAGATTAAACAATTTAGTTAGATTTTATTCTCTATCTCTAAGCATAAAATTGAAAACATGAAATAGCCAAGTTTAAACATTTTGACTATCCATGGATTGTGTCAAAGGTAACAAGATGCACACAATCTTTCTATTCTTTCAAAAGTAAATGGTAGTGGCATTTTGACTTGCACACTTTCATGGTCTTTTTCTATTTTCTTGGGGTTCATTTTTTCATTTTTTTGACCTTTTTCATTCTTTTTTTCCTTTGATTTTTCTTTTAGGACATACCCTCTTTACATTTTTTATATTTTGATTATGGAAAAAATTTGCAGAAAGCAAAGGTATGTACATATTACAAATCTAATCTCAGCCATTCAAAAATTATGACTCCTATTGGTATAGGAACATAACAGTGGCTCCACTTGGGGATGGCATTTCTTGGTGAAATGTCAAGAACTAGTAGATCAATGGCCTTCTGAATTACTGTGATTTTACTCTGCAACTTTTCCCTTTTACTCTACTGCTTTATTGATATTTATGACAGTGAACCTTTTGAAGCTTAGGGACTTCTCTTTGGGCTTCAACTCCAAAATTACCATCCAATCAACACTCAACTTTGTGAAAATTAAAATGTGTACAAGTGATTAGTGAAATCAGTGACTGGGATCTATATAGTGCTTAAGCATTCGACCATTAACCGATCCTCCTTCTACTTCTGCACCATCCAATTCTTTGATGAAATAAGAATTATTACCCCTGAAAGCATAAATGATGTAAGGGTCTTTCCATAGGAAGTCAAACTTCCCATGTTTACCTTTATCCTCCCTCCTTGAGTCCCATTTCAAAACTTTATCTCCTAGGTAGAAATCTTCTGCCTTGGTCCTTTTGTCAAAAGCTTTCTTGATTCTCTCCTGCACAACTTGGGATCTAATATACACTTCTTCCCTAGTTTGCTGCAAGTGAATTTTCTGGTTGATCCTCCTTTGAATATCATTTGGCTTAATCTGTGCTTCTTGGAGCAATTTCATCACTGGTGTTCCCAAGGAAGATGGGAAAACAACCTCCATTCCATAGACTAGATGATAAGGATTGGTACCAATGGATTTCTTTGTGGTCAACCTATCTACCCACAAGGCATTTACTAGTTTCTTATTCCAAGTTTTCTTGTTATCTTCCAACAATTTTTTGATGATATTCACTAAACTTTTGTTGGAAGACTCTGCTAGTCCATTTCCTTGGGGATAGTAGGCTGTGGAGTGACCCAGGGTTATGTGATATTTGTTGCAGAAATCAATCATCCTCTTTGATTTAAAAGTTTCTGCATTGTCTGTGATCATTTTGGTTGGACAACCGAATCTGGACAGAATGTTGGCCTCAAGGAAACCTATTATGATAGTATCAGTAGCTTGTCTTGAGGGTATGGCTTCTATCCACTTTATAAAATAATATGTTGCAGTCAAGATCCATATATGTTGGGTAAAGGAAGGGGGATGAATTTCACCAATGAAGTCAAGACCCCACTATTGAAATGGTGCTTCAGTAGATATTAATTTCAAAGGTAATGGTAATAGTTTTCTTTTTCCTTCAAAATCTGACATTTGTGACATCAGGTTACAAACTTCTTTACATCAGAAAATAGAGTGGACCAGGAGAAACCAACTCTTAAGATCTTATCAGCTGTTGTCTTCCAGTAAAGATATCCCCCATAGTCACCTGCATGAAACTCCTGTAATATTTTGTCAGATTCTTCCTTTAACAGACAATTAAGTAGGATGCCTTCGTGATTTTTCCAAAATAAAGCATTGTCAATTATGAAAACTTCAAAGCTTTCATTTTTAAGAACCTACTTTTAGTTCTGGACAACTCAGGAGGAGCTTGAAGATTTTGTAGAACGTATATAATGTCAGCATACCATGGTGAGTCAGTAAATGCCTAGCTAATCTGTGGAGTCACCATCTCCTCTTCGTTATCCAATTCTGTAATGAAATTTGTGTCTAGGGCCTGATAGTTCGATTCAACCATGAGCTTGGCTAAACTTTGGCCTTTGATCAATTTTGTAGATTTAATTTCTAAGTCATATTCTAATATGGTAGTTATCCACTTCCCTCTCTTTCCATCTGGTCCATCCTGTGTTAGAATGTCTTTGACTACAACATTGGGAACATAAGCTACTATATGAGAATACAAGATATAAACTCTGAAATCTTTAATGTCTTTAACTAGAGCAAAAGCTTACTTTTCCATTATATTATATTTTAAAGGTGCATCTCTTAGGGCTTTACTAAAGAAGGCTATTGGTTGTTCAAAACCCTGATCATTTTTCTGCAGTAGGACTGCAGCAATTGTATGTTCTGAGGTGAAAGAAAAAATGATGAAATCCCTATCAAACATTGGACTGATGAGAACTGGTGTTTGTGTTAAGGCTAGCTTTATATCTTCAAAAGACCTTTTAGCCTCTAGAGTCCATTTAATAGTCGAATATTTCTTTAACATGTTGTTTAATAATCTAATTAGTTTAGCTAAGTTAGAGATAAATCTTCTCAAAAAGTTTATTTTACCTAAAATTCTTGTGGCTCTCTGATGTTCCTAGGATGTGGTATCTGCAAAATGGCTTCAATTCTCGTTGGGTCGATCCGAATACCATCTTTGGAGATTATGTGGCCTAGTAATTTTCCCTCTTCCAACCCAAATAAATATTTTTTAGGATTAAGAGAAATTCCATACTTCCTACACTTGGTGAAGACTTGCCTGAGATGATCCAGGTGTTGTTGATCTGATTTAGAGAATACTGTGATATCATCTAGGTATATTACCAGGAAGTCATGGATTTCCTTAGCAAAGGCTATGTCCATTTATCTTTGAAAGGTAGCCCATGTGTTTTTTAATCCAAAAGGAATTTTCACATACATGAAAGTGCCCCATGGAATAGTGAATGTAGTTTTTGCCTGATCATCTGGGTGGACTAGGATCTGGTTATAACCAGAAAACCCATCTAGTAGTGAGATTCTAGTTGAACCTACTACCCTCTGTAATATGTGATCCATTTTAGGAAGAGGGTAGTTATCCTTGAGTGAAACTTTATTTAAATTCCTAAGGTCAACACACAATCTAATTTCGCCAGTTTTCTTTCTTGTAGGTACCAAATTAGAGACCCAATCTGAGAATCTAATTGGTGCAATAATCTTAGCTTCATACATTCTTTTGATCTCTTTTTCAATAGAAGGCAATAGAACGAGGTTAATCCTTCTAAGCTTTTGTCTAAAAGGCTTCTGGTTTTCTTTTAAGGGAATGGTGTGTTGTATTATGCTGGTATCATAGGACTTAAGGTCCTCATAATTCCAAGCAAAAACGTCCTGGAATTCCTTTAGCAGTTCTATGTATTTCACTTTTTCATTGGGAGGTAAAGACTTTGAAAGTTTTATCATTTTGGGATCTTCTTCAGAGCCTATGTTACATTCCTCAATGTCTGATTTTAAAGGTTCCATTTTCGGCTTTTTAGGGACATCGTTTGAATCAAATAAGTCCTCCAAAGGAGTTAATCCTTTGGGCAAAAAATTGTCTTTAAGATTGATGACTTCAAATTCTTCATCGATTGCTTCATCAATTTCCATTTGTTTTAGGTTTCGAATATCTGATTTTGTAAACTTTGTGGGATGGAAATTATCTATCTTTTCATCTTCTACTTTGTTAATTTCTACTTTATCAGTGTAATCAAAATCTAATGTTATGTCTGTGTCTATGTTGCTATTTACAAATTCATCATCTAAAGTTAGAAAATTGTTAATTTGTTGATCATTATTGAACACTTTCCAGTTCTTTAAGTTGTCAGGAATAGTGGGTCTATGCCTAACCTCAGCAGTGTATTGATGGTTGGGCTGAAATGGAAACTTGCAAGTACTAGCAAACATCGCTAAACTGTGAGCTTGAAAATTGTTTTTTCTTGGAATAACAACAAGCTTGGTTTCTAGAAAAGTATTTAGTATTTCTATAATTGTTCCTCTATAAAATCCTAACCTAGGATCCCTATTCATATAAACAGCGTTAATTTGTTTTATTACCAACTCATAATCTCCCATAATAGAGACCCTTATGGCTCCTAACTTTTTGACCAATTTGAGACCAAACAGAAGTGCTTCATATTCGGCCATGTTGTTTGTACATTTAAAGTTTAATCTGTAGGCATGACCCTTTGAATGATCATTTTCTAAGTTGTAAATCCATACTCCTACTCCTACACCTAGTTTGTTTACTAATCCATTGAATTCAAGATGCCATAGAATTTCATGTTCATAATTCTTACTGGCTGAGGGAATAAAATCTTCTTTGACTAAAGTATCTAGGTCATCTTTATTATCTAAAATATCATGAATTTGGACACTTTGATTTTCTTCTATTACTGTAATTTCTTTTGGTTTTTCCATGATGTTGTCTGAAGTATTTTCTTGTTTAGATTCAACATTGTAAAGAATAAAAGAATCAATATCAGAATGCATTGAATATATAGGAAAGTTTTGACGTCTCTCTGGGTACTCACTACATACTTCATCAAAGTCTCTCTATACAGTTTTTTAGGATGTCCAAAGATTGATATGGTGGCATACGACATGTCAAGTTGCAGAGATCCTTGGAGTTTGGCACCCCACGATCTAGACAGCAGCATGCCATATTTAGGTGGTATATCATCAACAACTATGTCCATAAGAATGGTCTTAGTAGGGTACTGCACTAGGGAAACACACATATCTTTTATGTCCTAGGCACTTAACTTGGCTTGAATCAAATGAAAACAGGTCCTTATAAGGTCTAGTGATATCCAAGTTTAGCTTCTCCATAACAGATTTAGGCATAAGATTGTGTGAAGCCCCAGAGTCTAGCATAGCATTATGTAGGATTTTATCGTGGATGTTAAGGCTAATGTAGAAGGGTGGTATCCCTCCTTCCACTGGTTTTCCATTAACATCAGGACCAAAAATTAACTCAGGTTGATCATCAAATAGGTTAACAGAGTCTTCATTTTCAACGAAGTTTAAAGATTTGCTTATTTGAGATCTGTAAGTTTCATGTTTAACCAGTTTTGTTAAAGGGACTGAGATTTTAAGTTTGGCCACCTTTGCTCCCAAATTGAAAGGCAGAGGGGATTTATCTGTTTGAACATTTGAAATCTTAACAACAGGGTTTAGAGTAGTTTGTTCTTCTTTTTCAGTGTTTGGAGTCTTTTTAATTGGATTTTCTAATATAATTTATGGAGATTGTTCCATTGTTTCCTTGAGGGGAACTGAAGTGGAAGGTTGCTCATTAGAAGGTTGGTCATCGGTTACATCTTCAATGGTGGGACTAGGAGGGTTCTGATGTGATCTAGAAAGGATTTGTAAGGTTTTTGTAACTAGAGGATTCTGATTTGCAGCTTTCACTTTCTTAGGCTGATTAGGTACTGCTTTCTTGTTTTGGTCTGAAACATCAATGTTCTTTTTTCTCCTCAAATTGTATTGTTTATGCACTTCGAAAATAGCAGATTCATACCCTTGCTTGTAGTCGAAAGATTCTCCAGTTTGAGTCTGTAACTGCTGAGGCATGTATAATTCTTGGTCATCCTGAGTCAGAAAAATTGTTCCCTCGTCATATAACCCCATTAAGTTAATTTGAGTGTCTAGCTCAGGGTATTCTTGATGAGAAGTTTCAGCATAATTCTCTTAGAAAGGAGGTCTAATGTTCTGATCAGGCCCATTTTTACTAGTGTTTTGGTTCTAGTTTTTCCTGAAGTTTGGATTCCTTACTAGAGGTGTATGTTGGTTGTCCCAGTGAGGTTTCCTTTCAATGACTTCTATCCTATCCATCAATCTTTCCATTCCTTTAGTTGAAGCATCCATTTTTTGATCAAAGGGTGAGGTTTCATCTTTTAAGGGTGTTCTTCTTTCGTTTCTAACCATGGCTCTTTTGGATAGCAGATTAGCTTCTACACTAACTGCTACACTTTGCATATCTTCTAGCGTAGGGGGATTCCTTTCTCTCAATTGGAAAGCCATATCTGTGTCAAATCTGTTTGGAAACTTAATCAGGGCTAAGCCAGGTGGAGGTCTAAGGTCAAGTGGTATTACATTATATACATTTTTAAATCTAGTACAGTAGTCCTGAACGGTTTCGTTTGGTCCCCTCTTGAGGTTTTCATATTCAGAAAGAATTTGAAGATGGTTATTTTTCTTCTCCCACCTATGTAAAAGTTGTTGATCAAAAACTTCTAAACTATCTATACTATTAGGAGGCAAATATCTAAACCATGTTCTCACATCTCCAGTTAGAGTTTGGGCAAAAATTCTCATTTGGACATCTCCTATGTCAATTTCATGCAGTTCAAAATAATTTGTCATTTTCTTTGTGTGTTGCTATGTTGTATAAGATCCAGTGCCATCAAATAGAACAATTTTACTCTGATAGTCTGGTGGCAACACACCTTGAGGAGCGGGCATCATAAGAGGGGCATATCTGAGTGCCATAGCTCTAAGTTGGACAGGATTGAGAACAAGAGTTGGGGTAACAGGGGGATTTGAGACAACAAGGGGATTTGGGGTAATAGGGGTAATGGGTATTTGAAGGGTAGTGATAGGTTGATGGGGAGGTGAGGGTATGAATGGAGATGAGGAATGAACTTCAGAAGTGTGAGGAAATGAGGGTGAGCTAAAAGAAGTTGAAATTGTTTCAAAAAGTTTATGGATTCTATCAGTGGTAAGGGATGACTGAGGGGAATTCAGAAGGTACTGATCAATTGACAAGTTTGCTCTTTGGACTCCAAGTTCTGCTATAAATTCTGGATCTAGAACTGTGTCCTCAAGTTCACTCTTAGACTTGGTTCTAAATAGGGAATTGTCAAAATACTCGTCAAAAGGGAGGTATTCTATGAATAACCACTCACTAGGGTAGGAATTGGATCTAAATAAAGGTCTTGGGCTTACTAAACTTTCTTGCCTTCTGATTATTCTCGGAATAAGGTTGGGATTGTCAAATACAGGGGGAGGATTTGGATCAGGGTTGGCCCTGGTATAGTGAGTTCTCCTTGAAGCTATATTTCAAGATTTTTCTAATTATTTTTCCTTTTTATGAATTTTTGAAATAACTTCTAATAAACCCTTTAAGAGGCTTGAAAATAAAAATTTGAATTTCTCAAAGGTTCATTAAGACTGGGGGTTTGATTCCCCAGTATGGTCACCACTATGTTATCACTTAGATGTCTTCTCTAGAAGTTATCGAAGAAGGAATAGTCCAAGGTAACCACAAACCTAATCTTTTAGACTCAGGTTCTAGCCAACCTAAGTCCAAAGAGGGCTCTCTCTTTATAATTTAACTTTGTTTTGAGTAGGATTTCAAGCTAGTTCTTAGTGCTCATGATGTTTTGGTTTTCATTGGGTGGTGGAATTAAGAAAACAGATGGGCAGAACAAGTATTCAGGCCATTGGGCTATGGATTCAATCAAAGAGTGGCTTAACTGGATCAGATCAATCACTAAAGTAAGAGTTCACAAGGCAAGCTAGCACAACAAAAAACAAATCTGCAGGTTCAAATGGATGAGGTAGTCATAACCAGGGAAAAGAGCTATGAAGAATCCTTAACCGGGATTAAGATGAAGAAAAGAAGGATGATCAGTAGCAAAGGGCAACTAAGAATCCTTTACTATGGACCAAAGGGGGGAGGGAAACTACGGAAGTAAGGGAGCAATTAAGAATTCTCAAGCCAATATAGTGTAGCAGAAAACATATAGAAAGTAAACAGTTAAATCAGAGAGCATTTAAGCTAATTCTGAGATATCATTCCTTATTTACTTTTCAGATTTTCATAAGAGACACATGTGAATATTTATAACATGACAAGAAAACAATATTTAAACATGAAGAGATAATACTTATTTGGTTCCAACTGTGCACAAGAATCTAGTGAAATGTCTTAGCTTTATTTCATGATCAAGCAAAACCAGTCCAGTCTCGAATACAATAGCTCCTTAGCTCAATATAAAATGTCTACAGAAATGTATTTTAATCCACCCTAATTACTTCAATTTGTGAAGTATGTATACAAAAATTGTTACAAAATATCTCTTAAAAATATGAGAATTATTTTAGGAAACCAAAAATATCTTCAAGCATGAAGATAGAGACAGATGGAGAACTGTTTTCTTGTTGTCCCTTTTATTGTGACTGTGCTAGTTGTTGTAATTTGGATTTGGCTCTTTCAGTTGCTTGATACTTGTGTGCTAGAATCACTTTATGTCTTCTACCTACTGATACTCTTTACCTGCTACACTTTGACTCTGTTTTACCTGGCATATAGATTTATTGCAGTAACTTTATAGTAAATCTGTTAGTTTCATCCACCATTCACTGTCATGTAATTTCATCCTTATCATTTTTCTATATATCTAGTCAGCTTCAGTATACTTGGAAAAATTTGGCCTATTGACAAACAAGTGCTTTACCTCATGCTGTATGAAAAATAGATTTTTCAGACTATCATATAATACCTTTCCAGTGGGTAGAGCTTTTACCCTTGAAGTACTAGCCTGGCTGCTGGCCAACTTGTTTAGTCTTCCAATGTAATCCTCCTGAGTCATCAGCTTGTCATGGATTACCATAGGATTGGGGAATCCTTTTACCTTAAAATACCAAACTTTGTCATAAATCTATCAATGTCAGCTTGGATGCTCTAGAATTTTTTCTCAAGACTGAGCATAAGCTTCCTCTTGGTGAGAATCTTCTTAATTTCTATGATTGTTCTTGTTTTGTCTTCTATGCCTAGTTCATCAAGCTGACACCTGTTTCTGCTGTTCAAAAATGCTATCAATTGGTTGGCCTCTTCGAGCTTGTCTCCAAATTCTTCCATTGTCTTGTGAATTGCTTCTATTTCCACTTTTACTAGTTTAGTTTGTTCAAAAATTACTTGAATAGATGGCCAAACATCATTGACAGAGTCAATGATGTTGGCCCAAATTATTTCTTTCATATCTCCTAGTGGTTGTTGCAATGTCAAGTCCTTTTCAAGGACTTTTATTATTTCTCCCATTCTTTGATTCTTATGAACTTCTTCCTTCTGTTGTATCGGTGCAAGTTTGCAATCAATCTCCAAACTTGACACTTTTTCTCTAAGCTTCTTAAGCTCAGTAGCCTGGATGCTCATTTCCTCCATGGCTTTGACCAATTCAGCTGTCTTTTCTGTGGATGTCCCTACGCTTGTTGATGTATCTGTGACTGCATCTATGACTGGCATAGCTATAGCTGGTGGAACCGTTGGTGCTAAGGAAGCAGCCAATGTGAAGGGTATTGTTGTAGAGACTATAGGAATTACAGTTTGAGGAGTGGTGGCCAACTCACTTTGTCTAGATGGTATCATGTTGTCCAGCTATTTTTCTGTTTCTTTCAGTTGTTCATTCAGCTTAAGGACTAAGTCCATAAGCTCTTCCTCCTTCTGAGTTTCCAATACTTCAGCTGTCTGAGGATGATGCAGAGGAGGAATTTTGAGCTTCTTTTTCAGTGCAGCTATGTCATCATTTTTCTTTTTAATAAGATTTTTTGCAGCTTTCACATCCTTGGGATCATGCCCCAGTTCTATGACTAAGTCCTCTAAGGACTTTATTTTGGTATCCTTGGCCTGTGAAGAGGCCTTCTCTAACTGGAATTGCGCTGATATGTTATTCAGCGAATTTTGGAGTTGGTGAGCTACAATTGCCTTGCTGGTCAAGGTGGAGTAGACCATTTCCCCAGTCTGCTTGTGTAATTCTATTTGGTCAATAGGATGGATATCCTTTGCCAATACTTCAAAGTCTATTTTCAAGTAATCTGCAATTGACCTGGGCTGCTGTGTAGTTGGCTTCATGAAATTCATCTGCATTTTACCCTCTTTCACATCAAAGGCTGACATTAGCCTTATCTGATTAGTAGGAGCCATTTTTAGGTAATGTGCATAGCTTTGGGCCTTCAATCTTTCATTCCTGGCCTTTATTTCTTTGTATTTCTCTCTAATATCTTGGCTCTGGCCAGTTGGAGCTCTGAATGAGGATACTTCCACGCTCTGTTGTCTCTCTAGCATTTGAGCCTGTGAAGTGGAAGGTTCTTGTGTACCTCCAAAGGGAGTGGTCTGCCTGCTTTCTACTCTTTCTATACCTGCATTTCCAGTTGTTTCTTCAGTAAACTCTTGTTCTGAAAATGGATTCAACCTTTGCCTCTTGACATAAGTCTAGGCAATAGGTCTGCTAGAAGGAGTGGCCTCCTCTCTATCTCTCTTAGGATTCTTCTCCTCATTTAGAGGAGTCTGTAAAATAGGTGGATTACTCATGATATGTTCTGGCTGAGCAAGTTCTTCTGATATCTCTGGCTACTCTGATTCCTCTTGCTCTTGAGGTCTTTCTTCTGTTGTTTGCCCACTGTGTTCCTATGATTGCCTTTGAGATTGAGATTCTCCTGGCACCTGTACAAATGAATCTTCATCAAGTCTTCTTTCTAAATCAATCAATACATTATTGACAGCAACTTTTGTGCTATCTCGGTCTACCAAAGTGTTTTCCACCCATTCTAGTTGATTTGCATACTGTTCAATTTCAGGAATTCTATGGTGGATATAAGGAGATAATTTGTTCTTTTGTCTCCTATTGCAAATGAACTCTAAAGGGTCATATCTCCATATAAAACTTTGTTTCAGTTTCAGCCTTTGGAGGATTTCTTCTGCTTCCTTTCCTGCTTCCCTACTATTACATATGAAGGGGCCAAGCTGATCTTTTATCCTAAGTTGAGCTTTCTTCTTGGCCTTCACAAAATGCACCTCATCTGAATTAATCATTTCCCTGTATTTCTCCAGAGCAAACAATCTCGTGGGGAGGTATCTAGGTAGTTTTTAGAGAGCCAAATCACATCCATATATTCTGAGTTCAGTGTCATTTTGGTACAAGTACCAATATCCCACTCTATATTGTTTGGACAGATGTAGGACCCTCCTGATATTTGCACTGATTCTGGGGGGAGGACTTCCTAATAACATAGTTGCCACTGGGTGTACAAAGAGATCTATGAAATCAATATAAGAATATGAAGAGTCATACAGGTGGATTAATGAAGTCCAGAAGACCACTGATCTAGGGTTACCTCTGGTATCAAGATTTTGGAGTGTGATTGGGAATTTATCAGCTTGATAATACAGGAAAAGATGATATAAAACTGATGAATATTTGAACACTCTTTCATTATCCATCCTCATGAATTGATCATGCATCTTATTTGCAATGAACTTAGCATAGTCAAACATGATGGCTGGGGGCTGTCCAGGAGTGTAAATGGACATAAAGGCTATAATAATTTCATCAACAAATTCACTTGTAGTTTGGCCTAACACACTGGATATCATTTCTATGATGTCTCTGCCAAGATCAGAGAATATGGTAGACAGGTATGGTGTAGAATCCTTTGGAATGTATTGCTCTTCCCTAATGAAGGCTTGGAATAACTAAGCATGTTTGATGGAGGTGAGTGTGGGGAATCTATTAAGAAAATCTCCAACAGAAAGAGGGGTCAAGTTTTGGCCTGGTTGTAACTGCAGCATTTCATTTATGGACTCAGCAGTGATGGTAAATAATACAGAATGGTCAGGAGTCATCACTGCTCTTTGGCCAGGGCTATAGTTCATATGGCAATAGTAGATAATCTCTAAGAAGATATGAACTCTGAGGAATTGGTATTTGGGTAAACCTGACTCCCAAAGGCCTATTTTGTCTGCATGGTTTAGGTACTGGTCTCTGTACCTGCAGTATAGTTTCAATGGGGATTCTTGGACAGAGGTATCTTTAATTTGAAAATCTTTATCTGCCAGGGGGAGATGGTCTAAGTCCCTGTGGGGAGTAGAAATTGGTAGGACATTCAGTGCAATGGGAGCAGCCATCCTTGGTTCTTGTGGATTCAAGGACGGGGGCGAAGGGTTTTCAGTGAAATTGGGGAAAACTGGTCTAATTCAGAGTATTTAGAGTCACTGGGCAACTATCTTACTAAATTACTTAGTAATTTAAAGCAATTGAGTCAAGGTTCAGGAATAAAACAAGGTTTCTCAACGAATTTGGGTAAATACCTGGTTTCGGCTTTGAACGAAGTGATGGGCGACTGTGCACGGTTTGCAGGAAGCGCACGTGACTGAAAGGTGGTCTGGAGTTTTAGCAGCTTCAGCAGGTTGGCAGTTGGACATGGGTTGACAGTTGTACGTGCTCTAGTGCTTGCATGGAGGTCTGAGCGATCTTTTTCACGATAAAACTAAAAATAATGAGTTTTTTAGTTTTATTCGCAAAGTCAACTATTTTGGCAGGTACACGGGGAAAGGTACATTTGGCTATAAGTAGGGGATGAGACGTTTTGTCGTCCAGCGGGAGGCGATAAGCGGGTTCATATCGCACTGCTTTTGGGCTAGAGCGGTTTTGGGGGGAGGTCGCCCAATGCCATTCATCGAGTGCCACGTAGCAGCGGGGTGAATAGTGAAACCACCCATATCGGTCGGGTAAAAATCAGCCTTTAGAGGTCGCCTGATATGATCGTCGACCGTTGGATCAAAAGGTACCAGATCGTATGGTGATCGGGGCGGGGATTTGGCATGGAGTTTAATGGAGGGGCCCGGTGGAGGTTTAAGTGTGGCGGGATTAATAGATTGCGGATTATAGAGGTTTAATGACATCGGGGGTGATTTCATTGGCGAGGATAGATTATTAATTAACCATTGGTTGATTAATTAATCTCTTTTATTCGGCGGTAGGTTTTGGTTATTAATTAGCTACTGATCGACTTAATTAACCCATTAATTATTTGTTAATAAAGTTTATGTTTCAAACTTCGGGGACGGGATATTAAAATTAAAGGGATTTAATAAATACATATGGGAGGGGGTATTTTTGGGAAATATATAAATAAAATTAAAAGTTAATATGAAATGGAGGCAGAATAAATGAAGTGCGCTAAGCATAATGTGTTTTTGTAATTTTGATTTTTACATAGAACATTATAACTTAGGCTAAGTGCATTTTTGTGGGTTTTCTTAGGAAAAGGGGTTTGCTTGGGGGGTGATCACTTTTCTAAGGTTTTATCCTTAGGGAAAAAGGGTTTTTTTAGGGAAAATGAGTGAATTATGGAGGGGGTGAATGCTTGTGAGGGGACTTTTAGTACTTAGGACCTATAAGTTATTGGGCCAAGGGTTCGATCCCTCCAGAAGTCAGAGAAATGCTCTGAGCCCCTTTAACTTAAGGTTTTAGGTACTTTAAGATTTTCCTTGGGAATTAGTTAAGTGAAAAATGTAATGAATGAGGGAGGTTAATCAATTGACTTTGTGTACTTTGGTAAATGCTCAATTATCATCCATACTTTATAAATTTGATGATGAAGGTAAATGATATGATCTTATCTAACCAATCATCACAATTATGCAACCATTCAACTACTTACCCATCTACTCATCCTACCATTTTTTCTACTCTTTATTAGGGTGCACTTAAGCTGGCAAACCCTTATCAAACCTTTTCTTTTCTTTTTACAAAAGTAATCTATCTAAGTCTAACCTTATTACATCCAAGGGCTCAGATTAAACAGTTGACCTCCTTTTATTAACTCTACCTATCTGCTTATCTACCAAGATTAAACAGTTTGGTCAGATTTTATTCTCTATCTCTAAGCATAAAATTGAAAACATGAAATAGCCAAGTTTAAACATTTTGACTATCCATGTATTGGGGCAAAGGTAACAAGCTACACACAATCTTTCTATTCTTTCAAAAGTAAATGGTAGTGGCATTTTGACTCCCACACTTTCATGGTCTTTTTCTTTTTTCTTGGGGTTCATTTTTTCATTTTTTTTAACCTTTTTCATTATTTTTGTCCTTTGATTTTTCTTTTAGGACATACCCTCTTTACATTTTTTATTTTTTTAATATGGAAAACATTTGCAGAAAGCAAAGGTATGTACATATTACATATCTAATCTGAGCCATTCAAAAAGTATGACTCCTATTGGTATAGGAACATAACACCTGGAATATTTCTTCTTCTAGTAACTTCATTTCTGCACTCTTAAGGATTATGGCATTATACTTTTCTACTCCTGAAATGTCACTTCGAGCCTCTTCTTCATCAATAAATTTTTGTGGTATAATAGTAATTATTTTGCTATTATTTCTTGCACCCATCTCCAGTTCAATACTCCCATAATGTAGATTTAACACCATTTCTTCTTTCTGAGACATTCTGATCTCACCCTTCATTAATTTGATCTGTTCTTTAGAATTAACTTCTTGGTTCAGATTGACTTCACATTTCCTTCTTCCTGCATGTAAATCTTCATCAATAGTAATCAATTCAATAGACACAAATGTTTTACCTTGCTTCCTCATTATGCCAACACTTCTAACAACTTCTTTCTCATATTTTTCATCCATGACAACTTTTCCATTCTCATTCAGTTCTGGTTGTACAGTCTAATCGCTTATTCCTTGGTTTTCTTGCCTCCTCTTCAAAAGACTTAACTTTTGCCACAAATCTACCATCTCGTTTGGAATTTCTCCCAAAAGTTCTGCACAATCTTCATTGTCTGCATCATCTGTCTTTAGTCCTTCTTTACTCTGGCTTTCTTCAAGGTCAATAATCTTCAATGACTGTTTAACATCTACAAAGTTTTCTGTATCAACTTTCAATATTTTATTTCCTTTCAACAGTTGTCTAAGGTCTACATAAATCAATACAGCTATGTTTAACATCTACCCTTTCCTCTACTTCACATGATTATGTGAGTTTCCTTCACTTATGACAACACTAAACAGTTGCCTTACCTCAGTGTATCCTTTGATTTCAATCATTCTTTTGCCATACTCCTTTTGACTTATCCTTTGGATGTCATCTGACTAAACATCTTCTTCCACTTGACTGTAACTTTTCTCCTTATTCTGCATATGACTGTGAGTAGTCATCTCTCCACTTGTTAATATAACAGTTTCCAATAACTGCTTGTCTTTCCTCAAGTCTATATGACCTACAAACACACAAAAACTTTCAGTTTTCAAAATACAATACCTTTCATTTTCTTTTGATGCTTCAAGCACCAATCCTCCATCATAGATCTTTTGGATTTCAGCAGATCCTTCTTGCTGTGACTCTATTTCTCTGAGTCTTTCCTCCTTTAACAAATCAATATGAATTTGTTCAAGTTCTTTGAACTCGTTTATCATCTTTCCATTCATCTCTGTTGGAATAGCTTCCACTTTACCCTTTTCTTCATTCTCCATCTGTATCTTTAGTCTTCACTTGTATTTCTTTGTAGCCTTCTTCTATTATTATATTCACTTCTTCTCTCATTACTTCCAGACTAGTCTCTTGTGCTTCATTCTGGTTCCAGTTGCTATACTTCTGCAATCTAATGCCTTCCTCAAATTCATTCTCATGTTGTTGATCATCTCCTTTAAATTGTTGGTTCCTTCCATCTTCATCTTGCTGGATTAATACTTATGTCTCCTTCATGTCTCTCAGGACATAACTTCCTCGTTGCTCCTGATCTTTCATCTCACCTTCAAATAATCTCTACTCAATTTCTCTGATTTCAGCATCATATTTATTAATGTTGTCTTCCACACCATGCATAGTAATCATATCCTTTTCTCAGCTTCATTCTTTTCTTGGCAATCCTCCTGAGTTATCCTGTTTTCTGCACTATCATATTGCAAAGCTCTTTCATCAATTTCATTAAACAAATTCAATTGTTTACCTTCTTGTAGTACCACTATGGCATTTTCATTAGACTTCTGGTCCATATCAACTTCATTTGACTGTTTCACACCAAACAGAATTTCATCTATGAACTCCTTCTACTGCAATAGATCAACACCTTCTTCCTCTAAAAGGCATTTTCCATCATACTTCACCTCAAGAGATTCATTCCTATTTGTGACAGTTTCACCAGACTGTCCATCATCCTCTGCGTATCCTGCAATCATACACAAACTATGAGAATAAAAATCACAAGGCTCCATTGCCTCATTTGCTTCCCTTGTCAACATATCTTCAAATTGTTCTGAACTATGCCAATAGTCCATGAGATCTTCAGTTGATCTCTCATTATCCTCTTCACCCAACATTTCACCTTATTCTGGTCTGCAAATGTAAACTTCCATTTCTGCCTCTACTTCTCTAAGTTCCTCTAGTTTCTCTTGAGCACTCAATATCTGCTCAATCTTCCTCAACTCTTTTGTTATCTCTAATTTCACTTGCTGATTTCTCTTCTCTTGTAGCCTCTGCCACTTTACTCTCTTTCTCATGGTCCAACCATGCTTCTGGTCTTCAACACTTCTCTGCAACATCTCCATCAATATTCGATTCTATAAATCTATCTCAGCTCTCTCTATCAAACTCTTCTTGACTCAGCCTCATGCCATTTGCTTTGGCATATTTCCTTCTACTGTGGCTTCTTTCTGAACCTCTGTTATGACTATCAGTAGTCATCTTCTTTTCCTCTCTTCCCATGAGCTCCTCACTCTTCTACAACAAGCCTTTGCAACAGCAAGTCCTCCTTACTGTGATCTTACCTCACTAAGCTCTCCTCACTCAGTCTTTTGGTAAGCACGGTCCTCTATTTGGAACCTTCTCTTGAGCAACACCTTTGCTCCTTCTAGGCTTCTACAATCTCTCACTCTCTCTTTCGAGAACACTTCAACTGTCCTATTTTTCCAATCTCTTGTTGGATTCTTCAAGTTCACTGCCACTTCAGAGTGCTTTCCCTGCTCTTCTTTTAAGAACACACCTAGTTCTTCTCTCATAGCTTCTCTTATGCTATTTTGCTGTAGTCTTCACACTTTCTTATGCTATCACCTGTGTTTGAATGGGTTTTCTCTGTCTCTTTCTTCTGCACGTTCTGCTACAATCTCTAAGAACTTCCCAAAAGTTCTTCTACAGTTCACTGTTGTAATCTGGTGCCAAACTTCATTCAACATGCTATTGTTTTCATACCTCTGTAGTCTTAAATATTCATAAGCAAAACATCCTTCTCACAGGAATTTTTCTTCCTTTTCCTTCTCTAATACCAAAAAATGGTGCAACCATGAGGCTGCCACACAAATATACCTTATCGGGACTTAAAATTCCCTTAATAACTGCCCTTTAAAACTTTATACCTCCATGCCCCTTATATATATGTGTATCGGAAGCGTTTACACGGTTAAAACCCCAGGACCATACCTTTTCTTGGTTATATATTAAAACACACGAAAATGTCTGAAAACCACACAAAAACATTGATCTTTTACCTTTTGTATCGGCACGCTTACCGTACATGAATAGTCAACGCACCAAGCATTCGTGACCGTTGATCTGGAGCGACAAGATCTGACGGCCCAGATCAAATCGCCTTATCGGCGATCGGGGGTCCCAATGGTCATCAATTATTGGTGCTTCCCTTATTGGGGGTCCGATGCGATAACGTATTTTTATCGGCGATTACAACAATGCTTTACAATATACCACTCCACTTCAAAACCGCGATGCAATATGTCACAATCGACAATCGCAAAAGGTTGGGTCTAGACCTTTGACATACACCGCTCTGAAATGTCGATGCAATCTAAGCGCCTAGACCCGATAAGTCCCAAAAGTGGCATCTATATTATTTCAAATCCG
This sequence comes from Pinus tabuliformis, assembly GCA_031772625.1. Taxonomy (NCBI): domain Eukaryota; kingdom Viridiplantae; phylum Streptophyta; class Pinopsida; order Pinales; family Pinaceae; genus Pinus; species Pinus tabuliformis. The sequence goes on from CM062807.1 coordinate 307,542,543, forward strand.
GTTTGTTGATCCCGTTAAGTGTTTTGCTCTGTTTTCTCTTTGTAAAGGGCTTTCAGCGATGTGATAAGGCAATACACAGGGGCTATGTGATTCGGGATTCTACTGACCCGATAACATTCAAAATATTTGTCTAAAGGATTTGAGATCTGGATTCTCAATCCAATTGTGTTTGATGCCCGATACTTAATGTATTTGGGTTTTCTGCCTTCAAAACCAGTTCAATGGAATGTGCCCGCAAAATGATCCTTTAACACAGTAATTCCATTAAAAAATATGAAAAATGCAGGCCGACATTAAGAGCATTAGAATATAGGTAGAAAAACAAGCATTCAAGCCTCCACGGGCCAGTTATGTGATTATGCATGCTCACTGATTATTCACAGTAAATAAATAATAGAGCTTCGCCCTTCGGCCTAATCACACAGGTAAAGCCCTCTATCCCAAAGAAATGCATTCAATCACACAATTCTATCACTCCAATCAAACCTTTGTATACAAACATAAATACAAAATATATTTGGGGCTCTCTCCCTTCTCTGGCCTGATTAATATAATTAATGGCCTATTCCTTCTACACATCTCGTAGGCTTATAGTGCTCTCAGGTCCTCTCCCTCTCTATCTCTCCTCTCGCTCTCCTTCAGAAAACAAAGGAAAATTTCATATATGTTAAGTTAACCATCTCCCCCACAATTGGAGGAATAAATTATACATTTAGAATTTAAGTTCTATCCTAATCTCAACAAACTAGACTACTTGGCTTGATCTCCATGCATGGAGGATCATTTGCCATTTTATTCCAAATTCTGTTCAGAATTAGGCCACCCTTAACTACTTACATTTATTTGAAATTAATAATAATTTAACAACCAAGTCTTCCTCCAAACTTGTATTACCCACAACATGTGACCACTCCATCACATTGCTAGCTAGGCCTTGATGCTCTTGCATCATATTTGTGCCTCCACATGACTTCTCAAGTCCTTCACAAAGTCAAAGACTATTGAGATGCCTCTAAATTGGATCAAACATGGAGACAAAGATTAATTATGAGGGAGTGGAACCCCACGCCCAGGGAAGAGACTTGGTCAAACTTTTGGTGGAAACTTCAGCAAAGACTCATCTCAATATCCAATGTAGTTGATAAACTTCAATGGAGTTATGAACCATGAAATTCCTTTTCCATCTATGAGACCTATAGCCTGGAATTTGGTTTCAAATCATTTCCAAAAGATTCCATCTGGCATAGAAATCTATGGCTAAAATTTTCCATCTTTCTATGACTCCTACTTCAAGGGAAAACTGTAACCTAGGACAAAATTTAGAAAAACAAGCATATGGGCCCCTCCCATTGTTCTATGTTCCTTTTATAAATTGAAAATGTGGAGAATCTCTTTAATAATTGACCTTATTCCAATCAGTTGTGGAGAAATCTAGAAGCTATCATGAACAGATCAGATGATGCTCTATCCAGTATCCCTCGCGCCATTAACAATGGAGGGCTCAAGCTTTTAATAATTTTATCTTGAACCACATCTAGAATATCCTTCCAGTATTATTCCTTTAGGCTATTTCGAAAGAGAGGAATCATCACATATTCAAGGGTTGCTCCCTCCCTCATGAATCTCTTTGTATATTGGTTCAAAAGAATATAAAGGAATCAATTACCACATTTTGTTAGTGAAATAAATATCAATAGGCCTTAGAAAAGGAGTCCTTACTACTTCAAAGTTGGTTCCCTAGTCTAGAAGTCATAATTCCCCCCTCTCTTCACCCTGATACAATGTTTACTCCCTCCTCCTTGAGCCTTCCTCCCCTTAATTTTCTAAATCCCAATTTTGGTGAAACTTCAAAAGGTAACCCAAGAAAGGTGAGATATGTAGGTATCTTCAAGGATCATTTGGGATCCAATATCTATATTTATTCAATATTTATGGGATATAACAGTAACAACACAATAGAATTGAAATCCCTGGAAGAGGGACTATTGATTTCCCAGACTCAAGGCTACACCAAACTTGCTTTGGAGAGAGATTCTCAACTCATTATCAAAATGATTTGCAAGGTCCTACATGGAACCCAGATCAACAAAATATCTTTATTTGAAGACTTAAATTCTACTCATATAATTAGCATCACTCATTCCTTCCATTCTAGTGATCATCCCTACTCACATCAAAATAATTGAAAATAAATGTGCAGATAAATTAGCCAATTAGGGATGCATCTCGTTAGCTTCGTGGATCTCTTTCCTCATGAAAATCCTTTGAAGTCTCACCCCTCAATCAAGAATGCTAGACCATAGCTAAGCCAGACAAATCCCTTCGACTTGTATTTTTTTATCATATTCCTTCATCCTCTTTGTCTAAATCTCTCAGTCTATAATTGGCTTGTGTGGCCCAATTTTTAATTTTTATATCAACAAATACAAATATGTCCTCTTCTCTTTGGAAAAGATTGAGATTATGAATCTAATTTGGTTTCCCAAATGACAAAACAACAAAAATACATTACTTAATATGTACTTCATATTTTGAGAGAATACAATATATTTAGCCCACCAATAAATAAAAACACACATATAAGAAGCAACATAATAAATCTACACTAAACTCAATGAACTTGGGGAAAGAACTTATAAAAGTAATGATTAATTAATATATCATATTAATTTTTATGGTGAAATCAATACAATTTGAAAAATAACATAATAACTCTACACTGAAATTAATGTATGTGGAGAAGGAAATTAAGAACTTAATGCTTAACTTAATATATTTTCAAAATGATCATGTACAAATATATGTTAAAAATTCAAATCCACAAAAAAACGTTATAAGTTATGAGTGACAAGAGATATGTAATCTATAATACCTCCATTACAATAGTTATCAATGGCTACGAGAGCCTACCAGGGTCTCAAAGTATAAATTGCAATTTCGTATATTACTCAACACGATAATAGTTTTCACAACTCATCTATGCTTTATTATTAATTTTATATATTATAGTTCTAATATAAATAACATTTTTTTAATTAAATCTATATTTCTACATAATTATAAAATAAATCATTAAATTATATCATGTAACTTCTCCCATTCTATATTTTATTTGTAGTTTAGAATACCTAGTCTCTCAAAGGAATATGTGCCAAATCATACGATGAATTTAAAGCAAGACATCCAAGAAGAATTTTTTTTCTATATAACTTGTTGGCATCATTTTAGTTTAATGATGTTACATAGTATTTTACAATTATCCTAAGGTTACAAATGGATCACTTGAACTCATAAGTAGGTGGGTTTTCTTATTTTTATCAGTTATAATGGCAAACATCCACCAAAAAATTCATGTATGGAAGGAAAATTGTTATATTTTATATAACATATTATCTCAATTATAATGTTAAGGAAACAATACTCATGAATGCATAATAGTACTAACATATAGGTAATAATGTTCTAATATACTGAAAAATTCATGGTTTACAATATTACGCTAATCAAAATTGTTTGATTCAACTTTTTTGTGCCTAGCGCATGACTTATCTTGTAAACTTAAAAAAGGAACCATCAATCCTTTTATATTGGAGACTTATTTTACATTTAAACAAGAGCAACTGCATAGTGGTAGTACTGTCGATTTTCAGTGCAACCATCCAATGCTCTAATAAATTCCCACCTCAGTTATTTTTGTGTAAATTAATTTTAGCATAATTCATGTTGGTTTTCCAATTGCTTCTTCATTATTGAAAAAGGATTAAACATCCATAAAAGTCTTGGCATCTACATCAAAGTGACTTGCAGTAATTCCTATTGGCCCTCTACTCACTGACTTCCTTTAAAACATGTATTGGATACCTACATTTTCTTGCCTATACCTATATACCAAAACATTCAACAACATGAATATAATATTTTTAAAATTGATAATTACATGTGCACCAAAAGGATTCTAAAATGTAGCCCTTGTTAATATATATATATATATATATATATATATATATATATATATATATATATATATACAACTTTCTTTAAAACATGTATTGGATACCTGCATTTTCTTGCCTATACCTATATACCAAAACATTCAACAACATGCAAATATAATATTTTTAAAATTGACACATAATAACGTACATGCATGCACCAAAAAGATTCTAAAATGTAGCCCTTGTTTTTTATATATATTCACATCAGATGTTATCTTATCATTGAATTCTTTTACGTAAATAATCTGGGGCAGCATTATTCCATTCACTTGCCTCCCTGTTACTTAATGTATATTCTTTTGGCAATAGATTTGTAGCACCTGTGTTTCGAAATAGTCCAGTTACAGAAGAAATTGGTCATCCTTAGGTTGGTCGGCATACCAAAGGGTGACAATGGTATTACAAGTATAGGGCTTATAGAAACTTTTAATACTGCACTTTCGGAGGCCACTATTGATCGCAATACAACGAATATGAGGTTGTGGATGGATCCTCGACTAAAGGACTCTTTTCCTGTAGATTGTGCAGAGAGGGTAGCCAGGATCATCGCTTCCTACGTGGATCCAGACCCTATAAAAAGGCCTGATATGAGAAACGCTACAGGGGAGCTGTCTAGAGTGTTTTTCTTGTCCAAGAAGGGGAATGAATGAAGGAAGGCAACACAGAATTGGTTAGCAGCACCTTCGAGGCTAGATAGAGCATATTTGAGGATTTTTGTTCCTGATCAACATTTTTCTGTTGGTTCTAAAATAGCCAAATATTTAATTATGTAGATGTTTTTTAAACTTTATTTTCTTAAATTATGTATGTTAAATGAAGAGATAGACATCTTTAAAAAAATTGATGTTTCTCCAAGATTAATGGATCTAAATTTATAATTAATTATTCAGTTATGATAATTACTCATTTTTATTATTCTAAAGTTATAGTTAATTTCTCAATGATAAGTAAAATTATAATGTTCACTGGCACATTCACATTTAACCTCCATTCATCCAGATTTAAACTCAATTCATTTACCAAAAAAGTATTTACATTTCTAACCATTTTTCGAATGGTTGATTTCAAAGTTCAATCAATGCAAAATTCCACATTATGCACGAAGTGAAAATGAATCTGAACTTGAAATTTTATTTTTCCAGTTTTCAAGGGTTTTATTGCACAAGAAACAAATATGAACGATTAATGTAGCTCAGGCCATGCACTTTTGAATGTTTTTTTAACCATTTACGCTATGTGATAGAGATAAATATTCAACCATTCAACCCTTGTTTTTCAGTTGACACTAAGTGACAGAGATATTTACCTTCATTTTCTTTCGATGATGGTGGGCTTTGTTCATGCATGTAGGTCCTCCCATCTCTTTGGGGTTTGTTGCTAGCTATGTCTATCGATATGTAAGTTATGTTTCTACTTACTTTGTTATTAGTGACGTTGGTGGTTTTGATGCTTGAATGCCTAATATGCCAGTCCTTTTGTTATTCTGGTGAGAAGTGTCTTTCTGCTATTCTATTTGTCTCTCTATTGTTCTTGTGCGCTAAAGAGCCCTAAGACATATATTTTTGTTATTTTGGTACACTGGGGAGGATGGGTCGAGCCTTCAAATGTAGAGGGTTAATATTCAAGTTGCAACAGGCGGATGGGTTGAGCCTTCAGAGCAAAGGGTTAAGATTCGAGTTGCAATAGGGGCAAAGTCGATTTTGTAGCCATGGGAAGCTTGTGTTGTTTTGTAGTTTTAGGTAGCCTAACAGATGGCTAACATGTCTTGGTTACTCAACCCCCACACCATACCATACCATTTAGGGTAAGAGATGATAGGGAAATAGAATATAAAATATGTGAACTTAAATCTTTCCAAATTAATGCTTATTCCTTATTAGTATTAAAATAACATCGACTGAAATTCGAAACTTCAAAACTTTTTATCTTAAGTTTTAATAAAAATAAGGAAATCATATAATCTTACCTACAACGAGAGGTCGAAACAGAAACTTAGGATAAAAATTTGCTTAGTGGGATATTTTTGTTAAAATATTGGTTAAAATATGGAATACAGTGATATGTCAAAAGAATTAATGTTAAGTAAACACCAATCAAACGTTATTGTCCCTGCACGCCAAAGGTGGGGACTAATAAAGGCTGAGGTAGAAGGAGAGAGAATGACGTATATTTTTCGCCATCTTTTTTAGTTATTATACTTGCATTAAATCCTATCCATCAATAACATACATACATTATATCATTATAACATAGTGTGAGTTAACATATTTCTCTTATATTTTTTTTTTTCAGTTCTTATATATCCAAGACACACATACATTATATTCTTCTCCCGTAAATATATACATATTTACATTATACCACATACAATATAAATTATTTTCATTACATTTATACATTAGGCATAATAATAAAACATGCAAATCCATTATATCATTCTTTTGAAGTTAATGTGTCTGCATTATATCTTCTTCACGTAAATCCATATACTAATAAACATTCATTATGGTTTGAGTTAATATTACTATTGATTCAAAGAATCAGTATATAATGTGTCATTTATGTTGATACATTTTAGTAGAAAATTTGGAGCTATTGATTTATAATATCCATTTTAGGGGTAAGTAATATTTTAGTGATTTGGGGGTGTAAAAGATATTGAGCCTATATGGGGATCAAATGATATTTTATGGGATTAAAACTTTGTAGACAAAGTTCTCAGTGTCTTGATGTTATAGTACACATCAAGAAATTTCAACCAACATAAACATTACCTCAATCAGATTTTGTATGACCTGCAAGTTGACATATCTTGTTAACCACCATGGTGTGATGGATGCCATGTTAGCTTCCATTAATCGAACATGTGGAGCTAGTCAAGTGTGGGATTTTATGTTGGCATTATGGCTAATGTGTTGTCCTTGATGGAAACCTACTTGATAAACATGTCAACATTATCATAATATGATGTTTATGTAGAGTGATACAAATTCTACAGGTGATATGAATAAAGGAATGTCAATTCAGAGACAGATGGATGGTAAAGGTAAAGTTTGAGAAAGTATATGTGGGTCCTGAGAAGCAAGTTCGCATAAATATGCAAGTATTGTGAAGAAAAGTTGCGTAAAGAATCCGTACCATGGCAATCTAGATACTAGGGGTCTTTACCATGGTATTGGCCCATAGTAATGGGTGCGACAATGGTTATTTGATCCTGTCAAAAAATACCAACGACATTACTAAGGGATTGGCCTAAGGTATTGACTAAGGCTAAAGCTATATAAAGAGATGGATATCAAGGTGTTGGGTATGCAAGTAATGGGTTATCTATGTATGATTTGATTTGGAACAAGTGTGCACAAAGGAGCAAGGACAAGACTCAGATCTGCAGTATGTTGACATATATGCTTGTTTGATTTACTTATTGAAACTTTCTAAATATCTAACAATGATAAACATATGGTTATAATGATGTTGTTATCAGAATGAAATATTTAGAAGTATGTAATTCTGATAGTAAAGATTGTGGAGAGTGAAAGTGTGTTTGCAGCTAATGTTTTTTATATCTGTACCTAGGTATGTTTGGGAATAATTGTGTGCATATGCAGATCCATCTTTGTAAGGTCGCATATATAGTCAGAGATAGATTTTGTAGTGTGCTGAGATTTGTATGTGGGTGTTGTGTATAGTAAGTGCGTACATACGCAAATATGCCTTGTGGAAGTCATGTATACAAACTAGGGTTTGAATTGATGAATGATGTTTTCCGTAGATGATGTCTGGTTTATTTGTCGATGTTTGTCGATGATGTCTTTATCATGATGATCTATGTCTGACAGTAAAGATTAAGGTGATTTGGTTGTAATGATCAGTTTTAATGGTACAAAAGTTTGACTGGGTGTGATTCAATGATCTATGGTCTGTAATTGGTTCAGAAATCTGTGATTGGTTTAGTGATTTGTAATTAGTGAAATGGTCTATGTACGGTTTAGTGGTTAATGATTCAATGTTTAGTATTCTGATATTTTTACACAGATATGACACAGAGGAATCACGTACATATGCAGGCGTGTTTCAGATAAGTAGCGTATACATTCTAATGTATGTCTTATTAGGGTTTGCAGGAACAACATTGTGTTTCTTTAATGATGAACAGTATATGGTTTGGTATATTGATGAATGGTTGTGCATTGGTATGATCTGATGGTTTATATCTTATATGGAATGGTTTGATCTAGTTGCGATGGTTGATTAAGATTCAATGATTGGTTTACTTGTATTATAGTGATTTAGACAATTCATTGGTTGTCTTTCAGATTCAGTATTCAGTTTGATATTGAGGTTAATGATGGGTTTGGGTCCAGTTTGAAAACATGAAAAGTGGCCTATAGGTTTTGAATTTTTGAGTCAGGTGGATCTAGTATGAAATATTATGAAACATGGTCTACAAGATGTGCTGATTGTTGGAGTCTTTAGTGAGGGAGTCAGATCTTCATTCCTATAGTAGCTAGTAAATTTGTGTAGGGGGTAGGTGCTTCCTTCCAATAAGAGTTGTTAAACGAGATCAGGAAGTTTTAGCTCCCTTTTAGTGGGTGTTGGAGAAGGAGAGAAGGTTGTAGCCTTTTGTAGGTGGGTACATATGTGATGGTAAGAGTTTGTGCCAATACAATATTGTAAGAAGTTTTCTTAATAATAAAAGAAGAAGACAGAGATGATGACAGCAGTGGTTTTTTTCCCACATTGGGTTTCCACCTAAAAATCCTAGTGTTTTCATGTGTTGTTGTGTTTCTTATGTGTGATGGTTTATTCTTCTCTTACTGCTCATGTTTAATGTTTAATTAATGAATAATGAAGTAATGATACACTAGTTAAACATGAACACATGATGAAATATATGAAAAGTTAGATAATTGGATATACGTTTTTTGTCTTTACTGAAGTTGCGTACATATATTGGTTGCATGAATGATAGTAGCGTATAAAAATCAGAATATGAAATGAAAAGTTTAAAGTGAATTAAAATATTGATTCATCCCCCCCCCAGTGTTTTACCAACAATTGGTATCAGAGCAGGTCACTCCAGTTGAAGCTTAACCACTTGATAGTGTATTACATATGATGGGAAAGAATAAAAAGAAGAAGGCAACTCAAAGGAAGAAGTCAATTCAAGAGAACAATGACAGGGATGCATCTAATGTTGTGGCAATATCTTCATTTATGGGTCAAGGACAATCTGCAGTAGAAGAAAAAGGCAAGTTAGGAACAACGAAAAAAAAAGTTATGTTTATGCTAAGTGATGATAGCTATCAGGAATGGAAATAAAAGATGAAGTATAAGTTAATGAACCTGGGATCTGATGTTTGGAATTTAGTATGTAATGGTTGCACTAAAACTCCTCCATCAGTTGAAGAGTTACATAAGAATAATGTCGCATTAAATGAAATCATTGGTAACATACTTGATTCGACATTAGGAAAGGTTATGCACTATGAAACTGCAAACAAAGTGTGGGATAATCTACAGGTCATCCATGAATGAAAAACAAAAGAATATTGTTCATCAGGAGAACCAACAGGTAATCTTATTTCTAAAGAAAATAATGATGTATCAAAACATGAGTATGTTATGTCAAATAGAGTTATTGATTCAGACGAAGACAAGTTAGAGGAAGTTCTTAATCTTAGAATAAAACTTGATTTTTCTTTGAAAAGGATTAACAATATTAAGGATAAGTTGTAGGCGTATGATAACAACGATCATGTTAAATCGGTAAATGTTGCAGTAGAATCTAAACAATATTATGAAGGACTTGACGCTGAGATCGTCTCTCTAAGAGCATATTTTGAAAAGTCAAACAAGCGAAATGAAGAGCTACTTTAAGTATTTGAAGAATAAGAGAATGGGTTGAAGGAAGATATTATCAAATTAAAGGGACAATTGCAAGAAGGAAGAAAGGTTAAAGGAGGAATGAGAAATAGTATATAGAAAAGAAAGAATCATGTCAAAGACTAGAAGTTGAGGTAAACATTCTAAAAGGTAAATTAGAAGAAAAGGATAAAAATATGAAATTTCAAGACAATACTAAGATTTTGGATAACATTATTAGTGGTCAAAGGTCTCATTCCATTAAATATGGTTTTCAGGAAACTGTAAAAGGAGAATCTAGTTCACATGCTTGTGCAAGGATCTTGAAGGATAACAATACGAAATCTGAAATTCTTGTTAAAGAGATAAGAAGTCAACCAAATCAACATCCAAGGAAGATGAATTTTCAAAAGAAATTATTTGCTCCCAATAATAGAAACATTAATCGATTCTCTCCTCTAATCAATAATGTTGAATGCTTTATATGTCATAATTATGGACATGTTGCAACCAATTGCAGAAGAAGATTGTTTCGATTTCAAGCAAATATCCACTTCATAGGAAGGTCGTCAGCTCTCAGGTACTCAGGTTTCTTTAAGGAATATTTTTTCGCTTGCAACATATTTGGTCACAAAGTTATTGATTGCAATAGAAGGAATATGAAATAGACATATTATGATTCCTCAACTCTATTTTCTAGTCATATAAGATGTTATGCTTGTAACAAGTTTTCGAATGAAGCAAAATATTGCAGGAACAAATAAATGGCTCTTTGCAGACAACATGGCAAGCAACTAGATAAGAACATTGTTACCAAAAGGCCTGAGAAAGTTGGATCCACCAACATTTCTCATATTAAGCAAAAGGAAGAAGAACAAACAAGGTGTGGTCTTGTTCTTTTCTCATTTAAAGATGAAGATGAATGGTATATAGATAACAGATGCTCTCATCACATGGGTGGAGATAAGGACAATTTTTAGTTTCTCAAGAAAAACAAAGATGATAAGGTGATTCTTAAAAATAAAACTTCAGCAAAAGTTATGGGAAAAGGTAGAATCAAACTTGAGAAGTATGCAAAAGTGGTTGATGCATTATTAGTTCAAGGACTAAAGCAGAATATTCTAAGTGTAGATCAAATAGTTGACAAAGGACATATAATTGTATTTATATCAACTAAATGCAAAGTTATAGATGAAGAAACTGGAAAGGTTATAGCAAGAGGATACAAAAATGCAGACAAATTATATGTGCTAGTAGAGAAGAATTCAGGCAGAAATAAGAGGTATAGTTCCTCTTCTTCTTCAGATTCAGAATAAAAGAAGATAGTTCCCACTACAATCTATTTTTTTTAAAGCATACTTCTAATAGTGATTGCAAAAGTGATATGAGGTACATGACCTCATGAAGAGCAAGTGATGATTATCAGGTCCACAAGATCACTAATGTATGATCTTAGGGGGAGCTATGCATGAGTATCTTGGTGATGGTTCTCTATTTTGGTTTGATATTCTTTTGATAATGTTTTGGTATTACTGACATTACATCTAATGAAGTAACGATGAACAGGAACGGACAATATAGGTTCAGGGGGAGTTGTGACTATAAAGAATCAATAGTTTACTTTCTGTATGTGGATATGATGAAGGACAATCGCGTATATAAACGATTTTTAATCTAGATAGTCGCGTATTTTTCTTTGAGATGGATAAAAGTGGTGCAGGTTTAGGGGGAGCTTCTCATATGCTTCCATCGAATTATTATTGATATTCTAGCACTGACATTGGTTTATTGCATAATGTTAATAATTCCCATATGATGCCAGGAATGATGATTGGTTCATGATGGTTCATGAGTTGTTGAAAAATATTATTGTTGTTATGGTTCTTTGATGGATTTGTTGATTGATGAGGTGGATATGATCACATTTGACAATGAATAGTTGGCCAAGGTTCAGGGGAGAATTTGTTATGCTTCCAATGGTGCATTGTTGGCATTATGGTTTCTTCAGCATTTATTATTGCATGATGGTTTATGATGAATACATATCATTACTGATGTATGGTTGTTACTACGGTTGTTGCTGAATATACATATGTTATTGTCATTATGTCATTAGTAATGTTGCACTTAGTGATGTTGTTAATCCTACTTGATACACTTGATGAAGAGGGTGTGTATGATATGGTCTTTGTTGTCATTGATTGGTGATGACAAGTTCATGATTTACTCATTGTTGTTGGCATCTCTCGTTGATGAGAAGACATATACATATTGTTGTCACTATGTCATGGATTATCTGTTAGGGCCTAAATCTACCTCAGGCTAAGAAAGGTAGGATCTAGGGTAACATCAAACCACACTTAACCTGGTAGCTAGCCCTACCAGGTCAGGAGAGGGCTCTCTCCTTGTCAATCTTAGAAAAGATGGCCAACGAAAGCTTGAGATGACTGATGTAATGACTGATTTTAGGCTAGGTATGTGTACAAAGGTGTTTGATTGAATTTAATGATGTTTTCTTGGCTCAAATGTGAAAGGCAGATTTGGGTCCGGGGAATGAGACTCAGTTTTGCAGAGATCTCTATGGGGAAAGGTAGGCAAGTGATTTGGTACTTCAAATTGAGTGAGATGGAGAGATTTTAGACAGGTGAGGAGTTGAAAAGGGCATGAAAAACTCAAGGATCCTTTCAAACAGTTGAAAACATAGATAACTAAACAAACCCTAGGTAGAGCACTACACTTTCAATGTATTCTACCTTTATCCTTGTTTGATTTAGTTAAGATGAAATAAAGAGAGATAATGGCATACATAAAACACATGTAGACTTACAATTACAGAAGAAAACACAATACCAAAGCAAGATGCCACATGAATCCCATAAAGTGTTGCAAACCACTAGTCTATTCCTTAGCCAAACTGCTGAAATGAGTATACAATAAGCTCCAAGCTTTCCCAAAAGTCCAACCTTCTGCCAAATTCCAACCCCTACACTATGAAATTCATAAAATATATACATTTTCTCATCCTTTTACTAAGGGAATTGAGCTCAACCATTTTCTTCAAAATAGAATCAGTTACATTAAACTTGGGCCGAATTTCTGAAAATAGGTGTTGAAGATGAACTCGTATCTCCTAAACCATAGCACCTGTTACAAAACTAAAAGAGGTTTTTGTAGATAATGTCATTTTGGAGAAAAACCTCTCTCAAATTTGGGAAATTCGTTTCCAGTTGCTTGCAATCTATTCCACAAAATAATCTCTAAACAGAAAATCATTAAAAATTTAAATTTGTGAAAATGAGTTGTAAAGATCTAGTCACATATCCCAATTCGTGACACCTATGAATAAACTAAAAGAAATTTTTGTTACATGTCTCGTGGTTAACAACAACCTCCTTGGGTTTTGCAAAATTACTTTCCATCTGTTGTAAAATGGCCCCGCACTAAAATGACTAAAACAATAAAAAAATATGAAAAATTTGCTTTGTTTTAATGTAGGCTCCAAATATCACTATATATCTCCCACATAGTAGCACCTGTGCATAAACTGAAGGAGGTTTTTGTTATTTGGTATGTGATGAACAAAAACCTCTTTCACTTTTGAAAAATTCCTTATCATTATTTCAGAAATTGATTTTGTACTAAACTTGTCATTGTGTGCAGCAACTGACCTCAAAACATGCATAACCAAGAATCACTCGTCCATTTCGATCATATCTTCTAATCCGAGAGCCGGTTACGGGAGTGTGATATACCATTGGAAAGATTTTTCTGAGCTTCTTCTGATAGACACACTTGTGATATGTTTTGTGCTGAACATCATGTGCAAAACATCTAACAAAACCAGACATAGTAAGAGCTCATGTTGATCCCTGGTGACAGGTTGCGAAGACTGGAACTAACATCGGCTCCATTGGGGATGGCAGCTCCTTGGAGGTGTCAAGAACATCGTAGACCAAGTGCCTCATCCATTGGGCATGGATTCAAACAACTGCAAACCCAAAACAACTCATACCAATCCAAAAACATATACATACTGCAACATGTACATAAACAAATATCGAAAACTGAAATGTTGCCTCAGGCAACTTATTTATGTACAAATCTAACCCACTTTGCTGCAAAATTGATAGATTAAGTAACACTGTAATGCCAGATCAACCAATCAAGTAACTGTGATAGGGATGCTGCTTGAAACTACTTCAACCAGGACACAAACGTAAATGATGACAGCCATACATGCACATAACGAGTCTGGTTATGTAAAAGACAATTTAATCTATCATTCAAACCGAAAAAAATTTCCATGTACGTTGCAATAGGATTGAAACAACCAGACTCTGTTTGCTGCCCCAACTCCTCAATACATGCTTCCAGCTGCAAACTGTCAGTGCAAATATCCACGGGCAGCTCTATTGTTTCTTGTTTTGAAGGAGGGAGAGTTTCCAAGAACATTTTGGGATCTCGAAATTCATATGATTGGATCTGATCATTTAAATATTGAATCTCCTCAAATTTTTCAACAACTAACTCAAAGAAACCAGTTTTAGCTTTAGGAGGAAACTTCGGAGATCTCAAAAATTGAAGCACGGCAATGGAAAATACTTCATCAATTTCAATATCCACTAACTGATCTCTAACTTCTTTTAAAACTTCATAAAACACAGGGTTTGCCACATACCCTACCATTTTATTTTAATGCATGAATGGATCAGTGAGCACTGGAATCTCTGGATTGAGTTGGAGTCGCCAGGTGAATGTTTCAGCTTTCATATGTGTCTCATTGTTGTCCACCATCAACAATCAGATCTAACTTGATACATGTACTGGGGTAATTTGCAAGTCAGGTGTTCAGTTTATAAGACTAGACCGTAGATTGGAAGAAGCAACGTTTATCTACTTATGCACTCGCAAAGCAATGTGCAGTTCGAAGGCTACCTGGCATAACTTCAGGCTCCGTCTGTAGTTTATAAAATGAAGAACACTAACAAACAAACAATCTCTTCCCCAGTACGGTCGCCACTATGTTAGGGCCTAAATCTACCTCAGGCTGAGAAAGGTAGGATCTAGGGTAACATCAAACCACGCTTAACCTGGTAGCTAGCCCTACCAGGTCGGGAGAGGGCTCTCTCCTTGTCAATCTCAGAAAAGATGGCCAATGAAAGCTTGAGATGACTGATGTAATGACTGATTTTAGGCTAGGTATGTGTACAAAGGTGTTTGATTGAATTTGATGATGTTTTCTTGGCTCAAATGTGAAAGGCAGATTTGGGTCCGGGGAATGAGACTCAGTTTTGCAGAGATCTCTATGGGGCAAGGTAGGCAAGTGATTTGGTACTTCAAATTGAGTGATATGGAGAGCTTTTAGACAGGTGAGGAGTTGAAAAGGGCATGAAAAACTCAGGGATCCTTTTCAAACAGTTGAAAACATAGATAACTAAACAAACCCTAGGTAGAGCACTACACTTTCAATGTATTCTACCTTTATCCTTGTTTGATTTAGTTAAGATGAAATAAAGAGAGATAATGGCATACATAAAACACATGTAGACTTACAATTATAGAAGAAAACACAATACCAAAGCAAGATGCAACATGAATCCCATAAAGTGCTGCAAACCACTGGTCTCTTCCTTAGCCAAACTGCTGAAATGAGTATACAATAAGCTCCAAGCTTTCCCAAAAGTCCAAAATTCTGCCAAATTCCAACCCATACACTATGAAATTCATAAAATATATACATTTTCTCATCCTTGTACTAAGGGAATTGAGCTCAACCATTTTCTTCAAAATAGAATCAGTTACATTAAACTTGGGCCGAATTTCTGAAAATAGGTGTTGAAGATGACCTTGTACCTCCTAAACCATAGTACATTTTACAAAAATGAAAGCGGTTTTTGTAGATAAGGTCATTTTGGAGAAAAACCTCTCTCAAATTTTGGAAATTCGTTTCCAGGTGCTTGCACTCTTTTCCACAAAATCATCTCTAAAACAGAAAATCATTAAAAATTTAAATCTGTGAAAATGAGCTGTAAAGATCTAGTCACATATCCCAATTCATGACACCTGTGAATAAAATAAAAAACATTTTTGTTATATGGCTCGTTTTTAACAAAAACCTCCTTGGGTTTTTCAAAATTACTTTCCATATGTTGTAAAATGGCCCTGCACTAAAATGACTAAAATAGTAAAAAATATGAAAAATTTGTTTTTTGTTTTTTATTATTTTTTATTTTTTTTATGTAGGCTCCAAATATCACTATATATATCCCACATAGTAGAACCTGTGCATAAAATGAAGGAGGTTTTTGTTATTTGGTATGTGATGAACAAAAACCTCTTTCACTTTTGAAAAATTCCTTACCATTATTTCAGAAACTGATTTTTTACTAAACTTGTTATTGTGTGCAGCAACTGACCTCAAAACATGCATAACCAAGAATCACTCATCCATTTCGATCATATCTTCTAATCGGGAGCCGGTTACGGGAGTGTGATATACCGTTGGAAATGTTTTTCCAAGCTTCTTCTAATGGACACACTTGTGACATGTTTTGTGCTAAACATCATGTGCAAAACATCTAACAAAACCAGACATAGTAAGAGCTCATGTTGATCCCTAGTGACAGGCTACGAAGACTGGAACTAACATTATCAATGATGGATGAACTATATATAGGGATCTTACGGATGATTACTTGAGTTTCATTTTGGTGAAGTTGTTTAGATGTGATAATTCTACTTGATATACTTGATGAAGTATATGATATGGTAATTATTGATGTTAAAGGTTCCCCTTGTATTTGATGGATGCATGAAGATAATATGATGGCATTATCATTCAAAATATTGATATTGTTGCCTATGGATTATAGCTCTTCCTATATGTGGAAAAATCATGTTACATGAAGTCAAGAGGATGTTTATTGATATGATGTTGCTACAACTTCTTGGTGATGCTTGGAAACACTACACATTTGGTCACATATTGATGAATACATCTTCCTACATGATGATGATGAGGATGTTCATGTTGGTTTTTTTTTGTTGTGATCGGGTGTTCATGTTGCAGGTTCCTATATGGTGTATGATGGTTGTTGATGACTATCATGGTCTTGCTACCTCACTATTAAGGTCTCTGGTTTTGGTTATAAATGTCATATTTGTCTCTTGATGTAAAGGTCATGTAAAGACCCATGTTGTAAATCATTGTAAAATTCAGTCATGTATGGGCTATTGGGATCAAGTTATGTCATGTATGTAATCCCATTTTGGGACATTGATGTAAACTTTGGGTCAAAAATGTAAACCCAATATGTTGGGTATATGATGTAATAATGATTCATTGGTGACAGGAAAGGTATTTTTTGGTTGATTCATAAAGTCTTGTACATTATTGAATATCTTCAAAAGGTTAAACATATGCTCAAGGGTAGTATAGTCAGTATGCACTTTTCATATTTAGCATCTCAGAACTACAATGATCTTCTCTACAAAGGGGTAGAGAAGCTTTCATCCATCATTGGTCAGTCGTTTTCCCTTGATGTCAAAGGGGGATACAAGCTTGATGTTTGGAGAATAATGATTGGTGAGAATACTTTGTATTTGCAGGTGTGTTTGTAGGTATTTACAGGTGATGACCAAACACCAAAGTGGTTGCCATCAAGTTCAAAAGGGGATATTATTGGAATTATGGATAATGTGTTGTCCTTCATGGAAGCCTACTTGATAAAGAAGTCAACATTTTGATAACAAGATTTTTATGCAGAGTGATATAGATGTTACACATGACGTGAACAAAGGAATGTCAGTTTAGAGACAGGTGGATGGTAAAGGTAAAGTTTGAGAAAGTATACACAGGTCTTGAGAAGTAAGGTCGCATAAATATGAAGGTACGGTGAAGAAAATTAGTGTATTGAATCCACATCATGGTAATTTGGATATTAGGGGTCTTTACCATAGTATTGGCCGATAGTAATGGGTGTGACAACAGTTATTTGATCCCATCAAAGAATACCAATGACATTACTAAGGGATTGGCCTAAGGTATTGACTAAGGTTAAAGATATATAAAGGGATGGATATAAAGGTGTTGGGTGTGTAAGTAATGGATTATCTACATATGATATTATTTGGAAGAGGTATGCAGCAGGGAGCAAGGAGAAGACTCGGATCTGAAAGATCTGAAGTATGTGTTTTTTTTTTTTTTTTTTAACAGAAATGGGTATGATCCTTCATTCATTGGGCGGCCTGAAGCCATGAAATCGGTTACAAAAGGCTGGTGTATTTTCTGTTTGGCTTTTCAGCCAACAGACCCTGCCCTCTACTCTAGTCAGATTCTTCTTTTTGCACTTAGTAAAGTGTGCTTCTGCTGCTAATTTCCCCAGATGGAAGATACATACAAACTGGTGAAGAAGGAGACGGAAAAACATTTCACTTTAGGGTATTGGGTCCCAAAGGGCTGTATTATCTCTGAGGAGGGAGCCAATGTCCATCAGGGCTGCCTTATTTGCCTCGCTGTCTGCTTCATTGTTGTTTGATATCAAGACATGGAAAAATTTCAAGTTCATAGTTTTTGTCAAGCCTTTGATCCTTAAGATTGTTCTTGCAAGTTGTAGATCCGTTGAGATGGAATTGTTTGCCAGCGCTTGGATAATTACCTAGGAGTCTCCAAATACATTTGCCTCCTTATATCCCAGCTCTTTGAGGAATTTGGATCCTTGATAAAGTGCCATTGCTTCTGCTTGGATGCTTGTAGAGTGGCCTAATCCCCAGGCAAAGCGGTGGACAACAGCTCCTCCTGGATTTAAGATGATACCTCTGGCTCCCGCAATACCTGGGTTCCCTTTAGTAGCCCCGTCGAAGAAGAGCGATGGTAGAGTTTGGTTGGACAGCCAGGATTGGAATTCTTGTTCATTTTTCCTTATTTGTCAGTCTTTGGGGGGAGGGGGAGAGCTGGTTATTTTCTGGAATTTGAAGTTAAGAGCCAAACCAAGCTCTATATCCTGTTGGCTTAAATTGGCATCATCCCCTTTGTCTTCCAGCCATTCTGCAAGCTGTCCTTTTACTGCATTGACCACCAACCTGTAATCCTGCTCTTTATTTCTAAAAATCCTGCGGTTCCTCTCCAGCCATACTTGCCAGCTGACAAATTTAGGCAAAGCGCTCCATGCAAATCTGATTGTTTTATTTTTTGGAGGGTGACCAGGATAATTGTTCATCCAACTTGCAAATAAATCAGGGACTGATGAGGGGAAGTTGAACTTGTAATTCCACAGGGCTAGGAGCTCCTGCCAGACTGAGTTAATGAATCTGCAATTGATCATGATATGGAGGGCAGTTTCAGAATTTTCCTTGCATAAGGAGCATCTAGACGGCGCATGAAATCTCGTTATCTGCAGCCTGTCTTCAGTCAATATTTTCTGGTGGCAAAGGAGCCAGCAGAAGTGGTCCACCTTTGGGATTGAAGGAGTTTTCCATATACCATTCCAGGGAGTTGGATTGGGAGGCACATGAGGCTTCTCTAGGCATTTAACATAGCCCTGAGAGACAGAGTAGCCTGAATGCTTAACGCCCCAGCCTCTCACATCGTGACTGTTTTTTAATGTGGGAGCTAGCCCGTGCAGGTGCGTGTATAGCTCACTGAGGTCTGGGCGGAGGTGGATAGGAACCGCGGGAGTCTTCCAACCGGCCCACGCGTTCCCCTCCCAAGTCGACATATCCCACAACGTTTTTAAATTCGAATATGTCATCCAACGCTGTAGCTCAGGCTTGCGCAGGACTTCAGCTAGCGGAGGATTATTGAGGATATTGTCGTTCCATATTTGAATGCATTTCCCATTGCCTGGAACCCAGAATGCGTTGTCGGGGATCAAAGAGCTGGTTTTGAATAGAAATTTACTGAATGGAGTATTGAATTTATTCTTGGGCTGGTCTAAACACCGCTTTCTTGGTCCTCTGTAATATTTTCTCCATAATGCAATTTGGACCCAGCCAGGATTTGGAGCAATGATCCTCCAAATTACTTTGGCGCCCATGGCAACATTCTGAGCTTTGAGGTCTTTTAATTTCAAACCTCCCTCCTGGAATGTTCTAGAGACAGTCTCCCAATTTATCAGTGAAAATATTTTCTCATTTAGCTTCCCTCCCTTCCATAAAAATGTTTTGATTAACTCCTCCATCTTATTTATAATTCCTGCGGGTACCAACAGGACTGAGAAAGTGAAAAGAGGTAAACTGTTGAGGACGGATTTTATGAGAACCGCCTTCCCTACTAGGTTTAGCCAGGAGGACCCCCAAGCCTGAAGTTTTTGTTTAAATTTATCTAAGAGAGGCAGCTAGTCTTTGCCCAATGCCCTTGTGTGAAAGATGGGCAAGCCCAAGTACTTGAACGATGACCATGAAACCGAGATTGCAAATCCCATGCAGCGAGTAATATTTCTTGCAGTAGGGACGGGAATGTTCCAGCTGTATATGTGACATTTGGATTCATTTAGAGCGCTGCCTGAAATCTTACAGTATTCATCCAGGACTTCTTTGAACTTGGATGCTGAATGCATTGTTGCTGCCCCCAGTAAAATGGTGTCATCCGCAAAAAGCGCATGATTGATGTTTTTGGCCCCTCTAGCTATGCATAGTCCGGCTAGCTCATGATCCTGTTGTTTGCGTTGAAGGTAGAAGCTGAACACGGAGGCTTGAAGCACAAAGAGAAGAGGGGACAGGGGGCACCCCTGTCTCAGTCCTCTAGAGGCTTTGAAAAAGTCGGCTGCCCTTCCATTTACCAGGGGGGCAATCCAAGGCTCCGATATACAAGCTCTAACCCATTTGATAAAGCTTGGGCCGAACCCCATTTTTTGCATAACATCAAACAAAAAACTGTGCCTAACTCGGTCAAAAGCATTTGCAAGATCGAGTTTGATAACCATACCTTTCTCCTTGCGGTGTAGACTGGAGTGGATCGCCTCTTGGACCAGCACAAAGTTGTCCACCAATTGCCTGCCCTGAATAAAACCACCTTGATTATCAGGGATGATTTTGGGGAGGATCCTTTTCAGCCTATTGGCTATCACTTTAGTTATGACTTTATATCCAATATTGCACAATGAAATGGGACGAAATCTGCTGAATGTATTTGCTCCCTTCTCTTTGGGGATGAGAGCGAGAAAGGCTGAGTTTGTACTGCCGCCTATCTTTTGGCAATCCTGAGATTTCTGTATCATTTTAATCAGGTCTTTTTCTACAATCTGCCAACAAACCTGGAGGAACTTGGGCGTGAAACCATCAGGACCTGGAGCTTTGTCCGGGTCCATTGAGAACAGGGCTTCATTTATTTCCTTTATTGTGATTTTTTCTTCTAGAGACTTGTTCATTTTGGAGGAGATCATGGGAGGGACAGCATCTAACCAGGCTGCGTTGACATTGGTACCAGCATCTTCTTTGTACAGCTGCTCAAAGTGGGCTGTTGCTGCCTTTTTTATGCTGGTAAAGTCTTTCAGAACTTGATTGGCTTCCTTTATCTCGCTGATGGAGTTGCGACCTTTCCTGGCTTGGGCTTGCTTATGGAAGAATGAAGAATTTCTGTCTCCAGATTTGAGCCAGAGGCTCCTAGATTTGAGCCTCCAGAATTCTTCCTCTGCCAAACAGGCTTTATGGAGACTTTGTTGAAGCTTGGCCTCCTTTTCTAAATCAGCCTTAGTAATTTCTGTTGTTTCAAAGTGCTGATGCTGGATTTCTAGCTCATTTTGGATTTTTTTTCTTTCCTCTGCCGGATTTGGCAGGGTTTTGGCCCAAGCTTTTAGCATGGTTTTGACTCTTCTGAGTTTTTCCTCCCATACAAAAAAAGGCGATCCATTGACTGGCTTCTTCCAGCATTCTCTGATTTTTTCCATGAAGTCTTTTTCTTTGATCCATAGGGGGCTGAATTTGAAGGGTATAGGTCCCAAATCCATAGTAGTCATTAGTTCAAGGCTGATGGGTTTATGGTCTGATATGCTACTGTGGAGGATACGTGATCTGGCTTCTAGAACAAGGAGAAGGAAGGAGCTTTGCACTAGGAATCTGTCCAATCTAGCTGCTATATGCCCCGGCCCTACCCTCTTGTTTGTCCATGTGTATTTGCCGACAGTTGGTTTGATATCTATCAGGTCCCAATTTTGCATGAGATCTTCTATTGTTTCTCTGGCCGGATCTCTTACTATACTGCCTCCTCTTTTTTCCGATGAGAGGAGGGTAAGGTTGAGGTCCCCGGCTATGATGACGTTTTCCAGATTTTCCTTCTCAGCCAGGCCTTTGAAGGAGTCCCAGCATGTTTGTTTTTCAGCTGCATTGTTAGGGGCATATACATTGACCAGACTAATAATTTCCTTAGTTTCTAGATGTTGCAGCTTTAAAAGAATCCAGTGAGTATTCAGGGATTCAGAGATAAGGGAGAACTTATTTGAATTCCAGAGCGATCCAAGTCCTCCAGATGCTCCACGGGCGGAGGTTGCATGCGCTCCATCTTTTTTCCAAAACTTTCTGCTTGCTTGGAGGAAGGTTGTCTCCTCCAGCTTTGTCTCCTGGATGAGGAGAATGTTCGGGGCTTCCAGCGTTATTAGGCTATTCATTGCTTCTTCTTTAGCTTTGGAACCCATTTCCCTACAATTCCAGGAGACTATCTTCATCATTTACTTTTGCTGTGGTGAGCTCCTTTGGAGCTCAGAGTATGATTCTTCTTCGTCTTCGGGGTTTTAGCTAGAAGTTTTTCTAGCGTTGGCTGGCTGCCCTGGAGCTTTTCCTTGTATGTTTCTTGCTCCCTTTTTTCTTTGGATGACATTCGACCTCTTGTAGACCTTCTGGGGGTGGACTGGGACTCTCCTATTTCCCCTTCTTCCTCTGAGCCCTCGGACTCTTGGGTTTCCTCCTCGTCTTCCGATGCCTTCCCTTTAGCTTTCTCTGGTTCGCTTTTAGATTTGGGCGGGGAAACTTCTTTCTCAACTTCGGTTTCCTGGGTGATCATGGTTTCAGATCCCAGGATCTCAAATTTATTTCCTTGGCTCTCTAAGGGTGTGTGCTGAGCAGGGCCCGGTTGGGTGGCTCTGGGATTAGTACTTGCAGTTTTCCTGTGCGCCGTTTTGGATCTTTTAGCCTGGTTCCATCCTTCTTCTTTCCCTTTTTCCTCTACCCCTTTGGACGGGCAATCTCTGGCGAAGTGTCCATATACTTGACACCTCCGACATTTGAACGGCAGCTGCTCGTAGTCCAATTTCTGTACATGCGTCCAGGGACCAACCCTTATTTTGATGGCTTCTGGTAGTCCGATCTCCAGATCAACCTCCACGCAGATTCTGGCGCAGTCGTACTGGTCCTTGCTGTTGGCCTTGTCTATGAATTTCCCAAGGGTGTTTCCGATGTGCTTCAGAGAATCCCAGTTCCAGCAATGGACCGGGAGGTTGGGGAGCCTTACCCAAACCGGGACTGCTGATGGCACGTCTACCGCCGGATCGAAATCCGGTGTCCATTTATTCAGATATAGCCCTTGAGGTCCCATGAAGTACGGGTCGTTTCTGAAGATTAGATCCTTATCTTCTTTATCTGAGAACTCAAATAGGAAGTATCCTCGACCGAGGAAGTAAGACATTACCTTATTTTGGATCAGGGGAGCCCAGTTTCTAGCTACCCAGCTCTCTGTTGTTTTTGGGGAGGGCCAGAGTCCTGTAAATTGCCC
Source organism: Pinus tabuliformis (assembly GCA_031772625.1). Taxonomy (NCBI): domain Eukaryota; kingdom Viridiplantae; phylum Streptophyta; class Pinopsida; order Pinales; family Pinaceae; genus Pinus; species Pinus tabuliformis. Next base: position 307,566,105 of record CM062807.1, read on the forward strand.
AACCAGTGCACGATCTGCCAGCGACAAAGCTACTTGAATCGGCCTGTTATGAAACCAGCTCAAGAAAAGATAGAAAAGATAGATCAACGCCTTAGAATTCAGCCTCTTCGAGGGGGCAACCTCCTTTACATTACATAAATGAACAATTCTTGGATGATTCAAATGACAAAACCTCCTTTCTATATATAGGAGTCTATGGAGTCACAATATAATCCAGCCGACCTAACAATAATAATATAAAGCCACAAAAATAATAATAGAGGGATTCTATGGGGCACAGAAATAACAATATGGGGGTAATAGGGGCACAACAATATAAATAAGGGGTATAACTACAATAGTAATGGGGTAATCACTAGTATTATAGGGACCCAACATGCCCCTCTCCTTCAAAAAAGTGTTGTCCTCAACGCTTGAGTAGTTCTGGATACTTCTGCATAAAATTCTCATCCTCCCATGTGGAATCTTCAGCGGATAAGTTCTTCCACTTGATAAGATACTCTGAAATTGATCGATTTCGTAGCTGTCGAGTTCTTGTTTCTGTGACTGCTTCCGGTTCCAATATAATTTTTCCTTCCTCGTCAAGTTCTGGCAATATTGTTTGAATTGGGAGCTTGTCGCCTATAACCTTCTTTAAACATGAAACATGGAAAACTGGGTGCAATCGAGAAGTTGCAGGAAGCTCCAATTTGTATGCCATAGTACCAATCTTTTGCAACACCTTGTACGGACCATAATACTTTGGTGATAATTTATTATCCTTCTTACCTTACTTAAGGGACATTTGCTTATATGGTTGTAGCCGTAGGAATACCCAATCACCTACATCAAAACTTCTTTCACTGCGATGTTGATTTGCCTGTTGTTTCATTCTATTTTGTGCCAACACGAGGTTATCCTTTAAGAGTTGGAGGACTTGTTGTTGATGTTCGATGTGATGTTCCACTGCCTGAACCTTAGAATTTTCTCTTAAATATGATGTGATGGATGGTGGTTGATACCCATAAAGTGCCATAAATGGGGTCATTTTTGTTGATGTATGGAAGGAAGTGTTATACCACCATTCAGCGAGAGGCAACCATTTGACCCATTGTGTCTGTTTATCAGATACAAAGCAAGGAAGATATCCTTCCAAACATTTGTTTACTATCTCAGTTTGCCCATCAGATTGAGGATGATAAGATGAGCTATGAGCTAACTGAGTACCAAGACAAGAAAATAATTCTGTCCAAAAATTTCCAGTGAAAATGGGATCTCTGTCACTTACAATAATCTTTGGGTTTCCATGTAGCTTTTGAATTGTTTCCATAAATGCAGTAGAAACTGTACTGGCTTTAAATGGATGTGATAATGCACAAAAGTGTGCATACTTGGTAAGTCTGTCAACTACCACCATGATGACACTCTTTCCCTCAGACTTGGGTAAACCTGTGATAAAATCCATTGAAACCTCCTCCCAACGTTGGCTTGGAATGGATAAAGGTTGTAATAGACCCGGTGTCTTAATTGTTTCAACTTTATTTTGTTGGCAAACCAAACATTCTGCCACAAACTTTTGAATATCTGATTTAAGGCCATCCCAAAAAAATTCCTTCTTAACCCTGTGGTAAGTTTTTAAAAATCCTGAGTGCCCTCCTAAGGGAGAAGTGTGCAATTCCATAAGAATCTTTTGTTTTAGCTGGGAATTCTTACAGAGGTATAAGCGATCTTTGTACCATAATGAATCATTTTGCCAGCTAAATGTATCAGAAGTACTGGAATCTTGTTGTAGCTTTCGAATAAGTGCCCACACTTCTTCGTCATTCTTCCATTCCTTCCTTGCTTCGTTTATCCAATCTGGTTGGATAATAGAAATGGCACACAACAATGCTTCCACATCCTCATCCTTTCTTGAGAGTGCATCTGCCACCACATTTTGCTTCCCTTTTTTGTAGATGATTTCAAAGTCATAACCCAACATCTTTGTGACCCACTTTTGTTGCTCTTCAGAGGATAATCTTTGTTCTAAAAATTATTTAAGGCTATCATGATCAGTTTTTACCTTGAAGTGTCTTCCCATTAGGTAGGGTCGCCATTTCTTAAGTGCATGGAGTATTGCCAACATTTCCTTTTCATAAATAGCTTTGCTTAAAAACTTTCCCTTGATTGGACGACTTTCAAAAGCAATGGGTCTTTCATCTTGCATTAGAACAGCACCAATTCCATTTCCTGAAGCATCACATTCCACAATAAAGGTTTTTGTGAAGTCTGGTGTAGCTAAGACCGGTGCTTGGCACATTGCCTCTTTAAGATGTTCAAAGGCCTTTGTTGCTTCCGGAGTCCATGAAAATGAATCTTTCTTCAATAATGTTGTTAGAGGTGCTGCTATTCTCCCATAATTCTTAACAAACTTGTGATAATACCCTGTCAACCGAAGAAATCCTCGCAGATGCTTTATGGATGTGGGGATTTTCCATTCCTTAATGGCTTTAATTTTGCTAGGGTCTACCTTAACTCCTTCATGAGATACAATATGACCCAAATATTCCACCTCCTGGACTCCAAAGAAACATTTGGATCTTTTTGCATATAATTGTTTCTCCTCCAATAGTTGTAGCACCCTGTCAACATGTTCAACATGATCCTTCCAAGACTTGTTGTAGATTAGTATATCATCAAAAAATACTAACACAAATTTTCTAAGGAATGGTTTGAAAATTGAATTCATCAAACCTTGAAATGTTGAAGGTGCATTGGTAAGGCCAAAAGGCATGACCAAAAATTCATAATGACCCTCATGAGTTCTAAATGCCATTTTCAGAATGTCTTCAATCTTCATTCTGATTTGATGATATCCCGAACGAAGATCCAACTTGGTGAAGTAAATTGATCCATGCAATTCATCCAATAATTCATCAATGACAGGAATGGGGAACTTATCTTTAATAGTGAGCTTGTTGAGCTCCCTATAATCTGGACACATGCGCCATGATCCATCCTTCTTGTGCACCAATACTACTGGAGCTGAGAAAGAACTTTGACTCGGTTGAATTATACCAGCCTCTAGCATTTCTGCAACCATACGTTCAATTTCACTTTTTTGGCATAGGGATATCTGTACGGCCTGATGTTTGGAGGAACACTTCCTGGAATCAGATGAATAGCATGATCATGATCACGCATAGGTGGGAGACCTTTGGGAGTCTCAAATACCTTGGAATGATTGTCCAAGACTTTTTGGAGATCTGGAGAAATAGATGATTCCAATGTGGAAACATCTAGCGAACATAATTGTGCAATTACACCTCTTTGCTCCTTTTTAAGAAGCTTTGTCATGCCATTAGAGCTGATTATCTTTCCTGGTTTCCCTGCAATACCCCTTAATTCAACTTCCTTTCCTTCCGTAGAAAATTTGATGAAAAGTTCTTGAAAATTAAAAGCTATTGTACCCAAGGATTGTAGCCATTGGACTCCTAGTACAACATCAGCACCTCCCATTGGAATGGAAAGCATTGGGCTAGTCAATACATATTCTCCCATGGATAGCTTGATATTATGGCACCTTCCAGAGCAATTTATTGTTCCTCCATTTGCAATCATCACTTGACACTCTGGTGCTGGATATAGGAAGCAATTCAATTCTTTTGCTACCCTACAATGAATAAAATTGTGGGTGCTTCCTAAATCAATCAACACTATTACCTTTTTCTTCTTGATTTGTCCTTCTATCTTGATGGTTTGAGGAGTGGTAATTCCCGCCAATGCATTACAAGATATGGTCGGATTTATTTGTTCTTCATCTAGGCTTTGTTCTTGGAGTATATTCTCTTCTTTTGACCATTCTTGCTCCTTTTCTTCTTCCTCTTCACAATCTATGTAGAATAATTTCTTCTCAGCACACTTATGGCCTTTTGTGTATTTTCTATCACAATTGTAACAAAGCCCTTTTGCTCTTTTTTCCTCCAGTTGTTGTGGTGTCAACCTTGTAGGTTGTGGAAGACTAGGGGCAACAACACTTCCGTCTTTATAGTTGTGAGTGGTATGCTTCCTAGTTGCCATAATTTTGCTTTCCATTTTTCTTGCTAACCTGAATGCCTTCTCTAATGAATCAAGTTCCCAAAGGCGGACATCATGTTGGATATTATCCTCTAAAGACCCTATGAACACATCAATCCTATGCTCCTATGGAATATCTTTTACCCTTATGTTCAATTTTTGGAACTCCTCAATGTGCTCCATTATTGAACCCTTTTGTTTGAGACTTATCAATTGGCTAAAAAAAGTGTTGCTTTTTGTATCCTCATAATGTGATATCAATTCTTCCGTAAAAATTGCCCAAGTGATAAATTGTTTACGAGAACAAAGCCATTGATACCATACAAACTGATTTGGTTCCAAATATACAGATGCCATACGTACCTTTTTTGCATTTTGCACATTATTGAGATCGAAGAATTGCTCCATCTGTAATATCCATGTGGCGGGATCTTTGCCATCAAACTTCCTCATATCGATTTTTGGAATATGATGATTCTTCAATCCAACATTAGCGTCTATGGAATCATGATTAACATTTCTTTTGTTCTCATCATGAGTTTCCTTTAGTACCCTTTCACCCTTATGGACCATTTCTTGTAGCAACTTATTCATATTTATCTTCAATTCGTCCATGTCTGTCTTCAAATCTATCTTCAAATCATCCATCTTAGCTTCCACGTCAATCATCTTAGCTTCTACGCCTTTCTTTAAACAATCCATCTTAGCTTCTACACCTTTCTTTAAACCATCCATCTTAGCTTCTACATCTTTCTTTAAACCATCCATCTTAGATTCTGTTCCTTTTTGTGCAAGGGACAGTTGTTGTACTTGGTCTTGTAATTTTGATATATCATGTTGCATTTCTTCCTCTTCTTCATGAGTCATGCTAGAGCTTTCAGGTTCCTTACTAGGTGTTTGCATTTTCTTTCCTCAGGGCATCAGTTACTGATAATAATGCTCTACTATGCCCTTTGAATTCCTTCAAAATAAATTTTCAAACCAAGCTTAAGCAAAAATTTAAGAAAATCTACACACCTTTTTTCACTTTGTAGGAGCTCGATATTGCCTCTGATGTATCTCTGTACTTTCCAATCATCTAGTTCTGAATTTTTGATCTGTAGTAGCCCTTTGTGTCCTCTTTCCAATGCCACAAGTCTGACCCAAATTGGATTCTCCAAGGAAGAGTTATGTGAAATCTCCCACAATGACTTGCTTTTAGACTAGTTCAGTAGAGCGAACTTGTACGACGTGCCACGAGTCACTGTTTCAACCTTTGGATCTGAAACTCACATACAAGAAACTACAGTCCGTCCTCTTTCTGTAGCTTCTTATGAAATTTCAATCCGATCCTCAGAGAGAAAGTTATGACGATTTTCCCCAGGTCACCTGTTTTTAATGTAATTCAGGAGTCTGCAAAAAGACCAACTTCCTCAGATCATATCTCCGCAAATATTGCGTGAAAAGCTCTGAAATTCGTACCCAAGGTTCAGCGCAATTTCTTCTCAAATGGGTTTTTTTTGCGACTTCTAAAACATCACAGAAAAAAGTTATAGCGAAAATTCCACGATGACCTGTTTGGAGCAGCGAAACCCTAGAATCCAAAGCTCTGATACCAAATGTTATGAAACCAACTCAAGAAAAGATAGAAAAGATAGATCAACGCCTTAGAATTCAGCCTCTTCGAGGGGGCAACCTCCTTTACATTACATAAATGAACAATTCTTGGATGATTCAAATGACAAAACCTCCTTTCTATATATAGGAGTCTATGGAGTCACAATATAATCCAGCCGACCTAACAATAATAATATAAAGCCACAAAAATAACAATAGAGGGATTCTATGGGGCACAGAAATAACAATATGGGGGTAATAGGGGCACAACAATATAAATAAGGGGTATAACTACAATAGTAATGGGGTAATCACTAGTATTATAGGGACCCAACACGGCCCTTCAGGAGGTAGAGCGATCTCGGGAATGTCCTCCAGTCTTTTCACGAATTTGGCGGCTTCCACGGCTTTCTTCTTGGGCAGAGAAGCCAGAAAAGCTTTGAAGGCTTCAGCGGCAGATGGAGGGGGGGGGGCAGGAAGGCCCAAGAGGGGGGTCCGGATCCTCCATGAGGAAGATCCAAACCTAGCCGGTTGCAGCCAGGAACCCGCGAATGACACAGAACTCGCAGCCTAAGAAAACACTGCGACCAGCTCGCAGGAGTGCAGGATTGGGGGGGTTTGCAAGAAGCCGAGGGGAGCCGAGGCGGGCACGGGCTCAGGGCCCAAGATCCGCCGGATGCAGATCTCGCAGAGGCTGGGTCGAGGCGCAGCAGCCAGACGCGCGATTTTTCCCTTCTTTTGTTATGCTCCTGGAGCTTTAACTCTCGGCATTTTGTTTATTTAGTATATAAGATCTAAAGTATGTTGGCATATATGCTTGTTTGAATTACTTATTGATAATATCTAAGTAACTAAAAATGATAGATTTGTGGTTATAATGATGTTGTGATCTGAATGAAGTATTCATAAGTATGTGATTCTGACAGTAAAGGTTGCAAAGAGTGAAATTGTCTTTACAGCGAAATTTTTAAGATTTGTATGTAGGTATGTTTCGGAATAGTTTTGTACATACGTGGATCGCTCTCTGTAGGGTCGCGTATATAATATGAGATATCTTTTGTAGTGTGTTGAGATCTGTATGTGGTTGTTGTGTATGGTAAGCACGTACATACGCAAATATGCCTTATGGAAGTGACGTATATAAACTAGTGTTTGAACTGATGATTCATGTTTACAGTAGATGATGTCTAGTTTATTTGTTTTTATTTTTCGATGATGTATTTGTCATGATGATTTGTGTCTGACAGCAATGATTAAGGTGATTTGGTTGTGATGATTAGTTTTAATGGTACATAAGTTTAACTAGGTGTGATTCAATGATCTATGGTCTATAATTGGTTCATAAATCTATGATTGGTTCAGTGATATATAACTCGTGAAATGGTTTATGTATGGTTCAATGATTGATGATTCAATGTTCAGTATTTTGAGATATGTACGCATTTATGACACATAGGAAGCGCATACATATGTTGGTGTGTTTCAGAGAAGTAGTGTATACATTCTAATATATGTCTAATCATAGTTTGCAGGAACAACATTGTGTTTTTGTGATGATGAGCAGCATATGGTTTAGTATATTGGTGAATGGTTTTGCATTGGTATAATCTGATGGTTTATATCTAATATTGAATGTTTTGATCTAGGTTCAATGGTTGATTGAAATTCAATGATTGGTTTGATGGTATTACGATGATTCTGTTGGTTCAATGATTGTCTTTTAGATTCAGTATTCAATTTGGTATTGAGCTTAATGACGGGTGTGGATCCAATTTGAAAACATGATGAAAAGTGGCCTACAGGTTTTGATGTTTTGAGTCAGGTGGATCTAGTATGAAACATTATGAAATGTAGTCCACAAGAGGTGTTGAGGTTTGGAGCCTTCAGTGAGGGATTTAGAGCTTCCTTCTAGTAGTAGATGGTAAATTTGTGTAGGGGGTAGGTGCTCCCTTCCAATAGGAGCTGATAAATGAGATTAGGGGGTAGTAGCTCCCTTCTAGTGGGTGCTGGAGAATGAGAGAAGGTTGTAGCCTTTTGCAAGTGGGTGCCTATGTGCTGGTAAGAGTCTGTGCTAGTAGAAGATTGTAACAAGTTTTCTTAATAATAAAAGAAGAAGGCAGAGACGGCGACAACAGTGGTTTTCTCCCACATTGGGTTTCCACCTAAAAATCCTAGTGTTCTCATGTGTTGTTTTGTTTCTTATGTGTGATAGTTTATTCTTCTCTTACTGCTCATGGTTATTGTTTAATTAATGAATAATTAAGTAATGATGCATTGGTTAAAGATGAATGCATGACGAAATATATGACAAGTTAGTTAATTGGATATACATTGTTTTCCTTTACTAAAGTTGCGTACATACACCGGTTCCATGAATGACAGTAGCATATAGAATCAGAATATGAAATGAAAAGTTTAAAGTGAATTAAAATATTGATTCCCCCCCCTAAGTATTTTTCCCGACATTTTAAGAAGATTCTAGAGAGTTAAAAATTGTAGCCCTTGTTAGAAGTTGAGGCATATGAAAGCCCTAGCCTTAACCCTGGATGGTTATTGTGACATTTTAACTTTATTAGGCCACTAGGATATGAAGGATTTTCACTCCTATTATATTGATCGTTATTGTATAATAGAGGAGGTGCAAGGGTGTGGGATATTGAAAAAATTAGAGGAAGTAGACATCGATGTAGCAACCATATTGGTCATATTATTCATGTTAACTCTTTAGTGAGTTAATCTTTATTTGTATTTGCATTTCATAACTAAGAAGAAAAGGGCAATGCATAGTCTCACCTTTTGGATAAGTACTTCCTATATTGGGTTTTCCAACGATACATATTGTGCTAATTGTATGGATGACATTATTTTCTTTAGTTTATTTATTTTTAATGTTTCATATGCTAAGCTATAAGTAATATCTAATTATTAATCTTAAGTAGAAGACTCCATAACAAGATTTCATAGAAACTTGTAAGATTTGTTGTGATGAACTATTCTAATGGAATGTCCATGGAATTTTATAAATGATATTGGTATCAAAAAAAAAGCTTTAGGATATTTGTACAAAGTTTAAAGATTCAGAAATTGGCATATCAAATAAGCCTCAAAACCATAGACATGGTGGATTAGTATATTAGCAGTCCAAGTGGTGAGTCGAAGGATAGATTCTCAAAGATAGAAGCACAAACCACTAACATCTCTTGCAACGGGATGATCCTCAAGACATATCTCAAAATATAGTTGGACCTTTCAAGGAGTTTGGTAGATCTAACTCAAAAGATACCTCAAATAAGAAATTTGGAAAAAATAAAGACCTATAAAAGGACTTGAAAATGCAACCAAAGAAAGAGGGACCAAGTTCTAGAGTCATCAATTCTTCCCAATATCTATGTAAAGTAGATGCTAAAATAGAGATAAGACCCTTCGAAGGTGATATTGATGCTATTAAGTTGATCTAGATCTCTTCGACTACCGGAATTAACCAAGATCTTTTACTTCTGTGATGTTAGCAGAATTGCATGTGAAAGAATATAAAAAGCCACATGTGCATACTGTAAAGAAGAGGAAACATAATGACGACCATAAAATCAAAGAACAAAAACACATTGATAAAAAAGTTCAACTAGTATGGGTTACGTCTTCGAGCCCGGTGTCAAGAGTGGTGAGGCTTCTTCATTAAATGTTGCTAGAGGATGATGAGTACATAGTACATTCTTTGTCATTATAAGGATAAATTCCCTCAACCAGAGTGGCATGTCTCTCCATGAGACGTTCTCCCTGTATGAACTCTCACACATATGGGCCCTCCTTCAAAATGACAAGCTAATAAATTCTCACATGACGTATACAAGTATCCCTCAACATAATGGTAATCATGGATCTCAACAAAAAAAACATCATCTCAGCAAATCAGGAGAAAGACATGGTATTACTATATCATTTACCTCCACTTTCCGGGGATGGATGGAAAATGAAAAGCTCAACTGATGAAATAGACTGCACCGTTGAATTCGTGGCGCAAAATTGTGTCAAACGACTATAAACTTGGCCCCTTTCCGACATCGTCGAAATCTCGACCCTCGGGAATCTCGAAGATTCCCCCAAATATTCCTTCTTGGAGATGGACGAAAAATCTGATGCTTGGATGAAAATTCTAAGCACACCATTGCGCTCCCTACAAAATTTTGTGAAAAGAGACTATAAAGTTGGCATCATTATGTCTCTGTCAAAAATCAGCCTCTAAGGGAATCTTTTAGATTCCACGAGATTTTGAAAACATTCCTTACTACTGGATGCCTAAATTTATGCTACTTAGAGGGGGAAATAGACCACACCATCACTTTCCCTACGAAATTCTGGTTCTTTTGAGTATAATGTTGGCATGTTTATGTCACTCTGAAAAATCACCCTCCAGGGAATCTTTTAGATTCCTCATTATTGCATGGAATATTTTGTTGGCTCCCTCTCCCCCCTGGGAAAATGACTGAACCAAGTTAAATATGTGTGTTTTGGCAAACATACCAAAGATGGGCCCATTGTTGTAATGGCTAATTAGTGAAGTTGGGAGACGAAGGTCCCAGGGTCAAACCTACTGGCCTCCCCCTGTTATAATGGTGTTTGTTTTATGTATGCGGTTGGGAGTTTAACTTTTGGGCTGTCGACATTGTTGTTGGTGGTAATTTTATATGGTGCAGAGTTTATGTAATGGCAAGGCCACCAGGTTGGGCTGGGTTGATGGACGCCTTGGACAACGTCGGTGGACCCGCTGACCGTGGGTTCGATTCCCACTGGTCTTGGCTTATGTGTAATGGTCGTGCGCGATGGGTAGGGTCTCTTGTCAAATTCGTGGATCCCGACTCATAACAACATTTAATTTATATAAAACAAACCATTAGGGGTGGCGGGGCTGGTAGCCTACCACCCCATTTAATATATATTTTTGTTTTTATACAACAAATTAGTCAAACATTTTTTTCTGCCAAATTTTAAGGGTTACTGGCCAAATTAAGTAGGCAACAAATTCTCCCTTTCTAACCATTATTTTCCATGCACCGTCCCTTCACAAAATTGTTGCCTCATTAGTGATTGCCACTTGGCCTAGTTTGACCAAAACTTTGGCTGCGAATATCTTGAGCATACTAACTCGGATTTGAGTGTCGTTCACACCATTGGAATCAAGATGAAGAGAAATATGATCTGGTCTTGGTTTGGGTGGAATCTGATAACTTTTATTTTTTAGTTTTTCCATAGCCACTGTTGAATTATAAGCGTGTCTGGAGCCACCTAGATCATTCCTCCCCACTAAGGAGATTTTGGTCCTCCAAAAGCATGAACATAATATGCAATTGTTGTGTTACATTGTTTCTTCTACAAGTGTATTGATAAGTCACACTTCCTTCTCCTTCACCCTTGTTCCTCAGATCCATAAGTAATGAACCGACACCTACCTCCTCTGCAAACCTGTAGTACAATTTTTGTGAACTGCATGCTTAATTACATGCCAATAATGACCCAAGCATCCCAATACTTGCCACGAGTTTATAAAACACACTTTGTGGTCAAGTTTACATCATAATAAAAACCAATACCCTGGCTATCAACAAAATGCCAAAACATCATCGTTGCTTTAATAAGTGATGGAAAACACATCATCACTTTTACATTTATATTGCAACACATGATTTACAAAATGCATCCATGAAAAGCTACTATATCTAGTGAAACCATATCTCACTCATCAAAGTGAATGGATCATCTCCCCGTGCAGAATTTTCTTGTTGAACATCTTCACCAACTGGTACCTACATGTGTGCTTTGTCCTTGAGGCGTTTCTTTGGATGAAGCCTCGAACATGTGGCTATTTGATGTCCACCTCTATTGCAATGATTTACAAAATTCTTATTCCTCCAAACTTGATTAACCTTCTTCCTTCCTTGATGTGGAGAGGGTCTTTCATGCCTCGTACTCTTTCTTATTAGCATTCTCTTTCAACACTCAGCAACCACATGGTTATGTAAACCATAAAAACTACATGGTTTTCTACGCCATGATTTCTTCTCATCATTAACAATATGCTTGTAATAAAAATGAACTTTAGAATACTGAGACTTTTTATACCTCTCTTGACTATCTCTGGTGCAATCCTGGTGATGAGAGCTTGCCTTAGCTCTTCCTCTACAATGTGCACTATCATGGGAGGATTGTGATGTGTTCCAATCATCCTTTTTCTCTGATGGATTCGACAATGTCTTGGAATATTCTAATACCTTTGAGCACTCTCCTTCAGTGTATCCCAAACCTACAAATCAAGGTCTTTGTACAACCACCAATGGCTGAGTCATTCCTTAGCCATTAACACCAAGTCCTCCTCCTTTATACCCCATCTTTTAATGAGTCTCATGCTAGTTCCGCAATGTATATCTCAAGGATTTTGATAGAAATAGCGTCATGTGAAAATGAAAATGAAGAATGATCAACATGGTTTACCTCAGCTGTTGATTCTAAAATAGGTGATGATGGATTCGTTATGCCTTTTTTTGCTTCAACTCTTCTAAGTCCTCTTCTATGGCTCTTAACTAAAACTACAATCTCTACTTCTCCTCTTTTTCTTCTCGTAGAAGTCTCCTCAATTCAACATTCTCTGCTTGAAGGATCTAATTGATATCCTCATTTGAATGATGAGAATACAATGAAGAAGATTATTGTTCATTGGAAGGAGTAGATGGAGCATCATCCTCTGCTATTTCTTTCTCTTGTTCCTCTTTTTCCATTTTCTTCTCATAATCTGCATACATTATATCTACCATGTGTGCCATCCCGAGGAGGTCCTCGTAGAGATATTTGTGATTGTCCATTTTCCTTCTTGTTGCACGATCAATCTTTGGCTATCATTCACGTTCGTGATACACATCAACGAGAAGTCTACCGCTCTGATACCAAACTTGATATGAATCTCTTCAACTACCGAAATTAACCAAGATCTTTTACTTCTGTGATGTTAGCATAATTGTGTGTGAAAGAGTATGAAAAGCCACATGTGCATACTGTAAAGAAGAGGAAACATAATGACAACCATCAAATCAAAGAACACAAACACATTGATAATAGAGTTCACCCAGTGTGGGTTACGTCTTCAGGCCCGTTGTCAAGAGTGGGGAGGTCACTTCATTAAATGTTGCAAGATGATGATGAGTACATAGTACATTCTTTTCCATTACAAGGATAAATTCCCTCAACTAGAGTGGCATGTCTCTCCACGAGACATTCTTCGTATAGGAACTCTCACTCGTATGGGCCCTCCTTTAGCATGACAAGATAATAAATTCTCATATGACACATACAAGTATCCCTCAACATAATGGTAATTAGGGATCTCAACAACAAAAAAATCATCTCAACAAATCAAGAGAAAGACATGGAATTACTACATCATTTACCTCCACTTTTTGGGGATGGTCGGAAAATGCAAAGCTTAGCTGATGAAATGGACTGAACCGTTGAATTTGTGGCATGAAATCATGTCAAACAACTATAAACTTGGCCCCTTTCTAACACTGTCAAAATTTGGACCCTCGGGAATCTCAAAGATTCCCCCAATGATTCCTTCCTGGAGATGGCCGAAAAATCCGTTGCTCAGATTAAAATTTTTAGCACAACACTGTGCTCCCTGCAAAATTCTATGAAAAATGACTACAAAGTTGGCATCATTCTGCCTCTGTCAAAAATCAACTTCCAAGAGAATCTTTTAGATTCCATAAGATTTTGCAAAGATTCCTTGCTGCTGGCTACCTAAATTTTTGTTGTTCAGATGGGCAAATGGACCACACCATCACGTTCCCTGCAAAATTTTGGTTCTTTTGAGTATAAAATTGGCATGTTTCTATCACTGTAAAAAATCACCCTCCAAGGAATCCTTTAGATTCCTTACAATGACATGGAATATTTTGTATCAGTAACCATGCATGTACTTGAGTCCATTGTGTGGCTCCTCCACTCATCTCCCTCTCTCCCCTGGTTGAATGACTGAACTGAGTTAAATATGTGTGTTTCGGCAGACATACCAAAGATGGGCCTGTTGGTGCAATAGTCAATTGGCAAAGTTGGGGGACAGAGGTCCCGGGATGAAACCCGTGGGCCTCCCCCCATTATAAAGGCATTTGTTTTATGTATGCGGTTCATAGTTTAACCATTGGGCGGTGGACGTTGTTGTTGGTGGTAACATTATATGGTGCGATGGTTATGTAATGGTAAGGTCACTACGTTGGGCAGGGTCGGCAGACTTGTCGGCTGTTGGTTCGATTCCCACCAATTTTGGCTTATGTGTAACGGTCGTGGGCTGTGGACGAGGTCTCGGTCAGAGTCGTGGGCCCCAACCCATAACAAAATTTAATTTATATACAACAGACTGTTGGGGGTGGCGGGGGTGGTAGCCTGCCACCCCATTTAATATATATTTTTTGTTTTTATAAAAAAAATTAGTTAAAAGGTTTTTCCACTGGATTTTAAGGGTTATTGGACAAATTAACTAGGCAACAAATTCGCCCTTTTCCAACTATGATTTTTTAGTTTTTCCATAGCCATTATTGAATTCAAAGTGTGTTTGGAGCCACCTGGGTCAGAATCAATGTTTACAATAGTTATAATTTTATTTGAATATTCATTACTTAGGACAAAGTAAAATATATCATTTTTCAAATTAAAGTTGGAGGACCATGCCCAAATTTGGTGGGAAAGTCACATAAAGATGTTAGGTTGGAGGATGGTCCATATAACTTTAAAACCCTCATCAAGTCCTAATTCTACCTATTTTGACATGAATAGGATCAATGCATCCATAAGAATTAGTTTTGACAAAAGCAAGGCTAGAATGTACAAGAATATACCACATATTTCATGAATAAGCCATTATGTTGGGTGTATCTTCCAAAAATATGATTATACTCCTCATGTATCTAGTGGGTCTCCAAGGTGATTTAAGGAGGAAAGTGTTGCTCTTTAAATGTAGAATAATTAATGAGGTGTATGCACACATAATATATAAAAATTATGGACAAAAATAAAGGAAAACCAAGTAGTTCCAAGTGAAAACACCACCAAAAGGATTCCAAAATTGGAAGTGGAAAGGAAAGTGGAAGTGGAAAGGACACATCAATGCAAAGATTCAAACAATACACATCAATGCAAAGATTCAAACAACCATTGCTAGTACCCATTACCCATTGTAATATCAATGGTCACACCAAGAATGAGTGAGTGTTAGGAGCTATATTAAAAGATGAATCGAAAACATTACAATAAAAGTTCCGAGAAGAGGAACATGCTAACTATAGACTTAAGCAACTAATATGTAGATGAAGTGACTACATGTACTACAATATAAGAGGTGAATCTCGTATCCTCCATCTTTAAGAAGAGGGAGAAGGGAGTAATAGACTCTTCAATATCAATTGACCAAGAGAGGTATTGAAAGTGACCAAGAGATATGTGAATGTATTGTTCCATTTGTAATTGCAAGTTTCATATGGATTGACGGTGTATTATATTATTTGTGTACAACTGTGCACGAAGTTATCAAGGAATCTTAGTTTTCAAATGATAACACGTGGAGGACCACCATACAAATGATGGCTATCAATATTTTTGGAGCTATAGCTTCATTAATGTGGGGCGGTATATGTCACCCATTGGCTTTAACAAAGTACAAAATCTAATAGTTGGCATATACTGACCCAGTACATTAATAGGGTTATATCTCCACAAATATTGGTTGGCTAAAAATGACTTTCCCTTTTGACTTCCTTGTTTAACGGTTTGTGAAATCATTTTCTCTATAATAAATATATGTCACTTATACAAAACTCTTGCAAAAATCTCTACATAATTAACTGCTTTTCTCTACATAATTCTCGATCTGAAATGCTATCTATATGAATGCTTAGTCAAAACTATAAAAATACGAGATTTGTATTAGTGTTAATTAAAAAATTAGTTAGTTTTTAAATTTTATATAATTATTAATTATTTAATATATATTTTTAAATATATATATATATATATATATATATATATAGATAGATAATTATTAAAAAATTATATTGTTTTTATTTTTATTTAAAAATGAGATATCATGGATATAAGTCGAAATTAAAACCTTCTATTAAAACACGGGAATATTAAACAGTTTTGTTAAATAGCAATTCCTTCTAGTTCCCCTCCGCAACGAATGGATAGATCACTCAGTAGATTATAGTATTGCGTTGAATTTATGTATTATTCTATATATACTAGCAATTGTCCCAAAAGGTACAAAGAGAGGCCGATAGGATTATTAAATTAGAATTGTTGAATTTCTCTAGAAGAGATGTTGGTTCAAGCCTAACGGGTGAGCAATTTGAGCTGGCTAAAGGCCTTCTAATTGTTTTTTATTATTGTAAAATTATATTGATAATTCATTGGTTTTACTTTCAAAAGCTTGAAACAACGAAACTAAATCTGCCCTGCCTATCTGCAACATCTAATCAGTATTAAAGTCTCACAAAGGCCTAGATCAAAGGCTAAGATTAAATCGTCGAGTTACAAAAGATAAATCACATAAATTAACTTACTTCTCTCATGCCTTCTGGTCTTAAACATAAGAAAGAAGTTATAAACAGCTTGCATGTCATGCATGTCTCATGCATGTCACACCCAAGCTCATGAAGAGGCAAAACAATCTCTCCATAGCTAAGACACCAAGCTAGAAGACCTTCCGCACATACAGAATTCAACAATGTTAAATGGTTGGATGGTTTTATTAGCATAATTATATATTGCTGGTGCATTAGAATGCAAATCTGGATGGCATTGTCCAGACCTAATTCACATTCCAAACACCCTAAACAGCACTAATAAATCTAAAAGTGATGACATGTTCAATCTCTTTACACCCCTGTTTTAAAATTGATGAATTTTTTTTTTGTAAACAAGGTAGTATTTTCTATATTTACTATTTTCAAAATTTACATTCCCAACACATCGATTACCCAGCCACCCGCCTAAGGGAAACCAAGTGGCCATTGATCAGCATTGTATCCATTCCAAAACTTAAATAAATTCATCATCAACATCTGTATCTCCCAAGTACCTCTCTCTAGTCTTTTGGACAAAAACATTCAAAAACTGTACACAAAATACTAAAAACCAACTACTCCTCCTCTGAGGAGGCTATCTGGAAGGTTGCCTACTCTTCCAAGGTCATCATCTGCTTGCCTTTGTTCTGCAACTTTACCCCTAGGCCTGGGAGTTCTCGTCCCTGCTGAAACAGTTTCCACTTTAGCTCAGATAGAGTTTGCTCAATGCGGCCCAAAGCGAGGTTGTTCCTGTAAGTTTGGATCTGGATGGTTGCCAAATCCTTCATTATCTCCCGGCTGACATGTTCTGGTTCTTTGTTTCACTCCTGTCGGTTCTCCACTTCTCCTTCCATGTGTTCCTGATGGAGGGTCATTGCGCAAGCGACTATGTGTTTCATGATCCAGTATAGTTGCAGAGTTCTGGTATAGAGAGATTGTCTGCCATTTGAAGTGCCTGGATCATGTATCATTTCTTCCCACTCATGCAGGGGAAGGTTTCTACCTTGAAGATTTTGTCTTAATTCGTGTTCCCAACTCCAAATCTGTTCCCGAATTTCTTGCGCATTTGCTTTCATGTAGGCATCCACAAGTTCCTTTACCTGTTCACCTGTTGATTTTCTGCCTTTTTTCTGGCCCATGCTGCTTGTTTCAGCTTCCTGCTTGACATTCCTTTTGCTTCTCCTAGGCACCATGTTTTTGCTAGGAAGCTTCTTGATGCTCTGGTCCTTTAGGTTTGCTTGCTGGGTTACAGTTGACCCTTCACTATGGGTTAGACCTATCACAGTATAAACACAATGGTCAATTTTATCCATTGGGGACAAGTACTTTAAGGGGATAGCGCTACCACCCCTCTTCCTAGGTCCTTTGAGTTGTGTCTAACTCATGAATACATATCCAATGCCTCTCTAGAGCTCTCCTGACCCAAGTTTTCTTTGATGAGGGTTACTCTATGATAATTGGTGTAGTTTATCTGGGCCACGCGGACCGTCTTGTGTTCCATACCCCTCCCATCTCTCCGAGGTTTTCCTAACCCCCTTCCTGTTTTGATTTCCTCTGCTTCAGGGTCCCCCTCCCGCTTTTTCCTCAATTCTCTAGATCCTATGGAAGGTATCTGCTTCCTCACACGGGTGTTCTAGGTTCGCCTTACCGAGGGCATAATCTCAGGGTTTGGCATTCCAGGGCCTTCCCATCTGTTGTAGGGGTCAAGGAATATTGGGGCCTTCTTTTCCTGTGAACCCTTCGCATTACTACTATAATCTTTCTTCCCAGCCATGGAGTCGCAGGGCTTTCTCCCGACCCAAGCTATCTGAACTTGATAACGGAGTCTGGGGATATGCAGACTATTCCTATCTATCTGCATGGCTATGTTTTGCTTCATGCAAGAACTTTTATCCAAGTGAGCGGGAGAATTTTTCACATACCCGTTAGTCTGGAGCCACTGTTCTCTCTTTTGTAGTTGCCTTTGGTCGTTGACTCGTTCTCTCTCACCACCTTCCTTCTCCCGCGTCCACATGCAACATGCATGGACTCCTTCAAACTTTATTATTTTAACATTCCTATGTCTTAACCTTACCTCCAACTGTCTCCATTTCCGACAATCCATGGTGCGCTTTATGTCCCATTTTCCTTGGGATGATGCCCAAATGTCTTGTCCTCCGTGCTTCATTTATGACTATCTTCTCCTGGCTGCTCTTGTCATCCCTTTGCTGACTTTGCATTGCCATCTGGCTCTCCTCTGCTGTCTCTTCTCAATCCTATTGTCCTATTCTCCCTATGCCCACCTCCTTCCATTTCTACTCCCACACCTCTCGGGATTATCCTTTCTCTTTCCTCCTCTGACATCCCTATCCTTTCAGTCCTTTCCTCCGTTATGTTCTATTCAATGGATGATCTTTGTTGATCTGCCTGCACATGCCTTCGTCTTTCTTCCCTCCTCTCGACATCATTCGGATTCTCTTGTTGCCTCTGATCTGCCTCGACTGCCTGTTTTATCTGATTCATTTCCTCATTCCTGTTGAGCTCTACTTCTCCCACGTCTAACTGGTGCTCTCTATTTCGGCATCCCCAGTTCGCGAGGAGATCCGCCGGGGCATTTCCTTTCCTCTTCACATGGGACGCGATAATGTATGCTAGTCGTTGAAGTTGCTTTTCAACTTCTGTAATTACCCACGCCGTCCGCCAACTTTTGCTTAGTTTTTCTACGTTTGCTCCTTGTTGTAGTTGTTTTATAGTGTCTATGACCAGCTTAGAATCCCCTTCTATCTGCAATCTTTGGTATCCTTCTCGTATCACTATCTCCAGTCCTCTGTTTAATGCATGGTATTCTGCTTCATTGTTGGTAGCAATGTCGCAGTCCATTGCATATACCCTTATGATCCTTCCTTCTTCGTCTCTGAATATCCCTCCTATCCCTGCCTCCCCTGGGTTGCCTTTGGCTGCCCCGTCAAAGTTTAGTTTTGTGAATCCTTGGGGGGGAGGGGGGGGGGGTTCTTGTAACTTTCTTCCGCTCTTACCTATTCTACATCTTGTATCTTCCTTGTGCTGCTTATATTTCTTACTTTAATTTCCAGTCGGTTCATGATGCTAGTTTCCATACCTTCCGTCTTCCAATCTTCCTCTGTCCAATTTCCCAGAATTATTGTTTCCCTTATATTCCCCATAATTTGGTTCCAGATTTCCCCTGTGTCATTTTTATCTATTCTGAATATTACCCTGTTTCGGGCTTTCCAGAGATTCCACAGGAAGAATCCAATTGACAGGTTCCAAGCATGGTTAAGGATGACGTTTCGGTATGGTTTGCTACTCCATGTTTCAATTGTTGTTTTAATGCTTTCTAACTTTCTTTCTATAATCCCAAAGATTTGTTGGTGCTTTTGCCACAGGATGTTACTTACATTATAGGAGTTGGAAACATGCTCCATGGTTTCCTCTTGTCATTGGCACAATGCGCAGCATGAGGGCCCATGCGTCCCCTTCCATCTTAGTTGATCCCAAGTCAGAGCTCTCCCATGTAGCACTGTCCAGGTAAAAAACGTCACTTTTGGCCAGGTTTTTAATTGCCAGATTCTTTTCCATTTTTCCATGTCTGCATTACCCGCTCCTTTTGCTTTCAAGTGGTATCCTTTTGGTATTGCAAACATGCCTTTAATTCATTTGCCCCATCGTATTATGTCTGGTGCTTCTTTGATAGCTATTTTCCTAGTTTCTAGTTCTTTGTGATATGTATTCCATTGATCGATTTCTGGGGCTTCAGGCCAATCACTTTTCCTCTTCCATTGTCTCCAATAGCTATTTTGGTCCCCTACCCAATAGTTCCTTACTGCGTCCTCCACTATTTAGGTTGTATATTGTTGTACTTCCTGTAGTTGGTGTTCTTGACTCATGGTACCTCTCTATTGCCACCCTTCCTGCCAGAAGTCTGCTTTATTTCCCTCCCGAATTTCCCAGAAACTGTTGTCTTTTATCAGAGCTCTGTTCGTGTTAGCTAGGTTCTAAATCACTGAACCTTTTTTTTTGCCAGTGTTCGGAGTTTACCCTCTGGAGTCCATGCTATTTCATATTTTTGTTCCCAAAGTTATTTCCAGAGGTCATTCCCTCCTTGAATCCATCTCCACCATAATTTCGCCCCCATGACTTGGTTCAAAATGTTTGGGTCTCTAAGTCCCAGACCTCCTTCTAGAGCCGACTTGCTTAACCATGTCCATGAAAGCAATGCCCATTTTTTTGTTTTGTTTGCCCCTTGCCATAGAAAATTTTTAAATATTTGCACCATTTTCTGACATATGGTCTTCGGGATTGCTTGACTTGCCATCTGGTATATTGGCATAGCTTGGAGGACTGATTTTAGGAGTATGAGGCGGCTCAGTGTGTTGAGCGTTATAAACGTCTAATTTTCCATTCTTTTTTTAATTTTCCTTATCAAGCCGTGCCAGTTCGCTACTTTGTACTGTTGATCACTCAGTTGTATTCCTAAGTATTTTGTAGGGAATTTCCCAATTTGGAACCCCAAAGTTCTTGTCAGAAAGGCTTGGCTCACTCTTGGTGTGTTGAAGAAGAAGATTTCAGTTTTCTCTTTATTCACCTCCGTTCCTAAAGCTTTATTGAATTCTATTAGGATCTCCCCAAGTTTTTTAGCTTCCTTAAGGGTTGCTTGGCTGTACATCATCACATCATCCACAAATTGTTGGTGTGTGATAGTTAAGTCCTCTCCCCATAGGCTGAGCCCTTTGAATTCTCCTCTGCTTACTTTGGCATTGATTAAGTGACCTAGGCCATCCGCTGCTAGGATGAACAGGAACAGAGAGAGAGGATCTCCCTATCTTAGGCCACGGGTAGGCTTGAATGTTTCCATTGGGGTTCCATTTAGAAGGATTGACATACTAGGAGTGGATATCATGGAAAAAATCCATGCAATCCATATTTCATCAAATCCATAGGCTTGCAGAACATCTTGTAGATATTTCCAGCTGAGTTTATCATATGCCTTTGCTAAGTCAAGTTTGATCATCATTCCTTTATTTCTAGTTTTCTTTAGGGAATGGATCACCTCTTGCGCAACTACAATCCCATCCACTATCTGACGACCTTTCACAAAGCTTGTTTGTTCTTTTGCTATCAATTCTGGGAGCAGAGGTTGTAATCTTTTTACCATTATGGTAGCCATGATTTTATAGATTACATTGAATAGAGCTATAGGTCTGAAGTTATGGGGTTCTTCTGCTTGGTCTACTTTTGGTATTAAGGCCAGGAAGGTAGCATTCCATGCTGGGTGAATTCGTTTGTGGCTTCTTGATTCTTCTACTGCATTAACAATATCTTTATTAATGAACTGCCATGTTGCCTGAAAAAACTCCACTGTGAAACCATCCGGGCTAGGGGATTTATTTTTCACCACTGTCTTGATTACTTCCTCAACTTCCTTTTCCATAATCACTCGAAGTAGTGCAAGGTTCTGGTCCCTACTTACTTTTTTGGAATGACTTGTTTTATCTTAGCTATCTCTTCATGTCGGTTGCCTTGCGGCTCTGTCAATGTGCCCTTGAAATGTTGGATTAGGTGGTTTTCCATTTCCTCTTTTTGGATAACTCTGTTGCCTTGTTTGTTTTTGAGGGAGAAAAATCGGCTTTGCTGCCTGTGTTGCACCATTGCTCGATGGAAAAAATTTGTGTTCCTTTCCCCCTCTTTTAGCCACTGAACTCTTGACTTTTGGTGCCACAAGATTTCCTCCTGTTTTCTCCTTTCCTCCAGTTTGATTAGCACTTCCCCTTCTTCCTTTGCTCTCTCCTTAGTTCTCCCTTCTTCTATGATTTTTTGTTGTATCCTTTGCATTGCTATTTGGAGTTGTTCCTTGTCTTTATGGATGTTACCAAATTCCTCTTTATTCCATGTCTTAATCTCACTTTTCAGCTCCTTGAGTCTCAATTGGAGTGTGTGCATCTTGTTCTTGCCTTGTATTACTCCTTCACTTTTCTGCCACCAAGTTTCCAGCTTTTCAACAAGAGTTGGGTCTCTTAGCCAGAAGGCTTCAAACTTGAAAGGTTTGTGTTGATTTTGTTTGTTCATGGCAATTTCCAGTTTTATTGGCCAGTGATCCGATCCTTGGCAAGGTAGGATCATTGCTTCATAAAATATATCTTTCCCTAGGAAGTGTTCTGTGGCTAAGAATCTGTCCAGTTTGGAGGCTATCTGTCTACTACCTCCTCGTCTATTATTCCAGGTATATTGCCATTAATAGTATTGATGTCAATCAATTGGAGGGCTATCTGGGTTTCCCTGAATCTCTCCATATCTGCATCTTCTCATTGCAGTCCTCCTTTCCTTTCCGTTGTCGTTGTTATCATATTAAAATCTCATGCTATCACCCAGAGTTTTTCTGTATGTAGGTCGCCCATGCGACACAGTTGTGTTAGAAAGGCCTCTCTCTCAAGCGGTATGTGGGGTCCATAAACCGTTGATACCAAGAACCACTCTTTATGTCCTACCATTCTGAACCTCCCTGATAGAATCCTTCGCATTCCTATCCAAAGGTATGCCATTACTTCTACTGGGTTCCATAATATTGTTATTCCCCCTGCACTCCCTTTTGCATCTATTGTCATACTTTCATAATAAGGCTTAATTTTCTGTAGGATTTCCTCCATCTTTGCTCCCGTTATTTTTGTTTCTTGTAGCAACATTATCTGAGGTTTTTCTTTTTTAATCCTCTCAGCCAAGTATCTTTGCTTGCCCTTGTTGTTAAGCCCTCTTATATTCCAGGATGTAATAATCATTGAGACTGTTGGGTTATTTAGTGGAAGATTGCTAAAAGCGGTACAACTCTTCCTATGTTAACTAGCATTTCACCCATTATTTGAATGGATTCTTGTAGGTTCTTCCTTCCTCTTTTTTCCCCCCTTTCCCTTTTTGTGGATACTCCTGGTTATTATCCTATATTCCTAGCTGCTCATTTATCCCTGTTTTCCCACTTTCTTGCTTTTCTTTGTATTTTTGGAATATATCTTTGTATAGTTTTTTATCTTCCTCTGGGATAAACCTTTCATCCAAATTCTTCCACTTGTCCAGTAAATTTTTTAGGATTTCCTCTTCTGTTGTTGCGTCATCCCCTTTATTTATATCTACTTCCATCACTTCATACTCCTGTTGTGGTTCCTTTTCTTGGGTTCCCTGTTCTTCTGGTTCTTTTTTATTTTTCTGCTTATTTTCCTTTGTTTCTGTTTTTTCCCCTCCTCCTTCCTGATTTGTCCCTTCTTGGTAATCCATCTTTCTGGTCTCTTTCTCCCCTTCTTCTGTTTGTAATGCTTCATACCTATTCTTCTTTTGACTTGTAGTTGGCTGATCTTTCCTACCTTTCTGTTGGGTTTCTTTGGTAGGTCACTTCTTGTGTTTTACTTCTTGAAACCCCTCATCATCTTCATTAGTTTTCCTCTATTGTTTAGTCTTTCTTTCTTCTTCCTCTGCATTTAGAGGGCATTCCTTGAAGAGGTGCCCATATTCATGGCATTTTCTGCATCTAAATGGTATGTGTTCATAGTCCAAAGCCTGCTGCCAGATCTCCTCATGATACTCGAGTTCGACAGCACCTGGTATAGGGTTTGCTATATTCATGTATACACATATTCTTGCATATGAGGTTTATCTCCCTCTTTTTATTGATTCTGCTATCTTTACGAAACTGCCTATGGTGTTCCCTATTCCTTCAAGAATCTCTGGATCCCAAAAATCCTTAGGCAGTCCAAACAGTCTGACCCATACCAATGCTGCTAGGAATTTTTCCTAGTCCGGGTTATAACATTCCTCCCAATACCTCATAAATAACCCTGCATAGTTATGGAAATATGGTCCGTTTTCAAACACTTTCTCTTTATCTTACAGGTTTGAGAAGATTACCATGAAAAAGCGCGAGCTCCTAGCTTCAGTTCGATGTGGCTACGTGGCTGCCATTTCTGCTGAATCCATCTTGTTAGTTCTTTTTCTGAGGTCCAGACTCCGATGAACTTGCAAATCAGTGCATGATCTTTCATGTAGCTTCTATACCTCTCCAGTTTTTTCATCGGAATGACAAACCTCGGTTTCTCCATTGCGCAGGGCAGACATCTTCCTTTGCTTCCTGCTTGCCAACGTGCACCCAGAACAAGTCCTGGTGGCCTTTGAGCAGCTTTCTCTTTGTTATTACTAGTTCCTTCTCCCGTTGTCGCAACACTATAGGAGGGGATCTCACCCCTCCCAGTCTCCTTTGCCATTTCTGTAACTTATGTCCACTTTTGATCATCTGTTCGCTAGTTTTTCGAGGTGTTCCGCGCCACCTACCTCATGGCCGCATGGCCATTAGGGTTGCAGAGCTCCAAGAATCCCTCATTGTGTTTTTTCTCAACTTCAACTTTAAAATTTATGAATTTTGTTGTCACTAAATTTAATGTATTTTCAGTCCTTTGATATCGCTGAAAAAAACATTTATGAATTTTGTTGTCACTAAATTTAATGTATTTTCAATCCTTTGATATCGCTGAAACTTTGGATGGTTTGGATGTTCATAAAATCTGATATTCTAAAACAGACTTATAGCCTGAACACACAAATTTAAGTTTTACAGCATGCTTTGATTTGTCTAGGCACCAAGTTCTATTTCAGAATCAGAGATTCATGCACAGGCACAAATATGCATTAGAAAAAAGTGGCAGTTCTCTCATTCGCAACAATTCTTGCAGTGATTCTCTCATTCGAGTATCCTCCATGTTCACTTACATAAATTTCGTTGCATTTTGGGAAAGTAGTGTGTAACAGGTGTGAAGTGGAAAGCTGAAAAATGGCATAAATGTCATAAAAATCTATATACAAGTGTCAAAATGACAAGAAAAGTGTTGATGCATAG
The DNA here is from genome assembly GCA_031772625.1 of Pinus tabuliformis. NCBI lineage: Eukaryota > Viridiplantae > Streptophyta > Pinopsida > Pinales > Pinaceae > Pinus > Pinus tabuliformis. The sequence continues at coordinate 307,591,212 of CM062807.1, forward strand.
GAAGGCCTATTGGCCTTATTGTATTATTGTGTTGAATTTATTTATTATTTTATATATATATTACAATTTTGTGTTGAATTTACATTTTATTAATAATCTAGCGTTGAAAAGAGATGTTATCAATAAATATTATATTATAATTGAAAAAAAATCAAAATTTGTATTCATTTCGAATTATGTATAGAACCACATTTAAAATTAAAATCAACCAAAACTCGTTTTCAAATTAGATTTATTAAATATGTAAAAGCTGTGAAATAATATATATATATATATATATATATATATATATATATATATATATATATATATATCAATCCAAACTTGTTATTAAATTTATTAAATATGTAAAAGCATAAAATTTATTAACGTTTTTATTTATTAGTGGAAAAAAATATAACAATTAATTTTTTCACTGACTACTATTAATTTGGCATTAAACAATTTAAATTATTTATTTTTAAACGATAAATATTTATTTTTCAATATTATTAAAAAATATTTTGTAAATATTTAATAAGAATATAATTTGAACTTTTTATTGTAGATCTTGCACAATACAATGTCATGTGGATAAGTATCTCACATATTTTCTGTCATAATATTTGTATATAGTTGTAATATTTGTGCAAGAGTAAAAATATAAATGTGTAGACTTACTATAGTCACTACCCACCAAAATTTAAGCAAATTCTTGTGCTTCAAGAGACAATTAATGTCTCTACTTACGGGTTTATGATTAGTCCTTGACAAGGTAGCAATGAATTTTCGTTCAAATTATGCAAAGTTCATATATCAAACGTGTGATTCTAACAATTTTTTGTCAGAATGTGGACCAAGTTAGCCAAAACATAGAACAATAAAAAACTCTTTGTGAAACATTTGATTAAACCATAATGTGAAGTTGAAGGTATTATTACAACATTTTAACAATATAATGGCATGTGGATAATGGCATAGTTTCTAGATATAGTTGCAATATTTATGCTATAATTTTTAGATATTTATGCAATGATTTTTAATTGTTAAGATTTAGAAAACCACCCAAAATTGAAATTCTTGAAAATACTAAGAAAAGTATCAGTTGTTATTGATTTGCAAGGTGCTTAGACCTTAGCATCCATGGGCATGATATGCAATTCTCCTAACATTGCCAAATTCCTATTAATTACAACTCAAGCTTAAATTTGACATACCCATGAAATGTTTCTGCATTAATTTATACACAAAGGTGTAATTTTTCTAAAATCATAATTTCTAACTTGAGTGGCATAGACTAAATTGCCATAAAACAATTGTTAATATAAAGAAATTAATATATGTTATAGAATTAAAAAAATAAAAAATTATACATTAAGAAATTTGATTCTTCTTAATGTTTAAAAATCTAAGTTTAAAATAGATTTATGTTGATAATAATAATTAATTATATTACAAATATGTATATGTTTAATTGTGTATAATAATATTAAATATATTTTTCTATTTAGTCTAATTAAATTATAATTTTTTAATAAAAAATAATTAAATTTAATACTAATTTTAAAGAATTTAAATATTTTTATATTACAAATATTTATATGTTTAATGGTGTATAATAATATTAAATATATTTTTATATTTAGTCTAATTAAATTATAATTTTTTAATAAAAAATAATTAAGAATTTAAATAATTTTATATTACAAATATTTATATATTTAATTGTGTATAAATATTTGTAATATTTATATTACAAATATTTATATGTTTTAGGTCCGATAGACCAATGTTTGGTCTCAGCGGACGTTAACGACCACCATCATCATCAATAATATTAAATATAATTTTATATTTAGTCTAATTAAATTATAATTTTTTAATAAAAATTAATTAAATTTCATATTAATTTTAAAGAATTTAAATATTTTTATATTAATTTTAGTTATCATTTATATTCAAAATATAATTATAATATTAACAAAAGAATTATTTGTGATTGAAAAAATTATTATCATTATAGAAGTTGGTAATAATAATTAATTATATCACATATATTTGTATGTTTAATGGTATATAATAAATTATTATATTAAACATATTTTTATGTTTAGTTTTTTTTTACTTTATAAAGTTTAATTAAATTATAATATTAACATAAGAATTATGATGATGATGATGATGGTGGTGGTTAACGTTTGCTGAGACCAAACATTGGTCTATCGGACCTAAAGAAACAAATTATTTATTTTGATTTAAGATTTTATTCCTATGCTCAAAAGGCTTGGAGAGAAGCCTCCCGAGCTCACCATAATTTTGACATTGTAAAAGGCTAGGAAGGTCAGTATTGTAACAAAGATTGTGAAACTAAGATCTAATGTGGTTGTACGCAAGGCACTCTAAGAGGAAGTGGTTTTCATCCTCGATGTTCCTATTCTCACATATATGGCAGATCCTTTCCATCCATGGCGTTTTAGGAACTACCCAACGACCTGTTTCATTATGGAGCTCATGAGAATTCGTTCTAATATTTTCTATATTAATTTTCTTCTTTGAGCTAGTTAAAATAGAGAGATACTTTTGATCTTCTAGGGTGGGGTTGATGACCTTCTTATAATAACTTAATTTTCTTTTAGCCGCTAAATCTTTCTCACACCATATTTTTTCTTTGAACTTAGAAGTAACAATATCTTTAATGATATTTATGTTTTGAAATGCATCATTCTCATTGATCTCCCAATAGTTTAACCAGGCCCTTGTGTCTTTATGCCACCCCCGATTGAGCCTTAGGTGATTTTGGCTGGAATTTAAAGCTAGCTTGGGAAGTCTATGATTGTCTATATTATTGAGTCTGTGCTTGTACAGCGAAAACCTAATCATAGCTATATATGATTGAAAGGATTATGTTTATTAAAATTTAGGAATTGTGTATAATAATTGATTATATTAAATATAATTTTATATTTATTCGTTTTAAATTTTATAAAATTTAATTAAATTATAAATTATTTAAAAAAAATTAATAATATTTTTGAAGAATTACTTTTTTATATTAATTTTAGTTATTATTTAAATTCAAAATATGATCATAATATCAACAAATTATATATATGTGTTTGAGATGATCAAATTAACAAATTGATAATATGGACATTCATATCAAGTTTAAAGACCATTTTATATTATTTTAAGTCCAAATTTATTAAATTTTAAAGAACATTTTATATTATTTTAAATCCAAATTTATTAAATTTTAAGAATGATTTAATTTATTAAGAGTTAAAGTTAGCTTAAAATTTTGATCAAAGGTTTACATACGAAGAGGTTGATTTTTTGTGTTTGATATGTATATGACTAAAATAGATTTATTTTGGTTTTAATTATAAATTTTCTTTTTTTTTTGCTAATGCAAGAGTCGGACCTTCCAATTCATTAATCAAAAAATAAAGTACATAGAATACATCAAAACTCTCATGGTCGGTGAATGGGGAGAAACCCCATCAAAACTGTTCCCTACACCCTATCTCCAAACTTTACATTTCTCAAAAGAAAAATACACATGGACTCGGAGCCGAAAAGAACATATGATTGTCTGCATATAAAGGCAATAATTCCGCCCGATGTCTTAAACTTTGGTTTGGTTTCCCGCACGGTAAGCCTTTTTTCCCTCGGGAAACTCTTTTCCTGCCAAACCTAGCCTTCCTCTTTAATCTTGACCATTGAACCTTACCAATTGATCTAACGGCTATAGACCAAATCGCCATGATAAGCTGCTCACCATTTACCGCAAGGGTCCGCAAACCTGCACGAGCGATCTGATCCGTTGAATCGCCTTGTGAGATCCAACGGTGGAGATAGATATCGTACCCGCCAACATTCATGGAAGTTAATGTGCAATAAGGGTGGTTTTCCTCCCGACCCCACTGCCACGTGGAGCTCACCGAGTGGGATTGCTCCCGAAAGGGAAAAAACCGCTTCCCGCTTGTGAGGGCCGCGATCACCTGAAAACCACTCAAGTCGCGGTGAAAAGGGAAAAATTGGAAATCTCTGGTTTCGCGGTCTTCAAGTGTCATCTACTCCCGATTGTTCGCATCGTCAACCCTCCTTGACCCGATGTGTGAAGCATTCGGCGCCTGCCTACCTGCAACCCCTGAAGCCCTTTCGTCCTCATCAGTACAACTGGATACTTCATTGACCCAATTAATCTGGGAAACGTCAGTTAACCTCTCCAGACCGCTTTCAAAAGACCCCATTGTGAGCATGCCTCTGAACAAACAACTATTGGTTAACTGTACCCGCCTCCATGGCTCTCTTAAGGAACACTGTATTGTCTTCATTTGCTTGGTTTTGACACTCTGTCTTTAGTCTGTTTTTAGGGAACTCTCGCCAATTCATCACTGCCCTATTATCTATGCATATCACTCCTTGATTGGCTAGCAAATATGCTAGTTTATTGGCCTTTCTTCGCACATGTGAAAAACTGACTGTTCTCAGTCTCTGTAGATGACTTTGAATCCGTTGGAAGACTTGAATTAGCCTCCAGTTTGTAGAGACTTTTTCCGTTTTTGTTCCCCAGCTTATTCTTTTGACTGAGTTAATGACTAGCTCAAAGTCAGCTTCAATGATCGTATTTTGGCAATTTTCCTGAACCAAGAACTCAAGACAGTGTTCCATGGCCATTAACTCCGCCATGTTATTGGTAGCCTTTCCTAAGTGGCCATGGAAGATAAACAGAATATCTCCCCTGCCATCCCTTGACACCCCTCCATGGCCTGCCTTGCCCGGATTACCTTTGGAAGCCCCGTCAATGTTGAATTTTAGAAAGCCCTTAGGGGGAGGATGCCAGAAGTCTAGTTCAGGATCCACAATAGAAACTTTCTTGACTAAGCCTTGAGGAACGAAACCCTGCAACTCTAGTCTATAGAGAATCCTCCAGTTTGTAGCAGAAGGGGGATTCGAGGGAAGATTTCGAACAGCAGTGCTAACCGTTTCCTTAATCTGTTTTAAGATCAAATCATAAATATACTGGGAAGATTTCTTAACATTCTTGAAGATTCTATTGTTCATTTCTTTCCAAACATTCCAAAGAATGAAACTTGGTGTAAGAGCCTATGTTGAACCAAGAACTTCATTATCCGAAAAGTTCTTTCGCCATTTGGTGAGAGTATTGAATATACTTCCAATATCTCTATCAGATTGTTGGAAGATAGCTACAAAAGAATTCCATAATCTGGAGGTGAAAATGCAATTGTTGAGAAGGTGTTCCATGGTCTCCTCTTGAGCCTCACAGAGTTGGCATCTAGAAGGCCCTAGGAAACCCCTTTCCCTTATATTATCCCAAATCAGGATTTTCCTGTGCAAAACCAGCCACAGAAAAAGTTTAATTTTCATCCAACCCTGAAATTTCCAAAGGTTTTGCCAAATTTTGTCAGGAGCATGGGAATCAAGTTCAAGGAGTATGAGTTTAGCTTCTTTAAGATTAAAGTTCCCCTCATTGTTGTTGCCCCATCTCAGTTGGTCATACCCAAGGTTAATTTTAGGGGCGAATAATCGCCCAAAGGAGAAATTTAAGGCTTTTTATATTTTAATGGGGCGAATTTTTAATTAAAATAATAAAAAAAAATTATATAATTAGCCCATATTTTATTTAAAAATTAATTTATTTTTTTATTTTAGCCCAGGGCGGATAAACTAACCGAATCGTATTTGATCAAAATCGCCCCATTTTGATATTTGTGGAATCGTATTTGATCAAAATCGCCCCATTTTGATATTTGCTCCTGGTTTGGGAGAGCAAAATCGCCATTTTTGATTTACAGTTTGGGTTTTCTGGTTTGGGAGTGGTTTGTGAGGGTCGATTTGGTCCCGGGAGTGGTTTGTGAGGGTCGATTTGGTCATGGGATGTTAGATTTGTTTTGAAATGGAGGGCGGAGCTTAATTTGTTTTCAAATGGAGGCGGCTCCCTGTTTTGACGGATTCAGCCCGCTGTTTTGGTGTATATGGCTCCCTGGGTCCCAGTATAAAAATGGTTTTGAAATAGGTTTTTTCATCCTAGTTCACAAATCTAAATGTTCTAGTTAGCAGCAGCAGTTTCGGTGGGATATTCTTGCATTTTTAGATTTCAATCCGCTTATTCTTCTCTGGTTTAGGTATCCATTGTTTCTTGGATTTGAACGGCTCATGCCACTGCAGCAGCAACAACAACAGTCGATACTTGACCGAATTGTTGGCTGAGCGCGAGAAATTAGGCCCCTTTATTCTCATGTTCGTGTAAAAGGTATATTAACTCTGGTGATATTCAAGCATGGGATAAGTAGCTGTGATCTGCTTACTCTTTTTATGATTGTCTGTGTCCTCCCTTTTGTTGTGTTGTTGAGCTGGAAAGTTATCAGTACTTACCCTACATATTACAGCATTTGGATGTTTGCAGTCTGCCAGTATCCCAAGATGAATATTGTGATGGAGAAGGCAACTTCCTGCTTCTGATTCCCATGTATTGTTCGTGTTGGAAAGATCTAGGCAATGATTGTTGTATTGTTCATATTTTTCATTCAGCTTGATCTCGGTACAATTGTCTCAAATGTATTTTATGGTGAGAGGGAGCGTTATAGTCATGTTGCCAAGTATGGGCTGGTTCATAGGGTTGAGTGGGGGAATTGGGTGTTTTCTTGCCTGAGTCATGGGTCAGTTAGCACTATTTATATCAAATGTGGCCTGAATGTTGTTTAAAACTGGAGATACTAATGACCTCAATGATGTGAAAAATTGGAGATACCGTATGGCCTCAATGGTGTTTGTAATCAAAATCTGGATTGAACACAGTGTCTGTATAGACTGTAGTTCAAGTTTTGTATAGACCTTTTGAAAAGTTTTCGAGGCAAGAAATATATTGTATTAATATTGTCTGATTTGTAATAGAGAAACTGCTATGAGGTGCTTTGGACTACTTGGGAATGAATTTTTGTCTCAGATGTCGATAGTCTGTACTGTGGTAGACAATAAGATGATTTATTTTCTCAGGGATTGTAATTGCTTTCCGGAAGATGGGGTATACCTGTTCATGGTACTTCTTTCGACATCAAGTTGATAAACCTTCCCTTAGACTTGAGTTTTGTTTGGTTCTTGTTCGTTGGGTGATGATAAAAAATGTAATATTCATTTGTATTTGTTGATTTTATACTCATGGAACTTGTTTCTTATTGTACTCAGTTCTTTTGATGCAAGAAAGAACAACAGACTAGTTTGAGCTTGAGGTACTTGAAGCGGCAGCAGCTCTCTTCTCAAGCGGTATGTGTTCTAGTTCTCAAGTGTAATATGAGTAAATTTAGAATTTACTGCCGTTTGACAATACTTGTAAGCACTTTGAAGCAAATGTGGCCTGAATGTTGTTTGAAACTGGAGATACTGATGACCTCAATGATGTGAAAAATTGGAGATACCGTATGGCCTCAATGGTGTTTGTAATCAAAATCTGGATTGAACACAGTGTCTGTATAGACTGTAGTTCAAGTTTTGTATAGACCTTTTGAAAAGTTTTCATAAGAGGTACTTGAAGCGGCAGCAACTCTCTTCTCAAGCGGTATGTGTTCTAGTTCTCAAGTGTAATATGAGTAAATTTAGAATGTACTACCTTAGTTGTCATTTCATCATCCAACAACAACTCTAATGTGTTCAAAAAACTTGGCTACCTCCACCATCGTTGCCCGATGAGAGATAATCCTTCTCCCTTCTCCTCTTCATTTGGTTATCCTTTGCCATCATACTAGAATACAATCTCCTCCACAATTGTAGTCTTCATCTCAAGGACTTCACATGACAAATGAGTCTCTCTTTGTGGTTAATTGTACTATACCTTGGGTGCCAACATTCATAATTCTTGTTGTTGAACCAAGCTCTCCAGTTGTAGCAATAAGCTCGACACCTTTGTCTTATTGATTGCATTCTTTGAACAATGTTACTCAAGCCAATCCTTAAACCTTGGATTGATCAACCGATCTCTAAAGAACATTGCATCATGATGTTGTTCATCCCCTCTTCTACAATTTCTCTCTTATAGATGCATTCTTTGATTGTTCAAGGCCTCCTCCTTAATGACATTTGAGGGATAATTTTGCCTCCTTCCTTGTCTTAACATAAACTTGGTTTTGTTATCCATCTTTCACATGGCTGCTAGGATCCATGGTCACTTCTGAAAATTGCTTGCAAGGTTATCTTGGCTTCATTATGCATTTTTTTTTCCTTTTGGAAACTCATCCTTCCTTGAGGATTGTCTAGCATCTACTACCTCAATTTGGATTTCTTGGATCAATTTAGTGCTCTCGTTCTCCTTTTGGACCAGTTGTCCATTCTCCTCACATGCAAAGCATGCATTCACATAAAATTCACCAATTTTAAAAATAAAAGGTTACCTGGCCTCTTCTGATGCCTCCAACATCAAATTTTGTCTTCCTTCCATGCTTTAGGAAGGTACTCCTTCTCTTTATTCTATTCTTATGACAACTATGAATGATTGTCCCTCTTGAAAATCCTTATCATCTGCATCTATACACATAGCATCAGTATCATAATCACCAAGCTCTTTAGCCCCATATGGTATATATGTTACGAGCACTTCTAGCTAACCTCCCATGAGACTTTCATTTATTGTCTCATCGACATCCTCTTTGTGTAGCTCCCTCTATTGTTATGATGCTTTTTCCACCATATCTTCTATCAACAAATCCATATGTTGATTTGAACTCTTTATGCAGTCCATGAGACTCTCTGATTGTCTCTCTTCAACATCTTCCTCATCATCAAGGACTATTCCCTGCTCTGGTTCAAAATAGTGAACTAATTCAACTTTAGGCTCAACAGGTGCTTCATCTTCCTCCCTAGCTTTCTAGCTTTAGGGGGCTTCCTCTTAAAATCTTTTTTCTGACAAGTAATTTGGCCTTCTTCCTTAGGTCCCATCTCTACCTTTGGTATTCTCTTTCAAGCCTCATTTTGACTATGTTGAATCTCTCCTTCAACTCATAAATCTCCTTTTCAATTTCTTCTTTACTCATGCCATTTTCCTTGGCATGCTTCTCCCTTTTGTTATGGCGTCTCTTTGAATTATGTCCATCAGTAGCCATCTTCTTTCCTCCTTTCTTGTGAGCTTTCTCTTGCTCATTGTGAGCTACACTCAAGACCCTTTAACAATTCTTCTCCATCACTTGTTACCCAATATCTCACCCACTTCACCTCAACCTAGGCTTTTGGTATTCCTCTGGTTCCCTCCTCTGGAACCCACTTGAGCATGCTCTGGTCTTCTATGGCTTCTACACTTTTCTCACCTTTTGAGAACTCCACTTGTTCTCTTCTCTTTGAGGACCTCAGCTAGAAACCTTCTATGTTTTGTTTTGTAGCCTATTTGTCGTAAGTTTCTTGCCATACACTTTAAGAACTTTATTGGTCCTCTGTTACCACTCCTTCTACTATTACCACTGTAATGATTAACTCCTTGTATACATTTAAAAAAAAATACAAACCAGTTACCTACTAGTTCCTTAACCTCTGAGGTCTCAATATCTCAGTTCTTCCTAGCTCTACACTTGGTTGGTACTTCTTTAATATGCTCCAATCCTGTATTCCGTTCTCAATCTCTTTCTCTCCTCACTTTTTTTCTTAGGTTCCTCTTGCCCAAAATTTTCTTGGTTTCTTTGTCTCAACTTTGATGTCTCTTCTTCACGAGCAATCTTATAAATCTTTTTGGTTCACTGCAGAAACCTCCTCAATCACTTGTCAATCCCCAAGAGCATCAATATTGCTCTAGTACCACTTAATGCATACCTTTTGGCTACTCTCATATTTCCATCATTCAACGTAGTCCATCTCATTCATTCACCTTCCCATTTTTGGCTCTTCCGGTCCCTTTTTCTAGCAGCCTTAACTGTGGAACCTTACGTTATGACCCACTAGTCAATTGCTCTATTCCTTTGACCTTTGACATAACAAACAATCTTGATTTTCCCAGATTTTCCACAAGTTCTTTCTCACAGTGACTATACTCGCCCCTGTCTTGCGTTCTAAACCTCCCTACTACCTTCAACACAACCACCCTTAATAAATATCTTCGCATAACCCACTTAGTTGTTCTAGGTCACTAGACAGTTCTCAACCTCCTTAGTTGAAGATTTGTTCCCACTGTGCCTTGAAACCTCACAGAATCTGCTTAAAGTGTGTAATAATTCTCCCAGGCCAAACTTGAAGTCAACACACACACCTGTCTCCTGGTATTTGAAAGCACTCAATCTCAATAATAAAGGTGCTTAGGCCTAACTTTACTCATATTACACTTGAGGTACTTGAAGCAGCAGCAGCTCTCTTCTCAAGCGGTATGTGTTCTAGTTCTCAAGTGTAATATGAGTAAATTTAGAATGTACTGCCGTTTGACAATACTTGTAAGCACTTTGAAGCAAATGTGGCCTGAATGTTGTTTGAAACTGGAGATACTGATGACCTCAATGATGTGAAAAATTGGAGATACCGTATGGCCTCAATGGTGTTTGTAATCAAAATCTGGATTGAACACAGTGTCTGTATAGACTGTAGTTCAAGTTTTGTATAGACCTTTTGAAAAGTTTTCGAGGCAAGAAATCTGTTGTATTAATATTGTCTGATTTGTAATAGAGAAACTGCTATGAGGTGCTTTGGACTACTTGGGAATGAATTTTTGTCTCAGATGTCGATAGTCTGTACTGTGGTAGACAATAAGATGATTTCTTTTCTCAGGGATTGCAATTGCTTTCCGGAAGATGGGGTATACCTGTTCATGGTACTTCTTTCGACATCAAGTTGATAAACCTTCCCTTAGACTTGAGTTTTGTTTGGTTCTTGTTCGTTGGGTGATGATAAAAAATGTAATATTCATTTGTATTTGTTGATTTTATACTCATGGAACTTGTTTCTTATTGTACTCAGTTCTTTTGATGCAAGAAAGAACAACAGACTAGTTTGAGCTTGAGGTACTTGAAGCGGCAGCAGCTCTCTTCTCAAGCGGTATGTGTTCTAGTTCTCAAGTGTAATATGAGTAAATTTAGAATGTACTGCTGTTTGACAATACTTGTAAGCACTTTGAAGCAGTGGAATTTCATCAACACTACAGTGTTAGAGAAATCTGAGAGATTGCCTTTGGTCGTTTTTCCATAATGTATCTGATTTCACGACTGTTGTACCTACATGGTACTTGTAATGCACAGCAAACCAGGAAATACTTTATTGTATTGCTGCACTATTAGAAAATATAATTGTTGAAGTTACAAGCAGTATTGCTGCTTGAAAGCTGGGATTGATACTGTCAGGTTTTGGGCCTATAAATTGTTCTACACCTTCGTTAGTGCTTCATTCATCAATGGATGAAATGCCTTCATTACTCAAACTGCAACTTTCAACGATCTAAAGTTATATTACTTATTGTCCTAATAAAATTCAAGTTTATCATTTATAGCTTACGTGTGTGTAAGTTACATAATTAAAATCAAGGATGCTCCCTCATAAAATGGAAAGAAATAGCCAAACCAAAAGAAGGTTGAGAGTTTAAAAAAATACACACTATTATGGCAAGGCTGTAGTTTCCAAGAGCATATGGAAAGTAATACAGGGGCAAGTTTGTGGCATCAAGTCATAGGGCAAAAATATGTGGACCTATGATCTTTGGAGGAATGGATTAGACTTCCAAATAAAATTATTACAAATGTCTCAATGGTTAAAAGGCTCTTGTTCAATCTTTTCCTCTGCTGGGCAATTGGCAATGTGGAGAATAGGAAATGGATTGAATGTGAAAATAGGTGAAGACACCTAGCTCCACAAGATTAATGAAGAAACTATCAAGACCCTGGCAATGGCATACTCACTCAAGCTGATGTTATGTCCAAAATTGATCACCATATAGAAACAGCACTGGAAATTTGCAAGGTCAACAGGCTTGGAAGGAGGTTCAAAGGACAATCGAGATGGCTATGTTAACATATTACAACTAAGTACAATGTGGAGAATAGGAAATGGAGAGAAAGTGAGAATAGGTGAAGATCCCTACGTGAGGTTTAAAAGGCTCCAGGAGATTAATGAAGAAACTATTGAGACCCTGCATAACAATGGCACACAATCAAGCTGATATTGTGGATCCAAATTTGACCACCATGCAGAAACAGCACTAGATATCAGCAAGGTCAACAGGTTTGGAAGGATATTCGTTTGACAATCGAGTTGGCTATGTTAACAAATTAACATATTGCAACTAAGTACAATCAAAATTAGAGATAAGGAGGATGAATTAAATTGGTCTAACAACCTTGATTCAGTCGGCTACACAGCAAAGCTTGGTTACAAAGCAGTGCTCACAGAGAAAACACAAGGGGAGCCAGTATGCTGGTAGAGAAGCATATGGAAAATCAAAGACTAAGTCAAAACTAAGTTGTGTTTAGAAAAAAGATATTGAAATTTAACTGAGGATATAAACCTAGGATACCTACCACAGTCCGGGTAGAATTTGAGGGTGTGTATGGTCTTAAGAGCATGCGATCATTGATCAAGCCATCATGACCCATGGAAGCTTTGAAGGGATAAAAGGAAGACGTGTTGAAGCCAATGCTGCCATTGGAGTTTGATTCTTGAATATCATGGAGATTAAGAAGAATTATGTTCCATGCTCAAGGTTAATTACATTAACGTTTTATGTGCTTACTCTACAAATGAATTTGAACAAGTTTTTCATGGAAACCTTTCGAAAAGAGAAAAAAGACCTTGCATTATAGTTTATTGGTGGATTCCTATATTTTCTTGGTTGTTGTTACATGTTGACTATTGGAAGATCTGTTTATATTACTGAGAATCTTTCACCTGAAAATGGAGCAGTAAAGGACATATTAACTGTTATACGCTTTTGATTTTTCTGCCTTTGAGAACCTTGTGAGTTGTATGTCATTGAAGGGTGACTTGGTTTGAATAGTTAGCTTTGGAGAGCAGTTAGAGGAAGAAATAACTCAAACCCAAACTCAACAATGGAATTTTTATCAATGTGTCCATTCCAATAGATTATTATTCTAAATCTGGATGATGTGGCAACAATAATTATATATTTTTTGGAATGTACCTCAGTGAATGATCACCTTTTGTAATATTTTAAGTGCCGCTACATAGAGATGTTATTTCTATGCTTAATTAATTGCATTGATGTGCCATAGAGCAATGCAATGCATCTGGATACTTGAAGTCTTGGAATTGCAGAGCAGCATTTGCTTGATTCCTTGGTAGCTGTTTGAAGATCCTAACCAAACTGATGTTTCTTTCAGAATTGTGGTTCTTTGTCATAGTAGTATAGTACGCTGTTCCTGAGATTACCTTTGGTTCTGTTCTGAGATCTGTAGAGAATTGTTGAGCAAGGGGGAGGATAGCTTCATCTTAAAGCATCCCTCTACCCAACGTTAAGCTTGATGGGAAGAATTATCCTATCTTCAAGTGAAGGGTGCTAAACATATAATTGAAGAATTGATTGTTAAGACTTGTGGAGGGTAAGAAGACAAATTGCACTGTTGCTAAAGAATTAGTAAAGCTTTTGGCGCACAATGAAGATGTGCAGTACATTATAAGTTTTACTATTGCAGATCATATTGGTCCTCAAATTAGAAGTTTGATTAGTTCTTGTAAGATTTGGACTAGGATTCTCTAACAGATCAAGGATTCTCTATTCTAGGAAATGACTGTATGCATTTTAAATGATTGGTTGTGTATATCACTGTTTATACGATACGTATTCAGGATGTGCAAGATCAATTTGGAGCAGTTGATGATAGAATTGATCCTAAAGTTCATAGTGCCACTGTTCCAATGGTTGAAAAAAATGTTTCAGCCATTTGTGACCAGTGTGAATGCCACTGATAAAGTGGCTAACTTTCTTGGTGGAATGTTACTGCAGAAAGAACATTGCTGGAACAGATTCACTTAAAAGAGTGTATACCGAGCACTTACACTGAAATCACTAAGAAGAAAGGGAAGAAGTCTGCATAGAAAAGTTTAAAGGAAACTTCACAAAAAACCCTTGAAAAATGATGTTGTATCAAGCAAGGCCATTATTGCAGAGATTGTGTCAAGGCCCATTACCACAGTAAATATATATTATTTAGAACTATGTTGTAATTTTTGTCAAGGTTCATGTTTAGGTTCAACTATCACTGGCTACCCTATTCTGGAAGAGCTTTTGCTCTCCTGAAGACATCTTGATCTAACTCTTCATTCTTTGTTTTCACCTCCATAAAAATTCTCTAGTGGATTCATAAATTTTCCTTTTATTGTGACAGACTATTTTATGTGGTATTGTTGGCATACCTCCTTCAAATGGTGTTATTCCTGAATCTCCAATGCACATGAAAGGCTTAGCTACCCTCAAACATCAGGTACTAATATATTGGAATTATCAATTGCAGCTTCTCAGGGAAAAGACACAATTCAGACATTTTATAGACGAGTAACTTACAAGTACTTTTGTTACAGCTGGTGCTTAGCAAGTTAGTGACAACAATCTGGAAAAGTATGCAGAAAAATTCAACCTTAGGGCAATTATACAGAAACATGCAAGAAGCCTATGAGCAAATGCAGACCCCAATGGTTTATCAGCCTCCACCTGCCTTGGTAATGGTCTTATTTTTTAGTTTGGGTGTTTCATTTTATCTAATTTTCCTCTCCCTTTATTTATTTGTCTTGTCATGTCCCAACCATTTATGCAGGCACTTAAGGAATTGAAAGAGACCACAATTCAGTTGGCCGCAAGTACTGGGAATATGGATGCCCAGTTGATGAATCAATTTTTAATGTTGACAAGGACGTGGATGACCTGCTTCCTGTTGAGGTGAAAGAACAACAATTGAGTAATTTGTTGCAATCTCTGATGGCGGTTGGCTGCCTTGCAGTAATGCCCATCATTAGAAAGATCCCAACTTCTGTGCTTTGGGGTTACTTTGCCTTCATAAACTTGTGTTATTGGTTTGTTTTCCCATTGGGAAAATCAATAATGCAAGGTCAAATCAGTTGTGAATGATTGATGGCATAATGAAAAGGCGAACCTTTACTCAAAAAAATAATAATAGATCATTTTTTATAAATGTAGCTTTAGAATGATCTTGCTTTGAAGTAGAGACTAAAATCAAGGAAATGATAGGAAGCCTACAATGTTGGATTAGTGCTTAGTTCAAATAAGCATGACAATGAGAGGCCTTTTGAACATGATTGTGAGGTTATTGTTGATTCAAATATTTTTTCAGCAGAAAAATAAAGCATGGAGTGAACATTTAGTGCACAAATATCCCCTGTTTTAATGGATGACTAAAACCAAGAGGCCTTACAACCATATATGTAAAGTCAAGTCAATGGTTCTACATGGTTCAGTCATTTAATATACTCAAAACTTTAGCCCAAAAATTAATACAATATAAGTCTGCTCTAGAATACAACAGAAGCAAAATAGATCACATATATGCCCTTCCCACACTCATTTCTTCTGCTAATTTTGGACACTGACTACCATTTCAGTTCTGGGCATTTTTGTGGTATTGATGTTTGGCCCAACGGATACCAGCCGAAGTCCCTTCCTTCACCATTTTGGCCCCAGCAGACGCCGCACATTTCATCTTCTTGTTAGTTGTTATAATCTGCTAATCTGGTCAAGACCACAGACTTGTTTTTCTGTGCTGTGTCCTGGTCGTTGTATGAATAATCCCACTGCTTAGGCCCATGTAAGCCCAAATGAATTTCTACGCTCATTGGAAGCCATTAATGCAATCAAATACTGTTCACACAGCACTTCAATATTTCTAAAATAGTTAAATTGATGTTCACTAGAAGTGTAACAGAGGAACTGAAACTATGAACAGGTTGGACAATCATTGTTGATTCAAATATAACAAAAGATATAATTAATGTTTCTAGAGTAGAAGATACATTTGAGTGGAATTGTCCTTAGCTCAATTGTAATCGCAGCGCTATGTCTTTATTTAAATTCAGTGACTGCAAAAAAATATAATGGGTGTGGATGGTTTCTAAGGTTGAAAAGGAGATGTCAATATGGTGTAATAGATGGTTATCATCAAGGGGGATAAGTTAGTGCTGGTGAAATCCCTACTTGAAGCCATCCCTGTAAGCAAATGCAGACCCCAATGGTTTATCATCCTCCACCTGCCTTGGTAATGGTCTTATTTTTGAGTTTGGGTGTTTCATTTTATCTAATTTTCCTCTCCCTTTATTTATTTGTCTTGTCATGTCCCAACCATTTATGCAGGCACTTAAGGAATTGAAAGAGAGTACTTTGAGACATTTGAGAAGGAAAGGGCCAGTGAACTAGGTTTCTTTGGTTTTTAGTGCATTTGTTTGCATTCTATATTTGTAGAGATTACATCTCAGATTAAACTTTGAGTTGGGCTCATGCTCTGGCCATCAAAGCATTTGAATGCTGGGGGTTTTACACCCCTTTAAAGTTTTGCAGCGATCTTTTGATTAGATCTTCAATGTAAGACTTCACGGAAGTCAAAAACTGGCAGGCAGAAAAAGTCCTGCATGCTGTACTGACAATGAGATGTCTAGGGTAGTTTAAAATAACTTCTTGTTTCTTTTGAATAAATCTTCTTGTAATACTAGAGAGGCCACTCAGTTTTGGTGATATTTTCAGTGCTTTGTTTAGTTATGTGAATTCGTTAGATGCAAAACAAGTATTGGTTAATTTCATGAAAACCAATCTGCAGAATTGGAAATGTAAGCATATGTGCATGAATGTAGTAGAGAAAGGTACTGTTCTAATTGAAGTGAGAGTGAAAGAGACCTTTTGAAAATGTTATTGTTTCAAGCAGTTGGAACGGTATCAGTAGGAATCAGTATGCAGAAATTAAACAGAATAAATGGGAATCAAGGCGAATCAAGCATTGTATTGCATATCAAATCTAATAAAGTACCAATGATTCTACAGCTCTGGTTAAGTACTCAATAGTGCTTCCAAGGTTGCAGAACTTCAATCTACAGTCATAGATATTGAATGGGTGTTTGCAGTTATATTGTTCCTCTGCCAAGAACTCTGCTCTTTTGGACCTCAATTCCCCTCAAATAAAAATGTTCTGTTTAATTGGAACTTATTTACATCCTAACATGCAGGTTGATTTCTCCAAGAGAATGTACCTGGGCAACAAATGATATCCAAGTTGAAATCTTAACAATGGAATTAACTAATTATTTTCAATCGATTTCCTTCATTGTTGCTAGTTGATTTTTCCTGGGATTATCGACATCTCATTTATTGGGTTCACCTCACCCTGATTTGAACTTCTTTCATTTGAATCAACTTCATCTCTGGTTAGAACATTTTTTGATTGATTTCATTTTCCAACAAATGTGGTATTTAAGTTACTTTCTTCTTGCAAGTCGATTTTACCGTTATTAGTACACTGCTAGTAGATTTGTTTGACATGATCATTTTCTTCAATTTCAGGGTCGACTAGCTTAATGATAGTGTCCTTTTGCTTCAGCTCATGTTCATTCATCAGTTCTCAATTGATTCTCTCTGTGTTCAAAATGGATTCAAGTAGCTTAGGAATTACATCGATTTCCATGTTCATTCATCAGTTCTCAACTGATTCTCTCTGTGTTCAATGGATTCAAGTAGCTTGGAAATCACATCAATTTCCTTTTATATTGTATTAAAATGTACAGGAATGTCATAGTGGAATTGCTTTCCACAACAATACTTCTTTGTAACTATGGACTTTATCTCAACTCAACTGGATTTCATTTCTAACAAGAGATTTCCTTAATAAATTCCTCTTGACAAATTTTTCTGTTATAAAACTTTGCAAAAGCATACCCTTGGTATAGCTCACTACACAAGAAAATTCATTTTTGAAGCATAATTCTTATACTTGCAACTTTCATTTCTCTGTATAGACTTTCTAGAAAATAAATTGCGTGTAAAGAGTCTATATTCCACTCTTGGATTCATTTTGTTCGAGAGTTATGTGAAGGACTAACGAACCTAGTAGTCACAGGACGAAACAAACCCTGAGGCAGTAAAAATTTGTACATGGGTCCACATTTGCTCTCGTTATGGTCCTTACAGAGAGTGCATTGAAGGTAGGTATGTTGCAGTTGGTAGAATATGACGAATGTGCTCCCTTCATGTTCTCTAAGACGACAACTTACAATTATTTGACAATTTCCTCATCCAAATGATTTTGAATGAGTAATTTCATCTAAATTTAACTGATTTTCAAACTGGGATTTAGTCTTCTTAATTTAACTAATTTTCAAACTGAGATTTAGTCAGTGTTATTGAGGAGTGAAATAGAAACTGATTTTCTCTTGCAGAGAATAACAAGGATTGGTGTGAGCTTATACTCTGCCTTATAGACCTTCAAATACAAATAAGCTCTTGTATCCCTATTTCAATCACTTAATTTAAATGAATATAATGTCATTTTATTAGAAAAATGCAATGAGTATGAAATAGATCATCAGAATGGCCACTATAGCCCAGGCTGGTGAGAACTTGAGTATTTTATATCTGACTAAACACATGCACATGAAAAGAAACATCACCTGACACAGACATGAACAGGATAGAATCTAGATATTAGAATTTTGGGGAAAAACAATTGCGCCTTAACAGAGAGCTTCTTATCCTACACCACACATTTCACTCTTTCAAGGTGGAGTTACAAACTGAACATGCAATGACTGAGCTGCATGGTCACCAAAGTTGTAACACACCCAAAAAAACAATGCTTCATATCGGCTTCTCAATTATGTGTGTTTAGCATTAGTGATATAGTCTCTTCTGAACTTTTATTTCAAGTAGAAATTTGATTAAATTTCAGAAGTGCAAGAAATCATAGAAAACCCTCCGGCAGTAAATTGATAGGAGAAATCTTCACAAAAACCTGGAAGCTGTCCTGTTCATATTGTCCTGGACTTTTCAGCCAAGTTAATATATCTGTAAAGAATACTATTTTATCCTGAGAAAAGATTGACACTTTGTTTATCACCAGATGAAAATAAATTAGAAGCAAAACATCAGGTTGGTGACAAATCCAAAACAAGTTGCAAGACTGTAACCCAATCTGCAAAACATCAAAAAACTGATTGTCCCAGAGTGGGATGCACTATGGGAAGCTGTGCTGTCCCATCTTTTACTAGTGTCAGCTTCATAGCACCTGCTTCCATTTCCAGCAGCTCTGTCTTTAAGAGAGCATCGGCCTCTATCTTGATAGTGTTGTCATCAAGAGATTTGTAGCTGATTTCCATTTTTAATCTTTATGGAAGCTGTTTATAGTCCTGTAGGACTGAAAGTATGGATGTTGCAAAGCTTCATTAGCTGTTATTCTTTTGTTTCCATCCACTTGTAACATTTGTTTCAGCAAATCCACACCTTCTAGACACCCAACATTTTTAACAAATCTTGTGAGGGATGGGAAAGGCTTTCCCGGATTTGGAAATATGATATCCAATTGCTCCTTTACAGATTGCCCACGAAATAGCGGCTCACCGATGAACAATTCTGTCGACATGTTATTTGTTGCTTTTTTCTAGACTAGCTCTCACAAAGCATTTGAGTTGTTCCTGTTCCTGGTTGGTTTTTTTATAATTTTATAGACAAGTTCCATGTCGTGGAAATGTGAAAAAAGATAGTGATATTGCCACCATGTGGCTCTTATCATATATGGTTTTATACTTCTTCAAAAAATTCTCTAAGAGTTCACAATGCTAAAATTCACTAGGACTTTACAAAGTTTTATTATTTAGTGAAAGACTTGCCAAGTTCTTACAAGATTTTATAATTGAGTAAAATATTCGCCATGCCTGGTGAGAGATTCGCCAGAAAATTATATATACATATTATATTATTGATAAAATCGCCTTCCATTTTTCCTATATACCATGGAGATTCGCCCAATTATGATATTTATAAATTTGGGGGGGGGGTTTCTTAAAATTTTCCCTGGTCATGCCCCCTTGAAACTAGAATTTTCCTTTGCTCTAATGTATTCATTAGTCTTTCGGCTTTAGTTTTTAGAGGACTGTCATTTCGAAGATCAAGTTTTCTCCATTTTCTCCATTTCCCTGAACTATGATTTTGATCCCAAAAATCCTTTGCTTGGGTGAGATCCTTCGTGTTTGTCTCTGCTTTGACGTTCTCAAAGTCCTCTTGTAATAGAATAGGTTCTTGTTGCCATCTATCCTCCCAGAATAAGGCTAAGTCTCCCTCTCTAATTTCCCAGAAGCTATGGTCTTGAATTAAGCTTCTGTTATCCCAGGCTTTGTTCCAAATATGAGATCCTCTTATATTCCCATCCATCCTTATGCGGTCATTATCTAGCCAAGAACTTGCATATTTTTCTTTCCAAGTGATGGCACATTGTGCTTCTGGCTCCTTTATCCATCGCCACCATAGTTTTGCCCCTAGAGCCTTACAAAGAATCTCAGGATCATCCAATCCAAGGCCCCGTGGTTCTTGGGTTTGCACATTTTTTCCCATGCAACTAAGGCCCATTTTTTCTTTTCTTCCCCCTTGCCCCAAAGAAAGTCTCTTTGAATGTTTCTCATTTGATGCAGAATTCCTTTAGGGGTAGGGATAGCTGAAAGCATAAATATTGGGATTGATTGAAGCACAGCCTTTGTGAGGACCAACCTGCCAGCCAAGTTTAATGATCTAATTGTCCATTTCCTAGTCTTGTCTTGCAGCTTACTAATCATCGGCTCCCAAATACTCTTGTGTAACGGTTTTGCAGTTAATGGAACCCCCAGGTATTTCGAGGGGAGAGAGTCTCTTTGGAAGCCCAGAATTCTAGATATGTTCCTCTGAATAGCAATGTTAGTATTGAAGAAAAAAATATTATATTTGGAAAGATTAACTTCCATACCAGAAGCCATGGCAAATTCATTGAGGATTTGTTTGTAAGCAAGAGCTTCTTTGACTGTGGGTATTCCCTGCAACATGGTGTCATCCACAAATTGTTGATGAGTTAAGGCTTGACCATTGTCAGAGAGTTGTATCCCCTGATGTTACCAACTACTTTTGCATGCTTAATAGCCCTGCCCAGTCCTTCCATCATGAGGGCGAAGAGAAAGGGAGAGAGACGGTCACCCTGCCTAAGGCCCCTGGAAAGGGTAAAAGTTTCCGAAGGAGAGCCATTGACTAGAATTGAAAAAATAGAAGAAGTAATCAAACCCGGGATCCATCTTACCCAATTGTGATCAAACCCGAAAGCAATAAGAACTTTCCTGATATAGTTCCAATTCAGTTTATCATAAGCTTTGGCTATGTCCAGTTGCATAATCATTCTAGCTTTTCTCTTACTAGTAAGAGAGTGCACCACTTCATGAGCTTGGATGATGTTATTAAGAATTTTCCTTCCTTCCACAGATCCAGATTGTTCCCCTGAAACTAGTGAAGGCAAGAGGGGTTTGAGTCTGTTTGCAACCACATTTGATATTATCTTCTAAATCACATTGCACAGAGCTATAGGTATGAATCTATCAGGGGTTTGAGCCAGCTCTTGTTTAGTGATCAGGGCTATAAAAGAGGAGTTCAGAGCTTTCAAAATGGTTCTGTGCCTCCTGGAATCTTCCACTACCTGCAGAATGTCCTATTTGACAATATTCCAACAAGCTTTGAATAAATCGACATTGAAACCATCCGGGCCTGCGCCTTACCATTCTGCATTTCTTTGAGAACCCCACTTACCTCCTCTTTGGTCACAGGCCTGTAAAGGTTAACATTATCCTCTCTAGAAACTAACCTGGGTATGTGCTTAGTGAAGTCCCGTATGTAGTGATCTCTTTCATAACAGGTTTCCTGTGATATGTTTCTAAAGTACTGGACTAGAACTACCTCTATTTCTTCATGAGATTTGAGATTATATCCTCTTTTATCCTTAATCAAAGAAATTCTATTATGTGCTCCGTTTGCCATAGTGGATTTGTGAAAAAATCTAGTATTCCTCTCACCTTCTTTTATCCATTGGACTCTAGATTTTTGTCTCCAAAATATTTCCTCTTGTTTGCATATATTCTCCCATTGTTGTTGATATTTGGTGGCTTGATCACTTCGAACTTTGTCATGGCCCTATTTGATGAGGGTTTGGTTAAGTTCCTGCAGTCTGCCTTCAATCATTTTTTTCTCTTCAAAGATATTACCAAATTCATTCTTGTTCCAATCTTTAAGCCGGAGCTTGATGTGTTTTAATCTTTTTTGTAGGAGGAACATTTTGGTTCCCTAAATGTTTAAATCCTCAGCCCACCACTTGGTTATGTTGCTGATGAAATCTGGGTGGGAAAGCCAGATATTCTCAAATCTAAAAGGTCTGTTCTTGGGGTTACCAATGCCCTAAACCTCCAGTTGTACCAGCCAGTGATCTGAACCGCCAAAGGGTAGCACTCTTGCTACCATTTCCTTGTCATTGAGCATAAGATCCTCTGAGATTATGAATCTGTCTAATTTGGAAGCTACTTGAGAGTCTCCTCCTCTTTTATTGTTTCAGGTGAAAATTCCGTTATTCATTTCAATATCCACCAGCTTCAGCTTATCAATAAAGGTTTGAAAAGCCATGGAGTCTTTTCCAAGAACTTTAGTTCCCCCTTTTTTTTCCGTGAGTGATTTGATCATGTTGAAATCACCCCCTAAGATCCAGGGTATTCCTACATGTCTATTTCTGAGAGTCTCCAGAGAGTTTAGAAGCCTAAGTTTGTCATCCATTCTTTGTGGGCCATAGACATTTGTAACTAGGTAGGTTTCCTTTTCTCCTACTGGTTGAATTACTACAGATAAATAATCCCTATATGCCTCTGCATCTATTAAGTCGATTTTTTGTGGATTCCAAAGAGTGAGAATACCTCCTGCTGTATTCTCTGCTTTGACTTCCAAAAACTCAAATCTATTGAGCCATTTACTATGGATATCTCTTATCTTCTAAATGGAACACTTAGTTTCCTAAATGAAAATCACATCCAGAGATGCTTGTTTCATTCTATTACTCAGTAACCTTTGTTTCCTTTTACTACCTAGACCCCTGATATTCCAAGAAGTGAACTTCATAATTAAAGATTAGTAAAGGAGTAACTGGATAGGTCTTTCATCTTACCTGAATCTATCATTAGCTTCCCGCATTCCATCAATAGCTCGTTCTGCTTTTTTCTGCCCCTCTTCTTTCCTAGGATTCTGGGTGCTAGTCCTGCTGTATTTTTCATCGTTTTCACTCCTTTGTTGCCTTGTCTATCTTTGTGTTTTAGTCTGTCCAACCCTGTAGTTTGGGTCTTCCATAAAAACAGCTGCTGAACCCTATTGAACTCCTCTGTAGGTAACGAGTCTAACCCTTCTTTGGTTCCTTGATTCAAGAAACCTTCTAAATCTAGGTTCTCTTTCTCAAGAATTTCCTGGAGTTCATGGTCCTCCATATCCATCTCGCTTTGGGTCATTTCAAGATCCATCACCTGTTCTGCAGTACTTAGCATAAATTCTTTTTGTTTGTCATTTTCTTGTATTTGTTCACTTTCTTCTTCTTTCTCCTTCTCCACTGGGCTTCCTTCCTTTGCTTTAGCAGTATCTATTGGACCTTCGTCTACTTCGAGGACTTGGAACATGTTCTGGTTAACTTGCTGCCCTGCAGCTTTGCGTGTTCTTAGTCCTCTTTTTCCCCCTTTTCCTTTGTGTTCCACCTTGAGGAAGCTTTCTGGATCCTTCATTATATCAGCTTTGTTTTTGTTCTCTATCTTACTAAGAGGGAAATCTCTGAACAGATGTCCATGCTCGTGACATTTGCGACATCTGAAAGGAATATGTTCATAATCTACCGTTTGTATCCATTCCTCATCAAAAACTTCCAGAATAACCTCATCTGGCAAAGCTCCAGAGAGATCCATCTCCACACATATTCTGGCGAAGGAAGTATACTTTCCCCTTCTAGTAGCCTCAGAAACTTTGACAAAACGCCCTAACTTATTTCCTATGGCTGATAGAGATTCTGTTTGCCAGTAATCAAGAGGTAGAGAATAGAGCCTTACCCAGACTGGGACTGAAGTAAAAGTTTCATGTTCTGGAACAAAGTTCATAATCCAAGGTCGCATATAGAGGCCTGCTGCAGCATAAAAGTATGGCCCTCCTTCAAACACTCTGTCCTTATCTTCAATATTTGCAAATACTATAGTGAAAAATCCCTTGGACCCAAGATGTAGGTCAATGCTGCCTTTTGGTTTCCAGTGGTATTTAATCCACGTTTGTAATGCTTTTTCAGTGGGCCACAACCCCATGAATTTACAAATGATTGCATATGTTTGCATGTGATCCCTGTGCGCCTGCAGCGCTGGATCATTTAAAATGACTCTTGGAGTTACCGCCGCCTTGGGTTTGCATGGTCCCATGTGTGCTTTGTCTTTAGTGCTTTGTTCCTTGATTTCTTCCTCATTTTCCAATGCATCATTGTGCTCCCTTGACTTAGTTCCCTCCTGCTCTTCTTCATTGCTTTTGTCCTTTCCTTCTGAAGGCTCTCTGTCATTTTCCATTGGTTTTTTTCCCCTGCTAGCCACAGCCTACTTGTAGGAGGGAGTGGAGCTCCCTCCTGTGCATCCTTTCATGGAGGACTGCCTCTGTGACAGTTTGAAACCCTGGTTGTCTTCCTACTTCGTTCCCCCACCAAGAGATCAGAAACCATATGATCTAATCATAAATTATCACATAAAAGAATATTTTTAATAAAAATTTGTTTCATATTATTAAATAATATAATTTGTTTCCTTATGTTTTAAGGGATAGTTTAATTGGTTATGTTTTTGTTGCTAAGTATTTTGTTTATCGGGAGGTCACGAGGTCAAATCTCTATGATGACCTTGAGATTAAGCCTTGCTAGTTTGATCAGCGAATAAATCTCTTCAAATTGATCTACCTAAATTTTCCCATAAATATAACAGTGACTCAATATTCGTGAACCACATTAAATATATATATAATTATAATTATAATTTATCTGGTTCTTAAAAAATAAATAAACAATTATTTAAAAAACAATAGACAAAACAAACAACAATTTATATTATGAAAAGTATTCCTATAAAACACATCTCTGTCATTTCCTCTAGCAAGTTAGTCAAATATAGTGCTTTTAAATTAGTCATACTCCTCATTGACATATTTAACCATTCTAATCACTGCATATTTTTTGCTTTAATATTTTGTCTTTATTGTTTTTCCCTATGGACTCATACGTTATGACTAATTTCCTCTTCGCAAATTATATCATTCACAATCTTGTGTTCTCTGCTTTTCAATGGGTTCAAGTGATATTTTTGTGTGTGCTAACATATTTTTTTTGCTTTCTTTGCTCTTTTTTTTTTTTCTTCAATTTCAACATTACGATGGTATGTTCATTTTTTTTACCTTAGATGTATCTATGTTTACATATAAGAAAATATTTAAAATCCTCTTACTACCGAAATCAATGGACTAAAAGAAAAATATTAATAAATATATTTTGAAGTTAAACTAAGAAACAATATAATAAATCTACACTAAAATACCTTAAATAACTTATAAAATTGAAGATTAATTGATGCATTTTAAAAAGATCATATTAATTTTTATGGTGAGATCAATGCAACTTGAAAATAAACAGAGTAATTCTAATGTAAAGAAATAACTTAAAAACTTAATGGTTAACTTAATATATTATCAAAATAATCTTTGTACGAATAAATGTTAAGAATCCATCTCCATAAAGAATTAAGAAAGTATATGAGTGTTAAGATATTTGTAGTTTTTAATACTTCTATTATAATGGTTACTAATGACTATAGGCTACTAAAGTTTCAAGTTTTTTTTAAGAGGCAATAATATGGATTGCAATTTTATATATTATTTGCAATGATAACAATTTTCGTATTTATCTTTATTAGTTTTTGTTTTGTTAGGGACTATAGCACTTGACTTGTAGTCAAATTTCATTGAATCTTGATTATTTTGTCGAGATTTTGCAATTTTAACCAAGTTTTCAGAAAATTTGTTGAATATTTCTATTTTCTCGTAAATTCCAAAATAAATTTCTAATTTCTAGAAATCTTATTTCCAATTTTCTATTGGTTGAGCGAGCTTTGTTGTGACATAATTCCCATGGTGGAGCGAGATTTATTTTTGGTATTTGTCAGTTCTTGACAAATCATTTAAAAAAAATTTTAAAAAGTCTAATTTTGTTGAGTGGTCATTATGTCGATGAGTGCTCTGAAACTGACATTGACACAGTGCTCTAAGCAGATCTTTTACTTAAGCAAGGCGGGAGGGGGGTGTTTCATCGATGAGTTCTCTGACACTGACATTGTCACAAATACCATTAGTGCATTTCCCTCTTATTTCATTTAAAAAAAAATCATATTAAAATTTTATATATTTAACTGGGCAAGATAATAGATGCATGAAGCCGTGAACCTCTGTGGAATGAAGGATGTGGGACAGAGTGTTGAAATGTGTAACTAGGTTTGGTCTTCATAATGGCATATGTAATCATGATTTTATGTATTTAATGAAAAAAGAAAAATAAATTTATTATTTATGTTCTTGAGGCATGGGTTTCATGCTCAAGGGAAATTTATTTTTAGGTCAAACACCCATTGAGACCTTCTAGGTTTGTCATGAAGTCAATTAAGACATTGTCATGTATTGAAGACCCATTTGGGAATTTTACATATTGTAAAGAAAAAATTATTGAGTCAAAAGACCCTCCAAGACCTCATCATGGCATAAATATCAAGTTGGCCTACATGAAGGGACAAGTTGGCCTTAAGATAGCAATTTGTACTCCTCACAAGCCTATAAATAAGAAGGAACTCAACCTCATCTGAACACTCACTCAAGCAAGTTCTATCTCCTCAAGATGGAAGCTAGAAAATGATGAAGAAGAAGAAGAAGATCAAGATCGAAGTTTTTCGGCCTCTCTCTCTCTCTCATTCATTAGGATTTCTACAATTTTTGGGCTAGACAAAATTCTGAATTTGCATCGAAGTTGTAAAGTTGCAAGGTCGAAGTTAGGAAGCTGTGAGGTCGAAGTTGTGAAGGTACAAGGTCGAAGTTGTGAAGATGCAAGGTCGAAGTTGTGAAGCTACAAGCTCGAAGTTATGAAGTTGCAAGGTTGAAGTTGTGAAGATGCCTCTAGATCGAAGTTGTGAAGCTGCATCAAGGTCGAAGTTGTGAAGCTACTAGGTTGAAGTTGTTGAAGTTTCTAGGTCAAATTTTGTTACTGGAAGTTTTGTAAGGAAATTTCATCAATAAGGAAGGATGACTTGGTCTTGAAGGGTCTTGGTCAAGGGTCATAGGTCTTGGAATTCATCAGTTGAATTTCTATAAGAAGAGAAGGATTCTGGTGGGTTTTCCTCTCAGTTGGAGAGGTTTTGGCCCTAGTTGGTTGCCTATATCTTGTGTCTTATTGTCTCATATTTCCATATGATTTGGTAGTTTTTTGATGATATAGAACACTAATAATAATAAAGGAAATAAGAATTTAATCAAGTAAAGTGAAAATACATCACAAGCAGTTATCAAAGTAAGAGAAATCGCCTACACTTGTTGCTCCCTATATTTCTCAATATGCTTTCAGAGTTAAGGTGACTACATCAAGGAAGGGAAACACGAATAAAGATACTCGAGGGCCAAATTATAAATATATCATGTTGGAACAATCAAGAGAATCAACCATCAATAAGTACTAACCCTCTTATCATATTGAAATGGAATAATTAAGAGCATCAAATAAGACCTCAAAACCCTAGCTCATCTAAAGAAGGGTTCCACACTTGAAGCGTTCTTTGGAAACTCACACATTCTACAACCATTATCATAAGGAAGGACGAGCGAAGCATTTTTGGGTTTGTTTTACTGGGCTATATTCTCCACACGTGTGAAGCAATAAGATATCCTTCTACAGTAGCAAGTATCGAATTACAGCCACCATCAAGGATCAAGTTCTATGCCAGGAAAGGTCTCCTTTGCAAGATGAAATAACAAGAAAAAAGATTCAAGTAAAGAGAAGTAGAAAGGAGGAAAATTTTTCCATCTTCTAGCCACACGTGTGAACTAGGGTTATTGCGGAAAAGGTCAAAATTGTAGAACTGCTACAACAAGCCGAAATTCTGAACAAGGGCTGAAATTTGAGGTTGTGAAACAAGTTTAACTAGCATTGTATTGAAGAAATAAAAGCAAAAAGAATTGTCATCATCATCATCAAGGAATCAATGTGATCTCCTTTTGAGCCAAGGGTCACTTTTGAAGAAATATGTCTTCACCAAGAAGACATCTTCTATTATCTACTCATCATCAAATCAATAAGGCATCAAGTTGAATATTTCATCATCTAGGAGTATATTCACTTGATAAGTAAGTATTTTTATATCTATATTTTAATATGTCAAAATGATTTCATACTTTAAGGAGAGAAACAAATTGGCTAGGTTGTCAAAATTTCTTGCATGGAAGAAGAGGATAAATTTGATCCTCGTAAAAAAGGAAGTCGTTGGTCATGTTAAGTGTTTAATTTTCAAATTGCCAAAAGAAGAAGCTCAAGCTCTACAAGATGAAGATATCAAAATAAGAAGGAATAGCCTCATAATTTATGATGGTGTTAGAAATAAGATACCAACTCCAAGAGTTGGGAGAAATAATAACCGAAATCGCACTCGTGATCTTTTCGGAATTGAAGACACAACCAGTCCTTCCCCAATAGATCTCAGCCAAAAGAGATCTACCGTCCATGAATATGACACCCCTTCTCCCACCATGTGGTATCCGATGTGGTGGACAATGTTGTTGCCCATGCTATTACCCATCAAGAAGCATTGTGATAGATCGACGTTCACAAGCAAGTAGTCTCGTCCACACTCGTGGAACCCTAAAAGGTTTGTGAAATAGTCATCATAAAGCCAACTGGTAATCCCCCAAGACCACTGCTCTAGAGCTTGGGAGGGCCAAGATCTAGGATTATTCTCTATTACAGTTGAAAAAAGGAGCTCCACAATGGTCGTGATAGCATAAAATTGTAGCACCACAACCCCGAACAAGACTTTAATGGACATTGGGCGTTCATAGGTGGAAAAAGTGAAGGAAGGCATATTTGAAGAGCCCCCTGTAGATGTCGTTGTAGTGCTAGCATTCTTCCCTCATGGAAGGTAGTGGCATAAATAATCAATTTGACAAATCAATAAATAATTATTATTTTAATGGTTGGAATGTCACTCATGAAGCCACTTAAAAATGACCTTGATCCAGCGTTCACGAGAGAAATTGCAACTCGTCTCTTTATTACACCCGTAGTTGGTGGATTCAAAGTTCCAACTTTGTTTTCATAGATGGTTGTGCTTTCTCCATTCACTCAAATCTCGCTTGGATCAACAGGAAATATTTATAATTTAGCTTTCAACATTTGAACAACAACAGGAAGAATACCCTCATGACCAGATACATGAAATAATATTTCTTAGATCGATCCCAGAGTCACATATTTATAGCTTTTATGGTATAAATATGAATATATTAATTGTTGGAGAAGAAATACCCCACAATATTTGGAACCTAAAACATGACTTTGTTGGACTATGTCTGCAGTGTATTGCATCACTTTGTGCTTTGTTGGATTAGTGGATGTATGTCTTATTGAAGCTGCAACCCACAAATCGTGGCACCGGGTCTTGATAAAATTCCCTGGAAGAGCCGCCATGGTGTGCTTTAGGGAATTATTGATCGATTTTGTCCCAATGGTCAACCCTAGTAGGTAGGTTTTAGAGCACTTTTGAAACTTTGTATCTTCTTCAAACCATTTGTAAAGGCGAATCAATAATGTTGCAATTATTGATGAATAGGCACAAACAATTTCTTCTGACCACTTTTACTCCATGCTTACATGCCCTAGGTCATCTAGCTCTAATACCATTGGTCCAGATCTTGGGGGCCTTGATCTAGAACCAAGAGAGAGAAGCAGAGAACCCAGCATGAGAAGATTGATAAAGAATGTGAAAATTCAATACATCCCAAAAAAATGAGAAGAGCTAACAAAATACACTCTAAAACCTAATTCATTATTAAGAGAGAAAAATGTTCTTACAACTACGTTGTTTGGACCCCTCTGTCTTTTTACAAAATGAGGCCCATTTTTTATAGCTTTTGTGAATTGCTATACCATGGGTAAATACCATGGGCAGATACCAAGGTAAATACCATGGGTAGATACCATGGGCAGATACCATGGGTAAATACTATGGGCAGAGGTCATTTTCCATTCGGATCATAATGTGCTTGTTTTGATTATCATCCTATACCATGTTGATAATTATGATATTAATGTGATATTGATGATTTTGATGTTACTTATCATGAATATCTTATGATGGCTAATCATCATGGTCAAATGCTATTAAAATTTGTCTAAGTGTGCTAAGAGACCATAATGGTGCATAGGTCCATGATTGGGCAATAATTTTGGTTTGGTTATTCAATACAGTTGATGTTGAAATTTGAATTTATCAATGATATTTAGTTACAAAATATTGATGACATCTTAGTGGTTAAAGACATAGGTTACATGCTTTCCGAACGACTCACACATGGGTGATGGGGTTGTATGGAGCAAATTGGGTTTTCTTTGGAGGAGTGGGAGAAAATGTTCCTAACTCCACCTACTAGCACTTTAGTTATGGCTTGGGTTAGAAGGTTGGGAACATTCACCTTGAAGTTGCAATATGCCATGAGGGTTGGACTGTGGATTTGGTCACTCATGAGGTTTCACTAAGGGGTACACATCAAGGCAAACACCTTGATCCTTAGTCACCACTAGTCTCAAACGAAAAAGTAACCCTAGAGTTAATAGTTATCTTCATTGTCACACATTTTTTCCCTTCATATTAGTCACATATGCTTGAAGGGAAAGCATCGTGGAACCCTTGAAAATGTAGGAAGAGTTTTTGAAGGGAACAACCAACTTGGCATTCTTAATATTAGGAAACAGAAAGATACTTCAAGAGAAAGTGTTGTGCACCCTTGGAACTGCAAGAAGAGTTCTTGAAGTGTAGAATTCACTTAGAACCCTCAGTATCGAGAAGCAAAAGGACACTTGAGGGGCAAGTGCGGTGGCACAAAACCGAGTTGGTATCCTTAGTATCAAGAAACAAAAAGGTAAATTTAATGTCAAGATAATGGGCCAAAGCACTGAAGTTAAATAGTACATGTGAAAGTGAAATTTAGAGTAAAAATTTATTTCAAAATTCAAAAAACTTGGAAAAAAGGGATTAGGGTTAGATTTGAATCAAACCTTATAAAAATCAAATGAAAAAATTATATCTTGATAAAGTATTTTAGTTGTCCTAAAACATGTGGGAAGAATATTCTAAATTTCAAATAATAATTATAAAATGTTTAGTCATAATAACTCTTAGGGGGGTAGTAAGCATGAGATAAAAATAATCTATTCATAAATTAAGAAAAATAATATTCTAGAGAAACCTCCATGTGGGAAAGCATAGAATTGAGATCAAGGGACAATAAGAGAACAAAATAATAAATAGAAAAAATTAAAAGAAAATATAAAATAAAGGAAGTTAAATGAAATTAATAGATAGTTGAAGTTAGAACACGGGTGTGACTACTTGTAAATCAATTCCAAACATCAAAAGTCCAGGCCAGAGTTGGTGAAAATAAATAAGTAAAGGACATTAAAAAAGAAAAAGAAAAAATCAATAAAATAAAAGAAGTTAGAAGAAAGTAATAAAAAACAAGTTAGAAGAATAACAATAAAATAATGGAATTTAAAAGAAATAATAATATATGGAAAGCTAAAAGAAATAATGAACTAAGGGAAGTTAGAATAATAATAAAATCAGGATCGTTAAAAGGAATAATAAAAATAAGGATGGATAAAAGAAAATAATAAAATAAGGGTGGTTAAAAAGATAATAATAATAGAATGGGATAATTTTGGGATAATATCCAAAGGACAACGGAAATTTCCTATAAAATAAGACCAAGCAAAGAATACCAAGCTAAGAAAGAATTATCGGAGGTACCCTAACGTTGACGAGTGTTCTAATGTTGAATTATTTTCTATGTGACTAATTTAGGCTTGTTGTGAGTTTGATGTGTGGTGAGTTCTTTACTTTGAGTGGGAACCTCTTGGGCTATAGAGCCACCTCCACACTACTAATTTATTCAGCTTTCCTACAACCCCATTTCAGGTCGAGGGTTCATGGGGAAGAAGAGTACCTAAGGAGAACTTTGGGAGGTTAATCAGTGAGTTAATCACGTTCGGTAATGCTTGGTGAAAGGATGGTAGCAGCTCGAGGTATATATCAAGTTTATGTAACCCAACCCAAAATTTCCTTTGTCATACCCCTTGTGAATGGTAGATTCATTTAATTGCATTAAGATGTTCATTATTTTCATATTAACGTTCATATAAATAGTTTAATAAATATATACTATTAGTGAATTGCACATGTTAACTAAGCAATGAATATGTAATAATTGTACATTGATACAACGTTTGAAACAATGAATGTTGTTGGTTTTCCTCATCATTATTATTGATGATAATTTCCTATTGGCAATTAAAGAAAAAAGAGGTGCATTGAGGTTAGGATTATTAATGTTTTGGTTAGTTATATATGGGTGTTACATGAGATAAAATATAAATAAAATCAGATATAAGATTGAATAATTAATTTTCAGAATCAAAGAATAATCCATTTATTTTATAAACATTAAATATGAGTACACATATTCTTAATTTTTCAAATAAATAGTTATTTGAAAAAGTGTAACATGTACTCTTGTGTTAGCCCCAAGCGTTAGCTCAATTGGTCGAGTTCCCTTTGCTAAAGCACCTTGTCATTGGGAGGTCAGAGGGCCAATTCTCCTTGACACCCTCGGGGTTAGGCTCTATTAGTATGGTCGGCAAGATGTGATCCCTTCAAGTTGATTTGCTCGGAAAACATGTACTTTTGTGTCCAATAAATAACCAAATGAAGAATTTAACTTATGATGAAAAACAATTTCACATGAAATATATGAATAATCAAATTATATAGTCATGGTAATGCAAGAATACAATTCAACACATTCAAATAAACATATTTCTTCAAAATGATGCAAGCCTTCAATCTTTATTAAAATTGATATAAGTACAAATTTCCATATAGGGTTTTCCAACCCCTTCCTCTAAGGAAGAGTTCCCTTTTTAAACCCACTTGTTAATACATTTTCTTTGATATTCTTCATCTACTTAACTTTCACACAAAATGAAATTTGTTACTATTTTATTACATTGGAATAAGACTTTGTTTTCTTCTTCTCTTCATGTTTCTTCAAATACATTTCTCATTGACTATAGATATCCATCATATACTAAATAAGTGGTGAATTTAGATTATCTATACTCAACTCATGCTAGTAAATTCTTCTAATAATTTTTATATCTCCTTTGTTGAATCCTGAAATAAAATTGAAATAGCCTTTGAATATTTTGTAGGGGTTGCTATGAATTCATTGACTTCATATTTTTCCCAAGCTGTGATTTGAGTCGTCTTTTATTTATCAACATCTCTCTATGAGAAATGCATAACTGAATTGGAGATGTTTGTCTTACATATTCAACATGTGGCATGTTAAAATCTTCAATTAGATCCAGTACAACATTCAAAGATCTAAACATAATTGGCTTTCTTCTTCCATCTGATCATCAATAATTGTGCAGGCATTGGTCTAGTTATCTAATTGTATTTGGCATTGAGACCCTTCTTTTTTAGTTGTTCTTGTGATGTTATTAGGTGATATTTAATTTTTTTCATTCCCATAGTCTAATTTGATCAAAAGAATTTTAGGCATTCTTTTGTTTTTCAAGATGAATTTCTATTTTATCAAAAAATAAAGAAAATCATTATGTTGTTGTTGAATTTCGCATAATTTTATAGATAAATCTTCCTGTATATATTTCATCTTGGTATTAATTGAGAGGGATTTTTCTCTAAAGAAATCACAATAATCCTATTCACTTGTGATATTTTTAACGTGTGCTTCCACTCTGACATGTTCTTGATGCTAACAAGAAATTCTTTAATTTTTATATCTTGTTCCTCCTTAACAAATGCCAATCCTTTTTGAAGTTCTAGATTTAATTTGTCCAACTCCCTTTGGTGTTGGTTATATATAAATTCAAGTAGTATACCATGTTGATCTTTATGTTGATTCACTTGTTGTTTCTCCTATTCTATGGTGGACTCTGACTTTTTAATATTTCTTCAAGAAAAACATTTTGAGTTCTTTTCTTTTTTAACTCATTACGAGTTCATTCACAAACCATGCACTAGCATTAGCAAATTCCCTCAACGTTGAAGTTGTTTCTTGAGGAGATTTCTTTGGTCGTTGTATAATATCATTCCAAATCAAAAAAAAAATAGAAGAATATTCTTCAAGCACTCCTCCTTTTTTTATTAAGCCTTTCTTTAATTATACCTTTCTTAGTACTACTAATGCAATAATCACTCAAAATTATTATAGTTTCCTATATAGATTCTAATTGGTCTAAGTCAAGCATTGTAAGCATAATTATCCCACTAAGTGTTGTTACTAATGTAACTAAGGTTGGTGTTCATGCAACATTGAATTGAGAATATTTGGTTACAAAAATCCAAAATGAACTTTGCGAAGTGTCAATCGCCTCTTTTAATTGTTAAACACACATGGAATGTGGATAGAAGATAGGATAAAACTTTGAATGCATTTACTATTAACAATGATATACATTTATATTACATTATTGTGACCCTTAGTCTTCATATACAAAGTGGTCTCTTGGACTCCGGTGACTGTTCACATTCCACACGAACCCTTAGCGAATTAGGTGTCCAACATTCCCCCCCTCCCCCCTTAATCCAAATGGGTATATATGAGTCCAAGAAGAGAGCTCTAATACAAAAATACAACAATGCATGACATCAATAATCCGAATGCTCTCTCTGAGATGATGGCATATCGAGGTCTCAACCAGCGGTGGTTTTAGGATGACCACCAACAATGGAACACTTAGTGCAATTCGTGGAACTCTTCCAAATCTAGAAAGAAGTTGAAGTATTATGCTAGAGGAAGTGATCCTTAATGCTTTCAAGAGGGAGACCTTCAACCTGGAAAAAAATGGAGGTCTACAACCTACGTTGGTTTAAGGAAGGCCACCAACCAAAGGAACGCTTAGTGTGATTCCCATAACTTTTCCAAATATGGTAAGAAGTTGAAGTCTTTTGCTAGAGGAAGTGTCCCTAATGCTTTGGAGAGGGAGACCTTCAATCTAGAAAAGGGAGGTTTGTAGCCTGCAATAGTTTAAGGAAGGACACCAACCATAGGCATGTTCAGGGGATTTTGTGTCTTTGACTACAACTCTGAATCTGGGTATGACAGTCTTTGGTTGTAAGCTCAAGCAGCAAGTTCAGGTTGTGGCTCAGGCTCACTTGATTTATATTTGAAACTTGTAGATGACCATCAATTCCCCCCTGTCAAATACAAGGTGAGATTATGGAGAAAACTCAACTGCAAGACTTTTTAATACTCTAGAATAATTTCTGACATATGGCTGAAATATATTTTTGGTTGTTGAAGCCCATTGCCAAGAAGTGATCCATCCAAGGTGAATCTTTGTTCTTGTAGGAGGCTTGTTTTTGAAGCATTTGTTTGAAGAATGAGTGTGCTGACCACAATGCTTGCACAGGTGAAGATCAAAATAGTGATCTTTCACATGGCCAACTAGGTCACAACGTTGGCATTTGACAATCTGTTGTTGTGGAGGAGGAACAAGGCCTAGTGAATATGAACTATCATGCAAAAACCTAGCACTATGAAACTAGATGGGCTTGGAGTACTCTGAAGTGTGAAGAGAAAATTCCTTACCATATCCAAGACCTGTTTTATTTTTTTTGTTGACAATATCCTTCCAAGGTCTGATGATAGACTTGGGAAGTGTAGAATAAACATCTGCATCTGCATGCAAGTCTGCTCCTTCATTGAATCGATTAGTTTCTAGCAGCTAATGGGATTAACCTCCGGTCTCAAAAAGGGGATTTTTCTGAAAAAAATCAGAATGGTGCCTTTTCTGTTGTAACTCATCTTACTGAAGCTATGATTCAAGTTGCAAAAATTCAATCTTTTCTTATGCATCTTGTGATGAAAAGAAATCTTGGTGTAAGCCCAAAATCCCTTTTCATGTAAAAATCTCGAACCTGGGCCTGTGGGTTATGGGCCCACAAGTCTCGACGGAAGCGTTCTAGGCTTTAAGCCTTGTAATTTATAACCATCGCAAGCATACAATATATGTGCTAAGAATTAAAACCCCGCGACCATACATATTACGAATACACAGGAATATATTGATTTCAAAACATATACAACCACCTCTATAAATATCGTTGATTCCTTTATCGCCATTTAAAAACACAGCGATTGAACGCCTTTTAAAAACAGAGATTCTATACATATGACTGCACCCCCGATCTGGTTGATCTGATGGTTCACACATTTCTCTAATCGGCGATCTCCAACAATCGGCAGTTTCAACAAACCGATGTGATATCATTCCACAGTTCTGATCCGAGTCAATTGGAACTCCAATGAGATTGCAATCGGATCTTCCTTTACATTGTACGTTGTCTTCAATAAACAATCACATGTAACAGACTCACGATAATTAGGTCGCCATCGATCCTGAACTGATCGATGGTCGATCAACAAGCTCATGACACGGATTTAACTCAATTATAAAACACTCATTGCATATACAATTCACACTCGAACAAGCTTTTATATATTATACAAAACAATTACAAATTAAGGCCTTTCAGCCGTAGAAACGAGCTCACGCTCGACTACATCTTTCTCACTCACAATTTCCTCCCAGAACAGATATCTATCACACCCCTATCACATTTATATAAGAAGCCTTAGATAGGAAGGATCGATCTGATCCTCTCCTGATTTTTCTCCAACAAAAACTCTCCAAAATACATGCACGCAGATAACATATCCATCAAATCCTCTTTAAATCTATTTTAGAGCAGATTTTCCTCCCTTCGTTCAGCTCGACTGTCCACGTCTTCCTCGCTCTTCTTGGATTCCTCTTTAATTTAGAAGGGGTTTAGATGCTCCTGCATCAGACTCCCAAGGTAAAAAAAAAATTATGACCTCCTAGTCATATTCTTCTCTTGGTCCTTAGCAATTCTATCCACCTCATTCCTTCAGTAGAACTACTTTCATTATCTTCTGTGAGCTGCAACCAACCTCTGCAGTAGCAGTCTCCTCTGTTACACGATACCTCACCAAGCCCTCCGCACTCGATCTTTTGGCATCCTTCTGGTTCTCTCTCTGGAACCAATTGAGCACACCTTGCTCTAGGTTGCTGCAAATCTTCTCACCTTCCGTTGCCGCCATCTGCACGACGATAAGATCATAACCACTCCAGCTTTAACACAACTATACCTCTTTCCCCTTCTGCTTGCATTCTTCTTCCTTCTCGCAGGAAATCCTTTCCCTGCTCTGATACCACTTGATGAAAAGAAATCTTGGTGTAAGCCCAAAATCCCTTTTCATGTAAAAATCTCGAACCTGGGCCTGTGGGTTATGGGCCCACAAGTCTCGACGGAAGCGTTCTAGGCTTTAAGCCTTGTAATTTATAACCATCGCAAGCATACAATATATGTGCTAAGAATTAAAACCCCGCGACCATACATATTACGAATACACAGGAATATATTGGTTTCAAAACATATACAACCACCTCTATAAATATCGTTGATTCCTTTATCGCCATTTAAAAACACAGCGATTGAACACCTTTTAGAAAAAGAGATTCTATACATATGACTGCACCCCCGATCTGGTTGATCTGATGGTTCACACATTTCTCTAATCGGCGATCTCCAACAATCGGCAGTTTCAACAAACCGATGTGATATCATTCCACAGTTCTGATCCGAGTCAATCGGAACTCCAATGAGATTGCAATCGGATCTTCCTTTGCGCTGTATGTTGTCTTCAATAAACAATCACATGTAACAGACTCACGATAATTAGGTCGCCATCGATCCTGAACTGATCGATGGTCGATCAACAAGCTCATGACATGGATTTAACTCAATTATAAAACACTCAT
The DNA here is from genome assembly GCA_031772625.1 of Pinus tabuliformis. Lineage (NCBI taxonomy): Eukaryota > Viridiplantae > Streptophyta > Pinopsida > Pinales > Pinaceae > Pinus > Pinus tabuliformis. The sequence goes on from CM062807.1 coordinate 307,629,389, forward strand.
TGCATATACAATTCACACTCGAACAGGCTTTTATATATTATACAAAACAGTTGCAAATTAAGGCCTTTCAGCCGTAGAAACGAGCTCACGCTCGACTACATCTTTCTCACTCACAATTTCCTCCCAGAACAGATATCTATCACACCCCTATCACATTTATATAAGAAGCCTTAGATAGGAAGGATCGATCTGATCCTCTCCTGATTTTTCTCCAACGAAAACTCTCCAAAATACATGCACGCAGATAACATATCCATCAAATCCTCTTTAAATCTATTTTAGAGCAGATTTTCCTCCCTTCGTTCAGCTCGACTGTCCACGTCTTCCTCGCTCTGCTTGGATTCCTCTTTAATTTAGAAGGGGTTTAGATGTTCCTGCATCATCTTGTAGACAAATTCTAATATCAGACATAGTGTCCTTGCTGATTTTAACCATCTCATCGACAATTGAATGAGTGAGGATATTTAATAACTTTAATGCATCACCAATTAGAGCCATTTACAAAAGAAGTATTAGTTGACAATGGCAATGGTTACAAAGATTTTTCAATCTCCACTTCAATCAAAACTTTACTCTCTATGTAGCATAAGATATATCTTTATGATACTTGTATAACAAGCAACAAACCAATCCATTTTAACCAAGCAAGCACTTTAAATCTCAATACACATACCAATTCAACATTATGTATTAAGCATAGACTAACATGTATTCAGCGCAATAGAATCCTCAAATATGAACCAACGTATAGGGCTCTTACTGCTTCAACAAATTTGAATGGGCCATTTTGAATGGAGCCAGATGAAGAATAGACTTATGGAAAGCATAAACCAACTCGCACAGCCTTCAAAAACAGCATTGTTACTCGGACAACAAAATGTATTAGTTCACCAATGATTTGCATGTCATTTGGACCAAGCACAAATGGTCACGACCTTCAAAAAGTCTCAATCCACATAATTATACCATACGGTGTTCAACGCAGCACAACGTTCAATTTATCCCAGTGTTCATTTATCCCAGTTGTATACAACGTTAAAACTAATAGTCGTTGATTCATGCCTTCCGAACAATATCGTCCATCTAGGGATGCTTGAATGTTGCATTTGAGTTTGTCATGCGCAAGTGACATCAGGGAGTATCGTTGTTGTTTTGTCTTGGAAACTCAAATAAATTTGATGTGGTTGATTTCAGCAATCATAGGGAACATGGTAGTCAGACTTTGACTGCAGTTTTGTGATAATGGTTTTTGTTTTTTTCTATAGTAATGAGTTCCTGGTTTCCAGAAAATAGCATGGTAGTTAGACTTTCACTGCAGTTTCATGATAATTTTGCATTGTCAAGCATTAGATGCCTTGAGTTAGGAACCACCACTCCTAGTCAAGTTATAATAATGTAAGAGATGTCTTTTTGTTGTACCGGCTACAACCACCCTCCAAAAATTTTCCTTAGCCTGTTTTGGAGCCTCCTTACCAACCTTTCACAACACTTTGTCTTTCTTCATCAAGTACTCATGCTTCAGTGTTTTCCTCACTCAAAGGCAGCCTGTCGATCATAGTCAATCCACTCCCCTCACAGGTTGTTCACCCGGACTTAGTCCAGTTGCACGTTGACCAGCATCCCCTGGAAAATTGTGCATTTCTGGAGGGAAACCAGCCTTCCCTCTAAAAATTTTGTAATCCTCTCTGGAAACCTGTTGGACTCCAGGATTGCGCAAACCTGCCAGCCAACACTCCCAGCAGGATTTGCGCAAATTTCCCCAGCAGGGCTTCTCAGCCCAGGATTTGCGCAAATCTGGGCAGTAGTCAGCTACTTTACCCAGAAATTGTGCAATCCTCCTAGGAAGTCAGCCCAACTCCCAGCCAGGAATGCACATTTTTCCCAAGCAGTTGAGCAACTGCATGCATGAGTAGTCTAGTTGACCAGTTCCACCCGAGACCGAGGAAACTTGACTTGCATGCATGCATGACTTGCTCTTCCCGGAATAGCAAGAGACAACATGCAAAAGGCATCCCATGATTCAAGGAGCTATTTTTAGCAGTCAGGGGTTACATGCAAAGTTGTTTTAGAAGTTTCCCTCCAAGTGTCACTTTTTCCTAGATTTGTGGCATGCAGGTCATGAGACCAAACTTATTTATTCGACGCATCAGAGCTCTTTCATTCACATCGATCTTAGATCTCTAACATCCCACAGTACATCTAGGACTCTTCAACACATCCGGCTCAACTATTCATGGGTAAGTGGCCTCAACTTGTATTTTTCATCATTTCTGTCGCTTTTTGTGTATTCGCTTGTGTGAGTGTTGTTTGCTTGATTTCCTTGAATGCTTGTTATCATTTACATGTATACTAGCTTGTCCTAGCTCTGTTTCAGTTTTCGTTGCTATCTCACTGTTGTCACATGCATGAAACTGTTTTGCACGAACATCCGCCGAACCGGCGAACTGCCTCACCCACACGCATGTTGATCTGTTTGTTGAATCTTTCATTCATGTTTTGCGTGCATTTTTAATCACTTATGATATCACTTAGTGTCACCATGCATTCACTTTCTTATTTACTTTCAGTTGCCCGTCGGCGAGTCGGACCAACCTTGGCTTGGATTCTTCCCTCGCCAAGGTTGCATTGCACAATATGGGGAAGGAAGGCTCACCTTCCTCTCCAAAAATGCGCATTCTTGTGCAGAACTAGCCTCTAGGACTATTTTGCACATTTCTAGAGGACAATGGCTCCAAGAAATTGCACAAATATGTCCCTAGGCCAGCAATCCTTCCCATCTAGAATTGTGCATTTCACAGATCCAACATCCAATCTTGCCTCCCAAACAGCCCAAATTTCCTTTAGTGTAGTTCTGGAAGCCAGTCACCCAGCCTCCCAGTAAAATTTGTGTAATCTTTCTCATCAGTTTCCCAGGTATGTGTTGTGTCCTTCATCGGATTTGCTTTGTTTCCATTGATATATTTCTTGCCATGCATGCTGCTTGTTTCTAAATCTTTCAGGTGTCCATCTATCTGAATGGCTTCCAAAAGAATAGGATCACAGGACACTGATGGAGTTGCAGCTGGAGCAGCAGTTGAGCAGGCGTCCTCTAGTCTATCGATCTATGAAGATACGAAGTTGTATCTAGACAAGGACATCAAACTGAAGTGGAGAGAGGTTAATGAAACATCTGCAGGAACTTTTGGGGAAGACCTTGAAGACTGTCAGGTGTACGTGAACATTCACAAGTCCAAATTGTACCGTATTGCATGTAGATACCCCACGCTCCCATGCACGGACATGATTCATTATATCGTCTCTCACACTGATCCTGAGACGATGACCTTGAGCAGTGTTAGTGGGACGAATCTTGCAACCTTCTAGGCACAAGATTATGATGAGATGTATCAGATGTCAGAGCCTATGACTATCATGAGTCCTCCATTCATCTTTCCCAACAACAGAGGTAACTCAAGAAACATTCTGAAGGATTGGGTAAAGGATCCAGCTCATTTGAGGATGACACCCAACCAGATCTACAAGACAAATATATTGAGGAAGGCATACCAATACTTGGTCATATTCACATGTAGACTAAGTGGCCAAGCGAGCACTGAAACCTTTCCTCAGAGTTGGGTGATCGCATTAGACCAACTGGCTAGAGAAGGAAGACCATGCAACTAATATGGCATACTGGCTCATCAGCTGAAGGAACAAGTCACGAAGGCTCGACAGTCACACGAGGGTATGCATGCAGAGATTTACATGTTCACCTACATACTAGATGCATTATGTGCCCGACATGAGTTCCCGGGCTTGGAGTGGGCATGGTCACCAATGGAGACTGTTGTGAACACAAATTTCAAGTTGTTGTCCTAATGCAGCTTTAGGGGAGTAATCATACGGTTGTCCGACCATTTTTCCACCCCAGTATACAGGATGATATTCGAACAGGATCCACCCTGCATGTCAAAGGAAGAAATGGAGGCATTGTTAGGCATTGCAGATTGGTATGCCTCACCGTTCGACACTTTCATCCAAGTGTTCAGTGCGGAGAAGCCTCTGCATGTTCTACCAAAGTTTGCCTTGGACTAATTGGTCATGCAAGAAGTAACTCATCACATCTCGACAGGATTGATAGCTAGACTGCAACAGAAGAATAAAGCACCTTGGCTCACTCTTCCTTTGCATATTGGGTTATATGAGATCCGAGGTATCAAGCAAGCGGATGTCGAAGCAGAATAGATGAAGAATTACCCATTCAACCTCTGAAGCTTCAACCTGTATGACCCACATTGCATTGTGAAGGATCACTGCCTAAGAGTTCAGTTCAACTGGATCCATGGGGCATTTCATTGGGCCGAGGAAGACTCATGGAGGTATTTCTACAATTCCTTCAGACCCAATGAACAGTTCGGCTTTGCCATAGAGTGGTTAGCAAAGCAGCATCATGGAGAGCACCAGCAATAGCAGTAGAAGCAGAGGCAGTAGAGCCAAGCATACCTATGCGCGAAAAGGGGAAGAGGAATATTGTTGACCGCATGGAGGAGGAGCAAACCTACAAGTTTTGAGCAGATCCACTTGTAGAACAAGCAGATGTGACTATTCAGGCGAAGAGGCAGCAGCGCTACAAGTGCATCGCGTGAAGGTAGAGGGATAAGAAGAGAATGGAAGAAGTAGAGAAGGAGTTGCATGAGCCGAGGGAGCAACTCCAGAAAGAACAAGAGCTGTGCCAACAGGAGAAGGAAGTGTAGAAATTCTCACTATAGATTAAACTGATTATGCAATGTACTAAAGAAAAATACTTAATCTACTTCTACAATCAAACTTGTAGAAGCTTAATCGATTTTGAGCAAGATCAAACAAAACACATATAACAGAGAAGAAGATTCAATCACACATGAAACACAAAAGAATACTCTAGGGAAAGCCTCAGCTAAAAACCCCGCTATCTGTATTATCATACAAGTGTAAATATCTTAGGATTACATAAAGCTTTAGCTCTCAAGCTATCCAGCTCTCATTACAATCCCTCACTGCTGCTCATAGACAGAATAGACAACACATATGCCTTCTCCTCTGTCCTCCAAGCCTCCTATTTCCTTGCACAGTTTCTCTTGGGTCCTCTAGTTGTAACCTGTGTGATTCTCACCTCACACATTGCTCTAACTTCTGTAGTAATTGTGCAATGCTCAAGGAATGAATTCCTTCTGCATGCAAGAGATATTCACATGGGAATATTCTAGCAACTGATAGTACACTGTCCCTGCCTTTAATCTCAACTGGGTCTTTGTCTGAACTGACATGCATGAATTATTTATGAGAGAATATTCAGTTATCTAGAGAACACTAGTTGCATGCATGCATGCATTAACTAACTGAACTCACAATTAGTTCCACAAACTGTTTGGAACTAATTTAACTGGACTTAACTCAGTTAACTGAGCTAACTAATTACAACTCAAATACAACTCATCCTTATCTCCTTAATTAAGGGATAACTTCCTCAATCAAAGGGATAATTGTTGCATGTCTTCACAAAGACTTCATGTTTGAATTTCACCAACTAATTAACTCAAGATGAATTAATTAATTATTTTTCAAACAACTGGTGAGACTAAATTCGAATTTTAATTCAAGGACAAATTAAAATTGGAATATATCCTGAAATGCTATCTATAGCAATGCTATTTTTAGCATTTCGATTTTTAGCATTTCTATTTTTAGCATTTCTTGTTGCTATTTTCAACAGGAAGCACAACAGCAGCAGATAGAGCAGGGGGCGCATCATGTGCAGACAGACGAAGCAGCGCCCATACAAGTAGTTGATTCATCTGAACAGTTGGCATCAGGCGAACAGGGTGAACCATCACAGGGGCAAGACTTTGCTCATGAGATAGAACAGGCACTTGAACAGTTGGATGCAGACATGGAGTAGCAGGAGTTGGAATAGGACACCGACCTCATGCCTCACCACAAAGAGGTCGACTCACCCGCTTCATTGCATCCAGATGATGAGAAAGTCTCAAATGACCAAGGAGGCACTAAGATCCTTGGTGGTCAACCAGAAGCAGAGGTGCACAACATCTCCTTTGACGAATCTCATCACAGAGTTATGCAGTCTCACAAAGTACCGACTCTGGAGGACCAAACATCTCCTGTGCAAGTTGAAGAACAAGTGATCATGACTGATGTGCACAAGCATCCAGTTGCTTTGGCCGATGCAACTAGAGTGTATGCCGAATCCACTAGCTCAAGTGTTTGTTTCCTCATAGTTTAGAATGAGCGAATGGCGAAGGAACTACAAGTGGCCAAGCAAGGAGTGTTGGGTTGTGTTATATTATTTCCACATAGTTAACAGGGGTTTTGAAGGGCACCCGTAACCCCACTTTATGGGGTCCGGGGTAGCGCCCCAGAAAATTTTGGTTTTAGACCCTATGTTAGGTTGGGCAGACCCACCTATGGTTTTGTGCATGATTTTCGCACATGTTTTTTGGACGCGATGGTTTTCGGTCCATGGTATTGGATGCTTCGACATGTATAAATATGTATTATAACATTGAAAGGAACATAATGAAAAATCAAGCTGGTAGTCCTGGTTTTGGGATCCAGTGGGAAAATCTTTGTATATATGTGTTTTATGTGTTATGCTCTCACATAGTTTATTTTTCTGTGTTTTAGAATTCGTATGCAGGTATGGGGTTAAAACCTACATTTGGTATCAGAGTTGTTTTGGCTTCAAGGGGACGCGTTTGTTGCTGAGGGGTTTTGCTCGGGCCTGTGGTAGACCCTGTTCAGTGGCAGATCTGCGAGATCGATTCTGGTGGTGAAAGAAGATGGCGAGCAGTGGAAAGATAGAGATCGAGAAATTTAATGGTCAGAGTTTTGAGTTGTGGAAACTCAAGATGGAGGATATGTTGGTGGATAAAGATCAATGGATCACAGTGGATCCAGGTACTAAACCAATGGGAGTGTCCGATGAAGAATGGAAGAAGTTGGATCGAAAGGCAAATAACACAATATGATTGTGTGTCACAGATTCAATATTGTTGAATGTATCAGGGGAAGCTACAGCGAAGGCTTTGTGGGACAAGTTAGGGACTTTGTACCAATCTAAGTCTCTGGTGAATAAATTGTTCTTGCGGAAAAAGCTGTATAACCTGAGGATGAAAGATGGAGACTTGGTGACAGAGGATCTGAACGCATTTAATACTGTGGTAAGTCAATTAGCATCTGTTGATATTAAAATTTCAAATGAAGATAAGTGCATCAGTTTGTTGTGTTCTCTACCAGATTCATGGGATAGTCTGGTTATTGCAATAGGTAGCATTGCAACTGCCTTGCAATTTGATGAAATATTCTCAGCCTTGCTGACAGAGGAGATGAGACGGAAAAGTATGGAGAGCCAAAATGGCGATGCCTTGTCTATATGAGGACGGTACCAGAACAGAAACAAAAATAAGTCATCAAGTGGGAGATCTAAATCTAGAGGGAGATCTAAATCTTCAGGAAAACCTGTAAAGGTGGTGTGCTGGAAATGTGGAAATGAAGGCCACTTTAAAAGGGACTGTAAATCTAAAGCTCCTGACAAAGGAAAGGGATCTGATGAGGCTCCTTCTGCAGAGGCGAAAACCACCTCAGGTGAAGGTGAGGATGTGTATTTGGCTTCTTCAAGTACACATGTAGATCACGAGGCATGGTTGATTGACTCAGGTGCATCCTTTCACTTCACTCCCCATAGAGAGTGGTTCTTTGAGTATGAGAAATATGATGGTGGTGATGTCTTCTTGGGGGATGACAGGAAGGCTAGAATCGTTGGTCGCGGAAAAGTAAAGTTGAAATTGCAAGGTGGAAGGGTTAGAACGCTTCCAGGTGTTTTAAATATTCTTGCATTAGCCAGAAATCTGATTTCTGTAAGCACAATGGATGATGCAGGTGTAAAAACAGTGTTTGAGAAGGATACCTGCAAGATGGTTCGTGGAGCACTGGTATTGATGTGGGGAGTTCGGATTGGAACTCTGTACAAGCTGCAAGGTAGCACTGTTGTTGATGGGTGCAATAGTTCTGTGGTTCCTGAAAGTGGAGCAGAAAATCTAGTGGTCTCTGGAGAAAAGACCATGTTTTTGCATCAAAGGCTTGGACATATTGGAGAGAAGGGCCTTCGAATACTTCATGGTAAAGGTATGGTAGAAGGTATGAGTAATGTCTCTCTGGATTTTGATTTCTGTGAAAATTGTGTATATGGGAAGCAAAATCAGGTGAGTTTCCCCTCTAGTGGTAAGAGGGTGAAACAGATATTAGAGCTTGTGCACAGTGATGTGTTTGGACCTGTGAAGGTTCCATCACTGGGTAAGTCTGTGTACTATGTATCATTTATCGATGACTTCTCAAGGAATACATGGATATATTTCCTTAAGAAGAAATTTGAAGTCTTTGACAAGTTTAAAGAATTTAAGGCTCTGGTGGAAAACCAGACAGAGAAGAAGATAAAGGTGTTGAGGACAGATAATGGTGGAGAGTTTTGCAGCAAGGAATTTGAAGAATTTTGTAAAAAGTGTGGTATATCACAGCAAAAGACTACTCCATATACACCTCAGCAAAATGGAGTTGCAGAAAGAATGAACAAGACGTTGATGGAAAGGGCAAGAAGCATGCTCAGTGGTGTTGGGTTAGGACAGGAATTCTGGGCAGAGGCGGTGGATACTGCATGTTACCTAGTCAATAGGTCACCTTCATCAGCATTGGAGGATAAGACTCCACAAGAGGTATGGACTGGTAAGAAACCCTCTCTTTCACATCTAAGTGTATGTGGATGTGATGCATATGTACATGTTCCAAAGGAGAAACGAACCAAGTTGGATAGTAAATCTGAAAAGTGCATCTTTATTGGGTATAAGGATGGTTTAAAGGGTTATAAGCTTTGGAACCCAGTAACAAAGAAGGTTGTGTACATTCGAGATGTGGTGTTCAGAGAGGTGAAAGATGTTATTAAACATGAAGTCCAACCAAAGGAACCTGAGAAGATAGAGTTTGAGCTAAAGGAGGAAGAATCAGACTCTACAGCAGAGGAGGAATCAGAAGATGAAGAGCCACAAACTCCGGCTGTGAGAAGATCAGTTCAAGAAAGAAGGCATCCAGAAAGGTATAGTCCATCTTATTTCTGTTCAAATTTTGCTTTGTCTGTTACTGATGATGATCCCAGAACTGTGAAGGAAGCAGTGGATTCAGAGGATGGAAAACTCTGGAAAGAGGCCATGGTTGATGAAATGGCATCTTTGCACAAAAATGAGGCTTGGGATCTGGTGGAGTTGCTAGCTAGAAGGAAACCCATTGGCAGCAAATGGGTGTTCAAAAAGAAGACAAATGCAGAAGGAAAAGTGGAGAAATACAAAGCTCGATTGGTAGCAAAAGGTTATTCCCAAGTGCCGGGAATTGATTTTGGTGATATTTTTTCTCCTGTTGCCAAGGTAACTTCTATTAGATTACTTTTATATGTTGTTGCTGCTTTTGATTTTGAGGTAGAACAGATGGATGTGAAGACAACATTTCTTCACAGGGATCTGGAAGAGGAGATCTACATGAAGCAACCTGAAGGCTTTTCAGTGAAGGGTAAGAAAGAACTGGTATGCAAGTTGAAGAAGTCTCTGTATGGGTCAAAATAGTCACCAAGGATGTGGTATCAGAAATTTGATACATTTATACGGGGACTTGGCTTCACCAGAAGCAAAGAGATCACTGTGTGTATTTTAAATTAATTGGTGACCGTGTTATTTATCTGGTCTTGTATGTGGATGATGTGTTGCTGGTTGGAAATGACAAAGAAATTATCTAGGATTTGAAGACCCAATTGTCCTCCAAATTTGACATGAAAGATCTTGGTGCTGCAAACTATATTTTGGGCATGGAAATTAAAAGAGATCGGGAAAAGAGGAAGCTCTGGTTAAACCAGAGGAAGTATGTTGAGACAATAATGCAGAGGTTTAATATGCAGGATAGTAAACCGGTGAAGGTTCCTATTCCTGTAGGTGTAAGGTTATCTGCTGAACAGTGTCCCAAGACACAAGAAGAGGAAGAGGACATGTCCCATGTTCCATACGCAAGTGAAATCGGTAGCCTGATGTATGCAATGGTCTGTACTAGACCAGACATTTCACATGCAGTGGGAGTATTGAGCAGGTTTATGTCAAAACTAGGAAAGGAGCATTGGACAGCAGTGAAGCGGGTTTTCAGGTATTTGCGTGGCACTAGTGATTATGGTTTGTGCTACCAAGGAAGATCAAGATTGGACAGAATGTTGGATATTCATGGCTTTGTTGATGCAGACTGGGCTGGAGATCTGGATCAGAGAAGATCTACAAGTCGGTATGTGTTTAACCTATTTGGAGGTGCAGTCAGTTGGATGAGTAAGAAACAATCTGTAGTGGCACTATCAACTACAGAGGCAGAATACATGGCAGCCACTCATGCAAGCAAGGAATCAGTTTGGTTGCAGAGATTGTGTTCAAGTATGGGATTAGTATAGGAAGCTATAAGGATAGACTGTGACAGCCAAAGTGAAATTTTCTTGGCAAAGAACCTTGCATATCATTCAAATACAAAGCACATTGATGTTCAGTATCACTTTGTGAGGGATATGATAGAAGACAAAAAGGTTTTGCTGGTAAAGGTGGACACTTTAAAGAATACTGCAAATGCATTGACAAAATCTGTGAGCTCTGAGAAGTTCTCTTGGTATAGAGAGACAATGGACATTTCAGGGCTGGAAAAATGATTAAGCTCTCTTGTGGCCCCCTGTGGAAAGAAAACAACAAGTGGGAGAATGTTGGGTTGTGTTATATTCTTTCCACGTAGTTAACAGGGGGTTTGAAGGGCACCCGTAACCCCACTTTATGGGGTCCGGGGCAGCGCCCCAGAAAATTTTGGTTTTAGACCCTATGTTAGGTTGGGCAGACCCATCTATGGTTTTGTGCATGATTTTCGCACATGTTTTTTGGATGCGATGGTTTTCGGTCCATGGTATTGGATGCTTCGGCATGTATAAATATGTATTATAACATTGAAAGGAACATAATGAAAAATCAAGCTGGTAATCCTGGTTTTAGGATCCAGTGGGAAAATCTTTGTGTATATGTGTTTTATGTGTTATGCTCTTGCATTGTTTATTTTTCTGTGTTTTAGAATTTGTATGCAAGTAATTTCTGTACGGGGTTAAAACCTACAAGGAGGAGACTTGGTGACAATGTCCGCCCGAGCTAAACTGAAGAAGGAAATACTAGATAAAGTATTGTCCCTTGACACTGTTATGCGAGAATTGTACTCCAAGTTTGGTATTGTGCACCAAGCAGCCATCCATCTCCATGGATGGAAGCAGAGATGTGTAAGAAGAGCATGCATCTTGAAGAACATACATATTGTTGTTGATAGCATGCAAGCATGGACGATGAAGTACAAGGGAGCCTCACTTCACTTGCCAAAGATGATGAGGGCCAATGCAGTTGAGTTGCAAGCACGTATTCGAAGTCAGAACCAGAACTATGAAGACCTACCACAGCTGATCACTATCACACAGGCTTCCCATGCATGAGTATTCAAGAGCATGGATGTTGTGGTTCACACACATGTGATCCCATCACTTGGGGCTCTCACCCAGGCAAAGACAAAGAAGCAGGTCCGACAGGAGCTTGACTCATACTTCGATGAGTTGATGCGCACCGCCACCAGACCAGACTTGCCTATCAGTGCAGACATCATGTGCAAGTATGTTGCTAGTTTGGCCACATTGAAGATAATAATGTGCATACTTTCATATGAGTTGGACAGAGGAACCCGAGCAGTGTACCTCGATGCTATGGAGGCAAGGTTCAGGTTTTAGACAAATGTCACAGCGGAACACACAGACACTATCAAGGACTACCAATCTTGGCATCAATATGTTACTATTGATCAGCATGAGGATGTCAAGCAGTTGGACTTCTATAGTTTTATAAGTCAGAATGATGTCTAGTTTGGCTTGTTCAAGCCATTGTTCACATGGGTACATGTCCATTGTAATGTTGAGTCATGTCAAGTGTAATTCAAGTCTCAATAGTGGATGTAACAGCCATATAGTAGGTGAAGAGTAATGAGGGTAGTTGAATGGTCACAAAGGAGAATGCCAAGGGTCACCCCACCCTTTGCTATAAATAGTCCCTCATAACTCATTGTATAGGATTTTGGTCAGCCAAGCTTCTATTAAGACTACCTTGAAGAAAGCTTGGACAGTATTGTAATGCACCTTGGCTTCTCCACTGCACGAAGCTAGTACATATCTTTAGCGGAGCAGGCAGATGTGGTTGTAATGTTTCACTGGTGGGGATAGCAGGTTTACATGGATGTATTGTATGATTGGAACTTACACTTCTTTATATAATAAGAGCCAGCACATTTTCATGCATATGTTGTTATTGTAGTTGGACTGTTCCAGTTGCCTTAATGATATATGTTGTTTAACTTACGTATGTGTGTATGAACTGATTTGTATGCAATTATAAGAATCTTGTTTCAAATGTGTTGTTGGTTTAACCATCACTTTGGATTGTCAACTATTTTGATTTCTAGCTTGTGATGCATCTTCGCTCATCTGTTCCCTTCCCAACTGAGTATTGATACAGGTTGTCAAGGGGTGCACTCATCTCACCCCTTTTTGTTAGAACTTTTCATTCATCTTCCCTGACTCACTGCAGCAGTCACACCCTTGCTACTGACAGAGTTATCTTACTTGCCTTTGTGCGACATCGCGATTAAGGCATTACCTTACAACCCACTACTGGGGCTCCTACACCAACTAGTCTGAGGTCTAATTAGGACTTCTTACCAGGGAGATCCCCTTGACATGTTGGTGGGTCCAACACCGTCAACACTTTTATATCCCCAAAAAATAAAAATAAAACTCTTCTACCACATCATATACATCATAATGTTAGAATACCCACAAGCCAAGTCTAAAAAATCTTCTGTATTCAGCCTTTATGGGTCTGCGTTTCCTCTTTCTTACCAAAGCATGGAGTGAATTCAGAAGGAAACAGAGGCGAATAAAAAAATCCAAATTGGATCAATATGGCATCGGGGGCCCAGCGAAAGACAAATGAGCACATTTGACATGGTAGTCATGAAGACATTTCAACACATCATTCAATGATTAAACACTCTGTATGAACCATAACCAGCGTGCAGTCAAACTCATAGTCACGATTTACAGAGGGTATACATTCTAAAGACAACAAACAGCATAGTTCCAACACTCATATTAATCTTTACACGGCATATAAACAAACTCAACGCACAATCAACTATACAGCAATGTGTCGCTTCACTCGCTCAAATGAATTGAGAAAGCAAGTATGGTGAAGAAGATTTTCACAAACCAATGCAGCAATGACGACAACGTCCTTACTATTTCAATGCAATATATCTCAAGCTTCCATCTTAGTCAAGATCAAAAGCTGTGAAGATCACCTTTAGCTCTTCTATTCACTCCTCTGAGAGGATTTTCTCGCAGTCCGTGGTGATTTGTCCAAACAATCTTAGTTAATTCCCAATGAAAGGAAGCATAGCCACCCAACAATTGCACATCTTCTGCTTAATTTCGAACTGCATTTTCAAATACTCATTGGCTTCTTCATTGTTTCACAATGCTTTTCATGCAAGGATAAGGAGGGTTTGCATGTTTTTTTTTGCTTTTTTTGTGTTTTGTACCAGAGAGCAAAATTTACAGGCAGGGAGAGCAAAGAGGTGAGCGTTAGAATAGGAAATAGGTAGAGTGAAAATGGAGATAGAGAAAAATAACGGGTCGGAGGCCAAATATATCGGTGAAATGTGGCTACCTGCAAATTCATAGAGAAGATAATTGAAAGAATAAAGTGTCTCTAGGTCAGTCAAACGCGTTTCTAAAATGTTTGGTGTACCTACACATAGGAGCAGAGGTATGATCTGAATTCACTAATGGAAAAATATGGCAGAGAGCATTTTTGAATTGATTTTCAAAATTGTAAGCAACAGATACCAGCACTATTCAAGGAGAAGCTTAACTGGGGACCAATAGACTTTATCGCTCTTATACCATGCTAAATACACATGGAATGTGGATAGAAGATAGGATAAAACTTTGTATGCATTTACTATTAACAATGATATACATTTGTCTGCCTAAGGTAGCTCAAGTAGCAGTGGTCGTAGAAATGAAGTCTCGCCGAATCGGAAGTCTGGGTTCAAATATTATGCTACCCTCCCCCCGTAACAGGGTGAATAATGGACATGTAAACACGAAAATTGGAGAGTCCTACCATGCTTACAAAAAAGAAACAACGATATACATTTATATTGCATTATTGTGACCTCTGGTCCTCATATACCAAGTAGTCTCTTGGACTTTGGTGACTGTTCACATTCCACGCCAACCCTTAGCGAATTAGGTGTCCAACATTAATCATGAGGATTGTAACTCTATGCTACTTTCATTTTCAGAAGGATTTCCATCTAGGTGTCCTGGTTTTTTTGTATCTTGTTAATCCATATATACATCTTGTGTTGTTTCTTTTTCCTGCATTTGCTAGGTTGGTTGATCTTTCTCTTGCTTAATATCTTGTGTTTCTTCAGTTGGATCCTCTTTGTTCTAACTATCCTTTTAGGTATTTTGAACAATGTCATCTTTACATTGTCGTTCACTTGCAATTTTCTCGCCCATACTGCTATGAAATCCCATTATTTTTTTTCTTCTCTTCAAAAAATGATTTTTCCCTGTTACTCTAAAAGCTAAATAATTGAACCTTCTCCGAGATATCTTCAATATTCAAAAATATTTGAAGAATCTTTCATAATTCTTTACATTCTAGAAAACTCCATTAAAAGGAGACTTCTAATGAAGATAAGATTTTGAAAAAATTTACTAATTTGCAATGGATATTGACAATCTCTTTAGGGCCATGCCTGCTAAAATTTGTGGAATGCAACCAAATGTTTTATAATTATTTTTCTTCCTTCCTTACATGCTTAGGATTTAAAAGAGTATAAATTCCTAAGTTTATATCAAAGGATGGCCATAGTATCTTAGAATTTTGAATCAGTGATATAGTAATTCTTATAGCTAAATTTTGATAAGTAAATTATTTCAATACAAATCTATCAAGAGCAAATTTTGGTAGAAAATGAGGAGCTACATCACAACCATATATTCTTGTGTATGAGAAGTTTTCATCTAAAAATAATCTCCAATCTCACTAATTGCTTTCTTAGCATCCTAGGTGATCCTAGGAGTTGATTGGTTGAATAATAGGGTATTAGCGAGATCATGAATCTGTTACAGATGTAATAGAAATGCTTTTTACATTTATGACTCCAAAGAACGAAATAATATATATGGATTGGCACTTGGGAAGGTGCCTAATTCAATTTCAAGAGAGGGAAAGGGGATTTTGCATAGATTGCATCCACCAATAAGTTGACATAAAAAATCCTATACAAAATCCAAATGGGTATTCCAAGGCCTTTTTTACTTCTTGTTGAATATTAGCTGACCAAATTTGAGCACAATTGAAAATTGTGCCTTTTTCATAAATTTGGTGCATTAGGGGAACACTTTCCAACTTGAAACGTTAATGATTCTTCTCCCTATACAACCTATAAAGCCTATTTGTTTTAATATTAAATGATACAAGGTTATACCATCAATCTCTTATTAATGCATCCATTTCTATCTCTTGAGCT
Source organism: Pinus tabuliformis (assembly GCA_031772625.1). Lineage (NCBI taxonomy): Eukaryota > Viridiplantae > Streptophyta > Pinopsida > Pinales > Pinaceae > Pinus > Pinus tabuliformis. The sequence goes on from CM062807.1 coordinate 307,645,109, forward strand.
TTTGAATCTTTGGCTTTAAACTCCTTTAAAAACTCTTTGTTCATATAAACTTAAAGAGGACTAAATTTGCACATTTCAGCTAAATCATTAAGCCTAGATGACCCTACTATCTTATGAGCTGAATTAACAATTGTATAGGTTTTGATGTCAACATGACTGATTATCTAGCCCTAAGGGTTAGCTTAATTAGTTGAGTTCCTATTGCTAAAGCACCTCGCTAATGGGAGATCACGTAGTCAATTCTCCTTGACGCCCTCGAATTTAGGCTTTGTTAATAAGCTAGCTGGATGTGATCCATTCAAGTAGATTTTCCTGGATATTTCCTCGAGGGAGAACAACTAAAAAAACATGAGTGATTATCTAGTGATCATATCATAATAAGGTACAATAGTTGGCCTTGCAAGAACCTTTGTGAAGATTTAACTTCCTAATATCTTTAAGTGTGTCAGCATCAGTTTCATTTTTATCATAAAAATCTTCATTCTCAAATATCTCATTAAGATACCCCTGTCTAAGCAAACTTTATGTTCTATATTCTTATTTGTTTCTAAAAAGAAAGATAAATTGGAGTTATTTTCTTCATCATATTTTTTTCCCTAAATCTTTTACCTTATGTTATTTCCCATTTATTTTTTTATTTGCATTTTAGCAGCATATAACATAATTGCGAAAAATATATATATAAAAACTCTAGAATACGCACAAAAAAAATTAATTAATTAATTATAGATTATTCATAAAGAAAAATCGATTTTCTTCTTACCCGAGTTAACAGTCTCCTTAAAATCGAAATTGTAATAAAGTAGGATTTCTTTTTACTATAGCAAAGTCTCAAATATGTATATAGGATCATTGTTCATTTTCAATAGCTCGAGTAGTAGAAAACATGGTTTCATAGAAATACTCATTGTAGGGGTGAAATAAAGATTTAATTAAACATTATCAATTTTCTCAGGAAAGGAAGGAATTCAATATTAGTCGGAAAAATTAATAAATTGTTGGTGATGGAAAAAACCATCAAAAATTTAAAATTTATAATGTTTTTTCATTTGTTTAAGATATTTTTCAAACTTCCAAAATCCGATTTAGTGGACATATGAAAAATATACTTTAGGAGGAATATTGGATATAGATGTCTCACTAGCAATCTTAATCTTTGCATACACGTGATGAAGCCTAGCATACGAGGGAAAGCAATCGAAATCCAAATAGTCGCAATATAACATATAAGAATGGAAAAATGTCATCCAAATCTAGATGCCAGGTCAGATTAGCATGTAAAAGCCATGTCATTATGCCACATCAAATATCCACATTGAACCATCATTTTTTTTTGGGTTAAATTTGCACTTTTATAAGAGTTGATATGTAAGAGACTTAAGGTTTTAGTTTTTCCTTTAAGATTTAAAGATAGGAAAATTACTATAAATTACCATATAACATGATTGAATGATTAAATTATTGAGCTGAAAGGTTCATTTTACTAGCTAATATGAGGATATGTATAAATTTGTCCGTTTGTTTATGGAGTTGATACATATCTTTTTAAAATAAAAATAAGATATATTTAAAATAGAAAAATAATGAAAAAAATAAGTTTTATGGTTAAAACATTTGTTTGGTCCTATATATATTTTATATAGCATTCAAAAATACAATTTAAATAATGAAAAATTACACATTGTATTTTGCGCTCTAAAAAAAATTACATGTGAAGAAATTTGATTCCTCTTAACTCATGTTAGATCCGTACTTAAAATGGATCTTTATTACTATCAACTAATGTGAATTCTCTTCTCTTAGTGCATATGTCAATCTTGATATATGTCAATCTTGTCATTTAGAGAGAGAATTCGGAAAAGTTATTTAGTGTTAATAAACGCAAATGCCAAATTTTGAATATATAGTATTATATGGAAATTTGGAAAATTTGATAAATTCTCATTAAATTGTTTATTGGATTAGGATATAGTTGCTTTTAAAATGGGATTTGGACATTTGACATCCAAATATCCATGATCCATCATTCTAAGAAAATTCTAAGAAAGTACTTTTAAAGAATTTGGTAGGATATGGATTAGCAAAATCTGGGCATACCCCGAATTTTCTTTGAAATGCAATTAAATTATAGCTCGAATCCTAGTGCAGGAAATTTTGATATCCAATATTTTTACGAAGTATGGAATAAAGATTTAGGTGGATTTAGATAATGAAAGTCTAGATATCTAAGATTTGGAAGAATGAATATAACATATTGTATTGAAAATGTTAAACCCTTATAAAAGCTACTATAAAGTATTTTTGTTGTTCTTTAAGTAATTTTATAATTTTATTTTAAAGAAAAATTATTTTTTTAAAAAATTAATAAAATTGATTAAAATTATAAAAATTCAAAAATCAAAACTCTAAAAACCAATTATTCTACTTTATAAATTATATAGAGACAAAATGAATAATGATATTTGAGTAAAACAAAGAAAATTTAGAAAAACTTTGTATAATAATCTTAGGAGAGTTGTTGTAAATGCTACAATAGTAACATAATGTCATATTTTTTGTTATATTAAAATTTGTTAATCATTTATAGATTTTAATGTTGTTATAGTTAGAGGAGGATTGAATGGATTATATATCATTTTACTAGTTAAGTTATCTCCAAAGATTAAAAAAAATGAAATAAGACATGAACATTCAAGACCTTGACACTTGAATTAAGTTGGTGTCAATGTAGAAGTTGGAACTGGGTATGTGGGTGCCAATTCTGCATCAATTGGAAAGATATTTCTCTTTATTTTGTCTTCTTTGAATGTAAAAATGTTGAACTCTAGATTTATTTTTTGTTGAGGTCCTAGCCTTTACTAATTTTGGTATACTCTTCATACATTTCCAAGGTTGCCATAAATCTAATAGGGCATAATGAAGGTGAAGAGTTGTAGGAATTAACAATGTAGTATTTAGAAAAGGTTCCTATTTCTTATTTTTTTGTATTGTGGCGCGTGTGTAAGTTGTGTTCGTAACTTTTCATGCATTTACAAGATAATATTGAGAAGGATTCAACCATAAAGAAATATTACATATAGCTTCATGAGGCGAGGTCAACCAGGGAAGAGCAATTGTCTATTCATTTTTTTTTTACATTTCATGTATATATTATAGACTTGAGAAGTGTGGCTACATTTCCCTAGAGAGATGTCAATCATGAGGTTATAACAAGTTGGTCAGCTCGAGAAGCTCTTGAATCAATCAACAAACATGATAATCAAAAAAAGAGGATGTTATTCTACGATGATGTTTGTTCACACATGAGAGAGAGAAAGAGTGGTCAATTTCCAAGGACAAGTTAACTTCCTCCCCAACCACAGGTTTCGTGGAGTATAGGACTTTTTTACAGGGCTACATTCTACTAGTATTTACCATACCCCTATTTTAGATTTACTAAATCTTTCTAGCCATTGTAATGTAAATAAGTTTTCTGACGTTATAATAGATGGGTTTATTGCTAGACTGAGCTTACTTTTGTCCTTATTTTTTGTAGATGATGTAGCTATGCTTCTCCATTGTGGTTGTGGGTTCTTGTAGGCACCTCAAGGGATAAGGGATCCCTAGGGCATCATGATTCAGTTTTTCTTTTAAGTTGTTACCCTGATTCATTTGGTAGTTTTCCCTTTTTTGTGTTCTTTTGTTAATTTATCATCTCTACATTTATGTTTATGTTTTAGGTCAATTATGATTGTTATTCAAGAGGGTTTTCTCATTATGATTGTGGGAAAAAGTTGAAGGTTAAAGTTTTTGAGATGACAACTTACTTCTCCTTATCATGTTCTTTTAAGACTATGCTCATAGTATTCAAATTTAAGATTTATAATAATAATAATAATAATCTATTTTTAAGGTCGCAATCAAGCCATACACAAAATTGGTGTATGAAACCACCTTGTTTGTGGGACAAGGGACCTGCCTCTATATAGGGATTTCACTGCTAAAGTCTATGAAGGTGTGCACCTCTATCCTAGTTTGGATTTGAAGGTGTGCATACTCTATCCTTGTTTGGATTTGAACCTGTAACCTCTTACAAACATGCAAGTGTTCTTAACCATTAGAACCTCTCTATGACTACGACCTAAGGCTTTATTTTCTTATCACGTTACATTTTGTAAGTCTAAGTTTGACCAAATATGGGTTATCTTATACACTAAACTTTTGCAAATGTGAATTATTTTATTTTTATTTTTATCAATATGGAGAAAGGGAAAAGAAAAAAAGAAAAAAGAGTTAAGATTTTTTATGTGGTGACTTGCTTATTGTTATCATGTTGTTTTAAGGCTACACTCATAGTAATAGAATTTAGGATATATATTTTTGGTGCATGCTTATGCTTATGAGGTAAGATTTCATTTTATTATCACTTTGCATTTTGTGAGCCTAAGTTTAACTAAATATATTATAACTTTAAAAATTTTGCAACATTTAATTTTTTTTTAACAAAACAATTTCTCTTGGCACTTAATAGATCCCAATTTTAATTTCCCCCTTTAAATAGGTTACATTCCACATGAATACCATGGGTCAATACCATGGGTTCTCAATACCATGGACTATTTTTATTTTTATTATTATTTTATTTTAAGAGTTATTTTTATTTTTATTCATTTATTTATTTTGACCTAGTTAAAACGTTTACATTACATTATTTTTTTTATTTAATTTAATTTCAGTTTTATTTTTATATAATGTGGCTTAGTCAAAATGTTAAACATTATATTACAACATCTCTACCATACTGAAGAGTGTGCCTCCCGACACAATTATTTACCACAAATAAATCAATTATTGCATATCTCTAAAAACTTGAATCCGAGTAATTAGAAAAAACAAATTATTCACTCAAACTACTCAAACTAAAATACTATGATGCAATATTCAATTATTTAATTATTATTTTTATCATTATTCTTATTATTATTTATATTAATTTAAAAAATATATATACCATCCAAATACATTTTACGTAAACAACAAAGGTGTTATATAGGTTGTGCTTTATATCCTATATACTATGGAATGTAAAGATTCATTAACTTTTTTGAGTTCCTACCGATTTACATAGAGATAAAGACAAAGACTAGGCTTTTTCGAGGCTCTTGTTATAGAAGTTGAATAACTCCTTAGAGCGTTCCCATATGATTAAACAATCATGGCATGGGCAGTGCACGTTACCAAGGCTATATGTTAAATATTGCTTCACATTACACTAGGGTACAGCGAAGAAGGAATTAAGTTGAATGATAATGTTATGGCTTTGGCGCAACCAACCAACCCAACATAATGATAACATATGGATATCATGTAGTCGTGTGCGTGGGTTTAATAATTTTGATTCATCATAATCAATGTGACCGTTGTGCGCACAATATGTATCATGTATAACAATAGTCCAATTACGTATACCCTACCTAATTAAAACAATTTACATTACATTTTTTTGGTTTTATTGTTCTAAATATGTTCTTCGTTAGTTGGTTTTGAATGTGAATTTTCATATATTTTTTTATTAATGATAATTTATTTTTAAAGTTATAATTAAGTTATATATGAAATTGGCGTATGAGATTTTCTTGTTTATGGAACAAGGGATTTATTTTTTACAATAATTTGATTATTAAAGCCTATAAAAATGTGCATACTCAATTCTCTTTTAAATTTCAATTGTAGTTTTATATGATGTTAAGTTATTATTATATGAGTATATTTTTGGGATTTTTTTTCCATGTCAAGAGTTATTTTATGTTTACACTCTATATATGAGGTGTATCTTGTGCATAAATCCATACACATAATAGTTGTATAAAAAATGGGGTTTATAAAGTATTATCCAAACTTTGTTAATTTAGAAGTTATTTTTGGAGTGTAAGTCCTAGTTAAATATAATAGTATCTTCTCTCATTCCTATACTAGTTGTATAATGTATGAATTTCACACTTAAGCACTCACATATGACTACCCACTAGAGAGGCCATGGTGTGACTCACTTTTGTGTTGTGTCTATGAATGGCTAATTTAACCATGACATCAATATCTCTCTACAGCCTCCTACCAGTAGGATCACAACCCCCATCAGCCCATGTCTTGGCTTTCTAGGGATGTTCCACAATCCTACAGCTCTGGAAATTCTGCTACCCTCATGAGTCTTCCAAGCCTTCACATAGCCATGGTACCAAACCCAACAACCCCCAACCAACAGGCTCACATCCCCTATCAACCTTTGCATTAGCTAGCTAGGGATGTTCCAAAGTCCTGCGACTCTAGAAGTTTTGCTACCCTTACAGGTATTACAAGTACCCTTACAAACTCTAATATAGGGACTCTTATCCCCTTACTAATTAATCATTAAATAGGGGGAAAACACCTTTTTATAAACATATTTCCCCTTTACTTTTTTTTATAATAATACATTACAATATTATAATATATTTTTCCATCAAGGTACCTTTTTTTCACAGAGTCTCAGCCCCACATACTCTTTTGTCCCTCGATCCACAAAAAAATGCCATGTCAACCAGACTCACTGGCTTGATTTCCCCAGGTGCTTTGGCCTTAAACTCATATGTATGAGGGCCCACCGACCTAATACTTCATACAAACTCAGGCATGCATGCCTCCATGGAACTTGGCTCACCAGCTTAATAATATGGGTTCTCTAACCCAATTACACAAGCACATTGGCCTTAAACATATAAGTGCCTTGGTCCACTAGCCTAACATGTCCATACATATTGAGACATGCATGCCTCAATAGAATTATGGTTCACCAACCTATTCAACATTCCATCTCATGAACCTAATTGCCACATGTACATGCATATTACCATTTGGGGGACCCTGGTCGAGGGTATTGCAGCTTCGAATCTTGATATAGCTTCCTAATTCACCTACCAAGCTCTTAGGTTGCTTGCATTTATATTCTTTAACAACTTGACAAGTATCACCCATTACTGGCTTGGCTTTAACCTTACAAGCTTGCTATCTAATCCTAGGGCATATCAAAAGGATTAGTTTTCTCATACTTCAGATGATTCAACCCTAAAACCTTAAGGGAGTTTCCAACCTATCTAGAGCAAGGGAGGTATCAAACACTTTTGAGGGAACTTGGTCTCCATTCAATACTTTGTACTAAAAATCATTGCAAGTTTCTTTTGTGTGAATATTGAACTATGTGTGGATGATCATTTAGAAATTGGAACACTCTCCTAGAGACTTATCAAAACTCTTACCTTTACCACTTACAACAATAATAATTCAATGAGTGCTTCCCTTTTCACTTCCCCTTCATTTCCAATGCATAGTTTAATTAGTTCACCATAGGAGAGTGGGAAATAACCTTAGGTTAGCTTGCATTTTCTTTTTTAATTAGTTGTTAATCATTTATTGAAAACCCTAATTCAACTACCATAATTACTATACAGCCTCATAAAACTAATTAAGATTAAAATCCTGATTAATCTAAAGGTCTTCTCCACTCTTTTTTCCTCTCTTCCTCTACCCTAGGGTTTCTTTATTTTCTAATAAAACTAAATGATGAACTCACTCTCTCCTTCCTCCTTATTGGTGGTGTTTGTGGTAGGCTGGTTCCCCATCGCTACTCATATTCTACATTCTAGAGACTCTAGTAGGGAGTTCCCATCTACCCTTCCCTCTCTTGAGTGAAGGATCTCTCCTCCTTTACTTTCCTCCCCCGCCCCCCCCGCCCCCCCCCCCCCCTTGGTTCTTTAGACAATGGAGTCCTCTTTTGCTACTTCTAGCTTCCTCCCTCTTCCTTACCCTTCTGAGTGTTTAGGATCCCCAAAATTGATTGGGATCTCCTATACTAGGTCTCCTACCAATGAGACTTTTTCTCTCCTAAGATGTGTCTCTCTTCTTGAGTTCATAACCTAGGTTCCTCCTTTATTTTTAAGCCTCATTCGCTGGAGAATTACTTTAGACCATCTATTCTTCCCTCTCTCTCTCTCTCTTATGTTCATAAGTTGTTTAAAATCATGTATTTCTATATTAACCTTCATTCCACCCTTGTACTTTCCCAAGATGATGGTATCATCACCCTTTCTTTGGCAGGTCACAAAGATCCCTAATACTCTTCTCCTTCTCCAGTCCCCATGGTAGTTGCAGTAGGGTTTTCCTTCGTAAACTAAAACCTTCATATTGGAATGATTGTCATTAATGTGGCAATGGGCCTACACTCAAGATGGATCATCCCTTACCTTCACTTGATGATCTTGTTTCATTTTCACATCAATCCAAATCTCATATGTGGTTCTATTATCACATGTAGGGTACCCTTTAAACCAAATATTGTTATACTCTAAAATATTGATGTCATAAGATGCCTACATGCTTGTTTATTTGGTCCAATCTACACCCCTAAGCTTAGTTACCCTTTTAACTTAGACCATGGGATGGGTCATAACACCCCTTTCTATCCTCCTCACCTACCTTGATCAACTACGGGCCATCTCTTCTCTTCCACTGTCACTCCTTCTTTTGAAACTACCTTGAGTTGCTTGGGATAACCACTTCTCTCATTGCTTTCTTCTTATGTCTCTCTTATCTTCTCTTATTCTTACTTTCCTTCACTTTATCCTTACCCTTATAATCCACACACTTAAGGAAAGGTGCACCTATTTCCCTTTTTCATCCCTATATTCTCTCTTTTTGGTTTCCCCCCTCCTTGGTCGCTTCATTAATGATTGATTACATATAAGCCATCATCTTGATTCAAACCCTATTTGTGATCAGTTTTCCTTAGTTAGGACTCACTACAGCTCCCCATTGCCTCTTCCTTAAGAAATTGGCTTTGGTGGTAGAATCCTATAGCATACTACTATAGAGTTTCTCTTGTTCATATAACATCTCCCACCTATTACCTCTTTCTTTATAATGGGCCTTCAATTTATCTCTTTTATGGCCCATACTATGTCCAAATTTGACACATGTTGCCTCCTAGGAAAGAACTTTCTTGAAAACATTAGTAATTTTAATGGTTAATGTTGACATTATGACTCATGCTTATATAGTCAAATATGATTTACTTAATTTCAATTTGAATGTGACATATGCTTAAACTTAAAGTGTTTTTTATGGTTATTTTGTGGTTTTTCTCTTTAAGCTAATGTAGTCCAGAAGCAAGAAATAGTGCAGTCTTTGTGAAGGGATTCAATCGATAATACAAGTTGATCTCCTTCAATTATTGCTATATTTTTATGTATCTAGATCAAAGTAACACGGAATGATCCGGATTTAAACAGGAACGCAATAAAACACAGAGATAACCATAAACACAAATATGCAGCAAAAATAATACTTCACTTCATTAATGTAAAATACTGAAATATGCTTACAAACAGTAATGGAAATAAACCAGCTAGGGCGATGGTAGCTTATCTCTGAGAAGAGATGTGGTGGCTACATGCCTCTAAACTGTCTTACAATGAGGCTCGAAGGCCTATTTATTGTTGAGAAACAATGGAAAACCCTTAACATTCCAAAACCTAACCCTAGAAGATGAAACGCCAAACTATGGGCGTCGTTTGGGTAAATTGGTACATCAACTTCCCGGGGTCGTAACTTTGGCATACGATCTCCGTTTGACGCGCATGATAGCCCGTTGGAAAGATCTCTCTGAGGACTACGACGGAAAAGATGATTTTTTTATCTAAAAAATCTTGGAGGTATATTTCCCAAAAAACGTCGTTTAGGGCCTCAAAACGGCTCCGGAAGTTTAGGACCCGAAAAACTGCTAAAAATAGTAAATTGCGCTATAATTAAGGAAACTGAAAATGTTGAGAGGAAAAATGGTGGGGGTCCAGGTGGACTTGGCAGGTGGCCACCAATATCCACCTGGATCACGGAAACATAAGACAAGATAGATCAATGACATGATGATATGCCACTTCAAGGGGGAAACCTCCTTTTACATCACATAAATGAACAATTCTTGGGTGATTCAATGACAAGACCTCCTTCGTATATAGAGGAGTCTAAAGGGTTAAAATATAATTATGGCCTACATAAAAATAATAATGTAAGGGCTCAATAATAATAATAGTGAGCTTCTATGGGGCATAACAATAACAATATGGGAGCCACACTAGTATTATAGGGACCTAACATGCCCCTCTCTTTAAAAAGCATGTTGTCCTCAATGCTTGAGTAGTTCGGTATGCTTCTGTATGAAATACTCATCCTCGTGTGTGGAATATTTAGCAAGTAAGTTCTTCCACTTAATGAGATACTCGAAAATTGATCATTTTTGTAGCTGTCGAATTCTTTTTTCCATGATTTTTTCAAGCTCCAATATGATTTTTCCTTCCTCTTCAAGTTCTGGCAATATAGTTTGAATTGGGATCTCGTCACCTGTAACCTTATTTAATCATGAAACATGGAAAACTAGGTGTACTCACGAAGATGCAGGCAACTCCAATTTGTATGCCATACTACCAATCTTTTGCAACACCTTGTAAGGGCCATAGTTCTTGGGTGATAAATTATTATCCTTCTTATCTTGATTGAGGGACATTTATTTGTATGGTTGTAGCTATAAAAATACCCAATCGCCAACATCAAAACTGTAGAAATTCTCACTGTAGATTAACCTGATTATGCAATATACTAAAGCAAAATACTTAATCTACTTCTACAATCAAACTTGTGGAAGCTTAATCGATTTTGAGCAAGATCAAGCAGAACACATATAAAAAAGAAGAAGAATCAATACACATGAAACACAGAAGAATACTCTGGGGAAAGCCTTAGCTAAAAACCCTGCTATCTGTATTATCATACAAGGTGGAAATACATCAAGATTACACAAAGCCTTAGCTCTCACAGCTAGCCAGCTCTCAGTACAATCCTCTGTATGCTCACAGGCAAACAAGGCTTCTCACGATCCTTCTCCTCTACCCTCCAAGCCTCCTATTTCCTTGCGTTGTTTCCCTTGGGTGATCCTACTGTTACCAAGTGTAACACTAATCACTCACACTGATCTCACACCCTGTAAGACTGCACAGTCCTCAAGGAACCTTATTCCTTCTGCACGGATGAGTTTCCTTTATAGGAAAATTACTCCAACTGATAGTACATTGTCCCTGTCTTTAATCTCAACTGGGTCTTTGTCTGAACTAACATGCATGAGTTATTTATGAGAGAATCTTCAGTTATCTGGAGTACACTAGTTTCATGCATGCATGCATGCATTCACTGACTGAACTCACAATTAGTTCCTTAAACTATTTGGAACTAATTTAACTGGACTTAACTCAGTTAACTGAGCTAACTAATTACAAATCAAATACAACTCATCCTTATCTCCTTAATTAAGGGATAATCTCCTTAATTTAAGGGATAACTGTTGCATGACTTCACAAAGACTTCTAGCTTGAATTTCTCCAACTAATTAACTCAAGATGAATTAATTAATTATTTTTCAAGAAGTTGGTGAGACTAAATTCAAATTTTAGTTCACAATTTTAATTCAAGAACAAATTAAAATTAGAATATTCTGAATGCTATTTTTAGCATTTCTTGTTGCTATTCTCAACAAAAACTTCTTTCACTACGATGTTGATATGCCTGTTGTTTCATTTGATTATGCCTCAGAGTTAGGTTATCCTCGGAGTTGGAGAACTTGTTGTTGATGCTCGATGTGATCTTCCACTGCTTGAACCTTAGAATTGTCTCTCAAAGACTATGTGATGGGCAATGGATGATATCCATAAAGCGCCATAAATGGGGTCATTTTTTTTGTGGTATGGAAGGAAGTGTTATACCACCGTTCTACTAGAGGTAATCACTTGACCCATTATGTTTTTTTATCAGATACAAAGCATCGAAGATATTGTTCCAAACATTTGTCCACTATTTCAATTTTCCCATGATAGTAAGGATGATAAGATGAGCTATGAGCTAATTGAGTAGCAAGACAAGAAAATAAGTTTGTCCAAAAAAAATCAATGAAAATGGGATCTATGCCACTAACAATTATCTTTGGGTTTCCGTGTACCTTTTTAATTGTTTCCACAAATGCAATAGTGATTGTATTGGCTTTGAAAGAATGAGATAGTGCATAAAAGTGTGCATACTTGGTAAGTCTATCAACTACCACCATGATGACACTCTTTCCTTTAGACTTGGGTAAACCTGTGATAAAATCCATTGAGACATCCTCCCAACACTGACTTGGCATGCTTAATGGTTGTAAAAGACCCAGGGTCTTAATTATCTTAACTTTATTTTGTTGCAAACCAAACATTTAGCCACAAGCTTCTGAATATAAAATTTAAGGCCATCCCAAAAACAAATCCTTCTTTATCCTGTGGTAAGTTTTTTAAAATCTTGAGTACCCTCCTATAGGAGAGGTGTGCAATTCCAAAAGAACCTTTTATTTGAGTTGGGATTTCTTACATAGATATAGTCGATCTTTGTACCATAGTGAATAATTTTTCCATATAAATGTATCAGATGCACTGGAATCTTGCTGCAACTTTTGAATGAGCGTTAATACCTCTTCATCATTCTTTCATTCATCGCTTACTTAAGTTATCCAATTAAGTTTGATAATAAAAATGGCACAGAGAAATGCTTCCACATCCACATCCCTTCTTGAGTGTGCATTTGTTGTTGAGATTGCAACAAGATGATGGAGCTTAGTGAAAAGAGTCGCCTTCACTAAGTGGGCCCGCAGGCAAACTATGGCGCAAGTTCTATTTTTGGATCCCAGCAGGGATGATCACAGCAGGAGTGACCACAGCAGGGATGATCACAGCAGGAGTGACCACAGCACGGATGATCACAGTAGGAGTGACCACAACAGGAGTGATCACAGCAGGAGTGATCAAAGTCTATTTTTAGACTGGCTGTCCAAAATAGAAAAGTCAAATATTATTGTCTCATAATAATATTTGGACTATAAACTTGATCTTATTCTCTTGGAGCACTTCAGTTTGAGCTACAGATGTGGCCCATGCAGTTGTCAGAAGGAAGTACGCTTTTCTTATGAGTCAGTTGAGTTGTTGCATGCATGACTTCAGTTAGAACTCAATCAGTTGAGTTTGGTGGAGTTGATTGTGGAGTTGATGGAGTTGTGTTCAGTTTGACTTGGTTAAACTAGTTGTAATTAGTCTAACTGCAAATAGACTAATGATGAGTTGTTAAACTAATTATTAACTCATAATGCAACTATAGAATACATCAGTTAACTCAGTTTCATGTCAGTGCATGTTCAGTTCAACAGGGACAGGTGTTAGAGAATCAGATTGTTATCAGTTGTGACTATAGTTGTGCATGAGGATTTGCACAATCAAGGGATTGAGTATGCCAATGAGTTTGCTCATGTATTTTCCCAGTATTATAGCCTCTACTCACGTCTAACATAGTGTGAGTGATTCTTTGGAGGTGAAATACGAGTTTGGTAAACCAGTCTCATTCATTCTTGAGCAGGTATTGAGCAGTGGAGGCAGGCAAGCAGTGGAATAGATTTGGAGATCAGATCTTAGCTGTATTGTGTGTAACAGGTGGAGCTGGTACTGGATTGCTTGTGATAAGCATTGTACTTCGTAATGTTACATGTCTCAATCATTAATATACAGATAGTTGGGGTTTTTAGCGAGATGCTTTCCTCGGGTTACATACTGTGTTAATGTGTGAATGCTCTTGATGTTTTATTGTTATTGATGCTGCTATATTGATGATCAATGTAGAGGAGCTTATGTATTGTGTATGTATTCCGCAATAGTACATGATCAAGATAATCTCTGTTGAATATGTGTTAAATTATTCAAAATTTCTACATTTGCAATAACTTTTTGCTTCCCTTTTTTGTAGATGATTTCAAAGTCATAACCCAACATTTTTGTGACTCATTCTTGTTGGTCTTCTAAAGATAATATGTGTTCCAAAAAGTATTTAAGACTATCGTGATATGTGTTTACCTTGAAGTGTTTTCCCATTAGGTAAGGGTTCCACTGCTGCAGGGCATGTAGTATTGCCAACATTTCCTTCTCATAAATAGGTTTGTTCAAATACTTTCCCTTGATTGGATGACTTTCAAAAGTAATATGTCTCCCTTCTTGCATTAAAACAACACCAATGCCATATCTTGAGGCATCACATTCCACAATAAAAGTTTTTTTTAAGTCTGGTGTAGCTAAGATCGGACCTTGGCACATTGCCTCTTTAAGATGTTCAAAGGCCTTAGTTGGCTCTAGAGTCCAAAAAAATGCATCTTTCTTCAATAACGTTGTTAGTGGTGCTACTAGTTTCCCATAATTCTTAACAAACTTATGATAATACCTTTTCAACTCAAGAAATCCTCGAAGATGCCTTAAGGTTGTGGGGATTTTTCATTCCTTTATGGCTTTAATTTTTTTACGCTCTTCCTTAACACCCTCATGAGATACAATATGACCAAAATATTCCACTTCCTATACCCCAAAGAAACATTCAGAGGGTTTTTCATATATTTATTTCTCCTCCAATAGTTTGAGCACCTTGTCAACAAGTTGAACATGATCTTTCCAAGACTAGTTGTAGATTAGTATATCATCAAAAAATACTAACACAAATTTTCTAAGGGTGGGCTTGAAGTGAAATTCATCAAACCTTGAAATGTGGAAGGTGCATTAGCAAGGCCAAAAGGCATGACCAAAAATTCATAATGACCTTCATGAATTCTAAATGTTGTTTTCAAAATGTATTATGTCTTCATTCCAATTTGATGATATCCTAAACGAAGATCCAGCTTGGTCAATTAAATTTCTCCATGTAGTTCATCCAACAATTCATCAATGACGAGAATGGGAAATTTATCTTTAATAGTGAGCTTATTGAGCTCCCTATAATCCAGACAGATACATCATGATCCATGCCTCTTGTGCACCAATACTACTAGAGAAGAGAAAGAACTTTAGCTAGGTTGAATTATACTTGCCTCTAGCATTTTTCAACCATACGTTCAATTTCACTCTTCCAGGCATAGGGATATATGTATGGTATGATGTTTGGAGGAACACTTCCTGGAATCAAGTGAATAGCATGATCATGATCACGAATAGGTGGGAGACCTTTAGGAGTCTCAGATACCTTGGAATGATTGTCAAGGACTCTTTGAAGATATGGATAAATGGATGTCTTAGATGTTTAAACATCTAGTGAACATAATTGTGAAATTAACCCTCATTGTTGCTTCTTCAAAACGTTTTTCATGCCATTAGAGTTGATTATATTCCCATGTTTCCTTGCAATACCACTTAATTCAATTTCCTTTCCTTCCTAGATAAATTTCAAGAAAAGTTCTTGAAAATTAAAAGTTATCGTTCCCAAATATTGTAACCATTAGACTCCTAATACAACATTAGCACCACCCATTAGAATGGAAAGAATTGGGCTATTCAATACATATTCCCCCGTGGTTAGATTGATATTATGGCACTTCCCTGAGAAATTTATAGTTCCTCCATTTTCAACCATCACTTAACACTCTGGTGTTGGATATAGAAAGCAATTTAAATCCTTGGTTATATTACAATGAATAAAATTATGGGTACTACCTGAATCAATCAGCACTATTACCTTTTTCTTCTTGAAATATACTTCTATCTTAAGATTTTGAGGGTGGTAATTCCCGCCATTGCATTACAAGATATGGTCAGGTTCATTTCTTTTATTTAACCTCTAGGGTTGGTTCCTAGTGTATATGTTCTTCTTTTATGCTTATTATTCATTTTCTTCCTCTTCTTCACAATCAATGTAAAATAATTTCTTCTCAGCACACTTATGACCTTTAATGTATTTTATATCACAATTGTAACAAAGCCCTTTGGCTCTTTTTTCCTCTAGTTGTTGTGGTGTCAACCTTGTAGGTTGTGAGAGGTTAGGAGTGGCAACGCTTCCATCTTTATAATTATGAGTGGTAAGACTCCTTGTTGCCATAATTTTGCTTTCAACTTTTCTTGCCACCTTAAATGCATTCTCCAATGACTTAGGTTCCCAAAGGAAAACCTCATGTTGGATGTTATCCTTTAAAGTTCCTATGAATACATCAATCATATGCTCCTCTAGAATATCAGTTACCTTGATATTCAATATTTGGAAGTCCTCAATGTGCTCCCCAACTGAACCCTTTTGTTTGAGATTTATCAATTAGCTAAAGAAGGTATTGCTCTTTGTATCCTCATAATGTGCTATCAATTCCTCCATAAAAATGTGCCAAGTTACAAGTGATTGAAGATAACAAAGCCATCGATAACACACAAAATGATTAAGTTCTAAATATAAATATTCAATGCATACCTTTTGTGTGTGTTGCACATCGTGTAGATCAAAGAACTCCTCCATCTGTAGTATCCATGTTACAGGTTCATTGCCATCAAACTTCCTCATCTCAATCATTGGAATATGGTTTATCTTCAACCCAAAGTTAGAGTCTCTAAAATCATGATTCACATTACTTTTGTTCTAATAATGAGTTTCATGGAATACCTTGTCACCACTAGGAAGCCTTTCATGTAGCAACTTTGTCAAACCTTCCTTCAAACCTTCCATGTCCCCTTTTATGTCCACTTTTGTTTCTTATTTTAAACCTTCCATGTCCCCATTTATTTCCGCCTTTATGCCTACTTTTAAACCATTCATCATCGCTTTTAGTTCATCTTTGGTAGCTCTTTGTTGCACTTGGTCTCGTAATTTTGATATATCATGTTGCATTTCTCCTTCTTCTTCATGTGGCATAGTAGATATTATTGAGGGATTAATTGGTGTAGCATTTTTTTGTTTGGGAACCATTAGGGAAACAATTAATTCTATCTATGCTTCATTATGCCCTTTGAATCACTTCAAACTAGTTTTTGAAACTAAAATTATGCAAATTTAAAATGCACACCTTTTAATAACTTGATTTGAGCTTGTCATCTGACTAACCTTGAAATTGTTGGATCTCTATGATTTAGGCCTCCCATCTGAAATTGTGTCCTGAAGTAGCTCTCTATGTCTTCTTTCTAACGACACAAGACAAACTAAGATTGGATTATTCAAGATAAAGTTATGCCAAATCTCCTATGATGACTTGATTATGGACTTGTTCAGTAGAGAAAACTTGTATGGGATGCCACATGTAAGTGTTTCAACCTTCAGCACTAAAACTCGTACCTGAAAATCTACAATTTGTTAACTTTTAGTCACTTCTTATGGAATTCAAATCTGATGCTCGAAGGGAAAGTTATGATGATTTTCCCCGAGACAATTGTTTGATATTGAATCCTGGAGCATACAAAAACCTTAACTTCCTTGGACCATATCTCCAAAAATGTAGTGAACCAAGGGCTTAAATTGTAACTAGATGTTCCTTAAGGTTTCTCCTCCATGTGGTAACAATTTCATGGTCTAAAGATTCACAGGAAATAATATATATATATATATATATATATATATATATATATATATATATATATATATATATATATATATAAATCCCACGATGACCCATTTGAAGCAGAAAAACGCTAGGATAAAGAGCTCTAATAACAAATGTTATGTATCCATATCAAAGTAACACATAAACATAAGAAAAGATAGATCAACCACTTGATCATAAACCACTTCGAGGGGTAAACCTCCTTTTGCATCACATAAATGAACAATTCTTGAATGATTCAAATGATAAGACCTCCTTGGTATATATAGGAGTCTAAAGGGTCAAAATATAATTAGAGTCTACATAACAATAATATTGTAAAGACTCAAAAATAATAATACTAGGATTCTATGGGGCACAAGAATAACAATATGGGCACTACACTAGTATTATAGGGACCTAACATATACACCACTTTGTTGAATGGTTGAAAATTTTAAGGTATAATGTCCCTTCACAACCTTTAGAGCTACCAACATTTAGAGGTAGTAGTACAAGCCTCACACAATTTCATCTCATTACGATTTTGAAGATTTAAATGGATTAGAAGGGAAAATTGTCCCTTGGAACAACATGCAACAAATTATGAAGTTACAGGACAACTCCCACCAGGAAAGGGTTTGATTGGATGGGATAAATATGACTCTTATCAAACACAAATAGGGGATAATTGATAGAGTAAATAATTTTTATTGTCATTTCATTTTCCTTATTGTTCTTCTAGTTAATTCAATTGTAGTGAAGAAGCAACCTTCTAACCTCATGTTCTATAACTATTTTTTAATCAAGAAGACCATGTTTTGTTGAAATTTTAAGTGTTTGTGTCTCCAAGGGTTCCAAGAACTTCATTGAGTAGGGAAAACTCAAGAAAAGGGCTAGGAACCCTTATGACCATTTTCATTCTCTTCTTTTATTTCTACTTTTCAAGTATATGTACGTCTATAGAAAACATAATACTAGTTTCTTTCACTTTATTTTCCATCATTATTTTAATTTATTTTACTTCTTTGAATATCAATTTAAATTCATGTATTTTTCTTAAATTCCTTTAAATTTTAGTTGAATACATTAATGTGGATATTATGAATCTAACATACTACACCTATTGTTATAAGGATTGAATAGCCTAGCAACAAAATAAGGTGTTTAGTTCGAGGAGATTTTTTTATTTAATTGATTTTTTATCAAAGAGGTGGAGGCTTTAAAACTTCATCTATCATCTATAGATTCTTATAAGATATAGGAGTAAAATTCATGGATCATAGTTCATGAAACATAAATTAGAATGAGCTATGAAGGTTGATCATCTTCTTTATCACAATTTTTTATTAGATTAAGTAGTTCATATTTGGCCTTTGTACTTTGTATACATATTGTATAGAACCTTATAAGTTTGCAAAATATATGGGTTGATAACTAAATTATAATTGAGAGATTCAATAGATATATTGGTACAATTAATTTTCTTACCATTTTTTGGTTCCTTTGCCAAGGAAGGTTGCTCAAATTTAATTAGGGACAATATGCATATTTAAAAAAAAAATAACAACAACATAATAGTTTGCTTGAGTCAACTTAAACATAAGTATGACTTATGTTTAGCAAAAGAATATTTTTGGTGTAGTTGTCATAGGTACTAATGAACAAGCACAAAAACAAGGAGACTTTGACCCCCCTACTATATTAAAAGTCCTCTTTCCCTCTACGTTGAAGGAATCAACATTATGCGTCATGAGCTTAGAAGGAAATAGTATCAGAAATTGTGATCACGAGAAGCAAACCTTCATTGAAAAATATAGATATTATTGTAGGGTCAAAGATATTAGACATAAAAAATTGTGAGTCATAGAAGGAAATAATGAATCCTTGGAATATTATGTGAAAATATTCCAAATTGGCTACAAAAGAGCCCACAAGTGCACAACAGATGATAAACCTCTCAAACTAGTGCTCCTTAGGGATGAAAACAAGACTTTATAGAGATTTTGAACCTATTTGCAAACGAAGACATATTTCAACTAACATATTAGAATAGAGGAAATGTTCAAGAACTACTCAAGGGTGTTGATGGATAAATCCCTCTTACGAACAAGAGCGGTCTCGTTAAGCATGGAACTCAAACCTATAACAAAACAAACTAGAATGGAACATTTTTCCTAGGTCTAACATGATCCAATCATATATGAGAAACAATGGGATGAGAGCTCCATACCTTGTTAATCAATTTTTATCCTCGCTAGTTGATTGTAATCTTTAGATCCCAACTTTATGTTTAGCCTTCACAAAGAAAGAACCTGTATATGGCACAAACAAACAAGAGATCAAAGCACCAATATACAAATATGATTTGGAAAAGACCTATGCACATGATCAAGGAGGTATGCAATAAAAACCATCAAATGTAGACAATTTTAATGGGGAGAAAATGCATAACTTTATTAATCATGAAATAAGTGGTTACAACCTGAGTCGTAATGTTGTAAGTCCCCTTCCAGTTTGCTCCTTCATTCCAACGCCTTACCTTCAAAAGCCTTGTAGCCAAAAGGTAGGTATTTGAGTAGAGTTTCACCTATTGAGAAATCAATAGGCTTATATATTATGGTTGATTTCTCTGTCATGATAATTACTTGTGAATTTTTTGGCTTATTTATTAAATTTATATTCTCTTCTTTTCATCAAGCAATTACCAAAATGCAAAAATATGAAGATCACATAAAAAAATAGACACAAGATATACGCTCCAAGCCAGGGAAAAAACCCCACAAGGGGGAAAACCTAGAAAATCTCCTCTTCTTATAGAATCATATCAAAGTGAGAAATCCAAGACCCAAGGCCATGACAAAATTCCAACCTTTCAAGAAGAAAATTCAAGCCCTCCAAATTTCTAGAAAAGTTACATTTACTTCACGGATATCACCTTAGGAAACTCGCATTAATCATAGGTATGTCCCCTCAGAAAAAAACTTGCATCAATCATAGTTTTGTCACCTAAGAAAATTCACATATATATTTCAGATCTATCTCAAAAAACTTGTATAGTTTAAGCACGCGTAAATCTTCATAAGAATATATCTTCAGAATTTTGCATATCTTGCAAAAGAACACATGACAAAAAAACATCGAACTTGCTTTTCCATTTTAATGGAGGATGTATGCCAATATATACTTGTTCTTATATGCGAATAGACATGTCCTTTGAGTGAGTCAACTTATCATTCAAGAGGGTTGACTCATCTTCTTGAGGTGAATTACATTTTTTTTTCTTTACAAGAAGTCCAAATAGGACTTTGACTTTTTGACTCAATAAATCCTAGTGCTTAGCTAGTAATAATAAAAATTTATTTTTCTTCTTTTTCTTCTTTCTACATAAAATACATGAAGATATAAATACAAAGATAATTATGAAGACCAAACCTAGCTACACTTATCAACACTCCCTCTTAGCTAGGGAGGTATTCATAATTACACAACATGATACAAGGATACTCTCAAATTGAAATATTCTCATAATAAGAGTTCGGATTGATAAGCCATCATCAAGCATCAAAATCATAACCAACATTGTCAAACTGCAATATAAAAATGCCTTGACTAACAATCTCTAACTCTCCACTAGTTTAGAGCACAATGTTGGGAGGCATACATTTGAACACCACCACAACCACCTCTCAAGGCACATACCTCATCTGGATGTTCACCAAGTTTTTCCTTACAAGATTATTCTTATCTTGGATTCTCGATCCTCAAAGAATATTGGTCCTCTTCGACTACTCTTATCTTGGATACACTGCCCTATTCTCAAAGAGTATCGGTCCTCGAGACAAATCCTATCTTGGATTCCCAATCCTCAAAGAGTATCAATCCCAGATGCTTGTCCAATCCTGCATTATCCCGACCAGTTCCTTCACTAGACTTACAGTTGTTAGTCCTGGCCTAGTGCATGATACATGGAGAATACAATGTCCCTCATCACTCCCTCTCAACCATGGAGGAGATCTTTACTTCCTCTCATCCTTAGGGAGACATAACCACATGATTTAGCTTGTCTTATTCATCAACTAATTGTTCTTCTGTAGAGATCTTAGTATAGCTTGTAGGTCTTCTAGATCTTTGCAGGGATTCTTGCTGCTAATAGTATGACGCCATAACAAACTTCAACCTTCTTGGATCTTGACAATCTTAATGCAACTTTGTCATCAAATGGTTAATCTATCATCTTCAAGGAGCCAAAATTCCTCACAACTTTTAGTACATGTGTTATATTCTTCTTAACAAAGTTATGTCTCATATTCTTGAATAAGTCATATCAGCTTTTCAAATATCAATTATGCACTCATGCTCTTCCAAGCCATCAATAGTGTCGTCCACACAATCCATGTGTTCCTTGATCAAACCAAACCGTTTTAGTTACATCAATATCATCCAAAAAATTATCTCAATTGTTATATTTTCTAGCTTATGTATATACTTCTGCAATATGTCTTTTCAGGGATCCAAACCATATTTTGTCATTATTAGAGTTTCCATATCAAAATAGCCTCTAATCAAGGTGCGGGATTCTTCATGTCAAAATTTGTTACTTGCTCCCTCTGAGGCCAACATTCCTTTTCCATGGTCTATCTTCATATTGAAACAGGGTTTTGCTTCATGCTTTTCAGCTTTCAATCATTAATCAATGTGTTCTCGAGATGAGCAAATCAGCTACAAGCTTCAAATAATATTGTATTCATCAAGGTCTTTACAACTCCCTCTTTCCGCCTGAGGTAAGTGAACTTCTTGCCCTCTAATCGACTTCCTGGACACAAGCTTCAAACAACTCCCTTTTCTTATGTTTTGCCACATTCTTCCACTTCTTCATTTCGCTAGCCAAGCTTTAGATAAGTCTTGTCTTGACCTACAACCTTAATTAAAAGATCATGAAATAACAGAAAGGATAAGGCACATAGATAATAAACAAGGAAATATAAACTACTTATCTTTTGAGAAGTATTAGCTCCCACTTAATCTTGGACTTGTTCACCAACCTTGTTCTCACATTAAACATCAAGGGCTAGATCTAGCTCTAACAATGGACAAGATTAGATAGGGTTTTGCTTCTAGGGTTCTTTTTGAACCAAACTACGTAAGGGTTCACAAACCCAAAATACCAAAAGTATTCCAGAACTTTCAAATCACAAATTGCAAGTTCTACATACAAACCCTAGATTCTCAAGGTTTTCAAATCATGTAAAAGGATTTGCTGCAAAACCCTAGAGACATTATTTTATTTCTTGATCTCAAGGCCTAACCTCACATTCAACAATTATATGCCATTGTTTCTTATCTATATCTATGAAGACCTTTTATCTATTTTTCAAATGATCATCACAATGATATAGTAATCTTAATATGGATCATGAAATGCACACAAAAATTGTACATACCTCTACAACCTTACCTTGTCAAGTGCCAACATTCTTCAAAAAAGATGCCTCAACTTCTTCAATCTTAGAAATTTCATTGAGCTGCTTCTCAGAGACAATTGGACTTCTTATTTATTTATGTCTGTAAAAAATTATTCATATGATATTATCATAGATTTTAGTCCTTTTTCCTTCAAGCTAGGCACAGAGATGAATTTAGTCTTCAGGATGTCATATTCATGTTATCTGTTGGCAGTGTCATGGCTTCTCAGATAGTTTGTCTTCTTTGATAGATCCTTTATTTATGCATTGATAATGTCACTTCTCCTCATACTTGTGCTTCAAATATCTTGTTGCAGAGATATAATTTGTATGCTTGTTCATAAAAAAATTATTCGAAACTAAATGTTATAACAAAGTCATAATTTTATGTCATAGTGCCTCTTGGACATTGATGCTAGCCACAACAAGATGGAATTATTTCAGAACTCATCATTTGATACAAAACTAGAACTGATTTCGAATATCACATGAACATAATGCCATAGAAATTTCACGTCTTGAGTGCCATAACAACTTTAAATGTCATTATCACAAGTTCTTATATATGCTTCTTGTTGTTGTTATTCCTTGCGAGATGATGTAGATTGTCCATGGAATATTATATTGCTCCTATCATATTCTTGACCTTATTTTCCATATGTCACATGCTTATGGTTACTATATTCGTATTTGAGGCTATTATCACTATCATACTATGGTTATTACCAAACTATCACATGTCATAGTCAACCAACTTCCTTATATCAAGTATGAAACTCAGTCATGTTATGTCTAACCACAAGGTTACTATCCATACATCATAATGTGAGCCATAAAAATATATTATATCGGCCACAAAGTGATTCCATACAAGTGTAACACCTTCCTCCTCAATTTACCCGAGTTAACCGGTCCACTGGGGTAAACATGTGATGAGAGGCTACTATGATGTGATTCAACTCGTCATGTACAGTTAAGGAAGTGGAACCGACAAAAAAAAAACAATTTGACCTTACTCGGGAGCTACAAACCGTTCAAGAGGAAACTAACCCTTATAGGTGTCGAACCCCTGAGACAACTTGTCTTTTTTCTAATCCGGACCCCCAGTCACTCCCAAAGCAAGGCATGCCAGAGAATGTGGCCTTTTTCACGAAGTCCTGAGCCAACAACCCTGGATTATGTACCACTTTTTCAGGGACAGGATTCAAGCCGCTGCCCAAAACTTCATGAAACTTTCAAAAATGATAAACAACCATGAAATAAGACTAATAATGTAAACATTTACACAAGGACTTGACTAGACCCCTACTAGCCATGACAGGCATTTCGTCAAACATATCACAAATATGTAATCTACAGGTCTTAAGAATAGATATGAGCAAAGGGGTCTCATACTTAACTAATATTTGTAAAGAAGAGTTGATGACTTATCACAATAGCTACATTATCATCTATTAGGTCATATAATCATTCACATTTCATATACTAATCAAATCATGATGAGAGCCATAATCAAAGTTTGTCATAAACCATACTTATAACCAATAGAAATAACAAGGATATAACAACCATAAGACCATATATGAACAAGTACATTTACACATGAAATACCAAAGGAGAAGGAGCTCTTATTAATGAATGCATAAGCCAACCAAGTCAGGGACTTCCATGAACCACCCGACCATAGATTGGGTTGAACCAAATCTTTCTTTCAGCCAATCACCCCCATGCCATATTCCAAGCATGAATGTGGGACTCACAATAAAACCAATCAGGGCTTCCTCAGGCTTTACCGTATATCCCACCAAGGGATTCCTAGGCTCGAAACCCTCATCAATACAACCATGCTTTACCATAATCCCACTAGATCACTAGGCCTATACAAGCATGGATGCCTCCGGATCTCTCCACCTAAACCATGAGGAATTTGTCTGTCTCAACCTCTCGGATTTACCATGTATCTCGCCATTACCGTTCAAGGTATTTCTAGGCATACGATATCACCACCATCTGGGCTTTACTATGTATCTCGCCATTACCGGTCAAGAGATTCCTAGGCCCAATCAAGGGTATTCACATATGGGCTTTACAGTGTATCCCGCCATTCAACATTCAAGGAATCTTAGGCCCAATCGAGGTGTTCATAACCATGATTTACTGTGTTTCAAATCCTGAGATTCCTAGGCCTTGTGAATCCTGAGACCACTCCACTCATCTTTGAAACCATCCAGCAATCTAGCTAAACCAAAACAAGAGAACCCCATCACACCATGACTATCCAGAAATGGAAAGGAAAGGTTGAAGAACATTGTCACACCAAGAAAAACCCATGCCAATGATAGCAAGAGAACTAAAAACACACATGCATTTACCATGCATGCCAAAAATAGCAAGGAAATCATACATGCAACTCGATATATGCAAGTACTCTCATTGTAGCTGCTTGAACTTTTCTTCCTCTTATTTCCTTCTCCCTCCTTTGCCTTCTTTCCTCCAATGCTAGAGTGCTCCAACAATTCTCTAAGTGTCCAAGAGTATGGGAGAGAGAGAGAGAGAGAGCTCCAAAATTGAACTAACAAAAAGCTTCAAACTGATCCTCATAAGCCTTTTTATTAATGAGGCCTCTATTTTCTTCATTTTCCATTATTTTCCTTCATTTTCCTCCTCACATGAAACCTATGACCTTTCACCTTCCTATTCTCCTAATTTCTATTATTTTCATAAATAAAATGCCAATAAATGTTTCATGCCTTTCCAAATCCTTTGTGATTTCCTTTGCCAATTTCCTTAGTCGCAATCAACCAGATGAACACCCACACTAGGATGTTTTTCCCAACATTCAACTTGGAATATGTGTCCCATGACCTTGATTATTATTTTGCCTTTAATAACTTTATTACATGGAATTTTGACCAGGGTTGTTACAAAACCCTCCCCCTTGGGGGAACACCATCCTTGGTGTTTAATGACACCTACAACCAACAAGACTATTGTAAGAAAAACATACTACCCATGTAGCTTTATAACTTAGCTCGATTAAGTATTTACAATGATCATCCTGTTGAGAATCAAACCAACATGAGAAACATAACAACATGACAATCATAACGACATGACACCCATACAACTTATTGGAGCTTTATAGCACAGCTCATGGCAGTATTTACATCCATATACATATATACATATACCAAAACATATTCCAAAAACATTCACTCAACCAGCAAATAAAGAAGGATACATATCCCGCATATGATATGTCATCTCTCGTGTAACTTCATAGGGACCAAAGTGCTTCCACTGCACTTTAACCCACTCGATTGCTAGGTTCCGAAGCATGAGCATATTTCTCTAAAAAATACACTAAGGTTCCAGCTGGAATTCTCCATCAGGCTCCACCTGCAATACAGACCAATCAATCACATGATCAACATCTTTAACATACTTCTTAAGCAAGGACGCATGGAAAACATCATGGAATTTCATTGTCGGAGACAATGAAAGTCGATAGGCTACAGGTCCAATCCGTTCAAGAATCTTGAAAGGTCCACAAAACCGAGGTGCCAACTTGGTACATGATCCAATCCTCAAGGAGCTATTCTTGGGCTTGATGTGCAAGTACACTTGTTCCCCAGCTTGAAACTCCTTAAACATCTTGTTCTGACCTGCATAAATTTTTTGCCTGTCTTGTGTTGCCTTTAGATTCTTCTTGATTACCTGCATTTCATGTTCCATCTCTACCAACATGTTTAGCCCTATCAATACCTTATTCATTGTATCACTCCAACTTATGAGAGTACTACAACTCTTCCCATACAGTGCCTCAAATGGGCTCATCTTCAGGGACTCTTGATATCCATTGTTGTAAGCAAACTCAACCAATGGAAGGTACTCCTCCCATCTCCTCTTCTGATGCATCACATACATCCTCAACATGTCATCCAATATCCTATTGATCCTCTCTGCCTTTCCATCTATCTGTGGATGATAAGATGTGTTGAAGGCCAACTCTGTCCCTAAACCTACAAATAGCTCCTTCCAAAACTTGGAAGTGAACTTAGCATTCCTGTCTAACACAATCTTCCTCAAAACACCATTCAACCTCACTACATCTCTGATGAAGACATGTGTTACATCATTAGTTGAATAAATAGACTTCACTGGAATGAAGTGCGCTACCTTCGTCAATCTTTCAACCACAACCACGACGGAATCATGTTGTCTAGTTGTCCTCAACAAACCTGTGATGAAATCCATGGAAATGACCTCGCATTTCCACTCTGGAATCGGAATTGGCTAAAGAAACCCTCCTGGATTCTTACACTCTGCTTTCACCTGTAGATAGTCTAAGCATCTAGCCACAAAATCTACCACTTCCTTCTTTAGATTCGTCCAATGATAAAACTTCTTCACCACTATCAATGTCTTCTGGTATCCTGGGTGACCTGAATACGGTTTTACATGAAACTCTTGCAAGATAGTCTTCTTGAGCTCACTATCATTCGACACATATATCATGTCCCTAAATCTAACCAAATCATATGTTTTAAGATGATAGTCCACATCCTAATCATATGTACCATGTTGTAACCTGTTCATAAGCTCCATGTACCTGTCATCTTGTTGTTCTGCCTGTAATATCTGATCTTGTAAGTTTGTCCCATAAGAACTCATAGTTGTTATGTGATTCATCTGCACTCCTCTGCTAAGATAATTTTCAACCATGTTATGCTTAACCTTGATGTACCTAATCTCAAATTCAAACTCGCTAATCATGGCTAGTGATCTAGCTTGCCTGGAATTCAGATTTGGTTGGTCAAACAAATACCTCAATCCACTGTGATCGCTCATCAATACAAATCTCCTGCCAAGAAGATATTGCCCACGGATCTTCAATGCATGGATGATTGCTACCAACTCAAGATCATGTGTCGGATAATTTAACTCGTACTCATTCAGCTTTCGTGACTCATATTACACTACCTGTCCTTCCTACATTAAGACTCCACCAATTCCTCTCTTGCAGACATCTTTACACACCACAAACTCCTTGTCTGGATATGAAATCTTTAGAACTGGAGCGTCTATCAACAACTACTTCAATTGCTCAAAACTTGCTACACATTCCTTGGTACATTCAAATTTTTTACCTTGCCTCTACAATGACGTAATATGATATGCAATCCAAGAGAATTTCCTGATGAACCTCCTATAATAACCTGCTAGTCCCATGAATGATCTTACCTCATCCACATTTCTATGAGCTGCCCACTCCATGATAGCCCTTATCTTTTCTAGATCCATTGTTATACCTTCCTTGGAAACAACATGTCCCAAGTAATGTACCTATGTTTGAAAGAAATTGCATTTGCTAAGCTTAGCATACAACTGATGCTCTCTCAGTAATCTCAATATTGTTGCTAAGTGCTCGGCATGCTCTTCCTCATTTTTATAATATATCAAGAAGTCATCATAGAACACAATAATAGACTTGTCTATATAAGGATGCAACACACTTCATTAAGCACATAAAAGTAGCTAGAGCATTAGTCAAACCAAATGGAACTACAACAAAATCATAATGTCCATACCTAGTCCTAAAAGAGGTCTTGTAAATATCCTCTTCTTTGATGCATACCTGATGGTATCCTGATCTCATATAAACCTTTGAGAACATTGTTGCTCCCTTCAATTTATCAAACAAGTCATCAATCCTCGACAACGGATACTTGTTCTTGATGGTCACCTTGTTCAACTTCCTATATTCAATGTACAACCTAAGAGTACAATCCTCTTTTTTTACAAAAAATATAGGTGCACCCCAAGGTGATACACTTGGCCTAATGTATCCCTTGTCAAGCATTTCCTTCAACTGCAACTTCAACTCTACTAACTCTGGTGTGCTCATATTGTATGGTGCCTTTGATGTTGGTGATTCCCCTGGTACCAACTCTATATAGAAGTCCATTTCTTTGTGAGGCGGAAACTCTGAAATCTCTACTGGAAACACATCCCGAAACTTATTCAAGATCGAGTACCTCCTCATAACTTTTGCATCCTCAACATCCTTACCTTTATCACTATAAATATGCACTGCAAATAACACACACCCTTTTCTGTGACTTTGCTTTACATGCATAGTTGTCACCATTCTGACTGGTGTAGCTTTCTTCTTACCTTGCAAGATTCTTTGTTCCCTATTATCATCCAAGCATTTAATTGTTTTTTCATAACAATCCAACTTAGTCCTATGAAGATACAACTAGTCCATACCCAACAACATATTGTATGATCCCAATGGAAGTACATTCAAATGTGTTGATGTAGTCATACCATTCAAATTGAATGCACAAGTTCTTACCCAATGATGCACTCTCTTATTTGTACCTTGAGCCAACTGCACTAACCAAGATTCTGCATGCACTTCTTTATTCAAACCACACTTATCCACCAGGTCAAGACTAACATAACTATAATTAGATCCAAGTTCAACCAAAATAGAAACAACTTGATCACAAAGCTTACTGTCCATCTCGATAATAGATGTGTGGATATCTGCCTGCCTATTATCCAACGCTGCATAGATCCGTGGAATGATCTTCCCAACATCCCCAATTATTTGTGCATCATGTGCACTATAAATATAATTCCTACCACCCTGATTCTATGGATAATCCCTCTTAAGATGCTCCTTTCCACATATCCAACACTACAACAGTCCTTTATCGTCACCTTTATTCTGCTTCCCTCAATGTTGTGACCCATTAAACTTCTTGTAAGGTGCAAAATTTTATTTCTCTCCTACATTTTGGGGTCTTGTTTGCTTCGGATGCCATTTACCTTTAACTTTGTCTTTCCCTTTCGAACCTTGCTAAGATTTTATCTTATGCTTTGATTTCTCATACCAGTGCTTCAATTTCTCAATGAATTCTTTAAGTGACCAAGGCTCATGATACTCAATCACATCTCTAAATGCTAATGGAAATCCACTGAAAAATCTCTAAACTTTGGCTTTTTCGTCCTTAAGATACGATACATACTTCAACAACTCCAAGAACTTGGTCATATACTCCTCATTTGTCATTTTTCCCATCCTTAGCTCATAGAACTCGTTGGCTTTGCTATCGTAGTACCTATCTGAAAAGTAGTTCTTCCACAAAAGTCTCTTGAATTTATGCCAACTCAACTCCTATGTCCTAATGTCTTTGACCTGCTTCACCTCTTCCCACCAAATGTTTGATTTCCCTTTGAGGTTGAAGATAGATATTTTGGCCTTCATATTCTCCATGTAATCATGCAACTCAAATAACTTCTTCATCCCAGTATCCATTCCTTTGCATCCTCCGACTTCTTCAAATCCTCGTCAAAGGCAGGTGGCTTTGCTTTCTTGAACTCATCTAGAAAATATCCCCTGCCACTCCTCCTGTAAGGATGATAACGATGATGATCATAGTGTCTGTTAGAAGCAGAACTAGAATCAAATTTGTGTCCATAACTTCTCCTATCCAAAGTCTCCAAGAGCATGCCATCTCTGATTTATCATCCCTATATGACCTATGCCCACCGTAATATCGACTGCCATATGCCCCATTAGTCATATCATCCTTCCCATGGATGATCCTAAGCAGACCCTGCCTCTACAAATCTAACAAACGCTGAAGGATTAATGCATTAACTTATGCTTTTCTCTCCCGTTCCTAAATGATTTTGCCATTATCTACTTTGTAACTTCTTATTTATGCCTTCAAACTTCTCAATGTGTCCATTAAGTTAGAAGAGTGCCCACCACCACGTTGCTCATCTGATCCATAGGGAGAGTCTCGTGAACTGTGGTCTACCATATTGTTAGTCATCTTTGATCTTCTTCCTACAAGTATACCATGTCAGGTTAAATCAAAACATAACATAGTCAACATAACTCAGTATAGTTCAAGGGAGGATATCTCGTCTGCAAGATTGATCATATTAGCACAATACATGTATAATCATAATCATATCAGCATATAATCATCATTTCAACCACTATTCAATTACCATACATGACCATACCAACCACATACCATGACCTCATGCATGACAACCATAACCATGTCAATGTATGCATAACAACATATAAGCACTGACATGCATAACTAATGCATGACACACAAAGTACCAAACGAAAAGGATCTCTTATTAATGAATACATAAGCCAACCAAGTCAGGGACTTCCATGAACCACTTAACCATAGATTGGGTTGAACCAAATATTTCTTTCAGCCAATCACCCTCGTGTCATATTCCAAGCATGAATGTGGGAATCACAACAAAACCAAGCAGGGCTTCCTTAGGCTTTACCATATATCCCACCAAGGGATTCCTAGGCCCAAAACTCTCATCAATACAACAAGGCTTTACCGCAATCCATTGAATCACTAGGCATATACAAGCATGGATGCCTCCGGATCTCTCCACCTAAACCGTGATGAATTTGTTTGTCTCAACCTCTCAACTTTACCATGTATCCCTCCATTACCGGTCAAGGGATTCCTAGGCCTACAAGGTCACCACCATCTGGTATTTACCATGTATCCCGTCATTACTGTTCAAGGGATTCCTAGGCCCAATCAAGGGTATTCACCTCTGGGCTTTACTGTGTATCTCGACATTCACCAATTGAGGATTCCTAGACCCAATCAATGTGTTCACAACTGGGATTTACCGTGTATCGCATCCCGAGATTCCTAGGCCTTGTGAATAATCCTAAGACCGCCCCACTTAGTTTCGAATCCATCTAGTAATATAAATCAACCAAAACAAGAGAACCCCATCACACCATGGCTAATATCCGAAAATGGCAAGGCAAGGTTGAAGAACACTGACACGTCTAGCAAAACTCATTCCAATGACAGCAAGAGAACCAAAAACACAAATGCTTGTACCATGCATGCCAAAACTAATAATGAAATCACACATGCAACTCGATACCTGCAAGTAATCTCATTGTAGTCGCTTGATCTTACTCTTCCTTGTTTGATCTTTGCTTCCCCTTGCTTCCTTGTCCTCCCTTTACCTTTTTTCCTCCCATGCTATAAATCTCTAAGTGTCCAAGAGTATGAGAGAGAGAGCTCCAAAATTGAACCAACAAAAAGCTACAAACTGATCCTCAAAAGCCTTTTTATTAATGAGGCCTCTATTTTCTTAATTTTCCATTATTTTCCTTCATTTTCCTCCTCACATGCAACCTATGACCTTCCACCTTCCCTTTCTACTAATTTCCATTATTTTCATAAATAAAATGTCAATAAATGTCTCATGTCTTTCCAAAGCCTTTGTCATTGCCTTTGCCAATTTACTTAGCCATAATAAACCAAATGAACACCCACACTAGGATGTTTTGTCCAACATTCAGCTTGGAATACGTGTCCCATGACCTTGGTTATTATTTTTCCTTTATTAACTTTATTACATGGAATTTTTACCACGCCTGTTACAACAATCCATATATCGTTGATGCCATAAACCATTATAATATAGAGGAAGACTATTGTAATGTTGAGAGGTCATAGAACATTGATGTGAGCTATAGAAAACTAATGCAAGCCACTGATAACATAAATGTGACTCATAGAGAAACTAACATGCCATAGAGAATCATCAAGCCACTATAAACATAGTGTGCCATTATACATATTGTGTGCCACAGAGTAATAATTGTATTTTGTTGCTACTAAGAGAGTTATACGAAGCTCAAACGATATATGAGCCAAGGGTGTGAGTTTCTTAGAGCGAATTGAATTCCATACAGAACCACAAAGAATTAGTGAGATCTAGCGATAAGGAGAGACATCACAGAGAATATGATCCATTGTTTATAGCATGAGAGCCAAAAAATGTTGTGCGGGTCATTGTAGAATAGTGCGGGCTATAAAAGAACAAAACCAAACCACCACAGAAGAATAACAAGCCATACCACAGTCATACCATAGAAACATAATATGTTAATGATGTGAACCTTATTGTACACCATATTGTAATTTTTTCGATTAAAAGTTGCAGACCTCAAATCTTAGTAGAAACATAGAGAGGTAATTCAGACAGTTTCATAATCTTAGAAGGAGATTTCAGACTTCATCAAAAGGGAACCACAAAAACTTGTATTGACCATTCACATTAACTCATATTATAAACTTCGCACCAATTCAGATTGCCATAGGGAGCTTGCATTATTTCCTCATAACCATTACAAAAGGAAAAAAGAATTGTAACATGAGTGATCTTCAAAATTGCCATCCATTAACCTTAGCTCTGATACCATGTTGAGAAATCAATATGCTTATATATTACGGTTGATTTCTCTGTCATGATAATTAATTGTGAATTTTTTGGCTTATTAATTAAATTTATATTCTCTTATTTTCATTAAGCAATTACTAAACTACAAAAATATGAATATCACGGAAAACAAGAGATGCAAAATATAGGCTAAAAGCCAGGAAAAAAAACCCACAAGCGAGAAAACCTAGAAAATCTCCTCTTCTTATAGAATCAGATCAAAGTGAGAAATCCAAGACCCAAGACCATGACAAAATTCCAACCCTTCAAGAAGCTAAGTCAAGCCCTCCAATTTGCAGAAAACTTGCATTTACTTCAGGTATATCACCTTAGGAAACTCACATTAATCATAGGTTTGTCACCTCAGAAAAACTTGCATTGATCACAAGATTGTCACCTTAGAAAAATCGCATATATATTTCATGTCTCTTATCACAGAAAACTCCACCATAGAAAATCTTGCATATCTAGCTCAGGAAGCTCACACTTATTTTCAAATATAAAAACTTAAGCACACGTAAATCTTCATAATAATATATTTTTACAATTTCACATATCCTTGCCACAGAGCACATGATGGAAAAACGACGAACTCACTTTTCCATTTTGATGGAGGATGTATGCCAATATATACTTGTTCTCATATGTGAAAAGACATGTCCTTTGAGTGAGCTGACTTGTCATCCAGGAGGGTTGACTTGGCTTCTTGAGGTGAATTACAATTTAATTTTTTTAGTTTTATTTTTCTTTACAAGAAGTCCAAATAGGACTTTGACTCTTTGACTCAATAAATCCTAGAAGCATGAATAACATGCATACCTAGTAATAATAATAATAATAATAAATAAATTACATAAAATACATGAAGATACAAGTAAAAAGATAATTATGAAGACCAAACCTAGTTTCACTTTTCAACATCACCAAGCTTTCTTGAGTTTTGCTAACTAGCCATCTCAATAGGAGATGGTTGTATTTGTAGGGTCGTGAAAGGATAAGAGGAGGCTAAGGGATGGATTTTGAGATACAACAAGGTAGGGATGCTAGTCATATCCACACTACTCAGAGGAGATTCCATCCACGAGGCTTTTAGAATTGATTATTCTCGTATTCTTTTTATTTTTACCTTTGTTAAAACAGTGTCGTACCCTATGAACTGGAAAAATGTGACAATGTCACAACTCAGTAAGTATACACAATGTGACAACCAAGTAGTGTCACAAATAATTATGGTCCCACCTGTGACACCCTTTAAAATGAGGGTTGTTTAACAGTATTTTCATAAGATTTTTATCATCTTGTTAGGGGATTGACCGCAATTATGCTTCAGATGGCGAAGGATAGGAGTACAACATCATTTGCAATGAGTGCAAAAAAATAATGTGTAACAAAGGGCTGCAAGCAAGAATACTAGAGGTGGAAAATATGATATCCCATAGTCATCAAAATCTACAACAACGAATCATACAAAGATTGAAGTCAGAAACTTATTAGAGGATATGAAAATGGATATATTACATTCATTGGCTATACAACTAGATACCATGTATATTAAAAGGAAGCAAGAAGGGGGCAAAAGAACCTTAGTTCTTTTCTACCCTGAGTGCAAAAGGAAACTCTCCAAGAATGGATACCCATTAAATATGATGTAAGTATAGGGATATGAAGAGAATCATCAAATGAAAAAATACCCTTTTGTTCCTAGATTAGAGTTTGTGTATTAAGGAATAGAAGACAACATAGAGTAGATATATTTCATCAATCGAAGGGGGGACAAACCACCAAGCCAATTTTGGCAAGGTATGCCTGATTTTTGTCCTTAAGATTTTATTATGCTTGTACTAATCAAATATGTACTCCATCTTCAAATCAGTACTCCCCAGCTAGTCAAATCGGAAAATGCATAGTTAGATGCCAAAACAACAACAACATCCCTAAAATCAAAATTTTACATTTCAACATCCACAACAGCCCCAAGGCTAGTAGCTTAATCCTCCACAACCTTCGAAACATCAAGGACAATGACAATAATTTTTGTTGTCTCCACCTCCTACTCAAAACACTACTTGACAAACCCCTAACAAATCATAAATGTCTGCCTAAATAGTAGCAAATCCAAATAACAATCAGCTCCAACTTATCTACAATAATGAGATAACAAACTTTCAATCCTACTCACTAAATTATTTGAGATTAAATGAGTTTAATCTTCCTTTAGGGATGGTGGTAACAATTCTTGTATCTCGTCTTATCAGTGAACCTATAGAAGATAGAGACCCTTAAGAGTTAGGAAATAAATAAATAAGTTGTCATCCCTCTCAACAGAACTTTCCACTCTATCTTAAGAGGATAAAACAAAGTAATACCTACACCTAATTAAAAAGTGAACTTCTAGGATAATTCAAGAATATATGTGTGAAAATCCATCTCCATTAAGCAATTAAGGAAGTCCCTATCCACAACAAATTAATTATGGAAACCTACATAAAGAGACCTAGGAGAAAGAAGAAATATCCCCTATAATCATTGTTAAATGGAATCTGTTTAACTTCATGTTACATAAAGTCTTCTCCCCTAAATACTATGATCTAGGAAGCCCTGTGGTGGATAACACCTTAATATACTCGATCTGGGACACCTTAATAGACTTAGGGGTAGTGATTAATGTGATGACAAAAAATACAGTGCTTAGGTTGAATTAAGAGAGTTGTTACTACACACCATTGGATTCTTGATTTTTGGGAAAACTACAAAAAGATGGACTGGTGAGCACACTTATCAATGTGAAGGACGTGCCAAAGGCATAAAAGAACGTGGTACAAGTTTTCTATAAATGAATAGGAGTCAGGTAATGTAATTAGTGAGTCTACTTTGGTAATGGATTGGCACAACCATCCTTATCCTATTTTGTAACTAAAATAACATTATCAACTTTAGAAAGTATAATTATATAAAGTCCCTTTGAGGTTAGGGTAGAAAGGTTGATCACAAATTTTCTTGACCTCTGCCTTGTTGTTGATATCTAATAACTAGTCTTTGATGCTAAAGTATTATTGCAAAAGCATGGCGTAAACCTAATAAAATCAAGAAAAGATGAAACATTTGCCCCCCCCCTTAAAATTCCAAATATTTTTTCTTTATGGTTGTCCTAATGGCTTTGTATCACATATATATTCACTCCTACGATCTTGTTTTATGTATATGTTTATGATCATGATCTAGGTATCCCTTTCCTTTGTTTATATTTGTATCGTGCAAGTATGAAATGTGTGAATATTAAAAAAGGAATGACTATTAGATTGTGAACATCCTATTATTTCTCACTATCTTTTTAAAGATTTGGTTGTGGAGTGAGATCTTCTTCCCTTTGAGAAGATTAAAATTATAACACATTTAGACTACATCAAGAGGTTATTTTGGTAACCTATGAGAACCCTAGTCTCAATTACATGCCAAAATACACACCAATTGTTATCCAATTTGCAAATAGATCCACTATTAACCCAAAAGGAGTATGAGAGAGTGTTATAGTATCAATTGACACATGGGAGTACCCAACAAACTTCATAATTCTATACACCAAAGAAAATCTCAATGGGTACCTAGTAATTGTAGGAAAACCATGGTTAGCCACTACTAGTGCACATATAGGCTATAGAATAAAGGATATGGCAATAAAAAAATGGCCAATCACAAAAAGAATTACTCTTTATTCCCATGATTTTTTTTCATTGATATAGAAACGCCTCTATGAGTAGGAGAATAAGAAGTTGAAGGCATATTCAAACCACCATACACCCAATCCTCACTATTGACATTGCTTTAGCACTTGAGGAGATAGATGAGGAAAAATTTATTAAAACTATATGTGAAATGCATACCATAGTTCTATCCAAATTCAAGAACAATGGTAACAAGGATGGGAAAGAGAAAGAAAATTCCACTAATATATATCAGAATTGCTAGAATGTTTGATTTACTATTGAAATAGAGCAATAATTATTCAAAAATGTAGAATTTTACCAAAATAGAACTCTAAAAATTAGTAGCAAACTAAATTTTCCAAGAGCAACAATTGTTAGAACTTTTTAGGAGATAATAATGTTGAATTTGCTTGGGATTACAATGATATGCAAGGAATTCAACTTGACATTTGTAAACATCATATATGGAGCAAGGCTTACACCTTTCCCATCAAACAACCTCAAAAAAGAATGAACCCTACTTTAAAATATATAGTAAAAATTGAATTACAGAAGCTTTTGAATGCAATTTCATCTATTGTATCTCAAATAAACATCGGTGTCTCCCTTAGTAACTTTTCCCAAGCTAGGAGACAAGTGGACAATATTTGTAGATTATGGAGAACTCAACAAAGCTACTAGAAAGGACCATTTCCCTCTACCCTTCATTGACCAAGTACTAGATGCTTTGTTCTGTTAAAAAAAGATGTTTTTTTCTTTCAAGATGGGTTTGCTAAAAAAAAATATTCCTTTCAAGATGGGTTTAGTGGGTACAATCGAACATAAATAATTCCATAGGACCAATACAAATCCGCATTTACCTATCCTTGGGGAACCTTTTTATATGTTTCTTCCATTTGGATTATGCAATGCCCATACTACTTTCAAAGTAGTTGTGCTGAGTATTTTATTGTATTTAGTACATGAAAATGTAGAAATCCACATGGATGACTTCATTTTCTATGGAAGCACATTCAAGAAGATTTTAACAAGTATAGAAAATTACCTAAAGTGTGGCCAAGAGATGGACCTATCATTGAGTAGTGAAAAGTGCTTCATACTCATGAATGAGGTATAGTACTAGGACATCCCATATCTCATAGAGATATTGAGGTAGACACAAAAAAAGTAAACATCATCCAACACCTACCAACATTTTAAAAACAAAAATATGTATGAAGTTTCCTAAGATATGCAAGCTAATTATGTTAGGTAAAATTGACTCGGGGAAAAGATTCAAAGTTGTTCCAGTGAAACAGTAGTGATTTTAGGCACGTGATTTAGCATACCCATGGTTTTCTGCCCATGGGATTGCATGTAATGGAGCTTTTAAAAGGCCAGGAAGACTTCATTGTAACAATGCAAAGGATGTGAGCAATGAAGGCTCACTTGGACGGCTTAGCCAGGGTTTTGGACAAGGCTAATGGAATTCCACTAGGTTGGGTTTTTCCCCAGAGTTGGGATTTTCCCATGGTTAAATATTTTGTTTATTGTGTTTCATGATTTTTTTTGGTTTTTGATTACTCTCAGTAAATATGTTTTGTCCCTCTGGTTAAATTTTCTGCATCTGGTATCAGAGCTAGATATTAGCTTCAGAGGGATTCCTATGTTTCCAAGGGTTTATTTGGCTTGGTGAAAAAATGATGAGTTGTATCCTGCCATTGCCATGCTGAACCAGAATGAGATATACAAATTTCATGCCACGAGAGAAAATGGGATCATGGGAGTAGAAGAGAGTAAGTTTGTTGTTGGATTGGTTATTCTTAGTGGGGATATTAGTGAACATATGGTTCAACAGGGGTTGTTGCTTCTACTCCAGGGAATTGAAGGGTGATTGGCTAGACCATATGTTGGCCAACAAGCTTATAATGAGGGAAGGATGAGAGTTTTGAGTTTTATTTATGTTTTGACTATGAAAAGCATGAGAAGTTTCGATTCTCAAATTGGCTTACCTTGTGCTCGAAGGTGGAGTTTTCAAGCAGGAAAGTTTACTATGCCAATAGAGAATATGGTCGTTGCCTCTATCCCTTACAACATCTTTGCCTCAGACAATGAGTTGAGTAGGGAAGGATAGTAGGAGGAAGTGATTCCAAAGGATAATGGTAGTCAATCAAGATTAGGAACTTGAATAAGTTAAGGAGGCCTCACTTAAGGCAAATTTACAAGCTTGTGAGTTGGCTGAGAGCATGCTTGAGTCAATTGATTCACAAGAAGCAACATTGGTGTTGTAAAGGCATGATGTTGGATCAAGGCCAGGTCTCCACAAAGTGCAGTCTGTGTTGATACAATGGTAGGGTTCAAAAGACCTAGGTTTAGGTCTAATGTAACACACCACCTCATATTTACCCGCTTTTACAAGCTCTCCAGGGTAAACATGAGCTAAGTATTACTATGACATGGCCTAACCTCCAAGTCCCACTTATGGAAGTGGGGCCTGCTAACTGGAACACATAATGCCACCCCTCAAGAATACCAGACCACTCAGGAGTCTAACAACCACCCCTAATGATCAATGCATGAGTTGGAACTTCTTTTCACAAGCTTTACACCTTAAACGCACCCTTGACACACTGTGCATGCGGTTGGAAGGCTCCAACAGCATGCATGAGCCTTCCTCCATGCGGTTATGACTGAATTTTTTCAATTATGTGCATGTGATTGTGAGATATTGCCACTTTGTCAGGGCTAGCGTATAGGGCACTGCCCAAAAATACCCAGAAGTTTCCAGAATCAAGTCTAAGATGATATCAAGTCTAAACAATCAATACTAAGGCTAGATCTTACTCAAAACATGCAAGTCACATAATAGACATTTTCTCAAACATGTAAACATAGTAGTTATAGTTCATGAATGTATATTTGATCATGATCTTCATAACTTCATCATAGAATCATCAAGAAGGATCAACCCCCTCTCAATCTAGCTGCAAAAACACTTGTTAGCCCATGCATTCATCAGATTTTCAATAACTTATCAAATCATGAATAAGATCTGTGGCAAGAACAGATTATATAACCATGCATATAACCAACATATAACTATAATAGAATCCATGAAAATTTAGCCATAAAATCAATATAATAATGAGTACATGTGCTCATCAATCACAATAAGAAAGTAGCTCATATTGACATATGAAAATTCCAACCAAGTTAGGGACTTCCACGTACCACCCGACCATAGATTGGGTTGAACCAAATCTCTCTTTCAACCAATCACCCCTGTGCCATATTCCAAGCATGAATATGGGATCATATGAGTTAAACCAAAATAGAGCTAACAAGGGCTTCTAGAGGCCAAGCCACCTCAACCCTCAACCACAGTGATTTCACCTAACTGGTCCAAAAAACACTCATGCCAAACTAAATCGGTCTCTTCCCAAGCTGTCCAGGCCTCCAGGAACTACTATCTCAACCCACAACCTCTAGGGAACCCAAGTTGTTATAGGGCTCCAAAGAACTACCATCTCAACCCACAACCTCTAGGGAACCCAAGTTGTTCCAGGGCTCCAGAGATTCTATCCCAACCCACAGCCACTAGGGAACTTGAGAGTCAATCAAAATCCAGACAGAGAACCCAGTACATCATGGTTATCCAGGAAATGTCTAGGCAAGGTTGAAACCACTATCAATCCAGGAAAATATCCATGCCAATGACAATAAATAACCAAAGAAACACATGCATATATCATGCTTCCAAATCTCAGCAAGGAAATCACAATTGCAACATGTTATCTACAATGTACCCCTGTTGTAGCTATCGATCTCACCTTCTTTTCGATGCCCACCAATTCCTTGCTTTTCCTTTGCTTGCTTCTCTCCAAGTCCAAGTGAATGCTAGAATGATCCAAGAATACTCTAAGTGTGCAAGAGTGCAAGAGAGCTAGAATGAACAAGTGTTGAGAAAAAATTGTCAAAAGTTGTGAACTATTTCTCTGATACATTTTTATCATTGATGTCTAGTATCTTCCTTTCCTTTTTTCCTTTTTTCTTTCATTTTCTCTCTAATTTCTCTTACATGCATATTTGTGTCTCTTCACCTTCCTTTTCTCCTATGTTCCTTTACTTCCTTAATTAAATGCCAATTATTGCCTCTTTTCCTTTACTAATTTCCATAGCCATTAATAAACCACAAGTGGTGCCCATTATAATGTTTTCCCACCATTCAACTTGGAATATGTGCCCCGTGACCTTGGTCTTATTTTATTTACATGGAAAATCAATCATAGGTTGTTACATCTAAATATAATTCATTTGTCATCCACCACTAGGAAGTTTATTGTTTTCTATGGGGGATAAGAAAGGGGAGCATAGTTCAAGCAGGAAAGAGCATCTCATTGCTCAAATCAAAGATATGGCATTCAAGTTATGGGGAGCATACAAACACTATAGTTCATTTGCAATGTCGAGCGTGTATCCCTAGAGCTAGAAGAAACATCAGAAGGATGCAATTTGGTCATTGCTTGAGAAGCTAGAGTTTGACTATTTCTTAGAATAACAGTAAATATAAAGGTCTGTTAAGAGTAGTACGAGCAAGTAAGGGATGTTGAAGTTGAAATCATCTAGTTGTGAGTAGCTATGGAGGTCAAGAAAGCATGGAGCCCATGGTAGTGTTGATGGTCAAATTGGTGGTCGAGGAGGTCATGATGGCATTATATTGTAATGATGGTGGCAGGAGAAAGATGGCAGATGCAAGGGTCGATGGTGCATTTAAACCCCCACATGTAATCTGTGCATCCCTAGAAAGTGAGAGAATGAAAAGAGTTATAATTGTTTATGACCAAGGATTTTGATAGGTCGAGGAGAGCATCGAGTTTTGACAATGTGAAGATGAGAGGATAAAAATGGATAGAATCAAAAGTTATATATATATATATCAAGACACACACACACACATTACAATGGAGTCAAAAAAAAAATTACATGTAAATGGACATACTATTGTAAGACATGGTAAGGCATGTGTACCCCTGGGTAATTATCGGTAGAGTCTTCGTCATACCTAGGTGATAGAGGGAATGTCAGGTTAACAAACACCTCAGGTATAAAATTTGGTAAGGGTTAGAGTTACCAGGATTGTCTCAATTGGATGGTGTGGCCAATTTGGTCAAGGGAAACCCCAAGTCAAGGTTTAAGGGAAGAATATTGGGTAAACATGACTCGAGAGAAAGATTCAAAGTTGATCAAGTCAATCAACAATGGTTTTGGGCACATTGTTTAGCATACCCACAGTTTTCTACACATATAATTGCATGTGATGGAGCCTTTAAAATGTTGGGAAGACTTCATTGTAACAATGTCAGGGATGTGAGTGGTGAAGGCTCACTTGGCCAGGGTTTTGGCTAAGGCTAATGGAATTCCGTTAGGCTGAGTTTTTCCCCAGAGTTGGGGTTTTCCCAGGGTAAATATTGTGTTTACTGTGTTTCATGTTTGTTGATGGTTATTTTTTTTGTTCTCTCGGTAAATATGTTTTGTCTCTCTAGTTAAGTTTCTGCAAATTCATCAAATATCTCAATAAGTTGGCATCTCCTTTGTTTATTATATTATATGAGAATGCACATTTTTGTTGGTTATTTAAATATCAAAGAGAATTTGACAATATAAAAGAAAAAATAATGACAACTCCTATTTTACAAGGTCTCGAGTGGGACATTACATTCCACATTTATACCAATTTTTTTTAATAGAGCATTAAGTATGTTCCTTGGATAACAAAAATCCAAAGAGCCATTTCGATTTACTACATTAGCAAAAAATTGTCAAAGATGGAGCTTAATTACACAACCACTAAAAAAGAATTTCTTAATGTTGTTTACGAAATCAGTGAATTTAGACAGTAGATCATTAGATACCATTTATTTGTATAGAGTAAGCATTCAACCTCAATTATTTAATGAATAAAATATATATGAAATAAAGGGCCATTCGATGGTTGTTATTATTACAAGAGTTTGATTTAATTATATTGGACAAACAAATTCTTTTATAGTAGATCAAAAAGTTGTTGATGACTTATTTCTATATGAACTCCTATTTCCAATTTTAGTGCAAACCCCATGGTTTCTTGACAAAGAAAACTATTTAGCCACATGAAATTTTCCTCAACAACTTTCTTATAATGAATGTGCAATATTGTCAAAAAGAGTTCTAACTATACAAGAATAGAGGGATACATGTGCAAACTTGGACAAAGTCCTAATACTTCATCACTAGATTGGGGAAGTTGAATCACGTGACATACTATATGATTTCCATAACAAACCATGTGGGTCCACTTTGATGCAAGGACAACAACATGCAAATTTCTACAAGTAGGGTACTACTAGCGAACACTTCACAATGACACAAAATAATATGTATCACATTATAATGGATGATAAAGGGCGAGGAAGCCTACAAAAGGGAATGAGATGCCACTCCAACTCACAAGCCTAAATGGAGCCCTTTGAAAAGTGGAGCTTAGAATTTTTGGGACCCATTAAACCACCATCCAACCAAAAAGCACATATACTAGATTACACAAACTCCTTGACAAAATGGTCAAAAGTGAAGCCAATGAAAAATGACAAAGAAGAAAATATGGTAGAATATCTTGATGAAAATATCATTACAAGATTGGGAGTACAAGAGATTGTAACGAATCAAGGGCCTGTAGAAATTCCTACTGTAGATCACCTGATAATGCAATATACTAAAGCAAAATACAAGATATACCTCTACAACAAACTTTGCGGAAGCTTAATCGAATATGAGCAAGATCAAACAGAACACATATAACTGAGAATGAGAAATCAATCACACATGAAACACAGAAGAATAACTCGGGGAAAGCCTCAGCCTAAAACCCCAATCTCTGTATTATCATACAAGTGGAAATATGTTCAGATTACAAAAAGAATCAGCTCACAAGCTATCCTGCTCTCTCTGCAATCCAATTGTTGCTCATAGATAGTCAAAGGCTTCTCACAAACCTTATCCTCTGCCCTCCAAGCCTCCTATTTCCTTGCACATTTTCTCCTGGGTCCTCCAGCTACAACCTATGTGATTCTCACCTCACACACAACACTGACCTCTGAAATAACTGTGCAATCCTAAAGGAGAAATTTCCTTCTGCATGGATGAGTTTCCTATATAGGAAAAATCCTCC
Organism: Pinus tabuliformis; assembly: GCA_031772625.1. Lineage (NCBI taxonomy): Eukaryota > Viridiplantae > Streptophyta > Pinopsida > Pinales > Pinaceae > Pinus > Pinus tabuliformis. The sequence continues at coordinate 307,689,215 of CM062807.1, forward strand.
AACTGATAGCACATTGTCCCTTCCTCTGATCTCAACTGGGTCTCTGACTGAACTGACATGCATGAGTTATTTATGAGAGAATATTCAGTTATCTAGAGAGCAGCAGTTACATGCATGAAAGCATTAACTAACTGAACTCACAATTAGTTCAACAAACTATTTGAACTAATCTAACTGGACTTAACTCAGTTAACTAAGCTAACTAATTACAACTCAAATTACAACTCATCCTTATCTCTTTAACTGATGGATAAATTCCTCAATCAATGGAGAAACTGTTGCATGTCCCCACATAGACTTCATGTTTGATTTTTTACAACTAATTAACTCATGGTGAATTAATTAATTAATTTACAAACAACTGCTAAGATCAAATTCGAATTTTACTTCTCAATTTTAGTTCAGGGACTAACTAAAATTGGAATCTAACCCGAAATGCTATTTTTAACACTTCCAATTTTAATTCCTTGTTGCTATGTCCAACACTGGTACCCGAACTGCTATTTATAGCAGTGCTATTTTTAGCACTTCTATTTTTAGCATTTCTTGTTTCCATTTTCAACAGGGCCTTAGTTTGCTTGCAATCTCATTAAGAATCTCATGGACTTATTCAAGATTCATCATAAAAATTATCTACCTAGAATCCTTAAGTAAATGGGTAAATGGAAGTAACAAACAAAGAGTTGGAGAATATCCTAACAAAAACAATAAAGCAACATAGGAAAGATTGGGCAAACAAAATAACAAAAGTTTTATGGGCATACAACACCACTTGGAAGGCAACTATAGGGTTTACACTCTATGAGTTGTCTTATGGAAAGAAGGTAGTGATCCTAATTGAGTTTGAAATCCAGACATTAAGAAAAACTCTAGATCTCGGGTTATATCTTTGTAAAGCACAACAAAAGAGGTTGAATAAGCTAAACCCAAAGGATGAGTATAGATATCAAGCTTTATTCCACACTAATATAATCAAATAAAAAATATCAAGATGGCATGACAAGTAGATCAAATAATGTCATTCAAAGCAAGATATTGGGCCCTACTCTGTGATTCAAGATTCAAAGACTTCAAACAAAAATTGAGATCAATATGGCTAGGGGCTTATCAAATAGATACATGCTATGGAAATTCCTCATTAAAATTAGAACCATAGATGAAGAACATGTACCTCTTTTATTCAATGGACATAGACTTAAGCTCTACAAAAGGCCACTACCAAAATATGAGTTTACTATTAAGCTTCAAGTTTAACAACTAGATCTTATATAAAATTGTGGTGTTTTCAACTTGTATTGACCATCTCTAAAAAAAAGTTTAAAATAAAAAATAAATTCCTATGATGAAAACCTTCTTCAAGACATCTAAGATAGATTTTTGTTTGAATACCTCCTTCGAGGAAAGTCTAGATATATGGAAATAAAATTAAACAAAACAAAATTCCTCATGTTGAAAACCACCCCAAAGGCACTTTGACATACGTCATTGGTGAAAACCAGCAATGATACTTGTTCTTTAAATAAAAACAAAAAACCAAAAAAAAAAAAAAAAAATAGAGAAGTTTTTATACAAGGTATCTCTCATTGTTATTCCATACATGTGTTAGAGATCAAAAGCACATCTCCGAACTCAAAAGGAAATATTTTTCAAAAGCTCAATAAATGTAAAGGAATTTCTTCATCATCCACATTGAACACTATATTGAAGAGCTTCTTCTCAAACGTAGATGATATGACTAATCCTAGAACTCTATATTTGTGTTAATATATAACATGTTACTTTACAAAGTGTGTAACTATCACTGCTATGCAAACAAATCAAAAGTGACTTCTTAAGAAGATTTAAAGTCACATTGCAACCACATATATCTCAAGTGTTTGCAAGTTGAGAACATGTAACCAATTAGGCAAACATGCTTTCAAATCTTCATCATAGTTTGTGCAAATGTTAAGATTACTTTCAAGTTTATAGGTTCAAATGGAAATAAACAACCTCACATTGTAATTGATAAACTTTTTAAATGTTCAACACATTAAGTTACATTTTATATTGCATGAACAATCAAATAGCTCATGGTTACCAAAAATCTATCAAGAAGTAAAAGATATCAAATTACAAGGCTTATAAAAGAAAAAAGGGTATATTGCCAACACTAATGATAATACATAAGGACCTCCCAGTCATAGAGTTACCATCAAAGGATGCATAGTTTCATGAAAAGAAATCAAGATGAGATTTATTTTTTTCAATCATTGTTCATCATTCTTCAACTCTTTTTTCTTTAAAGATGTGAGTATTATCATTATTCTAATTTTATATTTAAATTTCTAATGCAAAAAATATGTTATAGATCTAGATAGAAAATAATGAAAACAATGGAAGTTTCACCATGTAGCAAAAACAAAATTGCTAGAACCACTAGATCAAATCCATGAAGGTAACAATCCAAGACCAAAACTAATTTTGAAGAAATATTAGTGCAATAAAGGATCAAACTATAAAAGTAATAAATTATGTAGATGTTAAATCAAATGGATTGAGAAATCAAGCTACAAATTTTTCAATTTCACCATTTAAAATCTTCAAAATGTGTACAAATGTCTTAAGGTATATGTCAATACTTTCCTATTAATATTACCTTTTTTGCATGTAACAAAGCACCCCACCCTCTAGCTCGTAGGCAAAGATAAGTGATGAAAACTTGACTAAACTGAGAGGAGGGGGTGGTGAATCAGTTTAGTATATTCATGGACATTAAAATTCTTTTCATTATCTCATAAACTGAAATATTACATGAGCATCTTAACAAATAATGACCAGCATATTGAATATGTGCACAAAAAGTAATAAGCAAACCAAAACATCACATCAACACATAATGACACCAGATATATGTGGAAACCCATAAAGGGATAAAACCATGATTTTATTATTGTTGTGATGCAAAGGAAAGCTCATACTCCTTATTACATCTAATTTTATGTAGGCCTCAACCTACAGGAGGCTGCTACCTCAATTTTTCGCAAGCTGCAACATGCAAGGAAGATCCAACTCCCATATGTTTTTGTAGGCTACAACCCACAGGAGGCTCCTACCTCAACTAGATCCAACTGGATATTTATCAAGCCACAACTTGAAAGGAGACTACAACCCCTTGATGCAAACAAGAAACAACAATGTGTTGGTTTACCTGGTCATAAATTCTGCATATCTCCATCTTCATTTCTGCTTGTTCTTCCCTTCAAATTTGCTTCACATAAGCTTCAAATGTGTCAGGTAACTAATGCATAATACCTCAATCATCTCTCCCACATTCTCCCACTCTCTAACCTCATTTTTCTTCCAAAAACAACATCTTTTATAAAGATAATTTGTTGGTTGTTTGTATTCCACATAAGAATATGAAGTGAATAGGCTTGACTCTTTTCCTTCCACTCATTCATTTCCAAAATCTTCATATTTTGAATATTATAAAATAAATAAGTGCTCCACCACATATTATTTCACCCATCTATAATGATTAGGTGCATCAATATCAACATAGTGCCAAAAAACAACATTACACCCCCACAACACATGTAAGAATTCTCCAATGTAAACAATATGCACACAACATATGAAAATAATGCAAGCATATGTATGAAACATTCACTCTCCAAAGCCATCTATATGCTAAAATTCATCTTTTCTTCATGCCATTGCCTCAACCTCCTTGAGTCTTGTCTTTTGAGCTTAGTCTCGGAGTATCCACAGTGAAAACCATATTTGTCAACGTTTCAAATCCCAATAGGGATCCATCATTAGGACCAATCTGAATGATGATAGAAGAGCTTCGTGATAGGATAAATAGTTAAAGAATTATTTTGATTGGAGGTCGGCTAATAATTTTCATTTTAATTTATATTTCCAATCTTTATTTTTATTTTTATTTTTACTTCTACTATTAACAGTAATAAAAGTTTTTATCATAATCTTTAAATAAATTGTTTATTATTATTATTTTTATGGATTTTTATTAGTTGAATATTGTAATAGCTCATTAATTAAATGGATTTAAAAAATAATAATTATTATTATTATTATTAATATATTTAATTTATTATTTTATTTAAATTTGTATAATAGATTTTTGTTAGGTGATGAGATTAGTACATTAAATCTACTCCAAAAACTAATTTTTATTCTAAATAAATAATAAATAATAATTATTATTATTCTTATTATTAGTCCCTGCCGGGGACTATATGCGATCGATCGATCGCTGACCGTTGGTTGACCGACGTGATTTTTCATTATATGAACAATATAACCTTAGTCGAACCAAAGTTTTGGGGGTGGAAAGGTTTTGGAGTCTTATTGCGGGCTTCGCATCGTTCGAGGTGAAGGGCACGTGGTCCCGTGACTCCCAAGCGGACGGCATGTACTGTGGTGGTATTATCGGCGGACAACTGTCCCTCCTCGAGATGCTGGAAAGTTACTCGACTTGGGTTTTACCCTGTTCGCGCCCTTTGGGTTATTATTGTTACTTGGTTGTTTAGCTCTGCAGTCTTTGCGATTTTTCCTTTGTATTTGTTGTATTGTCTACGGTGAAAACACAATGCGGTTCCTGCCTGCTCTGTTAACTGTATAGAAAACGTTTGGTTGCGGTTCTGTTGTTCCAGGTCCGGCTTGTATGGCTCGACTGTCTGGTGTCGCTTTGGTAAGTTCGGCTACTGTATTGTTTAGATGTTTGTTCCTCTGTCGTTTGGCATTTTCCAATGGCGTTGATGTTTGTCATAGTATTGTCTGAGCATTATAAGTTAATGGCATTCTGGTTAAATACTGAGGGTTTCTCTTACCTGCATGGGTTTTATGGAAATTTCCGTAAATGTCGGTTTCGACCACCATGTGGCTTGGGTTTTACCCTGTTCGTGCCCTTTGGGTTATTATTGTTACTTGGTTGTCTAGCTCTGCAGTCTCTGCGATTTTTCCTTTGTATTTGTTGTATTGTCTGCGGTGAAAACACAATGCGGTTCCTGCCTGCTCGGTTAACTGTATAGCAAATGTTTGGTTGCAGTTTTGTTGTTCCAGGTCCGGCTTGTATGGCTCGACTGTCTGGTGTCGCTTTGGTAAGTTCGGCTACTGTATTGTTTAGATGTTTGTTCCTCTGTCGTTTGGCGTTTTCCAGTGGCGTTGATGTTTGTCACAGTATTTTTTGAGCATTATAAGTTAATGGCATTCTGGTTAAATACTGAGGGTTTCTCTTACCTGCATGGGTTTTATGGAAATTTTCGTAAATGTCGGTTTCGACCAACATGTGACTTCCTTATCATTTGGGCCGAGACGACCTGGGTGAAGCTATGATTCTTGGTACAGATTGAGCGGCACGTGGTCCCTCGACTCCCAAGCGGACGGCATGTACTGTGGTGGTCTTATCGGCGGACAACTGTCCCTCCTCGAGATCCTGGAAAGTTAGTCGGCTCGGGTTTTACCCTGTTCGCGCCCTTTGGGTTATTATTGTTACTTGGTTGTTTAGCTCTGCAGTCTCTGTGATTTTTCCTTTGTATTTGTTGTATTGTCTGCGGTGAAAACAGAATGCGGTTCCTGCCTGCTCGGTTAACTGTATAGCAAACGTTTGGTTGCGGTTCTGTTGTTCCAGGTCCGGCTTGTATGCCTCGACTGTCTGGTGTCGCTTTGGTAAGTTTGGCTACTATATTGTTTAGATGTTTGTTCCTCTGTCGTTTGGCGTTTTCCAGTGGCGTTGATGTTTGTCACAGTATTGTCTGTTCGTTTCCCTCAAGAGTCCATGGTTATTTGAGCATTATAAGTTAATGGAATTCTGGTTAAATACTGAGGGTTTCTCTTACCTGCATGGGTTTTATGGAAATTTCCGTAAATGTCGGTTTCGACCACCATGTGACTTCCTTATCATTTGGGCCGAGACGACTTGGGTGAAGCTGTGATTCTTGGTACAGATTGAGCGGCAGTCTTTTGTTGTTTGAAGTGTTTTTGCACATGAAGATCTAAATAAATTGGGGTTTTTGAACTGTTTGAACTGTTTGTGCCACATATTGGGTTTTTAATGGAATGTATTGTGGTTTGGAGAAAGAAATAAAGACCTGCAAGTATTTATGTATGTATGTGCCGCATATTGGCTTTTTTATTATTAATGGAATGTATTGTTATTAATGGAATGTGTTATGGTTTGGGGAAAGGAGCATTGTTTGCCTGGTACTCCTCTGTTAAATTCAAGGGTCTGGTTTCACGAGTTGTCAGGCTTGAGCGGACTGCTTCGGCTTCGTTGCAGGTACGGCGTTATTCTACTAATTGCTTTTTGTCAATTTTTCTATTAATTGCTTTTTGTCAATTTGTTAGGCTTTTAATTTTTGCATTGTGTAGGTTTATGGTCCAGTTACTCTAGGTTTATAGTCGAGTTACTCCGTGATCCCTGCCGGGGACTATATGCGATCGATCGATCGCTGACCGTTGGTTGACTGACGTGATTTTTCATTATATTAACAATATAACCTAAGTCGAACCAAAGTTTTGGGGGTGGAAAGGTTTTGGGGTCTTATTGCGGGCTTCGCATCGTTCGAGGTGAAGGGCACGTGGTCCCGCGACTCCCAAGCGGATGTGTAACGCTCCTATGAATCAGACAGTATACAATTGATTTGGTAATAAATTCAGATTGATTTACAATCAACTTGGGTTACGGCATGTACTGTGGTGGTCTTATCGGCGGACAACTGTCCCTCCTCGAGATCCTGGAAAGTTACTCGGCTTGGGTTTTACCTTGTTCGCGCGCTTTGGGTTATTATTGTTACTTGTTTGTTTAGCTCTGCAGTCTCTGCGATTTTTCCTTTGTATTTGTTGTATTGTCTGCGGTGAAAACACAATGCGGTTTCTGCCTGCTCGGTTAACTGTATAGCAAACGTTTGGTTGCGGTTCTGTTGTTCCAGGTCCGGCTTGTATGCCTCGACTGTCTGGTGTCGCTTTGGTAAGTTCGGCTACTGTATTGTTTAGATGTTTGTTCCTCTGTCGTTTGGCGTTTTCCAGTGGCGTTGATGTTTGTCACAGTATTGTCTGTTCGTTTCCCTCAAGAGTCCATGGTTATTTGAGCATTATAAGTTAATGGCATTCTGGTTAAATACTGAGGGTTTCTATTACCTGCATGGGTTTTATGGAAATTTTCGTAAATGTCAGTTTCGACCACCATGTGACTTCCTTGTCATTTGGGCCGAGACGACCTGGGTGAAGCTATGATTCTTGGTACAGATTGAGCGGCAGTCTTTTGTAGTTTGAAGTGTTTTTGCACATGAAGATCTAAATAAATTGGGGTTTTTGAACTGTTTGAACTGTTTGTGGCGCATATTGGGTTTTTAATGGAATGTATTGTGGTTTGGAGAAAGAAATAAAGACCTGCAAGTATTTATGTATGTGCCGCATATTACCTTTTTATTAATGGAATGTATTATGGTTTGGAGAAAGGAATAAAGACCTGCAAGTATTTTTCCAGGGGCTTGTGAAGACTTCGTTAACCAATTTCGTCATTTGCACATTTTCTCATGGTACTCGTATAGGCTGTGTTGTGCATGAATATGGTCTAGACGAGAAGGAATTCGAACCCTCGACTTCGTTGCAGGTACGACATTATTCTACTAATTGCTTTTTGTCAATTTTTCTATTAATTGCTTTTTGTCAATTTGTTAGGCTTTTAATTTTTGCATTGTGTAGGTTTATGGTCCAGTTACTCTAGTTTATAGTCGAGTTACTTCGTGATTGTTTTAAAAAATATAGATATTTAAGCTGTATTGGCTCATTTATATTTTTTCTCTCATTCAATTATATTGGAATTCAAATCTGGAATCGTTGTTGTTTATTCTGTGTTTACATTAATATTAATATTAATATTATTAATTATTATAATCATAACAATAATATTATTTGAGATGATCCCAACAAGTAGAAGTTTGGTAATGCATCCAACTAGCTCCGTATAATGATGTATCAAGACATTTTGTCTATTTAAACCTTAGATTAAAATCTCATGTTAGCTAGTTATAACCAGATTGGTTCTGATATGATGTTCAACTACCTTATTCTCCTCAGAGAGAAAAAATAATTTTATTAGGAAAACAAAATTACATTTACTATATATGTTTTTGCATTTCACAGATATCCTTAAGCATAGGAAGTGATAAAAGTATTGTTGAGAACATATCTTGCTTCATAAACAGTTTTCAAAAATGTCAATATGACAGCCCTATCATAGTCATTCTAACATATATCAGAGCTTTGAAGCCAGTTTTGTCTCATAAGAAATTAGCTCCTAGATATGTCCATAAACAGTCCCATAAAAAAATATACATATAGAGATATCCTTAAGCATAGGAAGTGATAAAAGTATGGCTGAGAAGATATCTTGCTTCATAAACAGTTTTCAAAAATGTCAATATGACAGCCCTATCATGGTCATTCTAACATATATCGCAGGTTTGAAACCAATTTTGTCTCATAAAAAATTAGCTCCTAGATATGTTCATAAACAGTGCCATAAAAAAATATACATATGGATATTCACATTTAAACAGTCCCATGATTATATGAAAAGTGTGTCAAGACATTCCATGAGCTGCCCTTCCACTTTCTCTTGAATGATCCAAGCTCGTGCTACCAAGTGTAATCTAGCTTTTGACAGTCCATCAGTTTCCATGTTTCTGTCTTTGTAGACATGTTGAAAGATAATGTGTTAAATACTCTATTCAAGCAAGTTGAATCTCCTGAAATATAGGCTGAAATTTATAATTATCCAATGAATTTGTTCCATTCATCCAATTCACCACAATTTGTGAATCATCAAAGATCTGTAATTTTTGCGCATCTTTTTTCACGTGCCACAATTGGAAACAGTCTTGGGACAATTTGCTCAGGCAGATTGTTGCTGTGTTTGCCAAAGCTGTCCTTTGAACATATTACATGTTCATCATTTATATGAATCATACCTCCAGCATCACATAATGATGGATCTTCTTGACAAGCCTTATGGAAGTACGCTTATGCACTACTCGTATCTGGTTCTCAATGCCTTGTTTGGGTTCCTTGATCCTTGAATTCTGTTTAGATCCATATAGTATAACCATACTCTGATACCGAATAGCAGGAAACTTTTTACCTTGAAATATATTGGAGTTGCAACCTAGCACAAATTGGAGACAATACTTTTTATATTTTGACAGTTGAATTGGTGCACCACTTATGTAAAACTCATAAATAGCCTCACAGTTATTTTATTTCACAAATGCAATTGACAATGATGTTAACTTTCAGAAATATTCTTAAAGTTATGCTGCATTTGTTCATTTTGTCTTTCCATTGCTTCCTTTTGTTAACTTCATTTTGTCTTTCCATTGCTTCCTTTTGTTAACTTGCACAAATATTCTTAAAATTATGCTCCATTTTTTCATTATGTCTTTGCATTGTTTCCATTTCCAATTTCTTTGTTATTTATAAATATGGCTTCTTGCTAGAAATTTGATATTTGTTTAGCAACATAATGCAATAGCCTATTTTTTTAATATACATACATTTTGTTCAAAACAATCATGTTCAGTTTTTGCTAACTTCATCAATATTTTTTGCAAAGCTGTACAAGACAATTGCAAAAGGCAACTCTGGTAAGCAATTGCAAATGATGGAAGAAATAATAGATGTTGACAATTACAAATTCAGATTGCAATGCATTTTGCCTGAGAACATTGATATTGTATTAAAAAGAAATGGTCTTTTTAGACTAAATGCATTTTCATATACTGTAGGAGATTGTCTATTTGACTCATTCGAAATGCTTCTACATTTTCGTTATACTTCAAATGAATTGCGAAATGGGTTAATAGACCACTTTCTTTTTTGCTTAAAGAACAATGACGTTGAAGCAATACAATCATATCAGTATGAACTAGCACCTGACTTCCTATACGAGTTACATGGTGTTAATGATATTGGTACATATCTTCATAAAATGCGTTATTCTGCATCTACAAATATAAAGGAGTCTGACCGAGGTTTATGGGGTGATACCTTTTGCATACGTTGGTTAGCTAAATGGCTAGATATATCAATTGCAGTTTGATCATTGACAAGAAAAACGAGATATTTGCTCTTTAATCAACATGAAAATGCAATTCCATATTGCATTCTCTTTCATGATGCAAATCCTGTTAGTGGTCATTATGAACCATTGGTTTACCAAAAGTTTCCAATTTGCATTTGCAACCAGTCTAATATCTACCTGTCACCTATTTGCAAAGATATTGAAAGCCATTGGATGCACATTGCAAATAATATGCTTTTAAATGGACTAACAATTGCAAAGCAAGTGACATATAATTGTGGTGACAGTCTCTTTAATGCAATTTGCTATTTAGTAGAAACAGAATTCAATGCAGAGTGTTTGCGACTTTACATTGTGCAATCTTTTTGCAATGCACTTATGCATAAGAATCAAGAGGCATTGCATTGTTTAGAGAAATACCTAGTAGTTGATGCGATACACTATACAATGAATAGAAACTGGCAACAATATCTGATAAATATGGCAATGCCATATGAAAAAGGACAAGTGGAAGGCGGACCATTTTGTCTACAATGGATATCTGTGATATTCAAAGTCAATATCCAAGTATGGTCCTCTGTTGCTAATAACTTTGTCAATTACAGTTCTGCTTATTCGAGATGCAATGATATTGTTAACATCTTGTCATTCATGACAAATACATCACATATTCACTACCACGCAATGATACAAGAATAAGTTCACAATTCTCAACAACTGCACATGGAAGCAAATGACGTTTGTAATCAATTGCGTCATAAGCATATAGTAGAAAAAGAGCAATGTATATCTCAAGTACATTTTAGCAATAATATTGCATTTGAGATAGCATGTCATTTAGATCAAATGCAACCAACTAAGGATTGTAGGCTGAATTATCACAAGCTAAAGCAATTCATACGTACAAAACGCAAATGCAATGACAAATGCAAAAAACCATTTTCTAATAAGAAGTCAAGAATTACAAGCAAGAAAAATGCAATACAAATTTATATGGAAAAAGTCGAAGACACGCCTAGGAATACATGTGCAGTTTGCAACAAATTGCATTTTGCAAAAAATATTAGATTCTTCACTATAGATTTGCAAGAAAAGCATATGAATTTGACGTTGAACAATAGGACCTTTAGCAATGAAAACATATGTGTTTCTTGCAAGAAAACGCTCGAGAATGGAAAGCTACCACAATTTGCAACACCTGAAAAAATAAGACGTAACATTTCATTGCCAACTGTAAATATACTTTCAGACCTAGAAGAAAGACTTGTGTCATTAAGAATTGCATTTGCACAAATCAGACAATGGGGACATAGACGATCACAAATTGGCTTAACAGGATCAATTATCAATGTACCAGTTCATATGGACATTGTGCAAAAAGCATTGCCACAATATCTAAATGATACAATGACAATTGCAGTTGCATTGAAAAGACGATTGCAATACAAAAATGCATACCAAACAGGTAAAGTACGTCCAATTATTGTCATGAAAGCATTGAACGAACTATGTTCTAGAAGTCTTTATAAAGCTAGCAACATTTGTATAAATGAGAATTGGGCCCATGTTTTACAAGAGAATAATGAATACATTGTACAAAATTCAAACAGTGACAATGAAAGTGATACAGATAGTGATGCAAATAATGAAACACCTACTGAAACATTGGTGCATGGATTAATAGAATCACAACGCATCTACGATTTGCAAGACAAGATTATTGAATTGGCACCTGCTGAAGGACAACGACCATTAGGCATTTTCAAGGACAAATATGCAGAAGAAATGAACTTTCCAACATTATTTTATGGCAATGCACATGATCATGACATCACAGATAGGTTTAGTTACCAAAAAATTGTACAATGGGAATTGTTACAAGCAAGTGGTGACTTCCAATATCATACAACAAATTTGTTTTTCAAGACAATGCGAATAATAATTGATAAAGTGCTTTCTTGCATATGGGTACGAATAAGAAAAGGACAACTAAAAGGCAGGAAAATATTAGCAAAAGATGTCAAGTATCGAGCAAATTTGGAAAAGTTATTGAAGTCTGACATTGGATACATAGATTTCAAAAACATTCGCATATCTTCTGACCATTTGGAACAAATTAGAAAAAACATATTTGCAATGATACGACAACTGGGGCCTCCAACTTTCTTTGTGACATTCACAAGTGCATAACATCGATGGAAACCATTAGTAGATACACTTGTCACATTGTTTAGAAATAAAGCAAATAAAAATGTTATTGATATATTAGAAGATGATGACATTGACTACCTTATAAGAAAATATCCAGTCACATGTAGCCAATACTACAGACATAGAATTAATGCTATAAAGCGATTGATATCTCAAGATACTACATTCTTTGGAAAAATATCTAATTACTATTTCGTAACAGAATTCCAAAATAGAGGAACTGAACATGAACATGGATTGTTATGGATAGAGAATGCTCCAATATATGGAAAAGAAAGCAATTCAGAAATTGAGAAGTTTCTTGACAATTACATCACTTGTAATACAGATCATTTGGAGCCAGATGTTGCTAAATTGCATAAAAATCACCATACAAAAAGTTGTAAGAAGCGAAAAAATTCAAATTGCAGATACAACTTCCCCATGCCACCAATGAAATCAACAATGATCATTGAACCAACCAATGCAGAAAATAAAAAAATCGTAGAGAAATCAATATCGTTTTTTGCATTCTTGGAGCAAACAAACTACAATGATTCAATAACACATGACAATTTCCTCCTAGAAATAGGGCTATTAGAAAATGAGTACATAGAACTATTACAACATACAATAAAGCAACCAACAATTTTCCTGAAACGAAAACCTTCTCACATTTGGAATAACAGTTTTGCAAAGGCTATGCCTACTTTATGGAATGCAAATACAGATGCACAATTTGTGCTAAATGCATATGCTGCAGCGTCATATTGTAGTTCATATATGACCAAAATTGACAAGTCTATGACAAATGCATTTAGAAGAATACGCAAAGAGCATCAAAAAGATGAAATTGATGCTATACAAATGATTTGTAAACTTGGAAATACATTACTCAATCTACAGCAAATGTCAGCCCAACAAGCAGTGCATATAGCACTTTCATTGCCATTGAGTTGTAGTTCAAGGGAATGTATATTTGTAAACACGTCTCCAGTTGATGAACGCACATTTATGCTTAAACCGCCTATTCTTTTGAAACAAGAACCTGATGATTCAGAAGATGTTATGTGCCATTCCATTGTTGACTACTACATTGGACGACCGAGTTCCATTAGCAAAATCTGCCTTGCAGAATTTGTATCAAATTACAAGAAAGATGGCAGACCCATATCTAAAAGGAAAAAACCAAATGTTATACGATTTGTCAAATATAACAAACACAATGATATTGAAAACTTTTGTCGAGAGAAATTATTGTTATATATGCCATTTGAAAATTGTGAAGATACATTGAAACAAGAATTGCCTACATGGCTCTCTGCATATACATTACATGAAAAAACAATTCAAGTCAATGAAGCCAAATTTACATATAACATCAATCCAACATGGGGTGATTTAGAGACTGCAACAAATGAGCAAATTAGTTCTTTGAATGCTAACCAAATGAATATGCAAAACCAAGAGAACAATTCCCATTATGAGGAATATGATTTGCAATCGGACTTGCAATTTCCAAAACAATTTGAAATGAAGAAAAAAATCAATCTTGGATTTCAAATTACTGCCCATCCATTTTTAATGGAGAACAATGAATATTACAAACTTAGAAGAATCTTGAACAAAGAGCAACAAGCAATTGTAAAAGACATTGCAATTAAAAAAAAAAAAAACCCAAGGAACCAATTTACCTTTTTATTACAGGTGGAGCAGGTGTAGGTAAAACGCTCACAGCAAAAGCGATTTTGAAAATGCTTATACGAATTTATGATTCACAAAACACAACTGATCCTATGAAACCAAAAGGTCTAATATTAGCATACACAGGAAAAGCTGCATATAATGCAGGTGGAACAACAATCCATTCTGCATTGCTAATGCCTTTTAACAAGTCTCAACTGTTCTCATTGAGCAAAGAAGTATTGGACAACTTATCAAAGCTATATCAAGAATTGCAAGTAGCTTTCATAGATGAGATCTCGATGATTGGAAGTCGGTTCTTATATTCTATTGACAATAGACTCAGAAACATAAAACATGTCCAAACGAAATACTTTGGGAACATTGACATCATATTTTGTGGTGATTTCTATCAAGCACAACCTATTCAAGACTCTCTTATTTTTGAACAACCAACAATCAACAATCAAACAATAACACATGATTTCTGGAAGGATAATGTCAAGTGCTTCCAATTGCATATGACGATGCGAAAAACAAATAAGAGATTCATATCAGTGTTAAATAGAATGCGAACAAATTGTCAAACATCTGACGATATAACATACATGAATACAAGTTGCATGCGCCCTGTACCAAATGATCCAACATTTCCCTATTTATTTTACAAAAACAAAGATGTTGCAATGCATAACAAGAAAATGTTGATGTTGATGCCTGGCAAAGAAATTTTAATTAATGCAATTGACGAAAATGAGGAGAATAACGACAATTTCCCAACTCATCAACATACAGTTATTTTGCCTCCGCACCTTTTGATAAAGTTGAACATGTTAGTTGAAATGTATGCTTGCAATTATGATGCACCAGATGGGCTAGTGAATGGTGCAGATGGAATAGTTAAAGCATATACCCATACAGATAAGGTCGATGTTCTATGGATTAAGTTCCATGACCCTAATATTGGTCATCGACAATCTAGAAAACTAGCTCATTTGTATACTTCAGAGATAGCACATGATTGGACACCAATATTGCGAATATCAAAAGCAATGCCTATGACATCAAAGATGGCCCCATTGAAAATACGAAAACAATTTCCAATTCAACTGGCATGTGCACGGACAATACATAGATCACAAGGCTTAACCTTGGATAGGCTTGCATTCGACCCTACTGGAGTACAAGTGCATGGCCTAGTATACACAGCACTATCACGTGTCAGAAACATAGAATCATTGTATTTGCTTAATCCTCTTAAACATAATAATTTCAAGGTCAAGCAAAAAGTAAATTGTGAAATGCAACGTTTGCAAACCACTACAAAATGGCAATTAGAATATGACTCTTCATCAATACAATCATTGCAATCCATCTTTATTCTTTCATTGAACACTCGCAATCTTCATGCGCATCTTACTGGCATATGCAATGACCATGACACAATGCAATCTGATATCTTGTGCTTACAAGAAACACATGTGTTGCTGTGTATGGAAAATGAATACTTCAAAAATTTCAATTGCATCTCAAGTTGCATTAAGCATGGAGTAATGATATTGATAAAGAAAAATATCATTATCCTTGAACATACCCATTTTGAAGACTGCTTTGTAGAAGCATTGCTCGCAAAAATAAAAGTTCACACATTACAAATTGCAATACTCAATATATATGCATCGCCACATGCAAACCTAAACAATATCCTCAATGTCATTGCAAAAGCTTTATACCACTTAGATCTAAACAATATCATAGTTATATTAAGGGACTTCAATATTGATATGGTACATTGCAATCAAAAAACAAAGCAGCTAGAAACCTACATGCAAAACTACAATCTTCATTTCCTAGTTGACAAAACTAATAGCATGCACAAATCATTGATTGACCATGTTTGGGAAAATCTAGCTAATATAAAATATAGAATTTTCGTATTGGATACATATTGGTCTGACCATGATACAATATCTCTTGTCCTTCAGCTATGATATACACATGAAACAATTTACAAAATTCCAAATTTTGACATTTTTGCAATACCTCATTGGTTTTACCATATCTATTTTACTAAAGCATACTACAATATCCTTTTTGTACTAAATGAAGTGATAACAGCATACATACTATGCATTCTATTGTACATTTACATATATGGCATTCTGTATTGATCAATGCAAGTTATGCCAAAGACAGCCTTTTCAATTAACCAACACAAGTATCCTATCATAAATTTGCAGATATGACCTCATCTATTTATGGATGCAGATTCTGCTAGTAAAACCCTTTTCAATTGAACAGAACGACCAAGAAAAAAGAACAACAACAGGCAACATAAACAAACAGAGTATATTCTTTTTGCCTTTCCTTTCCTATGGATCTTCTGTTCTTGTTCAAGTTTTACTTTTATATGTTCTTTTGACTTGCACTAAATATGTCTTACTATTCTATAACATAGCATAAATCTTGAAAAAGGAAATGAAACAATTGAAGAAATAGAATGCGTAAGCCAATTAGAAAGCGCAACCCAACCACTTGTTTTGCAAAGGTATGTCTATGAGAACTACACAAATATGCTAATTTGTATTTAGAATATTAATCTTTACTATATATGCATTCTATTTTTATTTTTACATATGTATGGTTCTATGGTTTTAATGTTCTTGTTCACTTTTTACTTATAATTTGCACTAAATATATGTTACTATTCTATAACATAGCCTAAATCTTCAAAGACGAAAAGAAACAATTGAAGAAATAGAATGCATAACCCAATTAGAAAGGGCAAGGCAACCACTTGTTTTTCAAAGGTATGTCTATGACAACTATACAAATATGCTAATTTGTATTTAGAATAATAATGTTCACTAAGGTATGTCTATGACAACTATACAAATATGCCAATTTGTATTTAGAATATTAATGTTTACTATATATGCATTCTATCTTTACATATGTATGGTTCTATGGTTTTAATGTTCCTTGTTAACTGTTTACTTCTATATGCTCTTTCAAATTGAACTAAATATATGTTGCTATTCTATAACATAGCATAAATCCTGAAAAAGGAAAACAAACAACTGAAGAAATAGAGCGCATAACTCAATTAGAAAAGGCAAACCAACCACTTGCTTTGAAAAGGTATGTATGACAACTATACAAATATGCTATTTCCTATTTAAAATATTAATGTTTACTATATATATCTTCTCTCTTTACATATCTATATTTAAATGTATATATATCATATTAATGTTTACTATATATATCTTCTCTTTTTACATATCTATATTTAAATGTATATAAATTAGAAAATCTTGGACGAGTGAAGAAAGCACTAGTAGTAAGTCCCCCCAAACAATGCAGCAAGAAGACATGTACAGGTTACATATCACAATTTCTTTATTGATTGCTTATCACAAAATACATGTGATAATATCCACATCATATTGAACCATGCGTTTGCCTGTGTTAGTCCAACTGAAACAATCGCAGCCAAACTTCATTCAACAAATGTACAAAATGATACATCAAAAAGGTATGCATATGAAACACAACACTCTAATCTATTTCTACTTATTCAGTCTTTAGGAGAAACATACTATTCTACAAATGTTTATAGCAATTTCTAACTAAGCAATTTTAATAGGCAAAAACAGATACTGCCAATTAAAGTATCAATTGAAGATCTCAATAGTCGTAAAATTGGGCAGCTATTTGTTGGAGACATAATGGTTGTTATACTGCATTCCTTGATAAAGCAAACAAATCACGTCAAGTATTACGAGTTGATTTGACAGATGCTCAAGGAATGATGACTATAACGTTGAGTGTACCTGCACATTTGGTGGAGCGACATGAACACAAAATTTTGCAAGGCAACAGCATCTCAATTACAAATTTCAGGATATTGCCTAAAACTGTTTATGATCGCGGTGACTGTGACAAAATAATATTGCTTAATGAATCAAGTATCATAGAAACTGTACCTGAAATTTGCAAAGAATATTGC
The DNA here is from genome assembly GCA_031772625.1 of Pinus tabuliformis. Taxonomy (NCBI): domain Eukaryota; kingdom Viridiplantae; phylum Streptophyta; class Pinopsida; order Pinales; family Pinaceae; genus Pinus; species Pinus tabuliformis. Next base: position 307,707,190 of record CM062807.1, read on the forward strand.
TTCATTCCCAATACAACCATTAGGCAATTTGCAAACAAAAAAGAAATGTACCCAATTGGCACAATCGATGTCGCCGTTACACTTGCCAAACGAGTTGGATTGCATTACATACTTCATATCAAAGATGGAGATTCTGAAAATGACAATGCAACTGTATGTATTCAGATGTTACTTATTCCTAATTTTCAGTAGATAACATGCATCGCTTCAATACATAGTTGTTGTAATTTGTCTATAGTTTTTGTAATTTGTCTAGTGCAATTGCAATTTTTCAATGCATACGAACAATGTATTTGCATATTACTTTTTGTATTTTTCAATACATAACAATTTTTGTTTTGCAGTTGCAACTCTTTGACACATATGAACAATTTTTCCTTTCAATGGAAAAACAATTGCAAAAAGGACACTTTCCGCTCATCCTTTTCAAAAATTTAACAAAAAAGGTAAACACAAAAGAAACAATATTCAGAGCATCGAAGTCAACGTTCATGACTGAACTTAACACAGATGCACTCAACAATCTCAGAAAACTGACTACATCTACCTATGCTATAAGTATAGCAATAATAATGTTTTTGCTGCCTTTGCATTTGCCATGTAATAATGTAAATTAGCGCTTGAATGTTTTATAAACAGGTCGAAGGTATTCTGATCGCAACAAATACATATTCAACTCCTTTCAAACCTGTTTGTGCAATTTGTAACTCCCCAGTGAATTCATCCATAGCAATAGCCAATGCAACAATTTTATGTTCACAATGCAATGATAATTGCCCTTTCCTCTACAAGCATTGTATAAATGCTGTAATAGAATCCATTACAAATAACTTTGTCCAGTGCATTATCAGGGAGCCCTTATTACATGACTTGCTTCCTGATTTAAAATCAATGTCATATGAAACATATTTGCAACAGAAAGCTACCACTGTTTACATCTTACGTGACTTCAAAATTCAGAGCAAGTTCACACTCAATGAAGATAGTGAGCTATTACATGTCAACTAACAAATGGAAGGTACATCAACATATGCCTTAACATGTTTTCTCTCAAATATGTCCTCTCTTCAATTTACAATGTTATCATTTTGTTCTAACTAACCATTTGTTATACAGATTACAAAATCCAGGAACATGGTAGCCTTCACATCCACAACAAATGCAAAAGTAATATGAATATGTTTCTTCATATTATGCTCTTACTATAATACAAGTATTTGACTTGCAATTTTGACTGATTTACAAAGAATATGTAACGCAACGGTTGATGAAAAAAGGCTAGAAAGTCTTTATGCATCTGTGTTTGTACTGTTTCTGTTTCTGTTCTCTATCTCGAATGGAACGCATTGTGCATCATGCTTCAAGCTTGACAACCAGAGATTGTCTTCCCACCTTTTGTATTTATATTTTTTCCGCATCTTAAAAAGTACCATGTTTGGTTTAAATTATATCATTGAATACAGCAAATGCAACATCATATCAACAATAATTTTGTATCTACAGCTGCTGAATGCAAACACCAAAGATTCCATGGATTGATTAAACATGGCACTTATTATCTACTCAAGTTAAATGACAAATTGTATATTGAATCGGCTTGTCATTTCTGTTTCTTCCTATGTTATGGCTGAATGCTATGTTAGTTTTTGTTTCTTGCATACTGTAGGTAACAATTCAGGAAAGAGGGCTAGAAAGTCTTTATACATGTCTGTTTGTACTGTTTCTGTTTCTGTCCTGTATTTGAGATCGAACACATTCTGCAACATGCTTGAAGCTAGACTTTATAAATAGCACCAAACTATATGGACTTTAAAATGAATATATGTTGTTTGAAAATGGAAATATGGCATAATGCATTTGGTATTATTAGTCCTTCCCTGGGACTATATGCAATTGATCAATTGCTGACCGTTGGTTGACCGACATGATTTTTCATTATAATAGCATTATAACCTAAGTCAAACGAAAGTTTTGGGCTCGAAAGGTTTTGTTTTATTTTACCTATGTTTCTGTTTACTGTTACCTGTACAATTTGCTTAAATTTTTTCCATGTTCCTAAACACATCTGATTCAAAGTCAAACATAGAGTTATATTTTCGAAACGAATGCTACAGGGTAATTGCTTTGCATAAAATCTGGTAACACTACCAAGAAAGAATTTATCCCACAGACCATCTGAATATGCCATATATCTGGAGATTGCTGACATGATTTGTAGTTTACAATCTGAAGAATGGTCACATGGTTTCCAATCTACAAAGCACGAAGGACACAATGGCTGATATACATTTCTGCTAGCTTCCACTTATTCCATTGGTATTCTTGCTCGGACTCAATGCTGAATTTCAAACCAGTAAGTTTATCTCAACCCATTTCATTTTTTATATCATTTGAAGTCCACTTCACACACAGAGTAAATTTATCTCAACCCATTTCATTTTTTATATGATTTGAAGCCCACTTCACACAGAGTGTCGTGTATCAAGAAACTACCCTTGGAGTTCTTCGGCAAGGGGACTTAAAGGTTTTTATGAAACCCATGCCTAGAATTTCTAGTCGGCTGTTTGCATTTTCTTGCACCATTTTGCCCCTTTGTTGTATACTAAGACAATGGCAATCTCATAATTGCCTACATCCTCAGCACTGTGGAATATTTTGAGGCAATGTTTGTATTAGATCTCGTTGAAAAGCAGGCACTCCAAGCCTTATTTCAGAAGTTTATGACTTTGTAGTCTCATGGTTTTGATCTCTCCTTCTGCATTGTCATGTTTAGCTAGTTAGCATGAATGTGAAGTTTGATGACACATACAGTTCTGTAACCAGTAATAGGATTGCATGTGATAAAGTACCTTTGAACAGCTTGATCTTATTTTGAAATTTTGTTGTCTAATTAGCAGCGCTGCTGCAGTGACTTCTGAAATGATGCACACAACAGCTGCCAATATTAGAATATTACCAAGAGAAGACCTTCCTCGGTGTGCCTTTGAAACTGATCAGTTGGTTCAGGTATATACAATACTCAGTTTCTAATAAATTGTTTTTGCAAATTAAAAGAGATCTCGTCAAGATTGGAAAGCTGGAACAAGCCATGTTAGAGATCTGTTTTACTCTTATACAGCTTTAGTCAATCAAATACTCTTTTTAATGTTAAACAAGCTTTTGACACATTGTACATGATATAAGGATTGCACAAGAAGCTTTAGTTCACATAACTCCTTAAGATGTTTTGTCTCAAATATGTCCTCTCTTCAATTTACAATGTTATCATTTTATTCTAACTAACTATTTTTTATACAGATTACAAAATGCAGGAACATGCTAGCCTTCATGTCCAGAACAAATGCAAAAGTAATATGAATATGTTTCTTCATATTATGCTCTTACTGTAATACAAGTATTTGACTTGCAATTTTGACTCATTTACAAAGAACATGTAACGCAATAGTTGACGAAAAAAGGCTACAAAGTCTTTATGCATCTGTGTTTGTACTGTTTCTGTTTTTGTTCTGTATCTCAAATGGAACGCATTCTGCATCATGCTTCAACCTTGACAACCAGAGATTGTCTTGCCACCTTTTTTATTTATATTTTTGCTCCATCTTAAAAACTACCATGTTTGGTTTAAATTATATCATTGAATACAGCAAATGCAACATCAGATGAGCAATAATTTTGTATCTACAGCTGCTCAATGCAAACACCAAAGATTCCATAGATTGATTAAACATGTACTTATTATCCACTCAAGTTAAATGACAAATTGTATATTGAATCGCTTACTCATTTCTGTTTCTTCCTATGTTATGGCTGAATGCTATGTTAGTTTTTGTTTCTTGCATAGTGTAGCTAACGATTCAGGAAAGAGAGCTAGAAAGTCTTTATACATGTCTATTTGTACTGTTTGTGTTTCTGTCTTGTATTTGAGATCGAACGCATTCTGCAACATGCTTGAAGCTAGACTTTATAAATAGCACCAAACTATATGGACTTTAAAATGAATATATGTTGTTTGAAAATGGAATTATGGCATAATGCATTTGGTATTATTACTACCTCCCTGTGACTATATGGGATCGATCAATTGCTGGCCGTTGCTTGATGGACATGATTTTTCATTATAATAGCATTATAACCTAAGTCGAACAAAAGTTTTGCAATGGAAAGGTTTTGTTTTATTTTACGTAAGTTTCTGTTTACTGTTACCTCTACAATTTGCTTAAATTTTTTGCATGTTTCTAAATACATCTTATTCAAAGTCAAACGTAGAGTTATATTTTCGAAACGAATGCTACAGGGTAACTGCTTTGCATAAAATCTGCTAACACTACCAGGAAAGAATTTATCCCAAAGACCATCTGAATATGCCATATATCTGAAGAGTGCTAACATGGTTTGCAATTTACAATCTGAAGAATGGTCACATGGTTTCCAATCTACAAAGGACGAAGGACACAATGGCCGATATACATTTCTGGTAGCTTCCACTCATTCCATTGGTATTCTTGCTCGCACTCAATGCTGGATTTCAAAGCAGTAAGTTTACCTCAACCCATTTCATTTTTTATATGATTTGAAGTGCACTTCACACACAGTGTCGTGTATGGAGAAGCTACCTTTGGAGTACTTCGGCAAGGGGACTTAAAGGTTTTTATGAAACCCGTGCCTAAAATTTCTAGTCGGTTGTTTGCATTTTCTTGCACCATTTTGCCCCTTTGTTGTATACTAAGACAATGCCAATCTCATAATTGCCTACATCCTCAGCACTGTGCAATATTTTCAGCCAATGTTTCTATTAGATCTCATTGAAAAGCACGCGCTGCAAGCCTTGTTCCAGAACTTTATGACTTTGTAGCCTCACAGTTTTGATCTCTCCTTCTGCATTGTCATGTTTAGCTAGTCAGCGTGAATCTGAAGTTTGATGGCAGATACAGTTCTGTAACCAGTAATAGGATTGCATATGATAAAGTACCTTTCAGCAGCTTGATCTTATTTTGAAATTGTGTTGTCTAATTCGCAGGGGTGCTGCAGTGACTTCTGATATGAGGCACACAACAGCTGCCAATATTAGAATATTACAAAGAGAAGACCTTCCTCGGTGTGCTTTCGAAACTGATCAGTTGGTTCAGGTATATACAATACTCACTTTCTAATAAATTGATTTTGCAAATCAAAAGAGATCTCGTCAACATTGCAAAGCTGCAACAAGCCATGTTAGGCATGTGTTTTAGTCTTATACAGCTTTAGTCAATCAAATACTCTTTTTAATCTTAAACAAGCTTTTGGCACATTGTACGTGATATAAGGGTTACACAACAAGCTTTAGTTCACATAACTTCAACACTGCCCGAAAATTTAAACCATGAAAAGTCCAGTTATTCCTTTCTCCAAACTATACAGTTAACCGAGCAGGCAGGAACCGCATTGTGTTTTCACCGCAGACAATACAACAAATACAAAGGAAAAATCGCAGAGACTGCAGAGCTAAACAACCAAGTAACAATAATAACCCAAAGGGCGCGAACAGGGTAAAACCCAAGCCGAGTAACTTTCCAGGATCTCGAGGAGGGACAGTTGTCCGCCGATAAGACCACCACAGTACATGCCGTAACCCAAGTTGATTGTAAATCAATCTGAATTTATTACCAAATCAATTGTATACTGTCTAATTCATAGGAGCGTGTTGAGGCCTCGAAAATCGCTGCAACAACATAGGGGAAACCACCCAGTCTGGACCTTAGTACAGCTCCTTTTCCATTTGGAATAGTGGCTCCGACTGGGGATAATGGGACCAGTTTCCCAAAATAGATAAAATGGGATGGATGAATGACTTATAAATTATGCTGATGATAAGCAAACAACTAAAACTATCGGCATGAATATAATAACTATAATCTACCCCGGGGTTTATCGATCTCTAAAGTGTAGCGTTTGATGATCTGGGCTTTTAGACAGGCATATAGATGACTCTGTCTCCAAACATAGATATTAAATTGTTCAAGATTGCTGTGCATAAATAGTTACACAAAGCGATAACAGCGAAATTACTACACTATCATTTATATCATTGTTTACATACATGTTTAAAAGAAATGCAAATCACAAAACATCCAATAGTGGGCTGAGATAAAGATTTGCTGTTATAGCGTATGCATGTATTCAATAATAGCAAGAATATATAGCATAACAATTCATATAAAAGAAATGACTTTAGACATAGATAAAAGTACCATATGAGCTGCAGCGCATTCCCAAATATCAATCGCTATTAGCAGTTCTTCCTTCAACACAAAAATCGTCCTCAACAAAGGCAATAGTGCGCAATTTCATAAAAAAATTTGATGTCGAATTCAGAACAACTGGTCCAATTTCATAAAAGAATAGCGACTGAAGCACAGTAGTGAAAACTTCAGCCTATTAAGTTTGTTACAAAATTTTACGACCCTTTCCAAAACAATGAAAGGGTCTATAAATACTTAAGCTAATCTAAATATCTAAGAAACTGAAAAGCTATTAAATTGGCATCAATAAATATTTCTTCCATCTTCCTTGGCGATCTGGCAGACGGTGGCAATGCTTCATTAGGTGGGCTCTTTGCCTTTAAACCTTAGCTGACATATCGCCAGCATTGGCTCTACTTCCGGTGGAGTGTTGAGATGCGAAGTGAGCTGGGCATCATATGTGGCATCCTGAATGTCGGGGATTAGGCATCCGAGAGCATCTGTTAAACACTTGAGAGCCGACCTTTGAGTGTGTGGCTTGATTAGAAAGAGCCAATATGCCTCGGAGGTTAAAGTATTTACTCCAGCGATTAACCTTCCCTGTTCCTCCAAGTCATGATAACTTGTTTGTTCAATCATGTTTCCTGTTTTTATGCTTCCAGGTGTGCACTGGGAGATCATGTTTGCCAAATAGAGTGTGTTGTTGACTAAATCAATCATATTGCTGGCAATCATTTTACACCTTGAAGCTGCCCTTTCCGCTTTCATCACCTGAGTGTTCCATTCCGTGAAGAGTATGTCCTTGTACGTTTCATAGATTCTGGGCAAATTCGCCGCTTTCCCCACATCAGAATCTTGCCAATCAAGATATCCGGCTATGGTTTCTTCGGCCTGATCTAGCTCATTTCTGGCTTTCTCTATCTGCTGACATACTGCTGTAGATATTTCACATAATGGCTCAGCCTCGATAAGTTGTCGGCATAGGAGTCTAATCTGAGATATTAATGCGCTATTTATTTGAGCTGCCTCTGCTCTGAAATCCTCCACTTTCTGGGTGCCCTTGATATCTTTGAGCTGTGCTAATAGTTGAGCTATTTGCTCATCTTTTGATTTCATCATCAGCTCATTTGCCGTTCTCAACTGTGACAATGCCTCCGACAATTCTTTCTGCTTCTGGATTGCGCTCTGGTCTATCCTCTGCTTTTCGGCCTGCAGTTGCTGGGTTAATACATTGTTTTCTTGCTGTTGTGCCAGCAACTGCTCTTCTACCTGTGCTGCCTTGTTTTTCGCCTCGGTTACTTCTGCCTGTAATGCACAAATCTCCTGGTCCTTAGTCTTCAATAGAAGACTTACCTCTGATGCCTTGTCAATAGTCGCTGCAGAATAAGCTCCCGCATACTGCGACAGCTTTGTTAGATCATCGGAGGGGTCCAATTCCTCCTTCCAGACTACATTGCCCGTGACTGTTTGCTCAGGAAAGATAGAAGGTTGATCAAGCCTTCGTCTCTTCCTTGAGCGCTTAACAATGGCTTTATGCTTTGGGCTGTAGAAAACATCCAGGGGAGGAATATCTTCCACCTGGAGAACAATTTGATCGGAAGGGTCTTTAGTAATTACTTCGACATCCTTTGAAATGGGTGGGCCGCTGGTTCCACTTAGAACCTGAGAAGAAGTGGTATCTAGTGCATTTCTTGTCTTAGAGGTGTTTGTGTCTTTGGAGCCTTCCTTTCCACTGATAATGGAATCGAATTGGTTCCATTGTTTAAGCAATTCAGGATCAATGGAGGTCTGTTTATGTTGCTCTGTCTAGGATTTGCTCCGCTCTTTTTCTTGTTCTAACCTCTGCTGCTCCTCTAGTCCTTTTCGCTGCTGCTCCTCTAACTCTTTTCTTTGTCTCTCTTCTTGCTCCCTTTTCTGCCTATCTGCCAATTCCTTTTTCTGCCTATCAGCCAGTTCTTTCTTTTGTTTTTCTTCTTCTTCCTTCTTCCTCTGTTCCTCTATCTCTTTCTGCTTTCTCTGTTCTTGATCCTTCTGCGCCTTCTGCTGTTTTTCTATCTGCTCCTTCTTCTGCCTCTCAGCTTGCTCTTTTCTTTGCTTTTCTGCCTGCAGCTTCTTTTGCCTTTCCTCCTGTTGTTTCTTTTGTTCCTTAGTTGTAACAGGAGGTTGGTTCGTCTGTTGCCGACCAGGCTTGCTTGAGGAAGACGCTGGGGTTGTTGATAATAAATCTAGAGGCAGAGTTTGCAACCTCTGCTCTCTAAGTTTATTGAACTCAGTTAACGTCTCATCATTGTATTTCATTCTAGCAAGCTCTTTGGCACCGCCTATTTTATCGGCGGCGATGAACAGGTCATCAAACTCATCTTCTTGATGGTCAACCTTTGTTAATTTGGCCTGTTCTAGCGCAGTGTAGGCGGTTTTATTTGGATCAAAGAGTCTGCTTGGGATAGTGGCTAGGGATAAAGCTTGCATCTTTGTTGCCTCTTTTTCTGCATGCTTGAGATCATGCAGAGTAAAAACACCAATTCTCAAGGGAAAAGAGGGCCAGCCCCTCTTCTTTTCTTTCTTGAGAGTTTGTGTGACACTCTCGGCCATAATCTGGTAGGAGATTTCTCGGGCCAACAATTTGTCTGGAACATATAAAGGGAGAACATGCGGCTTGGCCTGGCTCCCAAAAACCCTAACATAGGTAAAATGTTCTTCTCCGAACCAACTTGCTATAGCTGGTAAGTCAAAGGAAGCCAGATAGGAGATTTTGGGAATAGGCCGATCAAAAATGGAATAATGAATGGGAACCATAAAACCATTGCAAATTTGATACAAATGATCCTTGTAAGAGGACTTCCACAATTTCTGATGGTACAAATGAATGGGTGAAGGGTCTTGGGTGGTCCACCTCCAACCGAGGATAGGAAACTCAGAATTAAAGCACAAGGTATCCATAATGTAAGCACTATAATAAAATGGTGGGATTTTCCTTTCGGTGACTACGGATTTGGCTCTAAAGTCACGAACAGCTACGACCAACTTATCAGAAAGAATGGTGGCCCAATCCATGATTATACTATTAACAGCTGCTTCCATCAGGGGAACCATTTCTATGTCGAAATTAGCAGAGTCATGTAACCCCCATAGTCTACACATCATAATCCCTGCATAGCAATAGGGAGAAGCCAAAGAATCGACGGAGTACTTACCCGAGCTTTCGTGCTTGTGTTTGGCCGGATTCTGCCTCCAATCCCGGATGGGTTCAGATTCTACTTTATTTTCGGCTGCAAATTTCTCCACGAAGGCTTTGTTATAGATTTTCTCCGGCTCGGGAAAATGATACATTTGCCTTAGGTGCTCTGGCTTGAACGACCCGAAAATCCTTCCATCCCTTGTGTGAAACGTTCTATCGATGATTGGAATTTCCTCGATTGCCCAGCGCACTACATCAGTGTAGGGAAGGACCTGCTCTCTGGCTGCTATCCTGTGAAGAAAGGAGTCGGCCAAGTCTTTGAGAGTAGCATCGGACTTCTTTAGTACATCCACACTAGCCTCTGTCACTGTCACTTTCGGTTGCTCAGCCTCTAATAGATTATATGTGCCTTGCCATGAAGTCCTAGTGAGACCAGTGCACGTAGTGTCTGAAATTAGGCCTTTCTTCTTATCTGCGGCAGCTTGTCCTGCAACAGATGTAGCAACGGAACCCGCGGTCCTCTTGGATTTCTTCCCCATCATGCTCAGGCTTCTCTCAACAGATGAATTCTACACAAATGCAAGAGAAATCGTAACAAGGAAATAACAATGACAATCCATAACGGGAAAGATATATCATTTGAAGCGTGGTGAGATTAATTCTCAAAAGTGGTTGCGGATCCAATCACTGGGAAGATATTGCAGATGCATTAATGGTGATTTAAGGCCTGCTACCCATTAAATGACTATTACACCGTTATCCGGCTGAATGACCCCCTAAAGCGTGCAACAGATATTTTGGCGGTTAAACGCAAGTGTTCGTTAATCGAAGGGGCAAAGTTTTAAATACACATGCATTACCTTATCCCTGCATTTAACGGCATTTTGAAATTTGCGTTTTATCAACCGGATATCAATATAACTTTAAGGCTTCAAGCGATGAATTTTTGAGAATGTCGACCGCCGATGAGCGATATCGCATCGCATCGGGGAATAAATGCTACACAATCATTAGAAAAAGATCCTGCCGAGTGCCGATTGCGACATCGCATCGGACTAGCGCGTGGAAACATTACAAAGTGCATATAAAGTGATTTTCCGATTTCCGATTGCGATATCGCATCGCATCGGGGGTAAGACCCGAGCGCCTTATCAAAGTGCATGGAATTCTGCCGACGGCCGATAGCGATATCGCATCGGGTCGGGGTTTATAACTTAAAGCGTTTTTTCCCACATGAGGCAGCGCCGATAGCCGATCGCCGATATCGCGTCGCGTCGGGGCGTGAGTTATGTGCCCTTATTAGGTGTGCATGGAATATCGCCGATCGCCGACAGCGATATCGCATTGGCGGAGAACAAGGTGTCGTTTTAATATATTTCTCATGTCATTGCGATATGCGATCTTGCGATCGCTTTATCGCAATAACAAAAGATTGTTTTATTATTGGAACACTATTATTCAAAAAGGCTTAAATACATAAACTCATTTGATTATCATACCTTTTTGAACACAAAAGCATTGATGCCAATTAAATTTTAAAAGGGACCCATTCCATATGTTAATTTTTTGTGTGAATGAAAATGTTATGAAATGGGGGGTTGTTGTAGAGCACAACAATTGGCGATTCGCTAGAAGAACCAGTTATCTCTGAAACTAATACAAACACTTAAGCCTTTCCAAAATAGAAACTCAATCAGAAGGGGAAACTTCTAATATAACTGGATATTCATGCGTTCTGAACAAAGTGAACTTATTCTGTTAACTTCTTCCCATTTAGTTTCAAGAAAATAAATACATTCTAAGTTTTTAAAATAGGCCTTTATTGGTTTATAATGATAAAACAGAAGACTTTCCCAAAACAGCTTTTATAATTAACGCCTCTGTCATAGGTAGAGCCTCTGTTGCCAGCAAACGTTTATAGTCTCGACAGGGATACCTTTTAACCATAGTATTCTCCACTTTTCCATTCACATAAGAGCGTAGTTAACAGAATGAATCTAAAACATGTTCTCATATTTTATTTTTCATCTGTTTTTCCTTCTTTGTCATTGATAAGATAAAAAGCCATTGTCCTGGTTTGGTGGCCAGCTGTTGACAATGCCATTCACTGGTAATATTTAACTGAACAAGCTGGCTCGTGATGAGACCTCTTGTCTTGAAATTTCAAGCCATTACCCTGTTTTGATAGGCAGTATTGGTAATGTCAGTCAAACTATTTTCCTATGAACATGGTAAGCAGGCTTGTAATAAGACCTCTTATCTTTAATATTTTATATTTTAGAATTACACTCTGAGTAACCATAAACTTTAGTGAATGGGGTGAACAATCTTCTCCTTAAGAGCAAATGGATGACAGGTGAAGAGTTGAAGATGCTGAAAATGGGTTAGTTTCTATCTTAAAATGGATAACTTTTGGAGACCAGTTTTGAAAACAGAAAATGATTCACAGAACTTTTACATCATGAGAAGAGTCTTCAAAAGTTAGCTTGTAGTTTTAGAACACAAGGATATCTAATTTCTTAAAAATTATTCCTTTTGATTGAGGGTTCTACTATCCAAAAGCAAATATTCTTATTATTTTTGTGAGACAGCTTCTTCAAACACAGCAAAAGGTCAATGGGGATACTGTACAGTTTTATTTCCTACAGATCCTACAAACTACGCAAATCTACAAAGAGGAGAAGGGATTACCTTCTCAATTAAAGAATTTCTTCAGGATCAGGCCATTAACAGGGAGAGAATCTCTCAACCCTGATAAGTCTTGCAATATAAAGGTTGAATGGCCTATCTTCTCACAGATCTGAAATGGTCCAAGCCACATTTTCTGAAATTTGGTATGCTTACCTTTATCTTCATGGGCCTTGTCCCATTTGAGAACTAAGTCACCAACTTGAAACTGTTTGGAACCGGATGAGGCTGAGTCAAAGGATGCTTTGATGATTTGTTGATGTTTGGCATGAGTGATTCTGGCTTTTTCCCTTTCTTCTTCTAATTTGAGAATTTGGTCATGTCTAAGTTGGATAGAAGAAGAAGGAGTCTCTTCAATGTACTGTACTAGGGCTAAAGAGGGTAGAACAAGATTCGTAGGCAATACTGCTTCTTTTCCATATACCAGATTAAATGGGGAGGAACCTATAGAAGCCTTTTGTGTTATTCTATCGGCCCATAATGCAAACACTAAAGATTTGTGCCAGTTTCTATGATTCTGTTCAACAGTTCGCTTAATGATTTTGATGAGATTCTTATTAGTAGATTCGGCTAAACCATTTCCCTGGGGATAATAATTAGCAGAATACTTCAGTTTAAACCCCCTCTTAATAGCGAAATCATATATAGCATTTCCTGAGAAATAGGAAGCATTATCAAAAACGAGAGCGTTTGGGACACCAAACCTGGTAATGATGAATTGGTCTATGAACTCGATGATTGCCTCTGAATTCGCTGCCTTCAAAGGAATAGCCTCTACCCATTTAGTAAAATAATCGGTAGCAGTGAGGATATACCTATGTTGTTTGGAATATGGTGGAGTAATTTCCCCGATGATATCTAATCCCCATTGTTCAAATGGTTGTTCAATGTTGACAGGTTGCAGAGGGAAAGCTGATTTCCGTTGTCTTCCACTAGAAGTTTGGCAATTGAAACATTTTCTTACGTATTCATGAGCATCTCTAAACAGAGTAGGCCAATAATATCCAGCATGAATAACTTTGTGAGCTGTTGTGTCTGCTCCAAAATGTCCTCCTGCTGGTCCATCATGTAGCTCCTGCAAAACCTTTTGAGCTTCAGGTTTCTCAAGACATCTTAACAGGATAGAATCATAATTTTGTCTAAAAAGCACATCATCAATAAGAGTGAAATTCTTTGCTTTTAACCTAATGGCCCTTTTATTTTTGTAAGATAAATTTGGAGGAGCATAACCGTTCTTCAAATAAAATATTAAATCTGCGTATTGAGATTCAGAATCAGTGACACTTATCTGATTGATTGATTCAGTCTGATCCATATCGCTTGATTCAGGAATGTTTGATGCTCCTGCCAATATCCTGCAAAAACCTTGGCCCCTAACAATCTTTGCTGGCTTTATTTCTAAGTCATGCTCTTGAAGCGTTGTGACCCAATTGGCCCTTCTTTCACCCAGTTCTTTTTGAATTAATAGTTGCCTTACCGCTGGGAAAGGGACTATAACTTTTGTGTGAGTTTTCAAAAGGAAGGGTCTGTAATGTTTGACTGCTTTGAATACAGCAAAGGCTTGTTTCTCCACATCGGAATAATTTAATTCGGCACCCTGTAGGTTTGAGCTAAAAAATGAAATGGGTGTTTCTAAGTTGTTGTCATTCGGTTGTGTGAGAACTGCAACATAAGATACATCGGACGCAATGGTATATAATGTAAAATGATTAGAAAAATTGGGAGTATTCAAGGTTGGGGCATTGATTATTGATTGCTTGATAACATCAAAAGCTTGCTTTTCTTCTGATCCCCACTTGAAGACTGAATTCTTCTTGATCATTCTCTGAAGTGGTAACACAATTTGAGAAAAATCTGGAACAAATCGTTTAACAAAATTAATCTGGCCCAAAAATGACTGCATCGAATTTTTATTGTGTGGGAAAGGGATTTCAGAAATTTCCTTGATCCGATCAGGATCAATATAAATGCCATCTTTGGATACTATAAAACCTAAGAGTTTTCCTTGATCAAGAGCAAAGAAAGACTTCTTTGGGTTCAGAGAAATACCATATCTTTTGCATCGCTGAAAGATTTGATTTAAGTCATGCAAATGATTATATCTCTTCTTAGAATATACAGTAATATCGTCTAGATAGACGACTACTAATCGATTAATCAACCCTTTAAAGGCTATATCCATGGCTCTCTGGAATGTCGCTCCTGCATTTATGAGTCCAAAAGGCATTTTCTGATATGCATATGTTCCCCATTTTGTTCTGAATGTGGTTTTAAGTTGGTCATCAGGATGAACCAGAACTTGGTTATATCCTGAGAATCCATCAAGAAAGGACATCAATTCAGAGCCCGCTACTGATTGGAGGATTTGCTCCATAGTAGGTAATGGGAAGTTATCTTTCAAGCTCGCTTTGTTCAGGTTCCTGAAATCAATACAGATTCGAATGTCGCCATTTTTCTTTCTGACTGGCACCATATTAGAGACCCAATTTGAATGTCGGACCGGAAAAATAATTTTGGCTTTCAAGAGCTTGTTAAGTTCCGACTTTATCTGGCTCTCCAAATTTGGATGTATTTTCCTTAACTTTTGCTGAATCGGTTTCTGATCAGGAAGCATGGGAATGATATGCTGGATAATAGATGTATCATACGTCTTTAAATCATCATACTTCCAAGCAAAGACCTGTTTGTTTTTTCTTAACAATTTAATAAATGCTTCCTTTTCTTCCTGGGAAAGTCCTAATCCTAAGTTGATGTTTTGAGGAGCATCGTCAGTGCCTAGATTTATCAATTCAAACTTAAGGGTAGAACTTTGAAGCTTTGCATTAATTACAGGTTTAAACCTGTCTTTGATATCATAAAGGTCTTCAAGCTTCACCACTGGTTTAGGAATCGAATTTTCTTGAGGCGTTTCTTTCATCTGTAGATCATGATCATCTTCCTCAATAACTTGATTGTCATAGGATTTTTCCGAAGTTAGAAACTGCAAGATATCTTCGTCATGGTTAAATACTCTCCAATTAGTGACATTGTCAGGAATTGAAGGCCTAAAAAGTAATTCTACAGAAAATCTATCAAGGCTGTAGTCTTCAGAAGGTAGAAGCTTAGAAGCTACATTGGCTAGTAGGTCTGCTGCCGAATTCTGGGATCGAGGAATGGAGGAAATGTTGAATGCCAAAAAGTGTGAGGTAATCTCTTGCACTAGCGATTGGTAATGCTTAAGGTGCGTCGAAAGGCAATGAATTGCATTTCTAACCTGTTTGACAATGATTTCCGAATCGCCGAATACTTTTAGATATTGCACTTCGAGGTCGATTGCTTTATATAATCCCTGGACTAAAGCTTCATATTCGGCTGTGTTATTAGGGCACTCAAATTCTAACCTACAAGACAGCATTGTCTTTTCTCCTTGCGGACTAACCAAAATGCAACCTGCTCCTGAGCCTTCACTGGACTTAGAGCCATCAAAATATAAAGACCAAAATAAAGGAGTATTAACAAAAATATTTACATTTTCCTCAGCACCATTAAAACATCTGGACTTATCAGTTTGTGAAAAAATTTCAATCTGAGATGTAAAATGATTGACTGAAAAAGGAGATGGTTGGGAAACAAAGTTGCCAAAGAATGATTCTGACGAATAGTTCCCCAAGATGTTGTTGTTGAATGCCACAGGTTGGTTTTCTTGCTCAAATTCAGTAACTGTGTGGGTCATATGCTTCTCTCGATCGATCCTTATTTGATTTGGCTTCCCCTTGTAGGGAAGCCACATATGTGACCAATCTGTGGAAATATACCCATGCAGTTTTTCGGACCAATCTCTACTCAAAATTAAACCATAGAATTCAGGTATGTCGGCAATTAAGATGTCAATCCGTTGTACAATCCTTGGATCGGCAGACAACCTGATGGTTACGGAATTAATTTCTCCCACAACCTGCACTTTAGTCCTATCCAACTGTACAATATGAATGGCAGACTTCTGGGGTTCAATGTTCAGCTTAGAGCAAACTAAAGCTGGCATTATATTAGATGAGGCCCCTGAATCAATTAAACAGTTGTGCAGGTTTCTATTATAAATCTCATAAGTCAGCAGGAAGGGTGGAGTGTGAGAATTTGATTTATCTCCAATTAGAACTGAGTCGGTAGCTTCAACCATACCTGCAGGAGGCTGGCCCGAATCGTTGGCAGCTCTTGCACTGGGAAGGGGAGTAGAGGGAACAACATTTAATTCTTTAAGAAGTAATTTTTGTTGATGTTTTAATTTGCTAAGCTCAAACATGGTTATATTTGCCTTAGTTTTCTTCATGTCATCAACAATGTTATATTCCATTGAATCAGATACCACTAATGTCTTGGATGTTGAAGGAGAATTAGAAGTTGAAGGCTGGTTTTGGGGAATAACTACAGGTGACTTTTTTGGGGGAACTTTTTCCTTTGCTGTGGCAACACCTGCGCTCCTCTTCTTTGAAGTTGCCTGAGCAGGTTCTGAAGTACTTCTACTTCTTGTAGTAACTGGAAAGGCTTCTTCTTCATTCTCGGTATCAGAGTTTGGGAGTATAAAATCCCACATTCCGTGGCATTCAGCTACTTCTTCTTCATCATCGGTTTGTGATGTTGTTTCCTCTTCCTCTTCTTCTTGCTCTGAATCTGCGTTTGATATAACATTGGGCGGCTTTGTTTCAGTTTTCTTAAAAGTTCTAAATGGTCTTTTGGTTGAGGTTTCCGCCACCTGCTTCTTTATCTCGACCATTTCATTAGACAATGTTTTAAGGACCTTTTGTAAACCTTCCATGTCGTACGGGTCCTTTGGGGTTTTCTTCTTGGAATCTTCTTTGAATGAGACTTTTTTAGCTTTTCTATCTTCCAAAGCAGCTTTCTTCTCTAGAGCGTTGATGCGCTTCTCAACAGCAAGTGCTTCTCTCATGTTTTCAGCTAAGGTAGGTTTCCCAGCCCTGTCTACAAAAATAGCTATGTTGGCAGGTAGGGCGGTAATATACCATTCGCTTCGGATTTGTTCACTTGGTTTAGAAGCGGTAGGGATTTTATTCAGGAGTTTATTAAATCTGGAATTAAACTCCTTTATTGGTTCCCTGTGTTCTATTCTCAGATTGGAGAGGTCGTTTATTAAAGTGGCTAAGGACCTATCATCTCCATATTTGGTAAGGAACTGCTCTTGGCATGTGTTCCAACTGGTAATTGAACTAGAAGGTAAGGAAAAATACCAGGATCCTGCTGATCCTTGTAAGGTGTAGGGAAAAAGTCTTACGACAACATCTTGTTCTGTCACTCCCTTTAAGTTAACTGCTAACATAAAATTGTTTATGTGTTCTTCAGCCTGAGTTCTGTCATCTGGATTAAATTTAGGCAGCCATTTTTCAGGAGCATCTGGAAGATCGTGCAATGGTGCAGGCATATTGACTGCACCTGGCCTAGTCCATGGGTCTGCCATTGTGATAGCTGCAGTGGTTGACACTACTGTTGGAATTCCAGATGTATGGGAAGGGATCAAAGATGAGGAGTGAACAGGTTGGGATGTTGAGGCTTCTAATCCCTGGTGAACGACAATTTGTAATGGGGGAGTGGATGGTTGACCTCGCAGAGGAGAAAATGCAATGGAGGATGTGGATGAAAGCTCTTCACTATCAGATCCTTCAGTAATTTTCTTCGCCCTTTTCCTTTTAGGTAAAGGAAACTCAGTGGGTTCAATACCGAGTTTTTCGCTCTGAAGTCTGGTGAGAGGGTGAGTGAGTTTGAACTGCGAAGTCGCACTACTTTCTGATACCTCAGATTTCTGTGGTGAAATCGAGAAGCTCTGAAGTTTATGGATTAGAGACTGGACTTCAGGTGATTCAAGACTTAGCTGTTCTGGGGTATGATGGGTTTGGGCAGTGGTAGTTGATTCCCCTTCTCCTTGTTTGGATACCGGCGAACCAGTATGCAAATGGGAAGGTCGAGGGGATTCGGAGGGAGAATTACTCTTGGAATGGCTTATAGGTTTGGACTTATGTGCCATTCACAGTTGAGGCCCTCCTTCTAGCGCCAATTATGTTGAGGCCTCGAAAATCGCTGCAACAACATAGGGGAAACCACCCGGTCCGGACCTTAGTACAGCTCCTTTTCCGTTTGGAATAGTGGCTCCGACTGGGGATAATGGGACCAGTTTCCCAAAATAGATAAAATGGGATGGATGAATGACTTATAAATTATGCTGATGATAAGCAAACAACTAAAACTATCGGCATGAATATAATAACTATAATCTACCCCGGGGTTTATCGATCTCTAAAGTGTAGCGTTTGATGATCTGGGCTTTTAGACAGGCATATAGATGACTCTGTCTCCAAACATAGATATTAAATTGTTCAATATTGTTGTGCATAAATAGTTACACAAAGCGATAACAGCGAAATTACTACACTATCATTTATATCATTGTTTACATACATGTTTAAAAGAAATGCAAATCACAAAACATCCAATAGTGGGCTGAGATAAAGATTTGCTGTTATAGCGTATGCATGTATTCAATAATAGCAAGAATATATAGCATAACAATTCATATAAAAGAAATGAATTTAGACATAGATAAAAGTACCATATGAGCTGCAGCGCATTCCCAAATATCAATCGCTATTAGCAGTTCTTCCTTCAACACAGAAATCGTCCTCAACAAAGGCAATAGTGCGCAATTGCATAAAAAAATTTGATGTCGAATTCAGAACAACTGGTCCAATTTCATAAAAGAATAGCGACTGAAGCACAGTAGTGCAAACTTCAGCCTATTAAGTCTGTTACAAAATTTTACGACCCTTTCCAAAACAATGAAAGGGTCTATAAATACTAAGCTAATCTAAATATCTAAGAAACTGAAAAGCTATTAAATTGGCATCAATAAATATTTCTTCCATCTTCCTTGGCGATCTGGCAGTCGGCGGCAATGCTTCATTAGGTGGGCTCTTTGCCTTTAAACCTTAGCTGACATATCGCCAGCATTGGCTCTACTTCCGGTGGAGTGTTGAGACGCGAAGTGAGCTGGGCATCATATGTGGCATCCTGAATGTCGGGGATTAGGCATCCAAGAGCATCTGTTAAACACTTGAGAGCCGACCTTTGAGTGTGTGGCTTGATTAGAAAGAGCCAATATGCCTCGGAGGTTAAAGTATTTACTCCAGCGATTAACCTTCCCTGTTCCTCCAAGTCATGATAACTTGTTTGTTCAATCATGTTTGTTGTTGTTATGCTTCCAGGTGTGCACTGGGAGATCATGTTTGCCAAATAGAGTGTGTTGTTGACTAAATCAATCATATTGCTGGCAATCATTTTACACCTTGAAGCTGCCCTTTCCGCTTTCATCACCTGAGTGTTCCATTCCGTGAAGAGTATGTCATTGTACGTTTCATAGATTCTGGGCAAATTCGCCGCTTTCCCCACATCAGAATCTTGCCAATCAAGATATCCGGCTATGGTTTCTTCGGCCTGATCTAGCTCATTTCTGGCTTTCTCTATCTACTGACATACTGCTGTAGATATTTCACATAATGGCTCAGCCTCGGTAAGTTGTCGGCATAGGAGTCTAATCTGAGATATTAATGCGCTATTTATTTGAGCTGCCTCTGCTCTGAAATCCTCCACTTTCTGGGTGCCCTTGATGTCTTTGAGCTGTGCTAATAGTTGAGCTATTTGCTCATCTTTTGATTTCATCATCAGCTCATTTGCCGTTCTCAACTGTGACAATGCCTCCGACAATTATTTCTGCTTCTGGATTGCGCTCTGGTCTATCCTCTGCTTTTCGGTCTGCAGTTGCTGGGTTAATACATTGTTTTCTTGCTGTTGTGCCAGCAACTGCTCTTCTACCTGTGCTGCCTTGTTTTTCGCCTTGGTTACTTCTACCTGTAATGCACAAATCTCCTGGTCCTTAGTCTTCAATAGAATACTTACCTCCGATGCCTTGTCAATAGTCGCTGCAGAATAAGCTCCCGCATACTGCAACAGCTTTGTTAGATCATCGGAGGGGTCCAATTCCTCCTTCCAGACTACATTGCCCGTGACTGTTTGCTCAGGAAAGATAGAAGGTTGATCAAGCCTTCGTCTCTTCCTTGAGCGCTTAACAACGGCTTTATGCTTTGGGCTGTAGAAAACATCCAGGGGAGGAATATCTTCCACCTGGAGAACAATTTGATCGGAAGGGTCTTTAGTAATTACTTCGACATCCTTTGAAATGGGTGGGCCGCTGGTTCCGCTTAGAACCTGAGAAGAAGTGGTATCTGGTGCATTGCTTGTCTTAGAGGTGTCTGTGTCTTTGGAGCCTTCCTTTCCACTGATAATGGAATCGAATTGGTTCCATTGTTTAAGCAATTCAGGATCAATGGAGGTCTGTTTATGTTGCTCTGTCTGGGATTTGCTCCGCTCTTTTTCTTGTTCTAACCTCTGCTGCTCCTCTAGTCCTTTTCGCTGCTGCTCCTCTAACTCTTTTCTTTGTCTCTCTTCTTGCTCCCTTTTCTGCCTATCTGCCAATTCCTTTTTCTGCCTATCAGCCAGTTCTTTCTTTTGTTTTTATTCTTCTTCCTTCTTCCTCTGTTCCTCTATCTCTTTCTGCTTTCTCTGTTCTTGATCCTTCTGCGCCTTCTGCTGTTTTTCTATCTGCTCCTTCTTCTGCCTCTCAGCTTGCTCTTTTCTTTGCTTTTCTACCTGCAGCTTCTTTTGCCTTTCCTCCTGTTGTTTCTTTTGTTCCTTAGTTGTAACAGGAGGTTGGCTCGTCTGTTGCCGACCAGGCTCGCTTGAGGAAGACGCTGGGGTTGTTGATAATAAATCTAGAGGCAGAGTTTGCAACCTCTGCTCTCTAAGTTTATTGAACTCAGTTAACGTCTCATCATTGTATTTCATTCTAGCAAGCTCTTTGGCACCGCCTATTGTATCGGCGGCGATGAACAGGTCATCAAACTCATCTTCTTGATGGTCAACCTTTGTTAATTTGGCCTGTTCTAGGGCAGTGTAGGTGGTTTTATCTGGATCAAAGAGTCTGCTTGGGATAGTGGCTAGGGATAAAGCTTGCATCTTTGTTGCCTCTTTTTCTGCATGCTTGAGATCATGCAGAGTAAAAACACCAATTCTCAAGGGAAAAGAGGGCCAGCCCCTCTTCTTTTCTTTCTTGAGAGTTTGTGTGACACTCTCGGCCATAATCTGGTAGGAGATTTCTCGGGCCAACAATTTGTCTGGAACATATAAAGGGAGAACATGCGGCTTGGCCTGGCTCCCAAAAACCCTAACATAGGTAAAATGTTCTTCTCCGAACCAACTTGCTACAGCTGGTAAGTCAAAGGAAGCCAGATAGGAGATTTTGGGAATAGGCCGATCAAAAATGGAATAATGAATGGGAACCATAAAACCATTGCAAATTTGATACAAATGATCCTTGTAAGAGGACTTCCACAATTTCTGATGGTACAAATGAATGGGTGAAGGGTCTTGGGTGGTCCACCTCCAACCGAGGATAGGAAACTCAGAATTAAAGCACAAGGTATCCATAATGTAAGCACTATAATAAAATGGTGGGATTTTCCTTTCGGTGACTACGGATTTGGCTCTAAAGTCACGAACAGCTACGGCCAACTTATCAGAAAGAATGGTGGCCCAATCCATGATTATACTATTAACAGCTGCTTCCATCAGGGGAACCATTTCTATGTCGAAATTAGCAGAGTCATGTAACCCCCATAGTCTACACATCATAATCCCCGCATAGCAATAGGGAGAAGCCAAAGAATCGACGGAGTACTTACCCGAGCTTTCGTGCTTGTGTTTGGCCGGATTCTGCCTCCAATCCCAGATGGGTTCAGATTGTACTTTATTTTCGGCTGCAAATTTCTCCACGAAGGCTTTGTTATAGATTTTCTCCGGCTCGGGCAAATGATACATTTGCCTTAGGTGCTCTGGCTTGAATGACCCGAAAATCCTTCCATCCCTTGTGTGAAACGTTCTATCGATGATTGGAATTTCCTCGATTGCCCAGCGCACTACATCAGTGTAGGGAAGGACCTGCTCTCTGGCTGCTATCCTGTGAAGAAAGGAGTCGGCCAAGTCTTTGAGAGTAGCATCGGACTTCTTTAGTACATCCACACTAGCCTCTGTCACTGTCACTTTCGGTTGCTCAGCCTCTAATAGATTATATGTGCCTTGCCATGAAGTCCTAGTGAGACCAGTGCACGTAGTGTCTGAAATTAGGCCTTTCTTCTTATTTGCGGCAGCTTGTCCTGCAACAGATGTAGCAACGGAGCCCGCGGTCCTCTTGGATTTCTTCCCCATCATGCTCAGGCTTCTCTCAACAGATGAATTCTACACAAATGCAAGAGAAATCGTAACAAGGAAATAACAATGACAATCCATAACGGGAAAGATATATCATTTGAAGCGTGGTGAGATTAATTCTCAAAAGTGGCTGCGGATCCAATCACTGGGAAGATATTGCAGATGCATTAATGGTGATTTAAGGCCTGCTACCCATTAAATGACTATTACAACGTTATCCGGCTGAATGACCCCCTAAAGCGTGCAACAGATATTTTGGCGGTTAAACGCAAGTGTTCGTTAATCGAAGGGGCAAAGTTTTAAATACACATGCATTACCTTATCCCTGCATTTAACGGCATTTTGAAATTTGCGCTTTATCAACCGGATATCAATATAAATTTAAGCCTTCAAGCGATGACTTTTTGAGAATGCCGACCGCCGATGAGCGATATCACATCGCATCGGGGAATAGATGCTACACAATCATTAGAAAAAGATCCTGCCGAGTGCCAATTGCGACATCGCATCGGACTAGCGCGTGGAAACATTACAAAGTGCATATAAAGTGATTTGCCGATTTCCGATTGCGATATCGCATCGCATCGGGGGTAAGACCCGAGCGCCTTATCAAAGTGCATGGAATTCTGCCGACGGCCGATAGCGATATCGCATCGGGTCGGGGTTTATAACTTAAAGCGTTTTTTCCCACATGAGGCAGCGCCGATAGCCGATCGCCGATATCGCGTCGCGTCGGGGCGTGAGTTATGTGCCCTTATTAGGTGTGCATGGAATATCGCCGATCGTCGACAGCGATATCGCATCGGCGGAGAACAAGGTGTCGTTTTAATATATTTCTCATGTCATTGCGATATGCGATCTTGCGATCGCTTTATCGCAATAACAAAAGATTGTTTTATTATTGGAACACTATTATTCAAAAAGGCTTAAATACATAAACTCATTTGATTATCATACCTTTTTGAACACAAAAGCATTGATGCCAATTAAATTTTAAAAGGGACCCATTCCATATGTTAATTTTTTGTGTGAATGAAAATGTTATGAAATGGGGGGTTGTTGTAGAGCACAACAGAGCGTTACACATCCGCTTGGGAGTCGCGGGACCACGTGCCCTTCACCTCGAATGATGCGAAGCCCGCAATAATACCCCAAAACCTTTCCACCCCCAAAAGGACTCCCATCTGTACCGCAGTAACATCAAACACTGAGCCAAAGCCTGCCATTCACCTCGAACAATGCGAAACCCACAATAAGACCCCAAAACCTTTCCACCCCAAAACTTTGGTTCGACTTAGGTTATAATCGCTTGGTTCAATGTATCATGTTTCAATTTCAGAATTTTAGCAAATGACAGTTTCTGTCATTTTCAGAATTTTGTAGTGGATCAATTTTTGACAGGACCTGTTCTGTATATTTAAAACTGTTGCCACATACTGGTTCCTGTATACCTTATGACTTTTCTATTTTGAATATTCTTTTGCCCCAATGAAATAACATGGCAGCAGTATCAGATTAGCGATAAATTTGGCTTCAATGCTAGAGCAAATAACAATGTGTTAAATGGCTAGTGATTGAAGCTCGATTGTTGATACCTGCACGTATCCTCTGGATGTTGTTAGACGACAAATGCAGGTTGAACATTTTATTTCCTTGGTAACTGGAGTCTTGGTTTACTGTATTCATAATTTTTAGTCAAAGATACAGGCTATTTAAGTCTATGATACTGAAAATTGACCATTATGGTTTGAGTGGCACTACAGGTACAGACATTATCAGCTAACCAAAATAGTGCATCTTCTCTTCAACAAATGGAACCCAAGTTCAAAGGAACATTGGATGGTCTTGTTATCATTGTTCAAAGACAACGCTGGAAGCAGATGTTTTCTGGGCTAAGTATTAATTACGTAAAGGTAAACTTTATAATCTCGTTGCATAAAAGTAATTTATTGCTACATGTATTTTAAATTTCAGCATCAGCCACACAATTATTGAGTTGCTTGCTCCTGTTTGATTCGCTAGCCAGCATTTCGTGATTCTCTGTTGTTAATGTGGCCTATTAATGTTATGCATATGCTATGGCATACAGTATAGCCAGATAATTTTTTGAAATAGAAGGATGCCCGAGCTGGCGTTTGAGCTTTTCATTGTTTATGGTGATGCCAATGGTTACATGACATTTTGGGTTTTTATTTTCTACAGAAGGGAATTAAATAGTTTAGCAAAACTGACATTTGATTAGTAATAATTGCCATTCTGGTCTCGGCAGGTTGTACCTTCAGTGGCAATTGGCTTTACTACATACGATGCAATGAAATCCCTGCTTGGAGTTCCATCTTGAGAAAGAGGGAGTTCCATCTCGAGAAAGAGCACATAGTGGAAAATATGGTTGAGAGAGACAATGTCGGGTATGGTTGCATTTTGTTGCCTCGAAAGGTTTATGCATATGTGATGGCTTATCTGATATACCTTGCTATGAAGACCCTTTATTTACTGATCATGTTTTCTTTGTATGGACAGATTTCTCATGCCAAAGTTAATCTTCTTGAAGTTAGACCAGGAACATCTGAAGCACTGGTTCAAATTTCAGGCACTCCACAGCAAACAAGTGCACCCATTTTGTATGCAGTTCTTGATTTCCCTCCGACATTTTCCAACATTTGCCAACAATTCCTCTACTGTCCCTCTGTTGCTACTTTTTGATTTTGATTTCTTAGAATAAAAGCAGATTCCTTGCTGCAATTAAATTTCTATTTAAGATAATTAAGCATAAATCTGTCTACAAACACCAACCCCTGTAGTACTAACTATATGCTTTGTTTCAAAATTCAGTCAAATCGCGATATAAACAGTATTGGCAATTTCTCTGAGTTTGAGGAGCCAATTCTTCGTCAAGGGAGTTCTGCCAGATTTGGAAGGTACACAAGATTTGCAAAACTTTGTCGATTGCTGCTATCATGGGGGTTTTGCTGATCACCATTTCTGTACTAATGTCCCTGGCATTGTATATCACCTTTGGCAGTGTCAGAGCAGCTGGTGAGCTTATCACAAAAACTACAGTTGAAGTTGTAATATCTGAACGCACAGTTGCAGCCATTCTAGGACTTCAACTGAAATTTTTGAAACATGGAGACTTGGAATGAAGTGTTGTCATTGCTGACAAAATGACATTGTACTGACAGAATGACAAAATGTTACAGCACAAAATTTGACATTGTACTGACACAATACTTCTTTATCCAGCCTATAAAGTGCCATTTCTTTGACTTGACATAAATGTATTTTGCAACAAAAATGACAGAACGATTTTGATAAACATGAACTGCATTATATTTTGAATTTGGATTCTACTGCCACTGCTTATGCTCCAAAACCAATGTTCTCTGTGTAAAAAATATATGCTTTTATATATATTCAATATATTATTACACAATGTATTAGCTTATCAGTTTAAATTATAAGTTATATTTTTTAATTCGAATACTATGATATTGCAGAAAGCAAGAGTATAGAACACCAAAAGCTAATGAATTTTTTCTTGGAGATCATGATCAATTTACATTTCAACTCGTAAAGTTCAAATGTTTTTTAATTTTAATTTGTTTATTTTAATTTTTAATTTATAAAATAAACTTATCAAAATTATTTTATTATTGTACTTAGATGCTATATTTACTAACCCAAAACTATAAAAAAGGCCAAAAGTCATGTCCTTTTGCATCACAACAAATTATTAATTAAATGCAACAAATTACTAATTAGAAATTAGATGCAGGGTTTATTTTCTTTGCTAATTAGTAATTGGACAAATTTAAAGTTCACACTAAAGTTATGATAAACAATATTTTTAAATAAATATATCTTTTGTTCTTTTGACCATGGAATAATTCCTCAATCATTGATATGTAATCTTTCAATCATGGGTTCAAGACTCCATAACTATAATTTTTAAATGCTTAAGTTCTTCTTTGACCTTCGAGAATGATCTATGTAAATATTGAACACTCTCCACCACGAATTTAATTAACAAATTTATATTCATAATAATGTTTATTTGGTCATTATCAATTTATGAATATTTCCATAATATTCAAATGTAAAAAAGTAAGAAAATTCTATGTTTTGTGCACCATGGTTATTAAAATACATATCTTACTTTAACACCTTCCTATTATTTTAATATGTTTTGTGCACCATGGTTATTACAATACATAACTCACTTTAACACTTTCCAATTCTTCGTACATTATAATTCATTATTATGCATTTAAATATATTTTATACCTCGTGCTTATTAAAATACATAACTTACTTTAACACTCTCTAATTCTTCATACATTATAATGCATTATTATTACCTTTTATAGTTTTTTTCCCTCAAGTTTTCTATGATTCACTATTAAATTTTATTATATTTTAATTATTAATCTAAGCGTTTTTTAAATCATGAAACATTGGAAAATTATATCTAAAACTAATCTTATTTTAAGAAATACAAACTCAACATTACAAGCATTTATCAGTTCAATGACATTTATGACAATTCTTACTTAACAAAGGCAAGGTTCATTATATTTCACTCTTCGCATAAAGTCAAAAAGTTCATACAACAACTGGCCATCCAATTCATTAAATCTTAATACAAGTAAGCATGCCTACAACACACTAGTAATAGAAACCAGCTCTCATGATAACGCAAATTAAATCTCATAATAATAACTGACCAAATTGTTCTGTTAACCAGCAGGGACTAGCGCCACAACAGTGGCTCCTTGTTATCATATATAAATTATTGTTATTAATAATTTTAATGGTTTAATAATTGATAATAATAGTTAATATGGTTTAAATTTTAGTTATGTTTTCAATTCTAAAAGTAATTCTTATTATAATTAATTAATAATCATTATTATTATTATAAAATTCTTTATTAATAATTCTTTATTTTTTATGATAATTATTATTATAAGTATTTGTTAGGATATTCCGACACATAGGAAATAGTTAAGTACAACTTGGTCTAGTATAGAGTTAGGTAAAGTGTGTTTCTTTACCGTTGTACATTTTGTAACTTACAATCCGACGGTCACGATATGTAGTGATCCGACGGTTCATTCTCTCCTCGGTATTACCGACACTTGATCCGTGGCTTGACACCCGATTGGTCCATGATTTCTATTTAAAGCGCATGGAGGGTCATTTGTAGGGTAATCCGTGCATGAGAGAAACATATGTAAATTTTCATTCTTTTATTAATAAATTGCCTGAAGTGGCCGCGTTGGCTCAGGCCGTGGACTGTTTCCCTCTTTGAGGGTTTTAACCACGTCAAAAATACTGGTGTATTGATCTGTGATCTGGTTGTGAGCGGTGTCCTTTGGTGTTCTGTCTGAGGAACTTACCCTGTAAATTCCTACATATTCAATAATTATTATTATTTATTAAGAATAATAATTCTATTTTTAATTTTATTCTAATTATATATAAGATTAGATAGTTTCAATAAACTATATTAGATTAGATAGTTTTATTATATTATCAATATATAATAATATAAATAGATATTATTAATAGTTAAAAACTGATTATTATTATAATTAATTTGTTATTATTATTATAAATAAATTGATATTATTATTATAAATAACCTTTATATTTAAATGATAATAATTATTATAAAACCTAATCATAATATCTATTTTAATTTTTATTATAATTTTATTTTTATGTATTAATAATATCATTATGTAGTTATAAGATAGCTATAAGGAGAGGAAAAACAATTACCTGATTACCTGGGATGTTTTTGGTGGTTCTAACCCTCTAATTAAGGGAAGCCAACTTCCACTGATCTCAGTCCCATTGTCCCAATTGAGATTATGTGGGTGTTTTATAATCTCAAGAGCCTCCCTGATCTTCTTCTTTGATGTTGCTCTTCCCTTGTGATAATTGAGGCGCTTTCCAAAGAAACTTGATGTTTTTTTTTTTAGGAATGCTCTACAAGGGATGAAGTACGAGATCTTTCATTCTTGATATCAGCTCCATGTTCTTTCAGTCTTATTTGCAAAGAATGACCTGTTTCACCAATGTAACTTTTGCCACAAGAACAATCAATTTTATAAACTCCCTTGAGTTGTTGTCTATCAATATCATCCTTGACAGACTTCATACCCTGCTTAATTGTTCCAGGTGCTGAGAATTGTGTGACTATGTCTTTCTTTCTTAGGATTTTGGTAATCTTATCTGTCACCCCTTGAATATATGGTAGGAAAACTCTACCACATTGGGTTAGGTCTTGGGCCTAGGGTCTTGAGTATTGTCTTGTTTTGTTGTCATGGAATCTTGCCTTTGTTGTCATGGAGTCTTTCCTTTGCTGTCATGGAGTCTTGCCTTTCCTATCATGGAGTCTTTCCTTTGATTCACAACAATTCATCTTAACAACAAATTAGTGTCACCACAAATTCTCCATTGAACAATCTCTTGCTTCTCATTTTCTTGTTGTTCCTTGTGTTTCTCCTTTGCCATCAATGACAATATTGCCAAGGATCTCCCCCTTTGGCATTGATGGAAACACATTTGTCCTCCCCCTTTCATTCTAAGAAGTGTCTTCCTTCCTATGATTACCTCCTCCTTTGGCATCAATGGCAAGGGGGTTACATATGTCTTATAGCCTTTAAAAGAGCCCTCAATGTAGCTATCATCATTGCATTAATGCTTTATAACCTGCAATGTCTTGTTCTACATAAATAATGTTGACACTATCATTGAATAAATGCCACTCTAGATGGATTATTAGGGCTCCTCCATATTGAATGAATGTTGCTCCAAAATGAATGATTCTCCATATGACATATAAACATTGCTCCAAATACATTGTAGAATTTTTTAACATTGTAAGTCTAGCAGTTGAAAATATTGTTGTGAGAACACTCTGAAAACAAGAATACTATTGAGAGAACACTTTGTAAGGAAAGCATGGTATGCATGATAAATGCATTATATTGAGCACTGCAATGAACATATGTATCCTAAAGGTACCCCTATCATATGTAATCCACACCAAGATGATAACAAAGTGTATTGAGTGGAACCTCATTGATTGGGATGTGTGCACTTAAAATAAATTGACCAGGACTAGTATAGAATAGTTAATAAAATATAAGAAGGCCACCGAACTTTATTTATATTGGAAAAACAAATTGTCTATAATCATCAAGGAGTTAGCATTTAGAATAACTATTCTTCCTCCTAGATTTAACTTATTTACAAGAGCCTCTGGTACTTCTAAAGTTGTTGCACCTACATGGATAGCATCAAAATATGATTCATCTGGAAAACCCTTCTCTCCATCACCCTCATGAATGGAAAGAGCTCCTTTATCTAAAAAATGAGCAGCATATCCCTTCTTTAACTATTAAATGGACTTGTCCACTAGCTGATAAATTTGCTCCACTTCCACAACTCTTCCTGTCTCTCCACTGACATGCAAGTGTGCCTCCAGAATAACATGCAATTGTAAATGTATTTAATTCCACGCAAGGATTCAAGAGTGTGACCAAATATCTCCTGAGCAGCAGTTGCTTGCACAATTGTAATTCTCTCAACGCTATCTTCCTTCATTTTGATCTTAAATTCATCTTTCAAGATCATTAAATTGAGAAACCATCAACAAATACTTTCAAGTAGTGGTAGCATCATTGTTGACACCTTGAACTCAACAGTGACCACAAAGCATGATTTTAGCTCTAGGGAATGTTGCAGGCCTCTATCAAAAATTAGACAATAACCATATATTCTTTCTTCTTGGAGTTACGACACAAAACTTTAATGCATAAAAGTACCAACAATCAAAGCTCTAATTCATAAAAGATTGATGCCAAGTAACGCCTTGGAAGTTGCAACATAGACCTCCATGGTTGTAATAAGAATGCATTGGAGCAGTTCTTTGGATGTGTAAGAAGAATGCACTGGAGAAGTTCTTTGGATGTCTATAACTTGAAGAAATTTTGCCTTATTCTAGAGATCGTGTTGAATTTTGGCTCATTGATCACCAAATATATAGTTCATCAAGGAAAATAATATAAAAAAAAACTCTCCAAAGAAAATCATATAAGGAATATTTCATATAGAACGCTCTCCAATAATATAATAACGTTGCTCCAACATGATAAACTATGCTCCATGTATTATAAACATGTTCCAAATAATAACATTGCCCCATGTCTAATAACCACTGCTTCATGTATGATAAACGCTACTCCATACAATGTATTGACGTTGAGCATCAACAAAATATATTTGCAATTATATTAATGTTGGATTATTGCTGCTCCAAAAATAATGTTGGACATGAGGCCTTGGATAGCATACATGGTCATGAATTAACACACATCACATTATAATATATTATGGTGGAAAATAATATATTTCAAACACTATATAGTATATTTCAAACACTATATAGAATAATATAGTGCCTATCGAATAATATAATGAAATTATAATATATTATGGTGGAAAATAATATATTTCAAACACTATATAGTATATTTCAAACACTATATAGAACAAGGAAGGCTGCGAAGCAGCTAGTCCCTGCACATAGTTCTATCTAGCCCATTTAGCTTCCGAGAATATAGCCTATTTCGTAGTGGAAAATGCTTGTTATATGCAATTCTGCCTGAGTCATACAAGATGCACATAAGTAACTGACATAGCCATACAGCCAGACACAGCCAGTCATAGCCTTACAGAGCCAGTGCAGCCATACATAAGCACCAGACATAGCTGCCAAACATAGCCAGTCATAGCGGACATACAGAAAGCAACTGACATAGCGTACATAAGCAATAGTCATAGCCTTACAGTAATACAGAAACAGTATTGATCGACACATTGACCGCCCATGGACTGTAAAGCTCTGGCAATGTTATTTGTCGCCTTTCCCTTAGTTTCTTCAGTGAGGAAAGCTTATCACTCGTCTCATACAAAAATTCACTGGTCCGGATCTGGTCCAACTAAGGATACCAGCATCCAAATCTACAGGTGGGCGAAACAGTAAATTCGCGGATTTACAGAATTGGGTGGCATGGAATTGCAGATTTCCGTCTGTTGGCCTCGTCCTCTGTGAGCGTAGACAAGCTTGCTGTGAAAGTCTCGGGGTACTTGAATTCTCGCAAGTTTTTCTCTCCAGAAGTGCAATTGCAGGTCTGCAACTTTATTTATGCCAGCCACTGTAGACAGGACGATCCTCCCAGATTCAAGATCCGTCTACACAGGATGAGGCGAGCTAATTAAGCGTATATAGCTGGGGTGGCTTAGCCAGTTCAACCAGCGATAGCTGTTGCAGTCAGGAGAGGTAGGCCCTCTGTGAGCGTAGACAAGCTTGCTGTGAAAGTCTCGGGGTACTTGAATTCTCGCAAGTTTTTCTCTCCAGAAGTGCAATTGCAGGTCTGCAACTTTATTTATGCCAGCCACTGTAGACAGGACGATCATCATGGTGACTCTAGAAAAACACTGCGAACCAGAAAGAAGCGCTATTAGATCACGTAATTACATATATAATATGCATTTATGTCGAGTATGCTTTTATTTCGTATCTATCTCTAGTGATCGAAATCAAGATTCTTATATATGTCATTATGCATTTCTGCCTTTCCCTCTCGCTACGTAACTACGCGGGGTCGATTCACTAGGCCTACGCTTTGACCCGATTAAGGTTATGATATGATTATGCTTGCTTCCCCACGATTCCCGGAAGATGGGATGCCATGATAGGATTTTACACCAACAATAGAATACAGCTTTAATAAAATAGAAAAGAAGAAAAGAGAGAGTTCTTTTAATGCAGGTTGCTTGTTAGATTTATTTAAAGAAATTGGTGCTGGAACAGGCGTTTATTTTGTTAAAAATAATGTTATAGTAATTAGCTTAGTTGGCTTAATCTAACAGATTACTCATGAGTATAAAGTCTAAATCAATAATTGGTTTTCTACGGCTCAAAAAAGATTTTAACAAACAATATATAATAAAATAAAACTAAATCCCAACATCAAAAGGCAACACAAGAAATATAAATTACACACCAACATCCAAAAGGAAATTGATTTTAAATAACCACCAAATATGATATAATAGAACAAAACAAATATTAATTAAATCTCCACATCCACAAAGAAACTAAACAAATATAAATTACACCCCATACACAAAATTATTTTGAAAAAACAGCACATATGCCTTTGTACATGGCACTTTCATGAAATCATATTTTTTAACTCGAGTGTTTCCGCCACTTATGTATGAACATTTTGATAGCATGAACATCACAGTGGACAAAATCATTCAACTTTAAAGCGAGACATCCTTCCGACAGTTTCAGCCAACCATCCATCCACATATTTCATGTTTGGGGAAAATAATTTAATGTAAGCTCGCCCTTTGTTCGGTAGCAACGCTTTGTTCGTGAGCATAAGAACACGCAATAAGAACACCATCTCGACGCAAACTTTATCATATTGCCTATCGCAATGAATAATAATGAACAAGATTACACATAGTGTAGGCCATGTTATATCTAACCAACGGTGTATCAACGCATGAAACGGTCACTGATACACGTGTTTTATAAAAAAGCCTCAACACAGCCACGTATCTCTCATGCGAAGAGCGCTAATCTACATGCATATCAAATGCCTTCTTCCGAATCTGGGGTGCATGCATACCCAATGTCCACTATGGTGTGTTGTGCAGTCATGGCGCTGGCCGTTTCTTATTCGTCTTCCCGTCAATGGGTATGCATTTTAGCTCTGGCATTGCTGTTCTGGCAGTGTGTGGGGGATAATGGCAGACTCACGCAAGCAGAAGCCGATAGAATTGTTAATCTTCCTGGGCAGCCGCCAGTGGATTTCGCTCATTATGCGGGATATGTGACTGTCAACAAAGAGAGCCCTGCGCATTTGTCATCATATTATCTGCAGGTCAGTAAACTGCTAACTGCATACCTGTTCAATTAATAGAATTGCTTTCTGGTTTAACATTAGAATCCCTGCACAGCAGCAAGTCTCTATGCAGCATTCATATCATTCCTGTATAATTTTTAAAACACTATGCAACAGCAATAACATCCTTTGCATTTTGAACATGAATCCTAGGCATAGACGGTTGGGGCATAGGAAATTTAAGGCAAAAGAAATTTTTAATATCCATATAGAAAGGCATGAACCCTAATAATTTTGTAGAATCGGAAAATAGCCAGCCCCAGCCTGTCGTCAGGCTCCGCGCACCGTCTTTAGGTAAGTAATAAGTCAATGCGGAGCACTAGCACCAGTTTCACCCTGCTCGTGTTCTCAATTTCTTTTTAGATTGCGAGCGATCTCCAGAGGGAAAGGGGAAAGGGGTTGTCTGACCAGAGGGAAGGGGTCAAAACCGTGAGGCTAGCTAGAACCTGTGGTGGCTAGAGTTTGGCTTGCTGTCAAAAAGAAACTAATCCAGTAGGAGCGGAGTGGTTAATAGCAATGTTCATAAAAGTTCCTGCCAGCTTCTTCTTTTACCGGGGCTCTTTAACAGGGTATCCCCCGCACTGTACAGTTGGGACAAGTTCTACCACACGCTAGAGTGTTGGTAATATCACATGAAAAAGACCAAAGCGTACATATATGTACCAAAATTTATCTTCAGAAACCGTAAGCTTATTTAAATTTTGGATAAGTTCTTCTATCATAGTGTAGAATGTTCTAATATTGGCAAGATAATGTAATGTAGAATTCTGTCTGTAAGTGTAGAGAATAAAAATGAATTCGAACTTATTTAAAAATTTTCTGGAACTTACAGGATATTGCAACGACCACTTTTGAGGGTTTTCCGCCTTTTCCGCCTTGAACTGAGTAATTTCACCTGAAAATAAAGAACTGGATTTCATATCAAAAGTGAAAAATATAGAAATTTGTTTCCATTAAAAGAAATACTAAATGTGCATTGCCAGGAGGGAACATTTGTTTTACTTACGGTAGAATTCTGCCGAAAACCCTACTGCACCATCAAAAGAAAAATTGTTTAAAAAATAGGCTGAATGGGTAATGATTTGTATATAATTTTCCTATACCTAGAAAAGAAAATTCGCTGAATGGACTTACTGGTATCGCAGGTAGGAGAATGGAGAATGGACGAGGCTCCTATTCAGCTAAAACTCCCAGGCTCGCTGCTGCTTCAAAGTTCAGGTATGCATACCTGGTCCTGGATCAAAGTTGTGTTTGATTCGATTGTGTTTGATTCACATGCCTCTGATCGGTGTTCCGCCAAGTGGTCAACATGCAGATATGATGTGGTAAAGGCAGCTAGCGACGAGTCGTCAACATGCAAATACCAACCTTTATGCTTAGACCTGCTTGGTATATTTTATTATAATGTTATTTTATCATAGTTAAATAGCGAAGTTATATGGTTTAAACAATGTATGAGATAACATTTAATGTTGTCCAGTAATGCTAACATTAGTTTAGGTTGCAGGGACTGACAATTTGAAAATATCGGACAAACAAAAATATAACCTATGCTTTTCGCCTCAGATCAGCTTTGGTTTTTGTCGTCTAGCTTCGGTTTTTTGGAAAGAGGCCAAATAAGATGAAAAATCAGGATCGGGAATAAAACTTTGGTTAATTGCTGATGACCGGGGACTAAAAGCAGGTCAACTAATGCTATATCCGTCGCGAACGATTACTATAGTCCATGCCTGGAGGGCAGGGACTAATAATATAGTGCCTATCGAATAATATAATGAAAGAACAACCACCACTGTAACATTGTTAATGTTGCCACTATTGGCATATGATCTACGAAATTTATATTGTTTTTGCCACTATAAGGATGGTTCATTTCTATTGAATATAGTCATAATTCATTTGCCCTTATATAACGATATAACGCAGTTGATAATGACATGAAGCGCTATCAATAATCCGGCAAGGAACCATTTATGCAACAATCATTCATACATCAGAAAATTCTTGGAATAAATCCCATTAACGCTTGGAATATAACACTTCAATAAAGTATTTTCCCTTAATGCAGTCGTCGCACTCCAATTACAATGTTCACTGCATAATATATGACATTATCGTATCCATTGTGTATTATTAACTGACGCCCAATATGATTCATTGCATTCAATTACAATATTCACTGCATAATATATGACGTTGTCGCATCTTTGTATGTTGGCATACAAGCATTGCAATTCCATAACTCATTTTCTAAACTTGCGTTATTGGTTCCGCAATTGTAACTCTTCTCCAACATTGATAAACTACTGTAAACTTTATAAACTACATAAGTCACGTGTAAAGAGAGCCTATAACGTGTGTAAAGAGAGCTGTTAAGTCACGTGTAAAGAGAGCCTATAACGTGTGTAAAGAGAGCTGTTAGGATTGTTAAATTGAAAATATGGTTTTTTTAATCAATATATTAAATTTAAGTTTTTTTTTTTTTTTTTTTTTCAAAAGGTGGAAAAACCTATCAAACTCAGTTTGTCAAACCAACAGTGAGGACAGCCATCTCTGGCTGCTATCCACAAATGTCAGTTGACACATCACTGTTATCAAGGAAAACCACGCCACCTGAAATAACTCGCTGGTGGTCCGTAAGGGAGCAGGCTTTCACTCCTGCCAGATGCCTCTGGGTCTTGGGCCGTTAACCTGTTTTAATACACAATTTAAGTTTTTTTTGTCATTTTCATTTTTTTTTAGTAGATTTTAATTCATTTAATTTAGAATTATAATGTAAAATAATAATAATAAAATATATTTATGAGTTTAATAATTTTTTGGGCATATAATATAATATTAAATTCATTAGTTAAACTATGGGGTATAATATATTTCCTAGTCTAATGAGAATTGCTAAGATGCTTGCTCAAAACATTGGTTCCCGGAAAAATATTCACACCCCAAAAAATGAACTATGCTTAGCAGTGATACCAACCAAAGCACAGTAAAGCATAACACAGAATTCATAAGGCAGAATTCATACTTGGTGTTGGAATGGTGAAGCATAAGGCAGAATTCATACTTGGTGTTGGAATGGTGAGAAGGAGTCCCTTGACATGTAAGAGAATACCAAGCCAACAGCGACTGGTTTTGAGATGAATGGGTATAGCAAAGGATACAATAAACACAAAAAGTGAAGATCAAACACTTTGCAAACTTGCACACTGTAACTCCACTGATAAAGAGAACTTAAGCATAAACATAACAATTGGTAGATATTGGGCCATCAAAACAAAACAATAAGGTTGTGTTAAGGAAAACTACAAATAGGAAAAACAATCTTTTTTCGATGCACTATACAATGATTGAATTCTAAAAGTGTAACTGAAGTTGTGTTTAAAACTTTAACATTATCTGATAAATCTTTATACGTGATTTATAGTTACCAGATCCTGCCAAGTCAACTTGGAACTGGCACTTCTACACAACCTACCACCCAAACCAGGTCAGGTCAGTTCCGAACCACCCAAACCCAAGTTTCACTGGAATGACCTAGCCAAGACCCATTGGACTAGCTTGATTCAACTTGGGGCTATTAAATTCTAAATAATCTATAATTTTTCTAGTTTTCTATATACCGAGTCATTTTCAGGTTGATTGGCAAATATCTGTCAAGTTTTGAGTCAAGGTTAACTAGTGAAGCAAAACATGTCCCAAGCCAAATAAAGTCTAGTAACTTTATAAAAATGCTAGTTCTTTGTTGCATAAAAGTTGTATTAAAAGCAAGTGAAACTTTTTCAACTAGGAAAAAACAAAACACCACTGATGAGTGAACTGAACATTTAGGAGCATGACTGTTGCATTTCACTTTAATACTTTTAAACATTTCACTTGCTTTTGTGTGTTTTTCCCAAGCAAATCTACAGAAGACAGTTACATCTGCTCTATCGGGTACTGCCCTTCGAGTGATGGGTCCACAATATCCAAAACGTGGTCTTGCTGAAATTGATTCCAAGCCTGCACCATAAGCAAAATCATTACTACATTCTTTTGAATTAAGTGATTGTTCATGAGCTGCTTATCATAATCATCAAACCAAACTTTTCTAATATACTCGATACCCACCCACTTCAAAAGAAGCTGCATAGAGGCATCCAATCTTGCATCAATACACTTTCTCCCACTTACAATCTCTAGAACCACAATTCCATAACTATAAACGTCGGCTTTTTCCGTTAACTGCCCATGGACGGCATACTCAGGGGCAGTGTAACCTCTGCGTCATAACAAATCTCTGTAAGCTAAAATAAATGCCTGGATACAGAAGATCTTCTAAGAATAAGAAAAAATTGAACTACAGAACTTACAATGTTAATAAGTCAATAAACCAATTGCACAACTTACATTGTTCCTCCCACTTTGGTAGAAACATGGGTTTCGCCTTCTGGAAAGAATCTAGCCAATCCAAAATCTGCTATTTTAGCATGAAATTTGTCATCTAAAAGTATATTGGGACATTTGATATCTCTGTGTATAATGCGAACATCGGAATCCTCGTGTAGATATGCAAGTCCTCGTGCTGTGCCCACTATAATCTTCAAACGATTTTCCCAACTCAAAACATTTCGTATCTCTCCTGTCCATATCCATCACAAGTATTTGAAACAAATAATTGCAACAACACACGCTATTTTTAAAAACAACTTGAATCTTGGAAAAAGTATTGATCACAGCAACCTACTAAACAAATGTTTGTCAAGACTGTTATTTGACATGAATTCGTAAACCAGCAAGCGTTCATGCCCTTGCGTGCAACATCCGAGTAAACGAACAAGATTACGGTGACGGACGCTGGTGAGGAGCTTCACTTCTCCCAAAAACTCCGCCGCAGCTTGAGCAGTCTGCCTTCCATTCAGCTTTTTAACCGCGACATCCGTACCATCAGGAAGATTTCCCTGCTTATCGATTAAATCATTAGAATTAATCTGAAACAGCCCGGAAACATTGCAGCAGGTTGTGCAGCAGGTTGTGGAAGAGAACAGGAAGAGCAGAAAGCGGAAAGAGGACGAACAGAAATGGAAAGCCTATCTGCCTAACCAGATGCCAGTTGGAGTTGCATGACAAATGTCAATCATATGTCAGTTGGAGGTGCACACCAGATGTCCATACATTTCCACTTTCTGAAATGATTATTTGGTTAAAAGCATAAATTAAACAAAATAAAATTAGATGCCCAGAGAATTTTTGCAGCCATGCAGTCAATGAAAAGATCAGTTGTTTTACCTTGAGAACGGTACCAATCACCCGTTGAAGTTCGACTTCAGAAACCTCAATTTCATCACAAATTTCACCTCTATGTTAAATCCCACACAAAGAGGAACATTCTCAAATGCATCTTTAAGAGTACGCAGGCGGTCTTGCACATTCACTATCCATTTGCAAATACTGCCATCATTGGCTTTTCCAACCAGAGGACTTCGGATCTAAGTAACAAGGAGGCAACAATGATCACACATTGCATATCACAAGAAACTGAATTCCATCCACGAATCTCTACAGATTCTTACCTCCAGCCCATCAGCTTGGAATCCCATAGAAAGATATTCTTCAAGATTGAGGTCTCCAATGCGCCTTGCATTGTGTAATCCCTGAAACAAACAAATCATCACGAAAGTTACAATGGTTTAATGGCAAAGAAAGTCTACTGAACCCCAGTTATCCAATGCGCCTCCATTATGCAATCCCTGAAACATGGACCATAAGAAGGAAAGTTAGAATGGTCTAGTTGTAAAGAAAAATATAGTTGGAAGAGTCCCATAAGGTCCCTAAACCTATTAGATGGATGAATATACATAGGAATGGAACCCCAACACTCTAATCCCTAGGTTTAGATCATATTTATTTTTGGATCGTTAGACTTTTGAACAAAATACACTTTGAATGAAACTAGAAACAAAAATATAAAAGAGAAATTACCTTGTCATCTTTTATAATATAATCGTCATGGAAAATGATAGCATGGCCGTCCTTAGTGACCTGAAACAAATTTAAAGCAACCTTTGAATTTGTGCTACACGAAGACAAAATCAAGTTTGAACATTTTAAAAACAAAGCAAATCTCAAGTTCCGAGAAGGCAACAAGCCTAAACATCATAGCTTATGCCAGAAACTTAATCTACCTGTACATCGAATTCAACAAAATCTACGCCATTCTTTGCAGCCAGGGCCAAATATTTTATGTTATTTTCCATAATAGTAAGTCTGAGATTAGGAGCGTCTCCAGCACTAAATACTATGTTCTTGCCAGAACCGCGATGGCCCAGAATAGTCAATGATTGTTGCCCGCTTTCTATTTTATTGTATGTTATTGGGCAATATACAAAGTTCACAAAGCATGCAAACACATACAGATCAAATCCTATCTTAATCTTTGAATCCTAAATTTTAGTTCACACCAGAAAAGACCAAATCGGAGGCATAGGAAATAATTCTTTTTAGGGCTAATGGTACGTAATGCCACAAATTCAATTGTTAACTGTCAAGAACAGTACTGGGAAGAATTCAAAATGAAAAACATACCACACAAAAATTGGGCCATTCGCGGGCCTGTATATAGGATATTGAGATTTTCAGGAGTAGAAAGTTGCTGCATTACAACAGGATCTATGTTTATCCACCCAGCAAGTATTGCTGCATCAGAAACCAAAAAGTTTAATTTCAATCTCCATTGAAAAGGTTATGAAAAATTTCACCAATTTCGTTACCTAAAACCTTATAAGCAATGGAAATAACAATAAAAAAAGTTATAAAATCTGGAGGTCCCTCCAACAGGTAAATCTAGAGATAAATTTCAGTAAAGTGCCAGTATTAATCACCAGTCTGGCGAACTATGGACGTCATTTGTTGCAAGACACCAATCCTTATAACCAGGCTCTCCAACAAGCTCTGTAATATCGAAAAGCAACCTCTAGTGCGACCTAAATTAAGGGACTTCAAACATCTTTATATTTTCTTTCACGGAAAACACTAATCCTATAATATCAAAAGATAGAAAAGTTAAAAGACAAGCAAACTAAAGAAAGTTCCTAAGAGCTTTAATAGATCCTGTACCATAAATAAAAATAGTATACAACTCAAAATTAAGCACAAGAACTTACACTATTTAAAGCAGATTGCATAGATTCCCTCAATTTCAAAACTCTGCAGTCTCTATGAATAGAAGAAAATATATATTTGGGGGAAATATGATACTGCATAAATTCAAGAATTTGCAATCTATCATGCATATTCGAATAAATTTATGCGGGAAATGGCAATGATATTGCTGAAATAAAAGAAAATGACACAAAGGAAATGAAGGCAATCACAATATAGTAATTGTACATAAATTTGTCCTTAGAACGGTAGATTACAGGAACACAAACCTAAGAAATGCAAAAAAAATCGTATTTAAATTTGTTTCTGGAGCAGCACATTACCGTAACACAAACCTTAAAATTTTAAACGACCAAATAAAAGCCAGTAATTAAGAAAAAAATGAACAGCAAGAAAAGTAATATTGTTTTCAGGGCATATAATGACAGCTAAATGAACATGAAGGTGAATCTTAAAAGGGTCGAGTATGAGTTAGATGGTTTTGAGGTCTGAGTAAGAGTAGCGACTTGTACGCTGCCTGCAACTTCCGAGCTGCCGCGCTGGAGAGCATCAGCCAGTATCCAATAGGTAACTTCCATGATGCCCTCTGTTTTCAGTTTCTAGTCCATGGCCTTCCATCTACTTTTTAAGGAGGAAGAGGAACATTCGTGAGATTTCATTGGACGTCTCTCCCCTCTGAACGTGTTCTCTACCGTTATTGCCATCCCCTTGGCGTATCTGTCAATCGAGCTTGTATGCAACATAAAACATGGTAAGACCATCCACTCCCATCCCTTGAGCTATTCCTCACTTTATTCTTTCCTTTCCGCATCTATCTCTCATGCTATTTCATTCCCCGTCTGTGGGTGGTATAGGCCCGGTCACCTAGTCTTCGGCTCGGACCTCTATTATCATCGACTGTATATTTTCCCTCATGATATATTTCTACTGAACTTGGATTCAACCACTCTTGGCGCAACTAACGAATTGGCCCATGGTGCTCTCCACCCGGTATGCTCGTGGTTCAGATTTTCTAGCGAATCAATAATAATCAAAACTCGCTAGCTCCATAGTATGTTCAACTCTGGTTTTAGTAATATATGTCTGGATCTGAATTCATAAGCTGGTGGGGGAAAACTAAAATATTTTTCAAGAAATTCATTATCATTTCAAAACCATGTTCTGATTTTCGAATCAGGATAGGTCCATGGTGGTGTGTGTATGAGATATACTGTTGTTGCATTATCTGCTCAGAAGTGTCTTCCTGAGGTAGTTTCTCATCCGGTTTTCATCTGCTAATTCCAACCTTCTGGTGCCGGAAAATTTTGAATTTTCTGGTTTTCTGTATCTGGCGGCTGGGAAATATTTGGTCACCTACTCTCCTTGATCGATGATTAATGCCCGCAGCCACTTCCCCAATTTCTACAGAGGTCTGATATATTGCTTTAATTCACCTGACTAAAGGGAAATTGCTTGGGTTCTGATTTCTACGTCATTGGCGGACATTCCCCTATTCTTCTATTAGAGCCCATCTCTTCTTGGACCTTTTTGTACTGCTTTTTAAGACTATTTTTGGTCCTTTTCCCTTAAGACATAAAACCTGGAGGTACTTGGTTTTCTTGCATATCTTTGGAGGATCTAATCTTGGAATCCGAAAAATCGTATCTGTCCTCTGGCATGGACATCCCTTCTGACAATTCCGCGGCTTCGGCGTTGGTGCGAGCAACCATTGAAGCAGAAAACCTTCTCGTCAGCCAGTCAGCAAAATCTGAATGGGCAGCCAAGTTGTATGCTGACATCATTCCCTCTTCCCAGCAGGCACAATCCTCCAAAGGTGGCGGACCTGATAGACAGCCGAAACAATGCCCCAATCAACTGGTCAAAACCTCTTCGCCGCCTGAAGCCATCAACCTGGATGGGCCTCTACTTCTTGATAGAATAAAAAGCCTGCAAAAGCGAGCTTTAGTGGGTCGCTGGTTCTTCCCGACTATGGAGGAGGCACAAATCAGAGAATGGATTTCTGCCAGATGGGCTCCCTGGCTTGGCTATTCCCCTACCATTGTTCGACTGATGAACAATTGGTATAGTTTCCATTTCCTCCGAGACCGAGATCTGGAATTCATTTTCTCAAGGCCTTGGGTTCGAGATCGAAGTTTTTTGGCATTATACAGGTGGTATATTGGTTTTGATCCCCTCAGAAGTACTCCGCAAAACAATTATATCTGGATGAAATTGCCAGGACTGCCCATCGAGCTATGGACCAAAGAAACGATGGAAAAAATAGGTAACGCGATTGGAAGATTCATATATGTGGATCCAAGATGCATTGGCGCTAAGGATAAGCGCATTGCCTGGATCTTCATAGAGAAAGCTTATAGGGGAGGCTTTCCAGAATCGATTGATCTAAATTGGAACACGTCTTCTGTCCGCCAGCGTTTGGATTACTGGGGAGTACCATTCAGGTGCTCAGCATGTCACAGAACAGGTCATCTTCTCCCTCAATGCCCTCGGTGTTCCGCTGTTAGACATCACAAAAAGTCCCTTCCGGTAAAAATTGTCGGTGTATCTAATGCAGGTGTTTTAAAGGAACGGCCTCTTTATGATGATCTCTTTTACTATTCTTCTATTCCTATATCTCAACTCTCTCCTCATAATGGCCGGCCCATGGATAGACCGTCCCGTCTTTTCCGAGCTCGATCGTTACCAGCGGACCTTTCGGGGCGGGGAAATGATTCCATGGAATGTCGTCCACGGTCAGCTCACACTCCCAAACCTCATTTTTGGTCTCACATTGATCAGTTTTCTCCCCTGTTGGATCACCCTTTATCTCCCCCTCCTCCGGAACCCTTCCTCGATTTAGTCGTTCCCCTCCCACCACAGATTGACAACCCATCAATGGCTGGTCCTTCCTCTAATGTTCACTACATTTCATCATCCCCCCAATCCCTGGCCGTCTATCCCTCCCATCTCAATGATATCATGCCCTCTCCTGCTTCGAAAGCTGGCTATAAAGGCAAAGCTGTGTGCGATACCCCAACAGCATACATCTCCCCGGGGTCCTCGGATAAAAACTCATTTGACTGTGATATCGACCACCTACTAAAAAGGGCTTCGCTTAATTTGAAACCTCTTGCCATTTATAAGCCTGACTACTCCCCGTCCCTTGTCATTAGCCCGAAATCGGCTGGCAACATAACGGTTCGACGTAAAGAGAAAAGGGGAAGTAGGCACTTCCACGGAAGACCGGGTAGAAAGGAATCGGTCCCCATAAATCTTAATCTTATTGATGTTCCTATTACTGAAGTAGTTTCAAATGATCTTTCTCTTCATGGGCCTCTTAGAGCATGTCGGCCCCCAGTGGTACAAAATGAATAATATCTTGTCCATGAACATCCAGGGTCTGGGTGCAAACCCAAAATTCATGGCTCTAAAGGGCCTATTTCGATCCTCTGATTCTAGACTGCTTCTAGTTCAGGAGACAATGCATGAGTGCTCTCAGACAATTTCATATTTCAGGAGAATGCTCCCATCCTGGCACATGGTAGCTACAAATGCCAATGGTTTATCAGGTGGTTTAGCAGTATTATGGGACCTGTTGGGCCGTTAATATGCCATTATTATTATCACTTTTGAATGCTTATTCCACCCATTTCTAGCATTCTTCATCATATCATTTATTATAATTTATTATATAAATCCAATTTATAATGACTTACGCTCTTATGAATGAATATTATTTATTCTCCTTTATTTCTAATAAATTGATGATTATGCATGATTTTATCAATGATGGTTTTAATAAATTGGTTGTAACATTATTCACCATTTTTAGCCTCCAAGATAATTTCCAGGTTGAAGATTTGATCATTAAAAGTGCCAACTCAAAAATTCGCTGGAATAAGAAGTGACAGTTTTGCGGTTGAGATTCTGAGAAAATGAAGAAGAATATGGAAAATCCGGAACATGGGTTTTGTCCAGAACGGACCAAATTAACTTTATTAGAGAATAGTTTGCCCAAATTTGGCTTGTAATGAGAGAAACGCAGGGTTCTTTGAGCACAATTTTCTCAGATTTGTTGTTGCGGTCGTCCTCCAAATCTCAGCTGCAAAGCCAAATTCGCCTTGCTCTTGTTGATCAATTGGTTAGAAGCAAACCAAATTTTTAAAAGAAATCATGTTGTAGTTATCTCTTTTGTAACTTCTCTCTAATCTCTCTCTATTTAAATGAAAACAAAGATCAGAGA
Source organism: Pinus tabuliformis (assembly GCA_031772625.1). Lineage (NCBI taxonomy): Eukaryota > Viridiplantae > Streptophyta > Pinopsida > Pinales > Pinaceae > Pinus > Pinus tabuliformis. Next base: position 307,751,935 of record CM062807.1, read on the forward strand.
GGGGGATGGAAAAATGGGAAGAGGATGGCTGAGAGAATGTAGAATTAGGAAGGATGGATTCAGAATGATAGATTGAGAATTAGAGATTTAGAATTAATGATTCATGATTCATGATAGGATAGGAGGAAAAAGGGATTGTTGCATGTTGTAATTCTCAAGCTTTTGCTGTTGTAATGATTTCACAATTTGATGTTTAATATATGATTTGGGAGTTGTTGTTCATTCCTCTCGTCTGAAGTAGCCCAGCAACATCCGCTGGCGGCTAAGGGCTTAGCCTCTGGTGGATTGTGTTGCTGCTGTATATTATATCTTTAGTTCATGCGTGGTTTTCATTATCAGCTTTATTCGGTAATCTGGTATGTTCTATTATTTTACATCACGGTTCTGTTATATCTGATTTATGTTCAATTGAGTAATATCGTTCTTTATGACAGGAATGTCGTATTGATTCATCTTGACTTGGTAAGCATTGTTGTTCTTTTAATCATTGATATAACGTTGCTGATCCTTACATAATGTTATTGCTATTCAATTACAGCGTAACCATGTTGTAACACTCTTTAATTGGTATTACTGAATTCATCTTAGAGATTATAATTCCTTGCGATTGTTGAATCTATTGACGTTGCTGTTCCATTATAAAATACAATCATATTCTTTATAACTAAGACTGATAAGTGGATTACCAAGATTAGATTACTATTAGGGTGTGCCGTGTGTTAAGTTATTATGCATTTGGCTTTCAAGCGCTGTTCCATATTCTATCATTAATTAGTTGCCATTCTATTTCTATGTGTTGTCCGATTTATTCTTAGAGTAAAGATTGCTATCTGATTTCTGTAGAACACGATTGTTGCATTTATTCTTGTAGACTAAGGTGTGGTTGCTTATTAAACCCAGTTGTTGTTACATTTCCTAGCTGCTATTCCATTTCCTGTTATTTGCGTTATTGATTGCTTTGGTGTGCAGCAGGGCTGTCAACTGTAGAGAACATTGGTTACTGCTTCCTTGTTCTCAGATTGATTGTCTTGTTCTAGTTAGATTTCAATTGTATCAATCTCTAGAGGAATGAGTTATTGCTACTGTATCCTCGATTGATGTTTGTTGAGTGAATAGTTGGATTTCAGAGCATTTGAGTTTATGTTGTTGTAGTTAGATTTCTTTTCAAGCATTCATTTACTTTTGTATTTTCAGCACTACTCTGCAAAACATTACTCTTGAATAAATAGCCGCCTCGGACTGAGTACACTCTTGAAATAAAAAGTAGTCCCTGGGTTGACAATTAATGTGAAGGTAATTAAGAGTTAAAAAGACACCTTTTTGTCGCTCAACATTTTGGCGCCATTGCCGGGGAGAGTGTAGCCATTTTTAAAGAGTAGTGTGCATCTGATGAGTGCCTATTAGGAAAGAATTGGGTATTAAAAACGGAAGGTAAGAACCTGCGTACAAGAGCATGTAAAAGCCCTGCTCCCCCACCCGCTTTCCAACAGAGTTGTTAACGAACTTAGGGTAAATGTTTGATTTTATGTGAATGATTAAAAAAAAAAATAGAAATTTTGAAAAACAAATCTCATGATTTCACTCAAGTGGTGATGTAAGCACCACCCATTTTACTAACCGATTGATAGGAACATTTGAAGAAGGAGCCTCGAAGAAACACATGAAGAACATCTTCTATTATGGTAAGAAATGGCTCACATTTCTACTTTTGAATTTCCTATAAAAGATCTAGGAGGAGTGACACAAATGCACATAATCCCCCCTTTGTCTCTACCAAATTTTCATGGCTTGACAAATGAAGATCCAGATATATTCTTATTTGAGTTCGAAATACTTTGTAGAGGATATGATTATTACACTAACAATCAAAGGTTGAAAGTGTTTCCTCTTACTCTAAAAGGAGCAGCTCTCTGATGGTTCATGAGCCTAGGTGGGAACTGCATCGAAACATGGGAGGACATGAAGAACATATTCTTGAAGAAGTACCAAGACTATTGCAAGGCCAATGAAGATATTTTCAATATGATACAAGGAGAAGATGAAAGCTTGGAGGACTATGTGGATCGATTTCATTACAACCTTCAAAAATCAAAATATAAGTATTTGGAAAAAGAGATCTTAAAAACACTCCTTCTTAAAGGAATCAAAGATGAAATTTTAGAACTCTTAAATCTAATAGGAAAAGGTGATGTTTTTCAGTTATCATATGATGATGTTTGTGAGTTGTGCATAAGGTATTCAAGAGGAATCTCCAAGGCTGGTAAGAATTCTAGAGATGTTTGTTCTTTCTTTTCCAAATCTGCTACAAGAATAGGAGACATAAGAGCTAAAATCAATGCTTTATTTGAAAATTTTAAAGTTGATTTTATTAGCTCTCTAAATGCAAAATTGGATGTTTTGCAGGTTCATAAAAATCAAGAATTTGATGAAGTGTTTTTCACTCATGACCGAAAGGAGCATACCATAGATGGTTGTTCTTCCTTATCTAATTTGGAAGTGGCATATCAAAGAGATGGGGAAGTTGCAACAAGGTCAATAGGTATGGTTCAAAACACTTCCTCTTCATTCTCTTACTTGAATAATCCATTGTGGAATATTAATGTGTTAGGGCAGCCATGTCAATTTCAATATAACCAACAATCTTGTCTACAAGCTTGGCATGGTTCACTTTATGATTGTATGACTACTTTCCCTCATCTTCTAGCACAAACATATTCTCCATATTCTTTACCAGCTCTTCCACAACATCTTGTTTGCCCATCAAAACCATCCACACAACCCAATCAACCACATCATCACAATGTTCCATTCCGTACACAATTTCCTGCTCAACTAATTCCACACCCTCACCACAATAAACCAGTACAACGTGCTTACAATGTTGAACTGCAAAATTTACGCACCCTTCCCACCCATTCTATCTCACATGCACCATTTGAAAAATCTTACAATGAGATTCAGAATGTTTCAAATTCAAAAATTGTAGAAGCTATGGAAGAAAATGAGCTTTCTTTTAGTATGCATCAACAAGTCATTTTAAAAGCTCAAGAACTTCATGACATGATGGATATGGGAAATCAAGAAAGTAAAGGATATTTTGAAGATTGGTTTCACTCCATCATTTGTTTGCAACATCACTCTATGCTTCAACAATTTTTGATACCATTTTTTCAAGGGAAGATGGCTTCTCATACCCTAATATCCATTAATATGCATTTTTCAAATTTGGGTATGTGCATACATGAAGCCTTATTTCGAAAATGGCTCCACTAGAAGTACTCCTATACGTAGTCATATTCATCTTTCAATCAAAGTAGGTTAATGAAAAATAAATAAATAAATGCATTTTGTTTTTTTTGTAAAACTAGTTGTTTTTTGTTACAACACGCTATCGAAATCAATATCGGTGATAAATTTTTAATTCATTTGTGTATGTAGATAAATTATATTGCAAATAAAAATTCTACAAACACTTATATTCATTTTTATCATCAATATGAAAAAATTGCTTGAATATCATTTTTTTTGGCTTGCGGGATTGATGAAATTTCTGGAAAAATAGTCGGGACAGTCATGTTTTGAGGGACCAAATGGCTATATTTTAAAACCTGTTTCTATCCTAAGTAGCTCTTGATGTTTACTTTCCAACCCAATTTGAATCACTCAATTTGGATTTGAAACGAAAAAGTTAGAACCAAAACATTGATAGGGTGTCTAGCGGACAGCTTTTTAAAACTCATGTTTCTCATCCTAAAGTAGCTCTATGATGTTGTATTCTTTGCCAACCCAATTTCGAATCACTCAATTTGGATTTGAATTATGAAATAAGTTAGAACTTCAGAAACACTTTTGATAGAGTGTAGGTCAGTTGATTTTCAGCTCAGGAGCTTTTACAAAAAAGTTAGGGACAAGTATGTCAGCTTTTGCCAGGTGGGACAGTCAGATAGGTGTCTAGCGGACAGCTCAGGAATAGAGTTGGGACAGTCAGTTTTTGGAGGCCTAAATGAATGAATTTTTAAAACTTGTTTCTATGGTAGATTCCCCTATGAATCTAGTTTACAGTGAAATTGTAATCACTCATTTTAGATATTGTATGGAGAAGCTATGATCAAAATACTGACTGTCTATCGTAAATTAGCACCCTTAAAACTATGTCTTTCCGGCTGTTCCTTACAGTATTTGACCTATCAATTATTCTTGTATTCAAAACTTGTTTCTATTGGAGATAAATAAATGAATCTACTTTCCTTTCCAATTTGAATCATTCGAATCCGACATCAAACGAAAAATTTATGCTTGAAATATCAACTGTTGGTCTAATTTGGGTAATAGAAAACGACTCTGTTATGCAGGTTGTTCTAAGCAAAATTGACATATCATATCATTGAATTTTTAAAACCTGTTTCGACTGGACATACACCTTTGAATTAGCTATCATTTGGATTTGGAATCACTCAATTTTGACAAAAAACAAAGAAGTTGTGATTAAAACACTACTGGTCAGTATGGTTGACCACTGCTTTACCGCAGGTGACAAATAAATTTTACTTTGTTATTTTCTCAGTGGATTTGTTCTACAGAGTAACTACTTGTTAGTTTTTTGCATAGTTCTTGGATTAGGGGAGCCCGCGCACCTCTCTTTCTCCATGATTTAATGTTTTATTGCAGGTAGACACTCGTTTTTTGCAGGTCTTGGGAAAATAAAGAAGGTCAATTTATGGACGAGTGATTTTTGAAAGAAATTTTATGAAACAAAGGAATTTCATCCAACTCATTACCCAACGGATTCACAATAGAAAATGTCGAGCCATAAAAAGGTGTCTTTTTAACTCCTAATTACCTTCACATTAATTGTCAACCCAGGGACGACTTTTTTTTCAAGAGTGTACTCAGTCTGAGGCGGCTATTTATTCAAGAGTAATGTTTTGCAGTATAGTGCTTAAAATACAAAAGTAAATGAATGCTTGAAAATAAATCTAACTACAACAACATAAACTCAAATGTTCTGAAATCCAACTATTCACTTAGCAAACATCAATTGAGGTTATAGTAGCAATAACTCATTCCTCTAGAGATTGATACAATTGAAATAAAACTAGAACAAGACAATCAATTTGAGAACAAGTAGTAACCAATGTTCTCTACAGTTGACAGCCCTATTGCACACCAAAGCAATCAATAACGCAAATAAAAGGAAATGGAACAGCAGCTAGGAAATGTAATAGCAACTAGGTTTAATAAGCAACCACACCTTAGTCTACAAGAATAAATGCAACAATCGTGTTCTACAGAAATTAGATAGCAATCTTTACTCTAAGAATAAATCAGACAGCACACAGAAATAGAATGGCAACTAATTAATGATAGAATATGGAACAGCTCTTGAAAGCCAAATGCATAATAACTTAACACACGGCACACCCTAATAGTAATTTGATCTTGGTAATCCACTTATCAGTCATAGTTATAAAGAATACGATTGTATTTTATAATGGAACAACAACGTCAATAGATTCAACAATCTCAAGGAAATATAATCTCTAAGATGAATTCAGTAATACCAATTAAAGAGTGTTACAACACGGTTACGCTGTAATTGAAAATCAATAACATTCTATAAGGATCAGCAACATTATATCAATGATTAAAAGAACAGCAATGCGTTACCAAGTCAAGATGAATCAATATGACATTCCTGTCATAGAGAACGATATTACTCAATTGAACATAAATCAGATATAAGAGAACCGTGATGTAAAATAATAGAACATACCAGATTACTGAATAAAGCTGATAATGAAAACCATGCATGAACTAAAGATATAATATACAGCAGCAGCACAATCCACCAGAGGCTGGGCCCTTAGCCGCTAGCGGATGCTGCTGGGCTACTTCAGATGAGAGGAATGAACAGCAACTCCCAAATCATATATTAATCATCAAATTGTGAAATCATTACAGCAGCAAAAGCTTGAGAATTACAACATGCAACAATCCCTTTTTCCTCCTATCCTATCATGAATCATGAATTATTAATTCTAAATCTCTAATTCTCAATCTATCATTTTGAATCCATCATTCCTAGTTCTGCATTCTCTCAACCATCCTCTTCCCATTTTTCCATCATTTTTCCATCCCCCTCTCTGATCTCTGTTTTCATTTAAATAGAGAGAAGTTACAATAGATATAACTACAACATGATTTCTTTTACAAAATTGGTTTGCTTCTAATCAATTGATCAACAAGAGCAAGGCGAATTTGGCTTTGCAGCCGAGATTTGGAGGACGGCCGCAACAACAAATCTGAGAAAATCGTGCTCAAAGAACCCTGTGTTTCTCTCATTACAAGCCGAATTTGGGCAAACCATTCTCCACCAAAGTTAATTTGGTCCGTTCTGGACAAAATCCATGTTCCGGATTTTCCATATTCTTCTTCATTTGCTCAGAATCTCAACCGCAAAATTGTCACTTCTTATTCAAGCAAATTTCTGAGTTGGCACTTTTAATGATCAAATCTTCAACCTGGAAATTATCTTGGAGGCTAAAAATGGTGAATAATGTTACAACCAATTTACTAAAACTATCATTAATAAAATCATGCATAATCATCAATTTATTAGAAATAAATGAGAATAAATAATATTCATTCATAAGAGCGTAAATCATTATAAATTGGATTTATAAAATAAATTATAATAAATGATATGATGAAGAATGGTAAAAATGAGTGGAATAAGCGTTCAAAAGTGATAATAATAATGGCATATTAACGGCCCAACAAGACCCAAGACGGATCAAAGCTGTAGCCTTCCAATGCTTTGCTGGCATTCTGATTTTGGCATATAGTATAATATAATATTTTTTTTCTCCGTAAATCTAGGCTAATTTATATTACAAAAAACAAAATTTACATCAAAGTTACACCAGGGCTGTGGCCCTGCATCTTCAGCGGGATTGTCTTCATGAAAAACCTTCAGAGTAGCATCATTACAAAAATGATTCGACACAGTAAACTTAGAAGCCGCCACAATGGATATGTGAGCTGACACGGTGGATTGACAAACCGACAAACTGACACGGTGGACTGACATAGTGGATACAAAGTCCGATATGGACGACACATAGACAGAAAGACAAAGAGCACAGTATATCGACATGGAGCAAAAAGAGTTGCTTTCCTGGCAGCATTGAGCGTGATGACAGCGGAGTTAATCCTCATCGGTCGTTTGGGGCTCCTCCTTCGCCGGACCTTTAAGCTTCTGCAAGACCTCCCCATCCTTCACCTGCCCTTTGGGCTTTTGTGAGACCCTCATTTCCGCGCTCAACGCTCTCTGAACCGGAACACTAGGGCCTGCTTCGTCCATTTGAGTGGCTGGGGGAGCGTAATTTGGGGGAGGCCCTCGCATATCGACCGCAGGGACCTGCATATCGACCACCGGCGCGCCCAGATTATCCAGAGGACCTCTGTGGTTATTGCAGTGTTCCACCATGACTGAAACTATCAGAGTATTGTTTTCCAGCGTACAAGGAATTCGGTAACGAACAGCCGGGTGCTCCAGATGCCCACATTCCGGAATTTCTCCCCACCCACGCATAGCTCCGCGTCCTACAGGTCTGTTTGAGCTTCTGATGTGCTCATATGCTATTTCCGCCGAGGAGGAGGGTGAATTGACAGGGCGCTGGGTGGCAGAGCTGCCCCGTGAACCACCCCTGCGACTACCCATCCTTGGCCTCTCCCGCGGCATCGTCAATTCAACCTTCGAACCAGAATCCCACAGAGAATTTGTGCTCAGAATCTCCTCCGCTATCCTCTGCTTGGAATGTTTGCAGGTATGAATCCAGGCGACCGGGGGAGCGTAAATAACGAGCGCCATATGCCTCGAACCGAGCTGCGCAATGAATGCACATCGAACCAGCCATAAACCCAGCATTGAAGCCGAGTATGCAGAGCCTCCCATCGCTTTTATTGCCTCTGCGGTCGGGTGCGTCGTGGCATGTCCGGGCTTACGACCGCCCACGTGACTTGCCTCCGCCGACACCTGTCTATCCCGCCTGTTCTCCACCCGCATCCGGGAGTATAATATAATATTAATATTAATATAATATAATATTAAATTTAAGTTTTTAATACACAATTTAAGTTTTTTTGGGTCATTTTCAATTTTTTGTAGTAGATTTTAATTCATTTTAATCAAAACTATAATGTAAAATACTAATAAAAATATATATTTATGAGTTTAATAATTTTTTGGGTATATAATATAATATTAAATTCATTAGTTAAACTGTGGGGTATAATATATTTCCTCGTCTAATGAGAATTGCTAAGATGCTTGCTCAAAACATTGGTTCCCAGTGGAAAAATATTCACACCCCAAAAAATGAACTATGCTTAGCAGCCATACCAACCAAAGCACAGTAAAGCATAACACAAAATTCATAAGGAAAAATTCATACTTGGTGTTGGAATGGTGAAGCATAAGGCAGAATTCATACTTGGTGTTGGAATGGTGAGAAGGCGCCCCTTGACATGTAAGAGAATACCAAGCCAACAGCCACTGGTTTTGAGATGAATGGGTATAGTAAAGGATACAATAAACACAAAAAATGAAGATCAAACACTTTGCAAACCTACACACTGTAACTCCACTGATAAAGAGAACTTAAGCGTAAACATAACAATTGGTAGATATTGGGCCATCAGAACAAAACAATAAGGTTGTGTTAAGGCAAACTACAGATAAGGAAAAACAATCTTTTTTCGATGCACTATACAATGATTGAATTCTAAAAGTGTAACTGAAGTTGTGTTTAAAACTTTAACATTAACTGATAAATCTTTATACGTGATTTATAGTTACCAGATCCTGCCAAGTCAACTTGGAACTGGCACTTCTACCCAACCTACCACCCAAACCAGGTCAGGTCAGTTCCAAACCACCAAAACCCAAGTTTCACTAGAATGACCTGGCCAAGACCCATTTGACCTACCCATTGGACCAATTTGATTCAACTGGGGGCTATTAAATTCTAATATAATCTATAGTTTTTCTAGTTTTCTATATGTCGAGTCATTTTCAAGTTGATGGGCAAATATCTGTCGAATTTTGAGTCAAGGTTAACTAGTGAAGCAAAACATGTCCCAAGCCAAATAAAGTCCAGTAACTTTATAAAAATGCTAGTTCTTTGTTGCATAAAAGTTGTATTAAAGCAAGTGAAACTTTTTCAACTGGGAAAAAACAAAACACCACTGATGAGTGAACTGAACATTTAAGAGCATGACTGTTACGTTTCACTTGAATACTTCTAAACATTTCACTTGTTTTTGTGTGTTTTTCACAAGCAATTCTACAGAAGACAGTTACACAGTTACATCTGCTCTATCGAGTACTGCCCTTCCAGTGATGGGTCCACAATATCCAAAACGTGGTCTTGCTGAAGTTGATTCCAAGCCTGCACCATAAGCAAAATCATTACTACATTCTTTTGAATTAAGTGATTGTTCATGAGCTACTTATCATAATCATCAAACCAAACTTTTCTAATATACTCGATACCCACCCACTTCAAAAGATGTTGCATAGAGGCATCCAATCTTGCATCAATACACTTTCACCCACTTACAATCTCTAGAACCACAATTCCATAACTATAAATGTCGGCTTTTTCCGTTAACTATCTATGGACGGCATACTCAGGGGCAGTGTAACCTTTGCGTCATAACAAAACTCTGTAAGCTAAAATAAATTCCTGGATAGAGAATATCTTCTAAGAATAAGAAAAAACTGAACTGCAGAACTTACAATGTTAATAAGTCAAGAAACCAATTGCACAACTTACATTGTTTCTCCCACTTTGGTTGAAACATGGGTTTCACCCTCTGGAAAGAATCTTGCCAATCCAAAATCTGCTATTTTAGCATGAAATTTTTCATCTAAAAGTATATTGGGACATTTGATATCTCTGTGTATAATGCAAACATCGAAATCCTCGTGTAGATATGCAAGCCCTTGTGTTGTGCCCACTATAATCTTCAAACGATTTTCCCAACTCAAAACATTTCGTATCTCTCCTGTCCATATCCATCACAAGTATTTGAAAACCTCCAAACAAATAATTGAAACAACACACACTATTTTTAAAAACAACTTGAATCTTGGAAAAAGTATTGATCGCAGCAACCCACTGAACAAATGTTTGTCAAGACTGTTATTTGACATGAATTTGTAAACCAGCAAGCGTTCATGCCCTTGCGTGAAACATCCGAGTAAACGAACAATATTACACTGACGGACGCTGGTGAGGAGCTTTGCTTCTCCCAAAAACTCTATCGCAGCTTGAGCAGTCTGCCTTCCATTGATTTTTAACCGCGACAACCATACCATCAGGAAGATTTCCCTGCTTATCGATTAAATCATTAGAATTAATCTGAAACAGCCTGGAAACATTGCAGCGCGTTGTGTAGCGGGTTGTGGAAGAGAATAGGAAGAGCAGAAAGAGGAAAGAAGACGAACAGAAATGGAAATCCTATCCGCCTAACCAGATGCCAGTTGGAGTTGCACGACAAATGTCAATCATATGTCAGTTGGAGGTGCACGCCACATGTCCATACATTGCCACTTCCTGAAATGATTATTAGGTTAAAAGCATAAATTAAATAGAATAAAATTAGATGCCCAGAGAATTTTTGCAGCCATGCATTCAATGAAAAGATCAGTCGTTCTACCTTGAGAATGGTACCAATCACCCGTTGAAGTTCTACTTCAGAAACCTCAATTTCATCATCAAATTTCACCTCTATGTTAAATCCCACACAGAGAGGAACATTCTCGAATGCATCTTTAAGAGTACACAGGCGGTCTTGCACATTCACTATCCATTTGCGAATACTGCCATCATTGGCTTTTCGAACCAGAGGACTTCGGATCTAAGTAACAAGGAGGCAACAATGATCACACATTGCATATCACAAGAAACTGAATTCCATCCACGAATCTCTACAGATTCTTACCTCCAGCCCATCAGCTTGGAATCCCATGGAAAGATATTCTTCAAGATTGAGGTCTCCAATGCGCCTTGCATTGTGTAACCCCTGAAACAAACAAATCATCACAAAAGTTAGAATGGTTTAATGGCAAAGAAAGTCTGTTGAACCCTAGTTATCGAATGCACCTCCATTATGCAATCCCTGAAACATGGACCATAAGAAGAAAAGTTAGAATGTTCTAGTTGTAAAGAAAAAGATAGTTGGCCGAGTCCCATAAGGTCCCTAAACCTGTTAGATGGCTGAACATACAGAGGAATGGAACCCCAACACTCTGATCCCTAGGTTTAGAGCATATTTTTTTGGATCGTTAGACTTTTGAACAAAATACACTTTGAATGAAACTATAAACAAAAATATAAAAGAGAAATTACCTTGTCATATGTTATAATATAGTTGTCATGGAAAATGACAGCATGGCCGTCCTTAGTGACCTGAAACAAATTTAAAGCAACCTTTGAATTTGTGCAAATGAAGACAAAATCAAGTTTGAAGATTTTAAAAACAAAGCAAATCTCCAAGTTCCGAGAAGGCAACAAGCCTAAACATCATAGCCTATGCCAGAAACTTAGTCTACCTGTACATCGAATTCAACGAAATCTACACCATTCTCTGCAACCAGGGCCAAAGATTTTATGTTATTTTCCATAATAGTAAGTCTGAGATTAGGAGCATCTCCAGCACTAAATACTCTGTTCTTGCCAGAACCGCGATGGCCCAGAATAGTCAATGATTGTTGCCCGCTTTCTATTTTATTGTCTGTTATTGGGCAATATACAAAGTTCACAAAGCGTGCAAACACATACAGCGCAAATACTATCTTAACCTTTGAACCCTAAATTTCAGTTCACACCAGAAAAGACCAAATCGAAGGCATAGGAAATAATTATTTTTAGGGCTAATGGTACGTAATGCCACAAATTCAATTGTTAACTGTCAAGAACAGTACTGGGAAGAATTCAAAATGAAAGAACATACCACGCAAAAATTGGGCCATTCGCGGGCCTGTATATAGGATATTGATATTTTCAGGATTAGAAACCTGTTGCATTACAGCAGGATCTATTTTTATAGACCGAGCAAGTATTGTTGCATCAGAAACCAAAAAGTTTAATTTCAATCTCCATTAAAAAGGTTATGAAAAATTTCACCGATTTCGTTACCTCAAACCTTATAAGCAATGGAAATAACAATAAAAAAGTTATAAAATCTGGGAGGTCCCTCCAATGGGTAAATCTATGTTGGCATTATGGTTCTGGTATGGCTATATGTTACAGATGTTGTACTTCATGGCAACCCCCATGGCAAGGCTCTCAATATATTGAAAATTAAAAGTACGCAGGATATCAGTTCCGAAAGTGCGTACCCGCAGGTACACCGTGAAGGGACCGCGGCCTGATACGCAGATAAGCCGTCCAGGAGGTGCGTACCCCAGTGCACACATTTCAAGGCAAAGAAAAGCACACGTGGGGTTTCTTATGTTTAACTAGCCGACGGTATTTGTGTTTCTATGGTTTTGGCTCGTGGTATTGATCCATGATTTTAGGAGGAGCTTGCCTATATAAAGCAAAGGAGATCACTTGGCTAAGTATCTTTTGTAATTGAATATCTTAAGATCTGAAATTTTGGGTTATGGTCTTAAAAGCTTGATCTATATGAAGTTGAATTTGTGAAGGGTGATCTCTCGAGCGCATGATCAGATCTGGGCATCTGAGCATCTGTGCCACTCTGGTGGACTGCCTATTCGGCCCTAATCAGAAGTACGCAGGTGTTTTACAGGAGCGCAGCGTGGGTACGCAGAGCAGAAACAGAAGATCTGCGTGGGTACGCAGAGCAGAAACAGAAGATCTGCGTGGGTACGCAGAGCAGAAACAGGATAACTGCGTGGGTACGCAGAGCGACGAAGGTTCAGGTGCGTACGCACAGTAACTGTACGCGGCGCGATAGTATCTCTGTGCGCGTACCTGCTGCAACAGTACGCGGCGTAATAGCGTCTCTGGGTGCGTACCTGCAGTAACAGTAAGCAGTGCGGTTGAAGAAACAGTGCGTGGATACGCAATGTGGCAGAAGGGACTTTGCGGGTATACGCAGGGGAGCAGAAGGTGAGGTGCGTGCGCACGCAGACCAGAGAAAGAAGAACTGCGTATCTGTCTTAAGACATTTTGTTTGGCTGTATTTTTCTGTTGATAAGGTGTTCTGGGTTTGGTTCTATTATTGTTGATCTGGTTACTACAGTTGACTGGGTGATTTTCTTATACTTGATGATCATTTGATGCTTATGGATCCAGTTTGAAAATTTATGAAAAGTGGTCCTTGTAAGAAAAGAAGTAGGGGGTTGTAGCTCCCTTCCAGGAGAGACTGGAAAACGAGAGAGAGAGAGAATTGTAGCTCTTTGCAGGTTGCAGCCTGCGTACTGGTAAAGGACTGCACCAGTACAAAATCATTGTAAAATGAGTTTCTAATTTGAAAGAAGATAGAGACATATTGCAGCAGGTGGTTTTCACCCACATTGGGTTTCCACCTTACATCTTGTGTTCTTTGGTGTGACTATCTATTTTCTTTGTTCATGCTCATTATTTTATGGTACTGACATGCAAAAATAATTCAAAGATCAAATAAGGAAGATTTATTAAAAGAATTAGATAATACTGATTCACCCCCCCTCTCAGTATTATTTCCAACAATTGGTATCAGAGCGGGTCCTTCAGAGAAGCTTGATCGCTTGAAGGTAGATCGTTCATCATGAGCAACTACGAGAGGGAAGCATCAATCAGGCCACCGGTTTTTGATGGGACAAACTTCAATTATTGGAAGGTAAGAGTTACTGCCTATCTTCAATCTCTTGGTACAGAAGTTTGGGACATCGTAGAGACAGGCTACGCTTTTCCTTCAGCTACTCCTACAGATGCAGCCCAGAAAAAGAAGTATGAAACAAATGCGAAAGCAGTCAGTACTCTATTAGGATGTATATCCCAATCGGAATTCATGAAGGTAATGCACTATAAATCCGCAAAAGAGATATGGGACAAAATTGTCACGAGTTATGAAGGAGATGAACAGGTAAAGCGTGCTAAACTTCAAACTCTCAGAATTCAGTATGAGACTCTCAAGATGTATAATGATGAAAGTGTGGCTAACTATTTTCTTCGGGTAGATGAGGTTGTTAATTGTATGAAAAATTTCGGTGAAGAAATAAAAGAGGCTATTGTGGTTGAAAAGGTTCTAAGATCATTGTCCCCCAAGTTTGAATCTAAAGTATCTGCAATAGAAGAAAAGGAAAATCTACGAATTCTTACTATGTCTCAGCTACATGGAATTCTAACTGCTTATGAAATGAGAAAGGGAGGTCCATCAGACAGAAGATAAGCTGCTTTCAAGGCATCAGGCAAAGGAGATTATTATGAAGCAAGCCACGTCCCAGAAGAAGAGGAAGAAGAATCAAATTTTGTCAGAAATCTTCAAAGGGGTTCTGGAAGGTTCAGAGGTAAGTTACCTTTTAAATGCTTTGCTTGTGGAAGAGTAGGTCATTATGCTGCAAAATGTCCTTATAAGGATAAAGGAAAGGAACCTGCTAGATGGAACAAGAAACAGAATGCAAATAAGAAAAGCTACTACACTCATGAAGATAGTGATGGTCTATCAAACAGTGATGAAGATGAACGAGGTAATGAATATAAGTTGTTAATGGCATTTGAAGATGATGATTATATGGACGCTATAGATGTGGATAACCTTTATGATGAAATTACTAGACTCAAGAGATGTATAGAAGAAAAGAATATGATCATTGATACTCTACAATTTCAAATTGATGAAAAGGAAAAACATCTTGAAAAATTAGAAGGTGAAATTGTTGGTCTTAGAAAAGAGATTGAGAAAACAAAAGCTATTAATCTTAAGTTTGTCAAAGGATCTGAAATTTTGGATGATATTATCAATGTGCAGCAGTCTCCACTAAACAAGACAGGTTTGGGCTATAATGGAGAAACTTCTCAAGCATCCACCTCAAAAAGTTATCTTGATGCAGCAAGAAGAAATGAGCAAAAGCACAATGAAGATCATCAGGTAAAGCAGGGACGAATTACAAACAGAAACTATCAGGGGCAATCCATCTTAAGGGTGAACAAAAGCTACAACCAGCCACAGGTAAAATCTTCACAATTTGGTTCAAGAATAGATGACAATAGAAATTACAATCAATTGGCTGGTAGATTCGATAACCGCAGAAGTTTCTTCAATGGACAATGCTTTTCTTGCCATAACTTTGGTCACAAAGCAGCTCAATGTGTTGCATATAAAACAATCATGACTAGGGAAGCTCAAAAACAAAGAAGTATGACCGGGATTAGGAAAAGGACCTATAACAACTTTTTGGTTCTTGAAAATGAAGTTGAATGTTCTCTTTGCAATAACTTTGGTCATGAAGACTCTGAATGCAGGAGCAGGTTTCAGCAGAAAAAGGAACAAGCCTCAAGCACCAAAACATGGAGAATAAAGGAACCACAAACAGAAAGATGTGGGATAGCATTTTATGCAGAGGGACAAGAAAATCTATGGTACATTGACAGTGGATGTTCGAAGCATATGACAGGTGATAAAGAAAAACTTGAGTCATATTCTGCTCTAGAAAAGGGAAAGAAAGTCTCTTTTGGAAATGATACTCCTGCAACTATAAAAGGAAAAGGCATTGCTCAGTTAAAAGAAAAGGTCAAGGCTGGAAATGTTTTGTATGTTGATGGATTGAAGCATAATCTTCTAAGTGTCAGCCAGATGTGTGATCAAAGAACCGAGGTTATATTCAGATCAAATGGATGTCTTGTTCGTGATCTTGATACAGGTAAAACAGTGATCAAAGGAAAAAGAACTCCAAATAATCTGTACATATTTGAAGAAGGACAACAACAATGCTATCTGAGCAAGGATGATGAGCACTGGTTATGGCATCGGAGGTTGGGACATCTAAGCTTTTCACAAATAAGGAAAGCATGCAAATATCAGGCAGTTTGCGATCTTCCAGTTATCAAAATTCCTGACAACACCATATGCAAATCATGTCAGTTTGGAAAACAAACCAGAACTAACTTTCCAGAGAAAGAAGGATCAGCTAGCATGCCTCTTGAGCTAGTACATACAGATACATGCGGTCCTTTCAGGAAAAGAACACCTCGAGGAGAAGAATACTTGATATTATTCATTGACGATTTCTCCAGGTTTGTCTGGTTAGGACTTATGAAGCACAAAGATGAAGCATTCGAAAAATTCAAATCCTTCAAAGCTTTGGTTGAAAATGAATCAGGTCACAAAATTAAGTGCCTCAGATCCGACAGAGGTGGGGAATTTACTTCAAATGAATTTTTCGATTTCTGTGAAGAACATGGGATAAGAAGAGAATTCTCTACAGCAAGAACTCCTCAGCAAAATGGAGTTGTGGAAAGAATGAACAGAACAGTCCAACAAATGGCTCGTGCTATGCTTGATGAGTCAGGAACTCCCGCAACTTTCTGGGGTGAAGCTGCACATGCTGCGGTTGTTATTCTCAACAAAACAAATGTCCGGGTGAACAGCACTCAAACTCCTCATGAGCTCTGGAGTGGTAGGACTCCTTCGGTAAAGCACTTCAAAATCTTTGGGAGCAAATGCTATATCAAGAATACTGATGAGCAGCTTGGCAAACTTGAACCTAGAGCAGATGAAGGCATTCTTCTTGGTTACTCTCCACATAGCAAAGCATACATATGCTACAATAAAAGACTTGGCAGAATTGTTGACAGCATTGATGTAGTGGTTGATGAGAAGGGATACATTCCTAGGCAAGTACATCATGAAGACATCGAAGAAGATGAAGGCTACCCCCAACGACAGAGTGATGAAGAAGAAGAACCTCAAGAAGAACCAGAGGAGCAAACAAGAATAGAAGAAAAGACTCCATCCAGATATGTTCAGAAGAATCATCCAGAATCTCAGATTATGGGGCAGAAAGAAGCAAGTGTACAAACAAGAAGAACAGTTGCAGAAGCTTCAAGCTATTTGGCATTACTCTCCTCTATTGAACCACAAAATGTGAAAGAGGCATGCAAAGATGAATGTTGGGTGAAAGCAATGGATGAAGAACTTGAGCAGATCGAAAAGAACAACACTTGGGAGCTGGTTCCTAGACCATAGGATAAGAATGTTATCGGAACAAAATGGGTCTTCAAAAATAAATTGAATGAAAATGGAGAAGTAATTAGAAACAAAGCCAGACTTGTTTGTAAAGGGTATGCGCAGCAAGAAGGAATAGACTTTGAAGAAACCTTTGCTCCTGTTGCAAGACTTGAGGCCATCCGAATGTTCCTTGCTCTCTCAAGTTTTCAAAACTTCAAAGTATTTCAAATGGACGTGAAATCAGCCTTTCTGAATGGAGACTTGGAAGAAGAAGTATACATTGAACAACCAGATGGGTTCATTCTTGGAAATGATCCAAATCTTGTATGCAGATTGAAAAAGGCTCTCTATGGTCTCAAACAAGCTCCAAGGGCTTGGTACTACCGTTTGGACAAATATCTTCATCAACAAGGCTTTTCAAAAGGATCAGCAGACAGCAATCTTTATGTAAAAGTTGAAAATGACAAATTGCTAATGCTTGTTGTGTATGTAGATGACATTATTTTTGGCAGCAATGAAGAAGCTATGAGTCAAAGCTTTGCCTTGGTCATGCAGAAAGAATTTGAAATGTCCTTGCTAGGAGAACTGACATATTTCCTTGGTTTGCAAATCCAACAAAAAGAAGGAGGAATCTTTTTATCTCAAACCAAGTATCTCAAACAGATTTTGAAGAAATATGGCATGGAAGATGCAAAACCAGTATGTACACCCATGGTCACAGGATGTAGCCTCAGTGCAAATGATGAATCTGCAGCAGTACATCAACCAACCTACAGATATATGATTGGAAGTTTACTTTATTTGACAGGTACCCGACCGGACATCATGCATGCAGTTGGAATAGTTGGAAGATTTCAGGCAAATCCGAAGGAGACTCATCTTCAGGCAGTGAAGAGAATTTTCAAATATCTTCAAGGTACTCAAAATTATGGCTTATGGTATCCTAGAGATACAGATCTTACACTTCATGCTTATACAGATGCAGATTGGGCCGGAAGCGTGGATGACAGGAAAAGCACAAGTGGTGGTGCGTTCTTTATGGGTTCCAGACTGGTATCTTGGTTCAGCAAGAAACAGAGTTCGATTGCCTTGTCTACAGCTGAAGCGGAATATGTTGCTGCTGCATCTTGTTGCACCCAACTCCTTTGGATGATGCAGACTTTGCAGGATTTTCAAATCACTTGTACACCACCAATCCCCATCTTATGTGATAACACAAGTGCAATCAGCATCTCAAAGAATCCTGTTATGCATTCAAAAACCAAGCACATACCAATCAAGTATCATTTTCTCCGGGAATAAGTGCTTGAACAGAAGGTCAAGTTAGAGTATGTTCCTTCTAAGGAACAAGTTGCTGATATTCTCAACAAACCATTGCCCAGGGACACTTTTGAATACCTCAGGCAAAAGCTGGGGGTTGTTGATGCATCATCTTATTGCTGAACCTCTTCTGATTGATGGTACAGGTTCAGGGGGAGCATATAATGCATTGTTGGCATTATGGAGGATGTGCAGAAGGAGATCTTGGAAGTAGCTACAATATGTCTCTATCTCTTTCATGGTGGCTTATGGTTCTTCGCTGCAGATCTGGTTCATATTTAGGGGGAGCATGTTCTTAGGGGGAGCATAACCCTTTGCCCTTGATGTCAAAGGGGGAGAATGAAGCTGAAGTTTGTGAGATTGCCATCAAGTCCAAAGGGGGAGATTGTTGGCATTATGGTTCTGGTATGGCTATATGTTACAGATGGTGTACTTGATGGCAACCCCCATGGCAAGGCTCTCAATATATTGAAAATTAAGAAGTACGCAGGAGATCAGTTCCGAAAGTGCGTACTCGCAGGTACACCGTGAAGGGACCGCGGCCTGATACGCAGATAAGCCGTCCAGGAGGTGCGTACCCCAGTGCACACATTTCAAGGCAAAGAAAAGCACACGTGGGGTTTCTTATGTTTAACTAGTCGACGGTATTTGTGTTTCTATGGTTTTGGCTCGTGGTATTGATCCATGATTTTAGGAGGAGCTTGCCTATATAAAGCAAAGGAGATCACTTGGCTAATTATCTTTTGTAATTGAATATCTTAAGATCTGAAATTTTGGGTTATGGTCTTAAAAGCTTGATCTATATGAAGTTGAATCTGTGAAGGGTGATCTCTCGAGCGCATGATCAGATCTGGGCATCTGAGCATCTGTGCCACTCTGGTGGACTGCCTATTCGGCCCTAATCAGAAGTACACAGGTGTTTTACAGGAGCGCAGCGTGGGTACGCAGAGCAGAAACAGAAGATCTGCGTGGGTACGCAGAGCAGAAACAGAAGATCTGCGTGGGTACGCAGAGCAGAAACAGGATAACTGCATGGGTACGCAGAGCGACGAAGGTTCAGGTGCGTACGCACAGTAACTGTACGCGGCGCGATAGTATCTCTGGGCGCGTACCTGCTACAACAGTACGCGGCGTAATAGCGTCTCTGGGTGCGTACCTGCAGTAACAGTAAGCAGTGCGGTTGAAGAAACAGTGCGTGGATACGCAGTGCGGCAGAAGGGACTTTGCGGGTATACGCAGGGGAGCAGAAGGTGAGGTGCGTGCGCACGCAGACCAGAGAAAGAAGAACTGCGTATCTATCTTAAGACATTTTGTTTGGCTGTATTTTTCTATTGATAAGGTGTTCTGGGTTTGGTTCTTTTATTGTTGATCTGGTTACTACAGTTGACTGGGTGATTTTCTTATACTTGATGATCATTTGATGCTTATGGATCCAGTTTGAAAATTTATGAAAAGTGGTCCTTGTAAGAAAAGAAGTAGGGGGTTGTAGCTCCCTTCCAGGAGAGACTGGAAAACGAGAGAGAGAGAATTGTAGCTCTCTGCAGGTTGCAGCCTGCGTACTGGTAAAGGACTGCACCAGTACAAAATCATTGTAAAAGGAGTTTCTAATTTGAAAGAAGATAGAGACATATTGCAGCAGGTGGTTTTCACCCACATTGGGTTTCCACCTTACATCTTGTGTTCTTTGGTGTGACTATCTGTTTTCTTTGTTCATGCTCATTATTTTATGGTACTGACATGCAAAAATAATTCAAAGATCAAATAAGGAAGATTTATTAAAAGAATTAGATAATACTGATTCACCCCCCCTCTCAGTATTATTTCCAACAATCTAGAGATAAATTCCAGTATAGTGCCAGTATTAATCACCAGTTTGGCGAACTATGGACGTCATTTGTTGCAAGACACCAGTCCTTATAACCGGGCTCTCCAACAAGTTTTGTGATATCGAAAAGCAACCTCTAGTGCTACTTAAATTAAGGGACTTCAAACATCTTTATATTTTCTTTCACAGAAAACACTAATCCTATAATATCAAAAGATAGAAAAGTTAAAAGACAAGCAAACCAAAGAAATTTCCTAAGAGCTTTAATAAATCCTGTACTGTAAATAAAAATAGTACACAACTCAAAATTAAGCACAAGAACTTGTACTGTTTAAAGCAGATTACATAGATTCCCTCAAATTCAAAACTCTACAGTCTCTGTGAATAGAAGAAATTATATATTTGGGGGAAATATGATACTGCATAAATTCAAGAATTTGCAATCTATCATGCATATTCGAATAAATTTATGCTGGAAATGGCAATGATATCGCTGAAATAAAAGAAAATGACACAAAGGAAATGAAAGCAATCACAATATAGTAATTGTACATAAATTTGTCCTTAGAACGGTAGATTACAGGAACACAAACCTAAGAAATGCAAGTAAAATCGTATTTAAATTTGTTTCCAGAGCAGCACACTACTGTAACACAAACCTTAAAACTTTAAACGACCAAATGAAAGCCAGTGATTAAGAAAAAAATGAACAGCAAGAAAAGTAATATTGTTTTCAGGGCATATAATGACAACTAAATGAACATCAAGGTGAATTTTAAAAGAGCAGTGATTCGAAATTTAGAAAAGAGAAAAAGATTTTAGAGATATACGAATTGTTCCTGGTGTCTATTAAAGCATAAACTTTTAAACGTCAAGAAAAAGACAGGCATACGGACATATCCGTAATGACAGGATAAAAAACAAAATAAATAAAACTGGAAACTTCAGTCTTGGAGATTAAAAAATTAATGAAAAACCAGAGAAGTTTAAACCGAAATCTCGATTCGGAATTCAAGATGATGAGAGGATATTTCTGTAATGGAACCTGCAATTTTCTCGCCCGTAACCATGGCAGATGTCACTGAAATGCCACTCAATACGATCATGGCGGCATCGGCGGTTGAAATTTCCACTGCATCCGAAGAATGGGGCCGTTTCACTTCAATAGCGGCAATCTGAGCAACTGCCAGAAGGGAGAGAAGCTTACTGTTTCCGCAAAAACGTCGTCCTCCTGTTATGAAAAACCAAATCAACCGCGAGAGTTGTTTTCAAATTCTAGTTTCCATTAAAAAAAAAAAAAAAAATTATGCGACACATGTCAATCATAGAAACAAAAGTAGAAGAAAAAGCTCATTCAAAGGAAGGCTTATCGGCCTAATAATTCATGTAATGCACAACAATAACTATGGAAATAACATTTATGCGTCCACTGCATCCATCTCTCGTAGCTTGTCATTCAATTAGTGTTTATTTACAAATGAGTTTTTGTACATGAGTTTTCTTTACAAATGACCCCAACTAGCAGATCTCTTGCAATAAGATGGTCTAGCATGCCTGGAAATCTTGATTTTATCTCACTTTTCTTTATGATCCAAAGAGTATTTTCACTGCCAATGTCAATATATCCATTCATATGGACACCCTATGCCTTGGTTCTAAAGTATAGAACAACTGCACATTCCAATGAGAACATTAATTTTGTGCAAAATGTCATGACCACTCGATATGACAATAGGAATCACACCTTTATGTAACCACTAAATGACAACCTATATTTCTTCAATTCTTTCATCTAGTGTTTTTAATTGATGATGCAAAGTGATATATTCACTTGTTTAGGTTTCATTGGTAATAAAAAAAACATCTACTATAAGAAAATTTTGAAATTGTTTTAGGTGTTCTACCATTTCAGTTACACATTTGCACTTTTTCCTTGAATTTATCCAAGTCCAAGTCCAAGGGGGGCTTGTTTCTCATCCTGAGCCATTCCAATGATGAGTATCTTCAAGATTGTTAAAAGGCAACATAAAACCCTCAGAGCAACCACATAGTAGCAGTTGGACCTCCATTTTTTTTTTGCTATGAGTCAACTATGTAGTTCTGGCATAATCTCTTTGAATGAAGATATGTGTCTTTTTCTTCTTTAGTAACACTTTAATTGCAGGAGTTGCTCGTTCTTCCTTTGAGAATTTTCTTTGGACCTAGATTTCTTCGATACAACTCTTTCCTTTAATGAATTTAATACTTTGATTAGGGTTTGCTTCAACACATATGAATTTTTAGTCATCACATATATTATTTCTCTTCTTAGGCATTTTTAAGGCTGCTCTCCCCCTGAGATCATAATGAATTCATTTTGTCATTGAAATCAGAAGCTGCTCATTTTCCTTCCTTTTCCAAACTTTAGGAGACTGCCTTCTTTTGTGTGCATTCCCTTCATTGTTTGGTATGCTTGGAGTTGCTTCCATCTTTTGTTTTGAATCCTTTAGAGTATTTGTCAACATGCAATCTTTGGCTTTGTGGCTAAGATTTCTACATACATACACTTTGCATTCAAATTATTTATGTCCAAATTCGTTACACATATAACAATAACCATAGAAAGAGTTTATGTACCTGGTTGTTGATGTTATCCCTTGTTTGCTTGTTGGATAGTACCTTCTTGTTTTCTACTTGTTTTGTTGAATAGTCTTTATCTTCTTATTCTTACAGTCTGCTACTATGTGTCTAGGTTCATGGCAATGGCAGCATGAGATATATTATCTCCTTTAACATTTTCCGAAGTTGCTCAATTCATCTCTAGGAGAAAATGACCTTCTTGTATATGACCATTTCTTTGCCTTATTTTTTGGTTCTTGGTGTTGTTGCTTGTCTTTATTTGTTTCTTTACAAAACATGTTGTTGTTGGACTCTTATTTTGTAGGTGTTTTTAGAGCTGCTTCATTATCTTTTATGGCTTCCTTTGATCTATTGCACTTTTCTGAGTTTTTCATAGAGATAACCTCCTCTTCTAGCTGCTTACACAACATGTTCTTGTTATCTAACTCTCTTTCAACTGAAATAATTTCAGACTCTAATATTTCACACTATACCTCTTTCTCTTTTAGCTAACTATTCATAACTTCTCCTAATCTCCTTGCTTCTTCAAGGTGTGTCTTCAAGCTAACAATTTCTTCCTTGTACTCTTGTTCTCTCTCATCACATATATGCACAACTTTCTTCATTTATTAGTCTTTCTATTTCAGCAAATGTTAAGTCAAGCCTAGCTTGATGTTCATCTGCCTTTTCTTTATGAGATTTAGGTCATCCACACATGAGGTTTCATTTAACGAAACACTTTCCTTTTGACAGGGTTTTTTCTCCTTTTTCTTTCTATTTTCTTTCTCTGCACTATTGTTGCTAGCCTATCCATGGATGAGCTGTAATCTATTCCAGATTTCTTTTGTGGAAGTTAAATCTATGACTGTATCAAGATTCTTATTATGAAGATTGTTGTACATGACACATTTTGCCTTAGCATTCCACTGTAGTTCTTGCAAAGAGGGAGAATATTTGCATTATCGATCACATACTAGTCTCCATACACCAGTTCCATAAGTTATCAGTTCATAGTTTACCTTATCTCTCCATTCATGAAAGTTTGTTTTACTCAACACAGGTACACTTTGATAGTCCATGACTTAACCAGACCTACCTTCAAGCTATTATGCTTACATAGAAGGAACTGGCTCTGATACCAATTGACGAAAAATTGACTAAATTGAGATGGGAGGTGGGTGAATCCGTTCAGTATATTCATGGACATTAAACTTCTTTTCATTTATCTCATTAACTGAAACATTACATGAGCAACTTAACAAATAATGACCAGCATATTGAATATGTGCACAACAAGTAATAAGCAAACCAAAACATCACATCAGCACATAAGAACAACACATATTGACACATGATATATGTGGAAACCCAGAAAGGGAGGAAAGCACGATTTATTATTGTTGTGATGCAAAGGAAAACTCCTACTCCTTATTACTTCTGATTTTCTGTAGGCGAGCCAACCTACAAGAGGTTGCTACCTCAATTTTCTGCAAGTTACAACATGAAAGGAAGCTCCAACTCCCATATGTTTTTTGTAGGCTACAATCCACAAGAGGCTCCTACCTCAACCAACTCCAACTGGATATTTATCAAGCCACGACTTGAAAGGAGACTACAACCCCCGAATCCAAACAAGAAACAACAATGTGTTGGTTTACCTGGTCATAAATTATGCATATCTACATCTTCATTTTTGCCTATTCGTCCCTTCAGTTCTACTTCACATAAGCTTCAAATGTGCCATGTAACTAATGCATAATACCTCAATCATCTCTCCCACATTCTCCCACTCTCTAACCTCGTTTTTCTTCCAAAAACAACATCTTTTATAAAGATACTTTGTTGGTTGTTTGTATTCCACATAATAATATGAAGTGAACAGGCTTGACTCTTTGCTTTCCACTCATTCATTTCCAAACTCTTCATATTTTGAATATTATAAAATAAATAAGTGCTCCACCACATATTATTTCAGCCATCTATAATGATTAGGTGCATCAATATCAACATAGTGCCAAAAACAACATTATACCACCACAACACATGCAAGCATTCTCCAATGTAAACAATATGCACACAACATATGAAAATAATGCAAGCATATGTATGCAACATTCACTCTCCAAAGCCATCTATATGTTCAAATTCATCTTTTCTTCATGCCATTGCCTCAACCTCCTTGAGTCTTGTCTTGTTTTGTTGTCATGGAATCTTGCCTTTGTTGTCATGGAGTCTTGCCTTTGTTGTCATGGAGTCTTTCCTTTCCTATCATGGAGTCTTTCCTTTGCTTCAAAACAATTCAACTTAACAACAAATTAGTGTCACCACAAATTCTTCATTAAATAATCTCTTGATGCTCCTTTGCTTGTTGTTCCTTGTGTTGCTCCTTTGCTTGTTGCTCCTTTTCCATCAATGACAATATTTCCAACAATAAGATATTATTTGTGATCAAGGCCATATAACAAGGCTCAAATCCATTATAGTAATATACTCGATATGATCTCAACATGTCACTTGTGGGAACTGAACCTAGGTGGGGACAATAACAATCATTCCTCCCAACCGCCTGATATCTATTACTTTTACATTATGTTGTTATCCATCTAATTTCTCTATTATCATACATTCGCTACATCCAACACCCATACATTCCATTCATTACGCATACCTATTTAGTTTCATCCATTAATTTAAACTATTTTTTTACGATCCAATTGCCATAATATTCACTCTAATTCACTCCATTTAAAAATTCACTATAACAATCTTATTTCTATTATCACATATCTATATCCACTCTACCATGTCCCATTCATATATTGTTTTTATCACAATGACCTTCCACCACTTCCAAACCATTATCAACTCATATAAACATTTCTATGTGACACTACATAATTGTCAATCTATAGGTTTTAATAGGCAACCTACACACACTCCTACATAAGTGGCAACCTATAGGTTTCTACACAAGACTCGTTTTATAGGTAGACTACTAACAATTTTATAGGATCCTACTCAAGACTCCACCTACAACTAGTTTTTACAGGAGGTTAGGCCTATAATTATGATCCAAAATTAGTTCTTAAGATTCCTTTTAAAACCACTAATTCAAATTCATTAAAAATGACTTCTCAATTTCTAGTAATTAAAATTAACAATTGGCTTAGTGAAAAAAAAAACAGCATTCAAGGATTATAAATAAGCATTGAAAGTAGAAACAATACTCAACCAGTTGATAATGAAGTTCACCAAATTCTAGTTATGCCTTCAAGATCTCTCAAACAACAAATGGCTTCATCATTGCTTCTTTGAAGATGGCTTATCCTTTTACAAAAAGGGTTGAATTATTCACAAGAAAGCCTACAACTTTATTACTCTCATTTACAAATGGTTAATAGTACGTAAAGCATTCCTACAACTTTCTTATTCCCATTTACAAAGGGTTAATTAGTTCACAAGCAAGTCTACAACTTGCCTACTCTCCTTCAAAGGGTTAATGAAATCGCAAGTAAGCCTACATCTTGATTACTCTCCTTCAAAGGGATCAATTCAAAATCAAGCATACACATTTCTTATTCTCTTCAAAGAGCTTATGCCTACTCTTTTCTCCCCTCTCTTCTTAAATAATTCTTCACTCAAAAACTACTCTAAGATATTAAGGAGGGAATAACCCTCAAGATCCCACAAATTAGGATTTCGGAACCATTCACGAGATTGGTTTGAGGAAATGTATCAACTACCCATGAAAATCACAACTGTCCTATACGATGTCAACTTTCCATGAGACTCTCATATTTTCCTTTGAGACTAGGAAACCACAATGCTATATAGCTATCTCATTGCATTAATTTTTTATTATAATAAAAATGACAAATACAAAAATACATGTGCACCTAAGCTCAAATTAAGTATTAATCATTTCATTTTATCCTTTCACCATTTTCCCTAAATCGTTAGTAAGTTGTATCTTTTGCATATGAAGTCCTCCTAAACTTGTCCAAATTGTGTTGGAAAACTTCACGTGATATTTTCATTATGCAAACAACTTCAATAGAAATGGAACCAAATTGAATGTATCAAATGTGAATATTCTCTTGCATCATACCTCCCCATGAAAGAACTTTTGATCCACCAAAAGTCTAGAAAGTGATTGTATTTCCCTCTCACTTGGAGGTTGATTTTTGTATTCTCTTAGTTGGTCATCAAAGGACAAAAAGCTACATTACATATTAAGTGGTATTATAATAAGTCATCATGTGTATAGTCTTCCCTTCTTGGGGTCATACACGCAACATACACGGTTTACCAATATTGCAAAAATTACCCAAATGACATCAATGCCATAAGCTTCAATTTTCTTTCTTATCTTAGATGAGTACTCCATATTTCACTCTTCATGAGCAATCTACCTCCACACTTGCTCATACAAATGAAACAAGAAAAAATGATTTGGAGGTGCTACATGAGCATATAAAAATTAGCTATACAAAAAATGATATCCATTTCTTACAGATCCATTATGATGGATGCTCCTCTTTAGGTTTCTCCCTCTTGATTAAATATTCCTTGTATAGTCAAGTTTTCTCATGGGCTACCTCTTGGAATGTTGGTACTTAACCAATTCTTCCATCAACTACCTCTTTCTTGGTGGGTTCTTGCACAACTCCCTTACAATTCTTTGGATGAAGTTGTGGATGAAGCTTACAGCACTTGTCAACCCAATGACCACTCATCTTACAATAAGTATATTAGGTTTTTCCCATGTTCTTATACAATAAACCTTTATTTCCATTCTCCCCGTTTTGACTTGGAGAGCAGACTTTTGCCCTTACCTCATTCTCAAAGGACATGATCTTCATGTGAAAAGATATCATCTTCCAACACATGGCCACACAATGGTTATTTAATCCACAAAATATACATGGATATAAATACCACAAATTTTTCACTACATGGTAATTATTCTCATAATTGAAGAAGGCATTAGAGTACTCATGCTTGTGATACCTTTCAGGGCTATAAATTTTTCAATTCCATTGAGGCGAAAATGTTTTACCTCCTCTTTTAGGATGTCCATATATCTTTGGAGATACTTTATAATATTTCTTTAAGCTTTTTTGGTGATTGAAATATTGTACCTTTCTTGATTCTGACTTGCATTCATTGTTGTCATTATGGAGTGATGTGTCATCTTATTGCATGGGTTGTTTTTGTAATGGCTTGGGATCTTCTTTTCTAGATTCTCTTCCTTCACTTGTCTTGGAACATTCTCCAACTTCTCCATTTCCACTAGCATATCCTAACCCTGCATAATGTGGTATTTCCTCAACATTTATGGGATTAGTCATTCCTTAGCCATTGATGCCAAGGCCTTTTCTATAAAAGACCATCTTGGTTAGAATTTTCGATCCAATACCTTGAGGATGCTTCTCAAATTTAGCAAAAGAAGCATCTACGTCCTAATGGGAAGAAAACGGTGAATTACATACGATGCATACCATAGTCATGGTTTGAGAATATATGGTGGAGAATGATCTCCTTTGCATGGTAGGAACTTCACTCTTCTACATTCCTTCGCCATTCTATAATTTTTCTGAAATCCCTTCCTTAGATTCCAATTCAAGTTGCAACTCTAAAATGATTCCCACGAGAATTCTCCATGGAGAA
Source organism: Pinus tabuliformis (assembly GCA_031772625.1). Classification (NCBI taxonomy): domain Eukaryota; kingdom Viridiplantae; phylum Streptophyta; class Pinopsida; order Pinales; family Pinaceae; genus Pinus; species Pinus tabuliformis. The sequence goes on from CM062807.1 coordinate 307,780,535, forward strand.
ACAATTTCTCTTGTAGATCTTGCTTCTCATTCTTAGAGAATTGCCATCACATTCTCAATTCAAAATTTTCCTCTTGGATCTTTTGATTTATTTCTTCAAGCTCCTGAAGTCTTTCTCTCTTCATAATTTTGCCTATGTTATCCTTTTATAACTAAGAAAGTTGCACCTTCAAACTGTAAATGGAACAAATGGTAGAAACTAATACAAAGGATTAAAAAAAATGCTTTGAATAGCTTGAATGCTTGTTGATGAGCTCATAAGATTGAATCAAATCATTGTGCACCATAGTTACCTCTACATGCAATTTTGTTCATAACTTTTGTTACAAAGGATGAAATCAAATTTTGTCGAAGATCCATTTAAGGTCTTGAAGAGATTTCAATTGATATCATATACTTTTTGTATTCTTTCATTTGGAGTGAGAAAAATTCTTCTTGAAACACAAGGTATGTGTGAGTGCATTGTTTGCAAATGTATTAGACTTAACTCAACCATATCTCGTAAACTAGGAAATGAAATCAAAATCGATAAAATACCCATTTGGTCTAAAAGATAATCCTTCAAAATGAGATATAAATATGTCCTCTAAAATGCATTGTAGAGGTTGTGGTATCCATTTGAAGTTTTCAGTTTGTATGGTTGTGAATTGCATTTTCTACACTAAAATTGAGTCACATGGTCACATTATGAATGTTAAAGGCTGAGATCTAAGCATAGAAGTGATGATCTAAAGGTTTGAAGCTAACTTTTGAGCATATAAGTCGCGATCTAATTTAGAAATGACAAATTATATGTTGTACAATCATGAATCAACACGAAATAGCCAAATTTGACATTGCACAATCTCAATTGAGAGAATGCAAATTAAATCAAATATTGTATGGCCACAAATCTAAGTGAAAGCCATACTTATTTTGCCTAAACCAAACTTGACCAATGACAATAATAACTACAAGATAATGCTCTAAGTTGTGGCTCTCTATATCCATTCCTTTCAAATTTGGCCTCTAATCTTGTAGCTTTGACCAACTTGATCTTGTAATTAGTGGTTAAGCATTCTTTTAAAACCACTAATTTAGATTCAATGAAAATAACTTCTCAATTTCAAGCAATTATGACAAACAATTGGCCTAATGAAATTAATAAGAAAAAAAAAACATTCAAGACCTATAAAAGGCTTGCTCAAACAACAAATTTCTTCCTTCTTGTTTCTTCAAAGAGGGCTTCCCCTTTTAAAAAGGGCTAAATTCTTCATTGCAATCCTACAACTTAGTTACTATCCTTTACAAAGGGCTAACAAACCACAAGCAAGCCTACAACTTGTTGATTCTCCTTTACAAAGGGATATGAATTCACAACCAAGCTTACAATTTTCCTACTCTCCTTCAAAAGGGTAATGAATTCACAAGCAAGCCTACAAATTGATTACCCTCTTTCAAAGGGATCAATTCAAAACCAAGCCCACAACCTGTTTATTCTCTTCAAAGATCTTATGCCTACTCTCTACTACCCTCTCTTGCTTAAATAATTCTTCATTTGAGAACTACCTCAAGATATTGAGGAGAGGATAACTCTCAAAATCCCATAAATTAGGATCTAGGCACCATTTAATGGACTGTTTTGAGGGAATATTTCAATCATGCCCTTAAATCTTAATTCTCCATGAAGATCTCAATTTTCCACGAGACTCGCACCTTCTCCTTTGAGACTAGGAAACCAAAATGCTACATAGATTTGTCATTGTGCTAGTTTCCTATTGCAAAATAATAATAATAATAATACATGAGCACCTAATCTCAAAATAAGTATCAATCATTTCATTGTATCCTTTCACCATTTTGCCCAAATCTTCAATGAGCCATGTCTTTGGCATAAAATGTCCTCATTACCTCATTGAAACTATGCTCATAAGCTCCCCACAATCTCTTTGTTGTGCATACAACTTCGTATAAATGGAACTGGCTTGAATCTCTCAAATGTGAAGATCCTCTTAAGAACATACCTCCCCCCAAAAAAACTATTGGTTCACCAAATGTCTAGAGGGTGGTTGTAATTCCTCTTACTTGGATGTTGATTTTTGTATTCTCTTTGCTACCCAAAATTCTCAACAAAGGTAGAAAAACTATGTTACAAATTAAGTGATATTATCACAAGTCATAATGTCTACAATGTTCCCTTCTTGGGGTCTTACATGCAACATACACAATTTACCAATATTGCAAACATTACCCAAATGACATCAATGACATAAGCTTGGATTTGCTTTCTCATCTTAGATTGTTTCTCCATATTTCACTCCTAATGAGTGATCCACCTCCACATTTGTTCATACAAATGAAACAAGACAAATGATTTAGAGACGCTCAATTGTAACATCCCTTGTCAAAATTCCATGTAATAAAGTTAATAAAGGCAAAATAATAACCAAGGTCATGGGACACGTATTCCAAGTTGAGTGTTGGGAAAAACATCCTAGTGTGTGTGTTCATTTGGTTTATTATGGCTAAGGAAATTTTCAAAGGCAATGGCAAAGGCTTTGGAAAGGCAAAGTGGCATTAATTGGCATTTTATTTATGAAAATAATAGAATTTAGGAGAAAAGGAAAGTGAAATGTCATAGGTTGCATGTGAGGATGAAAATGAAGGAAAATAATGGAAAATTGAAGAAAATAGAGGCCTCATTAACAAAAAGGCTTCTGAGGATCAGTTGGTACCTTTTGTTAGTTCAGTTTTGGATCGCTCTCTTTATTCTCTCTCTCACACACTCTTGGACACTTAGAGCATTCTTGGATCACTCTAGCATTGGATCAAGGAAAGAAAAGGAAGGATCAATAAGGCAAAGATAAAGCAAGGAAGAGCAGGATCAAGCAGCTACAATGGGATTACTTGCAAGTATCGATTTGCATGTGTGATTTCTATTGAAGACCAAAATTGTTCATTTTTGACACCTTCCTTAAACTCCATTTTCTTCCTTTTTGACCATAATAACTCCAATTAAGTGTCAATTTGCAAGTTTATTGGCAAAAATGGGTATTTAATCATCTTTTATTAATAGTTTTGTTGTTTCTTTATTATTTGATTTAATATTTGCACAATCTACCGAATTGCATCAATTTTTCAACTAATAATCGATTATGCAACTTACTTGAAGAATCTACAGGTTTCGAAACATCAGTTGAGGAACAAAGCATATGAATAGGTAGCTGGAAACCAACACAACAATATCCACCTATTCCTCTGATCTGGCAAGGTGATAAGGACACCCGTATGAGTAGGTCAATGTGGAAGTCAACCTAGCGGAAAATACCAAAGACAAATCAGGCGAGCGATAAGATCGTTGATTCAAGCTGATATTTTGACTCACGATTTGCTTCTTCGATAACAAATCATGAAAAACCATTATTTTATTTTAAAAATGTTATTTTAAGATGTTCTGTTGAGAAGGATAGGCTTAGAAATCTCCAAACAGTTTAACAAAGGAGGTTATAAAACCTGCCTCTCGGCACGATGATACACATGACTGGTTATTATTTTAAAAACTCTTTGCAATCGATTAATTGAGCTCTTGATTCCACCCTGTTGTGTGTATAAACGTGTGGTTAATATTTGTTGATCTCTGTATACCTACACTCATGGGAGACCCTCCTAGGAGATGTAAGATTTCATTTTTACTTCTAGTTAAGCTTTATGTTTCATAGGATTAAGTTATCACAATGATTATAAATTTGATTTTTAGAAGAACGTTAGTAACAGTTAATATAGAATTTGTTGTAGATTTTGTAATAGAATTTGTTATATAATTCTTTCTATAGAATTTATTTCATAAATTTAATCTTGTTGTGTGAATGATAAAGAAAATAATCAAAGGGATTTATTATGCACATGTAAATTTTGATTGATAGATAGAAAGTAGAATCATTTGATTTGGAATTTGCAATTAGTTCAAGGTTTTATTTATGTTAGTGTGAAGAAGATTTTGATTTTGCTAGTGTGATATTTATTTCTGCACTTTAAGATTAGCTTTATTTTCTGTTAGATTTGATTTTGCTATTTATTTTTACACTTTAGATTAGCTTTATTTCTGTCAGTGTGATACTTTCCTTTCTTGCAAGAGTGATAATCTTTTTACTTTGAGTGATTCTTAGATAAAACATGTGCATGAAAAAATCCTAATTCAATTTGAAAATTACTCACATAATAAAGAATCCTAGCACAAATGGTGCACATACACTTCATCAGTTTACAAGCCTTGGTCGATAATTTATGAAGTAATTTAAGATTAATTAAATTACCAACATTTTGGCGTCGTTACTGGGGAAGTGTATATAGGATTTATTTTTCTTAGGAGTCTTTTCATAAAAAAAATGATAAAAATATATTTATGCATAGGGAAAGAGATTCTAGGGGTAGGTTTATAAGTAGAGGTAGGAGTTCAATTCCAACATCACCACTCACCCCACCAAGACCTCATAGTGCCACACCATCCACCGAAACTCATATTCCATCATTTGTAGGTAGACATAGACTTCCTGAGGTACATAGATCCGAAATCCAACCGAAAGATTCACCAACTTCCTCTACTGAAGTTGTAGTAGATGAACCTACATCCCCAACAGAAGGAGTAATCTTTCTATCTTCAACTAGAGAACAACTTCTAGGACAAGAATTGGAAGTTCCTAGTGAAGAGGAAAAAGAAACTTATTTTATTCCATTGGTAGAAGAAGCATAAGAAAAGCTAGAAAATCCAATTAAAGAACATTATATTCGCTCTGAGGAATCTACAATATAAGGGGAAGGAGAAGGAGAAGTACAAAATGTGAATGGTGAACTTAGGATTGGAGGTGGAAGAGGTAGAGGAGGAAATATAGGAAGAAATGGAGGAGGAGGTGGAGGAAGAGGTATAAGAGGTGATAGAGGAGATCCATAACCTTTTGGATTTCCCATCTTAGATGAAGATACCACACCACAATGAAGAATATTTCACCCTCCATCCTCCCTAATTTCCATGGATTAAGACATGAAGATCCAGAAACATTTATTTTTGAGTCTGAAGTCTTGTGTAGATCTTATGATTACTTTCTTGATTCTCACAAATTGAAAATGTTTCGAGCCACTCTTAAAGACAGAGCACTTAAATGGTTTATGGGATTAGGAACACATACCATAAGAACATGGGAAGACATGAAAAATATGTTCTTAGACAAATACAAAGATTATTGTATGCCTCATAACCTTAAAGATGAAGTCTTTAAGATGATGCAAAAATAGGATGAAAATCTTGAAGATTTGGTTGAAATATTTGCTTATAATGTTAAAAGGGCTAAGATGCATAATCTAGATGAAAAAATTGTGAAAGCTCTTTTGCTAAAAGCCATTAGAGATGAGTGGGTAGATCTTCTCAATTTAATGGGCAAAGGAGATGTTTCTCAGTTATCATTTAGAGAAATTTGTGAACCATGCACACACATTTCAAGGGGTAAAGCTAGAACGAGAAAAATCCAAGACACACTATTATGTCTAGGATTAATAAATCTGCAACTGGGATAGTAAGTAGAGCAAAAATAGGTAATTTGATTGAAAACTTCAAAACAAATATTTTAGGGAGTCTTAGTGAACAAATAGATACGCTTAAGATTCAAAACAAGAAAAAAAGATGAAAATGTTGCATTATCAATTTTTTGTCCTAGATGTAGGAAGAAACAACTCTAAGAGAATGTCCTCTTGATAGTGTAGAAGTATGTGCTATCTGTGCAGAAATTCATATCACAAAGGAATGCCCTTCAATCCCTGGACTTAAAGCAGTCTTGCAAAATGAAGTTGAAACAAGACAAGTTGAGCCACTTAATTTTATTGGTAAAATACCATGGCCACCACAACAGCGAAATATAGTACAAGGTCTTAATCCTCAATACCAATCATATGCACAACCTCAGAACAATTGGAATACTCTAATGCCTTGGAAAAATTGGCCACCTCAAAATCCATTATGGACACAAGGTTGGCAGTATCCTCCTAGGAATCCTTAGTATAATCAATTTCAACAGCCATTTATCCCATATCAACCTCCATATTATCCTCCTCAATCAAACTCCTTTCCACAATCTCAAATTCAAATTCAGCCTTCTAATCAACCACTTCCATTACCATCCACATCATACCCCCAAAAAACTAATCAACTACTTGCTCAACCACTTCCAAATCCAAATAATAAAAATTCACAGCCTATTTACAATATCAAAGGTCAGAGTTTCCAAGCTTGCATGATAACTCCATTAGATCTAAATAATGTCCAACTTAGATTTGGTAGATTTTTGGAAAAGAAGCTACCATCTATTGTCATTCAGGAATCTGGAGAGGATGAACTCCTTGAGAAAGAAACATCTCTTAATCAAGAAGAAATTCCTCAGAAAGAAAGCACCCCTATACATGATACTTCAATAAATTCAACTCCCATTGCAGAACAACCTTCTGTTTCTATTCAAAATCCACCTTTTCTTGAAAGGCTAAAAATTGACAAAGGAATAGAAAAACAAATTGTGTTGCCTGAATATGACATGTTAGATGAACTGAAGAATGTTTGCATCAAAATTCCTTTGTTACAAGCTATAAGGGATACAACAATATTTGCAAGGACAATCGGGATTTAAGCATTAAAAAACCAGGAAGAAAAATAAAAGAAGTTAAAAAAATCCAATTAGTTGGAAAAATTGCAGATATTATGATGGGAAAACCAACAGTTCAGAAATATCTAGATCTAGGTAGTCCCATTGTAAAAACACACATTAATGGTATCGATATTCCAAACACATTGATCAATTTAGGAGCAGCTATCAATATCATGAGTAAACAAACTATGGATCAATTAAAACTTTCTAATCTTCAATATGCACCAACATTATTACAGTTAGCAAATAGTTATGTTACCAAACCAGATGGTGCGTTAGAAGATGTATCTGTCTCTTTAGATTCTTGGGAATATCCTGTTGATTTTATGATTTTAACTCCCAAGAATAATTTAGGAGCACACCCATTGATTCAAGGCAGACCATGGTTAGCTACAGCTGATGGTTTTGTAAGTTATAGATATGGTGATATGTTTATCTATGATGGAAGTTCTAATAAATTCACACTATATCTTCCCGCAAAAACAACAATAGAAGTAGAAAGTGAAGTTTGGATAGATGATGATAACGAAGACTTTGATATACAACCAATATTTTCTACGTTGCAAATAGATGAAGAAGATCAAATTTTAAATTTAATGAATAATAAAGGTTCTCCCTCATATTGTGAACAAGACCAAAATTTTCAAGAACAATGCAATGTTGAATATTTATCATCTCATCAAATGGATTTACACTCTATGTAAAAATTTGGCAATTTTTTAATAGAAATCTTTCCAGGAAAAACTTTGAATATAATGATAATTTGGAAGAATCTCAAAAGAAAGAATTGATAAAGATGTTACAAGAACATTCCTCTATGCATGCTTTGGAATACATTGATATGAAAGGAATTGATCATAATAATTGTATGCATCATATCTATATTGAAGAAAATTCCAGACCAGTTCGACAACCCCAAAGGAGGATGAATCCAAATCTAAGGGAAATTGTTAAAGAGGAGTTACAAAAATTATTGAATGTGAATTCCGTTTACCCAATATCAGATAGTTAGTGGATCTCACCATTAGTGATTGTTCCAAAGAAAAATGGAAAATGGAGAGTATGCATCGATTATAGGGAATTGAATAAAGCTACCTTGAAAGATCATTTTCCGCTTCCCTTTATAGATCAAGTCCTTGATACATTGGCAGGGAAATAGTATTTTTCATTCTTGGATGGTTTTAGTGGGTGGAACCAAATCCAAGTAGCTCCAGAAGATCAATACAAAACAACTTTCACCTGTCCATGGGGAACTTATGCTTACCGACTTCCTCCTTTTGGATTATGTAATGCACCTGCAACATTCCAAAGGGCAGTTCTATGCATTTTTTCTAATCTAATTCATGATTGTGTGGAAGTTTACATGGACGATTTTACTGTCTAGGGAATTCTTTTGAGGAAGCTCTCGAACAATTGGAAAAAGTTCTCATTAGATGTAAAGAAACAAATTTCTCATTAAGCCATGACAAATGTTTTATGATGTTCGCCAAGGGAATTATTTTAGGCCACCACATTTCAGGAGATGGAATTAAAGTGGATGCATCTAAAGTAGAATTTATTTCCAAATTATCAGTTCCTACTTTTCAAAGAGATATTAGAAGTTTTCTTGGTTTTACTGGTTATTACAGAAGATTAATAAAAAACTTCATAAATTTAGTATCTCCACTTTTCAAATTACTTACAAAATATTGTGAATTCATTTGGAATTCTAATTTCCAAAAAACTTTTGAAACATTGAAAGAAAATATTTCTGAAGCACCCATTTTAAGAGGACCAAATTGGAATATTCATTTTCATATTTCAACTGATGCTTTAGATACAGCCTTAGGAGATGTATTGGGACATAAATATTTGACTCCTTATGTCATTTATTACATGAGTAAAAATTTGACTCCTACAGAGTTGAATTATACTGTAACCAAAAAGGAGTTTTTAGTTGTTGTACATGCCATTAATAAGTTTTGACATTATATCACCAGTTATGAAAATTTTGTTCACACATATCACTCCGCAATTCGATATTTAATGAATAAAACTTTACTATTGGTAGAGTTACAAGATGGTTATTGTTATTACAAGAATTTAATATTACTATTTCGGATAGGCCTGGAAAGGAGAATATAGTTGTTGATTTTCCATCTAGAATCCAAAATGATAATAAATATGTTCATGTACAATATAATTTTCCCGATGAATATCTTTTTGCAATATCTATTAAATATCCTTGGTTTGCAGATATTGCTAACTATTTGGCCACAAGAAAGTTACCTTCGTATTTGTCTCCTCAGGAGAAAAGGAAAGTTATTCAAACTAATTCATCTTATTCATGGATAAATGGAGAATTGTACAAAATAGGGCCTGAGTTAATCATTTGAAGATGTTTCAGAGAAGATGAAGTGCCTAAAATATTAAAGGCTTGTCACGATGAACCATGTGGAGGACATTTTGTTGATAAAAGGACTGCCTATAAAATCCTTCTCTTAGGATATTATTGGCCTTCTCTTTTTAAAGATGCCAAAGAATATGTTAAGAGATGTGATAGTTGTCAGAGAATGGGAAAGCCTATTCCTTTAGATGAGATGCCTCTACAACCTCACGTACTTATTGAACCTTTTGAAAAGTGGGCTCTAGATTTTGTTGGTCCAATCAATCCACCATCAAGGCAAAAAAGGTACATTCTTGTCTGTACAAATTATGTCACAAAATGGGTAGTAGCTAAATCACTCCTTTTGCTACTGAAAATGTTGTAGTTTCATTTTTTTAAGGATATCTTCACTCGTTTTGGTGTCCTAGGGGAAATTGTGATAGATCAAGGTACTCAATTTACATCCAAGTTTGGTGCAAAAGATAATGGAGGAATACAAAATCAAACATCGGAAATCCACTCCATGTCATCTGTAAGCAAATGGACAATTTGAAGCTACTAATAAAGTACTTGAAGTGATTCTCACCAAAATTGTACATCTGCATAGAGGGCATTGGGCAAAAAATCTTCCAGAAGCTTTATGGGCATATCGTACCACATGGAGAAACATAACAAGGCATACTCCTTATGAACTTGTTTATGGGAAGCAAGTCTTGTTTCCTATTGAGTTCCAAATAAAGACCTTCAAAACAACAATCAAATTGGGTCTTGATCTATCAGAAGCCCAAAAACAAAGAATGGAGCAATTGAATGAACTTGATGAGATACGACAAGATGTTATTCATAGAACCAACATAGTTCAACAACAAAGATCCAGATGGCATGATAAGTTTATCAAAGATAGGAAGTTCCAACCGGGTGATTGGGCATTACTTTTTATTATAAATTTAAAGATTTTCAAGGAAAATTTCAAACTCATTGGCTTGGTCCTTATGAGATTGAAATTGTCTTTGATAATGGAGCGGTCGGAATTAAAACCATTGATGAAGAAAAAGTAACTTTCTTTGTAAATGGTCATAGATTACAAATATATCATAAATCAGTGACAAAGGAAAAGTTCATTAGAAATTTGCAAGATAATCTTGATTTGAAGGTGGTTAGGGGAGATTCTTCTTCCTCTCCAACTTAGTTTTCTACTTTCTTTTAAAAAATATATACATATATAAATAATAATAATAAATTGTATAAACATGAAAACCAACATTATTGGCATGTTTATAAAAAAAAATCTAAGTTTAAAACCAAGAATTCTTGGTAGCCTAGCTTTTCTTTAATTTCCCTATTTTTGTTCCATTTATTTTATTCCTCTTTTGCAGAAATAAAACAGCTACAGAATTGTCAATAATTTGCAGCTCTCATGAAATTCTGCAGCTGACTTGACAGATTATAGCCAAAGCAACCTAAATGGAGATCGTAGCCAAAGCAACCTAAGCAACCTACAAAAGAACAAATCAATAAGGTAGAATGAAAGGTATGTAAATATTAGTCAAATATTAAAAAACATTGAATTATGATATAAATAGATGATTATTTTAAAACTAATAATTGTTGCCTCCACCATATTACACAATGATTACCCTTGTCATGACATAACATTGGTTTTCACGATTCAATTCATGAAATTTTTTATAATCATGTCTTATCACAAGATATGAATGTCATTAAAACCTTGCCATCATTCGAATTTATTCCACTTCCTCCGTATATCATCCCACTTCTTTTGTATCCCATCTCATTTTCTTCGCATCATATCCCACTTCCTTCGGCTTTGTTTCATTTTTCTCTATCGAAAACATCTCAACTGCTACCCAAATTTCGTCCTTGCTACCAAAACTCCATAATTCTATCAAAAAGGGAAATTAAGGACTGAAACTTCCTCAACATGGGATTTATTGTGTGTTCTGAGCTGAATGGGACCAATTTTCTTGAATCCTATCCACAAGTTAAGCAACAATTGCAGCAAGCACGATGGTTACAATTATTTGAGAAGTTTGATGGGCATGACAAGGAGTTCCCAAAGTCGTTTACTCGGGCCCATCATACTCGGGCCTATGATGGGATAGAAGTAGAAATTGGAGATATCAAGTTAATCTTAACAGCCATTTATGGAAGAAGCTACAGGATTACCAAGAAACGAGGAAAGTTGGTTTAAAAACCGTAAAATAAAATAAAAAGCGTGGGAGATATTCCTTAAAAACCCAGGTATGGACATCTCCATTTTCAAGAAAGGAATTCCAGTAACAACTTTAAAAAGTAAATGGAGAAATTTGTTATTAGTCATTCAAAAGTTTATAACCTGTGAGGGTAGGTTTGGGAATATGTTCTTCTACCATGCTCGGTTGATGATGCATTTTATTGATGGAAACGAAATCAATTTTCCATATTTCCTGCTCTGTAGTTTAAGAAAAATGGTCGCTAACATCCAAAGGAAAATACAGTTTATTGACAATGCTCTATATCATCACGGGTTAGTAAAAATTTTGATTGAAGCTCATTTGAGGAGTAAAGGGGATAATTGGGAGGATTTTCTAGTTCGAAATCATTTTAAAGAAGCTGAGAAAGATGAACCCAGTTCTAAAATAAGAAGAAGTTGACAGAAATTTCCCTCAAACCCTAAGCTTCAAAACAAATATTTACCTGCATAAGAAATACAACAAGATAGGCATACACAGAAGGATTTTGATGATGAAACCCCTCTTGCAAATGTTTTAGAAAATCTTAGAAAGAAGAAATTCGTTAGTACAGATGAAGGCCCATCAAAAGAAGGAATAGAGAAAGACAAAATTAGCAAGAAAAAGCATGCTCTCACTGCTAAAAACCCATCAAGAAGAAGTGCACGACTTATGAAATCAACCATTAAACAATCTCCACATTTTGTTGATTTAGAATAAGAAGAAGAAGAAAGGATAACATCACCAATTGCAAGTCCAACAAGAAACACCACATAAATCAACCATATCCAACAAGAAATCTATGATTATATAGAATCTCTTGAACAGAAAGCCAAAGGAAATGTTGTTGATTTATCTTCAAGTCAAGAAGAAATTATAAATGAAGAAGTTCGTTTCATCCCTCTAGAAGAATCTAAAATTGAAGATACTCTTAAACAGTGAATTTATGGACTAGAAGTGTTAAATAAGTATCTGAAGCAGGAACATGAAGCAATGAAGATACAAAATGGCATTCAAAGAACTCAAAACGATAATATTCTCCTACATCTTTGCCACTGGTACAAGAAAAACAAGAAGTTAAAGGTTAAAAATAAAATTCTTAGGAGTAAAATTAGAAGTTTGCAGTGTAGGATTTTAATGAAGAAACCAAGGATGGAAACCAATGTCAGGAAAGCATAGAATACTAATTTAGATGTTCTTGTTCAGGCCTCAGAGGTAGCTCAGGGACAAAGTGGGTTAATTTTTTTTTGAAATTTTGTGCATGAGGACATGACATATCTTATGTTTGGGGGAATTTTGAAGACCAAAATTGTTCCTTCTTGAAGAATCATTATTTTATTTAAACAATGTTATTTTAAGATGTTCTGTTGAGAAGGATAGGCTTAGAAATCTCCAAATCGTTTAACAAATGAGGTTATAAAACCTGCCTCTCGGCAAGATGAGACACTTGAGTGGTTATTATTTTAAAAATGGTTTGCAATCGATTAATTGAGCTCTTGATTCCACTGTGTTGTGCGTATAAATGTGTGGTTAATCTTTGTTGATCTTTGTATACCTACACTCACGGGAGGGCCCCCTGGGAGCTGTAAGGTTTCGTTTTTATTTCTAGTTAAGCTTTTTGTTTCATAGGATTAAGTTATCACAGTGATTATAAATTTGATTTTTAGAAGAACATTAGTAACAGTTAATATAGAATTTGCTATAGATTTTGTAATAGAATTTGTTGTATAATTCTTTCTATATAATTTCTTTCATAAATTTAATCTTGTTGTGTGAATGATGAAGAAAATAATCAAAGGGATTTATTATGCACATGTAAATTTTGATTGATAGATAGAAAGTAGAATCATTTGATTTGGAATTTACAATTAGTTCAAGGTTTTATTTCTATTAGTATGAAGAAGAATTTGCTTTTTCTAGTGTGATGTTTATTCTGTACTTTAAGATTAGCTATCTTTTATGCCGGTGTGAAGAAGATTTAGATTGATTTTGCTATTTATTTATGCACTTTAGATTAGCTTTATTTTTGTTAGTGTGATACTTTCCTTTCCTGCAAGAGTGATAATCTTTTTACTTTGAGTGATTCTTAGATAAAACATGTGCATGAAAACATCCTAATTCAATTTGAAAATTACTCACATAATAAAGAATCCTAGCAAAAATGGTGCACATACATTTCATTAGTTTACAAGCCCTGGTCGATAATTTATGAAGTAATTTAAGTTTAATTAAATTACCAACAATTTCCTTGCTAGTTTTGGCATGCATGGTACATGCATGTGTGTATTTGGTCCTCTTGTTGTCATTGGAATGGGCTTTGCTAGGTGCGACAACGTTCTTCAGCCTTGCCTTCTCATTTCCAAATAGCCATGGTGTGATGGGTTCTCTTGTATTTGGTTGAGTTAGATTGTTGGATGGTTTTGAAATCGAGTGAGGTGGTCTTCGAAAGAAAGAACACAAGGCCTAGGAATCATGGTAAATTTTAGGGGTGAATTATAGCCCAAAGGCAAAATTTGAGGGTTTTTACATTTTAAGAGGGCGAATTTTTTATTAAAAACCCTTTTCATATAGTTAGCCCCAATTTTATTTAAAAAATAAATAATTTTTTGATTTTAGCCCAAAATAAAAAAATGCGCGGATAAACTAACTGGACCTTCATTTGGCCCGGTTCGCTGGTTTTGGGAAATCATATTCCCTTAAAATCGCCGAATTTTGATATTTGCCCCTGATTTGGGAGATTAAAATTGCCATATTTCTGATTTACAGTTTGGTTTTTCTGGTTTGGGAGTGGTGGTGAGGGTTGATTTGGTCCTGGGAGGTTAGATTTGTTTTGAAATGGAGGACCAAGGTTAATTTGTTTTCAAATGGAGGGCGGATCCCTGTTTTCATGGATTCAGCCCCCTGTTTTCACGAATTCTAGATTCATCGTGTATATGGCTCCTTGTTTTCACGAATTCTAGATTCATCGTGTATATGGCTCCCTGTTTTCACGAATTCTAGATTCATCGTGTATATGGCTCCCTGTTTTCATGGATTCATGGTGTATATGGCTCCCTGGCTCCCTGTTTTCACGAATTCATCCTGAATAAAATTGTTTTGTAATAGGGTTTTCATTCATAGTTCACAAATCCTAATTTTCTAGTTTCGGTGCGAGCAGAAGCAGTTTCTATATTGGCAGTGCTATTTTCGGTGCGCGCAGCAACAGTTTCTATTTTGACTGTAATATTCTTGCATTTTCAATCCACTGATTCTTCTCTTGTTTTGGTATCCATGGTTTCTTGGATCTGAATGTCTCATGCCACTGTAGTAGCAGCAACAGCAACCGGTACTTGACAAAATTGTTGGCTGAGCGCCAGAAATTAGGCCCCTTTATGCAGGTCCTGCCCATCTGTAGTCGGCTTTTGAATCAGGGTAAGTTGGCTTCATATTCCTTGTTTTTCTTCAAGTTTGTTGCCATTCTTCCCTGTATATGTATTGGTTTTCCAAGGCACGCATATGCATTCGTATAGATTCTGTTTTTGGATTATTTCTTTCAAAATTTGCCGGAAAAATTCATTTTCTTATTTTGATGGTACAATGGAATTTATAATAAGAAATATACATTAACGTGTTCAGAAATGGATAACTGAATCAATAAAAATTTGTTTTTATCTCGTGGTTCCGAGACTAGCAGCACTCTTAATTTGGGTCAGTCCACTAGACTAGAGACTCGAGAGAACTGCTTGTACTAATGTGTTAACACATGTATGATGGTTCAAAATTTGCTCCTATTTATGGCATAAAACCTTACTGAATACATTTGCAGTCAATGAAGTTTAAATTGGTTCACTTTCATAGTATGAAATTTGATCTTGTATGACAGCTTTAATTCTATTCATGCATAGATGAACTTGTTAGATCTTTTACTTGCCACTCAAGCACTGTCATATGGTTTTAACAAGTGAATGTTTAGATTGATTTTGAGTAAACTTTCTTCACAATTCATGCTCTCTTATTGAACTTCACTCGAATTTGGAGGCACATTACACCTGTGGCTTTCTTTCTTTAAGGTTGTAATTATGGGCACCTGTGCTGAATGACTTTCTATCTTAATGTTCCAATAAATTGTTCATATTGTTACAACAGAAAGATGAATTGGATCTCGCATATGGTTTTATCTTCATGAATAGATGTTCAAATAACTCAGAAAGCATATGAAATAATTTTATCCTCTTGCTGCTATAACGAAGTCACATGCATTTCAACAGTGCTCTAATGGTTAGCATTTTACATGAGGATGATATCATTTCCTTGCTTCTGTAACAATTTTCAAATTATCTCTTGAATTAGTCTAATCCATTTTAAACTTGAGTAAGGGTTTTAAGTCTTTGATCATCAAATTGCATCCAAGTCACCATTTCGGTTTGGACCCACCCTTGGAGATCGTTCTCATTGTCAAAGACTTTAGGACTGGCATCTGTAGGTTGAGTTAAGTTGTTGAGTAAACTAATCCTTTTCCAACTTCTCCCCTATACCAACGGTAGACTTGGGATTAGTTCAGGGAATCCCCTTGGCTGGGATTTTCTAAAGCCTAAAGAGTGGAGTGAATCACTAAGTGACAGATAGTGACCCACTTGATAGTTTCCTTAACCATTTCCATTGAAATGAAGTTAGGAATTTTCCTTAGGAAGTGTGTAAGTGATAACAATATCTCTATCACAAATTTGGTTCTTATAATTCTATAAAGCATCCTTGCAAGATGCATATGGTGTTGGGAAAATATTCTGGATAATCTTGCTCTTTGGAAACCATGATACATGGTAAATACGGTTGTGTTTAATTTTTATGCTTAGGTTTTTTTGGCTAAGGTACAAGCTTTCTTTAGATATTTCTATTATAGATCTGCGTCATCACCATTTTTTGGGATTGGATTCTTGGTTCTAATTGCCTGGATCATCCAGGTTCAATGTGGATGATTATTGTTTTCATTTGTGCCATAGATATGAGGTTATCAATAGTTCTGGATGTATTCTGCTTATAGTTTCTAAGGCTCTAAGCATTGCCTTGTCTTTGACTATGGTGTACATAGTTGTGTATGTTGTAAGTTTTTCATCTTGAGTGCAATGCTATTTCGGATATTCATTGATGAGACCAAGCTATCTCCATTTTCTTAATGCTGGATAAGATTTGATAAATATTTGGGTTGTATAACCTATTCCAAGGTCTCAGAATATACTGGTCCTCTCTTGCCAACACACCATGTGAGAAACATTACTTTGATTAGATTGCATTTGATTCTTCGGAAATAAGCTGGTGGGCTTCAGGCAGATATTCAATTATGCATTGCTAAAATTCTTCCTTCGTAGCTTCATTTTTTATGGTATAAATGCTAGCTATCCCTAGAGTATTGCGATGCAGGCTTAACAAAATTCATCGTGGTCACTGTGTGGGATCATCATCCCAAATTATAACAAAAAAATGAAATTTGGGTGAAGGAAGGATGGCAATACCAACTTTACCCACCTCTAGGAAAGTACAGAAAGGATTTGCATTTGGTCAAATAAACAAAATAGCAGTTTGTGAACCTGTTACTTTTATTTCTTGTAAACAAAGAATATCACCAAAGGGAGATAGACTACTAATTCTTCTAACTATGCTGGTTTTGATGATAACATCTCAATGGTGATGGAACCCTTGCTTTGAATCATGCAAGGTTCTAATGGTGAACTGTGAAAGAGAATGCTTATTTTGGATTCTAACCACGAAAATTTTCTCAAAAGTCCAGCCCATAGAAAAAGGTGAAATGTTGTATATAAATGATGTTTGTTTCTGAGCAAGAAGTCTTGTTAAAATTTGCAATATGATATATACTAGTGACTCTGTTTTTGAAGCACGTTTTTTGATTGTGAGGCATAGTTTTTTTCCAGTTATATTTCAAAATTTAAACCTGCTTGTTCTTGATGGTTTTACAAAGGCTTTTAGTGACATTGTATCCTTGTTGAATTAATGCTAGGGGTGCCTTGTTGAGAATAAGGGTATATTCTATGATATTGATGTCTTTTCTTCAATGGATTTCATGCACCATATGTTTGCATTGATGATGAAGTAACTCTGTGATTATCTTGATCTACATGGATAGCTCATTGTTGGTGTTGTTTGCTCATGGGTAGCACTGCATTTTTGAGCTCTTTGGATTAATGATGGAGATGATCCCTGCTCGTTGCTTCATGTGATCTTGTGCTTCTTCAAAAGAGGTTGGCTAAGTAATTGATCATTGTTTTGCCACCATAGATGTAGCATTCTCTTGCTTGTGTAAGAAATTATGCCTGGATTTAGGTTCTTACATTGTTTCATTGGTGATTGACATGTCTTCTTGCTAAAGTTGTTTTGGTTATGATCAATTTTTGTGAAGTTTTAACAGCATTGACCCTCTTAGTTGCTTTGTGGTTAGGTGCATGTTCCAGGTCTTGAGCCAACAGGAATTGATCTTCTCTCGGTGAGGACAAACATTATCTTTTTTCTTTGGAATATGATCAAAGGATGTCTGGTAACATTTTTTCTTAATGCTGACAACTTTGCTGTTTGTTTCTTTGTTTTTATGCCACCATGTTCCCTCCCAGAAAATGTTGTGCCTGGAGCCCAATAGACGCATCACTGCTCGTAGTGCTTAGGAGCACGATTATTTCAAAGATCTAGGTTTTGTACCCTGACCCGTATGTCACAGAATTTCAGGAGATGGTAGCAACCTTTTTCACATTTGGAGGATCCTAGAACTCACCAATTGTTGATCCAGACCATGTAATCTCTGAATCAGTGGGCAATGGATTCATAAGCACCCTGTGCCTTGTTGCAGCAAGAGAATAAGAACAGGAATGGCCACACAATGCAATCACCAATAAGATTCTCTGTAATAAATTCCTTAGGGAAAACTTGGTGGAACAATACCCAACACTAATAATCGTAAGGGTTTCATATAAATAGTCTCTCCTTTGTTTTTCCAGCACCGAGTTATGAGAATAGGAGCTCATGTGAGTGGATTATTTCCATCCCCCCCACCCCGCCCCTGCCCCACCCCGCCCCACATTTTCACTTGGATATGCATATTCAAATGTACACAAATGAGAGACCCCTCTTGCAAAGTACATTGGCACCACACTAAGAACTAGTTGAAACTTGATACACATAAGGAGAATATTATTTTATTGTAGAAGAGAATTCAGATAAAACCTTTGTAAGAGTTTTCTCTGTCCATTTGTAATTGGGAATTTTGTCGAATGAAATAACTTCTGAGTAGAAAGGATCCAAACTTTTGGAAAAGGGGTTTTATGGTTTGTCTAAGTTATGGTATATCGTACATACAAATTTGTATATGTGTGGCAAACATTTTTCTAGGTGCACCATTTTGAACTTTATTTGCAGGTTTATGGATGTCAGAGTCAATATAGGCCTATAGAAGAGCAATGCTGCTCCATTGGAAAGGATTAACACGTAGGTTTGCCCTCCATTTTCCAAATTCCTTTTGTGTTAATTTCCTTCAAGATGAAAACATTAGGGTTATGACATCACCTGATATAGTGCCTTTGTAGATAGTCTTTGATAGGGGCCACCCTAAGTTGTTCCCTTGAGTAGTGAATCTTAAGTAGTCACTCTCAACCATCAGACTTGTAAGTCTAGTAACCAAATTAGGGCTACTATAGATTGTGTTACCTTGTCTGCTTATAGCCCCTAATCCTTCTTTAGATTCTCCCTTTGACATAAAATGTGTGCTCCCATAGCCCAAACATGATAAGGCACTGATATTGCGTTTCATCCACCACCTCAAAACATAGAATCCAAAAACATTTTTCCTTTTTTGTTTTTGTTTCTATGCTTTCTCTTGTTCCCACTTCATACTACAGACATTGAGCTGAGTCAACCATAGGAAAGCTCCACTAGGCTTCACCTAGTCTGAAGTGAGAAAGGCAAGGTTATTAAAGTGGTAATGGGTAGCTTGCCTAAGTTGCCCTTGGGGTCTCACACTTGTGATTTGGACTTTTGCACCAAGTGAGAACTTGGGTGGTACTAGTAAATACTCCCTAGGTATTGTACCTTCTTGAGTACAATACACACCCTCCCTAGGTACATTACATAGGGAAACTTGGTATTTTGTGAAACATGTGCCACTTTGTCATCAATTTAAAATACTTATACAAGAAATCCTAAGGCTCATATGTATACCTATATTTTAACATTTTTTTTTGTATTAATGGAATTTTATATTTAAAACAAGACAAGTTGTTGCTCCACATATTAAGACATACTACATTGGTAAAGTTAATCCTTTTTGTTGAGTAGGTTTGAGACTAGCCCTTGCTAATTAGAATACAACTATTGTCCCTTGTTAAATCACATTAGTGACTCTTCCATTTGACCAACATATTCCATTAGGATCATTTTTCATCTTATCTGTTTGATCCTCTAAATTATTTTTTTACAACATGGCAAGTCTTCTTTAACTAACAATAATCCATAACTTGATATCTGTTTTCAAAAATTAGAGTCAGTTTGGCCACCTACCATCACTACAGAGAGTGCCATATTACAATATTTAGGTAAATATTTTAGTGGAATGCATTTACAGTTTCTTTTCATAGGGTCTATGTGGTCGATTCTTACTCAATTATTTGAACTTTGCAGATTGCATGTCGAGAATATCCTCATCCAAGGCATCTCTGTGCAAAATTTTCCTTCATAAGTACATTTCTTCGCGAACATTGTGAAATGGTAGGTTTTTGCAGGATCTAGTTCAAAAGTTTTGGCTTGTACTTTTGTTGCATATCATGGAAAGTTAAGTCTAATTTTGGTAACCTATTTCATTTTATATGGTTTATTCCTAGCATAGAGACTATTTTCTCTGGATCTATTTTAAAGAGCATGCAAATGTAGAATGTTTCTGACATGTCAATGATGCAGTGCCACTATTATGTATGTGACATGCCTGCTCCATGTTCATCTTGGAATATTCACTGCCATGCTTCAGATAAGGAATCCAGTTGGAGATATCTGAGGCAATCTTTTAGGACGAAACATGGTCCTAAGGTTTGATTGTCACTAAGTATGATTGGCTGCATGGTTAAGATCATCAGAAAATGGGTGCAATAATTGTTGCATTTATGATGCTCAACTGGATTATACCATACTATAAGCCAGTTGGGATCCAATTGGATTCCAACGCACTTCTATGCTTATTGTTCAGGAGCTTACTTAACTCCTCTTATTATCTTAGACATGCCAAGCTAAAACTGTGATGTTCATTTCGAAGGTTTACTTAAATTCTTCTATTATACCACAATGTGCCATGCCAAAAAAAAAATCTGCACAATGGAAGCGGGATAATGCTATTATCTCACATTCAATTATGTATTTGAGTATATTTAGGAAGCGCCAAATTTTTGGTTAAATACTATTCTTTTTTGTGTCCTAGACAATTTTTTTCAAGGTAATGGAATTCTCCAAGTTACCTTACATAAAGGGTTTGATGTTAATTGTCATTTCATCTTCAATTTGTGTTGGATATGCTTCATCCATCTCTGTTTGAAAATGTTAGATTTTCTGTTACAATTATGAAATTTTATACAGAGTTTTTTTGTGAGTTTTCATCAGTTCTGCTAATTCTTGGACGCACAAACACTGACATTGAAAATATGTTCCTGCATTATAGTTAGTTTTAACTTTGTTGGTCGTACATGTTTATCCTAGAAAAAGTACAATCGATATAGGTATATTTTGGTTAGTTCCAACTTCACATATTAGACATGATCAAATTGATGAGCCCCAAAAATGTACAATTATTTGGGCTCATTCAACCTCCTAATTTGGCTTAGTCCACCATTCTCATTTGTTTATTGCATGTTTTTGATTATTTTTATGTTAATAGAGTGAATTTGGTTAGTCATTATGCCAACAAGTCTAATGGGTGCTTTGTGTAGCCTTTTTTGTCAACTTGGAGACAAAATTGAAGGTCTTAATGAGCACTTGGCAGCCAAATTCGTGGGAGAACAAGCTAGAGGATTTGTAGGAAGGTGTCCCCCTCATTTATGGGCCCTTACCTCGAATTCTCCACCATCAGCTCGGAGTTCAAGGGCCACCGAATCAATCAGCTCAAGGGCAGCCAAGCAAGTCAAGTTGGACTGCTGTTAACTACAAGTCTTGGGCAGCCAAGTCCCTAAATTTTAGGAGGACTGTTGGGTCCTCAAATTGTATAAATAAGAGGGCTCAAGACCTCATTTCAGTTAGTCATTTTTGGGATTAGCTAGTTGGTAGTCATTTTTGTAGCTAGTTAGTCAATTTGGTTTTTTGCTCTTTGTAAGCCAGTTTTGGCATGACATTAGATTTTTGATTATGAATAAAGGCAAGCAGATTTGGATCTAATTCTGAGTTTTTAAGGGAGCTATAGCTCTCAGGTTAGGGCCCAACCTGAGAGCAGTAGACCTCCTCTTCTTTGTATTGCTATTGTCTTTCTTTTCCAGCACTTTGTTTCTTTACCTTGACATGCAATTCGAAAATACAATCTGCTGATTTGGTTTGTTGTGATTAAGTAGGATTAGTTTATGGTTAATTTTGCTTTCAGTTTCTTAGATCAGAATAGGAGAGTTATAATTCATTGGAGCTCCAGAAAAGGTTGAAAGGACCTCACTGCCATCTCTGTTAGGGATTGGGGTGCAGTCTGAACCAACCACCAAAAGAAACGTAGTTCTTTTCACGTCCATGCAAGCTGCAACAGTTACTTTAGTCGTAGATCCATCCATGCACTTTGGTCTTGATCATTACTTCTTCATTCCACTTCCATGCACGAGTTTCTTTCACAAATTGCACTGTTGTTCATTGGTTCAAAATAGCACAGTTAACATAGGTTAAAGAGTTCTCGTTTTTGGTGACATTCTCAGACAATTTGTTTCATCTACACTGCTCTACACCATTCCATTACCTTCCTCAACTTTTCAACCACACCTGAAGCCACTCAACCGACCTCTGATCAGCTCGTTTACCTTCCAAGCTCTCCCATTACTCACATAGCTCCATTTACTTAACCTTTCATGATCCCATCCTTCCAGCCATCAACCCACTGCATGCACTCTTTCTCCATCTGATTTCTCTGCTCCTGAGCCATCACCAGCTCCATCTCCATCTCACCTATCCTCCCACACCACTCCAACACTTCACCATCTCCCAAAACTTCCACGTTCAAACATCCTGTAGAATTGCACAGACTTCCTGTAGAATCCCTGAGTTTCCTGTAGGATCCCCTACAGACTTCCTGTAGAAGCCTGCAAACTCGGTTGCTGAGCATCCAAACATGGTAGACTTCTGTGGACTGATGCTAGAGACCCTCTGGGACCTCCCCTAGCCATCCTGACCTTGCCCATGCTTTCCTTCCATTCAAATCGCTCCTGCACAACCAAACCCTAATCAAAAGCATCATCACAATAAATCCAACCACTTAATGAAAAAATACAAAAACATGTCTTTTCAGATGCAAGTAGCTTAGATGCATGTATTTCAGCTCACTACAAGTAATGGCATTAGTGGTAGTAGTTTCATTCACAGTTTTGCATTGTAAGGGCCTAGCTAGTCAAATTAGGGTTTACTAGGGTTTTCATGCTTTGTTGGCTTTCAGTTTCTTTTTTGCAAATAGACTAGTCTCCTTTGAGTTAGCTTTCGTCCATCATTCATAAAGCTTCTTCTGTGAGCATATAGAAGTTGGCTTAAGCCCTAGCGGACTTGTGCCAGCTGACCAAGTGACAGCTGCGACAAGAGCTAGTACTTGTGCATACAGCACCGTCGCTTCCAAGTTTGTACGAACTACCGGGTTGATAAAATTAGAGATAGGAAGCTCCAGGAGTTGTAGCATTATTGCTACAATACTGGAGCCCACCACAAATGCAAGTGTAATATGAAAATTTAAGTTTTTTCTAGAAATCCATATTATCAATATTGGTGTAGAGAGATTTAATAATAAAGTGGTTGCTTCATCTATAGGAACTGATTATATCTATGTATAATGTGAAAGCCTCATTCTAGGGGATAGGTAAGACATTCAGAGGCTTTTGCATAACTGGACTTGCTATTCTGGAAGCCAACCATATATCTATGGAAAGTTTGTATTCTCTCATTTACAAGTGGCATTAATTCTGAGTCTTATCAAGAAAGGTTCACAATATCAAAATCTTAGTTCGTCATTCCTGTCAAAATAACAGAAGAATTGAAGAAAGGATTCCTGTCTTGTTTCAAAGGCAGATGCAATCTAAGCATATGACCTAGTTGAATTAGGTTTTAGGGCTATATAGATCTAATATACATTCTAGAATAGAGGAAGATAGAAAGGATGGAAGACTGAAGAACATAAAAGTAGTGAAAAAGATTGGAAATATGGAAAATGGTCCAGGTAGAAAGAAATGTTTGGTGCAAAGTAACCAGACTCATCTCTCTGAATGATTTAGGTAGGTCCAAGCATAAGAGTTGACTTGGACTTGGGAAAAACTCTAGAAATGACTTCAGAACTAAAACAATTAATGATACAATAAATTTCAGGGAAAATGATATTTTCATTAATATGAAAGATCTAAATTTGCATATAATGAAATTTTTTAATAATAACTTGTTTCAAAGTTCAAAGGTGACTGTTATCACTCAGGTTTTCCCAAAAGTTGTAAGAAAGGGAAAGGAGGTCGAGGTAACCACAAACCAATCTTTTAGATATAGAATCTAGCCAATTTGTATCCAGAGAGGGCTCTCTCTTTATGATTTAGCTTTGCTTTTAAAGGTATTAGGCTAGTTATGAAGTTTAGGAGTTTTGTTTGAGTTTGGGTGGTGAGATTCAATAGAGCAAAGAGGTAAGACAGAGTAGTTCAGGCCATTGGGCTAATGGAGTCAAGGAAGATGGCTTTCTGGATTGGTTTTCTTAACAGAGGATGTCTTCACATAGCAATGTAGTCAAACAGGGAACAAATAAAGACTTGAAACAGATGGAATGGGCTCAAATTGGGTGAAGGGCGGCTAAGGATCCTTCAACCTATTTAAAGAGGGAAATTGGATGATTATTGATAAGGAGCAGTTAAGTATTCTTTAGCAAATAATCAACATGGAAGAATTAGGAAACAAGAGCAATTAAGATTTCATTGCTTATCCTAATTCTGAAGAAAACACAGAGAACAATAATGAATGAAAACATAGTGCAATCAAGCATATTCTAAAATTAAATCTTTTCTTTGTCATCCAGATTGTGAAACACAGATGACATAATAAACAAGAAAACTTTAAGACACAGGATACAGAGGACTTATTGATCCGGTGGTTGATTCAAGAAGTTTGTGACAAGTCCTCTGCTTCAATTCTTCATCCAATAAGCCATGCAATAGTTGATTCCAACAGCTCTTTATTCCAAAAAATCAATATTACAGCAAAGTCTAGGAATCCACCCTTCAATACTCCAATTGAGGGGGTATTTATGCAAAAATTACACAACAAATATCTCATAATAGAGTGAGATAATATCTAGGATGACTAAGAATAGTTTTACAAGTAAATAGAAACAGCTAGTCTCGAAAATAGAAGAAAGATAAACTGATGTTGTGCTGGTCCTATTTTTGTTGAATGTGTTGGAGGCAAGCCCTAGGATTCGGCTTGTAGTTGTCTTCTTTGGTAACTCTGTGTTGGCTGCTCTGTCTTTTACTGATACTCTTTAACCCTGATCTGATACACTTTGACCATGTTTACCTCTGCTCATCTTTATTTACCTTACTGTGGTTAATTGCCCAAAATTCACTTTTTTGCCCAAGGTAACCGCGCAGTAGATCTTTCTATGGCTGGTATGTCAAGTCCTGTGGAGATATGCTGAGAAGCCACGGTAATTAATGCACCAATTCCTGATTATTGAGAAGGTTCAAATGGTACCTGTGTTAAAGAGGAGGAAACTGTAAAATTACAGGTTGGTTGAGGCTGCGAGCTCGTTGCTGTAGCTTTTCTGGTCGGGTGGCAGTCGAGAAACTGGAGCAGGTCATTGTTTGCAGGAGAGCATGGGGCGGAGAGCATTACAGTGAAAATGGGTTTTTATCGTTTATTTGACAAAATGAAGGTTGGCGGGTCTTTTTCATTTAATTGGGCAAGTGACGAAAGCGAGATGTGACGTTTTGTCGTTACACAGAGGGTGGTAAGCGGTTTGATCGCACCACTTTTGGAGTCGAATGGTATTAGGCGGAGGGCGAGCGAACATGTTGATCAAATGACACGTGGCTTTGGTACGGGCGGAAAACCGCCTTGTGATCGCGAGTTAAAGCACGGTCACAAGGGGGGTCGCGAAATCAATATAGATCGTCGAATGAGTGGGGGATGATAGGACGGCGAACGGGCAGAGGACATGGCGGGGTTTTAACAGCTGCGGGCCCGGCGTGTCTATAAATGATTTAATAGTTTCGGGCGTATTTCTAATGGTCGGGGCTAGTTTATTAATTAACCGGGGGTTAATTAATCCCATATGGCGCGGCGGGAAGGCTATTAATAGATTTCAAATAAATCTATTAATCCTCGTTTAAATGTATGATTATGGTCGTAATCGACCGAGGGCGGGAATATATATAGTATCGGGATTTTTAATATATTTATATATTACGGGAAGGGTTTAAAATTTTCGGGATTTATATAATAAATGTTAAAAATTAATATGAAATAAAATGAAAGCACTAAGTATAAAAACAATTGACTTTTGTAATTAAACTTAGGCTCGGGATGAAAAAGGGTTTATATGAGAAACATTTGCCCTTTTTCTAAGTAAAATAGGAATTCACTTAGGCAAACTTTATGAAATGGAATGAGTGGTTTTATGAGTGATATTAAGCACTAAGTCTTTTCATAGACCTTAATACTTAGGGGAATTAGTGAATGATTAGGGAAAAGTATGAAGGGGAGTTAGTTATTTAACCTCGTCTTGCTTGAGCTGCATCAGGTATAATGTCTGCCTTGCACTTGTGATAGAGATAAATATTAACACATTTAAATACATAATCTATCACAAGTATCATTTTGCAACACCATCTACGTATCCTGCCTACTTTGGCCTAGCATTTTTTTCTTCTTTATTTGGGTGCACTTAGACTGGAAAACCCTTATCAACTTTCCTTTTCTTTTCATGGTAAGCCTACCTAAGTCTGCATTTATTACATCCAAGGGCTTAGAATAAACCGTTGAGCTCCTGTTTATTTACTCTACCTATCTACTTATCTGCCAAGATTGAATAGTTTGGTCAGATTTTATTCTCTATCTCTAAAACAAGAAATTCAAATATGAACTAGCCAAGATTAAGTTGTTTGGCCATTCATCAATTGTGGCATAAATTAACAAGCTACACACAATGCTTATTACAGAAAATGAAAAAGTAGTGGCATTTTGGACTTGCACACTTTCCTGGTCTTTCTTTGTTTGGGGTTCATTTCTTTCACTTTTTTGACCATTTTATTCTTTTTACCCTTTGATTTTTCTTTTAGGGCATACCCTCTTTACATTTTTTACATTTTTTTATTTTTTTGATAATATGGAAAACCTTTGCAACAAGGAAAGGAATGAACATATTACAGAGCTCAACAAGTCAATCATGAAATATGACACCTATTGGTATAGGAGCATAACAATGACATTGCATACAACAAACACCATGAGCGCTGGATAGCTGACAGGTCGGTTGGTTTCTTGTTATAAACTTGGGCTAGG
Source organism: Pinus tabuliformis (assembly GCA_031772625.1). Taxonomy (NCBI): domain Eukaryota; kingdom Viridiplantae; phylum Streptophyta; class Pinopsida; order Pinales; family Pinaceae; genus Pinus; species Pinus tabuliformis. The sequence continues at coordinate 307,807,515 of CM062807.1, forward strand.
AAAACAAACAAAGAAGTATTCCTTTTTGTTTTTTGTATCTGTTATAGAAATACGATTGACTTAGACTCATTAAGTCAATTTGACTTGTTTGATTTGGGATTTTGAATCATATTCAGGGATCAAAATCATGAGTATAGACTCAGACGTGCTAAGGTGATTCCATTTCCTCAAAGAGAGTCAAATTCAGGAGTCAAATTGGACTCGGGAGAGTATGATAAAACTGGTTTGGGGATAATCTCATCTAAGGGGTTCATTGAAAAAATTTCAGGGTCTCAAGGGATTGAAGATATCTGAGATATATTCAAAGTCAGGAGTCAACTTGGACTTGGGAGAGTCTGACAAAACTGGTTTGGGGATAATCTCATCTAAGGTTTCTTTGAAAAATTTCAGGGTCTCAAGGGATTGAAGATATCTGAGATGTATTCTTGCCCTGGAGTTCAACACAAAAGTGATCTGGCAGAAGAATGATTAAACTTTATCCCTCTTTGTCATAAACCCTGCTAACATTGGCTAAAAGTTTAGAACCTGTTTTATACTTGCTGTGTATAGAATAAGCATGTCCTTTGTAGCTGGAATTCTGTAATGGTCCAAGTTACGCAAAAAAAAAGAAAAATATTATATGTACTAAATATAGATGTTATGGGCCGAGTCTCTGTTAAACAGGTTCTCAATTTCCATAATTTTAATTGAGCAAGATTTTCCTTTACCCCATCCATGTGATTTTTCCCCTTTCATATGTTTTTCCTCTGCTCCTTGTTATAGAGTTATGTTGGCTTCTAAGTCTGGTGCAATAGGGTTACAGTCGTATGCCAATTTCCTAAAATATGATTTGTTCCAATAAACAAAAATCTGGAAACTTGACTAAAACCTTCCTTGTACCACCTCATAGTTCATGGTAAAGTTATCTATAGATATCAGAATAGCTAACTCTCTAGACCAATCCCTCATTAGAGTTTGACTTATATAAGGATTGAATAGGAGAGTTTGGAAATATGCTTATTATTTCTATTTCGATGCAGCAGTTTAGAGGCCCAACCTGTTGCTAAAGCCATGAATCTGATCAGTAGGGTAGACGACATATATTAACCTTTTACCTTACCCCTTATGCTACATGTTAGACCAGCCAGACGTACCTTTATTTACTTAGCCTTCACCAAACAACCTTATTTATGGATGGAGTACTGGCCCTTACTGATCACTTGCTTCACCTAGGAGAAAGTAGCTTCTATTTTATCACTGTTCAGAAGTGCAATTGTGCATTTTCGCAACTCTTCCAATTTACAGATTTTGATTTTTTCCTTTTTCATTTTTTTCTCAGATTTGGTATGAGATTGCTTTCAAGATTTGGGTTCCTTGGTTGCCCCACCATTGCTATGAGGTTCAGATGTTCTGATAAAATAATCTTGGAACGCTATATGAGGTTCAGATGCTGTCAGCAAATAATCTTGGAACGCTACAATTTTCCTGTAAGCGTGCTTTGAAACACTGGTGTTTCTTTTCCATGTTGTTAATGCAAATAAACACTCCAACTAGTGCCATTATTTAGATTATGTATTGACATCCAAGTGGTCTTGTAATTATGTAGTCATTTCTTGCCAGTGCCAGGTATTAAGGCAATCTAAATGTTTCTTCCTTCTGTGTAGTTGTGTGTTCTATATTGTTTCTTTTTCATTCACTATGTCTGGCATATAAAGTATGTCTAAGGTAGTAGGCAGATGGGCAAGTTTGGTGATCCTTCAACTATGTTACCAAGAGGAAACCTAAGGGAGCAGGGTGGGTGCATCCCCACAAAGAGGTCACATATATCAAAGCTGGTCCGGGCTAGTTCCTTGAGCTAGAAAATTTCTTTTACCTTTGTATTAACAGTGCATCTGGAGAGGAAGCTGGTCTTGGCTAGTGCCTTGAGCTACAAAATTTCCTTTACCAAGGAGCACAAGAACCCATAAAAAAATATGTGTACAATAAAGAAATATAGTGACAACTTAAAACAGTGAAAGGAAACATTTTCATGAACATTCAAAAGCTCAACAAGAAATCATGCATAGCTTCAAGAGATTTTACAATAAGGCATCAATGTTAGTAGAAAAACTAGTTGATCTAGAATTTATAGACTCGAAGAGGAGACAGAGCCACCAGAGGCTATATAGGTGGACTAGCATATTGATTAAATGTTGCTTGTAGTCACAATTGTCTTTTCTTGCACTCGTAGTTTTAGTTCTACTTTACATCATGAAGGAACTTAACCATTCATTATATGTAATTATTTTATAGTTTCATAATTGATAGGCTACATGATACTATTCATACTATTTTCTTGGCCTAAAGTTTTTCCAGAGACTATATAGGTGGACTAGCATACTGATTAAATGTTGTTTGTAGTCACAATTGTCTTTTCTTGCACTCGTAGTTTTAGTTCAACTTTACATCATGAAGGAACTTAACCATTCATTATATGTAATTATTTTATAGTTTCATAATTGATAGGCTACATGATACTATTCATACTATTTTCTTGGCCTAAAGGTTTTTTTCTATGTTATTGCTTCGGTTCTCCAAATGAGCATAAATAAACCTCTATATGCATCTTCATTGATATGAATTAATATATAGAATATTCCTTGATATATATATATATATATATTCCCTTGTATTAACAGTGCATCTGGAGAGGATTCTATATCTTTTTAGAATCTCTCGCAGGGACTTGTTGCTCCGCAACATTTCTTGTTCTTTAAAAAACTCAAAATGTAAAACTTTTTTAAGATGCCTAAATAAAAAGTTAATTTTAATCTTCTAAATTGGAGCTTATGAAGTTCTTATAGTACACTAACTTTGTTTGATTCTCAAACTATCAATTACACTACAACTTCGCATTAATTTTAATTATTATAGTACTTTTGGTAGTCTCAATAGTTTAAAGAGACCTCCCATGACTATCATTTAATGGCTAAGCCAAGAATCAATGCCCCTACATCACCCTCTCTTATGTCTTGTTGATTTTCATTGCTATTTGAAGCAATGCTAGGAATCCTTTGTGTTTATGTTGATTTTTTTGTGCTTGTAATTAATTAGCTAAACATAGCCTTATTATTAATAGATGAAAGCCCATACTCTAAGAGAATATTTGGGTATGGAATATTGTTTTATAATTTAAGATTTTATTAGTTATAAAAAACTTCTAGATTTGATTGATTTTATCTAAATTCAATCATGACAACTTCCAACGTTATAATGATATAAGATCAATGGATGAAAGGCCAACCTCTAAAAGAATATTTGGATATGGAATATTGTTTTATATTTAAGATTTTATTAATTATAAAAAAACGTCTAGATTTGATTGATTTTCTCCAAATTTCTTTGAAAATGTGACAACTTCCAACGTTATAATGATATAATATAAATATCATAACAAGCATATTAAAGAGGATATTTATTTTTTTCCCAAAACCATAGATTTATTTTCCCACAATTGTTCTCAAGGCCAAATTAGAGATTTCAATCTCCATTAATCATTCTTTCCATATTATAGCTCAAATTGAGCTTGTCATATAGGTGAACTTCAATATATTTGTACAAAATAATTTCCTCCTTGATTTTATTGTTATACACAAACTTAGGGTAGAGGATGTGCATAGATTTGTTGATCATGTTGTCAATTCACTAACATTACAAAACTAGCTTAAAAAATATTTAAGAATTCTTAGTTGTTTTTCAAAATTGGAGGGGATCCTTTCTAAATGAATAATCACATATGCATAAAGAACAATGATGATTATTCTACTGAAGGTAGCTCCAACACAACTTGATTTCTCTAAATACACTTCTAACTCATCAATATTGAGGCCAAATAGAGTAAGGCATAAATGACATCCTTGATTAACCTCTAGATTACAATAGGTTTCTATTAATAAAAATTCACTATTCTTGAAATTAGAATACAACCTTACTACAAACAATCCTAATCCAAAAAGAAACTTTATATCTTCCATTATCTTTCATATGTTAGGCACAATGTCAAAAGTTTTCATAAAGTCAACAAAACAAAACAAAAAATAATTTTATTTTTTCCACATGCTTCTATGAAAATCGTAAGAGTAATCAAGTAGTTTAAAGTTAGATGATAGCTTTAAACACTTACTTGACCTTCATCCTCTTTGTGGCTTTCCAACCAAAGTAGTATTATCAACACTAATTTCATACACATTGACTAAAAGAGAGATAGTCATGTGATCTGATAATTAGATGGAGTTTTATAGTGACTTTTTAATCAAAAAATAACCCCATCTATTCTATACCATGATCCATGCATGTCCTTTACATAACAAACATAATGCCCAAAAAAGGAGGCATTTAACATCTCGAAGTGCACAACAACAATAACATAAAGCTTGTATATATGCAAACCATTTCCCTTTCCACACACCTAAGGTGACAGATCCAGTGTTTCAAGGAATGTTACCCTCTTGTTCAACTTGCCAAACCTCCCAATCTGAATATTCATAAAATGTTCTTGTAAGAACTAAAGATTAAAGTCCATAAAAAGTTACGAACTGTATGAACCAGGATAACATTAGGACAATGTGCAAACATGGATTAAGTTATGGTGGAAAATAGAACCTGGAATCATTTCAGTGCAATTGTAAGAATATTATGAGCCTGATGGATAGTAAGTTTCTTCAATGCCTTCACGTAAGCATCACATTTGCAATCATAGTAAGTTAATAATCATTACCATTTTTCAATGAATAAAAGGATTTGCGTACATTTCTTAGTTTCATAATCACAGTTGTAGGGGAAAATATCATACTATATCAATTTATAAAGGGTTGTTCATAGAAAAAAACCTCAATGATAGAATAAGGTGAAGTTTTACAAAATGGCCTAATTTGTAAAACTAAGACTTGTTAACTAAGCCATGTATCATGTGTGTCTAGTGACAAAATAAATTGCACAGATTTCACTACATCTCAAACCTCTTGCAGTGAGATATTAAGCATCCATGAAAACATGCAACATCCAAGTGCTCCACTTTAAGCCCTACGATAGGGAAAGGACCATTGATGGTTTATGGAAATAAACTATGTTATTGACTAGTTAAACTTAACATTCTAAATAAAGTCCCACAATTTACCTTTCCTATGTTCCCTAGAACTGAGATTTTTTTTTTTTTGTGGCCTTTCATTGTCATAGGCCATTTCCTAGTAGCTCCAAATTCAAAGCCAGTTTTTCTATGGCTAACATGACATAGTGTATTTTCCCAATTTATCTCTCCATTTCCCTTGGTAGTGAACATAATTTCCCTCATTATCTTGTTGCCTGGCCTTTCTTGTCCAATTTGTTAGCTACTTCATTGACGATAGCAAACATATCGACATCCTCTTTGTCCATTTGCCTCGATCCTTTAGGAAAATCAATAGTCTCGGTACTAAGCTCATAAACTATGAATGAAAAAAAGTGCGGGGCCATTAAGAGTTCACAATGTTAAGATTCACCAGGACTTTACAAATTTTTATTATTCAGTGAAAGATTCGCCAAGATCTTACAAGATTTTATAATTTAGTAAAAGATTCGCCATGATTTTACAAGATAATATAATCTGGTGAGAGATTCACCAAAAAAATTATATATACATATTATATTATTGATAAAATCACCTTCCATTTTCCTATATACCATGGGGATTCGCCCATTTATTATACATATAAATTTAGGGGGCGTTCTTAAAATTTTCCCTGCTAGGAATCCCTGGACAAGAGAAGGTGGTATTGCAGTAAAGCCAAATTTTGTGTGCCTCAGTGGCCCTAGCAATCCTCGAACAATGAATGGAGGGATATACAGTAAATCCTAGAGGTGTATGCCCTCGATCAGGCCTAGGAATCCTTAACTGGTGAATGGCGGGATATATGGTAAAGCCCGGAGGGTGGATTCTTGATTAGGCCTAAGAATCCTCGACCATTTTATGGTGGGATATATGGTAAATCCTAGAGACTATGAGACAGGAAAATTCCTCACAGTGTAGGTGGAGAAATCCGATGGCATCCATGCTTGTTTAGGGCCTACTGATCCGTTGGGGATTGTGGTAAAGCCTAAGAAAGCCTGGTTTGGTTTGGTTTTGAGTCCCACATTCATGCTTATAGTATGGCACAGGTGTGATTGCCTGAAAGAAAGATTTGGTTCAGCCAATATATGGTCGGGTGGCTCGTGGAAGTCCCAAACCTGGTTGGCTTTTGCATTCATTAATAAGAGCTCTTTCTCCTTGGTATTTCATGTGTAAATGTATTGGCTTATATGTGATTCTTATGGCTATTATATCCTTGTTATTTATGTTGGTTATATGCTAGTCATGAGTATGTTTTATGAAAAACTTGATGTCTAGATCTCATCATGTTTTGATTTGAAAATGAATGTACAATGAATACATGACCTAATAGATGATAATGCAACTACTTTGATATGGCAACAATGATTCTTACGAATCTCAGATAAGTATGAGACCCTTATGCTTAGATTTGTTGTTATGACCTGTAGATTGCATATTTGTGACATGTTTGACGAAATGTCTGTCATGGCTAGTAGGGGTCCAGTCAATTCATTGACCAAGTGTTTGCATTAGTACCATTGCTTCAATGTCATTTATCATTTTTGGGAGTTTCATGAAGTTCTGGGTAGTGGCCTGAGTCCTAGCCCTGAAAAAGTGGCATAGAATCTAGGGTCACTGGCTTGAAACTAGCTGAAAAAGTCCACAGTCATTGCCATGCCTTGCTATGGGAGAAACTAGAAGGCCTTAGTCACATGCATGGAATTTCATGGGAGTGGTTGGGGGTCCAAATTAGTGAAATGTCAGGTTGTCTCAGGGGTTGGTCACCTGAAAGGGTTGGTTAGCTCTTGAAGGTTCTGTAGAATGTGTGGAAGGTCAGATTGGTTTGGTTTTATCAGTTCCCCTTCCATAACCATACATGGGGATTTGAATCACATCATAGTAGCCTCTCATCACATGTTTACCCCAAGGGACTGGTTAACTTAGGTAAATGTGGAAGGAGGTTGTTACAAAGTGGTATCAGAGCATGGTTTGTTGAAAATTGTAACTAGGTTCAGTCTTCATAAAATGTATTTGTCAAAAGAATTTTTATTATTGTTACAATGACTTATTAAAGCATGGGTTTCATGCTTGGATCATCATTTTATTAGTCAAAGTCCCCATTGTGGACTCCTAAGATTAATAAAGAGTCATTAGAGTCATTGTATATTTTATGAGACCCTTCTCAGGCTTACGAAAGATGTAAAAAGAATTATTTTTGAGTCAAAAATGAATTATGTAACCTCCACACCAAGTCTGCCTTGAGAAGATCAAGTTGGCCTCAAGGAAAGCAATTCGACCTCATTAGAAGGATATATATACAAGGCAATTCAACCTCATTTGGTGCATCCATCTCTCTCACACATAGTTCAAAATCGGAAGCTGGAAGCCAGAAGCTCGGAAAAGTGTGAAGGTGAAGAAGGAGGCTAAAAGGAGTGTGAGTTTGGTCAAGAAGGAAGGGAAGGACAAAATCAAAGTTTTGGTATCTCTCTCTTTCTCTCATGTGGTCTATTTTAGGAGTTCAAAGTCTCCTTATCAAAGTCGAAGTTGTTGCTGATGCAGGAAGCTGCCAAGTCGGAGTTGTCACTGATGTCGCAATCTGCCAAGTCAAAGTTGTTGCTGATGCCGAAAGTTACCAAGTTGAAGTTGCTATTGATGTCAGAATCTTCCAAGTCGAAGCTGTTGCTGATGCGGGAAGCTTCCAAGTCGAAGTTGCTAGGGTCGAAGTGTTGTTGCTACTAGGTTGAAAGTTGGACCAAAGAAGGATAGGTTGGATTGGTGTGGAGGAGGTCTTTGTCTAGGTTGAAGAGTCTTAAGGAAAACTATTGAAGGAATATATGCTGACTAGGTTTTCCCCTATATAGGGGTTTTGAACTGGAAGAGTACCTACATCTTGTGTCTTGTGTTTTTGTGATCTCCATGCACACATAATTTGGTAGTTTCTTGATGAAAGATAATATAACAAATAAATAAAAGATGCCAACATAGTTCACAAGTAATTATCAAGAAATAGAAATCTAACCCTAATCCTACTAGCATTGATTTCTCAACATGGTGTCAGAGCTAAGGTCAAAGAAGATTGAAGATCACACTGTTGGCTTGAAGGAAATGATTACTCTGTATCAAGAAGATCTTCTTCTACTTATTCAACAAAGTCAAAATTCAAGGGTTCTTGGTTGCACTTACATGTTCACTTAATAATGATAATGCATGGATTATTGATAGTGAAGCATCTAGGCATATGACAAGAAAAATTAAACAACCTCACACTCTATCAAATGAATCATCTTCTCATACAGTGAAAATGGGAGATAACAAAAGCTATTAGAGTCCCAGGATCAACATCATTAAGATGGAGAATGGAGCTAAGGTGAAGAAGGGAGGGAAAGGTTGTTTAAGGATCTATTGAAATTAATCTAAGGAACCTCAAGAAGTTGATTAAAGAATCATATAAGGAGAGCTTATCAAGAAAGAAGCTTACTATATTCAAGGACAACGTCAACATAATAAAGGAATAAAAAAATTAGAAGAATCATTCAATTACAGTGCTTGGAAGAAGAGGATAGATCTCGTCTCTGAAAAGAATAAAAGTCTTGGATCTAGTAAAAGGAAAAGTGAAGAAGTCTAGAAAGAAATCAAGAAGTCTAAAGGGCCAAGAAAGAAGGGACAGGGATCAAGAAAACTTGGCCAAAGAAATTTCACCAAAGAAGAACATGATGGAAGGACCCGAAGTCAAAGACTTATTTGCTAGGAACTCTTAGGGACTCTATCCCTTGCATATCCTTCTACTATCCCTCAAGCTTGGAAGAAGCCACCAATTTTCAAAAATAAGTATCTTACTCGTTGTATTGTCTTTTATATTTTTTTCCCTTACTTATCTAAGTTTGTTTATAGACACTAATTACATTTCTAGTCATATTTTTGTTTATAAAAGACTAGTTGAATACTCAAGCCTTTTTGAATCTTAAATATTCTTGATTGGGTGATTCATCATTAGATAAATCTACCCTCCTCTTATCTTTGATTACTCTTGTGGAACCCTAGAAAGGTCATTGTGAAAAACCCTAACTTAAGGGTATGTCGATGATTTTGTGTGAAACCATAGCCTACTTAAGGTTATTGTTGAAGTCTAGAGAAAATGATTGATGCTTTAATGATATCATGTTTGGGGTTTTGGTATGCTTATGAAAACCCTAACTTGTTAGGGTTGAATTGTAATGTTTAAAATCCTGAACATTTGAAGTATTGGTAATTTAGGGTTTGCTATGTTGTGTATTGAAACCCTAGATCATTAGCGTTTGGTGGGATGTATAAGCAATACCCTTATGATGTCCTAGAAATGAAATCCTTGGCATGTGTGTGTTTGCCTGATCAAACCCTAGTCTGATCAAATTTGTTATATGTCTAACTCTTATTGATATTTGTGTAGTTGTGTTTGACTAACACATGTTATGATATGCTTATGCATGGTGATGGAATCCTAGATGTATGAGATGACCTAATTATTGATGGTCATGATTCCTAGGTTTTGGAACTAAACCCTAGTCGAAGTTTGATTCTCTAGGATGATAGTGTTTTTAAAATCTAGGGTTTTGTAACTAAACTTTGGTAGAAGTCCAAATCTCTATTATATGATTACTATGTGATAATTTGAGATTTGTGTAAGATTGTTGAAATCTAAGTTCTAGTTATGATTGATGTTTGATTGTTTGAGAAAATCTAGGGTTTGCAACAAACCCTAGTGGAAGCTAGTCATGTTGTTACTTTGAATTGAGCTATGATTGGTTTTGGTTGTTAAAATCTCATGTATGAAATCTAGGGTTTGTATGAAATCCTAGTAGGAAGTCTAACATATGAATTTTGAAAGTTGTTAGATACATTGTAGATCTATGTTTGTTTGTATTGTTTCTAGGGTTTGCAATATATTGTAGTAGGGTATGTCATACCTCTAGAAGGAACATTGAAACCCTAGATGTAATGATGGTTGTTATGAAATGCTCAAAGTCTTGATGGTAGTCTAGGGTTTATGACAAAAACCCTAGCAAGGAGTTGAAGAGTACATGTCTATTATTTGTAATTAAGTTTGGGTATATGATATATAACGTTGAATTATTCCGTGATTTTGACATGGTTAACTTCATGCTTACATAGATTTGGTTGAAATTTCTATCTAAGTTGTGCAGTTACATAATCTTCAGGACGATGAAGATGTTCGTAAAGTAAAGTTGATGTGATAAGCAAGATGTGAATGATGATGTTCATGATAACTCTGATGAGAAGGATGGAATCCATGAAAGATTCTCTGATGTCGTAGAAAAGAAGTTGAGACCCCTAAGTTGAGAGGGAGATTGGATGAAAGTTGATCTCCCTAGGTTAAGATGGAGATTGGGTATATTTGAAGGGTTGTTGAGATTAAAGAAAAAAAAAACAAGAACAAAAAAAATCAGGATCGATGTGTGTAATATGTTGTTGCATGAAAGGTAGGAAAGGAAGTTGTATGGCTGAGGAATCTTTTACCAAGATTCATTTGGAAAGCTCTAAGTCCTACCGTAGAAAGTTGATAAGCAACATCAAGTTGTCTGGAAGACCCCGAAGGTTTGTATTTATTTATGTACATTTAAAATTTTGTTACTAATTGGGATTGTATTTGTATAGGTAAATCTATTGGAAGTTTGATAGCATGTTTTTACATGCTTATTGTTGTTGATCAGTTTGTTTGGAGAGATTTGTTGTCGATCTACTTGATCTGGGAGGATTTGTTACCGATTGTGATAATATAGAAGTTGAGGCTTTATGAGTGAGACATTGCCTAGGAGGACATATGGCCAACACTTTGTGTTGATGTCTAGTTCCCAAAGTAGGGAGGGTGGCGTTGGTCATGGAGCTCTAACCTCAAGTACACACCTAGATCCCTGGGTTGATGGTTAGTAAGTAATCCTGATGGTACTTAGAGAGGCTGAAAGCTTTAGTCCATCTTAGTCCCACTTGGATAGATTTCCCTGGTCAGGAATCTAGTCCGTGGCATTATGATGCCTAAACTATTGAGAGACCTTCGATAGATTGCCCTGGTCATGAATCTAGTCCATGGCATTGTGGTGCCTGAACTCTTCATAGTTCATATAGTTTGAGATATTTCGTATGAATACCTCCCTAATTAAGAGGGAGTGTTGAAAAATGTAACTAGGCTCAATCGTCATAAAATGTATTTGTCAAAAGAATTTTTATTATTGTTATAATGACTTATTAAAGCATGGGTTTCATGCTTGGGTCATCATTTTATTAGTTAAAGTCCCTATTGTGGACTCCTAGGATTAATAAATATTCATTAGATTCATTATATATTTTATGAGACCCTTCCTGGGCTTTCGAACGATGTAAAAAGAATTATTTTTTAGTCAAAAATGAATTATGTAACCTCCACACCAAGTCAGCCTCAAGAAGATCAAGTCGGCCTCAAGAAAAGAAATTCGACCTCATTGGAAGGCTATATATACAAGGCAGTTCGACTTCATTCAGTGCATCCATCTCTCTCACACATAGTTCAATATCTGAAGTTGGAAGTTGGAAGTTGGCAAAAGTGTGAAGGTGAAGAAGGAGGCTAGAAGGAGTGTGAGTTTGCACAAGAAGGAAGGGAAGGAAAAAATTGAGTTTTGGTATCTCTCTCTCTCTCTCGCGTTCTCTCTCTCATGTGGGCTAGTTTATGAGATCGAAGTATCCTTGTCAAATTTGAAGCTATTGCTAATGCTAGAAGCTGCCAAGTCGAAGTTGTTGCATATGCTAGAAGATGCCAAGTCGAAGCTACTACTGATGTCGGAAGCTACCAAGTTGAAGTTGTTGCTGATGCTATAAGCTTCCAAGTTGAAGTTGCTAGGGTCGAAGTGTTGCTGCTACTAGGTCGAAGGTTGTATCAAATAAGGAGAGGTTCACTTAGTGTGGAGGAGGTCGTTGTCTAGGTTGAAGAGTCTCAAGGAAAACTATTGAAGGAAGATATTTTGACTGGTTTTTCCCCTAGATAGGGGTTTTTCCCTAGCAAAATGCCTACATCTTGTGTCTTGTGTTTTTGTGATCTTCATGCACACATAATTTGGTAATTTCTTGATGAAAGATAATATAACAAATAAGTAGAAGAATCCAACATAATTCACAAGTAATTATCAAGAATGAGAAATCTAACCCTAATCCTACTAGCATTGATTTCTCAACATGGTTCACCCCTTGGACTGGATGGGCGATGTTGGTCATGCATTCATGACGGTTGCATATATGTGTTCTCTATGCTTATGGTCTATGTACTTGTTGTGAATGCATGGTGGTGGTCATGGTTGCAGTGGTGTCGCCATGTGCAAGTTGATGGTGTTGTTGTTGGATGTGTTTGTCATGAGTGTATGTCAGTTATGAATTGGTTATGCATGTAAATGTTTATATGTTGTTATGCATACATTGATATGGTTGTAGTTGCCATGCATGAGGTCATGGTATGTGGTTGGTATAATTAGGCATTGATAACTGGATAATGGTTAAACTGATGTTATATGTTGATGTGATTATTATTATACATGTATCGTTCTAATTTGGTTGATCTTGTAGATGGGATATCCTCCCCTGAACTATACTAAGGTATGTTGATTATGTTATGTTTTGGTTTTAGCTAACATGGTGTACTTGCAAAAAGAGATGAAAGATGGCTAGCAAGATGGTATACTATAGTTCACGAGATTCTCCCTATGGGTCAGATGAGCAATGTGGTTGATCCAAACTTAAACAGGAACACTACAACTTACAGATATAATCATAAACACAGAGATGCAGTAGAAAAACTCATCATTTCATTAATAGAAAAATATTGAACTATGCTTACAAATATAATGGAAATAAGATAGCTCGGGCGATGGTAGCTTGTCTTTGAGAAGAGATGTGGCTGCTACATGCCTCTGAACTGAGTTACAATGAGGCTCAAGGGCCTTTTTATTATTGAATGATAAGAGAAAACCCTAAACAACCAAAACCCTAACCTAAGGAGATGTAACACCAAGAGTTTATGGGCCCCGTTGGGGTTAGTTGGGCAGCCAACTTCCCGGGGTTGTAACTTGGTCATATTATCTCCATTTGACGCGTATGATGATTCGTTGGAAATATCTCTCCAAGGACTACAACTACCGACGTGATTTCCATAACAATCTTTAAAGGATTTTTTCCCAAAAAACATCGTTTAGGCCCTCAAAACGGCTCCGAAAGTGCACGACCCAAAAAACTGCCAAAAATAGTAAGCTATGATACAATTAAGGAAAATAAAAAACTGAAAGAAACAATGGTGAGGGCCCAAGTGGAATAGGCGAGTGGCCACAAATATCCACTTGGATCAGTCCTCCCCCCTTAGGAAGCAATGGTCCCCATTGTGTTGAGTTCCTCCATGAGATAAGGAAACTTCTGTTATACTTGGTCCTTATTGAGCCATTTGCCTTGGTGAAGGAGTTGGCCTGCTTTGAAAACTCTATATAGATGTATCCTCTGTTTCTGAGTGTTCTTGATCTATGTGTCCATGATTTGATCAGTTGTGGCATGTTCCATGCAATCCGGGTTGAGCTCTGTTGGTGTGAGTTGGTTTGCAATGTCATATGTGTCCAACAATGGTGAAAAGTATGGTTGAAGGCGATCTAAATTGCACATTGGGTGCAGACCAAGGAACGGTGGGATGTTGATCTCGAAGGCATTGCCACTGACGGCCTTCGTGATGGTGTATGGCCCATATCGGAGCGGCTAAAGCTTGTGGTGGGGTCCAACAAGGTGCTCCTTCTGCAAATGTAGTCAAACTTTGTCACCCACCTGGAACTTGTGTGGCACTCAATGTTGATCATGGTGTTGCTTGTACTTAGCAAAATGCAGACTTGACCAAAATGCACTCAGGAATCTGTTGTCTCGATCTGAGATAATGGACTGTGGGATCCTAAAGCATACCCACACTCGCTTAAAGAAGAGCTTAGCAGTGGCATTTGTTGTGATACTCTTCTTGCAGGCTGCCATGATGGCCTTACAGAATCTGTCGATGACCACAAAAACGCAATCGTTGTCATGCTTAGTAGAAGGAAGGCTCAACATATAATCCATGGAGACAGATTCCCAAGGCTGACTAGGAGTAGGTTGAGGAGTAACAAGCCTTGCTTCTCGATGGTTGGTTTGGCAATGGCGCAGGTGGTGCAGGATCTAATGTACTTCCCAACACCCTGACAAAGTTTTGGCCAATAAAAATACTTCTACAATACTGCCATTGTTTTCTCTACTCTGAAATGTCTAGCAACCCGACTATAGTGCGCCTCCCAGATCATCTTGGCACACTCACTTGAAGGAACATAGATGTGCCCCAAGTGGCATAACAGTGCATCCTTAAGGTGAAAATTTGGAACTTGCTTCACTTCGAGTGTTTAGTATATGTTGCCGAATTCTGGATCGCTCTTGTAAAGATGCGGCCACCCCAATGTCTCGTGTCCACAGGAGTCGAGCACAGTGATTAGTGCCATGACCTGTGGTCGACTGAGGCAATCAACGACATTGTTGGTGTTGCTCTTCTTATACTTAATTTTCAAATGGAACTGTTGTTGATAGGTGGACCATTTTTTATGGGGATCGTTCTGCAACTTCCCTTGTGTTTGTATGGAATTTAGAGGTCGGTCGTCTGTGTGGATGACCGTTTCCTTCCCTAGAATGTAATGCTTCCATTGACGGCAGCCCTGCACAATGGAATACATTTCTTTGTCATAAGTGGGGTACTTTCAGACTGTGTCTGAAAGTGTCTCACTGTGGTAAGCCACTAGATTCCCATGCTGAGTAAGAACTGCACCAATAGCATAGCCGAAGGCATATGTCTTAATCTCAAATGGTTGTTGCAGGTCTAGTAATGTGAGCACTGGTACAGAATAGAGGTGATTCTTCAACTTGGAGAATGCTCGTTGTTGGGTTTCCAACCAAAAGAACTTTGCTTTCGCTCCGTCGTTAGTGACTTGACTTAAAGGCCAAGTGATATGAGAGAACCCCAACACGAACCTATGGTAGAAATTGGCAAGATCCAAAAATTCGTGAAGCTCTATTAGAGTGGTTGGGGTTGGCCAATCCCGAATGACTTGTATCTTGAATGGGTCCACATGTACACCCTGCTCATCAATGATGTACCCTAGATATTGAACCTGGGTCAGGCCAAAGGTGCATTTCTCCAAGTTAGCACATATCTTGTGTTGTCGAAGGGTTTGAAGGACCTATCAAATATGGTGGATGTGCTCTTCCCAACTCTGGTTGAAGACCAATATGTCATCTAAATAAACTACCACGAATGAATTGGCGAAGGGTCACAAGATGTCATCCATTAGTCTCATGAAGGTTGCAAGGGTGTTCGTCAATCCGAACGACATGACCAACCATTCGAAAAGGCCCTCCTTGGATTTGAAGGCAGTATTCTACACATCATAGTGTTCGATAGGCACCTGGTGATAACTTGACTTCAAGTTAGTATTGCTGAAATATTTTGCCCCCTTGAGCTGGTCCAGAAGGTCATCAATTCGCGGGATTGGGTACCTATTCTGGACAGTGATCTTGTTCAGCGCCTGATATTCAATACAGAGTCTCCAGGTCCCATCCTTCTTCTGTACCAATGCAACCGAGCTCCAACAAGATGATGAGCTTGGCCTGATGTGCCCTTTCTATAGTAGTTCCTGAATCTGCCTCTTGATCTCATCACTCTCCAAAAAAGAGTGTCGATGGATCATTCCATTGGGTAGCAGTGTGCCTAGGGTCAGATCGATGGAGTGCTTGACCCGACAGTGCAGAGGTACCCTTGTGGGTGACACAAAAATATCCATGTACTCCTCCATGAACTTGTCCATCTGCTGCTGTTGTGTAGAGGAGCCCTTCCTAGAAGCTGTGACCACAACCTTCTCCTTGCCTTGGGGTCAAATCATAAGAAAAACAAATTTCCTAGTTTGGGAAATGATCTTACTGCATTGCTTTGCGGTGATTAAAGAGATGGCGGTAGGCGGGGCTACCTCCAGTATCATGTACAACTTATTATCCAAAGTAATAATCACAGAACGAGGTCTAGACTCATATACAACATGTCGTTTCCACGAGTATGGTTGTCCTAACAATACATCAGAAACTTCAAGAGGAGCAACGTCACACAATACCTCATCCGTGAAGGGCTTGATGCTGTAGGGAAGGCGACACTACTGGCTGACGCGAAGATCTTGTCATTGGTGAAGCCACTTGATGGTGTACGCTTGTGGATGTGTTGTAGTATTTAGGCCCAACAGCTTCATGACCTCTATTGAAATGAGGTTCTTTTGGCTCCCGCTATCAACAATGAACTACAGCGGAGAACCCTTCACCCACATATGTGAGTGGGGGAGGCATTCCCCCTCCTCTGGATCTTTAGGCTCAATTTTCTATATCTTTGTGGTGGCCATGGTGGCACTAGGCTCCGCATCAATGATATGCTTCCCTTTGTCAGTTCCCTTATCGGGTTCTGATTCAGAGTCAAAACTTGCATCTGATTTGGAAGCCTTCAACTCAGCCACCAGTGACTGCTTGGCCTGACACTCACTTGTATTGTGAGTGGAGCTCTTATGGAACTCACACCATTTTCCCATGTCCTTCTTCATCTTTGTGGTGTTGTTCTTTGCTTGCGGCTTCGACAGGTTGTCCTGGGTAGCCCCACCTTGGCTTAGTCCTTTTGTTCTGTGGTTTAGGGGCACCTTTTCCTTGCTTTGGATTCACAGATCCAAAGTCCTGCTTCTTCTGTTTAAACTTCTGCTCAATCTTTACAGTGTACCGATACACCGTGCCGAGCGAGGAGATGTCTAGGAACTCCATCTCGTCCTGGATGTACTTGTGTAGGCAGTTACGGTACTTGAGCACAAAATTTTTCTCACTATCCTTGATACCCAACTTCGTACGAAGGGTATGGAAAGTATTTGTGAACTTTGGCACATCTTGGTCCCTTCCCTGTCGTAGCATGGTCCACTTTATGTATTTATCTTCATAGCTCCCAACAGGGTAATATTGTTCCTTGATGGCGTCTCAGAAAGAATTCCAAGTGGGTGCGACTAAAAATAACGAGGGTTCACTCTCGTCCTTTTGTTCACGGTAGGTTTCCCACTAGTCCTTGATGTGTGGGGCAGCTTTGAGAAGTGCAAAAGTAATATTTTCCCAATTGAAAAATTCATGAACTGAAAAATATCCTTCCAATAGATTTAACCATTTATCTACGACATCTGCATCTATCAGGCCTTCAAAAATGGAAATATCGAGGTTAACTTGTACCTTAAAAGGAGTAGCGCCTCCATAGTGATTTCTAAATGAAGATGCATTGCCTCTAGGTAGTCGTCGAAGGATCTGGGCAAAGTTATCCATCAGCGTGTCCCTCTGTCGCTTGAGGGCTTCCTCGAGCAACATTTTGAAAGGATCTCCTGCCCCCTCGCCTTTCCTTTCTTCTGCCACGGGAGGTGTTATGTGGAATTTTGCATCTACAGATAAACATAATTTCCTTAAGTGGGTAGCTACACTTATAACAACAAATTTAAATATTTAACTTTTTCCTATAGAACATAAATAAGACAAGGGACCTACTTGTTATCTTTCACTTCCCTTTGTCTCCTTTGAATAGCCCTCGTCGCTCCTTCTCGCACTGAATCCGCTTGATAAGTACCTGCAATCATAAATAGAGGACAACAAACCAATCAAAGCAAGAGATCTATCTACTATAAGCAAATGGAATCGAAATCATTTACACATATAATCATTATACATAAAGACAAGAATATAGGAAAAGTTGTAAACAACTTTATTAAGTAGAAGGAAGAGTTATAACCAAAGAAGTCCAATCCCATGTCACTCATCCAGCTTGAGTTCCATCCTTCATCACACCAAAAGAACAACACTCCGGCAGCATAACAATACTTGCTATAATCTCAAACCTCAAACCAACAATATCTCCTAGCAAATTCTCAAAGTCCAGCCCCTGATCACTATGATGAGTGCTCAATTTATAGGGAAATGGAGGTGGTTTTGACATAAATTGGGCATTGGTTATGGTTTTCCATTTCGGGAGTTAGTTTCCAGGGATGAGAGGATAGGAGATTATTTGATTCATTCCCTATCCAATTTCGAGCTCATAGGAGAGGATAAGAGGTGGGAATATTCTAGAATGGTCTAGAATGTAAGAATATTCCCAGAACCCTATGAAGATTTCGCTCAATCTAGCCCAATGCACGTCAAAGTGGGCCTAGGTGCTCTGCAGAGCAGGCTTGAATGGGCCTAAGTGCTCTGCATCACAATTACCCTTGACCAAGGTTGCGTTGGTCCCTTAAGGAGTCATTTCAGGATGTCTTCAGGCCAGGAAACTCTTAGGAATGATGGCATTCAATGTGATGACTTGTCTAGGGCATGCAACAACTGAATTAGGGTTTGATGAGCCCTAAAAGTACTGATCTGAATGATGGGAGTGATGTGCCCAAATAGACCTGTAATAAGAGGTTGTCTGGTTTTGCGAGGCTGATCCAAAATGGTTCAATAGATCGAGCCCTAACTCATTATACCTTGACCTCGTTGGGGACATAAGAAAAACAGAGAAAGAGCGGACCCCTATGATACCACTAATATAAACTTAAACAGGAATGCTACAACTTACAAATATAATCATAAACACAGAGATGCAACAGAAAAACATGTCATTTCATTAATAGAAAAATATTGAACTATGCTTACAAACAGAATGGAAATAAGATAGCTCGAGAGATGGTAGCTTATCTCTGAGAAGAGATGTGGTAGCTAAATGCCTCTGAACTGAGTTACAATGAGGCTCAAGGGCCTTTTTATTATTGAACAATAAGAGAAAACCCTAAACAACAAAAACCCTAAACCGAGGAGATGTAACACCAAGAGTTTATGGGCCCCGTTGGGGTTAGTTGGGCAGCTAACTTCCCAAGGTTGTAACTTTGTCATATTATCTCTATTTGACGCATATGATACCTAGTTGGAAAGATCTCTTTGAGGAATAAAACTATCAATGTGATTTCCATATAAATAAATGCATGAATTTTGCCAAAAAAACATCATTTAGGGCCTCAAAGCGGCTTCAGAAGTTCAAGACCCGAAAAAACTGCCAAAAATAGTAAGCTATGCTACAATTAAGGAAACTGAAAAATTGAAAGAAACAATGGTGAGGGTCCAAGTTGAATAGGCAGGTGGCCACCAATATCCACTTGGATCAGTGGTGTTGGCCATTCTTCTGACTTAGCAGACATGTTGAGAAGCTTGAAGGCAGAAATAAGGAGTTGCAAGGCAGATAATCAAGATCATTTAGGCACAGGAAAAACAAGTAGAAGTCAATGCAGTAATCCTTCAAAGTGAATTGCAGAGACAAGGACCACTTTGGATCAGCCATGGGCAGGAGGACAATGAAAATGGGGCATATGGCAGTAGATCTCATGGCGAGTATAGGTCAGATAGGGATGACACAATCAAAGATGGTTGTCCGGATAGGAGAAGTGATGGATATAGGTTCTATTCTAGTTCTAGTTCCGATCAACACTATGATCATCATCGTTATCATCCTTACTAGAGGAGTGACAGAGGATATTTTCCAGATGAGTTCAAGAAAGAGAATCCACCTACCTTTGATGGAGATTTGAAGAAGCCAGAGGATACATAAGCATGGCTACTTGGGATGAAAAATTTCTTTGAGTTGCATGAATACACAGAGAATATGAAGGCCAAAATAACTATCTTCAACCTCAAAGGGAAAGCAGACATCTGGTGGGAAGACATGAAGTGGGTGAGAGACATCATGATAGAAGACTTGAGTTGGCATGAATTCAAGAGACTTTTCAAGAAGAAGTACTTGTCAAAGAGGTATTGTGACAACAAAACCAAGGAATTCTATGAGCTAAAGATGGGATCGATGACAAATGAGGAGTATACGACTAAGTTTCTAGAGTTATTGAGGTATGTACCGTATAGTAAAGATGAGAACGCCAAAGTTCGGAGATTTGCCAGTGGATTTCCATTAGTGTTTAGAGATTTGATTGAGTATGATGAGCCTCAGTCGCTTGAGGAAGTTATTAGGAAATTGAAGCATTGTTATGAGTAGTTAAAATGTAAGACAAAATATCAGCAAGGTTGGAAAGGGAAAGGCAAATCTAAATGTAAATGGAAGTCGAAAACAACAAGGCCTCAGGATGCAGGTGAGAAAGAAAATATTGCACCTTACAAGAATTTTAATGGGTCACAACATGGAGGGCAACAAAATAAAGGTGATGGTACAGAACAGTTTCACTGTTGGACATGTGGTAAGGAGCATTGTAAGAGGCATTGTTCGTAGAATCAAGGTGGTAGGCCTCAAATTTATAGTGCATAGGAAGTGCAGACTATTGGGGATGTTTGGAAAAGCATTCCACAAACTTATGCAATGTTGGATAACAAGCAAGCAGATCACCAGGAAATTGTTATCGAGATGGATGGTAAGCTTTGTGATTAAGTTGTTTCCATTTTGATTGACCCTGGATCTAATTATAGTTATGTTAGTCCTAACATATTGGATAAGTGTGGTTTGAATAAATAAGTACATGCAGAATCCTGGTTAGTGCAGTTAGCTACATGTACAAAGAAGAGAGTATATCATTGGGTAAAAGCGTGTCCATTCAAGTTGAATGGTATGTCTACCTCAACACATTTGAATGTATTTCCGTGGGAATCATATAGTATGCTTTTGGGTATGGACTGGTTGTATCTTCGTAGGACCAAAGTGGATTTTTATGACAAGGCCATTGAGTGTTTGGATGACAATGGAGAACCAAGGTTTGGAAGGTTAGAAGAAGGCAACATCAGTTAGAATGGTGACAATTATGTAGGAAAAGCGCAGTCATAGAAAAGGGTGTGTGTTATTTGCAGTGCATATTTCTAGTGATAAAGGTAAGGATGTTGAGGATGCAGAGGTATTGAGTAGGTACCCAATCTTGCAACAGTTTCAGGATGTGTTTCCAGTAAAGATTTCAGAGTTGTCACCTCATAGAGAAGTGGAATTTTCCATTGAGTTGGTACCAGGGGCAGCACTAGCATCGAAGGCACCATACAGGATGAGCACACCAGAGTTAGTAGAGCTGAAGTTACAGTTGAAGGAAATGCTTGACAAGGGATACATTAGGCCAAGTGTATCACCTTGGGGTGCACCAGTGTTGTTTGTGAAGAAGAAGGATGGTACTCTCAGGATATACATTAATTACATGCAGTTGGACAAGGTGACATATAAGAACATGTATATGTTTCCAACAATTTATGACTTGTTTTATCATTTGAAGGGATCAATAGTGTTCTCGAAGATTGATCTGAGATCAGGATACCATTAGGTATGCATCAAGGAAGAGGACATATACAAGATTGCTTTTAGGATCAGGCATGGACATTATGAGTTTGTTGTAGTTCCATTTGGTTTGACTAATTCTCCAACTATGTTTATGTGCTTGATGAATAGTGTATTGTGTCCTTATCTGGACAAGTTTGTTATTGTATTCATTGATGACATCTTGATATATTCTAAAAATGAGGAAGAGCATGTCGAGCACTTAGCAACAGTGTTGAGATTACTAAGAGAGCATCAGTTGTATGCCAAGCTTAGAAAATGCAATTTCTTTCAGACAAAGGTACATTAATTGGGACATGTTGTTTCCAAGGAAGGCATAGCAGTGGATCCAGAGAAGATAAGGGTTATCATGGAGTGGGCAACTCCTAGAAATGTGGATGAGGTAAGATCATTTATGGGGCTAGCAGGTTATTATAGGAGGTTCATTAGGAACTTCTCTCACATTGCATATCCTATTATGTCACTGCAGAGGCGAGAGGTAAGAAATTTTAATGGAAAAAGGAATGTGCAACCAATTTTGAGCAATTGAAGCAATTGTTGACAAATATTGTAGTGTTAAAGATTGCAGATCCAAACAAAGAGTTTGTGGTGTGTATAGATGCTTGCAAGAGAGGACTTGGTGGAGTCTTGATGTAGGAAGGACATGTAGTGTGCTATGAGTCACGGAAGATGAATGAGCATGAGCATAATTATCCAACACATGATCTTGAGTTGGCAACGATCATCCATGCATTGAAGATGTGGAGGCACTATCTTCTTGGCAGGAGGTTTGTATTGATGAGCGATCATAGTGGATTGTGGTATCTATTTGACCAATCGAATATGAATGCCAACAATCTATATGGTTGGTCAAGATTAGTGAGCTTGACTTTAATATCAGGTACATCAAGGGTAAGGAGAACGGGGTCGGAGATGCTCTTAGCAGGAGAGTACAGGTGAATCACATAACAACTATGAATTCTTATAGGATAGACTTACATGATCAAATCTTATATGTAGGACAACAAGATGGTAGGTACATGGAGCTTATGCACAGGTTACAGTAGGGTACAGGTAATCAGGATGTGGAGTCTCATCTTACAGTAGATGGCTTGGTCAGATTGAGGGACATGATATATGTGCCAAATGATAGTGAGCTCAAGAAGGCTATATTGCGATAGTTTCATGCAAAACCATATTCAGGTCATCCAAGATACCAAAAGACATTGACATCAGTGAAGAAGTTTTATCATTGGTCGAATTTGAAGAAGGACGTGGTGGAGTTTGTGGCTAGATGTTTGGATTGTTAGTAGGTGAAAGCCAAATGTAATCATCCAGGTGGACTACTACGACCGATTGCGATTCCAGAGTGGAAGTGGGAGGTCATTTCCATGGACTTCATCACAGGTTTGCTGCGGACATCTAGACAAAATGATTCCATCATGGTTGTGGTGGACAGGTTGACTAATGTAGTACACTTCATTCCAATGAAGTCTTCTTATTCAGCTAGTGATGTGGCACAGGTATTCATCAAAGATGTAGTGAGGCTGCATGGTGTTATGTTGAAAAAAGCAACAAGAAATGCTAAAAATAACATTAAATTCTAATTCTAATTCTCGTAGCAACTTGTAATAGTTAACTAAGTTAAGTTGACTTAGTTAGCTCAGTAAATTTGAGTTGGGAGTTTATCTAGAGTCATGTAGAGTGATCCCTAAATTTTAGGGGCCCAGGTTGAGTTCTGATTGAGTTATAATTATTTAATTCAATTTAACTGAGTTAAATTCAGTTAAACTAGTTCCAACTGATGGAGGAACTAGTGAGAGGTAAAGTGAATTAAATTGGATTAATTCACATGCAGTGATCAATCAGATAACTGCTAATTCACTCATAAATAACTCATGCATGTCATATATGAGAAAGACCCAATTGATATTAGAGTTCAGGGACAGTGTACTATCAGTTGTAAAATCATCTAAATAACTGATGGTGCATGCAATCGGAGGAAGGCCTATGGATGGATTGCACAGTTATGAGTGAGGAATTTCCCAATTAAATATGGGATAATTCCCAAGGGAACAACGCAAGGAAGTAGGAGCTTGGCAGGCAGCAAATTTGGCTAAGTATTTACTTGAGTTGGTTTGTCAAGCAGTGAGATAAGTTGTACTTATGCAAAGACTATTCGGGTTGAACAAGCATTATATTTTCTTCTCAAATTTTCTAGTTAATGCAATACACAGATAGCAGGGGTTTTTAGCTTATGATTTCCCCAAAAAATTATTGTGTTATGTGTGATTGAAATTCTTCCTTTTCTGCTTCATGATTTCATTGATCAAATTTTTATTTTTCTTGCTAATGAGTAGAGTAGATTCAAGTCATTTGTTTTAGCATATCACAATCTGTAGTTTGAATCTACAATAAAAATCTATGTGGCATCAAAGATGAAATCACTATAGAAGAGAAGAATATGAGTTTGTTTTGCAGGAGAAATTGAATTTGCAGTATCATACTTCAGAGCCAACAGAATGTCGTTCTACAGATTGAGATTCGAATATGCCCTTGACGGTAGTTTGAACTATATTGCTTGGAAGGACATGATGGAGGCAGTGTTGTAAGATAACGAGATGAGGGAATTCATAGATCATGATATCCCTAAGCCTCCAAGATTTGATGCTAAAGATATGGCAGAGTGGAGAAAGTGTGTGGCAAAGGCGAGAAGAATTATCTTAGGAGTTCGAGATCATATTGTCTCAAACCTCCACGGTAAGGAAACTCCATTTTCAATGTGGAAGGCCTTGACAGACCTGTTTCAAAATAGAAATGACCATAAGAAGATGGCACTGAAGGACAAGCTTAGAAAAATCAAGATGGAGAAAGGGAAATACAATACCGAAGTACTTGACCAAGTTCATCCAATGTCGAGATGAGCTTGGAAGTGTTGGTGTCATTGTTGTGGTAGAAGATCTGGTGAGCCTAGCACTTCTAGGACTTCCCAAGAGATGACACAGCTATCAGGACTTAGTTAATGGGAGGGCGAAGCTACCAGAGTGGGAGCGATTGTGGTCTGACTTGGTACAAGAAGAGATTCGGCGGAACAACAGAGATGGGACCTCATCCAAAGAAGTGGAAGAGGACTTGCATTATTCAACAAAGAAAAAAGAGCCAAGGGAAAGAAGTCCTAAGGCGAAGAGGGCATGAAGAAGAAGGGCTTGTCGAACATCATGTGTTTTCACTGTCACGAGTTCGGGCACTATGCCACGAAATGCCCACAGAAGAAAGCAAGCAAGAAGGAGCCTGTAGTAGCAACAATAGGTGAAGCTCTAGCTTCATAATTCAAACTTGATTTCACTCTCATTACATGCATGGAAAGCACTATAATGGGAAGCATGTGGTATCTCGACAGTGGTGCCTCGTTCCATATGATGGGGAATAGAGATCTCTTCAGTGACTTGGAGGAGAAAGACCTCAAGCAGAACATAGAGTTTGGAGATGATGGGAGGTATAGCGTGACTAGCATCGGTACTATTACTTTTCAGAGGGAGTCTGGCTCCCCTCTCAGACTCACAGATGTGATGTATGTTCCAAGACTAAAGAAGAATCTTGTTTTTGTCGCGGTATTGGAAGACCGTGGCTACGATGTGATTTTTAGCAAAGGAAAGGTTTTCCTTAGACACATCGCCACGGGACAGGTGAAACAGATCAGTGTGCGAGTCAAGAACCTGTATGCACTTAAGGTACAAGATGCATGCAAAGCCTTGAGGAGCAAGGAAAAGGTTAGAGACTTGGTGGTTGAGAGGGAGCATGAATTACCTCTCAACATGCAGCCTCAACAAGTTGTGGAGTAGCCACAATTGGAGAAGCAGAGAGGAGACCAAGTGGAGACTTCCACTCAAGCAGAGACCTCTAGTAGGGAGAAATTTCGAGCCAAGTGGGAATAAGGAGCACGTGTAACCGTACCTCCAGGTTTGAGGTGGGGCAATATGAAACCTTAGTCCAAGAGTTTAAGAAATTAGGCAAGATCCATTGAGGTGTTTTTGTTTCATGGATCATTACCTTGATATGGGGGGCCACAGTATTTAGTAGTAGGAGGATCAGTGTCAGTCAGATACTGAGGAGTGCAGAGAAGAGTTGAAAACAGAGCAGGATGCTCAGTAGCAGAGTTAGCAGCAACACAATTTTCCCAGTAGACAACTGTAGACACAATTGATTCAATTTATTTTGTTTGGATGTTTTTTTTGGGCTGTAAATGTTGCAGTAACAACAACAACAATGACAAGAGTTGCATGCACAACATTCCAAAGGTACCAGATCAAGATAGAGTTGAATTCCTTTCTTTTTGAGAGGGAGTGTTGAAAATAACAGCGAGAAATGTTCAAAATAACATTAAAAACAATCCTAATTTAATTTGTCATTGAATTAAATTGTAATTGTAATTCTCATTACAACTTGTAATAGTTAACTAAGTTAAGTTGACTTAGTTGGCTTAGTAAGTTCATGTTGGGAGTTTATTTAGAGTCATGTAGAGTGATCCCTAAATTTTAGGGGCCTAGGTTGAGTTCTGATTGAGTTGTAATTATTTAATTCAGTTTAACTGAGTTAAATTCAATTAAACTAGTTCTAACTGATGGAGGAACTAGTGAGAGGTCAAGTGAATTAAATTGGATTTAATTCACATGCAGTGATCAATCAGATAATTGATAATTCACTCATAAATAACTCATGCATGTCAATTCTGAGAAAGACCTAGTTGAGATTAGAGTTCAGGGACAGTGTACTATCAATTGTAAAATCATCTAAATTAATCTAATGGTGTATGCAATCAAAGGAAGGCCTATGGATGTATTGTGCAGTTATGAGTGAGGAATTTCCCAAATAAATATGGGCTAATTCCTATGGGAACAACGCAAGGAAGTAGGAGCTTGGCAGGCGACAAATTTGGCTAAGTGTTGGCTTGAGCTGGCTTTTGAAGTAGTGAGATAGATTATACTTGTGCAAAGATTGTCTGGGTTGAACAAGCATTGTATTTTCTTCTCAGATCTTCTAGTTAATGCAATATAAAAATAGCAGGGGTTTTTAGCTAAGGCTTTCCCCATTAAATTATTGTGTCATGTGTGATTGAAATTCTTCCTTTTCTACTTCATGATTTCATTGATCAATTATTTATTTATTTATTTTATTTTTTTCTCTGATGAGTAGAGTAGATTCAAGTCAATTGTTTTAGCATATCACAATCTGCAGTTTGAATCTACAATAAAATTCTACATGTTCAAAGAAATATTGTGTAAAACAGGGATGCTAAGTTTACTTCCAAGTTTTGGAAGGAGTTGTTTGCAAGTTTGGAGACAGAGTTGGCCTTTAGCACAACTTATCATCTGCAAACAGATGGCCATACATAGAGGGTTAATACGATATTTGAGGACATGTTGAGGATGTATGCGATGATCAATAAAGGAGATGGGAGGAGTACCTTCTGTTGGTTGAGTTTGCTTACTATGGTTATTAGGAGTCACTGAAGATGAGTTCGTTCAAGGCATTGTATGGGCGGAGTTATAATACTCCCATCAGTTGGAGTGATCCAGTGAACAAGTTATTGATATGACTGAACATGTTGGGAGAGATGGAGCAGGAAATGTAGCTAATCAAGAAGAATCTAAAGGCATCATAGGACAGGCAAAAAAATTATGCATATCAGAATAGGTTGTTTAAGGAGTTTCAGGTTGGGGAACAGGTGTACTTGCGCATAAAGTCCAAGAAGAGCTCCTTGAGGATTCGATCATGTGCCAAGCTGGCACCTCGGTTTTGTGGACCTTTCAAGATTCTTGAAAGGATTGGACCAGTAGCCTATCAACTTACACTGCCTTCGACAGTGAAAGTCCGTGATGTTTTTCTTGTGTCATTGCTTAAGAAGTATGTTAAGGATGTTGATCATGTGATTGTAGGTGGATCCAGATGGAGAATTCTAGCTGGAACCTCAGTGTATATTGCAGAAAAAGATGCTCATGCTCCGGAACTGAGCAATCAAGTAAGTTAAAGTGCAGTGGAAGCCCTTTGGGCCTGATGAAGCTACATGGATGATGTCAGATTAGATGCGGGCTATGTATCCTTCTCTATTCACTGGTTGAGCGAATGTTTTTGGTATATGTTTTGGTGTGACGTTTTTGGTATATGTACATATGTATTAGATGTAAATATTGCCATAAGATGTGTTATAAAGCTCCAATAAGCGGTATGGGTGTCATGTCATCATGATTGTCATGTTGTTATGCTTTTCATGTTGGTTTTCTTCTTAGCAGGTGGATCATTGTAAACACTACATCGAGCTAAGTTATAAAGCTCCATGCACAGTATGTTTTTCTTTCAGTAGTCTTGTTGGTTGTAGGTGTCATTGAACACTAAGGACGGTGTTCCCCCAAGGGGGAGGGTTCTGTAATAACCCTGGTCAAAATTTCATGTAATAAAGTTAATAAATGCATAATAATAACTAAGGTCATCATACACATATTCCAAGATGAGTGTTGGGCAAAACATCCTAGTGCGGGTTTTCATTTGGTTTGCTATGGCTAAGGAAATTAGCAAAGGCTTTGGAAAGGCAAAGTGGCATTAATTGAAATTTTAGTTATGAAAATAATGGAAATTAGGAGAAAAGGAAGGTGAAAGGTCACATGTTGCATGTGAGGAGCAAAATGAAGGAAAATAATGGAAAATTGAAGAAAATAGAGGCCTCACTAACAAAAAGGATTTTGAGGATCAGTTGGTACCTTTTGTCAGTTCAATTTTGGAGCTCTCCCTCTATTCTCTCTCTCTCACACTCTTGGACACTTAAAGCATTATTGGAGCACTCTAGCATTGGATCAAGGAAAGAAAAGGAAGACCAAGAAGGCAAAGATCAAGCAAGGAAGAGCAGGATCAAGCAACTACAACATGATTATTTGTAGGTATCGATTTACATGCGTGATTTCCTTGCTAGTTTTAGCATGCATGGTACATGCATGTGTGTGTTTGGTTCTCTTGCTATCATTGGCATGGGTTTTTCCAGGTGTGACAATGTTCTTTAGCCTTGCCTTGCCATTTTTAGATAGCCATGGTGTGATGGGTTCTCTTGTATTTGGTTGAGCTGGATTGCCGGATGGTTTCGAAACTGAGTGAGGTGGTCTCTGAAAGAAAAAACACAAGGCCTAGGAATCCTTGGACCGGAGAAGGTGGGATTGCGGTAAAGCTAGATTTTGTGTGCCTCGGTGGGCCTAGGAATCCTCGACCGGTGAATGGCGGGATATACGGTAAAGCCTAGAGGTGTGTGCCCTTGATCAGGCCTAGGAATCATTGACAGGCGAATGGTGGGAGATATGGTAAATCCTGGAGGGTGAAGTCTTGATTAGGCCTAGAAATCCTCGACCATTGTATGGCAGGATATACAGTAAAGCCTAAAGGCTAGGAGACAAGAAAATTCCTCACGGTGTAGGTGGAGATATCCGTTGGCATCCATGCTTGTTTAGGGGCTAGTTGATTTGGTGGGGAGTGCGGTAAAGCTTGAGGAAACTTGGTTTGGTTTGGTTTTGAGTCCCACATTTATGCTTGGAATATGGCACGGGGGTGATTGGCTGAAAGAAAGATTTGGTTAAGCTAATCTATGGTCGGGTGGTTCGTGGAAGTCCCAAACCTAGTTGGCTTTTGCATTCATTAATAAGAGCTCTTTCTCCTTGGTATTTCATGTGTAAATGTACTGGCTTATATGTGATTCTTATGGTTGTTATATCCTTGTTATTTATGTTGGTGATATGATGGTTACGAGTATGCTTTATGACAAACTTGATGCATAGCTCTCATCATGTTTTGACTTGCAAATGAAGATGAATACATGGCCTAATAGATGAAAATGCATTCATTGTGATATGGCAACAATGCTTCTTTATGAATCTCAGATAAGGATGAGACCCCTATGTTCAGATCTGCGGTTATGACTTGTAGATGGCATATTTGTGACATGTTTGACGAAATTCCTATCATGGATAGTAGGGGTCCAGTCAAGTCATTGATCAAGTGTTTGCATTAGTACCTTTGCTTCAATGTCATTTATCATTTTTGGAAGTTTCATGAAGTTCTGCGCAGTGGCTCGAGTCTTGGCCCTGAAAAGGTGGCGCAGAATCTAGGGTTGTTGGCTCATAACTAGTTGAAAAAGTCCATAGTCGTTGGCATGCCTTGCCGTGGGAGTGATCAGAAGGCCTTATTCACATGCATGGCTTGTCATGGGAGTGGCTGGGGGTCCAGATCAGTGAAATGTCAAGTTGTCTTAGGGGTTGGTCACCTGGAAGGGTTGGTTGGCTCCTAAAGGTTCTGTAGCATGTGTGGAAGGTCATATTGGTTTGGTTTTGTCAGTTCCACTTCCTTAATTGTAAATGGGGAGTTGAATCACATCATAGTAGCCTCTCGTCACATGTTTACCCTAAGGGACCGGTTAACTTGCGTAAATATGGGAGGAGGCGTTACATACATAAGCATGTAAAATTTAGCCATGCAAAAATGATATCCATTTCTTATAGATCCATTATAAATGGATGCTACTCTTTGGGTTGCTTGTTCTTGATGAAATCTTCCTTGGATAGGTCAAATTATTCATGAGCCACCTCTTGGACTATTGATACTTGACTAAATCTTTCATCCACTGCCTCTTTCTTAGTCAATGCTAGGACAACTCCCTTGCAATGACTTGGATGAAGTTGTGGACGTGGCTTCAATCACTTGTAAGCCTAATGATCAATCATCTTACAATAAGTGTAATAGTTTTTTCCCATGTTCTTAGACAATAAACGTTTCTATCCATTATCCCCACATTGAATGGAGGGTTGGCTATAAGTGCATTTTATATGCCTTACACAATAAATCAAGAAAAGAGAATCACTGCCATAAGTTGGGAATGAGCAATATGGCTACAAATTAGTGGTCCCTAGTGCTTCAACAACCCTAAGAACTAAGTAAGGAAGCTATAGGTGTGATCAACCATCCAGAGCATTAATTAAAATGTCCTAATCGCACCAAATATCACTAATTGAGAGATGAAACTATAACAAATAATCAAGCATGGTATAGGCATTGTAGATATCATGGTGTATTGGTATTTCTCTTGGACCATCACCAAATTCGAAGAGTACAAATTCACACACATATATTAGTAATTACAATACTCCAATAGATCATACCATTGAATAGAGTAAGACGTATAGTGTTGTAGATATGATTTTTACACTAACAAACAAGTTAATTAACACATTGATCCTATAGCATGTGAGACACAAGCACAAGCAGTTTCTTGTGCCCAACAAATAGAGCTCAAGGTAGAAATGTGATAGTGGATATGGGATCTTGCTGATATGCGTAATTAAATAGTGCAAAGCCATTAATCTAAACCTAACAAAGCAACTAGATGGTGAGGAAAACAACAAGCATAACAACCATAGAATAAAGTGTTCAGTCATGTGCTATAACAATAAGAAATTTACGCTGGAAACCCAAATGAAAAAACAAGGCTTTAGGGGATTTTTATTAAAAGGAATTCATTAAAAAAGAGTGAGCTTTGCATAAAGAAATTCACTAGTATAACAAATTTATAGCTGGATTGAAATAAACAACAATCTTTGCTCATGCATTGCTAAGCACAATATTTCCCTTGTCTTATGATCTTTGAGTTGACTACATCTTAGATGTCTCCTCACCAGAACTACCCTTCTTATTTTCCTCTTAATCTCTTATCTCTTCTCTTCCATTGAATTCCCTTCTTCATCACAACCTTCATTTTTGTTATTTCCCTGGAAGGCCAACTATTGCAATGGTTTGTTTCAACTTCCAAGTAAATTTTGGACATTTCCTCAAGTTCCCCGAAAAACAAATATAAAAAATATTACAAAGTTTTCAAAAATATTTTGGCGTAGATTCAATTCAAATTTCTAGTCCTTTGTCTAGCATTGTAATTAAAAAAAGAAAAGCTCATAGTGGCATCATCAAGTACTTGCAAAAGTACCATCTAATAACTCAATGATGCTCTTATCATACTAGGAATGATACTATCCGTGACACAAAATGCCAAAATGGAAAGCAAATTTGTTATTGTTTCATTCTACATGGTTGGAAAATACTCTCAAATTAGACTTATATGCCTAATACAATCTTGTAGCCTCCCTCTGGGAAAAATCCATTGATGAAGCACCTTCGAAGCCCCTAAAAACTCCATTTCCAACCATAAGTCATATAATTCATGCAATGCTAGTGAAAATCGAGGGGGTCTGTACATTGCCTTTATCATGATAGGAATCAAAGACATGGCATAGAGCTTCAATTAAACTATTGGGGGCCCTCAAAATCATAGCAATTATGTTAAAAGAAGAAGATCTAAGCATATTGTTGTTGAAGATCCAAGCAATGCCCTTGGTGGTGCTTCAATTTAGCTTAGGGAAGACAAACCCTCCTAGGGTTTGATCAATTCCTTCACATCCTTTTCCAATTCCTAAAGCAATGATCAAGCCTGAGCTTCTTCGTTTTCATATTCTTTGCTCAAGAGGCACTAATTTTCTTTGTGGAGATCTGGGCATGTAATTGAAGTCTCGCTGACAATAAGCCTTGACCATCATTAGAGGCTATTTTAGGGAGGAATAAGCCTTTGTTGTCAAACAAAAATTCCATACAACTCTCCCATCTTTGATGTATCATAAAGACTTCTAGTGACTTTACTCTTTCATATACACGTTGGGGTCACAATGGTAAGGCTATATACTTTTTTATAATGATCTGGGTTATTTAAGAAACCATCAAGACTCTCCTACCCAACTACTCCTTAATGTACTCAACTCACAAAAATCTTGTAATATATTAAATTGTGTAATATTTATATGATTTGGTCAACTAGACCATGAGAATTTGGATTTTCCTTTATTTTCCTTGAAAAAGAAATAAAGTGTTGAAAAGTGCTTTATTTTTTCCTTTTTCTCTAATTCCTTAAGTAGATCTTTAAAAGAAGCAAGGTGAGTGCTTCCGAAAGGAAGGAGGGTGGGGGCTTCAGCCCCTGGACTTAATGTTGAAAATGTCATTGTATGTGGCCATGGTGAATGAGCTATTCATGGCCTATAAACCCTGAAAATGTCGTCACGAGAGACTGCGGCATTGAAACGAGAACCAATGAGGGTTGGCTAATCGAAGCTAAAGACACTCTTAAACATATCATCATTAACCAAAACTTGTAAGACGTATGGACCGTGTAGGAATCTTTGATGATCCTCTAACCAGATGGGCTAACCAGTGTAACAAGCGTCCCATCGGAAAACATGAACTCCACGACGAAAATATGATGATATCTTCCCTTATTATTCTCGCTTATGGGTCACAGCCTAAAGTCACCAATAAAGTCTTCAACAAAATGGCGCCATGGAATGTAAGATGTGACTTGCCATGTGATCACTATTGAGGCTTGAAGAAGAGCCTATCCAACAAATCTACCCAGCAATCGAATCTAATTCGCGGAGAACAATAGTATAACTGTGAAATGATGGAATGTATGCGGTGTACAACGTGCGGTGAAAGAGATTCCATCAAGTAGGGGCATTGTAGGATTATCTTAAAATTCGTTACTCCTTTTGGCGGATGATGTTTAAATATAGGTTTCCTGACTAGTATTCTGAAGTAGGCCAGAAGGATGCCATTTTAAATTAGAAGAAAAATCTAAACTACCCATTATTAATATTAATATTTTTCTGCTTTCCGGTTTCCAAATGTGGATAGACTGATTGATGGATGCCGAATAAAGCCCCTTTACCAGGCATCCCAAATGATTCCAAAGAAAAGGCGAAAACAAGACCATAATCTACATGACAGGAATGATGCCCAAAAGCATTAATATTTATCTTTTCCTGAATAATTCTGTATGCTGTTCAATTGTAATGTATGTATGTCAATCTGACATTACATAACAGTATGTAAAAGGTGAATTCAAGTATTAAATGGGTACAAAGGTCTGTGACTGGAGGTATCCATAAAGATAACAAATACCCACATGCAAAAAGCTGGTGCATATTGGGGCCGATGCACTGCATTCTTCTTCTTCTTCCACTATTAGTTATTGATGTTGTTGTTAGGCGTTGTCCCTGTCCTTCTTGTCGGTTTGTGTGTGTTGTCCTGTCTTGTTTACTGGTCTGAAATCTGAAAACGCACAGTTGATGAACTTGCTTTTGATGGTGATGGCGATGGCGATTGAATGCTCACTCATAGCGTTTTATAATCAGGCAGTGAAGTGGTGGTACAGATCATCTTCATTGGTTTGATGACACATTGCACAAACTTTGCAATTTTCACAGCTGAGATCATAGCGTGGCGTCTATAGCAAGTTTTGGGATTGTCTGACACTGGGGTGTCTGTTAAAATCGCAAAACCTCTGCTGATTTTGGTCCGGGTATCACGAAAGATTTTGTTTACAGGGAATTAGATATATATGTAAGCGGAGGAAGAAGTATTGATATGGACGGAAATCCCAAATTAGGGATATGCCACTGCAACAACCACAAGCTAAGGACAGGCCACAGGGCATAACATCAGAGTGAGGGAAGCAACTATCATATCAACCTCGGAAAGCTAGCTTCTAGATCCACAAGCCTCGAGTAATGACCCCCGACATAATCTCTGTTTCAAAATTGTAAGGTCTTTGATTATTTTTATTGTATTAGAAGTAGCAGCAGGGGAGATCCATGAGAGTATTGCCGTGGAACCATAACCAAGGGCTCCCGCTGGCGTCCTCAAAGCAGCAAAAGCAACAAAGGGAGTCCCGTAGGTGCTGCTCCTTCTTTTGTTCGTGGTGCGCCTCTACGGGACCAGACAGTTCGGGTTCGGCTTCCATAAAGGTGGAAGCTTGCCATCGTTCTTCCAATTGCCAAAGAATAGATGGGTCGTCCATGGCATCGGCATCGCCTGCTTCTTTGCCCATTTCGGACGCCGGGGGTATTTCCAGAGGCGAGGCGGCCAACGGCAATAATGCTGTTGTGAAGGTTTGCTTGAAGAGCAATTTGAAAAAGCCTCGTGCATCTGTGGGGGCTCATAATACCCACAGCCCAAATGGGAGTCCTAATAGGGTTAATACAGAGAATGATGCAGATGCCAAACCTAACAGGAAGAGGAAAGTGCAATGGACTGATGCCCATGGAAAAGAACTCGTCGAAATTAGAGAATTTGAGATGAGGTAAATAATCTACTTCCTCACCCCAAAATTAAAAAGAGGGTTTTAAAATTCTTCCCCTCCCTTTCCGAAGTTATCTCCTGCTATTTTTAAAAATGAATATTTTAAAATGTTTTTTATTTTGCTGGGAATCTCTCAGATAAAAAGTGGGTTTGTGATCTTTGTTCTGTGGAAGTTCTCTCCGCAATCCGTTTAGCTGAATTCCCATGTATACCCATTTCTGAAATCCGGCTTTTGCAACAATTTGCTCCATATGGTGTATTCTATATTCTGTTCAAACTTCAACTTATGACATGCCCGACAATACAAGTTTCGAAGCTTTGTAACAGCTTGATCCATACATTTAGCATTTCGGTGTTTGGATCGCATTCATCCGGAAATATAGAGATGTTCCTCGATGTTAAGTATATCAGGGCTCTTCATTTGATCGTAAAATGATAAATCTCTTGGATGAAGTACCCGTTACACTTTACCTTATTCAGTTATCGAGGGGTTAGCTTCATGGAATCCCTTATGACCGAGGATCTTTCGGTTTGGTATAGTGGCTCTTTAGCAGCTTAGTCCATGATTTATGTTTCTGTTGCTTTTTATGTCTCAAACTATTTAGTTGCTTAATGTTTCCTTGTCATTTGAATCACTGCAACAACTAAGCTGTTTTGAAAACAACACCTTTGAACCGTTGTCCTGATTATGATCGTGGTGGCACTTTCCCTTTTATTTTATGATTTCCCTTTTCATTAAGTTTCTCAAGTTCTTTCTCCCACGTTGGGATCATTGGATGGTGAATGCAGAATCCTTTACAGCTTGGTTTGGATAATGATGCACGTTGCCTCCTTAGTATTTAGTATTTACTAAACATACTTGAATGTTCAGTTTCTATGTTCTGTGTTTTTATCTTGGAACGGCCTTGAGTGCATCCTCATTTAGAACATCGTCTTTCAACAATGTGATCAAGATTTACAAGTATGGTTTGATTATTATCCATTTGTTAAGTTAACCTCTATATCCATTTTGTTTTTACGTTTTTGCTTTACCCAGGATTTGCCAAATGTGGGGCCAGGCTCTCTAACCAGTCTTTGATACTGACATTTAAAATGCTAATAAGGGTTCTTTTATCTGTCAATAAGTTTGGGATCAAAGCTATCATGCTCAATTTGAATCCTCCCATGGATTTACTGCTACAAAATCTCTACGATGATTATGTAGATATTGTAAGGTCGATATGCTATGTCTCATTGTTCTGAGAGCAAATCCCAAGTCACAAAACATCAACAAGATCTTGTCTTATTGGGCAGAGTTGATGAACAAAAGCCAACCTTGCCTCGAAGCTCTAATCACTTGATCAATGTTACATACTAAGCTACTTTTTTGTTTGCTCAAATTAGGGTGTTTTGTTGGTTCTATTATTGGGTAAATATATTACTCAGGCAAGTGCTTTATCTATGGTGCGGTCATTCAAAGGTCTGGATGATACTATTTTTGTCTGGTAGATACATGATTTTTGAGTCACCAGCTGTACCTGTCAACCATAAATTTGCAACTTGAGCTCAATGCTTTAATTGTTAATTCAAACTCGATATGCTCATATATGAGCCATTTGAATCAAATTTATCAAACCAAGGATGTACTGGTTTTCTTGTTTTTCCTGTTCATCAGTAGTTTAGAATCTAGATATATCAAAGCCTGAATTCCGAAGCACATTCATACCCATATAATGCAATAATATTCGATGCTTGATATACATCTGTGATTCTGTCCTATGACTAAAGCCTATGGTTCTTTTCAACCGATCGTTTACAAAGTGAGATGGGAAAATTTTTTACAGCCCATATTTTTGAAAAGTTGAATGCACATCAATTTAAAAGAGGACGATATAACACAAAGGGTATTCTAATAGCTTCAGCTAATAGTCACTAATATTTTAGAAATCCAAGTCTATATGTAGATTTTTTTGTTCTAAATTTCAAACTAAAACATTTAGGAATCTTTTCTTTTGCTTTTTACTTTTCTTATTACAACTGGTGTGCCATACACTTCTTAATAACCGTTGGAACCTAATCTTTAAAAAATAAACATGGGTATCGAACTTTTCAAAAGGTCTGTCTTCAGGGATATGATGGGGAAATTATAATAAATTCAATAAATATGAAAATGTATGTCTCACATAGACAGTGAAAATCTGCAAAAGATAATTGGAAAATTAGCCAGAACTTAAGACTTAAGAGACTGAATCCACAACGAGAGCTGTAGCTTGTAGGCCTATGATAGATCATAGAACAAATAACGCCAGTGATTGGATTGAATCTCATTATTATGTGATTGTTCTTCTTCTTAACAAATGTGACTGCCTTCTTTATGGCGCCCGTGCAATCCCCATCCTTGAGCATGTCAAGACTATGAATCTTCACCACTAACACAAGTGCATCCATGTCTAGATGGGGCTTTAAAGATGAATGAGAATGCTAAACAGAAAATTTTTTAAGGCAGCGATCGGGAGCGGTTGCTCCTTGACCGCTCCCTTTCGCTCCAGGGGCGAAAATTTTAAGGAGGGACCGCTTTCTCCTTAAAATTTTTGCTCCCGCCGGCAAAAAAACCGCGCGGCAAACGTGCGACGGACGAGGAGGGAAGGGGAGGGGAAAAAGATAAAAGGCCCTCCTCCGCTTCCATTATTCACCATTTGCAAAGTGAAGAGAAAGAGAGGAGGGCTTTTGGAATTGGAGCCCTGGAGGTTGAGTTGAGGAGGGAGATTGGGGGAGCTTGGAAGGGAGATTGAAGCTTGGGATTGAAGACCAAAGAGGTAGGATCTACACTTTAATCTAGCATTAGTGTTTTTTGTATGTTCATTGCTAAATGAAAATGTTCTCTTCTCTCTTTCCCATTCCCATTCCTACATTTTACTACAGACTCAAAACTTCAAACATCATGGTTATATGGCTTGGCATTCTCTTCTTGTTGGTTCCTTTTTTTGTTATTATGGTGTTGAAGAGTAGAAGAAGGACAATTGATCATGATGAAGAGGATGAAGAAGTGGGTTTTAGTAGATTTGATGAAAACCCTGGAGAGGAGGAGTACCTTGGTGAGGAGGAAGAGGAGAGTGGAGATGAGGGCACAAAAACCAAACCAGACCAAACCCCATTGTGGAAATATGTTTCTAGGCCTGAAGGAGGGAAAGGGGGTGGAACCACTAAATTTACATGCCTCCATTGCAAAACACTTACATAGGTTCATACACCTATGCCAGAAGACACCTCTGTGGGAAAAGGCCAAGGGATGGAGATAAACAAATAGGAATAAGAGCTTGTTTAAGTGTGTCAGCAACACAAAGAGCCAAATACATAAGGGAAGAGGAGGAAGCCCAATACAAATCTAAAAGATCAAAGGGTGTCTTTGAACATAGCCCACAATCACATGCACAAAGAACTCCATCAACATCCTCCCATGGCAGTGGATATGGAGGCACAGGAACAAACATCTCTTTAAGGCGTAGAACCATATCAGATTTCCTTGACGAAGGGTGTAGGAATGATGTGGATTCAAAAATTTACGAGTTTATCTATGCATGTGGGATACCATTCAATGTTTTATACTCACTTTATTGGCATGAAATGGTTTCTGCCATTAATGATGCCCCCAAAGGATACAAGAGCCCTGGGTATGACAAGGCTAGAACCGTGGGACTTGATCATGAAAAAGCAAAAATAACACATTCTTTGAGTAAAATGACAAATTCTTGGAATGAGCATGGGGTGTCCATTGTATCTGATGGATGGACAAATGTAAAAGGCAAGCCATTGATAAGTGTTCTTGCTGTGTCTATTAATGGTGCAATCTTCCTTTTAGCATATGATTACTCAAAAAAGTTCAAGACCGCCATCAACATTGCAGAACCATTACTTGAAACAATTGAACGTATTGGGCCATACAATGTCATCCAAGTCATCACTGATAATGCTTCTAATTGTAAGGCAGTGGGAGCAATTATTGAAGATAGATACCCCAACATATTTTGGTCTGGGTGTTTGGTTCTCACAATGAACCTTTTGATGTGTGATATTATTAAGAACAAAAACCATCAATACAAATGGATTGGTGATTTGTACAAGAGAAGCAAAAAAATGATAAAATTTATTACAAATCATAGCAATACCCATGGGCTTTTCCACAGTCACCCAAGATTGGAGCTGTTGAAGATTGCGAAGACTAGATTTGCGAGCTATTACCTCACCTTCAGGCACCTTTTGAAGGTAAGAGAGTCATTGGCTAGCATGGTATCAAGTCAACATTGACAGGTTGTTGATTTTAGGTATGTTCTATGCTTAGTGCAATTTGCTTCAATTTTTCCATATTAGCTCAATATCAATTCCAGATTAGCAATCACATTTAGCATGATAGTAAAATGCAGATAGAACATAAACATAAATCGCAGAAGACAAGCCAACAAGAGGATACAAGATGTGGCGCCAGCCAGGGACAAACCCCAATGTGGGGAAACCCTTGATCAATTCTTCTTATATTCTTCAATAGTTTAGCAGAGAGAGAGATAGTACATAAACATCAGAAGTCAACACTTTGACTTGACAAGATAAGAGCAAAGATCTTCACCATGAAGATAACATAATGAGGTAGCTGATCTGAACTTAGGTGAAGGCATATTGCTTCAACTGATCATCCAAGGTGACTCCATCACCATGCTGTACCCATCACTGTGCTGCACCTCATCATCATGCTGCACCTGTCACTGTGCTGCACCCAATCACTGAGCTGCTCTCATCACTATGCTACTCCCATCACTGAGCAGTACCTCATCATCATGCTGTACCCATCAAGCTGCTCTTCATCATCATGTTGCTGCAATACATTCTTGCTGCTGCTATACATCCATGCCCATGAACACTGTGCTGCACCATGCTACACCATGCAACACCCATCCTCACTGTCATCTATATGTTGCATACTGCAATACCGGCCTTAGTTGCTTGCTATGGCTTGCAGCCTAGCAGAGCAGCTAGGCTATAGTTACAGATTCCTTCAATAGATCCAAACAAACAACTTTTCCCTCAGTCATAGAGACAACTGCTTCCAAATGTACCTCATCCATGCTTTTGACCAACAGTTAGATAGCTGTAGTTATGACTAGATGTGACAGTGGATGAGGGCATCTTCATGTCTGAGATTAGGGCCTCTTTAGGCCTCCTTACTGTGGCTGAGGGAACTCTTCACCATGTCATTCATTGTTACTTCCAGACCTTCCTTTGACGCTGTCCCTGTGCATCATATAACTGTGGTATGACTGCGGCTAGGGCACTCTTGAATACACTTCCTTTTGACTACGTCTAGAGCTATTTAAGACCTCCTCTTTCCAGCGTATATGAATCCTTCTCTTGCTGCATAGAACCCTTAATGATGGCGGATTATATCTCCTAAGAGGACTGTGGTTAGGACAACATAGAGCCCTTCTTTTGCTGCGGAATAAGGCCAACATTTAGAGTGCATCCGGACTATGACTAGGGCATATACTGAACTGCAGCTAGGTCTCTTTTGGACCAACGTGTAGACCTCTCTTCAGGACAACGGTTAGGGGATTGCTTCTAGGGCCAGGACAACGGCTAGATTGTGGCTAAGACACTTCCTTAAGTGCTGCGGCTCGGAGACCGTGTTAAGGTCATCTCCATAGGGTCATCCATGACAACGTTAGGCTACAACCATGATTTCTCTGGGACAGAGCTTAGGTCTCTTTGCGTTTAGGGCATGACAGCATTAGAACCCTTGTTCCATCACTGTGATAGGAGGCTTCTTCATTAAGCAACGTTAGGGCTTTATTTCCATGCCAGTGTAGGTGTTTCTCCATGATAACAATAAGGCTTCTTCCATGGCTGCATTAGGCTTCTCCATTAGGGCAGCGTAGAGCCTATTCTCCCATGACTGCATTTAGATCTAGGGCATGTCTTCTTAGTGCAGCGTATATCCTAGGGCACTCCCTTTAGATCTCATCTTCATCAAACCCAAAACAGAATGAAGAGAAATCACAAGAGTGAGCGTGTCAAATGACTTAAAGTCCTCTTCTATTTATACTAAAACGTGGAGGATAAGTGGGGGCAATTTGGTTGCTGGCCGACCTTGACAAATTGTCCCATAACACAAATAAATTCATATCTCCATGAATACATGTCGGAATCGGATGATCTTTAGATCAATCCTACACCTCTTGATGAGAGGAATCCAAGAAAAATATCAGCTGCCATAAATAAGAAGACCCACATGGAGTTTGGCCCTAGTTGCCAATTTTAACACTCCCTCTCAACTAGGGAGAACTCCATCTGCTAATCCATCTGCCAGACTGTACTATCTCTGCCATCAGTGCCCTGCACTGCTCTGCTTTGCTGAACTATGAAGAAGAAGAAGTGATCGAGAATGTATCATACCATCCTCTACTGACCCAAAGTCAGTTCCATATAAAAGAGAGTGTCTCATACCACTCTTACTGATTCAAAATCAGTTCCAAATAAAGAGAGTGTATCATACCACTCTTACTGATCCGAAATCAGTTCCAAATGGAGAGTGAGTTATATCACTCTTACTAACCCGAAGTCAAATCCAAAAGAGAGTTAGTTATATCACTCTTATTGACTCGAGGTCAGTTTCAATTGATCCCAGATCAATATCATCCTAGCATAGGGAATACAGTAGTAACACGATGTGTCCATCGGTACTACTATGGTCCCTGTCCTCATTTCTCTACTCATTGGCTAGATGAGAGGTACTTCCCATGAGTCCCAGACTACTTGGTTAGGATGTCTCAGTAGGAGAAGGATGAACCACTCATCCTGCCTACATGTCGCCATGGGGTATCCCAGGGGAAGGTTGAACCACTCACTCTATATACAACAAATCACTAGTGGAAGGCTGAACCACTCACCCCATACATGACAAATCACTAGGGGAAGGCTGAACCACTCACCCTATGGTTGCTCATTGCTCCAAGATGTACCCCCAAGCCCCCCGGAGCTCCTAGATCTCAATGTCCATATCATACGGGACCCTTAGGAGAGAGTTTCTCCACAACTCCTAGTCGTTCTCGGAAAGTCAAGAATTTGACCTTTCCCAGGGGCTTCGATAGAATATCGGCGACCTGCACATCAGTCCCAATGCGATGGAGCCTTCTCGCTGCTCGATGTACCATATCCTAGATAAAGTGGTTCCTGATGTCTATATGATTGGAGCGATCATAAAACACGAGATTCCTCAACAATTGAATCCCCTTCTGGTTGTCACAGAATATCACGATGGTATCCAACACGTGTCCAAACAACTCACTGAAGAGCTTCCTCAACCAGGCAGCTTCACACAAGGTCATACTTGTAACTATGTATTCGGCCTTAGCGGTGCTCAAAGCAACCGATTTCTGATTCCTGCTCATCCAAGATATTAAAGCAGAACCCAAAGAGAACCAACACCCAAAAGTGCTCTTATGATCCTCCACACTGCCTGCCCGGTCAGCATCAGAATAATCATCCAGCTTCACATTTCCGGCAGTGTATCTCAATCTATGAGAGATTGTGTCTCGAAGATATATCAAAAGATTCTTGGCACCAATCCAGTGAGGCTCAACTATATATGAGCTCAACATGCTAACTGTAACATATATCCGGACGAGAGTTCACCAAGAACATCAATGCTATTATGAGTTGATGAAACTCAAAGGCATTTCCAAAATTAGGTCCGCTATCACTACCACATAACTTCTTAAAGTTAAGCTCCATCGAGGCAGTCACAGGCTTGCAGTGCACCATTCCAAATCCGGAATCCAACTCCCACTTACTTTTGCAAATGAGATGGTCTGCACCTATCAGAAAGAGGTCGTCTTCATAAGGTACCAGTATGAGAGGTCTATCATCCACAACCTTTAAGCAATGGTTTGGATTGGCTTCACTCCTAGTGAATCTCGACTTCATCAGATAGCTGTTTATCCTTTCATACCAAGTCCGGGGTGCTTGCTTCAAGCCATAGAGGGCTTTCTTCCACCTGCATACATGAGATTCCCGATCATGAATCTCAAACTCCTCTGGTTGTTCCAAATTTGTGGACTTGCTATATGAGGGGAATGGTCCCCTTGTAAGTTTTCCTTCGGTACATCTCGGACATGTACCTCCATGTTCTTCTTGAATTCAGGTATCCCTGTCACCATCTGACTCACATTGGGTAGGGCCCCACAATGAAGATGAGTAGACCTCTGGTGCCATAAAAGAGATGAGTCACACGACAGGGTCCCTAATGGACTTCTTGCAACTTGATACAAATTGCCAACCCTGGACCCATGAGTAAAAGCATCTCGAAAATTCCATTTTCAAACTCGTGCCTTTCCATCGATGATTGCCACCTTTGTCTTCCATTGCCGAAATGGACACCAGGTTCCTTTTGAGATCAGGCACATAAAGAACTTCTTGTAAATGAATCGTGTTACCCTCATTCAATTGAGGGTTAACATTCCATACACCCTTTCCGGGATAGGTGGCATTGACTCCAAGTATAATCTCCACGATTGTTTCCTTCTCTATCAAATTAGAGAGAGCTTCCTTCTATCCGATGAAGTGCCTTGAAGCACTACTATCAATAAGCTAGATTCCCAAAGAGTCTGGAGGAGAAGTAGTGGAGAGGGCCAATATAAGATAATACTCCTTTAGCTTATCTGAAACAACATTTGATTCTTCATGCCTGGAGTTCGTGAGTTCTTTGAAGAGTCGGCTATTTCCTTGATGACCTGCAGTCCTTTTTGCCATTGTACCTATCATTCCTTTGATCATTGAAGATGCCCCTGTAATGATTGATATCGTCATCAAGTGATGTGTCCCTTCTATTCAGACACTCCTTCGCATAATGGCCAAACTCATTGCAAGCAAGGCATCTGCCTTTCCTTCCATTCTTAGATCCGGACTTCCCATTGAAGTGACCCATAGGTAGGCCACCAGATGCTTCCGCTGCGCCACTTTGATAATCTTCTTTGATTCGGCTTCACCCTCGGTGAATTTGAAGAGGCATGAGGAACCCATTGAGTCTTTTGACCTTGTCCAATTGTCTTCGGTGATTGCTCTTTCACTCTTGCTTGGGCTTTGTCTTCACCTCACCTTTGATACCATGTTAATTTTAGGTATGTTCTATGCTTAGCGCAATTTA
The DNA here is from genome assembly GCA_031772625.1 of Pinus tabuliformis. NCBI lineage: Eukaryota > Viridiplantae > Streptophyta > Pinopsida > Pinales > Pinaceae > Pinus > Pinus tabuliformis. The sequence continues at coordinate 307,851,351 of CM062807.1, forward strand.
CTTCAATTTTTCCATATTAGCTCAATATCAATCCCAGATCACAATCACATTTAGCATGATAGTAAAATGCAGATAGAACATAAACATAAATCACAGAAGACAAGCCAACACAAGAGGACACAAGATGTGGCGCCAGCCAGGGACAAACCCTAATGTGGGGAAACCCTTGATCAATTCTTCTTATATTCTTCAATAGTTCAGCAGAGAGAGAGATAGTACATATACATTAGAAGTCAATACTTTGACTTGATAAGATAAGAGCAGAGATATTCACCATGAAGATAACATAATGAGGTAACTGATCTGAACTCAGGTGAAGGTAAATTGCTTCAACTGATCCTCCAAGGTGACTCCATCACCATGCTGCACCTCATCATCACGCTACACCCAATCACTGAGCTGCTCTCATCACTATGTTGCTCCCATCACTGAGCAATACCTCATCATCATGCTGTACCCATCAAGCTGCTCTTCATCATCATGTTGCTGCAATACATTCTTGTTGCTACTATACATCCATGCCCATCAACACTGTGCTGCACCATGCAACACCCATCCTCACTGTCATCTATATGCTGCATACTGCGATACCAGCCTTAGCTGCTTGCTGTGGCTTGCAGCCTAGCATAACAACTAGGCTATAGTTACAAATTCCTTCAACAGATCCAAACAAATAACTTTTCTCTTAGTCATAGAGACAACTACTTCCAAACATACCTCATCCATGCTTTTGATTAGCAGTTAGATAGGTAGTTATGACTAGATGTGACAGTGGATGAGGGCATCTTCACGTCTGAGATTAGGGCCTCTTTAGGCCTCCTTACTGCGGCTGAGGTAACTCTTCACCATGTCATTTATTGTTACTTCCAGACCTTCCTTTGATGATGTCCCTGTGCATCATATAGCTGTGGTATGACTGCAGCTAGGGCACTCTTGAATACACTTCCTTTTGACTGCGTCTAGAGCTATTTAAGACCTCCTCTTTCCAGCGTTATATGAATCCTTCTCTTGCTGCATAGGATCCTTAATGATGGTGGATTATATCTCCTAGGAGGACTGCAGTTAGGACAACATAGAGCCCTTCTTTTGCTGCAGAATAAGGCCAACATTTAGAGTGCATCCGGACTGTGACTAGAGCATATACTGAACTGCAGCTAGGTCTCTTTTAGACCAACGTGTAGACCTCTCTTCAGGACAATGGATAGGGGACTGCTTCTAGGGCCAGGACAACGACCAAATTGTGGCTAAGACACTTCCTTAAGTGCTGCGGCTAGGAGACTGTGTTAAGGTCATCTCCATAGGGTCATCCATGACAACGTTAGGCTACAACCATGATTCCTCTAGGACAGAGTTTATGTCTTTCTGCGTTTAGGGCATGCCAGCATTAGAACCCTTGTCCCATGATTGTGATAGGAGGCTTCTTCATTAAGCAGTGTGAGGGCTTTATTTCCATGCTAGCCTAGGTGTTTCTCCATGATAACAATAAGGCTTCTTCCATGGCTGCATTAGGCTTCTCCATTAGGGTAGCGTAGAGCCTATTCAACCATGACTGCATTTAGATCTAGGGCATGTCTTCTTAGTGCATCATATATCCTAGGGCACTCCCTCTAGATCTCATCTTCATCAAACCCAAAATAGAATGAAGAGAGATCACAAGAGTGAGTGTGTCAAATGACTTAAAGTCCTTTTCTATTTATACTAAAACGTGGAGGATAAGTGGGGGCAATTTGGTTGCTGGCCGACCTTGATGAATTGTCCCATAACACAAATAAATTCATATCTCCATGAATACATGTCGGAATCGGATGATCTTTAGAACAATCCTACACCTCTCGATGAGAGGAATCCAAGAAAAATATCAGCTGCCATAAATAAGAAGACCCACATGGAGTTTGGCCATAGTTGCCAATTTTAACACAGGTATTAAAGGACAGGGCTCCAACCGCAGTTGACAGGCAAGGTTTTAAACAGGTGGAGGAGACCACTCTTGATGGTCTGTTTTGGGCACGTGTGAGGGAAGTTTTGCAATTCACCAAGCCCATTTATAGCATGATTCGTTTTGTAGATACAGATAAACCAGTGATTGGGGAGGTGTATGAGTAGATGGATAACATGTTGGGGCAAATAAAAGATATTGTTCAGGAAAATGGTCCCAACTTGTATACAATGATTCATAATTGTGTATGTGCACGGTAAAATAAACTTAATGTTCCACTACATGCCTTGGCGTATATCCTTATGCCAAAATACTACTCTCCATCTTGGTTGGGCCAACCTGCACTTGGGGGTGGGGTTAGGATCAAATCCCATACAAATCCAGAGGTATCTAAAGGATATATGGAAGCATTAGACAAGTTGGTCCCTGACAAGGAGGAGTGTGCTTATTTGTGTCTTGAATTAGGCAGATACTTCAGTTGCACTGTTTTGTTTGGTTCTTTGCATGTAATGGAAGATAGAGATAGATTTGATGCTCTCACGTGGTGGGAAGCCTATGGCGGTCGGGGACTTTTGCCAAAATTGGCAAAAAAAGTGCTCTCACAGGTTGTAAATACTTCTTCTGCAGAGAGGTGTTGGAGCACCTACAACTTCATTTATAATGTGAGAAGAAACAGATTGAATGAAAACCAGGCAGAAATCTTGGTTTATGTGCACTACAACTTGAGGTTGTTGAGTCATTATTGTGATCGGGCTTATGAGGATACATCATATAAAACTTGGGACAGCAACGCAGAGGACGATAATTTGGAGGATGGAACTATACATTTAGAAGAATTGGAAGCAAAACTTTTGAAAGCTGATGATGAAGCAACAACAACCATGCCACCACCACCATCCAGTAGTAGTGCTCGAGTTCCAACAACTCTTCCTTTCTTGCCGCCGCCTCCATCTACATCCTCACGTGGAGGGCATGTGCCTTTTGGTTTTGGTCGTGCGATGCGAGAGGAGACTCCTAGAAGACCACCACGACCTGCTCAGAAATTAGACATTTCTTGTTGCAAGAGGCCCAATCATTAGCAATAGATAATAGATTTATTCGTCTTTTTCGGTTTCTAGTAGTTTTTATAACTACTGACTCTTTCATATTTATTATGATATTTTTTGTAAACAATATATGACAATTTAAGTTTGAAGTTTGAAGTTGGAAATTATAACTCATTGGTAATGAATTATGAATATGATGCTTCGTGAAAGTTGAAAGTTGTTTCATTATATTTCATTTTATAACCTTTCATTTCATGTTAGAATTTTTATATAATTTTGGTGATTAATGATGATAAATGTCATGTATTGAATTTTGAAGGCTTGAAACTTTAAGATTGATCAATCATGAGGCTCGATATGTTGTATGTTACTAACTTATGGACGCGGTTGATGAAGATTATAACTTCTAGATGTTTGACGTTATATGGTTCAATCAATGTTTTTTTTTGTTTTTGCTTTGTTTTGTTTTGTATCTAATTCATCATTCTACATGCTTTTGTTGACATATATGCATCGAAATATATATTATATAAAAATTAGCTCCCGAACTGAGAGCTTTTGAAAATGTCGCTCCCCGCTCCCGCTGCTTGCTCATGCTCCCGCTCCCCGCTCCCCGCTTTCGCTCTTGCTCCCAAGTAACCCTGGTACAAAAGGTCTCTGACATCAGTCTAAGACTTAGCTTTAGTATGAAAAAACGTTGCCATATGACTACAACAATACTAGAGAGCAAAGGAAATACTTGCTGTTACCACTCATATTGCATGAAAGGTAAAAGTGCGACTTTCATGACATGGTCAGATTTTCAGGGGTGATATATTGAATTGATGATACACACCTTCTATTTTTTGCTTCACCATGATATTGGTTGGGCATGTGGATGATTATGGTTCTTTTTACTTCACCATGATATTGATGCACACATCGATTCAATGGGTTTATATGTCACGTTTCTTGTTTGCTTGACATGGTTACACTTGATATCATATGGATGTGATGATCTACTCGGTGCTATATCTTGCCTTATCTAGATGCATCAACCCACTTGATGATGGTGCTAGCTTCTTACATCACTTCATGGTATCATTCCTTGCACACTTGTATGGAGTTGTAGTCATGGCGCTGATATGAGGAAATACGGTCTTGCAGAGGGTGCTCTAATACCTGAGAATCGAGATGTCTATCATGCTTTGATTATGATGTTTGATGAGATTGATGTTCCCTTTTATGGAGCACCCACCTTCTTGCTATGTAGATTGCATACTACTTGATGTCTTGATGGAGTGACCTAGGATTTTTAGGTCAAATTGACAAGGTTTTGGCATTCGAGAATGATCCTTAAGGAGTGCTCCACTTCTCTTGTTGATGGCCTTATTTTGAGATTTTGAGAAAGTTGTTTGCCTTGAAAATAATGACTTTGCCTTGCAAATTTTGACAGGTGCCTTGAGAGTTGTGATAGTGATTTCCTAGGGTCTTGTGTACCATGCATTGAGATTTATGACATTTCTTAGGACATTGTGACATGCATTAAGAACCATGTCTTTGCCTAGAGCATTGGGGGAGCTTTGTCATGGGTTTATTGCGTGGCGATCTCTCTATATTTGGTGGTTAGCAACATGTTAGCATAGGATACATGTGATTTTCAGCATATGGATGAGGATTGGTGACATTGTGCTTCTGGGTGAGGGCGCCCTAGGGTTTGATGTGTCGATCATGACCTTATTGTGATATTTGATGAGATAGACACTCAAACTTGGGGAGCGCTGTATGGTTGGAGTGGCTAACTCACTCCTTCCATAGATCAACTTCATTGTTAGAGCGCTTGGTTTAATTGTTATATTTTGATGATGAGTTTGCACTTTATGATGGATATACACTTCATTCTCATTGAGCACTCCCTTATTTGCACATATGTGGAGGCATTTCACATGATTTGCTGTTATTTGCTCATTGGAGAGAGGCCATCCCATGTATTTGGAGGTTATTATTGACTTGAACTTTAATCTATGGTGTCTATTCTATGTTGGGCAACCTACTTCTATGAGACCCACTATGTTTGCGTTGATTTGTGGATGGTTGTTACCCTTTGGACCCATGCCATCCCATGTATTTGGAAGTTATTATTGACTTGAACTTTAATCTATGGTGCCTATTCTATGTTGGGCAACCTACTTCTATGAGACCCACTACATTTGCGTTGATTTGTGGATGGTTGTTACACTTTGGAGCCATACATGCCACTTGGAGTGTTTTATTTCATATCTTTCAAGGTTGGTTACGTCTTGGAGCTTGAGCTTGGATGACTTGGGGCACACTTCTCTTGAGTGCTCCATCTTTTGAGGCATCAACTACAATTCTTACATGATGATGAGGAGGATGTCCACTTGGGGGAGGTCATTTTGTACATATTCTTATGCTATCTATTGAGGGCGCACACATATGGAGCATCTACTCAGTGTTCTACCTCATATCATGAACATGTGTCACATGGAGCTTCTATTCATACATTCTTCATTGCATTTCATGGGATGACCTTGTCATGGAGGCCACATGTGTGGCTATGATTGGTTATTTGGTATACATCATGAGGACTTAGTCATGGATAGATTTGATGAAGTTGTTTGGGCTACTTTATTGAGGATGTCCTACTCTCTTGGTCCTTGTTTCACATGTGGATAAATCTTGGAGGGTAGACATGTGGATAGGTATTCATATACAATTTTTGGAGGTTGTAACATAGTTGATCCCTCAACCAAAAGAGGCACCCCATTATTTAGCTCTATTTTTGGACATGGTTTTAATTAACTCCACTATTTTGCTATTGTTTGACTTGTCTATTGGAGTTAGTTACTTGAGGATATTATTGTATTGTTTTCCTTGGGTATTTATTATAACCTCTTGGAGGAAATCGTAGATCTCAACAAATTCATTTGCTTTTTTTAGTATGCAAGTTGTTGAGAGGATTATTTTATTGTTATTCCTTGGAGGACTAGTGGATCTAGGAAACAATTCATTATTTATTGTAAGAGGAGATAGAGTTGAAACCTATATTAAGGGTTTACTCTCTCCATTTGTATGGTGTGTGCGAAAAAGCCTCCAAGCTTTGGAATAAAATTGTCCTATCTTTGTCTAAGCTTTGTGGTATCGTGATCAACCTTGATGAAATGTGTCGTATTTTTTGTGCATATCAGTAGGATTATTGTTGCAGGCTTGGATTATCAAAGTTAATTTGGGTGCCATAAAGAAGTGGTATCTCTACATTGGAGAGGTAAACTCTCTTTGTTATATTGTTTTAAGTTTTAACAAAGTTAATTTGGGTGCCATAGAGGAGTGATATCGCTACATTGGAGGAGCTAAACTGTCTTTGTTACATTGTTTTAAAATAAGGCACTGATCTTCCATTTCATCCACAACCCAAAAAACACAAACTCTCCAAAAACTATATCTGTTTTCTAAGCTCTCTCTTGCTCCCATTCCCACACACATTGAGCTCAATTAACCATAGGGAAGGCCCTCTGGACTAGATCCATCCTTGATCTCACGGGAGAAAGGCAAAGGCATTAAGGTGACAATGGTGGCTTGTCTTGGGGTCTCATCCATGTGTTTATGGGACTTTGCTACTAGTGAGAACTTGGCAGGTAACATTTTATGATTATAGTGCCATTTCTAGGTACAATGTCCATTTCCCAGATATTTGTAGATTGACTGCCTTCTTTGATGAGGGTTTTATTTTGAATATCTTCTCCTCAATTGGTGACTCCGTGAAAGGAAGAGTCCCTTTTTCTTGGAGAGTTTGAAGATTTATTGCTTGTAGGGTGAAGCAAGCAATATTGTGAAGGCATTGAAGGTTCACCTTGGCAACTCCACTTCAATTTGGCATGAGGTATGATTGTATTTTGCAGATTTTATGTTCATATTTCAAGATTTAAAGTTTGAGAAGCATGGAAGAATTAGAGCATTGGAATATTATTTATTTTCCACTTGATTTCTTGAGCATTTCGGGGGCTATAAATGAAGGTTATGATTAAGATTTGCTTGATTCCATTGGATTATATTATGGATATCATAATCCAACTTTATCACATGTTACATCTTCCAATAAGGTCATGATAAAATCTCATATTGTTCAGGAAGATGTTTGGATGAGAGCTTTCTTTTGCATCTTTGAGGACAAGGCAAGTGATTGGTTTTATGATCTTGGTAAGGAACCTATTTTTACATTTGCAGAGTTATTGTGAATATTCCTCAGATGTTGGGATCCTCATTATGAGGAGGAAGAATGTGAAAAAATTATTGAAGATCTCATAGCAGCCTTACCCAAGGAAGAAGAAGCACCTCATGGTTTCATTGAAGATTAAAAGCATGAGGAGGATTTCTGTGAAGTCATCGATGATGAAGCATCCATATAGGATCAAGTCAATGAAGAAGACCTTATTGGTGAAAGCATTCAAGCCTCCATGCCCTCAATTCATGAAGACAAAGGTTTGGCAAGCCCTGGTCTTCCTCAAATTTCTGAATAAGGAGTGTTTGAAGATGGACCTTCTAAGGATGGTGCATGTTCAGATTTATTTGCTTCTCCTTTTGATGAAGATAGGGCAGCCAAGGATATGTTTGTTATACGGATTATTAAAGATATTGAAGGATATGTTTAAAATTTTGGTCATAGTTTGGAATCTGGATACAGATTATTGAAGAGTTTTAGGGGATGCTATTTATGACACATCTAGTGAAGAAAATGTAGATTTTGAAGCTTTTGGACAATTTAATATGGTAGAAGCAGATTCAGAAAATTTTCATGATCTTTTCCAGATGTACGCTAATGATACAAATTTTGAATATAATGAGGATATTTGTTTCAGATTTGTTTCAACCATTTAGGGTCGATTTATTATAGCTCTCCGATAGCAATTTCCAGATATGTTTTATGGGTAATAATGCATGTTCTCTTCGGCATGTGGAACTTGGGTCATAAATATACAGACTTCTTGCAGCCTTCTTGTTATTGAACATGATTCAAGTTTAGCAAATTTCAGTCTTGTTTCCTTTCTTGCACTCTAGATTTATTTCAACACTTTAGGCATATGTGACAACCAAAATCCAGGGTATTATTAGTCTTTTTTCTGCCATAAATAATTCATAAATTTTTCATATTTGAAGTGTAAAAAATGCAGAACTTTCCAGCCCTTGTTATTTTTATAATTTTGTATATTTTTATATAAAAACGTGGCTAGAAAATGGATGTTAGTGCCGGAAATTACATATGACAACATATTTTTCAATTTCGAATTTGTAGTAGTAATTTCCAGCCATCAAGAGTGAGCAACAAGTCATGAAATGTGGACAGAAATTTCTTCTTAGACCTGAAATTTTCATTCATACTTAAGATCCATATTTGTTGGAGCTGTCCACACCTTGCTTTCTCGAAGGTGTGAATCATGTATTGCATGCAGATTTTCCTTTGAAGAGGCACATAGATGATGCTTTTGAGGTTGATGAGGGACTGCCATATGTACTTTCCAGTCCTTATATTAGCCCTCTTCAACAAGAGATTGACTTGGCATGTGCTGCATCACGCCACTCTTTTGCAGATTTCTGTATTGAATATCCTACATATGATGTAATTCCAAATTGTAGCCACCTTATTATGTCTTTTCTAGTACATGTATACTTTGTTATGAGCATCTCCTTGTTTTGGTTAATGACCAAACAGAATGGGAGAAGTGGTGGCATCGATGAGACAAACACATGGCTCCATTGGTTGTGTGATTCTGCTTAGCACTTTCATTTACATATGCTAAGTAGGGTAGGCTAGGAAGGATAAGCTCTCTAGCATAACCATTATATTTCATTTCATGTTGTTTTCAACCTTGTTGGCTTATGCCTTTTTCGTGTAGAGCCAATTTTGACGTAATAAATTGCATGGACATTTGTATGTAATGTTTAGGGATGTGATGTGGCTCCATTTTGCCACATTATTGTATTTCATTTGCTTGGAGAGTCTTCTAAACAGGTACATTGGAGATTTTGGGGCTTTCATGCACTCTTTCTTAAAGAGTACATGTCCCCAAGTTGGAGCTAGCTATTATTCCACATATTACATGAGAGGTAAATGTGTGATTTTCATCGCATGACAGCATTTTAGGGGTGACACATTGAAGTGATGGTACACAATGTCTACTTTTTGCTTGGAGATAGGATATCGTGGTTGGGCATCTTGATGAATATGGATCCTCTTAATTTACTATGATGTTGATGCACATTGATTCCATGGATTATATGTCTTGGTTCCTATTTGCTTTACATGGTTACACTTGATATTCATATGGATGTGATGTTATATTCCTTAAGGCTATATCTTGTCTTATTTGGATAGATCAACCTACTTGATGATGGTGCTAGCTCCTTACCTCACTTCATGGTTTCAGTCCTTGCACACATGTATGGAGCCCTAGTCATGGTGTTGATATGATGAACTATGGTCTTGTGGAGAGAGGTCGAACACTTGAGATGTCTATCATACGATGATGATGTTTGATGAGATTGACATTCCCATTCATGGAGCATACACCTTCTTGACACATAGATTGCTTCTTGATGGAGTGACCTAGGATTTTGAGGTCAACTTGACATGGTTTTGGCATTTGAGCATGATCCTTGAGTGCTCCAATTCTCTCATTGATGGCTTTATGACACACACACTTTGCAGATTTTGAGCAAGTTGTTTGCCTTGGAAATCATGACTATGCCCTGGAAATTGTGACAGGTGCCTCGATTGTTGTGATAGATATTGCTTAGGGCATTGTGAACCATGCATTGAGAGTTGTGGCATTGCCTAGGGCATTGTGATGTTGCCTAGGGTGTTGTGATATGCATTTGGAATTGCGAATTTGCCCAAAGAATTGGAGGAACTTTGTCATAGGTTTCTTGCATGGTGATCTCCCTTTTTTTAACGGTTATTAGCATCTTGGCACATGTTTTAGGCGATTTTCAGCATATGGATGAGGATTGGTGGCATTGTGCTTCTTGGTGAGGGTGCCCTAGGGTTTGATGTGTTTATCATGACCCTATTGTGATATTTGATGAGATAGACACCAAACTTGGGGGGCACTCCTATTTCATGATTCTTCAGGCTTGCTATGGTTGGAGGGGCCAACCTACTCATGGTTGCACATATTGATTTCTTTGCTAGAGCGCTTGGTTTCCATGCTATATTTTGATGATGAGATTGCACTTTATGATGGAGATACACTTATTCTCATCGAGTGCTCCCTTACATAGATATAGAGGCATTTCATGTGATTTGGTGTTATTTTCTCATTGGAGAGAGGCTGTCCTAATTATTTGGAGGTTATTATTGACTTGACCCTTGTTCCATGGTGTCTATTTTATGTTGGTCAACCTACTTATATTGAATCCACTACACTTGCTTTGATTTGTGGATGGTTGTTACACTTTACAACCATATGTGTCACTTGGAAGCTTTTATTGTGTGTCTTTAAAAGTTGGTCACACCTTGGAGCTTGAGCTTAAATGACTTGGGGTACACTTCTCTTGAGCGCTCCACCTTTTGAGGCATCTATTACACTTCTTTCATGATGATGAGGAGGTCATCCACTTTGGGAGGTCATTTTGCGAATGTTCCCATTCTATTTGTCGAGGGTGTCCACATATGGAGTATCTACTTAGTCCTCTAGCTTGGATGATGGGCATGTGTAACATAGAGCTTCTATTTGTACATTCTTCATTGCATTTGATGGGACGACTTAGTCATGGAGGCCACACATGTGGCTATAATTGGTTATTTGGGACACATCATAAGGACTTAGTTGTGAATTGATTTGTTGACGTTGTTTGTGCTAATTTATTGAGGACATCCTACTCTCTTTGTCCTGGTTTCACACATGGACACATCTTGGAGGGCACACGTGGATAAATTTTCATTTACCATTTTTAGAGGTTGTTACATGGTTGATTCCTCAACCAAAGGAAGCATCCCATTATCTACTTAATAAAGTTGTAACTAACTCCACTATTTTACTATTTTTTGACTTGTATGTTGGGGTTAGTTACTTGAGGGCATTATTGTATTGTTTTCCTTGGGTAGTTCTTGTAACCTCTTGGAGGAAACTGTGGATCTCAACAAATTCATTTGCATACTTTTAGTATGCAAATTGTCAAGAGGATTATTTTATTGTGATTCTGTGGAGGACTAATGGATTTAGGAAAACAATTCATTGTTTATTGCGAGAGGAGATACGGTTGAAACCTATATTAAAGGTTTACTTTCTCCATTTGTAAAGTGTGAGTGAAAGAGCTCCCAAGTTTTGGAATCAAATTGTCTTATCTTTTTCTAAGCTTTGTGGAATGGGTGATCAACCTTGGTGAAATGTGGCATATATTCTTGTTGCTTATTAGTAGTCTTTTGTTGCAGGTTTGGATTGTCAAAGTTTATGTGGGTGCTTGTAATGTCCTCTATGAATTGAGGATGAATGGGACAAAATAACCTATTCATCCTCATAGGCTATAGTCCTCTATAAGGGGAAACACCCCAAAATTCCCACTATTGGGCAAGTTTTGGGGCAGCTGGGCGAAGAAACCCAAAGTTGGGGCTTGGAGTAAAGTTTACTCAAACGTTTTAGAAGAAGAGACCCTTCTAGGAAATCTATAAATATGAAAGCGATGAATTCATTTTGGATCATCAAGTATGGATCATTTCCTTTGTTTCTTGAGGATTAGTTCTGAGGGTTTTAAGGCCCCTTTTCTTCTTGTCAATTTCAGCGATGAAAGATTCCACCCTAGTTGATATCCTTTTCTTCTTTTCTCTGTGTTGGTACAAGTTTCTATCTAGGCAACGAGTTTTGTGGGAATTGGCTTTGTTATGGTACATGAAACATTTGACAGGTAGCGAGGGTTTGGGTTGATTCCACATTTAGTAGTAGCGTTGTCCTGTGTTTGATTGGCATCCTTGTTCTAGAGTTTTTCACAAAGGTAGTGAAGTCTTTGTTTCATCCAAACCGACGTTCGTGCACAACGAAGGCTTTAATTTTTTGAGGGACGATTTTGGAGCATAGACAAGATTGGGCTACATCGCATAGAATTTGAATGCTCTGTGATGAATCTCTGCTACTTATTGATGTATTTGGAGCATAGACAAGAGTGGGCTATGTCGTATTAATTTTGAATGCTCTGTGATCTTAATTTTGCAGTTCAGTGATAAATTCCAATCACTGGACTAGATTCCCCTTTCCGAGAGGACCAAAATTGATCTTTGAAGCACTGGATTCGGATAAGGGAAAGTGTATTTTTGAAGTGAAGCCCACAATGTCACATTTGATCAAGTTGGTCTAGAGGACAAATTGCCCCTCCTCCAACGCCTATAAATACAAGTCAAGGAGCCTCATTTGGACACCATCTTCACACCATCTCATCACCTCTTCTTGGGTTCGATACATCTGAAAATTGCAAGGCTTCTCTCACACGTGCGGAGGAGAAAGAGGATGAAATTACAGGTGGCTGAAATCTGAGTTTTTTGCAACTTTGACTAGTGTTGACCAACGTTGACTTTGACTTTTGGAGCTCATTTTGGGTTCGATCTTTTGGGATTATTTCTGTTTGGGCAGGCCACATCTTTTGGCACAAAAAGCAAGACATTTGAAGGAGTTTGACTTGGGTTGGCCACAGGAAAAATTGCAAACTTGGTCGTAGAATTTTCTCTCCTTTGACTAGATATTTTTGGACTATTTGGGCTCTGGTTGACCAACATTTGAGGCTGCACTCTTTGACCTTTGATTGAGTTTGATTGGAGCACTTCAATCGCAGATTCATGGATTGGTTAGGGCACATTGATTGCTGTTGACCGTTGACCATTGACCAGAATTGCAGAGTATGATAGTTGGGCAAATTTGACTTTTCTTCATTAGCATTTGGATCTTTGATAGTTGATTTGTTGATAACTTATAAGTCAAATTTTGACTTTGACTCTTGGATTTGGGCTCATTGTACTCTCTTGTTGATGTTTTGATTGTCTCCTATTGTCACTGCATTTACTGTTCTATCTTCAGTTACCGAATTGAATTGGAAAATTTATAGTTACTGAATTTGCTTATTGAAGAAGTGATTTGGGCTAAAGTAATTGAAATAACATAAAGCAGTGCAAAATTAACATGTGACGAATTTCCATGACTTCATGACTAAGTCATAGACTTTTGTGGCTAACATCGGACATCAAGAATTTGACCCTGATCTTTCTATCGCTGTTCGTAGAATCCAAGGCTTACTGCGGTCCTGGCGACTTAACACAAAGAAGACTCTTCGAGCTGAAGTTCGTGCCATCCGAGAAGTTGCGAGGACGAATACCAACGTATTAAATCCTTGGTGGAATTTTGTGAAAGCCCTCATGGATTTAGACACCTGTAGTTGACGCGAGGAAGAATAGTGACGAAAAGGAAGGGAATTGGATCTTGAGAAAAGGAGGAGCTAACAGATAGTTCCAGGTCTAAAGTAACTTCTGTAGCGACTTAGGTTACAATTTTTTGGTTAGGGTTTTTTTTGGATCGACCTCCGCTCTGTAGAATTTGGTCTCTGATTAAAGTATGCTCTGAACAAGTTTACACTTTTGAATTGTGGCTAATCTATACATACATTGTTTTGTTCTAAAGGTTGCATTGTATGAATTACTATGTATTGAATTGGGTTATACGTTCTGTTCAAAACCGTGTTACAATTATTTGACACTATGTACCAAAAAAATACATTGTTTGCATTAGATATGATTGTCAACTGTTAAGAAACCCCTGGCTTAAACCCTAATCATTATGAAACTCTAATGCAAAAATTAACCTAGTCCATTACAGTGGTATCAGAGCACTAGAATCTTGCCATCCTGTGAGTTTTGTGTATGTTTCTGGGAGATACGAGTAATGTTACAATCAGGAAGAATAAGGTTAATCACAGGGCAACCATGGAGGGTAAGGAGGAATGAGGAGATCCATACACCAAGGATCTCTTACATGCACTGATACATGGAAAAACGAAAATATCAAATTTTATATTACAAGGGCAGCAACAAGGACAACAATTAATGCAAACATTGGCCCAGGGTCAACAACAACTTGCTCAGCTGGTGACTCATCTCATAGGAAATGAAAATGTTGCTTGCAACAACAGAGCTAACATGGAAGGGGTGGGAATCATAACCCTGGTCCTCCTAACACCAGGGAAACCAACAAGAGGAGTCATCAACCATTGCTTCCTCAATTCACGAATAATTGAGCCCTGACAAACCAAGAAGCTATTGAACCAAACATGATGTTGGATAGTTACTTTTGGGAATATGCAAAAAACACACTAGCAACCATGACCTTCAATGAATACAACAATTTCATATTAAAAAACAAACCCAGGGGACAACCTAATTTTGATCTAATACGCAAGGTGAGTAAACTTTCCCTTCACTCATTCGATGGGTCATCTAAATGTACAACAATAGCTTAGGTGCAAAAAATTGGACACCTACTTTAGGCTCAACCATATAGCAAAAGCATATGTGATCCAATTTGCCACATTACATCTATAAGGGGAAGCACATGAATTGTGGTATCATGGTCTAGTAACATTGGGGCATCCCAACATTATTTCTTATGAAGATTTTATGCAAACGCTGATAGAAAGATTTGACTGGAAGAACCTAGACATCCACTTTAGAGAATTGGCACTTCACAAGCAGACGAGATCGCATGAAGAGTTCATTGCAAAATTTGAACGTATCCCTGTCATGGTAATAGATATATTCGAAGAATGATTAGTCATGCTTTTTAAGGAGGTTTTATCTGAACCACTACAGGGCTGGGTAAAAACATTCAATCCCACAACCCTTCAAGAGGCTATCAGAAGACTCATTATATGGGAAATGCAACAATCAAATCTAAAGCCCGTCCTAAGCCTTTCATTCCCTCGAAAGATAAGGAGAAGGCCCCTCAATGTGATTGGCCCAAAAGGGATAGGTTATATGAAGAAACTCAAAGCGAACTAAGGAGGAAAAAATTATGTTTTACTTGCAGGGAACCATGGGAACCTAGACATCGTTGTTTAGGAAAGGGGAAGATTCACTACATCGAAGTGCTCTTTGACGACGAAGAAGAAGGAGAAGAACCCACACCTAGCAATGATGAACCCATTGAGCCTAGCAGTCCCAAGGAAGAACACCCACAGGAAGAAGCTAAAGAGGAGGAAAAACCCCGCAAGAAAAGAAATCCCAACCACAAGTTAAGATTGCGACTCTTTCAAGAACACCCAGATATTACACCTTCAGGGTTAGGGGAGTTGTCAAGGGACAACATATCACAACCTTGATTGATGGGGGAGCTACACATAATTTCATTGATGCAACATTAGTAGTAAAGAGAGGGCTTCCCACAGAAGAATTCAAAGGCCTTGATGTAATAGTAGTAGATGGGTACAACTTGGATTGCACACAGATGATCCCAGGTTTGAGTGTAACACTTGGTGATTATACTTTCACTAGTGACTTTTACGTAATTGATTTGGCAAATATTAATATGGTATTTTGGGGGTTCAATGGTTGTATTCATTGGAAAAGCACACTATGGACTATCAAGCATTGGAAATGGAATTTAAAGCCCTGAATGGCAGTAAAGTGGTTTTGAGGGGCATGGAAAAATGTTGGACCATAGGTCGTTTTTGCTAGGATGGATGCCATTTTTAGGCATTAGCATATGCAACATAATGCAGGATTACGAGTCAAAAGACTCCTAGTAGTGATAAACCACAGTGCAAAGCAGACATTCAACCAGTGCTAGACAAGCATGGTTAGGTATTTGGTGATATTATCCAAGGATTACCGCCAAAAAGAGGATTTGAACATACTATAGAACTGGAAGAAGGGGCCAAGCCCGTAATCACCACACCATATTGACATCCAAAGAAATTCAAGGACGAGATAGAGAAGACCATCTAGGAATTATTAGCAATGGGCCATATCAGACTGAGCTCAAGTTTGTTTGCCTCATCTGTGGTTTTGGTGAAGAAGGATGTCACGTGGAGGATGTGTATTGATTACCAAGCTCTCAACAAGAAAACCATCAAAAAACAGGTATCTTATTCCCAGGATCGATGAATTACTGGATGAGCTTCATGAGCAGTATATTTTTCAAAGATTGACTTATGATCGGGGTATCACCAAATCCAAGTTCGAGAGCAGGACATGCCAAAAACAACATTCTGTTGCCACTATAGACACTTTGAGTTTTTGGTCATGCCCTTTGGGCTAACCAACGCTCCCGCCACCTTCCAATCTTGCATGAACAACATCTTCAACAAGTAGCTAAGGAAGTTCTTATTAGTATTTTTTGATGACCTTCTCATTTACAACAAGACATGGGATGATCACTTGGAACATTTGGATAAAATCTTGAGCATCATGCAGGAACAGTCACTTTATGCCAAGGCATCAAAGTGTGAGTTTGGATTGACAAAGATTCTTTACTTGGGACACATAATCAGTGCAAAGGGAGTACATGTTCATCAAGAGAAGATCCAGGCAATATTGGACTGGCCTACACCCAAGAGCCTAACCGAGTTATGAGGATTCTTTGGGATTTGCAGCGATTATTGATGGTTTGTCTTCTCTCAGTTCAGTGCACCCTTCACAGATTTAACCAAGAAGGGAGCATTCAGGTGGACAGATGAATTCGACAAGATGTTTAACAAGCTCAAGGAAGTAATGAGCTCATGTCCAGTTTTGGCCCTCCCCAACTTTAGTCAGCCCTTTGTATTAGAATGTGATGCATCAGGGGAAGGGATCGGGGTTGTCTTAATGCGAAAGGGCCACCCCATTGCATTCGAAAGTCAGAAGCTCCAGGATACCAAGAAACTTTAGTCCAGATATGATAAGGAGATGCTCTCTATCATGCACACTTTGGCTAAGTTCAGACAATATTTGGTGGGAAACAGGTTTGTAGTCAGGATAGACCACAACGATTTACATCATTTTTTGGAGAGAAAAGCCCTGAATGAACAGCAACAGAAATGGGTAAGTAAAGTTCAAGCTTCTAATTTTGATATTGAGTATGTAAAGGGGAAAAGGAATGTCGTGGCCGATGCACTTTCTAGGAAACCGACAATATGTTCCTTTATAGAACAACAATGGGAGAGCATCTCAATGGACTTCATCACTGGGCTACCCAAAGCAAAGGGCAAAGATTGTTTCTATACCGTGGTGGACAGATTGACGAAATTCACACACTTCTTTGCAATATCAGCTGACTATTCTGCCAAACAAGTAGCAAAATTCTTTTTCAAAGAAGTCTTCAGATTCCACAGACTACCTAAAAATATAGTCAGTGATCGGGAAAACATGTTTATGGGTGCATTATGGCAAGAGCTGTTCAGGCTAGTGGCAACAAAATTATCCCCTAACACTTGTTATCACCCACAAACAGATGGGCAGACAAAGATTGTGTATAAGTGGATTGAAGGGTATTTGCGTAACTATGTAATGGGTCAACAAAAAGCATGGGTCAAATGGTTGTACCTTGGGGAGCATTGTTACAATACCACCTACCATTTATCCATCGGGATGATGCCTTTCAGAGCGCTATATGGATATGATGCACCCTCCTTTATTGACAGGGTTTGGAGACAACAAAGTACCCATTGCTAAAGATTGGATACAAAAGAATCAGGATATTCTCAAGATACTCAAGGAAAACATGCAGGATTCTCAAAATCGACAAAAGATGTATGCAAACCAACATTGAACAAAACACAACTTTGAGATAGGAGACCTCGTTTTCTTGAGATTCCGGCACTATAGACACACCGCGCTAAAGAAAAACGGTGCAAAAAAGTTGAAGCATAGGTTTTATGGGCCTTATAAAGTTCTATGGAAGGTTGGCAAAGTGGCATATGAGCTAAAACTACTAAGCGACAACAGAATCCATAATGTATTGCACGTGTCGTGCCTCAAGAAGGTTGTGGGACAATAGGTCACCACCTCTATCAAGTTGCCACCATTAGACGAAGAAGGGCAACTGGAATTGATTCTAGAGACGATCATGGTCGTGCGGGAAAAGAAGTTAAGAGGGAGAGTAATTCTAGAATACCTTATCAGGTGGAAGAATTTGCCAGAGGAGCACGCGACATGGGAAGGAGAACGTATTCTGCAACACCTGAATTTGCAATTGCTTGAGGGCAAACAATTTCGAGCAAGGAGGATTGTAACAGTGTAATGTCCTCTACGAATTGAGGATGAATGGGACGAAATAACCTATACATCCCCGTAGGCTATAGTCCTCTATAAGGGGAAAAACCCCAAAATTCCCACTGTTGGGCAAGTTTTGGGGCAACTAGGCGAAGAAACCCAAAGTTGGGGCTTGGAGTAAAGTTTACTCAATCATTTTAGAAGAAGAGACACCTCTAGTAAATCTATAAATATGAAAGAGGATGAATTCATTTTGGATCAAGTGTGGATCATTTCCTTTGTTTCTTGAGCTTTAGCTCTGAGGGTTTTAAGACCCCTTTTATTCTTGTCAATTTCGGTGGTGAAAGATTCCACCCTAGTTGACATCCTTTTCTTTTTTGCTTTGTGTTGGCACAAGTTTCTATCTGTGTAGCGAGTTATGTGGGAATTGGCTTTGTTATGGTACAAGAAACATTTGACAGGCAATGAGGGTTTGGGTTGATTTTGCGTTTAGTAGTAGTGCAGTCCCATGTTTGATTGGGATCCTCGTTCTAGGGTTTTCGTCAAAGGTAGCAAAGTCTCTGCTTAATCCAAACTGACGTTCAGGTACAACGAAGGCTTATTTTTTGAGAGAGACGTATTTGGAGCGTAGATAAGAGCATTAAATTTGAATGCTCTGTGATGAATCTCCGTGACTTATTGATGTATCTGGAGCGTAGACAAGACTGGGCTACGTCGTATTAATTTTGAATGCTCTGTGACTAAGTCGCAAACCTCTGTGGCTGACATCAGACATCAAGAATATGAACTTGATCTTTCTGTTATTGTTTGCGAAATCCCAGGCTTATTGTGGTCCTAGTGACTTAACATAGAGAAGACCCTTTGAGTTGAAGTTTGTGCCATCCGAGAAGTTGTGAGGACAAATAATAGTGTATTAACCAATGTTGCGAAAATCGTTATCGGGATTAAATCAGAGAGGGGAAAAAACAAGAAAAAATCGTAAAAATTGGAAAATAATTGGGAAAAAATAGTAAAATACAAAAATATTCATTTTTTTTCAATTTTTTTAATATCTAAAGCATCTACAACATAAAATAAATACATTGACACATAAATGTGATAAAAGAACTAATATATAAGATGTGTAATATCATTTCTAGTGCTACATCACACATAACAGTGAATCCTGTCCTGAATAGTAAGTCCTGACTCCTGAGTTCCAACTCAGCCTCAAAATATCAATAAAAAATATAATGTATCTCATATCACGAGTCATAATGTCATATACAATGAAATGAACCAAATAACTAATACTATTGATTTCCTCTGCCCCTCTTGCGAGCAATGTAATAGCTTTCCCTTTCCCTCTAGATGTAGATCCGGTGGAGTTGGTAGTGGACTCTGCTGTGCTCTAAAAGCTGAAGAAGTAGGAGCTAGAAGAGGTAGACCACGTCCTTTACTGGTGGCAGGGGTAGCCTAGGTAGGTGGTGTCACCTCCTCCTCCTGTTGCTCCTCCTCCTCTTCCTCCTCCTCTACGCCTTCCACTACCTCTTGCTCTAACCAATCATCGGTAGACTCCATGAGAGACCTCTCGGTCTCAACCCTCCATGCAGTAGTGGTGTCAATCCCATCCAATGAGATGACATCCATATCAGGTATCCTCTCAAGTTGCCTCACCCACAATCGAAGATTGTAGTAGACATAGACCATGTCATTAAGTCGCTGGGACTCCAACTTGTACAAAGATCATAAAATAATAATTATAAAAACAATATTATTTAATGAATTCAAAAAATTAATTGGAAATTTGGAATATTTTAAGTTTTAAGTTTAACTTGTTGCACTTCTTGTTGTGTATTTTTTCAAATACACTCTAGTTGCGCTCGCATCCTGGGAAGCTACATGTTTGGCTGAGGATTCAAATGGCAAGCTTTTGCAGATGGGGTACTCTGGCACCATAGCGAGTCCACCATGCATCTACAACAAAATTACAAATAAGATAAACATAAGAAAAAAATGAAATTTGAAAGTTGAAGCAAAGTATGAAGTTATGAACTTGAAGAGACAATGAAATTTGAAACAAACTAAAAAATACCTGGCATTTGAGTCTTCCTATCAACCACGACCATCTCAAAGCCAAATGTGCCACCTGCCATCCTGTATATTTCCATTTCTTTGGAGATTTCTGCACGTTCTGTTGGAGATCGCACCATCCTCTGAACACAGGTTAAGAATCTATCCATGATCTCAGCATCAAATAAGAACCCACATGGGTAAGAATATGCGGGGTTCATGTAGGTCCTTGCAGCATGAATGCGACGATGGAGTGTGTTGTTCCATCGTTCATCAATCACTTCCCATAGGAGGAGTTGTTTATGAAACCCCTCATCTCCCTTATCATCATAGTAGACCCAAATGGATTCTTTGGCCTTGTCCATGGCCTTATACAAATAGCCCATTGCGGGCTTCTCACCATCAACTAATCGAAGAACCTTTACCAGAGGTTCAGTAATAGTGCACACCTCCTGCACTCCCTCCCAGAAGTTTTCCTGGTATGAAACTAATCTCCATATGGCCTCTCTTTCTGGTTTGCGGCTAAATGTTAAAGCACGCCACTCTTTTGAAAGAAACATTCTCTTCACATCCCACATAGAATTCAAGAGGGATTGAAGAGATATGAAACTAGTGGCAAACCGTGTAATGGCAGGGCGCACCAACTCCTTGTTGTTGGTGAATTTTCTCATCAAGCTAAGCACAAATGCATGATTATATATAAATTTTGTAATGCTTTTTGATGAGTCAACAATATCTTTGACAAAGGAAATTTTTCCTATGTCCTCCAACATCAAATCAATACAATGTGCAACACAAGGTGTCCAAAATAAAGTAGGACGCCTCTCCATAAGCATCTTGCCAGCAACAACATAATTTGCAGCATTGTCCGTTATGACTTGGACAACATGTTTTGCATCCACCTCCAAAATAAACACATCCAACAAATCACATAATAATTTTGCATCTTTGATATGTGAAGATGCGTCAACAGATTTCATAAACATTGTCCCCTTGGCACAACTAACTAAGAAGTTTATAAGGGCTCTCCCCTTTTGGTCGGTCCAACCATCTGACATCACAGTGCATCTTGTTCGTGCCCATGATGCCCTAAAATCCTCCAATCGTTTGGTGCAGTCAACCTTTTCATCTTGAAGAACGTGGCCTCTAAAGTCATCATAAGAAGGGATTTTGTACCCTGGGCCAACAACTACAATAGCATCAACAACGGGTTGGAAAAATGGATTATTCCTTGCAACACTGAAAGGAATATCACTCCAAAGGAGAAACTTGCCCAACAACTTGTCAGTTTGTTCTTTCTCATTTTTTTTTAAGCATTGAAGTGATAGATGGTTGTGAACCAGGCGTGGTTCTAGGAACAAAAAACGATGAGGCAGCTACAAGGTTGGTTGTAGACATTGATGCTGAAGTAGAACCAGTGCCACTTCCATATTCACCTCCTAACACTCTCCCTGCTAGTTGCTTCTTCAGATCTGCTTTGGTCACTTTCTCTTGCTCTAATTCTTCCAATGATCTCATGGCTCTTCGGATGATTTCCGCATTTGTATTGGTGCAAGGCCCTACATCATGTCCAGGGATTTGTGCAAGGTGATACTTCAATCTATAAACCTCCCCTGACATATGCTGCCCACACAACTTGCAAGACAAGTTCAATCTATCAAACCCTCCATCAGGTTCACCAAATTCCCACAGAGGGTCCAATTTCCTTCGCATGTTTCTAACTTGGTTGAACTCTTGAGTTTTAATGTAAGATGAAGTTTGAAGTTGAACCTATGGCACACTAAGAATTGCAAGTTACAAAAAAAAAAAAAAAAATTACATACATGACACAACACATTGAATTTTTGACAAACAAACAAGAAAATCTCAACTCAATCCAAAATAAACTCTCTCCACTCTAAGCAACAAAAAATGAAAAAAAAAACACCATCAAATCCATTCAAAAATCATTGATAATCAATGGGTTATAGAAACCCAAGCAAAAACAAGAAAAAAAATGGCCAAATTTGGTGCCCATACCTGGAAACCATGGTTTGCTGAAGAAATTTGATCCAAAGATGAAGTTTTCTTGCTTGGGATGCTAAAATCTCCAGGCTTCCTCCTCTGCCCTAGTAGACGCCTTCCAGGCTTCCTCTCCTCAGCTCTCAAACCACACCGCTATCTGTTCAAAATGACAAAAAAATTCATTTTTTCCTTATAAAACACGCTGTCCAGGAGCCTGACGATTTTTACCCATTGAATTGCGATTATTTCGAAAAAATTGCGATTTTTTCAGCGATTTTTTGAAAAAGAAGGTTAGTAATAATCGGGCGATTTTATCGGCGAAATGAAAAAATCGCGATTTTTTGACGTTCTCGCGATTAAATCCCGATTTTCGCAACACTGGGATTAACTCTACAGTTGAATTTTGTGAAAGCCCTCACGGATTCGGACACCTGTAGCTGACGCAAGGCATAATAGTGACAAAAAGGAAGGGAATTAGATCTTGAGAAAAGGAGGTGCTAACGGATAGTTCCAAGTCTAAAGTAACTTTTGTAGCGACTTAGGTTACAATTTTTTGGTTAGGGTTTTTCTGAATCGATCTTCGCTCTATAGAATTTGGTCTATGATTAAAGTATGCTCTAAAGTGATCTTTGAACAATGAATTGTGGCTAATCTATATACATACATTGTTTTGTTTTGAAGATTGCATTGTATGAATTACTTTGTATTGAATTGGGTTATACGTTCTGTTCAATACAGTGTTACAATTATTTGACACCGTGTACCAAAAAATACATTGTTTGCATCAGATATGATTGTCAAATGTTAAGAAACCCTTGCTTTAAACCCTAATCATTATGAAACCCTAATGCAAAAATTAACCTAGTCCATTACAATGCTATAGAGGAGTGGTATTGCTATGTTGGAGGTGGTAAAATATCTTTGTTACATTGTTTTAAAGTGAAAGAATCCTTGCTGTATTATTCCTCGTGAACAAAAGCAACATTCAATCTCTTGGGCAAAAACACTCTCAAATTGATTTGGAAGTGGTTCAATTCTTGAAGACCCTTCCCTTTCTAAAATGTGATATTTGGCTTTTGAAATCTAGGACTCTTTGAATCTTGTTTTGAGTGTTGACATCCCAATTTTCCCTTTAGATCTTATGGCTAATCGCCCCCTTGAGGTTGCATATTGGCCCCATAGCCCAACCAAAGTAAAGCATTGATCTTCTCTTTCATCCACTATCCAAAAAAACAAAATCTCCAAAAATTGTTTCTGTTTCCTAAGCTCTCTCTTGCTTTGATTCTATATCATGGACATTGAGCTTAGTTAACCATAGGGAAGCTCCCCTTGACTAAATCCATCCCTAGTCTAAAGTGAGAAAGGCAAAACCACTAAGGTGATAGTGGTGGCTTGCCTACTTATCCCTTGGGCTTTCATGCATGTGTTTAGGGCACTTTGCACCTAATGAGAACTTGGGAGGTAACATAACATTTAACCATAATAAGCTATGGTTTATCAGTGTTAGACCCTATATTTATGTCTTTTGAGGCAAAGCTAGTACACAAATTTGCACATAATAAAATTGAGGCTATAATAATCAACCTTGTATTGCTTTCAAACATAAACCTAAGATACAGCATGATTGTAGCAAAATATAGATGAAAAGAAGAAAAATAGATAATGTCAACCAATTCTTGCTGGAGTCTGCCCCATTTCTCTTCTTGTTGATGGGCATGAATTTATTTCATCCAACAACCAAGAATTGAGCTCTTGGTGGTAAATGATTGACTTATCAAGGTTTTTTTTGGAATATGTTCTCAAACCTTCTTAATGTAGGAGGTTTTGTTATAAACAAATTCAGAGTCCAAGCTGTTACGAAAAGCATCCGTTTCATCTTTTGGGACTCTATATATATATATATATATATAATAATTTATAAAATCTCACTAAAGTCCATGTCCTCTCACATTTGGTTGATCCTGGCTTTGGTTGGAAATAAGTTCATTATATATCCATTAGTTTTTGTCAATCGGAGTTCAATCTCTCCTCCATAATCTACCATTCAGAATCCTCTCCTTATTTTTTTGAAAGCCAATAAGATTGCTTTTGATACCAGTGTTTATTGTTGTTGCAAAAGTGAAAATGTTCCCCATCTGCACAAACACATGATCTACTGATAGAGAAAAGGGATTGACAGGGCATTTTATCCCACTGCTTTCCATGCTCCCTTCAAACTCCCAGCCTTGCAAATTCTTAATTACTTCATTTTTAAAACACTCACGAGATCTTGTATTGAGCTCCTCTGTACAGGAGTGACTGGCTTTCCTTTCAGTCTCCATTTGATCCCTTTGCAATTTTGACCTATCACTATTGTAGGTGAATTGCATACATGTACACATTTTACACACCAAAAGAAGACAAGAACATAAAATTGAGAGATAAGGTCAATTCACTAGTTCCCTGCTAGCTAGATGAATAGGATAAGATGGATGAGGGAACCAAAATTTGACATAAAATGGTCAGGAAAATAAAATCAAGATCCTAAATTGACACTCTGAATTCAAAGTTCCAAAAAACAACACACCAGTAAAAGACAGTAAATGGAGATATCCAAAGGGGTTGAAGAAATTGGGAGATGACAGGGGATGGAGAAGAATACTTGAAGGCAATGTTTACTCTTGTTCCTTCATTGCAATAAGTACTAAGAAGTTGGAGAGATCATAGGGGTTGAAGAAACCAAAATATGGCGGGGGATAGAGAACAATATATGGAGGCAATGTTTACTCTTGTTCTTTCATTGGACAAAATAGAGTAGACTCAAGCTCGAGCAGAAAATACCATCCCTGATAAAGGGCCTACTTATACAAGTGGCCATCCAAATCCAAACTTAAAAATGCTATCCGTTAGTCCACATACCCCAGACTTGATCATGATGAGGAATGATCACTTAGAATGTGGCTAATTATACACTAAGATCTTCTTTTACCGAGTCTTGAATGAGAGGTCTGATATCATCAGTGTTGTTTGTGTACTTGCAAAATTACTCTAATAATCATAGGGGATCATTTTGATAGCTTCCTTCACTAATTCGTTTGCCACTTTATTATTAAGATGTTCTTTTACCAAGTCATGAACAAGAGGAATGATGCCATTATTGTTGGTTTGTGTGCCTGCAAACTTACACTTTCATCACAAGGATCATATAGATAGCATACTTCACTAATTTATTTGTCACTTTATAACCGAGATGTTTGATGTGATGTAATGATTTTTTGTCAAAAAAATTGAAAGATATTTGATTGCTTAAAGTTTGGCTTTGATCAATGTTTTAAAATTCAGTTTGAGTCAAATCGGCTAAGTTGACTGTTGTCCATACCAACTCGGCCATCTACTTGGTTCAAATGGCTGGTTTGGTACTGAATTGGCAGAGTCAAAGCATGACTTTTTCAGTTCGGTACCAAACCAGCCCTACTTGGCCAAGTAGATACTAGACCCCACCATGGCAAGCTTAGCTTGCAAAATTCAATTTTTTTATTTAAAAACCTTTCTAAACCCTACCAAAATATTATAAAGAGACCACCCCTGCTATTTGCCTCACAGCTCTCTCATTGAGCATTTCTGTACCTGCAAACTCGCTCTTATAATCACAGGGATCATATTGATCTTCCTTCACTAATTTGTTTATCACTTTATAACCAAGATGATTGATGTGATGTAATGAATTTTTTCCAAATTTTTTTTGAAAGATATTTGATTGCTTTAAGTTTGGCTTTGATCAGTGTTTTTAAGATCGGTCTGAGTCAACTTGGACTCAGTCTATTCGACTGAGTTGACTATCGGCTGTATCAACTTCACCATCTACTTGGTTCGAGGGACCTGTTTGGTACTGAATTGGCCGAGTCAAATCATGACTTGGCCAGTCCGGTACTAAACCAGCCCATTAGAGGACTCCATTAGAGAAGCTTGGACAGATTAGATTGGAATTGCAAAATCAGCTTGCAAAATTTGAAGAAGACAAGGCTAGGCAAAAGAAAATGGTTGAAGCATGTTTTTAAAATTCTAGAGTCTAGAGGCCATTTAGAGCATCATTGATTATGTTTTCTGTTGCTGATATGTATTCCACTTGGTGCCATTTTGAAATTTTTTGATATATTCATTCGTACATGGTATATGCATGAGCAAACTTTGCATATTTTGTGTATGATGGTTTGAAATCTTTAAAATATCTTAAAATTTAAATATTTTAATGTATTTCTTATTAAACTGAGTAATTGAAATCAGATTGGTCCAAGTCATTCTGAGTTTAAATTAACCCTTGGCTGATTTCAAACCCGAGTCCAAGTTGTCACACATTGGCTTTGATGCCCCTCTTCCTCCGAATTTTCTTACTTTACAGGGAGATAATTAGTTTTTAAATCCCCCTTTGACTTCTAGGTTCTTAAAATCTTTAAGGATTACCATAACCCGATTTCCAAATTCTGAAGGAATCACTTTCACCTATGCTTTGTTGTTGGTCATTTGGCCTAAAACTTGGCATAAAATAAAAGGCTTCTATCCTCTTTATTTTTGGAAATCCCTCCATACCCTGCAGGACCATGGCTTCCTCCTGAAGCTTAATCAAAATTTAGGCCTATTAAGTATATTTCCACAAGGTCACTAACTTGTTTTTTTTGAAGACAGTCTTTCGATTACAAAAGCATTTGTTATTAAGTTTTGTAGTTGCTGAAAATGGACATTTTTCTGATTTGAATGTATTCTCGTGTAGCTGAGATGTTTTTCAAGATTTGAAGGGCTATAAAGGTATCTTATTTGGCAGAAGAATTGTATGTAGTCAGCAAGAGGGTTCTAGGCAGCGGGTACAGTTTGGCTACGTTCTGACACAAGGATTTGGCTGGGATACGTATCTAAGGAGTTTAGACTCTGGAGTACACATAGGATATGGATACCATAATCTAAGCAGGAACTTTTGCCATTGGTATATCTCAAAAAATGGAAGTTTGGTTGTTTGATTTCTGAAGTCAAGGTATTCTGCCTATTTTAAATATTCCCTTCTGGTAATTATCATAAATACCACAGAATAGAAGGGTGGCTGTTATTTAATGTTTCTGCATGGTTATTGTATAAACCATAGTTACATTTGGACAGGGGCATCAATGCCAAGCTTAAAGAAATCAAATATCATCCAATTTTTTTGAAAAAAATTCATTCCATCATTATCCTATTGGTGCCTCAAAGATTGGAAGTTCCGTTGTTTGATTTCTGAAGTCAAGGTATTCTGCCTATTTAAAACACTCCCTTCTAACAATTTATGATAAATTCCACAGAATTGAAGGGTGGCTGTTATTTTAATGTTTCTGCATGGTTTTAGTAAACTGTAGTTACTGGGGACAGTCACACTTCCTTGCACAGTAGGTACCTGTCCCCAAAGTCCCCCCCAATCCCAGGGAATTGGTGGGCAGTTTAGGGATGTCCCTGATCTGCATGGTTATAGTAAACTGTAGTTACTGGGGACAGGCACATCTCCCTGCACAGTAGGTACCTGTCCCCAAAGTTCCCCCCAATCCCAGGGATTGGTGGACAGGTTAGGGATGTCCCTGATGGGCCGGGGATGCCCCCATTGGGATGTGGACGCTGGGGATGTTTCTCCCATCCTTTTGCCACCCCCATCCAAAATTGGGAATGTCTAGGAGTCCCCAAGTACGATGCCACAAAAAGGTTTCGAAACAGACCTGTTTTGGTGTCCAGATGGCCATGTGTGGGTGCATTATGGCCCAAGTTGGTCAATGACATTAAGTTGACCAATAACATTGTTTGGAAGCCCTTCCGCCATTTCTGTTCGTTCTTACATCTGCTGGAGCTGAGACAAGTGCTTTTTAGAACTCCAATAGTTCCAATAACATTGTTTGGAAACACTTCTGTAATTTCTATTCATTCTTACATCTGCTGGAGGTGAGACAAGTGCTTTTTGGAGCTGAGAGAGTGCATTTTGAGGCAGAAAAATGTACCGTCCAGAAGAAGAAATCATGCTGTTCTATTTTTACATCTTTTGGAGGTAGAGAGAGTGCTGTTTGGAGGCAGAAAGATTGGTGTTTGGAGCAAGGTTGGAGTGTGGAGTGGAATGAGAGCATCAGGAGTGCCATTTTGCAAAAATCCTCGGGAGTGGAGCATCTATTGTTTCTATATATATTATTGCATTTATATTAAAAAGGACATGCAGAATGCCAAATTAGTTGCTGAATATATGAGAACATGCATATTTGTACAGCAATGAAGATAGAAATGTCATGAATAGTACATTAATGATTAATCATTTGAGCATCAATCATCTAGAATCTAGATTCTATCAATTATAAACAAACATACAAATGTTTAAGCCATATAATAGAATGACCAATAACTTATGGAATGAGATAGGTTATCTAGCAACTGTCAACAATAACATGACCAAATAGTTATGTTTGCAAAATAGGTCATCTGCACGCCGAAGTATGGAGATCGAAAGGTCCAAAACAATAAATTGAGCTAGTTGCTAAATGCCTCTCTACAGAAAAAAGTGTTCTCTAATTGTGAAAGCACCCATGTTTCCAGATGTTGTAGATGTGGGGTAGCACCACTATGCATGTTCCACCACTCCTTGACAAGAAATGTTCCACCATCGGTTATATCGAGATCCTCATTATTAGTATCATCCTTCATTCTTTACCTCTACCTCACTCCTCTAGGGACGTCAATTGACACCAACTTTTGATAAAACTGCCTAATCCAAGCCTTAAATATGGTAAGAAAAGCTTAACATGCTTGATCAATGATTTTGGTTTGAGTGAAGGGTATATTTTTTGCTAAAGATGTGACAAAGGAGTTCAACAGTCAACACCACCAACGTTAGGATACATATAGGGCTTGGTGCTCTTGATTAAATGCCAACCACATACCTGCATACATAATAGAATCTACTGAAAATGTTGCAATCCCATCAATCCTGAAATCTTGAAAATTGTTAAGTTTGCTGAATTTTGAATGGGATATGAAATTCTATTTTCTCCATATGAAGTCCGATGAGGTTGGAACCACTCTCAAACATCCTGAAACAATTAATAATAATGTTAAAAATTACTTTATACTTTAAGAATTTATCATTACCATTAGGCAGCATGCGGGGCATTGTTCCAAGCTTTTGGAGTTGGGGTTTGACGAGGTTATGCTTCTGGCAATCTTGATTTGGAGCTGCTGCTTTGCAGACTGCTGTTTGGTTCCATATTGGTTGGTTTGACATTCAAGTGCATTGCATTTGCATTTTGACCCTTGTGCATATTATCATTTGGAAATTGGACTATGTACTTGCTCATTTATATTAATATGACATTTTATGGAATCAAGCATGACATTGGTTTTTGGTTCATGAATTAAATTTCTATTTCTGTTTCATCATTCTTGTAAATTTTTAAAATTCCTATAGAAGAATTTGTTTGGGAAGTTTGCATATTTTCGGATTTATTTAGATATTTTTATCTTTTAAACTAATTTTTGCTGTCCTTTGGAAATTTGGGGGTCTTCTGTGGCTGCTTCTCACACTCATTTCCCTGTTTCAGAAAGTTGTGAAACTATGATATAAGCTCTTGTGCCAGTGAGAAAAATAGTCAAGAAGTCAGATGGACTAGTAGGACTGACATTGAAGTACTCATTTGGAAATTTATTGGCATAAACCTATGTTGCAGGAAACGCTGGGCTTGAGCCCGTTTCTGGGCAGAAATGATACGGAAACGCGTTTGGTACGGCCTGGAAATGCGTTTCAGGCCGTACTGCCACGTTTCATGTGGGGGAAATGTGGCCCAGTATGGCCTGAAACACGTTTCCAGGTCGTACAACCACATTTCAGCGATAAAGTGACTTTTTCCTCAGTTTTTTATTTTTATTATTATTATTATTATTCTTTTATTTTATTGTTTATTGTAAATTTATTTATTTATTTATTATATATATATATATATATATATATATATATATATATATTTTTTTTTTTTTTAAATTTTCGCTCCCTGCCAATTCAGGAGTGATAGAGGGAGCTATTGAAGATTGGAAACAATTTTTTTTGAGTGGGGCAGCCTAATGTTCAAGCCTATGGCCCTAGTGTTGATATGCAGTTCATGGTAATGTTAAATTCTTAAAGTAAAAGGATGAAAATGAAAGATAAAGGAGAATGTCACTTACCATGAAATGACTCAGGATGTTTGAGAGTGGTTTCGCTCTCATTAGATTTCATATGGAGAAAGTAGAATTTTAGATCTCACTCAAAATCCAGCAAACTTATCATTTTTTCAGGATTTCAGGATTGGGGGAATTGCAATGTTTCCATTGGATTTTGTCATGTACTAGGGTATGGAACTTGTATTTAATCAAGAGAACCAAGCCCTCTATGTAGGGGAGACTCCCAATAATCAAGAGCACCTAGGGTACTAGGGTATAGAACTTGTATTTAATCAAGAGCACTAAGGCTGTTCGACTATGCAGGAGGAGACTCCCAATCAAGCACAAGACAAGAAATTAGAAATTTCTTGTGGCTGATTTTGGATATTGCTATTTTCATTATGTGATCATTCATGAGTAAATGTGATGTAAATTTAGAGACTTATAGTTTATGCATTGACATTGGACAATTTAATCATAATGTAATAAATTATAATGTATCATGTATGCTTTATGATTGCACATATTTCTTAAATGTCGTAATATGACCCCCCCAAATTTGGGGGGGTCACGTTTTGTACTTGTACCCGTTTCCCCGTATCGTGCAACTTAGGCATAAACTAATTATGAGAATGAGATATTGACTTGGTGGTAGCCTGGACATCAAAATAGCATGGTTAGATGATGAGGCAGCCTAATCTCACCTGGACATCAAATTAGTATGGTTAGATGACGAGGCAGCCTAATCTCACAAGTATTCAAAGATTTATATGCCTCCATTTTAACATCTCACTTGATTTTGACTACAAGGTTGCAGGCATCTTGTGGCTGTTAATTGAAATTTCTTAATTTATCTTTGCTCGATTTTAACTCTTTTCTGAATTTCTTTTTAAGTCTCTATACATAATCATATGTTACTATTTTTCATTTATTTCATAGTTGCAAGTGTTGGGGAATGATGTGTTTAGGGTGCTTTTTGCTTCAATGACTTCAGACCCAATATGCAAAACCAACACCTTATTTCCTTTATGATGGAAATTAGACTTACTTTACATTGGAAGCCAGAATCAGCTTGTTGTTCCCTTTTGTGAATGCAGTTATGCACATAGTTCAGAAATGAGGAATGTGATCAGAACAGATCCTTTCTCTTTAAGAATTTTTGTTCCTGAGGTTCAAATAATTTATGATGTATTCAAGGAAGTTCTTTAGGTTTCTGCCATGTCTCTATAGAGAGAAGTTCTGTTTACTTTATCAGAATTTTTTATACCTTTAGGCTTTTACCTTAGATTTGGTTTACCAGAAGTTGCCCTTGATGTCCAGGGGCAGTAATTTAGCATAAATCCTGAAACAGGCTATCTCTGTTCTGTAACTTGGAGGATGCATAAAGTGTTCTTGTACTTTCTTGATTGTATGATTGTAATTGCATTATTCTTTCATCTGAAGCGTTGCATTATTTGAATATTTGATGCTTCTTATACTGTCCTACTGTGGATCATGCCTTATTTCTGTTTAATCACCCTTTATCCAATTATTCCAGTGAAGTGTAAGAGCAATAGTTTGGCATATCAGTTGATGTACATCATATTAGTTTATTTTGTTAGTATATGGGATCACATGCTATGATTGGTCCAGAATTATTGAAAATTTCTATGGTAATTTATTTTTTGGTGGTATGATTGCTCTTCCTGAATTAAGATCTAGTTAGATCCCTGCCACAAGAAACTTGATTATAGAGTTTATTATGAAGAAACCTTTTTTTCCATGTTTTCACTCTGTCAACCTTTGGAAATTCTGAATTTTGTGTTAAATTAGTGTGGAAGGAGCTGCAATCAAGTTTCATGGAAATCAAAGAGATTATCTCTAGTTTATTTGTTTATTAGGAGTTGTTGGTCCGAATTCGACACAATTTTGAATCGAAAGCAGAAACCGTTTCTTTTCATTCTGCCACACATCCAGATCTTGAGTGTTTTCTATCTGAGATGTTTTAAAATATAGAATGTTGGAAAACAAAGTATTCGTTAACATATATTGTTTAGAAATTGTTAGTTATTATCACCCATGATATCAGTTCATTCTAGGCTATAGTTCCCTAAAGGAAAAGTACTCATAGATGGTTATTTGCACATATATAGTTATTTGCACAATTTATAATATTTGCACCTACAAGTACACTGGTAGAACTGTTCAACTTGAGGGCTCAGCAGACAGTATTCATCTTTGGCCTTGTCAATCAGATCATATGGCTCATATACATTAGAAGACAAACCTCCAGCTGCAACCTACTACAAATGTCAAGGCTTTGTGACAAATAACAATATGTTAGATTCCTCTACTCCTCAACTTGAACATTCTAAGAGTGCAAGGACCTAATCACTTCAAGCATTTAGGCATCCAATTTCCTTTTTGCACTTGGCAGATCCTATGCCATGGAATAACTCAAAGATTTACAAACGGTCTGTAGAATGGATGAACAAACATGGAAGTAAAAACCCCTTACAGTGCAGAGGTAAAGGCCCCTTGTGGTATTTTAATATATGGATACAAATTGCTTGAAATTTTTATATGCCACTCTTGACCTCTGGGTATTAATGGCTTCTCTTGATGGAATTCTAATAATGTTTATACCATAGTTACCAAAGTCAGGATTAAATCCTGATAAAATCGGCAAACCGTGAGTTTTCCAACCAGATGATTTGATCGGCAGAGTTTTCCGAAATTGAAAAACTGGGATTAAATCATAAAAACTGCGATTAAATCGTAAAAATCAGGATTAAATTGTAAAAATCAGGATTAAATTGTAAAAATCAGGATTAAATTGTAAAAATCGAGATTAAATCGTAAAAATCGCGAGTTTTTCAAAACTGAAAAATGAATATTTTTTTACTTTTTAAATTTTGCTGATTTTTTTTCGATTTTCTCCTGACTTTGACGACTTTTTTAATTTTCGGACCCTTGTCGATTTATTCCCAAGTCCTACTTTTGCAACATTGGTTTATACAACCTTCTAATTGGAAGGCATAGAATTTAGTTAGAAGATTATGGTACAAGCATTATACATGGTGTTCTTGGGTTATCATCAGAGACCACTAAACTTAATCCCTGTATTGTCTCCTGTAATAAAACGAAATTAGAAAGTTTGAATAATTACCACAAAAAATGTTGAATTGGGGTTAGATTTTAGATATGCCAATTCTTTGTATTGGAAAACAGGGATATTGGTCATGTCATGGTGCTGAATTAGGGTTAGATTTAGATTTACCAATTCCTTGTATTGGAAAACAAGAATATTGGTAATGTTACGGTGAAAAGTGAGGAGTTTTTCACTGTTGGACAAGGTTCAATTCCTTTGAGGGCCTAGCCCTAAAGCCATGGGGACACTTTGAGGTATTGGTTGAAGTTTGAACATGTGGTTGCACCCAAAGAGACTATGTTAAAAATGGACTCATAACTTGTGCACAATAAGTGGATCAAAGCTCAACCCCATGTCATTTTTCTAAAACGTCAATTGGGTTTAGCCTGGGTGGTTGGGAGAAATATTGTTGTTCTCCTTACTTGAGTTCAATTCGTGCATGTGAAATGTTGAGTTCATAATGAGTATTTCTTGTAATGGCTTCAAGCCTTTTTGTCTGAGCAGTCCCTCGAGGACCAAAACATGTATGAAACATGTATATTCCTCATATGGAATATAAACATATTTCTCATGTGAAAAAAAGAAAGTATATCAGTCATGTTCAAGATTGTTTCAAGTCAAATTTCATATTTGCATTTGGCTCCAATCAAGTTATGATAGTTGAAAAAAAATATTTAATGAATTCTTCTGATAGGAATGATCTCCTTGAACTCCCAAGTCACTTTTGATTGTTCAAATGGGCCTTGGGACATGAAAATGTTGCCCTTTTTTTTTTTTCCTTTCAAGGCAACTTGATCTCCTATGAGACAATGTGGTCCATTTAAAACAAAAGATTCCCATTAAAAGTGCGTAGGAGAAAAAAGTATGTTAAAATTTCCCTGTGCATTGACACATTGTTGTGGAGTGCCCATCTCCAAAACCAACTTAACCTTTGGGAGCTTGTCACTTGCTCTTCCAGGGCACTATACATTAGGTTTTATTGGTTGTGATCCTGTTGGTGAGGTGGCTTTAATGACACAAGTAGTTTTAAGGGTAAATTAAATGCTCTTTTGTTAATTTAATTGCTTTACTTCATTTTTATGTAGCTATTGGGGTCTAAAATAGACTCAATCTGGAAGAATCAACAATATAGTACATATCCAACCCAGTGAGTCAGATTAGCTATCAAAACTAACATAACCTAATAATGAAATTGTTAGTTTTTCTGGTTTTTCAAAACCTATCCCCCATTTTCTTTTAGATGTATGAGCACTTAGGATATGAGGAGGAGCTCCCCATTCATCTTCAGAAGTTTAGCACTTGGCTTGGAGGGAGAGCACACCACAGTGGGAGATCTTCTAAATTACTTGGAGGACACACTTGAGTAGTTACATAGAGGAGTGTGCTGGGTTACATGGAGGAGTGTGTTGGACACATGTTTTCATGTGCCTCCCTATTCTTAGCACATGTGGGGTGCACTACTTAAGTTGTTACATAGAGAAGTGTGCTAAGTGTGTGGAGTATGCTTGGCACATGTTGGCACGTGCTTACCTATTGTTAGAACATGAGGCACAGGCTATTTGTGAAAGATTCTCCTACACATGAGGATCATTAACTTTTGGTGGCTATTCTTCTGACTTCATGGGAGGGCACAGTCTCTTAGGGTTTACTTTGTTATGGTGGGGTGCTCCATTCTGGAGCCTAGGGTGTTAATCTTCATTTGTAACTCCCTATTCCTCTTATTCTATAGAAGAGAAGGGCAAATAACTAGCCATGGTTTATGAGATTACTAGTGTGTTCTAGTTAGAGTACTTTGCAGTGTGACCTTCTAAAGATGCTATGCAATCTTCTTTTCATGGTAATAGAAAGAAATGTGATTGCTGCTGCAGGTTTAGTATGCTGATCTAATTTTTAGATCTTTTTTTCGTAGATCTATCATCTATTTACTGTTGGTTTGATTGAACCATTTGATATGTGGTGTCTACACTTTTTAACCCTCATAATGTTTTGTTTTATGCAGATCTGAAATTTTAATAGGTGTTTCTGAAGTTTTCAGATATAGTTGTAGGGTTTAAATTTTGAGTGCAGATCTGCTGTCATGAAACGAAATTATAATGGAAATGCTTACTAAAATTAAAAATTGCAATTGAAGAGTACTTAATAGTAGATGAAAATCATTCACATACATACAAACATAATAAAGCTCTTAGCTAACATACCAATAACACTGATAATCTAGAATCCATGAACATACACGTTCCAGAGGAAAACCCGTGACTGAAAGCATACATTTGTCTATTCTCAATGGAAGGGGTACATTGTGTCTATTAGGTCATGCAGATATAGACCATAATAAAAATCCAACTAACCTATACTATTTAAGGCTTAAATTATTTAAAACCATGTGTCGCTTGACAGGGTCAACTTTGATCAAGCGCCCCTTTAGTCAATGATTTAGTCAAACTTAATCCTATTCTACTTTATTACCTTGAATGGCCTGATGCATTATGAGATTTTAACTAGAAAATTAGGGTGTGTTCACACCCAACTCTTAGTCGACCCTAAAATGCTTGGTAGCTTCCTTGTTACGTTAACTTGTTTGGCTTGAAATTGCTTGCGCAATTGTCGGAATTTTGTTAATTTTTCAGATTGATTTGAAAGTGTTTACACCATGTTTGGGGTGCTTCACAAGTTTTGGTGGTGTATGTTCAGTCCCTAGATGGTTCAATATGGATTGTCGCATGATAGATGGTCTGTGGTGGAGTTGCATGGTGGAGATAGCTTGATTGTTTGATCTTGGAAAGGTATTGGCTTGGTATTCTCCCCCTAGGTGTTAGAGTTCTCTAATGATTTATGTAGCTTGGGAGGTACTCCACAACCCTAGGTACTAGGTTTGTGTGAGGTTGACCACAAAAGGGTTTTGTGGGCATGTGTACCCAAGCATTGGGGTTTTGCACCCAAGATGTGGGCGCGAAACCAAGCAAAGAAATTATTGTTTATTCATTGTTGCAAGTGGAGGACCCTTAAAGGAGCAAGGGTGATCTAAGGCAACCATGAAGGGTTATGATCAAATGAAAAGAAATTATTTTTCCTATGTTAGTTGGGGTTTGTTTAGGAACTTCAAGTCAGCCTAGGCTTGAAAAGACATCTTTGAGGGCTAACGTCTACGTTCATAGAATACTATAAGAAGGAAGCGTTGAGACTCATTTGATCACTCATCCATGTGCAATGCATCATAGGTGGGAGACAATCTGAGGTAGCCGCAGCCCTAGGGAGGCAAGCCAAAGTGTGGAAGGACACAATTTGTTCTGTTTTTCCCAGTTCTAGTTTGGCAGTGTAGGAGCAGTTGCTGGCTGAGTTAGTTTGGAGATTTCTGGGCAAGCGTTTGTGCAAATACCTCTGTGATTCTGGCTGCAGGCTTCTTTTCAGTAAAGGAGGGCTGAGATTCCTGTGAAAAGGGTTTTGAAGATGCTGTGAGGCTGGTTTTGGAGGGGCGTAAGGCCTAGCTTGTTGATGGAACATGGCCGCATCCTTTGAGGGAACAAGCGCAGGTTTTGAGGAAGGGTTTGCACTGTTTATTGGAAGTCTGAACGTGGCGAATTAGGGCAGGACTGTGGAGCCCTAACATAGGGTCGAATACCTTGGAGTTTGGGCTCAGATCCGTGTGTATTCAGGGCAGAACAAAGACTTCTTGAAGAGGTAAGGGATTGTCCCTCCAAGTTGATGGTTGCTAGGTGATGGAGGGCTGTTCAATAAGGGTTATTGACAGCAGTTTCTTGATGTCCTAGTGAGATTTATCTTGTATGCAAGACCAGTCCCATAAGTCTGTCCGACTCTGTCCCTATGCAGCCTAGTTCAGAGAAGAAAAGAGGCCAAGACCTAGTTCAGATTGAAGAAAGAAGAGTGAGGTTGGGACTGAATGTTGGGAGGTCTTGAAGTGGAGGTTAGTGGGCAGAATCAAGGAAACATTGAAGGGTTTTGGAGGTCTGTTCATAGGTTATGGACAACAGTTTAGATGCCCTTGTCTAGGGCTGTTGTAGTGCGTGGACAATCAGCCCAGCTAAGCCAAAAGTTAGTCCAAGAAGAGCGTGCAAGCATGTACAGAGTTAGGGTTATTGTATGGCTGTCATGGAGCACTAAAGATGGTGTATTGTAGGTCTGTTCACTTTGTGTTGAACAACAATTGTGAAGCCATAAAACAAAGATATAAAATGTGTTGGTGGGCTGCTTGGAAGAGCCCTAGTTCTGGGCAATTTGAGGAGACCAAAGAGCTAGGAAAGTTGGGCTTAAAAAGTGGGGACTTGTGCTGAGGTGACAGTGGGCACTTGTCCTGTATGGTATCACCTGGTGCTGCGTGAGGACCTTGACGAAACCGGTAAATCAGTTGGCAACCGTAACCAGGGTAAACCTTAGATTCTTTAGGGCACAAAGCTAGGGCAAGAACAGGGCTCAAAGTTGTTACAACAAAATATTCATTGTGAGTTCAACATGTCACTCAGGAAAACAGACCTTGGGTGGGTACGATAACTTACATTCCACAACCAGTTGGGTAAATCCAATTGAGAAAGTAGTGTTTTATATGGAACAATCAAAACTATATTTTTTCAAGATTAAAGTTCTGAGACCACTCAGGACATGTTTAATTTTTATAGGAGCATGTTCAAAGTTGCAGAGTCATACCCCTCTCAAAGTTGTTGTCTATGAGCTAGGGCAGAGTTATGATCTTGGCATGCAATTGGGAGTGCTTTGCCTTTAGTTCTGAGTAAATTCAGTTTCCAACCAAATGGCTGTGCTCTTAGTAACAGTTTAGCAAGCTGCATGTTTCTTACAAAGTGCCAACCAACGTTACTAGCAAGGTGTGGAAACTGCATTTTCCTAACAAAGTACGTCGTAAACATTACTAACACGGTGTCTCAGCTATATTCTGACTATCACAGGACTTGTCTTTTTATACATCCTGAACAGAGCACCCATCTCTTATTCTATGGTTATCAAGGGTTTAAACTTTAGAACCTCTAAAATCCAGAAAATAAATTGGTCTTGTCGCAACAAACAAAACTTATAATGAGGATGTGACTCCTACCTCCAATCTTCTCGTTTTGAATGGAGCAACCAGCTCTTATTCTATGGTTATTAAGGTTGGGTTTAGAACCTCTAGAACCCAGATAATAAATTGGTCTTTTTGCAACAAAGAAAACTTACAATAAGGATGTGACTTGTGTGTCCAATTTTCTTGACTTTGAATGGTTCTTCATGCCTTTCCTAACTGTCAGACATCTTTGTTTCTTTCAATTTTTCCTCTATTGCTTCAAATACTATATTTTGGAAGATCAAAATCTGTGGCAGAATAGGGTAATTTGAATTGGTTAATAGAGAATGGTATTAGCAATGGTGGAAGAAGACAACATTTTCCCTCTAATTTATTGGATAGAAAAAGGCAACAATTTTTCTCTTTAATTTACTGGATTTACTTTTTGTCTTGACATGTAGAGTGAGACTTGCTGTTTTGATTTTTTAATCTTTACCATGTAGGATAGTGTTTACAATTCAGTCCCTTTGTTTTGCTTTTGACCTGCGAGAAATCCAGAACACCTGAAATACGAAGAAATATAGCCCAGAACACAGAATTATCACATGAAATGAGAAAAACTGCAAAGTATTTTATTATTCAGAAACAGATTCAATGTTCACTTGCCTCTTCGAGGGGGCAACCCCCAACAGAGCAGAGCTCAATAACAATAAGACTCTATGCTCTTTCCCTTACTGACTAAAAGACTATTTATAGCTAAATGACATCCAAAACCCTAACTACTAGTGGTCCCTTGCATAACACGAGTTAACCAATTTATTTATTAACTATGGCCCATTTACAACTAACTGTGTTCCCTTTTCTCTAGTGCGGGTCAACCAGTTACAATTATTAATGCGGGCTTTATTGAGCCTCTAACTAACTATGACTCTGACTCGGCCCATTGGGCTTGTAACATAAATAAAGGGGTGAGGGTTGGACCCTAACACCCTTTTAATGATTAATTTCTTTACTCATGGCTTAAATAAGAAAATAAGACAGAAAAGAAATCTTCCATCACAGCCTGTGGACTCGATTCTGCTTTGTGAGACCACTTCCTACCATTGTTTTCCCGGTAGGGGAAGGTAAAGCTTCGCGAAAGCAAAATTGAAATTGTGTTGCATTGCTAGTAGAATTTAATATAGGACAATATGTTCTTGTTTAATTGCAACTCTTTTATTATGGTAACCTGTTAGATGCTCGGTTCCTTGTTGAAATAGTTTAAGGATGAGGCATCTGATTTTAAAGTTACCGTTCAATTGTTTGATTTTTAGAATTGCCTTACATACTCAGTAACCTGAGATTCTTATGCTTATTTACAGTGATTCAAGTGGATCGGATGATGAAGATGAGGGAGAAGCCAATCAAGGTTGTGCATGTGTTATTCAATAACTCTGGCATTAAGGAATTTTTGCAGAAGCTCCAGAGATAAAAGGCTTTTAGAGTGAAATAAACATGTTCTGCTGTGCTGAAAGGAAATCAGTGGATGGCTTTTATCCAGCAACGATGGTATTTGATTTCAAATTTCAGTGAATGTACTGTCAAAGTATCAAAGCTTACACGGTTAACTTTCAGGAAGGTTGATGCCAATAGAGCTCCTCAGATAGGCTGCATGCCAGCCACAAAGTTTGGCTCAGGTACCATCACAGGGTTGAAGAACAGAGATTTCAGCTGCCATTTTAAGAAGATTTCTTTGTCAAATTTAGGGTTTTTAATTCTGGTCATCATACTGGCTTGTTTTTTATGGCCTGAGTTGGAGGTTTGGTGGTGTGTCCTTCCTTTGCACCATTTCCGATGCAGAGATCAGGGTGCTATACTCTTCTATGAACAACCCTTGTAATTTAATTTAGTTTTTTCAGTTTTTTTCATTCCTGTGAATTCATGCTGGGGGATTTCTCAACACAGCTCTCTGCAAGCAAGCCTGTTTTTGGTTGTGCATGTAATGAGGACTATCATGTTCTTTTCTAAGCACCGTGTTTTATAAATGGAAAGCTCCAAAAAAGGGATCATAATAGTATATCTCCATAGGCCTACATGTGACTTGATCCGACCACAAGCATGACCATAGGAACTATGCACTGAAAAATAATATAACATTATTCTGATATTCATATTTGGTTTATGACGTGCTTTGATAGGCTAATGATCAACGTTTATATCTATGTTTTTACATGGAATTGTTAATACTAAAATGCATCGGATGGAAATGATTAAATTCTCTGGATGCCAAAATCCAGTGCACTAATCAATGGGAAGTTCAACACAGGCAGAGTAATTATCAGAGCATTTTCATGGACATATGCATTCACTTGATTATTTTTTGTACACATTTTCACACAATATTTGATCATTATGTCTAATGTTATGAAGTGGATGGTTCAGAATTCATTTTGCATACAAAGCCCATAAATCATGGCCCACATAGCTCACAAAAATATGGATGAAATATATATTTAAAATATTGAAAT
Source organism: Pinus tabuliformis (assembly GCA_031772625.1). Lineage (NCBI taxonomy): Eukaryota > Viridiplantae > Streptophyta > Pinopsida > Pinales > Pinaceae > Pinus > Pinus tabuliformis. The sequence goes on from CM062807.1 coordinate 307,892,417, forward strand.
GAATGGTGGATGATGATCTTGGTATAATTACAATGGTGTGTATGAATACATGCGAAGGGTGACAGGTTATGCCTTTTGGTAAAGATTATGGCTCGTCACATTTATAATTATTATTTTCTTTTAATATAAATGGGTATAAAAATAACGTTGCGGTTGAACTGTCTAGCTGGATAATACATAATTTGAGAAGTAAAATATTCTTTTCCTTTTGGAAAATATTAAAAATAAATCTCTGCTTTTTGCTATGTGGACCAACTTTAAAGATTTAAAGTCACTATTTTCTATCTGGCTTTTGACCAACTTTAAAGAATTAGAGTTACTATTTTCTATCTGGCTTGGACCAACTTCAATGATTTTAGAGTTACTATTTTCTATTTGGCTTGTATATTGCTATGCAAATTGTCCTAACCAAAAAAGCAATTTATAAACCATGATGACATTCATGAGGGCTTCCTTCTTGCTACCAACCTTGGATACCTAGGCTCCAATAGTTTACTTCTTTGCACGTGTGGAGTCCTGTTGCAGTGTCTTTTATTCTTGTGCTGGCATATATTCCAGATCATCAGATCCTACAGAATAATAGTGGGGAGCCACTAATTGGATTCCTTCCGCTACTGTCATTTTTTTCTTCTAGTTTCCTTATCTTTTCCTCCAACCCATTTGCACTCTCTTCTGTTTCTTCCATCCTTTGTTAGTTGCTTTCCTTGATTATTCAATCTGTACCTGCTTGTTCTTAATTGGTTCTACCTGAGAATTTATACTTGTGATTTGCCTTCGAAATGCTGCACTTCTAATGCATGTCTTCTCTCCCAATCTCTTTGCCATGGTTCCCATTCTGGACATATAGAGATAGGTAGTCCCGTATTTCCCCCTTATGCTTCCGACATCCTCATGTTTCCCTTTGCAAGTCCGAATTTTACAAATGGCATCTATCAGAATGACCATAGGGATTGACCATGGTTACCTTTAGCCAAATAAGCTAGCAGTTTCCTAAAACAATGAGCCAGGGGTGAGCTTTCTCCAGAGGATTCCTTTAGCCCTCTTAAGATCAGAGTCTCAGAGCCATGGGCCAACAGAAAATAGATTAGAAACATCAAGTTCTAGACTAGATGTGGATTTATCACATAACCTGCCATTTTCGTTGGGGTATTGTTTGAACATTCATGTGGAGTGGGTGAGCCTTCACCAGAGGATTTATTTTTCTATCTTAAAATCAATGTCTTAGAGCCATGGAGCAATAGAGAACGAATTAGAAAAATCAAGTTATAGAATCTACCAAGGCCAAAATTTCTTGGCGGAATTCGATGATAAAATTTTCAAAAAATCTTGACTGCTGAGTGTTTGAATTACTTTTTTGATGGTGGAAATGGATTCAACACCATCAAGAACCTCTGAGACACCCAAAATCCTGAAACTTGACAATTGTAACCCGCATTTGCAAAAAATTCAGCCAGATTTTGTCAAAATCTTGCCGAAATTTCCATTATTTTCCATGTGAATTTGTGGCCTCGTTAGGCTACTCTAATGCAGATTTATCACCAACTTCGCTGATCCCATTTTCATCGGGTTATTGATTGAACATTCATGTGGAGTACCACTGTTAGGTAAAGTACCATTGCAGGGATTAATCAAATCTTGTTTGCCACTCATTGCAAGGTCTCGACCACATTGTAAATAACATTGGGTTTATAAAATTTCATGGGAGACAGACATTTCTAATGCCCCCTATTTTTCCCATCATTCCTAATTGCAAACTTATTGGTTCATTCACCTAATTGTCCTCTTTGAATTTGAACATCCTAAAGGCATGATAATAGTCTATGGATCCAAAGCTTCTAGCTAGGATTTGAGGTCCTCTTTGAATTTGAACATCCTAAAGGCATGATAATAGTCTATGGATCCAAAGCTTCTAGCTAGGATTCGAGTTCAAATTACTAGATTGCTTAACTTAAAGGCATGAAAATAGTTTATGAATCCAACGCTTCTAGCTAGGATTCCTCATCATTCCTAATTGCAAACTTACTCCGTCATTCACCTAGTTGTCCTCTTTGAATTTGAACATCCTAAAGGCATGATAATAGTCTGTGGATCCAAAGCTCCTATTATTGAAATTTGGTTGATCCCCTATTTAATATCATTGAACTTTGATATAGAGAAACTTAGTATGATTGTCAGAGGCCTGGCATAATCCTTGTACATAGGCAATTTCTTGATATCCTTTGGGATCAAGGATGATTCCCCGTGCACCTACTGCCCTTCACATTCATAATTATTGATAGTAAAATTTCATTAAGATTTTATGACTATCATTATACATTGTTTGTATCTTGATATTAATATGCAAGTTGCAATACACCTTAGATACATTACAAATCTTTCCTCGTAAAATGTTTTTGCTTCAATCATTTGGAAAATTTCAAGACTCAAAAAAGTATTTTTGGAATCGTGGTTGATCACACAAGGCAATATGATCTTTGAACAAAATTATTATATTTAGAAGAGATTAACGCAACCTAAATGGATTGTTTATGGAACCACATTTTATTGAGTACTATAGATGTTGGTAAGTTGATTGTTTTATGCGACGACTTTTGTATTCAAAGGGATGATATCATATTTTTATAACTCATTTTTTTGGATCTTAGGTTTACTATTCTCTCACGTCACTCCAGGTTTTATATCTTCACCATATGCTTATGTGGATCCTTGATATTTCATTAGTAACAACACTTGAATTTCATCATTAATTGGATTTCTTGAGTGTTATTTATTTGTAGTTTGTATTTTTGTGTTTGAAAATATTTTTGATTCAATTGGGTTACTTGACGTCTTTTTGTTGATCTTTTGAATTGAGATTTTCTTACATTTGAATGTTTTAACCTAAATGAATACAAGTATTTGAATGTTTTAACCTAAATGAATACAAGTGTTTTCCTTGTTCATGTTTAATAAAAAATTGTCAATATTCCTCGATTTATCTCTAAGAACTCTCCGTTTTTTCTTACCTTGTTGCAATTTTGGGTCACATTGGTTTGCTTGGTGCTTGATTTTTGACTAGCTATTTATGATGTTTTTTTTACCAGTGCCTTTGCCTTGTTCAATTACTCTTCTAATGTACATTGTAGAACAAGTACATGATATTGAAGTTCTTTATTAGGTATCTCAAGATTTTTGACTTTTAATTTATATCGAGGCAATTTGTGTATAATTTTTTGTTTTTGTTTTTCATCTATGTGACACATTTCATAATAAACAATCCCATATTTGCTTCCATTGATTATGTACCTATGTATCTTAGCTTTGGATCAAAGTAAATCCTAATGATGACCTTGTCTAGATCATTTTACTAAGTTTTTCCAATACATGCATGATCTGTAAAATGCCATGGATATTCCTCTGGATAGTTCGTCACAACAGATCTAATAAATTTATATTGAAAATCTGAAATCTATACTATGAGGGCTATTTTCCTTAGACTTTTGGATTCACTAAGTTGTTGTTTTGTGCATGTAATATACAAAATACATAAAATAGAGAACAAACAATAATACAATCACTCGCAACCATAATAACACAAGATATGCCATGGGAAACCCTTTCGAGTGAAAACTCAACTAGAAGGTTAGGCTGCTCTGCTCTCTTTTTCTTTGAATGGAAATGGATGCAAGTACAAAGAAGTGAGACCCGTGGCTTGTGGGCAGCTACATTGCACAAACCCTCTCAATTTTCTCTTTGTATCCAGTCTTGGCTTCTCTATTCATCTATGGAATAAAATGCAATCAAAGAGAATGGAAGCCCTTTTCCTCAATGGCCTAGTTATAACACAACCCGATAGCCAACTAGTGGTTAAGTTTGATTCCTTCAACTGTTAACTAGAGTTAAAATATTGACTTTTCTAGAGTCTTATTCATCATGATCACATGTCTAGCTCCTTTTCCCACAATAATGGGGGATAATGTGGCATCCTCTCGAATCATGGTGGTCAAAATAGGAAGGTCAACTTCGAGGTGGCATAACTTTTGCATGCATACTTTGATTGGGGCAAATCTTCCCCGTTGGAAAGATATTTGTGTGTAGAAAAGTGCTAGGGGGTGCAATTAAGCGACAAAGTTTTACCCTAAAAAAACGCCATGTGATACCTGAAACTATGTTTGAAAGGTTTATGACCTTAATTTGCCAAATTGGGACATGCAGTAAAATGGTCATGTGAGCTGATTCCTCTACTATTTCCATTGTAAAAGCATCCAGATGGGTGACAAATAATATAATGATCCAGTTTGGATCAAAATATATATTTCCAAACACCATGGGAAAGAAACACATGTTGTATTTCAACTATATGATGTGCACCTATCCTCGTAATAGGTGGCATAAGATATTATCATCCCAATTTCACTCACCTTCAACATTTAAGTGATTTTAATTGGAAACATCATAAATCAACATTAACTTGCTTTAATCCAATCAAAAGGATGGAATGTTGGCTGATTACATCCCTCAAATTGTAGTCAAACTTGAGGGTGACCATCAAGGGTGTCATGTGACACTAATTTTATTAGTCATGCAACCCATATGGGATATTATTTGATGCCTATGTGGTACCTATAACATTGTTATATTCATATTTACATGGCCCATCAATACCCAAGGATGCCTAAAACGATTGGTAGAAGAATGCAAGCCTAGTTAATTCATTATTCCTTAGCAATATTTGGGGTTTGACCCTCCTTTGTGTCAAGTGAGGCACATAAGAACCCATTCTTGAATCATGGGCATTCACACTTGAGCCAATTCTTCATCTAGCTTAGTTCTAGCCTATAACTCTAAGCCAATACTATGCATTTTACAAGAACTTTTGAATGTATGGTTATGTTGGTGGAATATACCCAAAGAGTGACAACATTATTGGTTCCACTCACTTATCCTTGTAATTCCTCATCTACATGCTGCCCTTTTTTCTCTACAAATTACCAATACATAAGGGGAACTGTTGCATGTTCAAGCTAGAGAGATTTCATAGGAGGATTCAAAGGACCCTCCCACAAAGAAGGTTGGAATCCACAAACTACAAAATTATTCCTATATTAGGTGATACATTTCAACTTTTATTTCTTTTCCATTGAAATAATAAGAATTTCGTGTCTTCCTTCGAAAAAATGTTGCTTGAATGATTTAAAGTCATTTTTTTAATGTTTTCAAGTTGGCATATTCATTTAGTAAGCATAATAATTTTATTTCTTTATCGTCAACTTATTCTTGTATGTTGTGAGCTCTAACAATTAGATAAGAATGGGTCCACATGCACAAAAATGCCATATTCAATTATGTAGTTGGATATTTGTTGGTCAACACTCAAGGTGAAATTGAGGCAATACGATCTCTCGATAGAATTAGCGATCCTTAGATATGGTTGTGTACTGAGGACATCATCTCCAAACAAGAAAACACATTCTCTTCCAAATATTCTTTGGTAGGATTTTGCAACAAGAGATTAGTGGTTTAACCCTAAAAGTGAAACTAAGGAAATTGTAGCGACCACAAGAATTAATGATAAGTAGATATGGTTGTGTAATGAAAATATCATCTCCAAACAAGAGAATAATCCACAATCTTTTCAATAGAAAGTGGTATTATTGTGTATTTGTAGTTTAGTTGTTCAAAACTCATAATGAATCCAAAGTTATCATGACAACCACTTTAATTGGTGATGGATAGATATGGTTTTGTTATGAGAATACCATCTCTAAATAAGAGAACATTGTATGCTATTTCAATATTTTATGGTAGGATTGTGTAGTTGGATATTAGTGGCCCACACTCAAGTTGAAAACCAAGCAATCTTTACTCCCATTGGAATTGGTTATTAGTATATAAAGTTTTATAATGATAATATTGTCATCGAACATGAGAAAAATTCATAGTTCGTGTAATTTTCTATGGTGAATGATTTTTCAACACTCAAGATGAGACTTCCAAAGAAATCATAGCAACTACAAGATTTTTTGATCAATAGATATAATTATGTATTGAGAATATCATCTCCAAACATGAGAATAATGCATTGTTTGTGTAATGTCTAGTTTGAGTGGTTGGAGTTTATGATCCTAGAAATATTATATATTAGTTGTTCAACAAACAAGGTGAAACTAAGTCTATCTTAGAGGCCATTAGAATTGGTGATTAGTAGGAACTACTGTGTAAATATCATTACCAAAAAAGGTAACAATGCATGGTTTGTGTAATTGTATGTGGGAGGAATGTGCAGTGGGAGATTAAGACAATCCCAACGATTATAGAAAATGGTGATTAAACAATACAATTGTTCAATGAGGATATCATCTTGTCACTACAAAATAATTCATGCTCTTTCCAGTCTATAGTGGTGATATTAGCTAGTAGGAGATTAATTGTTCAACACTAAAGATGAAACCAAGCTAATCCTAGAGGCCAATAGATTTGGACATTAGAAGTGGTCCTATGGAATTTGTATATTCTTAATGAACACTCAAGGTGAAACCAAGGAAACCATGGTAACCACTAGAAATGGTGACTAATATGCACCATCTTTGCATTCACCTTCAAATAAGAGAATAAAGTGCGGTCTTTTAAATCTATGGTAGGATACCTTGATTTCCTAGTCATGTACATTAAGCATAGGTACTATTAAAATTTATTTTCTAAGTGCTATAGAATCCCTTGTATCTTCGTGTTCAAAACTCAAGGTGAAACCAAGGCAATATTAGAGGCCACTAGAATTGGTGATCAATAGATATGTTTATTTAATGAGGATATCATTAGCAAATAAGAGAGTAATACACTCTCCTTCCATAATTTAATACATAAAACCATTGCAAGGGCTCATTAGGATCCCAAAAAGAGTTAATAATTGAGTTATTTGAATATATGGCTTTCAACAATCAAGATGAAACCAACAAAATCCTAACAAATACTTGAACTTGTGATACGGGGGCGTAATGAGCATATCTCTTGGTCCCAAGGAATTTATATTTTCTTATTCAATATTTATAGTGAAAGAAAGAAAATCCTAGTTGCTGGTATAATTGATGATAAATATACACGCACTCTTGAATAATCTCCAAACAAATCAACAATGAATTCCTTATTCAATCTTATGTGGTGGTATACAATGATTTCCTTTTGCATTAAATGTATATATCAACAACATCTCTTTTCTGATTGATCTCAAAGCACTTATATTTCTTGTTAATCACTTAAGATTAAACCAAGGTAATCTTAATGACCTCTATAGTTGGTGATTAGTGAATATGGCTGTGTAATGAGGATATATTTGTTTCTTAATGTGATTGTATTTTCTTATTTAACACTCAAGGTAAAACCAAGGAAATTCTAGTAGTCGATAGAATTGGTGATCAATATTCATGCTCTTTCTAGACATTTCCAAATAAGAGAGTAAATCATGCTCTTTCCAATATTATATGGTAGAATACAATTATTTACTAGACATGTGCATTCACCATAGTTAGCAATTATAATTATTCTCTAAGTTCTCTCATATCCCTTATAGTTTCTTATTCAACACTTAGGTGAAACTCGAGTAATAGAATAACGATCAATAGATATGGCCATTTAATGAGGATATCTTATGGTTCCAATTTTAATCAAGATGAATTTTCTTGTTCAACAATCGAGATGAAAACAAGGAAATTTTAGTGGCCTCTAGAGTTGGTGATCAACATGTACTCTCTTTTCAATCATGTTTAGATAACATAACAAAGAATGATATTTGGAATCTTTTGTCACGTGGCACATTGGTCTCCTAGTCAAGTGCATTAAACATATGTAGTAATTGGATTTCTCGTTTTAAGTGCTCTACAATATTTTACATATTATTGTTCAACACGCGGTTTGAAACAAAGAAAATCTTAATATATGCTAGAACTAGTGATTAATATATATATTATTTATTTAATTAGGATATTGTCTGCAAAGAAGAAAATAACGTGTGCACTTTCAAATCTTCTTAATACATTAAACCATGGTAGGAGCTTGAATTTTGATCCCATAAAGTGTTAATGATTGTGTTCTTTATATCTATGGTGATTAACGGTAAAAATGAAATTAATGCGATGCTAGTAGGTAAAATTGGTGATACTTCTTAAGATTTCTTAGGTAACATGTTCTCAATTTTGAGGAGGAATGGTGAGGAATATATGCTATTTTATCTCAATCTCTTCTTGAATGTAGCTTCACAAATCTCCCCATGTAGGGAGTAGCCTATCAAGGGCACCAGTATCACATTGATGATGTTAGTCATCACCATAATTTCCACCATCAACATAGCATGCTTTCTCAAAGCCAATCTTGCAAGCCTTTGGATGATGTACATTCCATTAGGGTAAGGCAATGTCCAAATATCATGATGATAATGAGCTACTACTAGGGTTTGTATTCATTGAGTGAGTAAATTTTGGTTAGTGATGACTGTCCAAAACTAAAATTTTACATGGTTTGAAGCCCAATCGATTTTTTTAGTTTGAGGAATCTATATGGAGACCATATAACCTATCACGTCTCTTTGAATATATAAAGTGACCATGCTTAATAGTCAATGGGTTATACTTGCTCACAATTAACCATTTAATCAACAAATTTATCAATCCAAGTGTGAGGAAAATGTTATCCAAAATAACACATTGAGGTTATCCAAAACAAGAAGGGAAAATGTTGTCCACTCTAGTTCAAAATTATTAACTTGATATAAGCAATGTTAATACAAACAATGTTGATAATTGTCATGGAATTAATGCCTAAACGGTTGTTGAAGTGGATATTCTCTCTATTATCACTTTTAAGGATTTCAAGATAAGGAAATACAAAACTAGAAACATTATAGCTATATTTGGGTGTGAATGGATGCATCATATCAAGAAAATGACATGGATCTCGTGTACTTGATGGAAAATGTTTATGAGAGTTTTTCAAACAAATTTAATTACTGGGTAGAAATTGAATTGACTCTTCATATTTTGAATTGGTCAAAACTAAATTGTTTTGAGAAGAGGATTTGTTAAATAGCCAAATGTACATATTGGTAGTGATTAAATGTCTTTGTAATTTCTACATGACATACCATGTTGATATAAATGAGCTGATCATTCTTGTAATCCTATTGATGATATTTGAATGCAAAGATACATATATATATATATATATATATATATATATATATATATATATATATATATATATCCCTCATTCATAGTCAAAATACATGCAACCCATCTTCATCACAAATCCAAGATAGAAAATCTAAACATAATATAATTACTTGGAATTATAAAATGCATTATAAAGACATGTTCATATACAATTTGAGTCCGCTTAATGGCGAAGACATGTGTTTTCTTTTAAGACATCACAAGTTCAAATCTAGAGGGGGTTAGAGTATGTACACCATCCTAGTATTTAGAGTGTGACCTTAAAATTAAATTATTATTATTGTTGTTGTCCTCGTGAAGACTATCAATTCAAAATATAACATGAAATATGAATATGTATTTAAAAGAAGAGTATGACCTTAAAATTAGATTATTATTATTATTGTTGTTATCATTATTATAAACATGCTAATAGTGTATTATTATGGTTGACAAAATTCCCATAAATTTAAAATATAACATATATTTTAAAAAATTCTATAATAATGAAATACATGATAACTATCACTATTTTAAAACTAAATATATTAATTACTATGTATTTAAAAATTTTAGTTAAAAATCATAATTTAAAATTGTTGATGAAAAATTATAATAAATAAATATAATATCCTCAAATATAATTAATCTTAAATATATTAAATAAATAAATTATTATAATATATGTTAAAACCAAATTTATAAATAAACGCAAAAAATCTAATCCTGCAAAATTTCCAAATATATATATAATCACAATTCTTTTCGCAATGAATTTTTAATTATTTATTACAATCCTGAAGAGCACCGGAGGTTTTGCTGAACATCTTTATAATATTTGCTTCGAGCATTTTTTATTATTTCTATATTGATGGAAAGAGGAGACTATGAGGCCTTCTCTAAAACTTACCAGCCATAAAAGAAGATGAGAAAACAAGTATCTTACAAGTAAGTAAGCCCAGAAAAGGAACTCCATTTATTTTTATATTAACAGATTGTTTGTCTTTGATGTTTTGTTCGTCTCTGATTTTTTGCAACTGCAAAAGTGGAAGTGGACGTTTCACCATGTGAAAACAGTATGTTACCATCACCATCCACTCATAATCGTTGGTTCATTATTTGATCAAAGGTTTCCCAGTGTTGTTTCTTACTGCGCCTCACATGGTAGGCAAGGTTAGATACTAGGATCGTAATCTATGACAGCTGGGAAGGTTAAGGTAAGGTAGGGTTGTTCCACCATCTTGAAAAATTTATTGTGTGATGAAATAGGTTAGGTATAGATGAAAGAAACAGGTAGATATGAAATGGATAGGTTAGGTAGAGAGGAAAGAAATAGGTAGATATGAAATGGATAGAACAGATTATTTAAGAGATTTCCTTTTATGAAGGTTGACTTATTAAAAAAAATATTATATATATATATATATATTAAATTGAAAATGAATACAATTTATATCTAACAAGATATTGGAAAATAATTATACCAAAAATTATGGATTAAAATTGTAGTTTTTTTTATTAATATTAAATTATCCAATTAAAAAGATTGGAAAGTGATGATATAATTATTTATGGTTTGGAATTAAGCTCTTTTGATTCTTCCTACCATGAGTGAAAATTGACAAATATTGTGTCCTAAGTGATAGAAATAATTATTTATAGTTTGGAATCAAGCTCTTTTGATTCTTCCTATAATAAGTGAAAATTGACAAATATTGTGTCCTGTAAGACATGTGACTTTCTCCCCATTCTCTTTTGGAGCGGTGAGATCTGAACCCACAACCTTCATCACACTAAGATGGCACTTGAATGAAAATTTGTCAGCATTTGTTGGTCATGTGAAATGGAATAATAATAGTAACCAAAATATTGCAAAAGTTCATTAAAATGAATTTCGTATTAAACATGAAGGTAGGATCACTATTGATATGCATGAGAAATGGTTAGTGTATGTAGAATGGAACAACCACAATGATCCAAAGACTGCAGATTTCATTATAGGGAATTTCATATTTGAATTTGTTTGATGTTGATTATTATGAGGACCAAAAAAATAAACAAATATAAAAGTGGAAGTAATAAAAAATTGTATATCCTCACGGCAAGTCACAAAAATGTAAAAAAAACAATATCAAGTTTATAAGAAATTTGGGAAGTATATATATTTATATATTATTTTGGTGACTTTGTTACAACAATATAATCATTAAGATTTTAGTATGTCACTTACAAGAATTGAACCTAGGAGAGGAGAATAATACTTCTCTTTTCAACCACGACCACGATTAAATAAGGAATGATTATGAATGGGCGGTTACATAGTTCATTATAGGTAATTTCAAATTTCGATCATTATTTAGGATCAACATGCCTCTTTTCCATGAGTAATGGGGTTTGACGTGGCCTCCCCTCAAATTAAGGTGGTCAACCATGATAGGTCAACTTCTGGGAGGTATAACTTTTGCATATGAGCTCCAATTGATGCAATTCAAGCACTTTGAAAAGGTTTTCAAGTGTAGAACAATGTCACGAGGTCCACGCTTAAGAGAGAAAGTTATAACCCCAATAAATATTGTTTAAGACCTCAAATTGAACCTATAAGATTTTAGAACTCAATTCTTCAAACTGGGTCCTCCCAAAATTGCTCGTGTGAGTTGATTCCTTCAATTTTTCCACTCTAAAAGCATCGAGATGGATGAAAAATCATATAGTGATCCAATTTGGATCATACCTCCTCATTTCCAGAGGATTTTAGTTCCCACAAGATTTACTGAATGAGGTGAGGAAAATTTTGCTCTACCTTCTCCCTGTAGTACCATTTAGCCTTGTCTGAAAACTATATTTTCAACCTAATCTGCGAAAGGTCATGTTTCACCTATCTTGTAGTTCTGGACCTTTTTTGCAAAATTGTATCCTTTATTAACTCTGCATGAGCATATGGTGCTAAATCCTTTATGGAAGGTAGGAGTTGCTCCTATTCCTAGTCCAACATGGAAGTCTCATAGAATTTCATATTTTCCACATTCAACACTGAGTAAATGTGGGTATATGGGGGTAGACAAAGTTTATATGCATTATCTCCCACCTTTTCCAATATCTCGAAAGGACTATATTATAGATCCTTGATTTTTTTAGGAGAACCCTGTAGTCTTTCCTTGTTTAACAACAACCATACTTTATGTCCCACTCTAAATGAATTATCTATTTTGTGTTGATCATGCCTAACCTTGTACTTTTCCTTTGAATTCTCCAGTGTCTCTTGTACTTGCAAATGGATTTTCCTAATTTTCTCAACATTTTTTTCTATCCTTAAGGCATCCATTGTGAGATCCTCCCTCATTCCTTATTGTCCATGTACTACATCCAAAGGTGGAGGTGGAAAATATATGAAACAAGTCTCAAATGATGACTTACCAGTTGAAGTGTGAACTGCCACTGTTGTAGGAGTGATGTATATAAACCATATTTTCATCCCAGGTCTTCGAATGCTTCTAATTATAAATCCTCAAAAGATGTGCCAAATTTCTATTCACTACTTTTCTTTTCCCATCTATCTGTGGATGGAATGTTGCAAACCTATTCAATTTTGTGTCCAAAATTCACTAACAAAACTAGTATCCATGTTTTAAATACTGCTTCTTGGTATCACGAAAACACCCAAACTTGTTCAAAGAACAAGTTTGCTACTTCTTGCCCCCTGATAGTCTTTTTATAGGGCATGAGAATGCACATCTTGTTGAACCTGTCAACTACCATGAACATGTAGTCATGTCCCTTCTTAGTTGTTGGTAAATCTCCCACAAAGTTCATGGAAATTCTTGGCCAAGGACGAGTGGGTATATGTAACAGATGGTATAAACCTTGTTTCCTATTACTAGGTTTGCTAGTATAACAAAAATACATCCTTTAATGAGCCTATGTACATTTTCATGCATCTTGGGCCAGTACACATACCTATGCAAATTGGCAATTGTGCTCCTAACACCAAAATACCCTATGACCTCGGAGATGTGAGGCTCTCTAATCAATTTCAATTTCTCACATTTAGGAACACATAGCTTATCTATCCAATAAAGTAACCCATTCTAGAGATGATAGTCAACTATGTGGTTTTAGAAAATCCTGTATATTCACAAGCTAATGCAACTTGATAAAGCAAGAGACAAGAATCTACTTCTACTCTTTACAATGGAAGTCCGTAAACATTGAGCAAACAATAATCAATAGAGGAAGAGAATCAAAGGCACATAACACAATAAATATCTGGGGAAATCCACAACTCAAAACCCCACTATCTATTTTGTATTAATCTGGAAACTGAAGATGAAATTACAATGCTTGTTCTCTCTAGAACAATCCTAGCACTTAGCAAATTCAATCTCCAACTCATAAGCAAGCTCAAGGCCAAAGCTTAGCCTCTTCACAAGCTCTCCGAGTCTCTATTCCAATGTGTAATTAATATGAAGGATAGCTTGTATTTAAAGGGAAATAAAGACTCTAAAAATAGTGTAACCCCTCAAGGATCAGTTCCTGATTGCATGCACTATCAGTGCAACTCAGAAAAATCTAAAACAAATAGTACGCTGTCCCTACACTCTAGTCTCAACTGGATCTTTCTCAGAATCGACATGCATGAGTTTCTGATGGTGGAATCTTCAGTTAACTAGAGTAGCACTAATTAGGTCACTAGTGTCCCAACTGATTGTTTACTCACTATTAGTTCCCGAAACTGATTGGAACTAATTTAACTGGACTTAACTCAATAAACTAAGTTAATTAATTACAACTCATTCATAACTCATCCTTAACTCCTATAAGTTAGGGAGAAAATATACATGTCTTCTAAAAGACTTCCAATTCGAATTTCCTAAATTAATTATTTTCAAATTGCTATGAGAAAAGAATTCTATTTTAATTCATAGTTTAATTCAATGACAAATTAAACTGGAATTTCTTGTTTCCATTTCTCAACACTCCCTCTCAACAAGAAAGGGATTATCCACTACCTTGATCCTGTCTCTGTGAAACTCAAATTTACATCTTGGCAATTCCTTTGTAAAGATTTCAGCATCTTGCTCCTCCATGGGAATGTAATCTAACAACATGATCCGCCTCAATACACAATATCTGAGATGATGATACCTGATATCTATATGCTTGGACCGATCATGAAAAATTGGATTTTCAGAGAGTTTGATAAAACTCTAATTATCACAATAAATCACTGTCGGATCCATCTGCTGCCCAAACAAACCAACCAGGATCTTCCTCATCCAGATAGCCTCACATGCTGCTTGACTTGTAGCCATGTACTCTTCCTATGCCAAACTGAGTGCAACCGATCTCTGTTTCCTCCTGTACCAAGAAAATGCAGCTGACCCAATACTAAAGATCCCTCCTGATGTGATCTTCCTGTCAGATGGACTCCCTGCCCAATCTACATCAGTGAAACCTTGAAGCTTCACTCCATCTATCCGTCTGTACCACAACTCAAATTGAGTAGTGCCTATGACGTATCTCAATACATGCTTTTTTGCCTTCCAATACAGCTTGGTAGGCCTAACCATCGCTTGACTAAGCTGGTTAACTGCATTGCTTCCTAAAAGGAAGATGGCTCTGTCATAACACATGCACCCATAAATGCCATGTATCTAGTGTACCTCTCTGGTGACCTCCTCTGTTTGTGTTGAGAAGAGGGTGCTCCCACATTCTCTCATGCATCATCCAATAATCTGTTAGCCTCTCTAGTGCACTTTCTTCCCTCTTTGGAAGACTCTAACTGAGTGGATGCCTCAACTCCCGGAACCTCTGCATGTGGTTGCTCCACATCAATCTCAGGCTCCTCAACCTTAGGAACTAAAAGTTCCTCCTCCACATGTAGCTCAAGCTCCTTCTCAAGGGATACTCGCATGGCCTTCTCCTCATCAAACTTGACATCCCTGTGAACCATTTTCATCCGACTAGTTTGCATGTACACCTGATAGTTGTGGGAGTATCACTGTACTCCACAAAGATCCCCAAATCTGCTATTGGCTCAAGCTTCTGGCGTGCATCTTTGGTCACATGGCAATAAACCAATGACCCAAAAAACCTGAAGTGATCAACATCTGGCCTCTTACTAGAATAAGATTCCTTTGTTGTTTTACTCTCAAGTATCTGATGTGGACTACGATTTTTAACATAAACCGAAGTGTTGCATGCCTCAGCCTACAAGTGTAGTGGTATGCCCTGATCATGCAACATCGCCCTTGTTGCCCCTACTATGCTGCTGTTCTTCCTCTTGGCAACCCCATTATGTTGAGGGTTATGAGGTGTTGTCAACTCTCGTTTAATCCCTTCCGCTGCACAAAAGTTCTTAAACTCATTGGAGACATATTCTCCACTGTTATCACTCCATAGAGATTTAACCTTCTTTCCTGACTCTTTCTTGACCAATGCTTTGAATTCAAAAAACTTTGTGAATGTTTGATCCTTTCTTTGCATGAAAAATATCCAGCATTCACGAGAATATTCATCTACAAATATAACATAATACCTGTGTTTGGTGGTGGATACTGTTGAAAATGGCCCACACACATCTGAATGGACTCTCTCCAGAATAGACTCTGCTCGATTGTCTCTATCTCCAAAGGAAGACTTGGTGTATTTTCCTAAAGTACAACCCTTGCATGTATCAACTTTCTTAAGCGTACCTTTAGGAAGATTGGTAGAGATTTTCTACAATATCTTCAAAGCCCCATGATGCAAGTGGCCCAATCGCCTGTGCCACAACTTGTCGACGTCTCGGATCAACATATTTTCTGCTTTTGAACTCAAAGCAGCACAATCCTCTACCTCTATCTTATAGAGATTCTGAACTCGAATCCCTATCTTCTTTACTTGACCCGTGGCTATGTGTCGAAGGAACGCCTTTCCTTTCGAAAAGATCACATCATAGCCTCTATCCTCAAGCATGGCAATGGATACCAAGTTCTTCGTCAGTCTAGGTACATGCATAACATTCTTCAAGGTGAGTGGAGCCGCATGCTCCCTCTGAAAAGTAATAGTGCCCACACCAGTAACACTATACTTACTGTCATCACCCATCTTGATATGCATCTTGAGATCTTTCTCCTCCAGTTCATTGAATAACTCTTTGTCGCCAGTCATGTGGAAAGAAGCTCCACTCTCTAAGTACTATGCACTTCTCATCACTGAAGACACCATGCATGCAATGAGGGAAAAGTCCAATTTAAATTGGGAGGCAAAAGCTTCACCCATCGCTCCTCCTGATGACTTCTCCTTGGACTTCTTCAATGGACAATTTGTAGCAAAGTGACCCATCTTGTGACAATGAAAACATTTAACTTTCTTCATGTCCTTCTTCTTAACTCCATGATAAGAATCTGATTTGGAATGAGAAATTTTACCTTTCCCCTTCCTTTCCTTCATTGATAAGGCACAATTCTCTTCATCATCAGTCTTTGATGAAGAGCCATCCTTGGTGTTCCTCTTGATCTCATCCTGCATCAAATCTGACCATAGTTGTTCCCAATCTGGCAGCTTCTCCCGACCATTGACAGAGTCCTGATAACTATGCCAACTCTTTGGGAGTCCAAGAAGAGCAAGGCTCACCATATCCTCCTCGAAAACTGTGATTCCAACACTTCCAAGTTCATCCCAACATTGAGTGAACTTGGTCAAGTACTTTGGAATCGTCTCGCCTTTCTCCATCTTGATTTTACGAAGTTTATCCTTCAGTGCCAACTTCCTTTGATCACTTCTATTCTGATACAAGTCCGTCAATGTTTTCCACATAGCATGCAGAGTTTCCTTGCCATGGAGACTCGAGACAATGTGGTCTCGAACTCCCTCAAGGATTATCCACCTTTCCTTCGCCACACACTTCTTCCATTCGACCAATTTCTGTGCATCCGTAGCTACTGGCTTGGGGACTTATTGATCAATGAATTCCTTCAAGCCATTATCTTCTAGCACAACCTCCACCCTGTCCCTCTAGGCTACAAAATTTGAGCTTCCTTCCAAGGCATACTCAAGCCTCAACCCATGGAACGCCATCTGCCGATCCTAAGGTATGTATGCAAATTCGACTTTCACCTATAACCCAGAAACTCAAAGCATCGAAATCTCCTCTAGAGAGATGATTTTAAATCAACAATATCTCCCTCATCCGAACTCCGATTCGGCTGATTTATTTTTTGAATTTGGGTATCTTTTATGAAGGAATCCAAATATGCAATTTGTTTCTAAAATTTTTGTACAGAAATTCTCTTTAAACTCTCGGCCCAAAAAATAATCTTGCTCTGATACCATGTAGAAAATGTTGTAGATTCATAAACTAATGCAATTTGCTAAAGAAAGAGACAAGAATCTACTTCTACTCTTTACATTGGAAGCCCATAAACATCGAGAAAACAATAATCAATAGAGGAAGAGAATCAAAGGCACATAACACAATAAATATCTTGGGAAAGCCACAACTCAAAACCCCAGTATCTATTTTGTATTAATCCAGAAAATCAAGATGAAATTACAATGCTTGTTCTCTCTAGAACAATCCCAACACTCAACAAATTCAATCTCCAACTCATAAGAAAGCTCAAGGCAAAGATTAGCCTCTTCCCAATCTCTCCAAGTCTCTATTCCAATGTGTAATTCCTATGAAGGATAGCTTGTATTTAAAGGGAAATAAAGCCTCTAAAAATAGTGCAATCCCTCAAGGATCAGTTCTTGATTGCATGCACTATCAATGCAACTCAAAAAAATATAAAACAAATAGTACACTGTCCCTGCACTCTAGTCTCAACTGGGTCTTTCTCAGAATCGACATGCATGAGATTTTGATGGTGGAATCTTCAATTAACTAGAGTAGCACTAATTAGGTCACAAGTGTCCCAACATACTGTTTACTCACTGTTAGTTCATGAAATTGATTGGAACTAATTTAACTAGACTTAACTCAATAAACTGAGTTAAATAATTACAACTCATTCATAACTCATCCTTAACTCCTGTAAGTTAGGGAGAACATATACATGTATTCTAAAAGACTTCCAATTCAGATTTCCTAAATTAATTATTTTCAAATTGCTATGAGAAAAAAATTCTATCTTAATTCATAGTTTAGTTCAAGGACAAATTAAACTGGAATTTCTTGTTGCCATTTCTCAATAGTGGTCACCATAATCCACATGAATTTGGCCCTGTAGCTATTGGTGCACCTCCCTGAAGTCGTCATCCTCTATATATGCCTCTCTATATGCATCATAGGTGAAATGCTCCATATGAATTAGAGTTCCTAAAGCTGTGATTTTCAATATATGTGGCCTTGAAAGCATGTCGACTAACTTGATTACATTTCCCTTCTAGTACTTGATCACTAAATGAAAATGTTGTAAGAAATCCATCCACTTGTAATGCCTAATTTTTTATAACTTACTATGGGCCTACAAATACTATAGTGACTGGTGATCTGTTTGGATGATTTTCTCCTTTCCCATCATATAGTGTTTCTACTTTTTGACAAATTGTACTAGGGCATAAAATGCTTTGTCGTAGGTAGGGTAGTTGAGAACTTCCCCATGAAACCCTTAAGAATGGTAGGTTACAATTCTTCCTCCTTGCATCAATACCATTCCCATGGAATCCCCCCTAGAATTTTTCTCAACCTCAAAGGGTTCTTGCAATTTTGGTAACATGAGAACTAGTGCTTGATTCATTTTCCTTTCCAAATCTTAAAAGGAATTTTTCTGACCCCTCCCCCACTGGAAACTCTTGTCAGTTGCTATTATGGCGTGGAGTGGTGCAACTACTATTGAAAATGATTCTATGAATTTTCTCAAGTATTGTGTTTCCCCAACAAAAATCTTAACCTCTGAAAAATTTGTAGGCACCGACAACTTCATGATGACCTCCATCTTCATAAGATCTATATTAGTCTCCCCTACACCAATCACGTAGCCTAAATATACCAAATAATATTGTGTAAACTCACACTTTTTGAGATTTACCAACAATTGGTGCTTCTTCAATGTCTTTAGAACCTTCATCAAACGTGAGATACATGCTCCTCCCAGGTAGCATTGTATACTAGTATATCATCTAAATAAACAAAAACAAAAGCATCTAGACATGGGCACAATATATCATTCATTAATCTTGTGAATGTCATTGCATTTCATAGACCAAATGGCATGACTAACAATGCATAAAAACCTTGCCTTGTTTTGAAGGTAGTCTCCAAGGTATCTTCTTCTTCGACTCGAACCCGGGGATACCCTGATTTTAAATCCGTCTTGGTGAGTATTTTTCCTGCTACAACTAGTCCAATAGGCAATCAATACTAGGTAGAGGGTATATGTTCTTGAGCGTAATATTGCTTAGTGCTCTATATTGATGCACATTCACTGAGTCCCATCCTTATTTGGCACAATTATGATGACTAACCCACATGGTGAGGTACTTGATCGAATAACACCATGCTTTAGTAGTTTCTACAACCACTTCTTCACCTTGTTTTCTTCTAAAATAAACGACCTGTACAACTCGATGTTTAGCAATGGAGACTTCAGAAATAGTTGGAACTTGTGCTCCATTTCCCACTTAGGTGGTGGCATTTTAGGATCCTAGAACACTCCCCTATATTCTTGTAGCAACTCTTTGAGATGCTATCTCTATTCTTTAGTGCACCCCTATGGGGATGCCTTTACTCTCATTGAATCTTGTACAAACTGATTTGATATTAATCATAATAAAGCATACTTATTTCTAGAACTGATCAATTTGTTAGGTTGGTTGGCGCTTACCAGTGAAATCTCTGACTTTCCCTTGTGCACATTAATGATGAAGGATTTTCCATCTTTGATAAGGTAGTACAGGTTGAATCTTTGCATGAAGATTACATCTTGCATGTACATATGTTGATTTTGGGTATTATCGGATGTTCTCTAGTCACGAAAAATGGTGGAGAGGCTAAAGCACATGAGATATCTAATACCCAGAAATGGTTTGGGCAGATTCTAAATAGTTTGGGAGATATTAAAATAATTAATATTTTTAATGGAGTCCCTAAGTCTAAAATATTAATGTGAATTAATATAAGACTGTGTTAGAAGGGTCCAAAAGTCATGGATCAAGCCAGAGTTAATCTTAGCCGTTGATTAGGGACTTAATCTTGGCCGTTGGATTGTCAATGAGAAAAGTATAAGAGGAGGCTTGAGGGTCACTTGGAGGATACTCCAAGTTGATCAAGATTTTGATTTTCTGGGGCAGGGTTTGCTGAGGAAGTTGAAAGAGTGATCAGAGTTGCAGCTGAGGGGTAGTGAATATAGAAGCAGAGAGGCAGAGATAGTACCAGGAGGATCAACGTAGAAGCCAGGAAAGAGGGACGCAGAGCCAGCGAGGGCTCACGCGGAGGCAGCTAGGAGCTGCGCAATGCCTCAAAGAGCCAGTGTGGGTGACGCAGAGGCTGTAAGGGTTGACACAGTGCCTCCAGAGGCTGATGCAAGGCAAGCCAGGGTGAAGCTGGGCCAGAAAGGGCTGACGCAGTCCCTAGAGGTTGACACTGGGGTTTTCGTGGGGTAGATTGGAGCTGGGAGTTGTTGGAGTATTTACCTCGAGTTTCAGCCGGAACATCTGTCTCCGACTGAGAGGTACTACTGCTAAGATTATTCTCTTTTGGGTAAGCTGGTTTTGGCACCGACATTGTATTCAAAAACTGCTTAATAATTAAAACCCTTAGATAGCTGAATCAATTTTCCCGCATTGGGTTCCCGCGAACATTGGTCCAAAAACAACAGTGTCACTTGTGTGCTTGTTTTGTTTCCTTCAGTTGATGATCTGTAATGTGGTGAGCATTTATTTTCAATATTTACATGGTAAATAACTTGTTAATTAATGAGAACAAGTAGGCATAAATAAATCAGAAAAGTACATGAAGGGTTTCTAACAGTTAGACTTAGAAATTCCAACAACATATAGAAGACTCCCAAACACAACTACACATACTTAAAGTAGAACTACATCTAATTATACTTCATTAAGAAAATCAACACTAATAGTAAATTTAATTTTACATTGTTTCGTTAAATTTATCTCTTTATCCTTGTTGACCCATCCCAATGGATATGGACTAGGATGGTCATGAACCTCCAATCCAAGTTTTTTGACCAAGTCCATTTCTATGAGATTTTCCCGTGATCTTGAGTAGAACAAAGCATTAATTTTTGTCTTCTTGATCTATATCTTTAATATATGGAAGAGTTTGGTCATCTCCTTCTCTTCCTATTGCCGAAATTTACTCAATTTCACCCCCTTCTACACCAACGAGAAAACAATATTCTCATCCATGTCTAAGATACTTTCCACTTGGTTGCTCAGATCTATGACTATAGGATTTTTCTTCTTTGTGTCCTTCTTATGGTTCTTTGAGTTGAGCTCTAGATGCAATTTACAACACTTCTTCTTTGTGTGACCATCGATATTTTATTGCTTGCTAGGATCTTTTCCCTGATGTGTAGTAGTTATTGTCTTATTGTCCATCCCTCCTTTCCACTTTTCCTTCACCTCCTTAGAAGATTCTTGGTGTTCCCTCTGCTTGGAACCACTTGACTTCCATTTCTTTTGTCCTATTTTTTCTAGGTGTTGTGCCTACACACAAGCCTCATCCATTATTGAGGGTTTTAACATCATCAATTTATTTCAAAAATGGCTATATAGACCCCTAGATACCTGAGGAGTATGTCTAGCTTCTTGGGAGAGATACCCACCATTATTTCCCTCTTTCAAAATTTTGTGGTGTACTTCTATACACTCAACCCTTGTCTCTACCTAAACTAATGCCATTGGATCCACTAGTCCTCTACATACTCGATAGGGTAGAAATGGGACTTTATACAAGTTTTAAAATCATCCTACTTAGTTACTAGAAGATCCCCCTCTAGCCTAAGGGTTTCTTTGCAACTTTCCCACCAAGTCAGGGCACGACCCTCTAATTTCAAAGAAGAAAATGGAATTTTATGTTCCTCCTCTACATGGTGAACACTAAAATAAACCTCCAACTATTGCAACCAATGATTTAATTTAAAATCTTCTATCTCACTATGACTTGATATCCACCTTTGCTTCCATATTGAAGAGATATTCTGAATGGTTCACAATGCTCAAATTCATCTGATCTCTCTTTTTAAGTTTCCTAGACTCCTTATCTGGTTCTTCTAGATCCCTCGATTTCGGCTCCAGCCTAACCTCTAATTTTGAACTTCAATATTATTTGAACAAACCAATCTTACTGGTTAGGTCCACACTCAACTATTTATTATACTATGGAACCAAATGCAAGAAAATATAATAAAACCCCTTTTCCTCCTTGTGGCTCGGTTATTAGATGACCCGATATCCAACTAGGGGTTAATTTTTACCAATTCAACCCTCAACATGAGTTAGAACCCAACCCTTCTAGATTATTATTATTATTATTATTATTATTTTTTATTTATTTATTTTTATTTTATTTTATTTTTTTAATTTTTAATTTAAGTTTATTATTATTATTATTATTTTTATTTTTTTATTTTTTTATTTTATTTTTTTTTTTATTTTTATTTTTATTTTTTTATTTTATTTATTTTATTTTTTATTTTTTATTTTTATATTTTTTTAATTTTAATTTTTTTTTAATTTTAATTTTAATTTTAATTTTTTTTATTTTTATTTATTTATTTATTTTTTTTTTTTTTTTTTTTTTTTCGAGTTTAAAACAATGTCACGAGTTCCATGATTAAGCAAAGAATTTTTGCCTTCAATAAATTTCATTTAAGGCCTCAAACTAGCCCTAGAAGGTTTTAGATCCTCATTCTCCAAATTAAGTCTTGTTCATAAAACTACTCCTACAAGTTGTTTCCTTCAATTTGTCCACTCTAAAATCAACAAGATGGATGAAAAATTATATAGTGATCCAATATATATATATATATATATATATATAAATTACAACATAACTTTGCATTTTTTGAACATGTGAAAATGGAAGATGGAGCTAGGCTCTCATTATATACTTTCCTTGGAAAGGAAATGGAGGAAAATGGAGGTTAGAGTTGAATCTCAACCCATGTTCATGAATTTACAATAGGTATGATTGTGTATCCTTTCTTTGAGTCAATATATGACTTGATCAACCAACTCATATTCTAAAGTGACCATAAAATTAAATGAGCCATCGAATTTTGTGCAAGTGTAACAAGAACTATGAAGGTATTGAAGGATTTCTTGTGTAGTTGCACTCCACTTGAACCAAGGTTGTGTGTAGTTATCCATTGTGATGTAAGAGTTGACTCATGATATCCATGATTAATTAGCCTATTCCCCCATGGTTTTTTGGATCCAAAAATTCATTAGAAATTGATTCACAATGTCTTCGACAAAATTCACTTAAATTTTTGAAAATACCAAAGGAAGCATGATTACAAATGCCCCTTGATGTGTGAGATTAAAAGGGCATCTCCTAGACAAAATGAATCATGTGTTTTTCTTTTATGTTGAGAAAGAGAGTCAAAATGAGGGGAACCCCTACAGAGGAGACAAAACATCTCACTTGCAAGGAAAAAAAATGTGAGGTGAAATAGATATACAATCACTTCAAAATTATGGAAGCTTATACGCACTTGTATAATAGTCAAATACAATATAGTACCATGGCTCTATAAGATGGCACATGTGAAACCCAGTTAATACCTATAAAAATGAATGTTCCTTCTATCTAAAACATGTTGTGGAATAACTCATTCCATTGGGGGCAACAAATTATAGTAAAGGAAACCCATAGTATTTGAAGGGTTAAGATATTATGATAGGTAATTGATAATAAGCTCAATCTAGAGGCTCACAATAATGATGGAAAGGAGTCACACATGTCCATGGTGTTCAACTAAATATAGAACACTAACATCACAATGTATGGATATCCATCATGTGATAATGAGTTTCAAATGAGCATGGGTTAAACCTTCTAGTCAATAATCAATTACAGAAATCATTTCCAAATTCTAGGTATCCGACATTTAATGAAGATAGGTACCAAGGTGCTAATGGTTAAGAACATGTGTTTCCTCCTAATAGGACACATGTTCAAATTCATAGAGGGAGGTTCAAATCCATAGAGGGGTGGAGTATGCATACCTTCATAAAATTTAGTAGTGAAATCATTTTGCAGAGGGGTATCCCTTGTCCCAAAGACAAGGGGGTCTCATACACCAATTTGGGGTTTGGATTGATTGTGACCTTAAAATTATATTATCATTATTACTATTATGAACCAGCATAATGAAAATAAACATTTTGAAGTTGAACACCAAAAACAACCATGCAATGAGGAATCAATGATGGAAATACCCTACTACATGTGAGGTAAACCACTAATGATGAGAATGGTAATTGAGGTATTATGCCTCTAAAGAAAAATATCTAGAGAAAATGTGTTGTGGTAAACAAGGGTAGATGAATTGGAGCAATGATAATTCCCCATATATAAATACAAGGCATAAAAAAACATTGATAGATGATAAGGACTTGGACTTGTAATTATGAAACCAGGTCATGGTGGGTATGAGACATGAGACTTCCTTAAACTAATCATGAATGACCATTGGCCTAGGAAACAACCATAAACCCTAATGAAATAACTCAACCAAATGCTAATGTAGAGACTGAGAGGTCAGTAATGTTGATGGTATAATGGAGACCATAAAGATGAAGCTACACTGAAAGTGTGTGTGGGACTTGGTGACCAAGGTGACAAACTAAAAAGGATGGTGTTGACGGTGTTGGAAATCTTCCAACATACAGGGGGTATCCCCGATGTGAAGTACCAATTAGACCTCACAACATTTGGAGTAGGAGCCCCATCTAGAGTATCATCCCAACCACCATAAATTAAGGTTTTCCTTGGATACAATGGGTATCATAAGATATTAACACATAACCTTTGAAATCAACAATAAAGTTGACACTGTGAAACACCAATTTCAATGTGTAAAAGGACATATTCATGAGAGGGGAGACACAAGTGAGCCTCTAGAAGGAAAGTAATAATACTATCCTAAGAGATGCACACAAGAGAAATGGAGGATTGATTAGTTATATAGCGAAATAGTTCACACAAACATAATGAACATTAAAGAAAATACAACACACATTCAACAATAGAAGCACCAAAGCCAATGAAGCAGTTCAATTTCTTTACTACATAAGAACATAACACATCGAAAACATCCAAATAATAGTCTTACAATAGTCAAGATACATGCATGAAAATGTGTTGGCTCATCGAACTTATGATAATTAAGTGAAAGATCCAAATACACAGTTACAATGGTGAGGAACTAGTTTCAATAGTGGAACATTAAGTCACTTCTTTCTTCTCCCAGGGATGATCTTCTCTCCTATGCCAAGTAGAAGAAAACAAGTCTATCTTTCCAAAGTATAAGCCTCCAAAAAAGACATTTGCTTGAGTTATGAAGTTTCTTTTATAACAAGAGGAATGAAATTTCATATCTGTTAGGCCCCTATACTACTAGTGTAACCCCTTATTGTTATTAGTATAACCCACTTATTATATTGATGTACCCATGTAGTGCCCATATTATTACTATTGTACCCTATAGAAGCCCACTATTGTTATTATTGTGCCTTTATATTATTATTGTTAGGTCGGCTGGATTATATTGTGACTCCTTAGACTCCTATATATAGAAAGGAGGTTTTGTCATTTGAATCATCCAAGAATTGTTCATTTATGTAATGTAAAGGAGGTTGCCCCCTCGAAGAGGCTGAATTCTAAGGCGTTGATCTATCATTTCTATTTTTTCTTGAGCTGGTTTCATAACATTTGGTATCAGAGCTTTGGATTCTAGGGTTTCGCTGCTCCAAACAGGTCATCGTGGCATTTTCGCTATAACTTTTTTTTGTGACGTTTCAGAAGTCGAAAAAAAACCCATTTGAGAAGAAATCGCGCTGAACCTTGGGTCCGAATTTCAGAGCTTTTCACACGATATTTGCGGAGATATGATCTGAGGAAGTTGGTCTTTTTGCAGACTCCTGAATTACATTTAAAATAGGTGACCTGGGGAAAATCGTCATAACTTTATCTCTGGGGATCGGATTGAAATTTCGTAAGAAGGTACAGAAAGAGGATGGACTGTAGTTTTTTTGTATATCTTTTTTAGATCCAAAGGTCGAAATAGTGACACGTGGCACTTCATACAAGTTCGCTCTTCTGGAAATGTCTATAATCAGGTCATCTTGGGAGATTGTGCATAACTTTTTCTTAGAGAATCCAATTTGGATCAGACTAGTGGCATTGGAAAGAGGGCACAGAGGGCTACTATAGCTCATACTTTTAGAACTTAAAAATCCAAAACTACAGAATTACAGTCGTTTCAAGGTCGAGCTCCTAAAATCAAGAAAAAGCAAGATAAGGAAGTTTGATGGCAAGGATCCGATAAATTGGATACTTCAGATGGAGCAATATTTTGATCTACATGGTGTACAGCTGTTACAAAAGGTATGTATTGCATCTTCATATTTAGAACCAGATCAATTTTTATGGTACGAAGGGATTTGTTCTCGTAAACAACTTGTTACGTGGTCAATTTTCTCGGAGGAAATGATAGCACATTATGAGGATACAAAGAGCAACACCTTCTTTAGAGCAACACCACAACAATTGGAAAGAGTAAAAGGGATTTGTGACATAGTTGAAAGCAAAATTATGGAAACCAGGAAGCGTACCCCTCACAACTATAAAGATGGAAGTGTTGTTTCTCCTAGCCTTCCACAACCTACAAGGGTTACACCACAACAATTGGAAGAAAAAAGAGAAAAAGGGCTTTGTTACAATTGTGATAGCAAATGCACTAAAGGTCAAAAGTGTGCTGAGAAGAAATTATTTTACATAGAATATGAAGAGGAGGAAGAAAAGGATCAAGAAACATCAAAAGAAGAAGATATACGCCAGGACCCCACCCCAGAGAAAGAAGAAATGAATCAGACCATATCTTGTAAAGCATTGGCAAGAATTACCACTCCTCAAACTCTCAAGATAGAAGGACATATCAAGAAGAAAAAGGTGCAAGATGTGAAAGATCACATCGAGAAAGAAGAAATGAATCCAACCATATTATGTAATTCATTGTTCGAAATTACCACTCCTCAAACTATCAAGATAGAAGGACATATCAAGAAGAAAAATATTCAAGAAGTGAAAGATCACATCGAGCATCAAGAAATGAATCCTACCATATCTTGTAAAGGACTGGAAGAAATTACCACTCCTCAAACTCTAGAGATAGAAGGACATATGAAGAAGAAAAAGGTTCAAGCAGTGAAAGATCACATCAAGCATCAACAACAAGTTCTCCAACTTTTAAAGGATAACGTCACTTTGGTGCAAAATCAAATGAAACAACAGGTAGATCAACATTGTAGTGAAAATTGTTTTGATGTAGGTGATTGGGTATTTTTACTGCTACATCTCAAGCAAGCTATTTATGAGAAGGAAATGTTGGCAATACTACATGCACTTAAAAAATGGTGACCTTACCGAATGGGAAGACTCTTCAAGGATGAGGATGTGGAAGCATTGTTTTGTGCTATTTATATTATCCAACCAGATTGGATAAATGAAGCAAGGGAAGAATGGAAGAAGGACGAAGAAGTATGGCCACTTATTCAAAAGTTGCAAAAGATCCCAATTCAAACAATATTGCTAGAAATTGAAGAGGAAGGAAAAATCATATTAGAACCTAGAGCAGTCACAGAAACAAGAACCCGACAGCTACGAAATCGATCAATTTCAGAGTATCTCATCAAGTGGAAGAACTTACCCTCTGAAGATTCCACATGGGAGGACAAGAATTTAATACAGAAGCATCAAGAACTACTCAAGCTTTGAGGACAACCCTTTTTGAAGGAGAGGGGCATGTTAGGCCCCTATACTACTAGTGTAACCCCTTATTTTTATTAGTATAACCCACTTATTATATTGATGTACCCATGTAGTGCCCATATTGTTACTATTGTACCCCATAGAAGCCCACTATTGTTATTATTGTGCCTTTATATTATTATTGTTAGGTCAACTGGATTATATTGTGACTCCTTAGACTCCTATATATAGAAAGGAGGTTTTGTCATTTAAATCATCCAAGAATTGTTCATTTATGTAATGTAAAGGAGGTTGCCCCCTCGAAGAGGCTGAATTCTAAGGCGTTGATCTATCTTTTCTATTTTTTCTTGAGATGGTTTCATAACAATATCCCATATGAATATTGAGCTACCGTCATGACTCTTGGACTCCTAAATGACGTTTAAACTTATATATGACTCTTTAGTCCACATGTGACCTTTCATACTCCACATGTGACACTTGGACTTCCACATATTTACATTTTGTCATTTTCTTGAAAATAAATAATTACATTACACGTCATGTGGCAAGACATATTGACACATATGACATTGTGATGACACTTGCACAAGCCATGAATTGATATTGATGACATGGAGCTACTCTTTGGTTGTTATGTTTTGATCTTTAATTCATCTCCACCCTACAAAGGGTCTTGGTTCAGTACTGGAACCTTCTAATTCATCATGAAGTGTCTTCATTCTGTCTTGGTCCAAGATCTATCCATGTATCCATGATGGTTCTTTTTTGTGCTTCTTCTCTGCAAGTGGCTCTTCGCTTCTTGTCCTTAGCATATTTCTAGAGCACCACCTTGTTGTTATCACTCATAATTTTTCCCTAGAAGTTATAAGAAGAAGGAAAAAACCAAGGTAACCACAAACCAAAATTTTAAGTATACGCTCTAGCCAACCTATGACTTAGAGAGGGCTCTCTATATGATTTAGCTTTGTTTGCTGGGATTTTAGGCTAGTTCTTAAAGTTCAGGGGGTTTTGATTTGTATTGAAGGTTGGATGGTGGAATCCTTAAAACAGATGGATAGAATGAAGTCTTTGGACCATTGGGCTATGGAGTCAAAGAAGGACAACAGAACTGGGATTAACTCATTAAAGGGAGTGTTCAAAGGGAAAGCTAGCAGAGTGAAGTACAGGTCTTTAGGTCATATGGGTGAAATGATCTTAACCAGGGTGAGAGAGCACTCAAGAATTCTCAGACTGGGATTAAAATGAAGAACAAAGGATAATCATGAGCAAAGGGCAATTAAGAATCCTTTACTATAGATAGAGGGAAACTACCTAAACTAAGGAGCAATCAAGAATTCCTTAACTTAGATAATTAGTAGAAAACATTTAAATGCATAATAGTTAAAAAAAAGTGCAATGAAGCAAATTATGAGATATCATTCCATATTATAGCATTTAGATTTCAGATACATTAAAGATTATGGAAAAAATTTTAAAGAAAGATAAAAATACAAGAGAAGATACTTGTCTGTACTTCGCACTACACATGAATCCCGTGAAATGTCTTGAATTTATTCATTAATCTAGCTCACTGGTCCAAACAATGATACAATAGCTTACAGTCTTCGATCAAGAAATTCTATAGAAATGTCTAAGAATCCACCCTACATACTTCGAATTATGAAGTATTTATACAAAAAATTATTACAAAATATCTCAAACTAAATTGAGATTTAATTTAGGAAATACAAATATCTTCTAGCAAGAAGATAGAGATAGCTAATGAACTGTTTCATGCTGTCCCTTTTTATTTGGTACTGCTGACTTTTATGGTTGGATTTGTAGCCCTTTGTGCTGGCTTGTAGTTGAGATGTTTCACGTTGGAATCTTCTTCAAATTTTATCTTTCACCTAATACTCTTTGACCATGCTGCCCTGTTTTCATCTGTTTACCTTACTGCTCTCATTTTTATTGTGCAGTAACTTTTTGCTGTAAATTTATCACAATAAATCAGTCATTGTTTCCCACCATTTTGCATCAAGTAATTTCACATTCATTATCCTCTTGTATATCTCATCAGCTTCCGTATATTTGGAAAAATTGGGTTTGGTGAGAAATAAGTGTTTTATCTCATGCTCAAGAAAAAACAAGTTTTCAAATGTGTTGTACAAAACTTTGCTTGTTGGCAGTGCTTTTATGGATGAAGAGCTGGCTTGTTCCTTAGCCAATTGTCTGAGTCTATTACCATAGTCCAACTGTGTCATGAGTTTTTCATTGATAACCAAAGGACTGGGCAGACCTTTCTCCCTCAAAATCTGGAATTTAGCCATGAACCTATCAATGGCTACCTACATATTGTGGCACTTTTCTTCTAATTTAAGCATAAGGTTCCTTTTGGAAAGGACCTTCCTTATTTCCAAAATGGTCTTAGTCCTATCTTCTATATTTAACACATGGAGCTCATATCTATTCTTGCTATTGAGGAAGTGGATGAGTCTATTAGCATCCTCAGGCTTATCTCCCAACTCTTGCTTTACTTTTTGGATAGCTTCTGTAGCTACCTTTATTAACTCTGTTTGTTGAAAAATAACTTGAATTGATGGCAAAATATCATTGACAGAGTCAATGATATTGGCCCACAACATTTCCTTGGTTTGCCCAAGTGGTTTCTCCAGTGTTAAGTCTTTCTCTAAGACTTTGATTCTTTCACTCATTCTTTGGGCCTTCTATGCTTCTTCCTTTCGCTTAAGTTGGGAAAGTTTGTAGTCAGTTTCCAAACTTGCCACCTTTTCTCTTAGCCTGTTCATCTATGTAGCCTGGATAGACAACTCTTCCATGGTCTTAAACAATTCTGATGCTTTTTCTCCTGATGCACCTGCTGCTGTTGTAAATTCTTCAGTTACTAGGAATGCTATGGCAGGTGGAGCTGTTGGTGCTAGTGAAGTTGCTAGTGTAGAAGGGACTGCCATGGATACTATAGGGATGACATATTTTGAAGTTGTGGCCAAGTCGCTTTACTTCAATTGAATTAAAGCGTCCAACTCCTTTTCTGTCTCCTTTAATTGGTCATTGAGCTTTAGGACCAAGTCCATCAACTCCTCATGTCTGGTTTGGCTCTCTACAACTTCTAGAGTTTGAGGATGTTGCAGTTGTGGTATTTTCAATTGCCTCTTAAGTGCAATAATATCATCTTTTTTATTTTTTATAAGCTGCTCTGTAGCTTTTATATCCTTGGGATTGTGTCCCAATTCAATCACTAAGTCCTCTAAGGACTTGATCCTTGTATCCTTGGCTTGTGAGGAGGCCTTCTCTAACTGAAATTGTGCAGAGATGTTCTTCAAAGAGTTATGTAGCTGATGAGCAGCTATGGCCTTACATGTCAGGGTGGAGTATATCATCTCTCCGACCTGTTTGTGTAGTTCAATCTGGTCCACGGGATGAACATCCCCGACCAACACTTCAAAGTCAACTCTTTTGAAATCAGATGCTGTCTTGGGATGCTGGGCTGTAGGATTAATAAAAGACATTTGCAGCTTTCCCTCTTTAATTTCAAAGGCTAACATTAGACTTGTTTGATTGGTGGGAGTCAATTTCAGGTACTGAGCATAAGTTTGGGCCTTAAGCCTCTCATTTCTTGCTTTGATTTCCTTGTACCTATCTTTTATGTCCTAGTCTCTGTTAGCAGGCCTGCTGAATGAAGACACTTCCACACTAAGTTTCCTTTCCAACATCTGAGTCTGTGATGTGGAAGGCTCTTGCATGCCTTAAGATGGAGTGGTAGGCCTACTTCTGTTTACCTCTGTATTGGTTACTTGTGCCGAATCTTCTGTGTATTCCTGTTTAGAGGCCGGATTTAGCCTTTGCCTCTTGCTTGATTCCTGTTGCAAATTTGAGGTGTCCATCCCTGATGTGGAAGCTCCCTCTCTGTTTCTCTTTGGAATTTTCTCCTCATTCTGAGGAGTTTGCATCACTGGAGGGGTACTCATGGTTCTTTCTTGCTCTTCTGGTACCTGCAGAAAAGAGTTGTCATCAAGCTGCTTTTCTAAATCAATCAGAGCATTTTCTACATGTACTCTGGTGCTGTCTTGGTCTACTAAGGTGCCTTCCAACCATTCTGTTTGATTGAAATATGCATTTATCTCTGGTAGGGGGTGGTGGATGAAGGGTCCTAGCTTGACCTTTTGCCTTTTCTTGGTAATTAATTCCAAAGGGTCATATCTCCATACAAAACTCCTTTGGAACTTCACTCTTTGTAGAATTAGGTCTGCATCTTTCCCTACCTCTCTGGAATTGCAAGTGAAGGGACCTAATTGATCTTTGATTTTAAAATAGGCCTTCTTTTTGGCATTGACGAAGTTGACTTCATCTGCATTGATGATCTGTCTATAATACTCGAAGGCAAACAACCTCATGAGGAGGTATCTTGGCAACTTATATGGTGCAAACATGCAACCATATATTCTGATTTCTATATGGTTCTGATAAAGGTACCAGTCACCCACTTTGGTCAGCTTGGAAAATAGGAGGACTCTCTCTATTTTTGGGCTTATCCTAGGTGGAGGATTCCCAGTGAGCATGGTCATGACTGGATGCACAAAAGAATCTATGGAGTCTGAGTAGGTATATGGTGATCCAAACTCATGGAAAAGTGGGGTCCAAAAAATAATAGATCTGGGCTGGCCCCTAGTGTCAAGCTTTTGAAGGGTAAAAGGGAACTTCTCTGACTGATAATATAGAAATAGATGGTATAAAACAGAGGAGCATTTGAACACCCTCTCATTTCCCATTCTTGTGAACTTCTCATGCGTTTTGTCAGCTATGAATGTGACAAAATCATATATGGTTGCAGGAGGTTGTCCTGGGGTATAGATGGGCATGAAAGCAAGAATTATTTCATTAATATACTCACTTGTGGTGTAGCCCAACACACATGATATCATGGCTACAATGTTATGGCCGCATCGAGAGAAAATGGCTGATACATATGGAGGGGAGTCCTTAGGGATGTGTTTCTCCTCCCTTATGAAGGTTTGGAACAATTGGGCCAATTTTGCAGAGCTAAGCTTGGGATACTGGTCCAACAAGTCTCCAATTGAGAGGGGAGTTAGGTTTGGCCCTGGTTGGAGCTGCAACATTTCATTAATGGACTCAGCTGTGATAGTAAAAAGGACCTTCTGGTCATGAGACATTATGGTTCTATGGCTAGGGACGTAGCATGCATAACACATGTGAACAATCTCTGGAAAGATGTGGACTTGGGGGAACTAGAATTTGGGAAAATTTGACTCCCAAAGGCTAGTCTCATCAGCATGGTTAATGTATCTATCCCTACTTTGGCAATGCACTTTGAGCATGGGCTCTAGGGCAGTAGTGTCTTTTATTTGGAAGTCCCTGTCAGCCAGGGGAAGGTGGTCGAAGTCCAAATGGGGAGTGGTAATGGGTCTAACGTCCATGGTGATGGGGGCAGCCATAATTCAGTTCTTGTGGATTTGAATTATGCTTAGGGGTTTTAGCAAAGGTTCTATGGGATTTTTCGGAGTTTTTAGGGCAACAGAGGTCTTGTAGATGGTTTATGGCTCAGAGTGTTAAAATTAAAGTAAATTTGATATTTTTACTTAATTAACAGTGTTATGAGGGTGAATTTACTTGGAATTTGACAATGGAGTTGGTATTCCATGGTTAAATACCTGGAATTGGGCGAAATTGACTGTAAATGGTGGTTGATGGCGGCTGCAGAGGTTCGTACGGTTCTGGTACTGATTGATGAACGAGCTGGGTCGTTTGCATCATCTATGGAGGAATGACGAAGGTCTGTGAGCAAATTTGCTATTTGTAGGGGTTGCAACAACTTTCTGAGTTCTCAATAGAGAATGTGCGAAAAAGAGTGAAAAGAGGGGTAATTGGGCTTATATAGAAAAAACGTTAATTTTGTCAGGTTCATTAATTGATGAACAGTGTGAAGTTTTTTCAGTTATACTGGACAATGGTTTAATGGGGTCATCGCATCTCTTTTGAGAGGGAAGTGGTTTTGAGGGGGGCTCACCTGATCTAGTCGAGTGCATGACGCATAACATTCTGGGGTTCGGGGAAAACCGCCTTATTAGGTGGGTAAAGGATGGAAATCGGGTCAGATCGATATGAAAATGGGCCGTAGGATGTGGGGAAGGGATGATCAATGTGAGTTGGGCGATGGAGTTGCATGGCGATTTACACAAAAAGTTTTTTTGGGGGGGGCATGGGTCTAATCACCGACGGTATAGGATTAAATTAAAAATTAATCTCATCGGGGGTGCTTTAATATAGGATTAAGGACTGAGGGTGGGGTTTTAATATATTTTTTGGGATATGGGGTAGTCATATAGTTTTTAAAATAAACTACGGGGTGGGATTACTTTATATAAAGGAGTTAAATATATAAGGACCAATGGGTTTTTCAGGAATTTTATATATTTAATTAAAAGTTAATATGAGGTTAGATGATCTGAAGGGGTATTGTACTTAGGTATACAAAATATTATATGCTTTTCATACACTTAGTACTTAGGATAAATGTATTTATTGGGTTTTTGCATAAAATATGTTTATCATGGGGTTTTCCTAGGAAAAAGAATTTAACCTTAGGAAAAGGGGTACTGCGAGTGGGATGAATGAATCACAAGGGTATTTAACACCTTTCCTTCTTAAGTCATCAAGTTGAGGGTCCGGTCCCACCAGAAGTCAGAGAAATGCTCTGAGCCTCTTTGACTTAAAGAACTATAGGTATTAATATTTTTATTATGAAAGGGAAATTAGTGAGTGTTATAGGGGTGAAAATGAATGATGGGGAATTAATCATTTTGAACTGGTGAACCATTGCTTTTGCCTTTGTAAAATGATTTTTGTACATAGAAACATATCATTTAAGCATAATGGATGTGTTTTTATCAAGTGATATTTGTAATCATGCAACCTTTCTACTACTTACCCATTCACCTACCCTACCATTTTTTCTTCCTTTATTTGGGTGCATTTAGGCTAGAAAACCCTTATCAATCTTTTTCTTTTCTTTACAAAATAAACTATCTAATTCTAACCTTATATCATCCAAGGGCTCAAATTAAACTGATGAGCACCTTTTATTTACTCTACCTATCTAATGATCTGCCAAGATTACACTGTTTGGCCAGATTTTATTCTCTAACTATAAACATAAAATTGAAAGAATGACTAGCCAAGATTAAACAATTTGACTATCATGGATTGTGGCATGAATTACAAGCTGCACACAATCATTATTATGCATAAAGTAAATAGTAGTGGCATTTTGACTTGCTCACTTTCATGGTCTCTTTTTGTCTTTTGGGGTTCATATATTTTCATTTTTTTGGACCTTATTCTTATTCTTTTAGGACATACCCTCTTTACATTTTTTTAATTTTTTTAACATGAAAACATTTGCAGAAAGCAAAGGTATGTACAATATTACAAGGCTTAATCTTAGTCATTCAAAATTATGACTCCTATTGGTATAGGAACCTAACACTTGTCATGCTAAGATGGTAAACCTATTAGTGAATTTCAGTTATGAAAAGGAAAGATCAATGTTGAAATCATCTATTCTATCCCTAATTTTCTCATGGAAGAAGCTGCTTGTGATGGGGCTGTGAAAGGATTGAGAAGGAAGAAGAATTTTAGGGATAACACAATTGAGATCAACAATTGTTGGGGAAGGCACTACTACTCACTAGAACTACACCATGTGCTATGAGGAGGGGCTCTTTAGGGTGCAACTCAGAGAGAAATTGCAAGAGATAGTATGATGAGCTTACTGACTAAAACTACGCAGTTATCAGAGCTAAAGGGAGAAGCAGAGAGTGATAGTGTAGTTGAGCTTCATAGTGACTAAGGGAGACCCTCACTGTGGACTAGAATTGCAACATGCGCCAGGAAGGCAAGGCAAGAATCAATGATCGCGCAATGAGGGAGTCTAGTGGACAAGGGTTGATGACTTGTTGAATAAAATTGCGACATGCACTATGAATGAGAGGAAAAATTTAGGAAGTGCATAATTTTCTTTAGCAGTAATCTCGGAGAGGTTGCACTGTCCACTAGAACTGTGACATGTGAATGGAAGGTAAGCATAACAAGGCATGATGTTGTGAGGGGTTTTGGTCAGTAGAGAAGGAAAGACTATGCATTGTAACTATGACATGTGAAATGCTTGAGGGGCATGCTCCTATTCTAGCGCAATTTTCTTATGCAATAGTTGAATTTCCACTAGAAATGTGACCTACGCTTAAGAAGAATCACTGGAAGAGGAGATTACACAATTGTCTAAGACAAG
This sequence comes from Pinus tabuliformis, assembly GCA_031772625.1. Lineage (NCBI taxonomy): Eukaryota > Viridiplantae > Streptophyta > Pinopsida > Pinales > Pinaceae > Pinus > Pinus tabuliformis. The sequence goes on from CM062807.1 coordinate 307,928,841, forward strand.
AAATAGAAGATCAAGTCACTTTGTCAGGATGGTTCTCACTGCACTGTGAAAGAAGGAGGACCTTTGCATGGCACAATTTTCTTTTGCAGAGGGCCATTAGAAATGATCCATGTGCTATACAAGGCATAATTTCTCAAAACTCAGTGCAGTGAGTCAATGCATACAAAAAGGGTTAGGTGACTATGTCTTGAAGATTCTCAATGTGAAATCATAGGATATAACATTAAGAAATACTCAGTGCACAAGTCTCAGAGACATATATTTCATCAATGAGGCTCATGGATAGGAAATGCTCATCACCTGAAAGAGGGTTCATGCATTCATAATTTGCACTAGGTAGGAGGACCAAGAAGAGTTCTAGAATGGCTGTGTGTGGGACCAGTAGAGTAAGCGAGGGAAAATCATTTGAATGAGATTCAAACATGGACCACACACATGAATTCCATTAATACAAGCCGTGGGAATGCACAAGACTCATAAAAAACAATCACACCTTGAAACTAAAACAAAGTGACACTTACTTCTAAGTGCGATAGTTGAAACGACACATTACGACACTTAGAACACAAGTTGCGACACATATGTCAGTGCAATGATTAGTGCATACAATAAGGGTTATGTGTCTATGCCTTGAATAGTCTAAATGTGCAATCATAGGAGATAACCTTAAGAAACAATTAGTGCAAAAGTCTGAGAGACATAGATTTCATTAATGAGGCTCATGGATAGGCAGTGCTCATCACCTGAAAGAGGGTTCATGCATTCACAACTTGCACTAGGAAGTAGGACCAAGAAGATCTATAGAATGGCTAAGTGTGGGACTGTAGAGTAAGAGAGGGAAAAAAATCTGAATGAGACTCAAAAATGGATCACACACATGAATTCCATCAATACAAGCCATGGGAATGCAAAAGACTCATAAACAACAATCACACCTTGAAACAAAAACAAAGCGACATTTATTTCTAAGTATGATAGTTGAAACAACACATTGCAACACTTAGAACACAAGTTGTGACACAGGTGTCAACTGTGATCAGAAAGTGCACTAATATGTAGGGATGTGTCTAACACGTATTGTTTTGATATATATGACCATATAATGTAGAAGAGTGTTCTAGAGTGACTTCTAGTGATGTGAAAAGGTGTGACACATATGGGAGTGAAAATAGTTAGAAGCGACACTTGCAACAGTAAGAAAACATGAAAATGACACTTGAAAAAACTAAAGAAATTGAAAGCGACACATGCCAGAGAAAAGATAAAGTGAAAATGACACTTTTTAAAGTGAAATCAAGTAAAAATGATAGTCGCAAAAGTGAAAGTGACACTTGTGAAAACAAAGGTGCGCAAAAGTAACAACTGGGAAAACTCATCGAAATAAAAGTACAACTGCAACCAAAGTGAGGGAGACTATCAATGGAAAGTTCACACTGGATATCGACATAGGTTGAACATTGTGAAGGAACTATCCTGATGGACTGCACAATCAGCGTCAACAGTGATTGTGCAAGAACTATAACTGGGCATTGCATAAGCTCTATTCCTAGAGACTGTGCAAGCCTTACCTTCAGGAACTGCACAATGCCTGTCTAAGATTGCAAGAGAAAGGTGCGATTGTGAATTCATTAAAGAATGAACATGTGTGCGCAAGTGAATTTGACACTTACAATACAAGAAGAAGGATTAAACACACAACAAATCATTAACCGACCACGGAGTGACCATGGAATGATAGATCACAAGATCCTTAGTAGTCTCGAAAATTCTAGTGAAGGCAAAATTTTTTAGGGTGTTGATCGCAATGTAAACACTTGGTGAAAAATTAGAAGAACCCAAACTAATTTGTTTAGGTCGACCTTTGAGCAGAAAGTATTTTCCTTTCAAGAAGTATTGATTCACCATGTGGATTACCTTGGCTTCCCCATTTGAACTGATTATAGATATAGTCTCATGTATTTCTTTCCTCGGTTGAACATATTCAAAAAGATTTCCAGATCATAATTGTTTCGATCTAGGAGAAGGGTAATATGTAATTACGAGTTTAAGATAATAAAAGTCTTAGTTTTCATCTCTGGCGTTTCCCTGCTACCAGCAGGCCTATTCAGTACCTAGTTGGATTCCCTTCAAGAGCACATGCATTGCTTCATTACTAGTGAGCCTATTCAGTACCCCGATGAAGTTATTTTCTTCACCTCTCTGTGCAGGAAGCCTTTCTCTTATTTCACACTTTATTTTACTTATTATTTAAATGTGTATACGAAATTATTATTTTAATGAGGTGGAAGAGGGATCCCGACTTATTGAGAGAAAGAGAGGTTTTCCCTTCATAGATAGTTATATATATCTCTGATATTGATTTTCTTGCTATTGAGTTTCCCCTTTCCCTTTACTACTTGATTGGATCGGTGAGAAAACACCCTTTAACTACCATATGAAGTCAAGGGATGAGGATGCTAAAATAGATGCAGGCATCTTGGTTCTTCTTACGACTTTGTATTCGAATGGATCATATTTTCCATTCAGAAATCATTGAATTTAAATATATGTAAACCCAAATAGAGAAGAAGGTAACATATGAGCCAAGCATTGTTCGTCATCACAACTGCCCCTTTTCAAGCTTTGCCACCTTGTATTTTGAGCCAAAAATAAAATCTTTCATGTAAAGTATTATTAAACAATCATTAAACAAAATGAATAGGACAAAGCAAATGAAGGCTAAACAAGAAAGCAACATGCTAAACAAAGTAGGAAAACAAAGGAAATACTAAAGGAGAGCAAGTGCAGGATGAGTGTACAAGGAAACTAAAAATGTAGCTAGACCTAATCCTAATATAACCATCTAGAAGGTTAGGGTTAAGTGTAATGAAATTTCCAATGTAAACAACGTAAGTATTCTCTACCTACAAACACAATGATACGATCAATTAAAACCGACATAAAATAGTGCGCAAAAGAGAAGATACAAACTCAAATATCTTGCACAAAAGGTTGAAGATATTGCATAGAGGAAGAAGGATGTGTCATAACACTTGACTTTAACCAACCTAAAACCTTACCTTTTTGATGAGAAGAATAGTCAAACAAACCTAAAAGGTTCGTTGTGAATGTACCTTTATCTGTGTTGTCCTGATGAGGGAACATCAAGAAAGATGGAAGTAAATTTTTAGCATGAGGGCTTGATAAGTAAGATGCTTTCATCCAATCATAAATTGGATCATGAAATTCAAAAACACCCTCTTGAAAACCCTGAAATACTTGAGAAAATGAACTTTCAATTAATAACATAGAATCAAGATGAGAATCTTTTGATAGAAATTTGATCTGATGATGTTCAGAAGTCTTGTCAAGATAGTGAGGACCTGACATAACAACCAACAAAGGTTGAAGTGCCTCAACCGCTTGACAAGTATCCTAATAGTAAGTTGATAAACCATAAAGGTAAATTGATGTAGAATAACTACCATCAGAAACATTAGTGGGAAAATGGTCAATTGAATGACAATTATTAGGACCAAAATTATGATTAGATGGGATAATTAAGGCATAAGACCCTCAATTAGTGGATAATAGAGATAGATCCATTTGAACAGCTTTGCAAATGATTTGAATAGTGGAATCATCTTCCTCATATGTTGAATGTGACGAACCATTTCCTTGTACCTAGTTACAAAATGAACCAACATCGCAATCATCGAAATAATTAAAAATGAATGCCAATATAGAAAATACATGAAATCAATGAGGATACAATGAGTGAAAGAGATGAATTTGAGTCACCAAGGAAACAATAAAGGAAATAAGAGATTGGAAAGCAGTATAATTAGCTAAGTATTGACCATAGTTAGTTTGTGAGACAATGAGATAGATTATACTTGTGCAGAGATTGTTTAGGCTTGAACAAGCATTGTATTTCTTCTCTATTTTCTGACTAATGCAATACAAATAGGAAGGGGTTTTGAGTAGTTTCTTTCCCCTTAGATAAATCTCTGAGCATATGTGATTGAATCTTGTCTCATGTTTATGTTGTGATTTCTTGATCAATTAATTGTTTCCGCTAATGTGTAGAGTATATTCAAGTATTTTGTTTTAGCATATTACACAAGAAGTTTGAATCTACAAGGAATTTCTACATGGTATCAATGTTAGAATTGCAGTAGACAAGAGAATTTTAAGTTTGTGTAGGAGGTTCGAATTACAATATCAATGTTGCAGGTTTTCTCCAGGACTGAGAAGATGAATTCCATTGGACTCAGGCTCAAGTATGCCCTGGAAGGAACCACAAATTTTGTGGCATGGAAGATCCGTATGGAGGCAATATTAGATGATCACATGCTACTCAATTACATCAAGATAGATGTAGTTAAACCCCCAACAACTGATGCCTAGAATATCTCTCAGTGGAGGAATGATGTGGCCAAAGCAAGGAGGATCATATTGGAGGGAGTTCGAGATCATATTGTCTCAAATCTCCATGGGAAAGAAACTCCATTCTCGATATGAGAAAAAATGACTGAATTGTTTGAGAACAATAGTGACCACTTGAAGATGGCACTGAATGACAAGTTTCGTAGCATAAAAATGCAGAAGGCTGAATCAATTCCACAATACCTGACAAAATTCACATAGTGTTGTGATGAACTTGGCGGGGTCGATATTACTGTTCTAGAAGAAGATATGCTAGCTCTAGATCTGTTGAGTCTTCCCAAGAGATATAACAATTATTAGGATTCCGTGAATGGTAGAGACAAACTACCAAGCTATGAGTGTTTATCGTCCAATCTCGTGCAAGAAGAGATTAGGCGAAGTAATAGAGATGGAACCTCATCCAAGGTTGAGGATGATGAGAAGTGTGCCTTGCTTAGAAAGGAAAATAAAGGGAAAGGGAATAAATCCCTATCCAAAGGAGATTCTGGTTAGGAAGGAAAGAATAAAGACTTGTCAAATATTAAATGTTTTCACTGCCATGAGCTGTGAAACTATGCCATGAAGTGTTCACACAAGAAAGCCAACAATAATCCCTCAGGAGGAGTGGCATATGAATCTCTGGATTCACAATTCGACTTGGATTTCACACTCATTGCATGCATGGTGACATCGGTGATGGGTAGTGTGTGGTATCTAGATAGTGGAGCCTCATTCCATATGACGGGCAATAAATAATTTTTCAGTGAATTGGAGGAGAAGGACCTCCAGATGCACATCGAGATGGAAGATGATGGAAGGTGTAGCACGACCGGTATCAGTACAATTACTTTTCAGAGGGAGTGTTGTTCTCCTCTCATATTAAAATATGTCATGTATGTTTTGGGTCTGAAGAAAAATATAGTTTCAGTTGCTATGTTGGAATACCATGGATACGATGTGATATTTAGAAAAGGAAAGGCCTTCCTTAGACATATCGCCACGGGACAAGTGAAGCAGATCAGGGTTCAGGTGAAGAACCTCTACAAATTGGATGTAGAAGACTGTGATGCTTTGAGCACCAAAGCAGAGAAGGTGGAGATCCAAGACATTGGTAAATTATGGCATAAGAGACTTGGCCATTTGCACCATGGAGATTTGAAGATCATGCGACAGATTTCTACAGAATTTCCCAAGGGTGCACTAGAGCAGTGAGATACATGCAAAGGGTGTACACTAGGGAAGTACACCAAATCCACCTTTCATGATAAGGAAAATAGAGTGAAAGTAGTCCTTGAAATATTTCACTCAGATGTGTGTGGACCCTTCTTGAAATCCTCTACATTCAAGAAAAAGTATTATGTTATATTTGAAGATGATTTCTCACGTAAGTTCTAGAATTTATTCATGCAGAAGAAAAACCAGACATTCTCCAAATTGATAGGGAGATTCAATGACATGTAGATGAGGAGATTTTGGCTCCAAAGGAAGAACCTCAGGATGTTTTGGAGCAGCCACAAGCATAGGACTAGAGAGTGGAATCACCCACTCAAGTAGAGGCATCTAGAGATGGAAGGAAGCACACCAAGGAAGCTGATAGATTATTGCATGATGTCAGAGAGAATGTGGGAGCACCCACATCACAACGCAGGCAGAGGACGTCACTATATTGGTACACTGGGTACATGGATCCGATGGGTGAGCTAGTTGAGACAGAACAATCCTCATTCAAGGAAGTGATGCATAATCTAGTATGGGTTGATGCCATGGTAGAGGAATATGATTCCATAGTCAAAAACAATGTTTGGGATGTTGTCATAAGACCAGAGAACAAGTTAGTGGTAGGTATGGGGTGGATCTATAAGGTGACGCAAGCAACAAATGGAAGCATTGAGAAACACAAGGACATATTTATGGCCAAGGGGTTCTCTCAGGTGGAGGGAATTGATTACGAGGAGACCTTTTCTCTAGTAGTAAGGTACTTTTCTATGATATCAATTCTAGCACTTGCAATGAAGATGGGATGGAAGATCCATCAGATGGATGTGAGGACAACATTCCTCAATGGAGTTATTGAGGAGGAGGTGTACATTGAAAAACCGAATGGATTTGAGACCTTCGACAAAGATTCACATGTGTACAGACACAAGCGAGCGTTGTATGGATTGAACTAAGCACCCCGTGCTTGGTACACCAGGATCGATAACTATTTCACCAGGTTGGGCTTCACCAAAAGTGAAGCAGATGCAAACTTTTACCATATTGTTCTTAAAGGTAAATGTTTGATTATATCATTATATGTCGATGATTTAATTTTAACTGGTGACGAGAAGTTGATAAAATCTTTCAAAGAGGATCTTGCAAGAGAATTTAAGATGAAGGACACGAGACTTATGCATTATTTCCTCGATTTGGAAGTATGGAAAGGAGATGGGGAACCATTTGTCTCTCAGGGAAAGTATGCCAATGAGATACTGAAGAAGTTCCACATGGAGAATAGCAAACCCATGGACACTCCTTTAGCAGGAAGTTGGAGGAAAGAGGGTGCCACTTCAGGTGATGAGGTGGAGACCACTATTTACAGGAAGTTTGTGGGTTCTCTTATGTATTTTGTGAACACATGACCAGACATGTGTTATGCAGTTAACCAAATTAGTCAAGCAATGGTTAAGCCAACCAAACTGTATTGTAAGGCAACCAAACATGTGTTGAGATACCTCATAGGAACTACTCAGTACGGTCTTTGGTATAGACAGACAGAGGGAGTGAAGCTTCAAGGATTCACATATGTTGATTGGGAAGGTAGTCCATCAAATCAGAAGAGAACTTCAAGAGGAGTCTTCAGTATTGGGTCAACAACAATTTCTTGGTACAACAGGAAGCAAAGATTAGTTGCACTCAGTTCAACAGAAGCATAGTACATGGCTGCTAGTCAAGAAACTTGTGAATCTATCTAGATGAGGAATATTCTTGTTGGGTTATTTGGTTAGATGATGGATCCCATTGTGATTTATTGTGACAATCAAAGTTGCCATGAAACTCTCTGAAAATCTAGTTTTTCATGATCGATCCAAGCATATCGACATCTGATATCACCATATACGAGATTATGTGCAGAGGAAGATCATGTTATTGGAATACATTCCTACAAATGAACATGATGCAGATATTTTGACAAAGGAATTGTCAAGAGGAAAATTCAAGTTCCATAGAGACAGGATTGAGGTATCTAATAATGCCTTTCTTGTTGAGAGGGAGTGTTGAAAATGACAAGAAGAAAATCCGGATTTAATTTTCCCTTGAATAAATTAGTAGAAAATTGTAATTCCACATCCCAAGACAACAAGAATGAGTTAACTAAGTTAATTTCACTTAGTTGGCTTAGTTAATTCGAGTTGAGGGCCTAACTTGAGTCATGTAGAGTAGTTCCTAAATTTTAGGAGCCTAGGTTGAGTTTAATTTGAGTTATAATAATTAAATTCAATTCAACTAGGCTAAAGTCAGTGAAACTAGTTCCAACTGTTGGAGGAACTAGTAGGAGGTCTAGCACTGGGGTGTAGCTTTAGTGTTCAACCAGTTAAATGATAAGTCAAATATAATTAACTCATGCATACATGAAATACAAGTTAGCCAATTGATATTGGACTTCAAGGGTAGTGTACTATCAGTTGTAGACAATTCCAAATTGTACATGTGGTGCATGTAGTCAGAGAAGGGCCTATAGGGATTTCACAATTCTAACTGAGAATTTCCCTAATTAATAGGGGGATAATTCCCGTGGAAACAACACAAGTAAATAGGAGCTTGGAAGGTAGCATACTTGGATAAGTATTGGCCAGAGTCATCTTGTGAGGCAGTGAGATAGATTATACTCATGCATAGATTGTTCAGACTTCAACAAGAATTTTATTTCTTCTCTATTTTCTGGCTATTGCAATACAGATAGGAATGGGTTTTGAGTAGTTGCATTCCCCTTAGATAAATATCCGAGCATATGTGATTCAATCTTGTCTCATGTTTATGTTGTGATTTCTCAATCGATTAATTATTTCCACTAATGAGTAGAGTAGATTCAAGTCTTTTGTTTTAGCATATTACATAAGCAATTTGAATTAATTTCTACAATGAGTTGAAGAGGAAGTTTCCATAAGAAGATCTTCTTTGAAAGGATTAGTTTTTAAATCTAAATATTTCAAATTAGCAGTTAGTACATTTGCGCATTCATCATCATATGCATCAATGGAGTCATCATCACTAGTATGATGGTTTCCAAATACTTTAGATTGATTAGGAAAATCGATTTCATTTGATTTACTACCGATATTGGTAGATCCAAAATTAACCAAGGATGGAGGAACACCATTTCAATAAAGAGGACTTTGAAAAAGAGATGAAATATTGAAATAATCTTCACCTTTCTACTCTTCTACCTGTGAAATTTGACTACCTTGGACCTGGTCACTGTTTGGATTGGAAAACTAAAAATATGGAGAATTTGAACAAGACTGGTCAAGACTGGTCAAGTGGATCAAGGGACATTTCATCATGAGAAAGGGATGATAAAGGGTGACATATATCCCTTGATAGGGTCATGATTTCAATCAAATCAAATTCAAGGTTGAGATTACTGGTGTTAATATCATCTTGAAAAGTCAAGGGATTGGTCTTCACCTTAGGCTTCATAAACCATTCCAAGGTTTCCTCCGTTGGATCTGGATCATGGAAAGTGGATGAATTTTGAAGAGATGGATCAACAATTTTATTTCTGGATTTCCCAACTTCAACATCATCACTAGGAGGCACCCAAATTGGTACTGAAAAAGGAGGAGGACAAGGAAAAAAGGGATTAATCAGTTCTTCTTCTGAAACTAGAGGTGTCTCATGGTTTGCAAAAGCTGGGGAAGAACAATCATCCGAGTTTTCAGATTCAAATTGTTTTAAGTAGATTTGAGCCAAATATCAAAACTTTTCCTTGAAGTAATCCCAATCCATATCTTCTTAAGGAAACTCATAACATAGGTGAAGGAATCTATTAGAAAAATCCTTGATTTAATCATCAAACTCCATTCTAAGTTGATTAATTCTTTTATATACATCTCGATAATCATACCTATCAAAGTCTTGATGGAACTAATTGAGGAATTGATCAAATGAATGAATGGAAGAATATTGTAAGGTATAACACCATTAACTAACTTAACCTTCAAGTGTGAGGAAGAAAAGAACACAAGCAACATCTTCACAATTGATTTCATAATATTCATAAAACTTGAGAAATTAGATATATGCTCAACTATGAATGGTCCACCCTCACCATCAAATATTAATTGAGACAAGTTATAAAGTAGTTCATCGAGGATTAAATTTTTAACAATGAATCTATTGGAAAATTACCCTTGGATTATGATTTGGGAATGAGCCATTTAAGATAGGAGATTCAAAATAGACTCAATGGGCACAAATTTTCATCTAACCCTCCTTCTAGCGCAAGAATGTTGACGGTGTTGGAAATCCACCAACATACACAGGGTCTCCTTGATGTGAAGTCCCAATTAGACCTCACATTGTATGGAGTAGGAGCCTCATCTGGAGTATCAACCCAACTACCATAAATTAAAGTTTTTCTTGGCTACAATGGGTAAAATAAGATATTCACACATAACCTTTGAAATCAACAAGAAAGTTCACACAGTGAAACACCAATTGCAATGTGTAAAAGGAGGCCTTCATGAGAGGGGAGACAAAAGTGAGTCTCTGGAAGGAAAGTAATAGTACTATCCTAAGAGAGGCACATGAGAGCAAGGAAAGATTCATTAGTTATCTAGTGAAATAGTTCACATAGGAAAACCGAACATTAAAACAAATACGACACACATTCAACAAGATAAGAACCAAAGCCAATGAAGTAGTTCAAATTATTAGTACATATGAGCATAACACATACCACAAACATCCAAAGAATAGTCTTACAATATTCATGGTACATGCATGAAAATGTGTTGGATTAGCGAGATTTTGATAATTAAGTGAAAGATCCAAGTACATAGTTACAATGGTGAGGAATTAGTTCTAATAGTGGAACATTAAGTCACTTCTTGCTTCTCCAAGGTATGATATTCTCTCCTATGCCAAGCAGAAGAATCCAAGGCTAGCTATCCAAAGTATAAGCCTGCAAAAATACATTTGATTGATTTATGAGGTTTCTTTTATAACACGAGGACTGACCTTTCATATCCCCTATGAATCTTGAGCTACCCTCATGACCCTTGGACTCCTAAATTACCTTTTAACTTCTATATGACTCTTTAGTCCACATGTGACTCTTGGAATTCCACATATTTACGTTTCTTTTATTTTCTTGAAAAATAAATAATTACATTCCACATCATGTGGCAAGACACATTGACACATATGGCATTGTGATGACACTTGTACAAGCCATGACTTGGCATTGATGACATGGAACTACATGATGATGTGGAAATGCTAAGCTGATCCTCTGCTGCTATGTCTTGAATTATTGATGGTAGATATGATATGTACTTCATTTCCACCCTCCAAAGGGTCTTGGATCAATACTGGAACCTTATAAGTCATCATGAAATGTCTTCATTCTATCGTGGCCTAGGATCTCTCCATGTCTCCATGATGGTTCTTATTTGTGCTTCTTCTCCTTAGATATTAGAGTAAATTTTAACCTAAAAGTTCCCATGAAATTTTCACATACATAATATGTAAACCAATCAAAATCTTTTAAATTTAAAAGGAGGTACGTGTAAATATTTTGGAGGGAAAATAAAAAATTTGCTTTTTTTAATTGTATTTTTGGCTTATCCCATTATAGGTATCCTTAAATTTCAAGTGTAGAAACTTGTTGGATGCGGAATTAAATTTTGCATCCAGTGAGTACCCATTCGACATACTTTTGAGAAGACCCACATTGATAAAAATTGATACATTTAAAAAACGTGTTGAACACGTTTTTTAAATGTATCTTCAATTTTTATCAATGTGGGTCTTCTCAAAAGAATGCATAATGGGTACTCATTGGATGCATAATTTAATTCCACATCCAATGAGTGTCTAAACTTGAAATTTGAAAGAAATAGAATGAAAAAAAGTAATTTTCTTCTTTTCCCTCCAAAATTCATAACTATTATTTTATTATTTTTCCTTAGGAGGCCACTTTTAGGCCACAATTTCCTCTAATTGATTTTTCTTGAGCATCACCCTTTCGTGCTAATGTAATGCCTCCTCCCACATTTATCCAAATTCACAAGCTCTCTAGGGTAAACATGAGATGAGAGTTACTATGCGAGACCCGACTTCCAAGATGCACTTATGGAAAATGGGGTCCACGTGTCCAAAACTGACTACAAACACCTAGTGACACATGATCACACTGTTATCATCCTAACTTGACCCAACACTATTTATTTTAAATTTCATTTCCTTAAATTTAACAGAACTTCCTGTTTTTGGCACATTTCTCAGGTTCTAAACTTTCAAGGCCATTTTGAGGGCCTAAATGGAATTTTAAGGAAAAACAAAGAGATCATAAAATTGAAAGATTGGATTACTAGAATGTTTTTTGCCTCCTCATGGAAATCTTCAAAATGAGGTATTATGATAGTCAAATGGAGATTGTATGCCAAAGTTATGACCCCAGGAAGTTGGAGGTACAAATTACTGATTTATACAAACACTTTGTGTATATAGTACCTATAGGTTATAAATACATATATGAGAATCACCGAAAAGGCCCTATTTCCTCTCCACATAACTGCAACAACACTTATTAGTACATACATTCATCAACCAATCAATAGCTAAACCATTCATGACAAGAGCCATAAATAACATACATCATGTAACCAACAAATAACCAGTAAATAACCAACATAGGAACCATTGAAACTCAACCATAAAATCACCAACATAATCACTACAAATATGCATGAATCACAATAGAAGAATAAATCTTAGTAATATATGAAAATACCAACCAAGTCAGGGACTAAAATGTACTGCCTAACCATACATTGAGCTGAACCAAATCTCTCTTTCATCCAATCACCCCCGCGCCATATTCCAAGCATGAATGTGGGATATCATTGTTGGCATTATGATGTATGTGTTGTACTTGATGGAAACCCACTTGTAGCAGAACAACTCACTTGTATATGGTAACGAGATGAATCTACGTAACCATATGAATCTACAGGGTATATATCAGATGTAATAGAATGCATGGCAGTTGTGTTTACAGATGTGACAAAATGCAGGGAAGTTCAAAGGAATCATTTTAGAAGTAATATGGAAAATTATAGTGTAACAGGTCTATTCAGAGGTAACAGGGCAATGGTACAGAAGAACAGGAAGATGGAACTCAGGTCTACTTATTAGAATAAAGAAGGTAAAGGAAAAGGTTGATGTAAAGTAGTTTAAGAAGTATATGCAGGTCCACTTAGTCAAAACATCGTATACATGCAGGTCCACAGAACAAAAAGCGCGTATACATATACACGCACTTTCACAGAAGGAAAAGCGCATATGGGATGGAAAATCAAGGTTTTGGTCCAAGGTATTGGTCCGAGGTATATGGCCCAAGGTGTTTGGTCCGAGGTATTGGTCCTAAGTGGTTTTGGTCCAAGGTATTGAGAAAGGCCTAAAACTATATAAGGAGGAGAAGATCATTAGGCCAAGTGTGAAAGTAATGAATATCTTATGAAGAGTGATATAAAAAGAAAATATGCATGTTATGGGTTTATGGTGCTTTGCTTGATCTGAACTAAGGATGAACCTTAATGGTTGATGGGGATGAGATCTAAGAATGGATCAGAATCATGAGACCTAAAATGAATTATTATTATATGGTTTGATCATGGATAGTCTAGATCTGAATGCTAAAGCATGATTTACATTGTAAATGTTCTGATCTGGGCATGTCTGAAGTCCAGAGGTGTAGTGAAGTTATCAAGTTAGTATTTTCAGATATGTACGTTGGTTCGCTTTGGTGAAGGTGCATATACACACTAGTTTAGCTCTTCCAAGTAGCATATGCAAAAGAAAAGCTTGATGTTCAAGGATGACTGATCTATCAAATCAGTGCTGCTGTTTTACTACTGTCAGTCAATGAAGTCTTCTTAGATATGAATGTAAAACTGAATGAATAGGGAGTTTGATATTTGATAATTGATTATATAAGTGAGAAGAAGTGATCTCTATTGTTGCCTATGTAAAGCTCTGTAAGTTGACAGTAGATGTTCAATATATTGCTGGTTGGTACAGACTTGATTCAAAAGTTTATGTTTGCAGTAGCTTTGGAGGTTTACGCAGGTTTTATTAATGGAAGTAGCGTATACACGTAGTTTGGGTTCAACCAAGTAGTGTATATAGTCTGATGCATGGTTTCTGAGGTTACAGCTGGTTCTGAATGATGATGCAGGTTTCTAGGTTCAACACAATGTTCTGGTGACAGTGATCTGATTGTTTCAGATTAACTACATGTTGGTTGATGAAGTTTGAGTTTCTAAATTTCTGATGGGTTATTGACGAGTCAAGGTCTTCATATGTCTTGATATGTGCCAGGAGCATCCAATCTGAAAATTCATGAAACGTGGTGCCTGGTGGAAGAATGGAGTTTTCTGTAGGCTGGCACCTATGTACTAGTAAACATATTGGCTAGTACAAGAGCTAGGGGGTTGTAGTTCCCTTCCGGTAGAAGCTGGAGAACGAGAGAAGGTTGTAACCTTCTGCAGGTAAAACCCTATGTACTAGTATGAGTCTACACTAGTACATTATTGTAAACATATTTTCTTATTATTAAAAGAAGACAAAGACGACAACTGTAGGTGGTTTTCATCCACATTGGGTTTCCACCTTAAATCTTGGTGTTCGTGTGTGTTGCTTATGTGTGATGCTTTATTCTTCTTTTACTGCACTGTCTAATAAGTTACTGATGTACTGGTTTAAGATCAACACATGATAAATTGTCTAAATCACAAGTTTTTTGGATATATGCTAGTTTCTCTAATCATAGTTGCATGTACACGCTAGTTCACTTCACTGAAGTAGCATATATAAATCTGTTTGAGAAATAAAATTATTGATATGATAATACTGATTCACTCCCACTCTCAGTATTATTTCCAACAATTAGAATCAGAGTAGGTCCTTCAGAAGAAGCTTGATTGCTTGAAGGAAGATCCATTAAGATGAACAATCACGAAAGCATGGGATCCATCAGACCGCAAATCTTTGATGGGAGCAATTTTGTTTATTGGAAAATAAGAACCACAACCTATCTACAATCTCTTGGAACAAATGTTTGGGAAATTGTGGAAGGAGTATATAAATTCCAAGAACAATTCCTACAGATACGACAGGTAAAAAACAATATGAAACCAATGCCAAAGTTGTCAATACTTTATTGGGAAATTTGTCATAGTTAGAGTTTGTCAAAGTCATGCAGCTCAAATCAGCCAAAGATATATGGGACAAAATCATTCAGAGCTATGAAGGAGACTCTCAGGTAAAACGTGCTAAGCTTCAAACTCTCAGAATTCAGTATGAAACTCTTAAGATGCATAGTGATGAGAGTATAGGTAGTTACTTCTTACGTATAGATGTTAATTGTATGAAGAATCTAGGTGAAGAAATAAAGGAGGTTACCTTAGTTGAGAAAATTTTGAGATCCTTGTCTGCTAAATTTGAATCAAAAGTGTCTACCATTGAAGAAAAACAGGATCTGCGGAATATCACTATGACATGGCTTCACAGAATCCTAATTGCTTTTGAGATGAGAAAAGGAGGTCCATCCGATATGAGAGAAGCCGCATTTAAAGCTTCATCAAAAGGAAAAGAAAAGGAAGAACACAATGAATCAGGATGCATTTCAGATGAAGAAGATGAGGTAAATTTTGTCAAAAAGCTTCAACAGGGTTTTGGAAGGTTTAGAGGTAAGCTACCTTTCAAATGCTTTGCTTTTGGTAGAGTCTGTCATTATGCTTCCAGATGTCCTCATGAAGATAAATATAAAAAAGGAAAGGAATATGCAAAAGGGAATAGGAAACAAGCTGTGAATAGAAGGAGTTACTATACTCATGAAGATAGCGATGGTTTATCTAATAGTGATGAAGATGAAACTGGTCAATATTACATAATTCTCATGGCTTATGATAGCGATAATTTTTGGGATAATTTAGAAGAGGATAGTGATGGTTTATCTAATAGTGATGATTATAGACTTCTCATGGCTTATGACAATGATGATTTTTGGGATGCTTTAGAAGAGGAAAACTTTCATGAAGAAATATCTAAACTCAAAATCTGTTTAGAAGAAAAGAATATGATCATAGATACCTTGACATACCAACTTGTTGAAAAAGAAAAACACAATGAAAAACTAGAATGTGAAATTGTGGGTCTAAGAAAAGATCTTGAGAAAACAAAATCTCTCAATCTTAGATTTGCTAAAGGATCAGAAACTTTAAATGAAATTATCAAAGTTCAACGTTCTCTTCTGATAAAGACATGTCTTGGATATACTGAAGAAGCATCTCAATCACAGAAGCCGTCAACCTCCACCAAAAGCTATCTTGATGTAGCAAAGACCAATAAACATTATGAAAATCATCAGTAAAGGCGTAAAGCTGATCACAAGGTAATTCATACTCAATTTGCTCCAAGGATGAATATCAATAGAAGCCACAACCAACATCAGGCAAATCATACCCAATTTGCTCCAAATATGAATATCAATAGAAACTACAATCAACAGGCAAATATATTTGATAGTCGCAAAAACTTCTAGTTAGATAAACTTGACTCGGGATAGAGTCAAAGTTGACCAGATTAAACAGTGATGGTTTTGGGGCACATGGTATTGTGCACCCATAGCATTCTGCCCGTGGTATAAAAGGTTTGAAGGACTTCATTGTAATGCAAGACCTCGAGGTGAGCGCCGAAGGCTCACTTGGTCGGCTTGGCCAGGGTTTTGGCCAATGCTAATGAGATCTTATTAGGTTTGGTTTTTCCCCGGATTTGGGGTTTTCCCAGATAAACATTTTTGTTTATGTGTTTATGGTTGTTGCTAGTTATTTTCTTATATATATTTCTCTCGGTAATTATTTATGTTATGCAGTAAATTTCTTAACATCTGGTATCGAAGCCAGATATTGGTTTCAAAGGGACTTTTTGATGCCAGGGGTCTATAGTGCCTGATGAGGTCAATGCAACCTTTTTTTACAGATTTGAGTCTGGAAAATAATGGTGGAACAATAGTATGCAGAAGAACCTCGAGGATAATGTGCGGAAGATAGTGCTGCCAGGAATCGCAGTGCATTTGCGATATTTACCGGTTTGGAACACGCTGACGAATTGTTCAGGATTCATGCGGCTATTTAAAGAAGGTCAGCAGAAGAAAATTGTTCATGTGGCTTCTAAAATTGTTCGATTTCTGCTACATGAGGCCACTAGTGCTGGAATCTACGAGGTTCTCGTCAGGCTCGTAGTTAGAGCGGTTTGATAAAATTTTTTGTGCAAATCAAATTGAGAAAGGATGGATCAGAATTGCAGCAGCAACAAAAAAAAAATAAAAAATTAATGAAGTCAAAATTATTGCATGTAAATGGGCATACCACTGTAAGACTTGGTAAGGCACGTGTACCGCTCGGTGATCATCGATAAAGTCTGGGTTAGACCTAGGTGATAGGGGGGATGTCGGGTTAACAATACCCCTAGTAAAAACTCTAAGGGGGGTAAGAGCTAGAGTGAGCGGGATTGTCTCACTTAGTAGGTTTGGCTGGAGTTAGTCAAGGAACCCCAAGTCAAGTTTAAGGGGGGAATTGTTAGATAAACTTGACTCGGGATAGAGTCAAAGTTGACCAGATTAAACAGTGATGGTTTTGGGGCACATGGTATTGTGCACCCATAGTATTCTTCCTGTGGTATTATATGCAATGGAGCTTATAAAAGGCTTGAAGGACTTCAATGTAATGTAAGACCTGGAGGTGGGCGGTGAAGGGTCACTTGGTTAGATTGGCCAGGGTTTTGGCCAATGCTAATGAGATCTTATTAGGTTGGGTTTTCCCTGGATTTGGGGTTTTCCCGGATAAGCATTTGTGTTTATGTGTTTATGGTTGTTGTTAGTTATTTTTTTATATAAATTTCTATCGGTAATTATTTATGTTATGCAGTAAATTTCTTAACACTTCTTTAATGGGCAATGTTTTTCATGTCATAATTTTGGGCACAAAGCTGCTCAATGTGTTGCTTACAAGACCATCATGACTAGAGAAGCATGAAATCAAAGGAATGTAACAGGGATCAAGAGAAGTTCCTATAATAACTTTTCTCCTCTTGAAAATGAAATAGAATGCTCAATTTGTAACAACTTTGGTCATGAATAATCTGAATGTAGGAGAAAATTTCGGCAAACACCTCAAAAGGAGCAAACACCATTAAATCCCAAGATATGGAGAAGGGAAGAATCTCAAACAGAAAGATGTGGTATAACCTTGAATGCAGAAGGACAAGAAAATCAGTGGTACATTGATAGTGGATGCTCCAAACATATGACAGGTGACAAAGAGAAACTTCACTCATATAATGCCTTAGAAAAAGAAAAGAATGTCTCATTTGGAAATGACACTCCAGCTGTCATAAAAGGTAAATGTTCTATTTCTTGAAAGAAAAGGTTAAAGCTGGAAATGTTATGTATGTAGATGGTTTAAAGCATACCTTGTTGAGTGTCAGTCAAATGTGTGATCAAGGAAATGAAGTGGTGTTTCGATCAAACGAATGTGTTGTTCGTGAGCTTGATACAGGGGAGACCGTGATCTTAGGTAGAAGAACTCAAAACAACTTATACATACTCAAAGGAGGACAAAAACAGTGCTATCTAAGCAAAAATGATGAAAACTAGTCGTGGCATAGAAGATTGGGACATCTAATCTTTTCTCAAATAAGAAAATCATGCAGACTCAAGGTTGTTCGTGATCTTCCAGATATCAGCATCTCAGAAAACAAAATATGCAAACCATGTCAAATCGGTAAGAAAACCAGAGTTCACTTCATGGAAAAAGAAGGGTCAGCTAGTAAGCCTCTTGAACTTATCCATACTGATTTATGTGGACCAACAAATAAAAAAGTCACCTCGTGGAGAATAATACTTTATTTTGTTCATTGATGATTTTTCTAGAATGTGTTGGATAGGTCTTCTAAAGCATAAAAATGAAGCATTTGAAAAGTTACAAGCCTTCAAAGCTTTGGTTGAAAATGAGTCAGATCGAAAAATCAAATGCCTCAGATCTGATTGAGGAGGGGAATTTATATCGGATGAATTCTTAGACTTTTGTGAGCAACATGGAATTAAAAGGTAATTCTCCACCGCAAGAACTCCTCAACAAAATGGTGTGGTAGAAAGGATGAACAGAACAATTCAACAAATGCCTTGAGCTATGATAGATGAATTTGGAAATCCCGCAACCTTCTAGGGTGAAGTTGCATTCGATTCCGTGACTATTCTCAACAAAGAAAATGTTCGGGTAAATAGCACTCAAACTCCACATGAACTTTGGTAAGGTAAGATTCCTAGTGTAAAATATTTTAAAGTTTTTGGAAGCAAATGTTTTATCAAAAGGACTGATGAAAAACTTGGTAAGTTTGAACCCAGAGCAGATGAAGGGATGCTTTTGGTTATTCTTCCAGAAGTAAAGGATATAAATGTTATAATAAAAGACTTGGGAAAATTGTTCAAAGCATTGATGTTGTAGTTGATGAAGCATGTAGAAATCCAAAATAGATAAAATCAACATAATATTATGACAATGAGGAAGATGGGGATTACTTTCTCACATCAAATCAAAATTATATCGAAGAAGAAACCAATGAAGCACCAGAAGAAGATATAATGGTAGAAGAAAAGACTCCGTCCAGGTATGTTTAGAAAAATCATCCAGAAACTCAAATTTTAGGAGAGAAGGGGATGGTGTACAAAGAAGAAGAACTATTACAGGGAACTCAAGCTATCCAACATTACTATCCTCCACCGAACCTCAAAATGGATGAAGAACTTGAGCAAATTGAAAAAAATGACACTTGGGAATTAGTTCCGAGACCTCATGATAAAAATATTATAGGAACTAAATGGATATTCAAGAACAAGCTGAATTAAAATGGAGAAGTCATTATAAACAAGGCCAGACTTGTTTGTAAAGGGTATGCTTAACAAGAAGGTATATATTTTGAATAAAATTTTGCACCTGTTACCAGACTTGAAGCCATAAGAATGTTTCTTGCTCTTTCCAATTTTCGGAAATTCAAAGTATACCAAATGGATGTAAAATCAACCTTCCTTAATGGAGATTTAGAAGAATAACTTTATATTGAACAGCGAGAAAGATTCATTCTTGGAAATGATGCAAAACTTGTATGCAGAATAGCAAATGATCTCTATGGTTTGAAATAGGCTCCAAGGGCTTGGTATTACCGCCTTGACAAGTATCTACACCAACAAGGTTTTACAAAAGGTTCTGCAAATAGAAATTTATATACAAAGATTGAAAATGATAAATTGCTAATTATTATTGTTTATGTTGATGATATAATTTTTGGTAGCAATGAAGAATCCATGAGTCAGAATTTTGCTTCAGTAATGCAGCAAGAATTTGAAATGTCCTTGCTTGGTGAACTTACCTATTTTTTTGGTCTACAAGTTCAACAAACTAAAGATGGTATTTTTCTTTCACAAACCAAATATCTCAAGCAAATCTTGAAAAAGTACGGAATGGAAGATTCTAAACCGATATGTACTCCAATGGTAACAAGATGTAGTCTTAGCTCAAATGATGAATCAACGATAGTACATCAACCAAATTATAGATCCATGATTGGCAGTCTGCTCTATCTAACAGGTACCCGACCTGACATCATGCATGCAGTAGGAATAGTTGGAAGATTCCAAGCAAATCCAAAGGAATCACACCTTCAGGCAGCCAAAATAGTTTTCAAATATCTTCAAGGAACTAAGGAATTTGGACTATGGTATCCTAAAGATGCAGATCTTACTCTTCATGCATATACAAATGCAGATTGGGCAGGAAGCGTTGATGATAGAAAAAGCACTAATGGTGGTGCATTCTATATGGGTTCCAGGTTAGTGTCTTGGTTCAACAAGAACAAAAGTGCAATTGCTTTATCTACAACGGAAGCAAAATATGTGGCTGCTGCATCTTGCTGCACACAACTACTTTGGATGATGAAAACTTTGCAAGACATTCAAATCACATGTACTCCACCCATATCTATTCTATGTGATAATACAAGTGCCATCAATATTTCAAAGAATCCAGTCATGCACTCCAAGACCAAGCACATACCCATCAAGTACCATTTTCTACGAGAACAAGTGCTTGAACAAAAGGTAAAATTGGAGTATGTCCCCTCCAAAGAACAGGTTGCTGATATATTCACTAAACCATTGCCTAGAGAAACATTTGAATATCTCAGACAAAAGCTAGGAGTAGTTGCTGCATCATCCTGTTGTTAAATCCAGTTTTTCAGAGGAAGGTTATTATACATGGGTTTCATGAAGTATAGTCGCATATACACGCAGGCTTCTGTGGCTGAAGAAGCGTATATGTTTTCATGACAGGAAAAACAGTGGGTCAGACTCTGATTTTTATCAGACTAACAAATATGACTTAATTAATGACTTGTTAACAATGCACAGGTAGCGCAGGTTCAGGGGGCGCATTAGCCTTCACATGCATTATGCATTGTTGGCATTATGGTTGCTGAGTCAAGCTATGGCTTCAGATATTTATACCATTTTTTTCTTAAGTCATGTATAAGTCTAGGGTGTGATATGACTTCTCATACATTTGAATGAGTCCTATTGGACAAATGATGTAATTTGTATCCACACTTTGCATGGGATGGATGATGTAATATTTATTGTATTTCTGTCATGTATAAACAATTGGTATATCCCCACTTTATTGGGAGATTGATGTATATATGAGTCATTAGTGATAGGAAGGTCAAACTCACACAGGTGAGTTAAAGAGTCATGTTATTCTTTTGGAAAATATTTTTGCAGACTTTGCATGTACTCAAGGGGAGCTTGGACAGTTTAGTGCATCACAACATCAACGAATTCAACATGTGCCTAGGGGGATTATGATCAATGCTTATATTCAGATGTTCAGATATGAAAGCCTTCACTTTGGTCACCCCTTTTCCCTTGATATCAAAGGGGGAGAATATCTTGGTCTGCCCTTTGCCCTTGATACCAAAGGGGGAGAGTATTTTGGTGTTGGTTAGTATCTCTAAAATTTTCTACAACTTGCAGTAATCAACACCAACATGGTTGCCATCAAGTCCAAAGGGGGAGATTGTTGGCATTATGATGTATGTGTTGTACTTGATGGCAACCCACTTGTAGTAGAAAAACTCACTTGTATATGGTAACGAGATAAATCTATGTAACTAGATGAATCTACGTAACTAGATGAATCTACAGGAGAGATATCTGATGTAACAGAATGCATGGCATTTGTGTTTACAGATGTGACAAAATGCAGGGCAGTTCAAAGGAATAATTTCAGAAGTAATATGGAAATCTACAGTGTAACATGTCTATTCAGAGATAATAGGGCACTGGTACAGAAGAACATGAAGATGGATCTAAGGTCTACTGATCAAGTATTGGGAAGGTAAAGGAAAAGGTTTATGTAAAGCAATTTAAGAAGTACACGCAGGTCAACTTAGTCAAAACAACATATACATGCTGGTCCACAGAACAAAAAGCGTGTATACATATACACACACTTCATAGAGGGAAAAGCGCGTATGGGATGGAAAATAAAGGTTTTGGTCCAAGGTATTGGTCCGAGGTATATGGCCCAAGATATTTGGTCTGAGGTATTGGTCCTAAGTGGTTTTGGTCCAAGGTATTGAGAAAGGCCTAAAACGATATAAGAAGGAGAAGATCATTAGGCCAAGTGTGAAAGTAATGAATATCTTATGAAGAGTGAGATCAAAAGAAAATATGCATGTTATGGGTTTATGGTGCTTTGCTTGATCTGAACTAAGGATGAACCTTAGCGGTTGATGGGGATGAGATCTAATGAAGGATCAAGATCATGAGACCTAAAATGAATTATTATTATATGGTTTGATCGTGGATAGTCTAGATCTGAATGCTAACGCATGATTTACACTATAAATGTTCTGATCTGGGTATATCTGAAGTCCAAAGGTGGAACAAAGTTATGAAGTAAGTATTTGTAGATATGTACATTGGTTTGCTTTGGTGAAGGTGCGTATACACGCTGGTTCGACGCTTCGAAGTAGCGTATGCAAAATAAAATCTTGATGTTCAAGGATGAATGATCTATCAGATCGGTGCTGCTATTTTACTGCTGTTCGTCAATGAAGTCTTCTTATATATGAATGTAAAACTCAATGAATAAGGAGTTTGATATTTGATATATTGATTGTGTAAGTGAGAAGAAGTGATCTCTATTGTTGCCTGTGTAAAGCTTTGTAAGTTGACAATAGATGTTCAGAATATTATTGGTTGGTACAAACTTGATTCAAAAGTTTATGTTTGCAGTAGATTTGGAGGTATATGCAGGTTTGATTAACGGAAATAGTGTATACATGCAGTTTGGGTTCAACCAAGTAGCGTATACAGTTTGAAGCATGGTTTCTGAGGTTATAGCTGGTTTTGAATGATGATGCAGGTTTCTCGGTTCAACACAATGTTCTGGTGACAGTGATTTGATTGTTTTAGATTAACTACATGTTGGTTGATGAAGTTTGAGTTTCTAAATTTTTGATGGGTTATTGATGAGTTAGGGTATTCATATGTCTTGATATGTGCCAGGAGCATCCAGTCTGAAAATTCATGAAAAGAGGTCCCTGGTGGAAGAGTGGAGTTTTCTGTAGGTTGGCACCTACGTACTAGTAAACATATTGGCTAGTACAAGAGCTAGGGGGTTGTAGCTCCCTTCCAGTAGAAGCTGGAGAACAAGAAAGGTTGTAGCCTTCTGCAAGTAGAAGCCTACATACTAATAAGAGTCTGCACTAATACAAGAATGTAAAAAGATTTTCTTATTATTAAAAGAAGACAAAGATGACAACAACAGGTGGTTTTCACCCACATTGAGTTTCCACCTTAAATCTTGGTGTTCATGTGTGTTTCTTATGTGTGATTCTTTATTCTTCATTTACTGCACTGTCTAATAAGTTACTGATGTATTGGTTTAAGATCAACACATGATAAATGGTCTAAATCACAAGTTCTCTGGATATATGCTAGTTTCTCTAATCACAGTTGTGTGTACATGCTAGTTCACTTCACTGAAGTAGCATATATAAATCTATTTGAGAAATAAAATTATTAATCTGATAATACTAATTCACCCCCTCTGAGTATTATTTCCAACAATCATGGAATAAACCAAACAAAACCAAATCAGGGCTTCCAGAGGCAAAACCACCTCAACCCTCAACCAGTGATTCCACCTCACAGTTTGACATTGCTAACACCAATCGGATTGAACTCTACCCAAACTTTCAAGGGCTCCAGGAACTAGTAGCTCAACCCACAACCTTCCAGGGCTCTAGAGAATTTATCAAACATGACTCCAGGGATTAGTAACTCAACCCACCAAGGGCTACAAATATTTTTTCCCAACCTAGGCTCCAGAACTAGTAACACAATCCAAGCTGGTCTAGGGCTTGTAGAGAATTTGTTCCAAGTGAAAACCATAAGGAATTAGAACCAACTAGAAAAAAATCAAATGAGAAAACCCACAACACCATGGCTATCCAGGAAATGGAAAGGAAAGGCTAAAATTACTGTTTATCTGGGAAATCCTCCAATTCAATGACAACACATAACTAAATAATCACTTGTATACACCATACATCCATAAATCGACAAGGAGGACACACATGAAACCTATTATATGCAAAACAATTCAGCTGTAGTGGTTGATCCAACTCTTCCCTTGCATTTTCCTCCTTTCCTTTGCCTTCTTTATCCAAATCCAAGTGAATACTTGAGTGCTCTCAAGCATTCGCCAAGAATTCTCTAAGTGTGCAAGAGTATGAGAGAGTGAGATAATAGAAGAGATATCCAAGCTAAAAGAAACAAAATGTTTTGAAATGATACTCATAAGTCTTTTTATCACTAAGGCCTCTATTTTCTTCATTTTCCCTTAATTTTCCTTCAATTTTCCTCTCATGCAAATCTGTGACCTTTCATCTCCCTTTTCTCCTATTTTCCATTATTTTCATAAATAAAATGCCAATTAATGCCTCTTTTTCTTTGCCAATTTCAATAGCCACTTATTAATCATCAGTGATCCCCATCATTATGTTTTTTCCCAATGTTCAACTTGAAATACGTGTCCCATGAGCTTGGTTTTATTTTTATTTATTTACATAGAAAATCAACTAAGGATGTTACAAACCCCTCCCCCTTGGGGTAACACTGTCATTGGCTTTCAATGACACTTATAACCACCAAACTGTTGAAAAAAATGCATACAAACCATGATGAACATGAAAAACATGACAATCATACCGCGTATTGGAGCTTTATAACATAGCTCATTGCAACATTTACAACAACATCCATATACATATACATATACCAAAAACTCATTTGCTTGAACTAGAAAATAATGAAGGATATAAATCCCACATCTAATCAACCATCTCCCATGTAACTTCATCGGGCCCAAAGTGCTTCCAATACACTTTAACCTGATCGATTGTTCGGTTCTGGAGAATGAGCTTTTTCTGTTGCAATATGCATTGTGATTCTGGTTAGATTTCTCCCTTTGGTTCCACCTGCATACAGACCATTCAATCACATGATAAACATCCTGGACATACTTCTTAAGCGATGAAACATGGTAAACATAATGGAATTTCACTGTCAGAGGCAGTGCATGCCCGTAGGCCACTGGTCTAATCCTCTCAAGGATCTCGAAAGGCCTGCAATATTGAGGTGCCAACTTGGCACATGATCCAATCCTCAAGGAGCTCCTCTTGGGCTTGATGTGAAAGTAGACATGTTCCCCAACCTAAAACTCCTTAAAGTCCTTGTGCAATCCTCATAACTCTTCTTCCTGTCCTGTAATTACTTTAGATTCCTCTTGATAACTTGCATTTCCTATTCCATCTATGCCAATATATCCAATCCAATCAAAACACTATTCACTGGATCACTCTAGATGATAAGAGTATTACAAATCTACACATAAAGTGCCTCAAATAGACTCATCTTCAAGGACTCCTGATACCCATTATTATAGGCAAACTCAACCAGTGGAGATACTCTTCCCACTTCCCATGCTAATGCATAATGTACATCCTCAACATGTCCTAAAGAATCCTGTTAACCCTCTCTGTCTGTCCACCTGCCTGCAGATGATAAGTTATATTGAAAGCCATATTTATCCCCAAACCTACAAAAAACTCCCTTCCAAACTTGGAAGTGAACTTGACATCTCTGTCTGATACAATCTTCTTAGGAACACCATGCAACCTCACTATCTCTTTGATGAAAATATGAGCTATGTCACTAGCTGAGTTAGTAGACTTAACCGTAGTGAAATGAGCTACCTTACTTAACCTGTCAACCACAACCATGATGGAATCATGCTATCTCGAAGTCCTCAGAAAGCCTGTAACGAATTCCATGGATATGACCTCCCATTTCCACTATGGAATCAAAATCGACTGCAATAAACCACCTGGATGCTTACACTCTTACTTTACCTGCTAATAGTCCAAACATTTTGCAATAAACTCAACCAACTCTTTCTTTAAGTTCGTCCAATGATAGAACTTATTGCTATCCGTGTTCTGATATCCCGAGTGACCTGAATACAACTTGACATGAAACTCCCTTAAGATAAGGTTCTTGAGCTCACTGTGATTTGGTACATAAATCTTTTTCTTGAATCTGACCAAGCCCTCTTCTGTGAGATGATACTCCTCATCCCTATGACCTTCACCCAACTGTTGTAGTCTATGCCTCAACTTTTGATACATGTCGTCATGCTACCCTACCTACAAGATCCACTCCTGTGAGTCTGTCCCATAATAACTCACTACTGCAATGTGATTCACCTGCACTATTCTACTAAGAGTATATGCAAGACTATTCTCTTTACCCTTGATGTACTTGATATCGAAATCAAACTCACTGATCATGGCCAATCATTTAGCTTGTCTGAAATTCAGATTAGGTTGGTCAAACAAGTATCTCAATCCACTATGATCACTCATCAATATGAACCTCTGTCCAAGAAGATAGTGTCTCCACATCTTCAGTGTGTGAATGATTGCTGTCAACTCAAGATCATGAATCACATAATTCTGCTCGGGCTCATTCAACTTCCTTGATTCATAACACACTACATGTCCTTCCTGCATCAGAACCCCACAAAGTCCTCTCTTGCAAGCATCTATACATAATACAAACTCTTTATTTGGATCTGTAATCTTTAGAACTGGAGCATTTGTAAGCAATTGCTTCAACTACTCAAAACTCACTACATATTCCTTTGTCCATTCAAATTTATTTCCTTTTCGCTGCAATGACTTAATAGGATAGGAAATCCGTGAGAAGTTCTTGATGAACCTCCTATAATAACCTAATAACCCCATGAATGATATGAGCTCATCCGCATTCCTAGGATATTCCCATTCCATGACAAATCTAATCTTTTCCAGATCCATTGTAATACCTTCTTTGGAAACCGCACACCCCAAGTAATGAACCTTTGTTTGAAAGAAACTACATTTGCTAAGTTTGGCATACAACTAATGCTCTATGAGCAGTCTTAACACTTCTAATAAGTGTTCGAAATGATCTTCCTCATTCTTAGAATATATCAATATGTCATCAATGAATAAAATCACAAACTTGTCCAGATAAGGACACAACACACTATTCATAAAATACATTAAAGTAGCTGGAGCATTAGTCAAAACAAAAGGAACCAAAACAAACTCATAATGCCCATACCTAGTCTGGAAATTAGTCTTGTGGATGTCCTCTTCTTTGAAGCATACTTGAGGGTATCTTAATCTTAAATCAATATTTGAGAACACTACTACTCCCTTCAACTGATTGAACAAGTCATCAATCCGTGGCAAAGGGTATCTATTGTTAAGCATCACCTTATTAAACTTCTTGTAATCAATGCATAACTTAAGAGTATCATCCTTCTTCTTCACAAACAATACTGTGCAACCCAAGGTGAAAAACTTGGCCTAATGTGTCCTTTTTCAAGCATTTCTTCAACTGCAACTTTAGTTCCACTAACTTTGGGGTGCTCATCTTGTACGACACCTTTGATGCTAGTGTTGCTTCGGGCACCAACTCAATAGAAAATTCCACTTCCATGTGAAGCAGTAACTCTGAGATCTCTGCTAGGAATACATCCTAAAACTGCTACAAAACCAGATGTAGAAATTTTGAATAATTTAAGACATATTCAATGGAGATTATCCTGATCATGTACTATTGTGGAATACATACACAATACATAAGCTCCTCTACGTTGATCATCAATATAGCAGCATCAATAACAATAAAACATCAAGAGCATTCACACATTAACACAGTATGTAACCCGGGGAAAGCATCTCGCTAAAAACCCCAACTATCTGTATATTAATGATTGAGACCATGTAACATTACAAAGTACAATGCTTATCACAAGCAATCCAGTACCAGCTCCACCTGTTACACACAATACAGCTCAGATCTGATCTCCAAATCTATTCCACTGCTTGCCTGCCTCCACAGCTCAATACCTGCTCAAGGATTGATGAGAATGGTTTACCAAACTCGTATTTCACCTGCAAAGAATCACTCACACTGTGAAAGACGTGAGCACAGGCTACAATCACTTGGTATTGGCCAATTCATTGGCATACTCAATCCCTTTGATTGTGCAAATCCTCATGCACAACTATAGTCACAACTGATAGCAATCTGATCCTCTAACACCTGTCCCTGCTGAACTGAACATGCACTGACATGCAACTGAGTTAACCGATGTATTCTATAGTTGCATTATGAGTTAATAATTAATTATACAACTCATCATTAGTCTATTTGCAGTTAGACTAATTACAACTAGTTTAACCAAGTCAAACTGAACACAACTCCATAAACTCCACAATCAACTCCACCAAACTCAACTGATTGAGTTCTAACTGAAGTCATGCATGAAACAACTCAACTGACCCACCAAGAAAGCGTACTTCCTTCTGACAGCTGCATGTGCCACATCTGTAGCTCAAACTGAAGTGCTCCAAGAGAATAAGATCAAGTTTATAGTCCAAATATTATTATGAGACAATAATATTTGACTTTTCTATTTTGGGCAGCCAGTCTAAAAATAGACTTTGATCACTCCTGCTGTGATCACTCATACTGTGATCATCCCTGCTGTGGTCACTCCTGCTGTGATCATCCCTGCTGTGCTCCAAAAATAGAACTTGCGCCATAATTTGCCTGCGGGCCCACTTAGTGAAGGCGACTCTTTTCACTAAGCTCCATCATCTTGTTGCAATCTCAACACTCCCTCTCGAAAAGATATGGATTGTTAGCAACCCCTATCCTGCCTTGGTGGTACTCAAATTTGCTCTTGGTGAGAGCCTTCGTCAGAATATCAGCATCCTGATCCTCCGTTGGAATGTACGAAAGTAACATGATCCTCTGCTGCACACAATCTTTGATATGATGGTACCTGATGCCCTTGCTGCCATATACTCGGCCTCTTGAGCTCCTTGCCCAATCTGCATCCATGAAGCCACATAGCTTCACCTCATCCAATCCATATCCCGATGTGCCTCTCTTGAGCCTACACACATGCGACTCCACCAACTGCTGGTAACCAGTGGCATCCACTACCTCTGCTGAAGTAGCATCCTCCTTCCTCCAACCTCTAGGAAAGAATGCAGTCTTCACATCCAACTGATGAATGTGACACCCCATCTGCATCACTTTGTAGATACATCTCGAACCCACCACTGATTTCCCTTTCGATCTTGGGACAATCTCCCATGCACTGTTTCTGACAATAGAATCATACTCTTTCACCATGGCGTCTACCCATGCGGGATCCTCCACAGCTTCCTCGAAAGAGGATGGCTCAGTCACAACACACTTGCTCATAAGAGCCATGTATCCAGTGTACCGATCAGGTGACTGTCTCTGCCTGCGTTGGGCTGTAGGTGGTCCTACAACTTTCTCTGCATCTTGAGCCAGTCGCTCAGCTTCGGTCAAGCGCTTTCGCCCTCTGATGGTTGGCGCTGCATGAGTGGTCTCTTCCACTCCATGAACCTCGTCCTGTGGCTGATCCACGTCCTGAAGCTCATCCTTAAGAAATAATAGCTCCTCATCTGCATGCAAGTGTAGCTCCCTCTCAAGCGAACACTTCATGGCTTTCTCCTCCTGAAATTTTATATCCTGTCGCACAACATTTTTACCACTGTCTGGAAAATACACACGATAGTTGTGGGGCGTATCAATGTACCCCACAAATATCCCAACCTCAGCGGTCGGCTCCAACTTCTTCCTGGCATCCTTCGTCACATGCATGTAAACGTTAGCACCAAAAATCCTCAAATGAGAAAGATCAGGTTTCTTACCAGAATAAACCTCCTCGGGTGTACTCATGCCAAGTATCCTGTGAGGACAATGGTTTTGCACATAAACTGCTATATTGCATGCTTCCACCCACAAGTGAAGGGGTAGGCCCTGATCATGCAACATCACCCGTGCAACACCCATGATCGTTCTGTTCTTTCGCTCAGCTACCCCGTTCTACTGTGGGTTATGGGGAGCTATGAGCTCTCTACGAATCCCTTTTGCCTTGTAGAAATCCTTGAACTAATCCGAGATGTATTCACCACCATTATCGCTCTTAAGAGCCTTCACCTTCTTCCCTGACTCCTTCTCGACCAGTGCTTTGAATTCACAGAACTTTGAATATGTTTCACTCTTCTTCTACATGAAGAAGATCCAACACTTACGAGAGAAATCATCAACAAAAATCACATAATACCTGTGTTTTGCTGTCGAAGCAACTGAGAAAGGTCCACACACGTATGTGTGAATTCTCTCAAGGATCGTCATGGCGCGACTATCCTTCTCGTGAAAGCTGGCTTTCACAAACTTCCCCAAAGTACGCCCCTTGCACTGATCTGACTGCGCATGTGTGACTTTAGGAAGCCTTGTAGTGATCTGCTGCAGTATCTTCAAGGCTCCATGGTGAAGGTGACCCAATCTCCTGTGCCACAACTCGCCATCATCCCGGCTCACCAATCCTTCTGCCTTGCCTGCCATTGCTGCACATCCATCTACATGCAACTGATAAAGGTTCCTCACTCGAACCCTTATCTTCCGGGTCTCACCAGTTGTCTTGCTGCGCAGGAAAGCCTTTCCCTCGCTGAAAACAACATCATACCCCTTGTCTTCTAACATCGCCACTGAGATAAGATTCTTCTTCAATCCTGGAACATGCATGACTTCCTTCAATACGAAGGGTTTACCAGACTCCCTCTCAAAGGAAATGGTACCGATACCGGTCGCACTGTATCTACCATCATCGCCCATCTCGATGTGCACTCCAAGATCTTTGTCCTCCAGATAAGAGAACAAATCTTTATCTCCCGTCATGTGAAAAGGTGCACCACTGTCCAAGAACCACACTGATCCCATCACACTTGAAACCAAGCATGCGATCTGTTATCACTCAGGTTGTCCCTAAAGCTCCTAAAAGGGATACGGCCGAGGTAACCACAAACCAATCTTTGGACTGCAGGTGCTAGCCCACCTCCAATCAGAGAGGGCTCTCTCTTAATGATTTAGCTTTGTTGATGATGATTTTAGGCTAGTTATTGAGTTCAAGGGGTTTTGTTTAAGTTTTGGTGGGATGGATGATGCTTTCAAGTAGAGAGGTAGGTATAGTATGAGAGTTTTAAAACCATTGGGCGTGGAGTCAAGGAGTAGGACTGCTGGTGTGTTTTCTTGGTCACAAGAGAGGAATATGGAGCAAGCTAGTTGCACATGAAACAATGATTCAAGCTAAAAGGATGGAATGAGGGCTAAGGAATGAGAGGCAACAAAGAATCTCTCATTCAACTTAAGAGAGGGAAGGTGAATGAGCTCTATCAAGGAGCAGTGAAGAATCCCTAGATAACTGTCAAACATGAGTGAATTAGGGGAAATATGAGCCAAAGGGAATTCATATTCATTACCAATTCAGATGAAAACATAAAGAAACATATTCAAAGCTAATCTTTCTTTATGCTATTTAGATGGTGACATATATATGATATGAGCATATATCAATGGAAAACAGAGGTAGGAAAACTTATTGAGTCATGTTGCAGCACAAGAATTCCATATTCATTCTTCAACCATTAAACACACAACGAACAGTCATTCCTCCAAGCTTTTCAGCAGTCTTTGATTAAGTAAAACATCAAGTATACAGAGCGAGTCTCTCATGGAGCGATACAACCAACCAACCCTCTAAACAGTAAATTAGGGTGGTTTTATAAGCAAAATATCTACAAAACAGATCATAAAAGATCTGAGGAAATAACTGCAATTAACCTAACATCTATTGAAATAAATGCAACAAATATCTATCTAATGCGCTGGGGGAAACCGCCTCAAAAATGAGCTGAAATCTGTCCTGGTGGCTCTGTGCTGTTCATTTAGCCATAACTGCGCATTGGTCTCTGATCCATTGCTGTTCGGTGGCTTTAAATGCTTTAACTGTGATCGGAGAGCCTTGATGGGCTATCACCGCTTTCTTTGACTTTGTTGGAGGCCATTCAATGTTCACCTGCTTTGGGAAATAAAGATTTCCATTAAAAACATTTAACTGATACTCTTTGCCACTTCTTTGATATGCTTTGGCACTGAATGTGTGCCTTTTCTCACCGCTGATACTCTTTAAACTGTCCCATCGACCTTTTATGGTTGTCGTTCGGCCCTCTGTTGCTTTAAGAACTATTTTGCCCCTTTTCTGAATCCTGCGTGAAGAAATTCTTGTGAATTTGCAAATTTCGGGCCCGTTGGTAGCCGAGCCATGAGGGGGCTTCCATTTTAGCCTATTTTCCTTAGCGATGCGCGATTAAAAACTGCCTCGGTTTTTCATTACGGGCATCCGTTACTGCAGATTTTGCGCTTCGCGCCCTTTTCGGCGATGACGTCAGCATGATGTCAGCGGTGGGTCCTAGTACGGCGATGACATGGCAGGGTGACGTCAGCAGGGTGATGTGGCGGTACGACAGGGTGACATGGCGGTACGGTAGGGGTGAGGACGTGGTAGTACGATGGCAGCGACGTGGGAGGGCGGAAGGCGGTATCCGGTTTTCTCCCGCACCACCTTTCGGCACAGGCGGTAATGGGGGAGGGGCCTCCGAACACACCGAGAGGCTGACACGTGGCGGGGGTACGGCAGGGAAACTGCCCATCCCCCGAACGTTAACCTCCGGTAGATCGGCATATGAAAAAACCCGCCCACCGTTGATCTAGGGTGCTGAACATCGGACGGCTGGCGGGGTAGGTGAGGTAGCGGGAGGTTAGGGACGGGACCCGCCCGTTTTATTTAATCAAAAATGTGCGACGGGGGGGTCCAAAACTTTGGAAATGTGGGTTTTATGGGTTAGTTTTAAGCGGGGGGAAAGGATAACTTAATGTTTAATAAAACATTTAAACATTAACTTTGGGAAAATGACTGCGGAGGGGTGAGAATATGAGGTTTTAAGGGTAAAGGGGTGGATATAGGTTATTGGCTTAACTAGAGGTTTAGACCAATCCCAGAGTTATGACACGGATGGGTTCATAATAGTCCCAGGTGGACTATTATATCCCGGAACTGTATGTACATAGCTATAGTGCTATAGGGTGGGATATGTAATATTTTTGGGATTTTATATAGTTTTTTGTATAATAGGGGATAAGGAAATGATCTAGGGAGCTAGATAGTAGAGTTAGGAGTTAATATGAAATGTGATGAGAAAGCGCTAAGTTTAGAGATCTTAGGCTTATTAAGGAGAAGTGAGACTTGTAGAGGAAGTATGGACATTCTTTGAGTAAAGAAGATCTTTACCCAGGCAACTGATATGAAAATGATGAGACTAAGAGATATCAAGCATATCTTGACCTCTTTAGGGGAAGTTAGTGAGTGATTTGGGGAATGAGAAGAAGGGGGAGTTAGTGAGTGATTTGGGGAATGAGAAGAAGGGGGAGTTAGACATGCCTCGCTTGATCTGATCGAAAGGGAAATTGCCTTATACATGTGATCTGAATAGTTATAGCATTAAAAGCATGAAATGGATCACCTAGCTTGATTCTGCAACCACAAAACTACTTACCCAGCCTACTTACCTAACATTTTTTTCTTCTTTTTGCATGGGTGCACTTGAACTTACAGACCCTGATTATCCTTTTTTCTTTTTGACTGCCCTCCTATCTAAATCTACACTTATTTCTTCCAAGGGCCCAGATTAAGCAGTTGGGCTCCTTTGTTTCTCTACCTATCTACAAATCTGCCAAGATTAACCTGTTTGGACAGATATTCATTTTCTATATTCTACAACAAGAAATTGAAACCTAGGGAAGCCAAGATTAAGTTGTTTGGCCTTCCCTTAACAGAAAAATTCTTCAAAAATGAATAACTCATCAAAATTGGAATACATCAGTGGCATTTAGACTGGCACACTTTCATGGCCCCTTCTTTGGCCTCTTTCTGGAAATATGGAGCATTGCAGCATGCAAAGATGACATATTTGGCATTTAAAAATGTCAATCATGAAATATGAACACCTGTTGCAACATGAGGCTAACACGATCAATGAAAAATCAAGCTCAAACTGCGAGGCTAGAGCCTCTCCTGCTGAAGATCCAACAACCTGCTTCTTCTTCTTCTTCTGCGGACAATTAGTGGCACAGTGTCCATGCTGGTGACAGTGAAAACACTTCACCTTGGACATATCCTGCTTCTTGCCTTTCGCACCAGACTGAGAAGCTTTCTTGCTCTTCCCCTTCTTTGCTTTGGTAGCCAAAGCGCAATTTTCTTCATCAGCTCCCTTTGATGAAGATCTGTCCCTGGTACTCTTCCTGATCTCCTCCTGCACAAGATCTGACCACAGTCTTTCCCATCCCGGCAATTTCTCCCGACCATTGATAGAGTCCTGATAGGAATGCCAACTCTTTGGAAGACCAAGGAGAGCCAAGCTCACCAAGTCCTCATCATCGACAGTAACCCCCACACTTCCCAGCTCATCTCGACACCGAGTGAACTTCGTGAGATACTTGGGCATACTGTCACCCTTCTCGCATTTGATGTTTCTGAGTTTATCTTTGAGCGCCAGCTTCCTCTGATCGCTCTTGCTTTGGAATAATTCTGTTAATGATTTCCACATCAAATATGGAGTAGCCTTTCCATGGAGTCTGGACACAATGTGATCCTTCACGCCCTCCAACAGAATCCTTCGACATTTTGGGGTCTTCTTTTGCCAAGCATCAGTAGGCTTTGGGATATCCGTATCTATGAACTCCTTCAGCCCGTTATCATCCAACACTGCCTCCATCCTGTCCTTCCATGCAATATAATTCGTACTACCCTCAAGGGCATACTCCAATCGCAATCCTATGAAAGACATTGCTGCGTTGCCACCAAGAAAACGCTGCTGCAAATTCGAATTCCACCAGCAACCAACTCAACTGCCTCGGATCTAAGATTCGTGAGAACAAAATATTTCTTGTACAGAGGTTGACTGTATGGGCTTTTACCGGATATTTCACCTTCCAAAGGAAGGATGAATCCAGAGGCTACCTGGCTCGATTACAGGCTCTGCCTGGAGAAATAGAATGTAAACACTTCCTGAATAGTAGATTTGATGATCAATAACTCTGATACCATGTAGAAATTTTGAATAATTTAAGACATATTCAATGGAGATTATCTTGATCATGTACTATTGCGGAATACATACACAATACATAATCTCCTCTACGTTGATCATCAATATAGCAACATCAATAACAATAAAACATCAAGAGCATTCACACATTAACACAGTATGTAACCCGGGGAAAGCATCTCGCTAAAAACCCCAACTATCTGTATATTAATGATTGAGACCATGTAACATTACAAAGTACAATGCTTATCACAAGCAACCCAGTACCAGCTCCACCTGTTACACACAATACAGCTCAGATCTGATCTCCAAATCTATTCCACTACTTGCCTGGCTCCACAGCTCAATACCTGCTCAAGGATGATGAGAATGGTTTACCAAACTCGTATTTCACCTGCAAAGAATCAATCACACTGTGAAAGACGTGAGCATAGGCTAAAATCACTTGGTATTGGCCAATTCATTGGCATACTCAATCCCTTTGATTGTGCAAATCCTCATGCACAACTATAGTCACAACTGATAGCAATCTGATCCTCTAACACCTGTCCCTGCTGAACTGAACATGCACTGACATGCAACTGAGTTAACTGATGTATTCTATAGTTTCATTATGAGTTAAAAATTAATTATACAACTCATCACTAGTCTATTTGCAGTTAGACTAATTACAACTAGTTTAACTAAGTCAAACTGAACACAACTCCATCAACTCCACAATCAACTCCACCAAACTCAACTGATTGAGTTCTAACTGAAGTCATGCATGCAACAACTCAACCGACCCACCAAGAAAGCGTACTTCCTTCTGACAGCTGCATGTGCCACATCTGTAGCTCAAACTGAAGTGCTCCAAGAGAATAAGATCAAGTTTATAGTCCAAATATTATTATGCGACAATAATATTTGACTTTTCTATTTTGGGCAGCCAGTCTAAAAATAGACTTTGATCACTCCTGCTGTGATCACTCATACTGTGATCATCCCTGCTGTGGTCACTCCTGCTGTGATCTTCCCTTCTGTGCTCCAAAAATATAACTTGCGCCATAATTTGCCTGCGGGCCCACTTAGTGAAGGAGACTCTTTTCACTAAGCTCCATCATCTTGTTGCAATCTCAACACCAGATACCTCTTCAAGACCTCAACATTGATTTCTCAATATCCTTACCATTATCACTGGAAATATGATCTGCAAACAATACACACCCCTTACTACTACCGCGCTTGGCCTGCATAGTTGTAACCATTCTAACTGATGTCTTCTTCTTCTTACCCTACGAGATTCTCTGTTCTCCAACATCAACCAAGCACTCAATAGCCTTTTAATAACAATCTACCTTAGTCTTATGAAGATACAACCAATTCATACCCAATAACATACTGTACAATCCCAATTGAAGCACATTTACATGCGCTGATGTAGACATACCGTTCAACTGAAATGCACAAGCTCTTACCCAATGATGGACTCTCTTCTTAGTACCTATAGCCAAATTCAATGAATAAGACTCTAAATTCACTTCTTTTCTCAAACCGCACTTATCCACCAGGTCACGATTAACATAGCTAGAATTAGATCTAGGGTCAATCAAAACATAAACAACTTGATCACAAAGCTTACCATCCATATAAATAATGGATGCCTCGTGATCTGCTTGCCTGTTATGCAATGCTTCATAGATCTAAGGAATACTCTATCCAACATCCCCAACTGTCTGCACCTCCTGAGCACTCTATATCTGTGGTTTTCCACTCTAATGTTGTGGACAACCCCTCCTGCAACGATCTTTTCCACAATTCCAACACTGTAAAGGCTTCCTACCATCACCCTTGTTCTGATCCTCAGACTTAAATCCATGTTCTCTGTCAGCTGCATTGAACTTCTTGTGTTGTGCTTCATTCTCCTTGTCATCTGTATCCTATGGTTTTCCTCTCTTCTTAACCCACATTCCCTTATTCTTCTTGTTACATTTCCAATCTTGTTTAGACTTAGATCTGCACTTTGATTGCTCATAACAATGTTTCAAATTTCTGATGGATTCTGTTATCTCAAAATCAGGCCCTGGAAGGCTGCAGACCAGGAAGACTTCAAGTAACTGTTTCAGACCTACTTTAGGCTGAGGCTTAGCCTCCTCAACCTGAGAGGGCTCTCTCTAAATGGGTTAATGATTTTGTTTAAGATAAGATGGCTAACTCTTTGTGAAATAACTGTGACAAATATGGATGCTGGAAAAACATTAAACAAGTTTCCATTGGGCCTATGGAGTCAACAACACCTCAGTAAACAATGATACTGCCTTTACATAGAAGTCAGGGCATTCAGCATTTGAGTATTCAGAACATAACACATATGGAACCACAGCTCATAAATGCATACAGGAAATCAGAGCACAACCAGTGAATTCTGAGTGATTATACATCTATGCAACTGTAAAAGACATTAAGGAAAGGATAAAATCACACATTCTGAACATAGAAATCCTTCATGAATCCTGAGAAGTAAAGCAGCCAAATTATATTACTGAAACTCTGTCTTTACATAAGCCAAAACAATGCTCTGTTATAAAATTTCCCAACCCCCATTACATTGCTGTTTCAGCTATATATAGAGTCGTTATTCTAACTAATTCGAGCTTCCTCCTCCAGCATGAGGGGAATTCGATAACTACCTATAATGACACCTATCAGCTATTTAACTAACTAATAAATACAATAAAATACTGACTGGAGTTTTATAAGAGTTCTAAATTAACTATGACTCTAACTCCATTTTCCATGCATAATGGTTTCTCTTTGTTCTTTGACACCTGGTCCTCTTTCGATTTGGCTGAGCTGGATGTTTAATGCTCCATATTGACCTTGAACACTGAATCTTTTAACTGCTCAGAAGTATTAGGAGATTTCCCTTGCTTCTCGGCTTCAGTTTTCCTCAAAATGCTCGAATGTACAGAAGCATGTCTTCTATCCTTTAATAACCCAAAACATGGAACGCTGCCACTTTCTTGATGTGTTGTAAGCTTCATCGATGGACATGTGTGCATGCAAAAGTTCCTTGTATACAAATCGTTTGATACCTCTTGAACGGTGATAAAGGGGCTTTACAACAGAAATTTGAGATTGGGTTGAAATATTCCACCTTTTTTACCAGCATCCACCTGTCTTGATCTGATTGACTATTGTTGCTCCAGTTGATGTCTTGCATACCCTTTAGGTGTTTCTCTTTCAAAATTCCCGCTCATAATTCAAAACTGCCTGTTTGCGTTAAAATCATCACCTACGACAGTTTTGTAGCGCGCTACGAAACTGCTAAATTATTTAAAACAGTTTGCCTCTGAGCCGAGATCTTTATCACCCAAACATTTGATTGCCAAAAACTCCTTTCGACTTTTCATATGTAGAACAGGGATTTATATTTCTTCAGAACCATAAGACTAAGCAAATTTGACAAAAATTTGAAACAAAATCTTACTTGGCCTCAAAACTCATTTAGCAGGTAGCTGACCTAGCTGTGCCTTCAGATCTTCAATTTGTCTCTTCATAGCTTTATTCCCAGCTCTCAGTTGCATATTGATCCTTCTGATATACCTGGCCTCTCTGATTGCTGGTACTGTCCATGTGTGAAATTGTGCATGGCCATCAACCACTGAATTCAACTGATTTTCTAGGGTTTCACTACCTTTCCATAGAGCTTTACGATACTTTGCGTATATGACTGCACGTTTTCTAGCGGCTTTCTTCAATTTGGCAATCTCATATTTAGCTGCTTCTAATTGGCTCTTTATGGCTGCTATATTATCTCCTTGAGATGTGATGACTGTTTTGCTTATGTCCTTTTGCGTTCCTTTCCCTGTTTCCTCTGTTCTTGGTAGTGCTTCCTTTACTTGCTGGAATTTCCTTGTTATAGGTCTTCTGGGCTTAAAAATGAATCCTTCAGCTGGCTCATCGAATTTAAGCCTTTTTGAGGCCTTAGACTTTTTGGTACCTTCTTGCGGTGACTGTGTCAAATCAATTTGGACTGGTTCAGACTGCTCGAATTCAATGGCCTGTAATAAATCATTTAAACTTGCCTTAGACACTGGGCTGTCTTCAACTGCTATGGCTTTACCTTTTTCCTTATTTATCTGACTTCTTGTCCTTACCCTTGAAACTGCTTCAGATGTGCTTGTTTCAGGTATAGTCTTCTTATCATGAGTTTTTTCCTTTGTTGATTGCTGTGGTTGATCTTGAATGATTAGTGGCTTCACTGGTTTTCTTAGCTGTGACTTGGTTTGCTTTTTAGCTTTTGCTTCTTTTTGGAGCTCAGCTATTGTGAATTCTCTGGCTGGTTGTGGAGTGAGGCCAATCTTGCTTTGGAATCCAGCCATGAAAATAAAAGAATTCCAGTCTCTGTTTATCTTCTGGAGGCCATCTAAAACCAGCAACTTAATCAAACCATGATGAAACAAAGAGGTTTCACAGTCCTCTTTCCTCAGCTGCACCTTATCACACATCTTACTTAAGCTGCGAAACAAATAAAAAGGAATGTCTATGGAGACTTTCCCAGTGAAATGCAGAAGCAGTTTGAAATGGTAAGAATAAACCTTGTTGTACCTTCCTTCACAAGTCATATATTTCTGTATGCAGGTGAGTAGAAGAGCATAATGTTCCTTGACATAACTTCTGGGCACTGCTTTAGTTAAATCTTCATTTACATACGCCTCCTTTAAAAACTCCTTACAAGGATTCAAGTCAAACTTAAAATTTTTAAACCACTCCTCTCGTCCTCTTGGGATCTCTGTCACAACAGATATTGCTTCTGGAGAAACCTGCACTTCTAACATGGCTATCTTTGAATTTAAACCAGTGAAGTTTAGCGCAAATTCTTTAGTTACCTGCGCATGTCCTCCTTGTAGCTTCTTGCAAAAGTTCCAGCATCCAGCATCTTTAAATGCTTTCTTCACCCCTTCATCTCTCAGCGTTATGTCCAGGCCCTCAGGTTCAGTCCTCTGACATTTACCAGATCTGTGCTCTTTTTTCTCCATTCTTTCTTCGAGATCTTCACACACAAAGACTAACAGTTCCGGTTAAAACTGTGATTCAACTTCTTTTTAAATCAGCCTCGCTTGAAATCAGCCTTGCTTGAATATCAGCCTCGGTTGAAATTTAAACTCTTTCATTTAAAACCTTTCAATACATAATCCTGCGGATTTGTCACTCATGCAGTACTTACAACCATCATTAAGGTTTATGCACGGTATGATTTTTTGGAATGATACTTCGTGCATACCAATCGATTTAGTGGTGGTGATAGTGGCAAGTGAGCGTTCAAACGTGATACGAGAGGTACATAAACTGACATGAGAGGACATAACTGATGACTCACCTAACGGACTTGACATTTCGGGAAAGATTCGCTGCGAAATGCACGAATCCATGATTTCGCAGCGCTGTTAGTTTTAAATTCTAATGATGCGCTACGAAACGGCCTAATCATGACGCGCTGCGAAATTGCTTAACCATGATTGCGCTGCGAAACTGGCGAATGGGATTACGCTGCGAAATTACTAAAAGACACGGTGACTCAGATAAGACGAGATATGACTATAGAACAATGATGGTGGAGGAGAACCAATGGGAGTTGAGTATGGTTTGGATTAAAAACTTTTGAAAACTCCAAATCCTAAGTGAGAAAAAAAAAATAAAACGAAATCAACTGAACACAGACCTTTGTCATCGGACTAGGACAGACAATGATAAGCATCAAATTTTTAGTTCTAAGTGATAACAGATTCCTACAACGATCTAGGCTCATCAAAATCAATCCTGTCTTTGAATGATACTAGTAACCCATTGATGAATCTCTAAATATGTGCTTTTGTTTCCTTAAGATAAGGCACATATCTCAACACCTCCAAGAATCTACTAGTATATGCTTCATCGATCATAGATCCCATCTTCAACTCATAGAACTCCTTTGCCCTATCATCATAGTATCTTTCAGATAGATACTTCTTCCTAAAAGGTATCTCGAACTCATTCCAAGTCATATTCTCCTCTCGAATGCCTATGACATTCTTTACATATTCCCACCAAATGTATACCTTTCCTTTAAGACTGAAAGTAGCTATCTTGGCCTTCATATTTTCTGAATAATCATGCAATCTGAAAAATTTATTCATCCCAAGAAACCAAGCTTTTGCATCTTGTGACTTCATCATTTCTCCATAAAATGTAGGAGGATTTCCTTTCTTGAACTCCTCTAAAAAGTAGTACTTATCACTCCTCTTATATGTATGGTCACGGTGATGATGATGATGTCTCTTTGAACCAGAACTAGAATAGAACCCATGGTTATTACCCCTCCTGTCAGACATATCCAAGAACCTACCATCTCTTACTATGTCATCCATGTCCAATCTATATATTGATTGAGACCTACATCCATATGCCCCATTAGTCCCTTCCTCCCGTCCATTATTGATCCTAAGTGGTCTCTATCCTTGCAAACTTGATAGACTCTGAAGGATGACTGTATTAAATTCCGCTTTCTTTTCCTGTGCCCTGACAAGTATTTCTTGTGACTAGATGATCCTGTCATTATCTACCTTACAACTTTTGATATCATCTTTCAAACTTCTCAATGTATTTGCTATGTTAGGGGAGTACTCATCACCATTCTATTCATATGATATGTAGGGAGAATCACGTGAACTATATTCCACCATTTTTCTTGTCATATCTGATCTTCTTCCTATAAACATAGAATGCCAGATAGACCAAATATAAACATGATCAAACATACCTTAGTGAAGTTCAGGGGGAGGTTATCTCTTCTGCACAAATAAGTCCATATTAGGACAACATATGCATATGTAATGAAATCAACATATCAATCACTCCAACCTCAACATTAGGACAACACAATACCGCAACAATGACCATCACAATGTAGGCATGACAACCACATAGGCAACTAACATGCATGCATGAAAAACACATTCCACCCATCCAATCCAATTGTTGGAACCTAGAAGCTCTAATACCACCCTGTGATGACTCCTCCCACATTTACCTAAATTCACAAGCTTGCCAGGGTAAACATGAAATGGGAGTTACTATGTGAGACCTGATTTCCAAGATGCACTTATGGAAAATGGGGTCCATGTGTCCAGAACTGACTGCAAACACCCAGTGACACATGATCACATTGTTATCATCCTAACTTGACCCAACACTATTTATTTTCAGTTTCATTTCCTTAATTTTAGTAGAACTTCCTATTTTTGGCAACTTTCTTGGGTTCTAAACTTCCAAGGCCGTTTTCACGACCTAAATGGCATTTTCTGGGAAAATAGAGAAATTGGAAAATAGAAAGACTAGTTTAATATTATGTTTTCGACCCCCTCATGGAGATCTTCGAAACGAGGTATTATGATAGTAAAACGAAGATTGTATGCGAAAGTTATGACCCTAGGAATTTGGAGGTCCAAATTACTCATTTATACAAATACTTTGTGTACATAATACATGTAGGTTATAAATACATATCTGTTCATTAATTCAATAATCTCACCAAAGAATCATAATTGACATAATGACAAAGCTAAACATTCAATCTCAACTCAGAACTTGACCTAGACTGACCAGAACATACTAGGAATTTCGTCAAACACATGGCATACATGTAAGCTATAGGTCATGAATGCATATATGATCATAAAAGTCTAAGATTCATCTGAGAATCACCAAAAAGGCCCTATTCCCTCTCCACATAGCTGTAACAACACTTATTAGTCCATACATTCATCAACCAATCAATAGATAAACCATTCATGATAGGAGCCATAAATAACATACATCATGTAACCAACAAATAACCAGTAAATAACCAGCATACGAACCATGACAACTCAGCCATAATATCACCAACATAATTGCTAAAAATATGCATGAATCACAATATAATAATAACTCTTATTAATATATGAAAATACCAACCAAGTCAGGGACTTCCATGTACCACCCGACCATATATTGAGCTGAGCCAAATCTCTCTTTCAGCTAATCACCCCGCGCCATATTCCAAGAATGAATGTGGGATCTCATGGAATAAACCAAACAAAACCAAACTAGGGCTTCCAGAGGCCTAACCACCTCAACCCTAAAACGGTGATTCCACCTCACGGTCAGACATCACTAACACCAACTAGATCAGTATCTACCCAAGCTGTCAAGATCTCCAGGAACTTGTAACTCAACCCACAACCTTCCAGGGCTCCAGAGCGTTTG
This sequence comes from Pinus tabuliformis, assembly GCA_031772625.1. NCBI lineage: Eukaryota > Viridiplantae > Streptophyta > Pinopsida > Pinales > Pinaceae > Pinus > Pinus tabuliformis. Next base: position 307,972,506 of record CM062807.1, read on the forward strand.
TCCAACCCAGCTCTCGAGACTAGTAGTTCAACCCACTAAGGGTTTTAGAGCGTTTATCCCAACCTAGGCTCCAAGATCAATAACTAAACCCAAGCTGTTCCAAGGCTTCTAGAGCACTTGTTCCAACCCATAGCCAATAAGGAATTATGAGCACCAACCAAAAAGCAATTAAATGGGAAAACCCACAACACCATGTCTATCCAGGAAATGGAAAGTCAAGGCTAAACCACTATCAATCGAAGAAATACTCCATGTTAATGAAAACACATAACTACATAATCACTTGCATACACTATGCATCCATAAATCAACAAGGAAAACACACAAGCAACCTGTTACGTACAAAACAATCCAACTGTAGCGGCTAATCCAACTGTAGCGGCTAATCCAACTGTTCCCTTAAGCTTTCCTGCTTTCCTTTTCCTTCTTTCTCCAAATCCAAGTGAATACTAGAGTTCTACAAGCATGCTCCAAGAATGCTCTAAGTGTGTAAGAGTATGAGAGAGTGATACAATAGAAGAGAGATCCAAGCTAAAACTGAAAAATGTTGTGAACTGATTCTCATAAGCCTTTTTATCATTGAGACCTCTATTTTCTTCATTTTCCCTTAATTTTTCTTCAATTTTCCTCTCATGCAAATCTGTAACCTTTCATCTCCCTTTTCTCCTATTTTCCATTATTTTCATAAATAAAATGCCAATTAATGCCTCTTTTCCTTTGCCAATTTCCATAACAATTTATTAATCACTAATAATCCCCATCACTATGTTTTTCCCCAACATTCAACTTGGAATATGTGTCCCATGACCTTGGTTTTATTTTCTATTTATTTACATAAGAAATCAACCAGGGTTGTTACAACTAAGATGGTACACCTACCAATGAAGTTCACTCATGACAAGGCAAGATCAGTGTTGAAATAATCTATTATATCCCTAATTTTCTCATGGAAGAAGCTACTTGTGATGGCCTGTGAAAGTACTGAGAAGGAAGAGGCTTTTCGAGGATAGTGCACTTGAGCTCAACAGTGGCTGGGGAAGGCATTGCTACTCAATAGACCTACACCATGTGCTATCTAGAGGGGCTCTTTAAGGTCAAACGTAGTGAGCAAGTGCAAGAGATAATATGATGAGCTTACTGACTGAAACTGCGTAGTTCTTAGAGATCAAGGGAGATGGAGACAATAATAGTGTATTTGAGCTTCACAATGACTAAGGGAGACACTCACTATGGGATAGAACTACGACATGCGCTAGGAAGGCAGGGCAAGCCACAGTGACTGTGTAGTGAGGGGGTCTAGTGGACAAGGGTTGATGATTGTTGACTAAAACTAGGATTTCTGTCACTACAACATGTGACAGGAAGGAAAGAAGAAAAATGCATAGTGCAGTGAGGGGTTCCAGTCAGTAGAGAAGGCAAGACTAGGAACTGTAACAATGACATGCGCAATGTTTGAGGGGAAGGTTCCTATGTTAGCATAGTTTGACTCTATAGTGGCTGGCTGTCCACTAGAAATTTGATTAGCTCTAAGGAAGGTTGACTGGGAGAGGAGATTTCACAGTTGGCTAAGATAACCAAAAAAATATCATGTCACTTTGTTAGGAGGGTTCTCACTACACTATGAAAGGAGGACCTTTGCATGGTGCAATTTTCTTTTGCAGAGGGCCACTAGAAATGCTCCATGTGCTATACAAGGCATAATTGCTCAAAAATCAATGCATTGAGTCAGTGCATACAATAAGGGTTAGGTGACTACACCTTGAATATTCTCAGTGTGCAATAATAGGAGACAACCTTAAGAAAGACTCAGTGCAAAAGTGTAAGTAAGCGAAAATGAAAACCGCGAGAGTGAAAGCGACACTTGTGAAAACAAAGGTGCTCAAAAGTGACAATTGGGAAAAATCATCAAAATAAAAGTACAATTGCAACCAAAGTGAGGGAGGCTATCAATGGAAAGTGCTCGTTGACTGTCGCCATAGGTTTAAGATTGTGCATGAAATATCCTGATGGATTGTGCAATCACTATCAATAGTGACTACGTAAGCACTATAGCTGAGCATTGCACAAGCTCTATTCCTAGACACTGCCCAAGCCTTACTTTAAGGAATAATGCAATGCCTGTCTAAGTGTAACAAACCCTGGTTGATTTTCGATGTAAATAAAATAAGACCAAGGTCATGGGACACATATTCCAAACTAAATGTTGGGAAACACATAATGATGGGTATCACTTGTGATTAATTTATGGCTATGGAAATTAGCGAAGGAAAAGTGGCAATAATTGGCATTTTATTTATGAAATAAAGGAAACTATGAGAAAAGGAAGGTGAAGAGACACATATTAGCATGAGAGGGAAATTGAAGGAAAATGAATAAAATAGAGGCCTCAATGATAAAAAGGCTTATGAGGATCAGTTCACAACTTTTGTCAGTTCAATTTCGGAGCCCTCATTTCATTCTATTATACTCTTGCACATTTAAAGTATTCTTGGAGCAATTTGGCATACATTGGATTTGGAGAAAGAAGGCAAAGGAAAGAAGGAAAGCAGAAGGGAACAATTGGATCAACAACTACAACTGGATTGCTTTGCAGGTAATAAGCATGTGTGATTTATTTGATGATTTTTGGATGCATGGTATATACATGTGATTTGTTGGTTATGTGCTATCATTGGCATGTGTATTTGCGAGGGTTGAGAGTGGTTTCAACCTTGCATTATCACTTCCTGGATAGCCATGGTTTTTTGGGGTTTTCCACTTGATTGTTTTATGATTGGTGCTCATAATTCCTTATGGCTGTGGGTTGGAACAAACACTCTTGAAGCATAGAACAACTTGGGTTGAGTTACTAGTCCTAGAGCCTAGGTCGGGACAAACTCTTTGGAGCCCTTGGTGGGTTGAGTTACTAGTCCTTGGTGCAAAGTTGGACAAACACTTTGGAGCACTAGAAGGATATGGGTTGAGTTACTAGTTCATGGAGCCCTGGATAGCTTGGGTAGAGACTGATCTGGCATTAGAGAAATTTTGAGGGCTAAAATGGGTCTGCTATGGAATATTATAAAATAATAGTGCAAATAATAAAGTAAGATTATATTACATCATCAAATTTTAGAGGCAAAAAAGAAAACACTACTTTTTTTTTTTAACTCATATTTTCAACTTATCTCCATACAGTTTTAATCAAATTTCGCGTAGGAGCACTCGTTGGATGCATAATTTATTTTCTCATCCAAGGAGTACCCATATTGCATACTTTTGATCGACCATGCTACACAAAAAATGAAAAATACATGAAAAAACGTGATTTCAATCACATTTTTCATGTATTTCTCATTTTTTGTGTGGTAGGGTCCATCAAAAGTATGCAACATGGGTATTCCTTGGATGAGGAATTAAATAATGTATCCAATGAGTGCTCCTGCTTGAAATTTGAGTAAAATTGTAGGGAGATAAGTTGAAAATACTAGTTAAAAAAGTAGTTTTTTTTTTTTTTTTTTTTTTAACATTTTTACTCCAAAAATGGTTAATCATCCCCTATGGTTGAAATCATCATCTTGAATCCTATTGATTCTTATAAAGTTTATTTTTGTTATACATTTTTATTTTGAGGCCCATTATAGATCTCAAAATTTCTTTAATGTTGGTGCTAGTAATGTTCGACCATGGAGGTGGAATCATTGTGGTTGAGGGTTGAGGTGGTTTGGCCTTTGGAAGCCCAGGTTTGGTTTTGTCTTGGTTTATTCCATGAGATCCCACATTCATGATTGGAATATGGTGCGAGGGTGATTGGATGAAAGAGAGATTTCATTTAACCTAATCTATGGTCAGGTGATACGTGGAAGTCTTGACTTGGTTGGTATTTACATATGCTAATATGAAACATTTCCTATTGTGATATATGAACATTTGCTAGTGATTACGTTGAAAATATTATGGATGAGTTGACATAATTTATATGCTGGTGTTTTTTCTGTTATATGATGAGTATTATCTATGTCTCTTGTCATGAATTATTTAGTTATTGATTGGTTGATGAATGTATGGACTAATAAGTGTTGTTGCAACTATGTGGAGAGGGAATAGGGTCTTATCGATGATTCTTAGATGAATTTTAGACTATGATGATCAGATATGAATTCATGTCTTGTAGGTTACATGTTTTCCATGTGTTTGACGAAATGTGTAGTGTGCTCTAGGTAGTCTAGGTCAAATTCTGGATGATCCTAGAAAGTCTCAGGCAGTTTTGGGTAGTGGTTTCGATGTTGGCTTGGAATTGTGGCTCAGATCTAGGGACCACACCCTCTGAACTGGGGAAGTTTGGTCACAACCACATGGAGGCAGTGTTGTGCATGTGGTTGGAGGCCTATAACCACATCCAGGCCTTGTCATGCATGCAGTTGGGAGTCTAGGTCATTGAAAAAGAGCCCAACTCAGGGTTTTGTCACCTGGGGTTATCCTTTGGCCCCTGAGTGTATTGTAGCCCTGAGGGATGTTATGAGTTTTCAATTCGTGGTTAGTTTGTAGGCCCCACTTCTTTAACTACACCTTGGAGTTTGGGTCATGTTGTAGTAACTCTTCGTCTCATGTTTACCCTGGCAAGCTTGTGAAATCGGATAAATGTGGGAGGGGGTGGTTATAGGGTGGTATCAATGCGAGGTTGCAGGACTAGACCTTGGGCTAGATGTGATTTTTATGCATCTATGTTAGTTGTTGATGTGTTTGTCATGTATGCACGTTGGTTTTTACTCATGATGGTCATTGTTGTGGTTGTGTCATCATGTTTAGGTTGATGATGTTGATGTTGAGATGATTGATATTTTGGTTTCATTATATCTATACATATTTTGTGCTAATTCAAATTAAATGTGCAAAAGAGATAGTCTCCCTTGAGCTTCACTGAGGTATGTTGATTATGTTTATATTTGGTTTATTTGACATGGTATGTTTGCAGGAAGTAGAATATTAGAGATGAAAAGAAAAATGGTGGATTATAGATCACGTGACTCTCCTTATAGATCATATGAGCAACAAAAAGATGAGTACTCTCTTAACATAACTAATATCTTGAGAAGTGTGAAGGAAGAAATCAGAAGTTGCAAGGCAAATAATGACAGGATCATTCAACCATAGGAAAGACTTACCAGGGAACATGAAAGCAAGTAGAAGCCAATGCAATGATTGGTCAAGGTTTATTATATTTTCAAAGACAGGGACAACCACAAATCAGTTATAGACAGGAAGAAGGGACTAATGGGACATATGGTAGGAGGTCTCATGGAGGACACAAGTCAAATATGGATGACATGATCAAAGGTGGCAGATGGATGGACATACTTGATAGGAGAGGTAATGGTCATGGGTTCTATTCTAGTTCTGGATCCGAGAGACAACATGGTCATCATCGTTATCATCCTTACAAGAAGAGTGAGAAGAAGTACTTTCCAGATGAGTTTAAGAAATCCAAACCTCTTACCTTTGATGGAGAGATGAAGAAACCGAAAGATGCAGAAGCATGGTTACTTGGGATGAAGAAGTTTTTCAAGATGCATGATTATACAAAGAATATGAAAGATAGGATAGCCATTTTTAGTCTCAAGGGAAAAGTAGACATCTGGTGGGAAGATGTGAAGCATGCCAGAGAAATAAAGACAAAGGAGTTGAGTTGGCATGAGTTTAAGAGACTTTTCAAAAAGACGTATTTGTTAGAGAGATACTATGACGGTATGGATAAGGAGTTATATGAGTTAAATATGGGATCTATGATAGATGAAGAGTATATGACTAAGTTTTTGGAGCTATTGAGGTATGTACTATATATTAAGGATGAGAACTAAGGTTCAAATATTTGTTAGAGGATTTCCTTTAGCATTTAAAGATTAGACTAAGTATGATGAGCCTCAGACATTGGAGAAAGTAATTGGGAAGTTGGAACATTGTTATGAGCAGTCTAAGCATAAATCAAAACCTAAACAGGGTTGGAAAGGTAATGAAAAGACTAAAGGAAAATGAGATAAGAAGCAAGTAAGACCTCAGGATCCAGGTAACAAGGAGAATGCGAGACTGTACAAGAAATTCAATGCAGTTGATATAGGACAAGGATTTCAGTCAGAGGAGCAGAACAAGGGTGATGGAAGAAAGACTTTGCAGTGTTGGAATTGTGGCAAGGATCATTGTAGGAGAGATTGTACACAACATCAAGGTGTAAGACCTCAAATATATAGTGCAGGAGGCGCAGATAGTTGGGGATGTTGGACAAAGTATTACTCAGATTTATGCAACATTGGACAATAGGCAGGCTGATCATCAGGAATCTATTATTGAGATGGAAGGTAAGCTTTGTGATTAAGTTTTTTCTATTTTGATTTACCCTAGATATAACTATAGTTATATCAGTCCTGACGTGGTGGATAAGTGTTGCTTGAATAAAGAAGAGCATGTAGAGTCTTTGTCGGTGCGGTTGGCTATAGGTACCAAGAAAAGAGTTCAACATTGGGTGAGATCTTGTGCATTTGAGTTGAACGATATGTCTACATCAACACATCTAAATGTGCTTCTGTTGGGATCATACAATATGATGTTGGGTATGGATTGGTTGTACATTCACATGAATAAAGTAGATATTTTTGATAAAGTTATTGATTGCTTGGATGATGATGGAGAGAGAAGAATCTTGCAAGGTAAAATGAAGCCTACATTAGTGAGAAGGGTTACAACTATGCAGACAAAGTGTAGTAGAAAGAGGGGTTTATATCATTTGTAGTTCATATTTATAATGAAAAAAGGAAGGATGTTGAAGTCTCAAAGAGATATTTGGTTTTTCAACAGCTTTAGGATGTATTTCCAATAGATATTTCAGAGTTTTCGCCTCATAGGGAAGTGGAATTGTCTATTGAGTTGATGTTGAGAGTGTTGGATGTGTGTTATATTCTTTCCATGACTAGCCCCATGCGTGAGGGTGTCACAAGGGGGACAGAAACCCCCCTCGTTGTCGCGGGGAAATTTTTTTTGACCCTATATTAAGTGGGAAAACCTACCTATATTTTTGTGCATGGTTTTTGCACGTGGTTTTGGGCATGATGGTTTTCTGCCCATGGTATTTTGTAGATCTAGTCAAGGGAGCTATGGTTATGTTCTAATCCAGGGTTAATGGATTGGGGTTTATGGATGCTTCACCATGTATATATATGTATTGTAACATTGAAAGGAATAAAATGAAAAATCAATCTGGTAGTCCCGGTTTTGGGATCCAGGGGAAATCTCTGTGTATATCTGTTTAATGTTTTATGCTCTCAACATTGTTTATTTTATGTTTTTAGAATTTGTATGCAGGTAATTTCTATACAGGGTTAAAACCTACATTTGGTATCAGAGCTATTTTGACTTCTAGGGGACACCTTTTCTGTTGAGGGGTTTTGCTCGGGCTTGTGGTAGACCCTGTTTAGTGGGAGATATGCGGGATCGATTCTTGTGGTGAAAGGAGATGGCGAGCAGTGGAAAGATGGAGATCGAGTAATTTAATGGTTAGAGTTTTGAGTTGTGGAAACTCAATATGGAGGATCTACTGGTGGATAAAGATCAGTGGATTGCGGTAGATCCGGGTACTAAAGCAATGACAATGTCAGTTGAAGACTGGGTGAAGTTGGATTAGAAGGCAAAGAGCACAATACGGTTGTGTATCTTAGATTCAATATTGTTGAATGTATCAGGGGAAGCTTTTGGCGAAGGCTTTGTGGGACAAGTTAGGGACTTTGTACTAATATAAGTCTCTGGTGAATAAACTATAAAAGTTGTATAAACGGAGGATGAAGGCTGGAGACTCAGTAACAAATCATCTGAACGCCTGTAATACTGTGGTAAGGTAGTTGTTATCTGTTGATATAAAAATATCAGATGAAGATAAGTGAATCAGTTTGTTGTGTTCTCTACCAGATTCATGGGATAGTCTGGTTATTGCAATAGGTAGAAATGCAATTACCTTACAGTTTGATGAAATAGTCTCATCCTTGCTGTTGGAGGAGGTGAGACAGAAAAATATGGAGGTCTAGAATGGTGATGCCTTGTCTAGAATAGAAACAAAAATAAATCCTTGAGTGGGAGATCTAAATCTGTAGGAAAACCTGTAAAGGTGTGTTGGAAATGCGGAAAGGAAGGGCAATTCAAAAAGAAATGTAGATCTAAAGATCTTGAGAAAGGAAATGGATCTGATGATACTCCTTCTGAAGAGGCAAAAACCACCTCAGATGAAGGTGGGGATGTGTACTTGGATTCTTCTTCAAGTACACATGTAGATCATGAGGCATGGTTGATTTACTCAGGTGCATCCTTTCACGTCACTCCCCAGAAGGAGTGGTTATGCGAGTATGATAAATATGATGGTGGTGATTTTTTCTTAGGGGATGACAAGAAGGCTAGAATTATCGGTCGTGGAAAATTGAATTTGAAGTTACAAGGTGGAAGGATTAGAAAACTTCTGGGTGTTCTGCATATTCCTGCATTGACCAAAAATATGATTTCTGTAAGCAAGCTAGATGATGCAAGTGTAAAAACAATGTTTGAGAAAGATACCTGTAAGATGGTTCAGGGATCTCTGGTATTGATGCAAGGAGTTTGGATTGGAACTCTGTACAAGCTTCAGGGTAGCACTATTATTGATGGGTGCAACAATTTTCTAGTTCCTGAAAGTGGAGAAAAAAATCTAGTGGTTTGTGGAGAAAAGACCATGCTATGGCATCAAAGGCTTGGACATATTGGAGAGAAGGGCCTTCAAATACTTCATGGTAATGGTATAATAGAAGGTATGTCTAATTTCTCTCTAGATTTTTATTTCTACGAAAATTGTGCATATGGGAAGCAGAATCGGGTGAGTTTCCCCTCTGGTGGTAAGAGGGCGAAACAGATATTAGAACTTGTGCACAATGATGTGTTTGGACCTATGTCGGTTCCATCATTGGGTAAGTTTGTGTAATATGTATCATTTATAGATGACTTCTCAAGGAATTCATGGATATATTTCCTTAGGAAGAAATCTGAATTCTTTGACAAGTTTAAAGAATTTAAGGCTTTGGTGGAAAACCAAACAAGGAAGAAGATAAAGGCGTTGAGGACAGATAACGATGGAGAGTTTTGCAAGAAGGAATTTGAAGAGTTCCGTAAGAGGTGTGGTATAGCATGAAAGAAGACTACTCCATACACACCTAAAAAATGGAGTTGCAGAAAGAATGAACATGACGATGATGGAAAAGGCAAGAAGTATGCTCAGTGGTGCTGGGTTAGGGCAAGAATTTTGGGAAGAGGCGTTGGAGACTGCATGATACCTGGTCAACAAATCACCTTCATCAAGGTTGGAGGATGAGACTCCACAAGAGTCATGGACTAGTAAGAAACCCTCTCTTTCACATCTAAGGGTATTTGGATGTGATGCATATATACATGTTCCAAAGGAGAAAAGAACCAAGTTTGATAGTAAATCTAAAAGGTGCAACTTTATTGGGTATAAGGATGGTTTAAAAGGTTATAAGCTTTGGAACCCATAAACAAGGAAGGTTGTGTATAACCGCGATGTGGTGTTTAGAGAGGTGAAAGATGTTATTAAACATGAAGTCCTACCAAAGGAACTTAAGAATATAGAGTTTGAGCTAAAGGAGGAGGAATCAAACTCTATAGAAAAAAGAGGAATCAGAAGATGAAGAGCCACAAACTCAAGCTGTGAGCAGATCAGTTCGAGAAAGAAGGTAGCCAGAAAGGTATAGTCCAACTTGTTTCTGTTCAAATTTTGCTTTATCTATTACTGATGATGATTCTAGAATTGTTAGGGAAGCAGCAGATTCAGAGGATGGAAAACTCTAGAAAGAGGCCATGGTTGATGAAATTACATCTTTGCACAAAAATGAGGCTTGGGATCTGGTGGAGTTGCCGGCTGGAAGGAAACCCATTGGAATAAAATGGGTGTTTAAGAAGAAGATGAATGCAGAAGGCAAGGTGGAGAAATACAAAGGTAGATTGGTAAAAAAATGTTATTCCCAAGCGTCGGGAATTGATTTTGGTGATATTTTTTCTCTTGTTTCCAAGGTTTCTTCTATTAGATTACTTTTATCTGTTGCTACTACATTTTATTTTGAGTTAGAACAGATGGATGTGAAGACAACATTTCTTCACGAGGATCTGGAAGAAGAGATCTACATGAAGCAACCTAATGGGTAAGAAAGAACTGGTATGCAAGTTAAAAAAGTACCTGTATGGGTTAAAACAATCACCAAGGATGTGGTATCAGAAATTTGATACATATATACAGGGACTTGGCTTCACGAGAAGAAAAGTAGATCACTGTGTGTATTTTAAATTAATTGGTGATCATGTTATGCATTTGGTCTTGTATGTGGATGATATGTTGTTGATTGGAAATAACAAAGAAATTATCCGGGAATATTTGAAGATCCAATTGTCCTCCAAATTCAACATGAAAGATCCTAGTGTTGCAAACTATATTTTGGGCATGGAAATTAATGAGATCGGGAAAAACTGAAGCTTTGGTTAAACCAAAGGAAGCATTAGAAAATTATATATTACAGAGCAATGGAACACATAAATATATTGCAGAAATATAAACACAGAAAAAACATAAAACAAGAGAGACACAAATATAAGTGGTTCACCCAATTTGGGCTACGTCCACGGAGAAACAACCAGTACTTCCTTTTATATTATCCAACAAAATGAAGAGATACAACCTACAACAGATCCGTTGTAATTCCCTCTTCACTCTCACACAATCACCTCTCTCTTTCTCGCTCAGAATATAGATCTACATAGACACAATACAATTCCCTCCTATATAGTGAGGGGTTTCCTTCTAGGGAAAAAACCCTAAATTAAACATAACTTCTACTTTTATATCTCTGCGTAATGAACGACCCAGATTGACTATGAAATTACAACAATCTACAAGTCAATTTTACATCTATTTTTAGCTTTGGGGGGCGCTGACCCCGATCCCTTGCCAGTGGGGGCCTCCAAATAATCGTCGTCACATCCCCTAGACCCCCTTGGCGGTGGAAATTTTACGGGCGGCAACTAGGGTCCAATGTGGCGATACCTCTGAATAAAGAAGATAATTAGGCTCCACACCCAACAAGAAGTATGTTGAGACAATATTGCATAGGTTTAATATGTAGGATAGTAAACTGATGAAGGTTCCTATTCCTATTGGTATGAAGTTATCTATTGAATAGTGTCCCAAGACACAAGAAGAGGAAGAGGACATGTCTTGTGTTCCATATGCAAGTGCAGTCGGTAGCCTGATGTATGCAATGGTATGTACTAGACCAAACATTGCACATGCAGTGGGAGTATTGAGCAGGTTTATGTCAAAACTAGGGAAGGATAATTGGACAACACTGAAGCAGTTTTTCAGGTATTTGTGTGACACTAGTGATTATGGTCTGTGCTACCAAGGAAGACCAAGATTGGACATGGTTTTGGACGTCTGTGGCTTTGTTGATGCTGACTGGGCTAGAGATATGGATCATAGAATATCTACAAGTGGGTATGTGTTTAACCTATTTGGAGGTGCAATCAGTTGGATGAGTAAGAGATAGTCTGTAGTGGCACTTTCAACTACATAGTCATAATACATGGCATCCACTCATGCAAGCAAGGAAGAAGTTTGGTTGTAAAAATTGTGTTCAATATTGGGGCTAGTACAACGAGCTATAAGGATAGACTGTGACAACCAGAGTGTAATTTTCTTGGCAAAGAACCCTGCTTGTCATTCAAAGACAAGGCACATTGATGTTCAGTATCACTTTGTAAGGGATATGGTTGAGGACCAAAAGGTGCTGCTAGTAAAGGTGGACACTTTGAAAAATACTGCAGATGCATTGACAAAGTCTGTGAGCACTGAGAAATTATCTTGGTGTAGAGAAATAATGGGTGCTGCAGGGTTGGACCAATGGCTAAGTTGTCCTATGGCCCCCCGTGGAAAGAAAACAACAAGTGGGAGAATGTTGGGTGTTTGTTTTATTCTTTCCATGACTAGTCCCATGCGCGGGGTTGGGTGTTAACCACCCCTGTTCGTTGTGCCGGGTGCAGCAAGGGGGTCACATGGGGGCAGTAGGCCCCCTCTATGGGGTCTAGGGCAATGCCCAGGGAAATTGTTTTTGGACCCTATATTAAGTGGGTGAACCTACCTATGGTTTTGTGCATTGTTTTCGCACATGGTTTTGGGCATGCTGGTTTTCTGCCCATGCTATTTTGTAGATCTGGTCAAGGGAAGTATGATTATGTTCTAATCCGGGGTTTATGGATGATTTGGCATGTATATATATGTATTGTAACATTGAAAATAATATAATGAAAAATCAATTTGGTAGTCCTGATTTTCGGATTTAGGGGAAAATCTCTGTGTATATCTGTTTTATGTTTTATGCTCTCACCATGGTTTATTTTCTATTTTTAGAATTCGTATGTAGGTAATTTATGTATGAGGTGAAAGCATATAGAGAGAAACACCAACATTGAAGGAACCATACATAATACGCACTCCAGAGTTGGTGGAATTGAAGTTGTAGCTTAAGGAAACGCTTGATAAGGGATACATTAGGACAAGTGTGTCACCTTGGTGTGTACCAATATTGTTTGTGAAGAAGGATGATACTCTCAAGTTATGTATTGATTACATGCAGTTGAACAAGGCGACTATCAAGAATAGGTACCCTTTTCCACGGATTGATGACTTGTTTGATTAGTTGAAGGGAGAAACAATGTTCTTGAAAATTGACTTGAGATCAAGATATCATAAGGTATGCATAAAAGAAGAGGACATCTACAAAACCACATATCTTACCAGGTATAGGTATTATGAGTTTGTAGTATTTCCATTTGGTCTTACTAATGCTCCTACTACTTTCATGTGTTTGATGAATAGTGTGTTGCATCCTTATCTGGACAAGGTTTTGGTAATATTCATTCATGACATATTGATATATTCTAATAATGAGGAAGAGCATGAAAAACAATTGGCAACAATGTTAAGATTGATAAGAAATCATAGGTTCTATGCCAAGCTTAGTAAGTACATTTTATTTCAGATATAAGTTCATTATTTGGGACATGTTGTTTCCAAGGAAGGTATAAGAGTGCACCTGGAAAAGATCAGAGCTATCACGGAGTGGGAAACTCCTAGGAATGTGGATGAGGTTAGATCATTTATGGGCATAATAATTTATTACAGGTGGTTCATTAGGAAATTCTCATGGATTTCCTATCCTATTACATCTTTGTAGTGAAAAGGGAAGAAGTTTGAATGGAATGAGGAGTGTGCAACTAGTTTTGGGCAGTTGAAGCAGTTGCTTACAAATGCTTTAGTTTTGAAGATTACAGATCCTGATAAAGAGTTTGTGGTATATATAGATTCTTGCAATAGAGGACTTGGTGGAGTCCCGATGTAGGAAGGATAGGTGGTATGCTATGAGTCAAGGAAGTTGAATGAGCAAGAGAAAAACTATGTGATTCACAATCTTGAGTTGGAAGCTATCATTCATGCCTTGAAAATGTGGAGACATTATATTCTTGGCAGGAGGTTCATCATGATGAGCGATCACAGTGGGATGAGGTACTTATTTGATCAACCTAATTTGAATGCCAAACAAGCTAGATGGTTAGCTACTCTCATTGAGTTTTATTTCGAGATCAGGTACATTAAGGGAAACGAGAACAAGGTTGCAGATGCTCTTAATAGAAGAGTGCAAGCGAATCACATTGAAGTAGTGAGTTATTATGGTACAGACTTGCAGAAGCGGATCTCGCATGTAGGAAAAAATGATGATAGGTATCAACAGTTGAGGCACATGTTACAAAAACAAGGTGTAGGTGATCGAGATGTGGATTATCATCTCATAGTAGATGTGTTGGTCAGATTCAGGAACAATATTTATGTACCAAATGGTTGTGATCTTAAGAAGTTTATCTTGAGATAGTTTCATGTTAATCCATATTCAGGTCACCCGGGATATCAAAAGACATTGACAATAGTTAACAAATTCAATCATTGGATAAACTTGAAGAAGGACATGACTAAGTTTGTTGTGATATGTTTGGACTGTCAATAGGTAAAAGCAGAGTGTAAGCATCTAGGTGGTTTATTACAGTCGATTCCGATTCCAGAGTGGAAATGGGAGGCCATTTCCATGGAATGAATTATAGGTTTTCCAAGGACATCAAAGCAACATGATTCCATCATGGTTGTGGTTGACAAGTTAAGTAAGGTAGTTCATTTCATTGCAGTTAAGTCTACAAATTCAACTAGTGAGGTAGCTCAGATTTTCATTAGGGAGATAGTGAGATTGCATGGTCTTCCGAAGAAGACCGTATCAGACAAAGATACCAAGTTCACTTCTAGGTTTTGGAAAGAGTTGTTTGTAGGTGTAGGGACAAAGTTGGCCTTCAATACAACTTATCATCAATAGATAGATGGATAGATAGAAAGGGTCAACAATATTCTTGAGGACATGTTGTGTTATGAAACTAGCTCACAAAAAATAGAAAAGATAGATCAACGTCTTAGAAATAAGCCTCTTCGAGGGGACAACCTTCTTTACATTAGACAAATGAACAATTCTTAGATGATACAAATGACAAAACCTCCTTTCTATATATAGGAGTCTAAGGGGTCACAATATAACCAAGCCGACCTAACAATAATAATATAAAGGCACAAAAATAACAATAGAGGGATTTTATGGGGCACAATAATAACAATATGGGGACAATAGGGGCACAACAATAATAATAAGGGATACAACGACAATAGTAATGGGGGAATCATTAATATTATAAGGACCTAACATGCCCCTCTCCTTCAAAAAAGTGTTGTCCTCAATGCTTGAGTAGTTGTGGATGCTTTTGTATAAAATTATCATCCTCCCATGTGGAATCTTCAGCAGATAAGTTCTTCCACTTGATGAGATATTCCGAAATTGATCGATTTCGTAGTTGTCGAGTTCTTGTTTCTGTGACTGCTTCTGGTTCCAATATAATTTTTCCTTCCTCGTCAAGTTCTGCCAATATTGTTTGAATTGGGAGCTTTTCGCCTATAGCCTTCTTTAAACATGAAACATGGAAAACTGGGTGCACTCGAGAAGCTGCAGGAAGCTCCAATTTGTATGCCATAGTACCAATCTTTTGCAACACCTTGTATGGACCATAATACTTTGGTGATAATTTATTATCCTTCTTAGCTTTATTGAGGGATATTTATTTATATGGTTGTAGTCGTAGGAATACCCAATCACATACATCAAAACTTCTTTCGTTGCGATGTTGATCTGCCTGTTGTTTCATTCTATTCTGCTCCAACATGAGGTTATCCTTTAAAAGTTGGAGAACTTGTTGTTGATGCTCGATGTGATGCTCCACTGCTTGAACCTTAGAATTTTCTCTTAAATATGATGTGATGGATGGTGGATGATATCCATAAAGTTCCATAAATGGGGTCATTTTTGTTGCAGTATGGAAGGAAGTGTTATACCACCATTCAACGAGAGGCAACCATTTGACCCTTTGTGTCTGTTTATCAGATACAAAGCAACGAAGATATCCTTCCAAAAATTTGTTTACTATCTCAGTTTGCCCATCAGATTGAGGATGATAAGATGAGCTATGAGCTAACTGAGTACCGAGACAAAAAAATAATTTTGTCCAAAAATTTCCAGTGAAAATGGGATCTCTGTCGCTTACAATAATCTTTGGGTTTCCATGTAGCTTTTGAATTGTTTCCAAAAATGCAATAGAAACTGTACTGACTTTAAATGGATGTGATAATGCACAAAAGTGTGCATACTTGGTAAGTCTGTCAACTACCACCATGATGACACTCTTTCCTTCGGACTTGGGTAAACCTGTGATAAAATCCATTGAAACCTCCTCCCAACATTGGCTTGGAATGGATAAAGTTTGTAATAGACCTGGGTCTTAATTTTTTCAACTTTATTTTGTTGGCAAACCAAACATTCCGCCACAAACTTTTGAATATCCGATTTAAGGCCATCCCAAAATAATCCTTCTTAACCCTATGGTAAGTTTTTAAAAATCCTAAGTGCCCTCCTAAGGGAGAAGTGTGCAATTCCATAAGAATCTATTGTTTGAGTTGGGAATTCTTACATAGGTATAAGTGATCTTTGTACCATAATGAATCATTTTTCCAGCTAAATGTATCAGATGTACTAGAATCTTGTTGTAACTTTCGAATAAGTGCCCACACTTCTTCGTCATTCTTCCATTCCTCCCTTGCTTCGTTTATCCAATCTGGTTGGATAATAGAAATGGCGCATAACAATGCTTCCACATCCTTATCCTTTCTTGAGAGTGCATCTGCCACAACATTTTGCTTCCCTTTTTTGTAGTTGATTTCAAAGTCATAATCCAACATCTTTGTGACCCATTTTTGTTGCTCTTCAGAGGATAATCTTTGTTCTAAAAAGTTTTTAAGACTATCATGTTCCGTTTTTACCTTGAAGTGTCTTCCCATTAGGTAGGGTTGCCATTTCTTAAGTGCATGTAGTATTGCCAACATTTCCTTCTCATAAATAGCTTTGTGTAAATACTTTCCCTTGATTGGACGACTTTCGAAAGCAATGGGTCTTTCATCTTGCATTAAAACAACACCAATTCCATTTCCTAAAGCATCACATTCCACAATAAAGGTTTTTGTGAAGTCCGGTGTAGCTGAGACCAGTGCTTGGCACATTGCCTTTTTAAGATGTTCAAAGGCCTTTGTTGCCTCTGGAGTCCATGAAAATGCATCTTTCTTCAATAATGTTGTTAGATGTGCTGCTATTCTCCCATAATTATTAACAAACTTGTGATAATACCCTGTCAACCAGAGAAATCCTCGCAGATGCTTTATGGATGTGGGGATTTTCCATTCCATAATGGCTTTAATTTTTCTAGGGTCTACCTTAACACCTTCATGAGATACAATATGACCCGGATATTCCACCTCTTGTACTCCAAAGATAAATTTGGAGCTTTTTGCATATAATTGTTTCTCCTCCAATAGTTTGAGCACCCTGTCAACATGTTCAACATGATCCTTCCAAGACTTGCTATAGATTAGTATATCATAAAAAAATACTAACAAAATTTTTCTAAGGAAGGGTTTGAAAACAGAATTCATCAAACCTTGAAATGTAGAAGGTGCATTGGTAAGGCCAAAAGGCATGACCAAAAATTCATAATGACCCTCATGAGTTCTAAATGTTGTTTTCAGAATGTCTTGAGCCTTCATTCTGATTTGATGATATCCTGAACGAAGATCGAACTTGGTGAAGTAAATTGGTCCATGCAATTGATCCAATAATTCATCAATAATAGGAATGGGAAATTTATCTTTAATAGTTAGCTTGTTGAGCTCCCTATAATCCGGACACATGCAACATGACCCATCCCTCTTATGCACCAATACTATTGGAGCAGAGAAAGAACTTTGACTAGGTTGAATTATACCAGCCTCTAGCATTTCTGCAACCATACATTCAATTTCACTCTTTTGGGCATAGGGATATCTGTAAGGCCCGATGTTTGGAGGAACACTTCCTGGACTCAAATGAATTGCATGATCATGATCACGAATAGGTGGGAGACCTTTGGGAGTCTCAATTTTGGAATGATTGTCCAAGGCTTTTTGGAGATATGGAGAAATAGATGATTTCAATGTGGGAACCTCTAGCGAACATAATTGTGCAATTACACCTCATTGTTCCTTCTTTAGAAGCTTTTTCATACTGTTAGAGTTGATTATCTTTCTTGGTTTCCCTGCAGTACCCCTTAATTCAACTTCCTTTCCTTCCGCAAAAAATTTCATGAAAAGTAAAAGCTATTGTACCCAAGGATTGTAGCCATTGGACTCCTAGTACAACATCAGTACCACCCATTGGAATGAAAACCATTGGGATATTCAATACATATTCTCCCATGGATAGTTTGATATTATGGCACTTTCCAGAGCAATTTATGGTTCCTCCACTTGCAACCATCACTTGACACTCTGGTGTTGGATATAAGAATCAATTCAATTCCTTTGCTATATTACAATGAATAAAATTATGGGTACTTCCTGAATCAATAAAAACTATTACATTTTTCTTCTTGATATGTCCTTCTATCTTGATAGTTTGAGGAGTGGTAATTCTAGCCAATGCATTACAAGATATGGTCAGATTCATTTCTTCTTTATCTAGGGTTTGTTCTTGGACTATATCCTCTTCTCTTGACATTTTTTGTTCCTTTTCTTCCTCCTCTTCACAATCTATGTAGAATAATTTCTTCTTAGCACACTTATGAACTTTAGTGTATTTTCTATTACAACTATAACAAAGCCCTTTTGCTCTTTTTTCTTCCAATTGTTGTGGTGTCAACCTTGTAGGTTGTGGAAGGCTAGGGGCCACATAACTTCCATCTTTATAGTTGTGAGTGGTAGGCTTCTTGGTTGCCATAATTTTGCTTTCCATTTTTCTTGCTAACCTGAATGCCTTCTACAATGAATCAGGTTCCCAAAGGTGAACCTCATGTTGGATATCATCTTTTAAATTATCTATGAACACATCAATTCTATGCTCCTCTGGAATATCTTTTACCCTTATGTTCAATTTTTGGAAGTCCTCAATGTGCTCCATCATTGAACCATTTTGTTTGAGATTTATCAATTGGCTAAAAAAGGTGTTGCTTTTTGTATCCTCATAATGTGTTATCATTTATTCCGTAAATATTTCCCAAGTGACAATTTTTTTACGAGAGAAAAACCATCGATACCATACAAACTGATTTGGTTCCAAATATAAAGTTGCAATACATACCTTTTGTGTGTTTTGCACATTATGGAGATCAAAAAATTGCTCCATCTGTAGTATCCATATTCTAGGATCCTTGCCATCAAACTTCCTCATATCGATTTTTGGAACATGGTGGGTCTTCAATCCAACATTAGAGTCTATGAAATCATGATTAAGATTTCTTTTGTTCTCATCATGAGTTTCCTTTACTACCCTTTCACCATTAGCGACCATTTCTTGTAGCAACTTATTCAAATTTATCTAATGTTCTTCCATCTTATCGTCCATACCATTCATCGTAGCTCGCATGCCATTCATATTAGCTTCCACGCCATTCATCTTGGCTTCATTTACCTTTAGTGAAAGTGAAATTTGTTGTACCAGGTCTTGTAATTTTGATATATCATGTTGCATTTCTTCCTCTTCTTCATGAGTCATACCAGAGCTTTCAGGTTGCTTACTAGGTATTTCCATTTTCTTTCTTCGGGGCATTAATTAATGCTAATAATTCTTCACTATTCCCTTTGAATTCCTTCAAACTAAGTTTTCAAACCACTCTTATGCAAAATTAAAAAAATTACACATTTTTTTTTTTACTTTATAAGAGCTCGATATTGAATCCGTTGTATCTCTGTAACTGCGGATCTTGAATATCCGAAATCTCGTCCTGCGGTAGCCCTTTTAGTCCTATTTCTAACCCCGTAAGTCTGATCAAGATTGGATTCTCCAAGGAAGAGTTATGCCAAATCTCCCACGCTGACTTGATTATAGACTAGTTCAGTAGAGCAAACTTGTATGATGTGCCACATGTCACTGTTTCGACCTTAGTATCTGAAACTGACACAAAGAAAACTACATGCTGTCCTCTTTCTGAAACTTCTTACGAAATTTCAATCTGATTCTAAAAAAAAATGTTATGGCAATTTTCCCCCGATCACCTGCTTGGAATGTAATTCGGGAGTCTGCAAAAACCCTAACTTCCTCAGATCATATCTTCGAAAATATAGTGGTACAAGCTCTGAATTTTGGACTCAAAGTTTAGAACGATTTCAAATCAAATGGGTTTTTTTTGTAGCTTCTGAAACGTCGCAGAAAAAAAGTTATAGCGAATAGGCTACGATGATCTGTTTAGAGCAGCGAAACCCTAGAATCCAAAGCTCTGATAGCAAATGTTATGAAACCAACTCACAAAAAAATAGAAAAGATAGATCAATGCCTTAGAAAGAAGACTCTTCAAGGGGGAAGCCTCCTTTACATTACACAAATGAACAATTCTTAGATGATACAAATGACAAAACCTCCTTTCTATATATAGGAGTCTAAGGGGTCACAATATAACCAAGCCAACCTAACAATAATAATACAAAGGCACATAAATAATAATAGAGGGATTCTATGGGGCACAATAATAACAATATGGGGACAATAGGGGCACAACAATAATAATAAGGGATACAAAAACAATAGTAATGGGGGAATCACTAATATTATAGGGACTTAACATGTTGAGGATGTATGCCACACATCAACAAAGGAAGTGGGAAGAGTATCTTCCACTGATAGAGTTTGCGTATAATAATGGGTATCAAGAATCCTTGAAGATGAGTCCATTTGAGGTTCTTTATGGGTGGAGTTACTACACTCCTATCATATGGATTGATCCATTAAATAGGGTATTGATTGGATCAGATATCTTGGCAGAGATGGAATAATAAATGGAGGTTATTAAAAGGAATTTAAAAGCAACACAGGACCGACAGAAGAGTTATGCAAATTAGAACATGGTATTTAAGGAGTTTCAAGTTGGGGAATATGTTTACTTACACATCAAGCCCATGAAGAGATCCTTGAGGATTGGATCATGTGCCAAGCAGGCACCTCGATATTGTGGGCCTTTTGAGATGCTTGAGAAGATTGGACCAGTGGCCTATAGACTTGCGATGCCTCCAACAATGAAATTCCATGATGTTTTCCATGTTTTATTGCTTAAGAAGTATGTCCAGGATGTTGATTATGTGATTGAATGGTCAATATTGCAAGTGGAACCAGAGGGATATTTCTAGCCAGAACCACAACGCATATTGCAGTGGAAGCAATTCATGTTCTGGAATAGAGAAATCGAGCATGTAAAAGTGAAGTGGAAGCAATTTGGGCCTTATGAAGCTACATGGGAGATGGTTGATCAGATGCGGGCTATGTATCTTTCATTATTTTCTAGTTCGAGCAAACAATTTTTTGGTATGTATATGTATGTGTATATGGATGTTGTTGTAGATGCCACAATGAGCTATGTTATAAAGCTCCAATAAGCAATGTGATTGTCATGTTTGTTATGTTGGTTATGGTTTGTAGTAGTTTTTCATTTTAAATATTACATCAAGCTGTGTTATAAAGCTCCATGGGAAGTATGTGTTGTTTTCAGTGGTTTGCTCGTCATAGGTGTCACAGAGCATCGAGGATGGTGCTCCCCCAAGGGGGAGGGGTTTGTAACAACCCCTGGTTGATTTCCCATGTAAATAAAATAACACCAAGGTCATGGGACACATATTCCAAGTTGATTGTTGGGAAAACAATAGTGATGGGTATCACTTGTGATTATTTTATGGCTATGGAAATTGGAAAAGGAAAAGTGAAAATAATTGGCATTTTATTTATGAAATAAAGGAAAATAGGAGAAAAAAAACATGAAGAGACACAAATTTTCATGAGAGGGAAATTGAAGGAAAAATGAATTAAAATGAAGAAAATAGAGGCCTCAATGACAAAATTCTTTTGAGGATCATTTCATAGCTTTTGTCAATTCCATTTTGGACCTCTCACCTCATTCTCTAATTCTCTTATACTCTTGCACACTTAGAGTATTCTTGGAGCATTCTTGGAGCACTTTGGCATACATTGGATTTGGAGAAAGAAGGCAAAGGAAAGTAGGAAAGCGCAAGGGAACAATTATATCAACAACTACAAGTGGATTGCTTTGCAGGTAATAGGTTACATGTGTAATTTATTTCTGATTTCTAGATGCATGGTATATGCATGTGATTTACTGGTTATGTGATGTCATTGGCATAGATATTTTCCTGGATTGACAGTGGTTTCAACCTTGTCTTTCCACTTCTTGGATAGCCATGGTGTTGTGGGTTTTTCCACTTTATTGTTTTCTAATTGGTGCTCATAATTCATTGTGGATGTGGGTTGGAACAAATTCTTTGGAAGCCTTGGGACAACTTGGGTTGAGTTACTAGTCCTAGAGCCTAGGCTGGGACAAAATCTCTGGAGCCCTTGGTGGTTTGAGATACTAGTTCATGGAGCCGAGTTGGACAAACACTCTAGAGCCTTGGAACGATGTGGGTTGAGTTACAAGTTCCTGGATCCCTGGAAAACTTGGGTAGAGATCAATCTGGTTGGTGTTAGTGATGTCCAACCATGGAGGTGGAATCACTATATTTGAGGGTTGAGTTGGTTTTGCCTCTGGAAGCCTATTGATGATGTTAGACCCACCAAAATTTAGGGGATCTCTCCAATATGAAGTCCCAATCAGACCTCACACCATTTGGTGTAGGAGTCCCATCCTATATAAAGGCACGGTTGCCAATCCTTAAAGATTTTCCTTGGCTCTAGTTGTTAGCACAAGAGAGTGATGCAATGGCATCTTCAAAAAGCAAGGGGAGTGTGCCTGGTGACTATGCATTGCAACTGTGTCGAGGTTATCTACTACAAAGGGGGGGAGAGAAAAGTGAGCCTCTAAGTGAGAGGTAACAGTACCACCCAGGGAGAGACACACATGAACCAAAAGGGCCTGTTTAACATCCAACGGAATAGTCCACAACAGATGCGACGACCATTATAACCAAAAAACAAGGAAATATTTGTTTAGTATTCTACGGAATAGTCCACAAGGATGGGACAATGATAACAACAGTTACAATGCATTCTCAACAAGATAAGCACTAAAATAACCGAAATAGTTGAACTATCTTAGTACATGTGAAAGAAAACATGAAATACAAATGTCGACAGAATAGTCTTACAAACATTCATAGTCCATGCATGAATAACGTAGCCTTAAAAGGCTTATGTTATTAAGCAAAAATTCCAAGACACATGTTTACAATGTACATCACTAACCCCAATAGCGGGACATTGGATCCACTCCTTACTCCTCAAATAACTAGATGATCTCTCTAATGCCTTGCGGGAGGAGCCATGGTGAAACGTCTTTTGCTCATACTATGAGGGGGTATATATAACCAAGGGGTGATGATTCCCCTTATGATTCTTTGACTACCCTCATGATTGTTCAACTTCCTATGACTTTTCAACTTACATGTCTCTTCATATTCATGTGTGTCCTTTGGACATCCACTTTACAATACATTTGATTACAATATACATGGTCCACACTAGAGATGTGGATATGAAAAATCATGACATGAATTTACATGACACTGCTGACATGGAATGGCTTGATGATGAGGAAATGTCAAGTCACTGTTTCTGTTGAGTGCTATATGTCTTCTTGGATATGCTTTCTCTTCACCGCAACAAATCTTGGTGATGTGGGGTCTTCAATGATCTTAAGTCTTAGATGGTAATTGCAAACTTGTGTCCCTTTCCTTCCTCTTGATATATCCAATTGTAAGTTCAGCTACAATAGAGTCTTTAGGTATGGTGTACCTATTCCTGCAATTCACTCATGATGGGACGACACCAATACGAAAAACTCCCTAGTCTAAGATGATTCATTATTATCCATGAACTGAGCCTGTGTCAAGTGGGAGAAATGGCCCAAGGACTACGCATTGTGTAGTTCCAGTAGACAGGGAGAGAGATTGATCACTAAGATTGTGCAGTGCATAGCTCAAGCTTGACCGAGGAACTTTTCTGCACAATACTCACTGAGGAGAAAAATTGTGCAGTGCCCACTGAGGGACATAATTGCGCAGTTCAATTAGGAAATGGATGTTGTGGGATGGAGCCTTGGGAGGACAGATTGTGCAATTTCAAGAGGCAAGGGGGACAAGGTAGCAGAGAGGCATGAAGGGCAGATCTGTGTAGTTTATGAAGGCAATGAGCTTTGACTGAGGGAAGGGAATTTGAGGAAGCATCTGCGCAGTTTTGGAGGCCAAGGGAGGTTGGGTTCTCTGCGCATTGCATAGTTATAGCATGTAAAGGAAAAGATTGATGGTTGAAGGTGTGAAGTGCACAATTCAAGGCAAATTAGGAGGCACCACTGCACAATTCTAGAGGTCAAGGGAGGTTGTTGGACTCTGGAATTGCGTAAAATAACAACCTTGGAGGATAGTGATTGCACATTGTGTAGTTCTAGCCAACACGGTCACATCCAAGAGGGCTAAGACTTCACAGTGCGCAGCTCAGTCAGGGCAAGTGAAGCTAAGTTGCCCGGTCGGGAAGATTTTCGGAAAATGGCTAAGTGCGGGAAGGAAGATGGACTCCTGATGAACTTGAAATGTGATCACCCACAATAATTTGATGACATGAAAACATAGATTGTTGAGACACACAAGAAAACAATTCCCCTCTGTGTGATTGCCTCATGCCAAGATACGACAAGTGTGACACTTAGGATAGACTTTGGGACAACTGTGACGACACTTGTGTGACAGTGCTTAAGACCTCGTGTATAAGTGTGACAAATGTTTACATGGTTAGGACAACTCATATACACAAAGACTAACCTTCGAAACCACTATAAAATGCTCGCAAACATTATACAATAGTCAAACATGCCAAAAGACGACAGTTAATCCAATAAATTATCAGAAGGGGCCGAAGAACTTCAAGAAAGCTCATGATGTGAGCTTGAGTGTTTGCAACAATTAAGGAAAATAACAAGAAAGGCTCTAAAATTTGAGTGCAAGCCAAAATTTTGGAGGGTGTTACAACAACTAAAACAAAGTCCTAGTTTGGTTTTCCCTTGGTTTATTCCTTGAGATCCAACATTCATACTTGGAATATGGCGCGGGGGTGAATAGATGAAAGAGAGATTTGGTTAAGCCCAATCTATGATCAGGTGGTATGTGGAAGTACCTGATTTGGTTATTATTTTCATATGTTAATATGATGCATTTCCCATTGTGATCTATAAGAATTTGGTAGTGATTATGTTGGTGATATTATGATTGAGTTGAAATGGTTTCATGTTGGTGATTTTCTGGTTATATCATGGTCATATGATGAGTATTATCTATTGATCTTGTCATGAATTGTTTAATTATTGATTGGTTGATGAATGTATGGACTAATAAGTTTTGTTGTAGCCATGTGGAGAGGGAATAGGGCCTTGTTAGTGATTTTCAGATGAATTTCAGATTATTATTATCAGATATGCAATCATGACCTATAACTTACATATTTTCCATGTGTTTGACGAAATGTCTAGTTGCTATAAGCCGTCTAGGTCAAATTCTTGATTCGATTTTAAATGTTTAGCTTTATCCTCACGCGAATAAAGATTTTGGAAAGTAGTCCTGGGAAGTGCTCTAGAGTTTGTCTTGGAATTGTGGCTTAGATCTTGGGACCGCACCCTTTGAACTTGGCAAGTTAGGTCACAACTGCATGTTGGTAGTGTTGTGCATGCGTTTGGAGGCTCATAAATGCACCCAATCATTTTTATGCATGAAGTTGGGAGTCTAGGTCAGTGAAAAAGAGCCCCAACTCAGGGATTGGTTAGCTGGTTTGGTCCTTTATCCCTTGAGTTTCTTGTAGCCATGAGGGATGTTGTGAGTTGTCAGTTTGTAGGACCCACTTCCTTTATAGGAGCTCAGAGGTTGGGTCATGTCATAGTAACTCCTCATCTCATGTTTACCTTGACAGGTTTGTGAAATTGGGTAAATGTGGTCGGGGGTGGCTACACTAAGCTTGCAAAAGAAATGTGCACTTGTGAATTCATCAAAGGCTAAACATGTGTGAGCAAGTAACTTTGACACTTGCAATCCAATAAGAGGGCTTAAACACTTAACAAAGCATCAATTGACCACGAAGTGACCATGGAATGACAGATCGTAAGATCCTCATTAGGCTCCAAAATTCAAGTGTAGGCAAAATTTTGGAGGGTGTTGATAGCAACGTCAATAGATGGAGTAAGCAAGAGTCAAGGGCCATGGAGAAAAATTTGGTTAGATGGTGTGAGATAGGACTTAAGGCCCAGTTGGACCTACAAATATCATGCAAGAAAATATATATGCCATGAACAAGGGAGACACTAGTAACTCTTAAAATTGGTGAAAAGCGTGGTGAGAATAAAAAGAAATCAATTTGTTTCCCCATTTTTTATTTTTGAAAAAAGTATTGTTTTTATTTTAATTTTGGAGTTTTCATTATATGTTTTGTGGTTTTTCTTTTATAAATAATAAAATAATGACTACATTATAATGAGGATATAGGTGTGATATGTAACCAAGCAATTCTAGAAGGTGGGTAGGGAACATAATAACAAATGGCTGTTAAATGGGTGGACCCCTGGAGCGGGTGTCCTTAGAAAGAGTGATTCATGGAAGTCTACATGAAAATGGAGCTTTAGTACATGGATGGGGTGAAACAATGGATTCAACAACATGAGTTATAATTGAAGCACAAAATTAAATAGTAATGGCTTTAGAATACATTAGATTTAAGCAACTAGTAAAAGGAAAACATGATGCTCATTATCTAATCAAAGACTATGAGGACTCCAATACCAGTGTGGATGGGTGGCATGGATGCCAATATGAAAAGTGCACTAAACTAGGAAAAACCATATGACAAAAAGGGAAATAACTCTAAAAACAAAATAACAAAACTTGGCGGGGTGAGGCTTCTCATTGAGATGGCTAGAACCTATGGTAGATTTAAAGGTGGAAAAAGGACCAAATTATCATTATAACATAGGGAAATTATAGAACTATATTTTAGGGAAATTAATATAACTAAAGTGGAACAATCCAAATTGTAAAAACTGGAAAAATGGTTCCCCAAAGAATGTCACATACATAAAATAAAGTCCATAGCAAGAGAGTGCTCAAAGAAGTAAAGTAAAAACTCTACATTGCACTTGTATCTAGTCACTATGGTGCAATACCACAATATGAAGCAACATGTTGAGTAATTACCATTGGCAAGATTGGTCGAATCTGATGGTGGGAGGAAATAATATTATGTCCAAGGAGGAGTGATCCACATGGAGGAAAATGGAATAAAGAAAAATATAAATGGAATTGTAAGGAGAAGAAAATGGAGCTTCGATGTTAAAGGTATAGAGTGTAGGGTGGAAGGGGGGATATTGTGAGGAGGCGCAAATAGATTGATGAGTTATGGGAAGGTTCAAACATTGGTGAGTGTAATGACCCATCATTCCATAAAGTACAAAGGAGTGAGAATTATTCAACTAATTCGAGAAACTACATTTTCACAAAGGAGTTTAGGGATCAAGGAATAATAGAGGTAGAGAGTAAGTAGAAGGAGAACCAAGAATGATGTGAGTAATGAATTGAAAAGAGATTAGGATAAAATGGGTATGATGACCTACCATGTCACAAAGGGTGAAAGGTTGCTAGGTCCAAGGATCAATGAGTCCTTGGTAAAGATTGGAATTAGTGGTTCCTCCAACAAACTTGTCATCTCCTCATAGGCCTTTGGTCCAATGAAACCATGTTTTATAATTTTTGGAATTCTTATTGAGTGTAGCATTGGGAAGAGGGTGTAAATACACGCACTTGGGAACACTTACATTGGTATAGATGGGAAATCTAAACATTAACCTAGCTTAGTATTTTTATTTATCCATGTAGACATGTCCCTAGTTCACTTTCTCTACTTAAGGGAACCTCTCCTCACTCAAGTAAACTTATAGTCTTAAATTTTCATAACCTTGGCTTATTATTTGGATTCGTAACTCCAACATTCTACTATGATCTATGTATGGGCCATGTAGATGCATGAAATTAGTTTTGACAACTTTACAATTTTCTATTAGTTAAAAAAAAAAAAATTAGAAATTGACAAGCCTCAAAGTGGTGTCTTAGGGAAAATAAACAATCCTAACATTCATAATGATTGCTAAACTGAAACAAATAGTAAAGAAAGTGTTCCAAATCCAATAAATAATGAGATTCAAGCTCACATCTCAACTACGATAATATTATATTGTGTGTTATTTGGTGAACTAAGTGAAAAAATAACACTAAATAGTGGGTTGGAACCACTAATGCAAACAATAAAATAAGTTTGTGAAAAATAAAAATTTGAGCTATAATTGTCTCCATGCATCAAATAGATGAGAAGTTGATGAAGAAATGAGAAGAAGTCTTTATGGGAATCTTCTTGACCAATTGGTTTCTTTGTAAAGCAAGAAGAGGGATTCAAGTGGAGGGTCCTCCTTAGAAAGAATGTACACCTTATGAAAACAAAGAAACAATATTGATATCATAACAAGATTAGTAAATCAAGTGATTAATGCAAAATCAAATGACGGAACATGCATGCCAATTGAAAATATTTATGAAGGGGGAAGAGGCTAAATCATTTGTGTAAACATCAATTAAGATGTAACCTTAAGGGACTGATGGAAATGGCCTCCACAATCTCCTTTTCGGGATTCTATCCTATTTGGAACTCTTGTTATTCTAGAGTGAATTATTCAATATTATCCCTTATGGAGTGGTTAAATGAGGGGGGATTCTGGCAACGAAAACACTCATGAAGGTTAAACAAAGGATCGAGGCATGTGGACTTAATAATCCTTGGCAAAAAATTTCAAACATAATTGTGCATAAATTGCAAATGTGAAAAGGGAGCATGGAAGCTCTCATTTATCGAATTTCATTTGAAAGGAAATGAAGGAAAATGAACTTGGAGTTAAATCTCTAGCCATTGTTCTTACATCTACACTAGGATGGTTATGTGCCCCTTTGTTGAGTGGATAAATATGAATAATATGGAGCTTGATCTACAAAACTAACTTCTAAAATGACCATGGAACTAAATCAGTGATAAAATTTAATGTGTTTTTGGTGTCACAAGGACTCAATTGTTATTGAAGAATTTCATCAACAACTACACGCCACAAATATTTGAAATAACACATAATTCCCCACTATTGTCAAAGTAAATATTGACTCTTAATATCCATAATTAATTAACCTATCTTTCATAATATATTACGTATCTAAATTACAATTTTTATTATTATTTGTGATATCAATATAATTCACTTAAATTTTAAAATATTACAATATTGTAAGAATTATATTTTAAGAGTATACTTATAATGTTATAATAACTATATTATTTTTTCCATATGTCTTCAACTAAATTTGATCTTAAAAATTAAAGTTTTGGCTTTCTTCCCAACCTTACTAAACAAATTTAGGTATTTTTTTTTAATATTTAATATTAGATTTTCATGCACATTTTTAAAATATTATATTTTATGAATTTTAGGTTTTACATTGATTTATATCTTATCTTAAATTAAAGCATTACATTGAAAATCTTTCATTATTAATTTTTCGTGCATATCTTTAAAATCTTATATTTTATGCATTTTAGTTTTTACATTTATTTATTTCCTATATTTAAATTAAAACATTCCATCGATGGAATGAAACTCTGAAGAGTATAACTAAATCATGTATGGTTTATAACTACGTGATGTGATGTGTTTTGAGTACTAACAAGGAGAGTTGTGGAGCTACAAGTCCCTGCCCAAGAGCATGATGCCAGGAGCCAAGTCTATTGCATAAACAAAGTCTATTGCATACCCATGTTGAATTCTACACTACAATTCTCAATGTTGTGCCTATATTGAATGATAATATTGATATGGCATGATATTTCTACACGGACAAGAATTAGAATGCTGAATTTTGAATTTAACACGTGTTTATATCTTTTGGATATTGATAAAAGTGTTGTGTCACTTTTCTGAGGCAATTGATTGTTGAAGCCTGAATCTGAAGGGTGCAAGCTCAATGTAGTGATTTACAATACTCACATACATGCTTTGTGCAAAAGAGAGAGCTTGGGTGTCCACAGAAGAAAGTTCTGAAGGAAAAATAGAGAGTAGTTATGAGCCAAATGAGTCATTTTCCATAGTTCGAGCACTGCATGCTGTAAACAGGGAGAATTTACTTTGCAACATGAAACAACAGTTCAGGTAGAAAATAACAAGCAAAAATATGTAAATTCTCTAGTGAACCAACTACAACCATTATAAATCAACATTGAGAAAACAAAGTTATAATAATGACTTAATGAATTTTAATTTTACACTCATGTTTTGTGTATAATGGGCTCAACAGGAGTGGGTGTTGTGTAGCTTATTGGACAGAACTTCAAAATTATTGGTAATGAGAATGGAAGAGTAAAAAATCATGTGGTTCACTTGGAAATGTGTTTCCAAATGTGTGTGTTGGATTTATATAAGCAGTGGATGCTATTGTGATTTGGTGATACAACCAAGTTGAGTTCGCTCTTTTCAAACTATCCCTACAAAAAGGGTATGATTCTTATCGTGCATGCCTGCAAAACAAAACAAGAACCACTCATAGCGTTAAATATAAATCTGTCAAACCTTTCAATGCTCCTGTCTAATATAAATATGCGTAACACTGAAACTAGGGGTAATTATCTTCCATCTCTCTGTTATACCTACTTGAAGTTGTAGTAAGGAATGGTATATATCAACTGTGCAATACATAATCTCCAATAAATCGTTGTTATACCTCTTTTTTCCCTTTTATTTAAAGAGATAACAAAAACCAACTTACCTTAAAATTCTCGAAGGCTAGCTTTTCTTTCATATATAGACATTGTAAACACTGTAGTATTAGAAAGCATAAAAAAAAGTGTTGTAGTGAATTGAATTATTGAACAACCATACAATACCAATAGGAAAGATAAATACTAATGCCATAAAGAAATATATAACAAGTGAATAATTAAAAATATTAGATTTTCTCAGATTGCAAAGATACTCTAGGTTTTAACAAAGGGGACTCATCTTTAAAGAAGGAGGAATAATTTTTACCATAGCAACATAGACCTAGATAACATAATCATATTATTCAATAAAATTTGAATTTAAAGCCAATCAAGCAATTGACCCACTGTACAAGAAAAAGGAACAATTGTGTTATGGGGCTCTATGATAATCTCATTTGAATGCAAGTGTGATCATACTCCCTTGTATGATCCCTTGCAAAATTTTGATTATTTTAGTCGAGAATGCCAAAATCTTGGAAGAGCCTTATCATAATTTCAAAAAGGATAAAGACAAACAAAACATAACTATTTGGAAAAGAACATAACAGTAAAAATGAGAAGTTGAATAAAGCGAGGGTCTCTTGTTGACTTTTATTTCTATAGAAAAATGCAAAGAATTTATTCATAACTATCCAACGTCACTGTAACTATAGAAAAATTTAAATAATTTCTTCATGACAATCCAACCTCACTGTAAACCCAGATTCTCAATTTCCAAATAGAAAAAATAAAACTCTTGGTAGAGTTTTCTTGGATCAGGCCATCTGTACCACATCTTAAAAAATGCTACATAGGAAAATTTTTGGCTAACCATCCATTGAGTCAATACCACATATACCATTTTGTCCAAAAGGATGCTTTAAATGGCAAAATGCTTTTGCAAAATACTACACAAAATAAATCAAATCATTTTCCAATTACTGGTATTTCCCCTGCAATAAAGATTTAAATATTTTACCTCTTGAACGTTGTTTTTCTCAACAACATCAATTGTTAATGGCTGCTAATGACAACCTACAAATTAGTGAGGTTTCTAACACTTTTCCATCCAAAGAAAGTTCTACCCATTGGATGGTCATCAAATATTTTGTACATAAAGGGTAACTCAACAATTAGAAGGACTATAAATATTTTTCTTGGTAAGGGTGGGAATTTAAAAACTTTAAAACAACAATTTAGACAATAAAATGGTTTTGAACAATTTTGCTGACATTCACAAGTTATAATAAGAACATGGGTACATATCTAATAAAATAAATCAAGATCAAAATCAAAGCAAATTAAAATAAATCTCCTAAAAAATGAAGCAACATTCTTACATAGTATTCATATATTCTTATAATAGGAAAACACATTTTAATATATTCATCAAGTGACACAGTTCGATAATATTCATATATGTTTCAAACGAGTAGTTAGTTGTAATTTTGGTGCATTTCTTGAAACTTTTTGCAGCAAGCAAAAATCAAATCAGATCGACTTAGTAAGTTCATTCAATATGCTTTTTTTTCATTTATCATCCAAGTGTTGGAGTTGGAAGCGTGACACTAAGGAAGTTTTCTACGCAATTAAGTTCTAAACTACACACCCCAACAGACTATAGTAAAAACTTGGCTTGCATTGATATAAACAAAAAATATTACACAACTACTTTTATTCCATACAAATACAACACGCTGACATGGACGGTCAAATATACAACCAAACCACATTTACAAGGCTGACAATTTTCATTTCAAAAACTATTATATCATTACTGTGTTGGAGTTTTCTCCAGTTCAAAATTTTTTGTGTGTAATCAATGGTGTGCATACAATTGATACTATTATTGTATTGTCGGGGTCTTCTAATACCCATTTATTATATTGGAAACATAGTTGCTTTTATCTTCATCCAGAAAACGCACAAGATTGAAATTAATAACAGAGGAGATAGATTCAGGTTCAGTTTGGAGAATTGAGATCTATATCATACCTCCAGTTTTCAGATCATGCAAATCCAGTTTTCAGATCATGCAAAGAAGTAGTTAAACAGTTGTAAGAATAGACATAATAAAAGCCCAAATATAATAGTTTGCTTTTAAATTGTAATGTGTGGATAACAAAGCATCGAGAGTCAACATGGTTAACGAAGGTATGAGATGAACTTTATATCTATGCTTCAAACACCTAATGGATAGAGACAACCCAAGAGCTAATGTCCCAAGGGTTAACCCATGGGCAACAACTAGATATGGACCTCTAGCTTTACCTCAATACTTAGATGACCTCCCATATAATTATCTGAAGTTGTTGCCAAAATAGAATGGAGAGAAAGAACAAACTACAGAAGATCATGTCATTGCATTTCAAGACTTCACTGATAACCTTTTTATAGAACACGATGATGTGTGCATGAGGTTGTTTGTTCAAAATTTATAAGGGGATGTTAGAAAATTGTTCAAGAATTTAGTTGCAAATTCCATTGACTCTTGGGAAACCTTTGGGAAACCTTGGAGACATATTTTAGGAGACAATGGAGAGAAAACAGGGATCATATATATTATCTTACTTAATTTGGGGCTCAAAAAAAGAAGAATGTAGAGTTAGTTCTAGAGTTTGGCTAAGTTGTCGTGAAGCTTTTCAATACCTCTGATCTTAGGAAAGGTAATGAAATTTAAATTTGTAGATAATTTCAATTAACTTGAAGATTGATTATTCGAAGAGATATTTTCTTAGAATTTGTTTTTTTTTTTTGCATCCCCTGACATTGGCGACAAAAAGGTTTTATTTATTATTTTATTATTATTATTATTATTATTTAGAGACCGTAAAGCCATGTAGGATTCTTAATTTTTTCCATTTCAAAGAATGGTTAAATTGGCTAAGCTATTGAGAAGCTCTTCAAATTGGAAAATAGAGCTTGAAATACCTCTAATCATAGGCATTGTAATGGAATTTAAAATCTTAGATAATTTCAATAAAGATCTTAAAGATTAAGGCAAATTTTGCTATGATGATGAGAGAAAGGAGATCTGCTACATTACTCATCATGCAAGATATGTAGTTGGCATTGAAGGAAACATGATTGCTGCAGGGTAATTGAAATGTAGAAAAAAATCAAGAGATAAAGAGAAAAAGAAGCAGAAAGAGGAGGCGTCCAATTACATAGATGTATTAAGGATCTTATTCTCTTTACTGATACTAATCTAAGTACATAGTGAATAATCATCTGGTTGTATGTCCATTTAAACTGTGAATTGGTGAATCCATGATATTTTCTTATGCAGTTCATTATTTCGGGACTTGAATTAGTGCAGATTTCAGAACAGATGGCTTTTCAAGTATAATGCTATGTAAATGAAAATTTTTGTTAACATGGATGATCTTATTTAGATCATAAGTTAAAAAATTGGGGAAAGTGATAAACCAGGGCTTTGGTTTATTGGATTAAATGTCAAGTTCGATTAAGTATTAAGTTGGTAAATATAGTAGAAACTAATACTACAAACCAGAAAACAAAGTTAACCTTACCTACTATCCCCCAACTCAATGACACATACATAAGCAGGTTTTTCACTTCCATTCACAGAAATAAGCGAAACATGTTCAATCCACTCCTTAATGGCATCTGTGAAATGCACAACTCCCTATGTCCCACAGTAAATGAATTCAATGCATAAGGAACTTACAAAAACCATATTATTTCCAATGCGAAAATAGATCTTGTTGTGTATAATATAAGCACAAAAATTATCCAATACCATTTGTATTTTAAGGGGCCTGTTCAAAGTGATTCAAAATGAAACACAATAATTATGCACTAAAAACGTAGACTACTGAAAGGATAGTAATAGTCTTGGAAGTTGGAAGTCAGGCTCATCTCTAGTATATTAAAGAAACATGATTTACATAAGAAAAAGATAAGATAAATATGCCAATATTAAATAAATATCAGTAAAATATGTGACTCTCGTACCTGGATAGTCTTTCCCAAGAAGTCTCCCCTCCATTATAGATAGTATGCGGCCTATCATGGAACCATGCATCAGGCTCATTCACAGACAAGAATCCTAACCCAACAAATGAGGCACTGAATTGAACAGTGTGGGGATTAAATGACTTCCCTAGTATAAATAATGAATTAGTATAGAAGATGAAGTAAACACTTAGGCTATATGGAAGTCATGTTTATAGATGGCATGTTTATTTTTTTAAATAATATATATCTATAAACTTGTAATAAATTTTAAAATCAGAGCATATCCAATCACCAAAAAAAAAAAATCAGAGGAAACAATTTAAAAACTAGTTAAAAAGTTTGTTATGCTGACATGCTGGATGCATGTAGCCCACCTGTTTCAACTAAAAGTGAGTTATGTGCATGAGTTATAATACAAAAGTGAGTTATGTGCATTAATGCCAGATTTGCATAAGTAGGTTCATGTCGTCTGGCGTGCACATATAAGATATATGAAGCATGTTCGTATAAGTAGGTTCATGCCGTCTCAAGTGCACATAGGAGATGTATGAAGCATCTGCTTGCCTACCTCCCACCCATTATTCTTTGTTGAGACTGTAAGAGGAAAATTGCTTAGTCTTCTATATGGTATTTCTCATACCTAGTTTCGACCCCTTCTGGACCTGTGCTAGCTCGTCTTTCATGTCTTTCCTGCTTGCAACAGATAACAGAAAACAAAAGGTCCGAACGAGTTAATCCACTGAAACAACATGGTTTTCCCCATCTGTTAATTGACTGAAACAGCTGGGTTTGCCCCGTCTTTCCTGCTTGCTACATATAACAGAAGGGGCATACACTAGGATCTGGA
Organism: Pinus tabuliformis; assembly: GCA_031772625.1. Classification (NCBI taxonomy): domain Eukaryota; kingdom Viridiplantae; phylum Streptophyta; class Pinopsida; order Pinales; family Pinaceae; genus Pinus; species Pinus tabuliformis. The sequence goes on from CM062807.1 coordinate 308,007,897, forward strand.
TACACTGCTAATTTTAGTGATGCTGTTGATGGAGGTTGAATAACCAGCGATAAAAAAGTAAGGATACATTTTACCAAGGTCTACCGATTTATTTTGTGAGTATGGCATATTTATGCATGTATTTAGAGCTTACCGGGATATTCTATCTTTCTCTTTCTTATTGTTATTGGAATATGACTACCCTAGGATCACAGCTACTCAACCATGTTGTGCTTTCTTTTTTGTGATGTATATACTAGATATGGAACTAGAAGGAATATTTGCTTGTATGTTGCGGGCGAGATTGGATCTAGATAAAATGCAAGCTTAGTTCCTTACTCACTCTGCTTTCGCTGGCTGGTCAGAGCTATGCTCCTATTTCCATATCTTATGCTGGGTGGTTATGGGTAAGATTTCACCAATGAAACTCCTCACTAAGGTGCTCTGATTGGTACCTATGCCCTTGTTCATGGTTATGGATAAGATTTCACCGATGAAACTCCTTACTAAGGTGCTCTGTCTGGTACTTATTGCCTTGTCCATGCCTTAGCCTTTTGTGACTTTTCCTTTGGTGCCTGCCCTAACCTTTCGCACTTCCCTATGCCTCTTCCCTATCAGGAACCTATGGTGAAGTTGGATTTCAGATAAGATAAGTCACGGTGTAGTCATATTATTTTTTTTTTAACACATGGTGAATCGGTAACTATCAAGTTTAATCCACGGGAGACCCAGGATCAAACCTCATTGCTGCCACTATAACACCAAGAGCATATCCAACCACCTGCAAGTCGGGTATACTAAGATCCTATGATTTTAGCAAGAGCACACCCACGGGAGGGGGGTCCGCCCCTCTAGCCGCCACCACAGCAGGTCACTGTACTCAATGAGATTTGAACTTCAGACCTCCCGGGCTTCGCCCATGTGTCTTACCGTCAAACCACACATCACTGTGTAGTCATATTATTGTCCCTTACATTCATCAATAAGGTGGGGCAGTGCACTGCTCGGTCAGGTCATTGGTGTTGCTGGTAGCTGGTGATTAAGTAACTGCCTCTACTTTTGCAACAAGGATTATGCAGTACTAGGGGCGAGAAGAGCAGAGGGACCACAAAACTAGTCGAAAGGATAAGTTTCCTAGCACCATGGTAGGGACACAAGGAGGTGCTAGCAGGCAGGTCGCTTTCCTGACTGTGGCATCGCTGATAAAGGCTCAAGGTGAAAATCTAAAGACGCGCATTGCTGATGAAGGCTTAAGGCCAAAGAGGCCCTGACACCTCGGGTTTTGGAGCCAAGTATCCAAGTAGATTAGCAGTGGAATGAGCCCCCTAGAGATAACAAACTCTCTGAAATTTTTATCTTATAATAGAGCAGGGCCCCTAAATAGAAGGCACGAAGCCACACCGTTCCCAGGTTTGGTGTGGCTTGCGGCAGTTGTGCGGTGTGCTTACCAGACACATGTATTTGATAACAGAATTATTGTACAAAAGAAATATATAAAGTAAACATTATCAAACATTTAATGCTAATGAATTAATGTTGACATTCGTTTTCTTACTAATGAATTATAACCAAGAAAATACTAATGAAATATAACCCAGAAATGTATGAACAATATAATCTCCCTAACCAATCTGTCTGCTTAGGGATGAGGCCAAATAAGAGCATAATGAACAATATAGTCTGTCTGCCTAGGGATGAGGTCAAATAAACATTATGAAACATTTAATGCTAATGAATTAATGTTGACATTTGTTTTCTTACTGATGAATTATAACCAAGAAAATACTAATGAAATATAACCCAGAAATGTATGAACAATATAGTCTCCATAAGCAATCTGTCTGCTTAGGGATGAGGCCAAATAAAAGCATAATGAACAATATAGTCTGTCTGTCTGATTAGGGATGAGGCCAAATAAGATCATAAAATTTTTTATTGTTCTTAAAAAAAAGTTGGGTTGCATCTATTTCATTAGTTGAATGACCACATAAGCGACCATATTTTTGGTTTTCAATATCGTTCCGTTGCATCTATTTCATTGGTTGAATGATCAGATTAGCGTCCATAATTCATGAGTCCAAATAAGATCATCACAAATATTATTGGTCTTTCAAATCCTTGCATCTATTTCATTGGTTGAATGACCAGATGAGCGACATATTTCCTGAAAAGATACGAAAAACTTTAGGTTAATTAGTAGAGTATTAATGTGAAGTGCTAAATTTGATTACTATAGTCCTATGCCCAGACGACCGGGACTAATAATCACGAGAGTTAGTCATACAATTGTATTTTTTTGTGAAAGGATTAGAGTTAACGAAACAAATTACAGTCCATCTTGTTTTTTCACATTTATAACTTAAAACCGTTTTTATTTATTCATTTATTTTTATTCTTAAATAAAAAAAAGTTCACAAGAATGAATCACCATACTTTTGACAAGGCCTTCTTTTTATAGGTAAGAAATCCAAATTAATAAGTTCGTCCAAAGAATATTCATAATTTTAAGAATGGTTTAATGGTTTGGCATCCCAAATTTTAAGATTTAAAATTCATTATAAAATAAAGTTTAGTAATTTTTTTTTTAATTCATATATATATATATATATATATTTTATATTATTATTTATAGAGATATGTTTATTTCCATATAAAGAACGCATGATATTTGATAAAGAGATTATATTTTTTTTATTATTTTTATAAAAAAAGAGATAAGTTGAAACTCTAATTTTAATTTTGGTAGTTAATCAATTTTTTCTTTATTATTTTATTTCAATTATTTCAACAATAAGACATATGATCTTGATAATTATTGTTGTAAAAAAATAGGATTAATGAAAGTAAGATTAAAGTGAGAAGGAACCATTGCTATAAAAAAAAATAGTAAAAATAAAAAAAATTCACTTGAGAGTAAGAAAATATAATTTAAATTTAATAATGTTAGACCTATTGAAGTTAATTAGTCTTTTAACTTGTATAGTTGCACTAAGATAATCTTTAAATATCATTCATATATATATATATATATATATATATATATATATATATATATATCTTATTTTTTCTTAGAGTATATTTTCTCATAAATTTTATTAAAAATTATTGTTATTCAATAATAATACTTAAATATCATAAACTAAATATGGTTATTATCCATATAAATGGATCAAATATCATATTTCTTAGTCCTTTCCTTGCTAGAGATAATAACATCCGCCTCATGGTCAAAGTGCATTAACTATGCATTAATTTGTTGTGTTTTTGCAATTTTAACCAAAGTTTAGGGAAAATGTTTAATATTCTATTTTCCCATAAATTCAAAAATAATTTTCTAATTTTTTGAAAATATTATTTCTAATTTTTTATTATATGAGCTAGCTTTGATGGGAACTAATTCCCTTAATGGAGGGCATTTTATTTTCAATTAAAAAAAAAAAAACTAATTCTGTGAGTAATCATTCCATTGATGAGTGCTCTGATATTGACACTGAAATTATTATGCTACCACTCTCCCCAATGATGCCATAATTGATGCAGTTGCAGGTCCTTTACCTAGGCGGGAGGGGGTGTGGCTGAACAAATCTCTAATTAATGTTATTATGTTTTATTGTGTAGAACTTCCTTATGTGGATCTTTTACTGTGCGAAGGACGAGGAATGTGCAGAAGAATGAGGGTGCAGAGGGAAATTTATTCCGCAGGGACGAAATTAATTTTAAACTCTTTTCCATTTTTTTTTTTACAGATTTAGTTGTGCGAGAGAGCAGTTGCATAGAGATATGAATCTGTGCAGAATGAAGGATGTGCATAGGATGGGGTATGTGCGGGAGAACGGGGGTGCATATGGAACTTTATTCTATGGACGCGTAATTAATTTAACTATGAACAAAAACTTTAATTCATAATGTAATAGGCATAACTAGAAAGAGTGGTTTGTAAACTAGAAATAACAAATATTTCACATTTTCCTATTACATATATTATAAGGTATGTTAGGCTTAATATACACATTGATTAAGGTAGGGATGTTTTAGTTTGTGTTTTGTACAATAAAAGTTTCGATTATGCTTTCGTATTCCGCATAATGAAAATGTTCATTGTCCTTTTGCTCCATGTACAATTAAAATGTTTATCCTTAATGTTGTAAAAACATTAATTATTGAACATGCATGGCAAGCAGTTTGCAATATTTAACACAAAGAACCAAGTCATTTGTTGAGTGCATTAAACATGATATATAAGGACATTATATCTTAATACTTAAACTATACTATATATATATATATATATATATATATATATATATATATATATATATATATATATAAAGCAAGAACATTATACTATTGCAAATGTAAAAGTCTACCATACACAATTTCTTCGCACACCTCTCGCACATATTTTTTTCCTTTGTCCACATATTACAAAATTACCCCTTGATATTGGGAGAACGGTTATGGACATGAAATTAATTTTAAACTCTTTTCCATTTTTTTTTTAGATTTAGCTTTACAGGAGAGTAGTTGCATAGAGTTATGAATATGTGTGGAATGAAGGATGTGCGGAAGATGGGGTATGTGCGGGAGAACGGGGTATTACTAGTGCGTTTATATTTTATTATTTCATTTTAAGTTGTTTTCCATTTAAAACTTTTACATGTTTAGTCTCTGTTACAAGCCATTTTTTTTGCACTTAGTCAAAAGGCCTTGAACCTGGATCTCTCACCACCCATTACACTTTGCATTAATCCCCTGCAAGGCCAAAAGAAAAACTTTCCCCCAAAAGTTGTAAAGATCATGGATTATAATGGCTCAAAACCCTAATTTAAGACTCCATCACACTTACTCTCTTGACAAACTGTAATGGAGTAGGTTGCCTTTACAATAAGTGCGATGACACTTGGAAATGAGGTAAAATTAAATATAATTCTGAAGCTTCCCCTTCTAGAGACTTCGCGAGTTGATTCTTTCATTAACTGTTGAAGATGATCTCAAATTCCCACTAGTAAGGCTTTGTCTCTTATCCCATGGACCTTATCCCCTTTCAGAGTGGATCTAAAACTTCCTCATTTGTCCTATAAAATCACTACTTGCTATAGAGTATGGGCTAGATTTTGGAGACTCCGCTTCTTTGCCCTTATGTTGTTCAAGTTAACTTTGGAGGTCCATAATCCATCCTTAGATATTGATGAGATTGGAGGCTTATCAATGTGGCAAAGAAAGTATGAGAAAGATGGGAGGGATTCACAACATCAAGGCTTAAAAACAATTGTAATATTTCTCTATTGTTGTTAATACAAAATGCATTGTTTTTCCCATACAATATGTCTTTGCTTTTACAAGTGTAGAATAAGGTTCCTTGATCTCTTGTTTAGAGTTATTTGAATATATCATATTGTCTATTTTGATCTCATTTCTTATTTTGGTTGATTTGTAGGTTCTACTTTTGGTCAAAGTTGGGGCTTGAGGAAACAAGTCAAGAGAAGAAGGAAGCTTGCATTGGAGTCATAGTAAGTATTCTTCTTATGTTTTAAATATATCTAAGAAAGGACAATGTATTTTCTCTAGTTGTTTCTAGGTTAAGCCATTGAACCTACAGAGATAACTTCTGTTTACAGCATGGATTTATCCACAAAACAATTTGGAAACTCCACTGGGGACTGAGTTGTTCTTCTAAGTGGTTTTATTTTCCATGGCCTTTAAAGACATATGTAGTTGACCTATTTTTGTCTTATTCAGACTGCAATTTGACTTGAGAAAACTAGATTTTGAGCTTGATTAAGGTTTTTTCCTTGCTTTTTGTGCAAATCGACCCCATCACACTTGTCTTTCCATGATAGTGTGACTCATTGCAATTTTCCTATGTATTAAGTGCTACTCATTGCAATTTTCTTTCTTGTAAACTACGATGAAGCAATGAAAGTGCACTTTTTTTTTCATTAAGTGCGAACCAACACACTAGTGTTTACAACCTACCCATGATGATGCCTGGAAAATGAAAAAAATCAATGCTTCCCTATCTTGATTTGAAATTTGTCTTGTTTGCTATGGTTTTCTGAGTCTCTGGTCTATCTTAATCTTTGTAAATCCAACTTTTGTGTGAAATTTAACTTTGATTACACTTTGGTAAGAAATTTATTTTTTTCTTGTCAATTAGAGTTTTTTACAATTTGGCTTCATTATTTATTCATTAAAGGACATTTTGTGTTACAGTAGTTATCTGATCAAATTGATTTTGTTTAAGTAATCTAGTCATAGTTTCAGTTTTCTTTACATTGAAAGTTAAAAAAGAATAAGAAGATAAATTTGATTTTCTTGTGCATTAAGGCTTTGAAATAGTCAAATTGGACTAGTTTCTTTGAAGGCCTTGCTTGGAAGGTTTTTTTTTTTTTTTTTTTTTTTTTTTTTTTTTTTTTTTTTTTTTGCATTGAATGAATTGAAAACTATTCCATTCCTTTAGTTAGATCTTCATCGAATGAAAAATAGTTATCTTATGCTAGTTTCATTTTAGGATTTCAGATGAATTCACTTTTACACTTGAAACCCAAACCTTAATTCAAGACAAACTTTAAAATTTATCAATGAATCCAAGGAGCATTTGAAATAGTAAAAACACATTTAGTTGGTCTAGGCTAGAAGACGTGTTCTAACATATCTAAACGTGGGAGCTATCATTAACCATCTACGTTACATTCTGGGGATGGTTGGTTTTCCACGTATTTCGAAGTACATCAGATCGTCCTTCCACGTACCTTTGGGTATATGGGAAGGTGCTCCACATACAATGAGTATATAGGAATGCCGTCCATCGTACGGTTACACTTTAGCCAACACTACTACAAACTGCACTTCCACGTACCCTCGGGTATATATCAGAAGTCCCCATTAGGTTGCAAACCTGCCATAGGTAACCAAATCAACTGCCTTTTGTTTGTGATACTCCAAACAAAACATTCAACGATATTTCTTACACGTACTTAACGGTATATTGCAGTTCATAGTAACTTGGTAATCCCATCATGCCTAGTGACCCTTTTCATTGTTATTATTTCTTTGATTGGCTTCTCACTTTTTACTCCTTAGTAGAGCTTAGGTCGAGTATAATGGAAACAATTCTAGAATCTATCAGTCAAGGAAAACCATTTGATGGGAACCCTAGTCGTTTTCCCTCTTTTGGAAATATCGGTGCTCCTTACATGGCTACATTGTCGCTTCCTGGATTCACCATAGGTTTATCATTATGGTTGTTTTCAACCTCCTTGGTCTCGAATGTCCAAGCTGCTTCAAGAGCAAGATCTCCTCGACAACACCAACCTCACGTGGACTGTTTTCCTTCTTCGCTTGATGAAAGTATTGATGCTAGTAAACATGAAGATAAGAAAAACAAGAAAATGAAGAAGAAGAAGAAAAGGAAGAAGAAGAAGAAGGAAAATTAGCAAGGGGAAACCAAACAACCATTTATATGAATGCAACTAATGTCGAAAAACCTTCCAAAAAGCCCCATAAAATTAATTTCCCATGCAAGCTTTGTAAGGGTGGCCACCTTCTTAGATATTTCCCTGGTATTCCCCGAGTATTAGAAATAAGGTCCCCAAGCTCACACCAACTATTTTCGTCAACCTCTGGATATCATGCTAGTGATAAACCATCAACTAGTGATAATAAGGTTCCCAAGAAAAAGGGTAAAGTTAGGTTTCCTTGTAGGTTATGTGAAGGGATTCATCAAACTCACCTTTTCCCTCATATGGATGAAGCCACAAAATTATTGGAAAACCTTACAGTTTCTCAACAATAATTTCTAACTGGTTACCATAAGTTCCCCCCCAATCCTCCATTAGTTGATGACATGATTGATCTGATTCCATCTTCAATCAATCCCACTATCCCTTAGCATGAATCCCATGAGTCCTTTTCCAACCAACCATTGGTTTAGAAAGTGGTCGACTTGATCGCATCTTAAGTCGATCGTACTTCCCCCCAGAGAGTGAAGTTAATACCACCTAGGTTCTTCTTGTTACTTCAGATCCCACCGGCCAGGGGGCATTTCTCTCGTTCTCACGGAACCCCCTCCAAGTAATGAGGTCATTTCCTTTGATTGGAATCAACTAACAGAGCCTCATCTTCCTTATTACATGCCCTTCCAAATCACGATGAATTATTGTGATAAGAACATATATGGCACTGTTATAGACGAATGCACTTATGTTATCATTCTATCCTCTACTGCTTGGAAAAATTTAGGTTCCCCTCAAATTGTGTTTGTTACTTAGAATCTGTTGGATTTTAACAGAAGAACCAGTGAACCTTTAGGGATCCTTCCTCAGCTACTTATTACCTTAGAAGGGAAAACTATCTGTATTCATTTTATGGTAGTTCAAGGCCCCTTGGATTTCAATTTCCTCCTTGGGTGAGACTATTTTTATGTTATGAATACTGTCGTGTCCACACTCTTTCGAGTGATGTCTTTCTCGCATGATGGAAACATTGTGACTATTGACCAACTTTCATTTGTAGGTCCTGATTTGAATGCCAACCATCCAACTTCCCTAAGCATTCCTAATATGCAGCTGACATCCCCTTTGCCACAGGTTAATTATGTGGCAACTTGTTCCATGCCTGCACCTATCAACGAAGAAGAGCCTATCACTGTTTGCTCGACTTATTTTAACCTAGATCTAGTAGGTGATATGATAAATTATTTACTAGGGGCATTGGAGCATAATTTTCCAACCCCTATTGGATCCCTTGATATGTATTATTTCTAGAGAATTGTTCTTCCATCTGATGAAAATCTCTTGGAAATCATTATCAATCCATTGATATGTATTCATTCTAGATCCTTCGCCTCTTGGGAGCCATGGTAAAGGTAAATAGAACCTATGAGCATAGTTCTTTTACTGTGTCAAGCTCGTTAAAAAATGAAACATGTTACCATGAGCATAGTTTCCTGTATGTTTCAAGCTCGCATAAAAATGAAACAAATCTATGAGCATAACTATTTTTTTGTGTCATGATCGTTAAAAAATGAATCAAATACCCTGCAGTTGATTTGAATATTTGACTTGATCTCGTAAATTTTGATTTCAGTTGTTTTTACTTGATCTCATAAAAGAACCTTCATTTCATCTACCCATATCACATGATACTCCTCCTTCCTTCTCGGTGAACATATTCCTATTAGTAACCAACAATATATATGGGTCCATGAGAAGAGTTGGTGAATGAAACGAAGCTGGGGGGTCGTGCCTCTATCGTTATGCTGGGGGAAATGTACTTATCTCAAGCATATTTTCTTTGTTTCAAGCTTGTGTAAAAATGAAACCACTCTCAAGCATACTTTTTTCTCTATTTCAAGCTTGTGTAAAAAACTAAAACCTATTATGCGCTTGGTCATTTTTCTTCATGCTCATAAATACATGAGAATACATTATCGAGCTTAGTATTTGTTCCTTCTCATGATCATAAATACATGAGAATACGTTACCAAGCTTAGCCTTTGTTCATTCTCGTGCTCATAAATACACGAGAATAAGTAATTGAGCATACTTTTATCACTTTTTTGGGCTTGTTAAAACTTACGAAAAAGGAACCCTCAGAAGCTCTTTCCAGAATCCCAAAATATGAAAAGATTTTCAAACGATTATCTCTTTCGCACACGTTAAAGTAAATGAAAGGATGCCTGTCCAATATAACTTTATCCTTTTTATAGACCAGGTTGACAATTTATAAAAAGGAATACTTTAGTCAAACATGTCTAAAAAGTTCTCTTGGGTATTGTTTTATTCCTTTTCGAGCCCAAGGGAATAAAATTAAGAAAAGGAACCTCTTGGAGTTTTTTTTTCATTTTTTTTTTCAGAATCTCCAAATAGGAAAAAGAAGTCAAGTTACCCCTTCATTGGGTTCGTAAAAACATAAAAAACATAGGACTCGTCGAGCAAAAGGAGAATGAACCACTCCTTCTGAGGGTTCGTTAAACATACATGGAAGGGTTCATATGAAATATGAGCTTATAGATCAAGTGCATGTTATCCTCCTCAATCTTGTAAAAAAATAAAGAGCCACTTGCGAGAAATGGTGGGGAAATTGGGGAAACAAGGCATAAAACCTAATTTTTGGCAGTAAGTCGCTCTCGGATAAACACTCTTTCACCTCCGTGATTGTTTTAGGTTGGGAAATATGGTTGCCTCCTTATTGATTACACCTTATCGAAAGTATTTGTATTGGTTCTTTGAGTCAATGTTGTCAATTCCATATAAGTGTTGCCAATATGTTCAAGAGAATTACACCCTCAGTTGAACATCTGTTGCAATACCTACAACCTTTTTCATGCCAGCCATCCCTGAACCAACTCTGCATCATAAAATTTTACCTTAAATCTTGGCATCTGTTCCATGTCGTTGATTGGGGATACATTAAGGCCCTCCTATGACATATCACTTCCTATCGACTTCGACACATTATCTAGGAAGTGGAACTAGAAACTCCCTTCAGTGCCTTGGAACTTGCACACCTCAATGGAAAGCTTCGTCACTTTGGCATCAGGTTCTCATCATTGGAACTCCGCAAGATTTTGTGGGGTGTTCAACTTCAACTCGTTTATTCACACCTCATAGATTGCACTTAGTACCTTGAGGGCCATTATCATTATTTATGGTCTCTCTCGCATTTGTTAACATCTTTCATCATTGGCATCAAATGGTATCTACCATGTTCGACTTTAACACATCAGTTCACATGGTCATATTCGTAATATTGAGTGACGAGATGGAAGACACCAGATCTAGTTTCATCCATCCAAGCTACGATTTCAGGATTCATACACATATCTATGCAGTACAATGGCTATGGTCCTACATAAAGTCCTCCGAACATGGGTCCACAATGCATAATCAATGGATGTGACTTTGATCATTGTACATGTAAAATGGATTATATGCTGAGTATGGGTATACCTAACTCAACGATGATATCATGATGATAATGTATTGTAATAGTTCATTAATATTTGTTAGATCTCAACCAATCAACTCTTGATCGTGATTTTTCACATGGTAAAGCACTTCAGTCCTCATCCATAACTTCTGACTTTGGACTTTAGGGGAAATATTTTACATGCCACTTTGTCGTGCTTAGTCAAAAGGCCCTGAACCTAGATCTCTCCCCATCCATTACAATTTGCATTAATCCCCTGCAAGGCCAAAATAAAATCTTGCCCCCAAAAGTTATGAAGATCATGGATTATAATGGATCAAAACTCTAATTTAAGACTCCATCACACTTACTCTCTTGAAAAACTGTGATGGCGCGGGTTGCACACTTGCAACTTGTTCTGGTTAGTGCAGTTTACCTTTACAATAAGTGCGATGACACTAGGAAATGAGGTAAAATTAAATATAATTTCCAAGCTTCCCCTTCTAGATGCTTCAGGAGCCGATTCTTCCATTTACTGTTGAAGATGATCTCGAATTCCTACTAGTAAGGATTTATCTCTTATCCCATGGACCTTATCCCCTTTCAAAGTGGATCTAGCCCTAGTATGGTGGATCTAAAACTTCCTCATTTTTCCTATAAAAGCACTACCTTCTATAGCGTCTACGTTGGATTTTGGAGACTTTGATTCTTGAGCTTGTGTTGCTCATTTAACTTTGGAGGTCCATAATCCATCCTTAGATATTGATGAGATTGGAGGCTTATCATTGTGGCAAAGAAAGGATGAGAAAGTTGGGAGAGATTCACAACATCAAGGCCTAAAAAGGGTTGTAATCTTTCTCTATTTCTATTAATACAAAGTGCATTATTTTTCCCATACACTATGTCTTTTCTTTTACATGTGTAGAATAGGATTCCTTGATCTCTTGTTTAGAGTTATTTGAATATATCATATTGTCTATTTTGGTCTCTTTGCTTGTTTTGGTTGATTTGTAGGTTCTACTTTTGGAAGTCAAAGTTGGGTTTGAGCTAACAAGTGAAGAGAAGGAAGATTGCATTGGATTCCAAGTAAGTATTATTCTTATGTTTCAAATATCTCTCAAGAAATAAATTGTATTTTATTTGGTTGTTTCTAGGTTAAGCCATTGAACCTAGGAAGATAACTTTTGTTTGCGAAAGGGATTTATCCACAAAACAATCCCTTTTTCTTTTATCTGTAGGGCAATGTCGACTTCCTCCCCCTCGATAATTCCTCTTATATATATATATAGGAAGGATGTGCGAAGGACGAGGTATGTGTGGGAGAATAGGGTGTGGGGTGTAGAGGGAACTTTATTTTGTGGAAGAAGACTAATTTAACTAGGAACGAAAACTTTAATCCAGAATGTAGTAAGAACAACCAGAAAGAAGGTTTGTAAACTAAAAATAAAAAAATTTAGGTATTCAATATTTCATTTTGTAAGTGGCCATTTTGTCAGTAAGTGTTGTGACACTAAACTTGACAAAATTCTCTAAGCATGTCCTTTATGAGGGAGGGGGCGTTTCTTTTATAGATTTACCTTTGCAGTAGAGAAGTTGCATAAAGCTGTGAACTTGTGTGGAATGAAGGATGTACGTAGGATGGGGTATGTGCAGGAGAACAAGGGTGCAGAGTGATCTTTATTCCATAAACACGAAATAATTTTTAAACTTTTATCCATTTAAAAATTTTGTGTGGAAGAGTAGTTGCATAGAGATATGAATATATGCGAAGTTAAAGGTGTGTGGAGGATGGGGTGTGTGCCGAGAACAAGGGTGTAGAGGGAACTTTCTTCCATATACACGAAATTAGTTTAACTAGGAACATAGACTTTAATCAGAAATGTAATAGGCACAACCAGAAAGAGCGGTTTGTAAACTAGAAATAACAATATTTTGTGGATTAAATACTTATTATTATTATGCAATATTATATTAAGTGTCTCTTTAATGCGTGTGAAAAAGTAGTGTTGTGTAGGAGAACAAATGTGTCGAACAAGGATGGGAAACATTGATACATTGTGTGGCTCTCGCGTTTCATCTGCAAATTTGTGCATTGAATGAGGATGTGCACACATGTGTAGTTGGTGAATCAAATGTTGAAATTACTGGTATGTTCCCTCAACGATGTTTTCTATTAATCAGAGAACAAACATCGAGACAATAAAAAATTAGGATGACAGTTTTATCTCCGATACAAATATTTGGTAACATGTTTCAGATGCAACGTAGTAGTAGGTGGTGATTTCTAGGGAAATGGGTCAACAAACGTTTGCAATGGCTAGTATAGTGAGGAAAAACACTATTTTTAGTGATTAAAATAATTCATTTGCTCATATCTATAGGAAATTTGGTTGATCGATTACGTATTTCGAATAGCATAATGTGTAACGTTTGCTCTTTGCAGAATATTTCTGAATACTATGTTCATTTGTGATTTCACATTTGTGGATAAAATACTTATTATTATTATTATTATGAAATATTAAATTAAGCGTTTTTTTTAGTTTGTGAACAATTAGTGTCATGCGGGAGAATCAATGTGTGGAGAAAGGAATAAAAACTTTAATTCATAGTGTAACAAAAACTTTCATCCACAATGTTGTTGTCTTGCACATAAATTTCTCATCTATAAATTTCTTTCGCACATATTTTTGACATTTTAAATTTGTGAATTAAATACTAATTATCGAATATTCAATTAAGTGTTTTTAATCCATGTGAGGAATATTACTATTATTGAACCAATAGTAATGCAATTTTGCAAGTTCTAACATCATTGCCCAGAGCAATAACATCATACATGCTAAGGAGGACTAATATTTTTTGGGAGTGGTGTTTTTTATTATTCAAAGGACAAACATTGGGATGATAAAAAAATCTAGATGCTAGCTTTATCTATGACACAAAGATTTCGTGACATGTGTCAAACACAAAATAGTAACAAGTGGTGACTTCTAGGGAAACGAGTCAACAAACATCAAATATTTCATGACTTATGTTAAATGCAAACTAGTAATAGGTTGTGACTTCTAGGGAAACGAGTCAACAAGAATTTAAAATCGTTAGTGGAGAAAGGAAAGAAGCTATTTGTAATGATACAAATAACGGATTTTCTCATATCGATAGGAGATTTTATTAATTGACTACATATTTCAATAGCAGAGCATGTAACATTTTCTCTTTGCAAATTCTGTTTGAAAGCTGGGAGTATTGTGTGAGTTTATGTTGCCTTACATAAACTCTTATATCCAAACATGAGGTCACATAAAATCGCATTCTCAGTTTCAATAGTGTATGAATGGCGTCTCTAATTATCGTATGAAAATTACGAAATTTTAAACATAAGGTCATCGAAAGACAATCTTAGAGCAACGTAGTGTCATGTTACTTGTTATTGATAGCTACTGCAGGTTGGATATGAATGCATTGAACATAAAGCCATTGGAATAAAATACTAATTCATGGTTGGTGGCAGTGGTGTAGACATACAAGAGCTCTAACAATACTCCTACCTTTTAAACATATTCACCTTGGATAGTTTTCTATTCACAGTTATTATTGACAGTTTCATGAGCCACATATCCATTAAACATATGTCTACTCATGGTTTTCTCTATCTACATCCATCTATGTTATGTTTGTTTATATGTTGTTATATTTATTATATGTTCATGATAAGTTCTTATACTGATCAACTATGTATTTGAAATAACATAGTGTGAAATTTTTGGTCTTTGCAAAATGCGTTTAAAATTTAGGAGTATTTTTGGAGCTTCAATTGCTTTACATAAACTGTTATCTCTAAAGCTGATAGCTGAATTGGAAATTGAGATGCAATTTTATGCAATCCCAACTCTATCATAAACTATTTAGTCATTGTTGGCGGAGTTAGTCGGGGAATACTTGAGTGTATGGTGACAATTTTTTTGTCTGGTATTTCCTATTATTTCATATTTTATTCAAAGATTAATTAATTGGCATAATGTGTGCAAAGGTATATAGTATCTGTAACCACATCTTCCCACATTTACCCACTTTCACCGGTTTTCCCAGGGTAAACATGAGCCGAGGGTCACTATGATAAGACTCAACCTCCTATATGACATTAAGGAAATGGAGTCGATAAATTAAGACCGCACTGACTTCCCTCATGTGTTACAGGACCTCTAGGAGCTACCCAACCTCTCTGGGTGTCCAACCCCTAAGATAACTCTCTTTTTCATTGACTCGAGCTCTTAGTCGATCCCTTAACAAGGCCTCCAAGTGACTATAAGCCTCCAGTATCTCCCATAGGCATGCTTCCCAACGACTATGGACTTTTCTAGTCAGTTATGTGCCAGCGACCCTGGATTATGAACCACTTTTTCAAGGCTAAGACTCAAGCCCCTGCTCAGGACTCAATGAAACTTCCAGAGATGATAAATAACATAGAAATAAATCTTGTAAACCAAAAAATTGAACAATGACTAGACCTGACCCCTCCAACGTAGGACATGCATTCCTTCAAACACATGGTAAACATGCAACTTACAAGTCATGAATGCATATCTGAACATAGGGATCTGAAACTTATCTAACGTTTAACAAGAAGGACCAATGTATTATCACAATAACTTCCATAATTCCAATTAGGTCATGCATTCTTTTTTTGCTGAAGCAAGAGTTGTGCCTTTTATTCAAATTAATAAAAAAGGAGTAATTACATAAATTACAACCATCCCTAAGGAATCGGGGGACATAGAATTAACTATCCCTTCCAGGGTATGGGCCAATGAGCGAAAAAAGGCATACAAGTTGGAACAAAAACCGGACCCAAAAAGGAATAAAAAACCAAACTATTCAAATTTCGGGTCTGAAAAGGGGCATAAACATTGCGTATGTGGTCCGCCCGAAAATCATTACTGTCCGCCATGAAGTTAAACAAGCACGGACGATAACAATAAGGCATAACTCTGACCCGGACCCACCAACATGTAAAATGATCTTGGGCCATTGATCCGCCTTGCAAGATCCAACGGTTGATAAACATATCCGATGGAAAAGAAGTCCAAAGAATACCCACCCAATGAGGGTGGTATTCTCTCTCCTACTTGAGCCACGTGTTGCATGTTGAGTGGCATCGGGCTCAAATCTTTGATACCACTTTCTGAAGTTGAGAGCTTCCGATAAGCTAAAAACCACCTTGAGGGCAATATAGAAACTAAAGGTAGTTATGAGGAAGGTTTCGAGTCCGCTGAGGAAGCAAAGACTCTGACTTGAACCCATCAATCTGCGATTTGAATCTCCACCCTTGATCCTCAGCTTTTTGATCCAACAAATAAGAGGAATATTCCTTTGAATAAAAGCAGGAGCGATTCCCACCATCCGAGCATCCGAAAACCTGTAGACCAACCCCACCGGTTCGCTGTATCCATTGCCAACGGTTATAAACCAATGGTGGGGTGCTGCCGTGCCTTCTAACTGAAGACTCTTCACCCCCTCTTCCCACCAAGTAAAACTGAGGTGATCAGTGTTAGGAGAAAGTTTTGAAAGAATCCTCAATCTGCAGTTCACCTTCCACCCAAGAACTCTGTGTCTGAGCTGTTTTGGACTGATGAAGCTAAAAAAGGCCTGCGTGCCGTTTTCAAAATTACCTTTGGAAAACCCCTTCATGTTGGTTGTGCATCTACAAACCCAACCTCTGCTACCGCTGACATTCTCTATTCTGATGTATCTCTCGGTCCTCATTCACCTAGTTGAGACAGTCATCCCTCAATCTACGATGTGGAACCTCTTGCCATCTATACTTATTACTACTTTTAGTGTAGAGAGCACCTTTGTTGGCAAGAATGTCTGCCAATTTATTGGTCATCCTGCGCACATGTGTGAAGCTTAAGGTTCTCATGTTTTGAAGGTAGAGATGGATTCTTTGATAGACCTGAAGAAGCCTCCAGTGTCTTGAGACCTTTTCTAGAGCTGAACCACAACAGATTCTCTTGACTGAGTTGATGATCAGCTCAGAATCTGCTTCAATTATGATATTCTGAAGATTGTCATTCTTCAGGATTTCTAAACATTGCTCTAGTGCCATTAGCTCCGACATATTGTTTGTGGCTCTTCCCAGATTGAAATGAAAAATGTAATGTATACAGCCCTTTTCATCCCTTATTACACCACCATAACCAGCCATACCCGGATTTCCTTTTGAGGCCCCATCTATGTTACATTTCATAAATCCCTGAGGGGGAGGATGCCAGAAATCTTTATCAGTGACCAGTTGCTTTACCAACCTATTCTTGCCCTGAGGAATAAGCCCCTGCATACCCAACTGAAGAAGTATCTGCACATCAGCATTTGAAGGGAGATTTGTAGGGGGTGTTTGCATTAAAGTTCCAACCATCTCCTTGAGATGTCTTAAAATTTGTTCTATGATGGTCTGGGAGGAACTTTTTTTATTTTTGAAAATTCTATTGTTTCATTCTTTCTAGACGTCCCATATTAGGAAGCTTGGAGTTAAAGCCCAAGCTTTGTTTATCATTTCATAATCAGAGAAGTTCCTCTTCCAGTTGCTTAGGGTATTGGTGATGCTTCCTCTGTCCCTGTCTGTTTGTCTAAATATTAAGGCAATACCATCCCACAATGCAGAGGTAAATATGCAGGTGTTGAGAAGGTGCTCCATTGTTTTCTCTTCTAATTCACAAAGCTGGCATCTGGATGGGCCCAAAATGCCCCTTTTCCGGATATTCTCCCATGTCAGAATTTTCTTATGATGTACCAGCCACATGAACAATTTGGTTTTCATCCATCCTTGTTTCTTCTAGAGATTCTTCCAAACCCAATCTAGTTTTGTGGAATCAAGCTCAAGGGCTATGTGTTTTGCCTCTTTAAGGTTAAAGGTGCCTTCATTGTTATTTCCCCATCTAAGTTGGTCAGGATCAGCTGATATCAATATCTTTCTTTGATCCAGAATGGCCATTAGAGCATCAGCCTTTGCTTTCAAGGGGCTATTATCCTTGTATTCCATTTTCTTCCAAGTTCTCCATTTTCCTTCACTATTTGTCTGATCCCAAAAATCATTTACCCGGAGTAATCCTTTGTTATCAATATCATTCTTGAGATCCAAAAAGTCCTCTCTTAACAGCTTAGGTTCCTGTTGCCATTTATCCTCCCAAAACCATGCCAGGTCTCCTGCTCTAATCTCCCAGAAGCTATTCTTTTGAACTATGTCTCTATTTTCCCAAGCTTTATTCCAAATGTGGGAGCCTTTTATGATGCCAGACATTCTTATGTGGTCCTTGTTTTGCCAATTGCTTGCATATTTTTGGTTCCAAAATTGAGCCCAAGGAGCATCTGAATCTTTTATCCATCTCCACCATAATTTTGCTCCCAAAACTTTATTTAGCACTTCAGGATCATCCAGTCCTAAACCTCCGTGGTTTTTAGGTTTACAAATATTTTCCCAGGCTACCAAAGCCCATTTCTTCTTTTCTTCCCCTTTACCCCAAAGGAAATCTCTTTGGATATTTTTGCATTGTTACATAACTCCTTTTGGAGCTGAAAGGGTTGCAAACATGAAGATGGGGATTGTTTGCAGGACAACTTTTGTAAGCACCAACTAGCCCACCAAGTTCAAAGCTCTGTTAGTCCATATTTGAGTCTTGTCTTGCAACTTATTAATCACAGAATCCCAAACAGTCTTGTTCAGAGGTTTGTCTGTGAGCGGAACTCTCAAATATTTGGCAGGTAGCATATCTCTTTGAAAGCCCAAAATTCTTGAGATATTTCGCTGAATAGCAATCTTAGTATTGAAAAAGAAAATCTTTGATTTGGAGAGGCTCACCTCTGTGCTCGCTGCCATAGCGAAGTCACTCAGGATTTGTTTGTAAGCTAGTGCTTCTTTGACCGTGGGAATGCCCTGTAGCATGGTATCATCTATAAATTGTCGATGGGTCACGGCCTGTCTGTTCTTGGATAGTTTGAGACCCTGGATCTTACCTGCTGCTTTAGGGGACTTTATGGCTCGACCTAGTCCTTCCATCATAAGAATAAAGAGAAAGGGGGATAGAGGTTCTCTCTGCCTGAGGCCTCTTGAAGGCTTAAAGGTCTTAGATGGAGAACCATTTACCAGAATTGAAAAACTAGAGGAAGTCACCAAGGCCATTATCCATCTTACCCAGTTGTGGTCAAATCCAAAAGCTAGCAGGACCTTCCTGATGTAGGTCCAATTTAACTTATCATATGCCTTTTCTAGGTCCAATTGCATAATCATTCCAGCTTGCCTTTTACTCATCAATGAGTGAACCACCTCATGCGCTTGAATGATATTATTGAGAATTTGTCTGCCCTCCACATATCCTGTCTGCTCCACAGAAACCAGAGTGGGAAGAAGGGGTTTGAGTCTGTTGGCAATAATTTTGGATATTATCTTATACACCACATTGCATAAAGCTATAGGTCTAAATTTGTCTGGTGTCATGGCATTGTCCTGTTTAGGAATCAAGGAGATGAAGGATGTGTTGAGCACCTTCAATACAATTCTATTTTTCCTGGAGTCCTCCACCACATTCAGAATATCTTGCCTGAAAATACTCCAGCATGCTTTAAAGAAATCTACATTGAAACCATCCGAGTCTGGCGCTTTTCCATTCTGCATTTCTTTGATGACCTCACTAACCTCCTCTTCATTAACCAACCTATTAAGAATATAATTATCTTCTCTTGTTACTAGAAAAGGGATGTGCTTTGTGAAGTCCCTGATAAATTGTGATCTATCTATGAGAGGTTCCTCTGCTATGCTTTGAAAATGTTGAACCAACACAACTTCTATTTCTTTATGGGTATTGAGATGTTGGCCTCTGGAGTCCTTAATCGTGGAGATTCTGTTGTGAGACCTATGTTCCATAGTAGATCTGTGGAAAAACCTTGTGTTTCTTTCCCATTCTATTAGCCATTGTACTCTTGATTTTTGTCTCCAAAATATTTCCTCTTGTTTGCATAAGTCCTCTCAATCCTGTTGATGCTTGTTGGCTTGTTCATTTCTTTCCCCATCAAAGCCATCTGTGATAAGGGCACGAATAATTTCCTACATTTTTATTTCAACAACTTTTTTCGCTTCAAAAATATTGCCAAGCTCATTCTTATTCCAATCTTTGAGCCTTAGTTTGATATGTTTCAATCTTTTGTGTAATAGAAACATCCTCATTCCCTAGATCTGCAAATCTTCTTTCCACCATTTTCCAATGTTGCTAATAAATTCTGGAGGGGTGAGCCAGATGTTTTCAAACCTAAAAGGTTTCTTCTTTAGGGTTCCAATACCAGTCGCCTCAAATGAACAGGCCAATGGTCCGAGCTACGAAAGGGGAGAATTCTCGCTATCATATCAAGGCCTGTGAGCATGAGGTCCTCTGAGATAATGAATTTGTCCAACTTTGAGGCTACTTGAGACTCTCCTCCTCTTTTGTTGTTCCAGGTAAAGAGGCCATTACTTGTAACTGTGTCAACTAGCTTCATGTTGTCTATAAAATTCTGAAATGCTATAGAGTCTCTGCTTAGTGTACTAGTCCCACCTTTTTTTCTGACATGGATTTGACCATGTTAATGTCCCCGCCCAGAATCCATGGTATTCCTGAATGTCTATCTCTTAGATTCTCTAGAGAAGTGAGTAGTCTGAGTTTGTCATCAAGTTTCTGAGGGCCATAAATGTTTGTGATTAAATAAGTCTCCCTGTCTCCCACAGGCTGAATAACCACTAATAAATAATTCCTAGATGCCTCAATGTCCATTATGCCCATGGAAAATTTTAGGGGCAAATGTTCGCCCTTTAGCGAAATTTAGGGGTTTTAAATTTTTAGTGGGTAAATATTTTGTATCATAGTACAATTCTACAAATCACCTCAAATAGCCCACCTTATTTTAAGGGAGAGGGTAAAAAAGGTAAATTTAACCCTTGAAATTAGGAGTTACAACCTTCCATTTGCCCTAATTTTCAAGAATAGGTTTTATTTAAGTGAATCCTATGGGCCAAATACCATATTTATAAAAGAGGTATGGTAAATTAATAAAAATTTAAATAAATGAGAGGTATGGTAAGTAAATAAAACATTTTTTATATTTACTCCATAAGTCACCTTATAGACATGCAAGGGTGTAAACAAATAAAAATATAAATAAAGTGGAGGTATGGTAAATAAATAAAACCTCTTTTTATACTTACTCAAAAGGTATGGTAAATAAATAAAAATATAAATAAACTAGACGTATGGTAAATAAATAAAACCTCTTTTTATATTTAGTCCATAACCGTCTTTCTATTTATGAAGGCTCAAAAATGAGGTTTTATTTAAGTGAATCCTATGGGCCAAATACCATATTTGTAAAAGAGGTATGGTAAATTAATAAAAATATAAATAAATGAAAGGTATGGTAAACAAATAAAACATTTTTTTATATTTACTCCATAAGTCACCTTATATTTACGAACACTCAAGCGTTATATTTAGGTGAAACCTATGGGCAAAATACTATGGGCCAAATACCATGGGCTAGATTATTATTAATACCATGCAAAAAAACATTATTAACCCTAATATTAGTATTAATAAAAATAAAAATGGCACATGGTATTGACCCATGGTATTCACATGGAATGTAGCCTATTTAAATGGGGGAATTAAACCAGCATAGATCCATCTTTACTCTGGATCTACTAAGCCCTGAGAGGGATCAAATATCGTGATATGCAAACTAGCATAGAGTGAAAAAATATTTGATCCCTCTCGGGGCTTGGTGGATCAAGAGTAAAAATGGATGTTGTAATTTAATGTATGTTAAACATTTTAACTTGGTTAAAATAAAAAATAAAATAAAAATCAATTATTAAATTAATTTTTATAAATTACTAATAGTAATTTTTAAGCTCCAGGTTTATGATAACCCATGGTATTGGCCCATGGTAATACCATGGTATTCATGTGAGTATAGACTATTTAAAGGGGAAATTCTATGATCCTAATTCTGGGTCTACCAAGTGCTCAAAGGAATAAATAGATTTCATCCCCCTAAGAGTGGTAGATGTGGAGTTAAGATGGATATAGGTTGGTTTTTATGATAATGAAGATATTAAATAGACTTAGGAAATTATATTGTAAAAACATCTTAAGGTGAATGGTTAAAGCTACATTTAGTCACTTCACAAAATTTAGTAAAAAATACCAATATCTCCATTAATATTGGTTTTTAACTTTTTCTGATTTAACAACAAAAATTCAAAACAATGAAACCTTATCACTCTTTCCACCTCACCCTCGCAGAAGATTTCTCACCATTTTTCAAACATTCTCAATATGATTTCTTCATGAAAGAGTTTAGGTACTGATGTTGGATTAGTTGTTTGAAAAATAAGCTAGTTTGTACAACCTTTCATCTTCTGTGCTATTCTTAGTTTGTCCTAACGATCTGTAGGGGTTGGATCCATTGCACCATATTTTCTAAAAGGTGGATTGTTCACCAAAACGGAAATTAATCTACATGTTACAACGCTGTTAAAAAATGCGAGACCTATGAGGGTAGTGAATTATGCTAATAAGCAATTTAGATTGGGAGAGACGTAATTAAATTTTATTATTTAATTGAAGATTTCCAATTAAAATAATAATAAATATACATTTATATATTCATATATTGATTGGAAGGATTCTCACAATGGTCACTTCTTTCAATTAGATCCCCTTCAAGCCTTTGGGATACCTAATAATTTCTTATATAATATAGTTGGGGATTGCTACTTGTTGCCGTGTTGGGGTAAACAAACTTGATGTGTTTTTTTTTAATCTCATAGTTGGAGTCTATGGTATAAGAAAGAAATTTGATAACTTGAAAAAAGTGGTAGCTTGAAAGAATTTGTAGAGAAAAGATTAATCTCTCCTACCTTGACAAAACTCGTTGTCAATATCAACACCTACAAGAACTTTGTTGTGGAATATTATCAAAACTAATAGAAGGATATGAAAGAGTGTATTGTAAGAACCTTGACAAACCCGACCACTGAAACTTGGAACATTGTTTGTAGGAAGAGAAAATTATGTTTCTTTTTTCCAAACATGTATGTTAGTATATTATAGTTTAATGAATATGTTTTCTTATTATCATATATGGTTTCATACTTTAACAAAACATTTGCCAAGACTTCACAATGTTTTATTATTCAGTAAAAGATTTGCCAAGGTCTTACAAGATTTTATAATTCAATGAAAGATTCTCCATCACTGTACAAGATAATATAATCCGGTGAGAGATTCGCCGAAAAAATTATATATACATATTATATTATTGATAAAACCGCCTCCCATTTTTCCTATGTATCATGGGGATTAGCCCATTTATTATACATATAAATTTAGGGTGGTTCTTAAAATTTTCCCTAATTATGTCAATCTTTTGAGGGTTCCGAAGTGTGAGAATACCTCCTGCTGTTTTTTCTGCCTTGACTTCTAGAAGTTCATATCTCTTGAGCCATTTGCTGTGTGTTTCTCTTATTTTTTGAATTGAACATTTAGTTTCCTGGATGAAAATCATATTTGGAGTTTCTTGTTTCATTATATTTTTAAGATTCCTTTGCTTCCTTTTACTTCCTAGACCTCTAATATTCCAAGATGTGAGCTTCATTAAGAAAGATTTGTAAAGGAGTAGCTGGTTAGATTTTTCATCTTACCTGAATCTATCATCAGTTTTCCACATTCTATCAGTAACTCATTTTGTTTCTTTCTACCCATTTTCATCCTTGAAGTAGATTGAACCCGATTTACCTGGTGATTTGCTTTATGCCTTTGTTGGCGATTGTCAACTTGTTCACTTCTCCTTGTTGCATCAAGATAGATTTTGGAGGTTGACGGCTTTTGTGCTTGAGATGCTTCTTCAGTATATCCAAGACCTGTCTTTATCAGAGGAGAACACTGCACTTTGATAATTTCATCTAAAGTTTTTGATCCTTTAGCAAACCTGAGATTGAGAGCTTTTGTTTTCTCAATATCTTTTCTTAGACCCACAATTTCACATTCTAATTTTTCATTGTGTTTTTCACTTTCAGCAAGTTGGAATGTCAGAGTATCTATAATCATACTCTTTTCTTCTAAACAGATTTTAAGTTTAGAAATTTCTTCATAGAGACCATCTTCATCTAAAGCATCCAAGAAATCATCATTTTCAAAAGCCATCAAAAGTCTATAGTCATTACCATGTTCATCTTCATCACTATTTGATAAACCATCGCTATCTTCATGCGTATAGTAGCTCTTCTTACTTACATTCTGCTTTCTATTCCAATTTTGTTGGTTCCTTACCTTTATCAAGCTTATCTTTATGAGGAAATTTGGCTGCATAATGACCGACTCTTCCACAAGCAAAGCATTTGAAAGGTAGTTTACCTCTATATCTTCCAGAACCCCGTTGAAGGTTCTTGAAAAAGTTTGCTTATTCCTCTCCTTCTGAAATGTGTCCCGATTCATTGATCTCTTCTCTTCCTGAAGCCTTGAATGTGGCTTCTCTCATATCTAATGGACCTCCTTTTCTCATTTCAACAGCAGTTAGGATTCTGTGCAGCTGTGTCATAGTCATACTCTGAAGATCCTGCTTTTCTTCTATGGCAAAAACTTTTGATTCAAACTTAGAAGACAAGGATCTTAAAACCTTTTCAACTAAAGTAACTTCTTTTATCTCTTCACCCAAGTTTTTCATGTGATTAACAATCTCATCTATACGTAGGAAGTAATGAGCTATACTTTCATCATTGTGCATTTTGAGAGTTTCATATTGAATTCTGAGAGATTGTAGTTTTGCACGTTTTACCTGATTGTCTCCTTCATAGCTTAGAACGATCTTGTCCCATATTTCTTTGGCGGTTTTGAGTTGCATAACCTTGAAAAATTCTGATTGTGACAGACTCCCCAATAGTGTATTGACAGCCTTGGCATTTGTTTCATACTGCTTTTTACCTGCCGTATCTGTAGGAATTGCTGATGGAAATGTATATCCTCCTTCCACGATTTCCCAAACATCTGTTCCAAGAGATTGAAGATAGGTTGTGGTTCTTACCTTCCAATAGACGAAGTTTCTCCCATCAAAGATTGGTGGTCTAATGGATCCCTCTCTTTCGTAGCTGCCCATGATGATAGATCTTCCTTCAAGCGATCAAGCTTCTTCTGAAGGACCTGCTCTGATTCCAATTGTTGGAAATAATACTGAGAGGGGGGGTGAATCAGTATTAGCAATTTAACAATATTTCATTTCCATAAATAGATTTATATACACTACTTTTGTTAATGAAACTTGCGTGTATACGCAACTGTGTTTAGAGCAACCAGCGTATACCTTGCAAACTTATAATTTAGTTAGTTGATCTTTAATCTGTGTATCAGAAAAATATAACCAGTGATCATGTGTAGTAAACAGAACAGGAAATCACACATATGAACACAAGATATAAGGTGGAAACCCAATGTGGGTGAAAACCACATGTTGCAATCATCTCTATCTTTCTTTAATAAGAAACTTCTTTTTACAAATTTTGTACTGGTGCAGCCTTATACCAGTACGCAAGCTTCTACATGTAGAAGGCTACAACCTTCTCTCGTTCTCCAGCCTTTCCTGGAAGGGAGCTACAACCCCCTTAACTCTTCTTCTAGCTGATGTGTTTACTAGTACGTAGGTGCTAACCTACAGAAGGCTACAACCTTCTCTTTTCTTCTAGGGACCACGTTTCATAAATTTTCAGACTGGATCCATCAATAACATCAATCAAAAATCAAATATATCTGCATCAATCAATCTCCTTTGTACCAACCAAAACTGAATCAAACAATCACTTTTCTGAATGTTGTAACCAAAATACAGTAATAGTAACCAGAACCCAAAACACTGCAATAGCAAACAGAAGTAGCTAAAACATATTTTATGAGATGTACGCTACTTCAATGTGTCGAACCTGCATTCATACATTGTTAAATGAAGGTAGACCTGTGTATACACTGTTTTGAAAAGCTGAACCAGCGTGTATACGTGCCTTTGCTATACTGAACCTTCGTACAGATCTGTAAAAGATGATTTAACCTTTACAACTATTCATACATCAGTTATACCCAGATCATCAGATTTACAGATTACGTCATGTGCCAATTATAAAAGATCAAAACTACACAAAGATACTTATCTTCAAGCCTTAAGATCTTGACCCATCAATAGAACTTATCCTTCTTCAAGCGCTCAGGTTCCTCCTTGATTCGGATCCAACTATGCATCATAACCCAATGACCAGTATTCTAGATCTTGCTCTTCATTAGATATTCAATACTTGAGTATCCTTGCCTAATGATCTCCTCCTCCTTTTATAGTCTTAGGCCCTACTCAATACCATGGTCCAAACCCACTTAGAATCAATACCTTAGACCAAATACATGGGGTCAACACTTTGGACAAGATACCTTAAACCGATACCATGGGTCAAAATACCATGGACCAAAATCAAATTCTCCAACATGTATGCACCTTTCCTTGCGTGAAAGTGTGTGTATATGCATACGCGCCTTTTGATCGGAGATCCCTCGTGTATACATAGCTTGGTTAAGGGGAACCTGCATATATCTCTTTTTCCTTCATTTTGTGAGCCTGAACTGTGATCTGTCATCTAAGTGAGTTGCCATCAAGGACAACACCTATTTCATAGCGCCAAGCCTATGTCATAATGCCAACAATGTATCTCAACTATCATTTGAAAATATTTGTGAATTGTGAAAACACATATTAAGAGGGAAGATAAAATATGGTTGAAATCCTAGAGATCCAACCATGACAAGAGTAAGAAAACCTACATTAGGATTGGTAAGTCGAGTTGAGCTTGGTAATTTGGTTGATAATTTTAAAACTGATATTCTTGGTAATCTTAGTGAACAAATTGATATGCTAAGAATGCAAAACAAGCAAAAACTTGATAATTTTTCTTTATCTATATTTTGTCCTAAATGTAAAAATAAACATACATTAAGAGAATTTCCTCTTGACACTATTAAAATTTGTGTCATTTGTGCAAAAACACATGTTACAAAATATTGTCCTTCAATACCAGGATTAAAGGTTGTTTACTAGGAATAAGTTGGAGCAAATCAAACACTAGAACAACTTTTTTATGTTGCTCCTAGAACTTGGCCTTGGAAGCCTCATCAACTAGGTATGACATGAGATCCTAATCCACAATTTCAATCTTATGCACAACCTCTGAATAATTTGAATACACCCCTACCTTGGGAAACCTAACCACGCCAAGCTCAAATTCCATCTTGGTCACAAGGATGGAAAGGTTCCTATAGTAGAAATCCATAATATCCTCAATCTTTCCCACAATATCCTCAATATTGACCTCAATATTATTCTCAGCCACAACATCCACAATCTCAATTCCATCCTCAATTGACTTCAATTCAACCTTTTCCATTACCATCTACTCCATTACCTCAAAGACCAAACCAACTACCTGCACAACCGCTTCCAAACCCAAACTATAAAGTACCTTAGCAACCCACTTACAGCGTTGAATTCCAAAATTTCCAAACTTACATGATAGCTCCTCTAGATCAGAATGATATTCATCTTAGATCTGGGAGAGTTTTACAAAAGAAAAAACCTCTTGTTGTCATTAATGAACATGTACAGGATTAAAATCCTAAAAAGGATGAGATTCCTAAAAAGGAAGAAACTCCTAATCAAATAGATGACAATGAAATAATATCAACTCCTACTAGTCCTTTAGTTGAGCAACCCTCGATATCCTTACAAAACCCTCCTTTGTTGGCAAGATTAAAAATTGATACAGGTGTAGAGAAGAAAATTGCTTTGCCAAATTATAATATGGTAGATAAGTTCAATAATGTTTGCATTAAAATTCCTTTGCCTCAAGTAATAAAAGAAATCTTATTTTTGTAAAAAAAATAAAGGAATTGTGTATTATAAAACCTAGAAGAGAAAGAAAAGAAATACAAAAAGTTCAACTCATTGGAAAAATTGCAGAAATTATGATGGGAAAGACTACAATTGAAAAATACTTAGATCCAGGAAGTCCTATTGTAAATATTCACATCATATTTTGAAATTCAAAATACATTGATTGAATTAGGTGTAGCAATAAATGTCATGAAAAAATGTGCAACAATAAATGTCATGACAAAATGTACTATGGATGAATTAAAATTGACTAATATTATATATACTCCTACTATATTACAGGTAGTCGACATGTATACTATTAAACTAGAGGGTATATTAGAAGATGTACTTGTATCTTTAGATTCATGGGAGTATCTCGTTTATTTCATGATATTAACTCCAAAGACTAATCTAGGAGGTCATCCATTAATACTATGGAGGCCATGGTTAACTACAGTCGATGCATTTATTAGTTGCAGATATGGTGACATGATTATTTCCAATGGAAATTCAACGAAAAATTTACATTACATCCACCAGCAAGAGAAATAACTAAGTTAGAAAATCAAGAATGGATTGAAGATGATGATGAAGATTATGAAAATATTCAACCAGTTTTAACTATCTCACAAAATGATGAGGAAAATCAATTAATGAATCTTAAGACTATAGATTATTTTTCTCAATATTGTCAACAAAATTATTGTGTGCATAGCTTAGATAAAAGTTTTCAAAAAAAATATAGTATTGAAGACTTTTCATCTCGGCAATCCAAGGTATCATTAAATTCAATGGAAAATTTTGGCAATACTCTTGTAGAAATTAACCATTAGAGGAAATTTCAACCTAAAAGTGCCCATGAAATTTTCATGTAATTTCCATGTCATAATATGTAAAATAATCAAAATCCTTTAAATTTAAAAAGAGATACATGTAATATTTAGGAGGGAAAATAAGAAAACTACTTTTTTTAATTCTATTTTTGGTTTATCTCGTTATAGGTTGACTCAAATGTCAAGCGTGGATATTATTTTAATGTTATTCAATTTGTGGGTCTTCTCAGGAGTATGTATAATGGGTTCTTTTTAGATGTGGAATTCAATTCTCCATCCAATGGGTGTCTACACTTGAAATTTGAGTAAACCTATAAGGAGATAATCCAAAAATATAATTAAAAAAAAGTAGTCTCTTCTTTTCCCTCCAAAATTCATAACTCTTATTTTGTTATTTTAACTATTATTTTATTATTTTTTCTTAGGAGGCCACTTTTAGGTTGAAATTTCCTCTAATGCCAAAAAAAATATATTTCAATAATAACTTGAAGGAATTTCAAAAAAAACAATTGATTAAGATGTTGCAGAAACATTTCTCTGCTTTTGTATGGGAATATACAAACATGAAAGGCATGCATCATATATATATATAAGACAATGTCAAACCTGTAAGACAACCCCAAAGAAGGATGAATCCTAATCTGAGGGAGATTGTTAAAGAAGAATTACAAAAGTTTCTCAATGTAAACTTTATGTATCCAATTTTAGATAGTCAATGGGTTTCACCCTTGGTTATTATGCCAAAGAAAAATGGAAAGTGGAGATTTTATTGATTATAGAGAATTGAATAAATCAATTTCAAAATATTTTTTTCCCATTACCTTTCATTGACCAAGTTTTAGATATATTATTAGGAAATAAATATTTTTCTTTTCTTGATTATTTCAGTGGATATAATCAAATTCCACCTGAAGACAAGATAAGACAACTTTTACATGTACATGGGGTACATATGCTTATAGAGTACTTCCTTTTAGCTTATGAAATGCACCTGCCACATTTCAAAGAGTAGTATTGGGTATTTCTTTGACTTGATCCACGATTATGTAAAAGTATATGTGGATGATTTTACTATTTTTGGGATACTTTTGAAGAAGCTTTAGAAATATTGGAAAAATTCCTTGTTAGGTGTCAAGAAACTAATATTTCATTAAGTAAAGAAAAATGCTTTATGATGTTTAATGAAGGAATTTTTTTGGGACATCATGTTTCAGGTTTTGGAATTAAGGTGGACTCAACAAAGGTTGAAATCATCTCCAAAATTTTGGTGCTTAAATGTGAAAAGAATGTAAGAAGTTTTCTTGGATTCATAGGTTATTATAGAATTTTTGTAGAAAACTAAACAAAGCTTGCTTCACCACTTTTCAAATTACTCACCAAAGATTGTGAATTTCATTGGGATTTTGATTGTCAAAAAGCTTTTGAATTGTTGAAACATAAAATTTCTGAGGCACCCATTTTAAGAGGGACAAATTGGTCCCTTCCATTTCATATTTCTATTGATGCCTCAGATACAACTTTAGGGGTTGTGTTAGGACAAAAATACTTAACTCCTTACCATTATATACCATAAAAGAAAAAATGTGACTTCTGCATAGTTGAATTATACAATCACATAGAATGAGTTTTTGGCAGTTGTTCATGTTATCAATAAGTTTAGACACTACATTATTGGATATGACACTTTTATTCACACTGTTCATTTTTCTATTATATATCTCATGAAAAACCCAATATCTAATGGAAAAATTACACGATGGCTTTTACCATTGCAGGAATTTAATAGTACCGTTTTAGGTAGGCAAGGAAAGGAGAACACAGTTGTTGATTTCCTTTCCAAGATGCAAAATGATAGTACTATAACTCAAGTAGTAGAAACTTTTCCTAATGAATATCTTTTTTCAATATCTACTAAAACTCTTTGGTTTATAGATATCGCTAGTTATTTGGCTACAGGAAATCTCCTCCTCAGTTGTCACCAAAAGAAAGAAAAAAAGTTATCAAATCCAGTGCACCTTATTCTTGGATAAAGGAGAATTATATCGAACAGGAGTTGATCTAATCATTCGAAGATGTGTTCGAGAAGATGAGGAACCTAAAATACTTAAAGCATGTCATGATGAACCTTGTGGAGGACATTTTTCTAACAAAATAAAGTACTTCTTTTGGGATTTTATTGGCCCTCCCTTTTTGAGGATGCCAAAGAATATGTCAAGAGATGCGATAGTTTTCGAAAGATTGGGAAACTTGTCTAATATGATGAAATGCCTCTACAACCACAGGGACTAATAAAACAATTTTGAGAAATGAGCTCTAGATTTATCGGACCCATTATTCCTCCATCCAAGCAAAAGAGGTATATTGTTGTTTGTACTAAATATGTTACTAAATGGGAAGAGACTATGCCACTAAATTTTTCTACTGAAAATGTTGTTGTTACATTTCTTTTTGAGGATATTTTCACTCATTTTGGTGTACCAAGAGAAATTGTAGCATATCAGGGTGCACAATTCACATCCAAGCTTATGCAGAAAATCATGGAGAAATACAAGATCAGGCATCGCAAATATACTCCATATCACCCACAAGCTAATGGACAAGTGGAATCCACAAATAAAGTTCTTGAATCCATACTGACCAAGACCATGCATCTACATAGAAGAGATTAGGTAGATAAACTTCCATAAGAACTATGGGAATGCCAAACTACATGGATAAATACCACTGGACATACTCCTATGAGCTTGTTTATGCAAAGGAAGTTCTACTTCCTATTGAATTCCAAGTGGAGACATACAAGACAAAAATAAATTGGGGCTAGATCTCTCTGAAGCTCAAAAGCAAAGATTGGCACAGTTGAATGAATTATACAAGATTAGACAAGATGAAATTCAAAGGAAAAGCATAATTCAACAGCAAAGGACAATATGGCATGATATGTTTATCAAGGTCAAAAAGTTCAAACCAAGTGATTGGGCCCTTCTCTTTCATTCCAAATTTAATGATTTTCAAGGGAAATTCCAAACACATTGGTTAGGCCCATATGAGATAGAAATTATTTTTTACAATGGATTAGTAAGGACTGAGATCATTGATGGAGAAGGAATTGCTTTTCTTGTTAATGGGCATAGATTAAAACTCTATCATAAGCCCACAACAAGAGAAGAATTTGTTCAAAGTTTGCAAAAGAATTATGAGTTGAAAGTGGTAGAAAAGGGGAAATCCTCTCCTTTACCACCTAATTTCTTTTAAATTTCTTTTCAAATAAAATAAAGGAAAAAAGAAATATAATAATTGTATAGTTATGAAAACCAGCATTATTGGCATAAACTATGCAAGAAATGCTAGTTGAAAACCAAGGCTCTTGGCAACTTGGATTTATCTTTTCCTTTTTGTAAAATATTTTTTAGTTCAAACTAATTAGTTTAATTATTTTGTTTCGCTATTAATAAGATCTCTTCAGCATCATCAACATCATCAGTATCAACAACAAAAAGTTTCCTTGAAGACTTGAATCATATTTTTAAGATTGGTAACATTTCATAGCTAGTAAAACATTTCGTAGTTGATTCATTCCACGCAGCAGACAAGTATTGCCTTCAGACCTGCAAGCAATCAATTTCAAAAGTAAT
Organism: Pinus tabuliformis; assembly: GCA_031772625.1. NCBI lineage: Eukaryota > Viridiplantae > Streptophyta > Pinopsida > Pinales > Pinaceae > Pinus > Pinus tabuliformis. The sequence goes on from CM062807.1 coordinate 308,040,238, forward strand.
AAATTTGAGGTAACCTAAAAGGTAACATCGTGTATAATTGATCAATTTATTAAAGTTTAACTATAGGATTTGGGAGACATACATGGACTAGTTTACTATTATTTTTCAATAAAGCATAAAAAGGATTATAAGAAGCCCCAAATCCTAATGATGGTGTGATAAATCCATATTCCACATCGCTCTGTAATATCCTACAAGAGTCTTTCTCTCATTCGAAAACGAAAAGTCAAAAACTTGTCTCAGGAATCAAGAGTTTTTATTAAGTGATCATAGGTAATTATTATATGAATGGAGAGTCATATTTCACTACTGCCATACAATCCTATTTCATAACCCCTCTTTATTATTCTTCACCCTCCTTGAGACATTCGATCCATCTTTCATTTCCCTCTAACAATTTTTGAAAGTGTGATTCTAAGGCAAAAACTTCCCTTACAACCATGGGTGTCATAATCCATCGTGAACCTAAAGGGGTGAAGTTCTTAGTTGCATATCCAAAGGTCAGAAGGAGGTGCAGAAAGTTGGATGGTTGAACTTATTTGAAAATTTTTAAGGCTATGACACTGAGGTCACAGGGGAATTTGAAAGGGCGCTTCGATGGAGTTGAAGCTGAATTTCAGGACATTAGACAGAAGGTAACAGAGTCAATTTTAGCAAAAGTTATAGTACTTCCAAGAATTAGAAAAAAATGGTTCAAATTTCAGAAATTAAAATATGAGTCATGGAAATACCTCTTGATGAATCCAAACATGGACGTCTCAGCATTCATAAAAGGTATTCCAATATCTGCATTTCAAAGAAAATGGAGAAATTTGATGTTTGTTCTGTAAAAATTTCTTACATGTGAAAGTAGATATGGAATTATCTTGTTTTATCATGTTTGACTGTTAATGCACTTTAAAAAAGGTAGATTTGAATTTTCCTTATTATCTTTTGAATAACTTAAATAAAATGGCCTTCAATATTCAAAGAAACTCCAAGAATGTCAATAGGGCTCTTTATCATCATGGACTGGTCAAAATCATTGTTGAAGCATAATTGAGAGTGTGAAATGATAACTGGAAATATTTTTCAGTTAGAAATAATTTTTTTGAAGTCTCAGGTGAAGAGATGGTTCCAAGAATGAAAAAGAGGAGAAGCAAGGTTCCTTCAAACCCTCGACCTCATAAGGAGAACAAATAAAATAAAGAGGTACCAATACAAGAGACAAAGAACAATGATATAGCAGAGACGGGGGATATGAATATTGAAGACACAGATCAAATTGCCACACCAAAAGATCCACTGAAGGAGAATCCATATACAACTGAAATGAAAAATGGTTCAAATCTATAAAATACCCCAATAAAACCATCAAGAGGAAGACCTAAAAAGAAGAAGAATGTCAAAGAACAAAAGGAAAATGTATCAAATATTACCATAACAATTAAAGAAAAGACGCCAAACATCTTTGTTAAGCCCCAACCAAAAAAGAAAACTATTAAAAGGAAAAAAATTTCAAGAACCAAAGAAGAATCACAAGGAGCATGTTGAAACAAAATACTTTTGCTTCATCAGAGGTTATAGATCTCCAGGAGTTAGAATCGCCAATGTCACCAATTCCAAAAGCAAAGAGTCTAGAGGTAGATGTCATTCATCAGTGGGCTTGAATAATTGGAGAAAGAAGCACATAAATATAAGGTAAATCATCCCTTTAAACAAGATTTCAATGATGATGTCCCAATAGATAATATCCCTATACAAGATGATAACATTTCTTTCCATATGGAGAGAGAAATTATTAAAACATTAAAGGAGGAGATAGCTAAACTTGAAGTGATATAAAATCATGTAAAAGGAGATAATCAAATGCTTAAAGAACATAATGACAAAATGCTCAAATATATGTATCATTGGTATCGAAAGAATTTATAACTCAAGAAAGCCAATAGTTTGCTTCAACAAAAAGTTAGAGGGTTAAAAGGTATAATATTAATGAATAAACTGAGATGGTCAATATCTATGCAGAAGAAAGGAGTACAGAGTAAATTGGACATTTTAATCCAAGCCTCTGAGACACTCTTAAATATTAGTGCTACTACAAATTTTGAAATTTTTCTACCAACAGGTGCATGTGGACATGCAAAACCCTAAGCATGGGGGAATGTTGAGGCACAAGAATTGCATCATTTTCACAATTTGTTACCTCACTTCTCACTCATTTTCCACTTATCCTTACATCACTACACTACTATTTTGAAATAAATAGCCATCAAAGCTACATAAACAAGCAATAAGGTAAAGGTCCAGTATTCTCTCAATTCTATATGTTTTGCTTTGTAAACTTGGCTTAATTTGCATGAGTTACAAAATTTGACACATTTTACAACCTCACTAATATTTTGCAATTGAATCCAAGGTTTGAATAGATCCCATGGAAGACAGATCATCCAAAGCACATGGAAAGATGCCAAATGGTGCCTACATGGTTTTCCACCTATTGGGCACAAGTAGAAGAATCCTAGTTGATCACAACATCAAAGTCAAACCTGTGGTCACACTGTGACATTGCATATTCAAAATACTTTTCATTATAACATAGTATCAAGTGAGTGTGATTCTACATCAAGTGAGTGTGATCCTAAAGGAATGAGAAGATATGAAGGATGATGATGTGTTTAGAAGCTAAATATTCACATGATTCGCTTCCTTGATAGTGAATCATGTGAATTAGAATTTTTATGGAAATAAAAGACTAAGATGTCAATTCATAGTTCTAGATTCTAACATTTAGTTTCTCAAGGTTGCTATTTTGAAACATTATAAAATTATTCATCGAGAAGAAAACCATATGCTTAGATGTTGTTATTATTTTGGAAGTTAAATGAAGTTATTTTTATTGTATATGCACTACTCTGTTAATACAATTCTCTATTATGGTTGTGACTTCATGAAAATAATTCTTGTTTGATCAACTTCTTTGAGTTTTCCATCTCTCGTGCGCCTCAGGAGGGCCCCCTGTTGAGTACGAGTGTATATTAGTTTTCCTTACATTCGTTTTTGCAATATTTCTTTCTATACTTTGTTTAAATCTCTATTTTTCTCATTTCATTTTCGCATTGTATTCTTTTTTTCCACTGAAAAAAGTCGAACCATCTATTAATAAAAGTAGAGAGTTAAAGAGCAAATGCATAGCATTTCCGAAGGACTCATTCTTTGCCTTATAATAGGGAGAAGAAATAAGTCTCAACTGGTTGACACAACCAGCGCATAAGTCTCAGCTGGTTGGCAAAGAACCAGAGCGTCAGTCACCATTGGATGACAAAAAAAAACATAACAGTGAGGAAAAACTGCTCGCCAATCGCCCATCAAAGATAGGGAAGACGACCCATCCTGTACACACACCTCCCAGGATCCAATAAAGGATATCACACAGAAGAGAAATGTGAGCAGGCGGAAACTGAGGGACCGCAAAAAACAACGAGGCAAACAACGACTTAAGAGAATCCAGCGTAGGCACGAGGAGGATTCTTGAAAACAAGAAGAAAGGATTACACATCAGTCCGAGCCTCCTTTTACAAGGAAAACAACTCAAAAGACCTGAAGAGGATCAACAAACAAAGGAGTGAAAAACATAAGAAAACAAATCAAAATATGTACAGAGTGCACAAAAGCAGTTTTCTGAAAAATAAGAACTTAAGCAAAAATGGGCTATTTGAGAGGTCGAACCACCCCATTTTCCTCCTCCAAAACTATCCACGACCCCATCTCTTTTTCGACACCTTCTTTGGAAAGGCGATCAGCTTCAAATTTCCTTTCCATGAAGATGTGACAGAGGGAAAACTCCGCGAAACGACATTTTAGACAAGAAGCTTCTTTAAGCAGGGGAAGCAAGATGAAATTTCTGTAGAGTTGCGTCCCATTAAACCATCTCACAGTGTTCATAGAATCCCCGAAAATCTGGACTTCTTGCACGTTCCTCAGGATAAGCCAACAAAGAAGGAGGTGAAGGGCTTTCAACTCAGCAAAATTATTGGAACCCTGTCCGAGACCAACCGAAGCTTTAACAATCTTATCTTTTGATAAATGAATAATCAGGCCAGCCCCACAGCATCCATTAATGTCAGAGGCCCCGTCAAAATAAGCCCACGGAACTGAAAATCTAATAGATTCTTGCTGAACCAACCTGGTAATAGAAGGAGCTTGCGGAACAGGGATACTATCATAAATAGCAGCTCCTTCTGCAGCCAATCTTCCAATCGAGAAGACAAAGTCCTTAAAAATGGCGTGATTCCTGGCAAGCCATGTCCCCAAGTAATGAGAAGTGGGATGGATCTCTCTCTGTCATTTGAAGCTTCGTTCCACCACTTCTGCCAAGCATCCAATATCCCCTGCCCTTCCCATCTAAAAGGGATTTTGAGCAACCTTAACATTTCGGTCCATAGGCTAGAGTTAAAAGAGCAAGATAGGAATAGGTGATGAACTGATTTGATACTATCTTTACAGAGGGAGCACCAGCTAGGACCAATCCTTCCTCTTCTTTGGAGAAAATCCCAAGTAGGAACTTTCTGAAGCAGGACACACCAGAAGAACAGTCTTGTTTTAGCTGGCCCTTTTAACTTCCAAATCGGTTTAACCCACCAAGCCAGATTCTCCCACCCTTTTTGGGACATCATCCATTTATACCCCATCTTTGGAGAGTAAAGCCCATTCTGTGCAAAGACCCATCTAAGTTCATTCAGAGAGTCTGAGAGCCTGACTGAAGAGTTGAGGAGGTCCTTCCTATACAAGTCCCATTCCTCCATCCATTCTTCATCCAAATGTAAATCTATTCCTTGCATCCACCCTTGACTCCATATGGTGGAAGCCTGGGGATCAGCCACCTGATTTAAAGTGTAGAGACCCCTCTCTTTTAAATCCACAACCAGCCCCTGAGATAGAGAAAACCTCTCTGAACATCCTATCCAGGGGTCTCTACCCAGCCTGATCTGAGTTCCATCCCCCACACTCCAAGCCAAACCCTTCTCTATAATATTGACAGAAGCGACCACAGCTTTCCAAACCACCGAGGAGTTTTTGGAGGACTTTAATGGCAATCTGATCCAATCTATCGTTGATAGAGGGTCAATGTATTTTCTTTTAGAAACAGAGGTCCACAGGTTATCAAAGGAAATGAGCCTCCAGGCGAGCTTTGTTGCTAAAGATTGGGAGAAGCAAGCAAGATTTTTTATCCCCCAGCCTCCCCACTCTTTAGGACGAGCCACTTTATCCCAGGCAATCCACGGGGTAACTTTCTCTGACTTGGACCCCTCCCACAGAAACCTGCTACATAATTTTTCAATTGAAGTTAAGATTCCTTTGGAAACCCATGTCAAACTAGCCCAATAGACTGGAACTACCATCAAAACAGATTTTATTAACACAAGCCTTCCTGCCCTGGAAAGCCACCTGAAACTCCAATGTTTCAGCTTGGATTCGATTTTTGCAAGGATCCAATTCCAATCTTTGATCCTGTAATTATCAGGTTTGAGAAAAAAGCCTAGGTATTTAAAGGTATCCTCCAGCGCTTTGACTTCGAAATTTAGGACCATCTCCACGCTGCGCATCATTTCTCTAGACAGACCTGTGCACGTGAGGGAGGATTTTCTCTCATTAATGCATAGACCAGTAGCCTTCAGGAAAAGGTCCATAATCCTTTTGAGCGTCTTACAATCCTCGAGACTACCATTGTTGAACAGTATTATGTCATCCACGAAGAGGAGGTGAGTAACCCAAAAATTTTCAGCTACTTCAATACCTTTGAGAGACCCCTGTCTTTTTGCGTCATGGATCATAAGACTGATGCCATCTACTGCCAGCAGGAACAAAAGGGGAGAGAGCGGACAGCCTTGATGCAGGCCGCGTTCAGGACTAAGAAAGCTGGAGGCGACTCTGTTGACCAGAACAGCTATGGAAGATGAAGAAACACAGCTCATAATCCATCTCACAAAGTCATACCTGAAACCTAGATGAGTTAGCAGAAGCCTAAGGTACATCCAGCTGATTCTATCAAAAGCCTTTGACAAATCGATTTTCACAACGGCTCCTTTTTTTTCCCAAATTTTAGACTATGAAGAGTTTCTTGAGCAACTCCAACAGCTTCATGAATTTGTCTGCCATCTAGAAAGCCAAATTGCTCAGGGGAAATGTTTCTAGAGAGAAAAGGTTTTAATCTGGAGGCAATGACTTTATTTTCGCATTGTATTCTACTTATTGATTTCTTGTTCTTCTACATATATCAAGCACTTGAATAAACTCTTGAAAACAAAAACAAAACAAAAAACATTTGTTAATTATTTTTCACAATTATTCTTTTACTTATGTAATTATTTTAGTCTCAAATTTATAGATAAATATGAATTTTTGCGCAGATATGAATGAACTCTAAAGTCTGTACACACACACCATTCTCTAGTTCACTTTGATTCCATAAGCAGTTTTCATTTAAAATCAGTCTTTCCTAGAATAGAATTTGCTTCATAGAATAAGTATGTCTTCATTAGAATAGAGTTTAAATGCCTTCATAGTACATAGTTTGATTGTTATAGCATAGAAGTCAATTGTTATTTCATAAGATAGATTCTTTCTATTTTCATAGAGTGAGCCTGCCTTTAGTTTCCTTAGAATAAGAATTTAAATTTCTTTCATAGAAGTAGAATTTGATTGTCTTTCATAGAATAAGTGTTCGACTGTAGAATTTAATCCTATTTCATATCATAGAATTGCATTTATTTTTCATAGATTAGAACTGTGATTTCCTTTCCCATAGATTAAAATTTAATCGCTTTATAGTTTAGAATCAGTTAGCTCAAAGGTTTATTGCTTTCCTTAGATTAAATCTTATTTCATTCCTAAAATAATTTTCTTTCTACTTACATTACAAAATAGAATAAGTCTTTCATGAGTTTCTGCTTTTGATGTTTTTCATAAGAAAGTGTGTGCGTTATTTTTAGATATCATTTCATGAATAGGATGTCATTGTAATTTCAACCTTGCAATTCCTTTCATTAGATTAGATTTTCTCTTAAATTGAAAGTTAATTTCCTAGCATATATTGTGCAAGTGTACTTCACAAGTCTACGAACTTGGATTGATATTTAATGCTAAGTAATTTAACTCACAATTAAATTACCCAACATGTATCAATTTTTTTTTTTCTATTTCCTCTTGATAATCATCCCTCAATCATTTCACCCGACCAAATGTCCCTAATGGTGTTATTTCACCTCTTTAGCCTCTTATTTGTATCCTACCCATCCAAATTAGTCTTGTCATTGTGACTTTGATTACCTATACCTATGTCATATGAATTTTGATTCACATTATCTACATTAGAATGTTGTGTTGGAATGTCTTTATTAGTCTAGAAATAGAGAAATTACTATCCCAGGATACCCATTCCTAGAATGATCCCCCATTTCAAGTGAAGTTGTCTTAAGCTTGACACCAAAAACCTTAGCTATAATTGGTTGATCTTTGGTAATTTTGATCTTTGTAGAAATTAAGAAAGACCGAAGTTCTTCATCAATTATCATATCTTTGTTGATTCTCACCTTGTTGTATCAACATCCATAAACCTATAAGGTTTAAGACTATCATTGTGCCTTGTGATCATTAGTTTCTTATTCTTTGGGTCTAATTCAGTTCGTTTCTCTTATGGAATCCAAGCATGTAAGTAATGGTTGACAGCCATTCTCTACTATTCTTGATCTTGAGTAAATTATCCTATGATGATACATTCTCATCCATCATGATTGAAAATAATATATTCCTCAAGAAAAGTTTCCACCCTTGTCTAAAGTCTCGTGCAACTCTTGCAAATTCTTCCAAATCATTGTTGAATTCTTCTTTGCCTTAACTTTAGGAAGCATTTCATATATCATGGACAATTTAATTAGCATTCCTACTTCCCTAACTTGGTCATCATATTAGTCCCATCCTTGACCTGCATTTGCTGGTTTATTTTCTTTACCTTAGATTATATCAAGCACTTGCACTTGAATATGGCCAACATATGTTGCTTCCACATATTTTGGTTTTCACCAAATACTCTTGGGTTACTGTTAGGTCCCTATACTACTAGTGTAGCCCCTTATTGTTATTAGTGCAACCCCTTTATTGTATTTTTGTGCCCATGTAGTCCCCATATTGTTATTATTGTGCCCCATATAAGCTCATTATTGTTATTGGTGTGCCCTTATAATATTATTGTTATGTCAGCTCTGATTATATTGTGACCCCTTAGACTCCTATATATAGAAAGGAGGTATTGTCATTTGTATCATCCAAGAATTGTCCATTTGTGTAATGTAAAGGAGGTTTTCCCTCGAAGAGGCTGATTTTGTAGTTGTTGATTTATCTTTTTTCTATTTTGTGAGCTGGTTGCATAGCATTTGGTATCAGAGCTTTGGATTCTAGCGTTTCACTGCTCCAAATAGGTCATCATGACATTTTCGCTATAAAAAAAAATTCTACGAAGTTTCAAAATCTGAAATTAAAACCCATTTGAGCTGAAATCTTGATGAACCTTGGATACGAATTTCAGATCTTTTCTTGCTATATGTTTGGAGAGATGATCCAAGGAAGTTAAGGTTTTTACAAGCTCCCGAATTACATCTCGAACAGGTGACCTTGGGAAAATTGTCATAACTTTCTCTCTGAGCATCAGATTGAAATTATGTAAGAAGTTACAAAAATATAAAGGACTATAGTTTGTTTGGTATCGTTTTAAGGTCCGAAGGTCAAAATAGTGACAAGTGGAAGGTCGTGCAAGTCCTCTCTACTGAATTAGTCTCTAATCTGGTCATCGTGGAATATTTTGCATAACTCTTTCTTAAAGAATCCAATATTGATGAGACTGGTGGTTTTAGAAAGAGGACTCAGAGGGATACCATAGGATGAAATTTCAGATCTTAGAGATCAGAGATTACAAATATGCAATAGATTCAATATCGAACTCCTACAAAGTGAAAAAAGATGTGTAGTTTTTTTTAAATTTGCATAAGTTTGGTTTGAAAAATTAGTTTGAAGTGATTCAAAGGGCATAGTGAAGCATAATTATCATTAATTCATGCCCCAAAGAAAGAAAATGGAAACACATAGTAATAAACTTGAAATCTCTAAAGAAGCGCTCTGCAACCTGTGAGATCCGCTTTTCGCGTGATCTGAACCTGCGAGCCCGCCCACACTTCGCGCGTTCTGAGCCTACGAGGGAGTCCGCAGAGGGATTTTCTTGGAGCCTGCGAGGGATTCCGCGGAGGGATCTACTTTGTGCCTGCGAGGGACTGCCGAGGGATCTGCTGCAGGCCGCGGCCTCCTTGGCTGGGTCTGTTGGCTTTCCATGGAGGAGCCAACTCCCCCTCCTCCTTCATCTTCCGTAACAGAGGCCTTCAAAACCCTGCTGGCCTCCTTGCCTAAGAAGAAATGCATGGAAGCAGCAAAGTTTGTGAAAAAGCTTGAAGATATTCCTGAGATCGCCCTCCCGCCAGAAGGACCGATCCAAGTAGCACTTTCTCTGGCAGATCGGGCTCTGGTTGGACAGTTTACAGGACTTTGGCCTTCCCCTAAGTCGACCGAGAACTGGGTAGCCAGGAATTGGGCACCTCTGATACAAAACAAGGTAACCTCTTACTTCCTCGGGAGAGGATATTTTTTGTTTGAATTCTCTGCAAAAGAAGACAAAGATCTCATTTTCAAGAATGGCCCCTACTTCATGGGCCCCCAAGGGCTGTATTTAAATAAATGGACACCAGACTTTGATCCGGCGGTGGATGTGCCTACAAAGGTCCCGGTGTGGGTGAGACTCCCCAATCTCCTAGTTCCAGCTTTGAAGCACAACGGAAATACCCTTGGAAAATTTATAGACAAGGCCAACAGTAAGGACCAGTACGATTGTGCCAGAATCCGTGTGGAGGTAGATCTGGAGGTTGGACTACCAAAAGCCATCAAAATAGTTGTAGGTCCCTAAACTCATATACAGAAACTGGATTATGAGCAGCTGCCATTCAAATGCCGGAAGTGCCACGTCTACGGGCATTTTGCCAGAGACTGCCCGTCCAAAGGGGTGGAAGAAAAAGGAAAGGAAGAAGGATGGAACCAGGCAAAGCACTCTAAAACCTTTCACAAGAAGAATGCAAATGGAAACGCCAAAGCCCCTCAAGTGGGCCCTGCTCAGAAACCATCCATGGAAAGCCAAGGGAATAAATTTGAAATCCTTGGATCTGAAATCATGATCACCCAGGAGGCAGAAAACATCAAGGAGGCCTCTCCCTCTAAAATCTCCCCCGTTCCAAAGAAATCCAAAGGGAAGATTTCAGAAGAGGAGGAGGAAACCCAAGAGTCAGAGGAATCGGAAGAAGAAGGGGAAATAGGCGAATCCCAATCCTCTCCTAGAAGATCTACAAGAGGACATAAGTCTGCAAAGGAAAAAAGAGAACAAGAAACCTACAAGGACAAGCTCCAGGGTAGCCAGCCAACATTAGAGAAGCTCCTAGCAAAAACTCCGAAGACGATGAGGATCCAAACCCAGAGCTCCAAGGGAGCTCATCAAGGCAAAAATAAATGATGAAGATAGTCTCCTGGAATTGTAGGGGAATGGGCACCACAGTTAAAGAAGAATCAATGAAGAGTCTAATAAGACTGGAAGACCCGGATATCCTCCTCATCTAGGAGACCAAATTGGAGGACACAGCTTTCCTCCAAGCAAGCAAAAAACTTTGGAACAAAATTGGAGTGCATGCAATTTCTGCCCGCAAAGCATCGGGAGGACTTGGATCGCTCTGGAACACAAATAAGTTCTCATTAATCTCTGAGTCCCTAAATGCCCATTGGATTTTTTTTAAATGCAGCGTCTAGAATCAAAGGAGATTATATGTCTTTTCAATGTTTATGCTCCTAACAATGCAGGTGAGAAAAAAATTTTGTTGGGACTCCATCAAAAGTCAGGCAGATCTAGAAAATTTGGAAAACATAATCATAGCCGGAGATCTAAATCTCACCCTTCTCTCATCAGAAAAAAGAGGTGGGAGTATAGTCAGAGATCTGGCTAGAAAATGGGTGGAAGATCTCATGCAAGACAAGGATTTGCTAGATATAAATCCATTTAAAGGCACGTTCACATGGTCAAATAAAAGAATTGGACCGGGCCACATAGCAGCAAGACTTGACAGATTTTTGGTTCAAAGCTCCTTCCTTCTCCTTGGGTTAGATGCTAGAATGAGAATTCTTCAAAGCAACGTTTCAGATCACAAACCCATCAGCCTTGAGCTGTTGACCCCCAAGGATCTGGGGCCTATACCATTCAGATTCAGCTCCCTTTGGATCAAAGAAAAAGATTTTATGGAAAAGATCAGAGACTGCTGGAAAGAGCCAGTTAAGGGATCAACGTTTTTTGTGTGGGAGGAAAAGCTCAGAAGAGTTAAAGGCATGCTGAAAAACTGGGCTAAGACCCTGCCAAATCCTGCAGCAAAAAGGAAAAAAACTCAAAGTGCGTTAGAAAGACAGCACCTACATATTGAAACAGCTGAAATCACTAAAGATGAGTTGGAAAAGGAGGCCAAACTTCAACAAAGCTTCCACAAGGCATGTCTGGCAGAGGAAGAATACTGGAGGCTCAAGTCCAAGAGCCTCTGGCTCAATTCTAGGGACTGAAACTCCTCCTTTTTCCATAAACAAGCCCAAGCCAAGAAAGGCTGCAACTCCATCAGTGAAATAAAAGAAGACAACCACGTTTTGAAGGATTTTACCAGCATAAAAAAGGCAGCTTCAGATCATTTTGAACAGCTGTATAGAGAAGAACCAGGAGTTGATTTTAATGCTGCCCTGTTGGACACAGTCCCCAACATGATCACCTCTAAAATGAATCAGACTCTTGAAGCCAAAATCACGCAGAATGAAATTAAGGAAGCTCTCTTCGCAATGGATCCCGATAAAGCCCCGGGACCAGACGGGTTTACGCCCAGGTTTCTCCAGGCCTGTTGGCAGATAGTAGAAAAAGAATTCTGCAAAATGATACAGAAATCTCAAGACTGTCAGAAGATTGGTGGTTGTACAAACTCAGCCTTTCTTGCTCTCATTCCCAAAGAGAAAGGAGAAAACAATTTTAGCATATTTCGCCCAATTTCCTTATGCAACATTGGGTACAAAGTTATAACTAAAGTGATAGCCAACAGGTTGAAAAGAATTCTCCCCAAAATCATCTCGGACAATCAAGGTGGATTTATTCATGGCAGGAAATTGGTGGACAACTTCGTTTTGGTCCAAGAGGCGATTCATTCCAGTTTGCACCGAAAGGAAAGAGGTATGGTTATCAAACTAGACCTTGCAAATGCTTTTGATCATGTTAGACATAGTTTCTTGTTTGAAGTGTTGCAAAAAATGGGGTTTGGTCCAAGCTTCATTAAGTGGATTAGAGCCTGCATCTCGGAGCCATGGATTGCCCCTTTGGTGAATGGAAGGGCAGCTGACTTCTTCAAAGCCACTAGAGGGCTGAGGCAGGGGTGCCCCCTTTCACCACTCCTATTCGTTCTTCAGGCCTCTGTTCTCAGTTTTTATCTACAACAAAAGCAACAAGAACAAGACATCGTTGGCCTGTGCATAGCTAGAGGAGTCAAAAGTATCAATCACGCCCTCTTCGCGGATGACACTCTTCTGCTGGGGGCTGCAACTCCTCATTCAGCGTCCAAATTCAAAGAAGTTCTGGAAGATTATTGTAAGATCTCGGGAAGTGTTCTAAACAATGCCAAATGCCATATCTACTGCTGGAATATTCCTGCCTCAACTGCAAGCTCCATTGCCCGTTGCCTGGGTTTCGCAATCTCAACCTCTTGGTCCTCTTTCAAATATCTGGGACTGCCCATCTTCCATTCAAGGGCTTTGAGTAAAGACTGGTTGCCACAGTTAGACAAATTTAAATAAAAAATGCAGGCCTGGGGGTCCTCCTGGCTAAATATAGCTAGGAAATCAGTGCTCATAAAAGCAGTGCTCAACAGCCTTCCATTATTTAAATTCTCAGTTCTATTGGCACCTGTGGGAATCATTAAAAATATGGAGGAATTAATTAGAACTTTTTTCTGGAAAGGAGGCAAACAAAACGAGAAAAAAAATTCTCTAGTAAATTGGGACACAGTCACCAGACCATTTCAGGAGGGAGGTCTGAATTTTAAAGATCTTAGTGCCCAAAACTTAGCCATGGGAGCCAAATTAATTTGGAAAATCATAGCTCCAAATCCTGGTTGGGTGAAAATTGCATTGTGGAGGAAGTACTTCAGAGGGCCGAGAACTAGATGTCTGGATCAGCCCAAGAATCATTTCAACTCTCCTTTCAGCAGGTTCATCAGCAGAACCAGTTCGTTGATAAGGAACCATGCATTCTGGATACCAGGCAATGGAAAATGCATTCATATCTGGAATGACAGCATCCTAAATAGACCCCCGCTGGCAGAGTCAAAGAACATGCCTGAATTGCAACGCTGGATGTCAGAGGCCAACATAAACTCATTGTGGGATCTTTCAACATGGAATGGCAATTTGTGGTCGGGTTGGAAGTATCTCGCAGTTCCATCCAATCTACGCCCTGACCTGAAAACGTTAATCACACAGTTGCATGGGCTAGCTCCAACTCAAGCAAGCAAGCATGATGTGAGAGGCTGGGGAACAAGTCGAATGGGATATTCTGTAGCCCAAGGCTATGTCAAATGCCTTGAGAGGCCCCACGTGCTTCCCAACCCTGCTCCTTGGACTAGAATTTGGAGAATCCCTTCAATCCACAAGGTAGATCACTTCTGTTGGCTCCTCTGCCACCAGAAAATTTTGACTGAAGACAGGCTTCAGAAAAGGGGCTTCTATGGGCCATCTAGATGCTCTCTTTGTAAGGAAAATTCAGAATCTGCTTTCCACATCATGATTGAATGCAGATTCGCAGTCTCCATATGGCAGGAGCTTCTTGTCTCCTGGAAGCATAAATTCATCTTCCCATCATCAGTTTCGGAACTGTTTGCAGGTTGGATGGCCAATTACCCAGGCTATTCTCCAAAAAATAAAACAGTCAGGTCAGCATGGAGTGCTCTACCAAAATTCATCAGCTGGAAAGTCTGGCTGGAAAGGAACCGAAGGATTTTTCAAAATAAGGAACAGGACTGCAGATTAGTGGCTAACGCAATAAAAATTCAGTTAGCGGAATTGTTGGAAGGTAAAGGGGACGACACAAATTTAAGCCAGCAGGACATAGAGCTGGGAACTGCTCTCAATTTCAAATTTCCAAAAGCAATCAGCTCTCCCTCTCCTTGCAAAGATTGGCAAGTCAGAAAAAATGAAAACGATTTTCAAATCTGGATGTCCAATCAAACTCTTCCTTCCCTCTTCTTCGATGGGGCTGCTAAAGGGAACCCAGGTACTGCGGGAGCCGGAGGTATTATCATCATTCCAGATGGAACAACTGTGCATAGATTCGCTTGGGGATTAGGCCACTCCTCAAGCATACAAGCCGAAGCGATGGCCCTCTTCCAAGGAACCAAATTCCTCAAAGAACTGGGCTACAAGGAGGCAAATGTCTTCGGAGACTCCCAGGTGATCATCCAAGCTTTGGCGAACAAATCCAATCCAGAGGACCTGCATCTTGCAAGAATAATTTCAAGGATCAGAGGTATGGCAAAGTCCATGAATCTGAAGTACTTTCATGTTTTGAGAACGAATAACAAATAAGCAGACAACGAGGCAAACAGGGCAGTTCAGTTAGATGCCGGTTCCCTTCTCAGAGACAATGAAATTCTTTGGGACCCAATTCCCTAAAGTGACATGTTTTTTTGCCTCCTTTTACAATAGTTTGTTTGTATCTTCCATCTTGGGAAATTAGCAGCAGAAGAACACTTTGTTAAATGTAAAAAGAGGAGCCTGTTAAGGGTAGGTGGTACATTTTGCTAGCTGAAAAGTCGTGCAAAACTCTACCTCTTATTTTGTAACCGAATTTGTGGCTCTTGGCCACCCAGTTAATGAAATCTCATAACCGTTTCTGTAAAAAAAAATAAACTTGAAATCTCTACCATGACTCATGAAGAAGAGGAAGAAATGCAACATGATATATCAAAATTACAGGACTAAGTGCAACAAATTTCTCTCTCACAAAAAGTAAAGAAGCTAAGATGGATGGTTTAAAGAAAGGCATGGAAGCTAAGATGGATGGAATGGAAGCTAATATGGAAGCTAAGATGGATGTTTTAGAAGTAAAACTGAAAGAAAACATTGAAGATTTGAAGAAAGACACAGAAGGTTTGAAAGGAGGTTTGGCTAAGTTGCTACACAGAATGCTTCCTAATGGTGAAAAGTTAGTGGAGGAAACTCATGATGAGAAAAAAAGTAATGTTAATCATGATTTCATAGAATCTAACGTTGGATTGAAGACTCACCATGTTCCAAAGATCGATATGAGGAAGTTTGATGGCAATGATACCGTAACATGAATACTACAAATGGAGCAATATTTCGATCTCCATAATGTGCAAAACACACAAAAGGTAAGCATTGCAACTTTATATTTGGAACCCTATCAGTTTGTATGGTATCGATGTCTTTTCTCTCATAAAAAAAATATCACTTGATCAATTTTTATGGAGGAAATGATAGCACATTATGAGGATACAAAAAGCAACACCTTCTTTAGCCAATCGATGAATCTTAAACAAAAGGGTTCAATGGTAGATCTCATTGAGGAATTCCAAAAATTGAACATAAGGGTAAAAGATATTCCACAGGAGCATAGGATTGATGTTTTCATAGGGAATTTAAAGGATAACGTCCAACATGAGGTCCACCTTTGGGAACCTGATTCATTGGAGAAGGCATTCATGTTGGAAAGAAAAATTCAAAGAAAAATTATGGAAACAAGGAAGCTTTCCACTCACAACTATAAATATGTAAGTGTTGTTGCCCCTAGCCTTCCACAACCTACAAGGTTGACACCACAAAAATTGGAAGAAAAAAGAGCAAAAGGGCTTTGTTACAGTTGTGATAGTAAATACACTAAAGGTCATAAGTGTGCTGAGAAGAAATTATTTAAAATAGATTGTGAAGAGGAGGAAGAAAAGGAACAAGAAATTTCAAAAGAAGAGGACATACACCAGGAACCAAACCTAAAGAAAGAATAAATGAATTTGACCATATCTTGTAATGCATTGGCAGGAATTACCACTCCCCAAACCCTCAAGATAGAAGAACATATCAAGAGGAAAAAGGTAATAATGTTGATTGATTTGGGTAGTACCCATAATTTTATTCATTGTAAGATAGCTAATGAATTGAATTGCTTCCTATATCAACCACCAAAGTGTCAAGTGATGGTTGCAAATGGAGGAAACATAAATTGCTTTGGAAAGTGCCATAATATTAAGCTCTCCATGGGAGAATATGTATTGAATAGGTCAATGCCTTCCATTCCAATGGGTGGTGTTGATGTTGTACTAGGAGTCCAATGGCTACAATCTTTGGGTACGATAGCTTTTAATATTCAAGAACTTTTCTTGAAATTTTTTGGGAAGGAAAGGAAATTGAATTAAGGGGTATCCCAAGGAAACCGGGAAAGATAATAAGCTCTAACATCATGACAAAGCTTCTAAATAAATAACAATGGGGCGTAATTGCATAATTATGTTCACTAGAGGTTCCCAAATCGAAATCATCTATTTCTCCAAATCTCCAAAATGTTTTGGACAATCATTCCAAGATATTTGAGAATTCCAAAGGCCTCCCACCTATTCGTGATCATGATCATGTTATTCATTTGATTCCAGGAAGTGTTCCTCCAAACATCAAGCCTTATAGATATCCATATGCCCAAAAGAGTGAAATTGAACATATGGTTGCAAAAATGCTAGAGGTTGGTATAATTCAACCTAGTCAAAGTTCTTTCTTTGCTCCAGCAGTATTGGTGCACAAGAAGGATGGATCATGGCACATGTGTCCGGATTATAGAGACCTCAACAAGATCATTATTAAAGATAAATTTCCTATTCATGTCATTGATGAATTATTGGATGAATTACATGGAGCAATTTACCTCACCAAGTTGGATCTTCATTCAGGATATCATAAAATCATAATGAAGACTGAAGACATTCTGAAAACAACATTTAGAAATCATGAGTGTCATTATGAATTTTTGGTGATGCCTTTTAGCCTTACCAATGCACCTTCTACAATTCAAAGTATGATGAATTCCTATTTCAAGCCCTTCCTTAGAAAATTTGTGTTAGTATTTTCTGATGATATACTAATCTATAGTAATTCTTGGAAGGATCATGTTCAACATGTTGACAGGGTGCTCAAACTATTGGAGGAGAAAAAATAATATGCAAAAGCCTCCAAATGTTTCTTTGGATTACAATAGGTGGAATATCTGGGTCATATTGTATCTCATGAAGTTGTTAATGTACACCCTAGCAAAATTAAAGCCATTAAGGAATGGAAAATCCCCACATCCATAAAGCATCTACGAGGATTTTTCGGGTTGACAGGGTATTATCGTAAGTTTGTTAAGAATTATGGGAGAATAGTAGCACCTCTAACAACATTACTCAAGAAAGATTCATTTTCTTGGACTCTAGAAGCAACGAAGGCCTTTGAACATCTTAAAGAGGCAATGTGCCAAGCACCAGTCTTAGCTGCTCCAGATTTGACAAAAACCTTTATTGTACAATGTGATGCCTCAGGAAATGGAATTGGTGTTGTTTTAATGCAAGAAGGAAGACCCATTGCTTTCGAAAGTCGACCAATCAAAGGAAAGAATTTACATAAATATATTTATGAGAAGGAAATGTTGGCAATACTACATGCACTTAAGAAATGGCGACCTTACCTAATGGGAAGACACTTCAAGGTAAAAACGGATCATGATAGTATTAAATACTTTTTAGAGCAAATATTATCTTCAGAAGAGCAGCAAAAATGGGTCACAAAGATGTTGGGTTACGACTTTGAAATCATCTACAAAAAAGGGAAGAAAAATGTTGTTACAGATGCACTCTCAAGAAAGGATGAGGATGTGGAAGCATTTTTTTGTGCCATTTCTATTATCCCACCAAATTGAATAAACAAAGCAAGGTATGAATGGAAGAATGAAGAAGAAGTGTGGGAACTCATTCAAAATTTGTAGCAAGATCCTAGTACATCTGATACATTTAGATGGAAAAATGATTCGTTATGGTCCAAGGATCGCTTATACCTCTGTAAGAATTCCCAACTCAAACAAAATATTCTTTTGGAATTGCACACCTCTCCCTTAGGAGGGCACTCGAGATTTTTTAAAACCTACCAGAGGGTTAAGAAGGAATTATTTTTGGATGGCCTTAAATCTGATATTCAAAAGTTTGTGGTGGAATTTTTGGTTTTCCAACAAAATAAAGTTGATACAATTAAGACCCCGGGTCTGTTACAACCTTTATCCATTCCAAGTTAACATTGAGAGGAGGTTTCGATGGATTTTATCACAGGTTCACCCAAGTCCGAAGGAAAGACTGTAATCATGGTGGTAGTTGATAGATTTACCAAGTATGCACACTTTTGTGCATTATGTCATCCATTTAAAGCTAGTACAGTTTCTACTGCATTTATGGAAACAATTCAAAAGCTACATGGAAACCCAAAGATTATTGTAAGCAACAGAGATCCCATTTTCACTACAAATTTTTGGATAGAATTGTTTTCTTATTTGGGTACTCAGTTAGCTCATATCTCATCTTATCATCCCCAATCTGATGGGAAAACTAAGATAGTGAACAAATGTTTGGAAGGATATCTTCGTTTCTTTGTATCTGATAAACATACATAATGGATCAAGTGGTTGCCTCTTGTTGAATGGTGGTATAACACTTCCTTCCATACTACAACAAAAATGACCCCATTTATGGCACTTTATGGATATCATCCACCATCCATTAGATCATATTTAAGAGAAAATTCTAAGGTTCAAGCAGCAGAAGATCACATCGAGCATCAACAACAAGTTCTCCAACTCTTAAAGGATAACCTCACTTTGGCGCAAAATAGAATGAAACAATAGGCAGATCAACATCACAGCGAAAGTTTTAATGTACATGATTGGGTATTTCTATGACTACAACCATACAAACAAATGTCCCTCAAGCAAGCTAAGAAGGATAATAGATTATCACCAAAGTATTGTGGTCAGTACAAGGTGTTACAAAAGATTGGTACTATGGCATACAAATTGGAGCTTCTTGCATCTTCATGAGTGGTGTCATGCTTAAAGAAGGTTATAGGTGATAAGCTCCCAGTTCAAACAATATTCCCAAAACTTGACAAGGAAGGAAAAATCATATCAAAACCTAAAGCAGTCATAGAAACAAGAAATCAGCAACTACAAAATTGATCAATTTCAAAGTATCTCATCAAGTGGAAGAACTTACCTACTGAAGATTCCACATGGGAGGATGAGAGTTTTATACAGAAGCATCCATAACTACTCAAGCGTTGAGGACAACACTTTTTTGAAGGAGAGAGGCATGTTAGGTCTCTATACTACTAGTGTAGCCCCTTATTGTTATTAGTGCAACCCCCTTATCGTATTGTTGTGCCTATGTAGTCCCCATATTGTTATTATTGTGCCCCATAGAAGCCCATTATTGTTATTGCTGTGCCCTTAGAATATTATTGTTATGTCGGCTCTGATTATATTGTGACCCCGTAGACTCCTATATATAGAAAGGAGTTCTTTCCATTTGTATCATCCAAGAATTGTCCATTGTGTGATGTAAAGTATGTTTCCCCCTCGAAGAGGCTGATTTTGAAGTCGTTGATCTATCTTTTCTTCTATTTTGTGAGTTGGTTGCATAACAGTTACCTTCCAACATGATGTTGGGTAAGGAGGTTATTGCTAAAAGTAAAAAAGAAGTACATTGAAACAAAATAGAATACTAGAAATTCTTATTCTTCCCTCCCTCAATATGTAATATTAGAGTAAGAACATCTAAATATTGGCTATAAACACCTATAGCATCCAGATGCCACCAAAGAACATGCATATTTTATAAAATCTACCCAAAATTAGCACCAAAATACACATGTTTTTGTTATTTTCTCCACTTGTCCATTAAGAATCATCAAACCAACAATTGAATCTTCCATATATTCAAATCAAGCAACAATACAAGTAGGAACAATGTAAATCTACTTCCAGTTCATTTGCATTTTCAAGAAAACTAAGAAATTTTATTAATTGATTGTCCAAACAATCTATACGAATCAATTTTAGTTTCTTTTTTTTTTGGAAATATTTGTACAATCCAATTAAGAGTTTTGTCCATGTACATCCTTCAATCATGTATGTACAATAAAATTACTTCATGTGTAAGATAATTTCTCTTTGGCTTTGGGGCGTAATATAGTCATATGTTTTTTCATATGTGGGCTACTTCCACATGTGCAGTTGTTTTTTACTTTGGTAGTTGATTTTATAGGTGTTGTATGGTCTTTCCTTGGACATAATTTATTCCTCATTTTGTCTTATTCGAAACGCTTTTAGCTATGTGATATGTTACGTTAGTGGTTCCTTTATCCATCTCTACTAGCAACAATCCCTAGGTCTTCACACTCTCACATAAATCATTTCTCTAACCTTGCTCTCATACCATATCACAACAACATGGAAATACAACACAAAGTAGAACCAATATTACTCGAGAAATTTCTTTATATTACATAATTAATGCAACGAAATCCTCCTTATAAAGGGTTACATACTAGTCAAGTCAATCCACTTTATAAATGTGGGATAGATTGAGATGTACACAAAAGTGAATTAAATGTAAAAACATAATAGAAAGTAGAGTCAAAATGGCTTTATCAATGCCTATTTCTAATATCAAATTCACCAATATTATTCTCATATTTACTTTGACACTATATCGTTATTCATCATAGCTTCAAAACTAGACTTCTTGAAACAATCACCAATGTTGTATATCTTGAGATGCTTAATATTTCCTACTAATCATTTGAAACTATGGCATGTAGTGTTTTATTAATATTTTGGTTTTCATAGATATAAGAACATGATACCTTAACCTTTACAAATTTCGTTTTAGTTATGTACCACATACTTCATTAAGGTTATAATGCATATATAGTTTGTTTTTAAAAAGGAACTATGTTTACATTCAAATTTATTATGAAGATATTGGGATAAGAAGGGCTAAATATACAAACATCAAAATATAATGTGATAAACTAAGGGTGAATGCAAAATAAATTATGATTTTTATCATCACTATCTTTCGAACACATTTGATGATGGAATATGTCAACAAAGGGGATACACATTTGCAGAAATTATGGATCTGATGCAAAACTTGAGTAAATCAAATAGTTTTAATGTGTATTAACTATCACTGATATGTTTGAATGATTTTTTCAAATAGGTACTAAATTTTTTTAATTTGGTATGTAAATTCAAGTGTTTCTTCTACAATTTCTATTGGAGACAAAGTAGATCTTCTACAACATTGAGTGAAGGTGGGCTATAGCTTCATGTTCAAAATAGATCATGGACATATGTAGATAAATCCACAATGGATTTACTACTAGAATATGTTAAACCCCAATTCTCATCAAACACATCCATTAGATTCAAGTATACACTAGTAGATGTGAAAGGATATTACGAGAATTGGCCAAATTAGATTTGGATATTGACTGTGAAAATCATCCCATAAATATTACATAAGCAAGGAAAATATTCTTATGTATAAGGGTGATCTAACAAACAAATACATAGCAACAAGCACATGCATTGTCAAAGGAATGATATGAAATGTCCACGAGAATAGCTATGCCATTTTTTACAAACTTTGGTAATTGTAGTAAATGTATCACATTAAAAGCAAAAATGCAGTCAGCAACTACAAAAAGGTTGGATGAAAAGGCACAAGCTAAACCTAAAAACTATAACAACATTGTTATGTGTGAGGGATATTACCCACAAAATTGTGTCTATGTAATTTCCAAATGAGTATTTGAGAATTATCCATTATAACATGTACAAGATAAACTTTAATTCTACATTGTATTTTGAAAAAAAAATTATGAACAAAATTGGGTTTGTTTTTGAAATTCATGCCAACATAATGGCATAAGAGGGGGGGGTTTAGGTCATCGCCCTTCTCCCCCCCCCCCCCCCCCCCCCCCCCCCCCCCCCAACCCCCACCCCCACCCCCACCATTTGTACAATGGGATATTCAATGTTACATTCCTTACCAAGTGCTTGAGGGCACTTGAAAACTTCCAATTTGATATGTAAGGTGATCTTGTTTATGAGAGTGGAAGTTCAAGAATCCACTTTGAAATGAATTACTTTTGACACTAAATTTAGTCAATTGTAAAGCCTACAAGGATGATGCTTTATCTTAGGGAAAACCAGAAATTGAGATGTTCAATATAAACCTATTCCTCTACATTTATTGTTGCAATGGTGCAATGTAATAATTGATAATAAGAATAATTATCTTCTCTTATTTTCATCACTTCTGGTTGTGTGTTGATGGAAACTTAACTAAACTGATAGAAGGGGGTGAATTAGTTTAGTACATTCATGGACATTAAATTTATTTTCTTTTAACTGATTAATTGAACTATTAAATGAGAAACATACACCTTATGAACAACATATTTAAAACACAAACAACATGTAATCATGTAAACCACAACATAAAATCAACATATAAAAACATCACATATGGACACCAGATATAAGTGGAAAACCATGACTTTTTTTTATTGTTTTGATGCAAAGTAAATCTCCTACTCCCATATTAAATCTGATGTTCTGTAGGCTCCAACTTACAAGAGGCTGATACCTCAATTATACAAGCTTCAACTTGCAAGGAAGCTCCAACTCCCATCAATTTTCTGCAGGCTACAACCACAGGAGGCTCCAACCTACTATTTATCAAGTTGCAACTTGAAAAGAGACTATAATCCCCTTATACATAAAGAAAACAATGTGTTGGTAACCTGGTCTATAAATCTGCATACCTTCATCTCAGTCTCTACTTCTTCTTCTCCTCAAATTTTCTTCACATATGCTCTATATGTTCCATGTAATAAACAACTCAAATTAGCTCCTACATTCTCAAAAACTCTAACCATACAACCCTCCAACCTCACACAATTTTATATATGAACTTTGATGGATTTTAATATTCCATACACACGAAAGCAAAGATGTTTTTGAACAATGGCATGCGTTAGGGTTTCTTTGTTTTCTATAGTCGAGGAGATTGCTGACACAATGACCAAAGTTGGGGATGCATCGTTTGACGACTGCATTGGAGGACAGCTCTGGAACCACTATTTTGTGTTGGATGGGATAGGACTCTTTGGGATCTCTATTCAATCACATTCGTTACCCATTTCTAAATCATCTACCGACTGCGAAAGAGATGGGAGTCTTTTTCTTTTTCTTTTTTTATTGTTTTGGGTCAAATCTACACCAGTAGAAATGCGACAACACTCCTACTAAACTTCCTACAACGATCTATGGGGGTGGATCTCCACATCGGTGATATCACACTGCGGGAGATCTGAACAAAATGTTGGGGATGCATAGATTTTTTACGTTGAGCTCCGAATTCCCCATGCCTTACAGGAAGGACGGAAAGCTTGTTCAAGGGTATGCAAGTACAAGCCAGATCTGGATTCACATAAGAGTTTGGCTAGAATATATTTGAAGTCCTCTCCACCTATGTCTCTTTTCATAGAAGATCTGCCAAAAGAACCCAAACAATGGACCGAAAACAACGCATCAATCTCCATCACTAAGGTGGTGTATCCAATCAATCTTGAATCACCCTTGTCAGATCTAAGATCTCCACCCATCTTATGCGCAATAAGTATCAGTCAAGATGGATCAGGATCAAAACTGAGGTTTTTGGAACCCTTTTCTTCGGATCTACTCTCATACATAATAGATCCCAAAGTATTAAGGAACTCGCAGTCGATGATTATGCCCTTGTATCAGTCTCCGCTACAAGCAACAAAATCACCATATGGCACTAAACTGGAGCCCAAATCACATGACTCCCTAGATCAGGAAGAATAAAACCTTTACCAATTTTTTTTAAAAGCTCATGATGGTAAATCATCATTAGTTTGGGTGTAGGCATCTGATAAGGTTTCTTAAATGAAGCAGAATATCATGCAAAATCTGGGTTATCCATCACATCAGCAAAACCTGATCTGTGGTGGTAGATCTATGCAGGATGATCAGAGTCTACATGAATACAACATTCTTCCTGCGACCACCATCATCCTAAATCTGAGATTGAGAGGTGGAGCAGCTGGATCAAGTAAATCAAAGGGAGCAAGAGGTGTTGTTGGCTCTAGCTTACCCAAAGGTACATAACCGAATCAAGAACATATAAATGGTGGTCTCTCCTTCAAAGACATCCTCCAAGGGGAACCAGCAGCTACAGCAAACCCAGAACAAACACACAATATCCCCAGTCCCTATATAGTGGAGCAATTGAATCATGTCCCAGAATTGATTATAGATCTACCAGGAAAAAAAAAAACTCTCTGCACAACTTATGAAGCTCAAGCCATCATTTGAATATTTAACAATTTTTGGCCAAAACCAATGGACCTCTTCCATTGGATCTTCTCAAATTGGACAACAAACTGTGAAATACACCTCTGCTCCAAGGGATTCTTCATAGTAAATTTTGCATCATCAGAGGATCAAGAATTTGTCCTTCAGGAAGGTCCATGGTTTTGGGGATCAACAAGACTATTCATTACCCCATGGTTCCCAGATTTTGATGCAAACACCATGATTGTATCAAGAATGCCAGTTTGGGTTAGGCTACATAACCTCCCCCTTCATTTTTGGCATCACCAAGCTCTAGAAGGCATTGGGAATCTCTTAGGATGATTCATAAAGATAGACACACAAAGAATGGAAGAACGAATCTATACATTTTCCCAAATATGTGTGGAGGTGGACCT
Source organism: Pinus tabuliformis (assembly GCA_031772625.1). Lineage (NCBI taxonomy): Eukaryota > Viridiplantae > Streptophyta > Pinopsida > Pinales > Pinaceae > Pinus > Pinus tabuliformis. The sequence continues at coordinate 308,065,264 of CM062807.1, forward strand.
CAGTAAAGGCCTGTCGAATCACATTCACTTGTCACACAACAAGCAAAGCTGGACTCAATTCCTAGATTTTGAGAACACAACCTTTAGATGTTGAATATGCCGACAGGAAGGACATCTACAAAACATGTGCCCTGATGCCAAGAAAGAGTCGCAAAGGAAGAAGAAACTAGGAAAGCAACCCAAAGGATGGAAATTTCCCTCTAATATGCCAGTAGAGGAAGAGGATGAAGTAGAAAAGGATCCCATTTCCAATGTGGAAAACCAGAATACACAAGAAAAATAAGGAAAGGGGGAAGCCTCTCGAGAAGCGACAAAAATACAGGTCCCTGCATCACAACTAGTGAGGATACCTTAAGTAAAGGACCCTGGCAGATACAAACATCACCATGTCTCAGATAATTATGATTCAAACAAGGAAATTACAAGAATAGAAGAAGTCAATTAGCTAGCTATTGTCTCATCCACGCCAACTCAAGGAGAATGGTGGAAGGTTGAAAAGAAGAAATGGAGAAAAGGTTAACCTTTTCTCTTCATCTGTTAGTTGATTATTTTGTATGAACTTATGATCATCAGTCTTTGACTGGATGATGGAATGCTTGCAAGCATCTACAACATGTAATTTTGTTTTCATTAATAAAATTATGGTTTTTCCTTGGGAAAAAAAATATTCCACACACACGAATCTCAAAGGAAAAAATATGCCTCTTTGCATTCCATGGGTATCTCTTCAATTCCAAAATGGTTTCAACTCTTGAAATATTAAAATAAATAAAATGAATTTCACCATATCCAAATGACATGCATTCATATTCTTCATGCCAATAAAATAAATTTCAACGTATTCAAATAACATGCATTAATATAGTCCACCTTTAAAGAGTACAACATCCAAAGTCCTAACATATGTCTTTGTCATAGCCTTGCACCACAATATTCTTCATGCCTTTCCTTGTGTCATAACAGTGTTCATGGATTTTCTTTTGCCGTTTCTTTACATCACAACCATCTCGTCAAACAAATCAATCTTCAAATTAGCCTTACACAAAACATATGCGAGCATTTATATCACAACATCTGCAATGCACTCACTCTCGAATCCCATGTCTCTGTTCTTTGCAACTTTCTAGTTGCTAGGTCAACATACCACACATACCAACCAACACATATCATTGTACTTAGATATAACAAGTATACCTTGTTGCTTACGAGGCTAGACCACATTTCTGTTAAGCAAACCTAACAACAAACATCAAAAAATCATTAGCATCAAAGACCTATCTTGCTTCTCCTTTTCCATCACCCTTTGTATCACAACTTCTTCAACATCCCAAAAAAGGTTCCATCACAGTGGAAAATATGGAATATTCTTTTTGTTCATAAGGAATGAATCGCTCTTCATAGCACGTACATTGCTTATTTACTCTATTTCTCCATTTCAGTGAGTTTATCCTAGACCATATATGTGGGGATCTGCAACATCTGACCAAGAAAACCTCCTCAGTTGCTTCAACAACATGACATATTAAGCATATACCTTGTTGTCAAACATCATTTCAACATACCTTGTTGCTTTTGTTGTTCCTTTGTCATCAATGGCAACATTGTGATCCTAACCCTTTTGTCTTGAGAATCAACCTGCTCACCTTTGCTTACTTCCCCCTATGACATAAATGACAAGGGGATCTGGTTTGTAATGAATATCAAAACTTTAAAAAGTACACCTTTACTGCACAAGTGATTATACCTGCAAATGAAATTCTTTCAAAGTAGCTTAGTAGTTGAAACCAATGCACGACAAGCATGTGTAGAAGCACTTACAGGAGATCCAAGTTGTATTTTATCATTTGTACCAAATGGATATTGATACTCAATGTCTGCTAAGGCATTAATCAGTTAGATACAAATTGTTGCATGCTTTTTTATATTAAAAATAAAGTGGAATTTCTCTTATAACATCAACAAGCCCCAACCCCTTGCTAGTCTTCATTTTTGGTATGTAGATCATTTAGCCATCCTATGTGACATCAATTTTTTCTTCACTTATGATATGTCATAGTCAATCCATAGTCCTGCACAAAGAAAACTGAGCATATTTTTCCATGACATCTGCCTCATCCAACACAACAAGCAACAACTTCAACTGAAATTTTGAGTGGTTGCAAAACTCTTGAATTTGATTGCAAGCAACCTTAATTTCTCGATCATCCAAAGCATTCATGTTCATATATTGATTCACATAATACTTACATGCTACAGTTGATATCAATATAGTTGATCATGTTCTAGTAACAACTCTGATAAAGCTTGCCACTTCAAGACAAATAATGGCTCTGATAAAGCTGGCCAATTCAAGGCAAATAAATCATTAGGATGTACACGAGGAAAAATCATCATATGAGATAGGAGTGATTTTGACTCATCAATATTCTTCTCTTAAAGAATAAGTGTCTACTTGACAAAGCAATACAATCACCACAATAACAAATTTGTACATATGTTGGAACCTCACACCTGCATAAAGGCCAAAAGCAAAGTGTTGTTTTCTCACCATCTTTCCTTATGTACTGGAATTTATTACGCCGATAGGTGTCCCTCCTAGTGGAATTGAGCACTTTAATCATTTTCCTAATTAATCTTTTTGATCGGATGGTCTAAATTGAAAGATGTCAGTATATTCTCATCGTTGCCACTCCATCAATGGTTAGAATTCACACCATTAACTTCCATGCATATCTAAATCACATGTTTAAACCATACTTAAATTATTTTTTACAAAACATGATTAAAAATTTATTGTGCCTATTGTTCATAACCACATATCATAATTACTATAAATAAATTTAAAAAAATATGCATTGAAACGTTATTATAACGATTCACATTCAACGATTTTCCAAGTGTAATATTCACTCCATTAAGTGCATCTGTCCCTATGCATTCCTTTGTGAAACGTATGCGGAGTTGGATGTTAAATGTAGTGGATGAATTAGTGAATGATAAATGGAAAAGTGTAGGAAACACGCTAAGGTTCTGTGCCTACTTCCTTGAAACGACTGGTCGTTCAGAGTATTTTCCATTGATTTAAAGATATTACCAATGTATTAGCACAGAAAACTGTATCTGTAGAAAAAATTGACAGATGTGAAGGGTTTATGTTTATTATTGCACTTTTAAGGGAACTTATGGGAAGCTATCAAATTTTGTCTTTGTGTTATTTTGTCGTTTCCTTCTCTGTGATGCAATATGCATTGCCTTATATGGTTAAGAATCCTTTCTCATAAGGCTTTATGGCATTCTGGACATTTAAGGAGCTTTGTTGAAGGATTGGGGAACTTTTCATTAAAAATTCTCAAGATTCCGTTCAATTTTGCAGCAATTCATCCGAGGTTTGTTAAAGTTCTTCAAAAGTTTAAAGCATTATCGTTAGTTATTCTAAATGACCTTGAACTGACATATTTGACTATTATTTTGCATTTTAATTATTGAAAGTGCAGGTGGATGTGCTTTTATAGGGTTTAGCGGATATCTTTGCTCTACGCTATGGCACAACTCAAGTCATTGAAGGTAAAATGGTCTTCTTTTGTGAGGAAACACGCTAAGGTTTTGTGCCTACTTCCTTGGAACAATTGGTCATTCATATTCTCCCAACAAAACAAACTCATCCTACTGTAAATGTAAGCTCGCTAGACAATATTTGCCAAGTTGCGAATTTAAGTTCTTTGTCGGGAAAGGGCACACTAGGGCATCAAACACCAGGCTCAGCTAGAACTAGCGGAATGGGTAGAGCTGCAGTATTTGGACTGTGTTGGCATCAGGATTCACATCTTCTGCTACCTCTGTTAGCTTGGTGGGAGTTGGGCAGATAACTCCAAATCTTGCACAAAACACATTTGGTGGTGGGCTATTAGGGTCTTCTGTCAACACAGGTTTTACTGGTAAACATGTAGTTGGTGGCCTGGGCCAACAAGTTCCTGTGATGGGCCGTGAAGGAGTTGCAGCAGGATCACAAATAAGGCAATGTGAAATTGGAAGGAGCCAAAATGTTCTCGCTGACATAGGAGTTGTTGGACCAAGCTCTCTTGGTTCACGAGTACTTGGTGCAGATGACAATGCTATAGCAGACATGCACAAAGTGTGGGAGGTACGACACTATGCAATCTTTTAATTCATTTCATTTTTATTATTGGGATACTTCACATGTACAGTGTCAATAGGAAGCAAAAAGTTACCACAATTCCATAATGTATAGGGTTTATACTTAGTGCTTGTTCAATTATTTTCAAGTGCTAGAACTTAAAATTAAATGTTTCTTGACTTGGTAATTTACACAGTAAACAATACAGCCATATTTGTTCTGCACATGTTCATATTGCTATTGATGTAATAATCAAACAAATAGAGTTAACCACCTCCAAAATATAGACGATTTCAAATTTAAATAATTTTATAATAACCGTCCCTTTAAATTAATATAAATAAAAAAATAGTATACATTTACTTTATTAATATTCCTTTGAATATTAAATTTCATAATATAAAAATATTTTTAAAATTTTTCATCGTCCTAAGATGAATATGTTTACTTGTGTAATGTTTAATAATTTCACTTTGACTGTAAGAAGAGAATTAAATAAAACACCGATATTTTTGATTCGCAGTTAAAACGGCATCTAGCATTATACATCCCCGCGCATGAAAATGAGATTGAACACCAACAGATTCTACAACCTCGCGTGGAAATGTGAGAGTCTGCAAACCAATTTTTAATTACGACAAAACAAAACCGAGGAAGGAAAAAAGAATGGATAAATATCATCCCTGCCATATCATCTAAAACCATACCAAAAACACCATATGATATACCATCGCATCCAAAACCAAACCAAAAACATTATATTCCACGCAGGTTTGGGGAAAAACTAAGGAGATTCAGCGAACAGGCCAAAACCAAACCAAAAACATTTATTTGCTAATTCAGTTTAAATGGGAAAAAATTAATATATTATGAATTTATCTATTATATTTATCATCATCAAACCAAAATTTTATACGGCTTAAAATTTAAATAATTTTATAACCATATCTCAGTTTTATATATATATAATTTAATAATTTTTTGAATTTTTCATTATCCTGAGATGAAAATGTTCATTGGTATAAAGTCATAATAAATTCAAGATTACTATTACCATATCATAGAAATGAAATAATCACATAGATATTTTTAATTTCCAATTTTTCTCACCTGTAAAAAAAATCTTAATATTTTATTAGAATAATAACAAATCATTCTAAGCAGGTCCGTCAAGGTCCCTGAGGGCTCCAATATCAGCCCCAGACGAAGAAAAAACCCCTATGGATTTATCGAGTGCGGGTTTTCCTCAAATCTGGTCGATCATTCTGCAATTTCAAAAATTGGGAACCGCCCGGAAGAAGCGGAGAACGATTATGGACATACTTATGTGAAATACTGAGCAGAAAGCGGTGGCGATTATCGAGAGTTTGAACGCAACAAGTCAGGTGCGCGACGATGGACTTCCATCAGTCATGCAAGCCTCTATTCCACCATTGTGCTAAGGCTCTGCGGTTAGGGAGCGAGAGCGACCGATGTGCAGGGAGCCAACCAGAGATCTTTCCGCCGTTCAGCCAACCAATGGAACTCGCCACCTCAAAGAACCAATCCATAGCTTGACATCTCAAGGCCTGCACTAAAACACGCCGAGGTTTCTGCCACGTTACAGCTCCATCCCCGGCCATTTTACGTATGCAGAATCCTCCTCCACGTTTCTACTCGTGGAAACTCATGCATGCATGTTTCTTCCCTGTCTTAACGCCTGGACCGGGACGTGCTCACAGTCTCGGAACTTCTTATCATCTATAAAACAATTCCTCCCCCTGCCGCACACGTTTTTGGCCTCTCGGCCTTCTGGCCATTCACCCCCCCTCTGCATTTTCGTGGGGTGGTAACCCAGCCTCTCTGCCCGGTATTCCATCCTTTCCCTAAGCCGTATCCAGATTCTCAGATTTTCCTCTGAAGGTGTTGATGGTGTTCTCGCGCATGGAGCCTTCAGCGTTCTCGCTCGCGGTGGAGGTGATGGTAAAAAGGTCAGTTTTCTCTGGTTTTTTCTTGTTCTAAAGTGAACCCTGTTCTTTTTCTAACTTGTCCTGACGATGAACCACACTAGTTGGTTCGAAACGCGTCGACAAATGAGATTCCGTGTGATTTTCGCCGAAGAATCTTTCTCTAACATATTAAAGTTTTGTGGTAAGGAGTTATGGTGAAATTCAGTGAGCTTTCTGCCTGAGTGTTTCCATGGAGAACCGGTGTAAAATTCTTTTTTACCAGTATGGTGAACTGTTACTAAAATGCTATTTAATCAGTATGGCGAAATGTTGCTAATATGCTATTTTATCAGTACATCTGTATAGAATTGGGAATTGGATTTTGTTTACTCGTCCTTCTTCGTTCCTGGCTTGAATTGTCAAAATGCTCAAGGCTCTTCTCCTTAAACTGAAGAAATCCATTGTTATTTATAAACCATGTACAGACTTCCGTTTTAGAATCGGGGAATGGTGGTGTATACTTGAGATGTATTGTTGCTGTATAGATTGCAAGGAAACCTCCTCCAGTTAGATGCCTTCATCCCCTGGTGTCATGCGACCTTGATCTGTTGTCTGTAATGGCTTCCTATGGGATGGCCGGAAGTGGTTTTCGGTAATTTTCCGGGTAGGAGTCTCCCGTATTCCTCCCTCCAATGTTTTTTCAAAATTCTGCAGAGTTATGGATTGTGTCCTTCATATGACGTGGTTTCGGTACTTAAGTGTACTGTCAATCTAGGAACATCCCTCTTTGTCAAATTGACGGTTAGCTATCGTCATTCTTTGCATATCCCCCGGACATAAAGTTGTTCTTGTAGTTTGTGTCTGCTTTGTATCGACTGAGCTTTCCCTCTGGAGTATTCTAGTCGCCGATTCCAATGTCTGCTCTGAACCATCCTCCTTAATTTCCCCCCATCCGGCAATTACTCCATCCAGGTGTTATGTTCAGTTTTGGATCGGGGGAAGATTTATTTCCTGTACAATCTTGACCTCAACTTAATTAAGGAAGGGGATTTTCTGCCAGGGGTAAGATTTTCTCCAGGTTCAATGGAAGGTGGGTCGGACGCATCTGCCACGGAGGCCATGATTCGTGCCACCATCCTGGCGGAAAAGACTTGTGAGAGGTCCAAGGTGTCCGCTGGGTGGCAAGCCACGGTGGATGATATGATTGTTAAACCTGCGTGGCATGAGAAGGACGGGCCTCCCTATGACCTCCCATATCAGAACGCTTTTTGCAAAAGAGAACCCCATGTGCAGGAAGCGCGAGTGAATGAAAAGGCGACCCATTACAATAAAGCCAGAAATCCGGTCAAAACTTCCTCTCCACCTAAAGCTATCTCTCTGGACAGTTCTTATCTCTCGGACAGAATCGGTAGTCTTCAGAATCTTGCATTGGTTGGCAGATGGCATTTCCCCGAAATGGATGATGCTACTATGAGGAAATGGCTCGATGAACGGTGGAAGCCTTTGATAGGTTATACCCCCATCATCTCTCGCCTCATGAAAGAATGGTATTGCTTCCATTTCCTAAAGGCTTCAGACTTAGAGGTTGTCTTCAAGAGTCCCTGGGTATGTGGTAGAAGCTTTCTAGCCCTCTACAGATGGTATATCGGGTTTGATCCATTAAAAAACACACCTTCAAATAGTTTGATCTGGGTTAAACTCCCAAATCTTCCTCTGGAAATGTGGTCCATGGAATCCCTCGCAGAAATAGGAAACTCCATTGGCAAATTTGTTTATGTGGATCCATGGTGCCGAGGAGAAAAAGATAAAAGGATAGTGTGGATTCTCATCGAGAAGGCATATAAAGGGGGATACCCTGATCATATTGAGATTGCATGGGGACGCACAAGAATTAAACAAAGGTTAGACTTCTGGGGTATTCCTTTTAGGTGCTCCTCTTGCCACAGAACTGGACACCTGATAAAAAATTGCAGACGCCATGCAATTCCGAAAACAAGGCTGATCCATCGCAGAATTCGGGTGGACCCTTCCATTCCCCTAGCAGAGAAGCTTTCTTCATCCTCAGTAAGTCTATCAGCGATTGATCCTATTGATGAACAGACTCCGGAGCCAACTCTGTCTCATCGGCTATCTCCTCCGAACCTTTCTATAGGGCCTGATATCAGACAGACCTCCCTAGCTAATCCTGTCAATCCCGATATTAATAGGTCTTCATCAAATTTCTGTGCGCCCATCCCCGAACCATCGGATGACAAGGTTGTTCCTTCTCCTCCGCCAATGCAATTAAGAGATTTTATCGTTGGCTCCCATTCTATCACGATCTCATCCTCCTCCCCGACACCGGATAAGAATACTCGACCATCCCCCAAAGGCAAAGAGCCTTGGGTGGCAGCCACTCCGTTCAATTCCCCTGAGTCTTCTCCGGTGAATCGCTATGACAGTGATATTGATTTTCTGCTCAGTAAAAAATCTCTCGAGCTGGAACCTATGACCATTCATAAACCGAATAGCCCTGCTTCGCCTTTCATAAGCCCTAATTCCGACAAGAAATATTACTGTTAGGAAAAAACACAATGGAGGTAGTCGGCATTTTAGGGGGAGAACGATTGCTTCAGAGTCTGGAGTAAGGAATTTGGCCCTTGTAGATGTTCCCATTCATGATATGACTGATCTTCAGCCCCTTAGAGCGAGCATGGCTGGTGAGCCTTCCAAATGACTTTTATTGTTTCCATGAATATTAGGGGTTTAGGCGCAAACCCAAAATTCTTGGCGCTAAAGGAAATTTTCCAATCAGCTCGTCCAAAAATTATTTTAATCCAAGAAACCATGCACAGCAGCCGGGCCTCCATCTCCTACTTTAGGAAAATGTTTCCTACATGGTTTATGGTTGCTTCTGAGGCAAGAGGCCTTTCTGGGGGACTGGCAGTCTTATGGGATCCCGATTGGATCAATGCCAAAGCATATAAGTGTTTTGCTGGTATTCTTATCTCGGCTTCTCTCAGAGGTCAAAGCTTCCATATTAATATTCTAAACACCTATGCGCCCTATAAGAACAGGTTCCCCTTCTGGGAAAAAATGTTTGCCTCGAAAATTTTTGAACTTGAATTTCTGATAATTGCGGGAGACCTAAATTTAACCTTAAGCTCTGATGAATGTTGGGGTAAATGCAGAAAAAGAGACCCGCTTGCTGATCGTTTTAAGATGGAACTTCTTAACAAAAATCTTGTGGATATTGCTCCTACTAAATTGATGCCAACATGGGACAACAACAGATCAGGAGAAGCATATATTGCTAAGAGGATTGATCGGTTCATTCTGCATGCGAGCATTATAGACAAAATGGGCATGCCCATCTCATTTATAGGGTCGGCCTTTACTTCTGATCATAGGCCTATTTTCCTAAGCTGGCGGGAGAAGGGCTTCAGAATGGGATACCCCTTCAAATTTAATAGAACTTGGTTAGAGGTCCCAGATTTCAATGAGATTATATCCAAATCATGGAAGGATCTATCGGCAAGAGATTTATCCCCCCCATTTATGACTTTTAGAGAAAATATGGTGGTATTGAGAAAGGTGTCGAAGGAGTGGCAACAAGACAAAAGAAAAAAGGACAGGCAGTCGCTTCAAGACATTCAAAAGGAGTTGGACAACATTTTAGGGGCTACGAATGTAAATGATTTTCCTCTCAGTATCAAATGCCGCATAAGAGATCTGGAAAAAAGAAAACAAAAGCTTCTGGAACAGGAGGAGGCTTCTTGGAGGCTCAAAAGTAGGGCAATCTGGCTAAAGGACGGCGATCGAAACACTAGATTTTTTCATAAAGTTGCAAATGCAAGGCGGGAAAAAAACACAATCTGGAGAATTTCTGATGGCAAGGGTGGTTATTTCGTCTCCCAACAGGATATTTCAAATGAAGCAGTGAGGCATTTTAAAAATCAATACAAAAGGAGGGAAGTCTGTGATTTTCAGGATGTTCTTTGGGGGATCGAATTGGCTCCAAAAATGTTTGATGATGATAGGAACGTGAGTTTCTTCCAGCAAATCACAGAAGAGGAACTTCTTGGCATTCTCAAAGCTTTTAAAAAGGATAAAAGCCCAGGCCCGGATGGCTGGACCATAGAATTCTTCACCCACTTCTTCGACATCATCAAAAAAGACCTGCTGAGGATGGTAGAGGCATCTCGTATGTCTGGAAGTATTCACCACATCATATCATCCACCCTGATTGCTCTAATCCCAAAAAAGGATGAAGCGGAATCTTTTCATGATTTCAGGCCGATATCATTATGCAATATCTCTTTCAAAATCATTTCCAAAATTATTGCGGAGAGATTGAAATCGACGCTGGCCTCTTTCCTCTCCAAGGACCAACATGCTTTTTTGAAGGGACGCAACATTTTGGATGTTGTTGCTATCACTCAGGAAAGCCTGTTTTCAATGATATCAAGGAAGATGGACGCGGCCATTCTTAAAGTCGATCTGCAGAAAGCCTACGATTGTTTGGATTGGGGATTCATGAGGTGTTTACTGGCAAAGATTGGTCTAAACTCTCAATCCATCAATTGGATCATGTCATGTGTAGAGAATGTCCATTACTCGGTGATTATAAATGGAATGCCTTCTCCTTTCTTTCCAGCGGAAAGGGGGCTTCGCCAGGGGTGTCCCCTCTCCCCTCTTCTTTTTATTCTGGCGATGAACTCTCTCAGTCTACAGATCAATAAAGTCGTGGCCGAAAAGCGATGCAAGCTGGTTAGGATATGCAGGGATATCTATTTATCTCACAATCTTTTTGTTGATGACGTGCTCATCTTCGCCATGCTGTGCAGGGCTTCCTGGATCTACCTCAATGACATTCTTAATAGATTCCAGAGGGCCACTGGGTTATATATTAACAAAGGAAAATCTTCCCTTTACCATAATGATACAAACATGGAAATGGTGATCTGGATTGCCGATCTGCTTGGTATTGTTTCGAAATCAATTAAAGAAGGCTTGAAATATCTGGGATTTCAATTAAAGGCCAAAGGCTACTCCAGTGCGGATTGGCAATGGGTACTGGAAAGATTCTATAAAAAAATCTCGGCCTGGGAATACAGGGCTCTTTCTCTGGCAGGGAGATTTATTCTATCACAGTCAGTTTTAGTGCAATTAGCTGTTTATTGGGCTCATATTTTTTTCCTTCCAGCCAGCATTATTCACAAGATGAATAAATTGTTGGCAAATTTTATATGGGGTGGAAGTTCCAGTCAGAGTAAAATCCACTTGTCGAAGCTGGAGAAGATCTCTCTGCCAAAGAAGCTTGGCGGATGGGGCTTGCTTGACATGCGATCTTTTGGCAGAGCGCTATTATGCAAATCGCTGTCGAGAGGCATTTATGGAGAAGGTCTGTGGAGTCTAACTATTAGAAAGAAATATCTGCAAGATAAAGATCTGGAATTTTGGTATAGGAGGGGATCAATCGGAGTTAGCCAAGGTTCTGCTATATGGCTCAGTCTTAGGAAAGTCCAGCAATACTTCTTGGAGCACCTGAGTTGGAACCTTTTCTCTGGCAACCGAATCTACATCGGCATAGACTCCATTGTGGGTGGGCGCGATCGTGTTTTCTTCCCTGAAAATCTTATTCTTTTTCTTCATAGGAATGGTATTTTCACGTGGGATAAACTAATTTCTTCCTGGAGCGGCCCTATCCCCTTGTGGAAAGATGCACACGATCTTCATTGCCTGTCTCGCTTCTTCCAGAATGGAAATCAGTTAAAGATGCTCTTTGCAGCATGGGAATCCATCGCTCTGGAACAGCGGACCAGCTTATATGGATTGTTCCAAATGCAAAGTCGCCTGCTAGTGTTAAAGACATATATGCTGACATGATTTATTCCAAGGCTTCAATCTCCTGCTCTATATTCCCCCAAAGCTTCTGGAAATTGGGATGCCCTCTTAAAATGATCTTGTTCTCGTGGCTGGTCTTCAACAACCGCAATTTGTCATGGGACAATTTGAGGAAGAGGAGCTGGCATGGTCCGAGTAGATGTTCTATGTGTGAAGCTGCGGAGGAATCCAACCTTCATATGTTCTTCCAATGCGGCTCCTCCCTACAGATCTGGTATGAATTGTCTCTGCTTTATGGCTTTCCTCATGTTGTTTTTGTTTCAGTCCAGGTTGCTTTTCAATGGTGGTGCGCGCAAAAGGATTCTTGGCGCTCTCTGTTTATCATAGTCTTATGGAGCTTATGGAAATGGAGGAATGCCAAGATCTTCCAAGACTCAAAAGAGCCTCTAATGTCATCCATGCATCATATTTTGTCCACTCACGATATGTTGCCTGTTAAAAAGCTCAAGATGAAATCGCATCGCAAAAAAGAGGTGGCAGATCCTCTCAATTGTATGCCCTGTGCTTTCTTTGATGGGGCCGAGCAGAACAATATTTGTGGATGTGGGGTCCACGTAATCATGGATGAGAAGCTGCAATATTTTTTATCTTGGAACGGGGGGAGTGGTACAAACAGCTTGGCTGAGGCAAGGGCTCTTGCAGGACTGCTTGCCTTCTGTGTGTTTTTTGAGATTCAGAACATTTCAATATTCGGTGACTCTAAATCCATGATTGACCATGTTAGGGGAGCCTGCCACATCAGTTGTCCTCATTTATCAGGGTGGATGGATAGGATTATGTATTTCTGGAATAATATGAAACAGTGCTCAATCAACCACATCCTCGCTCCCAAAATGTTCAAGCTGACCGTCTGTCGAAGGAAGGACTGTCTTTAGAGCCTGGTTCTTGGTCTTTGATGATTTCTGATGATGATCGTTCTTGCTTCATTCAGGACTTTTCCATCCCTGGACTATGATCTGATCTTTTGTTCTTCCTTATCCATTCTAGCTACTCAGATAGTCTCTTTTTGTTATAAGTATTTAGTCATCTGTTGATCTTTGCATTTGTAAAGACTGTTTTTGCTCAGATTTTGATATGATGTTGTTCTGATCTCCTTAGGGAGGTCCTATATCTGTAAGTTTTGGGTTTCATATGCTCGCAAGGACGCTAGTTTTGACCCTTGCTGTCTCTTATATGTACTCTTTATATTGACTCAATATAATACTATGAAGATTTTTCTCTCTGAAAAAAAGGCTCTGCGGTTTCATGCTATATAAGAACTAGGATGGAAAATGATTCTCTGGTTCTAATGGTGCAATGAATACCTGTGAGCTTTTTTAAGAACATTTTATATGGAAAAGAGTTATAATTTAATTTAAAATTTACTGGATATAAAAAATCAAAATTTTAAGAATATATAATAAAAATAATAATAATACTTATTTTTAAGGTCACAGCGAAGCCAAACACCAAATTGGTGTATGAGACCCCTTGTTTGTGGGACAAGGGACCCACCTCCGTGTAGTGATTTGACTACTAAGTCTACCAAGACATACATACTCTACCTCCCTCTGGTTTTGAACCTATGACCTCTTAGGAAGAAACACATGCTCTTAACCATTAGGCCCACTCAATATATATATATATATATGACATAATTTTGATAATTAAATTTATTAAAATATTTTTTAATAAGATAATAAGTCATTTTAAATTAAAAATATGGAGAAAAAACTATAATTCATGAAAATGAAAATAATAGAAAAGAAAAAAAAAATCAAAAAGTTAAATAAAAAGGAAATAAAACTAAAAACAAAAATTAGTAACTAATAAAAATAGAAGTTACTAAACAATCCGTAATAAGACTTCAACCAATCAACTTATAGATAAATAAATTTAAATAATAATAATAAATCACAAAAAATGAATTCCCAATGTTAAACTATGGATAAGCGACATACAATTTTTGTCAAAGATTGTCTCAATATGAAAATGACTATGGTCAAGCATGTTTATTTTAGAGTTTTTAATATTTGTCTTAGGGTTTACATACATTGGGTTTATAATATTATTCCCTTATGTTCATAATCACTTGGGATTTTAGTATTAATCCCTTGGGTTTATTATTCTTTTGAGTTTATAATATCAATCTTTTGGGTTTATTATTCCCTTAGGTTTATAATATCAATCATGGTCAACCATCGTCAACCATAGCCAACCATGCTCAACCATCGTCGATGTTGCATTGTGACAAGGGTGGTCTCACCATGAAAATTAACCATGTCAATTTTAGTGTTTATAATATTTACATTAAGAGTTATAATATTAGTCCCTTGGGTTTAATATTATTCCCTTGTGTTCATAATCCCTTGGGGTTTTAGTATTAATCCATTGGGTTTATTTTTCCCTTCAGTTCCTAATATTAATCCCTTCGGTTTATAATATCAATCATGGTCAACCATGGTCGAATGTCACGTTGTGACAAAAATTGTGTCCGTATAAAAATCATGGACAACCATGGTTATCCATGGTTGATCATGGTCAACCATGTTTTATAGAATCAAACATGGTCAACCATGGTCAATCGTGGTAAACCATGGTCAAACGTCGCATTGTGATAAAGGTTGTCTCAATATGAAAATCAACCATGGTCAACCATGGTCCAACGTTGCATTGTGACAAATATTACCTCGATATGGAAATGAACCATCGTCAACCATGGTCCAACGTCGCATTGTGATAAGGATTGTTTCAATATGAAAATCAACCATGTTCAACCATTTTTATTTTAGTGTTTATAAGATTTATCTTAGGGTTTATATACCTTGGGTTTATGATATTAGTCCCTTGGGTTTAATAATATTCTCTTGGGATCATAATCCCTTGGGATTTAGTATTAATCCCTTAGGTTTATTATTCCTTTTAGTTTATAATACCAATCCCTTGGACTTATTATTCCCTTAGATTTATAATATTAATCATGGTCAACCATTTTAAATCATATCCAACCATGGTCAACCATGGTTGAATGTCGCATTGTGACAAAGAATGTCTCAATATGGAAATCAACTCCCTTGGGTTTAATATTATTCCCTTGGGATCATAATCCTTGGGGTTTTAGTATTAATCCCTTAGGTTTATTATTCCTTTTGGTTTATAATACCAATCCCTTGGGTTTATTATTCCCTTAGGTTTATAATATTAATCATGGTCAACCACTTTCAATCATAGCCAACAATGGTCAACCATGGTTGAATGTCGCATTGTGACAAAGAATGTCTCAATATTGAAATCAACCGTAGGAAACCATGGTCAACCATTGTCGAATGTCGCATTGTGACAAATATTGTCTCAATATTCAAATAACCTATGGTCAACCATGGTCCGACATCACATTGTGGCAAATATTGTCTTGATATGCAAATCAATCATGGTCAACCATGGTCCAAGATCACATTGTGACAAGGATTGTCTCAATATGAAAATCAACCATGGTCAACCATGTTTATTTTAGTGTTTATAATATTTATCTTAGGGTTTATATAACTTGGGTTTATAATAATACTCCCTTGGGTTTAATATTATTCCTTTGGGTTCATAAACCCTTGGGGTTTTAGTATTAATCCCTTGGGTTTATTATTCCCTTTGGTTTATAATGTCAATCCCTTAGGTTTATTATTCCTTTGGGTTTATAATATTAATCACGGTCAACCATAGGAAATCATGGTCAACCATGGTTGAATGTCGCATTGTGACAAAGATTGTCTCAATATGGAAATAAACCATGGTCCAATGTCACGTTCTCACAAAGATTGTCTCGATATGAAATTCAATGATGGTAAACCATGGTCTAACGTTAGATTGTGACAAGGATTGTCTCAATATGGAAATCAACCATGGTCAACCATGTTTATTTTAGGGTTTATAATAGTTATGTTAGGGTTTATATACCTTGGGTTTATAATTTTTATCCCTTAGGTTTATTATCCCCTTGGGTTTCTAATATGAATCTCTTGTGTTTATTGATCTAAGGGTTCATATTCCTAGGGTTTAATATTATTCAACAATGGTCAACCATGTTCAACCATGGTCAAGCATAATCAACCATGTTCAACCATGGTCAAGCATGGTCCTACGTCACATTATGACAAGGATTGTCTCAATATGAAAATAAACCGTTGTCAACCATGTTTAGTTTAGTATTTTTAATATTTATCTTAGGGTTTATATACTTTGGGTTTATAATATTAGTCCCTTGGGTTTAATATTATTCCCTTGGGGTTTAGTATTAATCCCCTAGGTTTATTATTCCTTTGGGTTTATAATACCAATCCCTTGGGTTTATTATTCCCTTAGGTTTATAATATTAATCATGATCAAACACTGGCAATCATAGCCAACGATGGTCAACCATGATTGAATGTCGCATTGTGACAAGGATTGTCCCACCATGAAAATCAACCATATTTATTTTAGTATTCATAATATTTATCTTAAGGTTTATATACCTTAGGTTTATAATTTTAGTCCCTTGGGTTTAATATTATTCCCTTGGGTTCATAATCCCTTGGGATTTTAGTATTACTCGCTTGGGTTTCTTTTTCCCTTGGGTTCATAATATCAATCCCTTGTGTTTATTATTACCTTGGGTTTATAATATCAACCATGGTCAACCGTAGCCAACCATGGTCAACCATGGTCAAATGTCGCATTGTGACAAAAAAATTCTCCATATAAAAATCATGGACAATAATGGTCAACCATGATCAACCATGGTCAATCGTGGTCAACCATGGTCTAACATCACTTTGTGAGAAAGATTGTCTTGATATGAAAATCAACCATGATCCACCATGGTCCAACATGCATTGTGACAAATATTGTCTCAATATGAAATTCAACCATGGTCCAACATCACATTGTGATCAGGACTGTCTCAAAATGAAAATCAGACATGGTCAACCATGTTTATTTTAGTGTTTATAATATTTATTTTAGGGTTTATATACCTTGGGTTTATAATATTAGTCCCTCGGGTTTAATATTATTCCCTTGGGTTTAATATTAATCCCTTGGGTTCATAATCCTTTGGGGTTTTAAATTAATCCTTGGGTTTATTATTCCCTTGGGATTTTAGTATTAATCCCTTGGGATTATTAATCCCTTGGGTTCATAATATCAATCCCTTGGGTTTATAATGTTAATCATGGTCAACCATGTTCAATCATATCCAACCATGGTGAACCATGGTCGAATGTCGCATTGTGACAAAGATTGTCACAATATGGAAATCAACCATGGTGCAACATCGCGTTATGACAAAGATTGTCTTGATATGAAATTCAATGATGGTCAACCATGGTCCAACATCACATTGTGACAAGGATTGTATCAATATGGAAATCAACCATGGTCAATCATGTTTATTTTAGGGTTTATAATATTTATGTTAGGGTTTAGATAACTTGGTTTTATAATTTTTATCCCTTGGGCTTATAATATCAATCCCTTGGGTTTATTGATCTAAGGGTTCATATTCCTAAGGTTTAATATTATTCCATTAGGTTTATAGTCCCTTGGGCTTACCATGCTTGAATGTTGCATTGTGACAAAGATTGTCTCAATATGTAAACCCACCATGGTAAACCATGGTCCAACATCGCTTTCTCACAAAGATTGTCTCGATATGAAAAAATAATGGTCAAGGATGGTGGACCATGGTCCAACATCACATTGTGACAAGGATTGTCTCAATATGGAAATCAACCATGGTTAACCATGTTTATTTTAGGGTTTATAATATTTATGTTAGGGTTTATATACCCTGGGTTTATAATTTTTATCCCCATGGTTTATTATTCCCTTGGGTTTATAATATCAATCCCTTGGGTTTATTGATCTAAGGGTCCATATTTCTAGGGTTTAATATTATTCCCTTAGCTTTATAGATGAATTTTAACCATGGTCCAATGTTGCATTGTGACAAGGATTTTCTCTATATGGAAATCAACCATGGTCAACCATGTTTATTTTAGGGTTTATAATATTTATTTTAGGGTTTATATATGTTGTGTTTATAATTTTTATCCCTTGGGTTTATTATTCCCTTTGGTTTATAATATCAGTACCTTGGGTTTATTGATCTAAGGGTTCACATTCCTAGGGTTTAATATTATTCCCTTAGGTTTATAGTTCTTTGGTTTTTAGTATTAATCCCAAGGGTATGTTATTCCTTTGGGTTTATAATATCAATCATGGTCAACCATTGTCTACCATGTTTTATAAATTCAATGACGGTCAACCATGGTCGAATGTCACATTGTGAAAAATAGTGTCTCAATATGAGAATCAACCGTCATCAACCATGGTCTACCATCACATTGTGACAAGGATTGTCTCAAAACGAAAATAAACCATGGCCAACCATGTTCAATGATGTTTATTTTAGTGTTTATAATATTTATCTTAGGGTTTATATACCTTGGATTTATAATATTAGTCCCTTAGGTTTAATATTATTCAACCATGGTCAACCATGTTTTATAAAATCATTTGTGGTCAACCATGGTTAATCATGGTTAACCATGGTCAACCTTGTTTTATAAAATCATTTGTGGTCAACCATGATTAACCATGGACCAACGTCGCATTGTGACAAAGATTGTATTAATATGGAAATCAATCATTATTGCAACAATGGTCCAATGTCACATTATGACGAAGATTGTCTCAACATGATAATCATAGTCAACCATGGTCAACCATGTTTTGTAAATTCAAACATGGTCAACCCTGGTTTGTGTAATCAAACATGGTTTTCCATGGTCAATCATGCTCAACCATGGTTGAACGTCGCATTGTGACAAAGATTGTATTGATATGAAAATCAGCCATGGTTAAGCATGGTCAATCATGGTCCAACATTGCATTGCGACAAGGATTGTCTCTATATGAAAATCAACCATGGTCAAGCATGTTTATTTTAGTGTTTACAATATTTATCTTAAGGTTTATATACCTTAGGTTTATAATGTTAGTCTCTTGGGTTTACTATTATTCCCTTGGGGTCATAATCCCTTGGTGTTTTAGTATTAATCCCTTGGGTTTATTGTTCCATTGGCTTCATAATATCAATCCCTTGGGTTTATTAATCTAAGGGTTCATATTCCTAGGGTTTAATATTATTCCATGATTAATATTGTGTTAGGGTTTATAATATTTATGTTAGGGTTTATATACCTTGGGTTTATAATTTTTATCCCCTTGGTTTATTATTCCCTTGGGTTTATAATATCAATCCCTTGGGTTTATTGATCTAAGGGTCCATATTCCTAGGGTTTAATATTATTCCCTTAGCTTTATAGACCCCTAGGTTTACCATGGTCGAATGTTGCATTGCCACAAAGATTGTCTCAATATGGAAATCAACCATGGTCAACCATCGTCCAACATCGTGTTTTGACAAAGATTGTCTCAATATGAAAACCAATCATGTTCAACCAAGTTTAAGCATGGTCCAACATTGCATTGTGACAAGGATTTTCTCTATATGGGAATCAACCACGGTCAACCATGGTTAACCATGTTTATTTTAGGGTTTATAATATTTATGTTAGGGTTTATATACATTGCGTTTATAATTTTTATCCCTTGGGTTTTATTATTCCCTTTGGTTTATAATATCAGTACCTTGGGTTTATTGATCTAAGGGTTCACATTCCTAGGGTTTAATATTATTATTATTTAATAATATTTAATTAAGAAATTTTTATTATTATTTAATAATAATTAATTAATTATCTGTTAATTATTACTTATTATTAGTAAATTACTACTATTATTATGATTATTATTATTATTATTAACTAATATAAAATATAAATAATTATATTTTTCTAAAAAAAATATTAAAAATAATTTTTTTTAATCAAATAAGTAGTTATTAAATTAAATTTTATAAAAGATGAAATAATAATTTATTATTATTATTTATATTTATATTTAATTGAATATTATTATTATTATTATTATTATTATTAATGGTTTGTGTCATAGATAAAAATGAAGCCTTGTACATATATCAACCATATTTACTAAACTAATTATTTTTATTAAGATGAAAATAAATCGTGGTCAACCATGTTTATTTTAGTATTTTTAATATTTATCTTATGGTTTATATGCCTTGGGTTTATAATATTAGTCCCTTGGGTTTACTATTATTCCCTTGGGGTTTAGTATTAATCCCCTAGGTTTATTATTCCTTTGGGTTTATAATACCAAACCCTTGGGTTTATTATTCCCTTAGGTTTATAATATTAATCATGGTCAAACATTTTCAATCATAGCCAACCATGGTCAACCATGATTGAATGTCGCATTGTGACAAGGATTGTCTCACCATGAAAATCAACCATATTTATTTTAGTATTTATAGTATTTATCTTAGGGTTTATATACCTTAGGTTTATAATATTAGTCCCTTGGGTTTAATATTATTCCCTTGGATTCATAATCCCTTGGGATTTTAGTATTACTGCTTGGGTTTATTTTTCCCTTGGTTCATAATATCAATCTCTTGTCTAAATTTACTGTTCTTAATTAAATTTACTACTATTATTATGAGTTAATAATATTATTAAATATTTAAATTATATTAAATAATTTAAAATCAAACAATATTAAATAAAATATTATAGAGTAAGTTAATATTATTTTAATATATAATGTAATATTAATATATAAATCATAAATATATAAATATCTAATAATATGGTTTTTGTTATTTATATAGTTATTAATAATTATAAATAGTTGGCTTTTAACGGAATAAACATAATAATTATTAATGTGGTTGATACATGCCTATCGGCGTATATTAACCACATTGGTAAATGTGGTTGTAGATATGCTTCATATACGCTTATCGGCATATATCAACCACATTAGTAAATGTGGTTGTGCTAGTTACAAGTATTTTTTGAATATCCCACGTTGTCCTAACCCTGACTATGTGATAGGTTTCGACTTGCCAAATATCATTCATCAAGAGGGAACACGTTACCAGCAAAATGAATGACTCTTCAAGAAGGATACACTTGCAAATGTGTCAAGATGGGTGCCTTGCTGCTGGATAATAAAAAAATAATGCGTAAATAGTAGATCCATGTGTAATTTATCAAAATTTATTGATAGTGGCTAACGACTTGCAGTAGCTATAACATCAACTGTCTTTTGTTCTTGTGGGATTAACTGTTCTTGGTTACCTGTCAATCTGCAATAAATAACAAGAACATGATACGGTTGCTTTACGAAGTTGCATCAAAATATTTTGCATAACGCTAAATCCTCATCATCTTCATGTGGGTAATTAAGTCTTGTCAACTGGAACTATAATAACAGTACTGGAGTAGAGGTAAACAACGGAGAGGAGAGCACTATGGAGGCAACCTGAACCAGCAGTGAGGTAGCAAAGCCGAGGGATAAGTTTGATATTCAGGCTCTCACAGCCTGAAACTGTCTTTGTTTCGTTAATGTGTAGGTCTTTGTAAACAAGTTGCGCAAGAAGTCTAGAGGGAGGTGTAGGTTGTCTTAGCCACAGGCATAGATGAATGAAAACTTCCAGTGGATGGAAGGATTAAACTAAGGTTATTAGGGCCATATTTTAACTCCGGTGGGTGCAGATTGTTGGTTGAATCACAATACTGTATCACTCTACAATAATTTTTGTTGATGCAGTTCTCAGTACACGGGAGAGGCATCCAAATAGCTTATGGAGTACCATGAATCTTTTGGTTTCGGTGGTACTTGTTTTACTCACTATTTATTGAGGACTATGAGGAAGCCACATTGCTATTGTCAAAGATGGAATGGGCAAATATGACTTATACATATTAACAAGATAGAATTGCAACGAATTTGTTTTAGTAGGTCCTCTATTAGGCTTTAGAATATTCTACATCTCTCTCAAAAGTTTCTTGTGGGACTACATAGTCTCTCGGAGATGGATCATTAGAGGAACCAGTGACTAGTGTTTCACTATATTGGCAGATTACTAACATTGGGGCAGTTTTCTTGGAATTGGCAGTTCATTTCAATTAGTCTATTGAAGATTGGCGGTTTATAGAATATTGGTGGTATTTGGGCTTGGCAGGGACATTTCGAATTCCCGGTTGTCATGAATTTTATCCCCATTGGTCGCTTTCCTAAGTGTACCCACATAATACTATTTCTCTCTTCTTTATCCCGACACCTAGACTCCTCATAATTGTCTCTCCCCATAGTCATTTGTCCCACTGAATCACATTAAACCCGTATTTTCCTTGGAATAGTGGAGGTCAATTTTCCCCTTCCTCGATACCTTTCCTTTCGACATCTGGCAATCCTCTGTCCTTTCTGGTATACTGATTCATTACTCTCCCTTTATCCATCTGTCCTTGAACATTGATGCATGCTCTCCATGCAACTCCCATCTTCCTTGGACCCCGAGGCCCTCATTTCTATCACCATTGAAGCTTAGAGTTGGAGGGGTTTAGTAACCCTAAGTGATATTCTTCTGGTTTTTTATTCTTTTCTTCCTGAAGCTTCTGAGACTGGTTCACGCATTTTTTCCATTGGAACAAATGGAGGTGGTAGCCATTCCAAAGCTCTAAAAGTGAATTACATCCCGAAACCTTTAGCGCTGTAGCTTGAGTTTTTCTAGGATAGTATTGCGAGACTAAAATTGCACGCATTTCTCGATCGTTGGCAATTCACATACCTCACTAGCGAACAAATCAAGAATTGGATGGCATCTTTCTGGTTTCCCAAGCTTGGATATTGTCTGAGGATTAGTATGTTGCATAATGGTTGGGTTTTCTTTCATTTTCTCAGTCCTGAAGGCGTCGACCTCATTCTCACATTGCCCTAGGTTAAGGGTCGAGGGTTCCTTTTGTTGCAATGTTGGCAGGTTGGTTTCAATCCACAAACAACATCCCCTTGATGTAAGATTGTTTGGGCCAAACTTCTAGGATTACCCCTTGAACTCTGGAACCACTCGAAAATTACTAATATTGCAAATTCCATTGGTAATTTTTACTTCTAGGATGAGGGTTGTATTGTCCACATGGATAAGAAAGTTTCATGGGTGCTCGTTGAGGTGGAATTTAGTGGAGGTTTACTATCAACCCTGGACTTATCTTGGGATTCCTATACTCTCAGTCTCGGCATTTATTATTGGGTTATATCATATCCTTGTCTTGCATGTCATTCAACGGGGCATCTTCTTCATTCTTGTCCAGTGCACAAATCAATGGGCAGAACTCCTTCTTGGAGGCACCCTATTGGAAATTCAATCGAGGTTCGGGATGATCAAGTTATTACTGAACAACCTCTGTCGAATCTAGGTATTTATATATCCTCTTCTCCTATTTTATCCTCTCCTGGTTACAATTTTGTATATGTACCCTCTCCTACATCTCCCCTTTTGAATTCGACTATTAACTCGGATGGTTCGGATGGTGACACTGTCCCCTTATCCAGTCCAAATCCTAATCTGGTTCAACATACATCCCCTTTGGTTTCTCCTCTTCCCGGGTCATCTATTCCTCCTGCTCCGAATCTCCAGTTCATATCTGCTTCACCTGCATCCCCTATTTCCCTGGACCGAGAGTTGGAGGTGTTGTCATTCTCTGATTTTGTCAGTCTAGAACCATTGTCCATAAAGAAATCCTTTTTCCACCTCAGGGAGCCACTGGATAAAGGTAACCTATCCTCATTTCCTTTGGCTAATTCATCTTCTTCAACCCCTGTGGTTACTCCATCACAATCCCGGAAGAAGAAATATGTTAAATTCAAGAAGCTCTCCTCTTGTCTATACTCGGACACACCTCTGAACGGTTCTGTCCCATCATCTTCACACTCTTGGGTCCTTAGAGTGGACGAGCCCATTTCTCCTACCCCCTGATGATTATTCTATCCTTCAATATTAGGGGACTGGGGGCCGAGCATAAATCTTGCTCATTGAAAGGCCTCATTCATAGACTCCAGCCAGATTTGATTCTTCTGCAAGAAACCATGATCTCCAGGGAGAGATCATGGGAAATTCTCCTCAGCATTTTCCCTGGGTGGCTTGTCAGTGCCACCAGTTCTTGTGGACTCTCTGGTGGATTAGCGGTGGCTTGGAAGCCATTTAGTTTCAAGCTTATGGTTTACTATACTCTTGCAGGTATTTTACTATCTCGTTACCCCCGAGGCTCTGCTTCTCATATCCGGATAATCAACTATTATGCTCCCTATTCTGGCAGACAAAATTTCTGGGACAGGGTCTTGGAATCTAGTATTTTGGATATGCCTTCTATTATTGTGGTCAGCAATCTTAATTTGACAGTTGACAGTAACGAAGTTTGGGGTCATAAGGTGAAATCTGATTCCTTGGAAACTTCTTTCAAAAATCTATTTTTTGCTCTATCCCTCCAAGATATTCTTCCATCTAAGATTGTCTCTACCTGGAGAAATGGACGGACGAGGATTGAATACATCTCTAAACAATTGGATAGATTCATGGTTAAAGACCAACTGATCTCTGGTTTGACGGATCTCCAATCTTCGGTTTATCCTTCATTTACTTCGGATCATCTCCTAATTCTTTTATCCTGGACTGGAGACAAGGGCCACAAGGATTATCCTTTTAAACTCAACCATACGTGGTTGTTGCACAAGGACTTCATTGATATCATGCACAAGGTTTGGAATGGACAATATCCTTCGCTCGGCCCTATGGATCATTTATGCAATAAGTTGCATTGTCTTAAGAGGGAGGTTTGCAAATGGGTCAAAGAACAAAGAATTGTTGACTCCCATAAATTGGATTTCATAGAAGCCTCTTTGTGGGCTCTTTTTGATTTGGACAATCCCCTGTTCACCTCTGAAGTGCGCAAGAAACAGATTTTAGAATTGGAAGCACAGAAAAGAGACCTATACAAGGCACAGGAAATGGCTTGGAGACTAAAAAGTCGGGTGATATGGGTTGAAGATAGTGACCAAAATTCGAAAAATTTTCACATATTTGCATCTATGAGGTGCAAGGAAAATGGAATCTGGAACATTTGTGGAGAAGGGGGTTTTGTTCTCACCTCTCAATCTAATATTGAACAGGGCGCATACCATCATTTCAGAACTCTTTATTCTAAAAAAGAACTTGTTTTTAGAGACCAAATGGACTTTATTAATCATATGCCCTTGATGTTACAGGAGTCTAAGAATAACATTATTGTAAGACATGTTTCGATTGAGGAATTGCATTTTGTTCTCCTTGCATGTGCCAAGGAAAAAAGTCCTGGACCGGACGGTTGGGGGTCGAACTATACATTCAATTTTTTGATCTTATGTCACAGGATCTTCTTAACGTTGTGGAAGAATCCCAGATTAAGGGATGTGTTTCAGGTGTTATCAATGCTACTTTCATAGCATTAATCCCCAAGAAAAAGAGCTCGGATTCTTTTCTCGATTTTCGGCCCATTTCCCTCTGCAATTCTGTCTATAAACTGATTTCTAAACTTATTGATGTCAGGCTTAAATCTCTCCTTACAGATCATATATCATCGGAGCAGTTTGGCTTTATAGAGGGGCGTCAGATTCAAGACGTGGTGGCTATAGCGCAGGAAGTTTTACACACTATTAAGGTCAAGAGACATAACACTTTCCTAATGAATATTGACATTACCAAGGCTTTCGATAGTGTCAACTAGGAATTTCTTAGACTGATTCTCTATAAAATTGGTCTCAATATCCACAATGCTAACTGGATTTTAGCTTGTGTATCCTCTGCCAATTTTTCTATGATTTTTTCAAAAGCACACCAGGGATTAAGGCAAGGATGTGATTTATCCCCAATTTTGTTCATTCTTATTATGGAATCTCTCAGTAGGAAAATCTCGGACTCCAAGGACAAAGGCTTGATCAAGGGCATCACTATGACTAGATAGATCTGTATTACACATTTGATTTTTGTCGATGACCTCCTGCTTGGTGGTGAGTCTTCTATCTCTGAATGATCACAATTTCATCATATTTTAAACATTTTCAGATCTGCTTCGGGACTTATCAAGAACTCACACAAATCTAAAGTGATTTCTTCACAAGTGTTTGGGGATGTGATTGAACATATTTGTGGTTTATTTGGGATTTCCTCATGGGATGTGGACTCTGGATTTCAATATTTGGGCTTCCAAATTAAACTGAATCTATACAAAATCACTGACTGGAGCTGGATCATAAAAAAAATCGATCTCAAATTAAAAAACTAGACTTTCAGGTGGCTCTCCATTGGGGGTAGGCTCATTCTTATCAAAGTTGTACTTCAGTCTTTATCTGTATACTAGATGCATCTCTATATGCTGCCATTGGAGATCATACATAAAATTGATGCAATTCTTGCTAGATTTCTCTGGTCCGGTAAAGAGCAATCATGTAAGATTCATTTGGCTAGACTGTCTCTTTTATCTAAAGTTGTTGAACATGGGGGATGGGGGATCCTGGACACCTTATCTTTTAATAGGGCTCTCATATGCAAAATTTTGTGGAGAGGATTGTCGGGTAGGGGTATATGGTCTCAAATCATCAAAGGTAAATATTTGGGCTATCAGGACTTTGAAGTTTGGATTAAAGGTGGTGCTAAAATCCCTCTCTCAACTTCATTTATATGGTGCAATATGATGAGACAAAGGCATTGGCTATTTGCGGGGCTTTGCTGGGAGGTCAGTGATGGCAGTAGGATCAAGGTTGGGTTGGACACTGTAGGTGGTTCCCAAGGGGTTTGTATGCTATATGTTCCTCTCTTACAACACTTGCACGACAGAGGTATTTATCTTCTATCTCATATTGTTTCTTTTCGAGCTCACTCTCCATATCTTCAGACTTGGCTCCAGGCAGAGGACATTGATCTTTCGGGTTTTCTGGCTACCGAATGGACTCTTTATATTAGACAGATTGAGGCTGCATGTATTTTTATTTCAAATAAGATTGATAAGATGATATGGGTTGGACAAGTCCACAAGAACCTGATTGCGACGAAAGACATCTATAGGTCCATTTCCATCCCAGCTAATCCTTTTGTCCTTCTGTGGAGCTATCCCAGTTCCTCAAATCCTGGAAATGGAACTTCCTATTGAAGCTTAAATGTTTTGGATGGCTAGTCTTGAACGACAAAGTTCTCACTTGGAAGAATTTAGTTCGCAGAGGTTTCACTGGTCCTAGTATCTGCTTGTTGTGCAAGCAAAATTCGGAAGATGTTGAACACCTCTTCATGAACTGTCTGGTTTCCATAGAAATTTGGTTTTTTGTCCTTAGTGTATTCCAGATTGTGGAGGATTGGAAGCATATTACACTGTTGACATGTTTTAAGCATTGGTTTCAGACACAACAAGTTTTTGGTACCCTGCCTTTTTTCATCATTTGGGGCATATGGCGCTGCAGGAACCTTATCATTTTTTAAGATAAGCAATCTGATATTAGATACACTGTTATGGGGATTGTTTCTCATTTTTCTTAGACAGGACCCATGAAACAAATTATAAAATCTAGACATGTCATATTGCAGAATATCTGGAATGAATATCCAGTGGGATTCTTCGATGGGGCTTGTAAATCTAGATTGTATGGATGTGTTGTTCTCATTGCTACTGAACCTGATAAGTTTTATTACTTTTGGTGGGAGGGTGGTACCGGTTCCAACAAAAAAGTGGAAATCATCGCATTATGGGAGCTGCTATTCACTGCTAGTTGGCTCAACATTTCACATCTGCATATTTTCAGGGACTCTAAAGGATGCATTGATTGGATAAAGGGATTGTCATGTTTCAAGCCTCATCTTCTAACCTATTGGATGAAGCGCATTTGTATCTTGATCAATGCATTTCAACGCATTGATTTCAATCATATTTATAGGAGGCAGAACCTCATCGCTTACTTACTCTCCAAAAGAGGCATTTTAGCACCTCCATATATCTCTTAGATAAGACTAGCATATGTCACTTGTTTTTTCTTCCTTGTTTTTTTGTATCTAAGCATTTCTAAACAGTGGATGATAGCACAACAGTCATCTTATGTTTTTACTCTCTATTTGGGTTTTTTGTTGTTAAGTTTAGTATTATATCCTTTTTGTTTGGAATTTTTGTTGTTAAGTTTAGTATTATATCCTAGGAGAGAATTATGTAATTGTACTTTCTTTATTAATATTAAAGAGGCTTTTTTTTTAAAAGAAAAGAAAGAAACAAAAAAAAAGAGGAGGAAAAAAAAAAGGAAGGAGGAGGAGGAACATGATAGTTACCGCGACTTGCTTCCACAATGCGGCCTCAAACAATTGGAGCAAAAGACATTGGACCAGCTAATATTAGATGTGAAATAATCTCCTTATAGCACTCAAACACTTGTTCAAACCCATGGCAGGGTCGATTATTTTCATAGGAGCTGAGCTATGACTTCATATTGATCTGGAATGAACGCATATTTCTCCTTGAGTAACACAACTTCGAATAGAACAACTTCCCCACATATCATAATTACAAAAACGAGAGCCTTCATGACCATTTACGTCGATGCCATACAAGATTGGAAATTTGGGTCCAATTTCCTCGCCAAGCCTCCCTGTGATTATTCAACCAATGATAAAACATCTTCTTGATTAGCGTAATGAAATATTACTTTAACGCCCCAAGGAGTGTATAGTTGATAGAGTGTCAGACTCTGCTCCACCCATGTATCTTGAACCATAAATACAACTATATAATGCAACCAATGCTCATAATACGACCATATAATTTTGGCACAACCATATAATGCAATCATACCATGCACCATTAGATCATTAGTATTGTAAGGCATATCAAAAGTGCAATATACAGACACCCACTGTGACTTGAAGGAGCCAAATGTGTCCAGGTATTCGAAGCTACAGAAATAGTCTTTACAAGTCTCATTTATGAGCTTCGACTAATTCTTGAGGTTGGATTACGCAGGTATGGATGTTTCACAACCATTTTTATTGAGGCGATACAAGAAATAAAAGGGAGAATTTGGTTGAAAGAAACAACGTGGAAGAGAGGTTGGTGTTTCATGGAACAGGCGAAGATGTGATTGAGAAGATCATAGAAGAAGGATTCAAGATCCGCGGCTAAGGCGTGGAGGTGCGGAATGGACGTGCCTTTGGAAGTGGGGTATACACTACTTTGATCCTCATAAATTTTTAGCATTATTAGCCTCTTCTTTCACGACACTAACTAAAACAACTTGCCTTCTTTCACAACACTAACTAAAACAAACTTGCCTTTTCAGGTATCAATTGGAGCCAATTAGGGTTTCACATCCATCCTATTGTCCAAACTACCAAGTTACTCATCGATTTGACAGTTGGAAATCTTGTACAAAACTTTTATAAGGCAAACAATAATCCACCAACGCACCATATAATCTTTCAATAACGCAACGCACAAACTTATTAGCCGAAGGCTCCCCTATTTTAACCTCAGGCTGGAAGAGCGGAAGTTGACTTTTTTTTGAATGGATGGTTTAGATTTATTTTCAAAATAATATGCTCACTAGATGCTTCGTCTAAGTACAGATCGACGAGTCAGGAGCGTCAAGCATCGGCTGAGGAAAATTGAAGTGGTTGAGGAAAAGTAAAGTGGCTAAGGAAAATTGAATCGTCCAAGAAAAATTGGAATTGAAACGCCTTGCATTTAGAATTGTAAATACGTCTTTGGAGATCTAGCGGTGTTCGACGATCCCATCACTCACCACATCAATTTCCACTCCCTTCCGGTGTGCAGCGCTCTGGGATATACTACTTTTATGACATGACGAACACCTTCAGCTCCTCGCTTGAATTCAAGTTTGTGCTTAACAGTACAGATTGTAAATGTGTTAGAAAACCTACACAGATGAATCTAGCTAGTAAAGGTTGAACACACAGCTTTGCAGAGCAAAAGCACTAAAAGAAAATCGAAAGAAGAAAAGAATGATTCATTAGAAAATAGGTTACAATGCTCATGATATAGCATTACTGGGTGAAGATCCCAAGGTAATGCACCATAGTGGTGATCAATGAGAAAACTCAACACCTACAACAAGTTTCAGAGATAACTAGCCAGTTGCGGAGTGAAAGAAGGAGCAAATCAGGGAGTAAATCATGTAGAAGAACTAACCAGTTGCAGAGTTAAAGGAGCAAATCAAAGAGTAAATCATGCAAAAGGAATATTGCTTGTATTCACATGCTCTAACTAAGATTCCGCATGTAGGTGTGTAGTAGTTCCAACACCCCCCCTGCACACCACTATGGGGAAAAATAAAAAATGGGCCCTGGCAACTAAGGCCAAAGGTCACCCAAAATACAGTGCAACTCGTACTAAAATTGAGGAAAGAGGGAAAACCTCATGGGAAAAACCCCCCCTCAAAATACAATGTAATCAAAAGAAAAGAGGAAGAAAAGACAATTGATAAGCAACTGTGTCCTTCACTCCAAGACGATCGCGCAGAAAGTGAAACTTCTGCTCAGTGAATGTCTTGGTGAAGATGTTTGTAGTCTGTTCTGCTAAGGGACAGAACTGCAAATCAATGACCCGATCATGTACTAAGTCTCTGATGTAGTGCATATGGATCTCTATGTGCTTCGTCCGCTGCCGATGTACTGGATCCCTGCAAAATATGAGAGTGCTCTGGTTGTCACACCAGATGACAATGGGCTGGTGGAACTGGACGCCCAACTCTGTGAGGAAGTGTTGTAGCCACAGAGCCTGAACGGTGACGTTGACTATTCCTCTGTAATCAGCCTCAACTGAAGAGAGAACAATAGCAGCTTGCTTCTTGCTCGACCAACAGAGAGGGCCAGACCCTAGACTGAGTGAATATCCGGAGGTGGACTTGCGATCAATGTTGTCGCCCGCCTAATCAGAATCAGTGAAGCCAAGGAGATTCAATGCAGTGCCTGCTACATAGTGAATCCAGAAGGTGATGGTGCCCTGCACATATCGGAGGATGTGCTTGGCAGCATTCCAGTGTAGCTCATGCGGCTCCTACATGTATCTGGAAACTGCCCTTACTGCATATGAGAGATCTGGTCTGGAGTGGGTGAGGTACAATAAGCTCCCCACTAGCTGTCGATAGAGAGTATTGTCAACTAATGGAGTGTCACCTCCATCCTCAAGGCGGACCCAAGACAGAAAAGGAGTCAATGCTGGCTTGCAGTCAGTCATGCGAAATCTCTCGAGGAGATCCCGTGCATACTTAGCCTGAGAGAGTTTGATGCATGTGGCATCCTGGCTAATCTCAAGACCAAGAAA
This sequence comes from Pinus tabuliformis, assembly GCA_031772625.1. NCBI lineage: Eukaryota > Viridiplantae > Streptophyta > Pinopsida > Pinales > Pinaceae > Pinus > Pinus tabuliformis. The sequence goes on from CM062807.1 coordinate 308,096,505, forward strand.
GAAGTGTAATAGACCCATGTCCGTCATCAAGAACCTATCATGCAAGGCCCTCTTGACTATAGCAATGGCTGAAGCCGAGCTGCCAGTGATTAGGAGATCATCCACATACAAAACTAAGATAAGAAGAGAATCATGTGTCCTGAGCATGTAAACATTCGGATCAGACTTACATCTTTCAAAGTTTTGTGATAAGAGAAAAGAATCCATCTTCGCATACCAAGCTCTCGGGGCTTGCTTAAGGCCGTAGAGAGATTTCTTTAGTCTGCAGACCAAAGATGAATCCTGAATGAAACCATGTGGCTGCTCCATGTAAATCTCCTCTGATAGGTCTCCGTGAAGAAAGGCATTCTTCACATCCATCTGATGTACTTCCCATCCCTGGGCAGCCGCAATGGCAAGTTTAAGGCGTATGGAATCCATCTTTACTACTGGAGCAAAGGTCTCGTCATAATCAATGCCATGCACTTGTTGGAAGCCTTTAGCTACTAGCCTCGCTTTTCGTCTAGTGATTTTCCCATCTGCAGCACTCTTGGTCCTGTAGACCCATTTGCATCAGACAAGTTTCCTTCCTGAAGGAAGGGGGACCAAATCCCAGGTGTGGTTCTCGACGACGGAGTTATATTCCTCCTCCATGGCGGACTCCCAAGATGGATGCCCAGCAGCCTCAGCATAACACTGTGGATCAGAAGACTGAACCAAATGACAATGCCAGGATGGCGATGGTTCAGTGGCAGTGAGGACAAGAGGAGGTTCAATAAACTCTGAGCTAGTCCTCTGCAGATCAGAACTATCCCCCACAAGACCATTTCTAGTAGCTAGGTGGTCTTGTGCATATATCTCACGTAAGCTCCTTGTTCTCTGATTTTTGACAGGGGAATATGATTCACTGCTGGAAGCCTGATCTGGACTTGGATGTGGATCATCATTTGCATGCACTAGATTTGTATCTGAAGACTCTGTCTCTGCATCTGCATGCTCTACCTCGGCATTTGCATGCTCTGTATATGCATCTGAGTGTACTGAGTCATCATCTCGGACATGAGGTAGATAAAAGGTGTCTGCATGCAACAATTGAGGTGCATGCGAGAGACTTTCCTCAAATTTGACACTTCAATCAATGATGAGCTTGTCCGTAGAGGAAATCAGGAGCTGGTATCCCTTCACACCATCAGGGTATCCAACAAAGATGCACTCAATGCTCTATGGATCAAGAGCTTTCCTCTTTTCAGAGGGGATCCTGGCCCATGCTCAGGAGCCAAAAACACGGAAGTGGGTGACCTCTAGTTTAGTGCCGCTCCAAGCCTCAAAGGGGGTCTGATCCTTGACAGACCTATGAGGAGATCTATTCTGGATGTAATTAGCACAATTAAGTGCTTCAGCCCATAGCTTATGAGGCAGTGACTTAGCATGCAACATGCAGGAAGCCATCTCTTTGAGAGATCGGTTCTTTCTCTCAGCAACTTCGTTCTGCTGCGAAGTGTATGGAACTGTGTACTGCAACTGTATGCCGGACTGAAGGCAAAGGTTTCGAAGTGCTGTGTTAACATATTCCCCCCCATTTGTCTGTATGGAGGGCTTTGATCTTTCTCTCTGACTGTGTCTCAACTAGTGCTTTGAAATCTTTAAAGTGCACAAAAACTTCAGATTTGGCCCTGAGAAGATACACCCAAGTATACCGTGAGAAATCATCAATAAATATAAGCACATACCTTGCTTTGTCGATGGAAGGATGAGGAAAATCCCCCATGAGATCACTATGGATCAGATCTAGAGGAGAGGATGCTCTGTGAGTCTTGCTGGTGTCAAACTTTTCTCTGGGATGTTTGCCAAGGACACACCCTTCACAAACTCCTTTGGAGAAACTGATATTTGGCAAGCCTTCCACCATCTCATTCTTGCTTAGCTGCTGCATATACCTGTAATTTAAGTGACCAAACCTCTCATGCCAAAGCCTACTACTATCATCAGCATGTGTAAGCAATAAGGAGGATTCATATTCAATAAATTCAGAAAATGTATATAGTCTGGCTCCATTGTTTACCTCACCAGTTGCAATTTTGGAGCTGCTATGTAGATCATATATGTTCACTGCATCTAGAGTGAATTCCACTCTCTTTCCGGTGCTAGAATGAGTGATCTGATAAACTGAAAGCAGGTTTACCAAAAGTTTTGGAACATGAAGCACATCTTCAAAGTTTCTGTGTAAAAGTTCCACTCTACCTTTTTCGGTGACCTCAATAGGTGAGTCATCTCCCATGAGGATGGGAGGTCCTTTGCATGCATCCAAAGAGGAATAGACTTCCTTTGCAGCAGCCATATAATGTGATGCACCAGAATCTATAATCCTTGCATCAGGAGAAAAATTAATTGCAACTAAAGCATGAAAATTGTTACCTTTCCCGTGTGGCGGATTCTCAGTTTTCTTCTTGGCGCCCTGAGGGATATGGTCCCCAAGGTTGTGCTTCTGAAGGATTTCTACCATTTGGTCAATTTGTTTCTTCATGCAAGAGGATTCTGGATGGAATCCTCTTTGACAGTAGGTGCATCTGTTTCCTTTCTTCCCTTTCTCATTTCTCGAGCCGGATTGAAGGGCTTGGTGTACCCTTCCTTCTTTGGATGGGAATGTGCTTTTCCCTTGTCTTTTTGCTACTGATTTTTCTAATTTGAATCAGATCTGTGATTTTTATTGTGGCTGTTATCATGCACAGCAAGTGCATGCCCTTTTGGAGGTTTGATTTTCCCCATGCCAATGAGTTTATCTTGCTCAAAAATAAGGGACTCCATAAATTCTTTGAGAGAAGGCATAGTGTAGGATTTACCTGTTGCGAGCCTTACTGAATGAAATGTAGACACAAAGATGGAGTATTCCGGTCCGAGCTTTGACATAATAGAGAGAACTTGGCGACTCTCCTCCTTAGATTTGTCAATTCCACAACCCTTGAGTTGCAGCAATAGATCATTATATTTAGTGAAGAAGTCTTGAATTCTGTCATAGTTCCGTGGATCCAATGACAGCAGCTCCACTTCGAGCAGATGTCCTTTCATCTCATCCTATTTCCCGTAGAGATCTTCAACCTTTTTCTAAATCTCATTGGGAATATTGCAGGCAGATAGATGAAACTACAACTCTGGAGAGATGCACATGCATATGGATCCGTGGGCCTCATCCATACGGTTGAGGTACTTGGATTTCTCTATGGCTGAAGTGGGTTCCACTTTTGTAGCCATGGTAATCCTGTACAACCCTTTATGATGAAGGTATCGAACCATTTGGTCCTTCCATTCCTGATGGTTGTACGGTGTTAGGATCGATGCTTTAGGAAACTCCATTTTTCTGTCAATCTTCGATCTCCAAGCTGTAATACCTACAAAATAAAGTACTGGTGCACCTTTTATCTAGCAACCTGTGGGTTCTGATACCATGTAAATGTGTTAGAAAACCTGCACAGATGAATCTAGCTAGTAAAGGTTGAACACACAGCTTTGCAGAGCAAAAACACTAAAAGAAAATCGAAAGAAGAAAATAATGATTCATTAGAAAATAGGTTACAATGCTCATGATATAGCATTACTAGGTGAAGATCCCAAGGTAATGCACCATAGTGGTGATCAACGAGAATACTCAACACCTACAACAAGTTTCGGATATAACTAGCCAGTTACGGAGTGAAAGGAGCAAATCAGGGAGTAAATCATGCAGAAGAACTAACCAGTTGCAGAGTTAAAGGAGTAAATCATGCAAAAGGAATCTTGCATGTAGTCTCATGCTCTAACTAAGAGTCCGCATGTAGGTGTGTAGTAGTTCCAACACAGATTACAAAGGAACTGTCACATTATTTGGAGCTAATCCAATCTTTAAAAAAATACAAAGATATGTCTATGGTGGGAGGCACCAGAGATTTCTTTATGGAAGGAGGAATCGCCACATCTCTGCCGATGCATACGAGTGAGAAAAATTTTACAGGCATAGGAGAGGAGTTTCACTCAGAATTCAGTTTCGCCAAAGTAAGTCTTATGAGAATTCAGTGGCGTCGAGGTAAGTCTTATGCTGCGCCATGAGGTAAGTTTTATGCCGGAGCATGGAAATCCCAATTAAAAGGCTTAATAAAACTCAATAAATAAATCAAAGTAAATCTAAATTTACTTTGAAAGATTAATACCATCACCCAACTAGCTGCACTTTATATTATATGTCAAAACATAAGGAAATACATTTGCGTGATAAATGGATGCTGCAGCTCAAAGTGAAAATACAAAAGACTTATGTGATTTATGCATCAGTGGGTTGCGGAGTAAATGTCCGTAAAACTCTGTAAAATTAGTTTTCACTCTATAAAATTAGTTTTCACTCATGTATCAATATTTCCTCCACTATTTTCTCCTCACTACCTCACAGACTTTGGCTCTCTAATTTGCCCAACATTACAAATGACTTTTACCTCCATATTTATCTCAACATACAAGTTTGACATTAATACGTGACAAAGCAAATAATTAATAAGCAACATGGGGATTTTACATAGTAATTAGTTTTCTGAACTTACAGGTGTGTGGGCAACATTTGCCCATACCTATTTATCAAATGCCTTAACTTTTGTGATGTGTTGCAGAATAGTCAGCATTGTACTTTTGCATACCTATTTATCAAATGCCTTAACTTTTGTGATGTGTTGCAGAATAGTCAGCATTGTACTTTTGCTCTACTTTTGCTCTGACTTCAATCTTTTTGCTTGAAATAGTTAACTAAGAAAGCATGGTATTTATCAGAGATTGAAATTAATATTTCAACCACCAGCGCGGAGTTAAACTTCCGACTCTGCATGAATATTACACTCTATGAGTAGTACTGATATTATTTTCTACAATTAATCACATAATCCTCGAAGTCCTCTTATTTTTCATGCCCACTCTTCATTTCATTGTAGATTTTAAATGAATTAGCGTATCTATCACTTGAAAATATGTGAGAGTAGATTGATATAAATAGTAATAATGTTTTCGTTTTAGGTGGTGTTTTCTTCGTGTTTTCTGGCAAGCTGTGTGTCAGAGTTTGGGTGAGGGGACGCAACGGAGGTTCTGTGCAATGGACGTCCAAATGTTTATATTATTACCCTGATAAAAAAGCGTGGCAAAATGGTTTGTTGTTGCAGAGGATCGTCAAAAGGGTTCCTCGCATGACCAGGTCCAAATTTGCAGTAACCTCAGATAACGAGCTTTTCAAAGCAGAGTTGAACATGAAACCATGGGACAGAAACCCTAGGCCATGGTGTGTTTTGATCTCCAAAAGGCTGAGACAAATATTGAATTTCCAGTTTTGTCGTCTGAAAGGCTATCTTTTATATCATAATACTATTACAGTGTATATGTGCTACAAGTAGAATAAACTAGCACATCTACATCTTGGAAAAAAAAAAAAAATAGTCATTCTCCATGACGTTCATAAAAATTGGAGAGAATCAAACAATTTATTAGGCGGTATCAATTTTGTTTCATATGTTACGCCTCTGCTCATTAACAGTTGCGCCTTAGATCAGTTTTAGTTAAACTTCCAAAGATCCTAATCTCCATTGTTTCGATTGACAACGCCAACTAACCCCGTTTCCTTATAGAATATACCTACATTAATGAAAATATAAACAGTTCCCCAACTCATAAACCCTTTAACAGCTTGATTGATAATCATCAGGTATTTATCGTTACAAAAAGTATCCTTTAATGGATAAGGAAGGTGTTGAAGGTCTTACCATAGTGACCCGAAAGAGGGCATTTGGCATGTTGTCGGTTCGTGTTTTTCTGCATTTTCCTTTGACCTCCGAATACAAAAAAAGATGGCGGGATAAAGGATAGCATGAAAATTGTCACATGTTTGTCTTCGGAAGCAATGGAAATATTCAAATCAGAAATGGCCTAGCTAACATGTAACACATAATTTCTCAATTTTTGTTAGAATAGAGAAGTTTACTCTATGAGAATATTATATAGATTTAATAATTAAGAGTGTGTTTCCCTTAAGAAATTAAAGAATAGAGTATGTATGTCTTATAGATTTAGTATAGAGTATGTATGTCTTATAGATTTAGTAGTCAAAATCTTTATACAGCCATAAATTCTTTATCCTACAAATAAAGAATTATCATACATTAATTTAATGCCTAAATTAAATAAAAAATTTCCCATAAAATAAAAGCAATTTATATTAAGTAATCTATGTATTAATAAAGATGAAGACCTAAAAATTATCATTGTAAATATTAAAAATACTTTATATTTTTGCAAATATTAAAATTACACTTATATTTTTAACATATAATGCAAAAAAATAATATCTTTATCTTATACGACTTTAACTTCAGGGTTGAATATTTTTTATTAATAAATATTTTTATCTTAATAGGTGTTGGTATATTGGAATTGTTTCTTAATTAAGAAGGTATATAGGTATGTTAATATATTTATACGTAGAAAAGGAGTCCTATGGATTATCAAAAATATATATGTTATTGTTAAACTATATATAAATTTAATATAAAAAAATAAATTCAAATTTATATAAAAATAATATTTCAAATTTCCAAATTATATAATTTAAATATATTATTTTAATTAATATTCATCAAATATATATATAAACCAAAACAAATAACAATTAAATTACATTTTGTGAACCCTTTGTTTTCGTAAGAAGCATAATTTCCCATCATTCTAATTTAATTTTGAAATATATATATATAACTTTTTCATAATAATAATTAAAAATAATTATTAATGATGATAATAATATCAATATCAAAGTTTAAATTAATAAATATTATAAAATAATATTATTATTTAATATTAATAAGCAATAATATTATTTAATATTAATATTATTAAAATTTAAAAATAATAATTATTATATATATATATATATATATATATATATATATATATATATATATATAATTTTTTCATAATAATAATTAGAAATAATTATTAATGATCATAATAATATAATAATAATATCAATATCAAATTTTTAGTTTAAATTAATAAATATTATTAAATAATAACATTATTTAATCTTAATAAGCAATAATATTATTTAATATTAATATTATTCTCCTTATAGAAGCAGGTCTTTCTCCTATTGAGAGCCTAGCTATGCTCAGGTTTCTGGTGTACAAGCACAACCTCAATAACATAGACAATCATAGACTTCCTAAGCTAGCTTTAAATTCCAGCCAAAACCACCTAAGGCTTAACCGAGGATGGCATAAGGACACAAGGGCTTGGTTAAACTATTGGGAGATCAATGAGAATGATGCTTTGCAAAACATAAATAACATTAAAGATATTGTTACTTCTAAGTTCAAAGAAAAATTGTGGTGTGAGAAAGATTTAGCGTCTAAAAGAAAATTAAGTTATTATAAGAAGGTCATCAACCCCACCCTTGAAGATCAAAAGTATCTCTCTATTTTAACTAGCTCAAAGAAGAAAACTAATATAGCAAAGATTAGAACGAATTCTCATGAGCTCCATAGTGAAACTGGCCGTTGGGCAGTTCCTAAAACGCCATGGATAGAAAGGATCTGCCATATTTGTGAGAATAGGAGCATCGAGGATGAAAACCACTTCCTCTTAGAGTGCCCTGCATACAACCACATTAGATCTCAATTTCACAACCTTTGTTACAATACTGACCTTCCTAGCCTTTTACAATGCCAAAATTATAGTGAACTCGGGAAGCTTCTCTCCAAGCTTTTTGAGCATAGGAATAAAATCTTAAATCAAAATAAATAATTTGTCTTTTTAGGTCCGATAGATCATTATTTGGTCTCAGCGGACGTTAACCACCACCACCATCATCATCATCATCATCATCATCATCATCATCATCATCATCATCATCATCATCATCATCATTAAAATTTAAAAATAATAATTATAAAATATATATATTTAATACATTTTATTAATTATAGTTTTAATGAGCATTAATAACAATAAATAATTTATAATTGAATATATTGGAGACATTAATTTAACTATGTTTAGATTACTATATTAATATTAATTAATATATTGACATTGTTATTAGTATTAATATTAATTATTTTAAATAAATGACCTTAGTTGAATCTGGTCAAACATGCTCAACCATGGTCAATCAATGTCAACCATCATTTACAATGATCAACCATGTTCAATGATGATCTTACATGGTCAAACATGCTCCACCATCAATCATGATGATAATGGTTAATCGATGTCTCTACAATGAACCATGATCAACAATGGTAAATCATGCTTGAATATGGTTGACCATTATCAATGTCTTTATGGTCAAACATGATCAACCTTGGTCAACAATGGTCAGCCATGATTAACCACGGTTAAATTTCATCAACCATGATCAACTTTGATTAAAATCTCTTTCATTATGATCAACTATGATGGTCAACCATGGACACCCATGGTCAGCCATGGTCAGCCATGGTCAACCATGTTTTATAAAATCAAACATGGTCAACCATGATCAAACGTCACATTGTGACAAAGATTGTCTCAATTTGAAAATAAACCATGATCGACCATGGTCAATGATGGTCAAGCATGATTAACCATGGTTGAATTTCATCAACCATGATCAATCTTGACTAAAATCTCTTTCATAACGATCAACTATGATGATCAACCATTCTTAATCATGGTCAACCATGTTTTATAAAATCAAACATGGTCAACCATGGTTGAACATTGCATTGTGACAAAGATTGTCTTGATATGAAAATCAACCATGGTCCAATGTCGCATTGTAACAAAGATTTTCTCGATATGAAAATCAATCATAGTCAACCATGGTCCAATGTCGCATTGTGACAATTATTGTCTTAATATGGAAATCAACCATGGTCAACCATGTTTATTTTAGGGTTTATATACCTTGGGTTTATAATTTTTATCCCTTGGGTTTATTAATCTAAGGGTTTGTATTCCTGGGGTTTACTATTATTCACTTAGGCTTATAGTCCCTTGGGTTTTTAGTATTAATCCCTAAGGATTTTTATTTCCTTAGGTTTATAATATTTATCATGGTCAACTATGTTTTATAAATTCAACCATGGTCAACCATATTTTATAAAATCAATCATGGTGAACTATGCTTTATCATGGTCAACAATGGTCCAATGTCGCATTGTGACAATGATTGTGTCAATATGAAAATAAATTAGTGTCTCAACCATGGTCCAACGTCACATTATGACAAACATTGTCTCAATATGATAATCATGGTCAACTATGGTCAACCATGTTCAACCATGTTTTATAAAATAAAACATGGTCAATCATGGTCGAACATCGCATTGTAACAAAGATTGTCTTTTTATGAAAATAAATCATGGTTAAGCATGGTCAACCATGGTCCAACGTCACATTATGACAAGGATTGTCTCAATATGAAAACCAACCATGGTTAAACATTTATATTTTAGTGTTTATAATATTTATCTTAGGGTTTATATACCTTGTGTTTATCATTTTTATCCCTTAGGTTTATTATTCTCTTGGGTTTATAATATCAATCCCTTGGGTTTATTAATCGAAGGGTTCATATTACTAGGGTTTAATATTATTCACTTAGGTTTATAGTCCCTTGGGTTTTTAGTATTAATCCCTAGGGTTTATTATTCCCTTGGGTTTATAATATCTATCATGGCCAACCATGGTCAATCATGTTTTATAAATTCAATCATGGTCAACCATATTTTATAAAATCAATCATGGTCAACCATGGTCCAACATCGCATTATGACAATGTTTGTCTCAATATGAAAAACCAATAATTATCTCAAGCATGGTCCAATGTCGCATTATGACAAACATTGTCTCAATATGATAATGATGGTCAACCATGGTCAACCATGTTCAGCCATGTTTTAAAAAATCAAACATGGCTATCCATGGTCAATCATGGTCAACCCTCGCATTGTGACAAACATTGTCTTGATATGAAAATTAATCATGGTTAAGCATGGTCAACTATCATCCAACATCGCATTGTGACAAGATAGTCTCAATATGAACCATGGTCTCAAAATAAACCATGGTCAACCATGTTTATTTTAGTGTTTGATATTATTCACTTGGGTTTAATATTATTCCCTTGGGTTCATAATCCCTTGGGGTTTTAGTATTAATCCCTTGAGTTTATAATATTAATCATGGTCATCCATGGTCAATCATAGCCAGCAATGGTCAACCATGGTCGATTGTTGGATTGTGACAATGATTGTCTCAATATGAAAATCAATCATGGTCCAATGTCGCATTGTGACAAAGATTGTCTCGATATGAAAATAAATCATGGTCAAGCATGGTCAGCCATGGTCCAATGTCACATTGTGACAAATATTTTCTTGATATGAAAATCATGCATAGTCAAGCATGGTTAACCATGGTCCAACATCACATTGTGACAAGGATTGTCTTAATATGGAAATCAACCATGGTAAACCATGTTTATTTTAGGGTTTATATGTCTTGGGTTTATAATTTTTAATCCTTGGGTTTATTATTCACTTAGGTTTATAATATCAATCCCTTGGGTTTATTAATCTAAGGGTTAATATTCCTAGGGTTTAATATTATTCACTTAGGTTTATAGTCCCTTGGGTTTTTAGTATTAATCCCTAGGGTCTTTTGTTTCCTTGGGTTCATAATATCTATCATGGTCAACTATGGTCAACCAAGCTTTATCATGGTCAACCATGGTCCAATGTTGCATTGTGACAATGATTGTGTCAATATAAAAATCAATCATTGTCTCAACCATGGTCCAACATCGCATTATGACAAACATTGTCTCAATATGATAATAATGGTCAACTATGGTCAATTATGGTCAATCATGGTCAACCTTTGTCAACCATGTCCAACCATGTTTTATAAAACAAAACACGGTCATCCATGGTCAACCATGGTCGAACATCACATTGTGACAAAGATTGTTTTTATATGAAAATCAACCATGGTTAATCATGGTCAACCATGGTCCAACGTCGCATTGTGACAAGGATTCTCTCAATATGAAAATCAACCATGGTCAACCATGTTTATTTTAGTGTTTATAATATTTATCTTAGGGTTTATATACCTTGTGTTTATAATACTAGTAGGGTTTATATACCTTGGTTTTATAATTTTTATCCCTTATATTTATTATTCCCTTGGGTTTATAATATCAATCTCTTGGGTTTATTAATCTAAAGGTTCATATTCCTATGGTTTTATATTATTCACTTAGGTTTATAGTCCCTTGGGTTTTTAGTATTAATCCCTGTGGTTTATTATTCCTTTAGGTTTATATTCCCAAGAATGGTCAACCATATTCCCTAGGGTTTTGTATTGATCCATAGAGTTTATATTCCCTTGGGTTTAATAATGTGGTCCAACATATTAAATATTTATATTTGATAATTAATCATATACCTTGGGTTTATAATATTAATCCCTCGGGTTTATATACCTTGGGTTTATAATATTAGTTAAATATTTAACCATATACCTTGGGTTTATAATATTAATCCCTCGGGCTTATATACCTTAGGTTTATAATATTAATCCTTTGGGTTTATATACCTTGGTTTTTAATATTAATCCCTAGGGTTTAATATTAGTCCCTTGAGTTTACAATTCCTTGGGTTTTTAGTATTAATCCCTTGGATTTACTATCACTTAGGTAAATATTATTGCCTTGGGTTTATAATCTCATGGGGTTTTAGTATTAAACCCTAGGAATATGAACCCAAGGGTTACTACTAATATTATTAAACCCAATGGACTGATATTGTAAATCCAAGGTATTTAAAGCCTTAGATGACCATGATTTATATTGAACCTAAATGATTAATATTATAAACATATGAATAATATTATACCCTATGAATATGAATCCTTAGATTAATATACCCAAGGGATTGATATTATGAACCCTAGGGTTTATTATCCCTCGGGTTAAAAGTATTCCCTTAGTTTTATAACCCCTTGGAGTTTTAATATTAAACCCTTGGGTTTATTATTCCCTTCAGTTTATAATATCAATCGGTGGGTTTTATTAATCTAAGTGTTCATATTTATATTACATAATTTAAAATTAATTATATAATTATTATATAATAATAAATAAATAACATTTTATATTATATAATAATTACTATAAAGAAACAATTATTATATAGAAATAATTATTATTAATTATAATGATAATAATAATAATTTTATTGTAACAGTTTTTTTGTATTATTATTTCTATTGTTACATACTTATCAATGGTAAATATAAATGAAGCCTTTGGTTATATCAACCACATTAATATTTTTAATGTGATTGTGCTAGTCAATATATATATTTACATTATATGTCAAATAACTCATATGTCAATAATATACATCCATGCCAATCAATGCCATATCAAAGCATTGTATTGGCAACACATTGTCTGAAGCAATAACATCAATGTCATATAATATGTATCAAATAAAATATGAAAGTATAATATATGAACGCGACATCGTCAACCATAATTTGTATAGCATTGCAATATACATTGCAATAATAATATTTGTATAGCATTGCAACATACACTGCAATAATAATATATTCGCTCCCAATAATGTTGCAATAATAACATATTTTCTGCCAATATGTGTTGCAGTAATTAGGCTGATGTGCCTTCTTTTTAAATCAGTTCACCTTCGAATTTCGTCTACCCATGGCACTGTAATTTGACACTTGTTTCTCTTATGGATTGCACTGTAATTTGACACCTGTCTCTTTTGGTATCGGTGGTCTCATCGACGGTGGTGGTGGCAATGGTCTCATCGACGGTGAAGAGCTAGCCATGAAGGTAAACTCTTTCACTGTGTTGTGGATGCAGCCTCTCAGCTCCCGCACTTGCCTCTTCGCATTCCTTCAAAAATGGATCATCCATACCCGCCTCTCCTTTTTCCGCAACCGCTAATAGACTTGTTGTTTCACTTGTTGCACTTTCAAAGGGTGTTCATAATGTTGATTTTTGTGGTGCACGACCAATAGATTTTCCTGCACACACAATGACTATTATTCCTCGTTCAGTGAAGGTAGGCGAGGGCAGTCCCCACGATCTTTATTTGCAAGGAGATGGAAAAACATTTGGGCAAGAATGCAGTGGGACTCGAAGCACTGTGTACTACCTCAAGGAAGGAAATGAGAATGGACACGAGACGTGGACTAGGGTAGAAAGGCTTGGAAGCTACTCTGTGGAGTGTCCAAGCCTGTATTCTTCAGAGGAGTTGCGACAATTGTTACAAAGCTATTCAATATAGTGGAGCCTGATGTTCCTATTTTCGGCAAGAAAGATTATCAGCAATGGCATCTCATCTGTCGCATGGTAAGTAAGACATGTTAGCATCAATTTCATTTTTTATTTTCTAATTTAAGTTGTTATTTATTTTTTCTAATATGCCTTTAGAAACACACCCTGATCACAAAGAATAACAAACCAGCAGAAAACTACCCCACCAGTAGTATAAATCCATCCCAATTAGTATTTGTTACCACTTTTCAAACCATCCCATGTCCAAAAACCAAATAGCCATGTATTGTAGCAGCAAGCATTTACTATCAGCAATTAGAAATCAATCAATACTCTTCGCCCAGAGTGGGTGTAAATTTGACAGGATCTGTGCTAAGTTCCATGGCCGCAAACCTATGGCTCTTATACTATTATTGTACTGATAGCCAGAGTGAAAGACCTAACTACATATGTTACCTATAACATTGCGGAACGATGCTCGCATGTAAGTGTTAACCTAGATTTTAAATTGTTCCTTGATTGTTCACAAGTAAGATTGTTCCCATCACATTATTCTTACATTCATTTCTTATCATTATCCTTACATTCATTTTTTGTTGTTCTGATGTGTTATTTTGATGGGACCAGAATCAACCATTATCTAGATTGGAGCGGATAAACAAATTGAAGGGAATTACGGACGCAGTTTATCAGTCGTTATCTATATTAAATATATTAGATAATTTAAATAGATTAATTTTCCCAATTTTACCCCGGATTCGCACCGTTGCATTGTCCTCTGTAAATAGACTTGTGAATATTTGAAACCGTCCTTTGTAAATAGGGTCGTGAATATTCAAAATTCATAAAATTATTCAATTCTTCTCTCAACCAGCTCAAGAGGCCTTGACAATTGAGTCTTAAGTTTGGGTATTAGTGCATCCTTCTCTATCAACACATATTCCTTGTGAATAATTATTGGTATATATTCCAGATAGGCAGAGACATAAAGTTAAAGATTCTATTGGGTTTATCAGCCGGTGTTTATATTAAATATATTAAGTAACTTAAATAGATTATTTTTCCAAATTTTACGCCGGATTCGCACAATCACACTATCCTCTGTAAATAGACTCGTGAATATTTGAAACTGTCCTTTGCAAATAGAGTCGTGAATATTCAAAATTCATATAAGTATTCCATTCTTCTCTCGGCCAACTCAGGAGGCCTTGATAACCAAGTCTTAAGTTTTGGTATTAGTGCATCCTTCTCTATCAACACATATTCCTCATGAATAATTATTGGTATATATTCTAGAGAGGTAGAGGCAACAAGTTATAGATTCTACTGGGTTATGAAAATTATGTAGGGGTGGTTTTGGTGAAGCCTTTAAACAAAGATGAGCTGGTTGTGTTAACAGGTAGAAAAATTTGTTCTTTTACCAATTAAAGATTTGTCCTTAATTCTGTGAAAATTTGATTCGAGTTTTCCATAGAAATTCATCTCCAGATATTTTAGCATGTTAAATTTAAAATCTTGAATTTTTTTTTGAAGTCCTAAAATTTTCATTAAAAAATAGAATTGTACATCCAGGAAAAAGATCATTTTAAATAAAATCAGTTTATCCCATAGTATATTGTCTTCCACACAAGTTTAGTACATCCAGGAAAAAGATCATTTCACAGAAAATCAATTTATCCCATAATTTAATGTCTTCCATGTGAGTTTTTTTTATTCCAGTTAAATTTTAATTTCTATCGATCATAATTTATATGTTTACTCGAATCCAATAGAAATTTGTTCACATAATTGAATTTTACTGAGATTATCTGGGTTTCAATCTCATATTTCAATGTCAATTCAAATTGAATTTTAAATTTTCCTGCCTAACCTCATGATTGGGGATGGATCATGGCCCTCTAAACCCAATGGTGATAAGTAATCTTTTTCATTGCTTGGGAATGGATCATGGTCCTCTGAACCCAATGGTGATGAGTAATTGCTTTCATTGACAGGATTTAGCATAGACATTTTGAGCAAACACAATGAACGACTACCATAAAACTAAAGAAACTAAATAATTTTAAATTACTTGTCTTTCAACAATAGCCAGCTTTGCACGAAGCCATGCTTTACATACAGACTATTCCACACAACTCCTTCTTGAAATTTGGTGAAAACATTACTCAAGAAGTCAAAAGATTTAACTTATACATTTTCAATAGCTCTTTTTTATTATAATAAATATATTTCTTTAATATAATGCTTGAAGTTTCAAGAACTTCAATTCATTTAATTTTTAATTAAAAAAATAAAAATAAATATATTAAATTATATTTTTTAATAAAAAATATTTTTTTAAATAAATATGTATTTTTTTAAGATAAATGCTTCTCAAAAAACCTTAATAACCTTCACAACCATACAAAAATACAATTTTCTATCATCTGCATTGCTCAAGATTGTTGAGTGAGGGGCTCAACAAGTTCTAGGAAAGGTAATCTTGAAAATGGTTGATTAGGTTTTGAGTTCCCTTTTCAATTTAATTCATTTTCTTTTATATTTAATTTTATTTTATAATTAATCCTTTAACAAAAAAACTTATTTTGTTTTATAATTAATATTTTAAGGGAAATCTTATGAATAAAATATCTCTTTAATACATGATACAAATATTGAATTTAGCTCTACATCTTATATAAAATGATGTAACTAGTGGATCAATGAAAATATTTTTTAACTTACAGTGCATATGAGATTGCATGTATGATGTGTAGACAGTCCCTCAAGAAGGCAAGCATGGAGTATTTTTTGAGATCATGGACTTCAACATAGAAATAGTAACATTTCCTTTTGCACTATTTTTATTTCCTCTTAATTAAAGATGGTTTACAAGGCAATAGAATAGATAATGTTCCATTATGACCTACTTTGTTTTGTTCTATGAATTATGGAATCAATGACATTATCCATACCTTAATAGTATACTTTTGAGTTGTATATTTGTTTCATAAGTGTATTATTGAGGTACCCAAAGTATTTTGGAAGTTGTATAATGTCTTTGTTTTATTCTATGAGTTATGGAACCTGTAACAGTAGCCTTACCTTAATAGTATACTTTGAGTTACTATATTTGTTGCATAAATATAAAGGCAAGCTAGGTTCCCTTTACAAATTGAAGTAGCAGAAGTATTTTGGAAGCTATATAAATTGGATTTGTTTTCAAATATGTTTTTTTCTCACTAAGATGCTTATGCAAAATTTTGGTTTGGTAAAATAATATTTTTCCATGACAAATCAATTACGGACTTCAATGCTTAGGGCAATAATGTCCAAAGACTTATTTCTATGTATGATAATTCTACAAGTAAAATAATATTTTTCCATCACAAATATCAATTACCAAGCTCAATGCTTACAGGAATAATGTCTAAAGACCTGTTTCTATGTGTAGCAATTCTACATTTTAGTTTTTAATAATGATTGATGAGGTACAAGAGGAATGGAAGTAGGCCACAGTAAGCATTAACAGATAAAAAAAAAAATGAGTATAAATTGGACAAACTTGAGTATAAATTAGATAAACATCACATATTCATATTCTATTCCAGTATATTTAGATAGTAAACACTTATTTCAAAACAAATATTTGTTATTCAGTTTTTCACGTCTCAAGGATCTGAAATATATATCATAAACCCCAATTGTATCGTTAATTTGAGATGATATGCAAAATCCACATACCACAAACAACCCACATGGAAAGCGTTTTATCCTGGTATTTCTAAAATTAAAAGGAAATGAAAAACCATATATAAAAGATAAATCAGATATAAAAGAAAATTCAAGCAGTCATCCTTGAGACTGTACTAGACAAACCCACAAGTATCTAAGAAATCATGCTGCAAAATTTACCCTATAAGATGAGATTGCTAAGGAAGTGGATAGAGTAAATGAAATAATGGGGATTATATACTCTGCTCCTTCAAGAATACGGACCTACAATTTGTTCTACTCTTGAAATAAAAAATAAAATACTCTCTCTCTCTCTCTCTCTCTCTCTCTCTCTCTCTCTCTCTCTCTCTATATATATATATATATATATATATTTCTATTATTTTTTATTAAAATAAAAAATTATAATCAAATGTGGAGACAATTATTGCTTTACATTGAAAATAAAAAATTGTGGAGACAATTACTGCTTTACGTTGGAAAAAAAAAAAAAAAAAAAAATTGGATGAATATCCAAAGAGGTCAAATCTTCTATGAATATGAAAAGATGTCAAATTTTCCCATTACATGAATGAACTCTCCACCATTTACAATTGAAAGGAAAAACACTATTTACAATTGAATGGAAGAACACTATTTACAATTAAATATAGAAAAACTACATGTGGTTAATTGAATTTTACTAGACTATCTCAATTCTTAGGAAGTTATACTTAAATATGAATGCAATGTCTTTGCATAGTGATTTGATTCCTAGATGCATATTTTCTAACCATTTGAATTTGAACTTTTAACCTTTTACAAGAAGTCATTAGTTAGCAACACAATTTTTAACCACATTACAATTTCTTGTTTTTAATAAATGTTTTTGCATGAATGGAAAATCAATATTTACAATTGAATATATAAAAACTACATGTGGTTAATTGAATTTTACTAGACTATCTCAATTCTTAGGAAGCTATACTTAAATATGAAGGCAATGTCTTTGCATAGTGATTTGATTCCTAGATGCATATTTTCCAACCCTTTGAATTTGAACCTTTAACTTTTAACATGAAGCCATGTGTTAGCAATACAATTTTTAACTGCATTACAATTTTTTGTTTTTTATAAATGTTTTTGCATGCATAAATGGATCCGTGACACAATCAAATTAATATAATTTGGTTGAATTTTAGAAAGCATTGTCATTTTGAGTGTCTAGTATTTATTGTTCCAGCTTGCAGTGGTAATGACATTTTAGAATGCATATTTTTGTTAACAAACTCTGATATATTTATAAATTATAAGCTTATGAAAAAAATACATAAAAAGAAAAATTTAATATTTCAATTCCTATTTATTTTATTATAAAAATTAAAATACAGTTTTTTTCAATTTAAAAATTTTATTGACATCTCTTTGTACCTTTAAAGACAACTGCTAATAATATATTCATTACCAATAGAGTTACAATAATAACATATTTGTTTCCAATAATATATTTGCTTCCAATAAATGTAACGTTGTCACCAATATAACACTTACGAGGCGCAATCTGATATAGATATAAATGCATCAACACTTAAATAATATAACCCGCTGACGGTCGTATAATATATGCCACGGTGGTATCGAACTGCAACATGGAAACATTCAGATTCCTTTTTTTCAGAACGAAAAAGCACAATATATTATATAAGATATATAAAGAAAACAGATAAATTTGACAGAAAGATCTTCATAGGGGCTATTTTAGCCTAGAGATAGGATTTCCAAGATTTGGCCAGCCCATTGAGCTGACAAAAGTTGCTGACAAAAATGCATGATAAACAAATACATCGCTGAAAAAGGAGCATAAAGATCTCTCCAAAGAGAGAAACAGTATTCAGAAACTTGTTCAAGAGATTCCAAATTTGCTTCAGCCATAATCAGAGCTGGAAGGAAGAAAAAGACCAAAATACTAAAGGCAGATGCAAAACTAAAAACAAAAAGATTTGAAATTAAGAGCCTGGTAAGGAAAAGTCTTGGATAGAGAAAATTTCCTCGCCAGATTTTACCTTCATGTTCCATATACCTGGTACCAATAGGAGACCCTCCTTTGATAAGATATCTGCTTGCTGGTTCTGTGATCTGTAAATGTGCTGGATGGAGCACCCTTCCAACTTCCTCCAAAGGAACCTGATTCTGTCCAACCAACCTGCAAGGTGAGGGCTGCTGATATGGCTCTTTCCTGCTACAAAATCAACCATGACTTTTGAATCTCCAAAAATTGACACAAACTGAATGTTAAAGAAAAGGCAAATGGATAAAAGGCCTGCAAGAGCCATCGCCTCAACTTTACTATTCGTGCCCTTTCCTCCATTCCAGGCAATGAGATATTGAACATTTTCATTCATGATGATGTGAATGCCACAACCACATGAGCGATTTTGAGCCGCACCATTGAAATACGCTCTTGGAAGCATTGAGTGATTTTTTGCTTGCTCCTTGTGATTACACTTTTTTTTCTTTTGTGATTTTTCTGGTAAGGAGTCATAAAGAGCAATAATGTTTTGAAGAGTTCCCATAAAAGGCTCTTTACTGTCCTTAAAGATAATTTTGTTTCTCCATTTCCATATACACCATAGAGTAATGATAATAAGAGGCCTCCAGGACTCCTTTTGCCCATTCCACCAAAGGAAAGCTTCTTTAGTAGAAACATGAGAGATATGAGGAAATTTATATAGTTTTGCCAGATCTTTCCATAGCTGTTGAGTTATACGGCAATTGAAGAACATGTGGAAATTGCTTTCCTCATCGGACTTACATATTAAACAGAGACCCGGTCCATGCCAACACCTCTTTTTCAGATTCTCCCATGATAAATTTTTATTGTGGAAGACCAGCCAGGAGAATAGAATCGCCTTGGAAGGACATCCCGATTTCCAAATAAGAACATCAGCTTCCCAAGAACGGTATATGCCACAGTTCTTCAAAGAAATTCTGAGATTTCTCCATTGCCGAGCTAAGAGATCCGACATCCCCATACTGTCCGCCTCTTTCCAAAGAGGGAAAGGGCCCTGCCATTCAGCTATCAGCTTGTCCCAAGTGAAAAATCCTTTTCTATGGAAAAAATTTAGGAGAGATTCTGGCAGAATGATTTCCTCCTGCCCACCCAGGAAAGAATCAATTCCAATGAGAATCCGGCTACCAGATTGAAAACTCCAAGCTAAGTTCCTTAAAAAATACTTCTCAACCTTGCAAAAACTCAGCCATATTGTTGACCCATAATTGGATCCGATCCTTCCCAACCTGTACCAGTAAGAGATATCTTTGCTTCCCATATATTTCTTTTTTATTGTGTTGCTCCAGGGACCCTCTCCATAAATCCCTCTCCATAGTGATTTGCATAGCAGCGCCTTACCAAAACTTCGCAGATCCAACAGGCCCCATCCACCTAAATTCTTCGGCCATGAGATATCAGACAATTTAGATAGATGAAATTTTCTTTTTTCTGATTGGCCGCCCCATATGAAGTTAGCAGTTAACTTGTTCATCTTCTTGATAATGCTTGCAGGAAGAAAGAATAAATGGGCCCAATATACAACTAGTTGTGTTAGAACTGACTGAGATAAAACAACTCTTCCAGCCATTGATAGGCATTTAAATTCCCATAACGATATCTTTTTGTAGTACCTATCTATTAACCATTGCCAGTCCATTTTAGAATAACCCTTTGCTTTTAACTAGAATCCTAAATATTTTATTCCATGCTTTATGGAGCGTGCCTCTATTCCAAATAGAGAAGATAACCATTCTACTAAATCCATGCTGACATCATTATGGAGAAAAACTGACTTGTGTTCATTAATTTGCATCCCTGTGGCCTTTTGAAAACGTCTTAAGATGTCATATAAGCATGTCCAGGTGAGTCTGCATAACATTGCAAAAATGAGTATATCATCCACAAATAGGTTGTGTGAGATATAATTGTTTCTACAGATCTTCAATGGTTGGCACCTGTTATCACTAACTGCCCTGTTTATGTGGAGGCTAAGAGTATTCATTGCCAAGATGAATAGAAGAGGGGATAGTGGGCAGCCTTGACACAGACCCCTTTCAGCTGGAAAATAAGAGGATGGAATCCCATTTATAATGACTGCATAGTTTACCTTCTCAACACATGCCATGATCCACTCTATTATATTAGCACTTAGGCCAATCTTTGCAAGTAAACATCTGATGAAACCCCAATCCAGGCAATTGTATGCCTTTCGGAGATCAATTTTGAGGATAACTGCTTCACTTCTTTAGAATGCATAGAAAACAAGCTTTCTTGTGTGTTTGCAACAGCATCCAAGATATTTCTTCCTTTTAAAAACCCATGTTGATCCTTTGTTAAAAAATTTGATAAAGTTACCTTGATTCTTTCAGCAATAATTTTCGAGATGATTTTGAAAGAAATGTTACAGAGGGATATCAGCCTGAAATCTTGAAAAGATTTTGCTTCCCCTTTTTTTGGGATGAGGGCAATTAGAGTTGCGGAGATTTTCTGGTGAATGCTTCCTGATATTCTGGTACCTTCTACATCCTTAACAAATCATGTTTTATGAGATCAAAAGATTTCATTGTTTCTAACATTTCTTCCTCCATGATTGGCTGAAAGAGATGCTCATTTTTTTCATCATCAAACATTTTTGGAAATAAGTCGATGCCCCATAAGATGTCCTGAATTCTGCAATCCTCTGATCTCTTATATTGATTTTGAAAGTGTTTCACAGCCTCATCTGAAATGTCTTGTTGAGAGCATAGATAACCCCCTTTGCCATCACTGATCTTCCATATTGAGTTTTTTTCACGTCTTGAGCTTGCAAACCTGTGGAAAAATTTTGTATTCTTGTCCCCTTCCTTTAACCAGATAGCCCTGCTCTTTAATCTCCAAAAAGCTTCTTCCTACTCCAGAATTTTTTGTTTTTGTCTTTTAAGCTCCCTTATGCGGCATCTTGTATTGAAAGGAAGTAAATGCATAGCCATCTCTTCAAAAGTGTTGTCCAGCTCCCTTTGAATCTCTCTAAGATTTATTCTATTTTGAATCTTTTTTTTGATCTGCCATTCTTTAACAACCTTTTGCATATGAGAAAGTTTTTCCCTGAATGTCAAAAACGGGGGTCTATTATTTGTTGCAAACAACTCCTTCCAAGTTCTTTTCACAACATCATTGAACTCTGATTCTTCTAGCCAAGACCTATTAAATTTGAAAGAGTACCCCTTTCTAAAAGCCTTTTCTCTCCAGCTTAATAGAATCGGCCTATGGTCTGAGATAAACACATTTCCAATTGTTGAGAATGGCATGCCCAGTATATCTATTATGCTGACGTGTAGAATGAACATGTCAAGTATTTTTGCTATATATGCCCCGTCAATCCTTCCTTCCCCAAGATTCATCAGTATTTAAAGTAGCCTTTAGATCTCCTGCAACTATCAGAAACTCAATTTCTAAAAATTTTGATGCAAAAAGTTTTTCTCAAAATGGTATTATGTTTTTGTAAGGAGCATAAATGTTTAGAATGTCGATTGGGCAATATTTCCCTCTAATTGATGCCGATATGAGAATGCCCGCAAAACATCTGTAAGATTTTGCTCTAATCCAATCAAGATTCCATAAGACCGCCAAGCCCCCAGAGGCCATTTGCATTCACAGTGGACATATGCCAAGAGGGGAACATTTTCCTGAAATAGGAAATAGATACATGAGAGTTATGCATGGTTTCTTGGATTAAAATGATTTTTGGTTGTTCTGAATAGAAAATATTCTTTAGTTCCAAAAATTTTCGGCCTGCCCCCAGACCCCTTATGTTCATGGATATGATGAAAGTCATTTTGGGGTATTTTCGGCCATACTTGCTCTAAGAGGCCCTTCTTTTGACATATCAATTATGGGAACATCTATAAGGGAAAGATTCTGAACTCCTCTGCCAGCAACATCATCTCTCCCCCTGAAATGTCTACTACCCCTGTTGTTTTTCCTTCTCACCGTAATGTTTTTTGCAGAATTCGGACTTATATGAGGAGAGGATGGCTTCCCCGGCTTATGTATAGTTAAGGGTTCAAATTCAAGCGATTTTTTACTTAAGAGATAGTCCAGATCGCTGCCAATTGAATTTGATGGGGATGAAGCAGGGGAATTTAGCGGTGTTGGAGAAACCATAGGTTCCTTTCCTTTTCCAAATAGGTTTCTTTCCCTTCTTGGAGATGAGGAGGAAGAAGGAATAAAGGTGATATGGGGTTGCAGGTTCGCAACTTTGTAAGGCTAAGGGACCGGAGGGGGGGAAGGGATTTCTTTATCAATAGTGGGTTCCTAGGGAGGCATAGAAGGGAGATAGTCGACCTTTTTATCAGATGAGGTTTCTGACTTCCCTACAATTTCCGGTATGATGCTCTAACTCTAAGGGTGTATAGATGCAGAAATTATACGAAGGTTATCTTCTGGATTAATAACTCTTTGCAGATCGCTATAACCTGATGAAGATAAACTTATTGCAGGGGATAGAGTCTTTTTCCTATGATTATTTAATGCGGAAAGGAATTTTCCATGATGTAGATTATTCGAAAGAACAGGGCATCGAGGGCATTTTTTGATTAGGTTCCCCATCCTATGGCATGCTGAGCATCTGAAGGGGACTCCCCAGAAGTCCAGTCTCTGATTAATTTTTAATTCCCTCCAAGATATCTCTATGTGGTCAGGAAATCCGCCTCTGTAGGCTTTTTCTATGAGTACCCAGGCTACACATTTGTCCTTTTCCCCTAAGCATCTGGGATCGACATAAACACATTTACCTATTGCATTTCCTATTTCTGTTAAGGTCTCCTTCGACCACAGCTCCAGTGGAAGGCCAAGGAGTTTGACCCATATTAGATTATTAGAGAGAGTATTCTTTAGCAGGTTGTAGCCAATATACCACTTATAAAGTGCAAGAAAACTTCTTCCCTGTACCCATGGACGGTTTTGGATGGCTACCAGGTCGCTGGCACTCAGAAAATGGAAACAATACCATTCTTTCATCAATTTCGCTATAATGGGAGAATAGCCGATCAGAGGTTTCCATTTAATCTTTATCCACTTCCACATCTCTGAATCGTCCATCTCTGGAAAGTGTCATCGTCCAACGAGAGCTAAATCCTGCAAACTTTCAATGCTGTCAGTCAGGTAGATACGGTCTATCTTGATCGCCGTTGGAGGAGGGATGGTTTTAACAGGTTTCGTATTCTTATTATAGCAGTTTAGGGCTTCGAATTCAGCATATTCCTTTTGCCGAAAATCCTTTTGCTGAAAAACCTTTTGATTGCCTTTACTATTTTTTCCCGCCTTTGATAGACCACTAATATCCATGTCCTTAGTAGGTAAAGACATATATACAACCACGTCTTCCAACGTGGCTTACCAGTCGTTTGACAACATGGCAACACTCTGACGATTTTCGGCTTGAATGGCTGTTAGGATCATGGCCTCCGTGACCGATGCGTTTGACGCAAAATCCATCATATCAAAATCCACTTCTGTCCTAATGGACGTACTGAGAAAGTCCTAATTAGGATCTTCCAGATCAGGTGATAAAACATGCAGCGAATGTGACTTGTCCCTTTCTGAATAAAATACCCAGAGTGTAAATACCCAAAACCAGAAAACGAGGTCTTCGCTGACTGGATGACTGACAATAGGAAGCGTCGGGGACATGAATCTCCCTTTTCCAGAAGAGAGCAAATTTCAAAGAGGCCAGTTGTCTTCTGAATTTAAGGAAGGATGACGTTTACATGAGGTAGCATGCAATGGAAAGGCAAGAAGTTTTTTAAAAACGGCAGCTTCTATCAATCCAAAATGTCAGGCATTAACCCGTAAAGTACCGATCCTTTTCTCCAAAAGATTTGAGGCTAAACTTCTCTACCCGAGACAGATTCAGAAAAGAAAGGAAAGTAAACCGAAAAAATTTCCGGTCCTCGGAAAGATGGATCCTGCCCGCAATAACCAGGAGGCAGGAGAGACAAGGCTATCTTTGTTTTTTGAAAGTTTCAGAACGAAACCCAACAGCAATATATCTCAAGGACACACCACCAGGAACCAAATTTGAAATGAATGTCTTGACAGGGTTTGTATATTCCAAAACAATTATTTAATCTATTAATGGAAACCCACGACCAGACCAAATTAACAGACCCTGACATGAGGACTTGAGCGTAAAACCAAAAAATAGGTCGTAGGGAGGGAAATTCAGTCTTTTAGCAAAACCGGCATTCAAACAAAAGATTGAACCAGTAATCCAGTGCTCATAACTCATATGAAAACTAAATATCCTTTTTTAGAGAAGAATTGCTCTTTAAATTTTCAGGTTCCTCACAGACAAAAGTCTATCATTTTATGATATATTATGGCATAAATAAGGACTGACCTATTGAGAAACGAGCGTTTGTCCGAGTGAAGAGCACCGCCAAACCGAGCAGAGAAACTGAGCCGTGCAAGTCCCCACGAACCAAAAAGTTCCACACATAGTGCTAGCTGGCCATTTCTCTCATTCAGAAAACTGATAAAGACCCTGCTAACCAAAATGCAGTGTTCCTCCCAGAGCGCTTTACAAAGGACCGAAAAGGGGGAGGGGGGAAGAAACTAAGAAAGAGGCATGTGATGATAAAACGAGTCAAAGGTTCAGGATGACAGAAGTCACAAAACCAGATACTATTCAATTCTCTTCCTACAATACACACATTTGCATAAAGCAGTATCTGTGAGGATGACGCATCTGAACTTGTTGAACCAAAACTACAGGCTCAAAACAGAGAAGGGGGAACTAAGCAGGAGGAGAAAAAGATAAGTCGGGAGTTCAAACTGACCGAAACCGCAGCACCAGGGGGAACAGGCGAGAAAGGGAGTGATAGAAACTTGCAAAACCCGCATTACCTTGGACAAATATAGTATCTATGAGAGTGACACATCTGAGCCTGTAAACCAAGCGTCAACCATTTATGTGCACGTAGCCTTCTGCCTTGAACAACTACAGTTACTATGAGGATGACACGTCTGAGCCTGCAGACTCAAGCGTCGACCTTTTTTATGCACGTAGCCTTCATGCCCCCATCCATCGATTGTTGTAGCTTTAGGTCTTACTGTTATTGGATAGAAGATGGCAAGCGTTCATCTTGATACGTCGATCAGCAGTGCTCTCCACTCGGCGCACCTCAGATTTTGGATTAGATTACATGCTCATCCAGATTCCTTTTTTTTTTGTGTATGAGGTCAAAGTAATGAAATGAGTAATCAAATGTCATTTTGCAATGGCTTGGCATTCGCACGTAGATTCTTCTAGCATTACTTTAATAACCTTCAGAAACAAACAGCCAAAATCATTTCAAGTGTATGTTGCACCACATTTATATCACAAGATATGTCCAATTGGCTTCTTATTCACCGTCTAATGTTATAACTCATTCCACCTCTAGCATTCCTCTATCGACTTGGCATAATTGTTATTCCAATGTTCTATCTTTTCATGATTCCTCTAGTGTTCTTGTTATCTTGGTGTAATGTTCCAATTTATAAATCATTCATCCGGTGTCTACGCATTTGGCATCTCTAACATTCTCTTTATTCATACAACGTTCTACTAGCATTTTAGATTTTTTCCCCTGGCAAGAATTTCAGGTTGTTTCAATGAAAGTCTCGATCCAATACAAATATCCATTCTCGCCCAAGAAACCGGCCTTTTACCTAATGAAGAAAGCAAATCTCGGGTTGAATGTTAGAACTTCGGGCCACTAACAACTATCTCCATCCATGTTCCATTTGATCAAGGTGTCCATCTATTTTGGTGTATTGTGCTTCAATCGTATTGTGATTTAGAGGTGACAGGTCAAAGTCACAAAACTTAACTTCCCAATTTTTATCAACAAGAAGTTTTGGAGTCTTTAGGTCTTGATGAACTATTCTAGAAATGCTATTGTGCAAACAATTCATCCCCTTAGTAACATCAAGAGCCATTATTATGCATTACTTTTCATCTATGTGAATTTTGGGTTGGTGGATCAATCTATATAAGCCTCCCCTCAGAAGAAACTCAGTCACAATAGGAAGATTTGGTGGATGAGTAACAATGCCCATAATAAGAACACTAATTGGATGACACAATCTTCACATTGTCTTACAGTGTGTCTGCAGATTTTTATTTTCCATCTTGCTCTCTGTGGATATGAATAATCATAGTTGAGTTAATAATAAAAAAACACATTGAAATACTTCCAATCTAAACTCTACTTATTTCTATTGTCTCTCCCTTCCATCCTTCCTTATGACTAAAAGGAATAAGACCTAGAGATTCACGGTCGGCTGCCAATTGATGGAAACTTAACTAAACTAAGAGGGGGGGTTGAATCAGTTTAGTACATTCATGGACATTAAATTTATTTTCTTTTAATTGATTAACTAAATTATTAAATGAGCAGCTTACACCTTATGAACAACATATTTAAAACACAAACAACATGTAATCATGTAAACCACAACATAAAATCAACACATAAAAACATCACATATGGACACCAGATATAAGTGGAAACCCATAAAGGGAGAAAACCATGAATTTTTTATTGTTATGATGCAAAGGCAAGCTCCTACTCCCTTATTACATCTGATTTTTGTAGGCTCCAACCTATATGAGGTTGCCACCTCAATTATGCAAGCTTCAACTTGCAAGGAAGCTCCAACTCCCATCAATTTTCTACAAGTTACAACCCACAGAAGGCTCCTAGCTCAACAAGCTCCAACTTGTTATTTATCAAGATGCAACTTGAAAGGAGACTGCAATCTCTTGATACATAAATAAAACGATGTGTTGGTTACCTGGTTTATAAATCTGCATACCTTCATATATTTCTCTACTTCTTCTTCTCAAATATGCTTCACGTCTGCTCTATATGTGCCAGGTAATAAACAACTCAAAACAATGGTTACATTTTCAAAAACTCTAACCATACAACCCTCCAACCTCATACAATTTTATAAATGAAATTTAATGGCTATTAGTATTCCACACACAAATTTGAAATGACAAAACTTGTCTCTTTGCATTCCAAGGGTGTTTCTTCAATTCCAAAATTGTTTCAACTCTTGAATATTAAAATAAACAAAATGAATTTCACTATATCTGAATGACATGCATTCATATTCTTCATGCCAATAAAATAAATTTCAACATATTCAAATAGCATGCATTAATATAGTCCACCTTTAAATATTACAACAACCAAAGTCCTAACATATTCAAGTCAGCATCTTTGCAACTTTGTTCTACATACATTTTCCTTTTCCATAGCTTTGCACCACAATATTATTCATGTCTTTGTCTTGCATCGCAATAGTGTTCATGCCTTTGCCCGTTGCCTTGCATCACAACAATCTCCTCAAACAAATCAATCTTCAAATCAACCTTACACAAAACATATGCAAGCATTTATATCACAAAATTTGCAATGCACTCACTTTCCAATCACATATCTTTGTTCTTTGCAACTTTTCAACTCAACATACCACACATACCAAGCAACACAAACATATCATGTCAAGCATCACATGTTGGAAATAATACTGAGAGGGGGGGGTGAATCAGTATTATCTAATTCTTTTAATAAATCTTCCTTATTTGTTCTTTGAATTATTTTTGCATGTCAGTACCATAAAATAATGAACATGAACAAAGAAAACAGATAGTCACACCAAATAACACAAGATGTAAGGTGGAAACCCAATGTGGGTGAAAACCACCTGCTGCAATATGTCTCTATCTTCTTTCAAATTAGAAACTCCTTTTACAATGGTTATGTACTGGTGCAGTCCTTTACCAGTGCGTAGACTGCAACCTGCAGAGAGCTACAAGTCTCTCTCTCGTTTTCCAGTCTCTCCTGGAAGGGAGCTACAACCCCCTACCTCTTTTCTTACAAGGACCACTTTTCATAAATTTTCAAACTGGATCCATAAGCATCAAATGATCATTAAGTATAAGAAAATCACCCAGTCAACTGTAGTAACCAGATCAACAATAATAGAACCAAACCCAGAACACAGCAATGATAAACAGAGATTTCAAGAGAAGTAAGCAGCTTCACCCACGTAATGCCTGCTTACAGTACGCACTGTACTCAACTGCTCACCTGCTTACCCACGCTCTGTGTCCATTGAACTGTCTGCGGACCTCCGCACCCGCAACCCTTCTGTTCCTGCGTACCAGCGCACCTGAAACGCTTCGTGCCAGCGTATATACACACTTTTCTTTCACTGTACTTGCGTACCTTCGAGCATAGATGATTTCAAGACTTCAAGAATAACCCAGACAGTCAGATCTACAGATATGATCATGCGCCGAGGAGATCTCCATCCATCAGTAGATTCGCCTTATTTAGATCTAGACATTACTCCCAAGAGATCATAATATTTCAGATCTAGCTCTCATAAGATGTTCAACCCCAAAAACATGCCCAAGCCAAATGATCTCCTTTTCTTTATATAGGAAAGCTCTTCCTCAAATCATGGATCAATACCACGGGCCGACACCATAATAACACAAATACCGTCGGCTAAATATCAAAGGTTAAACATAAGAAACCCCACGTGTGCTTTTCTCTGCCTTGAAATGAGTGCACTGGGGGTACGCACCTCCTGAACAGCTGACCTGCGTGTCTGGCCGCGGTCCCTTCACGGTGTACCTGCGGGTACGCACCTTCTGAACTGATCTCCTGCGTACTTCTTAATTTTTCAAGCCTTGCCACGGGAGTTGCCATCAAGTACAACATCTGTAACATATAGCCATACCAGAAACATAATGCCAACAATCTCCCCCTTTGGACTTGATGGCAACCTCACAAACTTCAGCTTCATTCTCCCCCTTTGACATCAAGGGCAAAGGGTTATGCTCCCCCTAAGAACATGCTCCCCCTGAATATGAACCAGATCTGCAGCGACGAACCATAATCCACCATGAAAGAGATAGAGACATATTGCAGCTACTTCCAAGATCTCCTTTTGCACATCCTCCATAATGCCAACAATGCATTATATGCTCCCCCTGAACCTGAACCATCAATCAGAAGAGGTTCAGCAATAAGATGATGCATCAACAACCCCCAGCTTTTGCCTGAGGTATTCAAAAGTGTCCCTGGGCAATGGTTTGGTGAGTATATCAGCAACTTGTTCCTTAGAAGGAACATACTCCAACTTGACCTTCTGTTCAAGCACTTGTTCCTGGAGAAAATGATACTTGATTGGTATGTGCTTGGTTTTTGAATGCATAACAGGATTCTTTGAGATGCTGATGGCACTTGTGTTATCACATAAGATGGGGATAGGTGGTGTACAAGTGATTTGAAAATCCTGCAAAGTCTGCATCATCCAAAGGAGTTGGGTGCAACAAGATGCAGCAGCAACATATTCCGCTTCAGCTGTAGACAAGGCAATTGAACTATGTTTCTTGCTGAACCAGGATACCAGTCTGGAACCCATAAAGAACGCACCACCACTTGTGATTTTCCTGTCATCCACGCTTCCGGCCCAATCTGCATCTCTATAAGCATGAAGTGTAAGATCTGTATCTCTAGGATACCATAAGCCATAATTTTGAGTCCCTTGAAGATATTTGAAAATTCTCTTCACTGCCTGAAGATGAGTCTCCTTCGGATTTGCCTGAAATCTTCCAACTATTCCAACTGCATGCATGATGTCCGGTCGGGTACCTGTTAAATAAAGTAAACTTCCAATCATAGATCTGTAGGTTGGTTGATGTACTGCTGCAGATTCATCATTTGCACTGAGGCTACATCCTGTGACCATGGGTGTACATACTGGTTTTGCATCTTCCATGCCATATTTCTTCAAAATCTGTTTGAGATACTTGGTTTGAGATAAAAAGATTCCTCCTTCTTTTTGTTGGATTTGCAAACCAAGGAAATATGTCAGTTCTCCTAGCAAGGACATTTCAAATTCTTTCTGCATGACCAAGGCAAAGCTTTGACTCATAGCTTCTTCATTGCTGCCAAAAATAATGTCATCTACATACACAACAAGTATTAGCAATTTGTCATTTTCAACTTTTATATAAAGATTGCTATCTGCTGATCCTTTTGAAAAGCCTTGTTGAGGAAGATATTTGTCCAAACGGTAGTACCAAGCCCTTGGAGCTTGTTTGAGACCATAGAGAGCCTTTTTCAATCTGCATACAAGATTTGGATCATTTCCAAGAATGAACCCATCTAGCTGTTCAATGTATACTTCTTCTTCCAAGTCTCCATTCAGAAAGGATGATTTCACGTCCATTTGAAATACTTTGAAGTTTTGAAAACTTGAGAGAGCAAGGAACATTCGGATGGCCTCAAGTCTTGCAACAGGAGCAAAGGTTTCTTCAAAGTCTATTCCTTCTTGTTGCGCATACCCTTTACAAACAACTCTGGCTTTGTTTCTAATTACTTCTCCATTTTCATTCAATTTATTTTTGAAGACCCATTTTGTTCCGATAACATTCTTATCCTTTGGTCTAGGAACCAGCTCCCAAGTGTTGTTCTTTTCGATCTGCTCAAGTTCTTCATCCATTGCTTTCACCCAACATTCATCTTTGTATGCCTCTTTCACATTTTGTGGTTCAGTAGAGGAGAGTAATGCCAAATAGCTTGAAGCTTCTGCAACTGTTCTTCTTGTTTGTACGCCTGCTTCTTTCTGCCCCATAATCTGAGATTCTGGATGATTCTTCTGAACATATCTGGATGGAGTCTTTTCTTCTATTCTTGTTTGCTCCTCTGGTTCTTCTTGAGGTTCTTCTTCTTCATCATTCTGTCGTTGAGGGTAGCCTTCATCTTCTTCGATGTCTTCATGATGTACTTGCCTAGGAATGTATCCCTTCTCATCAACCACTACATCAATGCTGTCAACAATTCTGCCAAGTCTTTTATTGTAGCATTTGTATGCTTTGCTATGTGGAGAGAAACCAAGAAGAATGCCTTCATCTGCTCTAGGTTCAAGTTTGCCAAGCTGCTCATCAGTATTCTTGATATAGCATTTGCTCCCAAAGATTTTGAAGTGCTTTACCGAAGGAGTCCTACCACTCCAGAGCTCATGGGGAGTTTGAGTGCTGTTCACCCGGACATTTGTTTTGTTGAGAATAACAACCGCAGCATGTGCAGCTTCACCCCAGAAAGTTGCGGGAGTTCCTGACTCATCAAGCATAGCACGAGCCATTTGTTGGACTGTTCTGTTCATTCTTTCCACAACTCCATTTTGCTGAGGAGTTCTAGCTGTAGATAATTCTCTTCTTATCCCATGTTCTTCACAGAAATCGAAAAATTCATTTGAGGTAAATTCCCCACCTCTGTCGGATCTTAGGCACTTAATTTTGTGACCTGATTCATTTTCAACCAAGGCTTTGAAGGATTTGAATTTTTCGAATGCTTCATCTTTGTGCTTCATAAGTCCTAACCAGACAAACCTGGAGAAATCGTCAATGAATAATATCAAGTATTCTTCTCCTCGAGGTGTTCTTTTCCTGAAAGGACCGCATGTATCTGTATGTACTAGCTCAAGAGGCATGCTAGCTGATCCTTCTTTCTCTGGAAAGTTAGTTCTGGTTTGTTTTCCAAACTGACATGATTTGCATATGGTGTTGTCAGGAATTTTGATATCTGGAAGATCGCGAACTGCCTGATATTTGCATGCTTTCCTTATTTGTGAAAAGCTTAGATGTCCCAACCTCCGATGCCATAACCAGTGCTCATCATCCTTGCTCAGATAGCATTGTTGTTGTCCTTCTTCAAATATGTACAGATTATTTGGAGTTCTTTTGCCTTTGATCACTGTTTTACCTGTATCAAGATCACGAACAAGACATCCATTTGATCTGAATATAACCTCGGTTCTTTGATCACACATCTGGCTGACACTTAGAAGATTATGCTTCAATCCATCAACATACAAAACATTTCCAGCCTTGACCTTTTCTTTTAACTGAGCAATGCCTTTTCCTTTTATAGTTGCAGGAGTATCATCTCCAAAAGAAACTTTCTTTCCTTTTTCTAGAGCAGAATATGACTCAAGTTTTTCTTTATCACCTGTCATATGCTTCGAACAACCACTGTCAATGTACCATAGATTTTCATGTCCCTCTGCATAAAATGCTATCCCACATCTTTCTGTTTGTGGTTCCTTTATTCTCCATGTTATGGTGTTTGAGGCTTGTTCCTTTTTCTGCTGAAACCTGCTCCTGCATTCAGAGTCTTCATGACCAAAGTTATTGCAAATAGAACATTCAACTTCATTTTCAAGAACCGAAAAATTGTTATAGGTCCTTTTTGTAATCCCGGTCATACTTCTTTGTTTTTGAGATTCCCTAGTCATGATCGTTTTATATGCAACACATTGAGCTGCTTTGTGACCAAAGTTATGGCAAGAAAAGCATTGTCCATTGAAGAAACTTCTGCGGTTATCGAATCTACCAGCGAATTGATTGTAATTTCTATTGTCATCTATTCTTGAACCAAATTGAGAATATTTTACCTGTGGCTGGTTGTAGTTTTTGTTCACCCTTAAGATGGATTGCCCCTGATAGTTTCTGTTTGCAATTCGTCCCTGCTTTACCTGATGGTCTTCATTGTGCTTTTGCTCATTTCTTCTTGCTGCATCAAGATAACTTCTTGAGGTGGATGCTTGAGAAGTTTCTCCATTATAGCCCAGACCTGTTTTGTTTAGTGGAGACCGCTGCACATTGATAATCTCATCCAAAGTTTCAGATCCTTTGACAAACTTAAGATTAATAGCTTTTGTTTTCTCAATCTCTTTTCTAAGACCAACAATTTCACCTTCTAATTTTTCAAGATGTTTTTCCTTTTCATCAATTTGAAATTGTAGAGTATCAATGATCATATTCTTTTCTTCTATACATCTCTTGAGTCTAGTAAGTTCTTCATAAAGGTTATCCACATCTATAGCATCCATATAATCATCATCTTCAAATGCCATTAACAATTTATATTCATTACCTTGTTCATCTTCATCACTGTTTGATAGACCATCACTATTTTCATGAGTGTAGTAGCTTTTCTTATTTGCACTCTGTTTCTTGTTCCATCTAGCAGGTTCCTTTCCTTTATCCTTATAAGGACATTTTGCAGCATAATGACCTACTCTTCCACAAGCAAAGCATTTAAAAGGTAACTTACCTCTGAACCTTCCAGAACCCCTTTGAAGATTTCTGACAAAATTTGATTCTTCTTCCTCTTCTTTTGGGACGTGGCTTGCTTCATAATAATCTCCTTTGCCTGATGCCTTGAAAGCAGCTTCTCTTCTGTCTGATGGACCTCCCTTTCTCATTTCATAAGCAGTTAGAATTCCATGTAGCTGAGACATAGTAAAAATTCATAGATTTTCCTTTTCTTCTATTGCAGATACTTTAGATTCAAACTTGGGGGACAATGATCTTAGAACCTTTTCAACCACAATAGCCTCTTTTATTTCTTCACCGAAATTTTTCATACAATTAACAATCTCATCTACCCGAAGAAAATAGTTAGCCACACTTTCATCATTATACATCTTGAGAGTCTCATACTGAATCCTGATAGTTTGAAGTTTAGCACGCTTTACCTGTTCATCTCCTTCATAGCTCGTGACAATTTTGTCCCATATTTCTTTTGCGGATTTATAGTGCATTACCTTCATGAATTCCTATTGGGATATACATCCTAATAGGGTACTGACTGCTTTCGCATTTGTTTCATACTTCTTTTTCTCGGCTGCATCTGTAGGAGTAGCTGAAGGAAAAGTGTAGCCTGTCTCTATGATGTCCCAAACTTCTGTACCAAGAGATTGAAGATAGGCAGTAACTCTTACCTTCCAATAATTGAAGTTTGTCCCATCAAAAATCGGTGGCCTGATTGATGCTTCTCTCTCGTAGTTGCTCATGATGAACGATCTACCTTCAAGCGATCAAGCTTCTCTGAAGGACCTGCTCTGATACCAATTGTTGGAAATAATACTGAGAGGGGGGGTGAATCAGTATTATCTAATTCTTTTAATAAATCTTCCTTATTTGTTCTTTGAATTATTTTTGCATGTCAGTACCATAAAATAATGAACATGAACAAAGAAAACAGATAGTCACACCAAAGAACACAAGATGTAAAGTGGAAACCCAATGTGGGTGAAAACCACCTGCTGCAATATGTCTCTATCTTCTTTCAAATTAGAAACTCCTTTTACAATGGTTATGTATTGGTGCAGTCCTTTACCAGTACGCAGGCTGCAACCTGCAGAGAGCTACAACTCTCTCTCTCGTTTTCCAGTCTCTCCTGGAAGGGAGCTACAACCCCCTACCTCTTTTCTTACAAGGACCACTTTTCATAAATTTTCAAATTGGATCCATAAGCATCAAATGATCATTAAGTATAATAAAATCACCCAGTCAACTGTAGTAACCAGATCAACAATAATAGAACCAAACCCAGAACACAGCAATGATAAACAGAGATTTCAAGAGAAGTAAGCAGCTTCACCCATGTAATGCCTGCTTACAGTACGCACTGTACTCAACTGCTCACCTGCTTACGTACGCACTGTACTCCACTGCTCACCTGCTTACGCACGCACTGTACTCAACTGCTCACCTGCTTACCCACGCTCTGTGTCCATTGAACTGTCTGCGGACCTCCGCACCCGCAACCCTTCTGTTCCTGCGTACCGGCGCACCTGAAACGCTTCGTGCCAGCGTATATACGCACTTTTCTTTCACTGTACCTGCGTACCTTCGGGCATAGATGATTTCAAGACTTCAAGAATAACCCAGACAGTCAGATCTACAGATCTGATCATGCGCCGAGGAGATCTCCATCCATCAGTAGATTCGCCTTATTTAGATCTAGACATTACTCCCAAGAGATCATAATATTTCAGATCTAGCTCTCATAAGATGTTCAACCCCAAAAACATGCCCAAGCCAAATGATCTCCTTTTCTTTATATAGGAAAGCTCTTCCTCAAATCATGGATCAATACCACGGGCCGACACCATAATAACACAAATACCGTCGGCTAAATATCAAAGGTTAAACATAAGAAACCCCACGTGTGCTTTTCTCTGCCTTGAAATGAGTGCACTGGGGGTACGCACCTCCTGAACAGCTGACCTGCGTGTCTGGCCGCGGTCCCTTCACGGTGTACCTGCGGGTACGCACCTTCTGAACTGATCTCCTGCGTACTTCTTAATTTTTCAAGCCTTGCCACAGGAGTTTCCATCAAGTACAACATCTGTAACATATAGCCATACCAGAAACATAATGCCAACATCACAAACATATCATTGTACTTATATATAACAAGTACACATTGTTGCTCACAAGGCTATACCACATTTTTGTTAAGCATAACAACAAACATCACAACATCAATGACATCAAAGACCTATCTTGTTGCTCCTTTTCCATCTGAACCCTTTGTATCACAACTTCAACATCTGCAACATAACCTATACAACATCTAACCAAGCAAACCTTCTCAATTGCTTCAACAACATGGCATATTAAGCATATACCTTGTTGTCAAACATCACTGCAACATACATTGCTTCTCTTGTTGTTCCTTTGCCATCGATGACAACAATGCCAACATTTGTGTTGTCTTTACCACTATTAAGGTTGGGTTCTAGGCTTATTGGACACATCCATGAAGATATAGATGAAAATATGGGAGGATATATTGCAACATGCAAAAGTGTGAGTTTATATAAATACTTGTATGTGTTTATATATGTGTGTGTGTGTGTGTGTGTCGAGTAATGATAGATGCATGTAACTATATAATTGAGTGAAAAATGTGCTTCTACTCAACTGAATTAATGAGGTGTATAACTTCAAAAGTTTCCTCAAATGATATATTTATAAAGGACAACAACCACTATCCAAAACATTGATTTGTCCAATACTTCCAATTTTTGGAATTGAAAGGTGTTCAATATTTAGGTGTAAATAATCCTAAAAATATGGAGAGTTTATAATCAATTGAGTTGTTGCTTAGAGATGAAAATGTTTGACATAATTTTCTCATAGGGAAGCCATTCTTTTACGACCAAATGAGAATGATTTTTGTTCAATAGAATTGAAACAATAAAATCATGCATAAGAATGTGTAAATAAAATATAAATGATAAAGGTTCTCTAATTGTTACTAAGGAATGTGAGAAAAAATTAGTGTTATAAAATATCTTAATAGTTTATATGAAATTTTCAATGATCTTACTACAATGGACTATAGGATTGATTCCTCTAATGAAGACTTCTCATGCAAGACAAGGCAAAGTCTTGATGTTAAACATAATGAGATTAACTATTATGGACGAAGATTTTGAAAATACAAGAAGTGAATTGATGTATGTTGGACCAAGCATCACATGTCAAACCCAACATTGAACATTATCAATGATGTTAAAAAATGAAATATGTTATGGTTGATTGGTGGAAATCTAGTTCAAGGAAATATACAAAATATTAGAGCAATAATGGGCATCCATTATTAAGGATGCATCATTCACATTTGTTTCTATTAATACAATAGTTTGGGCATTGATGAAAAAGGAATAGTGTTACACAGATAATAAGATAAATAAATATAGTGTGCATGTTATAGTTAATTAAAAAGATGATATTATTAGAAGGTGGAGATGACAACCCCAAGGGATAGCTTAGTTGGTCGAGTTCTTGTTGTTCAGTACCTTCCAATTAGGAGGTCACTGGGTCAAATCTCCTCAACGCCCTTGGGGTTAGGCCTGACAAATTATGTCGGTAGGTAGATCCCTTCAGGTTTCTTTGCCCGAATTATTACTCGTGGATGTAGCAGCCACTCAGTGTCTATGAACCATTGTTGAAAAAAGGTGGAGATGATTCATAAGTGTAAATTTTATTGCTGAAAAATCCATTAATATATATGAAGAAACAATTTTTAACATATTCTATATCAAAGTCTATGTTATTTGTTTAGTTTTCTATTATTGAGTAAAAAAATGTATTTTGTTGATAAATTTAGCACCAAATAAGATTAATCTAGATTTAAAAGTAGCCATTAAACAATTTTCTTCTCTTTTTCAAAAATTTAATGTCTCCTAAATAAATAAAAGTCATATAATAAGATAAATGATAATATGAAGCAATTTGTAATGCTAAATTTTCATTTCAATTGTGTCTCCCTCTAAATTTTCTTTTGATTTTTCTATCTTAATTTTATATAAATATGTATAATGTAATTAATAAAATTTCATTATTCTAAAAAAAAAAATACAATATATTAGAGAGAAATTGATAGACGAAAACATTTGTGTGCACTACCTATAAATTATTATTTGTGACATAAACCCTAATAAGCCTAACATTTAAAAAGCTCATATAGCAATTAAAAAATGGTTGATATAGAAATTCAAAATAGTAAATTGTGTTACTTTTTTACTTTAAAAAACATGGTTTAATTCTAAATCTAATGGACCAATCATTTAGCCTCTACACACCCAAAACCCTTCTTAGTAAAATAATTTATAATATTCTCAATTTTTTATATCTTTATAATTTCATGAACAAATTTATTTGTATGCTTGAAGAGCGAAGCAATTTCTTTTAGGTGAAGAATTCACTGGGAATTTAAGTATCATGTAGTCAAACCGATCTAGTGAGCATGTTGGCTAGTATTCCAGGTCAACTAGTCCATTAATTAACTAGCTACCACAATTAGGTTTGAACCATTTTGAGAAATCATAGTCGTGGGATTCTCATAAAAGTGGGAGTCAAGCTAATTTTAATTATATTTATATAACTGCGCTTAGACTTTACTTCCATAATTCTCATTTCAATTTAGAATTAGTACGATTCAAAACAATATTAAAATAACCAAAATTCTCACTACGAATTATATTTAAATGATTGTTTGCGATTATATTTTACTTCCATAATTCCCATTTCAATTTAGAATTAGTATGATTCAAAACAATATTAAAGTAATTAAAATTCTCGATTCTGACCTACTAATTATATTTAATGATGGTTTGCGATTATATTTTACTTCCATAATTCCTATTTCAATTTAGAATTAGTATGATTCAAAACAATATTAAAGTAATTAAAATTCTCAACTATTGAATATGCATCGGATAACCAATACAGAGTCAAGTCAACACGAAAATTGTTAAACGTAGTAAAATTTCAGGAAATCACTTTCACACATGGTTAAGTCACTAACACTTGGTAATGCATACGCTTTAACAATTTGATGCCAAAAGGATTGACAAAATTGCAATTTTATTTTATGAAGACTGAAAAAATTGCAATTTTACTTTATGTCATTTATGGCTTCAAGGATTTACATTGCAAATTGTCTATAAAATATTATAATGATCTTGGTAAATTTTAAATATTAAACTATAAAATGAATGTTAAATTTATATTAGGTTTCAGTTTAAAAAAAATACAATATAAAATAATGTATCTTAAATTTAATTAGTTATTAAAAGTAAACTTTAAAAGAAAAACAATAGACTCACACATTATATTACAATCACAACTAAAAAAATCTCACAACCATATAACAAAATAATAAAATCTGGAAAGGAATGTCATTCGTCATGCATAACAACAAATTCACACATAATACCCCATCTTTAGCATGCATATGATTTTTAAATTATCATATGATATTTAACTTATAAAGCTTTTAATAACATAAATTTAATACCATTGCAATTCCATTATAGCAATGGAGGTCTATTTCTATGTTGGTTGTCTTCACCTAGGTAAATATTGTAATTAATAATGTGTATCTATTTCCTAGGGTATATGTCATTGTTAGGTATTACCACCTATCCATTCACCCAATCAGTGTACTCTCTGCATAACAAATTAATAGCCAAAGTCATAAAGCATTATAATGTTATTAGTTGAATAATATTTTGCAATAGCTTTAATGGTGAACACAGCTTAAAAAGGTTTTTTTAAACTTGTGGTTCATTCATATTCTTATAAATAGTCATCTGAGTTATACTAAATCGTATCTTTATAACGTCTTAGTTAGTTATACATATATACATATGTTCCATCAAGACTTCAAAATGGGGGACGCGAGTGTGATGAGACGTATAGAGAGGATATGTGAGAATATTCTTAAATTTTATGGAAATTTAGGGGAGACAACGCGTATATATATAAGAAAGTATAAATATTTTGATTCATACACTACAAGATTTAATAATGAAATACATTGATCTATATTCATCATTCTAGAATCTACATTGATTTAAAAATTAAATTTGTCATTCAACATTTTAGATTCTAACTTGATTTAAAATTTCAATACTAAGCAAAATAAGCTATGTTAGATACTTAAATCGGAATACTAGATTAGTAGATTGACTCAAAAGTTAAAATTGAAAATTAAAAATTGACAATGAGCATTGAAAGAGTGTCATGGGGGAGGAGAGGCCACTGGTAAGTCAAATAGTGTCACTGGGGTAAGCCTAGTAAAAGTAAGCTTGGTAAGTCAAATGAGTAAGTTAGGGATTGCAAATTCGAATAGGTCTTGATATTTGTTATGTAATTTTCTTTTTAGTTTTAATTTTGTTTTTTTTAATTTCAAGGGTTATTAGACAAAATTGAGGGGAATGCGGCCCCTTCAAAAGGGGTGCTTGTGGTCTTGGTGCCTTTGATTAAATGCTAGTTCTAGACCCTCATACATGATAGAATCTAATGGTAACATTGCAATCCCCCAATTTTGAAATCCTCAAAACTATTAAGCCTGATGGATTTTGAGTCGGATCTAAAATTCAACTTTCTCAATGTGAAATCCAATGAGCTCAAAACCACTCTCAAATATCCCGAGTCAATTAATGGTAATGTTAAAGATTTAAGTAAACGGGTGAAAATGAAAAAGGATGTTAAAAAGTTTAATCACTTTTACTTCAATAATTTAGCATTACTATTAATTAGATAGGATTAGTAGGGCCCTACGGTTGAATATTAAGCTTCCCCACTCATAAATTATTGTTTTACAGCGAAATTAAGGGGGGACACGTAGCCCTTTTT
This sequence comes from Pinus tabuliformis, assembly GCA_031772625.1. Taxonomy (NCBI): domain Eukaryota; kingdom Viridiplantae; phylum Streptophyta; class Pinopsida; order Pinales; family Pinaceae; genus Pinus; species Pinus tabuliformis. The sequence goes on from CM062807.1 coordinate 308,137,638, forward strand.
TAGGTGGGGCACCCACAAGCACCCATTTTGGGGAAACATGTCCCCCACATTGGTGAAAAGTTTCCCTCTATGCCTCCTTGCATATCCACAAAAGGGGGACATGGGAAAACATTTCCTCAAGCATCCCACTATACTAAGTACATGGGAAGTGTGAGGTGTGTGCACCCCACCTTGGGGGATGCATCCCTGTGGAACACTAATATATACTTACTCACTTGCAGTAACCTCAGAAAATGCAATTTCCTCATTGTTATTATAAAGAACTTGACATAATTTTTTCATTGTTATTTATGTTGTGGGTTCCTTGCCTCACAATTTTACAATATTCTACACCATCATGTACAACACTTTCTCCAAATTAGTGTGTAGAAAACAACTCGAACTTGAGAATTGGAGGAGTTCTAAATGATGGATTATAAGGCTTCCACTATGACAACGATGCTGATTTGAAGTTGTTTTATAACAGTGATTCACTATTTGTAGTCTTCGCATATTTGTTTACACATCTAAAAAGTTTCAAGGTTATAAAATAAAAATGTACATAATGTTACTATTTTTTATTTAGTTGTTATAGACGTAACTAATGACATTGGTGAATCTTATCACTCTTCGACAACCTAAAGATAACATAGTAACAGTGTTCTAGGATCCATCTCAAGAACCACACCACTGAATTTTCAGACATAATGGAAAATGTGTCTATGCTTACCCAACAGAGATATTTTTCCAGATACTCACCTTGTGCCAATCAACCACCATCCTTAAGATAGCAAGTATCCTTGTTTTTCTTGTGTTTTCTAGGAAATTCTACTATGTTTAGCTTTCTCCTTACCCAAGCACTTTGCTTAGATTTTCCAAGCCAAGATAGAGGGGCACCTTGTCTATAGCGCCTAGGTCAATTACCTAGAATTGGATACTGAGGTAAAGGAAAAATCTCTCAATGGTAAGTGGAGATGGCTGGGCGAGATTGACTTCAAGGATTGTAGCGATCTAGCCTTGGAACAACCTCCCATCTTTTGCAAGACAACTTGCTTCATCCATCTCTACCATGCGATCATTGGTGCTCATGCTATGTTCCTCCTCTTCTGCATGGCTATCAATCAAGCTTTGACCTATTCTTCAATAAATAGACTCTTAAGAAAATGGAAACAATGACCATGTAAAGTTATGAAACAATATGTGGACAACCCCACAAACTCTGAGGATGGTTTACTCTGAAAACAAAGTTGGGACAATTAATTCATAAGTTACAAGGTCACCAAATTCACAAGATTGCGAGAAGATCTATTGTTAAGATCGCGAGTTTTAGACGTGTTGAACACCTAATCTTTCGGATTATGAATCCTATGTAAATAGTAAAATAAGAAAAGTTGGAAGGCGAAGAAACATTGGGAGATGAAACCCAATAGTCTCCCTCTCCTTATATATAGCCATATTCTATCTTAATGAAATGATAATAATTCATTTGTAGAGTTACTCCTAGTTTGACATGATATCAGAGCCAGCACCATTTTTAACATTTTATGCTCTGTAACACCTGCGTTCTTTGTCATTATTCTTTGTGATTCTCTATCTCAAACTATACGTTGTATCATCTCTTCACAATCGATTTCCTTGGGTCCTCCTTGCTCGCTCTCCCTCTAAATGTTGGACAGACCATACCAAAATTCCAAAGTCACACACAGTTGTGTTGGCACTTTGCATATGAATATTGTGACTTAACGTTAGTGGAAACATTGTGTTATGAACGCTAGTGGAAACAAATCGTGATTGTGCACAGGAAGCCGAATTCTAGGATGGATTTGGCCTGCGTACAATGCAGTGTTGTGCGTTGAATTCCATATACAGTGGTGCATTTGACTGTGTTGAATAGTTTTGAAAGTCGTGTTGAAATGACCAAGCAATGGTGTGGTGAGCGTGAATGGTCTCCTGGTCGATAATTGTTCGTTTTCTTTGTTGGAATACCGTTGTGGAAGGTTGTGGTATGTTGCATCGACTTGAAGACCTTTATGAGTTGGTTACACCTCTTGCATTGATTAAAGCCAGATTGTTGTATGCGTTAACAACCCGGAATATTTTGCCAGATTGTTGTATGCGTTAACAACCCGGAATATTTTTCTAAATATGTTGAATGTTTATAGTGGATGCGATGTTGCATATGCGTTGAAAATTCTATGAAGACCGTGGGCATGGTCATTGTTTATTATATGTTGTTTGTATACGTTGAACTCCATAAGGTCGTATGAAGTCCTTGTTTTCGGTGGTTATATGTAATGGTGTAAAGTTTTGAGTCGACGTCTTTTTTGAATGGTGAAAGAATATTGGTTGGCTGTGTTTTAATGGAAGACCATATATAAAATAAAGTTTGAACATTATATATATAAGTTTTAAAAACAAAAAAGAGGTTGTGGTATATTTTATATGAGGAGCATATATATATATTTTTTAAGGCAGAAAGCATGAATTGTTGGTATGCCATATGAATTATATATGTGATGGAGGTATATCAATGAAATTTTGAACTACTGAATTTTATTATAAAATTATCAATTTTTTGTTACAGTGATTGTAATTATTTTGAGGCCACAATAGACTATATGATGCATTCACTAATATCCATTGTAAGAGTAGTTCTCATTAGTAAAGAGAACTACCATGAGTGGTTCCGGAAAATAAAACACACCCTCATTTTCAATGAGTTGTAAAGGAGAAAGAGATAATGTGCTTGAAAAACCCACTTCAGATAAGGAACTTGCCATTTGGGAAAGCAAGAACAGCAAGGCCTATGCCTTGATTGCAGCATCAGTAAATGAAGAGGTGAGTCGTCATATTTCCTCATTTTCAAAAGTTTTTGAAGCTTTAAGGAAGTTAAAGGAACTTGAGGTTGTACAATTGATGATTAAGTTGTTCAGTCTTGAGTTGAAAAATGATGACCCTCTTGCCTTAGGATCATAAGTAAGATCAATTATGCATGACATAAAATGCACTCATGTTGAAATAGATATTCCTTTCATAGCTTATGTCAAGGCACTATATCCCACTTATTCAAATTATTTTGAATCATTGCAAGCAAGTGGAAAACTTAAGGAAATTACCTTTGACTCCCTTAAGAACAAGTTTGTTGAAAGAGAGAAGGCTTTTGGGAAGAAGACAACTCAATCTTCTGAAGAAGTTGTGTTCCTTGTACAGAAAGAGAATAATCATGCACAAAATTCTTCTAGAGAAAGAGGTGGTCGAACAGGAAGAGGAAGGAAGAATTTTAGAGGCAGGGGGGCAGACATTTCCAAGGAGAAAGGTCTGATATTCATTGCATACGATGCAATAGAGATGGACAATATGCTTCCACATGTAAGTTGCCTTGGGACAAAATTGAGTAGGAAAGAAATGAAGCAAAGGATAAAAGACCTAGTAAAGGGAAAGGAAAAGCACTTGGCTCCGCTCATTATGTTGTGGCACATTGCAACATTGGAGTCACTAAAGACTTATTCAATGTTTCACTTGCTTCATGGAAAGATGCTTGGTTGGTTGATTCAGGGGCAACTTGCCAGATGACTTTCAAAAAAGATTTCTTCGAAGAATTCGCTAACAATGTTGATGGAGCAGTATACTTTGCAGAGAAGTCAAAATTCTAGCCATCACGGCTTGGCACCATCAGGATCAAACTGTCGTCTTCCAAACTTTCTTCTACATGATGTTCTATACCTCCCGGGGTTGAGGAGAAACTTGTTGTCTTTGGTCCACATCTGTCAGCATAGGCAGTCCATTCACATATTTAATGGAAAAGTTAAGGCCAGAAAAGCATCAAATCACTCACTTGTCATGAGTGGGATATAAGAAGAAATATTTTTGAAGCTACAAGGGACCTTTGCTCGTGCATAGAACTTTTCAACAGTGCTCACTATGATGAAGGTGCATTTCCATCCAGTCTTTTATGGCATGCTAGATTTGGACACTTGAACTATGACAGCCTCCATTTGTTGAAGAAAAATGGTGTTACTGGTTTGCCTACAATTCCTAGGAAACTTAAGCAATGTGATGCTTATATCTTAGGAAAACACAACAAACAGTCTTTTCATGATTCTCATTTCAGAGCACATAGAAAACTTGAACTCATTCATTCTGATTTATGTGGCCCAATGCATGTTCCTTTTGCAAATGGTAATAAATATATCATGACATTTATTGATGACTACACCAGCATGTGTTGGGTTTATTTATTGAAGAACAAATATGATGCTTTTGAAACATTCAAGAACTCTCATGCATGGATTGAAAATGATGCACAATCTCATATTGGATATATTCACACTGATAATGGAAAAGAATATACATCAAATGAATTTGAAAACTATCTTCGCTAGCAAAGGATCAAACATCAAACAACCATGCCCTATAATCCCCAACAGAACAAAGTGGATGAAAGAATGAACAAGACAATCTTAAATATAGACGTTCCATGATGTTTTTCAAGAATGATAAACTGATGTTTTGGGTTGATGTAGTTCTATGTGTTGTGTATATAAAGAATAGGTGTCTATCTCATGCTATCAAAAACTAGACTCCTTATGAAATGTAGTATGGCCACATTCCTTCGGTGATGAATCTTAGGGTTTTTGGTTCCACATGTTATGCCTTGATACCAAAGGAATAGAAAAACAACTCGGTGCAAGGAGTTGCAAATGTATCTTCTTGGGGTATTCAAATACCTCCAAAACATATAGTTTTTACGATGAAGTGAATAAAAAGTTTGTAATATCTAGAGATGTGATATTTCTTGAATCTTCCAAGACTGACAATGTCGTTAAGCAGCAGCTTGATCGCCTGGATAAATTCAGACATGAAAAGTCTTTTGAAGAGTTTGATATTGAGATTCCACATATTTAAGGTGGGATTCCTATACTGGATCAATCTGTGGAATCTTCTTTTGAAGCACTCTCTCCCCTACATCAAGCTCCATCCACTGATGACACTTTGAGTGATGTGATTGACAGAATTGGAAGACTAAATCTTGATTCAACCCTATCTCAATCAACTGATTAGTTTGGGCCATCTCAGAAAGGTCCTTTGGAATCGCTAACAAAAACACTTGAAAGTGTTCATCCCGATGAGGTTAGAAAGATAGGAACAAGAAGCTCAACCAGACAAAATGGAAGTGATGTAGACGATTCTGATTCACCTATTGATATGGATGTTTCGTATGTTTGTGAACTGAATTTGTCTATAGATTTCGAACCAACTTCCTTCAAAGAAGTCGCTTCTCATGATGAATGGCAAGAAACGATGTAAAAAGAATATTAAGGTTTGGTAAAGAATGGCACCTGGAAGCTGGTTGATCCTCCATTAGGAACAAAAGCAATAAGTTGCAAGTGGGTCTTCAAGGACAAGTATAAAGCAGATGACTCACTTGACAAGCATAAAGCAAGGCTTGTGGCAAAAGGTTTTGCACAAAAAGAAGGGATCGATTATGAGGGAACTTTTACCCCCACAGCAAAATGGGCTACCATCTGGACACTTTTTGCCTTGGTAGCTCAGAACAGTTGGAAAGTCCATCAAATGGATGTAAAATATGCTTTCTTGAATGGAGATTTGAAAGAGAATGCTTTTGTGTCCCAACCAAAAGGATTTGTTGTGAAGGGTCAAGAACACAAAGTATGCAAGATTGTCAAATCCTTGTACAACCTCAAGCAAGCACCGCAAGCCTGGTATGAGAATTTAACTGAGCATCTTCTGAAACTCAAATTTCAAACATTATGATCTTGATGATGCAAATTTGTTTGTCAAGAAAATTGGCAACACAATTGTATATCTTGTTGTGTATGTAGATGATCTTCTAATGACATTATAACGTTGATGATGCAACTTTGTTTGTTAAGAAAGTTGGCAAAACAGTTGCATATCTTGTGGTGTATATAGATGATTTGCTGATGACAGGGAACAATGAGAGCTACATTGCATCCATAAAGAAATAATTGAGTAAAGGTTTTGAAATGACAGATTTGAGCTATGTTCACTTCTATCTTGGTATTGAAGTAAGTCCACATCTGAAGTGTATATTCCTCTCTCAGGAGAAGTGCATTGGAGATCTATTTAACATGTTTGGCATGGCTGAGAGCAATCCTTTAACTGCTTCAATGGAACAGAACTTAAAGCTCACATCCATTGAAGGAAAAGAATTTGAAGATGCAATGAAGTATAGACAACTCGTATGAAATCTCAACTACCAGACTACAACCAGACCAGACATTTCATTTGTTGTTGGAATCCTCTCCATGTTTATGCAAAAGTCTTGTGAGGGTCTGCTGCAAAAAGAGTTTTAAAGTATTGGAAGGGAACTCAAGACTTTGGACTCGAGTATACACAAATGGATGACTTCAGCTTGATTGGATATTTTGATTCAAATTTCAATGGAGATAAAGAAACTGGAGTATCTATTTTGGGTTATGTTATGAGTCTTGGATCAGGAGTTGTCTCCTAGAGGTCACGCAAACAATCAGTTCTAGTAGATTCCACAACTGAGGCAGAATATGTGGCAGCAGTTGAAGCAACAAAGAAAATTGTGTGGATCAAGAAAATTCTTTAAGATTTGCAGGAGAAACAAGTACATTCAACTCTTCTTTTGATTGATAACACTTTTGCAATAAAGTTGTCCAAGAACCCAAAGTTCCATGATTGAGGGAAGCATATCAATATAAAATACCATCTTATTCGACATCATGTTGAGGCCAAAACAATCCACCTACGGCATTGTTCCACAAATGAACAAATGGCGGAGATCTTCACCAAAGCGCTTGGAAAGGAAAAGTTTGAAAGATTCAGAATGATGCTTGGGCTCACCAACATCCCTTCATGTTAAGGGGGGGAATGTTGAGTACCTAATCTTTGGGACTAGGAATCCTATGTAAATATTGTAAATAGCAAAATAAGAGAAGTTGGAAGACGAAGAGACATTGGGAGATGAAACCCAATAATCTCCCTCTCCTTATATATAGTCATATTATATCTTAATGAAATGTTCGTTGAATTACTCTTGGCTTAATAGGAGGCACGTAGTTTCACTCAGGTAATTCAATTTAATGATCAGTAGCTTTCCAATTTTTCACAATAAATTTTCAAATCGTATTAATCAATTGTAATTGGTTGTATTACTCGATTATGTCTAGGAGATTGATATTTCAATGTTGATATGTTGAATTTATAGAATCAAAGATGGCTTGTGATAAGGTTTTCATTTTTATTTTTTCAATGAACACTTAACAATTTGCATGGATTCTATCCACATTTTTGTGTTATTGAATGTATATCAACAAATATTATACTCAAGATAATTTAGCTTTGACAAGCTTGAAAAGGTACTTCACAAATCACATTGTGCTTACCCATTAGCTAGAAATAGTCACCTGTATGTGTACGGAATAGGCATACAATGTCTGCAAGAAAGAATTTTGAAAATTATTTATCCATTTATAGATTGTGTTTAGATATTTTTAATGAATTTTTTAATAAACTGAATAAAAATAAATTCATAATTTTAAAAAAAAATCAAGTCCATCCTACTATTCAACCTACTTAAAACAATCAGACCAAAATTCTGATGAATTTTTGTGGCAGGGATAAACCCTTTAAGAATCATAAATCTTATATATCGATTTTTATCAACGATTGTGTGGGAGTCATTAGATATTATGTTATGAGTTTAAAGGACTGGCGCTTTAGTTTATTGGGTTTTATTTTTCAAGTTTGGCTCATTGTATTATGAATAACTCATGTAGAGACGGAAAATACACGGAGGAATTTTGTATGGAATTATCTGAGATTTTATCCAATAAAAATTGGATGGACAACTAATTTCAATCTCTGAAACTCAAATAAGGTAATGGATAGAACATTATCATCCATTGCATAGACATACTTTGAAAATTAAGCAATGATAATCTACATGGAACACTAGGCATTCAGAATGCCATTCTTATTAAGTTTAAAAGCTTTTAACGCTGAAAGCAAACTGTTTCACCGGAAGCTTATCTTGGCAATTAGGCCATCTGAAAAACTTGTCCAAGCTTTTTTTAAGCAGAAATACTTTCTTTGGTGCGTTCTTTGAAGATGGTTGCTTGTAGTTACAAAATTTGAGTTCTATAATCAAATTGAAATGGCCTTGTAGAGGAACCAAGCATAGTGGATAAAAGATAATAGCGTTGAATAAACAGATGCATGAGTTGAAATCCACGAAAGAAAGTATGCTGGATGAAATGGTAGAAAGAGTGGTCCATCACTTGCTCTTTTAATGTGTGAAAGCAGTTATAGCGGAGCTTAACGAATAGCAAACCTAGCATTGGCATCACTTCCTTGGCCTTCATGTTACTAATCATCACCATCTCTATGTTGCTTCTCAACTATTAGACTTCGGCTCCTCTATACTATGGGCATGACAGGCATGGTTTAAACTTACTATGACATTTCTCTTTATGGTACTTGCAGGCTTTAAACAGGTATGAGATTGAATGAAACTTTTAGTGCTAGTTACAATGCTAGTTAATGAAAGCTTAATGCATTCAATCAATAGTGACCACATTTGTTATGTAACTGGGGCATGATCTCGAAAAGGTGCCCAAGGGCTTATTTGAGCCCGGACTTCTTTTAAAAAAATCATCATTCAGTGCTTTAATAACAAATATATGTTGGTGTTGCTTTTTCTTTTCTTTTTTTTAAATCATCATTCAGTGTTTTAATAATAAATAAATATATGTTGTTTTGTTTTTGTTTTTGTTTTTTTTGTTTTGTTTCTTTTTGTTTCAGTGACATCATAGTTATCCACTCCATTTGATATCAGACCCAACGATTCTCGGTCACATCCACTGTTGCATCGCTCAGGTTCCTGTCACCATTCTTCCGTTGGGTTCCATTGTCCAATTCACCACCTAGCCACCATTGTTCCTTTCGCACCACTCCCTTCTACCCAATACACCAACCACTATCGTTGTCTGAAACGCCCCGCTGATGTCATTCGTTCACATTGATCGTTGTCAAACCCTACGACACCTATCCACTGTGGCACTCGATTCGGCTTACTTGTGATCGCCCGACATGAGGCCGCAAGAAGTCGTCCCAGACACACCGATTCCACTGATTCGCTGCCCTGCCACCATTTCGCTTCACTGCTCATGGTTCACTTAAACTCGTTCTCATCCATTGATTTCCCCCGCGCCATTCGCCCACCAATTTCCCCGTGTCTTCCGTTGCTTATGTTAATTCCCTCGGTCCGCTTTCTATTTATATTGAGGCCTATATAAACATCATATTATCTAATTTACATTATATTATATAATCAATTATATAATAAAGTTAATTAATTATATAATTTTTTTAATTGTATAATTAATTAATATTTAAATTAATTATATAGTTAATTAATATAATTTAATTATATAGCCCATATATAATATTATATTATAAACACACACACACACACACACATATATATATATATATATCGGGTCAAGTTAAGAAAAAGAGTTAAGTTGGATAAATATACACCACCACATACCCATTCAATGTTATCGTCTAGGACAATCGCTGACTTTAGTAAAAAAATGATAGACTTTAAGAATAAGGTTATAGGTATTCTAATGAAATCAAGGAGCTCCAGGACTCAACAAAGAGTATAGAGAGTCATCTCGAACAGAACCATAACGAATCTAAAATGGATCATGCAATCATTTGAAGTAAAGTGGATGTAAATCATAATCAAACAATGGTAATGTTGACCTGTATTTGTGACAAGTTGAAGATTATACCCAATCAAATACCCCAAAATAATGAAGCTGCTCAACATCCAGACTCTTTAGATACATCAAACTCATCAGACTCACATTCGAACCCTGAGTCTCCAAAGGCATCTTCCATGCCTAATCAAAAAAATAGTAACACGAAATTTCAAAATAAGCAACTCTGAAATCAATACTCAAATATGTCATTCTCAAATCAATACCCTTTCTTTGCTCTGCGATAGCTACATATCAATGAAGAGCAAAACTTGAGCTCTCCAAGTTTGACAGTAACGGGAAATGCGGTGTTGCATGGTTCAACAAAACAAAAGAGTATTTCAAGATTTACAGTGTTGACAAAGGTGACGAAAAGATCAAGAATGCATCCATGCAAATGGAAGGTGAAGCATATAATTGGTATATGTGGTGGAAAAAAACAACACTTTCTATTAGTTTGAGGAAATTCAAAAATGTGTTCTTTAAAAGGTTCCAATGTGTCAAAGAAGAAGAATTCTTCTCAGCACTCATTAGACTGCAACAAAAAAGAGATATGGACGAATACACTCGAAAATGGGAAACTTTAACTACATGAGTACTTGGGTTATTAGAAACTCGTCTCATTCAATCATACACCACGGGGCTTAAACCCCATCTCCACATTGAGCTTGAGCTTCATGACATCACCTCTATAGAAGTAGCAAGACAAAAGGCAAAAGTTGTTGCAAAGATGCAGTGGCCAAAAGTTGAAATAGTATATTTGAGACGAATATTTCCCCAAGTTGTGAACATGGATAACACAAAATATGTTCCACCATATCTTCGTGAAGGAGAAAAGACTAACTTGGAAATGCAAAGAATGAAAGAGGGCAAGGGCAAACATTGTGGTGAAAAATGAGACCCTAAAAATAGATATGTTAAAGGAAACGAAACAAGAACTTGTACAAGTGTCAAGCAACTAATGATTCAAACAGTGAAGAATCAAACGTAGAAGAAATCGAAGATTATCCAGAAATTTCTCCAAATCCAGATAACGAGAATATTCTGCAAGTGTCATTATCAACCATGACAGGTATATCGCAGTCCCATATATTAAAATTAAAAGGACATATCAAGAAGAGCAACGATATGGTTCTGATCAATACCAATAGCACCCACAACTTTTTGAACTCACCTATGGGGAAAAGACTCAACATTTTTACATTTCCCATGCCCAACATGAAGGTTATGGTAGCTGACGGTAAGAAAATTGAAAAAGTAGGGAAATGTCATAAAGTCAAATTACAAATTCAAGACTATAATCTAGAATCTCCGTTATACATTGTACCATTTGGAGGAGTGGATGTGGTCCTAGCTATCCAATGGCTTCAAACCCTAGGTACTTACTCTGCCAACCATCAAAAGCAATTTATAAAATTTAAATGGAAAGGGAAGAAATACAAGTTATATGGGTTTCAACCCCCTAAGAATCAAATTGTATCATCATCCCAGATGATGAAAATGATTCGGAAGGGAGCACCAACTTATTTACTACACTGTCATCACTTAGAAATGTTAACTTCAAATCTGGTCAACGAAGAAGCACCAGAAATCCAAGAGCTAAATTCAAAAGCACGAAAATATTTTTCAAGATCTTCCAATGAAGTTAACTCATAAAAAAAGAAATCGAGCATACAATCAGGATCAAATCCCATCAACATCAAACTGTATCGATATCCACATCATCAAAGAAACCGAAATTGAAGATTAGTCTAGGATCTTTTAAAATGTGACATTATCACAAAAAGTAGAAGTTTGTATGTTGCTCCAATTGTATTAGTTTGAAAGAAAGATGGATCATTCAGATTATGCGTCGATTATCGAAGACTTGACAAAATAACAATTAAAAACAAGTTTTCAATCCCTTTTATCAATGAAATGTTGGATGAACTACATGGAGCCAAATACTTCTCAAAATTGGATTTACCGTCCAGGTATTACCAAATCAAGATAAGGTTGGAAGACATAGAAAAAAATGTGTTCCAAACACATGAAGGTCATTACGAGTTTAAAGTAATGTATTTTGGTTTAACCAATGCACTGGCAACATTCCAAGCTACTATGAACGAGCTATTCCGTCCATATCTAAGGAAGTTTGTGTTAGTGTTCTTTGATAACATTCTAATTTATAGTAAAACATGGAAGGGGCACCTACAACATTTGGAGCAAATTCTTACTGTAATCAATTTTATGCCAAGAAGTCCAAATGCACTTTTGGGAAAAAAGTAGAGTATCTCAAACGTATAATATCCAAGGAAGGAGTAATAAAATCAAAGCTATAAGGGGATGGCCCAAACCAATTAATATCTCCAAGCTAAGAGGATTCTTAGGATTGACCGGGTATTATCAAAGATTTATAAAAAACTATGCCCATATAACCGCACCCCTAACAAACATTCTAAAGAAGAACTCATTTTGATGGAATGATAAATCAAAAAAGTGTTTTGAAGACTTGAAGGAAGTTATGTCTAATGCCCATGTATTAGCAACTCCAGACTTCTCAAAACCATTTGTAATTGAGTGTGATGCTTTAGGTTTTGGCATAGGAGCAGTGCTAATGCAGGATGGACACCCAATTGCGTTTGAGAGCAGGAAGTTCAATAAGCAAGAATGTCTCAAGTCTACATACAACAAGGAAATGTTTGTTATTATGCACGCATTAGCCAAATGGGGACAATATCTCTTGGGAAGTTAGTTCTTAATACGAACAGATCATAATAGTCTTTAACATCTCCTCCAGCAGAAAACGTTATCTACAGAACAACAAAAATGAATAGAAAAAATTTCTATCTTCGACATGGATATATTACATAAGAAAGAGAAAGATGACATAGTAGTTGATGCTCTGTCTAGGAAAGACGAAGAACCATCATTACTTGCAGTTTAAGTTGTTCGTGAATGGCTTAATGAGATTCGAAGTGAATATGCAAAAGATCCAGAAACAAGTGCTATAATCAATAACCTTCCTCAGAATTCAAAGTTTGAATGGAAAAATGATATTCTATAGTACAAGGGAAGAATTTATCTGAGTTCAAATTCTAAATTTAAAGCCAAGATTCTCAAAGAGTCACATGATTCACTGTCAGTCAACATGTAGGATTCTTTAAAACCTACTATAATGCATGTCATCCATTATTTTGGAAGGGTATGAATAATGATATTCAAAAATATGTAGCAGAATGTGATCAATGTCAGCGAAATAAAAGTGAGAACATTATGACCCCAGAGCTGCTCCACCCTCTAAATATCCCAAACCAAAAATGGGAAGAAATATCAATGGATTTTATTGAAGGATTCTATGTCAGACGGGAAAGATAAATTTTTTTGTAGTAGTAGACAAACTAACAAAGTATGCACACTTCCTAGGAATGAAGAAATCAGATTCAGCAAAAGAGATCTTCGAGATATTTTGCAAGAATGTTTACAAATTACGTGGATTTCCTAAAGTCATTATTAGTGATAGAGATCCCATGTTTAAAGAGAATTTTTGGAAGGAGCTTTTCAAACGTATTGGAACACACCTTAACATGAGTTCTGCATATCATCCTTAAGCAAATGGTCAGACAGAAACTGTCAATAAGTGCTTAGAAGCTTACCTTCGTTTTTATGCAGCAGACAAACAAAATAAGTGGGTTAAGTGATTACATCTCACTGAATGGTCGTAGAATTCAACTTATCACACTTCCGTAAAGATGACCCCATTTCAAGCTCTGTACGGATATGAACCTCCCAAATGGAAGCATTTGGCCATTTCCGATACAAAACTTCCAGTAATTAGGGAGCAATTAGAAGAAACCCAAAAATAAATTCAAACATTTAAAGAAAATCTAAGTATTGCAAGAAATCGCATGAAGCAACAGGCTGACCAATACAAAACAAAGAGAATTTGAAGTTGGAGAATGGGTATTTGTTAAACTTCAGCCTTACAAGCAATTATCCCTAAAACAAAAAGGAAAAAACAAATGGCACCAAAGTTTTATGGACCATATCACAATAACAAAAAAATCAGCCAAGTAGCATATAGCGTAACCCTTCCAGACAATAGTCGAGTTCACAATGTTTTCCATGTATCTTGTCTTAAAAAGGCATTGGGCAGACACCAATCAGCGCAGACAACGCTTCTGATATTAGATGATGAAGGCAAGTTCATCTTAGAACCAAAGGTATTGTTACCACCAGGAAAAGGAAGTTGTGATCTCGAGTAATTAAATAATACCTTCAAGTGGAAGAATCTACCAGATGAAGAAGTTTCTTGGGAGTCAGAGGTTTTTAACCAAAACACATGTCGTTACGTATGCTTTGGGGACAAAGCATCTTTTCAAGAAGGAGACAATGTTATGTAATTGATTAATTATGTAATTGGGGCACAATCAAAGATCATGCTTTTTCTCGAAAAGGTGCCCAAAGGCTTATTTAAGCCAGGGCCTTTCTTGTAAAAAATCATCATTCAGTTCTTTAATAATAAAAATCATCATTCAATTCGTTAAATATAAATATATGTATTTTTTGAGTGAGATTATAGTTACCCACTCCAACATCCAAATGTTATATTAACAGTATCAAGTAAAGGGTGTTGTGGGAACCAGCAAAAGCATCCAAGTGGAGCACTGCATGCACACATATGAAGAATTATCTAAGTGGAACATTGCATGCATGCATGCAGAGGCATCTCCATTCACAAATAGATTGAATGGGTGCCACACTGAGGACACTATTGTAGACAGTTCAAAAGCATTGATTGCAATCAAACGCCTTGACTACATTGGAACATTAGGAGCTACCTGATCTTGGTAGATATGTGACACATTGGGAACTATTAAAGTCTATCAGGAACATCAAAAAGGGAGCAACCAGAGCCTTCGAGAAATGTCAAAAGAAGTTACAGGTGAGGTTGGGCATTGAGAAATGTCAAAAGAAGTTACAAGGGAGGTTGGGCAATTATTAATTTAGATATGGTATAGATTTAAATTCCTTTTTAAAAAACTAATGGAAAATATATATAGATGAATAGAAAATTTTATCCCATCCAGTGTTACATACTGACAATCAAATCTAAAATATTTTTCAAAATTCTGGAAAAAAATAAAATATTTAAATTAAAAAATATTTTCCAAAGTACTTATGAAAACATCACAAAAAACCTAACCGACTACTATACTAACATGGCGAGTAGTAAAAAGGACTTACCAACCATCTAGCACTTGTCAACTATAATTCCTATAGATCTGTAGTATCTACACAGTACCATCTAGCAACCCTTCGATAAGGGCATCACTCTTCTTGAGGGACATTTGCAATGTTGTTGTTTCTCATTTCCAGAAGACCTACAGTCAAAATGAGGAGATATGTGTGGAGGACCTTATATGGGGTGTGGATCTTTATCCCACCATGTTTGATGTTGATGCAAACTCGGAATTGTTCAAAGTTGTCTCTGAGGCTGAGCTCCTGGAGGTGTTAAAATATTTTAAGGGCGACAAGACTCCGGGCCCGGATGGGTGGACAGTGAAACTATTTACACACTTCTTTGATCTCTTTAAACACGACCTCCTTGACATGGTGGAGTAGAGGTCCAAGGGTGTTATCCACCCGCATATAAATTCCACATATATTGCTCTCATTCCGAAGCAGTGCCCATCAAATTCTTTCTCTGATTACCGACCCATATCGCTTTGTAACCTTATCTATAAGGTCATATCAAAAACTATCGCAAATAGGATGAAGAGTACCTTGTCGCGTTTCATTACACCAAAACAATTTGGTTTTCTACAAAACAGAGAAATCCGTGATGTTGTTGCAATAGTGCAAGAGTGCTTGCATTCGATCCATGCAAAGAAATTAAATGTTGCCATCATGAAGATGGATTTACAGAAGGCATACAACTGCCTGGACTGGGGATACCTTACACTGGTTCTTCAAAGGATTGGATTACAGTCCAGATGTGTGGAGTGGATAATGGCATGCGTTACAAACGTAAATTATGTTGTTATCATCAATGGATATCCATCGAATTTCTTTAGGGCCGGTTGGGGCCTCCAACAGGGATGCTCACTTTCCCCACTCTTATATCTTGGCAATGGATGGGTTGAGTTTGCATATAAAAAAAACGGTGTTGCATGGACAGTTTCAGGGTCTGCGCATGGGAAATGACATTAAAATCTCTCATAGCTTTTTCGTTGATAATGTTCTTATAATGGAGATGCTTAACCCTTTTTCTTGGTTGACTCTTTCTCATATTTTTTCAAAATTTGTTAATGCTAATGGATTACATATGAATCTTCAGAAGTCCATTGTATATCACGGCATTTGTGATATGGAGGTAATTGCATATATTAAAAGTCTTTTTGGGGTGGATGTGGCACTGATGATGAGTGGTATGAAATATCTTAGCTACAATATCAACCATGTAGCTATAAGGTTGTGGATTGGACGTGGCTTGTGGACCGATTCTATAAAAGAATTTCAAGATGGGAATTCAGATGTCTATCATTGGGAGGTCGCATCATATTGACACAAGCAGTGCTCACGCAATTGGGGGTATATTGGGCTCATATGTTTCATATCCCACTTTCTATTATTTAGAGTCTTAATAGAATTATGGCCAAATTCATCAGGGCGGGTAACAGTAGACAAAACAAATTTCATTTGGCCAAGATGTCTCAAGATGGGGGGTTGGGGGATTATGAATCTTTGACGCTTTGGATGGGCATTATTGTTGAAATCTTTATGGAGGGGGATTTTTGGTGATGGAACCTAGGGGAAGATCATTATAAATAAGTACCAAAACGAGCACGATTTTTTGTTTTGGTATCTCAAAGGGTGTATTGGGATCTCTTCGAGCTCGGCCATCTGGCTTAGCTTCCAAAAAATAGATAAACTTTTCTTATAGTATCTTGCATGGTCTATGGGCTCGGGACACAGGATTCTCATTGGTGTTGATTGCATTCTAGGTGTTGGGTTGGAATGCTACGTTCCTGAGGATTTTTATACGATGCATAAATGGTCGGGGTATATTTTTTTGGAGCCAAGTTATGTCCACTTGGCGGGGTCCATGTCCTACTTGGAAACGCGCAGAGGCGCTAGGTTTGGTTGGGCAAATGGCGAGGGAATGGGATTGGATCTGTGCTGGCATGAAATTACTAGGAATCTGTCGTGAAGGGAATAGTGATCAGATTGTCTGGACGGGCAAGATGAAGGCGGGGAGCATCATGGTAGTTGATACATATAACACACTCTGCGGAAGGGAGGTCCAGTTTAGGGGAAAATGTGACTTTTATAAATTCTGGAAAACTAAAATTCCCATCAAAATCATCCTTTTTTTCTGGCTGGTATGCAAAAACAAAAACCTCACATGGGAAAATCTTCAAAAGAGGCAATGGCATGGACCGAGTATCTGTGTGATTTGTAGGCATGTGGAGGAGAACAATGATCATATGTTTCTTAAATGCCCCAACACGGTTCAGGTATGGAATAAATTGGCTACTTCTATTGGCTTTCCTTATATTCGTTTTGACAACATCACGGTTTGTATGCAATGGTGGAGCACACAGAAAACCTCATGGAGGATCATCCCCCCAATCTTTTTTTGGTCGATATGGAAGTGGCGGAACAAGAATATACTTGAAAACTCTAATGACAGTTTTATGCTGGTTTTTGAACGCGCTGTCTCTTGTTACTCTATTGTTTTCTCCCTGGATACTAGGCATAAAAAGGAACTTCACAAGCTGTCAGGCCCTCAGATGGAGTATCCAACAGGTTTCTTCAATGGGGCGGCTCAAATAAACAAATGTGGATGTGGATTTTGGATAGCTTTTACAAAAGAACAGGAATTTTGGGTACACTGGAATGCGGCAGCGGCACGAATACAAGGGCTGAAGCGATGGCCCTCTGGGGCCTTTTATGGTTTACACACTTCCTCAACATCCCTGACATCCACATATTTGGGGACTCAAAGATTATTATTGAACATGTCAAAGGATGCGCAAAAAACAAACAGCAAATGTTCCTCGGATGGCTCTGGAAAATCGACAATCTTTGGTCCCTTTTCAGAAATTCATCGACCATGCAAATTGGAAGGGAATACAATCAACAAGCAGATTGACTATTGAAGCGGGGTCTACAGGAGCACTTGAATGGTATGGACATTGAAATCAAACTAGGAGATACTACACTGGACGCTAGGGTGTTTCCATTTCCTGGGTAACTATGGTTGCATTTTTTTGTATACTGTGTGTTTTCTCCTTTTTTGAAAATCTGCCTGGTTCATTTTCCCATGTTGTGAATAGATGATAAAATTGTGTGGGGATCTATGGATTATTAAGTATATATCCTCAATGATGTACTGGAGGATGATCTTCTATTTTTTGTTCGAATTGACTATAGTTTACCCCTGTATTATATAGCTACAACTGGATATTGGGCCATATTATGACAATATGATGTATATATTACTGTCTGGACTTCTAGATGGGAAGCGGTATGCTTGCCCAGAAATGATATATGATGTATATGACATGGATCGGTGAAGTCAAAGTATGTAATTTGATATCATATGGTAATATATTACGCTTTTCTCGTACTGAAAAAAAAAAAAACATCACTTTTCTCGAGGCATTAGCGGGCAAAGTAAATGTTTGTAAATAACTTAAAGTGAGGTTTCACAAGAACAAACCAAAGAAAGTCATTTTCACCCCTGAAGACCACTAAATGAATTACAAATGGTTGTGTCTGCATCAACCAATAGAACAACGGAAATTAACCAGATCTGACCACCTAAAAGAGAAAGAAATGGCTATGTGTGCATCAACCAATAGAACAACGGAAATTAACCAGATCTGCAAGCAACCTAACAAATATCTTCAAGTGAAACGGGTCCATTTTAGCTGCTACTCTTTTGTCAGGTATTACAGTAATCTTCAAGTAACATGGGCCAATTTTAGCTGCTACTTTTTGTCTGTTATTACAGTAATGATAATCCATACAACACCACTGTCAACATCATTTCGCCTTCAGCTTTCACCTTGAAAGCACAGATGTATAACTGCTAAATTTCCCAGCAATTTTCGAGATAGGATAATAACGCACATTTTAGCAAATCAATACTAACCACAAATTCTTATTATTACAAAATTCCGGGCGCATGGCTGACAACACTCAGAGAGGGCAGGGAAGGAAATACTGTAATCACTAGTTTAAAAACACCCTCTGAACAATTATAATATTTAAAATTTACAAAAGTCTGTTGCTGAAAAATATTCGAAAGAAATTAATCAACGCTCACAATCATTTGGGTTGTTCCCTACTTCGTTAAACAAACTAATTCCACAAAACTCCTTGAAAACACTTCAATTTTCCAGCCAACCTTACCTTTCCAGAGGTATTTCATTCAGATTTCTTTGGATCTCGGAATTCCCATTTATGGACAGAAAGGGGCATCCTCAAGGATTGTTTCGAGTCCACATTTGATTCCAAACCACAAGAAGAACCAATTAGAAGAAATATTGTCCATTTGAAGGAAGACTTTCACTCTGTTTTGTTTGATCGGGACATCTTCATTGTTCTTGAACCTTTTCCCTTCAACAAGGATGTTTGTTAACAAACAATACGATACCAATGACCCCCAACCCCCCAAAAAGGAAAGAAATAAATAAATAATCCTTTTATACATCTGACTTGGCAAAAGTCCCCTACACCTACCCCTACCCACCCCAGCTTTTATAGGTTCCAAATATTCTGAAACCCAATGAATTTGATATATCATCTATCCCTTTCAATTTAAAAATTCTTTTGGTGATAATCGATTCTTAAATTTAATGCACCAAAACTCAAATCTGAATCAAGCATAACTGCATCTTAAATATGGATTTCAATTTCCCATAAACTGGACGTAATTTGATTAACCTACGTTTACATATGAATTCAGAGCAGGTAAATACAACTTACAAAATGAGTATCATTGCATTTAGAGCGTCATCATAAATGAATGGCATTAGTTTAGAATTTGTATTGGTAAAAAATAGTGAACTTAATAAGAACAGGAAACTGATGATTTTCCCAGTGAAATTTTACAAAAAACGTACTATTTTTTTGGTTCTCCTAGACATGATGTAAATAATCCCCTTGCTGAATGCTTTAAATACATCCAACAGCATGCCCAAAAACAGCCATGAATGCCAACCTTACTAAGTATATAACAAATCCACCATCTGTTGCTATAAGCAGAGCGATCAGGTATGTTCTCCACAAGCTAGGCTCCCTGTTACAAAAGCAGAGAAAAAACCATTAGATGAAAAAACTGTTGATCACCAATTCTGAACCCCATTAAACATATCAAAACCAACACAACAAAGTCAAAGGAGCCATTCAACCTCTTTAGTAACAATATTGAATTTAGTCAAATAGAAAAAGGTATTCCAAGAACAAACAGCATGTACATCTAAGGAACCTTAAGAGTAAGCACATAAATCATTTAGACATTGCTATTGTTAAGCTAAAGCCAAGTTATGGTGGTAGTAACATTAATGGACAAATAGCGAAAATATCCATAGTAATATGGCTTGTGCAATTTTAAGGACAGATACTGTGTACAATGTATATTCTATGTTCACATGCAACTTTGTACAAAGTATCACAGGGGCAGACTTTCAACTAGGGGTCCTCTAAATGAAAGAAAATGAAATCAGGTGCTTAACATTACATTACAAAACAAGTAGGTAAAAGCCACCCAAAAGGCTTTTTCCATATTCCATTATATGGCAGTACTCCATCACATTTCATCTAGTAAGCGGGCCTTCTCCTCAATCTCAGAGTAAACTCTGCACTTTCAGAGACAATGCAGGACCATGTGCTGTAGGCATATCACATAAAAATGATCGTTTACAAATATTAAAATATAATACCATAAAGACCTAAGACTAGAACATTCTTACAATTTTATGAGCTTACATAGTTCATGTGCATAGAGTATAATGCATGCTAAGATGGTGTGGTTAGGCATACATCATGCCCTCCCCCTCAGAAAGTTTTGTCCCCACAGCCAAAAGACAAAAATAATAGGGGCACATGAAATAACTGAAAAGATTATTTTTTTTACAAATTTAAGTTCGAAATATTCAATATCTGCACAAAGTTCCTCACAGCTCTCAGTCTCACGTCAACAAAGCTTAAAGCATCTGGCTCACACACAGATATTTACAGTTTATGGCCCAACAGTGGATCTCCTTGCTCCAAGCTAAAGCGAAGTTATGGTGGTAGTAGCATTAATGGACAAATAGCGAAAATATACATAGTAATATGGTTTGTGCAATTTTAAGGACAGATACTGTGTACAATGTATATTCTATGTTCACATGCAACTTTGTACAAAGTATCACAGGGGCAGACTTTCAACTAGGGGTCCTCTAAATGAAAGAAAATGAAATCAGGTGCTTAACATTACATTACAAAACAAGTAGGTAAAAGCCACCCAAAAGGCTTTTTCCATTTTCCATTATATGGCAGTACTCCATCACATTTCATCTAGTAAGCAGGCCTTCTCCTCAATCTCAGAGTAAACTCTTCACTTTCAGAGACAATGCAGGACCATTTGCTGTGGGCATATCACATAAAAATGATCGTTTATAAATATTAAAATATAGTACCATAAAGACCTAAGACTAGAACATTATTACAATTTTATGAGCTTACATAGTTCATGTGCATAGAGTATAATGCATGCTAAGATGGTGTGGTTAGGCATACATCATGCCCTCCCCCTCAGAAAGTTGTGTCCCCACAGCCAAAAGACAAAAATAATAGGGGCACAATCTCATCATGTCGATGAAATAACTGAAAAGATTAATTTTTTTACAAATTTAAGTTCGAAATATTCAATATCTGCACAAAGTTCCTCACAGCTCTCAGTCTCACGTCAACAAAGCTTAAAGCATTTGGCTCACACACAGATATTTACAGTTTATGGCACAACAGTAGATCTCCTTGCTCCAAAAGACACCCATTCGACCTAGACAGATCACCATATAAAGGCAGCACCTCCTCCTCCACTGGGACATTTGGTCTCTCTCACACAAGACAAGTTCTGGGCAAGCAAGTGAAGGACAAGAAGGACAAAGTAGGACGAAGAAGGAGGCAGAAATCTCTCTTTTCTCTCTCTCTTGCAACTCAACCGGTAGATTACTCATACAAAGTAAAACAGCTTTCATAGTCAACCTATTGAGCACGACAACCTCTCTAACAAAGAATCATGTACAACATATGTATAAGTACACCGATCAAATATGACCATGTTAAAGACTATCTCAATGAGCTATTAATGATGGGGCTACATATCTGAGGGTGGTTATGCTCAGCTCTTGTTCTCCAATTATCAATTCTGACTCAAACAGAAAACCTTGATATAGGAGTAATAATGGCTCCAACAACAGAATACAATTCAACAACACATGCTTGAATCCCCGTGTGATGATGTGGTGAGGGTCACACGATAGTACACCTCAACCGTGCTTGCACGACACAACACCCATCTGCATCAAACATTTTAACATCATCTGCATACTTGATATCATTGTACCTAGATTTTCATGAACATTTCTAAAGCTCCCCCTAATGAAAAACACTTACTTTCATTTCTAGCATTTCTCTAAGTACTCAAACTCGTGTTTCCTCGAAGGTTTGGTAAAGGAACCAATGACTTGCTAAGATGGGATGAAATACTTTAATTGAATCTAGCCTTCCTCATGATACTGCCTCAAATAGTGAACATGCACTTCAATATGTCTACTCCACTGATGAAGAACTACAATATGTATACCACCTTTGTTTACCACTAATGAAGAACTAAAATACGTATTATGCATACCAACTTGGTTATCACTGAAAAGAAAAGTACGCATTTTTCGCACTAAACCAATCCCATTAAGCAATAACCATAGTCAAACTCTTTCACATGTTGCAGTCAGTGTGCCTTTGTATTTGGCTCTATTGAAGATAAAGCAATTATGTTACTTCTGAGTACTCCATCTCAGAATACATGAACCAACACAAAACATAAAAGTTAAAACCAGATGTGGACTTCTATCATTCACACATCCATCACAGTTAAAATCTATGGAACTGACTAAATCCATATTATCACTGTGCTCGGAGAATTCAAGTCCTCAACTAAGTGTTCCTTTCACAGATCTCAAAATTCCTTTAGAACTCTCTAGTCATTTTCTTTCGGGCTGACATGCAACTAGAATCATGTACTATGACAACTCCATAAGAAAATATCAGGTCTAATAATGATTAAGTAGATCAAACTTCCTATTATTTTTCTATAAAAGGTTGTGCACACAACATTCCCCAAGTCATCCATGGTCAGCTTCACTCCAAGATACATTACGATGTCATGGCGATTATAAATTTCCATTCTAAATCTCTTGATTAAGTCATTAACATACCTTGACTAAGATAAGAAAGTTCCTTCCAACTTATACGAAACTTCTACTAAGATAAAAATGCAACACGCCAACGCCTATCATCTCAAAACAGGCCAAGCTCTTTCATCTTTGCTTTGTAACGACCCATCTTGAATTACGGGCAGAATAGGAGTATTAGCATGCATATGATAGCTACATATGCATGCATCCCATGCACTGCACTAGCGTATCTACTAACTGATTATGAAAAATTTCCAAGTATAGGATAAATGAATTAATTATTGAAAGTACTAAAAAGGAACTATAACATATATATTATGCAATTTAAAAAGGAACGTAATATAAGCAAATTACAACTGTAATTCCGTAAGCAAATTAATCAAGGCATCAAAATTAATGAAGGCGGCAAATTAATTCAAACATTCAAGTTAAGGTCCCAAAGCCACCCAAAGGACCATATCGAGCATTCCAAGAAAAACTTAACAAAAAAAGCCATCCCTTCCCTATGAGTGTGATCATCCCTGTCAAAAGGAGGCATTAAATAATTAGTTTATTTATATAAAATTTTATGAGCCAAAGTGCGGCCACTGCCTAGGAGTTTATTATCATACAGAGGCAGTGGGAGTTTTTGTCAGGAGGAAGGAACCTCTCCGATAAAGAGAGGGCAAACAAATGAAGAGGGGGTTCAAAGAAGGGACGCAGAAGAGAAGGAGAGTCACGAGAGATTCTGGAGAGACTATTCTGAGGGACAAGACTGGGGCTTGATTTGTATCGAAAATTGGGAAACTTGAGTTGTTCTTGGAGTTTTGGGCACAGGGACTAGTGGACTTCGATACCGAAATCCTCTATATTTGAGAACTGGAGAGGTTGATCCCAGATAGGCAGGGAGGAATTGGTCGGTTTGGTAACAAAAGCACTCTAAGTAATGATAGCCAGGGATCAACATCAGACGAGAGAACCAGGTATGTACTAGTATTTATTTGGTAAATTCTATGTAAAATTTGCTTCTATGTTCGAAATGACATTCTAGGACGGTGGACCAGTACATGCGTTGATATTAGTTTCATTATACCTATCAAAATCAAGTCATTGAGATACAAGATGACTATTACTAATTAGCAAACCTAATTAGAGTCTACATCACATCTTTTGTTTCTAGATTCTCTAAAATGTTCATTGCCCTTTGCTCAACAAGTTTTATGTGTTTGCTTCGAACTGTACAAAGGGTTCATTTCAATGTTCCATGAAACTATGTGATTGTTCATTAAACACTTCATCAATCCACCCATTCAAAAAGGCACTTTTGGTATCCATCCAATGAACAATCCATCTATAATATGATGTCACAATTAACATTGTTTTTATGGTTTCCATCTTCACTATGAGTGCAAAAGTTTCCTCAAAGCTGCTGGCATAGCCTTTGGCTACCAACCCTACTTTACATTTATCAACAATAAGATCAAAATTGTTGTATTTAATCTTGAAAAAACATCTACAGTCAATTTCCTTTTTATCAACTAACAATTTCACCAAACTCCAAGTTCAAAAGCCGCTTCATAAAATCAATCTCTAATTGCATAGCACTGTCTCACTCACCTTTCTCAAGTGACCCTTCACAGGTCTGTTCTTCACTAGTGCTAAGAACTGCAATCATACCAACATTAAATACAAAGGTTTTGCATGCATACAACATTATATGGTTTTGCATGCTTTCTAACTGTTTTTGTCTTCTATCGCTCATGCCATCAAAATTATCAAGTTCTGCAACAAAATCTTCAAGTCTCTTCAACAACAACTCAAGCATCTTTTGTATTGTCATAGACTATTTAGTCTCTGATTATGATTTAGTCTAATCAAGATCTTCAATAGGATATATGTAAATTCTATCATGCACATTAACAAACTTCCAGCTTTTTTATGTTGTGCAAACTTCATCAAACAACACAATATGATTCCTTAAAATATTTTATCCTCAACTGATATGCCTTCAATTGTTCATCATTCCTCAACAACAAGCACTTGCACCCTCCATCAAACAACTTTGAGTTGCACCACTCCTTTCTTATGTGCACAAAAACACAATTTCGATTATGTGCAAATGTTTCACTGACAATTTACACCCACTATATACTTCATCAAGTGTAACATTTAGTTGAACTCCCAATAATCAAATTTACTGCACAGTTATGGGCTTCTACCCAAAATATCCATTCAACATTTTTGAACTACATCTTGCATCACACCATATCTTCAATAACACGATACATGTATCGTACAACTCCATTTCTGCTTTGGTGTATAGGAGATTGTGAATTACCTCTTCATACCATGCTCTTTGCAAAACAACTCAAAATAATTGAATCAATGCTTGTCACCACTGTTAGATACCTATGTCTCTGAATCTCCTACCATGTTTCTCCACAAGAACCTTCCACTCAAATATCTCTAAAGTTTAGATTTCATATCAAGGATGTAAATCCAAATTTTCTTATTGGACCGGAACCAACCATTCTGAACTATTTCAACTCTAATAGGACAAGATGTAACCCAGCTAATTCAGGTCGATTCCAATCTGGATCAACCTTCATCCAGCCTTCATCTCACCCTAATCCCGCTAGTTCTTATAGGTTCTTCAACCTAAGTTTTTCAGTCAACTCGGGTGCCAGATTGACCTAGGACCGATTCCAATCCTGGTTATGATTATGATAAATTTGTAAATTATAACTTGCCTCCCATAGACAATCTAATCAAAGGTCCACACAAGATGTATGTACAATATTCGATACTTCCTTCACACACTATGGATTTACTCTAGGGAAATCATTGCATGTTTGCTTGCAAGTTGCCAATGATACAAGCTTCACAAATTTCTGCAGGCCTCTATGTTTATAGTAACCCACACAACATGTTTAACGTATGCAACAATGACAAACTATAGAAGTCCCATGACGATATCTTAAATGTTGAAGTCTAGAATCAATTGTTGTTGTAGAGATGGACACTATGCAAAAACCTTAGCATTTAATCCTAAGTTGCACGAAACGGGGAAACGGGTACGAGTTTCCGAAACGGGAAGCGATACGAAACGCTACCTCCCCAAATTTTGGAAACGGGGAAACGCGAATATATATATATATATATATATATATATATATATATATATATATATATATATATGTGTATATGTGTTCAATCATAAAGCATAAATGATCCATTATAATCTATTACACTTAAACATTAAGATTTAATTTACATCACATTTACTCATGAATGATCACATAATGAAAATAAAAATATCGGAATATCCAAAAGCAACCTTTATTAGATATCCAAATCTCAAAATCAGCCTTTATTTATATTAATATATGAGGTTGCAAGTACAATAAAGACTATAAGGCTGCAAGAGAGAGATCCAAATCAAGATTTTCTGCATCCACATCCCATTCTTTAGAAGGACCACTATTGTATTGGGAGTCTCCTCCTACATAGTCGAACGACCTTAGTGCTCTTGATTAAATACACGTTTCATACCCTAGTGCCCTACATGATCTTGATTATTGGGAGTTTCCCCTGCATAGAGGGCTTGGTTCTCTTGATTAAATACAAGTTCCATACCCTAGTACATGATAAAATCCAATGGAAACATTGCAATCCCTCCAATCCTGAAATCCTGAAAAACAAATAAGTCTGCTGGATCTTGAGTGAGATCTAAAATTCTACTTTCTCCATATGATATCCAATGAGGGCGAAACCACTCTCAAACATCCTGAGTCATTTCAAGGTAATGTAAAAAATTTAAGTAAAAGGATGAAAATGAAAAATAAAGGAGAATATCACTTTTACTTTAAGAATTTAACATTACCATGAACTGCATATCCCTCAAACTTCCTGATGAACTGCATATCAACACTAGGGCAAAAATTCACTTTTATAACTTTAGACACACATCTAGAAGCAACAAGAAGTCACTAACATACCCTAAAAGTAAATTAAAAAACAAATTAAAAAAAAAACACAAGTTAATGAGGAAACGTGGGTCGTACGGCCCTGAAACACGTTTCCGGCCGTACTAGCCACGTTTCCGTTTTGGGAAACGTGGCAGTACGGCCGGAAACGCGTTTCACGGCCGTACCAAACGCGTTTCCGCGTTTCGTACCCGTTTCCGTACGGAAACGGACCTCTATACCACGTTTCCTGCAACATAGATTTAATCAATACAAACCATCCTCCTCATAGCCTCTTGCTATGATAGTATATCCCTTCAAAATGTTTTTGATGAGACACATACCTCTCTCAAATTCGGCTTTCAAAATTCAACTTGTCCATATAGTTCACTCAGAGAAAGTCGTTCTTCTATCCAAGTATGTATTGAATATCTCTGATATTGTGTAATAGTGCATCCACACACCTTCACAATCTCCAAGGTTCTATGATCTACAAACTTGATGTTTTCCATACTAGAAGATTTAAATTTGCCAACTAGTCTCGCCTACGAGTCATATGTCTAGTCACATCAGAGTTAATGTATCAAACACCTCTAACAACCTTGACCACAACAACTGAAGTAACCAATGTGCCTATCTCTATATTTATCAAATTTCTTTATTAAATTAGATCAATGCTTCTAATGGTTGTGTTTGCACTTGAAACAATCACACACATATTGTCGTTCTTGATTATAGTAGTAACAAATGCCTTTCTTCATCCAAAATCTCTATACACTCTACAAAATCCCTTTACTAGAAATTTCCTTGTCATGTTTCCCACCTTCTTTGTTCTTCTTCGTTGTCCTCGAAATAAGCACTTGAACAAAACTTTTGTTGTTTAACTTATTCACGAGTTGCTCTACCTGAAGTAACATCCTTCCAAGCTCATCAAGTGAAACATTCTTCTTTGTAACATTCAAACCGGTAAGAAAAGGTTGAAGGGTTTTTCTCAAACAATTGAGAGTCAAAGCTACCAAGTCTTTAGGATTTATAGTGTCTCGAACAATCACAAGTTGGCCACACAAACTCGATATGTTGGTCACATAATCAACAACATGCACATGTATAGTACTCTTGTGTTATTTGAGGCCTCATATATTTTACGGCATGGTCCAAATCTCATGTGAATTCTTCAAAGTTTTGATTTGATGTATGATATGATTAGCCATAGTGGAATTAATAATTATTGCACATCTTCAATAGCATCGGTGGGTGTAATGTCCCCAATTTTTGGATTGCCTTGTGAGGAGATTAGGAGGGATCTCCAAAGCTCATGTCAGCCAAGTCATGGGAGTAGAATTATATTATTGGTGGGCCCGGAGGGTTTGGAGGAGTTTTATGGGGACCAAGTGGGATCGCTCGCCATGTTTCATCATTAGGATCAGTGTTGCACAGTTCTCTCTTGGTTTTGTTGCATTTCAGCGATTCCCGTAAAACGGGGTTATTAACAGGCATATTTTAATTATTTACACTTAAGGTGTTATTTAAGGTTGATTACTTGGAGAAACACCTTAGTGTAGTAGCTCATTGGAATCAAGGTGAAAAGATCTACAAGGCAGAAAAATAAAAACAGGCTTTTGATGGCCGGTGTGACCATGGAGGCGGATTAAGCATTTTCTGGGGTTAAAAGCGACTTTAATTAGTTAATAAAAGTCACTTTACTAAACAAAGAAAATAAAAGTGTTTTTAATATTTAATAGGAGGGAAAAGGTAAATGAGTTATAAAAGAGAAATGAGGGCGTCTCTCCTCATTCATTCATTTTGTGTTTGTGAAAAAAGAGCTCTTGGAGAGAGTTTTGGAGGAGAAGCTTAGGGTTTGGAAACGCTAGCTGCCATAACTAGTTTCAGTGTTGAAACTATACACTCTAACTGATTCAAAAAGTGAAATCGCACATATTTCACTGTTGGGATTCAAAGGAGAAAAATACTTGCGAGAGATTTGAGCTAGAAGATGTATTATCAATTGAATCTCTTATTTATTTTACTTCATTTATCTTTTCAGGTAGGAGACAAACTTGTGGGGGCCAAATATCCAAGCTCGGATCGGAAGTTAAGTCACTACTGAAAAGAGAGGGCGTATTCCTCTCATTCTGCCATTCAAACCACCCGAGATAGAGATTGAGTTGGAAGAATAAAACACTGGGACGAGTACAAGCCATCAGTAGCACGAGTTCCCCTCATTTGGAAGAACGACTTACTCTTTCCTTTGCTGGGTCGACGTCTTTAGTCATGGGGCCAAGTTCTCACTGTTTTAGCTGAGCCAAGTTTCCTTCTGAAGCTTGGGACGAGTTCTCCTTTAACTCTGCTGAACGTGACCATTATTGAGGATCGTGGGACTGTTTTCTATGGGGGTGTCACCAATTAACAAAGTCCTTCTATTGTTAGGCTCGATTTGGAAGGAGATATGACTAGTTCCTTGTTGGGTTGAATGCAGAATAGTGAGAGAAGTATTTCTGAGTGTGATAAGTTGATAACAGCCATTGATCCCACCTTTTCAGGGTTGTATGGAGCTTAAAAGAGCTGTATGCTTATGCCACAAAGGATAGACGCTGGAGCCTGCTTGCTGGAGTATACATAGTGATTCAAACTCATTAAAAGGGGACTGTCCACCTTTATTTTTGTTCCATATTTCATTGCTATGCTGAGATATGCCTTTCTGGAGCGTTTACCAGGTTCAGATCTGATTTATTTATGCTTTGTAATCTTTGCCTACATAACAATGTACTATTGAACTCAATAATTTAGTATTTCTGGGTTGTTCTCATGAATGTATGGTGGCAAATCTTTTATTATATGATGTACAGCAGTGGTGTAATCCTTGTGGGGTGTTTATAATAAAAATATATTGCTATCTAAAATTTAAATTCATCTATCTAGCTCTGCGTTAAACTACTTGAGTATTTTGAAGAAAAATTGCACCTACAGCCAACATTAAACAAACTATTTGACAAAAAGCTTCACTGAAACTCCAGTATAAATTCAGAAATTTATTGAAGAATTTAAGGAATTTCTAGGAGAGGATTTTACAGTGGTATCAGAGCATGTTCTTGGACAGTTGTTGGATTTAAAGAGCCAATTATAACAAGGGAAAAATGCTTCCAAGACAAGAAGAACTATTTGTCAAAAAAAATGAAGATTATGGGTGTCATCAAAGGCAACAAATAAAAAAAGGAATAGTATATCCAAAGATGAAATGGTAGCTAAGGACCAGGTAGCAAGGGTTGAAGGGAGCCCAAAGAAAAATAATAGTTCAAATAAGGACAAGAGAAAAGTATTAACTCATACAGAAGAGTCAGTCCCTGTAGTTGAAGGTGAAAACCATGACCAAACCTCCCAGGACGAATTGGTAAAAGTCATACCCTTTGAAGATAAGGCTAGCAGAGATTCATCCCAATAGGTTGGTACAAGGGTTTCGGATGAAGGAGACTCAAAACTGGCTACAAAATGATTGTCATCACTTAGTGAGATTGTTGAGTTAGATGATGAATACAAAGAAAATCATGAGGCTATGGCAGTTGATGATGATCCCCAAGAGGTGTGCAAAGATAATGACATACAAGTTGTCAGCAATGCGAACCCAGGCCCATCAGTGGACGAAGTAAATGTTGCTCATAAGCCTACTCATAACCATAACTTGGAAAACCAATTGAAGATGAGCACAGACAAGATTAGGGCAGCCACTAGGCATTATGATGATACACAAGCATTGGTGGCAGATTATTATTGGAGAAGCACAGTGACACGCAACGGTTTGGCAAATGAGCCTTCACTTGAAGATTTTCAGAATCTCAGTAAGGCATTGGTAGAGATGAAATCCAACTACCTACACCTCCTTTCAGATAGAGATCACCTACTCGTGCTTGTTGAGATATATCATGATGCGCTAGTAGGGAAAAAGGAGGAAGTTGACAGGCTTACACATGAGCTTGAGACTACCCAAGAGTCCTTGAAGAGCATCCAGTTGGCCATTCAAGAATCAGCTATGAAGTTGAGCTATGTGCGTTCTTGATCCTCCATAGCAGATAGTTAGTTAACTATGGCAACCATCACACAAGAGGATGTTAGGGGCACTCATGATTTGGTAGAGGTGCCTCCTGTGATAGTTGAGCACAAGGAGTACCCAGATGAACTGACACTTATAAAGAAGTATGTACCGAGGGTTTCTAATTACGCACCCATGGAATGTGGAGACAAATATATTTTAGACAAGGATACATCCATCTAGGATCCAGGTTCAGTTGACACAAGTGGAGTGGATACTAGAAGCCCAACTTAGCATTGGGATCCAGGTGGGGCTTTCCATCATATACCAAAGGTCCAAGATGCCTAAGAACATTGGTGGGATGGTTAACCCAGTGATTGAGTGAACACAGTGTTTAGGGGAGTTCCAGTCAGCACTAGTGGCTAGTCGGTTTATGAGCAAACTCTGCAATACGTCCTGGCACATCGTCTATGTGCGGGGTTGTGGGCAGGAGTTACTCAGATGGGAGGGCATTGGTATGCCACCAAGTAGGGCAATGTAGGGAGACGATGCACTTCCATTGATGCATCGGGCACAAGAGCCACTAAGGATCGGCACAGTAGTGACATTCCCATTAGCATGTGAGGAGCTATGCCACTCAACTCTACTAGGACAGATGAGGAGATATGACTCACATCATGGTTGGTTCACTAACAGAGTGGCAGATACATTAGCACATGTGGAATACCAGACGATAAAGGGTGGTACGATAGTAAGCAGTGGCATCCAGTGGTGCACAAAGATATACCAGGAAGAAAAATGTTATGCAGAGGAGTGCAGGGATACGTGGTTGTATACAATAGTGTATGATGTTGCACAACAGGATTTTGGAGCGTGGCCTCCGCAGAGATCCCTTAGCAGGGACGTCGGGTATATTGTTGAGTTTAGATTACCTAAGATCAATGAGGGCATGGGTGAGCATCTCTTGATCATACTCCTAGGGAATCACACACCTATCTCTCCTCTATATTGCTTACAGTCACAGAGGATAGGTTGTTGTCCCTTAATGCTCTCGTCACGAGTAGTGGGACGCAGGAGGTTCACTTGAGACAGTTGGATGGGACACAATGCATCAGGAGAGAGACTTAACAGCTATGCCGTATGGTCAAGACGCGAGTTGGCAAAGGTAGACTTGGGGATGGCCCGATCTACTACAAAGATAGCATAGGTTTCGCCCTTGAGCTCACACTTAGGGAAGTGCATGACACACTTTGGGTAGGACATTCCAAGGCGGTCTACAAGCATGAGATATAGCAAATGGTAAACCTCTCTTACAAGAGGTTATCTATATACTGGGCAGTATTGGGATGCGTCAGCAAATTTATCTATGCGATCTGGCAGGAGCAAGGCAACTTAGCAGGCACCAAGTTGATTATTGATACATGGTGTATCTCTATTGAGTGCATGCAGGAATCAGAGGGGAGGCACAAATGGGTTCCAACAACTATCAGTATTACGAAGCTACAGACAGTAAAAAAGGGAAGTTGTGAACTTTCGATTGGGCTGTGGATTCCAGAGTTTCCCTTAATTGATAGATCACTCCACCTCTCAATGAGCAGGGTTATAACATTGAGTGATCTAGTTGATTTTGTGGTCGACACATGGAGGATCGTTGAGGCCTTCACCATGTGGTGATGTGGATTTTCCCTGTTGTTGCTCAAGATTGAGTCTAGTTATAGACTGATAGACTCTGACCTCACTGAGATGCCTTGGCAGGAGGTGCTTCATGGTTGTGGATTTGGACCTTACAGATATTTTGGTGTGAGGCTCTAGATGAGGAGGATTCATTATGAGCACAATGGGCAGTTAGTCAGGACCAAAGTGGTACAGCGTCAGCCTGACAGTCTCATTTTGAGATTAGCATGGGATCCTAGGATTACAGGGCTTGGCAATCCATCTATCATTATGGATGAGCTAGTTTTTACAGGGGGAGATCACTCAGATCTTCCATTGGACTTCAGTTCCATGGAGAGTGTTTCACTCCTCAGTGATTCATTGACATTTTGGAGTGCCTCACTAGTATGGCAGGGTGATCAACAGGAGGAGGCCATGGTTAGTTCACGTGGAGGAGGACCCTTCTCAGTAGGAGTTGGGTTGTACCTTCATGAATTCATTATTGAGGTAAATGAGATTGGTATTCCAATACAGCGACTTCTTAAGGAGATAACAAGGATTTTTCCTTTTCAAGGTGCTCTACTTATTGACACTATGCAAAGCAAATGAGTAGAGCGAGGAATGCTTTACAATGACCAAGATGATTTGAGATCCTGGTATTAGTTTGACTCAATTTGTGGAGCAACAGCATGCAATGACATTGCTTGAGGACAAGCAATTTTGGGGAAGGGAGACTATAATGTCCCCAATTTTTGGAATCTGGATTGCCTTGTGAGGAGATTAGGAGGGATCTCCAAAGCTCATGTCAGCCACGTCATGGGAGCAAGATTATATTATTGGTGGACGCAAAGGTTTTAAAAGAGTTTTATAGGGACCAAGTGGGATCGCTTGCCATGTTTCATCATCAGGATCAATTCCGCACAGTTCACTCTTGGCTCCATTGCATTCCGGCAATTCCTGTAAAACGGGGTTATTAACAGGGATATTTTAATTATTTACACTTAAGGTCTATTTGGGGTTGATTACTTGGAGAAACACCTTAGTGTAATAGCTCGTTGGATCAAGGCGAAGAGATCTACAAGGCAAAAAAATAAAAATGGGCTTTGGATGGCCGGTGTGACCATGGAGGTGGATTAAGCATTTTCTGAGGTCAAAAGTGACTTTAATTAATTAATAAAAGTCACTCTATTAAATAAAAAAGGAAAAGTGTTTTTAATATTTACTTGGGGGGAAAAAATAAATGATCTATAAAAAGGGAAATGAGGGGGTCTCTCCTCATTCATTCATTTTGTGTTTGTGAGAAAAGAGCTCTTGAGAGAGATTTTGAAGAGAAGCTTAGACTTTGGAAACTCTAGCAACCATAGTTGGTTTCAGTGTTGAAACTATACACTCTAACTGGTTCAAGGAGTGAAATCAACTCATATTTCACTGTTAGGATTCAAAGGAGAAAAAGACTTGCAAAAGATTTGAGCTGGAAGAGGTATTATCAGTTGAATCTCTTATTTATTTTACTTCATTTATCTTTTTAGGTTGGAAACAAACATGTGGGAGCCAAATATCCAAGCCCAGATCAGAAGTTAAGTCACTGCTGAAAAGAGAGGGTGTATTCCTCTTATTCTGCCATTTGAACCACCTGAGATAGAGACTGGGTTGGAAGAATAAAACATAGGGACGAGTACAACCCATCAGTAGCACGAGTTTCCGTCATTTGGAAGAACGAGCTACTCTTTCCTTTGCTGGGTCGAAGTCTTTAGTCATGGGGCCTAGTTCTCAACGTTTAAGCTGAGCCAAGTTTCCTTCTGAAGCTTGGGACGAGTTCTCCTTTAACTCTGCTGAACGTGACCATTATTGAGGGCCGTGGGACAGTTTTCTACGCTGGTGTGGCTGAATACCAAAGTCCTTCAATTGCTGGGCTCGATTTGGAAGGAGATATGACTAGTTCCTTGTTGGGTT
The DNA here is from genome assembly GCA_031772625.1 of Pinus tabuliformis. Lineage (NCBI taxonomy): Eukaryota > Viridiplantae > Streptophyta > Pinopsida > Pinales > Pinaceae > Pinus > Pinus tabuliformis. The sequence goes on from CM062807.1 coordinate 308,172,424, forward strand.
GAACACAAAATAGTGAGGGAAGTATTTCTGCATGTGATAACAGTCATTGATCCCACCTTTTCAGAGCCGTATGGAGCTTAAAAGAGCTGTATGCTTCTGCCAACAAAGGATAGATGCTGGAGGCTGCTTGCTGGAGTATACACAGTGCTGGGCTCGATTTGGAAGGAGATATGACTAGTTCCTTGTTGGGTTGAACACAAAATAGTGAGGGAAGTATTTCTGCATGTGATAACAGTCATTGATCCCACCTTTTCAGAGCCGTATGGAGCTTAAAAGAGCTGTATGCTTCTGCCAACAAAGGATAGATGCTGGAGGCTGCTTGCTGGAGTATACACAGTGATTCAAACTCATTAAAAGGGGACTGTCCAACCTTATTTTTGTTCCAGATTTCATTGCTTTGCTGAGATTTGCTTTCTGGAGTGTCTACCAGGTTCAGATCTGATTTATTTATGCTCTGTAATCTTTGCCTACATGACAATGTACTAGTGAACTCAATGATTTAGTATTTCTGGTTTGTTTTCATGAATAGTGCCAAATCTTTTATTATATGATGTCCAGCAGTGGTGTAATCCTTGTGGGGTGTTTATAAAAAAAATATATTGCTATCTGAACTCATCCATCTAGCTCTGTGTTAAACTACTTGAGAATTTTGAAGAAAAATTGCACCTACACCCAACATTAAACAAACTGTTTGACGAAAAGCTTCACTGAAACTCCAGTACAAATTCAGAAATTTATTGAAGAATTTAAGGATTTTCTGAGAGAGGATTTTACATGGGGACAATTATCTTGCCTTCTAGAAGCTTCAACAATATCTGCTTCGAAGAACATTCTAAATGTGAAATTTTCAAATAGAATAAATCTTACTACTTGACGAGTAAAGGAATGCTCAATGAAGTCAAAGTCATTCTTCCCCTTGCTCAAAAAATCTCCACACAAGAATGATCTTCATAACACTTCGAAATACCAACCATTCTAGAAATCGTCTTATTAAATGTCAAAGATCATAGTGCCCTACACTAATTACAATAGAGATAAATGAGCAATTATCAGCTACAACTCTTCATGGTACAACACAACTTGAATACCACACTTCACTTCTCAGATCTCCTAAATCAGAACAACCTCGACTCTAATATCATGTAGGAAACAATCCAACGAGTATCAAAAATAAAGGATCAATGTAACTTGGCTCCAATAGCATGTCAAAAACAAGTAAAACTAGGCAACCTTCTCTAATACCATGTTCCAAAGGGGGGTACAACAATCTAACTAGTTGAGAAGACTCTTCGGAATGGTATTTTTTTTCTTTTTCTTTTTTTTGTAGTCTAGGTTGAGCCTAGGCCGAGGCCTGCCCATCAATTGGATGGATGAAAGAACAACCCACTGGTGGGATGCTATCACTGGGATTGTGCAAAGCTCAGTCAAGCTTCGACGCCCCTTGGAATATAGTTTGATTCCCCCATAAGTGTCTTCCATCCTCAACCCCTCCCCATGAAGTTTGAACCTAAGACCTGGTGGGGACTAAACCCCACTCAAATCAACTTGTTTACACCTCATGGGTTTTGGAATGGACCCAAAAAAAAATCTACTATTGTTTCAACTTGACAACCAACAATGCTATGACGATCCACAAATAGCTAGCCTTAGATGCCTCCCATCCATGCTCTGACCAGTGTTTTATCCCTACCAATAATTTGCATTTTAGCATTTGCTCATGTTTTTTTCCTTTCTTTCTGCTACATCAACTTCTTTGGGAAAAATTTCCAGGACCCTACTCAAGAATGAGGAAAACAGGGAACCAACACTGGGGACAAAAAGCAATCAACCCTAAGAAGAGATGTGGATATATGGGGAAGATGGAGGGTGCTTTCATTTAATGCTTAAGGGAATTCTAGTAGGGATCACAGGTTGAATTGGATGATAAAACTATTTTTGTTTGTACACTTGTTCCCATGTTTCATGTTGGTGGTTATCACTTGCCCCTAGTCTAGTGTAACCTTCCTTGAGGCCTTTCTTTCACTATCTAGGAGGGGCACAAATAGGAGGTGTAGAAATTCCACGAAATTATGCATCTGCTTAATGAATAATTCTGAAAACTAGTTTCTACTCACAAGATACATAATTCCTCTACTAATTTTGCAGCAGAATAGAACAGAATTAAATCACAGTCACACAATAGCAAAACACAATATTTTTCTAGGGAACCCAATTGGGAAAACCCTCTGCTTGGTTGAGAATTGTATTGATAGAAAATGACCAACAGATCTCTTACAATACAACTTTGTTTCACTGAAAAGCAATCTGGTTTTCTCTACTTGTACTAAGCTTGAAACACCTGCAAGACCCTTGATCTGCTTCCCTCAATCTATGTGCATAGGCTGCTCCTATTTAACTAGGAAATACGTCCTAATTTCTAGCACAATTTCCAAGGGAAAAATAGCATCCACCAATCTGTGCACAAGGTCCTCTTGCACACTCTTCCTCTCACAAGCTCACGTACACACAAGCATGTGCTCCCTATTGCTTTGTCTCACCAACTCGTGCTCACAAAACAATGAATACAATTATGCCTTTCGATCTCCTTATAAACACTTTGAATTAGTTAATTTTGGCAAGTTCTATTTTTGGAACTCAAACTAGTGATTGATGAGTTAACTAAATCATGCAACACGTCCTGCCTCACATTAGAAGTTGAGACTCACTCATTTGTCTTTTCCCAAAACTAACTTGCACTAGAAAACAACAATCTGAGCCTTCTATATTCAAGCATAAGTCAAACTGCTTCATGAACTGTCCTAACTTATAGGATCTCGTTGTACCTTTTAGGAATTCTTCCTAAATTTTAGGAACTCGTCCTAACATTTAGGAACTTGTGCATGCTAGGGAAAACTGCTTCTTGGTCTCCTTGACTAAGGCACAAGTCAAAGAAAGACCTTTCTCGCTACTATTTTCAACACTCCCTCTTAGCGAGGAAGGTGCTTCTGGAAGAACCTTGTCCACCTGGATCTTTCTCCAATACTACCACATTCTTCGTTGTTGTAGTTGCTCCCTCTGAATTAGAAGACTTCCTTGCTTTCTTCTGCGGAACTTGATTTGAAGACCTATTTTTTCCCACCATGTTTTGTGAGTCCACTTCAGTGATAAGTGTCATGTACTCTGTGTACCTGTGGTTGCTTCCTCTGGTTGGAAGTGATAGTAGACGATTCAACTCTCTTCTAATCTCCCTTAACCAAATCCTTTGCCCACTTGGCTCGAACTTTCCCTATACTGGGAGTCTCTGATTGAGTGGATGCCTCCACTTGCCCTAGCCTATGCTCCTTATCATCCTATTGGTCAACCCAACTTCCAGCTACCTTAGATTGAAACTGAGATACTAACTGAGGTTCCATCTTGAAAGCTCTATCCTGCTCTTGCTCAACCACCACTTCTCTACTCTGAGAACCCCATGCCTTACTGCTCAAAGTTGCATTTGTGTCTACCTACAACTTGTAGAGATTCTTCGTCCTCGCAACTATCTACTTCTTACATCCAGAAGCCAAGTGTTGAAGGTATGCCTTACCTCTGATGAAGATGATATCATATCCCTTGTCCTCAAGGGTAGCTACTGAAACAAGATTTTGCCTCAATCCTGGAACATAGAGAACATCTCTAAGATGACGAGGGATTACCTGACTCCCTCTGAAAACCGACAGTACCAACTCCTCTAGTTGCATATTGACCATCATCTCCTAGCTCAATCTAAAACCGCATATCCTTTTCCTTTAGGTGGCTGAAACTCTTCTTATTCCCGGTCATGTGGAAGGATGCTCCTGAATCAATATACCATATACTGCTATTTGTTGAGCTTTCCATGCAAGAAATCAATGAGAAATCTTTCTCGAACTGGGCAAAAAATGCATCTACCTCCATTGATGCAGCTATATGATCCTCACTGGACTCCTTCCGCTTAGGACACTTAGAAGCATAGTGTCCAAACTCATGGCAATGGAAGCACTTGATATTGCTTAGATCCTTCTTCTTGCCCTTTTGATTGGACTCAACGTCTCCTTGGCCCTTCTTGCCCTTGGCCTTACCTGCAAGAGCAAAATTCTCCTCATCCTTGGTCTTGACTAATCTCCCTTCTATGGTTCCTCTTCGGATCTCTTCCTATATGCAGTCAGTCCAAAACCTTTCCCAATTGGGAAATTTGTCTCTCCCACTAACAACATCCTGGAACCCTTTCCAAGACTTGTGAAGTCCAAGTAAGGCAAGACTCACAAGGTCATGATCAAATACAACTTCACCCACACCACCTAGTTCATCTCAAACCTGAGTGAACCTAGTAAGATATGTGATAATGGGCTCACCTTGTTTCATCTGGATACTCCTTAGCTTCTCCTTAAGAGCAAACTTCCAGGTATCACTAGTACTTTGATATAATTTTAAGATGGCTTGATACATCTCATAAGTTGTCTTGTTCTCATGAATATGAGGAACTATATGATCTTTGACCCCTTCTAAAATAATCCTCTTCACCTTGATTTCATTCTTATTATGCTGGGCCAATTGTTGGGCATCTTGTGGTGGTGGGATAGCTTTCTTCATGAATTCTCCCACACCATTATCCTCCAACACTATCATAATCCTTCCTTTCCAAGAGATGAAGTTTGATGCTCCCTGTAAATAGTGATCTGCTCTCAACCCTCGGTATGCCATTCTACCTACTTAGAGAGCTCTTCAACACCTGCCCACTAACAGCCTTATAATCCTTCACAAGAAGTTGTGCTTAGGTCTCAAATAATTCAGCGTCTCCTATCAGTCTTGTAGTACTTCACAAGGACTAAACTTAGGGCTAAATAAACACCTTCTAGCAACCCTCCACCTATACTTAAGATGCCAACCAAATTGTGCCAAACCTGGACTTCTGTAATGTCCCAAACTAGAAAATACAATGAATATCAAAACATGCACTAAATTGCAGTCGAGAATTTTCACAAATTTACACAAATAGAAATAGGTCAGAGAGCGATAGAATAGCAGCCATAAAACTGAGCCATTTTATTGATTTAAAGCTGGAACTGGATACAATGGAATGAATAGATAGAACCTGGGCTTGCTACTGCAAGTATGCAATACCCAAGTGAGAAACAAAGTGAAATCTCCAACTAAAATGGCTCCATCTATCCAAACACACAGCCCAGAAATTGTTGTTGTTGTTGTTGTTGGAGGCAAACTATGAAATGAACCCTCAAAACTACTCCAAAATTTCTGAAAAATTAGAGAGAGGCTCCTCACACCCCAACCAATGAACCCCATAAATATTTTGACTTAATTCCAGCGGACCCGAAATGCCCAAAATAGTGTGAAAATCTCAACTAAACCAGCGATTCGTCTTGCTATAAGAATGAGAATTTCAGACCCGAATATCGCCCGGAAAATTCTAAAATTTTAACCACAGACTCCTCTCATAAAACCCAAAAAATTCTCAAGTTGAATCCACTAGTCACTGAAACCCCAAAATCAGCATGTGGCCCTTTACAGTCTACTAGTGAGCTACAAAAATCGAACTACTGCAAGAATGCACAATTTCCCCAAAGGGAAACTCCTCCAAATCCCAACAAAATTCCTTCCTCAAACTACCGGCCAAAATCAGCTCCAATACTCGGCAAAACACTATTGCTCAACCCTTGCACAAAGAATAACCAGTAAACCCCAGCACAGCTCCAAAAAGAGAAATTGCAGCCCACAAATAATGTTGATCTTTGCCCTGCAAATCCTCTACAAAATCACCAGCATCAATAGGGAAAATCACCTGCAAAATAGTCGAAACTCCAACCCACAATAGTTGATCCCCCAATGAGCAACTCGAACTGCCAGTACGCCCAAGGAGTGGCAAACTTAGTGAATACTTGCAATAAAGCTCTGTGGAAATCCTGAATTCCATTCCCCATATTGCCTCACTAGGGAGACCCTCGAAGTTCTCCCAAATGAAGGTGGAATTTCCGCTTGGAAATTCCACCCTCATTTGGGAGAGGCTAAACAACACTAGTTGACTTGGCTAAGCAGCTCAAGCAAACTCTCTAATTCTGAAATGACATGCGAAATAGAGTAATCAAAATGAGGCTCTAGCCTTCTTTTTATTGTTGCCTTCCCTTCCTCATACCATGGGTCAATTTCTCTCACACTATGCTTTGATACCATGCTTTGATTATTCTCATGATTCGATTTCCATTTTGGTAACCTCCACAACTTCACTTTAATTTTTCTTTTCTCCTAAGCTTGGCCTTCTTTTCTCTCCAAAAATTATATTGAGCCCTCATAAACCCATTTTCCTAAGTTTATTTGCCAAAAATATTTATTATTCGCCAAAATTGCTAAATTGAGAATTTCCCTTAACAAAATTATTAATTGGGGCCATGACAATCCTCCCTACCAAAAAGTGTTTGTCCTCAAGCAATGTCTAAACAAGTGCCCTCTTTGATTGTTGATCACCATTGTAACCACGAATAATACCAAGGTCCCAAATGTGCCACTGAATCATCCTCAATCTCAGCACTGTCCTGACATGAAGGAATCCCTCAATACCAGGATCCCAAGCCATCCTAATCAACGTGAAGCACACCTTGCTCCATTTGTTGTCCAACCAGATACAGGTACCAGAAGCCCTCCACATATTATCAATAAGTAGAGCATAATGATAATGTAGGACTTTGTCCAACTCCCCATGAAGCTTCCCTATTGAATAGTCCACCTCATGCACTCCAAGAGTAAACTCTTGAAGACACAACACAATCCCTGTGGGGATGAAGTCTCTCCCACATGAACTTCCCCTAGTATCCTCCTGCTAACCAACCTACCATGATGAGGAAGTCTCCCATGCTATCAGTGAGTCGCTAAAGCCCCACGGAAGATCTGAGTGATCTCCCTCTATAGTAGCCAGCTCATCCATAAAGGTCATTGAGTTGTCAAGTACTATGATGCCAAGGTACCATACCCATCGTAGAAAGAAATTGTCCTACTGACCCTGCAACACTCTGGTTATGACTGACTGCCTACTACGCTCGTACCAGAACCTCTTCTCCTGTAACTCTCGGCCATAATATATGTGATGATCGAGGCTAAGCTCAACCTGCCAAGGTGACTCAGCAACACTCGCACCTATCACTCCATGGCTAGCCCCAATCCTAAACAATCACTTGCCTCGCCATATGATGAAGACCTCGATGATCCCCCATGTGTCAACCTGATAATGAATCGGATCACCTATTATCCTGACTATACTCACTAAGTAATGGAGTGTCCTACCAGTCAACTGGATCTGTAGATCCCATAACCATATTGGAAGTCCACAACTCCCAATCCTCATCGCCTATTGTTGTGACATGTTGCTAGTTGTTGGGACCCCTCTGTGCCTCGTCTTTGACCCCTGTATGTATCCAATGGATGGGCACCCAAAATCAAAAAATTGTCCCGCATATGACGCTGCTCTGCTCCTACCAAACCACAAACGAAATTTGTTATCCCAGCTCCTAATGATGTACCCAGATACTACCTGGAGCCTAGGCATCCTTCGGCTAATGAGGACTATCATCCCTGTACCTCATGCTCGCACAACACCTCGGGTTGTCCTGCTGAAAATGCACCCTGTAGCTCACTCACGGTCACCTCCCTAAGTGTGAACTCAGGGGTGGAGCACACGCTACCTCTGCAGCAAACCATGTACTCCCCAAGCCTGTACCTGTCAGCTCATGCCCTGAACAAATGCCACCATTGAGAAGTCTCTCTTTGGATACTTTGTGTCCCAACTAACTGTCTCAAGTGAGCCTCTCGCGTCCTGCTGCTAACAATGAAGGCATCGAGGGACAACATTTAACTCCATTGCGCCTGTAAACAATGTGGCAGTGAGACAGGCGCACAAGTCCCCCTAGATATCATCCAATGATGCTCATCAATGTCCCCATCAATCCTGAGTGAGCTACACCCAAGGGTATGCCTGTCATCCCTATTAGGCAATCTCTCTAGAGGTAACGCTCCAAAATCTCATGAGCTAGCGTCATACACCACTGCATGTGACCAAGTATCCTTGCGCTACTCTGCATACAAACATGCACCTTTGCTCCCCTTGGCACACAATTGCACCCAATTGCACACCTCTGTGCACTGCTGGACACCACTACCAGCTCCCATATGATCCTAAATCAATCGGTATCCATCCTATGACAAAGTGGTTGTCACTCCATGTGAAACCTCAAGGTGGTGTGAATAGCTCCTATTCCACAGTGCAAGATCGCACAACATGACACTCCTCCATACACCTTTGAGCTCCTCTGCAGAACACTTAACTTTGTGCACCACCAGACACCTACACCAACTGCCGCACCACCCTGCCTCATCGGCCATCCCACATGCATCAATGCGTCCACCACTCTGTTAATGAATCCACCATGATGTGGGCTACACCTCCTCCTCTACCCTAGTAGATCCGAGTGACCTAGCTCCTCACATGCTAACAGGAATGGTACTATTATGCCTAGCCTCTGTAGCTCCTACGTCCAATACATCAGTGGAAGAACATCATCCCCATATACTGCCCTGTCTAGTGGCATGCAAATGCTATCCCATCTGAATAACTCATGTCATGTTGGCCACCCTGCAACCCCATGCATGAACGATGTGCCAAGACATCTCCCAAAGTCTGCATACTCCTCCATCAAACCAACTCGCCACTAACCCTGACCAGAACTCCAATGGAAGCATGAAGAAATGTGAGTACTTGGTCACTGGGTCAATCACCCTGTCAACGCCATAGTCATCATTCACACCTGTTAACTGATTAAAAACACCACCTACATCCCAATGCCAACCAGGGTCTCCAGTGTCCACTCCACTCGTGTCAACCGAACCTGGATCCCAAATGGGCGTATCCTCATATGAAATATATTTGTATCTACATCTCGCGGGTGTATAATCAGAAACCTCTGAAACATACCTCTCTACAAGTGCTAGTTCATCTAGGTGCTCCTCATGCTCCACTATCACAGGAGGCTCCTCTATCAAATCATGAGTGTCCCTCACATCCTCTTGTGTGATGGTTGCCATAGAAAATGTACATAATTCAACTCCATACAAAGTTGTTCAACCTACAACTCAAATTCTTTAAGGGCCATCTGAGCGCTCTTCATGGAATCCTGGGAAATCTCAAGCTCATAAGTAAGCTTGTCAATTTCCTTCTCTTTCCCTACTAGCACATCATGATATATCTTAGCAAGCATGAGTAGATGATCTTTGTCTAAAAGGAGGTGTAGATAGTTAGATTTCATCTCTACCAATGCCTTTCTGAGGGTCAGAAAATCTACAAGTGAAGGCTCTCCTCCTAGACTGTCATGTGCCACTGCACTTCTCCAACAATAATCTTTCACCAATACCAGTGTATCATCATAATGCCTTGTGGCTGCCTTAATCCTGTCTGCGTTCATCTTCAATTGGTCTTCCAAGTTATAGGCATGAGTAGGCTTGTGAGCAACATTTACCTCATCAATTGATGGGACTAGGTTTGCACCGTCGACAACCTGTGTGCTATCATCTTTGCACACCTATTGGGAATCATCATCAACTATCGTGGCCTCATGATTTTCTTTGTACTCGTGATCTAACTCAACAATCTCGTCAAATGATGACCAACATTCTGTAGCAATTTATGACTCTCCTTTATCCCAAACTCTTGTTCCAACCCATTAAGATGAGTCCTTGATAGCTTCATTTTCAAAGGGTGTGACTTTTTCCAATTCATCCTAGAAGGTTTGGTCCTTAGCTACCTTTTCATCTTTGGATCTGCGATTCATTTTTTATTTGTTGCCATTGATGACACCCATCCTTCCATGTGCTCTATCATCTTTGCAAAAGTTTTGCCATAATTTTCAAACTTTTGGGCAAGGAGTTTTTCTTGATTTGGAAGCATTTTTCCCTTGTTATAATTTGTCCTTCAAACCCAACAGTTGTCCAAGAACATGCTCTAATACCACTATAATGTTCCAAACTAGAAAATACAATGAATATCAAAACATGCACTAAATTGCAGCCAATAATTTTCACACATGCAGGCACAAATTTACACAAATAAAAATAGGTCAGAGAGCCATAGAATAACAACCATAAAACTGAGCCATTTTATTGATTTTAAAGTTGGAACTGAATACAATGGAGTGAATAGATAGAACCTGGGCTTGCTACTACAAGCATGCAATACCCAAGTGAGAAACTAAGTGAAATCTCCAACTGAAATGGCTCAATCTATCCAAACACACTGCCCAAAAATTGTTGTTGTTGTTGTTGCTGCTACTGGAGGCAAACTGTGAAATGAACCCTCAAAACTACTCCAAAATTTCTAAAAAATTAGAGAGGCTCCTCACACCCCAACCAATAAAACCCATAAATATTTTGAGCTAATTCTAGCTGACCCAAATGCCCAAAAGAGTGAAAATCTCAGTTAAACCAACAATTCGTCATACTATAAGAATGAGGATTCTAGGCTCGAATATCGCCCAAAGTATTCTAAAATTTTAACCATGGACTCCTCTCATAAAACCCAAAAAAAAGATCAAGTTGAATCCACCAGTCAATAAAACCCCAAAATCAGCGTGTAGCCCTTCACAGTGTGCGAGTGAGCTAAAAAAATCGAACTGTTGCAAGAATGCACAATTTCCCCAAGGGGAAACTCCTCAAAATCCCAGCAAAATTCCTCTCTCAAACTACCGGTCAAAATCAACTCCAATACCCGACAAAACACCACTGCTCAACCCCTACGTAGAGAATAACCAATAAACCCCAGCACAGCCCCAAAAAGAAAAATTGCGGCCCACAAATAATGTTGATCTTTGCCATGCAAATCCTCTACAAAATCACTGGCATCAATAAGGAAAATCACCTGCAAAATAATCAAAACTCCAACCCACAATAGTTGATCCCCCAATGAGCAACTCGAACTGCCTCTGCGCCCAAGGAGTGGCAAACTGAGTGAATACCTGCAATAAAGCTCTATGGAAATCCTGAATTGGACTCCCCAAATTACCTCACTAGGGAGACACTTGAAGTTCTCCGAAATGAGGGTGGAATTTCCGCTTGGAAATTCCTTGTGCTAAACAACACTGGTTGACTTGGCTAAGTAGCTCAAGCAAACTCTCCAATTTTGAAATGAAATGCCAAATAGAATAATCAAAATGAGGCTCTAGCCTTCTTTTTATTGTTGCTTTCCCTTCCTCATACCATGGGTCGATTTCTCTCACACTATGCTTTGATACCATGGTTTGATTCTTCCCATGGTTCGATTTCCATTTTGGTAACCTCCACAACTTCACTTTAATTTTTATTTTCTCCTAAGTTTGGCCTTCTTTTCTCTCCAAAAATTATATTGAGCCCTCATAACCCATTTTCCTAAGTTTATTTGCCAAAAATATTTATTATTCGCCAAAATTGCAAAATTGAGAATTTCCCTTAACAAAATTATTAATTGGGGACATGACAACTTCATCCACTTAACACAACATCAACTTGAGAACATCATTCTACATACCTTAGATAGCAGACTTCTACTTCTCTAGGACTCAGCATGTGCACTTATGTCTGTAGTTTCAGCCCTCTGTTTAGGGCTTGTTGACTGTCCATGTCACCCCTCCAAACATGGTCCAAAACACCTCAGAATTTGTGTTATTCCTTCCCACAGCTCCTCCTTTTCTGCGTTGTTACTTGGCCACTTTTAAATTGTTGTTCCAACACTTTTGTGACCACAAACCAACCCTAAACTTAGCTAGTTCTAGCAAGTTCTATTTTTGGAACTCAAACTAGTGATTGATGAGTTAACTAACTCATGCAACACGTTCTTCCTCAAATTAGAAGTTGAGACTCACTCATTTGCCTTTTCCCAAAAATAACTTGCACTAGAAGACAACAAATTGAGCCTTCTATATCCACGCAAACTGCTTCATGAATTGTCCTAACTTATAAGAACTCACCCTAATTTTTAGGAATCCGTCCTAAATTTTAGGAACTCGTCCTAACTTTTAGGAACTCGTGCATGCTAAGGAAAACTGCTTCTTGGTCCCTTTAACTAGGGCACAAGTCAAAGAAGGATATTTCTCACTACTAATTTCAACAGGAGGCTTTGATTGATGTTGTGTCAATGGCAATCCATACTAAACACCCTCCATCTTCCCCATATATCCACATCACATCTTCGGGTTGATTACTTTTTGTCCCCATTGTTGGTTCCTTGTTTTCCTCATTCTTGAGTAGGAAGAAAGAACTACCCATTGGCAGAATTCTATCACTAGGATTGTGCGAAGCTCGATCAAGCTTAGATGCCCCTTGGAATAGTTTAATTCCCCCAAAAGTGGCTTCCATCCTCAACCCTCCCCATGAAGTTTGAACCTAATACCTGGTGGGGACGAAACCCCACTCAAACCCACTGTTTACACTTCATGGGTTTTGATTAGCCACCCAAAAAAAATTCTCCTATTGTTTCAGCCTGGAAACCAATAGTCCTATGACAATAAACAAATAGTTAGCCTTAGATGCCTCCCATCCATGCTTCGACCAATGTTGTATCCCTGCCAATCATTTGCATTTTAGCGTATGCAAATGTTTTTTCCTTTCTTTCTGCTACATCAAGTTCTTTGGGAAAAACTTCCAGGCCCCTATCAAGAATGAGGAAAACAGGGAACCAACATTGGGGGCAGAAAGCAATGAACCCGAAGATGGGATGTTGATATATGGGGAGGATGGAGGGTGCTAAGTATGGATTGCCACCAACACACAACATCAAACAAAGCCTCCTATTTGTGCCCCTACTAGATAGTGAAAGAGAGGCCTCAAGGAAGGTTACACTGGACTAGGGGCAGGTCATAACCACCAAGGTGAAGCATGTGAACAAATGTACAATCAAAAAGAAGTCTATCATCCAATTCAACCTGTGATCCCTACTAGCATGCCCTTAAACATTAAATGAAAGCACTTGAATACAAAATTGTTTATGAACCTCATAATAGATAACCCACCTTCATCAAATGAGCAACCTAGATGAAAAAAAGCACTGATCGGAGTGTGTATCATGATAGGGCTGCTAGTCGGAAAGCTGAAACAATAGGAGAAATTTGTTCTCCTAGGGGTTACACACATGGATGGGTAACAGTGACTTTGTTCCTCCAGCTGACAAATAAATAGGATCATACCAATATGACGTGTAAATTTATAGAACCACCATGGTAATTAGTCTTATAGCCAAATGTTTCAGCCTCATGTTGGACAAAAAGATAGGTAAATGGAAAAAACAAAAAAAAGTGAGAATAGAATCACAAGCTAGCTTTGGGCTAAATTTTTGACAACAGATCAACTAGTAACCTTGAGAGTTGTAATAGCTAATAGATAGTGCTCAAGGAGAACAAAACTTTCTATATTTTGGACTTTAGAATCCTTTGGTAAAGCAACTCTAGGAATTATGTGGGAGTCAATGTACAAAGCAAGTATACCTTCAAAATGGAGAAGCTACATACAAACTCCATGAAAAAGCTTTGGGTGAATTAGTTTTCCCTATATAGTATAAATAAAAGAAAATGGTACAATAAGGAGCAAAATAGGGACTTGTGAAAAAGCCTTGGGCGGGTTGGCTTTCCCTATAAATAAAAGAAAATGGTATATAATAAGGAGCAATATTGGGGTAAAGCCAGGCTACCCTTTGTCCTTTATATTGTTTCGATTTTTAGTGACGAACTAGAAAGATGGATCAGATTGAAATGAGGTGGCACATATTGTTAAAATTGGCAACTAGGGCCAAACTCCATGTGGGTCATCTTATTTATGGCAACTGATATTTTTCTTGGATCCCTCTCATTGAGAGGTGTAAGATTGATCTAAAGATCATCCGATTCCGATAAGTATTCATGGAGTTATGAATTTATTTGTGTTATAAGACAATTCGTCAAGGTCGGCCAACAACCAAATAAACCCCACATGTGCTCAACGTTTTAGTACAAAAGGAGATGACTTGAGAGTCATTTCACACACACACTTCTATCTTGATTTCTCTCCACTTGTCTTGGTTTTTAGTGGAAGAGAAATCTAGGAGTGGAAGCCCTAGACATTGGAAGAAAAGAGGCTGCCCTAGCCGCAGTCAAGAAGAAGGAATACGCTGCCCTAATCTAGAGGATGCAATCATGAAAGAGAAGCCCTAACGCTATCTAGAAGGAAGCCTACAACCCTATGCGCTGGTCCCTACCCTAATGCAGTCAAGGAGGACGTTACCATGCCCTAGCCACAGCATTAGGAGGCTGCTCTAGACAGCGTGGGAGGGCTATATGGACAGCATATTGAGCAGGAGTCTTAGCCGTTGTATGGAGGGCATTTCAGGGAGTTCAAAGTGTTGGAGAAGGGGTCGAGTTCCCTTGTTATCAAGCCGCAGCAAACAGAGGAAGGCCGAAGTTGTTGATGAGGGATAGATTGTCCAAAAAATGACGTATAGGGTCGCCTCCTCTCTTACAAGGGCAGCTGCAATAAAGGAGGGCAATTCTAGGCAAATTGCAGGGTTGTTGGAAGTACCCTAACCAGTCCAAGATTGCTGCAGTCAAGGACGGTCCTAGAACTGTGAGCTGAAGGAAGTATTAAGGGCTGCCATATGCCCAGAACAGCAGTGTTTTGGGCATGACTATTAGGTACAGCAGTTACAGGACAGCTAGGCAATGGTACATACATATTTAAAGCAGTGTAAGTATGTTGGGACAGCAACAATGTTGAGTTGCTATACTGGGATAACAAGTCGTGATGGGACAGCAGTACTAGCAGCATGAAATTGTGCCACAATGTTCAATGGGACAGCAAGGGACATAGTGCTGCTAACATGCATGGGACAGCAAGGTGATATAGTGATGCTAACATGCATGGGACAGCAAGGTGACATGATGCTGCTAAGACACATGGACAGCAGCAAGGCATGCTAAGACACATGGACAGCAACAAGGTATGCTAAGACATATGGGACAGCTGCAAGGTATGGCAAGGCAAAGTGGGACAGCAGTTGTGACATGGCAGAAGGCACATGGTACAGCAGCAAGCATGGACAGCATGGACAATATGGATAGCAGTGGTAAGCATTAAGTGCAGCAGTCATGAGGTCCAGCGTTATGATGATGGGTGCAGCATGGTACAGCACGGTGAGGTGCAGCATGTACAGACGAGGTGCAGCACAATGATAGGTGAAGGAGTCACCTTGAAGAATCAGTTGAAAAAACATGTCTTCAACTGATCTCATGTATCATCTTCTTAGAGATGATCTACGCTCTTATCTAGATAAGTCAAAGTGTTGACTTCTGTTGTAAATGTACTCTCTCTCTCTCTCTTTCTCTCTCTCTGCTGAACTATGAAGAACATATAAGAAGAATTGATCCTCTCTCTCTCTCTCTGCTGAACTATGGAAGAACATATAAGAAGAATTGATCAATGGTTTCCTCACATTGGGGTTTGTCCCTGGCTAGCGCCACATCTTGTGTCCTCTTGTCTTGGCTTGTCTCCTGCGATTTATGTTTATGTTCTATCTGCAATTTACTATAATGCTGATGTGATTGCTAATCTGGAAAAGATATTGAACTAACTGTGAAAATTGAAATAAATTGCTCTAAGCATAGAACATACCTAAAATTAACATGGTATCAAAGTTGAGGTGAAGACAAAGCCCAAGCAAGAGTGAAAGAGCAATCACCGAAGACTGTTGGGAAAGGACAAAAGGATCAATGGATTCCTCATCCCTCTTCAAATTCGCCAAGGGTGAAGTCGAAGCAGAGAATATTATCAGAATGGCATAACGGAAGCTTCTGATGGCCCACCTAAAGATCACTTCAATAGGAAGTCTGGATCTAAGGGTGGAAAGAAAGACAAATGACTTGTTTGTAATAAGTTTGGCCATTATGCAAAGGAGTGCTTGAATGGCAAGGACACATCTCTTGATGAAGATAACAATCATTCCAAGGACATCTTCAATGATCAGAGGAATGACAAGTAATGCAAGTCATCAAAGAAACGGCTGACTCTTCAAAGAAAGCAAGGAACCCCAAGTATGAAGAATCAAATGTCGTTTCTGATAAGATAAAGAAGTGTTATCTTGTATTGGCCCTCTCCTTCAGATTCTGTGGGAATCTGGCTTATTGATGGTAGTGCTTCAAGGCACTTCATTGGATAGAAGCGTGAACTCTCTAATTTAGTAGAGATGGAAACAATCATGGGATTATACTTGGAGTCGATGCCACCTATCCCGGAAAGGGTGTAGAGAATATTACCCCTCAATTGAATGAGGGTAACTCGATTCATTTACGAGAATCTCTTTACGTACCTGATCGCAAGAAGAACCTGGTGTCCATTTTGGCAATGGAAGTCAAAGGTTTCAGGGTGGCATTCATTGATGGAAAGGTACATGTTTGAAAATGAAATTTTCAAAGATGCTTTTACTCATGGATTCAGGCTTGGCAATTTGTATCAAGTTGCAGGAGGTCCATTAGGGACCATGTCAGTTGTCACATCTCATTTATAGCACCGAAGGTCTACTTATGATGGCACCCTACCCGATGTAAGTCAAATGATGACAGGGATGCCTGAATCCAAGAAGAGCATGAAGGTACATGCCCGAGATGCACCGAAGGAAAATCTTACAAGGGGACCATTCCTCTCATGTAGTAGGTCCACAGGTTTGGAACAACCTGAGGAGTTGGATCAGGAATCTCATGTATACAGGTGGAAGAAAGCCCTCTATGTCTTGAAGAAAAACACCCCAGGCGTAGTATGAGAGGATTGATAGCTGTCTAATGAAGCTGAGATTCACAAGGAGTGAAACCAATCCAAACCATTGCTCGTAGGTTGTGGATGATAGACCTCTCATACCGACACCTTCTGAGGACGACCTATTTCTGACAGGTGCAAACCCTCTCATTTGCAGAAGTAAGAGGGAGTTGGATTTTGGATGTGGAATGATAAATTGCAAGCCCGTGATTACCCCAATGGAGCTTAACTTTCAGAAGTTATGTGGAAGTGATGTCGGACCAGATTTAGGAAATGCCTCTGAGTTTCATAAACTGATTCGCATTGATGATCTTGGTGAACTTCCGTCCAGATATATGTTTTGCAATTAGCATGTTGAGCTCATACTTGGTTGAGCCTCACTGGATTGGTGCCAAGAATCTTCTGAGATATCTTCAGGGCACAATCTCTCATGAATTGAGATACACTGTCAGAAATGTGAAGCTACATGATTATTTCGAACGTTGACTGGGCAGGCAATGTGGAAGATCGCAAAAGCACTTCTAAGTGCTGGTTCTCTTTGGGTTTTGCTTCGATATCCAAGATAAGCAGGAAGCAGAAGACGATTGCTTTGAGCACCGCTGTAACCGAATACATAGCTACGAGCATGATCTCGTGTGAAGCTACGTGGTTGTGGAAGGTCTTCAGCGCGTTGTTTGTACACATGATAAATACCACTAGGGAGGGATTCGATTGTTGAGGAATCTCGTATTCTATGATTGCTCCAGCAGATAGACATCGGATACTACCTTATTAGGGATATCGTATGTCAATGAGCGAGGAGGCTCCATCGCATTGAGACTGATGTATAGGTCGTAGACATTCTGTCAAAGCCTAGGGGAAAGGTCAAATTTGTGACTTCCCGAATGACTTGGGAGTCATTGAGAGACCCTCTTATGAGGGACCTGCATGTTGCATGCATTGAGCTTTGGGAGCTTTGGGGGCTTGGGTTACTAAATGGAGCAACACGCAACGATAGAGCGACTCACCCTCCCCTAATGGTACAATGTGTACAGGGTGAATGGCTCAGCCTTCCCCTACGATACCCCGAGGCGACTTAGGCACAGGATGAATGCTTCTCCTATTGAGGCATCCTACCATGAAGTCTAGGACTCATGGGAAGTACCTCTCATCTGGCCAATGAGTAGGGAAATGGGGTTAGGGACCATAGTAGTACTATCAATGGACACATCGTTGTATCTATCGTACTCCCTATGCTAGGATGACCTCCATTGATCTGGGATCAATATGAGTGGTTTGAGACACTCTCTTGTGATATTGATCTGGGATCAACAAACTGACTTCGGGTCAGTAGAGAATGGTATGAGACATTCTCGATCAATTCTTCTTCTTCATGGTTCAATAGAGCAAAGTAGAGCAGAGTAGTGCAAGGCAATGATGGCAAAGATAGTACAGTCGGACAAATGGATCAGCAGATGGAGTTCTCCCTAGTTGAGAGGGAATGTTAAAATTGGCAACTAGGGCCAAACTCCATGTGGGTCATCTTATTTATGGCAAATGATATTTTTCTTAGATCCCTCTCATCGAGAGGTGTAGGATTGATCTAAAGATCATCCGATTCCGATAAGTATTCATGGAATTATGAATTTATTTGTGTTATAAGACAATTCGTCAAGGTCGGCCAACAACCAAATAAATCCCACATGTGCTCAACATTTTAGTATAAAAGGAGATGACTTGAGAGTCATTTCACACACACTTCTATCTTGATTTCTCTCCACTTGTTTTGGGTTTTAGTGGAAGAGAAATCTAGGAGTGGAAGCCCTAGACATTGGAAGAAAAGAGGTTGCCCTAGCCGGAGTCAAGAAGAAGGAATACGCTGCCCGAATCTAGATTCTAGAGGACACAGTCATGAAAGAGAAGCCCTAACGCTATTTATAAGGAAGCTTACAACCCTATGCGCTGGTCCCTACCCTACCACAATCAAGGAGGATGTTACCATGCCCTAGCCGCAGCATTAGGAGGTTGCCCTAGACAGCGTGGGAGGGCTGTATGGACAGCGTATTGAGTAGGAGTCTTAGCCGTTGTATGGAGGGCATTTCAGGGGTTCAAAGTGCTGGAGAAGGGGCCGAGTTCCCTTGTTATCAAGCCGCAGCAAACATAGGAAGGCTGAAGTTGTTGATGAGGGATAGACTTCCTAGAAAATGCCGTATAGGGTCTCCTCCTCTCTTACAAGGGCAGCCACAATAAACGAAGGCAATTCTGGGCAAATTGAAGGGTTGTTGGAAGTACCCTAACTAGTTCAAGATTGCTGCAGTCAAGGACCCTAGAACTGTGAGCTGAAGGAAGTATTAAGGCTGCCATATGCCCAAAACAGCAGTGTTTTGGGCATGACTGTTAGGTACAGCAGTTACAGGACAGCTAGGCAATGGTATATACATATTTAGAGCAGCGTAAGTATGTTGGGACAGCAGCAATGTTGAGTTGCTATACTAGGATAACAAGCCATGATGGGACAGCAGTACTAGCAGCATGAAATTGTGCCACAATGTTCAATGGGACAGCAAGGTGATATAGTGCTGCTAACATGCATGGGACAGCAAGGTGACATGATGCTGCTAAGACATGGGACAGCAAGGTGACATGATGCTGCTAAGATGGGACAGCAAGGTGATATAGTGATGCTAACATGCATGGGACAGCAAGGTGACATGCTGCTGCTAAGACACATGGACAGCAACAAGGTATGCTAAGGCATATGGGACAATTGCAAGGTATGGCAAGGCAAAGTGAGACAGCAGCTTTGACATGGCAAAAGGCACATGGTACAGCAGCAAGCATGGTACAACAGCAAGCATGGACAGCATGGATAGCAGTGGTAAGCATTATGTGCAGCAGTCATGAGGTCCAGCGTTATGATGATGGGTGCAGCATGGTGTAGCACGGTGAGGTGCAGCATGATGACGAGATGCAGCACAATGATAGGTGAAGGAATCACTTTGAAGAATCAGTTGAAACAGGCATGTCTTCAACTAATCTCATGTATCAACTTCTTAGAGATGATCTATGCTCTTATCTAGATAAGTCAAAGTGTTGAATTTTGTTGTAAATGTACTCTCTCTCTCTCTCTCTGTCTCTCTCCTGAACTATTGAGGAACATATAAGAAGAATTGATCAAGGGTTTCCCCACATTGGGGTTTGTCCCTGGCTAGCGCCACATCTTGTGTCCTCTTGTCTTGGCTTGTCTTCTATGATTTCTGTTTATGTTCTATCTGCAATTTAATTTAATGCTGATGTGATTGCTAATTTGGAAAAGATATTGCGCTAACTGTGAAAATTGAAATAAATTGCTCCAAGCATAGAACATACCTAAAATTAACACATATCAAGTGTAATGACTCACTTATAGTAAATTAAAATTTATGAATTTAAATAAAATTAATTAAATTAAAAAGTAAATAAATTGAAATTAAATCATTAAAATAAATAAATAAATTTTATTTCAAATTAATATATTCAAATAAAATCAAATCAGATTTTCTTTATAAAATTCAACATGTATCATAATTTTGACACGATGATGAAGGATATCGGTAAATGGCAACTTATAACAAGGAAGGGATGGTTGGAGGCAAGGGGGGAAAGGAGGAGAAAAGTTTATACACGTAGAGTTTGTTTATCATCGGGAACAGTTGGGCCTTACTTGTTCTGAGGTTTCTGGGCACAGGGGAACAGTGGGCTTCAACTGAGAAGTTTACTGGACTGAGCGTATCATAATTTTGACACGATGATGAAGGATATCGGTAAATGGCAACTTATAACAAGGAAGGGATGGTTGGAGGCAAGGGGGGAAAGGAGGAGAAAAGTTTATACACGTAGAGTTTGTTTATCATCGGGAACGGTTGGGCCTTACTTGTTCTGAGGTTTTTGGGCACAGGGGAACAGTGGGCTTCAACTGAGAAGTTTACTGGACTGAGTAGCGAGGTTCTGCTCAGTTTGGTTGGGTGGTTTCGGTCTTTTGGTAACTGAAGCAGGAGTAGTTTGAGGCATCATCGACCACAGGATTACACGTAAGTACTTTCATTGGTTCTGTCAATTAAATTTATAAAAATCAGCAATTTTTATCACAGCATCATGATGTTTAATTTTATAAGCCTTCACTGTCTCTGCAATGGTTGTAATATTCTGTTATTTCATATTTTGTTCATAGGGAATAGTTGTCTGAATTATTCACAGTTCTTACATCAAGCATGATATGCAATGTTGTGACTTTAAAGTTTAAACTTTGCAGAGGATGGGGCTTTGGTTGCTAGAGACCAAATCTACAAAAGCATTTTGAAGGCACTCAGGGATGCAGGGGAATATCAGTCAAAGATAACAGTAATTCGTACAAGAGATATATTTTTTAGGGGCATAAAATAGAAGAATCCTCCTCTTTTAAGTGCTTGGTCTTAGAAATATTTTCAAATTAAAGAGAGAATGCACATACTGAATAAAGAATCATACATGGAAAATAAACCCTTTATTCTCTCTACTAAAAAGATGCATTTATGGGTTTGGAAAACGAGGCAGTTTATATTCAGAACTTTGATACAGCTAATGATTTTATACAGAAGCCAAGTTGGGGCCAGGACTCTCTCAAGAAGGTGGAAAGAAAATTGAATCTATCTGAGAGCATTTCTAATAGAGCAATTAGAATGAATTTGCAAAAACACCCAAGCTGATCCTTTTGGCAGAAATAGGTATTCTTGCTTAAGATGCAAAATCACTTGGTCACTCTACTACAAACATGTGAAAAATTCAACACAGGAAACAAAAGCATCTCCTATATCAGAGACTATGATGGAAACAAAAGTGAACTCCCAGTATAGTACAAGTCCAGTTTGGCTCAAAAAAGAGGGAACTGATATGAAGAACTTACCAGAAGAAACAAAAGCTCATAAAATAAAATTATTATGATGTCTGTGAGTGATTATAGTAAGAGAATGGGACTCTAAACTAATAACGAATAACAATATCAATGAATGACTACCTAGAGCATCTCCAAAGGCTAAAAAAATTAAAATTAAAAATTAAAAACATAATAGGTGGTAAACCCAAACAAGTAAAACCTAGATCATAAAGTAGAGACAAAAACTCTATCACAAGAAACAGCAATGTAGAAAAATAAATCACCTAAATCATGAAGGGTGATACACTAGCCTACATCAGAATCAGAGGATAGGCTGACATCTCTATCAAAAATCTTCAAAGCACCAATGCTAAGCTTAATAATATCCTGTAAAGAGTGACCTAGCTCTAGAGGACCCAACTATGCTATCATGAGGCCATGTCAATAACTGCTTCTTGTGACTCTCGAAGATCCATGGTGAATAGGTCTCTCGCTGAATAAAGAAAAATGGTTATGCGCAATTGTCCACAAGATCTAAGCCGGGGAAAAAGAATGGTAGTTCTCCCTCTATATTGGGAGCAAGGAGCAAAAATCCAAGGTGGTCTCTTGGTCTTTCATGCATAGGAAAACTACCTTGTAGATCTACAATTAGTTTAGTCTATGACTGCAATGTCTATCAAGTGCTTGATACCCCAATGGCTAAAGATAGAATGGGAAAAAGGGGTGATCAATTGACCTAGGGGATCCATGCAAGGTTTGTCATCTAAACATAATCGTTAAAATACATGGGATCAAACACCTTTAGTTTGGATAGTAAAAGAAGGTAGAAAGGGATCCCCAAAATCTCTCCATGTAGACAGTGAAATTCCCCCATGTCTCATAGAAGAGGGTGTCTGAGAATGAAATGTTCCTCCATCTCCATCACCTAAAGCAAACAAAATCAGCAAATCTTGTCTTCCCAAGGATAATGTTCTTCAGCGTTGACTCATAACAAATATGAGCACACCTTTCGCTAGCCAAAGGGGGACCTTAAGGACATGTGACCTATTCCTTCACAGGAGGTACCATACATTTTTTTTTATGGACAACACCACTATAAGATTGGAAGGGGCTGTAAGTCCCAGAGTGTAGGCCATGTGGATTATTGTATATGTGGTGTCCTAGGCCATTTTGATGGTTGACCATACTTTTACCCTTTAGTCCCCACTCTCAATCCCTTTCCTAGTAGAGGATTGGAGGCCTTAAGATGCATCTACTGGGATACATGGTTTATGGGAGTCACTTGTTCGCTATGTAGCGATGATCACACTATGTGTTGAACATGTGTTATCATTGATGTCAAAGGAAGCTCAAAAAGTACTTACTGTAGAGTGAGTCTTTTGTAGGACACCATGAAGAATATGTAGGCAATACAACCCAACATCATGACACACATGGAAAAGAGATGGATGATAAGCATGAGTTGCAAGGATGCATGGGCGATATTGAGATTCTCAAAAATAGATTGGAACAGAAGTCAGAGGTTTTTAGCAAGAAGGCTACAAGTGTGTCACATGTTTTACAAATTGCTGTTGAAAATCATAGCGAGAAAAGGTTCGTCGATTTGTGCCTTAATTCAAGGAACCTCAACGAGTTTCTCCTTAGCACTCGAGTTCCCTATAAGATAGGACAAATTCCAATAATTTAGGATTTGTTCCTAAAAGTTAGGACGAGTTATGAGGCAGTTAACTAATAGGCTGAAGTGGAAGGCTCAGTTTAGTGTTTTCTAGTGTGAGTTAGCAGTGGAAGCTAACATGCGTGAGTTCTAAGTCTAAATTTGGACAGATCAAGTTACATGAGTCAGTTAGACTCACTTAACTCAATCACCAGTTCGACTTTCCAGAAATAACAACTTGCTAATTTTAGCATTTTGAATTGCCTATAAAAGGAGGAACGAAGGCACAGATTTGATCATTGTCTTGTGAGCACGAGTTGGTGAGACAAGACAATAGAGCTAACGAGTTTGTGAGAAGTTTGGACAGGTTTATGTGTGGAGCTTGTGAGAGAAAGGTGTGCCAAGAGAAGCCTGTGCACATTATTGAAGAGAGTAATTTCCTTGGGAATTGCGCAAGAATTTAGGAGCAGCATATGCACAAGGAATTAGGAGGAAATCAAGGAGAAAATCAGGGGTCTTGCAAGGAGTGTTTCAGCTTAGTACATGCAGAGGGAATTAGATTGAATTCTTTATTGAAATAAGTTGTATTTGTAAGAGATCTATTGCTTAGATTTCTTCAATAAAATTCTCAAAAAAGCAAAGGGTTTTCCCAATTGGGTTTTGTTGAGAAATCTAGGGCATAAATAGTTAAAAGATTTCTCTACTTGATAATTGCTGTAATATACTTTTACTTCTTAGCTTATAGTCTTTTCTTCGTTATGTTATTATTGTGTTCTCTTCATCAAGACAATTACCAATATGCACAATAAAAGACAAGTAACACAGTATGTAGGCTTGTTAGCCAAGGCCAAAACCTCTCACCTCTTGCGAGGAAAACCCGATCCAAATTCTTCTTCTAGATCTTCAATTGATGAGTACCAAGACCATGACCTTGTCACTAACCTTGATGCTCTGCCTTTTCCCTTTCTCGACTTTTCTTCTTGATCTCGAGCTGCTCTCCTCGGCTTCTTATACTTCACACTGCTTCTTCTCGACTTCTCCTAGAGAAACTCAGTCTCTATAATCTCACTGGCTTCCTCTGTAGAATCCTTGTCTCTAGATCTCTATCTTGGTTACCCAAAACAAATATCCCAGAAGAATCCTTCCTTCGCTGACCCCAGAAGAAAATTCTCCTTTGCTGACCCAAAAGAAACCTCCTTCGTTGTTCCAAAAGAAAACTCTCCTTCACTGCCCCAGAAGAAACCTTCTCCACTGCCCCAGAAGAAACCCTCTTCGCGCTTCTACTACAAAACTCTACTTCGCACTTCTCCTTGATCGAATGTTTGTCAAGTTATTTTTCCTCTATGTGAGGCCGAGTGTGGCTATATATACACTCCATCACATGTCCTTTAGGCCGACATGATCACAAGTAGTTAGGCTGACTTCTTCTAGCATGTTCTTCCATTGTTGTAGGCCGACTTGAAGAGGATAAGTGACAAGGTCTCAGAGGATACTTTACATAGACAAGATTGACCTTTCACAAAGTGTAACTGTTGACCACTACGTGTCAATGACCCATAGCAATACACCCCCTTTTCCGCAAAAGGGATAGCACCTGATCGATGTGTTCCTGCCATCCAGCGATCATCGTCAACCTGAGGATCATGTTATAATATAAACCCATTCTGCATGTGTATAATGTAAATAATCTCAGCAAATATGTGTCGTGTATGTAATCACCTAGGTAAACCTACTTTTCTAGTGACGATCTACATTCCGAGAGGTTTTTTGTCTCACCGATCCATTCTCGGATGGTCGGCAGAGTTTTCCTTCAGCCTTACCCCAAAGCCGGAGTGGATTTTGTCACTGGGATCTTAGGAGAGTCCTAGTGTTCTAGGTCGAGTCTTTGTAAAAGTGATTTGGGAATAATCCTAAATATTTGGTTAGGTTATTTTATTACAAATTGTTTTATCTGTTAGACTATATTTGTGTCACAGAACTGGGTAGTCTGTGAGGGTCTTTTGCGAATGGGTTTTCCCCCTTGAGATGTAAAAAATGTGAAAATGATGATGTAAAGTGTCTTAAGGGTTGGAAAAATAATTTATCCCCTCATAGGTTAATTAATTAAATATTCTGGCCAAAAATTAATTAAAATCCTAAGCCAGAAATTTAATTAATTATAGGTCCTAGGTAAATTTAACTTTTCCAAAGGCAAAATTAGTGGGTCCTTAAAATTCAAATTTTAAAAGGTCCCAGGACTGAGATAAATTAATCATTTTGCTAAATTTTAAGCCTTTGGTCCATGGAGTTTAAGTCAAAGTCAAACTTTTGAGGAAATTAACTCAAAAGTTTTACTTTTGAATTAATTAAAATGCATTTAATTGAAAAATTCGAATTTTCTCAAGAATTTAAAATTTCGACGGATGAGATTAAAAGAAATTTTAATCCTCATCAACGGTCGAGATTGCTTTGACGAGGATCACTCAAACTAGCTGTTGGAAGATTTATCTTTAAATAGGAGGTCATTTGTCAGTCAGTTCATCCGATCTCTGGATCGTGTACTAAGTTCTCAAGCTCTCTTGTATACTTTTTGAATTAATGCAAAAGGCTTTGGGGTTTCAACGTGCTGTAGTGTTCCTCTTCATGGATTTATGGTAACATTGTTTTAATTTTTGCTTAATATTATGTGAAAACTATCAATCAATAGCTCTCTTAGAATAATATGAATACAGGTATCTTATTCCGTTTGTTGGATCTAGGGTAATATTTTTAATTTTTATTGAAGTAGCAGGTATCTCTATTTCTTCAGAATTTTATTGTTGTTTTATTTCTCTACTTGATTTGATGGTTGATCTAGTGTTTGCAGAAGATCTCTCAAGTTCTCATTGAGCGTTTGGGGATAGTTCTAGGTTGGACCAACCAACTCTCAACACATATTTTCTAACGCAGGGTTACCCCTGCTTTACCCACAGTATGCATATAAACCTATGCATAAACCATTTTCTGCCCAGGAATTTATATGACCTTCCAGTCAAAGGTTCATTATAAATAACAATGGGTTAAGGCCCCCTTAATTAGAATTCATGTGGAATGATTTATTTATTAACCACATAGTTTAGCCCTTCCAATCCTTTCTATCAGTGCTTTAATCCATTATAATTCTCCTATAAGAGAATACACATAAAAACATGCATAACATACATTTTTCTGCCTTTTCTCGGCCTTTGCACATTTCCCAAGAATTGCCTTTATCGCAATCGCTCATCGCAATTTACCATGGTCATACCACATATATGCTCTTATCACCCCTCCGACTCCGATATGCGACTATCGGAAGCACTTAAATAATGCTTAAGCTTTAAAAGACTCGGGCACAACACTTTAACAGAATACGAAGGAAATACACGAAATCCCACTCCGAAACACATAAGCGGATCTCAAAATCTATACACCCGCATTCATATTTATTGTCGGGTCCGCCCTCCATATTAAACCTTCCGCTCCTCTACTCCTCCTCTGATCTCTGATTGTCAATCAACAACTTGCACGACAATCCTCCACCGTTGATCTAACATACTTGATCTGACGGCTGTCAGAGATTTCAGGTGGACAACGAACATAGGGATTAACCGCCCGATAAAGCGGTTTCCTCTCTCCACCCTTGTGCTACGTGTCCTCCGCTGAATGGAATCGGGTGACTAGTCCTTTTTACCACTTATGGTTTTGAGGTTGCTCGAAATACCACTTCCTGTTGCGAAACCACTTCTTCGTTGGTTATCTTCCGTGCTCTTCCACCATGCGATGACCGTTGATCTATGAGGTCCAACAGTTGTTGTGCATTGACACTTTACTCCTCCGTTATTCTGTTTTCTTATGATTTTACGCTATTTCTTCAGCGTTTCTGTGGTTCCAGGTTTCTTCAAGGTTCTAATCCCTTGGCTGTTTCACTGCGCACTTCCTCTTGAACTTTGGCTTTGATCTTTCTAATGGATTCAACGATCCATTATGATCCTCCTCTTCATGTATTTCTTTGTGTAATCGCCGAACTTCACCTGCAACTCTCTGTTACACAAAATATGCTAATTCATTCATTCATCATTCAATATTCAATAACACACTTATATAAATTGGAATGTGAATCTTTGTGCATATATATATCAACAAACAATTACATAATGAGACTCTCTATCTCTCCTTGGCCTGATCTTCTAATTAATGGCCTCTGTTACATCATCTACCCCTAGGCTTACAAACACCTCTATTTATCTAATTATTTAACTCTCTCTCTGTCTCTACCCTTTGTCTATGCCTTTTAGGCTTACATTTATACAAAAAGGGATTCTAAAACCAATTCCTGGTTTAGATCCATAAGCTTCTCAACAAAATCCTAAAATCTCTTTCTCATCCCTAAGGATTCTCTCAAATCCACAAAATCATGAACTAACTCCTAATCTGGATTTTACAATCAATTCTCAAATCCCTCAGTTCTCTCAGCTATCATAAATCTTTCATATTCTCCTACATTCGAGAACATTTACAATTATGCCTCACAATATTCAATTAATTCC
Source organism: Pinus tabuliformis (assembly GCA_031772625.1). Taxonomy (NCBI): domain Eukaryota; kingdom Viridiplantae; phylum Streptophyta; class Pinopsida; order Pinales; family Pinaceae; genus Pinus; species Pinus tabuliformis. Next base: position 308,200,289 of record CM062807.1, read on the forward strand.
TATTCTCATTAAAATCACTCAAAACATTAAATAATTACATTAATTCAATACTTAGGAAACCAACTTCCTTGAAACACAAGACCCCCTATGTCTACTAAAATACAATGATAATGTTGAGCTGAATGCTCTTGCATCATACTCCCCAAGTAAGAAAATTTATGACCTCCTAGTCATAAGTTTGGATAATTGATTCCTCCTGGATCCTAGACTTTATTTTGTAATATGTCTTTGCTTGTCCATTGTTCTATTACTGTTGTTGTCTACTGCTGTTCTCCAGGTCTCCATACCTTGTGCTACAATGCTCCACTTGCCCTGCTTTCATAGTCTGCTGCTGTCTTCCTCTTGTTGTTACTCCTCTCTTTCCTTGTTGTTGTCTTCTTCTAAGACACTTTCATCATTAACCTTCTTATCAATTCAATTTCTCTGTCCAATATATCCTCAGTTTGCTCACTGTTTCCATCTCTTGATTGATGACCTCTCTTTTTTTCCTGTTCTTCACTTATCCTGATCACCTCCTTTTCATCCTTACCTTCTTCTTTACTGTTATTTTGCACCTTTTTAGCTGTTGCTATATTGTCTTTCAGAACAATTTCCTGCTTCTGTTTTTTGCACCTGTCAACTTCTTCTTGATTATTATTTATGACAACTTCTTTGTCATCCTTCTTCAGCAATTTATCCTGAACATTTATCCTCTGCTCTTCTAACTTCCTCCTTTGAAAGTCTAATTCCCTATATAACTCAATGATTTTACTTGGAGTGAACTTTGGAAATTTTACACAATCTCCTATTTCTTCATTTGTGATTGACCCATCATCACATGGTCCTTTTTCCTCTGCTAAATCTTTCTTAACATCCTTCAGTAGATGTTCTTCCTCTTCTTCTTTCATTTGGCTATCCTCCTATGCCAAATATGTTCCAGTTTCTGCAACAAAACCTTCAATTATAAGACAATCATCATAATCAAAAATAAAAGGCTTCTGTACCTCTTCCTCCTTTGGCAACACTGCAGTATGCTGCTCTGATCTCTCTTCTGTCAGCATATCAGTATGCTGATTCAAACTCAAAGAACTCTTGAGACTGTCAGCTAGTCTCTCCTTCTCATCTTTGTTTCAATGATGTCTTTCAACACTTGTCCACTGTAGCGAACTGATTCTTTTCCAATCTCCTTGTCATATTCTGCTTCAAAACTTTCATCTTCTGGAAGGTATTCTTTCATGTTTTTGACAGCTTTAAAAGACTGCCTATCTTCTTCCAAACCTGCAATCATACACAAATCATTAATTTTAAAAATACAAGACCTTCTGGTCTCACTTGATGCTTCAGTCATCAAGTCTTCTGGCTGCTTTGAATCATTCATATGATCCAACTCCTCTGGCTCTTCATCACTTTCAAAAAGTAATGGTCCACATTTTGGTTCACATATCGAAACTTCAACATCTTCTTCAGCATCTCCCTTTTGCTGTAGCTCAACTCTTTCGAGCTTCTCTGTCTTCAATTTGGCATCTATAATCTATTCAAGTTCCCTTAGCTCCTTTATTAACTGCATATTCACCTGCTGATTCCTCTTCTCTTGTAGCCTCTGCCACTTCACTTTCTTTCTCATGACATAACCATATTTCTGGTCCATCTCATTTCTCTGCAACATTTCCATTAATACTTCAAGCTGAACTGCTATCTCAGCCTTCTCCCTCTCATATTCTTCTTTACTTAACTGTCTTGTATGCCATTTGCCTTGGCATCTCCTTTCTTCTATCCTTGGCTGTGGTTTCTTTCAGAACCTCTGTTATGACTGTCACTAGTCATCATCCTCTTTATCTCTATGAGTTCCTCACTCACTCACTATGAGCTGCACTAAAGCCTCTACAACAGCAAGTCTGCCTTGTTGCCACTTACCTCACCAAGCTCTCCTCTGTACTTGGTCTTTTGGCAAGCAATTGGTTCTCTATCTCTAGAACCTCCTTTGAGCAATTCTCTTTGCTCCTTCTAGGCTTCAACTCATCTGTACTTTCCAAGAACACAACTGTCCTCTTTATCCAATCTCTGTTGGAATTCCTCAAGGTTCTGCCACATTTCTGCTTTCACTTAGAAACTCTTACCAACTTCCTTTATCTCTTAGCAATTCTACCCACATCCGTTGTGGAATTGCCTTCAAGATCTCTGTCTGATCTTGTCCTCCCATTCACTTGCACTTTTGAATGGACTGTCCTTTCCACTAGCCTTCAACTGTATCTTCAAACTCTGTTACTTCAAGAGCTTACAAAGTCCTTCTTACAGTTTAACTACTGTAATCCTACTCTAAATATCATTCATTCAATATCTGCTAATCATTAGACAAATTTGCATACCTTCACCTACCTTCAGGATCTCACCATTTTTGCAAATCTTTTTCAACAGATTTTCATGCTTCCAATGCACAAATTCTCAATATTCAGCCATTGTCAATCAGATTTAGAGTCTGATTCTTTCTTCCAATCTTCTGGCTTTATCTTGGCAAAGCTTAGCTATCGGCAACAATTTCTCCTTTGCTGAGTTTTTTTCCCACTCAGAAATCCTTAACAGTTTCCTTCATTACTGCTTCTTAAGGCTTGATCTTCTTTTGTTGAGATACTTCATTAGCTACAACTATCAATCTTCAATCTATTTCTTTATCCAGCAAAACTCAAATCAGAGTTAAATAAAACAATATCTGCATGGTTTCTCCACCCACTCTTCACATCCGAGTGAATCTCCATTCTTCAAAACATCGTTGTAGATTCTTTATGTTTCTGCAGTCTCTTCTTAATTCTTACTCACCTGCCTCTAAGAACTTAATTGTTCTTCTCCAATTTCAATTTCAAACATTTCACAATTCCAATTATACAGATTCATTGGCCATAAATCATTTGCTCTACTTTTCTCAAAATCTGAACATTCTATCAAAATGCAGAAATATCAAGATTAGTATTCCTCTTACCAATCTCTCAGCTTTACTCTGGTCGCTTAACTATCAAATTAGAATCTGATCTCCCTTGCCTGCATACACCTTTCCAAATATTTCTGCTCTAAATTCTTCCAAAAAAACTTGCACACATAATTTCTTTGTTCTGCTTTGATACCAAATGACGCAGGGCTATCCCTGCTTTACCCACAGTATGCATATAGACCTATGCATAAACTATTTTTTGCCCAGGAATTTATATGACCTTCCGGTCAAAAGTTCATTATAAATAACAATGGGTTAAGGCCCCCTTAATTAGAATTCATGTGGAATGATTTATTTATTAACCACATAGTCTAACCCTTCCAATCCTTTCTATCGGCGCTTTAATCCATTATAATTCTCCTATAAGAGAATACACGTAAAAACATGCATAACATACCTTTTTCCGCCTTTCCTCAGCCTTTGCACATTTCCCAAGAATTGCCTTTATCGCAATCGCTCATCGCAGTTTACCATGGTCATACCACATATATGCTCTTATCACCCCTCCAACTCTGATATGCGACTATCGGAAGCGTTTAAATAACGCTTAAGCCTTAAAAGACTCGGGCACAACACTTTAACAGAATACAAAGGAAATACACGAAATCCGCTCCGAAACACATAAGCGGATCTCAAAATCTATACACCCGCATTCATATTTATCGTCGGGTCCACCCTCCATATTAAACCTTCTACTGCGCTACTCCTCCTCCGATCTCCGATCGCCGATCAACAACTTGCACGACAATCCTCCACCGTTGATCTAACATACTTGATCCGACAGTTGTCAAAGATTTCAGGTGGACAACAAACACGGGGATTAACCGCCTGATAAAGCGGTTTCCTCTCTCCACCCTTGTGCTACGTGTCCTCCGCTGAATGGAATCGGGTGACTAGTCCTTTTTACCACTTATGGTTTTGAGGCCACCCAAAATACCACTTCCTGTTGCGAAACCACTTCTTCGTTGGTTATCTTCCACGCTCTTCCACCATGCAATGACCGTTGATCTATGAGGTCCAACGGTTGTTGTGCATTGACACTTTACTCCTCCGCTATTCTGTTTGCTTATGATTTTATGCTATTTCTTCAGCGTTTCTGTGGTTTCGGGTTTCTTCAAGGTTCTGATCCCTTGGCTGTTTCACTGCGCACTTCCTCCTGAGCTTTGGCTTTGATCTTTCTAATGGATTCAACGATCCATTATGATCCTCCTCTTCATGTATTTCTCTGTGTAATCGCCGAACTTCACCTGCAACTCTCTGTTACATAGAATATGCTAATTCATTCATTCATCATTCAATATTCAATAACACACTTATACAAATTGGAATTTGAATCTCTGTGCATATATATATCAACAAACAATTACATAATGAGACTCTTTGTCTCTCCTTGGCCTGATCTTCTAATTAATGGCCTCTATTACATCATCTGCCCGTAGGCTTACAAACACCTCTATCTATCTAATTATTTAACTCTCTCTCTCTGTCTCTACCCTCTGTCTATGCCTTTTAGGCTTACATTTATACAAAAAGGGATTCTAAAACCAATTCCTGGTTTAGATCCATAAGCTTCTCAACAAAATCCTAAAATCTCTTTCTCATCCCTAAGGATTCTCTCAAATCCACAAAATCATGAACTAACTCCTAATCTGGATTTTACAATCAATTCTCAAATCCCTCAGTTCTCTCAGCTATCCTAAATCTCTCATATTCTCCTACATTCGAGAACATTTACAATTATGCCTCACAGTATTCAATTAATTCCTATTCTCATTAAAATCACTCAAAACATTAAATAATCACATTAATTCAATACTTAGGAAACCAACTTCCTTGAAACACAAGACCCACTATGCCTACTAAAATACAATGATAATGTTGAGACGAATGCTCCTGCATCATTTTCTAAAGAGCCTACTTCATATAAACCTCGGGATTTATCTAACGATTTTTTTCTGCAGGGTGTTTTTGGGCTAGTACCTCTCTAAAATTTCAAAAACTTTTAAATATTTTGTGGAAATTTGATAGATCTGGCTATTAAGAGCCTTAAATTATCAGATCTAAAAGCGGAGTTGGACTCACACTCCTCAGATCTTATAGGTATGTAAATTACTTGTATAGATCTGTATTTTATTTGTATAGATCTGCTATTTACTCGTGTAAATCTGAAATTTTTATAACATAATTTTGAATTTTAACACTTGGGTTTTTTGGATTTTCTCTATTTTTGTACATATTGGGTATTGAGTTTTTCTCTTTTCACTTGTGCAGGAATAGATCTAAGAAATCAGCCAAGTAAATCTTTAGATCTGACCTATATCTAGGCCCTGGAGGGCAAGATCTGGGCTCAAAGATTGTTTGCAGAAATAGATCTGAGAAATCAGCCAAGCAAATCTCCAGATCTGAGCTAGATCTAGACCCTGGAAGGCAAGATCTGGGCTCAAAGATTGTTTGCAGGAATAGATCTGAGAAATCAACCAAGTAAATCTTCAGATCTGAGAATTTTCAAGTAGATCTAGGGGTTTTGACACAAATCTATGCCCTGGAGGGCAATATCTTATTCCAAATCTTTTTACAAGGCTAGCCATTAAAGATTTTGCAATAAATTTAAAGATCTGAAACAAAAAAAAAAAAAAAAAAAAAAATCAGAACAAGAGTTTCAAGTTTTGAGGCTCCTAAGCCCAGATCTGCCTTCTCCTAGCCCAACGCTAGTTCTATTGGGCCTAGTGCTAGCTCTCATTGGCCCTAGATTCCCTTGCTCCATTTCTGATTTTCTGAAGCTAATCATTGGTGGGTTTTTGTAGAAAATTGGGTAAAAACTTGTGTTTCAGATATTGAAATTTTTTAGACAACTTGGGCAATTGATCTTCAAGGCCTAGGGCCTAAGGGTTTGATCTTTAAACCATCTTTTTCCTCACTGTTTGCTACAGCAGTCATATACATTTCTAATAGTGGTGAAAAACACATCTAAGTGGTTTAAAATTAACTAAAAAATTGCCAAATACATTAATAAGTCATTTATGCTTGATGTGTATCAAGAATTTGGCCTAGATCTACGTTTTGGGTCATTGTTATCTCTCAATAATTCTATTTCTGAAGTCTGCAATATAACAGTGGAAAAATTTCATGTGGATTAGCCTAAAATCAGTTCCTAAGTTGTCTAATACATTAAAGAATTAAATTACTGAGTTGGGCATTCATCATTAGGTTTATTTCATGTTTTAATTGTTGGATGTAATAAGTATATCAGATCTTATATAATTCCAGAAATCACATCATAACAGGTGAATTTTTTTTTATAGTTCATGTGGACAAGTTTGGAAAAATTTCGGTAAATTTTTGGCATAAAGATATCATTGATAGCTTACTATTTTCATTGTCATATTGCTGCTGTCATAAAGTTTTTCTTACTACTGTCCTAAAAATTAATTTCTGAAAATTAAGTACTCTATCATGGAATTGTGATAAAATGCATATCCTTTGTTTCATAAACTGAGTAAATTCTTTTAGCATCTGTTGACATTGATATCGAATTGCAAAGTTGTTTTTTTCTCTTTGAGCTAAATTGTATCAAGAAGATTTGAAATAAGCTGATGTTTTAACTATAGTATCTTCAAGAGTTTATTTTCTAAGTCTTCATCTAAAAAAAGGCAAGCATTTCATTTGGGTAATTGAGGGCTTTTGTGGCATAAGTGTTTTCCCATTCTCGAGTCTAACTTCATCTCATCTTCCGGTGCATTTGCATATAAGTTAACTTTGCATAGATAGAATTTATTTCCAAGCATAAGCTTGGTCGATAAACAGATAGATTTCCATCTATATTTCCTTGAGAAGTCTGTTTTAATAGTACTTAAAACGGTGAACTTGCAGTCATCAAAGCCACAGTTCTCTGCAGCGCCGGAGGCACCAAGTATGTTAGAATTTCAGGAGAGGTATCGTTAATCACACCTTAGTGTGTTTCTCCTGATCTTCTCTCTGCCAATTACTATGAAATCAGGCTCAACACAGAAAGGATTGAAGGGTTCACATTTAAATAGGCATTTAACTAAAATTAACCAAGATTCTTGCATCTCACATTAGTTTTAGGATCTGCATTTCATATAAAATAATCATTCATCTAAGCAGCAGTTGCTAATTGATTACTTGGTCTTAATTTCCCTAGCAAGATTGTTGGCTCCATAAGGCACTGGTATCAATCGTTTAAAATCTAATCAAATCCTATAAGTCCTGCTAAAACGTAATCAAGTACTTGATTGCTTCACTGTGTCTCCCGAACTGGTTGGTTCCCAACTAGTTCTTATTCATTCCACTTTTCCATAGGGTCTACCCCCCTTAGCCTATTGTAGGGAGACAGCTTAAACAGAGAGATTGGGAATCAGGGTGATAGCCCCCGATCTAAGCCGTTGTCGCAGTGCCTAAACATTTTGTGCGACAACAGTAACATGACTTCATTACATGACAATGACTATCATTTTATGACTAGATGACAAATAATTCCTAAAGACTCTCACTGTGAGTCTTGACTCAAATAAAACCTCTTGCTCATGAAACCCATTCCGCTGCAAAATAAGTAGAGAAATTATGTGTCAATATGAAAGGAAACTAGTTTTCAGATTTTCCATATTAGCAGTTGCAGAATTCGTGGATATTCTACATGGTATCAAAGCTCCTGGAATAGAATTAAGATCAACACATCACAAGAGCGAGCATCTTAGGAGAAGACATCTCTGATTTGGCCGCAGGCTCAAGAGGACTATCCAAAGTGAAGGAGAGATCAGTTTAGGAGTCTTTTCTTGTGACAAGGATTAGGCCGAGTTGGGTAGGGAGGCTGGCCGAGTATTGGAGGAGCAATCTGGGCAGAACTGTGCACGTTTTTGTTAGAATTTTTTCTCTGTGAACAGGCCATTGTATTTTCTACGTATATTGTAGGGAAGGTTGAGCCCTACTTGTTATAGACATATTTGGGCACTGCAACCCCAATCACATACGTCGATAAACCAAGGGCTCTCAAACCCCTAAAAGTGTTGTTTCACACCCTAAAAGATCAAGGTCAACTGATTACATCATTTCCCAGAAGTTCTCCCTGAAAAACTACTCAGAACTAGTCAAAACTGGACCATACAAACTGCTCCATGCTGAGGGTGCAATGCATCTCACCTATTACACACAAGGGGTGCGATGCATACTGAAAATTCCTTCTGTAGAGTGCGATGAACGAGAGTAGACAAATGGCAGAGGCATTTTGCTAATCTTCTAGAAACTGCTCATATGACACTTGCCTCTCTGAATTCGCCCAAGGATGAGTAAGAGATCATGAAATCTCCAAGTGGAACCAGGAACTATCAGTGAAATGACACTAATCAAAAACCCAAAAGCTGACTCACCCCTCTGCAAATATCTATAAATGGATCCCTCATCCCAGAGATCCAAACGCTGGAATTTTGTAATTTGCAAGGAAGTGTTGTTGGTTTCTCTTTGAGACATTGTATTGTTGGGTGATCTTGCTTTTCATGAGGTGAAGAAGGCTTTCATGCTGGGAGGATGATGCTGAATCAGACAGGTTGTAATCCTCTCTTCTACTTCTACTATCAATAAAGTTATTTGAGTTTTCCTCCATATACTTGTGTACTTGTAAATCTTGTATTTGTGAATGCAATTGTATGGTTAATGTACTTCTGATTCTGCATTGTTTATGGTATTATAGATCTCTATGCTTTGATGGTATTTTGCTGCTTTGCCTCTATAGGTGTTCTTTGAAGCGGGACAAGTGAGAAAGGAGTGGCGAGCTCTATCAAAGGAGAGAGGAAACAAGCAAGGAGCCAAGCGAAGGATTGAGGTTGGTGCTCTCTGCTTCTCTCTTATCTATCATCCATAAAGGAAAACACAAGTTACTTTGAATTGTTTGTTTCTAAGATAGCTACCCGTCTTAGTGGGACTAGCAGATCAAATAGACACTAGTTTTCCCGGAAACAAAATGGCAACTCCACTGGGGAACGAATAGTTTGTTTGTTTGTTACTGTTGTTTGCTTTATAAACTACAGACGGAGCTTGAAGTTAAGCCAGTTAGCCTTCGAACTGCACTTGCATAGATCAACGCTGCTTCAGTTAATCTCCAGGTTGGTTTATAAATTGAACATCTGACTTGCAAACATCCAAAGTGCCCTAGTGGTAGCTCAATAACCTCATAAGATCATACCCCTATACTTTGTATTTATTGTCTATCATAGCTTGACTGAGATAACTGAACTTAGCTGCAAATTTTGAGCAAAAACCAAGCTCAGTTTCGTTCTCTGGACCATCACACTGTCTCTCATTAGCAGTCTGGATGCATCGCACCTCCCATGTGCTGCAGGTGAGATGCATCCCTGTTTCCCTTAAGGACAGGTGCGATGATTGAATGAGACTGTTTCCCTCTCTGGAATTTGGTTTTTTCTTCATTGTTTTCAGCTCTATTCAGTAGTTTTGCAGCCTATGATCAGTATATCATTGTTGAAACCTTCTTCCTTTACATTATTCAGCCTCCATTGATAAGGAATTGTGATGTTTTTTATGTATTTTTCATCATTTACAGTCCTTTGCAAATAGTAGCTTAATTGAACTATCGTCTTTTGATTCAAAAGTGTCGCAACTGTCACTGTGAGTCGAAAAGAAGAGTGTCGTAAAGTCTTCCTCTTCTAAATAGTCAATTGTACTTTTGCCATTGTATTTGGTTTGAATTGTCAATATTTGAAGTGTCGAAAGCAATCTCCCATTCGAAATTGAAAGTGTCGTCCTAGTCTTCCTTTCGTTTTGAAAAGAAATTGCTAAAGTGTCGCTTTGAAGAAAAGTAGTTCAGGTCTATACTTAGTTTTCTTTTTGGCATTCTCACATTAAGGAAACGGAAAAACAAATACATGCATGTGCATTTGCATTTAGACTGCATGCGAAAACTGATTTAGGAAAAGTGCATTTAGTGTGTGCTCTCTGCTTTCTGTTGAAAGAATTGTACTCTTCTTTCCTTAGTAGCTAGGATTTTCATTGCTAAAAGAAAACAAACGACTATTTATCATTTTAGATTGCATATTTAGGAATTTTACATCTACATCACGCCGTGAACCTTGAAAGGCAAACTTCTTAAGAAAGATCAACTATAAAATAAACCTCAATGAACATAAAAACACTTTGGAACCTAACGCACAACATCTAGAAGTCTAGGCTAGAGACGTATTCCGACGTCGTAAAGCCTGGTAACTATCGTTTTCATCGTAGGTTGGGTGATTCCTGCTCTTTGATATGACAAGTGCTAGTACGGACTTGTGCTCCCCGTACCGTCGAGTATATATTGGGAGACCACAATAGGCTGATATCCTTTATCCTTATGAAGCCGTGTCTGCCGCCCTATCAATCGCAATGCACTGAACACAGCATTCGGGAATATTGACTATCGTACATAAAATCCTTGGTAATTTCTTTTTAATTTACCACCAAGGTGTATATTGCAGTTTTGCGATTGGTTTGGTAATCCCTCTGTTTAGATTTCCAAAGAAGTCACTTTTGTTCCTTTTCGACTCCTTAAAAGAAAAGGTCCATCTGAGCACTTGTCACTTCAAGCTCATTAAAAATCGAAGGCGACTAGAGTCACCTTTATCTTTTTCTCGACTCTTAAAAATTGAAAAAGCAACTTGTGTCAAAGCGTCATAAAATTCATTTAATTCGGAATAACATCCATGTTCCCTCGTTGATCTTAGGTTGAGGTAATGGAATCCACCAATCAAGGATTTCCCCTTGGGGGGGATCCTAGTCCTTTCTCTTATTGGGAAGATATTGGTGCTCCATACATGGCTACATTGTCCCTTCCAGGAATCACAATTGGCCTGCTGGTATGGCTATTCTCAACCTTTGTTGTTCAAAACACCGTAATTCCTCAGCAATCGAATCAGCAACCAAACGATACTGGAGTTGCTCCCTCACCTTCTACTCCGTTTGTTTCTCCCTCTCCTTCATTTTCGCTTGGTGATGATACTAAAAACCAAGTAACTGAAAAGAAGAAGAAAGGGAAGAAGAAGAAGAAGAAGAAAAGCCAGTCAAGCAAGGGGTCAACCATGCATCATCCGGCGAAAATCCGCACACCGCACCTTCCAAACCCAAATCTCCATGCATAATTTGCAAAGGAAACCACTTTCATCGAGATTGTCCTTGCATCCCGCGGATCTTGAGAAACTGGTCTCCCCGCTTGCACCATCCGGTGTCATCAACCTCTGTCGATCATGTTGAGAGTACACCATCAACTAGTGGAAGTGAAGTCAATGGACAAAAAGGAAGATCTAGATTTCCTTGTAGATTGTGTGAAGGCGATCATGCCCTCCACCGTTGTCCTTTTCTAGATGAAGCTAAAAGTGTCTTGGATAACCGTCCTGCTTCACCACAGCGACTTCCGCCTGGATACAAGAAATTCTTGCCAAGTCCATCGCTAGTTGAAAATCCGACTGACATACCCTTGTTGTCGATCGAAACGGCTATCATTGAAGATAAACCCTCTGAGTCCACACCAGACCAAAGTCAACAGGTCGAGACGGCAGTCGACCCAATCTTGCCTTCAGAGGGGCCACCTTCAGATGATAGGGTCTCCAAAGAGAATGAGAACGACACCGTTCAAATTCTTTTTGTTAGCACAGAGTCTAATGAACATGGGGGCAATCTACCCGTTCCTTTACCACAGGAGGGAAGTTCCCCATTTCGAGAGATTCATCTGGCCCTTTATTCGATCCCTCCTCCAAGCAATCTCGTCATTTCCTTTGATTGGAATCTACTAGCGGGACCCCGCCTTCCATGTAATGTACCATTTAGAATCATAGTACAAGTTTACAGAATGATCATGTCTGACACTATCATAGATGAAGGGGCTTCTGTGAGTATCATTTCCTCAACTGCTTGGAAAGCGCTTGGTTCGACATCGCTTCTACCTGAGAATCGAAATTTGTCAAGCTTCAACAAAGGAACCAGTCGACCGTTAGGGATCCTTCCAAATTTGCCTATAACTTTGCGAAGGAAAACCGTTCGCTTGAACGTGATGGTAGTCCAAATGCCACTAGATTATAATCTACTCCTTGAGCGTGACTACATTTACAACATGGGAGCTATTGTTTCCTCACTCTTTCGGGTGATGTGTTTCCCATATGAAGGCAGAATGGTACAGCTTGTTGACCAGCTTTCATTTCCCGGTTCGAACACGGCTACGAGTCAAACACCATCCCTAAATGGTCTCTTTGCTCAAAGAATGTCTCTTCAACCTCCAGTTCATCCACCTAATTACCATGAGTGATTCGGTGAATGTGATGAAACTTAGGGGGGCATGCACCCTAGTCTGCTTCGGCAGGCAAACCCAGATGAAAAAACAAGATTTCCTTGTAGGTTATATGACTAGTCTGAAACGCCATTTCCGTGTAGGATATGGGATCAGTGTGGAACAGGATCTCCTCGCACGTCATGTGATTGGAAGCTCACACCATTCACCTTTGTCTATTTTGATGGACAAAGCCAAGGAAATGTTTTGTCTGCTCCACGGACAAAATAATCCTGCTTAAATGCAGGAACTTCCATAAGGGAACTGGAAATTCTAGTTTTCTCAACACCAGGGGGCATGCAAACCTTTTTTTATGCAAGTGAAAAGCGACCAGCGTAACTCTAACCTCGTAGTATTTCACTGACTTCAACTGCTTAGGTTAGGTGATTGGTCTAATCCACCATTCACCTTTGTCGGCAGCCCTGGCAAAGCAAAGGAAACGTTTTTCCTAAACTATCCTACCTAACCTCATTAGTTCATTAACCCCTAGTGTAGTTAGTTCTGTAGTTGGTCGTTTCTAACCTGCATACGAAAGGCAATGAGCAAAGTTTCACATGGGGCAAGCTCACTAAAAAATGAACCTACTAAATAAAGACATCTTTAAAAGACGACTGGCACGAGCAATGTTACCGCAGGGTTGAATCTCATTAAAAAATAAACCCGCCACAAGCAATGTTACTGCAGGGCTAAAGCCCGTTAAAAAATAAACCCGCCACTGAGCATAGTTTCCAAAGATTCGAGCTCATTAAAAAATGAATCCACCCTCGGTAAATAACCTTTGTGATTGCATTGCAATCAGCCTCTTGAGCCTTGGTCGTGTTCTTACCGTCACCTCTACTCTTTTAGCCGATCATACGCTTCCACTTGATTGTTTACCCTTTTGAGGAACAACTGCGACGAGTGATTCTATTAGCCACCTTCGTTACACTGCCGTGTTTTGAAAAAGTTCCAAACTTACCTGAAACTAGTTGCTACCCGGATACATCACTCGTTCCACAAAAACGAGTCTCTTTTAAGCTCTTTTTAGACTCGTAAAATATGAAAAGATTGCCGAGCCACAGGACTTTCCAGCTCGTTAAAGTAAAGGGAAGTGTCATCCCTCCTCTATATTTTAATCTCTTTGGACCTGAGGGATCATTACACAAAAAGATCGAGCGCGTGTCTTGTTCGGCTCGCTAAAACTATCGAAAAGTCATCCCTTTCGTATTATTTTATACTTTATACCACGAAAAGGACTACTGGAGTTTCCTTTCCGTCTCTTTTCAAACTCTCTAAATATGAAAAGGACCAAGTTGTCTTTGTCGTTAAACTCGTTAAAACAATAGCGACAAACTTGTCCAACCGAACAAGAGCGAGTTTCACTGTCGCTAAGCTCGCTAAAACATAGCGACAAGTTTGCTCGAAGGGCAAATTATAGAACAAGCATATGTTATCCTCCTCAAGCTTGACAAAAATAAAGAGGTATTGGTCAACAATGACTGGGGAAAAAGGGAAGAAAACTTGAAGAACTTCATTGGTAGCAGGTCGCTCTTGAACATGGCACTTTCACTCCATCACCATGATTGAGTCGGGTTGGGTTTTTCCGTTCACCATCACCATTGGTCCTCCGTACCATCCATGGGGTTAACGCTACCGATCCATCACAGTGTCGCCGATATGTTCAAGAGAAGTCGCTCAGATAATTCACCAACCCAGCTAACGCCTCATCCACTGCAATACCTTCACTCTCCATTTTTCATGACCTCCATTCCTAAACCTTGTATCATCAGATCGTTTTCACCTCCAGAAAATCATTTGCTTCGTTTCGTGTCGTAGATGTGGGATTTGTTAAAGCCCTCCTACGACGGATCACTTCTTGTCGACATCAACTCATTATCCAAGAAGTTGACTTAAAAACAACCCTTTCAGTACTTTGAAGCTTGCATGCCTCAATGGCAAGTTTCTCACTTTCGGCGACAGGTTTACATCAATGGTCTTCGACCGAAAAATTTTGCGTGGTGTTCGACATCAGGTCCTATATTCACACCACGTGAATTGTACTGTAGTACCTTGAGGGTCATTATCATTATCAGTGATTCCTCTCGCGCCTGTTAACAGCTTACATCATTGGCTGGTAATCAGGCGATGTCTTTCCATGTTCGACTTCAGGACATCTTTTCACATGGATCGACTTATACATCGGGTGAAGATTGAACGAGTTTGAAGACCCCGGATCTAGTTTCATCCATCCGGGTTGCGATATATTCAGGAAAATAAAGACATCAAATGTACTCCATAGCTGCACAGATGATCATCCAAGCTAAGGGATGATGGCTCTACAAGAATCATCGGTCTACCACACAGAGGGTTGTCTGTCCTATGTACATGGGAATGCCCGCCTCAGCTAGATCATGAAAATAATATGAAGATAATGTATTGTATTATATTTTATACATGTCACCTTCCAGTTCAAAAAACCTTGAATCCTCATGATAAAGCATTTCACCCGACATCAGAAGATTTACGACCTCATGCATTAGGGGGCAATTGTTATAGACATATTTGGGCACTGCAACCCCAATCACATATGTCGATAAACCAAGGGATCTCAAACCCCTAAAAGTGTTGTTTCACACCCTAAAAGACCAAGGTCAACTGATTACACCATTTCCCAAAAGTTCTCCCTGAAATACTACTCAGGACTGATCAAAACTGGACCATACAGACTGCTCCATGCTGAGGGTGCGATGCATCTCACTTGTTACACACGAGGGGTGCAATGCATACTGAAAAGTCCTTCTGTAGGGTGCGATGAGTGAGAGTAGACAAATGGCAAAGGCAGTTTACTAGGTGGAAACCCAGAGAATCTTCTAGAA
This sequence comes from Pinus tabuliformis, assembly GCA_031772625.1. Taxonomy (NCBI): domain Eukaryota; kingdom Viridiplantae; phylum Streptophyta; class Pinopsida; order Pinales; family Pinaceae; genus Pinus; species Pinus tabuliformis. Next base: position 308,215,428 of record CM062807.1, read on the forward strand.
ACTGCGCATATGACACTTGCCTCTCTGAATTCGCCCAGGGATGAGTAATAAATCATGAAATTTCCAAGTGGAACCAAGAACTATCAGTGAAATGACACTAATCAAAAACCCAGAAGCTGACTCACCCCTCTGCAAATATCTATAAATGGATCCCTCATCCATGAGATCCAAAGGTTGGAATTTTGTAATTTGCAAGGAAGTGCTGTTGGTTTCTCTTTGAGACATTGTATTGTTGGGTGATCTTGCTTTTCATGAGGTGAAGAGGGCTTTCATGCTGGGAGGATGATGCTGGATCAGCCAGCGGGGTTGTAATCCTCTCTTCTACTTCTACTATCAATAAAGTTATTTGAGTTTTCCTCCATATACTTGTGTACTTGTAAATCTTGTATTTGTGAATGCAATTGTATGGTTAATGTACTTCTGATTCTATATTGTTTATGGTATTATAGATCTCGATTCTTTGATGGTATTTTGCTGCTTTGCCTCTATAGGTGTTCTTTGAAGCGGGACAAGTGAGAAAGGAGTGGCGAGCTCTATCAAAGGAGAGAGGAAACAAGCAAGGAGCCAAGCGAAGGATTGAGGTTGGTGCTCTCTGCTTCTCTCTTATCTATCATCCATAAAGGAAAACACAAGTTACTTTAAATTGTTTGTTTCTAAGATAGCTACCCGTCTTAATGGGACTAGCAGATCAAATACACACTTGTTTTCCCGGAAACACTACTAGGAGTTTATTTCTGGTTATTGAACAGCAGACAAGGCCGATTTGCTAGACATATAACACAAGAGTCTTAGCCTAAAGGAAGGGAAATAGTGCAAGTTCTGTGGCACTTTTGGACCAGCTTTGAAGGGCTTATGTGGACAGTGAGCAAGCCCTAACCAGAGGGTCGAAACTTCAGATATAGGTGCATAGGCCGAGTTGATTTGGGGATAGAAGTGATCGTCCAGACCAAAGGTATGTTTGTGCTCTTCCAAGTTGTGTGTTGATGTAAGGTTGATTGTCCAGGTTTGGAATAGAGTTGGTGGCATCCTAAGTCACATGACATGTCCTTAGGGGCCCCGTGTCCCATATTTTGCATGTCAAACACGACACAACCCATAAAATGTGTCCTAAAATCAGGCCATGTGTTTGGGCCATGTCAGACATGTTCTCTAACATGTCCTGATTTTAGGACACATGTTCCACAAAAATCCCAAAGTAAAAAGCATAATATCTTAACTTTTTTCATTTTTTCTATCAAATTCGTAAGGCGTTAGCTAACACGGATCTTAATGAGGCAGGCACTTTTGATGATGAGTCTCTTGAGGAATCATTCTCCACACCAACAAATGCAGCAAGAGATCTTGGATTGGGCATAGAGGAGGAGGATGGAGCAGAGTCAAATGGCAGTGGTAGTGATGGTGATTATGACATGGAGGAGGACCTAGACTATTGATAGAGTCATGACTAGTGAGTCATGACCAATGCCACTGACGAGCTATGATATTCCTACCTATTTTGTATCTACTCTATTTTGTATTTTCCAGTGGCATTCCCTCGGTATCTATGTAATACATTTTGATTTTGATGACTTAATGAAAAATCTGCAATTTATGGTTTTAATATCTAAGTTCTACTTCTAAATTTCTAGTTTCTTATGTGCTTGAACAATTGTTAATAACATGAACAATGAACATTGAATTGTGAACATCATTGATGTAGTAAATTAATAAACTAACTAGTACTAAAATTGTAAATTGTAAATACTAAATTAGTAAATTACTGAGTAGATATCATCATGATTCATATCTATAGATGTTCTAATTTCTAAAAAATATGGATTAGGCACTATATTGCAATCTTATATATATATATATATATAAAGTATCCCTATTGTCCTATTTCTGAGGCCGTGTCTCGTGATGAATACTCATATTTATGTGTTCTCCGTGTCTCATGTCTCGTGTCATGTGACTTAGGTGGCATCTTAAGTACATGTGTAGGACTATTAGTAGGTGCCAACTGTGGCCAAAGAGAAGGTCTTGTGAAGGACAACAAGAGTACTAGCAATGGCAGATATATCGAAGCCCAAGAATTTGCAGAGTTTGAAGGACTAAAGGAGTAGTGAAGTGGGCAACCTCCAAGCCCTAAGTACAGCGTCTTGTGAAGGACTACAAGGTTGTTAGTGGGCAGGTGTTGGAGAGCTCTCTAGGGTAAGTAGGATGGCGTACCAACGGTTGAGAGCAGATCATTTTTTAGAGGGAGCATCGAACTTCGTTCCATGGAAAGGGAGGATCGCGATAGTGCTGGAAGATTATGGGGTGGGAGAATTCATCAAGCAGGCAATAGCGACACCTCAAGATCCCAAGCTATTGGCTTAGCATAATAAGAATGATATCAAGGCAAGGAGGATTATTCTAGAAGAGATCAGAGATCATATAGTGCCTCATATCCATGAGAAGAAGACCGCTTTTGAGACATACGATACCATCCTACAATTATATCAAAGTACTAGTGATACCAGGAAGCTTGCTCTTAAAGAGAAGCCAAGGAGTATCTGAACGAGCAAGGATGAGCCCATCGTCACATATTTGTCAAGGTTCACTCAGGTACAAGATGAACTGGTTGGTGTGGGCGTGATCGTATATGATCATAACCTTGTGAGTTTTGCCTTGCTTGGACTTCACAAGTCTTGGAAAGGTTCTAGGATGTTGTTAGTGGGAGAGAGAACTTTCCAAATTGGGAAAGGTTTTGGATTGACTGCATGCAAGAAGAGATCTGAAGAGGAACCATAGAAGGGAGATCAGTTATGATAGTGGACGAGGAGAACCTTTGCCCTGGCAAGCAAGGCCAAGGGCAAGAAGGACCAAGGAGAGGCTAAGTCCAGTCAGAAGGGAAATAAGAAGGATCTAAGCAAGATCAAGTGCTTCCGTTGCCATGAGTTTGGGCACTATGCTTCTAAGTGTCCTAATCGGAAGAAGGAATAGTCCAATAAGGATCATGTAGTTGCATTAGCAAAGGTAGATGCATTTTCTACCCAGTTCGAGAAAGATTTCTCATTGATTGCTTGCATGGCAAGCTCAACAAATAGCAGTATATGGTATATTGATTCAAGGGCATCCTTCCACATGACCAGGAACAAGAAGAGTTTCAGCCACCTGAAGGAGAAGGACATGCAGTTTTAGATTGAGCTAGGAGATGATGGTCAATATGCAGCTAGAGGAGTTGGTACTGTCAATTTTCAGAGGGAGTCAGGTAATCCTCTTCATCTCAGAGATGTTCTCTATGTTCCAGGATTGAGGCAAAATCTTGTTTCGGTAGCCATCCTTGAGGACAAGGGATATGATATCATCTTCAGCAAAGGTAAGGCATACCTCCAACACTTAGCTTCTAGATGTAAGAAGCAGATAGGTGTGAGGGTGAAGAATCTCTACAAGTTGTAGGTAGAGACAGGTGCAGCCTTGAGCAACAAGGCAAGGAGTGCTCAAAGTAGAGAAGTGGTGTTTGAAAAAGAGTGGAATAGAGCTCTCAAGATGGAGCCTCAGCCAATGTCTCAATGTCAATCTAAGATAGTTGGAAGTTGGGTTGACCAGCAAGATGATGAGGACTCAGGGGCATAACCCAGGCCAAGTGGAGGCAGTGACTCAGTCAAAGACTTCCATTATAGGGAGAGTTCGAGCCAAGTGGGAAGAGGATTTAGTTAAGGGATATCAGAAGAGAGTTGAGTCCCCCAGCATCAAGAAGAAGCCACATAGGTACACAGGGTAGAAGGCACTTATTACTTAAGTGGTGGACTCGCAAAGCATGGTGCAAAAGAACAAGCCTTCAAAGCAGGTTCCACAGAAGAAAGCAAGGAAGTCTTCTGGTGCAGAGGAGCAGCTGCAACAACAGAGAACTTGGTAATATTGGAGACAAATCCAGGTGGACGAGGTTCTTCCAGGGACACCTTCCTCGCTAAGAGGGAGTGTTGAAAATCATAGTAAGAAAGGGTTTTTTGATTTGTGCCTTAATTCAAGGAGCCTCAACGATTTTCTCCTTAGCATACTCGAGTTCCCTATAAGCAGGGCGTATTCCTATAATTTAGGATTCATTCCTAAACGTTAAGATGAGCCATGAGGCAGTTAACTAATGGGCTGAAGTCAAAGGCTCAGTTTAGTGTTTTCTAGTGCAAGTTAGCTATGGAAGCCAACATGCATGAGTTCCAAGTATAAATTTGGGCAGATCAAGCTACATGAGTCAGTTAGACTCACTTAACTCACCCAATCACCAGTTCGACTTTCCAGAAATAACAACTTGCTAATTTTAGACTTTCAAATTGCCTTTAAAAGAAGAAACAAAGGCACAAATTTGATCATTGTCTTGTGAGCACGAGTTGGTGAGACATGACAATAGAGCTCACAAGTTTGTGAGAAGGTTGCACAGGTTTATGTGTGGAGCTTGTGAGAGAAAGGTGTGCGAAGAAAAGCTTTTGCACATTACTGGAGAGAGGAATTTCCTTGGGAATTGCACAAGAATTTAGGAGCAGCCTATGCGCAATGAATTAGGAGGAAATCGAGGAGCAAATCAAGGGTCTTGCAAGGAGTGTTTAAGCTTAGTACAAGCAGAGGGAATTAGAGTGCATTCTTTATTGAATCAAGTTGTATTTGTAAGAGATCTATTGCTCAAATTTTCTTCAATAAAATTCTCAAGCAAACTGAGGGTTTTCCCAGTTGGGTTCCCTAGAAAAATATTGTGTTTTGCTACTATGTGACTGTGATATATTTCTATTCCTATTCCACTGCAAAATAAGTAAAGAAATTATGTGTCTATATGAAAAGAAACTATTTTTCAGATTGTTCAAACTTCATATTAGCAGTTGTAGAATTTTGTGGATCTTCTACATGGTATCAGAGCTCTTGAAATAGAATTATGATCAGCACATCAGAAGAGTGAACATATTAGGAGAAGACATTTTTGATTTGGCCGCAGGCTAAAGAGGACTATCTGAAGTGAAGAAGAGAACAGTTTAGGAGTCCTTTCTTGTGACAAGGATTAGGCCAAGTTGGGCAACGAGGTTGGCCGAGTATTGGAGGAGAAATCTGGGCAAAATTTTTCACGTTTTTGTTGGAAGTTTTTCTCTATGAACAGACCCTTGTATTTTCTATGTCTATTGCAGGGAACGTCGAGCCCTACGAGGAGTTGATTTCTGGTTATTGAACAACAAACAAGGGAAGGTCGAGTTGCTAGACATATAGTACAAAAGTCTTGGCCTAAAGGAAGTGAAAAACGCAGGTTCTATGGGATTTTTTGTAATGTTTCAAACTTAAATAAACAACGATATGCAAAACAAAATTGATTTGCGACACGGGAAATAAAAACAATCAGCAAATGCTTATTAAAACTCCAGAAGTGAGAACTAGTTGATCCATTTTATTAATGAAATGGAGTAAGTACAATAATATGGAGAAATGCACCTGGGCTTGCCTCAAGGGCAAGGTTGACAGGACCCAAGTGATAAAACAATAATCTCGAAGCTAGAAATGACTACTCCTCTAATGCTCTGCGTTGTCCCTAGAAACTACATTGCTAACTAGAAAGGAACTGCAAGAAACCCGTCTCTAGTGCTCAGAAAATGTTGAAACTTTATATCTAGGATCCTTGTCAAAGACCCAAAAAAACTCAGAAAGGGTGTGGGCTGAATCCAACCCCCTAAATTTAGCCTCCAATATGCCCTATGCAATCCCCAATAATTCTGCATTGTCTGTTGCAAAGATACGGTTGAAAACCCCACCTCCGGTGCTCAGAAAATTATGAAACTTTATATCTGGGATCCTTGTCGAAAACCCAAAAATGGTTTGGCTAGATTTTGAACTTTCAAAATCAACCTCCAATATGCCCCACGCCCTCCAAGCTGCTCCAGAAAACGGCCTGCAAGAGATGGCCACAAATTCCTCCTCCAAGCTCTAAAAAGGGAAGCAAACACCACTCCAAATATCTCCTCCAACCTCCACGGCAAAGCTCAACCTCAAGGATGGAGGCTTTACCCACCAAGTGAGCTCCCAACACTACCTCTACACTGGCCCAGGTAGTGCGAAAATCACACTGCTAAGCAACTCGAGCGATCAAAGAGAAATCGATATTACCAAAAAGATGATTGAAATGAGGAGAGTTGCCTTCCTAATATAGATTTTGTGGAGTAATTTTCCCTCCAATTTTACCTCCATTGTGGGCCCTCACTTAACCACCTTCATGCAAACCGAACTAGGGAGTGCGTATTTCCCTAGTGTGGGTGGTCCCCATGTGTAATTTAATCACAACAAAATAACTTCTCTTAAGTCTAATCTCCTAATAAAAATCGAATGGGCCCTACTATCTCCAAAATTGGCCCCCAAAATGCAATAATTAGTCTTGTTCCAAATTAATTTAGGAAGGGACATGACAGTTTTGGACCAGGATTGAAGGGCTGACATGGACAGTCAGCAAGCCCTAACCAAAGGGTCAAAACTTCAGATACGGGTGCATAGGCAGGGTTGATTTGGTGACAGAAGTGATCGTCCACACCACAGGTATGTTTGTGCTCTTCCAAGTTGTGTGTTGATGTAAGTTTGATTGTAGGTTTGGGACAAAGTAGGTCGCATCTTAAGTACATGTGGAGGATTGTTAGTAGGTGCCTGAGGTCTTGTGAAGGTCAACAAGGGTACTAGAGGTGGCAGATATATTGAAGCCCAAAAATTTGCAGACTTTGAAGGACTAAAGGAGCAGTGAAGTGGGTAGCCTCTAAGGCCTAAGTACAGCCTCTTGTGAAGGACTACAAGGTTGTTAGTGGGCAGGTGTTGGAGAGCTCTCTAGGGTAAGCAAGATGGCGTACCAAGGGTTGAGAGCAGATCACTGTTTAGAGGGAGCAACAAACTTTGTTCCATGGAATAGGAGGATCACGAAAGTGCCGGAAGATAATGGGGTGGGAGAATTCATTAAGCAAGTGATAACAGCACCTCAAGATCCCCAACAATTGGCCCAACATAATAAGAATGATATCAAGGCAAGGAGGATTAATCTAGAAGGGGTCAGATCATATAGTGCCTCATATCCATGAGAAGAAGAAAGCTTTTGAGATGTATGAAACCATCTTAAAACTATATCAGAGTACCAGTGATACCAAGAAGCTTGCTCTTAAAGAGAAGCTGAGGAGTATCCGGATGAGCAAGGATGAGCCCATCGTCACATATTTGTCAAGGTTCACTTAGGTCCGAGATGAACAAGGTGGTGTGGGTGTGGTTGTATGTCATCGTGACCTTGTGAGTTTTTCCTTCATTGGACTTCACAAGTCTTGGAAAGGATTCTAGGATGATTTTAGAGGGAGAGAGAACTTTCCAAATTGGCAAAGGTTTTGGACTAACTGCATACAGGAAGAGATCTGAAGAGGAACCTGTTGTCACTTCAAATCGCCCTCGCAGCACAAGTGCTACAAGGAAGATAAAAACTTCCTAGAGACAACCTCTTGGTTGATTGTAGACCAGTAGTGCCTAGGACATCTTAAAGAGAGGAGTGCATGTAAGATTATGAGTGAGGTTTCTTGTGCACTCCAATTGTCATGTAATAAAAATAAGAAGGGCTTGGTTCAATAGGCCTTCGTTAAGGTAGACTCAAGCTAATAGATGGATCTAAATGCGGGGGTATATTGGGGCAATCTCAAAGAGAAATGGCTTCCTCTAGTGGTCGACACACAACAATGAGACATCTCAATACTGAAGTTGTAGTAATGGTGGAGAGGAAGAGAGGAAGGAGGGAAATAGATGCTTAGGGTTCTGGCCAGCAGAATCCTCGACAACAATGTTCTGGCAAAAATATGGAAGAGGAAGGAGGTGGAGTGATAGAAACAGCAGAGTACTTATTTAGGTTTCATGCATATAACATGGGTACCTCTATCACCAAACAGTGTGAGAAAGGTTGTGCTCATACAGGTATTACAGGCTAATCTAATAACACAAATAAATCTGTAGTTACTACAGGTACTGTAGGCTATTGAACAACACAAGTAACTCTGTAATACATACGGGCATTGTTCTCTATTTAGCAGCCAGGATAAATCCATGAATCAAGGAGAAACCAACAATCTCATTACACTATTTCAGAGAAGGAAAAACAACTTATGAAATGAGGTTACAGAAGGGAAAACATACTGCGCATCAATCATGCTTAGAATCACCAGAGAGTTTCATTCATCCATTATGAGTCCAACATACTAGTCCTTAACATCCAGCACAACATCAATCAAGTCCCTCATGAATAAGCAAATAGAACCAAAATGGCATCTCAGAATTCAGACCGCTCGGGTGAGAAATTCTGGAACCAGTCAACCCTTGTTAAAATGTTGCATCTCCCTTTTTATAAGAAGAGGAGGAGCTGGAATTACAGTTTACAAAATTTCTGAGCCAAAACTCCAGCTGTCTGCTAGAATAGCTGTCTCGACCCACGTAAGGCGTTGTTGCCCAAAACTATTACAATTGGGATTCGATCCCTTCTTGGAAATAAATTGAAATTAATGAACAGAGAAAGAAACTGGAAAGAGGAAGGAGTAGGTGTCCCTCTGCTATCCCTGTGAAGGTCTTTGGTTAAGCCACATCTCAGGCGTGATGCGCTCCCCCTGTTGCTTGATCGTTTTCTGTCAATTCTGCCTTTACTACGTGAACGACTGATTCTGTGGAGTAGGGAGTGGGTCGACTACAAGTGCCTACCTCGGCGATCCTTTGTTGTGTAGAGGAGTGAGGCTCCATGCCGAGTCATTAAGTTTTCGTGAGCCTCCCATACTGGTTTAATGTTGCCCATACTCTATTTAATATCACAGCTGCCGACCCATCCGCCTTAAGATCTCTGCACAATCCTTTCGGCGCTCTGATACACCTGGGGTTGCGTTTACGATGTAACAAGCAGTCCTTTGGATGTGGGCCTCTATCAATGAAATATCATGAAACAGGCGCGCTCTAATTTCCCCTTGGGCCCCCCTTTGCTTCAGCCCCTTTCTGCTTATTCATATCACCTGACCGTGGGCTGTGACCGAGTGCTTAGCCCTCGGGGGCTAAGGCTCTCAACTACTGTCCGGGGGGACCCTTTCCTTTGTAACATGGAATGCCTTTGATAATTCTTTATACCGCATCGTCTGATATCCCAGATGTGAAATCCTTATAAAATATAACCTATGAAACATCACATCCGGGGACCCTTTTCCTTATCGCAATCGCAGCCGGGGAGGAGTATCGACGAGGGAAAGAATCTTACACTTTGTGCGACCACCGATCGCTGATCTGCAAGGTGACGTCATCACTGCCACGTGTCACCCAGTGAGTGGTGACATGTGTCACCCGGAAATGGCCTCATAAGACCCTTGAAAACGCCAAAACTAAGTGACACGTGTCCACCAGTGCTGCCACATCAATGTCCTTACTACCACGTCAGTAATGACGTCAGCTGCCATGTCAGCTCTGAGGACCAATCATATGCCACGTGGCCCCTTGGAGGAGAGAGAAAATGGCCTGCCCAGCCCCGTTTTCATAGGCATTTCCTTTGTAAATTAATTTAGGCCTCCCCCGGCACTTTAACACTGAGGGCCCGAATTATCGGCAATTCGTGTTATCGGCGTGTTTCACCCCCCGCAATTCCTTAAGAATGGCCCATCGCAGGACTATGAGACTACAATACTGCAGGATCACGGTACTGCAGAACTGCAGGGTCGCCAATATGCGAGATGCAGGATATATTGTGCCCAGGGCCCCTGACCTCCAATATGCGATTTGCCTTTGTATTTGGTCCTTTGGTGTTTTCTCTTTGTTTTCCAACTTTCTCAAGGGTAGCTTCAACATGCTCTAACTTTTGCTCCAGGAGTCCATTTTTGGACTTCCATATACCGTTGGAAAGCTCTTTCCGAGCACTAGGCAATGGAGAGGGTCTGATTTATCTCTGAGAGCTTTTGTGGCGTTGGAAATGGCTTCAAACTTCACTGTTTTTGTGCACTCTAGGCAACTAATAACCTTCTAAAATAGTGAGTGACAACATTGGCTCCAATTGGGGACAGTGCCTTGCTGGCAAGGTGCTGAAAACATTTAGACTAGTATCCTTCACCATTGGACATGCAGTCAGAAATATATGAACTTTGCAACCAAAAAATCTCCATGGGGCTTTCCTCATCCATCTACAATGTAGAAAAATAAATCCTACCAACTAGAAAGTAAATACTCCGCTAGTGAGCTTATTTATATACATTCCTACTTATGCACAAGGCTCAATTCACGTGAGTTCAACCCTCCAATGGATCCAGGACAACATTAGAGTACTAGGCCTTATTCCTTCACACTGCTGAAAAATAAAGATAAAAACAAGCATGCATCATGAAAAGTCTTGAAATAAAGAACCTGATACATGTTGTTGATACAACCTCTGTCACTGGCTTAAGAATAGGCACGTGTACTCAGCTAGAGGGTCATGAAATTCACAAGGAAATCTTGCAGCTGCCTCTTTTTCACGAGCAATCTGCTGACTAGTATCCTCTTGGCCAGGGCAGCCACAAACACTACTTAACTCTTTTCCTTCTTCATATATGGGCCAGGAAGGGGAGGGTGATTTCTCTTCTTTGAAGACTTCGGGCTTAAAGCAATTTGGATCTAAAAGTCCCTTCCCCTTGTCCGCTGACCTGGGAGGCTCTTCGGAGGAAGTGCCTTCGTTTTGGTTGTGTCCCATTGATGTCTTTCTAGATGAACAAAGAGCATTTCTCTTGTGCAACTGAGCAATTATGAAATCGAAGAATTGCTTGCAGCAATCATCCATCTCATCATTTAGCGTTACATCAAGTTCATCCTCCTCTTCTTCATCTTCGTTAGAGAAAGAGGAACATTGTCGTCGAACGTTTATATTTTCTAACTCTAGTTTTATTAGTGTATATAAGGAGTTCTTTATTGAGCTTTCCATCTCTTCCATTTTCTCTTCCATTTCATGACAAATGTAGCCGCCAGAGTGTTTACAATTAATATTCAGACAATGGAGTCACCAGGGTGTTTATAATGAAATTGACTGTGGAGTCGCCAAGGGAGATAGAAAGCCTCCTAGAGACAGCCTCTGGGTTGATTGTAGACCAGTGCCTAGGACATCTTAAAGAGAGGAGTGCATGTAAGATTATGAGTGGGGTTTCTTGTGCACTCCAATTGTCACATAATAAAAATAAGAGGGGCTTGGTTCAATAGGCCTTCTTTAAGGTAGACTCAAGCTAATAGATGAATCGAAATGCGAGGGGTATATTGGGGCAATCTCAAAGAGAAATGGCTTCCTCTAGTGGCCAACGCACAACAATGAGGCAACTCAATACTGAAGTTGTAGTAATGGTGAAGAGGAAGAGAGGAAGGAGGGAAATAGATGCTTAGGGTTGTGGCCAGCAGAATCCTCGGTAACAATGTTCCAGCAAAAATATGGAAGAGGAAGGAGGTGGAGTGATAGAAACAGCGGAGTACTTATTGAGGTTTCCTGCCTATAACATGGGTACCTCTATCACCAAACAGTGTGAGAAAGGTTGTGCTCATACAGGTACTGCAAGCTAATCTAATAACACAAGTAAATCTATAGTTACTACAGGTATTGTAGGCTATTGAACAACACCAGTAAATTTGTAATACACACAGGCACTGTTCTCTATTTAGCAGCCAGGGTAAATCCATGAATCAAGGAGAAACCAACAATCTCATTACATTATTTCAGAGAAGGAAAAACAGCTTATGAAATGAGGTTACAAAAGGGAAAACATACTGCGAATTGATCATGCTTGGAATCACCAGAGAGTTTCATTCATCCAATATGAGTCTGACATACCAGTCCTTAACATCCAGCACAACATCAGTCAAGTCCCTCGTGAATAAGCAAATAGAACCAAAATGGCATCTCAGAATTCAAACCACTCAGGTGAGAAATTCCAGAACTAGCCAACCCTTGTTAAAGTGTTGCTTCTCCCTTTTTATAAGAAGAGGAGGAGTTGGAATTACAGTTTACAAAATATCTGAGCCAAAGCTCCAACTCTCTACTAGACTAGTTGTCTCGGCCCATGTAAGGCATTGTTGCCCAAAACGATTACAATTGGGATTCGATCCCTTGGAAATAAACAGAAATTAATGAAAAGAGAAAGAAAATGGAAAGAGGAAGGAGTAGGTGTCCCTCTGCTATCCCTGTGAAGGTCTTTGGTCAAGCCACATCTCAGTCGTGATGCGCTCCCCCTGTTGCTCAGCTATTTTCCGTCAATTCTGCCTTTACTGCATGAACGATTGATTATGTGGAGTAGGGAGTGGGTCAACTGCAAGTGCCTGCCTCGATGGTCCTTTGTTGTGTAGAGGAGTGAGGCTCCATGCCGAGTCATTAAGTTTTCGTGAGCCTCCCATACTGGTTTAATGTTGCCCATACTATATTTAATATCACAGCTGTCGACCCATCCGCCTTAAGAGCTCTGCACAATCCTTTCGGTGCTCTGATACACTTGGGGTTGTGTTTACAACGTAACAAGCAGTCCTTTGGATGTGGGCCTCTATCGTTGAAATATCATGAAACAGGCGCGCTCTGATTTCCCCTTGGGCCCCCCTTTGCTTCAACCCCTTTCTGCTTATTCATATCACCTGACCGTGGGTTGTGACCAAGCGCTTAGCCCTCGGGGGCTAAGGCTCTCAACTGCTGTTCGGGAGGACCCTTTCCTTTGTAACATGGAACGCCTTTGATAATTCTTTGTACCGCATCAGCCAATATCCTGGACGTGAAATCCTTATAAAATATAACCTATGAAACATCGCATCCGGGGACCCTTTTCCTTATTGCAATGGCAGTCAGGGGAGGAGTATCAGTAGGGGAAATAATCTTACACTTTGTGTGACCGTCGATCGCCGATCTACGGGGTGACGTCATCACTGACATGTGTCACTCGGTGAGTGGTGACACATGTCACCCAGAAATGGCCCCATAAGACCCCTGAAAACGCCAAAACTGAGTGACACGTGTCCACCCGTACTACCACGTCAGCGTCTATGCTACCACATCAGCTGCCATGTCAGCTCTGAGGACCAACCATATGCCACCACGTGGCCCCCTGGAGGAGAGAGAAAATGGCCTACCCGACCCTGTTTTCGCAGGCATTTCCTTTGTAAACTGATTTAGGCCTCCCCCAGCACTTTAACACTGAGGACCCGAATTATCAGCAATTTGCGCTATCGGCGTGTTTCAACCCCCGTAATTCCTTAAGAATGGTCCATCGCGAGACTACAATATTGCAGGGTCGCCTATATGCGGAATGCAGGAGCGCGAGGTCGACGATATGCGGGATAAGGGATCACAGGATTGAGGGATTGCGGGAATGCAATACTTTGGGATCGCGGTACTGCAAGACTGCGGGATCGTCGATATGTGGGATGCAAACCCTGTGGGATGCGGGATGTGGGGCTTGCAGGATGCGAGATGCGGGGCCTGCAAGATGCGGGATTCAAGGCTTGCGGGATGAGGGATGCAAGGCTTGCGAGATGCGGGATTGCGGGATATATTGTGCCCGGGACCCCTGACCTCCGATATACGATTTGCCTTTGTATTTGATCCTTTGGTGTTTTCTCTTTGTTTTCAAGCTTTCCCAGGGGTAACTTCAACATGCTCTAACTTCTGCTCCAGGAGTCCATTTTTGGACTTCCATATACCATTGGAAAGCTCTTTCCGAGCACTAGGCAATGGAGAGGGTCTAATTTATCTCTGAGAGCCTTTGTGGCGTTGGAAATGGCTTCAAACTTCACTTCTTTTCTGCACTCTGGGCAACTGATAACCTTATAAAGCAATGAGTGCCAGCAGAAGCAGAACCATAAAAGGGAGATCAGTTATGACAGTGGACGAGGAGAACCTTTCCCTAGCAGGCAAGGCCAAGGGAAAGAAGGGCCAAGGAGAGGTTGAGTCTAGTCAGAAGGGCAAGAAGAAGGATCTAAGCAAGATCAAGTGCTTCCATTGCCATGAGTTTGGGCACTATGCTTCTAAGTGTCCTAATCAGAAGAAGGAGTAGTCCAATAAGGATCATGCAGCTGCATCAGCAAAGGTAGATGCATTTCCTGCCCAGTTCGAGAAAGATTTCTCATTGATTGCTTGCATGGCAAGCTCAGTAGATGGTATATTGATTCAGGAGCATCCTTCCACATGACCAAGAACAAGAAGAGTTTCAACCACCTAAAGGAAAAGGACATGCAGGTTCACTTTGAGCTAGGAGATGATGTTCAGTATGTAGCTAGAGGAGTTGGTATTATTAGCTTTCAGAGGGAGTTAGGTAATCCTCTTCATCTCGGCAATGTTCTCTATGTTCTAGGATTGAGGAAGAATCTTGTTTTAGTAGCTACCCTTGAGGACAAGGGATATGATATCATATTCAGCAAAGGTAAGACGTACCTCCAACACTTAGCTTCTAGATGTAAGAAGCAGATAGGTGCGAGGGTGAAGAATCTCTACAAGTTGCAGGTAGTTACAGTTGCAGCTTTGAGCAGCAACGCAGGAGTGCTCAGAGTAGAGAAGTGGTGGTTGAGAGAGAGCAGGATAAAGCTCTCAAGATGGAGCCTCAGCTAGTATCTCAGTTTCAATCTAAGCTAGTTGGCAGGTGGGGTGACAAGCAAGATGATGAGGAGCATAGCCCAAGTGAAGTGGATGCATTCACTTAGTCAGAGACTTCCAGTATAGGGAGAGTTTGAGCCAAGTGGGCAGAGGATTTGGTTAAGGGAGATCAGAAGAGAGTTGAGTCTCCCAGCATCAAGAAGCAGCAATAGAGGTACACAGGGCACATGGCACTTATGACTAAAATGGAGGACTTGCAATCCAGTATAGGGAGAGTTTGAGCCAAGTGGGAAGAGAATTTGGTTAAGGGAGATCAGAAGAGAGTTGAGTCTCCCAGCATCAAGAAGCAGCGATAGAGGTACACAGGGCACATGGCACTTATGACTAAAATGGTGGACTTGCAGAGCATGGTGGGAAAGAACAGGTCTTCAAAGAAGGTTCCGCAAAAGAAAGCAGGGAAGTCTTCTGGTGCAGAGGGACGCAAAAGAAAGCAAGGAAGTCTTCTGGTGCAGAGGGAGTAGCTGTAGCAGCGGAGAACTTGGTAGTGTTGGGTACAGATCCAGGTGGATGAGCCTCAACGAGTTTCTCCTTAGCATACTCAAGTTCCCTATAAGTTAGGACAAATTCCTATAATCTAGGATTCATTCCTAAAAGTTAGGATGAGTTATGAGGCAGTTAACTAATAGGTTGAAATCGAAGGCTCAGTTTAGTGTTTTCTAGTGCGAGTTAGTTGTGGAAGCCAACATGTGTGAGTTCCCAGTCTAAATTTGGGCAGATCGAATTACATGAGTCAACCAGACTCACTTAACTCACTCAATCACCAATCTGACTTTCCAAAAATAACAACTTGCTAATTTTAGCCTTTCGCATTGTCTTTAAAAGGAGGAACGAAGGCACAGATTTGATCATTGTCTTGTGAGCACGAGTTGGTGAGACAAGACAATCGAGCTCACGGGTTTGTGGGAATGCACAGGTTTATGTGTGGAGTTTGTGAGAGAAAAGTGTGCCAAGACAAGCTTGTGCACATTATTGGAGAGAGGAATTTCCTTGGGAATTGTGCAAGAATTTAGAAGTAGCCTATGCGCAAGGAATTAGGAGGAAATCAAGGAGCAAAACAAGGGTCTTGCAAGGAGTGTTTCAACTTAGTACAAGCAAAGGGAATCAAATTGTATTCTCTATTGAAACAAGTATTTGTAAGAGATCTATTGCTCAAATTTCTTCAATAAAATTCTCAAGCAGAGGACTCTCCCAGTTGGATTCCTTAGAAAAATATCGTTTTTTGCTACTGTGTGACTGTAATTTATTTTTGTTCCTATTCCACTACAAAATAAATAGAGAAATTATGTGTCTATATGAAAATAAACTAGTTTTCACATTGCTCATATTAGCAATTGCATAATTTCGTGGATCTTCTACAATTGCAATGCAAGAAGTTACACATCTGGCAGAATATTTTGAGTCTCTAAAGAAAAATGCTAGAATTCTTGATGATCTCACAAAACAGAAGGATGTTGAGATTGGTATGCTACATTAGATGCATTACCATCCTTCATGATGCTTTCAATAATGCCACAGCAAAACTTGAGAATATGGAGATTAAGGATGTAAAAAAATCACATTTTGAAGGGCATGTAATGGTAGTAACCAGTGGCACTAGGTTGGCATCAAACATTTCTCAACCTTTGCAATCCACTGATCATGTTGATTTTACAGATATATACAATTTCACTACTGAGATAGTAGAAGGAGGGCACTCAATGAGAATGAATCCGAGGAGCAAGAAAATGTATATAAAAAATAGGTTGCTTTGTCGGATTGGAACACCAACAATCCTGTTCAATTGTCGAATTGTTGGGAACACTCACAAAGCAAAAAAATGGTCTCCACTTTTGTAAATATCCATTAGTCTCCATGGTTGTCAAGATGCAGAGAATAGTGGCGACACAATGCTTGTTTCTCTCAATCCTTCTAGTCTTAGCAATTGTTCCCTCTCATCAATGCACTATTCAAGGTGATTTAAGGCCTGATCTAGCGCACTACTCAAGGTGATCATAAGCGCACTTCAAATCTAGGGCATGATCTGCTGGATCAAACCCAGGGCATGTTGTATCTGTAATTTTCTCAGTTGAGCCATAATCACAAGACGAGAGCCCGAGTAAGTTCATATTTAATGAAGAAATGTTGATTGGGCAAAATTTGTTTGTGTCACTTATGATTGAGATTGGTTGCATAATTTTGCTTCCGCTAATTGTCTTAAGAACCTAGTTCTACATTTATTCAGTATATTTGCAATACGCTAGATTAATAAATTATCAAGTGCTAGGTTCAGATAAATTTAACATGGTATCAGAGCCCAGAACTTTAAAGATCAATCTTTAAATCACGCAGGAAGCCAGGTTCGTACATGGATCACCAGAGCTAGGTTCGACTATGAACATATTAGGCATAAAATTTTATTTGCAAGTCAATAAGGTCGTGAGACACACAACATAACTAAATATGGCACTGAAGAAAGACAACCAAAAAAAAAATTTACACTTGTACAGAAACTGGGCAAAAGTTTCACAAATTAAATAAAAAGGGGGAGATAGTTGGTGGTGGCCAACAGTCACGATTTGTCAAAACCAACCCCCACACAGGCATTCAAGCTGGCACAACTTGCACTCGAGAGGCAAACAAGGCAGACAATGGAACAAATTGCAAGCACAACTACCAATTCACCCAACTAGTTTCCAAAGAGAAGTTGAAACTAAGTGACTAGTCTGCATGCACAGATCCGAGCAGAGCAAAGCAAGCAAGGAGAAAGCTTGGGCTTAGAGGTATCAGGGTTGGCAGGGTCCAAGCTACGACAACTACACGAACGTGGGGGGCTAGAATAGTTGATGGCACAAGTGGAGAGGCCCATCGACGCAAGGGCAGCAAGTAGCTAGCTTGCAACCTGCAACCAAGCATGAGGGTCTTCGCCAAGGAACCACAGGAGCTCGGCGAGTCGACCAAAGAACAAAAGCAACTATGAAGAGCACAATTTAGGCACAAGTCGGGTAAGACGGTTAGTTGATAAGCCATAGTCTTTGGTTAACGCATGCAAAAGACACTCAGCCACAGGAACACCACACCAGCAGGTAGACAAAGTAAGGATGGTTGAGTCAAGATTTGCATAGGAGGTTCAAGCTATCTAAGTGTGTCACTGCACATCAGGGGCAGCAAGTATATGAGATTTCTTTTATTTTGATAATTGCTTGTGATGTAATTTTTACTTTTCTTGATTTACTTCTTTCCTTTATTATAATTAGTGTTCTCTATCATCAAACAGCTACCAAAACATTAAGAACAATGAGACAATAGGACACAAGATGTAGGCGATCAACTAGGGCCAAAACCTCTCCAACTTGAGAGGAAAACCCACCAGAATTCTCTCTTCTTATAGACCTTCAATTGACAAATTCCAAGACCTTTGACCCTTGACCAAGACCCTCCAAGACCAAGTCAAACCTTGCTTCTAGCAACTTCTGCAAATCTGACTTCCAACAGCTTCTTTTGCAATTTCGACCTCCCCAACAGATTCTTCTGCAACTTCAACCTGCCCAGCAAATTCTTCTGCAACTTCGACCTACCCAACAGATTCTTCTGCAACTTTGACCTGCCCAGCAGATTCTTCTACAAAAACCCTAACCCTTGCACGTGTGAGAAATGTTGGTGTATTCTTGCTCCTTTCTTCTTTGCTTGGGTGGATTCTCTCTCCTAGAGAATTCGGCTTCCAAATAGCTTTGCTTGATGACCTAACTTCACTTCTGCAACTCAACTTCTTCTATTGCAATAGGAGCCCTAATTTCTTTGCACGTGTGGAGAGTATTAGCCCATAAACAATCCCAAAAACTCGACTTTTTCTTCCTCCTTCGTCCTCTTCTTCTTTGCACTCCTTTTCTTCCTTGTGATTGAACTTGAGTGTGTGAAGTGTGTTCTCCAAGTGAGGTCAAGGTCTCCTTTATATAGGCTTCTCATTGGGTCGAATTGCTCTTATTAGGCCGACTTGTCCATGAGTGTAGGCCGACTTGATCATGTGAATAGGCCAACTTGAATATTGCATCATGACGAGGTCTTGGAGGGTCTTTTGACTCAAATAAAATTTCTTTTACAATATGTAACATGCCCAAATGGGTCTTTAATACATGACAATGACTTTCTTGACTTATAGACTCAATGACAAGCCCTAGAAGCTCACAATGGGAGCTTGACCTATAAAATAAATTTCCTTGAGCATGAAACCCATGCCTCAAGAACAATAATAATAAATTTATTTTTCTCATTACATCAAATACATAAAATCATGATTACGTATGTCATTATGAAGACCAAACCTAGTTACATATTTCAACAAGTTACAATGTAGTAGTAGTCGAGACAAATACAACAGACAAAACAACGAATCCAAACCTAGCCAGAACAATCACCAGGAAGCCGCAGGTAGCAGTGAGAGTCTCGAGTATTTAGTAAACAAGTATTCGAGAAGCAAGCCAGAGGTGTGGTTAGGGTCCACAAAATTTGATAAAACAAAATAGCAATACTAGTGTGATTGGTGACGGCCAGCCCTCAGAGGGAGACCGTACCAATCAGGGTGCAACAATAAAACCTTTTCAATTGATTTTCTGATTTGGGGAGGTAATAATCGGTCTGAGGGTAGGTTGGAGGCACCTATAGCTTCAATCCATGGAAGGAGAGAATAATGTTGATTCTCATGAAGAGCAATCTATGGGAGTTTGCAAAAACTCAAGTTACACCTCCTACAGATGCTACAGCATTGGCTGCCCATAATTTGAAGGATGTGAAAGCCAGACATATCATCATAGATGCGGTGAAGGATTATGTGATCTCTCACATATTAAGAAAGAAGAGTGCCAATGAGATGTGGACCACTCTGATGAGTTTATACCAGAGTGATAACCAGAATCGGAAAATGGTGTTGAAGGAAAAGTTAAGGAACACCAAGATGAATAGATCAGACACAATGGCATCATATCTCACTAGGATTCAACAAGTTCAAAATGAGCTTGGCACTGTTGGGGTTGCCATGTATGAGAAGCTTGTAAGGATAGCCTTGCGCAAGTTTACAAAACAATGGGATACCTTTGTGATAGGTGTTCTAGCACAAGAGAAACTACCTGATTGGATCAGACTATGGGATGACATCACTAAGAGGATATCTGAGAGGAGTCATTATCTAGCATAAAGTGTAAGAGTGGGGATGAGGAGAACCTTGCTCTTTCTAGTCTAGCAACGAGGAGCAAAGGTAAAGGTTCGAGAAGCAAGAATGAGGAGTGAACCTCACAACCAACAAAGAAGAAGAATTTGACTAAGGTCAAGTGTTTTGCCTATCATAAGACGAGACACTATGCTTCACAATGCCTAGAGAGGAAGAAGGGCAGAAAGGGTATGCAATGAATTGTAGTTGGGTCGGCATAAGCTCAGGAAGAGTTCTATAGGAAGTTTGAAACTAAATTGTCACTTGTTTCCTACCTTTCCTCGAGCACCTTACCATGGGTGTATGGCTACTAAACAATGGCGCTACGACATATGACAAGGGCACAAGAGTTGTTTGACAGCCTAACTGAGTGGGACTCTAAACTACATGTGGAGTTTGGTGTTGATACCAAACATGTAGTGAAAGGGTTAGAAAAGTGAGATTCCAACTCAAGTTAGGAGGCACGTTGGAAGTGAAGGATGTGCTACGAGTGCTATAACTCATGTGAAGTTTGCTCTCAGTATCTATGACAGAGAAGAATGAGTTATGTGTAGCGTTCCAGGACAAACAAGCATTAATCATATCCATGGGATCTAACTCTGATGAGGGCCACATCATTGGACTTAGAGAGAGCAACCTGTATGGGCTAAAGGGCAAACCTATTTGAGTAATGGCAAGAAGCACAACAACGACAGAGAACAAGGAATGGGAAGCTTTGAAGGTTGAGCAATGCCAAGAGATTCAACCTTCAAGTTGAGGTAGGGAGGAGCAGCTAGTAGATCCTTCCAAGTCTATCAAGAAGGTCTCTTGGTATAAGATGGCCTTACAAAGATGCTTAGGAACTGGAGGCTTTTAGGAACTAGTCCAAGGGGAGCAAGACTTCAGCTATGTTTCCACACTAGGTGGTAAGGAGGCTTCCAGTTTTGAGGGAGCAACCATGGCAACGGATGCAGTTCCAAGGGGCATAAGTACCTCCCTTGCTAAGAGGGAGTGTTGATTTGTAGTTCAGATAGGTGCTTTTGCACCGGCCTAAGTGTCTAGGCATGCAAAAGTCACCCAAAGTCTCCTTAGGATACTTGCTCAAGTGTGAGCAAGTTGCTAATGTGAGTTAGCCTAAGTTCTAACTTAAAAGAACACATAATTAATTATGTTGGCTAATTGAGCTAAAGACACTTAAGAGAAGTGAAGTAAATTACTTTAGTGTTTATGTTGGAATCTCAATCATTGATCTCACTTGAGGCAACATCTAATCTCGATTGTCAATCACTTTAGATATTAGGGGTTAGGGATTTAGCTCAATGTAAAGTTATAAAAGCAAGGCTAAGAAGAGGAGAAAGACACACCTTGCAGCAACATAAGACATTGAGAAAGGCATCTCAGTCAGGAGTAGCGAAAGACTTTTATTCTAATGTATTGAGTTCGAGGAAGCACAGAAATGCAGCATTGGAGATCCAGAACAGCCAAGGAGATCAAGAACAGATCTAGAGCCTGATCTGCTGCATCAGATCCAAGGCATGCTGTATCTTTAATTTTCTCAGTTGGGCCATTATCCCATGATGGGAGCTCACATATGTTCAGATTTAATGAATAGCTATTGATTGGGCAGAATCGGTTTGTGTCACTTGTGATTGAGATTGGTTTTATAATTTTGTTCCCGCTAATTGTGTTAAAAACCTAATTGTGCATTTATTCAGTAGATCTGCAATCTGCTATGTTAATATATTGCCGAGTGCTAGGTTCAGATAAATTTAACATTTTTTCATGGGCATCTTTGGTCAACATGTGCAAGCCGCACTATTCAAAATGGGCTATTACAATTGAAGCATATATGTCTCACGACTGATATAGAGGCTATCTTTTGGTTGAAATGTCGTGATCCGAAGAATCTCTTCTGCCCAATTCGCCCAGAATTGCACCTGACCCCAACAGCATAACATGTGATGGATCTCTTACATATGCGAGCAGCCCCACGAGAGGAGAACATGTCTCCAGGTATTTGGCCCTTGTGAGGAAATAACAACGCTCCTGTTTTACCAATCAATGGAACCCCCGACCTAGGCCCCAATGTTGACAGCCGTTTGTAATCGTAATTATAAGCCATTTTGTTTCGTTATCTGGCTAATGAATCGGGCCTGCAAGTTCTCTAAGATTTGACATGGCTGGATGGTGTGGTAAATATCTTGCAAAGAATTATATTTTATCGTTTAACAATGAATTATAACGCACAAATTGGTCCAGGATAATATCCATTCAGAACAAAAGCCTAGCATTTTGCCTTATTAACGCCTAAAGCAAATGGGCAGAACAAATTGGATTCAATGTAAAGGAAATTGTGTTTGATGGTGAATGGGTGCCTACCTTAAGATTGGTCTTGGTTTTGGTGGAGGGCGGCAGCTTCTCTCCGGAGTTCTTTGACAACAGCAGCGAGAGCCTCAGGATTAACGCCGTGTTCGCAAAGGGCGATGAGAACAGAGAGGGTGTGACGGTCGAGACCCGTCTGCAGAAAATTTGAAATCGAAAACGCCAAATCCAACGACTCCCTCGCGTTTTGTGCCGCTGTTCTATCCATCTCTTGCCAATTTTCCCAGAAGCTCAAACTCGATCGCACAGTATGTGACTTTATATGGCTACTGTCACGCCACAACGATCAATTTGCCAAAGGGAATGAACTGTTTTGGAGAAGAGAATGCAATAAAGCTCCACCAATAATCCTACTTGGGCCCACGAAACCACAGTGGCAGCCATTTGTAAAACGTCAATGTTAGCGTCACAAATCGCTCCATTTGTGGTTACCGCCCCTGGATGCGTTAATTACGAGGTTTTAGATTGTTGAAGAAATTATATGTAAAATAGTTGTAGTTTATTTTAACTTTTATTAGGTTAAAGTTAATTTATGAGACACATTGCTTTTTTATTTGGTTGATGTATTCTGTTTTTTTTCTCTTCACAAATGCTTCCAGGGTGTCTTTCGGCATATTTTTTTAGTTGAATTTGTTCAGAATTTCATAAGGATTTGTTGTAACCACAAGTTTGAATAGTGTATTTTTTATGATTTGAGTGCGTGTCTTTCTGCATATTTTTTAGTTGAATTTGTTCAGAATTTCATAAGGATTTGTTGTAACCACAAGTTTGAATAGTGTATTTTTTATGATTTGAGTGCGTGTCTTTCGGCATATTTTTTTAGTTGAATTTGTTCAGAATTTCATAAGGATTTGTTGTAACCACAAGTTTGAATAGTGTATTTTTTATGATTTGAGTGTTTTAGAAGTTTTTAAGGGTGTTCAATCTATATATGTAGTCAAACACATTTTGATATGATATCTAATTGGTGTATGAGACCCCCTTCTTTGTGGAACAAGGGACCCACCTCCATGCAGCGATTTGACTATTAAACTCTACGAAGACATACATATTCTACCCCCTCTGATTTTGAACCTATTACCTCTTACGAGGAAACACATGCTCTTAAACACTGCTTGATAAGAGAGGCACTCTCCAACCCAATGTGGAAGAGATGTTGTAATATTTTATTATATTATGTTATCTAAACATTTTTATTAGGTCAAATTACATTAAATAATAATAATAATAATAATAAATAGTAATAATTATTATTATAACTGGCCTAGATCCATCTTAACTCTGGATCTATCAAAAGACCAGAGAGGTCAAATTTCTTCAGATTCAATTCCAGGGTGTTGAAACCATATATGTAGTCAAGAACACATTTTAAACAACCTTATATATTAAGGAATTTAGACTTCTGTGATCCATAACATTGTTTAGATAATCTTCGGCGAAATCACATAATTAATCTTTTGTCGACGCGTTTCGAACCAACAAGTGTGGTTCATCGTCAGGACAAGTTGAAGAACTGATCTGGCTTAGCTTGATTAAATAGAGTGTGCAGAGACTCCAACGGCTCTATTGCAACGGCTAATTTTAACCAGAGGATCAAAGTCAAACCCCTGATTTTATTATTAATATAAGTTAATTGAATAAATCTATTGTTTTTAAATATAATGGTCAATACATCTTCATATTTATTAAATAACCTATATTTAAAATTATTTAAAACCAAGTAAATGGTATTAAATTACTATTATCCTTAGAATTTAGTTACAATAGGTAACTGCGTATTTATTTAATAATAATTGTTTAAATCAAAGGGTCCAATGTTTCATTAGATATTAATAAATTAGGGTAAACTAAATAATGGTAAACTACATAAATCATAACAATATTTATTATTATTCCTAAATATAATAAATAGTATTAAGTCACTATTATTCTTATAGTTACAATAGGTAACTATGTAATTATTTAATAATAATTATTAAAATTAATGGACCAAAGGTAAAATAAATCATTTTTATTAATTATTTAAATGTGAAGGCCCATTCGAAATTAAATTAATAAGTTCATATAATAATTTAAGTTTATTAGATAATCTATATTCACTTATTAATTTATAATTATAATATTGTAAATATCATAATTCAAGTGCATGTTAATAAAAGTCTATCCATTAACTCAATATCATCTATTTCCAATCATAACCTCTTATAATGAATATAGTAATTCATATCCATTAATCAATCTCTAACATTATTATTAAATTCAACTATGTTATTACATATAAGGTTTAAAAAAGGGGGGTCTTTATTAATTCAATATAATGAAATCAGTTAAAGGAAATAACAAGGGTTGAAGAATTAAAATTTTTATTAATGCAAAGAATCTAATCTAATATTAATTAACCCCTGGGATAAGGATAATAACAAAATCAGCCTGAAATAACAAATTACTAACTCTTGTACTCCATGACAAACCCGTCAAAAACAGAGTACGAGGAGAGGGAAGACAGAAACCCTAAGACCTAACAAAAGGGGGATGAGGAGGCTAGGAAGATAAGGCTGGGACCCAGCAACTGCTAATCTTCCAGCCATCATCCCTATTAAGATGCTCAAGTCATTGCCAAAGTTGCACAGTTTCACCATCGTAAATTTAGAGAGGCCCTGGAGATTGAGAAAAGGCCGAACAATCTTAATAGGGATGATGGCTGGAAGATTAGCAGTTGCTGGGTCCCAGCCTTATCTTCCTAGCCTCCTCATTCCCCTTTTGTTAGGTCTTAGGGTTTCTGTCTTCCCTCTCCTCGTACTCTGTTTTTGACGGGTTTGTCATGGAGTGCAAGAGTTAGTAATTTGTTATTTCAGGCTGATTTTGTTATTATCCTTATCCCAGGGGTTAATTAATATTAGATTAGATTCTTTGCATTAAAAAAAAATAAATAAATAAATAAATAAATTTTAATTCTTCAACCCCTTGTTATTTCCTTTAACTGATTTCATTATATTGAATTAATAAAGACCCCCCTTTTTAAACCTTATAAGTAATAACATAGTTAATGTTAGATATTGATTAATGGATATGAATTACTATATTCATTATAAGAGGTTATGATTGGAAATATATGATATTGAGTTAATGGATAGACTATTATTAACATGCACTTGAATTATGGTATTTACAATATTATAATTATAAATTAATAAGTGAATATAGATTATCTAATAAACTTAAATTATTATATGAACTTATTAATTTAATTTCGAATGGGCCTTTACATTTAAATAATTAATAAAAATGATTTATTTTACCTTTGGTCCATTAATTTTAATAATTATTATTAAATAATTACATAGTTACCTATTGTAACTATAAGAATAATAGTGACTTAATACTATTTATTATATTTAGGAATAATAATAAATATTGTTATAATTTATGTAGTTTACCATTATTTAGTTTACCCTAATTTATTAATATCTAATGAAACATTGGACCCTTTGATTTAAACAATTATTATTAAATAAATACGCAGTTACCTATTGTAACTAAATTCTAAGGATAATAGTAATTTTAATACCATTTACTTGGTTTTAAATAATTTTAAATATAGGTTATTTAATAAATATGAAGATGTATTGACCATTATATTTAAAAACAATAGATTTATTCAATTAACTTATATTAATAATAAAATCAGGGGTTTGACTTTGATCCTCTGGTTAAAATTAGCCGTTGCAATAGAGCCGTTGGAGTCTCTGCACACTCTATTTAATCAAGCTAAGCCAGATCAGTTCTTCAACTTGTCCTGACGATGAACCACACTTGTTGGTTCGAAACGCGTCGACAAAAGATTAATTATGTGATTTCGCCGAAGATTATCTAAACAACCTTATATATGTTACTCAACCCTAAATTTTACTCCAAAACATATAATAGTTAGACAATGATACAAATGTTTTAGATTTTTGGACATGTCTTTTGGTTAAATTTATTTTGTATTTGATTGGAATATGTTAAAATCATAAATTTGAATTTATGATATATATAATTTGAGTATTTTAGGGATTTTTGAGGGAGTTTAATTCATTTATATATTCAAAAACAAATTTTAAATAATGAAAAATCGCAATTTCATCAAAAATTATATTAGTGAATTTTGATTAGAAAAATTAAACTACACCATTCAAAATTATGAATTTTTAAAATTTTTCTATAATATATGAATAGGCGGAGCTATGCGCCATATGGCTTCTGGCAACTACGGTTTCCCTAGTCGCTACAATTTTGCATGTCTAGGGTAAACAAGTCGTGTCTATATTCACAGATCTAGCAAATAATTGTGTCTTGTTGGCTAACTTGTTGACAGCGGGAGACCGTCGTTGTCTCATCTCAACGAATTAAGATCCCACTGAAGCAACCACAATTGATTCAGAGGTATGGTTGCTCTAGTTTGTTTTTAAGCAGGTGTGATCTCTAGTTTGAAATCGTTGCATTGGAAGGGGTTGTTCCCTCACCTATAATTGAAGTCGTGGCCTTTCAGGCCCTCGTAGCTTTACTGTCGAAAAACCCAGATCTAAGGTGCATGCAAAATTTGTGAAGAAAGAGGAGACTATTCCCATGGTGGCCCTTCTCATGGGGTTTCAAAGAACTTCCTTGGCATGTTCAAAACAAACTTTAGTGGGGAAGTTCACAGGAATGTGGCCTTCCCCAAGATCTATGGAGCTATGGTTGGAGAAAACCGGGGAGTCATTTATGAAAAGTAATATCGGAATGGATGCTTGTGGAAATGGGTTTTTTGCCTTCTTGTTTGAATTTAAGGAAGATAAAGATGTAATTTTTCGAAATGGGACTTACTTTTTTGGGGCCAGAGGTATGTATTTGAACAAGTGGCCACTAGACTTTCATCCAAATGAAGTTATCCCAAATGAAGTTTTTGTTTGGGTCAATCTCCCTAGGCTCCCGCTTTCATGTTGGAGTGATGATTGTCTGCAAGAAACCGGAAATGGGTTGGGGAAATATCGGTATATTGTTCAAACCCAAAGGATTCTAGTGCTTGTGAAAAAATCTACGTTGAAGTACATTTGAAGAAAGGTTTGCCCTCAAAAATAAATCTCATGTAGGGAGAATGGTCCCATTATCAAACTCTTGATTACGAGCAATTACCTTTCAAATGCAGATTTTCCATGAACATGGCCATTTTTCAAGGGATTGCAAGCAGTTTCAATCCAGTAAAGGGGCGGATACAATATCAAGTCAAGGAGAGCAATGGAAAACTCAAAAGAAAAATGTAGGAACAAAGGAAATATGACAACATTTAAATCCCAATCCAGAGAGGGAAAAAATGTGGCTTCAACCTCAAAAAACCCTTTTGAGGTCTTGCAAACTCAAGAAGAAAATGACAAGGCACACGAAGAAATCATATAAGAAGTACCATAGAACAATAAGTGAAAAGACGTTTTGGAGGAGGAAGAAGTAACTCCAAAAGCAGAGGAGGAAATTCATGAAAAAGAACCTGTAGAAGAAACAAATTCATTGGCAAAGGAGCAACCCTATACAGGGCTTAGATCAACAATCAAAACTCTCTAGTTTTAGAATACGTTGACAACTTTGTAAGGAATACGGGGCAGAAAATGGGAAGCACGCCTACAATACCAAAGGAATCAGAGATAGGCCTCGGGAAAGTATTGATTAGATAGGAAAAAAAGAAAATGAATTAGGGAGACGAAAAAACCAACCAAGAAATGGGAAGTTCCAAAAGAAGACAGAGGAGATACTCTAAGAAGGAAGTCAAAGAGGCAGAAATAGAATTAAATAAAAAAAATTGGAAGTCAACCTCAAATCAACAAGGTCTTCCAATCAATACATCGTAATCCTCTCTAGTTAATGAACCATACTAATGATGGAATGTAAATGCATTTATATCATGGAAGTATTCTGGAAAACCTATGGGTAGAACGAAACTGAAATTTATGTATCATGGGGTAATTGCTTGAGAGATTGGATTGAGCCTTCATGCTCAATCACAATCTAGCAAGGAATATTGGTAATCTCAAGAAAGATGGGTTATATCCGAGCTTTATTTTTTAATAAAATTCTCATAACCATTTATTTGAAAAAAATTACTATATCAAGAAAGAATATATATATATATATAGAAATATTTTAATGCGAATATTCAATAATATGAGATTTTAGAACATTCTTGAACCGCGGGGTCTTCCAAGTGTCGAGAGGGTTCAAATATTTTTTCACTTTAAAAGAGGTTTTCACCTCAATAGATTTGATCCCTCTCAGTGCTTTGTAGATGTAGAGTTAAGATGGATCTAGACTAGTTTAATTATTAATTTTTTATTTTCATTATATTTTTATTTTTATTTTTATGTAATTTTACCTAGTCAAGTCTCCCTTTATTATTTACCTCTCATGACAGCTCCACGCGCCTGAAGTCAATGTTTGTTCAAACACCACCCACTGCATATTTATTCTTTGCATCATGCTCAAAGTCTAGAGTTTTCCTCTTCCTTTTTTGGCTTCCTCGCTCAACAACTGGCCTCATTCACTTTCCTGCTCTATTCTAGCAATCATTGACACCCATGTGCCTCTTACACATCCCACAAATCCCAATTACACCACCATGAGGCGTGAATGAGGGAGAGTCGGTCGTGTTGGCCGTGGAAGGGGAAGAGGTCGCTTAGCCACTACCCCTGTTGTTGATGAACACTGTGCTTTGTATGACAACGTCATTCCAGATCACATTCAATGCCAGGTCAACGAATTAGAAGTTGAGGAGGTCTGCCAAGGGTGGAATGCACATTGGGCATTCCATAATATCATTTCCCATTGTCTCCTCACTTATGAACGAAAAAGGTCTAAGGCCACTAGTTGGATTGTTGAACTCTCTACTAGCAACAACCACATCAGCCCCTCCTTCCACCGCCTCTCCCGCGACCAGGGAATTTCTTTCCCTCCTCTTCCTCCCTTGGCCCTTCGACCTCTAGTCCATATATGAATCCAATTGTAGGATTCATAATTGCTCTGAAATAATACAAATATGGTGCATAGTTACAAAGGTTGTACAATAAGTTTTTGGCTAATACATGAATACTCTATGGATTCTTAATGAATGTGAGATTTAGCCACTACGTAGTCGTGTTGATGTTTTGGGTAGCATCGAGAGTATTCTCACATGCGAGGTAAGTGGGCTAAGTGATGAGAATTTGCACCCATATACCCATGGTAGTTTAATGACCCATGGTATTATACCCTTTGGAAAAATATAAGTACAAGGGTGGGTGATTCATTCTTGTGGTTGGCAGCCACAACATGGGTGGAGGAGAAGGTCGAGTGGTCCTCAAACCTATGGGGTAAAGAGGGCATGTGGAAGGTGGTTAGCAAGAGCATAGATATGTCCACCGACATGACACATTGAGAGAGAAATTCTCTCAAGTAAAAAAGAGATTTGCATGAGTAATATTTCAGGTTTGTTGTGAGTGAGATACTTAGTTGTGTCGAGTCTAAGGAAAAAGCACAAAACAACAAAAGAAATCCAAATCAACTAGATGCAAGATAGATCTAGGGCTTGATCTGATAGATCAGGAGTATGTTTCTTGTGAGTGAGATACTAGGAGTATGTTTGTTGTGAGTGAGATACTCAATTGTTCCGAGTTTTGGGAAAGAGCACAGAGTTGCAAATGAGATCTAGATCAACCAAATCAAGGATGGATATAGGACTTTGATCCATTGGATCGAGAGTATTTTTGTTGTGAGTGAGATACTCAAGTTGTGTTGAGTTTGAGGAAAGAGCACAAAGCAAAGAAGGACATCTAGATCAGCTAGATTAAGGATGGGTCTAGGGCTTGATCCGTTGGATCAAGAATATGCTTGTGTTGTTGTACATGTAATTCCTTTGAGGGACATTATCTTAGTGATGGAACACGAGTAGGTTCTAAGAAGAATTTAATGAAGAATTATTAATTGGGAAAAACTTGTGTGTAATATGTTACTATGGGTGATCTAATTATTGGTTTTATAACTTCTATCATGCAAAATTTGTTTTGGTTAGGCACATTAGTGTGTTTTAATTAATTAGTTAATTTGAGACTATCATCATATTTGGTGTGTGTCTCTGCGTGTGTGAGCTAAGCCTACTGCCCAAAAATTGTAGCATGGTATCAAAGCATAGTCTCTAAGAAGATCAAGTTGTATCTAAGACTTGCATGGGTAACAACTCTAAGAGGGAGCTATATGGACTATTGCAAGTAGCAATAGTGTTTTGAAGGCTTGTGCTAAGAGAGTTCACTAAGTATGGTAGACTACTTGTATGGGCCAAGAAACCAAGATCAAGATGGTCTGAGGGTTGAGATAGTCATTGGAGATCCAAGTGAGAAACTTGGAGTGAAGGTCAAGCAAAGACCATGAGGGTTGAGATGGCTTGCGACCTGGAGTAAGAGGGAGTCAGGATTCAGAGGGAGTGAGCCTGCTCAGGAGGGAGTCAGTATTCAAAGGGATTCAACAAGGTTAGAGAGAGTCAACAACTTAGAGGAAGACAACCTTCAAGTTTTAGGAAGTCATGGTACAAGATAGCCATGTAGGTGGGAGAGAGTAGTCTTCCGAGAGTCATGGTATGAGATGGCCATGTAGATGGGAGACAATAGTCTTCCAAGATTGTGTCATGGAACAAGATGGCCATGCAAGAGCTCAAGAGCATTAGGCTTCTAGGATCAAGATGTCTTTGAAGAAGGGTCCCTATTACACAACAAGAATTATTTCCATGCCATATGGAGCAGTTGTGGTAATGGATGAAGGGTGGAAATATGTTCTAGGTTCAAAGGTAAAGCCACTTCCAGGTGGTGTTGTGATAATACATCCCTTTCCAAGAGGGAAATTTGATGTTTTGGGTAGCATCGAGAGTATTCTCATGCATCAGGGACAATTGGGCTAAGTGATAGGAATTTGCACCCATAGGCCATGGAATTATGATGACCTATGGTATAGACCCATGGTATTACATCCTTTGGAAAAGTATAAGTGTAAGGGTGAGTGATTCATTCTTAAGGTTGATAGCCACAATGTAGGTGGAGGAGAAATTTCAGTAGGCCTTACACTTGTGGAGGGCTAAGAAGCCATGTGGAAGGTGGTTAGCAAGAGCATAGAGATGTGCAAGGACGTGAGACATTGAGAGAGAGATTCTCTCAAGTAAGCAAGAGATATGCATGAGTAGTATTGTAGGTTTGTTGTGAGTGAAATACTTATTTGTGTTGAGTCCAAGGAAAGGGCATGAAGTAGTAAAGGAGGTCCAGATTAGCTAAATTGAGGACAAATCTAGGGTTTGATTTGCTAGATCAAGAGTATGTTTGTTGTGAGTGAGATACTCAGTTGTGTTGAGTGGAAGGAAAGAGCATGAAACTACAAAGGAGATCAAAATCAACTAAATTAAGGATGAATCTAGGGCTTGATCCAGTGGATCAAGGGTATGTTTGTTGTGAGTGAGATACTCAGTTGTGTCGAGTCCAGGGAAAGAGCACAAAGAAATGAAGGAGATCCATATTATTCAGATCAAGGATGGATCTAGGACTTCATTGGATTAGGAGTATTTTTGTTGTGAGATAATTAGTTGTGTTGAGTTCGAGGAAAGAGCATCGAGTTGCAAAGGAGATCCAAATCAACCAAATCGAGGATGGATCTAGGGATTGATCCGTTGGATTAGAAGTATGTTTGTTGTGTTGTTATATATGTAATTTCCTTGAGGGCCATTTTCCCAGTAAGGTATCCCGAGTAGGTTCTGAGAAGTATTTAATAAAAAACTATCGATTGGGCAAAACTTATGTGTAATATGTTATTGTGCATGATCTAATTGTTGATTTTATAAGTTCTGCTATGCAAAATTTGTTTATGGCTAGGCACAACATCATGTTTTAGTTAATTAGTTAATTTGAGACTGTTACCAAACCTAGTGTGTGTGTGCACTAAGTCCAATGCCAAAAACTCTAACAAGTCGCAAACTCTAGGTAGAAAATTAATAGCGTGGGAATCATTAATTAAGTATGAGCCTAAAAAGGTAGGTGGAAATTTATGGAAAACCTCTATCCCATCCTCCTTGATACCTAAATCGAAGTTTGCTTGTATTGGATTTTAAATCAACAATAAAAACATACATTTGAAGATAAATCAAATTCAACAAGATCAAAGAATAACTATACAAAAACCTACTCCAATAAATTAGGTATTTGGATAAGCAAATTTGAACAAAGAATAGTTATACAAATACTTCAATAAATTAGTATTTGGATAAACAAATATATTTTTTTCATATTAAATTGGCACAAGTGTATTTACCCGTTCTAACTTTTAAATGACATAAAATGTAGTAAGTATGTAGTATTTTCTTCCTTATAACTTCTCTTAAAAATAATAATGACACTTCATGTATACTCCCTTATCGTTTAAAGTTCAATTTCCATTATAGTTCTTAATGCTTCTTGTAATTAAGGAACATTTATTAACAATGGTAATAATTTACCGAGAATTGTAACCTCAAAATGAGAACTGTAGCCCAAAAACCCTATTTTTGCACAAAAAACTTAAAAATACATGATGAGCCCCAATTTTTGGTAACAATTTGGGCTCATTTGGCCTACTTACCTTGCTCAACCCTTCATTTTTTATCACTTATGCATCATTTCATAGTATATTCGTGTTATTTGTAGGAAGAAGGGCAGTCATTATGCCTATGTGGCTAATACATGATGATTTCAGGTTTTTTGACATTAAATGGAGCAAAGACCACGCAGATGGAGACAAGGAGACAGCCAAGGTGGCATTGCGGGTTTATAGGGAGGTTGTCCACAGCCTTGAATGACCTTCCTCGTGATCTCCACCCCAACTCCGAGCTCCAACAGCTATCACCACCGAGCTAGAAGGCAGCCAACGGATTCTACAGGAACAGCCGTTTACTTTTAGTTGGACAACCAAGCCCCACTAATTGAGGAGGCCAGCTTGGCCCTCATCATGTATAAATATTGAGGTTGTAGCCTTTGATAAAGACTCTTGAACCTTTGTTGTAGATTTTTAATCACGAGCTGTAGCTCTGTTTTTGCTCTTTGTAAGCCAATTTTGGCATGTTGTTAGACTCATGATTATGATCTTTTAATAAAAGGCAGGCAGATTTGGACTCAATTCTGAGTTCTTAGAGGAGCTATAGCTCTCAAGTTAGGGCCCAACCTGAGAGCAATAGACCTCCTTTTCTTTGTATTGTTACTTGTCTTTCCTTTCAACATTTCGTTTCTTTACTTTGACATGCATTTGGAACACACAGTCTGCTGATTTGAATTTCTTGAAGTGATTAAGTAGGTTAGTCTTAGGGGTAAGATGCTTTCAGCAGTTTAGATTAGAATAGGAGGATTAGAATTCATCAGAGTTCCAAGAAAAGGTTGATCGTACACTCACTTCCACCTCTGTTTAGAGATTGGGAGTGTAGACTGTGCCAACCACCAAAAAACGCAGTTTTACATGTTCATGCATGCTTTAAAGTCATATTTCCATTGGTAGAAGTATCCATGCAGTTAGATCTTGAGCAATAACCCCTTGTTTCAGCTCCATGCACGATTTCTCTCTTAACTTACATCGATGTTCTTTGATTTTTAATAAAACAGATAGAATAGGATGATGAATTCTCGGTTTTGTGCAAGACAGAGGTGATTTGTTTCATTTACACTGCGCAGCACCACTTCAACACTTCCTTATCCTCCTCAGTCGTCCCTAAGCCATCTCCTTACCTCGCAGCTAGATCCTTTGCCCACCAACTCTTCTATTATCCACGTTGCATCATCTCTTCGGCCTTCCATTGCCTCTACCCTTCTATCGACCAACCAGCTTTATACACTCTCTCCCCATCTCATCTCTCTGTCCCTGAGCCATCTCAAGCTCCCCTTTCATCTTACCTATCCACCCATATAGCTCCTTCACTCCTCCATCACCCAAAACTCTGACTGCAGAACATCCTGTAGAAGTTAGCAGACTTCCTGTAGAAATCCCGAGCTTCCTGTAGGATCCCCTGCAGACATCCTGTAGAAGCCTGCAAACACAGTTGCCAAGCACCTGAACGTTGTGAACTTCTGTGGAATGATGTTAGGGATCCCCTGGAACCTCTCAGAGTCCTCCTGACCTTTCCCAAGCCTTCCTCCCCTTTAACTACCCCTGCACAGTCAAGACCCAGTAAGAAGCACAGTCATAATAACTCCAACCATTTGAGCAAAAATACAAAAACGTGTTCTCTTCAATGGAAGTAGTTTAAATTCATGCATCTCATCTCACTAGAAGTAATGGCATCATTGTTAGGAGTTGCATTCCCATCATTGCATTGTAAGGATTAAGCTGGTCAGATTAGGGTTTACTAGGGTTTCCATGTTTGGTTGGCTTTCAGTTCATTCTTGCAAAGTAGGTTAATTTCCTTTGAGATAGCCTTCGTTCATCATTTAGAAAGCTTCTTCTGAGAACATATAGAAGTTGGCTTGAGCCCTAGCGGACTTGTGCCAGCTGACCAAGTGACAGCTGCGACAAGAGCTAGTACTTGTGCATACAGCACCGTCGCTTCCAAGTTTGTTACGAACTACCGGGTTGATAAAATTAGAGAAGGAAGCTCCAGGAGTTGTAGCATTATTGCTACAATACTGGAGCCCACCAATACACATCGAAATCGAAAAGTGGTGATGTTGCATCACCCTTTTTTTAGAGGTAAAATTCCAACATTTTTCAATCATGACATTAAAAACCAAATATAATGGAAAACCTTAAAATTCCAATAATTTTCAACTATTGCATTAAAGATCAAATAACATGACTCCAAAAAACCTTAAAATTTTGACATTTTTCAACTATGGAATTAAAACCAAATATCATGAGTACTTTAACCATGACATTATAAACCAAATATCATGATTAGGAAACTCTTAAGAATCAACACCTAAATCAAAGAATAATTCTACCAAAGGTAATTTTTTTAAAGGCTAAAAGTATAACTCTTTTGAGTTCTTAGCTTAAGACAACTTGATCCATTTTCAATGGTGTACCAAAATTGCAATATTTTTTTACTATGGTTTATAAAATCATCATCTGTCATGAAAAATATTCCTCCACTATATATGTATATATATATATATATATATATATATAGCAATGCAATTTTATTATTATTATTATTATTATTTTAAAGAACAAATTAAATAACTAAAAATATATTTTTTCCAAACCAATTTTAAAATAATAATAATAATTTGAATATAATATACCCGGATGCAGGTGACAACCTAGTCATTTAAAATGATTAGATTGATGGGCAGCGAGAAGATGGGCCACATGACCCTCTGCTTTCCCTCCCATGCCAGTCTGATACGAATTCATGGCGGCCTACAAGCTTCATTAAATGGGTACTTTGGCTGAGATTTACCCATCATGCGCACATCAATGGATTCCACTCGCCATAATGTTGTTCTTCCCCCCCTGCTCCATTGCATTTGTCCGCCTCAGGCTGCTGAACCTGGAGTCGTTGCTGGTTGGTAAGTTGTGTAGACCTTGGTAATGGGCATCACTTCTCCCAAACTAGGCTCTGCAATTTGACATCAACCCAACCTTCCCTTGCTCATCCTCTGTTCAATTCTTCAGCCAACTCCCCCACTGATAGCTCGGCTTTGCATTCTGCCATGGCATGCATTCATCACCGAATGCGAAGTCGAAAAGGGGGATGTCGTGGTGGTAGTGTCTGCCCTCTTGCGACGCCTAGCCCTGAATCCGCCTCCACCTCCCCTTCCCCTGACATTCCCAACCCATATGGCTCCTTCTCTGGCAGGTATCCTGATACCTGCAGTGGTCGTGGACGCGCACAACTTCAAGGCGCTAGCCGAAAAGATGTTGCTGTCCACACCGCAAATTTTCCTCTCCCCCCTCACCCTGCTCCCCACTTGACCCAATTTCGCTTCCGCAACACCCTGAATAGACCTGTCATTACAGCCACTATCACCATCGTTTTCTCTGAAGAAAATGATCCGCAGGATGCTCCGTCGGGAACACTGGAGCGCAGCAACGGGATGCTCACAGGCTTAGGAGTGACCGTGATTTAGGCAAGCAACCGATGGACGAGGAGATGGTCATCCTGCATGGCAAGGCATTGGGTGGCGGTCAGCATGTAGCGGAAGGAAAATCTGGAGACATGCAAACACCTGGTGGCAGAATGGTTGACACATCAGGGCCGCATGCAGCTACTGGCAGCTCTGGTGGCGTTCAACCTGCTCGTGGACCTCAAACCAGCGTGTCGGAGGAGGAGGATGATTGGTATAAGTATGTGTTCCTCATCGAAGAGGAGCCCGCCCCGAACGACCTCAAGTGATGACACTTGGCAGCCAGGTATCACCCTTATGCCAACTGGGTATTTCTTCTGCTGACTGGCTCTTTTCTGAAATGGTTGAACTGATTAAACTTTCCTGGGTTTTTTGCCATGTTTTGATATTTCCTGTTTTTAAGACTGATAACCCATATGTGGGTATTTTTGCCTTCGTGGATTGGTTTCCCCATCGATGGGGCAGTCAAGTTATTTTTTGACAGATGATGTTCAGTACTGCTGAGGCCTGTGCCTCAATCTAAACATATTTTGTTTCATATTAATAGAATAGATTTACCTAAAAAAAAAAATTGAATATGAATTTAGACAAAATAATAATAGTAATAATCTGAATTTAAAAATATATATTTAAAAAAATAATAATTAAAAAATTATATAAATTAATAATATAACAAATAAAACCTAAAAATATTATTATATTCTTTAAAAAAAGTACATATTAATTATAAAAAAAATACAACAATTTAAATAAATAAATTTAAAAAATATATTAAAAAATAAGAATGAAAAAAAAATTATAAGAAAATTGAAAACAAATTAAACATATATATAACCAACAAAAGAATAAAACTTGAAATTTGAACAAATATATTAAAAATTAAAAAAGGAAAAAAACATATTTAATTAAAAAAATGTATTACCGATTTGCAATAGTAGAGGATGAGTTTTGCGGTAAAAGGAAGTGTTGACTAGACCCACAAGCTACAAGCAGGTAACTGGCAACCAAAAAGGTGGTTTTTTACAATTTTTCCTATTTTAGCAGGGTTACAACTGAAATCTCCTACAAAAGACCATAACTTCTAGTGGTCCCAACACAAAATCCATGGATGTCATTTTGGGCAGTGCTTTGAGCTGGAAATGGTCAGAACGCAGGAAACAAGTGGTAAATCAAAATACCAGCTAAATATGATGCCATACCTTTGCGTGGATGAAGAGGAACAAGTGGGCTTTGAACTGGAAATTAACAATACCTTCTAGTTTTGGAGTGAGCCCTCTTTCCATCTCTCAAACTTGGCAATTTCTCAAGAAGCACTAGTCGAACCTAGGGTGAATGTGGGGGTTGATATTGAGGTAAGCATAGGAGCGAAGAAAAGGTAGGAGGCTTGGGAGACAAATGGAGGGATGGGGCTTTTGTTTCAATTGTGGAATTATGGAATGGAGGAACTAGTCAAGGTCATGCTTGGGATTTATGGATTGGATCCATATTTTGGTAGATATGATCTAGGTTTAATCGAAACCCCATAACCCTCTTATTTTTTAACTACTTTCATCTGTTATTAGCCCTAAAAATGAAAATCCCCGCTCTCACCAACACATTGGTTCATCAGAGGGTCTTGTGGCCAGCGAGGGCCTCTTTTATATAGGAGAAGTCCCTCTCTCTTGCCCTCTATTCTTGACCCATTCACACAAGGAGAATAACTTTTTGAAGTATTTATTGGTGGAAGAGGCCAAGTAAAACCAAAGGGTGCCATCCCCTGAAGGTAGGGCATATGAGCCAAAGATTGCCAATGCCTCAAATGGTCTAGGAAGTTAATCTTCTGGTAAGGAGAAAGGGTGTGATCAAAAGAAATCTCGGTGTGTAAAAAGGGAAAAGAAAGTGAAGGTATATATGGAGTTAGGGCTAGATGTACCAATGTAGAGGGCACAAGAATTGGATGAAAAAACCCTAGTAGGGTGTGTCTGAGGTAGGAAGTTCAATCTATCCCCACTGAAAGATTGGTTGGCTAGAGATATAATGGTGATAATGAAGAATCCCTGGGGAGTGGCACAACTAACCAAGGGTTGGATCCACCTGAAATTCCAGGACCAAGAAGATGCAAAAATGGTCTCCCAAAAGGTATGGAAAATTGACTCCTCTTTGGTGATATTCAAATTTTGGACACCACTTTTTAATGCTAAATAGGAGATACTATATTTAGTACCTTTATGGGTTAGACTGTCAGACCTCCCTCTGAATTATTGGGAAGAAACGATATTCGAAGATTTTGGGAACAAATTGGGAAAATACCTAGAGCACGACCACTCATACTTGGAGATTAATGGTTATCGTACGAACTCTAGTTCTTATGGATATTAGGGAGGGTCTATCGGTTGAAGTAACCTTGGGAGTTGGGGAAAAAATTACCATAGAACTAGATTATGAAGGCACCCCTTTTAGGTGTTGTAGATGCCACCAATATGTCCATTTGTACAAATAATGTGACCTTGTGATGTGTGGTTTGGCTCAGGTTTTCCCTTCTAACATGTTGGTCAATTGCCATAGAGAAAAGGAGCTGAGCCAATCCCAGGAGCAAAGAGGACATAAATATTTTAGGGCATGTCGTTTTGGATGGAAATTACCCGACTATGGTTCTAGGGGAAATTCAAGCATAAAGAAATGGAGGGAGCCATGCAACCAAGTGTAGCTTCAGGTACAGTCCCTAAACATCTCCCTTATTCTCCTATTCCTACACTCAATAATTTTAAATTATGTTGAACCCTTTTGTTGGATGTAACCCTGATTCCTTTAGGAATTCTATGGCTCCCATTTCCCGGGACCTTTCCTAATCCCCCACCTTAGGTCAAAAAAGTTGTGTGCTCATGCCCCCAGTTATGAGTGATTTTTCCTCTCTGACCACCTCACCATCCAAGGATTCATCCAATATGAGTGAAGTGAGATTTATGGCTTACAACCTTCACTCTCAGACTACAAATGCCAAAATTGAAAACTTTGTTCTTGGGTTGGGCTCACAATGTCTAAATCCTCTGGAAGGCTATGATTGGGGTGGAAAATCTCATTTATCGAAGATCAGGAATAAGCCATAGAATATTTAGCTATTGGAAAACAAAAATCCATTCAAGGGGCTCTTAGAGTGATGAAAGCCCCAAGTTGGTTACTGAGGGTTAGCATGTCCCACCAAAAACATGTGTTGAGAAGATTGGTGGAGATAAACAACCCAAAAATTATGTTCTTACAAGAAACACTTGGGGAAGGGATCTTTGTAATCAAATTCATTGAAGCTTTGTTGAAGGGATGGACACTTCTAGGAATTGATGCAAATGGTAGATCCAGGGGGTTAGTGGTTGGATGGAAATGCAGGATATTTGTGTTATAAACTCATGGAGCATTCCCTTTGGTATTAGGATTGGATTTTTCTCTAAAGAGTTGGGATCCTACTTAACCCTATTAAACATGTATGGAACCTCCTAAATCATAAAGGAAATTTGGGACAAACTATTGGGTAGCTTTTTGATGAGAAGAGGAGATTTTGTCCTTGGAGAAGACCTAAATTTTTCGTTGGGGTTTTTCGAATCATGGGATCCTAGGGAAACCCCACACCCTCTGACTGGTTACTTCTCTAATAAGCTTGATCAGGATGTTCTAGTGGATGTGGAGCCGGTAAGTATTTCTCCCACCTGGAGAAACAAGTGGACTACAGACAATATAGTGGAAAAATGTATTGATCGTTTTATGCTCATGGAATATCTTGTTAATTAGTTTACACTTATAAAACAATGGATTGCAGTGGAGGGCATATAAAATCACTCTCCATTTTTTTTGGAAATAAAAGGTGCTTCACAGAAATATGCTAGCCCTTTTAAGATGAATTTGGACTAGTTGAAGGAGGATGAATTTCTTGCCCTTATTCAACAACATTGGAAAGATTTTGACCCTTGACTTGGTTGCTCAACTACCTCTCAATTTGAGACCAATTCGAAATTTATTAAACACAAGAGAAATTTCTGGGCTAAAATGAAAAAAAATGAGAGATACAAGAGTTGTTTGACATTGTAAACATGATTCAGAATATGGCTAATTTGGAAGGCAATGGTTTTGCATATCAAGAGTCTCGTGAAGAGATTATTAGGCTGGAAAAGCGAGGGAAAGATCTCTTAGATTCTAGAGAGGTTGAGTGGAGACAAAGGAGTAGAGCCATCTAGCTGCAGAATGGAGACAAAAATACTAATATTTTTCAAGCTTATTCTAAGGCAAGAGATTTGTACAACACTATCTGGAAGTTCCAAGATAATGAGGGCAAAGAGGTAGAGCACTTTGAAGGCTTAGTTGATATGGGTTGAAGACACTTAATTTTTTTATAAAGAGCTCTAGAAGAAGCTATTACAAATGAAGTAATCCAAATGACTCAGTTATTTCCTAGGTTTGTTGAGGAAGAGGATAATGAAGCTTTAATGAAAGAAGTATCATAGGAAGAGCTAAAGAAGGTCTTGCATAACTTCTAAAAAGATAAAATCCTTGGTCCTAATGGATGGGCTATTGAATTTTTCTTGGAGTTTTTTGACATGGTGGGGAAGTATCTGCTACAAGTTATTAAAGAATCTATAAAGGTAGTTAAGATGCTCCTTGCTTTCAACACCACTTTCATAGCCCTCATTCCCAAGGTGGACTCCCCAACCTCCTTTAAATACTTCCGTCCTATATCATTTTGTAATGGCATGTATAAGGTGATTGCAAAAGTGATTGCATGTTGCCTTAAGCCCATTCTATCAAACACCATCTATATGGAATAATTTGGCTTCCTAGAAGGGAGACAAATCCATGAAGCGATTAGGGTGGCACAAGAAGGCCTACATAGTATAAAAAATTGAATTTGAAAGGGGTTGGGATTAAAATCAATCTCTCTAAGGATTATGATAGAGTAAGTTGGATCGTTATCAGACTTCTTCTTACTCACGTGGGTTTCAACCCGACCTTTATTTCTTGGATTATGTGTTGTATATAGGTTGTCTCTTTTGATGTTTTAATAAATGGATCTGCATCTCCTTCCTTTCATGCCAAAATAAGGCATCATCAAGGTTGTCCCCTCTCCCCCTTATTCTTCCTTCTTGTGGCTGAAGGACTGAGCAAATTACTAGCAGAGGCAAAGAGGCGAGGGGATTTTCATGCTATTCTAATATCCATAGCGTTGAATTTAACTCACCTCCTATTCATGGATATCATTCTCATCTTGTGCAATGACTCTTAAAGAAAGGTGGAAAAGTTATTTGATATTCTGACACTATTAAGTAAGGCCAATGTATGTTAATCAACCACATAAAATCTCAAATTTCTATTCATAATTTGGATGAAGAGGACTCTCGTCGACTGGTTTCTATCCTCTCTTTGGATGTCAGGCCATTTGATGATGGTTTAAAGTACTTAGGTTTTCACCTTAAGCCAAACATTTATAGAAATTCAAACTAGGTATGGTTGTTGCAAAAGGTGGAAAATAGACTGAAGTGTTGGAGCTTCAAATGGATTTCAAGAGCAAGTAGACTAGTTCTCATTAAGTCAGTTTTGGAAGCCATTCCAGTACATTGGATGTCGCTTGCATGGATACCTAAGGGTATTCTAGAAAAATTAGAAGAATTTGTAGCAATTTTTTATGGTCTAGTAGGAAGGGGAAATAGATTTTGCCATGGATTAAATGGGATAAGATAGAGATGCCCAAGTCTCTAGGCAGATGGAGCCTAAAAACATATTTTTATTCTCAAAAGCATTAACAATGAAAAATGGTTGGAGACTTATCTCTATGCAAAGCCTCTAGACATTTTTAGTCATCCAAAAATATATTGCCCTTGCCTTGCTAGAAGATCGGATAAGGAGAATTGACAAACCTCGTTCAAACATATATGTTATCTAGTGGGTTGTACTAAATTCCTTTAATATTATTATCAATGGGCTAGCCTGGAAGGTCGAAAAAGGTAACAGAGCAAGGATTGGACTTGATCCTTGGCTTGGGAGTAGCCAAAATCATATCTCGCCTCAACCTCTCATTGATACTCTTTGTGATAGCAGTCTCTCCAAACTTGCTCACATAGGAAATTCGACTAGAACCACTATTTGGAGACAAGGATAGATGACGACAGACGATTTGGGCTTAGAGGAAATCTTTCAAGAGTTACCCTGGAATGACTATGTAAATGCTCTTTATATAGGTCATATTAGACTGAGTGACAAGGAAGACGAACTTATATGGAGCCTTTCCCATTTTGGTGTTTATACTCCCAAACTTAGCTACATATCTCTACTTGCCGACTGAGTCCCAAAAGTGGTTGTGGAAGAAACTTTGGAAATCCAAATGCCCGACTAAGTCAAGGTTCCTGATGTGGTGCTTGATTGAGAAAAGGATTCCAGCCTAGGATGTGCTCCAATGAAGGTTTGTGATTGGGCCTGGATGTTGCCTTTTGTGCAAAAATAGTGAGGAATCAATCATCCATGTATTCCTAGAATGCCCCTTCAACAAAAGAGCTTGGGCTATATGTCAAGAGGTAGTGGGTCAACTTGAATAGTGGGCTAGGGCAGATATGGAAGACTCTTGGAGGAGGTGGCTCCAAAGTCCCTCCTCTCGCCCATATAAATCTCTCCCTTTGATTATTTATTGGGGGGTTTGACTAGCTAGAAACAAAGCTATTTTTCAGGACATTTCATCTTCTCCCAAACATATTGTTATAGAAGCCCTTGTAATTCTTAGTCATTTCCATAAGGAGAAAGGTTCAACTCCTACAAGAATTATTTGTGAGGAATCCCTTGATCAATCTTACCCATGGGCATATTTTTATAGAGCATCATGTGATGAGGCTCAAAAAAACAAGGACAATTTTGTTCTTTACCTATCTTATTCACATTTTTATCATGTTAAAATGAGACTTCGTCCAAGGAAAAACAACTAGGCATAACTTATTCCTTACATAAATCTACTACTCTATGCTAAAGAAAAGGGTGTTTCTCACTTACAGATTTATGGGGACTCTAGGTTGATAATAAATTGGCTAAATGGAACACAAATATGCAAAAATATACTTTTGGCTCCTCTTGCTGATGATACTATAAGAATAAAAAACAACTTCACTTGCACCTCCTTTTCTCATATTTACAGGGGACACAACCAAATTGCAAACCAACTATCAAAGGATGTCATAACATTGGAAAATATATATGGTAGATTCTTGAACAACGTAATGACAATAGAAATGAGTATTATTATTAGCCTTTTAGGGACCCCCTGGAAAGGCAAGAATGAACTATGTTTACTTTCAATCTTTTCTGATTTTCTAGTTTTATTTTTGAGCATCATCATAGACACTATTATATAGAGGATGCAAGTCAGTTGTTCAATAGGTCCCATTGTACACCGATATATAGATCTGAACGGTTCCTCCAATAGTCAA
Organism: Pinus tabuliformis; assembly: GCA_031772625.1. Classification (NCBI taxonomy): domain Eukaryota; kingdom Viridiplantae; phylum Streptophyta; class Pinopsida; order Pinales; family Pinaceae; genus Pinus; species Pinus tabuliformis. The sequence continues at coordinate 308,259,105 of CM062807.1, forward strand.
AGGCTTTTTTTTTTTTTTAAATAAAGCTTTACAAGCTTATTGAACATACATCTAAGTCAACTTGAATATACCCCATGTGTATCTACAAAATGTAATTTTGGATAGTTTTCATAATAGATGAAAATTATAGTTTTTAATCTGAGGAAAAAAAAATCAATTTTTTAAAATTGAATATATATAAAGAAAGAAAAACATGTGTTATATGTATTATGTTGCGAGGAATGGATGATGCCCGATGGGCGGTGTGGCCAGTTGCGTGACCAACCTTGAGGGCAAAGGGGAGATAACGATATTACCCCTCCCCCAACACAATGCATATAACAATATAACACTTTTTTTTCTTTATTTATTTTTTTCTTTATTTATTTTTTGAATTATTTTTTAATATTTATAATTTTTCCTTTTTCTTATAGTTTTCTCATACATATAACAATATAACACTTCTTTTTCCTTACAATATAACGCTTTTTTTTCCTTTATTTATTTTTTGAATTATTTTTTTTAATATTTATAATTTTTCCTTTTTCTTATAGTTTTCTCATACATATATATGAGTTTTTAAATTTTATTTTTATTTTATATTTCTTTAAAAATATATCATTATTATTTTCTTTAATTATTTATTTTATTTTTTAAAATGTATATATATATATTTTCATATTCTCTTTTTATGATTATTTTTTATTTTGAATGGTTTTTCATAGTATTTTTTGTATGCGTGTGTATATATATATATATGTATATGTGTTTTAATTTTGTATTTTAATATATTTTTTCCCTTCATTTTTTTATTAGCGTTTTCAATATTTTTTAGATGAGAAAGAGTAATTATTTTTAATGTATTTTTCCCATTTAAAAAAATATTTACAAATTTTTTTCTCAAAATTTTAAATGTAATTTATTTAAAAAATAAACAACTAAACAAAATTTATGTAACGTCACTTTTAGATTCATAGTCAACTTTATATTCATATTTATATTTATATTTTTGACAGTATTAATGGTTAAGGTTTTAATGTCAATTAAATGATAATTTTCACCTTAAAAATAAAACAAGGGCTACATAGTAGCTAGTACCTGCTGCTTAGCTTAAACATAGTTTAATTAAACTAAAAAATAACAAGTATACTATGCAACATTGTTGCTTGGTACCTTCCTCCTATGCAAAAATAATCGATAACAATTATTGAATGTTTGAACAAATTCATAAATCTAATAATGAAATATGTTTGAATACTATGAAGGAAAATAGCATAAATGATTAATAGACTAGATAACCTTGCAGCAAAATAGAGATAGGTACATAGATAAATTTGGATGAAACATTAGCTCCAACATGATCGTTTGTTATAAAAGTTAATAGTTTATTGAAATGTGCTTGTGCACATTTTATTCCATCTTTAGCTTATGAGACCAAATAAGGAGGATAAATTACAATGTCTAGTATCTTTATATTAAATAATGTATATATACGATATAAATACAATATTTTTTTTTAAAGCTAATTATTGTAACAAACTATTTATTTGACATTAAATTTAAACACATCCTAATTCAACAACAAATAGATAATCCATGGTAGAATTTATATGTCGAAAAAATCAAATTAATATGAAGTATCCCATGATGTCTTAATCTCGTGACAAAGAATTCATATGTAATAAAATATCTAATATAAAAATTACAATGTCTAGTGTATTAAAATAAAAAATTTACTTACACAGGGCTTAAGTGTGAGTGCAATATATATATATATATATATATATATATATATATATATATATATATATATATATAGTTAAAGTTATGATTAAAATTGTGAAGACAAAAAAGAACATCTTATTTATTATATTGTTGACTTAAATTGTATTTTTCATTTTGCATTATGATTTAAAATTGAATTGTGAAATTATATAATATAGGTAAGGTTTATTGAGTAAAAGAGGACACTTGGCAATGGAGTTGTTTTCAGTGTGACTTTTTGGAATTTTTGGTGCTGGAATCCGATGAAAATTTTGAGGTGAAATCTTGATTTGTGTTATTTAAACTGGTTTTTTACTATATATATGGATTTAGCACCCTGGAAAACCCCTAGGGCACTTTGATTGTGCAACGGTTACCCATCAAGCTTATGATTTCAATAAATTTTTGTCAGATTTTAGAGAAAACATACCGGAAAAACTCACTGGAAAAGCTTCCAAAAAGTCTCACTAAAGACAATTCACTTGGGAATTAATTTCAAACCACATAAAATTAGTCATCCACTAATAAAAAGTTAGAAATTCATTTTTTTTTTTAAAAGGCGTAGTCTATTTTATAAGCAAAATGGCCTTTCTCACGACATTTTTTCTGGTTAATTTTATTCAAAATCCAGTGGAGATTTTTAAAAACTTGAGTTTACGTTGTTTAATATGTAGAATTCTAGTGCCCAAGAGGTTTTCTAGGGTGTTGAATCCATTGATGCATTTTAAACAACAAAAAATCATATTCTTTCTTGAAATTGTTTTATGAGGTGAAAAAGTTTATTTCGTCATTAGACTATGCCTTCAAAAAATAATTTTGAATTTCTAAAAAATTAAGTTTAATATTTAATTTTACCAAAACTTTAATAAACTTTAGAAATAATTTTTAAAATTTTGTAAATTAGTTAAAAGTCAAAGCATTTTGACCCAAACTAATTACAATATGCTCCCTTTTAGCATATATAATAAAGATAAATATTTTATCACAAAAATAAAAACAACTAATAAAATATTGTATTATTGGATGTCATTATCAAAAATTAAGAAATCAAATTAAATAATATTGTTTATATTAACATATATACACTTTAATATATATATATATATATATATATATATATATATATATATATATATAAGTCATCTTAATGGAGAAAAACTATAATTTATGAAAATGGAAATAATAGAAATAGGAAAAAAATATAAATAAAAAAAGAAATAAAACTAAAAACAAAAAATTAGTAACTAACAAAAATGGAAGTTACTAAAGAGCCCATAATAAGACCTATCACCTTACAAATAAATAAATTTAAATAATAATAATAAATAACAAAAAATGAATTCTCAATGTTAAACTATGGATAAATTTTTTGGTCAAAGACAAACTAATACACAGCCGAAGCAAAACTGAATATGTAACACCATGCCTGGGACGACTATAATAAAGGTTAGACAAATTTGAAAAACACTTTAAAAACAAGCATTAAAAAATAAAGAAATAACCAAAAGCTCTTAGCTCAAGTAGTTTGGTGAACAATTTGTTTCCCCAGTTGCTTGGGTTCAAGTCTTCGAAGACATGTTGTAATTAGCTCGTTAGTGACATTTATGAAATAGTTGTATCTAGTGTAATAATGGCAGTAAATCTCATTGAACTTATTGATTCTGCATAAATTCTCATTTTGGTTTTAAAAAAGGAAAAACCTAGGGGTGTTAGGAGGGGGAGGGATGCTCTATGGCTCAGGGGAAGTTAAAGTTGCAGAGTATTCATGGGGCTTAGAATGCATGACAAACAACCAAGCTGAAACTTATGCTCTCTACTAGGGGATTCAGTTAGCCAAAGAAAAGTAGGTAGCTTCTCTCATTGTTTTTGAAGACTCCCTCTTTATTCAACATTCAGTGAAGGGATCATCTCCAAGGGAAAGAATATTAGAAAGTATTATGAAAATAATTAGGAAAAAAATGGAAGGGTTCTCTTCAATAACATATTTCCATGTTCTCTATGATCTCAATAAAGATGCAAACTTATGTGCTAATGAAGGGTGTAAATTAAGATTGAGAGATTTAAAAATCAATGGTTGAATCAAGTCCTCTCCTATTCCTTAGAGCTAAATGGATTGGCATTGCATAGTTATGAAGGATTGCATTATCAATCAATTATAGTATGACATGTAAATTTTGTTTTTTGGTGGGTCAGTTTTGTAAGGTATATACCTACAAAACCCCATTTTTTGTTGTCCAGTTTAGAGTCCCTCCAGAAAATTTTGTAGTTTTGTTAGATAAGAGGGTTCACGAGAGAGAGAGAGAGAGAGAGATTTGAATCGATGAGTTTTATTAGTTTTTGTAGTCATGGTATTTGGTTTTTAATGTCAGGGTCAAAAAATGTTTGAAATTTAACCCTAAAAAAGGGGGTGATACTACATGACTACTTTTGCGTTTCAATGTGTTTTTTCATGTATTTCAGAATCATGATATCTGGTCTTCAATGACATGGTTGAAAATCTCTATTTTAACCCTAAAAAAAGAAAAAGAAAAAGAAAAAGAAGAAGAAGAGGAAGTTAATGTTGCATCATCAATTTTGCATTTCAGAGTGGTTTTTCATGACTTTTATAATTATGATATTTGGTTTTCAATGTCATGGTTAAAAAATACTAAAATTGTAACCATGAAATAAAAAAAATAGTGATGTTACAACACCACTTTTCAAAATCAACATGAAAATCATTATTTGATGCGACCTCCAAAAAATGAGAACTTGGTAAAATTCATGTTAAGTTGATAACATTGGTTATTTTGCAAAAGTGCAAGGATAAGAGGTTGTGAGGAGATATCCAATTGTGAAATTTGCCATCTATAATCAATCCATGGTTAATTATTTGATTATTTAAAATTTATAATTGTTTTCTTCATAATTTAATTAAATAAAATTACAAAATTTTAAATTTAACAATACAAAATATTTATTTAATATATTATTGATTTTATAAATATTAATAATTATTACATTTATTGCATCCATTTCATAAGGAGTTTTTTGTTTTGTTTTTGTTTTCGAGACATGGAGCACTGCCATGAAGCCCTAGCCTGCGCTTCGGTGCCTTTGCGCCCTTGATCCCTCTGCTCTGCGGCCCATGGCTTTGGGCCCTCTACCCTTTTGTGTTGTTCTTGCGTTCCCCTCTTGAATTCCTGTGTCTCTATGCGCTCGTCTACTGCTGGGCGGGGCTTGTGTCTCTGTGTGCTCGTCTACTGTTGGGCGGGCCTCGTAAGCTGGGCTCGCCCCCATGGAGGTCCCGGGCTCGCCCCAGGCAAGCCCCCCCTGCCTTCTTCTGCCGAAGCCTTCTCTCGGCTCTTGGTCGATTTGCCGCAGAAGAAAAAGAGTGAAGCGGCCAAGTTTGTCAAGAGGCTTGAAGACATTCCTAAAATTTCCCTGCCGCCAGAGACTCCGATTCAAGTTGCCCTCTCCTTGGCTGAGCGGGCTCTTGTTGGCCAGTTCATCGGTCTATGGTCTTCTCCTGAGACCAATGAGACCTAGGTCAACAAGAACTGGGCTCCTCTGATCAAGAGCAGCGTCACCTCTTACTTCTTAGGACGAGGGTTCTTCCTCTTCAAATTCACCTCAAAGGACGACAAGGACATAATCTTTCAGAATGGCCCCTATTTCATGGGCCCCCAGGGCCTGTATCTCAACAAATGGACGCCGGATTTTGACCCTGCAATCGATGTTCCCACGGCTGTCCCTGTGTGTGTCAGACTCCCTAACCTTCCAATGCATTGTTGGAACTGGGGCTTGTTGAAGCACATCAGAAACGCCCTTGGGAAATTCATAGATCGGGCAAACAACAAAGATCAATATGACTGTGCTCGTATCTGCGTAGAAGTAGATCTAGAGGTGGGTCTCCCGGAAGCCATCAAAATCAAAGTAGGAAACTGGACTCATTTGCAGAAGCTATATTACGAGCAGTTGCCTTTCAAATGCGAAAGTGCCATGTCTACGGTCACTTCACTAAAGGATGCCCAACCAATGTGGAACCAGACAAGGGTAAAGAAGAAGGCTGGAACCAAGTCAAGCGCACAAGGAAAACCCAAAAGAAAGTTGGTCCAAACAGAAGAGGTCCCCTCCAAGCCCCTCCTCAGCAACCCCCTTCCAAAATGGATCAAGAAAATAAATTCGCCCCTCTAAGCTCGCAAATAGAGGAACCACAAGATCTAGACAACCAAAAATCAACCCCACCCTCTAAAGGTACCCCTTCTTCTCCCAAGGGGCAAGCCTTGCTGAGAGTTCCAAAGGAAATATTGTCGAAGTAGAGGAAGATGAGCATGAATCAGATGGCTCGAAGGAAGAAGGGGAAATAGGAGAATCCCAAGCTTTGATAAGGAGATCCACAAGAGGCCGCAAAACAAATCGGGAAAAAAGAGAGCAGGAAACTTTCAAAGATAAGCTCCAAGGCAGCCAACCAACCCTTGAGAAGTTGTTAGCATCAAAAACAAAGATGGCGAGAAACCAGCCCCAAGGCTCCAAGGGAGCCAACCAGAAATACAAATGATGAAGATAGTCTCCTGGAACTGTAGAGGTATGGGGAGCAGAATCAAAGAAGAAGCCATCAGAAGTTTAATAAGAACAGAAGCTCCTGACATACTCCTCATCCAGGAGACCAAGCTGGAAGACTCTGTCTTCCTTCAGGCTAGTAAGAAACTCTGGAACAAATGTGAGGCGAAAGCAATCTCTGCCCGTGGGGCTTCCGGTGGGTTGGGCACTCTTTGGAATGCTAGCAAATTCTCAATCATTTCTAAGACCCTCAACACTCACTGGCTGCTCTTAAAACTGCAGCATCTAGACTCAAAAGAGATTATTAGTCTCTTCAACATGTACATCCCTGTGAACGCTGGGGAAAAAAGGCCTGCTGGGAATCCATAAGAAACCAAGCAGTTCTCGTTAATCTAGAGAATACCATCATTGCAGGAGATCTAAACCTCACTCTCTTATCAGCAGACAAGAGAGGAGGTAGCATTGTTCGAGATCCGGCAAGGGAATGGGCAGAGGACCTTATGCAGGACTGGGATCTGCTAGACATCAAGCTAATCTCTGGTAAGTATACTTGGTCTAATAAAAGAATTGGTCCTGGCCACATTGCTGCTAGATTCGACAGATTCTTACTTCAAAATTCTTTTCTTCTGCTTGGATTAGAGGCTAGAGTTCATATTCTCCCATGCAACACTTCTGATCATAAACCCATCAAGCTGGAATTGGTGTTTCAGCTTGACCTCGGACCAATTCCCTTCGGATTTAGCCTGCTCTGGGCTAAGGAATTAGATTTCATGCAATTAGTTAAGGGCATCGATATAGCTGGTCAAAGGCTCACCCTTTTTCGTTTGGGAGGAGAAGCTCAGAAGAGTGAAAAGGGCTTTGAAAAGCTGGACCAAATCTTTGCCCAATCCAACCAATGAAAGGAAAAAACTCCAATGCACTCTGGAAAATCATCATCTCCATGCTGAAACAGCTGACATAACAAAAGAGATTCTAGACAAAGAAGCCCAGCTCCAACAAAACTATCACAAGGCTTGTCTAGCTGAGGAAGAGTACTGGAGACTTAAGTCTCGTAGCCTTTGGCTCAAAGCAGGTGACAAGAACTCTTCCTTCTTCCACAAACAAGCTCAGGCAAGGAAATGTTCCAACTCCATTTTCGAAATCAAAGATGGCCCCATCATTCACAAAGACAACGCAAGCATCAAAAATGCTGCCTCCCTTCACTTTAAAAACCTGTATAGTGAAGATATAAATCTGGATCAAAACTTTGACATGATGGACATGGTCCCCTCCCTGATTACTAATGAAATGAATCACCTTCTTGAAGCTAAAGTCATCAAGAACGAAGTCAAGGATTCCCTCTTTTCCATGGACCCAAACAAAGCCCCTGGGCCGGATGGCTTTTCAGCTAGATTTCTCCAATCTTGCTGGTCGATTGTGGAAAAAGGTCTACACAAAATGGTTATTAAGTCCCAAGCTTGCCATAAAATTGGAGGCAACACGAACTCTGCATTTCTTGCTCTCCTATCCAAAGAGAAAGGAGCCAACACCTTCAACAGGTTTCGCCCGATTTCGCTATGTAATATTGGCTACAAATTGATTACCAAAGTCATTGCTAATAGACTCAAGCTCATCCTCCCCAAAATTATTCCGGAAAGCCAAGGAGGGTTCATTCAAGGTAGACAGATAGTGGACAATTTTATTCTGGTCCAAGAGGCAATTCACTCAAGCCTGAGTCACAATGAAAAAGGTATGGTTGTCAAACTTGATTTAACAAATGCTTCTGATAGAGTTAAGCGTAGTTTTCTACTGAAAGTCTTACATAAGCTTGGATTTGGTGAGAAATTTATAAATTGGATCCGGGCCTGCATTTTGGAGCCTTGGATTGCTCCATGAGTAAATGGCAGAGCTACTGACTTCTTCAAAGCCACGAGAGGGCTCAGGCAGGGGTGCCCTCTCTCACCCCTTCTATTTGTTCTTCAAGCCTCTGTCCTCAGTTTTTATTTAGACAAAAAAATGATGGATCAGGAAATTGTTGGGTTTTGTATAACAGGAGGTGTTAAAAACATAAATCATGCCCTCTTTGTCGATGACAACTTGTTATTGGGAGCTGCCTCTGTGCTTATAGCCTCCAGATTTAAAGGAGTTCTGGACGAATTTTGTTTGGTTTCGAGAAGCAGACTAAACAATGGCAAATGCCATATCTATTGCTGGAACACCACTTCCAACTTGCTTAATTCCATTTCTAGAACCTTTCGTTTCATAGCCTCCTCAAACTGGACTTCCTTCAAGTACTTAGGCCTACCTGTATTTCTTAAAAGAGCCTTCAACAGAGATTGGCTCCCTCAATTGGAGAAATTCAAGAACAAGTTGCTTGCCTGGGGCTTTTCCTGGCTTAACATTGCTGGTAAATCTGTTCTCATAAAATTAGTCCTTAACAGTCTTCCCTTATTTTAGTTTTCTGTCCTTCTCTCTCCCACTGGCATCCTTAGAAAAATGGAGGAGATCATTCGAATTTTTTTTGGAAGGGGGGCAAGCAAAATGAGAATAAGATTCCGTTAGTCAACTAGGAATCCATCTCCAAACCACTCTTGGAAGGAGGCTTGAACTTCAAAAATCTTGGATATCATAATATTGCAATGGGAGCCAAGCTCATCTGGAGAATTATTGCACCTAACCCTGGCTGGGCACAATTAGCTCTTTGGAAAAAATACTTCAAAGGCCAGCGCTCCTGCTGTCTAGATCACCCTCTACCGCTCCCTAATTCACCCTTTCTGAAGCTCTACAACAAAGCCTGTCCGCTTATTAACGCTCATGCCTACTGGATTCCCGGCAATGGAAAAAGGATCAACCTTTGGATAGACAGAATTATGAACAATGAGCCGCTGGGAGACTGTCGCTCTCTCCAAGCGATGCACAGATGGATGAACGATGTTGGATTGCATTCCCTGTGGGACATTTCAGTTTGGCAGGACTCACGCTGGGCTGGCTGGAACCTTGAAACGCCCCCAGATTTGTCTATGGAACGAGAGGTCCTGCTCTCCAAGCTTCATGGATTGGCTCCAACGTGGATGCGAAGCAGGGATTCAAGAGGTTGGGGTGTGCAGGCTGGTGGTTATTCCGTTGCTCAAGGATACGCCAAGCTGTGTGAGCGCCCCCATGCGGCCACGAATCCAGAGCCATGGAAAGGGATATGGCATTATCCCTCCTTACCAAAAATCGACTTCTTCAACTGGCTGTTATGCCACTCCAAAATTTTGACAGACGATAATCTTCAGAAGCGAGGTTTCCACGGCCCTTCAAGGTGCAGACTTTGCAAGGTAAACCAGGAAAGCGTTTCTCATCTAATGCTTGAATGTTCCTTCACTTTGCAGATTTGGATCGAGCTGCTGGAACCTTTGAGTTCCAGCTTCGCCTTGCCTTCCTTCATTCCTGATTTTTTTGATAAATGGCTGCAAAGGTATCCTAGTCCTCCTCCAAAAAACAAAATTATCAGAGCTGCTTGGTCTTTTCTCCCTAAAATTATCTGTTGGCAAGTTTGGCTTAAGCGAAACAAAAGGATTTTCAAAAACTGCGAATATGATGCCAAGCTAGTGGTAGTTAAAATTAAATGCCAGTTAAAAGAGTGCCTGAGAGACCATAAAGATGACTTAAGTCTCAGCTAGCAAGATATAAATTGGGGTTCCTCTCTCGATCTTCAGTTCCAAAAAATTGCAAAGAGTATCTCCCTCCCAAAAGTATGGCAAATAAGGGCTACAGTAGAAGAGTTCAAGGGATGGATTGCAAACCATCAGAGACACTTTATATTTTTTGATGGGGCTGCAAAGGGAAATCCTGGAAGATCTGTGGCTGGAGGAGTCATTTTGAATCTAGCTGGCTTTAGGATCCACAGTTTCGCCTGGGGTTTGGGCATCGCTTCCAGTATTCAAGTTGAGGCTTTGGCTCTTTTCCAAGGACTCAAGGTTCTGAAAGTGCTGAACATCAGGGAGGCTAATGTTATTGGAGACTCTCAGGTTATCATTAACACTATGGTGACTCATTCTAAGCCAATGGACCTAAGGCTAGCAACGCTGATTCACAGAATTTGAATTTCTATCACGTGTTGAGAGCCAATAATAAGGAGGCGAACATCGAAGCTAACAAAGCAATTCTTCTTATGGCTGGAGCCTTGCTCAGAGGCGAATAGGAAATATGGGAACCAATTCCTTAATTTAGAAAGCTGTCATGTTTTATTGGCTACTGTTAAATCAGTTTGTTTGTATCCACAATCTTGGGAAAATCTCAGAAATTGACCGCTTAGTAGCAGCGAAAAAGAGATGTGAGCTAAACATAAATGTCACAGTCTTGCAAGGTTGTACGATGCTTCTGGAATTAGAATCACCTTTTGTAACATGCTCTTTGGCATTAAGGCCAAGTTTCTAATATATCCACTACCCGTTTCTGTAAAAAGAAAAAATTATTACATTTAATTATATATAATATAAAAATAAAACCTAACATTAATGTCTATTATATTTTTATATTTATTTTTATGTTAATTATGTTAGAGTTTCGATAAAGAAGCCTTGCAACTCATAAGTTTATGTAACATCCTTATCTATGTGTTGTAAGTCAGATCTTCTAACTATCGCTAGAAGCTTGCATTGCTCCTATAAATCAAGTTGACATGCAAGGTTTTTCCTCAAGCAATGCAGTGTTTTCTGCGTTCTTTAATTTTCTTCATCTCTTGCGTACAAGGTTTTTAGATCGTGTAGTTTGATTTGTGGATTTTTTTGCACTCTTACATTGTATCAGAGCTTGACTACAAGATCCTTCTCATTTTTTTTAGAGATCTATTGTAAGTTCGTTGAATTAGTTCTAACATAGGGAGAAGTTACATTTTTTTAGGGTTCTTTGGGATCTAGTTTTGGCTAAAGATCTAATTTGATTTGGACTTCCCATACTTAATGTCTTTCTCAGAGCTATTATTGGATATGTTTTGGGTTTTCCGGTTAGCAGAGGATGCAAGTAAGTGAGGATTCAACACATAAAGCCACAATGTCTTTCTAGGTCTGTTTATGGGCTGGCCACCTGTGGGACGCAACAACATGCCCACTTGATTTTTTTGTCTAACGCGAGTTTTGATACTTGTCATATGTGGCGTGTTAAACATCATTTTAGAGATCATTAGGTTGGACACCGAGAAGGTAGTCGATTATTTGAATGCATCAACTAATAACATAATGTTTAGAGGCTCGATGATTTCTTCTAGGTGGAATTCAATTGCCTCTAACTTTGATTTGCAACAACAACTCAACTATAGTTGAAGAAGAATGGTGGTCTCATGGTATCTAAACTTAACATGTATGGTGGGAGTTTTTTTTAGGGTTTCTTTTCCAAGGGTCAAACAATTGATTTTAGCGCTAAATTGACCTGATATCAATATGAAATCTCTTGGATCACCATATATCTCAGTTCTTTTGCTGTTGGAAGATTTTTAATGATTTTTCCGGCGTCGAATTTGAGCTCGTGGGATTATATTATTTGAGAATTTTAATAGATGAGTTTTGTCTCGTTCGTTGGTTGAGTGTTGTTCTCATCCACATTCATCCTCATGGCTTGACACTAGGTCATGGATTGAAGACTCGCTACAAATCGCTCATTTCTCAGGAGAATTGGTAAAAGTTTACCAGGTTTTTTCATTTTTGTTTTTGGCCAAATTATTTTTTAATTAAGAAAGGAGAAAGGCAATTTTAAGTGCAAAGTTGTTTTTTGGGCAAAAGTTTATTCAAAAAATATTTTTTTTACTAGCGTAAAAGTGATTTGTTTTTTGGAGCTAAATATTTGGGCAAAAAAAAATTTGAACGAGTTTTTCTATAGGGATAGTATCAAATTGTAGTTTTTGTAAAAAAAGGGGGTTTTGATATTGTGGTGGAGTCAAGGAAAATATATCTCCTTACTTCACATAATTATCATACCTAGAAAAGGAAAATGCAATAGTTGTTACAATCCAAGGGGCTATGGAAAATGTTAAGTGAAAACCAATGAGTTTTTACAAAAGAAGTTGAAAGCTTTTGTTATTGGAATAAGCAAGATGAAACCATGGGGTTGATTTGGCTACATGTTTTAGAAAACCTACTATTTAATCTTGAATAATGTACCACTCGAAAACAAAGCGAGGATAAATTTTGAGGGGGTTAAAAGTTTCAAATTGTTGCAAACAACCTAAATTAGATCAATTGGATATAATCTACAATTCATATCTCATTGTGAGGGAGAGGATTTTTAGAGAACCAAAAAGCGTCACATGCCTTGATTGGAAGATATGCGATCTACCAAGTAGATATACTTTGGTTTTCCATCCTAGGAGATGAGGTTTGTCAAGGTGAAGAAGTATTTAAGCACCACAAATGACCAGGAGTCAATTCACCCAAGAAAAACAAAAGTCATCATTGTATCATGAGGTTAATGTTTATCCAAGGTTAAATGGTTATCTTATGTTGCAAATAAATGAGCTTTGATTTTCTAAACAAGATTAAAGGCTCACAACTCATTGAGAGAGCGGGGTCTAGTCAAAGATCAACAAAACAAAGGGTATTGTGAATGACTGATCTCAGCCTTGCCAAATTAAATTGAAGATCATCATCACATTGCAGGGGATAACCCCATTGGAGGTTAAAAAATTGAGAGATGTTGCAAACAAATAAGATTTCATTTTCTCTTTTATATCAACAATTAGCACTACACTGCAAAAAGTAAGCCTGTTGGACCATACCAAAGATAAAAATGTCGTGAAAAACATATACTTCATTAAGATCTCATATCCACACTCCAAAAACCATTATGGGGAATCTCTCCTTCATTGCTAAAAGTGGTAGTGCCAAAAAGAGGGAAGAATATCCCTAAGGAGGATCTAGGACCTCTATGTCATCAATGATCCAACTAGGGCCCAAACATTCAATGTCTCCCACCAATTAGAAGTTTCCAAAAGTTATGCTATGAAAATCGAAAAACATAAATGCTCACATTGCTTTTCCATTTAAGTAGTAATAATGCTTAATTAAAGATGATATGTAGTGGGGTTTGGTCAATTAAAATCTAAAAGGACTGCCCTCCCTCCTTTATTTTGCATGCAAATTCTTATGTGAGAAGATATCAAGTGTAATTAGTAAGCTTAATGTTGAAAAATGCAATAAGAAATTCTCAATTTGATTTTGCATAGTCAAATTGAGAAAATTCGAATTTCCACATCAACAGACAACTTGGATGCAGTTAACTTGTGTGACATGGCTCTTGTCACTAAGTTAGCTCAACAAATTCAAGTTAGAGGGCTTGGAGTTTAGTTAAGCATGTGTGATTGCTAAATTTTAGTAATTCAGTTGAGTTATATCCAATTGAGTTTAGTTAACCTAGTTCTAATAGTTGGAGGAATTAGTGGAAGGTTAGTTGTGCAGTGGGACAATAGTCTAACTGAGTGATCATCCAGTTAATTGATCAATCAAGCTAAAATAACTAGTGCATGCAAAGAATTCGAGTTCCGAGTTGTGGTGGACATTCCAAGGTAGTGTAACAAGCAACTGTAAACTAGTTTGAGTGTATAGGTGTTGCATGCAGGCAGATGATCAAACATTTGGAATTGCGTAATCAATTGGAGAAAAAATCCTTAAAAATAGGGGCTAATTCTCTAGCTATTTCACAAGGGAATAGGTGTTCAAGCATAGGCATAAATTGACTAGTTTTAGATCAGATCTTCTCGTTGAGCATAAAGATAGGTTATTCACTTGTAGGTTGAGGTCATAATGAGCTAGCAATTGTAATACCTCTCTACTCATCTAATTAATGCAAAGAAGCTTGAGGGGTTTTTCCCTATTGGTTTCCCCTAGAAAAAATATTTTGCATGTGTGTTATTTCTTATTGCATGTATGAGATTGTTGTTCTAGATTGTGAATTAAATTCCACAAATTAGTAGAGTATAATTGTGTCTCTTGATTTAGATTAACATTTCTTGAGTAGTTGTCTTTTCAGCCCTTCTAGAAGCCATAAAATTGATATTTAGGGATGGAGTCTGGCTCTAGAGCATTGATTATGAACACATCCCCTTCCGATGTAGGAAGTGCCACGAGCATGGACACCTCTTCAGGGATTGTACACAAAACAAAATACCTCAAAACATTGAGTAGGGAAATAAGAAAAAGGATGGCGAGGGATTCACTAGAGTAAACACAAGGAATAAAAACAACAGGAAAACTAACACAAAGAAGGAACAACAACAAGCAGCTAACTGAACCAATTTGAGGCCCTGAATAATTCACAATAACAACCACTATCGAACAACCCAATAGAGGAGGAGGGTAGAGATGATAAGAAAAGCGCAGCAAACCAGAGGCAAGAGGATAACCATTTGGATCACAACAACAAGGAATGTGAGAACTCACAGGAAGACATAGAAATGGAACAAGTACTGGTGGACGCAACCCCGGAGAAGAGTGTAATAGAAGAAGCACTGGAAGGATTCAACCTCTTATCAATAGCAGAGGGATGGAAGAAAAATGGACTGGCAACAATCCTAGAAGACAAACTTCAGAAAATAGAAGGAGCCTTTCTCCTTCAAGAAGAACTAAAGCAAAGTTCAGGTCAACCATCATTTGAAATTAGTGCAACTAAAGGCATTCTGGTAAACATAACGGTTGGAAAATACAACCCAAAAGGCCCAAGTCGCAAAAGGGGAAGGAAAACCACTGGCCAACTTTTTCAAGAACTTGGTGCTAGACTCATCAACCAAGGAAAGGTAAAGGCCCTAGCCCTAACTCCCATTCTTTATCAATGAAGCACATCTCTTGCAATATCAAAGAATTTAATGGTCTAGAAAAGAAAAGAATCTTGAAAAATAGACTCCTTGTTGATAAACCAGATATCCTTCTTATTCAAGAAACCAAACTTGAGTTAGCTCACCTCACTCTCTTGCAAAATTATTACTTCAAGCATTACAGTTACACAACCATTTCTGCCATAGGATCAACAAGAGGAATAATGACCATGTGGAAAAGCTTGTTGTATGATCTCACCTCCTCCGTTGCCACAAAACACTCCATAACCATTGTCTTGAAAATCATTGGCACCAATGAGAGCATCTGTGTTACCAATATCTATGCCCCCCATAAAGTGGTGGAATGAATCAAGATGCTTCAGAGTATATCCAATCTTGTGGATTCCATCCAACTGCCTTTTAAAATCATCACAGGGGACTTCAACATGGTAATTAATCTCAGGGGAAAAAAGGAGGCATAAGAAAACTTGATAAGGACTCTGAAGCCTTTCAATCCACCATAGAAGTCCTCAATATAATTGATATCCCAAGGAATGATGGCACCTTCACTTGGAATAAAAGAAGAGTGGGAGAAAGACAAATAGCTTCTAGGCTTGATCGATTCCTCCTCTGAGAAGAAATCTACCTCACCTCCTGTGAAACGGAAGCAAGAATTCTCCCACAATTTGGATATGACCATTAGTCGATATCCCTGAAGCTTCTCTCCCCTAGCCCGAAAAATAGGCCATTTGGATTCAAATCCTTTTGGTTGGAGCACCCAAATTTCTTAAGAAAAATGAAACAATGGTGGAACAATCTGATGCCAACAACTGGAAATAAGATATACAAATTTCGACAAAAATTGAAACACATCAAAGAGGAAATAAAAAATGGAACATGAAAACTTTTGGCAACATCTTCACTGACAAAAAGAACCTAGAGCTTAAAATGTAAATCCTCTAGCAACAAATTATCAATGAGGGTATCACAGAATAAAGGAAAAAGGAAGAGCTCACTCTCCAACAAAATTGGGAGGAAAGGGCTTCATAAGAAGAGAACTCTAGCAACAAAAATCCCGAATAAACTGGCTAAAGTGTGGGGAAAGAAATTCTTCTTTCTTCCATAAATCAATAATCCAACACAAAGACACGAAAGAACACTGGCCCTAAGTCTAATAAAATTTTTATATAAGATTTATAAGTTTACATTATGTATTTCAAAAAAAATTCAAAAATACAATTTGAACAATGAAACATTACACATTATATTTTATATTTTTTATTTTTTTGACCAAATACTTTTAAAACCATATTTAAAATAAATTTATGCTAATTATAATTTCACTTATACTTCAATCACTCAAGGTTTCGCGCAAAGTTTAAATACTCCAAATGTTCTCTTGTCTAGCCATAGAGAAAATGACACTTAGGATACAACTACTGTTCATTCATTACTTTAAGTGTACGTTGATTCCTTCTACCAAGGTGCCGCTTAGCTGTAAAATTTATGATGTGTTGGTCCCACGCAATCTCACTACCTTTAAGCCTAGAGCATTCTTTAGAATCTTAATCCCTTTTTCATTCAATGCCTTCCAAGATAAGGAAATTTTTATTATACCAAAACAAATGGAAAATTATACATATGGAAGTAGTAAGCATTAAACTTCTTTCGACTGCATATTCAGAACAGACTACTTTATTTGACTGGTAATTATAGCCAGCCCGCACGATCTCTAGAGGGCCATCTCTAATCTACTTCTTCGATCTTAGGTCCGGCGCCGGAACCGGGAGCGGAGGAGCCCATATGTTCATTGCCTGCACGCGATCCTGATCCGCCCTGGTACATCTTTGCGATGATGGGATCGCAAATGCTTTGGAGCTCCTTCAGCTTGTCTTCCAACTCCTCCACCTCCGCCAGCTGATTGCGGTCCAGCCACTCCAACGCCCCGTTGATGGCCTTGTCGATATTCTCCTTGTCCGCCGGATTCAGCTTATCCCCGGACACCGAGACAGTATTCCTGATACTGTACGCGTAATTCTCCAGCGAATTCTTTGCCTCCACTTTCTTCTTCACCTCTTCGTCTTCCTCCTTGTATTTCTCGGCGTCGTGAACCATCCTGTCGATCTCCTCTTTGCTCAGCCGCCCCTTGTCGTTGGTGATGGTGATCTTGTTCTTCACACCTGCCGTTTTGTCCTCCGCCGACACGTTCAGGATGCCGTTGGCGTCGATGTCGAAGCAGACGTTGATCTGCGGAACACCCCTTGGGGCGGGAGGGATGCCGCTCAGCTCGAACTTGCCTAGCAGATTGTTGTCTTTTGTCCGGGCACGCTCCCCCTCGTACACTTGGATCAACACTCCAGGCTGGTTATCCGCATAGGTGGAGAATATCTGCTCTTTCTTCGTCGGGATGGTCGTGTTTCTCGGAATCAGCACCGTCATAACGCCTCCCGCGGTTTCGAGGCCGAGGCTGAGCGGTGTGACGTCAAGCAGCAGCAAGTCCTGAACCTTCTGGTTGCCTTCTCCAGTGAGAATGGCAGCCTGCACCGCGGCTCCGTAGGCCACGGCTTCATCGGGATTTATGCTCTTGCACAGCTCCTTCCCATTGAACAAGTCTTGCAACAACTGCTGCACTTTGGGTATGCGCGTCGAGCCTCCCACCAGAACGACTTCCCCGATGTCACTTTTGTCCATCTTGGCGTCTCGCAGACATTTCTCAACTGGCTCCATGCATTTCCTGAACAAGTCCATGCACAGCTCCTCAAACCTAGCGCGTGTTATGGTCGCGTAGAAGTCGATTCCCTCGTACAGGGAGTCGACCTCTACCGTGGTCTGGGCGGTGGAGGAGAGAGTTCTCTTGGCTCTCTCGCTCGCCGTCCTCAGCCTCCGGAGCGCTCTTGCGTTCGAACTAATATCCTTCTTGTGCTTACGCTTGAACTCCTGCACGAAATGATTCACCAATCTGTTGTCGAAGTCCTCGCCCCCGAGATGCGTGTCTCCCGCTGTGGCCTTTACTTCGAAGAGGCCTTCCTCGATTGTCAGCAGAGAAACGTCGAAAGTCCCGCCGCCGAGGTCGAAAATCAATATATTCTTCTCTTTCCCGCTTCCCTTCTTGTCCAGCCCATAGGCAATGGCAGCCGCGGTGGGTTCGTTGATGATTCTCAACACATTAAGTCCCGCGATAAATCCAGCATCCTTGGTAGCCTGCCTCTGCGAGTCATTGAAATAGGCAGGAACAGTAATTACGGCGTTCTTCACCGCCTGTCCCAAATACGCCTCCGCAATCTCCTTCATCTTGGTGAGCACCATCGAAGAAATCTCCTCCGGCGCAAACTGCTTTCTCTCTCCCTTGTAATTAACCTCGATCATGGGCTTATCACCGGGCCCCGAAACCACCTTGAAAGGCCAGTGTTTCATGTCCGCCTGCACCGGCGGATCGCTGAATCTCCTGCCGATCAATCTTTTGGCATCGAATACAGTGTTGGTCGGATTCATGGCCGCCTGGTTCTTGGCAGCGTCACCAATGAGCCTCTCCGTGTCCGTAAACGCGACATAGGATGGAGTGGTTCGATTCCCTTGGTCGTTAGCAATTATCTCCACCCGATCCTGCTGCCACACTCCCACGCAGCTGTATGTGGTGCCCAGATCGATTCCGATGGCCTTGCCTTCCGTCTTCCCAGCCATGTCTTAACAACGAATTCACAGCTATATACAACAATAAAAACTCTCAAACAAAGTCTCACAAGCCGTCGCTATTTCAGAGCTTGAACTATACTGTAGAATCAATGATCTCAGCTTTCACGATTGGATTGGAACAAAGAGGGTGATACTTATACATGGCATGAGGGAAAGGGAAGATTCAAGAGACTGAGCGGGCAAACGTAGAAATTTCTAGCGAGTCGAATCCAACTGTAGTTGGCAATAAGAAGCGGGCCCCAAAAGGGGCTTCTGGTTCGTTCCAGTTGTCCCGAGAGAAATCTGGAACGCCCGTTTTCCAGAGGTTTAAGTTATTTAATTGGTTCGTAGGTATAATTTCGAAGCGGGCCCCAAATGGGGCTTCTGGTTCGTTCCTGTTGTCCCGAGAGAAATCTGGAACGCCTGTTTTCCAGAGGTTTAAGTTATTTAATTGCCTCGTAAGTATAATTTCATAGGTATCTTTTTACAGTGATTGCAGATGAATTGTCGTGGGTTTGGTATATATGATTTATAACATGCATAGCTATTTAATGCTATATAAGGTTGTATTATATAAATTAAATGGTTAAGTAATGCGATAAGTATCAACAACCTTATATAAATTATATAAATTAAATGATAATAAGTATCAATTCAATTGAGGATATATATCAAAACATTTGCATTTACATTTTTAATAAGAATTTTTTTAATAGTATTTTATAGATTTAATATTATTTTTTTTTTTATAAAATTGAAATTATAAAAATAAATTAAGTTATAATTTTATTTTATATTATTATTAGTATTAAAAAATTTAATATATATATGAAAATTTTCTGCAAATTTTTATTTTTATTTTATTTTATTTTTCAGTTAAATAACTATATATAATTTTGTTTAGGAACTTCAAAGATTTTAAACTAAATTTTGTTACAATAATATTAACTTAAATCTATCTTAATTGTAAATGCATCAAGTCCAAAGAGAGATCAAATCTCAAAGATATTCACAACTAAAAGATTTGATCTCCCCACTTGGTAGATCTACAATTAAGATAGATCTAAGTTGGTTTGATTATAATTATATATCTTCTTTTAATTATATTTTATTTTTCTTTTATTATATATATATATAATTTAACCTTATCAAAATGTTTAACAAGATAGGACATGTCGTTTCAATGTCTATTCTATAATGGGCTATGGAGCCCATAATGAGTTATCCATAATGCATGTTCCAAAAATTATAATTCATTTCATTCTTATATATATCTATATATTGCTAAGTGGTGTGAGTCATGATATGATTGCATGCTTAACCTTTAGCTTGAGAAACTTTGATCCAATGACATTTAAGATGTCAAATCCCCTATGATCACACCCAACCTGGGCCATGCCAGCCTTTAACATGTATGGATTTTTTTCCATGAGCTTTCAAACCATTGACCTTAACATCATGAAGTACCTTAACATTACACCCCATCACCTTCTATTTTAGCTCCGGTTGGCATATTTTATATATATTTAAATTTAATTTAATTTTATAATATTTTTTTAATTAAATTTAAAAATAAGGACATAACTATTTTTGAGATAAATCTTAACCCTTTATTCTAATTATTATTAAAAATATTGAGTAAAGATTAAATTCTTATCATCGACTTATGAATTATTGATAATTAAATTAAAATTTTAAAAACCCTATACCAAATAACCACACTTATCAAAATAATTATAAGACAAATCTAAAATGTCTTTTACCTTAAAAAAACGTTTATTATACTCATTCCTAAAATGAAGTTATCTCTTTTGACACAATAATAAGTAAAGATAATATCCTTCATTATGTTGTAAAACTTATTTATTGGTGAACTAATGGAATTCCCAATATTGGAGTATGTGATTTTTTTGGTTAGATATAGTAATCTATGCGATTTATTAGCTTAGATTTGGTGATGATGATGATGATGATATATATATATATATATATATATATATATATATATATATATATATATATATATATAAGTGGAAACTATACCAAAAGGGCTCCATTCACCTATTGCAATAACGACGCTAAATATGTAGCCTAGAGTTTAACATGGTTGGGCACAGGGCCTATAAACACTAATCATACTGATTCACAAATGGATGTGGAGCTGATTGATTACTCAAAGGATCCCTATAAGGGTCTCTAAATTTGGTTAAACCCTTCTAGGTTTCCACATCAAATAACTCTGACATCCCTATCTTGTTAGAAATCCTCCCCAAAGTCAACAACTACCCCTCTCAAGGCCTCATGCGCTCCTCTGATCTCCTCCGCTTTCCCCCTCCTCGACCCCCATTCCCTCCCCTAGTCACTTTCCTCACTCGCAGATTCCCCTTTCTCCCTCACCAATCGTCAGCTTTTCTCACTAAATCTTCCCCGCTTTCTATCAAGGAATGCCCTTCTCCTTCTCCTAAAATTTATAGCGATTTTGATGTTGTAACATCCCTCGTCCTGGTAAAATCCCTCTACCTATCTACTCCTTGTTTCCGTTGCGATATCTATAACATCCCTGGTGAAAATTGCATGTAAAGATATATATAAGGCCATGGTGATGGGACACATATTCCAAGTTGAATGGTGGGAGGAAAATCTTAGTGGGTGTTGATTCGGTTTATTATGGCTAAGGGAATTGGAAAAGGCAATTGCTAAGGTTTTGGAAGGGCATGAGGCATTAATTGACATTTATTTATGAAAATAATGGAAATTAGGAGAAAAAGGAGGTGAAAGGTCACAGGTTGCATGTGAGGAGGAAAATGAAGAAAATAGAGGCCTCATTCATAAAAAGGTTTCTAAGGATTAGTTGGTAGGCTTTTGACAGGTTTTAATGGAGCTCTCTTCTATTCTCTCTCTCTCATACTCTTGGATACTTAGAGTTTTCTTGGAGCACTCTTAGCGGGTGTGGCATACTTGGATTCTTGGAGCAAGAAGGCAAAAGAAGAGCAGGAAAGCGCAAGAGGGCATCAAGATCAACAACTACTCTAGATTTTTTTTCCAGGTATCGAGTTACATGTATGATTTCTTCACTAGTTTTGGCATGCATGGCATATGCATGTGGATCTTTGGTCATGATTTGTTATTGGCATGAAGGATTGCCTCGATCGATGGTGGATTACCTAGCCTTGTCATTTCCTGGTTAGCCATGATGATTGTGGGTTTCATTGCTTGTTTTTTGTTGGTTCTCATGTTTCCTTAGCTTGGGTTAAGTTACTCATCCTGTAGCCTTGGTTGGACAAATGCTCTAGAGCCCTGTATCAGCTTGGGTTGAGTTACTAGTCCCGTAGCCTTGGTTGGAAAAACGCTCTGCAGCCCTGGATGGCTGGGATAAAGACCGATCTGATGATGGTTTTGTGAAGTCCGACTGTGAGGTGGAATCATTGTTTGATGGGTGGAGGCGGATGGCCTATAGAAACCCTAGATGAGTTTTTTATTGATGTGTTCTATGAGATCCCACATTCATGCTTGGAATATGGGACGAGGGTGATTGGCTTAAGAGAGACTTGGTTCAACCAATATATGGTCGGGTGGAATGTGGTAGTCCCATCTCTGGTTGGTTCTTTGCATTCATTAATGAGAAATTCATTCCCTTGATTTTCATGTGCAAATGTGCTGATGTATATATGGATTTTGATGGCTGATATGTTTATGGTATTTATGTTCCTATTATGCTCGTTGTATGTATATGTTGTGACAACAACGATGTATGGATCTCAGCATGTTTTTGCTTCTTTATGAATGGATAACGTATCTATGTCTTAATAAATGATAAGGCAATGAATGACATGAGGAAACAATGGTTCATGATGATTCTCAGATAAGTATGAGATCCCTACACTTAATTTTGTTGTTTACACTTATAGGTTAAATATTGATGATATGTTTGACGAAATGCCTATCATGAC
Source organism: Pinus tabuliformis (assembly GCA_031772625.1). Classification (NCBI taxonomy): domain Eukaryota; kingdom Viridiplantae; phylum Streptophyta; class Pinopsida; order Pinales; family Pinaceae; genus Pinus; species Pinus tabuliformis. The sequence goes on from CM062807.1 coordinate 308,281,776, forward strand.
TAGTAGGGGATGGTTATGGTCTTGTTTAACTTATTGCTTTTGCATCCTTGTTTCCTTTTATTCTTACAAATTTTAAGTGATCATTCCATTATGGGCAGTGTCCTGGGCGCTGGGTTGAAAAATGTGGCTCAAATCTCAGAATGCTAGCAAAATAGAGTGTTAGCCTAGAGACTAACTCGCTTGGGCAGTGTCTGGGGAGCGTTATAACTTGCCTGGGCAGTGTTTGGGCAACATTATAACTTGCCTTGATAGTGTCCAGGAGCATTACTTTGGCCTAAGTTGGTTAAAACAAGAATAGGACCCAGGGACAAGTTGTCAGAGTGGATGATTTGTTTCCTGAAGGTTCTGTGGATGATGTTGGATGACTGTGTGTGATGTTTCGTTGATTCCACTTCCTTAAGGTCACATAGGAGGTCGAATCCCATTATAGTAGCCTCTCGTCGCACCTTGGTTGGCTAGTTACTTGGGTAGATGTGGGAGGAGGGTGGTATCAGAGCATGGTTGCACCCTCAGGTTGTGTGTTGATAATGCTTTCATGTTGGTTGCATACGTGTTCCTTATGCATGTAGTCCATGTGCTTGTTGCATTTTCATGGTGTTGATCATGGTTGTAGTGATGTCTCCATGTGAAGGTGTTGTCGTGGAGTATGTCTTCATGTGTGAATGGTTGATTATGCAGTTGTTATGCATGTACGGTCTTGGTTATAGTTATGCATGAATAGTAGGGAAAACATGCCTTGTGAAGTCATTATATGAAATTTAGGTCATCATGGTGATATTGGTTGTTATGATGCTAATGTGTTGGTTGGGATAAAACATGAGACACATATCATCATAATGAGGTTGCAGCATTGGACTTTAGGGTAAGAGCAACTCATCAGATAGGTATTGTATGTTTGGCATGCATGTATGTAAGTCAAGGATTATGATATGCATTAGGTTTATGTACATGTCTTTTGATGTTATGGTTACATTCATGATAGATGATAGTTGATTAGTATAGTCATATGCACATGTGTCAGATAGTCATGAATGATAGTAACCCGTGGTTGTATGCATTGTTATTTTTGTTTATGTTAGATAACTCGATGACCATGTTATATGTTGTTGATGAGTATGCTATAGGTTAACTTGTTGTTTTTATATGTTAGTTAACTTGACAATTATGGTTATAACATTAATATCTTGATGTTATATGTATCATGCTAAATTGCATTGGACTATGCAGATGGTTATGGTTATGGTTACGATATTCAGGTATGAGCCGACATATTTGTGATAACTTTACACATGTGGTTGTTATGCATGAACGGTAAATGCTTATGATTTACGATGAGAACATGTTAGTTAGTTAGTGTTATGGATATCATGATCTTATTTATGTTTGAGTTGAAATGTTGTAAAGTTATATCTTGCTAACTAGATTGATTGTGCAGAAAAGATAGCCTCCCCTGAGATACATTAAGGTACGAGCTTTCTTATGTCGTCTATTTAGTGTTTGAATGTTTGATTATGTCATCTATTTGGTGTTTGAGTGTTTGGTGTCTATTATGTCGTCTAGTTGATTTATTTAACATGGTATGTTTGCAAGTTGGTTGAATGTTTGATGAATTGCATAATATGAGTATGTGTTTATAAGGTTTCTTGTCGAAATGATCTTGTTTTAAGAGGATTGTACTAACACATATGTGTTGAGACAGTTGATATGTACTTGAGTATAGTAGGTGATAGTTGTAGCATTGTGTCTAAGGACTATGAGTTGACTATGAATTATGACATGATTGTTAGTCTTGGTAAAGGTTGATTTCAAATTGATAAATATGATTGTCTTGATATTTGGAACATGAGGTTGACATGTGTGAGGGGTTATAGGGTAACATGTTAGGTATTAGCATGACAAGGTAACACTTGATGTGTTTATATAACTAACAGTTGGGTGATGTGACAATACATAGTAAGCCTCAAATTGCAACAAGGTAAAAAAAAAGAAGGTAAAAGGAAGGAATTGGGCAATAATTCCTTTGCCTATGTTTGGAAACCCTAATTCCAAATGAATGAGTGCCTTGCATACAAAGAGTCTTCTTAACCTTGATTTTGTCTGACATTATGTTGATATGTGCTATAGTCATGATCATGTACTTGACATGTATATTAGTCAATCTCTAGTTTCCAGAGGATCTATCAAGGGAATTGGAGTCCCTTGACAGATGGCATGGATGTGTTCAGTGGCAAGCAATATGCTTGGCACAACAAGGTAAGGTAAACAATGTATTGTTATGTTTATTTATGCATTGACAGTTATGTGTTGATGACAATATGATGCAGAGGATTGCATGGCAAAGAGATTGCCATGAAATCTCGAAGAAGGCTCGGGTTGAGCTTGCCTTGGGAACCATGGGGATAGAGTCATGGTGTGTGTTGCTAGTCTTGTGCTTTTGGTCTTTTGGTGCTTTGTTGTGCTTTATTGCGGTTTTGTTTGTGTCTTGTGCATGTCCATGCCACTTGGGTTGTGGTTTCGTTATTGATTTGCATGGTTTTATTTTTGTTTGTGTCTGTTCTTGTCTTTTATGTTTTGAGCGTCTTGGGAATTGGTTAAGAAAGAGGAAAGTTAATAGAGCTCGGGGAGAGCTATGTGGTACTCAATAGGTAATGTAAGACACAAATGAAGCTCAATGCATGAGTAAGCACAGCGAAAGGTAAGGCTATGAAAATCAGTTGGACTGATTGGGTCCATTGCGGTAAATGAATGGTGGCAGTACAATCATGAGAAAGGTAACCAGAAAATGTAAATGGATCTGATATCTGATAATTATGTTATGATCATGATTATGTCTAATGTTTATACATGTAGGTGTGTATGTATGTTATGTCTGACAGGGTCGTCATGGATCATGATTATAAATGATAACATTTATATGTATATATATGTGTGTATGCATGTCATTGTTTGACATGACCATGATTGTTTTATGCTAATGTTTATGTATATGTATCTATGTATCTATGTATCTATGTCATTGTCTGACAGGTTCATCAAGGTTCGTTCTTGTGAAAGAATGATTGCTTATGCAGGTGAATGACATGAAGAGGTTCCTAGTTCATGAGGAATCAAGTGGGAAGAGTAGCCTGACACGTCTACGATGTCAATATCATGTGGTTATAGTTGATATTATGTGAATATATTATGTATATGTTATGGACATGTTATACCAAGGGATGCATAAATAGAATGAAAGACGTGTGGCCTGTGGCATGCTAGGATAAGTATGGATGGCAGAGAGACACTAGAATCAAGGTTACCTAGTAGAGACAGTGTGGTTTGGATGTGTGGTACTACTGTTGTGCATATGTTGTACATGTTTCATCTGTGATGTTGTGCACATGCTATGTATATATAGTGTGCATACATGTTGTTTAAGCAATGTTATGTACATGGTGGTACATATAGTGTTGTATGAATGTTGCATATGCAGTGCTGGGTATAGACAGTGCTATGTACATGATTGATATGCGGTGTTGTGTGCATATGGTGTTTTGCGCATGTTGGATATACAATGCTATGTATGGTGCTATGTGCATGTTGTACATATGGTGGTATGTACATATGCTGTTGTGTGCATGATTGTACAAGTGGTTCTATGAGCCTGTGGTGCTATGTACATGTGGTACAAGTGGCGTTGTGTGTAGGTGGTGCTGTGTACATGTCGTGCATGTGGCGCTGTGTACATGTGGTGTCGTGTACATGTCATGCATGTGGTATCATGTACACGTGGTTTTGTGTACATGTTGTATAGGTGGTATGATGTACATGTGGCATTGTGTACACGTTGTGTAGGTGGTGCCATGTACATGTGATGTTGAGCACACATTGTGCAAGTGGTGCTTTGTACATGTGGTATTGTGTGCGTGTCGTACATGTTGTGTTGTGTACATGTGGCACTATGTATGTGTATTATGTAGTTGCTGTATCATGACATGCATACTCATTGTGTTGTACTCTGTGTAGTACATGTACTTTGGTGTGTTGTACGCTAGTGGTAGGTACATGTATTGTGTGGCTTGTATATCAGGTATAGATGTATGAGTTGTGTTGTATATCGGGTGTATGTGTTTGCATTTGTGGTGTCGCACGTTGTGTGCGGATGCATGTCTTGTGATGTACATTGTGTACGTGTATGTGTTGTGTTATGTCGTACAATGGATGTAGGAGTATGTATTGTTTTGTGTTGTACATTGGGTGTAGATGCATATATTGCATGATGTTGTACACCGTGTGTGGTGGTATGGGTGTGATGTACACTATGTGTGTGTGCACACAATTGAGGAGAAGGAACTAGGTGTTTGTCGGGTGTGGCAACTAATCCAGAGTGCGTACGAAATAAGGACAAAGGTGGAAGCTAAGGATTGATTAAAGGATAAGTATCAATATTTTATTCAGTCTTACTATGCATGTGATTTATGATGGTTACATGTGAATTATGATTTTGATTTATGATGGTTGTGATTTGAGCTAACCTGATATGATGTATTTATACATGATGATTTGATCAAAGATGTTAGTTTGACTTGTTGCGGCAGGAAGTAAACATGGTTGCAAGTGTACCTTATTGACAAGCCACTAATGAGGTATGATTTGAAGTTATTTCAATTTGTTTTGAATCTAATGGAAATTATGTGCTTGGAACATGAATGCATGAACGTGCTGGTTGAGTGGCTGAAATCGACTGCAAGAATTAGCAGCAACAATGAAATAAATTGGAACATGCAACAATATGTTGATAGAGCACTTCAGGAGCAGGGCCATTGTGGGACACTGGTACCCAATAGTGTCCATTGATTGCCATGAACATGATATGGTCGGTATGATGGTTTGAGGAAGGGATATGCCTTGGTTTTTGTATCTTCCGATGCTAGGAAGCCTTGCCAAGGGATGGACTTCCCGGAATGGGGGTGCCAACGAAACTTGGGAGGTGAGTGAATGCATGGAAGAGGTGATTGAATTGCCTGAGGGATTGTATAATAGAGAAGGGAAGGTCACATATTGATTTTTTTTTCTCATTAACATTGCCAGATGGAATCAGATGCACATTGGGAGTGCACGTTGGAACAATGAGCTGGTAACTGTTCATTGAGAGGAAAAGTGGTGTGGGATTGTATCGCTAGACATTGGATGCAGATTTGTCTTTGCAGTGGATTCTGGACTTCATGGGAAGGAGGTGAATCCTAATATTACTTTGAGGGTGGAGGTGTGAGCCTCTGAATTCCCTTGTTGTGGATGAAGGCATCATATCCTTTTATTTGTTGGTTGAGAAAAATATGCGTATGTATACATGTGTATATTATTGTGAATATTGTATTGAGCTGGATTTATAAAGCTCCATAGACAACATGGCTATTTGCTGGTTGAAGCAAATGTGTATGTTTATATGTGGTTATTGTAAATATCGTAATGAGTTGTGTTATAAAGCTCCATTAAACGGTATGTTTGTCATGTTTTAGTAGATGGTCATTGTAATTACTGCAACAAGATGGTCATTCTCTTAGATACTTAGAGTTTTCTTGGGGCACTATTGGTGGGTGTGGCATACTTGGATTCTTGGAGCAAGAAGGAAAAAGAAGAGAAGGAAAGTGTAAGAGGGCATCGGGATCAACAACTACACCATATTTGTTTCTAGGTACCGAGTTGCATGTATGATTTATTCATTAGTTTTGGCATGCATTTCATATGCATGTGGATGTTTGGTCATGACCTGTTATTGGCATGGAGGATTGCCTGGATCAAAAGTGGATTTCCTAGCCTTGTCATTTCCTGGTTAGCCATGGTGATTGTGGGTTTATTTTCATTGCTTGTTTTTGGTTGGTTTTCATGTTTCCTTAGCTTGAGTTGATTTATTAGTCCTGTAGACTTGGTTGGAAAAACGATCTGGAGCCCTGTATCAGCTTGGTTTGAGTTACTAGACCCACAGCCTTGGTTGGACAAATTCTGTAGAGCCCTTGGTGGGTCGAGTTATTAGTTCTGGAGCCTTGGTTGGACAAATGCTATGGAGCTTGATAAAAGTTATGGGTTGAGTTACTAGTCCTAAAGCCTTGGTTGGAAAAACGCTCTGGAGCCATGGATGGCTAGGATAGAGACCGATCTGATGATGGTTTTGTGAAGTCCGACCCTAAGGTGGAATCATTGTTTGATGGGTGGAGGCGGATGGCCTCTGGAAGACTTGTATGAGTTTTTGATTAATGTGTTCTATGAGATCCCACATTCATGCTTGGAATATGGCATGCGGGTGATTGGTTGAAGATAAACTTGGCTCATCCAATCTATGGTCGGGTGGAACATGGTAGTCCCATCCCCTGTTAGTTCATTGCATTCATTAATGAGAAATTCATTCCCTTGATTTTCATGTGCAAATGTGCTGATGCATATATGGATTTTGATGGCTGATATATTTATGGTATTTATGTTCCTATTATGCTCGTTATATGTGTATGTTGTGACAACAACTATGTATGGATCTCAACATGTTTTTGCTTGTTTATGAATGGATAATGTATCTATGTCTTAATAAATGATAAGGCAACGAATGACACGAGGAAACAATGGTTCATGACGATTCTCAAATAAGTATGAGATCCTTACACTTAATTATATTATTTACACCCATAAGTTACATGTTGATGATATGTTTGACGAAATGGCTGTCATGACTAGTATGGGTCTAGTTATGGTCTTGTTCAGGTTATTACTTTTGCATCCTTGTTTCCTTGTATTCTTACCAATTTTAAGTGATCATTCCATTCTTGGAAGTGTCTTGGGTGCTGGGATGAAAAATGTGGCTCAAATCTTGAAATGCTAGCAAAACAAAGCGTTAGCCTAGAGACTAACTCACTTGGGCAGTGTTTGGGGAGCATTATAACTCGCTTGGGCAGTGTTTGGGGAGCATTATACCTCGCCTTGGCAATGTCTAGGGAGCGTTACTCTCGTCTAAGTTGGTTAAAACAACAGTAGGACCTAGGGACAGGCTGTTAGAGTGGTTGACTTATCTCCTAAAGGTTTTGTGGATGATGTTGGATGACTATGTGTGATGTTCCATCGATTCCACTTCCTTAAGGTCACATAGGAGTTCAAATCCCATCATAGTAGCCTCTCATCACATGTTTACCCCGATTGGCTAGTTACTTGGGTAGATGTGGGAGGAGGGTGTTACAATATCTTAACATGGGAAATGCACAGTGGGTGTACTTCCTCGAACAAACAATGGCCTCCCCTCTCGTTGGTGTCGAAGGCTTTACAAAAAATTAGTAAAAAATGCATGAAGCGGAAGGTTGAAGAGCCGATTTTGGTTCTAGGAGCTAACATTAAGCTCAACAACATCTCCAAGATGGAAGCCATAGTAGTGGTGGGTAGGTTTGCAAGCAAACATATGGATATGGTAGTCATGCAGAGCTGGGCTGCAATACATTTCACATCACTGTTAGCTTATTCACCTAAGTACATTATTTTGGTGAAATGATGGTTGGGATGACTCGCTGTAACACCCTCCTCCCACACTTACCCAATATAATCGGTCCACCAGGGTAAATATGTGACAAGGAGTTACTACGATATGATTCAGCTCCCTAATTACAATTAAGGAAGTGGAATCAACAAACCAACACTTCATAGACCTCCCTCAGGTGTTACAGGACCCCTAGAAGCTAATCCACCACTCTAGGTGCCCAACCCTGAGTTAACCTAGACTTTTCAATGAATTAAACCCCCAGTTGCTCCCATGACATGGGAATGCATGCCACTGGGACCATCCAGTCTCTCCCACAATGACTGCAAGGGAGAGATTGTAATTTTTTTTAGTGAGTTGAATGCAAGACTGTGATATTTAAGCCACTTTTTCAGAACTAGTCTCCAAACTACTTCCTAGAACTTGATGAGGTTTTTTGAGACAATAAATGAAACCAAGACAAAGCCTTTAACACAAAAATTGATCAAGACCTTAACCTAAGCAAGCCCAACTATGGCAGTCATTTTGTCAAACATATCACAAATATGAAATCTACAGGTTTCAACAACAGATCTGAGCATAGGGGTCTCATACTCATATGAGAATCATTAAGAAACATTGATGCCTTATCACAACAACTGCATTATCATATATTAGGTCATATATTCATTGTTAATTCATTTACAAATCAAAACATGATGAGAGCCATACATCATCGCTATCATAAAATATGCTCATAACCAACATATAACCAATAGAAATAACAGGGATATTTCAACCATAAATACCACATATAAAAAATTATATTTACCCATCAAATACAAGAGGAAATAACTCTTATTAACATATGCAAAATGTAACCAGGTTCGTGACTTCCACGAACCACCCGACCATAGACTAGGTTGAACCAAATATCTCTTTCAGCCAGTCATCCCTGTGCCATATTCCAAGCATGAATGTGGGATCTCATGAAACACATCAAGCACAACCAAACTAGGAATTCCAGAGGCTAACCACCTCAACCCTAAACCAGTGATTCCACCTCACGGTAAGACATCACTATCCATCACCAGATCGGTCTCTATCCAAGCTGTCTAGGGCTCTAGAGCATTTTTTTCCAACCAGGGCTTCTAGGACTAGTAACTCAACCCACAACTTTTGTCAGGCTTCCAGTGCATTTTTCCAACCAGGGTTTCCAGGACTAGTAACTCAACCCACCAAGGGATTCTAGAGCATTTTTCCAACCTAGGCTTCCAGGACTAGTAACTTAACCCAAGCTATTACAAGGCTTCCATAGCGTTTGTCCAACTAAGGCTTCCTATTGGGTTGTGTTATATTCTTTCCACGACTAACCTAAGTAGTGAATTGGGGGGTTTGAGGGGGGCGGGCAGCCCCCCTCTACGAGGTCCGGGGTAGCGCGCCGGGAATTTTTTTTTTTGGACCCTATATTAGGTTGGGCAAACCTACCTATGGTTTTCGGTCCATGGTTTTGGACGCGATGGTTTTCGTTCCATCGTATTGGATGCTTCAGCATGTATAAATATGTATTGTAACATTGAAAGGAACATAATGAAAAATCAAGCTGGTAGTCCCGGTTTTGGGATCCAGGGGAAAATCTCTGTGTATATTTGTTTTATGTGTTATGCTCTCACATTGTTTATTTTCGTGTTTTAGAATTTGTATGCAGGTAATTTCTGTACGGGGTTAAAACCTACATTTGGTATCAGAGTTGTTTTGGCTTCAAGGCGATGCCTTCGTTACTGAGGGGTTTCGCTCGGGCCTGTGGTAGACCCTGTTCAGTGGGAGATCTGCAAGATCGATTCTGGTGGTGAAAGAAGATGGCGAGCAGTGGAAAGATAGAGATCGAGAAATTTAATGGCCAGAGTTTTGAGTTGTGGAAACTCAAGATGGAGGATCTGTTGGTGGATAAAGATCAGTGGATCGCAGTAGATCTGGGTACTAAACCAACAGGAGTGTTCGATGAAGAATGGAAGAAGTTGGATTGGAAGGCAAAGAGCACAATACGATTGGGTGTCTCAGATTGAGTATTGCTGAATGTATCAGGGGAAGCTACGAAAAAGGCTTTGTGGGACAAGATAGGGACTTTGTACCAATCTAAGTATCTGGCAAATAAACTGTTCTTGCGGAAAAAGCTGTATAACTTGAGGATGAAAGATGGAGACTCGGTGACAGAGCATCTGAACACATTTAATACTGTGGTAAGTCAGTTAGCATCTGTTGATATTAAAATTTCAGATGAAGATAAGTGCATCAGTTTGTTGTGTTCTCTACCAGATTCGTGGGATAGTCTGGTTATTGCAATAGGTAGCAATGCAACTGCCTGCATTTTGATGAAATAGTCTCATCCTTGCTGACGGAGGAGATGAGACAGAAAAATATGGAGAGCCAGAATGGTGATGCCTTATCTGTACGAGGACGGTCCCAGAATAGAAACAAAAATAACTCATTGAGTGAGAGATCTAAATCTCAAGGGAGATCTAAATCTCTAGGAAAACTTGTAAAGGTGGTGTGCTGGAAATGCAGAAAGGAAGGGCACTTCAAAAGGGACTGTAAATCTAAAGCTCTTGATAAAGGAAAGGGATCTGATGATGCTTCTTTTGTAGAGGCGAAAACCACCTCAGATGAAGGAGGGGATGTGTACTTGGCTTCTTCAAGTACACATGTAGATCATGAGGCATGGTTGATTGACTCAGGTGCATCCTTTCACTTCACTCCCCATAGAGAGTGGTTCTGCGAGTATGAGAAATACGATGGTGGTGATGTCTTCTTGGGGGATGATAGGAAGGCTAGAATCGTTGGTCGCAGAAAAGTAAAGTTGAAGTTCCAAGGTGGAAGGGTTAGAACACTTCCAGGTGTTCTGCATATTCCTGCATTGGCCAGAAATCTGATTTCTGTAAGCAAGTTGGATGATGCAGGTGTAAAAACAGTGTTCGAGAATGATACCTGCAAGATGGTTCAGGGTGCACTGGTATTGATGTGGGGAGTTTGGACTGGAACTCTGTACAAGCTGCAAGGTAGCACTGTTGCTGATGGGTGCAACAGTTATGTGGTTCCTGAAAGTGGAGTAGAAAATCTAGTAGTCTCTGGAGAGAAGACCATGCAGTGGCATCAAAGGCTTGGACATATTAGAGAGAAGGGCCTTCGAATATTTCATGATAAAGGTATGGTAGAAGATATGAGTAATATCTCTATTGACTTTGATTTCTGTGAAAATTGTGTATATGGGAAGCAAAATCAAGTGAGTTTCCCCTCTGGTGGTAAGAGGGTGAAACATATATTAGAGCTTGTGCACAGTGATGTGTTTGGACCTGTGAAGGTTCCATCAAGGGTAAGTCTGTGTACTATGTATCATTTATAGATGACTTCTCAAGGAATACATGGATATATTTCCTTAAGAAGAAATCTGAAGTCTTTGACAGGTTTAAAGAATTTAAGGCTCTGGTGGAAAACCAGACAGAGAAGAAGATAAAAGTGCTGAGGACAGATAACGGTGGAGAGTTTTGCAGTAAGGAATTTGAAGAATTCTGTAAGAAGTGTGGTATAGCACGGTAGAAGACTACTCCATATACACCTCAGCAAAATGGAGTTGCAGGAAGAATGAACAAAACATTGATGGAAAGGGCAAGAAGCATGCTCAGTGGTGCCGGGTTAGGACATGAATTCTGGGCAGAGGCGGTGGAGACAGCATGTTACCTAGTCAACAGATCACCTTCATCAGCGTTGGAGGATAAGACTCCATAAGAGGTATGGGCAGGTATGAAATCCTCTCTTTCACATATGAGGGTATTTGGATGTGATGCATATGTACATGTTCCAAAGGAGAAACGAACCAAGTTGGATAGTAAATCTGAAAAGTGCATCTTTATTGTGTATAAGGATGGTTTAAAGGGTTATAAGCTTTGGAACCCAGCAACAAGGAAGGTTGTGTACAACCGAGATGTGGTGTTCAGAAAGGTGAAAGATGTTATTAAACATGAAGTCCAATGAAAGGAACCTGAGAAGATAGAGTTTGAGCTAAAGGAGAAAGAATCAGACTCTACAGCAGAGGAGGAATCAGAAGATGAAGAGCCACAAACTCCGGTGTAAGAAGATCAGTTCAAGAAAGAAGGTAGCTAGAAATGTATAGTCCATCTGCTTTCTGTTCAAATTTTGCTTTATCTATTACTTATGATGATCCTAGAACTGTGAAGGAAGCAGTAGATTCAGAGGATGGAAAACTCTGGAAAGAGGCCATGGTTGATGAAATGGCATCTTTGCACAAAAAATGAGGCTTGGGATCTGGTGGAGTTGTCGGCTAGAAGGAAACCCATTGGCAATAAATGGGTGTTCAAGAAGAAGACAAATGCGGAAGGAAAGGTGGAGAAATACAAAGCTTGGTTGGTAGCAAAAGGTTATTCCCAGGTGTCGGGAATTGATTTTGGTGATATTTTTTCTCCTGTTGCCAAGGTAACGTCTATTAGGTTACTTTTATTTGTTGCTGTTGCTTTTGATTTTGAGGTAGAATAGATGGATGTGAAGACAAAATTTCTTCACGGGGATCTGGAAGAGGAGATCTACATGAAGCAACCTGAAGGCTTTGCAGTGAAGGGTAAGAAAGAATTGGTATGCAAGTTAAAAAAGTCTGTGTATGGGTTAAAACAGTCACCAAGGATGTGGTATCAGAAATTTGATACATTTATACGGGGACTTGGCTTCACTAGAAGCAAAGCAGATCACTGTGTGTATTTTAAATTAATTGGTGACTGTGTTATTTATCTAGTCTTCTATGTGGATGATACCGTTGGTTGGAAATGACAAAGAAATTATCCAGGATTTGAAGACCCAATTGTCCTCCAAATTCGACATGAAAGATCTTGGTGCTGCAAACTATATTTTGGGCATGGAAATTAAAAGAGATCGGGCAAAGAGGAAGCTCTGGTTAAACCAGAGGAGGTATGTCAAGACAATACTGCAGAGGTTTAATATGCAGGATAGTAAACTAGTGAAGGTTCCTATTCCTGTAGGTGTAAAGTTATCTGATGAACAATGTCCCAAGACACAAGAAGAGGAAGAGGATATGTCCCGTGTTCCATATGCAAGTGTGGTCGGTAGCCTGATGTATGCAATGGTCTGTACTAGACCAGACATTGCACATGCAGTGGGAGTATTGAGCAGGTTTATGTTAAAACCAGGGAAGGAGCACTAGATAGCAGTGAAGCGGGTTTTCAGGTATTTGCATGGCACTAGTGATTATGGTTTGTGTTACCAAGGAAGACCAGGATTGGATAGAGTGTTGGATATTCGTGGCTTTGTTGATGCAGACTGGGTTGGAGATCTGGATCAGAGAAGATCTACAAGTGGGTATGTGTTTAACCTATTTGGAGGTGCAGTCAGTTGGATGAGTAAGAAAAAATATGTAGTGGCATTATCAACTACAGAGGCATAATACATGGCAGCTACTCATGCAAGAAAGGAAGCAATTTGGTTGCAGATATTGTGTTCAAGTATGGGGTTAGTACAGGGAACTATAAGGATAGACTGTGACAACCAAAGTGCAATTTTCTTGGCAAAGAACCGTGCTTATCATTCAAAGATAAAGCACATTGATATTCAGTATCACTTTGCGAGGGATATGATAGAAGACAAAAAGGTGTTGCTGGTAAAGGTGGACACTTTGAAGAATACTGCAGATGTATTGACAAAATCTGTGAGCTCTGAGAAGTTCTCCCGGTGTAGAGAAACAATGGGCGTTTCAGGGCTGGAAAAATGACTAAGCTCTCCTGTGGCCCCATGTGGAAAGAAAACAAGAAGTGGGAGAATGTTGGGTTGTGTTATATTCTTTCCACGACTAACCTACGTAGTGAACTGGGGGGTTAGAGGGGGGGCGAAGCCCCCCTTTCGTTGCACCGATTGCGCAGCGGGGGGTGGGTAGCCCCCCTCTACGGGGTACGGGGCAGCGCCCCGGGATTTTTTTTTTTTTTTGACCCTATATTAGGTTGGGCGAACCTACCTATGGTTTTCGGTCCATGGTTTTGGACGCGATGGTTTTCGGTCCATGGTATTGGATGCTTCGGCATGTATAAATATGTATTGTAACATTGAAAGGAACATAATGAAAAATCAAGCTGGTAGTCCCAGTTTTGGGATCCAGGAGAAAATCTTTGTGTATATGTGTTTTATGTGTTATGTTCTCGCATTGTTTATTTTTGTGTTTTAGAATTCGTATGCAAGTAATTTCTGTACGGGTTAAAACCTACACTTCCAAGAACTAGTAAATCAACCCACAACCAAAGAAACATGAGAACCAACAAGAAAAAAAGAAAAGGAAAGATACCCACAACTCCATGGCTATCCAGGAAATGGAAAGGCTAGGAAATCCACCATTAATCCAAGCATTCCTCCATGCCAATGAAATATCATGACCAAGAAACCACATGCATATGCCATGCATGCCAAAACTAGCAAGGAAATCATGCATGCAACTTGGTACTTGCAAACAAAACCCGTTATAGCTACTGATCCCTATGTACTCTTGCGCTTTCCTACTCTTCCTTTGCGTTCTTGCCCCAAAACTCCAAGTATGCCACACTCCTCCAAGAGTGTAAAATCTGAGTGTCCAAGAGTATGAGAGACAGAATAGAGAGAGAGCTCCAAAATGAACTGACAAAAGTCTTAACACTAACCAAAGCCATGAACTGATCCTAAAAATCCTTTTTATCAATGAGGCCTCTATTTTATTCATTTTCCATTATTTTCCTTCATTTTCTTCCTCACTTGAAACCTGTAACCTTTCACCTTCCTTTTCTCCTATTTTCCATTATTTTCATAAATAAAATGCCAAATAATGCCTCTTTGCCCTTTCCATGCCTTTTCGAATACCTTTGCTAATTTCCTTAGCCTGTAACAGCCCTGGTGAAAATTCCATGTAATAAAAGTTAATAAAGGCAAAATAATAACCATGGTTGATGGGACACTTATTCCAAGCTGAATGTTGGGCAAAATCCTAGTGATGGGGATCACTTGTGATTGTTTTATGTTTTCATGTTGGTTTGCTTCTTAGCAAGTTAATCACTATAAATACTGCATCGAGCTAAGTTATAAAGCTCCATCGACAATATGTTTTTCTTACAACAGTTTTGTGGTTATAGGTGTTGTTGAACATCGAGGATGGTGTTCCCAAGGGGGAGGGTTCTGTAACAACCATGGTTGAAATTCCATGTAATAAAAGCTAATAAAGGAAAAATAATAACCACGGTTGATGGGACACTTATTCCAAGCTGAATGTTAGGCAAGACATCCTAGTGTGGGTGTTCATTTGGTTATTAATGACTAAGGAAATTGGCAAAGGAAATGGCTAAGGTTTTGGAAAGGCAAAATGGAATTTTTGGCACATATTTTTATGAAAATAATGGAAATTAGGAGAAAAGGGAGGTGAAAGGTCACAGGTTGCATGTGAGGAGGAAAATGAAGAAAATAGAGGCCTCATTCATAAAAAAGATTATGAGGAACAGTTGGTAACATTTTGCCAGTTCAGTTTTGGAGCTCTCCCATTATTCTCTCTCTCTCATATTCTTGGAGAGCTAGGGTTTTCTTGGAGCACTCTTGGAGGGTGTGTCATACTTGGATTCTTAGAGCAAGAAGGAAAGGGAAGAACGCGAAAGCGTAAGAGAAGATTGGGATCAACAACTACATCAGATTTTGCTTGCAGGTATCGAGTTGCATGTATGTTTTCCTCACTAGTTTTGACATGCATGACATATTCTTGTGGTTTGTTGATTTTGATATATTATGGGCATGGAGGATGGCTAGGATTGATAGTGGATTGCCTAGCCTTGCCATTTCCTAGATAGCCATGGTGATCGTGGACTTCTTTTCCTTTTTTTGTTTTGGTTATTTCTCATGTTTCCTTAGCTTGGGTTAAGTTATTAGTCTTGGAACCCTGATTGGACAAACATTTTGGAAGCCCTGTAACAACTTGGGTTGAGTTACTAGTCCTAGAAGCCTTGGTTGGAAAAATGCTCTAGAAGCCCTTGGTGGGTTGAGTTACTAGTCCTGGAAGCAGGGAAAATTTGAGGGGCTAATATTCACAGGTGGTCTAATTTTACATGTTTTTTCCAAAAATAAGATTCGCCAATTTTCATTTTTCTAAAAATAATTCGTCCACATTTTATAGTATAAAATTATTTTACCTTAAAAATCGCCAAAAATTTATATAGACTAATATAAAATCATTAGAAATCTAAATATTTTTACAAAAATGTAGCCAAAAATTTTATAGTTTGCATATTAGGGACTAGTAAGATTCGCCAAGGTTTATAGACTTTAAGATAAAATTCCATCCTTAAAATTTTCCTTGCATGGAAGCCCTGGTTGGACAAATGCTCTTGAAGCCTGGTAAAAGCTGTGGGTTGAGTTACTAGTCCTGGAAGCCTTAGTTGGACAAATGCTCTAGACCTGTGGAAGGCTTGGATAGAGACCAACCTAATGATGGTTTTGTGATGTCTGACCGTGAGGTGGAATCACTATTTGATGAGTTGAGGTGGATGGCCTCTGGAAGCCCTAGATGGTTTTGGATTGATGTGTTTTATGAGATCCCACATTCATGCTTTGAATATGACACGAGGGTGAATGGTTGAAGAGAGATTTTGCTCAACCAATCTACGGTCGAGTGGAACGCGGAAATCCTATCTTGGGTTTGGATTTTGAATCATCAATATCAGGTTATTTCTCCTTGTATTTCTATGAGTAATATATTGGATTATATGTGGTTTATATGGCTATGATTTCATGAGTATTTCTGTTGCTATTATGCTGGTTATTTATACGTTTTATGGCAGTAGCAATGTATGGCTCTCATCATGTTTTTACTTGTAAATGAATGATCAATGTATCTATGACCTAATGGATGAAATGACAGTTGATGTGTTGAGGCATCAATGTTTCTTAACGATTCTCGGCTAAGTACGAGACACCTATGCTCAGATATTTTATTTACACGTATATATTACATAAACAATGTAAACTTTGAAACGAGAACTATAAACTCAAAGTGAAAACTCTAACCAAAAAAATCCCCCAAAAACATGAAAAGTCAACTCAAAAATGAAAAACGTTGATGCTAGAAAAACACCTTTTTTTTTCTAGGGTAAATTTTCAACTTGTTTTAAAAATGGCAACGAAAACCAATTTTTTTATTTTAGGATAAATTTCCAACATTTTGAAAAAGCAGAAAATTTAAAAATTGACAAAAAAAAACCCGTAAAAAAGACAAAAAAATCAATCATAAAAATGTTAAAAAAGAAAAACAAAATTAACCTATAAAAATAAGAATTAAAAAATTAAAAAAAAATACAAAGAAATAAATAATAACAAAAACATATTTTTCTAAAAAAACATAAACTAGCAATTGCACCACATGTTGCAATGGAAACGCTGTAAGATTGTAGTATGTTATAAGAAATTTTAGAAACTGGATAAATATTGAAAAGAAAGTATTTAATTGGATCATCCATATGAAGTTTTCTTTGACTTCTTACTAAAAGAAGATTTTTACAAAGTTATGAGGGATATAGCGAAGATTTTTATTAGTATTAAAAATGATGAGCGAAGCCATTATGGAGTAATTTAGTATGTTTTTGACTCGTGATTACATCATTTTCTTGTATACTAAGTAATAATAAAGTTAAAAGGAAATCATAAATGTGGGCACATCACTTTTGTGGCCCATGGTCTTAGAGCCCATGGATTATATGTGATGAAGTTGTTAAAAGCTTGACAATTCTCTATTGTAATATTCTTGAATTGAGTGGAGGGCTCACTTTGGCTGGTTTGGCTTCTTTTAAGCCATGAGAAATAGTAGATATATTATTCAATTTTCTCGTAAGGGATTCTAGGGTAAAATATGGTGTTCATGTATTTTTAATTGTTTATGTGTTATCATGTATTATAAAATGTATTTATTTCTATCTCATTTTTTATTGACAAGTGGTTTCAAAGCCAAGGGATTGTGGCTTGTAGAAGGAGATGATGGCTGCAAATGTCAAAGCATTATATGTTGAGGCTAAAACTAACATAGAGAAAGGCTAAAAATAACATAGAGAAGCCTGATTGAGATTTTACCTACATACATGAATATTTTATGAGAGGAAATAGAGGTCTAGTAGGGTGATATGCAACTACGAAAGTGAGATCTAGTGAGGAGATCAACTGTGTGTTAAAATGAGAGAATATAAGTACTAAATAATAATAACAAAAAAATATTACTTTGGAAATGGAATTTGTAATTATTTTTGTTTTTGTTTTTTTGTTTTGTTTTTTTTTGTTTTTTTTTTTGTTTTTTGTTTTTTTGTTTTTGTTTTTTTTGTGGTTCATGGACACCTTGGTCAACGGGTGCTCGCTACGTCCACAGAAAAATCTGGGCTGATCGACCTCGAAGGGAATCTAGCCCCGTGGCTCACTAGCAAGGCCTAACCCCAAGGAATTCGAGCGGAATGGACCCTGTGACCACCCGAACGACGAAGCACTCATTTTGACCAACTGACCTAACCCTTGGGGCTTGGAATTTGTAAATTATTGAATAGCAATAAAAAAAAAAAATATTACTTTGGAGATGAATATTGTAAATTACATGTATATGGCACCCAAATGTAAGATGGTTGCAAATGTCAAAGAATTATATGTTGAGGCTAAAACTAACATAGAGAAGCCTGATTGGGATTTTACCGACATACATGAATATTGTATGAGAGGAAATAAAGGTCTAATAGGGTGATATGCAACTACAAAAGTGAGATCTAGTGAGGAGAGAAACTGTGTGTTAAAATGAGAGAATAGCGGCATAAGTACCAAATAATAATAACAAAAAAATATTACTTTGGAAACAAAATTTGTAAATTATTGAATAGAAATAACAAAAAGAAATATTACTTTGGAGATGAAAATTGTAAATTACATGTATATGGCATCCAAAAGTAAGACTTGGCCTATCCTTTCTTGTGAAGTCTTGGAGTAGATCTAGGTGATAGGAGAGAAGGGCATGCAAATGTTTAAAGGGGTGATTTCATGAGAGTAATAAAATATTTTAATATCTTTTCTTGTGAAGTCTTGGAGTAGACCTAGGTGATAGGAGAGAAGGGCATGCAAATGTTTAAAGGGGTGATTGCATGAGAGGAATCAAATATTTTAATTAGTAAATATCTTCTTTTAAATGTTGTCATTCATTCATATATATATATAATTTAATCTTATGTTGTTAATGATGGAGTAGATTTGTAGCCCTGGGACAACTCAACTAATGATGGTTGTGTAAGTAAATGAAGTATTATATGTGAAGAGGTTTTTGGTTCACATCACCCCAATTCACATATATATGCAGAATGGTCATATCTAAGCGCCTAGCCTAAAGGTTATAGTAGTAGTGGTTAGAATCGACCCCATGTCGCATGAGTATGAGATTGGTCCAATTGCCAATTCCTCTAGATACAAAGGAAAAAAAGGAAGATAGATTAGATCTACATGTTTTTAATTTTTCAATATAATCTTATGATTGTTGAACTTTTTATATGTTTTCTTGACAACTCTCCATATTGAAAAATACCTAACTCCCCTTAATTGTAATACACAATTTAAAAATATATATTCTTCAAATATTTAGATCCCTACTAAGATTATTTGCAACTAAAAAACAAAAAAAGTATTAGAATTATTCTGTTTCATTAATAATAAAACAAGTTAGCTCTTCACGGCATTACACAAAATTCCTTTTACAATGGTATAAAAATAATATATTATAAAAATAATCTAATTATTTTATTACTCTTAAAGTTAAAAGAAATATAATATATGATAAAATAATTTAATTATTTTATTGCTCCTCAAGTTAAAAGAATTGACTAAATAAACAAAAATATAAAATTTAAAAACCGAATCCATATTAAAAGCATTAATAAAATTGCAATACAGATACCAAAGGGTTAAAGCTTAGCGAAAATGAGAAACAACCGTGCACTATAAATTCCAACAATTTAATATAAAATTCTTTTAAATATTCGAGAAAAGAATAATAAAAAAATTGAAAAGAAAATTTAATAAATAACAATGTGCATTATAATTTATTACAATTTAATTTAAAAATTTCTTAGACCTGAATGAAGAAGAAACAATGTGCACTGTAAATTCCAACAATTTAATATAAAATTCTTTTAAATATAAAAATAAAATAAAATAAAAAAATTGGGAAGAAAAAATAATAAATAACAATGTGCATTATAATTTATTACAATTTAATTTAGAAATTTCATAGACCTGAATGAAGAAGAAACAATGAACTAATATTCCAGAAGAACAAACAATGCAATGCAAATCTGAAGAAAAATAGAAAAATAATATTTTAACATTGAAAAACCAATCCTTTGTGGTAAGTGTTTAATCTCTGAATTTTATTTTTAAACTGCTCTTTACATGATTTTTAAAATTTATTTTATTAAAAATAAATAATGCTAATTAGTCCTTTTAAAGGCATATATGCTAATTTTATTTTTAAACTGCTCTTTACATGATTTTTAAAATTTATTTTATTAAAAATAAATAATGCTAATTAGTCATTTTAAAGGCATATATGCTAAACTCGCATAAAAAATTACCGCCCTTAAAAATAATGCTAATTAATCCACACTTGATTTTAATTTTTTTATTATTTTTTTAAATAATGCTAATTAGTCCTTTTAAAGGTGTATATGCTAAATTCACATAAAAAATTACCGCCCTTAAGAATAAATAATGCTAATTAATCCACACTTGATTTCTAAATTATTTTTTTTTTAAATAAATAATGCTAATTAGTCCTTTTAAAGGCATATATGTTAAACTGGCATAAAAAATTACTGCCCTTAAAAATAAATAATGCTAATTAATCCACACCTATCACTGGCATATCCAAAAATTACACCTATTTTAATTTTAAAGCCTGCCTCGTTTAAAATAAATAAATAAATTATTCCAAAAAACATCTAAACTAAATTAAACTTCACAAAAACATATTAAAAAACACCTAAAATTTATTTATGATGATGATGATGATGATGGTTAACATCCACTAAGACCAAACTTTGGTCTATCGGACCTAAAGAAACGAATTATTTAGTTTGATTTAAGATTTTATTCCTATGCTCAAAAAGCTTGGAGAGAAGCTTCCCGAGCTCACTGTAATTTTGACAACGTAAAAGGCTAGGAAGGTCAGTATTGCAACAAAGATTTTGAAACTGAGATCTAATGTGGTTGTAAGCGGGGCACTCTAAGAGGGAGTGATTTTCATCCTTGATGTTCGTATTCTCATAGAGATGGCAGAACCTTTCCATCCATGATGTTTTAGGCACTGCCCAACGACTCGTTTCACTATGGAGTTCATGAGAGTTCATTCTAATCTTGTCTATATTAATTTTCTTCTTTGAGCTAGTTAAAACAGAGAGATAATTTTGATCTTCTAGCGTGGGATTGATGACCTCCTTATAATATCTTAATTTCCTTTTAGCTACTAAATCTTTCTCACACCACATTTTTTCTTTGAACTTAGAAGTAACAATATTTTTAATGCTATTAATGTTTTGCAATGCAACATTCTCGTCGATCTCCCAATAGTTTAACCAGGCCCTAGTGTCTTTATTCCAGCCTCGTTTGAGCCTTAGGTGGTTTTGGCTGGAATTTAAAGCTAGCTTAGGAAGTCTATGGTCTCCTATGTTATTGAGTTTGTGCTTATACAACAGAAGCCTAGTCATAGCTATGCTCTCGATAGTGGAAAGACCCACTTCTATAAGGAGAATAAGATAGGGTGTGTTGCTTTTAATTTTGAGGTTATATGTTATAAAACACTTCTCGATTTGCTCAATCTTTCTCTAGGATTATCTAGAGATGCTACAACCCCAAACCTCACATCCATATAAGATAATCAGAGTGACTCAATTTTTAAAGAGGAACTTCTTTCTATCCCACATTACGAGGTTTGCCATTTTACAATTATTTTCAAGACCAAAATAAGATTTCCATCCCCCATCAATCCTTTTCTCAATGCTATAGTTCCAATTGAGCTTGTGATGAGTATCAATTCCTAGGTACTTGTAGTAAGACACTTCCTCCAAGTTACTATTGTCATACATAAAATTAGCGTAAGTGTCCTTCTTGGATTTGATAATCATAACTTTTGTTTTGTCAGTGTTAGCAATCATACCCATGGTAGAGCAGAAATCCTTAAGAAGTATAAGTTGCTTATCAAGATTAGATGGGCACCTTGCGAGAAGAACAATATTGTCAGTGTAGAGAAGAAGGATGATGACTATCCCAGCTAAGATCATGCCAACACATCCTGCTTCCGCTAAAACCTTCTAGCTTGTCGATGTAAATGCCAGATAGGGTAGGGGAGAGGAGGTAACCTTGTTTAACTCTGATATTACACTTAATATATTTCGACCACCCCTCATTGCTCTTTAACTTGGCAATTACATTCTCGTATAACCTTATAGTGGCAGCTCTCAACTCAAAAGGAACCTTTAGCTCTTCTAAGCTGTTTCAGAGGTTGTTTCTAGGAACCGTATTGAAAGCCTTTCTAAAGTCCACAAAGCAACAAAAGGGATTGGATTTATCATTGCAACATTCCTCCATAATGATCCTAAGCATAACGAGGTGGTCTGTTGTTGAGTGCTGCTTTCTAAAACCCGCTTGGCCTTTAGCTCGCTTACCTTCACTTTCAAGCCATATGCTCAACTTCCTTTCTAAGATAATACCATATAACTTGGCTAGGAGAGGGCTGATCATAATTGTATGATAATTAGAGGGGTTATTTGTATCCCCACTTTTAAAAATAGGGATAATGAGGCTTTGAGTCCATGGTTTAGGGAAGCCTTGCTTGACCGCTTGATTGAAAAGCTTGTGAATGTGGGGGATGAGGATAGGACCTCCAATTTTTAAGATTTTTGCCTGGTAACCTTCAATGTCCTTAGCTTTCCCATTAGCCAAGCGATTAACCCCAAAATCAATGTCTTCTAATGAGAAAACTTCTTTCGTTGTGAGAAGGGTTTCAAAGTTATCCATGACATTTGGAGATTCATAAAGCTTTTTAAGATAGGAATTCTAGTCATGTAAAACAATTTTATTATTATCTTTAGTTTTCCTAATTATAATCTGTCTCCAAAATTTCTTAGGAGCTACCTTAGAGAGGTGTAAGATATTCTCTTGTCTTTTACGAATATACTGCCTTTTTTTCCTTTTAGTTAGGGCTTTGTATATCTTTATCTTGCCAATTTTAAGAGATTCATCAACAACTTCCTTAATTGCTCTCCTCGCACTTTTACAATCTTTGTCATACCATGGGTTGGTTTTGCTATTTCTTTTATTACTTGAACTTCAATTGAGAACTTGTTAATAGAATATGAGAGGGTTGTAGTAAAATTATGATAGAGATATTCTATGTTTTCTATACTAGATAAAGGAAGCAAATTAGTTTTTAATTCATTTAGAAAGAGATCTTTTTTATTTGTATAAAAAATTAACTTCTTTTGGCTATAAGGATTATCTTCTATGGGATCTCTATGCATGACAAAATTAAGAGTTATAAGTAAAGGCCTATGATCAGAGTCAGGTTCGTGGTCGTTTAAGATGTCAAAATTTGTTATTTCATTGTATAGAGGGAGATCAGAGATAACATAGTCTACCACGCTGCTACCAAGCCCATGGATGCAAGTCATCTGGCTAGAATTGGGCCACTTCTTTAGATCGTTGCAAATTATGAGATCTTGAGCACTACAGAGCTTGACTAGCTCCGACCCAAACAAATTCTCCCCGAGGTCTTCAGAGCTCCTTTTGTACCGGCTAGCCAGAGGAAGGTCTTCGTCTAACCAAAGAGGATTAGGGTTGGAATGATTGCTTAGAAGAATAGCTTGGTTGCTTGAATTTCGAGCATTAAAGTCACCTATTAAAAGGATATTGCCTTTATTCCTTAGGCTAGAAATATCATTCTCTAAACCATTGTAAGGACTATTTTTATCTAGATTCTTTTTCTTATAGAAGTTAGAATTGATGGGGGGGAATAACAGATTGCTATGTAGGTCTTTTTATCATAAATGTCAGTAATTTCTATCCAACTATATTGGTTGTAAGGGTCGTTTTTATAAATCCTAGCATGGGGAGAGATGTTCTTCTTAATGTAACAAGCTATACCCCCAATGCCTCTACGGGAGGATCGCTTATTCCAGGTAGACCATAATGTAAAGCCATCTATGTTAGGGACCTTAGATTCTTCGTGCTCCCAAGTTTCAATAAGCAAATCAACATCATTCGAGATCCAACTTCGCTTGGGGCCTTTGTTCCATGGAAAGCCCTGACAGTTCCAAGAAAGAATCCGGAGCATGTTGAATTGCTATTTATTATTATTTTTTTGGTTTCTATCTCGAATAACGGCTTTTCTATTTCTGATTATTGCCCATTTTCCTTCCTTCCTAGCTTCCTTTACCTTTTGAACCTCCTTTCTCAATTCCGCTTGATCTTCTGGAATGAGATCTTCATTTATAAATATTCTTGTTCTTTTTAGACTTGAGGTTTTACTAAGTATGTCATACTTATGGTCAGTAGAGCTCACCTTTATTTGGATTAGCCTTCCTTTATTCTCAGTTAGTTTCTCCAACCTCGTTGCTTCTGTGAGACACGTTGTTTCAATTTGTAATCTATTATGTAATTCTGTCTGGGCTATGGCTAAAGTATCCTCATCTACCTCCTCTTTCAAATCGAAGATTATAAGGTTCAAGGCCCTTTTGTTACGCTCATGGTCTAAATCTATCAATTTTTTCATTACATCTTTAATTGGTTTGAAATCTAATTTACCTGCCACACTATTTAGGATGAGGCGACTATTAACTTTTTCTTCCAGCTCTTTAATCATGTCTTTTATTTTAAGACTCTCTAAAGTATCAATATCTACTTGCTGGGATGTTTGGTTCATATCTTGGTTTTGTTTTTCTATAACCTGCAACCTAGTCTCCATTGCCCCCATCTTATTCTCCAATAGTTCTATTTTATTTTCTATTTGTTTTTGGATCTTGTCTTCAAGAGATGTGAATTTATTTTCTAGCATGGTTGCTAACTCTGTATATATATATATATATATATATATAAATATATATATAGGATAAATTTTCAACATTTTGAAAAAAACAAAAAATTAAAAAAATGATAAAAAAAAAAACAAAAAAAATCAAACATAAAAAATAAATCATAAAAATGTTAAAAAAAGAAAAACAAAATTAACCTTTAAAAATAAGAATTTAAAAAAATACAAAGAAATAAATAATAACAAAAACATATTTTCTTAAAAAACATAAAAAATGTAATTCATTCATTTATTTATTTATAAAAACTATAAAAATAAATAAATAAAAATACAACAATTTTAAAAAACTATTAAAAAAAAAAACAAAAACAAACCTGATTAAAAAAAAATAAAATAGAGAAAGTAAAACTAAAAAAAATTAAAACAATTTTGAATAATTTAAAATAAAAAACAAAAACAAACTCACAAAAATTACAAAACTATTAAAAAAAAAATCAAATTTTAAAATGATATAATTAATTAAAAAATTTAGAACATTTACATTAAAATCTTAGAAAAAGAAAAATTATTAAAAAAAAGTAAAATAAAAATAAAATTTGGAGGGTGGGATGAAAGAATCAGATTTCAGCCTCGCCCACTTAAAAAAAAATTATTAATAAAAAAAGTGGGTTCCTTTTGCTGCAAGCGTATTGAGAGTAGCCATATCCCTCTGAGGATCTATGAGCTTCCAAAGATCCACAAAGAAGGGGCACCCCTACAACCCATTGTCAATACCATAGGAGGACCAACCTACCTCCTAGCCAAGTACCTTGCTTTGAAGCTTAAACCCCTTGTTGGCCTCACAGAGTCATTCGTCAAAGACTCTTCTTCATTTGTCAATGAGTTAAAGGGCATAAAGTTTGACCCTGGGACATTCTTGTGAGTTTTGATGTGGTTTCCCTTTACACTTGCATCCCTATCCAGGAGGCCATTGAGGTCATCAATCGCCTCACTGACCCCGATACCACTCGCTTAGTTGAGATTTGTCTTACTTCCACTTTTTTCTGCTTTGAAGGGGAATTCTATGAGCAGACTTGTAGGGTTTCCATGGGCTCCCCCCTATCCCCGGTTGTTGCTAATATTTTTATGGAAGACTTTGAATCCAAGGCTTTGGCCTCAACCCGTCTCCTACCCAAGCTATGGAAGAGATTTGTGGACGACACCGGTGTCATCTGGTCTCATGGCCAAGAAGAGTTAGATCTTTTTTTCCAACATCTCAACAATCAATCTTCCTCCATAAAGTTTACTATGGAGCAGGAAATTGATGGGTGCCTGCCTTTCCTTGATGTTCTCATTTCGAAGAATGATGACGGTTCTTTCTCCCACCAGGTGTTTCGGAAGAAAACTCATACTGAGCAGTATCTTCATGCCAACTCTCATCATTTCCCTGCTCAAAATTTGGGTGTTCTCAACACACTAGCTACTCGTGCGCTGAGAATCTCTGATGAAAAGAACCTTGATAAAGAGAAAGCCCATCTCCTTAATGTTTTTGTTAATAATGGGTATAGTAGGCACCAAGGTCCCAGGGTTAAGAAAGGCCCTAAAGATCGAATCTCTGGGGTTCATCTCCCTTTCATCCAGGGGACCACTGATAAGATTGCGAGAATTCTTAAGAAGCATAATGTTCCCTCAACTTTTAGACCCCTTAACACCATTTCTAGCTCCTTAGGATCTGTTAAAGACCCCGTTGACCCCAAGGACATGAAAGGTGTTTATGTTATTCCTTGTTCCTGTGGGACTCCCTATGTCGGAGAAATTGAGTGCTCTATAAATGAGAGGACTCATGAGCATGTACCTGACATCAAACATGGGTGGACCTGATCTTCTGTCCTAACGGAACACGTGGAGAAGACTAAGCATCATATATGTATTGAGGAGGGCCAAGTTATTGCTAAAATTGCTCCTTTCCATCACCAGAAGTTTAGGGAGGCCACTGAAATTGAAAAAAGGCTGAGGAATCTCAAGAAGGATGACAGCTTGAATATTAGTAGCTGTTGGATCCCCGCCCTTTCCTCCTAGCCCCTTCCCCGTCCCCGCCGTGCCCCCTGCTCTTTGTTTTGCTTTATCTCTGGTTTTTACTCTCTTGTCTTCTGGATTGTTTGTTTCCCCCTTTATTCCCTTTGCTAATATTAATTTTATTATTATTATTATTATTATTATTTCAAATAAAAGGTTAATAAAGATTCCCCCTTTTCAATTATTCATTAGGATATTTTTCTTACTTTAAATTCTAAATTTTTTCGATTGAATTGGCTTTTTTATTATTCTTATTATATAAATAAACAAATAATTTTATATAAAACATATTCATATAAATTAACTAATTAGTGGATTAATTGATAAACACTTAGGTTTAATTCCCAATTATACGATGATTCCTTTAGTTAATGAAAATAAATAATTCTAATAATCAAAATAACTAATTAATTATAAACAAATTTATATGTTAGAGGGTTACAAATTTAGTTTCATATAGCTTAAAAATAAATAAATTAACTAATTAACTAACTAATTATTTATTCTTTCCTATAATAATACAAGTCTTTATATAGTTTATTTAGTTTTAAAATAATAAAGAGGATAAACAATTTTTTTTTAAGGTTCAAGTTCTTAATTTAAGTTCATAAAAATTAGTTAAATATAAGATTTATTTAGTTACAAATAAAAATAATAATAAATAAATTTAACAAACAAACTAATTAATTATTAATTAACTAATTAATATTATTCCTATCTCTTGGCCCAGTCAAATGTAGCCGTTGCCTAGTCCTTTCCTTGGTCAAATGTAGTCGTTTCTTTCTAGCTGTTGAATGATAGATCTCTCTATTTAACTTGTTGCCATGATCTGGTTCTTCATCTTGTTCTGACGATGAACCACACTCGCTAGTTCGAAATGCGTCGACAAATGAATTTTGATGTGATTATCGTTGAAAACCTTCTCAACAAAAAAAAAAGGTATTTTTTTTGTTAATAATTTATTTTATTTATTTGTTTAAGTGGGCGGGGCTGAAATCTGAACACTTAGAAAAAAAAAATGTATTAACAATTTTTTTTGTTTTATATATATATATATATATATATAATTAACAATATTTTTTGTTTGTATATATATATATATATATATATATATATATACAAACAAAAAATATTGTTAATTATATATATATATATATATATATAAAACTGGGCTAAGCTAAGCTCAAATCTGATTCTCATAATCGGATTTGATTTCTAAGAATCGAATTTCAGCCCCACCCTCCAATTTTTTTTTTTTTTTTTTTAAGATTTTAACATTAATGTTTTAAATTTTTTAATTAATTATGTTTTTTTGTTTTGTTTTGTTTTGTTTTTATGTTTATTATATATATATATATATATATATATTAATTTTAAATTTACTTTTAATATTTTTTAAACTTTTGTTAGTTTGTTTTTAAATTATTTAAAACTGTTTTAATTTTTTTGGTTTTCTTTGTTTAATTTTCTAGTTTTTTTTGTTTTTTGTTTTGGTTTTGTTTTGTTTTTTTTTAAATTGTTGTATTTTTTTTTAATTTTTATTTTCAAAATTTTATTGTTGTTGTAAGTAATCAACATTAAAAAAAAGAAATAAGACAACTAGAAAATTTGTTAAGTAACCAACATTTAAAAAACAATTGGACATAAAAAAATTTAAAGTGTCAAAAAATGTAGCATTTAAAAAAAATATCCACAATTAATACATTAAAAAATATAGTGTCAAAAATAAGCCTTCTAAAAAAAGGGGTTGATGTTGCATCAACACGTTTCAAAATTAGCATGAAAGTCACTAACATTTAAAAACAAATATTTATATTTGATACATAAGAAAATTTAAAATGTCAAAAATATGCTTCGAAAAAAAATATATGTATTCTGCATCACCACTTTTCAAAATTGGTTGACTTTTTTGCTACTTCAACGAAACGGGTTCAATGTTTACATTGTTCATATTTATGATATGTTTGACGGAATGCCTGTCATGGCTAGTAGGGGTCCAGTCAATGTCTCATTCAAGTGATTGCATTTATACTGTCATTTCCTTGTTAATTTACTATTCTCGATGTATCATGCAATTCCGGGCAGTGACCTGAGCTCTGGGCCTGAAAATGTGGCTTAATTCCCAGGGAAACTGACACAAAACTGACAAAAATAGTCATTGGACGTTGACTTGCTGGCCTATGAGAGCGTCCAGAGGTCCCTGGATGTTGGCATTCCCATAGCATGAGAGCGTCTAGAGGTCAAGTAGTCCAAAATGTTAGTGGGACCTAGGGGCTGGTTGACAAAAAGGTTGGGTTGGTTCTTGAGGGTCCTAATGCTGATGTTGGATGTTTGTATGGTTTGTTTTCGTCGGTTCCACTTCCTTAACGTGATTTAGGAGGTCAAATCATTTCATAGTGGCCTCTCGTAGCATGTTTACCTCGACTGTTCAGTTGCTTGGGTAGATGTGGGAGGAGGGTGTTACATTCTTCTTCTTATAATTCTTGTTATTTTGTAAAGTCCGATTCATCATCCTTCAATTCAAACTATATCTTCTCTAGTTCTTTCTCTGTTGGTTGGAATCCCTTTTGACAACATCTTTGATTTCTATAAATACCACATCTGGACTATACACAACCTTATTAGATTATGGGTTTCAAGGATTTTAGCCTTTCAAACCATCTTTATATCTAATAAAGATACACTTTTCATATTTCTTATCTATCTCACTCCTAATCTCTTTTGGAACATATGCATAAGCTTCACACCCAAATACATTGAATTTTTAATGAGAGGGTTTCTTACTAGTCCATAGCTCATGTGGAGTCCTACCATCCAATGCTGATGAGGGCGATCTATTTACCAGTAATGTGTAGTGTTCATCACCTTTTCCCATAATTCTTGTCCTAATCCAATACCACCGAGCATGCTCTTTTCTTTTTCTATCAGCGTCTTGTTCATCCTTTATGCAACTCCATTTTGTTGAGGTGTATATGGAGTAGCCTTTTTCCTTGCTATACTGGACTTCTTACAGAATTCTTGGAAATCATTCCAAGAAAATTCTCCACTATTATTTGTCCTCGCCACCTTAATTTTCTTCTCTGTCTAATTTTCCACAAGATCCTTAAACTCTTTAAATTTGTCAGACTTCAGATTTCTTCTTAAGCAAATAAAACCATGTATTCATCGTTAAGTCATCTATAAATGAGACATAATACATAGATTTACCTAGCGATGGAACTAACAATAGGTACAAACAAATCATTGTGCACTAGCTACAATATTCTCTTTGCACTCATAGTACCAAAGGATAATATTTCTCGATTTTGCTTCCCATATAAGTAATGTTCACAAAAATAAAAAAAATACATACATACCTTCTACCATACCATTATTGTGTAGTACACAAAGGCCCTTGTTGCTAATATGACCTAAGCGTTAATGCCACATAATAATATTTTCTCTAGAAACTTCAAGGTTTTTCTTTCTTCTACTCTACTCTCAGGAACAATGAAACAGTTGCACCCAACACTAGTAGTGCTTCTAAACATCTTAAGCAAAGTTCTAATCTAAACTCCCCTAAGCAATACCATTTCTCCTCAAACCATCCTATAGGTATCGTTTTGAAACATCGTTTTTACACTTGCATCACTCATCTTACTTACATAAATAAAATTTCTAGTCAGTTTTGGGATGTGCAGAACACTGGAAAGTGTTCTAATCCTTCCATCCATGAGATTCAACTTGATTTTTGTTTGTACTATGATTTTAGATGTCAAGTTATCAAGAATATACCAAAAACAGGAATTTATGCATCCAACTTCATTCCTTCGTGTAATCCTTATGCTACATCAATTTCTACACATATACCAAGACAATCCTTGGCAGTTTTGCATAGAAAATTCTAAGGATATCTCAATCTTATCTCATTTATACTTGTATTTGCCACCATAGGCCTTGCAAGGAAGTTATTATATGTTATGAGGATGAAATTACATAATTGAGTAATTTCTCATAATTATTTCACAAGGAACTAATTGTTTTGTCACAATTTCATAATCGAATAAGAATTACTTCATAATTGAGAAAAGTAAGATAAAAAAGAAACTTTGAATTAAATGAAGGAGTTGCAGCTCACAGGTGTGTACAACACCTGGGAGACTACACTCAAACAAAGAGGAGACTCTCTCTCTCTCTCGTTCACTTTGCATTACATCAAATGAATATTACAATATTAAATACATCACTGAAAATTAGGTAGTTGTGAACAACCTCCTAAACTCTAGGAACTGATCCTAAACTAAGGAGATGCGTTACAACCATATAACCATTTCTCCATTATTTTTAACTCCCCCCCTTAATGGAGAAAGGGTTATTCTGCACTCCTAACATCCCTCTAAATAACTCAAACTTTACTCACCCTAGAGGCTTAGTAAAAATATCAGCTAAATTATCACAAGTGTTACAATACTCCACACATATTTCTTTTGACTTTATCTTTTCTCGAACAAAATGAAACTGAGTGTCAATGTGTTCAGTATTTTTATGGAAAACTGGATTGTATGCAAGCTTTATTGTGCTCTGGTTGTCAGTTTTGATGCTGGTTGCTTCTTTTTGTCCTTCACCTGCATCGCTAAGCAATCTCCTCAACCAGATGGCTTCCCATGTAGCTACACACAACGCCTGGTACTCAGCTTCACATGATGATAATTCTACAGTACTTTGCTTTTTACTACTCCACGAAATAACCCCGGATCCAATACTAAATGCGTAACCTGTGATGGATCTTCGATAATCCAGGTTACCTGCCCAATCAGAATCTGAATAACCTGCTAAAGTGACATCAAAAATGTGAGTGTACAAAATACCATAATTACAAGTAACACTAAGGTACCTCAACACACATTTTGCTGCAATCCAGTGACTTTCAAGTGGTTTGGACATAAACTGGCTCAGCAAACTAACATAATATGCCAGATCAGGTCTAGTTGTCGTGAGATATATCAAACTTCCCACTAGCTGTCTATACAAAGTGGCATCCACCTGTTTTGTGCCATCATCACTGCTTAACTTGAGATTCTGCTGCAATGGTGTTGCTGTTGTTTTGCACTGTTCCATTCTGAATCTTTCCAACAGGGTTATGGCATACTTTCCTTGAGTTAGAAAAGTTTGACCATAATCTTTCCACACCTCCAATCCTAGGCAATAATGAAGATCTCCAAGGTCTTTCATTTCAAATACCTGTGACATTTGCTGCTTGATTTCTTTGATCAAATTATTTGCATTTCCTGTTATAATCATGTCATCCACATACAAAGAAATCAAAATGATTTGCCTCTGTTTATTTATCTTGGTATACAGGTTTGGGTCGTTGAGGCTCCTATGAAAACCATGCTGCATAAAAAATGAATCAATTTTCTCATACCATGACCTGGGTGCTTGTTTCAAACCATAAAGTGCCTTATGCAATTTACACACTAAATTCTCCTGCCCCTTTTCACAAAACCAGGAGGCTGTACTAAATAAATTTCTTCCTTTAATTCTCCATTCAGAAATGCAGACTTAACATCTAGCTGGTGTAGCTTCCATTTATGTTTTGTTGCTAAAGAAATTAGCATTCTAATTGTATTTAGTTTAGCTACCGGGGCAAAGGTGTCACTGAAATCTATTCCTTCTTGCTGCGAATAACCCTTTGCTACCAGTCTAGCTTTGAATTTTTCTACACTCCCATCTGCATTTATCTTAGGTTTATACAGCCACTTAAAACCTATGGGGGTTTTTCCTTCAAGAAACTCAACTAAATCCCAAGTATGGTTTCTATATGTTGATTCAATTTCCTCATGCATTGCAACCCTCCATTCATCTGATTTACTTGCTTCTTCATAGTTTGAAGGTTCTACAATGTTTAAAATTTTGGACATTAAAGCATAGCCTTTCAATATTTCAGGTAGTCTAGTCTTCCTACCTGATCTTCTAGGTAGAGGACTTACCTCAACTCTATCTGTTTCAACACTTTCCGGGCCTGCATCATCACTTATTACGTTATCTGCTGCTACTTCTTCCTGTTTCTGCTCCTGCTCCTGCTCTTCATCTTCATCACTGTTCATCTCTACCAGCAATGGAATGTGGCTGTCACTATTAGAGTCTTCCTTTCCATCTTCAGTCTGTTCATGAAAAATAACATCTCTGCTTGCAAAAAATTTATGAGTCACAGGACTATATAACTTGTATGCCTTATACTCTGTGCCATATCCTACAAATATACATTTCAAGGCTTTGGGGTCTAACTTCTTTCTATCTGCTTTTGGTATATGAGCATAAGCTTTAGATCCAAATATTCTTAGATGACTAACTGCTGGTTTGAGTCCAAACAATGCTTCAAAGGGGGTTTTGAAGCCTAGACATTTAGTAGGACTCCTATTCTTTAAATAAACAACAATATTAATGGCTTCTGCCCAAAGACCATTCGATAGACCTTTACCTTGAAGCATACTTCTTGCGCACTCCACAAGAGTTCTATTCTTGCGTTGTGCTACTCCATTCTGCTGTGGAGTGTGTGGCATTGTGAATTGCTGCATAATCCCATGCTGCTTGCAGAAGTTCATGAACTCTCCTAACCTATATTCTCCCCCTTGGTCCGAGCGTAGAATCTTTATCCTCTTTCCTGTTTGGTTCTCTATCATAGACTTAAACTCTTTAAAGTACCGAAAGGCTTGACTCTTTTTACTTAAAAAATACACCCATGAAAACCTAGTGCAATCATTGTAAACAGCAGAAAATAACAAGCACCTCTTAGGGACCTAGTTTGCATAGGTCCACAAATATTTGTATGCACTAGTTATAGGATGTCTCTTTCCTTTCTGTTGACATGCAAAGGGAACTCTTCTCTATGCATTTTCCCTAATGCACATCCATCACATCCCAGCTTGACATTATGAAAAACAGGGAGTCCATCGACCATACCTTTCTTCTAAAGTAAGATGAGGTCTTGCAAATTGAGATGTCCAAATCTCTGATGCCAGAGATTTTCAACTGTTGATCCAGCTGCAACCATTGCTTGTCGTGGCATACTCTTTGCATCCAATCTGTACAAATTCCCCATGCGTACTCCTGTTGCAACTGTTTCCATCTGGCTATCCTTAATGACACAACCATTCTTAAAGAATTGCACCTGCATGTCCTGGTCTATAATCATTGAGATAGAGATCAAGTTTTTCTTAATTCTTGGAACATATAATACATTTTTAAGATGTTTAATGTCGCCACTAGGTAGCTTCACAGGAATATCTCCATATCCTTTGATCTCATACCCACTGTCATCTCCTAGATAAATTTTTGATCCACATGCAGATTCTTCAAGAAATTCAAAACAATCCTTCTTACCGGTCATGTGTGAGGATGCGCCAGAGTCGACATACCATATGTCGTCCTCATCTCCCTTTGATGCTGAAAGAGCACAATCGACTGTGAATAGTCGAATATCATGGCTGTGGTCCTCCTCTTCTCCAGCAAAACAGCCCTGATGTTTCCTCTGTTTGCCTCTTCTTTCATCCGCCTGCCTCTTATAGCATTCTTTAATCTGATGACCAGGTTTCCCACAATAAAAACATCTCTTAACATAATTATCAGTCATACCTCTGAATGATCTCTTTTGAAAAGAGTTGGCTCCCTTCTGCTGCTGCTGCTGCGGTTGCTGGTGCTGATGTTGGTGCTGGTGCTGCTTTCCTCTGTACTGTCGCCTCTTCGCCATCAGAGCTAGGTCATTGCTCTGAGTTTTCAGATTCTGTCGTCGCTCCTCCTCCTGGAGCAGAATTGCTGTCAGCTCATTAAATGAAGGGGCTTTCTCCCTCGCTGACAGCTCTGAGATAAATGTCTGATATTCATCAGTCATTCTGTTCAATGTGAGTGTGACTAGATCTGAGTTGGACACCTTTTCTCCAATAGCTCCCAGTTTGTCACTCAGATCCTTGACTCTGGCCAAGAATCCAACAACGGACTCATTCTTGTCCATCTTCAATGCAAACAACTTTCCCTTGAGTGCGAGAACACGATTTGTATTCTGAGTCTCGTACAGGTTCTTGATCGTTGTCCATATATCAGCGGCTGACTTGGAATCTCTGATATGTGGGATAATATTGTCCTTAACGGACATCTTTAGTATAACTTTTGATTTCGTTTCTCTTTTATCCCAGTCTTGTTCTTGGGTCGCTGTTTTAGATCTCGGCTCATTTCCCTCAACGATCGCCCATGCATTTACACTCTCCAGCAAAGTTTGCATTTTGAATTTCCAGTTGGAGAAATTCATTCCATCGAGTTTGCCAGACTCGTGGAGGTATGATTCTATATTGTTGTTCATTTTCGCCCAACTGAACACTCCAATCTGCCACCACCGGGCAAGTCTGATCTGCTACCACCGAACAGATCAGGAACTTCACTGTGCCACCACCGGGCAAGTCCAATCTGCTACCACCGAACAGATCAGGGACTTCACTGTGCCACCACCGGGAAAAACCGATCTGCTACCACCGAACAGATCAACGAACAAGCTCCAACACGCCACCACCGGGCAAAGGCGATCTGCTTCCACCGAACAGATCAGGGAGCTGCACTGCGCCACCACCAGGAAAAAAACTGATCTGCTTCCACCGAGCAGATCACAGAGCTCTGATTCGCCACCACCGGGCAGGTCCGATCTGCTACCTTCGAGCGGATCACAGAACCCTAATTCGCCACCACCGGGTAGGTCCGATCTGCTACCTCCGAGCGGATCAAGGAACCTCAATTCGCCACAACCGGGCAAATCAAATCTGCTGCCGCCGAGTAGAAATCTCCACGTGCCACCACCGGGCAACTCTGATTTGCAACGAAAAATTGCAGATTTCCAGAGAGAAAGAGGCTGGTTCTGTGGCGCTCTGAACAGCTACAAATCTGCGCCAATTGCAGAAAAGAAAAATTCACGGTGTCCACGGAAATTGGCGCGCTTAACAGCCACGGATCCGCGCCAATTCAGTTACAATTTCGTTGGCGCGCTTATCAGCCCCAAACCCGTGCCAATGGGCGCGTTTGTTCTTTAAAAAATCGCGCCTTTCTGTTCTGTTCTGGATTGGCGCGACTGTCTGCAAAAAATCCGCGCCAACTGCTCCAACCCTTTCTTCGGCTCAAAGATGATCAGTGATCTGAGACCCTTCGCTCCAGGTGTTACTGTAGTTCCACTTGATCACACAAATACATTTACATGCACTCCTACCACTACAGATATGTAACTAATGATACATCCCTAAAAAAAATAAAAATTGAGACTATCTCTACCCTAAGCTCTGATACCAAGATAAAAAACAAACTTTGAATTAAATGAAGGAGTTGCAGCTCACAGGTGTGTACAACACCTGGGAGACTGCACTCAAACATAGAGGAGACTCTCTCTCTCGTTCACTCTGCATTACATCAAATGAATATTACAATATTAAATACATCACTGAAAATTAGGTAGTTGTGAACAACCTCCTAAACTCTAGGAACTGATCCTAAACTAAGGAGATGCGTTACAACCATATAACCATTTCTCCATTATTTTTAACTAAGTACTCATAATTAAGAATAGGGTTCATAGTGAGGTGAGAAAGGTCATAATTTTAGCATGAAACTTATTTGTGACTTAGATCCACCTCATTCACATGTTATGTAACATATCTCCAAGTTTCTCTAAATTCCTATAAGAAGATACCAAATGGAGGGATAGAAGAGGAAGACTAGATAGTAGTGTTTTGCTAGTTACTTTTGCTATGGAAACTCAATTCACACATTATTATATCGCTGATTTGTAGAGTTAGCCTACAAGTTGTGTGAGGGTTGAGGATAAGGGGTAAGTGAAGTAGCTTGGAGGCCTAAAATTGGGATTCAAGCCATGATGTAATGATTTTATCGTACCATAGATCTATGATTTTCTCCTTTAATTTGTCTTCATTGGTAATTTCTTGTGTTATGTTAGATATGGTTCTTCATTGCATTAGATTAGATCTGATCATGTTTTTCACTTTCAATTGCTCATAAAGAAATGAAAAAAGGTTATTTATTGTCACTTCTATGGAGGTTTCTTGTAGCAGGAGTTGGAGCAAAGGATATTAGAGTTGTAGTAGGTCAATATCTCATGAACAAAACCACCAATTCAAGGTAAGATTTTCTTTCATAGCCTTTAAAGTGTCTAATCTAAAGTGAAGTATGCTAGATTTAGGAGAATTTATCTGGTTGCCTATCCTACAATATATCTCAGATTGTTGGAATCTGATATGAGGGAGAACCACATATATGTAGGTGAGAATATCTATTAACAAAAGTAGTTAATTCACCGGGGAGACTTATCATTGATCTTTCATTAGATCTACTAGTTATACTTATTTTAATCCCTCTTTGAAATGATATTTCCTAAGCTTTTAATTTGGTTTCTAGGTGCTTAGATTCACTTGATCTACCCAGATCTAGCCCAAATCTTGGTTTTTTTCCTTCATTTCTTTGCTAGGTCATTCCCTTTCCTTCATACACATATTGATCTATTTATTTGCAATATTTTTTGATTTTAAACTTCGTTTAGGGAGCACCTTATACCATTGGAAAGGTCTTGTAGAGATCTATAACTTAATTGTTATATATTTTTCCTACTACCTACACACAATTGGTTAAAAAACAACCTTTCTTACACCTTTATGAGTAATTGAAATTGAAAAACGTGACCAAGACTGATCTAGTGCCTTAAAGAACTAGATCTAACATAACATAAGAAATTTTCAATAAACACCAATTGGAGGAGAAAAGTGCACATCTATATTATGAAAATACTTGAATCCAAATTGTAGGTCTTCAAGTCGCTTTTCTTCTACCCCTTGTACTCAATTCTCACACAACCCGCAACTTTGCAACTTATAGGTTGACTCTGCAAATCAACACCATAGTAATGTTTGAATTGAGCCTTTCCTAGCAGAAATTTAGTAGCATAACACTACTATCCAAAATTTCTCCTATATCCCTCCATTTGGCCTCTTATTATAGGGATTTAGAGAAACTTGGGCATAGACTACATGTCATGTGAATCAAGTGGATCTAAGTTACACACAAGTTCCATGCTTCATTATGATATTTTCCCACCTCACTATGAACCTTCTTTTCAATTATGAATAATGCTTATTCCACAATTATGAAAATAATTACTTCCTTATAAGATAATTATGAGAAATGGCTCAATTATGTAATTTCTACATCATAACATCTAATATCTTCCTTGCAAGATCTATGGTGGAATTGTCATTAAGTACTCCCTAACGAAAGCTTTGGAACATTAATCTTATCTTTATGCTCTTGATTATGGAACATTAATCTTATCTTTATGCTCTTGATTATGGAAGAAGAAAGTCACAAATCCCTAGACAAAAATGAAAATAGCAAGAATTTTCCAGCTAGACTTTGTCCAACATTTATGATTTTTATTATTAACTTATAAAAATACACCCTTTATAAAACAAAATTTAAACTTTGTCCAACATTCTATTATCCAATTACATTTATGATTTTTATTATTAGCTTATTAAAACACACCCTTTATAAAGTAAAATTCTATCCTTCATCAAAATGGATTTTAGCGAGTAATCCTTTCCTTTGCCTTCTCTTAATGTCTATGTTCCATTTCATCCTTACCTTGTTAACCCTTTCTTATGCGAGCTTTTCACATATTAGCTCATTGAAGAGCCACTATGAAGGAAAGGATAAAACTAAAAAGCATAATGATTTTTCATTACCTTGAATTCTATGTGAGCGTTTAAATTATATGCCTAAGGTGGAGATTTTTTGAACACTTAGTAGATATTATGAGCTTATCCAGAGTTAAGGATAGAGAAAAATTAGATATTAGACATTACGTTGATACATGTTCCTCTATGAGGAAAACATTATAAAAGGTTATGGATGCATCATAATATAAAGATTATTGGCTTCGTTTGACTAAAATTCCATCATTGTTTTTCTAAAATATTAGATTTTCGTTTTAGCTAGACCATTTTCTTGTATGCAATTCATAGCTTAAGAGTTAGTTGAAAATGGGATATATATAAATTTATTTATTATTATTATTATTTTTTTAATGGAAAAATTAAGAACTAATTTAATATTATTCATAAAAATATTAAAATTATATATATATAATTTCTTATAAACTTAAATTATAATTAATAAAAAACACCATATAAACATATATTCTCGGAATAAATGTTCAAATCGAAAAAAACACCATGGAATCATTAAGCAGCTACATAAAAATTTAAAATTATATATATATATATATATATAAATTTAAATTATAATTAATAAAAAACGTATATAAACATATATTCTCGGAATAAATGTTCCAATCGAAAAAAACACCATGGAATCATTAACCAGCTACCTAAACGATGTCACTAGAGAACGAAAAGCCCGAAAATAGAGAAAACCAATGAAAATAAGACTGACGAAGCAGTCCAAAAAAAACGTAAGGCGAAACCCCTCGAAACGCTAGGCGTTACAAATTCCACTTGGGACATATGGAATGAACCGAAACGCCTTTAGAGGGGCCGCCCCTAACTGCTACCTACCATACCATTCGATTCGATTCGCTAGAAATTTCTACCTTTTCCCGCTCCGTCTCTTCCGTTCCCATCCTACCTTGTATAAATATCGTCCCCTGTCTCAATTCAATCGTGAAAGTTGAGGTAATCGATTGTACAGTTTAGTTCAAGTTCTGAAATAGTGATAAGCCTCGTACTTTGTTTAAGAGTTTTGAGTATTGTGTAGTTCGTTTGAGAGTTTTGAGTTTTGTGTATTGTTGTGTTGTGAATTCGTTATAAATCATGGCTGGGAAGACGGAGGGGAAGGCCATCGGAATCGATCTGGGCACCACCTACAGCTGCGTGGGAGTGTGGCAGCAGGACCGGGTGGAGATAATTGCCAATGACCAAGGGAATCGAACCACTC
This sequence comes from Pinus tabuliformis, assembly GCA_031772625.1. Taxonomy (NCBI): domain Eukaryota; kingdom Viridiplantae; phylum Streptophyta; class Pinopsida; order Pinales; family Pinaceae; genus Pinus; species Pinus tabuliformis. Next base: position 308,321,390 of record CM062807.1, read on the forward strand.
CATCCTATGTCGCGTTTACCGACACGGAGAGACTCATTGGCGACGCTGCCAAGAATCAGGTGTCCATGAATCCGACCAACACTGTGTTCGATGCCAAGAGATTGATCGGGAGGAGATTCAGCGACCCGCCGGTGCAGGCGGACATGAAACTCTGGCCTTTCAAGGTTGTTTCAGGGCCCGGCGATAAGCCCATGATCGAGGTTGATTACAAGGGGGAGAGAAAGCAGTTCGCGCCGGAGGAGATTTCTTCGATGGTGCTCACCAAGATGAAGGAGATAGCGGAGGCGTATTTGGGACAGACGTTGAAGAATGCCGTAATTACCGTTCCTGCCTATTTCAATGACTCGCAGAGGCAGGCTACCAAGGATGCTGGATTTATCGCGGGGCTTAATGTGTTGAGAATCATCAACGAACCCACGGTGGCCGCCATTGCATACGGTCTGGACAAGAAGGGAAGCGGCACAGAGAAGAATATATTGATTTTCGACCTCGGCGGCGGGACTTTCGACGTTTCTCTGCTGATAATCGAGGAAGGCATCTTCGAAGTGAAGGCGACAGCTGGAGACACCCATCTCGGGGGCGAGGACTTCGACAACAGATTGGTGAATCATTTCGTGCAGGAGTTCAAGCGGAAGCAGAAGAAGGATATCAGTTCCAATGCAAAAGCGCTCCGGAGACTGAGGACGGCGAGCGAGAGAGCCAAGAGAACTCTCTCCTCCACTGCCCAGACCACGGTGGAGATCGAGTCCCTGTACGAGGGAATCGATTTCTACGCGACCCTAACGCGCGCGAGGTTCGAGGAGCTGTGTATTGACTTGTTCAGGAAATGCATGGAGCCGGTGGAGAAATGCCTGCGGGACGCCAAGATGGACAAACGCCAAATCGGGGAAGTCGTTCTGGTGGGAGGCTCGACGCGCATACCCAAAGTGCAGCAGCTGTTGCAAGACTTGTTCAATGGGAAGGAGCTGTGCAAGAGCATCAATCCCGACGAAGCAGTGGCTTACGGTGCCGCTGTGCAGGCTGCTATCCTCACCGGAGAAGGCAACCAGAAGGTTCAGGACTTGCTGCTACTCGACGTCACGCCGCTCAGCCTCGGCCTCGAAACTGCGGGAGGCGTAATGACGGTGTTGATTCCGAGAAATACCACGATCCCGACGAAGAAAGAGCAGGTATTCTCCACCTATTCGGATAACCAGCCTGGAGTGTTGATCCAAGTGTTCGAGGGGGAGCGCGCACAGACAAAAGACAACAATCTGCTAGGCAAGTTCGAGCTGACCGGCATCCCTCCCGCGCCGAGGGGTGTTCCGCAGATCAACGTCTGCTTCGACATCGACGCCAATGGCATCCTGAACGTGTCTGCGGAGGACAAAACTGCAGGGGTGAAGAACAAGATCACCATCACCAATGACAAGGGACGGCTGAGCAAAGAGGAGATCGAGAGGATGGTTCACGACGCCGAGAAATACAAGGAGGAAGACGAAGAGGTGAAAAAGAAAGTTGAGGCAAAGAATTCGCTGGAAAATTACGCTTACAGTATGAGGAATACTGTCTCGGGGGCAGGGGATAAGCCGAATCATCCGGGCAAGGAGAAGATCGACAAGGCTATCAATGAGACCTTAGAGTGGCTGGACCGCAATCAGCTGGCGGAGGTGGAGGAGCTGGAAGACAAGCTGAAGGAGCTTCAAGACACTTGCGATGCCATCATCGCCAGCGTGTACCAGGAAGGAGCAGAGTCACGTGCAGGCAATGGTCATATGGCTTCCTCCGCCCCCGGTTCCGGCGCGGGCCCTAAGATCGAAGAGGTGGATTAGAGAGGGCCATCTAGAGATCTCTCCGCTCAAATTGAGACCAGCCGTTGGTTATACGAAGTAATCATGTTATTGTCTTTAAGTAATTGTAATTATGTCTATAGAGGTATATATTGGAAAGAGAGCGTTACGTATCGTTTTATTTAATAAAAATAAATATTTTTGTGATCATTTTTTAATAAACGCTGTCATTAATTTATTAAATTTCGTTCATTTTTTAAATTATAATTTCTAAATTTAAAGTTTGATTTTTTATCAATTATATGTTTTTTTGCTTATAATATTTTAAATATGAGTGGTATTTAGTGTTGAATTAGGTGGAAAATTCTTATTTTTTTATAATTTGATATAAATAATAAATTTAAAATATTGTGTATATTTTGAAATAAGTATAAAATAATTATTATTTAATTTATACAATTTGAGTATTGAATTAAATTTATATTTTAAGATAATTATAAATAAAATATTTTATAATATTTGAAATATAAAACTACATCTTCTTGATAAAATGTTAATGACAATTTCCCCAAAAAAATTCATAGTAGGCTAAAAAAAATAATTTCACTTGGCTTTTTCTGAAAAAAGAGATGAATAGATAAATAATGACAATTTCCCAACAAAAAAAATTCATAATAGGCTAAAAAGATAATTTCACTTGGCTTTTTCTGAAAAAAGAGATGAATAGATAAATATATTAATGGAGAACATGTATGCTTTATAGCCCAAATAGTACATCAATCTATTTTTTTTTCTAAGTTTGGTTATAAGATATTAAAAAATCTCATTACATTATAGAACATATTAATAAATAATTTCGCGATATATTATGCATTTGAAGTAGTTTGGTTATAAGATATTAAAAAATCTCATTAGATTATAGAACATATTAATAAATAATTTCGCGATATATTATGCATTTTAAGTAACTTCAAAGTAATAAAGAAAATTCATAAAATTCATTTGCAACATTATAATTAACTGTTGGATAGACAACAATTATCGAAACATATTAATTAAGCTAAATCAAGAGCCTCAATATAACATCCACAAATTCATTAATAAACTTATGCCGCATGGGATTATATATATTTGAGATATGTGATCGGAGTTGAGACTATGGTGTATTAGTCAAAGTGTATATAATATAAATCAATTGCGCGACTGTTATGTGAACATTAAAATAATTTATATATGCTAAACATTAAAATCTTTTTTAAATGTTATGTGTTAATTGTATCAACTTTTTTCGCGACTGTTATGTGAACACAAATAATTTATATATGCTAAACATTAAAATCTTTTTTAAATGTTATGTGTTAATTGTATCAACTTTTTTCACAAGATATAAATTAAGTTGAAGTATTTGGTGGGCATAAATTTATTTTAATTTTGGACTTATCAAGTATCTAAAGAGATCTTATCTTTTTGTTTACTATTTTTTATTTTTTATTTTTATTATTATTATTATTATTATTTTTTATTTATTTATTTATTTATTTTTTTTTTAATTTTGAAGTTCAAAATTATGATGAACCTTGACATTGTATGTATATAAAATGTGAAAAAATTAACTTTAAATTTTTTTTATATCATAAACATTATTAAAATATTTTTAAATAATAATAATGATACTAATATTCCTTTTGGTTTAATATTATTCTATTGGGTTTATAATCTTTCGGGTTTATAATAATAATAATAATAATAATAATATTCTTTCGGGTTTAATATTTTTTTTTAGGTTTATAATATTAATCATAGTCAACTATCATTAATTGTAGCCAACTATGGCCAACTATGGTCGAATGTTTCATTGTGACAAGGCTTGTCTCAATATGAAAATCAACCATGTTTATTTTAGTGTTTATAATATTTAGGATTTATATACCTTGGGTTTATAATATTAGTTCCTTGGGTTTAATAATATTCCCTTGGTTTCAAATCCCTTAGGGTTTTAGTATTAATCCCTTGGGTTTATTATTCTCTTCAGTTTATAATATCAATCCTTTGGGTTTATAATATCAATCATGGTCGATCATAGTCAACCATGGTTAACCATGGTCAGACATGGTGAATTGTCGCATTGCGACAAAAATTGTCTCCATTTGAAAATCATGGTTGATTATGGACAACCATGTTTTATAGAATCAATCCTTTTGGTTTATTATTCCCTTACATTTATAATATCAATCATGGTCAACCATCGTTAATCATAGCCAACCATGGTCAACCATGGTCGAATGTGTGACAAGGATTATCTCAATATAAAAATCAACCATGGTCAACCATGTTTATTTTAGTGTTTATAATATTTATCTTAGGGTTTATATACCTTGGGCTTATAATATTAGCTACTTGGATTTAATATTATTCCCTTGGGTTCATAATCCCTCGGGGTTTTGACATTAATCCCTTAGGTTTATTATTCTCTTTGGTTTATAATATGAATCAATTGAGTTTATTATTCTCTTAGATTTATAGTGTCAATCATGGTCACCTATCGTCAATCATAGCCAACCATGGTCAACCATCATCGAATGTCACATTGTGACAAGGATTGGGTCAGCAGGAAAATCAACCATGTTTATTTTAATGTTTATAATATTTATCTTAGGGTTTATATACCTTTAGTTTATAATATTAGTCTCTTGGGTTTAATATTATTTGCTTCGTTTCATAATCTCTTGGGGTTTTAGTATTAATCCCTTAGGATTATTATTCCTTTTGGTTTATAATATCAATCCCTTAGGTTTATTATTCCTTTGGGTTTATAATATCAATCCCTTAGGTTTATTATTCCTTTGGGTTTATAATATCAATCATGGTCAATCATGGTCAATCATAGTCAACCATGGCTAACCATGTTCAACCATGGTCAAATGTCGCATTGTGACAAAAATTGTCTCCATGTGAAAATCATGGGCAATCATGGTCAACCATGGTTGGTCATGGTCAACCATTTTTTGTATAATCAAACATGGTCAACCATGGTCAATAATGGTCAAACATGGTCAACCATGGTCACTAATGGTCAATCATGATTTCAATGTCGCATAGTGACAAAGCTTGTCTCGATATGAAAAACATCCATGGTAAACCATGGTCCAACGTCGCATTGTGACAAAGATCATTTCAATATGAAAAACATCTATGGTAAACCATGTCATCGTCGCATTGTGATAAGTATTGTCCTAATATGAAAATAAACAATGGTAAACCATGTTTAGTCCCCTGATTTATACTTTTCAATATTAGTCCCCTTGTTTTAATTTTCAAGGGACATAACCATGGTTGACCATGATCAATCATAGCCAACCATGGTTAAATGTCGCATTGTGACAAAAATTATCTCCATGTGAAAATCATGGAGAATCATGGTCAACCATGGTCAACAATGTTTTTATAGAATCAAACATAGTCAACCATGATCAATCATGGTCGAACATCGCATTGTGACAAATATTGTCTCGATATGAAAAACATCCATGGTCAACCATGGTCTCGATATGAAAAACTTTTATGGTAAACCATGGTCCATTGTCACATTGTGATAAGGATTGCCTCAATATGAAAATCAACCATGGTCAACCATGTTTATTTTAGTGTTTATAATATTTATCTTAGGGTTTATATACCTTAAGTTTATATTATTAGTCCCTTGGGTTTAATATTATTCCCTTGGGGTTTTAGTATTAATCCCTTGGGTTTTATTATTACCTTGTGTTTATAATATCAATAGCTTGAGTTTATTATTCCATTGAGTTTATAATATCAATCATGGTCAATCGTGGTCGAATATCACATTATGACAAAGATTGTCTCGATATGAAAAACATTCATGATCAACCATGGTCTAACGTCGCATTATGACAAAGATTGTCTCGATATGAAAAACATCCATGGTCAACCATGGTCCAATGTCACATTGTCATAAGGATCGTCTCAATATGAAAATCAACCATGGTCAAGCATATTTATCTTAGGGTTTATATACCTTAGGTTTATAATATTAGTCCCCTGGGTTTAATATTGTTCCCTTGGGTTCATAATCCCCTGGGTTTATTATTCATTTGTGTTTATAATATCAATCCCTTGGATTTATTATTCCTCTGGGTTTATAATATCAATCATGGTCTAACGTCGCATTGTGACAATGATTGTCTCTATATGAAAATCAACCATGGTCAACCATGTTTATTTTAGTGTTTACAATATTTATTTTGGGGTTTATATACCTTGTGTTATATTAGTCCCAGAGTTTAATATTATTCCCTTGGGTTCATAATCCCTTGGGGTTTTAGTATTAATCCCTTGGGTTTATAATATCAATCATGGTCAACCATCATCAATCATAGCCAACCATGATCAACCATGGTCAAATGTCACATTGTGACAAAGATTGTCTCAATATGAAAATCAACCATGGTCAAGCATGGTTCAATGTCACATTGTGACAAAGATTGTCTCGTTTATAGTATTTATCTTAAGGTTTATATACCTTGGGTTTATAATATTAATCCATTAGGTTTAATATTACTCCCTTGGGTTTATAATGCCTTGGGTTTTTAGTATTAATCCCTTAAGTTTATTATTCCCTTGGGTTTATTAAATTGTGTTTAATTATTTTTTATAATATTTGTTTATGTGTGCTATTATTTATTTCTAAAATTATTTTATATTTATTTATTATTACATAATATTATTAATAATATTATAAATTTATAATGTTTTCTATTGTGTATTGTTATTTATTTCTAAAATTATTTTAAATTTCTATTTATCTGGAAAAGCATGATCCGGATTATCCACAGTAATGTATTCATTATGTCGATGTTTCGAACCCCAAAGGAGATCCATCATCAAGACAAAAAATGAATGATAAATTGAGAGAAGAATCTTCCGACCAAAACAGATAAATAAATACCTAAAGTATGATAAATTCAAGTAGAAGCTGATTAATTTAAAAACTAAACTACATATACTATTCAATTTTTTTTTTTTTTTTTAATTATTTTAATTTTAATTTTTTTTTGATAGGTAAGCACCCACGGGGGATTTGAACCAGTGGCCTATCGCAAGGAGTGCCTTAACAGTGCACCCATTCACTGTCAATCCAAAGCCCCGTGGGCTTTCATTTTTTTTAATTAATTTATTATTACAATAATATTAGTAATATTATAAATAATAATATTAAATATAATATTGCATTATTAATAATATTGATATAGGTCGATATACGCTTATCGGTGTTTATCAATCACATTTATATTAATATAAATGTGGTTGTGTTAGTTATAAAAAAATGAATATATAAATAAAACATTGAACACAATTCTTAACCATAGAGATTTACTCCTACTTTACCATGACAATTGTTAATTTGTAAATAGGCTTTGTTACAATACCATCCACTAATACTATGACTTAACAATATTATAAGCCCAAACAAATTATACTCACCATGACAATTCTTAATTCGTAAATAGACTTTGTTACAATACCATACACTAATACTATGGCTTATCCATATTATAAGCCTAAACAAATTATTACTCATTTCATATGATACTTATTCATATAATTTTTTTCTAAATTAATTAATTTAATTAAAAAACTAAAAAACATAATTATTTTGGAAACAAATCTCAACCTTTAATTTTTGTATACTATTATAAATATTCTAAAATATTTTGTAAAAATTAATCTCAACGTTCAACCACCATTCAGTAATAATGATTCTTAGTAAAATTAAAATTCTAAATATTCACTATTTAATTTAATGACAAGTCATAACTATAATAAAAACCAAAAAATACTGTATAAGAAAGCGGAAAGAAGTACAGACTCCTTGTAGAAGTAAGAACCCTTAAAACTTCTTTAAAAGAAGAATACAATGAACCCTTGTTAGGAAGTAAGAACCCTTAAAACTTCTTTAAAAGGAGAATACAATGAACCCTTGTTAGGAAGGACATTCCAAAAGTAAAAATAGATGTCGGGGAGAGTTTAAAAGACCACTCTTTCAAATGTTAATTGTGTATATAGCAATCCACCAACATGGTTTCTTTGAGTTGGGAAGAAGTCACGTTTATATACCTATACCTAGATGTTTATTGTGTTTATTTTCAATATAGACCATTTTGATTAAAAAATTCAAAGTAATATAATTTATATATAAATTATTAATATAATTTTCTTTTAAATCAATTCATACATTACGAAATTAATTTTTCAACTTAGTGATAAAATCTAGGAGAAGTAAGAGAGATTCATCTTATTTGGAATTAATTTTAACCTAAAACGACATGAAGAAATTAATTTCTGAACTTAGTGATAAAATCTAGGAGATGTAAGAGAGATTCATCTTAGTTGGGATTAATTTTAACCTAAAACGACCAAATTGAAAGAAAATTTGAATGGACCACACAAGACGTGGAATTAGAAAATATAGAATTTGTTTGAGGCGTTGTTTACGTGGTTGGAAAATTTGTTTCAACAAAAGAAATCGTTTTTTTTTTTTTTTTTTTTCTTTTTTTTTCTTATTATTATTTTCTAACAAATCTTTTTTCCTTTTTTTTCTTATTATTATAATTTTCTAACAAATCTGATATTAAGAATGTTTTTTTTTTTTTAAATAAATCTAATATTAAAAATGAAAAAACTTTGTAACCGAAATTTCCCTTTTTTTCAAATTTTATTAAAATCTTTTCATAATTTTCCTTTATTTTTTAAAAATACTTAAATTTTATAACTAATTTTTTTTTTTACCATAATTTCTATTATTTTCCCCAAATTCAAAATCTCATTAAATTACTTCATTGTTCGAGGAAGTCCAAAAACACCCTTAAGCTTTACAACCGAGTTAATTTTCCAAGTCAATTCTAATCGAGACATAATTCCAATTGAGACCTGACCTATGCAACAATGTTAACTTTGCAAGTTGATTCTAACTGAGATATGATCCATGAAAAAATACATATATTATATTTTATTATATGTTTTTGCGTATCATACATATTATTGTATTTATATTATATGTTTTTGTGTATCATATATTTATATTTTATATTATTATATATATTTTTTGTATAATATATATTATTGTATTTATATGATATATTTTTGTGTATCATATAGATGATTATATTTATGATGATGATGGTGGTTAACATTCATTGAGACCAAACTTTGGTGTATTGGACCTAAAGAAACGAATTATTTAGTTTGATTTAAGATTTTATTCCTATGCTCAAAAAGCTTGGAGAGAAGCTTCCCGAGCTCACTATAATTTTGACAATGTAAAAGGCTAGGAAGGTTAGTATTGCAACAAAGATTTTGAAACTGAGATCTAATGTGGTTGTACGCGGGGCAAGAGGAAGTGATTTCCATCCTCGATGTTCGTATTCTCACGGAGATGGTAGAACCTTTCCATCCATGGTGTTTTAGGAATTGCCCAACAACCCGTTTCACTATGGAGCTCATGAGAGTTCGTTCTAATCTTGGCTATATTAATTTTCTTCTTTGAGTTAGTTAAAACAAAGAGATACTTTTGATCTTCTAGGGTGGGGTTGATGACCTCCTTATAATATCTTAATTTTCTTTTAGCTGCTAAATCTTTCTCACGCCACGTTTTTTCTTTGAACTTAGAAGTAACAATACTTTTAATGTTATTGATGTTTTGCAATGCAACATTCTCGTCGATCTCCCAATGGTTTAACCAAGCCCTGGTGTCTTTATACCAACCTCGTTTGAGCCTTAGGTGGTTTTGGTTGGAATTTAAAGCTAGCTTAGGAAGTCTATGGTCTCTTATGTTATTAAGTTTGTGCTTGTACAACAGAAGCCTAGTCATAGCTAGGCTCTCGATAGGGGAAAGACCCACTTCTATAAGGAGAATAGGATAGGGTGTGTTGCTTTTAATTTTGAGGTTATACATTATAAAACTCTTCTGGATTTGCTCAATCTTTCTCCAGGATTCTCTAGAGATGCTACAATCCCAAACCTCACATCCATATAAGATAACCGGAGTGACTAAAGTTTCAAAGAGGAACTTCTTTCTATCCCACATTACGAGGTTTGCCGTTTTACAATTATTTTCAAGACCAAAATAAGCTTTCCATCCCCCATTAATCCTTTTCTCAATGCTATAGTTCCAGTTGAGCTTGTGATGAATATCAATTCCTAGGTACTTGTAGGAAGACACTTCCTCCAAGTTACTATTTTCATACATAAAATTAGCGTAAGTGTCCATCTTGGATTTGATAATCATAACTTTTGTTTTGTCAGTTTTAACAATTATACCCATGGTAGAGCAGAAATCCTTAAGAAGTATAAGTTGCATATCAAGATCAAATGGGCACCTTGCAAGAAGAACAATATCATCAACGTAGAGAAGAAGGATGATGACTATCCCAGCTAAGATCATGCTAGCACATCCTACTTCCTCTAAACAACCTTCTAGCTTGTCGATGTAAATGCCAAATAGGGTAGGGGAGAGGGGACAACCTTGTTTAACTCCGATATTACACTTAATATCTTTCGACCACCCCTCATTGCTCTTTAACTTGGCAATTAAATTCTCGTATAACCTTATAGCGGCAACTCTCAACTCAAAAGGAACCTTTAGCTCTTCTAATATGTTCCAAAGGTTGTTTCTAGGAACCATATCGAAAGCCTTTATAAAGTCCACAAAGAAACAAAAGAGATTGGATTTATCATTGCGACATTCCCCCACAATGATCCTAAGTGTAACGAGGTGGTCTGTTGTTAAGTGTTGCTTTCTAAAACCCGTTTGGCCTTTAGCTCACTTACCTTCACTTTCAAGCCATATGCTCAACATCCTTTCCAAAATAATACCATATAACTTGGCTAGGAGAGGGCTGATCATAATTGTCCGATAATTAGAGGGGTTATTTGTATCCCCACTTTTAAAAATACGGATAATGAGTCTTTGAGTCCATGGTTTAGGGAACCCTTGCTTGACCGCTTGATTGAAAAACTTGTGAATGTAGGGGATGAGGAAATGACCTCCAATTTTTAAGATTTTTGCCTGGTAACCTTGAATGTCCTTAGCTTTCCCACTAGCCAAGTGATTAACCCCAAAATCAATGTTTTCTAATGAGAAAACTTCTTTCGTTGTGAGCAGGATTTCAAAGTTATCCATGACATTTGGAGATTCATAAAGCTTTTTAAGATAGGAATTCCAGTCATGTAAAGCAATTTTATTATTATCTTTAGTTTTCCCAGTTAGAATATGCCTCCAGAATTTCTTAGGAGCTACCTTAGAGAGGTGTAAGAGATTCTCTTGTCTTTTACGAATATACTGCATTTTTTTTCCTTTTAGTTAGGGCTTTGTATATTTTTATCTTTCCAATTTTAAGAGATTCATCAACAACTTCCTTAATTGCTCTCCTCGCACTTTTACAATCTTTGTCATACCATGGGTTGGTTTTGCTATTTCTTTTATTACTTGAAACTTTAATTGAGAACTTGTTAATAGAATATGAGAGGGTTGTAGTAAAATTATGATAGAGATCTTCTATGTTGTCTATACTAGATAAAGGAAGCAAATTAGTTTTTAATTCATTTATAAAGATATATATTTTTTGTTTCTATCAAAGATTGACTTCTTTTGGCTATAAGGATTATCTTCTACGGGATATCTATGCATGACAAAATTGAGAGTTATAAGTAAAGGCCTATGATCAGAGTCAGGCTCGTGGTCATTTAAGATGTCAAAATTTGTTATTTCATTGTATAGAGGGAGATCGGAGATAACATAGTCTACCACGCTGCTACCAAGCCCATGGATGCAGGTCATTTGGCTAGAATTGGGCCACTTCTTTAGACCGTTGCAAATTATGAGATCCTGAGCACTACAGGGCTTGACTAGCCCCGACCCAAACAAATTCTCCTCGAGGTCTTCAGAACTCCTTTTGTACATTCACCATTATACATATTATGTATTTATTTTTTATTATTTTAATAAAATTATATTTCTAAAATTAAAATTTTAGTCTTTAAAATTATTATTTTTTAAATAAAAAAATATTAAAAGTTACTAAATAAAAAAGTAATACTATTAGTAATGTTTTTTTTTTTTTTAATTACAATATTTATTATGATATTAAAAAATATCATTATTATATAAAAAAATAAAATAAAAAATCAATATCTAAAATTTTATGAAAACAAATTATCTTTTAAAAGTTAAAATTATAATTTATTTGAAAATATTAACTTTAAAAAAGTAATACTATGAGTAATGGTTTTTTTTTAAATTACAAGGCTCGTGTTGGATTTTAGTCTTTGAGAAGTAGTTTCGGAGCTGGCGAAGGTAAGAGCTAGGTTTTTCAGGCGTCTGCAGGAGTAGAAATCCATGGAAGGGCGCAAAGGGGGGAGCTCCACTCCCTCCTACAGGCAGGCAGTAGCTAGCCGAGGCAAGAAACCATTAGAGAGTGTCAGAGGTCCTTCAGGAGAAGGGACAAGGAACACGGAAAAGGAGCAAGAATCTAACAAGTCAAGGGAGAATAACAGCAATAAAGAAAATGAGGAAGAAGACAAGGAACAAGGAGCGAAAAACAAAGCACAAAAGGGGCCATGTAAACCCAAAGCTGAGGTCACACCTAGAGTAGTTTTAAATGATCTGGCTCTGCAGGCGCACAGGGAACACATGGGGACATATGCTATCATTTGTAAATTCATGGGATTATGGCCCACTGAAAAGGCCTTACAGTCATGGATTAAATACAACTGGAAACCAAAAGGAAGCATTGACCTACATCTTCGATCAAAGGGTTTCTTCACTGTGGTTTTCACAAATATTGAGGATAAAGACAAGGTGTTTGAAGGAGGGCCCTACTTCTATGCAGCAGTAGGCCTGTACATGCGACCGTGGATGATGAATTTTGTCCCTGAGTGAGAAACTTTCACTTCGGTCCCAGTCTGGGTAAGACTCTACTCTCTACCTCTTGATTACTGGCAACCAGAATCATTATCTGCCATAGGAAACAAATTAGGGAGTTTTGTCAAAACTTCTGAGGCCACCAAAAGGGGAAAGTACACTTCCTTTGCACGAATCTATGTGGAGATGGATCTCTCTGGAGCTCTACTGAATGAGGTCATCTTGGAAGTTTTTGATGAAGAATGGGTGCAAACAGTAGACTATGAACACATTCCTTTCAGATGTCAGAAATTCCATGAGCATGGGCACCTATTTAGAGACTGCCCTCTTAGTAAAATAGAGAACAAAAGTAAAGCGACCACAATGAAAGATACTGAAGGCTTTCACAAAGTGGTTCATAGAGGAAAAGGGGGAAAGAGGGGGCCAAAGCAACATCAATCAGAAGGGCAACAGGCTAACCTGAATAAGTTCCAAGTACTAGAAGAAGAAGAAGAAATAACAAAAGAAGATCAAGTAATGGAGGGAAGCCCAATGGAGAAGGAGAATGAAGAAGACAAAGTACAAACACAGGATATTAATAAACAGAAAGAGACTATGCTGAGTGATGTAGAACTGGAGATGGACCAAGAAATGACCCAAAGTGAGATGGAAATGGAGGATCATGAACTACAGGAGATTCTTGACAGGGAACACTTAGATCTGGAAGGGTTCTTGAAACAAGGGACCATGAGGGGGGTAGACTCTTTACCGCCAGAAGATTTCAATAGAGTACAACAGCTGTTCCTATGGAAAACTCAGGATATAGGGCTGGACAGGCAAGGAAAAAATGAAAGGCAGGGCAACGAAGGTGTGAAAACTATGAAAATCACACCTGGATTAGCACCCAGAAACCCAGGTAAGAAGAGAGGTAGGAAAAAGTAGAACAAGTTATTGATGGAATGTGGAAAGCTAATGATAGATTCAGGTAAGATGAAATATCTAACCAGCTACTCCTTTACGAATCTTTAATAATGAAGTTTACATCTTGGAATATCAGAGGTCTAGGTAGTAAAAGGAAACAAATAATTCTTAGTAATAGAATGAAACAAGAAGCTCTGGATATGATCTTTATCCAGGAAACTAAATGTTCCATTCAGAAAATAAAAGAAATTCACAACAAATGGCTCAATAGATTTGAGTTTCTAGAAGTCAAAGCAGATAACACAACAGGGGGCATACTTACTCTTTGGAACCCCCAAAAGATTGGCATAATAGATGCTGAGGCATCTAGAAATTATTTGTCAGTGGTTATACAACCGGTGGGAGATAGGGAGACCTATCTGGTCACGAATGTATATGGCCCTCAAAGAATGGATGATAAACTCAGGTTTCTAGATTCTCTTATGGAGCTTAGAGACAGACATGTAGATGTACCATGGATCTTGTGTGGGGACTTCAACATGATCAAATCACTTTCAGAGAAAAAAGGGGGAACCATAACATTAAGCAGAGACTCCACAACTTTTCAAACTTTTATAGATAATATGAAGCTTGTTGATACTGACATGAGTAATGGTCTCTTCACTTGGAACAATAAAAGAGGAGGAGAATCTCAAGTAGCCTCAAAGTTAGACAGATTCATAATCTCAGAGGACCTTATGCTCAGCAACAAGGAAATGATAGCGAGAATTCTCCCCTTTGGAGGTTCGGACCATTGGCCTGTTCAACTTGAGGTTCAGGGCATTGGTACCCCCAAGAACAAACCTTTCAGATTTGAGAATATCTGGCTCACACACCCCGACTTCATCAGTAACATTACAAAGTGGTGGACAAAAGATTTGCATATTCAGGGTACAAGTATGTTCCAACTACACAAAAGACTAAAGCACATCAAGCTAAGACTTAAAGATTGGAACAAGAATGAATTTGGCAATATTTTTGCGGCTAAAAAAGCTGTTGAAGATAAAATGCGGGAACTCAATCAAACCCTTATCTCAGAGGGCTTTGATAAAGATAGAAATGACCAAGTCACCAAACACCATCAAGACTGGGAGAATTTATGTAAACAAGAGGAAATATTTTGGAGACAAAAATCCAGAGTTCAATGGCTGAAAGAAGGGGAGCGTAACACTGGTTTTTTCCACAGATCAACCATAGCGAACAGATCTCATAATAGGATCTCTTTGATCAAGGATGAGGGCGGTCATCTTCTTAACTCCCATGAAGATATAGAAAACGTGTTAGTTCAACACTTTCATGGAATAGCACAAGAAACCATTTCAGATAGAGAGCATTTTATCAGGGATTTAACCGGGCATATTCCTAGACTGGTTACTAGAGAGGATAATTTCAATCTCAATAGGCCAGTGACAAAAGAGGAGTTTAGTGAGGTCATCAAAGAAATGCAGAATGGTAAAGCGCCAGGCCCTAAAGGTTTCAATGTGGATTTCATTAAAGCTTGCTGGAATATAGTTAAATAGGATATTCTGAAAGTAGTGGAAGATTCCAGGTTGAATAGAACTATTTTGAAGGTCCTCAATACTTCCTTCATCTCCCTGATCCCCAAACAGGACAATGCTTAGAATCCTGATAGGTTTAGACCCATAGCCTTGTGCAATGTGGTTTACAAGATCATATCCATGGTTGTTGCTAACAGACTCAAACCACTTCTTCCTACTCTGGTTTCTGTAGAGAAATCTGGTTATCTGGAAGGCAAACAAATTCTCAATAACATCATTCAAGCGCATGAGGTGGTGCACTCATTGACAAGCAATAGGAAGGCCGATATGATTATGCAATTGGAAATAGCAAAAAATTATGATAAGTTGAATTGGTCCTATATAAGGAGGGTCCTTATTGCTTTTGGGTTTGACCATAACTGGGTTAGATGGCTCATGGCCCTGATAACTTCATCCAGCTTTTCTATTCTGGTTAATGGTTCTCCTTCCAGGACTTTTACTCCTTCTAGAGGCCTCACACAAGGTGATCCACTCTCTCCCTTTCTCTTCATCCTCATGATGGAAGGTCTGGGTTGGTCTATCAAGCATGTGAAAGAAGTTGGTAATATCAAAGGCCTCCAACTTTCAGAGACTAGTCAGGCTTTGACCCATCAACAATTTGTTGATGATACTATGCTGCAGGGAATCCCCACGGTCAAAGAAGCTCTAGCGTACAAACATATCCTCTCTGACTTTGCCATGGCTACAGGTATGGAAGTTAATCTCTCCAAATCTAAGATTTTTTTCTTTAATACCAATATAGCTATTCAGAAAAATATCTCTAGGATTCTAGGCTTTCAAAGGGATGTCCTTCCCTCCAAATATTTGGGAGTTCCTCTTACTGATAAGCCTTTGCACAAGGGAATTTGGGAGCCGGTGATTAATAAGATGCAGGATAAAATTAGGAAATGGACCTTTAGATCTTTAAACCTAGCTGGTCGGTTAGTGCTTACAAAAGCTGTTCTCCAATCAATCCCCGTCTTCATGTTATCAGCCCTTCCAGCTCCAAAAGGAGTTTTACAACTTTTTAAAACCATTCAAAGAGACTTTCTTTGGGGTAAGGGGGAGGAAAGAAAGAAATGGGCCTTGGTAGCTTGGGAGAAGATCTGCAAACCCAAAAATTATGGGGGTCTTGGACTGGATGATCCAGAAGTACTAAGTAAAGTTTTAGGGGCGAAATTATGGTGGCGCTGGGTGACCCAAAGGTGCAGTGGGCTAGAATCTGGAAAGAAAAATATGCCAGCAATTGGCAAGATAATGATCTAATAAGGATGTCTGGCATTATAAAGGGCTCACACATATGGAATAAGGCCTGGGGGAATAGAGGATTAGTTCAAAAAAATAGCTTCTGGGAAATCAGAGAGGGTGATCTTGCTTTGTTTTGGGAGGACAAATGGCAACAAGAACCTACACTGTTAAGAGAGAACCTTCTGGACCTCAAGAAAGAAACAGATACCAAAAGGTTATTCAAGGTAAAAGATTTTTGGGATCAAACCAACAGTGAAGGAAAATGGAGAACCTGGAAGAATTTGGATCACAGGGAAGACAACCCACTGAAAGCCAAAGCAGAGGCACTTCTGAGAATATTGGAACAAAGGAAAATTTTAGTGATAGGGGGGCATGACCAACTTAGATGGGGCAACAACAATGCAGGCACCTTCAATCTTAAGGAGGCAAAACACATACTCCTTGAGCTGGTTTCCAATGATTCAGACAGGGTTTGGCAGAACATATGGAAACATCAAGGATGGATGAAGATTAAACTCTTCCTGTGGTTGGTTCATCATAGGAAAATTTTGACTTGGGATAACATTCGGAGGAGGGGTGTTCTGGGCCCTTCCAGATGCCAGCTCTGTGAAGCCCAAGAGGAAACAATGGAGCACCTTCTCAATGATTGCATTTTCACCTCTTGGTTGTGGGATACATTTGCCACTATCTTCCAGCAGACAGATAGGGACAAAGGAAGTATTATCAATACCCTAATCAATTGGAGAAGCAACTTCTCTAATTTTGAACTTCTAAGCTCTGCCTGGGCTTTAACACCAAGCTTCATAATTTGGACTGTCTGGAAAGAAAGGAACAACAGAATCTTCAAGAATGAAAAATGTTCCTCCCAACGCCTTTTTGAGCAAATCTTAAGACAACTTAAGAAGACAGTAAGTACCATAATGCGACATTTCCCTAAAAATCCACCTTCAGAAACTGAAAAGCAGATTCTTCGCAAGTTGGGTATGCAGGAGCTTATTCCACAAGGCCTAGATACTAAGCAGGATTATTGGCATCCTCCCCCTCAGGGTTTTTTGAAGTACAACATTGATGGGGCATCCAAAGATAACCCGGGTATTGCTGGCTGTGGAGGGGTGTTAAGAGATGAAAATGGCAGTCTCCTTTTTATTTTTCATTGCCATTTGGGAAGAGCCACTAACAATATGGTGGAGTTAATGGCTCTGGAGCAATGTTTGGAATTCCTGAAGCAGGATAATCTCCAGAATGTTATTGTAGAAGCCGATTCTGAGTTAATCATAAACTCGGTCAAAAGAATCAGCTATGGCACGGAGCCGGAAAAAGTCTCAAAACAATGGAGGCTACTCCAGGTCTTTCAAAGGATTCAACTTCATCTCTGTGGTCTACACACTGTGAGTTTTAACCATGTGCGAAGGACCGCAAACAAATTGGCGGACATCTTGGCCAATCAAGGTGTACTCTGTAACAATAGCAGGGTTGCGATGAATTGGCATGAGATGCCTCTGAATAGATTAAAGGCACAATGTCATGACCAAGCGGATGAGGATATAATGGTCTTTCGAAACAAAGACACAGAGGTGGGGTCGAGTTGATTTGGATTCTTTATGCAGGGTTTTTTCAGAAGCAAGAATATTCTGGGGATTCAGGGCACTGTCGGCCTCCCCAACCCTCGATAGTATGAACACAGAAGTTTCAGATTGGAGTTGCTGAGCAGATACAGTTCTGCGGATAATCAGCTGAAAAGTTGGATTTTCATTTTGTACGAGTTCATTCATTCGCGGAGAAGTGATGGTAAGTGGTGGAGAAGTGATGGTAAGTGGGGCCGAATTTCGGCTTTCCCGGCAGCCTTAAAACCCCCGTCTTCCTTTTTGTGGATGCAATACCACTCGGGAGGTGGTTTATCGTCCATCGCAAGCCTTTCACATGGGAAGTGGTTTTGCGGAGTTGGGAGCGATTCCACTCACCAAGCAACACGTGGCATTGTACGGGGCAGGAATACCGCCCTCATCGCGCACTAATCTTCGGTATGTTAGGCCCGCGCGATATGCACCTTGGCCGTCGGATCATGCAAGACAGATCAATGGTCAGGAACAATCGAGCATGTTGGTGGGTCTAGGATGGCGATCGCGTGGTTAATTGCCGGGCTACTTGGTATTGTGATATTATCCTCCGCCGTTGGATCTGGCATGGAGGATCGACGGTCAAGGGTGATGGCGCTGTTCCCCTTCCGGACCCGAAATCCTTTTAGTGGTGTCCCTAATTCTGCTTCAGGTCCGTTTCTAATTTTTATTTTGTTTGTATTCTCTGGCTCGAATGGTTTTGGCTTGGTTGGTATTTTGAGGTAATGGTTTGTATTTTGAGGCTCAGTGTTTAAGCCTGGGCGGTAAGTAGTTGGTTTTTTCTTTGGCCCAAAATTCCTTTGGGATTGCTGTATATTATGTAAGTTGTTTATAGTTATAATGAAAATGAAGGTTCGACTCTTGCTTCAGCAAAAAAAAAAATATCATTATTATATAAAAAAAATAAAAATAAAAATAAAAATCTAAAATTTTATGAAAACAAATTATCTTTTAAAAGTTAAAATTATAATTTATTTGAAAATATTAACTTTAACAATTTGTAATATTTAGATCAAAACTTAAAAAATTAAAATTAAAATTTGTTTGAAAATATTAATTTTAACAACTTGTAATATTAAGATCAAAATTTTAAAAAACCATCTAATTGGAACTTTTATTAATAGTAAAAGTGGTTTCTTTTTTTAATTTAAAATCGAAATAATTTTTAAAGATGAATTTGAATAATTTATATCATTGTAATAGAATTAATTAATTTTTTTTTTCAACGAGACATTAAAATTGCAACATTTTTAAATGATGTAGTCTAATTTATAGGCGAAATAACCCTTTTCACAACTCTTTTCTAGTTAATTTTTACTAAAATTGGACAAAGATTTTTAAAAACTCGAGTTTAAGTCATTTAATCTGTAAAATTCCAGTGCCCTAGGGTTTTATGCATTCAAAATTATATTTTAAATAACAAAAAATCACATTCTTGAATTTATGTTTTTTAATGATTTTAAAAACAAATATAAACACCTATTAAAATTTGAATCAATGGTTTTTGGACATAGAATACCTTAATAAAACACTCATTCACCATCAATATAAAATATATTCACCATTAATGTACAGTCACGTAGGCATTTCAAATTCTATATTTATTTAAATTTAAATTTAAATTTATTTAAATTTAATTATTTTATAATAAAAATTCAACAATATTTTAAATTTCTAAATTTTGAACTTTTAAAATTTATGAATTATTTTATTTTTAAAATTTATATTTGTAATAATTGTTTTAATTAATTTACTTATTGTTATTTTTATATATTTATAGTTTTGTAAGATAAAATTTTTATTTTACTTTCCTTAAATATTGTGTTTTAATGGTCTTATTAGCGCTCCCCTTTAATAGTTTTTTGATTTGTTTTCTAGTTTTTTTGTGGGTGAAAATTTAATTTTTAATTTTCTTAAATTTTGTGTTTTAGGTATCTTATTGGCTCACTTTTTTTTAAATTGTTGTTGTTGTTGTTTTTTTTAAATAATTATCTTAATTCTCTAAAAAAATAGATAAAATCCCAAAACTTTTTGAAACTAATATTTGAAAAAGTTTAATGTTTTATGGATAAAAAGATTTAAAATGTTAAAAAAGGACCATTCAAAAAATTATTAATAGTACCATTTTTCAAAACAAGAATACAAAATCACCACAAGATGTGACCTTTCATGATAAGCCTTTTAATTCTTGAAGCTTCCTTGTACATCTTTCTGTGTACCTTCTCTAGAATCTTCCTTATTCTAAAAGCTTTCATATGCATATTTCTATGTACTTTTTGTAGATTCTTCCTTATTCTAGAAGCTTTCATATGCATATTTCTATGTACCTTTTGTAGATTCTTCTTTATTCTAGAAGCTTCCTTGTATATCATTCATACTCTCTTTATAGACATAATACAAATGAGTATAGAGATGCATAGTTCTAACAATATTCTCTCTATTATTCTACTTGTTCTATTATGTTCCCTTACCTATAATTGTTTACATTGTTGGCATTGTGCTCTTATCATTTGATATCAAATACTTGGATTTGTTCATATCAATTGCTATTAGAGTTGAATGATTGTGGCTTTTAGATCTCACACCGTTTGGATTAGTGAATGTTTACATATTAAATCTCATGCTAGTCTTCAAATTTTACCCTTACTAATATCATGCCATCAAGATTTGCAAGGGTTTTCGTCTTTTACCCTTACTAGAGATCATACCATTTAGCTAAATGTGATCAAAGCCCTAGATCTAGTGTCCTTGCAAGGTCTCCATCTCTTACAATGCTAAATACACACTCCTTCACAAGCTTTATATTTTTGTGCTCACATCAACTGGCTATGGCTTTGGATTTCTATTATGGTTGTAATATCTTTTTATTAGTGTGGATAGACATAATCAATTCATTCCATAAGAAACAAAGTTTTGGTTCAATTTCTAGATTAGGGTCATAATAGTGTTGAATCTATGTCATAATAAGCAAGCCTAGATCCATCTAACTCCAAATCTATCATGCGTCGAGAGGGATCAAATCCCTTGTGGTGCAAACCTTCTTTTTGGAGTGTGGAATTTGAGGTAAGTTTTGCACCTCGAGGGATTTGATCCCTCTCGGCGCATGATAGATCCGAAGTTAGATGGATCTAGGCTAGTTCGAGTTGAGGGTGACAATGAAACATTTTTAGATTATCATTATTGTGAATATGTTTGAGATAAATTTCATACTTTGAAATTAACATTATGTTTTCTTTGTTTGACATGACTATATCATTCTCTTCTTTAATTTTCTTTTTTTGTTGATTTCCTTAAATGGTTTGTACGTCTGCGCTTGGATGCTTTGAGTGGTTTGTGTGTTTATGTGTTTGGATTTAGGTGATAATGTTTGTGAATGTTCCAATTGTTGTGTTATATTTCTATATGTGTATGTTATTGTCTGTTAGTAATTAGTTGGTGATGAAGAAGGGAGACAATCTTGTCGATAGTTTGCAAGAGGATTGATACTGCACATATATTTCATTTATTTTTAGGTATCACAACTTTTGATGATTAATAATTCTTAATATTGCTCCTCTAGGTATTACTAAATATATTTTGAAGAGTAGTTTTAATAATTTACTGCATCAAGATTACTCTTGAAATCATTTGTTTCATTCTAATGTTTGAAATAATTTATTTCCTTCAAAATATTTTGATGATTTTTTTTTTCAAGAAATAATTTAATTTTGATGGTTAGATTTACAAAATATTTAAATTATTTGTTAGCTTTTTCATCTTTTTCATATGAAAAGGATAGTTGAGATTGTAAACCATTCAATTCTTTAACTCAAACTATTGTAGTAAACATCATACCTTGTCTCTCTTTATCTCCAATATTAATAGGTTGAATTACTATAATACAAAAATCAATACAAATTGTTAATCATGTTTTTGTGCTTACACTGAAATCAATGCACATTGTTAATCCAATCACTTTAAGTTAATGTACCATCATACATTGAGTTACATCAAATCAGAAATCATCATCTACACTGAAATCAATGCATATAATGCACACAATCAAATAAGATTAGAAAACATCTACGCTGAAATCAATGAATCTAATGCAAGAAATCAAATAAGATTAGAAATCAACATCTACATTAAAATCAATGCATCTATTTCAAGCAATTAAATAAGATTAGAAATCAGCATCTACACTGAAATCAATGCATCTAGTGCAAGTATTGAAATACT
Source organism: Pinus tabuliformis (assembly GCA_031772625.1). Taxonomy (NCBI): domain Eukaryota; kingdom Viridiplantae; phylum Streptophyta; class Pinopsida; order Pinales; family Pinaceae; genus Pinus; species Pinus tabuliformis. The sequence continues at coordinate 308,343,657 of CM062807.1, forward strand.
ATTAGAATTCAACATCTACACTAAAATCAATGCATCTAGTGCAAACAATCAAATAGGATTAGAAATCACCATCTACACTAAAATCAATGCATCTAGTGCAGTCAATATGTCAGGAATAGAAATCACAATCTACATTGAAATCAATGCATTTAGTGCAAGCAATCAAATAGAATTATAAATCAACATCTACACTGAAATCAATGCATATAGTGCAAGCAATCAAATAGAATTAGAAAATATCTACACTGAAATCAATGCATCTTGTGCAAGCAATCAAATATGATTCGAAATCAACATCTACACTAAAATCAATGCATCTAGTGCAAGCAATTAAATATCATTAGAAATCAACATCTACACTGAAATTAATGCATCTAGTGCAAGCAATCAAATACGATTATAAATCACCATCTACCATGAATTCAATGCATTTAGTGCAAGAAATCTTATTCCCTCCCCCCCTGCATCTATATCTATATCTTCCTCCATCTCTCCTTCTTTGTCTCTCTATCTCACCCCCAAACATACACACTCTCTCTCCATATCTTCCTTTTCACTCCCCCTCTCTCTCGCCCCACTTTTCGCTTTGTATATTTTTTTTCTTCCCTCCTCTCCCCTTCCAAATCTATCTCTTTCTCTTCCCTCTCTCCTCCTTTCTCTCCCTCCATCTCTCCTCCTCTCTCTCAAGTCGTCCCTCTCCCTTTCTCTCCTAGCTCCCTCTCTCTCACCTTATATATCTCTCTCTCTTCCCTCCGACCCTGTCATTATCTTCCTCCCCCTTTTCATTCTCTCTCTCACCCTCTCTCCCCTCTCCATATTTGTGTCTCCCTCTCTCTTTTTTACCCTTCTCTTCCTCTCTCACTTTTCTCCTTATCTCTCTCTTCCTTCCTCCTCTCCCATGTCCTTCAATTTATCTCCGTCAATGCAAGAAGTCAAATAGGATTACAAATCACCATCTACACTGAAATCAATGCATCTAGTACAAGAATCCTTCTTCCCTCTCTCCCCCCCCCATCTATATCTCCCTCAATCTCTCCTTATTTGTCTCTCTAACTCACCCCCGCACCCAAACACACATGATTTCTCCCTCCATATCTCCCTCTCTCTATCTCTCTATTCTTCCCTCTCTTCACCTTCCATCTATATATCTATCCCTCTCTATCTCTCTTTTGTCTCTCTATATCACCCCTAAAACATACACACTCTTTTTTCATATTTATCTATCTCTCCCTCCCTCTTCCTCTCGCCCACTCTTTCTCTCCCTTTCTCTCTTTCTTCCCCTTCTCTCCCTCTCCCACCATTCTATCTCTCTTCTTTCTTGCTCTCCTCTCTTCCTCTCTCCATCTCCCTTATCACTCCCTCTCTCTTTCTCCACCTTTCTCTCTATGTGTCTTTCTTCTTACCTCCCTCTCTCTCCCTTCCTCTCTCCTTCTCTCTCTCACATCCAATCTCTCTTCCTTCCTCTCTCTCCCTTTCTCTCCTGCCTCCCTCTGTCTCTCCCCCTTATCTTTATGTCTTTCTCTCTCTCTCTCTCTCTCCACCTTCCAACTCTGTCACTATCTCTCCTTATCTCCCCCTCTTCTCTCTATCTATCCTTCTTTATATCTCTATCTCACCCCCAAACATATACACTCTCTCTCCATCTCTCCCTTGTCACTCCCTCCCCACCCCACCCCACCCCCACCCACCTCCCTCCCCCTCCCCCCTCCCTCCCTCTCCACTTTTCTGTCTTTATGTGATTCTCTTCCCTCCCTCTCTTTCCTTCCAACTTTATTTCTCTATCCCTCCCTCTCTCCTCCCATCTCTCAAGTCCCCTCTCTCCCTTCTCCCCCTCTCACTCCCTCTATCTCTCCACCTCTATCACTCTGTCTTTGTTCCTCCCTCCCATATATATCTAGAGTTAATATATATCATGATATATTAATATATTATAATATAACGAATTTAATATTATATTAAATTTCATATTGTATTAATGAGAGTTATTAAATTTATAATATTAATATTATAATATATAAATATTAATATTAGATTTAATGATATTTTTTTACATAGCATGATAACAAAATTTTCAAATATTACAACTTTGATGTGGAAATATTTATGTCTTTAGAGATTTTAATATATCCATAGGATATGGTTTTCCTTGATTCATTTTACAAATATTTAATTAAAATAAATATTAAAAGATTTTGGAGCAAGATTTTGGATTCTTTTTGTTGAAATAATCTTTTTACTTTATTTTACGAAATTATATTGACTTTAGTAAAGAGTAAAGATGTTTAAAATTTTACCTGATTTGGAATTTTAATGTGGTAATTTTTTTGTTGAAGGTAAATTTATGATCCATTCAAATTCAACGTATATGATAAAATAACTATTAAACGCATAAGATAATTGTATTACAATACAATTATCTTATGTGTTTAATAGTTATTTTATCATATATGTTGAATTTGAATAAGTATATAAAACATTTAAATTTATTATTTTTATTTTAAGATTTTTTTATTTTTATTTTTTTTATTTTTATTTTGGCCTACATAAGCAAAATTTCAACTTTGATGATGGATGGACAAGCTTACACATCATACTGGGTTGTATAATGCGCCTCTCAGTGCAATGAATTTCACCCTCAAGAAATAAACCTTTCATGGGTATTGAAACTATTTTGTGGCAGCATTTTCTTTTTACCCGGGAAGTTGTTCAATGCCATTAGAACTATAATTTAGACCGCATTTGTAGATTAGTGTCATAATAGCAAAACAATAATGCAAAGTCACAATTTTTTTTATATTGTGGCTTCAAAATCCCTATCAAAAAAGGAATATCCATTGGCTAATTGATCCAAGAGATGGTGTACAAGAGGAATTGATGCATGACTTGACTAATACTAGTTTCAAGAGTAGATGACACAAATGATGGAAGGGATAGAGAGAGTCTTCCAATAACATATCTTACAAAAGCATCCTCAAGCAAACCTAGTTTCATTGATTTCTTTCTAGGTAGGAGCCAACATAAAAATTCCTATGTTCGGTGGAAGCTTTAATTGTGAGAAGCTTGACTCATGGTTACGCAATCTAGGTTCAAGCTTTAAGACTTGACTAGAGATTATCAATGCACTAAAGATCCAAATTGCTTAGGTCCATATGGAAGAAATTTCCCTACATTGGTGGTAGAAGCAATACATTTTCTTGCTATTGAAGAAAGGAAGATCACTTAATGGGTTGAATTTAAATTTGCAATATAGAGAATGCTTTAGCCTCCTTCATATTGAGTAGATATGTGGGCATAATGGAATCTATGAAAAATTATAATCTAAATTTAGTCCAACAATACATCAATTTTTTCAACAAGCTTATCATCAACTTGGGCATTTAAAGTCCAAAAGAGGTACTCACGATCAAGGTTCTTTATAGCGTACTCACTATTATTTGAAGTTAAATAACTATGTTTTAAGTAGATTCTTTGGACAAAGCATATCATATAGCCATAGTTGTTGAAACTGAGATTGGGTGTAAGAAGAATGGTTCTAGAAAGTCAAGTGCTTTGGCCCCAAACCCTTATGTTGGGCCCTTAATAGAAAACTTGGGCAAGGTGGAAAAAACACAATAGTTAAATGGATCATGGAAGATCATGTAACTCATTCTAGAAGATATTAGTAGATAGTCAACACCTATGATCTTGAGAAAACTTGAAGAAGTTAGGGGTTTACATTGATGGCACAAGTATTAGCCTAGCTACCTATGGTTTCGAATAATTTTCCTTGCTTGTGAGTGAAGGATGTAACTATAAAAGACCCAATTTATTTTGGGGTGAGAGATGCTAGAAAAGAATTAGATGCTACTAAAAGTTTTGTGTATGAGTACTTCTATTGTCTAGTGTAGTGGCCAAACTCCTAGAGATTGTTATGTTAGTCACCCTCATACATCTTCTTAGAGTCTAATTTTACCCTTTCATAATATTAATTAATATAAAATGGTGTTTAATTATTTAATCATTAGTTAATTGACATTTATATAAACATTAACTTTATAGTTCAATTTCTATAGTAATTAGTTAATTTAAAAGTATTTAAATTAATAAACAAATAAAATTTAATTGTTTTTTTTTTGTAAGCTTGGTAGGACTACATCTTCATCATGTCCAACTTCTCACCCCAATTGGGGGGATAGCACAAGATTTGAACCCAAGACTTCCAATTCGATGATACTTCATTTCCGCAGCTATTGTCAATTGAGCTACCCCAAGCATACAAAATTTAATTGCTTTTATAAATATACAAATAACCAAATAAAAAAAATTTAAAAAATAAAAATAAAACCATATAATAATAATAATAATAATAATAACAAAATGAAACAAAACAAGGCCGCATAGCTAGCGTTCCTTGCCGCTTAGTTTGATTATTGAACTTGAAAGGTATGAACAAATTCCCAGATTTGAAAAAGGGTTTAGTTTAACATAGTTAAATTAAAGTAAAAAATAATAAGGATATAATGGAAATTTGCCCATTTTGCCAGAAAATATCATGTGCAGTGAACTATACCATAGATGTAGATAAAGTAGTATTCATGGTGTGGCCCTATTACAAGAGCACATATTAAAGATGGTATATGATACCAAACAATTATGTCAAAGATGGTGCACTAGTTTGAAATAGACATTAGAAAAAAAAGAATATTAACTTGGAATGATATGAGATATTATTTTTGGGATTATATACATAGAGTAAGTCATGAATTTAAGACCCATATTCATTAATATTAGTTGTAAATGATCAATTTCTCATGAATGATCAATTTTTCATGATTTTGAATAGTCCTCTTAGCATATATTGAATGAAGGGATGCTCACAAGGGTGAAGAAGTGAGATTAAAAGTAGAAAAATAAATAATGTAGCATTGATCATCACTTTTGGGACTTGCACCTGATAACTAGGACATCTTGGTAGGTCACCCATCTCAATACTCCTTTGGCTCAAGTGCACTTAAATTTGAATTTCTTTTGATACTCAAACATACTTAACTTGCCACTTGATTTGTAAAACCTTATCAAGTATTGCGCTATATGAGCTATTCAATTAGAACTCTCTAGATCCTTTTATTTATTGAGAAACTTCTATAATTCAACATATAAAAATAATATTTCAACACAAATATACACATAACTACGAGTCAATTTTTTTACTAAATATAATATGTCACAAAACCATTACTAACAATAAGCTAAAAATGATTTATAATAATAATCAATAATATCACAAACAATATAAAAAACAGTCAACAAAATTATGGAAAAAAGTAAAAAGAAAAAGAAGAATAACACATAAAGTTGACACCAAATTGACAATATAACCAAAATCTTACACTAAATATATCAATAAAACAATATAACTAATATCTTAATATAGATTCATTGTTAAAAACCCAAACAACATAACAATATTTGTTATGATGTCTATTCTTGCTTAATCTTCATTATTATTTAAGTTGATTGAAGTAAATCTTATTTTATTTATTATTTTTTGAAATATCAACTTCTTATTTTTAAATTTTAGTGATTTAAATCATTTTAAAATAAGTTAAAAAATATTGAATTAAAAATTTTATAATTGATTTTTTCTAAAAATAAAACAAAATGAATAAAATAAACAATAACTTTCTAAAAAAATCTCATTAAATTAATTTTTCTTATTAATTAAAATAATAAGTAAGAAAAATATTATTAAAATGGTATATATATATAAGTGCATAATTTATAGGTAGTGACAGATTTATATGGTTAAAGGATTGTTTAATTAACTTAGAATTGGGATAGTAGAGGGTTGAATGTTCATTGTTCAATGTGCAACAACATCTCTCAAAAGAGAATGTAAAGGCAATTCTTTAGGAGCTCTCAAAAGAGAATGTAAAGGCAATTCTTTAGGAGTATCATGAAAATATTGGCGATTTGGATGGACTAGATGAGAAAGAACGTACCTAGGCTAAGATTCAGAAATTCATTGATGCAATGTAACTATGACCTTGAATGAGCAGTGTTAAGGCCATAAAATGATGAGTTGAAATTTCAAACAAGATATACATTCTATGAGGGTTATATTTAGCAATATTTTCTTGCCATTGCCTGTGTACTTTATTACATCATACTATTTTCTCATCATTGTTTTTATGGTTTTGTGTACATACTATTCGAACCGAGGAATTATACTGCACATTGAATAAAAAAACCAAGTGACAGTTTGGTGAAAATAAATGTGGTGGGGTTGAATTTACAGGACGAAAATAAATGCGGTAGGGTTTGAATCTACAGTACAATTATGAATTTAGTAGGATATTTATCAAGGGTTATCGCAAAGAAATAATTTGAAGTAATGGCTTCCATATTTTAAAAAATCTTAAAATGTCTTGCATTTTTTTTATAATTTTGAAATAATTAAATCCTAAATAAACTTCCATAATCGTTGTCATTTGTCGTATATCTCTATCTCTTTCACCTTGTTCTACATGATTAGGAGTCATATAATTAAATATTTTTTTAATAATTAATGTATCAAACTCTATCTTATTATTATTAAAATTTATAATTATATTAATATCTAATACTAATTAAAAAACCTAAAATGCCTTACACATTTTTTTTATAATTTTGAAATAATAAACAAATCTCCATGGTCCTCATCATCTACTCTTTCTTCTTGTTCTCCATGATTAGGAGTCATATAATTAAATAATTTTTTTTAATAATTATTGTGATATATACCATGTTTTACGTACCAAGAGTGTGATATAACATTTAGGTTGAAGAGTCACTAAATATGAGAGCATTATTTTATGTATGATAGCATCCTTTATATTGTTTTATAGGATGAGAGATGTTGTATACTCGCGTTTGGATGAAATAAAATTTGCATATCTATCTTATGTCATATTATATTGGATCTTATGCATGCTTACATTAATCAAAATCTTATGCAGGCTTGTACAAATCAACATGTTCATCATATGCGTAGTTGTAATAGGCAATATTTTGGGTGGTTGTTAATCTCTACGCTTGGTGCAGTACGTGGATTCTCTATTTTTTCGGTGCAATCGTTGTTTAATTCACTTCTTTTCGGAAGCTTAGATGAAGTTTCTCTCTATATTTTTAGATTGAAGGCAATAAAAGTAGATAGGCGGATGAAAAGACATGAAAGCAGAAATTCTTTCTTATAAATATGTGATTTTGGGGTTAGTGAAAGCTGATTCGAGGACTTCAAATTACACAAACGAATCTGGTCACTCTACGAGCAATAAATTGGATTGTCATATACGGAAAAACTTAAATACACATTATGTACTTTGTTTGAGATTGGATTGCATAAAATGTTATTCGTGATGTAATACATGCATTGAATTTATTGTTCCGCAGTCACTTTTCCCAGCGGGTCATTTATCTAAGTTCAAGGTACATATTTGAGATAGTGTGATACAAAGAGGAAGCCAAACTATACATTATGTGAGGAAAATAACCTGTAGCCACGTATGGAAAACACGATTTATACTGTGCAATGGCTGAGGTGAAGTTATAATGCAAACGATCTTGTGGCAGTCGTACAAAAATGATCCAGCGACAACAACTTCATTACTAAATAAGACCTAAGCTCCCTTGATCAATGAGAATTCCGAAAAAAAATTAGAATTAATATAATTAAAAAATAAATTAATTTGTTTTACAAAGTTAACATTACAAACTTACAATTGATTTTTGGTCAATGAACAACTATTTCAGATTCAACGCATTATCAAATGCGTAATACCTGCCTTGCGACAGGGATAATAAGATAATAAATAAATAAATTTAATTAGACCTCATGTGGCTTAGGGCCTTACAAGGATCAAGTGTTGCTTGCTCCCTTTACTCAAACTTAGATGGATCGACAAGTAATAATAATAACAAAATGAAACAAAATATAATAACAAATAAATAAATCTACTTAGACCTCATGTGGCCTAGGGCCTTACAAGGATCAAGTGTTGCTTGCTCCCTTTACCCAAACTTAGATGGACCGAGAAGTAACTCTCCCACTCCACCATTTTCCTTTTTCCATGTTTTGTCACTTCTAATTCCTACACTCGGAGGGAGGCCATGATAGAGCACTCACATAGCATGCAAGAGGCATGATGCACAATGATTCTATGACTAGAGGGATTCAAGGTCCTACTTCTAGTGGCAATGCTTGGGATTTGAGAGGGATTTCATGTTGACAAATGAAAACAAGAAATTCGAGTTTAAATTTGTCCTTGACTTTAATTGTGAATTAAAATCAAATTCTATTCTCATAGCAATTTGTAAATAGTTAATTAAGTTTAATTAAATTAATTAGCTTAGGAATTTTGAGTTGGAAGTCTTTCTGAAGTCATGTATATGTTCTCCCTAAGTTTTAGGGGTCCACGATGAGTTTAATTGTGAGTTGTAAGTTTACTGAGTTATGTTCAGATAAATTAGTTCTAACTGTTTGTGGAACTAATAGAGAGTTAACAGTTAGTTGGTGCACTAATGCATCCACAAGTCTCACTCTAGTGATCCGAATGGAAAATGGCATCAACCCATGGTATTCATCTACCCATGGTATCGTAAGTGGCATCCACCCATGGTATTTATCCACCCATGGTATTGTAGGTGACATCCACCCATGGTATTTTCCCATGGCATTGTGACATCCACCCATCATTCACCCATGGAATTTACTCATAGTATTGTAATCGAAAAAATACTGTAAGTAACAAGTCACATTTTGTAAAAGGACAGATTCTCCACCACAATATAGCTTTTACAATTATTCTCCATATTAATAAAAAGTTTCTTTGTGGTTTTATTTACTATGTGTTCTCTCATTTTCTTTCTGGCATTGTAATTTTTCAGATCTTGGGGGCCTCCCCCAAGACCCATTTCAATTTTTTAGAGATTGGGGACCTCCCCACAAGATCTAGATCAGTGGTATTAGAGCAGATTACTATTTCATGGGAATGAGGGCTTGATACATATTTTAGTTTCAATTTTTTTTAGCAATATTCAACAAACTTCAGGCACGTGCTACGTCCTCCACAAAACATTTTCTTGGGCCAAGCGAGAATATTTTTTCATTTTTTGTAGGAATGTTTTTGGGTGGCGAGTTTGCAGATAAGATCTAAAATTTTTGGTGAAAAATTTACAAAAACAAATAACATATCTGGATTCCTTGTGAAAAAATACCGAAATTAAAAAAAATTCAGCCGAATTGGAGTTTGGATGAGGGAGATATCGCTGATTTAAAATCAGCAATTTTTTTAGAATTTTTGTGATGGTGGAAAAGTTGTAGCGTGAATATGAGATTATAGAGTGTCGATATAAGAATTTCCAACACATGGGAAGATGAAAAATGGTCCTTCTATTTCCAAAAATAGGTTATAATAAATATTTTGAGTTATATTGACCGAGTTATGTCTATTTAATTCTGGAGCAACATTCGAAGCGAGTTCCCTTTGGAGACATGCCCTCCCACCCCAGGCTATGTAGGCACATGCTACTTCATCAACAACCAACATCACGGTTATGGTCAACCACACAAAATCCTTGTCATCGAAGTCCATTTGCTAGTAGGACACACAGTGTTAGCATCACAGTTGGTCACAAGCATTACATAGTATCTCTATCCTCAGATCTTCGTTTTTCATGGTTATGGGTCATCCACAAACCCACACTTCATCGAAGTCCATTTTCTAGGCTGCACATTGTCAGTATCATAGTTGGTCACAAGAACTATAGGGTATCTCTATCCTCGGATCTTCGTTCATCATGGTTATGGGCCATCCACAAACCCACACTTCATCGAAGTCCATTTGTTAGGCTGCACACTGTCAGTATGACAGTTGGTCACAAACATTACAGGGTATCTCTATCCTTGGATCTTCGTTCATCATGGTTATGGGTTAACCACATAAAACACCTCTCTTTAGTGGCTCTTCATGTTCAACAAAGGCTTCGCATGAGGGAACTTCAAGCATGGGGGCCATTGCTTCTTAAGGAGGGAGGAATGATTTGAATGGAAAATGGCATCAACCCATGGTATTCATCCACCCATGGAATTTACCCATGGTATTGTAAGTGGCATCCACCCATGGTATTGTAAGTGACATCCACCCATGGTATTCAATCACCCATGGTATTTGCCCATCGTATTGTGGCATCCACCCATGGTATTCATTCACCCATGGAATTTACCCGTGGTATTGTAACTGAAAAATACTATAAGTAATAAGTCGCATTTTGTAAAAGGACAGATTGTCCACCACAATGTAGCTTTTACAGTTATTCTCCATTTTAATAAAAAGTTTCTTTGTGGTTTTATTTACTGTGTGTTCTCTCATTTTCTTTCTATCATTTCAATTTTTCAGATCTCTGGGGCCTCCCCCCCAAGATCCATTTCAATTTTTTAGATCTTGGGGACCTCCCCCCAAGATCTGGATCATCTAGTTAACTGAATATTCCCTCATCAGAAACTCATACATGTCGATTCTGAGAAAGACCCAGTTGAGACTAGAGTGTAGGGAAAATGTACTATCAGTGGTATGATTTACTGAGTTGTATAGATCATGCATGTAATCAGAGAAGGAACTATGTTTGGATTGCACAATTTTGTAAGCATGAATTCCCTTTAAATAAGGGGTATTCATCCTAGGAATTACGCAAGAGATTAGGGGCTTGGAGAGCTGCAGAATTGGCTAAGTGTTGGCCAAGAGCTTGCTTGTGAGCTATGAGAGTTGAGCATAATTGTGCAAAATTGTTCTAGTGAGAAAAATATTTGTATCTTCACTCATATTTATTATATATGCAATACAGATAGCAGGGTTTTTAGCAGTGGCTTTCCCCATATACATCTTGTGTTATGTGCCATTGATTTATCTTCTTATTGTTCATATTGTTTTCATCGATCTATTGGCTTTTGTTAGTTGAAAGTAGAAGTAGATTCTTGTCTTGTGCTTTAGTACATTGCATGAGTTTGTGAATCTACAGGAAATTCTACATGGTATCAGAGCTGAGAACAATATAATAGAGGAGATTTCAAAGTTTTGAGTTTTGTATTACAAGTGAAATTCGAATTTGCAATACATACTTCAGGATCGACAGATGGCATTCTACGGTTTGTAGCTCGAGTATGCCTTGGAAGGTAGCTCAATTTGTATAGCTCGGAGGGACAAAATGGAGGTTGTTCTAGAGGATAAAGGCAAGATGATTCCAAAATACTTGACTAAGTTCACTCAGTGTCGTGATAAACTTGGAAGTGTTGGAATCATGGTTTCCAAGGATGATATGGTGAGTCTTGCTCTTCTAGGACTCCCAAATAGTTGGCATAGTTATAAGGACTCTATCAATGGTCGGGAGAAGCTACCAGATTAGGAAAGACTGTGGTCAAATTTGATGCAGGAGGAGATCAGGAGGAACACCAGGGATGGCTCTCCATTAAAGACTGATGATGAAGAGAACTATGCCTTAGAGATTAAGGCAAGGAAGGGGAAAGGGAAAGCTTCCCATTCCAAATCAGATTCTTATCATGAAGGTAAGAAGAAAGACATGACGAAAGTTAAGTGCTTTCATTGTCATTACATGGGCCATTTTTCTACAAATTGTTCATTAAAGAAGTCCAAGAAGAAGTCCTTAGGAGGAGTGGTGGGTGAGGCTTTTGCCTCTCAATTCGAATTGGACTTTTCCCCCATTCCATGCATGGTGTCATCAATGATGGGAAGTGTATGGTACTTAGACAGTGGAGATTCATTCCACATGATTGGCGACAAAGAGTTATTCAGTGACTTGGAGGAGAAATATCTCCAGATGCATATCGAGATGGATGATGTTGGGAAGTATAGTGTTACTGGATTGGACACAATTACTTTTCAGAGGGAGCATGGGGCTCCACCCACCTTGAAGAATGTTATGTATGTGCTTGGGTTGAAGAAGAATTTGATATCCGTTTCCATGCTTGAGGATAGAGGCTATGATGTGAGCTTACGAAAGGAAAGGCATTCCTTCGACACATAACCACAGGTCAAGTAAAGAAGATAGGGGTTTGAGTGAAGAATCTCTATAAGATTGAGGTAGAGGAGTGTGTTGCTTTGAGAAAAAAAGAAAAACGGGTGCAAAGCCGAGATGTTGGCGAGTTGTGGCACATGCGATTGGGCCACTTGCGTCATGGGGCTTTGAAGATATTGCAACAGATCTCTACTGGTCTTCCCAAAGGTACGCTTGAGCAAGTTGATACATGCAAGGCGTGTACTTTGGGAAAATACACCAAGTATTCCTTTCATGACAGAGACAGTTGAGAAGAGGCTATTCCAGAGCGAGTCCATTCAGATGTGTGTGGACCATTCTCGATAGCATCCATGACCAAACACATGTATTATGTTGTATTTGTTGATGAATTTTCTCAAAAATGTTGGATATTTTTCATGCTAAAAAAGGATCAAACTTTCACAAAGTTTTGTGAGTTTAAAGCATTGGTGGAGAAAGAGTCAGGCAATAAGGTTAAAGATCTACAAAGTGATTATGGTGGTGAGTATGTCTCAAATGAGTTTATTAACTTTTGTGTAGCGGAAGGGATTAAACGGGAGTTGATGGCACCCCATAACCCTCAACAGAATGGGGTGGACGAGAGGAAGAACAGAAGCAGAGTAGGGGCATAAAGGATGATGTTGCATGATTAGGGCCTACCACTACACTTGTGGGATGAGGCATGCAACACAACGATTTATGTTCAGAATCGTAGCCCACATCGAATACTTGAGATGAAGACACCAGAGGGGGCTTATTCCGGTAAGAGGCCAAATGTTGGTCACTTTAGGATTTTTGGGTCATCAATACATTTCCATGTGACCAAAGATGCATGGAAGAAGCTTGAGCCGACAACAGAGTTGTGGATATTTCTTGGGTACACTAATACACCTCACAACTATCGGGTGTACTTGCCAACCAACAAGATGAAAATGGTTCGTAGGGATGTCAGATTCGATGAGGAGAAGGCCATACAAGTTTCCCTTGAGAGGGAGCTTGAGCTACATGCAGATGAGGAGATTTTAGCTCCTAAGGTTGAGGAGCCTCAAATTGATGTGGAGTAGCCACATGCAGAGGATCTAGGAGTGGAGACATCCACTCATGCAGAGTCTTCCAGAGAGGGAAGAAAGCACACCAGAGAGGCTGACACATTGCTGGATGATGCATGGGAGAATGTGGGAGCACCCACTTCTCAGCGTAGGTAGAGGAGGTCACCTGAGAGGTACATTAGATACATGGCTCTTATGGGCGATTGTGTTGTGATAGAGCCATCTTCCTTTAAGGAAGTAGTGCAACAACCGGTTTGTGTTTATGCCATGGTGGAGGAGTATGACTCCATAGTTCGTAACAATGTTTGGGATGTGGTCCCGAGACCAAAGGACAAGTCCGTGGTGAGATCCCGTTGTCTTTACAAGGTAAAGAAATCTGCAGATGGTAGCGTGGAGAAGCATAAGGCTAGATTTGTGGCATGTGGCTTTTCATAGGTAGAGGGGATCGACTATGATGAGACCTTTGCTCTTGTTGCAAGGTACTCGTCGATCAGATCTATATTGGCACTATCAACATAGATGGGTTGGAAGATACATTAGATGGGTGTGAAGACAACCTTCCTTAATGGCATGATTGAGGAAGAGGTGTACATAGAGAAACCTGAAGGTTTTGAGACCTTCGACCGTGAGTCACATGTGTGCCGACTCAAGAGAGCATTGTATGGGCTGAAGCAAGCACCCCATGCTTGGTACACCAAGATAGATAGCTACTTCACCGGGTTGGGCTTCACGAAGAGTGAAGCGGATGCGAACTTGTACGACATAGTGGTGGAAGGTAAAATGTTGATCATTGTACTTTATGTTGATGATCTCATACTGACAGGTGATGATCAACTGATCAAATATTGCAAGGAGGACCTTGCAAGAGAGTTTGAGATGAAGGACATGGGGCTCATGCATTACTTTCTTGGCATGGAGGTATGGCAGGGAGATGGGGACTTGTTTGTGTCTCAGGGTAGGTATGCCAACGAGATACTCAGGAGATTCCAAATTGAGAGAAACAAACCCATGGAGACTCCTCTAGAAGGTGTAATTGGAGGAAGGAGGATGCTACTTTAGGGGAAGTAGTGGAAGCTACTATTTACAGGTAGCTTATGGGTTCACTCATGTACTTGGTGAACACACAACTAGATATGTGCTACGTAGCTAACCAAATTAGTCAAGCGATGGTTAGGCTTACCAAGCTGTATTGGAAGTCGACAAAGCATGTGTTGAGATACCTCAGAGGCACTTCTCAGTATGGATTATGGTACAGATGGAAGAAGGAAGTGCAGCTTCTTGGCTTCACCGATGCAGATTCGACAGGGAGTCCATCCGAATTGAAACGCACATCATGAGGAATATTCAATATTGTGTCATCCATAGTTTCTTGGTACAGTAGGAAACAATGATCGGTTGCACTCAGTTCCGCAGAGTCAGAGTACGTGGATGCGAGTCAGGCAACATGTGAGACCATATAGATGAGGAAGATCCTGGTTGGTTTGTTTTGTCAACAGATGGATCCAACTATGATTTACTGCGATAATCAAAGTTGTATCAAACTCTTTGAAAATCTAGTTTTTCATGATCGGTCCAAGCATATTGATATCCAATATCATAATCTCAAAGATTGTGTATTGAGGCGGATTATGTTGTTAGAGTACATTCCCACAGAGGAACAAGATGCTGACATTTTGACAAAGGCATTGTCAAGATGTAAATTCGAGTTTCATAGGGATAGGATCAGGATCAGGGTAGCATACAATCCATTTCTTGTTTAGAAGGAGTGTTGAGAAATGGCCACAAAAAGTTCCAATTTAAATTTGTCCTTGAATTTAAACTGTGAATTAAAATCGAATTCTATTCTCATAGAAACTTCTAAATAGTTAATTAATTTAATTAACTTAATTAGCTTAGGAATTTTGAGTTGGAAGTATTTATGAAGTCATGTATATGTTCTCCATAAGTTTTAGGGGTCCAAGATGAGTTTAATTGTGAGTTTTAATTAGATAACTCAGTTTACTGAGTTATGTTCAGTTAAATTAGTTCTAACTGTTTGTGGAACTAATAGAGAGTTAACAATCAGTTGGTGCACTAGTGCATCCACAAGTGTCACTCTAGTTAACTAAAGATTCCCTCATCAAAAACTCATGCATGTCGATTCTGAGAAAGGCCCAGTTGAGACTAGAGTGCAGGGACAATGTACCATCAGTTGTATGATTTACTGAGTTGTATAGATCATGCATGTAATTAGAGAAGGACCTATGTTTGGATTCTGCAGTTTTGTAAACATGAATTCCCTTTAAATACGATATTCATCCTAGGAATTACGCAGGATATTAGGGGCTTGGAGAGCTGCATAATTGGCTAAATGTTGGCCAAGAGCTTTCTTGTGAGCTCTTAGAGTTGAGCATACTTGTGCGGAATTGTTCTAGTGAGAACAAGCTTTGTATCTTCACTCATATTTTTGATATATGCAATACAAATAGCGGGGTTTTGAGCAGTGGATTTCCCCAGATACATCTTGTGTTATGTGCCATTGATTTATCTTCTTGTTCATATTGTTTTCATCGATCTATTGGCTTCCACTAGTTGAAAGTAGAAGTAGATTCTTGTCCTATGCTTTAGTACATTGCATGAGCTTGTGAATCTACATGAAATTCTACATTTCATGGCCCAAGGGATAGGGCCACTATTTAACAACCATAATAATCAAAATCAACAAATCCCTTAAGGAATGAAGAAAAAAATGAAAGCATAAGAGAAATTGCAAGATAAGGATGAATACTTGCAGGAACCAAAGGGTATCACCCATCATGTTTTTGGGAGTTGAATATCGGTTTAGTATATTTGTATTTGTGACTAAAACCTTCTCGAGTTTTCCATTTTTAATAATTAAATGCACCACTTCCTGGTAGAGGAAGTCACATTTTGAGTGAGTGAAGAGTACTTGAATTTCTACTCTATAATTTGGTGTTGAAATTGAATAAGGGCATAATAATAAGCATTTGTAGTTCTTTATTTATTTTATCCTATTTCCATTTCAAAATTTGTTGCTAGAATCCTTAGAAATTTTATTTTTATGGGTTATTTAGAGACAAAGGCACTTGTAAGAAGCATGTTACCTATTTTGGAATCAAGAAATGACTGTTATTGGTGGAAATTTTCTAAGTTCGCTTTGAGTTTAAAGAAAAAATTAAGCAACCCTCACTTGTATGATGTTCCAAAGGTTGAAGAGTCTTGAAAATTAAATAATTTTTCCCTTTTTTGTGGGGCTAGATTTTGAAAAATTTCAGGTCTCTTTTCCATTGCATGGCTACATTTTTGAGCTTTCTGGCTTGCAAAAGGGTATTCTTTGATTGCAAAATAGTAATTATGTTTGATTGTCTATTATATTATGTAGGATTTGAACTATAAATTTTTTCGAACCTCTAGAGGACTTCAGAATACATGATTATTTTTCTAGCTTCAATCTTTGTTCCATGGAAGTTTGTTTCGGGTAGTTTTCATTTTTCTTTGTTTTTTGTTTTTGTTTTTTTTTTTTTTTAAAGAAAAATGAGGGTTTGATGGTGTTGCGGAATTAACCATGGGTAAATTTTTTGAAGAAATTCAAGAGAAATTTTCAATGGTAATATAGAATAATATTGTTGAAAAATGTTTGATGCAAAAAAGACAATACTATCCTTTGTAGAGGACGTTTGAAAGATTTTGGTAGTGTATATTCTCAAAAAATACTCCCAGGACGATATCTATTTTGCAGAAGAGAATGTAGCCAAATCTTGCGGACAAAGAAGCTACAAACTTCTCATTTTCACGGGCAAAGAAACAAATTTCCTCTTGTTTTCACAGATAAAGCAACAACAATCCTCTCGTTTTCGTAGACAAAGCAACTATAACCTCTTTTTTCACTGGAAAAGTAGCAACATACCTTTCCTTTTTGCGAACAAAGTAGAAGCGAAGCTCCCATTTTCATAGGCCATGACAAAACTGTGGTTTTCGTGGGTGATGACAGAAATGGCTACCAACATTTCACTTTTTCCTATTTAGACCTTTAAACTGTTTCACTGAGAGTTTTAGTTAGAATCTCAACCTCTCAACTAATATTTTAAATCGAATTTAACTCATGACCAAGATATTTTAAATAGAATCTAAACTCTAGGCCAAGAGTTTGTGCCTAAGAAATTGTTTTCAAACAAACTTTTGTCCGATAATATAAATTAGAATCTAAAAATCTTGGTCGAGATATTTAAATTAAATATAATTTATCAACTGAAAGTCGTAGTTAGAATCTCAACTTTCAGCCAAGAGTTTGTGCCTGGGAATTTTTTTCTCAAACCTCTCAGCTGAAAAACCTATTAAACTCTCGACTGAGAGTTTGCAACCCCAGGATTAACCCTACTAAATGCCCGGTTGAAAAAGTTTCAAACTCTCGGTCGAGAAACTTTCAAAATCTCAGCCAAGAAATATTTTGACTTTTTTTCTTGGTCGAGAGTATTCCGAACATAGCACAACTTCTCTCCACATACCAAAATGTGTTACTTACTTTCACATTTTCACTCTTTTCTAATATCTATAAGGGATCATATCACAAAGCCTTTATTTTCTTACTAGGACCCTGTAACCTCTCCTTATTCAACTATAACCATACTCTGTCTCCCACTTTGAATGACCTCTTTATCATGTGTTGATTGTGCAATGATATGGGAGGATATAAAAAACCTAAAATTCAAAGTTCCCAAAACTTGATGGAAATAACGCCATGTCAAAGAGCTCGATGACATGATTCCAACAGAACTTGAATTATGTCGATCAAAGTCTGTATGAATAATTTATCATGTTCCAAAGTTTTGCAACAACAAGCAAGAAGGGAAGGACATGGTGACATGTCGCATCCCCTTAAGGTGACACATGGCAGGATGTATGGATGCCACTTGATGGCTATGAATATGATGTGGTGACCAAATAGTGAATGACATGGCATGACATGACAATACATGATCTTGAAATGTGGCAAGTTAAATGGTCCAATTTGGTGGCGACACATGGCCTAATCAACAAGCTCCATGTGGCACCTCAGAATGGAAAAATTTATGTTGGTTCAATAGACCAACACTGATAAGAATGAACACATGACCTCCAAGTTACAAGGTGGGTGCTTCAACAATGGGCCACAAGCTACTAGTTGAAACATAACTAACAAATTCGTATTTTAAGTTTACATTACCATTGATTTCCAGAAGTGGGGGGGTGGGGTGGGGGAAGGTTGCAAGCTTGGCCCCACAACCTCCTAGATTGACCAAGATCTTCGCATAAGTCTGACAACTCGCTGACAACAGAGCACATGTGATTGATTGGATAAAAAATTCACATGGTTTATAACATGTTTCGATTATAACAACATACACCACCGAGCATTAATGTATACCATATTAATATATAATATGGTTATTGTTACAACAATATACCATATATGTGTGTGGGTGTTTATAACGTATGTCAATTTCAACATATTGTTACAATGAAGGGGTGCAACCTCTGCAGGCTCAAACCCGGGGCTGTGGAATCCACACCTTTATAAACTAAAAGAATTACTATTGCACTAGAGGTTATAATGTTTATGATGCCAAGAGTTTTTAAGCCATGCTTTGGCCTGTGCATTTTGTAATTGAGTGGAGTTTTTTGAGATTTATTTTGTAGCAACCAAAGGAGGTTTTTGATGGCATTTTGGAGGCCACTTCGTTATAGCAAAGAGATTGTTTGGAGACATATTTTTGGGAGGCATTTTCTTATTGTAATTGCAATTTTGGGGAGAATAATAAAGATGCCACTCCCTTGGAGGCAGGACCCGAAGACGTAGTCCACACTAGATGAACTCCATTATCAATTGGTTTTGTTCATATTTTCTTCTTGTCTTGATCTTCTATATTTCATTTTTGTTGGTGTGTGTTATATTCTTTCCACGACTAGTCACACGCGCATGGTGGTCACAAGGGGGTTGTAGTCCCCTGTACGGGGTCTGGGGCAGTGCCCTGAGAAATTATTTTTGGAACCTATATTAGGTGGGCGGACCTACCTATGGTTTTGTGTATGGGTTTCACATATGGTTTTGGGCATGATGGTTTTTTTCCCATGGTATTTTGTAGATTGACATTTATGAATGCTTTGGCATGTATATACATGTATAGTAACATTGAAAGGAACATAATAAAAAATCAATTTGGTAGTCCCGATGGGATCCAAGAGAAAATCTCTATGTATTTGTTTTGTAGTTCTCACCATTGTATATATATATTTTTAAAGAATTCGTTTACAGATAATTTCTGTACAGAATTAAAACCTACATTTTTTAAATTACAATTTATTTAAATCCTTTATACTTGATTTCAATTTCTTAATTACACACTTAAAATTGATTTAGTTTAATCATACATAGAAAATTTTAAAAACAAAATCACTATTAAAAAAAAAAAATCCTAAATCATACATTACTTTATATTTTTCTTTATAACTTCTTCAACACCTATCATACTTGCTTCAACAAATAAATAAACTTCATTTACAAACTTCATTTCCACCAAATACTAATCACCATATAAAATATAAAACTCCTTACCACTTAACAAAATATATTTTTTTCCACCATAAATATAATCTTCTTTATAAAACAAAACATAACAATACGCTTTATACCACAATATTATTTCTAAAAACTTATTATTTTTAAAAACAAAAGTTTATAAGGCCAATTATAGCTGTAAACCACAATAAACAAACAAACAACCAATAAACAAATTTCATTTCCACCAAAGACTAATCATCGTAAAGATATAAAACTCCTGGTCACCATAAATAAAATTTTCATTATATAACAAAATATCTTCTTTTTCACTCTATTTTTTTTTTATAAAACAAAATTGAGCAATATGCTTTATACCACAACGTTATTTTTATACCACAATATTATTTTAAAAAACAAAAGTTTTTAAAAGCTAATTATTATCCCTCGTTGCAGGCACGTGGTAATGCATCATTGATCTTTTGACTATAAATAAATTAGTCTTCCTTTCGATTAAAAAATAAACTCTATATACATTTTTTTTATTATAGTGGAATTGGCAATAGGGGCAGCCCCACGACTCGGTTACATGGGTTGATTTTGACCACTACCTCTATAACCACTGGGAGCTGCGCCCACCCCTCTATACAACTCCAAGGTAAGTCGGGGGATTTGAACTCGTGACCTTCAGTACGGAGCCAGCCTTTCTAACGAACTTCACAGCATTGTGATTACCAACTCGCTTACCCCGTGAGGCTAAAAACAATAAACTATATTAACTAAAGTTAATTTTATAAAATACAAATTTATTTATCTTTAAAAATATTTTATTTTATTTTGTTAACATTTGATTGAGTATAATCTTATTCATTTTATTATGTATTGATTTTATTTTGTAAATGCAATGTATATTATTGAAGTGAAAAATGTACAATTAAATAAATATCACTTGAACTTTGGTTGTATCGTCTGCTTTATCTTTACGGCTTTTGCAATGACGATACGAGCTCGGTGGTGGGAAAGACAGAGTCCATGTCAAACACGATAACAAAAACATACAACATGCTAGATCCTCTGTGGAATATCTTTGTGAGATTTCTGTCTAACGAAGAAGTCTTCAGCTCACACCTATTTGAAACCACTTCACACCAACCCCTGTGAGGCTAAAAACAAAACATCCAATAATGAATTTTGGATGACAATTCTTGTATGAAACATCTTTCAGATGGGTAATGTAACAAATCCAAAGATTGAAATTTTTTATTTTTCAAATTCAAGTACTTCTACTTTTATTTGAATGCGATTCTAACTCATAATCTTAACAATTTATCAATTTTTTTATCAAATTAAATTTATTTAGCACACTGGTAATAGATTCAATTAGTTTCTATTAACCTCAGGAACACGTCTCAAAGTCACACACTTCCTAATAAGAATTAATATTGAGTATTCATGTTTGGATTTCTCTTCCGTGCTCGTAGGCACCTATTGCACTCTATGGTGGATCTAGAATTTTTCCATATGATTTGAATGCCCAACGTGTTCAGTATGGTGGTATAATATTCCTAGGGAACTTTTACAATAAATAATCAAGTATACATAGACAAAAAAACATAGAAATTTAACACATGCATTAGACCATGAATATGCACCAAGAACTGTTTTGCTGAGCCATTTTATTATATATCATGGTAGGAGTCCAATAAGCAAGAACAAGTGCACCTGGGATTTCCAAATGTAAGTTAAACAAATCCCATGTGAGAAAACAAGGTGCCCGGATGATGGGAAGTAGCCACTCCTCTATGCTCTACGCTGCCCTAAAAAATATGCACTACTGGATAGAAAGGTATCCATGTTTGAGCCCTCAAGAATGCTCATAAAGTTCTGCCAAATTAATCTTGGCCTCTCCTCAATAAACCAAGAAAGGCCCAGAAAGGATTGGGCCTAGTTTTGATGACCACCTGGAACCCAAAAATTGGGCTCACTCCTAAATAGCTGCCAAATAACTCCTGAGGTTTGGGGCACCGAAGCTCCAAAAATTTTGAAAAATTAGGAGAACACTCCTTGAGGCTAGTCTAGCAAAACCCAAAAATAATTTGGGCTAATTCCGACCTCTTAGAATTACCCAAATTTGGTGCTTCTCCTCCAATTGTTGGCCCAACACCTAGTTCAGAAATCTCTGCTAAATCCCTGCTCCAAAACTCCTCCACTGAGTTGTAAATCCCGACAATATTTCTCCTGGAAGAGAGGTGAGAGTCCAGCCTTCAAATCCTGCTAACTCTATGTGATTTTATTACTACAAGCTGAGCCCAAAAAATGTCTGCGTAGGCCCTAGGAAGGCAAATTTGTCCCACATTGAAGCAAGTATCATTGGCCCTAAAAATCAATCCATAGTTTTGTACTCCCCCAAGGACATTTCCTGTAAATTCCCGAAGGGAAATTCTCTGGGAATCTCCTCCCCTAAGCACCAAAAATTGGCTTATGCGTCCCTGTTAAGAGGTAGGAAAATGGATCCAAATGATAGCCTCCAATCCAGCTCAAAAATCCCTGTCCAAACTCTAGTCTAACAATAAGAAATCTCTTGCAAACCCTAGAGTCTCTAATCCACACTTGCGCCCGCAATGTGATTCCTAGAAATACCTCTACGCCCACAAAATGCGTACTAATAAAAAAACTCTTGCAATGATTCCCAAAGGAAACTCTGAATTGAGCTCCCCAAATTACCTCACTAGGGAGACAGTCGAAGTTTTCCAAAATTAGGGTGGAATTCTTGCTTGGAAATTCCTTATGCTAAACAACACGATTGTCTTGGCTAAGCACCTAAAGAGAACAATTATTAGATTGTCAAATGATCAAAGATGCCCAAAAGTGAGACCCCCAAGCTCTGTTTATAATTCGTGGCCCCTTCTCTCCTTATGGTCCCCACTCTCTCTCTCTCTCTCTCTCTCTCCCCTAATTCACACTCCCTTCTCTTTTCTCTCTCCTCCAAGAGTGCAAGTTCTCTCCTTGGGTCAAATTTCTATTTCTTATGGTACCCACATTCCACTAGAGCCACAATATTACCTTTTCCTCCTAAGTCCTAGTGCCATAATTGTGTCCTCTCCCAAAACTCATCTCTAATGCTGAAAATCAAAATTAGGAATATTACAGTCCTCCATGCCAAAAATTGCTTGTCCTCAAGCAATGCCTGAACAAGCACCTCCTCTGTTTGTTGATCACCACTATCATCATCAGTAATACCGGGGTCCTAGACATGTCACTAAGTCATCCAAAGTCTCTGCACTATCTGGACATGAAGGAATCCCTCGATACCCAGATCCCAAGCCAACCCGATCACTGTGGAGCACCCCTTTCTCCACTCACTGTCCAGCAAGGTATGGGTACCAAATCCCTCTACATACTATAAATAAGTAAAACATCATGATAATGTATGACTCTTTCCAACTCATAAAATTTCTCTATCGAGTAGTCCACCCCCTGCACTCTAAGAGTAAAATCCTGAAGATACAATCCAATCCTTGTGGGGATGGTCTCTCCCGCATGGGCTTCCCTTGACTTGATGTAAAACCTGCCATGCTGATGAAGTCCCCCATGCCATCAGCGAGTCACCAAAGGCTAATGGAAGACCTAAATGATCTTCCCCTTTAGAAATTAGCTCATCCCCAAGTGTAGATGTACTACCGAGTCCTATGATTCCTGGATCCCATGCTAGTCTAAAAAAGGTGCCACTATGCTGTCCCTGCGCAACTATCATCATGACAGTCTGCCCCTCATGCCCAAGTTGTATCCACCTCTCTTGGGACCTAATGGAAAAACATCTATGGAGTCCCAACGCATCTCGACCAAGCACCTCCATGATGTCACCTTCTACCCCTAAATCCCACAGCCAGAACGACTGCAACATAGTCCTGACAACTGATGGAACCAACCTGTACCACGTCTCAGGTCCATGCATTCACTCAATATATGGACTCCATACATCATGAAATAATCTGGTGCATGCGACACAGCCCTGCGCTGTCCATACCCCACAGTGGAATTTGTTGTGTTACCTCCTAAAAGTGCTCCCCAATACTGCCCGGAGCCTAAACATTCGGTGGTAAGTAAGGTCCACCAACTGCTAGAGATTCTCCAGAGACACCCTGGAATGTCTCACCAAAAGGGGTCATGCATCACCCTAAGTGTGGGCTCAAGGGTGGTGCAAGTGATACCTCTATAGAAGATCGCACTATGCCTAATGCATTGTGTCCCATCCAACTGCCTCAGATGAACCTCATGGGTCCAATTTCTCGCGACAAGAGCATAAAGAGATGATATCCAAGTCCCCTGTGTCAGTGTGAGATGCTGGACAGTAATAAATGGAAGCTCACAATCAACCCTGTGATCAACTCGCTCTCCCAATATGAGTGTGCCAAACCCAATGGTGTGCCTGATGCCATCGTTAGGAGGTCACTTTGGTGGTAACGTTCTAACAACCTATTGTGCATCATCATGCTCGACTGCACACAAGTACATACCCCTACACTCCTCTGCATAGCACCGAACTTCGTGGCACAACTCCATGCAATATAGGATACCAATGCTCAATGCCATGTCCCCATGTACCATAGGGACTCTCATAGGTTCCCATGCATCCACCACGCTGCTAGTACACTTGCCATGAAGTGAACTACACCTCCTCATATGCTCTAGTAAACCTGAGCAACCTAACTCCACACCTACTATAGGGGATATCTCTGTTGTGTCGATCCTCGATGACTCCTGTACCCAATACCCCAATGGGAGAAAATCATCTCCATACAATGCCTGGTCCGGTGGCCTACCCATGCCACCTTCTTCCACCAACTCCTGCCAGCGAATGCTAATCATCTTGCGACCCCATGCGCAACCAACATGCCAGTACAATCCATGGAGTTCGCTAGTGCCAACTGGAACTCCCCTAAGGAATGCATGTGCTCAATCACTGGGTCAACTACCTCATCAATTCCATAGCCATCTCGCATGTATGATATCAGATAGGAAGACCCACTTCGATCCCAATTCCAACCTGGGCCTCCTATACCCTCAGTATCTAAGAGCTTCCACTAAGCCTTACTCCAAACTATGCCCATTTCCATGAGTCCATCCCACTCCACTGGGTACCAACTTAGAATCTCTCACTGTCCAACCCTAAGAGAGGGATTGAATGCACGAAAACCCGCACATAGAACAACCCTGACATGTAGATGTTTCACCTTGTGCAACTTTGATAATGCTGTAGATCCTGCTAGTGCGCCTTTGAGACAAACTATGCTGGAATCCCAACATGTGGTCTCTATGCTGCCCCTCATCAATGGCTAGCCCAAAGGATGGATGCACATCCTTCTCCATCATGGGTTCGACATGAGCCTCCAACTGCTCCTCCATAGACAACCCAACATGCAAGACGTGCTCATCAATTAACTATAGGTGGCTATTGTTCTGAAGCTTTATCATAGACCGGGATGCCTCATCAATGGATGTTTTCTTAGCTGCCTCCTCCAATTTGTCTATTGGGATTACCAAAGGAAACTCCAATAGGGGTGACTCCTGTGTCACACTAGGTGTATCCTCGTGGTGCTCCGACGTGCCATTAGCCTCATGCTCAATCAGTTGGAATGTATCTAGATGAACTCCCTCCTCCATGGGTATGTTCTCTCTTATCTCGTCTCTACCTCCACCTTCCATCTTCGTCTTTGTAGTATTACTACTAGCATTTCATTCAACAATCATGCTCCTCTTATGAACAATATCTATAATGATTTTTTCTACGAATAATTTGAATATTTATAATAATATTTTTATCTATTTTAATATTTATTAAAAATATTTAAATAATTTTCTAATAACTCTTAGAGGAATAATTTGAATATTTATAATAATTTTTTTTTATCTATTTTTTTAAAAATCTTTATTAAAAATATTTAAATAATTTGTAATAGCTCTTACTTTGATAAATAAAAGGTTTTTAAAATTCCAATCATTGTCGTACAATTTGATATTATTAATACTTGTTTGAACAATGAAATAAAACAACTCAGATCTGGCCACATTAATGTAGCCATTATGAGATCTTTTTCCTTTTGTTGAATGTATGTCAAGCAATTTTAGGGAGTTGTCCATCATCAGCCACATCATGTAACTTGATATTGACTTCAAATTTACACCAAATGTTGATGTTGATGAAAAATAATACCAAAAACCTCTATGATATAATCACATTCCTTGTCATGTTGTTCAATGTATAATTAGGTTGAATTTTTTTTTGATGGATTGGGCAATTCTCGTAGTTTATTATCCAGTTTTTATTAAATAATTCAAGCAACAGAACAAACCTTTTGATGGATTGGGAAATGCTCGTAGATTTTTATACCCAAATATTATTAAACAATTCTTCAACAAAAACAATTGACCAACAACAAAAGCAACCAACCAATAAACTTAATCATCTCGCCACACCACAAATACTACTTTATCTACAGATTCTTTGGCAAAATGGACCATAATAGTCAATCTACTTGGTTCACTCATAGTCAATAAATTCAATGGTGTAGTAGACTACATATTCTATAGGTAAAATGCTCCCATTATGTTTTTTTTTTTTTTTTACTTTAATTGAGTTATATTTAAATTAAGCGGCAAGGACTAGCTACTATGTAGCACTTGTTAAAGACATGGTATATCCAATCAAATTACTCCCATACATTGTTTAATATATCGATATGTTTTTTACTTGATGGGGTGAGAAGAGGTCGAGGGAACTAGTGGAATTTGAGCCACCATTGCAACAGTCATGATGAGGAGAATTGAATGGAGACGACCCCACACATGAAAATGCATGCAGAGTCGTCAAGTTTAGAAGTTGGAGTTTGTTGCAGTTCTGAGTATGGTATGGAGTAGTCACTGGTATAGTCCCAAATCAATAATTTCCAATATAGACTGGAAGGCGTCTCCAAGGTTGGCCAAATAGTTTGGCAGGTCAGTGAGGAGGAAAAGGAGAAGTTGCATGCGAAGGTTTACTAGCGCGGAAGGGGTTAACACATTTTGGTTTGATGCTCACTTACTCTTTTGTGGTATGTTCCTTACAATTTTTCTGTAACGCCTGCTAGCCAATCCTTGTTTAAAGCCTTTTGGATATTGGATCTTACTCTTGGTATGGTTCTGTGCTTGTTGAAAATATTATTTATTTGGCATATTGCTTTGAATAGTATGGGATCCAATATTTATATGCTTGAATTCCTCTCTATTATAAGTTGGGGATGGGCAGGAGGGGTCAGTCACTATGTTCATACTTTTCACGTTCTAGAAACTCGTTTTGGTAGCTTGCACAAAGTGAATTCGAAGCTTACCACAATTACTTGTGTTATTTATGTTAAGTATTGTTATGGGTTGATGGATTCTCCTCACTATGACAAGAGGAATAATTAGCCTGGACTTGACATTTACCTAAGCGATGCCATCCTAACTCACTCGAACCTCGAACTTCCTAGTTGTAAATCCGAGCTTAGTATTCCCATACTGTTACCGTGTTTGTTTCCTAGTCCAAGAGTGTTCCAATCATGGGGAAGGGATATATTTCTTGGGTTATTTTCATTTTAATTGATATTCATCTCGCAATGTTCCATACCCTAGGGAAGGGAGACTATTGTTATTGTTGGAAGTGGGATCTTGTGTCATGGTAGTAGACAACCTTAATTTTGTAACTCCTTATCTTATTACATGATATGGTGGATGATCCCGTCTGGTTTAAGATACCCCCTATTTTAGGTGAATTTCAAGAGTATTGAGCTTCAAATTAAAATTCATGGTTACTACTATCTAATGTTAATAGGGTTTAGATGGTCAAAAGTAGATCTTTGCACTCCCGAGGAGACATAGACTCCTGCACTATGTCAATGGGACAAACTCCATTTAGTTGTAGCTGCATCAGGCAAAGAAGCTCAGTTAGTTGGTTAAAGATCTGGGGATATTGGTTGGAAATTATGGCTTGACCATTTTTGCATGGGGGCCGTGGTCGCGGTGCCAATAATGGCCGCAGTTTAGGGGTCATGGCCACAATCATGGTCGAAGACAGGGTAGAGAGGCAACAATCAAATAAAAAGAGATAACTTTCGCCGCAACTTGTAACGTGATCTAGGGTTGGGAAGAATCTGCTAGCCATGTGGGGGGGGGGGGGTTTTGTCTAATACATAACTCATTAATGAATTTAGTGATTTAATCCTAGATCCAGGACACACCAAAGGGAGACGTACTCTGTATGTCTAGACCATATTACAAAACTTTGTTGGTGAGAGCTATGCATGTGGGCCAACAAGATCAACCAAGGATTCTTGACTGTGTGAAAAGAATCAGGAGTGATCAACAACATATGCGATTTCATATGCTCCAGTTGGGTAGTAGGATGGCCAAAATTGAGAGACACATTCCATGTATTTCACCTTCAATCCCACTGGGCTTAAGTGCAAAGGACCCGACTCTTGTTGAACCATCTGATGAGTAGTCGTTTCTATTTTATGTTGAAAGACTCAATTAATATGCTAGGTAGTGATAGATGGTTTGATGATGATGAATTTATTTTGGTCATTTTGAAACTCTTTCAAACTTGTAAATTTCGTACTGCCTACTCATTTACTAGATGATCAACAAACTTGGTTTCCTATTGAGAAAGTTGAGATCATCTAGAACGCATGGGTTGATCATGTGTCATCTTTTGATTAATGGAGGGAAACACCTACAACTTTAAGAAATAAAATATATCAATATGTTTTTAGAAACAAATTGACCTTTACGCTCCAAATGGACGATGGACTAAACATTTAGAAAAAAAGACTCTCAATTGATGAGAACACGACTCTGCAAATGGAAATTGTGGTTGCTCACTAACCTTTAACTGTTTTCTTATGACTTGGTGGTTGCGGCTTTGTTCACCAAAAAATCAAATCTAACTTTGCCACAAACCTTAGGAAAACCTTCAAACTTTTAGTTTTTTTCCTTCACAATTTGCTATGCTCTCTTCACTCCATGAAGAGTTAAAACCACTTTGATTTTTTTTTTTTTCGGTGCTTTGGCATCAATAATTATTATGCCCTAGGCGTGGTCTATATTGGAATTGGGCTTAAAGAATTTTGACTTTTCAATAAATATATGGACAAGATTTGATTTCAAGAGAATATTCTTTGTCTCATACATCATCCAAGGAATAATATGAAAAATATTTAAACATGCTTTTAGTTTCAAACCCAAGATTAACCTATTAAATTTTAAAATGATTCATTTATCCACTTGTTAAGCCGCCATTAACCTTATTGGAATCATATTGTTTGGTTTTGTTTTGTTTGATCTACACGAGAACCTCTCGATATGTACACACCGTCTCATATTTGCCAAACTATGGCATTCACGCCTGTCGATAATGTTCTATTATCATTCCATAGCTTTTCAATGCGTCTGTTCACCATTTCATAAATTCAAAGAGCATTGTTTAAGCTTAACCTATTATTAAATCAATACAATTAAATCTAAACATCTTACCATCTTTTGTTGTAACTAGGTCGAGGAAATGATTAAGCTCATATGTTGTAACTAGGTCGAGAAAATGATTAAGCTCATAATTTATAGCCATCTTTAAATTTTTAAAAGCTAAAATTTGGCATTAATCGATAAAGTGAAGTTTAACACAAATAGAAACTTATACATTAAGGTCACTATTTTATAGTAGAGTAGGCGATGTGTTAAAGTGTAACTCTAGCATTTATAGTCTTCCCTGTTTCACAGAAGATTTCTATAATATTTAGAATTAAAATTGCTTAGTGAATGCAGTTAACATAGGCATTTAGTTTATATCTATTGATGAAAGGTTTACCTATAAGCCTATGGCCTATATCAACTAAATGTGATTGTACTAATATTATCATATTCATCTCACACAGACCATATTTGCAACGAAAAATCTAATCTAGCATTCTAGATACCCACATGTAGGCTATCGTGCTTGAAGTTCATTGTATTGCCTTTTTCATGATAACGGGGGATAATGTGAAAAGCCACCCCATTGATTTACTTGTCGCTACCACATCATTGATTTCCTGCCAAATTAACAATAACGAAAATTAGAATTCTCTTATTGCTTTCGGGCACTTAATTGTTTAATTTTTCACAGGGGCGACCCTGTTTATATATAGATTTAATATATGGTTTAAAGTAGGTTAGAATTTGCTGTATTTAGTTTTTGAAAATTGTTTTTAATCCGCTGCAGGGATGACATTTGCTTTGGATATTGGAACTAGGAGCTTACGTTGAAGACCGTCAGCCTGGTCTGCTGATCGGTACATTGCTTGTGAGCACAAGCCTTACCGTGTTGTCTCCGTCCTATTACCGTTAGCCTTAGCCGCTAGAGAGCTTTGATTTATTTTGATAAAAAGTATTAGAATCTGATAAAAATGATCACTTCAATTTTTTTAATTAACAAAATAATAAATAAATAAATTTATAATATAATCAAAATTATTTATCTTATTTTTCTAGTGAAATAAATATTTATAGAAATTTGAATCTTAAATTTAATTTATAATAAGATGATTATCCATTATCCATTAAATTTTAGTGATTCAATGAAGAATTAATTTAAATACTTAATTTCTATTAAAATTGTAATTAATAAATAAATACAATTATTTTAAAATAATTTTTATATTTTAATAAAATTTGTCTAAAAGTAGATGAAAATTAATCCTATATAAATCAAGTCATCCATATCTCTATCTCATAAATAATAAGAAGAAAAAACAAGGGGAATCCAATGAAAGTCCCAATTTTTCCATAACGTTGAAAGATTTTTGCACAAACTATGCGACTGATCATAATAATTTGTACAGAATGAGAATGAAAATGTTTATCACTGTGGTGTTGGAGTTGGTTGAGCAGAAATTTTTCGACGAGCATCATCAGCATAATGGCACAAGACACTGAATCTGTGATAAGCAGTTGGTAAATAATTAGCATTAAAGTGCCTAAGGCCAAAAGTGGACGAAGAAACCGCGCCATCTTAAATCTCCGAGGATTTCCCTTGCATTCTCCCTAGTAATCTGGCCGAAGTTGTGCCACCCATAAACATGCATGGAGCGATGGTTGTAGTGAACCTCAACGAACATCTCGTCAATAATCTTGGCATCTCGGGATCACCCATCCATCTCTCAAGAATGGGCCACTCGCTTCCCTCAATATCCATCTTAACCACCACTGTATCGGTCGCCTTCAGTTGCAGTTCCTCTTTGATAAATCTGGTGATGTTCACAGAGTTCTTGGCTCTGTCATCTTCATTACCCACCAGCTTGTGATATATATTGATTCTGTCTAGCATCCACTGAGGCACCTGTTGGAAAGGTAGAGGAAGAAAAACACAATTCACATGAAATAAATTTTTATTCATAAATTTTTTTATATACAATTTGCTCATCTTTCACATAAATTTGGTTGATTACAATTAAATTCAATATAAAGTATTGGAGTCATTTAATGAGGTGGAGGAATGGTCCGGACTGCTAAAAAGTGGCCGGAATCTGAGTATAAAATTTCAAAAAACTTTGTAGAGGTAGTGTTTGAATAGTATTTTTGATGGTGGAAATGGATTCAGCACCATCACCATCAAAAAGATCTAAAACACCTAAAATTTTGAAGTTTAACAATTATAATTTGAATTTACAAAAATTCTTACTAAATATGACCAAATTTTCCATAACTTTCCAGACAACTCTTCCTCCTCTGCCGGTACTAAACTTAAAAATTTTATCTTAATTTCTAACTATTAACTCTAAATCTCATTCTACTAATTTAATAATACAAACTCACATTAAATTTAACTTTCAAAAGATAGACTAAACTCGAACTAACTCTTAAACCTGCATACAAGAGTAATTAGCCTTTTTTAACCGTACCTCCGGAGTGACCTTGGTCATAAAAGACCAAGGGCTCCCGTCTCTTAAATTTTCCTGTTCATCGAACCCCTGGGAGGGCTTCTGCAGCCAGTGGGGATTGAACTCGAAGGCATGAATCTCGGTGAAGTCGCAGGGATACATGCGCATGAACCACGTGAGGCTGCTGTTGAACCGGTTGGCGCCTAGGTCCAGAAACACCCGCCGCTCTCTCTGGTTCAGATCTATCTTGGAAGCCAACATCCAAGGAAGAAGATGCGTTCTGTCCTCCACATCCGGAGTGAATCTGAGGGAATATCCTCTCCTGAAATTTCTCGAGTCGTCCAGCTTATCTATGAGATGCCCTTTCACTCGGCACGGAGCAGCTTCTCCAACCCATTTCATTTGATGCCAGGGATCCTCCCCCTCCTTAAATCTCGACTTGTAACGAACACCATTAACGTCGCTGCTCTCTGTGTATCCTTCTCTTCTGCTGCAGATTTCCGCTTGCCCGGGATATTCTTCCATATCGCTGCTCGAACTAATTGGTGACCCTTCCCCTTCCCATAGGTACGAGGAAATAAGGGCGACACCATTGTCGCCTGTGTGATTGACGATAACATATACCAGAAGCCATGTTGAAAGGATGACGAGCAAAACATGTGGCAGCGGCCATAATGTCTGCGACAACTGCTGTTTACCTTTCATACCCATCGAGCAGCCTCAGTAACAGGAACGTTGAAAATAATAAAGATCTAAAATTCCATAAGGTCTTAGTTTTCTCCAGACGTTTGTATCTCCACGAATGCCAATGGAATGGATTCTGAGAGTCCCTTCATTCATTACATCTTTAATAGGTGCCTATCCAAATATTAAATCAAAATATAATAGAAACCAAAATATAATAAATAAATTAAACTGTAGCTTAAAACTGAGCATTTTGATTAGGTTATAGTTTTTAGTTTTATTTTTATGTATTTAATGGATTTTTTTTATTATAATTTAATTATCAAACTAATTATAAAAACAATTATCACTTAGAGCCACCCACCAACAACTCCATTAACTCTTAACTCTAGTTTTCTCATATGAATGCCCATGGAATGGATTGTGAGAGTGCCTTAATTAAATCTTTATAATGTCATAGTTAGACAAGAAGATGTCTCTATCTAAATATCTAATTAATAATAGAATAAAGAAATTAAATTGTTTAAATTTGAGTATTTTTATTAGGTGTTTTTTTGATGAGGTGATTATTTATTTATTTATTTTTTAGTGAAAAATTTTATCATAATTCAGTTGTTAAATTAATAAAGAACAATTATTACTAATTACTATCAGTTATTCATCACTATTATTTAAAGAAAACTATGTCGCTTGTAATTATATGGCTAGTGGTTCATAAAGACCTTTCATTTAGACAATTAACCTGTTTCCTTGAGTCTATGTTATTTTTTATTTTGATTATAGATTTTAGAGATATTTTAGAATTTAAAAATTAAAAATTACATGAGGTGATTATTTATGTGATTACATGAGGTGATTATGTGATTATTTATATGATAAACCACACTAGCTGGTTCGAAACGAGTGGATAAGAATATTTCTTATGTGATTTTTTCTTAAAGATGTTGTTAATAATATTATGGATCACAAAAATCTTAGCTAAACAATTATATGAAATAATTAAAACTTTCTTTAAATTTTAAAATATTTTCAAAATTTGTAATCAAATTGATTTCTTATTTTTCTTTTGCCGAAGCATAGTGATTCAAGAAAGTTTTTATTGATTTGTTATTGAAAAGATAGTAAATCAAAAAAAGAATTTTTGTTGATTTGAAAATTTTGGTCTTCTTAAACGAGAGTAAGAAAGTAATTAAGGAAAGAGAGCTTTTGTTGATTTGAAAATTTTGGTTCTTTTTAGATCGATTTAGAAGAAACAAAATAATGAAATTTATTCATATTTAGAAATTTGATTAGTTTCAATTTAAAGTATTGCAAAAATAATGAAATGTACCAAATTATCTGAACCAAAATTCACAGGGGTAGCGACAAATCCCGTGCATCACATGCCTGGAAATAATTTTCATGATCTGCTCGATCGCACGCTTCACAGCGATAAACGTAAGCAAAAGGCATCCCGTCTCTCACATGTGAATGGATTATTCCACGCTTGTCACGTTCTTGTGGACTATTCCATGAAAAAAAGTAGACAATAAGACAACGAAACAATGCTTTCAAACAATACGACAATAAAATTCATGTATTTGCCAATGCAATTTCCACGAATAATAAAATATGGTAATCATTAATTTTCTTGAAACCTCAAATTCCATCTTTTTGAGTATCTTTTATGTATTTATATCTATATGGATAACATTATGGATAATGATATATAAAATAATATTTTGATGTATAATGTGTAGGTGGAGAGAAGCTTCATTAGGGAGATGTGGACGTATGTAAAATTGACGAGACTAATGATTGTGTGATCGTAAGGTAATATGTAAAAATAAATTGCTTAATTTTCTAGGTAGAGAGTGGCTTTAGGGATTTTATATGGGAAGTTGTATTTTTGTTTTCCTCATCTTATGTTTTTTTGTTTTTGTTTGCTTTAATCTAATATTTGGTAGGAATTGAGTTTTTATTTAATAAGTTTAGCTTAGCTCTTGTATCTAATCGAGTTTTCAAAATAAAGGCTTTTTCTTGTATTTTGAATTTGAGCATTACATGGTAAGAATAAAGACTTTTCCTTGTATTTTGAATTTGAGCATCACATGGTATGGTTGGCGGAAGGCTATGATTTTCATGTTGCTTAATCCTGAGAAATCATTTGTCTTGACCTCATAAATTTCCACATTGGTATTCTTTTTGAAAAGAGGTTGTGGTTCTGTGATATAATCTTCCTATTTTTCTTTCCCCTTTTCTATTCCGGAAACCTGAGTTCTAAGTTCACTAATTTTTTCTTCAATTTTTTATTTCTTGGTTGACTTCATTTATTGTGAGTATTCTCTTCTTATCTTGTTGGGGTTTCTTTGGAATGATTTAGTGTTTTTCTCATATGAAGCATCAACTAAGAGGGCCTTTGGGATAATACCTTTGCTTGAAAGAATTGAAGTAGACCCCTGATTTTTTTATCATAGTATGCATAAATGTGTCCATCGACTTTTTTTCATTTATCCTTCAGGGAACATCTTAATGCCTGCGAGGAATTTAGCTTCTTCACCATCTAAACTATGTGCCATACATATTTTTAATTTCTGTTGTGCCATACATATTTTTAATTTCTGTTGTAAAACAGATTCTTCTTCAGTGCTATATTCTGATTCTGACTCTAAGCCTTTGCAATGACCTTGTTCTGAATCTGTACAGTCACAACAGTGAGCAAGAAAGACTACTTCATGATCATCTTTAGATTCTGTATCAGAAATATTGAAACTGGAAGTTTCTATAGAATCACAACAATTTTGTCCCATAACATGCATTTCTTCTTTCATATGAATATTGGGACAATTTTCAGTTTTATGTAGTTTGGAACCACATTTATAACATTGGATTTGGATTAATGGCTTTCTTTCTTCTCTTTTTTGCTTATCCTGTTGGTATTTTTTGGCATTTTCTTGGGACTTTTTCCCTATGTGTAGTTTGGATTCTTCCCCTCATGGACAATTATTTGAAGTATGTCCTTGTTTTCCACATAACCAACAGGTGATCTTGTTCCAGGCTTCTTCTTTGTGAGTCCTAAGACGAATATCTTGAGGACCATAATAGTGCAGTTTGGAATTCTTTTGTAGTAGCCTTTTGCTTTGTAATAACCTTTTGCTTTGTAGTAGCCTTTTTCTTTGCTTATTCTTCGGGGTTTTGCGGGATGGTTCATTTTTATTTTTGAGATTTTATTGATGGCCTTCTTCACCCTTTTATCCTGTACAATAAGGTCATCTAAAGATAAACCATATTTGTTACAAATAGATCTACTATCAGGTAGTTTGGACAATTTCTGTATAGATTTATTCACCTTCATATTTGTGGATAGTCCTACTAAGGCTTTTGTTATGATACTATATATTTCCCCCCGAGTATAAGATTCATAGGGGTTTTGGAAGACTTCTTGAATTTTTAAGTAATCTACAAATTTAGAAGGCAGGGTTGCAAGATACACCTGTTTCCATAAGAGATTCTTGCTATCTTTTACTTCATAGATTCTTTGAACCCAATCCCTATGGAAGTCTTCATACTGGGACATTTTTTTACATTTAAGATTCATTAATATCAAAGAGTGTTTATGTGATATTTTTGATTCTGCCCCACACCAATGTTCAAGGATGGGTGATGTCAAAGCTCCAATCATCTTATTTTGGGGATTCCAATCTTCATTATGTATAACATCTCCTGCTTCATCTTTAACTATTTCTTTTGCCATTTTATCTAGCAATGCTGGAGAGGATTTTTTTTCCCACCATCTTCTGAGTATACTAGTAAAACACTGAATTACTATCTTACATGCTTCTACTTCACCTTTACCCTTCATTCACATTAGTTTATATTTAGTGAACATTTGATCAATCATTTGTCTTATCTGTCGTGAACTTAAATAATCAATGTTCCATTCCTTATGTGCATCATTGAAAAATATTTGAGATTCTAACAGTGCACCCTTACCACTCAAATTAGGAGCATGATATCTTGAGTACTGGCTAGGCAATGGATCATATACTGGTCGTAGATGAGAGTCAAATGAGGTTTCTGATTTTTTTGATTTTTCTTTAGGAAACAAACTGGGAAATTTATCTACAGATTTCTAGATAGAATGTACAAGGAAAGGATCGTTGAACAATAGTGAAGAAGGAATGTCTTATCTTTGGATGTGGAAGATAATTTTTCAAATTGTGAAGAAAGGTCCTCAATCTTTGTATCGGTAAATGCAAAACCTCTATGAATTTCATTTTTGATTTCCTTGAATTATCCGTTTATTTTTGCAGACAATGTTCTTGCTTTACTATGACCTTCTCGAACAAATCCTTCTATTATAGAAACAAAAAACTGGAAATCATTCAGACTTTTATTTATACTATTTATAGAGACTTGCAGAGACTCTACTTGTTCTTTTTGTGCATTGGATGTTGATGCATGCATATCTAAACCTTTCAAAGTAGTATTGGTATAATTTACTTATTCACTGACTCTTTGTATTCTTCCCTCTATCCCTATGGTTGCGTCATCTTTGAGGACTAAAGGCACAACTTTAACCACCTTTCCTATTTCTTCAAGGATGATTCCTTTATATGGAGGAAAAGTAGAGGTGGATTCTATTTTACTACCATCACAAGTTGTCCAATGGTGTTTAGAAAACGATGATTCTACTGATAACATATGCACATCCATGTTTTCTTCTTACTTCTTCCATTCATAAAAGGAAATCCATGAATTTGTGTAATCCATATATTCCTTCCATCCCGATGATAGATTTGTTTTTTCTACTAGGGACGTAGTTAGATTGAAATCCTTGGCATCTCGATGAGTAAATAAATCTCAATTTATCATTCTTTTCATCCATTCTGTATCTACTTTATGCTTAGGACAACCCTCCATGAGAGAGAAGAAATTAAACATCTCAGGCTTAGATGACCTTTTGCAGTCATTTGGGACAGGATTATGAAATCATCATGATGGAATGAGATGGTCCATTTATTCTAAATACCTTAATCCATATCTAGGCATGCCTAGCGACCTCATCTTGCTAAACATCTATGTTAGCCTTGGATCTTCATTTTTGAGAGATGGAAGTTCATGAATCATCATGACAGTATCATGTGGAAAATAATAAATATAAGTTGGTTTAATTTTAGTAGGACGAGACATGTTAAATTAATATATCATATTTAAATTTAAGTTATGTATCATGTTTATAAATTTAAATAAATTTATATTACTTCAATATAACGAGAATTGTATCCTTGAGAATGTAAATTTTATATCCTTGAGAATGTAAATTTTATATATCTATATATATATATATATATATATATATATATATATATATATATATATATATATATATATATATATGTATATAGATATATACATATAATATTGATCATAAGTAATGTTTACTAAGATTAAAATGGTTTATTTGAATTTATTATGTTTTAGAATTTTATTTTTATGCTTGAAAAGTATTAAGAAAAATATAGCAAGGTCACCATAGGTTTTCACACTTAAAATGTGAAGAAGGTTGATATGTAGCAAATATTTTTAAGTTTAGATATAATGAAAGTATAATTTTGATAATATAAGAGAGAGTGCATGTTGCAAAGGTGATCGATTCTTTAATCCAATGGTGTTTTGTGAATTAGTCAATGTCCACTTTAACTATGGAGCTCATGAGAATTTGTTCTTATTTTAGGAATGCTCATTTTCTTCTTTACACTACTCAATCCAAAGAGATACATTTGATTTTCAAGATTTCGGTTATTTACCTTCTTATAATATCTTAGTTTCCTTTTCCCCTCTAACTCTTTATCACCCCACAATTTCTCCTATAATAATATTTTTAGTATTATTCTTATTTTGCAAAAAATGATACCCTCCTTTATCTCTCAGTGTTCTATCCTAGACTGGACATTCTTATGTCATCCCTACTTGAGTTGAAGCTAATGATTTTGGCTAGAGTTATAAACAATTTTAAGAAACATTTTGTCTTCTATATTGTTTAAAATCTTCTTATACATGTATATGTTACCTAGTCATAGCCATGCATTTATCAGGGAAAATAATTGCTTCAATGATGAGGATAGGATAAGGAGTTTTCCTTTTAATCTTGAGATTTTAGGTTACAAATTTCTTTTGAATTTGTTTTATCTTCTTCCATAACTCTATGAATATACTGCAATCCCAAACTGCACTTCTGTATAAAATAATAGGAGTGGCAAGAGTCTCGAAAAAATAATAATTTGAATTCTGTATCCAAAGATTTGTTGTCTTACCATTGCTTTCAAGCCCATAACAAGCTTTCCATTCTCCATTTATCCTTTATCAATGTTATAATTCTAGTTGAGTTTGTGATGAATATTCCAAGATATTTGTATGAAGGAACTTCCTCCAAGATTTTGTTGTCATATATGAAAGTATCATATGTGATCTTTCTAGATTTAATTATCATGACCTTTTTTTTTAGTATTAATAGTCATACCCATCTTGGAACAAAATCTTGGAAGATTCTTTGTTTCTTACCAAGGTTGTAATGACTCCACACCAAAATAAAAGTATAATTAACATAAATGTGAAGAGTTATGACTATACTAGTGAGTGTAAGGCCAACACAACTTGCATCTTCTAAACACTTTGTTAGCTTATCAATGTATATGCCAAAGGTGGTAGGGGACAAGGGACACCCTTGAATTTGATATTACAATTAATTTCTTCTAACCAACTCTCATTGGTCCTAAAATTGGTAATAACATTCTCATACATCCTTATCACAATAACCCTCAACATGAGGGGAAACATCATGTCTTCCAACATCTTCCACATGTTTTTCCTAGAAATGGTTTCAAAAGCTTTTCTAAAGTCCACAAAATAATAGAAGATATTATTTTTATTATTACAACACTCCTCCATAATGATATTGAGAGTATGTTCAAGGTGTTCCATAGTTGAATGATATCTCCTAAACCTAGATTGGCCATTAGCTCTTTTATCATGGCTTTGTAGCCATAGTATAATCTTCTTTTCCAAAATAATTTTGTACATGATGGAAAAAATGTAGCTAAAAAAATGGTCTTATAATTAGAGGGAATGCTTCTACTAGGTATAGTGAGGTTCCACATCCAAGGATTAAGGAGGCCTTATTGCATTTCCAAATTAAAGAGATTTTATATGTAAGGAATGAGGATAGACTCTCCTATTTTAAAATTTCAACTCAGTAGTCATCAATGTCCTTAGCTTTACTAGTTGCGACTTGCTTAACACCAAACTCAGTGTCTTTAGAGAAAATATTTCATCCTCTATAGCGTTATTCAAAATGGTGTCCATGGGATTAGGGGATTCATAAGTATTTTCAAAGTAGGAATTTTAGTTCTTCTTAGTAATCAGATTGTTTTCTTTAGATTTAGGAATTATAATTTTTCTCTCTAACTACCTAGGATCTAATTTAGACACGTGTAACAACTACTCTTTCATTCTATTTATATATTACCTTTTATTCCTTTCAATAAGAGATTTTTATGCAATTATCTCATCAAGCTTTACAAATTCATTAGGAGAATCCCTAATTATTTTTCTAGCAATTTTACGATCATTATCATATGAAAGGTTGGTTGTTCTATTATTATTTTTACATGATACCCCAATAGAGAAATTGTTCTTGGAAGTGGAAAGGGTTGTAACAAAATTATAATAGAGGGTTTTAATGTTATGCTTATAATTTAAGAGGTGTAAATCCCTCTTTAAATCCTTTAAGAAGAGATTAATTTTACTTTCGTAGCCAAAAAAAAACATGCCTTTGATTCTAATTAAAGGGTTGTTCTATTATTCTTTTTACGTGACACCTCAATAGAGAACTTGTTAATGGAAGTGGAATTGATTATAGTAAAATTATAATAGAGGTTTTAAATGTTATCCTTATAAGTTAAAATGTGCAAATCCCTATTTCAATCCTTGAAGAAGAGATCAATTTTACTTTCATTAAAAAGAACATGCCTTTGACTCTTATAGTTCTCTTGCAAGGGGATTTTGTGCATGGAAAATTTTAGAGTTAAGGTTGAAAATATATGATCAAAGTTAGGCTCATGGTTATTTAAGAGGTCAAAATTTACTATTTGGTTGGAAACAAGGATATAAGATATCATATAATACATAACTCTACTGCCAAACCCATGAATATGTCATCTAGTTGGAGTTTGGCCACTTGGTTATGCCATTGAAAAATATTAGGTCTTGAGAACTACAAAGTTTTATTAACTTGATGATGAATAAAAAGGCCTCCAGAGTTTGTTTTGTATCTACTAGCTAAAACACGGTCATTATCTAGCCATAGAGGATTAGGGCTGGAATTATTGCTTAGAAGAATAGTTTTTTTAGTTGCAATTATAGCACTAAAGTCTCCCAACAAGGTGATATTACCTTCATTCTGTACATTTTGAATATATTGTTCCATGGTATTATAAGAACAATTTTTATCTATATTGTTTTTCTTATAAAAGATAGAGTTGATAGGTGTGGAATAACAAATTTCAATACAAATCCTCTTTGTGTTAATGATATATATTTCTATCCAAATGTACTGATTGAGGGTCTATCTTATGAAGATGAATGTGAGGAGATACATTTTTTCCATATACCATGTTATTCCTCCAATCTTTGTACGAGATTATTTCTTGTTCCATGTTGGCCACAGATAAGAGGAATCCATCTATGTGATGGACCTTAGACTCATAATGCTACCATGTTTCAATTAGAAAAATAAAACTAATTTCATTCAAGGACCAACTTAACGTAGAACCTTTATGTCGTGGAAAGCCACAAAAATTCCAAAAAAGGATCCAAAGTATTCCAAATTCCTATATACTACTCTCATTTTGGTCTTTATCCCTAATAATAACTTTCCTATTTCTAATGATTTTCCATTTTCATTCCTTTATAGCATACTTTACCTTTTGAATTTCATTCCTTAGCTCAACTAGGTCTGTTGGAATGAGGTTCTTTTTATAAATATTCTTGTCCATTTTTAAGGGGGGGGGGGGATTTATCGAGTATGCCAAATTTAAGTGGTAAGTGGTAAGTTGAGGGATCACTTCTTATCTTAATGAAAATTAAGAAATAATTGTCACCTAAAACTAGGCAAGATCATCAATAATTAAGGAAATGAATTGGCATTAACACAAGGGTTGTCAATTTCTAAGTAAAGAGGGATTGAGTAGCTCATTTTGGTCAAGGATTCTATAGTGATAATAAAACATATGCATTACAAATCGATACATAATAACATTAAAATCAACAAGCTTGTCAATAGATCTCAAAGGCGAGCAAAGAGCTATGAATCCAATGAATATTACTAGATCTTGATATCCTATAACCCCTTAACATATTCACAAGTATATGAAACCAACTATTATAGTAAGAATAGTAAGTGTAAATGAAGGGGGTACATTTCATTCTCATCTCCCATGAAATGTTCTTCAACCACAATGTTGAGAATAGAATTCATAGACTCAAAGATGGTGAATAGCATGGGCATTAAGTCCTGATCAACTCATTGTACACCGCACACTTCTTCCCTAACCACTTAATTTATAAAGTATGTAAGGATGGGACAACAGGCTTAATGTGGTTTTATGTTCCTTTCAATTAGATATTTCTACTAGTTTCAAGTCACTTGCTTTCTTGGATTATTGAGATTTGAGACTTGGAGAGAATTTCGTGTGTAGTGTC
The DNA here is from genome assembly GCA_031772625.1 of Pinus tabuliformis. Classification (NCBI taxonomy): domain Eukaryota; kingdom Viridiplantae; phylum Streptophyta; class Pinopsida; order Pinales; family Pinaceae; genus Pinus; species Pinus tabuliformis. Next base: position 308,385,662 of record CM062807.1, read on the forward strand.
CACAACATTGATTTGGTTCCATTTTGGAATTTGTCGGGTTGATTTAGGATATAAGCAATGGCCAACATTCTTTGGCATTCAAAGAGTGTGCAATTTGTGAGATTCGAATTTGCTTAGAGGGGCAAGGAGATGCAAGGTGCATGTGGATGAAATTCATGATTATTTATTTCTTCATATTAAACAATGGGAGGGATGGAGAAAAGTTTGGGAGTGTAGATTCTCAGCAGAGTATCAACTTATGCATATGTAGAAAATAAGGTAAAATATATAGGTTGAATCTCTCAAAAAGAGGAATTGCATTTTGAAATTTTCATGGCAACGAACACTCAACCAACTTGACGAGAATTTTATTGAGTTCTCATTTTTTTATAGGTTTCATTTAGTGGCTTCTTATCTCTATTTCAAACTGGTGTTACCAATAGCATTATTTTTTTCAAAGCTAAAATTACAAACTTTTGCAATTGTCACTTGTAAAGTCATAAACAAAAACCTTAAAATCAACCACTAAAAGCAAAAGTGGTGCTCACAACATTGCAATTTTTTTTAGAGTTAAAGTTACAATTCGTTTGAAATCATGGTCTCATCATTTAATATCATTATAAATAAACACTTTAAAATCGATCCCCAAAATTGGTATCACCCTATTTTCTTTGAGGTTGACATTACAACTCATTTGAAATTGTGACCATGACAGTGGGCATTCTTGTGAGTTGACATCATGGAATCAACTTCCAAATTGAAACATGGTGTTATAAGTAGTTAATTTTATTTCTTTTTTACTTAAATTGCAATGCTTTTGACACCATTACATAAAAAACCAATATTATTATAAGTAAAATAAAATAAAATAATTACAAAAAAAGAACATATTTTAGAAAAATATCTATATAATGCTCAACAATTTTAATTAAAAAAATTCTTAATTGAAAAATTATGAACATAAAACATTGACAAAACTTAAATTGAAAAGCAAAAAGAACAACCTTAAAGCAAATTGATAAAAAATAAAATGAACTAAATTAAAAACAAATTAAAAACACAGTAAAAAAATATAATATACATAGCCCACATGAGGCAACTCAATTAGTGATGACCATGTTCTAAAGTGTCATGTAAACCATGAGATATAAGGTTTAAATCCCCCCATGGGTGTATATATATATATATATATATAAGAAAGACACATACTAAATATTTGTTTTTTTTAAATATGTCTTTGTATTACAATAGAAGAGATTAACATCAAATAAACAAAATTACTATCCTTGGTCTGTCACCTTGGAAACTAGGCGAGAGATAGTAAAGTACAGAGTCAAGGGCTCGAAAAATTATGGGAGTGTCCATAATGAATAGAGACCATAACAAATTGTTGTCCCACTCAGGGGGGAACTAACAACAATAGACAAAAATAGACGTTGTGTTAAATTGCAACTTCCGAGCTAATAAGAAAAATAATCTGAGCATATAATTAAAGAAAAACATAACTATATCCTTGAAGGTTAGCTGGAGAAGCCATAGTTGAGATAAAACTGCAAGGAATTGGAGCATCACGATGATAATGGAGTACCCAAGTTGATTGGTTGTTCCTAAACCTTGCATGGTGGAGGCACTGGAGAGCTTGGTGGAGAACCCACCTCTAATTAGGCAAGCCAACCTTCCATGTCAAGCATGAGGTATGACATTTCATCGAACTTGTGTAAAATATTGGTCTGGGATTGTCTTCTATCCACAAATATTTTTCCAAGCAACAAATTGACATGTGAATATAAACGAATAATATGCATATAGTGATTTTGATGGCTTTGTGAATTACCTGTAGCAGGAACCGAAGGAGAATGGCTACCATGATGTTTGAATCAAGACTAACCTATTGTTCATGGTAGGTTTCTTCCTCTACTAGTTGCATTTTCTCTTGTATGTCTAGGGGTATGTTGGCATGGAAGCTACATGCTGAGGATTCTACTTGACGGTGCACCCTAGAGCCTCCTAAAGCTCTACAACATCCATTTCCATCCCTGTAATGAGCTCTTTGATGCATCATGGTAGTCGAGGGCAATAAAACATCACATGGAAAAAGATTGAGGTGATAAGGGAGCTGCATGAGGTGACCATGAAAGCGAGAAGACATTTCAAATTTCCAGTTGGGCTACACTGATATAAAATAAGGGACAATGCCCTATCCTTTTGAAATATCCAATAGCATAGTGAGGAAACTCATCAACAAGGATAGGAGACAACTTGGCCATGCAACCAAGTGAGAATTCAAGCACATTGCAGGAAAATAAAAGAGTTGAAGGAAGTGATGGAGAAGAGCGCTAGGGTAAATCCATTAGCTTGAGACATAGAACATGTTGAAGAGTTGAAAAATGTGGTTGACACATAAAACATATGATTTCCAAGGGGCAGTAGTCTCCCACCTTGGGAAGCGAGGCTCCTTAAATATGTCTCAAAGAAGAGACATTTGCAGGAAGTGGTGGTGGGAGGACACATTGAGCCTAACCCCATTTATGTCAATATATGCCATTAATTGAAATTAATATTTCAAATATAAAATTTAAAAAATAAATAAATTTAAAAATAAATAAAAATAAAAAATATATAAAAAAACATAATTATAAAAAATTAGAAATATATAAAAGCATTTAAATATTCCTGAAATCCCCACCATTTCTGTTGAAAAATGTCATGCCTCCCCAGTTTCCCTTGGCATCTACATGCAATGGTGAGCACATGTATGACCTATACCCATAGTGCACCCCCCACATGCATCTTCAACTCATGCCAACGTCCATTCCTGTTGGGATGTGGGAGTGGTGGCCCTATAGGCATTGATTTTGGCCTCCACTCATGACAACACCTATAGGGTCACCGCTTCATAGGAGCAGAGGGTTTGAATTCATTTGTTCTAATGGAAAAATGGCCTTAGGTCGTGGTTTTGATATTAACAGATTGTATTTGGATCCAAAATTTCTTATGGATTGGTTTGATGGAAGAGTTGACTTAAGGGTCCTTCATTTAGAATCGTGGAAAAGGAAAATCTTCCAGCTACAAGAGAAATATGGTGATGTGCAAGTTCTTCATACATATACGAAAAATAAATCCATGGCATATATGTTATCCAAAGAAGCTCTACTATTAGATGTTGGTTTAGTTTATCTCACGAAGGTGTATAATGGTAATGTATTGTCTATTTTTTCCTCTAATCCATTTGATCCTATTCAAATAGGATTTATTTAAGTTTCAAGATATATTTCAGGTGTGAGATACATCTAGGGATTCTATTCTCATCCTAGTTTTTTAAGTTATCAAGTGTGTTACTATGCAACTAAGGGATTATATATTTTTATTTCCTATAAAATATTGAAAGTATGTTTTTTCTTAAATTTTTTTCTTTAATTACTATTTTTTTTAAGTTCTTTTATTTTATTTTTGTAATTGTTTTGTTTGTACCCTTCTAATAATTTTTTTTTATTTTTTATTTTATTTTATTTATTTATTTTTATTTATAAAATTAGATATTTAATTAATTTTTTCTTGTTTAAAGTTTATATGTGTGATTTTTCTTTTGACTTTACATATATATATAAGTACGTCCACTAAGATTGATATGGTCTATCGACCCTTAAGAATGTAAGAGATTAGTTGTAATTATATACCATTTTATTTTTATGCTAAAAAAGAATTAAGAGAAGCACTCCAAGATTATCAATTGATAACTTAAAAGGTAAAAATGGTTGGTAGTGTGACAAACATTTTTAAAATTGGATGAAATGTGAGTATAAGATGGACAATCTAAGAGAAGACATTATTCATCTTCATCCATCTCAGTGTCTCAGAGGTGAGAAACTCTTTCATCCCATGGTGTTTTAGGATTTGACCAATGCTCAGTTTATGAGGCTCATTAGAATTTGTTTTTATTTTAACAATATTTGTTTTCTTCTTAACCTTAGTCAAGATAGAGAGATATTTTAATTTTTCAAGATTGGGATTGATCAAGCCTCCTTATAATATCTTAGTTTCCTTTTTCCATCTGACTCTTTATCACCACTCAATTTCTACTTAAATTTTGATATACTAATTTTTTTAGAATTGTCCTTAAATTTTCAAAAATATCTCCTCTTTTATCCTCTAATGGTCTAGCTAAGATTGGGCACACTTGTGTCATTCCCACTTGAACCAAAGGTGGGGGGGGGTTTGATTAGAGTTAGAAGAAATTTTAGGAAACCTCTTGGTTTCCATGTTGATTAAATTCTTCTTATACATAAGATATCTGATCATTGCAATACTTGCAATGGAGGAAAGGCTTACTTCAATCAAGAGGATAAGAAGGAGTATTTCCTTTAATCTTCAGATTGTAGGTTATACACTACTTTTGGATACGTTCAATCTTCCTCCACAATTCTCTGGAGGTTTTGCAATCTCAAACTTCACATTTACATAAAATAACATGAGAGACAATAGTTTCAAAGAGGAGTCTTTCTTTATCCCATATCTAAATATCTACAAACTTGCAATTGTTTTCAAGCCCATAATATGTTTTATATCCTCCATCTATCATATTCTTAATGCTACAATTCTAATTGAGCTTGTGACATAGATATATTCAAATATATTTGTATGAAGGAACTCCCTCCAAGTTGTTGTCACTAGAAGGAAAATACCTTCTAGCGGAGGTTATAATGGAGGTTTTTAGTGTTATAAAATTGGCAAAAATTGTCAAACAAACATCCACTAAAACATTTGTTTGCAATAACGAATGTTTTAGTGGAGATTATAACGGAAATTCATCACAATTGAAAAAATTTAGGTGGCTGGAGGTTTTAGCGGATGTTTTTTAAGCGGTGTGTTTCATGGAACAAGTAGCATTGGTGCGTTACATATATAAAAGCATTGAGGCTGCATACATAACTAGAAGCACTGAGGTGTTGAATACAAAGAACATTGGTGCCTGAAATGCATACTTCCCTCGCGTGTATATATAAAAAAATGCCCTGGCACATTCTTTTAAGGAACGTCACTGGGACAGGCAAAACAAAATCGTTGACCCGATGCTTCTATTTTAATTTCGTAGCACTGATGCATACGATTTGTATAGATGCATTGGTGCACTAAGGATATAAAGTAGCCAGTGTTGTTATTTGTTAATTTTAATAATGCACTAGGGATGGAAATAATATTTTGTAGCATCAGGGAATTAGTTCTATGAAAGCACTAGTGCTTTAAGAATTACAATGTATTGTGGCATTAATTGCTAACAATATTGGTGCTTGAAGAACTAAATACCCTGGTGCTGTTGTTTTCTGAAAAGGCACTTGTTATGCAAAAAATATGTTGTCATGGTGCTTTTATATAACATAACACATTGGGGAGTGTTTATGTTATGGATGCATAGGTTTTTTGTATGATATTTTCTCTTTTTTTGGAAACATTGACCTGTGACAGTGCAATTATTGTAATTTTTAAAATATGTTATTTATCAAAAAATCATCATATATATTAAAAAAATATTAATATAAATTATAATTTGATTAGTGCATTTGTATATGTTGTTTGGATTAATTGTTATATTATCATATTTCACATCTCTTCATTATAATATTTAATTATCCATATATTTAATCATTGGTGTAACATTTCAAAACGACATTGGATATCACAATAAAATAAATTAAAATGTATTCTATTATATATCAATAAGAGGCTCTTTGTCATACAAAATGGGATTGTTATTGGTAACCCCTTGTCTTTCAATTGGGACACTATATCCATTACATTAAACAAAATGTCTAATTTTCACATACAATTATTTCAAAAAATACAACAGGTTGCATTGATATCCAAATAGATCATCATTCTTCATTGGAACTGTTGTTAGTGCTCGAGCTATTTCCATGATTTTGATTATTTGGATGAATTTTTTGTTGATTGCATCGATTGTTTTCATCTTCTTGACCATGTTCCATCTTCGAACATAAAATTAAAGTGTAATGAGTGTATCTACATTGGTGAGAATAATGTAAATTGAAATAAATAATATACATCAATTTAAATCGAATAGAAATGTACCATAAAAATAAGTGACTCATAAAATGTACACATGGTTTCAAAGCCAAGTCTCATGCCTTACTGTAACAAGTCTTCTGCTGACATAGTGTGATAATTTGTTTCTTGCATGTTTTAAACCCCATTATAAATCATAGATTTAATATAAAGGTTTTTTTTCTTCTATTAATTATAAACTCAAAGAAGTAAAACAACATAGATACTTACAAATTCCACGATTAATTTTTGATATCCCAACATATACTCAAAACCCATATTTAACCCAAAGTGCAAAGTTTAAGATGGATTAGTGCAAAACTGCTTTTGTTCCAATGCAATAGAATGTGAAACTTCACTTTGATGATGGATCAAAGGAGGTAGATGGTACAATGTATAGACAGCTAGTTGGAAGCTTGAATTATCTTACTACAACTAGACCTGACATAGCATACACTATTAGTGTGATAAGTCAGTTTTTGGCGAGACCTCTACATAGAAAATTTTAGGGGCGAATCTTAACCCAAGGGAAAATTTAAGGGGTTTTATATTTTGGAAGGGTGAATTTTTTATATTACACACATTTTTCTATAGTTAGCCCTAAAATTATTTAAAAAATAAATAATTATTACATTTTAACCATGAAAAATAAGCTTGATAATCATTCTAAAGGCCCGATTGGCATGGTTTGGAGGTTGGATTTACTTGCAATCACCTCGATTTCCTAGTTTGTAGGTCCTATTTGGTTGGAATAGCCCCGATTTCCTCTAATGGCACTAGTTAGGGACTATTTCACACTCTACCATTTGAGGAAATCAAGGGAAATCGAGGGTAGGGTTGAATTCTCTCTGGATTTTAGGGGTTTGCAGTTTGATTCACTTGTATAAATTCTACGGTCCTCATTGTTGAGTTACAGGTGTGTAAATTCTACATTCCTCATTGTTGAGCTATGCGTGTGTAAATTCTACAGTGCAAGTGTGTAAATTTTTTAGTCCTCATTGTTGATCTACGAGTGTGTAAATTCTACAGTCCTTTGTCGAATGTGCTCTTGACAATTTCTATTGTCTTTGAGGTAAGGTGGTTACTACTACTAGCCCTTGTATTTTCGATTCTGTCCCTAGCCTATACTTGTGAAGGGTGAGTATATCATGTCTGAGGCTCACGAAGGCCAAATAAATTATTTGCTTCTTCTCATGAAGCAAGTTGTTATCCATTCACTAGAAACAATGAGTTGTGGGTGTGTTTGGCTGTCTTTCATTTTTCTACTCCCAAGTGCCTGAAAAAAGAGAAAGAAAGAAGATCCCATGAGAGAAGTGACTCATCGGTCCTGCATTTTTATTCTCTGTATATTATTTGCAATTTGAATCCAAGTCAAGGATTGGTGAGCCATAAAAATAATAAAAACTTTAACAATTTACTGGTCATCTGTGAATTTCATTGTATCTTTCAATTTAACTATAACTATGATGGTTGTTGACATAATAATAGTGATAGTCATTCGTTGGGTGGATATCAAAACATGCACGTCTCTGATTCAACGACCACTTCACTTTGGTACTCTACTAACATTATGTATTACATTTTTTTGTTTTGACTTATATAGGTCTATACGATTGGGACTTTGCCTTTGCTTCCTAGACAATTTGTAAATACAGATGGATATACATGAGTTATATGATGCTATCTTTAGATACGTTAAGTGGTTAATACTAAATCCCAAACTAAGAGCTCCCCCACTAACCTTTAATGCCCATCAATAGAAGTACTGATGCTTTGGGCTTGGGATGGATGGAATAATTGATTGGTTTGGTTCTGTATACGGGATGAATGAGTTCAAAGTGCATATCAACCCAAGCCAATCACTCCATATCTAAAGTGCAATAGACAATAAAGAGTTATTTCAATTTTCCACATCTCCGACGGTAATTCCTTGGAGGAACTGCATTGTTGGATGGTTGATTTATTAAAGCCCAAAACTTGTAGCTTACCCTTGACTTGATTACTTTTACCCTAGGATGATGGAGGGTCTACTAGGTTTTGTGAACAAAAGATCTATTTTCTCGGAAATGAAACTGCAGAAAAATGGATGCTTGGATGCATTAATGAGCGTGAAGGCCATATCATAGGTGACAATGAATTCTAAGTAGAATTGGTATTTAGGTTTGATTTTTGAACCAATTGATGCAGAAACCCTATATGGGCAGTAATAGTTGTCTTGAATTAGAATATCCTTTTATAGTGATCTCATTTTTCCATGCAATTTGACTCTTGCCAATGAGAGGAAATCTATGATTCCTTTCTTTTTGTGAATGGAAGGGTAATGTCGGGAATTGAAAGATTTGAAATTTTGTATGTTGAAGAGATCAAGTGTGTCATATTTCTGCAAAGAAACTGTAAGAAAACATCTTGGACTTATATTAACAAATAAGCATGTATAGTTCATGTTGTGGGTTGTTTGGATTTGATAAATCAACATAATTTCGCAAATGGGTCTTGTGATTGGATCATTTATACCAACAAAAAAATTGAATTTCTTAATTTTTTGTGCTTTCAATCATGGAATAATTTTAGGTTTTCCCATATCCATTGGTAGAGCTATTTGATATTTGTCTTCTAGTGTTATATTCTATTAATTATTTCTATGGATTATGACTTGCGAAGTTTTGAAGGGAGTAGGAGGCTTTTTGATTAGGACATTTGTTAAATAAATGGGTTCCAGTGAAGATTCAAGATTACTAGGTGTGGTGATAGTCGTTGCTTCGTTTCCTATTGGAGGGAATATGAGAAATTTTTCATTGGAGAGACATGCTTCTAACTATTCACTGAGCTTAGAGGAATTCCAAAATAGTCTTAGGGAACATGGGAAGAATTTTGGATATATGAATATGGAGGAATTGCAGCAGGTGAATTTCTTACTATCGAAATTGGATGGAAAAGGTAACTTCTAGGCTACTGGGGTGTGTACAAAAATATTTAAGTGAGACAGATAAATTTGGAACTATGGATGTATATTCAACTATTTCTATAGATATGAAAGGGATGGTAGGTGTCAAAGAGGAAAACTCAAATAGTATTGTTGACAAGAATCACAAAATTTTATTGATAAGCATTGCAGGTGGGATGGGGAAGCCATCAACACTTCCTATTTGTAACAGGTGTATGTAACAGTGCACTGAATCACCTTAAAAAAAAAAAACTAGTGGTGGACCTTCAAAATGGTGGAAAAAAATGCAGATCTAGTGGCAAATGACTATCTAGGATGGGGAGACTAATGTTGTGTAAATTTGTCCTAGAATCCACCCCAATATTCTAGGCTTCTCTAACATGGACCCACCTTGGTACCCTTCGTAAAATAAAGTAGATAACCAAAATATTTTTATGAGATGGAAAGAAGAAAGAAAAACACATGCTCTCACTGCTTGGAACTCTATAACCATTGCTAAAGCACGAGGATGGGGCCTTAAAGATATAATATAGTTAGAAAAAAATTTAGTCACAAATGGAATCTAGAAGCTTTAGGAAAATGTGAAGCCCACATTTCTTGGTGTTGGTATTTTCATTTATTTGATGATGAGAAAATTTAGCATTTGGCTAGGCAGTGACCTTAAAATTAGAGGATTATTATTATTAATTATTTCAAATGAATAGTGTAAATATAGAAACATAAATTATGAGGGAGAATTTCTTAGGACTGTAGCAATTTATTTTACTTGCAAAGTAGAAAACATTCAACAATGTGTTGTATTTAGGTAAGAATTTCCTTGGAGTTCAGTTCTCTGGAGTTTGAGTACTCCCAGAAACCTCTAGTCTGCACAGTAAAAAATCCAGGAACAATTTTCACACAACTTCTGATAATGACCAAAATTTAGACTCTGCAAACCTAAGTTTTGGTGTTATATTTACTATGCTTATGCACATAATTCGGTGGTCTATAGTAGACCCTTTCCACAATTTGGTTGATTTTTCGTAGCTCTTCGTTGTATGATGTATCTTACTGGAGGAAGACCTTTTCCACAATTTGGTTGACATTACTCAATGCTCTATTGTATCTTGTTGTAGGAATATATATTTGCATTGAATATCAATTTCACTGTGGAAGTAGTTGGAGTGCCACGACTCATAACTTTGTGAGAGAGGATGTGGTGAGGAGTCTATGATTGTATTTTGAGCCAGTTCAAACCTCATTCAAATCCATTAACTCAGATGAGCAGATAATTGTTGGTATGGTCAAGGATGTTCGAATCAAGTTGGGTGAATGGATCAGAAGGACAAGTCTCGCCATTGTTCTATTGGATGACTATTAGGTGGTTTTTGGATAAGCATTCATGCAAGCAAAGAAGGCAGTTCCCATTCTCCACTTAAATAGAATGTGGATGCAAAGTTTAAATACCAACCATGGCACATGGCAGCCTTATTTCAGATGTGAACATAGAATATTGTTATGGTTTAAGAAATTTCATGTTCATGGTATACTACGAAGTGTAAGGGTTAGGTTGTGCTATTCTATATTCAAAAATTGAAGCTTGATTGTTGTGTTGATGTCTCATTTGTTGTTAATGAGTTAGTAATAGTTTTCGCACATCATCTACCACATTTACTTCCCCAAATTGTTGAGTACTCCTGAGCCACTAATGTCAAAAGTGAACACTAAGAGGATGTAATAGGATCTTAATCCATTTATAACAGAGTTCATAATAATTTACTTATAGCAACACAATTATAAGCATACAAAAGCAATTTAGTTTTCAAACAGCTGTCCCAACTCATAATTATACAAGACAAAAAACATTGCCACCTATTTCTACTATCAAAATGTAGGAGAATAACTTCACTAACTAGAATTTTAGAGAATTGTATATTAGAGTGTGTACTTCACAATTTGCAGGTGAGGATGTTGTCTCCACTTTTCACAAATATCCCAACTCATACTTCTATAGAAAAAAGAAAATTGTAACTTATTTCTAGTATTGAAATGAAGGAGAGTGACTTCAATAACTTGAATTTTAGATAATAGCATATTGGCCTACATACTTCATTGCATATAGGTGAGGATGTTGATGAGGAATGTTGGTGGTAGTTCAATATGTCCATGCATCAAGAGTCAAATTTATTAAAAATTAGAATTATTCTAAAAAAATATTTGAATATAACTTACAAATTCAAGTGAAAAAGGCTCTACAATACCCATAAGTCATTCATTTTCGTTTACAGTAAACATCTAAATATACCTTACAAATTCAAGTGAAAACCTTCAGTTACCGAGGCAATATGAGCATCCAAAGACAATTAATTACTTATGGGTATCGTAGATACTTTTTCACTTTAAACGATGAAGCTATACATGGAGGATTGTAAGATACCCACGGTATATCTAAATGTACTCACCAGATTTTGAGTTGGAAACCTTCACACAAGGAGTGCCTTAACATAACACATTGTTTCCAATTTCTCTACATCTTGTCATGGTATGGGGGTATGCTACTGTAGTAGAATGAATTCTTATTATTATGGCCATCTCATAGATAATAACCACAATATAAAGAGGGCCCAAAAGACATGAAACAAAAACCACAGGTATTTTAGCACCAGAATGAGGGAGGACACTATCACATCAACCTAGGGACTTACACCCCAAAGCCAACTTTTGGATTGACAAAGATTTTGTTGTGGGTAAAAAATTATAAACTAATTTTGTCTCACAATTGTTACACGTGGGATTATTCATAGCTCACACATGAAACCGATGGTACATTAGGAGAATACCCATTTCCAGATGTGCACCAATTGAAGTAGGCTAGATATTTCTAGATGTGCATCAATTGTAGCAGGCTAGATAGTTTACTATGCAGTATTCCAAGAGTGACACATTAACAGAATTTTGAGGTCTAAAATGGGCTTCCTAAGGAAATTATAAAATAATAGTGGAAATAATGAATAAGATTAGATTACATCATCAAATTTTAGAGGGAAAAAAGAAAAAACTATTTTTAAACTCGTATTTTCAACTTATCTCCCTATGGGTTTACTCAAATTTCGAGCGAAAACACTCGTTGGATGCATAATTTGATTCCTCATCAAGGAGTACCCATGTTGCATAATTTTTTTGGACCCCACTACATGAAAAATGCGAAATACATGAAAAATCGTGATTGCAAGCACAAATTTTCATGTAGTGGGGTTCATCAAAATTATGCAACATGGGTACTCCTTGGATGAGGAATCAAATTATGCATCCAACGAGTGTTTCCGCTCAAAATTTGAGTGAACCCATAGGGAGATAAGTTGAAAATATGAGTTGAAAAAGTAGTTTTATTATTTTTTTAATCTTTTTATTTTTTTATTCCAAAAATGGTGAATCATCCCCCATGGTTGACATCATCGTCTTGAATCCTATTGGTTCTTATAAAGTTTATTTTGGTTGTACATTTTTCTTAGGAGGCCCATTTTAGACCTCAAAACCCCCCTAATGTGGAAGGTATCAGTGCCCTTTATTCTACTACATTTGAGGTGAATCTATAATCACTAGAGTTGTTCGTAGTAGTGTTTGTTTCTATTATGCTTTTCAGATTAGATTGTAGTTAGATTTCAATCTAATCTAACAATGTTAATGTATTTAGTTAATGTTTTATCTTTGAAACAAAGTGAGAATGCGGATGCAAAGTTTAAATCCCAACCATGGCACATGGAAGCCTTATTTCAGATGTGAACATAAAAGATTGTTATGGTGTAAGAAATTTCATGTTCATGGTACAAAGTGTAAGGGTTAGGTTTTTCTATTCTATATTCTAAAAATTAAATGTGATTGTTGTGTTGATGTCTCATTTGTTGTTAATGGGTTAGTAATAGTTTTCCCACATCATCTTCCACATTTACTTCCCCAAATTGTTGAGTATTCCTGAGCTACTAATGTTAGAAGTGAACATTGAGAGGATGTAATAGGAGATTAATCCATCTATAGCAGAGTTCATAATAATTTGTTTATAGCAATACAATTAGAAGAATACATGAGAAATTTGGTTTTCAAGGAGTTGTCCCAACTCATAATTCTACAAGACAAATAACATCGCCACATATTTCTACTATCAAAATGAAGGAGAATAACTTCACTGACTAGAATTTTAGAGGATGACATATTAGAGTGTGTACTTCAAAATTTGCAAGTGATGATGTTATCTCCACTTTTCATGGTTATCCCAACTCATACTTCTATAGAACAAAGAAAATTGTCGCCTATTTCTAGTATTGAAATAAAGGAGAGCTACTTCAATAACTTGAATTTTAGATAATAGCATATTGGCCTACGTATTTCATAGTCTATAAGTGAGGATGTTGATAAGGAATGCTGGTGGTAGTTCAATATGTTCATGCATCAAGAGTCAAATTTATTAAAAATTAGAATTATTCTACAAAATCATCGGAATATACCTTACAAATTCAAGTGAAAAAGGCTCTACGATACTCATAGGTCATTCATTGTCATTTAAGGTAAATATTTGAATATACCTTTCAAATTCAAGTGAAAAAGGCTCAAGTGAAAGCCTTCAGTTACCGAGGAAATGAACATCCAAAGACAATGAATGACTTATGGGTATCCTAGAGACTTTTTCACTTTAAACGTTGAAGCTAGGCATGGAATATTGTAAGGTACCCACATTATTTTGAGCCAGAAACATTCACACAAGGAGTGCCTTAACAGAACACATTGTTGCCAATTTCTCTACATATTGTATTGGTATGGGGGTATGCTACTGTAGTAGAATGACTTCTTATTATTATGGCCATCTCATATATAGTGACCACAAACCAAAGAGGGCCCACAAGGCATGAAACAAAAACCACATGTATTTTGGCACCAGAAACAAAAGCCACATGCATGAATATATGAAATGTGCGTCTTTTGAGTCGTTGTATGGTGGGGATACATGGAGTAAATATCTATTTATGCTTGAGTATGTATAAGTTGGTTTATAAATACATCAACCTTAAAAATTGTATAGTGGAAAACTATAGGTCCAAGCAACACCTATTTTAATTAATCTTTGATCTTGGAGAACATTCTCGCCATATATATATATATATATTTGGATGGAGAGGTGTTTTGCAAAGGATGATTAAAGTTATTGTAATACTTTGTTGTTTTGTTTAAAGCTTTCGTATGTTCATGAGGTGATATGGATATATGAATTAATTTAATGGAATTTTTTTATATATTTTACATTTGAATGATGTTCTTTGTTTTATAGATGATGAATCATGATGTTATTGTTTTGCGTATAATGATTTATTTTTGCTTTTGGGCTTGGAATAACATTTTAATAAAAAAATTCTTAATGGTTTTTGTGAACATTACACTTATTTTACTTTGAATGCTACTTACAAATCTAGTAATTCTCAACTCTTGGAAACTATTGATGCAGGTTTCTAAATTGATTTGTAATTTTACTTGTGTAGTGAGATGTCAAAAGCTAATCATGGGAAGAAACCATCAAGGAAAATGGATATATTATCATACTTTCAAAAAACTCCATCCAAGAATACACATTATCTTCATGCTTCAACTTTCAAGCTCCTTTGAACAATTTGTTACTGAGAGAGATGTTAACTCTTGTGAAAATGAATTTGATATTCATATGACGGATGAAATAATAGGTTCCTCAAGTGATCAAGGTGAGACAAATGTAGTTTCAACATAAATTGGTGATGAAAATGTTGAAGAGTTTTCCTTATAAGGTGACACAATGGAACAACCCTCATGAGAATTCCATGTAATAAAAGTTAATAAAAGGAAAAAATAATAACCACGGTTGATGGAACACTAATTCCAAGCTAAATGTTGGGAGAACATCCTAGTGTTGGTGTTCATCGGTTTATTATGGCTAATGAAATTGGCAAAGGCAATGGCTAAGGCTTTGGAAAGGAAAAATGACATTTTTGGCACACTTATTTATGAGAATAATGGAAATTAGGAGAAAAGGAAGGTGAAAGGTCACAGGTTTCATGTGAGGAGGAAATTGAAGGAAAATAATGTAAAATGAAGAAAGTAGAGGCCTAATTGATAAAAAGGCTTATGAGGATCAGTTGGTAACCTTTTGTGAGTTCAGTGTTGGAGCTCTCTCATTATTCTCCCTCTCTCCCTCTCACTCTTGGACACTTAGAGTTTTCTTGGAGCATTTTGGCATTGGATCAAGAAAGGAAAACAAGGCAAGATAAAGCAAAGATCAAGCAAGGAAGAGCAGGATCAAGCAATTACAACAATATTCTTTGCAAGTATTGATTTTCATGTGTATTTTCCTTCCTAGATTTGTCATGTATGGTATTGCATGTGGTTATTTTGTTGTTATGGCATGGGTTTCCAGATGTGACAGTGTTTTTAGCTTAGCCTTGCCATTTTTGGATAGTCATGGTGTGATGGGGTTCCCATGTTTTGGTTGAGCTATATTTCCAGATGGATTCAAAGTTGAGTGAGGTGGATATACGAATGATAGAGCACATGGCTTAGTGGTCCCTGAACCAGAATATGGATCATGGTAAAGCCACTGGCCTAGTGACCCCTGAGCCAAACTATGGGTTGCAGTAAAGCCAAGATTGTGTTTCCTCGGTGGGCATAGGAATCCTTTCTAGTGAATGGAAGGATATACGGTAAACCCAAGAGGTGGTTTGTTCTCTGTTGGGCATAGTAATCCCAGGTTTGGGATGTGTGGTAAAGCCTCGAGAGTGGGTATCAGTTTAAGGCCTAGTAATCCGGCTTGGATTGTGCTAAAGCCTAAGGGACTAGGAGACAAGAAAATTCCTCACGATGTAGGTGGCGAAATCCAGTGGTATCCATTCTTGTTTGGCCTAGTGATCAGGTGGAGATTAGGGTAAATACTGTTATTACATGTTCATTGTGTTGACCTAGTGATTTAGGATGGATTACAGTAAAGCTTGGTTCCTATTGATGAGGGTGAGGTGGTTTAGCCTCGGGATGCCCTAGTTGGTTCTTTTGGTTTGAGTCCCACATTCATGCTTGGAATATGGCATGGAGGTGAATGTCTGAAGAGATATTTGGCTCAACCATTCTATGGTCAGGTGGAACATGGTAATCCCATTCGGGGTTTGGATTTTGCATCATCAATATGAGGTTATTTCTCTTTGTATTTCTATGAGTATTATACTAGTTTATATGTGGATCATATGGCTATGATTTCATTGGTATTTCTGTTTCTATTATGTTGGTTATGTATGTGTTTTATGTCAGTGGCTATGTATGGTTCTCATCATGTTTTTTACTTGTAAATTAATGGAAAATGTATCTATGACCTAATAGATGATAATGCAACAAATGATATGAGGGAACAATGGTTCTTAGCGATTCTCATATAAGTATGAGATCCCTATGCTTAAATATGTTGTTTACACCTGTAGATTACATATTTGTGATATGTTTGACGAAATTTCTGTCATGGATAGAAGGGGTTTGGTTAAGGGCTTGTTCAAGTATTTACTTTTTCATCATTGTTTCCCTATTATCTTACTATTCTAAAGGTGTCATTCAATTTTGGGCAGTGACCTTGGTTTTGGCTTGAAAAAGTGGCTCAAATCTCACTGACATTGGCACAACATTGAGAAAAATAGTCCCTGGACGTTGGTATGCCTTGTCATGAGAGCATAAAAATCTTCCTAGATGCTGACAAGCCTATAGCACGAGAGTGTCCAAAGTTCAAGTGATAAAAAACTTCAGTTTGACCTAGGGGCTAGCTACCTGAGTGGTTGGAATGGTTCCTAGGAGTCCTGTAGCTGTTGTTGAAGGTATGTATGTTGTGTTTTCATCGATTCCACTTCCTTAAGGTCACTTGGGAGGTTGAATCCAATCATAGTAGCCTCTCGTCACATGTTTACCCTAGTTGGACAGTTACTTGGGTATATGTGGGAGGAGTGTGTTATAGAGTGGTATCAGAGCATGGTTCACCCATCAAATTGTATGGGAGATGTGTTGGTCATGCATTCATGTCGTTTGCATGTGTGATTAATCATCCTTGTTGTCTATGTGTTTGTGCATATGCATGGTGTCAGTCATGGTTGTAGTGATGTCACCATGTGAAAGAGGATGTTGTTGTTATGAAGCATGTCGTCATGAGTGTATGATTGGTTACATGTTGTTTATGCTTGCATATTCTCAGTGTACGTTGGTATGGTTATCGTTGTGATGCATGAGGTCATGGTATGTCTAGTTGATATGGTCATGCATTGATGACTGAACTCTAGCTAGACGAATGGTTACGTGGTTATATGATTATGTATTATATGTCTATATGTTGTTATGATTATGTTTATACATGTATCATGTTGATTTGATGACTTGCAGATGAGATATCCTTCTTGAATTATGCTAAGGTACGTTGGTTTTTTTGTGATTTGGTTTATCTGACATAGTATGTCTTGCAGGAAAGAGATCAAAATGACTAGCAAGATGGTAGACTATAAAGACTCTCCCTATGAATCAGATGAGAAGTGTTGTGTTGGGCACTCTTCTAATTTGGTAGATACATTGAGAAGCTTGAAGGGAGAGATAAGGAGTTGTAGGGTAGACAATGACAGGATCATACAGGCACAAGAGAAACAAGCAGAGGTTAATACAATCCTTCTTTAGAGTTTGTCAGAATTGTAGTGACAACGGCCACTTCAGATCAACCATGGACAAGATGAAAAAACTAATGGGGCATATGGTAGTAGGTCTCATGGTGGTTACAGGTCGGATAGAGATGACACTGTTAGAGATGGTAGGTTGTTTGATACTCCAGATAGGAGAGGTGATGGATACAAGTATTATTCTAGTTCTGGTTCTGACAGGCATCATGATCATCATCATTATCATCCTTATAGGAGGATTGATAAGGGATACTTTCCAGATGAGTTTAAGAAAGCAAAGCCGTCTACTTTTAATGAAGATGTGAAGAAGCCAGAAGATGTAGAGGCTTGGATTCTTAGGATGAAGAAATTCTTTGAGTTGCATGATTACATAGATAATATGAAGGCCAGAATAACTATCTTCAGCTTGAAAGGTAAAGTAGACATATGGTGGGAAGATGTGAAGTGGGTTAGAGACATCAAGATAGATTACTTGACTTGGCATGAGTTCCAAAGGATTTTTAGGAAGAAGTACTTGTTAGAAAGGTACAACGATAGTAAGACCAAATAATTCTATGAGCTAAAGATGGGATCAATGATAGATGAAGAGTACACAACTAAGTTCCTGGAGCTATTGAGGTATGTACCATATCTTAAGGATGAGAAGGCTAAAGTTTAACAATTTGTCAGTGGTTTGCCGTTAACATTTAGAGATCAGATTGTCTATGATGAGCCTCGATCACTTGAGGAAGTTATTGTGAAATTGAAGCATTTCTATGAGCATTCAAAGCATAAGAATGAATCTCAGTAAAGCTAGAAAGGGAAAGACAAAGGTAAAGGTAAATGGAAGCCTAAGAGAGAAATACCTCAGAATGCAGAAGAGAAAGAAAATGTGGCACCACAAAAGAGGTTCAATGCAGCTAGATAGGGACATGGGTCACAACAACAACAACATAGAGGTGAGGGCCTTGGTCGGTTGGAGTGTTGGATATGTGGAAAGGAGCACCTTAAGAGAGATTGTCCACAGAATCAGGGTGGTAGGCCTCAAATATATAGTGCACAGGAGGCACATACTGTTGGGGATGTTTTTGAGATCGTTCCTCATATTTATGCAACATTGGATAAAAAAACATGCAGACTATCAGTCATCTATCATCGAGATGGACGGGAGGCTTTGTGATCAAGTTATTTCTATTTTGATTGACCTTGGATCTAATTATAGCTATGTTAGTCCTGACTTGGTGGATAAGTGTGGCTTGAGTAAGGAATTTCATGTAGAATCTTGGTTAGTGCAGTTGGCTACAGGTACAAATAAGTGAGTTCATCATTGGGTAAGAGCTTGTGCATTTGATTTGAATGGTTGCCTACGCCAACACATTTGAATGTATTCGTATTTGGATCATACAATATGTTGTTGGGCATGGATTGGTTGTATATTCATAGAAATAAGGTGGATTGTTATGATGAAGTCATTGAGTGTGTGGATGACAATGGGGACCCAAGAGTATTGTAGGGAAAGAAGAAAGCCACATCAGTTAGGATGGTGACATCTATGCAGGCAAAGCGTAGTCGCAGAAAAGGGTGTGTTTTATTTGCCATGCACATTTCTAGTGACAAAGGTAAGGAAGTTGAGATGCAGATGTTTTGAGCAGATACCCAATTCTATAGCAGTTTCAGGATGTATTTCTGGAGTAGATTTCAAAGTTTCCACCTTACATGGAAGTAGACTTTTATATTGAGTTAGTGTTAGGGGTAGCTCCAGCATCAAAAGCACCTTACATCATGAATACACTTGAGTTGGTAGAGTTGAAGAAAATGTTGACAAAGGATACATTAGGCCAAGTGTATCACCTTAAGGGGCACCGATATTGTTTTTGGAGAAGAAAGTTGGCACTCTTAGATGATGCATTGACTATAGGAAGTTGAACAAAGTGACCATCAAGAACATGTATCCGTTACCAAGGATTGATGATTTGTTTGTTCAATTGAAGGGAGCAACAATATTCTCTAAGATTGACTTGAGATCCGAATACCATCAGGTACACATTAAAGAGGAGGAAACTTACAAGACAATTTTCTGGACTAGGTTTGGGCATTATGACTTTGTTGTAGTTCCATTCGGTTTGACTAATTCTCCAACTACATTTATGTGCTTGATGAATATTGTGTTGCGTTCGTATTTGGATAAGTTTTTTATTGTGTTCATTGATGACATATTGGTATATTCTAAAAATGAGGAAGAGCATGCCAAGCATTTAGCAGCAGTGTTGAGGTTGTTGAGAGAGCATCAGTTGTATGCTAAGCTCAACAAGTGTAGTTTCTTTTAGACTGAGGTACACTACTTGGGACATGTTGTCTCCAAGGAGGGAATTGCAGTAGATCCAGAAAAGATAAGGGCCATCATGGAGTGGGTAGCTCCTAGAAATGTGGATGAGGTGAGATCTTTCATGGGGTTGGAAGGCTATTATAGGAGGTTCATCAGGAACTTCTTGCAGATTTCTTATCCTATTACATCATTGCAAAGAAAATGTAAGAAGTTTGAATGGAAAAATGAGTGTGAGGTTAGTTTTGAGTAGCTTAAGAAATTGTTGAAACATGCACCGGTGTTAAAGATTGCAGATCCAGACGAAGAGTTTGTAGTATGTATAGATGCTTGCAAGAGAGGACTTGGTGGAGTCCTTATGCAAGATGAACAAGTGGTATTCTTTGAGTCATGAAAACTAAACGAGCATGAGCAGAACTACCCGAAACATGATCTTGAGTTAGTAGCGATCATACATGCAGTGAAGATGTGGAGGCACTGTCTTCTTGGCAGGAGGTTTGTATTAATGAGTGATCATATTAGGTTGAGGTATTTATTTGACCAATTGAATTTGAATGCCAGGAAATCTAGATTGGGTTTCCATGATCAACAAGTTTGACTTCGAGATCAGGGACATCAAAGGAAAAGAGAATAGGGTGGTAGATGCTCTTAGCAGGTAGGTACAGGTAAATCACTTAGCAACTATTAGCTCCTATGGGACAGACTTACAAGATAGGATCTTGCAGGAAGGTCAACAGGATGTCAGGTACATGGAGATTATGCATAGGTTGCAGCAAGGTACATGTGTAGGTGGTAGTATAGGTACATGTACAGGTACAGGTACATGTGTACAGGATGTGGACTATTGCCTTACACCAAACGAATTGGTTAGATTTAGGTGATATTGAGGGAGTTTCATGTGAAACCTTATTTAGGTCACCTAGGCTACTAGAAGACATTAATTGCAGTGTAGAAATTTTATTATTGGCCAAACCTAAAGAAGGAGGTAACGAATTTTGTGGTTAGGTGTTTCGATTGTCAGCATGTGAAGCCAGATTATAAGCAACTAGGTGGACTGCTACAACCAATTATGTTTCCAGAGTGGAAATGGGAGGTCGTTTCCATGGATTTTATCACAGGTTTGCTGATGACAGTGAGATAACATGATTCCATCATGGCTGTTGTGGACAGAATGACAAAGGTTGTGCACTTCATTCTAGTGAAGTCTACATTCTCATCTAGTGATGTAGCATAGGTATTTATTAGAGATGTAGTCAGATTGCACGGTGTTCCAAAGAAGATTGTGTCAGACAGGGATGCAAAGTTCACTTCCAAGTTTTGGAAGAAGTTGTTTGCATGTTTGGGCACATAGTTGGCCTTCAATACAACTTATCATCCACAAACATATGGACATACAGAGAGGGTCAATAATATATTGGAGGACATGTTGAGGATGTATGTGATACATCAACAACGAAAGTGGAAAGAGTATCTTTCACTAGTAGAGTTTGCTTACAACAATGGGTATCAGGAGTATTTGAGCATGAGTCTGTTTGAGGCATTGTATGGGAATAGTTGGAATACTCCCATCAATTGGCGTGATCCAGTTAACAAGGTGTTGATTGGACTGTACATGTTGATAGACATGGAACATAAAATGTAGGTAATCAAGAAGAATTCTAAGGTAGCACAGGATAGGCAGAAGAGCTATGTAGATCATAGCAGGTTGTTCGAGGAGTTTCAAGTTGGGGAACAGGTGTACTTGCACATAAAACCAAAGAAGATATCCTTACGGATTAGATCATGTGCCAAGTTGGAACCACAATTTTGTGGACTCTTCAATATTATTAAGAGGATTGGGTCGGTAGTCTATCAATTTTCACTCTCTCTGACAAGGAAAGTCCATGATGTTTTCCATGTGTCATTACTTAAGAAGTATGTTAAAAATATTGATCATGTCATTGACTGGTCTGTATTGTTGGTGGAACGAGATGCAGAATTCCAGTCGGAGCCTCATTGTATATTGCAGAAAAAAGTGCTCATACTCCACAACCGAGCAATCGAGTAGGTTAATGTGCAGTGGAAGCAATTTGGGCTCGATGAAGCTACATGGGAGATGACAGATCAGATGTGAGCTATGTGTCCTTCATTTTTTGCTAATTGAGGCAATGTAGTTTTGATATGGTGTTTTGGTATATGTCTTTGGTCTATGTTTTGGTACATGTTTGATGATGTTTTTTTATATGTACATATGTATATGGATGTAAATACCACCAAGAGCTATGTTATAAATCTCCAATAAGTGGTATGGGTGTCATGTCATTATGTTGTTATGCTTGTTATGTTCCCATGTTGATTTTCTTCTCAACAGGATGATCATTGTAAATACTGCATCTAGCTATGTTATAAAGATCCATGGGAAGTATGTTTGTTTTTTAGTAGTTTTGTTGAGGTAAAGGTGTGGTTGAACACCAAGGACGGTGTACCCCAAGGGGGAGGGTTCTGTAACAACCTTGGTGAAAATTCCATGTAATAAAAGCTAATAAAGGAAAAACTAATAACCACGGTTGATGGGACACTTATTCCAATTTGAATGTTGGGAAAAACATCCTAGTGTGGGTGTTCATCGATTTATTATGGCTAAGAGTATTGGCAAAGACAATGGCTAAGGCTTTGGAAAGGAAAAATGGAATTTTTGGCACATTTATTTATGAAAATAATGGAAATTAGGAGAAAAGGAAGGTGAATGGTCACAGGTTGCATGTGAGGAGGAAATTGAAGGGAAATAATGGAAAATGAAGAAAATAGAGCCCTAATTGATAAAAAGGATTCTGAGGATCACTTGGAAACCTTTTGATAGTTCAGTTTTGGAGCTCTCCCATTATTCTCTCTCTCACTCACTCTTGGACACTTAGGGTTTTCTTAGAGAATTTTGGCATTAGATCAAGAAAGGAAAATAAGGTAAGAGGAAGCAAAGACCAAGCAAGGAAGAGTAGGATCAAGCATCTACAACAATATTCTTTGCAAGTATTGATTTGCATGATTATTTTCCTTGCTAGATTTATCATGCATGGTATTGCATGTGGTCCTTTTGTTGTTATGGCATGGGTTTTGCTAGGTGTGACAATGTTTTTAGCCTAGTCTTGCCATTTCTGGATAGCCATGGTGTGATGGGGTTCTCATGTTTTGGTTGAGCTGGATTTCCGGATGGATTCGAATATGAGTGAGGTGGATCGAATGATAGAGAACATAGCCTAGTGGTCCTTGAACTAGATTGTGGATCATGGTAAAGGCACTGTCCTAGTGACCCCTCAGCGAAATTATGGGTTGTGGTAAATACGGTAAATCCAAGAGGTGGATTTCTCTTCGTTGGGACTATTAATCTCGAGTTTGGGATATGCGGTAAAGCTTGGAGAGTGGGTCTCAGTTTAGGGCCTAGTGATTCGGTATGGATTGCGGTAAAGCCTGGAGAGTGGGTCTCAGTTTAGGGCCTAGTGATTCGGTGTGGATTGTGGTAAAGCCTAAGAGACTAGGCAACAGGAAAAGTCCTCACAGTGTAGGTAGATAAATCAGGTGGAATCCATGCTTGTTTGTCCTAGTGATCAGGTGGAGATCATGGTTAAACCTATTATTACATGTTCATTGTGTTGTTCTAGTGATTAGGGATGGATTACGATAAAGCCTGGTTTCTATTGATGAGGGTGAGGTGGTTTAGCCTCGGGACACACTCTTTGGTTCTTTTGGTTTGAGTCCCACATTCATGCTTGGAATATGGCACATGGGTGAATGGCTGAAGAGATATTTGGCTTAACCATTCTATGGTCGGGTGGAACGTGGTAGTCCCATACCAGGTTTGAATTTTTCATCATCAATATGATGTTATTTCTCCTTGTGTTTCTATGAGTATTCTATTGGTTTATATGTGGATCATATGACTATGATTTCATTGGTACTTATGTTGCTATTATGTTGGTTATGTATGTGTTTTATGACAATGGCTATGTATGTCTCTCATCATTTTTTTACTTGTAAATGAATGTACAATGTATCTATGACCTAATAGATGATAATGCATCAAATAATATGAGGGAAAAATGGTTCTTTGTGATTCTCAGATAAATATGAGATCCCTATGTTTAAATATGTTGTTTACATCTGTAGATTACTTATTTGTGATATGTTTAAAGAAATTCCTGTCATGGCTAGTAGGGGTCTGGTTAATGTCTTGTTCAAATATTTACTTTCACATCATTGTTTCTAAGTTATCTTACTGTTATGACGGTGTCATTCAATTCTAGGAAGTGACCTGGACTTTGGTCCTAAAAAAGTGGCTCAAATCTCGGGGATGCTGGCACAACACTGAGAAAAATAGTCCCTGGATGTTAGAATGCCTTGTCATCAGAGCATCCAAAGCCTCCTGGACGCTGGTAGGCCTATAGCATGAGAGCGTCCAGAGGTCAAGTGGTCAAAACTTCAATGGGACCCAAACACTAGCTACCTAAGTGGTTGGAATGCTTCCTAGGAGTCCTGTAGCTGATGTGGAAGGTTTGTATGTTATGTTTACTTTGATTCCACTTCCTTAAGGCCACATGGGAGATTGAATCCAATCATAGTAGCCTATTGTCACATGTTTACCCCAATTGGATGGTTACTTGGGTAGATGTGGGAGGAGAGTGTTACACACAATCCATTCACGGAAAAGGAGAAAAGACCCCGACCAAAGGGAGACAATTCAAAGAATATTGAGTCTCAAGTTTTCCATTTATTGAAGCAATACCTCTTGCAAATGAGAAGAAGGTTTCCATAGAAGTTAGATGTAATGCATGTTGTTGGAAAACTCGCAAGGTAGTGAAATTTCAGATGAAGCTAGATACAATACAAAAGCATGCAGGAGAGGTTTATGAAAATAAAATTTTAATTGGTGAAAATAAAACAATTCTCAAATGGAAATCTTCTGAGGAATTTCGACATATCCAATATGCAAAAGAATACAAGAAATATTTAATAAGTAAGATAAAACTTGAGGCAACTAGAGGAACCATCATATCTCTATTTTGAAAGATGATGGAAAGAAGTTTTTTATCTAAGACGATACAATTGAGCAATGTATTTCACATCTTATCTGAGGGTCGTCCTATGAAAAATTATCTAGATCACATGAAATATCTATCTTTTCTTCAAGTCTGAAACTTTCCATCTTCTCACTGGTATATAACTAGTGGTTGGGAATGGAAAATATATCTAATTCAACTAGAAAAGGATGATTTCAAAGAGAAGATTGCAAATGTTAGGTTTTTGGCATTGTCTTTGGATGTGGTTAGGGATATAGATAATACTTCATGGATCTGCATGAGAATTTATATGGTTAATGAACATATTAGGAATTCCTATCTACCTGGGTTTAAAAATATGAGAGAGACTTCTACAACATAAAATATTTATGAATTTGTTCTTAATAGTTTGAAGGAAAGTGGTATGGATCATCTAATGATTGAAAACAAGTTGGTATGTGTTGGAGTAGATGGAGCATCAATAATGCAAGGAAAAAGGAGTGGCCTTTGTGTTAGACTATAACTATCATCTTCACCATATATGCTTAATATTCGTTGTATCACTCATAAGATGAATCTTGGATTTAAAATAGTAAGCAAGTTTCCTATTAGTTTCAAAAGTTCAAAATTTTGTACATGAGACTCATGCATACGTTTCTCGTAGTCTCAAACGATTTTTAGAGTTTCAAACAATTTACAAATGGTGTTACGAATGGAAAAAAACTATTGAAAGATGTCGATACAAGATGGATCTCATTGAATGAACCAACTCAAAGACTATTTAGTGATTTCAAATCTTTGGTAGGGTTAATGCATGAAAATCGCTACAATGTAGACAAAGCTCAAGATCTTATTTGTCGACTAATTGATATAGAGACATTATTGAAATTGGTTGGAATTATTCCTATGCTACATGAAATGAATGCCCCCGTGAAAATGTCTCTAAATCACACAATGTATATTTTAGAATACACAAATGCAAGAAAGTCAACATGCCTTGCATTGGATAATTTGTATATGATGCCAGAGTCTTTTACTGGTCTAGAGTTTACAAGTTGGACTAAGATCATCAATATAGAAAATACTGAAATTTTTTTTTGATGTTTGATGAAAAAGGGATGCTATGTATCATAATGCATGGGTATATGGTTCCTCTTCTTTATATTAGTAAGACGGGACAAATCACTAAAGAGTGCCCCGTGTCAAGAGACCAATTTGATAATATTGTGATTTCAGTGAGACAAAATTTAATAGAAATTGCATGATCACTATCGTCAGAGATAAGAGAACGATTTCCTCGAGATGAATTGTTGGAGGCCATGTGCATGGTATGCCCTCAATATTGGAGCAATTGTCAATCTCCAAGAACTTTAAAAGTCTATTTTTAAATTAGATTAAAATTTTTAGTAGACCACTTTGCTGTCTCGATACATGGAGAATAAATTGAAGGTATTTTAGATTCATCAAAATTTATCAATAACGTGGACGCTTTGTTGAAACAATGTGGAAGCAATATTTTTTTTGGAGAATCCTAATGAAAATGGTGCTATAACAAGATTATGGATTACTTAAGTGCTAGCCAATACATGTGAGAAAACATGTAAGAATATTTCAAATTAAAATATTTGTATCAAACCATGATTTTGGGATCAGTGGAGGATGAGAGAATGTTTAGTGCACTATCATTCTTGAAGTCAAAGTTGAGGAACAAGCTTGATAAGCATATGGATACATGTTTAATATTATATGTAATAAAGTATGACATTAAAAATTTTTCCATATGAAAGAGCACTATCTCTTTGGTGATCAGATTGTGATAGAAGGGGAGAAAAAAATATAAAAAATTTATCTAATGAACTTGATACATAACATAATGTTTTCGAGGTTGATAATGAAAGTTCATTTGGAGAAGATAATGTTCACAATGTAGAAAATGAGGACCAAGATGAGAATTGGGATATTGATATGCCCGAAGACATATTCTAATTTGATATATTTTAGGGGACTCTTATTTTGGTATACATGTTCATTTAATCATGCAAAATTACTATATGTCAATTTCAGGTAAAAATGGGTTCTATATTTTTTATTTTTCATTGTAACATTGCAGTTACATTTCTTTGATGCGTGTTACTTAAGATTGGTGTTTCATATTTAACCATTACATTATCTGTTTCTTATCCGTGACATGAAATGCAGTTGGGACTTGTTTTTTTTCACAAAGATAGTGTCTGACTAGTATTAAGTGATAAATAACTAATTTAACGAGACTAATGCAACGAAATATTCGGCTTATTCAAGTACACAAAACTACCTTGATGTCTAGCTCTGATATCTTGGAAAATTTTAGTGGTTTGTTTGCTGCTTGTGTTTAGAGAATTTTGTCGTGTTTGCAATTTTTGGTTTGTTTTGGTCAGATATTATGTTAGTCCCTTGAATGATTTTAGTTCTTATTTCATGCTTAGATTCATAGATCTAGTTTTATAATTATTATTGTTTTCTTTATATATTTGGTGGTTTGAAGAAAGTTGTTTTTATTTCCTTTCACTTGTTGGCATGACTTTAACATCTTCACTTTTAGAATCTAGTAGGCTACAATGCTTATTTTATATTTTCTTGGAAAATAATTATTGATATTTGGAAAGGGAAATGAGCAATGGGTAGCTAAGCGAAGAGAAAAATGGTTTATGTACTAGGTTCCTATGCATTCATCGTAGGAGACCTATGTGCATGAGACCGACATTCTTTTGTATAAAGTCTCGTCGATCATCTGTCGACCATGCTTTCAAGTCTTTTAGGTACTAAGTTTTTTGGGACCATTAAGGAATGAAATAACATGAGTCAGTCCAACTCATGCCCCGAATCTACCTTTTACCTATTGATGTAAGTATTTTGTTACCACTTCTTATCACCAACGAAATTCTACCATACCAAAACCCAACTTGAAGGCAATACTTCTCATCTTCCTTTTACATAAATGCTTTATGGATCTCCCCACTATACTTTCCCGGGACCAACATCCCTTCTTGGTAGGTCTCTCCACCATACCACTAATCGCACAATAAACACACACACTAATAACTACCACATTCTATAAATCTCTCTCGTCTCACTTATTGGTGTGCATGTCACACTCAAACAATATAGTTTTGAAGGTCTATTTTTTGTTATTTTGTTTCTTTAACTTTAGCACCATCATGTATTTAAACATTTGTAGGTAGTGAGCAATGGTTATTTTGACACAACAATAGAAATTCAAGTGTCAACATAATTATTGATCACAAGAATGTGGCATTCAATATTGCAAAAGGAGTCATTCCTTTTTCTTCGTTGCATGAAGGTTGATAGAATTGACATTGAATTGATTCTTATATAATAGTGTTCATATTTAGTATTTAGTGTCTTACATGATCATGTTATATTTTTGAAAAGTTCAATTTTTGTTAGGGATATCTTTTTGTTGGGCTATGAAAAGAATTATATGAGGGGTCTAAGTGGTTAGGTGTTAATATTTATAAAATGTGGGATTTTATATTGGTACTAGAAATGAAGTTGGATTTGATCTTTGACTAGAAATGAAGTCAGATTTGATGACATTGGGACCTATTTCTTTTCACATAGATAGTGTCCTAGTATTAAATGATAAATAACTAATTTAAGAAGAATAATGCTAAGAAAAAATGGCTTATTCAAGTACATGAAATTGCGTTGATGTCTAGCTCTAATATCTTGGAAAATTTTAGTGGTTTGTTTGCTACTTGTGTTTAGAGGATTTTGTTGAGTTTGAAATTTTTGGTTTGTTTTGGTCAAAGATTTTGTTAGTCCCTTGAATGCTTATAGTTCTCATTTCATGCATAGATCCATATATCTAGTTTATTATTGTAATTATTATTATTTTCTTTATATATTTGGTGGTTTGAGGAAAGATATTTTATTTCCTTTCACTTTGCTGTCCGATTTCAACATCTTCATCTTTTAGAATATAGTAAAATATTATTCTTATTTTATATTTTCTTGGAAAAGAATTATTGATATTTGGAAAGGGAAATAAGCCCTGGGTAGCTAAGTGAAGAGAAAAATGGTCTATGTACTAGGTTCCTGCACATTCATCATAGGAGACCTATTGGCACAAGGTCAACATTCCTCTTCTGCAATTACACTTTTATGCCAAGGCTAAAATAAAATATGTTTGTTTCCTTTGAAGGTTTTTTTTTGCTTGTTACATAATTTTCTATGACTACTATCATATGCCTTTCAGACTTCATGGGTTACGATAAGAAGACTAATTTGTGTGCAGAGCTGGAATCACATGAGTAGAAGCTATGTTTCCATCTTTCAATATTCATCAACATGTGTAAGGGTGCCAATATGTGGAGAAGAACTCAGTTCTCAGGATGCCTTAGCCCCGGGTTTAAAACATTCCTCTAGGTAATTCAAACTCTTCTTCAAGCACATATATAAGTTTGTTGTTCATAAGAAGTGCATGTTAATGTGAAATTTTGTATATGTGTAAGAAATGTGTGTTCACAGAAAGTAATGAAGCACCAAAACTTCCAAATGTAGAGGAAATCAGTGAGATTTGACAACCAAACCTGCTAGTTCAAGTCAACTTCTTTAAAGGAATTCCTCTTAGTCAACAAAGGAAAGTCACCTTCAAAGTTCTGCGATTCTAGATCACTGTAATAAAAGCCAGAGTAGTTTTCTACCATTGACCTATTAAGGCATGAACTCTTTGCTTTCCTAAATGATCAAATAAAATATTTTAACACTTCCTTTGTCACCTAAGACTCCAACTTCCCATTTTGTTGTCCATCTATCATATTGATGCAGGAGCATGAGACTTGGAGGGAAAAACTTCAAACTTATTCCAAAAACACAAAAAACAATCTACAAGCAAAGGAGTGGGATCCTTTAGCCATCAATTTCCATGTTTTTCTAGTTTAGCATAGAGATAGAATCTAGGAATAAATCATGTTGTAATAAATGTTAATAGTTAGGCTATAATGGAGGTTCTCGAGGAGAATACCTCGCTGAACTAATAGTTGCATTAAATTAAGCCTCTGATTTAGGGATCTGGTTGTTAATACGAACCAGTATAAATGTAATTTGGATGCTATTGTAATAGGATTTGGACCGCATGCTTTTATCATTTATTTCTCAAAGGAAGAGGGTTTTTCTTAGTTTATTGGTTGATCCTGGATGCTGGTGACCTCCAAAAGCCTTTCTGTGCATTAGAACTGTGTTTGTCTGTTAACTGGTATTTGTATGTGTATTTGGTTTCGTTGCTTTTCTTCTGAATCTTAATATCAGTGATTTGGCATTGTTTTCTAATTAACACTTCGGTTGAAGCCTTTGGACTGTGTTTTCTTCATATCGGTGAGCCCTGGCTTCTTTATTTGCATTACAAAGTTTTGCAGGCAAAACTATGTTTTACACAGGAAAACTATGAAAAGACTTCGTCGGAATGGGGTTCCGAACTTGAAATCTATTGTATCTGGCTCATATCCATATCAGGTCCGAACCATTATCATATCGCAGAACTAAAGTGGAGAGGAACTAACCCTTTAAAGCACCGAAGTGCGACTTTCAGATCCAAAACATTGAAAGGGTGGTTTTCTTATACATCGGATCCGCGCCTTATCGGATCGCAAGACCCAAGCGGAAAGAGTTTGGCAAGGAGGCTTTGGAATCGCCGATTGCGATTTCCGATAGCACTACATGTTATCGCATTGAGGAAGGAGAGTTGGAAGGGCCGATAGTTAAAGCACCAATAGTGTTATTTGCGTATAACACATTCCTTTGAAAAACTGCGCCGATAGTGTATCTCTGTATTAATGTTTCCCTTTGTAAAAACTCACCGATAATGTAATTTCTTGGGAAATAGCACTACATCCATTTATAACCACCGATAGTGTATTTTATACACAATAGTGTTAATTCCATTCAAAAACCCCTTCGATAGTGTATTTTATAATTCCTATGGAATTATAATCTTGGTAGAGGAAAAGAGGCTCTATGATATAAATTATGCCCGATAACAAGGGTTGGGGCGATTAAGGGGGAAAGAGTGGTGATTTTGAAGGAAAAAAGGGAAATTTATGAATAGTCTGTCTAGAAATAGATGACTGATACTCCAGTGCAGGAAGCAGAAGGAACTCCACCAGAATTAAAGGAAATTATATCAGGATTTGGGCATTTGTCTATATTGCCTGCACCTAGGCCACCATTAGTGGTATCAGAGCCCCCCTTTTAACACTGAATTGAATCTCATAAGTGAGAGAAGGAAAGTTAATATGGCTTTCAGAGTTGGACGAGGACGTGGTAGAAGAGGAATGCCAATTGCAAATGCCGAAGTGATGGAAGCTGTGCAACAGATGCAAGCAAGATTAGAGGCATTAACAGTAGGGAGAAATATAGATGATGGGGATGTTAGTTGAAGCTGAAGGAGAGGAGGAAGCTGTAGCAGTTACTCTTGAGATGAGATTCTTCCAGTCAGTGTTGAGATCCACAACTAGGCCGAAGACTGAGGTTTCAATATATGAGGGAGGACTGAATCCAAAAGAATTGATAGACTGGATTAATGGCATGGAGAAATTCTTTGACTATGAAGAAATAGAAGATGAGAAGAAAGTAAATTTTGTTGTCACCAAGCTAAAAGGCCATGCAATGCTTTGGTGGGATGGTGTGCAGGCAGAAAGAAAGAGACTTGGCAAGCAACCTATCAAAAATTGGAGGAGGATGGTAGCAAAGCTAAGAGGTAATTTTCTACCAAGTAATTATCAGCAAACCTTGTTCAGACAAATGCAGAATCTTAGATAGAGGTCTATGACAGTAAAAGAATACACAGAGGAATTCTATAACGTAAGAATAAGAGCTGGACAAACTCAGGATACAGATGAGGGTGGCTAGATATGTGAATGGTCTTAGGATGGACATTCAAGATAAAATAAGCATAATGTCTCCTAAAGCATTAGAGGAAGCTTATAAGATGGTACTGAAAGCTAAAGAAAATCTCATGAGGAAGCAGTCTGCCAGAGGGAGAGGTCCTTTCTAAGGAAGGGGAAGTCAAGGTGGTAGAGGAAGATCTATAACACCTAAAGATGGAGCTAGCAGCAGCTCAACCTAGCATGGTGATGCAAGTGGCAGAGGGAGTTTTTCTAGAGGAAGAGGAGGCAAAGGAAGAGGAAAAGAAGTAAGATGTTACAGATGTAACAAACTGGGACACAGAGCTTTTGAGTGCCCAAAGAATGCAGGAACAAGCCAGAGGAATGCAATTATTGCTCAAGTTGAGGGAGAAGCACTAGCAACAATAGTGACAGAAGAAGAAAATATACCAGAGAGAGGAGAATCTTTGGTAATCAATAAAGTTTTTCTCGAGCCAGCAAAGGAGATAGCTGAACCATCACAAAGAAAGACTTTGTTCAGAATAGTGTGTAAGGTTCAAGGGAAATGATGTCAGATGAACATTGATAGTGGAAACACTAATAATTTGGTCTCTACAGAAGTGGTGGAGAAATTGAAGCTGAACACAATGAAACATCCAACACCTTACAAGGTGTCATGGTTACAAAAGGGACATCAACTGTTAGTGAATGAATAGTGTGAAGTGGAATTGTAGTTGGGAAAATATAAGGACAAAATTGTATGTGATGTGATGCCAATGGATGTGTGTCACATATTGCTTGGAAGACCTTGGCACTATGATAGAGGAGCTAATGATGGGAAAAGAAACACTTACAAGTTTGGTAAAGATGGTATCAATCATATATTTCTGCCTATGGAAGAAGAAGATGCATCAGGAAAGAATACTAATCCAAAAACTCTGTTATTGGGAGGAAAGGAATACTTGCAGCAGATTGAAGAGAATGAGGTAAATTTTTCAATAATATGCAAGCTCAAGGTAATAATGACTTCCACTAAAGTTTCTAATTTACCCATTGAAATTCAAGAAATGTTGGAAAACTATTGTGATATCATTGTCGATGATTTGCCTAATGAGTTGCCACCCATTAGAAGAATCAACCATCATATAGATTTGATTCCTGGAGCAAGTCTACCTAACAAAGCAGCTTACAGAATGACTCCTACAAAAAATGAAGAGGTTAGGAAGCATTTGTAGGAACTGCTTGACAAAGGGATGATCAGATAAAGCTTGAGTCCTTATGCAGTACCAACAATGTTGAGTCCAAATAAAGATGGAGGCTGGAGAATGTGTACAGATTCAAGAGCCATCAATAAAATCATAATCAGGTACAAATTTCCTTTACCTAGAATTGAAGATTTAATGGATTGCTTGAGTGGAGCAAAGTATTTTACAAAAATAGATCTTAAAAGTGGGTATCATCATATAAGGATAAGAGAAGGGGATGAGTGGAAAACTGCTTTTAAGACAAATGAGGGATTGTATGAGTAGAGAGTAATGCCTTTTGGGTTGTCAAATGCACCAAGTATGTTTATGAGACTCATGAATGAAGTTCTTAAGGAATTTATTAGTAAATTTGTAATAATATATCTGGACAATATATTAGTTTACAGAAGGTCTAAAGAGGAGCACATGAGACATCTGAATTATGTCTTACAAAGGCTACAACAAGAGAAATTATTGTTGAATTTGAAGAAGTGTTCATTCATGAAAGAAGAGCTAGTGTACTTGGGTTTTGTTATTTCTACTGAAGGGCTGAAGATGGATCTAGAAAAGATCAAGGCAATCATGGAGTGGCCTTCACCTAAAAGTGTTTTTGAGGTAAGAAGTTTTCATGGTCTTGCTAGTTTTTATAGAAAATTCATAAAGAATTTTAGTAAGATCAATGCACCTATTATTGAGACCATAAAGAAGGATAAATAGCCATTTAGATGGACTGCTGAAGCAGAAAAGAATTTTCAGCTGTTGAAGAAGAAAATCACTGAAAAGCCTATTTTGGTTCTACCTGATTTTAATAAACCTTTCCAAGTGAAGTGTGATGCTAGCGGAGAAGCTATTGGAGGTGTTTTAAGTCAGGAAGATAGACCTGTAGCTTATTTTAGTGAAAATTTGAATGAGTCCAAAAAGAAGTATTCTTCTTATGATAAAGAGTTCTATGTAGTTGTGCAATCATTGAAGAAGTGGAGACATTATCTAATGTCAAAGGAGTTCATACTTTATTCAGATAACCATGCACTACAATATATTATGCAGCAGCCAAAGCTTAGCTAGAAACATGCTAAATGGGTAGAGTATCTTCAAGGTTTCCATTTTGTCTTGAAACATATAAATGGCCAATCAAATAAAGTTGCAGATGCCTTAAGTAGGAGAAATATATTACTTCAAGAAAGTCAAATTCAAGTGTTAGGTTTTGATTTTCTTAAAGAATTATATGAGACAGATTCAGATTTTAAAGAGGCATTTGAAACTTGTAAGAATCCTATTTTGATGGATAGGAGTAAATGGTTGGATTATTTCTTACAAGATGGACTGTTGTTTAAGAGAAATCAGTTGTGCATACCAAACTGTTCTATAAGAGAGAATTTAATCAAAGAGAAACAAAGTGGAGGACTTGCAGGACATTTTGGCATAGAGAAGACTTATGAACAATTAAATAGATTTTATTTCTGGCCAAAAATGAGATCTGATGTGGAAAAGTATGTGAGAACTTGTAAAATCTATTAATACGCAAAGGGAAGAAGCCAAAAAATAGGTTTGTATGTTCCATTACCAATTCCAGATAGGCCTTTGGATATGGTAAGTATGGATTTTGTTTTGGGCTTACCAAAGACTCAAAGGGGTAATGATTCAATTTTTGTTGTAGTGGACAAATTTTCAAAAATGGCACATTTTATTCCATGCTATAAAACTAGTGATGCTACTCACATTGCTAATTTGTTTTTCAAGGAGATAGTAAGATTGCATGGGTTGCCTAAGAGTATTATCTCAGAGAGAGATTCCAAATTTGTTGCACATTTTTGGAGAACACTATGGAAGAAATTGGGAACTAAACTGAGTTTCAGTTCTGCCTATCATCCACAAACTGATGGACAGACTGAAGCTGTGAACAGGAGTTTGGGCAATCTTTTGAGAAGTCTTACTGCAGAACATCCAAAATAGTGGGATCAAGTGTTGGCAAAAGCTAAATATGCATATAATGACTCACCTAACAAGAGTACAGGACAAAGTCCATTCCATATTGTTTATGGAATGCACCCAAGAGGAGTATCTGAGTTGAGAAAATTGGGAAAAAATGAGATGAGAAGTGCAGAGGGAGAAGATTTTGCATCAGAAATGCAAGCAATACATGAACAAGTGAAACAACAGTTGCAAGATAGCAACATCAAGTACAAGACTAGAGCAAACATGAGAAGAAGAGAGGTGAACTTTGAAGTTGGATATTTGGTATTAGCACACCTCAGAAAGGAAAGATTTCCAAAAAGGGAGTATAATAAATTAAAGTTCAAGAAAATTGGACCATGAAAAGTATTAAGAAAGTTTTCTGCAAATGCATATGAGATTGAATTACCCCCTGATGTTGGAATATCCCCAATTTTCAATGTTGCTAACCTGTACAAGTATGAATGTGAAACTGTAGATGATACAACACAAGATCAATAGATACAAGAGATTGATTGGGTAAAACAGTTACCTACAAAAAAAGAGTTACAACCAGAAAGGATTTTGGACAAGAAGGTGTTCAAGAAGACCAGAGGACATGAGTACTTTCAGTATTTGGTAAAATGGAAGGATCAACCAACTGCTGAAGCTACTTGGGTAATAGAAAGCATGCTACAGAAGCTGGGTAGTTCTGTAGAAGAGCTCATGGATAGGAGCCCATGAAGAATTTTGTCCTTAGGAGTCTGATGCAGGAGCATGAGACTTGGAGGGAAGAACTTCAAACTTATTCCAAAAACACAAAAAAAAAATCTACAAGCAAAGGAGTGGGATCCTTTAGCCATCAATTTCCATGTTTTTCTAGTTTAGAATAGAGATAGAATCTAGGAATAAATCATGTTGTAATAAATGTTAATAGTTAGGCTATAGGGGAGGTTCTCGAGGAGAATACCTCGCTGAATTGATAGTTTCATTAAATTAAGCCTCTGATTAGGGATCTGGTTGTTAATACGAACCAATATAAATGTAATTTCGATGCTATTGTAATAGGATTTGGACCGCATGCTTTTATCATTTATTTCTCAAAGGAAGAGGGATTTTTATCTATGTATTGGTCGATCTCGGAGGTGTGGTGACCTCTGAAAGCCTTTCTGTGCATCAGCACTATGTTTGTCTGTTAACTGGTATTTGTATGTGTATTTGGTTTCGTTGCTTTTCTTATGAGTCTTAATATCAGTGATTTGGCCTTATTTTCTAATTAACACTTCGGTTGAAGCCTTTGGACTGTGTTTTCTTCATATCAGCGAGCCCTGGTTTCTTTATTTGCATTACAGAGTTCCGTAGGCAAAACTCTATTTTACATAGGAAAACCATGAAAAGACCTAGCCGGAATGGGGTTCCGGACTTGAAATCTATTGTATCTGTCTCATTCCCATATCGGGTCCGAACCAATATAACATCGCAGAACTGTAGTGGAGAGGAGCTAACCATTTAAAGCGCCGAAGTTCGACTTCTGGATCCGAAACCTTATAAGGGTGGTTTTCTAATACATCGGGTCCGCACCTTATCGGATCGCAAGACCCAAGTGGAAAGAGTTTGGCAAGGAGGCTTTGTAATCACCGATTGCGATTTCCGATAGAACTATGTGTTATCGCATCGGTGAAGGAGCATTGGAACAACCGATAGTTAAAGCGTCGATAGTGGTATTTGTGTATAACGCATTCCTTTGAAAAGCTGTGCTGATAATGTATCTTTATATTAATGGTTCCCTTTGTAAAAACCCACCGACAGTGTAATTTCTTGGGAAATAGCACTATGACCATTTATAATCACCGATAGTGTATTTTATACACAATAGTGTTAATTCCATTCAAAAACCCCTCCGATAGTGTATTTTATAATTCCTATGGAATTATAATCCCGGTAGAGGAAAAGAGGCTCTATGATATAAATTGTGCCCGATAACAAGGGTTGGGGTGATTAAGGGGGAAAGAGTCGTGATTTTGAAGGAAAAAAGGGAAATTTATGAATAGTCTATCTAGAAATAGATGGTTAATACTCCAATGCAGGAAGTAGAAAGAACTCCACCAGAATTAGAGGAAATTATATCAGGATTTGGGCATTTGTCTATATCGCCTGCAGCCAGGCCACCACATATTAGGGAAGTAAGAGGAAAACTTGAGAATCTCAGTTGGACCACTATGTTACAATATGTAGTCTCCTGAAATAAGGATATGAAGTGATTTATTCCTCCTGGTGCAATTTCCCATAATGTAATTAACTTAGAACTATCATTCCTTATGCTCTCCAATATAGTGTTGATTTTTTTTGTGCCCGACAGATTTTTATTCTCATCCCCCTCAACCTACCATGTAGCCTCCTTTAAGTCTTTAAACTCCATGGTGCTTATTTATTCTCCAACAAATCCATTTGTATTTCTTCCAGATTTTCAAATTAGTTTTCTCAACTTCTAAGAAGATGCCTTCTTTAGATATGTCATGCATTAGTTTAATTCGTTAATATCTAAATCATTTTGAGCTACCTGCTCTTTACTTTTTTCCCATTCTGTGACTACTCTTGACTACCTTCAAATTTTATTCCAATTGAATCATCCTTGTTTCTCATGTATTTATGTAATACTTGTTCCAATGTTACTAGGCTTTTGTACCCCTCTTCTTCTAACCAACCATGATTAAATTTGTAGCGACCTAGATTTATTTGTAGTATATATAATATGTCCAGAGTTGCCTCCATTTCCAACCCATGACTTCAACCTATCTGAATCTTCTAGAACTCTTTTTGAAACCATGAATCTGGCGATTCATTTTAACACTCCATCTATTCCACTTCTGAAATTTCTCCAAGTTGGAACTATCTCATTAGTTTTAGTATCACACAGAATGAGGTCTTCAAACAATCAGATAACATAACCAGTGAGGGGTCTTGATTACATGATTACACAAATATACATGCACAAATACAAAGAGTTGACGAGTCACCCAACCTTCATATATGGATACAAAATGAAATGCACCCCTCTTTTCACATTGCATTCACAAAGGCCTTCATATTTTCATTCAATTTTACAGAAAATGGCCACTTTTTTTTGCCTTTTCCATTTTCTCTTATTCAAAATTTTGATTTTCCATCGGTTTGTATTACTTTTCTTTTCTCATTTTCTGATGCCCAAACTTAATTTTTCAAAAAAGAAAAGTGTTGAAGGACTAAATGGTTTTGTTATAGCAGATCTCTTCATATTTCTCTAAGATATGTGACGCATAAAGTTATGCAACATAGATATGTGATCTGTAAAGTTAGAATAATACTTCATTTTTTGTTTCAATTTTTTTATAATTATACTCAATCTTTAGTGTTGCTCTGAAAATGTTGCTGCTTCTATCTATAAAAATAAGAAAATCCCTTAATGTACCCCCACTCCTATCCCCTATACTATCAAAGAGAATTTCCATGGCCTTTAGTGATGTATGAAGGTAGAGGTCAGTCTTCCTATGTCCTAGGATCCGGTGACCACGTACGACTCAAATGAACATTGACCATACACATGACCTAATATTTTGCAACCATGTGCAACTCAAATGAACATTAACTATTTTGTGACAAAATTTTGAAGTTATTTTCAAGCATGTTCACAAGTTACAAACAATAATTGTCCTTAATCCTTCATTCTTGAACCAAATAAGCATATTTAAATCAAGTTTTATCGTTCATAAACTTGAGAGGACAATTTATATCTTGGTGGTCTAATTTGGAGCATAATATATAAATTTTCTTTTTCCAATAGAAGGGTTGGGTCGGAGTTGTGATCGTGCCCCTCTGATGATTGTGTTTTATAAAAATGTTAAAGGAAAGGCCTTAGTCTAGGCTAAGACACCTATGCTATGTAAAATGACAGGACTTAGTCTAGGCTAAGACACCTATGTTAATCCTACACCGGGTGGCCCTAGAAACGCCTAGAAATAGAAGTGACCTTGAAAAAACTCAAAAATCAAAGTCATTAGATTGAAGAGAAACTAGGACCAGATCATGGCACTTATCATCTTGATTCCAAGAATGCAAACAATACTCAAATCCAAGTTCGTATGCTCAAGATATTCACGGTCAAAGTTCTAGTCAAAGTAGGCCAAGTGGTAGTCACTAATGAGGAAAAAATTTGGCAAAGGGTCGGCGCATGGAATGTGGTGGTTAGAAAGGGCGAATTTGTTGCCTCTTTAATTTTTCTAGTGACCCTTAAAATTCGGTCGAAATTTTTTGGCTAGTGTTTTATATATAAAACAAAAAAAATTAAATAAGGGTGGCAGACCACCAACCCTGCCACCCCAACTATGATATTTATATTTAAATAAAAAAAAACATGGGGTGGGGCTCGCGGCTCTGACCTGGGATCTTGCCCATAGCACGACCGAACCTCCATATATGATGTCGTTGAAACGACTACCAAAAAGGGAGCCTGTGGGGATTGAACCCGCCGGCCCGGGCGAGTCGGTCCCCCAATGGGTGAGCGCATATAAAAAAATGATAACCAAATAAATGCACACTGCCAACAGTTATGCATAAATCACATGTTAAATGCCAACCACAGTTACCAAACAAAAAAAACATTACATGGCAAGAGCTAAAAAATTGCCATGATGGGGAGTCGAATGCGGGTCCTTGGCCTGCCAAACGGAATTCCAACCATGGGCTAACTGTCGCGCCAGGTGGTTGGACTTTGTAAAGTCAGACACCCACCTATCTTAAAAACTCGCCATCTCATTTGGGAGAAAAGAGATTAGAGGTCAAGAACAAGATCACGTGTAGAACTATGAGCCGAGGTGGAACTGTGCCTAGGCCATGCACATTTTTCGAGGTGAGAATATTCAAGCGAAATATTCCCTAGAATATTCTAGGGGAATATTCCATGCAGAATCAGTGAGGAATCTAAAAGATTCCCTAGAGGGTGATTTTTCACAGTGTAAGATTCTTTCCAAGTTTATACTCAAACAAACAAGAATCTCGACAAGAGTATACTGGTGTGATTGGTTTCCTCATTTGAGCAGTAGAATTTCAGGCAGTGAGTAGTGAGGAACCTTTGTAGAATATTAAGGAATCTAAACAATTCCCTTGGAGGCTGATTTTTGATAAAGGCAGAATGATGCCAACTTATAGTCATTTTTCTCAGAATTTTGCAAGGAGCGTAGTGGTGTGCTCATAATTTTCATCAAAGTAGTGGATTTTTCGCCCATCTCTAGGAAGGAATCCTTGGGGGAATCTTTGAGATTCCTGAGGGGCTAGATTTTGACGGTGTCAGAAAGGGGCCAAATTTATAGCCGTTTGACATGATTGCGCCATGAATTCAACATTGCAGTCCATTTTGTGAGTAGAACTTTACATTTTTAGGCCATCTTCTAAAGTGGATGTATATGATGTAGTAATGCCATGTATTTCTTTTGATTTACTGAGATGATGATTTTGTTGTTGAGATCCTTGTTACCATTATGTTGAAAGGATACTTGTATGCCATGTCATGTGATAACTTATTAGCTTGTCATGCTGAAGGAGAGACCATTGAGTGAGAGTTCCTTTAGAAGAATGTCTCGTGGAGAGACATGTCACTCTGGTTGAGCGAATTTATCCTTGTAATGTCAAAGACTGTACTATGTACTCATCATCATCTTGCAACATTTAATGAAGAAGCCTCCCCACTCTTGACACAGGGTCTAGAGACGTAACCCACACTAGGTGAACTCCGTTATCAATGTATGTGTGTCCTGTGATTTGATGGTCATCATTATGTTTCCTCTTCTTTAAAACATGCACATGTGGTTTTTCATATTCTTTCACATGCAATTCTGCTAACATCACAAAATTAAAAGATCTTGGTTAATTTCAGTAGCTGAAGAGATCCATACCAGGTTTGGTATCAGAGCAGTCTTCTCGCTGATGTGAATGATAACCAGATATTGAACATGCAACAAGAAGGACAATGGAGAACAAGAAATATCTCTACACAGACCTAATTGGGATGGCATGCATGGTAGATTCAATGTATGTAGATTATGAGGAGAGAATGGCAAGAGAAATAGGAAAAATAAAGAGTAGAGGACGATGCTCCATCTACCCCCTCGAGTGAACATTCTTCTTCTTCTTCATCTTCTCATCATTCAAATGAGAAGATCAATCAGAGCCTTCAAGCAGAGAATGTTGAATTGAGGAGACTTCTATGAGAAGAAAAAGAGGAGAAGCAGAGATTACGACTTCAATTATGAGCCATGGAAGAGGCCCTAGAAAGTTTGAAGCACAACGAAGGCTTAGCGAAGCCATCATCACCTATTTCAGAATCAACAACTAAGGTAAACAGTTTTGATCGTTCTTCAGTTTCAATTTCACATGATGTTATTTCTTTTGGAAACATTGAGGTACCCATTTCAGGAACCAACCTGAG
The DNA here is from genome assembly GCA_031772625.1 of Pinus tabuliformis. Classification (NCBI taxonomy): domain Eukaryota; kingdom Viridiplantae; phylum Streptophyta; class Pinopsida; order Pinales; family Pinaceae; genus Pinus; species Pinus tabuliformis. Next base: position 308,427,181 of record CM062807.1, read on the forward strand.
ATTTCCAAGGCATTGTCGAAACTGTCGAGGAAAGATGATGATGGGAACACATCACAATCCTCCCATGGTAGTGCACATTGTAGAGGAAGTGCTGAGGAAATCTCTCATCATTAGGATTGCACCAGTGACAACCAAGAGAGGTATAAAAAGTCTCAGTATTCTAAAGTTCATTTTGATTACAAGCATATTTTTAATTATGAGCAGAAATCATGGTGAAGAAAACCATGTAGTTTTTTTGGCTTGCATAACCACATCGTTTCTGAGTGTTGGAAGAGAATGGCAGCAAGAAAGAGGATGAGACGTGAAATGCTTTCTCAACATCAAGGAAAGAAGAAGGTTAAGTGGGTTTGTAGGAAGAATATATTTTGCAATCACTGCAATAGAGGTGGACATCAAAGAGCCACATGTTGGAGGCTCAATCCAGAGCAGCGTCTTAAGGACAAACCACCCATGAAGGAACCAACTGGTGAATATGTTTAGCAAGAAAATACACCATAGGGAGATGACCCATTCACTTTGATGACTGAGAGATGGTTTTACTAAAAATAGTAGCTTGTCATGGCCGAATGTGTAAATCATATGTTGCAATAAAAATGTAAAAGTGATGATGTGTTTTCTTTCACTTATTAAAGAAACGATGATGTTTTTGGCCTTTTATTAATAAGCAGGGTATTTGATTGTATTATGATGTACACTTGATCAAAGAGTGTGTCTTATAAACTCTTGGAAAGTATGGGGATGTTTTGGTCATGATTGGTCATGTAATTGAGCATGTAGTTTGCAAATATTATATTACAGGTTAGCATAGGATACAGAAGTTGGTTCATCACTTATGGATCCGAGGAACAAAGGTGAAGGAGAAGGAAGTATGACCCATCAGGACATTTGTTGTGCAGACAATGTAACACAAGAGTTGCAGATCATGTTCATGCTTTTGGAGGACCAAAAGCTCCTCAGTGGGGAGGAATGATCGAGGTGGCTCTAGAAACACCCATAAATAGAAGTGGCCTTCAAAAAGCTCAAAATCAAAGTCATCAAATTGAAGTGAAAGCAGGACCATATTGTAGTGCTCGTCATCCTAATTTCAACAACGTGAACGACACTCAAAACTGAGTTCGTATGCTCAAGATATTCGCGATCAAAGTTCTGGTCAAACTAGCCCAAGTGGGAGTCACTAACAAGGCAACAATTTGGGAAAGGGTCAGCGCACAAATCCAATAGTTGAAAAGGGCGAATTTATCGTCTCTTTAATTTTTCCAGTGACCCTTAAAATCTGGTCAAATTTTTTTGGCTAGTGTTTTATACATATAACAAAGAAAATAAGGGCGGCCGACCACTAACCCCACCACCTCAACTGTTATATTTATATTTAAATAAAAAACAAAACATGGGATGGGACTTGCATCTCTGACCCAGGACCCGCCCACAGCACGACCCAACCTCCATATATGATGTCGTTGAAATGACTACCAAAAAGGGAATCGGCGGGGATCAAACCTACCCAGCCTAGGTGATCTGACCCGCCAATAGGTGGCACCATATAACAAAACGATAACCAAAAAAATCCCTGCGACCAATGGTCACACATAAACCACACGTTAAATGCTAATTGCAGTTACTAAACAAAAAAATATTACACGCAAAGTACTGAAAAATTGCCATGATGGGGAGTTGACCATGGGTCCTCCGCCTGCCCAACAAACTGCCAGCCACAAGTTAACTGTTGTGCCAGGTGGTTGGACTTTGTAATGTTTGTCACCCACCTATCTTAAAAACTCACCATTTCGTCAAGGAGAATAGAGATCAGAGTCCGAGAACAAGAGCATATGCAGAACCAGGAGCTGAGGTGGAATTGTGCCCAAGCTGGGCACAATTTTTGATGCAAGAATATTCCAAGGGAATATTCCCTAAAATATTCCATAAAAGAGTCCATGAAGAATTAGCGAGGAATCTAAAAGATTTTCTGGAGGGTGATTTTTCACAGTGTCAAATTCATGCCAAGTTTATACTCAAATGAACCAGAATTTCACCAGGAGTATGATGGTCTAATTGGTTTCCTCATCTGAGTAGCAAAGTTTTAGGCACTCAACAATGAGGAATCTTTGCAGAGCCTTGAGGAATCTAAAATATTCCCTTAGAGGTTGATTTTTTACAGAGGTGTAATGATGTCGAATTTATAGTCATTTTTCTCAGAATTTCGTAAGGAGCACACTAGTGTGCTCATAATTTTCATCTGAATAGCGTATTGTTTGTCCATCTACATGAAGGAACCTTTGGGGGAATCTTTGAGATTCCCGAAGAGCCATATTTTGACGGTGTCAAAAAGGGGCCAAGTTTATAGTCGTTTGACACAATTTCATGCCACGAATTGAACAGTGTTGTCCATTTCATCACTAGAGGTTCATATTTTTAAGCCATCCCCAGAATTGGAGGTATATGATGCAGTAATGCCATCTTTCTTTTGATTCGCTGAGATGATGATTTTTTTTTTGATATCCTTCTTACCATTTTTTTGAAAGGATACTTGTATTCCACTTCATGTGAGAACTTATTAGCTTGTCATGCTGAAGGAGGGCCGATTGAGTGAGAGTTCCTATAGGAGAACATCTCATGGAGAGACATGCCACTCTGGTTGATCGAATTTATCCTTGTAATGAAAAAGTATATACTATGCACTCATCATCATCTTGCAGCATCTAATGAAGTGACCAACCTACTCTTGACACTGGGTCCAAAGACATAACCCACACTGGGTGAACTCCATTATCAATGTGTGTGTGTCCTGTGATTTGTTGGTTGTCATTATGTTTCCTCTTCTTTAAATCTTGCACATGTGGTTTTTCATATTTTTTCACATGCAATTATGCTAACATCATAGAAGTAAAATATCTTGGTTAATTCCGGTAGTTGAAGAGATCTGAATCAATATATAGATTTTCTTTTTGGTAGGCTTCAAGGTTGTTGAAACTTGAGAAACTATCTACTATAGGAACAACCTCCAAGAGAAGGGTTGGGTCAAAGTTGTGACTATGCCCCTCTGATGATTGTGTCTTATAAAAATGTCAAAGGAAAGGCCTTAGTCTAGGTTGAGACACCTATGCTATGTCAAAGGAAATGCGTTAGTCTAGGCTAAGACACCTATGCTAATATTGCATCTTTGGAGCAACTTTCGAAAGTCGCATGTAAAGATGTCCACAACCTTCCTTACTTGAGGCAAGCAAACAAGTATATTCTTTGTAAGAGTAATAATGTGCCCTAAGGAGAAGACTTTTCTATCCTTTTGGTCTAGGAAAATAATGAAGGAATGCTGATAGATTGGCCCCAGGGTCCAGCTTTCCTTTCTCCTTATCAAGTTTTGGTTTTGGAATGTACATTGGTTTCTTGACCTCTAGAGAGGAAATATGGTTAGGAGAACTAAAAATATATTTCAAGTTGTGATTGGGTAGCGTGATCGAAATGACCTATGGAGTTGAAATATGGTTAGGATAACTAAAAATATATTTAAAGTTGTGATTGGTAATTTGTGATTTAAATGTTGATAGAAGAATGGAGTTCTATGACATTTGGTTTTACCTTGCGAAATTTTGTAGAAGGTGAACCGAGTTCTCATAAGGTAGATTAGAGTTTCTTTGTCTTTAATAATTTGGTTTGCAGAGCCCACTCTTTTAAGCCATCAATAGCCAATAACTTAACTTCATAATGGTGTGGGACTAAATTCAACCAAGTTTTGGCAATGGGAGGATAAAATAGCCTACAAGTATGAACTTTAGTACTGCTATTTTGGTATTTTTTTTGTCATTTAAAAGTGCAATTTTTGTAATTAACCTACTAATAATGACATGTGGTAGTCAAAGGCTTGTCTAATGTGAGTCTACTTCATTACAATATGTATTATATCTTTTATCGATATTAATGGACATTAGAAAAACCATTTTCAAGTAAAATAATGCATGCGAAGGTTAACTTGTGCTCTCCATTCTTTCCAATGCCTCAATTATCTTCTCCTTTTGGGTTTTGACAAAAGTTTTTACTGAGATGCCTTTGGTGAATTTTTTGTGGTTTACCAATGTTTTGTAGTATGGTATCATTAACATGAATTTCATATTTTTGTTTTAAGTGTTCCGATTTGTCTACTTGTTTCTGAAGCAAGTTGAACATGTTAATACTTTTTTTTAATTATCTATTATTGCTTTTATTTTTATGTTACTCAGTGCGTAAGAATGACCGTTGTTATTTGTGATTTGTAGAGTTTTTGAAAGCTAAATGTTTGATGCATTATGAGGTTGCACTAGTTCTAGAGAGAAGACTTGAATAACTTAGGCAAACAACCGAAGATCCCTCATCTCAAGTGTCATAGTAAGAACATATCTCACGAAAAAGCTTTTTTTTTCTGCCTTGCCTTCCTTCTAGACTACATAACAATTGTATTTAATAAGAATTAAGTGGAAAATTATATTATGTATAACGGAAGAGGAGTATGTTAGTATGGGTGTCATTATTTTGTTGAATTTACTTTTATTTGAAATCTGCATTTGCAAGAAATTATTCTTGTTATAATTTCTATGTAGGATGCTTCAAAGATCTTTACAATACTTAAGTAGTTTAGTCGATACAAAAATAAAAATGTCGTGAAACAAGTTAGAGAGTATTATTTATGTTAATTCTTGGGATTATTGCTTTGAAAAGGGCTATAACTTATATTTAAAATTTCTCACCTTTAAAATCCAATAGTTAATCAACTGTTGTGTAGTATAGAATATTGGAAAAGAATTATGTAATCCTTTATTGAGGCCTCATTGTACTTAGAAGATACAAATTAGGTGAGTTCAAGGTATGAAATCCTTTAATTGAGCAATGCCCATCTACTTGTGATTCAAATTCATACTTTTATAAGAGTTCATATTACTGAATCTAAATATTATTTCCATTACAACTCTGTGTGATTGGAAATATTTTCCCTGAAACTGTAGAAGAGACCAAAGCTATGGTTCCATCCCTTAAGCTAATCCTAAAGTTACCAGTTCTTTAAGATCAAAAGGATGTTTATTATTTTTGAATTGTGAATCCTATTAAGTAATGAAATTTTATTAAGATAACTACGCTATTCCATTTTTATTGGTGTAACTTTGTTTTACAATTTTCATAGTCACTTCATTTATTTTGCCTTTATATCTTTAAAGGCATGAAGTTGATAGATAAATCAATGCATCATTACACAAATATACATGCATAAATAAAAAGAGTTGATAAGTCACCCAACATTCATCTTTAGCTACAAAATGAAATGCACCTCACTTTTCACATTGCAATCACACTAGGCCTCCATATTTTCATTCAATTTTGCAGAGAATGGACACTAGTTTGTAATACATTTTTTTTTGCCTTTTGCATTTTCTCTTATTTGGGATTTAGTTTTCCATTGGTTTGTATTACTTTTCTTTTCCCATTTTTTTATGTCTAGACTTAATTTTCAAGAAAGCAAAGTGTTGAAGGACTAAATGGTTTTGTTACAACATATCTCTTCATATTCCTCTGAGATATAGGGTCAACATAGATATGTGATGCACAAAGTTAGAATAGTACTTCATTTTTCGTTTTGTGTACACTATTTTAAGAATAGTGTACGAGTATAACAACCCTGGTAAAAATTCATGTAAAAAAATATAAGACCAAGGTCATGGGGCACGTATTCCGAGCTAGATATTGGGAAAAAACATCCTAGTGGGTGTTCATTTCCGTTATTATGGCTAAAGGAAAATGGAAAAGGAAATGACAAAGGCTTTAGAAAGGCAAGAGGCATTAATTGGCATTGATTTATGAAAATAATGGAAAATAGGAGAAAAGGAAGATGAAAGGTCACATATTTGCATGAAAAGGAAATTTAAGGAAAAAAATGGAAATTGAAGAAAATAAAGGCCTCATTGATAAAAAGGCTTCTGAGGATTAGTTGGTAGCTTTTGCTCAAACCTTTTTTCAGTTTAGTTTTGGAGCTCTCTCTCTCTCTCTGACTCTTGGACACTTAGAGTTTTCTTGGAGCACTTTAGCATTGGATCAAGGAAAGAAAAGAAATCAAAGGAAAGCAAGGATCAAGCAAGGAAGAGCAGGATCAAGAAACTATAATGAGATTATTTGCAGGTATCGATTTTCATGTGTGATTTCCTTGCTAGATTTAACATGCATGATTATGCATGTGTGTTATTGGTTCTCTTGCTGTAATGGGCATAGGTTTTTCCGGGTGTGACAGTGTTTTTCAGTCTAGCCTTTCCATTTCCAGATAGCCATGGTGTGATGGGGTTCTCATGTTTTGGTTGAGCCGGATTATCGGATGGATTCAAATATGAGTGAGGTGGATCTATGAAAGAAATAACACATGGTCTAGTGATCCCTCAACCAGACTGTGGATTGTAGTAAATCCTTGACCTAGTAACCCTTGAACTAGATTGTGAGTTATGGTAAAGCCAAATTTTGTGTTGCCTCAGTGGGCCTATGAATCCTCAACTGGTGAATGGCAGGATATACGATAAAGCATAGAGGTGGGTGCCATCGATCGGGCCTAGGAATCCTTGGTCGATGAGTGTAAGGATATATGGTAAAGCCTAGAGGGTGGAGTCTCGATTACAGCCTAGTGATCCCTCAATCAAACTATGGATTGTGGTAAAACCTAGGGACTAGGAGACAGTAAAATTTCTCACGTTGTAGGTGGAGAAATATGGTGGCATCCATTCATGTTTAAGGCCTAGTGATTCTGTGTGTATTGTAGTAAATCTTGGTTATATTGTTGAGGGTGAGGTGGTTTATCCTTGGGAATCCCTGTTTGATTTTGGTTATAAGTCCCACATTCATACTTGGAATATGGCACGGGAGTGATTGACTGAAAGAAAGATTTGGTTCAACCAATCTATGGTTGGGTTGTACATGGAAGTCCCAAACCTGGTTGGATTTTGCATTCACTAATAAAGAGTTTATTTTCCTTGGTATTTCACGTGTAAATGTACTATTTTATATGTGGATTTTATAGTTGTTGTATCTTTATTATTTATGTTGGTTATATGTTGTTTATGAGTATGTTTTATGAAAGTGATGATGTATGACTCTCATCGTGTTTTGATTTGTAAATGAATGATCAAGGAATATACAACCTAATAGATGATAATACAACTAATGTGATAAGGCATCAATGCTTCTTAGTGATTCTTAGATAAGTATGAGACCCCTATGCTCAGATCTATTTTTATTACTTGTAGAATGCATATTTGTGACATGTTTGATGAAATTCCTGTCATGGCTATAAGGGTCCAGTCAAGTCCTTATTCAAGTATTTGCATTTGTATCATTGTTATTTTTCATTTCTGGAAGTTCCATGAAGTTCTGGGCAGTGGCCTGAGACCTAGCCTTGAAAAAGTGGCACATAATCTGGGGTCGTTGGCTCTGAACTAGTTGAAAAAAACCTCAGTCTCTTGCATTCCCTTTGTATGAGAGTGATTGGAGGGTCCCAGTTGCATGAATTCCCATGTCATGTGAGCGAATGAGGATATAGGTTAGTAAAATGCTAATTTTCCTCAGGGCTTCAATACTTGGAAAGATTGGTTGGCTCCTGGAGGTTCTGTAGCATGTGTGGAAGGTAAATTTGGTTTTGTTTTGCCGATTCCACTTCCTTAACAATACATTGGAAGTTGAATCCTATCATAGTAGCCTCTCGTCACATGTTTACCATAATGGATCGGTTAACTTGGGTAAATGTGGGAGAAGGGCTTTATAGAGTGGTATCAGAGCATGGTTCAACCCTTGGACTAGATGGGTGGTGTGTTGGTCATGCATAAATGTCATTTTCATATGTGTTCTTTATGCTTGTGGTATATGTTAAAAGTATTCAACTACGGTCAAATTCCACTTTGGAAATATCACTTGATGGAGATGATAGTTGCATTGAATTCCTCTTTTCGAGAGGACCAAAATCGACCTAAAGATCACTCAAATCAGATAAGGGAAATTGTAATTATGAATAAAAGCCCACATGTGCATATTTGATAAGGTTGTCTCTAAAGCAAAGTGAACCACCTGGGAAGGATATAAATAAAAGTGACCTCTACCTCATTTAGGTAATGATGAGACACTATTCTATCTTTTTTTGGCTCGCACAGGTCTGAGGCTCGTCCATGGAGGATCGGGTTTGCTCTGTGGAGAAATTGCAGGGTTCGAAGCTTACATTTCATATCTAGGATTTTGGGCCACAGCCGCAGGCACAACCTAGAAGGATCACGACTATAGTCACTCTCTTAGTAGCTTATATTTGCGACTGGAGCCTTCTAGTTGAATATACAACTCACTATGCATACGATTGGGAGTTAGGGTTTTCGCAGTCTAGATATGACCCTAGTCGCTCGCTTGTCAAGCTTAAGGGAGTGATTGGGAAACCATAGTCACTTGTATATCTACTCCTCCATGCGACCATGAACTAAAAGATGAAATCTTATTCTTCATAAGGTTTCACTCAATGAGCGCAGGGTTCAAAATTTTACTGCATATAGTGACAATTCATTATAGTCTCCAGGATCAAAGTTTTAAGCTTATACATTTGGTTGGGTTCATTTTATGGATATTGTAGTTGTTTTGCTGATTAGTTTCTTAGAAGAAGATATGGATCATTGTACTCTCTTTTGTTGAATCATTTGATGGAAATCTAAGAAGAAGAATAATCTGCAAGGGTTTCCCCCATAGTGGGTTTTTCCTTGGTCTCCGACTAATCCTGGTGTCTCTATTTGTGAATGATTTTCTTCTATTTTTCCTTTATGTTCCGCTCCATTGATGATGATGATATTGTTCTTTCTATATAGTTGCATATCTCGTTGAATGATGGTGTAAATCTGAATAATGTTATGATGTTATGGGGTGAACTTAATTTGTTAATGAAGAAATGTAATTATCAAAGCAAAGAACAATATAGCCCTAAGAAAAATTAACATGGTTTCGGAGCTGGGTTAAAGAAAATTCATGGATATCACCCCCATGGAGACACCTTTGATGGAAGAAATAGAATATGGGGGAGAACTAAAAGAATTCTAGGGTTTGAAGATAACCTTAGGAAATTTTTGTAGTAGGATTTGATGGATATTATGAGGTTAGGGTTTGAGATAAACCCTGGTTTATGGCAAAGATTTGAGATATGAAACCTTGCCTGTTCAATGTGAAGATGCTCAAGCACTTGTGACAGATTTGATGAAGCCCTAGATGGGATAGTCTCTAGTAGGCCTGGTTGTTGATAAAGTTGATTGAAGGCAACATTGTTATATGGACAATGGACAATGATGGCTCTTGAAGGTTGGTTCAAGAGGGAGAGGATCACCTCTCATTGAAGATAAGTATTTCTTGACTTATGATGCTCCTTTATGTCTTTACTTTTGTCTATACTTATAGATCTAATTATTTTTTTGATCATTACTTATACTTCCTGCATGTATATTTGAGTATTTGGATGTTTCTAACCTCCTTGATGAGATGTAATAAGAGGATCCTTCTTGAGGATCATTTGAGATGTAGGAAATAAAAGCTAGAGATAGAAAAGGTAAAGAGGCACCTGATGAAAATATGATTAAGTGCTACAAGCTTCCTATGTCAAATGAAAATATGCATAGGTATTTGAATACTACAAGGTATGCATGATATATTGTTTCAATGTTATGTTTCAGTTGTAATATTTGATGGCAAGGTAAATCCCTAAGGTATGATGAGAATGTCTCCTTCTCAAATGGTCAATGAATGCATAAGAAAGTGATTTTAATTCATGGTTCTTATGATGAAATGGTGCACTTGGTATTGAACAAGTATCTTACTTCTTGGTCATGATTAACTCCTTGATTCTATCAGGCTACTTAATGTTCATATTTGATATAGTGGTATACTTGACGTCTGGAAAACATCTATCATTTTGGATACCTTGATTCCATAAAGAACATTAGCACCATGATTTTAGTAGATGCTAACTTGACACTACTTGTTTGTGAAATGCATGGTAGTCATGATGATAGAAGTCTAACAATGAGATCAATACATAGGATATTTTGTTAACCATGGTTATGTTTTGACGTGCTTAGTGATTAAGGAATATGGTAAAATTGAATGCCCTAGCTTAATGGATTGAGTTATGATACAAATAATTAATGCATGTGATCATTATTCTTGAAGTCTACTCCTATTAGCTCTATGACACTAACTCTGGATGACAGATTGATGTCATGATGAAGTAGTTGATGATAACATAATATAACCATGATGAATATGTGATATGGTCTAACTTTATGATGTAAATATATCTTGATCCATGATAGAATTATAGACAGGTTGATGACATGAATCAAGATGATTGAAGTGTTTTCCCATTCAGAGGGAGAACCTCTCCATAATATCCCTTCTCCTATTGTCATTTGCATTATATACTATTCACTGTTGAAGTATGCTTTAAGGGCATGAATAGACAAATATCTGACACTTTTTATCTATAGCTAATTTCTGATTTGAGGTGAGAGAGTTTTATCTTACTCTAATCCTCAGTCACACGAAAGAAAACCTACATGTGCGACTATAGCCTCCCATCCACATGAAATCAAGCTCAAGGGTTTGACCGAGGCACTGAGACAATTCCGAGCTAGGGTTTGGTAGTTGGGAAGCCACAGTCACTCAGTAAGGGCGCGATTGTAATATCCCAACTACACACAGGAAGGCCTATGGGTGTGACTATGCCTGCAGGACACAAAAATGAAGTTTGGTGCATTAAATCAGATGTTCACCTAAAATATGACAATTCTACAGTCATGAAGCAGACAACATAAAGATATGTGAGCAAGAAATTTTGAATGTTTACTATAATATGAATGTATGTAGACCGAATTTATGTTTGTAGGTGACTGAGACATGCATATGTCATTATGTTTGAAGTTTATGCTACAAGAGTTTGACATGATTTTGGGTTATTGATATAGATAAGAAGTGTTTGGATTTTTGACATGAAGCTTGATACTGTCTTATAACTTTGACTTGATGTTGAGATATGTTCTAGAATATAGATCTCACTATGATAGCGAATTTGAGATTTTACCCGATGACTAATGATTTGATTTGAAGACTAATGATTTGCATTAATAACAATGTTATTTGGGCATAATGCCCTTCAGTAACTAATATTGAAAATGGTTTTGTATTGGCCTCCTTTTTTCTATCTCAATGGTTGAAGTATTGACAGTTGTGATTCAGTGTACAGTAATATGACTATGAATGGATGGAACCCACATAACTTACCCTTGGTGTATGCACTTGAATCTAGTGAATTATATTATGATCATGAGGATGACTTGATGAAGTTTGTATTGATATTTCTTATGACAACTTGTTGGCATGACAATAGATGAAGTCATGACTTGATAAGAGCTCTACTTGTCACCTAGTCTAAAGATTCTGATACTGTGATGATTTTGATATTGGTTTTGATCTGGCATCTAAACTTTGAGAATCTGATTTAGTTGACTTGATTGTACAATATTGTGAGTGTGATCATATTGGCTTGGAAAAGTATTATGTTTGCAGAGAGCACTATATGAAGAAAGCTCCTCGATCTTAATATGTACGTATTGACAGATATTTGGTGAAGCCAAGAAGATTTATTGATCCAAACCTCTACTTCAAAAGTGTTCCAAGATATGACTTTGATTTTGGTTTTGGTTTTTATATACTGATGGTCTAGTATTGACAGGGAATGAGCCTCTGATGATTGAAGTAAGAGGGAGATGGCTTCTAAAGCTAAAAATAATGAATCATGGCATGATGAATCAATTTCTAAAGTCAGGAAAAGATAATATATATTTCAAATCTATTGAAGAAGCATTGGAAAGTGGAAATGAAAATCCTTGGACACTCTGATTGAATTTCAAGATTTTGGGAAGAAATATTGTTGAACTCAACTTGGCAACAAACAATTGATTGAAGAATTGATGTTCCATTTTAAACAATCATTTGTATGTGTGTGTGTGTGTGTGTGTATTATGTGCATAGAAAATGAATGAGTTCATGATTGATCCGCTTCACTCACATAGAGTTTCCATCGAGCACCCTTCAAAATATTTGCATGGGATGATTAATTTTTGATCTGGGATATTCTTCCTATGAGATGTGATTGCATGGATGTATGGTTGATGTTTGGTATTATGATTGATGAGCGCATTTGGGTGCTACCTTAGTATGAAATTTTCCATGATACTTTTGGATGATATATCCATAACTTTACACACGACTAAGGTTGAGCACGAAGGTTCTAGCATGACTAGTTATGAGACAAGATGAAGAATATTTTTGAAGAAATGTTTGAGAAAGTTCTAAGTATGACATGGATATATTGCGATGACAATAAGTGGGATCCGATTGGTAGAGAATCCAATATATAGCTAGGAAAAATATACCTACATATATTGAGACAATATTGTTGTACAAGACAAGCATAAATGTGTGATTGACACCTCCTTAAGAGGGAGGATGACTATGGTATAATTTTTGTGATATATATGATTATTTATGTTCTAATATAATATTTGACTTGATGACCTGCATGAACAAGAGATCGCTGCTATTTCTACATAATGATCAAGTTGATACCATATATGAGTATGATGAGAGAAACACTATCTGAGGACACTGAGCCAACTCTTCCTCCTTATCTGAGCTGCAAGGGTGTGGAATTGAGATAGAGGGCTCCTGGGGTTGAGAGAACTTTGGACAATAGGGTATCACCTATATCTATTACCCATAAGGTTGGAGTAGTAGCTCACCCTATCTTGGTATTTTTAGAGTATACCCCAGTTGGCATCATACACACAAGCAAGGGTTGTTGGGAATATCGTTCCTCGTTTGGACGACAAGTTGAGAGTGTACTTGGGTTGTACAAACCAAGTTTATTATGATGCAGGTGTTCTACCACATGACTATTGAGGCTCATTTTTGGGAATATTAGTAGGCAATAGGATGGGTCAATTAGTAGCTCTCCTATATCACCTATTTCTCGATATGGGGTCATAGTAATAACTCCCCCATGAAATTATGGCTCGAGGTATGCTCCCCGATATCATTCGAGGTTGATATATGCTCCCTGATTATATTCTCTATGATTATTATGTAAGTCATAGATATGACTCCTTACTGATAGAGATTCCGGGTAGTATCCCGCTGACATAAATTATGGGTAGTAGCCCGATGCATAGAAGGTGGTAGCTTATGCTCCCCTCTGATGACAAATTCTTCTTCTTTTAGATTCGAGAATATTCAGCATATGAGCAGTAACAATCAAGAGATAAGAATGACTGAATAAGAGATGAATTTATATGATCAGTGATGATACAAAATGATGAGATACTTGAGATTGGATATGATTTGATGTCACGATACACATGACATGATGTAGGTGGAATTATCCCTAGTTAAGAGGTCATGTTAAAAATATGAAAATACATCAAATTCTACTTTGGACAACTCACTTGATGGAGATAATAATTTCAATGAATTCATCTTTTCGTGAGGACCAAAATTGACCTAAATATCACTCAAATCGTATAAGAGAAGTGTAATTATGAAGAAAATCCCACATGTGCATATTTGATAAGGTCGGCCCTAAAGCAAAGTGAACCACCTTGGAAGGCTATAAATACAAGTGACCTCTACCTCGTTTAGAAAATGATGAGACACTATTCTATCTTATTTTTGGCTCGCACAGGTCTCAGGCTCGTCTGTGGAGGATCAAGTTCACGCTGACGTGAAATTGTAGGGTCTGAAGCTTGCATTTCAAATCGGTTTTGGGCCACAGTTGTAGGCACAACACAAAATGATCCCGAATAAAATCGCTCTTGCATAGGCTCATGCATGCGAGTGGAGCCTTCCAGTCACATGGAAAACTCACTATGCATGTGACTAGGAGTTAGGGTTTCCGCAGTCCAAATTTGACCCCTGTCGCTTGATTGGCATGCTTAAGGGAGCGACTAGGTAGCCATAGTCATTCACATATCTCCTCCTTCGTGTGACATGGAACTAAAAGTTAAAATATCATTTTCCAAATATTTTTCTCAGTGACCACAGGGTTCAGTAATTGCCCGTAGACAATTACCGTTAATTACAGTCTTCAGGATTAGATTTTTAAGTATATATATATATATATTGTTGGGTTCATTTTATGGATATTGTAGTTATTTTTTTGGTTAGTTTCTTAGAAGAATATATGGATCATTGTACTCTCTTTTGTTGAATCATTTGATAAAAATCTAAGAAGAATAAGAATTTGTAAGGGTTTTCCCCATAGTGGATTTTTCCTTGGTCTCCGACCAATCTTGGTGTCTCTATGTGTGAATGCTTTTCTTCTATTTTTCCTTTATGTCCCACTGCATTGATGATGATGATATTTTTATTTCTATATAGTTGCATATGTTGTTGAAAAATGATGTAAATATGAATAATGTTATTATTTTATGGGGTGAACTTAATGTTTTAATGAAGAAATGCAATTATCAAAGCAAAGAACAATATATCCCTAAGAAAAATTAACAATAGATGTGTTTGTTGCATATGCATGGTGTGGTCATTGTTACAGTTGTGTTTCCATGTAGGAGTTGATGTTGTTGTTGTTGTTGGGATGTGTTTGTCATGAATGCATGTCGGTTGTATATGAATTTGTTATGCATGTTAGTTGTCTATGTGACTGTTATGCATGCATTGTCATGGTTATGGTTATTGTGCATGAGATCATTATAGGCACTTTAGGTCATCATGATGTTGTTGGTATGTTATGATGTTGATGTGTTGGTTGAGATAGAGCATGTGATGCAGATCATCAAAGTGAAGTTGCAACACTAGACTTCGGGGTGAGAGAAGATCATCATATAGGTTTATATGTTTGGAATGCAAGTATGTTGGTTAATAGTTGTTATAAGCATTAGGGTTATGCACATGTATGTTATTCTATGGTTTTATGGTTACATGTATGATAGATGTCAGTGAATCGGTGTGGTCATATGCATGTTTGTCGGATAGTCGTGCATGGTAGTAACTTGTTGTTTTTTTATGTTAGTTAACTTGATGATTATGTTATATTTTGTTGATGAGTATGTTGTATGTTAACTTGTTGTTGTTATATGTTAGTTAACTTGGTGATTAGAGTTATTTCATTTAATATCTTGGTGTTATATGTATTTTGTTGATTTGGATTGGCCTATGAAGATGGGTAGGGTTATGACATTCAGGTATGAGTCGACCTAATTGTGATAGCGTGTTGTACTAATATAGACTAACTGTGCATGTGATTGTTATGCATGAATGGAGTTTTTTTATAAGTTTATGATGTGATCATGTTAGCTAATTGATGTCATGGATATCATGACCTTATTTATGCTTGATTTAATATGTTATGAAGTTATATTGTGCTAATCTAGATTGGTGTTGCAGAAAAGATACCCTTCCCTGAGATATATTGAGGTATGAGTTTGCTTATGTCACCTATCTATTGTTTGAATTTTTGATTAATTGCATGATATGATTTTGTATCTATAAGATTGCATAAAGTAATTATCTTGTTTTAAGATGGTTGTGCTAACACATATGTGTTGTGACAACCGATATGTACTTGAGTGTAAGTAGGTGATAGTTGTAGCATTATGTCTTATGATTGTTAATTGATTATGACATGGTTGTTAGTCTCTAAAGGTTGATTTCAAATTAATAGATATGTTTTCTTGATATTTGAAACATGTGATAAACATGTGTGATCAGTTGCACTGAAACATGATTGGTATTAGCATGACAAGGTAATAGTTTATGTGTTTATATAACTAACAATGGGGTGATGTGATAGTGTATGGTAAGACTTGATTGTAGCAAGGTAAAAAGGGTAAAAGAAGGGAATTGGGTGAGGATTCCTTTGACTATGTTTGGAAACCACAATTCTGAATGAATGAGTGCTTTGAATATAGGAAGTCTTCTTAACCCTAATTTGTCTGAAATTGTGTTATATTCATGAGCATGCATTTGAAAGGTATGACAAATGGTGTCTAGTTATAACTAGATCCATCAAGGGAATTGGAGTCCCTTGAGAGACGGCACAAATGTATTCAAATACAAGGCAATGTGCTTGGCACAACAAGGTACGATAGCTAGTATATTGCATATTTATTTATGCGCTGACAATTATGTGTTTATGGCAGTATGATGCAGGGGATTACATGGCAAAGAGACTTCCATGAAATATTGAAGTAGGCTTTGGTTGAGATTTCCTTTGGAAGCATTGGGAACCATGGGGATTGAGTCATGATGTTTGTTGCTAGTGTTGTTCTTCCAGTCTTTTTGATTTGTTGCGCTAGATTTCTGGTCTTGATTTCTTCTAGTGCATGATCATGACACTTTGTTTGTGGTGTCGTATTGTTAGGTTTTCATGGTTTACTTTTGGTTTGCTTCTTGTTCTTTTATTTTATTTTTTATGTTTTGAGGGTCTTGGGAATTTCTTGGGGATAGAGGAAAGTTACTAGATCTCAGGAGAGCTGGATGATGTAGAAATTTTGAATAATATGACACTTATTCACAGAGATTATCCTGATTATACACTATTGCGGAATGCATGCATAATACATAACTTCCTCTACGTTGATTATCAATTTTTCCTAATTAATAACAGTGAAACATCAATCGTATGCGCACATTAACACAGTATGTAGCCCAGGGAAAGCATACAGCTGAAAACCCCACACTATTTGTATATTATAATGATTGAGAACATGTAACAATACATAGTACAATACTCCTCACAAGTACTCAATACTATCTCCACCTGTTACACACAAACTAGCTTAGATCTGAATCAATCACAGGTTCAAATCTCCTCCACTGCTTGCCTGCCTCCACTGCACAATCCTGCATGAGAATAGATGAGTATGGCTGATCCAAACTCGTATTTCCCTTAGTTGAACCATGCAATCCTCATTGGCAATAGTCAATCCATTGATTGTGAAAATCTCATGCACAACTATAGTCACAACTGATAGCAATCTCAACCTCTAACACCTGTCTCCACTGAACTGTCCATGCATTGAGTTAACTGATGTATTCTTTAGTTTCTTTATGAGTTCATAATTAGTGAATTAATTAACAATTAATTCACATCACTCATCACTAGTGTATTTGCAGTTAAACTAAATACAACTAGTTCAACCAAGTCAAACTGAACACAACTCCATCAACTCCTCAATCAACTCCACCAAACTCAACCACTTGAGCTCTAACTGAAGTCCATCATGCAATAGCTCAACTGACCCATAAGAAAAGCGTATTTCCTTCTGACAGCTGCATGTGCCACATCTGTAGCTCAAACTGAAGTGCTCCAAGAGGATAAGATAATGTTTATAGTCCAAATATTATTATGAGCTAATAATATTCGACTGTTCTATTTTTAGCCTGGCAGTCTAAAAATAGAAACCGCCCATATTTCTAAAAATAGAAGTCCATATATTTTTACCAACATGACCAATCATCCACAAATAGCATCCTACAACTCATAGACCATGATCCATATGTCTAAAAATAGACATAGTCTAAAAATAGACTTTGCACCAAAAATAGCCTGCGGGCCCACTTAGTGAAAGCGACTTCTTTCCACTAAGCTCCATCATCTTGTTGCATTCTCAACAAATGAAACCCAACAAGTAATGTGAGGCCTGGATGAAGCCTAGTGCATGTGTAAGGGAAGCTGAAGGCAAGAGTATGACAACTAGTTGGATTGGTTGGGTCCATTGGTGTAAATGGATGGTGGAAAATAATCATGAGAAAGGTAATCAAGTAAGGTAAAGTAAATGGACCGGAGGCGTCAGATGCCTTAGCTATGTTGGGAACTATTGTTCTCGATGTTGTGCATGTGATGCATGGATAAAGGAAGTTCTCTTAACCTTAAATTTATGACATCTGGTAATTGTGTTGTGACTATGATTAGGTTGATTTTTATATATGCATATATGTATGTTTGTATGTCGTTCACTGAGAGGGTCATTAGGAATTTTTTTGTGCTAGTGTTCATATATATATATATATATATATATATATATATATATATATGCTGTTGTATGACAGGGTCGTCAGGGATCATGATTGTTTTATGCTGATGTTTATCTGTATATGTATATGTATATATACATATACATATGTATATGTATATGTTTATCTGTATATGTATATGTATATGTATCAGGGATCATTCTTGTGGAGGAATGATTGCTTATGCACGTGAATGGCATGAAGGGGTTCCTGGTCTTGCGAGGAATCAATTGGGAAGAGTAGCCCTGAAAAATTTATGAGGTCAATATCATGCATATATGAGTTGACATTATGTGTTTATACTATGCCTATGTTTACGTTATGGATAGGTAATGTCGAGACATGCATCACAGGAATGAAAACAACATGATCTGCGACATGTTAGGATAAGCATGGATAGCGGAGAGACACTGGAAGTAAGGTTTCTTGGGAGAGATAATGTGGTTTTGGATGTGTAGTGCTACTGTTGTGTATATGTTGTGCATATTCCATATGCAGTGTTGGGTATAGATAGTGCTATGTACATATGGTGTTGTGTGCATGTTGTACATATGGTGCTATGGACATATGTTGTTATGTGCATGATTGTACATGTGGTGTTTTTGGCATGTGGTGTTGTGAACATGTCGTGCATGTCGCGGTGTGTACATGTGGTGTTGTGTACATGTCGCGGTGTGTACATGTGGTTTTGTGTTCATGTCGTATTGTGTACACATTGTACAGGTGGTGCAGTGTACATGTGGAACTGTGTACATGTTGTGTAGGTGGTGTCATGTACATGTGATGTTGCGCACATGTTATGTAGGTGGTGGTGTACAGGTGGTACTATGTACATGATTGTACATATGGTACTGGTGTACATGTGTTATTGTGTGCATGTTGTACATGTTGTGTTGCATGCATGCAATACTATGTATGTTCATTGTGTAGTTGTGGTATCATTACATGTGTATTCGTTATGTTGTACTCTATGTAGAACATGTATTGTGTTGTGTTGTACATCGGTTGTAGGTGTATGTATTGTGTGGTGTTGTACACTAGGTATAGATGTATGTTTTATGTCGTACATCAAGTGTAGGTGTATGTATTGTGTGGTGTCGTACACTCTGTGTAGGTGTATGTGATGTGATGTTTGCCGGGTGTGGGTGTATGTATTATGTAGTGTTGGAAACCGTGTGTGGATGTATGAATTATGATGTCTATTGTGTGTATGTGTACGTGATTGAAAAGAAGAAAAGGAATTGAGTGCTTGCTAGGTGTGGCAACTGATCTGGTGTGTGTACAAAAAGAATAAAGGTAGAAGTTAAGGATCGATTAAAGGATAAATATTAATATTTTATTTCAGTTTTAATATGCATGTGATCTATGATTCTGGTTTATCATGATTACATATGATTTATGATTTTGATTATTATGGTTGTGTCTTGAGCTAACTAGATGTGATATGTTTAATACACGTTGATTTGATCAAACAACTAGTTTGACTTGTTGTGACATGAAGTAAACAAGATTGCAAGTGTAGCTTATTGACGAGCTACCAATGAGGTATGATTTGAGTTTATTTCAATTTATTTTGAATAAAATAGAAGTTATGCGCTTGGTACAGGAAAGCATGGAAATGCCCGGTTGGGTGGTTGAAAACTAGCTGCAAGAATTAGCAACAACGACAAAAGGAATTGGGAAATGTAGTAGTATGATGGTAAAGCACTTCAGAAGTAGGGCCAGTGTGGGACACTGGTACCTAATAGTGTCCATTGATTTCCATGAGCATGCTATGACTAGTATGATGGTTTTGAGGCAAGGATATGCCTTTGTTTTTGAACGTTTCGATGTGAGGAAACCTTTCCAAGGGAGGGATCACTCGAGGGATTGTGTAGTAGAGGAGGGATGCTTGCGGAACTTGGAAGGTGTGTGACTGCATGGAAAGGGGTGACCAGATTTGCCGAGGGACTTTGTAGAAGAGAAGGGAAGGCAAGGGATGGAATTTTTTTGGTCATTAGCATTTCCAGATGGAATCATATGCACATTGGGAGTGTTCTCTGAAACAATGATTCGGAAACTGTTCACTGAGAGGACAACTAGCGTAGGATTGTAGCGTTGAACATTGGATGTAGTTTTGACTTTGGCAGTGGATTATCGAATTCCTGGGAAGGAGGTGAATCCTGGTACTATTTTTTAGGGTGGATATATAAGCCTATGGATTCCCTTGTTGCAGATGTAGGCATCATACACTTTTATTTGTTGGTTGAGCAAATGTGCATACGTGTATATGTGTATATTATTGTAAATATTGTATCGATCTAGTTTTATAAAGCTCCATAGGCAATATGATTATTTGCTAGTTGAAGAAAATGAGCATAAGTATATGTGGTTATTGTAAATATCGTAATGAGCTATGTTATAAAGCTCCAGTAAATAGTATGTTTTTCATGTTTCAGTAGTGGTCATTGTAAATACTACGATGATATTTGTTATAAAGCTCCATCGGTAGTATGTTTTGCTTTTTAGCGGTCTCACTGGTTGTAGGTGACATTGAACACTGAGGACGGTGTTCCCCAAGCGGGAGGGTTTTGTAACAGCCCTGTAAAAATTCATGTAAAAAATATATAAGACCAAGGTCTTGGGACATGCATTCCAAGATGAATGTTGGGGAAAAAACATCCTAGTGGGTGTTCATTTCGGTTATTATGGCTAAAGGAAAATGACAAAGACAATGGCAAAGGATTTGGAAAGGAAAGAGACATTAATTGACATTTATTTGTGAAAATAAAATAAACTAGGAGAAAAATAAGGTGAAAGGTCACAAATTTGCATGAGAAGGAAATTGAAGTTAAAATAATGGAAATTGAAGAAAATAGAGGCCTCATTGATAAAAAGGCTTCTGAGGATCAGTTGGTAGCTTTTGCTCAAACCTTTTGTAAGTCTAGTTTTGGATCTCTCTCTCTATTCTATCTCTCTCTCACTCACTCTTGGACACTTAGAGTTTTCTTGGAGCACTTCAACATTGGATCAAGGAAATCAAAGAAGTCAAAGGAAAGTAAGGATAAAGCAAGGAAGAGCAGGATCAAATAGCTAAAACGAGATTATTTGCAAGTACCAATTTTCATGTGTGATTTCCTTGGCAGATTTTGCATAAATGGTTATGCATGTGTGTTCTTGGTTCTCTTGTTGTCATGGGCATAGGTTTTTCCAGGTGTGACAATGTTTTTTAGTCTAGCCTTTCCATTTATGGATAGCCATGGTGTGATGGGGTTCTGATGTTTTGGTTGAGATGGATTTCTGGATGGATTCAAAACTGAGTGAGGTGTATCTCTGAAAGAAATAACACATGGCCTAGTAATCCCTAAACCAGACTGTGGATTGCGGTTAAGCCTTAGTCTAGTAACCCCTAAACCAGACTGTGGGTTGTGGTAAAGTTGGATTTTGTGTTGCCTCGTTGGGCCTAGGAATGCTCAACTGGTGAATCAAGGGATATACAATAAATCCTAGAGGTGGGTTCCCTGATTAGGCCTAGGAATCCTTAGTTGGTGAATGGCAAGATATATGGTAAACCTTGGAGGGTAGAGTCTTGATTATGGCCTAGTGATCCCTGGATTAGACTATACATTGCGATAAAGCCTAGGGACTAGGAGACAGTAAAATTTGTCATGGTGTAGGTGGAGAAATCTGGTGGTATCCATGGTTGTTTAGGGCCTAGTGATCTAGTGTGGATTGCGTTAAATCCTAGATATATTGTTGAGGGTGAGGTGGTTTAGCATCGAGAATCCCTAGTTGATTTGGATATGATTCCCACATTCATGCTTGGAATATGGAACATGTATGATAGGCTAAAAGAAAATTTTGGTTCATTGAATCTATGGTCAGGTGGTTTGTGGAAGTCCCAAACCTGGTTGGATTTTGAATTCATTAATAATGAGTTTCTTCTCCTTGGTATTTCATGTGTAAATGTACTAGTTTTTATGTGGATTTTATGGTTGTTGTATCTTTATCATTTCCATTAGTTATATGCTAGTTATGAGTATGTTTTATGAGATGTATGGGTCTCAACATCTTTTGATTTGTAAATGAATGATCAAGGAATATATGACCTAATATATGATAATGCAGCTAATGTGATAAGGCATCAATGCTCCTTAACGATTCCCAGATAAGTATGAGACCCCTATGCTCAAATCTGTTGTTATGACCTATAGAATGCATATTTGTGACATGTTTGACTAAATTCCTATCATGGCTAGTAGGGATTTAGTCAATTCCTTGCTCAAGTATTTGCATTTGTATCATTGTTTCAATGTTACTTTTCATTTCTGGAAGTTCCATGAAGTTCTGGATAGTGGCCTGAGACCTGGCCCTAAAAAAGTGGCACAGAATCTGGGGTTGCTAGGTTGGAACTAGCTGAGACAAACCACTGTCGCTTCCATGCCCTTGCTGTGAGAGCGATTGGATGGTCCCAGTTGCATGCATTCCCATTTCATGGGAGCGACTAAGGCTCTAGTTAGTAAAATGTTAAGTTTCGTCAAGGGTTGGTTACCTGGAAAGCTGGGTGGCTCCTGGAGGTTTTGTAGCATGCATGGAAGGTCAATTTGGTTTTTCTTTGTCGATTCCACTTCCTTAAATATACATAGGGAGTTGAATCAGGTCATAGTAGCCTCTCGACACATGTTTACCCCAGTGGAATCGTTAACTTGGGTAAATGTGGGAGGAGGGTGTTACAACGAGTTTTTTGTTATTTTTTTTGTACGTGCTAATTTAATAGTTTTCTAATTGCTAAATATAGTTTACGATAGCTAGAAGATGTGAATAAGTCATATAGTTCATCGTGTTTTCCTTCTAAATTGATCATATGGAGAAGGGCATGAGGTAAATGACCATGTTTTATGGTCTATATTTTAGTCTCGAATGGCATGAGAGATTACTATGCTAAGAATTTGTTGTTATCAAAGGTTGTTCTACATATTAAACAATATTTTCTGACAGAATGCTGGAGGCACCCATTTCCATGTTATTTCCATTTTAGTTATAGAAAGGCAATTGAGTGAATGATTCAGTGTCCTTTTTAGGTTTAATTCAAAGTTTTAGTTTGAGTCAGTTGCTTGCAGAAAATGTTCACTCAATCCACCCATATTTGAGTTAGCTTACTGTATTTATTGTATTTGTCTGCCAATTTTAGTGACTTGTGGGGAATGGCGATAAAGTCAATTAGTTGTTCAGTTTTGTGATTTAAGTTCATTCATGGTCTTTGTTCTATTATTACAGGCTTGCCAGAACTTCATCATGACAAAAAATTTATAAAAAATATGTCCAAGAATATTTTAGCTTTGGAAACAGGGCTATGTCCTAGGGGAATGAATCAATCCCTCTTGAAAATTAAGGTCCCAACCTTTCTAAATTCGGATTCAACTCCACTATAGAGCTACACCCAAAAATCCATGACGAAAAACATAAACATATGCCCCCTACAAGATTCATGAATAGGATTATTCTTATAAGATGTTATGTACATGCTATACCTTTGTAGGTTTGATTTCAATGCCTTATCTTTGGTGCCAAATATATTTTCTTCAGCGGTGTTTCTATTTCTTTTTTGTCATGTGGCACTAGCCAATCTTAGCCAGGGCTGTGTTTATACAATGAAATCTCCTTGATGATGATACTTTGTATTATATAGGGAAGTTGGTGTCGTATATTCCCAATCCAATATTCTTTGTCAATGGATAAAGCATGACACTGAACATGTAATGAACCTGGATTTTCAACCACAAAGAAATCATATGAGAGGTAAGGGAGACCAACAATACAATGTTGTCCTTAGCCCTTACAAATAATCTACAATGAGCACTTGTAGTCCAACATAAGTGGGATGCTCCATGTTGATGTTATGCATAATAATGGCTCCAAGGTGATGTAGCTACCAAGGCAAGTATGCATCCCTTCATCACAAGCCTCCATGGATTCCATCGATCCTCATAAGCAATGTAATAAATTGGGTCAACTTCCCTTGCAAAAATACTATTGAAGCCCTAGGTGTCCTTGAGCCATCTCCAAACCTTCGAAAAAAAATCCAAGCTATCACATGCCAACTTATCTTTGATGACCTCCTCCAAGCCACACAATGCTTCTCATCCCATGGGTGCTCTCTAAGAAAGTGGATCTCCATGGGGCCCCAATGAAGAGCATGCACCAAATTTCCAAGAGAACTTCAATGCCTAAGAGAAACTCTTAAGCCAAAAACAATTTCAAGGTCAAGCATACACTGAGCAAGCTTTATCAAATTTTCAAATCCACCAAGGAATATCTCTCATGTACCGATTCATCTTGGATTATTCAAGGACTGAAAATACATCATATACCTCAATTCTCATTTTGATAACTTGAAATTTTATGATAATAAAAACATATAATATGATGGATATTGGTTCGACAATAGTTAGGGATTTTATTTCTTACAGGTTATAGTAATTTTATTCTAAGTCATTACACAATGAAATCCTTTTGAGGAAGCCAACAATTTTGTTTTCCAAAATGTAAGAGTGATTGTCATGGTTGCCAATGATGGTCCCCCATCCTTACTCTTTATTGATACATTTGAAATTTCAATGGTGACTTTTTTTAATAGAAACACAAAGTGAATTTGGAAAACTGGGAATTCAATATTTTTATAATTTTCATGTTGTATAATACCAAATTAAGTACTTAGTTACCTCTACTATCCTAGTAAAAATATATAGAGAGTAGTAGTATTTTCTAAGGGGTTATGTTGGCCTAAACACCTTTATGATTGGCACATGCAGACTGGTTCTAAGTTAGGGTCAAAGTACCTTATGGTCAGAAATCCAGAGTTATCTGGACGACCACCTTAGTGAAGACAACCTCCACTTGTAGCCACTACACTAACAAAGTCCAAAAACCTCCCAAAAACTCAATTTAGTACACCAAAAAATTATACAAACCTCTCAAAAAATCATTCTCCTCTATATTCTACTCCTTCACAAAAAATTTATAGGGAAGAGGAGTTTGATGATTTTGAAGATGAAGATGAAGATAGCAGAATGTGTCTCGAGGCACCAGTTCAATGATATCATGAATCTTGCATTAGAGTTGCCAAATTTTAAATTAGGTAGTCTAAAGATGCTTTGCTTGTTCCATTTCATGTTTTGTTTCATATTAGTCAGTATAACTTGTAGAATAAGTGAAGTAATGCCACGATATGTGGTAATTAATTTGTTTAATTGAGATGTAGACTGTTAGTATTCGTTTTACAAACAAGTCATGGAATAGATTGAAGGAATTTAACAAGTGGGCTGATAATAACATTCACACTTGAGAAAGTCTAAGGAGACATATATTCTTGATTGTGCAGGTTTATAAAGTGATGATCTTCAGGAAACATCTTATGAAGTATTGTTAGCATTTGTTGGGGCTATTGGGTAAGGGATTCTTTTGGAATTTTTTTTATGTTTTACGTGATTGTAATTCAAGTTAGGTAAAAATTTATAAGAGACATTGGACACTTATCTTGTTGTACAACCATGTTTGGTGTAATCAATATTACTTGCTGGCATTTACTTTTAACCCAAGTAGTGGTCTTAAAATTCCAAACAAGGAAAAGAAAATGGAGAAAAAATCAAAGTTTATGAGGAAGATCATTGGTAGCAAGAATGGGAAGCATAAACCTCAGCCTCAACGAGCAACATGCCTAACTGGATTACTCAATTCCATGCATGTACAAATGCAATCAAGTGACATGATGTCTTACCATTCCTTTTCTAAACAATATTCACTCTATCCCCTCTTTGTCAAAGTGGTTGTAAAATATGTATATATAAATGCTTGATTAACGAAGTTGTTTAGTTTGTGTCTATGTTGACTTGTCAACTTGCTAAGAAATATTAAACACTTGCATTATCACATTGCCCTGTTTGCAATAGGAAAAAAATATCTTAACCATGGGAGGAAGTTGTAGTATTTAAAAATATTGCAACCAAAGTTCCAATGAACTAGAAATAAAGGCTACCGTGTATGTTTTAAAAACATATTCAATGTTCAATGTTCAATTTTTGGCATGCCAAATTTCTGTTGCAATGCTTCCTTAGAACCTATCAATTTATTGTATTCATGTTGAATGAAATCACAAAATAAGTTGGACTTGTCCCAAAGCCATATTTAGGTAGACTATAGAAGAGTCTCTTCACAAATTAACATACCTATCCATTCTATTTTTAATATTTAAACATATTCGTCTTCTTTTCCAAAAAGGAAAAATTATGAAGTTTATTA
Source organism: Pinus tabuliformis (assembly GCA_031772625.1). NCBI lineage: Eukaryota > Viridiplantae > Streptophyta > Pinopsida > Pinales > Pinaceae > Pinus > Pinus tabuliformis. The sequence goes on from CM062807.1 coordinate 308,453,557, forward strand.
ATTGATCTCCTACTTTTTCATATGTATTAATGCAGTTTGTGTAGGAGAATTAGTTCATGACATCTTATGCGTCAGGATGCACCATAGACACTTTCATAGTGCAGATTGATCTCTGAGTAATAATCATATAATAATGCATTGCGTTGACCTCGTACGATCTCATAATAAAGAAATACTCATGTTTCTCAACTTTTCAATATGAAAAAAGTACATTTTGAAGTTATAAGTGATTATAGCATGATTATTGTAACTACCTTTGTTAACTAAAAACAAAAAGCTTCTTTACTTTAGCCTATCCCGTTCAGTGATATCAAGGTGAATTGTAGAAACTATTTTCCAAATCTAAATACAACATGTGTGCAATATGATCAAAATCTACTGCCGAAGATGTTAAAATTCTTTGATGTTCAACCAACTATTTATTATATGTTTAAAGAAATTTGAAAGTCACATGAATATCCCATGTCTTCTCAACAAGAGTTCAGTTACCATTAATCTGTAGGTAATTGATCATGTGTGTGATTACTCCCTAATATTAGTAACATACATAAGAGTTTAGAGGTTATGAATCAAATACTAATATAGTTTATTAGCAACTAATTATTGAGAGTTTGATCCCTTACTCATCTGTATTATATTAGCAATTCCCAATAGAAGAGAAATACAACTTTTAATGTTATTTCATGCTTCTATGTTCATTTTGCTGCAAATATAATACCTGATAGAGCATTGACATATTTCTGATGGGTGCACTTGGTTGAGTGTTCTTACTGATAATCCTTATAGTGCAAACTGGAAGTAATTAGCATGCATTTATGCTCTATATGTTATAACTTTGAATTCAAATTTTATTAGATGAGATACCATAAGTAAGAGTGTTTCACATGAACTTGGCTATTTTTACTTTCCAAGGGCTTTAGTAATATCCTCATATCAATTTTCTTAGAAATCATTTTGTTACAGGGTTTATTGCATTTTCAACTCTAGCTGAACTTTTAGGTGAATCTTTACTATTTTCTTTCGTCATCATCTATGAGATGAAGTAATACCATTTATTCAAGATCAAAAATTTATGTTTAGATGGTAGATTTTGGTTATGTGAACAAGATTGCCTATTTGAAAAAAATGTGGTTGTTTACTTACAAATTTTAGAAACAATGGATATGCGAACAAGAGAGGGTTTACATTCTGCTACAGTAGGTAGAGTGTCCAAAAAAATGTATACTCTTTTGGTCCCTTTAGAGCTTTTGTGCAACATACCACCAGCTGAGTTCTCTAACAAAATTCATATTTATGGTGGTGTTGACAGTGCTGGACCCACCAACATTCAGGGATCTCTCTAATTTGAAGTACCAACTAGACCTCACATCATTTGGAGTAGGAGTCCCAATAGTGGGTCGTAATGTTATGCCTTGATTGCAAAAATGCGCATAGTGAAGTATCGTAACTTTGGGTGAGAGAAAGTGTGTGACCTTGTGGAGAGTCAAGTGTGATGCCTGAAGGTTCCAACACACAAAGGGAGAAGGAAGTGCACCTATTGGAAACCTATAATAATACGCAGCTTGAAAGGAGCACACGAGCATAATGACATCACAAGCTAACATGCAGAATAGACCACAAGTTAAAGTGATGAATTAACACTACAACACGAATTCAACAAGATTCATACAAATGCAAACAAAATAGTTCATAAGCATAAGCGTAAGTTAAATAACATACATTGTAAATACAACAAGAATAGTCCTACTATATTCACAACATATGTATGAAAGTGTGTTGCCTTTGATTTTATTAGTATAAGTGAAATTTCCATTCAAACTTACACCATTGACAAACCACTAACCCCAATAGTGGAACATTAAAGTCAAGAACACATGCTCCTCCAAAGAAGTATACTTGCTCTATTCTCCCAAGCTCCTTCTAAGCCTAAGCCTAGCCAAAAGCTTGGCTCCCAAAAGCCTGTTACATGAGTTATGAGGTTCTATTTATAACAAGAGGGGTGAATCTTCAACTCCCCCTTTTGACCTTTGGACTACCCTCACGATTGCTCAACTTCTTCACAAAAATGACTCATTATGTTACATCACGACTCTTCATATTACAATATTGACACTTGGAATTTCACTTACAACATAATTACAAGTAAAATTACATTTTATACTTGTTCCCATATAAGATAAAATAGGGTAGAGACAACTTGACATCATAACAAGACACAAACTATGATGTTGAATTTTGGGAGAAATCTAGCCCAGAAACTTCCACTTCTTGCTTCTTAGTCACATATTGGTGCCAAGCTTGGTATTGTGTGATGGTGTCTGGCTGGAAGTGAACTCTAGCCTCCATGGCATCCATGTACAATGTCTTGGAACTAGTTTCAAGTTCATTCTGAAGCATGAGCAACATTTTTCTGACTTGGATAGGACCACTGATGTCATTCTACATGTTTTGTCTATTCAACTCCAAATCTTCCTTGTTGGAAATTTGTCTTAGCTATTCCAAGTATTCTTCGATCTCCTGCCAGACTTGGTTCTTGGGTTTGGCTTTGGTGAGTGAACTGACTGATGGGATCTGGTGTGTTCTCACCAAGACATCCAAACTACTGAACAACTGTACATATGAGGCCTAAATGCTGCCAATAAATGAGGTAAGTTTCTTATTGCTTTGAATCAACATCCGAACTCTCATTTTCTTGAACAAAGTCTAGAGGCATTGTAGCAATTCCTCCATGGATCCTCCTCTGGCCAATGGAATGCCCCGCCAATCCACGAAAAGTAAAATCTCTCACATTGGTCTTTACAAATACCACAAGGATCATATGGATTAAAGTCTCGGGTACCAAATGAAAACCTGACTATTTCCTTTCCCTTGGCATCCGTGACTTTCAAGTTCTTTATCTTGTATAATCCAATTTGCAAAGGAACAGTGGGACATGGTTCTTTCTTGTTCCTGTGCAAAGATGCTGACAACCCTCTGGGGAGATAATATGGAACTTCTTGCATGAAAAGCTTATCATTGGTATACCTTAGTAACACATGCAAATGATTCTATTCGTTGAACACTTTAAGGAAGGTGCCACCTAGTGAGGCATACCAATCTGCGATGTCGGTTATCGTCTCCATTTCTCCTCGTGACATGCAAGGCGAATCTTCTTCAAATATGAGCATGTAAAGCAGGATGATGAAGTGGTAAGTTAGTTGTGCCATTACTCTTTGATGACTACAATCTGAAAGAAACTTGCAATAGATGTGCACGACAGATTCTCGTGGTGTCCATGCCCAGTTCATGCAAGGGAACTATTGTTGTGCACAAATTTCATCCAGTAAATTTGCAGACATATAGAACCTTTCTTGCTCATCATAAGGAGGACACAAGGCCTGTGCTAGATGGGTCCTCAACTGTCGAGCCAATAGATCTGACCAGTTGAATGACTTCCCCTCATTCACAACTTGGTCCAATAAGATTGACCACCCTTCAGGAAAGGTTTCAGTGCTTTGTTGATCATGGATCTTACAAAATAATATAACCAAGAGATGGTAAGCCTTCCTAAGGGAATTTTTATTGTATACATGGGTGGGTGTCTGTTGATACTTTTCTTTCACCCATATTTTGACAATGTCTCTTCTATTCACATAGTTGTGGGTGGCATAGAAAAGTGAATCCATGTGATCCACTGGCTTGGGCAAGTGATACACGCGTTGATAATATTCTACCCAGAAGGTGGCAAGCTTATGTCTGCTATCACTGCTCAATTTCATGGTCTTCTCATCAATGTGTGAGACAATCTAGCTGATGACATCTGTACACAGGAAGGCTGGATATCTGCATGCAACCTTATGTAGTTCCGATTGCCAGATATTGAGATAAACTTGTCGGTCGTCTAAGTCTACCTCAAATTCATTTGCAAAAGCATCTTTAACCTGCTGCCATCTCAGTGATGATCCTTTTTCTATAAACAACTGAATGTCTGCATACACTGGCAAGTCTACTGGTGTTTTCTCAACTGCTTCCCCAATACTTCTTTCAATGGTCTCTTTTGAAGCAACTCTCTTTCATGCCATGGTAAAAGTGACTGATGGAGAGGTGCTCAACAAGTATTGTACCTGTGGGACAGAAAAGACACTAATGGAAAGCAAATATCAATATTAAGAAAATCTACTTACAAGGCATGATTAAGCAGGAAACCAGGCATCTAATGGGAAGGATTGCACAATTTTCATTAGCAAGAGGGACTACTTTCCCATGGAAACTGCACATTACACATTTCTAGAGGCCAAGCTTGTGGATTGAGCCTTAGGATTATGCAGTGCCCAGCTGAGCAAGGCAAGATTTGGCTGAAGCAAGTTTAGATCTACCCGATGGAAGTGTGAGAAATGATCGAAAGTGAGTGATGATGTGAAGTTGAGTGAAAAACTTACTAAGTATGATTACATCCATGTAGATCAAGTGAAGCAACTAATCAAACAAAAGGAAAATCAAGTATGTGAGGAGAGTCACCCTAATGGCAACCATTGGTACAAAAACAAGAAAATTGATGCGACACTTGTGAAAGGGAAAGAAAAAACCAAAAAAATACTTCTATAAGCTAAAACAAGTTGAAATGCCAACAAGCATGAAGAGAAATAGGTAAAACAACACTCACAAAAGTGAAATGACAAAAAGCGATAAAAAACGAAAAAATATGACATAAGTAAAACTCACCTAGAAAGGCGACAGTGATTGCACCAAAAGGTCCTTGATCTCCTTGTGAATGCTAGAGCTCCAAGATCGAATGTGAAAATGAATTTCATAGGTGTCGATTAAATAGATTTGAGAAAATTAGGGTTTATGACGTGCATGCCTAAAATAAAGGAAAGAGCGACACTTGGCGAAAGTTTCTAAAAATAGTGAAAGTGCCTCCTTCGGGATACTAAAATTAGATCCCTATTTTTTAGGGATGTTTTTTATTTTTTTGCTTTTTTTCGGGGAAACTTTCTATGCAAACTACTGGGAAAGACTGCGCAATTCTGGGGAACTGGGCAACTTTCTGGCTCAGTGCACTACGTAGTTTCTAAGCTTAGTGAGTGGTTGCACAATCTATGGGCTCAGTGTTGGGCTACCTTCCATGTCTTCACAGTTTCTGAGCTCAAGGCTAACTACCAGTTAGAACTGCGGAATTCCCATCATCAAGTTTTTTTTCTCTTAAAATTGCGCAGTTTCTGGAGGCAAGCCCAAAAATCCCGTGAGACAAAGTTGGGAGATCATATTATGAGTTAGAAAGATCAACAAAGTGTGAAAAAAAGCAAGCACAAGAACAAATTAAAAATACAAGTCTCAGTCGAAGCATGAATACCTAGATCAATGCAATATTAGCTCTTGTGGATAGGAAGGAAGGCTCCAAAATCAAAGCGTAGGCAAAATTTTGGAGGGTGGTTGTAGCCGCTACAACAGGTGGTATACAGGTTTAGAGTAGTTTCACCTCATGGATTATTTTTACTCAGGTTTGTTATCGTGGTACAATTTTAAACTCTTGTTTGTCTTTTTATTTGTTTTAAATAAAAGTTCTGGAAGAATGTCTTCTAAATCATCCTGCATTTGGACTTAAGGCTTCTGAGGGTATGGAAGTTGAATTCATATCTCTCTTAGTGAATATTGAAGAACCCGAGGTACATGCTAATGAGAGTAACTCTCCTTGAATGATTTTCAAAGGAGGTCAATAATTAAAGAATCAAATGAGAATCATCTTAAATTTTAAACCAACATTTGGCAGTACAAATTTTGCAATTCATTTGTGTTTAAATTACTCTAGAACCATAACGTGGATTATTTTTCATTCATGATCTTAGGGGCTTCCTTCTTCAACAGTTTTAGTTTAGCAGGCCAAAGCTTTAAGGGCTTTGAGAAGATTTGTTATTGAATTTGTTGGAATACCTACAAGAGTTGACGTGTCAAGTGAAATATGCCACTGGGAAGATGGTTATCATCTAAATGTTCAATTATATGAGAAGATGTTGTGTAGTGTGTTTGATATTCTAGATGAATGGAAGCTACCTGAGGTTCATTTTTAATATTTAGTTGTGGACTCTTGTTTGGATGATATGTGTTATACATGGGTAATGCTTCAACAAGTATATATAGATTCACTCTAAATATGCGTGTTTCATTTATGGTTATCCCAATTTATGGGAAAGTCTCAAAGAGTAACCGTTTTTGTACTTTTAGTAGCATCATATGTGCAATAAAATAATAGACTTGGATCCTTTAGTTTCTTGAAAAATGATATCAGAGGAGCTCATGTAATAAATTTTCCTACCTTTTGTAGCTTTTATGTATGGAGAAAACATCTTTGGCACTAATAGCATGTCTATTAACATCTCATAGGCTCATGTGATATTTAAAAGTTATATACCTGATCCAAGCCACTTCACACATTCAAACATGCCTATTCTCAAGGATTAGATGTTGGAATTTTGAAGATTCTTTAGGTAGCAATCAAGTGCTTGTACGATTATGTCCTGGATTTTCTCCATGTAGCACACAAAGTTTATCAAGAGCACTAGTAGGGTCAAGTAAGGGTGTCCACTATCTCCCAGCTTGATTGAGATTTACATCAACGAGTTGGAGTTTTTCCTAAATGGGCATACATATGACAACAATGGGTGCAAGTTTTCATTCCTATTCTTCTTTTTGTTGATGATGCAATACTTTTGGCTTCTTTCCTCAAGGGTATGGAGAGAGAGACAATTGCATTAGCACTTTTTATATGACCTTCATAGTTGATGGTCAACTTGGGTAAAACTGAGCAATTACGATCTTCACAAGTAGGAAGGGTATTCTTAGATTATCATTTCTTCCTTAGAGTGAAGGAGATTGAGATAATTAACTCATATTACATACTTCAATGTTAAATTCTTAGGCTCTCATTTTAGTTTAAGTCATGTTCAACCTTGGGTCAAAAGGGGCTACATTTATTTTTCCCTACTTAAGAGATAATGTTTCTGACATCATTTCTAAGATATGTCGACCAAGATGGTAATATTCTTAATTTAATTTCAAACCTACTTAATTAGGAAACAAAAGAACTTAAATCTCTGTTGAAATTACAATTTTATTTTTACTAGGAATTGAAACACAACACGCTAAAGAGAGTAGCAACACATGCACATATCTAAAACTCATTTCACATCACTATTTATTGTCAAATTTCCTTGGAATTCTGCTTGTTTCTTAAATGAACAATTTGAAACTACTTTTCTTTTCACCAAGACACATAATTTCTCAAAAATAGAAGCAATGGAATGAAACAAGTTAAAGACACAATTACACAAGAGACACTAATTTTCTAGGGAACCCAAATGGGAAAACCCTCTCCTTGCTGTAGTCTTTTATTGATAGAGTATGCATATCAAATACAAGGAAAATTGTCTATTGAGAACAGAGTTGTTCTCCTGCTAACCTAGCCTAGACTTTCCCTGAATGTTACTTGATCATAGCTCCTATCCTTTGCACATAAACATGACTGAAATCCTTATGCACTAGCCTCTCTTCTTGGCTCCTAAACTCATGTGCACAGGGCCTCCTATTTGTAGCAAAAATATATTAATCTATGCACCCTTGATACTTAATAATATGCACACCACAAGTAGGAAGCTCACACAATTATTTTTCACTTTCTCACAAACTTGTCAACTATTGTATTTTCTCACAACCTTGTGCACAAAACAATTGTTGAATTATGTTCCTTCGCCCTCACAAGACCGGCAAGTTTATTTTTAGAACTCGGTCTTGTGATTGATTGTTAGCTGATTCAAACTGACTCTTCTAACTCATCCTTGCCACAATTAGACATTTAGGCTCTCACTTATTTTTTCCAAATATAAACTCACACTTAGAGAGCCACATAATTGAGCCTCTAGCCAGCACATGAACAAACTAACTCATCCTTTTCCATCAACTCGTACTTGAAAAAAGAAGGACACATTGAAGTCTTTTTTTACTAAGGCACAAGTCACGAAGACCTTCACTCGCTATTATTTTCAACATTTTTATTGTTGAAAATAGGAAATACATGGAAAGATTTAAATTGCACCCTTCACTTACTACTTCCCACTCTGAAAATTTGAATGAACTTCACTCACTACTCCCCACTCTGAGAAATTGAATGAAATAAGACCCATATGCTTTCCTTCTCCTTTATATACTATATGACAATGAATTTGGACACATGCATGTCATCGCTTTAACTGAAATATACATAAAACCTAGATCTATTCCTAGTCTTGAGATTGATAGTTTCAACCTGCATGAAAGATTTTGTGAAATGTGGAGTTATATCACATTCAATGAAATTTCTAGCTTGTCTATTGAGACTTCCCCTTCCATCTATTGATATTCACAGTAGCAATATTACCTCCTCAGTTTTTAATATGGTCCTAACATTAGGAAAGAGTGACAGTCCCTTAATGCAATCTTCTGTTAAATTACTTGTTATGCTTTTGAGACATGCAAATACAACAATCTCAAATGACCCATTAAAGATGCTTCTCCAATGTCCACTCTTTATTAATTTAGAGAGTATCTAAAATATCATTGCACTATCAATTTTGACAGCAATTGTTAGGCGACAACTGCTCGTTCCAAACCTATATGATTTAGTCACTAGAGTGGCGCACTTGATGGTAACTAGTCAAGCTCGTCTGATTCACCAGCAATGTTGTCAAGTTAGTTACAGTTTATTCTTGAATACCCTCTTGGTGCCAAGCAACTACAAAAACCCTTGGATTTATTAGTGATTCACCATTTTGTACTAGAGATTCGCCATTTTAGTGATTCATCATGATTTTACAAGATAATATAATCAGGTGAGAGATTCACCAAAAAAATTATATATACATATTATATTATTAATAAAACTGCCTTCCGTTTTTCCTATGTATCATGGGGATTCACCCATTTATGATACATATAAATTTAGGGTGGTTCTTAAAATTTTCACTGGACCTCTAGAAAGCCATTGGAAAGCAGTGAAAGATGTACTCAGGTATCTTAAAGGAATAGTTGATTTTGGTCTTAAGTATACTGATTCATTTGATGTTGAGCTACCAAGTTACTCAGATTCAGATTGCATTGGTAATCCGGATGATAGGAGATCTACTACAAGTTATTATTTTAGCATTAGATCCAGGATTGGTTGATGTAGTATCAAGAAGAAACCTACTATATCTTTGTCATCCACTAAGGCAGAGTATAAAGCTTTGTGTTTAACAACTTGTGAAGTTGTTTAGTTGAGGATAATTCTTCAAGATGTTGGAGAAGAACAAAAGAAGGCTACAGTGATCAAATGTGACAACTAGAGCTCAATCAAGCTGGAAAAGATTCCAATTTATCATGCAAGAACAAAGCATGTTAATGCTCAATTTCACTTTATTAGAGAGAAGATATAGTCTAAAGATTTTTTTCTTGAATATTGTAATACTTGTGAAAATGTTGCTAATATTTTCACTAAGCCCCTTAGGAAGATGAAATTCGAGTTGTTTAGGGAGATATTAGGTGTGGAAATTAATCCTTTCTCCATTAATGGGGGAACTTGACAATAATGGAGAAAGGTTGTTTGATAGGTTGTTTGATACTGTTGTGATCTCCCAAACAGAATGTAATCACTTATACTCATGTATGTTTGATTGTTTTCATCAATGAAAGGCAGCATTGTGGTAGCCTCAAGGGCTCCTCACCTGAGTATTGTGAGTTCATTCATTAATTGTTTTATCTTCCTTATTTCAAATTTGCATAATGAGCCTCCTCTTGCAAGATCATGATCAAAACCACACAATCACTGCACAAATGTCAAAGGGATGCAAAGAATTGGAGTTTCTTCCAAATTTTAAATAACAACATCCTAGTCTCTCTTATTGCTCAAGTACATTTAATAAAAGGAAGCCTACACTAATGAACCAAAAAATCCCATGGGTTATTGCAACAAACTAGATATTTGTACACATATTATATTCTTTCTACCATCTCAGTGATATTGAAATCAACCTAGATATCCATTTGTTAAAGCTAAAATAGAAGCAAGTGGATTGTGTGATTTAGCAATTCAGTGATATTTCTGGAGATGAGATACATGTCAACATTGACTACCCACCCTCTTCCATGAAACTTATGTCTTAACAAGTTTTATTCCTGGCCTTAGTCCACTAAGTAGTGTTATAGAAGAGAATTGAAGGTAAGGGTATGGGTGAACATATTAACTAAATTAGGGACAAGTTATCTGTGGTCCACTCAACTTTGGTTGGGTGAAACCAATGCCAATGCTTCTTTGCCAATTTTTCCAACTTGGAAGACATGCACTTTGTTGTAAGAAAATAAACGGCTTAAAAAGAAAACGACAATGTCTTTTTGCATCTATTTTCAAATATCTTCCAAGATTATACTTTTTGGATTGGATTATTTAAAAATAGCAACAAATGGAAATGAAACACCAAAAAATAAAATATTTAATTAAAAATAAACAATTCCCCAAAAAAATATTTTATATGCATTATAATCTTGCAAAACTATTTATTCAAACCCAACAAATTTCAAAAACATTCTAACATTATGATATCTCTTTACACTGTTTAACCTTTAATATAAAACAAAATACTTCTTACATTTTTTACATACAACCAGAGATCTAATTTTATTTAATTTGCATACGAAGTAAAACTTCATAACCTTTAGTGTCAAAGAAAACTATAAATAACCCTTGGGGTTTGAATAAATATATTCCAGGTTTCATTATAAAAATCCATAGGCGAGGTATTGGATTAATACCCTTGATTTTATTTTTTATTACAACGTATGAAAGAAAAAAAAAGGAATCATATGCAGACAGAGCTCTAATACAGAAAGAAACCCTTAAAACCCCAATACCATAATATGTACAATCATAGTGGAGTTTTAACATAAATAATCGAAATATATTCACTGCGAAAAGGAACATACAATCTTTAACAAAATCAAACAACACTAGGAAAAAGATGTCAGAGTATGCACAACAGAAAACTTAATAAACACACACAACAGAAAAACATGAGACAACAAATTTAACGTGGTTCACCCAACCAGTCTGGGCTACATCCACCAAACAGAGGCATCAACAATCTTATTACTCAACAGGAGATTACAACAACAGAGTTGAGCCACCTACTCATCTCTCATTTTTATTTGCCTCTACGGGCTTACATTTTATAGCTGGGAGTAGAAACTGAATCATAAATTCACTCACAACAAATATAGGATGCAATAACTCCTCATCAGGATTAAATGGAGTCAATTTAGCAACAAATCCTATTGTTGTCACATTCACGAGATTTTCTCCAAATTTAATTAAAAGAAATCTCAACAATCTCCACCTTGACAACAATTAGCCTGATACCCTGTTCCATTATTAGTTTTATCTTTTTTGCAAGCCAAGAGAAGCCAGACACCATCGTAGCTTCTCTAACAAAACTAGTTTCGTGAACATGTCTGCACAATTTTCCTTTGTATGCACTTTTTCAAGAGAGACTCCCCTTTTAGTGATAACCTGTCTTACAAAATGGTACTTGATAGGTATGTGCTTTGATTTACTATGATAGGTTGGATTTTTAGCCAAGTGAATTGCACTTTGACTATCACAAAATAACTTGATGTTGTCCTGCAACCTACCAAACTCACCAAACAAACCTTTCAACCAAACCGCTTCTTTGCAAGCATGTGAAGCAACTATGTATTCTGCTTCTGTAGTGGATAAAGAAACAATGTTTTGTAGCTTTGAAATCCAACTTATAGCTCCACCTGCAAGAGTAAAGACATATCCTGAAGTTGACCTTCTCTTATCCAAATCACCTCCAAAATAGGAATCAACATATCAGCAAACAAATTCACTACTTCTGTTATAAGTGATACAATAATCACTTGTGACTCTCAGATACCGAAGCACCCATTTCACTGCTGACCAGTGTTCTTTTCCTAGATTTGCCATATACCTACTGACAACCCCAACTGCATGTGAAATATATGGTCATGTACAAACCATTGCATACATCAAACAACCTACTACATTGGCATATGGAATTCGAGACATATATTCGTTTTCTTCATTTGTATTAGGACATAAACTTGAAGAAAGCTTAAAATGGGAAGCTAAAGGGACTGAAACAGGCTTCACATTGTTCATACCCAACCTCAAGGGTATTTTCTCAATATACTTCTTTTTTGATAGCCACAGCTTACCATTGCTCTTGTCTCTGAAAATCTCCATGCCCAAAATCTGTCTTGTTGCTCCTAGATCTTTCATATTAAATGTCCTAGCCATATAAGCCTTTAACCTGTTGATCTCACTTATGCTTTTGCTTGCTAAAAGCATATCGTAAACATATAACACTAAGATAATGAACATGCCATTATTCAGTTTCTTAAAGTAAACACAATGATCATATTCACTCCTTATATAATTTTGACTCATCACGAAAGAATCAAATTTCTTGTACATTGTCGAGGCGACTGCTTCATACCATACAATGATTTCTTGAGCTTGTAGACAAATTTCTTATTGTGATTTTGAACAAACCCTTCCGGTTGTTCCATGTAAATCTCCTCATCTAAATCTCCTCATTGAAGAGTTTGCTTTGGATGTTTGCTGTCTCTTCCAACAGTTCTTCTTCAAATGTCCTGATTTGCCACAAAACCAGCACTTTACCTTCCTCCTCTTCCCTTTCGATTTTGACCGTGAGTTATCGTGCTTATTGAAGCATCTTTCTTTAGAATGACCTCTGACCATCATTGCTTCTGATGTAGAGGTTTCTGAATTTGACCTTTTCCTTGTTTCTTCAGATAATAAAGCTCCAACAACATCATCAAACTCAAGGGTTTCTAATGAACTAGACTTATAGAAGTAACAAAAAGATCCCATGACTCAGGCAACGAGCATAATAAAGTTACAGCTTTATCTTCAGATTCAAATTTTACTTCTATACTTTCTAATTGCACTAAGAGAGTATTAAAGGTATTCAAATGATCAGTAATAGATGTACTTTCCTTCATGCGCGAATTGTACAACTGTCGCTTCAGAAGAATCTTATTGGTTAAGGATTTTTTCATGTATAGCTTTTCAAGCTTTGTCCACAAACCAACAACAGTTTTCTCTGACACGATGTTAAACAAAACATCATCCGCCAAACACAATCGAATGTTGCTTAGTGCTCTTTCATCCATGTCACTCCATTCGTTATCTGTCATGGTGTATGGTTGTTTGGCTTTTCCCAACAGCGCCTTCGCCACGCTTTGTTGCACGAGTAGATCATACATCTTAACTTTCCAGATCTCGAAGTTGTTTTTCCCATTAAACGTCTCGATCTCAAATCGAGCACTTTGTGTTTTTGACATTTTAATTTTCCTTTTTAATCAAATTAACAATTTGATAAAATTCCACAAACTATAAACTGCAAATACCAGCGACTAGCAAATGAATCAAATGGCATTTCAATACTGCTAGCAACGAGATGAAAAAAAAACTACCTTGCATCCATTTGAGCTTTGCAGATGATATGGCGGAACAACGTTTTAATATTAAATCCACGCAGGTTGAGACCACGCTGCCTTCCAGAACACAGCTCCCTTCTTCGCACAGATCTGTGTGGGCAATCAACAACCACGCAGTTCCAACCTCCAGCTCACGTGCCACGCAGTTCAACCTCTAGCTCACATGCTACGCAATTCAACCTGGCCACGCAGTTCAACCTCCAACTCACATGCTCATCAGTTTGAACTTGCAGTGAATTATGTCCAGTGGATCACCATGATCTTCATAAGTTGACGAGCTGAGCCGAGTCCAGCTCGCTCAACACAGTCGCAGGTCTGGTTAAACAACAAAATAGATCCACAAACATGTTTAGGCATAGTCGCAGTAACAAGCTGCTCACCTAGCGATCTCAATTTACACTTCACGCAGATAGTTGCACCAGCTCATAGCGCTCCTCTCCACACATCATATACTCAACAAGCAGGCAGCGTACACAATGCTCTGATACCAGTTGTCAGAGTATGCATAGCAGAAAACTTAATAAACACACACAACAGGAAAACATGAGACAACAAATTTAACGTGGTTCAACCAACCAATCTAGGCTACGTGCACCAAACAGAGGCATTGGCAATCTTATTACTCAATAGGAGATTACAACAACAGAGTTGAGCCACCTACTCATCTCTCATTTTTATTTGCCTCTACAGGCTTACATTTTACAGCTGGGAGTAGAAATTGAATCATAAATTCACTCACAACAAATGTAGGATGCAATAACTCCTCATTAGGATTAATGGAGTCAATTTAGCAACAAATCCTATTGTTGTCACATTCACGAAATTTTCTCCAAATTTAATTAAAAGAAATCTCAACAAAAGAGAAGAAAAATAAACTATATAAATAATAGTCGTCTCTTTTCTACCCTACTCTCAGGACGGTAATGGCTACTAGAATTATATTCTATTTATATATGAACATGAAATACAAACAAAAATACTCCAGAAGAGTTTTAATTTGGAAATAAGCTTCCTTTCCTAAGGTCTTAGTACACTAAAAATCAAATCAACAACAAATGATTTTAATGGGTTCCACCCTCATGGTTGTAGAACTTGGAAGCAAAAGGAAAAATAGGTAAGAACCTGGGTTATAAAAATACTGTAATTCTTGTAATAGAAAAACTTACCCAGTTTGCGAATTGATGTAGTTCCTTCAAGCTGGGAGGAACTTGCTCTAATAATCTCTTAGATACTGTGTCAGAACCCTGGTGAGGAATACCAAGGGAGGTTAGCACAAATGTAAGAGGGAAAAAAAAGAAAAATAATATAATGAATCTAAGAGGGAAAAAAAAAAAAATAATATAATGAATCTAATGTAAGAGGGAAAAAAAAGAAAAATAATATAATGTAAGACGAAAAAAAGAAAAATAATATAATGAACCTTATATAAGATATACTATTTTAGTAAGCATTTTCATTATTATGTATTTTAATATTGTAACCTTCACTCTAAACGTACATCGGTTGAAATTGGCTCGGTTACCAAGATTGGAAGTTCGCGAACTCAAAGGATTAAAAAAACATATTTCAAAGTTGTGTAAATTTGAACGAGAGTTGCGAATTCACTCTTCTATGTTGTAGAAGTTTAATGATGCAAATAAATTCATGTACTCATGACATCCAAAATTTACTTGTTTGGCTTCTCCATATATTTGTATTTCCATAAGTTTATTTTTAAAAGATTTCTTATTAGTTATCAAGTTTGAGAATCGTTGACACTCATGATGGCAACACCATTGACATTAATGGAATTCATGAGTTGGGAATTTTCCATTTGTATTAGGGATCATCAATCCTATATGGACATAGATTGGGCATAGATTTTAAAACCATAACTTTGTATTATTATTTTAAAATAAAATAAATAAATGATTCGATTAAATAAATATTTAGGGAATTTATTACATTGTCATTTTTCAATGAGACTTTCCACTATGGTAATGAAGAAATTCATGGAAGAAATATCCTAGTATTTTATACAAATTTTACTACTGAGTCTTTCTACATGTTTATAAGAGTAAATTCTTACATATTCTGAATATAAGAGTATGCAAAAATAGTACATTATGCTATTCAGAAAGCTTTTGAAGTAGAGAATCCACACGCAGTATGAGGCCAAGTTAGAATCCATTTCACGTTCTCGCTTTTCTTTATTGGATTTCCTACATCCTGTGAGAGGTGGTTCCACTTTCTTTGAGGAGATGGAGTTTTTTGTACTGCCTCTGGTGCATGATTTTGCGTGAGCTGTTCTAATTGCCATAACTTCTCAGTAAATCTTTGGGGAATGTTTCTTCATCTCCGCGAGAGCAGATGGCGTAAATACCAAGGCTCTTTTCTCAAAATTTGACTTTGGACTTAGTGGGTCGACCCGTGAAGGGGTTTGCTATTCATTGTCCATCGAAATTTCTATATCTTGTTGATCCTCATTTGGGGTTTAATCCATAGGGGTATATTCTTCTTGTTTTGGATCTTGAAGAGCCTCAAAAGAGTTTTTTTTTTTTTTTTTTTATGGAAGGTTTTGTGATTGGATTTGCTTCAACAACTTTCTTCGGAGTTGCAACCTTGTTTTATTGGTTCTTCTTTGCTTTTGTGCTGGCTAGAAACTAGCTTCTTTAGAAATAGGGGCTTGGGCCTCCTTATCTTTTTTCCCTTGGGGGTAGTTTTGGGCAAAGTGCCCATGAGAATGACTATTAATGCACTTGAAATGAATCTACTCATACTCTAATTCATGGATATGACTCTATTCTCCTAGATTTATCTTTAGGTTCTCTTGTAAAGCTTCGATGAGGTTGACTTCCACACATATATGAGCACAAGAAAATTGACCCCCTTTTGGTTCTGCTTTATACATATAGTGGCCAACTTGTTTCCAATGTCTTTTAATGCATTAGGTCCCCAAAGATGAAGAGGGAAGTGTGGTAGTTGAACCCACACTGACATAGTAGTAATCTTAGAATCTGGGTTGAAATCCAGAGTCCATGGAGTAATAAAGAGGCCTCTAGATCCCATGAAATACAAGCCTCATCTAAAAATCAAATATCTTTCCATTTTATTGAGAAATAAAAAGACATCGAAGCCCCTTCCTATGGCAAAAATGTTACTTGACCTTGAAGCTTAGGGGCCCATTTCTCCGCGATCCATGATTCCACAGATTTTGGGATCGACCACAAGCCCATAAACTTGCCGACCAACGCTTTTTCTGTGAGGGCGAAGGCTTGCTTGCATGGATTCGAAGGAGATAGTTCCACCGCAGGGATCTCAACTAGTTTCTTCATAACTTTTTAGGGGGAGAAGAAGATCCCCAAGGTTTTTGGGCTTTCATTAGGGCTTGGAATGCAACTTCTTCCTCCATGGCACAAACACACGAACAAAGAGAAAATAGGCCTCCAAAAAGCCTACGATGACCAGGGTACAACCGACGCAGACCTGATTTTCATACTCGCACACGTAATAAACGAGGGGTGGTGTGATAACTTAAAATGGGGTGGCGACGACGTAAGTGCTGAGGCAACGATGGATTCAACTAGAACATACAATGATTCAGATCTTTGCAACAGAGAGAAGTGTTGCAATAGGAAACTAGGTAAACCCTAACTGCAACTAAGTAGATCTGCAAGGTTCCATTTCTCACTTTTCCATTTCAAAGCATAACTGTACCAAATTATTTCAATGGTGATATTATTTCAAATCATTATATTTCGATTCGTACTCTATCTGGTATATATTTTAGATGGTTTTCTAACTTATTTTTTTATCTAATTTATCAAGAATCACGAGAATCACAAGTTTGAGTTTTCATAATCTGAGTGCCCGGAGGTTTTTTAGGATGCTAAATAAATATATGCAAACAAAATCCAATTTTAAACAATAAAAATCAATATTTGGCCCAAAATAATTCATGAAATTCCAACAACAAAAAACCTTATAAACATACAATGTTTAGACAATGTCATATTTCAATGGTGTTAATTTTTTTTGTGCCTATTTGATTTCATGTATATATGTATATATATAATATTCAATCTATTTAGATAAATCGAATTTTGTTAGCTAACCAATGCACCTTTTCTAATATAAATTAGGTTACTATTAGCTTTGCAACTATTATATTCCTTATTAAATATTACTATTTAAACATTACTAATAGTTTAATGGCATTCCATTAACTTGACATAACACTAGCACATCTATATAAATTAAATTGTTGGTCAAAGCCTATAAACATCAATCTATAATAAACATCAAAATACTTCATAATACATTTTAAGTTTCTAAAATTAAAAAAATGTAAAAGAACAAAATTTAACTTTTATTATTATTATTTATAAAAAGAATATATATATATATAAGAAGATTCATTTCATAAACTTTGTTAGAATACCATGGTTTACTTACAAACCATAATTCATTTTATATCAGCATAGATCCATTTTAAATGCCGATCGAACATGAGCTGAGGGGGATCCAATTTCTTCACTTGCAAATTTTTTTATGAGCCTACATTATTTAAATGTTTCGTATAATTGTTTATTTTTTTTAAATTTCAACTTTGATGATGGACTGGCAGGGTTACACATCATACTCGGCTGTAGAATGAGCCTCTCGGCTCAATCATATTTTTTTTATCAATCAATTTAATTAAAAGAATAAAAATGATATAACTATTTGGAAATAAATATCAACTTTTGATTTGTAAATATTATAAAAAAAATATTCTTTATAAATTAAATCCCTATCATCTATTTAATAAATATAAATAATTAAATAAAAATTTAAAACCTATGTATGATTTCAATTTTTTAATTAATGTTATAAAAACCTCTGAGGTTTAGAATTCCACTATATTCTTTTTCTATCCAAAAATTCCGAGTCTTCGTCTCTTGAATGGGGTAGTTTAACATTCATAAGATGAAAAACACTTACCATTCATATTTAACCTCGCAATTCAATTTAACTATAGAAAATTAAAAATCAACCTATTTTTGTGTTAAAATTAATTTTGACTTAGGAATCATAGTTTACAACTAGTGGTTTTGGGTAGATGATTATATTTTATATGGTATTAGTGGTTTTGGGTAGATGATTATATTTTATATGGTATTATGTTAGTTTTATTTTGTTAGATTTTTTTTTTTTAATAGAATTCTATTAAACTAATTTTTTTCCAAAATTAAAATTATCCAAAATATTTCTTAAGATTCTTTATGTATATAATTACTTATATATTTGATTTACTTTACTCTGTATATAAAACATCATTCATAATGCATACATACACACCATTTAACGCTTGGCATTCCACTTCATACTTGACAAAGAAGTATAGTTAACAGAGACTTCGTATTTTAGTGTGATATCATTGCTAAAACGGGCTTGTATGTGTATTTTAGGTTATTCCTTGGAAATTCAAATTTTAGGTTGTTCCTTGGAAATTCATGTGTGTATGTGTATTAGTAAATATACTTAGTATATTGTTTTGATATTTTGATTTTATATAGATTTAAGAGTGTGTTTTTTTCTTTACTTTTTTGTTTGATTTGTCTTACTCCATATTACATAGGGTTAGAGTTGTTTTATTCTATATTACATATTATTACTCCATAAATAGTATTTTCTATTCATTATATATTATAGAGTTTTTGGCTAAATAATTTAATCAAATTTGAATTAAATTATTTATAACTATTATTTATAATGTATTTTTAATTAGATATATGAATACAAAATTTTGAAAAAAAGCAATATTCTAGAACTCACACTCAAACTTATAATTCTATTTCAATAAATTCCTAGAAAAATGAAAACAAAAAATAAAATTTTTGAAACATATAACAGGTACACTAAGGTATTTATTTATTTATTTGATATCATCATGCCAAACACATTTATTATTCATTATGTTCTTGCACCATCTTAGCTTTTGGTATTTGTACGACTTCTAGTACTTAAACATGTCGGAGGCATTTCACTCATAAGGTCAAAAGCAAGATGTCCATTTTCAGAGTTGAAATGTTCCACTCTGGTTTTTGTCTTGGGGTTATAAATTTATTGTATGAACTTTGTTTGATTCTCACTGCCCCCTGCCCCCAACTTATCCCTGTCAAGAAACTGTGTCCATGTAACAAATTGTTCACTCACAAACCTATGATCAACGAATGACGCCTCTCTAAATTGTGGCAGTCCTAACAACACAAAATAAAATCCAACTTTAGAAGATGCCAAGATAGTATCCTGGCCATCAAAACCAACCCACCAGTAGGTTGCTATCCTTGCAATCATGAAACATGGTCAAACACGAATATAAAATATATTAGAAGTTAAATTTCATAGGTATTTATTAGTATTTTTCTTATTTAACTGTCAAATACTGTCCGTTTTAAAATTCACATGTCATTGATGGAGTTTACTTAATTTTTAAGACCATCAAATTGATGGGTGTGTTCAAAATTTACCATGTATAGGTATATGTGTATAATATCTCATATATAAACTATTCCAAATAACATTGCATAAAATAAAAGAAGTATGCAATATAAGTATCACATTATGTGACACAGGCAAATATTAAGACCCCAAGATGAGACTGCAAGACAAGCACAAACTTCTCTTAGAGTGCTAAGACTCCAATATAATCATAAACTCATTCATAGTGGGTCTTTAGACTTAGATAAAAGTTTGTCTTCCTCTCCAGTCACATCATGCAACTTTACATTGTGCACACTTAAGCCTAAATCCTAAACACAAAATCCTGAAGTTTAAAATACGATATTCATGCAACATGTCCAACCCATGGGTTTGATCAAATTAATAGATTTAGCCAAACTATTTGAGATTTTTTCAAAAATGTTTTACAATGATCTATAAGATCTTTGATACTTAAATTACATAAATCTCTGAATTGTTGTTGATATTTCTTATATATTATAAAACACGTGCATCTATAATATTAGTTAGTTGAATTCTATTTTTTTTTATCAAATTAGAATTAAGAATTTTACTTATAAAAGAAAATTTATGTCAACAAAAAAATGGCTTCTGTATTCATAACAAAAAAATTAGCAACAAAAACACATATATAATAAATGATATGAAAACGATGGGTAAAAATAAATATCAAAAGTCATGGGAAAATTAAAATAAATAAATAAACTGTCATAAAAAATTTAGTTGACGAATAGGACTACCTTCAAATCTATATCTTGATATAAACCATCGTTCAACATTTACTTTTGATGGGATTTCTAAAAACCATCGTTCAACATGTACTTTTGATGGGATTTCAATCATTGTTATAGAGGCATGATTGAGATTGGAATTTGGTAGATTCTTTCATCTTATTTTTAAATCATCTTGTCCTGGTGATGAACCACACTTTCTAGTTCGAAATGTGTCGATAAATTAATTCTAATGTGATTATCGCCGAAAACTTGTCTCAATAAAAGTATTGATTTCTTTGCCATAACTTATTACATGCTTGCCAAATTAATATAAGGAAGAATACATCATTTAGAATGGATACAAAAATCATATATGCATTGTATAAAATTTGTCTATGTTTATTATGCGCAGATTGGCAAGCTATTGCGATTTTAGCTTTGTATGGCGATTCCAAGGTGATCATCGACTGGGCTCTGATGAAAACAAACTTTGGACCATTTTCCCCCTTACATATTGAATGAAACTTATCAGGGCACTGATGAGATATTTCCAAAGGTTAACTCTCACACATGTCTATAGAAAACAAAAAAAGGTGGCAGACTTCTTATCAAAGAAGCGATGTAACAACGAACCGGGAATTTTATTTAACATATTATGTCAATGGATCCCTACACAGTTTGGGGAGTATAAAAATATAACGTCTTGGATGTGCATGTTTTTCTACAGATTTGATAGGAAAGTGAATGTTCAGACCATTCTTTTGTTAACTCTTTCTTTGGCAGATCTTTTAGAAAGAAAAACATAAAATGTTTTTGGCTGAGATGTAATAGGAGAAAGAACACAATTAGAGGAGACAGAGCGCTGAAAACATTATGATAGAACATAGAGTTTTTCTTCTTCTTTTTTGATGTTTTTAGTTAGTTCCATTTATGAGGAACAAAATATGAAGATCATAGATGTAAGGACAAGAATTTTAAATTCAAGAAAATGTTGGAAATAATGGAGAATATTGTATTATTGGAGAGAGTTTGTCTCTCGATTGTATGTATGTCCTAGATTAGGATTAATTCCTATTTTATAGGAGTCAGTTCTAATCTCCCTAAAATGAAGTGACTTATATATTTATGATTTTATGATTAATTGATGAGAGTGTTCTCTGATTTGGGCAATCTCCAAGTGTAGCTTGCTCACCTGTGAGCTACTAGTTCCAGACTATAAGTTATAGCTCCCATATTTTAACATGGTATCAAAGTTGGTGTGCCTTAGTGGCAGATTTGAGGGCCTTACTGGCAGTAGTGGAGCCTCGGTTGTTGGAGGGCCTTAGTGGTAGCAGTGGAGTCTTAGTGGCTGATTAATTTGAGAGCCCTGGTAGTTGGGTGAAGCGAGGAGCCTTAGTAGCTAGAGAAAAGTTTTTTTTCTTTGTGTAAAGTTGCAACAACGCGGATTTTTGCCCTATTTTCCTCGCTGGCTAAAGAGGGGAGCATCTAATCCGAATTTAAACAGGAATGCAACAAATTACAGATATAACCATACATATAGAGATGCAGCAGAAATAATACTTCATTTCATTACTGTAAAATACTGAAATATGCTTACAAATAGAAATGGAAATAAACTAGCCAGGGCGATGGTAGCTTATCTCTAAGAAGAGATGTGGTGGCTACATGCCTATGAATAGTGTTACAATGAGGCTCAAAGGTCCATTTATTGTTGAGAAACAATGGAAAACCCTAAACATCCAAAAACCTAACCCTAGGAGATGAAACGCCAAACTGTGGGCCCTGTTTGGGTAAATTGGTACATCAACTTCCCAGGGTCGTAACTTTGGCATACGATCTCTGTTTGACGTGCACAATAGCTCGTTAGAAAGATCTATTTGAGGACTACAAATTTGGGAAGCAAAAATTGATACATGGACCCATGTTTCTCCCAGATTTCCCAAGAAACGCCGTTTAGGGCCTCAAAACTGCTCTGGAAGTTCAAGACCTGAAAAACTGCTAAAAATAGTAAATTGCACTACAATTAAGGAAACATAAAAATTGAAAGAGAGTTGTGGGGGTCCAAGTGGGATAGGTGGGTGGCCACCAAAATCCACCTGGATCATTCCTCCTCCCTTAGGAAGCAATGGTCCCCATTGCGTTGAGTTCCTCCATGAGATGAGGAAACTTCTGTTGAACTTGGTCCTTGTTGAGCTATTCTAAAACCTCTGTTGTGTCCAGTAATGGTGGGAATCATGGTCAAGGGTGGTCCACATTGAACACTCGGTGCAAGCGAAGGAATGGGGGAATGTTGTGCTCCAAAGAATTGTTTCCCATAGCCTTCGTACTAGTGTAAGGACCATGTCAAAGTGGTCTGAGCTTCTAATGGGCTCTTGTAAGACATTCTTTCTATAGATGTAACTAGACTTTGTCACCCACTCGAAACTTGTGTGGTACCTCATTCTGATCATGTCGTTTCTTGTACTTGGCATTTTCCAGAATGGAGCGATGATACATCGACCTGTTGGGTAGAGGTGCTCTAGGAGTCAGATCGAATGAATGCTTAACCTGATAGTGCAACGGTGTCCCTGTGGGTGAGGAGAAGATTTTCCTCTTTGCTTTCATGACCCTATCCATCTGTTGTTGCTACTGCGTGGAGGAACTCTTCATGGGGGTCATGGATGTGGCAACGATCTTCCCCTTACTTTGGGAGCGAACCAGACAGAAAATGAATTTCCTAGTCTGGGAGATGAGCTTGCTGCATTTCTTAGCAGTGATCAAAGAGGTGGCGGTAGGTGGGGCTAACTCCAGTATCCTGTATAATGAATTACCCAAAGAAATAATAACAATGTGAGGCCTTAACTCATACACAGCATGTCGCCTCCACAAGTATGGTTGGCCTCTTGAAATATGGCAACAAGAATATTCCAATTTAATTTGTCCTTGAATTAAATTGTGAATTAAAATCGAATTTAGTCTTAACAGCTACTTGGAAATAATTAATTAATTTACTTTAAATTAATTAGTTGGAGAAATTCAAGTTAGAAGTCTTTTTGAAGTCATGCAAGAGTTATCCCTTAAATTAAGGAGATAAGATTGAGTTATATTTGATTTGTAATTAGTTAACTAATTTTACTGAGTTAAGTCCAGTTAAATTAGTTCCAAATTGTTTGAGGAACTAATAGTGAGTTAACAGTCAGTTGATGCATTAATGCACTCAACTAGTGCTACCCTAGTTAACTGAAGATTCCCTCATCAGAAACTCATGCATGTTGATTCTGAGAAAGGCCCAGTTGAGATAAATTTTCAAGGATGGTGTACTATCAGTTGCATGTGTTTTCTCATGGAGAAAACTCATGCATGCAGTCAAGGATTTATCCTTGAGGATTGCGCAGTTTTGAAGGAGGTTTTCCACTTGGTAACACGAGAATCATCCACAAGGAACAACGCAAGGGAATAGGAGCTTGGAGGGCAGAGAAGAAGGCTGGAGAGAAGCCAAGATTACCTCTGAGCATCTGTGAGGATTGTACTGAGAGCTGACTAGCTGTGAAAGCTAAGGCTTTGTATAATTCCTATGTATTTCCACCTTGTATGTTAGGTCCCTATACTACTAGTGTAACCCCTTATTGTTATTAGTACAACCCCCTTATTATATTGTTGTGCCCATGTAGTCCCCATATTGTTATTATTGTGCCCCATAGAAGCTCACTATTGTTATTAGTGTGCCCTTAGATTATTATTGTTATGTTGGCTCTAATTATATTATGACCCCTTAGACTCCTATATATAGAAAGGAGGTCTTGTCATTTGTATCATCCAAGAATTGTTTATTTGTGTAATGTAAAGGAGGTTACCCCCTCAAAGAAGCTTATTCCTAAGGTGTTCATCTATCTTTTCTATCTTTTTGTGAGTTGGTTTCATAACATTCGGTATCAGAGCTTTGGATTCTAGGGTTTCGCTCCTCCAAATAGGTCATCGTGGCATTTTCGCTATAACTTTTTTTCTACAATGAATCAGAAGCTAAAACAAAAACCCATTTGAGATGAAATCGCGCCGAACATTTGATCCAAATTTGAGATCTTGTCTCGCTATATTTTCGGAGATATGATTTGAGGAAGTTAGCGTTTTTGCAAGCTCCATAATTTCATCTGAAACAGGTCACCGTTAACGTTTCTCTATAATATTTGTTATACGAAGGTTCAGACTTTAAAATTAAAACCCATTTGAACCAAAATCTTGGTGAAGCGCGGGTTCAAATTTCAGATCTTGTCTCACTATATTTTCGAAGATATAATCTGAGACATTTAGGGTTTCTGCAGGCTCCTGAATTACATCCTAAACAAGTGACCTTGGGAAAATCGTCATAACTTTCTCTCTGAGCATCAAATTGAAATTTCGTAAGAAGTTGCAGAAAGAGGACGGAATTTAGTTTTCTGTGTATCAGTTTCAGGTCCTAAGGTTGAAACAGTGACATGAGGAACTTCGTACAAGTTCAATCTACTGAACCAGTCTATAATCGGGTCATCATGGGAGATTCAACATAACGCTTCCTTATATAATCCAATCTTGATCAGAATTTCGGGGTTAGAAAGAGGACTCAGAGGGCTACTACAGGATGAAATTTCAGAACTTGGAGATCTGAAATTACAGAGTTACAGTCGTTTCAAGATCGAGATCCTAAAATCAAGAAAAGGCAATATGAGGAAGTTTGATGGCAAGGATCCGATAAATTGGATACTACAGATGGAGCAATATTTTGATCTACATGAGGTGCAACTATTACAAAAGGTATGTATTGCATCTTCATATTTAGAATCAGATCAATTTTTATGGTATAAAGGGCTGTGTTCTCGTAGAGCACTTGTCACTTGGTCAATTTTCATAGAAGAAATGATAGCACATTATGAGGATACAAAGAGTAACACCTTCTTTAGCCAATTGATAAATCTCAAACAAAAGGGTTCAATGGCAAAGCACATTGAGGATTTCAAAAAATTGAATATAAGGGTAAATGATATTCCAGAGAAGAAAAGGATTGATGTCTTCATAGGGACTTTAAAGGATAACATTCAACATGAGGTTCGTCTTTGGGAACCTGATTCATTGGAGAAGGCATTCAGGTTGGCAAGAAAAATTGAAATCGAAATTATGGAAACAAGGAATCCCACCACTCATGACTATAATTATGGAAGTGTTTTTTCTCCTAGCCTTCCACAACCTACAAGGTTTACACCGAAATGATTGGAAGAAAAAAGAGAAAAAGGGCTTTGTTACAATTGTGATAGAAAATACACTAAAAGTCATAAGTGTGCTGAGAAGAAATTATTTTATATAAATTATGAAGAGGAGGAAGAAAAGGATCAAGAAACATCAAAAGAAGAGGTTATACACCAAGAACCAACCCCAGAGAAAGAAGAAATGAATCCGACCATATCTTGTAAAGAATTGGAAATAATTACCACTCCTCAAACTCTCAAGATAGAAGGACATATCAAGAAGAAAAAGGTTCAAGAAGTGAAAGATCACATCGATAAAGAAGAAATGAATCCTAGCATATCTTGTAATGCATTGGCCAGAATTACCACTCCTCAAACTATCAAGATAGAAGGACATATCAAGAAGAAAAATGTTCAAGAAGTGAAAGATCACATCGAGCATCAAGAAATGAATCTAACCATATCTTGTAATGCATTGGAAGAAATTACCACTCAAACTCTCAAGATAGAAGGACATATCAAGAAGAAAAAGGTTCAAGCAGTGAAAGATCAAATCAAGCATCAACAACAAGTTCTCCAACTTTTAAAGGATAACGCCACTTTGGTGTAGAATCGAATGAAACAAGAGGCAGATCAACATCGCAATGAAAGAAGTTTTGATGTAAGCGATTGGGTATTTTTATGGCTACATCTCAAGCAAGATATTGATGAGAAGGAAACATTGACAATACTACATGCACTTAAGAAATGGCGATCTTACCTAATGGGAAGACACTTCAAGGTAAAACTGGATCATGATAGTCTGAAATAATTTTTAGAACAAAGGTTATCTTTAGAAGAAAAGAAAAAATGGGTCACAAATATGTTGGGTTATGATTTTGAAATCATCTACAAAAACGAGAAGCCAGATGTTTTTGCAGATGCACTCTCAAGAAGGGATGAGGATGTGGAAGCATTGTTTTGTGTTATTTCTATTATCCAACCAGATTGGATAAATGAAGCAAGGGATGAATGGAAGAAGGATGAAGAAGTGCCGTCATTCATTCAAAAGTTGCAGAAGACCCCAGTTCAAACAATATTTCCATAACTTGACGAGGAAGGAAAAATCATATTGGAACCTAGAGCAGTCACAGAAACAAGAACCCAATGGATACGAAATTGATCAATTTCAGAGTATCTCATCAAGTGGAAGAACTTACTCGCTGAAGATTCCACATGGGAGGACAAAATTTTTATACAGAAGCATCAAGAACTACTCAAGCGTTGAGGACAACACTTTTTGAAGGAGAGGGGCATGTTAGGTCCCTATACTACTAGTGTAACCCCTTATTGTTATTAGTACAACCCCCTTATTATATTGTTGTGCCCATGTAGTCCCCATATTGTTATTATTGTGCCCCATAGAAGCCCACTATTGTTATTAGTGTGCCCTTAGATTATTATTGTTATGTCAGCTCTGATTATATTATGACCCCTTAGACTCCTATATATAGAAAGGAGGTCTTTTCATTTGTATCTTCCAAGAATTGTTCATTTGTGTAATGTAAAGGAGGTTACCCCCTCGAAGAGGCTTATTCCTAAGGCGTTCATATATCTTTTCTATATTTTTGTGAGCTGGTTTCATAACATTGTATGATATACAATAGTGTGGGATTTTTAGCTGAGGCTTTCCCCAAAGTATTTTCATGTGTATTGTGCCATTTATTCTTCTTTTGGTTATATTGTTCAGCTCGATCTTTAAGCTTCTGTAGATTGATAGTAGAAGTAGGTTATAGTATTCTACTTTGATTTATATTGCATTATCGGGTTAACCTACACATATTTTCTACATGTATCAGAGCAGGATTTGTAGATAGTTTCTACATGGTATCAGAGCTATGAACAATATACTGAGAAGAGAATTCAATGTTTGAAGTTCGGGGTTGCAGGTGCAAATCGAATTCATATCATACTTCAAGGTTGGCCAATGGCATTCTATGGCTTGAGACTGGATTATGCCTTGGAAGGTAGCTCAAATTACATAGCATGGAAAGATATAATGGAGGCTATATTAGAAGATAATGGCTTGAGGGAATTCATTGATCAAGAAATCCCAAAGCCAGCTTCAACTAATGCACAAGAGTTGGCTGAGTGGAAGAAGTGTGTGGTGAAGGTGAGACGAATCATCCTTGAGGGAGTTTGAGACCATATTGTCTCGAGTCTCCATGGGAAGGATACTCCATTTTCAATGTGGAATATGTTGAAGGACCTCTACTAGAACAGTAGCGATGAGAGGAAATTGGCGCTCAAGGATAAGCTTCGAAGAATCAAGATGGAGAAGGGCGATACTATTTCCACATATCTGAACAAGCTCACCACCTGTAGAGATGAGCTTGTAAGTGTGGGAATAACTACTGTCGATGATGATATGGTGAGCCTCCCTCTCCTTGGCCTTCCAAAGAGTTGGAATAGCTACCAGGACTCTGTGAATGGAAGGGAGGAACTGCCAGATTGGGAACGACTGTGGTCAGATCTTATGGAGGAGGAGATCAGGAGGAGCATACGAGATGGTTCTTCATCCAAGAATGATTATGAAGAAAATTTGGCCTTAGCAAGTAAGGTTAGCAAGTAAGGCAAGGAAAGGGAAGGGGAAGACTTCCCATTTCAAATCAAATTCTTCTCATGGAGGGAAGAAGGGGACATGTCTAAAGTAAGATTCTTTAATTGTCACAATATGGGACATTATGTGACTAATTGCCCATCGAAAGAAGTCCAGGAAGGGATCCTCGGAAGGATTGGAAGGTGAGGCATTAGCTTCTCAGTTCGAAATGGACATTACCCTCATCACATGCATGGTGTCATTGATGATGGGTTGTGTCTGGTATCTTGATAGTGGAGCCTCATTCCACATGACCGGTGATAAAAAATTATTCAGTCCCTTGGAGGAGAAAGACCTCAAGATGCGCATAGAGATGGGTGACGACAGAAGGTATAGTGTTTAAGGAGTGGGCACGGATGATTTTTAGAGGGAGCATGGATCTCCTCTCACCTTGACAGTTGTGATGTATGTGGTTGGACTGAAGAAGAACTTGGTATCGGTCACAATGTTGGAGGACAAAGGCTACGATGTTGTCTTCAGTAAAGGAAAGGCATTCCTAAGACACATAGCCACAAGTCAGACTAAGAGGATAGGGATTCAGGTGAAGAATATCTATAAACTAGAGGTAGATGATTGTGCAACATTGAGTACGAAAGAAAAATTGGTGCAAATCCAAGACATTGGCGAGTTGTGGCGTAGGCGGTTGGGCCATTTGCATCATGGGGCCTTGAAGATAATGCAGCAGATATCTACAAGACTTCCCAAAGGTAAACTTGAGCAAGTTGACACATGCAAAGGTTGTACCTTGGGAAAGTACACCAAGTCTTCCTTTCATGATCGAGATAGTCGAGCAGAGGCTATCTTAGAGCAAGTTCATACTGATTTTTGTGGACCATTCTCAATGGCATCCATAGTGAAGCAAAGGTATTATGTGATTTTCATTGATGAATATTCTCGTAAATGCTGGATTTATTTCATGCAGATGAAGGACCAAACTTTCTCAAAGTTTTGTGAGTTCAAAGCTTTGGTTGAGAAAGAGTCAGGGAAGAAGATCAAGGCCTTGAGAAGTGACAACGACAGAGAATATGTCTCTCAAGAGTTTAAGGACTTCTGTGTAGCGGAAGGAATTAAACAAGAGTTGATGGCACCTCATAACCCACAATAGAATGGGGTGGCCGAGAGGAAGAACAAAACTATTGTAGGGGCAGCTCGGGAAATGTTGCATGACCAAGGCCTACCACTTCACTTGTGGACTGAGGCATGCAACACAATGGTCTATTTGCATAATAGAAGCCCACATCATATACTTGGGATGAAGACACCAGAGGAAGCTTTCTTCGTTAAGAGACCAGATGTGGGTCACTTTAGGATCTTTGGCTCAATGGTATATTTCCATGTGACAAAGGATGCACGGAAGAAGCTTGAGCCGACAACAGAGTTGGGGATATTTGTGGGGTACACTGATACACCTCACAATTATCGGGTGTACATGCCAGTCAGAGGACAGTGGATCACAGAGATCTCAAGTTTGATGAGCAGAAGGCCATGCGAGCTTCCCTTGAGAGGGAGCTCCAACTATAGGTTGTGGAGGAACTATTGGTTCCTAAGGAGGAGGAGCCTCAGACTGATGTGGAGCAACTACATGCAGAGGTTCCAGGAGTGGAGACATCCACTCAAGTAGAGTCTTCCAGAGATGGATGGAAGAGCACAAGAGAAGCTGACAGATTGTTGGACGATGCGAGAGAGAATGTGGGAGCACCATCTTCTCAGCGCAAATAGAGGAGGTCACTTGAGACGTACACTGGGTACATGGCCCTTACTGGGGAATGTGTTGAGACTGAGCCATATTCCTTTGAGGAAGCTGTGGAGCAGCAGATTTGGGTTGATGCTATGGTGGAGGAGTATGACTCCATAGTTCGTAATAGTGTTTGGGATGTGGTTCCGAGACTAGAAAACAAGTCAGTTGTGAGTTCCCGTTGGCTTTACAAGGTAAAGCAAGCTACTAATGGTAGTGTGGAGAAGCATAAGGCAAGATTTTTTGCCCGTGGCTTTTCATAGGTCAAGGGGATTGACTATGATGATAATTTTGCTCCTGTCGCAAGGTACTCATCTATCAGGTCTATGTTGGCACTATCAGCACAGATGGGTTGGAAGATCCATCAGACGGATGTGAAGACTTCATTTCTTAATGGCTAGATTGAGGAAGAGGTGTACATAGAGAAGCCAGAAGGTTTTGAGACCTTCGATTATGAGTCGCATGTGTGCTGACTCAAGAGAGCGTTGTAGGGCTAAAGCAAGCACCTCGTGCTCGGTACACTAGGATAGACAACTCCTTCGCCGTGTTGGGCTTCAATGAGTGAAGTGGATGCGAAACTGTACCACATCGTGGTGAAAGGTAAGTTGATGATCATCGTACTTTATGTTGATGATCTCATATTGACTGGTGATGATTAGTTGATCATGTCTTGCAAGGAGGACCTTGCAAGAGAATTCGAGATGAAAGACATGGGTCTCATGCATTACTTCCTTGGCATGGAAGTGTGGCAGAAGGATGGGGAGTTGTTTGTGTCTCAAGGCAAGTATGCCAACGAGATACTCAGGAGATTCCACATGGAGAAGTGCAAGCCCATGCAGACTCCTCTAGCAGGTAACTAGAGGAAGGAGGTTGCTACTTCAAAAGAAGTGGTAGCGGCTACTGTGTACAGGCAACTTGTGGGTTCATTGATGTACTTAGTGAACACACGACTAGATTTGTGCTATGTGGTGAACCAACTGAGTCAAGCAATGGTTCAGCCTACCAAGATGTTTTGGAAGGCATCAAATCATGTATTGAGATACCTCAGAGGCACATCTCAGTATGGATTATGGTACAGACGGATAGAGGGAGTGAAGCTACAGGGCTTCACTGATGCAGATTGGACAGCGATTCCATCAGATCAGAAGAGCACATCAGGAGGGATTTTCAACCTTAGGTCAGTGGTAGTTTCTTGGTACAGTAGGAAACAGAGGTTGGTTTCACTCATCTCGGCAGAGGCAGAATACATGGCTGCAAGTCATGCATCATGTGAGGCCATCTGGATGCGGAAAATCCTAGTTGGTTTGTTTGATCAAAGGATGGATCCAACTGTGATCTATTGTGATAATCAAAGTTGTATCAAACTCTCTGAGAATCCAGTATTTCATGATAGGTCCAAGCACATCGACATCTGGTATCATCATCTCAGAGATTGTGTAGCGAGGAGGATCATGTTGCTGCAGTATATTTCGACAGAGGAGCAAGATGCTGACATTTTGACAAAGGCATTGTCAAAGTGTAATTTGAATTCCATAGAGATAGGATCGGGGTAGCAAATAATCCCTTTCTTGTTGAGAGGGAGTGTTGAAATATGGCAACAAGAATATTCCAATTTAATTTTTCCTTGAATTAAATTGTGAATTAAAATTGAATTTAGTCTTAACAGCTACTTGGAAATAATTAATTAATTAATTTTAAATTAATTAGTTGGAGAAATTCAAGTTAGAAGTCTTTTTGAAGTCATGCAAGAGTTATACCTTAAATAAAGGAGATAAGATTGAGTTATATTTGAGTTGTAATTAGTTAACTCAGTTTACTGAGTTAAGTCCAGTTAAATTAGTTCCAAACTGTTTGAGGAACTAATAGTGAGTTAGTAGTCAATTGATGCATTAATGCACTCAACTAGTGCTACTCCAGTTAACTGAAGATTCCCTCATCAGAAACTCATTCATGTCTATTGTGAGAAATACCCAGTTGAGATAAATGTTCAAGGACAATGTACTATTAGTTGCATGTGTTTTCTCATGGAGAAAACTCATGCATGCAGTCAAGGATTTATCCTTGAGGATTGCGCAGTTTTGAAGGAGGTTTTCCACTTGGTAACAGGAGAATCATCCACAAGGAACAACACAAGGAAATAGGAGCTTGGAGGGCAGAGAGGAAGGCTGGAGAGAAGCCAAGATTTCCTGTGAGCATCTGCGAGGATTGTACTGAGAGCTTGCTAGCTATGAGAGCTAAGGCTTTGTTTAATTCCTATGTATTTCCACCTTGTATGATATACAATAGTGTGGAGTTTTTAGCTGAGGCTTTCCCCAAAGTATTTTCATGTGTATTGTGCCATTGATTCTTCTTCTTCTGGTTATATTGTTCAGCTCGATCTTTAAGCTTCTGTAAATTGATAGTAGAAGTAGGTTATAGTATTTCTGCTTTGATTTATCTTGCATTATCGCGTTAACCTACACATATTTTCTACATGGCCTAATAATACATCACAAACATCTAGAGGTGCAACATCACATAATATCGCATCTGTGAAGGGCTTGATCTTGTAGGGAAGGTGACACTGCTGGCGAACTCGGAGATATCATCCTTGGTGAAGCCACCCGATGTTATATGGTTGTAGGTGTGGTATAGTCGGTAGGCCCAACCGCTTCTTAACCTCTGCTGAAATGAGGTTCTTTTGGCTCCCACTGTCAACAATGAATTGCAGTGGTGAACCCTTCACCCACATTTGTGAGTGGAAAAGTCACTCCCCCTCCTTTAGATCTTCGAGCTCATTCTTTTGGATCTTGGTGGTGGCCACAGTGGCACTGGGCTCCGCATCAATGATCTGCTTCCCTTTGCCATTCCCCTTGTTGGGTTCTGACTCAAGGTCGGAACATGCATCTGATTCTGAAGCCTTCAACTCGGCCACCAACGACTGCTTGGTCCGACACTCACTTGTGTTGTGTTTGAGGCTCTTGTGGAACTCACAGCACTTTCCTATGTCCTTCCTCGACTTTGTGGTGTTGTTCTTTTCTTGAGGCTTCGATGAGTTGTCTTGGGTCACCCCGCCTTGGCTTTGTCCTTTGGTCTTTGGATTCGCAGATCCAAAGTCTCGCTTCTTCTATTTAGACTTCTGCTCGATCTTGACAGTGTATTGGTATATTGTGCCAAGTGAGGAGATGTCCAGGAACCCCATCTCGTCCTGGATGTATTTGTGTAAGCAACCACGATACTTGAGTACCAAATGCAACTCATAATCCTTAATACCCAACTGTGTGCGAAGGGTATGAAAAATATTTGTGAACTCCGGAACATCTTGGTCCCTTCCCTACCGCAGCGTGGTCCACATTATGTATTTCTCCTCA
Source organism: Pinus tabuliformis (assembly GCA_031772625.1). NCBI lineage: Eukaryota > Viridiplantae > Streptophyta > Pinopsida > Pinales > Pinaceae > Pinus > Pinus tabuliformis. The sequence continues at coordinate 308,487,216 of CM062807.1, forward strand.
TAGATTTTGACAGGGTAGCACTTCTCCTTGATGGCATCCCGAAATGAATTCCAAGTGGGTGTGGCTGAAAATAGTGAACCTATACTTTCATCCTTCTGATCACAGTAGGTTTCCCACCAGTCCTTGACATGTGGGGCTACTTTGAGAAGAGCGAAAATAATCTTTTCCTGACTGGAAAAATCATGAATAGAAAAATACCCTTCTAGCAGATTTAACCATTTATCTATGACCTCTGTGTCTATTTGACCCTTGAAGATGGGGATTTCAAAATTAACTTGTACCTTAAAGGGTGTGGCGTTTCTAGAGTAGCTGTTGGAAGTCGATGCCTCGTCCCTAGGTAGCCACTAAAGGATCTGGGCAAAGTTTTCCATCATTGCGTTCCTTTGTCGCTCGAGGGCTTCTTTAAGCAAGATTTTGATAGGATCTCCTGCCCCCTCATCTTTATTTTCATCCGCCATGGGTGGCCATCGGGATTTGCGACGCTGGTCTTGCAAAGGTTCGACCAGTTCAAGCCCTAACTCCTTATATCCCGACCTCGATGGGGACATGCAAAGAAAAACAGAGAAAAAGAAAACCTCTCTGATACCACTGATCCAGATTTAAATAGGAATGCAACAAATTACAGATATAACCATACATATAGAGATGTAGCAAAAATAATACTTCATTTCATTACTGTAAAATACTGAAATATGCTTACAAACATAAATGGAAATAAACTAGCTAGGGCGATGGTAGCTTATCTCTGAGAAGATATGTGGTGGCTACATGCCTCTGAACTATGTTACAATGAGGCGTGAAGGCCTATTTATTATTGAGAAACAATGGAAAACCCTAAACATCCAAAAAGCTAACCCTAGGAGATGAAACGCCAAATTGTGCACCCTGTTTGGGTAAATTGGTACATCATCTTCCTGGGGTCGTAAATTTGGCATACGATCTCTGTTTGACGTGCACAATAGCTCGTTAGAAATATCTATTCAAGGAATACAACTTTGGGAAGCACAAAATTGGTACATGGGCCCATGTTGCTCCCAGATTTCCTAAGAAACGTCGTTTAGGGCCTCAAAATGGCTCCGGAAGTTCAGGACCCAAAAAACTACTAAAAATAGTAAATTGTGCTACAATTAAGGAAACTAGAAAACTGAAAGAGATATTTGTGGGGGTCCAATTGGGACAGGTGGGTGGCCACCAACATCCACCTTGATCAGCATTGCATAAATCAGGGTCTAAAAACACGTTGATCGCCAATAAATTATACCAATCTTTTGCAGTGCAGGGTAAAAGTGAGTGTCTGATACCCTAAACCTGCGCTGGTGCAGAAGAGGGTTGATTAGATGGATCGGTCATAGTGGATTGGGTTCTAGATCAGCCGTGTCGATCGTGGATTGTGTGCGTTGACTCAGAACTAGGTCTTTGTACATCGCAAAAGTTGAGATCGTGTAGATCACTTCGAAGATCACTATTGAGATCATGTTTAGGATCGGATAGGATCTCAGTCTTGGAGATCGCCTCAAATATTTCCCCTGTTGGTACACTTTTCCTATTTTTTTTTAGATTTCCTGTGTAATTTTTGTTGTTGACCAGATCGAATGTTGGAGATTAAGGATCTTGAGGTAGATCCATAGATCAATCCAGTCACAATGAATAATCATATGAAAAAAACGTACATGAATGAGAGCAATAAGATGGACGGGTTGAATTATTCAAGTTGTAAATTCAAATTGTAGACACTTCTTAAGGGGCAAAGTGCGTGGCGATTGCAAATGGGGATGAAATGAAGTTGACTATACAAGGAGGTGGAACAATGACTGTAATTTAGGATTGGGAGAAGACCGTATCATCCCTCATATAAGAGAGTGAAAATCTGTTATGAAACCAGCTCCAGAAAAGATAGATCAATGCCTTAGAATTCAGCCTCTTCGAGGGGGCAACCTCCTTTACATTACGTAAATGAAAAATTCTTGGATGATACAAATGACAAAACCTCCTTTCTATATATAGGAGTCTAAGGAGTCACAATATAATCCAGCCGACCTAACAATAATAATATAAATCCACAAAAATAACAATAGAGGGATTCTATGGGGCACAGAAATAACAATATGGGGGTAATAGGGGCACAACAATATAAATAAGGGGTATAACTACAATAGTAATGGGGTAATCACTAGTATTATAGGGACCAAACATGCCCCTCTCCTTCAAAAAAGTGTTGTCCTCAACGCTTGAGTAGTTCTGGATACTTCTGCATAAAATTCTCATCCTTCCATGTGGAATCTTCAGCGGATAAGTTCTTCCACTTGATAAGATACTCTGAAATTGATCGATTTCGTAGCTGTCGAGTTCTTGTTTCTGTGACTGCTTCCGGTTCCAATATAATTTTTCCTTCCTCGTCAAGTTCTGGCAATATTGTTTGAATTGGGAGCTTGTCACCTATAACCTTCTTTAAACATGAAACATGGAAAACTGGGTGCAATCGAGAAGCTGCAGGAAGCTCCAATTTGTATGCCATAGTACCAATCTTTTGCAACACCTTGTACGGACCATAATACTTTGGTGATAATTTATTATCCTTCTTAGCTTGCTTTAGGGACATTTGCTTATATGGTTGTAGCCGTAGGAATACCCAATCACCTACATCAAAACTTCTTTCACTGCGATGTTGATCTGCCTGTTGTTTCATTCTATTTTGTGCCAACACGAGGTTATCCTTTAAGAGTTGGAGGACTTGTTGTTGATGTTCGATGTGATGTTCCACTGCCTGAACCTTAGAATTTTCTCTTAAATATGATGTGATGGATGGTGGTTGATACCCATAAAGTGCCATAAATGGGGTCATTTTTGTTGCTGTATGGAAGGAAGTGTTATACCACCATTCAGCCAGAGGCAACCATTTGACCCATTGTGTCTGTTTATCAGATACAAAGCAACGAAGATATCCTTCCAAACATTTGTTTACTATCTCAGTTTGCCCATCAGATTGAGGATGATAAGATGAGCTATGAGCTAACTGAGTACCAAGACAAGAAAATAATTCTGTCCAAAAATTTCCAGTGAAAATGGGATCTCTGTCACTTACAATAATCTTTGGGTTTCCATGTAGCTTTTGAACTGTTTCCATAAATGCAGTAGAAACTGTACTGGCTTTAAATGGATGTGATAATGCACAAAAGTGTGCATACTTGGTAAGTCTGTCAACTACCACCATGATGACACTCTTTCCCTCAGACTTGGGTAAACCTGTGATAAAATCCATTGAAACCTCCTCCCAACGTTGGCTTGGAATGGATAAAGGTTGTAATAGACCTGGTGTCTTAATTGTTTCAACTTTATTTTGCTGGCAAACCAAACATTCCGCCACAAAATTTTGAATATCTGATTTAAGGCCATCCCAAAAAAATTCCTTCTTAACCCTGTGGTAAGTTTTTAAAAATCCTGAGTGCCCTCCTAAGGGAGAAGTGTGCAATTCCATAAGAATCTTTTGTTTTAGCTGGGAATTCTTACAGAGGTATAAGCGATCTTTGTACCATAACGAATCATTTTGCCAGCTAAATGTATCAGAAGTACTGGAATCTTGTTGTAGCTTTCGAATAAGTGCCCACACTTCTTCGTCATTCTTCCATTCCTCCCTTGCTTCGTTTATCCAATCTGGTTGGATAATAGAAATGGCACACAACAATGCTTCCACATCCTCATCCTTTCTTGAGAGTGCATCTGCCACCACATTTTGCTTCCCTTTTTTGTAGATGATTTCAAAGTCATAACCCAACATCTTTGTGACCCACTTTTGTTGCTCTTCAGAGGATAATCTTTGTTCTAAAAAGTATTTAAGGCTATCATGATCCGTTTTTACCTTGAAGTGTCTTCCCATTAGGTAGGGTCGCCATTTCTTAAGTGCATGGAGTATTGCCAACATTTCCTTCTCATAAATAGCTTTGCTTAAAAACTTTCCCTTGATTGGACGACTTTCAAAAGCAATGGGTCTTTCATCTTGCATTAGAACAACACCAATTCCATTTCCTGAAGCATCACATTCCACAATAAAGGTTTTTGTGAAGTCCGGTGTAGCTAAGACCGGTGCTTGGCACATTGCCTCTTTAAGATGTTCAAAGGCCTTTGTTGCTTCCGGAGTCCATGAAAATGAATCTTTCTTCAATAATGTTGTTAGAGGTGCTGCTATTCTCCCATAATTCTTAACAAACTTGCGATAATACCCTGTCAACCCAAGAAATCCTCGCAGATGCTTTATGGATGTGGGGATTTTCCATTCCTTAATGGCTTTAATTTTGCTAGGGTCTACCTTAACTCCTTCATGAGATACAATATGACCCAAATATTCCACCTCCTGGACTCCAAAGAAACATTTGGATCTTTTTGCATATAATTGTTTCTCCTCCAATAGTTGTAGCACCCTGTCAACATGTTCAACATGATCCTTCCAAGACTTGCTGTAGATTAGTATATCATCAAAAAATACTAACACAAATTTTCTAAGGAATGGTTTGAAAATTGAATTCATCAAACCTTGAAATGTTGAAGGTGCATTGGTAAGGCCAAAAGGCATGACCAAAAATTCATAATGACCCTCATGAGTTCTAAATGCCGTTTTCGGAATGTCTTCAATCTTCATTCTGATTTGATGATATCCCGAACGAAGATCCAACTTGGTGAAGTAAATTGATCCATGCAATTCATCCAGTAATTCATCAATAACAGGAATGGGGAACTTATCTTTAATAGTGAGCTTGTTGAGCTCCCTATAATCCGGACACATGCGCCATGATCCATCCTTCTTGTGCACCAATACTACTGGAGCTGAGAAAGAACTTTGACTCGGTTGAATTATACCAGCCTCTAGCATTTCTGCAACCATACGTTCAATTTCACTTTTTTGGACATAGGGATATCTGTACGGCCTGATGTTTGGAGGAACACTTCCTGGAATCAGATGAATAGCATGATCATGATCACGCATAGGTGGGAGACCTTTTGGAGTCTCAAATACCTTGGAATGATTGTCCAGGACTTTTTGGAGATCTGGAGAAATAGATGATTCCAATGTGGAAACATCTAGCGAACATAATTGTGCAATTACACCTCTTTGCTCCTTTTTAGAAGCTTTGTCATGCCATTAGAGCTGATTATCTTTCCTGGTTTCCCTGCAATACCCCTTAATTCAACTTCCTTTCCTTCCGTAGAAAATTTGATGAAAAGTTCTTGAAAATTAAAAGCTATTGTACCCAAGGATTGTAGCCATTGGACTCCTAGTACAACATCAGCACCTCCCATTGGAATGGAAAGCATTGGGCTAGTCAATACATATTCTCCCATGGATAGCTTGATATTATGGCACTTTCCAGAGAAATTTATTGTTCCTCCATTTGCAATCATCACTTGACACTCTGGTGCTGGATATAGGAAGCAATTCAATTCTTTTGCTACCCTACAATGAATAAAATTGTGGGTGCTTCCTGAATCAATCAACACTATTACCTTTTTCTTCTTGATTTGTCCTTCTATCTTGATGGTTTGAGGAGTGGTAATTCCCGCCAATGCATTACAAGATATGGTCGGATTTATTTGTTCTTCATCTAGGCTTTGTTCCTGGAGTATATCTTCTTCTTTTGACCTTTCTTGCTCCTTTTCTTCTTCCTCTTCACAATCTATGTAGAATAATTTCTTCTCAGCACACTTATGACCTTTAGTGTATTTGCTATCACAACTGTAACAAAGCCCTTTTGCTCTTTTTTCTTCCAATTTTTGTGGTGTCAACCTTATAGGTTGTGGAAGACTAGGGGCAACAACACTTCCGTCTTTATAGTTGTGAGTGGTATGCTTCCTGGTTGCCATAATTTTGCTTTCCATTTTTCTTGCTAACCTGAATGCCTTCTCTAATGAATCAGGTTCCCAAAGGCGAACATCATGTTGGATATTATCCTTTAAAGACCCTATGAACACATCAATCCTATGCTCCTCTGGAATATCTTTTACCCTTATGTTCAATTTTTGGAACTCCTCAATGTGCTCCATTACTGAACCCTTTTGTTTGAGACTTATCAATTGGCTAAAAAAAGTGTTGCTTTTTGTATCTTCATAATGTGCTATCAATTCTTCCGTAAAAATTGCCCAAGTGATAAATTGTTTACGAGAGCAAAGCCATTGATACCATACAAACTGATTTGGTTCCAAATATACAGTTGCCATACGTACCTTTTGTGCGTTTTGCACATTATTGAGATCGAAGAATTGCTCCATCTGTAATATCCATGTGGCGGGATCCTTGCCATCAAACTTCCTCATATCGATTTTTGGAATATGGTGATTCTTCGATCCAACATTAGCGTCTATGGAATCATGATTAACATTTCTTTTGTTCTCATCATGAGTTTCCTTTACTACCTTTTCACCATTAGTGACCCTTTCTTGTAGCAACTTCTTCAATTCTTCCATGTCTGTCTTCAAATCTATCTTCAAATCATCCATCTTAGCTTCCATGCCCTTTATCTTAGATTCCACGCCATTTACCTTAGATTCCACGCCACTTATCTTAGCTTCTGTTAGCTTTTGTGAGCGTGACATTTGTTGCACTTGTTCTTGTAATTTTGATATATCATGTAGCATTTCTTCCTCTTCTTCATGAGTCATGCTAGAGCTTTCAGGTTCCTTACTAGGTGTTTGCATTTTCTTTCCTCGGGGCATCAGTTACCGATAATAATGCTTTACTATGCCCTTTGAATTCCGTTAAACCAAGCTTACACAAAAATTTAAAAAAAATCTACACACCTTTTTTCACTTTATAGAAGCCTGATATTGAATCTGATGTATCTCTGTAATTTCGGATCATCCAATTCTGAAATTGCTACCTGTAGTAGCCTTCTGTGTCCTCTTTCCAATGCCACAATTCTGAGCCAAATTGGATTCTCCAAGGAAGAGTTATGTGAAATCTCCCACAGTGACTTGCTTTTAGACTAGTTCAGTAGAGCGAACTTGTACGACGTTCCACGAGTCACTGTTTCAACCTTTGAATCTGAAACACACACACACAAGAAACTACAGTCCATCCTCTTTCTGTACCTTCTTACGAAATTTCAATCTGATCCCCAGAGAGAAAGTTATGACGATTTTACCCAGGTCACCTGTTTTGAATGTAATTCAGGAGTCTGCAAAAAGACCAACTTCCTCAGATCATATCTCCGCAAATATCGTGCAAAAAGCTCTGAAATTCGGACCCAAGGTTCAGCACGATTTCTTCTCAAATGGGTTTTTTTTGCGACTTCTGAAACGTCACAGAAAAAAAGTTATAGCGAAAATTCCACGATGACCTGTTTGGAGCAGCGAAACCCTAGAATCCAAAGCTCTGATACCAAATGTTATGAAACCAGCTCAAGAAAAGATAGAAAAGATAGATCAACGCCTTAAAATTCAGCCTCTTCGAGGGGGCAACCTCCTTTACATTACATAAATGAACAATTCTTGGATGATACAAATGACAAAACCTCCTTTCTATATATAGGAGTCTAAGGAGTCACAATATAATCCAGCCGACCTAACAATAATAATATAAAGCCACAAAAATAACAATAGAGGGATTCTATGGGGCACATAAATAACAATATGGGGGTAATAGGGGCACAACAATATAAATAAGGGGTATAACTACAATAGTAATGGGGTAATCACTAGTATTATAGGGACCCAACAAAATCCGCAAATGATATTTGGGTAACTCTCAAGGATTTGTATGTGATAAAGAATACAAATAATTTATTGTTCTTGAAGAGTAAGATTCTCTCCACCACAATGGAGGAGAATGAATCAATTTCTACATTCATCTCTTGGATCAAAGAGATTAGAGACAAGGTGGGCGATATAGGGGAGAAATTGGTGAACACTAATATTGTCACGATTACCATGAATGGTATGATTGATTATTATCAAATGTTTATTACAAGGTTGAACACCAGGGATAAAGCCCCCAATTTTGAGGAATTGATAAGGATCTTGATGCCAGAGGAAGAGAGGCAGATGAATATGAAGCCTCATAATACATATATCACATTGATGGTGAAGAAAAATCTTTTCAGAGGGAAGCCAGGAGAAGCACAGAAGGGCAGTGGTACACTCCAGAGAAAGCCACCTCAACGTATTTCTTCGACTAGAATAGATTTAGGAATCAAGGGTTTTTATTGTGGTAAATCTGGTCACATTGCTAAACACTGTTATAAAAAGAGGGTTGATGAAGCCAAACACAAGCAGAAGAAACATACATGGAACTTTGTTGACGAAGATCAGAATCTTGAACTCAAATTGTTTGTGTCTAATTCTAATCTTTCTGCTGAGATTGATGAGGCCAAAACCTCGTTTGTGGATTTTGGAGCATCCACTCACATGACAGGTAATAAGCATTGATTTGAAAGATTTAAAGAAATCAATAGTGGTGCTAATATCTACCTTGGTGATGATATAGATTAACAAATCAATGGATATGGGAACATTCCTATGATACTGCCTGATTGGAATATTTTGCGAATCGAGAAAGTGATGTATGTACCAGACATTAAAAATAATATGATCTTTGTCTCTATGATTGCAGATCAGAACTTTAAGGTGTAATTTTTTAAAAATTATTGTGTCATAAAGGATTTACTGCACAAACAAAAACCAGTTGCATCTAGAATACGAGTAGGAGGCTTGTACAAGTTGAATGTCATAAGCATGCCACACCAAGATTTGAATTTAACAACAATGACAACAGAGAATCTTTGGCATCAAAGATTCAGACACATCAATCTCCCTGAATTATTTTTACTACAAAAACAAGGTATGGTCAATGGACTCCATGTTTTAAAAAATGCACATGTTGATTGTGAAGGATGTGCACTTGGAAATATGCACATGGATGAATTTCCCTCAAGTTTAAATAGAAGAAAGAGAGATATCCTCGAGCTTGTGCACACTGACATATGTGGACCAATGCAGACAAGATCATTAGGAGGTGCATATTATTTTTTATTATTTATTGATGATTGCACAAGATATACTTGGGTATATTTTCTAAGTAAGAAAAGTCATACATTTGAATATTTTAAAGAGTTTAGAAGTATGATTGAAAAAAAACAGCGAATTTCATCAAAATTCTTCGCTCAGATCAAGGGAGAGAATACAAGATGAGAAACTTCGTCAAATATTGTAGGGACCATGGGATAATTTAGAAGTTTTCAATACCTCACACTCCACATTAGAATGAGGTTGCAGAGAGGAAGAATAGAACTCTAGTGGAGTGTGCACACAACATGTTTAAAGGTAAGAACCTATCTAATGGTTTTTTAGCCGAAGCTATTAATACTGCAATGTATTTAAAATATAGGGGTCCAACAAAGAGCCTTGATCTTCAGACTCCACTCGAGGTTTTATATGGTTTTAAGCCTGTAGTTAGTCATTAAAGAGTATTTTGTTCGAAAGCTTTGGCATATATTCCCAAGGAGAATAGGAAGAAATTGGATGCAAAGGCCATAAAATGCATTTTGTAGGGTATTATTCTGATTTTAAAGCATACAATATGTTTAATCCATCTACTCACAAGGTGTTTGCGAGTAGAGATGTTATATTCCATGAGCAGGTTGATGAAGGGAACAAAGACAAAGGCTATGAGGAGTAGCACATGCCCTTGTTGATGGAAGACAACAATGGGGAAATTAAAGACAACCATGTGCAACAACAACATCAATAAAAAGAAGAATCAAGTGATGCAGGTACAGTCAACAATCCAAGTCCACTAATGAGTGAGCAAGAAAAATTTGAGGCAAGTCCTCTACCAAGGAGATCAGGTAGGCAAACTAAATTACCAACAAGAGATAGAGATCATGCTCTTATAACCAGTGTTTTAAATATTGTTGAGCTCTCAAATTATAATGAAGCAAGTCAACATGATGAATGGATGGAAACCATGAAAGAAGAATATGAGTCAATCATTAAAAACAAAACCTGGGATTTAGTTGAATAGCAAGAAGGGAAAGAGCCTATAGGTTTTAAATGGTTATATAAACCTAAGTTCAAAGAATATGGTAGTGTAGACATATATAAAGCTAGGTTGGTAGCTAAAGGTTACTCACATAAAGAAGGAATTGATTATGAGGAGATCTTTGCTCCTCTAGCTAAGTTAAACAATATTAGAATGTTAATAGCTTTAGTTAAAAAACATCATTGGAGTCTACACCAACTAGATGTGAAGTCTTCTTTTTTAAATGGAGAATTAAAAGAAGAGGTATACTTAAAACAACCTGAATAGTTTATCAAAGAGGGGCAGGAACATTTAGTCTGCAAATTAAAAAAGGCTTTATATGGATTAAAACATGCACCCAGGTCATGGTATGAAAAATATGGCTCCTTTTTCTTGCAACATGATTATAAGGGGAGAGAAAACGACTCAAATCTGTATACTATGTTTGATGAAAATGGGAAAATTGTTTTGATTTCTTTATATGTAGATGATCTAATTGTCACTAGAAATGTTGATGAATTGATTAGATAAATCAAAGTGCATATGTCACAAGTTTTTGAAATGAAAGACCTTAGAGAATTACATTATTTCTTGGGTCTAGAAGTTTGGAGGGACTCTGGACATAATTTTCTCACTCAACGAAAGTATGTCAGGGGTTTATTGAAAAAGTTCAGAATGGAACAATGCAAAGTTGCCTCAGTGCCTTTACAGCAGAATCTTAAACTACGAATGGAGGATGATTCCAAAGAGGTGGATGCCACATTGTATAGACAACTAGTTGGGAGTCTGATTTATTTGACTACAACTAGACCTGACTTAGCATTTTCAATCAGTGTGTTAAGTCAATTCATGTCAAAACCTCTTGAGAATCACTAGGTGGCAGCAAAAGGTGCCTTGAGATACCTTCAAGGAACCATTGATTTTGGTATTAAGTACACTGATTTTTCTGATGTTAATTTGACAGGTTTTTCAGATTCAAACTGGGCAGGAAACTTGGATGACAGAAGATCCATAACATGTTATGCTTTCAATATCGGGTCCGAGGTAATTGCATTGAGCAACAAGAAGCAAAGTACTATATCCTTATGTTCTACAGAAGCAGAATATCAATCAATGTGTGCAACAATGTGTGAGGCAATTTGGCTGAGGAGACTTCTCCATGATGCTGGAGAAGAACCAAAACATGCTACAGTAATTATATGTGACAACAAAAGCTCAATCAAGCTAGCAAACAACCCTGTGTTTCACAAAAACACAAAAGATATTGATACTCAATTTCACTTTGTTAGAGAAAAGGTTCAGTCTAAAGAATTTTTTTATTGAATATTGTAATACTTGTGATAATGCAACATGCATTTTTACCAAGCCCCTTGGAGGATTAAATTTGAAATGTTTAGGGAGATGTTAGGAGTATAGGTGAACCATTTCTCCATTAAGGGAGAGTGCTGGAAATATTGGAGAATATTGTATAATTGGAGAGAGTTTGTTTCTCTGTTGTACGTATGTCCTAGATTAGGATTAGTTCCTATTTTCTAGGAGTTAGTTCTAATCTGCCTAAAATTATGTAACTTATATATTTCTGATTTTATGGTCAATTAATGAGAGCATTCTCTGCTTTGGGCAGTCTCCAAGTGTAGCTTGCTCACCTCTGAGCTGTTAGTTTCAAATTATAAGTTGCAACTCCCATATTTTAACAAAAAATGTAACTACGTTTCATGAAAGAAAGTACATTTAAGTATGAATAAATGCAATTCAGCTATGTAGGATCTCTAGAAGATGATTTGGCATGTTAAATTTACATTGTTATAGTAATTATAATTTTAAAAATCAGAACCAGATTTTGAACTTGTATAATTATTTAACTGGTTTTGAATTGAATTGAATTTAATGAAATGGATTTGAAAATACACATAAAATAATTTATTTTTAATGAAAAAAAAAATTCAAGCCATGATTCCAAACTATTAAAACAAAATATGTGCAGTTTTATCATCCAAATACTAAGTGTGAATACATCAAAATGTCACCAAGTACAATACATATCAACAACAATATACATAATGAAAGAAGCTCCAAACGACCTCTTAAATCGAAAAGCAATGTTACAAGCTACTAGGTCATTGGCACTCATCACTAATTCACACTACTAGAAATGAGATTATCAACAAGAAGGACATAAATATTATTTGGCTCACATTCCTTAGACATGTATTCCTCACACCTATAATATGGTAGAAATTGAAAAAATTAACATGCCTAACCAATGATTTTGGTTTAAGTGAATGGTACATTTTTGTTAAGGCCATGGCAAGAGGATTTCAACAATCTGATACCATCAACATCAAATGATTTCAATAATCAATACCACACACATCAAGGTACATAAAGGGATTTGCGCCCTTGATTAAATTCCAATCCCATACACTCATACATGATAGAATTCAATGAAGATGTTGTAATCCTACCTATCCTAAAATTTTGGAAACTATTAATCTTAATAAAATTTGAGTGGGATGTGAAATTCCACTTTCTCCATGTGAAGTCCAATAAGATTGGAACCACTCTCAAACATCCCAAAAGAATTAACACAAAATTGATCAGTTCAAGTCACGATTGGTATTGATTATATACCTAATTAGTATCAACCAATCACCAAACTAGATTTCTCTACTAAATCATTGGCCAAAAATTGTTAATTAGCCAATTTAATCAATTATCAGTTCAAATTAACTCGTTCTTAAAACAATGATCATAATATGATCTTTGTTTGAGAAAACACCATGAACTTAACGAACATTATTCTATTTTTTTTACTTTCTAGAGATGTTACTTAGAATACAAAAGTTACATTATTCATGTATTTGTTTTACAAAGTGAATTATTATAAATCACATTCTTGGAAAGATGCCCTTATCGCAACAGACACTATATGATGGGTAGGATTAAGCTCATTTAGCTTTCTTGAAACTATGTGGAAATTTTGACAATAGTCGTGGAGTCCTTGTGATATCTCTTATGACTGCTTGAAACCATGTTTTCAAGGTAGAATGAAACATGACATTAGGCTTTTGTTGGTGATCTTACATGACCAACTTGAAGTATACATGGTAGACAATGGAAACTCATCGAGAGGCTTCATGTAAATAAAGAACTCAAATGCACTCGTGTATGGATAGCTAGCTATAGGTAGAGCTCCATGTGGAAATGTTAAGAGAGTGATACAAAACATTGTCATATGGTCATACATACCTCGATCGATATCGCTAAATGTTGAGCCAATACTCTCGTCATATCATGGCTACTTTTATTGTATGTGTATTGCAGGCTAATTATTGGAAATCCATGCATTTAATTCACTTCCTTTTACCCTTCACTTCTTGGATTGTATTATTACATATCGTTATAATGCTCCACGGAAGGTTCATGTGATTAATCAATATTAAACTCATAAATAATAAATGAAAAAGAAATAAATTAGCATGCTCGTATTGATGATATGCTAGAAATGTTTACAATGTTAATCTTCTAGACTATGGCAATCTAATGTCTATTAAATTTATCTAGTTGTTTCTCAACATGTAATCGTGAAATATATTGTAAAGTATGGTTCAAAAGTGAAAAATAGGAACCTTATTTTAAACTTTTTCAATATTCGATCAAAATCATTGAAAAGTACAATATAATTAGAGCCGACATAAAAATAATAATGTAAGGGCACAACAATAACAATAGTGGGATTCTATGGGGCACAATAATAATAATATGGGGACAACATGGGCACAACAATAACACTAAGGGGCTATAATGACAATAATAATAAGGGAGAGCACTACTATTATAGGGACCTAACATGCTCCTCTCCTTCAAAAAAGTGTTTTCCTCAACGCTTGAGTAGTTTTGGATGCTTCTATATAAAATTATCATCCTCTCATGTGGAATCTTCAGTAGGTAAGTTCTTCCACTTAATGAGATACTCTGAAATTGATCGATTTCGTAGTTGTCGATTTCTTATTTCTGTAGCTGCTTCAGGTTCCAATATGATTTTTCCTTCCTCGTCAAGTTCTGGCAATATTGTTTGAACTGGGAGCTTATCATCTATAACCTTCTTTAAGCATGAAACATGGAAAACTGGGTGCACTCGGGAAGATGTAGGAAGCTCCAATTTGTATGCCATAGAACCAATATTTTGTAATGCCTTGTACATACCATAATATTTTGGTGAGAATTTATTATCCTTCTTAGCTTGTTTGAGGGACATTTGTTTGTATGGTTGTAGTCATAGAAATACCCAGTTACCTACATCAAAACTTCTTTCGCTACGATGTTGATCTGCCTGTTGTTTCATTCTATTATGCGCCAAAGTGAGGTTATCCTTTAAGAGTTGTAGAACTTGTTGTTGATGCTCGATGTGATCTTCCACTACTTGAACCTTAGAATTTTCTTTTAAATATAATATGATGGAAGGTGGATGATATCCATAATGTGCCATAAATGGGGTCATTTTTTCTGCAGTATGGAAGGAAGTGTTATACCACCATTAAGCCAGAGGCAACCACTTAAGCCATTGTGTATGTTTATCAAATACAAAGCAGTGAAGATATCCTTCCAAACATTTGTTCACTATCTTAGTTTGCCCATTAGATTGAGGATGATAATATGAGCTATGAGTTAACTGAGTACCTAGACAAAAAAATAATTTTTTCCAAAAATTTCCAGTGAAAATGGGATCTTTGTCGCTTACAATAATCTTTGGGTTTCCATGTATCTTTTGAATTGTTTCCATAAATGCATTTGCAAATGTATTGGATTTAAATGGATGAGATAATGCAAAAAAGTGTGGATACTTGGTAAGTCTATCAACTACCACCATGATGACACTCTTTCCTTTGGACTTGGGTAAACCTGTGATAAAATCCATTGAAACCTCCTCCCAGCGTTGACTTGAAATGGATAAAGTTTGTAATAGACTCGGGGTCTTAATTGTCTCAAATTTAGTTTGTTGGAAAACCAAACATTCCGCCACAAACTTTTGAATATTAGATTTAAGGTCATCCCAAAAAATCCTTCTTAACCCTGTGGTAAGTTTTTAAAAATCTCGAGTGCCGTCCTAAGGGAGAGGTGTGAAATTCCAGAAGAATATTTTGGTTGAGTTGGGAATTCTTTCAGAGGTATAAGCGATCTTTGTACCATACCGAATCATTTTTCCAACTAAATGTATCAAATGTACTGGAATCTTGTTGTAACTTTTGAATGAGCACCCACACTTCTTCATCATTCTTCCATTCATCCCTTGCTTCATTTATCCAATCTGGTTGGATAATAGAAATTGCACAAAGGAATGCTTCCACATCCTCATCCTTTGTTGAGAGTGCATCTGCAACAAAATTTTTATAGCATTTTTTGTAGATGATTTCAAAGTTATAACCCAACATCTTTGTGACCCATTTTTGTTGTTCTTCTAAAGATAAGCTTTTTTCTAAAAATTATTTAAGACTATCATGATCTGTTTTAACCTTGAAGTGTCTTCCCATTAGGTAAGGTCGTCATTTCTTAAGTGCATGTAGTATTGCCAGCATTTCCTTATCATAAATGGTTTTGTGTAAATACTTTCATTTGATTGGACGAATTCTGAAAGCAATGGGTCTTTCTTCTTGCATTAAAACAATGCCAATTCCATTTCTTGAGGCATCACATTCTGCAACAAACGTTCTTTTGAAGTCTGGCATAGCTAAGATTGGTGCTTGGCACATTGCCTCGTTAAGACGTTCAAAGGCCTTTGTTGCTTCTGGAGCCCAAGAAAATGCATCTTTCTTTAGTAATGTTGTTAGATGTGCTGCTATTATCCCATAATTCTTAAAAAACTTGTGATAATACCCTATCAATCTGAGAAATCCTCACAGATGCAGTATGGATGTGGGGGTTTTCCATTCCTTAATGGCTTTAATTTTGCTAGCGTCTACCTTAACACCTACATGAGATACAATATGACCGAGATATTCCACCTCTTGTACACCAAAGAAACATTTGGAGGTTTTCCCATATAATTATTTCTCCTCCAATAGTTTGAGCACCTGTCAACATGTTGAACATGATCCTTCCAAGACTTGTCATAAATTAGTATATCATCAAAAAAATACTAACACAAATTTTCTAAGGAAGGGTTTGGAAATAGAATTCATCAAACCTTGAAATGTAGAAGGTGCATTGGTAAGGCCAAAAGGCATGACCAAAAATTCATAATGACCCTCATGAGTTCTAAATGTTGTTTTTGGAATGGCTTTAGTCTTCATTCTGATTTGATGATATCCTGAACGAAGATCCAATTTGGTGAAGTAAATTTCTCCATGTAATTCATCCAATAATTCATCAATGATAGGAATAAGAAATTTATCTTTAATAGTGAGCTTGTTGATCTCCCTATAATCCAGACACATGAAACATGATCCATCCTTCTTTAGCACCAATACTACTAGAGCAGAGAAATAACTTTGACTAGGTTGAATTATACTAGTCTTTAGAATTTATGCAATCATGTGTTTAATTTCACTCTTTTGGGCATATGGATGTCTGTAAGGCTTGATGTTTGGAGGAACACTTCCTGGAATCAAATGAATAGCATGATCATGATCATGAATAGGTGGGAGGCCTTTGGGGGTCTCAAATACCTTGGAATGATTGTCCAAAACTTTTTGGAGATTTGGAGAAATATATGATTTTGATGTTGGAACCTCTAGTGAACATAATTGTGAAATTACGCCCCATTGTTCTTTATTTAGAATATTTGTCTTGTTGTTAGAGCTGATTATCTTTCTCAGTTTCCCCATGATACCCCTTAATTCAACTTCCTTTCCTTCCCAAAAAAAAATTCAAGAAAAGTTCTTGAAAATTAAAATATACCGTACCCAAAGATTGTAGCCATTGGACTCCTAGTACAACACCAACACCACCCATTGGAATGGAAAGCATTGAACTATTCAATATATATTCTCCCATGGATAGCTTGATATTATGGCACTTTCCAGAGAAATTTATGGTTCCTAGATTTGTAACCATTACTTGATACTCTGGTGATGGATATAGGAAGCAATTCAATGCCTTGGCTATCTTAGAATGAATAAAATTATGGGTACTACCCAAATAAATCAACACTCTTACCTTTTTCTTCATGATATGTCCTTCTATCTTGAGAGTTTGAGGAGTGGTAATTCCTACCAATGCATTACAATATATGGTCGGATTCATTTTTTCTTTCTCTAGGGCTGGTTCCTGGTGTATATCCTCTTCTTTTGATGTTTCTTTTTCCTTTTCTTCTTCCTCTTCGCAATCTATGTAAAATAATTTCTTCTCAACACACTTATGACCTTTAGTGTATTTTTTATCACAACTGTAACAAAGCCCTTTTTCTCTTTTTTCTTCCAATTGTTGAGGTGTCAACCCTGTAGGTTGTGTAAGGCTAGGGGCAACAACACTTCCATCTTTATAGTTTTGAGTAGTAGGCTTCCTTGTTGCCATAATTTTTCTTTCAATTTTTCTTGCCAACCTGAATGCCTTCTCCAATGAATCAAGTTCCCAAAGGCGAACCTCATGTTGGATGTTATACTTTAAAGTTCCTAGGAACACATCAATCCTATGCTCCTCTGGAATATCTTTTACCCTTATATTCAATTTTTAGAAGTCCTCAATGTGCTCCGCCATTTTACCCTTTTGTTTGAGTTTTATCAATTGGCTAAAGAATGTGTTTCTTTTTGTATACTCATAATGTGCTATCATTTCCTCCATAAAAATTGACCAAGTGACAATTTGTTTACAAGAGCAAGTCTATCGATACCATATAAACTGATTGGGTTCTAAATATAAATTTGCAATGCATACCTTTTGTTTGTTTTGCAAATTATGGAGATCGAAATGTTGCTCCATTTGTAGTATGCATGTTACAGGATCCTTTCCATCAAACTTCCTCATATCGATCTTTGGAACATGGTGGGTCTTCAATTCTACATTATATTCTATGAAATCGTGATTAACATTTCTTTTTTTCTCATCATGAGTTGCCTCTACTACCTTTTCACCATTATTAGGCATTTCTTGTAGCAAATTTTCCAAACCTCTTTCAAAATTTCCATGTATTTCATCAAATCTTCCAAGTTTACTTCTAAACCATTCATTTTAGCTTCTATTTCTTTTTGTGAGAGTGAAATTTGTTGCACTTGGTCTCGTAATTTTGATATATCATGTTGCATTTCTTACTCTTTTTCATGAGTCATGCTAGACATTTCAGGTTTCCTTCTAGGTGTTTCCATTTTATTTCATTGGGGCATCAATTAATGATAATTATGCTTCACTGTGCCCTTTGAATCACTTCGAACTAATTTTTCAAACCCAAACTTATGCAAATTTTTAAAAAGAATACACACCCTTTTTCGCTTTGTATGTGCTCGATATTGAATCTATTTTATCTCTGTAATTTCAGATCTCCCGAGTTTGAAATTTTGTCCTATGATAGCCCTCTGCATCCTCTTTCCAATCCCACAAGTCTGATCAATATTAGATTCTCCAAAAACGATTTATGTCAAATCTCCCACAATGACCTGATTATACATTGGTTCAGTGGAGCAAACTTCAACGAAGTGCCACATGTCAGTGTTTCAACCTTCAGACCTGAAAACGATACACAAAAAACTATAGTCCATCCTCTTTATGCAATATTTATGAAATTTCAATCTAATGCTCAAAGAGAACATTATGACGATTTTCCCAAGGTCACTTGTTTGAGATGTAATTCAGAAGCCTGCAAAAAACCCTAACTTACTTGGATCATATCTACGAAAATATAGTGAGACAAGATCTAAAATTTGGACCCGAGGTTCATCAAGTTTTCGGCTCAAATGAGTTTTAATTTTAGTTTCTGAAACTTCGTATAAAATAAGTTATAGTCAAAATTCCATGATGACCTGTTTGAAGCAGCGAAACCCTAGAATCCAAAGCTCTGATACCAAATGTTATGCAACCAGCTCACAAAATAGAAAAAAAGAGAGATCAACGACTTCAAAATCAACCTCTTCGAGGGGAAACCTCCTTTACATTACACAAATGAAAAATTCTTGGATGGTTCAAATGACAAAACCTCCTTTCTATATATAGGAGTCTAAGGGGCCACAATATAATCAGAGCTGGCATAACAAGAATAATGTAAGGGCACAACAATAACAATAACGGGCTTCTATGGGTCACAATAATAACAATATGGGGACAACATGGGCACAACAATAATAATAAGGGGCTACAATGACAATAATAATAATGGAATACACTACTATTATGGGGACCTAACACTAGGAATCAGATAAGGGGATGATGACACATGAATTGGTTTTAAGAGTTATGGTGTTATCAAACCAGCTCAAGAAAAAGATAGAAAAGATAGATCAACGCCTTAAAATTCAGCCTCTTCGAGGGGGAAACCTCCTTTACATTACATAAATGAACAATTTGGATGATTCAAATGACAAAACCTCCTTTCTATATATAGGAGTCTAAGGAGTCACAATATAACCCAGCCGACCTAACAATAATAATTTAAAGCCACAAAAATAATAATAGAGGAATTCTACGGGGCACAGTAATAACAATATGGGGACAATAGGGGCACAACAATATTAATAAGGGGTACAACTACAATAGTAATGGGGTAATCACTAGTATTATAGGGACCCAACATGCCCCTCTCCTTCAAAAAAGTGTTGTCCTCAACACTTGAGTAGTTCTGGATGCTTCTGTATAAAATTCTCATCCTCCCATGTGGAATCGTCATCAGATAAGTTCTTCCGCTTGATAAGATACTCTGAAATTGATCAATTTCGTAGCTGTCGAGTTCTTGTTTCTGTGACTGCTTCTGGGTCCAATATAATTTTTCCTTCCTCGTCAAGTTTTGGCAATATTGTTTGAACTGGTAGCTTATCGCCTATAACCTTATTTAAACATGAAACATGGAAAACTAGGTGCAATCGAGAAGCTGCAGGAAGCTCCAATTTGTATTCCATAGTACCAATCTTTTACAACACCTTGTACAGACCATAATACTTTGGCGATAATTTATTATCCTTCTTAGCTTGCTTGAGGGACATTTGCTTATATGGTTGTAGCCGTAGGAATACCCAATCACCTACATCAAAACTTCTTTCGCTGCGATGTTGATCTGCCTGTTGTTTCATTCTATTCTGTGCCAACACGAGGTTATCCTTTAAGAGTTGGAGGACTTGTTGTTGATGTTCGATATGATGTTCCACTGCTTGAACCTTAGAATTTTCTCTTAAATATGATGTGATGGATCGTGGCTGATACCCATAAAGTGCCATAAATGGGGTCATTTTTGTTGCTGTATGGAAGGAATTGTTATACCACCATTCAGCCAGAGGCAACCATTTGACCCATTGTGTCTGTTTATCAGATACAAAGCAACGAAGATATCCTTCCAAACATTTGTTTACTATCTCAGTTTGCCCATCAGATTGAGGATGATAAGATGAGCTATGAGCTAACTGAGTACCAAGAAAAGAAAATAATTCTGTCCAAAAATCTCCAGTGAAAATGGGATCTCTGTCACTTACAATAATCTTTGTGTTTCCATGTAGCTTTTGAATTGTTTCCATAAATGCAGTAGAAACTGTACTGGCTTTAAATGGATGTGATAATGCACAAAAGTGTGCATACTTGGTAAGTCTATCAACTACCACCATGATGACACTCTTTCCCTCAGACTTGGGTAAACATGTGATAAAATCCATTGAAACCTCCTCCCAATGTTGGCTTGGAATGGATAAAGGTTGTAATAGGCCCGGTGTCTTAATTTTTTCAACTTTATTTTGTTGGCAAACCAAACATTCCGCCACAAACTTTTGAATATCTAATTTAAGGCCATCTCAAAAAAATTCCTTCTTAACCCTGTGGTAAGTTTTTAAAAATCCCAAGTGCTCTCCTAAGGGAGAAGTGTGCAATTCCATAATAATCTTTTGCTAGGAATTCTTACAGAGGTATAAGCGATCTTTGTACCATAACGAATCATTTTTCCAGCTAAATGTATCCGACGTACTGGAATCTTGTTGTAACTTTCGAATAAGTGCCCACACTTCTTCGTCATTCTTCCATTCCTCCCTTGCTTCGTTTATCTAATCTGGTTGGATAATAGAAATGGCGCACAACAATTCTTCCACATCCTCATCCTTTCTTGAGAGTGCATCTGCCACCACATTTTGCTTCCCTTTTTTGTAGATGATTTCAAAGTCATAACCCAACATCTTTGTGACCCACTTTTGTTGCTCTTCAAAGGATAATCTTTGTTCTAAAAAGTATTTAAGGCTATCATGATCCGTTTTTACCTTGAAGTGTTTTCCCATTAGGTAGGGTCGCCATTTCTTAAGTGCACGGAGTATTGCCAACATTTCCTTCTCATAAATAGCTTTGTGTAAAAACTTTCCTTTGATTGGACTACTTTCTAAAGCAATGGATCTTTCATCTTGCATTAAAACAACACCAATTCCATTTCCTAAAGCATCACATTCCACAATAAAGGTTTTTGTGAAGTCCGGTGTAGCTAAGACAGGTGCTTGGCACATTGCCTCTTTAAGATGTTCAAAGGCCTTTGTTGCTTCTGGAGTCCATGAAAATGCATCTTTCTTCAATAGTGTTGTTAGAGGTGCTGCTATTCTCCCATAATTCTTAACAAACTTGCGATAATACCCTGTCAACCCGAGAAATCCTCGCAGATGCTTTATGGATGTGGGGATTTTCCATTCCTTAATGGCTTTAATTTTGCTAGGGTCTACCTTAACTCCTTCATGAGATACAATATGACCCATTTATTCCACCTCTTGTACTCCAAAGAAACATTTGGATCTTTTTGCATTAATTTTTTCTCCTCTAATAGTTGTAGCACCCTGTCAACATGTTCAACATGATCCTTCCAAGACTTGCTGTAGATTAGTATATCATCAAAAAATACTAACACAAATTTTCTAAGGAATGGTTTGAAAATTGAATTCATCAAACCTTGAAATGTTGAGGGTGCATTGGTAAGGCAAAAAGGCATGACCAAAAATTCATAATGACCCTCATGAGTTCTAAATGTTGTTTTCGGAATGTCTTTAGTCTTCATTCTGATTTGATGATATCCTGAACGAAGATCCAACATGGTGAAGTAAATTGATCCATGCAATTCATCCAATAATTCATCAATGATAGGAATGGGAAACTTATCTTTAATAGTGAGCTTGTTGAGCTCCCTATAATCCGAACACATGCGCCATGATCCATCCTTCTTGTGCACCAATACTACTGGAGCAGAGAAAGAACTTTGACTCGGTTGAATTATACCAGCCTCTAGCATTTCTGCAACCATACGTTCAATTTCACTCTTTTGGGCATAGGTATATCTGTACGGCCTGATGTTTGGAGGAACACTTCTTGGAATCGGATGAATAGCATGATCATGATCATGAATAGGTGGGAGACCTTTGGGAGTCTCAAATACCTTGGAATGATTGTCCAAGACTTTTTGGAGATCTGGAGAAATAGATGATTCCAATGTGGAAACATCTAGCGAACATAATTGTGCAATTACACCTTTTCGTTCCTTTTTTAGAAGCTTTGTCATACCGTTAGAGCTGATTATCTTTCCCAATTTCCCTGCAATACCCCTTAATTCAACTTCCTTTCCTTCCACAAAAAATTTCATGAAAAGTTCTTGAAAATTAAAAGCTATTGTACCCAAGGATTGTAGCCATTGGACTCCTAATACAACATCAACACCTCCCATTGGAATGGAAAGCATTGGGCTAGTCAATACATATTCTCCCATGGATAGCTTGATATTATGTCACTTTCCAGAGCAATTTATTGTTCCTCCATTTGCAACCATCACTTGACACTCTGGTGCTAGATATAAGAAGCAATTCAATTCTTTTGCTACCTTACAATGAATAAAATTGTGGGTACTTCCTGAATCAATCAACACTATTACCTTTTTCTTCTTGATTTGTCCTTCTATCTTGATGGTTTGAGGAGTGGTAATTCCTGCCAATGCATTACAAGATATGGTCGGATTCATTTGTTCTTCATCTAGGCTTTGTTCCTGGAGTATATCCTCTTCTTTTGACCTTTCTTGCTCCTTTTCTTCTTCCTCTTCACAATCTATGTAAAATAATTTCTTCTCAGCACACTTATGACCTTTAGTGTATTTTCTATCACAACTGTAACAAAACCCTTTTGCTCTTTTCTTCCAATTGTTGTGGTGTCAACCTTGTTGTGGTGTCAACCTTATAGGTTGTGAAAGACTAGCGGTAACAACACTTCCGTCTTTATAGTTGTGAGTGGTATGCTTCCTGGTTGCCATAATTTTGCTTTCCATTTTTCTTGCTAACCTGAACGCCTTCTCTAATGAATCAGGTTCCCAAAGGCGAACATCATGTTGGATACTATCCTTTAAGGACCCTATGAACACATCAATCCTATGCTCCTTTGAAATATTTTTTACCCTTATGTTCAATTTTTGGAACTCCTCAATGTGCTCCATTATTGAACCCTTTTGTTTGAGACTTATCAATTGGCTAAAAAAAGTGTTGCTTTTTGTATCCTCATAATGTGCTATCAATTCTTCCGTAAAAATTGCCTAAGTGATAAATTGTTTACGAGAGCAAAGCCATTGATACCATACAAACTGATTTGGTTCCAAATATAAAGTTGCAATACGTACCTTTTGTGTGTTTTGCATATTATTGAGATCGAAAAATTGCTCCATCTGTAATTGCAGGATCCTTGCCATGAAACTTCCTCATATCGATTTTTGGAATATGGTGCGTCTTCGATCCAACATTAGAGTCTATGAAATCATTATTAACATTTCCTTTGTTTGCATCATGAGTTTCCTTTCGTCCCCTTTCACCATTAGTAAGTATTTTTTGTGGAAAATTTGTCAAATCTGCCTTCAAATCTATTTTCAAATCGTCAATCTTGGCTTCCACGCCCTTTATCTTAGATTCCACTCCATTTATCTTAGTTTCTGTTAGCTTTTGTGAGAGTGAAATTTGTTGCACTTGGTCTTGTAATTTTGATATATCATGTAGCATTTCTTCCTCTTCTTCATGATTCATGCTAGAGCTTTCAGATTGCTTACTAGGTGTTTGAATTTTCTTTCCTCGGGGCATCAGTTACCGATACTAATGCTCTACTATGCCCTTTGAATTCCTTCAAAATAATTTTTCAAACTAAGCTTAAGCAAAAATTTAAAAAATCTACACACCTTTTTTCACTTTGTAGGAGCTCGATATTGCCTCTGATGTATCTCTGTAATTTCGGATCATCCAATTCTGAAATTATGATCTTTGGCAACCCTATGTGTCCTCTTTCCAATGCCACCAGTCTGACCCCAATTGGATTCTCCAATGAAGAGATATGCCAAATCTCCCACAGTGACCTGATTATAGACTAATTCAGTAGAGCGAACTTGTACGACGTGCCACGTGTCCCTGTTTTGACCTTTGGCTCTGGAAAAATATATACAAGAAACTAAAGTTTGTCCTCTTTCTGTTCCTTCTTACAAAATTTCAATCTGATGCTCAAAGAGAAATTTATGATGATTTTCTCCAGGTCACCTGTTTGGAATGCAATTCAGGAGTTTACAAAAAGACCAACTTCCTCAGATAATATCTCCCCAAATATAGTGCGAAAAACTCTGAAATTCAGACCCGAGCTTCAGCGTGATGTCTTCTCAAATGGGTTTTTTGTTTTATCTTTTGAACCATCGCAGAAAAAATGTTATAGCGAAAATGCCATGATGACCTGTTTGGAGCAGCGAAACCCTAGAATCCAAAGCTCTGATACCAAATGTTATGAAACTAGCTCAAGAAAAAGATAGAAAAGATAGATCAACGCCTTAAAATTCAGCCTCTTCGAGGGGGAAACCTCCTTTACATTACATAAATGAACAATTCTTGGATGATTCAAATGACAAAACCTCCTTTCTATATATAGGAGTCTAAGGAGTCACAATATAACCTAGCCGACCTAACAATAACAATGTAAACCCACAAAAATAATAATAGAGGGATTCTATGGGGCACAGTAATAACAATATGGGGACAATAGGGGCACAAAAATATTAATAAGGGGTACAACTACAATATTAATGGGGTAATCACTAGTATTATAGGGACCCAACATATGGGCATGACAAATTGGGATTAGGGATACATCGAGTGTGTCCCAGGAAGGAATGAGCCAAAGTTTTTCGCTGAAGGAGAACTGAGCATAGAGGACCACAACATTGGACATGGAGGCAGACAAAACACCAGAAGGAAAGTTATTAAGTTGGACAAGGCATGTCAAGAAATATTAAGAACCATAGAGAAAGTGGTTGTTTTAATGAAATTTATTATCTGTGATTTGTTGGAAAAAAACATTGTGTGTATATATATAATCGAAAATTGAGCTATGTATATAAAACTCACAATTATTTAAACTTGGGGAAAACATGTTTTTTCATTTTTGTTTAGGATTAAAACACTAAGGATGGTGTTCCTCCAAGGGGGTGGGGTTTGTGACAACCCCTTTGGGATAATCCCCTCTTGTTAATAATGTAATATTTGTTGTAATTAAAATATAAATGGCTAAGAGTTAAGATAGAGATTTAGAGCTTAGGGAGGAGGTCACTTGGAAAATTGGAGGAGGGTCAGTCGTTTAGTGGCAACATGACCAGATGGTATCTTTTGTAATGAAAAAATATTAAAATATGATAAATCCAGCATGAGTTATGGGGACAAATGAGAACCACTTTCTAGGGGACTTACAATTAGAGGAGAGGGCCATGACCGCACACCACCATGAGACAATTAGAATGGTCGTGATGGAGAGGGAAGTAGGATATTCCTCAAGGGAATCATTCCATGACATGGTTGGGAAAGGAGACAAAGTGCAAGAGAGGCATTGGAAGTAAAAATGGAGAATCGACACAAGAAAGAAAGAATAGAACCATTGCGAGGAATAGAAAGGAAAATGCCCTGGAGCAATGCAAGGAGGAATTCAGGGAGCAGAAGCAGCAACCTTCTTAGGAATTTGAGTACAACACTACATGAGAGAACACAAAGGAAAATGAACAACTAGTTAGAAAGAATATCAAAAAAATTGAGTAGTATAACGCAAAGAGGGTGCACATTGTAGAAGGAAAAAACACATAGACTTGGGTCAAGAGCACATGATAGAGTCTAACAAAGAAGTGAATTGTGTACATAGAGGAATTACTCGGCCTCAAGGGAGTGCGTCAAAGCATGGAGAGGTAATTGAAATATGGGAGCATGATTTGGGTTGGGACAAGCTTGTTGCAATGATGAATAAAAGAAGACATTATCTCAAGTGAAGGAAGTTAACGACCTCAGAATTATCGGTTTGGGTGCAGGCCTTGACTCCCTTTGGATTCTTGGTTATTACATAGTGGGTTGCTCTGTGTATTCTAAGGCTAGACTACTGATTTGTAGACTTTTAGTGGCCTATGGGTTCCTGGTCTAGGGTGGAGGCACTGGGGTATCAAAGTATGGTTTCCAAGTAGAGAGGGTTGATCTCAAGATTCCCAGGGGTATTTTGATCGTTGGGTAGAGATGGGTGCATCTATAGACTCCCAGTGGTGTTGATTTTGTAAGAAATTTTCCTTCGAGCACTCTTCCTCAAGCTCTAAAATCTAACTCGGGAGTGGTTGACTGTAAGAAAGGCTACATTGCAATCAATCTATGGTTGGGTGGAGAGTTGAAGTCCAAGCCTCAGTTTCCTTACTTCATATTTGAAGATAAGTGTTTATCTAAATATTTGTGTATGTGAACATTTTATAAATGCTATAGAAATGTTTGTTGTATTGTTGACATGCACAAACTAATGTTGAGGAATGTTTAGTTCCTATGTAAATGATGAAGACTTTTATTTCCTGTAGGAATCATAAGGAATAATGTTTTCCTAAGTGATTGTCGAGGAATGGATAATTGTTGTCTTGTTTAATGAATATAAATTTAGTTATTTCCAAGGCTAGAGAGATGTGTTATATCTCTTTTTATTTGATTGTTTCTTTTATTAAAAGGACATGTAATGGCAAGCCAGAGTTATGGATTTATGAAAAAAATCACATATTTCTTTTATATATTGTTGTATTTCTTGGGATGGGTGTAAAGCCACATAAGCTTAGGAGCGATAGGCCTTGGACTAGCATTGAGAGTCCTCAGCAAAGGAAGCACACACACATATGCTTTAAGCTCACGAGGGATAGCCCCATCAACTAAGTGTTGAGGGCTATGTATATAAATGCTACAAGCCCAGGGGAGATATCCAATTAAAGGATAAGGATTAAACGCACCCACATATGTGTGTATAAATACACATGAGAAGCCCAGGAGGGAGAGCATAAATAGCTAAGTGCCAAGGGAAGACTTACACATAGTAATACATGCATATTCATATATGAAATGGTGACAAGTTTGGGGATGGAGATACCTCTGGTAACTAACTGAAATATACCTATCTTGGACATCGAGGACTTGGGACCTTGGGGTATTTCACGTCATGAATTTTCAGTAAGGAAAAAGGACAAGACTCAACAGAGGTTGAAACAAAGATTTCCCTAGAAATTTCCATAAGGAATTATTATCTCAGGCCTTAGGGTTGCAAGTGGTGCCCAAACACAATTAACAATGAAGAACCATGGAACAAGGCTTAAGGTTGGAAACCACCAAAAAGGGGCCAAAACAATTACAAAGGGAAAGTCGAGTTTTTCACCAAGGGTTAGGGCTAGTGGGAACTAGGCTAAGTGGCGAAGTGACATGGTACCATAATGGCATGCCACATGGAATCAAAAAGCGACCATATAATAGGGTCAAGGGGACCAAAATTGAGTGATACATGGCTCTACTAGAAGAGGCCACATGAAGGGAATGATGTTGGGAACACATCATCTTAGTCCTCAAGGTCTCATGGCCTTTGAAGGATTATAGTGGAGCATGATAAGAAGTGGGCTGATATTGACCAAGGTCAAGATGAAAATACCTTTCGTCAATTAGCATGGACAAGCCTATCTTTCCCTGGAAAAATGGGAAGGTCGTTGGTGATAGGTCGAGGTTAACGAGGGGACAAGGGTTGATAGATGGGAAATATTGCTCGGGAGTTGATGAGAAATTACTCGTCTCACCCCAAACCTTATGTTTTGTGAGTTTGCGCTTTATGACGAGGAAAAGGAGTAACCAAGGCTAAGATTTCTTATAATGAGAAAAAGGTATATTGCAAGGTTAAGAGGGCGAATCGGTAGGAACCACAAACTAGTGGGGTGGCAATGCCACTTGGACATGGTTATGGACATGTGGAAAGAGAAGGATGATGTCGACCTCCCACGAGGGTGTGGAGGGTTTCCACGTGGGTGCAACGTGGCAACATAATGTTGATGTGGTAGGATTTTAATGGCTTAACTTCAAACAACCATATATTTTGATCCAAGAGTTAGTTTTTGATAAATTTCATATCACTCAAAAGGTCTTACCGACCTAGACGTAATGGTGGTGTTTTTTTTTTTAATTTTGACGATTTTTAAAAATGATGAAATTTTAATACCCCATTTCCATAACAGGACTTTGGAGATCAAGTCACTAATAGTGATTACTTCTTCTACTCTTAGGATGGTTGATGTAGTGGATGGGAGTGTTACACTTTTTGTGCTAGTTTTTACAATGTCCAAATGATATTATATGATGTTGATGAAGAAATGGTGGAATATTTGAAAATCAGACCACTACAATATAGATTGAGAATAATGTCACATATTCTGGTTCTGTCCACGATATCCAAGATCTTGAGTTTCTCACCAAAGGTATTGTCCTCGATATCGTACAATCCTTAAAATCTCTCCCCAATCAACTATAATACGCTTCTTATAATGCCATCATTGTAAGTGGGGATAGGAGTAGTTATTTTTATGATCTCATAAAAGCAAGAAGAAACTGTAAGTCTTACCTCCTTACAAGGATGTTCCATAAACCTATGTTGGATCAAGGAAACAATTGATGGCTTCACTTCCTAACTTATTATCCTCTAATTAGATTGGGCTACTTTGGAAAATCTTGTGCCTAACTCCTCCAATTTAGAGAGGACATCCCTTGTCTTCATAAACTTCAAATCTGATCCAAGTACAAAGAGCCAATTGCCCACTTCCTTTTCTTTTCATATATCCCTCAGCTGCTTGTGTTGAAGAGTAATATGGACTCCTTTGGAGAAGGGTTTGTTGATAAATCTTGTTCTTTGCTCCATAAGAACATTGTTGTCCAAAGAACCAATTGATGTACTATTGAATTGTTGTTTCCTTCTCGCCAAATTATTTATGGCATTTTTGATGCCTTCTAAGGCATACTTCCATCTATCTTCCATAGGGAAAATTTCAAATTCCACCTTTACAAATAGTCGTCATGTTAATTCCTTGAATGTAAGCAGGTATTATGAAAGATGTTCTTATTGCAAATTTTTCTTCCAATATTGTTTCTATAGGGTTTCAAAGATAATGCTTCACCAATAATAAATCTTCCCCAAGCTATAATTTGGTGGCCCTCTAATGTCTATGCAGCTGGTAAACTATCTCTGTGGGAGTGTTATCACTCATGTTCTCGAGTAATTTGAGATTAAATATCGAGGAATTTATCTTCACCAAAATTTGCACACTTTCACACAAAAAAATTACCAACCATTTAAATATGACTTGTGATGTCAAACTGAGGAAATGCTAGAGCCCCAAAATATTTTATTGATGAGAATTCTCAGGGGTAAATTACATAAATTTTTAGGATAACAACTAGTGAATGAACCCTTAGATTGTTGGTCCTCAAACTGTTGGATAATGTGAACCTTCACTAGATAATTAAACTTGATTTCTAGTAGCAATTTCCTCCTTTATTGATGTCAATCGATTCCTTCACAATCTGACACAACTTTACAAATTCGATTAGGAACTTGGAAAATTCGATCACAACTTTATAAGATAACAATATGGCCATCCAATCGGCCTTCCACAACCATTGCACTCACTCAGGAAACTTGAAAAACAATAAAATGGCCCCATGAATTGAGATGATAGTATGGCAACCTAATTGGCCTTCCACAATCATTGCACAAGATCATGAAACTTAACAAACCATAAAATGGCTCCCATGAATTTGAGATGACAATATGGCAACCCAATCAACCTTCCAAAACCATTTCACACACTCAGGAAACTCAACAAACTATAAAACAACCCCACGAATGACAGTATGGCCACTTAATCAGCCTTCCATAATCACTGCACGTGAAACTCAACAAACCATAAAATTGCCCCCCACGAATTTGAGATGACAATATAGCCACTAAATTTCCCTTCCACAATCTCGGCATGCACTCAAAAAACTTGACAAACCATAAAAAGGCCCCATAATGTTTTCTCAATGATTTAATTCATGTATTTGGTCCCTTGTCCTTAGAATAATTTGACCTCACAACCATAACGAATATCTACCTCCATTTACTATGTGATGTGAATCAACCCTAATTATATGGCTATGTTGACCAATTGCACTAGAAAATAGAGCCACAAGTTGACTCACTCCCTTAAAATATAGTTTGATCCATGCAAATATAATGAATGTGCATCTCCCATATCGAATTCATTTGCGCTAGTAGATTCATCTTCAATAAACCATAATTAACTTGGCCTAGGCCACAATTGAATTGCTAATTCAATTATTTCGGTCCTATGTATTGATCTAATACTCCACATGGGCTCCTTAGTTTCAATAGAATAATATTTTGGCTTATAACAAATTGGACTTTGGCTTTAAAGATAGGGTTTTGGGTTTTGGGCCACTGTTAACATGACTTCTAAATGCCCTGCCCTAAATAATATTTTTGTTGCAAAGAGAGGATTTGTTCTTGTCTTTTGATAAACAAATATGACCCTAAAAAGCAAACTCGCCCTAGAAAATGAATTTTCCCCACAATAATTTGGCTTTCTACAATCACTTGCTCACACTAAGAATTCAACCTGCATTGGGATTTCTGGCCTTTTCTATGTGGGTATTTGTTAACTTGACTCAGACCATTCAATTTGGCTAGGGTTTTAACCTGCATTAAATGTTCACGATATTGGAATAAATGTTAAACCTTCCACTATTAAATCCCTAAGGCTAGCAAGAAAATTTGCCCAACAATAATTTGGCTTTCTACAGTCACTTTCTCACACTAAGAATTCAACCTACGATGGGGTTTCTTGACTCTTCTATGTGGGTATCTGTTAACTCGACTTAGACCATTCAATTTGGCTAGGGTTTTAACCTGCATTAAAATTTCACGATCTTGGAATAAATGTTAAACCTTCCACTGTTAAATCCCTAAGGCTGGCAAGAAATTAGCTATGATACCACTATAATATCCCATAAAATTATTTGGCTAATTTATCTAGAAATTAGGTTCAAAAAATACACCATGAATTTCTTTACTGAAAATATGATCAAAATTGCACAATTTTGCATAGTAGAAATTACCAACACTTCAATGAATTTACAATTATAAAATCCCATAAATTAGAGAGAGATATTAAAACTCAAAATAAACATGAGAAATAACAGCAAAAACTCGATCTTATTTTATTAGATATCAATATGGAATTACATGCCAATGCTTTAATTTCAGAATTTGGAAAAGATTTGTCAATGACCCCTACTACATTGACATGCTTTGCTAGATAATAAATTGAGGTTGTGGTCTCAAAGATTAATGCAACAATATGGAGTTTGGCCTCCTAAATTCTGCTTCTCCAAATTTTATGCTCCTGTGAGAGATCTGATTGACCTATCCTCGTGATCTCCATGTTAAGCCCAAGTGAGTGGATTTGATTTGATCCCTTCTCTTCGACTGGATAGGGTATATGATCTCAACACTGAAACCCCACAAACCAGATCATCCCACAGACTAGATCATCTGGGTTGGATTACTTACCACCAAAGCTAGCCCACTTTCATATGGGCTTTCACCCAAACAAGCTCTAAGGGCTCAACTCAATAACACAAACAATAATCCAAATATGCATGCTTAAGGAGTGAACTCTCATCTTCTTTAATAGTCATGGACTAAGAGAATACCATGGGTCTTTTTCTTCTTTGATTAAAGTGATTTATAATATTCATTTTCCTTAGTCACTTTTTAATTTATTAATTCTCAAATATTATATCATTGCCATTTTAATTTGTAGCGTATGGGAATGGCTAAGGCACTGAGTTAGTCTGTATTACAAATACTTAGAAAAAAAAGACATTAGAAATGTCTACTCTCCTATTTCTTTACACTTCCACTATTTAATACATCTATTTAAAACATGTAATACTAGATATTGAAAAATAAGTTAATTTTTTTTTACTTGTGTAAAAGGTTTTGTAGGAAAAGTAGAACATATATAAGTACGACACTTAGATTCCTTCAAAAATATAGACCATGTTCTATGTTAAAATGGGTATTGTTTTGTGGATGCACCCATGACATTCAATAGGTGGTTTTTACACATTACATTTAATTTCTTAACATTTGTATATGATGTGATAGATATAATGTAGGTTTTTGAATTTGATATTTCCTTATGGCATTGATGTTTTACATTTTGGATACGAACAATGTGGATTGTCGAGTTTTGAATCTCATCGTATTTCTTCTAGGATGTTATTTCATCACAAGTAATCAGTGCTATCATTCGATCGTACACATTAAAACATTATCAAATTTAAAATAACTTAGAATCCAACCAAGAGGGCATCCAACTAAGGGGGCATTTTAAAGACATGATTAATATTTATTTCCCATAACTCTCGACTTTTCTAACTTGAGTGGTTTTGATTAGCATTCATACATTGAAAAAAAATACTAATAGCATTGAGATATGGGAAACACCATTTTCCTTATTGATAATATATACATCAATTCAAGATAATTCATCATTTAGTTTAGCTTGGATGAATGAGTGAGTAGATCCTTTCATTATGCCTTCCAGATGTTTGAGCTGAGTGGTTGCAGATAATAGCATCATGGTCATCATGGATATTTTTAAACTTGAACCATTTTGATGAGTGAAATTCATGTGACGTGAGAGGTGAGATGAGAGGGGCCCAGAGCTTCCCACACTCTACAATACCCACCATGTATGACATCCCCAAGGGGTTGTCTCCGAGTATGTAGTCCACCTGTATAGAATTGGTTTACAACTTTATAAGATAATCCAGGGCGGAGGTTATCTAATTTCTAAATATTTTGTGTTGAAAGGGATTAAATTTGGGAGCATCTGGTGTGGAATGTTGAGAGAAATCAAATTTCAGACTTATTTTGTATGGAAAAAAATGGAAAAAAATCAAATTTCCTGTTGATGTAATTTCATCCCTTATCCTGTAATAAATGGAAAATTAAATGAATCTATACTTATTAACTAAATATTTATTGTTTTAATTTTAAAAGCACAATTTTCAAGTCCACATTGAACCCATCCTAAATCACGCATCTCCCTCAAAAGTAATTGTAAACTGTGCCTATAGGTCCAGTTAAAAAATAACAATTTCAATGAGCGGTACCTGTCTTTTTTCAAGTGTACGTATTCAGGTTGGAGTGACTATCATGTTCCTGCATCTCACCACTTTCTTCGAAACCCTCAAGTATTTTACATAAGTGAAAAGAAGGAAAGTTTTGGATCTCACATATTGCAAATTACAGTCTCTCGTTTTGAAAAGTAGTCCACCTGCGAAACCTCATATCAAAATAAATGAGCTTGAACTATATAATGATTTGTCCAAAGCTCTCCAGTATACTAAGATAATATTGTTATGAAATTTACAAGCTGGTAGATTCTCGATGAAGCTTAACCTTGTGTGTATTGCGCCTGAGAATTCAGTGTTCCTGGGAAAAAAGAGCAAATTAAATTGTCAGCATGGCCGTTGTATTCCTCAAGGGACATGGAATTTCTTAGCAAAACTTCTTGCACAGCAAAAGTAAAATGGGGGGTCAGAATAATTAGATTTACAAACAATGTATTGAGGCTGGCACAAGGGGAATAAAATATAAGTAAACCTTGGCCAAAAGAACCCTCGTTCCTGCATGCTTCTCATCTCGACTGAATATATTAACATTATCTTTGGCACCAAGATTCTACCCATGTGATTGATGTTAGAAAGGCGGAGGAGACAAAGCATGAATTACTCACACATAAAACACGAGTTGTTGCTCTTCTATTGATCACACAAAACATGATGCTTACAATGAACCCGGTGAAGGGTATTTATCATTTCCCAACTAGCGACTTGCCTAAAATATCTTGACAAGAAACCACGTGCAACCACACACTAAAATTCGTCTATCACTTAACTTGATTTAACTCAACACTCAAATACTCAATCACTCAGTTAACTGACTCTCTATGTTTATCCAACTCCTCATGCATGAGTAATTATCTTATTTTAACACTCCCCCTTAATTACGACCGCTAAACTAAAACTAACTCATAACAACTCAAACATGCCTGCTGGTCTATGTCTTAGCTAGGCTTACAACACCCAAGTTTTTTCTATGAAACTCAAACACATCTTGTGCTAATAACTTAGTAAATATATCAACCAATTGATCACTAGATTTACAAGGCTTCAAGTGAACTTCTCCGTTGCTCACAAGTTCTCTAATAAAGTGATATCTAGTATCAATATGCTTGCTCTTTTGATGAAACACACTATTCTTGGATAGTGCAATCACTAAGGTGTTGTCACAGTAAATTGTTGTTGATCCTTGTTGTTTCTGCTTAAGCCCATCAAATACTCTTCTTAACCAAACTACTTGACATGTTGCTGATGTTGCTGCTACATATTCTGTTTTTTCTAACAAAAGTGTCACAATGGGTTGCTTCTTAGATGCCCATGAAATCACACCTGAACCAAGGTTGAACACAAAACAAGAAGTGCTCTTCCTATCATCAAAACTGCTTTCAAAATCACTATCTATGTATGCAATCAAATCCTTCTTTTATGTTCTTGCATACATTATGCCACAATCTCTAGTTCCTGCTATGTATCTCAAAATTATTTTCCCTACACTCCAATGTATGTCTTTTGGAGTCTCCATAAATCTGGAAATCAAACTCACTCCTTGCATGATATCCGGTCTTGTAGCTGTGAGATACATGAGGCTGCCAACCAATATTTTGAATAGAGTTGGATTGACATCTGATCCTTTATCATCCTTGCTTAACTTTGTACTTGTTGCAACTAGTGTAGGGATAGGTTTGCAATTTTCCATCCTAAATCTTTTCAACAAATCTTTGACATATAACAATGTAAACTTTGAACGGGAACTGATATTGTTACCCGTTTCGTAGAGATAGCAAAAAAGTGACCTGATTTTGAAAATGGGTGATGCAGAACACACATGTTTTTTTTTAGAGCATAGTTTTTGGCACTTTAATTTTTTTTATGTACAATACGTTTTAGAGTGGTAGTGGTTTTCATGCTGATTTAAAAAATTGGGTATTCTGCATCAGACCCTTTTATAAAAGACCTATTTTTTGACTTTAAATTTTCTAATGTATGAAATGTAAATAATTATTTTGTAAATTTAATAATTTTTTATGTGGTCATTCTCTTCATATTTTCTTGTTTTTTATTTTTATTGTAATTTTTTTGTAGTGAGGTTTTTATTGTTTTGCAATTTTAAATTAGAAGGTCGATATTCTACATATTTATACATCCTTAATTAATTTTTCAATCCACATGAAATAATTGTTTCTAGAAAACAATATTTTTTAACAATGGACATAAAAATAACCATTTTTAACATAAATATAACTAAAAAACTACACGTTTTGATAATTTTTTGCTAGAATTGACATGTCAAAATCACAATTTTTATACGAAAATTTTAACTAAAATGGTTAAATAATAGTTTTTTTTATGAATTTCATGTCAAAAAAATAATAATAATCATTTTTTTCAAAAAATAATGATTAACTTAAAAATTAATGCGAAAATCACATCTTAGAAATATTGAACCCATAACAACCTTAATTGAGTGTTTATTCTTCTCATAAAATGTCAAAGTCAAAACATTGCAAAGCTTGATTTCCAAGCATAACTTAAATTTAATCAACAATGTCACGTAATCCAAACTCTTCGTCCTCTAGGGTTTTATCATTGTCTTCTTCCATAATATTTTCTGCTTCCTTTTGCTCATTTTCCTCTTCTAATGGATCTTTGATGTTTGCGAATCTCCCAATGTATGTCTTTCCAAACATTCCATGTAATGGTGGTTGGGGTTCCTTTGCCTTTTTTGCCACACGTGATTCACTAAAGTCCCCTTTCTTCAACCCAATTTCTTGCATTGCATCTGGAAGAAATTGAAGAGCATTAATTCTTTGCTGAATGAAATTGCACTGTATTGGATCTTTTTCAATTGCAATGCAATTTCTTCCTTTTTGAAGGCAACATGCTAGTGTTGTACCTAATTATCAAGCACAAAAGAAATAATGAAATAAATTAGTACAATGACATATAAATTAATAAATAACATATTGAAATTCAATTCCATATAATAAAACTTACCTAAGCCAGAAAATAAATCCAAAACCCAATCTCCTTCATTTGACTGCCGCAAAGACATGGCTAAATCAAGCTCCTAAATAACATTGGGTTACATTGTTTAAGTGCTCAAACAGCTCGATCGAGCGCTTAAAAAGGGCTCAATTGAGCAATCATTTTTTCCACCCAAACGTGCCATCTCTTGCCAAAAAGTGTAACCTAGCTCCATGCTTTCAACCTTATAGATTATGAATTTCTAACAATCTATATCCTAGTTATTATTATTATCCAATGTTAAGGTCATAGCCAAGCCAGACACCAAATTGGTGTATGAAACCCCCTTGTTTGTGGGATAAGAGACCCACCTCCACACAACGATTTGATTATTGTCTACGAAGGCATACCTACTCTAACCCATTCTGGTTTTTGAACCTATGACCTCTTAGGAGGAAACACATGCTCTTAACCATTAGGCACTTGCCTAAGATGCCTCATGTTTAACTCTAATGTTATAGGAGCATTTTCCCAAGAACTCTATCCAATAATTGGACCTCACACACTCTATTGACTTCTAATTTCAATTCCGTGGCATTTCAAAGTTTACCCTCCAAAACTCATTTAGGGCCATAAATCACACTTAATATTGGTTTACTATATTTATGAAATTTCTAATTCTTTATAACTAATCATTTATCTTGGGTTGTTGTTTCTAAAAGGGTATGGCCCAAAGCTTACTTATGTCCGATGTCACTTCATAATCTAATGATATGTAAGAAAGATCTCTTCCACTTGAATTAATAAGACAATAGAAACCTCACATACTCAAAACAAACCTATTGAAAACCAATTTGATTCAATAGACCTAATCAAAACGAATAAAATCATTTTTCACATAAATGGCTTATTGAGATCAGTTTTTCATATTGTACAACTGTACATCGATTGGCGCGTTTTTCATTTGATTTCATGGCGTACATTTTGCTAACAATGTTGACAAAATCCAATCCATTTAATGTTGACAAAATACGATCTATTTAATGAAGTAAAAAATTACAATAAAATTTTTTCCTTTTTGGAAATGAAGTTCTAAAATATCTTTAATCCAACTCTTTTACAGGGCATTGACAACAAACAAGCAGTTCACATCACAGGGCTCAACCGACATATTGTTGAGCATAGATGCTATTTTAGATTTGTTTTTCAACCTCTTCAATTTCTTGCAATGATAATATGAATGTGTTGTGCCTTATTTTCATAAAAAGTTCACATCACAGGGCTAATGTAATTTGTCTTATTTTTTTTTTATCTATTGTAACAACGTAAATATCTATCTCTCTTTTTGTGTCTTCATATAATTATGTGTATCTCTATGTAAGAAAGAAACTATATAGGTACAAATAGAAAGTAAATAGTATATCTATCTTAAGAAACTAAATAGTATATCTATTTTAAGAGGAACATGATTATTCACAAATGAATGTACTATCTATTTGCGATGAACTTGATGATATATATTGTATTATCAAGATTCATTGTCTCGATTTTTGTTCGTAGTTAGTCACTTGATGATATATATTGTATTATCGAGATTCATTGTCTCGATTTTTGTACGTAGTTAGTATGTTTTATCCATGTCTCGATTTTTGTACTTAGTTGGCCTGTTCTATCCATGTTTATTTAATGTTTATATATGATATTGTTAAATTTATTTATTTAATTACAATAGTTTTTTCTTTTCTAACATATTTATATTGGTACACGCATATGTATGACTTTTTTGGGACATTAATCAAGAATTTCCATTGCAAATTTGTGAAAGAGAGATCTCAAATATAGTTTTTACTTCTCTATCCTAAAAAGAGCTTTTTGTCTTGAATAAAGCTTGAATGATCTTGGATCCAGTTTCAAGTGCAGATCCAGAAAATGTTACAGAGTATACCTAAGTAAGCAGCAAAGCAAAGTCAAAGGTAGATGGTCCTTTCCGTTCTTGTCACTTACTTCCATCCACCACTGTTGTGGCTCTTGTTATAAACTCATTTCTTTTATCTGCCACTGTTGTGGCTCTCGTTATAAACTCGTTTCTTTTAGACAAATTGGTTAGTTTTCTCTCACGACCATTAGCCATTTGGACACAGAGTTTATGCGATATGTATATATTCCCAAGCGTATGTTGCATTTTTTTTAACTTCATGATATTTAGCTGCATTTTTTGACAGTAAATGTTTACTTGTCTAAGTCTTGTTTACAGTGGATATGACTCTTGGTGAAGACATTTATCGAACTCTATATATAATGTTTATTTCAAGACTGATAAATTCCTTTTCTTTTATACTAGAAAGGAAGAGGGTTTCGACCTGTCTATACTGTTCCTACTTTCTTTTGACTGTTTAGAAAAGGAGGTCTCAATTTAGTTGGTTGTAAAACCTCATCTTTCTTCTTTGTAGTTTTATAAAAAAAATTCTTTAAACAACATTATTCACACAAAACCATGATTTTAATTTATTCATAGACCCCACATCATATAATGAAAACATATATATATTAGCTCCACGACTTAGATACAAAATTTGAATTGTGAGGACAGGATGGACCCACCTCATCGACCCACCAACAGTTGGGGGTCCAAGCCCTTATACAAAGTGTTTTACCTCGACCCAGTGTTGATGGCTATATCTATATACACGTGGCCTACCTCCTGCCCCCATCGAGTACCTACACACACCGACCATTCCATTGATATATGGGGCAAGCTATACATGTACTTGGGTCATTTTAATTACATTAATTAATTTTAAAATGAATATATATCACTTTTCTTATGAACCCAAACGATTATTGATTCAAGGTTATAAGCAACCTGAGTCGAACTGTTTATGTTGAATTAATCCTGGGCCGAACTATTTACGACATTTTGCACTTATTAATTTGGCATTGTATAATTCGAGTGGGTGACTTCATTGGCCCATTTTAAAGGTGAATAAAAAAACAAAAGTTGCATCTTAAATATGATTCTCTGACTTCAATACTATACATATATGTGTGTTAAAATGTAAATATGATATATACACAATACCAGTTCAATTCTCAGCAGTGCTATCACCGCAGATCTTTCGCAGGGCTAGGATTTCTTTGCTTAACATCGTATTGGATGCCAAGTAAGCATTGTTTGGGGCGATTCATAGCAGATGGGGTGATTATGAGAATCTCCGGGTGGTGAGGCG
This sequence comes from Pinus tabuliformis, assembly GCA_031772625.1. NCBI lineage: Eukaryota > Viridiplantae > Streptophyta > Pinopsida > Pinales > Pinaceae > Pinus > Pinus tabuliformis. Next base: position 308,527,070 of record CM062807.1, read on the forward strand.
ATTCTCAGAATCGCCCCATCTACTACGAATCGCCCCAAACAGCTTACTGGGCATCCAATATGATGTTAAGCGGAGAAATCCTAGCCCTGCGAAAGATCTGCGGTGATGGCACTGCTGGGAATTGAACTGGGGTCGCCTTGGGTGTTATTGTCAGAAAGAACAGACTTGGCGACATCTTTTGCATCCCATGTGTTCTTTTCCTTAGAAGTCAGAAAGCGATTATTTGGAGGACCTATCAAAACAGAAATAACAAGGTTGTCTTTGATGTCTCGACATTCGAAAACAATGCGCTGCCAGGCATCGGCAGATAAGGGCGCAGCTGAAGAATATCGTTCTATCTTTCTAGACTCGATCCACTTCAAATTGTATTTTCGCTTGGGTACATTCAGAGGATAAGAAAATGTGTAACCATTTATCTCATCAACCTATAAACCATATTCTGGCTCTTCAAATATTTTCTCTGTATCAAGAGCTCTCCCAGACTCAGCAGCAAATAAAAATGATATAGACATAATCAAAACAAATAAAATCATTTTTCACATAAATGCCTTATTGAGATCGGTTTTTCCAAAGTCCAGGCAATCTATCCCGTAGTCAAGCATGGTAATCAGAAAAAAATGCATCAAATATATCTCCTACCCGAGTTGCAAGGAAGATTCTTAAAAAGCAGAAAAACATTATGCCATGCCTTGTTCCAGGTGGAAAGTGTGTGGGCATTTCTTTGTTTGCTCCATATCGCTCAAAGCCCAAGTGATGCAATTCCTAGCACATGCTGCATTTTGAAATAGGTAACAACTCTCATCTCATCCTAACACGTTGGTGTTATAATTATATAGTTTTTTTCCATCCTGCACAGCTGGAACCAAATCATAAGTATTTGCCCTTAACATTTGCAAAACACTATATATCACTATGCAATCCTTGGTAAAACTATATATTTATGGTTTCGCGATCCTTCAAATGAACAAATCTTAGTTTATGGTTCTTTTCGATTGTGATTATGTTTTTGGCAAAGTGAAATAAATACGACTCACGTAAACTCTGGGTATTAATGAAAATATGATTATATAAGTTGAGCATATTATTATCGAGTTATGTGATGTGGCAATACATTGATTTTCATATTGTACAATTGTACATCGATTGGCGCATTTTTCATTTGATTTCATGGCGTACATTTTGCTAACAATGTTGACAAAATCCAATCCATTTAATGTTAACAAAATACGATCTATTTAATGAAGTAAAAAATTACAATAAAATTTTTGCCTTTTTGGAAATGAAGTTCTAAAACATCTTTAATCGAACTCTTTTACAGGGCAATGACAACAAACAAACAGTTCACATCACAGGGATCAACCGACATATTGTTGAGCATAGATGCTATTTTAGATTTGTTTTTCAACCTCTTCAATTTCTTGCAATGATAATATGAATGTGTTGTGCCTTATTTTCATAAAAAGTTCACATCACAGGGCTAATGTAATTTGTCTTATTTTTTTTTTCTCTATTGTAACAACGTAAATATCTATCTCTCCTTTTGTGTCTTCATATAATTATGTGTATCTCTATGTAAGGAAAAAACTATATAGGTACAAATAGAAAGTAAATAGTATATCTATCTTAAGAAACTAAATAGTATATCTATTTTAATAGGAACATGATTATTCACAAATGAATGTACTATCTATTTGCGATGAACTTGATGATATATATTGTATTATCAAGATTCATTGTCTCGATTTTTGTTCGTAGTTAGTCACTTGATGATATATATTGTATTATCAAGATTCATTGTCTCGATTTTTGTACATAGTTAGTCTGTTTTATCCATGTCTTGATTTTTGTACTTAGTTGGCCTGTTTTATCCATGTTCATTTAGTGTTTATATATGATATTGTTAAATTTATTTATTTAATTACAATATTTTTTTCTTTTCTAACATATTTATATTGGTACACGCATATGTATGACTTTTTTGGGACATTAATCAAGAATTTCCATTGCAAATTTGTAAAAGAGAGATCTCAAATATAGTTTTTACTTCTCTATCCTAAAAAGAGCTTTTTGTCTTGAATAAAGCTTGAATGATCTTGGATCCAGTTTCAAGTGCAGATCCAGAAAATGTTACAGAGTATACCTAAGTAAGCAGCAAAGCAAAGTCCAAGGTAGATGGTCCTTTCCGTTCTTGTCACGTACTTCCGTCCACCACTGTTGTGGCTCTTGTTATAAACTCGTTTCTTTTATCTACCACTGTTGTGGCTCTCGTTATAAACTCGTTTCTTTTAGACAAATTGGTTAGTTTTCTCTCACGGCCATTAGCCATTTGGACACAGAGTTTATGCGATATGTATATATTCCCAAGCGTAAGTTGCATTTTCTTTAACTTCATGATATTTAGCTGCATTTTTTGACATTAAATGTTTACTTGTCTAAGTCTTGTTTATAGTGGATATGACTCTTGGTGAATACATTTATCGAACTCTATATATAATGTTTATTTCAAGATTGATAAATTCCTTTTCTTTTATACTGGAAAGGAAGAGGGTTTCGACTTGTCTATACTGTTCCTACTTTCTTTTCACTGTTTAGAAAAGGAGGTCTCAATTTAGTTGGTTGTAAAACCTCATCTTTCTTCTTTGTAGTTTTATAACGAATTTCTTTAAACAACATTATTCACACACAACCATGATGTTAATTTATTCATAGGCCCCACATATACATATATATATATATATATATATGCCTATAAGCACTATTTAGGGCTATTCACAACAGATGGGGCTATTTGAGAATCGTGTGGTGGGGCAATTCTCAGAATTGCCCCTCCACCAGTGGTGGTGGCGGGGCGATTCTGAGAATCGCCCCACCACCCGGCGATTCTCAGAATCGCCCCATCTGCTACGAATCGCCCCAAACAGTGCTTACTGGGCATCCAATACGATATTAAGCGGAGAAATCCTAGCCTTGCGAAAGATCTGCGGTGATGGCACTGCTGGGAATTGAACTGGGGTCGCCTTGGGTGTTATTTGGGTGTTATTGTCAGAAAGAACAGACTCGGCGACATCTTTTGCATCCCATGTGTTCTTGTCCTTCGAAGTCAGAAAGCGATTGTTTGGAGGACCTATCGAAATAGAAATAACAAGGTTGTCTTTGATGTCTCGACGTTCGGAAACAATGCGCTGCCGGGCATCGGCAGATAAGGGCGCAGCTGAAGAATATCGTTCTGGCTTTCTAGACTCGATCCACTTCAATTTGTATTTTCGCTTGGGTACATTCAGAGGATAAGAAAATGTGTAACCATTTATCTCATCAACCTGTAAACCATATTCTGGCTCTTCAAATATTTTATCTGTATCAAGAGCTCTCCCAGACTCAGCAGCAAATAAAAATGATATTGGCCCCCAAAACCCGTACAATAGCAAATCCCTCCGACAGATATAATCTTTATTTGATCCTAACACTGTCATATCTCTATTCTCTGGCACTTCCTTCAAATCCCCTTTAAAGTTGAAAGACTTCACTTTATAAGAAAATTGTTTGCAGTGCGGCTATTTGTTCATTAGAGAGGCCGAGACTTCGTCGGTTATCATCGTTGAATTCATGGACGAAGACGATCCTCCAAGACGGCGAAAAAAGATCACGACAAACTTCTTTGATTAAGTAGATGAGTAATGCTATTGTGAAGAGTACTGCCACAATTGTCGAAGAGCTAACTAATACCTGCCACTGTGCGCGTCGATAATTACTTGATTTCTGTTTCCAGATGTATAACGTGTCTCAGGTGGCGATTTTTTTTTTTGAAGAATATCCCGAGTTGATCTTCTCTAATTTATCAATGAGGTACGTGTTTTATATCCCTCAGACATTTTCAAGACCAATATATAAGCCGACACATATTCTCAATGATTTTTTTTTTGTCTTGAAATATATTAAGTGTCCCCATGGGGTTACATGGACTTTCAATGTAAGTTGTAACTAAAATTCATTGTCCCTGTCTAATAATATTAGACATTAGACATTAGTTGGAGGTAACATTGATAAAATTATGAGCTCAAGATTTAAGTTACTATGGTGAAAATAATATAGAAAGTTTGGGGTTTCATATGGTCTATCAAGAGTGTTATTTTAGTTCATTATCATTCAAACAAGGGGCCGTTAAGTTTGGTGTTATCCGTGTCTAAGACATTTAGATGAAAATTGATCGAGATTAGGTTTTTACCTTGATTAAGAAGATTTTTAAAATGATTAAGTATAAGGGAATGGAAATAGGAGTAGTTTTTAAAAGAAAAATTCAAGTGTGTTTTCTAGTCAATTCATCTTTATCTAAGATATTTACATGAAAATTGATTGAGATTATGGTTTTCACCTTGACTAAGAAGACTTTTAAAATGACCATGTTAAGCATAATGAAATGGAAATAGGAGTAGTTTTTAAAAGCAAAATCCAAGTGTGCTTTCTAGTGAATTCATGGAAAGACAATAGATGAGTCTAAAATATTTGAAATGCTTTAACAATAAGGTTATAGTTATGGTACAATAATATATTTTTAGTTAATTTTATTAGGAACTCACAAGAGATTAGATATATTCATTTAACATTGAAAGCTTTTTATCGAGGATTAAGAAATACTTCTTTATTATATTAATTTATCCATAAAGGTCATTTACTTTTTAAAAAATAAATTTTGTTACTTTTACTTTAGGTTTGGTTTTTGATCCAATGGGTTTGTATAGATCTTGAGGTAATAGACTCCTTAAATATGACTCAAGGATTTCTAAAAGTATTCTTCCAATATTAATGAGTTTCTATGTCTACAATGTAATCACCAAAATGAAATAATAAGCATTTACTACCAACTAGATGTTCATAGCCCCATAAAAGGTTTTTATATCCCTCGTTACTTTCCCCATTGGGGTTCTTTTCATTTATTTTATTTCTCCCTTTTCTTTTATTTAGATATGAGGATGGGTAACATCTAATTGATAATAGTGGGGGAAGCAATGCATTGAATAACCATATTAATAGGGGTGTCCCCTTATATTGGGTGTAAATTCTTGACCTAATTGACTTTTTAGAATTGTTGCCAAGGGAGATGTTTTTATGTTGTTGTTAAGATATTCACAGTGAATTTGATAAATGTAATCCTTTCTCAGTGGTAATTGATGTTAATGGAGGTCCAAACTTAGTTTGCTCATTTTGGTTGTGTTTCCCATTGTGGTATTAGCGTCCATGTTCTCCTCATGAGTCACCTACAACAAAATAAGACAAACACAAAATACCATGTAACTATATTTAAAACGCCATCAAAGTTATTATAGTGGTTCATAAGATGATAGTGATAGTGACCTTCTTTTAAAGGTTTGGAAAGAAATTAAAATAGATTATTATTATGGCCTTAGATACTCTAATCAAAGTAAATCAAGTGGTCATAGGTAGCTCATCGTATTCTCCCTACATGTGGGGTATGATTTCACTGATGATGCATTATTAGGATTGTGATTGACATTAGAGTTATCTTCTGGGAACTTGCTTGTTTTTTTCCAATTATTTCATTTTTGAGAGAAAATCCTTTGGCATCTAGGCTTGGGATTTATTGATAGCAAATGAAGTTATGCTACCTTCATTTCTCGGGAACACATTTATGAGGGAGTAACAAGGTTCTTGAGGTGTAACTGAGTTTCTTTAGAACAAATGAAACTTGCTTCTGGGATTCCTTGTGAACTTTTTGTGAACATATTTTATGGAGAGGGTGATCAGTTTAGCGAGGGTCATTAGAGGAGATTCACTGTAATCTGACTCCAGTTCCTCTTTTTGGCGAAATCTTGGCCTCCTATGAATTTTTCATGCTCAAAATTAAAATAAGGATAATCAGGAAAATGTGCTTGATGTGATATGATAAATTTGTCCATCTATGTTTAGGTGAAATAACCATGGCATGTAATGGTTGAAAACATGTTGAATTTATACTTAGGAAAGAAAAATGATATTCTACCAAAAACATTAATGTGTTTTTTTCCTCATAAACAACTTTGTTTGGCACATAAAAATTTGGTTTTACTAGCATTTTTTTAAAAGTTTGAAAATTGACCCTAAAAAAAAAAATCATCGTTTGAGTATCATCACTTTTTCGTTTTGAAGCTATATTTTGCACGAAAATTTCGTATTAAATTTCGTAGTCACTGCCATTTTTAAAACATGTTCAAAATTTACCCCTAAAAAATAAAATCATCGTTCCAGTATACACACTTTTCGTTTTTAGCACTGTTTTTGATGTTTTTTCGGGGGTTGTTGGCCAGAGTTCCCGTTTTGAGTTTATAGTTCCCGTTTCAAAGTTTACATTGTTATATTTATTTTCATAAATAAAAATTCGTTTTTGAGATTGCTCAACTTCTATGCCAAGAAAATATTTCATGAGACCAAGATCTGTGATATCAAATTCTTTCATCATGGCTTCTTCAAATTCATCTATCTCAAAATCACCTGTAAAAATCATGTCATCAACATATAAGAAAATAATCAAAATTTGTCCATGCTCATTTACCTTTGTGTATAAGGTAGGCTCAATGTTTCTTCTGCAAAATCCATTATTGATCATGTAGTTGTCGATTCTACTATACCAAGCTCTAGGTGCTTGCTTCAGTCCACAGAGCGCTTTCTTCAACCTATAAACTTTCTCTTTGTGATTCTCAACTTCATATCCTGAAGGTTGCTGCACATAATTTTTTTCTTCTATAATTCAATTCAAGAAGGTTGATTTCACATCCATCTGATATACTTTCCACTTGTTCCGAGCTACTTTGGCTAGAACTTCTCTTACGATATCTAATCTGGCTACCGGAGCAAATGTTTCTCCAAAGTCTATTCCTAGTTGCTGCAAGAATCCTTTTGCTAAAAGTCGAGCTTTGAATCTGTCAATTTCACCTTTATCATTCAGCTTTGTCTTGTACACCCACTTTATACCAATGATATTTTTTGTCCTTTAGTAAATCAACCAAATCCCATGTATCATTCTTTTCAATAGCTTCAATTTCTTCATCCATGGCTTGCACCCAATTTTCATCTTTGTTTTCTTCTTCAAATGAAGAGGGTTGGAATGACAATAATGCAAAATTTGAACTAACATCCAAATCATCATAAACATTTTTCAAACTTCTCATCTTTCTCTTACCATTGCATGATTCATCACCTGATTGTTTGCTATGAGAATCTTGATCTGTTGATCTGCTTGAAGACCCATGCTGCTCTAAAAATCTTGGAGTCCTTGTTGGTGTCTCTATTTGGTGTCTTGACCTGTGATTCTTGTTGCTCCTTTTCTACTACATCATCTTCTTCCATCAGTGGCACTTCTGCATCAACTATTTTGTCTACAGTTCCATTCCATGACTCTTGTTCTTTGAACACAACATCTCTGCTAATTATGGTTTTCTTTGTGACAGGGTTATACAATTTGTAAGCTTTTGATTTCTCACTATAACCATTGAATATGCATTTTTCACTTTTATCATCCAATTTTCCTCTTCGCTCCTTAGGAACATGTGCATAAGCTACACATCCAAACACTTTGAGATGAGATACGCTGCAATACATACCTAACCATGCTTGTTTTGGTACTCTGTTCATCACACTCTTTGTAGGAGATCTGTTGATCACATAAATAGCACATGCAACTGCTTCTTCCCAATACTCATTAGACAAGTTTCTGCCTTTCAACATGCTTCTTACCATGTTCATAATTGTCTTGTTCTTTCTCTCTTTTACACCATTCTGCTGCGGTGTGTACCTAGTTGTAAACTGTCTTCTGATCCCGTGTTGTTTACAGTAATCATGGAATGTCTTTGAGTCATATTCTCTAACACGATCTGTTATGAAACCAGCTCAAGAAAAGATAGAAAAGATAGATCAATGCCTTAGAATTCAGGCTCTTCGAGGGGGCAACCTCCTTTACATTACATAAATGAACAATTCTTGGATGATTCAAATGACAAAACCTCCTTTCTATATATAGGAGTCTAAGGAGTCACAATATAATCCAGCCGACCTAACAATAATAATATAAAGCCACAAAAATAACAATAGAGGGATTCCATGGGGCACAGAAATAACAACATGGGGGTAATAGGGGCACAACAATATAAATAAGGGGTATAACTACAATAGTAATGGGGTAATCACTAGTATTATAGGGACCCAACATGCTCCTCTCCTTCAAAAAAGTGTTGTCCTCAACGCTTGAGTAGTTCTGGATACTTCTGCATAAAATTCTCATCCTCCCATGTGGAATCTTCAGCGGATAAGTTCTTCCACTTGATAAGATACTCTGAAATTGATCGATTTCGTAGCTGTCGAGTTCTTGTTTCTGTGACTGCTTCCGGTTCCAATATAATTTTTCCTTCCTCGTCAAGTTCTGGCAATATTGTTTGAACTGGGAGCTTGTCGACTATAACCTTCTTTAAACATGAAACATGGAAAACTGGGTGCAATCGAGAAGCTGTAGGAAGCTCCAATTTGTATGCCATAGTACCAATCTTTTGCAACACCTTGTACGGACCATAATACTTTGGTGATAATTTATTATCCTTCTTAGCTTGCTTTAGGGACATTTTCTTGTATGGTTGTAGCCGTAGGAATACCCAATCACCTACATCAAAACTTCTTTCACTGCGATGTTGATCTGCTTGTTGTTTCATTCTATTTTGTGCCAACACGAGGTTATCCTTTAAGAGTTGGAGGACTTGTTGTTGATGTTCGATGTGATGTTCCACTGCCTGAACCTTAGAATTTTCTCTTAAATATGCTGTGATGGATGGTGGTTGATACCCATAAAGTGCCATAAATGGGGTCATTTTTGTTGCCGTATGGAAGGAAGTGCTATACCACCATTCAGCCAGAGGCAACCATTTGACCCATTGTGTCTGTTTATCAGATACAAAGCAACGAAGATATCCTTCCAAACATTTGTTTACTATCTCAGTTTGCCCATCAGATTGAGGATGATAAGATGAGCTATGAGCTAACTGAGTACCAAGACAAGAAAATAATTTTGTCCAAAAATTTCCAGTGAAAATGGGATCTCTGTCACTTACAATAATCTTTGGGTTTCCATGTAGCTTTTGAATTGTTTCCATAAATGCAGTAGAAACTGTACTGGCTTTAAATGGATGTGATAATGCACAAAAGTGTGCATACTTGGTAAGTCTGTCAACTACCACCATGATTACACTCTTTCCCTCAGACTTGGGTAAACCTGCGATAAAATCCATTGAAACCTCCTCCCAACGTTGGCTTGGAATGGATAAAGGTTGTAATAGACCCGGTGTCTTAATTGTTTCAACTTTATTTTGTTGGCAAACCAAACATTCTGCCACAAACTTTTGAATATCTGATTTAAGGCCATCCCAAAAAAATTCCTTCTTAACCCTGTGGTAAGTTTTTAAAAATCCTGAGTTCCCTCCTAAGGGAGAAGTGTGCAATTCCATAAGAATCTTTTGTTTTAGCTGGGAATTCTTACAGAGGTATAAGCGATCTTTGTACCATAACGAATCATTTTTCCAGCTAAATGTATCAGACGTACTGGAATCTTGTTGTAGCTTTCGAATAAGTGCCCACACTTCTTCATCATTCTTCCATTCCTCCCTTGCTTCGTTTATCCAATCTGGTTGGATAATAGAAATGGCGCACAACAATGCTTCCATGATCCGGATTTAAACAGGAACGCAACAAATTACAGAGATAACCATATACACAAAGATGCAGCGGAAATAATACTTCATTTCATTAATGGAAAATACTGAAATATGCTTACAATCAGAAATGCAAATAAACCAGCTAGGGCGATGGTAGCTTATCTCTGAGAAGAGATGTGATGGCTACATGCCTCTGAACTGTGTTACAATGAGGCTCGAAGGCCTATTTATTGTTAAGAAACAATGGAAAACCCTTAACATTCCAAAACCTAACCCTAGGAGATGAAACGCCAAACTGTGGGCCCCGTTTGGGGTAAATTGGTACATCAACTTCCCGAGGTCGTAACTTTGGCATATGATCTCCGTTTGACGCGTACAATAGCTCATTAGAAAGATCTATCCGAGCACTATCATTGTTGGAATGGGCAACATAATTGCCTCCGGATTCCCCAAAAAACGTCGTTTAGGGCCTCAAAACGGCTCCAGAAGTTCAGGACCCGAAAAACTGCTAAAAATAGTAAGTTGTGCTACAATTAAGGAAACTGAAAATGCTGAGAAAGACAATGGTGGGGGTCTAGGTGGACTTGGCAGGTAGCCACCAATATCCACCTGGATCATTCCTCCCCCCTTAGGAAGCAATGGTCCCCATTGCGTTGCGCTCCTCCATGAGATGAGGAAACTTTTGCTGAACCTGTTCCCTGGTGAGCCACTTGCCCTGCTGAAGGAGTTGGCCTGCTTTGACAACTCGATACAGTTGGATATTCTGTTGGCGAGTGTTCTTGATCTGTGTGTCCATGATCCGATCAGTTGCAGCTTGTTCCATGCAATCTGGATTTAATTCTGTGGGTTTGAGCTGTTCTGCAATGTCGGATGTGTCTAGCAATGGTGGAAAGTATGGCCGAAGGCGGTCCACATTGAACACTAGGTGCAGGCCAAGGAATGGGGGAATGTTGAGCTCAAATGCATTGTCTCCCATAGCCTTAGTAATGGTGTAAGGACCATATCGGAGTGGTCTCAATTTCCGATAGGCTCCAGTAAGTCGTTCCTTTTGCAAATGCAACCAGACTTTGTCGCCCACCTGAAACTTGTGTGGCACCCGATGTTGATCATGTCGTTGCTTGTACTTGGCATTTGATTTCTCAAGAATGTCATGGACCTGCTGGCGAATATGTTGGATGCGCTCAATGAAGCTGGTGGCCTTATCTGTTTCGGACTGGACATGAGCTGAATTCATGTGAGTAGCTGCAAGTGGCATGGCCACATCAATGGGGCATAGTGGCTGGAATCCCAAACCCACCTGAAAAGGGCTATGGCCAGTGGAGCTGTGAAGAGCTCGGTTGTAGTTGTGCTGAACATAGGGGAGGCTCTCGTCCCATGTGCGTGGATGCTTTGAGTTATACATGTGCAGAATGTGCACAATCATCCTATTGACAACCTCTGTCTGGCCATCAGTTTGAGGATGGAAGGCTGTGGACTTCGTGAGTTTGGTGTCCAGCATTGACCAGAGACTGGACCAAATTGTGCTGAGAAACCGACTGTCCCGATCTAAGATGATAGACTGTGGGATCCCAAAGTGCACCCACACTCGTTCAAAGAAGAGTTTAGCAGTGGCTTCTGCTGTGATATTCTTCTTGCAGGCCACCATAATGGCCATCTTCGAGAACCTGTCGACGACCACAAAAACACAGTCATTTCCATGCTTAGTGGAAGGAAGGCCTGACATGTAATCCATGGAGATGGATTCCCAAGGTCGACTAGGGGTAGGCAACGGGGTATAGAGGCCTTGCTTCTTAATGGTCGGTTTGGCAATGGCACAGGCAGTACATGATCTGATGTACTTCCCAACATCCTGTCGAAGATTCGGCCAATAGAAATAATTTTGCAGCAACGCCACTGTTTTCTCGACCCCGAAATGCCCAACAGCCCGACTGTAGTGTGCTTCCCAAATCATCTTGGCACGCTCGCTTGACGGAACACAAAGGTGACCGAGGTGGCATAATAGGGCATCCTGGAGGTGAAAATCTGCAACACGCCGACCCTCCAAGAGTGTCTGGTATGTGTGGCCGAATTCTGGGTCGCTTTTGTAGAGAAGTGGCCAATCAGAAGTCTCGTGCCCACAAGAGTTGAGCACGGTGGTTAATGCCATGATCGGTGGTCGACTGAGGCAATCTGCAACATTATTGGTGCTGCCCTTCTTATACTTGATATTCAAGTGGAACTGTTGCAGGTATGTAGACCACTTCTGATGGCGATCATTCTGCAATTTCCCTTGGGTCTGTATGAACTGCAGGGGTCGGTGGTCTGTGTGGATGACCGTTTCCTTCCCCAAAATGTAATGCTTCCATTGTCGGCAGGCCTGTACAATGGAATACATCTCTTTATCATAAGTGGGGTACTTTCGGACTGTGTCTGAAAGTGTTTCACTGTGATATGCCACTGGATGTCCATGTTGAGTAAGGACTTCCCCAATAGCATAGTCAGAGGCATCTGTCTCGACCTCAAATGGTTGTTGTAGATCTGGTAACGCGAGCACTGGTGCCGTGCAGAGGCGATCCTTCAACTCCATGAATGCCTTCTGTTGAGATTCAGACCAACAGAATTTTGCTTTCGCCCCTCCCTTGGTGACCTGACTCAAGGGCCAAGAAATATGAGAAAACCCCAACACAAACTTGCGGTAGAAGTTGGCAAGACCTAGAAAGCTGCGGAGCTCTGTTAGAGTGGTTGGAGAGGGCCAATCCCGAATGACTTGGATCTTGGCTGGATCGACATGCACCCCCTGTTCATCAATGATGTATCCCAGATACTGAACCTGGGTCATGCCAAAAGTGCATTTCTCCAAATTGGCACATAGCTTGTGTTGCCGCAGTGTTTGGAGAACCTGTCAGATGTGGTGGAGGTGCTCTTCCTCCTCTGGATCTTCGGGTTCATTTTTCTGGATCTTTGCGGTAGCAACAGTGGCACTGGGATCCGCATCAATGATCTGCTTCCCTTTTTCATACCCCTTATCGGGTTCTGACTCAGAGTCGAAACATGCATCTGATTCTGAAACCTTTAGCTCAGCCACCAATGACTGCTTGGCCCGACACTCACTTGTGTTGTGAGTGGAGCTCTTATGGAACTCGCACCATTTTCCAGTGTCCTTTCTCGGCTTCGCGGCGCTGTTCTTTGCCTGCAGCTTCGGCTGGTTGTCTTGGGCTGTCCCGCGTTGGCTTTGTCCTTTGTTCTGTGGTTTCGGGTCACCTTTCCCCTGCTTTGGATTCGCAGATCCAAAGTCTCGCTTCTTTTGTTTAAACTTCTGCTCGACCTTGACGGCATATCGGTATGCTGCGCCGAGCGAGGGGATGTTTAGGAACTGTATTTCTTCCTGGATGTACTTGTGCAGGCAGCCACGGTATTTGAGTGTCAAATGTTGCTCTGAATCCTTGATACCCAACTTTGTGCGAAGGGTATGAAAAAGATTGGTGAACTCCGGCACGTCTTGGTCCCTTCCCTGCCACAGCGTGGTCCACTTTATGTATTCATCCTCATAGCTTCCAACAGGGTAGTGATTCTCCTTGACGGCATCCTGGAACGAATCCCAGGTGGGTGCGGCTGAAAATAGTGAGCCAGTACTTTCATCCTTCTGCTCGCAGTAGGTTTCCCACCAGTCCTTGACGTGGGGGGCTGCTTTGAGGAGAGCAAAAACAATCTTTTCCCGACTCGAAAATTCATGAACAGAAAAATAACCCTCTAGCAGATTTAACCATTTATCTACGGCATCTGTGTCTATCTGACCCTCGAATATGGGGATTTCAAAATTAACTTGTACCTTAAAAGGTGTGGCGTTTCCAGAGTGGCTGCTGGAAGCCGATGCGTTGCTTCTGGGTAGCCGCTGAAGGATTTGGGCAAAGCTGTCCATCATCGCGTTCTGTTGTCGCTCGAGGGCTTCTTCGAGCAAGATTTTGATGGGATCTCCTGCCCCCTCGTCTTTCTTCTCGTCCGCCATGGGAGGCCGTCGGGATTTGCGAGGCTGGTCTTGCAAAGGTTCAACCAGTTCAAGCCCTAACTCCTTATATCCCGACCTTGTTGGGGACATGCAAAGAAAAACAGAGAAAAAGCAGACCGCTCTGATACCACTGATCCGGATTTAAACAGGAACGCAACAAATTACAGAGATAACCATATACACAAAGATGCAGCGGAAATAATACTTCATTTCATTAATGGAAAATACTGAAATATGCTTACAATCAGAAATGCAAATAAACCAGCTAGGGCGATGGTAGCTTATCTCTTAGAAGAGATGGGATGGCTACATGCCTCTGAACTGTGTTACAATGAGGCTCGAAGGCCTATTTATTGTTGAGAAACAATGGAAAACCCTTAACATTCCAAAACCTAACCCTAGGAGATGAAACGCCAAACTGTGGGCCCCGTTTGGGGGTAAATTGGTACATCAACTTCCCGGGGTCGTAACTTTGGCATATGATCTCAGTTTGATGCGTACAATAGCTCATTAGAAAGATCTATCCGAGCACTATCATTGTTGGAACAGGCAACATCGGTCCATTCAATGGACCCATGTTGCCCCCGGATTCCCCAAAAAACGTCGTTTAGGGCCTCAAAACGGCTCTGGAAGTTCAGGACCCGAAAAACTGCTAAAAATAGTAAGTTGTGCTACAATTAAGGAAACTGAAAATGCTGAGAAAGACAATGGTGGGGGTCCAGGTGGACTTGGTAGGTGGCCACCAATATCCACCTGGATCATTCCACATACTCATCCTTTCTTGAGAGTGCATCTGCCACCACATTTTTCTTCCCTCTTTTGTAGATGATTTCAAAGTCATAACCCAACATCTTTGTGACCCACTTTTGTTGCTCTTCAGAGGATAATCTTTGTTCTAAAAAGTATTTAAGGCTATCATGATCCGTTTTTACCTTGAAGTGTCTTCCCATTAGGTAGGGTCGCCATTTCTTAAGTGCATGGAGTATTGCCAACATTTCCTTCTCATAAATAGCTTTGCTTAAAAACTTTCCCTTGATTGGACGACTTTCAAAAGCAATGGGTCTTTCATCTTGCATTAGAACAGCACCAATTCCATTTCCTGAAGCATCACATTCCACAATAAAGGTTTTTGTGAAGTCCGGTGTAGCTAAGACCGGTGCTTGGCACATTGCCTCTTTAAGATGTTCAAAGGCCTTTGTTGCTTCCAGAGTCCATGAAAATGCATCTTTCTTCAATAATGTTGTTAGAGGTGCTGCTATTCTCCCATAATTCTTAACAAATTTGCGATAATACCCTGTTAACCCAAGAAATCTCGCAAATGCTTTATGGATGTGGGGATTTTCCATTCCTTAATGGCTTTAATTTTGCTAGGGTCTACCTTAACTCCTTCATGAGATACAATATGACCCAAATATTCCACCTCCTGGACTCCAAAGAAACATTTGGATCTTTTTGCATATAATTGTTTCTCCTCCAATAGTTGTAGCACCTTGTCAACATGTTCAACATGATCCTTCCAAGACTTGCTGTAGATTAGTATATCATCAAAAAATACTAACACAAATTTTCTAAGGAATGGTTTGAAAATTGAATTCATCAAACCTTGAAATGTTGAAGGTGCATTGGTAAGGCCAAAAGGCATGACCAAAAATTCATAATGACCCTCATGAGTTCTAAATGCCATTTTCGGAATGTCTTCAATCTTCATTCTGATTTGATGATATCCCGAACGAAGATCCAACTTGGTGAAGTAAATTGATCCATGCAATTCATCCAGTAATTCATCAATGACAGGAATGGGGAACTTATCTTTAATAGTGAGCTTGTTGAGCTCCCTATAATCCGGA
This sequence comes from Pinus tabuliformis, assembly GCA_031772625.1. Taxonomy (NCBI): domain Eukaryota; kingdom Viridiplantae; phylum Streptophyta; class Pinopsida; order Pinales; family Pinaceae; genus Pinus; species Pinus tabuliformis. The sequence continues at coordinate 308,542,588 of CM062807.1, forward strand.
CACATGCGCCATGATCCATCCTTCTTGTGCACCAATACTACTGGAGCAGAGAAAGAACTTTGACTTGGTTGAATTATACCAGCCTCTAGCATTTCTGCAACCATACGTTCAATTTCACTTTTTTGGACATAGGGATATCTGTACGGCCTGATGTTTGGAGGAACACTTCCTGGAATCAGATGAATAGCATGATCATGATCACGCATAGGTGGGAGACCTTTGGGAGTCTCAAATACCTTGGAATGATTGTCCAAGACTTTTTGGAGATCTGGAGAAATAGATGATTCCGATGTGGAAACATCTAGCGAACATAATTGTGCAATTACACCTCTTTGCTCCTTTTTTAGAAGCTTTGTCATACCATTAGAGCTGATTATCTTTCCTGGTTTCCCTGCAATACCCCTTAATTCAACTTCCTTTCCTTCCGTAGAAAATTTGATGAAAAGTTCTTGAAAATTAAAAGCTATTGTACCCAAGGATTGTAGCCATTGGACTCCTAGTACAACATCAGCACCTCCCATTGGAATGGAAAGCATTGGGCTAGTCAATACATATTCTCCCATGGATAGCTTGATATTATGGCACCTTCCAGAGCAATTTATTGTTCCTCCATTTGCAATCACTTGACACTCTGGTGCTGGATATAGGAAGCAATTCAATTCTTTTGCTACCCTACAATGAATAAAATTGTGGGTGCTTCCTGAATCAATCAACACTATTACCTTTTTCTTCTTGATTTGTCCTTCTATCTTGATGGTTTGAGGAGTGGTAATTCCCGCCAATGCATTACAAGATATGGTCGGATTTATTTGTTCTTCATCTAGGCTTTGTTCCTGGAGTATATCTTCTTCTTTTGACCTTTCTTGCTCCTTTTCTTCTTCCTCTTCACAATCTATGTAGAATAATTTCTTCTCAGCACACTTATGACCTTTAGTGTATTTGCTATCACAACTGTAACAAAGCCCTTTTGCTCTTTTTTCTTCCAATTGTTGTGGTGTCAACCTTATAGGTTGTGGAAGACTAGGGGCAACAACACTTCCGTCTTTATAGTTGTGAGTGGTATGCTTCCTGGTTGCCATAATTTTGCTTTCCATTTTTCTTGCTAACCTGAATGCCTTCTCTAATGAATCAGGTTCCCAAAGGCGAACATCATGTTGGATATTATCCTTTAAAGACCCTATGAACACATCAATCCTATGCTCCTCTGGAATATTTTTTACCCTTATGTTCAATTTTTGGAACTCCTCAATGTGCTCCATTACTGAACCCTTTTGTTTGAGACTTATCAATTGGCTAAAAAAAGTGTTGCTTTTTGTATCTTCATAATGTGCTATCAATTCTTCCGTAAAAATTGCCCAAGTGATAAATTGTTTACGAGAACAAAGCCATTGATACCATACAAACTGATTTGGTTCCAAATATACAGTTGCCATACGTACCTTTTGTGTGTTTTGCACATTATTGAGATCGAAGAACTGCTCCATCTGTAATATCCATGTGGCGGGATCCTTGCCATCAAACTTCCTCATATCGATTTTTGGAATATGGTGAGTCTTCAATCCAACATTAGCGTTTATGGAATCATGATTAACATTTCTTTTGTTCTCATCATGAGTTTCCCTTAGTACCCTTTCACCCTTAGGGACTATTTCTTGTAGCAAATTATTCATATTTATCTTCAATTTGTCCATGTCTGTCTTCAAATCTATCTTCAAATCATCCATCTTAGCTTCCACGTCAATCATCTTAGCTTCTACGCCCTTCTTTAAACAGTCCATCATAGCTTCTACACCTTTCTTTAAACCATCCATCTTAGCTTCTACATCTTTCTTTAAACCATCCATCTTAGATTTTGTTCCTTTTTGTGCAAGGGACATTTGTTGCACTTGGTCTTGTAATTTTGATATATCATGTTGCATTTCTTCCTCTTCTTCATGAGTCATGCTAGAGCTTTCAGGTTCCTTACTAGGTGTTTGCATTTTCTTTCCTTGGGGCATCAGTTACTGATAATAATGCTCTACTATGCCCTTTGAATTCCTTCAAAATAAATTTTCAAACCAAGCTTAAGCAAAAATTTAAGAAAATCTACACACCTTTTTTCACTTTGTAGGAGCTCGATATTGCCTCTGATGTATCTCTGTACTTTCCAATCATCTACTTCTGAATTTGTGAACTGTAGTAGCCCTCTATGTCCTCTTTCCAATGCCACAAGTCTGACCCAAATTGGATTCTCCAAGGAAGAGTTGTGTGAAATCTCCCACAGTGACTTGCTTATAGACTAGTTCAGTAGAGCAAACTTGTACGACGTGCCACGAGTTACTGTTTCGACCTTTGGATCTGAAACACGCATACAAGAAACTACAGTCTATCCTCTTTCTGTACCTTCTTACGAAATTTCAATCCGATCCTCAGAGAGAAAGTTATGACGATTTTCCCCAGGTCACCTGTTTTGAATGTAATTCAGGAGTCTGCAAAAAGACCAACTTCCTTAGATCATATCTCCGAAAATATAGCGCAAAAAGCTCTGAAATTCGGACCCGAGGTTCAGCGCGATTTCTTCTCAAATGAGTTTTTTTGGCAACTTCTGAAACATCACAGAAAAAAGTTATAGCGAAAATTCCACGATGACCTGTTTGGAGCAGCGAAACCCTAGAATCCAAAGCTCTGATACCAAATGTTATGAAACCAGCTCAAGAAAAGATAGATCAACGCCTTAGAATTCAGCCTCTTCGAGGGGGAAACCTCCTTTACATTACATAAATGAAAATTCTTGGATGATTCAAATGACAAAACCTCCTTTCTATATATAGGAGTCTAAGGAGTCACAATATAATCCAGCCGACCTAACAATAATAATATAAAGCCACAAAAATAACAATAGAGGGATTCCATGGGGCACATAAATAACAACATGGGGGTAATAGGGGCACAACAATATAAATAAGGGGTATAACTACAATAGTAATGGGGTAATCACTAGTATTATAGGGACCCAACACGATCTGACCTCAATACCTTGATATGTCGATCACTTTGGTTCTATGCTAAGGCTTTGAATTCTTTGAAATTTGCAAAAATTTTAGACTTTTGCTTCAAGAAGTAAACCCAAGTCTTTCGGTTGTAGTCATCAATGAAAGTGAGGAAGTAACAACTTCCACCAATCGACTATGTCTTCATAGGTCCACACAAGTTTGTATGAACTAGCTCAAGAGGTTGCTTTGCTTTGTATGCAACTCCCTTTGGAAAACTTTCACAATGTTGCTTTCCCAAGATGAAACACTCACAAGTACTAGTAGGTTCTTTGATGGGAAGTAATCCTCTGACCATCTGTTTTTGCTGCAACAATCTTAAACTAGAAAAGTGCAAGTGTCCAAATCGAAAGTGTCATAAAAAATAATCATCATAACATGCAACTATAAAAGAACTCACCTGACCACTGTAATTCATAATTAGAGGAAAGAGTTTGTTCCTTGTCATCTGCACCTTTGCTATAAGTTGTTTGCTTGGGGGCTTGTCATATATAGCACATTCTTGACCTTGAAAGATAACTTTGTATCCTTTCTATGTCAATTGACCAACACTTAACAAATTATATTTGAGACTAGAAACATAATATACCTCTGAGATTGTCTTCGACTCCCCCTTCTTGGTCAGAATGTTTACCACTCCTTTTCCATCTACTTCCACAGTCTTGTCAGTCCCCAACTTTACTTCTATTTTCACAGATTGATCGAAATTTGCAACCAAATTCTTGTTGCCTGTCATGTGGTTACTGCAACCACTATCTAATAGCCACACACTAGCAGAAGGTTCATGCATGGTATGGCAAGCTAGGAACATGGAGTTAGTACTCTCTATAGTGACATTAGCTCTCTGGTTCCCTTGATCAGCTATCTTCTTCCTGCAATCACGAGCATAGTGACCAAATTTATTGCAATAATAACATCTCACTTTCGATTTGTCAACTCTTTGATTATTGTTGAAGCTTCTGTAGTTGCTTCCAGTTTCATGTTCATGCTCTTCTCAGCCATCTCTCTGAACACCATATCTTCCACTTTGTCCTCTGCCTCTCGATCTACTTCTGCTTCGACCTCTATCTCTTGAAATAAAAACCTGACTTTTGAAAGCGATCTCTAAAGTGGAATGCTTATTTCTATCTATCCTTGCCTCATGCGATAGAAGTGATCCCATCAACTCATCAACTGTCAATGATGCCAAATCCTCTTCTTCTATGGTTGTTACCACAACATCAAATTTGGTAGACAAAGATCTGAGGACTTTCTCAACCATTATTTGATCTTTAATTTCTTCACCATAAATCTTTAACTGATTTACGACATTTATGACTTGATTCATGAAAGAATCAATGTTCTCTGTCTCCTTCATTTGCAGACTTTTTTGCAACTTAACAATATTGACTTTGGACATACCTATATGGTTTGTCGCCAAAGTATCCCATGCTACTTTTTCTGAAGACGTGATCATAATCTTCTGGAACACTGCTCAATCCATTCCCCGCTGGATAAGCTGCAACGCTTGTGCATTCTTCTTCTTGTCTTTCTCCCATTGATCCCTCTCTGTATTTTTGAGCTCATTCTGTTGCTTCATCCTTAGGTTCTGAAAACCCAAGTTAGACATAATCCCAAACATCATGTGCCTGCAACTTGGTCGCCATCTTAATGGCCCACACATCATAATCCCTTCCTTATAAACAGTAAAAACTGGGGCTGGAAATTTGAGAAAGCCATCTTTCTCCAAAAATTTCTCTTTAAAAAACCCTAAACTTCTCTTTTTATAAGTATTGTAAAACTCTTTTTCAAAAAGTACTCATTTAATAAAAACCATAGGTTTTTTTATTTTATACAAAAAAGCCATTTTCACAAAGAACACCAACTTTTTGAAAAATTTCAATACATCAAAAAAAAACTTTTATCGTAAAGTCCAAAACCTCAATATAAAACCTTAAAAAACTCTCACTCACACCTTTATATAACCAGTCCAACGAATTAAGATAAAATAAAATTATGTGGCTCCTTTTTAATAAATCTTCCCACTAAACGTATATGAAGTCAACGAATTTTAAGACGTTTGACTTTAATTTTTTAAAACTACGTTATTCACTCTAACGCGTATCTCGTGAAGATGGCTTGCGATTAAATGGAGTGCACAATGCGGCCGAGAGCGTTAATGCTCTAACGCTTCAAAAATTCACGTAACCCATGTGCATGAAAATCACAGTGAGTTTTTGACTGTTAATGCGGCTCTCTCTTGAGCCTGAACGCATTATAACGCCCTGTGTATAACATTAATATGCGTTAGTGCTCAAACCATGAGAAAAAAAATAGATTTCTCTCTCACACGGATTGTTGCTAATCCATTTTCCTTCGCTCTGTGTAACCTTGCTCCGATACTAATTTGTTGGAAAAGCAGAAAAAATAAAGCATGAATTATTCACACATAAAACACGGATTGCTGCTCTTCTATTAATCACATAAAATATGATGCTTACAATAACCAGTGAAGGTATTTATCTTTTTCTAATTAGCAATTTGCCTAAAATATTTTGACATGCAACCACACACTAAAAGTCGTTTATCAGTTAACTCGACTTAACTCAACACTCAAATACTCAATCACTCAATCACTCAGTTAATTGACTCTCTATGTTTAGTCAACTCCTCATTCAGTTGTAATTATCTTATTTTAAAAATTGAATGTACGTGATATATGATACATACATTCCTTGAGGCTCTCTGCAACCATGCTTCTCCCCACGGTAATTCGTCCTGCAAGAAATCTCTTTGCAATCTCCCATGCCATGAGATCATATCATCTTATATATATATCATTGATAATGAACAAAAACAATATCAAATACTTACATGTTTTTTCAGGATGAAAAAACTGTAACATTTTCATTAATAGGAATTGTTGTACATTGTCGAAGATTTTTTCTCATTACAGAGTATATATCGAGTATATATTTTTGATGAGAATATCTTTAAAAAATAGAGCAGTCTGGCATAGCATTGCCAAGAAATTCCACTTTGTTGGCTCATATGGAAATAGAGCATATACATGGTAGAGCTGAGTCTAATTAATGAGACATATTGCAGAAGATTGAAAAAGGAAAATTACCAAGACAAGGCATCTAGTGACACGTTTAGGACCTGCAAAGAGATTAACAAAAATCAAAATGGCCAAGGCAAAGGGAGATCCCCTCAGAAAGCAGTTCATAATGAATCTACCCTGGATGAAGGGGGCATAGCACGCTTGGAAAGCGCATCAGCTTCAGAATTTTTCTCCGGAATGACATGTTCGAAGGAAATCTCTGAGAAAAAGTGCTTTATGCCCGAAATTTGCAACATCCAGTGGAAAAGTGAGGGGATCTATAAGGCGTTGCTATACATTATATCCCGAGTATGTCCAATAAAATGGACAAACTTCCGATTGGGGGAGTCACTGTAAGTGCCTCTGTGTTTATCAACGAAATCAAATACCTTCACACAAATAAATACGACAAGATTTTGCATTAGTACTAGAAGCGGAAAATAAATTATGGAATGTAGGCATTCAAGTGGTTGAGGTAGGTATTATAACCGCATTGCAGTTAGAAGAAGGTGTCTAGAATAAGTGGGATTCGTTGTTTTGAACACCATAGATGTCGTTGCGAGTGCTACAGCAGTTTCTGCGGAAACGTGAGATCCAAGATGATCATCATCGATTTTATACACATTGCGAGGTGTGTCCATGTCTTCGGGCCTCTCCCAAGGCTTGTGATCCAGTTTAGATTTTCTTTTTATTTCAGTTAAAGAAAACAGACATTCCTCATTAATAAATGAGAAAAATAAGAAGTTGTCGCCTTGGAGAAGGGGAATCAAAATTGAGACAAACTAAAAATAAAACAGAAAAAATGCAGTAGAGCATAGTAGGACCAAAGTACACCATAGGAACAAAAGATAAAAACATGGCCAACCATTTATGAGGCTCAAAAAAAAATATCTATGAACCCAAACTGTCTAGAGAAAAACATCAGGGCATTTAGAGCTCAGAGTTCAAATAATGAATAGACCAATTAATCGGGAGTTTAAAAACCATTATGTTAGGGAGAAGGGGAATCCACTTGGACAGAGCATCTACTTCCACATTTTTCTCTTTGTACATGTGGAGGAAAGATATGTCATTGAAGGAGGAGTGGAGAGCAGCAATGTTAGCCATCTAGTGGTGAAGCAAAGGAACCTCAAGAGAGTTGTTCCCCTGCAAACAATCAATGATAATTTTAGAATCTCCGGAAATCATGATGGAATCAGTGGCATGCGAGACAATGCTCTGAAGTAATCCTCAGAATGCCACAATCTTTGCCCTACAATTTGTGCCACCTACATCGTTCCAATAGAAGCGGAATTCACTACTTGGAAAGATTTTGATAAGAGCTCTCCAGCCATAGTGACCATCAATGGAGGCTCCATCAAAGAAGCCAAAGCGAAAATGCAACCCCAAATCATAAAAGTGAACAAAACACCGAGGAGACCTAGGGGTCTAGGGGTCAATCTCCAAGAAATAACCAACAATTTTGACATTGGTAGAATGGCAATCATGGACAAGTTCTTGAAGATAGAGGCGTTCCTAAAACGTAAGATCCCCCATAGAACATACAAGGGGAGAGCTCTATAGGGTCTTTGATTCCAAGACCAATACAATAGGCACTCAAAGATCGAGGACTAGTCTCTGTCAATCTGGAATCTCGACGATTCAAAAATGTATTAGTATGATTTAGTATATTTATACATGATAAGTTTATTTCGTTATTATTTTATTGTCATCTTTAATTTGATTACAGACTCTGTAATATTCCTTTTTTGGATATGGTCAAAATGGATGAAACCTACCCATGGCATTTACTGTGGTATTTTCCCATGGTATCTTCCCCTAGTATTTTCCTTTGTTTTTCGAGGGAAATAATAAAATAAGGCTTCTATAAAAGGGGATAGGTCCACTAGGATTTGGATCATTTCAGGTTTATTTCTAGGCTAATCCCTAAGACAAAAACCCTGTGGGTGCGATTTTTCTAGTGGATCCATCCAGGATCCACAATTGTGCTTCATTTCATCTTCCTATTTTAATGAGCAGTCAGGCATGCCACTATAGGGGCTCCAATATTTTTGTATGGCCATGTACTCATTTCTTTAGTTAATAATATAAATAAAGGCTGCATTTCTAGATCATGTTGTGTTCAATGTTTTGATTGCAAGTATTTTTAACTGGAACAATATAGTGTGCTAGATCTATCGAAATTTTTAAGCTTTGGGATATTACAGTTAAGAATATTTTGAAATTGGAAAGTTAGATTTTGAAATATTCTTAGAATTTATAATATAATGGAAATAAGTTCAACATTATTTCACACATTTAGACATTAAGTTCTATAAAATTGTATCATTCAATCTCTATTTCATAATAGACTTACTCTTTTACTCTTTTACTCTTTTATATATAATAAAATAGATTTCAAACATTCAACCTTGATTCGTCGTCTTTATTTTGATTAAGACTATAAATTTCAAAATTTTATTTACATTGCATGTTTTTGAAATTTTAATGAAAAGACAAAGTTAATTGTTTGAATTTACTTTTATCCGACATCTGCAATGGAGCTAGGCTCACATTACATTCATATGATACATTTCAGAGAAGAGCTAAAGTAAAGGGAAAATCTAAAGAAGAAAACAACTCATCATCTAACCAATCAATCATTATACAATTCACTAGCCAACAAGCAAGCAACTATAGTAGTCTCCATTGACAGTAAAGTGACAAGAATAATGATATTACCTACACGTATATAACACCGAGATGTGCAGTGGCCTTAAGCAGGTAATCTGCAGCCTAACATATAACAGATTTTGCATCGTCGAGTTTATCTCCCATGTGCCCTCTGAACTCCAAAACACTCCATGACAACATGTGGTCGTGAAATCCATCGGGAAACCGAACTTCACATTGTCTCATGTGTCATAATATCCTCCTGTCATATCCACGTGCAATGTGAAACAACAAAAATTTGAATGCAGGAACCCATATGATGCCATTAAAATCCACTTAGGTAATATTTATTAGTGAAGTCGATTAGAAAACTGTGTGTGTGAATGAAGGGTGGAAAATCATATATGTGGTAGGAAACTCCATCTGAAAGGGTAGAATATGCCCTCCAACTCATTCCCTAGTTGAGTGGGAGTTTTCCAGGTCTCTGGCCTGAATGGATTTGGTGAGAGCATAGGTTTCACCAAAACTCGCAGGCGTTAATAAATTGACATATTTATAGAGTCCACGGATGTTGGAAATGTAGAGGAGGAAACACACAAAATTTCACACACACAACAATACGAGTTGTTTCTCTTTTATTTATTACACAAACTTGACTTGATTACAATGAAATCAATGAGGGGTATTTATATCTTTTAATTGGCGACTTAACTGATGCTAACTTCAACATGCAAACACACACTAAATTTATCATTTCCAAATATAAGAATGAACTTGAACTGACACTCACTTAACTCAAATTAACTAACACTCTAAATCTATATTGCTCTGCATGCGAGAGTAATTAGCTATTTTTAACACTACCCCTTAATTACGACTGAATGACTCATGACAACTCAAACATGCCTGCTGGTCTAAGTCTTAGCTAGGCTTACAACACCTAAGTTTCCTCTATCAAACTCAAATACACATTTTTCTAATGCCTTGGTGAATATATCAACTAATTGATCACTTGATTTACAAGGCTTTAAATAAACTTCCCCATTTCTCACACATTCTCTAGTAAAATGATATCTTGTATCAATATGTTTTCTCTTTTGATGAAACACATTATGCTTGGATAGTGCAATGGTTGAGGTGTTGTCATAATAGATTGTTGTTGATCCTTCTTGTTTCTACTAAAGTCCATCATAAAATCTATGTAACCATATGTCTGCTAGACATGTTGTTGATGTTGCTACTGTTATGTTCCTATACCAATAGGTGTCATAATTTATGATTGACTTAGTTTATCTCTGTAATATGTACATACCTTTGCTTTCTGGAAATGTTTTCCATATTCAAAAATTCAAAAAAATAAAAAAATGTAAAGAGGGTATATCCTAAAAAAAAATCAAAGGATAAAAAGAATAAAAAGAAAAGGTCAAAAAAGATGAAAAATGAACCCCAAGAAAAAGAAAAAGACCATGAAAGTGTGCAAGTCCAAATGCCACTACTATTTACTTTGGTGAAAAATAAAAGATTGTGTGTAGCTTGTCACTTATGCCACAATCCATGAATGGTCAAATAGTGTAAACTTGACTATTTCATGTTTTCAATTTCTATGTCTATAGATAGAGAATAAAATCTGACCAAACAGTGTAATCTTGGCAGATAATTAGATTAGGTAGAGTGAATAAAAGGAGCTCAACTGTTTAATCTGAGCCCTTGGATGTAATAAGATTAAACTTAGATAGATTTCCATTGTAAAAGAAAAGAAAAGTTTGATAAGGGATTGCTAGTTTAAGTGCACCCTAATAAAAGAAGTAAAAATGGTAGGATGTGTAGGTGGGTAAGTAGATGATTGGTTGCAGAATTATGTATGATGAATGGTTAAGTTAAAAGCTCAAATCATTTGCTTTCATCATTACATTACTTTGGAAAAACATGGATGACAAAGGCACATTTACAAGGTTGCATGATTAATTTCCTCATTCATTTTACCCCTTATTGTAATTAATTTCCCACAAGTAAAAGTTCCAAAAAACCTTAAGTTAAAGGGGCTTAGAACATTTCTCTGACTTTGGAGGGACTGTATCCTCGACCCAATAACTTAGAAGGTCAAAGGTGCTAAAAACCTCTCATCAACATTCACCCCTTCATCATTTATTCACTTCTTCTAAAAACCCCTTTTCCCTAAGCAAATTCACTATTTGCTGAGGAAAAGTAATTACCCCACATAATCCCTTTAGCCTAAGTTATAATGTCTTAATATGAAAAACAAATTAATGTTAAACGCATTATACTTAGTGCACTTTTATTTTTCATCTCGTATTAACCGTTGATTTTATTTATGTATTAAATCCCAAAAAACATCCATTTTCCCGTATATTTTATTAAAAACCCCATATGTTAATAATCTCGTCCCCGAGGTTTGAAACATAAACCTTAATAATGAAACAATTAAAATAAGGGATTAATTAATCGATTTGCAACTATTAATAACCTAGAACTACCACCAAGTAACGGATATTAATTAACCAATATGTGGTTAATTAATAATCTATCCTTGCCCAATCACATCACCCTCGATGTTATTAATTTCCTAAATCCGCAATTAGTTCCCATCGAGCCCCTCCATTAACTCTCGATCAAATCCGCACCCCAATCACTGTACGATCTGACCTTTTCAGATTTGACGGTCGACTCTCATATCGAGCAGCCTTCAATCCTAAACTTTACCCACCCGATGTGAGCGGTTTCACTATTTGCCCACCGCTACGTGTCGCCTGATGAATGGCATCAGGCGACACGTAGAGAAACGAGACTTGTTATCGCTCCGCATCACAGTCCTGTGGGCGTCGACTCTGAATTTTCCGCATAGATTGGTCTTCTTGGACTTACAGTAAACACAATCTCCACACTCTCCAGAGAACAAAGGAAGCACATGATCTCCTTCCTTGAGATCTGTTACGCCTGCTCCCACGCTCTCCACAATCCTGCAATTCATCAAAGGCTCTCAGGGAATTTTTTTGGTGTGTGAAATGCAATAATGTTAGAGAGAGAGTTGTGGTGTAGAATAGATGATGATGGGTTTAACTTTGTATTTTGTGATGTTGGTTCGAAATTTTATGGAAAAAAAATCTAATAATTGATATGGGTTGATCCAAATAATTTTGACGACTTAGATACTTCTAAATAATAATTTATGAAATCAAACAATCCTCTAGACTTAACAAACAAAAAATAACACAATAAAACAATAAATTTGTGAAATTCAAACGAATGCTTCCATACCCTGCAGCCTCGTGGCCGAATATGCGTGGAAATAGTTTCTCATCCTGCAGCTAGAGATAACCTGATCAGCCTTGAAGTAATTGGATGCTAAGCTGGAAAATTTCTTGAATATACTAATCTATATATATGAATTTTAGCAATAAATAATTTGGAATTATGAATGAAATGATCAAATGTTACACTGGCCTCGAGCATCCAGAAAGTAAGATCGGAGTGACAGAGGGAGGTGTGGGTGATCTTAATGCGAACTTCCATAGAATTCGGTGGATCTACTTGAACTTCTTCAATAACCAGTGGCTGCTTCGGTCCCCATGCTACAGCCGCTGTTGATAGCTCAAAAAATTCATATTATTCTCTGAAAGGACGAAAAAAACCAAACCCAAAGCTAACAAGATGGGAACTCTGTTCAGTTGGGGAAAATAAAGCATGAATTATTCACACATAAAACACAGGTTGCTGCTCTTCTATTAATCACACAAAATATGATGCTTACAATAACCAGTGAAGGTATTTATCTTTTTCCAATTAGCAATTTGCCTAAAATATCTTGACATGCAACGACATGCAACCACACATAAAAGTCATTTATCAGTTAACTCGACTTAACTCAACACTCAAATACTCAATCACTCAATCACTCTGTTAATTGACTCTCTATGTTTAGTCAACTCCTCATTCAGTTGTAATTATCTTATTTTAAAAATTGAATGTACGTGATATATGATACATACATTCCGTGATATATGATACATACATTCCTTGAGGCTCTCTGCAACCATGCTTCTCCCCACGGTAATTCGTTCTGCAAGAAATCTCTTTGCAATCTCCCATGCCATGAGATCATATCATCTTATATATATATATCATTGATAATGAACAAAAACAATATCAAATACTTACATGTTTTTTCAGGAGGAAAAAACTGTAACATTTTCATTAATAGGAATTGTTGTACATTGTCGAAGATTTTTTCTCATTACAGAGTATATATCGAGTATATATTTTTGATGAGAATATCTTTAAAAAATAGAGCAGTCTGGCATAGCATTGCCAAGAAATTCCACTTTGTTGCCTCATATGGAAATAGAGCATATACATGGTAGAGCTGAGTCTAATTAATGAGACATATTGCAGAAGATTGAAAAAGGAAAATTACCAAGACAAGGCATCTAGTGACACGTTTAGGACCTGCAAAGAGATTAACAAAAATCAAAATGGCCAAGGCAAAGGGAGATCCCCTCAGAAAGCAGTTCATAATGAATCTACCCTGGATGAAGGGGGCATAGCACGCTTGGAAAGCGCATCAGCTTCAGAATTTTTCTCCGGAATGACATGTTCGAAGGAAATCTCTGAGAAAAAGTGCTTTATGCCCGAAATTTGCAACATCCAGTGGAAAAGTGAGGGGATCTATAAGGCGTTGCTATACATTATATCCCGAGTATGTCCAATAAAATGGACAAACTTCCGATTGGGGGAGTCACTGTAAGTGCCTCTGTGTTTATCAACGAAATCAAATACCTTCACACAAATAAATACGACAAGATTTTGCATTAGTACTAGAAGCGGAAAATAAATTATGGAATGTAGGCATTCAAGTGGTTGAGGTAGGTATTATAACCGCATTGCAGTTAGAAGAAGGTGTCTAGAATAAGTGGGATTCGTTGTTTTGAACACCATAGATGTCGTTGCGAGTGCTACAGCAGTTTCTGCGGAAACGTGAGATCCAAGATGATCATCATCGATTTTATACACATTGCGAGGTGTGTCCATGTCTTCGGGCCTCTCCCAAGGCTTGTGATCCAGTTTAGATTTTCTTTTTATTTCAGTTAAAGAAAACAGACATTCCTCATTAATAAAGGAGAAAAATAAGAAGTTGTCGCCTTGGAGAAGAAGGGGAATCAAAATTGAGACAAGCTAAAAATAAAACAGAAAAAATGCAGTAGAGCATAGTAGGACCAAAGTACACCATAGGAACAAAAGATAAAAACCTGGCCAAGCCATTTATGAGGCTCAAAAAAAAATATCTATGAACCCAAACTGTCTAGAGAAAAACATCAGGGTATTTAGAGCTCAGAGTTCAAATAATGAATAGACCAATTAATCGGGAGTTTAAAAACCATTATGTTAGGGAGAAGGGGAATCCCACACTTGGACAGAGCATCTACTTCCACATTTTTCTCTTTGTACATATGGAGGAAAGATATGTCATTGAAGGAGGAGTGGAGAGCAGCAATGTTAGCCATCTAGTGGTGAAGCAAAGGAACCTCAAGAGAGTTGTTCCCCTGCAAACAATCAATGATAATTTTAGAATCTCCGGAAATCATGATGGAATCAGTGGCATGCGAGACAATGCTCTGAAGTAATCCTCAGAATGCCACAATCTTTGCCCTACAATTTGTGCCACCTACCTCGTTCCAATAGAAGCGGAATTCACTACTTGGAAAGATTTTGATAAGAGTTCTGCAGCCATAGTGACCATCAATGGAGGCTCCATCAAAGAAGCCAAAGCGAAAATGCAACCCCAAATCATAAAAGTGAACAAAACACCGAGGAGACCTAGGGGTCTAGGGGTCAATCTCCAAGAAATAACCAACAATTTTGACATTGGTAGAATGGCAATCATGGACAAGTTCTTGAAGATAGAGGTGTTCCTAAAACGTAAGATCCCCCATAGAACATACAAGGGGAGAGCTCTATAGGGTCTTTGATTCCAAGACCAATACAATAGGCACTCAAAGATCGAGGACTAGTCTCTGTCAATCTGGAATCTCGACGATTAATCATCCAAAAATGTATTAGTATGATTTAGTATATTTATACATGATAAGTTTATTTCGTTATTATTTCATTGTCATCTTTAATTTGATTACAGACTCTGTAATATTCCTTTTTTGGATATGGTCAAAATGGATGAAACCTACCCATGGCATTTACTGTGGTATTTTCCCATGGTATCTTCCCCTAGTATTTTCCTTTGTTTTTCGAGGGAAATAATAAAATAAGGCTTCTATAAAAGGGGATAGGTCCACTAGGATTTGGATCATTTCAGGTTTATCTATCTTATTGTGTTTTCTTGAGAACTTGGTGTAGCCAGTTCTAGGCTAATCCCTAAGACAAAAACCCTGTGGGTGCGATTTTTCTAGTGGATCCATCCAAGATCCACAATTGTGCTTCATTTCATCTTCCTATTTTAATGAGCAGTCAGGCATGCCACTATAGGGGCTCCAATATTTTTGTATGGCCATGTACTCATTTCTTTAGTTAATAATATAAATAAAGGCTGCATTTCTAGATCATGTTGTGTTCAATGTTTTGATTGCAAGTATTTTTAACTGGAACAATATAGTGTGCTAGATCTATCGAAATTTTTAAGCTTTGGGATATTACAGTTAAGAATATTTTGAAATTGGAAAGTTAGATTTTGAAATATTCTTAGAATTTATAATATAATGGAAATAAGTTCAACATTATTTCACACATTTAGACATTAAGTTCTATAAAATTGTATCATTCAATCTCTATTTCATAATAGACTTACTCTTTTACTCTTTTATATATAATAAAATAGATTTCAAACATTCAACCTTGATTCGTCGTCTTTATTTTGATTAAGACTATAAATTTCAAAATTTTATTTACATTGCATGTTTTTGAAATTTTAATGAAAAGACAAAGTTAATTGTTTGAATTTAATTTTATCCGACATTTGCAATGGAGCTAGGCTCACATTACATTCATATGATACATTTCAGAGAAGAGCTAAAGTAAAGGGAAAATCTAAAGAAGAAAACAACTCATCATCTAACCAATCAATCATTATACAATTCACTAGCCAACAAGCAAGCAACTATAGTAGTCTCCATTGACAGTAAAGTGACAAGAATAATGATATTACCTACACGTATATAACACCGAGATGTGCAGTGGCCTTAAGCAGGTAATCTGCAGCCTAACATATAACAGATTTTGCATCGTCGAGTTTATCTCCCATGTGCCCTCTGAACTCCAAAACACTCCATGACAACATGTGGTCGTGAAATCCATCGGGAAACCGAACTTCACATTGTCTCATGTGTCATAATATTTTCCTATCATATCCACGTGCAATGTGAAACAACAAAAATTTGAATGCAAGAACCCATATGATGCCATTAAAATCCACTTAGGTAATATTTATTAGTGAAGTCGATTAGAAAACTGTGTGTGTGAATGAAGGGTGGAAAATCATATATGTGGTAGGAAACTCCATCTGAAAGGGTAGCATATGCCCTCCAACTCATTCCCTAGTTGAGTGGGAGTTTTCCAGGTCTCTGGCCTGAATGGATTTGGTGAGAGCATAGGTTTCACCAAAACTCGCAGGCGTTAATAAATTGACATATTTATAGAGTCCACGGATGTTGGAAATGTAGAGGAGGAAACACACAAAATTTCACACACACAACAATACGAGTTGTTTCTCTTTTATTTATTACACAAACTTGACTTGATTACAATGAAATCGATGAGGGGTATTTATAGCTTTTAATTGGCGACTTAACTGATGCTAACTTCAACATGCAAACACACACTAAATTTATCATTTCCAAATATAAGAATGAACTTGAACTGACACTCACTTAACTCAAATTAACTGACACTCTAAATCTATATTGCTCTGCATGCGAGAGTAATTAGCTATTTTTAACACTACCCCTTAATTACGACTGAATGACTCATGACAACTCAAACATGCCTGCTGGTCTAAGTCTTAGCTAGGCTTACAACACCTAAGTTTCCTCTATCAAACTCAAATACACATTTTTCTAATGCCTTGGTGAATATATCAACTAATTGATCACTTGATTTACAAGGCTTTAAATAAACTTCCCCATTTCTCACACATTCTCTAGTAAAATGATATCTTGTATCAATATGTTTTCTCTTTTGATGAAACACATTATGCTTGGATAGTGCAATGGTTGAGGTGTTGTCATAATAGATTGTTGTTGATCCTTCTTGTTTCTACTAAAGTCCATCATAAAATCTATGTAACCATATGTCTGCTAGACATGTTGTTGATGTTCCTACTGTTATGTTCCTATACCAATAGGTGTCATAATTTATGATTGACTTAGTTTATCTCTGTAATATGTACATACCTTTGCTTTCTGCAAATGTTTTCCATATTCAAAAATTCAAAAAAATAAAAAAATGTAAAGAGGGTATATCCTAAAAAAAAATCAAAGGATAAAAAGAATAAAAAGAAAAGGTCAAAAAAGATGAAAAATGAACCCTAAGAAAAAGAAAAAGACCATGGAAGTGTGCAAGTCCAAATGCCACTACTATTTACTTTGGTGAAAAATAAAAGATTGTGTGCAGCTTATCACTTATGCCACAATCCATGAATGGTCAAATAGTGTAAACTTGACTATTTCATGTTTTCAATTTCTATGTCTATAGATAGAGAATAAAATCTGACCAAACAGTGTAATCTTGACAGATAATTAGATTAGGTAGAGTGAATAAAAGGAGCTCAACTGTTTAATCTGAGCCCTTGGATGTAATAAGATTAAACTTATATAGATTTCCATTGTAAAAGAAAAGAAAAGTTTGATAAGGGATTGCTAGTTTAAGTGCACCCTAATAAAAGAAGTAAAAATGGTAGGATGTGTAGGTGGGTAAGTAGATGATTGGTTGCAGAATTATGTATGGTGAATGGTTAAGTTCAAAGCTCAAATCATTTGTTTTCATCATTACATTACTTTGGAAAAACATGGATGACAAAGGCACATTTACAAAGTTGCATGATTAATTTCCTCATTCATTTTACCCCTTATTGTAATTAATTTCCCACAAGTAAAAGTTTCAAAAAACCTTAAGTTAAAGGGGCTTAGAACATTTCTCTGACTTTGGAGGGACTGTATCCTCGACCCAATAACTTAGAAGGTCAAAGGTGCTAAAAACCTCTCATCAACATTCACCCCTTCATCATTTATTCACTTCTTCTAAAAACCCCTTTTCCCTAAGCAAATTCACTATTTGCTGAGGAAAAGTAATTACCCCACATAATCCCTTTAGCCTAAGTTATAATGTCTTAATATGAAAAACAAATTAATGTTAAACGCATTATACTTAGTGCACTTTTATTTTTCATCTCGTATTAACCGCTGATTTTATTTATGTATTAAATCCCAAAAAACATCCCTTTTCCCGTGTATTTTATTAAAAACCCCATATGTTAATAATCTCGTCCCCGAGGTTTGAAACATAAACCTTAATAATTAAACAATTAAAATAAGGGATTAATTAATCGATTTGCGACTATTAATAACTTAGAACTACCACCAAGTAACGGATATTAATTAACCAATATGTGGTTAATTAATAATCTATCCTTGCCCAATCACATCACCCTCGATGTTATTAATTTCCTAAATCCGCAATTAGTTCCCATCGAGCCCCTCCATTAACTCTCGATCAAATCCGCACCCCGATCACTGTACGATCTGACCTTTTCAGATTTGACGGTCGACTCTCATATCGAGCAGCCTTCAATCCTAAACTTTACCCACCCGATGTGAGCGGTTTCACTATTTGCCCACCGCTACGTGTCGCCTGATGAATGGCATTGGGTGGACCTCTCCCAATACCGCCTAGCGCTCAAAATTTGTGCGATGAAAACCATTACCACTTCCGCTTACCACCATCGCTAAACGACAAAATGTCCCATCCATTGACTGGCGCCATCTGTCCCTTTCACCACACCTGCCAAACATTTTGACTTTGCGAATAAAACGAAAACACTCATTATTTTTGTTTTACCAAAACAATAGAACCTCCTATTCTCCATGCACACAAAAGCACGTTCATGCTGTCACCCTGCGTTCAAACCATCAACTCCAAGAGGTCGTCAAACTCCCAATCGCCACTGCAGACCAACACGCCCCATCCAGACTACACACCAGTGCCATTCCATTTCCCGTACCACCATAACCAGGTATTTACCCACTTCTACTAGAAAACCCTATGTTTATATCAAACCAGGACTGAATTGCTTTAGAAACTGAGTGTTTTTATCAAAATTTAAGCGGTCCAATACTCTGAATACTCCCTAGAACAACCTGGTTCTCCATAAGATCCCTGAATTTCCCTCCCAACGTCCTTGAATACACAAGAACCAAGGATGGAAGCTCTCGTCGCCCTAAATGTCATGCCACTTACTACTCCCCACAGGGATTTGGACCACCTTCCCTTGGCCAACAGAGATTTTCAAATAAAGGACCTTACTTTTGATGAAACCCCCTTGAAATTATACTATAAGTATCGGGACAATTATCTGAACCATGCTGATAAAATAGGTCTTTGGGAATCAAACCTACCTAAGTATCAATTCCCCACTGTCCATATTTTCCCAGATATTATCCACCAATGCCATGCAAACTACGACCCTAATATGAGAGTTGTAATGACCCTAGACCAGAAAATCCTATTTACCATTACAACCAAATCCATAAATGAGATGTTACAGTTGCAACCTGGTCAGGACCTCACTCCCCTTTCCATTGTTGATTTACTTGAAAAATCTTCAAAGCTGTCCAGTTCCGAAATTACCCAAATCTGTCAGACTTTCATTGAAGAAAAATACAGGCCAAAAGACCCCCTCCTTACATGTCATGCTTCTTTACTAATCTGGGCAAGGATATCATCACCATGATTGCTTGCATTTTGGGTTTTACCACTAATGAGTATGTAGATGAGATGACCTTAGCCTACATGTCTATTTTTACCCCTGGTCAACCTCCTGCAGCCAAATTTGACTATGCTACATTCATTGCAGATAAGATGCATGACCAATTCATGAGATTAGAGAACGAGAGAGTATTTAAATATTCTTCAGTCTTGTATCATCTTTTTCTCTACTACCAAACTGATAAATTCCCTTTCTCTGTCCAAAAGCTTGATACTAAAGGGAATCCTAGGTCTGTTATCTTTTGGACCTCAATTTTCCACTATTCTAGCTCTTCTCCTCATCCTTACATAGATTTCATTGACTTATTTGTACATCCAGTAACTACTATGTTATTGGGAAATCCTCCTCCCAGGATTAGTGCAGACATTAAAAGAGTTCTTCAGTTATCCAAGTAGTACAAGGTTGGGGATTGGTACTTGTACCAGAACCATACCGAGATCAGAATTTATGGGTGTGAGCTACCTCCCTATAAACTACCCAAATATCTCCCCATGCGATTATTTGCTCTGGAGTACTACAGGAAAATGATCAATTCTGATGAAATCCACTTTGTAAAGACTAAGAAGAAAGCTCAGCTAAGGATAAAGGATCACCTAGGCCCCTTTATTTGCAACAACAAAAGAGCAGGACAAGAGGCAGAGGAAATCCTTGAGAGATTGAGATTAAAAAAGAGCTTCATCTGGCCGTATGACCCTCATAGCTTCATCTGTGATAGAAGGCAAAAGCATAAGCTATCCCCCTACATCCACCATAGGATCCCAGAGATTGAGCAATATGAAAATCAATCTGAATGGGTGGAAGGAACTCTAATAGACCGGGATAGCACACAAGTTGAAGTTGACAATGTATGGGTAGATTTGGAAAGAAAGATTGATGAAAATTCCTTTGTATAGGTGCCAGGAGAGACTTCATCACCAAAACAGTCACAAGAACCCAGCACTCAACCATCAGAGCATCAAGATACATCAGACCAAGTAGGAACTTCAGGACAACAAGAAGAGTCAGAGCATCCCGAAATTTCAGAGGAGTTAGCTCAACCTCAGCAAATCATGAGCAACCCTCCAGTTTTACAAACTCCTCTCAATGAGGAAAGGAATCTTAAAAGAGACTAGGAAGAGGCCACTCCTTCTAGCAGGCCTACTGATCAAACCTTTTCTAAAAGGAAAAGGTTGAATCCCTATACAGAAGAAGAGTTCATTTAGGAGACCACAGGCAACACAGTGGCAAAAAGGATAGAGAATAGGCAAACTATCCCAACAAGTGGGACCCTATCTACTTCACATATGCAATTATTGGAAAGACAACAGAGCACATAGGTGTCATCCTTCAAGGCTTCCTTTGAACAGAGCCTAGATATCAAGGGTAAGTATAAAGAAATAAAAGTGAGGAATGAGAAATTGAAAGCAAAAACTTATGCCCATTACCTCAAAATGGTCCCAACCAACCAGACCAAACCTATGTCAGTGTTTGACATAAAGGAAGGGAAAATGTAGATGAGTTTCCTCAAGCCCACTATACAGCAACCAAAATCCATGGCAGAGTACTTTAAAACTGATTTTGAAGTATTGGCAAAGGATATTCATCCTATTGACCAAATAGAACTGCATAAGCAGACCGATGAAATGATTTATTCTACTTTAACTAGCAAAGCCATTGCAGCCCATCAACTGCAAAATTCATTGCATAACACCTCTACATAGCTGCAATTAGAAAAAGCTTCCTCTCAGGCTAAGGACACCAGAATAAAAGCTTTAGAAGATCTGATAATAGAATTGGGACATGATCCCAAAGATGTGAAGGCAGTTGAACAGTTAATTAAAAAGAAGAATGATGACATTGCTGCCTTGAAAAAGCAGCTTAAGATCCCTCCACTCCATCATCCCCAAACTACAGAAATTATAGAAAGAAAAAAGGAGGAAGAACTTATGGACCTGGTCCTAAGACTAAATGACCAGCTAAAGGAAACTGAGGACGAATTGGAAAAAGCAATACAGTCTAAGCAAAGTGAGTCGACCACTTCTCAGACTGTTATTCCCATAGTTTCTACAGCTGTGCCTTCCACTCTGGCAACTGCCTTGGCACCAACGCTTCCACCAGTCACAGCACTGCCAGTAACAGGGACCACTTCGACTACAGGTACACCAGCCAACACAGAGTCAGCATCAGAAAAGACAGATGAAATGATCAAAGCCATGGAACAAATGAGCATCCAGGCAACTGAGTTGAAGAGACTTAAAGAACAAATGTCAAGCTTAGAAACCAATTATGAGCTTGCACAGATTCAGAACAAAGAAGAAGAAAGGAAAAACAAAAGGATGGAAGAAAGAATCAAAGTCCTGGAAAAGGACTTAACATTAGAAAAACCTTTGAGAGATATTAAAGATATCTTATGGACCAATATCATTGATTCCATCAATGATATTTGGCCTTCTATCCAAATCATTTTTGAACAGACTGAGCTAGTTAAAATAGCTGTGGAGGCCATACAGAAAACCAAAGAAGAATTGGGAGAGAAACCTGAAGAGGCAACCCAATTGATTAAATTTTTGAATAGCAGAAACAGGCACCAACTGGAGCAATTGGAAATTGAGGATAGAACTACCACCATCCTGGAAATTAAGAAAGTTCTTACTAAAAAGAACTTGATGCTTAATTTGGAAAAAAGATGTCAAAGTATTCAGGAGGACATAGATGATTTTATGTTAAAATATGGCATTCTAAGAGACAAAGGCCTTCCAAGCCCACTGGTCATAAATGACAAGTTAATGACTCATGACGATTACATTGAGAAACTGCACAAACAAGCCAGAAGTCAAGCTAGCTCTTCTACAGCAAAAGCACTACCTACAGGAAAGGTGCTTTATGATGGTTTAGAAAATATTTTTTATATTGAACATGAAGTGAAACACCTGTTCACGCTCCAGCCCAATTTTGCTAAGTACACTGAAGCTGACAAAGTGTATAGGAAATTGATCAGAATGAAAATACCAAATGATGAATGGTGGACTAATATGACAGATATACTATAAGTTACTATAGTAAATCTGTAAAGTATAAAATATTTACTAAGGTAAGGTCTGGTAACACAGGTAAAGAGTATCAGAACACAGGTAAAGAGTATCAGCAGGTGAAAGTAAGAAGAAGATCCAGCACACAATTACAAAAGAAACTGCAAGAGGCAAATCCGAGTTCCAACATCCAGCTCATTCATAAATAAAGGGACAACAACAATCTATTTTCCATCTATCTCTATCTTTATGTAAAAGATATTTTGTATTTCCTATAATAAATCTCATATGGTTATGAGATATTTTTGTGTAATTTTTGTATAAATACTTCAGAAATTGAAGTCATTAGGGTGGATTCGAAGACATTTCTGGTATACATTTCATATCAAGCTAGTGAGATGTTGTAATCAAGTCTGAATTGGCTGCTGGATCATGAAATAAAGTTAAAGACATTTCACAGGATTCTTGTGCATGATGGAAACCAAATAAGTATTATCTCTTCATGTTATTATTGTTTTCTCATCATGTTATAAATATTCACATGTTTTCTTTATAAAATCTGAATAGTAAACAAAGAAAAATATTTCAGAATTAGCTTTAAGCTCTCTGTTTTGACATGTTTACATTCTCACTGTTTTCTACTGAATTACCTTGGTTTGGGAAATCTTAGTTGCTCCCCTACTTCCGTAGTTTTTCCCTTAGGTCAAAAGTGAAGGATTCTTAATTGCCCTTTACCATTGACCTCCCTCTATTCCTCATCCTGATCTCGGTTTAAGGATTCTTCATTGCCCTTCTACCTTGACTAGGTTTACCTCATCCATTTCAACCCACAAATTTTCTTTCTGTTGTACTAGCTTGCCCTGTGAATTCTTCCTTTAGCAATTGATCTGATCCGGTTAAGCTACTCTTTGTTTGACTCCATAGCCCAATGGACTGAAGGCTTGCTCTACCCATCTGTTCCTAGAATTCCACCACCCAATCAAAATCAAAACACCCTTAAACTTTCATAACTAGCCTAATATCCCAGCAAACAAAGCTAAATCATAAAGAGAGAGCCCTCTCTGGACTTAGGTTGGCTAGAACCTGAGTCTAAAAGATTGGTTTGTAGTTACCTTGGATCCTTTCCTTCTTTCCAATAACTTTTAAGGAAAATTTGAGTGATAACAGCTACTACATATTCTTTTTCTACTGATCAAAGTGTCACAATATGTTGCTTCTTAGATGCCCATGATATCACACCTAAACCAAGATGAAAAACATAACCAAAATAATTTTTCCTATCATCCAAACTTCCTGCAAAATCACTGTTAGTATACCCAAATATATATTTCTTGTTTTTGCTTTCATAGAAATCAAACTAACTCCTTACATAATGTTTGGTCTCGTAGTTGTGAGATACATAAGGCTTCTAACCAATCTTTTGAACAGAGTTGGATTGACATCTGTGGTGAGCCCTAGTATTGCACCAAGAGTGTTGCAACTCCAAAGGGCTCCTCAACTCTATTTATCAACCCAGGGTTCATACAAACTTCGAGGTGACAGTGCTATATACACAGTAGATGGGATTCTACTCATGCCACCCTCAACTAGGACATTTGATCAATAGTGCTCCAAGACCATTCTTCCTACTGAATTAGAAGGAAAGCTAACTAATGAACGTGAAATTTAGAAGCTACCTCTAATGATAAAAACGAAAATGTATTTTGAACTTCAACTTGTAAACATTATTGAATCAATTTATGAAAAGATAAGAGCTACACTACTTGCAGAAAAGGAACTACATTATCTTGCAATCAACCATCTAGCTACCAAATCTACTTGCAGACATGAAGCTAACCTACCAAATCATAACTCAAGTTTCCATGCATCATCTATCTTGCTTGCACTTTCATATAAATCAATGTTATTTTTGTTCCAAATCTGCGATAAAGAAACTAATGCTACTCTATTTCGTAGTGAAGGAAAAGGAGGGTTTGGAGTGGCCTAGGTGTTTCCCTTAATCATGGTGTCATATCTGGGGGTCAACCTACTTCTAAACTAAGTCCATATTGCAGCAACGGTCAAAACAGGTGGAGAAACACACTGCTATAGGTATGCTACATGAGGTTGTTATAGGTGCCACGTTTTGCTACAGGAAGGCCTTTAATGCTACAGGAAGGTTTTCGAGAAGGTTTAGGAGTTAGGAATGATGGGTTTAAGGGATGGAAAGGTAGATGGAGGTTGAGGTAAATGGATGAAAGGTGGCCAATACCCCTAGCGAAGCTCAGAGCCTTTGGAAGCCTGTTTTGTACTAGGAGAGTTGCTCACGGTGATCTAGGAAAATGATCTCAAGAACAAAACTTTGAAGACAGAATATGGGATTCATAAAATAGGGTGAGGAAGTCCAAGATGGAGGTGGTGAAGGTTCCCTTTCTTGCAGGTCCAAATATCCCTGCAATCATCACATGCATATACCCTTTTATCATTGACAAAATGAAACAACTAGTAGTGGAAAAGATGAGTTGAATTTGAATGCCATCTAATCTATGCCAAAAACTCTGATCTAGTCAATAAATCAACTCCTAAGCTATAGTAAGAACATGCAAAACAAGATGACTAACATAAATCTTCTTCCAAGAAATCATAAACATAGTATTTTTGGATTGTGATTGTAGATCCTTCTATTCATGCTCCCATGGGAGAGATGAGGTAGAGGTTGCAATCATAGGATTTTGATGGGTTATTTTCTAATGGAATGAAAGAAACTAATAAGCACTCTAAACCAAAAGAAGATACAAATACACAAGAGGGACCTAAGCCACTAGGGTTGGGCCCAAACCCAAGAGCCTCAGCCCTCTGGAACTAACTCAGTGATGAACCAATAAGAAACTTCTCATTATCATTGCATCAATGTCTAATACATCATATAATAGTAAAAAATAGCAGTGCCAAGTACTTGAGCTAAATAGCTACCTAGATGAAAACAAAAATTGAATCCTAATGAGCTCTTTTACATGTTTATTTATACAAGAGGGTAGCTATTAGTAGCTCCCTAGAAAATAGGAAGGTTTGTCTCCCATAACTCGAGAAGGGTGGATCTTGATCTTCCTTAACTACACTTGCTTGGTTGCCAATGACCTCGTCTTTCTTGGTTTCCAATGACCTTGAGCTGATGAGAGAGTGTGTGGTGATATTAGCTGATTGAAGGAGTTAAGAAGGTGGAAAACCTCCTAGAATATCTCCCTGTTGTCTACTTCAAGCTTCTGCATAGAAATTATCTAAAATATGCTCCATTTCCTGCAATTAAACTATATTAGGTCACGTGACATAGAAAAACATCTTTTACCCCTCTCACTAAGCATAATATAACACAAACTGTAAAATAATGTGAGAAAGAGATAGTTCTAAAGCTGGAGGATGGAATTATTACCCTTATGATCTACTTATTGATGAGCCTCATCATCACCCCCTTACTGAAAGTGTTCCTCATCCTCTGAGAAACTCATTCATCTATGTCCATTTCTTTCATGATCCTGGTGGCCTCCCTGACATCCCAAGGTTTCTTAGATGGTGTGTCTTCTTGGGGATAGAAATCTACATTATTTTCTATCTTTGTCCACTTATTTTTCTCTTATGCTTCATTTTTTCCTTCGTGTAGGCCTAGCAGCAAGGGTGGACTAAGCTTGAGCCATATCCACTTAACTTTTAATCTTTTCAAGATCCTCTTGTACAGGGGTGACCTCTCCAATGCATTCATCAGCCTTTCAGGAGAGTAATATTCTTTAATCTGGAGGTTGTGGGGTAAGGCATTCCATATCCTTTAGCAGGCTTGCTGGCTTTTTGTTCCCAACAACCTGAGTGTGTCTTCAAAATTTGAGATGGCTTGTTCCTAGGTGGCAAGGTATTTGGGTGCTAGGTCAGCATCATTGCAGATGATGCTATGATTGTTAATGACAGGTATTGGGCTCATTATCTCTGCCCTTATATATATGGTTCATTTTGTTCCTTTGTCATGACTATCTTCACTTCATCAGCTCTTGCCTCCTCGTGATTCATCCAGGATGCTAAGGCCATCAACTATGTATCCCCCAATATTGCATTGGGATCCCATATATTCATATCTTGGTTGCAAAAATCAATGAACTGTTTGTAATCTTGAAATAGCATAGACCCATGTTGTGTTAAGGTTTTGATTTGGAATTACAGCCACTGATCTTGAGAAAGAGTGCATAAGAATTGGATGGATTTCTACACTATAATGCCTCCATGGAGAGGCTTTCCATTGTGGCAAGTTGGGTTTCCTTCTCCTGCAGCTTCTCCCTCAACCACATATTCTCTGCCTGTAGCTTCTCCTTCATTGTGGACTCCCTCATTCTCAACTCACTTAATTCTTTACCCATTTCAAGGACCTTTTATTCCATGAGGCCCACATATTCCACCATATTAGAATTAGCAATCTGTATCTATCTGTGAGTTCTTCATCTTTCTGCTTCTAGCTCATAGAAAAGTGGGACTGCAAATTTTTGGGGAATAATTCTTCATCCTTCAATGAATTTATAATAGCATCTTAGGCTAGGTTATGGAGTAAGCTTTTGGAGCTCTGGGAATTCCTTCTCAAATGTTTTTGGGGAGGCTACTACCTCTTGTAGGTGTTGTGTCACATTTTTCCCCTCATGTTGCTCATTATGCTCCTCTTGCAGCATCCTCTACCCCTCTTGTAGTGCATTATGTTTTTCCTATACCATACTCTATTTTTTCTGTAGCATACTCTGCCCCTCCTGTAGCTTCCCATTTTCTTCTTGTTGGAGGGTGGTTGGTGTCTTAGGTTATTTAAATGAGGTTGATCTAGTGGTGGACCTCCTTATATATGCTATAAGAATCTTTGTTATGGGCTTTGGAGAGGCGAACTCTTTGATTTTTCTTTCAGTGGGTCCCACCTCCTCTTTCTTGCTTGGGGACTCCTCAATTGTGATAGGGGCCTTTGTGGGAGTTTGTGGCCTCCCTTGCTTGATCCTGGTACTTTTCCTGGTCTTAAAATATAGGGAGGCTTGCCTTTGTCTCTTCCTTTTAGGTTTGACTCGGGTGCTCAAGGTATTTAAAGTTGCAGCTACCTCTTGTTTAGTGGGTTTGGTGACAAATTGCTTGTTTTGGGGGTATATTTGTTTCTCTAGGCTCAGTAGTCTTATCAGGACTTGAGTTTTCCTATTTCTCCCCCTCTTCATCCTGTTCTTTTCCTACCTCTACCTCTAGTTTTTCCACTGTCCTTTCTTCTCTTGTTTCTCTTTCCTATTCTTCTGACCCTACTGCTTCTTCCTCTTCTGTCCTTGCCCCTTCTTCTTCTTCCTCTATTTTTCCCTCTCTTCCTCCAACACTAGAGGTTGGGGTCTCACCTGGTTTGAGGGTCTGTTTGTCAATGAAGGCTTATTTATCCATGTCTGTGAATTTGGGTCAAAGGACATGGATTCTCAATTTTCTCAAGGCATCCACCACTATCAGTTTAATGAGGCCATGGTGGCCTAGGTGTTGGCTTTTTTCCTTTCTCGCTTTTTGACTCATGTCCCTGATGGACTGTATGAGGAAGTATGGCACACTAAGCCTTTGAGCAAGAGGCAATTCTTCCTGGAACCTGAGTTCATGAAGCAATCTAAAGTGGTAGGCATAGACCACACTCAGTCTGCCCTCACAAGGTATGTATTTCATAATATGGTAAGCCACCTCATCCTATGGATAAGGTAGAATTTCCCTCCTAACTCCATTCTTGTCCTCGATAGGAATTTCATTGGCAGTGAAGAAATTATTTTTAGCAATGGCACTAGTGGCTTTGTCTTCTCTGCTCCATTTGATCCCTAGAGGTAGGGTTGTCACTTTGCTAATTATTTCAGGACTAAGTGAGATAGCTAACCCCCTCACCACAATGGTGGCTCTGTCCTCTATTTGTGAGCTGAGGGCCATGGAAAATTCAAAGGCAATGTCATCAACATACCCTTTCAACAACTTGAAGAATACTAGCCACTAGTGTCTTCTAAAAATGTCTACCACAAGAGGGTGTAGGTGGATTCTTTTGGTATCTGAGGGCTCCCTTCTGTTAAATCTTGCCCCATCTCTTCTCTATGTTTTTAGCTAAGTGAGGGAGATATACTTATTTAATAGCTTCAATGTATAATTTAGTGGCAGTAGTGATTTAAATTCCTTTTTGATGACCATTGCCTACATTCTCCTTAATCTTCTGCCCGAAAAGACCTTTTAATTTCATAATTAGACTGCTACTACCTATAGAATTTGAAGTGAAATTTGCATACAATCTTATGGATGGATGAAGGAGATGGTGGAACTTAATTTTTATCAAGTGGTATGGGATGAAGGTGATAATTTGGAGACCAATTCAAACCTCTGTGGCCTTCCTCCACCCTTTTAGTCTTCCTCTAGCAGTTTCTAGGCCGTCCTATAGTAGTTGTAGGCTTGTCTGTAGATCATTCATGTAGCAATTGAAGAATGGGGTTCGAACTCCTCGATGGCACCTCGAGCCCATCCTCTCCTTAACTCTTTTTTGAAATGAGCGATTATGCAAAATAACTTGAGCCCTAGTACATAATATGCCATTTTTGGCTTAGGCTTAGAGCGTTGTGGTGACCTGGAAGTCACACGATGTTTCCTCTTTTGGATCGTTGTCCCTACACGAAGTAATGATTCCCTCTTTCCTTGTAATCACCACCCACTATATGTGATCCCAACTCGATTGATGTGACATATCCATGTTGCATGAGTGCTTACCATCACTTTTAATTTACTAGCTGAGGGTGGCCAAGTTAACTCACCACCTCTAGCTTATTAAAACATCTCCTCTTGACATTTACACATTTTCATTATTCACACATAGGGAGGAGATAAGATTTTTCCATACTTGTGCCTACCTCATGATCGAACTGATGCATGGATTATCATGCTAGAGTTGGACCACATTATTGGCATCAAGGGAGTTGAATTGTTTGCTTCTTTCCTGTGTATTTCTTCATTTCTCCTCGTGATATTTGATTGTTGTGTTTGTTGTGTGTGCAGGTACCTTGTTGATGTCCAAGATACTACTGCTGGTGGAGATTCCTTTTGGGAGTGAGATAAATACTTCATAGTGGGCTCATAAGTTTCCATCACCTCCATACTGATGAGAAAAAAATAGGATTATTTCTTTTTGTGATGTGTGCACAGGCTGCTACACAAGGAGGTTTTCTTCCTATAGTAGTCCTCTCCTTTTCCTCTTGGGTCTTCAAGTTGCATGAAGGTGATGAGAGAGGTTGTAACAAGTCTTTAAGAAAAGGCTAAGATTTTGAGGGAGTAGTGTAGACTTTTAGAAATGAAGATAATAGTCTATGTGTGTTTTTCCAAATTTTTAACAGGGGTAAGACAGAGTGGAGGAATTTTAGTGGATTTTTTTTTTTTGAAATGGGATGGATGAGTGATAGATGGATGATGGACCATGGTGGGGGAACATTATTAATCATTTTCAAGGTCATTTTGGGCTGTCCTTTTTCTTGTATCTCCCTCCTGTAGCTTTTTAGAACCCTCTCGTAGCACTACAAGACCTTCCTGTAACATTTACAAGTCCTTCCTGTAGCAGTCCAGAGAAGGGATGAAAATTTAATTTTGGGCTAATGGGATGGTGGAGAGGGGTGATCACATGAGTGTGGATGATGGATGTGAAGTGGATGTATGGAGGAGAAAAGGGAATCTTGATAATTTTGGCCCTGTAGCCATGGAATCTGTCACTGTTTTTAATTTTGCAAAATGACAAAAAAAAATAGCAGACGTGGTGTAGATCCATTTCTTGTGTTTTTGTTTGTTTGTTTTTTTTCTCTTTTTTTTAGACACACAGGGTTCCTCAGAGGATGTTTTCAACTTGTATTCCCGCCCTAGGTGCCTCAAGAGAGGCTTTCACCTAGTTTTTTCTTCTCTTTTTTTTCTCCTGAGCTGCCCCGGAGAGGTTTTCAACCCAGGAGTTGGCCTCAGATGCCTCATAAAGGTTTTCATCCAAGCCTTTTTTCTTTTTCTTTTTAACAAAAATATATAGAGATTTTGTGGATTGGAATTTGTAACTCTCCCAATCACATTGACTTATCTGCTGATTGCACTGATGAATTCTTCCTTAGACATAGGTTTTCTGTATACCTTTAGCCTGTAGCCATTGACAAGCAAGGGAATCCCTTCCTCATCAATGATCCCAATTTTAACAGCTCCATTGTCATGACATTTTTCTATCAGGTATGGGCTTAACCATCTTCTCATCAGTTTTCCTTTGAAATATTTCAACCTAGAATCATATAATAATGCACAATTCCCTTCTTGAAAAACCTTTTCATTGATATTCCTATCATGCCAGACCTTCCTTTGCAATTGTATAACTTCAATGTGTAGGAGGGCTTGCATAATTCTGAACTCATCCAAACCATTCAATTGGAGAATCCTCCCTTGTTGTGCTTTGGTGACATCTAAGTCCAATTGGGTTGCCATTATCAAAGTATTATACTCAAACTCAATAGAAATCAAAGTTTTCTTTCCCTAAACTAGGTCATATGGAGTGAATTCAGTAGTTGTCTTCCAAGTGGTGTTATACGCCCAAGTGGCCTCCACTAATATGTCTGCCTAATCTCTCATGTTGTTGCTCATAACCTTGGTGAGGATTCTTTCCAATGCCCTCTTTGTAACCTCTACTTTCCCATTTTCCGGAGGGTGATAGGTAGTAGATGTTTTGTGTTTGACATGATGTTACCTTAGAAGATTCTCAAACATATTTTATGTGAATTGAGCTCCCTAATCGGTGACTATCTCCCTAGGGTACCCAAATTTGTAGAATATATTTTCCCTTAAGAACTAATCCACTTTTTCCTTTGTTGCTTCTTTGACAACCTTTGTGTCAGCCCACTTTGTCAAGTAATCAATGCACACAACGATGTAGTTTTTCTTCCCTGATGGTAGATCAATTGGTCCAATTAAATCCATGCCCCACTTATCAAATGGCTCTAAGGCCACCTGAGGTTGTAGAGGAATTTCATCCATGGGTGTGGGTTTTTCCATCCTCCGACACTAATCACATCTGCTGATATACCTTCTTCCATCTTGGTGGAGAGTGGGTCAATAATAGCCAGCTTGTAGAGCTTTGAAAGTTGCTCTCTTGGCAGCAAAATCACTTCCACAGGGCCCATCATGGTAGGCCAAGAGGATGTCAAAGACTTCCTCTTCCTTGACACATCTCCTTAGGATCTGATCTGGTCCCAACTTGAAGAGATTGCCCCTAATCCAAGTGAAAGGGGCACTTTTCCTTACAATTCTACTCTTCTCCCTAGATGACAGATTTGGAGGAAATCTTGCAGCAACTAGGTAGTTGGATATGTTAGCAAACCATAGAGAGAGAACTAAGATAACGAGTAGGTTCTCATCTCGAAGCTGATCATCGACCATCCCTTCATCACCTATAGGGAAATCAAGTCTAGACAAAATAATATTCAACTACATTTTCTTTACCTGGCTTGTCAATGATAGTTAAATCAAACTGTTGTAACAATAGCAACCATCTAATGATTCTAGCATTCAAATCAGGATTATTCATCAAATATTTAATAGCTACATGGTCAGTATGCACAAAATTTTGGTATCCAGTGATGTAGTGTCTAAATTTGTTTAAGGAGTGTACAACAACTAAGATTTTTTTCTCAGTTAAAGTGTAGTTCAATTCAGCCTTGGACATATTTTTATTAATGAAATAAATGGCATAGGGTAACTTATCATATATTTGTCCCAAGGCTTCCCCCACAACTTTGTTAGATGCATCGGCATGGATATGGAAAGGCAGAGCCCAATTTGGACCCCTAAGTATGGGTGCAATGGTTAATTTCTCTTTCAAAATGTCAAGGGCCTCTTGGCAACTATTTGTCCAACAGAATTATGAGTCCTTTCCCAGCAATCCAAATAATGGTGAAGCCACTTTACTGAATTCCTTGATAAACCTCCTATAATAACCAGCTAAACCCAATAAAATCCTAACATCCCTCTTCTTTTGAGGATTAGGGATCCTTTTGATGATGGAAACCTTGTTTAGGTCCACTAGTGTTCCCTCCTGAGATATTGAATGGCCAAGGACAATCTTTGCATTCATTAAGAATTCACATTTCTCAGGACTAAGCGAGAGATTCATTTCAACACATTTCCTCAAGACTTTTCCCATATTAGAGAGAGCCTCTAGGAAGTCACGCTCATAGGGAGTGAAATTGTCCATGTAGATCTCCACAAATTCATAGACAAGCTCAACAAAGATGCTCAAAATTGCCCTTTGAAAAGTGGCAGGTGAATTGCATAAACCGAAAGGGAGGACCCTATAAGAAAAGGTACCCCAAGGACATGTTAATGTAGTTTTTTCTTGATCCTAAGGGTTGATCGAGATCTGATTGTAACCACTAATTCCATCCAGGAAAGAGAATAACTTCTTCCATGTAAGACCATCTAAAACTTGATCAATGAAAGGAAAATGGAAATGGTCTTTCTTGGTGGTTTTGTTCAATTCTCTATAATCCACACAGACCCCCCACTTCCCATTCTTCTTTGGGACCAAAACCAAAGGGGATACCTCCTCACTATTTGAGATGGGGTATATGAAACTTGCATCCAACAACTTTTTCAATTCTTCCTTTACTATGTCCTTGAGGGTTGGATTCATTCTCCTCTGAGGTTGGCACATACATTTGCATCCCTCCTTGATGTAGATGTGATGAGTACAAACCAAGGGATGCACCCCCTTCATTTATTTATAGTTCCAAGCAAAGGAACCTAAATTCTCTCTCAGCATCTTGCACACTTCTCGTCTTGGTTGGCTGAGAGAAGGGTTAATCTTCAAGGTTCTAGATGGACCAAATTCTACAACTTTGACATGGGCAGGGCTTGGGTCAACTATGCATAATTCAGTCCAAGGACTACTCTTGGACTCTTTCACAAACTCATCAAGAGGCATGGTATTGGGGGGTTGGTTCTTGAGGATCTTTTCAATGAGGTCATCTTCATCAGGTTTCCCCCCTCCTGTAACAACATCTAGGGTGTAGATTGGGTGGGGTGTTGTATGATGCACTTCATATTCCTCCTCCTCTTCTAGCCACAAGGGTAAGTCATGCTCAATAGATGGCTGAGAAGGAGGATACAATACCAACTGTTTGGACAAATGCCCATTCTTAATGGTCATGTTCCCAACCCTACAACTAATGTAAGCATCAATAGTGGCTAACCATGGTCTTCCCAAGATGAGAGGATAGACATTGAATTTGCTTTTTGTCTAGAGAACCAAGAAGTCAGTAGGATACTTTCAGGAGTTAATGGATACCATTACATCCTCAACAACTCCCTTAGAAGCTATCATGGATCTATCTACAAGTTGCATCACTGTAGTGGTATTTCTCAAGGCTTCTTGGAGGTTTAGTTTTAGCATGGTTTATTTAGTCATCACATTGATGGGAACCCCAAGATCAATAAAGGTATGAGGGATAATGATTCCATCAATCTACACATATACTACTCGACTTCCAAGGTCTAAATATTTTGGACAAATCACTCTCCCCAACATCAAATCAGATAATTGACCAATAACATTGATGGTGGGGGTGTCTCTTTTTCTCCTCCTAGGGTGTTTGAAACATTTCTCCTTGATAAACGTATTATAGATGGGAACATCCTTAATAGCTTGGAGGAGGGGTATTTTAACACAGATTCTTCAATTCTCCGAGAAGTTCAATCTCTTCTAGGGTGTGCTGGCTAGGATGGATCAATCTCTGAGGAAAAGGAGGTGGATTTAATTTTGGGGTACTCTCTTCCTTTTCCTCTTCAGGTTATTCAAGTGGATCTGGAGGTTGGTTATCTAGAAGCACTCTTCCAGGTTGATTTCTTGGATCCCTATAGCATAGGCAGGGTAAGATGTATCTCCACTGTAGACTTGTTATGCTTTCTTGTTATTCCAGTTTGGATTGGGTTGTGCAGGCATCTAAGGTTGCTTGTGTGGAGTAGGATGAGTGCGTTGTGGTTGAGGTGGAGGTGGAGGCAGTAAAGTAGGAGTTTGGTTGAGTTGAGACCTCCACCCTTGTGATGGATTGCTCCACTGAATAGGTTGAGGAGCAAATGGGTGAAATGGTTGATTGATCAGTTGGGGAGGATATTGAGGAGCATAAGGCCAAGAAGGAGGTGTGGACCATGATGGATGAGTGGAAGAGTACCAGGGTGGAAATATTGCATTCTGGTTGGGATGTTAATAAGAGTAATATGCACCTTGCATGCCCTGCTGGTATGGTCGAGGTCCTTGAGGCATACTTTGATCTATAAAGTAGAGTTTCTCAGCCCCACCTTCTGCCCCTTGGTAGATAGATTTTAAACAAGGCAAGGAAGGGAATTTATATGTGGCATGTTTTTTTTCATAGATTGAGCAGACCTCTATGACATTTAATGGGAATTCATTTCTAGGGTGCCTTCTAGTGCATTTAGGGAAAAAAAAAGAGTTAGGGATTTCTCTTCTTCCTTTTGTCTCCTCTTGATCTGCATGTTATCCATTTGCAAAGAAAATATATGAAACATTTCACTTTTAAATTCCTCCAACATGTTCCCAATATCATTATTAATGGATGTTGTGGAAGGAGAGGAATTGATCAAGCCTTGACTAGCCTTACCCTTCTTCCTAGCATCCCTAGAGTGAATTTTGAACATTGTTTTGATGTCATCGTATATAATTGATAGATTTCTCCCCCAAACATCATGTTGAGGGTTTCTAGCATGTCCTCCATGCTCCCTCGGAGAAGAACTAGCCTGTCAAGTGATTCAAGATCAAGGGTGCATCAAGCCCTCCTATAACTAAGTTGAAATATCTCCTCATAGTCCTCTAGAGATTAAGTAGGTCCAAGAGTCATTCTAAATATTTCTTCCTTAGCTTCTTTGGACCTAAATTAGTCCTATACTTGTTATTAAAGGCTTGTTGCATTTGATCCTAGGTAGTGATGTTATCCCCAGGCATATCCATAAACCAGCGCAAGGTTGCATCCTTAAGGGTAGATGGGAATAACTTCAGCTTTTGGTTATTAGAGGCATAGTCATAGGTCCTACAAACAACAAAAAATTCAAACATAAAAGTATAAGGATCCTCATAGGTTAAGCAATGGAAGTGTGGAAGGGCAATAGGGCTTATATTCTTCATTCTAGCCTCTTCATTAATATCTCTGATAGGGAAAACCTAATTGTTCCTATTTTCAGCCATGGTTTAGGTAGGTGAAGTGGATTCTTATTATTCCCCAATAGGTTCTTCAAATATCTCATGTTGCTCACCTAAAGGGTCTTCTAACTGCCTTGTAGTTAGAGGGGGAAGTTGTCAGTCACTGAAGAAGAGTGAAGGTTGATTGTTTGAGGGTGTGGGGGTGTTTAATAAGAATTTTCCTAGAGTATCTCTATTCCTACAAGGCATGAAAGAAAAAAAAAAATTTCTTCTTTTATGATACTTTTTCAAAACTGAATGCAAAATAGAAAATAATGCTTAAGCAGAAATAACATCTTCCTAGACACTTCCCTAGAAATGACGCCAAAAAGTGGTGATCCCTGGTATTGCAACAAGAGTGCTGCAACTCTCAAGGGCTCCTCAACTCTATTTATCAACCCGGTGTTCGTACAAACTTCGAGGTGATAGTGCTATATACACAATAGATGGGATTATACTCATGCCACCCTCAACTAGGACATTTGATCAATAGTTCTCCAAGACCATTCTTCCTACTAAATTAGAATGAAAACTAACTAATGTAGGAAAGAAAACAAGTAGATAGGTGGTTATTTTTCCTTCTAGTATTGGCCAGAGAAGCACAACGATATGGTGGCTTCCTCTCTTTAGTTGGTCTTAGGATTATCGAGAGCGATGAGCAGATAGTGACATAAAAGAGCCAAAAACTATAGTCATGGATAAGAGATACAATTAGGAGAGGCTCCAGCAAAGATTTCCAAGTTTTAAATGGGACGTTTCACTCTAGAGAAGGAAAAAATAATGAGAAAAAACCTTCAAGACACTTCTATGTTTCATGACATTATGTATCAATCTTCCATTGCTTCTCGTCTTTCCTCATCTGATAACGAAGGTAAGGAGTAGGAGAAATTAAGGCCTTGATAATGTCTTGTTCTAATAAGGATTGGTATGGCTAGCAGGGATCTATGTCTACAAGGATAGCTTTTTGTAAATAATATAGTGTATACTAATTCTTGATTTAACATGAGAATTGACCAATACATTTGTTTAGTTTCGATTATATTCTTTGTAAGCAATTGTATTGTATATTGATAATAATGGCTTTAATTTATGGCTAACATTTTTTTATTTGCACATCCTACACAAATTAGCTCAGAAGAAAAAAGAATTGGAACATTAACCTGTCATCTTCAACTCTACAAAGTAATGCCCCATGAAAAGACAATAGCATGACATTTTAAAACATGCAATGTAATGCATCATAAGAAGACAAAAAGAGGAGAAGGAGTGGAATAAAAATAATAAGAAAATACTAATTATTATGTGCTTGTATTTAAACTTTCAAAGAAACGGCTTACCGAATTTAAGATTTATTTGTTTACTTTGAAACAATTCTGCCTTACTACAATCCTGTGGACTTAATAAAACATTAATTTCCAATATTGAATTAAGCTAAACAATTTTTTTATCAAAGATATTGTCTCCTCTAGATTGCTATCATTGCTTTGATCATGAACCTCCTCTTTCAACCATTGAATCTTATTTCGAGAGTCCTTCACATATTTCAACCCCAAGAAATTGAAAATGGTGACCATTTTCACTTTTCTATCGAATTCATCCAAGACGTAACTAAACATAGTTTCTCTTGCTACAGTTCTATGGAAAAAATTTGGTCCTCTATAACATAATATATAGCTCATTGAAACACAATACAGCTAATGGAGGCAATGGCACCTTGGAGTCCTTCACCACTTAAAATGGGATGGACAAAACCTTTATCACTAATGTACATTCTACTCTCACAAGTTATAGTTAATGGCACTCCACCAAATCCTTCAAATTTTACTAGGCACTTTACTTGCCAATTGTGAATTAAGTTATGACCTCTTTCACATATCAACAAGAAATTTAAGAACAAAAAAATGAGGTTTCCCAATAAAAATGGCATTAATCTTTCCATTACAATTCAAAACCCAATTTCTTGATCAAATTTAGTTATAACCTCTCTCACATTTCAATAGGAATTTGAAGAGAATAAAATTAAGTTGGGTAATAAAAATGAAATTTAAATTACAATTACAATTCAGAGCCTAATTACTTGAAATCATCAGTGGTTTACCCAATCAATATTGTTTTTTGGTGCTACAAATTTCCTATAACAATCAAAGTAGCAAAGAAGGATTCATGGTGGGAAATTTCTCATTTTTATTAAAAGCGGAGACTAGGAATTAAATTCTGCAATTCGATTCAAATGCAGGCCTGTCAAAAGCCACCACTTTGAACCCAACTACCTGAGCCAGTTATATCAACTCTTGATTTCATGAGAAGGAAGATACTTCAAACCCATGTAATAGATCTATATTACACTGAATTCTAGGCCTCAAAACATTTATCCACTCGGCTTTTTCTCTAACATTTTAAATTGTAGTTTTATTTTATAGTAACACACTACTATATGTTATTTTCTTCTATATTGAATATGCTTGAGTTGTGGTATTGCTGGTTAAGCTTTTTGTTAGAAATAGTTATGCCTTTTTGTCGCACATAGTTATGCCTATAGGTGTTCCCTATTAGAAGTTGGCACGTTAATATTTTTTTTGCTAATTATAGATTTCAATCGTATGGTTAAGAATTAAATTTGTTAATCGCCGTGTATCGTGATTAATGATTCTACCTTTAACATGGCTTATGAAACATCCTCCCATTTGCATTCTCCTCATTGTGGGATATGAGAGTGGGATACAAAAATGAAAAAAATAAATTTTGGTCCCTTTCTTACTGTACCAGGTTTCTATGATATAGAATTGTGGAGAAAAGTTAAACAATTAAGGTTTTGGTTGCATTATGGTATTCGGGTATGATTTTACATTCAGGGGTGAAAAGTTGAAACAATAGAGTTTAGTTGTCTTTTCCTTACGGTTTAAATTTTATACATTGTAAGTTATAGACTTTATATCTCAAATAATTGTGAATATAGTTGATTGTGTCATATGTGTTTTCTAACTCAATATGGTAGAGATGTTGTAATGTTTAACATTTTGATTCTGCCAAAATAAAACAAAGTTAAATTAAATTCAAATTCAAATTAGAAAATAAAATAAAAACATAAAATTCTTCAACCCATAGTTTTTTCCCATGGTATTTTTAACTTGTGCCATTTTTTCCATGGTTCTTCTCTAATGTGGCCTATTTAAAGGCTAATAATTAAACGATACTAGATCCATATTGATACTAGAACTACTAAGTGTCGAGAGGGATCAAATCTCTTTTCACTATAAAAGAGGTGTGCACCTCAAGATATTTGATCCTTCTCGACGCTTGAACTATAGAGAGTTAAGATGGATCTAGAAAGGTATAAGAACAAAGTTGATATTATATTATTGTTTCACTATTAATTTTAAGTTTTAGTAATAATAAATACTTTTAACATTAAATTATTGTATTAATTTTTTTATTAATATTAATAATAAAAATATTGTTAAAAATATAATATTAACATTGATATTAGCAAAAATAGTATCAATAATACCATTAGTGACATTGATGATATTACATTAATGATAATTTTAATAGTATTAATGATGTTAATAAAATTAATGTAATAATTATGTTATTCTACAAGAGTGGTAGGAGCGGGAGGGATTATCAATTTCCCCGATGAATAATTAGAGTTACAATATGCTTATGCATAATATAACTAACAACCAAGCTTAATATCTAGCACTTTGGAATGGATTAGAATTAGCAATAGCAAAAAACGTCTCCAAAAGTATGGAGTTCAAAGACTCAATGATGGTGATTCTTCAGGTGTGGAAAGTAAGGGCATCGCATAACATCTCCCTTCTCCCCATCCTACAAAGGAATACCTTACAAATCTAACATATTGAAAAACTAGAATTATACCATGTGTACATGAAACCAAATACAGAAACAAACATAATGGAAAACAAAGGGACATCATTGGAACATGGATTAATGGAGATAAAACAAAGGTCGGAAATAAACTTCCCTTGACCATGAAATTACTGGACACATATCAAGGTCAAAGTAACAAAAATAACGGCTCCTATAGCAATCAAATGTGCACATTGGAAGATATACCAATTTCCCCATCTCTAAGAAAGTGGATGTTGGTGTGAATATCGACGATCCCAAGGAAAGAATGGAAACTCCCCTTAAATATTCAAATGTGAAGTCTGATGAAAGTGTACCATTCTCTTATACAACATCACAACTTGTGGATAGACATAGCCCCATGCACGCATAAGTTGTTATAAACTCCAACTGTTAACAGTGGAGCTTGGTAGACTCAGGTGGAAAATGCATCGACCTTGTTACAACCTTCAATTCACTTCAAAAGGGATTTAATTCTCCCTTTCCTACATGCTCTTCATTTTTTACAGTCCTTTCAAAAAATTCATTATCTATTCGACAACTTTGTAAATTAATGCGTTAAGATGGTGAAAGAGAGGTGGGAATGGATTTATATGGTTCAATGTCACCCTTAATAGTGCTTCACTACTGTATGAACCCAGCCGCAAGACGAGGTGGCTATCATCATGCAAAATTAGATGCTTCGTGCAGTAGAGAGGACCTCTCAAGGAGGACTTGGGAACTCCATCTCATGGGCACAAGCAAACCAAGATCAACCAGCTCCTAGAATGTTTATTACAGGCTATGCAAGGGTTGATTATTGGTATGCATCAATAGAGTGCTTCGTAGGAAACTAAAAGGAAAACATATCAATTATTAATGGAAAAGAGGTATGAATTAATGTGAATCAAGATGGAGAAATTTCAAGTTGAGATTCAAACATAGATCACTACAATGGATACTAGGCTAATAAAAGTAGAATAAAAACCCAACAGTAGAACACAGACAACCCTGGAGGATTTTGATACCAATGAGGGGCCAGGAAAGAAAAAGGATAGAAGATTTGAGCGACAAGACCAATAAGTCAAGGAAAATGACAACGAGCTGCAAGGAGAAGTTGAAGAGGCAAGATCGCCATCTACCAGATAAATGATCATACCCTGATAATTTTTTATGTTTTGTTGATACAAATTGTTATTAGGATTTTTTTTGTAAATATTACAATAGTCATATATTTAGAATAGTCAGCAAAAAATGCTAAAACCATAAAATATCTATATTTTGGACTATTGAATGCAGAATAATAGTGGATCATGAAGAACTATGTAAATGTTCTAGCTTAGGCCAACCTTTCATTATAATATTAAACTCCTAACTGTTTCTTTGAAAAAAAAGTTATGTTATTTTATTATATAATAAAGTTATTATTAATGTTATTATTAATAATAACATTTAAGTAACAATATTAGCATAGAATTGCATCGAGAGGCACTATCCAGCCCAGTATAGAAGAGATATTGCAATGTCCTATCATGCCCTATTACGTTATGTAAACAAAAATAATAAAATAATAAAAATAAAAAAATATACATTATTATTATTTGTTAACTTTTGTTGGATAGTTAATATAAACTTGACTCGCTACAGTTTTTGAGCTCCAATTTTATGAGAACACATGGTCTTGACCCATGGTATTCATATGGAAATATAGCCTATTTAAAGGTGGAAATAAACCATCCTAGATCCATCTTAACTCTATATCTCTCAAGCGTCAATAGGGATCAAAGCTATTTTGCACTCAAAAAAGAAGTTTACACTTTGAGAGATTCGATCCCTCACGGCGGTTGATAGATTTAAAGTTAAGATGAATCTAGGCTAATAATAATATTAATAATAATTAGTAATGTCATTAATATTAACAAAATAACAATATTATTAATAATAATACTATTATTAATATTAATAATAATTTTATTTCTAAAATCATTAATAACATTAACAGTATTACATTATCATAATATTAACATTAATAATAATATTTTTTTAACCATAATACATTAATTCTAATACAAATACCGTATTACTATCATTAATTTAATAATATTATTATATTTAATAACTCATTTTATTATAATATTATAATGTTATTATATGGATTAACATTAACAATATTTTTAATGTTATTAATAATATTAACTTAATTATCATTAAGACTAATAATGTCCTTAAAGTTAGTTTTCTTTCTCAATTAATGTAGTTAATTTATTATTATTATTATTATTTACAATATTAATCTTAATATTAATAAAAATGATAATGTATGTATTATTAACGTTTATTGTTAATGTTGTTGATATTAGTATATGTGCTAATTTTAATGTTAATATTTAAAATTTAATATAATTTTATTTTAAATATTATCTATTACATAAATATTTTATTATTTAATTTTCTATTACATCGAGTGACACTCTCATTCCAGTATGGAAGAGATGTTGTAAGGCTATGTTATGTAAACATTTTGACTTGTTCAAACTACATAAAATTAAAATTAAAATAAAATAAAATAAAATTATAATTATAATTATTAATAATTAAAATAGCATAGATCCATCTTAACTCTGGATCTATTAAGCACTGAGAGGGATCAAATCTCATGATGTGAAAACCTTCCCTTAAGTTTTGCACTCAAAAGAGAGGTTTGCATCTCGAGAGATTTTGTTTCTCTAGACACTTGATAGATCTGGAGTTAAGATTGATCTAGGCTAGGATAACTTCTATAAATGTACTACTTTGATATTACTTTTAATTTAAATTGTTAGTATATAAGTTTAATAATTTTAAAGTTGTTTGTAACGCGACGAACATCTAATAACGTAACAATGTGTTTAACAACAAATGATGTCACAATGTGATGAACATCAAATGATGTTGCAATGTGATACATAACAAATGTCATTGCAACATGAAAAACATTAAAGATCATCACAATGTGGTGAACAACAAACACCATTGCAATGTGACAAGCAATGTCACATTGTTATGAATAATCAACATTTTCGCAATGTGCAAAATAATAAATGACATCCTAGCGTGATGAACAATAAACCTCATGGAAGTATGACCAACAAATAACTTTTATAACTTTAAATTTGTTTGCAATGTGATGAACAACAAATGACATCACAATAAGTTGTACAACAAATGACTCATAATGTGATGATTAACAATGGACGATGTTGCAATGTGATGAATAATAAAATTGTTGCAATGTAATGAATATCAAACACCAATGCAATGTGATGAGTAATATCCATAATTATAATGTGAAAAATAATAAAAACCATTGCAATATGACGAGCAAAAACCAACGTCACACTGTGACAAAAAATGTCGCATGTTATGAATAATCAACATTGTTGCAACGTGGACAATAAGAAATAGTGTTGCAATGTGATGAAAACTAAACATCTTGGAAATGTGACCAACAATATAAATTTAATAACTTTAAAGTTGTTTGCAATATGACGAACAACAAATAATGTTGCAATGTGATGAATAATAAACATCATCTCAATGTGACGAATATTAAATGTCACTGCAATGTGATGAACAACAAACACCATT
Organism: Pinus tabuliformis; assembly: GCA_031772625.1. Taxonomy (NCBI): domain Eukaryota; kingdom Viridiplantae; phylum Streptophyta; class Pinopsida; order Pinales; family Pinaceae; genus Pinus; species Pinus tabuliformis. The sequence continues at coordinate 308,586,083 of CM062807.1, forward strand.
ATAATGTGATGAACAATATCCATCATCATATTGTGACAAACAATAAATTCCATTACCATGTGACGTGTTGTTCCTTAAGAAACCAATTTCCTGGTTGTAGGGAAATTGTGCTTAAGACATTAATAAATATTATTTACTGTCACTTATTGTTTATTGTGTTCTCAAATGAAGGACTTGGAAAACTTGGCCTTAGACTCTTAATACATGTATGACCAGAACATCTCAGAATGCCATTTGTTGCTAAATATAAATGATGAATGAGGAAAGTTTGAAGGAGAAGTTAAAGACAATATGTTGATTTTTCACAGGAACTACTATCTGTAACTTAGAGGAATTATGATAATGAGAAATAAATTATAGACAATATGTTGGTCTTTCACAGAAACTATTATCTATAACTTGGAAAGGGAAGTGAGGACTTCAAGTATAGGAGCGCTCTTTAAGGGATTTTAACCTGCAGCTTCATTACTACACTTAAAAAGAAGAAAACATAACATGACACATGACAGAGAAACTTACAAAATTATATGTAACAACTCATGGAAACTTCTACTTCTTTCATTAATCAATGATGATATCAGGAATACAGTGGTCGGGTTCTCCAAAATTCCAACCCTTTCTTAGTAAATTTTCCCCTCTTTATACATTGTGGAACAGTTATTGATTTCTGAAACCTATCTAACTGCTTTCTAACTATATGAAATAAAACTACTACAAAATTTACAGAGGGTAAAACACCTCAAAGAACATGAAATAGCAAGAACAAAACTAAATTTGGAAGGGGATGATAACTGTTGGCTTGCTCTATTGATTTGCTGCCGAATTCCTCTGTAAACGCTCTAATGATGCTTAATTCTCCTTAGCCGTAATGCAATGTGTTTAGTTTGTATAATCTTGGGCTTACATGGGCATTCTAATTGGCCAAAATGCCAAGAAATATATCGGATTATCTTTCTCTTAAGCTTCAGCTCCAACCTTGATTTTCCGCATTACACAGCAAAATTAACACGAACTTCTGATTAATCTTCCTGCTTTATAAACTTGTCAAATCTGCCTCCTGTTGACTTCTATCGCAAATCGCAATCAGCCTGAAAACCCCTGTAAAGCTTAACTTATGCATGCGGCCGCAATAACTATGAAAATATTTGGAATTATACATATATCTTTTATAAAGAAAATATATAGTAAAACACGCTTTTTCGCTTCCAATACAGGGTCAGCACAATTCCCAAGGTATACTTCCCGCCGATTCATCCCTGCCGTTGATATATGCCTTTCAGATCGGACGATCTACAAAGGTTTTCAGGTGGGACATAAGCCCGAAGAATACCCACCTGAAATGGGCGGTTTCCTCTCTCCAGTTGACTGCTACATGTTAAATTCTGAGTGGAATCGGGTTGATTCCATTAAAATCATGCATCACTTTTTGCACGCCTTACGGACCCACCAGGCTTTAAAATATAATAAATATATGCTTCGGGTCCAACCCTTCTATTATAATCCTTTATAATAAAACTTCATATAAAACCACGTCAACGAAATATATACGAATATCACATAAAATCTTTACAACCCATAATATGACGGACGCGAGGGATTATAAAATATAACACATAAAATATTGGGTCTGATCATATAAATCGCAATCGGCGTTTATCAACATATATGTATAAAGGCAGACCCGATGGACTTTAAAATATGATATATATATGTTCGGGTCCGGCCCTTATCGCAGATCGTGATTGGCGGGGTCATATGCATATAATATAAGAGTTCTATGTTGTTTCGGACCCGCCGACGTTATAAAACATGACATATATTTTTTCGGGTCCGGAACCCGATCGCAAATCGCAATCGACGCTTGTCCACGGAGCCAACCGTCCATACCCATTGCGGACCCGCCGAACTTTTAAACGTAACATATATTATTTCGGGTCTGGTGTTAATGTTTTAACACTTGTTTTCTTTGAAAATCTGATCTATTTCTTCATTTCCTTTGTATTTTGATTTCCGATATACTTGCACTATCTTTTCAAAATGTTTTTCAAAATCACTTTAACACATGTTTTCTTTATAAATTTGATACAGTTATGCTTTGCGATATACATATATATACGTACTCATATAACCATTGGCTTCCAATATACCATTAGTGCTCCTTGCTTTTGCTTTGTCTCTTTTTTTTTTAAGTATTTTCAAAATATTCTTGAATGAAAAATGAATGTTATAAACAATAAAAACATGCATGTTACAACATCCGGCTCCACCTGGGGATAGTGCTTTTTCCATAGAAGCACTAAGAACCACAGATTAGTTCCTTTTCCTTGGGCATAGAGTCATGCTTTGCTTCACCAAACTTAACTATGTGAAAATTTTGTACAGTGAACCCACGCTGATATCTGCAGTGATAGGATGCTTGTGCTTTGATAGCAAAATATTGAGAATCGTAGATCAGTAGCCTTAATTGGGCATGGAGTCCAAAACTGTGAAAACCCTAAAATTTGACAAACTGAAACCTGACATTCTTGAAGTCTGAAACCTTTGCAAACCAGTTTCCAACTGGGACAGTCATCCTTATTTATCCACTAAAATTAAACTAAAGAACTGCAACTAAAAACCAAATGCTCAACACCTGAGCTTATTTATGTACAGGTTCCTACCTATGTGCATGACTGATCTACATCAGGTGAAGTCAATCTTCCAGTGGACCTTGTTAGCATTTGAGTGCCTGATCTAGAACCATTCTTCTAGTGAATCTTGAAAATACAATTCATCCTTAATCGAAAATAAACTATGCATAAGGGCAGCTCACAAAAAAAGTTAGGAATATATCCACAAAGTAGTATGTGTAGACTGCTGATAAATTCCTCCATGTAATCTGCCATAGGATATTCGAAAGTATAAGAAAAAATATGGTCCTGATTAACTCCAAAAATGAAATTCTCTATGTGTGAAGGTTCTTGCGCAAATAAACCTTCTGTTGGGATAATATGCTCAACAGAACAATCAACAACATCTTTATGAAAATGATCTATGTCACCTTTATGTCTCCACTTTTCATCTCTAAGCTTTGATTGAAAATAATTTGTAATTATAACCTCAGGAAGAAAAAGAATTTTTTTCACATCACTATATGACATATGGTCAACTTCAAATAGATTGTTTACAACTGATCCATGGCATCATTGTGTTCTTCAATGCAATGATATGCAATCTCTTTATCAACTTTCTTTTTACATAAGATAGCCTCTTTTGCTATGATAAATGGCTCAATATATTGTTGTCCAACATATCCCACTTGCTGGTTTCTTCCTCTATGTTCAACACCCAACTGACGAACTTGAAGAGCTTCGTCATGTTCCTCATTTAAAACATTTTCATTATAGATAGGAGGACCATCAAATTTAACAAAATAAGATCTCTAGGGATTTATTTGCAACTTAATTATTTCTCCCTTTTCTCAACTGCTGATCAAAAATTCTTGATGCATGTTTGAACTTTCCTCCATCTGAATACTCTCTTGATTTGCTTGGAATAGAGTCAACCAATTCTCTGCTTGGGAGTTTATCGAAGAAAAATGTTTTATAAGCTTCTCCGCATCATTTTGAGAAAATGATACTTCTTTGCTTTCAGAGACTTGCTCATAACTAACCTGACTATAACCTCTCTGAATGCTTGATATATTATCAACAAGATCATTAGTTTCCTCAATAGGATTATCTTGAGCTTTTAAAGTTTCTTTAGAATCATAATATTCACAACAACCTTCAAAAAGAAACTTGTGTGCATAATAATTTCTACAAAAAGAATTGAATACTGAATGGAAATATTTCAAAGATGAAATGCTTGAACGAGGCAGAGACCTGAATGAAACCCTAGCTTCTTGGTCCAAAGAAAACATAAACAGCTTCATCTTAGCATGTTCATGAATGATGCCCTGTTGCTCCATGCATTCATGAAACTCTTGGAGGTGCTGAGTTGGATCTTCATATTCCTTTCTACTGAATTTTGGAAGATACTCATTCCACGCATAAAATGTAGGCATGTCATGAGGATAGCCGGTGATCCCCGTAAAATCAAATGGATCAAATTTATGGACTAAGAATGCAGCGAGAGCCATTAAAACCTAGAAAAGAAAATTTCAAAGTGCAGTGGAGTTGCCAATTAATGTTGTAAGTGAAAATCATAGGTGTGAATGTACAACCAACTACTGAAACTTATCACTCTCAAGAATCAGCTTCAAACTTAATAAACCTAGGGAAAAGTGTTCTTATTCAATTGTTTTGCAGGCTGTGGTTCTTGCTATTATGGAGTCGTCTTTTATTGATTTTATTCAAAACAACCAAGTATTTCCTCCTCACTGACCAACCAGAGGAAAATCTTAAAAACCCAGGGAAAATTGTTCTTGTCTTCTCTCCCCAGCAGTGGCGCCAATTAATGTTGTTCCTTAAAAAACCAATTTCCTAGCTGTAGGGAAATTTTGCTTAAGACATTAATAAATATTACTTACTGTCACTTATTGTTTATTGTGTTCTCAAATGAAGGACTTGGAAAACTTGGCCTTATACTCTTAATACATGTATGACCAGAACATCTTAGAATGCCATTTGTTGCTAAATATAAATGATGAATGAGGAAAGTTTGAAGGAGAAGTTAAAGACAATATGTTGATTTTTCACAGGAACTACTATTTGTAACTTAGATGAATTATGGTAATGAGAAATAAATTATAGACAATATGTTGGTCTTTCACAAAAACTATTATCTATAACTTGGAAAGGGAAGTGAGGACTTCAAGTATAGGAGCGCTCTTTAAGGGATTTTAACCTGCAACTTCATTACTACACTTAAAAAGAAGAAAACATAGCATGACACATGACAAAGAAACTTACAAAATTATATGTAACAACTCATGGGAACTTCTGCTTCTTTCATAAATCAATAATGATATTAGGAAAACAGTGGTCGGGTTCTCCAGAATTCCAACCCTTTCTTAGTAAATTTTCCCCTCTTTATACCTTGTGGAAAAGTTATTGATCTCTAAAACCTATCTAATTGCTTTCTAACTATATGAAATAAAACTACTACAAAATTTACATAGGGTAAAACACCTCAAAGAACATGAAATAGCAAGAACAAAACTGAATTTGGAAGGGGATGATAACTGTTGACTTGCTCTGTTGATTCGTTGTCGAATTCCTCTGTAAACGCTCTAATGATGCTTAATTCTCCTTAGCTGTAATGCAATATGTTTAGTTTGTATAATCTTGGGCTTACATGGGCATTCTAATTGGCCAAAATGCCAAGAAATATATCGGATTATCTTTCTCTTAAGCTTCAGCTCCAACCCTAATTTTCCGCATTACACAGCGAAATTAACACGAACTTCTGATTAATCCTCCTGCTTTATAAACCTGTCAAATCTGCCTCTCGTTGACTTCTATCGCAAATCACAATCGGCCTAAAAACCCCTGTAAAGATTAACTTATGCACGCAGCTGCAATAACTATGAAAATATTTGGAATTATGCATATATCTTTTATAAAGAAAATATATAATAAAACATGCTTTTCCGCTTCCAATACAGGCTCAACACAATTCCCAAGGTATACTTCCCGCCGATTCATCCCTGTTGTTGATATACGCCTTTCAGATCAGACGATCTACAAAGGTTTTCGGGTGGGACATAAGCCCAAAGAATACCCACCCGAAATGGGCGGTTTCCTCTCTCCAGCTGACTGCTACGTGTTAAATGCTGAGTGGAATCGGGTTGATTCCATTAAAACCATGCATCGCTTTTGCTCCGCCCGAAAACTGCCTTATAACTTAAAAACTACCTTTTTGCACGCCTTGCGGACCCGCCGGGCTTTAAAATATAATAAATATATGCTTTGGGTCTGACCCTTCTATTATAATCCTTTATAATAAAAGTTCATATAAAACCACGTCAACGAAATATATACGAATATCACATAAAATCTTTACAACCCATAATATGATGGACGTGAGGGATTATAAAATATAACACATAAAATTGGGTCCGATCATATAAATCGCAATCAACATTTATCAACATATATGTATAAAGGCGGACCCGACGGACTTTAAAATATGATATATATATATATAGATAGATACATACATATATATATATATATATATATATATATATATATATATATATATATATATATATATATATATATATATATATATATATATATATATATATATATGTTCGGGTCCAGCCCTTATCGCAGATCGCGATCGGCGGGGTCATATGCATATAATATAAGAGTTCTATGTTGTTTTAGACCTGCTGACATTATAAAACATGACATATATTTTTTCGGGTCCGGAACGCGATCGCAAGTCACAATCGGTGCTTGTCCACGGAGCCCACCGTCCATACCCATTGCGGACCTGCCGAACTTTTAAACGTAACATATATTATTTTGGGTCCAGTGTTAATGTTTTAACATTTTTTTTCTTTGAAAATCTGATCCATTTCTTCATTTTCTTTTTATTTTGATTTCCAATATACTTGCACTATCTTTTCAAAATGTTTTTCAAAATCACTTTAACACATGTTTTCTTTATAAATCCGATACAGTTATGCTTTGTGATATATATATATATACGTACTCATATAACCATTGGCTTCCGATATAGCATTATTGCTCCTTCCTTTTGCTTTGTCTCTTTTTTTTTTAAGTATTTTCAAAAGATCCTTGAATGAAAAATGAACGTTATAAACAATAAAAAATGCATGTTACAACATGACGAACAAAAAATAATGTCATGGTGTAGCTATTAATGTTACAATGTTATCAATAATAAACATTGTCACAATGTGATTAACAATAAACATTGTCACAATGTGATTAACAATAAACATCATCGCAACATGACCAACAAATAAACATTTCACAATGTTCCAAATAACATATGACATACATTAATGGCATACACATAGTACTATAGGTTAACCATTATTGATATACATTAACATAGTCCTCATTGTCAAACATGGTCAATGGTAGTCAATGTGGTTAAACATGGACATAAATTCTCAATATCATAATGGTCAACCATTGCAACATGGTTAACCGTAGTCAACATCATCACATAATCAACATAGTCATCACATTCAACATAGTCAACCATAATCAACATATCCAACATATAAAGCATGATCAACCATAATCAAGCATGGTCAACCTACTCAAACTTAGTCAACCATGTTCAACCATGCTTGAAACAAGTCAACAATGGTCAACCATGGTCACCATAATCAACCATGACCACCATGATCATCCATGGTCAACCACTTTATCAAGCATAGTCAAAATGGTCAACCATATTCCTCTATTGCTAAACATTGCTAACCATGGTCAACCATACTTAGCCATAGTCAACTATGCTCTTACTAGCTCATCTGTGGTCAAACAAGTTGACCATGGTTAAACATGGGCAAGAAGTCCAACCATATTCAACTAGCTCAACAATGGTAAACCATGTTTAATGTGACCATTAGTGGTCAACCATAGCCAACCATAATTGATCATTGTCAATACTTGTCTCCAATGGCCTACCATGGTTACCTATAGTAAATTCTCATCAACTCTTTTCCAACCATGGTCATTCCTCATCAACATTGTCAACCATAGTCCACCATCATCAACCATGGTTGATCCTCTTCAACCAATGTCAAACATGGTTATCCATAGTCAACAAGGTTCAACCTTAATCAACCTTAACCAGCCATATGTTGACCATAGTCAATCATAGTTAGCCATAATCAACCTTATTCAACAATATTCAACCATTGTACACCATAGACAACTTAAGAAACCATGGTCAAATAAGGTCAAATATGGTTATTCCATTTTCACCATGGTCTCCATGGTCAGCATGGTTAATAGTGGTCACCCATGTTCAACATGTTTACACATGGTCATCCACAGTTAATATGGGAATAATCATCAACCATGGTTCGCCATAGTCATCTATAGAAAACATTGACAACCTTGATCAACCATGTACACCCACAATCAACCATATGTTGACCATATTCAACCATGTTTGACCAACTCAACTATGGTCAAACATGGTTAAAAAAACTTAGCTATGGTCATACATGGTCAAACATTGTCACTCATTATCACCCATGTTCAACCATATATAACCTTAGTTAGCCATAATTAACCATCGTTAACCTTATCCAACCATTATCAACTGCAATCATCACTAATAAAGCATAGTCAACCGGATCGGGCGATGCTGCAACCTGACCTAGGGTTTCTGCAAACCTGATCTCGGCAGGACTGTCTTTCTGCGTACAGAGGGCAGAGACTGCAGCGCCGACGAGTATACAGAAGCGTTCATAAGGTACAAGGAGAATGGAAGCCTCGCAGGGGGAGGGCCAGGAGCCTCCCCCCGATACGGAAAACAGAGAACGGTCTACGGCCGACAGAGAGAGGGAACAGGGCAGCAGAGGCAACGCCACCGACAACGGACGGATGAATGGCAAGGAAATAGAAGCAGAAGCAAGAAGCAAGGCAAGTTCATCAACCTGCAAACCTGCGGCAGTCAATAAACCAAGAGTGGACTTTCCAAGTGAACGCATCAACGCCAGAATACAGTACATGAGAGATCATGCACTAATCGGCAAATTCATTGGCATCTGGCCAACAGAGAGAGCGCTGAGAAGCTGGATCAACACCAAATGGCACCCTAAAGGACACCTCTCGCTCCATCTGGGAGCTAAGGGTTTCTTCACTGTGGTTTTCAACTACCTGGAGGACCGCAACAGAATTCTGGATCAGGGTCCGTATTTTTTTAATTCAGCGGGATTATACCTGAAAGGCTGGGTTGAAAGATTTAACCCAGACAAGGAGGATCTGACCTATGCGCCAGTGTGGATAAGGCTTTATTCACTACCGTGGGAATACTGGGAGGAAAAGTCTCTGCAAGATATAGGGAATGCCATTGGAGAGTTTGTCAAGATCGCAGAAGAAACAAAGCGATGTAGTTACACATCCTACGCTCGGATCTGTGTCTACATGGATCTCAAGCAACCACTGCCAGACACGGTAAGCTTCTATCATGAGGACTCTGAATGGAAACAAGTTATAGATTACGAATATGTGCCCTTCAGATGTAGGAAATGCCATGAGATTGGGCATCTTTTTAGAGATTGTCCTCAAAATAAGGCATCTTCTCCCCAAGATAGCTCTGATAATCAAACTATAGATGGATATACTAAGGTTACAAATCGCAGAAGAGGAAACAAGAAAGCAACGGGCAATACCAAAGCAAATCCAGTCAACAAAGCCAAACCCACAACTAGCAACAGATTCGAAGTACTGGATAAGGAGGACGAGCAAGAACAGGAGAAGGAAACGGAGAAAGATAAAGAGATCCATCAAGAACAGCCAGGCGAGACATCGAGACAAGGAGGAAAGAAAATCCAAAAGCAAGACAACTTGATTACCCCAGCCAAAACCCTGCCATGGCACACTCAAGGTATGGACGTGGAATACTCGCAGCCACATGCGATCTCTTTACAGGAGAGAGAGGATCCTTCACAAGCACCTCAAATTATGGAAGAAGATCCGGAACCCTTAGACATAGGGGAGCTGGATATTCTGGGCTTGGAACAGGCATGCAAGACAAGGAACTTTGAAAAGATATCAGAAACGCAAGTGGATAACCTTGTTGAAGTGTTGCACAAAGCACAGAAGAAATATTCGCTAGGTGTCCAAATAGGAAGTCCATGGGATGGAAAATTTATCTCAAAGGATACTAAGAAAAGAGGTAGGAAATCCACTTTGGAAAGAACTATCAAGATTGGAGAGATTTTAGTGGAGTCAGGGAGGTATGCCAAACTGACCAGGTATTTTGATCCTCACCCCCAAATTTCTCAATGAAGTTAATATCATGGAATATTAGAGGGCTCAATAGCCCCAGGAAAGGAAGATTATAGCATTCTTTTCTTACAGGAAACAAAATGTGGTTCAGATTTTTTGGAAAAAATAGCAGTGAAAGCATGGCCAGGAGGACATGTAATAGCTGTTGATGCGCAGGGAGCTTCGGGAGGACTTGCAATCCTCTGGGATGCGCGAGTCATACAGCTAAATAATATTCAAGCTAACAAAAGCTTCATTCAGGCAAACTTTCATCTCTTAGGCTCTAATACCCATGGGCTAATAACAAATGTTTATTTTCCTCAGGACATAGCACAAAAAACTCAGATCCTGAACACACTATCAGATCTCAGCTCAAATAGAACTCATCCACTTTGGATTGCGGGAGGTGACTTTAATATGACAGCAAGCATAGAAGAAAAACGTGGAGGCAGATACAGAGCAAATACTGATGGTAATCTACTAAAATCCTTCATTCAAAATAACTGGCTGGTGGATGTCCCTACAGGCAATGGTCTCTTCACATGGAGTAACAAAAGAGAGGGAGAGCAGCAGATTGCATCGCGCCTTGACCGGTTCCTCATCTCAGATAATGTGGTTCACCTTGGAGGGGAATTCACAGCATCCATACTTCCTGTCTCAGGATCAGATCATTGGCCCATCGAACTGCAATGGAATAGGCCAGGTAACAACATCAAACGTCCCTTTCATTTTGAAGAATTCTGGTTTACTCACCTGGACTTTGAGAGGCTAGTTAGATCCACTTGGGTCCACTTCAATCCATCTGAAGGCACCAGGATGGCGAGATTTCAACAAAAGCTTAAACACCTTAAAGGGGTAATTAAAAGATGGAATCATAATACATTTGGCAACATCTTCACAGAACAAGCTTCTCTCAATACAGAAATGAAGAAAATCCAGCAAATCATCATCTCTGATGGGCGCACGGAGGAACTAACCAAGCAGGAGCAAGTTTTAGAAACCAAAATCATAGAAAGGGCTAAACAGGAGGAAATATTATGGAGACAGAAATCAAGAATCAGATGGCTAAAAAATGGAGAAAATAACACCAAATTCTTTCATAAAACTACGGTTCAACGCAGAATGATCAATCACATCTCTCATATCAAAAATGAACAGGGGAATAAAGTTGAAACGCATGAAGGCATTGAAGAGGAATTCCTGAATTACTTTAAGAAGGCGCATCAGGAACCCAATCTTAATAGAATGCCGGCCATCAATAAGATCATCAAGAATATCCCAAGGATAATAACAGAGGAACACAACAGTCTTCTCCTCAAACCCATTAATTTAGCAGAAGTTGAAGAAGCTATGCGGAACCTGAAGGAAGGCAAAGCGCCAGGTCCGGATGGTTTTACTTCAAATTTTTTTCACAAGTTCTGGGACTTGGTTAAGGAGGAAGTCTGGCAGGTAGTAGAGGAATCTAGAGCACTCAGATGGATGTATCCTGGATTAAATGCTACCTTCATAGCCTTAATTCCAAAAGGAGAAGATTCCAACACCCCAGACAAATATAGACCGATCGCGCTATGTAATATCATATACAAAATAATTTCTAAAGTTATAGTGACAAGATTAAAGTCGCTGCTCCCTCTGATCATCTAGCCCGAGCAATCGGGTTATGTTGAAGGTCGTCAAATAACAGATGGTATTATTCTAACGCATGAGATAATCCACTCCTTAAGGCAAACCAAGAAACCAGGTATGTTGCTCAAACTAGACTTATCCAAAGCATTTGATAGTCTTAGTTGGGCTTATATTCAAAAAATCCTTTTAGCCTTTGGATTTGCTCACTCATGGGTAAGATGGATTTTCAACCTTCTATCTTCAGCATTCTTTTCTGTCTTAATTAATGGCATTCCTTCAGCTACTTACCGGCCCTCCAGAGGCATAAGACAAGGTGACCCCTTATCTCCTTTCATTTTTGTCATCATGGCTGAGGGTTTAGGTAGATACATCACCTCAGTTAGACTTACCCAGCAATTAAGAGGCCTTTCTTTCAATAACTCCCCGGTCTATTCCCATCAGCCATTTGTTGATGATAATATGCTTTATGGACATCCTTCAGTGCAAGAAGCTCGTCTCCTCAAATCTATCCTGACAACCTTTTCTGATGCTTCAGGAGCCCTCATAAATCGAGCTAAATCCCAAATCTTTTTCTTTAATACCCCTGTGCCCACTCAGAGATCTATAGAACGAATCTTGGGATTCACTACTGCCTCTCTACCCTCCAAATATCTAGGTGCCCCTTTAATGGCCTCGGCCCTTAAGCACTCCTCCTGGAAGCAACTCTTGGAAAAACTTGAGGCTCGGCTTACCCTTTGGACTAATCGAGCTCTGAATATGGCCAGTAGAATTGTCCTTATTAAAGCGGTCCTTCAATCCATGCCCCTCTATCTTTTTTCCATCCTAGCCGCCCCAAAATGGGTCCTTAAAGAAATCAAGAATTTGCAGCGCAATTTTCTATGGGGCAGTTCAGGGCAAAACAGAAAATGGGCTTTAGTGAAATGGGATAAAGTTTGTCTTCCTAAAATAGCAGGAGGTATGGGGTTAAGGGATCCTGAGCACAGCAACAGAGCAATGGGGGCAAAGATCTGGTGGAGATGGCTTGCTTATCCCAGCACTCCATGGGCCTCTCTTTGGACAGCCAAATACACAAGCAACTGTCCTATAGATGAAAGAATAAGATTGACTGAGCTAGGCGCGGGTTCGGTATTGTGGAATTCAGCCATGCAACAAAGAAGCCTCATACAAGAACACAGTTTTTGGGAAATTAAAAACGGATCCACTGCGAGATTCTGGGGGGATTCATGGCAACAATTACCAAGGTTAAGAGATATTTTGCAAGATCACCATATTCCAGAATGAGAAATGAATCAACAGGACACAGTCAGACAGTTCTGGAAAACAGGTACCACTCAAGAGCATAGGCAATGGCAAGATGCTACTCAATTTTTATCCAATTGCTCTGAGCAAACGAAACATTACCTCAATACAGAACTTCAAAAAAGGCAAGTCACTACCTCAGAAGGCATGGATATCCTCAGGTGGGGATATGAAGAGAAAGGAATCTTCACCACAAAGGAAGCATATAAGATCATCATCCAAGATCGGCTCAACAAAGATAAACTTTGGGAGGTAATTTGGCGCTCTTCCAACTGGCCGAAAGTCTCCACATTCTTATGGCTTCTTTGTCATAATCGTATCCTGACCTGGGATAATCTTAGACGACGAGGCTTCTCAGGACCTTCTATATGCCTAATGTGTATGGAGGAGGAGGAAACTGCTATACATTTGATGCAGACCTGCCACGTTGGCAGAAAACTCTGGGAGAAGGCAGTTTTTCGTAGTCAAAAAGAAGGCAGAGTACAGGGAGACATTAAAGCGACTATGTGTAAATGGGATCAACCGCCTTATCAAAGCAACTTCCTCAACGCTCTCTGGCAACTAATACCAGGACTATTAATGTGGAATTTATGGAAAGAGCGTAACAGAAGAATCTTCAAAAATCACTCTTTGTCTCTAGAGCAAATATGGTCCAAACTTCATCAGAATCTAGTGGAAACTCTGTTAACTAGAGAATGGCACGCAGAAGACTTCCCCACTACACCTCAGGAGAAAACAATATGGGATAATTGGGGCATTCAGATAAATCAAACAACCGCTGGGACAAAGAACCGCATATTGCAGGGATCAGAGTTAAATACCTGGATTCCGCCTCCCATCAATATGTTCCAGCTCAACTTTGATGGTGCCTCTAAAGGGAATCCAGGAAAGGCAGGATATGGAGGTGTCTTCAGGGATCACAATGGCAATCCTCAATGCATATTCATGGGATCGATCGGATGGGACACAAACAACTCCGCAGAATTGGAGGGTTTATGGAGAGGTCTTAAAATAGCTCAAAGAAATGGTTTTTTCCCTCTCATAGTTGAAGGGGATTCCCAAATCATAATCAGAATGCTCACTAAAATGCTGCACGGTACTCCCGCTCATAAAGTAAGTAAAAGTTGGCGAATGGCTCAAAGGTTAGAGCTAATCTACAATTGGCTGGTTCAGCATCAAGCTATTTCTTGCAAACATATCAGGAGGGAAGGCAATAAGCTTGCTGACTTTCTTGCCAACCTTGGGGTGGAAGCCAAAAATGGTCACTTTGAAGGTCCTATCTCTAATCTTGATTCAGAGGACCAGTTAGTCAAAATTCAGGAGATTGTCATTAGTGACAAAGCTCAGATCAAGAGATCCCACCCGGATGCGGGTGCTTCCTCCAGGTAACAATGATATGCCGCACTGAACCGACAGCTGGCTACATTGCTGGCATCAGGGCGTACTGTTTGGTACAGGAGGTAGTTATGATTTATAGGCTCAAGGTGGTAGCATTTAGTATGGAGCTGTCTCGAAACTGGTTAGAGTTAATCCCAAGCATGGCAACCATGACGGCGCATGGGCTCTGGGTACTGCAACCGGGTTATAGCATTTATGTTCCAGCGATCTTTAATACCAAGCCGTGTCTGCCTTGGAGCATAGTCATTTGTGTTTGGAGCGGGAGACGTCGGAAGGTTTACAGAGCTCCCTCTGTTCTGGTTCATTGGCACTCCATTTGCCTACATCAGTTCTCTGCGCCCGCTTGCAAAATGCGAAGGCGTGGCATTCCTCGGCGGGGTAGCAACTATGGTAATAGGGGGGGTCGTGCTCATCCTGCACCCCCGATTGTCAATCCTATTTCTTCAATTCCGCCATCTCCTCTGTCGTTAGATTCTGAGAGGGCTCGTCCGAATAGCTCATTTCAGACTTCTAGTTTTTCTTTTCAGAGTGAGGTCAACAGGCCTATTATTACTGTCAATTTCACTATTTCGGTTGCTGAAGAAGAAGGTAGCCCCTCCAGCTCTGTTCCCTCTGAGAATGAACCTTCTCAAGATGAAGGCATACTGCTTGGGGATTTATCCGGGCGTGTTTATCGCGCGGACCGTCAGCATGATGATCCTCCGGCTCCTGAACAAACTCGGCCTATGAATCGAGTTCAGGAAGGCACTCAGCATCAGATTCTGAATTCAACTCCAGCTCAGGTTAATGCTCCTCCTTGTGGTCCCTCTCGCAGACACTCTGGAATCCTGCACCTGGTCACCCATCCCAACGGCGAGCCAGTGCTGGATGAAGAAGGCTATGTCACCTGGGTAGCATCACCCAGTCCGGAAAGGGAGGAAGCGCCACCGTCCCCGAATCATGCCGGTTCAGCTCAGTAATTTCTGGCCGGGTGGCCATCCTGCTCTTATCTTTTGTCTTTTTGCTCTTAAGGCCCTGGATAGGAAGTTAAAAGTTAATGACTGGTTCACTCTGTCATTTGATTTTGTCAACATCGGAGATTTTTTGCTACTGGTTGTTAATGTAGGTCTAGAAATCCATAAGTATGCTACATCTTGTCTGCAGGACCTCTATGTATTTTTGACTGAAGGGATCTATTGCAAAATCCATGATTTTACAGCTGAGGATTGGCTGAGGCCTCCTCTCGAAATGTAACCTCTCTGTACATATTTTTACTTCTTTAATAGAATTAGCTTTTACCGAGAAAAAAAAAATAAAGCATAGTCAACCTAAAACAAACTTTGTTTTACCAACACCTTATGGCCAACCACGATCAACCATGGTTAGAATGATCGAACATGGTTAATCAAGTTATTTATGGCTAAATATGGTCAACCATTGCCAACATGGGTAGCCATAACTTATCATAGAAAAGTATAGTCAACCATCACCAAATGTCTCAAACCATGTTCATCCATGGTCAACATGGTTAAACCATGGTCATTATGCCCAACCATAGTCAGGCATGGTCAATAATCGTCAACCATGATCAAACATGGACAACCATGGTCAACCATTGTCAATCATAATCTATCGTAGTAAATTGTCAACTATGGTCAAAATATTCAAACCATGTTACCATGGTTGACCATGGCTATCAATGGTTAGCTAAAGTCAACCATGGTAAACCAAAGTCAACCATACCAATCGTAATCAACTAGGATGAACTATAAGCCTTCTTCTTTATCCTTCATTAACCATAAAAATCATAACCAACCATAATTAACCAAGGTCAACCTCGATCAACCATGGGTTTATGAGGTTGACCATTGTAACTCCATCAACCGTGGGCTACATCAATCAATGATGGTCAACCCTCATCAATCATGGTCAAAATCATCAACCCTCTTCAACTGGTAATGAAACCATTTTTATAACTTTAATGTAACATCAACCATTGTAAACATTAATGTAATAGTATTACAATTGATAACATTAATGTTACATTGTTTGATTAATGTAAAGTAATATACATTTTTATATTTATCACTGACCATGGTCAAAATCAGTCAACCATGTTAATCCATAGTCAATTCTCTTCATCGTCGATCAACCTTGTCAGCCAATTCAACCATGGTAACCGAGGTCAAGCCTAATATTCCCCCTAATACTTGATCAACCATGATAATCATTATCGATCATGGTTAACTAAGACCAACCATGGTAATCATTGTTAATCATGGTCAACTAAGGTCAACCATGGTAATCATTGTTAATAATGCTCAATTGAGGTCAATTATTGTAATCAATTTCAATAATGTTAAACTATGGTCAACCATGGTTTAGCTTGACCAATAGTGGTCAACCCTCTTCAACCATGGTCAACCTCATCAACTATGCCCAACCCCGTCAAATCACTTCAACCATTTTTGTAACATTAGTGCAAGATCAATCATGGTCAATCATGTAACTTTAACATTATGTAGCATCAACTATTTTCAATCATGGTTAATCTTAATGTAACATTAATGCTAAACAATGTAGCAATGATCAACATTATTGTAACATCGTTAGATTGATGTAACAATAATAGATTGTTACATTAATGTTTAACCATGGTCAACCTCATTCAACTCTTAGTGAGCCTTAGTCAACCCTCTTTAACCATCGTCAACCATGGTCAATGAATCCACCCTACATGCATCAGTTGTCAACTAGCACAACCACATTAGTAAATGTGGTTGAAATACGCCATTCGACGACATTTTCCACCCTTTATACACAAATCCGTGTATGAAATGAAATCAATTAGTGTATATCAAACACATTTACTAATGTGATTGTGTAATAGACACTTAATTCTTATATATATATATATATATATATATATATATATATATATATATATATACCATGTTCTGTATTAAAATAGGTATTATATTGTGTATATTACACATACCCTTAACATTCATTAGTTAACGAAGTACATTTAATTTCTATATTTTCATCTAGTATCGATATATTAGATTCAATACCGTAACTTTGATATAGATTATTAAGTTTTAAATTTCATTGTATTTTATTTGTAATATTATTCTATTAATAATAAATATTTATTATTCTTTCATAAACTAGTAACAACATTTTTCATATTTAAAATAGCTTTAAATCAACATATTATTTACCCACTCTTTATGGTCAACCATGATAAACCATTGTTAGAATGATCGAACATGATCAACCAAGGTCTTTATGGCTAAATATGGTCAACCATTTTCAACATGGGAAACCATAATCTATCATAAAAAAGTATGGTCAACCATTGCCAAATATGTCAAACCATGTTCATCCATGGTCAACATGGTCAAACCATGGTCATCATGCCCAACCATAGTCAGGCATGGTCAACCATCATCAACCATGATCAAACATGGACAACCATGGTCAACTATTGTCAATCATAATCTATCATAATAAATGGTCAAATATGGTCAAAATTTCAAACCATGTTACCGTGGTTGACCATGGCCATCCATGGTTGTTAATGGTCAACTAAAGTCAAACATACCAACCATAGTCAACTAGGGTCAACTATAAGATTTCCCCTTTATCCTTCATTAACCATGAAAATGATAACCAACCATAATTAAACAATGTCAACCTCAATCAACCTGTAATAACTTGTTACACAATATTTTGTCACACCTCCTACACTTCCCTTTGTCATACCCTAAGTGTCAAAACCTTGACAACTATGCAGGGTACCCATCCTTATATGAAGTCGAGATCCTCCCTGAAGCACTAATGAAAAGTTGCCTTGAGACTTTCCTGAGAAAAATGAGCTCAAAACCCTATTTCTGGGTCAGTGCAACTGTGACACTATCATATAATGTTGATGGAAGGTTGCATGATATGAGCCTCACGCTTTTAATGCATCTTTTGCCTAGATACTCTCGTTGAACCCTAGAAGGCAAGTTTTCCCAAAGTGGAGGAGAAGCTTCGTGATCTAGAGGCTTCCAAAACGATGAGATGGATGATATTCGTTGTGGATGTGGTCGAATTCTCCAAATACTATCCTTTGATCTTATTCCTATGAGCTTCCTCCTTGAGCTGAGGACCTTTCCCTATCTTTGGTGAGATCATAACTCCCTCTCCCGGCCTATAAATTCATCCCCCTCCATTCCCAAATGGTTGGTCTCTAATTATTTTCACCCTTGTGTTGTGATAGTGCCTACATGACATTCACCTTGGCTTGGAGAAGGAGTGCTTGGAGAGCTTGAGCTTAGACTTGGAAATTCACTCAAAGAGGGCTACTAACATCAAGGCCTGGGTTGTATGATTCCTCTATTTTTTATTAATCTATACAACTGTTGGTTCACTTTCCATAAATGCTTGTGTCAATGCTTCATTTATCTTAATGTTCCTTGATCTGTTAAGTGGATTACATTTGATTATGCTTGTTGCACTTTTATGCTTTGTCGTGTCTTTGGTCTCTTGTGTAGGTATTCAAACACTATGAGCAACAAGGACTGAGCCTGAGGAGAAAGTGATCAAGATCTTCAACAAATGAGTGCATTATAGCATCAAAGTGAGGTAGGTCTCCTTCCTCTTCTCTTGTTTCGATTGTAATCTAGGAAAGTGTCTTGTAGATTGTCTCGTTTGTTGCTAGACACACTCATTGGGCTAGAGGGGTTGTCTTTGTCCACAAAGAGGATTTGCCTAAACAACAAAATGGAATCTCTGCTGGGGAAGCTATAACCTTTCCATCAATTTCTTCAATCTAATCCTTTGATTAGTTTGACCAACTGTCCAATTCTTAGTTAGATTGAGTGAGTTTAAGTCTGCACAATCATTTATTACTCCCTTAGAGTGCTAAGTTTGGATTTTTTTTTTGAATATTTTTTTTTTCCATATTCCTCGCTCAACGCGAGTTTTATCAGTGACAGTCATGCTGGCAATGCTTGTTTTTCCCTGTACAGTCGAGTTGGAAACCTTGTTTTCAACTGTTTACTCACACTGAAAATTAGCATGGGTTTTGGTATATAAAGTAGTGTTGATGACCCCGACCAACGCGATTTTATCTATGAAAATTAGCGCTGATGACTTAATTAACACAGGTTTTGATATATAAAGTAGCGTTCATCCTTGAATGTGAGAATTTTTAAGGTTTCTGTCTTAGAATCCAATGTGTCTTGGCCCCTGGGGTCTTTTCCTATCCTATAAGCTTGGATTTGTCAATTTTTTTTATTGATTGCCTTGATTAATTTGCAAAATTTGTCTCATTGGCTTTGAAATGAAATCTGATTGAGTTCTAGGGTTTCTAGTCAATTGATCATCGCTTGCTGCTTGTTGGTGTCATTGAGATGTTGGTTTTGTTGATTGATTGAGTGTTGTTTTCTGTGGAAATCATTGAAAACATTGTTTTGCATTTGCTTTAGCTTTTCTTTCAAAATTTTCTTTTCTTGAAAATGCATTAGATTAGTTGTATTGAAAAGTTATCTATTTTAGATTCATCATTGAAATAGATCACATTTTTCAGTGATTGAAAGCTAAAAATTGTATTAGGTGCATCAAATCATTGAAAACGAAAAGAAAAGCATAATTCATATAAGTACATCTTTGCAAATTAAATCATTTTGCTTTCGAAAAAGTTACATTTAGGATAGTGAAAAGTGGAAATCATTTTTACTTTGGCATTGTGTTTAGAAGATGAAAATGAAAGTTAGTGGAAGGAATGTTGTTTGATGCATTTTTTTTATGCATTATTGATTGAAATTTCTTCCCTTGATTAGTCTAGCCTTCATTGAAGTAGAAATTTTCCTTTTCTCATATAGTTGCATCTTAGGCATTCATGTGACATTGTTTTGAGCCCAAAACTGAAACATAATTGAAGATAAACATTAAAATTTACTTAATTAACCTAAGGAGCATTTGTAACTTAATGAAAAACATTTAGAGGTCTAGGCTAGAGATGTGTTCCGATGTCTATAAACCTAGCAGTTTTCATTAACTTCCTGCATTGTATCCCTGGGGTGAAATCCAATCTAGTACGGAAGTATATCGGAGGTTCTCCAGTACTCTAGGGTATATCAAAGGCACTCTAATATGGAAAGTATATTGGAACACTCTCACCAAACGGTTATGCATTAGACATCGCTAACACAGACTTGTTCTCCCCGTACCATCGAGTTTATATTGGGAGACCCCACTAGGTTTCTATCCTTTAGCCACAGGTAACTGAGTCAATTACCTTGTAGACGTGATACACCGAACACAGCATTGAAGAAGATCAGCCACTGTATGTTAAGTCCTTGATTTCGGCTAAGGTGTATATATCAATTCACAAATACTTGGTAAACCCTTTTTCGTAGATTACCCCTTTTGTATTTATTTTTGTTAAAGTTCTAAATCAATTAATTAAATGTGGAACAACATCCTTCCTATGGAAATACTCCTTAGTAGATCTTAGGTTGATACTGATGGCAACATTTCCTGAGTCTGTCAGTCAAGGAATCCCCTCTGACGAGAATCCTAGTTCTTTTCCTTCTTTTAGAAATATTGGTGCTCTGTATATGGCAACGTTGTCCCTTCCTAGATTGACCATCGGTCTGCCAGTTTGGTTATTTTCGACCTTGGTGTTTCGAGTGTCCAAACTTCTTTTCAACCAAGTTCTCCTACACCTGAACAACATCAACCTCATGTTGATCCTGAACTTTACCCCTCACCTTCTCCGCCTATTTCTTCACCACACTCTTCCTCTTCACTTGGCGAAAGCCTGGATTCTAGTAACCAGGAATCTAAGAAGAAGAAGAAGAGGAGGACGAAGAAGAAGAAGCAAAATAAGCAAGGGGGCAACCAAGAAGCCATTGCTACGGATGCAACTGATGTAGAAAAATCTTCCAACCAGCTCCAAAAAGTAAAATTCCCTTGCATGTTATGTAAGGGTGACCACCTTCTTTGAAATTGTCCTAGTATTCCCAAGGTTTTAGAAGTGTGATCCACAAGTTTACATCAACCTTTGTCATTAGCCTCTAGAGATCATGCTAGTGATAAACCTTCAACTAGTAATAATAAAGTCCATGGGAAAAATTGAAAATTAAAATTTCATGTAATTTGTGTGAAGGTAATCATCCCATTCACCTTTTTCCTCTTTTGGATGAAGCTTTCAAAGAGTTGGAAAACCTTATTGCTTCCCAGCCTCATCTTCCGACTGGTTATCGAAAGCTTTCCCCTGATCCTTTGCTAGTTGATCGAGTGATTAATCAAAAGTCATCTTTGGTCAACCCTTCTCTCTCTGAAAGTGGGTCCCATGATTCTGTTCTCAATCAACCATTGGTTGAGAAAATGGTAGACTAGGCTTCACCTTCAGTTAACCGTACCTTTTTGATAGAGAGTGAACCTTGTACTATTCAGGTCCTTCTAGTTTCTTCAGTTTCAAATGAACTAGAGGGAAATACTCTCATTCCTGAGGTGCATGAAAGTAGTTATCATGTTCCCATAGTGTAGGAGGGCATCTCTCACATTCCTACCACACCCCCTCCGAGTAGTTTAGTCACTTATTTTGATTGGAGTGGACTGGCAAGATATTATCTTCCGTCTTATGTTCCTTTCCAGATTATAGTACAGGCTTACCATATGTCCATACCTAGCACAGTCATAGACAAGGGCGCATCTGTTAGTATTATGTCTTCAACTGCTTGGTAAGCTTTAATTTCTCCGCAGCCTGTCCCCGTCACCGAGAATTTGTTAGCTTTTAACATAGGAACCAGTCAAACATCAAGGATTCTTCCTAAGTTACCTATTACTTTTGGAGGAAAGATTGTCTATACAGACATGATGGTTGTCCAAGGCCTGTTGGATTTTAATCTACTCCTTGGTCGTGACTATGTTTATGTCGTGGGAGCTCTCGACTCTTTCCTCTTTCGAGTGATGTGTTTCCCGCATGAAGGAAGAATTTTATCATTTATCAACTTACATTTATTGGTCCTAAATCGACTCCCAATCAACCATCATCCCTAAATGGTTCTTATATGCAAGAAGTATCTCCCCTGCCACAGGTTAATTATGTGGCTACCTGTTCCATGCCCACGTCTACTGATGATCTAGTAGATGATGTAGTATGCCATGTACTCGAGGCATTGAAGCATGATTTTTCCATGGGTCCCCGGGCATGTATTCCTTCTAGAGTGTTTTTCTCCCATCTAATGAGAACCTCTTGGAAGCCATGGCCTCTTTTTTCCTGTGATCAATTCCTTGGAGAAGAGTTCCTTGTCTTGTGTCAAGCTCGTTAAAAAATGAAACAAGGGCCATGTGTATAGTTCTTTTTCCATGTCAACCTCATTTAAAAATGAAACAGGTTCCTTGGAGGATAGTTCTTTTACTATGTCAACCTCGTTAAAAAATTAAATAGGTGTTATGAGTGGAGTTCCTTTACTCATTTCAAGCTCGTTAAAAAAAATGAAACAAGGGGTCATGAGCAGAGTTCCTTTACTTATGTCAAGCTCATTAAAAAAATGAAACAATGTGTCATGAGAATGGTTCTTTTCCAGTGTCAAGCTCATTAAAAAATGAAACAAATCCCTTCCAATTTGAGTACTCGATTAGATCTCGTAAAATCCCAGTTGAGTCTTTCGCTTGATCTCGTAAGTGAACCTTCATTCCATCCACCTGTTAGTAACCAGTAGTCTACCTAGGTGAATGAAATAAAGCTTGGGGGGCATGTACCTCGAATTACGTCATTATGCTGGGAGCATGCAAATTTATCTCAAGCACATTTTAACTTTGTTTCAAGCTTGTGTAAAGATAAAAACAATTCCAAGAATAGTTTTTTCCCATGTTTCAAGCTTGTGAAAAAACGAAACCATCTTCAAGTATACTCAACCACAGTTTCCCATGTTTCAATCTTGTGAAAAAACGAAACCATCTTCAAGTATACTCAACCATAGTTTCCCATGTTTCAATCTTGTGTAAAAATGAAACTATTCCCATTTTACCTCTCATGATTATTGTTTTTATCAACCTATTTTTGTCAAATGACCCTTGGTTTTTCCTTTCCATCGTCACCATCCCTTTGGCCGATTATACGCTTTCACTTGGTTGTTTTACCCTTACTTGGAAAACATTTGCGATGAGTGATCTTACTAGCCAACCTCTTGACCTTTACGTGTTTTGACCAGTTCCATCATCACTGGAACCAGTTCTATCCTTTTATACCACTCATTCCTCTGGGAGGAGTCATCTTTAAGCTCTTCTCTGACTCTCGAAAACTGAAAATATAGTCGAGTACTTGTATTTTGAACTCGTTAAATTAAATGAACTGATGTTGTCTCAGTATACGTTTACCCATTTTTCGAGATGGGATTAACTATTTACGAAAAAGGAGCACCTTGGTCAACATGATTAGGAGGTTCTCTCGAATATTGTTTTCTACCTTTTCAGGTTCGAGAGATAAATTACGAAAAGGGACCTGATTGAGTTTTATTTTTCATCTCTTTTTCAAACTCTCTAAACATAAAAAAGATGTAGAGTTTTCTCTCCATCAGACTCGTAAAACTTAAAACGACGCAAGACTTGTCACCATGATGAGGCTAAGATTCTTCTTCCTAGGACTCGTAAAACCTATTAGGATGGATTCATTCAAATAATGAACTTATATGGCAAGCATATGTTATCCCCTTCAAGCTTGTGATTAAAAATAATTGGGGTACTCACGAGAAATAGTGGGGAAAAGTGAAAGTGAAACATATCTTGTATAGGCAACATGTTGCTCTTGAACATGACACTCATATGTTTCTCATGTCGGGTTTGGGATATCCTCACTCAGTCACTTGTCCTTCCAGGTTTGGATGATCCATTTTGCCTCTCATCTGACTATTCCACTTAGTCGTCATGACCCTTGGTCCTATGTTGAGTCAAATGTAGCCACACTCTGGAGTCGAGTCCTATCTATAGTTTACTACCTATACATTGTCTGACCTTTTGCCACAGTCATGGATCATACTCGTTTATTCCACTTTATTCCTTTTTTCATGTCGATGATGAGGGAATCATTATGTCCCTCCTTCGATGGGTCATTTCCTATCAACTTTAGCTCATTATCGAGGAAGATGACTTAGAAACTCCCTTTCATTAACTTAGAGCTTACATGCCTTGCAAGTTCTTCGCATTTGATGATAGGTTTTCATTATTAGCCTTCGATAGGATGATTCCACGAGTGTTTGAATTCAACTTCATTTTCACATTCACGGATTGTATTGTCATACCTTGAGATCCATTGTCATTATTGGTGATTTTTCTCGTGCCTCTTAACGGTTCACATCATTGACCAGTAATCAGGTGGTTTTCTAGCATGTTTGACTTCGACACATTCATTCACATGTTATAATTTGTAATTTGATCGGGTTGGGATGGAGCGTAAGATCCTGAGTTTTTGTCTAATATAACTCAGGTTGCATGGAGTTATGTATTATTCATGATTGTATACATGTTTCCTCTATAAAGATGGTTGTGACCATACTGTGGGACCTTATATCTATGATGATGATGATGATCCTTCTATATCGGGTGGCTGCGTTTATATCATGGATCTTAGACTTCTGGACGATCCTTTTCATTCATATGGTTGCACCCATACCGTGGATCTTTTCACATGGTCCTTTCTATTCGGATGGTTGCGTCCATACCTTGGAATCATGTTTTGATATATATATGACTTTGGTATCAAATATGTATATGTATATGCATCCTTGATTTGTCGGTCTCCTAGCAGTGTTTGTTCTAGTCCTTGCACTAGCTTGTAAAGCATCTCAACAATCACTCCCTATTATGCCTCCATGCTTTAGGGGGCATCTATTACACAATATTTTTTCACACCTCGTGCACTTTCCTGTGTCATACCCCGAAGTGCGAAAACCTTGAAAACTATGCAGTGTACCCATCCTGATATGTAGTCCAAATCCTCCCTAAAGAAATAATGAAAAGTTTCCTTGAGACTTTCCTGAGAAAAATGAGCTCAAAACCCTAATTTATGGGTCAGCACGACTATGGCACTGCCCTCTCGTGTTGATGGAAGGTTGCACCATATGAACCTCGCACGGCCAGCACGGCTTTTGCCTGAATACTTGCGTTGAACCTTAAAAGGTGAGTTTTCCCAAAGTGGAGGAGAAGCTTCGTGATCTAGAGGCTTCCAAAATGACGAGCTGGATGATATTTGTTGTGGATGTGGTTGAATTCTCCCAATACTACCCTTTGATATTATCCCTATGAGCTTCCTCCTTGAGATGAGGACCTTCCCCTATCTTTGGTGAGTTCCTAACTCCCTCTCCCTACCTATATATTCATCCTCCTCCATTCCCATATGGTTGGTCTCTAATTATTTGCACCCTTATGCTGAGATAGTGCCTACATTCTATTCACATTGGCTTGGAGAAGGAATTCTTGGAGAGCTTGATATTGGACTTGGACATTCACTCAAGAAGAGCTACTAACATCAAAGCCTGGGTTGTATGCTTCCTCTTTTATTTATTAATATATACAATTGTTGGTTCAATTTCCATAAATGCTTATGTCAATGCTTCATTTATCTTAACGCTCCTTGATTCATTAAGTGGATTACATTTGATTATGCTTGTTGCACTTTTATGCTTTGTCGTGTCTTTAGTCTCTTGTGCAGATATTCAAATGTTATGAGCATCAAGGAATGAGCTTGAGGAGTAACTGGTTAAGATCTTCAACAAAGGAGTGCATTATAGAATCAGAGTGAGGTAGGTCCCGTTCCGCTTCTCTTGTTTCAATTGTAATATAGGAAAGTGTCTTGTAGATTGTTTCATTTTTTGCTAGACCCACTCATTGGGCTAGAGGGATCATCTCTTTCCATAGAGAGGATTTGCCTACACAACATAGCCCTCATTAAAAATCCATGTAAATATAAAATATAAGGCCATGGTGATGGGACACATATTTCAAGTTGAATGGTGGGGGAAACATCCTAGTGGGTGTTGATTCGGTTTATTATGGCTAAGGAAATTGGAGAAGGAAATGACTAAGGCTTTGGAAAGGCAAAATGGCAATTTTGGCACATTTATTTATGAAAATAATGGAAATTAGGAGAAAAGGAAGATGAAAGGTTATAGGTTGCATGTGAGGAGTAAATTGAAGTAAAATAGTAGAAAATGAAGAAAATAGAGACCTCATTAATAAAAAGCCTTCTAAGGATCAGTGGGAACCACTTGGTGAGTCCAGTGTTGGAGCTCTCTTCTATTCACTCTCTCTCATACTCTTGTAGACTTAGAGTTTTCTTGGAGCAGTCTTCGAGGGTGTGGCATACTTGAATTTTTGGAGCAAGAAGGAAAAGGAAGAGCGGGAAAGTGCAAGAGGCATCTGGATCAGCGGCTAGAGTGGGATTTCCTTGCAGGTAGCGAGTTGCAAGTATCATTTCTTCACTAGTTTTGGCATGCATGGCACATGCATGTGGTTTCTTGGTTATGATTTTTCATTAGCATGGGGGATTACCTGGATTGACAGTCAATTTGCCTAGCCTTGCCATTTCCTAGATAGCCATGGAGATTGTGGGTTTATTTCCTTGTTGTGTTTTGGTTGGTTCTCATGTTTCCTTAGCTTGGGTTGAGTTATTAGTTCCTAGAGCCTTGGTTGGAAAAACGCTTTGGAGGACCTGTAACGCCTTGGATTGAGTTATTAGTCCCATAGCCTTGGTTGGACAAATGCTTTGGAAGCCCTGTAACAAATTGGGTTGAGTTAATAGTCCCGTAGCCTTGGTTGGACAAACGCTCTAGAGCCCTTGTTGGGTTGAGTTACTAGTCCTAGAGCCTTGGTTAGAAAAACGCTTTGGAGCCCGACAAAGGTTGTCGGTTGAGTTACTAGTCCTGGAGCCTTGGTTGGAAAATTATCTGGAGCCCGATAGCAGTCGTGGGTTGAGTTACTAGTCCTAGGAGCTAGGTTGGAACAAACGCCATTGAGCCTTGGAAATTTGGGATAGAGACCGATCGGATGATGGTTTGGGTGATGTCCAACCATGAGTTGGAATCATTGTCTGATAGATTAAGGTGGATGGCCTATGGAAGCCCTATATGGTTTTTAATTGATGTGTTCTATGAGATCACACATTCATGCTTGGAATATGGCACGGGAGTGAATGACTGAAGAGAGATTTGGCTTAGTCATTCTACGGTCGAGTGGAATGTGGAAGTCCCATCCCAGGTTTGGTTTTTACATCATCAATAAGAGGTTATTTCTCCTTGTATCCTTATGATATTATTATGGATTCTATGTTGTGTATATGGTTTTGTTTTCATTGATATTTTGTCCCTTAGTGTTATGCTAGTTTATGTATACATTTTATGAAAATAGCTATGTATGGATCTCAACATGTTTTTACCTATAAATGAATGAAAAATGTATCTCTGACCTAATGGATGGAATGGCAGTTAAAGTGTTAAGGAAACAATGCTTCATGGTGAATCTCAGATAAGAATGAGACCCCTATGCTCAGATCTGTTATTTACACCTGTAGGTTGTATATTTACTAATTGTTTGACAAAATGTCTATTATGGCTTGTAGGGGTCTAGTCAAGGTCTTGAACAAGTATTTTCTCTAGTACTGTCATTTCCATGTTATTTTACTAATTTGAAGAGATGGTTCAATTATGGGTGGTGATTTTTGTGAAGATAATCCCTAAGTGTATAAATCATTATTCATTTAGCATGATGTTCCTTGATCTATCATGTAGTTTATGTAGAATGAATTATACTATGAATGCTCTTATGGAAAGTAAACACGAGATGTATTTATTAATAGAAATAAGGGAAACATACAACCATAGGTGCCTTAACGTTGGAGACCTCTTTTGTGATGGATTTCCAAGTCCAAGCCAAGACCACTCAAGCACTCCTTCTCCTTAGTTAGATGGGCAGCATTTAGGCGTAGTTTTAGCATAGGAATGCAACCAAGAAATGCACAACCATTTGGGGATAGAAGGAACTTGATTTATAGAAAAGGAGAGGGAGTTAGTGATCCAAAAGAGAGGGAGGAAGGTCTGCATCTCAAGGGGGAGATCCATAAAGGTAGGATCAAGGACTCAAAATGGGAGAACTTGACCATATCTTCATTCAACAACATCCAGCTCGATGTTCTCGAAGATTCTAGAAAGAGAACTTCTCCTCCACTTTAGGAAAGACTACTAGAAGAGGTTCAATGCAGGTTTTCCTATCAAAATTCACGTTGGAATTTCTAGGTCAACATTCCACAATAAGCCATCAGAACGAGCCAGAAGTAATGCAAAGCGTGTTGATCCTGAAAACTAGGGGTTTAGGAAAATTTCTCCAGAATTTTCTCAGGGAAATTCTTCTTCTCTTCTTTAGGGATGTTTCTGTATGTGTTTCATGTGAGTACACTAACAGCTTTCATCATTTTACACTTCAAGATATGGGACGGGAAGTGTCACAAAATATTGTGTAATAGTGACCTGGGCTCTGGGCCTGAAAAAGTGGCTCAAATGTCAGAGCCACTGGCATAGTACTGACAAATTGGGTCTCTAGTCACTAGCAAACAATCTTGTGAGAGTGACCATAGGGTTACAAATGCATGCATGCCTTGTAACGGGAGAGAATTTGGGTTTAATTTATATAAATTCTAGGTTAACTCGGGGGTTGGGCACCTAGAGTGGTGGATTAGCACCTGGGGGTCGTGAAGCACCCGAGGGAGGTTTGTGTGTTGCGTTTCATTTGATTCCATTTCCTTAAGGTTACCTAGGAGGTTGAATCATATCATAGTTGCCTCTCGTAGCATGTTTACCCGGCTGGTCAGTTGCTTGGGTAGATGTGGCAGGAGGGTGTTACAGAGTGGTATCATAGTGTGGTTACACTCACCTTGGGTTGTGTGTTGATAATGCTTTCATGTTGATTGCATATATGTTCCTTATGCATGTAGTCCATGTGATTTTTGCATTTGCATGGTGTTGATCATGGTTGTAGTGATGTCGCCATGTGAAGGTTGAAGGTGTTATCATGGAGTATGACTTCATGTGTGTGGTTGATTATGCAGTGTTAGGCACGTCAGTGTTCACATGTTATCAAATGCACGTAAGGTGGTTGCTTTTGTCATGCATGAGGTCGTGGTTTGTGTAGTTGATATGGTCATGCATTGATGACTGGACTCTAGCTAGAATGGTGTGTATATGGTTTTTCACTCATGTGTTATATGTCTATATGTAGTTGTTATGCATGTATAGTCTTAGTTATAGTTATGTGTGAATAGTAGGCCAAAAATTCCTTTTGAAGTCATTGTATGCAAATTTAGGTCATCATGGTGCTATTGGTTGTTATGATGCTAGTGTCTTGACTGAGATAGAATAGGAGATGCAAATCATTAAAGTGAAGTTGTGGCATTAGACCTCAAGGCAAGAGAAGATTGCCATACAGGTATTTTATGTTTGGCATGCAAGTATGTAAGTAAAGGATTTTCATATGCATTAGGTTTAGGTACATGTTTTTGATGTTATGGTTACATACATGATAGATGATAGTTGATTAGTATAGTCACATGCACATGTGTCATGAATGAGAGTAACCTGTGGTTGTATGCATTGCTATTTTTGTTTTATGTTAGATAACTTGATGATTATGTTATATGTTTTTTATGAGTATGCTATATGTTAACTTGTTGTTGATAGTTAGCTTGATGATTAGATCATATGTTGTTGATGAGCATGTTAAATGTTAACTGATTTGTAACACCCTCCTCCCACATCTACCCAAGCAACTGGCCAGCCAGGGTAAACATGTGATGAGAGGCCACTATGATAAGATTCAAACTCCTTGGTGAATTTAAGGAAATGGAATCTACGAAACATCACAAACAGTCATCCAAGATCATCCACATAACCTTTAGAAGACAAGTCAGCCACTCAGACTGTCTGTCCTTGGGTCCTAGATCTTTTTGAGAGACTTAAGGGTAGGGTAACACTCCCTAGACACTGCCCAGGTGAGTTAGTTTCAGGACTAACACTCCCCAGACACTGCCCAAGTGAGTTAGTCTCAGCACTAATGCTAGCATTCTAGGATTTGAGCCACCTTTTTCGGCCCGGAGCCTGGGACACTGCCCATAATGGAATGATCATTTAGAATTGGTAAGGATATAAGGTAAAAAGGATACAAAAGCAATAATATGAACAAAATCATAACCAGACTCCTACTAGCCATGACAGAAATTTCGTCAAACATATCATCAACATGTAACCCACGGGTGTAAACAATAGAATTAAGTGTAGGGGTCTCATACTTATCTGAGAATCTTCGTGAACCATTGCTTCCTCATGTCTTTTGCTGCCTTATCACTTATTGGGTCATAAATACAATATCCATTCAAACACAAGTAAAAACATGTTAAGAGCCAAACATAGTTGCTACCATAAAATGCACATATAACCGACATAATAGGAAAAAAATACAATGGACATATCAACCATCAAAATCCATATATATATCAGTACATTTGCACATGAAAATTAAAGGAATGAATTTCTCATTAATAAATGCAATGAACCAACTGGTGATGGGACTACTATGTTCCACCCAACCATAGATTGGCTGAGCCAAGTTTCTCTTTAGCCAATCACCCCCATGCCATATTCCAAGCATGAATGTGGGACTCATAGAACACATCAAAAACACCAATCAATGTGGATGCCACCAGAGTTCTCCGCCTACACCATGAGGAATTTTAGTGCCTCCTAGTCTCTCAGGCTTAACCATGCATCTGCAGTGTAATCTATGGATCACTAGGCCCTATAACGAGACATACTTTCCAGGATTTACCTTGCATTACATCCTGAAATCACTAGGCCCAACGGAGAAAAAATCCACCTCTTGGCTTTACCGTATATCCCGTCATTCACCGGCAAGGATTCCTAGGCCCACTGAGGCACACAATCTAGCTTTACCGCAACCCATAGTCTGGTTCAGGGGTTACTAGGCCAGTGGCTTCGTGCATCCTCAGTCTGGTTCAGGGACCACTACCACCATGTGTTTGTCAATTCGGAGATCCACCCCACTCAGCTTCGAATCCAATCCGGCCATCCCCCACAAAACACATGAGAGAACCCATCTCATCAAAGATATCAGGAAATGGAAAGGCTAGGCCAAAAATATTGTCACACCTGGAAAAACCCATGCCATGGTAGAAAAGAAACACATGAAATCCCATGCAATATAGCAATGAAAATACACATGCAAGTTTATACCTACAATGAAGCCTATTGTAGTTGCTTGATCCTGGCTTTCCCTGCTTGATCTTTGCTTCCTCTTTCCTTCTTTGCCTTTCTTGCTCCAATGCCAAAGTGCTCCAAGAAATCTCTAAGTGTCCAAGAGTATGAGAGAGAGAGAATAATGAGAGATATCCAAAGCTAAACTGACCAAGCCTTTCCCACTGATCCTCAGAAGCCTTTTTATTAATGAGGCCTCTATTTTCTTCATTTTCCATTATTTTCCTTAAATTTCCTCCTCACATGCAACATGTGACCTTTCACCTTCCTTCTCTCCTAATTTCCATTATTTTCATAAATAAATGTGCCAAAATACATTTTTCCCTCTTTAATACCTTAGCCATTTCCTTTTCCAATTTCCTTAGCCATAAACAACCAAATGAATACACACTAGGATGTTCTACCCACCATCCAGCTTGGAATACATGCCCCATTATCCGTGGTATTTATATATTTTTACATGGAATTTTCACCAGGGTTGTTACATTATTGTTGTTATATGTTAGTTAACTTGACAATTAGAGTTATAACATTAATATCTTGATATTATATGTATCATGCTAAATTGGATTGGACTATGCAGATGGTTATGGTTACGATATTCAGGTATGAGCCGACATATTTGTGATGACTTTGCACACGTGGTTATTATGCATGAACGATAAATTATTATGAGTTTATGTTGTGAACATGTTAGTTAATTAGTGTTATGGATATCATGATCTTATTTATGCTTGAGTTGATGTGTTGTAAAGTTATATCTTTCTAACTAGATTGATTGTGCAAACAAGATAGCCTCCCCTGAGGTACACTAAGGTATGAGTTTTCTTATGTAGTATACTTGGTGCTTCATTCTTGATTATGTCGTCTATTTGATGTTGAGTGTTTGGTGTCTATCATGTCATCTAGTTGATTTATTTAACATGGTATGTTTGCAAGTTCGTTGAATGTTTGATGAGTTGCATAATACGAGTATGTGTTCCAATGATCTTGTTTTGAGATGATTTTAATAACACATATGTGTTGAGATAGTTGATATGTACTTGAATGTAGTTGACAGTTGTAGCATTATGTCTAATGACTATGAGTTGACTATGGGTTATGACATGATTGTTTGTAAAAGTTGATTTCAAATTGATAGATATGATTGTATTGATACTTGGAACATGTGGTTGACATGTGTGAGTAGTTGCAAGAAACATGCTTGGTATTAGCGTGACAAGGTAATAGTTGACGTTTTTATATAACTAACAGTTGGGTGATGTGGCAGTACATAGTAAGCCTCGATTGCAACAAGGTACAAAAAGGTAAAAGAAAGGAATTGGACAAGAATTCCTTTTGTTATGTTTGGAAACCCCAATTCCATATAAGAAGTCTTCTTAATCTTGATTTTGTCTGACATTATGTGGATACGTGCTATAGTCATGAACATGTACTTGACATGTATATTAGTCAGTCTCTAGATATAGGTGGATTCATTAAGGGAATTGGAGTCCTTCAAGAGATGGCGTGGATGTGTTTAGTTGCAAGAAAAGTGCTTGGCACAACAAGGTAAGGTAACTGGTGTATTGTTATATTTATTTATGCACTGACAATTATGTGTTTATGGCAATATGATGTAGGAGATTGCATGGCAAAGAGACTGCCATGAAATCTTGAAGAATGCTCGAGTTGAGCTTTCCTTAGAATCACTAGGAACCATGGGGATTGAGTCATGGTCTCTATTGTTAGTCTTGTGCTTTTAGTCTTTTATTATTTGCTTGCACTGGATTTGCAGTTTTGTTATATCTAGTGCATGATCTTACCACTTTGTTTGTGGAGTCATATTGTCATTGATTTTCATGGTTTTCTTCTTTTTTGAGTTTTTTCTTGTTTTTTATGTTTTGAGTGTCTTAGGAATTGGTTGAGAAAGAGGAAAGTTAATGGATCTCGGGGAGAGTTGTGTGGTACTCAACAAGTAATGTAAGACACAGATGAAGCTCAGTACATGAGTAAGCCTAGTGGAGGGTAAGACTATGATAATCAGTTGGACTAGTTGGGTCCATTGCGGTAAATGGAGGATGGCAGTACAATCATGAGAAAGGTAACCAAAAACGGTAAAGTAAATGGATTTGAGATGTAATATGTCTTAACTAAGTTGGAAACAATGGTTCTCAATGTTGTGCATGAATAAAGGAAGTTTTCTTAACCTTGACCTTGATATCTAGTATTTATGTTGTGATCATGATTGCTTTATGCTAATGATTATATGCATATATGTATGTATGTACGTTGTTATTTAACAGGGTCATCATGGATCATGATTTTTTTATGCTAATGTTTATGCATATGTATGTATGTGTCTATGTATCTATGTCATTGTCTAACAAAGTCATCAAGAATCGTTCTTGTGAAGGAATGATTGCTTATGCAGGAAAATGACATGAAGGGGTTCTTGGTCTTACGAGGAATCATGTGGATATGAATTGTTATTGTATGCTTAATTATGCCTATGTTTATGTTATGAAAAGTAACATTGAGGGATGCATCAACGAAATGAAAGTAGTGTTGTCTGTGGCATGCTATGACAAGCATGGATAAGACGCTAGAAGCAAGGTTGCTTGGTAGAGGTAGTGTGGTTTCAGATGTGTGGATTAGGTTGTGCACATGTAATACATGTTGTACATGTTGCATCTGTGATGATTATGTGCATTCATTATTGTGCATATGTAGTGTGTGTACATTTTGTTTATGCAGAATTATGTATAGGTTGTTAGTACAGATAGTGTTGTATGAATGTTGCATATTCAATGTTGGGTATAGATGGTTCTATGTACATGTTGGATATACAGTGTTGTGTACATATTGTACTATGTGCATGATCGATATGCGGTGTTGTATGCATATGGTGCTTTGTGCATGTTGGATATGAGATGTTGTGTACATATGATGTTATGTACATGTTGATATGTAGTGCTATGTACATGTGGTGTTGCGTGCCTATTGTACATGTGGTGCTATGTACATATGGTGTTGTGTGCATGATTGTACAAGTGGTGCTATGTGCATGTGGTGATGTGTACATGTTGTACAAGTAGCATTGTGTGCAAGTGGTGAGCATACATGTCGTGCATGTGGTGATGTGTACATGTTGTACAAGTGGTGTTGTGTGCAGGTGGTGAGTGTACATGTCGTGCATGTGGTGCTGTGTACATGTGGTGTCGCATACATGTCGTACAGGTGGTACTATGTACATGTGGTATTGTGTGCACATTGTACAAGTGGTGTAGTGTACATGTGGCTTTGTGTACATGTTGTGCAGGTGGTGCCATGTACATGTGATGTTGTGCACATATTGTGAAAGTGGTGCAATGTATAAGTGGTACTATGTACATGTTGTACATATGGTACTGTGCACGTGTGGTATTGTGTGCATTTCATACATGCTGTGTTGAGGGCATGTGGTACTAGGTATGTGCATTATGTAGGTGCATGTATTATGTGGTTTTGTACATCGGGTATAGATGTATTGTGTTGTGTTGTATGCCAGGTGTAGGTGTATGTATTATGTTATGCACTAGTGTAGGTGTATGTGTTGCATGCTAGGTGTAGGTGCATGTGTTGCATGTTAGGTGTAGGTGCATGTATTGCATGGAGTTGTATGTTGTGTGTGGTCGTATGTGTGTGATGCACACTATGTATATGTTCACCTGGTTGAGAAGAAGGAACAGGGTGTTTGACGGGTGTGGCAATTGATCCGGTGTGTGTACGAAATAAGAACAAAGGTAGAAGTAAGGATCAATTAAAGGATAAGTATCAATATATTATTTCAGTTTTATTATGCATGTGATTTTTGATTCTAGTATATGATGATTACATGTGAATTATGATTCTGGTTTATGATGGTTACATGTGATTTATGATTTTGATCTATGATGGTTATGTTTTGAGCTAACCTAATGAGATATTTTTATACATGTTGATTTGGTCAAATATGCTAGTTTGACTTGTTGTGACAGGAAGCGAACAGGATTGCAAATGTACCTTATTGACGAGATACCAATGAGGTATGATGTGAATTTATTTCAATTTATTTTAAATCTAATGGAATTTATGTGCTTGGTACAATAATGCATGAAATTCCCAGTTGGGTGATTGAAATCGACTGCAAGAATTGGCAACAACAAAAGGAATTGGAAAATGCAGCAGTATGCTAGTAAAGCATTCAAGAACAAGGCCATTATGGGACACTGGTACCCAATAGTTTCCATTGATTTCCATGACCATGCTATGACCGATATGATGGTTTTGAGGCAGGGATATGCCTTGGTTTTCGTATCTTCCCTTGTGAGGAAGCCTTGCCAAGGATGGACTGGTTGAGATGGGGGTGCCAGCTGAACTTCGAAGGTGAGTAATTGCACAGAAGGGTTGACCGGATTGCCCAATGGAATGTGTAGCAGAGAATGGAAGGTTGAGGATATATTTGTTTTGGTCATTAGCATTTCCAAATGGAATCAGATGCACATTGGGAGTGCACCTTGGGACAATGAGCCGGTAACTATTCACTAAGAGGACAAGTGGTGTAGGATTGTATTGCTGGACATTGGATGCAAATTTGACTTTGCAGTGGATTCTGGACTTCCTGGGAAGGAGGTGAATCCTTGTATTACTTTTAGGGTGGAGGTGTGAGCCTCTGGATTCCCTTGTTGCGGATGTAGGCATCGTATCATTTTAGTTGTTGGTTGAGAAAATGTGCATATGTGTATATCATTGTAAATAATGTATCGAGTTGGTTTATAAAGCTCCATAGATGGTATGGTTATTTGTTGGTTGAAGCAAATGTGTATGTGTATATGTGGTTATTATTGTAAATATCATAATGAGTTATGTTATAAAGCTCTAGTAAATGGTATGTTTGTCATGTTTTAGCAGATGGTCATTGTAAATACTGCAACAACCTATGTTATAAAGCTCCATGGACAGTATGGTTTTCTTTCAGCAGTCTTATTGGTTATTGGTGTCATTGAACACTAAAGTCGGTGTTCTCCCGAGGGGGAGGGTTTTGTAACAACCCCGGTTAAAAGTCCATGTAAATATAAAATATAAGGCCACGGTGATGGGACATGTATTCCAAGCTGAATAGTGGGGGAAACATCCTAGTGGGCATTGATTCGGTTTATTATGGATAAGTAAATTGGCAAAGGCAATGACTAAAGCTTTGGATAGGAAAAATGGAAATTTTGGCACATTTATTTATGAAAATAATGGAAATTAGGAGAAAAGGAAGGTGAAAGGTCACATGTTGCATGTGAGGAGGAAATTGAAGGAAAATAATGGAAAATGAAGAAAATAGAGGCCTCATTAATAAAAAGGCTTTTGAGGATAAGTGGGCAGGACTTGGTCAGTTCAGTGTTGGAGCTCTCTTCTATTCTCTCTCTCTCATACATTTGGAGACTTAGAGTTTTCTTGGAGCACTCTTGGAGCATGTGGCATACTTGGATTTTTGGAGCAAGAAGGCAAAGGAAGAGCAGTAAAGCTCAAGCGGCATCGGGATCAGTGACTACAGTGGGATTTTCTTGCAGGTACTGAGTTGCATGTATGATTTCTTCACTAGTTTTGGCATGCATGGCACATGCATGTGGTTTCTTGGTTATGATCTGTCATTGGCATGGAGGATTTCGTGGATTGACAGTGGATTTTCCTAGCCTTGCCATTTCTTGGATAGCCATGGAGATTAATGGTTTATTTCCTTGTTGTGTTTTGGTTGGTTCTCATGTTTCCTTAGCTTGGGTTGAGTTATTAGTTCCTAGAGCCTTGGTTGGAAAAACGCTCTAGAAGATCTGTAACGACTTGGATTGAGTTATTAGTCCGGTAGCCTTGGTTGGACAAACGCTCTAGAAGCCCTGTAACAACTTGGGTTGAGTTACTAGTCCAATAGCCTTGGTTGGAAAAACGCTTTGGAGCCCTTGGTGAGTTGAGCTATTGGTCATGGAGCCTTGGTTGGACAAATGCTCTAGAGCCTAGCAGCAGTTGTGGGTTGAGTTACTGGTCTTGGAGCCATGGTTGGACAAATGATCTAAAGCCCGGCAGCAGACATGGGTTGAGTTACTAGTCCTGGAAGCTGGGTTGGAACAAACGCTCTAGAGCCCTGGAAGGCTGGAACAAATATCGATCAGATGATGGTTTTGGTGATGTCTGGTCGTGAGGTGGAATCGTTGTTTGATGGGTTGAGGTGGATGGCCTCTGGAATCCCTTAATGGTTTTTGATTGATGTGTTCTATGAGATCCCACATTCATGCTTGAAATATGGCACGGGGGTGAATGGCTAAAGAGAGATTTGGCTCAATCATTCTATGGTCAGGAGGAACGTGGAAGTCCCATCCCGAGTTTGGTTTTTACATCATCAATAATAGGTTATTTCTCCTTGTATCCTTATGAGTATTATGATGGATTATATGTGGTGTATACGGTTGTGATTTCATTGATACTTATGTCCCTATTATGCTAGTTATGTATACATTTTATGATAGCATCTGTGTATGGCTCTCATCATGTTTTTACATGTAAATGAATGAACAATGTACCTATGACCTAATGGATGGAATGGCAGTTAAAGTGATAAGGAAACAATGCTTCATGGTGAATCTCAGACAAGTAGATGTGGGAGGAGGGTGTTACATCCATGGTCAACATGGTTAACATGGTTAAACCATGTTCATCATGCCCCACCATAGTATGGTCAACCATTGCCAAATATTTCAAACCATGTTCATCCATGGTCAACATGGTTAAACCATGTTCATCATGCCCAACCATAGTTAGGTATGGTCAACCATCATCAACCATGATCAAACATGGACAACCATGGTCAACCATTGGCAATCATAATCGATCATAATAAATGGTCAATTGTGGTCAAAATTTTCAAACCATGTTACCATGGTTGACCAATGGCCATCCATGGTCAACTAAAGTCAACCATGGTAAACTAACGTCAACCGTTCCAAGTATAATCAACTAGGGTCAACTATAATCCTTCCTCTTTATCCTTCATTAACCCTAAAAATCATAACCAACCATAATTATCCAAGGTCAACCTCAATCAACCACGGGTTAATGAGGTTGACCATTGTACCTCCATCAACCATGGGCTACCTCAATCAAATGATGGTCAACCCTCTTCAATCATGGTCAAAATTGTCAACCCTCTTCAATTGGTAATGAAACCATTTTTGTAACATTAATGTAACATCAACAATGGTCAACATTAATGTAATAATATTACTATTGATAACATTAATGTTACATTATTAAATTAATGTAAAATAATATACATTTTTACATTTATGACTAACCATGGTCAAACTTATTCAACCATGGTAACCAAGGTCAATCATAATCTTCCCCCTAATACATGGTCAACCATGATAATACTTATTGATCATGGTCAACTAAGGTCAACCATGGTAATCATTATCAATCATGGTCAACTAAGGTCAATCATGGCAATCATTGTCAACCATCCTCAAATAAGGTCAATCATTATAATCAACGTCAATCATGTTCAACTAAGGTCAACCATGGTCTAGCTTGACCAATAGTGGTCAACCCTCTCCAACCATGGTCAACCATGTCAACTCACTTCAACCATTTTGTAAAATTAATGTAATGTTAGCATTAACATTAATGCCATATCAATAATGTAATGTTAACATTATGTAGCATCAACCATGGCCAACCATGCTTAATCTTAATGTAACATTAAAATGTTAAACAATGTAACAATGATCGATATGAATGTAACATCAACTCTTAGTGAGCCTCAGTCAACCCTCTTCAACCATAATGGTTAATAAATCCACCCTACACATGTTGGTTGCCAACTATCATAACCAGTAAATATAGTTGATATATGCAAGTTGATAGCATTTTCTACCATTTATATGTCAATCAACATATGAAATAAGGTCAATTAATATATATCAACCACATTTATTAATGTGATATATATATGTATAAATATATAATTAAAATAAAAATTATATTATGTATATTATATATCTTTAATATTCATTAATTAACGAATTATATTTATTTCTAAATTTTCATCTAGTATATTAAATTCAATACCTTAACTTTAATATATTAAATTCAATACCTTAACTTTGATATAGATTTTTAAGTTTTAAATTTCATTATATTTTCTTTATAATGTTATTTTATTAATAATAAATATTTACTATTCTTTCCTGTAACAACATTTTCATATCTAAAATAACTTTAAATCCAGCTATACACACCCTGACATTTTAATGACATACTTAATAGTGCCTTATCACATAAGGCTCGACTTATGTCACTTGAGTGGCTTTGATTAGCATTCATACATTAATCACATACTCATGGCATTAATAATACCTACAGCAAGATAATTGATCATTTACTTTAGCTTGTATGTATGAATGAGTAGAGCCCTTTCATTATTCTATTCATAGGTTTGAGCTGAGTATTTGGAGATAATAGCATCATGGCATGTGGAATGTGGAAGAGGGTGAAGCCGGGCCCCTCCTCTCCACTAAATGAAGTGACTGATGAGGATCATCGCCATCAATGATTTTTTTTTCAACTGAACCATTTTGATGATTGAACAATAAAATCCATGTGATGTAATAATGCCATGTGCCGCCATGTACACATAATTTAATTTATACATATTTCATTGAAATTTGGCGGACATTAAAGGTGAGATGAGAGTAGCCCACAGCTTCCCACACTCTACGATACTCACTCAAGAAAAGACTTCCTATTTGAACTGACTGACTTCGTCATGTGCTGCTAATTGACATCCGCTGCAGAATAATATACAGACATAAAGCATCATCCCCATCCTCCGAAACGAAGCAAAACAAAGGAAAAACTGATAGAGAAAGAAATGAGGGATGACAGCATATTGAAAACGACGACTAAGACAACTGGAGGGCAGGAATACAGTTAGTTTAAAGAACAGAAAAGGGAAGAAAGCAGATGCTAAGCGAAACTGTGTGCCAAATAAGCAAGGGATCCAACCAAAGGAGCATTGATGTAAGTGGTGGGTTCAGAGTGAGCATAGTCATTGCGCTCATCGGAGAAATGGTCATTGTTGTCGGGGCCTCCCACGACAGCGCCAACGAGTCTGTTTGGGTTGGGAGCGTTGCTATACAACGACTGGAAGCCATCGTTGCAGGGAATGATTTGGGGATGTTGGTAAATCGAAGGCAACGACGAGCCCCTGTGATGTATGCGCTCTGGAAACTTGGCACCGTAGCCCACCATGTATGACATTCCGAGTGGGTTGTCTCCCAGTATGTAGTCCACCTGCACAGAATTGGATTCATAACTTAAGATGATCAAGAGTAGCAGATCTTACAAAGTATCTAGCTTAAATTTATCTAAATTCAGGTTTATCATGAGTTGAGAGGGATTCTGAGGGTGTAATTTTTTTTCAAATTTTCGGTTCAGGGGAAAAAAAAGTTTTCATAAGGAACAGTTTTCAGTGATCAGTACCTGTCTTTTTGCAAGTGTACGTATTCTGGTTGGAGTGACTACCATGTTCCCGCATCTCACCACTTGCTTGGAAACTCTCAAGTATTTTGCATAAGTGAAAAGCAGGAAAGTTGTGGACGTCACATATTGCAAATTACAGTCACTCATTTTGAAAAGTAGTCCGCCTGCGAAAACCTCAAATCAAATAAATGAGCTTGAACTATATAGTGATTTGTCCAAAGCTATCCAGTATACTAAGCTGCTATCATTATGTAATTTAAAGGCTGGTAGATTCTCGATGTTAATTCTCACGAAGTTTAACCTGGTGTGTACTGCGCCTGAGAATTTGGTGTTCCGGGCAAGAGAGAGCAAACGAAGTTGTCAGCGTGGCCCCTGTATTCCTCAAGGGACTTGGAATTTCTTAGCAGAACTTCCTGCGCAACCAAAGTAAAATC
Source organism: Pinus tabuliformis (assembly GCA_031772625.1). Classification (NCBI taxonomy): domain Eukaryota; kingdom Viridiplantae; phylum Streptophyta; class Pinopsida; order Pinales; family Pinaceae; genus Pinus; species Pinus tabuliformis. The sequence goes on from CM062807.1 coordinate 308,627,567, forward strand.
GGAGATCAGAATAATCAGATTGAAATTACAGACAATGTATTTAGGTTGGCGCAAGGGGAATGCAATATGATTAGACCTTGGCCAAAAGAACCCTCGCTCCTGCGTGCTTATCATCCCAGCTGAATATATTGACGTTATCCTCGGCGCCAAGATTCTGGCCATGTGATTGAATGTAGGAGATATATGATAAATTCCTTGAGGCTCTTTGCAACCATGCTGCTCCCCACAGTAATTCGTCCTGCAACCAATTTCACATGCCATAAGGATCATATCATCCCATATGTATCATTGATAACAACATATATATCGGAATGCTTACATTATATCCCGAGTATGAGCAATAAAATGGGCAAACTTCCGACTGGAGGGAGTCACTGTAAGCGCCTCTGTGTTTGTCAGCGAAATCAAATACCTTCACACAAACAAAGGCAGTGAAATCTTGCATTAGTACCAGAAACAGAAGATAAATTATGAAATGTAGTTATTCAATAGGCAGGGGTAGGTATTATACCTGCATTGCAGTTTGCAGAAGGTGTCTAGAATAAATGGGATCCGTTGTTCTGAACACCATGGATGCCGCTGCCAGCGCTGCAGCAGTTTCTGCGGCAACGTCGGATCCAGGATGATCAGCGTCGATTTTATACACATTGCGAGATGTGTCCATGTCCTCTGGCCTCTCCCAGCACTTGTGATCTAAGTTTGGATCGCCTACCTGGACGATTCATCAACCAAAAATGGATTAGTATTTCTACATAGGATAAGCTTATTTTGCCGTTACTTCACTGTCATTTTGCTGTTATTTCACTGTCATTCTTATCTCAGTTGTATATTTTAGTAGTTAAGTCAATTGTTTTACTTGTTTTATCTATTAGATTTTAAAATATTTCTAAAATTTATAATCAATATTACAGAATTAGCTTTATAAAAATAGATCATATCTGAATTCAAAATTTTGTGATAGAAAAATTTCAGTGAAAATCACATTATAAAAGTTTTGTGGATGTATTCCAAATCATCTAATGTTGTTCGTTGTCAAAACAAAATGAAACCATAAATCACACTAGATAATTCAAAAAACCTTAACAAAACTCTTATAATATGATTTTCGCCTAAATTTTATCTTTATTCATTAGAAAACTAAATCAATCAAGTTACTTATTCTTGGGCAGCGGCTAACCAGCCTGCCATAGGGCATTAAATGCCTAGGGAGATGCAGGCTGGATAACCCGATAACAGGAAAGCGGGGAGACTGGGCATTAAATAAGAAATGGGAATTCGCGTGTTATCGGGCTATCCAACCTGCATCTCCCTAGACATTTAATGCCCTATGACGGGCTGGTTAGCCGCTGCCTTATTCTTCTACTATTTTATATATTCCACCATTTTTAACGTTTTAATAAAAAAAACAAAATAAAATTTACTGTTTGACTTCACTCTTATCCCCCTTCACGCCTTATTCTTCTACTATTTTATATATTCCACCATTTTTAACGTTTTAATAAAAAAACAAGATAAAATTTACTGTTTGACTTCACTCTTATTCCCCCTTCACTCTTATCCCCTCCGCAAAACAATTAGACTCACATTGCAGAATGCAATTAGACTCACATTACATTCTGCAATGGAATTAGAGTCACATTACATTCACATATACATTTCGGAGAGGAGCTGATGCAAAAGGAAACTTTAGAAAAGAAACAAGTCATCATAAACTCAGTAGGCAACTAATCAACCTTAGTAGTTGCCATTGATAGTAAAGTGAGAAGGAGGAGGAGATTACCTGCACGTATATAACACCGGGACGTGCAGTGGCTTTAAGCAGGTAATCTGTAGCCCAACGGATAGCGGCTTTTGCATGGTCGAGGTTATCTCCCATGCGCCCTCCGAACTCCAAAACGCTCCATGACAACATGGTGGTCGTGAAAGCCATTGGGAAACCAAACTTCACATTGTCTCCTGCGTCGTAATATCCTCCCGTCAGATCCACCTGCAATGTGAAACAGCGAAAAAGTTGAAAGCACGAACCCGTACGATGCCATTAAAATTATTAGTGAATCCAGGCAGAAAACAATGTGCGTGAATGAAGGGTGGAAAAGAATATACGTGATCTGCAGCTCCATCCGAAAGGGCAGAATCTGCCCTCCATCTCATTCGCTGGTTGAGCGGGAGTTTGCCAGATCTCTGACCTTCGTAGAAGAGAATGGATTTGGTGAGAGCATCTCTATAGTCATGAGACAGAGAGGGGCCGCGTCGGCCATAAAGGGATTGGAGTGGAGGTATAATTCTATGGAAGGGGGTGGCTTCCACCGTTGCGGTGCCTATCCATAGTAAGATGTAAACATAAGCTAGCGAAAACGCCACGCAAGCTTCCCACACCACCTTCATTGCTCAAATGACAGTTAAACTCACAAACTCAATCTGCTAGGTGGGTATGCAGCGGGAATGGGAATGGGAATGGGAACGAGCGGGGATTTATAAGAATTTCAATGAAGATCAATATCACGAGTCATCTGTTGAAGGAATATTATCATGCAAAATAAGGAGGAAAAAGCCAGTGGAGTGGGTCATAACTATCCGCATATCAAGGAAAGAAGACAGAGCATTCCAATGCTGCCATTGACAAACAAGTCAAATTGCTTTTTTTCCCGCAGTGGCGCGGCGACATTGAGAATCTCGGAACACAAGCGCACGATATTCTAACAGAGGGTGGGGACGCGCCACCCTCTCAAAGGCAAAGGCTGTTGAGAAACTGTGGCGCCGATCGTGGAAATTTAGGGCGTCACGACTGAGCAGTCAAGTCGAAGTCGAACGTCTGGTAGAAAGAGGGAAAAAAAACAATGGATTTCGCATTCCCGGTGCATTTCGTCAACAGCAATGGGGACTGAATATCTTGCTTTAATTATTTAGTTGCTGACATTTGATGAGTGGAAACATGTGAATGCGAACGGACGCTAGGGTACTGTATCCAGCAACTTCAAATGTTTCATTTTCTGCGCAATCATGGAATATATGGGACCCCTTTGTTTCGGGTAAAGGCAATGGGATTGCGTTTATTCCGGTCCGACATAGTAATTGGGATTGGAAATGTAGCTTCACTGGGCCCAGCGCGTGCCATACATTGCCATCTACCGGACATTCTCCTCGTAAGAAATATGCGAATGAGATTGAGGAATCCTAAGTATAAATAGTGTCTAAAATCACGTAACCTGAATTCGGAAAAAGTGGAGAGGCATTTATTTTATAAAATGACATTTACCTTTTAAATTAACTTTATTTTTGGATTTATTAAGTGAGGATTAAATTTCTCAAGCACAAAATATTTTTAAGTTGTGAATTAAATTAAATTGAGTTATGCAAGTTGGCATGAGCAATATTTCCTGGGGATAATATTAACATAAAAGGTGAAGACTACCGTTCTCGTCACTAAAACAGATATACGGAGAAATGGAGATTCAATGATAGGCATAGAAGTAGATCACGGAAAGATAATTTTGTTAGGTAAAACAAATATCATTACACACCGCACTAACGAGTCATGAAATTAAAAAGATCATCCATGTAATGTAGTGTAATATAAAGGTGTAGCTTCTAAATTTAAATTAAAATATTTATTGAAAAGTTAAAAACTCCAGTAACTTGGGTGGAGGATCATTATTATTCCCAAAGGAACAATTGTAAAAGCCTTCATACAGGATTTGGTATCTTATCTAAGAAAAGTAAAGTAATCAAGTAAAAGTTCAACCTTTACTGCAGAGACTCAGACTAGATAAGGAATGAGGTTCAGTCTATAATTGTGGCTGAACTTTGTTCCGGTTAATGATTTCTTTAACATCTAATTAAACCAAGAACATATTATTTTTCTAAAATCTCATTTTATCTTATTTGTTTATTTATTGTGGAAAAACAAATGTAATAAAGGTGGGAGTTCTCAATGTTAATGGAATTATTAACTATATAGTCATGAATGTATCATATATTTTATGTTTTACGTTTGTTTAAAGTTGTTTGAGTAGCGTGGTTTGCTTTATTTACATAGAATTAAAACACTTTAATAAAGGATTTTGGAATTGAGTTGCTTTAGGTCTATATATATATTTAGTTGACGAAATTGGATTTAACATAGTTGTTATGGATTATAAAGAGTTTACGAGATTAAAAGAGTTTACGAGATTAAAAGAGTCTTTAGAAATTGTGAGGAACAAATCTAGTACAAATTCATCTATATTTTCTATAGCTCCTAATGACCACCAAGCCAATTCTCAAATAATAGTGATCATGAATACTCTTGTAGAATTGAAACAAAAGATTTATTTCCTTGAACTAAAATGTTATTTTATTAAGGAGGTAGTGATAAACTTGAGCAAGGAAGACTAATGAAGAACATATAATCAAATATTGTCATCAAACAAGGGGACCAAAGGAAGATGAAATTGTGCACTCACTCACAGATGGCATGGACATAGTAAATCAGGACTCCACTTCTATAAATATTGGCCATGAAGAAGTTGTGAGCAGCCATGCCTTTTGTTAATTACAATGTTTTTCAAAGTGATTAGAATTTCAAGAAGGACAAGTATGGTAACTCATTAAGTAAAACATCATCAGGGAGACCATCTTATCAAAGGTTTGGAATTTAGGAGGATTGGAAAGCAATCATCATGAGAGAGGGCTTCTAAACAAGCTAGAACTTTCACCATCTATCATTTCTCATATCAAAACCAAGTCCTAGAACAGAAGAAATGATTCTCCATTAACCTTTACCCTGTCTACAATAGGCTTTATAAAGTTGAATTTCAATGGTGCTTCTAAGGGGAACCCTAACTAATCAATATATGGAAAGATGTTTTGTGATTGTGAAGGCCATGCACTAATTTTTAGAAATTTTGGGATAAACAATAATAATGTGGTAGAATTTCTTGCTTTGGAGAGAAGTCTGTATCTTTCCAAAAATGAAGGATACTCAAAACTACAAGTCGATGGTTATTCTTAGTTGGTTCTCACAACAATCAAGAAAATCTTAAATGAGACTCCATTAAAAAATTTGGCCACTAGAGATCCTCATCTCTCGCATTCAAATCTTGACACATTCCATTCCTTCAATATTACCTCCCTTTCTTGACATTTTGGAAACAATGTAGTTTATTTCCTGGCTAATGTAGGTTTCCAAGAACAAAACATTTACCTAGAAGCTACATGGTTTGATGAGGCATGGTCTAATGGGAGGGGGTAGCTTCAAATTATCCTCGATCACTTTAAAACATCCCAAATCAGGGTGTTGGATTTCGCATCAATGGAGGAGGGAGGGGGATCCCACCACCCCACCACCTCCCATTTCATTTAGGAGGGGCGGGGGAGGGGGGGCGGTGTGTGTGGCTATCCTAGCCTACACAATCACACATGTATTTACCAATATTCATTCCTTTCACAATCATATGGTATCATGTTCTCTACCTGCGTGCTTTTGGTTATGTGACTTCAACTCTGGTTCTTCTGTAGTGCCTGTAACATTCCCCGGTCGTAGATGAGATATTTCCCCCATGATGTATGCTTCGTGGAGCTTAACTCTATTTGTCACAACCTCGTGTCCTACAGTAATTCTTGTGATTCATCTCTAGTTCAAGGGGATGCTCTCTCCTATGGCGATGGGTCCCTGAGAGTTGTATTATAAGGAAGTCCTGACTCTGGGAGCGTTGGCCTTCAATGCATGCACCTAGTGTCAAACATTCGTGAGAGGAGAAAGACAACAATGACTGAGGAGGTGACCCATGGGACATTGGTGGTAGCTATGATGGAATATCGAGTAGGGGAAGGAGGTAACCGATGAAGGCTTGTCCTCAACCTGCAGCATTTCCAAGCTTGGTGGGATGGCTCCTCAACAACTCCTTCAACTATTTCAATTTGATAATTTTTGTATGGCAGCTTCTAGTTCATAGTCTACAGAGTGTCTTAATTATGTGCACTAGTATTAATGATTTTGGTTTCATATGGTCGTCAAACCCCTCCTAGAGTCCCTCCCTCTCCATTAACCTGATGTTTCAACTTGTTAAAGTTCGCTCTAGACCTCCATGACAGCTTAGTATTTAATGGGCATTCCTTTTAATATGTTTTTAGTCTTATGATCTTCTTGGTTTCTATGTCTTTTGGGGGTTTTCCTCAATCTAGCCTATTGTGCCCTGGCAAACCATGCCCTGCTAGAGGATGCATTGTCATCAAGGATCTGGTGGCAAAGGCCCTCAAGGCCAATCTCAAGCTCAAAATTCTACCTCTACTTTCCACTCCTCCACTCGTACTGAAATCCAAGAGGAATCTTTCGACTAGAAGCCTTGACCACTAATGACCACCAAGCATACTCCAATTTTGAAATGCAAGTCGAAGTAGCCAATTGGGTTCCTGACCTTATGCATACGGGGAATACATAGCCAAATCTTAATTTCATTATCTTCCACTAGAAAACGAAGACACTCTTGTGCAGGGTCTTAAAAGAAAAGTATGTGGACCGCAATGGCAACATCTTATTTTTTAATGAAATTCAATGAGCTCAATGTCACCATCGTTCTTGCCTTGTTAGTTTAGATGCTAGGTTAGCACACATAGAAGGACATCTCCAATGTGGCCTAAAACCTCCAACCCCAACTACCATCACCCGGAATCCGGCCCTAGTGATGCCATCATATACTTGATGTATGTTTCAACCTTTTGTCTTATGTCTTTTACTTTCAGTACTAAAGTGTATTTTAGTAGTTATGTATTTAACAATAACACTTATTTACATTTTGATAGACCTAGACTATTGTCCATTGTCAGCAATATTGGTTTCCCTTGTGACAGACTGTGATAGGACTCAATGTAAACAATGATAGTTGGTTTTGTATGAAGTCATTTGGAGGCAATAGAATCTCACATTAAAAAAAAAAAATTAGTAGATTTTTAGGTCTATTTTATGGAATATAAAAGGTCAAGAAATATTGAGAAATTTTATATTATGATATTTATAGGAATAAATATTTAAAACTTTTTTGTTTTTCCCAAATACATATTTCAACTAGTTTTGATCAAAATTCCTTTGAAATTCAGAAAAATCATTGAAATTACAAATATCAATAGTTGAAATTGCATAAATTAAACATACCAAAAGTTTTTCAAGACACTAAATTTATTTATACATTTAAAAATACAATTTAAATAGTGAAAATTTATTTTTTCACCAATAATAATATACCTAAAAAAATAAACTACTCCACATATATATAATTTAAATTATATCTATAATATAATTTTACTATTAGTATATTATAAGTTTTTTCTCAAATTTAAATTAATATATTTTCTTTAATTAAAAATAATAAATAAATAAAACCTTATGCGAAATGGAAATAGACTAAAGAAATTATAACATATGCAATGGCTAAGAAATTATAGAAAGCTAGAGACAAATGAGAAATATGCCGGCTCCTTATCCGAATATATCGGTATCCAAGTTAAAAGCGCCGACCGTATGATCCCAGAGTGAACCCTAAAATGAGAAGGCCCACCACTCGTCCCCTTCTATCATAAGGCAGAGGAATTGCCTGGAAAGTTAAAAATGGCTAGAATTCAGGTAAAAATAATTCAAAAAATCGTGTAGAGTCAGTGTTTAAATAGTGTTTTTGATGACGGAAATGGATTCAACACCATTAAAAACGTCAAGGATACCTAAAATTTTGAAGTTTAACAACTATAACTTGGATTTACAAAAATCCTTCAACCTCCTTAAACTACGCGCATTTAAAGTGGCGATAATTTATTAAAAAACAAATCACCGTCCAAAATTGATGTAATAACTAACATAATAACTCAGTTCAATTCCAAACACATTCCCGCCCGACACAATCCCGACTTTATCTAAATAACTCAGTTCAATTCCAAATACATTCCCGCTTTTATCTCAGCGTTATATACGGCGCAAATTAAAATAATTAAATAAACCATCCTTTCGAAAAAGATAAAGTTCTTTTCTTCAACGAATGACATTGCGACGGAACAACATTGACGCTTGTACCAAAGCATGAGAGCAGTTCATGCATGAGGAATTTTCTGATCGCATTTGCAAAGTTGGCTAAACACATGTTTTAATGAATACAAATAAATTTAATATATCGAGAGTGTGTTAGTAATCTTTTTATTACTATGTTAAAATTTTCCATTTGCTTAGAGAGTTTATTTCCAACTATTTATATAATTGCCAAAAGCAAGTTCGTGACTATGACAAGACGGTGTAACAAAAATCTAATTGCACATCCTACCATGGAAGGGAAACTAGGATGTAAGAAACCCATGACCTTGATAGATATTGTGATAGAAATCAAGTTTAGGATTGATCTTACTCTAAGAGGGGAAACTAGGATGTAATAGTCATTGTAACAAAATTCGACTTACCCAGAAGGGGAAATCTGACATTAAATGTATCAACATTAGGTAACATAAAAAACTAAAGATTGTTGTAAAAACCTAAGAAGGAGATTAGCAAAGACTGCCAAACCAAGAAGACAAACAGAAGGTCAAGGCGCAATAGGGTGCTCCATCTCATCAAAGAGGGTGATGTGAGACTTCTTGGAGGTTCCTGGTGCTCGAACTTGAACCTTTCCACCTTGCTTTTTCACTAACCAAGAGACCAACGTTATTAAGAACATGTTGTGTCACTCAATAGCATCCAACCTCTCAACAATGTGTTGTTGCTCCTCTTCCTGCAAGGATAGAGCCTGTGCAACAAAACCCTTTGTATGCTAGTATATTTCTTGAGTGCACTAAGATTTTGTGCCATGTGTGCTTGAAGTTCCTAGATCCTTAACAAATTCTATGATTTCTCCTTCCAGCTTTCCCTTTCCTATCATCTTCCTCATTACCCTAGTGCACTTCTCCAACTATTGGACACATTGTTATTTCTAGGAGTCCAATTGTGACTTCCTTCCCATTTCTCCATCGATGGCCTATATGAGAGCTTCCAATTGTGCTTTACAACCATTGTGTCAGGAATATACCAGTTAAATAACCCCCTAAAGAATGGTTACACAAACTTATAAAACCATAGACTAGAGCGAGAATAACTTTATGGGGAGATTGCTATGAAATCTATTAGCCTCAGATGTTATATGCCTTAAGAACCATGACTTTGTCACCAACGCAAGAATGACTCCTTGCATGCCCAACTAGGACCTTCCAAATTCTCTCATAATGAACTTAAATCTCCATATAGGTCCAATTTTGCAATATCCCTCAGAATGATAGCTTCAACTATACTGGCATTACCTTGGAGTGAATGAGGAGAGTTAGTGCAAGGACTCACTCATGCTAGCGGCCACTCAGTGGATTGATCTAGCATTATGAATGAGAGCAGTTGCATGTGACATGACGTTATCGCCTCTCCCCCCTCACCCTACCCCGCCCCCTCCTACCCACGTCTCACCCTAAGTGGGGATAAAAATAAATTATATTAATGTATAGTTGAATAAAAAATAAAAAATAAATCATATTTGTGTCGTATTATTATATTAAAATGTTTTTTTATATTTTAATATAAAAGAGATGTGTTTATCTCTAGTGTTTGGAAGGAATGATAGTTATCCTTCCCACCTAAATTCAATTTCCATAAGTGACATGTTGAGCTCATAATAAGTATATTGTTGTAATTGTTGCAATCCTTGTTGTTGATCTACCAACAAGATCCTATAATTGTTATCTACACTATAATTGTGAGAATCAAAAGGTTTCTCCTTTTTTATAAAATCAAAGACCCCTATCATAATTTTACTACAACCCTCTCTACTTCTATGAACAAGTTCTCTATCAAGGAGTCATGTAGAAAGAATAATAGAACAACTGACCCTTGGTATGTTAATGATTGTAAAATTGCTACAAAGTAATTAGAGATGCTTCTAATGAATTTTTTAAGCTCGATAAGATAAATACGTACAAATTTGTTATTAAAAGGAGGAAAAGGTACTATATAAATTGAAAGAAAGAGCACTTGTTGCACTGTCTAAATCAAACCCTAGGAATTTTTGGAGGAAAATTATAATTCATAAAACAAAACAAAAATAATATCATTCCCTTGAAGATCTAGAATTCCTAGCTTAAAAGTCCTTATGAATCCCTTAATGTCATGAACACAAATTTGAATGTTCTTATAGGTGGTGAAACCTTTTCTATTGAAGACATAGAGTTTGGGGTTAAGTGGCTCAATACTGGGAAAGCTAAGGACATTGAAGGCTACCAAGCTAAATTTTTTAAAATTGAGGGTATGTCCTCATCCTTCACATACACAAGCTCTTCAACTTGGTAGTGAAGCAAGGTTTCCCTAAGCCTTGGATGCAAAGCCTCATTGTACCTATCTTTAAAAGTGGGGACAAATGCATTCCCTCTAATTATAAGACCATTATGTATAACCCATTTAAGGCAAGCTATATGGAATTAATTTGGAAGAGAAGATTAGAGTATGGCTAGAAATCCATAATAAAAGAGCCAAAAGGCCAAGATGGGCTTAGGAGATATCATGCAACTGTTGACCACCTAGTTACTCTCATGATAATTATGGAGGAATGCCACAATAATAAAATTGATAACCTTTGTTGTTTCTTTGACTATAGAAAATATTTTGACACCATTCCCTGGATAAAACTTTGGAAGAAGCTGGAAGAGATAAAGGGTCCTCTTGAGTTGAGGGTTGTTTTGACAAGGTTATATAAAGAATTATTATTTCCAAGTTTAGGACCATTAAGGGTTGATCAAAAGAAATTGACTACAAATTTAGAGTCAAGAAAGGTTGTCCCTTGTCCTCTACCCTTCTTGGTATTTACATTGATAAGTTAAAAGAGTGTCTGGAAGAAGTCAATTGTGTTGGCCTTGCTCTCACTGGTAGAGGCATCACTCTTCTTCTTTATGTTGATCATATTTTTCTATTGGTGAAGAGTCCATATGATCTTGGCAAGCATATAAGAATCCTAAAATATTTTTACTCCAAGATGGGTATGATTTCTAACATTGACAAATAAAAGGTCATGATAATTAAATCTAGAAAGATCGCATATGATATTTTCATATATGGCAACAACAACTTGGAGGAAGTTCCTTCATATAAATATCTTGGAATTGATATCCATGACAATCTCAATTCAAATTTATAAAAGGATAAATGGAGGATAAAAAGCTTATTATGGGCTTGATTTTTTTTTTTAAAGTCAACAGATCTTTGGATGTGGATTTAAAAATGCTTCTCTTTAAGACTCTTATCAACCCTATTGTTTTGTATGGATTTGGGGTTTGGGGATGCAGTATCTCCAAAGAATCATGGAGGAAGATAAAATAGATACAAAACTTATTTACAACTTATAATTTCAACATTAAAGGAAATACACCTTATCATATCCTCCTCACTGAAGCTAGTATTTCCCTTATTGAAAGCATGGCTATGACTAGGTATATTATGTATAAAAGGAGGTTAAGCAACATAGAAGACAAGAGACTCCCTAAATTTGCATCTAAATCCAACCAAAACCACCTTGGGCTCAAGCGGGGGATGGCCTAAGGATCCCCAATCTTGGTTAGACCATTGGGAGATAAAAGGAGGAGACCATTAATTGTAGAATAAGGGTATTATTAAAAACATTATTACATCAAAATCTATAGAGAAATTGTTGGGTGATAAAGTGTCAGAGGGGGAAAGGAAACTAAGATATTATAAGGAGGTAATCAACCCAAATCTCAAAAATCAAAAGTATCTCTCTATCTTGATTAGTGTAAAGAAGAAAATAAGCATTGCTAAAATAAGGAAAAATTATCATGAGCTCCATAGTGAAACTAGGAGTTGGTCAATTCGCAAAACACCATGGCATGAAAGAGTGTCACATTTGTGACACTAATAGTGTTGAAGATGAAAAATAACTTATGTTAGATTTCCCAACCTATACTCAAATTAGATATAAATTTCAAAATATTTGTCACATTACCAACTTTCTTGACTCGTTAACTCAACAAAACTATAGTGATATTGGAGTGCTTCTCTTAAAGCCCTTCAAGTATGGAAATAAAATTAGAGAGAATTCTAAGTAGTCTATTAGGTTCTTAAGGTTCAATAGACCATATTCAAACTTAGTGGATTTCAATCATCATCATCATCATCATCCACTAACCAAATATGTATTCTTCGTATTTGACTTACTAAAGTGCAATATCACATTTTCCATTAAACTGATAATGTGACTTAGACACTATAGATTCCATTGATGTGAGAAATTCTAAAATTATATAATGTTTTAAATTATTATAACATTACTCCTAACCCTTAAATGTTAGTTTTTATATCTCATTTTTGTGTTTCGTATATTACGAGGAAAATAATTTCCTATGCACTATCTTCCTATCACGTCGATTGTGTTGTATGTTTGACATTCACCATGCCAACATAATTTCCATTCTCCACATATGCTTGGCTACTTTCCATGTAACCCTAACACTTCCTTGAGAGTTATGTTCAACATATGCTAGCACTATATTTAGATATGCTTTGTGTTTCTAAAATATCTAATGATTCTACGATTGAAATGGTGACAAGGGACTTAAAATTAGGCCCCGCTCTTGAAAATAAAAGATACCAAAGTGTTGGTTTCTTTCCTAATTTGAATTGTTAAACATGACTACTCTACTTCCCCTTCAAATATCACCATTCAAAGTCATCAATCGCAATTCTCATGGGAGGAGGTTATCTTTCATACTAATCATGCACAACTTGTTTTTTCTATATTTCTACAACATAATAGAAAAGTCAAAAGGATGATTTCATAAAATCACCTATAATAAAAAAAATTACTATGCAAATATTACTTTTGGTTATCATAGCTTACATGTCTTGGTTATATAAACTTTTCACCAATGCCTAAGTTTGGTATTTCATAACTCCTTACATAGGCTAGCATGTATAATTGAAGAACCTCCTAGAGTGGGTTAAGATTTAAATCCAAACCCATATCCACAACTACCTACACCACCATCACGGGTATATCCACTAGTGGAAAGATAATAGTGCTAGTGAAAGAAAGAAGCATAAATAACTAGAAAGTAGTTTCAAAACCCAAAACAAGGGCAAGGAAAATTTTAGGGGTAAAATTTCGCTAATTGGCTATTTTTGAACATTTTTTGGAAAACATATTTGCCCATTTAGTTAAAATTTGGCCTATTTTTACGTATATATATATGATTAAATGGATGATATTCGCCAAAAATTTACTAATTTTAATAGCAAATTACATGTTTTTTGTTGAATATTCGCCTACATTCTATATGTATGACTTTTCAAACCAAAATAGTCGCTTATAATACTATACATATGCATAATATTTGAATACTTAAAAGATATCTTGCACAAGGGGAAAAGATATAAGGAAATACAAGATGAGAGGTGTTGCATATTGTATATATGAAGGAGTCATCATTATAATGACGATGTTGGATCAAACAAATAAGCTTTATTATTTCATAATAACCATGTAGTTTTTCAAATGAACCTCAAAATAGTTCATAAGGAAAATTCAATATCATCTTGAGGTCAACTATAACTGAAAAGCATAATTGAACAAGGCATGATCAAATAAAGGTGCCTGTTATCACCCCAAGAAACTCTCCTAGGTTGTATCTCAGAGATGCTCGGGAACATTACAAACTCAACAAAATGTTGGAAATGGATGAATGAAAGGAATGATGCTTGTCCAAACCAGATAACCACTTCTAATATGCTTGACTCCAGACATGGGTGAACACCCCCAGACTACAAGGCTTTAGACCACTAATTACTCACAGTTTGAGGATTAGGTGAACATGGAGAATACTGATCACACCGGCAGATGCACAAGACCATGTGATGGCCGGCTGCAACCAGTAAAGAGGTCTGCAAATCTATTTCCTAATGCACAGACAGGATGACAACTCTTTGGCACTAAGTAAACAAAACCCTGCATAACACATTTAATGATACATACTAGATTTCAACACAGAGGTGGGATGATAGGCCCTCTGATGCTAAATATCAAGAGCACATGAATAAATGCATAACAGGCACAACCTAGTACAGAGTAGAAATGGAAAGTGAGCAATTAACAGCAAAAGAAGCTTGTATTAGCTGAAAATGAAGACCAGACGCTGCAAGTATCAAAGTAGTTACAGTCTCCAGAAGTTGAACCTTACATCAAAACAACAACCATCAACCCTGATTACATCTTGTTATATATAGAGTTTGTTTACAAATATATTCTGTTGCTTAATGCGTGGAGGGGTCATAATGGACCACCAACCGCTTTAACTCTTTGATGGAGTCTCTGCTACAATCTGACAGTGTTCTGCGAATGAATTTGACATTCTCTGGTGCTATGTTGTCCTTCTTGAGTAGGTGGAGTGTCGTATGGGAGAAATTCCATAACTATTGAATGAATTTAACTGCTCAAGGCATGTCCTTTCTCTTCTCGGCCATTCTGTTTCTTGAATGCAGTTGTTGAGGAGTAACCGCTGGTAGTACTGAACACTAGCCACCTTCGTCCTTCGGATGCACGACATGACGCGGGTATGTTGACTGCATGGCGGATGTACGAGCGGGCGGAGAATAGATATCGGTCGTTGAATTGCAGAGATGGATGGCAGAGATCTCTTGGCATGGAGTATCGAGCGGAAACGAAGGAAAAATGATTGTGAGCCGTTAGATCTTGCAGATGGACGACATAGATCGGGTTACAGGAGATATCAGGAGAAAACATGAACGGACAACGTGAGCCGTCGGATCGCGGTCGGACAGATCCGACGGCTATCGAGTGGAAGAGTAGCGCGGGAGATAACGCGTGGGGACGGGAGAGTCGGGCGGTAAGTGGTATGTCTCGCACCGCTTACGGGGGTCAGGTAGTAATCGTACGCGGGCGCGCAATCAAAATCAGTGCTCAACACGTGGCGGATGTGACAAGACCAAAACCACTTTCCCTGCGAGCTAACGTGTGGTCAACTTGTGAGAGCGAGGGGAGCGAATGACGTCCGATCATGCCGCCGATGATCAGACGGTGGAAGATCGGTGCACATGTTTTTGGTCGGATGCGGCCGGGGACCGTTAGATCAGGATGCAGTAAATCAACAGCTGCGATTGCGGTGGAGGGTTTATGAACGCATGCAAACATATAAGCGCGGGGTCACGTGGCTATGGTGATATGGGACCTTAAACTTAGCACTTGGGGCTTTGAGATCGGAGGTTTATGCCAAGTGGGAAGAAAAACGGAGGCAGCGGGATGAAAGAGATGGAGGAAGATGACGTGCAGACCTGCATTTGACCCTCAAATGCTGAAGTATGTAGCAGAGCTAACACTGGCTCCTTCTGGGGATGAGATCCTGCCTGTGAGGTCTCAAGAACTGCAGACCAATGCCTTCATACAAAACAAGCTTAAAAACATTTGCCTAGTATTCCATTGGGCATGGAGTCTAATTAAGTCTACGCTAAAGCCTGTAAAAGAAAATGCTTACAATCATTAAGGCCTGAGAACCTTAAACAACATAGATCTTCAAAAACTGTCCATCTGTTGGGCCATCAAAATTGTTTCTCCTCCTCTCGGCTGGTTCATCATAGATCTACAAAATTGGGTTTATTTGATCATCTACCTCAAAAAGTTTAGGACATTTGGCCTTATCGGGTATAGATGATCTATACTTCATCCCCTCTCTGTATGCTTTCCTCCTTGGATGTTCTTCATGGGAGCTTTTATACACCTGCGGAATAACCACGGTTGTTGTGTACTTATCTATGTTATCTGTGGCCTGCACAATTACTATGAATGGTGAACCATGGTATTCTTGTGCGGGGGACACAGAGACACCATCTGCTCCTTCATTTTTCTTAGAATAGTCCACATCCAAGGAGGAGTCCCAAAACTGTGCATCCTCTTCCTCTGTCATCTGGCAAGCTTCCCTTTCAAGCTGTGTGGAGGCCACCTGGGCAGGCATCAGAATATCAAGACTGAGATGATCAGTATCAACCTTGGGCATTGAGTTATGGCCTACCTCAGTGCCTAATGGGCAACTGTGAGGGATTGTCACTTGAACAGACAGAGAAGCATAGGATGATGGGCAATTAACTTCACCCCTTTTGATCACTGGACTGGGGATAACCGCAGGCTGGTCAATTTGCAGATCTGCATAGTCATGGGAAGATGGGCTGGCTTCAGGCTCTTCGAGGATGGTGGGACCTACTGCTGGCTGCTTCTGCTGATCAGCTTGTTGTTCTGCAGGTACAACAAACTGGTGAGCAATGCCTATAGATAATGACCTCTCATAGGCAGCTCTGGTTAAGAAAGGGGTAGTGCCCTCGTCTTCCAAACCATAGACCTCATCCTCTTCTTCAAAACGCCCTTCCTCCATGACTATATTCTGAAAAAGGGTCTTCACCCTTTTGTCTTCGTTAGCAGTTTTGCTTCTTTGCACAATCTGCAACTGCTCCTGTGCTCCTCTATATGGATTTGGAGTTGGAAGAGAAAAGTCACAAGGAGCTCCTGCTTCCTCAGAATGCTGCTCAACTGTTAATCTGGAAACTCTAGAGGCTAATAGCTCTATCATCCTGGTTATTTTATCAATCTTAAGATCTGAGGATGATGAGGACTCACCCCCCTGTCTTCTCCTTTCAGCATCTCCATCAAGTCTTTTTGCAGCCATGATGTTTGATTCTACTTCAAAGGCTGCATCTTGCATATCAGCCAAAGAAGCACATCTTCTTTCTCTTAACAACAGGCAGAACTGAGAATTGAAGGCATTAGCATAAGTGAGCATAGCAGAAGTAGGGGTAGGTTTCACTTCAGCTGGCATTCTGCTGTACATATGGTTGAATCTGATGTTGAAATCAGACAGCAGCTCACCACTCTCCCTCTGCAAGTTCCCAAATTCATTATGATAGTAGAGCAGATCTTTATTTTCCCCCCAGTGCTTTAGGAACACATCATTTAAGGCCTCAATATCTGCTATAGACCTAGGGGATAATTCTCTGAACCATTTCCTAGCTTCCCCATCTAGGCTTTGGACGAAAACCCTCATCCACACATCATCTTCATTGATATCCAGGCTATCAGCATAGCTATAAAAAGACTCAAGGTGCTCTTCAACTGTTACTCCTTCTGTACCAGTAAACTTAGGCATATATTCCCGATAATCTCCTGCGAGCATGGCATTTAAAGGGACAGGCAAGACCAAAGGTCCGTACCTAGCAGCAATGATTCTTTCTATCTTTGAGGGAGCTTGTTGGCCTGCCATGACTGAGGTTGGTGGAAGGATACTGGTAGATTGAGTAGTATGGATCAATGAAATGGATAACAGAGACAGAGGAATATGATGGACAGCATGGGATGCTTTCTTTGGGCTGAAATCCGAAAGGGAAATGAATGAACAGGAGCTTTATGAATCTTTAAAGGTGATTTTTCACTAGCAGAGATACATGGGACTTTTAAGGCTTACCTGATCCTGATGCTCCTTTCTACGATGTTTTCTTCTGCTTAACGATCTTCTCTGCATCGGGCATTGGGTCAGCTGGTGATTTCTCCGAGCATGCCTCACAAACTAAGCCAGGACTGTGATGTGGAGTCGCCAAAGGTTGGTCTTCCTCCAGCGGAGTCGCCAGATAGATGATTACAACTAGAAATGTGTCCAGACTTTGTCTATCATCAAAGCATGGAACTGTGTCGTTCTCCCAGGGAAGCTGAGCTTCAATCTCCTCTTCCCGGCAACGGTGCCAATTAATGTTATCACCCCAAGAAACTCTCCTAGGTTGTATCTCAGAGATGCTCGGGAACATTACAAACTCAACAAAATGTTGGAAATGGATGAATGGAAGGAATGATGCTTGTCCAAGCCAGATAACCACTTCTATTATGCTTGACTCCAGACATGGGTGAACACCCCCAAACTACAAGGCTTTAGACCACCAATTACTCATAGTTTGAGGATTAGGTGAACATGGTGAATATTGACCACATCAGCAGATGCACAAGACCATGTGATGGCCGGCTGCAACCAGTAAAGAGGTCTGCAAATCTATTTCCTAACACACAGACAAGATGACAGCTCTCTGGCACTAAGTAAACAGAACCCTACATAACACATTCAATGATACACACTAGATTTCAACATAGAGGTGAGATGATAGCCCCTCTAATGCTAAATATCAAGAGCACATGAATAAATGCATAACAGGCACAGCCTACTACAGAGTAGAAATGGAAAGTGAGCAATTAACATCAAAAGAAGCTTGTATTAGCTAAAAATGAAGACCAGACGCTGCAAGTATCAAAGTAGTTACAGTCTCCAAAAGTTGAACCTTACATCAAAACAACAACCATCAACCTTGATTACATCTTGTTTCTGGATATATATAGAGTTTGTTTACAAAGATATTCTACTGCTTAATGCGTGGAGGGGTCATAATGGACCACCAACCGCTTTAACTCTCTGATGGAGTCTCTGCTACACTCTGACTGTGTTCTGTGAATGAATTTGACATTCTCTGGTGCTCTGTTGTCCTTCTTGAGCAGGTGGAGTGTCGTATGGGAGAAATTCCATAACTATTGAATGAATTTAACTGCTCGAGGCATGTCCTTTCTCTTCTCGGCCATTCTATTTCTTGAATGCAGTTGTTGAGGAGTAACTGCTCGGAGTACTGAACACTGGCCACCTTCGTCCTTCGGATGCACGGCATGACCCGGGTGTGTTGACTGCATGGCAGATGTACGAGCGGGCGGAGAATAGATATCGGTTGTTGGATCGCAGAGATGGACGGCAGAGATCTCTTGGCATGGAGTATCGGGCAGAAATGGAGGCAAAATGATTGTGAGCCGTCAGATCTTGCAGATGGACGGTGGAGATCGGCTTATAGGAGATATCGGGAGAAAACATGAACGGACAACGTAAGCCATTGAATCGTGGTCGGACAGATCTGACGGCTATCGGGCGGAAGAGTAGCGCGGGAGATAATGCTTGAGGACGGGCAAGACGGGCGGTAAGTGGTATGTATCGCACTGCTTACGGGGGTCGGGCGGTAATCGTACGCGAGCGTGCGATCACAATTAGCGCTCGACACGTGGCGGATGTGACAGGACCAAAACCACTTTCCCCGCGAGCTAACGTGCGGTCAACTTGCGAGAGCGGGGGGAGCAAATGACGTTCGATCATGCCGCCGATGATCGGATGGTGGAAGATCGATGCACATGTTTTTTGTCGGATGCGGCCGCGGACCTTTAGATCAGGATGCAGCAAATCAACGACTGTGATTGCGGCGGAGGGTTTATGAAGGCGTGAAAACATATAAGCGCGGGGTCACATGGCTATGGTGATATGGGACCTTAAACTTAGCGCTTGGGGCTTTGAGATCGGAGGTTTATGCCAGGTGGGAAGAAAAACAGAGGCAGCGGGATGAAAGAGATGGAGGAAGATGACCAGTGTAGACCTGCATTTGACCCTCAAATGCTGAAGTATGTAGCAGAGCTAACAGTGCCAAGTATTGAACTTTCCCCATAACAAAGACAGTCATCTAAAACAAATATGGTAAAGAACTGAGAGATTGATCATGTCATCAAGTCCTTCCTTTATTGAATCAAGTGAGCTTGCTCGGAATGAACTCCATTTGAATCTTAGTTGCCTTTGAAACACCAATCTATAATATGACATCTTCCTTAGGCCCCTAGCATGTTGTTCAGTACATTGATTCACAACAATGGTTCTCCCATATTAGCGTGGTTATTCTAGTTGTGGGTGACATGGAACTATGAATAAGGATTTGTAAGAGTAGGGTCTTAGATTTACAATACATTGTCATGTTCTAATAAAATTCTCACAAATGCATGAAGGGAAAGAGATATTGAAACTTACTCATAGAGAACATTGAAGATATTAACCTTTAGAAATAAAAGAGGGAGATAAGGCTAATAAGAAGCTCATCACCACTACAAGCACCAAGCTAAAGGTGAAATCAGTTACGAAGAAGCTAATAACATTGTAGTTTATCCTAACCAGTAAGTAGGATAGGGTTGCATGAGCCTAAGTTAACGAGTAAAGCAAACAATGGATTGTCACTATATAAACAATTAATTTAGTACTCGTTAAATGCATAAAAAAATTGTATTTGTATTAATGATACATGTAAAACATGTGCTAGGTCATTGTAATTCCATTAACTCATAATCTTTCATTAAACACATATTTAATAAATGTGAAGTGACACTAAAGTAACTAGTTTCCATCAACAATTGTACTCCACTCCCATGTCTTCTATGTTGAATAAAGCACTATATATAACAAAATATATATAACCTCACATCTTCTCCCTTAAAAAATTGTTTATACCTCTTAACTCTCTCAAATAATAAAGATTATATTTAACACTAATGTATCATTCTAATTATAAAGACTATATTTAGCTTTTGTACGACCCATTGCATTTGCCAAAAAAACAGAGCATTTTAAGAAACAAACACATTAAAACCAAACTATACCTTAATACACGAGGATTAAATTGCTTGGCAACTATCCTTATTTTAAATATCTTTAACCTGTTTAATCTTGCAACTCGTAAAATGTTTAGAGATATCATATTAAAAAAAATTATTTAATATTAGAAAATACTTTTAAAGTAAAAGAATGAGAGCTCGTGCAATCAATTTCAAACGATAAGAACCAAAGTTTAATGTGGAACCGAGTGTACATGAGTAATAAATTTAATTTTGCAGCTCGTAAAATGTTCAGAGATATCATATCAAAAACAAGATTTAATATCATGGAAATACTTTTAAAGTAAAAGAATGATAGCTCGTGCAGTCAATTTCAAACGATAAGAACCAAAGGATAGCAGTTTAATGTGGAACCGGTAGTAATAAATTAAAATTAGTTTTTGGCAAATTAGTTTAGGTTTATTATAATTTGGTATTTATGAATTATTGAAATATATATATATATATATATATATATATATATATTTATTTATTTTTTAAAGTTTGTATTTTAAGAAATTTGATTTTTTGATATTTGGTAATTTTTTTTTTTTTTTTTTTCATCAGGAAGAAAAAGCATGATATATTCATAAAAGAAAAATTACATATTGCAGATGCTTGAAGCATATGCAGAAACTGGACCGAGCCATAGACAAAAATACTCCAAAAGAAGTATCCAGATATGCCCTTAGACAGGGCAGCAAATAAAGGTATAGACCCCAGAAAAACTGCTTAACAGAAAACAATCCTGAAGAGACAACCCATCTATAAGGTGCAGAAGAATGCACCAAAGCACCAAGCAGACAAGCTGCTGTGGATAGAAAATGAGAACAAAAAAGGCTAGATTGGTAAATTTAGAGTATATATATACTATCAATAAAATTATGAGTTAATTATAAATTGTAAATTTATTATTTAATTTTAATTTTATTTATTTTTAATGTAGTTTAATTGAGTCAAAATAGACAGAAAATATATGAAATTACAATATCTCTTTTATATTGGTTTAGAGAGCACATGTTAACACAATAAGTATTTAACAATTTAATATATCATTATATAAAAAATTTATATACATAATAAAACATAAATCATAACATTAACAATTTTTTTAAATAATTTTTTATTTAAATAAAAGAAAAAATAAAATATTTAATTAAATTCAGTTTAGATAATTATGCAAATGTTGTATTTTCTTATTTAATATTGATTAAAAAAAGGTGATACATTGAATTTAAAAAAGTATATTATTGTTAGATAATCTTCGGCAAAATCACATAACCAATCTTTTATCGACGCGTTTCGAACCAACCAGTGTGGTTCATCATCAGGACAAGTTGATGAACCACTTGTCCTGACGATGAACCACACTGGTTGGTTCGAAAAGCGTCGACAAAAGATTGGTTATGTGATTTTGCCAAAGATTATCTAACAATATTATGGATCACAGAAGTCTAAATTTCTTAAAGTATATTATTATATAAATTTTATATTTTAAATAATAAAAATTATATATATATAATGAATTGTAATTAAAAAATTTGAATCACTAATATAAAAAAATATTAAAATTTAAACCGCAAACTAAATGATTTGAAAGGCGACAAATGGAATATGTAATAAAATTATAAATAAGTGAGCAGTAAAGGGCATGAGTATAGTTTACTAGTGCAACAAAAAAAAATTATACATAGAGTGGGAGTGAGTTTTTCATAAGATTAATGATGAGTATATGTCCAAATCTCATCCTTGCACAAAATTAATGGCATCATTTAAAACTAAAATTATTACATAAAAACCAAAATATAATGATGTTAATAATAGCACTCTTTTTTATAAGGCCAAATTCTTATAAATTAAGTGTACGGCTTAACTTTTATGTGTGAGAAATATTTTTTAATTAGATTTTAATAATTTTCAATTTTTATTTTTATTTATTTATTGAATTCTGAATGAAATATTATTTAAAATAAAAATAATAATTAAATTTTTTTAAAAATTATAATATAAGTTATTTAAATTTATGATTTTGTAGAAATATATACTAAATATAAAATATAGAAAAATAAAATTTAAATAATAATAAATTTATTAAAAAAAGAAATTTTATTTTATTAGAATTTTTTTGAAATTATTAAAAAGTAATAATAACAAATGATTCGAATTATTTCACAGGATATTTAGTTTAAAATGGGAAAAAAATGTCACTACTTGATTTTTGAAAAAAAAGAAATCGAGGAAGGATAAAGGAAAATAAGTTTTGGACAAAGAAAATAATAAAATAAAGGAAGTTTGATATTAATGTTTTATAAGCCTTATGAAAGGTTTGAAAGTGTTTTTTGGTTTAATTATTTATATTTAATTATGTTTTTCAATTTATTTTTTTAATTGTTATTTTTAGGTAAGAAGTTTTTATTAAATAGAGAAAAGTTATATATTATTTAGTTATTTATTTGTTTTTGGTTATTTATTTGGAAAAATAAATTAATAGAAGAGATTTTGTATAAAGATCTAAAAAGTAACCAACATAACTATGGTATAACCTAATTGGAATGAGAAACAACTATAGTTAAAGCATCAATTGTTATATATTGGAACAAACTAAAAGTAAAAGTTAAAATTAGACATTCAAATAATCAAGAAGAGGTTGAGACCTCAATGGGAACATGATTAGCAGGGTTAGCAAGGTTATTAGGTGGTGCTGGTCATTTCCATGCAGAATGGAGGCCTCAATTTGAGCAGGGTTATTAGGTGGTGCTGGTCATTTCCATGCAGAATGGAGGCCTCAATTTGAGCTAGGATCCTATCCATCTTCTTGTGCTCAAGTTGTTTTTCACCCAACTACAAGAAGATTTCATCCTTGGCATCATTCCTTTCAGGTATGACTTTGCCCAAAAGAGTCTTATATGCTAGAAGAGATTTATAGTATGTAAATATTGGTTTTGTCTTCGGCCTGTGTGCCCCATATCTAGCACCTAGTCAACTACTATGGAAAATATTTTTGAGTCTAAGTGACATTCATTATTATTGACATTTTACTTCTCTAGCTCTTTGATTTCCTCATGAATCTTAGGAGGAGTCTACATGCGATAAAGCTTTATCGAGGATTGAGCCCTAACTTTGGTAGATGAGTTGCCCTATGAGCCTCTGCCCCTTGCACCTTTACATGAATGAGCACGATGTCTAAACATTGGAATAAAATGAGAGAAGACCAAAACCCAAGACCAGACTCCATTTCTAACCCTATTAACCAAGAATAAATAAAGCCACTAAAAGAGGCAAACATATGAACAGAAAGTGAACACAAGCCTTTGACAGGAACCAAAGATAGATTTAAAATCGAGAGAGAATGCAAACCTAACACCCAACACCAATCTGTGAGGCTAAGACTTTCTTTTAAGAATACAATCAAAACATTAAAACTATTTGGGAATAACCAATAACACCTTCCTTCGGATAATGACACCATTTAGAAGAAAGTGATCCCTGAAGGCATAATCTCTAACTCAGAATAGAGGAAGGGGTATCATTACTAGAGGCAGCGAATACCACAAGCCAAATAGAAAAATTAACTCAAGTTCTCATAACAGATATACCTCGAAAGAGATAGAAGTTATGAGTGACCCCAACCCGAGAGAACCACTTGAATGAAAATACTAGCTTAAAACTGTAGTGAGAAGCAATAAACCATGAATAGGTTGATTCTTGGGAGTATATGTCAAACCTATCTTCACCAAAGACTCTCCAATGGCCTCCAAAACAAAGAGAAAGGGAAGATTGAAAGGCGAGAGAAAGAAGAATCTGCTGGAAAGGAAGTTAGGTAGAGCCAACTAGGAGGGCTCAGTCATTCCCTTGAAAAAAAAATTAACAAATCAACTCGAAAAAAAATAATAAAAAGTCGAAAATGCAACTAGACCAGAGATCATCAAAATCAAAATGAACAAAATAAAAACATGCACCAGAGAAAAATTCCATATTAAGCTATATATCAACTGTGCTCAATCTCATCATAATGAACCACCAAATTGAATCGAGAACCTTCCTTACCACCCAACCCATCGCATTGAATGCCTTGCAAACCCATTCATTGTGAATTATACTAAGGCTCACATCTCCCCATGTTACTTTCATAAGAGAAGGTATTATCGATAGCTCCTTCATCTATTGCTTGAGGTGATGGCGGGATACCACTCCCACCTCATAACACATCCCTCCGCACCCCATTTAAGGAATTATGTCATAAAGATAACAAAAATGAATAAAAATAATGATGGGTGGGGTGAAAGGTTTCCCACATAAGAAAATGACTAAAAGGTATTGATTGGTTAGAGTGAAAGGTTTTCAAAAATAATTGTATTCGTGGAGGATCTACAGAAGGCCCGGAAATTTAATCGTAAAGAATGTATTGGGGAATTTTAATATTTGGTTTAATTTAATATAATCTTAAAATAAAAGGACGACCATTATTATATTTTATTTTATCTTTCTTAAAATAAAGTAAGGGACATAGATGGTTTATTCTTATTTTCCTTTTAATGATGCGATAGAGGATTTATTCTTATTTGATGATAAAGTGGAAGATGGTGTAATAATTGGTGAATCCTCATATAAAGAAGATAAATGGACATGAATTGCTTTTGTAAGTAATAAAATGATGGTCCAATATGATTTCTAGATTATGAGAAATGAGTTCACATGCTCGAGCCCCTACCACGAGAGTAGAGGGTGGAAGTTAGGCTATGTATGTGTCATTGGATGCTTAGTAGACCCCACCATGTTAACCAAAAGATCATTGTACTAACCTTACAAGGAAAACATGGTAGAAATTATCTTAGTTACGGATCAGTTTCAGGCTAAGTAGGCCCCGCCAAAAGATCAATGTACTAACCTTACAAGGAGAACATGGTAGAAATTATCTTAGTTACGGATCAGTTTCAGGCTAAGTAGGCCCCGCCACGTTAACCAATATATATATACACACGAAAGAAAAGAAATATTATTATTGGCCATAAGGTAAAAACTTAATTTTGACACTTAATCATGTTAATTAAATTTGTTTATGGCAATGTGAACGTTATTTCCAAATTCATTAAATTTGTTTATTGTGGTGTTATTTTTTTCCCATATGTTTTTAGTTTATAATTTATTCATGAGGTATATTATGTATATTTTTTTCCCATATCTGATAAGTTGATATCCAATAGCATGACTTTGATGTCTTTTCATTGGACGAATCTCGCATTTTTCATTGGATATCTTAGATTTTGTTAGTATTGGGATTTTAGTGTTGGTTGTTATGTGGAGTATTACCAATTTCAATAGTAACCATCATCCCTATAATAACTTTTTTTGGTTATCTTTTTTTAAATATTTTTATATACAATTGTACATAATTGTAAATATAAAATAATTGGGTTGAGAGGACACAAATACAAAGTTTTGGGAAGAGAAGTTGCTTGGGAAATAGCCAAGCTCAGAAGTGGTATTAATTGGCTACCTATCTCCCTAATGAATTGAAGACAAAGCCAATACAGGCATCAAAATGTGTACGGCCTAGAGGACGAGCCAATTTGGTCTTATAAGACGTGTTGGCCTTGGTCAACATGCAAGAGAAATATATGGAAATGAGATATGTTGAAGAGACAAAGACAAAGACAAAGAAGGGGGGCTCGACAGATTAGAGCAAGAAGGGAGACAAGAGAAACTCTCTCGCGAGAAAAAACATGCAGGAGATGAATTTCAAGCGTGGTATCAACATGCACGCTAAAGAAGGAATGAACGTTCAAGTGTGGGATAACACAACAAAAAGAGAAATTTCATAGCAGCAGTGGGTGAGAACCACTGGAACAACTCAGTGGGAGCTCATGCTGAAGTGTGGTGTTGAGAAGGTAGAGCGACAAAGGACTTTGGACTCCTGCTCAATAAGTGGAGATATTGGGTACTTTGAAACTTCTCTTGGTGTTTTCATAACCGAAGACCCTGAAAGTGGACTTTGGATTCCTGTGAAAACTATCAAGTGGAGGCATGGTGTGATTTGGATACCCGTCGGATTAAAGGTCGAGGCACTATGAGCTCTGGATTCCTATAGAGCGAATTTGGGGGAGATACTATGAGCTCTGGATTCCTATAAGTGATTGTTGGATGGAGACACTGTGTGCTTTAGACTCTTGTTGAATTGCAGGTGGAGGCACTGTGTGCTTTGGATTATCAAAAGTGACTTTTTAGGTGGAGACGCTGTGATCTCTGGACTCCTCGGTTGCAGGTGGAGGCAATTTGTGCTCTAGATTCCCATGTGTTGTGAATGACTATCGTGAATTTCCCTTGAGCACTTCACTCCTCAGACTTTGAATCTGGCTTGGGAGTGGTCAATTGCAAGAAAAAGCAACAATGGAGTTGCCTTATGATTGGGAGGAGAGTTGAAGTCCTTCTCTTAGCTTCCAGTCATTTTACTGATAAGATAAGTTTCTTACTTATACCTCTATGTATGTCTATTGTACTTGAATGATAAATGGTGTTGTTCTATAACAAGAAGTGTATCAACACTATTAATGAAGGGATGAGTATTCTTGTATGTCTTTGTAATAATTTGTGTTGCATGATTGTACTCATGATATGAGGGACTTGTAGATCCTTGTAATTGTTGATATATAATTGGCTAATTGCATGATCGCTAATGACTCTTAAAAAAATTAGTTAAACTACTATAGTGTGTGTGAAATTCCATGGGTTTAACAACTACACTATTAGAGGATCTCTATATTTGAGAGTTAAAGAGTATTGTTGTCGAAAGAACTATGTAAGGCTTGCTATGATTTAGCATGGACCTCTATCATGCCTGAATGATTATCACTTTCCTTACTTATGGAATGATAATAAGGAATAAGGCTTGATCCAGTTTGGATCATTATATTGTTTTTCATCCATCTTGATGCTTTCAAATTAGAAAAAGTGGAGGAATCATCTCATAGGACCATTTTTACTAGCGGGACCCAGTTTGGAAAACTGGGATTAAAACCCTTTTAGGAGCATTTTGAGGCATCAAATGATTCTTTTGGGGGGTAAAAATTTGTTGATATATTTTGACACATTTTTTCCATATTCTACACACAAAGATCTTTCCAACTAGGTAAGAATCACATCAATCAGAATCTATATGTGAAAGTTATTCCACTCAAAAGCTGACATTTATGTTTTCACCACCATAATTTGAGAGGATGCCACATCAACCCCCATTATTCATGAAAAGGGGGCTAGCCATGTAATTATGATGTAGAAGACTCTAGAGGATTCTATATTGGAACTTTGGTCAAGAGTTGAGGTATTCAAACCTAGCCACTAGTAGGTTATCAGGCTGTGTTATAACCGAGCCACTATGAGGAAAAGGGTTCCATTATTTTGAGTGCATTTGTTTCATATCTGAACAAAATAGCCGAGAGGGATAGGAGATAGAGCACAAAGAAAGGATTTGTGCATTGTAGTAGTCCACAGGGCACAAGCCATATGTCTTTGTACTCACAAACATTTTCTATTCAGAGAGAGAGAGTAGAGTGGCCTCAACTTCTAGCCGGGTTTTTCTCCTGAAAGGGTTTCCTAGGTCATATCTTGTGTCAAATGTGTGTGTGAGATTTTATTTCATTGTTCTCTATTTTCTGAATAATTTTAATTCGCATGTGTACACTACTAACAATAATCTACATATCTATAATCTAAAGAGAAATAAAACTAAAATAACGTAGATTTTGAATTTTTAAGTATATTTTATCAGATCTTTTGTGATGAAATGTCCAGTGGAATATCCATATGATCTGAATTTAAACAGGAACAAAACAAATTATAGATATAACCATAAATACAGAGATGCATCCGAAATAACACTTCCTTTCATTAATATCAAATAATGAAATATGCTTACAAACAAAATGGAAATGAGACTAGCTCGTGCAATCGTAGCCGATCTCTGAGAAGAGATGTGGCAGCTACATGCCTCTGAACTGAGTTACAAGGAGGCTCAAGGTCCTTTTTATTATTGAAAAATAAGAGAAAACCCTAAACAACCAAAACCCTAACCCGAGGAGATGTAACACCAAGAGTTTATGGGCCCCATTGGGGTTAGTTGGGCAGCGAACTTCTCGAGGTCATAACTTGGTCATATTATCTCTAGTTGACATGCATGATACCTCGTTGGAAATATCTCTCTAAGGACTACAACTAAAAATACGATTTCAATGAAATCATCCAAAGGAATATTTCCAAATAAATGTCGTTTAGGGCCTCAAAACGGCTCCAGAAGTTCAGGACCTGAAAAATTGCCAAAAATAGTAAATCGTGCTACAATTAAGGAAACTGAAACAAAAAACTGACAGAACAATGGTGAGGGTCCAAGTGGAATAGGCAGGTGAACACCAATATCCCTGGATCATCCCCCCCCTTAGGAAGCAATGATCTCCATTGCGTTGAGTTCCTCCATGAGATGAAGAAACTTCTGCTGAACTTGGTCCTAGTGAGACATTTTACTTGGTGCAAGAGTTGGCCGGATTTGACAACTCGATACAGTTGGATCTTTTGCTAGCGAGTGTTCTTGATATGCATGTCCATGATCCAATCAGTTGCAGCTTGTTCCATGCAGTCTGGATTTAACTTTGTTGTTGTGAGCTGTTCTGCAATGTTGGATGTGTCTAGTAATGGTGGAAAGTATGGCTAAAGGTGATCCACATTGAACACTGGGTGCAGGCCAAGGAATGGGGGAATGTTAAGCTCAAAAGAATTATCTCCCGTGACAACCTTGTTGATGGTGTATGGCCCATATCGAAGTAGGTGAATCTTGCATTGGGGCCCAGCGAGGCGCTCCTTATGAAAATGTAGCCAAATTTTGTCGCCCACCTGGAACATGTGTGGCACCCAATGCTGATCATGTCGTTGCATACTTAGCATTGGCTTTGTCCAGTATGTCATGGACCCGTTGGCGAATGTATTAAATGTGTCAATGAAGCTATTTTCCTTGTCGTCTTCGGATTTGACATGAACCTAATCTGCCTAAGTCATTGCAAATGGTATGACCACATCAATGGGACATAGTGGCTGGAATCCCAAGCCCACTTGAAAAGGGATGTGGCCAGTTGAGCTATGGAGAGCTCGGTTGTAGCTGTGCTGGACATAGGGGAGGCCATCATCCCATGTGCGTGGATGCTTTAAGTTGTACATGTGCATAATGTGTACGATCATCCTGTTAATGACCTCTGTCTGGCCATCAATTTGGGGATGGAAAGGTGTGGACTTAGTGAGCTTGGTGTCGAGCATCAACTAGAGA
The DNA here is from genome assembly GCA_031772625.1 of Pinus tabuliformis. Lineage (NCBI taxonomy): Eukaryota > Viridiplantae > Streptophyta > Pinopsida > Pinales > Pinaceae > Pinus > Pinus tabuliformis. The sequence continues at coordinate 308,657,393 of CM062807.1, forward strand.
CTAGACCAAAATGTACTGTGGAACCTGCTGTCCGGATCCGAGATGATAGACTGTGGGATCCCAAAGTGTACCCACACACGTTCAAAGAAAAGTTTAGTAGTGGCTTCTATTGTGATACTCTTCTTGTAGGCCACCATAATGGCCATCTTTGAGAATCTATCAATGACCAAAAAAACACAGTCATTTCCATGCTTAGTAGAAGGAAGGTCTGATATGTAATCCATGGAGATGGATTCCCAAGGTCAAATAGGGGTCGGCAGCGAAGTATAGAGACCTTGCTTCTTGATGGTCAGTTTGGCAATGGCGTAGGCAGTGCAGGATCTAATGTACTTCCTGACATCCTGTGTAAGATTCGGCCAATAGAAATACTTCTGCAGTACTACCACCTTTTTCTCGACTCCGAAATGCTAAGCGACCCGACTGTAGTGCACTTCACAAATCATCTTTACACGCTTGCTTGAAGGAACACAAAGGTCTCCCAGGTGGCATAATGGAGCATCCTAGAGGTGAAAATTTGGAACTTGTTGACCCTCCAAGAGCATATGGTATGTGTGGCCGAATTCTAGGTCACTTTTGTAGAGAAGTGGCAAATCAGAAGTCTCGTGCCCACAAGAGTTGAGCATGGTGGTTAACGCCATGATCGGTGGTTAGCTGAGGCAGTTTGCAACATTATTTGTGTTGCCCTTCTTATACTTGATATTCAAATGGAACTATTGTAGTTATGTGGACCACTTCTGATGGTGATCATTCTGCAACTTCCCTTGCATCTGTATGAATTGCAGGGGTTGGTGGTCTGTGTGGATGACCATTTCCTTCCCCAAAATGTAATGCTTCCATTGTCGGCAGGCCTGCACAATGGAATACATCTCTTGTCATAAGTGGGATACTTCCATACTGCGTCTGAAAGTGTCTCACTATGATATGCAACTGGATGCCCTTGTTGAGTAAGAACTACCCCAATAGCATAGTCAGAGGCATCTATCTCAATCTCAAATGGTTGTTGCAAGTCTGGTAATGTGAGCACTAGTGTAGAGTAGAGGCGATGTTTCAAATTTGCAAACGCCTTTTGTTGAGATTCAGACAAAAATAATTTTTCTTTCACTCCTCCTTTGGTAACTTGACTCAAGGGCCAAGTGATATGAGAGGACCCCAACACGAACCTGCAGCAGAAGTAGAAATTGGCAAGACCTAGAAAGCTGCGAAGCTCTGTCAGAGTGGTTGGGGATGGCCAATCCCGAATGATTTGGATCTTTGCTGGATCCACATGCACCCCAGATAATGAACCTAGGTCATGCTAAAAGTGCATTTCTACAAATTGGCACACAACTTGTGTTGTCGCAGTGTTTGGAGAACCTGTCGGATGTGGTGGAGGTGCTCTTCCCAACTCTAGCTGAAGATCAAGATGTCATCTAAGTATACCACTATAAATGAGCTGGTGAATGGCCGCAAGATGTCATCCATCAGCCTCATGAAGACTACAGGAGCATTCGTCAACTCGAAAGGCATAACCAACCATTCAAAAATGCCCTCCTTGGCTTTAAAGGAAGTCTTCCACACATCGGAGGGTTTGATTGGTACTTGGTGATATCTGGACTTCAAGTCGACCTTGTTGAAATATTTCCCCCCTTGAGTTGGTCTAGAAGGTCATTAATCCATGGGATCAGGCACCTATTCCAGACAATGATCTTGTTTAGTGACCGATAGTCAATACATAGTCTCCAAGTCCCATCCTTCTTCTATACCAACATGATCGGGCTCCCACAGGGTGATGAACTTAGTTGAATGTGACCTTTTTGTAGCAACTCCTGAATTTGCCTCTTCATTTCATCATTCTTCAGAATGGAGCATTGATAGATTGGTCCATTGGGTAACGACGCACTTAGGGTCAGGTCGATGGAGTGCTTGACCTGATAGTGCAGAGGCACCCCTGCGGGGATGGTGAATATGTCCTCATACTCCTCCATGACCTTGTCCATCTATTGTTGTCGTGTGGAGGGGCCCTGTCTGGAGGTCGTGGCCACCGCCTTCTTCTTTCCTTGAGGGCGTATCATCAGAAAAAAAATTTGTCGGTTTTGGAAATGAGCTTATTGCATTGTTTTGCAGTAACGAGAGAGATGGCGGTACGTGGTGCTACCTCAAGTATCCTGTACAACTTATTTCCCAATGTAACAATAACAACGCGAGGCCCTGATTGATACATAACATGTCGCTTCCACAAGTATGGTTGGCCTAATAATACATCACAAACATCAAGGGGAGAAATGTCACATAATACCTCATCCGTGACGGGCTTGATGTTGTATGGAAGGCGACATTGTTGGCTCATGGGAAAATCCCATCCTTGGTGAAGCCACCCAGTGGTGTATGGTTGTGGTTGTGCTATGATCGGTAAGCCTAGTCGCTTCACGACTTCTGTTGCAATGAATTTCTTTTGTCTCCCGCTATCGAAAATGAACTGTAGCCGGGAATCCTTTACCCACATCTAGGAGTGGAAGAGACGCTCCTCCTCCTCTAGATCTTAGGGTTCCTCCTTCTGGATATTTGTGGTGGTGACAGTGGTGTTGGACTCCGCATCAATTATCTACTTCCCTTTGTCATTCCCCTTGTCGGGTTCTGACTCAGAGTCGGAACATGCATCTGATTCTGAAGCCTTCATCTAGGCCACCAGTGACTGCTTGGCCCGACACTTGTATTGTGGGTGAAACTCACACCACTTTCCCATTTCCTTCTTTGGCTTCGTAGTGTTGTCGTTTACTTGTGGCCTTGGCGGGTTGTCCTAGGATGTCTCGCTTTGGATTTTCCCTTTGTTCTGCGGTTTGGGGGCACCTCTCCCTTGCTTCCGATTTCAGATCCAAAGTCTCGCTTCTTCTTTTTAAACTTCTACTCGATATTGATGACATATTGGTATGCCGTGCCGAGCAAGGAGATTTCCAGGAACTCCATCTCGTCCTGGATGTATCTATGTAGGTAGCCACGGTACTTGAGTACCAAATGTTTCTCAGAATCCTTGATACCCAACTTCGTGCAAAGGGTATGAAAAACATTGGTAAACTCTGGCACATCTTGGTCCCTTCCTTGCCACAACATGGTCCACTTTATGTATTTGTCCTTGTAGCTCCCAATAGGGTAGTACTGCTCCTTGATGGCATCCCAGAATGAATTCCAAGTGGGAGCGGCTGAAAACAATGAGGTCGTACTTTCATCCTTTTGCTCAGAATAGGTTTCCCACCAGTCCTTGATGTGGGGGGCAACTTTGAGAAGAGAAAAAGTTATCTTTTCTTAGCTGGAAAAATCATGAACAAAAAAATATTCTTCTAGTAGATTCAACCATTTATCTATGGCATCTTCATCTATTTGGCCCTCAAATATGGGAATGTAAAAGTTTAGATATACCTTAAAAGGTGTGGAGCCTCCAGAGTGGCTGTTGGATGTGGATGCACCGCCAATGGGAAATCATTGAAGGATCTAAGCAAAGTTATCCATCATCGCGTTACTTTGTTTCTCCAGGGTCTCCTTGAGCAATATTTTGATAAGATGTCCTACTCCCTCGTCTTTCTTTTCTTCCCCCATGGGAGGCCGTTGGGATTTACGAGGCTGGTCTTGCAAAGGTTCGACCAGTTTAAGCCCTAATTCCTTATATCTCGACCTCGTTGGGGACATGCAAAGAAAAATAGAGAAAGAGCAGACCTCTTTGATACCATTGATATGAATTTAAACAAGGACACAACAAATTACATATATAACCATAAATACAAAGATACAACAAAAATAACACTTCCTTTCATTAATATCAAATAATGAAATATGCTTACAAATAGAATGGCAATGAGACTAGCTCGGGCAATGGTAGCTTATCTCTGAGAAGAGAGGTGGCAGCTACATGCCTCTGAACTGAGTTACAATGAGGCTAAAGGGCCTTTTTATTATTGAACAATAAGAGAAAACCCTAAACAACCAAAACCCTAACCCGAGGAGATGTAACACCAAGAGTTTATGGGCCTCGTTGGGGTTAGTTGGGTAGCCAACTTCCGGGGGTTGTAACTTGGTAATATTATCTTCGTTTGATATGCATGATACCTCATTGGAAAGGTATCTCCGAGGACTACAATTGAAATTGTGATCTCAATGAAATTGTCTAGATCAATATTGCCAAAAAAACTTCGTTTAGGGCCTCAAAATGGCTCTGGAAGTTCAGGACCCGAAAAACTTCCAAAAATAGTAAATTGTGCTACAATTAAGGAAACTGAAACAAAAAATTGACAGAACAATGGTGAGGGTCCAAGTGGAATAGGTGGGTGAACACAAATATCCACCCGAATCACCATAGCAGTTTATAGATCAAGTCTAGATATATATATAGAGACATGTCTATAGGCGTCAACAAAATATGGTGTGGTTGTGGCTAAAATCACTGAGTGTTTTAGCCATGGGTTGGCTTGTTCTAAGTTTTGCTAGTAGTTGGACTTGAACCGATTTGAGTGCATTCTATTAAAGGTCAACACTTGAGGTTGTTGTGTTCAGCTTGAGGATATAATATTTGTGAATATGAAAGTTTCAGGTAGAACCAAGTTCTCAGGGAAGGCTTGGTCAAACTCTTGAAACATTCGAAGAAACACAAAAGGTCATTCTAGGGTGCTAAGGTGGAAAACAATTGTATTGTGAGTTTAGACTCAGTCTATTCTATACAGGCTCTGGAGTCTGGGTGTTTAGAAGGAATGGAAAGTGTTACACCTCCATGGGGCTGGATTTTTGATAAGGCCATACATGGTAGAGGAAGATGTCCAATGTGTTGAATAAGTTTGTTTCAGTGCGATGCCCATTTTGGGAGAAGGAAGTAGAAACTAAATCCTTCTAGATCTACATATATTAGATAGCACCTCTAAGTGTACCTACTCAGGTTGACAGAGAAATTGAAGCCTGATTTACATCAGTAAGTAAGGCCCAACATTTTGGCGCCATTGCCGGGGAGGTGCAACTAGGAAGATTTAGGAAAAAAAAATCTTAAAAAATCTTAAATAAACAAAACAACAAAAACACATATTTATTTTTAATTCTTTAATCCATGATTCTTTATGTCTAGACCTAGGGATGAAAAAGGAAGATTCACAAAAACCCCCCACCCAACAACTAACCCTCCATTGGGAGAAGAAACTTTAGAGAGGATTGAGTACACAACACCAACTGGAAAAGTTACTGTGGAAGAACTTGAGGAAAAACAAAGATCAGGCCAGTGACTTACTCTCGTTGAAAGACAAATCCTACTAGCTTATGAGGCAAAGAAAAGACATATACCTGAGTCTTTTACAACAGGGAAACTAAAAGAGAGTAGTACAAGAATCCAACAACCTATCCTTGAACAGATTGTTCCTCAAGAATCAAAACAGGAAGAAGAGATAGAAACCTTAGACAAGTCACATATCACAATGGTTGAAGAAGGAGGATCAGCCAGAGGACCTGCTGCAGAACAACTCAGAGAATATGAGAGACAAATGGAAGAAAGGAGAAGAAAAAGAGAGCTTGAAGAAAAATAGGGAAATGATATTATGTTTGGAGGAAATCAAAATCCAACAGAAGAAGAGGAATCAACATTTAAATTTCCAATTCAAGATAGAGGAGAGTACATGGATGAGGAAATTAAAATGAAAAATATCCCACCATCTATATTACCAAACTTTTATGGTATGGCATCTGAAGACCCTGATTCATTTTTGTTTGAATTTGATATAGTATGCCGAACCTATGGATATACCGATGATGCAAACAGACTTTCGACTTTTTCCTGCCACATTAAAAGCAACAACACTTAGGTGGTTCATGGGATTAGGTGAACAAACAGTCGCTGATTGGGATAACATGAGAAAAATATTTTTGAAAAAGTATCAACCTTAATGTTGATCAAAAGACTCTAAAGATGACATCTTTAGAATGAATCAACAAGAAGATGAGATGCTAGAAGAATACTTGGAAAAATTTTCATACAATCTGCAAAATTCAAAACATAGAACCATGTTTGCTGATCTTATTCGAATAATATTTCTTAAGGGAATCTGAGACGAATATCTAGATGACCTCAATCTCATGGGTAAAGGGGACATTTATAATTTACCTTTAGAAGAGATTGCTGACTTGTGTCAGACGTACTCCAAAAGTAGAGCAAGAAATGGAAGAAGAACTACGACATCTAGAATCACTAAATCTGCCACAGGAAAAATTACCAGAGTTGAACTAGGCAATCTATTTGAAGATTTTAAAACAGACCTCTTAAGCACTTTAGGAAATCAAATAGACACTCTGAAAGCAAAAAATAGACAAGATGAACAAGAACAATTATTGTCTATATTTTGTCCTAAATGCTGAAAAAAACATGCTTTGAAAGAATGTCTATTAGATAATATTCAGATCTGTGGGTTTTGTATAGAAAATCATGACACTAATGACTGCTCTAAGATGAAAGTTTTGCAGAGTTATAATTTGGAAGCTAATGCAGAGATGGAGAACTTATATTTTTTGGGAGCTCGAAGACCATGGCAGCCAAGACCTCCAGATATGTTCCAAAATCCAAATCTAACAAATTATCAAATGCTTGTTCAGAATTCTTGGAATGTTCCTATGCCATGGAAAAATTGGTTTAATCAGCAGCAACAATCTTATCCACAACAGGGATGGAGAGGATATTCACATCCTCAGCAATTTCCTCAACAACCACCTCAGCAATATCAACAGTCATTTCCTCACCCATATCCTCAACAATATCAACAACAATACTCTCAGCCATATCCACCATAGTACACACAGCAATACCCTCAGCAACCAATTGCTTATCAACAACAAAATCCTCAGCAAACCTTACCTGCTCCTCCACCAATGAATCAACCACAACTACAATTACCATCTAATCAACCTCCTAAACCTACGCAACTACCTGCTCAACCAGTAGCTAATCCAAATAATCGACTGGACAGACCAGTGTATAGTGTGGATGAGGGACCATCGTACCCAATTCTACCTCTGCAAAACATAGAACTTAGATCCAGTCGAACTCTTCACACAGAACCTTCACCTCCACCTGTTTCAACGAAAGAGAGTTCGAATAAAACTGATGAACATGAATTGCCAACACACAATAAACAAGATGATTTAGAACAAGGCAAACAAATTAGGACAATGCAGTCACCTCCTTATCCTGAGCGGTTACTTCAACCAAAATTAACCACACCTCTGCCACAATACGATGTTATGGATGAGCTGAGAAATGTGTATGTAAAAATGCCATTTCTCTAGGCAATTAAGGATATTCCAATCTATACCAAAGCCATCAAAGAACTTTGCCTTAAAAAGCCTGCAAAGAAAATATTTAATCCACAGACCATTCATGTTATTGGCAATTTAGCTGGCCTTATGTCAAATGTCATTTCTATGGAGAAATATGTTGACCCTGGTATACCTAGAGTTACAACAATCATCAAAAAAATCTCCATTCCAAATACTCTCATTGATTTGGGAGTAGCAATAAATGTCATGACATTGGATACAATGAAAACCTTACAACTGACAAATTTACAGTCAACACCAATTGTTTTGGAATTAGCAGATCACTCTAAAGTCATTTCTGAAGGGATATTGGAAGATATAATTGTTTCAATGGACTCTTGGGAGTATCCAATTGATTTCCTAGTTCTCCAGCCAAAGTCAAATTTAGGAGGACACCCTCTCATACTTGGCAAACCATGGTTGGCAACTGCTGATGCATTTATTGGGTGTAGATCGGGTAATATGATCATTTCCAAAGGAACAGAGAGAAAACAACTTACCTTATACCCATCAGCCCAAGCTCCAACAGTAACACATAACCTATGGCTTGATGATAAATACAATGATAGAGAAGAAATACAAACTGTTTTAAGCATCAATCAAATTTATGATTTCAGGGAAGACAATAATGAAGATTTGGTAGAAATGTTTATCTCTCAACCTGATGTTAAAGAGGAATTGAGAAATAAACAATACACTGCTGTAGATCAAATATTGGCACAGAGCTTTAAATAAAATTGTACCATATATTCTCTGAAAACATTATTTGAAGACATCTTTCCAATCAAATCCATTACGAACACACAAAGCAAGACTGTAGAAATCAGCCCAGGAAAAGCACTGAACATTGGAGCATTTTTAGATTCATCTCGGGAACAGAAATTGCTTGATTTGTTGACCAAATACCAAAAGGCATTTGCTGGGGACTACACTGACATGTAGGGAATTCACCCCGAAACTTGCACTCACCATATCTATATAGACACTAGTATTTGACCAGTGAGGCAACCACAGAGAAGGATGAACCCCATGATTAATGAGATTGTAAGAGATGAATTGCAGAAGCTATTGAAAGTAAATTTCATTTACCCCATTTATGACAGGCAGTGGGTATCTCCATTAGTGATAGTCCCTAAGAAAAATGAAAAGTGGCGAGTTTGTGTTGACTACAGAGAACTGAATAAAGCCACCCTTAAAAACTATTTTCCATTGCCATTTATTGACCAAGTTTTGGATACATTGGCTGGAAAAATATCATTTTCCTTCCTGGATGGTTTTAGTGGTTATAATCAGATCAGCATAGCCTTAGAAGACCAAGACAAAACAACATTTACCTGTCCCTGGGGCACATATGCTTACAAATTTTTACCATTTGGCTTGTACAATGCTCCAGTAACATTTCAGAGAGTAGTATTAGCAATATTTGCTGATATGGTTCATAAATGTGTTAAAGTATATACGGATGATTTTTCGTTATATGGTGATTCCTTCGACCATTCTTTGCAAAATCTTGAGAAATTTTTAAAACGGTGTATAGAAACCAACTTGTCTTTAAGTAATGAAAAATGTTATATGATGTTGAATGAGGCAATAGTCTTAGGACATCATGTTTCTACCGAGGGAATCAAGGTAGATCAAACCAAAATTCAAATTATTGTCAAATTGCCAATTCCAAAAAATGAAAAAGATGTAAGAAGCTTTCTTGGTTATGTAAGCTATTATAGGAGATTTATTGAAAACTTTAGTAAGATAGCTTTGCCTTTATTTAATATTCTTGCAAAAGATGTATCTTTCAATTGGAATGATGCTTGTCAAAATGCTTTTGAGAAACTTAAAGAGAAATTGTCCACAGCTCCAGTTTTGAGGGGACCCAATTGGACTTCACCTTTTCACATCTCCACTAATGCATCCGATATAGCAGTAGGGGCTTCATTAGGGCAGAAAGAAGATGCTTTAACTTATGCCATTTACTTCATCAGTAAAAATTTGACTCCTGCTGAACTCAACTACACAATAACTGAGAAGGAAATGCTTGCAATCATACATGTTGTGAACAAATTTCATCATGAAGTCTTTGTTCACACTAACCACTCTGCCATTAGATACTTAATGAACAAACCTATAACTAATGGAAGGATCACGAGATGGTTACTATTACTGCAGGAATTTAATCTCACTATGCTGGAAAGACCAGGGAAAGAGAACCAAGTAGCAGATTATTGTTCTAGACTACAAAATCCAGGTGAAATTGTTCCAGTTGAAGATTCATTTCCCGATGAACATTTATTTGCAGTTTCAATATTAACACCATGGTATGCTGATTTAGCTAATTACTTGTCCACAGGGAAGATACCTCCATCATTCATCTCAAAGGAGAAGAAAATACTGATCAAGCAAAGTGCGAGATATTCATGGGTTAATGGAGAATTGCTTTATACTGGTTATGATTTAATTATTAGAAGATGTATCAGAGAGGATGAAATTATTTACATACTGAAATCTTGTCATGATGAACCTTGTGGTGGCCATTTTGCAGTCAAGAGGACGACACACAAAATCCTTAGCCTTGGCTACTATTGGCCATCAATTTTCAAAGATTCAAAGAAGTATGTGAGAAGTTGTGATAGCTGCCAATGCATGGGCAGACCAACTACCTCAGATGAGATGCCACTACAGCCACAGGCACATCTAGAGCCATTTGAAAAATGGGCTTTGGACTTTGTTGGAGCCATTAATCCACCTTCCAAGGGTAAAAAGCACATCTTAGTATGTGCATATTATGTGACTAAATGGGCAAAAGCAAAGGCACTTGTAAGGGCAACTGAGCAAATAGTAGTTAATTTCCTTTTTGAAGAAATCTTTGTTAGATATGGAGTGCCCAGAGAGATAGTAATAGACCAAGGGACTCAATTCACTTCTAGATTGGTTCAAGACATCACTGACAAGTACAAAATCAAACACAAAAGGAGTACACCCTACCATCCACAGGCCAATGGCCAAGTGGAATCTACAAACAAGACACTGGAAGGGATCATGACTAAAACAGTGGCAACAAACAAAAAAGATTGGGCAGATAAGCTTAATGAGGCACTCTGGGCATATAGAATCACTTGGAAAAACACAACAGGGTTTACACCTTATCAACTGGTGTATGGCAAAGAAGTCATGTTGCCAATAGAATTTCAAATACATACTTACAAATTGGCAGGGAACTTAGGCATTGAACTCTCTAAAGCATAACAAGAAATAGTTATCCAATTGAATCAGTTGGATGAGATGAGACAACAAGCAGTAGAAAGGACAACATTGATCCAGCAACAAAGACGACAATGGCATGATAAACTAATCAAGAAGAAGGAGTTTAAAGTTGGTGACTAGGCTCTATTATTTGACTCCAAATTTAAAGATTAAAAAGCCAAATTTACAACACACTGGATGGGCCCATATGAAATACTTGAAGTTTTCCAAAATGGATCAGTCAAAATAGGAACCATTGACCAAGAAGGCCAAACATTTATAGTAAATGGACACAGGTTGAAGATCTACCACAAGCCTGTCAGCAAAGAAGATTTCATGAAAACAGTGACACAACAAAATGAGGTTACGATAGTACAACAGTCTACTGTGATATCTATACCTTAGTTATTTTTCTACTTTAAAATAATAAAACATAAAAAATTAAGAAAAAAAACAATAACAATTTAGATGTGAAAACCAGACTCTGGCACACTCTAAACTCGAATTCTTACAGGAAAACCAAGGAGTTGGCCAGTAAGAATTGATTCTTTTTCATTGGTATTTCAAAATAAATTCCCGTGACTATTTGAATTTCAAATTGATGACTTGAGGACAAGTCATATGATCAACAGGGGAGGAGGAAAGTTTGAACTTTTTCGTCTCCTTATTTTCAGAATTTCATTACAACAGAGGAAGGAATTTGTTTTACTTTCATTTTTCAGTGGAATTTTCAACAAAGGATTGGTGTTCATTATTTCTCAAGAAGGATTTGTTCAATCTAAATTTAGAACACATTAGCAAAGGGACCTGTTGCTTGATAATTTTTCAGAAGGGACCTATTAAGAAGAAGAAGACTGCATCATCAGATTATGTCATGCCTGTACACATCAAATAAGTCAAGCAGGGTTAAATTTCAACAAGGAAACATCTGAAGGCTGTAAGAAATTTTCATTTTAATACTTGAATTTCTTTTATTAATTTCAATTTTTAAATAGTGGTTAATGATATTTATTGATTTCAGTTTCTCAATCATTCAGCCTATCCTATATCATATTCACTTAGCCTATCCTTCACTCAGCTGAATAGCCTGATCCTTAAGCCTATACTCATTATTCTATCCCTGTAGGATTTATTCCTACTCTTAAAAACTATCCATCCTAACCTATATATCCTATTTCTTTATCCTGTACATAACACTTCGATCCATAAGTCTATACTCCAATACATCAGTCAAATGTGCCAACAGATCCACTAAAACAAACCTAATCAGATCTAGTCAAACACAGTCACAGATCAAACATTTCTGAGGTACGAGGTACAGGTTCAATGATTTAAATAGCCATGCAAAATTTTTCATGGTTCTTAACCGAATTTTTTTGACGAAATGCATATGTTATGATGAAACGTTTAGATGATGGTTGAAAAGGGTATTAAGGAAATATTATGACAAAATGTCATCATAACAGGGATCAACGGATAGTTTCAAGTAATTAAAGGAGAACATAATGATCCGTAGTTACTCATGATCTCAGCCAGGGTTCATACCATGCCATTATGCCGAAGCTCATCATTTACGAAAATTGAATGTGACTATTCCTTATAACCACCGGGCTTATCATTACTGAGTATTGCGCTATAGGAAAGGTTCATTAGTGTTGAACATTGTGTCTAAAGGTGAAGAGCTCATTAGTGAGTGTTTGATAAAGCCTGAACACGTAGAAAAGCATTTGCTCTGTTCCTAGAAACCCCAAACGTCTGAGAAACCCTCCTTGAGGTATGCGTGAATTGTAATAAGGAGAGCTACGAGTATGTTGACAATGGAAATGTCAACATACGAGTCTTAAGGGCCAAATTACACAGGACCAACCGAGAATTGAGAAGGAGATTCCAATTTGAGGACAGCAACCGTTTTCACTCTAGCAGAGATGAGAAATTCAAGGCATAAGAACAACATTCAGGTCAGCGTAGGACCAAGTAGTTTTTTTTTTCAAAAACCTTGGTCAATTCTTCTTACAGAGCAGGGTAAAAAGTAAAATAATTCTCATGGCAAATAGAATAGAGCTGAAACAATTTGATATTTCTAAACTACATAAAGACTGTGTAGACATCCTTAGAGCAAAACAATGGTTAGTTTTTCTGGAAAAATTTAATGGACACAATGAGTTAACAACCAGGGAATTTGCTTCTTCTTTCATTGGAGAGAGAGCCATAGTAGGGAACCTATCCTTTAGAGTTTCAGAGGATACAATTGCCCAAGCTATAGACATAAGTCCAGAGGGAGGGAAATATTTAAAAACTATGCAGTTTAAGGCGAAATCCTGGACACATTTTGTATCTAAGTCAAGAGTATCAACAGTTAATTGGACGAAATTAATTCCTAGGAGTTGGCTTGTTCATCCTTGGGATGAAATAGTCTATGTGATTCAAAAATTCATAACATGTGAAGGCAGATACAATATAGTGTTTCTTTATCATATTAAAATGCTCATGCATTTGAGGGGAGATTGTGTTATAAGTTTACCTTATTTTCTTTTGCAGAGTTTAACTAAGATGCCCAAAACTATACAGAAGCCTTAATATGGATAGGAGCTTATATCATTTTGGCTTGGTGAAAATCTTAATTGAGTTTGAATTGCAGAAGATAGGATTATCCTGGAAAAGATTTTTGGTTGCTAATGAATTTATAGCAGATGAAAAGGAACAAGAAAAGCAGTAAGATCCAGAATTATTGGTTGATGTGGATGATGTAGAAGAGGAATTTTTAGAGCACATACCTAATATCTCTGCTCCATCTAGTAGCAGTGTAAAAACCAGAAAAATGGTAAGGGAAGAAAATGAGAAAGCTGAGAAGGATAAGATTTTTACCACCTATGAAAGGAGGTCTAGGAAGACTAAATTTGGACAAAAAGGGAAAACATTGGAAGAAGATGACATCTTACAACAACCTCAGTATGATTATATATAGGAATTGGAAACAAAGGGAAAGGAGGAAGAACCACAGGAACAAAAAAATTCAGGCAAAAAGAAAAGGAAATTGGAAAGGAAAATTGAAAAACTGCAGCAACAACTTATGGATTCTGAAATGATGGAAAGAGTTGTGAAGAAAGAAAATGAAACCCTTAGAACACAAAGTAAAATGTTCCAGGATGAAAAGGAGAAGTTGAAGAATAAGGTCAGGAGACTCCAAGCCTATAAGGTTCAGATTGGTAAGAGGACCTATGAATTATTCAAACAAAAGAAGGCCATCAAAACTAAATACCAAATTTTGAAAACTGAATACAAGGCCCAGATGAACATCGATGCTTTACACCAGGCAGCAGAGGTAGAGGTAGAAGCAGAAGCAAAGGAAAGGGTTTGACAGGTTATAATTCATTTGCACGAGAACATGCAAAGTCTTGTGTTTCGGGGAGATGTTGGTACCAATTTATGACTGATTATTTTATGTAAAAACCCTCTTTTATTCATCGTTTTCCTTTATTTAACCTTTAAATTTCCTCCATATTCCTTAGAAACTGATTGATATAATGTTATTTCCATTATTTTTATCTTGGAATTAATCTTAGGAATTTTTGTGTTGAAATTGGAAATTTATAGAAAATTACAAGTTTTTGTAACTTCCTGTAATGGCTCCATGGTTTGACATGTTGCAGGACATATTGGTAAATTCGAGGACCTAGGGTTTGATCCAAAATGTACAAGGATGGTGGAATACCTATCCACTCTCGGATTTGAAGATTCTAGGTGCTCGGTCAACGCTGGTCAAACCCAACCATTTTAGCAGAAATTCCAGATTTTGTGAACAAACTTTGTTATTTTTGAGATTTTGCTCAAATTGAGGATCTGAACTAATTCGACCTCCTTTGATGTAATTGTTAGGATTTCATTAGGATTATGAGGAGTACGAATAGCTTCCTCTTGTTGTGAATATTTAGGATAAATAACTCAAAAGGAAAATTATGTAGTTTAGTAGTTGTTTATACATGAAAAACTTGGGAACACAATTTATGTATTTTTGATTTCCAGACTTGAATACAGAGATAAAATGTTGGAGTCCATATTTATGTTTCATACCCAATACTTATCTTAATTTGAATTATACTAAGGTGTGCTTGCAAAGTGTGGAGGGCCCCCACTACAGAGCTGGTACACTTTTCCTTGAATTTTCTTTTACAATTGCATAGATAGATATGATACTTAGAATTGTCATTCAATTAATATGCTGCAAGTTTATGAAATTGGGAATTGTTAATTGAAGAGATCCACATTTGTTGTGAAAGAGTTTTGTAAGAAAACCTCAATTTATATTCATCTTGAAATTGACAATTGTGCTTGCTATTTCAAGGTTTTTATCTCATAGCTTGATCTAGAGTTTACTGTTCATTGGTTGTGATTTGTAGTTGCAGAGCTCAATTGGTAGTTTTTTGACTGAACCTTGTAAGAGGTTCCACTATTGTTGATCTCCAAAGCTACATACTTCATTCACTGTTTTGTGTGAGTAATTAGGAATCTGTTTTCCATATATACAATTAGATTTGTTTCATTTAAGTAAATGTGTAAGTGTTAAAACTACAAAGAGAACCTCTTGTAAAAGAGCATTGTTGATTTTTCCACACTAAGTTATCATTTAGAAACTAAATCCTTCTAGATCTATATATATTAGATAACACCTCTAAGTGTACCTACTCGGGTTGATAGAGAAATTGAAGCTTGATTTACATTAGTAAGTAAGGCCCAACAAGTGGCCTATAGGCTAGCCTTGAGAATGTGTTAAGGATTTCACAACCACATTCGAGTAACTGAGAAATATGAGTTGTAGCTGCATGGATGAAGGCCTGTGTGTGTGGTTGGAGCCTTTTAGCCGCATGGAAGGCTTGGCATGCATGCAACTGGGCTATGAGGTTAGGTGAAAAGATAGTTCTAGCTTAGGGTAAGATCCTCAATAGATGTTGTTTGACATCTAGGTGGTCTGTTGTCCTTGAGAGGTTTCAATATTTTTTCCAATTAGTAGACGCCACTTCCATATCTGTAACTTGGATGTTGGGTCATGTAACATTAACTCTCAACTCATATTTACCCTAGAGAGCTTGTAAAACTGGGTAAATGTGGGGTTGGGTATTACAATATCAATCCTTTTGGCTTCAAAGGGTTAATCATATTGTATACATCCTAGATTTGTGTAAGAATTTAGAATATTTCTTTTGCTCTAAATATTATTCTAGTTCTTGCTCCACCTATAAGAACCAAGTACATTGGTTTTTGCATGTTTATGCATTTATTCAGTGCAATTTCTTTGAAAACTACTTTTTTTCTCTATTTATCATTCTTTTAATTATACAATACATTTTGTCTTCAATGAATGGTGGATGGGTCATGAATTTAAACCCAAGATTAATTGTTTTTTCATTTAGGTTTTTGTGGGCATTGCAATTCTTCGTGCAAACTATATTATTCATAATGCATATTGCTTTTTTGTTGTTATGTTATTATATCATCAATATTCATAGAGCTATCAAGTTGCTCAATTTCACTTGATATATATCCCCATGCGAGGTTAATTTTGTATATAAATCCAGCTTCATTAGTTTGGATTGTTCTATTGTGGAAACTATATGCATATTTATGTTTTAATGTGTTATGTTGGACACCTAATCCTTAATGGGTTAGTGTGGAAGCCGAATAGACCAAAGCAGTCCAAGAGACCTTGGGATGTGAAACCCAACGGTCACAACAATGTACTATAAATGTATATCAGTTGTTAATAAAAATTGTACTCACATGATTTATCTTTCCTATTTTATGTTTCCCATGTGTGTTTAACATGGTATCAGAGCCATGATGTGTGGCCTGTGTAGTTTTCTTCCTCACGGTTTAGCAACTGGTCTGAGCTGCCTTGAATAGTGCTGGCCTAGTCTTCATTACCTGACCATTTATTTTAGCTGAGCGCATCAGATCTGCAACTAGGCATTGTATTCCTACCTGCGGCCTATCAAAGTCTGCGCACTGGTATAACAGTGCTGCGATTTACCATTATTCCCTGACAAAACTGTGAATTTAGACTGTTGGGCTTCCATATACGCCACTGGCCTCCATACGCTGCCCTCTTCACGCCGCTGGTCTCATAGACATTTTAGATTCTCTTGTAACTCCTATTTTCTGCCCATATTGCAGCACTGACACCTCCCTGACCTGGTAGCAGCGTTCTCTGCGTTTTTCTAAACGTTGTATATACGTTGGATCTGTAATCTGACATTGGATTTACGTTTGGAAGGTGAAACGGTTGTCAAATTGTGAACGACTTTGAAGCGTTATCTGACCTTTTCTGATATCCTGTGTAAACAACACTGCTCTGTTGAGTCTGTCCGCATGGCTATCTGATTCTTCTCCTTCACATGATCTGGAATCTGTAGATCCATATTCGAACAGTAGCAGCCTTAAGTTATTGTTAATAGGCATATAGTTTTTCAATGAGGGCCTGCGGAAATGGTGTGACTTGAGGGGAGATGCTTGATAGGGCACTGCCCGAAAGCCTCCATATTTTCTGCTGCTCCTGCGTATTGAACTCCTAAAAAAAAAAAAAATCGGTTCATATTCTTATGCAATGTTGAGAGTTGCGCCTATCAGTAATCCTCTGCGCCCTTTTCTGGTTGAATAATATTAATTTTGCTGAATACACTGTATGATTTGTTGCGTTGGTGTATTTGAAGACTGGTATGCGTGGTTATTTTGGTTATAATAATTGATATGCGTGGAGGTGTGGAGACTAACCGTGATAGTACTCTTGGTGCTCTTCTTTCACATATATATACACTTGTGTTGCGATACGTTGCTCTCGGCGCTGAAATGAATCGATAGTTCGTGACCTGTGTTGCGATACCTATGGTTCATTTGAAGTGGTGGAACAGTTTGCAGTATATACACGGTGCGTATGATGGTCCCTTGGATGAATGTATTGCGTGATTGAACAATTAATTTGTCTCTGGCTATCACAGCGGTGGCAATATCCGAATATTGTATTAATGCCTGAAATCCTCCATTCTTCTCAAATATTGCAATTTTCTGAACTCTACCAAAAGCTGAAAATACCGTATTTAAAACATCAACTGTCACTGCATATTGCATATTTTCAATGGATGCAAGAAGAACATTACTCTCTAGCTCCCTTCTTTTCCTACAGTAAACTGCCCAGCTCCATCTATAGCAGAGGGGTTCACAGGAAGGTTTGGATTTGTGTAGTCTCTGCTGCGATGACTCTGAAATTTGACATTTAAGTCAGTGTGAGCAGAAAACGATATCCGCAGATGGCATGAAGCTACATGTTCTGGAAGCAAATATCTTGGTATGCTTCCTCCATCCAAGGCACTTCTTGCAGAAGCAGCAGTATCGGCATCACTAAATTGCACCAGTGCCTGAAAACCTGCAGTCTTCTCGAATGTAGCAATCTTATGCACGAACCCAAATACAAGCACGTCTATGCCTCTGGCTAAGTAATGTACATAAGGTCTACGCACATCGTCAGTGTATGTATCGGTAGCCTACATGTATGAATCCTACCATGCGCAGGACGGTGAAAATATTTGTTATTTATACGGGAACAGAAGTAACAATTTGCAGAGTCCACCTATATTAACAATAAAGTTTGAATCTAGCATAGCGCATTGAATTTTATGTGGGGCATTGGATATCAAAGTCTTTTTAATGATTTTTGGTGGCATTTCTCATCTTATACTGAAGACAAAGCGACCGAGAGCTTTTAATATCATTGCCACAAGAGGAATTTGTTTTCTGGTATGTGCGAGTCATGTGTCATATCAGCTGTTGGTGATTAATTGGTAGTCATATCAGCGGTTGGTGAATTTATGCTGTGAAACCCTTGTAAATTGCAATATTGAATTGGTTTATATATGCGCATTGGTCATTTTAGTGTGACTCCATATACTGTGCGTTGGTTGTTTTGGGCTATATCTGGTATTTGTATTTTGAAGACAGAGTATTATATGATGCATGAATTAACTACTGGGCATATGCGTGTGTCTGAATAGTTCTGGAAGATCATCATTTTCACACCACAGCAAGCAATTTGTAGTTTATGAGATTATGTACAACTCTTTCTCTAGCGATCTGTAATCCCACAATTGCAGCTGCTCCACATGCTATCATCAATAGTTACAAGAATGTATTAGCAGTCGCTATTGAATTTGACTATTCTTTTCCACTGGCCGAGAAAGTGAAGGAGTATTTGAAAGATCCAATTCAATTTAAAGTTGCTGCTTGTTCAATTTACTTGTTCCTATTGTGCAGTTTGGGCATAAATTTATGTGCAACAAACAAATTTGTTTTTCTCAACAGATTCTAATGAGAAGATTGCTTTAATTGTTGGGGTGATATCAACATTATATGCACCAGATTGTCTGCTATTTGTTGCAAGCATTGTGATTATTTAGGGTACATTTTCACTCCAAAACAAGTTTCTAGTGGTGCATTTCTATTGAGAAAAAATGGCTACAATTACTGAAGTATTAGAGTTCATGAAAACTCTTATACAATCCACTGTTGATGACACATTACAAATCAGCAAAGGCTCTCTCTCAAAAATTCAGACATGTCTACAAAATGCACAGGAAAATATTGAGTTTTTGCAGCTGGAAACAAAGCTACAACAGGAAGAATTACAGTAGTGGAGTCATCATTCTGAATCTGTTTCTGTTCAGAAGATTGAAACAGACTCCCATAAACAGCGAGACAATAATGTTACAGTTCATTCAAATAAAGCAACAGTTGTACATGCAGATGCAGAAACTCAGTCTGCACTTCCCAAGCCCATCATCAGACCTTGGGAACAGCTTGTCCACAACAAGCACAGAACTGGTCTTGGATATGACAAGGACTTGTCCTTTCATATTCCAGACTATGCCAAGCCCATTCAGTTTCAGAGTGCTGGATTCATTCATGACAGTTCACCTGCTCCTTATGACAGTTCAGCTTCAGCTGTTCCAGATTCTGCCCCTCTTCCACAACAACAACAACAACAACAGATTGTGAAATGCCAACACTATGACCAAGTTGGCCATCTGAAAGATCACTGTTTTGATCTTCATCCATGTAAGCACTGTCAATAAACCAGTCATTCTTCAAACAGATGCTTCAAAAACAAACGTCTTGCAAGAACAAAGATTCATCTTGGATGGATCGCTTCTTGGAAATGGGCATCAACAGCCAAGAAGATATTCCAAACACATGTCAGAACTTGTTCCAGAGTATTGAACAATCTTGCAGTTGAGTTTTCTCCATCATCTCACCTTGTATCTGACAGGGGGGGAAATGATGGTCATCTACAAGCTTCAAAGCCACATCAAGCGAGCCTGAGCCACAACCTGCCACACCAGTTTCAGAGTTGTAGCCAGAGACAAAGATGCCCGTGAGCATGCCTTCAGTTTGTGACACTTCTCCAAAGAATTGGGGACACTTCCTCTAGCAGAAGACTTCAGCTTCTTGCCAGTTTTGGAAGAGTTCCAAGAATGCATTAAGCATTCCAGAGTTGTTGGTCATCCTTAAACCATCACAGGTTGAGACTTCCCTTTTCAGGTTGAAGTTCTCCCTTTCATGCGGGGTGAGACCTCCCTTTCATGGTTGAAGGTTTCCCTCTTGAAAACAATAGGAGCACTTCCTCTAGGAGAAGACTTCAGCTTCTTGCCAGTTTTGGAAGAGTTCTAGGAATTGCACTAAGCATTCCAGTGTTGGTGGTCATCCTTAAACCACCGCCCTTTATACCAACATTTCATAGAGCGCATTCAGCCTAGTGCTGCCATGCATTTTTGCACATTTTGTATTACAGCTCTCTTCTTGGACTCATACATAACCCTTCGGATTAAGGGGGGGAATGTTGGACACCTAATCCTTAATGGGTTAGTGTGGAAGCCGAATAGACCAAAGCAGTCCAAGAGACCTTGGGATGTGAAACCCAACGGTCACAACAATGTACTATAAATGTATATCAGTTGTTAATAAAAATTGTACTCACATGATTTATCTTTCCTATTTTATGTTTCCCATGTGTGTTTAACATGTTATCACTCTTTTTGAATGGAACATATAGCAATAGTTTTATGTACAAAGGTATTCATATTAAATGTGTTTGTTGTGTTTGAAAAATTGTATTACATTTGTTTTTTTACTTTTTTCATATGCCCTATGCCATTTTTCTTATAGTTTGATATGAATTCTATAAGGAAGATATGCTTAATAGAATTTGGACACTTTATATAGTAATAAATAATAGAGTGGCACATTACATCTAATTTGTTAGGTTCTTTTTTTAATAAGATTGACAACTTCAACATAAATGTGTGTTCATTTAGTAGAGATGTGTTTATGAAAATATT
The DNA here is from genome assembly GCA_031772625.1 of Pinus tabuliformis. NCBI lineage: Eukaryota > Viridiplantae > Streptophyta > Pinopsida > Pinales > Pinaceae > Pinus > Pinus tabuliformis. The sequence goes on from CM062807.1 coordinate 308,678,320, forward strand.
CTCTCTTGAATTGTAACTCAATGGCAAAGAAAGCGATACATGGACTACTTGTTGAACTGTTTTTTGTTCAAGATTAAGTAAAGTATTTTTGAGTGTGCATATCATTTGTACAACATTAGTTTCACTTTTTTCATGTTATTTGTGTATTCTCTTAAATGTATTTGTCATAGATTTGTCAACTTTGGTCAATATGTATGGAATACAATATAATGTCACAGCAGATGCATTCAATATGAATTATGCATCTATATTTGCATCCCATAAATTTGGCATATCCATTGCCGCAAAAGTTGTTGTTCCAAATGTGTGAAGTTTTCATTTTAGGAAGATTATTGGTTGCATTATTGTACATTGTATAAACTGGTTGCGATATTCTTCTATTAGGCTTATTTCCATTAAGAATTATTTTAATCTTGTTAAGTAATTGTATTTTGTTTGCTCAATAAATGTAAATAAAGACTTTGTCATTGAGCTTTTTACCAACAACATTAATCCATTCAATGATATTTGTTTTTTACATTTGAGGTATAAGGAAATTTTATTTGTAATGTGAATTCTTCCATTTTTTTTCAACTCCTTATATGTGAGTACTTATGCTTTTTCTTAGAAAGATTCAAATCTAAATGATTGTGTCACATGCTATGTATTTGTTCAAAAAGTTTTGAATTTTGAGTTACTATCCATAATAGTCCATGTTCATGCTCACTTCCCCTATTTTGTAATTTTGTTACAAAGAAATAGCCTAACATATTTCCAAAGAACGTGTAGTCATGACATATCAACTGCTTTATGGCATGGATTCTATGTCTATAATATTGAATACATGTGATTGGGTCTTCTCTTATGAGGTACTTAATGTCATTGTCTTCCAATGTTTTGGTATGTTATCTCTTAGTCCTATGTTTATACAACTCAATTAATGGGTTTAGTAACGGTTTTCACGTATAAATATATATAAAAAAAAATTGGGGGCCCTAGTTGTCCTATCATTGGAAATATGTTTTTTGTTGTAATGATAAAGAGAAAAGTAGATTTTCTTGAAATCTATATATCAAATATCATATTTTAATATTTTTTTCTAAATTTTCATTTTAGTTAATATGTCTTTCCAATGTCTTCCTTCCTCTTATTTGTTCCTTTCTTATTCACATAATCTATACATCAGAGCAGGATTTGTGAATTATTATTTGAATAGTTTTAAACATGAAACTATTATGTAATATAATTATTTAGTTTATAAATTAATTTATGATTTAATTTGAAATAAAAATAAAAACCTATTTTAAACTATTTTATGTAAAAATATTTTATTTTATATAAAAATCTATTCTTTTTAGAGAAGCGTATTATTTAGAAGTTTTTGAAGTATCAAGGAAGGATGTGTTTTCAGTCACTTCTAAGATTACAGTTGACATTACCTCAGATTATATATATATGCTTTGCTAGACATAAGTGTGTATATTTTTGCATATTGAAATTGCAAATATTGATTTGCTAATTAAGCTATGTAAAATTTGTTATTTTACTTTTAATGAACTTAATACAATTAAATTTAATTTTTTTAAGTGTTATAGAAGATTGAAACTTCTTCTAGAGCTTCCAAAGGCTTCATCTATAACATCCAAAGGCTTCCAAAAGACCATCAAAGTGAGCACCAACAAAATTAGTGAGTGTATCAAATGACTCAATTATATGAGTTTGAACCAATGACTTTTATCCCTTAATTCCTTATATTTTTTCATGCAAAAGTCACATAGTACAATATGTTTTAGGTAAATGGCTACTAAAATCAACTTAAGGTAAATAATTTTAGTAACCTTGTGTAGATCTATTCGTTCATTCAATTAAGTGGTTTAACTAGTATCAATTCTTTACACTTCAGTTGTGAATTTCTAAGGGAGCAACTAATGTAATATATATTTATATTTATCACAAAAATATATTATTGATGTTAGACTTTTGTGATCCGTATTGTATATGAATGTCTTCTGGATTAATCACATCTTTAAGATTTGGTTGAAGTTTCGAACCAACCAATGTGGTTCATCCTTAAGACAAGGTGAAAAAATCATAAAATCTTTGATACATGAATAAATATACTATTGAATTATTAATACATGAATGGAAATAACAAATCTTATTTACTATAAACTAATAGCAAAGTTCTTAGGTTATTACATATATAGGATTTGCAATTTGTAGAATGATGTATGGAGATTAAAATACATAATGAAAACACCAAAGCATTTTAATAATTATAATCTATAGTCATGACAATGAACAAAACAATTGATAAATGTTGCCAAAAATAATTGATAAATAAATGTTACTAAAATTCACTCACTAAAAATAATATTAAACTCAAAAATTCTCATAAAACAGATTTTCAAAATTAAATTAGCAAAACTAATCCTAAAACTTCAAACTTCAAGTAATAAATTTACAGAAAATCAAATTCTACCTTATGACAAGATTAAAAATAAATAAAAAATAAAATAAAATCTACCTGCCATAAAATAAAAATATTTTTAATCGAAACATAAGTAATGTAAAATCAACGACGAAGCCATCGCTATTATACACCTAACTTCACGAGGGTTCAGGGTTTAGAGAAAAACTCCACCGTGATGGCCGGTACTGAGTACCTAATTTCACGAGGGTTCAGGTTTCAGATCGTGCTGTTATGATCAAAGATTTGATTCAATTCAATTGTTAAGACGTCCTTTGTTGTACGTTACTTATTTTTTTCTACGGAAGAAATATTCTAAAAAAAATTTAGCATCTTAATGTGCGCGAGAATGCGATGTCACCTCCACTTTTACTTTGTGTGAGATTCAAATGAAACAATGTTTGTTTATAGTGCAACGTAACTGGTGTATTCAATTTGATGTGTACTTCTTACTGCTCTAGTTGAATAGCAATGGGTTATTAGAGGAAGGTATGACCTATAAGTCTCATTCATTCATTTATTGAGCTCTATGGGGTATGCAGCGGTATGGGGTATGCAGCGGTACATGCTGTGTGGGACAAATGTTAATTTTTTATTTTTATTTTTACTATTTTATTTAAGATTGAAAAATAATGAGTGAAAAATTGACCTTCAAAGTGCTTCATATTTTTATGCACGTTAAATATTAACATTATATAGTAAGTAAATGATTTATTGACTATTTTTAATTACGTATGTTAAATATTATTTATATTTATGGAATATTTGTATTAAGTATATTTATTTAAATGGATCGTTTTAGAATATTTGTATTAGGTATATTTATTTAAATGGATCGTTTTAGAATATTTGTATTTGTTAGAGCTAAGATGCGCAGCAAATTCAACATATATTCAGCAAATAAAATCAAGCACAGGAGACACAGCTTTTAACGTGGTTCACCCAACCAATCTGGGCTACGTCCACCAAACATAGGCATCGACAATCTTATTAATCAAACAGGAGATTACATAATTAATCAAATCCTCACAAACTCTCACACCACAAAAACAATCCGTATGGATACCTGTTTTATAGCAAGGAGAATCTAACTGCCTCATAAATCCTCTCAACTCAAATTTAGGATGCATTAACTCCCTCCCAACAACCTGGAGCTAATCTAGCAACAAATTCCTATTGTTGTCACACATTAGAGATTTTTGCCTAATTTATGAAACAAAAAATCTCAACAATCTCCACCTTGACAACAATTAGCCTGATGCCCTGTTTGTTTATTATTTTATCTTTTCTGCAAGCCAAGAGAAGCCAAACACCAGCGTAGCTTCTCCAACAAAACTGGTTTCGTGAACATGTCTGCACAGTTTTCCTTTGTATGCACCTTTTCAAGAGAGACTCCCCTTTCAGTGATAACCTGTCTTACAAAATGGTACTTAATTGGAATATGCTTTGATTTACTATGATAGGCCGGATTCTTAGCCAAATGTATTGCACTTTGACTATCACAAAGTAACCTGATGTTGTCCTGTAACCTACCAAACTCACCAAGCAAACCTTTCAACCAAACCGCCTCTTTGCAAGCATGCGAAGCAACAATGTATTCTGCTTCAGTAGTGGATAAAGCAACAATGTTTTGTAGCTTTGACATCCAGCTAATAGCTCCACCTGCAAGAGTAAAAACATACCCTGAACTTGACCTTCTCTTATCCAAATCACCTGCAAAATCAGAATCAACATATCTGCAAATAGATTCACTACTCTTATTGTAAGTAATACAATAACTACTTGTGCCTCTCAAATACCGAAGCACCCATTTCACTGCTGACCAGTGTTCTTTACCCAGATTTTCCATATACCTGCTGACAACCCCAACTGCATGTGAAATATCTAGTCGCGTACACACCATCACATACATTAAACACCCTACTACATTAGCATATGGAATTCAAGACATATAATCCTTTTCTTCATCTGAATTAGGACATAAAATCGAAGAAAGCTTGAAATGGGAAGCGAGAGGGACTGACACAGGCTTCACATTATTCATACCAAATCACAAAAGTATTTTCTCAATATACTTCTGTTGTGATAGCCATAGCTTACCATTGCTCCTGTCTCTGAAAATCTCCATGCCCAAAATCTGTCTTGCTGCTCCTAGATCTTCCATATCAAATGTCCTTGCCATCTAAGCCTTCAACCTGTTGATTTCTTCTATGCTTTTGCTTGCTAAAAGCATATCGTCAACATACAATACCAAGATAATGAATATGCCATTATTTAACTGTTTAAAATAAACACAATGATCATATTCACTTCTAACATATTTCTGACTCAACATGAAAGAATCAAACTTCTTATACCACTGCCGAGGCGACTGCTTCAGGCCATATAATGACTTCTTGAGCCTGCAGACAAATTTCTCATTGCGATGCTGAACAAACCCTTCCGGTTGTTCCATATATATTTCCTCATCTAAGTCTCCATGTAGAAATGCAGTCTTAACATCTAATTGCTGCAACTCTAAATCAAGCAAAGCCACTAATGCTAATACAATTCTAATTGAAACAATTTTAACCACTGGTGAAAAAATCTCATGAAAGTCAATACCGGCTTTCTGAGAAAACCCTTTTGCAACCAGCTGTGCTTTGTACCTGTCTTCCGTATCATTCACACCCCGTTTCAGTTTGAAAACCCATTTACACCCCACAGTTTTCCTGTCTTTCGGAAGCTCAACCAGATCCCATGTGCCGTTCTTACCCAAGGCCATCATTTCATCCTTCATGGCTGCTTTCCACTTGTCACTTTTCGAACCTTCTATTGCTTTCTGATAGCACAGAGGTTCATCGTCATTAGCAGTAAATGCAACAAAAGTGACATAATCATCATACCTTCTCGGTGGCCGTTTGATTCTTGTCGACCTCCTTAAGGATGTTTCTGGCGCTTCCTCGATTGGCTGACTACCATCTGTAGGAACTTCTTGATGATCAGTATCTAAGACCTGTTCATGATCTAAACCTGAACCCTGTTCATGTTCTGATTCTGAAACCTGTTCATGACTAGTATCTGAACTATGGTCATCATGACTATCATTAGAAATGCTATCAAACTGAATGTGCTGAAAGTCAGATACATCATCCTGTTTCAATCTACTATCTACATCTAACTGTACAAGAGAGGATTCATTAAACTTTACATCTCTGTTGATGATGATTTTGCAGGTAGTAGGATCCCACAATCTATATCCCTTTGTTCCAATACCATACCCAACAAAGATATACCTTTTAGACTTTGGATCTAATTTAGTTCGCTGATGTTTAGGCACTAGAGCATATGCATCACAACCAAACACTCTGAGTTTAGAATTGTCACAAGGGTGTCCTTTCCATAACTCTTGCGGAATCTTGCAGCCTATCGCCGTTGATGGAGATCGGTTTATCACATAACAAGTTGTTGCCACCGCTTCCGTCCACAACTCCTTTTGCAACTCGACGTTACTCAGCATACTCCTTGCTCTCTAGAAGAGTCTTGTTCATGCGTTCAACAACTCCATTCTGCTGAGGAGTATAAACCGTGGTCTTATGTCTCTCGATCCCTGCATCCTTGCAATAGCTGTCAAACTCCTTGGAAGTAAACTCACCACCATTGTCAGTTCTTAAACATTTTATTGTTCTACCAGTGCTGTTTTCTACCAATGCTCTAAACTGCTTGAAAACTGGAAAAACATCAAACTTCCTTTTCAATATGTAGACCCACACTTTCCTAGAAAAGTCATCAATGAATGATACAAAATAAGACGAACCACCATATGAAGTTGTAGGGGCTGGTCCCCAAACATCTGAATGGATATAATCAAGTATGCCTTTACTAGTATGTTTGCCTGTTTTAAATTTTTGCTTACTTTGTTTTCCAAACAGACAATGCTTACAGAAATCTAACTTTCCAAACTTTAGATTTGGAAGTAACTTGTGATCAACCAAATTTTTTAACCCTTTTTCACTCATATGCCCCAATTTTTGATGCCATAAGTGAATGGAACTACTGTCATGTTCAGACACTGTAGACACATAATCTGACCCTGTACTTCCTTCTAACTGAAATAGATTTCCTACCTTCTTAGCTTTCATAACTAGTAAAATACCTTTGTAAATTTTCATTACTCCACCTTGAATTACAGTTTTATATCCATTTGAATCAAGTGCTCCTAATGAAATCAAATTTTTCCTTAAATCTGGTACATGCCTCACATCAGTTAATATTTTTGTTGTCCCATCAAACATTTGCAGTTGTATACTCCCAATCCCCACAATATTACATGTTACATCATTACCCATGTACACAACACCATCATCAATTGATTTATATGTCTTAAACCAGTCTTTATGAATACACATGTGGTTTGATGCACCGGAATCTAACAACCAATGTTTCCCATGATTTGACACATTAACTGATAATACTTCATCACTCATACCTGAACCAGATGCCGAACCTGTATCTATCGTATTTGCCTCCTTCTTCTCTGTCGAAGCATCTGCTTTTGAAGTTTGCTGCTGTCGCTTTCAAGAGTCCTTCTTTAAATGCCCTGATTTGCCACAAAACCAACACTTTAGCTTACTCTTCTTCCCTTTCGACTTTGAACGTGAGTGGCTCGGCCTCCTGGGGCGTCTTTCTTTCGAACGACCTCTAAACATCATAGCTTCTGATGTAAAGGTTTCTGAATGCGACCTTCTCCTTGTTTCTTTCGATAATAAAGATGCAACTACATCATCAAACTCAATAGTTTCTGATGAACTAAGACTTATAGAAGTAACAAAATGATCCCATGATTCGGGCAACGAGCACAATAAAGTAATAGCTTTATCCTCGGATTGAATATTTACTTCTATGCTTTGTAATTGCACAAGAAGAGTATTAAAAGCATTTAAATGATCAACAATCGATGTACCTTCCTTCATTCGCAAACTGTACAACTATCACTTCAGGGGAATCCTATTGGTTAAGGATTTGGTCATGTACAGTTTCTCCAGTTTCGTCCACAAACCAACAGCTGTTGTCTCCGACACGATATTAAACATGACATCATCAGCTAGACAAAGTCGAATAGCACTTATCGCTCTTTCATCCATCTCGGCCCACTCATTATCTGTGATGTTGTAAGGCTGTTTGGATTTGCCCAACAACGCCTTTGCCGCACCATGTTGGACAAGCAAATCGTACATCTTCACCTTCCAGATCTCAAAATTATTTTTGCCATTAAATTTCTCAATTTCAAACCGGGCACTCTGAGTTTTCGCCATTTTGTATCAACCAAAAAACACAATAATCTCCAAAATCGAAAAAATAGTTAATCTGAAAACATTACCTATGCCTTACTCCCTTTGTTTTTAAACAAAAAACATTTTTTTTTTTTTTTTTGCTGTGCAAAATTACAGTAAAAGAAAACTGCCTATGCCTTCTATGCCTTTGCTTTAAACAAAAAACAATTTTTTTTCTTTTACTGTGCAAATTCCGCGCCACAAAAAAACATACACTTTAAAAATCTCTCAACGAACCATTCTTCAAACTGTGGAACAGGCACATAAAGACATGGTCTTCATTTAAAAAACAATATGTTCTGGAATGTTCACTCGGCTCAATCCACGATGCACAGAGCCAATTTCGAGTTCACGCGAGTAAGGCATTATGCGCATTAAAATGATGCCCTCTAATATAAATGTCAAACCTCTACAAAGTCGGCGTGTTCACATTGAGTGTTTAAAAAAAAAATGAGCACACTGCTTACTGAAGTTGATCAATACGAATCTTCAACGGATGAAGTTCAGTTCAGCCAAACGATTGAGTTCATGAAAAACAAAAATTCGTACCAGTTCCAATAGAGCAATGCCATCCCAATCCAATTATACGATGGTTTGAACTCGGAGCTCGGACCATCTAACTTCGACCGGCGTCCATATGGTTGCCACGCACCAGCAACATCAGGTAACACCTTCCTGCTCCAGCGCCACAGCAACGCCTCCACGCAGGTAACCAGCTCCACGCAGGCTCAGCCAGCTCCACGCACAGAACAGTGGAGATACGCTCCACCTCCAGCACACGCTCCAATACACCACGCAGGTCCACGCAGCATACAACAATCTTTAGGTGTCATACAGACCTCCACGCACTAGCGCTGTCATCAGCTGCCCGCCTTTACTCGCACCAGCACCACTCCAGTTCTACGCAGCTTACGCACTCCAGTTCTACGCACAAAACAACCTCTGTCCGTTGCTCCATTCAACGCACCAGCACTCCAACATCGCTCTGATACCAATTGTTAGAGCTAAGATGCGCAGCAAATTCAACATATATTCAGCGAATAAAATCAAGCACAGAAGACACAGCTTTTAACGTGGTTCACCCAACCAATCTGGGCTACGTCCATCAAACATAGGCATCGGAAATCTTATTAATCAAACAAGAGATTACATAATTAATCAAATCTTCACAAACTCTCACACCACAAAAACAATACGTATGGATACCCGTTTTATAGCAAGGAGAATCTAACTGCCTCATAAATCCCCTCAACTCAAATTTAGGATGCATTAACTCCCTCCCAACAACCTGGAGCTAATCTAGCAACAAATTCCTATTGTTGTCACACATTAGAGATTTTTGCCTAATTTATGAAACAAAAAATCTCAACAGTATTAGGTATATTTATTTAAATGAATAGTTTTTTGTGGGTAGCTCAACTAAGAAGCCTAATTCTTTAACCAAATAATTAGGTTTTGACCAATTAAACTAACTCTTAAAACTTTATAGATTAAATATAATATTATTCTCATCCAATTCCACTCAATAAAAATATAAAAACAATAAATAAAAATTAACTTAATAAATAATATTTATTATTTATAACAATAAATTAAAAAAATAACTTAATACATAAAGTTTAATATTCATACCGTCTATTCTAAATTATGTGCCTGTAAAGCCGATCCTTTTGCTAAATCGAAGGATCCTTCCCTATACCATCCAAATTTTCGATATAACCGGACCTGCATTAGGAAACGTTCTATCCATCTTCGTTTCTCATTTTAGAGTTGTAAAGAGAACAAAATGAAATTATATATCATTACCATAACTCTCAGGGAGGGCTAAGTAATTAGACAATATAGATACAGTGGACATGTGATAACATGAATTAAAACACACTTTTATTTTTAGTGTTCATATGTTTAACGGATGTACTATTCTCTTTTGAGGTATATATTTTCCATCAATGCATCTTTCTCTTTATGGTTTCTTAATCTGTCTTATGTAATTTTTAAATAGAGTAAGCTTTAATATTAATTTTTAGTGTATAAAAAATAGATTTTGAAATTGATTTAAATTAAAACCAATGTTAGTTTATGGGTTCTTATATATTTATAAAATATTTAAATTATATGTTATAGTTAATTTAGTTTAATATTATTTATTAAAATTTAATCGTTTAAATAAAAATGTAATTTTATATTATTTTTATTTTATCATTTAATTTTAATGATTTAAATATTTATTAATTATTAATATAAAAGTGCAACTTCAATAATATAGTTAATAATAATTTTTATTTTATTGTTACAAAATATTGGCCCAATTCATGAATTTTTAGTGTATATATATGGTATTTAATAAAAGTAAGCCTAAATTCAAATGGCATAAAAAATAATTATGTAAAAAAATACAAAGTAAAGAATGGAAACACAATCATTTTAAACATTTTTTTATTATTGTCCCATGCAATATTTTTTTTTTAACTGAAACGGGTATTTTTATTTATAGACATGGAAGGCTGAAGCCAGATCAAGCATTACAATTCACTGTTTCAAACAATACAATTCTCTGCTTTTACAAGAACGCCTTGCCCATTTAGGGAATAGTTGCCATATTCGATGCTCCTACATTTATGTTGATCATGCTCTTTTCTAGAGGACATCCTGTGTTTGCCAGTCTGTCTGCTTCCGTGTTTAATTCTCTGAGAATATGGAAGATTTGAGCTGAGGATAAGTCCTTCAGAAGTCTGTTCACTCTTGTAAGCTGTTTGTTTAGCGCTGGATCCTTGAGCCCTTTCTTGTTTATTAGAGATTTTATCAGCAATTCTGAGTCTCCAAAGACTAAGATTTCCCTTGGGTTTCCTTTTCTGGCCAGTTGACAAGCTTTTAAAAGACTGAGAACTTCAGCCTGATTGTTGGTTTTAAGCCCAAGTCCCCAGCTGAAGTCCTCTTTTCTCCCATTCGGGAAGTAAATAACCCCTCCTGCTCCTGACCTACCTGGATTGCCTTTCGAGGCTCCGTCAAAGAAGATAGTGCATTTTCCTTGTGATTTCCACCACTTCTGGAAACTATCCAAGGTGTCTCGAATCTGCCAATTTTCCTTATGATTTGGGCGAATGATTGCTGAAGGTCTCGGCATGGGCGAGAAGCCATCCAGCCATGCCCTTTCTTCATTTCGAAGGGAGCTATCTTTGACAATGGAGTGTCTCAGAGTTTCTAATAGAAGTTTCTTGGCCTGCTCCGCTGCATTATCTGCAGTCATTTCTTTTTGGTTGAAGACAATTTCGTTCCGGGCAAGCCACAACTTCCAGCAAACATATTTTGGAGCTGCAATCCACACCTTATGCCAAAGAGATTTGTCAGCGATGTTGGAGGGGTATCGAGCTTTCCAAGACGAGAACATGTCTGTGATCGAACAATGTGCTGGGGGTCTCACATTCAGACCTGTCAAGAAGCTAGTCCAGGCCTTCTGTGCATACTCACAATCGATGAACATGTGGACTGAGGTTTCCAATGCATTTTTGCAGAACACACATCGATGAGGACCAGCTATGTTTCTTCTGCATAGATTATCTCTAGTCAGGATTTTGTTGTGGAACAAAGTCCAAAAGAAGAAATTGATCTTGGGGATGCTGAAGTTTTCCCAGATCTGATTCCACACTGTTTCCGGGTGCGGAGAGTCCTTTTTGCCTTGCATCTGTAAGTATCCTTGTCTGGCTGTGTACACCCCTGTTTTTCCCCATCCCCATGAGTCTTCCTCGTCCTTATGCACAGGTGTAAAGTCTGTAATTGCATCTGTGAGAGTATTTAACTGATTTTTTAAATGCGCTGGAATGTTAGGCAATGTCCAGCACTGCCAATTGCCTTTGTTATCCCACTCTGCTATATCCTCGATTTTCTGGATTCCTTTTGAACTTAACCAAGCTCTTAAATCTACAATTTCATTAATAGCTGAAAGTGGAGGGTGACCCATGATTCGATCTCTCCACAGCAATATATTTTTTTCGTTCCTTGGAATTTTATACAAATGAGTTCTAAAGAAATCGATCCCTTTACAGCAGAGCCTCCAAGCTTGCGTTCCTCTAGGAGAAAGCGCTGGATTGAAGGAGGTGATCGACTGATTTTTGAGATACTTGAGTTTTAAGAGCTGGCTGACAGGATGCGTAGGCTCGGTTAATAGCTGCCACAGAAGTTTACAGCCCAAGGCTAAATTTGCTTATTGGGGGTCACGAATTTGGAGTCCGCCTTCGGCAATGGGGCGCTTCACTGTTTCCCAATTAATTAGATGAAATCGATTGTTGTTTCCCTTCCCACCGTTCCACAGAAAATTCCGCATTAGACAGGAGATTTGATCTGCGATTTGTCTTGGAGCCATCAGCAGAGAGGCTTGGAATGTAGGCAAAGCTGAAAGCACAGATCGAATAAGAGTGAGCTTGCCGCCTGTGGTGAGCCAAACGCCACCCCACGCTGCAATCTTTTTTTTGAACTTTGAAATCACCTCCTCCCACAAGTGATTGCGGTTGGATCCCATCGTCAAAGGGAGACCGAGATACTTTATTTTGTCCCACGCTGCATAACCTTTGAACCCCAATTCGCTGGCAATCCTTTCAATTGTTTGTTGATTTGTATTCCATCCATAAACAACACTTTTCCTCTCACTGATTAACGCTCCGGAGATGCTGCAATACTTTTGGAGAATGGTCTTGAAGGAGTTAGCAATTCTCATGGAAGTTCCCCTGAGCAGGAGTGAATCATCAGCAAAGAGCGCGTGATTCACTGGGGCTATGCCTTGCACAATTCTTATCCCAGGTATGGAACCAATTTGTTTCTCCTGTGTCAGCTTTTTGCTTAGTGAATTAGCCATCAGAATGTAGAGAAAGGGAGAAAGAGGGCAACCTTGCCTCAGTCCCCTGGTGGCTAAAAAGAACTCTGCTGGTCTACCATTCACCATTGGGGCGATCCAGATGTTTTCAATGCAAGCTTTGATGAGGTTTATGAATTCTTGATTGAATCCAAAGGCTGCAAGAACCCTGAACAGGAAAGAACGATTAACTCTATCAAAAGCATTACACATATCCAATTTGATAATCATACCTTGTTCTTTCCGTGTTTGACTGGAGTGGAGGGCTTCTTGGATTTGAATGACATTGTCTAGGATTTGTCTGCCTTTCACAAATCCTCCTTGGGCTGGAGAGATGAGCTTTTGGAGAAGGGGCTTAATTCTGTTAGCCAGTAGTTTGGCCACGATCTTGTAGGATGAATTGCAGAGTGAGATCGGCCTGTATCTATCAAAGGAGCCTGGGTTTGTTTCCTTGGGGATTAAAGTGAGGAAGGTGGAGTTTATTCCTCCACCCACTTTTGCCTTCCTCAAGATTCATCTTATCATTCTGAAGAGATCAGATTTGATTATCTCCCAACAAATTCTATAAAAATGAACTGAGAATCCGTCAGGTCCTGGAGCTTTGTCTGGTTCCATGGACCAGACTATATTAGTTATCTCTTCTTCCGTGACTGGGCTCATCAGAGAATCATTATCTTCCACGCTGACTAGTTTTGGAATGGTTGTGAGAAACGCCACTGCGTCCTCCTCATTCCCATTTCTTTCCGCACTAAGGAGGTTCTGAAAATGGTTTACAACTGCTTCTTTGATTTGAGAAAATCCTTTATACACCTGACCGCTAGTGTTGGTAATTTCTGCTATATGATTACGTGAGAGGCGAGCCCTGCACTGTCTATGGAAGTATGTGGCATTTCTGTCCCCAGATTTAAGCCACAGACTTTGGGACTTTAAGCGCCAATGTTCTTCTTCATTTCTAAAAGAACAGTATGCATTCCTTTGGGCAGATTTTTCATTGGCTAAGTCTGTGGGAGAGGGATCTTTCTCCTCCATTTCAAATTGTATTCCTTCCAACTGAAGAACTGCCTCCTTCCTCTGCCTAGTGGGGGTTTGCATGGATTTCTTTATCCAATCTTTAAGAGCTTTTTTTGTGTTTTTCATTTTTTGTTCCCACACAAAGCTTGGGGATCCGAATACATCTATCCTCCACGCTGTTTGGACTGTTTCAAAGAACCCTTCTTTACCTGCCCAGAGAGGACTGAAACGGAATGGGAGGGGGCCTAGATCTTCTTCTTCTTTTAGGCATAAAAGGATTGGCTTATGGTCCGATGTGAGCTTTGGGAGAATCTTGGAAAAAACTATTCTGTTGTCCATCATTAAAGAGCTGCTGATGAGAAATCTATCCAGCCTAGCAGAGATTTGATTTTCTCCTGTTCTATTGTTAGTCCAGGTGTATTTTCCTTTCACGGGTTTGAAGTCAACTAAGTCCCACTGCAGTATCAGATTTCCCACTGTATTGATGAAAGGATCCCTAGAGTAAATCCCTCCTCTTTTTTCTTTGGGATCTAGAATTATATTCAGATCACCGCCTATGACTATATTTGTGGGGTTGATTTGCTCTATATAATCCAAGAGTGTCCTCCAGCACTCTCTCTTTTCTTGATAATGAACAGGGACGTACAAGTTAAACAGAGCAAGGGGGAGGTTGCTTGCAGTGTGGCGCAGTTTTGTGAAGATCCAATGTTGGGTCTCAGAGAATCGTTCTAATGAGAAGGAGTTTTTTGACCAAAATGTGCCTATTCCTCCAGCCGAGCCCCTTGCACTGGCAGCCTTTCCTGAATCGTATTTCCATTTCATAATGCTAGTGTTTAGAAGGGTTTCCCCTTCTATTTTGGTCTCTTGGAGCATAAGGATGTCCGCGGTTTCCATCTTCAATAAGTCTTTGATAGCCTCTGCCTTATTGGGATTACCCAGTCCCCTACAGTTCCAAGAGACCAGCTGCATCATTTACCACTTGATGGGGTGGGGCCTCCTCCCTTGGGCGCCCTTGGTCTTGTATTTCTCCCGATGGTCATTTCAATGGTAGTTTGACTGCCTAGGGTTTTCTGCCGTTCTGATTCTTCTTCCCTAGTTTCCTTGTTTGTTCTTCTTCCCACTTTTTTTGATGGCCTTTCAAAGGTTTCCTCATCAGATGAGCCCGTGTTTTCTAGGTTCTTCTTCTTTTGTTTTATGATGTCAGCATAAGAAGGAGAAGAAGTATTGCTAGAGTTCGGATTTGGGATGTTACCTGGCTCTTGATTGTCTTCATTATTCATCTGTGGTAGATCTTCCTACTCGGCCTCTGGAGGATCTGACGGTGGTGTAAGAGATTCGTAGGGGTTTTTGTCTCCTGCAATGCTGTTAGCTTCCCTGCTTCCACTGTTTTGATTACTTGCGTCTTCTTGCCATGTTTTGTTCCCTGTCCCTTTTGCTTTGTTTTTGTTGTTTTGCCTGCTGCTTGCTGTTCTCTTTGCTTGCTTCCACTGCTCGCCTTTTTCTTTCTCTGCTATTTCCTCATTTTTTTTTTTACAATATCTTGCAAAATGCCCATATTCATGGCAATGTCGACATTTAAAGGGCAGTTGTTCGTAATCTAGCTCTTGAATGTGAGACCAGTCTGCCACCGAAAGTTTGATGGCTTCAGGGAGCCCGACCTCCAGATCAACTTCCACACAGATGCGTGCGCAGGAGAATTGATCCTTCCTCGGGGCCTGATCAATATACCTGCCTAGGGCATTGCCAATGGATTGCAGCGAGCTCTGACTCCAGTAGTGGAGAGGGAGGTGCGGGAGGCGCACCCAAATAGGAACGGCTGTGGGCACATCTTGAGCAAGGTCAAAATCTGGAGACCATTTGTTCAAATATAACCCTTGAGGGCCCATGAAATAAGGCCCGCTTCTGAAGATCAAGCTTTGGTCTTCCCTGCTGTCAAACACGAAGACGAAGAACCCTTTGCCTACGAAATGGCTTTTTATTCCTTCCTTAACCAGTGGGATCCAGTTTCGTTTGACCCAATCATCTACTGCCTTCGGGGATGGCCATAGCCCTGTGAACTGGCCGATGAGGCCCCTTTCGGCAAGGTTTAGCGCTGTTCTACAAGCATCATCTACCGGTAGAGACACCGTAGGGATGTTGTCCAACTTTTTAACGAACTTTTGTTGCGAGATCGAGGTCGGCCGCTTATCAGCTGCAGCAACAAGGGATCAGAATGCATCTAGATCTGAAGGTGGAAGGGATTCACCTCCATTCGTCATGGTCGGGGATTGAGGGGCGGGGGTCAAAGCAGGGACCCCATACACCAACTCAGATCAACCCCCAGAGCTATCGAAACACAGGTGCAAAATCTAACACGAGAGCCAGAACCTCACCAATCTAGAACGCCCTGCTCACCAAAGGCCTCTCCAGCAACGCAGAGCTCCACGCCCAGATCAGGCAGGGTAGAGCTGAGCCCAAGAGATGCAGAGCGAGCGCGAAAATTTTCAAGCAGAGTTCAAATGTTTTTGAAAAGTGTCCCATGCAATATTTTGAATAAATATGTTAAGTCGCATTTTAATTAATCAACCTTGATTATTGTCCCATAAAATATTTTGAATAAACATCATAAGACATGCATTTTAATTAATCAACCTTAAAAACACATACAAGTAGCCCATGAGATTTGACTTTGAAGCTATTATTTGAAATTTTTTTTTTCGAAGGTGGCAAAACCTATCAAACTCAGGTGTCAAACCAACAGTGAGGACAGCCATCTCTGGCTGCTATTCGCGAATGTCGATTTGACTCATCACCATTATCAAGGAAAACCACGCCACCTGTAATAACCCGCTGGTGGTCCGTAAGGGAGCAGGCTTTCACTCCTGCCAGATGCCTTTGGGTCTTGGGCCGTTAACCTGTTTCCTTACGTCCGAGGAAGATGAGCTCTTAGCCAAGCAGAAGCAGTTTTACGGCATAAATCACTTACCAATTAAACTCTATTATTTTATATTAGGAATTTGGAATAAGAATGACGACATATGTATATATACCCATGTCTAAGTTGTTGTATCATATTTATGTTTCACATATGAAATTTGTCGCAAGTTGTTAACAATGAAGAATGGGTGTTATTTTAATGTTTTGAATGAGTTAATGTATATTTTTTATTTTTATTTTTTAAAATTTGAAACATATACATTTTTTATCTTTTTCTAACAAATAAATAAGTTATATCTTTATTTAAGGTGAAAATAACCTAGATCCATCTTAATTCTGGATCTATCAAGCGTTGCGAGGGATCAAATCTCTCGAGGTGCAAACCTTTCCTCAAGTTTTACACTCAAAAAAAGAGGTTTGCACCTCAAGAGATTTGATCCCTCTCGACGCTTTATAGATCTGGAGTTAAAATGAATCTAGGCTGGTTTCAGTCGTGTGCGGTCATACAAAATTTGTTGAACATCTAATTATTTTGATCATTTAAAATATGCTAAATATGTATAAGATTAATTTGGTCAATTTAATTTTAACTTTTCTTAGTTCCCTCAGTTTGTTGAGATGAGAGAGACTCTTAGTAACTTGAATGATGAAATACAAATTTTAAGTGCAAAGTGACAATGTAACAATGTTGAACGATAGAAAATGTGAATAATAAGAATATAGTCAGTTACAAACAATATTCATTGCGACCAATCTGAAACTATTTTCTTCTACTTTTCTTATTGTCACACCTATTAGTTATTTTCTATTATGACGTTTGAATGCAAGGTGATTAACAATGTTGAATGATGGAAAATGTGAATAATAAGAATGTAGCCAATTTCAAATAGTTTACAGTTTCAGGAAATGTTGAATGATGGAAAATGGGAATAATAAGAATGTAGCCAATTACAAATAGTTTATAGTTTTAGGAAGAAGACATTTCGGGTAAGTGAACATTTTATTTAGGATGAAAATTCAAGTATTGTATTTATGCTTGAATTATTGTAACACAGAAGTCAATTCATGTCATGAATAATGCTTATGTGCTTACACTAAGAGAGAGTGTGTTGTTTTGGGGGTGATAGAGATATAGATGGAGTGGGGGAGAGAGCGAAGAAGAGAAAGGTAAAGATAGGGAGGGAGGAAGAGATATAGATATGGAGAGATAAGTGTTAGAGAGAGAGAGAGAGAGAGAGAGAGAGAGAGAGAGAGAGAGAGTGTATGTTTTGGGGGTGAGAC
The DNA here is from genome assembly GCA_031772625.1 of Pinus tabuliformis. Classification (NCBI taxonomy): domain Eukaryota; kingdom Viridiplantae; phylum Streptophyta; class Pinopsida; order Pinales; family Pinaceae; genus Pinus; species Pinus tabuliformis. The sequence goes on from CM062807.1 coordinate 308,696,135, forward strand.
AGAGAGATAGAGAAAGAAAGACAATGGGAGATAGAGATATAGATGGAGGGGGTAGATATGTGCTTACACTGAAGTCAATGCACACTATTAATCTATTTACTTTGAAATTAATTTACATCATACATCTAGTTGCATAAAATTAGAAATCAACATCTACACTGAAATCAATGCATCTAGTGCAAATAATCAAATAGGATTAGAAATCAACATCTACACTACAATCAATGTATGTAGTGCAAACAATCAAATAGGATTAGAAACCAACATCTACACTAAAATAAATGAATCTACTGCAAGTAATAAAATAGGATTATAAATCATTATCTACACTGAAACCAATGCATCCAGTGCAAGTAATCAAATAGGAGTAGGAATCAACATCTACACTGAAATCAATGCATATAGTGTAATGTATTAAATAGGATCAGAAACCAACATCTACATTGAAATCAATGCATCTAGAGTAAGAAATCAGATAGGAGTAGAGATCAACATCTACACTAAAATCAAGGCATCTAGTGTAAGGTATTAAACAGGATTAGAGATTGACAACTACACTGAAATCAATGCATCTAGTGCAAGTGACCATTAAGGATGAGAAATCAATATTTATACTAAAACTAATGCATCCAATGCAAGAAATCAAATAGAAATAGAAATCAACATCTACACTAAAATCAATGCATCTAGTGTAAGGTATTAAATAGGATTAGAAATCGACATCTACACTGAAATCAATGCATCTAGTGCAAGAGATCAAATATGATTAGAAATCAATATCTACACTGAAACCAATGCATCTTGTGCAAGCAATCAAATAAGAGTAGAAATCAACATCTACACTAAAATCAATGCATCTAGTGTAAGGTATTAAATAGGATTAAAAATCGACATCTACACTAAAATTAATGCATCTAGTGCAAGCAATCAAATATGATTATAAATCAACAAATACACTGAAATCAATACATTTATTTTAGTGAAAAACCAAAATATTCATGACTTTATAGATCTAACTTCTATGTCTGTATTTGTCTCTGTGTGTCTCTTTCTTCTTCCCTCTCTCTCAACCTTCCATTCTATGTTATCTCACTCCCTCTATCCTTCTCTCTCCCCCTCCTTCTCTCCTCCATTTCTCTCTCCACCTCTCCCTCCGTTTCTATATATTTCTCTTATTCCCTCTCCCCCCCCAACCATATATATCTATACCTCCCTCCATATCTCCTTATTTGTATCTCTATATCAACCCCTAAACACATCTCTCTCTCTCTCTCTCTCTCCATATATATCTCTATCTCCCCATGTCTCCAATTCTTTATATCTCTGTATTAGCCTGCATACACACTATCTCTCTCTATATATTTATCTATATATCTCTCCCTCGTCATTTCCCTATCTATCTCTTCCATCTCTCTCTATACCCCCTCCATCTATATCTTTATCTTAGCCCCCAAACATACACACTCTCTCTCTCTCTCTCTCTCTCCATATCTATCTATTTTCCTCCCTCCCTCTCTTTACCTCTCTACTCTACATTCTCTCCCACTTCCATCTATATATCTATCCCCCCTTGTCTCTCTTTCTCACCCCCAAAACATTCTCTGTCTCTGTCTCTCTCTCTCTTGCTTTTGCCCTCGTCTCTCCCTCACCATCTCTCTATCTCTCCATTTTCACTCCCTCTCCCTCTCCACCTTTCTCTCTATATGTCTTTCTTCCCCTTCCAACTCCATCTCCCTCTCTCCTCTCTCTCAAGTCGCCGCTATTTTCCTTCCTCTCCCATTGTCTCTCTTTATTTATCTCTCTATATCATCCCCCAACATACACACACTCTCTCCATATCTATCTATCTCTCTCTCTCCCTCCCTTTTCCACTCCATCTCTCTCTTCCCCTTCTTTCTCTCTCTCACTTATCTCTCCATATCTATATCTCTTTGTCCCTCCCTATCTTTGTCTTTCTCTTCTCCCTCTCCCCCGCCTCCATCTATATCTTTATTTCACCCCCAAAACATACACACTCTCTCTCTATGTAAGCACATAAACAATATTCATGACGTGAATTGACTTCTGTGTTAAAGTAATTCAACCATAAATACGATACTTGAATTTTCATTCTAGATGTTCATTTACCCGAAATGTTTTCTTCCACAAACTGTAAACTATTTATAATTGACTACATTCTTATTATTCACACTTTCCATCATTCAACATTGTTAATCACTTTGCATTCAAACGTCGTAATAGAAAATAACTAATAGGCATGACAATAAGAACAGTAGAAGAAAATAGTTTCAGATTGATCACAATGAAGATTGTTTGTAATTGACTATATTCTTATTATTCACATTTTCTATCATTCAACATTGTTACATTGTCACTTTGCACTTAAAATTTTTATTTCATCATTTTTCATCATTCAAGTTACTAACAATCTCTCTCATCTCAACAAACTGAGGTAACTAAGAAAAGTAAAAATTAAATTGGCAAATTAATCTTATACATATTTAACATATTTAAAATGATCAAAATAATTAGATGTTCAACAAATTTTGTATGACCGCACATGACTGAAACTAGCCTAGATCCATCTTAACTCTAGATCTATCAAGCACTGAGGGATTTTGAGTGCAAAACTTGAGGAAAGGTTTGCACCTCAAGAGATTTGATCCCTCTCAGTGCTTGATAGATCCGGAGTTAAGATGGATCTAGGCTGGATCTAGAGTTAAGATATAATCTACACATGTTAAAGCACCTAAAAAATTAAAAGAGAATGTAGACCTCCTTACTAGAAGGTCATTTTTTACATTAAAGTCAATCATTATTTAAAACCAATGTTAGTTTATGGGCTGTTATATATTTACAAAATATTTAAATTATATGTAATGGTTAATTTATTTTAACACTATTTATTTAATTGTTAAAATAAAAATGTAACTCTGTGTTACTTTTATTTTATCATTTAATTTTAATATTTATTAATTATTAATATAAAAGTAAAACTCTAGGAAAAATATAGTCAATAATAATTTATATTAATATAGTCCATAATAATTTATATTTTATTGTGACCAGATATTGGTCACATTCATGAATATTTAGTATATATATGATATTTAATAAAAATAAGCATAAATTCAAATGACATAAAAGAGAATAATTATGTAAAGAAATACGTTTTAAAAAATAAAAACACATTATTATTATTATTTTTTTTTATCCCATTTAGTATCATCGTAAGCCACATATTTTAATTAATCAACCTTGATTATTATCCCCTACAATATTGTCTCATACAATATTTTGAATAAACATCGTAAGTCACACATTTTTAATTAATCAACCTTAAAAAAACACATACAAGTAGGCCACGAGTCTTGATTTTGAAGCTAGTATTTGAAATTTATATAGTAAGTTGCTTCATTTATACTATATTATAAATCACTTACTATTAAACTCTATTATTTTATACTAGGAATTTGGAATCAGAATGATGACATATGTATATATACACATGTCTGAGTTTTTATATCATATTTATGTTTCAAATCTGAAATTTGTCGCAAGTTTTTTACAATGAAGAATGGATGTTATTTTAATATTTTGAATGAGTGTATATATATATATATATATATATATATATATATATATATATATATATATATATATATATATATTTTTACCCTTTTTCTAACAGATAAATAAATTATATTTTTATTTAAGGTGAAATAAGATACAATTTATGGATGAAATGAAGTGATTAATAGGTTTTTTGGAGCGGTGAGCTTGGGCGGGTGGTGGCTCGAGCGGAGGGTTAGAGTTTAGGAGCGCCGGAAGAGTTCAGGAGCGCGGGAGTCACGCTGCGGCCAGGACTTCCAGCAAGGGCAGTGTCAGAGTTGAATGGAAAGCGGCAGGGGAGGGAGCCCTGCTCCCTCCTACAAAGAAGCAGTGACCAGTACAGGTAAAGCACCTGCTGGTACTAGCAAAGGTGGTATGAACTACAGAGATAGGGTTAATGAAAAGGGAACAGATGGGACCAGAATAAAAGAAAACAGCAGCACAAAGGACAAAGAGGAAGAAGACAAAAATTTGGGTTCAAAAGACAGAAAACAGAACGGACCTTGCAAACCAAAAGCAGAAGTCACTCCACGAGTAGTTTTAAATGATCCTGCTCTGCAGGAGCACAGGGAACATATGGGAACCTACGCCATTATCTGTAAATTTATGGGACTTTGGCCCACTGAAAAGGCTTTGCAGTCGTGGATCAAATATCATTGGAAGCCCAAAGGAAGTATTAACCTTCATCTAGGGTCAAAAGGATTCTTCACAGTAGTGTTCTCCAATATCGAAGACAAAGACAGAATATTCGAAGGCGGACCCTATTTTTTTGCTGCAGCAGGGCTCTATATGAGACCTTGGAGAATGAACTTTGTCCCAGAGAGGGAGACTTTCTCTTCGGTTCCTGTGTGGGTAAGGCTCTACTCTCTACCTCTTGATTACTGGCAAACTGAATCGTTGGCAGCCATTGGCAATAAACTAGGACGCTACATCAAAGCTTCTGAAGCTACCAGAAGGGGAAAATACACCTCCTTTGCCAGGATATGTGTGGAAATGGATCTATCAGGAGCACTCCCGGATGAAGTCATCTTGGAGGTTTTGGATGAGGACTGGGTGCAAACGGTAGACTATGAACATATCCCCTTCAGATGTCGAAGATGTCACGAACATGGACATTTACTAAGAGACTGTCCCTTAGGCAAAGAAGATACCAAAGAAAAACGGAATACAATGAAGGACACTGATAATTTCCAGAAAGTGGCTAGCAGAGGAAGGGGGAAAAAAGGACCAAAGCAACAACATACGGAGGGGCAAAAGGGCAGTTAGAATAAGTTTCAAGTGCTAGAAGAGCCTGAAGAAGTCACAAGAGAGTTCCAACATCAGCAGGAAGATGCCAAAGAAAAAGGAAACAAAGAGGACACAAACCCTTCGCCAGACATTGACTCTCAAAAAGATGCCATGAGAAGTGATACAGAAATGGACATGGACCAGGAAATGACCCAAAGTGAAACAGATCTGGAAGATCATGAATTACAAGAAATCCTTGACAAGGAAAACTTGGATCTAGAAGGCTTCCTGATGCAAGGAACCAAAGGAGGAATAGATTCTCTGCCTCAAGAAGAATGCAACAGAGTACACCAATTGTTTTTATGGAAGACTCAGGAGCGAGGACAGGAGAAAGGTACAAATATCCACAAATAGGAGCACAGAGGAGTGAAAACAATTAAATCAAATCCAGGACTAGCCACCAGAAATCCAGGTAAGAAGAGAGGCAGAAAAAAGCAACACGAGCTCTTGATGGAGTGTGGACAGCTAATGATAGATTCGGGTAAGATGAAAGACCTAACCAGTTACTCCTTTACAACTCTTTAATTATGAAGTTCATCTCTTGGAATATTAGAGGTCTAAGTAGTAGAAGGAAACAGAGAATGCTAAGTAATAGAATGAAACTAGCAATGCCAGACATAATCTTTATTCAAGAAACAAAATGCTCTATTCAGAAAATAAAACAACTCCATAACAAATGGCTCAGCAGATATGAGTTTCTAGAAGTCAAAGCAGAGAACACAGCGGGAGGCATTCTCACGCTTTGGAACCCCCAAAAAGTCAGCATTATAGATGCAGAGGCAACGAGAAATTACTTATCAACCATCATTCAACCATTAGGAATGTCTGAAACCTTCCTGGTTACGAATGTCTATGGTCCTCAAAGAATTGATGAGAAGCTCAGATTCCTGAACTCTCTGGCAGATCTCAGAAGCAGACATGAAGAAATCCCTTGGGTCATTGGAGGAGACTTTAACATGATTAAATCTCTTTCGGAAAAAAGGGGGCACCAGAATCCTCAGTAGAGATTCAATTGGATTCCACTCTTTCACAGAAGACATGAAAATGGTTGATACTGAAATGCAGAACAATCTTTTTACTTGGAACAATAAAAGAGGAGGCAATGCTCAGGTTGCCTCCAAGTTAGACAGATTTGTGATCTCTGAACAGCTAATACTTACTAATACAGAAATATCCACTATTGTTCTCCCATATGGAGGCTCTGACCACTGGCTGATTCAATTAGAAATCAAGGGAATTGATGCTCCCAGAAACAGACCCTTCAGATTTGAGAATATCTAGCTCTCCCACCCAGATTTCATCAACAACATTGAAAACTGGTGGATGGAATATCTTCAGGTTCAGGGCTCCAAAATGGTCCTCCTTCATAAAAGACTTCAGTACATAAAAATCAAACTCAAGGAATGGAACAAGAAGGATTTTGGTAACATTTTTGTGAACAAAAAATCAGTTGAGATCAAATTGCAGGAATTAAACCAAGCAATGATCACAGATGGTTTTGACAAAACCAAAAATGAGCAAGCTGAAAAACTCAATCTGGATTGGGAGAATTTATGCAATCAGGAGGAAATATTTTGGAGACAAAAGTCAAGAGTCCAATGGCTCAAAGAAGGGGAACGAAACACTAAATTTTTCCACCGTTCCACCTTAGCCAATAGAATGCATAACAGAATCTCTTCAATTTCGAATGAAGATGGGGAGCTTCAGACCTCTCACAAGAATATTGAAAAGGTGTTGGTACAATATTTCAGAGGCATCACCAATGAAAATAATCTAGACAGAGATCACTACATCAAGGAAATTATAAAGAATATTCCCAGGATGGTATCCAGAGAAGATAACTTTAACCTGAACAAACCAGTAACCGAAGCAGAGGTCAGTATGGTAATCAAAGACATGCAGAATGGCAAAGCTCCTGGTCCTGATGGTTTCAATGTTGACTTTTTCAAAGCCTGCTGGCAAGTTGTCAAACAAGACATTTTGGAGGTGGTTGAGGACTCCAGAAGAAGAAAATCCATGCTGAAAGCCCTCAACAACTCCTTCATCTCCCTGATCCCCAAGCAAGACTTGGCCCTAACTCCTGATAAGTTCAGGCCCATTGCTTTATGCAATGTTGTTTACAAAATCATTTCCAAGACCTTGGCCAACAGACTCAAACCTCTTCTTCCTTCTTTGATTTCGGGTGAACATTCTGGTTATGTTGAAGGAAGGCAAATCCTGGACAATATTATTCAGGCCCACGAGGTTGTTCATTCTCTAACTAGTAAAAGGCAGGCCGGTATGATCATGCAATTAGACATAGCAAAAGCGTATGACAAGGTGAACTGGACTTACCTCAAAAAGGTCCTCTCAGCTTTTGGATTTGATCATGACTGGATCAGATGGGTTATGGCTTTGGTTACTTCCACCAGCTTTTCAATTTTGGTGAATGGATCGCCCTCTGAGATCTTCTTGCCTTCCAGAGGCCTCAGGCAGGGCGACCCACTCTCTCCCTTTCTTTTTATCATCATAATGGAAGGATTGGGCCGTACCATTAAAAAGGCTCAAGTCTTGGGAAAGATCAAGGGCCTCCATTTAACGGAGAACGACCAAGCTTTAACTCATCAGCAATTTGTAGATGATACCATGTTGCAGGGTATCCCCACAGTCAAAGAAGCTACAGCGTACAAAAAAATCTTAAATGACTTTGCCTCTGCTTCAGGTATGGAAGTCAATCTCTCCAAATCAATTTTTTTTTCTTAAACACTAACATTGCTATTCAAAGGAACATCTCCAGAATTCTGGGCTTTCAAAGGGAAGTCCTCCCATCAAAATATTTGGGTATCCCCCTAACGGATAAACCTTTGCACAAAAGTATTTGGGAACCGGTTCTCAACAAGATGCAAGACAGAATCAAAAGATGGACTTACAGAGCGTTGAACCTTGCTGGCAGATTGATCTTAATGAAGGCAGTTCTTCAATCTATCCTAGTTTTCTTTTTATCAGCCCTGCCAGCTCCCAAAGGAGTCTTACAACAATTTAGGAACATTCAGAGAGATTTTCTCTGGGGCAAGGAGGAAACCAGAAAGAAGTGGGCCCTTGTTTCTTGGGATAAAATCTGCAAACCTAAGAGTCATGGTGGCCTTGGCCTAGACGATCAGGAGATTCTAAGCAATGTTTTAGGAGCTAAACTATGGTGGAGATGGGTTAAAGAACCAGGGGCGCAATGGGCTAAAACCTGGAAAGAGAAATATGCAAACTCCTGGCAAATGAGTGATCTCATCAGAATGTCAGGGAACATAAAAGGCTCTCACATCTGGAATAAAGCCTGGAATAATAGAAGCATGGTACAAAACAACAGCTTCTGGGAAATCAGAGAAGGTGATCAGGCTCTCTTCTGGGAAGATAAATGGAAACAAGAGCCAATGTTGCTATGGGAGGACTTTATGGACATCAAGCAAGAAACTAATTTACAAGGAATAATTAAAGTCAGGGACTTCTGGAATCCTCCTCAGGACACTGAGAAATGGAGAAGATGGAAGAAAATAGAATGCAGAGCGGGCGGCCCCATAAAAGCAAAAACAGAAGAACTCATGAACATTTTAGAACAGAGGAAGATCCTGGTCATAGATAGGCAGGATCAGTTACGATGGGGTCAAAACAAAGCAGGAATCTTTAATATTAAGGAAGCTAAAAGAATTTCTCTTAACCTAGCTCCTTGCTGTCTGACTAAATCCTGGCAAAAACTTTGGAGTCACCAAGGGTGGATGAAAATCAAACTGTTCATGTGGTTAGTTCATCACAGGAAAATATTAACTTGGGATAACATGCAGAGGAGGGGAGTTATGGGGCCTTCTAGATGCCAATTATGTGAGGCTCAAGAGGAGACTATGGAGCATATTCTCAATAGTTGTACCTACACCTCCTGGTTGTGGGATTCTTTCAATAGCATTTTTCAACAGACTGACAGAGACAAAGACAACATTATTAACACCCTGAACAGGTGGAGAACTAACTTCTCAGAGTATGAGATCCTGAATTTAGCCTGGACCTTCACACCAAGTTTTATTATCTGGAATGCCTGGAAAGAAAGGAACAAAAGAATTTTCAAGGATGAAAAAACTACTCCTCTTGGCCTGATGGACTTGATTTTAAAGCAGATAAAAGAGACGGTTTCCACCACTGTTCACAGTCATCCCTCTAATCCTCCCACGGCTCTTGAATTAAGAACTCTCAAGCAGCTGGGAATGCATGAGATTATCCTCTATGGTCTGAGTAAAAAAGAAAGAATGGTGGAAAGGGAAAAGGAATTCTGGCATCCTCCACCCAAAGGGTTTCTGAAATGCAACATTGATGGGGCTTCTAAAAGCAACCCGGGGACGACTGGGTATGGAGGTGTATTAAGAGACGAAGAAGGAAAAATAATTTTTACTTTCCACTGTCATTTAGGCCAAGCCACCAACAACATGGCTGAATTAATGGCTTTGGAGCACTCTCTAGAGCTTCTCAAACATAATAACTACTCAAATGTTCTCATCGAAGCAGACTCTGAGATTTCCATAAATGCTGTCAAGAAAATCAGCTATGGCACAGCGCCGGAAAGGGTCTCGAAACATTGGAGACTGATACAAGTTTACCAGAGAATCCAAAATCATCTCCAGAGTCTTCGTACGGTCAGCTTCAATCATGTTCGAAGGAAGGCCAACAAACTTGCAGATCTGCTGGCCAACCAAGGGGTGATTAATCCTGATTGCAGAATCGAGATGAATTGGCAGGAAAGGCCTCCAAGCAGACTAAAAGCTCTTTGTGATGCTCAAGCCACCGAGGACAAAGATATTTTCGATTGTTGGGCTCAAAGGGTAGGCTATGAATAAGGTTCTTCTAGTCTGTTCTTTTTCCTTCGGCGGGCGGCTCCTTAATTTAGGGCCTTCTCTGCTTGGCGTTTTCTCCCTGAGGGGTATGAATTCTTATCCCCTTCGCTCCTTGTTTGGAGCCACTAGGGTTCTTCTGAAGTGTCTGAAGGGTTCGGCGGCGAGCTTTTTTCGGCAACGGGTTTCCAGGTTCAGCGGGAGGAAAGGCTAGTCGGCTCCCACTTCGATTTTTCCTCGCGGCTTTTCTTACGGTTCGGAAACCAGGCTTGAAGCGGTTTCTTTATTGATCGCAAGGCTCTCGGATGGTAAGTGGTTTTGGCTCGTCGAGAGCGATGCCACTCAGCTCTCCCCACGTGGCGGTGGTCAGAATCTTCAAACCACCCTTCCCCGCGCCTTATTCTCCTTGCATCTTGGCGCTCCAATATCCCTCAGTGCCATCCATTTTGGTGGAAGCTTTCAACAGTCAGATCTCATCGAGCTAGTTTGGTGGGCCAAGAGTGTGTTCACTGTTTGCAAGTTTACCACGGGAGGTTCAACGGTTTTCAACCTTAGTTCTTCTTGGTGGGGTCGTTCGTAGATACTCGTGTCGTTGACCTTGTGTTTTCTTGTTTTCGAGGGGATGTGTTATTTGTTGGCTTGTCCTATTGTTGGTTTGGCAGGTCTCTTCTTAGTTAGTTTGATCTCGTTGACTTGGTAGGCCTTTTGTTTTTCAGGCCTTTTGTAATTATTGTAACTTTACCTTTTGGTTATTGAAATAGAAGGAAAGTCTCTTGCTTCAGCAAAAGAAAAGAAATAAGATACAATCTACACATGTTAAAGCACCTAAAAAGAGTAAAAGGAGAATGTGGAGTTTTTTTTTAACATTAAAGTCAACTATTATAGCTCAAAATTTCACTGGTCCAACATGGATCATTACAAATTTCTTTGAAAATTACTAAATAAAAGCTTGATTCATCTATTGGAGAATATTTTCTTACAAACATAACATTTTCATTGCTTCTATTAACTATCAAAAGAAGATTCAAAAAAGGGGACTGACAATTTAACATACAATTCTCAAGGGGAATTCCTTCAATTCATAAACTTTCTCTTCAAGCTAGAATCCTTCCTTAGAGAGCATGTTTACCTCTTGGTTCTTTTCCATATATATATGTGAACAAAGGTAATGTAGTGGAATAGAGAATCCATCATTTTTAAGTTCTCTGCCAAATGAATTAAATTAATGCTTACCACTCAAATGTCACCAAACATCCATTTGATTATAAGAAGAGAATCTCCTAGAACCTACAAGGATCGAAAGTGTAAATTGTGCAAATTTCAATAAATAAAATAAATATTTCATCTCTCCCATATTATTGGTGCCTTGACCAAAATGTTCTTAAAACTTGAAGGCATGAATGTTGGAGACATAGAGTGAGATTCCCAACCCTATCATTGCATCTTCTCTGTTGCATGCACCATCAAAGAAGGACCAGGCTTGGTTTTTGTCTATCATTAATTCTTTGGGAATTCATTGATTTTGCAATATTTCTCTCTAACTAAAAATATTGATCATAACCTGTATCTAATTCATTATTTGAAAAGGAGCCAATAATGTATCCTCGAATATTGTCAAGTTCCTTGTGAGATATATCCCCCAAGAAACAAGGAATGGAAGGTTTCACCATATCATTAATTCCCTAACTCTAAACCATTTATGAAAACATCTCTTCATTATGCCTCCATTCTAGAGATATTTATTCCCTCCTTTTTATTCAAAATCTTGCTAGACTTTGAATATGTACGGACAAATTTCGAATATATGTTCATTTGATTCATCATTATCAAAACATAAAGGGAAAAACCTTAGGCACTACTTCATTTATACAAGAGTATTTCCATTCAAGACTATCCACATCAATAAATTTTCTTTTAAAAGAGCTACAAACTTCCATATATTTTGTAACCACCATTTTCTCTCTCTACCATCTATCTCAGTAGCTACTCAATATCCAAGTTTTTCTATATTATCCCCTCCTCCTCATTCATGACCTATACTAAGGTATATTGATCAAATCACAATTGAATGTGGGTGTTGTTGAAATTTATTGTCTTGTTAAGAACACAATCTATCCACTTAACATAAATTATCAACTGGAGTAAGTCTTTTATTTCAAGGCTATTGTGCATAGTATGTGCATGCAGTAATCATTAATTGACGTCAACTACTTCCTAACAAACTATCTCATATTATGCCTTCCTCAATAATAACACAACCCTCAATCAAAGCTTGGTGCTTACTGTAAATTGTTTCACACTTGCAAGAATTAAAGACACCCTTCACTCAATTTTGGAATTTGAACCTCACTATCTAAAATTCCACTTACGTGTAAAGGAAACTTGTTGCGCTCAGTTCAGGAAATGTAAATCACTCTTCTTAGAAAGAATAACATCCAATCAATATTTAATAGAAATAAAATCACACTCGCTCTCTTAACACAACTAAATTCTCACTTAAATGAAATATTTCATCACGTCAATCAAACAAAAATCATTTATCAATCTCGGGTAACATAAACAATAAAGGAAAGTAAGGTGTTACTATTGTAACTTCATTAATCATATTGGTATGGAAAATAATAGAGAAAAACATAACCAGTTGTATCAACTACTTATAACAACATGATCCAGATATTTTCCCTTCAATGATGCATACAGAATTGCATTTAAAAGATCATGTAACCACATAATGCATACGAATAAAAGAAATGGAATTCAAATGAAACCATGACAAAATAAAGGTGCCAACAAGTTGATAACAAATTTCACATAGTGTGGGTTATGTCTCCCGACCCTGAACAATGTGGGGAGACCTCTTTCATTAATCTTCAGCAAAAATCAAATTGCATGCAATTACAAAAGACACCTTATACCTCCACTTTTGGGGATGGTCTAAAAATGCACACCTCTGCTGAAGAAATGGATTGCACTGCTGAGTTCCTGGTGAAACATTGTTAAAAATGACTGTAAACTCGACCCTGTTCTGGTTTGGTCAAAATCTAGATGGTCGGGAATCTCAAGGATTCCCCAAATATTCCTTCCCATGGGTTTACTGATGTTTGGCTACCCATATGAGAAATATGAGCTCACCACTGTGCTCCTTGCGAAAAATTGAGCAAAATGAGTATAAACTTGGCCTATTTCTGAGTTGGTAAATTCTTGGGCTCCAAGGAATCTTTTAGATTCTTGTAGAATCTCGATGCAATATTCCAAAGAATATTCTCTAGAATCTCTTCACGAAATCCGTGCCCGGGCCACAAGCATCTCCTTGAAATTCCGCCACACAACCCTCCCCCAGTTCCCTTCGGAAACATTGTTCAAATATATCCAGATGAGCGTACCTATCAAAGTCCGCCACCTGTGGCCCATTGGTAACACTCCAAATTTGGTTCCAGATTACCTAGGTTCAAATCCATGGCAAGTTGTTTTATAACTGTTTTGTTTGAAGTTGGTGTTATTTAGAGGTTGTCATTAAATGTTTTGAGGTGTCATGTAACACTGGCAACGGATCGGCCGATGACCCCGTCGGGTGGGTTCGACACCTGCTAGTGTTTTTATTATTAATATATATAATAATGACCTCTGTTAGGCCAACCATCGGGGTTTGAACCCCCACTTGTCAATGGTTTAAGATATATATATATATATATATATATATATATATATATATATATATAGGCCAAACGGTCCAAATTCCTCTCGAAATGTTTCAAGGGTTATTAGAAAAATTAATTAGGTGACAATTTGGTCGCCACCGACTGCCGTGAAGGTGAAAAATGTCGCATAGTTAATAAAATCGACAAGCTATTGACTGGGAGCCATGTGGCACATTTTGATTCGTTTGTACTACTGATTGGGTTGCTGGCTGGGCTGTCAATATCACCTGCCACATGTCATCTTCTAATTGTCTGTTTGCCAACTATACCTCCACATCACCTTGATGATGTTAGCAACTATATGACTTATGTAATCATCTGTACTACTCAGATCAGTGTCACGTCATCATCCTTGTGGGTCCTGCTTGCAAATTTTTTAGTTGTTTCTCAAAAACTTCAGCGGGCCATAATTTTCTCATACGATGTCAGATTGAGGTGTCGTTCATGTCGTTGGATTTAGAATGACAAGCTATTCAATTGAAGATTGGTTTATCTGAATTTAGAGGATTGTGAAAATTTGGCCTTTTAGGATCATCCTAGATTATTCCTCCCCACTAAGGAGATTTTGGACCACCAAAAGCATGAGCACAATCTGCAACCTGCTATCGCTCCCTCATCTACACAACAAGTGCCCTGTCAAGCCACACTTCCTTCTCGTTCACCTTTGTACTTTAGAGCCATAAGTGACGAATCAACACCTGCATTTTATGCAAACTTGCAATACATTCTTTGCAAACTACATACAATACCAATCAAGACTCGGACAACCCCATACTTGTTAAGAGTTGATAACGCACCCTTTGGTAAAATTTACATCAAAATCACAACAAAAACAAAGACCCCAACTATCAACAAAATGGCCCAAAAGACCACTATGTTGCATTCATAAGTGATGGCAAACACTTCATCACTTTTACAAATATCTCACAACATGTGATTTACAAAATGCGGCCATGACAAGCTACTATATCTAATAAAACCATCTCTTAAAGTGAATGGGTCATCTCCCTGTGGTTGATTTGCTTGTTGAACAACTTCACCAGCTGGTTCCTTCATAGGTGCTTTCTGGTCATGGAGTATCTAACATGTGGCTCTCTGATGTCCATCCTTGTTGCAGTGACTGCAATGATTCTTTCTCCTCCAAACCTTTCGGACCTTCTTTGAACGCTTGTTCCTAATGAGTCCCTGATGAGGAGAACTTCCTGTGGAATCCTCACTATCACTGGAATGTTGTGATGTGCTCCCATCTTTCATTGTTGATTGGTCACTGATTATCTTGGAACATTCTCCAACCTCCTTTCTGAGATAACAAAGTGCTGCATAACGAGGCAATTCTTGCACTTTGATGGGGTTCACAATTCCCTGGCCATTAATGCCAAGGCCCTTTCCTTGATACCCCATTTTCTTCATCAACTTTGTAATAATTCCTGTAATATGTTTCTCAAAAGTAGTGAAACAATCATCATAAAGAGAACATGAAATTCAAGAATCACTTTTTACCTCAGGATTTTTATGCTGCAACCTTTCCAAGGCCTCCTCCTTGGCTTGTAAATAACGTTGTAACCTTTGTTTCTCACCAGGGAAAAATTTAGGGGCTAATATTCGCAAGTGGGTTAATTTTCCATGCTTTTTCAAACAACAAGATTCGTGAATTTCCATTTTTTCTAAAACTGATTCGCCCAAATTTTATAGTATAAATATATTTTAAGTGAAAAAATCACCAAAATTTTATAGAGGCTATATAAAGTCATTATAAATTTGAATATTTTTACAAAATATCACTAAGAATTTTACAGACAACATATTAGGGACTAGTAATATTTGCTAAGGTTTATAAACTTTAAGATAAATTTATATCCTTAAAATTTTCTATGGTTTCTCCTCCTCTTGTTCTCATAGGAGTTCCCTTAGTTCAACATTCTCCGCTTGAAGGCTCTGGTTGATCTCCTCAAGTTCTTGGAGCCATGCAGTCTTTGGTGCCCTTCTCATCTTTGGCACAACATCTGCTGAAATATTTGTCTCATTGCCTGAATCAGAACCTAAGTCAATAGGTCCATCTTCTACAATTCCAAGAACTGCAATCATCATCTCATCACTTGATTCTGATCCTAGGTCAATTGGTCCAACACCTGAAAATATTGCAACTGTGATATTCTCATCATCCTCAGATTCAAATTCTTGGTCTTGTTGCACAATTTCAACCATCTTCTGCTTCTCTTTTATGCCATTCCTCTTTGGCCTCAATTCTGGATGTAGTTTCCAACAATGCTCCTCATCATGCCCTTCTTCCTCACAATGAGTGCAAGAGGGATTTGCTTCCATTCTCTTAGATATTGCTTCCCTTTTTGGACAATCATCTTTCTCATGATTCCCCCTGGTCTCAAGATGTACAACCTTCACACTAGCTTCATCAAGAGTTTTAGGTTGAAAGAATAAAAATGAATGACACAAATAGCCATGCAATGAGCCAATATATTTCATCGACGTTTCAGGATAGTCTAATGGAACATTCAATGCTAATGGTTGTTTCCTAAACTCCTCTGTAACATTTTGAACATTTTTACCATTACTTTGTTTTAAATGTTTCCATTCCATCACGACATTTTGTTTGTAGCCCAATGGGTAAAAATATCCTCTTAAAGTAGAAATAAACTCAGACCAATATGAAAGAAGTTTATGATTACTCTTACCACATTTCTGCAACTTGCCTTCCCACCATATGACAGTAGTGCCACTCAATTGAAGGGATTCTAAATGAATCTTAGCCTCATCCTATTTGATTCATTATATGCGGCAATATACTTCAACCTGTCACACCCAGTTATCTAGTTTTTTCTACATTAGATTATCTAGTAAACAAAGGAAAATTAAACTTGACATCCAACTTGAAAAATGGTTTTTTATGAGCTTTTATACTTTTAGAACGATGAGAAGAAGTGGAGAATTCACTAGAAGATGGAGAGGGGGATTTAGGAGGATCTTTTCCTCATGCTTCATGTTTTACCAAGGCATGATCATCTGATCCTTCTTTCTTCTTTGGTTTTCCATTATCTTCTCCTACTCTGCAAACAATTTGTCCACTTTTTCTACCATGGTGTAGAAGTCCTTGCGATAATTTCGCTCTTCCTCCAACCGAGCATCTTTGTCTGCCATTTTCCTTCTTCTTGATGCACACCCCACTTTTGGATGAAAGGATTTAAGTTTTCCTTCACTTCTAAGGAGCTTTTCCCTCGTTATCATACTCACATCAACAAAAGACCCGTTCTGATACAAAACTTGATACTAATATTATCCCTTCAATGATGCATACAAAATTGCATTTAAAATAGCATGTACCCATATGATACATACACATAAAATAAATGAAATTCAAAAGAAACCATGAGAAAACAAAGGCACCAATATGTTGATAACATAGTTAACCCAGTGTGCATTATGTCTCTGTGCCCTGTTCAATGTAGGGAGGCCTCTTTCATTAATCTTCAACGAAAATCAAATTGTGTACATTTACAAAAGACGTCTTATACCTCCACTTCCAGGTATGGTGTGAAGATGCACACCTTTGCTGAAGAAATAGACTGCACCGTTGAGTTCTTGGCGAAACATTGTGAAAAATGACTGTAAACTCGACCCCTTTATGGTTCGGTCAAAATCTAGACCCCTAGGAATCTAAAATATTCCCTAAAGATTCCTTCTAATGGGTTGACTAAATTTTGGCTACCTAGATGACAAATCTAACCTCACCACTCTGCTCCTTGCAAAAAACCAAGAAAAATGAGTATAAACTTGGCTTATTTATGAGTTCGTGAATTTTTGGGCTCATAGGAATATTTTAGATTCTTGATTGAATATTAAAAATAATATTATTTGGAATCTCTTCTCGAAATCCATGCCCAGGCAGGTCTCGTGGCACATAGTTCCAGCACAACATGATTCCACGGGCTCCTCTCTAAAATTCTACTACATGGCACTAACATCAGTGGTATGGATGATGATGACGTGGCACTAACATCAATAGTATGGATGATGTCATAATCTATACTGATGATTTCTGGTATTTGTGATAAGTATCCAACATAAGGTGCATACTTGCAACGTGGCACTTTACCAACCCAAACACACTCCAATCATCAAAATATACTTCTAAGAATTTATGGATGAATTCCTTAAATGCTGCAATTACGACCTTTGAGAAGATCGCGG
Source organism: Pinus tabuliformis (assembly GCA_031772625.1). Classification (NCBI taxonomy): domain Eukaryota; kingdom Viridiplantae; phylum Streptophyta; class Pinopsida; order Pinales; family Pinaceae; genus Pinus; species Pinus tabuliformis. The sequence continues at coordinate 308,713,782 of CM062807.1, forward strand.
GTGCGTTCTTCAGCCCAAATGACATCACTATGTACTAGAAGCATCCCCACTCTGCTGTGAAGGTAGTCTTGCTGCGATCCTCCGGCGCGATCTTATTTTGATGGTATCTTGAAAACCCATTAGTGAACGAATAGGCTTCCTGCCCTCCAACATTCTCCAAAACTTCATATATAAATGGCGTTGGAAATGGGTCATGAACGCACACATCATTGATCTTTCGCAGATCTATGCATATCATGATTTCATCATGTTGCTTCTTTTCCTGAACAACCATAGGGTTCACCTAATTAGATTCTTCTACTAGCTCAATGATTCTAGCCTCCAGCATTTTGTCCAGTTCTTTACGCACCTTCTCCTTATACTTGGGATTTAGACGGTAGGGTCTTTGTTTCACAGGCTTCACATCAGGCTTTAGAGTTATCTTCATTACACCTAGATCCCCTACTATTCCCTTCAGATCTGAGAACTTGGTAGGAAACAAGTCTTGATAGTCGCGCAGTAGTTCCACAACTTTATCAATCGTATCCTCATCCAAATAATCACCTGTCTTCGCAAACTTAGGCTACGCGTTAGATCCAATATTTACTTCCCTAGTGATCAAAGTTTTTGTTATATCAGGATTTGCTTCTCTGGGGCCTTCAACATTGTTCTGTCCTTTGGTCTCTAGAATGTTGATATTCCGTATATCCTCTTCTTCTTCTGCAATTACATTGTAGCATTCCAGCGAGTGGCACAGTTGTGTATTCCAGTCCTGTTGAACCCATTCTACTAGCTCCTCAAGCATCTTGAAGATGGTAGCCTTAATCCCCTGGAGGGACTCATTAATGCACGCAAATCCATCCTCAAAACTAAAAGTTAACAAAAAACTTTCTTGCAGGATATCCCATTCGATCATCCCATGGTGTAGCTCCGTTTCCAAGTACCAATTCATCAGAATAGTATCTAAGGTATGACAAAAGATATGTACCCATTCCGGTTGAGGTTCTTCTCCCCAATATTTAGTCCATCGCGCTAAGTGCTCATGCAGATCATCTTTGCCTGAATATTTATCTGTTAGGTGGGTAGTCACATGCCCGAACCTTAGCTTCATCATTCGCTTGTACTCTTTCCAGTCAGCAAAGCTATCCTTATGCGTACCCCACCAACGGGTAGGCATAGCGTGCAGTGCCAGGTCAAGTGCCTGGAATCGATGCTCTTTTGGCACCTCCCTTTCAAACTTATCCAAAAATAAACTAACATCATCTAAGCCATCATAATGAGGAATATTTCTTACCTCTGTAGATACGCACCGAAGCAATTTTGTCATCATATTACATCGTAGCGTAGAGACTTCATGCAACCTATTATGCCAGCACTCGATTTCTTCATCTGAATCTGATGTGCACGGACTATCTCTATCCCACGTAATTCTCCCATTTGTAGTGGGATTGTTCCAATCTTCATCACGCACAATGATCTTATATATTTGATCCAAATCGTCATCCTCTTCATAGTCGCAGGCTGGCTCAGTGCAGTGCGCTCCTTTAGCAGGATCTAGTGGTACAATAACTCTAAGTGCCTTCTTTTCAAATGTCATCCTTTGCTTCTTCAGATTAATTAGCGCATCCATGTCAAAGGCCCAATCAATACCTAATAGTGTAGGGTAAGGATTGATATCGTCCACTATTTCAATTACTTCAAAATCGGCTAAGGCGCTTGCTCCCTCAATATCGACTGTTACCCCGTACAAGCACCCCATAGGAATGATCTTTTTCTAATTGGCCATGTGTAGCTGTATAGGAGACCATTGTAGCACAAGTCTCCCCATTCTTTCCCATGTTTTCTTAGGAAGTACGTTCACATCAGATCCCAGATCCAGGATGACTTGATCCATTTCATACTCTTCAATCTGCGCGGTCAGCCTCATCTCGTGCCCTATCTGCTTCTTATATTTACCCAGTTTCCTCACAATGCGTTGTTTGGGAGGAGTCTTGGTTTTACCCGTACAGTTGTCAATTAGCACGTGAAGTCCTTCCACCGCCTTCCTATCCCACGACAACTTCATACATGTTTTCAGAAAAGTAGCTAATAGCGAGGGGTCCACATCTGGTGCTTCATTGTTTTCAGCTAGTTTCTCCTGGCTTTGTGACGTAGAAGCCTCAACAAAGTTCTTATTGGCTTCCATAAAAGTTTCCTTAGCCCTATTGAGATCAAATCCGACATCCTTTTTGGCAGCCTTGCACACCTAGTCTTCCATTTCTAGCTGCTTTCCTTTACCTTCTCCTGTGGAAATACCACTTCGTGTCACAATATTGATGCTATGGTCCTCTTCGTGAGGCTTTGCCCTCATCATTTGTATGTTTTGCATAGGTTTTTGCGTCTTTTTCTCCTGCATCTTAGCTCTCAACACCGGGCAATCTTCTATCACATGATCAAACTATCTGCAATATTGACAAGATGGATGCGTTGCATTCTGACAGTCGTGTGCAAAATGTCTTGCTTCCCCATAGTTATAGAAAATTATTTGACTACGAAATCTGCCATCCCCTCCTCCTTTTCCTCTTCCATGGCCCTGGAATCCTCCATGCGCTGCATCCGCACCCTGATCCTAAAGCTGATTTTCTTCTTGCACTCGATATGTAGGCGTTCGATCCATCATCAATTCGTAGCTTCTGTAGTTTCGCTCACATTAGGGGAATTTTGAGGTCTAAAATGGGTCTCCTAAGAAAAATGTACAACCAAAATAAACTTTATAAGAACCAATATGATTCAAGATGACGATGTCAACCATGGGGCATGATTCACCATTTTTGGAGTAAAAAAGTAATAAGATTAAAAAAAATAAAATAATAAAACTACTTTTTCAACTTATCTCCCTAAGATTTTACTCAAATTTCAAGCGGGTGTACTCGTTGGGTGCAAAATTTAATTCCTCATCCAAGGAGTACCCATGTTGCATACTTTTGATGGACCCTACTACATGAAAAATGAGAAATACATGAAAAAGCATGATTGCAATCTTTTTTTTTTCATGTATTTCTCATTTTTCATGTAGCAAGGTCCATCAAAAGTATTCAACATGGGTACTCCTTGGATTAGGAATCAAATTCTGCATCCAACGAGTGTTTCTTCTTGAAATTTGAGTAAACTGATACAGAGATAAGTTGAAAAAATCATTTTTTTTCTTTTTTCCCTCTAAACTTTGATGATGTAATCTAATATTATTTTATTATTTCCACTATTATTTTATAATTTCCTTAGGAGGCCCATTTTAGACCTCAAAATTCCCCTAATGTCATGTCCGACCGATTTACAGAAGGTACAAAACAACTGTTGTGGAGTCTGCACAAACTTTTGCAAGAGGTGACAATGGTGAGTTGCCTGCTTCCCAACTATTTGGTAGATAGCTCACCATAGGGGTACTCCTGTTGTTAATCCCGCAATGTTCTCAGGCTTCAAAGGTACAAGACCGCCTCCAATCAAGTAATTCTGATAAACATGGTAGTGATCCTTATCATGTCCCTTGTCTTTACATTTTATGCACCAAACTTTAGCGCACACCTCTAGCTGAGCTTCCTTTCCTGTCTCCAAGCTCTGCAACTCCATGTGCAAGATTGCCAGCTGCGACTGAATATCTTGTACTCCAACGTTCGTATCCTACACTAGTGAGGCTTGTAACCTCATCATGATTTCCACAACCTCTCGTTATGTTCCTATCTTTTGCTGCGATAATGGCAATCTTAGATGGGGAAGCAGAGACGCGATGTACTAGTCCCTATGTTGAGAATCCGCGATAGACATCTTAGCTTGTCGGATCAGGCACTTTAAGCTCTGATCGAAGTCCCACATAGACTCATTTACCCTTTGTTGTATTTCCTTAAACTTCGTCACAGACTGCACCTGAGACTTAGGCTTCTTAAATTCATTATTCAATGCATGTTGAGTCTCTGCCATCGTCGCGCCAAGTCTATATGTATAGAACTTGATGTACCACATCAATGCTCTGTCCTGCAGCACTGTGACCAGCTACACTTCATATTATCATCTATAATCTGCTTCGCTATCCATACAACATTTGCGACAAAGAAAAACTATTCAAGGTCTTTTCTTCCCACCCCTTTAAATATTGGCATCTTCATTGTGTTCGCCATGTTGAATGGTTGATGCAGAGGTGGAGGTAGAGGTGGAGGTGTAGGTGTAGGTGTATGCGACGGAGGTAGAGGTGGAGGTGGAGTGGATGGATGAGATAACCCTGCGATACCCTGACTCAACAACTACAACACGCTTCGTGGTGTACTCAGAATAGTTCCTACTTTGTTGCTAGAAGAATATCCTAACAACAGACTATATTCCGAGCCCGATTCTCCGTTTCTTCTGAAGGGTGTTCTGCTTTGCATAGTCTCAAACATCAATGTAATGGCATAACTCATTTCTCGCACAATAGCATCTTAATCCAGGTTTTGAAAGATTTTAAGTACTTACCTCTTGGTCCCTTGAAGAACCTGTGCTTTGATTGACTATAGCTTATGGTTGTATCGATCGCGAGATCAGTGATGAATCCTCCTAGAATACTATCTATCCAGTGATCAATGGCATGCACGATGTTATTTTTTGAAGCTTCCAAGTGATTCACTAGCTTCGGGGTCCACACAATAGGGTCGTCAAGCCTCCACGTAGCCTGAATATCTGCTAATTTGGATTGCCACTCATGCAATTCGCAAGGAAAGAAACAAAAGAAGGCTTCAGTCTCGTATGTGTACAGGTATCTATTCAACCACTATTCTTTACATAACTGTAGGTTTTTGTTCTCCTAAGATGCAAATGCGTCCAACTTCCAGTCGATCCACGTCTCGATTTCCTTCTTAGTAGGAAACCACTTATTTGACATCACACATTCCTTAGACAAATCCCAATCCCAACAACAAAACCATTTGTTGGCTTGATGGGGCCTAACCCAGGTTCATCGTTATCTGCACCAACCAACAAAACACTAACTGTTGGCCTTTCGGTAACATCTTGTGTAGCGCAGGTTTCAGTCTCACCCGAAGCAGTATTGGGGGATGACATAACCCGGTTTCTGCATCCAGAGGCCTGTGTGATGGGTTCATGCAGTCCTTATGGCCTAGATCTACGTTCGTGCACCTTTAACCATTCCGAACATCTACTTACTGTAAATGTACCTAAACGACTTCCATATCTTCGCAAAGGTTCTTAATTAGTCTTAACATGAATAAATATTACAGATCTACTAGTGTCACGCAGTAAATGAGCATTAATTCATATAAATCATAACACAAAGGAAAGATACATAAACTTTCAAAAGTAATAAATAAGACACATATGCATCGAATTTGGCCCAAAACTATCTTATTAAGTGTAAATAATTTAGCACAGACTTCTTTTCCCTGCGTAGTCAGTTGCAGGGGCCTGGGCCCTTAGCTCGCGGACTTACTAAGGTCTCCGTGCACTTTGATGCAAGAGCCTTCCCCTTTCGCCTAAGTACAAGAAATAGACCTTTCCTACCTTAAAACCTTTCGTTTACAATGATTCTTCTCCAAATTAGATCCTTAACTAGACTCACTATGAATTGTCTATATATAGCATTTGCTTTACAATACCATGATTCGCAGACCATGGGCGGGTCTCAAAACCACTTGTTGATGGTGTTGGACCCGCAAAAATGTCAAGGGGATCTCCCTGGTAAGAAGTCCCAATTAAACCTCAGACTGTTTGGTGTAGGAGTCCTAGCAGTGGGTTGTAAGGTAATGCCTTGACCTCATGTTGCACAAAGGCAAGTAGGATAACTCTATCAGTAGTGAGGGTGTGACTGCTGCAGTGATTCAAGGAAGATGTATGAGAGGTTCTAACAGAAAAGGGGAGAAAAGGGTGAAGGTGAGTTCCAAGTTGAAAGGGATTAGTCCCAACTCGGCTAGGAACACACAACACAAAAGGACATACACATCTTTTGGTGGAGCAGTCCACTTGGATGCGGTAGTCACAACATACAAGGTAAGATAACATGCACAAGACTCACAGATCAGTCTGAATGAGTGCAATGGTTTTTACAGCAAGGTTCACGTGAAAGGTTCGTCTGATGTCCAACAGAGCAGTTGACATGGACGGTGACAACATTAATAGCATATACAACACATTAACAACAAGATTCATATAATTGCATGTGAATCAGTTCATACACAAATACGTAAGTTAAACAACATATATCATTATGGTAACTGAAGCAGTCCTCTACAATAACAACATATGCATGAAAATGTGTTGGCCCTTATTATATAAAAGTGTAAGTTCCAATCATACAATACATCCTTGTAAACCTGCTAGCCCCATCAGTGAAATGTTACAGCCACATCCGCCTACTCCTCCAAAGAGATGTACTACCTCCGTGCAGTGGAGAAACCAAGGCGCATTACAATACTGTCCAAGCCTTCTTCAAGATAGTCTTAGTAGAATCTTGGATGACCAAAAGCCTCTACAATGAGTTATGAGGGACTATTTATAGCAAAGGGTGGGGTGACCCTTGACATTCCCCTTTGTGACAGTTCAACTACCCTCATGGCTCTTCACCTACTTTATGACTGTTACATCCAACCATTGAAACTTGACTTACACTTGACATGACTCAACATCGCAATGCACATGTACTCATGTGAGACAACATGGCTTGAGAAAGCCTTGCAAGACATCACTAACACTCGGTCCACTGTGATGAGACCAACTCTTTGACATTCTTGTGATGGTGAAGGTGGTGAGCTGATGCCAAGCTTGGTTGTCCGTGATGGTGTGCATGCACCTCATGGTGACATCTTGCTGAAGTGAACTTTGCCTCCATTGCAACTGGTGCATTGGTTCGACCCCTTCATCCAACTCATCTGCTAACATGCGCATGGTATTCTTGGGTACGGTTGAACTGGAAACACGCTTATGCATGTTCAGCCCAAGTTGGACTTGCTTCTTGTCTTCGCCTTGGTGAGTGTGTTGAATGGATTGGATTGCATGCATGCGCTCAACAACATGCGTGATACTGAATCCCTTGCATGCGATCTACAACACTTCTCACCATGTCTGCTCTGTGTCAGCTGCTAGGATGGATCCTTAGCTTGTACGAGCGCAATTTCATCCGTGAGTGCATGTTGCGCCCACTACTGTTCCTGTTACTATTGTAACTCATTCGTCTGTTTGTGCAGCTTCATGTTCTTCTTGAGTTGTTGCTTCAGCACATGCAACTCCTTCTTTGTTCCATCTTCTACCTTCACACGATCTTCATGCCACACCGTCACTTCATAGCCGGAGTCTCCAAAGTTTCTTTCATCATCAATGGACCTGCTTGAGCTTGTAACCTTGTTCTGCCTCCGTGTCATTAACAACCCTCCTCTTGCATTTGTTGCATTTGGTATGCTATCTTCAATTGCTGTTCATGATGTTGCTGTTGTCATATCTTGATGTCCTTGCCTATGAACAAATTGATGTCTTCGTGGGTAGGCAAGTCCATGGACACTTGATCGACTACATCCCTAAGTGTGCTCTAAACGATGTCTTCGTCTCTACTCTCCTGGAAACCATTGTACATTTAATGTTGAGAGGCATATGAACATCTGTGATACCTGGAGACATGGAAACACTCATGGCAAGCAATATATCAGTCGAAAACCAAAATTAACATGAGAATTGACTTGTAACATACCTGGGTGCATGATCATGAAGGTTGTGCAATTTCGGCTGGGAAGTCAGGAGACCAATTGCCAGGATTGCACAAGGCATAGTCTGGGCTATTGGGAGATTGGCTGACTGTTGGAATTGTGCAATGCACAGTCCAGTCTGGCTGCTGATTGCTAGGATTGCGCCATGCGCAATTCCAGCTGGGAAGGACTACTGGCCTGGGGGCAAATTTGCGCAATTTCTTGGGCCAAGCAGCCACTGTCCTCCAGAAATGTGCAAAACAGTCCTGGAGGCCAGTGCTGGGTAGGAATGCACAAATATGGAGAGGAAGGTGAGCCTTCCTTCCCCAAATTGTGCAATGCAGCCTTAGTGAAGGCAGAGTCTGGGCCAAGGTTGGCCCGACTCACCGACGGGCAACTGAAAGCAAATAAGATAGTGAATGCATGGTGACACTAAGTGATAGCAGAAGTGATTGATAGTGCATGCAAAACATGAATGAAAGATTAAGCAAATAGATCAACATGCATGTGGGTGAGGCAGTTCGCCGATTGGGCGAACATCCGTGCAAAATAGTTTCATGCATGCGACAACAGTGAGATAGCAACGAAAACTAAAATAGAGTTAGGAAAAGCTAGTATATATGTAAATGACAACAAGCATTCAAATAAATCAAGAAAACAATACTCCCACAAGCGAAAACACAAAAAGCGACAAAAATGCAGCACAAGGCATGGGAAGCGGGCTTACCCCAAAAAAACTGAGCTGAATGTGTTGACTGCTCCTAGATGTGATGTGGGATGTCAGAGCTGCAAGGTTGATGTGAGGAATGAGCTCTGCAATGCCTGGTTGATGAGTTTTTATAACATCGAGGTTGTGACGCGCATGCCACGAATCTAGGGGGAGCGACACTTTGTGGGAGGTTTTGGAATTGCTCCTTGCATGTAACCTCCAACTCCTAAACATAGATCCTTGAAACAACAAATGCCTTTGCATGTTGCCTTGGGAGAAGTAGCCCATGCATGCAAGTCTGTTTTGCTTAGTCCCGGAGGGAACCGGTCAACTCAGCTGCACATGCAAGAGACTGCTCAACTACTGGAGAAAATGGCGCATTTCTAGATGGGAGTTGGGTTGGCTACCCATGAGATTTGCGAAATTTCTGGGCAGAGCAGCTGACTGCTGCCCAAGTTTGTGAAAATTCTGGGCTGAGTAGCCTTTCTGTGGAAATTTGCGCAAATCCTGCTGGGAGTGTTGGCAGGCAAGATTGTGTAATCCTGGAGCCCAGCAGACTGCCAAAAAGGATTGTGCAATTTATACAGGGAAGGTTGGTTGCCCTCTAGAAATGCGCAATTTTCAAGAGGAAGTTTCTCAGTCTGCAACTGGACCAAGTCCAGGTGAACATCCTGTGAGTGGAATGGATCAAGCTGTGACCGACATGCTGCTTTTGTGCAAGAAATACACTGAATCTTGTGCACTTGACAAAGCAAGGCAAGCTGCTGTGAAGGTTCGAGGGAGGCTCCAAAACGAGGGTAAGGAAAAATTTTGGAGGGTGGTTGTAGCCGCTACAACACCACTCTATCACTTAGCCCACCTAAGGGACTAAAGCTCCTTTCACTCATACTAGATTCGTGCTCTGCTTCCACATTTTGTGGAGAATTTACTTGCTTACAAAATGATATTACAAAATTTAACCCAACTTTTACCAAAATGACCCCAGGGATCCCTTCCCAATAGAGTTATTTAGTATTCATGATTGTATACATGATCCTTTATAGTAGGATGGTTGCATCCATGCTATGGATCCATACATATCATGATTTTTAGTCGGATGGCTCCGTCCATGTCGTGGATCTATACACATGATCCTTTCTAGTCAGATGGTTGCACCCATGTTGTGGATTTGTGTATTGTTAAATTCCTACTCAAAGATGTCATATATGTTATATTATGTTTGATTTGTAGGTCTCCTGATGGTAGTTCTCCAAAGTTCTTGCCTTGACATGTAAATCACTTCAGCCACCACTTCCTATTTTGACTTCATGCTTTAGGGGGCATTTGTTATACAATAAATTGTCACACTCCCTGTCTCATACCCCAAGTTGTCGAAATTTTCCCAAAATGTCGCAAAGCGACAAAATATGTCAACGAATTTACCATGAAAAACATTGATCAGATCATCCCTCAAGAAAAGAAGAAGAAATGCCTTGAAGTAATTTTGGAAGAGCTTGTCAAAAAACCCTATTTGCAAGCCCACGCTACTTTTAATAGGAAAAATTGTGCTGGTACCCTTTGGTCTAACTAGTGACTAGCATTGGTAGTGTGACTTTGGATAGGAAAATCTATGCTGATCCTCTTCAGGCATTTTCTCAAAAAATGGAGCAAAAAATTCTCTTACTAGAAGCCTCGACAACGATGAGCTAGTTATTGTTGAATAAGGATATGGTCGAGTTCCCCCATTTTCAGTCCTTGATCCTACCTTTAGGGATATTCCCCTTAAGGTATGGACCTTCTTCCCCCTTTTATGGATCCCTTACTCCCTCTCTTTCCATATAAATTCATTCCCTTGCACCCTTAAAGGGTTGGTTAGACTAGATTTCTCATGTTGCGGCTAAATTGTGCCTAATTGCTACCAATTTGTGAAGGAGAAAGGAGATGTTGAGAAGTCTTGGCTTGGACTTGGAAACCCATCTCGAAGGAGGATTCCAACATCAAGGCAGTGGTTGTATTCTTCCCTCTTGTGTTTATTATTAATACAGTGCATGTTTACTTTCCATAAGCATGTAAATGACTACTTTCTTAGTATGATGCTCCTTGATCTATTGTATGGTTTACATTAGAATGAATATGCTATATTTTTCCTTTTTTGTCATTTTTTTATTATCTCTCTTGCAAGTATTCATTCACAACAGAATAGCGAGGATCGAGCTTGGAAGTGAGGAGATCGAGATCGACATCAAAAAGTGACCGCATAGGAGTGAGGTAGGCCATCTTTCCTCTCTCATGTCATTCTGATTTAAACTAGGAGAGTTTTGCATGTATTTGTTTCGGTTGTTACTAGATCCACTCATTGGACTAGAGGGATCTCTTCTATCTGTAGAATGGATTCCCTAATTAACACATACTAATGCAAACCATGAAGTATCCTCTGAAAGATAAGTATGTAAAACAAGGAAACCATATGTCAGCACCACTAGTCAATGTCAATCCAACTCTGAAGACTGAACATGCTCCCCCTAAGCATTTAATGGAGCTGCAATCATACTTTCTACCTACTGAAATGAGCCTCCTTGCCAAGTGCAAGAGACTACAAATGGAACATGAATCTAACTAATTTTTGACACGATATACAATGAAGTACAATACAACAATGCTACATGGAGCAAGAACATAGTTCAGAGAAGTACATAGGTCTGATATATAACTCCTCTACACCTATCACCAACCATGACTCTATGGACCCGAGTTTACATCATGCACCCAATTTAGTGCTAGATCAATGATATATATCATAATACATTACTTGGACATCCATTGACCCATACATATCTAACGACAAGACTTGTTAGACACCACGGGTCTCTCCATGAGAAATGTGCCCAAAATATGATACAATGATAGTACATGAATTTTACATATGCACATAACTGTGCTCTCATCAATACACGCCCAAAATATTTAATACATGAGTACATGGAAACAATGAGCAATGATATATGCTCCATATGGCAGCAACAGTACAATACAATACAATACATGGCATCCATGATCTATGGAATGAGCTCTCCATATGTTGCAGCATTAATAGGAGCACTATCCAAACCATGTGCTAGTGCAAGGCCACTCAACATCTTGGCCATCACCATCTAAACGATGAAGATCCTACCGTAGAATCATGATAACCACTAGCATCCACCATGCTCCATATGTGCATCATCAACAAAATCAATCGATAGCAGCAATATGTCATAAAAGAAACAACATTATACATCCTCATCATGCCAAAACATCATAGTAGCAACAAATACTTATATTCATCATAAGTGAGCAATATATCATCAATGAGGCATAAGAAACAAATCAGTGAGTAGAAAAGCATGTGTGCTCGACATATGAGCAGAAAAACATAAAGCATCATGAGTATACAATATCTCATCGATCAACATGCATCAAACTATCATGAGAAAAAATAATCATCTTTCTCATGTCTTATCCATCCAAAAACACATGAGAAGCAACAATATTTTTCCATATATAAGCAATAATGTATATCATCACTCTCCATGCAAAAACAACATATGACTCATATATCTAATACATATCAACAACATGCATGGTTCATCTAGAAATGAAAACATACGCAATAATTTGCATATTGTAGACAAACTATCTCCAAAACAACCTCTAATCTGCATGGAAACAAACATATGCATGACAACACATGAATATAATATGGTACTTTAAAAAACTAATAACATGCCAAATTTTCCATGCAACCATACTATCTCATCCAAACATGCAATGTGTGGTAGCAACAACAAAAATCTTCCTGAACACAATGCCAACACATTCCAAATCCATTTGGAAGCACAAATGCTCCCCCTGAATGTGTGATCCCTCATCACACCTTGACCATTCACACATAAAAATGCTACATGTTGACCATATCATCATTAGCATCAATATAAACCAAAACATATAGCTTCTCCAAAATAATCAACAAATGTACATGGATTCTCCAAGTAAAATCAAAATGGAATAGAATAGAGAAAAAACTAAAATAATGCTTCAAACCTCAAGAACACCCCCCTGAACACATGCATCTCTAGAAATGTATATTTGTTTTCTCATACTCTTCCCATATGGTTGCACAAATAAGAGTTTTCATGAAACTCATAATGCAACCATATGCTCCACCTAAGACCATGCAAACCTCAATTTTTAGTGGGAGATCCTTGCTGCTCTTTTCTCTTCCAAACTTTCATATGTTGATCCTTCTTCTTGTGTGGTAAACCTTGCATATTGTCCTCTTTCTAAATGGATCTCCTATAACACATTGTAAGTTTGCAATGATTGGCCTTATGGCCAACGTTGCCACACATGAAACATCTAATGTCACCAAGGAACTGAAGAATAGCTCGATATCTTCTACTGAACCAATTTTTATTCCTTGCATGTGCCCTTCAATCAATAGACCTATGGAAAAAATCATTTCATGAGAAACAATAACCATAAAATGGACTCTTATACCTGATGGATGGATATCTCTTTTGCATGCATTCTTGATGTGGCTTCTCTTTTGGCTACTCCTTATGTTGAGAGGATTTGATCTCTCCATTTTTGCAACTTTCTACTATGTGACCACAAATTCCACAATTAAAACACTTCCCAATTCTATTCTTCTTCTTGTGCCCTCTTCTCTTATTTTCCTGCTTCTTGCATGGCACATGGAACTCAATATTTTTGCTGCAACTAGGTGCTCCAACAATTTTTTATTTTCTTGTAGATTCTTGAGCACTAGTTTGAGCCTCTCTACTTCTCTTGCAAAAATTCCATCAACCTTCAATTTATGGAATTTATCCTCCAACTCTTTGTTTTCAGCCATGAGCCTTTGAATCTCCGCTTCTAATGCCATGATCTTGGATTTCTCATCATTTTTGCAACTGATGTTTGATCTAGCACTACAATCACTAGTGACATCATCTTCTTGTGAGGAGGCTTGATTAGTTGTTGCAACAAAATGACAATACTTTGCGTTATTCTCCATTTCTGAGAAATGCAATTTTCCTCCAAGATACAAGTTTTGCAACCTGTCTAACATTTCTTTGGCAGTCTCACAATGCTTCACATGCATACTATCATATTTTCAAATTCTATTCAAAATAATCAATTTAGCTAAATAATTAGATTTATCTTTAACTCCCTATTCAATTGATAGAAAAATATCCTCATCAATAGATAAAAAATACGAATCCAAATTTACTCTCCAAGCTGCAAATTTACCTTCATGAAGTATTGGAATACCTTGTTGATCCATTTCAGAAAATTTTCAAAAATTCTACCAAAATATCCAAGATCCACTCTCCATCAATCAAGCTACAATCGAGAACCCTGCTCTCATACCAATTGTTGGAAACTAGATCACTACTTAGAGTGGGGGGTGAATCAATAGTGTGACACTTTTAAATTTTTTCTCGAATTATTTAATCTTTAAACATTCATAAGCTGAAACATATAGTTAGAGATTATAGGACCCCAAATAAACATGGGACCATAAAAATAAATCACACAATGGACACAAGATGTTTGGTGGAAAACCCTTCCCCGAGAAAAAAAACCACCATGTTGTTGTTGTGCTGCTCAATTATTCTATTATTTTATCAAGAAAATTATACATGGATCAGCTCACTCCCATGAGCCGGAAGACTCAACTTCTCTCATATTATGTTTGCACTAGCAGACTAGAAATTGTTTCTCTCATAGATCTACAGACTACCATCTGCTGAAGGCCATCATGATCAACGATCCTTTCCTGGTTACTCCTAAACTAAAAATGACACTACAAAATCTGACCTACTGGTAATATCATGACCAATGAACCTCACTTAGTTTCTACCTAACTATCCAACCACCATTGGATGGAGAACTCTTCCATACACTGAATACGACAATCAATGTATACTCAAAGCTTCCACACCTTCACTTCCTCCATGTAAGCCTCGTTTCATGTATTTTCAGACTGGACTCCTAAAACTAGCTCAACATGAGCACTACAGAAACATAGCATCAAAGCACATAATGAAATACTAAAGCTCCAACCTCCATCACACTAAAATCTACAAAAAAATCCTCTCAATCGCTACTCCAAACCACACCTCAAAATCTTGCACACTCCATAATCATAAGGCTTAAACAAGCTTCAACTCATTGTTGCTACAACTGCAAATTGCTTCAGAAATTCTGCAATTGACAACACATGTAGATTACAGGCTCTTCCCCAAGCTCTCACTCACCCCACACAACAACTAGACAATGAACCATACTAACAATGAGCTATCTCCAATATGTAGATGAACCAAGTTCTCAACTCAATAATTACTCAGAAATACTCGGCTTCACAACTCTGTTCATATGCTTGATTAGATCTGGATTAATACCATTGACTCAATCAACCACTAACTCCATTATCCTTCTTGATATTTTCAACTTTAATTGGTTTTTGGAGGTCCCACGAACTTTTCCGACCATATTCCAAAACGTTCAAATCATGGAAGTCGGCAAAACAAAAAAATTAGCTCAACAATGCGAGGAATGTGGAGCAATTTCAGTGAAATACCATAGTCACTCCCTTAACATTGTCTGCATATGGTTGGAGATATAACTGCTCCCTTGAGCCTGCCCTGCCAACAACTGGATCTTGAAACCGCTCCCTTGAACCATTATGCATGTGACTAGGGCTAAAACTCAGTAAAAGCATAATTCCTTCAGACCAAACCTCTGCCACCTGTGGGACCATCTTCAACAACATCTGAACATTCCTCCAAGCCACTGAGATAAGCTTGCAACTGATGAATAGGAAAGGAACAATTCAATTCCATGTAAGACCTATTCTCCCAACCATAGAACCAATACCAACACCTCGAGTTCCTCAAGAAGCAACCACAATACCTATAGTAGTGGCAACAAAACATCCAACTATCTCCAACAATGGTAGAAGCACCTCCAACAATATCAACCACATCTCACACATGTAGCAGCATATGCAATGTCTCTAAGACATAAAGAAACATATGCAACATCTGGAGCAACACTCCAACCACCTGCAGAACAAACATCTCCAATCAACACAACATGAGCAACTCTCCAACCTCCCTCAGCAACAACATCTCCAACCAACACAACATTCCAACCTCAAACTAATACACATGTGGATCCATCTCCAAGTCAGCAGCCACAACATCATCTCCACTAGGTCTAGTCATAAGGATGTTGACATCAATGCCAACTAACAAAACCATCAACCATTCATCCATCACTAAACACTCATCACACATGCATATGACCAGTAGCACCAAAATCTTGTTGACATCAATGCAAACACTACAATACCAACACAAAATCCATTGGCACACTTTCCCATGGACGACTCAGAATAGGGAGTGTTGTGTAGAGCCCCAATTTTATATTAGCAGGCTTGCAAATTGAAAACATCACACATCCTTTTACATCTCTTGTTACAATTTTTTTCATGTAAGGCCAATAACAGAACCTCTGCAAATGACACAAAGTTTTCCCTACACCGGTATGTGCCTCTCTAATTACATGTATTCTTCCATTGGTGGGGATAGAAAGCTTGTCAAGGTGGCATAATAGTTTTCCCTACAAATGGTAATTGTCTAATTGTGATCCATGAGTTATTTTTGCATAAATGTACTTAAAATATTCATCAACAACATATTGTTCAACATAATTTTCAAAATATAAGGAATCATTTTGCAAAACAATAGATGCAGTAATAGGAGGATGAGAGAGCATATTTTCCACTTTGTTGCTAGTGCCCTTCTTGTATTTTATTACCAGATGAAACTGCTGAAGAAACCCCATCCATATGAAATGACGTTCTTATTGAATCTTGGTCTGCGATTGGAGGTACTGTAAGGGCTAGTGATCTATGTGAATGATGGTCTCCTTGACAATCAAATAGTGATTCCACTTCTTCACGCTTTGGACCAAGGCGCACAAATCCTTTTCATATGTGGGATAGTTCACAAAAACCTAGGGAAATTTCTCTGAATGGTAACATACAGGTTTCCTTTACTGCATAAACACGACTCCCATGGCATGTCCACTAGGATTTGTCTCAATTTCAAAAAGTAGTTGGAGGTCAGGTAAGGCCAAAATTGGTGCGGTACTGATCTTCTCTTTTAGTGTATCATAGGATTTATGTTGTTTTTCTCCCCACTGAAAGGTTTGCTTCACACTCATCGAATCATGCAAGGGAGATGGAATGATGGAGAAGTTGGCAATGAATCTTTTGGAGTATTGCATTGCACCTAAAAAGCTACAAACCTTTATAACATTAGTGGGTTTAGGCCACTTTATAATCACATCAAGTTTACAACAGTCTATTTTTAATTGTCCACCTCCAACAATCTAACCCAAATAAACCAGAGACGTCTTACAAAATTGACACTTAGACATTTTGACATACAATTTTATTTTTGCAAAACATCAAGTACCTTTTTAACATGACTCGCATGATCTTCCCAATTTTTACTGAAAACAAGAATTTCATCAAGATACACAAGTATAAATCATCAAGAAAATGTCTTAAGTTATCATTCATCACCCTCATGAATGTGTCTGAAGCATTTCACAGTGCGAATGGCACCACCATCCATTCAAACTATTATCACTCCAAAATTTCTTCTAAGTTGTTGAAAAAACGAAATGATAGAGGTAACCACAAACCAACTTTGGAGATCAGGATCTAGCCTTCCTAATCTCAGAGAGGGCTCTCTCTTTTTAATTTAACTTTGTTTTAGTTAATTGATTTTAGACTAGTTATGATTGTGCTTGGGTTTTTGATTTGAATTTGGGTGGTGGGATCACTTACTTAGATGAACATAGGGTTGCTTTTACCATTGGTCTATGGGGTCAAAATTCTAGACAAACAGGACTAGATCAAGTTCTAAAAATAATTTCTACAAGGCAAGATAGAGGAGTTACTACATATCTCAAAGGATTGATGGTGAAATGGTTTCCAGTCAGATCCAGGGAGCAATTATGGGTTCCTTAGGCCAGATTATGAAGAGAAATTAAAGAGGTCAACCTGGATGGGAGAGAAATTAAGGGTTCTCAAATCCGGATATCAGAGGAAAACATATAAATGATTAATTGTGCAAAATAGAGTGTACTTAAAAAAATTCTGAGTTAAATTTCCAATTAATTCATTCAAATTTAGATAACATTTAAGTTTATGAAACACATAAGAAAGTAACAAAATCAGAAAAAGAAGATACTTCACTACAATAGCTCATTTCATGAATAATGTAGTGTAATCTTTTTATTACTTGCTCCAGTCTATTGACTTGAAAGTTGGTACAATAACCCTTAGGTTTAAGATCAAAATAACTCTATAAATGTATAGCAATCCACACTCAATACTTCGATTTATGAAGTATTTATACAAAAAGAATTTACAAAATATCCCAAACTGTCTTGGGAACTAATCTAGGAGAAAGAAATATCTTCATGCAAGAAGATAGAGACAACTATTGAACTGCTGCTTACTGTCCCTATTATTTAGGTTTTGCTCGCTTTGATCTTTTGATATTTTGCACTTTAATCTGCTTTTCTGTTAGGTCTTCATGCTGGATGTTCTTTTTACTTTGACCTTTCATCTGATACCCTTTGACCTTGATGACCTGTCAATATCCTTTTACTGTGCTCTTTTACTTTTTATTGTACATTTTATATTTTTATTGTGTATTTCTATAGTAAATCATTTAGTTTTTCCCATGTCTCAGCATCTGGTAATTGGATATTGAGAATTTTTCTGTATATCTCATCTGCCTCTATATACTTAGCAAAATTAGGCTTATTGATAAAAAGGTGTTTTACCTCATGCTGGAGGTAAAACAAATTTTCAAAAGTTTGATACAATACTTTTCCAGTTGGTATGCCCTTCATGGATGAAGTGTTCACCTGATCTTTGGCTACTTCCCTGATCTTCTTATTATAATCCTCCTATGTCATTAGCTTATCATTTATAACTAAGGGATTTGGTAAGCCCTTTTGCCTCAAAACTTCGAATTTAACCATGAATCTGTCAATTGTCAGTTGCATGGTTTGGCACTTGTCCTCCAAGTTCAACATCAAATTCCTCTTGGTGAGGACCTTTTTAACTTCCAAAATTGTACCTGTTCTATCAGGTATCTCCAATTCTTGCAGCTCATACTTGTTCTTGGAGTTGAGGAAGTGAATGATCCTTGCAGCTTCCTCTGGCATGTCTCCAAGTTCTGCTTTAACCCTCTGAATGGCTTTTGTATCCTGCTTTATCAAATCAATTTGTTCAAAAATAACCTGGATGGATGGCCAAATACCATTGACAAAGTCAATGATATTGACCCACAGTTGCTCCTTAGCTTGGCCTAGAGGTTCATTGAGTGTTAGTTCCTTCTCCAGGCTTTTGATTCTTTCAGTCATTCTTGTAGATTTCTGTTGTTCTTCCTTGTGCATTATTTGGGCAAGTTTGTAATCTGTCTCCAGGTTGGTCACTTTCTCCTTAAGCCTTTTCATCTTACTGGTCTGAATGGACATTTCCTCCATTGCTTTGACCAACCTGTTTGCTTCATCACCTGTTGAGCCTGTTGCTGTAGATCCTGTTGCTGATGTAGTTGGTGTAGATGTTGGTAGTGCTATGGCCATTGGAGCTGTGGGAGCTAAGGATGCTGCCAAAGTAGAAGGTACAATAATGGTAATTGTTGGGATGACAGTTGTAGGAGAATTATCAATACTAGCTTGTTTGAACTGAATCAAGCTATCTAATTCTTTTTCCATCTCATTTAACTGAGCATTCAGTTGCAACACTAAGTCCATCATCTCTTCATGATTGGTCTGACTCTCCAGGACCTCCTTTGTCTGCGGGTGTTGCAAATGAGGCAACTTAAGTTGTTTCTTGAGGGCTGCTATATCCTCATTCTTCTTTTTGATCAGCTGTTCAATAGCCTTAATGTCACTTGGATCATGGCCCAATTCAGTGACCAAGTCCTCTAATGACTTTATCCTATTGTCTTTGGCCTGTGAAGTGGCCTTCTATAATTTGTATTGGACTGTCACATTATCTAGTGAATCCTACAGCTTGTGGGTAGCCATGGCCTTTCCTATAAGGGTGGAGTAAATCATTTCTCCAGCCTGCTTGTGGAACTCTATCTGGTCAATGGGATGAACATCCCTGGCCATCACCTCAAAATTGGTCTTCTTATAGTCAGCCGAGGTCTTGGGTTGCTGTACAGTGGGCTGCAAAAATGACACCTGCATCTTTCCTGCTTTGATGTCAAAGGCTGACATCAATCTGCTCTGGTTGGGTGGTGTATGTTTGAAGTATTGGGCATATGTCTCTGCCTTCAACTTCTCATTCCTCATCTTTATTTCTTTGAACCTGTCTTTGATATCCTTTTCCCTGTCAGTTGGCCTGACAAAGGAAGAAACCTCAACACTGTGTTTTCTTTCAATCAATTGAGTGTTGGAGGTTTATGGTTGTTGTATTTCCCTGATGCAACTGTGTCTTTGCTTCTTTGCCTGATTGTTTCAGTGTCATTTATTTCCAATGATTCAATATTCTCCTCCTGTTCAGACACAGGATTCAACTGGGGCCTTTTCCTTAGCTCAAACAACTCATCTATAGTCTCCATGGCAGAGCTGGATGCCTCTTCTTTGTTCCTCTTAGGATTCTTCTCCTCATTGGCTAGGGTCTGTAACATAGGATGAACATTCATTGGCTCTCCTAGCTTTGGCACCTGGAGGAAAGAGCTCTGGTCAAATTGTTTTTCAAGATCAATGAGTGTGTTCTCCACATCCACAACTGTGCTATCCATATCAATCAATGCTTTTCCCACCCACTCAAATTGGTTGGCAAACTATTCAATGTCAGGTCTTGAGTGGTGGATGTATGGTCCCAACTTGACCTTGAGTTTAAGTTTATTTATAACCCCATGAGGGTCATACTACCACATGAAGCTGTTGCTGAATTTCATCTGTTGTAGTATTTTTTCAGCCTTTGGTCCAACCACTATGTTGTTGCAAATGAATGGGCCCAATTGGTTCTTCATCTTAAACTGGGTCTTCTTCCTAGCAGATAGGAAGTGGACATCATCAGAGTTGATGATTTTTCTGAAGTACTCAAGTGAAAATATCCTCATAGGGAGGTATTTGGGCAACTTATAGGGGGCTAATTGGCATCCATAAACTCTAATTTTAGTGTGGTTCTGGTACAAGTACCAGTCTCCCACCTTGCTATTCTTAGCCAATTGTAACACCCTTTTGATCTCTTGGCTGATCCTAGGTTGAGTATTAGAAGTCAACATGTTCATGACTGGGTATACAAAGGAGTCTATGAAGTCTTTGTAAGTGAATGCTGTGGAAAACTTCTGGACCAAGGGTGTCCAATAGACCACTGATCTCTCCTTTCCCTTGGTGTCCAACTTCAGGATACTTATAGGGAACTTATCTATTTGGTAATACAAAAACATATAAAACAACATTGAAGAGTATTTGAACACTCTTTCAGTGGACATTTTTGTAAATTGTGCATGCATTTTTTTCTGTAATGAACTGAGAATAATTTTACATGATAGCAGGAGGCTTGCCTGGAGTAAAAATGGACAGGAAGGCCAGGATGACCTCATCCACATGCTCATCTAAAGTGTATCCTAGGATGAATGAGAGCATGGTGTTTATGTGTCTGCTAGTCTTTGAGAAAATGGTAGCAGTATAGGGTGGAGTATTTGTAGGAGTATGGCAGTCTTCAATGATGAAAGTCTGGAAGATTTGCCTTATCTTAACCAGGTCTAGTGTGGTGTACAAGTCCAACAAGTCTCCAATGGATAGAGGGGTCTGATTAGGGCTAGGCTGGATTTGTAGCATTTGGTTGATGGAATCTGGTGTAATGGTAAATAATAACTGCTGGTTTGGGGCAACAATAGTGCTTTGGCTAGGGATATAACAGGAATGAGAAAAATGTACTATATTAGGGAATCGGTGAACTTCTGGGAATGTATATTTGGGTAAATTGGATTCCCAAAGGTGGATGTCATCGGCATGGTTTAGGAATCTGTGCTTACTCTAGAAGTGGAGCTTCAGAAGGTTGGCTGGGGTAGTAGTGTCTTTTATTTGGAAATCCCTATCTGCTAGTGCCAAATGGTCTATGTCCAGGTGAGGGGTTGACAGAGGTCTCACATCCAGAGAGGTCTGGGCAACCATTTTTTAGGGGGAAAGGTGTGAATTAGGCTTATACAGGCTGTAGAAGTGAAACTTTGAAAACTCTGGTGGAGTAAAAGCGTAATTTGCAGTTTGCAAAATAGGGGTTTGGGTGGAAATACTCTCAAATTCAGGGAAAATTAATTAAATTCAATTAATTAATGTTTGAATTGACTGTACATTTTCAAATTTGAGAGAACCATTTTGGTTTGTTCTCAAAATACTTGGAAATTAGTGGTTCAGGCTGCAAACTGGTTTCAAAGGTGACTGTAGAGGGTACGGTTGCTTTAGTTGTGCATTGGATGGTTGAATTTGGCGTCTAGAGAGTGTTCAAAAGGTAATCAACGGTCAAATTCTGTTGCAGAGGCTCAGGGTGGCGCAGGAAGTCTTAGGCAACTTTCAAAGTGCAAATGAGTGAAAAGAGTCAAAATGGGTGTCTTTGGCCTTTTAACCCGCAACAATTACAATTTGGCGGGGTATTCATAATGAACAATGGATGGTTTAGCTTTTGGTGGGGAGGCACTTTCAGGGGCCATTGCACCGCTTTTGCCAGTCGGGCAGTATTTCTCCGAGAGCACACGATTTTTCCTAGAGCTGCCATGTAGTCGAAAAGGGCCCGAGCAAAACCACAAATCTCACTTGTTCTCGGGTTGTTAAAGATCGGAAAAAGAATCAGCACGATATGGATGCGTGCCGTTAGATCTAGGGGTGAAAGATCTAATAGCTGTCGCATGGAAAAACAACACGGAGGGAATAGGGGTGGAGATTTGTGGGGCTCGGGGAATTAATTACAATTAATTGTAATTAATTAATGAATATAGTGGGGATTAAAATACAATGAGTGGGATTAATAAAGTGGGACCAGGTTGAATGTGGCGGGGTTTTCTTAACCACACCAAGGGTGGTGGGTTAAAAGGGTTTATGTTGGGGAGTTAATTAAATAATGCGGGGGGGAGAATAAAACTTAGGATAAAGGGTTTTTATGGGTTTTTAGGGAAATTAATGAGGGGGAAGAGGATTTTTTCAATGGGGAGTGGGTTTCACACTAGGAAAAAGGGGTTTAGGGTAGGGGGATGACCTTTGGAGGATTATTTGCTAGGGAAACGTGTGAAACCAAGGGGCAAGAGTCAAAATGAAGGGAAAAGGGTATATTCATGAGACATGATGGGATAATGCGGAAATTAGTAAGTATGTAGTGGGGGATGAAATGAAATGAGGGAAAGTTAATTAATTCAGCTTGTAAACATCCTTTCACTTTCATAACTGCTCTTGCACACTGAAACATAGGATTAAGCATGAGAAATGTGCTTATGCATTAACAATCTTGTACTTTTGCAACCTTTCTTGTACCTACACTTTACTTACCGTAACATTTTTTCTTCACCTTATTGGGTGCATTTAAGCTAGCAAACCCTTTCTTTCCTTTTTCTTTTGAAAAGCAAACTATGTAATTCTAACCTTATATCTTCTAATGGCTCAGATTAAGCTGTTGAGAACATTTTATTTCTATACCTAACTACTGATCTGCTAAGGTTAAACAATTTCGATAGATCTTTATTCTCTATCTATAAACATGAAATTTAAAGCATGAATTAATCAAGATTAGGCTATTTGACAATCATGGGCTGTGGCATTTATGACAAGCTTCACAAAACCATTATTTTTCACATAAAAGTAAAAGTAGTGGAACTTGAATTTGCACACTTTTATGATCTGTTTTTGTTTGGGGTTCATATTTTTCACCTTTTTTCACTTTTTCTTTTATTTTTGTCCTTTGATTATTCTTTTAGGACATACCCTCTTTACATTTTTTATTTTTTAATATGGAAATCATTTTCCAGAAAGCAAAAATATGTACAATATTACAAGACTAACCATAGCCAATTCAAAATTATGAATCCTATTATTATAGGACCCTAACAGTGGCTCCACATGGGGATGGCATTTCCTAGTGAAATGTCAAGAATTTTAAGATCAATAGCCTTTGAATTGTGACTGCAGTTACCTTGTAAACTGTTCTTCTGTGATTATGATTTATTGATACTTATGATGGTGAAACTTTCAAAGCTCATGGCCTTCTCTCCAGGCTTCAACTTCAAAAGATTACCATCCACTCCAATCTAAACTCTGCAATGTTATATACAATGAGTAAAGTAAAGTGAACTATTTTTCATCTGTGGAAAAGTAATGCTTCAACATTATACCATTGACAAGTCCCCCTAGTAGATCTGATCCATCTATCTCTCTCAAGAAAAAAACATTGTTACCTCTGTAACCATAAATGACATAAGGGCCTTGCCATAAAAATTTAAATTTTCTCTGTTTGCCCTTGTCTTCTCTTCTTGAATCCCACTTAATAACTTTATCACCTATGTAAAAATCATTAACTTTGGTCTTTTATCAAATATCTTTTTGATTTTGTCCTGGATTACTTGTGATTTGACATATACTTCTTCTCTAGTATGCTGCAAGTGTATGGTTTGATTTATCCTTCTTTGGATATCATTTGGTTCTGCCTACAACTCCTGGATGATCTTCACCACTGGCACTCCCAAAGAGGATGGAAAAACAACATCCATCCCATATACTAACTGATAGGGAGATGTACGAATGGACTTTTTGGTAGTTAGTCTGTCTACCCATAAGGCATTGATCAACTTTTTGTTCCATGCCTTTTTGTTGTATTCCAGTAATTTCTTAATGATATTGACAAGGATTTTATTAGAGGATTCTACAAGTCCATTACCTTGAGGGTAATAGGCAGTGGAGTGGCCAAGGGTGATGTGGTATTTGTTACAAAATTCTATCATTTTCTTGGACTTAAAAGCAGCTGCATTATCAATAATGAGCTTTTGGGGGCATCCAAATCTTGACAGGACATTGCTTTCCTGGAAGGAGATAATGACAGAGTCTATAGCTTGTCTAGAAGTGATGGCTTCTATCCGTTTGGTAAAATAATCAGTGGCTGTCAAAATCCATTTATTCTAGGTTGAGGAGGTTGGGTGTATTTCTCCAATGAAGTCTAACCCCCATTATTGAAATGGCATTTCTGTGGAGATGGGTTTGAGAGGTAAAGGTAAAAGCTTTCTTTTTCCCCCAAATATTTGGCACTTATGACAGGAGGTCACATGATTCTTAACATATGCAAAAAGAGTGGGCCAGTTAAAAAAAAACCCTCAAAATTTTGTCAGTAGTAGTCTTCCAATACAAGTGTCCTCCATAATCTCCTGCATGAAATTCTTGCATAATTTTATTAGCTTCATCTTTCAGTAAACAATTTAACAGAATACCACCATTGTCTTTCCAAAACAAAGCATTATCTATAATACAATATCTTAATGACTTCATTTTCAAAAATCTAGCTTTAGTTCTTGTTAAACCAGGAGGAGCTTGTAAGTTCAGTAATACAAATATGATATCTGCATACCAAGGTGAATTAGTAAAAGGTTCACTGATCTGTGGAGTCACCATCTCTTCCTATTCATCAAGGGCACCAATGAAATTAATATCTAGGGCCTGAAAGTTCGATTCAGCCATGAGTTTAGCTAAACCTTGGCCTTTGATAAGTTTAGTGGGGTTTATTTCTATATCATATTCCAAAATAGTGGCAATCCATTTGCCTCTCTTTCCTTCAGGTCCATTTTGTGTCAAAATTTCCTTTACTATTGAGTTTGGAACATAAGCAATGATGTGAGAATACAAAATGTACACTCTGAAGTCTTTAATAGCCTTTACTAAAGCTAATGCTTGTTTTTCCATAATGTTGTATTTGAGTGTGGCATCTCTTAAGGATTTACTGAAAAATGCAATTGGTTGTTCATATCCTTGGTCATTCTTTTGCAACAAGACTGCTGCAATAGTATGTTCTGAAGCAAAAGAAAAAATTATAAAATCTTTCTAAAAATCAGGACTTATAAGGACAGGAGTTTGATTAGGGCTTCCTTAATGGCTTCAAAGGACTGTTTGGTCTTCATTGTCCATTTAAGTGCTGAGTCCTTTCTTAACATGTTATTTAGTTCTCTAATTAATTCTGCTAAATTTGAAATGAATCTCCTAAGAAAATTAATTTTGCCTAAAAATGACTGTAGTTCTTTGATGTTTCTAGGATGGGTGATGGTCAAGATTGCCTCTATTCTAGCAGGATCTATTCTAATTCTGTATTTGGATATTATATGTCCCAACAGTTTTCCTTCTTCTAGACCAAAGGGTGTCTTTTTGGGATTTAAGGAAATACCAAATTTCCTGTATTTAGTGAAAACTCTTCTTAGGTGAACTAGGTGTTCATTATTAGATTTAGAAAAGATTGTGATGTCATCTTGGTAAACTACTAAGAAATCATGGATCTCCTTGGAAAAAGCTATATCCATAGCTCTTTGAAATGTTTCTCCTGCGTTCATTAATCCAAAAGGCATCTTCAAATACGTGAAGGTACCCCAAGGAGTAGTAAATGCAGTTTTGGCTTGGTCCTCTGGTTAAACTAAGATATGGTTATATCCAGATAATCCATTAAGCAGTGAAATTCTAGATGAACCTACTACTCTTTGAAGGATATGGTCCATTTTTGGTAGAGGATAGTTGTATTTTAATGAGACATTGTTTAAATTTCTGAAATCAACACAAAGTCTTATTTCTCCAGTTTTCTTCCTAATAGTGACTAAGTTTGAAACCCAATCTGAGTATCTAATGGGAGCTATAATTTGGGCATCATACATTCTTTTGACTTCTTTCTCAATAGATGGCATAAGAACTGGATTAATTCTCCTAAGTTTCTGTTTAAAAGGTTTATGATCCTCTTTGATTGGTATCTTGTGTTGAATTATGCTGGTGTCATAAGATTTGAGGTCTTCATAACTCCAAGCAAATATATCTTGAAACTCTTTAAACAGATTTATGTATTTAACCTTTTCATCTGGAGGTAAGGCTTTTGATAATTTAATGAGTTTAAGTTTTTCTTCAATTCCTATGTTACATTCTTCTATATCTTATCTCAAAGGCTCCATTTTCGGCTTCCTAGATACATCGTTGGAATCAAACAAATCTTTTAATGGGACTAATCCCTTAGGCAAAAAATTATTTTTAAGATTAAGAATTTTAGGATCATCATTCATTATTTCCTCTATTTCTACATTTTATAAGTTATCTACTTCTAATCTAGTGAAATTAGTGGGTTTACCTATTTCTAAAATATTTACCTCTATGTCACTATCCATGCCATTGTCTACTATATAGTCTGTATCTATATTACAATTCTAAAACTCACCTTCAACATTCATGAAGTCATAAATTTGGGAATCCTGTGAGAAAATATGCCAATACTTCAAATTGTTTGGTATGATAGGCCTATGTCTCACTTCTGCAGTGTACTGATGGTTGGGCTGAGAGGGAAATTTGTAGGTATTAGCAAAAGTGGCCAGACTGTGGGCTTGCATATTCTGGTTTTAAGGAATGGCAGCAAAGTTTGTTTCCAAAAGGTCTTTGATCAAATCTAGGACAGTCTCTATATATTGACTTAGTCTGGGATTGTTTACAGAGTATTCACCATTAATTTGTTTAATAATCAATTTTGAGTCTCCAAGTATAGAAACTCTCTTGGCTCCAAGTTTTCTAACCATTTGTAATCCTAAGATCAGAGCTTCATACTCTGCCATGTTGTTTGTGCATTTAAAATTTAACCTAAATGCATGACCTTCGGCATGATTATTCTCCATATTGTGGATCCACACTCCTGCTCCTGCTCCAAGTCTATTCACAGATCCATCAAAATCTAAATGCCAAAGTGATTCATGAAAAATGTTTTCACTGTCAGCTGTTTTGTATTTCAGTTCTTCAGCTGTGATTTCCTTTTTGTCATGGTCTGAATTGTACAATATGAAAGAGTACATATCGGAATGCATGGAGTATATAGGGAAGTTTTGTGGTTTTTCTGCATTTCTTACCATGTATTTCATCAAGGTCTCTCTATACAATTTCCTTTGTTGACCAAAAACAGATATGGTGGCATATGACATATCTAATTGCAACGATCCTTGCAATTTTTCTCCCCATGAGCAAGATAACAACATTCCATATTTGGGTGGGATGTCTACAACTACTATGTCCATCACAATACTCTTTGCTAGGCACTGGACTAGAGTTTCACATAAATCCTTGATCAAACCAAGGCATTTAACTTGGCTAGAGTTAAAGGAAAACAAGTCCTTATATGGTTTGGTAATGTCTAAGTTTAGTCTCTCCATGATTGATTTTGGCATCAAGTTATGGGATGCCCCTGAGTCTAGCATAGCATTATGTAATATTTTGTCATGAATGTTCAGGCTAATGTAGAAAGGAGGGATTCCTCATGGCTGATGAGTACCATTCACCTCAGGGCAAAACAACAATTTAGGTTGATCATCATTCAAATTGACAACATCTTTTCCCTCTCCTAAATTTAAAGTTTCAGTTATCTGTGATTTATAGGATTCATTTTTCACTAGCTCAGTCAAAGGGATTGATATTTTCAATTTTGCTATTTCAATCTAGAGGTTAAAAGGCAGTTGAGCTTTGTTTGTTTGGATGAGATCTTCCTTAACAAATGTAGTTTGTGTGTTTTTATCTTGTCTTTCAGTACTTGGCATTTCAGTCTGTGTTTCAACAGTTTTGTTTTGATTACTCCTATTTGGAATGTTTTGAGTGATTGTTTTGGTTTGAGTTTTGGATGAAGTTATATCTACAATTTTTGGGCTAGAAATCTCCTGTGTTCACCTAGGAAGGATTTGTAAAATTTCAGTATCAGGAGCTTCTTTTATCTTTTTAGTTTGGGTCTGGATTGATCTTTTAGTGGCAGATTCATTGTTCTTTTTACTTCTTAAGCTGTAATGTTTGTGAACCTCATATATGGCTGACTCATAACCCTGTTTAAAGTCTAAGGACTCACCAGATTCTAATTGCAATTGTTGCAACATTTACAAATCCTGTTCTTCTTGAGTAAGAAAAACAACATCTTCATTCTTGATTCCTAATAAGTTTATCTGGGTGTCTTCCTCTTCTTCATGGTTCTATGAACCCTTGGCATAGTTTTCCTGGATGGGAGGCCTAATTTTCTGATCTGGTATAGCATTCTTTCTGGAATTAGGATTCTTCCTGAAGTTGGGGTTTCTTATAGGGGGTGGCTATTGATTCTCCCACTGAGTTTTTCTTTCCATGTTTTCTAATCTATCCATTATTCTCTACACTCTTTGCTAAACTATGTATTTTTCCATCAGAAGTGGAAGTTTCCTCTTTAATTACAACTCTCTTTTCATTTCTCATTATGGCTTTCTTGGCTAATAGGTTGGCCTCTACACTAACATCATTACTTTGCATTTGTTCCAATGTTTCAGGGTTTCTTTCCCTTAACTGGTATGACATGTCAGTGTCAAAACCATTAGGTAATTTGATTAATGCTAGGTCAAGTGGAGGCTTAAGATTAGCAGGGATTGCATTGTAGATGCTATTGAACCTAGTACAATAATCCTAAACTGACTCATTAGGAGCTCTTCTAATGTTATCATATTCAGAAAGTATTTGCAAGGGGTTTTTCTTTCTTTCCCATCTATTAATGAATAATCTATGAAAAGAAACTAAGTTTGCAATATGATTGGCAGGTAAACCTTTGAACCATTTCTTAACATCCCCAGTTAATGTTTGGGCAAACAACCTCATTTGGACATCAGATTCATCTATCTCATGCAACTCAAAATAGTCAGTCATTTTGTTCACATGTTGTTGGGAAGTGTACTAACCAGTAGCATCAAATAGAAAGATTTTGCTTTGATAATCTTGGGGCATGGCATGGAGTTGTGCTGGTAAAACCAGAGGTGCATATCGGTTTTCCATGGCTTGGATTCTGGCTTGACTAGCGGGTAAGGTGCTGGTAGTTGAGGAAGGGCTTGAAACTAATGGAGATGAACTAGATGAGGATGAGACATTTGGCTAATGAATCACTGGTTTAGGGGAATGGACTGTGGTGAATACAATGGGTGAGGTGGTGGTAAATGAAGGTGTATTCATAGTGATTGAAGATTGTGCAGAAATTTCAGAGGCAGCAGCGGTAAGGGAAACCAGTTCAACGGATTGTTGAAGGTGAGCATCATCTATATGGCTTATTAATGTGGATGTTAAAGCTTCTAACTTGTCAAAAGTATCCAACACAAATTTATCCAAATCTGGATGTATAGGCACCTTTTTTGATTCAATGAGTTGAATAAAATTAGGGTCTAACACAGTTCATGAATTGCATTCTCTGATTTAGTTCTAAACAATGAGAGATCAAATGACAAATTAAATGGAATTTCCTCTAATGTTGATCCAAATCGGATCCATAAACGACTGTCAAAGAACCATGACTGTATTGGGACGAAACAAACCCTTGAAGAATCCAAAACAACAATTGAAACACCCTGAACCAGTGGTCATGGCAGCCGGCGTGGAACGACGAGGACCTCGGCCAAAGCGTGCTGACCGAGGCCCATGGAGACTGCGCAGGAGGTCGATGTAGCCCCTGAGAGCCCCGGAACGGGAAAAGGAGTTGATTTTCGATGCGCGATTAGTGCTTGGGAAAACAGGGCCAAAATGGAGGGGCCTTAAGCCCTTGGTCACGTTGGGAGCCGGAGAACCACGGGTGGAAGAACGAAAAGCGCCAACGTATGAAGGTGGGACCCACGACCTAGAAACCAGCGGTTTTGATCGGGGCACCCTTGAGCAGTAAGAGGTTTTGGAGGAGAGCGGAGCGATCCCACTCAGCGATTGACGCGTGGCGGCGGATGTTGAGTTTTGAAAATGTCATTCATTTCCATTACACTTTCACTATTATGTCCATTATATCACCTCCATTTCACCTCCATTTCACTACTATGTCACCACATTCATCCCACTTTCATTATCATTGGGCCACCTTTATGTTTTTCCAATCTTTATTAATTCTAAGCCTTTTAAGTGAATTTGTTGTTAAAAATTAGAAAATAATGTGCATATGCTTATACCTAACAAATGGGTTGAGATTGTTGACATGTGTAGGTTGAAAGAAGGCTTCTAGAAGACCCTTATGTGGCACCCCAAGGCCAAATTCGAATTTGAGTGGAAAGAATCATGGGATCATGAGGATATGTGTCACATCTCTTAATTGTATTGTAACTCTAAGAAGACATGTGTCTTATGAGTTCCTATTTTGATTAGGACTCTAGAGGTAGAGGGAGAGATTCATGGACTCTCATTAATGAGATGGCTTCTCATCTTTTTGTATAAATAGGAGATCTCTCTCCTTCATTTGAGAGCTTAGCTTATTAGTCTTTTAGCTTGGGAGTTCTTAGCTTGGAGTTTGTAGTTCTTCCTTGATGGCTTTTGAAAGCTTTGGAGAGCTTTGTTGTACTTTGTCATTTTGAAGAATTTGAATAAAGCTTTGATGTTCTCAACATGGAAGGAGATGTGAAGTAGATGTCATGGAGCATATTAGAATGTAAGGTAGAGTAGATTTCATTTTGTAAATTTTGCTTTGATTTCATTATGTCATTTGATTGCTTTCAAGTTGGTAGATTAGATTTTTCATTCATGCAATTTTAATTCATGCAAGTGTGTTCAACCGGTTGATTGTAGGTTAATAATGCACATAGCTTTTTAATGACTAATGACCTGACAGAATCATCTTGTCTTTCTGCTGATTTATTTTTTTGAGTTCTAATTCCAGCATTGTTATTTCTTTCAGTTTTGTTTTGCTCATTTACTTTCATGCAATTTAGATATCATATTACTCAACTTGTTCATGATTGCTTCCCATAAGGTATATTGAGCTGAAGGGTAAAGGATCAGAAGAGTTGAAGTAGTGTGATTAGTTTCATTTATGCAATTTAGATATCATATTGCTTAACTTGTTCATGATTGCTTCCCATAAGGTAGATTGAGCTGAAGGGTAAAGGATCAGAAGAGTTGAAGTAGTGTGATTAGTTTCCTTTATGCAATTTAGATATCATATTGCTTAACTTGTTCATGATTGCTTCCCATAAGGTAGATTGAGCTGAAGGGTAAAGGATCAGAAGAGTTGAAGTAGTGTGATTAGTTTCCTTTATGCAATTTAGATATCATATTGCTTAACTTGTTCATGATTGCTTCCCATAAGGTAGATTGAGTTGAAGGGTAAAGGATCAGAAGAGTTGAAGTAGTGTGAATTAGTTGCTTTGCTTTCAGTCTTTGAGTTGCTTTAAGTTCAGTTTTTACTTTCTTCAGTTTTCTTTTTATACAGCAGCAAGGATACTGGGTTTCATAGTCACTAGCTCATTGATTGGTTATTGCATTCTATTTTGATTGAAGTAGCTGCATATTTACACTTTTGTTTAAGTACTAATTCCATCAATAACATGTTTTAAGATCTTTTGAAGTGCTAAGTTTTGGAAGTTACCATTAGGGACATAGGCCTTGTCTTGAAATCTCTATCCATACTTGTCCTTTAAAAGTATTCTTAAGACCTTAGAATAGGATTTCCATTTGCATTAGACACTTTAGGAAACCAACAAAAACAAAACCCCAAAACAAAATAAAATCTATAAAACAACGAAGTAAGAAAAAGGTTAACTAAGCACATATGGTGCACCACACTTCATCAGTTTACGATACCTGGATTGATAATTTATGTAGAGCAATTTAAGACGTTAAATTGACTAGACAACGGAGGTGAGAGAAAAACCACCGTGATCGCGTGTTATCGGTCGAGCAAGTCAACCGCGCTCGACGTGCGTATGATGTTGGATCGGGAGGAGCCCAGATCGGATGGTTGAGATTGCGCCCGATAGACAGAAGCGGAATCGACAGGGAATTAAGCTGCGATTTAAGGGGATTTGGAATCCGTTGACCGCCACGGTGGAGAAAGACCATATCCACGACACAACCGAAGAAACGAATCGATGAATAGGTTGGCGTTGTTCTGATGGAGACACGTGGCTACTTCTCGAGCGTTCATGCTGACGCTGAACAAGGAACTCCAAGCACGCAGGTGGTAGGCGAATCGACGTAGGCGGGAGAGGAACCGAACAGGCATGGAGATAGAATGGCTAAAGCCATGAATGGAGACCATCGAATGGAGATTCAGAGAGAGAAGAGGAATAGAGAAGAGTCCAAGCGACCAAGAGACAGTGAACAGTGAACCCTGAGAGGAGGACTGAGCACAGAGAGCAGTAAAACCAAGCAGAGGAGACAGAGGGCTGAGATGACCACAGGCAGCATCGAGCACCAAAGAGCTTGAAGAATCAAGCCTTCCCATCGAGGAATCTATCCGGATTGAGCATCATAGTTGGATCTTTCCACTGTAGACCAAGGGTCACAGAGCTGGTAGGAAGAACAAGAGTCTGTGTACTCCGAGTGGCTTGGGGAATCCAAGAACCACCCTGCCAAGCAAAATCTGCTTCAGGAGAACTCGTATTGAGTCCCTGCATTGTAATTTCTCTGCTGAAAGACAAAATAAAACAAGGCCACCACTGAAGCTGGACCGTAGAAATAGCCCTGGAGAATAGGGTGAACTCCTTGTTAAAAACTGCTTGTGTCTTTGTGTTTCTTACTGTATTTCTCTGCTGTCTTTCCACTTATTTTCTATGTATTGGTAGTCTGATCGATCCGTTGTTTCAATAACATAGAACACACACACCAGCACATGGGTCTGTAATACCTTTTTGTTTAATAAATCTTCAACTGAGGTCACTCATAGGGTGATTATCAGATCAAGTGGTATCAGAGCTCTATGCTGTAAGGTTAGACAAGCTTGTGTTGGTTTAGCTATGAATGCTCACTAGATCAAAGCTCAAATTAGGAGAAGGAGAGTTGGTGGAAATTAATCCTGAAATTGGGAGAGTCTATTCTCGAAAGACAATGTCAGAGGAAGGTTCTATAGGGCCAGACCCTCAATTCATAGAAAGTTTCCTAGCTATAAATTCTATGGTAGAAGAAATGTATAGGGACTTTAGAAAGCATAAGGGTGAAGATTCATCAGGCTCTAAGCAAGATAAAGAAGAAGATGAATCTCATTCCCATGACCACTCCAAAGGAAAGGGGAAAGAGGAAAGCTTCCCTACACCTCCTAGTAGCCCTCTACATAATAAGAGGAAAGAGGAAAGCATCTTTGATTAAGTTAGATGTTAAATTTGATTTGCCTATATATGATGGAGAGCTAAATGCTGAAAATTTGGACAATTGGATTAGACAAATTGATGTGTATTGCAAAGTACAAAATATAGAGTCAGACAAGAGTAAGATTCAGCTGGCAAGCCTACGCCTAGGGGGCACTGCCTTGGTTTGGTGGGAAGGCAGAACCCAAGCTGATATGAGGAAGCATGATAAGACCATCTCTGTTTGGAGTGAATTTGTTACTGTAATAAAAAAGCAGTTCTATCCATTGGCCTACACGCAACAAGCCATGATGAGTTGGCAAACTCTTCGGCAATTGAAAGGGAAAAGTGTGCAAGGGTATGCTCAAGAGTTCAGGAAGAGAGCATTGATGTTGGGTATTTCATTAGACTCACCAGAAACTCTTTTGAATTACATTGGTGGTCTACACAGCTACATAAGGCATGCCATCCTCATGTTTAATCCCACTAGTATAGATGAGGTATCTGTACAAGCTACTCATCTAGAAGCTAGAGGAAAGAATGGAAATCCAGAAGTTGGGGGACCATCCCAACCCACTGTAAGCAAGAGCAAGGAGAAAAGAAAGCAGAAGTGGAAAGCAAGGAAGGCTAACACTACACAGAAAGGCAAAGCTTCATGCACTCACTGTAAAAAGGAGGGGCATGATGATGAGCACTGTTGGATTCTGCATCCAGAGCTGAGACCTAAGAAGTCCGAGGGCAAGAAGAAGAAGACTGCTGCAGCTATTCAGAAAGATTTGGGGTCAGACTCGGGAGATGAAACAATCATTGCAGCCATAGGTATAAAAGGTAAGAATTCTGAAGCATCTACTAGTAATTCTGTTCAATCTGTTATTGATGAAGAATATGAGAGAAAAAGACATGAGATTTTCCATATTCGAGTTGTTTCCAGAAA
Organism: Pinus tabuliformis; assembly: GCA_031772625.1. Taxonomy (NCBI): domain Eukaryota; kingdom Viridiplantae; phylum Streptophyta; class Pinopsida; order Pinales; family Pinaceae; genus Pinus; species Pinus tabuliformis. The sequence goes on from CM062807.1 coordinate 308,748,450, forward strand.
TCAAAAGATTGATACTTTGTTTGATAGTGGCTCACAAGTAAATCTGATTTCTGAAGCAATTGTAAAGAAATTGGGATTAGCAACTACACCTCATAAGAAGCCATACCCATTAGGATGGTTGAATGATAAAGCACAACTACAAGTGACTAGATAGTGCAAACTCAAGTTTTCTTTTGGGTCAGCATTTGTAGATGAGGTTGAGTTAGATGTAATTCCTTTGGATATATGTGGAATTGTTTTAGGAAGTCCTTACTTGTATGATAGAAAGGCTATTTTCTATAGAGCTGAGAACAAGTATCTACTTGTTAAAGATGGAATCGAATACTTTGTAAGAGCTCATAAGCTCAAGAATAATTATACTCTCATAAACTCAGGATAGATGAAAAGAATGATAAATTCATGCAAACAGTTCTTACTAATGGTTGTAAAGGAAAAGAAAACTGATAAAACCAATGTATTTGAGGGCTGTAATTCTGATCAGCAAGCTGATATAGAAAATATTGTTTCAGAGTATGATGTCTTGTTTCAAGAACCTCAAGGTCTGCCACCCAAAAAGGGAATAGTACATGATATTATTTTGCAGCAAGATGTTCCTTTGCCTAACATTGGGATGTACAGGTTATCTACTTTAGAGAATGCTGAAATCAAGAAGCAGGTGTAGGAGTTGCTCGAGAAAGGGTTCATCAGGCCTAGCACATCACCATGTGGGTCACCAATCGTTTTGGTGAGAAAGAAAGATGGCTTGTGGAGAATGTGCATTGATTATCGAGCACTGAATAAAATAACAATAAAAAATTGTTATCCCTTTCCTCGCATAGATGATCTTTTAGATCAACTGAAGGAAGCTGTTTATTTCACCAAGCTAGATTTGCACAGTGGATACCATCAGGTCAGAGTTACAGAGCAAGATGCATGGAAGACTGCTTTCAAAACAAAGCAGGGATTGTATGAATGGCTGGTTATGCCTTTTGGCTTGACCAATGCCCCTGCTAGTTTCATGAGATTAATGAATGATGTACTCAAACCTTTTCTTGATGATTTTGTTATTGTGTATCTCGATGACATTCTAATTTTTAGTAAAACGTGGTAAGAACATTTAAAGCATGTTAAGCAGACATTAGATGTTTCGAAAAGAGAAAAAATTTATGTTAAACTCTCCAAATGTGAATTTGGCAAAGCCTCTCTAAATTATTTGGGTCATATAGTAGGGGGAGGTGAATTGAAAATAGATCCCTCTAAAGTGGCAGTCATCGTAAACTAGCCTAAATACAAGTCTGCTACAGAAGTGAGAAGCTTCGTAGGAGCAGCACAGTATTGGAGGAAGTTCATTTCCAATTTTTCCTCAATTACAGCTCCCTTACATGCTTTGACAGGATTGAACAAGGTGTTTCAGTGGGGAGGCAAACAACAGAAAGCCTTCGACACCTTGAAGGAAAAGATTAGTACAACACTTGTACTAGCACTACCAGATCTACAAAGACCATTTGAGATCCAAACTGATGCCAGTGACTATGCCATGGGAGCAGTGTTGACACAGCACGGTAAACCCATAGTCAACTATCCTGCAGTAGTCAACTATCCTGCAGTAGTCAACTATCCTACATATGATAAGGAATTTTATGCATTAGTTCAGAGTGTGAAAAAGTGGAAACATTACTTAATGGGCAAAGAAACAGTAATACATACTGATCATCAACCACTTCAATACCTACACTCCCAAACTAAGTTGCAACAATCAAGACATTACAGATGGATGGGTTTTCTACAACAGTTTCATTTAGTCATCAGATATAAAAACGGCATACATAACAAGGTTGCAGACATGTTATCTAGACCCATTATAAATGCATCTACCATACTTAAGCATAATTCTATGTTGCATGAAAGCTACATACAATAGTATGCTCAGGACATGGACTTTAAAGATGTATATGAAACTTTGAGTCAAGGCAAAAGAGTAGAAGAATTGGACTATCATGTAAAGGACTGACTCTTATATCATTGTGGGAAACTCTGCATTCCACAAACTGAGAGAGAAAAGATAATTAGGGAAGCACACACTTCTCTGATATCAGGTCACTTTGGGGTAAGTAAAACAGTTGCACAACTGCAAAGTTTCTGCTATTGGCCAAGAATGAGTGAGACAATTTCTAGATATGTAAAGGGGTGTGCTATGTGTGCTAAAAGAAAGCCCAACAATAGAAAACTAGGCTTATACACTCCCTTGCCAGTTCCTTCTCACCCTTGGGAGAGAATTTCCATGGATTTCGTGGGAGCACTGCCTAAATCTAAGAAAGGTCATGATTATCTATATGTTGTTGTGGATAGGTTCAACAAAATGTGTGTTTTGATACCCTGTAGTAAACAGATTACAGCTGAACAAACTGCAAAATTATTCTTTGAACATGTATGGGTTAATTTTGGATTACCCACTTCTATTATATCTGATCGAGACACCCGATTTGTGGGAAAGTTTTGGTCCAGTCTATGGGAACTAATGGACACCAAATTAAAGAAGAGCACAACTTTTCATCCACAAACAGATGGCCAGACAAAAGTAGTTAACAGGATAGTGATCCAGTTACTAAGAGGATATTGCAGCAAACACCCTAAGCTTTGGGATGAACACTTGTGTTATGTGCAGCATGCTTACAATAGAGCCAAATACTCTTCTACCCAGAGATCTCCTTTCGAGACCTGCTTTGGTTTCATACCAAGGTCTCCCTTGGATTTTGTCTTTGGTAAAGATACCATGGTTGATAGACACAGTGATGTGGACAGGGAAACTAGGTTCATTGAACAGATCCAAGAGATCCACCAGGCAGTATAGGAACAGCTGGAAAAGAGCCAGGCCAAGTACAAGGCTAGGCATGATAAACATCGGATGGAGCATAGTTTTCAAGTGGGAGACCAAGTCTGGTTGTATATCAGCAAGGACAGGATGCAAGGTGAAGGAAAGAAGCTAAAACCTATCAGGTACGGACCCTTCAGGATACTTGAGAAGATTGGTGAAAATGATTTTCGCCTTGATTTGCCAGCTTATATGCACATCTACTCAGTCATGAAAGTAGATTGCTTGAGGTTGTTTGAACCTTCAACGATTGAGGACCCTGAAGAGCAGAGTCAATTACCTTCCGTTGATGACCTGCTACCTGAATATCTTAATGAGTTGCAGGAAGATACAATGCTGGATAGGAAGGTAAGGACGACGCGCAGTGGACAGGTGGAATACCTCAGGATTGGGCTTAAAGGTTCGAAGCCGAGCAGTATGAAGTGGATTGAGATTGGATAAGTGAGACAACGGTTTCCTCACTTAGTCGATGCTTGAAGAAAACCAACTTTTGGTGGCCCAAAAGCTTTTCAGTAGGGAGGCTGTGATCCAAATCGGATCCATAAACGACTGTCAAAGAACCATGACTGTATCGGGATGAAACAAACCCTTGAAGAATCCAAAACAACAATCGAAACACCTTGAACCAGTGGCCATGGCAGCTGACGCGGAACGACGAGGACCTCGGTCAAAGTGCGCTGACCGAGGCCTATGGAGACTGCGCAAGAGGTCGATGTAGCCCCTGGGAGCCCTGGAACGGGAAAAGGAGATGATTTTTGATGTGTGATTAGCGCCTTGTGCCTAGCGCCTAGCGCTAATTACACATCGTTGGGCAAACAGGGCCGAAATGGAGGGGCCTTAAGCCCTTGGTCACGTTGGGAGCCGGAGAACCACGAGCGGAAGAACGAAAACCGCTAACGTACGAAGGTGGGACCCACGACCTGGAAACCGACGGTTTTGATCGGGGCGCCCTTGAGCAGTAAGAGGTTTTGGAGGAGAGCGGAGTGATCCCACTCAGCAATCGACGCGTGGCGGCGAAGGTGAGAGAAAAACCGCCATGATCGCGTGTTATCGGTCGAGCAAGTCAACCGCGCTTAACGTGTGTATGACATTGGATGAAGAGGAGCCCAGATCGGATGACTAAGATTGCACCCGATAGACAGAAGCGGAATCGACAGGAATTAGGCCGTGATATAAGGGGATTTGGAATCTATTGACCACCACGAAGGAGAAAGAACGTATCCACGACATAAACGAAGAAACGAATTGATGAACAGGCTGGTGCTGTTCCGATGGAGACACGTGGCTACTTCCCGAGCGTTCATGCTGACGTCGAACAAGGAACTCCAAGCACGCAGGCGGTAGGCGAATCGACATAGGCGGGAGAGGAACCGAATAGGCATGGAGATCGAATGGCTAAAGCCATGAACAGAGACCGTCGAATGGAGATTCAGAGAGAGAAGAGGAATAGAGAAGAGTCCAAGCGACCAAGAGAGACAGTGAACAGTGAACCCTGAGAGGAGGACTGAGCACAGACAGTAGTAAAGCCAAGCAGAGGAGACAGAGGGACGAGCTGACCACAGGTAGCATCGAGCACCAGAGAGCTTGAAGAATTAAGCCTTCCCATCGAGGAATTTGTCTGGATTGAGCATCATAGTTGGCTCTTTCCACTGTAGACCAAGGGTCACAGAGTTGGTAGGAAGAACATGAGTCTGTGTACTCCGAGTGGCTTGGGGGAATCCAAGAACCACCCTGCCAAGCAAAATCTGCTTCAAGAGAACTCATATTGAGTCCCTGCATTGTAATTTCTCTGCTGAAAGACACAATAAAACAAGGCCACCACTGAAGCTGGACCGGAGACGTAGCCCTGGAGAATAGGGTGAACTCCTTGTTAAAAACTGCTTGTGTCTTTGTGTTGCTTACTGTATTTCTCTGTTGTCTTTCCACTTATTTTATGTGTATTGGCAATCTGATCGATCCGTTGTTTCAATAACACAGAACACACACACCAGCACATGGGTCTGTAATACCTTTTTGATTAATAAATCTTCAACTGAGGTCACTCATAGGGTGATTGTTAGATCAAATGTTGATAATTCTTCGGGGCGTGAATTTGCTTTAACTAACTGGCTACTACTTGCTTGGGTTTCTTCCTTTTCTGGTTTTCTTAAAATCCTGTCTGGGTCATCAACTATATTAGCAGGGTTTGGATCTAGGTTTGCCCTAGTATAGTGAGTCTTCTTGGGAGCCATAATTTAATTTTTTAATTGTTTTTTATGAAACTTTTTAAGAACAATTAATAAAAATGACCTTAAGGGGCTCAAGATGAAATTTTAAGGTTTCCTTAAAGTTTTATTTGACTGAGGATCAAGGTCCCCAATATGGTCGCTAATTATGTTATCACTCCAAAATTTCTTCTAAGTTGTCAGAAAATGAAATGATAGAGGTAACCACAAACCAACTTTGGAGATCAGGATCTAGCCTTCCTAATCTCAGAGAGGGCTCTCTCTTTTTAATTTAAATTTGTTTTAGTTAATTGATTTTAGGCTAGTTATGATTGTGCTTGGGTTTTTTATTTGAATTTGTGCGGTGGGATCACTTACTTAAATGAACAGAGGGTTGCTTTTACCATTGGGCTATGGGGTCAAAATTCCAGACAAACAGGACTAGATCGAGTTCTAAAAACAATGTATATAGGGCAAGATAGGGGAGTTATTACAGATCTCAAAGGATTAATGGTGAAATGGTTTCCAATTGGATCCAGGGAGCAATTAAGGGTTCCTTAGGCTGGATTATGAAGAGAAATGAAAGAGGTCAACTGGGATGGGAGAGCAATTAAGGGTTCTCAAATCTGGATATCAGAGGAAAACATATAAATGATTAACTGTGCAAAACAGAGTGTACTTAAACAAATTCTGAGTTAAATTTCCAGTTAATTCATTCAAATTCAAATAACATTTAAGTTTATGAAACACATAAGAAAGTAACAAAATCAGACAAAGAAGATACTTCACTGCAATAGCTCATCTCATGAATCCTGTAGTGCAATCATTTTATTACTTGCTCCAGTCTGTTGACTTGAAAATTGGTACAATAACCCTTAGGTTTAAGATCAAAATAACTCTACAAATGTATAGAAATCCACACTCAATACTTCGATTTATGAAGTATTTATACAAAAAGAATTTACAAAATATCCCAAACTGTCTTGGGAACTAATCTAGGAGAAAGAAATATCTTCATGCAAGAAGATAGAGACAGCTATTGAACTGCTACTTGTTGTCCCTGTTATTTAGGTTCTGCTGGCTTTGATCTTTTGATATTTTGCACTTTAATCTGCTTTGCTGTTTGGTCTTCACGCTGGATGTTCTTTTTACTTTGACCTTTCATCTGATACACTTTCATCTAATACACTTTGACCTTGCTGACCTGTCAATATCCTTTTACTATGCTCTTTTACTTTTTACTATACATTTTATATTTTTACTGTGTATTTCTACAGTAAATCATTTAGCTTCTCCCATGTCTCAGCATCTGGTAATTGGATATTGAGAATTTTTCTGTATATCTCATCTGCCTCTGTATACTTAGCAAAAGTAGGCTTATTGATAAAAAGGTGTTTTACCTCATGTTGGAGGTAAAACAAATTTTCAAAAGTTTGATACAATACTTTTCTGGTTGGTATGCCCTTCATGGATGAAGTGTTCACTTGATCTTTGGCTACTTCCTTGATCTTCTTATTATAATCCTCCTGTGTCATTATCTTATCATTTATAACTAAGGGATTTGGTAAGCCCTTTTGCCTCAAAACTTCGAATTTAACCATGAATCTATCAATTGTCAGTTGCATGGTTTGGCACTTGTCCTCCAAGTTCAACATCAAATTCCTCTTGGTAAGGACCTTTTTAACTTCCAAAATTGTACCTGTTCTGTCAGGTATCTCCAATTCTTACAACTCATACTTGTTCTTGGAGTTGAGGAAGTGAATGATCCTTGCATCTTCCTTTGGAATGTCTCCAAGTTCCGCTTTAAACCTCTGAATGGATCCTGTAGCTTGCTTTATCAAATCAATTGGTTTAAAAATAACTTGGATGGATGGCCAAATATCATTGAAAGAGTCAATGATATTGGCCCACAGTTGCTCGTTAGCCTGAGCTAGAGGTTCATTGAGTGTTAGTTCCTTCTCCAGGCTTTTGATTCTTTCACTCCTTCTTGTAGATTTCTATTGTTCTTCCTTGTGTATGATTTGGGAAAGTCTGTAATCTGTCTCCAGGTTGGTCACTTTCTCCTTAAGCCTGTTCATCTCAGTGGTCTGAATGGACATTTCCTCCATTGCTTTGACCAACCTGTTTGCTTCATCACCTATTGAGCCTATTGCTGTAGATCCTGTTGCTAATGTAGTAAGTGTAGATGTTGGTAGTGTTATGGCCATTGGAGCTGTGGGAGCTAAGGATGCTGCCAAAGTAGAAGGTACAACAATGGTAACTGTTGGGATGACAGTTGCAGGAGCATCATCAAGACTAGCTTGTTTGAGCTGAATCAAGCTATCTAATTCTTTTTCCATCTCCTTTAACTGATCATTCAGTTGCAGCACTAAGTCCATCATCTCTTCATGATTGGTCTGACTCTCCAGGACCTCCTTTGTCTGTGGGTGTTGCAAATGAGGTAGCTTAAGTTGTTTCTTGAGGGCTGCTATATCCTCATTCTTCTTTTTGATCAACTATTCAACAACCTTAATGTCACTTGGATCATGGCCCAGTTCAATGACCAAGTCCTCCAATGACTTTATCCTATTGTCTTTGGCCTGTGAAGAGGCCTTCTCTAATTTGTATTGAGTTGTCACATTATCCAGTGAATCCTGCAGCTTGTGGGTAGCCATGGCCTTTCCTGTAAGGGTGGAGTAAATCATTTCTCCAGCCTTCTTGTGGAACTCTATCTGGTCAATGGGATGAACATCCCTGGCCATCACCTCAAAATTGGTCTTCTTATAGTCAGCCGAGGTCTTGGGTTGTTGTACAGTGGGCTGCAAAAATGACACCTGCATCTTTCCTGCTTTGATGTCAAAGGCTGACATCAATCTACTTTGGTTGGGTGGTGTATGTTTGAAGTATTGGGCATATGTCTCTGCCTTCAACTTCTCATTCCTCATCTTTGTTTCTTTGAACCTATCTTTCATATCCTGTTCCCTATCATCTGGTCTGACAAAGGAAGAAACCTCAACACTGTATTGTCTTTCAATCAATTGAGTGTTGGAGGTTGATGGTTGTTGTGTTTCACCTGATGCGGCTTTGTCTTTGCTTCTCTGCCCCATTACTTCAGTGTCAGTTATTTCCACTAATTCAATATTCTCCTCCTGTTCAGACACAGGATTCAACTTGGGCCTTTTCCTTAGCTTAAACAACTCATATGTAGTCTCCATGGCAGAGTTGGATGCCTCTTCCTTGTTCCTCTTAGGATTCTTCTCCTCATTGGCTAGGGTCTGTAACACAAGATGAACATTCATTGGCTCTCCTAGCTCTAACACCTACAGGAAAGAGCTCTGATCAAATTGTTTTTCAAGATCAATGAGTGCGTTATCCACATACACAACTGTGCTATCCATATCAATCAATGCGTTTTCCACCCACTCATATTGGTTGGAAAACTGTTCAATGTTAGGTCTTGGGTGGTGGATGTATGGTCCCAACTTGACCCTGAGTCTAAGTTTATTTATAACCCCATGAGGGTCATACTACCACATGAAGTTGTTGCTGAATTTCATCTGCTATAGTATTTTTTCAGCCTTTGGTTCAAACTCTCTGTTGTTGCAAATGAATGGGCCCAATTGGTTCTTCATCTTAAACTGGGTCTTCTTCCTAGTAGATAGGAAGTGGACATCATCAGAGTTGATGATTTGTCTGAAGTACTCAAGTGAAAATATCCTCATAGGGAGGTATTTGGGAAACTTATAGGGGGCTAATTGGCATCCATAAACTTTAATTTTGGTGTGGTTCGGTTACAAGTACCAGTCTCCCACCTTGCTGTTCTTAGCCAATTGTAACACCCTTTTGATCTCTTGGCTGATCCTAGGTTGAGTATTAGAAGTCAGCATGTTCATGACTAGGTATACAAAGGAGTCTATGAAGTCTTTGTAAGTGAATGCAGTGGAAAACTTCTGGACCAAGGGTGTTCAGTAGACCACTGATTTCTCCTTTCCCTTGGTGTCCAACTTCTGGATACTTATAGGGAACTTATCTGTTTGGTAATACAAAAACATATAAAACAACACTGAAGAGTATTTGAAGACTCTTTTAGTGGGTAGTCTGGTGAATTGTTCATGCATTCTGTCTGCAATGAATTGAGCATAATTGTACATGATAGCAGGAGGCTTGCTTGGAGTAAAAATGGACAGGAAGGCCAGGATGACCTCATCCACATGCTCATCTGAAGTGTATCCTAGGATGCATGAGAGCATGGTGATTATGTGTCTACCAGTCTCTGAGAAAATGGTAGCAGCATAGGGTGGAGTATCTATAGGAGTATGGCGGTCTTCAATGATGAAAGTCTGGAAGATTTTCCTTATCTTAACCAGGTCTAGTGTGGTGTACAAGTCCAATAGGTCTCCAATGGATAGAGGGGTCTGATTAGGGCTAGGCTGGATTTGTAGCATTTGGTTGATGGACTCTAGTGTAATGGTAAATAACAACTGCTAGTTTGGGGCAACAATAGCCCTTTGGCTAGGGATATAACAGGCATGACAAAAATGTACTATATCATGGAATCGGTGAACTTTTGGGAATGTGTATTTGGGTAAATTGGATTCCCAAAGGTGGATGTCATCGGCATGGTTCAGGAATTTGTCCTTACTCCAGCAGTGGAGCTTCAGAAGGTTGGCTGGGGTAGCAGTGTCTTTTATTTGGAAATCCTTGTCTGCTAGTGCCAAATGGTCTATGTCCAGGTGAGGGGTTGATAGAGGTCTCATGTCGAGAGAGGTCTGGGCAACCATTTTTTAGGGGAAAGGTGTGAATTAGGCTTATACAAGCTGTAGAAATGAAACTTTGAAAACTCTGGTGGAGTAAGAGGGTAATTTGCAGTTTCCAAAATAGGGTTTGGGCATTTGGGTGGAAATACTCTCAAATTCAAGGAAAATGAATTAAATTCAATTAATTAATGTTTGAATTGACTATATGTTTTCAAATTTGAGAGGGTCATTCTAGTTTGTTCTCAAAATACATGGAAATTAGTGGTTCAGGCTGCAAACTGATTTCAAAGGTGATTGTAGAGGGTACAGTTGCTTTAGCTATGCACTGGATGGCTGAATTTGGTGTTCGGAGTGTGTTAGGAAGGTAATCAGCGGTCAAATTCTATTGCAGAGGCTCAGGGTGGTGCAGGAAGGCTTAGGAAACTTTCAAAGTGCAAATGAGTGAAAAGAGTCAAAATGGGCGTCTTCGGCCTTTTAACCGGCAACGGTTACAATTTGGTGGGGAATTCATAATGAATAGTGGATGGTTTAGCTTTTGGCGAGGAGGCGGTTTAAGGGGCCATCGTACTACTTTTGGCAGTCGGGCGGTATTTCTCCGAGAGCATGCGATTTTGCTTGGAGCTGCCATGTAGCCGAAAAGGGCCTGAGCAAAACCGCGAATCTCGCTTGTTCTCAGGCTGGTAAAGATTGGAAAAAGAATCGGCGCAATATGGATGCACGCCATCAGATCTTGGAGTGAAAGATATAACGACTATCGCATGGCAAAACCACATGGAGGGAATAGGGGTGGAGATTTACAGGGCCCGGGGAATTAATTACAATTAATTGTAATTAATTAATGAATATACTATGGATTAAAATACAATGATTGGGATTAATAAAGTGGGACCAAGTTGAATGTGGTGGGGTTTTCTTAACCACACCAAGGGTGGTGGGTTAAAAGGGTTTATGTCGAAGAGTTAATTAAATAATGCGGGGGGGGGGGGGGGGGGGGGAGAATAAAACTTAGGATAAACAATTTTATGGCTTTTTAGGGAAATTAATGAGGGGGAAGAGAATTTTTCCAATGGGGAGTGGGTTTCACACTAGGAAAAAGGGGTTTAGGGTAGGGGATGACCTTTGGAGGGTGATTTTCTAGGGAAATGTGTGAAACCAAGGGGTAAGGGTCAAAATGAAGGGAGAAGGGTATATTCATGAGACATGATGGGGTAATGGGGAAATTAGTAAGTATGTAGTGGGGGATGAAATGAAATGAAGGGAAGTTAATTAAATCAGCTTGTGAACAACCTTTCACATTCATAACTACTCCTGCACACTGAAACATGAGATTAAGCATGAGAAATGTGCTTATGCTTTAACAACCTTGTACTTCTGCAACCTTTCTTGTACCTACCCTTTACTTATCCTAACATTTTTCTTCTCCTTATTGGGTGTATTTAAGCTAGCAGACCCTTTCTTTCCTTTTTCTTTTGAAAAGAAAATTGTGTATTTCTAACCTTATATCTTCCAATGGCTTAGATTAAGCTGTTGAGCACATTTTATTTCTCTACCTAACCACTGATCTGTCAAGATTAAACAGTTTGTCTAGATCTTTATTCTCTATCTATAAACATGAAATTTAAAGCATGAATTAGTCAAGATTAAGCTATTTGACTATCATGGGCTGTGGCATTTATGACAAGCTTCACACAACCATTATTTTGCACATAAAATTAAAAGTAGTGGCACTTGAATTTTCACACTTTCGTGATCTGTTTTTGTTTGGGGTTCATATTTTTCACTTTTTTGATTTTTTTCTTTTCTTTTTGTCCTTTGATTATTCTTTTAGGACATACCCTCTTTACATTTTTTAATTTTTAACATTTTGCAGAAAGCAAAAGTATGTACAATATTACAAGACTAACCATAGCCAATTCAAAATTATGAATACTATTATTATAGGACCCTAACACAAACAACCCCTGTTTTGTCTTGAATGCAGTCTTCCATACATCCTGTTATGCAATTGTGACCTGATGATAGCCACTGCACAAGTCTAGTATTGTGAGGGAGAGGGAGAGGGTACCGATTCTTCACCGTTATTTTGTTGAGTGCCTTGTAGTCCATGCACCTCCTCCATGTGCCATCCTTCTTTGGCACTAACACGATGGGTGGGCTACATGGAGAAGAACTTGGCCTGATGACTCCTTAGTTCAACAATTCCTGCACTTGTTTCTTTATCTCCTCCATTTCAATGGCTGACGACCTGTGCATATATTTGGTAAATGAGCATCTTGCTACAAATGAATTTCATGTTGGATCTCATGCTTTGGAGGCAACTCGCTTGGTTCCTAAAAAACCTCATTATAGTTAAAAACAATTTCATACAATTATTTTTTATGAGTGGGATGACAACCTTGAAAGGATTCATATTTCTTTGCATATGTTTCTCTCACAACCATGAGCATGCACCCTTTGTTGGAATTGATGAATCTCTTCATCTGACCTGCACTTACAAGACTTGCACTGATCTTGGCACGATGATCCCTAACAATTTATTCCACCTCATATTTCGTGAGATGAAACTTGTTTTCATGGTGAAATAAAATTGTTTTCCTGTCATACAAATATGGACTCCCTAATACAATGCCACAAATATCTAAAGGTACAACATCAAGATCAACGTCATCTACAAGTTTGGATGCAATCATAAATCGAGCCCTACAAAGAGGGTAAGGTTTTGGATGAGGATTGGTCTCCAACCCTATTTTCTTAACCAAGGATTCTGAAATCAAATTTACTTGAGAGCTTGGATCAAACAAGGTTTCCACTTAGTATGTTTCATCACAACTCTAATAAGGAACAATTTAGTCCCCTTTCATTCATTAACAAAAGACTCATTTAAAGAACTTGTACTTGCATGCATTTCAGAATTTTTATTAGCATGAAGAGAAAGGTTACCTTGTATGCCCACTACTGTGATATATGTCTCATCATCAAATTCAGATCCAAGTTCCTGCTACACGGTTTCCACCATATTTTGCTTTCCCTTTCCACCAAATCTTTTTGGCTTCAATTCTGGATGCAACAACCAACAATGTTCATTAGCATGGCCTTCCTTCTTTCAATGTTTTCAATATGGATTTCCTCCTTCTTCCTTCTTGGTTGTAGCTGCTTTCTTGTCCTTTCCCTTGCATTTTCCTTTGAACTTTACATTATGAGGTTTGAAAGACGATTTCTTTGGATAATCCTCTTTGTCATTCTTTCCCCTTGTTACAAGGTGAATGACCTTCACACTGGTCGCATCAATAGTAGTAGGCTCAGATAATAACAAAGAATGCCTGATGTAACGATGTAAAGCACCAATATACTATGTTATAGTTTCTAGTGATCCAGTGGAATACCCAAATTTAAAGATTTTTTTTCTAAACTCTTTTGTGAAGCTTTTCACATTTTGACACTTTTTTTGTCTTAAATATTTCCATTCCATTAAATCCTTTTGTCAATAACCCAAAGGATATAATTGATATTTTAATGTAGAAACAAAATTAGAACAAGAGGAAAGGAGATTGCTCAAATATTTGCTACCTGTCTGCAGTGTTCTCTCCCACCAAACGAGAGTGGTGCCACTCATCCAAAGAGATGATAATTGGATCTTGGCATCATCTTCATTGATATGATAAATCTCAAAATAGACCTCAATTTTTCTGATCCAATTGTTTAATTTTTCTGCATTACACTCTCCATTATATGTGGGAAAATCAAACTTTACATCTAGCTTAAAAATGGCTTTTTAGATGCATTCCTATGATGCTTGTTAGAATGACAAGAAGAGAAGGAAGAAGAACTATCACTAGAACATGGAGAGGGAGGTTCAGGAGGCTCTCTTCCTCCTCCTCGATTTACCAAGGCATGATCATATGTCCCCTTCTTCTCTGGATTCACCGTTGTCTTCTCATATTCCGAAAACAATTTGTCCACTTTTTCTGCCATGGCGAAGAAGATCTTGTGATAATTTCACTCTTCCTCCAATTGAACTTCCTCATCTATCATGCTTCATATTCATGCTACACGCCCTGCTTTCGGATCAAAGGGTTTGAGTTTTTCTTCACCTCTTTTGAGTTTGCCTATGGTTAACATTCACTCATGCAACTCGCAACAAGAAGACCTGCTATGATACCAAACTTGATCCAAATATTTTACTTCAAGGATGCATACAAAATTATATTTAAAAGAGCATGTAACCATATGAAGCATACACATAAAAGAAGTAGAAATCAAAATCAATCATGTATACAAAGGTACAACAACAAGTTGATAACGGAGTTCATCCTGTTAGGTTCCTATACCAATAGGAGTCATAATTTTGAATGACTAAGGTTAAGCCTTGTAATATTGTACATACCTTTGCTTTCTGCAAATGTTTTCCATATTAAAAAATTAAAAAATGTAAAGAGGGTATGTCCTAAAAGAATAATCAAAGGACAAAAAGAATGAAAATAGGTCAAAAAAATGAAATATATGAACCCCAAAAGACAAAAAGAGACCATGAAAGTGTGCAAGTCAAAATGCCACTACTATTTACTTTTATGCATAATAAATGATTGTGTGCAACTTGTTACTTATGCCACAATCCATGATAGTCAAAATGTTTAAACTTGGATATTTCATACTTTGAATTTTATGTTTATAGGTAGTGAATAAATTTGACCAAACAGTGTAATCTTGGCAGATCATTAGATAGGTAGAGTGAATAAAAGGAGCTCATCAGTTTAATCTGAGCCCTTGGAGGATATAAGGTTAGAATTAGATAGTTTATTTTGTAAAGAAAAGAAAAAGATTGATAAGGGTTTGCTAGCCTAAATGCACCCAAATAAAGTGAAGAAAAAATGGTAGGATGAGTAAGTGGGTAAGTAGTAGAAAGGTTGCAGAAATGTTATGTAATTGATACAAAAAGCACTTATGTTATTGTTCCAAATGCATCATTTAAATATGCATAAGTGTTAAACAAAACAAAAGCAATGGTCCACAATGTGATTTATTTAACATCCCCTCATTCATTTTAACGCCTATGACACTCACTAACTTCCCTTCCATAATAAAAATATTAATACCTATAGTTTTTAAGTAAAAAAGGCTCAGAGCATTTCTCTGACTTCTAGTGGGATCGGACCCTCGGCTTGATGACTTAAGAAGGAAACATGTTAAACTTCACCATGATTCATTCATCCCCCTCACAAAACCCCTTTTTCCTAAGGTTAAGTTCTATTTCCTAGGAAAACCCTTTTATAAACATGTTTTATTTACAAAATCCATTTATCCTAAGTACTAAGTATATGGAAAGCACATAACATTTCATATACCTAAGTGCAATACCCCTTCCGCTCATTTCACTTCATATTAACTTTTTAATTAAATATATAAAAATATCGATAAACCCATTATCATATATATATTTAACTTCCTCATATAAATTAACCCCACCCTTTAGTTTATCTATAAACTATGTTACTACCCCTTATCTCGCAAAAAACATTAAAACCCCGCCCTCAGTCCCTAATCCCTCATTACATCCTGACCCGATCCCCTAAACCTGGATTAGTCCTTAAACTAATCCCAAAACCACCGCAATTAAGTCCCCGGGCCCCCATTAAATCCCATCATTCACCCCGTGCAACTCTCATCTCCCGATCACCGTTGATCGTCCCTCTTCCACATCCAATGCCCCACAAACGTATCGGGTCGGCCCAACGTCCGCCCTTTACCCGCCCGATAAGGCAGTTTCCCCCCTCACCCCCAACGCTACGTGTCAAACAATGAATGGAATCGGGCGACCCCTCTCGAATACCGCCCACACCACAAAAGCAGTGCGATGGACCTCCCAAACCACTTCCCCCTTCCAACCGAAAACCATCACTATTCATCAATTAGTGAACCCGCCAAAATAAACCGTTTTTCCTATAAAAGCCTAATTACCCCTATTTTCACTCTTTTCGCACATTTTGCATTTGAGAACTGAGAAAGTTGTGACCCCTACAAACAGCCAAATTGCTTACAAGTATCTGCCATTGCTCCACAAATGCTGCAGACAGCCCAGCTCGTTCATCAGTCTGTACCAGTACCGTACGAACCTCTGCAACTGCCTCCAACCACCATTTACAGTCAATTCCGCCCAATTCCAGGTATTTAACTGTGGAATTCCAACTCCATTATCAAATTCAGAGTCAATTCACCCTCGTGACACTGTTAGTTAAGTAAAAAAGATCAAATTTACTTAAATTTTAACACTGTGAGCCATAAACAACTACAAAACCTCCATTGCCCTAAAAACTCTGAATCACCCCCCATACTCAAATCCACAAGAACTGAGTATGGCTGCCCCAATTTCTATGGATGTAAGGCCCATCACTACACCTCATTTAGACCTGGACCACCTCCCTTTAGTTGATAAAGATTTCCAAATAAAAGATACCTCTACCCAAGAGTCTCCACTCAAAGTACATTTCCAAAGTAGGGACAAGTTCCTGAACCATGCTGATGAAATTGATCTTTGGGAGTCAAATTTTCCCAAGTACCAGTTCCCCCAGGTCCACATTTTTCCCGAGATTGTTCATATGTGCTATTCTTGCTACATCCCCAGTCACAGAATTGTCAAGTCTCATGACCAGAATGTCCTTTTCACCATCAATGTTGAGTCTATTAATGAAATGTTGCAGCTCCAACCAGGGCCAAACCTAACCCCACTTTCAATTGGAGACTTGTTGAACCTGTATCCTAAACTTAGCTCTGCAAAATTGGCCCAACTATTCCAAACCTTCATCAGAGAAGAGAGACACATCCCTAAGGACTCCCCCCCATATGTAGCTGCTATTTTTTCCCCATGGGGCCATAATATTGTAGCCATGATATCCTACATTTTGGGGTACACCACTAGTAAGTACATTGATGAGTTAATCCTTGCCTTGATGTCCATCTACACTCTAGGACAACCTCTGCTGTCATTTATGACTATGCCCAATTTATAGCTGATAGGATGCATGAGAAATTCCTTAGAATGAACAATGAAAGGGTTTTCAAGTACTCATCAGTTTTATACTATCTGTTCTTATATTACCAACCTGACAAGTTCCCATTCACCCTTCAGAATCTGGACACCAAAGGTCGGCCCAGGTCAGTCATTTTTTGGACCCCATTGATCCACCAATATCAGTCTCCATACTCTTATTCTGATTTTATTAATTTATTTGTACACCCAGTCATGACAATGTTGATAGGAAACCCTCCTCCTAGAATCAGTGCAGAAATAAAGAGGGTCCTTCAATTGTCTAAACATACCAATGTGGGTGACTAGTACCTTTACCAAAACCATACAGAAATCAGGATATATGGTTGCATGCTTGCACCATACAAGCTACCAAGATACCTCCCAATGAGGTTGTTTGCATTAGAATACTATAGAGAAATCATCAATGTAGATGAAGTAAACGTCATCAATGCCAAGAAGAAGGCTAATTTCAAGATAAAATACCAACTAGGCCCCTTCATATGCAACTCTAGGGAGGCATGCAAAGAAGAAGACCTAATTCTGCAGAGAATGAAGTTCCAATGGAGTTTTTTTTGGAGATATGATCCTTTGGAATTCATCACAAAGAAGAGACAAAAGGTCAAGCTAGGACCTTTCATTCACCATCCCATACCTGAAATACAAGCATATGCAAATAAGACAGAATGAGTGGAGGGTACCCTAGTAGACCAAGACAGCACCAGAGTAGATGTAGAAAATGCTCTAATTTATTTAGAAAAGTAGCTTGATGATAGCTCCTTTCTGCAGGTACCAGAAGAACCAGAAAGAACCATGAGTACCCCTCCAGTTATGCATAGTCCTCATAATAAGGAGAATATCCCAAAAAGAAACAAAGAAGGGGCTTCCACTTCAGGAATGGCCACCTCTAATTTGCAACAGGAATCAAACAAGAGGAAAAGGCTAAATCTAGCCTCTAAGCAGGAATATACTGAAGACTCAGCTGAGGTCACAAATACAGGAGCAGAAAGAAGTAGGCCTACCACTCCATCTAGAGGCATGCAAGAGCCTTCCACATCACAAACTCAGATGTTGGAAATGTAGCTCAGTGTTGAAGTATCTTCATTTAGAATGCATGCTGACAAAGATCAAGATATCAAGGAGAGATACAAAGAAATTAAAGCCAAAAACGAGAGGCTTAAGGCCCAAACATATGCACAATACCTGAAGATGACTCCTACCAATCAAACAAGGCTAATGTCAGCCTTTGAAATTAAAGAGGGAAAGCTGCAGATGAATTTTGTTAAACCCACAGCTCAGCAGCCCAAGACAACATCAGATTTCAAAAGGGTAGATTTTGAAGTGTTGGCAAGGGATATTCATCCCATAGACCAGATTGAACTACACAAACAGGCTGGAGAGATGATATACTCCACCCTGACAGGGAAAACCATAGCTTCCCATTAGCTACAGATTTCTCTGAACAACATCTCAGCACAATTCCAGTTAGAGAAGGCCTCCTCACAGGCAAAGGATACCAGTATCAAGTCCTTAGAGGATTTAGTGTTTGAATTGGGACACGATCCCAAGGATATAAAATCCACAAAACAACTTATTAAAAAGAAGAACGATGACATAGATGCATTGAAGAAACCACTAAAAATACCTCAACTACAACATGCACAAACGCTGGAAGTCCTAGAAGCCCAGCAGGGGCATGAGGAACTCATGGACTTGGTCTTGAAATTGAACGATCAACTAAAATAGACTAAAAAGGAATTGGATGCTTTGATCTAATTAAAACAAGAAAATGTGGCCAATTCTTCAACAAATGTTATCCCCAAGTCTCCACAGCAGTGCCATCCACACTAGCGGCATCTTTGGCACCTACAGCTCCACTTGCAACAGCCTTGCAAGCAACAACAGAGTCTACATCAGCAATAGGTGCATCAGGAGAGAAATCAGAAGAACTAGTCAAAGCCATGGAAGAGATGTCTATCCAAGCTATTAAAATGAACAGGTTAAGAGAAAAGGTTGCAAGTTTGGAAATAGACTGCAAACTTGCCCAACTAAAGCAAAAAGAAGAAGCATAAAAGGCCCAGAGAATGGGTGAGAGAATCAAAATCCTAGAGAAGGATTTAACACTGGAGAAACCAATTGGTCAAACCAAGGAATGATGTGGGCCAATGTCATTGACTCTGTCAATGATAATTGGCCATCAATCCAAGTTATTTTTGAACAAACAGAGTTAGTAAAGATATCTACACAAGCTATCCAGAAAGTGAAGGAGGAGTTGGGAGATAAGCCAGAGGATGCAAATAGACTCATCCACTTCCTCAACAACAAGAATAGATATGAGCTCCATGAGCTAAATATAGAAGATAGGATTGCTACCATTTTAGAAATAAGGAAGGTCCTTTCCAAAAGGAACCTTATGCTTAATTTGGAAGAAAAGTGCCACAATATGCAGGTAGCCATTGATAGGTTCATGGATAAATTCCAGATTTTGAGGGAGAAAGGTCTGCCCAGTCCTATGGTTATCAACGACAAACTCATGACACAATTGGACTATGGTGATAGACTCAGAAAATTGGCTTAGGAACAAGCCCGTTCTTCATCCATAAAAGCCGTACGAATAGGCAAAGTGTTATATGATACATTTGAGAACTTATTTTTCCTTGAGCATGAGGTAAAACATGTTTTCCTCACCAAGCCCAATTTTGCCAAGTATACTAAAGCTGATGAAATCTACAGGAGAATGGTGAATGTGAAATTACCAGATGCAAAATGGTGGGAGACAATGATAGATTTACTAGGATAAATTTACTACATAGTAAAAACAGAAAAACCAGGTAAAATAGGTAAAAACAACACATCAGGGTCAAAGTGTATCAGGGTCAAAGAGTATCAGTTGAAAGATGAAAGAAAAGAAGACTCCTCTAGTTAGATACCCGAACTTTAGGAAAAACCAAAACCAAAACAATGGAAAAAAGGACCTGGTCAGAATATTAGGCCTCATTTCCAAGAAAATTATGTAGAAACATCCCATCCTGAAGACCCAGAGTAAGACACATAGATTAACTTGATGGGATTAGATGATGAAGGTGTTGTTTTTCTGATCCGAGATGATTAGGAATTGCATATGTTGTAGCAATTGCAAATTTAGTCTGGAGAGTCATTTGATTGCAAACAAGGTTATGATTTTTCCATCTTTGATGTGCATAAATAGTATAACTTAAGGAGTACAAAGAATTCTGATATCCCTGACCAAACCAAGAAAACAGTGCCAAATCAACCCAAGAAACCCAAAGAAGCCCCGGTTTCTAAAATCCTCTAGATTCTCCCCAGAAAAAACCAGAATCCTTCTGGCCCCACCATTGTAGATATAACCCCTAATCAACCTTCTGATGATCAACCCTCTACTTCAATTCTGCCTAAAAAACCAGTGGACACACCTCAAAACACTAGATTGGAAAATTCACAAAAAGAGATCCCCAGTAAAGGAAAAGAAGACCATCCCACTCAAATCCCTACTATGAAAATTCAAATCCCTCAAACAAAGAAAGCCCCTTTGCCATTCAATTTGGGAGCAGAGGTAGCTAAGTTAAAGATTTCAGTCCTTTTAATAGAACTAATCAAGAATGAAAGTTACAAGACATAGATAAACCAGACTCTAAACATTGCTGAAAATGACAATTTTGTTAACCTGTTTGATGACCAACCAGAACTCATATTTGGTCTAGATGTTAATGGAAAACCACTAGAAGGAGGAATACCACCTTTCTACATTAGCCTTAGCATCCATGACAAAATTCTTCATAATGCAATGTTGGATTCTGGGGCCTCCCACAACTTAATACCCAAATCAGTAGTGGAGAAATTGAACCTAGACATTACAAGGCCTTACAATGACTTATTTTCATTTGATTCAAGTCAAGTAAAGTGTCTGGGGTTGATTAAAGACCTGTGTGTTACCTTAGTTCAATATCTTTCCTGATCCAAATTGGATCCATGAAGATTAACAAGGTGCCATGACTCTATCAAATCAGGATAGACTTCAAAATTTATGGATAAAGAGTGATCAGGAAATCCTCTGGATAGTGGTAGTTTGTAGCCAGCAAGGAACGACGAGGACCTCAGTCAAATCACGCTGACCGAGGCCCATGGAGACCGTGTAAGAGGAAAAACTAGCAGTTAGGAAGCCTGGATCGGGAAACAGAGGGCATTTCTAATGCAGCAAAACCCCTTGAAAAAGAAAAGCCCCAAAGCGCTAGGTCGCATGGAAGCCAGGAAACCGTGGGGAAGGCGCTAAGGCGAAAGGTGGGACCCGCGCTCCAAAACCGACGGTATATATCGGAGGCATCCTTGGGCGGTAAGCAGATTTGGAGAAAAACGAGCGATTCCATTCAGCGCGCAACGTGTGTCCGGCGGATGAGAGAGAAAACCGCCGCTCATCGCACGCTAATGGTCGAGCAAGTCAACCATGCGAAATGAGCAAATGTCGTAGGATCTGGGGGCCCTAGATCTGACGGTGGAGATTGCTTCCGATGGAGGAACCGGATTTGACAGGGGATTAAGCCGCGGCATAGAGAAGTTTGACGTCTGATTTGACCACTGAGTTGGCAGATGAGTCATTCCACAACGTAACTGAAAATACCGAACCGTCAAGGAAGAGCTGGTGCAGTTCGTGAGAGGACAAGTGGCCACTCCTTGTGAGACGTTGGCGATGATGCAGAGGCAGGGAACTCCAAACGAACAGTAGCAGGCAAACCAAAGGGGTGGAAGAGGAAATGAACAGTCGAGGATAGATTGGCTTTAAGCCATGAACAGACATAGAACAGACAACGGAAGACCGAGAGAGAAGAAGGAAGAACCAGAGAGGAAGAACAGTGAAGCAAGAAGCAGAAAAACAGATAGCCAAGCTGACCTGCAGTGTAAGATAACATCGAGCAAACAAGTAATCCCTGTGAGGATCTATCGGGAATTGAACACCACATTAGGCTCCTCCCATTAAAGACCAGAGGGGTCAAGATCTGGTAAGGAAAAGAGTCTGTGCACTCTAGTGGCTTGGGGGATCCAAGAACCACCCTACCAAACATTATCTATTTCAGGAGACTCAAATTGAGCTCCTCATTGTAAATCTCTGCTTCAAAGAGACAATAAAAAGAAGTCCACCACTAAGAGTTGGACCAGAGATGTAGCCCTGGATAATAGGGTGAACTCCTTATTAATTGTTGTGTTTTTGAAATTTCTTACTGTGTTTTTCCTTATTGTTTTCCATTTTCCAGTGTCTCTGTATATTGCAATCTAATCGATCCGTTGCCTAAAATAACATAGACACACACCAGAACATGAGTCTGTAATACCTTCATTCATTAATTATTTAACTAAGGTCACTCACGAGTGAATTTCAGATCAAGTGGTATCAGAGCTCTAGGCTGTAAGGTTAGACAAGCTTGTGTTGGTTTAGCTGTTGAATGCTCACTAGATCAAAGCTCAAATTAGGAGAAGGAGAGTTGGTCAAAACCAATCCTAAAATTGGGAGAGTCTATCCTCAGAAGACAATGTCAGAGGAAGGTTCTATGGGACCAGACCCTCAATTCATAGATAGTTTCCTAGCCATAAAATCCATGGTAGAGGAAATGTATAAGGACTTTAGAAAACATAAGGATGAAGATGCATCAGGCTCTAAACAAGACAAAGGAGAAGATGAGTCTCATTTCCATGACCACTCAAAAGGCAAGGGGAAAGAAGAAAGCTTCCTCACACCTCCTAATAGCCCTATACATAACAAGAAAGCATCTTTGATTAAACTAGATGTTAAATTTGATTTACCTATATATGATGGAGAGTTGAATGCAGAAAAGTTGGACAATTGGATTAGGCAAATTGATGTTTATTGCAAAGTGCAGAGTATTGAATCAGACAAGAGAAAGATTCAGTTGGAAAGCCTACGTCTTGGAGGCACTACCTTGGTTTGGTGGGAAGGCAGGACCCAAGCTGATCTAAAGAGACATGGTAAGACTATCTCTGTCTGGAGTGAATTTGTTTTTGCAATCAAAAAGCAGTTCTATCCATTGGCCTACATGCAGCAAGCCATGATGAGTTGGAAAACTCTTCGACAGTTGAAAGGGCAAAGTGTGCAAGGGTACACTCAAGAATTTAGAAAGAGAGCATTGATTCTAGGAATCTCATTAGACTCACCTGAGACTTTGTTGAAGTACATTGGTGGTCTACACAGCTACATGAGGCACACTATCCTCATGTTTAATCCCACTAGTATAGATGAGGTATCTGTACAAGCTACTCATCTAGAAGCTAGAGGAAAGAATGGAAGTCCAGAAGTTGGGGGATCATCCCAACCCACTGCAAGCAAGAATAAGGAGAAAAGAAAGCAGAAATGGAAAGCAAGGAAGGCTAACACTACACAGAAGAGAAAAGCTTCATGCACTCACTGTAAAAAGGATGGGCATGATGACGAGCACTATTGGATTCTGCATCCAGAGCTGAGACCTAAGAAGTTCGAGGGCAAGAAGAAGAAGACTGCTGCAACTATTCAGAAAGATTTGGGGTCAGACTCAGGAGATGAAACAACTATTGCAGCCACAGGTATAAAAGGTAAGAATTCTGAAGCATCTACTAGTAATTTTGCACAATCTACTATTGATGAAGAAAATGAGAGAAAAAGACATGAGCTTTTTCATATTTGAGTTATTTCCAAACATCAAAAGATTGATACTTTGTTTGATAGTGGCTCACAAGTAAATTTAATTTCTGAAGCAATTGTAAAGAAGTTGGGATTAGTAACTACACCTCACAAGAAACCATACACATTAGGATGGTTAAATGATAAAGCACAAATACAAGTGACTAGACAGTGCAAACTCAAGTTTTCTTTTGGGTCAACATTTGTAGATGAGGTTGAGTTAGACATAATTCCTTTGGATATATGTGGAATTGTTTTAGGAAGTCCTTACTTGTATGACAGGAAAGCTATCTTCTATAGAGCTAAGAACAAGTATCTACTTGTTAAAGATGGAATCGAATACTTTGTAAGAGCTCATACGCTCAAGAATAATTATACTCTCATAAACTCAGGGCAGATGAAAAGAATGATAAATTCATGCAAACAATTCTTACTAATGGTTGTAAAGGAAAAGAAACTTCATAAGACCAATGTATTTGAAGGTTGTAATGCTGAACAACAAGCTGATTTAGATAAGGTTGTTTCAGAGTATGATATCTTGTTTCAAGAACCTAAAGGTCTGCCACCCAAAAAGGAAATAGTGCATGATATTATTTTGCAGCAAGATGCTCCATTGCCTAAAATTGGAATGTACAGGTTGTCTGCTTTAGATACTGCTGAAATCAAGAAGCAGGTGCAAGAGTTGCTCGAGAAAGGGTTCATCAAACCCAGCACATAATCATGTGGGTCACCAATCGTTTTGGTGAGAAAGAAAGATGGCTCGTGGAGAATGTGCATTGATTACCGAGCACTGAATAAGATAACAATAAAAAATCATTATCCCCTTCCTCGCATAGATGATCTTTTGGATCAATTGAAAGAAGTTGTTTATTTTTCCAAGTTAGACTTGCATAGTGGATACCATCAGGTCAGAGTTGCAGAACAAAATGCATGGAAGATTGCTTTCAAGACAAAGCATGGATTGTATGAGTGGCTGGTTATGCCCTTTGGATTAACTAATGCTCCTGCTACTTTCATGAGACTAATGAATGACGTACTCAGACCTTTTCTTGACGATTTTGTTATTGTGTATCTGGATGACATTCTGATTTTTAGCAAAACATGGGAAGAACACTTAAAGCATGTTAAGCAGATACTAGATGTTTTGAAAAGAGAAAAACTTTATGTTAAACTCTCAAAATGTGAATTCGGCAAAACATCTCTGAATTATTTGGGTCATATAGTAAGGGGGTGGTGAATTGAAGATAGATCCCTCTAAAGTGGCAGTCATTGTGAACTGGCCTAAACTCAAATCTGCTACAGAAGTTAGAAGCTTCTTAGGAGTAGCACAATATTGGAGAAAGTTCATTTCTAAATTTTGCTCAATTGCAGCTACCTTACATGCTTTAACAAGATTGAACAAGGTGTTTTAGTGGGGAGGCAAACAACAGAAAGCCTTCGACACCTAGAAAGAAAAGATTTGTAAAACACCTGTACTAGCACTGCCTGATCTTCAAAGACCATTTGAGATCCAAACAGATGCCTGTGACTATGCCATGGGAGCAATGTTGACACAACACGGTAAACCCATATGTTATCATTTTGAGACATTTAATTCTGCAGTAGTTAACTATCCTACATTTGATAAAGAATTGTATGCATTAGTACAGAGTGTGAAAAAGTGGAAACACTACTTAATGGGAAAAGAGACAGTAATGCATATTGATCATCAACCACTTCAATATCTACACTCTCAAACTAATTTGTAGCAGTCAAGACACTATAGATGGATGGGTTTTCTACAACAGTTTCATCTAGTCATCAGATATAAAAGGGGCATACATAATACAGTTGTAGATATGTTATCTAGACCCATTATAGATGCATCTACTATACTTAAGAATAATTCTATGTTACATGAGAGCTACATTGAACAATATGCTCAAGATATAGATTTCAAAGATGTATATGCAACTTTAAGTCAAGGCAAACGAATAGAAGAACTGGATTATCATGTAAAGGACCGACTCTTATACCATTGTGGGAAGTTATGCATTCCATAAACTGGAGAGTAAAGATAATTCGAGAAGCACACACTTCTCTAATATCAGGTCACTCTGGGGTAAGTAAAACAATTGCACAGCTGCAAAGATTTTTTTATTGGCCAAAAATGAATGAGAGACAATTTCTAGATATGTAAGAGGGTGTATTATGTGTGCTAAAAGCAAGCCCAACAACAAAAAGCTAGGCTTGTACACTCTATTACCAGTTCCTTCTCACCCTTGGGAAAGTGTTTCCATGGATTTTGTTGGAGGACTGCCTAAATCTAGGAAAGGTCATGATTATCTGTATGTTGTTGTGGATAGGTTCAGCAAAATGTGTATTTTGATACCTTGTAATAAACAGGTTACAGCTGAACAAACTGCAAAACTATTTTTTGAACATGTATGGGTTCATTTTGGATTACCCACTTCCATTGTATCTGATCGAGACACCCGATTTGTGGGGAAGATTTGGTCAAGTCTGTGGGAACTAAAGAAAAGCACAACTTTTTATCCACAAACTGATGGCCAGACAGAAGTAGTTAACAGGACAGTGATCTAGTTACTCAGAGGATATTGCAGCAAACATCCTAAGCTTTGGGATGAACATTTGTGTTATGTGCAACATGCTTACAATAGAACAAAACATTCTTCTACACAGAGATCTCCTTTTGAGACCTATTTTGGTTTCACACCAAGGTCTCCTTTGGATTTTGTCTTTGGTAGAGACACCACAGTTGAGGGACGCAATGATGTGGACAGGGCAACTAGGTTCATTGAACAAGTCCAAGAGATCCACCAGGTAGTACAGGAACATCTGGAAAAGAGCCAAGACAAATAAAAGGCAAGGCATGAGAAGCATCGGATGGAGCATAGTTTCCAAGTTGGCGACCAAGTCTGGCTGTACATCAGCAAGGACAAGATGCAAGGTGAAGGTAAAAAGCTAAAACCTATCAGGTATGGACCTTTCAGGATACTTGAGAAGATTGGTGAGAATGCTTTTCGCCTTGACCTTCCAGCTTACATGCACATCTACTCAGTCATAAATGCAGATTGCTTGAGATTATTTGAACCCTCACTAATTGAAGATCCCAAAGAGCAGAGTCAATTGCCTTCTATTGATGACCTGCTACCTGAATATCTTAATGAATTGCAGGAAGACACAGTTCTAGACAGGAAGGTGAGGACGACGCGTAGAGGAGATGTTGAGTACCTCAGAGTTGGGCTCAAGGGTTCAAAACCGAGCAGTGCAAAGTGGATAGAGATTGGACAAGTGAGATAATTGTACCCTCACTTAGTCGATGCTTGAAAACCAACTTTTGGTGGGCCAAAATACTTTTCAGTGGGAAGGCCGTGATCCGAATTGGATCCATGAAGATTAACAAGGTGCCATGACTGTATCAAATCAAGACAGACTTAAAAATTTATGGATAAAGAGCGATTAGGAAAACCTCTGGACAGTGGTAGTTTACAGCCAGCAAGGAATGACGAGGACCTCGGTCAAAGTGCACTGACGGAGGCCCATGGAGACCACGCAGGAGGCAAAACTGGTAGTTAGGAAGCCCAGATCGGGAAACAGAGGGCATTTCTGATGCGTGATTAGCGCTAAGCGCACATCGTTGGGCAAAACCCCTCGAAAAGGAAAATCCCTGAAGTGCTTGGTCGCATGGAAGTTGGGAAACCGTGGGGAATGCGCTAAGGCGAAATGCGGGACCCGTGCTCCAAAACTGGCGGTATATATCAGAGGCATCCTTGGGCGGTAAGCAGATTTGGAGAAAAACGAGAGATTCCATTTAGTGCCCGACACGTGTCCAGCGGATGAGAGAGAAAACCGTCGCTCATCACGCGCTAACGGTCGAGCAAGTCAACTGCGCGAAATGAACGAATGTCGTAGGATCTGGGGGCCCCAGATTTGATGGTGGAGATTGCGTCCAATGGAGGAACTGGATTTGACAAGGGATTAAGCCACGAAATAGAGAAGTTCGACGTCCGATTTGACCGCTGAGTTGGCAGATGAGTCATTCCACAACGTAACTGAAAATACCGAACCGTCAAGGAAGAGCTGGCGTAGTTCGTGAGAGGACAAGTGGCCACTCCTTGTGAGACGTTGGCGATGATGCAGAGGCAGGGAACTCCAAACAAACAGTAGCAGGCGAACCGAAGGGGCAGAAGAGGAAATGAACAGTCAAGGACAGATTGGCTTTAAGCCATGAACAGACACAGAACAGACAATGGAAGACCGAGAGAGAAGAAGGAAGAACCAGAGAGGAAGAACAGTGAAGTAAGAAGCAGAAAACAGAAAGCTGAGCTGACCCGCAGTGTAAGGTAGCATCGAGCAGACAAGTAATCCCTGTGAGGATCTATCGGGAATTGAGCACCACATTGGGCTCCTCCCATTAAAGACCAGAGAGGTCAAGATCTGGTAAGGAAAAGAGTCTGTGCACTCTTGTGGCTTGGGGGATCCAAGAACCACCCTACCAAACATTATCTGTTTCAGGAGACTCAAATTGAACTTCTCATTGTAAATCTCTACTTCAAAGACACAAGAAATAGAAGACCACCACTGAGAGCTGGACCGGAGATGTAGCCCTGGAGAATAGGGTGAACTCCTTATTAATTGTTGTGTTCTTGCAATTGCTTACTGTGTTTTTCCTCACAGTTTTCCATTTTCCAGTGTCTGTGTATTTTCAATCTGATCGATCCATGGCCTAAAATAACATAGACACACACCAGCATATGAGTTTGTAATACCTTCATTCATTAATTATTTAACTGAGGTCACTCCCGAGTGAATTTTAGATCATTGCCAACAGCATCCTTATGGATATTGTCGTTGCCGACATCCCACCGAAGTATGGCATGCTGTTATCCAGATCATGGGGAGCCAAACTTCAATGATATTTACAACTTGATATGTCATATGCAACAATCTCTGTTTTTGGACAACGCAAGAAGATGTACCGAGAAACTTTAATGAAATACATGGTAAGTAGCCAGGATCAGCCTCAAAACTTTCCTATCTACTCCATACATTCAGAGATTGATTATTTTATCCTGTATAATGTTGATCACACAAAAGAAAATCTTTTAGACAGTGTTGATACAAAACCAAAAGAAATTGCAGTTTCAAAACAAGAGGAAACTGTCCAAACTTTAGAACTTTCCACTAAACAAGGTAGTCAAAATGAGGAAATTTTTTTGACACCAGATGATGAGAATTATGAACATGAGATATTGTGGCATCTTGAGTTTGATGGGTCAGTCAATAAGTTTGGAGCAGGAGTAGGAGTTTGGATATACAATCTGGAGAATAATCACTCTGAAGGCCATGCATACAAACTAAATTTTAAATGTACTAACAATATGGCCGAGTATGAGGCACTAATTTTAGGTTTTAAATTAGTTAGAAATTTAGGAGCCAACAGAGTTTCTGTTATGGGAGACTCTGAACTGGTTATAAAACAAATTGATGCTATATATATGACAAAATACCCTAAATTAAGTTGTTATAGAGGAACCATTGTAGAAATACTAAACACTTTCTTGGAAACTAAGCTTTTTGTAGTTCCTAGAAAACATAATATGCAGGCTCATAGTTTAGCAATGTTTGCCAACACATGCAAGTTACCCTTTCAACCTAACCATTAGTACACTACTAAAGTTAGGCACAGACCTGCAATTCCAGATAATTTGAAGAACTGGCAAATATTTGTTGATGACAAGCAGATAAACAATTTTTTAATCTTGGAAGAAGAATTTGTAAATAGCAATATAGATACTGACACATCAATAGATCCTAACATTAAAGACAAAATAGAAATAAATGAGATAGAAGGTGAAGAGATAGATAGATTTCATCCCACTAAATTTACAAAATCAGATGTAGAAAACCTAAAGCAAGTTGAGATTGATGAAATAATTAACGAAGACACTGAAGTAATCAATCTCAAAGACAATTTATTACCTAAGGGATTAACCCCTTTGGAAGACTTGTTTGATTCAAATGATGTTCCTAGAAAGCCTAAAATGGAACCTTTGAAATCTAATATAGAGGAGTGTAATATAGGCACTAATGAAAATCCAAAATTGATCAAAATTTCGAAATCACTACCTCCAATTGAAAAGGTGAAATACATTGAGTTATTAAAAGAATTTCAGGATGTCTTTGCTTGGAGTTATGAGGACCTCAAATCCTATGACACCAGCATCATACAACACACAATCCCTATAAAAGAAAATCAAAAACCTTTCAGAAAAAAACTTAGAAGGATTAATCTTGTCCTATTACCTTCAATTGAAAAGGAAATCCAGAGAATGTATGATGCTAAGATAATTGCACCAATCAGATTTTCTGATTGGGTTTCAAACTTGGTGCCAACTAGGAAGAAAACTGGCAAGATCAGACTCTGTGTGGACCTTAGGAACCTCAACAAAGTATCACTTAAAGACAATTACCCTCTCCCCAAAATGGATCATATTTTGCAAAGGGTAGTTGGATCAACCAGAATCTCATTATTGGATGGGTTTTCTAGTTACAATCAGATCTTAGTTCATCCTGATGACCAAGCCAAGACTACCTTCACTACTCCTTGGGGCACATTCATGTATGTGAAAATGCCTTTTGGACTAATGAATGCAGGAGCCACTTTCCAAAGGGCTATGGATATAGCCTTTTCCAAAGAAATTCATGACTTCCTTGTGATATACCTAGATGACATTACTGTATTTTCAAAATTTAACAACCAGCATTTGGATCATCTAAGGCAGGTTTTTATTAAATGCAAGAAATATGGAATTTCTTTAAACCCCAAGAAGTCTTTGTTTGGGTTAGAAGAAGGAAATTTACTAGGTCATATAATTTCAAAAGATGGTATCCGAATAGACCCTGCAAGAATAGAAGCCATCTTACAGATACAACATCCAAGGAACATTAGGGAATTACAAGCTTTCTTAGGGAAAATTAACTTTCTTAGAAGATTTGTTTATAATCTATCAGAATTAATTAGATCACTGAACACTATGTTGAAAAAAGGTTCGACCATAAAATGGACTGTTGAGGCTAAGAAATCCTTTGAAGACATTAAACTAGCCTTAACTAGAACACCAGTTTTGATTAGTCCAAAATTTGACAGATATTTCATCTTATTTTCTTTTGCTTCTGAGCACATAGTCGCTGCGGTTTTACTGCAGAAAAATGACCAGGGCTATGAACAACCTATTTCTTTATTTAGCAAAGCCCTGAGAGATGCCCCCTTAAAATATAACATAATGGAAAAACAAGCCTTTTCTTTGGTCAAAGCTATCAAGGATTTTAGGGTGTACATTTTATATTCTCATATAGTAGCCTATGTTTCTAATTCAGTAGTCAAAGACATCCTAACTCAGGGTGGTCCAAATGGAAAGAGGGTAAAATGGATTGCTACTATTCTAGAATATGACATAGAAATCAAACCAACTAAGTTAATCAAAGGCCAAGGTTTAGCCAAGCTCATGGATGAATATAACTGTCAGGCCTTGATATAAACGTTATTGCACAAATAGATGATGAAGAGGAGATGGCAACTCCACTAATCAACTAGGCCTTTATTGAATCACCATGGTATGCTGATATCATTTATGTTTGACTGAATTTACAAGCTCCTCCTGAATTATCTAAAACCAAAAGCAGATTTTTGAAGATGAAATCCTTAAAATTTTGTATATTAGACAATGCTTTGTTTTGGATAAATCATGAAGGTATTCTTCTCAACTGTTTATTAAAAGATGAATCTGACAAATTATTACAAGAGTTTCATGCAGGTGACTGTGGAGGACACCTTTACTGGAAAACCATTGTTGATAAGATCCTTAGAGCCGGTTTCTACTGGCCTACTTTGTTTTCTGATGTAAAGAAATATGTGACCTCCTGTCACAAATGTCAAATTTTTGAGGGAAAGAAAAAGCTTCTACCTTTACCCCTCAAGCCAATCTATGCTTAAACACCATTTCAACAATTATGGGTTTTAGACTTCATTGGTGAAATTCACCCACTTTCCTCTGCCCAACACAAATGGATCCTCACTGCCACAGACTATTTCACAAAATGGATAGAGGCCATACCTTCAAGGCAAGCCATTGTCACTGTTATCATAACCTTCCTTGAAACCAACATTCTATCAAGATTTGGATGTCCAACTAAGCTCATTACTGATAATGTAGCAGCTTTTAAGTCCAAAAAAATGATAGATTTCCGCAACAAGTATCATATAACCCTGGGCCATTCCACAACCTATTATCCTCAAGGATATGGACTAGCATTATCCTCAAACAAAATTTTGGTGAACATCATCAAAAAGCTGTTAGAAGACAATAAGAAAACATGGAATAAAAAGTTAGTTAATGCCTTATGGGCATACATACTTACCACTAAGAAATCAATTGGTACCTCTCCCTACCAACTAGTTTATGGGATGGAAGCTGTTTTTCCATCCTCCTTGGGAACACCAATAATGAAGTTGCTTCAAGAATTGTAGGTTGAACCAAATAGTATCCAAAGAAGAATCAACCAAACAATTCATCTTCAACAAACCAGGGAGGAAGTATACATTAGATCTCAGGTTGTGCAGGAAAGGATTAAAAATATTTTTGATAAGAGAACCAAGGCTGAAGATTTCTACCTTGGTGACAAAGTCCTAAAATGGGATTCAAGGAGGGAAGATAAAGGTAAACATGGGAAATTTGATTTCCTATGGAAAGGTCCATATGTCATTTATGCTTTCAGAGGTAATAATGCTTTCTTCCTAAGAGAAATGGATGGTACAGAAGCAGAAGGTGGACCAGTGAATGGTCAAATTCTCAAACACTATTTTGAACCTAACTACTGATTTTTACTTCCCATTGTACATATTTCATTTTTCTTCAAAAAGTTTAGTTTGGATTGGATGGTGATTGTTAAAGTTGAAGCCCGAAGAGAAGGCCCTAAGCTTTAAGGATTTACTATCATAAGTATCAATAATGCAGAGGCATAGAGGATAATTTTGCAAGGTAACATCAACAGAAATTCAAAGGCTACTGATCTACAAAGTTCTTGACATTTCACTAGGAAATGCCATCCCCAAGTGGAGCCATTGTTAGGTTCCTATACCAATAGGAGTCATAATTTTGAATGACTAAGGTTAAGCCTTGTAATATTGTACATACCTTTGCTTTCTGCAAATGTTTTCCATATTAAAAAAGTAAAAAATGTAAAGAGGCTATGTCGTAAAAGAATAATCAAAGGACAAAAAGAATGAAAATAGGTAAAAAAAAAATGAAATATATGAACCCCAAAAGACAAAAAGAGACCATGAAAGTGTGCAAGTCAAAATGCCACTACTATTTACTTTTTATGCATAATAAATGGTTGTGTGCAACTTTTTACTTATGCCACAATCCATGATAATCAAAATGTTTAAACTTGGCTATTCCATACTTTGAATTTTATGTTTATAGGTAGTGAATAAATTTGACCAAACAGTGTAATCTTGGCAGATCATTAGATAGTTAGAGTGAATAAAAGGAGCTCATCAGTTAAATCCGAGCCCTTGGAAGATATAAGGTTAGAATTAGATAGTTTATTTTGTAAAGAAAAGTAAAAGTTTGATAAGGGTTTGCTAGCCTAAATGCACCCAAACAAACTGAAGAAAAAATGGTGGGATGAGTAAGTGGGTAAGTAGTAGAAAGGTTGCAAAAATGTTATGTAATTGATACAAAAATAACTTATGTCATTATTCCATATGCATAATTTAAATATGCATTAGTGGTAAACAAAACAAAAGCAATGGTCCATAATGTGATTTATTTAACATCCCCTCATTCATTTTAACCCCTATGACACTCACTAACTTCCCTTCCATAATAAAAATATTAATACCTATAGTTTTTAAGTCAAAAAGACTCAAAGAATTTCTTTGACTTTTGGTGGGATCGACCCTCGACTTGATGACTTAAAAAAGAAAGGTGTTAAATTTCACCATGATTCATTCATCCCCCTCACAAAACCCATTTTTCCTAAGGTTAAGTTCTCTTGCCTAGGAAAACCCCTTTATAAACATGTTTTATGTACAAAATCCATTTATCCTAAGTACGAAGTATATGGAAAGCACACAACATTTCATATACCTAAGTGCAACACCCCTTCCGCTCGTTTCACTTCATATTAACTTTTTAATTAAATATATAAAAATCCCAATAAACCCATTATCCCGTATATATTTAACTCCCTCATATAAATTAACCCCACCCCTTAGTTTATCTATAAACTATGTTACTACCCCTTATCCAACAAAAAACATTAAAACCCCGCCCTCAGTCCCTAATCCCTCATTACAGTCTAACTCGATCCCCTAAACCTGGATTAGTCCTTAAACTAATCCCGAAACCACTGCAATTAAGTCCTAGGCCCCCAATTAAATCCCATCATTCACCGCTGCACAAATCCCATCTCCCGATCATCGTTGATTGTCCCTCCTCCACATCCAATGCCCCACAAGCATATCAAGCCAGCTCGACATCTGCCCTTTACCCCCCTGATAAGGCGGTTTCCCCCCTGACCCTTGATGCTACGTGTCAAACAATGAATGGAATCGGGCGACCCCTCCCGAATACCACCCACACCACAAAAGCGGTGCGATGGACCTCCCAAACCACTTCCCCATTCCAACCGAAAACCATCATTGTTCATCAATTAGGGAACCCGCCAAAATAAACCGTTTGTCCTGTAAAAGGCTAATTACCCCTCTTTTCACTCTTTTCGCGCATTTTGCCTTTGAGAACTCAAAAAGTCATTGCGAGCCCTACAAACAGCAAAATTGCTCACAAACCTCTCCATTGCTCCACAGGTGTTGCAGACAGCCCAGCTCGTTCATCAGTTTGTACCAATACCATACGAACCTCTGTAGCTGCCTCCAACCACCATTTACAGTCATTTCTGTCCAATTCCAGGTATTTAACTGTGTAATTCCAACTCCATTATCAAATTCAGAGTCAATTCACCCTCGTGACACTGTCAGTTAAGTAAAAAAGATAAAATTTACTTAAATTTTAACATTGTGAGCCATAAACAACAACAAAACCTCCATTGCCCTAAAAGCTCTGAATCACCCCCCATACTCAAATTCACAAGAACTGAGTATGGCTGCCCCAATTGATATGGATGTAAGGCCCATCACTACACCTCATTTAGACCTGGACAACTTCCCTTTAGCTGATAAAGATTTCCAAATAAAAGATACCTCTACCCAAGAGTCTCTACTCAAAGTACATTGCCAAGGTACGAACAAGTTCCTGAACCATGCTGATGAAATTGGCCTTTGGGAGTCAAATTTTCCCAAGTACCAGTTCCCCCAGGTCCACATTTTTCTTGAGATTGTTCATATGTGCTATTCTTGCTACGTCCCCAGTCGCAGAACTATCATGTCTCATGACCAGAAGGTCCTTTTCACCATCACTGCTGAGTCTATTAATGAAATGCTGCAGCTCCAACCGAGGCCAAATCTAACCCCACTTTCAATTGGAGACTTGTTGGACCTGTATCCTAAACTTCGCTCTGCAAAATTGGCCCAACTATTTTAAACTTTCATCAGAGAAGAGAGACACATCCCTAAGGAATCCTCCCCATATGTAGCTGCTAATTTTTCCCCATGGGGCCAAAATATTGTAGCTATGATATCCTGCATTTTGGGGTACACCATTAGTGAATACATTGATGAGTTAATCCTTGCCTTGATGTCCATCTACACTCCAGGACAACCTCCTGCTGTCATTTATGACTATGCCCAATTTATAGCTGATACGATGCATGAGAAATTCCTTAGAATGAACAATGAAAGGGTCTTCAAGTACTCATCAGTTTTATACCATATGTTCTTATGTTACCAACCTGACAAGTTCCCATTCATATTTCAGAATCTGGACACCAAAAGTTAGCCTAGGTCAATCATTTTTTAGACCCCATTGATCCACCAATCTCAGGCTCCATACTCTTATTCTGATTTTATTGATTTATTTGTACACCCAGTCATGACAGTGTTGACTAGAAACCCTCCTCCTAGAATCAGTGCAGAAATAAATAGGGTCCTTCAATTGTCTAAACAGACAAATGTGAGTGACTGGTACCATTACCAGAACCATACAAAAATCAGGATATATGGTTGCATGCTTGCACCATACAAGCTACCAAGATACCTCCTTATGAGGTTGTTTGCATTAGAATACTATAGACAAATCATCAATGCAGATGAAGTAAACTTCATCAATGCCAAGAAGAAGGCAAATTTCAAGATAAAAGACCAACTAGGCCCCTTCATATGCAACTCTAGGGAGGCAGGCAAAGAAGTAGACCTAATTCTGTAGAGAATGAAGTTCCAAAGGAGTTTTGTTTGGAGATATGATCCTTTGGAATTCATCACAAAGAAGAGACAAAAGGTCAAGCTAGGACCTTTCATTCACCATCCCATACCTGAAATAGAAGCATATGAAAATCAGACAGAATGGGTGGAGGGTACCCTAGTAGACCAAGACAACACTAGAGTAGACGTAGAGAATGCTCTAATTGATTTAGAAAAGCAACTTGATGACAACTCTTTTCTGCAGGTACCAGAAGAACCAGAAAGAACCATGAGTACCCCTCCAGTTATGCAGACTCCTCAGAATGAGGAGAAGATCCCAAAAATAAATAGAGAAGGGGCTTCCACTTTAGGAATGGCCACCTCTGATTTGCAGTAGGAATTAAACAAGAGGAAAAAGGCTAAATCCAGCTTCTAAGCAGGAATACACTGAAGACGTAGCTGAGGTCACAAATACAGGAGTAGAAATAAGTAGGCCTACCACTCCATCTAGAGGCATGAAAGAGCTTTCCACATCACAAACTCAGATGTTGGAAAGGCACCTTAGTGTTGAAGTATCTTCCTTTAGAATGCCTGCTGGCAAAGATCAAGATATCAAGGAGAGATACAAAGAAATCAAAGCCAGAAATGAGAGGCTTAAGGTCCAAACATATGCACAATACTTGAAGCTGACTCCTACCAATCAAACAAGGCTAATGTCAGCCTTTGACATTAAAGAGGGAAAGCTGCAGATGACTTTTGTTAAACCCACAACTCAACAACCCAAGAAAGCATCAAATTTCAAAAGGGTAGATTTTGAAGTGTTGGCAAAGGATATTCATCCCATAGACCAGATTGAACTACACAAACAGGCTGGAGAGATGATATACTCCACCCTGACAGGTAAATCCATAGCTGCCCATCAGCTACAGAACTCTCTGAACAACATCTCAACACAATTCTAGTTAGAGAAGGCCTCCTCACAGGCCAAGGATACCAGGATCAAGTCCTCGGAGGACTTAGTGATTGAATTGGGACACGATCCCAAGGATATAAAAGCCACATGACAACTTAATAAAAAGAAGAACGATGACATAGTTGCTTTGAAGAAACAACTAGAAATACCTCAGCCACAAAATCCACAAACACTGGAAGTCCTAGAAGCCCAGCAGGGGCATGAAGAACTCATGGACTTGGTCTTAAAATTGAACAATCAACTAAAAGAGACTGAAAAGGAATTGGATGCTTTGATCCAATTAAAACAAGCATATGTGGCCACTTCTTCAACAAATGTTATCCCCACAGTCTCCACAGTAGTGCCATCCACACTAGCAGCATCTTTGGCACCTACAACTCCACTTGCAACAGCCTTTCCAGCAACAACAGAGTCTACATCAGCAGCAAGTGCATCAGGAGAGAAAGTAGCAGAACTAGTCAAAGCCATGGAAGAGATGTCTATCCAGGCTACTGAAATGAACAGGTTAAGAGAAAAGGTTGCAAGTTTGGAAACAGACTACAAACTTGCCCAACTGAAGCAAAAAGAAGAAGCACAAAAGGCCCAGAGAATGGGTGAGAGAATCAAAATCCTAGAGAAGGATTTAACACTAGAGAAACCACTTGGACAAACCAAGGAAATGTTGTGGGCCAATATCATTGACTCTGTCAATGATATTTGGCCATCAATCCAAGTTATTTTTGAACAAATAGAGTTAGTAAAGATAGCTACAAAAGCTATCCAGAAAGTGAAGGAGGAGTTGGGAGATAAGCTAGAGGATGCAAATAGACTCATCCACTTCCTCAACAACAAGAATAGATATGAGCTCCATGAGCTAAATATAGAAGATAGGACTGCTACCATTTTAGAAATAAGGAAGGTCCTTTCCAAAAGGAACCTTATGCTTAATTTGGAAGAAAAGTGCCACAATATGCAGGTAGCCATTGATAGGTTCATGGCTAAATTCCAGATTTTGAGGGAGAAAGGTCTGCCCAGTCCTATGGTTATCAATGACAAACTCATGACACAGTTGGACTATGGTGATAGACTCAGAAAATTGGCTAAGGAACAAGCCAATTATTCATCCATAAAAGCCCTGCCAACAATAAAGTGTTATATGACACATTTGAGAACTTTTTTTTCCTTGAGCATGAGGTAAAAAATTTGTTCCTCACCAAGCCCAATTTTTCCAAGTATACTGAAGCTGATGAAATCTACAGGAGAATGGTGAATGTGAAATTACCAGATGCAGAATGGTGGGAGACAATGATAGATTTATTGGGATAAATTTACTACAAAGTAAAAACAGAACAACCAGGTAAAACAGGTAAAAACAACACATCAGGGTCAAAGAGTATCAGGGTCAAAGAGTATCAGTTGAAAGATGAAAGAAAATATGACTCCAGTGTGAAACTCCACAACTGCAAGCCAACATAAAGGGATACACTTCAACAATAAAGGCCAGCACAACCATAATAAAAGGGACATCATGAAACAGTTCATTAGCTATCTCTATCTTCTTGCAAGAAGATATTTGTATTTCCTAGATTAAATCTCAAGTTGTTTTGAGATATTTTGTAATAATTTTTTGTATAAATACTTCACAATTCAAAGTATGTAGGGTGGATTCCAAACATTTCTATAGACTTCTTGTTCTTAAGTTTGAAATTCTATTGTATCAATGACTAGATCAGCTAGCTGGATCAAGGAATAAAGATCAGATATTTCACTGGATTCTTGTGTAAAGCAAAGTTCAAATAAGTATTCTCTCCTGTTCAATGTTATTTTTCTTTAAGTTTTTCCACAGTCTTACTTGTATCTCTAAAAATCTGAATGCTATAACATGGAATGATATCTCAGAAATTGCTTAACTGCACTCTGTCTTGACTATTATGCATGTTTAATGTTTTCTTCACAAATCTAAGTTAAGGAATTCTTGATTGCTCCTTAGTTTAGGTAGTTCCTTGTGATCTATAGCAAAGGATTCTTAATTTCCCTTTGTTCATGATTATCCTCTGTTCTTCATCTTAACCCCGATCTGAGGATTCTTAAGTGCTCTCTCACCCTAGTTAGGATCATTTCACCCATTCAACCAAAAAGGTTTGCTCTTTACTTTGCTAGCATGCCTTGTGAACATTCCCTTTAATGAATTGATCCAGTTCTTCTATCCATTTGTTGACTCCATAGCCCAATGGCTTAAAGACCTTGCTCTATCCATCTGTTCCAAGAATTCCACCACCCAACCTTCAATTCAAAACCAAAACCCCAATGAACATTAAGAACTAGCCTAAAATCCCAGAAAAACAAAGCTAAATTATAAAGAGAGAGCCCTCTCTGAGTCATAGGTTGGCTAGAGCCTATACTTAAAAGATTGGTTTGTGGTTACCTCGGTTTATTCCTTCTTCTGATAACTTCTAAGGAAAATTCTGAGTGATAACACACCGAATGTGGGCTAGTCTACGGGCCTTTCTTAATGGGGGAAGACCTCTTTCATTACTTTGCAACGAAATAAAATTGCATGCAATTACAAAATGACACCTTATACCTCCACTTTCCTGGGATATCCTGAAAACATAGACCTCTACTAAAGAAATATATTTCACCATTGAATTCCTTGTTAAAAATGACTATAAATTTGGCCCTGTTCTATGTTGGTGACCTTTGAGGCTCTAGGGAATATTTTATATTCCCTACAAGGTTCCCTATAGGAATATTCCCCCAATATTCTTAAGAATCTTTCTCCAAAATTGTGCCCAGGTAGAGCATAGTTATAGGTCTAGGTTCCGCACACTATAGTGTTGGCCCTCTCGTGCTATTCCATCCAACCTCCTCAACGCACTAGTCGAATGTGGTTTATATAAAAAATTCCTCACTTTGAAATTAACAACCAACTTAGCCACGATGGTTCGCTGGACTGTGTTGGGTCATTGGTAGGTTAGCAGGCGTGGGTTCAAATCATAGACCTGCTCATTATATATAGTATTTTTTTATGGAATGGATGACAGTCACCCGGATGGCAGTCCTTGTCGCTACTAGTCATACGTTGGTGATTGGGGCTAGTGGTTGGCTTGCGGTTGGTTCTTAACTCTGCTGGTGGACTAGACAGTGCTATGCTAGGCGAGTTCAACACCCACTGGAGTTTTGTTATATAAATATAAAATTATCACCCACTGGCTTAACCGCTTATGATTCAGGCCAATTTTTCAATGCCATATATGATATAACCATTGCTGGTCTGGCTGGCGGGGTTTGATCGCTCGCCCGTTGGCGACACATTTTTTTTAAATTTTAATTCAATTGGGCCCTAATGGGAATTTTCCCATCACCTATTTTGTAGGTCATTGAACAAAATAAGTAGGCGACAATTTGGTCAGCGCCAAAAACCAAAACGGTGCAAAAATTCACCTTGCTAAGAAAAATCGACAACCACTGATTGGGACCAAGTGGTGCATTCTGATTCGTCCCTACTGCTGATTGAGCCACTAACTGGGTTGTTGATGTCATGATGACATCACCTGCCATGTGTCACCTCCTGATTGGCTCCATGTCGATCATACCGCCAAGTCATCATATTGACATTAGAATCCATACAGATGACATTATCTCTAGTGTTGATGCCAGCACCACATGTCCTCCCGTGGGTGCTACCTGTAAATTTTTTTTTGTTCTTTCACAAAAGCTTTAGCAGGCCATAACTTTCTTATACGATGTCATATTGAGGTTTCGTTCATGCCGTTGGATTTAGAACAACAAGCTCTTCGATTTGAGATTATTTTTGTTGTATTTTTAGGACTTTGAAAATTTGTCCTTTTAGGATCCTCCTGGATCACTGAGGCACTGGCGCTACTGGTCAATGAGGATGACCATGTGTTTGCCGTGTTGGTGTTTCCGTATGTGGGGATTGATTGAAGATGGTGTCCCAACATTCTCTTCATAGTGGTTGAGCCTCCAGATGATAGAGATAATATTAGGGTTTTCTTTAAAATAGTTTTATTTTCTTGTTTTAACCAATTAGAATAAAATTTATTCTAGCATGTTCTTTAACTTGTTTTATTAAATTGTTCAATGGAATTGTCTAATTCTTTTTCTGTACTATATGTTTTGTAGACATCGGCTCACTTGATGGGGACATGCCTCCTCCCCCACTACAGGAAGGAGGTGATGAGGAGATGGGTGAGACCCAAAAGGGTGAGGCACATGCTCAGGGGGGCGTGGGTGTCTAGGGCCATAGGGCTGGTCTGTGATTTC
The DNA here is from genome assembly GCA_031772625.1 of Pinus tabuliformis. Taxonomy (NCBI): domain Eukaryota; kingdom Viridiplantae; phylum Streptophyta; class Pinopsida; order Pinales; family Pinaceae; genus Pinus; species Pinus tabuliformis. Next base: position 308,789,553 of record CM062807.1, read on the forward strand.
GGATGGACTATTGTGACATATTGGCCAGAGTTTTGGTTTGGGAGGGAGTCCGCCATGCGAGACCTCGAGATATCAACGCGGATCCGATGTTCATGGATCTCTACAGGGGCTATTCGTGAGATGATGTCTCTAATGCGACATATAATCTGAGCTAGTAGGAAATTGGCAATGATGAGGGAAGCAAAGCACCATGCAATGATAGATACATCAGATGAGGGTGGTGATGATGATTATGAGGGTGATGATCATGATCATGATGGTGAGGGTGGTGATCATGGTGCTTCTAGTAGTACCACCCCATAGGATCATGGCCGTCAGGGTGTTGGTGATCCTTCTTTTAGTACACCTCCTCATTGATTGCCTGATGATGAGATTTTAGAGCTAGAGTATGTGCCTTATGTTTCTCCTCATAGAGAAGACCATCCACCTCCTCCTCCACCTCAGCTGAGTTTGACGAATGTTGATCATGCAGTAGTTGACCATCCACCATCTTCTACCACAGACCAAGCTAGCACTAACGCATCTGTTGTATTGGATATTTGATTGCACTTATATGACTTGATGTAGTTATTTGACTTGTTTATATATATATACACACACACACACACACATTCGAATTCACTACCATCATCAAATATTTACACCTATAGCACATATGAACATCATTAATTAGCACACAAATATAATAATATAATAGGGCATCATCATTGTGATCACATCTAATAAAACACAAACGTTGTAATCCATCATCACCACACACATCCTCAAATTAATATAAATCTCATTGTCAAATAATTGCTATCACATACACATCTATCTGCAACCACATTCAATGAACATATCTAGCATGTGTGTGTGTGGTGCATTTTTATGTTCATGCTTATGTACTTAATTTTTATGTTGGTGTTGATGTGTATATTGTTAGGTCATGCTAGATATGTTCATTGAATGTGGTTGCAGATAAATGTGTATGTGATAGCAATTATTTGACATGAGATTTATATTAATTTGAGGATGTGTGTGGTGATTATGGATTACAACGTTTGTGTTTTATTAGATGTGATCACCATGATGATGCCTTGTTAGATTATTAGATTTGTGTGCTAGCTAATGATGTTATATGTGCTATAGGTGTAAATAATTAGATGATGGTAGTGAATTCAAATGTGTATCTTAGATAATGTTTATGATTGTTATATGGTTATCATCATGGTTTTTATTTTTATGAAAAAATATTTATTATAGATTATGTATTGGTGAGCTTATATCAAACTTTTATAAATGAAATTTCATGCAAAACAACTTAATTTAAAAAAATGCAAACATATTTTTATAAATTACAAAGTTTAGTATGGTTGAAACTATGATTGTAAAATTACGATAAATATTTTTCTATTTCTTAGATAGTTCATTGTTATTCAATATAACTTAATTAGTAAAATATTTTAATACTCACAAGGAAAAAATAATTAAAGGTAAGATAATTTAGTTAGTTCTTAATAAGATGAAAATGTGTAAGTCATTTAATTTTTGATATAAAATATTATTATTAATAAATTATTCAAAAATACAATTTAACTAATTCAATATTGGTTTAGAAAATTCAATCTATTGTTAAATTTAAAAAACTTAAGTCAGAGTTTTTTTATTACCTGCAGCCTAGATCCATCTTACCTTTGGATATACCAAGCACTAAGAGGGATCAAATCTCTTGATATGCAAACATCGTTTAGAGTGAAAATAGATTTGATCCATCTAGACGCTTGGTAGATATAGAGTTAATATGGATCTAGGCTTGTATAATATATATGCAGTTGGCGTTGAAATATTGTATTTATAATTCATGTTCTCCACATTAAAATTGTTGGGTGTGTGTTATATTCTTTCCACGACTACCCCACACGTGGGGGGGTCACAGGGGGAATAGTAGCCCCCACTTTAAGCTGTGTCAAGTGCAGCAGGGGGGTCATAAAGGGGATGGCTGTTGCTCTGTCGGCGAGGTATGTAGGGGGGCGATGCCCCCCTGCATAGGATTTGGGGCAACGCCCTTGAAATTTTTTTTTGGACCCTATATTAGGTGGCCGAACATACCTATTGTTTTGTGCATGGATTTCGCACATGGTTTTGGGCATGATGGTTTTTTTCCATGGTATTTTGTAGATCTAGTCAAGGGAACTATGGTTATGTTCTGATCTAGGGTTAATGGATTGGGGTTTATGGATGCTTCAGAATGTATGTATATGTATTGTAACATTGAAAGGAATATAATGAAGAATCAATCTGGTAGTCCCGGTTTTGGGATCCAAGGGAAATATCTATGTATACATGTTTTATGTTTTATGCTATCACCATTTTTTATTTTCTATTTTTTAGAATTCGTATGCAGGTAATTTCTCTATGGGGTTTAAACCTACATTTGGTATCAGAGCTACTTTGGCTTCAAGGGGATGCCTTTGCTGCTGAGGAGTTTTTCTTGGGTATGTGGTAGACCCGGTTCAGTGGAAGATCTGCGAGATCGATTCTTGTGGTGAAAGAACATGGCAAGAAATGGAAAGATATAGATCAAGAAATTTAATGGTCTGAGTTTTGAGTTGTGGAAAATCAAGATGGAGTATCTACTCGTGGATAAAGATTAGTGGATCGTGGTAGATCCGAGTACTAAACCAACTACAATGTTAGTTGAAGATTGGGCGAAGTTGGATCGAAAGGCAAAGAGCACAATACGCTTGCGTGTCTCAGATTTAGTATTACTGAATGTATCAAGGGAAGCTTTAGCGAGGGATTTTTGGGACAAGTCAGGGACTTTGTACCAATCTAAGTCTCTGGTGAATAAATTGTTCCTACAGAAAAGTTTTATAACCTATGAATGAAAGATGGAGACTCGGTGATAGAGCGGCAGAACACCTTTAATACTATGGTAATCTCGTTATTATTTGTTGATATTAAAATTTTGGATGAAGATAAGTGCATCAAATAAATTTTTTTCTCTACCAAATTCGTGGGATAGTCTAGTTGTTGCAATAGGTAGCAATGCAACTTCCTTACAATTTGATGAAATAGTCTCATCCTTGCTTTCAGAGGAGATGAGACGGAAAAATATGGAGGGCCAGAATGGTGATGACTTTGATTTTACGAGGACGGTCCCATAACAAAAACAAAAATAAGTCCTCGAGTGGGAGGTCTAAATCTAGAGGGAGATCTAAATCTCCAGGAAAACTTGAAAAGGTGTGCTGGAAATGCAGAAAGGAAGGGAAATTCAAAAGGGAATGTAAATCTAAATCTCCTGAGAAAGGAAAGGGATATGATGATGCTCCTTCTGCAGTGGAAAAAGCCACCTCAGATCAAGGTGTGGATGTGTACTTGGATTCTTCTTCAAGTATACATGTAGATCATGATGCATGGTTGATTGACTTTGGTGCATCCTTTCACTTCACTCCCCATAGAGAGTGGTTCTACGAGTATGAGAAATATGATGGTGGTGATGTCTTGTTAGGGGATGACAGGAAGGCTAGAATTTCCAGTCGCAGAAAATTCAAGTTGAAGTTGCAAGGTGGAAGGATTAAAACACTTCTAGGTGTTCTGCATATTCCTACATTGGCCATAAATCTGATTTTTGTAAGCAAGCTGGATGATGCGGGTGTAAAAACAGTGTTCGAGAAAGATACCTACAAGATGGTTCGGGGAGCACTAGTATTGAGGCGGGGAGTTTGGATTGAAACTCTGTACAGGCTTCAGGGTAGCACTGTTATTGATGGGTGCAATAGTTCTGTGGTTCCTGAAAGTGAAGCAAAACATCTAGTGGTCTCTGGAGAAAAGACCATGCTATGGAATCAAAGGCTTGTACATATTGGAGAGAAGGGACTTCAAATACTTCATGGTAATGTTATGGTATAAGATATGTCTAATTTCTCTCTGGATTTTAATTTTTATGAAAATTGTGTATATGGGAAGCAGAATTGGGTGAGTTTCCCCTCTAGTGCTAAGAGGGTGAAACGAATATTAGAGCTTGTTCACAGTGACGTGTTTGGACCTGTGTCAGTTCCATCAATGGGTAAGTCTATGTACTATCTATAATTTATAGATGACTTCTCAAGGAATACATGGATATATTTCCTCAAGAATAAATTTGAAGTCTTTGACAGGTTTAAAGAATTTAAGGCTCTGGTGGAAAACCAGACACAGAAGAAGATAAAGGTGTTGAGGACAAATAACGATGGAGAGTTTAGCAAGAAGGAATTTGAAGAGTTTTGTAAGAAGTGTGGTATATCATGGATGAAGACTACTCCATACACACCTCCACAAAATGGAGTTGCAGAAAGAATGAACAGGACATTGATGGAAAAAACAAGAAGCTTGCTCAGTGGTGTTAGTTTAGGATAGGAATTCTGGGCAGAGGTGGTGGACACTGCATGTTACCAGGTCAACATATCACCTTCATCAGCGTTGGAGGATAAGACTCCATAAGAGGTATGGACTGGTAAGAAACCCTCTCTTTCACATTTGAGGGTATTTGGATGTGATGCATATGTACATGTTCCAAAGGAGAAAAGAACCAAGTTGGATAGTAAATTTGAAAGGTGCATCTTTATTGGGTATAAGGATGGTTTAAAAGGTTATAAGATTTGGAACCTAGAAACAAGGAAGGTTGTGTACAATTGTGATGTGGTGTTTAGAGAGGTGAAATATGTTATTAAACATGAAGTCCTACCAAAGGAACCTGAGAAGATAGAGTTTTAGCTAAAGGAGGAAGAATCAAACTCTACAACAGAAGAGGAATAAGAAGATGAAGAGCCATAAAATCCAATTGTGAGAATATCAGTTTGAGAAAGAAGGCAGCCAGAAAGGTATAGTCCATCTCCTTTCTGTTCAATTTTTTCTTTATCTATTACTAATGATGATCCCAGAACTACGAGGGAAGCAGTAGATTCAGAGGATGGAAAACTCTGGAAATAGGCCATGGTTGATGAAATGGAATCTTTGCACAAAAATGAGGCTTGGGATATGGTGAAGTTGCCTACTAGAAGGAAACACATTGGCAGAAAATGGGTGTTTACGAAGAAGATGAATGCAAAAGGAAAGGTAGAGAAATACAAAGCTTGGTTGGTAGCAAAAGGTTATTCCGAGGTGCTAGGAATTGATTTTGGTGATATTTTTTCTTCTGTTGCCAAGGTAGCTTCTATTAGATTACTTTTATTTGTTGTTGATTCTTTTTATTTTGAGGTAGGATAGATGGATGTGAAGACAACATTTATTCATGGGGATCTAGAAGAAGAGATCTACATGAAGAAACCCGAAGCTTTGCGATGAAAGGTAAGAAAGAACTGGTATGTAAATTAAAAATGTCTTTGTATGGGTTAAAATAGTCTCTAAGGATGCAGTATAAAAAATTTGATACATTTATGCGGGAACTTGGCTTCACCAGAAACAAAGCAGATGTAACACCCTCCGGGGTAAATGTGCATATAAACGACATAATAGGAACATAAATACAATAAAAATATTAGCCATCAAAATCCATATATACATCAATACTTTTGCACATGAAAATCAAGGGATTGAATTTTTTTGTTAATAAATGCAATGAACCAACCGGAGATGGGACTACCACGTTCCACCCGACCATAGATTGGTTGAGCCAAGTCTCTCTTTAGCCAATCACCCTCGTGCCATATTCTAGAACATATTAATCAAAACTCATCCAGGGCTTCCAGTGGCCACCCACCTCAACCCATCAAATAGTGATTCCACCTCACGGTCAGACATCACCAAAAACCATCATCAGATTGGTCTCCATCCAAGCCTTCTAGGGCTTCTAGAGTGTTTGTCCAACCAAGGCTTCCAGAACTAGTAACTCAATCCACAGCTTATATAGGGCTTCGAGGACTAGCAACTCAACCCACCAAGGGCTTCCAGATCGTTTGTCCAACTAGGTCTTCCAGGACTATTAACTCAACCCAAGCTGTTACAGGGATTCTAGAGCGTTTGTTCAACCAGGGCTTCCAGGACTAATAACTCAACCCAAGCTATGGAAACATGAGAACCAACCAAAACATAACAATGAAAGTAAACCCACAATCACCATGGCTATCTAGGAAATGGCAAGGCTAGGCAATCCACTATCGATCTAGGAAATCCTCCATGCCAATGATAGATCACAACCAAGAAACCACATGCATGTGCCATGCATGCCAAAACTAGTGAATAAATCATACGTGCAACTCGATACCTGCAAGAAAATCTGATGTAGTTGTTGATGTTGATGCCTTCTTATGCTTTCCTGCTCCTCCTTTTCCTTCTTGCTCCAAGAATCCAAGTATGCCACACCCTCCAAGAGTTCTCCAAGAAAACTCTAAGTATCCAAGAGTATGAGAGAGAGAGAGAATAATGAGATATCTCCAAAGCTAAATTGACCAAGTTCTGCCCACTGATCCTCATAAGCCTTTTTATTAATGAGACCTTTATTTTCTTCAATTTCCATTATTTTTCCTCCTCACATGCAAAATGTGACCTATCGCCTTCCTTTTCTCCTAATTTCCATTATTTTCATAAATAAATGTGCCAAAATACCTTTTTGCCTCTTTAATTCCTTAGCCATTGCCTTTGCCAATCTCCTTAACCATAAACAACCAAATGAACACCCACTAAGATGTCCTACCCACCATTCAGCTTGGAATAAGTGTCCCAGTCATCCGTGGTTATTTATATATTTTTACATGGAATTTTCACCAGGGCTATTACAGAACCCTCCCCCTTGGGGGAACACTGTCCTTAGTGTTCAATGACACCTATAACCAACAAGACTGATGAAAACAAAGCATACTTGTTATCGGGAAATCTAGTGTCCACTCGGAGCTGCTAGTCCCACTAAGACTAGTAGCTATCTTAGAAATAAACAAACTAAAACTACTTTCGTTTTCCTTTATGAGAAGTAGATGAGAGTGGAATGAAGGACACCAACCTTAGTCTTGCGCTTGGTTCCTTGCTCAGTTCCTCTCCCTCCTGACAGATCTTTACCGCTTCTCCTTTGTCCACCCAGCTTCCAAGAGCACCTGTGGAATCAAAGCAGCATAATACTATCGAAGAACAGATATCTACAATCATAAACAATAAAGGACCAAATGTATATTGACCACACAAATGCATATATCATCAAACATACAAGAATGTGGAGGAAAACTTGAATAGCTTTATTAATAATCAAGAATAGCAAAGAGGATTACAACCAATTGTTCTGACCCAGCGTCATCCTCCAGCATGAAAGCCCTTCTTTAACCCCATGAAAAGCTTAGATCACCCAACACTATGATATTCCAACAAGAAACCAACAACACTTCCTTACAAGATACAAAATTCCAGCCTCTGGATCTCTAGGATGAGGGATCCATATATAGATGATTGCAAGGGGGTGAGTCAGCTTCTGGGATTCTGATTAGTGTCCTCTCTCTGATAGTTATTGATTCCACTTGGAGATTGATGATCTCTTACTCATCCCTAGGTGAATTCAGAGAGGCAAGTGTCACAGGAGAAGTTTCTGGAAGATTCCATGATCATCCACCTCGCAAAATGTCTCTGCCATTTCTCCACTCTCGCCCATCGCACCCCATAGAAGGGCTTTTCAGTATGCATCGCACCTCCCGTGTGCATTAGGTGGGATGCATCGCACTTTAACCATGGAGCAAGTGGGATGGTCCAGTCTTGACCGGTTCTGAGTAGTTTTTCATGGAGAACTTCTGGGAGATGATGTAATCAGCTGACCTTGTTCTTTTAGGGTATGGAACAACACTTTTAGGGACTTAGGAGCCCTTGGTTTATGGACATGTTTGATTGGGGTTGCAGTGCCCAAAAATGTATATAACAATACTGCCCATGGAGCTTTATTACACAACTCGTTGCAGTATTTACAATTAAATATCTGCTCAAAATAAAACATCATGACAACATGACCAGATAAAAACCATACCGCATATTGGAGCTTTATAACACAACTCATTACGGTATTTACAATGACCATTCCGCTTAAGAAAACTCATATGACATTTTAACATCATGATAACATAACCACATGATATCATAATACCATTACACCTATACCGCATAGCGGAGCTTTATAACATAGCTCGTTACGGTATTTACGTCCATACACGGGTGTACCTATAACAACATCATCAAAATATATATACCAAAACATATGCCAAATCATATACCAAACATATATCAATCATACACTAATCATCATATAGCATATATCAAAACATCATAAGGCATATGTCAAAACATCATATTGCATGTATCAACCAACATAAAGCACATATCAAATCATCATAAACCATATATCAACCATCGTAAAGCATATATCAATCACCATAAATCATATACTAAACCAACATAAATCAAATACTAAACCATCATAAAGCACCTACCAAACCACCGTAAGCAACCACCAAACCACCATATCAAGTTGTGAATTCTTGTAGTTTTTTTCAACTACCCAACCGGGCATGTTCATGATTCCTGTACTGCGCACATAGCTTCCATCAGTTTTAAAATAAATTAAAATAAGTTCACATCATACCTCATTGGTAACTCGTCAATACGGTACATTTGCAATGATGTTCGCTTCTTTTCACAACAAGTCAAACTAGCATATTTGACCAAGTCAACATGTATAAAAATATCACATCAGGTTAGCTCAAACATAACCATAAAAATCATAAATGACATGTAACCATCATAATCAAAATCATAGATCACATCTAATCATCATGGACCAGAATCATAAATCACATGCATGCTAAAACCAAAACACAATACCGATACTTATCCTTCATCGATCCTTACTTCTACCTATGTTCTTTCTATACACACATTGGATTGGTTGCCACACTCGACAAACATCCAGTGCCTTCTCCTCAACCATGTTCATATATGCATAGTGTGCATCACACACATAAGACCACATACGACATACAACTCCATGCAGAACATGCATATATACTTGACATACAACACATACACCTACACCCATTGTACGACACAACCCAATACATACTCCTACATCTTGTGTATAACACAATACATGCACCTACATCTGATGTACAACCTAACACAAATACGTGTCTAGGGTGCAACACAATGAATGCATATGTCATGATACCATGACTACACAATTCACATACATAATACTGCATTCCCATAACACATCATGGATGACATGCACACAATGCCACACGTACACTAGTACCATATGTACAACATGTACACATTACCACCTATACACTGCACCACCTGCACAACATGTGCACAACATCACATGTACATGGCACCACCTTCATAATGTGTGCACAACACCACATGTACACTACACCACTGTACAATGTGTACATAATACCACATGTACACAGTACCACATGCACGATGTGTACGTGACACCATATATACATAGCATCACATGCACGACATGTACATAGCATCGCATGCTCATATCACCCTATGTACAACATGTACACGACACCACATGCTCACAACACCACTTGTACAATCATGCACACAACACCATATGTACATAACACCATATGTACAACATGCACGCAACACCACGTGTACATAGCACTGCATATCCAACATGTACATAGCATCATCCGTACACAACATTGCATATCCAACATGCACAGAGAACCATATGCACACACACTGCATATACATCATGAAGACAGTACAATATGTATACAACACCCCATATGAAATATTCACACAACCCTATTTGTACCATCCTGTACATAACATTGCATAAATAACATGTACACATGCTATGTATACATAACACCACAAGTGCACACATCATAGATGCAACATGTACAAGATTACAACGTATGCTCAATAGTAGTACCACACATCCAAAACCATACTGTCCTTACCAAGAAACCTTTCTTCCCATGTCTTATCCATGCTTACCCTAGCATGTCGCAAACCACACTACTTTCACTTTGCTGATGTATCCTTCAACATTACCTGTCATAACATAAACATAGGCATAATACAAGTATACAATACCAAATCATATCCACATGATACTGATCTCGTATATTTATCGTGACTATTCTTCCCAATGTATTCCTCGTAAGACCATGAACCTTTTCATGTTTTTCTCCCGCATAAGTAATCATTCATCCACAAGAATGATCCCTAACAACCCTGTTAGATAGTAACATAGATACATGGATACATACATACATATATAAACGTTAGCATAAAACAATCATGATCCTGTCAGACAACGACATACATTCATACATGTATACCTATATAAACTTCAACATAATCATGATTATAAAATAATTACCAGATATCAAGGTCAAGGTTAAGAGAACTTCCTTTATTCATGCACAACATGCAGTATATTGAGAATAATAATTTCCAACATAGCCAAGGCATATAACACCTCTGACCCATTTACTTTACCTTTTCTAGTTACCTTTCTCATGGCTACACTACTTCTGTCCATTTACCACAATGGACCCAACCAGTCCAACCGATTGCCATAGTCTTGCCTTCCGCTGCGCTTACTCATACCTCGAGCTCCATCTGAGTCTTACATCAGCTGTTGGGTACCACATATCTCTCCTTGAGCTACATTAACTTTCCTCTTTCCCAACCAATTCCCCAAACTCAAGACGTAAAAGGAAAGAACTGAAACAACAACAAGAAGAAAACCATGAAAACCAATAACAACATGACTTCGCAAACAAAGCGGTATGACCATATACTAGACATAAACAAAACCGCAAATCAAGCTCAAAAGACCAAAAGCACAAGACTGACACCATGATGATAAAAATAGCTAAAACAACACAATTACAGAAACTCAATCATATATTATGCACAAATGGTGTATGTGCAAAGACACTCACACACAGATTTACATTCAGATTACTCTATTAAATAGAGTTTCTGAGATCCAACTTATTCCCAAATTAGATAGAGAGGTTGAGAGAATTTCTCAACCATCACAAACCAACTTCTTAAATATGGAATGTAAGCATTAACTCCAACATCCCCCCTTAATGATTACATTACATGAAAATAACAAAATAATCAAGCTTATCAGTAGATGCTCCATCAAGTTGCCTCATAACCCTCGGAAAGGTGTAGTTGGCAAGTTGGATTCCCGAGTTCCCTCAACTCCCGAATCAAGGACCTCCCGAAGTCAATTACTGGACAACATCCCAATCTGTCACATAACCTCATTAGGAAACCACTTCCATGTCTACCACTAATGAGGGATCCTTCCCTAGATCCACAACTGCCATACTATCTGGACAACCATCCATATTGAGCCTTACTGCTACTTGATCTTTAAGTACTGGCATCAGACACATAGTTGAACTGCTGGTTATTTTTAAAAGAGTTTAATAGGTTCACTCTCTTCATCATCAGAATTCCATTGGTATTCATCTGTGGTTATATTTGCTGATTCTTTCCCTTTTAACACATCACTAGCACGACTTCTGCAATTCCACGCTGTATGCCCAATTTTCCTGCAATAGTAGCATTCAATGTCACCTTTGTTTGCATTTTTCTTTCTCATCCTTGACTTTGTCCACAAGGCATTTTCTACATGAGAGTTCTCTTCGGCATCCTCTGGTTTCAGTCGCTTTTCCTCCCCCAGAAGTGCTGCAATTGTCTCTTGCAATGTTTGTGTAGATATTTGACTCAAAGTGAAAACAACATTACTATAACTTGAAGGAAGACTATTTAATAATACAGCTTTAGCATCTTCAACCTCCACCTTAGTCCCAGCTTCACTTAATTGTCTTAAAAGAGACATTAAGTTATTTATATGACTGGACATAGATGTCTCCTCACAACACAGGATCAAATCTAGCTCTGATACCATGATAAAAATAGCTAAAACAACACAATTACAGAAACTCAATCATATATTATGCACAAATGGTGTATGTGCAAAGACACTCACACACAGATTTACATTCAGATTACTCTATTAAATAGAGTTTCTGAGATCCAACTTATTCCCAAATTAGATAGAGAGGTTGAGAGAATTTCTCAACCATCACAAACCAACTTCTTAAATATGGAATGTAAGCATTAACTCCAACACATGAATCAATCCCCATGGTTCCTAGGGAAACTCAACTAGAGCCTTCTTCAAGATTTCGTGGCAGTCTCTTACCATGCAATCCCCCTACATCATGCTCACACATGTCAACCACATGTTCCGAATATCAAGACAATCATATTTATCAATTTGAAATCAACTTTTACAAACAATCATGTCATTTTTCATACTCATTAGACATAATGCTACAACTATCAACTACATTCAAGTACATATCAACTGTCTCAACATGTACATGTTAGTACAATTATCTTAAAACAAAATCATTTGAACACATACTCATATTAATCAATTCATCAATCATTCAACCACTTGCAAACATACCATGTTAAATAAATCAATTAGATGACATAATAGGAACCAAACACTCAAATACCAAATAGACGACATAATCAACTATGAAACACTAGGTATAAAACATAAGCAAACCCATACCTTAGTGTACCTTAGGGGAGGCTGTCTTGTCTACATAATCAATCTAGTTAGCGAGATATAACTTTACAACATGTCAACTCAAGCACTCATAAGATCATGATATCCATAACAATATCTAACTAACATGTTCACATCATAAACTCATACACAATTATCATTCACACATATGAAAAGTCAATCTAGATTAATATGACACCATCTCACAAATATGTCGGTTCATACTTGAATATCGCAACCATAATCATCTGCATAGGTCAAACCAGGTTAACACAATACATATAACATCAAGATATTCAAGGCAATGAATATAACCATCACGCATATGACCAATCCAAAAATTAACATCAATATCTCAATGAAATCACCCTAATCATCAAGCTAATAACATATAACAACAATAAGCTATATATCATGCTCATCAACACATAAAACCGAATCATCAAGCTAATTGTCATATAACAATAAACAAGTTAACCTATAACATACTCATCAGCAACATATAGCATAATCATCAGGTTATTTAATATAAAACAACAATAATAATGCATACAACTACAAATTACTATCATTCTTGACTATCCGACATGTGCATATAACTACACTAATCAACCAACATCTATCATGAATGTAACCATAACATCAAAATACATGTACATAAACCTAATGTATATCAACCTAATGCATATAAAAATTCTTAACTTACATACATGCATGCCGAACATACAATACATGTATAGCAATCTTCTCTTACCCCAAAGTCCAATGTTACAACCTCATTATGATGATATGCATCTCCTGTTCTATCTCATCCAACACATTAGCATCATAACAACCAATAGCATCATGATGACCTAAAATGCATACAATGACTTCACAAGGCATGTCTGACCTAATATTCAAACTATAACCAAGACCATACATGCATAACAACTGTATATAGACATATAACACATGAGTACAACCATCTATACACCATTCTAGCTAGAGTCCAATCATCAATGCATGACCATATCAACTTCACAAACCATGACCTCATGCATGACAACGACCATTACTCCATTGTACACATTGCGACATGCAACCAACAATATGCATAAGCAATGCCAAACCAACTACCAATATGCATAACCGCATGTAGTCAAACATAATTGATCAATTCTTGTAATCAACCTACAACACTGATGCATGTAATCAAAATATTAAAAAATGTAACCTAACATACAAGGATGTAAGTAGGTATCATGAAATCAACATGTAAGTGACATATAATCCATACACAGTCAATCACATGTTCCAAAAATCAAGACATCATGTCTATTAATTTGAAATCAACATTCACCAATACTAACAACCTATAAGCATACCCCCTTACTATCCATGGTCCACACTAAGGTAGAAGGAGGAAGCTACTATAATGGCCCGATCTCCAATGTCCAATTATGGAAATGGGATCTCCAAAGCTCTACTAAATTTAACCACACTTGAAAAGAAATTGATTTTTATTTCTCATAAATTTGTATGAGACTAAGTCAAAAACATTGCACTTATTCCACTTGTAACATAATAACTAAAAACATGTCACTTTTCCATTTCCTTACATGCAACTTTTCAAATTCCTTGCATGCAACCTTTCAAATTCCCTACATGCAACTCTTCAAATTATTTGCATGCAAATAGGCATAGATCAGCTACATCCATATTATCATACTATAATACTATCCCATCCAAAAAAATAACATTTTCTTCAAACAATTACCATACTTTTACATTTTCCACAAACAACTAATATACTATTACATTTGCATGTAAGCATTTATTCAAACACTTTACATGCAAACTAATATAGAAAACTATTTGCATACAAGTAAGAATATATCAATTACAGAAATACTATTACATATAAATACTATCCCAAACCACAAACAACATACTCATTGGGGCATTTTATTAAACAATTTGTATGCAATTAATCATTGAACCATTTAAGCACCATTTCATAAAACACTTTGCATGAAAACTAATATAGCGAATGATTCAATGCATATATCCTAAACTGTAGTAGTACAAGTTATGGAAACTAAACCATATGATCAATGGAATTATTCCTGACTATGGTTCAAGTTTCAGCTTCTGAGGTTTCATAGATGAAAAGTTATAACAGAATACCATCACAATCCTATTTGGTGCACAATTCTAGGAGTATCTAGAAAGCTTGATTTACACTGATCATATCTCCTAAAATAGTGAATAAATGTTTGAAATTTTTATCACAATATAAGAAGGATTTCCTCTCATTATGGAAAAAATTTCAGCTCCTGAGAGTGCCCATAATAAAAGTTATAACACAAATGTCAGCGTGACCTGTTTGAGACCTAATTTTAGGAGCATTCAGAAGGCTCGACTCCCTCTGCTCATATCGCCTAAAATATTGCGACCCAATATCTGAAATTTCTAACACATAATCATTGGTATTTCCCCTCAATGTGGATGATTTTTCAGCTTCTGAAAGCCTGCAAAAGAAAAGTTATTACAGAAATGCCAATGTGACTTGTTTAAAGGTGCATTCAAGAAGGTCATCTTCCTTAGATCATAATTCCTAAATTATTGTGAACCAATATTTGAAGTTTTTACCACATTATCAGTGAGATTTACCTTCAGTATGGACAAATTTTCAACTTCTAATATTCCACAAAAGAAAAGTTATAACAGATATGACAGAAAGGTTCTTCATTTTACCTATGATAGAGCCCATCTAGTCCAAGTGTTTGAACCATGCTCTGATACCTATCTGTAACACCCTCTGAGGTAAATGTGCATATAAACAACATAATAGGAATAGAAATACAATAAACAGATCAGCCATCAAAATCCATATATACATCAGTACTTTTGCACATGAAAATCAAGGGAATGAATTTTTTCGTTAATAATGCAATGAACCAACTGGAGATGGGACTACCACGTTCCACCCAACCATAGATTGGCTGAGCCAAGTCTCTCTTCAGCCAATCACCCCCGTGCCATATTCCAAACATGAATGTGGGATCTCATAGAACATATTAATCAAAACTCACCCAGGGCTTCTAGAAGCCACCCACCTCAACCCATCAAACAATGATTCCACCTCATGGTCAAACATCACCAAAAATCATCATCAGATTGGTATCCATCCAAGCCTTCCAGGGCTTCCAAAACTAGTAACTCAACCCACAACTTATACAGGGCTTCCACAGTGTTTTTCCAACCAAGGCTTCTAGGACTAGTAACTCAACCCACCAAGGGCTTCCAGAGCATTTTCCAACCAGGTCTTCTAGGACTAGCAACTCAACCTGAGCTGTTACAAGGATTCTAGAGCATTTGTTCAACCAGGGCTTCTAAGACTAATAACTCAACCCAAGCTATGGAAACATGAGAACCAACCAAAACATAACAATGAAAGTAAACCCACAATCACCATGGCTATCCAGGAAATGGCAAGGCTAGGCAATCCACTGTCGATCTAGGAAATCCTCCATGCCAATGATAAATCACAACCAAGAAACCACATGCATGTGCCATGCATGCTAAAACTAGTGAATAAATCATACATGCAACTCGATACTTGCAAGAAAATCTGATGTAGTTGTTGACGTTGATGCCTTCTTATGCTTTCCTGCTCTTCCAAGAGTATGAGAGAGACAGAGAGAGAATAATGAGAGATCTTCAAAGCTAAACTAACCAAGTCTTGCCCACTGATCCTCATAATCCTTTTTATTAATGAGGGCTCTATTTTCTTCATTTTCCATTATTTTCCTTCAATTTCCTCCTCATATGAAAAGTGTGACCTTTCACCTTCCTTTTCTCCTAATTTCCATTATTTTCATAAATAAATGTGCCAAAATACCTTTTTGCCTCTTTAATGCCTTAGCCATTGCCTTTGCTAATTTCCTTAACCATAAACAACCAAATGAACACCCACTAGGATGTCCTACCCACCATTCAGCTTGGAATAAGTGTCCCAGTCATCCGTGGTTATTTATATATTTTTACATCGAATTTTCACCGGGGATGTTACAGCAAATCACTATGTGTATTTTAAATTAATTGGTGACAGTGTCATTTATTTGGTATTGTATGTGGATGATATGTTGCTAATAGGAAATGAAAAAAAAAATATCTAGGATTTGAAGACCCAATTGTCCTCCAAATTCGACATGAAATATATTGGTGCTGTAAACTATTATTTTGGGCATGGAAATTAAATGAGATCAGGCAAAGAGGAAGCTCTGGTTAATCTAGAGGAAGTATGTCGAGACAATACTACAATGGTTTAATATGCAGGATAGTAAACTGGTGAAGGTTCTTATTCTTGTAGGTGTAAAGTTATCTACTGAGAAGCGGCCCAAGATGAGGACATGTCCCATGTTCCATATGCAAGTGTAGTCGGTAGCCTGATGTATGCAATGGTTTGTACTAGACTAGATATTGCACATGCAGTGGGAGTATTGAGCAGGTTTATGTCAAAACCAGGGAAGGAGCATTGGATAACAATGAAGTGGGTTTTTAGGTATTTGCGTGGCACTAGTGATTATGGTTTGTGATATCAAGGAAGACTAGGATTGGACCGAGTTTTGAACATCCGTGGCTTTGTTGATGCAAACTAGGTTGGAGATCTGGATTAGATAAGATCTACAACTGGGTATGTGTTTAACCTATTTGGAGGTGTAGTAATTTGGATGAGTAAGAGACAGTCTGTAGTGGCACTTTCAACTACAAAGGTAGAATACATGGCAACCACTCATGCAAGCAAGGAAGCAGTTTGGTTGCGGATATTGTGTTCAAGTATGGGGTTAGTACAATGAGCTATGAGGATAGACTATGACAACCAAAGTGCAATTTTCTTGGTAAAGAACCCTGCTTATCATTCAAAGACAAAGCACATTGATGTTCAGTATTACTTTGTGAGGGATATGGTTGAGGATAAAAAGGTGTTGCTGGTAAATGTGGACACTTTGAAGAATATTGCAGATGCATTGACAAAGTCTGTGAGCATTGAGAAGTTCTCTTGGTGTAGAGAAACAATGGCCATTGCAGGGTTGGACCAATGACTAAGATCTCTTGTGGAAAGAAAACAACACGTGGGAGAATGTTGGGTGTGTGTTATATTCTTTCCACAACTACCCCACGGGTGGGGGGCAGTAGCCCACCTGTACGTTGTGCTAGGCGTAGTAGCGGGGTCATAGAGGGGGTGGTTGCCCCCCCTCTCGGGGGGGTATGCAAGGGGGTGTTTTCCCCTTGGACGGGGTTCAGGGAAATGACCCAATTTTTTTTTTGGACCCTATATTAGGTGGGCAGACCTACCTATGGTTTTATGCATGGCTTTCGTACATGGTTTTGGGCATGATGGTTTTCTATCCATGGTATTTTGTAGATCCGGTCAAGGGAACTACAATTATGTTTTAATCCAGGGTTAATGGATTGGGGTTTATAGATGCTTTGGCACACACACACACACACACACACACATATATATATATATAGTAACATTGAAAGGAATATAATGAAAAACCAATCTGATAATCTCGGTTTTGGGATCCAGGGTAAAATCTCTGTGTATATCTGTTTTATGTTTTATGCTCTCACCATTATTTATTTTCTGTTTTTTAGAATTTGTATGCAGGTAATTTCTGTACAGGGTTAAAAGCTACAAAAATGTTTAAATATGCCCCTTCATGTTTTTTTCTAGTATGTATACATTTAATTATTTTTATTATTAATATTTTTTAAAATATTACATATCAAATCCATATTAAAAGTTGAAAAATTTACAAATATCGTTCATATATTGAATTAGAAAGAAACTATTAATGGAATAAGGATTCTCTCAATCTTTCTTGCTAAAGTGAAAAAAAAAAACAAAAAAAACAAAAACAAAAACAAAAACAAAAAAACAAAAAAAACCAATTTAAATTACTTTTCTTTTCTCTATATAAAGTATCTATAAAATTATGTTATTTAATATGATCATTGAAATATTTTACTTATGGTTGTCAATAAAATATTTTTTTGTTACTAATATTTTTTTTGTTTAAATATCACATGTAATGGAACATTATAGATAATGTAATATCAATAATACTATTTCTTGTCATATGAAAAAAATATATTTCTTCCTTGTAGTAAAAAGTAAATTATATTTTTTTACTCATTACATTTATTCCTCGTAATAAAAGTTTTTTTTTACTTCAAAAAAAAACCAATTTAAATTACTTTTTTTTTTTCTCTATATAAAGTATCTATAAAATTATGTTATTTAGTATGATCATTGAAATATTTTACTTATGGTTGTCAATAAAATATTTTTTTGTTATGAATATTTTTTTTGTTTAAAGATCACATGTAATGGAACATTATAAATAATGTAATATCAATAATACTATTTCTTGTCATATGAAAAAAATATATTTCTTCCTTGTAGTAAAAAGTAAATTATATTTTTTTACTCATTACATTTATTCCTCGTAATAAAAGTTTTTTTTACGTTATATCTCTATATAAAGTTATATAAGATTAAATTGTAGATTGAAGTATTGTAGTTATGGCAGACACTAATTTATTTTACTATTACTATTTTTAATTTGTTAATTTAAATTATTATTTTACTATTTTTAAATGTAGCATTATGTGACAACATCTCACCCATACTCAGCTATAGGGGGCCTCTCGATGCAATTAATTTAGATTTAATATAAACTTAAAAAAATCTATTTTTATAAAATTTAATTTATTACTATAATTATGAGATTTTAAAGCAATTTAAATTTAATATTTATATCAACTCTTACCAATTTAAATTAGAAATTTCTCTATAAATATGAGTATAAAGAAATGTAACATAAGGCTTGTGAAGTTACTTGTAGTTGGGTATTTTCTGTATTGGAAGTTCTCCCTTAAAAAGGCAAATGGCTTTTTTCTAGTAATAAATATATAACGTTTTGATGTTATTTTGGTTCTTTATTTGCTATTGTACTGGATAATAAATATGAATTAAATAATACAAAAATGATAATATATTAGATTTAAACTTTTGAAAAATAATATATTTGATTATTTCTTAATGAACAACTTAAAAAATATTATCTTTTCCACATACTTATCACTCGTTGAAATTCAGGTTTTTCACATTTCTCCTAGCTAAAACTACATCATGTTTACAATGATAAAGACATGTTGACTTTGAATAATTTAGCTATAAATACATAAAAAATAGATATTTATTTCACATAATCTAAACAGGAAACAAAAATTCATCACCAAGTCTATTTGAAATTCAAACAAATGTTTCTTAATCACCATCACAAATGTGGTGCACTTGATATGTTCCTCTTGCATCGATGTGATCATATTAACCAAATGCACCAGGAAAATAATATTTAAACATATAGTTATAGCTCGGTGCATTTGATAACATGAACATTCAGTGAAAATGTTATATGTGCACACCGTTTCATAACTGTGACGCACCACTACAAAAAATTGAAATTGTGAACCAACAACGGTGCATCATAGATATTCATGCACCGATTTCAGTGTGGTTGTTTTTTACAATGCATCGTAGCCGGTGCATGGCTGTGTTTTGGGTGCACCAATGATTTTTTTTTAATTGAAAGTTATGTTTACATATTGATGAATAGATTTTTCATTTAATAAAAAAATGTATTTTATGTATGAGGTTGATGTATTTTATATGTCAATCATGTTGCAGAGATGTCAGCAGAGGGAGCAACAATAGGATCAAGAGAAATGACAGAACCATACAATATGGTCCGACCATGGGAGGCTAGAGAGAGGAACAACACCTAATTGTTTTCCTAAAATACACACTCCAAGTGTCTTACCTGGATCTCATAGGTCCATGCGACAAACCACCATGGTGCCATGGATTTCAGAAATGAAACTGTGAAAAGTTTATACTTTGTTAAAAGTTGTCGATTCAAATGGTAAAATAAGAGTGAAATTAGAAGGCAGTGGTACGCTGAAAAGATATTAGATTAGGGTTTCATCGATCTTATCAATCACACACCAAACATCATGAAAACTTACAGGCCTGCCATTCACGCCACTGTTGTATCATACAATTAAGGTCGTTCAAACCGTTGACGTGATGTATATAGCTTAGGCTCGTGACTTTCAATGACATGTTATTCATTGTTAAGGTAGTCATAGAGTTATCACTACATGATGATTTATATTGATTTTGAACTAAACAAGGAGAAAAAACATGTGACTAAACGAATCAGTATATAAATTGAGACTAAACCTTCAATGTTATTTCTAAATTCACTATTTTTTGCTCATTTTCCTATTTGAGAAGGGTTGTGACCTTGAATCCGTATTATCATAGATAATGTAGACAATTGGAAATACTTAGTTTTAATTAGTGTAAAAATGTTTCCACTGCAAAAAAACGTGTACAAACGTTTGTGAATCTTACCAATTATATTATAAAATTCCAACAAGATGAACAAAAAAATAATATAATTAGCAAAATAATGAAAACAAAAACACACATCAATAGTATAAATGATGAAATAACACAAGTACATATTACACTCCATTGTAATCACCCTAATTATCTTCCTCTCTTGGCATTATCACATTATTGTTCTCAAAAATATGTTTTGATATAGGGTTGTATCTTAATACAAGCCACCAATCCCTATCCAACACACCTGAGTAAAAAAAACCTAGTTGCAGTGTTTTGGGAAAACACAAGGCTCCCTAGCTTCGTGCCACATCTTTCCAGAGTTGATAGATATAAGCCCACTATCACGATCTTCCTTTACATTATTCCGATCAAAGGTGCCCCACCACTTGCACCTAAAAATAACATATTGGAACAAAGAGAAGTCCACTTGAATGATCTCTTGTATCTTTCCAATGTAACATAATGTCCCTTGCATTAGCTTTTTATTGCAGTGGCTAGCATGGCTAGATTGTTTTAACTCGACTTCCACTCCACAATATTGTGTCGTGAAACCATCATCGACATCCTCCGTGTGAAAATGATGTCTATATGCCCACATATATGGGAACAAAAGCACCTATAAAAAAGTGAAAAAATGATAGTGTCATGTGTCTAATAACTCGAACATAATTAAAAATATAAAATATATATAGATGTTACAATTCAAAGGTGCAATATGAAGTTAAAATTGTACAAAAAGAGAATATAATTACTGAGTTGTTTCACCCAATCCCTATGTTTAGTGCATTCGCTTCAACGTGTGTTTAATGACTAGATGCACCGTATTTCTCTTTGACTTGATCAACAACCCAATTGTTAGGTCATGTCATTGGCATATTTTATTTTAAATGATCAGGATACGGCATACTTCTACCATTAGACTCTTTGAATTCTTTTGTATCACTGTCCCATTTCATCCTCTTCTCTTTGTACAATGCAACTCACGGTTGTGTCGCTTCCATATTATAAAGAATGAATTTGTTGATGGCTTTAATTTTTGAATTCATTGATGAAATCAAATCAACACACACACCCATATAGTACATATGAGATCAAAATATGCATTAATATGAAGTTCATTGTGAATAGCTACTGTGTAGTAATTTGAAAAATGATAAGACCACACTTACTCTTTACCATGTGCCTCTTTCCATTCATTTTGAGAAGCTCCCCTTAGCTGTTGTCTTCATCCCTTTCATCATCTCAAATTGTTGCACCTGGTGTGTTTTTGATATACTTGATGTACTCACTAGCATAATAGAAAGACTCATACACTATGTATCCCTTTTCCATAGACCCCTCATTATTTTCCCTTTATCGAACAAAACCTTTCAATTTATTCATGTACCTCTCTAAGAAGAACATCCAATGATAAGAAACAACCCCAACTAATTCAACCTCATCTACTAGGTGAATTAGAATATTAACTTGCAAGTCCATGAAACTTGCTGGTAGTTCCTTCTCAAATGTATAAACAATCTCAACTATCTCTTGATACATTCCACCATGGAATGCTAGCCATATGAATCTCCTTTGACGTGATCCAACATATAAATGAAAATAATTTAGATATGGCATGTTGTAGGTCTTGAGGGAAGTCATGGTTCACACACCCATGCATGAGCAGAGGATGATGAAATTGTATAGTAAATAGTACATTATAAAAAAAATAATTAAAAATTATCCCATTACATAAAAATAAAAAAATAAAAAAATCATGTTTTTGGCATACGTACTCATAGAAGGTTCAAATGGTCATGCTATTTCAACCCAGAAAAATGGTCTTCCAAAGTGAAGCAACACCATAGTGAAGACCCATATAAAGAAGGCACCCTCCCACTCATTATAACTTCTTTTCCCAAAGAAATATCAGCTTCCTTTAAAATCCGTAGGGCATCACATTCTTTGAAAGACCAAGAGGGACTAGCCTCTCCTATAGTTTCTTGTCTTGGACAATGTTTCTTTTTAGTTTTGAAGAAATAACATCTCTCCTAACAGCCAATGTGTCACTTTCTTTTGAATATATAATACTCCATAAAGAATATGAAACAATTTTAAATATATGCATGGGATCTAGTAAGTGGGAAATATTAAGATGCTCCCAATATGGGAGCTCATAGACAAATTTCCTTTTCATCCCAATGTGAAATTTCTTGATATAGGTGTCAAATAATTCTGGATCATTGAACATAGGCTCCCCATTTGAATCGAAAATTTATGCAAACTCCTTCTCCTTCTCTCTCTCATATGATCTAAGCCATTCAATTGGGGTCATTATTGCAAGCGTTTGGGTTCTCTCTAGTTTACCATTGAAAGTGGATGTTTCTCTTCTGTAAGAGTGTTCTTGTAGGAATACCCTTGAGCATTCATACACTAGCTTTCGTAGGTGGTGGACAACCTAGCCTTCAAAGAAGGTCCACAACATTTACATCCTTGATACCCTTTTATTACAAGACCTACGAAATTATTGTATATAGGTTGGCACGTTAGTGACCATGAAGATCTTAACAATTGTAGTGAATTAAATTAATATGCAAAACACTATTGTTACTAAACAAATCAATAATAATGTAATTTACCATAGAAAACTCCTATGCCTGGATAATCATGTATGATGTAAGCACATATTCCATACAACGTAAAAATCCTCTCTATTGCGATGGGTCTCGATACATCGTACACATGTATCCCTTCCGATAATTCCTTCAATTCATCTACCAATGGTTGTAAGTAGACACCCATATCCTTCATTTTTCTTCTACTAGGGACTATGGGAGCCAAAATAAGATGTTCATTCTTCACATAAAATGATGGGGGGATATTGTTATTGATCACTACTACATGCTAAATAGAATAGTTGGTGTTTTGGAGAGAATGTGCGTTGATGCCATCCATGGGTATGTTGAGTTGTAGACTTCATACTTCATCCTTGAATTTTTCAAGCCATGTATCATTTATATGCTTCATGGCTATTGAATTTGTTAGGATTTGCATAACTCATGACTCACTTTTGTGTGAGGCATTGATCCAGGTGGATCTTCAAAAAAGTACCAGTGGCATGGTAAAACTCAGAGTGGAAGAATTTGGATAAACTTAGCATCGAATAGAAGTGTTCATCATCCTGATTCCAATGGTGCGAATGAAACTCAAATCCGAGTTCATATGAAGAATTTAGAGCAAGTCAAAGTTTATGTTTGACTTGTTCAAGTGGCAGGAGGAGATGACATGGCAGACACTCTCAACAAATGGGGAAGCGCCAAGTGGCAGGCTGCCATTGGTCCCGCATATCACAGATCACAGAAGAAAGAGTCTGTGGCTTAAGGAAAATTGACCATTATTGCGATGCGATAAAATCGCAATCACATTTCGCAAGGGTTAAAGAATTGGCCCTTGGAACCAATCCTAGTTGCGGTGTGATATATCGCAATCATTGAGTTATGTTACGATTTGCGATATCTTAATCGAATTTTGAAAGGGTTAAAGAATTGACTCCAAAGCCAAGTTGCGATGCGATCGCAATCGTAGAATCATGTTGTGATATCGCAATCACATTTCGCGAGGGGAAGCAGTCGCATGTTGAATCAAACTTGGGTTTCCACCGATTGTGATATGGGCTCCCGTATCCGACATATTATATATTGTGGTTAATATTTCATCGGGTCCGTGGTTATTACAGGGCACTTGATGTATGGGCTTTGTGTTGTCCACCGATTGGAAAGGCCAATGGGGAACTACCGATAGTGAAAGTTGTCGGTTTAAAACTGCACAGTTAATATTTTTTCCATGTTTATAAGGTATGATGTTGCATACCATGTGGGACCTGAGATTCTCGTATTAAGAAACAAACTCGCCTGCTAAACTTGGTCTATTGTTTAGAACTACCTGGGAGTTTAAGGGCTTACCGCCAACATATATAAAGGACTGTTCATATTAGAGAAAGGAGGAGGGGACCGGTAGATTAGCTCAGAAGTTATTGAGCGCAGTAGACCCTAACCTCGGAGCAAGCCAGGACCTCACCTTGAGTAGCTGGGAGGTTCGAGAAGTTACAAAAGGCTTGATTATCTGAATTAGGTGTTCGGATAGACATTTTTGCACGCTTTTTCGCTAGGATTTCAGTGGTACTATCTATTTTTGAATTTGGTCTCTCCATCCTTCATCCACTTTCCAGCTTGGAGGTATAAGGATTGTGAAGAATGTTGCTTGTACTTTTATCCTTTTTTATGCCAATGTTGTACCGGCTACAACCACCCTCCAAAATTTTTCCTTAGCTTCGTTTTGGAGCCTCCCCACCAACCATCCTTAGTAGCATGTTTTGCACTGTCAAGCACATAGGCTTCAACTGAGTTTTAGTGGCCTTCCGGCCTGTGCACGTCAACTTTCTTGTCTCCCTCCCATAGGCCGACATTTTGGACTTAGATTATTTGCTGGCTTAGACACTCCCCTAGAAAATTGCGCAATTCTGGAGGGGAACCAACCTTCCCTCCATAAATTGCACAAATCAGTTGGGCAGCCTGTTGGAAACAGTTAGGCAGTCCTCCTTCAGGAAACTACGCAATCTGACTTGGCAATGGGCCTGAGCCCAGAAATTGCACAATTTTGGGAGGCAGTGACCGTTAGAGCCCAAAAATTGCAATACCTAACAGGCATCTAGCTCTGCTTAGCCTAGAAACTATGGAAATTTTCATCCCACGCTCGTAGACAGATGCATGTGCCTTCAGGTTGACAAGTTCCCTCGGGGACCGAGGAAAACTGATTTTCATGCATGGACTACTTTTCTCGAAATAGAAAAGGCAGCATGCAAAAGGCATCCCAATATTTTAAGGATCTATTTTTAGCAACTGGAGGTTACATTTAAAGATCATTCTAGAAACGTCTCGCCAAGTGTCGCTTTTTCCTAGATTTGTGGCATGCACATCATAACCTCAATCTTATCAAAACTTATGAACCCCACACTGCATAGCTCATTCCTCACATCGATCTTGCAACTCTAACATCCCACATCGCACCCAGGAGTCTTCGATACTTTCAAATTAGTTGTTTCAAGGTAAGTCTTCTTCTCACGTATTGCACTGTTTTTCTATCGCCTTTTGTGTTTCGCTTTGTGTAAGTGTTGTCTGCTTGATTTTAGTGAGTGCTTGATGTCGTTTTAATTTATGTTAGCCTATAGAAGCACCATTTCAGTTTTCGTTTGTACCTCATTATTGTCGCATACATGACACTGTTTTGCACCGCAACGATGACCCGCTTCAAACACATGCATGTTTTCCCATTTTTTGAATCCTACACTTATTGTTTGCATGCATGATCATTCACTCTTGTTTACACTCAGTTTCACCATGCATTTAGTTTTCTCATGTTTTAAGTCGCCCGTCGGTAGGTTTGGGCTGCCTTAGCCTAGACCTTGCCTTACCCAGCTAGCATTGCACATATCTAGAAGTGAATGCTCTGCCTTCCCTCCAGAAATTACGCAAGTTTGGCCTAACACTGACCTCCAGGATTGCATTGCGCAATTCTAGGAGGCAGTGCCTTACTGGCCCCAGAAATTGCGTAATACAGTTTGATGGTTTGCATATCTCTGCTGACTGGAATTACGCATTGTGTAGTTTCAGCCCTTAGCAAGCCATCCTGGACTGTGCATTGCGTATTTCTAGTAGTCAGTTAGCCTCCCGATAGCCTAAACTATGCCTTGTGCAGTTTTGGCAGTTAGTCTCCTAGCCTCCCAGTGAAAATTGCGCAATCTTCACAGACAGTCACACAAGTATGTTGCATGTCAGTCCTTCAGTTTGTTTTGATTTTCAAATGACAGATTTCTTTCCATGAGTGTTTCTATGTCTCTAGGTATCACAGGGGTTCATCTACCTCTCAGCAGCACAGGAGAGCAGAGTCAAAGACAACATTGAGAGCGCAACTCGAGATGCAGTTGATCAAGTTTCTATGAACTTGCCTTTCAATGAAGACATCAATTTGTTCATGGACAAGGATATCAAGATGAAATTGCAGCAGCATCACAGTGAGAAACACCATCAGTGACAACAAAAGGTAGCACACCTGCATGCGACTAATGCAAGAGGAAGGTTGTTGACAACATAGAGGCAGAGCAAAATTGCGAGTTCAAGCAGATCCACTTGCGATGAAAGAAGCTTTAGAGATTGAGGCTATGAGGTGAAAACGTGACAAGAGGATCGCACGAAGGCAGAGAGAGAAATATAGAAGGAGTTGCAGGTGCTGAAGCAAAAACTCAAGGAAGAACAGGATCTACACAGACGAGAGAAGGAGTTGCAACAAGAACAGGTACAATAGGAGGTGCAACATGCATAAACTGATGAAACTGCGACCATATAGGTTAGAGACCCAGACCAACAACTAGCACGGAGCAGACAAGGTGAGTAGTGTCATCGATCACATGCAAGGGTGTTAAAGAGCATGGATTTCATTATGCGCATGCATGCGATCCCACCCATTGGCACACTCACAGAGGTGAAGACAAGAACCAAGTCTGACCGGAGCTAAACATGTATTTCGATGGGTTGAGCGCAGAGTCACCAACACACACTTGAAGGTCAGTGCAGACACTATGCATCAGTATTTTGTTGGTCCAGCTACACTCAAGACATCATGTGCATGTTAATTAGATGAGTTGGATAGAGGAGCCATATTAGTGTACCCGGATGTAACGGAGGCAAGAGTTCTCTTTCAGTGAGATGTCACCATTGAACACGCGAACACCATCACAGACGACCAAGCTGGGCATCAGTTCACCACCGTCGATCGTCGTGAGGATGTCGAAGAGTTGGTCTTCCCACAATTGTCTGAGTCTTAGTGATGTCTTGCATGGCTTGTTCAAGCCTATTTTGTCTCACATGGGTACATGCGTAGACTGTATGTAACATCTTGTAAAGTGAAAGTCCAAGTATTGATAGTGGAATGTAACAGTCATGTAGTAGTTGAAGAGTCATGAGGGTAGGTGAAGAGTCACAAAGGAGAATGTAAAGGGTCACCCCACCCTTTGCTATTTATAGAACCTCCTAACTCATTGTAAGGGCTTTTGGGTAGCCAAGCTTCCGATAGGAGTATCTTAGAGAAAGCTTAGAGTGTATTGTAACGAGCCTTGACTTCTCCACAGTGCAGAGCTAGTACATCTCTTTGGAGGAGCAGGCGATAGTGGCTATAACGATCCGTTATCAGGACTAGTGGTTGGTCATGGTTGTACTGTATTATTGGAACTTTCACTTGTTGATATAACAGAGTCGGCACATTTCATGCATATGCTTTTATTGTATTTCATTTATCTTGGTTACTCTAATGATATATGTAGTTGTTTTCTTACCCATGTATTTATAGAATCTTTCTGTATATGTATGTATGAATCTTACTAAGATGTGTTGTTGCTTTAACCATCACTTTGGATTTTTGGTTCACCTACCGTCCAGTTTGTGATGCATCTTTTCTCATGTTTTCCCTTCCAAGCCGCGCGTTCCACAGGTTTCCAAGGGGTGCACTCACCCCACTTTCCGTGTGTGAGAACCATTCATGCACCTTCCTTGGCTTGTTGCACATGTCACACCCTTGCTACAAAAAAGGACATCCTACTTACCTCTACGCACAACCGTTTTTAAGGCGATATCGCACGACCCACTGTTGGGACTCCTACACCAAACAATTTGAAGTCTAGTTGGGACTTCTTACAGGGGAGATCCCCTGACATGTTGGTGGGTCTAGCACTGTCAACATTTTGGTGCTAGAAGGAGGGCTAGATGAAAAGATGTATCCTCTCATCCTGTTTTTAATCTTTGCACATCCGTCATGGATATTGTCAAGCTCATCCCTCCAAAATGTTTTTTGCATGCCAAACCTCTCGACATCACGAGGGAGTTTTTTGATCTCTTGTCGGAATTCACGTATGATGGTGAAGGTGAAGTGGCCTAGCCTATGTACTTACAATACTTCTATTCATTTCTTGATGATGCAGATGACTTCTCTGATGAAGAGGCTAGCCTGATGCTTGCATACACACTTCGCGAATCCCCACAATGATGGTGCTGCAGTTTTCCACCCGGCAGTGTGCACTCACTTGACCAGTTTTGTTATCTCATTGAATCTACTTTCCATCATTTTGATCCAGAACCTCTTGACCAAAAACTGTTAAAACAATGGAAGACTCCACAAGAATCGCCTTCAGATTTTTGGGACCACTTTTGTATATTGCAGTTTCAAGCTTTGAAAATTAAGATGAAATTCTAGTATCTCATGGATAGGTTTGAATATTGTCTTACCAAATCTGTCATTCCCAAGAAGAAGTTGAAGTTCAAACCTCACTTAGCATACTTCAATGATGAAGCTGCGAAATCACAAACGGACACAATCATTGTCACGAGTGACTGTCCGCTATCCTCTCATCAAACAACTCCACCACCGCAGAGTGATGTGGGAGAACATGCACACACGTCCGTTCAACTGTCACATCCTCCCAACATCACTTCTCTCAATTTTCGTGTAGATTTGGTTGTGAAGCCCATGGGTTGTCACATGCATGTCTTACCTCAACCTTCGTCTTTGTGTTCTGCTAATCCTCCAAATTGCACTTTCTTGTGTTCTTCCATTCTAGACTCTACACCTGTTGTGAACGAGGATCAAGCTATCGACGAAGTTGGTGTCGCACAACCAACCTGTGCTGTCATTCATGAAGAGTATGACTGGGAGCTTGAACATCAACCCACGACAAAGGATGATTCCCTTCTGTCCATGCCTCCTCTGTTTTTCCTTGACATATTTGGTGATTATTCCATCCCTAATTTCACGTGTGTATCTCTGTTTACAGATGCACCCATTGTTGATCATTTGCATAACACACTGGATGTCACTCCATCATCCGATAACGAAGAGGATAAATCATTCTCTGAAAATCTACTTGATTTTTCATCTGCTTTTTCCAGAAACGCAGAGGGTGAACATTCTTGCTTCTCATCTACCCCTCTATGTGATTCATCAAATCATGAGCATGCCGATGAAAATCCCGAATTTTCTGATCATGGCTGTCGTGATCTCTGTACTTCTTCATTTGATCACGATGTTGATTCACTCGTTGTTAATTTGTCTAAGCCACTGGTCTCCGATGATCTACCTATTGACGAAGTCGAAACCCCCCAGGCTATCGAGGCACTTCAGCCTGAGAAAATGGTTATGTTAGGCCCTTGCTGTCCTAGGGTTGGTTTCACTTTCGATCAAGATATTGTTGAAACACAAAAGACTCCTCATCACTCATTTGTATGCATTGAAGATTAGCCAAACACTCAGATTTTGCTTCCTCCACTCGAATTACACGATCCCATCGCTCTTGCATTGGAGGAATATTACACAGAAAGCATGCTCACACAACGAAAGTAGTCTACCTTTCTCACGTTTTCTTGCATGTCACAATAAAGAGAATTCGTACACTTAACATTTGCACGTAGTGTAGCACAACACCATGGTAAGTCCATGGATTGCATGTCATGCGTTTGCACTCACTTATGTTCTGTGGACACTTTGAAACTCAAAGTTTATTTGACTTCATTGTTATATCTTTCATGTTTGTTGGTTCACACAGCTATACTATTCGCTAACCATGCCTTCACCAACATGGGTCCACCAATGCACTAGTGGCTTCATTGGAAGTATCACTTTACGTGAACAGACCCATGCACTGTTAGCTTAGGAGTATGAGTAGTGTTTTCTTTGGTTTGTTAGTTTGCATGCATGTTTCCTTCTTACTTTTCATGTTTGTTTGTTTTCCTGCTTGTTTTCTTACTTGATTTTATTATGCATTTACTTCTGCTTTTTCTTTGTTCTGTTTCTTGTTTTCATGTTTGCGTTCGTAGGTTAGTTTCGCATGAAACCATGTGCGACTCTTGAAATAAGTTGGGTAAAGTACAAGAGGACTTGTGTAGTGATCAATACTTGGTTATCTATCATCCTACCTTTGTATGAAGAGCTTGTTGTCTTCAGTTCATGATACATCAATGGAAAATACATTCTAATTGAAGTGAGTGTTGGTGAAAACACAACGCTTGCACACTAACTAGTATCACCTACTCTAGTCGGTTGTTTTTGGGTTAATCCTTGTCAGCTCAGTCAAGTAGAGTAAGTGAGGGGGGAAACCTTAACAAGCATGTCAGAGGTATATACAAAGTAATTCTCTGAAGGAACAACCTCTTCTACTCTCAATAAGTCGGGATCCCTCTTCACCTTTGAAATGAATAATTGCTATTCACAGTTATGAAAATGAAAAAAAAATGAAAATGTGAAAATTTTTGTAAAAAAGAAAATGGATACGGCAAAAGAAGAGAAAGGCTTCATGCATAGAGAGGTGATACAAGTAACTCCGCCGGGGTACCGACCAGGCTCGATGGAAGTGGAGCGATGCTTGTGTTCCTACATGAATTTGTCAGGGTACTGTCCAGGCCTGTTGGCAGCGGAGCAACACCAGAGATGAAAACGTAAACTCTAACTATCATATGGCTTGTGCACCAATATACCCCTCATCCTAATCGAAAAAACTGTGTTGGATTGGCTTGGAATGTGTGCTGACCGATCAAGAGCATGGCGGATGCTACATCTTACAATCAAGCAAGTGTGGAAGCCGAGATGATTAGAGAATTGAACAATACTTTCGGAGGTGTTAGACTTGCTTTTCATGAACAAGGTCCATGCAGAGAGCTAGAGATCTACCAGTGTGTCACCAAGTGTTGTAGCGGCTACAACCACCCTCCAAATTTTTTCCTTAGCTTCATTTTGGAGCCTCCCTACCAACCATCCTTAGCAGCATGTCTTGCACTGTCAAGCACATAGGCTTCAGCTGAGTTTCAATGGCCTGTCGGCCTGTGCATGTCAGCTTGCTTGTCTCCCTCCCATAGGCCGACATTCCAAACTTAGATTATTTGCTGGCTGAGATACTCCCCCAGAAAATTGTGCAATTCTGGAGGGGAACCAACCTTCCCTCCAAAAATTGTACAAATTAGCTGGTAGCCTACTAGGCTCCAGAATTGTGCAGAACAATCCGACAGTCCTCCTTCAGAAAACTACGTAATCTAACTAGGCACTGGGCCTCAGCGTAGAAATTGTGCAATTCTGGGAGGTAGTGACCTGCTCAGCCTAGAAATTTTGTAATGCCTGACAGGTAGCCAACTTTGCTAAGCCTGAAAACTGGACAAATTTTCATCCCAAGCTCGCAGACCGATGCATGTGCCTTCAGGTTGACCGGTTCCCTTCGGGACCACGTAAAACTGATTTGCATGCATGGACTACTTTTCCCGAAATAGAAAAGGTAGTATGCAAAAGGCATCCTTAGATTTTAGGGATCTATTTTTAGCAACTGGAGGTTACATGCAAATATCGTTCTAGAAACCTCCCGCCAAGTGTCGCTTTTTCCTAGATTTGTGGCATGCGTGTTGTAACCTCTATCTTATCAAACTTATGAACCAGATAATGTAGAGCTCATTCCTCACATCGATATTGCAGCTCTAACATCCCACATCGCATCTAGGAGCCTTCGACACTTTCAACTTAGCTGTTTCAGGGTAAGTCTACTTCTCATGTCTTGCGCTACATTTCTATCGCCTTTTGTGTTTTGCTTTGTGTAAGTGTTGTTTTATTGATTTAAATGAGTGCTTGATGTCATTTTAATGTATGTTAGCCTGTAGAAGCACCGTTTCATTTTTCATTTGCATCTCACTGCTATCGCATGCATGAAACTGTTTTGCACTGATGGTCATCGTTGCAGCGACCCACTTCGCACACATGCATGTTTTCTTGTTTTCTAAATCTTACACTTAATGTTTGTATGCATGATCATTCACTCTTGTTTACACTCAGTTTCACCATGCATTCAAACTTCTCATGTTTTCAGTCGCCCATCAGGGGGTCTAGGCTACCTTAGCCTAGACTTTGCCTTGCCTGACTAGCATTGCACATTTCTGGAAGTGAAGGCTCTGTCTTCCCTCCAAAAATTGTGCAAGTCTGGCCTAGCACTAAACTTTAGGATTGCATTGCGTAATTATGGGAGGTAGTGCCTTGCTCACCCTAGAAACTGCGTAATATAGTTTGCTGGTTTGCATGTCATTGTTGGCTGAAATTGCACATTATGCAATTTTAGTCCTCAGCAGGCTAGGATGGAC
Organism: Pinus tabuliformis; assembly: GCA_031772625.1. Taxonomy (NCBI): domain Eukaryota; kingdom Viridiplantae; phylum Streptophyta; class Pinopsida; order Pinales; family Pinaceae; genus Pinus; species Pinus tabuliformis. Next base: position 308,822,782 of record CM062807.1, read on the forward strand.
TGTGAATTTCACAGTTCTAGCATTCAGTCAGCCTCCCGACAAACCAAACTATGCCTTGCTCAATTTTGGCAGCCATTCTCCCAACCTCCCGGTGAAAATTGAGCAATCTTCACAGATAGTCACACATGTATGTTGCATGTAAATAATTCAATGTTTTTTGGTTTTCAACTGACATATTGCATTCCATGAGTGTTTCTATGTCTCCAGGTATCACAAGTGTTCATTTTATTCTTAGTAGCACAGGTACAATGGCTTCCAGGAGATCAGAGTCAAAGACACCATTGAGAGTGCAACTGGGGATGCAATCGATCAGGTGTCTGTGAACTTACCTATCTATGAAGACATCAAGTTGTTCATGGACAAGGATATTAGGATGAAATGGCAATGACATCACAACGAGCAACACCATCTGCAATAGCAGAAGGTAGCACACCTATGCGCGACTAGTACAAGAGGAAGGTTGTTGACAGCGTAGAGGCGGAGAGAAATTGCAAGTTCAAGCAGATCCACTTGTGATGAAAGTAGCTTTGGAGATTGAGGCTATGAGGTGACAACACGACAAGAGGATCACACGAAGGTAGAGAGAGAAACAGAGAAGGAGTTGTAGGTGCTGAAGCGACAACTCAAGGAAGAAAAATAGTTGCACAGACAAGAGAAGGAGTTGCAATAGGAAAATGTACAACAAGAGGTGCAACATGCATAAACTGATGAAACTGTGCCCATACAGGTTATAGACCCAACCAAGCAGCTGGCATGGAGTAGATAGGGTGAGAAATGTCATCGATCACATGCAAGGGTGTTCAAGAGAATCGATCTCATTATGCGCACGCATGCGTTCCTACACATTGGCACACTCACCGAGGTGAAGACAAGAACCAAGTCTGACCGAAGCTGAACATGTATTTCGATGGGTTGATGCGCATAGTCACCAGCACACACTTGATGATCAAGGCAGACAATATGCATCAATATGTTGTTGGTCCAACTACACTCAAGACGTGATGCGCATGTTAATTAGATGAGTTGGACAGAGGAGCCATATCAGTGTACCCATATATAACGAAGGCAAGAGTTCGCTTTCAGCGAGGTGTCACCATTGAGCACACGGACACCATCATGGATGACCAAGCTTGGCATCAATTTGCCACCGTCGATCCTCATGAGGATGTCAAAGAGTTGGTCTTTCCGCAACTATCTGAGTCTTAGTGATGTCTTGCATGGCTTGCTCTAGCCTATTTTGTCTCACATGGGTACATGTGTAGACTGTATGTAACATCTTGTAAAGTGAAAGTCCAAGTGTCGATAGTGGACTGTAACAATCATGTATTAGTTGAAGAGTCATGAGGGTAGGTGAAGAGTCACAAAGGGGAATGTCAAGGGTCACCCAACCCTTTGTTATTTATAGAACCTCATAACTCATTGTAAGGGATTTTAGGTAGCCAAGCTTCTGATAGGAGTATCTTAGAGAAAGCTTGGAGTGTATTGTAATAAACCTTGACTTCTCCATAGTGCAGAGCGAGTACATCTCTTTGGAGGAGCAGGTGGCAGTGACTGTAACATTCCGTTATCAGGACTGGTGGCTGTTCATGGTTGTACTGTATGATTAGAACTTTCACTTCTTAAAATAATCGAGCTAGCAGGTTTCACGCATATGATATTATTGTATTTTGGTTATCTTGGTTACTCTAATGATATATGTAGTAGTTTTCTTATGCATGTATGTATAGACTCTTTCTGTATATGTATGTATGAATCTTATTGAGATGTGTTGTTGGCTTAACCATCACTTTGGATTGTTGGTTCACCTGCCTTCGAGTTTGTGATGCATATTTGCTCGTGTGTTCCCTTCCAAGCCACGTGTTTCCACAGGTTTTCAAGGGGTGCACTCACCCCACTTTCAGTGTGTTAGAACCATTCATGCACCTTCCTTGGCTTTCTACGGATGTCACACCCTTGCTACCAGTAAGGACATCCTACTTACATCTGCACGCAACCGTGGTCAAGACGATACCATACAACCCACTGCTAGGACTCCTACACCAAACGGTCTGAGGCCTCGTTGGGACTTCTTACCAGGGAGATCCCTTGACATGTTGGCAGGTCCAGCACCTTCAACAACCACTTAATGAAAGAAGGCCTCCCCACTACTGAGCAGGGCTTGAAGACGTAGTCCAACTTGGATGAACTCCGTAATCAAATATTTGTGTCATAGTTTGTTGCTTATCATGTTATTTCCGCGTTGTTTTATGTGATTTTAAGTTCCATGGTTTATAAGCTCTATTTCATGTAATTCTGATGCATCTATAAGTAAAATATCTTCGATAAAGTTTGGTATCATAACAGGACCTCTTTGTTGATACGAATTACATGATTATATGGTAACACGAAACAAGATGCGAAAAGGAGAAGGAATGCTTAAGTCCTTTGATCCTAAAGCAGGACCTGCACAATGAAGAAGAAACATGGAAAATGAAGAAGCTCATTGGGAAGAGGAAATTTTTTTTTGTAAGGTATTATACAATATGGAAAAGAAAGTGGATAAGATACTTTCAGAGTATGAGAAGGCACTTGGGCATGAGAAGGAAGGTGTCGATGATAATAGATCAACAAATCATGAAGGTGGTGGAGAAGAGCCTCCTCCCTCTCCTTCTTCAAGTGATAGTTCTCATCACTCGAATCGTGATTCCAAACACACATCTGAGAAAACATTCTTCAAGATAGATGTAAATTTTGACATGCCCATGTACAATGGAGAGTGTAGTGCAGAAAAATTTAATAATTGGATAAGACAGATAGAGGTCTAATGTCATATTTAGAAGATCAAAGAAGATGAGGCAAAGGTCTAGTTAGCATCTCTTCAGTTGAGTGGCATTGCTCTCATTTGGTGGGAGAGCAAGTTTCAGAAGGGCAGTAAAAAGTTGGGTAAGCTTCTTTCCTCTTGGTCCAGTTTTATTTCTGCATTGAAAGACCAATTTTACCCTTTGGGTTATAAACAAAGGGCACTAGTGGAATGGAAATATCTAAGGCAAGGTAACTGCCAAAATGTGCAAAGCTTCACTGAATAATTTCAGAAACATGCATTGAATTTGGGCATCTCATTAGATTCACCAGAGACTGTAACTAAGTATGTTGGTGCGCTAAATAGTTACATAAGACACTCATTGTTATTGTTCAAGACTACTACAATTGATGCGTCCAGCGTAAAGGCAATTCATCTTGAAAGCCAAGGTAAGAATGATAGAGATGATCAAGCCAAGAAAACACCGTTCAACCCTCAACATGGAAAATTCCAGAAGAAAGGCAAGGGGAATACTAAGAAGATCGTCATAGCCAAGAAAGAGGACAGAGAAACACCATCTTGCATGCATTGCAAGAGAGGTGGTCATGACGAGGACCACTGTTGGAAGCTACACCCAGAGCTAAGACCAAAGAGATTCAATGGAAAGGAAAAGTAGAAGACAGTGGCAACAACGCAGCAGGGCATTGGATCAGATTCCGATGATGAGACATTGATCACAATTGTGGGCGCAAAAGGTACTCTTTTTGTTAACAATAGTTCTGATTCAATTGCAAGTACTAGTTATTTGAATGAGCATGTAAGTAATGATCAAAAGAGAATTGAACTATTCCACATCAGGGTTATTATAAAACACAAACATGTGGAAACTCTGTTCGATTCAAGCTCCCAGGAAAATTTAGTCTACAAGTCCTTAGTGAAAAAGTTAGGCCTCAAAACTAAGCCTCATACAAGTCCATACCCGCTTGGTTGGGTAAGCGATAAAGCAAAATTACAAGTAACCAAGCAATGTAGGGCCAAATTTGTTATTGCTTCTAAATTAGTTGATGAGGTAGGATTAGATGTTGTGCCTTTGGATATCTGTGGAATTATCTTGGGAAGTCTATATCTATATATGAAAGAAAGGCAGTTTTCTTTCGGCACGAATATAAATACAACCTCACGAAGGACGGGGTAGAATATATAGTCAGAGCTCATCATATGAAAGTTAGTGCTAGCCTTGTCGGTGTAGGATGAATTAAACGACTGGTTAATTCTAGTAAAGGGTGCATGCTCATTGTAGTGAGAACGAAAGAGGCCGAGATGACTGACTCTTTCAAAGTTTGTGATCCTGATCATAAGAAACAATTATTTGAAATTATCTTTGAATATGATGGATTGTTTTAGGAACCGAGAGGATTTCCCCCAAAACGAGAAATCGAACATGAGATCCATTTACAATAGGATGCTCCTTTACTAAATATTGGAATGTATATGATGACTTCTATCGAGATGGAGGAGATCAAGAAACAGGTGCAGGAGTTTCGAAATCAAGGGGTCACCAGATCGAGTTCTTCTTTGTGCATTTCATCGATCGTGTTGGTGCCAAAGAAAGATGACACATGGAGAATGTGCATAGACTACATGAAACTTAACAAAATTACAATGAAGAATCGATACCATCTCCCTCGCATTGATGAACTATTTTGAAAAATGTTGTCTATTTTACAAAAGTGGATTTGCATAGTGGATATCACCAGGTTAGAGTTACAGAAAAAGACATTTGGAAGACTGCATTCAAAACCAAACAGGGGTTGTTCGAATGGATGGTGATGTGATTTGGACTATGCAATGCTCCGACCATGTTTATGAGGGTAATGAATGATCTGTTTAGGGCTTTTCTTGATAACTTTGTGCTTGTATATTTGGACAATATTCTTGTGTATAGTAGGATATGGGATGAACATGTATTTCATGTGAAGAAAGTTCTTGACGTTCTGAAAAAAGAAAAAGAAAAAATATATGTAAATATGTCAAAGTGTGAGTTTGGGAAGACCTCCCTGGTTTATTTAGGTCATGTAGTCAGTAATGGGCTATTGAAAATAGATCCCTCTAAAGTAGAAGTGATTATGAAGTGGATTGAGCCCACAAATGTTACAGAGGTTCGAAGCTTTTTGGGTGTGGTACAATATTGGAGAAGGTTCATTGCAAACTTCTATGTTATTGTAGCCCCCTTACACACATTGACAAGTGTGAAGTAGGCCTTTCAGTAGGGAGGAAAGCAACATAAATAATTTGACACGCTGAAGGAGAGGATCAGAACAACACCGATGCTAGCCTTACTAGAACTTCAACAGCCTTTTGAGATTTAAATAGATGCCAACGGATATGCCATGGGCGTTGTGTTGATGCAACAAAGGAAGCCTGTATGTTACCTTTCAAAGAATTTCTCCCAAGCTATTGTGAATTATCCCACATATGATAGGGATTTGTACACCTTGGTTTAGAGTGTAAAGAAGTTGAAACACTATCTGATCGACAAGGAGACCATCATCTATACGGATCATCAACCCTTGTAGTACCTTCAGTCACAGACCAAGCTTCAACAATCTTGTCATTTTATATGGATGAGATTCCTCCAACAGTTTCATCTAGTAATAAAATACAAGAAGGGCACCAACAACAAAGTAGTAGATATGCTTTCTCACCCTCCTATTTCTGCATCTGTAGTTTTGCAGAATGTTTCTTTATCATTAGAAAGTTATGTTGAATGATATGCTAATGATGATGATTTTAAAGAGATTTATGAAAAACTGACTCGTGGATTGCCGGTGGAAAGTTATTATTTGTTGGGAAAAATATTGTATCACCTTGGAAAATTGTGCATACCCATTGATGAAAGGGTACATGTAATCCGAGAGGCTCATACCGCTCTGGTGTCCGGTGATTTTGGGGTTGAAAACACTTTATGTCATTTACAGAGGTTTTGTTTTTGGCCTCTTATGAAAAACATTGTGACTTGCTTTGTAAAGGGTTGTGTGTTGTGTTCTGTTTCAAAGCCCTCTAATAGAAAACTTGGGCTCTACACTCCACTTCCTATTCCGAGTCAACCATGGGAAAGTGTGTCAATGGAATTTGTAGGTGATTTTCCTATGTCTAGGAAAGGTCGTGACTATTTGTATGTCGTCATGGATCATTTTAGTAAAATGTGTATTTTAATGCCTTGTAAAAAGTAGATCACTGATGAGAAGACTTCTTATCTTTTTTTTTAGTATGTTTGGGTCCATTTTTGGTTTCCCACATCTATTGTGTCAAATCGAGACTCTCGCTTTCTTGGAGATTTCTGGACCAACTTGTGGAGAATGATGGACACTAAGTTGAAAAGAAGTATGACATTTCATCGATAGACTGAAGGGTAGATAGAGGTTGTCAACTACACTGTGGTACACTTGTTACGAGGCTATTGTGGAAAACATCCCAAGTTGTGGGATTAACAACTTCCTTATGTGTAGCATACATGCAATTGAGCAACACATTCATCCACCCAGAGCTCATCGTTTGAGACATGTTTTGGTTATCTACCAAGGGATCACTTATAAATGATCTTTGGGAAAGATGAGGATGGCAATGGCCGAGATGATAGGGACAAAGCATGAAAGTTTATTCAGCAGATACAGTTGATTCATCAGGCAGTACAGGAGCAATTGGAGAAGAGTCAAGCTCGATATAAAGCTCGACATGATAAGCACCGAGTTGACCATCCATTTCAAGTGGGGGACAAGGAATGGCTCCACATCAACAAGTATAGAATGAAGGGAGAAGCGAAGAAATTGAGACCCATTCGATATGGTCCCTTCACCATATTGGCAAATATTGGAGATAATGCTTTTCATCTTGACTTGCCCACTTATATGCAAATGTAATAAGTGGTAAAAGTTGAAAACCTGAAGCTTTATGAATCTCCATTGATTATGGATACCGAAGAGGTTGCACAGATTCCTACAGTGGATGATTTCGCACTAGAGTATCTCGATAAGTTACCCGAAGATATCATACTCGACAGGAAAACCAGAACTTCATGACGGGGAGATGTGGAGTACATTCGTGTTGGCTTCAAAGGAATGCATATGAGTAAAGCTTGATGGATGGAGAAAGAGAAAGTGAGGGAGAAATTTTCTCACTTTCCAATTGACTGAAAAGGCTTTTAGTGGTCCAAAATCTCTTAGTGGTGAGGATTGATCTAGGTGGATCTTCAAAAAAGTACCAATGGCATGGTAAAAGGCTAAGAACTTAGAGTGGTAGAATTTAGATAAACTTAGCATTGGATTGAAGTGTTCGTCCTCCAAATACCAACGGTGCGAATGACTCTCAAATCCGACTTAATATGAAAAAGTTAGAGCAAGTCAAAGTTTATGTTTGACTTGTCGAGGTGGTAGGAGGAGATGACGTGGCAGACACTCTGAGTGAATGGGGAAGAGCCAAATGGCAGGCTGCCATTGGTCCCGCATATTGCAGATCGCATAAGTAAGAGGCCGTGGCTTAAGGACAACCGACCATTGTTGCGCTACGATCAAATCGCAATCGCATTTCGCAAGGGTTAAAGAATCGGCCCCTAGAACCAGTCTTGGTTGCAATGCGATATATCGCGATCACAAAATTATTTTGCAATTTTTGATATCGCCGTTACATTTTACAAGGGTTAAATAATCGACCCCTGGAGCAAGCCAAGTTGTGATCCGATCACAATTGCAGAATCATGTTGCGATATCACAATAACATTTCACAAGGGGAAGCAGTTGCATGCTGAATCAAACTTGGGTTTCTGTCAATTGCGATTTGCGATATGGGAACCCAAATCTGAAATATTATATACTATGTTTAATATTTTTTCGGGTCCATGGTTATCACAGGAACTTGATGTATGGGCTTTGGGCTGCTCGCTGATTGGAAACACCGATGGGGAACCGCCAATAGTGAAAGCTTCCATTTTAAAAATGCGGGGTTAAGAGTTTTTCCATGTTTATAAGGCCTGTTGCCGCATATCATGTGGGACCCAAGATTCTTGTATTAAGAAACAAACCCGCCTGCAAAAATTGGTCTATTGTTTAGAACTTTCTGGGAGTTGCCAGCATATATAAAGGATTATCTGTGTCAGAGAAAGGAGGAGGGGACTGGAAGATTAGTTCAAAAGTTATTGAGCGTAGCAAACCCTGACCTAGAAGCAAGTCGGGACCTTGCCTTCAGCAACAGGGAGGTTCTAAGAAGTTGCAAAAGGCCTGATTATCCAAATTGGGTGTTCGGATAGGCGTTTTTGCGCAATTTTTCGCCCGGATTTTAGTGCTACTGCCTATTTCTGAAGCTGGGTTCTCCATTCTTCATCCATCTCCTAGCTTGGAGGTATAAGGATTGTAAATAATGTTGCTTGCACTTTTATCTCTTTTTATGCCACTTAATGAAAGAAGGCCTCCCCACTATTGAGCAGGGCCCGAAGACATAGTCCAAATTGGACGAACTCCGTAATCAAATCTTTGTGTCATGGTTTATTGCTTATCATGTTATTTCCGTGTTGTTTTATTTGCTTTTAAGTTCCATTGTTTATAAGCTCTGTTTTATGTAATTATGATGCATCTATAAGTAAAGATCTTGGATCAGGCATGTTGTTATGCAACCAACTCACAAAAAGATAGATTAATGACTTAAAAAAATTCCTCTTGAAGGGGGAAACCTCCTTTATATTACATAAATGAAAAATTATTGGATGATACAAATGAAAATACCTCCTTTCTATATATAGGAGTCTAAGGGGTCATTATATAATGAGAGTCTACATAATAATAATAATGTAAGGGCACAAAAATAACAATAGTGGGCTTCTATGGGGCACAATAATGACAATATGAGGACTACATGGGCACAACAATAATAATAAGGGGGCTACACTAAAAATAACAATAAGTGGCTACCCTCTCCTTCAAGAATGTGTTGTACTCAATGCTTGAGCAATTATGGATGCTTCTGTATAAAATTTTCATCCTCCCATGTGGAATCTTCAGCGGGTAAGGTCTTCCACTTGATGAGATACTCTAAAATTGATTTATTTTGTAGTTGTCGGGTTGGTTCTTGTTTCCATGATTGCTTCAGGTTCAAATATGAGTTGTCCTTACTCTTCAAGTTTTTGGAAATATTGTTTGAACTAGGAGATTGTCACCTAATCTTATTTAAGCATGAAACATGGAAAACTAGGTGCACTTTGGAAGATGCAGGAAGCTCCAATTTTCATACCATAGTACCAATTTTTTGCAACACCTTGTAAGGACCATAATGCTTTGGTGATAATTTATTATCCTTCTTAGCTTTCTTGAGGGACATTTGTTTGTATGGTTGTAGCCATAAAAATATCTATTCACCTTCATAAAAACATCTTTCACTGCGATGATAATCTACCTATTGTTTCATTTGATTCTGAGCCAAAGTGAGATTATTATTTAAGAGTTGAAGGACTTGTTTGTGTGTTGCCTCTCACAAACAATTCCAATTTTTTGCTTACCCGGTGTTACCTGGCTTCCACTCCCCAAGGAACAATGTAACGCTTTTGCTATGTGCTCTGATTTAAAGATGCTCCTTGACTGCTTGCTGGCTGGCTCACGCTACTTGTTGGCTACCTTTTGGCTAGCTCACGCTATTTGTTGGCTACCTTTTGGCTAGCTCACGCTGGAAAACAGTAAGCATCAATTTCTTGTTGCAAATGGGAGTTGCATAAACTTGACAAAAAAAATTGTGATAACCTGTACATATTTAAAGTTGCAAGATCTCGCATCAATTAAACATACAAGAATGGTCTATGGCTGATTATGCTACAGGGAGTAAACAAGGTTGAAACTAGATGGACGTTGGTTAATGTGCTGCAAAAGAATGGGCATGGAAGTGATGGTAACAATCAGATTGGTATGGGGAACAACCAATGCATTGATAAAGAGAGGTGCCCTCATCTCTGAAGAGAAAAACAAGAAGAGAAAACTATCTTTACCCACCAAACGGAGGTCCGGATTTGGATGGTTAATTGATTATATAGAACATTGGATCGGTCTCCTATGTGTATGGCAATACTCCATTCCCTTCATCGTTAATTTTTTGGCTTCAGTTGGGTTTTTTTCTCATGTTGGGGGACACCCCAATCTCCCTTGTAGTGCCTGTCACCAATGCGGTTACTTTTGCAGCAACAACAGTAGAGTCATAGACACAACCGACCCATGTCATCAAGGCCAAACAACGTGTTCAAATTCAAGACATGGGAAGCAAATTTTGATAATAATAAAAAATTGATTTTTAGATTTAAAAATCTAAAATCAATAAAATAATAAAATTTATTTTCCTTTTGAACAAAAATTGGACATTTTCATACCAATCATTTGCTGATCAATTCAATGGAGTTTTCCAAAAACTTGTAGAGCTGGAATCTCCTCCTCACATCAGCTGCATTATTGAAGCTCTGATACCACAATAATGGCAGAAGTGTCCTCAGACACACAATTTTATTAATCAGAAAAGGAATTACATAATAATTTTGTAAGAGTTTACACACACTCCAACACTCTTGCAATCAGGAGAATGAACTATATATAATCTTAATTGCCTAACCTATTCTAGTTATGGACTACTTATTAAATTAACAAGTGTCCATTTACAATAAATGCAATTCTAACCAATCTACTAACTCTACTCCTAAATTGGAGCCTAAGATACGAAATTATTCTATATGTCATATCTTTTACAATAATATTCTATTTCTAAGTGTCTCCATTATTTAATTAAATATTCTAAATAAATAAATATTCTATCCTAACTTTGTGAACTATGAATTTTGTATTTTGGATCATGTAACATTGATGCTCGATGTGATCTTCCACTACTTGAACCTTATAATTTTCTTATAAATATAATGTGATGGATGGTGGATGATATCCATAAAGTGCCATAAATGGGGTCAATTTTGCTGCAGTATGGAAGGAAATGTTATACCACCATTCAGTCAGAGGTAACCACCTGACCCGTTGTGTTTGTTTATCAAATACAAAGCAACGAAGATATCCTTCCAAATTGTTTTTCACTATCTCAGTTTGGCCATCAAATTGAGGACGATAAGATGAGTTATGAGCTAATTGAGTACCCAGACAAGAAAATAATTTCATCCAAAAAATTCTAGTGAAAATGGGATCTTTCTTGCTTACAATAATCATTGGGTTTCCATGTAGCTTTTGAATTGTTTCCATAAATGCAGTAGCAACTGTACTGACTTTAAATTGATGATATAATGCACAAAAGTGTGCATACTCAATAATTCTATCAACTACCACCATGATGACACTCTTTCCTTCAGACTTGGGTAAACCTGTGAAAAAATCCATTGAAGCCTCCTCCCAACGTTGACTTGGAATGAATAAAGGTTGTAACAAACCTGGGGTCTTAATTATCTCAACTTTATTTGTTTGGCAAACCAAACATTCCGCCACAAACTTTTGAATATCAAATTTAAGGCCCTCCCAAAAAACTTCCTTCTTGACCTTGTGGTAAGTTTTGAAAAATCTCGAGTGCCCTCATAAGGGAGAGGTGTGCAATTCAAAAAAAAAATCTTTTGTTTGAGTTGGGAATTATTACAAATATGTAAGCGATATTTGTACCCTAATGAATCATTTTTCCAGTTAAATGTATCATATGTATTGAGATCTTGCTGCAACTTTGAATGAGCATCCACACTTCTTTATCATTCTTCCATTCATCGCTTGGTTCGGTTATCCAATTTGGTTGGATAATAGAAATGGTACAAATAAATACTTCGACATCCTCATCCTTTCTTGCAAGTGCATCTACAACAACATTTTTCTTCCCTCATTTGTACATGATTTCAAAGTCATAACCCAACATCTTTGTGACCCATTTTTGTTGCTCTTCTGAAGATAATATTTGTTCCAAAAAGTATTTAAGACTATCATGATCTGTTTTTACCTTAAAGTGTCTTCCCATTAGGTAAGGTCATCATTGCTTTACTGCATGTAGTATTGCCAACATTTCCTTCTCATAAATAGTTTGTGTAAATGCTTTGCTTTTATTGGACGAATTTCAAAAGCAATGGGTCTTCCTTATTGCATTAAAACAACACCAATTCCATTTCTTGAGGCATCACATTCCATAATAAAGGTTTTTGTGAATCTTGGTGTAGCTAAGACCGGTGCTTGGCTCATTGCCTCTTTAAGATGTTCGAAGACCTTAGTTTCTTCCAGAGTCCAAGAAAATGCATCTTTCTTCAGTAATGTTGTTAGAGGTGTTGATATTATCCCATAATTCTTAAAAAATTTGTGATAATACCATGTCAACCCGATAAATCCTCGAAGATGCTTTATGGTTGTGAGAATTTTCCATTCCTTAATGGCTTTAATTTTGTTAGGGTCTACCTTAACACCCTCATGAGATACAATATGACCCAGATATTCCACTTCCTCTACTCCAAAGAAACATTTGGAGGTTTTTGCATATAATTGTTTCTCCTCTAATAGTTTGAGAACCCTGTCAAAATGTTGAACATGATCCTTCCAAGAATTGTTGTATATTAGTATATCATCAAAAAATACTAACACAATTTTTCTAAGGAAGGGTTTGAAAATGGAATTCATCAAACCTTGAAATGTATAAGGTGCATTGGTAAGGCCAAAAGGCAAGACCAAAAATTCATAATGACCCTCATGATTTCTAAATGATGTTTTCAGACTGTCTTTAGTCTTCATTCTATTTTGATGATCTCTTGAACGAAGATCCAACTTGGTGAACTAAATTGCTCCATGTAATTCATCCAACAATTCATCAATGACAGGAATGGGAAATTTATCTTTAATAGTGAGCTTGTTGAGCTCCTTATAATAGGGACACATGCACCATGATCCATCCTTCTTATGCACCAATACTACTAGAGCAAAGAAATAACTTTGACTTGGTTGACTTATACCATCCTCTAGAATTTCTGCAACCATACATTCAATTTCACTCTTTTGGGCATAGGGAAATCTGTAAGGCCTGATAATTGGAGGAACACTTCCTAGAATCAAATGAATAGTATGATAATGATCACAAATTCATTAAAGGCATTTGGGAGTCTCAAATACCTTAGAATGATTGTCCAAGGCTTTTTTGAGATCTGGAGAAATAAATGATTTCGATGTTTGAACCTCTAGTGAGAATAATTGTGCAATTACACCCCATTGTTCTTTATTTAGAATCTTTTCCATGCCATTAGAGCAGATTATTTTTCCTCGTTTCCATGCGATACCCCTTAATTCAACTTCCTCTCCTTCCTAAAAAAAATTCAGGAAACGTTCTTGAAAATTAAAAGCTATTGTCCCCAAAGATTGTAACCATTGGACTTCTAGTGCAACATCAGCACCAACCATTGGAATGGAAAGCATTGGACTATTCAATACATATTCCCCCATGGATAACTTGATATTATGGAAATTTCTAGAGAAATTTATAGTTCCTCCATTTGCAATCATCACTTGACACTCTAGTGCTAGATATAGGAAGCAATTCAATTCCTCGGCTAAATTACAATGAATAAAATTATGGGTACTACTTGAATCAATCAACACTATTACCTTTTTCTTCTTGATATGTCCTTTTAATATCTTGAGAGTTTGAGGAGTGGTAATTCCTGCCAATGCATTACAAGATATGGTCAGGTTCATTTCTTCTTTCTCCGGGGTTGGTTCTTGGTGTATATCCTCTTCTTTTGATGTTTCTTGTTTCTTTTATTCCTCCTCTTCACAATCCATGTAAAATAATTTCTTCTCAGCACACTTATGACCTACAGTGTGTTTTCCATCACAACTATACCATAGCCCTTTTTCTATTTTTTCCTCCAATTTTTGTGGTACCAACCTTGTAGGTTGTGGAAGGCTAGGAGAAACAACACTTCCATCTTTATAGTATTGAGTGGTAGACTTACTTGTTGCCATAATTTTTCTTTCAACTTTTCTTGCCACCGTGAATGCCTTCTCCAATGAATCAGGTTCCTAAAGATGAACCTCATGTTGGATGTTATCCTTTATGGTCCCTATGAGTACATCAATCTTATGCTCCTCTGCAATATCATTTACCCTCATATTCCATTTTGGAAGTCTTAAATGTGCTCCGCCAATGAACCCTTTTGTTTGAGATTTATCAATTGGCTAAAGAAGGTGTATCTCTTTGTATCGTCATAACGTGTTATCATTTCCTTCATAAAAATTGACCAAGTGAAAAGTGGTTTAAAAGAACAAAGACATTGATACCATACAAACTAATTGGGTTATAAATATAAAGTTGCAATACATACCTTTTGTATGTGTTGCACATTATGGAGATTGAAATATTTCTCCATCTGTAGTATCCATGTTACCAAATCCTTGCCATCAAACTTCGTCATATCGATCTTTGGCATATGGTGGGTCTTCAATCCAAAGTTAAGGTCTATGGAATCATGATTAACATTCATTTTATTCTTATCATGAGTTTTATCTAATACCTTTTCATCATTAGGAAGCATTTCTTGTAGAAACTTTGTCAAACCTTCCTTCAAACCTTCCATGTCTGCTTTTAAACCATTTTTCAACTATTCCATGTTTATTTTCAATTTTTCTTCTATACCATCCATGTTAGCTTCCATATAATTGTTTAAAACCATCTATTTTAGCTTCCATTTCATTTTTTATTACTCTTTACGCGAGCGAAATTTGTTGCACTTGGTCTCGTAATTTTGATATATCATGTTGCATTTCTTCCTCTTCTTCATGCGTCATAGTAGAGAATTTTTGGCTTCTTACTAAGTGTTTGCATTTTATTACTTCGAGTCATTTTGGAATCAAACAATGATATTTATCCTTTACTATGCCCCTTGAATCACTTCAAACTATTTTTTCAAACAAAACTTATGTCAATTTTAAAAACAATACACACCTTTTTCTAGCTTTGTAGGAGCTCAATATTGAATCTATTGTATCTCTGCAAATTCGGATGTCCTAGGTATAAAATTTAGTCTTGTAATAACCCTCAATGTCTTCTTTCCAATGCCACAAGTTAGACCAAATTTGGATTATTCAAGATAAAGTTATGTCCATTCTCCCACGATGACCTGATTATGGACTAGTTCAGTAGAGCGAACTTGTACATAGTATGAGGAGTCGACATAAGTAGGAACCACTTGCACAGTTCAACATAGTTTGGTCATAACTCTTTCTTACAACAGTTATGTCTACATTTTTTGTCATGATAAGTTATTTTTCTTCTTTTACATCTGCGGGATCCAGATGATATCTCCCCGTATCATTGTTTCGACCTTTGACACTAAAAATGATACAAAAAATATTACAGTATGCTCTCATTCAACCACCTTTTTTATGAAATTCAAATCCGATTCTCATTGAGGACGATATGACGATTTTCCCAAGGTCACCTATTTGCGACGAAATTCTGGAGCATGCAAAAACCCTAACTTCTTCGGACCATATATCTAAAAATATAGAGAACCAATATCTGAAATTTTTACACGAAGTTCATTAGGATTGCGGCTCCTTGTGGTAAAAATTTCAGATTCTAATTCTTTGTAGAAAAATATTTATAGCGAAAATTCTGTGATGACCTATTTTCAACAGTGAAACACTAGAATCCAAAGCTGTGATACCAAATGTTATGCTACTAGCTCACAAAAAAATAGATCAACGACTTAAAAAATATCCTCTTCGAGGGGGAAACCTCCTTTATATTATATAAATAAATAATTCTTCGATGATACAAATGACAAGTCCTCCTTTTTATATATAGGAGTCTAAGGGGTCACAATATAATCAAAGCCTACATAACAATAATAATGTAAGGACACAGAAATTAAAAATAGTGGGCTTCTATGGGGCACAATAATAAAAATATGGGGACTACATGGCAAAAACAATAATAATAAGGGGGCTACACTAACAATAACAATAAGGGGATACACTAGTAGTATAGGGACCTAACACATGTCATCCCTGCAACATAGCTAATTCTTTGCAACGAAAGTGTTTTTGAATCCTTGGGATAATAGGCATGTGCCTCAATATCTTATGAGGAGGACCATGTGATTTACTCATTTTTTTTGAATTGCAGTACCTGTCATGCCCACATTTTAGACATGTCTCTTTTTCTACATATTCTTCTCTATATAGAATACAATCATTCAGACATGTATGATATGATATGTACTCAACACCCAACATTTTCAACAACTTCTTTGTCTCTTCGCTGCCACCTGACAAGACATTATCACTTAGAAGAACCTTATCTTTGAATATATTGCAGTGGGTGGGGAATATAATTGTACAATGTCAATATTTAACATTCATAAAATCGACCATTTTTAATTTTGATTGTGTGACAAAATATAAGGAAGATGATCGATCATGCAAGTCAATTGCCTCAATGTTGCCAAGAAACATGCATTTGACATGCCAAAATTTTCTTTCACGTTTTACAACAACATCATTGTCCCTAGATGAGTAGACTTTGACTTTTTTCTAGGTCCAAAGAGAGGGGTGGTGGAAGCATATTTTAGGTTTTCAAATAAGGTATCAGTGATATGAGTATCATGATTCCCCTATCTCATCATTTTGAATGCATCTAACAACATTTATTCCATGGCAGTTGTATCCCGTAAGTAATCATCCATACCAAACTCTAGTTGATTGCATCCATTTCCAACTTGTGATGAAGAAATAATATTGTTGTAGTCATTCCTAATTGGTGAATCTGGACATAGTGGGAATTGAATAGGTGGTTGATTCAACCATTATTTGTATGCCTCATCTCCGAGTCTTACTCTTAATGCAACCTTCTCTCAAGTTGACATTCTAGTGGGGTGCACCGAAAAATGGTATGTGGGTCTCTCATCACCACTAGAATTTTTATAATTTCAAAAAATATTGAACGTCATTAGTACAATATCAATGATATTAGTGAGCACGTCAATGCAATTGGTTTGTTGTAATTACATTATACCAAACAATTATTACTTTCATTGATCCAGGATTGCAGTTGGAAGATTCCATGTTCCAATTGGCAGGGTGAAGAGGTTTTCCATTCTCATCTACTAATTGCTTGTGATATGTTGCTTATCATAAGAGCTTCCAAGATTTTTGAAATGGAAGAATATTTTATGCATTTGAACTCGATTCTTAATCAGGATCTTGCATATTTGGATATATTTTTATTCAAATTGACATGTATTAAAAAAATAAAATCAATTAGATAATCGAATATAAATAAAATCTGAACTTACTGGAGATGAAAAGGGAGAACTTTGTGAAGGAATTTGATCAGCAATATGGAACGAGTTGGAATTTGAAGAATTGGCCATTTGATATTATTGAAATTTTGTCCCTACATTTGAGAAAAATAAGAAATAAAATTTTGTCTGCATATCTAAAATTAATCTCGAGAACCATATAACCACAATATGAATTTAAACATTGTTTTCAGATCATTTTTCAAGAATAAGGTGACTTTAGGCGGAAAATGTATACTAGGAACAAATGTAATTCATGTGGATGCATCCTAAAGGGATAATTTGATATTAATATGCCATTTATGTGAAATTAAAATTTTAGATAGCTTTTAAACCCAACTAGAGTGCTTATCATAACAAAACACATCGATGCCTTCAAAAAAATAATAGCACTGGGGCATTCAAATAACACCTGCACTAGTTTTCGACATTCCAAAAAAAAAATGTTATCATATTGGTGCTTTTCTACAAAAATGCATCGATGAGTTTGAAACAAAAACAAACCCCCTATGCACCTATTTCCATATTTAAAAAAATAAAAATGAATTCAACCAACTCAGTTCTCTTATAACAAATAGAGAATTGATGCTTTTAAATAGAAACTGCATCATTGTGTTATAAAAATTAATTGTACCATTTCGAGATTTAGAAAAAAAAAAGGTATCATGTTGGTGTGTTGAAAAAATTCGGTGTCACGGCAATGTTGGTGCGCTTATTTTATAAACTCATTGATGCACTTGATCATCGAACACACTGATGTGCAAAGAAATTGGAGAAAAAACACGATTTGTTTCTTTTTTTAAAATTAAAAAACAATCAGCAATTGATTTTTCAAAATCTAATTTCATAAAGTATTTTAAATAATAAAAATTTATTCATCATTTCATTATTTTACCCAAAATTTCAAAGGGAGTGATTTTCAAGAGAGACATACTAGGAGAACCGTGCAGCAACATAATTCTTTGGAGCAACATAACTATTTAGAAAATTAGAAGCTGAAATGTATGGTGCCTCACTCAAAAAATTACATAGTAAAATTTTTAAATTTTATTGTTTATTTTTCTAATAAAAAAGTTTACAATTTCTGTTAGGGTTTAATTAAAAGAGAAATCATTTGCAAGAAAGACATACTGGAAGCACTGTGGAGCTGCAAAATATTCTGGATATATTGAAAGATCATAAGTTGAAAGGTATGGTGATTCACTCAAAACCCTAGATAGCAAAAATATTAAATTTTATTGTTAAAATATTTTACAACTTCTGTTAGATGTATTCACAATTTAGAAAAAAATAAAAATAAAACCCATGTAAAATAAAAAATTTAGTATAGATTTTACTAGTAAATTTTTTTATGATCTATATTTCTATTTAAATTTAATTAAAATTCAAAAAAAATAACAATAAATACTTACCTTAAACCCTTGTTTTTTCCTACAAAATTTCACCTTATGGTTTAACTTCTTCTCTCACTTTACAATTAGGGTTTTTCAATTTAGGTATTTTAGATTTAGTGGGTTTGTGTTCTTACTATATATAGGGTGTTTGACATGTAAAGTAGGGAATCACTTATTGAATTAGATCCAAACCCTGTCGGCCCTCTCCATTTTTTTAAATGGTTATATGTTCTGCAGTTCGCCCTATGTAATATAACGCACTGGTGCTCCCTGTGTAATACAACATACTGATATATTATAATACTTTTGATCTTGTCTAGTCTATTCATCGTTACTCCCAGTGTAATATAACACACTGACATGCCTCTTCCAAAATAGCACCGTTAAATCATTACGGTGTGTTTAGTCTTACAAATTGCATCGTCATAATTTAAAATTAATTTTCCATAACAATGTTAAATAATTAAATGCTCGGTGAGTTGAATGAGATAAACACACTGGTTACGAGAGCTTATTTTGGTTGAAAATTACTTGATTTATTTCTAAAATATATTTAATGGCTTCTGTATTGAATGGTACAGGGTGTATATTTATAAAAAATGTCTCAGAAATCTCAAGTAACAAAAATATTGATCAACACAATGATATCACATCAAAAAAAGTATAGAAGGAAAGTTCTTTGTAAATTCTTTACAAAATTAATATGCTTGAATTATATGTAAGTTTAACTAATATGTATTAATTGGTGTGTGTCATGCAGAGCCACAAAATGAACAATGTTGATAATATTATTTCTAATCTAAGTGCATAAGAGCATAAAAACTTGATAAAAAAATTGAAGAATGATGAATAAGGTGAATGAAAAAATACTATTCAACATGAGTTTTTTTTTTTTTCAATAACATGTTTCAAACAATCGATTAATTCATATATGTTTAATGTTCTATAGGGAGCAACAACGAAGGAAAATATCAATGTCATTCTAAGAAAAGAAAAATTATATAACATGTAAATGACGATGAATCGTTCCTTAGATCATCTGGAGTGGTGTTGGAGGTTAATCAAAGGGGGGACATTTTAACAGAACTATGATGGATCTAATGGAACGAACGTATAGATGTACTTTCAACTTAGAATACGAAATTCAATCCAATGATTCTAAGAATTAAATTTTAATTAAACTACAAGAAACACTTCTAGAGAAATGGTCAATGAGACATGTTAGACTTGCAATAGCAAAAACATACAACAAAAGATAATCATTCAAAAGATAATATTCATAATTATATAAAAAGATTTTCTAAAATTATATGCATATATTACTGCAAACCATTCATTTATTAATATCGATTTTGTTATATTTAGTTTTCATATATCATTATAAAAATATTTTATTACCTCTTTCAAAAAGATTATTAAAATCTTAAATGATCAACACGCTGATATGTGAAACATGCCAGTAGGAATGTCTAAAAAATTCTATAAGGAGATGGTCAAAGAAATAGATATAATTGCATCACAGGAGGAGCCATCTCAACAAAAACATGTTTCAAATGTATGTAATCATGATTGACTTTGTACATTAAAAAAAATAAAAAAAATAGCATTAAATAGTAATTTTCAAGTATTTTCTTGCAGAAAAGAAAATAAGATGGAACTCATTCAACACATAAAATAGGACGACAAGGAAGAAAATGGTTGATTTCAAAATTTGTGAGTAATTGTTAATATTTTCTTATAGCAACTCAAGATTACATTTTTTGCATATTTTAAGTTTTTTTATGACAAAAATCCTTTAATGTCTTCAAATAGGTGCTAACATACAAAGAAAATCCATTAGACAAATTGATTGACATTGGGTTAAAAAGGGTTATGAGTATATGTTGGCATATCAAAAATTAATTGTGGAATTTGTAAGTATCTATGTTGTTTTACTTCTAAGTTTATAATTAATAGAACAAAAAAATCATTTATATTAAATCTATGATTTATAATGGGGTTTAAAACATGTTGGAAACAAAGTATGGAACTATGTCAGTAGAAGACTTGTTGCAACAAGGCATGAGACTTGGTTTTGAAACCATGTGCACATTTTATGAGTCACTTCTTACTATGGTATATTGTTATTCGATTTACATTTATGTATATTATTTGTTTCAATTTTCATTATTTTCGTTAATGTAGATACACTCATTACACTTTATTTTTATGTTTATAGATGGGAGAAGATGAAGAAGACAAAAAAAATCGATGCAATCAACAAAAAAATCCTGCAAGTAACCCAAATCATGGAAGTAGCTCAAATACTGACATCAGTTCTAGTGAAGAATGATGATCTATTTAGATATCAATGCAACTTGTTGTATTTTTTGAAATAATTGTCTTATGAAAATCAGACATTTTGTTTAATGTAATGGACATAATGTCCCAATTGAAAGACAAGGGATTACCAATAATAATCCCATTTTTTTATGACAAAGAGCCTCTTATTAATATATAATAAAATACATTTTAATTTATGCTATTATGTTATCCAATGCCGTTGTGAAATGTTACACCACCAATTAAATATATGGATGATTAAATATTATACTGAAGAGATGCAAAATCTAATAATATAACAAATTAATCCAAATATCATATACAAATGCACTAATCAAATTTTAATTTATATAAATATTGTTATAACATATATCTCTATTTTTCAATAAATAACATATTTAAAATTTTACAATAATTACACTGTCATAGGTCGACGTTTCCTAAAAGAGAAAATCTCAATGAAAACATCGATACGTCTATAACATAAAAATGCATTGGTGTGTTATTTTATATAAAAGCACTATGACATATTTTTGCATGACAAGTTCCTTTTTTGTAAATGACAACACCGGGGCTTTTATTTATTCAAGCACCTCTAGTTTTTGAGATTAATGCCTCGGTGCATTGTAATTCTCAATGCACCAGTGCTTTTGTAGAACTAATAGCCCAATGCTACAAAATATTATTTCCAAACTGGTGCATTATGAAAATAAATAGCACTGGTATTTTTGTATAACTAACGCATCAGGCCATTTGTACAAACAATATGCATCGACACTGCAAGGTAAAAAAAATGCACCAGTACAAAAATTATTTTTTGTGTGCCCAGTTGTTATTCCTTACAAGAATGCTCTGAGGCTCTTTGATATAATAGCACTAGTGCATCAGTGTTCTTTACATTCAATACCTCGATTATTTTAGTTATGTATGCCACCCAGTGCTTTCATATATGTAGCACACTAGTGTTACTTGTTCTATGAAGCACACCACAAAAAAAACATCTGCTAAATCCTCTGGCCACCAAAATTTTTTAAGTTGTGACAAATTTCCATTAAAAGCTCCATTAAAACATGCTCTATCGCAAACAGATGTTTTATCGGATGTTTTTTTGACATTTTTTTTCAATTTTATAACACTAAAAACTTCCATTTTAACCTCTGCTAGAAGGTATTTTCCTTGTAGTTTCAATTAGGGTTTTTATTAAAATTCTAACAGATTGCAAGATTATTGTTTATGGTTTCATTTCTAATGAATTTTTTTAATTGCAGGATTAGAACAGCGGATTGACTAGTGCAGGAACTCAAGGTGTGAGCGGTTTCTAGACAAATTAGGGTTTTGTTTTGCAGGTCCTTGAAGTAGTTCTCAGGAATTTCCAGTGTTGTGCCTTGAAGTCCACAGATCCTGGATTGGCAATTAAATGTTGGTCCATTAATCCACCATATACTACACCCAACACTTTGTGAATTGACCCACTACTACCATGATGAAAAATTTTCCTTCATACTTTTGTAGACTTGTAATAAATTCATTAAAACTTGTTCCTAATATCCAATTAGTATGGCTAATGGATGTAAGAGACTATTGAAGCCCCGAAAATCGGGTCGACAACAAGGGGGATACCCACCCGGTCCGGACCTTGGTTGGCAGCTCCTTATCCGTTTGGTATAGTGGGTCCGACTGGGGATAATGGGACCAGTTTCCCAATCTAAGGGTGTGTGTGTGTGTGCAGAGTTGGATGTTTGCTGATCTAAGAATACTTAAACCTAATCTAATTCAAACTTTTAAACTAACTCTATGCTATTGTAATCTAATGAGAAACAATACATCTAATCTATGCTAACTCGGGATGTATTTCTTCTATTATGCGATCTAAAAAGATTTCAGACAATAACTGGTAATAAAGATCATTTAGCTATCATAAGAATGGAAATCAATTCAAGATGAACCACTTTGCATAAAAAGTTAGGCAAAACAGTTGTGAACAGCATATCGCATAATAAGTTATTCATATATCAGACATAAATAAATGACTCCACCGTACAAAAGTGCCAAATGGTAACTCACACATTCATGCAATAACATATAAACAACTACAGACTGTATATCACTTTAGGAATATAAGCAGAAATGGCCAAGAGATAAAAGTACCATTTATGACTGGTTCTACTCATAAGCTTCAAGCAACAATGATCTATCTCTCCTTGCTCCAACATCTACTAAGAGTACAGAAGTGCAACATCAGTAGCAGATATCAAATGCAAACATTAATAAACCTTGATCCATCCATTCATCAAAACCCCCTCCGAGGGTGCAAAAGTGCATGTTCTGAGGACAAGTTTTTGACAAATTTCTAGACCCCTCTCCAAATGCATGAGAAGGGTTTAAATACTGCTAACTAAAATAACTTAATTACATAAATTTCGGATACGGTTTAAATGACCGCCCTTTTTCTTAAGCAAAACTATTTCTAAAAATTGAATCTAATTCCTGACTATTTCTGTATTTGCTCCTCAGTGCTGCGAGCATGCAACATTCGCCTGGGAAGAGTCGGCTGGTCGTCTTCTTTTGTTTGAGCTATGAAAATAGAAATGGCAAGCGCTGGCACCACTTTCTAGTAAACTAGAAGATATTTTTGAGAATCTTCCTTTGGCTGGGTGGATTTACTGCGTGTATACTTGGTAATAACCCAAATTTCTCTCAAACTGCTTCTGCTTTTGCTATTTCGGTTTCCGGCCTTGCGAATGACTAAGCAAGTTAGGGATTTTGCTTTCTGAACAATTTTCTTAGCGATGCGCGATTAGCCCTAGGCGCTAATCGCGCATCGAAAACTGCCTCCGTTCTTTGTTCCGAGCTTTTCTGGTGCATTTTCTGCCTTTAGCGCTTTTTCCTTCACCGGGTAGAAGTTTCAGGATTTTTCGTAAACATGCTGCTTTTGTGAGCTTTTTGAACCTAAATGTTGAATAACCTATTGACATCAGCATCTGTTGAGTGATACTCGGGAATCTGCGGTTCTGTTGCATGCAGCATCCGTTTATGAAGGCATCTCTTTTCTGTTCTCCGAGTATTGACGCTTTCCCCTTTTCCTTAGATGTTTCCTGCTCATTGCTTCATATTGTTTCCTGTTTTTCATTCCTGCAGTTCACGCAAAAGAGTAATGATAATCAATGCTGATACGAAAGCTCTGACCTCTATGAATGTATAAAATCATGACACTCATTGTGAACTGACTCTTCGAAAAACACAAAACTGTCCTTCTTGAATACTTTGGCGTACATTCATTAATTTCTTTTAAGGCGCGTGCCCAATTTTGGTTTATAGACAGCTTTTCTTGAATGTTGAGCCGAGGAAATTTGCGATGGGCGATAGCAGCATCGCGTCATCGCATTACCTAGATGTGTCATCGCAACTTTTTCAGATTAGATTATCGCAGATCGCAGATCGCGACGAGTCGTTAAATCATTGGGTGCTGCTTATGCGATATTGCGATATGCGACGTCGCACATCGGCCGTCGGAGATTTCTTAAGATTTTCATTTAAGAGCGCTTCATAATGTACGCGATGCGATGAATTTCGCGTCGCCTCTTTGCAGTTTATTATGCTCATAAGGAAATGCTTTATTCTCTTCTCGCGATGCGATATAGTTTTAAGGAGTTAAATACAAAAGTTTTTATAAAAAATGTTTTTTGGATTTTTTATTAAGGGTCCCCATTTGCTTAGTGTTATTGCTAATACTAAACAAAGAGGGGGGTTGTTGGTGGCCACAATAGAGACCTAGGGTCATAATTGGCTCTCCGTTATTTTGCTGGGAAACTAGAAATTTAGTGACAAACATTTGAACATTAATTTTAATACCTTCCCCTAGAAACATCCTTCTTAACCATGGTAAGTTTTCAAGAACCTTAAGTTTTATCCTATAACAAAAATGTGCAATTCCAAAAAGACCCTCTATTTGAGTTGGGAATTATTCCACACAAATTTATCTAACACATTGGGGGTTCTCTTATAGTTGTTGAAAGATATTACATACCTTATGATCTTATTTCCATTCTTTCCTTGCTTCTTCCACCAAATTAGATTGTGAAATGGAACTAGCACATAATAAGCCCTCTAGGTATTCTTGTTTCCTTAAAAGTGCATTTTCCACCATACTTGTTTTCCTTTTTTGTAGTTAATTTAAAGGTCATGACCTAGTATATTTGTAACCAAGTTTTGTTTCTCTTCTAAAGATAATCATTTTTTCAAGAAGTACTTCAAACTATCATGATTTTGTTTCTACCTTGAAGTCTTTTCTTATTAATAAGGATGTGTTTTGTTAATTGCATGTAATGTAGGGAACATTTCCTTTTCATAACTATTTCGAGTAAGTTATTTCCTTTAAGATGGTTGCTTTCAAAGCAAATGGGTCTTCATTATTACATTAAAACTACACCAATTCCATGACGTGATGCATCACACTCCATAGTAAAGTCTTTTGTGAAGTTAGTGTGGCTAGGACATGAGTTATACACATAGCCTGTTTAACTTTTTCGAAAGATTTGGTTACTTCTTGAGTCTAAGAAGATGCCTTTTTTTTAATAACATTGTTATAAGTTTTACTATTCTACCATAATTCTTGATACACTTGCAATCCCATTAATCCTAATAATATTTTAACTCTTCAAGGTTTTAGGAATCGGCCACTCCATCATAGCTTTAACCACTTCAACACCTTCGTGAGACACAATATGACCCAAATATTTCACATCTTGAACCTAAAATACATGCTTGGATGGATTTGCATATAGTTGTATCTTTTCCAATATTTTTAAGACCATGTCAGCATGTTGTACATACTCTTCACAACATTTGTTGTAGATCATTATATCATCAAAAAATACCAACATATTTTTTTTGAGAAAGGATTTAAAATAGAATTCATCAAGTTTTGAAATGTTGAAGGTGCATTAGTAAGGCCAAATGGCATCACCAAAAAATCATAATGGCCTTCATGTGTTCCAAAAGTTATTTTGGGGATGTCTTTTAGCCTCATTCTTATTTGATGATATCTAGGTAAAGGATTCAAGTTGGTAAAGAAAGGTGTTCTTCATCCAATAATTCATCAATGGAAGGAATAGGAAGACTATGATTAATGGTATTTTCGTTGACCTATATATAATATGGACATATATTCCATGAACCTTTCTATTTTATGAACCATCACCTCTAGTGAAGATAAATCAATTTTGCTAGGTTAAATGTTGCCAACATATAACATCTCTTGAACCATACACTCAATCTCATTCCTTTTTGCATGTGAATATCTGTAAGACCTAACATTAAGTGGTACACTTCCTCATTGCAAAGAATAGAATGATCATGATTTGTACTAGGCATAAGACCCTTAGGAATCTCTCCAAATACCTTCAAATAATTTTTGATAACATTTTATAGATTGGCTGGAGTGAACGGTCTAGATGTTTGGACATCTAGTGAGCACAATTATGCAATTACACAATATTGTCCATTTTGAGTAGTTTTATCATGTTGTTAAGGATTATCACTTTAAATGGTCTCCCTTGAATAATTTTGAGTTCAATCTCTTCCTTTTAATATAAATATCATGAGAAGTCCTAGAAATCAAGAGTTATGTTCCCAAATAGTATATCCAATGGACCCCTAATACAACATCAACACTGCCCATTTGAAGTATAATCATGGGATTATTCAACAAAATTCTCCCCATAGTGATATTAATAGTATGGAACTTCCTTGAACAATTTATGGTACCTCCAATATATGCAATCATCACATAAAACTCTGGTACAAGATATATAAAGCAATTGAGAAGTTTCACTAATTTGCAACCAATGAAGTTATAGGCACTACCAAAATCAATCATTAGAGAAATTTTGAGGTCTAAAATGGGTCTCCTAAAGAATATTGTAAAATAAGAGTGGAAATAATAAAATAATACTATATTACATCATCAAATTTTAGAGGGGAAAAAAACTATTTTTTCAACTCATATTTCAACTTATCTCCCTGCAATTTTACTCAAATTTCGAGTAGTAGCACTCATTGGAGGCGGAATTTAATTCCTCATCCAAGGAGTACCCATGTTGCATACTTTCGATCGACCCTACTACATGAAAAAATGAGAAATACATGAAAAATGTGATTGCAATCACGTTTGTCGTGTATTTCTCACTTTTCCTATAGTAGGGTCCATTGAAAGTATGAAACATGGGTACTCATTGGATGAGGAATTAAATTATGCATCTGATGAGTGCTCCCGCTCGAAATTTGAGTAAAATCATGGTGAGATAAGTTGAAAAAAGTTTTTATTTTTTATTTTTAATATTTTTACTTTTTTACTCCAAATATAGTGAATCATCCCCCACGGTTGACATCATCATCTGGAACCCTATTGGATCTTATAAATTTGATTTTGGTTGTACATTTTTGTTTTGAGGCCCATTCTAGACCTCAAAATTTCTCTAATGCATCAATATTACATTTTTCCTTTTGATATGATTCTTCTATCTTAAGGGTTTGTTGATTACTAATTCTATCCAATGCATGAAAATATATGGTTGGAGTAGTCTCTTCTAGTTCTATATCTATTGATGGTTTCAATTCTTGATATTCTTCCTCTTTGTTTTCTATGTAAAATAATTTCCTCATACCACATTTATCTCCCTTATTATTCTAATTGCCATAATTGAAACATGTTCTCTTTGCTCTTCTTTCATCCATTTGCCAGGGTATCAACTTTGTACATTGACTTAGGATAAGAGAGAGCACATGGTGTTATTTGTAGTTGTTAGTGGCCACTCTTGTTGTAGGCATACTTTTACATTCAATTTTCTTGGACACACTGAAAGCATGCTCTAGGAATTTAGGTTCGAAGAGATGCACCCTTTGTTGAATTATCTCCTTAAAGTGCCCATAAGGAGATATAACATATTATCCTTTAGAATTTTTTTTAACTCGAGAATTAATTTTTGGAATTGTTGAATGTGATCTATAATTGGACATATTTGCTAGATATTTATGAAATAACTAAAGTATGTGTTACTCTTAATATCCCCATGTATTGCTTATCAATTTATCCATAAAAACGGACCAAGAGACAATAAAATCATTTTTTCATTCACAAAGACATTGGTGTCAAACAAATTGTTCAAGCTCTAAATAAAAGGATGCAATAGTTACCTTTTTGAAAGTGGATACCTGGTGTAGATTCAAGAATTGCTCCATTTGGAATATCCATGTTATAGGATATTTACCATCAAACTTCTTTATGTCAATCTTAGTAATATTTGAGTACCTTTTTTTAGAAATTTTAGAGAATTACAACTACTCAATAAATTTAATCTAAAATCAAGAGACATAATTCTACTCTACTGATCTGTGGAATCAAATTAACAATTTAGAACAACATGCATAAACATGCAATAAGAAAAACCACAAATACACAGTCATTTCTAGGGGAACCCAACTGGGAAAAACCCCTCAGGCCTCTTTTCATTAATCATATGAATAGAGAATCTATTACAATTGCTAGCACTAGCTCTGAGCTTAACATACAAAATAATAGTTGTTCTTTTTGCTCAATGAACAACTTTGGCCAACACTTAGCCAAATATCAGCTCACCCATCCTCCTATTTCCTTGCGTAAATCCTGAGGAAATTAGCTCCTATTCTTTAGGAATTTCCTCCAAATTGATTACACAATTCCCAGGGATTGATCATTGATTTTATGTAACACATGTACACTCAAGACTAGTCTACAACTAATGTTACATTGTCGTGTCATCCCCACTTCAGCTAAATAACTGGAACTCTGCATGCACTAGCTATTTTAGGATGATTGATCAATTAACTAACATGTCTCTGAGTTACACTGTTGTCCCACTACACAATTGACCTTCAACCGACTCTAACAATAGTTATAGGTTAGTTAATTGAATACAACTAAAAATAACTAAACTGGATTACTATAATTTAGCAATCACACATGCACACTTGAACTGCAAGCCCTCTAACTCAAAATTACTGAGCTAACTGAGTGACAAGCTCCACATCCCACTAGTAACTGTCTCCAAGTTGTCTTGTTGAAGTGGAAATTTGATTCATTCCATTTGACTAAGGCTAAAGTTAAATTGAGCCTCTCTTGCTACATTTTTTCAACATGATTGATGTTAAGTTAAACCCTTGATATGTAGATCTCAAAATGACGAATAATCATGAATATTGAACTCGATACTTGTGGTATCTAAATTTGGTAAAATATCCCCCAAATTTTGTTAGGGTTCAACAATTTTGTTATCCCCATTTTCACGATCTTCCGATCACATCCCAATATCACCTTTAGGTTACCTCTCATCTAGGGTATGTGAGATCATGGCTAACAAGAATTTTTGTAACATTTCCATCTTTTAATCTATATTTTTTTCCAATTATATTTGATGTGTTTACCAAATCACCATTTTTCATTGATCTATAACTCAATTCATTAAATGTATTCTCCACGCTGGATATTTTGTTCTATATCTCTTCACTTTCTTCATGATTCATGGTTGAGATTTCAGGAGGTTTAATTGGTGTATATTTTTTTGCAACACCCTTTGCAATGTGGGATAATGGTAATACATAAAACTTATTATTCTTAATTGCACACATTTTGAATTTCCCAAAACAAATATCCCATTCAAATTCATGTCAATTGTAAGTTACTTACCTTTAAAACTCTAATTTAGAGATTGTCTTCTTGGCTGAACTTTCTCCTAATGTTTCTCTAAAACTACTTTGATATGTTATACCATGTTATAGGTTTAATGAAAATTTGATGTGTCAAGCAAAAGTTATCCTAACTTTCCTGAAACTTACTGATTCCTTACCCTTTCTAGAGAATGAAATTTTATAGAATTTCACGTGTCTAATTTTCCTGATATGATTATGAAATTTAGACATATAAGACTATGGCCCATCCTCTTTCCAATGAAATTGGTGGTGCTCAAATTGGATATTTCTATATGACAATTTTACTCAAAACATTTATTTGAGACTAGTCATTAAAGGAATTTTGAGGTTAAAAAGTTAGCCTCAAAATAAAAAATCGTACTATCAAAATTGACTTTAAAATAATCAAATACGATTCAAGATGATGATGCCACTCATAAGGGTAGATATTTTTGGAGGGAAAGAAAGAAAACCATTTTTTTAATCATATTTTTGGTTTATCTCCTTATAGGTTTCTCAAATTTATAACATTTCAAGTATTTATAGTTTACCTCGCTGTGGGTCCATCAAAAGTAAGCAAAGTAAGTACTCAATGGATTGAAAATGTAACTTTGCATCTAATGAGTTTTTACACTTGAAATTTATGCAAAACCTAAAGGATATAAGTTAAAAAAAATAATTAAAAATGTAGTTTTGTTTCTTTCTCTTTGAATATTCATAACTGTTATTTTATTGTTTTAACTATTATTTTATATTTTCCTTAGGAGGCCCATTTGAGACCTCAAATATCCCTAAGTGTTTAGGACAAGTAAAACAAAAAACCTAAATTCCAAAGCCTATAACTCGAAAAGTATGGAGAATCATAATGTAATTTTTTTACCACAAGATCTTTGATATTTCTACTTAGGATCCTAAAAAATTCACTATTTGACATATCTTAGCAAAAAAAATATGGTTCTTGAACTAAGAATACCTACTTCAGACTAGTTTTAGGAATAGTAAAAACCCATAATTTCCATAAGTAATTGACTTTGTATCCTCAAGATCCCAAATTTTTTATTGTCTAAAACTTAACATTAAAAAAATTATAGAAAAAATTCCAAGGTGACTTGTTTGAAGGAACAAAACATTATGATCATATGCTCTAAAACTAAATGTTAACCAAAAAACACTCAGATAATGCAAAAATAGAAAGGGAAGTAACTTCACACCTTTAAAATTATATAGAGGAATGAATTATAAATCTCTTCAAGGGGCAAACCTTCTTTTACATTATAAAAAATGTACAAGATAAGAGT
The DNA here is from genome assembly GCA_031772625.1 of Pinus tabuliformis. Taxonomy (NCBI): domain Eukaryota; kingdom Viridiplantae; phylum Streptophyta; class Pinopsida; order Pinales; family Pinaceae; genus Pinus; species Pinus tabuliformis. Next base: position 308,853,637 of record CM062807.1, read on the forward strand.
ATTTTCTAAAACTAGGTCTCCCTAATATATATAGGAGACAAAAGGTACAACTAAAATTATAGGGTCTAACCACAATAATATAACAATAACATTGTAATAACTCAATATCTAAGGATTAACAAATCACATCTAAATGCACATTCTACCGTATAGTATCCTTCAATACATTCCTTAGTGCATACATATTCTAGCCATTTTTACTCTTACTTTCCAACAACAATTCTATTGCTTATTGATTTACACAAGGTAGCTTTCTCATTCTAGAGAAATATAAACAACACATCAAGACATAATTTTAGGTTTTTCTCGCTTCAAATTTCTTTGCATGGAATGGAATTCCATAACATGGTTGAATCTATTCAATAGACTTACTACTGTTCACACAAAAAATCATTAGGTCTACTTTTGTCACCCAATGTAGCAATAATCAATTTATACACATAAAAATTCAAATGAGGGAAAATAATAGGATTAATTATTTTCATCCATGTTTCCTCTTTTATTTTCCTAAATGGGAAGTTCGAAAACAATAAGCTAATCTCCTACACTTTTTTCTCTAATGCTTAGAGAGTTGGATTGTTCTATAGGCTTAATCCTTATTAAGAATGAAGAAAATATGTGGCTTCCTTACAAAAATATCCCTTTTTATCTTACCTTAGAATCTCCAATGAATTCCTCAATGATAAGTTATATGTTAGTTGAATTTTCCAAAGATTTTTTTTAATAGGAATGAGCATATATGTTTTATTAAATATGTTCTCGATCACAACATGTATATAGCAAATGTATTACATTTTGTTCTCCCTCTATCTTGTCCCTATGTTTTATATTGGCTATTAACACTTCTAAGGGACTACATATCTTCTCAAAATTCATTACATTCATGTACAGATACAACCTATAATAACTTCTTGACAAGAGATAAAATTTGCAACAATGTATACATCATTTGAGGTCGTTAGCTTCCTCCTCCAGTGGCCTATTGAGGTTCGATGATTTTCCCATTTCCTTCCAACTCTCAGTACTGTATTCACTGAGTCTCATATTCAAAATATGAACTTGTTGAACCTACAAATCAACTATCTACAGATGAAATGCCTCTATCTCATCCATCTACCTCATTGATTTCTTTATCACAACTTGGACCTCCTCCAACACATTCAAACTTGTCTCCATCTACTCCTTATATTTCATATTTAACACTAGAAAATCAAGTTGAAGGGCATCCATTTTCTCCATTAGCTGAGTGACCTTGTCCTTGTATTTTCATCTAGTGTACTTGTCATGGCTACTAGTGCCAAAATCACCTTCTTTATCTCTCTTCATCATGATCCTATCACTCTAGAAAGGGTAGTTGTTATCTTCCGCTTCCCACAAATACCCACCCCTCCAAGAGTTAGTTCAACCAAATTTTCAATATACATTCAGTCATTGTCCCCCTCGAGTCACCTCGAACACAGTTACAGGTCTCCCAAATGGGTGCACTATCCTCATAGGCACTCAAACTATAGACATAAGACTCTTTCTCTACCGCAAATCTCCATTTTTTCCCTTGTTTAAATGTATTTGTGTATCCTCCCTGTACTTCAGTGCTTGTATACAAATCCAATGTTGAAACCAATGGGCTCAGACCCAATTTTGATCCCATGAGGACCCTTGAACTAGAAGGACTCCAATTTTACATAATGCCACCAAACAAATGCTGCCGCGAGTGATTTCTTGAAGTTTTTGTTCTTTGTGACCAACGCGGGTTTCTGTGTGTCGATATATCAATTGTTCTTTCAACAAATTTCCATTTAGGTTGACCCATCGAGAACTGAGTCCATTCATAGGTTGTATAGACCCACCCTTGGGTGATTAACTTAACATAGTTTAAATACTTTTCTCCCACCCACCATATCCAAATATCAATAATGACCTATAGATAATCCAAAACTCAAAATAAAGGGAAAAACCAACCTGGAAATAGATTATCCCCACTGAGGAAGTTGACGCATCAAGCTAGCATCTAAATTACTCCATGGGACCTGCCAAATCCTTCTATGAATCCCTCAATGATTTATCCCCAAGTTGAGTTTCAAAATAGTAAGCCACATTGGTTTATTATGTTGTTTCAACGATAATTCTATTCTTTTCACCAAATCCCACATGAGGTCAGCATTATAATGACATAACTCTTCATAATTACCATTCCCTTGAATACAATGATCATCTTATGCAGATTTCCTATGGAATATTTGTATTGTGTCGATTGAGTTGTGTCCCTTCCTTGTAGTTCTTACAATATTATGCCTTCTACATGCATCAAACATAATTTGGGTTCTATGACATCTATCGAGTTTCCTTCCCTAATTTTATAATGAACCCATTCCCAAACAATGATTTTATAATCATGGGTCCTGTAGTAATTTTTTAATAGATTGACATAGGTCATGAATCCTTCCATAAAATAATGTTTAAGTCTTTGAGATTAGGGTAGGTTCCACCACCCTGAATCGTTATTTATTTCTAATTTCCCTACTTGAAGCTAGCAGGCTTGGTTTGCATACATGTCAACTTCTTCATTTTGACTTCTTAGTATATGAAATTACTTTTTGTTGGATATCTTCTACGAGCCCCTTTATTCACTTAAGTAGATTCTCCAAATTCTTGTCCCTGGGTGAGGTTCCTTTGCATAAATGATAAATGATGATAAGTGAATCCCCTAAGATGCTAATATTTTTCACTTGAATGGTTTTGGACAATATCAAACATTGCAACAATCCATGCATTTCTACCTAGTTGTTTTCCATTTGTCCCAATCCCCATGCATACCTTTTAATAAGATTTCCTTCAGGGAAATGCAAGACCCCTCCCCCTCTTGCCACCCATGAATTTTCTGAAGAAAATTGCTCTAATTTATCTTCAATTTTTCTTTATTATGCTCCTGGAATTTCAAACAATAATTGATCATAATTCCTACTAGCCTCTACTTGGTATGCACTAGAAATGTACATTTTTGGTAGAAGTCATAATCTTTTTCTATGATGATAGATGCACTCTAATTAAGAGTCTAAAACAAATTAAAGACACTTCACAAAAGAACTACCTTGGAAAATGTTGATCTTCAATTTGGTAATGCTTTTACAATTAAAAAAATTATATCAAAGAGTATATCTTAGTATGGATTTTAGTGACCTCCTTATAAAGTATGCCAATAAGTGATGGGCTATAAAATTACAAGAATACAGCATTGAACTCCATAAATCACTTTAATTATTAACTAGGGGACAATTAAACTTATACATTATAGGAAATTTCAACCTAAAAGTGACCTCATAAGGAAAAATAATCAAATAATAGTTAAAATAATAAAACAAAAGTTATGAATTTTGGAGGGAAAAGAAGAAAACTACTTTTTTTTTAATTGTATTTTTGGCTTATCTCTTTTATAGTTTTACTCAAATTTCAAGTATAGACACTCGTTGAATGTGGAATTAAATTCCACATCTAACGAGTACCCATTATGCATACTTTTGAGAAGAGCCACATTGATCGAAATTGAAGATACGTTAAAAAAATGTGTTCAACACGCTTTTTTAATATATCTTCATTTTTTGTCAATGTAGGTCTTCTTAGAAGTATGCATAATAGGTACTCATTTGTTGTGGAATTTAATTCTACATCTAACGAGTGTCTATATTTGAAATTTGAGTAAACCTATAAGGAGATAAGCGAAAAATATAATTAGAAAAAATAGTTTTTCTTTTTTTTTTCCCCTCCAAAATATTTATATGTACCTCTTTTTAAATTTAAAGGATTTTGATTGGTTTACATATTGTGTACATGAAACTTTCATGGAAATTTTTAGACTGAACTATTTCTAATGAGTGTTGTGCATTATGTATCCAAACTACAAAGAGTTGATCCACTAGAAAGTAAAATTTTAGAATCCTAAATGCTTTAATATATGTTATAATAATGAAATGATTATATGCCTATGTATTAATAGAAATAAATCAATAAAAGATTTATTCAAAGATAACTTGAGAAATGACTCTTATCACTTTCTATTCATATATTCAATTGAAACCATACAATACTACATTCAAATTAATGAAATCAAAATACTAAAATGTCATCTAGTCATTCACATGTTGAGATAGAGAAAAAAGAGAACATCTATACACATAAAAAGTAAGAAACTCAATCAATCAATGTAATTAGAAGTTATGTTTTAAGCAAATAATGCAACCATAAACTATTATAAGAAAGAATAGGAGCCCTTCCTACTATCGTTCCCTTGCATAGGCCCTACATAATGAAGTCCCGTGAACTTTTATATAAAATCTATATATATGCCCTACATAATGAAGTCCCGTGAAATTTTACATAAAATCTATAGGAGTTGTCTATAATGCGACTTTTTGGAGATTCCGGTGACGGAATCCGGGGGAAGAAATTCAGGTTAAATCTTGATTTGTTGCAGTTAAAATGGTTTTTTAACTGCATATTTGGATTCAACACCCTGGAAAACCCCTAGGACGCTTTCATTGTGCAGAAACTAGCTATCAAACTTGCGATTCCAATAAATTCCTGCCGGATTTCGATCGGAAAAACCCGCCGGAAAGACTTTTAAAAAGTCACGTTATAGACAACTGCAAATCTATATATATGATCAATAATGTAGAAGCTATATCAATATTCATAGTTTCATTTCCTTTGTACATTACCTAAGTGGAAGTTGAAGGGAATCTTGAACTGGGATAAAAAAAAGTTTAAAGAGGAAGGAATTGAACCTTAAAATTATATATGTACATATATGGAATGCCTTAGATCTCTCCTCTTATATATTGGGAATGCTTTGGAATATCTAAGAGGAGACATTCAATTATTTCATTAATCTAATCGCCATGTTTAAGAAACCTATCTCCTAACTAAACTATGCACATTCAGGAATCATGAGCTCTCAATTGATTAAAGGTTGCTTTTAAGAGGAACAATAGTCTCCTCCATCACTATAGGATTTGTAAAATTCCTTCAATAAATTGCTAAGTCAAAGACATCTATAGCTTGTTAATGGAAAAGTTTCTAAATAAATAATTGAACATTTCATTGATGAATGACGTGATTGAATTTATAAAATTCCCTTGCCTATTGCTAAATCAAAGGAATCTATAGCTTGTCATTGGAAAAATTGCTTAATAAATAATTGAACATTTCCTTCATGGATGACGCACAAAATTAATATAACCTTTACAACATATATTAAACCTTCAACAAGAACATTATTTCATAACACCATTCTTATCCTAAAGACATAAAAAAATACAAAAATACAAAAAAAAATCATTATTAGTCCGTGCTGTCCCGGTATGGATTATAGTAATCGAAAACTATTAGTTTAGTATTAGTAAGTTGTTTTTAGTCCTGGCTCATCAATTAATATTGATTTATCATGTTATTTGGCCTCTTCCCGAGGACCAAAACTAATTCAAAGCTTAAAAAAATAGGTTATAAATTTTTTTGTTTGTTTCATATTGCGTAAACTAATGTCAATATTGCGTAAACTAATGTTGGCATTAGTCAAGGGCATTAAATGTTCATGAACATGCTTGTATATACCAGACCAAGACCATTCAGACATAGTAGATTAGGTCGCTGGCAACACCACATGGCGATTGCACAACAGTATTCAATGCATGCTTGTGGCAAGGCAGGTTACGATGGGATGGACATGCTTCCATTCCCCGTGTTTCCATTACTACAACAGGTTCATAGGATCTGCGTCACCTGAGCCTCCAGGATCTGTGTCTGAGTCTCCAATTCCTGCAAAACGATCTCAATATTCTGAGCAGTTGTGATCTGCGTCACCTGATGAGCCTCCAGGATCTGTCTGAGCTTCCAATTCCTGCAAAACTATCAATATTCTGAGCCAACTGCTCGGCCTGAGTTCTGTTGAAGTCCTCCAACTGCTCGGCCTGAGTTCTGCTGAGTCCTCCCTCTGCTCCTTTCCATTAATCTTGGGCAAGCTTCCCTTATTTTCTGGATGAAAAATCTCTGAGGGGACGCCATCTATAGCATCTGTGATTTCCAGTCCGAAAACAGTCTCTTCAAGGATTTCTGTCAGGTATTTTGCATTCGCTTTGCAATTCTCCATAATCAATTTGTATCCCCGTAGCATTCACAACAATTTTAGCATTGACAACAATTTTAGGTTAATAAAGTTCAAAGAATTACAACGCCTAAATAATTCGCAGAGAAAGGCAAACAACGTAAGCCATTACCAAACATAAGAGAGCTGTTAAGGATGAAGAGTGGTTTAAAAAAAACTACTCATGAAAAACAGTAAGAACAAGTTCTATATTTCGTTTAACTTGAATTAAACATGGGTTCAATATTCAATGGGAAAATGTTGTAACTTTGGGAAAAAATTAAGCACTCACCGTATCTTGACAACGCGCTGAGAAATCCAATGTTTCCCTTACTGTCATTTCACCGAGGTGCAAGTCATGCTGGCTAATATAAGTAGATGTTCTTTGAGGCACAAATTCATTTAATGAGTGCCCATTGTAGGTTACAGCTCCAGTTGTTGAGATTTTCTGTTTCTCAAAGTAGGCAAAAATCTCTAATGTGTGACAACAATAGGAATTTGTTGCTAGATTAGCTCCAGGTTGTTGGGAGAGAGTTAATGCATCCTATATTTGATGTGAGAGGATTTATGAGGTAGTTAGATTCTCCTAGCTATAAACAAGTATCCATACGGATTGTTTTTTGTGAGAGAGTTTGTGAGGAAATTGATTATTTTGTAATCTCCTGTGTGATAATAAAGAATTGCTGATGCCTATGTTTGGTGGACATAGCCCAGATTGGTTGAGTGACCTGTAAAAGGAAAAATATATAATTTTTCTGTAAGAAGTAGAGTCACATATGAAAACTTGTTAAATGTTGATGTACTAAAATATAGACAGCGAAAAAATTGGGCACATTTGAGAGTAAAAAACAATGTCGAATTTCTTAAGCCATATATTTAAAACTTGGATGGCATTTCTTACAATATTATTTTACTAGAATAGATCCTAAACTTACTGTGAGATCACGATCAGGCTTCCCAGCCAGAGTTGTTAGCAATGTAGTTTTTCCAGCACCAGGTGGACCAAGAAGAAGTGCCATTCTGAACGGTTCAATGACGTTTCATGAGAATGGAGATTGTCTCTGAAATGGCTGACCTATCTAGGAACAAAGGGCATATGAAAAACTTACCTAGAAGGCTTGATGATGACACTGATATCATGGAGGATTGTTAGAGTCATCCTCTTTGACGGCAAGATCTTCATGTAGTTAAGAAATCCCTGCACAATAACACCATATTTTATGCGGTCAAATGTCAAGTTGTCAATATCAATCTTACCTCATGTCAATAGGATGTTTAATCTTAAACGGTTGCCATTAGAGAGTCCCGGATCTCTCTGCTCTTCTCTGAAGGCATAGAATTTGTTGTCCTGGATCTCGCTGATCTTCTTTGAAAGCATTATGTACACCTGCTTAGGCTTGAGCCTGCACTCTTTGCACGGTGACACTCTATCACAACCACTAAGCCAGGGTCCAACAGCAATGTAATCAGATGATGCCCAAGTGATTTTTTACTTGGCCTTGACTGAACCTATTTCTTGAAGGTATCAGAAAACAGAGGAATCGGAAGGGTGGAAACGATTGGTTTTCCTTTTGTACTAACTATAAAAGATAAAGAAATAGATTCAACACTTTGTTAGAAAACCATACCACACTTTGATATCAAAAGGAGCATGTAGCTCAGTGGGAGAGTAGTCAGGCTTGCTGAGCGGAGGTTCTTGGTTTGATTTCCACCCTGTAGAGCTTCTACGAAAGCCAGGTGTTGAGAGTGACTTGTAATAGCGGAAAGGCTTCAACCAAAGTGTGGTTTGAAGAAGAGGATTGGAAATCAAACAGCTTTCCTCACACAGACAGGGTTCTACTCCTGCCAACCTTTGATTTTAGGCTTTTTACAAGGCAATTCCCCATCGCAACCACTAAACCACAACCACACTGTAGTATAATTCAACTAACCCAAAAGGGGATATATCCAGCAAGTATTCCATTCAACTAAACCAAAAGATGATTTTTTCTTCCAGACAAATTATACGGACTTGCATGAACTTATTTGTTGAAGCTGGCCGACAACAGAGGAAACTCAAGGTGGGAAACCACTGGTGCGCGGTTGCATGAACTTATTTCTTAAAGGTGGCAGAAAACAGAGGAACCTTAAGGGTGGAAACCGCTGGTTTTTTTTTTGTATATTAGTAAAGATAAATAAACAGATTCAACACTTTGTTGGAAAAGCAATCCACACCCTGATATCAGAGGGGCATACTGGAAATATGAATTCATGCCTGGATATCACACATGTCCTGGTTTTGATAGTCCTGGCTTTCATTTCTAACGTGTCCAGTTGTAAACATGATATCAGAGTTGGGTATTGAGGTGTTTTTCTAGAAAAGGATAGCCAAGTGCTGGTGCTGAATGTCTGAGAAAAGACATCTGTCATGAAAGAGGCATGTAGCTCAGTGGTAGTGCAATTTGGAAACAAATTGCAACTGCGAAATTGGCTGGCGTCAGCGAAGCTTCCTACTCTCTGGCATCTTACTAGGTGGCTAAGCGTAGTCATATGGCGGCGGCTCATGCTGTTTCATCCCGCACATGCCAGCCTTGAACCCGTTGAAAGAAGGCTTCACCATTTTCTTTTTAGATTGTGTGCGAAGGCACAGGAGAGCTGGTAATTATATGGATTACCTCATTGTCGTGCCATTACCTAAATGGCTAGCCATTACCATTGAAAGGCCGGGTGGCAAAGAAAATGAAGAATGTGTGGGAGGCAGAGGACAGAGCTAGTACTGCCTTTTCGACGGAATCATTGAATGGCTCGCGTTTCCTTTTGAAAGGCCGCGTGGCAGTTACCATACTATTTGGCCCCGCGTTAACATTGCAATGTGTCGTCTGGTAGAGAGGGAGAGTGACGGAGACCGTTGAGGTACTATATCTTTTGTGTCTCTGTTTTCCCACAGAAATAGTAATACTTCGCAATTGAAGGGCTCGATCTACGAACTGGACCTTTGTCACATCACCCCAGCATTCTGAGTTAATAAGGACTATCGGTGGGGACCTGCCATTGCGGGGATCATCAGGACGGACTATCGGACTCACCATCTCAGGCTGACCGACATGGGTTCGTTCCTTTCTCGGTGGGTATCTTTATATATCTGCAGACCTGGGCCACCACCCCGATTGCCCATTCCAGCTACCCTTCACTGAGTCGTATTGGATGGGTAATCGATTTCACAGATGAAAACGCTTAAGATTTTCATTTTTTCCTAATCTTCCTAAATCATAAAACATTATCAATCACACTTTAAACTCAAGTGGCAGATCAATACAATACATTGTGTCGGTAGAGAAATGATCCACGTTGCACTGCAATCTAATGAAACCCCTTTGCAATATTATATTTCAGCATATTGATAAATGTCGGCTACCTTGGGGTACCGCAGCTTTTGCAAAGGGATATTTTGATTTCGTATCTCACAATAAATTTTGCTGGTTGTTCAGCCGCAGACTTAACGTCATTGAAATTAGCGTGGCAATTAATTTCGTATCTCACAATAAAATAAAATTTGCTGGTTGTTCAGTTGGGTGAGAAGTTCTCACGAAATTGTTTGAATAATAACCTAATAAGCATGACGGTAGAGATTGTACTGAAGGCTTCGTGAATCACGAGATTATCAACAATAACATATTAAATTCGATAGCTAATCAGATCAATAAAAATTTAGTTAAATTATTTTAATGAACTTTAATTTTTTTTTGGGTCAAATTTAAGAACATTGATTTGTTCCACGTGACATTAAGATCTAGGGCTTGCTCACTTTAAGATGTTATGTCATGTGATCAATTAATAACAGCACAATATCTGTTTTACAGGGGGTGCAGCGTTGGAAAAATGCAGATGACTGGGAAACTGGAGATAATAATCCAAGCTTAAAGCTAGAACTCATTAATTCAAAGACAAATGTCAAATAATACTTAGTTGGCCATTTAAGTGATGGTTTTGGAAATATTTGAGTAAATTAAAGACTATTACTCAGTTATAAAATAAAATAAAAAATCGGCGGGAAAGGAAAATAAATATAAAGATATTATGGGGCTAATCAACCATCACCTATCTCTTTGTCTTTCTTACCTAACATCTCTTGATTGGTTCCAACCTTATTTAAGGCATTTTATTTTATGAAATGGACTATCAACATGGGTTCTTGCATACACTTATGCTTCTCTGAATTGGGCCATGTGTCAAATTTTTGGGTAATCTAGGAATATGGATGGTGAATAGTTACTAGGGATTAACATTGCCCTTGATTAGGAAGACCTAAAATATTATGAGATTGAGTTAATATGTGGTGTTGGGTCAATGTGAAAATTAAATGATTTTTGAAATATGATAGTTATATATTTCTAAAAATGTTGAAATAAAGTAAAAGAATGTAAAGTCGTAAATTATTTTCTTAAAAACTTCAAAATTATTGAAAAATAAAGTAAAAAAAATTCTAGATTTTAGAAATTTATGTAAATAAAAACTCTTTTAAACTTAATCTATTATTCAAAATAAACATTACAAAATTATTAAATTTAAAATAATCCATTATTCAAAATAAACATTACAGAATTATTAAATTTAAAACATGAGAAGAAAAAGGAAAAAAACGAAAAAACAGCCCCCTGAGATCCCAAAATCATTCTATAGTTGGAAAACTAATAACCAAAATAAACACCGATGTCAAAGAACTTCGCAATTAAAAGTATATCGGATAAAATAACCAAAATTAGCTTTAAAAAAAAAATCAAGAGAAACCCGAAGAATTTGAAATACACTTTAAAACAAAAACAAACGAACAAAAAAGACAAAGGGACCCAAAATTTTGGTAACATTTTCTTTACTTACCTCTTTAGATTTCAATGAATCTTAAATCCAAATTGGGAACCTTTCGTTTTCCTTAAGTTTGGAAAGTTTAAGTGCATGCTTATCTTTTGAAACTTGCAATTGCAATTTGGTGTTGAACAGGAACATCATACACTAATGTAACTTGGGTAAGGTTTTCTCCATTTTAATTGTACTTAATAGTTTGGGAGATATCATCTACTAGCTTGGCATTGGCATATGCCTTGGTGAATTTAATGATTTGGGATTATATTATTTTTAATAGTTAAATATTTTTATATTATTGAAAAATAAAGGATTTAAATATTTTTAATTAAATAGTTTTTAAGTTTGATTTTTTTTTTTAAAGTTTTTTTGGTTAATTATGTTATCTAAATTATTTATAATTCAGTTAGGATTTATTGAAATTTGAAATTATAAGTTTAATGGGTGAATTTTTTAGAATTGAAATGCCTCATAGGGTCTTGAATCCATATATGTAATTAAAAAATTAGTTTAAACAACACAAATCAAAATTTAATCACAATTTTTCTTTTGCTGAATTCAGACCAGAAATTCTCCAATAACTCCAAAAAATATTACTTAATAAATACTTAAAATTATAAAATTTTCATAAATTCATCTTATTAATTAAAACTTTATAATAATAATAATAATTTAAATTTAAAATTATAATAATATTAAATTAACTTATTTTTTATTTATAAAATAAATAATTCCTTCCTATACACCAATTTGATTATTAAAATTGACACCATTGTTTAGATTTAAATCTACATAACACGGCAGCTCAAAATATGATTCCTTCCCAAAACCTATAACAAATATATTATATTAGTTAGGATTGAGCTGATAGATTTCCATTTAATTTGATCAATAACTATAACTCTAACATAGTACATCTAGAGTGAACTTAAATGGTTTAGTGCATTTTAAATGTTCACAATCACATATAAAGTAATATTCTAGCGTTTGGTTTTTTAAGCAATATTCTAGCTTTTCAATATGTGACCGAGGGATCTTTAGGTTAATGATTTAATTGCAGAAGCAATGGAAAATAAACTGGTACAATTTAATTAAAATATATACATATATATGCTTGTATGTTTTTTTAATAAGGTGATGTAATTTTTTTTAATAATTTTTTTAATTTCAAAATAATTAAATTACACAAAATTTTATAACTCAAACTTATAATTTATGAATTTTATAACTCAAACTATTGAAATTCTATTATGTGACTGGGAAAAGAAGTTCAAGACATTCAAAGCTGAAATACGACCAGAATGTTTATTCTTGTGCGAATAAGTAATGCAAAAGCGCGATCGTGTAACTAATATGCCAAATTAAGCTATTCGATGGATCCTAATTTACCCGAGAGAAAAAGAAAACACAGAGGCCCTGCCGTGAGTGTAACATAAAATGAAATCAATTACAATGAATTTGATAAGAATACATGTCTTTTACAAGCAGGCAGAAAAATGGAACTGCAGCAACGGAAGGGAAGAATCCATCCATCCACGTGTGTGTGGGTGGGTTTGACTGTAGCCGCCAAGTAATAGTAAATCTAAATAAATTGATAATGATCACAAATAACGGATAAAACCAGGGAGCAGCAAAGCAATGAACATGAGAATATAAGCAATTCCTTGGTTGATCGCCATTCCTGCATATAGAAATTAATTAATATCAAAGTCATGAATTTAGAAGAAAGAAATTCAATTCATATTACAGAAACTTCAATTCTAAAATCCAACCATTTTATAAGTGAAACTGGTAAGAACAAATTTATGCGGATCAATGTTTTTTATTTTGAAGAAATAAATACATTTAAATTATGTGGATTTGCAGATTCCCAAAATATTGTGAAATCTCGGAAGAAAAAAATGATTATGAAATATTTCCAAAATCTACAATTTACATACACTAAAAAAAAAAGCCAAAGGTACTCTAATCTTACCCTTCAAAATTTTAGGTTAGATTGAATGGAAGGAACCAACTCAGCAGCTGTTGTTCTTCTTGTCGATTTGAAACAATATAAGGGAATTCAGCCCAGAGCAGAAAGTGAAGAGCGAGAGGAAGAACAGTGGTTGGATGGCAATTGAGAAATGGGGTGGAGGTTGCGGGTTAAATAAGACGAAGATGAAGATGACGGAACTAGCAAGGCGGACCGAAGGAACGGACGAGATGAGTTTGACTTTGACTGACAGGAGTGATTTGGGGCGGCTCCATGGGAGATGCAGATAAGCTTTAGAGAAAAATGCTCGATTATAAGATGCAGATAAGCTCCAGTGAAAAAAGCTCGATTGTGTTGCCGAGAGCCAAGTACCTGGCAGGAGAGTTTCCCCCAGGATTCCGTGTTTTGGGGGCATCTTGTAATATTATGTTTTAACCTGACATGTGTGGTATAGAATTTATTTTTAGTGGTATAGAAATTAGAATTTAAGAGTTTACCGGTTTGTTTTGGAGTAGTTTAGGGAGGCGAAGGAAGAATTGGTTGCACGGTTAAAAGTGGCCAGAATTGGGGTAAAAAAAAAAAAAAATCTTGTAGATGCAGTGTTTGAATCATGTTTTTGATGTTGGAAATGGATTCAGCACCATCGAAAACCTCTAGGCACCTAAAATTATAGATTTTGACATTTTTTACTTGGATTGACAAAAATCCCTGTTGGATTTTTGTCAAAATATGGCCGGAATTTCCATAACTTTCAAGGCAAAAAAGCAAAAAAGCATAACTTTTAGACTATGGCCTTTTTTTGGGTTGTTGCCCAGACTGATTTTTATTCGTGTAAATTTATATTTATATTTGTTTTTGGAGATAGTTTAAATGGCACTGTTATGTAAATTGTGAAATTTAAAGTTTAAATTTACTAATAAATGTTCACTTCACAAAAAAATATATTCAATTTTTTTTTAAAGAATTATATGATGAATCGAAAGAATTTCAAACTTGAACCATCCTTTTTTTATCCTATTTTCATTTTCAGGGCCAATTAAACTCTCTCCGAAATAATTTTGAACCATTTCAATATTTAAATTTACCTATTTTAATGTTATTTATTAAAATTTAGTTGTTAAAATAAAAATGTAACTTTAGTATTTTAATTATATTATTATTCACTTTTAGTGTATAGAAATTAGATTTTGAAATTTATGTAAATTTTTTTATAGTTTTAACAAAACGTTATTGTATGTGTAGAAATATATTTAAATGTTTAAATTTAATTATTTTAATATTATTTATTAAAATTTGGTGATTGAGATTTGTTTCTAAACCAAAATTTCTTCTTAATGGCGTTATGGTTCTCCTCTGGTGCAGTGGATAAGGTTCAGCCTTAACTGACTGCTTCTTCCTTCCTTTTAAGGTGCTTCACAAATGGAGACGCTTCTAGCTCTCTTAACATCTCAATCCTTGAGCTCTCTTGTGTCCCCGACCACTGCCTAACTTCATTCTTCAATCATGCCCTCCCCAACAATCAGAATCATGTCTTTGCTTCCAATTATGGGCATGAGTCTGCCTTACTCCTCAGCGGATGGCTCCTTATTGCCCTCAACATTAGTTTCTAGTGTTGCCACGGGTGTTGCAAATCCCTCTGCGTCATTGTCAGTTGGTTAAGTGTTTCCCTTTGTATTTGTTTGTGGTGGCATGTGCATCGCTCCTCCCTCAAGCTAGGAGGGCTCTCGTCTGGCGGTGTCCCCTCTATACTTTCGCGATATTGTGAAATATGCTTCTTGCACTCTTCCCTTAGGGTCGTATCCTTCATCCCATCGTGATAGGTTGAACCCCATCTCTGGTTCCTCTTCTTTTGAGATGCCTGTTCTTAAAGCTTCCTTGATTGAGGTTCCCTTAGTGGTTGAGGCTTTACATGAAGCCAAATGTTTCTCAGAGGTAGGTTTGATCTGTACGTTCAGTGGCATGTGGTTAAGGTTGGTAGATCTCCATTTTTGGATCTCAAAGCAATGGAATCCTTTGATATCTGATTATTTGAAAATATACCCTTTGGCAACATGTTTCTTTATCATAGTATTTGAAAAATCAAGAGTTGATTTCTCATTCAAGTCCGTGGTTCTGGGGAAGTGCAGGGCTCTCTTTGTAGCATTGGTTCCCCTCCTTCGATCCTATTTTTTCATCAATCTCAAATGCTTCAGTTTAGGTAAGGCTCCCCAACCTTCCTTTTCATATGTTGAATCTAGCTACTTTGACTGCAATTGGTAATGCCCTAGGCAACTTTTATTGTCAAAGGAAAGACACAAAATAGTACTTGAATCCCACATATGCTCGCATATGTGTGGAAATGGATTTCAACAAAGGATTTCCTATTGAAATTAAGTTAACAGGACATGGTTATTCATGGGTGCAAAAACTAGATTACAAAAACATTTATTTTTGTTGTAGAGCTTGCTACGAGACTGGGCATTCCCTCAAAAACTATCCCAAAGTTGGGAAGAACAAAGAAAAGAAAACTAGTCAAAAACCAAGATGATGGGAGGGTGCCAATTCTGATCATTATACAATCTCAAAGAAGGATCCTCCTCTTGTTCACCACAATGAGGCATACTTGCAAAAATACATTAAACTATTAGAGCTCAAGAATGATCCTCCTCAATATCAAGGATTTTTAGGAGAAAAACAAGTAAATATAAGCAGTAGCGTGGAGGGTTTTGATTCCACGGTTAAAGCTAGCAATTCAAATGTTTCTCTGGATATTTCTCTTGTAAAAAATACTATTGGGGTTGAACATCCAATTTTGGACAAGGGCAAGAGCATACCTTCAAATATCAAATCCTCCAGGCGTGTTTCTTCAAAAGTCAACATCGAAAAGGCTCCCTCTTGGGCTGATCAAGAAAAAGTGAAATATCTTTCTTTGATTCAAAAGAACGAAACTGTCAGTAGAAGTTCATCAAAGAAGGGTGATATGTGAGAGTCTACAGAAAACTTGGGCTGGACCCAAGTGGGAAAAAATTCGAAAAGTAATTCCCTAAGGATTAAATGAGAAGCCATTCCAAGCTAAAAATTTAAGTTGAGAATGGGTTGTAAATATGTCTAGAGTTTAGGGGTCTTTTGTAAAGGTTACAGCTAGAATGGGATCAAATTTCTTGTAGTGAGGAGTTTTCTAGTAAGGTTTTGGGTTGATCTTGTGCTTTCTAACCCAAATATTTAGTAAATTTTGATATTTCATGTTCTCATAAGAATTGTAACGATTTTGGGCAAGATCCCATCTATATTAATATAATCTTCTCTACTCGTTTCTTAAAAAAAATGCTAAAATAAAAATGGAAATTCAATAATTTACCTATATATTTTTAGTTTCATGTTATAGTTTAAGTTTATCCATTTCTTAACTCTTAATACAAGAATGTAACCAAGATAATAATAATATAGCCAATAATAATTCATATCATTTTTAACTTTATTATCATTAACTAACAATTATATTTATTAATTTTTATTTTGATATGCTTTTTCATACAAATAAACATAAGCTCAAATAGCATAAGAAAATGATTTTGTTGAGAAATATATATCTATATATATTATGAATTAAAAATTATATTACCCTCTGAACAATCCATTGCATGTTGATAGAGAGATTCGGCTTGGTTATTTACAGGGAAATAACAACCAATTCCAATATCAAGGGACAAGCTGTCCATAATTTACATGAAAACTAAATAACCTACGATTGATAATGATAATATTTTTACTACTTTCTCGATGAAAAAACCTAGGAATGATCATGGATTTAATCGAGGGTCCTTTTTCCTTTTTTCTTCTGCACATCATTCGATTTTGAGGAGTTACCAAGGGTAGGTATGTAGGAAAAATTAACTGCTACTTCCTTATCATTTTATGAGTAATCTCACTCATGTAAGAATTTGTGATCACTCATTGACAAAGCTAAAACTGTAGTTGTATCTTTTGTTTCTCCATTGGAGGGATGGATCTCAGCATTTGCATGATGAGATTTCCCTGCATGTGGTGGAGTTGAGGCTGAAGGACTCATTTCAGTTGTAGAAGTTTTTGTCACTGCATGTTTTTTAGCTTGTGAGTTGAAGAAGTCTTAGCTCATTTTTTTACTTTTGGACCGTTCCATCCTCACAACTTATTCTTGGAATCTGAAGGAAGAGAATGCCCTTTAGAAGAGGGATAGACATTATGAAGATGACCGCGCTATTGATAGATCCTACTTCGGAATGTTGTATTTTCATAGTCCAGTGGTTGTGTAAAGATAAGGCCATTCCACTCTAGGAGAATTTTTTTTGGCAACCCTTTGGTACGATCGGTTTCAACACATATTCAAGCATAGGTCACTATACCATTCTCCAACCTCTCTGTGTTTACTTTAATGAACCAATAAAGTGAGTTTCCAACATCAACTAAGATGGCTGGTTGAAGCAAATGAAGGGGAAATTTGGGAGTCTTAGCCAAATTGGAGTGATCGTAGTTGGAATAGAAAGTGGGTTAAAATCAACAAAATATGTTCTAAAGAAAATCCCACCATGGTGCCAAAACCAAGGGCCTTCATTAAAAACATTTTGATAATCCTTAAGATCTTTAAAATACATCACAAAAAACCTACCGAGAAAAAAGATGATCTGTATTTAAAGACCATGTCTGACGTACCCATTCTCAAAGTGCAAATGTTGTAGGCCATAACCCATTAAATTTAAAGATAATGGCATGCATCAAATAATCCATGAAACAATCCTTAGATTGAAGATGATCCACTTTAATGATTGGGATGCTTTCCTCCTAATTCACTATGAAGGTTGACCCTAAGATCTCTTTGGGAATTGATTATGCATGATTTGAATTGAGGGTATCCTTATAGGATTTGGGTTGGGAGGAAGATAATGCATCTAAACCTCTGGCTCCCTGTCTTAGTCTTGACACTAAATGAATCGAGTTATCCTTGGTTATACCATACTCGCCGAGTGGTTTTAGATCTTGAAGTTTCCTACCTCCATGTAAGGACCAAATGTGTCATATTGGATTCCCATCTAATCTTGTACCCTAACTGCGAGTGAGGTGACAAGATCTGTGTCTTTAACCTACAACAAAGGGAACTCCTTGAGAATGGTCTCACAAAGACCATGAAATTCATCATATCCAGGGAAATAAGCTCATCATGGAGACAAGAAGCACTTTGTAGCATAAAATGCTTCCCCAACTTTTCCAGATCTAGAGGCGGGATTTATTTCTTCAAACCCTCCTCTATGGCTCCACCTTCCACTCCTACAAATTAGTATCGAAATTCACATGGCAGAGCCAACATCTTCTCATGTCATAATAGGCATTGAAGTGGATTTTATTCTTCTGGACGACCTTGGTGGTAGCTAGGTTTGTAGAGTGCTTCAAAATAATATTCTTTCTTCTTGCATTGATAATCAAAAGCTCCACTCATTAGTCACGAAGACACTCCCTAGCAGGAATAGAGGTGAGGTGGCTGAGCATGTGATGGTGTGTATGCACCACCACCTCCTTCGCCTAGATTCCTGATCTTCTCACCCTTTCTCTCTGTCGCTTTGTAAAATTGAATTATTGCATATGGGCCATTGATTGTGATTTGGCGGTAGTTTTGGCATGGAATTCAGAAGCTATAGTGGCCTTGCATAAGTCACTAGTTAAATATCTATTTTTGAAAATTCAAACCCCAAAACTGTCATCGAAAACCTCTCTACGCTTTTCTTAATGCTCTCAGTGTGTCTCTACAAAAAAAAAATTTTGAATGCACAAAAATAAATAAATTATTTCAAACAAAATTTTGACTATTATTCCACATAATGTTTTGAATAAAAATCATACGTTACTTTATCTACCTTAAAAACACATAATAGTCATGTTGTTTCATCTATACTTTTGTGCTAAATAGTTACATGTTAAACTCTATATTTTTAGACTAGTAATTTTCATGGGATTGATGATCGCACTATGTAAATAAAGACATGTCAATTTGTTATATCATTTGTTATGTTTGAAATCTGTGATATGTTTCATGTTGCTTATGATGAAGAATGGATTTTATATAAAAATTGTGAATGGGTTTACATATAATTTTCTAAAATGAATTTAAGAAACATTTTATGTTTTTTATTCTTGACCCAATTGTACTCATATCCATATTCATACTCATAATCTTCCTACTAGGATTCGAAACACTATGAATCTAACTTCATCTTGACACATAGTATCCTTAGTGTGGTGTGTTGTTTGTAACATTGTAAAAATAAAGTAAAAGAGGCATGGTTTGGTCATTGTTTAAACATTCAACTAAACTATGATAAAACCAAAAATATATCTATTACACACTTGAATGGTTAACTAGCAATTGAAGTATGTAATTGCATAAATTATTTGTAACATACCTAACATCTTAAGCACTATAAATAAGGTGGGGTAATAAAAAAATTCATCTTTGATATAACTCAAAAGTTAATACCTAGTCCACGATTGCATTATACCCATTGAGAACTTACCAACAGCTATAATTTTTTCAAATTCCAAGTTTGGAGCACAAAGTTATGACCCTTTGAATATTTTATAATTTGAACTCTCTCTCTCTCTCTCTCAAATTAGTTTCTATACAATGCCACATGATTTCTAACGTGGCACTAACCCACATAAGAGTTGTGTGAATGCATGTCATGCATATCTCTCATGACACTAACAACCCAACATTTGTCCAAAGTGTCACATAAACATTTTTCTTCCAAATGTTAATGGACACTTTATCCCAAAGCACCAATGGACACCTTTTCCCAAAGTGTTGATGAGCTACCTTTTTGAAAATTTTCTCTGATCTATATTTTAAAAATAACCAATGAGATACCATTTTGGAAATAATTTATGAGCTACCTTTCTAGAAATTTCCAATGACTGGCAAAGTTCCAACAAAAGTGCAGGAAGGTGATTTTTTCCTTTACTCCAAATATCTCTCAAAATTCTATTATGCAGTGTCAATCATGTAGATTTCTAAGAAGTGTCACTAGAACAAATTTTCCAAAGTGCCAATGAAATATTAACTATCAATCTCATGATCAAGATTGAATCTAATTCATTCATCCTCTGCTTATTTTACAATTTGGTCCCTATCCACATCATCCTTTGTATAGACCGAATCATCAACCATACCCTCCATATAATTTTTCACCATGGACCTTGTCCATGTCATCATTTATATGGTAAAATAATTGGGCTCCAAGTTTTTTGGCCATTTTATGAAACTATTTTCATTCCATCAATAATAGGAAATGTGTCTTTCTCTAAAATGCATTCTCCCTTCCACCAATATCATCCTTCTATCTCTCCAAACATCTTCATTATTATTAAGAAGGAGTTTCTTTATTGCTAATCATTCTTCCTTGTCATTAATACATATTATCTCTTTCACTGAGATCTATTTTTCTTGCCACTAGCATATCATTGAGAATTATTTTTTCTCTTTTATTGAAATGAGAAAAGTTCCATAATTGTCAAAGGCCTCAGAACATAGTTGATTTGGTCCCAATTCCTTCGAGGTTATTCCAAGGATAACTCAAGGCCTGATAATATTATCAAAGACCTCCATTGGCTCGCATAAACCATAAAATGATAATTTATATGAACTTGAATGATATAACTAATTCAAGTTTGGGTAAGGAAGTGATGTTCCTATCATTAAAAACTTGGAATAGATAGTTATTCACCCATGGAATTCACTAGACTTTGACATGCACAATATCCTTCCATTATTAGCTAGGATGTAGGGATATTAAAATCCAAAGGAGATTTGGCTTAAGCACTTATACCAAGCCATCAAAATACTCATGCTATTACCAAACCATGGTCTTCCTACCACATAAGACTCCACCTCTTCAACAAATAATATTGCTCTTTTACTAGAGTGAGGCATAAGGCCTATACATGTGATTTATATTTACATGTATGGACGTACAAATTTATTCCCAAGCTCTATTCAATATATCTATTTGAGGTCGTTGTGATAAACACCCTCCAAAACTTTGCTTAAAATTGAATTTTGGAGCCTATAGAGGATCTTGTGATAAGCCGTTCTATGGTCACTTTGTGGTCATATAATGTTTTGTAAATTTTTGAGTCATATTCTAAGTGTCAAAGTCACTTGCTTATGCATGCTCAATTTTGAATAATTTACAAGCACACTTCTTTTGATGAAAGCTTACATAGGCACTGCGCAACTCTTAAAGATGAGGCTTTCGCAATCACTGGTGACAGTGAAGTCACAATCCATAAGCATTGTGTACTGCAAAACACATGTTGATAGTCAATGCATATTCTCAATTGGAAGTCTCCCTCACTTTGATTTCAAGTGTACTTCTATTTCTGTGAGTTTTCTCAACTATCACTTTGGCACACCTTTGTTTTCGCAAGTGTCGCTTTCACATTCACGATTGTTGTTTTTGCTTGCTTTCACTTTAATGAGTGTTTTTTTCATGTTATATTCGCATTGGCATGTGTTTCTTTCCTTTTATTTAAACATTTGCAAGTTTTGTTTTCACTCTTCTCTTACTTTCGCAAGTATTGTCTTTTGGCATGGGAAGTGTCACACACTATAAAAGAAAAGCTATGGTTCATTTCAAGAGGAAAATTTGGTACGAATGGGTCTTATTTACCATGTAGACATGTACTAGATCCATTCCCAAATTTTTATGCATTATCATACTAGTGGCATCACTGTCATCACAAAGTGTATCTTAAGTGTCGCACCTACTCAAAGGGAGTCAATTGTACATTCTTGTCAAGAGGTTATGATGCATTCTCCTGCACTATTTTGTTATATTCATCATAAAGACATGCATCAGTGATATTCCCCAATTCTTGAGCATTATTTCAGTAGTGTTTTCACTATCATCGTAAAGTGTATCTTAGGTGTTACACTTGGAGGCAAGTGCTTCTATAGTGTCATTTCGATGAGGACATGTTGATTTTGGCTGGTAAATGCTTCATGTTCAAGTGGTTGATCGATTAGAAGTGTGTGATCATGTTCAAGTCATGTTCTGGTCCCATCTCTTTTGCCTTTTTGGTCCCACACTTAGTCATTTTTTGCAATTGATCGTTCTTCGGTTAAACTCTTTCCATTTTTCCTCCTTGAACTATGCATTGTGCATTCTTAGGCCTCACTCAACCTATCCTACCTCTTGGAACTGTGCAATGTGTAGTTCCTGCCTCCAAGAACTGTACATTTTACAGTCATAGTGTTCAATCCTAGCCTCCTAACCTCCAAAACTATGTAACCAAGCCTCCCTATTAGTCTCCTTCTGCGCATTGCACATTGGCAAGCAACAATATGTCTCCCTTCCTTCCTGATCTATGCAACTACGCAAATCCCCTAGCCTCTCTCTCCGCTAAACTGCGCATTACGCATTCTCAATGGGAAAGCCTACCTCACTGAGCTCCTCAATTGTGAAGTCTTCCTAGCTAAGCCTCCATAATTGTGCATTCCACAGTCATAAGCCTTAGTTGTCCACTCCCAGCCTCTAGAACTGCACACTTCACAATCCTCGAGCCTTCCTCCTTGTTCAATACCCAATTCTAGCTCCATTAGTTATTTTCATGAAGTATGTTAGACTATGAATTTTTTTGGACTAATGTCGTCTTGTCATGAGTAATGTCCATTTGTAGGTACTATATCTTTTCATGATAGGATGATGATTAAAGAGAAGGGGCAAAGACCATATACACCTATGAAGTTGTAAAAACAGGTTGATCATTGCGCAAGAAGATGAAGGGACACCAAATTGTGACAGAGGTTGGAAGATCAAGATCGTAGTGAAGAATCCATATTTTCAACCTATTGGAGGGTGAAGAAGAAGAATAAAGAATATATTTCACGAATATGAATTATTAAACAAACCTCTTGATGAGCCCCAGTATTGCAACAAGAATGTTGCAACTCCCAAGGCTACCAACTTAAATTATCAACCCAGGGTTAATACGAACTTAAGAGGTGTCGACACTATATGTGCAACATGAAATGTGTCCTTATTTCGTTGATCTGATGTAATGGAGTAAATTTCATGAAATCAAATCCTAAACTAATTGAAAAAATGGAAACATTAAACTACTTGCATAATGTAAATTAATACTCGAACTTCAGAATGTGGACTATTGCTTTGAAAAGGCAAATTTGATATTTTCAACAATAGTGCTTGTAACTGAAACCTTAAGGAAACATCAATTAAATAATCAATTCTACTGTATTTTTCGTTGATGAATCACCCTTTATATCACTGTGTTCATGGAAACTTTTCTTTAGCAACATAATCCATGTACATTTCATAAGAAACATTCATTGTTATTCAAATGTGGAAATGTGTCTTCTAATTCTAATTGCATATTTGTACTTGCAGTGAAGGAAAGGTGGGTCTAGAGTGGTCTTTGGTATTCATCAATCATATATTCAGAGCCTAGGGGTCATTATTCAAGCCTAAGAGATAAAAAAACAAGCTTTTGGAGTATATCTGGTCAACTTTACACGTGCTAGAGGAGTGCTACCAGAGGTGCCACAGGAGGCCCTGTTTTGCTACAGGAGGAGATAACTTGTCGAATTACCAAGTAAATCAAATGAAAATGGGATAGGAAAATTCTTTTATTGAGTAGGATGTCTTAGGACTCAATTCCAAGTGGAATCACTCCAAAATACCTCTGTTAACATGTGCTAAAAAATAGCAGAAAATTACTACTCTAAAAAATGGAAATTCAAGAACTAGTGAGCTAGTTATCCTACCAAATGCATAACCTAATCAAGTGAAAATGATATAAGGTGAATTTTTTTATTAACTTGACTAATTTTATGACCCAATACAAGTGGAATAAACTCAAATGAAGCTCGTTAAGGTTTTCTAAAAAATAGCTAAAAATAGCAGAAAATTACTACTATTTTGCTACAAAGGACTTCCATGAATTCTAGATTTTTTATCTAGTAAACCAATCCAGGTAGTTCAATGATGAATATGAATTTTAAAGATATTCTAAGGATGAATCATGCTTGTGACTCTGTAAATAACTTTAAAAACAAGTCACTTCAATCATTTAACTAATATCACCTACAACAAAAGAAACATGAATAGTAATTGTAGACATAAGAGATGCAAGTGAAAGAGACATTCAAAGGAAATAATGAAATTTTACAAGAGGGATCTGAGGTTCCTAGGATGGAAAAGCCTAAGTAAAATTAGATTCTTGTGAAGGAAACCAAGTTTTAGAAGCTAAAAATGTCACCAAACTTCATTATTTGAATCAATCCAAGTACATCCCTGCTAGAAATGAAAGTGGAGTTGCTTGATAACAAGTTTTCTCCATAAGAAGACTAAGAAATGCATGCCTCTAGAGTCAAATTCGAATTGGTGCTTATAAAAATTGATGGGGAAGCATTATTCTTGAAAGGAGGAAGTTTTACCCTCCAAAATCCCTCAAATACTGGATCTAGTTCCCAACACTAGGAATTTGCATTAAATGACAAGGAATGCATTCCTAGATTTTCTCAATCACTAGAGATCCAAAATTTGTCAATAATTTTATGATATTTTGTTCATTTATTGTCCAATATTGGTCATCCTATAGTAGGGAGAAAGTACCTAGATTATATCCTCCTCAAAATCTTCATAATGTGCCCAATATTCTCACAATATTCTACAAAAACAAACAATATTAAGCAAATAATATGCAATTATCTCTAAACCTTCCTAAGAACATATTAAAGCTAAAAAAAATTATTAAGTGTAGGAGAGGTTTAATATAGACTTTATTTTCCTAAGAAAGGCAAGATGGGCCTTAATTTGTGGTTCTTCATGTATGCTGGCCTATTTCATCCTTTGTTTGTTGGTCCATGTGTTGCTCCTCCTCCTACTCTTCTTGCTACTCTTCTATTTTCATTTCTTCCCCTATCTCAGCTTCCCATGGAACTTCTAATGTAGGTTTAGGCGGCTTCTTTTTCTTAGGTGATTCTTCAATTGTAATGATTTATATTTGTGAGGGAAACACCTTGCTTTTGGTTTGTCTTCTTGGTATTCCTCTGGCACTTCTCCTTATGAAAAGAAATATTTTTTGGCATCCATTACCTCATTACTAATGTCATTCTTATTGAAGTCCAAGACTCTTACTGTTGATACAAATTATTGGCCATGACACATCATACTATCCATCAAATTCTTATGAACACCCTTAACTAGAAATCTAAATTCTCTTTGCTCATTAAATTTTGGAATTGAAAACACTTAACAAAGATCTATTTCTTCTTATAGAGGGAGAAATGATGGTCAATAAACTGAAGCAAAAGAAAGGAATGATGTGATGACCAAACTAGTGACTTGGATACCTTTCACCCTTAGAGGATTTACCATGTCTGTAGCAAATCCTTTGCAGCTCTATTGTGTTTCTTTGTACCCTGTAGAAATTAATTAATCATCTTCCAACACCCTAGTAGCAAAAAAAAATTTCTTGTATCCCTCTCTTAACTTCCTGTAGAAATCTGTTTATCTCCTATAGCAGCTTTCTTCCTTCTTGTAGCAATTTTTTTCTTCCTATAGCAATTATGTTCCTCCTGTAGCAGCTCTATTTTCTCCTGTAGCAACCAACCTAAATCCTATAGTAGTTATTCCTTGCATTCCAAGAGGTGGTGGATCCACCTTTTTATTCTTTTATTTTTATTTTTCTATTGATTTTTTCATTATTTTCTTTTTCTTTTTCTCAAATTTTCTCTCTTTTTTTCATTGCATGCAAAATAAACTCAAAGTGATTTGATTTAACTGAGTTTTCCCTCACTTACCCCTTTGCACTCCTTGTCTCGCATCACTACTAGATGATAACAACCCACTTTCTCAAGTCCTCTTCACTTTTGTCTTGTTCCTCTCCCACAAATGTGGGTGTGTTGGTGGAAAGGCGAAATTATCTGCTAGATAAGACCAAGGTTCCTCTGCTACTCATTTTGGCTATAAAAAAAACATTTTATTTCATACACTTGCTTCGTTTTTCAAGCTAAACTAAGTTCATAGGAAAGTTTTATAGGATTGCATACCTGAGCCTTACCCTGGGTGTGTTTTTGCAGGTGATGCTGGAGCCAAAGACTGTGTTGTAGGTGTTGCATGGTGGCCTAATTCATCATGGATGCCTGTTGTCATAGGTTGCTTTATGATGTGTTGATCCTTTAATGGTTCCATGGTGGATCAAGACATGAGTGAGGTTGTTCTCGAGCGTCTTTTGAGAGATCATTGCCTTTGTATGATGATTTACGAATAATGGTTGATTTTTTGCCTCCTTGTGGTGTTATCTTGCCATGCTTGTTTATTTTACATTGGCTCTATTCTAGAAATATTTTCTGACATGTACTTGACTGATAGAGGCTTACCAACTCATTTTTTTATGGTGGATCAAGTGTTGTTGTTGGAGATGAACAATGATCTTGTATCAATCTATAGAGGTATTGTAGCTACCCAAAATGTGAGGAAATGACTCCCCAATGTCTCCATGATGATTGGTTCTTCATTCTGGTGCTCTCAATTGTGGTCTTGTAAGGTAATTACATGTTTCTACATGAATGCATTTCTTCCTGTTGCAGTCACAAAATCCATTCTATAACAAAAATATCCTTTAGATAATTCTTCCAAAAACACTGATAATTCATGATCAGTCTATGGAAAAGGTTCAAAAACCTTGGTAGTGGTGAAAGTAAGGAAAGAAGGGGTGAAAATGGAGATTTTTCATGGACAAAGATGAATTTTTGATGGAGAAGCGACTAAATGGTGTGGAGGATGGATGATGGAGGTGTGGTAGATTTATTTCTTCATTCCCCCAAGGAAAACATAGGATTTTACCCCTCCCTCTATGTCGATCACAATCCTGTGGCAATTTTGGTCCCTCCTGTAGCAATTCTAGTTGCTCCTACAGCATTTTAGGACAGTCTCCTATAGTAGAATTGTTTTATTCATATCTCTCTAATGGTGGAATGGATTGACCTAAAATATTTTGAGCATGTTTCCATCATCCTTATGCTCCCCATAAAAACTCTTGTCCAATGTATGCATGAATTGCAAGAAAAAATAAAAATGGATGAAGGTGATGGAGGTTAATTTCTTGAAAAGTGTGCACTGGAATTTGTGGAAATTGCTTGAACATGTTATAATCATCCATACACATTTCTCCATGCAACAACTAGGCCAATGCATGAAATATTTTTGAGATATGGTAAAAATAATTTGATGCTCTATGTATTTTTGCCTCCTATAGCAAAACAAAACCCTCTTGTAGCATTTTAGGACAGCGGGGAAAATGAATGGGAAAGGCTTGGAAATGATGGGTGGATGTTGGAAATGGATGAGGGTGATGGATTGACATGGCCTTCGTCCTGTTGGAGCATCTGAGCAAAGGACGAGAGAGCCCAAGTTTGACTTTCTTTGACTAGGTTTTTGATCATTTTTTTTTCCTTTTTGGTGCTAACTTGTTCTTGTAGCTTGCAAAGGTTGGAGAGCACCTGAATTCATCAGAGAGAGATACATGGAAAAAAAAAAAAAACATTTTTTTCTTTTAGGCCTACTAGTTGCCTCAATTTGGTTGTCAACTAGTAGGTTTGCCTAGGTGCCTCAAAGGAGGTTTTCATGTCGGATATTTTTTTTTTCTCATTTTACAACCCATTGACCACCTCATTGAGGTTTTCATTCAAAGATCCAATCTTAGGCACCTAAAAGGAGGTTTCCACCTGAGATTTTATTTATCCTCTTATTTTTTCATTTGTTTATTATTATTTTCTATCCTACTCTGCTTGAAAAACCAAAATCTCTTTCAAGTATAGGAATACTTCCAATGGAGCCATGTGCACATCAAGATGATAGATAAACTCATGTGTAGGCTTGAAATATATGATTTGACATCTACCTGAACTTCAGAGACCAAATGATTTGACTTGGACAATATCAAGCACTATTAAAGAAGGGACTAATGCTCCATCTTGTTGATTTTATGGAACCAAACCTCAATATAGATTTGATGCCCTTGGTTCGCTTTCTCATCTAGATCATTCTTCATGTCTTCTTCTACCATGACATTCAAATCTTCCTCTTTTTGTTGATTATTCTCTTGAACACATGGAGGATCTGATGGTAAACATGAGGGAACTTTCTCAATCTTTGATTCTAATGTCTGCTCTTCATCAAGTGCATCCCATGATTATTTGGTCTTCTCATTTGAATCTTCTTTTTTTGAATGTTGTCCTTCAATGACTTCAAGAGAATCTCTTTTTTGCAATACTCTTCCTGAGCTAAGATGAATACCATTTAGATCAAGAGGATATGTTTGGAAGTGTTGTATGTCAAAATTGTAAGTGGACTGAGTTACTTCCTTGTGTGGGTTTGGAAATGGTGTTACAGGTAGTTGAGTGGGAGTGGGTCTTTGTGATGTATGTGGTTGAGGTTGTGGTTATGGTGGAGGTGGATGGTAGGGATAATATGGAGTTGGGTATGGAGGATATTGAGGAAAATATTGAGGATATTGTGGATTGCTCCCATAAGTTCCTTTCCAACCTTGTTTCCAAGGAAAGGGCATGTTCTAATTACTTTGAGATGGATGTGCATAACCTTGAAATTGTGAATTAGGTTCTTGCATCATATCGGGTTGACTAAGCTTCCATGGTATTCTTTGAGCTACATAACGTAGCTTCTTTAGTGATTGATTTGCTCCATTGTCCTCTTGGTAAACTTCCTTAAACCTTGGTAATGATGGGCAATATTTAATAGCACTTGATTCTGCATGGACAACACAAATATCAACATTTTCTTTTTTATCATATTACATTCTTAACATTTCTACTTGTTTGCTTAGATTTCTAATAATTTTTGTTTTAAAGTTATCAAGCAAATTTCCAAGTTCAACTTGACTTACCAATCTTGATGTTGATTTACGTTGATTTACTTACTATTTCCCTTCCTCTTGATATGTGCTTGCATGTTTCACAAATTAGTTCAAATGATAATTGGAATACATTGCCTCTACTCATGAGATCAAGGATATCAATCCACTCCTCCCTAATTGTTCTAACTAAGAGGGGTTTTAGTGTGTCAACTCCTAAATGATGTAATTTTCTCCTCTTAACATTATACATGAATCTATGTATTAGATCCTCAGGCTCTCATCTTCTTTTTGAGTCATTCTAAAGATTTCTTCTTTAACATCATGATCTTTATATTTTTTCTAGAAATAAATTTTGCATATAATTCCATGATCTTATGGAATTAGTCCATAAACTCATGAACCATTTAAGAGCTTTATCCTTCAATATTGGCAAAAAAAGTCTTAATTTTTAGTGTTTAATAAGTAACCATAAGATCTACAAAGGATTTCAAATTCAAAGAGAAAGGCTTATGGATCCTCTGACCTCATGTTGGCTTGTTGGGGCTTGACCCAGGTTCGGAGTTAATTAGCCAAACAAATCCCTATACTACTGGCCCTTTCAGCAATATTCTATGGAGCGCGGACTAAGGTCTCACCCGAAGTAGTATGGGGGGGTGCTGGAACCAGGTTTCTGCACCCTTGAGATGTCTGAGAGGTTGAATTGGTCCAACGGTTAGTCCCTTCACACAGGTTGCTTTGCGCACTTCCCTGGCCTTCACGCCCTGATATACTTGCCTTCATGTAGCCCTAACCAAGGGTTGTGGAGCTTCCGTGCTGCTGGAGCAACACTCTGCGCTATTCCCCTAAGTCACACCTGAGATCTTACTTATCTTCCTATGCCTAGTCAATTATCTTCACGTAAATGGATGTCTTACATTATATTTATTTATACAACACATTCATAAGAGGTCGCACAGCAAAATAAATAGTACACTTGCAATTTAAACCCAATCATACATTAAAACAGGAAAAGATACACAGTAATATGGTAAACTTCTCTTTATTAATTCTTCAATGGTTACAAACTCGGCCTTCCATGCGCACTCAACTGTAGGGGTCTGCGCACTCAGCTACAGACTACTAGGCCTTTGTGCACTCAGCTGCAGAGCCTTCTCCTACTCCATGACCCAAAGACACACTTTACACTTCGACTTCATCTCTTAGACTTATCCTGCTTCCTTCTTACCTTAGTTATCATCTCTCTACACTTAGAGCCTCGCTCTATTTATACAATCCCATGGTCCGCGGACCATGGGTAGGTCTATCAAGTCGACATTACATTACAAAAATGAGGGCAGACAACCCTGTGACTCTATTATAACTTCGTGCTCCGTGCCCATAATTCGCGGAGATTTTACAAAAGACTTGGTCAAAACTTGGGCTTTAAGCCCAAAAACATGCCTTGGGGGGGATTCCATGCCCAAAAAGCCCCCAACACAAACATCGTGACTCACCCTCGAGTCACTCTATCGACGTGGATATCTTCGCGTGAAGTCCCTCCAACTCTGTCCGAACTGCTGCAAGGTCCGTAGCGCATTGAGCAACTGCCTGCTGGATCTCCTGAACACGTTGTTCCTAGACCGCGGTGTCGGAACTACTTCCTTACATCTGTGCGAGCTTTCCTTCAATTTTTGCTGTGATGGTGAAGGCCTCGTCGATCCAAGGTTGAATGCACGCCTTCAGGACTGCTTCTTTCTGTCGTGCCGCGTCCACCTGTTCTTTCAGCGCTTTGGCTTGTTGCATCCGCGCAAGCCTCTGAGTGAGGGCCACCATCTGCACAGTTCCTTTCACATTGTCATACTGTTGCTAGAGTTATCGCGCCTCTATCTCTAAGCAATGGATGTCGGGGTCCTCCTGCAGATTCGTGAGGACCTCAAATGAATCCTCCAACATTCTGGTGCAGTCTCTTACTACATTGTCGATCTCATCTAGTCCCGTTTTGATAGTGTTGGCACGTTTTTCTCTTACTTCCGGAGGGGTGGATGGCTGCGCCTTTAACCGCAGCTCTGCGATCTAAAGGTTCAACTCTAGTTGAACCTTTGTCATTTCCTCCCACCTCGCGTACTCCTGCTACTAGCCTATGGATGCACACTTCTGCTCATGTGTCTGCTAGGATGGCTAGCTCAGGGACACTTTGACAAGCTTCATTCAGTACCTGTACCAATTGCCGGTTCTGTGACACCAATTCGTCGTGCTACAAGCTTAACTGTTCCATGTTGATTTTCTGCTCACTTAGTACTTGCAGCACGCGACTCTCCCTAGTCCGCAGTTCTGCAGTAATCCCATCCTACAGAATGTATAATGTCTCCTGCGGAAGTGCAACCATGTTGACTCGGATACCCTTCAGTGCCCTCATTGTAGGCCTGTCAGCCTCATTTTTTGTCACCAGTGCCCCTTCCGGTACCACTATGGTGTTTTTCACCCGAATGCGCAGCATCTGCTCTGCTGCAGTTTTCCCTACTATGAGGTTGGTCGAAAGGGTACCATCCTAAGGAATGTGCACTTACAACTCCTGCAGTTGTGCTCTGAGGGCCTCCAACACAATCTGGTTCTCCTGCATAAAATTTTGGATGGCCTCATAGGTGACATCGCGCACTATCTCGCCGATGTCTTGCAGATCACCATTGGTAAGGGTGATCGAGTCAATCGACAACTTCGATGCCTTGACCTTCTTGTGCGGCCCTATCCACTTAGTTGGGTGTTGGCGCTTCAACTGTGTTGACGCGGTTTGTGGGTTCGTGCCTTCCTCTTCTTCCTCTACTTCCTGTCCATGTGAAGGCGACTTTTGGCCCTCACGCGCCTTCGCGGCTGCCTCCTGCACTGCTGCTGCTGATGCCTTTTTCTATTCAACTGTTGTTTGTGTAGCGTCTTGCGCCTCCTGTGCTTCTGCTATCACTGCCTCCTTCCTTCTCATTTCTGCCAACTGTGCCATGCATAGTTTAGCCTCCTCTTTCTTCCTCTATGCCACAGTCTTTTCCATTGCCGCGATGTTTGGAGCGCATCACTCTGGCAGCCGTGTCTCCAATACATTGAATATTACATTGCCCATGGCTACAAAGGGTAGCTCGCTCCATTTCTTGGTCGGGTCCTTGCATGCTTTGATGTATATGATGTGAAGGTCCACTTTAAACTCTGCAAAACTTTGCAAGCTATTGTAGAAAGTGGGTGATAACCGTGACTTGTAGTTGATCCCCATTCTGAGGTTCATCTCCATGAACACCCAGAATATCTTACTGTCGCAGATCCTATTTTCATCCTTTGTGGCCCAGAGCAAAGCGTACTTCACGGCCTCCGGCAGATCTCTATCAATTGTGGGGAATTGACTATCCTTCGGAAATTCCCCTTCCCCAAGCACTATGGACAACAGAAGCTATGCATAGTGGAATGTCTTTCCTTGTTCCTGAGCTTCACGAAAATTCTCCAGGAATTCCTTGCAGAGGAACTCGGACCAGTTAAATTGCACCCCCTCCACACGCTGCTCAGCTACCACCAGTGCAGATACCTCGTCCGCGTGGCACTTGCGCATATCCTTAGCTACCAGTATTTGGGTTGCCACTCTTACTGCTTTGTCATTGATGCTAGATATGGCGTAGCCCCGCTTCTTCTTTTCTAGTTTATACTTCTTCTTCATGGCCTCCGCAATGGCCATGTCACTTCTTTTCCCCTCCAAGATATCTGTGGGGTCTTCTCCTTTGCATGGCAACCGGGTGGTGCAGTGAATCAAATTTTCGGTGATGGGGATGGGCTCCTCCAACCACAAACACCCACCATGCACCAGGCAGATCGACTGCCTGATGAAGAAAATTGTTATTGGGGTGCGGTGGAAATGCGGCACCCACTGTAGGTTTAGTAGCCCTGCCTTTTCTACTCTGCACAACCACTTTCGCGGCTCTAATTCAATAACCCCCATCGAAATGTTCTTCTTAGGCTTCATGAGCTGCGCGGTCTCTAGGTGAGGGAACTTATCGTGGTCAGCGAGGTCCCAATATTCAAATTTTAAGCTAGGCACCCGTCCCAGGTGCGTGCCCTAAAAAATGATGTTATCTGGGAGAAGCGGGGTCTTGAGAGATCTCTTACTCTCGTCAATATCCTTGGGCACTTTAGCCTTCCCTTTCCACGGGGGGATATAGGCGAGAAGCCTTGTTGGAGGGTGCACAGGCTCAGTTTCCTCCTCCATGCCTTCATCCTCGTCTTCTTCGATGATCAAGTCCTCTAGGTCTTCCTCCTCCATTTCGGTTTCTATGTTAATGACTTTCCCCTTCTCTTCCATCATTAGGCTGGTGCACAACGGGTTTCGCAGGGACACACGTATGGGAACCATCGCTTGTTTGTCTTTCTTTGGTCTTGGAGTGCACAGTGATTTCGGGATTTTTTCCACAATCCCAGTGCCTTCAGGGGCATCCCCCATAGTTAGGGCATGTGCGGCCTCTTCGGCAGTCATTTCTATGATATCCATAACTTCCTTAGATGCTGCCATTATGTTCGACCAGAAATATATCGCTCACGTATTCAGGGGCTCAATGAACTCTTGACACAGGTCAAATAGGGCTACGTGGGGTATACAACTAATTAATTCACAAATGGGCAAGTGTTGTTTACTGGGTAGCCCTTCGTAATTTATATCGCCTTTTGAATTTGAATTCGACTGTTCCCCCCCAAATCTAGTTCATTAATGCTCCCTTGGTGGCAGATTTTCCTAAGTCTTGCCCATAAATCATGTCTTAAATGCTTGTCGCCCACTCCATTTGGCCTCAAGTCGAGCATCCCATTGTGAATAGTGACTCCAATAGTCACTTTCAGGCCAACACACGTGGCAACGCAACCCCCTTTGTGCGGTCGCGGACCTTGTGACTCTTTGCTTCTGCATGCAGCTCCAACATCACGCAGCTCCTGGGCATAGTATTTTATAGTCCCACGCCTCATTTCAACTGCCTGGAACGCTAAGACTATACTTCCCTTGGCTAGTCAAGTGGTTGTGCCACCTGTACAGGGTGTCATCCAGTCATCCATCACTGTTCCTGGAAAACATCCACCTTTTATTGTTACTGGCAGCGTTGTGCACTTAATCATCTACAACACGCCACCCTGGTTGATTTGCTTAGTAATGTGCAGTCCAAGCCAAGGCATCAGACTGATCAATTCGCGGCAATAGTCCTCAAACTTGTCAGCATGATCATGCACACCTTGTTTTATCACCTTGGTCTTCTTATTGAGAAAATCTTCCTTTATCTTGTCCTCTAGCTTCTTGACTTCTACTTCTACCAGAGCACTTTTCTTCCTTAATCGCACCCTTTCTTTCTCAAGTTCTTGGAGCCTAAAATTTCCTTGTTGGATTTCTTCTTCCAAGGTTCCATGAACTATCGTATCTACTGGTGTTTTCATGCGTGGACTACGCATTTCATGCTTTATGGGGTTTACAGTGTTTTCTTGATACTCCAGCCTTTGCGGTGCCTGCATGGTCAGGTTCTTGCATGTGGTCCTATAAGCCCATAGAACTGCTAGTACATGCAAGTCCCAGTCAGTCCGCTTCACATTGTGGATTGCGTTCAGTGCTTTGCATATTCTGTTAAAGGCTTCTGCGTGGAGGGGTTGTTCGCACCATTGCCTTTCCCACACCTAATTATTGGCCGTATCTGCTAACGCGAACACTGTGTGCTTTCGCGTAGGTTTTGCACCATATGCGTGCATCGATTGGGATAGGTGGGTGCGAGGACTGTTTCGTCCAGCAATATTATCCATAAATCGCATCTGAGGTTTCCCAAACCGGATGCGCATCATCCTTCTACATTCACGCCAATCCTCAAAGCTTCTTTGGTGCGTACCCCACCACCTTGCCAGCGTAGCGCAGAGTACCCATTTCAAAGCTTCGAAACATTGTTGTTCCGGCACTTCTCTTTTAAATCTGTTCAACAAGTCATCTACTTCACTTAACCCATCATACATAGGCAGATCCCTCACCTCCGTTGATATATAGTGCATCGATCTTGTCGTCATGTTACATTTCAGTCAGGGAAAATTTTAAGAACCCCCCCTAAATTTATAAATATAATAAATGGGCGAATCTCCATGGTATATAGGAAAAATGGAAGGCGATTTTATCAATAATATAATATGTATATATAATTTTTTGGCGAATCTCTCACCAGGCATGGCAAATATTTTACTCAATTATAAAATCTTGTAAGATCTTGGCGAGTCTTTCACTAAATAATAAAACTTTGTAAAGTCCTAGTGAATCTTAGCATACGCTACATGCTGGTTTAATTCCCCCATTTAAATAGGCTACATTCCAAGTGAATACCATGGGTCAATACCATGTGCCATTTTGGTGAATACCATGGGTCAATACCATGTGCCATTTTTATTTTCATTAATTCTAATATTAGGGTTAATAATGGTTTTTTGCATGGTATTAATAACAATCTAGTCCATGGTATTTGTCCCATCGTATTTTGGCCATAGGTTTCACCTAAATATAACCCATTTTTTGAGTGTTCGTAAATATAAGGTGACTTATGGAGTAAATATAAAAAAATATTTTATTTGTTTACCATACCTCTCATTTATTTATATTTTTATTAATTTACCATACCTCTTTTACAAATATGGTATTTGGCCCATAGGATTCACTTAAATAAAACCTCTTTCTTGAGCCTTCATAAATAGAACGAGGGTTATGGACTAAATATAAAAAGAGGTTTTATTTATTTACGATACGTCTAGTTTATTTATATTTTTATTTATTTACCATACCTTTTGAGTAAGTATAAAAAGACGTTTTATTTATTTACCATACCTCCACTTTACTTGTATTTTTATTTGTTTACACCCTTACATGTATATAAGGTGACTTATGGAGTAAATATAAAAAATGTTTTATTTATTTACCATACCTCTAATTTATTTATATTTTTATTAATTTACCATACCTCTTTTATAAATATGGTATTTGGCCCATAGGATTCACTTAAATAAAACCTATTCTTGAAAATGGGCGAATGGATTCACTTAAATAAAACCTATTCTTGAAAATGGGCGAATGGAAGGTTGTAAGTCCTAATTTCAAGGGCTAAATTTACCTTTTTTACCCTCTCCCTTAAAATAAGGTGGGCTATTTGAGGTGATTTGTAAAAATGTACTATGATACAAAATATTCACCCACTAAAAATTTAAAACCCCTTAATTTCGCCAAAGGGCGAACATTCGCCCCTAAAATTATCCTTGATTTCAGTGTGGTTAGCTCATGTAACCGGTTCTGCCATCGTTCTATTTCCTCATATGTACCCGATGTGCATGAGCTTTCGCGTTCCCATGAGATTCGTCCATCCATGGTTGGATTCACCCAATCTTGCTCTCGCGTGGTTATCTTATAGATGCAGTCCAAGTCATCGTCCCTGTTGTAGTCACACACCGGCTCCATGTAGCGCGATCCTTCTGTAAGGTCTAAAGGTACAACCATGTGCAGAGAAATTTTCTCAAAAATCATCTTGCGCTTCTTCAGATTAATCACCCCATTCATGTCAGTGGCCCAATCTATTCCTAATAGCGCAAGGTATGTATTCTCGTCATCAACAATCTCTATCACTTCAAAATTTGTTAGCACACTTGCTCCTTCGATATCTACTATGATTCCCTCCAATCTCCCAATAGGTAGGATCTTTTGCTGGTTCGCCATTCGTAGTTGGATAGGAGACCATTGTAGTGTAGGCCTTCCCATCCACTCCCATGTCTGCTTCAGCAAGACATTTGCATCCGATCCTAGATCCAGAATCACTTGGTCCATCTTATATTCTCTAATCTGTGTGGTCAATCTCATCTCCCTTCCCGTTCGCATTGTGTTCTTTCCGAGTTTTTGGACTAAGCACGGTCCCAGCGCATCTATTTATGAGTTCCTGTAGCCCCTTTACAGCTTTGCTGTCACGCAGCAGCTTCATGCATGTTTCCAGGAATGTGGTGAGCATGATGGGTCCATTTCTGGCTCTAGTCTATCTTTACTTCCTGAAGTGGAGGCATTAGCGAAGCTCCTCTTGGCTTCCATGAAGGTATCCTTAGCACGCTCCAAATCAAACTCTGATTCCTTCGTTGGAGCCTTGCGAACCCAAGTACTATCTTCAGGCTACTTGCCTTTGTCATCCCCTGTCGTAATTTCACTTCGGAGCACAATATTTACATTAGTGTCTTCCTCGTGTGGCTCAGACCTCATCATTTGCAGGTTCTGAGTCGAGGGAGGTTGGAGTGCTCCTTTATTGCGCAATCGTGCTATCAGCGTGGGACAATTCTCTATCTCGTGATCAAACAATGTACAATACAAACATGATGGCCGCATTGGATTTATACAATCATGGGCATAATGTCTTGGCCCTCCGCAATTGTAACATATCAGTTGTCCGCAAACTCTTCCTGGTCCTGCTCCACATCGACCTCGTCCGCGCCCCTGAAATCCGATTCATGCCATCCCTACATTCTGGTCAAGGGGCCATGTTTTAGCTTGAACTCTGTAGGTAGGAGTCTGATCCATGATTAGCTCATAACTTCTACAGGTGCGCTCATCATGTCCCACTGATTTACAGAAATTACAGAACAACTACTGTGAATTTTGTGTGTACTTTTGCAATAAATGACAGTTATTTGTAGCATGCTTTCCTCCTATCTGACAAATCGTGCACCATAATGTAGGTGTTGTGCTCAGTCCTTCTTGTGCCTCTAGTGTTAATGGCATTGATCCTCCTCCCATAAGGTAATCCGTGAACATTGGGCAGTGGTCCTTATCATGTCCCTGACCCGTGCACTTTAAGCACCATACCTTATCATGCACTTCTGGGGGAGCCGTCCTATCTTGTTTTAAGCTCTACATCTCAAGGCACAAGTTTTTCAACTGTGTGTGAATCTACTAAACTCCCAGGTTGGGATCCTCTATCTGGGTTTTGTGTAATCTCATCGCGACCTCCAAGGCCTCGGCCTGAGTGGTTAGCCTCTGTTGTGACAGTGTGTTCCTTAGATGCGGAATTAACGATGCTACAAACCATTCACAGTGTTGTCCATCTGTCAACGTCATGTTAGCTTCACGAATTGTGCACTTCAGTCTCTGATCCAACTCCCAAGGGGTCTCGCCTGGTAGCATTGTGATTTCCTTGAAACCAATGATCAACTACGCCTCTGACTTTGGCCTACTAAATTCTTTGTTTAGCACAACTTGGATATTCGCGATCCTCGCATTAGAATTGTCATTGGAATTCTTAACGTACCAGGTCATCACGTGATCCTGCAAAGTGATGACCAACATTGCTTTATTTATATTGTCATCTGTGACTCCCTATGCTTCCCATACAGATTTTACCACAAACCAAAATTGGTTTGGATCTTCATTTCCTACTCCCTTGAACACTGGAAACTTTATCGCACTCGCCATATTGCTTCGTGGTGGTGGCAAAGGTGGTATGGGCAGAGATGAGGGTGAAGACAGTGAAACTGGTGGCAATATTGATGGGGGTGGTATGCGTGGAATCCTCTGCCTTATCAAATTGATCGCACTTCTTGGTGAGACCTTCGCGAGCTCTTCCTCGCCCCCTCACGGAGGTGAAATAAAGGGGCTAGTTTCTAGTTCTGTACTACCTTTGTTTCTGTAGATTCTCCCACTTCGCGTAGCCCCAAACATCAATTTATTTGCATAACCCATTTTTCACACAGTAGCATTTTAATCCAAGTGTTCAAAGATTTAACGTACTTACCTCGCGACCCTTTAAGGAAGCGTCGTTCTGCCTCGCTATAGCTGACTGAAGTATCTACCGCAAACTCAATGATGAATCCTCCTATGATTCGATCAAGCCAGTGATCAACAACGCGCGTGATCTTATCCTCCGATGCTTCTAATCTGCACACCAATTCTAGAGTCCACACAATAGGTCTGTCAAGCTTACACCTTCCTTGGCTGTCTGCTAGCTTCGTGATCCACTCGTATAGCTCAGTGGGGAAATAAGCGAAGAAAATTTCATGGATATCTGTATATAAGTAGAAATCTAACCACTCTTCCTTTGATAGTCGTGGATTCTTGTTTTCCTGCACCGTGAACTCGTGAATCTTTCTGTCCAACCAATCTTCAATTCCTTTCTTTGTCGAATTCTAGTGATATCACATCAAACATCTCTATGCAGATCCCGGTCTTGGCAATGGAACCATTTGTTGGCTTGTTGGGGCCTGACCCAGGTTTGAATTTAATTTTCCAAAAAAATCCCTGTACTACTGGCCCTTTCGGCAACAATCTGCGGAGCGCAGACTGAGGTCTCACCCGAAGTAGTATAGGGGGGCGCTGGAACTAGGTTTCCGCACCCTTGAGATGTCTGAGAGGTTGAACTGGTCGAACGGTTAGTCCCTTCACGTAGGTTGTTTTGCGCACTTCCCAGGCCTTCGTGCCCTGATATACCTGCCTTCACATAGCCCTAACCAGGGGTTGTGGAGCAACAGCGCTCTGCGCTATTCCCCTAAGTCACACCTAAGATCTTACTCATCTTCCTATGCCTAGTCAATTATCTTCATGTAAATGGATGTCTTACATTATATTTATTTATACAACACATTCATAAGAGGTCACGTAGCGAAATAAATAGTACACTTGCAATTTAAACCCAATCATACATTAAAACAGGAAAAGATACATAGTAATATGGTAAACTTCTTTTTATTAATTCTTCAATGGTTACAGACTTGACCTTCCATGTGCACTCAACTGCAGGGGTCTACACACTCAACTGCGGACTATTAGGCCTCTGCACACTCAGCTGCAGAGCCTTCTCCTACTCCACGACCCAAAGACACACCTTACACTTCGACTCCATCTCTTAGACTTATCTTGCTTCCTTCTTAACTTAGCTATCCTCTCTCTACACTTAGAGCCTCGCTCTATTTATACAATCCCATTGTCTACAAACCATGGGTAGGTCTATCAAGCCGACATTACATTACAAAAATGAGGGTGGACAACCCTGTGACTCTATTATAACTTCACACTCCGCGCCCATAATTCGTAGAGCTTTTACAAAAGACTTGGTCAAAACTTGGGCTTTAAGCCCCAAAACATGCCTTGGGGGGATTCCATGACCAACAACTCATACCGTGGAAGTTTGGAAGAAAATATTGAGGGATGTTGTTCATATGAACACTAATATCAGTATCTTGAAGGGGAAATCCAAGAGGATCTTCTTCATTATCATCATCTCCATTCATTTCTTCTACCTTCTCTGTTAACTCTTCTTCTTCTACCTGAAAAAAGTGGATGGTGATGTGGCTCTCACTACACCACATGATCAAATGGGGGGGTTTTGTGTTGGAGAAGTAATCTTTTTGTTTCTTTTTGTTTTTTAAATTGAATGAGAGTGCTAATTAATTGCAATTTTATGTTCTTGAAATGAAAGTGCCTAATGCAATTCGTTTTTTTTTGCAGAAAGTAAAATAAATGAATCAACTAGGGAAGAAAACAATGCATACTTTGACACCTCCCAGAAATGACGCCAAAAAGTGATGAGCCCCAGTGTTGCAACAAGAATGATGCAACTCCCGAGGCTACCAACTTAAATTATCAACCCGGGGTTCATACAAACTTAAGAGGTGTCAGCACTATATGTGAAACATGAAATGTGTCCTTATTTCGTTGATCTAATATAATGGATCGAATGTCATGAAATCAAATCCTAAACTAATTGAAAAAACGGAGACATTATTCTACTTGTAGAATGTAAATTAATACTCTAATTGTAGAACGTGGAATGTTGCTTTGAAAAAGGAAATTTGATATTTTCAACAATAATGTTTGTAACTAAAACCTTAAGGAAACATGAATTAAATAATCAAGTCTACTCTAATTTGCATTGATGAATCACTCTTTCTATCACTTTGTTCAAGGAAACTTAGCTTTAGAAACATAATCCATGTACATTTCATAAGAAAACATTCATTGTTATTCAGACGCGGAAATGTGTCTTCTAATTCTAGTTGCATATTTGTACTTGCAGTGAAGGAAAGGTGGGTGTAGAGTGGTATTTTATCTTCCTCAATCATGAATTCGGAGCCTAGGGGTCATTATTCAAGCCTAAGAGACAAAACAAAAACTTTTGGAGCAGATCTGGTCAACTTTACATGTGCTACAGGAGGCCCTGTTTTGCTACAGGAGAAGATAACTTGCTAAATGCCCAAGTAAATCAAATGAAAATGGGATGGGAATTTTTTTTTATTATTAAGTAGGATGTCTTAGGACTCCATTCCAATTGGAATCACTCCAAAATACCTCTGTTAACACATGCTAAAAAATAATATAAAATTACTACTCAAAAAACTGAAAATTCAAGAACTAGTGAGCTAGTTATCCTACAAAATGCCTAACATAATCAAGTGAAAATTATATGGGGTAAATTTTGTTATTTACTTGAATTTTTTTATGTACCAATACAAGTGGAATAAGCTCAAATTAATCTCATTAACATATTCCAAAAAATAGCAGAAAATTAATATTGTTTTGCTACAAGGGACTTCAAGGAATTCTAGATTTGTGAACTAGTAAACCAATCCAAGTAGCTCAATGATGAATATGAATTTTCAAAGTTGTTCTAAGGATTCATCATGCTTGTGACTCTATAAATAACCTTCAAAATAACTCACTTCAATAATTTAACCAATATGACCTACAACAAAAGAAGCATGAATAGTAAATGCAGAAATAAGAGATGCAAGTGAAAAAGACATTCAAAGGAAATAAAGAAATTGTACAAGAGGGATCTGAGGTTCCTGGGATGGACAAGACTAAGTAAAATTAGAGTCCTATGAAGGAAAACAAGTTTTAGAAGCTAAAAATGGCACCAAACTTCATTATTTGAATCAATCCAAGTACATCCCTGCTAGAAATGAAAGTGGAGTTGCTAAATAACAAGTTTTCTCCACAAGAAGACTAAGAAATACATGCCCCTAGAGGAAAATTCGAATTGGTACTTATAAAAATTGATGGGGAAGAATCCTCCTTGAAAGGAGGAAGTTTTCCCCTCCAAAATTCCTCAAATAGTGGATGTGTTTCCCAACGCTAGGAATTTTCATTAAATGACAAGGAACACATTCCTAGATTTTCTCAAGCACTGGAGCTTCAGAATTTGTCAATAATTTTATGATATTTTATTCATTTGTTATCTAATATTTTTCTCATGTAGTAGGGATAAAGTCCCTAGATTATCTCATCCTCCAACTCTTCATAATCTTCCCAATATTCTCACAATATTCTACAAAAATAAATAATATTAGGCACATAATATGGAATTATCTCTAAACCTTCCTAAGAACATATTAAAGCTAAAAAACATTATTAAGTGTAGAAGGAGAGATTTAATATGCCTTCATGTGCCTAAGAAAGGTGAGACAGGCCTTAATTTGTGTCTAATTTGGATGCCCGTCACCTCTCATGAAGATTGAAGACAAAGTAGTAAGAAGAACAACTTGGCATTGCCATCTCATCATGAAGTCTATGTCATTGTTGTCAAGTTGTGACTTGTACC
Source organism: Pinus tabuliformis (assembly GCA_031772625.1). Lineage (NCBI taxonomy): Eukaryota > Viridiplantae > Streptophyta > Pinopsida > Pinales > Pinaceae > Pinus > Pinus tabuliformis. The sequence continues at coordinate 308,896,052 of CM062807.1, forward strand.
AGTGTTATCACAATGTCATGTGTGTCCATGTGTCTTGCGACATCACTTGTGGATGTAATGATTTCATTATCAAAAGGAAAGGACAAAATGTAATATGTGGAAGTTCAAGAGTCATATGTGGAATGTGAATAGTCATATAGTCATATATGGACGAAAGAGTTTTTAGGAAAAGTCCAAAGGTCATATGGAAGTTCAAAGGCCACGTTATAAGTCCAAGGGTCATGAGGGTAACTCGAGAGTAATAAGGGATATGAAAGGTCATTCCCCTTGTTATAAATACACCCTCATAACTCAAGCAAACAATTTTTGGAGGCTTAGAATTTGGAGATGTAGCTTAGGCTTCTTGAGCTTAGAATAGGAGAGAAGATCATTCTTTGGAGAACAAAGGAGTGACTTAATTTTCCACTATTGGAGCTAGTGGCTCGCCATTGTAATTGTGTACTTATATCTTTTGCCTAATAATCAGAAGATCGATGAGCCAACAAATTTAGATGCATGTATCGTGAATGTAGTAAGACTATTCTTTATATGTTCACTATATATATTTTTTCGCATGTATGAAGAAAATTGACTCTATTTCGATGACTTTGGTACTTATCTTGTTGAATGTGTATTTTATTTTCTTTAATGATCGTTGTATCAACGTGAACTAATTCACTAGATAGCTAAAAAATATTTTCATTCTCTCGTGTGTCTCTATTGGGTTAATACTATTACTTCTTTCCAAATACTCACTCCTCTCTCCCCCCCCCATGAAAGTCTCCTTCTACACATTACAATTGGTGTTTTACAGTGTCAGCTTTCTTTCTGATTTCAAAGGTTATGTGCATAATCTCTTATGTTATTTGTTTTAGCTAAGGAAAACCTTTAAGTTATGGTGGCAAGGTCGATACTTCGGATGGGGCTCCTACTCCAAATGGTGTGAGGTCTAGTTGGGGTTTCATATTGAGGAGACTCCCTTGGTTGAAGGATTTCTAACATCATCAATAGTTGGCGCTAGAAGGAGGACCAGATGAAATGTTGTGCCCATTGATTCTATTTTGAACCTCTTATCTTAAATGGATCTTCCCCAAATCATACTCTCGGGGTGCTTTTCCAATAGATCCAATGGTGAACATTTCATCCCCAATGAACCTATTTATGACTTGTCTCAATTAAAGTTTGATGGTGAGGGTGATACGTCCATAACCGAGCATGCATCTCTTTTTGTTAAGTTTTGTGACCATTATTAAATTGGTTGTGAAGATGTGGCTTGTGTTTTTTTCTTCCCTCACACTTGAAGGTCAAGATAACCTATGGCGTCATACCCTACCACTTGCTTCCATTCATTCTTTTGAACACTTCATCAAGGAGCTTCATGAAGCGTTCAATAAGTATGATTATTGGGATGTCCTTAAAAGGATGGATCAAATAAGAATGAACCCGGATGAATCAATTGAGGATTTTACTAATCGATTCCTTCACCTATGTTATGATTTTCTAGGGATACAGATTGGGATTTATTTAAAATAAAGTTTGAGCATTATTAACCCCCTAATGTTTCTACTTCCAAAAATTTTGTAAATCACGGGACTCCTCTAATTTCAGAGGAGGAATCTACTATTCCTTTTGTTCTTTGTCCTCCTATTTTTCCAATACCAATTTGAGTGCCTCCTTTTGATAATGTTGAAGTTGAGAAATTGCAAATCAAATGGTCATTTTTTCTCTTCAAACTTCATCCACCCCTTCATGATCTAGATCCAATGGAGGAAACCTTGCAATGGTTTATGAAGCCTAAGATGAAAACTAATCCCACCATTCCAAAAGATGATATTAATGTTCATAACTTCAATCTTGAATCTGATATGGATACATATCATCCTCTATCATCTCTTTCTCATGGTCCCTTGTCCCTTGTTCTTCCTGATCAATCTCTTCCAAATCCAAGAAATGATTAGGTGCAAGGTAGTCACATTTTGTAGGTAGAGGAGCAAGAAGGTGAAGATTATTTCAATATTTCTTCTCTTTTTCAAAGTACTCCATGTGAAGATGGTGTTTCTCCATTCTTTGTTAATTTTGAATCTACTAATATCAATAGTAAATCATATGAAATTGATTTTCCTAATCACCTTGAAGTCTTGGGCAACCAGTATTTTGATAAGGATAAATCTATTGATGTATATGATGATGGAAGCTCAAGTGAACCAATTGATCTTTGAGTTCTCAAGAATATTTTGTTTCAAAATATTTAGATCTTAAATATAATTCAGTCAAAGGAGATTATCTTATGAACACTTCTTCCTCTCCACCTCCTTATCCCTTGTGCTCTATAGTTTGTAATGCATCAACTTGCGATGAAGATACTCCATGATCTTCAATTTGATCATATGATGAGTTGACTACACAATTAACATAAGGTAGTAAGGTTATCCATGATGAAGAAGAAAGCAATGAAATCATAGAACAACCATTCCATTCCTTGCAATCTCATATTTTGCATGAAGATAACCCTTCAAATTAGGTTTCTCGTGAGTTTTCTTTGATTCATACATCTCTATATTTGCAATCAACATAATATTATGACTTGAATAATTTTTTTATTGAGGTTGAAAAATATGATCAAACCAATGATGTAGATGGTTTCCATCCAGATAAAGGTGATCTTGTTAACTTAACTGATAATAGTTGTCCGATAGCAATTTGTAATCTACCACAATTCTCAAAATGTCGTTATCTATGTTTTCAAAGTTTCGAAACTTGTCAGGGAGTCGAGGCACTTCAAATCATGTTGATGGTTATGTCAAGTTCTCGCAATCCTAGTAAGATCCTCGAACCATGTCAAATATAGATTTCCTCGCAAAATTATTTAATTCATATTATTTCATTGGATGTAAACTCATCCTTGATGGATTTTGGGATTTATCATTATAATTTTTCTATCTCTTGATATCAAGTTTCTAATCAAATAGAGGATACTACTCTAGTGGATTCATCTTCATATAGACCTCTTGTATCTAACTTAGGATTGGAATGTATGCCTTTCATGGATGCACATAATTGTGAAGCTGATCAATGTAAAGATTATCTTTGGCCAAATCATTCATATCTGTTGAGTGTCTTGGTGAACAAAAAAATCCTAATATTTATCGTGAATGTTATTGAACTAATCATTTTTGTTTCAGTGCAATCAATCCTTTTGATAAGAATTCAATCCTTGAATCATTTAGCAAATCAACAACCCCATGCTGATATTGAAACTAGATTCGATTTGACATATCCTTCTAACCTTTTGTCTGAATATTGTTTCAATAAATTTCCCTAGTTTGCAAGGCCAAAAATTGGTTTCAATTCTGCAAGATTTCATATTACTGGTCTAGTATGGACTTAGATACAAAAGGAACCAATGGAGAATCAAGAATTCCATATGTTGATTCATCAACCAAGTCTTAACACTAGTTCTAATAATTATCCTTCAATGAATCATTTTCACATTAATACATCTAATGATAGCTTCCCTACATCGATTGATCCGATCAATTCTCCTTATAACTCGAGTACACTGATTGAAAGTTCAATTTTCCAAAAGTTTCATGGTTTTCAAAAGGATTATTTTGGATTTCATGATCGATTCTATGAGTGGTTGGAGATATCTTACTTAGCAGTCCCTTTTGCTAATAACAATCTTCAATATTTCTTGTTGCGTACTAAGAAGGGGAAACTTCAATGAAGACGCAAGAAACCTTTAAGGTTTGTATGATTGTTATTTTCATAAAAAAAGGTAAGATTTTTGGTTGGTTAAGGTTAGTTGTTATGAAACATATTTCTTCCTATTGGAAAGACCTTCAATATATTGTTCAAGGCATTCATGTTCTTGTCTTATCTTTTGCACATAAATCATGTATCAATTTTAATTTTTGGTATATTTATGTTCATAGATCAGGAGAAATTATGGTGGTTCCATTGGATTTCTCAATACACTTGACACTGACCTTCTAGCTGGTCTAGTTGTATTCTAGTTTACCTTTTTGCACTTATCCTGCATTTTCTCTCCATCTAGTCTTCACTTTTCTTTTGTTTCTTTCTACATGTTTCTTTATGTTCAACTTCCATTTTCTTTCCATTTTGGTCTTTCTTCTTCTTCTTCTTCTTCTTCTTCTTCTTTTTTCTTTTTGCATGAAAGATGGTCTTGTTTGTCTCAAAGGACAATGTGGTGAAACTTGAAAAGGGGAATTGTGATGACGAACAATGTTTTCCTTATATGTCATCCTCTTCTCTATCTTGGGTTTACATATCTTTAAATTCAATGAAGTCTGAACGAAAAATATGATTCATTCCTAAAAAAATCCTTCGGTTTAACTATGAAGCCTGTATATTTATTAGGATCTTCCATTCTGATTCAACCTTGTTACAAATGATGTTTTGACCTGTCAACTCAATCGAGTAGACAAGGGAAATGAGAAAAAAATTAATGAGCATATTAACTTTGATTATCTTTCAAAACCCTTAAACAAGGAACCAACCTCTTATTCTCTCAATAATTCGGGATCCCTCTTCCACCATCAAAATAAATAAGTGACTTAGCACATTCTATTAATAACTAAATAAAGAGGTGAAGAAGAGAAAGGATTCCTGTGCAAAGGGGTGAAGCAAACAAGTTCGTCGAGGTACTATTTAGGCTCGTTGGCAGTGAAGCAATGCTTGTGGTTCCTTGAGGTGACTCCGTTGGGGTACTGTTTAGGCTCACTTGAAGCTGAGAAACAATAGGGAATGTTCTTAAAAGCTCGGTATATTTATTATCCTTCTCCCTTAATGAAATAGTTTAGGTGTGACTAGTCTTATGTTGATGTGTTCGAAGTTGAGAAAGGAATAGAAGGGACTATATATTTAACCAAGATAAGTAGAAAATCTTGGGTGATCCACATGGTGAATCAATACTTCTTGAAATATTAAGACATTTCACTTAAAAATGAAACCCAAGCAAAGAAGTGGAGTCCTACCAGTGTGTCGCCAAGTGTTTTTGTTGTGACAAACACCCTCCAAAATTTTGCTTACGCTTGAATTTTAGAGCCTACTAATGATCTTGTGATCTGTCATTCTATGATCACTTCATCATCATATAATATCTTGTAAATTATTGAGTCCTCTTCTAAGTTTCAAATTCGCTTTAGTATGCATGCTCAGTTTTGAAGAATCTACTAGCACACTTATTTTGATGCAATCTTACATAGGAACTGCACAACTCTTAAAGATAAGGCTTGTGCAATCAATAGTGATAGTGACTGCGTAATCCATAATAATAATGTACTATGCAACACATGTTGATAGTTAGTGCATATTCTCCATTGATAGACTCCCTCACTTTGATTGTAATTGTACTTCTATTTCAGTGAGTTTTTTCAAATGTCGCTCTGGTGCACCTTTGATTTCGCAAGTGTCACTTTCACATTTGCAACTGCTGATTTTTGTTTCTTTCACTTTAATGAGTGTAATTTTCATGTTATCTTTGCACTAGAATGTGTTATTGTCCTTTTCTTTAAACCTTTGCAAGTGTCATTTTCACTTTTCTCTTACTTTCACAAGTATCATCTTTTTGGATGGGAAATGTCACACATTATAAAAATAGATTTATGGTTCATTTCAAGAGGAAAATTTAGTACCAATGGGTCCTAAGTACCATGTAGACATGCACCATAACCATTCCCAATTTTTTATGAATTATCGTACTAGTGTCGTCACTGTCGTTGTAAAGTGTATCTTAAGTGTCACCCCTAGTCAAAGGGAGTCAATTTTACATTCTTGTAGGCTAGTTCTAATCCATCCTCCTGCACTAATATGTTATATTCATCATAAAGAAATGCATCATACATATTTCCCAAGTCTTGAGCATTTTTTCACTAGTGTCGTCACTATCATTGCAAAGTGTATCTTAAGTTTCGCAGTTGGAGGTAAGTGTTGCTCTGCTATCGTTTCAATAAGGAAATGTTGATTTTGGGTGGTAAATTTTTTGTTGTCAAGTGGTTTATCATCTAGAAGTGTGTGATCATGTTTAAGTCATGTTCTGGTCCCATCCCTCTGCTTTTTGGTCCCACATTTAGTCATTTTCTACAATTGAACCTTCTTCGGTCAATCTCCTACTGGTCTCTCTCCCTGAACTACGCATTGCACAGTCTCAGGCCTTGTTCAACATGTCTTTCTTCTTGAAACTATGCAATGCATAGTTTCTACCTCAAAGTACTATGCATTATATAGTCACTGTGCTCAATCCTAGCCTCTTGACCTCCACAACCATGCAATAAATATTCCTTGTCATCCTCCTTCTGCGCATTGCATAATGATAAGAAACAAGATGTCTCCCTGCCTTCCTGAACTATGCAATCACTTGTTCTCTCCCTTTCTCTTGAATTGCACATTGTGCAATCACAGTGGGAAAGCCTTCCTCAATGAGCTCCTTAACTACACAGTCTTCTTGCTTAGGCCTCTATAACTATGCATTTCACAGTCACAAGCCTCAATCATCCACTCCTGGCCTCTGGAACTGCATAATCCCTGAGCCTTCCTCTTATTTCAATACCCAGTTCTAGCTCCATCCATGATTTTGATGAAGTATGTTAGACTAGGAGTTTTTTGGAATGATGTCATCTTGTCATGAGTAATGTCCAATTGCACGTAATATATCCTTTCATGACAGGATGATGATTGAAGAGGAGGAGGAGACCATAATAGAAGAAACTTATGAAGTTGGAAAGACATGTCAATCATTGCACAAGAAGATGAAGGGACCCCAGATTGCGTAAGAAGTTGGAAGATCAAGATCATAGTGAAGACTCCCTATTTTCAACATCTTAGAGGGTGAAAAAGAATAATAAAGAATATATTTCATGGAGATGAAGTACTGAATAAACCTATCATGAAGATCGAAGAAAAAGTAGCAAGAAGAACAACTTAGCATTTCCATCTCATCATGAAGTCCATGTCATCATTGTCAAGCTGTGACTTGTACCAGTGTCATCGCAATGTCATGTGTGTCCATGTGTCTTGCCACAACATTTGTGGTTTTTTTAATGTAATTATCAAAAGGAAAGGACAAAATGTAATATGTTGAAGTCCAAGAGTCATATGTGGAATGAGAAAGTCAAATAGTCATATATGGACAAAATATTCTTTAGGAAAAGTCCAAAATTCATATGGAAGTCCAAAGGTCACATTAGAAGTCCAAGAGTCATGAGGGTAACTCAAGGGTCAGAAGGGATATGAAAGGTCATTCCCCTTGTTATAAATACCACGTTATAACTATTGGCGGAAAATTTTGAACAGTTAATGACCTAGGTTTAGCCTGAGTTGCCAACAAAGAAGGCCACCATAGTCTAGCTCTTCGCCAACATTTTCACTCCCTTTTTCAAAAGAGTGTCTCACCTGAGGTGATCCAGAATCACAAAAAATTGAAGGGATTATAAATTAATATCACAATATAATTCACATTATGATCATATGTCATCTACACAAGTATATCATAACTGAAATACATGACCATTACAAAAGAATTCAAAACATTACTTGCATAAATAAAACTTGAAATTTTTAAGGGGGTCATACATTCGTCACACAAACGTAACATCAACACATAATTTCCCAAACTCCATTTTATTATTAACACCATTCATTACATAATATATCAAGTAGATCTACGGGAATATTCCAATCAAAATATTACATCAACCTCTACATAACATGTACTAGATCTTCTGCACAAACACAAATATCTGTGGCACTGAATACTCTAGCATAGAGACTACATCTATATGGAAAATTATTGTTGAATTCACTCCTATATACTCTTCTTTATATGCACGCTCACTTGATTTGGTATTCTTCGACATTTTCTTGATACTGCGTAGATTTGGTCCCTTTTTCCCAAAATCACGGAACCATTTTCCCTTTTTCTTGTTGATTTCTTCAAAATTGACTCCATTTTCTTGCTTCTACGACATGCTTCCCTAATTTTCAGCTACGCAATTCCCAATACTTTACTTCCCTGCTACTTTTACATTTCTGATGAACTATTTCTAACCGTTTTGACCATTTTACTTCCACAACTATTGATCATCATGTTTATCAAAAAATGAAGGACCCAACAGGCCTCGACCAAAGTCCATTGACTCACCCTCAAGTCAACGGATACATCCGACTCTTACCTTGCTTATGCTTCACTAGATGCAGTTGTTTCTCCCTTAAACAAAGGACCCAACTAGAGTACTGACTGTAGCATATTTTCCTTAAAAGTGGTGTATGCAAAAGAAACATCATTCCATGTGTTCAATACTACATAAACATATCAAGCAAATGATGTAGTCACCTTGGAAGTGAACTTAGTGGGTTGCAACTGAATGAGTTGTCCTAGTTGTTCATCCGCACTATTTGTAAGGGTATTCAATATAAGATAGTGGCATTGTGTTTCTCGATGAAGGTCCTTTAGTACTCACTTGGTGACCTGGGAAGCATCCTCAAGTTGATTAATCTGGTCCTCAAGTGTATCTACTTGCGCCCAAAGCATTTTCTTTTGCTCTATGTGGGAGGTGTTCATTACCTATGTGAACAACTATTTAACATTCTCCCGAAGCGGATAAATATTTTGATTTTTATTAGTGAGGAAAATGCTCCAGTCACAAATCTGACTAAAAATATCCCAGGAGACTTGCATGAGTTGAGGAACAATTTCTTTGATGGCCGATGCGGAAACGTTCTACTGAGAAACCTGCTCATGATATTGGAAAGATAGATTTGGTACTACATGTGAGATTTTAGTTATAGTAGCCTACAACTCTTGGTTTTGCACAACTAATTTGACACATGTCTTTTCAACATATTCATATGATTTTGTAGGGGAACAAGCGACAATATTTTTGGGTTTCTCATCAACGCACAACAACATTAGGCCACACTCACTAGAATTTGGTACCTAATTCTAATAATTGTTGCTTGAGTCGGCCTTTGCCTGTACAGAGTTGGTCACCCTCACTTGTAACCAATGCAAGTTGTTGTTGATGTTGATCGCATGCTACTGAGAGGTTGGTACACTGGAATTCCATATGGACTAGGCAATCTTCAATTTGGGACGCAGAAGAATGAATAAACTAGAATAATTGTGGGGGAGATGATGTACTAAGGGAATCTACCAAAAGTGCAGCTAATGGTTAGAACCTTGCTTGTGGAGGTTTCCTGCTGGTAACTGATTTATCCAATTGACATTGAGGAGAATATTCTCACTCCTCGTCATTTTCCTTTGAGATATCTTGATGAAGCTGTAATAAAACTAGTGGTGGAAGAAATGGAACAATATCATGATGTTGGGCAATGAGAGAAATGACTTAGCAACAATGCTGAGGATCACTGATAAAAGTAGTGACATGTTCTATAGAGAGAACTGAACTGGGTGGTGAATAAGGGATAATGAATTCAAGTACAATTGGCTCATAGACCAATGACAATGGAGATGGAGCGAAAATGGAAGGAAGCAAGATAGTGGAAGTGATAGTGAATTTCTCAGTATCCATGGCAGTAGGTTCATCAAATCCTCCAGGGGAATAAGTTCGTCAAAGATGGTTTCTTTAAAATTCCTTGGTGAATCATTAGAAGTGGAATGCAGAGAAGGGGGATGTTCTTCAGATATAGGAACACCAAGCATTGTAGTGGTTGGATGTTCATCAGTAAGGTCGATGAAACTAGTTGAGGTTAAGGTAGGATGTGGATGTGCTTGACAAGGAGAGACTGAAGTGGTAGTGGTAACTAGTAGGAGAGTGGATGCAACAATGGGCGGTGCAACATACATTAGAATAATGTAAAGAATAATTGTGTCTTGATGAACTAGAGAACCTACCTTTGACCAAGTTGTATATGCCAAGGAAATTCATTCCTTCACTTTATTCAATAGGGGTTGAAGGTCTTCATCTGTATTGATGAGATGCTTTTGAAAGGAAGAAGGAACATATTTAGTGGAATGTCTGGGGTGCATAGTATCAAAATAATAAAAGTCTTGATCATCTTGCTTCCACGCAATTACGCCAGGCCATGAAAGAACCTCACTATGGAATGCATTCTCATTGAGATAGAAGGGAAACTTGCGCATGGATAAAGTTGCATGTGAACATTCATTGGTTGAATGTAACAATGATTCCGGAAAATCCCGATTTTGTGAGCATATGAGTACAAGAGAATAAGAAGCACTCTCGAAACTTTGTAGGTAACACCAACCATCTTATTATACCAATTCCCAAAGGCAAGGTCATCAAAATCATGATTGGTTGTATCTTCAGTGTTGCACCACGGAGCATATGCATAAGCGAATGATTCATATTTAGGAATAGGTTCTAATTCTCTTCTGTCAGGTGCACACCATTTGTACATGGCGAGAGGAATAAGTACATGCCCCAAAACGAAGTAGCCCTAACATGGACATCTTTTGTGGCTTCGAATAATTCAATGAGAAGGTGGCTGGACCAACTTAGTTGATCTCCCTGAACATAGGCCTTGGGAACATAGATTTTATCCAGATAACATGGGATCCTCTTGTGAAATGTCGCATGAGCTTGCTGGGAATTATAGTGCAGGCGACCTTGATAGGTTGATTATTGATCATCTCAATAACAACTCCTCATCCCTTCCTTTCGGTACTATACTTTCTATAGAGGTTATTCTCATCCTTCTTCTTGCCCCACTTTGAGATCTTATAGAATTTTGTATTAACATCAAAGCCATATGTTTAGATTCCAATGAGGTTATGATATATTTAACATGGGTTGGGTATTCCTAGTCCAACCATAGTGAACCTCCATGCAAGTGACAAATTAGGAACTTAGTACACCTCATGACCTCCCCCGTGGTACCAAATACAGGTAAGTCACATAGAATCAATAAGGAGGACTATTTTAATGGGAGGAAGTCAAATTTTATATTGATATTAGATCTGAAATTGGGTCTGACATTCGGCTCCATGAAAATTTCAATGCAGAGGAAGGGGAAAACTTCAGGGTTTGAGAGATCATTGTTGACTAGAGTGGCTTTGTCATATTTTCCAAGGAGGTCATCATAGGAATAAATACGAGAGTCGATGGGGAAAAGAGACACGAAAGTTTTAATAGTGCAACCCATTGTATGAGAGCGGCGACTGTAAAAAAAAAATAACATGCGAACGGCAACAAACTATATACTCAACAGAATGCGACACAGAAACTAAGGTGACAAAATAGGGAAATGCTAAGTGGAATGACATACAAAAGACAATGACTGTTGGTTGTATCAAGAGATGTACAACAAAAGGTTGAAATGACTTGACTGTTACTCTATGGATATGCATGGGACCTGAAAATCCATCATAATTATGACAAATCACTCCACTTTCTTTGAAAACTTAAATGACTAACACTTTGGATCAAGGAGTAATGGGAAATCTTGTCGATAAACGAGCAAATCAGATTGCAAACTAACTAAGAAAATAATGGACTTAATGACTGACAAGACAAGTATTAAAATCAAATGACAAGAGAGGATGCTCCAAAATCCTCCCCAACCAAAATCACTTTCTTTAGGTCGCAACCTAAAAAGACTTATTGACCTTATAACATAAAAATACTGACTCTAGCTAAGAATATCAGAAATATCAAGGGAACAAAAACTAACTATAAATGACACAACTATTTTAAGAACCTAACTAATATTCCCTTTTTAGAGAGCACATTAACCCAAAATTGATGAGACAAAATAGGGCTTCAACCGAGCATCATTCATCCAACCAGGCAAGAGGATTCCATCTAATTGATCAAGCCTGAGAGCTCTAGAATTTTGAATTTCTACAACATAAAATGGACCAAGCCAAATCATTTGGAGCTTACCAGGATGCTTCAGGTACTTACTGTCATAAAGTAACACATGATCCCCAACAGAAAATGACTTCTTGATGTGTCAGTCATTTCAATCCTTTTGTCTTTCTTTCTCCACTACTTGGTGGAAGTCTGCAAGGAAGCATTTCTCATCTAATTGCCATAACTCCTGCAACCTTTTTGGGATGGATTCATACTCTGACATCTTGGTAGCATGAGCGATAAAAAGGCTACAAACTATAAATTTTGATGGAAACACTACTTCTCAGCCATAAACCAACTGAAAATGGGCATATTTATGCAGTCTCTTGGTTGTAGTGAAGTAAGCCCATAATTTTGCAGGAACTCACACATCCCAATCATCATGATTCATTGAGTAGATATTAGTAAGTCCTTTCTCCAAAATTTTATTAAAATCTTCGAGAATAACATTTTCTTGCGGATGATAAGGAATACTCTTGTGGTGTTGTATCATAAAGTTCTATAGTAGTGTTTGAACTCTATCATTAATGAAGGGGGGACCCTAGTCACTGGCAAGACTTTGGGGGCATCCAAATATGGTAATTATGTTTTAAAAAATGAATCGTGTTGTTGTATCAGTGGTGTAGTCTTTAAAATGAGCTACTTCTTCCCAACATGTTAGGTAATCTGTTTCAGTAATGATATATCTAGCATGAGAATGGCGAGCATGCGGGTTGATTGGTCCAATGAAATCAATAACCCATTTCTCAAATGATTCTAAAGCCCTAACTGGATGTAGAGGCATCTCATCTTGTTGCGATGGTCGACCAACCCTTTGGCAAACATCATACTTTTTTGCATATTCATTGGCATCTTTAAACAAAGTTGGCCACCATAAACTAGTTTGTAACACTTTATGAGCAGTAGCCTTTCCTCCAACATGACCTCTGATGCCACCTACATGACATTCTCATAAAATATTATCCCGCTCATGATTCAATACACAACGTCTTAGAAGGTGATCAAGTCCAATTTTATTCAATTGTCCTACAATCAATTATATAATTAGCGACATAAACAACTATATGTCATTTTTGCATGGATGTATATTCCTTCGGGCATTGACCTGTTGTGAGAAACAATGCAATATATGCCAGATAATTTGGAATTGCTTCAATGTGGAATAAGTGAGCATCCAACAATTGGTCATCAACTGATCCCCTTGATTCTCCTGATTCAAGATGAGATAAATGAGCTTGAGCTACATTTGATCTCCCCGAATCAAAATTATAAATCCCTTTGAACCCGACTGGAAATTATTGACTGAGTTGGACTGAACACCACTACTAGTACTACTTCTTCCACTAGAGCTACCAACACTATACCTAAAGTGTACTTACTGAAATTTGATAGTTTTAATTAACTTAGAAAATAAACAATTAGGATTTTGATACAGTACCAAGGGAAGGTTAGGGAGAGGAGGATTTGTAGTTGTACGTTGGGAGTTGTTGCTATTGGGGACTGACTGATCTTAAAAGAATAGTCACCTCATCAAAAAATTCATATCATCTACTGGAGTATTCTCCCCTGACATCGTAATCGGTTGCAAAGATGGCTTAGGTGTATGAAATCCTTCTAGCGCTAATTGGGGTCTACCAATCCCTATTTAATTCCACATAAATCTGTCGTTGGTATCTCCTACTTTGCCAGATGAAAGTCCTTCATTTTCTCCACTTCCCCACAACTCAAGACTATTCACGTTGTACTTCCATGATGGTGAACCTATCACCGCTTCTCCTATCCTTTAAAACTCTCTCCTCCTACACATAATCACTTGCAACTTCCTTTCTCTCCACTCGTCAACTATTCTCGCCCTTTGCAATGCTCTAAAATCTCATGCCTTGCACAACTCCTCTAGATCCATCGCAACAATGCCTCATTTTCCTTAACTGGACAACATTCCTCCCCCTAGGTGCAACCCCCAGCACCTATAGTTTTGAGAGGCCATTCGATCTTCTTGGAATAGTAGCATATTTTCTTCAACCATCAATACCTTGATCCATAGGGGAATTTCTTTCAACAATCTTCCCTACAACCCAAACTTGAAAATTGCTTCTGCTCTAGAAAAGGATCGATGATATTTGGCTGAAAATTCAATAATATAACCTTCTATCACCACATTTACCAAAAATTCAATAGCCCTTTCCAGATATGTATCTAACCGGTGGAGTTTAGCCAAATCAGTGGTCGACCAGTCCCTGCAGATTACAAGCCGACTTCCAACCCCCGCCTTGATTCACAATCATTTAACCAATCATGTAACTTCTTAATAAACTGACATAAATATTTTTTATTTATCACAAGGAGGTTCAACATACAAAAATTTTGACCTAACCTAGTCTAGTTTCTTCTGTCGCAGTTGAGCTTGTTGCAAAATAAAGTGATCAACTTTCTCATGCCACTAATTTTGAATACCCTTATAAAAAATTCTAGATACCATGATCTAGATCCCATTTTGAGCTTAGGGTCCCAACAATGAAACCATTTGTTGATGGCAAATTTTAAACATTTAATGACCCAGATTTAGCCTAAGTTGTCAACAAAGGAAGCCGTCATAGTCTAGCTCTTCACCGACATTTTCCATTAGAGAACTTTTGAGGTCTAAAATGGGCCTCATAAGAAAAATGCACAACCAAAATAAACTTTATAAGAACCAATAGGATTCAAGATGATTATGTCAACCATGGGGTATGATTCACCAATTTTGGGGTAAAAAAGTAAAAGAATAATAAAATAATAAAACTGCTTTTCAACTTGTATTTTCAACTTATCCCCCTAACGTTTTACTCAAATTTCGAGTGGGGGTACTCGTTGGATGCAAAATTTAATTCCTCATCCAAGGTGTACCCATGTTGCATACTTTCGATGGACCCCGCTATATGAAAAATGAGAAATACATGAAAAAACGTGATTGCAATCATGTTTTTTCATGTATTTCTCATTTTTCGTGTAGCAGAGTCCATCGAAATTATGCAACATGAGTACTAAATTTATGAGGAATCAAATTAGGCATCCAACAAGTGTTCCCACTCGAAATTTGTGTAAACCCATAGGGATATAAGTTGAAAATACGAGTTGAAAAAGTAGTTTTTTCCTTTTTCCCTCCAAAATTTGATGATGTAATCTAATATTCTTTTATTATTTTCACTATTATTTTATAATTTCCTTAGGAGACCCATTTTAGACCTCAAAATTTCCCTAATGACTCCCTTTTTCAAAGGATCGTCTCACCTGAAGCGAGCCAAAACCAAAAAAAAATAAAGGGATTCTAGATTAATATCAAAATATAATTAACATTATGAACAATTGTCATCTACGCAAGTATATCAACTGAAACATACAACCATTACAAAAGAATTCAAAAAATTACTTTGCATAAATAAAATTGAAAATTTAAAGGCGGTCATACATTCGTCACACAATCGCAACATCAACACATAATTTCCCAAACTCCATTTTATTATTAACACCATCCATTACATCAGAGATCAGGAAGATCTATGGGACTCTGTCAATCAGAATATTACATCAACCTCTACAAAACATGCTCTATATCTTTTGCGCAAACACAGAGATCTGTGTCACCGAATACTCTAGCATAAAGACTCGATATATATGGAAAATTGTTGTTGAATTCGCTCCTCTATGATCTCCTTTTTATACACACTCACTTGATATGGTCTTCTTTGGAAGCTTATTGATCCTGCCTAGATTTGGTCCCTTTTTCCCAAAATCATGGAACCGTTTTCCCGTTTTCCTGCTTTTGCAATGTGCTTCCTTGGTTTTCGGATTTGCAAGTCCCAATACTTTACTTCCTTGTTTCTTTTACACTATTGGTGACCTATTGCTGACCAATTTAGATATTTTACTTCTACAAATTTTGATCATCTTGTTTACCAAAAAATGAAGGACCCAACAATAACCCAAGCAAATGAAATTTGGAGGCTTAGCCTTTGGAGAGCTAGCCTTGGCTTCTCTAACTTAGCATAGTAGATAAGATCATTATTTGGAGAAGCAAGAAGTGACTTAATGTTCCACTATTGGAGCTAGTGGCTCATCATTGTAATTGTGTACTTGGATATTTCACCTAATAATCAAAAACTCGTTGAGCCAACATATTTTCAAGCACGTATCGTGAATGTAGTAAGGTTATTCTTTATGAGTTTACAGTATGTGTTTTGTTCACATGTGTTAAGTAAATTGAACTATTTCGGTGGCTTTGGTACTTATCTTATTGAATGTGTGTTGTGTTTTCTCTAATGATCGTTGTGTCAGTGTGAACTAATTCGCTAGATAACTAACAAATATTTTCATGCTCTTGTGTGTCTCTCTTAGGTTAGTATTATCACTTCCTTCCTGTAGAAATTTCTCTATAGATAAACTAGCTCTGATACCATGTAGAAAATCTGACTGTAGATTAACCCGATAATGCAATATAACCAAAGCAAAATACTATAACCTACTTATAATATCAATTTGTGGAAGCTTAAATATTGAGCAAGATTGAGCTGAACACATATAACCAGAAGAAGAAGAATCAATGCACAATACACATGAAAATACTCTGGGGAAAGCCTCAGCTAAAAACCCCACTATCTGTATTATCATACAAGGTGGAAATACATCAGAATTATACAAAGCCTTAGCTCTCACAACTAGCCAGCTCTTAGTACAATCCTCCTGGATGCTCACAGGCAATCAAAGCTTCTCACAAGCCTTCTCCTCTACCCTCCAAGCTCCTATTTCCTTGCGTTGTTTCTCCTGGGTGATCCTCCTATTACCAAGTGGAAGACTGATCTGTCACATTGATCCTACACCTTGTCAGAACTGCGCAATCCTCAAGGAACCTTGCCTTGACTGCATGCATGAGTTTCCTTTATAGGAAAACACATGCAACTGTTAGTACATTGTCCTTGACATTTAGCTCAACTGGGTCTTTCTCAGAATAGACATGCATGAGTTACTGATGAGGAAATCTTCAGTTATCTGGAGTACACTGGTTGAGTGCATGCATGCATCACTGACTGATAACTCACAATTAGTTCCTCAAATAGTTTGGAACTAATTTAACTGGACTTAACTCAGTAAACTGAGCTAACTAATTAAAACTCAAATATAACTCAATCTTATCTCCTTAATTAAGGGATAATCTCCTTAATTTAAGGGACAACTATTGCATGACTGCATAAATAATTCTAACTTGAATTTCTCCAACTAATTAATCCATAATGAATTAATTAATTATTTCCAAGCAGCTGGTGAGACTAAATTTGATTTTAATTCACAATTTTAATTCAAGGACAAATTAAAATTGGAATATCTAGATTCTATTTTTATCATTTCTTGTTGCTATTTTCAACACTCCCTCTCAACAAGAAAGGAATTAAACTCGATCTCGATCGTGAACCTTTGGAATGTTATGCATGCAACACTTTTCTCTAGTGTTGTTGCTCCAGCAACCCCAGAAACAAAAAAAAAACATCCAACCTGAATCAGTATGATGCATATGTCATCAAAGTCTTTGACTTCTATTGCCTCTGTCAACTGAAAACTTTTCACTTCTGTTGACTCTTCCTTTCTGCACTATTTTCAGTCCTTCTCTGTCTGACTACTGTAGCCTCTGTCACTTTGATCTCTGACTGCATCAATCCCACTGATTCCTCCTGCTAATATGTACTTTGGGCCCCCATAGAAAGGTACGATCTATGAGGTAAAACCTCTCAATGGACGCTACCCAATTTCAACCTTCTTGAGATTATCACTTCACATCGCCCCACCTCACACTTGGAGGTATGGCTGCATGTGATACCTCTGCCCACTTCTCCAATTGTGGCTACTCCAAAATTGTTTGAGACTTCATCTGGGGCTGCATGTTGAGAGGTAATTTACTCTCCCTCTCAACCACCAAGTCTCTAACATTTTCCTTGCTCCTCAAGGCTTTGCATGCATCTTGCACCTCAAGAGCATACAGGTTCTTGACTCATGAACCGATCTGTTTCACCTGTCTCGTGGTGATGTGTCTAAGGAATGCCTTTCCTTTACTGAAGACAACATCGTAGCCTTTGTCCTCCAACATCGCCACTAATACCAAATTCTTCTTTAGTCCAGGCACATACTTTACATCTATCAAGGTGATAGGAGATCCATGCTCCCTCTGAAAAGCAACCGTGCACACTCCTGAAACACTATACCTTTCAACGTCACCCATCTCTATGTGCATCTTGAGGTCTTTCTCCTCCAAGGCACTAAACAAAATTTTATCGCCGGCCATGTGGAATGAGGCTCCACTGTCAAGATACCAAACACAACCCATCATTAATGACACCATGCATGCGATGAGAGTAAAGTCCATTTCGAACTGAGAGGCTAATGCCTCACCTTCCGATCCTTCCAAGGATCCCTTCTTGGACTTCTTCGATGGGCAATTAGTCGCATAATGACCCATCTCATGACAATTAAAGCATCTCACTTTAGACTTGTCACCCTTCTTCCCTCCATGAGAAGAATTCGATTTGGAATGGGACGCCTTCCCCTTCCCTTTCCTTGCCTCACTTGCTAAGGCCAGATTTTCTTCATCATCATCCTTGGATGAATAACCATCGCGTGTGCTCCTTCTGATCTCTTACTGCATGAGATCCGACCACAGTCGTCCCCAATCCGGCAGTTTCTCCCTTCCATTCACAGAGTCCTGGTAGCTATTCCAACTCTTTGGAAGGTCAAGGAGAGCGAGGATCACCATATCATCATCGGCAGTAGTTATTCCCACACTACCAAGCTCATCTCTGCAAGTGGTGAGCTTGTTCAGATATGTGGAAATAGTATCGCCCTTGTCCATCTTGATTCTTCGAAGCTTATCCTTGAGCGCCAATTTCCTCTGGTCGCTACTGTTCTGGTAGAGGTCCTTCAATGTCTTCCACATTGAATATGGAGTATCCTTCCCATGGAGACTCGAGACAATATGGTCTCGAACTCCCTCAAGGATGATCCATCTCGCCCTCGCCACACACTTCTTCCACTCAGCCAACTCTTGTGCATTAGTTGAAGCTAGCTTTTGGATTTCTTGATCAATGAAATCCTTTAAGCCGTTGTCTTCTAATATAGCCTCCATGCGATCTCTCCATTCTATGTAATTCAATCTGCCTTCCAAGGTATACTCGAGTCTCAAGCCATAGAACGCCATTGGCCAACCTTGTAGTATGATATTAGTTCAATTTGTACCTGCAACCCCAAACTTCAAACTTCGAATTCTCTTCTTAGTATACTATTCACAGCTCCAATAAACTTGCTCAACTGGGTCTTTCTCATAATAGACATGCATGAGTTACTGATGAGGGAATCTTCAGTTATCTGGAGTACACTGGTTGAGTGCATGCATGCATCAACTGACTAATAACTCACAATTAGTTCCTCAAACAGTTTGGAACTAATTTAACTGGACTTAACTCAGTAAACTGAGCTAACTAATTACAACTCAAATATAACTCAATCTTATCTCCTTAATTAAGGGATAATCTCCTTAATTTAAGGGATCACTGTTGCATGACTGCAGAAAGACTTCTAATTTGAATTTATCCAACTAATTAATCCATAATGAATTAATTAATTATTTCCAAGCAGCTGGTGAGACTAAATTTGATTTTAATTCACAATTTTAATTCAAGGACAAATTAAAATTGGAATATCTAGATTCTATTTTTATCATTTTTTGTTGCTATTTTCAACACTTCCGGAGACTCACTCCTCTCTCTCCACTTGTGAAATTCTCCTTCTACACATTGTAATTGGTGTTTCATAGTGTCGAATTTCTCATTGATCTCAAAGGTTATGTGGATACTATGTTATGTTATTCATTGTAGCCAAGGAAAACCTTTAAGTTATGGTGGTCACTCCGATACTTCGGATGGGGCTCCTACTCCAAAAAGTGTGAAGCGTAGTTGGGACTCCATAATGGGGAGACCCCCTTGGTTGATGGATTTCCAGTACCATCAACACTCTCCTAACTATGGCGAACCTCTCACCAATTTTCCTCTCTATATATAAACATATAGAAATTCATAAGACCAAAACAACCTTCATTTTTCAATCGCCTCATATAAAAGGATGTATCATTATACAAAGTGAGATAATCAAGGCTTAAGAAATTCAATCTACAAATGCATAACAAATAGAGAATTCCTCTTTCCAATTCAACCATGCACTTCCTTTCCAAAAATCCAACCTTTATATATAAATATAATATGTGCATATAAATCAAGAATGGAAAATTTCATTATTGCATTATTCATCACATGGATTACATTACACTCATAAAATGAGTCATACATCACTCTCTTTTCTTTCAACCAAATCGTGGCGAAAAAAAAATAAAAGATCCATTCATCAAAAAATCTTGTAGGGAGGAATATTATTCCTTTTAGGAGACTCAAATGCAAACTATCACATAATTGCAATTTTTCCCCCATCGGGTCCTACATTCAACCATACACCATTGCACCAAGGACCTTCTTACAAGTTATTATATTATATAATGATTTCATGCATCCTTCCCATATAAACTAAGAAAAATAAAATAACACTACAATAGTGCATTCATAGAACATGATATAATTATCATTCTACTCATGAATCCTTCCCCTTCTTGTAGCCAACAATTTAGCATGCTCATTCACATAATGAAATCAGGGTTGGTTTTATCTCTACCATTCATTTCATCATGCAGTTGCATGTAATGATATCTAGAAATTACTCATTTTAAGTTTGGTCATGATTTTTTTGCAACTTAACTAGAGAGATAGTAAGAACTAATTACAGGTATAAATAGAAATATCATGATACAAAAGAAACACTTATTCAAAAATTTACAGTTTCCAAAATATTTGTGGACAAGCCTTTTCTACCCAATTTTAGGCTCAACTACACATGTATTTCTACAATTGGCCACTCCCTAGGCAAGTTATGATACCACAATGGAATTTTTTTCAAACTCTAAGAAAATGGGTTAAATGAAGGAAAATCTACGTGGTAGACATAAGATAGACAAGTAAATCCTCCTTCTTACTAGGCCTAGGGTCTCCACGATCTCCAAATGCCTCTCAATTAGCTAATATGTTATATGAGGAAATATGTTCACTAATCCATTATTTCCTCACCTCATGCCTCTCACGCTTGCCCAACAAGCATCAAATCATGAACCTCTCAGATTGTTAGATGTCTCAGAGGCTCTATACTTGAAATCAAGGAAAATAATTGAGTATAGAAAACTTGAAGTACTTAAGAAAGCAGTCTACCAATGTGTGAGTTGTAGAAATTATGGTGTAGAATTGTAACTGCTCATGAAATTTTAATCTAAATCACAAGACACAATCCAACTCTAATGCTCTGTAGAATTCAATTCAAAATTTATAACATCAATCACAGACATGAAATAAGAAATAACACACATGCACACAATATTCTTCCAGGGGAAAGAAATCTGCTAAAAACCCCTTATGCTTGCTTGCATTGATCTAATGAATAGAAGTGTATTAAAATTTCTAGCTCAACCTGCAAGTGAATAACCTATCTCTCTACTCACTGAGAAGCTCTAACCTAGACTTAGTCAATTTATGCCTCTTCTAGAGCCCCTATTTCCTTGCACACTTACTAAGGAAATTTGGCCCATATTATTTAGGAATTTCATCCAAAATTCTTGCCCAATTCCCAAGGTTTATCATCTGACTACATGCAACACCTGTACACTCAATACTAGTCTACAACTGATGTTACACTACCTTGGAATCTCCACCACACTGGGGAACTCAAATTCTCTGCGTGCACTAACTATTTTGGGTTGATTGATTAGTTAAATGGATGATTACGAAGTTAGACTGAAGTCTCACTCCACAACTAACCTTCCACTAGTTCCTCCAACAATTAGAACTAGTTTAACTAAAAATAACTTGAAATAAATGACCTTTCTTGCTACAAATTAGAAATCACACATGCTTAAATGAAATCCAACTCCTCTACCTCAAATTTACTGAGCTAACTGAGTGACAAGAGCCATGTCACAAAAGTTAATTGAATCCAAGTTATCTACTGATGTGGAAATTCCAATTTTCTCAATTTGACCAAGGAAAAATCAAATTGAGACTTTCTTGCTGCATTTTTCAAGAGTCCCTCTCAACAAGAAATGGATTATTAACCACCCTTGTCCTGTACCTATGGAAATCAAACTACCCTCTTGAAAAATCGTTACTCAAAATGTCAGCATCTTGTTTCTCTGTCGGAATGTATTGTAGCAACATTATTCGCCTCTGCTCACAGCCCCCTAAATTTTGATACCAAATATATATACGCTTGGACCGATCGTGAAATACTGGATTCTTAGAGATCTTAATGCAAATTTGATTATCCAAATAGATCACAGTTGGATCCATTATCTGACCAAATAGCCCCACAAGTATCTTTCTCATCCAGATCGCCTCACATGTTGCTTGACTTGCAACAATGTATTCTACTTCTATCGAGTTGAGCACCATTGATATTTTCTTCCTTCTACACCAGGAAACAACTACGGACCGAACACTAAAAATTCCACCTAATGTACTCTTTCAGTTGGATGGACTCCCTACCCAATCCGCATTTGTGAAGCCATAAAAGGTCACTTCCTTTTTCTGTTTATACCATATTCCAAAATAGGTAGTGTCACTAAGGTACCGTAAAACATGATCCTCTACATTCCAATATAATTTGGCTATCCTAACCATAGCTTGGCTCATATGGTTGACTACATAGCACATATCTAGTCGTGTGTTTACAAGATACATCAATGAACCCACTAGTTGTCGATAAATGGTAGCATCCACTTCTTCACCAGAAGTGGCATCCTCCTTCCTCCAATTGGTCACTAGAAGTGTCTCAATGGTTTTACAACTCTCCATGTGGAATCTCTACAGCATCTCATTTACGTGCTTGCCTTGATATGCAAACAATTCCCCATCACCGTGCCATACTTCCAACCTAATGAAGTAGTGCATGAGACCTATGTCCTTCATTTGAAATTCCCTTGCAAGATACTCCTTGCAAGATATGATCAGCAGCTCATCACCAATTAAAATACAATCATCAACATATAAGACAATAATAAGCAATTTACCTTGTACCAATATGTGATAGAGGTTTTCATCTGCTTCACTTTTGGTGAACTCCAAACCAACGAGATAACCGTCGATCCTGGTGTACCAAGGACGGGGTGCTTATTTGAGACCGTATAACACTCGCTTGAATTTGCAGACATGAGACTCAATCAAATGTCTCGAATCCTTTTGGTTGCTCAATGTACATCTCCTCCTCAATAACACCATTGAGAAATATTTTTTTACATCTATGTGGTAGATCTTCCACCCCATCTGCGTAGTGAGTGAAAGAATTGATCTAATGGATGAATACCTCTGGATACGAGAGCAAATATTTCCTCATAGTCAATTACCTCAACTTTAGAAAATCCTTTTGCCACAAATCTGGCCTTATACATCTCTATGCTTCTATCTGTTGCATGCTTAACCTTGAGGATCCATCTCAAACCCATAACTGATTATTTGCTGGTCTTGGGACCACTTCCCAAATTTTTTTCTTTACAATGGATTTGTACTCTTCCTTCATTTCATCATCCCACACAAGTTTCTCTATTGCTTCCTTGAAATAAAATGCCTCAGTCTCTACAGTCTTAGTCATTAGAGTGATGTAGCCAGTGTACCTCTTAGGTGTCCTCCTTTTCTTGTGCAAATTTGAAGGAGATCCCACATTCTCCCTCGTATCCTACACAAGTCTATCAACTTCCCTAGTTCTTTTTCTACCTTCTTTGGATGTTTATGCTTTAGTGGATGTCTCCACTCTCTGCTCCTTATTTTGTGGCTACTCCACAACTTCATGAGGCTCCTCTTTTGGAGCTAAAATCTCTTCCTTTAGTGGGATCTGAAGCTCCCTCTCAAGAGAGCACCACATCGCTTTCTCCTCATCAAACTTTACATCCCTTCACACAACTATCATTCTGAGGGAGGGTAAGTACACATGATAGCTATGAGGATTTTCTATGTAACCATAAATACTCCCAACTATGTTGTCGACTCAAGATTCTTCCTATAATCTTTGTCAACATGGCGGTAAACATAGGCTCCAAAAATCGTGAAGTGCAACACATCCATACTTCTCCCTGAGAAGGCCTCCTCTAGTGTAATCATACCAAGAATCTAATGAGGACTCTAGTTATACAAATAGACTGATGTGTTGCAGGCCTTAGCCCATAATTACAAAGGTAGGCCTTGGTCATGTTACATATCATTCACTTCTCCCACAATGCTCCAGTTCTTTTTCTAAGCTACCCCATTCTGTTGTGGGTTGTGGGGTGTTGTCAACTCTCTTTGAATTCATTCTTTTGCATATAAATTATTGAATTCATTCGACACATACTCACCTCCATTATTGCTCCTAAGAGCCTTCACCTTCTTGTTGGTTTCTTTCTCAACTAGTAACTTGAATTCTACAAACTTGTAGAATCTCTCATCCTTCTTCCAAGATTGCATGTGCTTTGTTGTCTCATTCATGGAATGTGGATTTCACGTACTTCCCCAAAGTATAACCTTTGCATACATCTTACTGCTCAAGTGCTCCTTTGGGGAGGCTAGTGGTTATTTACTACATAATATTCAAGGTGCCATGATGAAAATGGCCAATTCTTATCTTCCAAAGATCAAGACATCGTAGCTCTGCACTTTCTCTTCCTTACTGCTTAATGCAACACAATCTTCCACATCTATATTATACAAGTTCTTCACATGAACCCTGATCTACTTCACCTTTCCAATGGCTATGTGTCTCATGAATTCTTTCCTCTACTGAAGATCACATCATAACCACGGTCTTCCAAAACTGCAACAAAAATTCGATTTTTCTTTAGGCCTGGAACGAACATGACATCCTTGAGTTTGATAGGGGACCTGACTCACTCTAAAAGGTGACTGTACCGATCCCAGTTGCATTGTACCTTCCATCGCCCCCCATCTCAATATGCATCTAGAGTTCTTTCTCCTTTAGGTCACTGAAAATGTCTCACCATCCTATTATATGGAACAAGGCACTAGAGTCCAAGTACCACACACTCCCCATCACTGTACTGTCCATGTATCTGATAATGGTAAAGTCAAGTTTGAACTATGAAGCTGAATTTTCACCTACTTCTCATCTTGACTTCTTCTTGATCAACTTTTTGTTTACACACTTAGTGGCATAATGCCTTAATTCATGACAATTAAAGCATTTTATTTTGGACAAGTCTTTCTTCTTCCCCCGTTGGCTAGATTCTATTCTGGTTTGAGATTTCTTTCCTTTGCCCTTATTTCCCTTTGTGACCAATTCAAAGTTCTTTTCATCCTTGCCCTTGGATGAGATTCCATCTTTGGTATTCCACCTAATATCCTCTTGTACCAAATTGTACCATAAGCATTGGCAATTCGGTAATTTCTCCCTCCCGTTCACCGAGTCTTGGTAGTTGTGCTAGCTTTTGGGAAGGCCTAGAAGAGCTAGGCTTACCAAGTCATCTTTTGCAATATTAACACCAACCTCTCCAATCTCATCACGAACTTGTGTAAATCTGCTAAGAACTTCACATATTCTAGCAATCCATTGTCATCCAACACTACCTCCATGCAATCCTGCCATGCAATGAAATTAGAGCTTCCTTCTAAGGCATACTCTAATATTAGCCTGTTGAAGGTCATTTTCCAAACTCTAAATAGATCATGCAAAACTGAAGTTTCAACTTAGAACATCCTAAGAAATAACTTCGAAATTCCTACTCTAATGTGAATATTGCTTTGATACCATGTAGAAATTATGGTGTAGAATTGTAGTTTCTCCTGAAATTTTAATCTAAATCATAATACACAATCCTACTCTATTGCTCTACATAATTCAATTCATAATTTAGAACATCAATCACAAACATGAAATAAGAAATAACACACATGCACAAAATATTTTTCCAAGGGAAAGCAATCTGTTAAAAACCCCTTATGCCTACTTGAATCAATCTGATGAATAAATATGGATTACAATTGCTAGCTCAGTTTGAGCTCAACCTATAAGTGAATAACCTATCTCTTTTTTCACTGAGAATCTATGACCCAGACTTATTCAATTTATGCCTCTGCTTGAGCCCTTCTTTCCTTGAGCAATTCCTGAGGAAATTAGGCCCCTATTATTTAGTAATTTCCTCCAAAATTCTTAGGTTAATCATCTAATTGCATGCAACACATGTATGTTCAAGACTAGTCTACAACTAATGTTACACTACCTTGGAATCTCCACCAAATATGGGGAACTCGAATTCTCTGCATGGACTAGCTCTTTTGGGCTGATTGATCAGTTAACTGGATGATCATTAAGTTGGATTGAAGTCTTAATACACAACTGAACTTCCACTAGTTCCTCCAACAATTAGAACTAGTTTAACTAAAAATAACTTGAAATAATTGACCTTGATTGCTACAAATTAGAAATCACACATGCTTAACTGAACTCCAACTCCTCTAACTTGAATTTACTGAGCTAACTGAGTGACAAGAGCCATGTGACACAAGTCGACTACATCCAAGTTTTCTATTGATATGGAGATTTGAATTTTCTCAATTTGACCAAGGAAAAATCAAATTGAGACTTTCTTGTTGCATTTTTCAACATGAGCATCTTTGCACGTGATTTTTCCTCTCTTCTTTGCACTCATGCACCACTACTATCTTCTCCTCCCTTTGAATTTCATAACCCTTGTGCAACTCTATTTTCTAATTACCACTTGAAACTTCATGGTTTTCCATATTTTCCAAGGTAGTCCTTGGTCATCCATGAATTCCAAAGGTAGGCACTCTCACCCATCCCATGAAATTGATGTTGAGAGACTCCTCAACCACCACCCTTTACTTCCATAATTTTCTAAGGTGGCTTCTTCAACTATCATGCTTCTCTCAATCAATACATTTTGTGTAAGTGGGAAGAATAAGAGAATTATTTCAAATTCAAATTTTGCAATATGGTTGTGATGAGGCTTTTGGAAACTATAGGAAAGGTGATTCCAAAAATCCCCACACTAATTCCCTCCCATGGTATCATAGTCCATATTAGTGCTTGTATTCCCAATTAGTTGTGTTGGAAATTTTTTCCATTAACGAGAAACACAAAATGCATGTATATATTTTTTAATTTATCGAGTTCATATGGATGAAACCATGAAATCTAAATGCTAAGATAGGAAACATCAACGTGATTAATTATAGTGATCTTTGGAACCAAAATGGGGTTATAACAATCCCCAACCCCATAAAGAAACACCATCCTTGATGTTCTACTATTTACAATAGTGTTTTTCATCTAAAAACAAAAATGGGTATGTCATTTCCATGGAATCCTCCAATTCATAGGTAGCCTCATCTATTCGAAAGTGCTTTCATTGCACCTTTACCTGCACAATGGCTTAGTTTTATAGAAGTGTTACCTTCTTATCTAATATGAATAGAGGCTATGCCTAAAAATTTCCTTCAGGCTACACTTGGAGCACAATCCTATCAATAATATGATTAGAATCAAGTACACAATTTTTAAGAAAAGAAACATGGAAAGATCATTTGTCTTAATGTTTATAGCTAATGCAAAAGCTTGTATGCCACTAGTCCCACTCTTTCCAAAACTTCAAAGGGTCCATGATATCATGGTGCTATTATAGCACAAACTTCCGCTCTCAAAGAACTCTTCTTAGGTTTCACCTTAAGATATACATGATTCCCCACTTTGAATTCTCTATGTACCATATGTATCTCCATAGCTATTCTATCAGTCTTGAGTTTCTTTTAGTTTCTACTTAATCTTGATGACCGCTTATTCCATTTCTCGAAGCATTTTCTATCTAAGTTTTATTCTATCCACTAGATTACCCCATTTGAATGGGATAATACACTTTTTTCTATAAAATGCCTCGAAAGGACTCATCTGCAAGGAACCTTGGTATCCATTGTTATAGGTAAATTCCACAAAGGATAGTTAGTCCTCCCTCTTTATTGGATAGTTAATGACATACATACAAAGCAAGTATTTTAATACCTAATTAGTCCTTTCTATTTTCCCATTCATCTTAGGGTGATAATAATGATTTAAAATCAATTATATCCCAAATATTTTGAACAATTCTTTCCAAAAGTTTGTTGAAAACTTAAAATATTGATCAAATACAATTACCTTTTGCATTCGATGCAATTTGAAAATTTATTTCATGAAGACACTAGCAATATCAATTGCCTTGTGGGTGAACTTTATTGGGATGAAATGAGTAGATTTTCTTAGCTTTTTCATTACAACCATTATTGCATCATGTTTCCTTGTTTTCCTTGGAAATCCTATCATGAAATCCATTGATATAGTTTCCCACTTCCTTACTGGAATTGGTAGTGGTTGTAATAAACTTTCCAGGTGTCAATGCTAAACCTTGACTTGTTGAAACTCATGTTGGAACACAAAAAAATATTGTAGAAACATAAACACAAAAAACCATAAAACAAGAGAGACACAGATATAAGTGGTTCACCCAATCTAGGCTACATCCATGGAGAAACGACCAATCCTTCAAACTAAAGGGATACAACCTACAACACATCCACTGTAACTTCCTCTTCACTCTCACACAGTCTCCTATCATTTTCTCTCACAAAATAATACATAACCACAATACAATTCCCTCATATAAATTGAGGGTTACCTTCCAAGGAAAGAAACCCTAAATTAGCATAACTTCTAGTGTCAAATCATAAGCCTAATGAATGACTCAGATTGAATACAAAATTATAATATTTACAAGGAAATGTTTTCTCAAAAAAATTCTTTCAGAGGCATTAGGGGCCGGGATCCAAGTGTGGTTGAAACAAGACCTCTATTAGGAAGATAATCAGGCTCCACACCCAAAAATATCCAACTTGGAGACTAATTATAGCAACTCCACCACGACTTCACTTGTTGGACAATGCTTCCACTTGGACCTAGTTGTTTCTCATCTTTACCATTATACTTGAAGGCCAATTGAAACTGTATAACCGTGTTCAAATATAAACTTGTCAAATTTTAAATACCACTGTCTTGTAGCTTGTTTTAAGCCATATAGGCTATTCTTCAACTTGCAAACTAATTTATCCTTCCCTTTGGCCTTATATCCTTATGGTCGCTGCATACAGATCTCTTCCTCCAAATCCCCATGGAGAAAGGTTGTATTTATGTCTAACTGTTCAAGATGAAAATATTATGTTGTCAATACACTTAAAATAGTTTTGATTGAATTCATTTTAACAACAAGAGAGAAAAAATCAACAAAGTTTGTGCTTTTCTTTTATAAAACCCCCTTTACAACAAGTCTAGCCCTGTACCTCCTTTTACCTCCATCTTCTTCCTTCAACATGTAAACCCATTTATTCTGCAATGTTGTTTTACCTACAAGCAACCTGACTAAGTCCCAATTGTGGTTACGTACCTAGAAGCCCATATCTTCTTTCATGGCTTTCTCCCACTTCTTTTTTGGTTTCCTCTTGCATTTCTTCTTCATATTTTTCTAGTTCACCAAAATCCTCCAAGAATACATAATATAATGAAGGAGAATATCGTTTAAGGGGTTTACTTAACCTTGTATATCTTCTAAATTCACTTGCATGAGTTTGAGGTGTCTGCTACTGTTGTTCCTATTGTTGATGCTACTGTTCATTGTGATTTTCTGGCACCTTTGAATTTTCTTTTTTGGTGATCTCATCAAGAACTGCATATTCCATGTTTTATTTTTCCTATTTCTTAAATTAATCTTTGTACAAGACCCTTTCATTGAATACCACATATCTACTCCTAATAATTTTATGGTTTTCATAATCATAAAGCGATAACCAAAATCATTAACATCATATCCAATAAAGGTATATTGCTTTGATTTTTCCTTGAGCTTTGTTCTATTTTCTTTATTAATGTGGACAAATGTTTCACAGCCAAAGGTCTTTAGAAATAAGTAGTTTACCTTCTTACCTGTCCATGCTTCCTCTATAATACCACCATCCAATGAAATTGAATGCCCTCTATTTATTAGATAAACAACAATATCTACAACATCTACCCAAAATTGTAAGGTCAATCTTGCATGAAATCTCATACACCTTGCACGCTACATGATGGTCCTGTTTATCCTTTCTAACATACCATTTTCTTGTAGTTTTCTTGGAATTGTCTTCTCTCTACAAATTCCATGGTATGATAAATAATTATAAAACTCCTTGTTGTAGTATTCACCTCCATTATCTTATCAAAGACACTCTAACTTCTTTCCTTTCTCATTCTCAACCAAATCTTTCCATTTCTTAAAAGTATCAAAGACACCCTATTTTTTTCGAATGCAATAAATCCAAGTTTTCCTAGTTACATCATTAATAAAAGTAACATAATAACGAAAGCCACCAAGAGATGGTACATGAGCAAGTCACCATACCTCTAATTTTTCACTCTTCTTTTCTTTCCCAACTCTAAGAAATATGACTCTCTTTTGTTTTCCACAAACAAAATTCTCACAGAAATCCAAATTAACATGCTTCAAACTTGGCAACCTTTTTCTTGAATGAAGAATTTGAATCCTCTTCTCACTCATGTGCCCAAGCCTATGATGCCATGATGTTGTATCTTCTCTTGTAGGCAATGTATCTACTTTCTCTCCTTTTGCTATTACTAGGGATCCTTTAGTGACTTTCCATCTTTTTTCTATAAATGTAGTTACACAAACTTCACCTCCTAACTACCTTGTTGAAATTAGATTTTTCTTTAGATATGGAAGATTCCTTATCTCCTTTAATAGCCATTTGTTTCCATTATTTTGCTTTACAAGTACCTTACCCATTCAAATAACTTTACAAGGTTTATCATCACCCAGATGATCTTGTCCAAAATCTCCTTAAACATAGTCATGAATATGTTTCCTATTAGGCGTGGCATGGAATGAAGCCCTCAAATCTACCACCTAAGCATAAATAATATTTTCTAATGAGATAATCAAAGCATCTTGTAATACATCACTTTTTACATTTGCTTCCTGATTGTCCATTGCATTCAGGTGTCCTTTCTTCCCACGTTTCTAGCACACTATCCTTGATATGGATTTCAATATTTATTTCCTTGACTTACTACAATATCCTAGGCTCTTTCCTCTCTCTATTTTCTTCCCTAGTCTCTATAGTCAAAGAATTACCTGATGTCTCACTTGAGATTTTCCATCGCATTTCCTTGCTAAGGATATCACTAACAACATTGTCAAACTTTAAAGTACTAGAACCAGAGAACAAATTATTGATAGCCATGACTAAGCCATTCCAGCTTTCTAGAAATGAGCACAGAAACAAGAGAATCCTAACTTCATCATCAATTTACCCCTAAAGAACTTAACTGACTGGTAACCATTTTAATTCCTCTAAATGATCAACAAAAAATCCACCTTCTGACGTATTCAAATTAAATAAATGCTTCATAAGAAGTACCTTGTTTGAGGTTGAGGGATTTTCATATAGTTTGGCCAATGCCTTGATTAGATCTTCTGTTATCATTTCCTTTGAAAATTTGAAGGCCACTGATGCTTCCAGGAATATTCGTATTGTTCCTAGTGCCTTTCTGTCGATAATATCCCATTCTTCGTCTGTCATACTTGTTGGCTTATTTTCTTTTCCAGTCAATGGTAGGTAAAGATATTTCTAATACAAATAATCCTCAATTTCCATCTTCCATAACTCGTAATTTTGGTCATTGAATTTCTCAACCCTAAACCTAGAATATTCAGCCATTACTCCCACTCGAAGTGGGAATCCTTTTCTCCTACGAGTTTATCAGCCAAATAGACCTTTGGCTCTGATACCAATTTTTAGAAATTAAATAACAAAGCAATGGAACACATAAAATATTGTGGAAAAAAAACATAGAAAAGAATAAAAATATAGAGACACGGATATATGTGGTTCACCGAATCTAGGCTACGTCCTTGGAGAAACATCCAATCATTTCATTTATATTATCCAACAAACTAAATGGATACAACCTACGACACATCTGATCTAACTTCCTCTTTTCTCTCACACAGTATCCTATGTTTTTCTCTCACAGAATAATACACAACCATAATATAATTACCTCATATAAACTAAGGGTTACCTTCTAGGGAAAGAAACCCAAAATTAACATAATTTCTACCGTCAGATCTTCCGCCTAATGAATGTCTGACTATGAATTTACAATATTTTACAAGGCAATTTTTTCTCAAAATTTTACTTTTGGGGGTGCTACCCCTAAAACTCCACCAGGGGGGTTGGCAACAATAGTGGGGGGGAAAGCCCCCCACACCCCCCCATGAGGGACTGAGATCCAAATGCGGTTGAAACAAGGCCTTTGAGTCAAGAAGATAATTAGGCTCCACACCCAACAACTCAAGGAATACATCAATGTACTTTGTAATTTCCCTTTTCATGCTAGGGAAAAAAAATACATATTCCTTATGATTTTGATAATAATCTAATAGCCCAAGTGTCCATGATAGGGCCTCTTATGGAGTTCATCCATGATGATGATTTTTTTTTGGTAAGCTTGGTAGGACTACATCTTCATCATGTCGAATGTATCACAACAATTGGGGCAGGGAATTGAACCGATGACTTTACATCAAGGAGTGCATTAATAGAGAATCTAATCACCCTCTATCCAAGACCCCGTAGACATCTATGATGATAATTTTTAATTATGAAAAGGTTGGTATATAAAATCTGCCCTTATTCACTAAAAAACCATCTTTAATTAATTGATATCCTTCACAATTCTACCCTTTGGTATATTTATTTAAACATGCTTTAATACACTTGAAGTGCTCACAGGTTTATGTGTGGCTTAATTAATAGTTAAAGAAAGGTCCAAATCATTACGCACCATGTCTTCATTAATGACTAGGCATGACCTATATCCTAACTATTTTACTCCTTGGAATCCAATCCAAGTTTCAATTTTTAACACATACATCCCCTCCACAATGACCTACCCTACTTAGACAATCCCTCTACACTGTAGTCCAATACTCTACAATTTCCATAAAACCCATGATTCCCATCATAACACAATTGTAAACCCTAGGTTTCTTTTGACTCCCCTTACTATAAAGATATGTTGATAAGTGAAGAGACTAATATATGAAGTTTTTTACTTGTTTTTATTTATTCCTAGACCTAAAAGTGACAAATACTATAAAAATGAATTTGTTGAAATGGATTTGTTGAAATTGAATTTCCTACTATGCTACCCTAACTCATAGTAGAAAACCAATTGTCTTCAATGTGAAAATATGAATTTGTCGGAATTAATCCACATTTATTTTTAATAGTGGGGTGGCTAGTTAGTGTAGAATAGTAGGTAGTCAAATCAATACCATCAAATTCATTTCAACAACTTGTGTTTTCATAGTAGATGAAATTTGTTCTTATTGTTCAATATCATACATATTTGGTGTAGCACAAAACCATGGGGGCTTCATTCAATGAACCTATGACATAACACGTGTTTATGACATACTAAACAATACCCTTAATTTGACTACATATTGGAAAATACCTCTAAAAATCACTTTATCTAACCCCCTACCAATACGAATCCAATACACCTTCCCAATTTAAAAAACCCCTTATTTCACTAGATATTGTAGATATCCATTTTTTAATTAATATTTTTTATACCCCTTAATATTTATATCCATAGTATAGTAACATGATGCCTCTATATGAACCCTCATGCATTCTACAATGCACCTTTCTTCTATTGATATACATTGTAGATGCATATTAGTTCTCCCACAATGCAAAATTAGTCAACCCACACTCAAGCACATCTCACTATGATTGGTGGCATTTAATGGTCTAAAGCACACAAATATCAACCATGTTTTAGGAAAATTGATTATGTGCATGTATATAAAATGAAATATAAATTGATCTATACGATGATGAAAAACCAATTGATGAATATTTACGATTATGTTTGCACCAAATAAGGTGTTAAAGCATAAGTTTATATGTTCCCTGTGGATTTTGAAGGTAATCCATCTAAGGCTCATGTTCCTACTGACATTTTAGGCTAGGAACGAAACCCATGAACCAAAATTGTGAAATGGATAGGCCATCAATTCTGACTATGCATAATCATGAATTATGGGTCATGGGTTCATTTTATGTATGATTCCAATGCAAGGTGAATGTACATTTTTTCTATGAAAAATATTAAAATGTTGCAAGATAATCATTTCCTTAACCAAGCAACTTAACCCAAAAGGTGCATGAAGGAGAAAAATGTTTTCCACAGGTAACCTCCAAAATGGTTGCATGACCAGAACACTCGAGAGATTTTACCACCAAGTAATGGAGTTGTAACCACATGTAAAGTATGACCATGGGAAGAATCCTTATGGAGAAAGAAGATAGGTTAGGTTTAGGTGCAGTTGGGGTTAGAATTTGGATTTATTTTTACTAGTCAGACAAGTTTTTTTGACATTTTGGATCATGATGCTTCCCTTCAAGAAACGTTATGTTGTAAATTTCACCCTTAAAGAGAGAAGTTCTAATAATAAAGTAACCCTTAACCAATAAATATTTGATTAAAAAATTATCCTTCAATTGCATATTTTGGAATTCGAAAAATAAGAGTATTTTTTGGACATAGCTCTTGTTTATCAAATTCCAAAATATTCCTAGAATCTATAATGGAGATAAAGATAGCTCAAAATCAAGGGTGGAATTTAAGGCACCTATAAGTTTGGGGATGGAAGTGATTTTGGGATCAATGTGTGTAGGGATTCATATTCAAATTGTTATAGCTGTGAAAACATCGTAGTGAAATTGTTTTAGAGGTTTTTTTAATTATTTTCTTTTTTGTTAAAATTTGTCTAAAATTGATCAATTTATCAAGGTGTTGAAATCACAAGTTTGATTTTTGAAATCTTATCTAATATAAACACCTCAGAGGGTTTTCAAAGTGATGAATTCATTTATACTTTTGAAAACAAATTTTAAAAATAAAATGTAATTAACAATTGTTTTTCCAAATTCAAACTAAAAACTCTAAAACATAGAATAATTAAGCAATAACTTTGAAAATTCTGGGTATGGAAATTACTTGCTAGTTGTAGGTTATTGAATTGCAAAATTAGAATTTTCATTTCATGATGTGTTGAGTTAGTAATGTAATTCAACACACCATGTGTTTTAAGGGATTCCAAAGCATGGAATGGCAGCAACACATCCAAGACAACATTACTTGATTTTGTTATTTCATAATGAATTCTCTTCAAATAACTCCACAAAATATATTTAGGTATTGTAGTTGGATCAGTAAGTATGTTCATGTTGATATAATATATAAAGTAAGGTGTACCATAAAATGAACCTAGTGTCTAGTATCTTGCTATATACAATAATGAAAACAAAGCACTTAATCCTTATCTAGAAAATGGAATCACAACATGCATGATGCATTCAACAAAGTTTGTGAGGTTGACAAGTTGAGATCATATGCAAATTTAATGTTGTTATAACTACAAAAATAATCCATGATTTTAGCTATGTGTTCACTAAACAACCTAGCCAACTTGAAGCCACTCTTCAATGAGCCAGCAAAAAGAACACATCGGCTTGACATGTTCAAACTTTAGATACAAAATTTGCATAAGCATCCTTCTAGCAATACTTATAAATAAAAATGTTTCATATGATGGCCAACTTCACATTTATTTCTATTGCATAACCTGAACAACTCATATCTAATATCCAATATTGAGTTTTAATTCAACTTAGACTTTTAAATCTTCTAAGCGCAAAATCAAATGATGCATGGATTCTTGGTCTTCGAAAAAAGACAAGTGAATTTGACTTTCTATGCGCCCTTACAAGATATTTATTTAGAGCTTGTGAATACACCTATCCCAAACTATGTTGGCTTCCAAAACATTCTCAACAAGCTCTAAGGTTTATAGTCAAATTTCTTTTCCTTTTTACTTTATATAAATACAATGATGATTCAGAAAATGGCTTTACAAGGACAACTAATTCTCCCCCAATTGATTCAATCATCTCACATCGTCATACATGCAAAGTATTAGTGCAAATTAATTTTTTTGGTGCTATGTCAGAATTTGGACACCAAAGGGAAATGCTAAAATATAATAATCATTATCATAGTGTGATATATAGATCCAAAACTTTTGCCACTTATGTTGAGAGTTAGCCCTGTTTCCTAAATCAATCCTTTTTTGAAGAGAAACTATAAGATTTGGCACCAAACGTAGGTCCTCTCTGTTCTACTTCATGTTAGAGGTTAAAAGCTTACTGTATATTACCTTCTTCATAAAGTATATTTATCAAAGTAGCCTAAGAGTATAGGAACCATCCTCGTGCCCATTATTTTAATTAAGAGCTTACATATGTCCTACATTTTTCCCATCTAGAAATGTCCATAGATGGTCCCATTGAAAGTATAAGAATCTAGAAGCAGGCCATTAACTACCATTTCCTTCCCTATTAGAGCCCGCATTATGTCGTCTTCCTCAAAATGTCCATCTGGTGGTTCTCAATTTCCTGAATGTTATTCAATATACATGTTTTTATACACAATATTAAAATTTTAGACAAATTTTCAAACTTTGGTTCACTGTTGATACAGAGATGGGGAAATGCAGTTAGAGCTTTCAACTGGAGTCAGTAATGATGTGATTCATATTTTTGTGGGACCAACAAATTGATGTGTTATTCTCTTGGAAGGAAAGAACCCCAAAGTCATTGAAAACTCAGAAGGTGCACGAACAACCCCATTTGTCGTATATTTTAATCAAAAGGGAGAAATTCTTGTGGGCACTCCTGCTAAAAGACAAGCTATGAGAAATCCAATAAACATAATGTTTGTAACAAAGTGTTTGATAGGAAGGCAATTTCATGACCCACAAACACATAAACAAATGAAGATGGGCCCCATATAAAACTGTTAAAGCAACCAATCATGATGCTTGGGTTGAAGTAGATGGGAGCTAGTATTCGCCAAGTTAGATTGGAGCATTCATCTTCACAAAGATGAAAGAAACAATAGAAGCCTATCTCTAGAGGTTTGTATCAAATGTAGTCATCAGGGAAAATTTTAAGAATGCCCCTAAATCTATATGTATAATAAATGGGTGAATCTGCATTATACATAGGAAAAATGGAAGGCGATTTTATCAATAATATAATGTATATATAATTTTTTTGGTGAATCTCTGACCAGATTATATTATCTTGTAAGATCTTGGTGACTCTTTCACTGAATAATAAACACTTTGTAAAGGGATAATAAAGTTCATAATGAGTATTTCTTTTAATGGCTTCAAGCCTTGTTAAGAAATCCATCAAGAAAAAAAACAAATATATTCCATATATGGAATATAAAGATATTTCTCATGGAAAGTCAATTAGGTTTAACACTGGTGGTAGGGAGAAATCCTACATGTGACAATGTGTTGAACTCATAATGAGTATTTATTGTAATGGCTATGAGTATTGTTGTATAAGCAATCCCTTGAGGATGGATATATGTATATTCATCATATGGAATATAAAGATATTTCTCTTGTATTAAAAAAAGGGAGGATATGAAATGAATGATATAATTACAAAGTCATGTGATGGTGTACTTAGCATTGACTAGTCACAATGGTAGAGAGGTTAGTCATGCACTTTAGTTAGGATGTGTCAATTTATTTTTATTGTTTTAATTTTTATATTATAATTATTGTGTGTTTATTACAACTTGGTACCAACACACATAATTTTGGTAAGGCAATGTGTGGTCTAGTTCCAAGTTAGAGTGTTTGTCATGGTGATGACCTAGGCTCAAATCTTCAGGGTAGGCTCTAGTAAAAATAACTACAACAAATCAAAACATAATTACCTTAGGTATCATGAAACATCTTAAATGTGGATTTAAAAGATGTGATTTTATGGACCTTATAACATTCTTCCTTAATGGTCTAAATACTAAAACTGCCTAATTAAGAAAAGAAAAGTTTTTCATAGCTAGGAATGTGATTCACAAATACAAATTCATTTCATTAATATAAAGCTAGATGAGGGAGAAAAATCAACAAACAAATAAGATCCATGTATGAATTATGGTGATATTTTGGAAAAAAAAAAAGAGATTTCAAGAGGACCTTGGTGATCAGCTTCCAAATCCTAATCTATTTCATGTGATGTTTATCTTTCTTGTATTAAGTG
This sequence comes from Pinus tabuliformis, assembly GCA_031772625.1. NCBI lineage: Eukaryota > Viridiplantae > Streptophyta > Pinopsida > Pinales > Pinaceae > Pinus > Pinus tabuliformis. The sequence continues at coordinate 308,934,279 of CM062807.1, forward strand.
TCCCATAATTTTTTGATTGGTTAACAATCACAAATTAAGCTTAAACGTGGGAGATAAGACAATAATTTGGAAAGTTAATCATCCCATCATATACTCCACTTCCAAGAAAAGGGAAGTTCTAGTACAATTTCTTCCTTTTATATTCAAGGAATTCATACCGTCAAACGCTATACTTAGAATGACATTCTAATGTACAGTGTTGAGAATGTTATGTTGTACCACTATTAAAACGAGAATATAATATCTATAGATGTCCCTATCCCCCATGGATGATTTGCAGTTAACCTTATTCTTTCAATCTATAATGTTACTAGTATCCCCTGGAAGTATACAAGGTTGACACCCTCCCAAGCTAGCAGGATTCTAGCTCTAATACCATTATAATAACCTAGGCAGATTTTTCCCTAGGGTTTCCAACAAATTCTTCTTTTTATTTCAAATAATGACCAAGAAATTCAAATAATGTCATCTTCAGGAAAGAAATATTGTTTATTCACAACACAATAGATATTCAAAATACTATAACAAATTCCACAATGCAATATGATCCAGATATAATAATCCAGTGAAACCCAAGTTCAGTAAGACTTAAACTACTTTTATATTTGGAATAATGACTGAGTTCCCGTAATATAATCCGCAGTCCTAGAAATTCCTTCTCTGAATACTGACCAGGGAGGACACCAACTAACTTAGACTGGTAATCGTACTTGTTCTTGACTTCAGAACCCTTCAAGAATTCATCCAAACCATCTTTAATTCATCTGCAACTTCTTCAGGGAATTTTGGTCTATTATAGTCCTTGGAAAAACTCTCACATAGCCTCATATGACCAATAGAGTTTTGTACAGGATACATGAGTTCTCCTACATAATTTTACCCCAAAAACCCTTTGCACTTTTCTTAGAACAAAGTGATTCCAAGTGACTCAAATCTGCTTCAAGTTAGGCCAGTCTTTTGCATTCCCTCATAACATAATGGATTTTGCTCCAATGGTGAACGTCCAGCTTCAAGGAGTACTTTGACCTATGTTAGATCAATTTGTTAGAAACCTTCAACTTCAAAACTTTGACTTGTTCAGACAGTTCGCTTTTGCTATACCTCATAACAAACTCGCATGCCCCAACCTTGAATCCTAGAAAGAACAAAATAAAAAACCCTCGTCCAAATCTCAAAAAGGTGTTGACCTACCTCAAAATATTAAGAGGTTTATTATTGTTGATCTCAAACAAACTTGCAGATCCTCCAGAACTTGGACAACTTGCCTCAGAATTTCTAGATAAAATGTTTCGCTTGAATCTGTTCTTCAATTCTAGCCTTAGAGAGATGATCTTCAGCTCCATGAGAGTCTCAACCCACCTCAGAGGGTTTGTCCTTCTCATATCCTTCCCAAAATACTTTGTTGCTCTATTAGATAGTCAAATCCCTATTTCAGAACAAAAGAAAATAGGATCACCTCCACCGAACCTAGTCCAAAGAGAAAATGGGTTTAAAACAGAGACAAATAATCCAATCCAATGATGCCCCCAATTGAATTTAACCCTCTTTTATTTATAGATTTCCTTAAGGGGGTTTTTCTCATTAATAAATTGAGTGCGATTCACAACAAACCCCATCATTGTGCTTTTTCTCCCCAACTGTCCCAAAACTTGGGTATTTTGGGGTTTTCCCCTTTATCTATAGCCTACAGGATCGATAAGCTACTTCGTCCCTTGGGCTAATTAATTGCTTTGGGACATTACATGCACTCGGTGCCATTTTTAGATATTCACCTTTACATGGTATATAGATAAGCACACTTTGCATATTTTGTCTCTATTGGTTTGGAATCATGGCTTTAAATTTTAAAATTATTATTTTTTTCATTCAAAATTAATTATTTCAGGTATTTTTTTAAAGACTCATTAATTGAGATCTAACCAGTCCAGATTTTCGGGTTCCAGTACAAAAACCAGTTTGATAGGTGAATCGGGTCAGTTGCCAGGTTAGGTTTTAAATATTAAGGTGTGTGTGTGTGCATGCAAGCACAAAATTGGGCAGTGACGGCAGTGGGGGGAGGGGGGGAGCGAGGGGTGTGGGGCTTGGTTATATACTAGACACGAACATTTGTTTACCCTTCTTTAAAAAAAAATTGTCTGCCCAATTAAACTCGCCATTGCTTGAGATACAACAACATTCAATTTTTTTTCCAGAAAATATTGTCAAACACAGTGATTGAGTATATATATACATTAGATACATACAATCTACAAAGCATGTTGAGCAAAGGTAAGCATATGAACTCTGGCTTAGCTTGTATGGATTGAGATACCAAGTTAAATTATTAATTTATTGTTTACTAGAGTGAGAATTATAACATTTCAAATGGAACATGGAAAACTAAAAATAACCATCATGAAGCCAAAAATTCGTTAAACTTCATATTCATTTTCTACAGTTTTTCTTGTTAATAATTCCCAACTTTTTGTGAGATGGATACATGCCACATAGAGTCCTAGACTACCTTCTTTTAGCCCAAGTGATGCTTTAGGCTCTAGGAATTATGAAAAGAATGCACTGAAGCAAGGGAAGAATGAAAGAGAAGATCTGGTAAATTTCAAAAGTGGATTGGGAAATGTGTAATGGTAAAAGAAGAAATGTAGGAGAAACAAGTCTTACAACTTTTATGTACCAATGGGACCACTAACGTGAAAACTCTCCATTGTACCTTTTGGATTGAAATACAAAGAGAACAATAAAAGTAATCAACATTGCACAAACCCCTTCATAGAAAACAGTCGAATAAAAATGAAAATGATAAAAAAAAGAAGTCATAAACGTTCACACAAATAAGATTTTGCTGCATCAAGCCCTAACATTTATGTTTGGCACTCACTTTTGGAAAGAAGAAATGGTACCGAGGAGCTTTCATAGCAGAAGGCTCAACAACAAGATTCAATAAGTGAATGTATTGCAAATGAGCCCCATTGCACTTCTCTTACTGATCAAACTAGAGGAGGACCCAACAAGGGGATAACTTCTATTTATGAAACCCCATATTGATCCTAAAATATGATATGTTGAATAGTTATCTTACTAAATTTAATTAGACTGAAATTCCTAAGTTTATACAATGTACAGAAAAACCCTGAGTCAATGTGAATTGTCTACAGCTAATTAAACATATTCAAGCAAGCCTGGCTTGAAACCGTTACAAAGACCCATAATGCATCACCCAGTTCTAGAGAATCAATGCACGTCCCATATTCCTAGATTGTAAAAAAATCAAAGACCTAATTTGGGATAATTCGATAACAACAGTTCCTTTATATCTGGGTTGATAAATCACAGATGATAGAGGAACAAGGGCCCATCCAAAGGGGAATCAAAGCAAGCTTGATGCAATGGAAGGTCTAGCCCTCTTTCAGGAAATCAAACACATTGAGGATTTTTGAGCTCAATAGTCATTGAAAGGGGTACCACTTTTCTTAGGCTACCTTCCATCTGCCAATCAGATTATCAATAAGTTGGAAATGAAGAGGATAATATGTTGCATACTTCTTTTTTCTAAGATATATCATGTTTATTTGGAGGCTCGAACACCAAGATATGTCACCAACTATTCAAGTCTTGCAGTGGTTCTCCAGGCATCATGAAAGAAACATGGCACCTTCCCTTTTAACTTCTAAAATATTGACCAAAGTACTAGTTGTTCAGTGCAGAGAAATCTTCACTTTCTTCGAGAAAAAGGAAATTTCTAGTTTTATAGCCACTTTTCTAGGATTTAAATGGAGAGATCCAGGAACCAGAATCTTCCTTTCTATTTATTTCACCTCCAAGAATCATCCTGTATTCATGTTTTTCAGAGACCTTTGGTGATGTCTTCATGGATGTCACAACTAATGTTGAGTGTGTCCATCAGAATGGTGTAGTGTCAGTGGGTTATGTCTTGTTTCATGCAATAATATGAGTACATCATCTTAGTGCTCCAGAACATGGATTACAACAAAGGTTCATTTGTAAATTCTAGGTTTCCTACCAGATTCCTATAGAATTTGATGGTAGGACCCTTCCTACAACAAATATGTAGAACGTATTACAATCCTCAGAATTAATTCCAACTCCATCTCTCTTTGACATTCAGATATCATTGGATGCCTAGCGAGATACCAATGAGACTTTTTTTTGTGTTTCATAATGGGCACAGTTGAAATTTTATGGTAAGGCCTTTCGTATAACAAAAATAACTAGGATGTATTGGAACTGTCAGACTTAGTTCTCTCTTCCTCTCTCTGAAAGAAAATATTATTGGTTTCCAAGTGAGACACTAGTGACATCGTATTTTTGTTTCCACGGTGGGTGAAATGTTTTCATTGTAGGATTAAAGTTAACTTTATAGATTGGTAAGAATGAAACATCTGACTATCAAGGTCTTCACATCATTAGATTCAAAGTATACTATTTCTTGTGGAACTTTTCAACTTTTGAACTTCTTTTCAGTTTTCCCATTTAGGCCTCTTGACATTTTATAGAGACTCAATTAGCAGGGGTAGAGTCCTTTAAAATTTAAACCTAATTAAATAAAACAAAGAATTCATATTACTTACCATCTGTATTATAGCATAAAGGAGGACAAAATTGAATAGAAGGTAGGAGGTTATGGGATTTTGATATCTGCAACTACTCCCAAGCAAGAAGTTATTTGGAGAAATTCGTCTGAAAATGCAACAAGTTATTAATAAAAGGGATAAAGAACCATACATCGTTAAGAGAGAACCAATATGTACTCAGTTCTACAATTTTTTTGGGAATTAAAAATGACAGCAATTCAGTTCCATCAGGAATGGAAAGATGGCCCTTGGTAAAATTTGCCCATTCATTTTCAAAAAAATTAGCACATAAAACACAAAATGAGTGTTGAAGAAATATTAGGAATAAAAAAGCATAAAAAATTGATATTGAAATAAATTGTCTATTGCCTGTGGGCTTGTTTTGTTTCAATTTAGTTTTCATTCCACAACTCCATTATCAAGAGAAGGTGCACATAATGAAGAAGATACTGGGAGCTAGATTTGGAGGCAAATAAATTTGGAAATTTTGGAGTGACCTGAATGAAAAACAATGATATATTGGTCTATTAACATTAGATCTTGCAGACATAGATCAACAGAATCATGGAATAGTGGTTTTACAGTCCTATCGTCTTGTTCACAGGTGAAAAAGGTAAATAATAGAAAAGATACCTAGAAAGGCTTAGACAAAGAAAAAATTGTATTGTCTCATGTAAAAACCAACATATGTATTGCTCTGAGCAATAGACCTAGCAGACATATGACATTGTATCAATGGATTTAAAAATTAGTAGTTTTGCAATGCTAACTTCGCGTTTATGAAAGGGAAAAAATTACTGTGAAGGGAAATAATATCAGTGCATCAATGTAAATACTGAAAACATACTTACCACAATATGTATTGTAATTGATACTACATATATCTGCATCAAAAATATGTATTCAAAATATCGATCAAAATTAGCATAGAAATTTTATGTAATTCATTTAGAAAATGTTAGTAATTTTATAATCCATGAACATGAATGCAAGTAAGTTTACAGTGTAATTCTTCATTCTCTAGAAAATTTCAGCACTTCTCAACATTGTGTTGATAATAACATTGAGACCTGGCTCTGTCTAAACTATGTCAGAAGAACTTGTTGTTGCATCGGTTGCATCAACAACAACAATTCATATGTCTGCCTTCTTTAGTGTAGATGCATCATTAACACCATCACCAATCATTCCACATATGTGATTTCTAGCCTGGAATCACTTAACAATCTCATACTTATGCTCTGCAATGACCAGTCAAAATCAAGAAGGCCATGGAATAAAAAACTACTTAAAGAAATGAAAAAGTAAAAGTATTTAAGATAAACATTTCCACCTGCAAAAAAATAGTTATAATATAAACCATGAGGCATAAAGTTCCATAACCAAGAGAGGAGGGAGTGGGAAATATAAAGAATTGAGAGGGACTCCCAAGAAAAAACACATCAGTAAAAGATAATTGTTGCTCACCAGGGAAAACACTAGCAAAATCATCAATTGGAAAAGTTGCAACTTATTCTTCTTTATCCTAACATAGTAAAGAGGATTATGGATACATGTTTGTACCCATGCCCATTCAACGACCTGTCTCCTTGGCAATATCTAATTGATCTATTGGTGAACATTTGCAAGGAAATAGTTAAATGTTAGCTTGCTTCATTACAAAAAAATAGTGAAGTTGATGACACCATAACCTAATCATAGCTAATTGTGTCATATAGGACAAGGGCCAAACCTATCTTAAGATTATTTTGAAGGTTTCCTGATTGTGGAATAATATTAAATAGATGTTATCTGATAGACGTTTGGCATTAAACAAATATATTTGTGATCAATACAGTTAGCTAAATTATCTGATGCTTGCCCATACAAAACTTGGAGAAGTTAATAGCAAACTCAATCCTACCTCCATCTTCCTGGAGGTCAGAGGTCCACAAAGTGAGATTATCCCTCAAGAGTTGCATGATTAAAGTGTTATCTTTGTATGACTCTTCATTCAAGGTGTCAAGTTCTACAATAGCTTCATCAAAATCTTGCTTGGCCAGATGAAAAGCCCTGAAACACACATAATATATATGAAAACAATTCATAGAAAATTTGGCATATACTCACTTATAAAACGTTCTAAATGCACTAGGCTACTTAATAGTACTTTGTATATCAGTGAAAAAAGGGAAACATGCATACGTTTCAGGTGAATTTATTGTTTCGTAGTAGAAAATAGAGAAGTCCAAGGGCAATCCAAGCTTGATTGGATGAGTTGGCACTAAATCTGACTCTGTAGTACTTAAATTGTCTACAGTAATGCATTGTAAATTGTAATAAATGACTACTCTGGCCAAAGTCTTTAGAGCCAAGTAATTTAATCGAAAGGACCATCAATATTATAACAAGGAAAAAAAATACTTCTCTGCAAGGATTACATTGGTTTTCACCCAATAGATTGATGCACACATACGACCAACAAACGCAGTAAAGTAGTTAAATTGTAAATAAACTAATAGAGTAAATTGAAATTTGAAACCTAAAATAGGAAAAATATAAATTTTCTATGAAGCACTTACACCAGCTGAAAAGGCCACCAATAGTATAGCAAGGCCGCAAAAGACTTCCCATAAAGGACAACAATATTGACTTTCATTGAGTCTATAGCTATCTTCTAAGTTCTATGTATGCACCTTTAGGGCAACCTGTGAGAGTGACTTTATTTTCTACTTCATATAACCCTCAAGGAATAGTGAAAAAGGAAATTCAAAAATTAGAAAACTAGAAATACACTACAACACCATCTAAGCCAGATTACTCAACCCAAGAAATCGTTGGAAGAAAATAACAAAGAGCGAACCAATTAACCATTAGATTTACCTACTCATAATATAATCTTCAAGAAGAACCACTGTGTTAGTTTCACTCTTTAAATATCTAACAAATGCATAATCAAAACCAATGAAAACCACTGCATTCCAACTACCACCATTCATAGAGGACTGGTAGAGCTTCAAGAAAATTAAAATACCATTGTCGCTGGCTTCTTACCTAGATATCAATTTGCTTTAGAAAGTAACAAAATCCCACCTATCAGTTTTCACATGTTTCATAGAATCTCCCCAGGACCCAATCAATAAAAAGGTCTCCAATAGTGAGCATGCAATTCACACTCTTCTAATGATGTTAATTCTTCTAATTATGGTGCATCAAGTGAATTAAAGAGTATTCTCACATGCTTATTACCCTAGCTATCAACTTGTTTTAGAAGGGGAACACAATCCCACTTATCAATTTTCACATGTTGCATAGAAATTCCTAAGTATTCTCCAATAGTCAGTATGCAATTCACAGCCTTTGGCATAAATAAAATATAGTGAAAATTTTTAATTTCAGCCAACTTTCTGTTGGTGGAGAAAATAATGACTACCCATTAATAAGCAGCCTAAGAAAAGCAATTGCTAGGACCTAAATCATGCCTTCCACTCGAAATCCCCAAAACAAACTAGGCTTAGTAGAGAAATAGACATTTCCCTGCATCTACGTTTTCGGTTAAATTCTTAGAAAGCCACCATAATAATCAAATTCACCACAGGATGTACCCTTTGGAAAATGAAATCCTCTTTGCTAAGTAGATTACTGGTAAATTTAAAAATTTCCTTATCTTTTAGTTACACTATTAAACCCTTCCATAGTTAAAAAATATAATACATCAAATTTTAAACTAATATTTCTACCTGGTAAGCTTTCATGGACCAATTGGTGACTTCTTTTCTCTCATTTCCTGTTTTGAATTCAACCAGATAATTGTAGTAATGTCCTTTCTTGTGTAACAACAAAAACCAACATCCATAACCCCAAAAATAAGAAAACCCAAAAGTTTAATATCCACATTACACAAAGCTTTCAAGAAAAAATACATTTTATAGTAAAACACAGTGGATTCGCCAATACTAGAAGAAGGGATGAGGTGTTTTTCAATGATGGTCATAATATCACCGGAAATATTAGAATGCTCTACTCCAACTTTTTGTCTATACTCTTTGATACATGACGTTGTGATCATTTCCCTTCGCTTCCTCCTTCTACTCAATAGAAGACATTATTCTCCATGATGATTGCTGAACCCCAATCACATTTTTGTACCCAACAGAGAGGAGATTCCTTTCTTCTACAGTTAAATCCACACCCTGCTTCGCCACCCTCTTCATGGCTTAAACCATTTCTACACAAAGTCAACAATATACACATGCATAACTTCAAAGTTCTATCCTAACGCTGCAACTTCATTTTTCCTCTGGTAGGGGTTTTTCCAAGGGATGCCTAGAACTGAATAGAAATCATAGTGAATAGCCAAACCAAGAAGGGGATTTTGACCATTGCATATCTATTAACAAAAAAAACTTTTGGTAAACCGTTGCATGTTTTCATTTTTGGGGGAAATGTTTCATGTTCAAAGTTACTACATTTTCCCAAAATAATATGAAGGTTTTTTCCAATTTTAAGCAGGCCATTCCCAGAGGTCGAGCCTAAATCCAAGGAATTACTTTCAGATTGTGTCTGGGGATGCTTCTCCAGTGATGTTTTTACCGGTGACAAATCACCAGGGTCCATTAGTTCACTTTTGCCTGACTTTGAGATAAGGCAGGCCATGAACCTGAACCTAGAACCCATTAATTTACAAGAAGATGAATACTGCCTCTGTTTTCCCAATAGAACATAGGTTCCATGCACTCTCACTCAACTAAATAGAGGTGGTGCGAGGTTGCAAACATAGGTTGTGCTCTTTACCAAGAGAGGTTGTGAATAGTGGTTGTCAAAGGTTGAAAATGGAGGTTGCGAATAGAAGTTGCGGAAGTTTGTGAATAGAGGTTGTAGAGGTTCCAAACAAGGGTTTCGGTCTCTCCCACAGGCCCTCATACTCTGCCTATTTTTCACCTCCCGCTTTGACAATATTTATATAAAAAAATATTTTATAACATATCTATTTTTATTATAACGTATAAAACCCCTCTTAACCATTATTCCAAAATATTGTTTTAGGTTTTATTTTTATTTTTTTATACTCCAATATGAACGCATGTGCTACGGTAGTACTTCGTTAGTGAAGCCCCCATGAACCAAAATTGAGGATATTTGTGATTTACGTGAAATAAACTTACATTTATTTCGCCCAAGATAAATTTACATGTGGGAATCCATCCAAGATAGACATAATTTACCCAATACTAATCTTGGACTAGTGATCAATTCTCACATTATGCTTTCCAAACCTAACAATACTTCAAAAACAATTTCAAGGAGCAATAAAAACCATTGACATATCTAATTTTATAAGACTAATGTATTCACCAAGTACTTTAGCATAGAGTGGTCCATAAAAAAAATAAAAAATAAAAATAATTTGAGATGATGGCATAACTTCTATAATTCCAAAACAATATTAATCCTTTTATGACGATGTTCAAATGAAATTCACTTCACTTGTATTTATAGGCTTCCAAGGGTGTCTAATTTATCTTTTGGGTCGACCTAACCTTTTGTGCACATGTGGGTTTCCGCATTAAAAAAATATTTTTCTTCAACCAAATTAAATTCTTCCAAGGGCTAGGAGGGGTCTTTCTTGATGAAGAAGATTTTCCAAAGGAGGGAATTTGTCCCAATTAATATTACTTGTTTAAATTGAAGACAAAATCATTATCAAAAGCCTAATCAATCCTTAAAAATGTAGGTACTTATCATCTATGATATCAATGACTTGATAATTTGCAAAACTATTCACTTCATCAAGATCTAATACTTCCATATGTTCTAGTTTTTTATTGGGAAGATCCTTGACTAGTTCAGCAAGCATAGCTAGATTAGTGAATACGCAATTTTTGGTTGTTTTGTCATAAACTTTGATGACTTCTTTGGTATAATGTTCACATTTGATCCTTGATCTAGCATAAATTCTTGTAACTTATATACAACTATTAGGGAATTCAACCAAAACTCATTTCTTGATCATTTCTTTTGAACCTAATGTAATGGTTGTTTCTAAATTTCTATGGATGGACCCGGGATATGTGTGAATGAATAGTTATACTTGTCAACATCTAGGATACATAGGAAATTATTTGGCCATATTTTCACTTCATCTTCTTTAAGATGTAGAGGGTTATCCTAGTTGTAACATTATCCTCCCACATTTACCCAAGCAACTGGCTAGCTGGGGTAAACATGTGACGAGAGGCCACTATGATATGATTCGACCTCCTAAGTCACCTTAAGGAATTGGAACCGACGGAAACACACCATAAAAACATCCAACATCATCAAAAGAACACTCAAAGGACAAGTCAGCCACTCAAAAAGCTTGTCCCTGGGTCCCACTTTTGTTTTAGGTCTCTTGGGCCATAGTCACTCTCATGTTATGGGAAAGGGAGTGACCAGAAACCTAAATTCACTCTCACAGGCCTGCCTATCAGTAACTGTGGACCAAAATTGTTAGTGTTGTGCCAGGGACTCCAGGATTTGAGCCACTTTTTCAGGTCCAGAGCCCAGGACACTGCCCAAAACCGATCCATCTCTTCAAATTAGTAAAGTAACATGGAAATTAAAGTACTAAAGAAAATACTTGTTCAAGACCTTGACTGGATCCCTACTAACCATGACAAGCATTTCGTGAAACATATCATCAACATGTAACCTACAGGTGTAAACAATGGAATCAAGCATAGGGATCTCATACTTATCTAAGAATGGCTATGAACCATTGTTCCCTCATGTCATTTGTTGCATTATAATCTATTAGTTCATAGACACATTATCCATTCACATACAAGTAAAATCATGATGAGAGCCATACATAACTGTTATCCTTTGTTCTTCACATTACCTCTCTATTTTGGCTTAGTCTTGGTTCTACACTTCAATTGTTCATAGCAATGCTTTAGCTTTCAAATGGCCTCCTCCAATGATCTAGTCTCATTGAATTCAATAATGTCTTTGAATGCAACCGATAGTCCACTAATGAATCTCTAAATCTTATCCTTCTCCTCCTTGAGGTAAGGCACATACCTTAACAGTTCTAAGAACTTACTGGTGCACTCATTATCTGTCATGGATCCCATTTTTAGTTCATATAATTCCTTTGCCTCGTCATCAGAGTATCTCTCCGATGGATACTTCTTCTTGAATATCCACTCAAACTCACTCCAAATCAGGTCTTCCTCATCTATATCTCTGACATTCTTCACATCTTCCCACCAAATGTATGCTTTACCTTTAAGACTGAAAGTAGCCACTCTAGATTTCATGTTCTCTGAGTAGTCATGCAACCTGAAGAATTTCTTCATACCAAGCAGCCATGCCTCTGCCTCTTGTGATATCTTTATCTCTCCATCAAAAGTAGGTGCCTTTGCCTTCTTAAATTCATCCGTAAAATATCCCCTATCATTCCTCTTGTAAGGATGATACCGATGATGATCATTGTGCCTATCTGAATAAAAACTAGAATCATACATGTGTCTATCCCTTCTCCTCTCCAAAGTTTCCAACAATCTCCCATCTCTAATTGTATCATCTCTACCTGATCTGTGATAACCATTCGACCAACTTCCATATGCCCCATTAGTTCTATCATCCTATTCATGATTGATCTATAGTGGTCCTTGTCACTGCAAATCTGAAAAGCTCTGAATTATTTCTGCATTCACCTTTGCTAACCTTTCCTGTGACTGTATGATTCTGTGATTATCAACCTTACAACTCCTTATCTCCTCCTTTAAACTTCTCAATATAACTACCAAGTCACAGGGGTTCCCAACACCATACTGGTCTTCAAATTCGTAGGGAGAGTCTCTATAGTCAACCATCTTGCTAGCCATTTGATATTTCTTCCTGCAAGGCATAATATGTCAGATAAACCAAATCGCAATAAACTAATGTAACTTAGTATATCTCGGGGAGGATACTTGTCTGCAAGATTACAAAATCAACGTGATACATGTATAACATAATCATAACAACATATAGATATACACGAGTAAATGTATCAACTCATAAACATTACTCTAACTAGGATCCAGTCATCAATGCAAGGTCATATCAACAATGCATGCTATGACCTCATGCATGACAACAACCATTACTCCATTGTAGACATTTCCACATGCAACCAGCAGTATGCATAAGCAATGCCAAACCAACTACAAATACGCATAACCACATGTAGTCGAACATAATCAATCAGTTCTTGTAATCAACCTATAAGAATTATGCATGTAATCAAAATATTCAAAAATGTAACCTAAAATACAAGGATGTAAGTAGGTACTATAAAATCAACATGTAAGCAGCATATAATCCATACACAGTCATTCACATGCTCATTTCAAATACATTTCATGAAATCAATAACAAATTCTCCATGATAACCATACTACAACCCTAATCCAACATCAAGCAATTGCAATAAGTATATAAGTGTAAGAGACACACATGCAATTCACATGCATGCATGACCAACACATAGTTCATCCAATTTGAGTGTTGAACCATGCTCTGATACCACTCTGTAACTGATGGAAACACACCATACAGACATCCAACATCATCAACAGAACCCTCAAAGGACAAGTCAGCCACTCAGACAACCTGTCCCTAGGTCCCACTGTTGTTTTAGGTCCCTTGTGCCATAGTCTCTCTCATGCAATGGGAAAATGAGTGACCAACAACCTAAATTCGCTTTCACGGGCCTACCTGCCAGTGACTGTGGACCAAAATTGTCAGTGTTGTGCCAGCGATTCCGGGATTTGAGCCACTTTTTTAGGCCCAGATCCCATGAAACTGCCCATAACTAATCTATCTCTTCAAATTAGTAAAGTAACATGGAAATGAAAGTACTAAAGCAAATACTTGTTGAAGACCTTGACTAGATCCCTACTAGCCATGAGAGGCATTTCATGAAACATATCATCAACATGTAACCTGTAGGTGTAAACAATAAAATTAAGCGTAGGTATCTCATACTTATCTGAGAATCGCTATGAACCATTTTTCCCTCATGCCATTTGCTGCGTTATCATCTATTAGGTCATAGAAACATTTCCATTCACATATAAGTAAAAAAATGTTGAAATCCATACATAACTATTGTCATAAAATGTGCATATAACCATCATAATAGGAACATAAATACAATAAACATGACCGCCATCAAATCCATAAATACATCAATACATTTACACATGGAAATCAAGGAAAGAATTTCTCATTAATGAATGTAATGAAATAATTGGAGATTGGACTACCACGTTCCACCCAACCGTAAAATGGCTGAGCCAAATCTCTCTTCAGTCATTCACCCCCGTGCCATATTCCAAGCATGAATGTGGGATCTCATAAAATGTTATATACCTAGGGGGGATAATATGGGGTACAAAGGGAGGTACCCAAGGGAATAATGTAATAATGGGATGGGCCATAGTAATAAATAAGGTGGTTAACCCGTATCATGTAAGGGACCACAAGTAGTTAGTAATAATGTAATGGGCCCATGGTATTAGTTCAATGGTATGAGGGAACCATGGTAATGACCCATGGTATTGTATGTATGAGGCCTATATAGAGGCTAGAGACTCCACATGGAGAGATGTCAAGGAATATTGTATGAACAGGCATATGGCTTATGGAGTGCTCTCCTTCCTTAAGGAGTGAATGTATGGTGTTGCCCTACCTTAAGGGTTTGATATCAATAAAGAAGCATTTCTATCTATTTCTATCTTATTATTTCTGGGTATATTTGTATTCTCATATATTTTCATATCAGATTTATAACAAGTGGTATCAGAGCACATTCGCTCTGATTCCACTTGTTATAGATCTATATGAAAATATAAGACAATGCAAATAAACCCAGAAATAATATGAAATGATTCTTTATTGATCAAAACCCTTAAGGTAGGGCAACACCATACATTCACTCCTTAAGGAAGGAGAACACTCCACAAGCCATATGCCTGTTCATACAATAATCCTTGACATCTCTCAATGTGGAGTCTCTAACCTCTATATAGGCCTCATACATACAATACCATGGGTCATTACCATGGTTCCCGCAATACCATCTATCTAATATTGTGGGCCCATTACATTATTACTAACTAGTTGTGGTCCCTTACATGATACGGGTTAACCACCTTATTTATTACTATGGCCCATCCCATTATTACATTATTCCCTTGGGTACCTCCCTTTGTACCCCATATTATCCCCCCTAGGTATATAACATTTTGTTATAGATCTAATCTGAAAATATAAGACAATGCAAATAACCCAAGAAAGAACAAGATTTGAATATAGAAATGCTTCACTTTATTGATACCAAACCCTTAAAGTAGGGCAACACCACACATTCACTCCTTAAGGAAGGAGATCACTCCACAAGCCATATGCATGTTCATACAATATTCCTTGACATCTCTCCATGTGGAGTCTCTAGCCTCTATATAGGCCTCATACATACAATACCATGGGTCATTACCATGGTTCCCTCATACCATCGAACTAATACCATGGGCCCATTACATTATTACTAACTACTTGTGGTCCCTTACATGATACGAGTTAACCACCTTATTTATTACTATGGCCCATCCCATTATTACATTATTCCCTTGGGTACCTCCCTTTGTACCCCATATTATCCCCCCTAGGTATATAACATAAAACACATCAATGAAAACTCACCTAGGGCTTCCAAAGGCCATCCACCTTAACCCATAAAATAGTGATTCCACCTCACGATCAGACGTCACAAAACCATCATCAGATCAGTCTCTATCCAAGCCTTCTAGGGCTCTAGAGCATTTGTCCAACGAAGGCTCCAGGACTAGTAACTCAACCCACAACTTTTATCAGTCTCTAGAGCGTTTTTCCAACCAAGGCTCTAGGACTAGTAACTCAACCCACCAAGGGCTCTAGAGCATTTGTCCAACCAAGGATCCAGGAGTAGTAACTCAACCCAAGTTAAGGAAACACGAGAACCAACCAAAAACAAGCAATGAAAGTAAACCCACAATCACCATGGTTATCCAAGAAATGGCAAGGTTAGGTAATCCACTATCGATCTAGGCAATCCTCCATGCCCATGACAGATCACAACCAAGAAACCACATGCATATGCCATGCATGTCAAAACTAGTGAATAAATCATACATGTGGCTCGATACCTGCAAGAAAATATGATGTAGTTGCTGATGTCAATGCCTTCTTGTGCTTTCTTTCTCTTTCTTTGCCTTCTTGCTCCAAGAATCTCAGTATGCCACACCCTCCAAGAGTGCCCCAAGAAAACTCTAAGTATCCAAGAGTATGAGAGAGAGAGAGAGAAAATGAGAGAGCTCCAACACTGAACTGACAAAAGGTTACCAACTGATCCTCAAAAGCCTTTTTTATGAATGAGGCCTTTATTTTCTTCATTTTCCATTATTTCCTTCATTTTCCTCCTCACATGCAACCTGTGACATTTCACCTCCTTTTTCTCCTAATTTCTATTATTTTCATAAATAAATGTGCCAAATGCCTTTCAATGCCTTAGCCATTGCCTTTTTCAATTTCCTTAGCCATAAACAACCAAATGAACACCCCCTAGGATGTCTTGCCCAACATTCATCTTGGAATAAGTGTCCCACCATTCGTGGTTATTGTTTTTAACTTTATTACATGGAATTTTCACCAGGGTTGTTACAGAACCCTCCCCCTTGGGGAACACCGTCCTCGGTGTTCAATCACACATATACCTCAGCAACCTATTGAAAGAAGACATACTACTTATGGATATTTATAACACTTCTCAATGTCGTATTTACAATGAAAGATCTACTCAAGACATAACATTGTGACGATATGACAACATACCGCATAGTGGAGCTTTATAACACAACTCACTACGGTATTATATCCATACACGGGTGTACATATAACAACATCATAAAAATATATATACCAAAACATATGCCAAATCATATATCAAAACATATATCAAACATATACTAACATCATATCTAAGAATATATATCAAAACATCATATAGCATATATCAACCATCATAAAGCATATATCGATCACCATAAAGCATATACTAAACCAACATAAAACAAATACTAAACCACCATGAAGCATATACCAAGCCATCATAAGAAAATACTAAACCACCATAAAGCAACTACCAACCACCATAAGCAATCACCAAACCACCATATCAAAGTTGCTTTTCCTCAACCAGCAAACAAGGAAGGATACATGGCCCACATCTGATCCGCCATCTCCCATGTAGCTTCATTGGGCCCAAAGTGCTTCCATTGCACTTTAACTTGCTCTATTGCTCGATTCCAGAGCATGAGCACCTTTTTCTGCAATATACAATGAGGCTCCGACTGGATTCTCCATATGGTTCCACCTTTAATACAGATCAATCAATCATATGATCAACATCATTAACATACTTCTTAAGCAATGAGACATGGAAAACATCATGGACTTTCATTGTCGGAGGTAGTGCAAGTTGATAGGCTAATGTCCCAATCCTCTTAATGATACTGAATGGTCCACAAAACCATGGTGCCAACTTGGCACATGATCTAATCTTCAAGGAGCTCTTCTTTGGTTTGATTCACAACTACACCAATTCCCCAACCTGGAACTCCTTGAACAACATTTTCCTGTCTGCATAACTCTTCTGCCTATCATGTACTGCCTTGAGATTCTTCTTGATCACATGCATCTCATGCTCCATGTTTGCCAACATATTTGTTCTAATCAATACTCTTCTAACCAGATCACTCCAACTAATGGGAGTGTTACAACTCCACCCATACAATGCCTCAAAAGGACTCATCCTCAGTGACTCTTAATAGCCGTTGTTGTCTACAAACTTGACCAAAGGGAGATACTCTTTCCATTTCCTCTGCTGATGCATTACATACATCCTCAATATGTCCTCTAATATCCTGTTGACCCTCTCCGTCTGTCCAGCGTCTGCAGGTGATAAGTTGTGCTGAAGGCCAACTCTGTGCCCAAAACTGTAAATAACTCCTTCCAAAAATTGGAAGTGAACTTCGCATCCCTATTTGACCCAATATTCTATAGAACACCATGTAGTCTAACCACATCTCTGATGAATACCTATGCCACATCACTAGCTAAGAATATAGACTTCATGGGAATGAAGTGTGCAACCTTTGTTAACCTGTCCACAATGACCATGATGGAATCATGTTGCTTCATTGTCTCCGACAACCCTGTGATGAAGTCCATGGAAATTACCTTCCATTTCCACTCCGGAATCATAATCGGTTGTAGCTATCCACCTGGATGTTTGCACTCTACCTTCACTCTTTGGAAATCAAAACATCTAGCCACAAAATCTACTACATCCCTCTTCATATTCATCCAATAGTAATATCTCTTCACCATTGTGAGTGCCTTCTAATAACCTGGGTGACCTGAATACGGTTTTGCAAGAAACTCCCTAAAGGTTACCTTCTTGAGCTTACTCCTATCTGATACATATATCTTGTCTCGAAACCTGACTAATCCATCTGCTGTAAGACAATAGTCCAAGTCCTGTGCACTTGCACATGTACCTATACCACTTCCTATACATGTACCATCACTTGTACCTGTAATATACTATAACCTATGCACGATCTCCATATATTAACATGTTGTTGTCCTTCCCACAAGATCATGTCCTGTAAATCTATCCCATAAGAACTCAAAGTTGCTAAGTGATTCACCTGTATCCATTTACTAAGAGCATCTGCCACCCTGTTCTCCTTACCTTTGATGTACCTGATCTCGAAATCAAAATTGCTGATCATGGCCAACCATCTAGCCTGCATGGAATTCAGATTCAGCTGGTCAAAAAAATATCTCAATCTAATGTGATCACTCATAAGCACAAATTGCCTTCCAAGAAGATAGTGCCTCCACATCTTCAGTGCATGTATAATTTCTGCTAACTCAAGATCATGTGTCGGGTAGTTCTTCTCATGCTCGTTTAGTTTATGGGACTCGTAACATACCACCTGTCTGTCTTGCATAAAGACTCCACCAAGCCCTCTCTTGCGAACATTTGTGCATACCACAAATTCCTTATTCGAATCTGTAATTTGTAGTATTGGTGCATGTGTCAACAACTGCTTAAGCTGCTCAAAGCTAGCCTCACACTCCTCAGTCCATTCGAACTTCTTACCTTTCCTCTGCAAGGATGTAATGGGATAAGCAATCTACAAGAAGTTCCTGATGAACCTCCTATAATAGCCTTCCAAACCCATGAAAGATCTCACTTCATCCACATTCTTAGGAGCTACCCACTCCATGATGGCCCTTATCTTCTCTGGATCTACTACAATTCCCTCCTTGGAGACAACATGTCCCAAGTAATGTACCTTGGTCTAAAATAAACTACATTTTCAGAACTTACCATACAACTGATGCTCTCTCAACAACCTCAACACTGCTACTAAGTGCTTGGCATGCTCTTCCTCATTTTTAGAATATATTAGTATATCATCAATGAACACAATAACAAACTTATCCAAATATGGATGCAACACATTATTCATCAAACACATGAATGTAGTTGGAGCATTAGTTAAGCCAAATGGAAAAACAACAAACTCATAATTCCCATACCTGGTCTTGAACGCAGTCTTGTAAATGTCCTCCTCTTTGATGTGTACCTGATGGTATCCAGATCTCATGTCAATCTTTGAGAAAACTGCTGCTCCCTTTAACTAATCGAACAAGTCACCAATCCTCGACAAAGGGTATCTGTTCTTGATAATCACTTTGTTCAACTTCCTGTAATCAATGCATAATCTGAGGGTGTCATCTTTCTTCCTCACAAACAAGACTAGTGCACCCCATGGTGATACACTTGGACTAATGTAATGTATCCGTTGTCAAACATTTCCCTCGGCTACAACTCTAACTCAACCAAGTCAGGTTTTCTCATCATGTAATGTGCTTTAGATGTTGGAGCTACCCCTGGCACTAACTCAATAGATAAATCTACCTCCCTATGCAGTGGAAACTTTGTGATGTCCTCAGGAAATACATCCCCAAACTATCGTAAAACTGAGTATTTGTTCAACACATCTTCATCCTCAACCTCCTTACCCTTATCACCAGAAATATGTACTGCAAATAGCTTTCACCATTTCTTGTGGCTACCCTTTGCTTGCATAGTTGTCACCATCCTAATTGACGTGGCTTTCTTCTTACCTTGCAAAACTCTTGGTTCTCCATTTTCATCAACACATTCACTGGCCTTATCATAGTAGTCAACCTTGGTTCTATGTAGATACAACCAATCCATTCCCAATAACATATTGTATGAACATAATAGTAATACATTCAAATGTGTTGTTGTAGGCATACCATTTAAGTTAAATGCTCAAGCTCTTAACCAATGATGAACTCACTTCTTCGTACCTGTAGCCAACTGAACTTACCAAGACTCTACATGCAATTCCTTATTCAAATCACACTTATCCACCAAGTCAAGACTAACATAGTTATAATTAGATATAAGGTCAATCACAATAGAAATAACTTGATCACAGAGCTTACCATCCATCTTAATGATAGATGCTTGATGCTCTATTTTCTTGTTGCCCATGGTTGCATAGATACGAGGAATACTCTGGCCTACATCTCCAACTGAATACGCCTCATGTGCACTGTATATCTGATGTCTACCATTATGATGTTGTGAACAATCTCTGCTAAAGTGATTTTTTGCCACAGGTCCAACAACGCACGGGCTCCTTACTCTACTCCTAAGGCTGATGTCCCTATCCTCTATCTGATGCATTGAAATTCTTAGGCGGTGCAACATTCTCCTTGTTATCTATACCCTGTGGCCTTGCTCACTTTTTATCCCATTTTCCTTTGTTCTTTACATTACCTCTCTAGTCTGGCTTAGTCTTAGTTTTGCGCTTCGATTGTTCAAACTTCATAGCAATGCTTTAGCTTTTGAATGGCCTCCTCCAATGATCTAGGCTCATCAAATTCAATCCTGTATTTGAATGCAACTAGTAGTCCACTAATGAATCTCTAAATCTTAGCCTTCTCCTCCTTGAGGTAAGGCACATACCTCAACAGTTCCAAGAACTTACTGGTGTACTCATCATCTGTCATGGATCCCATTTTTAGTTCATAGAATTCTTTTGCCCTGTCATCAAAGTATCTCTCCGACAGATATTATTCTTGAATAGATGCTCAAACTCACTCCAAATCAGGTCTTCCTCATCTATATCTCTGACATTCTTCATATCTTCCCACCAGATGTCTGCTTTACCTTTAAGACATAAAGTAGCCACTCTAGATTTCATGTTCTCTGAGTAGTCATGCAACCTGAAGAATTTATTCATACCAAGCAGCCATGCCTCTGCATCTTGTGATCTCTTTAATTCTCCATCAAAATTAGGTGGCTTTGCCTTCTTAAATTCATCCGGAAAATATCCCCTATCATTCCTCCTGTAAGGATGATACTGATGATGATTATAGTGCCTATCTGAATCAGAACTAGAGTCATACCTATGTATATCCCTTCTCCTCTCCGGAGTGTCCAATAATCTTCCATATCTAACTGTATCATCTCTATTTGATTTGTGACCACCATGCAACCAACTACCATATGCCCCATTAGTTTTATCCTCCTACTCATGACTGATCCATAATGGTCCTTGTCACTACAAATCCAACAAGCTTTGAAGTATTATTGCATTCACCTTTGCTAAATTTTCCTGTGACTGTATGATTTTGTCATTATCTGCCTTACAACTCCTTATCTCCTCCTTTATACTTCTCAATGTAACTACCAAGTCAGAGGGGTTCCCAACACCATACTGCTCTTCAGATTCGTAGGGAGAGTCTCTATAGTCAACCATCTTACTAGCCATTTGATATTTCTTCCTACAAGGCATAATATGTCCAATAAACCAAATCGAAATAAACCAACGTACCTTAGTATAGCTCGGGGAGGATATTTTTCTGCAAGATTACCAAATCAGTGTGATACATGTATAAAATAATCATAACATCATATAGACATACATGAGTAAATATATCAACTCATAAAAATTACTCTAACTAGGATCCAGTCATCAATGCAAGGCCGTATCAACAATGCATGCTATGACCTCATGCATGACAACAACCATTACTCCAGTGTAGATATTTCTACATGCAACTAGCAATATCCATAAGCAATTCCAAACCAACTACAAATATGCATAACTGCATGTAATTGAACATAATTAATCAGTTCTTGTAATCAACCTACAAGACTGATGCATGCAATCAAAATATCCAAAAATGTAACCTAACATACAAGGATCTAAGTAGATACCATGAAATCAACATGTAAGTGACATATATTCCATATACAGTCATTCACATGTTCATTTAAAATACATTTCATGAAATCAATAACAAATTCTCCATGATAATCATATTACAACCCTAATTCGACATCAAGCAATTGAAATAAGTATATAAGTGTAAGAGACACACATGAAATTGACATGCATGGATGAACAACACATAGCCCATCTAGTCCAAGAGGTGAACCATGCTCTGATACTACTCTATAACACCCTCCTCCCACATATACCCAAGAAACCGGCTAGCCGGAGTAAACATGAGAAGAGAGGCCACTATGATATGATTTGACCTCCTAAGTAACCTTAAGGAAGTGGAACCGATGGAAACACACCATACAGACATCCAACATCATCAATAGAACCCTCAGAGGACAAGTCAGCCACTTAGATAGCCTGTCCTTAGGTCCCACTATTGGTTTAGGTCTCTTGGGCCATAGTCGCTCTCATGCTACGGGCAAGTGGGTGAACAACAACCTAAAGTCTCTCTCATAGGCCTACCTGCTAGCGATTGTGGACTAAAATTTTTAGTCTTGTGCCAACAACTCTGGGATTTGAGCCACTTTTTCAGGCCCAGAGCCCAGGACATTGCCCAAAACTGATCCATCTCTTCAAATCAGTAAAGTAACATGGAAATGAAAGTACTAAAGCAAATACTTGTTTAAGACCTTGACTAGATCCCTACTAGCCATGACAGGCATTTCGTGAAACATATCATCGACATGTAAACTATAGGTATAAACAATAGAATTAAGCACATGGATCTCATACTTATCTGTGAATCACTATGAACCATTGTTCCCTCATGTAATTTGCTACATTATCATCTATTAGGTCATAGACACATTATCCATTCACATACAAGTAAAAACATGCTAAGAGCCATACATAACTATTGTCATAAAATGTGCATATAACCAGTATAATAGGAACAAAAATACAATAAACACAACCACCATCAAATCAATAAATACAGCAGTACCTTTAAACATGAAAATCAAGGAAAGAATTTCTCATTAATGAATGCAATGAACCAACTGGAGATGGGACTACCACGTTCCACCCAACCATAGAATGGCTGAGCCAAATCTCTCTTTAGCCATTCACCCTCATGCCATATTCTAAGAGTGAATGTGGGATCACATAAAACACATCAATCAAAACTCATCCAGGGCTTCCAGAGGCCATCCACCTCAACCCATCAAACAATGGTTCCACCTCATGGTCGAACATCACAAAGCCATCATCAGATCGATCTCTATCCAAGCCTTTCAGGGCTCTAGAGCGTTTTCCCAACCAAGGCTCTAGGACTAGTAACTCAACGCACAACCTTTACCAGGCTCTAGAGCGTTTGTCCAACCAAGGCTCCAAGACAAGTAACTCAACCCACCAAGGGCTCCAGAGTGTTTGTCCAACCAAGGCACCAAGACTAGTAACTCAACCCAAGCTAAGGTAACATGAGAACCAACCAAAAACAGGCAATGAAAGTAAACCCACAATCACCATGACTATCTAGGAAATGGAAAGGCTAGGAAATCCACTTTCGATCTAGGCAATCATCCATCCCTATGACAGATTAGAATCAAGAAACCACATGCATATGCCATGCATGCCAAAACTAGTGAAGAAATTATACATGAAACTCGGTACTTGCAAGAAAATTTGATGTAGTCGCTGATGCTGATGCCTTCTTGCGCTTTCTTGCTCTTCATTTGCCTTTTTTCTCCAAGAATCCCAATATGCCACACCCTTCAAGAGTTCCACAAGAAAACTCTAAGTATCCAAGAGTATGAGAGAGAGAGAGAGAGAGAGAGAATGAAAGAGCTCCAACACTGAATTGAAAAAAGGTTATCAACTGATCCTCAGAAGCCTTTTTATGAATGAGGCCTCTATTTTCTTCATTTTCCATTATTTTCTTCATTTTCCTCCTCACATGCAACCTGTGACCTTTCACCTCCTTTTTCTCCTAATTTCCATTATTTTCACAAACAAATGTGCCAAAATGCCCTTTAATGCCTTATTCATTGCCTTTTCCAATTTCCTTAGCCATAAACAACCAAATTAACACCCCTACGATGTCTTTCCCAAAATTCAACTTGGAATAAGTGTCCCAGTCATCTGTGGTTATTGTTTTTTACTTTATTACATGGACTTTTCATGAGGGTTGTTACACTAGCACCTACTATATGGACTTCCACTAGGGTTCCATGGCACCAATATAGTACCAATGCATCATTCTATTACAAAAATAGTTTCTCACATCACTTAAATTACATATTTTAGTTATTACTTTTATTTAGTGACTTCAAATGTAAGTGCATCAAATTTTTTTTTTTCTATTGTTCCAAAACCCTAATACCAACATCCACACTTATTTAGCATATCCAATATTCACAATATTTATGCTTGTGTGAGAGAAGTTAGCTTTCATACTTTTGATAATCTATGGCTTGGAAGTAATCATGTTATCCAAACATAAATTTCAATTATGTGCTTCCCATTTTTCAATCACTTTCATGCAATCTTCTATGTTCTTACTAGTCTTACTAAAGTGTTCGCGTGATGGATAATGAGGCTATGGACAAATCCATGTAATCGAACCCATCACATACAATTACAGTGCCTTGAAAATAGGTATTTTCATCATTCAATGGGTCTTGATTCTCGTATTTCTAGTTTTGGCTTCTATTTCTTCTTGTTGTTGATTCCACTTCAAAAAAGAACAATTCTCATGTCTTTCTACCAAAATTGAGAAAGCTTAGTTATCCTCCCTATGGTGCGTGTTCACTTAATAAAAATTATAATAACAACCATTGTATTTCTATATTTTTGTAGTGAGGGGAAAGGGATCACATCCCATATTCTAGTAGATCCTAAACCCCAACTCATTATTTCTTAACAAAGAGGTTAGTGATAGTAGCTATATGCCTCTACACCATAGGACACTCATTCCATATATGGCCTAAATTTTTTCAAAGTAAACACAAAACTACTTCTCTCTGAACCTACTTTCCATTGGCTAGTACTTGAATATGCTCAAATGAGGAGTTTATTTGGAATTGGAACTATTCCATACTAAATCAACCCTATAATTGATGCATTTTTTGACCCATTAATAGATTCCAACCTGATAGCTCCAATGCCCCTTACTCATTAGTTAGTCATTGCCAAATTAATTGAGTATTCAAATGTGATAGATATATGTTGTTAGACCATTAAATATTCTCAATTTCCTATCGAAAACAATTCACCCAACATTGGGTCTCAAAACCACTAAGCATAGTCCCATATGGATTATCCAATTCTTAGTTTATCCACATAGATTCTATGATACTTTATGTTCATATTTTTTCTTCTAAAATTCTTTCGCTAAGTTAAGTCCTAGTTGATATAATGTCAATATTAGACTAGCATGAGCACTCTTCTTACACATCATCTATGTTTACAAGGCTCTCACATGTAGTGTTGTCTGAAACTCTACCAAGTGGACAATATTGCTAATTCTTCATGCTCTCAAAATTGCATCATAAAGAAAACCATGTTGGTAAAAATAATTTTCCTTATTGCCATAAAGTAAGGGTAACCTCATGTTCTCTACCATATAGCATTGAATTACCATTATAGTTTACAAATTATGGATTAACATGAATCCTAAGGTGCTTAGTTGTGCCATTAGGATTGGACTTCCCATAGATACAATCACCCTACTAAACAATGTGATAGACAAATGTGGACCACTTCAAATAGTAACACCTCAAATTCTCATGTAAGCATTATCATAGGAACATTGTAACTATTGACAACAAACACACTTTCACTATGTTCAACAATGGTAACAAAGATTTAACTAAACACAGAAGTTATGGCATCTAAAACATGTAATGGATCAAAGCCATTTTCAATCTAATATACCTCCTTATTAGTAGCATTTCCTTATATAAATCTAAAGTGAAAGTAAAACATTTTCAAATTCATATTTCTCTTGAACTTCCAATTTAAGGATTTTTGTAGCAACTTCAAGCTCCATGGTCCAACCAACTTCTCTATGCCCGCATTCCAAGAATATGCGTTGACAAATCCATCACTATTTTTCCAACTCTACTCTATGAAAGTTCCCTTCAAATCTATTAACTCTATCTCATGCATCATCTTCATAAGTACAAACTCTCAAGCATATTCCTCGAGGCTAGCTAGAACTTCCCATTCTATCCTTCTTTGATCCTATACATTGTTCCACACTCTTGATGAACCTCAAGATTATATCTTATTATAAGGGAATCTTGATTGTCGTGGATTTCCATTTCTTCTTACCACCATATTTCAATTACATATATGCACTTTGTGTTTTCTTTGTCTTTTTCTAAACAAATTCTCTATACTTTCCATAGCCAAACTTTAGGTAGCTTGAATCATTAACACTACCATCAAGTACACAAATATCTCCAACATCCTCTCTCCCATAAGGGGCTTACTAATCCGAATGGAAAATGGCATCCACCCATGGTATTCATCCACCCATGTTATTCATCCACCCATGGAATTTACCCATGGTATTGTAAGTGGAATCCACCCATGGTATTGTAAGTGGCATCCACCCATGGTATTTTCCCATGGTATTGTGACATCCACCCATGGTATTTACCCAACCATGGAATTTACCTGTGGTATTGTAACCGAAAAAGCTATAAGTAACAAGTCATGTTTTGTAAAAAGACAGTTTGTCCACCACAATGTAGCCTTTATAGTTATTATATGTTTTAATAAAAAAAAATATTTTATTTATATTTTATTTATTGGTTGTTCTCCTCTTTTTCTTCTGTGATTTCAATTTTTCATATCTTGGGGGCATCCCCCCCAAGATCCATTTCAATCTTTTAGACCTTGGGGGCCTCCCCCCAAGATTTGGATCAGTGGTATCAGAGGTAGGTTACAATTCCATGGGAATGAGGGTTTGATGCATATTTAAGTTTCAAAATTTTTCAGAAATATTCAACAAACTTCAGGCACATGCTACGACCTCCACAAAGCATTTTCTTGAGCAAAGTAGGAATAATTTTTCTTTTTTCATTTTTTTTTAGGATTTTTTTGGGCAGCGAGTTTGTAGATCATATCTAAAACTTTGGGTGAAAAATTTACAAAAGTAAATACATATCTGGATTCCTTATGAAAAAATACCCATATTCAAAAAACAAACCAGCCAAATCAGAGTTTGGATGAGGGAGATATCGCTAATTTAAAATCATCTATATTGTAGAAATTTTTCTGACGATAATTTGCAGTGGCTTTCCTATAATGTTTTGTATATTTGTGTAGAATTTCATAAAAATGATTATAGATCTGAGCTCCATCGAAAAATCACCCAATTTAAAAAAAAAAAATTGGTTGAATCAGAGTTCGGATGAGGGAGATATCGTTGATTTAAAATCAGCTAATTTTCAGAACTTTTGTGATGGCGAAACAGTTGTAGCACAAATCTGAGTTTATTGAGTGTCTAGATAGAGATTTAAAACACATGGGAAGATGCAGAACGGTTATTCTGTTTCCAAAACCAGGTGATAATAAATATTCTGAGTTATATTGACCTAGTTATGTCCATTTTAAATATGGAGCAGCATTCAGAGCGGGTTCCCTTCGGAGACGTGCCCTCCCACCCCACTTTAGTAGGCACCTACTTCACATTCATCAACTTAGCATAGCAACATCTGGCTTGGGTTATTTGAAGACATTCCCTGCCACCCCAGGCTATGTAGGCACTTGCTACTTTATCAACAGTCAACATCACGGTTATGGGTCAACCACACAAAACCCTTATCATCAAAGTCCATTTTCTAGGCCACACACTGTTAGTATCACAGTTGGTCACAAGAATTATAGGGTATCTATATCCTTGGATCTTTGTTTTTCATGGTTATGGGTCATCCACAAACCCACACTTTATCGAAGTCCATTTGCTAGGCCGCACACTGTCAGTATCACAGTTGGTCACAAGCATTACAAGGCATCTCTATCCTCGGATCTTCATTCATCATGGTTATGGGTTAACCACACGAAACCCCTCTATTCAGTGGCTCTTCATATTCAACAAACGCTTCGTAGAAGGGAACTTCAAGCAATGGAGACCATTACTTCTTAAGGAGGGAGGAATGATCTGAATGGAAAATGGCATCCACCCATGGTATTCATCCACCCATGTTATTCATTCACCCATCGAATTTACCCATGGTATTTTAAGTGGCATCCACCCATGGTATTCACCCACCAATGGTATTTATCCGCCCATGGTATTGTAAGTGGCATCCACCCAAGATATTCATTCACCCATGGTATTTTCCCATGGTATTGTGACATCCACCCATGTTATTCATTCACCCATGGTATTTACCCACTCATGGAATTTACCTGTGGTATTGTAACCAAAAAAGCCTATAAGTAACAAGTCACATTTTGTAAAAGGACAGATTGTCCGCCACAATGTAGCCTTTATAGTCATTACCTATTTTAATTAAAAAAGAGTTTCTTTGTGGTTTTATTTATTGGGTGTTCTCCTCTTTTTCTTCTGGCATTTTAATTTTTCAGATCTTGGGGGCCTCCCCCCAAGCACCATTTCACTCTTTTAGATCTTGGGGGCCTCCCCCCAAGATCCAGATCACTTACACTTCCATCTCAATGGGGCTAGGAATCATACCTCATTCTACTAGCAATATCTTTCTTCAAATTGAAATCTCATCAATTAATCTTTTGTAAGGCCCTTTCTTAAAAAATTCTAACATTGTGATTATATATTAATGACATTCAAGTATGAACTCTAGTTCGTATCCTTCTATAGTTCCTTATAACTTGATAGCCACCACTTTATTTAACAATTTATTTACATTTCACTCAATTCTTAGACGCAAATAATAAAACAAATTATTGTACGATCCTTTCCAACCATTCATATAGGTTCATATGATATTGGCCCTAAATATGTCATGTAAACATTCAAACAAGTTTTTGTCTTTGAATGTTTCAACTTATTCATCCACATGACTGTTATCACCCCAAGAAACTGACCTAGGTTGTATATCAGTGATGCTCAGGAACATTACAAACTCAACAAATTTTTGTTGGATAAAATGATGGATGAATGAAAGAAATGCTGCACATTCAAGCCAGATAACCACTCCTACTATGATTTACCCCAGACATGGGTGAACACCCCCAAATTACAAGGCTTTTAACCACCAATTACTCACAGCTTAAGGATAAGGTGATGATGGAGAAGACTGACCACACCAGCAGATGCATAGGACCCTGTGATGGCCGGCTGCAACCAGTTAGGAGGTCTGTAAATCTATTATCTAATACACAGATAGGATGATAGCTCTCTGGTATTAAAACAACAGACACCTGCAAGCAATTTCAATGATACAACTAAATTCTAACACAGAGGCGGGATGATAGCCCCTCTGATGCTAAACATTCACAGACCATGAAATACATGCAAAGCAGGCACAACCTAGAACATAGAAGAAGTGAAAAGTGAGCAAGTAACATCAAAAGAAGCTTGTATTGGTTGGAAATGAAGACCAGACGCTGCAGGTCACATAGCAGTTACAGTCTCCAAAAGTTGAAACTCACAGCAAATTCACACTCAGCTAACACTCATCAAACTGATTACATTGTTTTTCTCAGTATATATAGATTTTGTTTACAAAAAATCTCTACTTGGGTATGCGTGGAGGTGTCTTAATGGATCACCAACCACATTTACAAAATGTTATGGGCTTTGATACATTTTGATTGTTTTTATGGACAAAATCTACTCTTTCTGGCGCTCTAGAGTCCTGCTCGGGCAAATAAAGTAAAACATGGATGAAATTTCATGCCTGATAAATGCTTTTCACTGCTCGAGGTCGTCCTTCTGTCCTTGGGCCATTTTGTTCTTGAATGTGGTAGCTGAAATATTAACTGTAGAGAGTATTTGGATCATAGGCGCCTTCCTTTTTCAGGTGCACAGGGTTGCTAAAATACCAATATGGAATTGAAAATGGGCGATGGGCCGGTCATAGCTATTAATCGTTGGATGGCGAAGATGGACGACAGAGATTGTCTTGTGGTGAAAGCCATGAAATATGGAAAATATACTATCGGAGGCGGACGAGTGGACATGAGATTTTATACAAAGAAATGGTGAGCCATATTGGGTCCGGCACCTGATATCGCATCGGCGGAAGACAGAAGGGGAAAGCCTTGATACAACTGTCGGATTAGGCGATTTGCGATCAAATCGCATCACAAAATCGCAATCGGCAGAAGACACGGTGAAACTTTAAGACACAGATGGCTGCGATTTGCGATAGCGATTATATCGCATCTTATCGCATTGCATTATCACAGTGCGGAAGACGAGGACTGAGATTTAACACGCATGGTTGCGATATGCGAGATCAATCCGATCGCATCGCAATATCGCAAGGGCGGAAGACAAGGGGCGATAGGAGGCAGTGGGAAAATGTGGGATAGAAATCAAATAGCACCACAAAGGTAAGAAAACAGAAATAGCGGGATTATTAAGAGT
Source organism: Pinus tabuliformis (assembly GCA_031772625.1). Lineage (NCBI taxonomy): Eukaryota > Viridiplantae > Streptophyta > Pinopsida > Pinales > Pinaceae > Pinus > Pinus tabuliformis. The sequence goes on from CM062807.1 coordinate 308,964,845, forward strand.
ATAATGGGCATGAAGGAAAAAGGAAGAGAAGACTGTTGTGATCTATCTTTTTGAACATAAACACATGGCCAAGCTGATATTTGGTCCTCCCAAAAGCTGAAGTATGTAGCGGAGCTAACACTGGCTCCTTCTGGGGATGAGATCCTCCCTGTGAGGTCTCAAGAACCTGCAGTCCAACGCCTTTCCGGCCCAAAGCAAATTAATCAAAATTCCTAGTTTTCCATTAGGCATGGAGTCTACACAAAAACTGATAAAAAAACAATGTTATGGATCACAGAAGTCAAAATTCCTTAAAAAAACAAACTATTTACAACTTTTAAGGGCAAAGACCTTAAACTACATAAACTTTCAAAAACCACCCATTAACTGGGCCATCAAAAACTGCTTCACCTCCCATAATTTTCAGTATGAAGGTATTGTTCCCATGAATCTGCGAGATGACGAAAGGCCCAGTCCAGAAAGCATCAAATTTCCCATGATTTCCTTTCTTTTCTTTTAGTGCACCCCATTTCAGCACCAAGTCTCCAACCTGAAAATTAACTGCTTTTTCCTTCTTGTTAAAGGGTTCCTTGATGCTTTTCTGATGTGCTGCAACTCTTTCAACGAGCTATTCTCTAATCTGATGCAACTCTGTCAAATCAGTGATTCTTTTAGTCATATCATCTTCCTAATTCTGTTCTTCTTGAAGGAATTTTGCCACAGGGAGAGTTAACTGAATTGGGAATACAGCCTCAGTGCCGTATACCAGCTTGAATGTAGAACTCCTTGTAGATCTCTTAATGGTCACTCTGTCGGCCCATAGTGCATACTTGAGCTTCGAATCCCAATTCCTTTTATTGTCCTCTAACAATTTTTTAATTATCTTGATCAGGCTTTTATTAGAGGATTCTGCTAGACCATTTCCTTGTGGATAATAAGAGGTGGAATGAACAAGTTTAATGCCCATTGCATCACACATTTCCACCAACTCCTTTGCTCTGAAGGCTGCTGCATTATCTGTGACTAATTTGTGTGGACAACCAAATCTGCTGAAGATATTATCTGTTAAAAACTTCATGACCACATTATGATCAACCTTCCTTGTAGGGACTGCTTCAATCCATTTGGTAAAATAATCCGTGGCAACTAATATCCACCTGTGCTGGCCACTGGAATGCGGATTGATTTCACCAATGAAATCCAAGCCCCACTGCTGAAAAGGTCCTTTTGCAATTATTGGCTTTAGGGGCAGGGATTTCAGCTGCTGCTTTCCTTCAAATCTTTGGCACCTGTTGCAAGTTTTATCAAAAACCAATACGTCAGAAAATAACGTGGGCCAATAGTACCCAGCTCTGAGAATTTTGTGAGCTGTATTTTTCCAATAATGATGCCCTCCACACTCGCTGGAATGAAACTGCTGCATGACTTCTCTTGACTGGTCTTTGTCTAGACACCTTAGAAATATCCTGGATGGATCCCTCCAATAGAGTAGGGTATTATTGATGCAATATTTTGCTGCCCTGAGTTTCAACGTTCTAGCTTGAATTGTGCTTAAGCTCAAAGGGATTTCTAGCTTCAACAAAAAACTAATTACTGTAGCATACCAATTACATGAAGCTAGATTCTCGGCCACCGACTGTTTTTTCTTTGTTTCAGCTGCGCTTTCCTCTTCTTGTACTTGACCATCTTCTGCAATCGTGCCTAGGAGATCAATGTCTAAATGTCTGCAATTTTCTTCAGCCAACAACTTGGCAAGCCCCTGACCTCTTACCAGCTTGGTGGGCCTCAAGTCTATGTTAAACTCAATCATTTTTGCAATCCACTTAGCCCTTCTTCCATCAACGTCAGGTTGCGTTAGGATGTCTTTAATTGCAGCCGAAGGCACATATGCAATTATCTTTGAATGCAAGATATAAACTCTGAAAGCTTTTAAGGATTTAATAAGAGCATATGCCTGTTTCTCTATAATTTCATACCTTAGTTCAGCATCCCTCAAATTCTTGCTGAAAAATGCCACTGGATGCTCTGAACCTTCTTCATCTTGCTGCAACAGAACAACTACAATGGTATCCTCAGAGGCAAATGAAAACAGGTGAAACTCCTTACTATAGTCAGGACTTATTAATGTGGGAGCTTCCATAATAGCCTTCTTGATGGACTCAAAAGATTTTCTTGCTGTTTCAGTCCATTTTACCTCTGCTCCTTTTCTCAACATGGAGGTAACATGCTTTACCAGCTCAGCAAAATTAGGAATGAACCTCCTTACAAAGTTAATTTTGCCCAGAAAAGATTGAATATCTTTCTTTGATCTCGGTACAGTCAAAGCTTGAATTGCCTTGACTCTTTCTAGGTCAATTTGAACACCTGCAGCAGACACAATATGTCCTAACAGCTTGCCTTCATGCAAGGAAAATTGTGATTTCTTCGGATTGACTGAAATCCCAAACTCCCTGCACTTCAAGAACACCTTTTGTAAATGCTGCAAATGACTTTGATGGCTGCTGGAATAAACGGTTATATCATCAAGGTAGATGAGGACAAATTTGTCCTTCTCTCCCACAAACGCTATATCCATAGCCCTCTGAAAAGTGGCTCCAGCATTCATCAATCCGAATGGCATTTTGGCATACATAAAAGTACCCCAAGGAGTGGTAAATGCAGTCTTTTCTTGATCATCTGGGTGCACAACAATCTGATTAAAGCCTGAAAATCCATCTATGAAAGACATGACTTTAGCTCCTGAGACCTTTTGCAGCAAATGCTCCATCTTTGGCAAAGGATAATTGTCTTTTTTTGAGCATTTGTTCAAATTTCTAAAATCAACGCACAGTCTGATTTCTCCATTCTTCTTCCTTACCACCACCAAATTAGCTACCCATTTAGAATACCTGAGAGGCACTATGATCTTGGCAGCCAGCAATTTTTTAATTTCTTTTTCAATTAATGGAAGAAGCATTGGGTTTATTGGCCTCAGCTTCTGTTTAAAAGGAACTGAATCTTTCTCAAGAGGGATTTTGTGCTGAATTATGTTCTCGTCATATGTTTTCAGATCACTATATTCCCAAGCAAACACATCAGCAAATTGCCTCATTAATTTGTAGCATTTATAACTTTGGTCAGCTGACAAATGAGTGGACAGATTCACATACCTGGGCTGACCTGGGCTTCCTATATCATGCTTACAAACTGCAGATTGATGTTCTTTTTGAGTAGCTTTGTAAGGCACATCATTTTGGTCAAATAGTCTCTCAAGAGGAATTAAACCTTTAGGAATATGGTTACTAGGAAGTTGGACAATGTTGCTTTTTCCAATCTTACTTCTAAGCTGGGATTAGGGATTTTCTAACAAGGCATCATTTTCTTGGTCAATTTGCATCTCAGAAAACTCATCAATGACTTGAAGAAATCTATTAATCTCACCATCATCATCAAAAACTTTCCAATGCAGGACATTGTCAGGCAAGGATGGTCTATATTTCATTTGCACTTCATACACTAGTTTGGGAGGCATTGGGGGAATAAATAAACTAGCAGAAATAGCAAGGGAATCAACAAGCTGATTTTGGCTTCTAGGAATATATGAGATACAGAAAAAATTGAAAGAATCTCTCATACTCCATACCTCATCTCTGTATGCTCTTAGCCTTGGGTGCTTTGCTTGAAATGTTCTATTTACTTGCTGGATTATCAAATCAGCATCTCCAAACACCTTCAGGTTCTTGATTCCTCTGTCTTTTGCTGCGTTGAGGCCCAATAGCAGTGCTTCATATTCTGCTATATTGTTCGTCACTTGAAAAACTAGCTTAAAAGACAGCTGAATGCTTTCTTGTTGTGGAGATACTAGCACTACCCCTGCTCCTGCAGTCTCCTTGGTACATGCTCCATCAAAGAACATCTCCCAAATTTGACTTCCTTGCTCTTTTTTGGCCTGAACAATTGGTTTCCTGAGCTGAATCTCGGCCTTCTGAGATTCTTCTATTTGGAGAATACATGCTCCAAAATCAGTGTCTACTGCATATATGGGATGATTGGTAGGATTCTTCTCATCACTGATAATGTATGCCAGCTGTGCTTCTCTATATAATCTCCTGCTTTCTCCTCCAAACACTGGGATAGTAGCATAGGATAGATCATTCTGTAATGTCCCACCTAGTCTCTTAATCCACCCTCTAGACAACAACATACCAAATTTAGGAGGGACATCAGCCACCACAATATCCATCATCATACTCTTCATGGGAAGCTGAGTTAAGGTAATGGCCAGATCCTTAATCAATACAAGACACTTCACCTTCCTTGAATCAAAAGAAAACAAATCATGATAGGGTCTAGTGATATCAAGGCATAATTCTTCCATGATAGTTTTAGGCATTAAATTGTGGCTGGCCCCTGTGTCTAGCAGGCAATTGTGGAGGATTTTATCATGGATAGTTAGTGAAACATAGAAATATGGAGAATTATTATCAGCAGGTTGAATCATGGGGCTAAGCACAACAACAGGCTTGTCATCTTGCAAATTGACTGAGTCAATGGAGGTTTGTTTGGTCTCTAGCTCAAGAGCATCAAGGATAGGCTTTCTAAATAATTTACTCTTCACCAACTCAACCAAAGGCACAAATATCTTCAATTTTTGGACCTCTGACTCAAAGCTGAAAGAAGAAAATTATTTATCAGCAATTTTTACCTCTTGAATTGGAGCTTTGAGGATGATTGGATCAACTATTGGTCTTCTCTGCTTGATATCCTGTGGTTCTGTTCGATCAACAACCCTATGTGTAGCATTTTCTTTGGCATTCTTTGCATTAGACCTTAGATTATATCTTTGTTAATCACCAGATTGTAGGACAGCTCCTGTGTCCCACATCTGACTATTTTGCTCTTGCAGCAATGACTCTTCATATTTGGCCAATGTCAGAAAAGCAGCGCTGCCTTTATCTTCCATGCAGTGAATTTCATCATCATCCTCTTCAAATTGTTCCTCCTCCATGACTACATTTTGGAAAGGAACCTTTACTTTCTGATCTTCTTTTGACTTTTCACCCCTTTGCATTATTTGTAACTGATTGTTTACTCTTCTGAATGGATTTTGATTTCTTGGAGCAAACGTGTTCTGCTGCCTCGTTTTCCCTGAATTTTGCTCAACCTTAAGCTTAGAAATTTCAACGGCCAACGACTCTATTACTTTAGTCATTTTATCTAATTTAGGCTCTGAAGTTGAGGTAGAGGAAGAAGAAGTCTCACTGGCCCTCTTTCTTCTGTCAGCATGACCTTTAAGTTTTTATGCTGCCATGATATTAGATTCCACCTCTAGGGCTGCATCCTGCATATCAGCCAAAGTAGCACAACGTCTTTCTCTCAACAACAAGCAGAAATCAACATCAAAAGCATTGGCATATGTGAGTTTGGAAACTGTGGGGGTAGGCTTTACCTCAGCTGGTATTTTACTATACATCCTACTAAATCTTTTATTAAAGTCAGGCAAAGACTCACCCTTCTCTCGTTTCAAGTTTCCAAACTCAGTATGATAATACAAAAAGTCCTTCTTATCTCCCCATTGCTTCAAAAATGCATCATCTAATGCTTCTATATCAGTTATTGATCTCTGGGGTAATTCTCTAAACCACTTCCTAGCCTCCCCATCAAGGCTCTGGACAAAAACTCTCATCCACACATCATTTTCACTTATATCCAAATTATCAGCATAACTGTAAAAAGCTTCTAAGTGTTCTTCTGTTGTTACTCCCTCTGTTCCAGTGAATTTGGGCATATACTTCTGATATTCTCCCACATGCATGGGATTTAAAGGCACAGACAACACCAACGGTCCGTATCTAGCAGCTACAATTCTTTCTATTCTCGTAGGTGCTTGTTGTCCTGCCATGATTGGAGTATTTGGAAGGATGCTAACAGATGGAGGAGAAGGAAGCAATGTGATGGATGGCAATGAATACGGGATGTTTTGGATTGAATGGGAAGCTTTTTTTGGACTGAGATTCACAGGGGAACTAACTGAACAAGGGGCTGAACTAATCTCTGAAGGAACATGCTTATTAGCAGTGTTGATTTTTAAATCTTAAAACTGTAAATCTTCAGCAACAACTTTATCTTTCAGAGAAGAATTAGACTTCTTAGGCTTACCTGATCCTGATGCCCCTTTGTGTGAAGCTTTATTTGATTTAACAGTCCTTTCAGGTTCAGGTACTGGTTCAGCTAGAGATTTATGAGGATTTCTTCGAGTGTGTCTCATAAACTAAGTCAGAACTTCAATGTGGAGTCGCCAAAGGATGGTTTTCCACCAATGGAGTCGCCAGATAGATGATTACAACCAAAATCTGTGTTCAAACCTTGTCTGTCATCAAAGCTTGAAGTTGTGTCGTTCTCCCAGGGAAGCCGAGCTTCGATTCTCCTCTCCCCGGAAACGGCACCAATTAATGTTATCACCCCAAGAAACTCACCTAGGTTGTATATCAGTGATGCTCGGGAACATTACAAACTCAACAAATTTTTGTTGGATAAAATGATGGATGAATGAAAGAAATCCTGCACATTCAAGCCAGATAACCACTCCTACTATGATTTACCCCAGACATGGGTGAACACCCCCAAATTACAAGGCTTTTAACCACCAATTACTCACAGCTTAAGGATAAGGTGATGATGGAGAATACTGACCACACCAGCAGATGCACAGGACCCTGTGATGGCCGACTGCAACCAGTTAGGAGGTCTGTAAATCTATTATCTAATACACAGACAGGATGACAACTCTCTGGTATTAAAACAACAGACACCTGCAAGCAATTTCAATGATACAACTAAATTCTAACACAGAGGCGGGATGACAGCCCCTATGATGCTAAACATTCACAGACCATGAAATACATGCAAAGCAGGCACAACCTAGAACATAGAAGAAGTGAAAAGTGAGCAAGTAACATCAAAAGAAGCTTGTATTGGTTGGAAATGAAGACCAGATGCTACAGGTCACATAGAAGTTACAATCTCCAGAAGTTGAAACTCACAGCAAATTCACACTCAGCTAACACTCATCAAACTGATTACATTGTTTTTCTCGGTATATATAGATTTTGTTTACAAAAAATCTCTGCTAGGGTATGCGCGGAGGTGTCTTAATGGATCACCAACCACATTTACAAAATGTTATGGGCTTTGATACATTTTGACTATTTTTATGGACAAAATCTACTCTTTCTATTGCTTTGCAGTCCTGCTCGGGCAGATCAAGTAAAACATGGATGAAATTTAATGCCTGATAAATGCTTTTCACTGCTCGAGGTCATCCTTCTGTCCTTGGGCCATTATGTTCTTGAATGTGGTAGCTGAAATATTAACTACAGAGAGTATTTGAATCACAGACGCCTTCCTTTTTCGGGTGCACAGGGTTGCTAAAATACAAATATGGCATTGAAAATGGGCGATGGGCCGGTCATAGCTATTAACCGTTGGATGGCGAAGATGGATGGCAAAGATTGTCTTGCGGTGAAAGCTATGAAATATGGCAAATATACTATTGGAGGCGGACGAATGGACATGAGATTTTATACAAAGAAATGGTGAGTCATATCGGGTCCGGCACCTGATATCGCATCGGCGGAAGACAGAAGGGGAAAGCCTTGATACAACTGTTAGATTGGGTGATTTGCGATTTGCGATTAGATCGCATCGCGAAATCACAATCGGCAGAAGACACGGTGAAACTTTAAGACACAGATGGTTGCGATTTGTGATAGCGATTATATCGCATCGCATCGCAACGCTACATCGCATCGCATTATCGCAGTGTGGAAGATGAGGACGGAGATTTAACACGCATGGTTGCGATATGCGAGAGCAATCCAATCGCATTGCAATATCGCAGGGGTGGAAGACAAGGGGCGATAGGAGGCAACGGGAAAATGTGCGATAGCAAACAAATAGCACCGCAAAGGGAAGAAAACGGAAATAGCGATATTATTAAGAGTATAATGGGCATGAAGGAAAAAGGAAGAGAAGACTGCTGCGATCTATCTTTCTGAGCATAAACACATGGCCAAGCCGATATTTGGTCCTCCCCAAAGCTGAAGTATGTATCGGAGCTAACAATGACCACATTATCAATAGGAACTTTTACTCTCTTACTACCCACCATACATACCATACTACATAACTCCCTTCATACACCCCTTCTTATACACCTTAGTTTATTGATACAACATTTGTTCTATAACACTTACTAAATGCATCTGCTGGTATTGGTGCTCGTGATCTGAATGGAAATGGGCATCCACCCATGGTATTCATCCACCCATGGTATTTATCAACCCATGGTATTGTAAGTAGCATCCACCCATGGTATTGTAAGTGACATATGCCCAGGGTATTCATTCACCCATGATATTTACCCACCCATGGAATTGACCAGTGGTATTGTAACCAAAAAAGGCTATAAGTAACAAGTCGCATTTTGTAAAAGGAAAGATTGTCCACCACAATGTAACTTTTACAATTATTCTCTATTTTAGTAAAACAAAAATATTTGTGGTTTCGTTTATTGTGTGTTCTCCTATTTTCTTTTGGCATTTCAATTTTTTAGATCTTGGTGACCTCTCCCCAAGATCCGGATCAGTGGTTTCATATTTAGGTTACGGCTCCATGGGAATGAGGGTTTGAAACATATTTCAGTTTCAAATTTTTGTAGCAATATTCATGAAATTGATATGACCTCCATAGAGCATTCTAGAAGGTGAAAAATATCTCATTTGAAATTATTTTCTGTTAGTTCAAATGGATTTTTTATGGAATTTGATTTCGTTTCCCGATTTGAGAGATCTAAGCAATTGAAGTTACACATGTCCAGAACGTTGTGCGACCGCGCATACCATGAGTTTTTAGAATTATTTTCTCACTCCACATGTAATCAAATTTTATATGTATTATATCAATGTAAATATCTTTTCAATACCTCAAATGGGTCTTTGACTAAATTTGATTTCATCACATATAAAAGAAGTTATCAACAATGTTGCAATAGGAGGTCTATAATGTGAAAGAAACCTTTACAACATCTCATTGGATAGGAGAATCTACCAGAGAAGCCACCATGCAGACTAACAAGCATCATGGTTATGGGTCACCCACAAACCCAAGGTTATGGGTCAACCGCACAAAACCATTATCATTGAAGTCCATTTGCTAGGTTGCACATTGTTAAAATCATAGTTGGTCACAAGCATTACAAGGTGTCTCTATCTTCGAATCTTCATTTTTCATGGTTATGGATCATCCACAAACTCACAATTCATCAAATTCCATTTTCTAGGCCGCACATTGTCAGTATCACAGTTGATCACAAGCATTACGAGGTATCTTTATCCTCGGATCTTCGTTCATCACAATTATGGGTTAACCACACAAAACTCATCTCTTCAGTGGTTCTTCACATTCAACAAAGGCTTCTCAGGAGCGAACTTCACGCAATGGGGACCAATGCTTCTTAAGGGGGGAGGAATGTTCTGAATGGAAAGTGGTATCCACCCATGGTATTCATCCACCGATGGTATTTATCAACCCATGGTATTGTAAGTGGCATTTATCCATGGTATTCATTCACTCATGGTATTTATCCACCCATGGTATTCATCCTCATATGGAATTTACCCATGGTATTGTAAGTAGCATCCACCCATGGTATCGTAAGTGACATCTACCCATGGTATTCATTCACCCATGGTATTTACCCACCCATTGAATTTACCCGTGGTATTGTAACCGAAAAAGACTATAAGTAACAAGTCACATTTTGTAAAAGGATAGATTGTCCACCACAATGTAGCTTTTATAATTATTCTATGTTTTAATAAAAAAAATCTTTGTGGTTTTGTTTACTGTGTGTTCTCCTATTTTCTTTTGGCATTTCAATTTTCTAGATCTTGAGGGCCTCCCCCAAGATCCGGATCAATTGAGTCAACTTAAAGAAATGGATATGTGCTTTGAGGTAGTAATGAAGCTAAGATTTCATTAGCTTCCTTTATATTTTGTTTCTCCATGTTTGTTAACTTCTCAACAACAAAGCCATGACGTTGGATCCTTTTGAGATCCAAGCTCCACAGAAAGTCTCCAACAAAGGCCTAATGTAGTATATCGTGCCAACATATGTAACCTTCCAAAGGAATGAGGTCTCACCAAATACATGGTTGATTATTTCCATTTAATTAAGTTGTAGAACATTAGGAAATCGGGAAACTAATTATTACATTAGTTATTATTCAATCACATTCATTTAAATGGGGAAGAAGCAAGTCATGTGTAGAGAATGCAAGAAATTATAACTTCATCCACATAGTAGAAAACAATGAAATCATATGCAAAACATGCATATAACTCCATTATTTTACTCAAAAAATGGATTACATCTAGGCCTTACCCTTACAACCAACTAAATCTTAATTCAAAATTTTAACCTAAAAAATGAAATTTTAAAAGAATTAGTTAATATTATGGTCTTCTCTACTCGCACTCTCAAAAATAAAATAAAAAACATAAAATCAACTCTAAATCTAAAAAGTTGTATTGGATCATTCTTTGCACGGAGATACGCTCTACAACCAAGTATAGGGTAGATGTGTAGGTGTAATGTAAGTATGTAAACAATTTTAAATGTCGGCTCAATTAAAAAATAATAAAAGTTTAAAAGTGATATAAGAGATGAGTGTAAACATTTAAATGTTGACTCGATTAATAATAAAAAGTTAAAAGTAACAAACAAAATGTTAAAAGTAATAAATAAAAAGTTAAAAGTAATATAAACCCTAGTATCGCGGATGAGTGTAAACATTTAAATGTTATCTCAATTAATAATAAAATGTTAAAAGTAATAAAAATAATAAAATTCAATTTGTTATATTTTGGTTTTGTTATTAACTTGTGAATAGGATTTCTTACGATACCATGAGCCAATACCTACCTTATCAATACCACATTCCAAAAAACCATAACTTATTTCACAATCAAAATATTTTATAACAATATGACAAGATTTTCAACCATGGATATTCACTGCCACTTTACTGTGCATATTATTAACTTGTAAATATGTTTTGTTACAATATCATGGACCAATACCAAGGCTTATCAATACCACATGCCCAAAAATCATAACTTATTTCACAATCAAAATATTTTATAACAATATGACAATATTCTTAACCCTGGATATTCACCAATACCACATGCCCAAAAAACATAACTTATTTCACAATCAAAATATTTTATAACAATATAACAAGATTCTTAACCATGGATCCCCCCCCCCCCCACACTTTATCATGGATATTATTAACTTGTAAATAGGATTTGTTACAATACCATGGCTTATCAATACCACAATCCCAAAAAACATAACTTATTTCACAACCAAAATATTTGTCGAAGGCTTCTTATTTCAAATTAGAGTCTTAAGGTGGATGAGGATTTGTTGTTTTTTTTTTTAATTGAGGGCCTAGATTGATTCTAAAGGGAATATGTTCAACATATGCTTAGAATTAATGATTATCAAGAGATGTAGTGTATTAAAGAATTTGTTAGGTTACATTGACTTCTAATAAATTTAAAAAATTAGATTTGTGCCATGTGGCTCCCAGCCCACCACCCACCAATTTCCTACGGATTTGAGCTTATTCCAATTCTAATAAGTTCCTCCATGATAAGTTCCTCATTATTCTTTATAACATTCATTTATATATAAGCAAATTTTATTTAGAAAAATGGTCCATTACTTTTAAAAATTTTAAAAAAATAGTTTTGTGCCATGTGGCTCCCCACCCACCAATTTCCAAAAGATTTGAGATAATTCCAATTCTAATAAGTTCCTCCATCATAAGTTCCTCATTATTATTTATAACATTCCTTTATAATTCCTTTTTTTATTTAAGTTAAAGTTGACCCATAACCTTTTTATACATTTTTAATCATGTAAATGTGTGCATTAGTAAGACTTTCTTCATGTTGTGTTGTGGCCAGCAACAACCCCCCTTCTTATTTAGTTTTATCATTAATACTAAATAAGTGGGGACCCTTATTAAAAAAAATTTAGTGCTTGTATTCCCTTTTTGGATAAGACCTACTATCATAAACTTAGGAGAATTCACAAAAAACCAAAAAACACTTAAGTTTTATGATAAAGTTCAAATAAAACCACTCCTTCAATAAAGAGCATCGCATCGCAAAAAGGTAACGGATACCTTCATACAAGCGGAATCCTAAGATTGCGAAATCGCGATGCGAAATCACGCATCAAAGGACTCTTATTGCATCGCATGCCTCAAATATCACTTAAGCTTAAATGCCCCAAACCGCCGATATGCGATGGCGCGTCTTGCAAATCGCATTTCGCAGAAAACACATTAATGGACGATTGCCACACACAACGGATTAGCGATATTGTGATCTGCGATATTGCGAAGCAAATCGCAAAATCACCTTATCGCAGATCTACAGGGCTCGTTGTTCAAAAAAGCTTTTTCCATAAACCGATGCCCAGTTATGTGCGTTAATGTTAATTAATGAGTTAGTTGGCAATCATTAATGAAATATGGTTTTGATTTGATCGAAGAGCCATTTCACGTAGGGTGATATATTTTATATGTTTTCGGCATTTAAAGCTTTCCCGTCACCTTTTTCTTATCATTACTCTTGCCTCATTTGTAAACTGTAGGAGCGAAGATCAGAGAAATATACAAAGCAGTATTCAGAACATTATGGGAAAGAAGGGTAAAGCTCCGAGTTCTGAAGATAAAGAAATGACGCCCTTGTACACAGACACCACCTGTAACAAAGATGTTGGCATTACTACTTGGGAGGGTATGTATAGTCTACATGAGGAAGAAAATCCCAGAATAATGGAGGTTACAGCTACTGCAAGCTCACATGGGTCTTCTGAGGCGTCGATTACAGAACTAGCATGTTTGTTCTTGCACCGGATAGCGACGAGGCCCAAAATTTTTCCATACACGGACATGGTCAAATGGATACTCGAAAGTGCTGATATCACAAACAGATAGTTTAAGACTCAGAACCAAGAACTCATGGAATCATTCTTTCCACAAAATTTAAGGTTTATATCCTCTAACAAAAAGCGCACAAGAGGCGAAAATCACACCAGGGAAGCCCGGATCGAGAAACGGAGGCAGTTTCCGACGTGCATTGCTGGGAAAAACCCCTCGAGAAGGAAAGCCTCTAATTGCTCAGTCGCCTGTAAGCCCAGAAATTTGTAAGAAAAAGCGCTAAAAGAAAAAAGCAAAACTTGAACTCTAAAACAAGTAATATTTATCAAAGATATCCTCAAGTGGTATGTAAATATCTACCAAATGTACAACATCTACAGACAAGCTGGAGACAGAAGGCTCAAGAAAAAGCAAAATCCATCAAAAGGTTAACCAAGTTGAATTGGGATTCTTACTGGACATACTTGGTAAAACCACACAGCTAGTGCATGACTCTCAAATGTATCATTAATTCTGCCGAGAAGATGGCGCTAGCTCTTGCCGATTCCGTTTTCGTAGGACAGTTAAAGTTGGAGGTCGGCCATCCAACTCTCCTCAAGAAAATGCTGAACACTTGCGACTACAAGGAACAGATACATAGATAGTTAGTTGTCAGTTTTAGTTTTAGATTCAGTTTTAGTTTTAAGTTTTGCTTTATTTTTTCCTGAAATGAGGACGGTCATTTAAACCATATCCTACATTTTTGTAATAAATTATTTTTAGATTTAGCTAGTAGTATTTAAACCCTTCTCATGCATTTAGAGAAGGGTCCTAAAATTTGTCAAAAACTTATCCTCAAAACATGCACTTTTGCACCCTTCGAGGAGGTTTTGATGAATGAATGGAACAAGATTTATTGATATCTACGTTTAATATCTGCTACTGATGTTGCACTTTTGTACTCTTAGTAGATGTTGGACGAAGAAGAGATAGATCATTATTGCTGAAGCTCATGAGTAGAACTAGTTATAAATGGTACTTTTATCTCTTAACTATTTCTGCCTATGTGTTAAGGTGATATTCATGTTCAATTATTTATATATGAATGCTTAAATGCTTGAGTTATCATTTGGCACTTCTGTACGGTGATAACTATTTATTTATGCTTAATATATGAGTGACTTATTATGCGATATGTTTTTCACAATTGTTTCGTCTAACTTTTTATACGAAATGGTTTATCTTTATTGAATTCTTTTCTCATAGCAATTGAATGATCTTTATTACCAATTGCCATTTGAAATTATTTTAGATTGCATAACTGAAAGACTAAATCCCGGGTTAGTTTAGAATTAGACATTTCTGTTTATTAGAATACAATTACATTAGATTTAGAGTAAAAACATTTTACTTAGAAATCATTAGGAAGGAAATATCAATTCTCAACACGCACACACACATAAATTGGGAAACTGGTCCCATATCCCCAGTTGGAACCACTACACCAAATGGAAAAGGAGTTGCTAACCAAGGTCCGAACCGGGTGGGTATCCCCCTTGTTGTAGACCTAATTTTCGGGGCTTCAACATATTTGGCGCTAGAAGGAGGGCCCTGAACTATGAATGGCAAGTAAGTCTAAATCTAAATACCATTCTGATAGTAAATCACCCTCACCATCTCCCCCGACTTCTCCATCGCATTTAGAATATGTAAATCTTAAGCAAGAAGTCGATAAAACAACAACCACTGTCACAAACCTGAATATTTCAGAGAAATCTACTATTGAACCTCCTGAAATTGAATCTTTGATCCATAAACTTCAACGCTTTTCTATATCACCCCAAAGATATGAAAAATCTCAAGGTAGTGTGACTTCGCAATATAACCCTACTCATCCTCTTACTAGATTGAAGAGTGAAAATTTTGGTATTGAACCGACTGAGTTACCTCTACCCACAAGGAAGAGAGCAAGGAAATCACCTAAAGGGTTTGATAGCGAGACTCTTTCGTCATCATCATCCATCTCAACCTCTCCTCCGTGAAGTCAACCATCCACCCCTCCACTTCAGATTGTTGTCCACGAGCCCACTGGAACTTCCACATCTCCTTCTCAATAATCTGGAACTGTAATATCTTCATCTTCCCAACCGCAAGGATCATCTTCTGCGCTTTCCTCTGTTAGTAGTTCAACGATGGCCCAAACTCCATGGAATAACCCAAGGGCAGTCTTAATGCCTACACCCTTGAGTCAAATACTGGCCCATCCTGAAAAATGGCTGCCTAAATTCAATCCTGAAGCATGCATGCTAGCAGAAGAACATATAAACAACTTTATGTTATTTATAAATCTCAATGGGGTTACTAATGAACACGCTGTTGTCCGGCTATTTCCTTACACTTTGTAAGGAGTAGCTCGATCATGGTATTTCTCATTACCATCTGGATCTATCACTAGTTGCGATATTTTCCAAGAACAATTCTTGACTAAGTTCGGTGATGACAGGTCTACTGCAACACTGATCAATAACCTATCTAACCTTAGGGCTGAGTCAAAGGAACCTATCAAAGATTTTAATTCGCATTTTAATAAACTTTTGAACAAAATTCCTACTTCTTCCAAGCCTAGTGAAGAAGTTCAAAGTGAATGGTACATCTTTGCTTTACCATCAAACATAGCAATCTTTGTTTATAGGGCTAACAAAACAACTTTGGCCGAAAATGTGAAGGAAGCAATAGCGGTAGAGAAACATATCATAGCTTTAGAAAAGAAAAACGCCGTTGATGAACGAAAATCTAAGAAGGTCACTTTTAAAGAAGATCCAAAGAAGAAACAATCGAAAGACCCATTCGATTTAGAAGGATTGCAAAAAGTTTTGAAAACCATGTCTAACGAAATGGTTGATATTAAGAAACAAGTAGCAGAAACTTCTTCTAAAAAGCCTTACAAACCTTCTAGAAGAAATCCTTCGACTGATTCAAAGCCTCCCAATGCTATCACAAGTGCTGAATTAGAAGAAGAAGAAGAGGAAATTGCTAACGAAGAGCCTACCGATGAAAAAGAAGTTGTAGAAGTACAAGGTATGTGGGATTTCATCCTACTAGATGAAGAGGATCAAGAGGCATCGTCGGTTAGTACTAGAAGTAGAAATCAACTCGATCCTCCTCAACCTACTCCTAAGCCAAAGAGCACAAGCTCAATGACTAAGGATAAAGTTGCAGCTAAGAAAACGTCACCCAAAGTGACTCAAACAAGCCCAGTCCAAACAGATTCACCAACTCCATCTAAAACGTTGATTGTTTCTGATGAGATGGAGTATAATATCATAGAAGACATGAAGAATACTAGGGCTAACATCACTTTTTATGAATTGAGCAAGTTAAAACATCAGCAAAAGATACTTTTGAAAGAGTTACACGCAATACCGGTTGCACCTCTACCCGCTGATGTAATCTCGCAAGCTTCTCACGAGATGGGAAGACCTCCAACTAATGTGATTAATAAAGTTGATCCAAACGATATCGCTCTAATTGGAGGAAGGTCAAGATCTCATACTCCCCCATTTCTTCTTACTTATGAAGTTTTCAACAAAAATTTGCATAATTGTTTAGTGGATTCAAGAGCTTCATCTAATATCTTACCTAAATCAATATGTGCAAAGTTGAACGTTCAACCTCAAAAATCTGCAATGCACATAGTTTAGCTGGATCGGTCACAGGTTGAAGTGATCGGAAAACTAAATCAGGTTACCATAAGGCTGTCATCTAACCCAAAGGTATGTCAAGTTATCGACATTTTAGTTGCAGATATTCCAGAATTTTATGGCTTAATCCTTAGCTGAGATTGGTCTGAAAAGATTTATGGATATTTTGCAACTAATTGGTCGCATATGTGGCTCCCTTACAATGGTAAACCAAATCAGATAAAGGTTGAGCGAGAAAGACATCAAAAATACATAGTAACAGAATTGGAAGGAGAAAATGAACCTGTAGCATACAACAACAATATAATTGGCAACTATTATGTTGATTCTTTCTTAGGAAATTTTAATGCTCATACTTCGCCTTACTTAGAACATTCTGTTTTATCTCAAGTAGAAATTTTTTCTCAAACAGATAGTTCTAAATGTATTAATTTTATAGATAGTCCTGTAAATAAATATTTATTTTGGAAGTTATTTTTTGACGGTTCTAAGTCTAACGAGGGAGCAGGAGCAGGATGTGTATTAATCAGTCCAGAGGGAAACAAAACTATGCTAACTTGTAGACTCGAGTTCGATTGCACCAATAATACTACAGAGTACGAGGCTTTAGTCCAAGGATTATACAAAGAAATCAGATTAGATATCAAGTATCTACAAGTCTTTGGAGATTCTAAAATTGTAATTAGACAGGTACGAAATACTATACATTGTCTATCAGGTCATTTAAAGCATTATCAATCTTTAGTACAAGATCTTGCTGAACATTTTATAACATTCAATATTTCATCAACTCCCAGACTCCAGAATGTTAGTGATGACCTCTTGGAAAACGTAGCTTCCAATCTCATTCCCTCAGAAGACTATAGTCGTGCTAGATTTTCAATCGAATTGATTTTTAGACCCTCGATTCCTGATAACATTACAAATTGGAGAATTTTCAACGATGATCCTGATATTGTAAGCTTCCTCATATCAGAGGGATCTTACACTAATCAGATAACTGATGAGGACCAACATGACAAACAATTGCAAAAAGATAGCACTAATAATGCTATGCCAAAATCAGTAGTCAAATTGGAAGACCTATATGATTTGAAATATCGATTCAAAAGATCTACCAATTCAAAACTTCAAAGTTCAACTCTAAACTATGAATTAGTAAATCTACGAACTGATACCAAGCCACAAAATATCAATCTAGGTCTTGGCCTAGCCCCTGAAGAAAAATTAGCGTATGTTCGTCTCTTGAAACAATACAAAAGTGTTTAAGTTCAACTCTAAACTATGAATTAGTAAATCTACGAACTGATACCCAGCCACAAAATATCAATCTAGGTCTTGGCCTAGCCCCTGAAGAAAAATTAGCGTATGTTCATCTCTTGAAACAATACAAAAGTGTTTTTGCCTGGAACTATGATGAACTTAAGACTTACGAAACTTCTATCATCCGACATACTATCCCAATGATAAATGATGAAAAACCTGTCTAGCAAAAGATGAGAAAGATCCATCATAATCTAGAAAACCAGATTAAATCTGAACTCAATAAGTTTTTGAAAGCCAAAATCATTTTTCTTGTTCGAAATTCTAAATGGGTTTCCAATATGGTTCCCGTTAGAAAGAAAAACGGAGACATTAGAATTTGCATTGACTTTCAAAATCTTAACAAAGCCTGCCGAAAGGATAATTTTCCTTTGCCTCTCATGGAGCAAATATTACAGGTAGTTGCAGGGTAAAAATTAATGTCTTTCTTGGATGGTTTCTCAGGCTACAACCAAGTTTTGGTTCATCCCGATGATTAATTAAAGACCACATTCAGAACCAAATGGGGTACTTATGCATATCAAAAGATGCCTTTCGGTCTGATCAACATTGGCGCCACATTTCAAAGGGCCATGGACATCACATTTAAGGGATTAGTAAAAAAATCAGTAGTAATCTACTTGGATGATATAACTGTATATTCTAAAAAACGAGGCAATCATCTCAGAAATTTAAAACAGATCTTCCAATGGTGCCAAAGGTATGGAATTTCACTTAACCCAAAAAAGTCATTTTTTGCATTAAGTGAAGGAAAACTTCTTGGTTTTATAGTGTCAAAATCTGGAATCCATATTGATCCTGACATAATCAAGGAGATTTCAGAAACACCCTTACCTCACAATAAGAAAGATATGCAATCTTTCCTTGGCCAGATTAATTTTGTAAAGAGATTTGTTCCAGATTTTTCAAGAATTGTATCTCCCTTACAAGAAATGATTAAAAATAATTCAATCTTCAAATGGGGCCAAGACGAATATGAAGCATTCAATTTGATTAAACAAGCAATTGTAAACACTCCATCTTTAGGAACTCCAAATTTTTCCAATCCTTTCATTTTGTATACATTTGCCTTTGATAAATCATATGCTGCGATACTCACTCAAGCAAATCAAGACAAGGTAGAAGCCCCAATTTCCTTTTTCAGTTCAAATCTACAAGGGGCTGAATTAAATTATTCAGACGTCGAGAAACAAGCTTATGCTGTTTTCAAAGCGATCAAACATTTCAGACCCTTTCTGCTTAAAACCCATACAAAAATCATAGTACCATTTCCAGTAGTAAGAAATCTCTTAGTACAGAAAGACGTGGGTGAGAAAAGAGCCAATTGGGTTACTACCTTACAAGAATATGATGCTGAAATTAAACCAGCAAATATTGTAAAAGGTCAAGGCTTTTGCAAAATGTTGGCTGGAGCATCGCTCATTTCTGAAATACCATCTGCAGAAATACAAACGTATGAGGTAAGCCTAAACGATGTTGAATCATTATACACTGATATCATATTTTATCTAAAGAATGGATATGCTCCTTCAAATCTCGATTATACAAAGAAAAGAGCTCTAAGGTTGAAGGCTAAGCAATATCAGCTCGTGAATGATGTACTGTTTAGGATGAATTATGATTCTATTCTCCTTAGATGTCTCGAGAAATCTGAAGCCGAAAAAGTGTTGCAGGAACTCCACGATGGACCAGCAGGTGGACATTATGCTGGAGATGCTACTGCACATAAAATCTTGCGTGCAAGGTACTATTGGCCTACACTATTCAAAGACGCACATAGCTATGTAAGGAAATGCCAAGTTTGTCAAACTACTGCTGGGAGAAAAAAGAAACCATCATTGCCTTTGAAACCAATCAATATTGAGAAACCTTTTGATCAATGGGGATTGGATATAATAGGTGAGATCGTTCCTCACTCTTCTAAACAACATAGGTATATCCTTATAGCTACAGATTATTTTACTAAATGGGTAGAAGCAGTTCCTCTCAAAACAGCTAATGCCGAACACATCATTGATTTCATAGATCATTTCATAATCACCAGGTTTGGTTTACCCTCTGCTTTAATGTTTGATAATGCATTGTATTTTTCTGGCAATGCTATGACTGAATTTGCGCTCAAAAGAGGTTTTAAGCTTAAGTACTCTGCCAATTATTACCCACATGGGAATGGATTAGCTGAATCAACGAATAAAAACTTAATCAGAATCATTAAGCAAACCATTGATCAAACTCATAAGAATTGGCACAAATCCTTAATATATGCTCTATGGGTAGACCGAATAACGCAGAAAGCCTCCATTGGCACTTCTCCCTTTAATTTAGTTTATGGGAAAGAAGTGGTCCTTCCAACTCATCTAGCGATTCCTTCTTTGGCCTTAGTTCAATATATTGACGAAATACCAACTTCTTCCTTACAACTAAGGCAACTGCAAATCCTTAAGCTAGAAGAGCAACGAGAACAGGCTAAAATAACTCATGCTCATCACCAAGCATTAGTAAAAGCTTCTTTTGATTCAAATATGATAACCAGAAAGGACTTTCAGATTGGAGATTTAGTTTTAAAATGGGATAAGGCTCATGAGGAAAAGGGCAAACATACGAAATTTCAACGAATGTGGCTTGGCCCTTTTCAAATTGCAGAAATCATAGGTCCATCTACTTTTATGTTATAGGATTTAACAGGAAAAAGAGAATCTTTACCTGTTAACGGGAAGATCTTCAAAAAATACTCTCCATAGGAGACTATTCTTCTATTTTTGTAAATTAGTTTTTCTTTTAATTTGATAGTAAAACCAATTGTGAATGGTTACATTTGGAATTCACGAAAAAGACAAGTATTTTTTTTTAAGATTTTGTTTTTTCGCTTGTATAAATAGAACTGATTTAGAAAATTGGTCATTATTATTCAAAGATATAGTCAAAGGCTATAAGCCTGAAAATGATACTAGTTTCAACCTTGTAAATTTTGATAAAAAACGACCTTTAGTTGGAATTTGTTTTATATTAGTCAAATGAAAGGTATCAATAACAAAACAAAGATTCTCTGTAGAAAAGCTCTTTCCAAAAACTCTACCATTGTCGTCCAAAGCTATTCTTAAGGAAACAATGACTTCCTCCCCACCTAGGGAATTATGAGCTTCAAGGAATAATCCAGCGATACACTTTAACTTAAAGAATAAGAGGTCTCATCACGAGCCGACTTATCATGATCATAGATATTATAGCTTGTTGACTTTGCCAAAACTACATACCACAACAGGGCAATGACTCGAGATTGTTGCAATCAAATGACAAGGGGTCTCATCACGAGCCAACTTGTCTAGCAAAGTTATAAATCAAGTGAACGGAACTGTCATAATTTGGCTACCAAACAGAGGCATTGTTCTTTAAGGATTAAAAGAAAATAAAAGCAATAAGTGTGGATATGGATTTCACTTTGAAAATCGTACATTTCTCCAACTATGATACATGATCAATGCTGGGTAACAAGTAACCCTGTCGAGGCTATAAACGCTTGCTGGCAGCAGAGGCTCTACCTACGACAAATGAACATATTTAAAACTGATTTACAAAGAAGCCTTTGTTTTTATCTTTATAAACCAAGTAGTGACTGATGTAGATACAATGACTAGCTATAGGAAGTAAATAACCAAAGTTAACATAGAAGAAACAAACTATCATTGACAGCTGAAAGCATGATGTACTTTATCTTTCTATAATAAAGTTTGATTTTCTGAAAAATTTTCTGTTTTGGAAGTTTAGAAAATTCAAAAGAAAAGCAGAGATAACTGGTTCTTCCAAGTGAATCGCCAATTGTTGTGGCCAGCAACAACCCCCCTTCTTATTTAGTTTTATCATTAATACTAAATAAGTGGGGACCCTTATTAAAAAAATTTTAGTGCTTGTATTCCCTTTTTGGATAAAACTTACTATCATAAACTTAGGAGAATTCCCAAAAAACCAAAAAACACTTAAGTTTTATGATAAAGTTCGAATAAAACCACTCCTTCAATAAAGAGCGTCGCATCGCAAAAAGGTAATGGATACCTTCCTACAAGTGGAATCTTAAGATTGCAAAATCGCGATGCGAAATCATGCATCAAAGGACCCTCATTGCATCGCATGCCTCAAATATCACTTAAGCTGAAATGCCCCAAACCGCCGATATGCGATGGCGCGTCTCGCAAATCGCATTTCGCAGAAAACACATTAATGGACGATTGCCACACACAACGGATTAGCGATATTGCGAAGCAAATCGCAAAATCGCCTTATCACAGATTTACAGGGCTCGTTGTTCAAAAAATCTTTTTCCATAAACCGATGCCCAGTTATGCGCATTAATGTTAATTAATGAGTTAGTTGGCAATCATTAATGAAATATGGTTTTGATCTGATAGAAGAGCCATTTCATGTAGGGTGATATATTTTATATGTTTTCAGCATTTAAAGCTTTCCCGTCACCTTTTTATTATCATTACTCTTGCCTCATTTGTAAACTGCAGGAGCGAAGATCAGAGAAATATACAAAGCAGTGTTCAGAATATTATGGGAAAGAAGGGTAAAGCTCCGAGTTCTGAAGATAAAGAAATGACGCCCTTGTACACAGACACCACCTGTAACAAAGATGTTGGCATTACTACTTGGGAGGGCATGTACAGTCTACTCGAGGAAGAAAATCCCAGAATAATGGAGGTTACAACTACTGCAGGCTCACATGGGTCTTCTGAGGCGTCGATTACAGAACTAGCATGTTCGTTCTTGCACCGGATAGCGGCGAGGCCCAAAATTCTTCCATACACGGACATGGTCAAATGGGTACTGGATAGTGCTGATATCACAAACAGACAGTTTAAGACTCAGAACCAAGAACTCATGGAATCATTCTTTCCACAAAATTTAAGGTTTATATCCTCTAATAAAAAGCGCGCAAGAGGCGAAAATCACACCAGGGAAGCCTGGATCGAGAAACGGAGGTAGTTTCCGAGGTGCTAGCGCTAATCGCGCATCGTTGGGCAAAACCCCTTGAGAAGAAAAACCTCTAATCGCTCAGTTGCCTGTAAGCCCAGAAATTTGTAAGAAAAAGTGCTAAAAGAAAAAGGCAAAACATGAACTCTAAAACCAGTAGTATTTATCAAAGATATCCTCAAGTGGTATGTAAATATCTACCAAATTTACAACATCTACAGAAAAGTTGGAGACAGAAGGCTCAAGAAAAAGCAGAATCCATCAAAAGGGTAACCAAGTTGAATTGGGATTCTTACTGGACGTACTTGGTAAAACCACACAGCCAGTGCATGACTCTCAAATGTATCATTAATTCTGCTGAGAAGATGGCGGCAGCTCTTATCGATTCTGTTTTCGCAGGACAACTAAAGTCAGAGGTCGGCCAGCCAACTCTCCTCAAGCAAATGCTGAACGCTTGCGACTACAAGGAACAGATACATAGATAGTTAGTTGCCAGTTTTAATTTTAGATTTAGTTTTAGTTTTAAGTTTTGCTTTATTTTTTCTTGAAATGAGGACGGTCATTTAAACCGTATCCTACATTTTTGTAATAAATTATTTTTAGATTTAGCTAGTAGTATTTAAACCCTTCTCATGCATTTAGAGAAGGGTCCTAAAATTTGTCAAAAACTTGTCCTCAAAACATGCACTTTTGCACCCTCCGAGGAGGTTTTGATGAATGAATGGAACAAGATTTATTGATATCTGTGTTTAATATCTACTACTGATGTTGCACTTTTGTACTCTTAGTAGATGTTGGACTAAGAAGAGATAGATCATTATTGCTGAAGCTCATGAGTAGAACTAGTTATAAATGGTACTTTTATCTCTTAACTATTTCTGCCTATGTGTTAAGGTGATATTCATGTTCAGTTATTTATATATGAATGCTTGAATGCTTGAGTTATCATTTGGCACTTCTGTACAGTGATAACTATTTATTTATGCTTAATATATGAGTGACTTATTATGCGATATCTTTTTCACAATTGTTTCGTCTAACTTTTTATACAAAATGGTTTATCTTTATTGAATTCTTTTCTCATAGCAATTGAATGATCTTTATTACCAATTGCCATTTGAAATTATTTTAGATCGCATAACTGAAAGACTAAATCCTGGGTTAGTTTAGAATTAGATATTTCTGTTTATTAGAATACAATTACATTAGATTTAGAATAAAAGCATTTTACTTAGAAATCATTAGGAAGGAAATATCAATTCTCAACACACACACACATAAATTGGGAAACTGGTCCCATATCCCCAGTTGGACCCACTACACCAAACGGAAAAGGAGCTGCTAACCAAGGTCCGGACTGGGTGGGTATCCCCCTTGTTGTAGACCCGATTTTCGGGGCTTCAATATGTTGCAATAGTTTTTTTTTTGTTATATTTATGAAGTCTTCGACATGTGGTTGTACTAGTTTATAACAATATGATTAGATTCCTAACTCTGTATATTCACCTCAAACTTGTGAATAGGCTTTGTTATAATACTATGGGCCAATACCATGGCGTATCAATACCACATGCCCAAAATTCATAACTTATTTCACAATCAAAATATTTTATAACAATATGACAAGATTCTTAACCATAGATATTCATCCTCACTTTACCATGGATATTATTAATTTGTAAATAGGCTTTGTTACAATACCATTGGCCAATACCATGGATTGTCATTACCACATGCCCAAAAACAATAACTTATTTCACAATCAAAATATTTTATTTTAATTTAATTTATAACATTTTTTTAATTAAATCTAAAAGGAAAAAAGTTATAATCACTTTTGAGATATATCTAAACCATCTATCCTCGCGACTACTAAAAATATTCCCATAGAAATTAAATCAAGGTTTTAATAAAATTAAAAACGAGATTATATATATATATATATATATATATATATATATATATATATATATATATATATATATATATATAAAGATGTGAAATTTATATAATATAAATAATATTATTAAAAACCAGCATAGATCCATCTTAACTAAGGATCCAAGAAATGGATCAAGCAAAGTGACTAACAATAATGGAGGAAAGATAGTGGATGATTCTTTTAAGTTTTTCATTATTATATTTTCTTTGACATGATTGATACAAAATATAGTTTTAATATATTAAAACCAATTGAGTTTTTTTAATTTAGATACTTTCTTAAATACAATACAATGGGATCAAATTTAAGAGAGAGTGTGATGGGGAGAGAGAGATGGGGAGGTAGGTGGGAGAGAGAGGGAGGGGGGAGAGTGGAAGGGAGAGAGAGAAGCAGAGAGGGAGGTGGAGTTGGAGAGAAAGGGAGGGAGGAAAGAACAAAGATATAGAGAGATAGAGGTGGAGAGAGATATAGAGTGACAAGGGAGAGATGGAGATAGAGTGAGGGAAAGAGGAGAGGAGAGAGATAAGGAGAGAAGGGGAAGAGAGAGAGAGGGAGACACAAAGATGGAGGGGAGAGAGAGAAGGAGAGAGGGAGAGAGTGATTGGGGGGTGAGACAGAGGGAGGTGGGAGAGGGAGAGAGAGGAAGGAGAGGGGAGAGGATGAGAGAGATGGAGTTGGAAGGAGAGAGAAAGGGAGGGAAGAATAAATACATAGAGGGAGAAAGGTGGAGAAAGAGAGGGAGTGAAAAGGGAGAGATAGAGAGAGTGAGGGAGAGAAGGGGGAGAGAGAGAGAGATCTGGAGAGAGAGTGTGTATGTTTGGGGGGTGAGATAGAGAGAGGTAATAAGAAATAGACACATAGATACAAATATAGATATTATATAACCAACCTAGATTCATCTTAACCCCAGATCTGTTAAGTGTCGAGAGGAATCAAATCTCTTGAGGTGCAAACTTTTCCTCGAGTTTTGCACTTAAGAAAGAGGTGTGTGCCTAGAGAGATTTGATCATTCTCAACGCTTGATACTTCCAGGGTTAAGATGGATCTAGTTTAATTATTAATTGATTATTTTTTAATAATTTATATTAAAAAAAATAAAAGAAAAAATACTTGTAAATGTTATATATATATATATATATATATATATATATATATTAAAAAAAAAAAAAAAAAAAAAACAAAAACAAAACAAACAAACAAACAAACAAACAAACAAAAAAAACAAACAAACAAAAAAAAAACAAACAAACAAAAAAACAAACAAACAAAACAAAACAAAACAAAAAACACACACACATTTTTTTTCCTTAAATGTGAAGGTTAAAGAAATATAATTCGACCAAAAAAAAAAAGAAAAATCATTAAATACAAAATTTTGAAAATAAAATTTAAAAAGAAAACTAATTTCCTTTAAAAACTCAAAAAACACCCCAAAAAAAAATACTAAATTGAAAATAATAGACCCAACAAAATAAAAACCATTAATAATAATAATCAAAATCAAAATAATAATTTTGAAAAATTTTAAGGAAAAAAAATAAAATTTATACTATTTTTTAAATTAAAAAATAATGGAAAGCATATTAAAAAATGGTAGAAAAATGGCACTAGAGCAAGAGGTGGGGTGATGCCTAACATTTTCCTCACACACATTCTCTATATTGGTCTTAGTGAACATTCATCGTCGTCATCATCATATTGGTCTTAGTGGATCATCATCATTGTGCACAAGATGTAGGATACTAGAGCAAGAGGTGGGGTGAACCACCATCACCATCACCACCACCACCACCACCTTATTAAATATTTTTTGTAATTATAATTTTTATTTAAAAAAAAATTGTAATATATATATAAATATAATTAACTAACTTGGTTTATTTTTATTTTCATTTTTTTAATATTTTTCTTAACTTTAATGGTTTTATTTTTTTTTATATAAATTTTTTATTTTTTAAATAATCTTTGTAATTTAATATATTTTAGCTGTTTTTTTAAATGGTGTTTAAAAAATATTTATAAATGGTTTTAAAATTTATCCTCTCTCTCTCTATCTCTCTATCTTTTGAGCCCAAATAGGACACCATTCATGCAAAGTCTCATTAAACAAAAAACAATAGAGAAAACACAACAAGGAAACAAAACTAGGAGGACAAAACAAAAGGAGGCTAATCGAAAAGACGATGTGAAACCAAAATGAGAAAACATAAGACTAACTATACAAAATGAATGCAGGATGAATGTGTAGGTAAACTAATATGCAACTAGGCCTACTCCTAAGCTAACTAGCAAGAAGGTTAGGGTCATGTATAATGAAATTCCAATGAAGCCACTGTATTTGTTCCCAACCTGCAGTCACAAAGATATGATTGATTAAAAATGATATAAATTTGTGTGCAATAGAAAAGATAAGAGTTTGAATAATTTTCACAACAAATTGAAGATCTTGCCTGTCAACAGAAAGATATGCCATAGCCACTACTTCTAACCAGCTTGTATTCTTACCTTTTTGGTGAAAATCGTAACTACACAAACCTCGAAAACTTCTTGCGAACATATCTTCATTCGCACTGCACTTCTTAGAAAGCACAAGGAAATATCAAAACTTGTTATTTGCGACAGATCTTTCCAAGTAGGATTGCTCCAACCATTCAAAAATTGGATCGTAAAATTCAAGACAATCCTCTTGAAAACCTTGAAGAGGTGAAAATTCAATTAAAGGCACAGTATCAAGATGATAATCTTATGAGGGGAGATGAATTTGATCATATTCAAAGGGCTTGTCAAAATAGTGAGGACCTGACATGACCATTAGTTAAGGCTGAAGTGCCTTCACTACTTGACAAGTACCCGAATAGTGAGATGTTAAACCATAAGGATCAAAGAATGTATAACAACTGTCATCGGATTTTCTGATGGGAATATGGTAAATTGAATGACAATCCTCATGATCAAATGGGATGATTAAAGCATTAACTTCCCAGTTAGTAGTTAGCAAAGATAAATTAATTTGAACAACTATGTGAATGCTCCAAAACATAAAACCAACTTCCTCACGTGCCGAATGTGACAAACCATTTTCCTGTAACCGGTGACGAATTGTACAATCATCGTAATCCCCAAAATAATTTAAAAGGAATGCCAACAAAACAAACACGAGACCAATGAGGACATAGTGAACGAAGAAGAATTTGATTTTTGCAACAACTCACACATTCACTAGCAGTCAAGAGGATTTCACGTGCGATAAAGAAACAGATTAATGATATAACATTCACAAGAAAAACCAAGAGTTGACTATTTTGAAATGAAATTAATAGAGATGATTGCTTCAGCCAAAGATGATTTTTAAAATGATAAAGTTTACAGTTCCATGATTCTACGAGAGGTACACATTTGAAACTCGATTTTGATACAATATATTTGAATGAAGATGAATCAATTGAAGAAGATTCATGAATCTGATCAGGAATAAAATCTTGAAAGATCGAAAGACTACATCCACAATACCAAACATCTTTCAAGAAGGAATTTACATCCAGTCAAACCATGCAAAGAGAAATATTTTGTGAGAGAAATTAAATCTGACTTAGTCTGGGGACCTTACTAGAGATGTGATATCTTGACATAACCATCAACTAAAGTTGAAGTGCTTCAACTCCCTGACAAGTCCCGAAACTTTCAAGGATTGTAAAATCACATTTTGAAGATTGAATCAGATCATGCATGATGTGAGGATAACTACTTCCACTAATTTTAATAATACCACTACTAACCATATGGAAACCATCTATATTACTGATTTGATTAGATTTTACAACTTCAACAACCATATTACTCAAGTCAAAATATTCTTATGATCGCAAATCCAAAGATGAATGGATCAGGGAAGTTTCCTGAGCAAGTTGATTTGAATAATTATCTTTATGCAAAACAAGCGATGATGAGGGATGGAAAGGATACTTGGTGATTTGATTGTTTTCTCTTTCATCATGAATATCCTCACCACCTTGTGCCAATTGAGAAGTTAACTCATTGGATGAATAACCTAAAGAGCATGGAGTATCTTCATCGCATGTAGATGCGTCACAAACTGGAGACCACAAGGGACAGTGAGATGAAGAGGAAGTTTTGATAAGAACGTTTTCTTCGGTTGGGTCAGAGTCCAGATCTAATTCTATCAAATAAAAATCCTCTAGAGGAACCAAAAGATTAGTTGGTGCACTTGGGAATACATCATCCCGTACAATAATGGAGTTAGAATCATCAGGATGATGGTTTCCTAAGACTTCAAATTGATCAGGCAAATTGATTCTATTCGATTCATCACCAAGATTCTTAGATTCATTATCAGCCAAGAGTGAAGCAACACCATATTCACATAGAGGACTGTAAAAGAGAATAAATATCAAAATAAGCCTCACATTCTTGCTCCTCTACTTTCGAAATGTGACTACCTTGCACATGTTCATTGATTAGATTTGGAAGACATTGATTGGTTATATTGAGAGGTAAGGGGCCATCAGAAATATATGGCATAGGATGACAAGTATCCAAATCATATTCAAGATTTAAATTATGAGCAGTAATATCATCTTGTGAAATGGAGAAATTAGTCTTCATGGTAGGCTTCATGAACCATTCTAGGACTTCCTCCATGGGATTTGAATCATGAAAAGAGGAAGGGGAATGAGAAGATGGATTAGGAATTTGATTAGCATATTTCCCAACTTTATTATCAATGCAAAGAGGCACTTGCATCGGAACTGAAAAAGGAGAAGGACAAGGAGTCAAAGGGATAGAAGGCTCCTCCTATGAAATTAGAGGTGTCTCATGATTTACAAGAGTTGGGGAAGTAGAGACATCAGGTGGTTCATGTTCATCGTTCAAAGAGATGTGAACCAAACACTCAAAATTGTGGTTAAAGAGATCCCAATCTATGTCTTCTCCAAGAAATCCATAACAAAGGTGAAGGAATCGATTAGAGAAATCCTAAACTAATTCATTAAGCTTCATTCTTAGCTGATTTATTTTCTTATAAACATCATAGTAATCATATCTACCGAAGGATTGATAAAGGTCCTTGAGGAAATGATGAAAAGAATGGATGGAATAATATGGTAAGGTATGACACCATTGATTAACACGACCTTCAATGGTGAGGAAGAAAGTCACACAAGCAAAATCTTCATCATTGATTTTGTAACATTCACAAAATTTAAGAAAATTAGAAATGTGTTCGATTATAGATGTTCCATCCTCACCATCAAACTTCAATTGAGACAAGTGATAAAGAGGCTCATTGGAGATTAAACTTTTACTAGGCGATACGTTAGAAAACACCCTGGGAGTATGATTTCAAGATGAGCCATTTAAGATAAGAGATTCAAAATAGACTCAATGGGAACAACTTGTCATCTGGCCCTCCTTCTAGCTCCATTTTGTTGATGGTGCTGGAAATCTGTCAACCAAGGGGATCTACCCGATGTGAAGTCCCAATTAGAACTCACACAATTTGGTATAGGAGCCCCATCTAGAGTATCAACCTGGCTGCCATATATTATTATAGATTTTCCTTGGATTTAGTTGTCAACAAGAAAGAGAAGTGTGTATGTGCCTTTGTGAAAAGAAAGTAAGTGTGCCTGGTGAATGTTCGGTTGCAGGTGTATCAAGGTTCTTCTACTGCAAAGGGAGGAAAGATGAGCCTCTAAGAGAGAGGTAATAGTACCACACTAGTAGGGGTGCACACAAGCAAAAGAGAATTGCCTAACATCAAGCAGAATAGTCCACATAGATGTGACAATCATTACAACCATTAAAACACATTTTCAATATGATAAGCACTAAAATAGTTCAACTACTTTAGTATAGGCGAAAGAAAACATGAATCATAAGCATTCACATAATAATATTACAAATATTCACAATCCATGCATGAAAACATGTTGGCCTTCAAGCTTCAAGTATTAAGTAAAATTCCCAATATATATGAATACAACAAACATCACTAGCTCCAATAGTGGAGCATTGGAGCCATGACTTGCTCCCCAAAAATAGTCTCTATCTCTCTAATGCCTTACGAGAGAAGCCAAGGTGAAAATTATTTTGCATGAACAATGGGGGTGTATATATAACAAATGGGGTTATCCTTCACCTCACTTATGACTCTTGGACTACCCTCATGATTGTTTGAGTTCTCATGACTTTTTGAATTCCTACATGACCCTTCACATTACATAGATGACTCTTGGACTTACACTTTACATTACATTCTCCAATATAGAATTACATAATATACAAATGATGTAGCACATGATGGTTTATGACACGACATGACACGACACTCATAACATGGACTGCATGATGACATGGAAATGTGAAGTCACTTTTTGTTATTGCTTTCTTTATGTCTCCTTGAGATGATGGTGCATGTTCTTCTTCTTCCTCCTCCTTATGACTTGAAACATGGAATTTTAAGGATGGAAATTTATTTTCAAGTTTAGAAACCTTAGTGAATCTAACTAGTCTATAATATGCAATCTGTAAAATGTTTGGCAATATTTTTGTAAAAATATTCAAATTTCTAATAATTTTATGTAATATTTATATAAAATTTTGGCGATTTTTAAGGTAAAACATTTTAAAACTATAAAATTTGGGTGAATAATTTTTAGAAAAGATGGAAATTAGCGAATCTTGTTTTTGGAAAAAGCATGGAAAATTAGCCCACTTACAAATATTAGCCCCTAAAATTTTCCCTGACTTGAAGATAAGGAGTCTTCAATGTGTTCTTGATCTTCTATCTTCTATTATAATCCATTGTTCCTTTCTCTTCTTGCCTGATGATCATCTTATCTCCTCAGCTCCTTAGGTTTCTTCTAGCATGGTTTCCTTCTCCATCTCCTCCATCATCATCCTATCATGACATACTAGAATACCTGTGACTACAATCCACCCATGACAAGATGACATTATTCTGATAAACCCCTAGCCTTAGATCCTTTGTGAAATCACTTGTTAGGGATTGAATTGTTGACTGGTTGAGTGACTAACTCGGGGATTGTGAAGTTCCAAAAGCCAAGGTCTAGGACTGTGGATTGAGATTGTGAAATGCACAGTTCAGGATGGCTAGCGTTAAAGGATTGCACAGTTGAGGGACTCAATGACTTATGCTGGAGGCTTGAACCTTGAGATTGCACAATGCGGAGTTCTGGAGGTCTATGCACAAGGATTACATAGTTGAGTGATTCAATGAGCCAGGGTGAGGGCTTGAGCATTGAGTTTCCCCACTACACAATGTTGGAAGGACAAGGAGGCCAGGTGATTGCTTAAGGCTAAGGTTTGAGGACTGAGACTGCACAATGCATAGTTTAGGCCTAGTTGGAGGAAAATATTGTGTAGTTCTGGAGCTCAGGGGGTGGGCTTGAGCACTAAAATTTTGTAATTCACAGTTCTGGGAGGAAGAAACTGTGCATTGCGCAATGTTAAGAGACAAGGTTGTTGCTTGAGGGTTGAGACTGCACAATACATAGTTTAGACTGATTAAAGGAGGTTGAGTGTTCCAGTTAGATATTTTTCCCAATTTGACTAAGTGTCGGATCAGTGAGAGGAAGATAGGCAAAAGCATGACTTTGAACATGACCACACACTTATATCACTTGACGACACAACATGGAACATTGAGAGCACATGAACAACATTGTTTCCTTAATGCAACAACTTTGCGACAACCTACACCAAGCGCGACATCAAAGATACACTTTGCAACAACTATGACGACACTTGTGTGACAACGGTTGAAACTTTGGAAATGAGTGTGATACATATTTATATGGTAAGACCAATTCATTTACATAAAGGTTACTCTTTGAAACCGCCAAAACGCCAAAACTAGCTTGCGTGCATTGTGCAACGCTCCACATGCTAAAATATTATATTTACTATATGAAGAGAAAAATGCGAACGACACTAGCGATTGCGAATGACAGTGAAAGTGACACATGCGAGAGCGAAGATAACAAGTAAATGACACTAATTAAAGTGAAAGAAAGTGAAAGTGATAGTCGAAAGCGTGAAAATGACATTTGAAAAGTTTGAAAAAACTCACCAAAATAAAAGTACAAACACAGCCAAAAGCGAGGAACTACCAATGACAATGCACACTGACTGTCAACGTGGGTTGAACATTGCACATACACTGTCTTGATGGACTGTCTTATGCTTGCTCAATCTTGCGTAAAAGAATGTTCTCATGAACTTGTTACGAACTTAGCATGTGTGAGCATGTCACTTTGACCGATCAAGAAGTGACCATGAAATGACCAATCACAAGATCCACAATAGGTTCCAAAATTCAAGTGTATATAAAATTTTGAAGTGTGTTTGTCACATCAACAACAAATCTTAGATTCAGATCTTTAATTGGCCACAGATTAAAAGCATGTAATAATTCACCTAAATATTATATTATCATAAGAACACAAAACCAAACTTTTTATTTATTTATTTATTAAACCCTAACAAGCTGATTATGATTATTATATATATATAATTTATCATAAATAGAAAAATATTGAAATGAATTTAAACTAAGTAAAAGTGTTTCCAAACGCATTTTGCATTCCCAAAACCCAAGACAATTGTATCGTTTAGAAATAAAATATTGTAAATCCAAGACAATTATATCGTTTAGAAGACAAAATATTGCAAAATCATAGCACTTGTATTCTTCCCGACATAAAATATTGCAAAATCATAACACTTGTATTCTTCCCGACATAAACTATTGCAAAATCAAAACACTTATTCTTCCCAAACATAAAATATTGCAGCGATATTGAACCCCGATCCCGCAATCTCTTGATGAGCATTCAGCCATGTATCCTACTATCCTCAAAGGTCTAAACACTAATATCACGAAATCATATGGCCTTATTTCAGGTCCACTCATGTCATAGTTTGGCGCGTTCAAATTATTGCTAAATTAAACTTATTTGGATGATTTCCATTTAATTTTTTGTTAGTTGCATTCGATTTGACACATTTTCCCCTCTGAACAACATCTGTATAGGATATCTATAGTGAGCTTCAAATGCTTATAACCACTTTTAAATCCTATTTAAAATAACTATGTTACACAATTAATTGGCCAATAATTCGTAATCTGTTATTAGTGGGTGCAAATATCCTATGATGCAACTCATGGTTAAAAAGGGTTGACCATTTACTTCTCGACTAAATATGACCATAATGTTTCTTTCTTTGCGGTAATGGATTGCATCCTTAATAAGTGACTCGCAAGCGCGAATGACATAGTTCACTGGCCAGAGTAGCCCGTTTCATGGATTCCATGCTTGAGAGAAATGAAATGAAAGTCAATAAAAAAGAACAAGTGTACAAACTTGTTATACAAGCAACCAGAAAAAAGGAGCCTGCAAAGATGTAAAGTATCGTGGAAACGGAGGAATTGAAAGTACGCCAGTATCTCAGAATATTTTAGAAATTCACAATTAATTTTTAAAATGCACAAAATCTATTATCTCAATTTTTTTTAAGCTTAGAGGATCGTTATACATCTCAGTGTGAAGCATGCGTAAGTTTGTTTCTCAGTAACCTTTAAAATTAAAATTAAAAATTATATTTTAAATAGAAAATAAAAATTAAAATTAAAAATTATATTTTAAATAGAAAATAAATGTTGGCTATAATTAAATAAAAATAAATATGTATTAAAGTAACTAACACAATCATATTTAGTGAATGGATGTTATCCCGGTTGGTTGGGAGGGTTTAATAATAACCTTTCCACTTGGGTTCCAATCGCATATGCGACATGATACGTTGTGATGACGCAACCATATGTAAACATGGTGTAATTGATGGAATATATGAAGCCCCAAGAGTTAGCTCAGTTGGTCAAAATCAGTTCCTCGCCGATTGGGAGGTCACGAGGTCCATTCTCTACGAAGCCCTTGGGGTTAGGCCTAGCTAGTGGGCCGCGGGCCTAGATTCCTTTCGGGGTCAATCAGCCCAGATTTTTCCATAGACGTAGCCACCACCTCTTGACCAGGGTGTCCGTGAACCACAAAAAAAATAAAAATAAAAAAATAAATAAAAAATCTAACACAACCATATTTACCAATGTGGTTGATGTACTCCGATAGGCGTATATGAAACATATATATTAATACAACCACATTTTTCAATATGGTTGATATACGCGGATAGGCTTATATCCATTGCATTAATAATTATTATGTGTATTTTTTTAAACACCAACTATTTATCATTATTAATAAATATATAAATAATAACAACCATATTCTTATATATTTATATATATTATTATATGATTAATATATTATAATATAATAATAATTATTATAATATTAACTCATAATAGCAACCATAGTCAATAGTCTTTAGTAAAATATAATGAAATAAATTCAATATTTTATTTTGAATCATTCTTACAAGTAAGTTTTCAACCTAATAAGTATTGAATAAGTCACTCCCAACTAATAATATTATAATTAATTATTTTTAGGTATTATTATTATAAAAATTGATAATTAATTTATCATATTGAAATTAATTTTATTTTCAACCAAATTTATATTAAATAGGTCAACCCTAACAAATAATATTAATTATTCTTAGACAATATTATCATATAAACTCATAAATAATTTATATTATCAATATAAAATATTTAATTATTACATAACAGCTAGTTTCTAACTAGATATTAAACAATTTAACAAACATTTCTTTATCACATATTTTAAATCATTTTTTCTCTCCTCAGTAATAATTTCACCAACAGCTCATGGATGTGGGTGCCTAGCAAAGATAGTAAGGTGGCAGTGGAACGGGACGACATGTGGCCATACCACATGGCCCTCCGTAACCTGGCACATCAGTCTAAAAATGGCATTAACACCAACGATAAATGGCATTCAAGTGGGCGCCGTCTTCAACCTGTCTGCAACTACCCATTTCGGCTCCATGTAAAGATGACCTCTGGTGATAATCATACCACCGCTCCTGTCCATTATCCTCTGCCTCTGCAATGTCTCTACCCTCAGGCTGCTGCAGCACCTAGTTCTCGCACTACCACGGGGAGGCGCTGCAATCTCCTCTACTGCATTGATTTAGGCCCGGGAACTCACTTCACTCAAAGCCTGGTTTGCCATTTCACCTTCCACTGGGCCTCTGCTACTAGTCCCTACTCTGAGCCACCCGCTAATTCTACTGAGTCCTCTCACGCTTAGAATTCTTCTGTCCTTCCTCGACATAACCAATTCAATCCCCGAGAAACCTTCACCTCCCCACCTGCAAATCCTAAGATTATCACAGTCATGGTGCTTACTCGACATCGCATGTGGAGCAGATGCGGGGGTAGTCGAGGCAGAAGCATACGCCCCCCCGCAACGCCCAACCCTGATTCTGCTGCTCCATTCTCCTCCCCATCCATCACTCATTCCTGTGGTCCCTTCTCTGGAAGATACCTTGATACGTGTAGTGGTAGAGGGTAGTCACAGGCCCATGGCATCCAAATCTCAAACATAGCTACCCAAACAGAGAATTCCCTCACCCCCCCACCCCTGTCACCATACCACCCAATTTCGCTTCCAGAGTTCGCTGATTCAACTAGAAATCTTAGCCACGGTTAACATCATCTTCAGTGAGTATACTAGTTCGCAGGCTTAGCAGGATGCTCAGACCCACGATTGTAGACCGGGGAAGAGGAACAACGGCACAAAGCAGAAAGCAGCTAAGAGGAACAGGGACGACAGTGAACCAGGAAAGCAGTAGAAGGCTGGGAAAATCGATATTCTGCATGGCAAGGAGCTGGCTGGAAGCGAGCATGCAGCTGAGGGCAAAGCGGGTGGCACGAAGGCTGTTGGTGGCACCCCAGATGACACATCAGGCATGCATGCAGCAGAGGGCATCTTCGCATGCATTCAAACAACAAGTGGCATCCCGCACGACATGTCAGCAGAGGAGGAGTACGCGTGTTGCATTGTGGAAGAGCCCAACCCATACGACATCAAGGGGGTCCCTTGCACGGTCAGCGCGCTCAACCCATATGTCTAGTCACCAAGTGTCACCTTGCAGATCAACGGAGGTTTTACAAGCTCACTGTTTGAGGTTTTTACTCCTGTTTTTTTCAGATTTTTTGGCATGTTTTAATTGATTTTGAACTAGGACCCCTCTGTGGGTTTTTTGTTGTAATCTCACTCAAACTGGTTTCCCCTCGAAGGGAAGCCGAGTTTCTTTTTTTGACAATCATGACATAACGTCGTTATGAACCGTAGAGGCCGGAGCCTCGATGTATCATTATTTTTCTTATTTCAATAGAATAGTTTTACATAGAAAAAAATCACCAACGGCTAATTTTAAATGGCTAACCTTGAACAATGATGCATCCCTACTATTTATTCTCTCACATCGATTGCTTTCTCACCTTGTCCTAAGGATGAGCCACATTAGTTGGTTCGAAACGTCAACCCAATCCTAATGATGTGATTAATCCAAAAGACTGATTTCTATAACAACCATATTCTTATATATTTATATATTCATGATTATTATATTAATATTATAAAAATAATATTAGCTCATAATAATATTAGTAATATTTTTTTTTGTAAGCTACGGTAGTTCCTTCTTTTTCTATTTATAAAACAAGTTGTTCCATGTACAGCAATTTGGTGGCCTCAACTTGCCCATATGGGAAACCAAGTCTGTTGGCCACCTGAGTCTGTTATATGCCATCCAGAAACAAAATTTAACCAGTCTTTCAATCCAAGCTAAATAAACTTCACATTTAGAAACACTGTTCAGGTTCCGAACTAACATAAAACACTAGAAAAGAAAATGTTATCCACTAAATGTTCAAAACTAGAAACTAAAAAACTATTCCTTTCGATCATCTTTGTCAGATTCCACAGTAGCTGGTGCGGCAGCAGAGTCGCCTGGCGCTGGAGACAGCTTCATCAAACGTTGCTGGATCTCATCCAGCTTACTGTCTTGCATAATCAAGATAATTTGCAGATTTTTCATGTCCTTTTTGATATTGGGCATACCTTGAGCTATTTCTGCCATCTCCCCCACCACCTGCTCCAGGGCTCTGGCCAGTAAGCGCTTCATAACCCAGTACACGTGCAGGGCTTGTTTGTATAGCGTCATCCTACCTCTGGTGTGCCCTGGGTCGGGGACAATATCCCCCCATTCTTCCATCTCTGGCTCAGAATCTTCTTCCATGATGCTATCCTCCATCTCCTGTATAAGTTGACGAATGTCAGCATCTGTCCCTTCTCTGTATGCGCGAGCGGCTTCATGGACAACTGTCCTGATAGATTTCCTTCCTCTTCTCTGACCTGCTGGTGTCGAAGTTGTAGGATCGCCTCTACACGGCTGGCTCTGGCGCCCTCTACCCCCACGATCGTGGCCTCTACCCAAGCGTGCCATTTTTTCCTTTACTGACTCCTGCTTACAATTATCAACAACAAACGTTAGCTTTCTAGGAACTTCTATCTTCCCATAAGCCAGCATGTCCTTATCGCTTAGCATTCCTTCCCCACTCCAGCCTCCCCCGTCACTCTGGAGAATCGATGGTCTCTCCCCCCCTGGACTAAGGTTGGTGGTCAAGCCCTCTGCCATCCTATCCTTCGCATGGATTTCAGCCTTGGTTTTCCCGGGCTGACCCTTTGCCCTGCTAATACATTCCCCCGGCATGCCTATGCTCTGTTCCTCTCGCTGCCTCTCAATGCAGTCCAATAATATTAGTAATATTAATTAATAATAATAATAATAACATATAATAATATTATATTATTATAGTATTATTATTATTATAATTTGGGGCTATATTATTAATATTAGCATTGTTTAACATATATATATATATATTAGTAGTAGTTGGGGGCTATATTATTAATATTAGTATTGTTTAACAATAATAATGCTTCATTTCTATCTATGACACAAATTGTTGATAAATATATAATAAAAATAATAATAAAAATTTATTATTCATTTTTTTATAACATGTAAATAAATAATTACTTATTTTATTAAAAAAAAATTAATATTGCTTTTAGAAAAAATAAAAATATTTTTATTTTATTTTATTTTGTAAATAATAATAATAATTTACGAATAA
Source organism: Pinus tabuliformis (assembly GCA_031772625.1). Lineage (NCBI taxonomy): Eukaryota > Viridiplantae > Streptophyta > Pinopsida > Pinales > Pinaceae > Pinus > Pinus tabuliformis. The sequence continues at coordinate 309,003,911 of CM062807.1, forward strand.
TAATTCATAAAGAATAGTTAATTAATTAATTAATTATTGTTAAATAATAATAATTGTTTTTTAAATAAAATATTATTAAAAATTAATAATAATAATTAATTCTTTGTTACAATGTGACATTGGACCATGGTTGACTGTGGTTGGCCATTGTTGATTTTCATATTTAGACAATCTTTGTCACAAAGTGACATTTGAGCATGGTTGACCATGGTTGGCTATGTTTCACCATGTTTGACCCAAAGGAATAACAAACCATTGGGATTAATACTAAAAATCCAAGAACTATAAACCTAACAGAATAATATTAAATCCTAGGAATGTGAACCCTTAGATAAAAAAACCCAAGGCACTGATATTATAAACGAAAGGGAATAATAAACCCAAGGGATAAAAATTATAAACCCAATGTATATAAACCCTAACATAAATATTATAAACCCTAATATAAACATGGTTGACCATGGTAGACCATGGTTGATTTCCATATAGAGACAATCCTTGTCACAACGCAACGTTGGACCATGGTTAACCATGGTTGACCTTGGTAGACCATGGTTGATTTCCATATAGAGACAATCCTTGTCACAACGCAACGTTGGACCATGGTTAACCATGGTTGACCATGATTGATTTTCATATCCAAACAATATTTGTTAGAACACGATGTTGGACCATGGTTGATTTCTATATCCATATGGTTTGACCATGGTTGAACATGGTTGGCTATGATTGACCATGGTTGATTTTCATATTGAGACAATCCTTATCACAATTCCATGTTGGACCATGTTTGACATGGTTTATTTTCATATCGAGACTTTGTCACAATGTGACGTTGGACCATGGTTGATCATAGTTGATTTTCATATGGAGGCAATCTTTGTCACAACATGACATTGAAACATGTTTTGGAACGATTGACCATGGTTGACCATGTTTTATTCTATAGAACTTGGTTAACCATCATCAACCATGGCTCACCATGGTTGACCATGATTGTCCATGATTGTCCATTATTTTTATATGGTAACAATTTTTGTCATAATGCAAGATCTCACCATTATTGACCATGGTTGGTTATTATTGATCATGGTTGACCATGATTGATATTATAAACCCAAGTTAATAATAAACCCAAGGGATTAATACTAAAACCCCATGATTGACCATGGTTGACAATGGTTGACCATGATTGATATTATAAAACTAAGGGAATAATAAACCCAAGAGATTGATATTATAAACCCAAAGGAACAATAAACCCAAGGGATTATGAACCCAAATGAATAATATTAAAACCAAGGGACTAATATTATAAAACCAAGGTATAAAAACCCTAAGATAAAGATTAAAAATACTAAAATAAACATGGTTGAGCACGAATTATTTTCATATTGAGATAATACTTATCACAATGCGACATTGGACCATGGTTGAACATGGTTGATTATGGTTGACCATTCTTGAATAATATTAAACCCTAGGAATATGGACCCTTAGATCAATAAACCCAAGGGATAAAAATTATAAACCCAAGGTATATAAACCTTAACATGAATATTATAAACCCTAAAATAAACATGGTTGACCATGGTTGATTTCCATATAGAGACAATCATTGTCACAATGCAACGTTGGACCATGGGTAACCATGGTTGACCATGATTTATTTCCATATCGAGATAATCTTTGTTAGAATGCAACATCGGACCATGGTTGACCATGGTTGATTTCCATATCCATATGGTTTGACCATGGTTGAGTATGGTTGGCTATGATTGACCATGGTTGACCATGATTAATATTATAAACCCAATGTATTGATATTATAAACCCAAGGGAATAACAAATCCAAGGGATTAATACTAAAACCCCAAGGGATTATGAACCCAAGAGAAGAATGTTAAGCCTAAGGGACTAATATTATAAACCCAATGTATATAAACCCTAAGATAAATATTATAAACACTAAAATAAACATGATTGGCCATGGTTGATTTTCATATTGAGACAATCCATATCACAATGCCATGTTGGACCATGTTTAACCATGCTTGATTTTCATATCGAGACAATCTTTGTCACAATGAGATGTTGGACCATGGTTGATCATGGTTGATTTTCATATTGACACAATATTTGTCACAACGCGACGTTCAAACATGTTTGACCATGATTGTGTAGGAATTTACAGGGTAAGTTCCTCAGAAAGAATACCAAAAGGACACCGCTCACAACCAGATCTCAAATCAATACACCAGTATTTTTGACGTGGTTAAAACCCTCAGAGTGCAAGGAGGGAAACAGTCCACGGCCTGTCCCAACGTGGGTACAGACAATTTATTAATCAAAGAATGAAAATTTACATAAGCTTCTCTCATGCACGGATTACCCGAACAATGACCCTCCATGCGCTTTAAATAGAACTCATGGACCAATCGGGTGTCAAGCCACGGATCAAGTGTCGGTAATACCGAGGTGAGAGTGAACCGTCAGATCACTACATATCGTGACCGTCGGATTGTAAGTTACAAAATGTACAACGGTAAAGAAACACACTTTACCTAACTCTAACCTAACTCTATGCTAGACCAAGTTGAACTTAACTATATCCTATGTGTCGGAATATCCTAACATCCCCCCTTAAGAACAACTTGGGATAGGATTGAAGGATTTACAAATATGACACAATAGGAGAAGGAAGGAGGCACTAGAGCCTATCCCCCCTTAGTGACAACTTCCTGAACTCCAAGCATATATCGAAGTTTAGTGAACTTCGCCTCTGTGAGAGCCTTTGTGAAGATGTCTGCAACCTGATCATCCGTTGGACAATATTGCACTTCAAGAACATGGTCATGAATGAGCTTTCTGATGAAGTGCATGTGTAGTTCAATGTGTTTGCTGCGCTGATGCTGGACTGGATCTTTGCATAGCTGAATGGCACTTTGATTATCACACCAAAGTGTGGTTGGATGCTGCTGCTCAAAGCCAAATTCTGATAGGATCTGACGAAGCCACAAGGCTTCCTTACTAGCTTCCACGGCACCACGATACTCTGCTTCTGCTGACGAAAGAGAAATGGCAGCCTGTTTCTTACAAGCCCATGTAATAGGTCCTGAACCAAGAGTGAAGACATAACCGGCAGTAGACTTCCGATCATCAAGGTCACCAGCCCAATCAGAATCAGTGAAACCAACTAACAGAGGAGCTGCTTTGGCACTGTAATGAATCCCAAACTGTACTGTACCTCGAACATAACGAAGTATTCTTTTAGCTGCTTTCCAATGACTTTCACGGGGGTTTTGCATAAAACGAGCAACAAGGCCAACAGCAAAGGAAAGATCAGGACGAGTATGGGTTAAATACAAGAGTTTTCCGACAAGTTGACGGTATAAGGTAGCATCAACTTCAGGAGAAGTACAAGAGACTGAAAGTTTGACTCCAGACTGAAAGGGAGAAGGGGCTGGCTTACAGTCTTCCATGTGAAAATGACGAAGAATATCACAAGCATACTTGGACTGGGAAAGGAAAATACCTTCTTGGGATTGCAAGACTTGAAGACCGAGAAAATAGTGTAAGTGTCCTAAGTCTGTCATTTCAAATTTCTTTTTAAGGCTGGACTTCACATGGTTTATAAGGTTGGGATCACTACCAGTAAGAATAAGATCATCAACATAAAGAACAAGGATGATAAGAGAGTTGCCCACTTTCTTGGTGTAGACAGTATTGTCAGAATGACACCTAGAAAAGCCAGATTCTAAAAGAAAGCTATCCATTTTGGCATACCAAGCCCGAGGAGCTTGTTTGAGGCCATAAAGGGATTTCTTAAGTCGACAAACGAGGCTGGAGTCTGTTTGTATGAAGCCAATGGGTTGTTCCATATAGATTTCTTCCTGCAAGTCCCCATGCAAGAAGGCAGATTTAACATCCATTTGATGGACTTCCCATTTTAAAGAGGCAGCAAGGGAAAGAACAAGGCGGATAGAGTTCATTTTGGCAACTGGAGAGAAGGTTTCAGTGTAGTCAATGCCTTCAACCTGTGAAAAGCCCTTAGCAACTAGACGAGCTTATGTTTATCAACTTTCCCATCTGGTCCATACTTGGTTCTGTAAACCCATTTGCATCTAACAAGTTTGCGTCCCTTTGGTAGAGGAACAAGATCCCATGTATCATTTGTCATCAATGAATGATATTCTTCATTCATAGCTGCTTCCCAATGTGGATGGCCTGAAGCTTCTGCAAAAGTGTCAGGATCATGATTTACTGGAGCTTGAGCCAGTAAAGAAGAGGCTCTTTCAAACTGAGAACGTGTACGTCGCTGATCTGTAGGATCACCGGCAAGATCACCTGCTGCATCCCGAGTAGCACGGACCCATCTTGGAAGTTGAGGATCCTGAGAAGGTGGGGGAGGATTATCATCCTCGCTTTCATCATCAGAAGAAGAAATGTTTTCAAAGATAGAAGAGATAGGAAGAGGTGGCACATCCGCCGGACTAGGCTCGCAGGCCGATTTATTTTCATCAAATTTTACATCTCTTCTAATGATAACATTTTTGGACTTAAATGGAATAAGTCTATAACCTTTTACATCTTCAGAATATCCAACAAAAGTACATTTCTCACTCTTAGGTTCTAAAGCTTTATGCTTTTCATCTGGAATATGGGCCCATGCTTCACTTCCAAACACACGAAAGTGACTTACATCTGGTTTAATGGAACTCCAAGCTTCTTCTGGAGTGATATTCTCTAGAACCTTAGTAGGAGTGCGATTGATTATATAATTTGCACAATTAATTGCTTCGGCCCAAAAACTAAGACTGAGTCCTTTAGATTGCAGCATACAATTAGCCATTTCCTTTAAGGTGCGATTTTTCCTTTCAGCTACACCATTTTGTTGTGGAGTGTATGGAACAGTATGTTGCATTTGAATTCCATTTTCGGTGCAAAAGTTGATGAATGCGTTTTTAACATATTCTCCACCATTATCAGTTCTTAGCTTAAGAATTTGATGTCCAGATTGTTTTTCAACAAATGCTTTGAAGGCCAAAAAAGTGCTAAATACTTCGCTCTTGAGTTTTAAGAAGTATACCCAAGTGCGTCTAGAGAAATCATCAATGAAAGTTAAGAAGTACTTGCAGCCAGAGAATGAAGCAACAGGAAGAGGACCACATAAATCACTGTGCACAAGCTGTAAAGGGGCTGAGGCGTGCCAAGAGGCACGTTTGTCAAAACTGTCCCGATGATGTTTTCCGAGTACACATCCGGAACAAACACCATCTTTGCAAGATACCATAGGAAGACCTGTCACCATATTTTCTTTACATAGATGCTGAAGGGAGCGATAGTTTAAGTGACCAAACCGCTCATGCCAAAGTTTGCTCACTTCATCATTATGAGCAACAAACACTGAGGGAAGATGGGATGACCCAAAGTTGTGAAACTTATACAACCTTTTGGAATCATCAGCAAGACCAGTAGCTAGAATCTGTTTAGGATCTTTTAGATCCTTGATTACAACATCATGAGGTGAAAATTCAACAATTTTACCTTCACCTGAATGAGTTATCTGATAGACAGATAGAAGGTTGCAGGATAAGTTTGGAACACATAATACATCATTGAACTGACCATTGTCTAGATGAACAGTTCCAGTCCCTACAACATTAAGAGATCTATCATCACCAACATATATATTTTTGGTGTTACAATCATTTAAAGAAGAAAACATGGCTTGGTTTTTGGCCATGTGACAAGAGGCTCCAGAATCAATGAGCCACTCATGAGAATGAGAAGAAGAAGAAGATACATTTAATGCATAACCAGACTGAGATGATTGACGATGACATGCAGAAAGTGCCGTTCCGGAAGTTGAAGTTGAAGTAGGCTCCAGATGGATGTTATGTTTCTTCATTGCGGCTTCCAAGGCTTCCATCTTCTTAAAGCATTTAGATTCTAAGTGGCCATCTCGATTACAAAAGTTACAATGTCTGTCAGTCCTCTTCCATTTGTTTTTATTGGTCTTGTCATTTTGCTGAAATGATCTTTCATCTTGAGGCTGAGTTGGTTTAGGACCATTCCTTTGAGGATAAGACTTCTTAGGATTCTTTGAATTTGGTTGCTGCTGGGCGGCTAACGCTTTCGAGGAAGAGTTTCCAAGATTAAGAAGACCAAGGTGTAAGAGTTTTTCTTGTTCTCTTATTAAGGAATCACAAAAGGAGTCAAAGGAAGGGGTTTGTAGTCTTTGCCTTGACAAATGAAAGCTTCCCTTGTAGAATGGAAAGTGGAAACAAATACAGAGTAGGCTGGTCCCAACTTAGTAAGGATGGAATAAATAAGGTTACCATCTTCTTTCTTAACTTTAACACCTTCCAAGAGATATCTAAGGGTCTTGAATTTGGACAAGAAATCTTCAATGCAAGAAAAATTATTAGGATCCAAAGTAAGCAACTCATTCTCAAGTTGATGGGCTCTAATTTCATTTTTAATCCCAAAAACTTTAGCAAGTTTTTCTAATGCTTCATGAGGAGTTTCAATTTCTGCAATGTGGAATCTAAGATCAGGAGAAACAGACATTCCTATCAAACCACGTGCTTGATCTTGTCTATTTTCCCATTTTTCGGCCTTGTCTTCATCTTTGGGTTTCTTCTCTTGGTCTGTGGCTATTCTGAAGAGACCTTTACTTCTAAGTAAATCTCCCATGTAGGCTACCCATTGGAAGTAGTTAGTGCTGTCAAGAATGACTTGGCATGGACTTTCCATTTTTTGAAAAAAAAATCCTGAAGCTGAAGATGCTGAAAGTAAGTGGTCCAATGGATAGATCTCGAAAAAATAGGCGGTTTTAAAAAAAACGGCTCTGAAAAAGGCTTCCGGATGAAGAAGTTATGGCTTTTTGAAAAAAAATTGTTGACGTTGCCGGCAAAGTGCGCGAATGTGCGGGAATGAAAAAATCCGCCCCCACAAAATGGAGACTTGAACCCAAGACCTCTACTCTCTTAAAAAGTCTTTGAACCAATTGATCTATACAAAATATTTGAGAGAGAGAGAGAGAGAGAGAGGGGGGGGGGGGGCCTCGATTTGCGTGCTTGCCTTGGGAAGGCTCTTTTCCCCTACAAAACACAAAACACAAAACCCAACACGAATATGCAAAGAAAAACGAACCTTACGGCTCAAAGTTAGCTTTAGCCAAAAAACTAGAATTTTTAAAAAAAAATCTCAAAGTTAGCTTTTAACCGAAAAACTAAATATTTTTCTCAATGTTTCTGATTTTCCAAGATCACACTAAGGTGCAGGGAAAAGAGCATACGCATGAGAAAAATCCTTTCTTTCTGTTTCTGATTTGCCCAGATCGCACAGAGTCGCAGGGCAAAGAGCATACGCAGAAATGAAAGGTATAGATCCGGGAAAAAAAAAAGGCTAAATAAACCGAAACCGAAATAAGCAGAGAGAAAATGACAGTAAACTGCAAAAAAAAACACTGTATACCTCCCGATCTGAAAAATGACGCAGCTAGGGCTACCGGAAACCTTTTCGCGTGAAACGAAAGGGGTTCCTCACTGAAACAGATGCTCCGAACGCAACAGAGCAGTCCTCTCGGCCCGAAAGCAGTCAGAAACAGCAGATCTAGGAAACGACAGCCGCATGCAGTTCTACCGGCTTCAGATTTGGATCACCAATGGACGCGGCCCTCAAATAGCTCTAATACCATGTAGGAATTTACAGGGTAAGTTCCTCAGAAAGAATACCAAAAGGACACCGCTCACAACCAGATCTCAAATCAATACACCAGTATTTTTGACGTGGTTAAAACCCTCAGAGTGCAAGGAGGGAAACAGTCCACGGCCTGTCCCAACGTGGGTACAGACAATTTATTAATCAAAGAATGAAAATTTACATAAGCTTCTCTCATGCACGGATTACCCGAACAATGACCCTCCATGCGCTTTAAATAGAACTCATGGACCAATCGGGTGTCAAGCCACGGATCAAGTGTCGGTAATACCGAGGTGAGAGTGAACCGTCGGATCACTACATATCGTGACCGTCGGATTGTAAGTTACAAAATGTACAACGGTAAAGAAACACACTTTACCTAACTCTAACCTAACTCTATGCTAGACCAAGTTGAACTTAACTATATCCTATGTGTCGGAATATCCTAACAGATTGACCATGGTTGACCATGTTTGATTCTATAAATAATGGTTGACCATCATCAACCATGATTGTCTAAGATTGTCCTTGATTTTTATATGGAGACAATTTTTGTCATAATGTGACATTCGACAATGATTGACCATGGTTGACCATGGTTAGCTATGGTTGATCATGGTTGACCATGATTGATATTATAAAACCAAGTTAATAATAAACCCAAGGGATTGATATTATGAACACAAGGGAAAAATAAACCCAAGGTTAATACTAAAACCCCAAGGGATTGTTGATTTTAATATCAAGACAACCTTTGTCACAACGCGACGTTCAAACATGTTTGACCAAGATTGACCATGGTTGACCATGTTTGATTATATAAAACATAGTTGACCAACATCAACCATGATTGTCCATGATTTTCCTTCATTTTTATATGGAGACAATTTTTGTCATAATGCGACATTTGACCATGGTCGACCATGGTTGGTTATGGTTGATCATGGTTGACCATGATTGATATTATAAAACCAAGTTAATAATAAAGCAAAGGGATTGATATTATGAACACAAGGGAAAAATAAACCCAAGGTTAATACTAAAACCCCAAGGGATTATGAAGCAAAGGGGATAATATTAAACCCAAGGGACTAATATTATAAACCCAACATTGTTAGACCTTAATATAAATACTACAAGCACTAAAATAAACATGGTTTATTTTCGTGGTGAGATAATCCTTGTCACAATACGACATTCAACCATGGTTGGCTATGATTGACAATGGTTTACTATGATTGATATTCTAAACTTAAGGGAATAATAAATCCAAGGGATTGATATTATAATCCCAAAGGAATAATAAACATAAAGTATTAATACTAAAATCCCAAGGGATATGAACCCAAGGGAATAATATTAAACCCAAGCGACTAATATTATAAACCCAAGGTATAAAAAATGTAAGATAAATATTAAAAACACTAAAATAAACATGGTTGAGTACAGTTGATTTTTATATTGAGAAAATCCTTGTCATGATGCGATGTTGGACCATGGTTGACCATTGTTGAATAATATTAAACCCTAGGAATATGAACCCTTAGATCAATAAGCCCAGGGGATTAATATTACAAACTCAAGGGCATAATAAGCCTAAGGGATAAAAATTATAAACCCAAGGTATCTGAACTATAACATGACTATTATAAACCCTAAAATAAACATGGTTGACCATGGATGACCATGGTTGATTTACATATTAGATTAATCCATTGTGATATTGACATAATCATAAATAGTTGGACCAGTATTTAACCCATAATATTGGGGTTTTATAAAACCCATGGATGATTAATATTATAAATACATGAGATCAATTAACCCAAGGCATTATTAATATTATAAACTCAGGACATTAATATTATAAAAACAAATGATTAATAAACCCAAGGAATCAACAAACTAATATTAAAAACCCAAACGATTAATAAATATTAGGAATTAATATTTTAAACCAAGTTAATAATAATCCTAAGGGATTGATATTATGAACCCAGGGGATTAATACTAAAACCCCATGATTGACCATGGTTGACAATGGTTGACCATGATTGATATTATAAACCTAAGGGAATAATAAACTCAAGGGATTGATATTATAGACCTAAAGGAACAATAAACCCAAGGGAATAATATTAAACCCAATGGATTAATATTATAAACCCAAGGTATAAAAACCCTAAGATAGATATTATAAATACTAAAATAGACATTGTTGAGCACGAATGATTTTCATATTGAGACAATCATTGTCACAATGCGACTTTCGACCATGGTTGAACATGGTTGATTATGGTTGAACATTGCTGAATAATATTAAACCCTAGGAATATGAACCCTTAGATCAATAAACCTAAGGGATTGATATTAAAAACCCAATGGAATAATAAATCTAAGGGATAAAATTTATAAACCCAAGGTATATAAACCCTAACATGAATATTATAAACTCTAAAATAAACATGATTGACCATGGTTGATTTTCGTATAGATACAATCCTTGTCACAATGCAATGTTGGACCATGGTTAACCATGGTTGACCATGATTGATTTTCATATCAAGACAATCTTTGTCATAATGCAACATTGGACCATGGTTGATTTCCATATCCATATGGTTTGACCATGGTTGGAAATGGTTGGCTATGATTAACCATAGTTGACCATGGTTAATATTATAAACCCAATGGATTGATATTATAAATCCAAGGGAATAACAAACCCAAGTGATTAATACTAAAACCCAAAGGGATTATGAACCCAAGGGACTAATATTATAAACCCAACGTATATAAACCCTAAGATAAATATTATAAATACTAAAATAAACATGATTGACCATGGTTGATTTTCATATTGAGACAATCCATATCACAATGTCATGTTGGACCATGGTTGACCATGGTTTATTTTCATATCAAGAAATTCTTTGTCACGATACTACTTTGGACCATGGTTGATCATGGTTGCTTTTCATATCGAGACAATCTTTGTCACAACACGACGTTCAAACATGTTTGACCACGATTGACCATGGTTGACCATGTTTGATTCTATAAAACATGGTTGACCATCATGACCATGATTGTCCATGATTTTTATATGGAGACAAATTTTGTCATAATGCAACATCCGACCATGATTGACCATGGCTGACCATGGTTGGTTATGGTTGATCATGGTTGACCATGATTGATATTATAAACCCAAGTTAATAATAAACCCAAGCGATTGATATTATGAACACAAGGAAAATCTAAACCCAAGGTTAATACTAAAACCCCAAGGGATTATGAAGCAAGGGGAATAATATTAAAACCAAGGGACTAATATTATAAACCTAACATTAGTAAACCCTATTATAAATATTACAAATACTAAAATAAACATGGTTTATTTTCATTTGGGGAAAAACATGGTTTATTTTCATGGTGAGATAATCCTTAGCACAATGCGACATTCAACCATGGTTGGCTATGGTTGACAATGGTTGACTATGAGTGATATTTTAAACCTAATAATAAACCCAAGGGATTGATGTTATAAACCTAAAGGAATAATAAACCCAATGTATTAATACTAAAACCCTAAGGGATTATGAACCCAAGGGAATAATATTAAACCCAAGGGACTAATATTATAAACCCAAGGTATAAAAACCCTAAGGTAATATTAAAAATACTAAAATAAACATGGTTGAGCACGGTTGTTTTTCATATTGAGACAATCCTTGTCACAATGAGACGTTGGACCATGGTTGAGCATGGTTGAACATGGTTGATTATCGTTGACCATTGTTGAATAATATTAAACCCTAGGAATATGAACCCTTAGATCAATAAACCCAAGGGAATAATAAACCTAAGGGATAAAAGTTATAAACCCAAGGTATATAAACCCTGACATGACTATTATAAACCCTAAAATAAACATGGTTGACCATGGTTTATTTCCATATTAGATTAATCTATTGTGATATTGAGATAATCATAAATAGTTAGACTAATATTTAACCCTTAATATTGGAGCTTTATAAAACCAAGGGATTATTAATATTATGAATACAAGAGATCAATAAAACCAAGGCATTTTTTTTTTTTGTAAAGTTGTAGGACTACATCTTCATCATGTCCAACTTTTCACCCCGATCGTGGGGATAGCACAAGATTTGAACCCAAGACTTCCAGTCCAGTGAGACTTCATTTCCATGACCATTGCTAATTGAGCTACCCCAAGCGGACAATAAGCCCAAGGCATTATTAATATTACAAACCCAAGGTATTAATATTATAAAAACAAATGATTAATAAACCCAAGCAATCAATATACCCAAGGAATCAATAAACCCAACAAACTAATATTAAAAACCCAAACGATTAATAAACCTTAGGAATTAATATTTTAAACTGAGGGGATTAATAAACCCAAGGGATTAAATGATAAACCAAAGGAATTATTAATATTATAAAATTGAAGAATGAAAAAACCCAAGCATTTAATATTATAAACCCAAGGAATTAGTAAACCCAAGGGAAAAATATTAGAAATCCAAGGGACCCAAAAATGCAAGGGATCAATATTAAAAATAGAAGGGATTAATAAAGCCTAGGAAAAATATTTAAACCCAAAGCATTGATAAACCCACATGACTATGAATATTATAAACCCAAGGGATCAATAAACCCTAGGGATTGTTAATATTATAAACCCAACAGGTTAATAAACTAAAGGGATTAATATTGAAGCTTAGGACTATTATTTAAACCTTAATATTTGGGATTAATAAACCCAAGGGATTAAATGATAAACGCAAGGAATTATTAATATGATAAACTTAAAGAACAAATAAACCTAAGTGTTTAATATTATAAACCCAAGGAAATACTAAACGCAAGGGAAACAATAAACCTCACAAAGGATTAATAAATCTAAACGATTAATAAACCGGAGGAATCAATAAAGTGAAGAAACTAATATAAAAATCCAAAGAGATTAATAAACCCTAAGAATTAAAATTTTAAAAGGAAGGGATTAATAAACCCAAGGGATTATTAATATTGTAAACCCAAGGAACTAGTACACCATTTGTTTAATATTATAAACCCAAGGAATAAATATTAAAAACCTAAGGGATCAAGAATCAAGGATCAATATTAAAAACCCAAGAGATTAATAAAGCCTAGGAATTAATATTCTAAACACAAAAAATTGATAAACTCACATGATTATTAATATTATAAACCGAAGCAATCAATAAACCTTAGAGATGCTTAGTATTATAAACTCCAAGAATAAATAAATTAAAGGGATAAACAATATAAACCTAATGGATTAAACCCTTAATATTGGGGTTTAATAAACCGAAGGGATTATTATTATTATAAATCGAAGGGATTATTAATATTATAAATACAGGGGATGAATAAACCCAGTGTATTATTAATATTATAAACCCAAGGCATTAATATTATAAAATAAAATGATTAATAAACTCAAGCAACCAATAAACCCGACAAACTAATATTAAAAACTCAAACGATTAATAAGCCCTAGCAATTAATATTTTACCAACATAAGGCAAGACAATTATAACACAACATTCGACAAGGCTCGCGGTGTTTGGCTTTGAAAATGAGAGAATATATGTCATATTAAATATTTTAAACCCCTTAAGCCCTAAATCCATGGCATCAATATTATAAACGCAAATAATGCAATAATACAAAACAATAATAATAAACATAAACAAGATTCAATATAAGAACCACATTGTAAAGGATTTGTCTTTAGTGCAACTTTTTAGAGTTTTTGGTGCCGGAATCCGGTGGAAAATTTTGTGGTGAAATCTTGATTTGTGTTATTTAAACTAGTTTTTTTACTGTATATATGGATTCAACACCCTGAAAAACCCTGGTGCACTTCTATTGTGCAGGGGTCACCCATCAAACTTGTGATTTCAATGAATTATTGCGTGATTTTAGAGAAATTAGACAGGAAAAATCCATTGTAAAAGCTTCCAAAAAGTCACACTAAAGACAACTCACATTGTAAACCATTAAGACATCAATACAAAAAATTAATATGAATACATTAATAATAATACACTATAAACCATTGAAACATGACAAATCATCAACACATTAATAATGACACATTTATATCAACATTGACTATATTTATTGGCTATTGGAAGAGGCTATTGACTATGTTTGACTAATGGTTGACTTGATTTGAATGTGTTTGTCTATATTTGACTAATGTGATTGAATATGTTTGATTATTAATAGTAATTAATAATATTAAAAGGAGATTATGTTTGAACAACGTTAGTGTAGTCTCCTCATTTTTCAATGTTTCATTGCAACATTTGATAAATTACAATGTAATATAACATTTTGATGATGTTAGTTATCATTAGTTATTAGTTATCAAAATTAAAATTAAAATTTAATTTGATATTTTTATAAATAAAAATGACCAAAAATATTTTTTTATTAAATTTTATTCATCTACGATTTTGTATTTATAAAATAAAAATCCTAAAATTTATAAGTTTCGAAATACACATATTTACCTAGAGAGATAATTAAAACAAAATAGATATGAACAACATTCCATTATGTTTTTATATCTCATCTATTATTATTTTTTAATTAATAATATAAATTTCCATAATACATACATTAAATAAATAGGTTAATCTTGGTTTTAGTCTCATAATTCAAAACATTTAGATTGTACTTTTTCTCCATGATTCACCATATCGCAATGGTACAATTTCTTATAATTCACTCATTCATCGTGTTAGCCTCCTGTTGCAACAGGGTTTCATCTTTCATGATTGACATTTTTACATGCCAAATATGTCATACTTTGCAAGCTGCAGTGTTCCATATTTCCAGAAGAGACCAAAGAAGAAAGCCATGAAGTGTGCTAGTCCAAATGCCACTGCTGATTCCAATTTTGATGAGTTGTTCTAGTTTTGAAGAGTTTTCATTTAAGGGAGGTCCAAACAGTCTAATCTTGGTCTCCCTAGGTTTCAATTTCCTGTTTTAGAATATAGAGAATGCATCTGACCAAACAGTTTAATCTTGGCAGATTTGTAGATAGGTAGAGAATCAAAGGGACCCAACTGTTTAATCTGGGCCATGGCAGAAATAAGTGTAGAGCTAGATAGGAAACATTCAAAAGAAAAATTGTAAATCTGGGTCTGCAAGTCTAAGTGCACCCAAACCAAAAAAAGAAGAAAAAAATGTTAGGTGAGTAGGCTGGGTAGGTAGCTGAGAGGTTGCAGAAAGATGACTTATGATCAATTTTGTGTTACTAAGTGTATATTTTTCCGGATCACAGTGCAGGCAATTTTCATTCAAAGGAGCTCAAAGGTGGACATCACTAACTCCCCCTTCTTCTAATTCCCTAAGTCACTTACTAACTTCCCAAAGAGGTCAAGATCTGCTTGATTCCTCTTAGTTTCATCATCATCCATATCAGTTGCCTTGGTGAAGATCTGCTTCACTCAAGGATTTTATTTCTTTTCAAATTCTTTTCCCCAAAATTAGCCTAAGGTCCCTGACCTTAGCGCCTGTTTATCATCACCATATTAACCACTAACTCTACTATATAACTCCCTATCAGTCTTCCCCTTTCCCCTACTAAAAGAATGTATATAAAACTCCCCTATGTAAATATCCCCTCCCTGGCAATATAGCCATATTTTTTCCAAGTCCGGGAAAAAATGGTCCACCTGGGGCTATTTTTAGCCCATCCGAGTCATAGCAGGAGTTAGATGACACCTGGTCATGCTAACAACCTCTCCCCTAGCCCTAAAAACCCTCAAAGACCCTCTTTTCCGCCCCCTTACCTTAAGTTTTGGGCATAAATCGTTAAACCCGCGCGCATTAAACCCATGTTTTACCCCTTATCCCTAAGCCCCAACTGTAAATACATTAACCCGCCCATTTTAGACCCCATAACCCACTTTCCCTAAGTCTAAAACCCCCGCCGCGCATTATTTAAATCGGGATATTCCCGCGAATATCCCCGCCCACTAACCCGCCGTCGCCTCGCCCTTCCCGCCAACCGTCCGATCGTCGTGCGCCCAGATCAACGGTTGACGGGCCGTCCCATCTCCGAAACGCCCGAAGGTTAGCGTCCGGGAGATGGGCGGTATTGCCGCCGTACTCCCGCCACGCGTCACCTCCTGGGCTGTGGCGGAGCCCCCTCTGACAAAACCGCTCATGCCCAAAGGCGGTGCGCCCCAAAACCGGAAACCACCCCCTGCCTGGTGACGTCACCTGCCTGCGTCACCCCCCTGCCCAGTCACCATGACACGTCATCTGCCTGCGTGGCCCTCCTGCCACTGTACTGCCGAGTCACCTGCCACGTGTCCTGCCACATCTTCAGAGCCGCCGTACTGCCACGTCACCTCCGTACGTGATGACGTCATCATGCTGACGTCATCCTGCCATGTCATCATGCTGATGTCATCGCTGACGTCACCCGCCGTACAAGGTCCCATCACTGACGTCATGCTGACATCATCATCACTTTTTTGGCGCGAAGGGCGAAAATCGCACTCCGGAGCCCCAGAATCAGTTTCTGAGGCAGTTTTTGATGAGCGATTTGTGCCAAATCGCTCATCGCTGGATAAATTAGGCCTGAATGGGGAATCTTTAGGGAATCTTTTCATTTTGCAGCCCCCAGCAAGCCAGAAAGGCGTCAAATGACCCATTTTTCTTCGCGAAGCTTGCCAAAAGGAGCAGAAGACAGTTCTAGAGGAAACAAAGGTCGAACAATGGCCATTAATTTGTGATTAGACCCACAACAAAGGAAAACAACGGCCCAGTTTATTGTCAAAGAGTATCAGAGGAAGAAGAAGAGCCAAAGAGTATCAGTCAAGATTTTTTAGGGGCTCGAAGCACCTGAACATTGATGAGCCCCCCAGAAAGTCAAATCAAGAGGCGTAAGCCCATCCTTGCCCTCAAATCACAGTTAAAGCTTTAAATGCAGACAGACAGCAAAGAAGCAGAAACCCATACACATTTATTGCAGAAAACACTGCACCAAGCCGCCAAGGACTACATCATTTACTCAGTTTTGATACGGCAGCCCTGAGCGCAGCCCGAGATATTTTTTTGCATTTATTTCTGGATAGGATTAGGTTAAGTAATCATCTTTCTTTCAGACCTGTTTAGGTCAAGTTGTAATAAAAGCAGTTGTAGAGAGTTTTTCCCTATATATACCGCCCTCTACATTGTTACAAGGGTTGGAAAATTGAGAATTTTCACTAGAGACTCGCATTGTATACCTGAGTTTTTTCTATAATCAAAGATTGCTGAAAGCTTGGAGAGCAAACTGTCTGTTGTAAATGAATGTTTTTGGAGATATGAAGATGGAATTCTTGTGCTGCAGTCTGAAGCAATAAGTGCATCTTACCTCTGTTTATTGTTTACCACTATCTAAATAGCAGAAAGAAAGAATAGCTTAGAATTTGTTTAAGTACACTCTATGCTCAATTTCTGTTGTTTCTTTATGTTTTCCTCTGAATGAATTGGTTATGAATGTGAATTCCCTCGGGCTCATATTTACCCCGATTCACCTGTGTTTGCCAATTATCTAGGGATTCTTTACTGCCCCTAGGTAGAGCTCTGTTACCCCCATCTGTTAAGCTGATTGAGAGATTCTTAACTGCCTCTCATTGCTTAGCATTCTTTCCATCATTTAAACCTGAAATATTGTTTCATGCGCAGCTATCTTGCTCCATTTTCCCTCTCTTGTGACCGAAGAAATGCTCCAGCAGTTCCCCTCCTCGACTCCACGCCCAATGGTTTGAAACTTCCAGACTATGCCTTGCCTCTCTGTCTGAAAACATCAATTTTCCCACCAAAAACAAAACAAAAACCCTCTGAACTTAAAACCTAGCCTAAAATCCTTTTCAACAAAGCTAAATCTAGAAGGGAGAGCCCTCACTGATTGCAGGTTGGCTAGAACCTGCGGTCCAAAGTTGGTCTGTGGTTACCTCGGCCGTATCCTTTTCTGGAGCTTAAGGACACCCTGAGTGATAACACATCGTAACGGTGGTCTACTTTTTTTTTTTAATGATTTGTACAATTTATATAAATTTCCATAATAGATACATTCAATAAATGGGTTAATCTTCGTTTTAGTCTCATAATTCAAAACATTTAGATTGTACTTTTTTTCCATGATTCACCATATCGCAATGGTACAATTTCTTATGATTCACTCATTCATCGTAACAGTGGTCTACTTTTTTTAAAATGATTCGTACAATTTATATATTGATTCTTTGTGGTGTAAGGTTAGATGTTTTTTTTGGGGAAAATATTCATATCATCAATACTTACCCAACTCCCGCTGAACGCTGCTGCGCGTGCTAGGTCTTCCATCAATGCGGTTGTCTAGGCCTTTGGCCTCCTGCCATGGCCCCTCCGAATTCTCTACCGGAGGTAGCTGATCCCCAACAAGCATTCTCCGATCTTGTGAAATCTCTTCCTCTGCAACGTCCTCGCCCAGCACTATCTAAGTTCATCAAGAAGCTAGATGTGCTTCAAGAAGTTCACTTGCCTCCAACCCTTCCTCGCATGGCTGCACTGTCACTTGCAGAAAAAGGTCTCATCAGTCAATTTATAGGTCTCTGGCCAACTCCAAAAACTGTGCAAAGATGGGTTGAAAGAAATTGGTCCGACAAAATTCAAGGAAAAATCTCCATTAGATTTTGTGGGAAAGGAAGAATCCAAAGAAGATAAGGATTTAATATTCAGAAACGGGCCGTATTTCATGGATTCCAGAGGCCTGTATTTCAATAAATGGACCCCGGATTTTGACCCTGAACTTGATGTCCCTAGTGCTGTTCCAGTTTGGGTCCGGTTCCCTCACCTCCCTCTTCACTACTGGCGAGATGATTCGGTGCGTGCTATCAAGAATGCAATCGGAAAATATATTGATCGCAGTGAACTGAAAGAAAATATGTAGGCTTGTGCACGGATTTGTGTTGAAGTGGACCTTGGCAAAGGATTCCCTGAAGCCATCAAACTTAAAGTGGACCAGTGGAGCCATATCCAGTAGCTGGATTACGAGCAGATACCATTCAAATGTAAGGTATGTCATGAATATGGCCATTTTGCCAATTGTTTTACTAAACTTGTTGATGCAGAGAACAACGTACAAGAAGAACAATGGGAAATTGTAAAAAAAAAGAAGTCGGCCTCCTCGTCCAAAGCCCCCCTTGAAACAGGCCCTTCGGCACCTAATGCATCTCGCCCCTCTCCTTCCTCCCCTATCTTATCTGCCCATTCCCCTCTTGATCAACCATCCCTCCCCTATTCATCCAACCCCTTTCTGGTCCTATCTCCCCCTTAAATTCCTCCCCAGGATCCCTCTCCCCCTCCCTTGATTCAATCCGAAGCTACTGAATCTTCTCCTCCCCTGCTCATCTCATCTTAGGCTTCACTTGATCCTCCCCTTCTCAGAATTACTAGGAGTTCCTCCAAAGACTAGGGAGCTACTAGTGAATCTTATAAGAAACCTGGGCCAGGTAGGAAATCGGCCAAGCAACATAGAGATGAGAATGCTCAGAAAGACATAGAAATGGGCACCCAAAATCCCATAGAATCTTACATCCTGGGGCAATATGATAAAGAAACAATTCATAAGGATCAAGGGGGGCGAGAACCTCCCATACCCAAATACCCAATGATGACTTGGAATAGCAAGGGATTAGGGCACCCCTCCAAGGTTTCAGCCCTCATAGATCTTATACACAGTGAGAAACCAGAATTTTTTTTGATTCAGGAAACAAAGCAAGGCCAGCAAGAAATGAGAGGAATTGTTGAACAAGACAAGCAGTACAAAGGCAGTATCAGTGAATCAAGAGGAGCATCTAGAGGAATCGCCAAACTCTAGAATCAAAGCAAATAGAATTGCAGATCAGAATCTTTACATCAACATTGGATCAAAACTCTTTTGGAAAACAGAGTAGACAATCAGATTGCAATTATATATAATATTTACGTTCCCAATCACTTCAGAGAAAAGGAATGATGATGGGATGATCTTAAAGCTAGCATCAATGGCGAAGAAAACTCTAAT
The DNA here is from genome assembly GCA_031772625.1 of Pinus tabuliformis. NCBI lineage: Eukaryota > Viridiplantae > Streptophyta > Pinopsida > Pinales > Pinaceae > Pinus > Pinus tabuliformis. The sequence continues at coordinate 309,023,736 of CM062807.1, forward strand.
ATTATTTTGGGAGCCAACTTTAATCTTATACTTCATGCCAATGAAAAACAAGGAGGTTGCTTCACCCCTGATCCCTTCAGAATTCGTTTGGAAAATATCATGCAAGACCACGATCTCATGGATGTGGCTCCAAAAAATCGAAGGTATACTTGGAGAAATCGCAGGCTGGGCATAGGTAACATAATGGAAAGGTTGGACATGATTTAATTAATGTATCGTTTCTCTCTACCTTCTCTGTGGGGTATGCTAGCATTCTTCCTTTTTCAGCCTCTGATCACTACCCTATAACCCTCACTCTGGAAACCCACTGCCCCCTTGGACCCATTCCTTTTAAATATAGCCCCCTCTGGAACTGTATCCCAGCAGTCAAAGAGATTGTTCAACATACTTGGAATCAACACGTTGAAGGGTCTCCTGGTTTCATTTGGGAAACCAAACAAAGAAGAACCAAGCAGGCTATCAAAGAATGGGCAAAAACTAGTTATAAGGAGCCCGAGAAGATTAAAAAGGAAATCAAGAATAATCTAGACTGTATCCAAAGAACAATAGAAGAGCACGACCTCTCCCAGGAGAATAAGGAACAAGAAAGCAACCTCTACTCACAGCTGTGTCATGCAAATAGAGAAGAGGAATTAAAATGGAGAATAAAGTCAAGGCAACTTTGGTTGCAAGGGGGTGACAAGAACACAACTTTCTTTCACAAATAAACCACTGCACGAAAAATTAGGAACAATGTAAGCTCTATCTTAGATGCTGAGGGCAACCAGCAAACCACACAAGAGGCCATTCGAAAGGCTGCCACAGAGCATTACAGAGATCTTCTAACTGAAACAAAAGGAGAAGAGGACTATGCAGATCTACTCCAATATCTTCCTAATGGAATCAACAAGGAAATGAATGACAGCTTGAACAAGGAGATTGATGAGGAGGAAATCAGAAGAACGATTTGGACTCTCCAGCCTGATAAAGCTCCAGGCCCTGATGGCTTTCCCATTTGTTTCTATCGAGCTTTCTGGGGAGTAATTAAAAAATACTTGACAAAAATGCTCAGATGGATCCAGTGAAAGGGTAAAATAGGAGGATATACCAATGCCACTCATCTTGCTCTCATTCCCAAAGAAAATCGCCCCGCTTCCTTTTCTCGTTTCCGACCCATTTCCCTCTGCAATTCTTCCTACAAAATTCTGACCAAAATCCTTGCTACCCGCCTTAAACCCCTTCTCCCCTCTCTTATCTCTGAAAACCAAGGAGGGTTCCTGGCCAATAGACAAATAACTGATTCCATTCTCCTCGTTCAAGAAGCCATTCATTCGAGTCAATCTAGAAATGAGAAAGGGTTCATCCTCAAACTTGATCTGGCCAATGCTTTTGACAGAGTAAGACACTCCTTCCTCATAGTTGTCTTAAAGAAGATGGGATTTGATGCGGCCTTTCTAAACCTCATCAAAGCTTGCATATCTGGACCCTGGATTTCTCCTCTTGTTAACGGTAGACCAGGTGAAGCTTTCCAATCCTCACATGGTCTCAGACAAGGTTTCCCTCTTTCTCCTTATCTTTTTATTCTGATGGCTGAATCCTTTAGTAAAGCACTGGATTTCAACCGTAGGGTGGGCCTCATCACAGGAATTAAATTTGGGAATGGAGTCAAGAATATAAACCACTCGCAATTTGCCGATGACACCTTGCTAATTGGAGGAGCTTCCATCACAATAGCTTAGCGCTTCAAGACTCTTTTAGATAAATATATGAGGTACTCTAGCGGTCTGGTCAATCAGCTGAAAAGTTGCATTTATGGATGGAATACAACAGCTCAGGTCATTCACAATATTGCCAATACCTTTGGAGTCTCTTGCAACTATGACTGGACTCACTTCACCTACTTGGGCATGCCAGTGAGTCTAGGACCTTTGAAGGCAGAAACTTGGGACACTGTCATTGACAAGGTGAAGAGAAAAGTGCAGCAATGGGGATCCATTTGGCTCAATCTAGCTGGTCGCCTCATCCTTCTTAAATCAGGTATTTCTTCTCTGCCTTTATATCAATTCTCACTTCATCAAGCTCCAGCTTCCTTTCATTATAAAATGGAAGTCATCCTCCGCCAATTTCTCTAGCAAGGAGGGAAAAATGACAAAAAGAAATTCAATTTGGTCAATTGGAAGTAGGTTATTCAATCCCAAGACCGAGGAGGTCTTGGTATCAGATCCCCCAAATTCCTAAACCTTGCATTCGGAGGTAAGATTGCTTGGAGATTTATAACCGGTCTTTCTGCCTGGTGGAAAAGGGTGTTGGAAGTTAAATATTTGAACTTCCCCAGACAGCAGCTATTTGACCAAGATATTCCTATCAGAGACTCTTCTAAAATATGGCGTTTATGTAAAAGAGCAATACCTTTCATGGCTCAGAACATTTCTAAAGTCCCCAAGGGAGGAGCCAATATTAATATTGGAGCTGATAAGATAATGGGACAGCAACCAATAAACAATCACGATGGAATCAATCCTATCCTCTCTTTGATAACATAGGCATCCATCATCTGGATCAAATCTCTTTCTGGGATCCACATTCCCATTTGTGGCAAGGGTGGTCCTTTCCAGCCATCCCCAATGACCTCAGAGCAAGCTTATCCATTCTTCAATCTCATATCCACAGTAAAGCTCCTATAAAAAAGAATGAGTTAGATGGATTTCGATGGGATCCAACTGGATCAAATTACACTGTTCAAGCTACCCACCAACACATCTGCAACAGCAATTATCCTACGCCCATATGGAATCACTAGAAAATGGTTTGGAAATCCGAGGCCCTTCCAAAAATTAAATTCTTCATTTGGACCCTTCTAAAGGGGAAAATCCTCACTGCAGATAATTTGCAAAAGAGGGGCATCAGTGGCCCTTCTCGCTGCCCCAACTATCAAGCTGCCAAAGAATCCATACAACACCTCTTCATTGCCTGTCCCTTTGCCATCACCTGTTGGAAAAATTTATCCCATATTGACAATATCCCTTGGAATAATCAGAACTCCATAGGAGAAGTTATCCACCATTGGAAAAATAATTTTCCCTGGCAGCAAAAGAAGAACAACATAGTGAAAAGGGTCTGGGATACCCTTCCCTACACTATGTTATGGAACATTTGGCTGGCTAGAAATCGTAAAGTATTCAAGGACAAGGATTCGACCATAAGAACTCTCTGCAATAAGGCAAGGAGCCTTGCCCTAGAAACCATTTCCGCCAAAAATCAAAGCAACATAGATATCACTATGCTCAGTGTTGAAGAACGGAATTTTATCGGTTACTTACTGGATAAAAATAATAGCAATCAGAATGGCAATGTAGCTAAAGACCGGCATAGCAAGGATCCCCACAGATGGAAAATTAGATTAAAGGATGATGAGTTTGCAATATGGTTAAAAAACTGCAACAGCTATTATCTATTTTTCGACGGAGCTTCAAAGTCAAATCCTGGAATTGCAGGAGCAGGGGGAGTCATCTTCAATGCCAACGGGGATCGCATTCTCTTTTATGAATGGGGACTTGGGCAAATTTCCAACAATAGGGCAGAAGCTTTGGCCCTATATCAAGGGCTCATCCAACTCAACAAACTTGGTATAGGTACAGCAAAAATTTTTGGAGATTCGGTGGTGGTTATCAGTCTAATGGCTCAGAACAAGGAATCCCCTAATGTTCTCCTACAACAGATCATTAAACGCTGTCAATTTTTACATCAATCAATGACAAATTTGTGTTTCCTTCATATCCTACGCTCTCTCAATAAACAAGCTGATACCCATACCAACAAGGCTTGCGACCGGCCAATGGGCAGCCTTCTATGCAATGCTGAGGAGACTCAGCAATCTTTACCATGACCAAGATATCTATTCGTATAAGTGCGATTTGTAGCAAATCTCAAAGCTCTGATAGATGGAATTGGCTACAGGTCCTTCAAATCTGCAACAAGATCAAGATCCGCTTTGGGATCTGGCACATTATCGAAACTTTCATTCCCACGACCTCCATCAGTAATCTAGCCGACTTATTTCTAATCGACCATACCCTTCTGACTACGTAGGACTGGGCCCATGATTTCCCGTGCCCCTCCTCTGTTCCTTCCTCCTATCCTGTGACAGCCCCTCGTCGTCCCCGCCTCTCTATATATTCCACCCATCTCTCTTGTTGCACACTGCCCTCCCTCTTCCCTGTCTCTCTGCAATCCCGGATCGATCCTTCTTCCTTGAGGCCCTCGCCTTTTCCTTTTGGCTCTGACTCTCATATGAGCTTAGAACCTTTGGTTTCTCCTTATCCCTTTGTGTCTTTTATTACTTCTACAGTCCACCTTCAAGCGCAGCGGTTCACAACCGTGACTTCGTTTTCCCAGCTCTCTCGGTTACATCCTTTTTTTTGCAAAAATGGCTCGGAGCAAGGACTGTCTTCATTGTGCAGATCTTCAAGCCGAGTTGGAGAAAACAAGAGTTCATCAGAAGCTCTTGGATGCAAAGATCGACAGCTAAAATCGCATCATCAACAAAAAGTAGCAAGCTGATATCAATTTGTTTCTGCACAGGATTTCCTCACTACATGAGCAATTCAACAACTTATCTAACAGGTGCAGCCATGCGGAAGAGTCCATCGAAATACTGAAATATATGATGGAAAAGCGCAATGCAGTTGCCACAAGCTCCTCAAGCGCTAGGCAAGTCGGTGTAGATGACAATCCGGAAGAATCCACAGTGCAACACATCAGTCACATTAATATAGTTTAGCTATGTTTTGCAAATGTTGTTTTTTGTTGCTTTAGTATGTAAGAATCTACTTATGTTTAGTTTTCCTCAAAGCCAAAAAAGGCAGGACTAAGGAGGATTTTTGTCCAACCTGTAACTCCTCTGCTCCTTGCACTTCATGGCATATCATGTACCTCAGGAGTTCAATCTCCCTCTTTTTTCTTTTCAGAATTTAATACAGCAACCGACTTTGTGAAAAAAAAAGTTAGATGTTTTTTAAAATATATGTATATATAGTTTATATTAAAATATTTTATAATTATTAACTTAAAATAAAATTATAATTTAATATATTTTTTAAATAGCGCCAAAATTATTTTTTAAAATTATCATGTAAGTATTTTGAAATAGCCGCAAAAGTTGATTTGAAGGCTGCAACAAACTTTTATAAACCATTGCAATGTTTGATTGGATTGCTTCACTTCAATTTGATGCTGAGTGCTTTGTCACGAGAAACAAACACTACACTACCTTTCACCATCAGAGGTTTCTCCATTGAAAAATAATGGAAAGCACCTGACAAGAAGCAACCTTTCGGAGAACGAAGTGCTCAACATCTTGTTTATGTCTCTGCGTGATTCTATATTGATAGTTGAAACGAACCAACGAATATTTTTTAAATCTCAAAATTTCAAGTTCACATGTGCTACAATGGACGTGGTGTCCTGTTCTTTCTCTCATTTGAAATCTATGAAGCCATGCAACTTTATTAATTCTTCATAAAACTTCACATTCTAGAAAAATCCTTTTATTTTGGGCAAAAGGAGTGGAAGCTTTTGGTGGTATGATCATATTTCCATTGATGGTGCAAAAATATTATGGAGAGAAAGCGGGAAACTATATACATATATACATTCACACAGCTGAAACACTGAATAGTTTACACCATCCATGAATGTTGGGAAAATTACTAATATGCTCTGGTAATATTTGTGTGACATGAAAATGAATCACTTGCTACTAGTAGAAATAAAGAATCTACAAATTAATCCAGTTATGTCCATCAAGAAAGCTAAGTCAAAGGAAGGGCTTGACTTCATCATCTGTCAGTTCTCTGGACCAAGAAACGTGACCAGAGAAGTTTGCTCCAGGCCCCATGCACTTATACTGCCCATAAAACACAGTTCTGCAAAGTTCAAAAACACAAGAATGTTTAGATGATGAACTACATTACATAGTTCTGGATCGAAAATTAATGATGTGAAAGATTAACAAAAATTAATGATGTGATTTATCTGAAAGATATTCATTAGGATATTTGAAAATCAATGAATTGGGTGAAATCTATAATACCCAGGTTTGTCTTTTGGGGTCTCCCATGTCATGCCATCTAGTGGGCAGAATGATGGCGTCCATATAAGTGTAAGCTAAAATCACCAGGGAGAAGGATCCCCACGTCTGCCCCAAGTAGAAAGCTCCTGACCTCGTTACCTTAGATCTCAAGAATGCAAACCTTGTGTGGTCATCCGATTTCTCCTGCTTCTGCGTTGTCACTACGCCCTAGGTATCACAAATTTTGTGCAAATTGCACCCTTGGGTAAATGATCAATGGGCCAAGATTAGGGGTTTTTTTTATTGAACGAACCCTTCGGCTTTTCAGGGACGATATCAGTTAGTGATTACCTCATAGAGGGAAAGGTTTTTGCTGAAGATGAAATCGATGGAGCCTTCGATGTAACCGTGTTTAAAATAATGGCAACGAGCGTGGTCACACAAAGTGTCCTGCGCATGAAAAATCACAGCATGAATCATCTAACCAAACCAATTGTAGCAATAAACACATATCTGTGATATTTTGATTAAATTGTTTAAATAAGTTCATTTTAAGTGGGATATTAGAAATTTCGATCTTCAACCAAACCCTTAAACATGAACATCTTATGCAAAAGGGTAGTGCTTCTCAACTTTTAGCAGTTTGATCTCCCTTTCTAGCTATGTCCTCTCAACTTCCAAACCTTGCCGAATTTAAAAACCTGTACTTATAATACATGCTAACAATCTTAATAACAATCTTAATCACATAACAAGTGAAAATAAAATATTTAATTCAATTGATACATACAAAAATGCAGAATTATTTATAAAAAAAGGTATTGTTTCATAACAAAAAATCAATTGACAAGAAAAATGCAACAATGCCCTAATCTACACCAGAAATGATGGAATAAGTCCTCCTTGGATTCACAAAGCTAATGGTACAACATTGGTCTTCTTTTGAAAACTAATGGTTGAGCACTAAAGGTCCATGAGAATGTGACAGATACGCTTGATCGACAACCACGGTAGCAAGAATATAATGTACATGATGAAACACTATTCACTTGGAAACTCTAATTTAAAACCCTAAATTCACACTAAAACATTAATGTTCAAAAATTTGTTTTAGAGAGCAAGACCCTACCAGCCTCGTATGTGTAATTAAAATAAAAAAATACTAAAAATAGAAAACTGAAAGTTAAAAAAAAAAAATTCATAGAAAGGTGATTGGGAGGGAATGCCTTTTCTCCTATTACATAACTTGACACACAACCTTTGCAACTTCCTCCTACTTAATTTGGATTTCACAAATTCTGTTGTGGCTAGTCGAGAACCATCTCTGTCATTGTAGTTCATGGACTCTACAATTTACAGATAAATCACAAACTCTATTGTGGCCGGCTTGGTTTATATAATAGTAAAACCCCACCTATCATTTAAAATCCTACATTCGTTGATTAATCGTCTAATATTTATTTGTGCAAGTAAAGGCATTAAGGAATGAAGTCAAAATGGATTGGATATAAGTGATGAACACATGTCACCATTTATCAGTAACATACAGATGGAGTTACCTTACAACAACAGGTGTGTCTTTTCCAACTGTAACAATTAAACCGACGCAGCATGGACATGAGCAACCATAGAACTCTAATTTACTCTTCCACGATCATAAGTTTCACAATAGGCATGGAGATACGTTTCAGAATGCGAAGAGGCAGACGTTTTCTAATTCCAATCATGTTTTGAAATTTTAGTTTTAAATTGATTTTTTATTAATTATTATAGGTGGTCATAATAGTCGGACTAAATTAATTTTTAATTGTAATTTGGTAAAAAAATATTTTAAATATGGTTTAAATATTTGATTTAAATATACAAAGAAGTTAACTTAATGCATTTTATTCATTTACCTAGTGGCTACTACCAGCATATGTTGGCATCTTTCAAGTTATACCATCTGATCAAATTTTTTATAAAGTGGCTAATTCCAATGATCAAAATTTTAATTAGCAAAAAGATTAAAGTGTCTAATTTCAATAAGGGGACGCCTATTGCCCTAATTAAAAGTAAAAAAATGTATGAATCATATGTTTAAACCTTATATTTTTTGTGGTTAAAATTTTTGTTTGGTTCTATATATACTTATCCAAAAATACAATTTAACAAAAGTAAAAAGAAAAATGTATGAATCATATGTTTAAACCTTATATTTTTTATGGTTAAAATTTTTGTTTGGTCCTATATATACTTATCAAAAATAAAATTTAAATAATGAAAAATAATTGTATTTTTCACTCTGAAAAAATTTACAATTAAAAAAATTAGATCCCTCTTAGCTCATATTAGATGCTTACTTAAGAAGGATCTAAATTAAATCTTTACTTAAAATGGATCTATGCTTGTTAACTACCTTCTGGTGGGTGTGAAGGGGTCGTAACTGGACTAACCAAGAATAAGTCTATGGATCCATAATGAGGATTTGATAGAATGCTTAAAATCAACGGAGGAAATAGGTGAGTAGCAACGCAACAAACATGAGAATGTAATAAATTCCTGGATCGATTGCCATTCTGCATAACAACATATCAACATTGATCAAATTAGAACAAGGGTGTATGCCAGCAAGAAAAGAATAATTAGCATTAACTAGAACAAGTGATAATAGACTAAGTGGCACAGGCACAGAGAAGGTGCTTGATGTACACCCATGGAAGCTATTTCTTACCGGTGCTGATGGGAGTTGGAGCAAGCATCGAGCTATCCTGAACCTTCCCTCCAACTATGGCGGCCATGAAGAACAAAATAGGAATAACTGCAGCCAAAACCGTTACAGCTGTACCGTCTATCTTATCCTCCAAATCTGAGGCTATAATGAGTGCAATGAACTACTTGAGCAGCTACTGTTATCGCCTTGGAGTTGAAAGCAGCAATATAATTAAAGGAATCCCCAATCAGCACAAAGTGAAGAGCAAGAGCGGTGTTTGGGACGCATGCCAGAAATGGCAGGGCTGGCTGGTCAAATAAGAAGAAGAAGATGAACCAAACAAAAGAAGACAGTAAATGGAGCAGCACGCAAGGAGGCGCAGAAAAAAATGGAATGGAGCAACCAACTCGAATTTTCTTGCGCGTAAAGCTTGACCTGGTTGACAGCAAAATAACGAGCGTCGAAGCCTTCCCACGTCATGGTTAGGCAGGACTAATTTTCTCTTAACATTAGTTATGTTAAAGCCACATCATAACCACTTCCTCAGAGGTTAGCTGGCTTGTTTCTGGAATTTACAGGGAAAATCACCGCGATCAAAGCTTCGTTCACGGTTGCTGTCGAAAACGAATGAAACAAGTTTAAAGATATTTCTTCATCAAACAGTAACTAAAGCCATTTTTTATTTTTTATTTTTAAACTTAATAGGAATTTCGAGTTTATTTTGAATAAATCAGTTTAGATTCATCTAATTCCAATTTATCATGCGCTTAGACAGATCAAATTTCTTGAGGTACAAATCTTTTTTTTGGAGTGTGGAATTTGAGGAAAGGTTTGTACCTAGAGGGATTTGATCCCTCTCAGGGCATGATAGATATGGAGTTAGATGGATCTAGGCACTCGAGAGCAACAATGCACATTTTTAGATTATGATTATTATGTATATGTTTGAAATAGACTTCATACTTTGAAATTTACATTATGTGTTTTTTGTTTGACATGACTATATCATTGAGTTGAAAGCTTCATACTTTGAAATTTACATTATGTTTTCTTTGTTTGACATGACTATATCATTGAGTTGAAAGCTACAATGACACATTTTTAGATTATCATTATTATGTATATGTTTGAAATAAATTTCATACTTTGAAATTTACATTATGTTTTCTTTGTTTGACATGACTATATCATTTTCTTCTTTAATTTTGTTTTGTTGCTTCTCTTGAATGGTGTGCACATCTCCGTTTTGAGTGGTTTGTTTGTTTGTGTGTTTGGATTTGGATGGTAATGTTTGTGAATGTTACAGTTGTTGTGTTATATTTCTATATGTGTATTTAATCATGTGTTAGTAATTAGTTGGTGATGAAGAAGGAAGACGATCTTGTGAATAGTTTGCAAGAGGATTGATGCTACACATGTTTTTCATTTAATTTTAGGTATCACAACTTTTGACAATTAATAATTATTAATAATGTCTCTCCACGTATTACTAAATATATTTTGAAAATTAATAATTCTTAATAGTGTCCCTCCAGGTATTACTAAATATATTTTGAAGAGTAGTTTTAATAATTTACTGCATCAAAATTACTCTTGAAATCATTTGTTTCATTGTTAATGTTTGAAATAATTTATTTCCTTCAAAATATTTGATGATTTTTTTTGTCTATAGTTAGTTTTGCAAAAGTCAAGAAATAATGTAATTTTGATTTTTTTTAATGAATGATCAAATTTACAAAATCTTTACATTATTTGTTAGTTTTTTCATCTTTTCATATCGATTATACGAAAACCATTCAATTCTTTAACTCGAACCATTGTAGTAAACATCGTACTTTGTCTCTCTTTCTCTCCAATATTAATAAGTTGAATTACTATAACAAAAAAATCAATGTAAATTGTCGATCATTTTTTTTGTGCTTGCATTGAAATCAATGCACATTGTTAATCCAATCACTTTAAGTTAATGTACCATCATACATTGAGTTACATCAAATCAGAAATCATCATATACACTAAAATTAATGCATCTAATACACACAATTAAATAAGATTAGAAAACATCTACACTGCAATCAATGAATATAATGCAAATAATCAAATAAGGTTAGAAATCAACATCTACACTAAAATCATAGCATCTAGTTTAAGCAATCAAATACGATTAGAAATCAACATCTACACTAAAATCAATGCATCTAGTGCAAGCAATCAAATAGGATTAGAAATCACCATCTACACTGAAATCAATGCATCTAGTGCAAGAAATTGGATAGGATTAAAAATCACAATCTATACTGAAATCAATGCATCAAGTGCAAGCAATCAAATAGAACCATAAATAACCATCTACACCGAAATCAATGCATATATGAAAGCAATCAAATAGAATTAGAAATCAACATCTACATTGAAAATCAATGTATTTAGTGCAAGCAACCAAATAGAACCAGAAATCACCACCTACACTGAAATCAATGCATATATGAAAGCAATCAAATAGAATTATAAGTCAACATCTACATTGAAATCAATGCATCTAGTGCAAGAAATCAAATATTAATAGAAATCAACATCTACACTGAAATTAATGCATCTAGTGCAAGCAATCAAATAGGATTAGAAATCACCATCTACCATGAATTCAATGCATTTAGTGCAAGAAATATTCTTCCCTCTCTCCCCCCTCCATCTATATCTATATCTCCCTCCATATCTCCTTCTTTGTCTCTCTATCTCACCCCCAAACATACACACTCTCTCTCCATCTCTTCATTTTCACCCCCTCTTTCTCTCTCTCGACCCACTTTTCTCTCTATATGTCTTTTTTCTTCCCTCCCTCTCTCCCCTTGTAAATCCATCTTTGTCCTCCCTCTCTCCCCCTGTCTCTCCCTCCCTCTCTCCTCCTCTCTCTCAAGCCGTTTCTCTCCCTTTCTCTCCCAGCTCTCTCTCTCTCTCTCTCTCTCTGCCCTCCAACCCTGTCACTATCTCCCTCCCTCTCTCCTTATATCTCTCCCCCTCTCTCCCCCCTCCATCTTTGTGTCTCCCTCTCTCTCTTACCCTTCTATCCCTCTCTCACTCCTCTCCTTCTCTCTCTCTTCATTTCTCCTCTCCCATGTCCTTCATTTTATCTCCTTTAATGCAAAGAATCAAATAGGATTAAAAATCACCATCTACACTGAAATCAATGCATCTAGTGCAAGAATTCTTCTTCCCTCTCTCCCCCCTCCATCTATATCTATATCTCCCTCCATCTCTCCTTTGCCTCTCTATCTCACCCCCATCCCCAAACACACATGCTTTCTCCCTCCATATCTATCTATCTCTCCCTCTCTCTGTCTCTCTCTTCTTCCCTCTCTTTACCTTCCATCTATATATTTATCTTTCTTTGTCTCTCTTTTGTCTCTCTATATTACCCCCAAAACATACACACTCTTTCTCCATATTTTTATATCTCTCCTTCCCTCTTCCCCTCCCTTTCTCTCTTTCTTCCCCTTCTCTCCATCTCTCTCGCCTTCTATTTCTCTTCCCTCTTGCTCGCCTCTCTCCCTCTCTCTTATTACTCCCTCTCTCTCACTCCACATTTCTCTTTTTGTATCTTTCTTCTTACCTCCTCCTTCTCTCCCTTCCTCTATCCTTCTCTCTCTCACATCCAAACTCTCTTCCTCCCTTTCTTTCCCTTTTTCTCTTTCCTCCCTCTGTTTTTCCCCCTTATCTCTCTATCTTTATCTCTATCTCTCTCTTTCTATGCCCTCCAACTCTGCCACTATCTCTCCTCTCCCACTTTCTCTCTATTTCTCCTTCTTTGTCTCTCTATCTCACCCCAAACATATACACTCTTTCTCCATCTCTCCCTTGTCACTCCCTCTCTCTCTTTGTTCACTTTTCTCTCTCTATGTGATTCTTTTTCCCTCCCATATATATATATATATATATATATAGAGATAGAGAGAGAGAGAGAGAGAGAGAGAGAGAGAGGGTTAATATATAACATGATATATTAATATATATTATAATATAGCAAATTTAATATCATATAAAATTTAATAGTGTATTAATCCTAAGTTATTAATAATATTATAATATATTAATATTAATATTAGATTTAATGATATTTTTTACATGGCATGATAACAACATTTTCAAATATTACAACTTTGACGTAGAAATATTTATGTCTTTAGAGATTTTAATATGTCCATAGGATATGGTTTTGCTTTTAAAGATTCATTTTACAAATATTTAATTAAAAGATTTTGGAGCAAGATTTTCAATTCTTTGTGTTGAAATAACCTTTTTACTTTATTTTATGAAATTGTATTGATTTTTTTTGTAAGCTTGGTAGGACCTTTCATTCATTCATTTGCAAAAAAACAAGTTACATCCATGAAAGACATTTCGTGGCCTCAACCTGCCCATTGGGAAACCAGGTCTATTGGCCATCAGACCACATTGTATGCCATCCAAAATCTGAGGATCTTAAGTCTATCACACAAATCCTTATAGGACTAAAGGTCTATAAACCAATTTACCACTAACATAAGTATTGTTAACCGACATATACATCATAAAAATAAACAAAAAAGGAGTTGCTAGCTACTACTCATCAGAGGAATCCACCAGGGTTGGGTCCTTAGCACTAGAACTTAGTAATTTCGATTAAGGAAGGCACAGAATGTGATTCTCAATACGACCAAGACAAACATTCTTCTATTGTATTTGAATTTGGACAAGTTAAAATTATTTTTGAATTTCCTAGAAAAAGGAGTCTGACTTAATGAAACTTGAAGAATTCATAATAGCTCGGGCCACAATACTCTTCATCATCTAGTATAGGTGTATTGTTTATTTATACTAAGTGATCCTACCTCAGGTATGGTCAGGATCAAGAACCTGTAGACGCAGATACTCGAGCTGCACTTCATTCTCAATGGACTGGTTGAGATCCACCTCCCATGACCAAATCAATTGTTTTACCTGAGCGGTTGTACCTATGTTATTTGCTTGGACACATTGATATGCTTAGCATAACACTTTCTACCACTTCTCATCGGTGGCTACGTAGAGGAGGAGCCTCATCCACCTCTATTCCTAGACTTTCGATTGCGACCCCAACCCCCGATTCCCGATGGAAAAACACCCGGAGAAGGCCGAGCCATATCAATAAACCATCAATCCAATACAGTATACCCTTCCACCCAAAAAGTTTGAACCATAGTCTGAGAATAGACTAACTGCGTGCAGGTTGAGTGGAAACCCCAACTAATATGACCTGGCATAATATACAAAGGAAAAGAGCAAGAAGAAAATTACATTAGGCTCGAGCCATACAAAAACACAACAATTCGAGAAGGCCAACCACCAACGCCATTAGTTGTAAATAGGGAACACCTCGTGCCCAGATATTTCACTTGACATATAGAAAGCAAGGATATTCTATCACCTCAAAAGGGAGGTGCTATAGACCGACTCCTCGAGCCAACTCCCATGGATAAACACACCATAACTATAAAAAACCAGAGACGAAGAAATATAGGAGACTTTCACATTCCAGTTCATTAAATCACAAAGAAAACCATCGTTATCGGGCGAAAAATCCTTCCACAAAAGACAATTGATCTGATCCATACATTCCCATTCGAAGCAATAGAATACCATATAATGTGGACACCAGCATAGAAACAACGGACTTAATGTAAAAGGTAACCACATAAACATGCTTGCTTGTCGAGCAATCAATTCTAGTTCGCTCAATACATAATTTGTAGGAGGGGCCAACAACCTTGCATTAATAATTCATAAATAGAGCTTTTTGTGGGCGAGGAGGGAGAAAGAAACATTACATACCCGACTACCATTGCATGAGCTTGAGGCCAGTGATGTCTCATGAACAAAACCTCCCTACCAAGCTTACCACCAGACGATAAAGACCCCGACACCATCGCTTACTTCCTGAAACTAGTCTCCAACACAAAACGAATGCATGAATGGTGTTATGTGCCTTCACCACCTAGATATTATGAGCCCTACGTCGTGTCGCTCTCACATTAAACTCACCCATGTTATTTGCCACCCCACTGTTCTAATCACGCATGCAAGGTCCTGGTATGAGCCGCCTTTCCACTCTATCACCCATCATATCACCGTTGTCAAGTCTCGAGAGGGACGATGAATTGCCTCGCACCCCAATTGTGGAGAAATAGTAGTGACTTTAGTAAAGAGTAAAAATGTTTAAAATTTTACCTGATTTGGAATTTTAATGTGGTAAATATTTTTATTGAAGGTAAATTTATGATCCATTCAAATTCAACATATATGATAAAATAGCTATTAAACTCATAAGATAATAGTTTTTTTTTTTCTCGGTAAAAACTAAGTCTATTAAGAAAATATATAGTACAACCAGAAGTTACATCCATGAGAAGCAAGAAACTAGGCAGCCGGAAAGGATGTGCTATCCACCTCGGCTCCTAGAAGAAGAGAGAAGAGAGAAGAATATAGCAAGAGATAACTTGAAGAACAGAGAAGCAGAAGCTAAGCATAGGATTCTACCCCACATGGGAAGAGTCAACTATGCGGCATTTTTTCCCTTTTTTTTTGCCAACTTTGACCCATTCAGGAGGGGACTGCTGAGCTGGCATGATTTGCAAACTGAGCTCGGCAGACTGAGAGATTTCCTTATCTGAGTACGAGGTAGAGGATTCATGAATTCTTTTCTGGGAAATTGGCTGGACTGGCAAATTTTCAGGCTCAGCCGAGGGCGAATACTGTGCCCTCATTGCTGCCTCGCCTTCCTCATTCTCCTCCTCTTCATCTGAGCTGAAATCAAAATCGTCCATGGGCGGAGGGTCATGCGGCTTCCAGCTTTTGGATTTCTTCTTGGCTTTCTTCTTTTGGGCGGGTATTGAAGGACAGGAGCTCTGTAGATGCCCTGTGTTGTGGCAGTTGCGGCAGCGGAAAGCTGTATTCTCGTAATCCAGGTTCTGAGTCCAATGGAAGTCTCCAATTTTAATATTGATCTTGTCAGGGAGACCTTTGCTTATGTCTATTTCTGCACAGATTCTGGCATAGGTATATAAACCCTTTTCCCCTCTAGAAGTGTCTGTGTCTAGGAGGCGGCCTAGAGAGTTTCCAATCCCTTGGAATACAGCGAAGTGCCATAGATTCGCCGGGAGATTGGGAAGTCTGACCGAGATGGGGAGCTTGGTGATGATTGCTGTAGATGGATCGAAGTCTGGGAACCAAGGGGTGAGGAATAAACCTGCTGAGCCCCAAAACCATGGTCCTGCTTTTAAGGCCTTTTGGTAGTCCTCCTCAAAAGCAAACACTGTGATGAAAAAGCCCTTAGAGCATAACAGAACCTTACAATTATTGGTCCAGTTGGAGTGAATCCACTGGTAGAGATCCGCTGTGCGTGGCCATAGCCCATTGAATCTGCAAATGATGCCATGCTCTGCAAACTTTTGGGTTTGCTCATCCAGCGTTGGGTGGGTTATTTCAATGGAGGGGGTTTCCTCCAGTTTGTCCACCAGAAAAGGTTTGGGAGCCTGTGCTGGTGGCACTGATTTCTCCTGCTTATGTGCATGGACAACATCTTTGTATGAAAATGCCTTGGCTGAAGAAGACTGTCCTGCAGCTTCCCCTCTCAAACGAAGGGCAAGAATAATGGAGGAATTTCTCTTTATGCTATAAAAAGAAAGGGGGTAGAGATCCTCGAGTTGTTTACCTTCGTGTAGGAGTCGTTGAGCTGCAGATGGAATCCTCAGCTTGAGTTCCAGAGTATGTTTGAGGTTCTGAACTAAATCCGATGAGCTCACCCACTGTAGCTGGGTTTTGCCTGAGATGAGCTTGATTTGGATCTGAAATGAGGCAGAGAGGTCAGAGATTCGTATTCCCCTGCAGATTTGAGAAGCCTCGTGTTCTTCCAAAGTGGAGTTTGTTCTTCTAAGAATCCCCGCATGAGGAGAACCAGAAAAGAAATCTGCGAGTTCGCTTTTGTCTGATGCGTATTCAAACTGAAGGGGGCGGCGGGTACGTGAAGCAGTATTCGAGGGCCAAGTGCTGGCAGCCCCAAAGTCCCAAGCAGAGAAGTTAAGAATGCTGGGGGCTCGCAGAGAAGACTGGAGGGCGAGCCGTTCACTGATGTCTGAGAAAACCCTCGTTCCAGACCTGTAGCGCATATCACCATCATTAGCGAGGTCGAGGTCGAGCAGGAGCCCGAGAACGGCCGAGGGTCTGGGGCCGAGAGCGATCAAAGGCCTGGAGGCGGCGGCAAATTCGTCTGCATATTCGTTCTTAGCCAATACATCTGCAGTTAGATGGGGGCTGCTATATCTAGATGCGGTAGAAGGGGACCAAGAACAGGCTGCCCTAGCGACCAGATCAACGTAGAGTTGATAGGAGGGAGCTCTCAGGAAATATTTGAAACCATGCAACCCAGAACTGAGAGCAACTGCCAGCGTTCCCTGCGTTGAAAACGCATTACCAGCAGCGGCAGGGTTGAGAACCTCGACGGCGGCCGAAACAGGGGAGGCGGCAGAAACTCTGCTAGGGTTCATCTTCGACCGGCTTCGCCTCTTCGTATACTAACCAACTCCAACTCATAAGATAATAGTTATTTTATCATATATGTTGAATTTGAATAACTATATAAGACATTTAAATTAATTATTTTTATTTTTAGAATTTTTAGGACACACTTACACATCATATTGGGCTATAGAATACACTTCTTGGCACAAAAATTTCACTATTTATCTAAATTTAAAAATAATAAGAAAAATAAAAATAAGTTAGGAATTATTAAATTTATTACGCTGAAGGTGGGGACAGTTTCGCTCGGCCTTTCTTGTCGAAAGGCTATTCAATGTCATTTGTCCTTTCGCAATTGATTTTTCTCTCCATCCACTTGTTTGCATGACTCATCTTCGTGGTCATGTTTATGTACTCTTTTCATGTCAAAATGTTATTCAAATATGTCATTTGTCCTTTGGAAATTGACTTTTCTCCCCATCCAGTTGTTTGCACGACTCATCTTCTTGTACTCATAGTTTAAGTTAAAGCATTGTTAAATGAGGTTACAAATTTGTTCGGATGACTATTTTTTATTTGAAATCTGGTGAATTTTTATTCAAGAAATCCCACTGTAGTTCTGTTTAAACCATTTTTTTGATGGTAGAAATGGATTCAACACCATCAAGATACTTGGGGCACCAGAATTTTGAAACTTAATAGTTACAACCTAGATTTTTCCAAAATCATGCCGAAATTTCTATTATTTTACGAGAGAAATTGTGACATTATTGTTTAGTCAGCCTCTTCGCCAACATAATGTACTCTTCCTTCTCACTTTAAGACCAAAACATGTACAACCCTCTACTTTATTCCAATAATTGTCAAATAATTTTTTATAATGATTTCATTTATGGGCTTTTTAGAATTCGAGTTTTGGATGGACTTCTTGGTGAAAACTATAGGCCTTCATCATGATAAGATCCTATCATTTTTTTACTATTATACATGATTACATTTTTTCTCATGAGACAACATCATCTTTTTTATGTAATTTAGTCCAACTATTTTAGAAGCTAAGGTTTGTACAAAAATATTGTATTTATAAATTTATCATTGCTCATAGTAGGGCTCAGAGTAGGAGGTGTATCTACAATTAAGGTAAATTTATGATCCATTCAAATTCAACGTATATGATAAAATAACTATTAGACTCATAAGATAATAGTCATTTTATCATATACTTTGAATTTGAATAACTATATAAAATATTTAAATTAATTATTTTATTTTTAGATTTTTTTTTTAAATTATCTTGGTCGACATGGGAAAAATTTCAACTTTGATGACAGATGGACACACTTACACATCATACTGAGCTATTAAATGTGCCTCTTGGCGCAAAAATTTCACTATTTGTCTAAATTTAAAAATAATAAGAAAAATAAAAATAAATTAGGAATTATTAAACAAATATGTTATTTGTCCTTTGGCAATTGATTTTTCTCTCCATCCACTTGTTTGCATGACTCATCTTCCTGGTCATGTTTATGTACTCCTTTCATGTCAAAAGGTTATTCAAATATGTCATTTGTCCTTTCGCAATTGACTTTTCTCCCCATCCACTTGTTTGCATGACTCATCTTCATGTACTCATAGTTTAAGTTAGAGTATTGTTAAGTGAGGTTACAATTTTGTTTTGATGACTATAATTTTTTGAAATTTGGTGAATGTTTTTTAAGAAATGCAACTGTAGGAGTGTTTAAATTGTTTTTTATGGCAGAAATGGATTCAACACCATCAAGATACTCAGGGCACCAAAATTTTGAAACTTCACAGTTACAACCCTGATTTTCCAAAATTTCTACCAGATTTTCCCAAAATCATGCGGTAATTTCTATTGTTTTACGAACGGAATTGTGGCATTATTGTTTAGAAAACCCCTTCGCCAACATAATGTACTCTTCCTTCTGGCTTTAGGACCAAAACATGTATAACTCTCTTCTTTATTCCAATAATTGTAAAATATTTTTTATAATGATTTCATTTATGGGCTTTTTAGAATTCAAGTTTTGGATGGACTTCTTGGGTTTGAACTCTATAGCCCTTCATCATAATAAGATCCTATATTTTTTTACTATTATACATGATTACATTTGTTCTCATGAAACAATATCATCTTTATTATGGAATTTAGTCTAGCTATTTTAGAAGCTAAGATTTCTAGAAAAATAATATATTTATAAATTTATCTAATATATTTCTTAAAATAAAAAATATATCTACAATTAAGATAAATATGTTACTTCTATAACATTAATAATATAAATTGAAAAAAAATTGGTAAAATAAAAATTAATTATTAAATAATAATTAATAATTTTATAAAAAAATAAAAAAATTATAATCATTATAAAGCTCTAGAATTAGGTTCATCTTAATCTCATATTCTTTAATCATCCAGAAATTTAAGTGATTGTTTCTTTTGATCCTTCTCGGTGCCTATTACATCTGGAATTAAGATAGGTAGATAGAAAAAAATATTCCATTTAATAACCCGTACTAAGCATGCACCCATCAATATAAGAGTGAGAATTGATGGATGAGAAATATTGTTTGAAGTGAATATCGGTTTTTATCTATCATAAATGCAGGAAAGACTTTTAAAAAGGTTTACTTTAAGACGGTAAAAACATTAAAAAATAATAGCATACAATGTGTACTTTTAGCCAATGTGAAATGCTTAGCTCTCAATATGTTGGAAGTCTTGTAATGAGTATATTTAGAACCCATTTATTAGGTTGATGGACTCTTCTAACGGTTGGATCATTTTAGGTATATGTGATTTTAATGCGTCCGGCCAGGTTATATAAGGTTTTATCAATTGATGTATTCTTAAATTCAGATTGGTTGCTTAATATTGCGGTTTTAATTTATTGATTTTTTAATTAATATTGTAAAATTAATTTAGTGTTACACATAACCAAGTAAGAAGTAGAGTTTTTGGTTCACATATGAATATAATTTGCACTTTATTAAAGTGAGTTGTTTTAGTTTAGCCTAAATTTCTTTTTTCAAATTTATTGTTTTTTTAATAAAATATATAAAATCTTTATTATCTATAGTATTACTAAAATATACTAAAAAATTTTAAATTTAATATATCCATTATTATTTGTCTATAATATTATTAAAATACACTTAAAAAAACTTAAATTTAATATATCAATTATTATTTGTTTTATCTATATATATTATAACTTTTGAATAAAGCATAGAAAGTGTATATTGTTTATAGTATTATATAAATACACTAAAAAACTTAGTTTAATATATAAATTATTATTTATTTGTTTTTTTTAAATATATATTATTTGTAGGAATCGAGGAAGTATCACTTCATAGTTTTTGGAGAAATGGATTTTGGGATTAATTGGACAAAACCTCCATTTTTTTTAGGTATATATTATTTGCACAAATCAAGAAAGTATCAGCTCTCTAGAGAAATAGATCTTGAGACTTGTGGGACCAAACCTCCACCTCTAAGCTAATTATTGTTTGCTTGAATATGAAAAACAAAATACAACTTTTTCAACTTTTGAAATAATGGCTAATTTGCTAATTTTAATTAGATAATTAGCTTAAATATTTTTATTGTTAATTATCACATTAAAATTAAAAGCATAAAGCTAAAAGAAATTAGGTTTAGAAAAAAAGTTTTACCCGAAAAACATTTACAGACCAGTGAAAAGTTATTTGTCCACTGTATAGAGTCATTTAGAGAGCCATTCATAGTGGTGTTTTGGAAAAAGAGGCTGAACATTTATTGTTTCAGGAAAGCTCTCATTAGACTGATATAAAACGGAAATGCTTTTTCTGTGGCAATGGATTGCTGCATGCTCGATTGGCGATGGGAAGAAACGCTAATACCTTAATTTGCCTTTCTTTTTTTCTAATGGATTCTATGCTCTTCATAGAAAGAGAAAACGTAAATGCCCCACTGACATAATAGATTATAATCAAAGCATTGCTCGTGAATTGAATGCAGATAATAATATACAAAATCGTGATACAATGGGGCACAAAAATGGATCCTGCCCATCGATTAGATGAAAAGGTATCATCCTGGAAGCCAAAACTAGCCTGTTAGATCCACTATCGCTGAGGGAAAATTTGATAAAATGAAGAGAATCAATGGAGGAAATAAGTGAGCAGCAACGCAACGAACATGAGAATGTAAGCAATTCCTTGATCGATCGCCATTCCTGCATAACAGCAACAACAGATCAACATTAATCAATCAAAACAAGTAGGTATGCGATTTCCAGGAAGAAAACAATAATTAATATTAATCCGATCAAAGTGATGATAAAGTAAGTAGGACACCCCGTCCTTAGGCTGAGGTTTAATGATTAAGTGGAAAAGATTTGGTCTCCACGTATCTCGCAATCCAAACCCAAGCAGGACTACCATGGAGACCATTGGTGATTTCCACTTACCATTGCTGATGGGAGCTGGAGCAGGCGCCGAGATATCCTGAGCCTTCCCTCTAAATTCAATACATGTTAGCAGCCCACCTATTGAAGGGGTCGGACTCTAAATTCAATAGATGGAGATTAACTCTGATGAATCCAAGAAAAATTGAACCCATATTTCATGACAGAGTCAACAATTTGGAATAGGGTTTAACCAACTGAATTATTACCCATCAGGGCCAACCTATTACATCCAGCATCCCTTAATGAGGATTTAATAAAACGATGAAAATCAATGAAGGAAATAAGTGAGCAGCAGTGCAACGAACATGAGAATGTAAGCAATTCCTTGATCTATTGCCATTCCTGCATAACAACAACAGATCAACATTGATCAAATCAGAACAAGGGTGTATGCGATTTGCCAGAAAGAAAAGAATAATTGGTATTAATCAGAACAAGTGATAATAGACAAAGTGGCACAGGCACATAGAAGGTGCTTGATGTGCACCCATGGAGGCTATTTCTTACTGGTGCTGATGGGCGTTGGAGCAAGCGCCGAGCTATCCTGAGCCTTCCCTCCAACTATGGCGGCCATGAACAACAAAATGGGAATAACTGCACCCAAAACCGCCACAGTTGTAGCGTCCATCTTATCCCTAAAATATAAGGCTACCATGGATGTAATGCAACGAAAGAACTACTTGAGTAGCTGTTGGGCTGAAACAATATGATTCAAGAAACCCACACCAGCAAAGGGGTGAAGACGAAGAGCACAAGCAGTCCCTTGAAAGCAATTCGGAAATGGTAGGAGTTTTGGTTTAAATAAGAGGAAGATGAAGATGGAACCAGGAAAGGAAAGGAAGAAGAAAATGGAGTCGCGTGGAAAGGAAAGGGAATTAAAAAAATTGCAGTAACCAATGGAACTTGCTTCCGAGTCGGGTTGAGTGGTGAGGTGCATGGGGCGGCCGGGGGAGAGAATGCGTAGAAGCCTCCAAGCATTCCACGTGGCCGGGGAGAGAATGCGTAGAAGCTTCCAAGCATTCCACGTGGCCTTAAAGGATTCATTCCATCATTCGTAGCTGCGTGTCAAAATGGATGGAAGGACCTATTTGCTTGAAAATAATGTAGTATATTATAAGGGGCAGGCTTCGTCTTCAACTTTGGCATTTAGTATGTGTTGAGTAATTGGTCAACTTCAACGCGTGACTTGTCCTCTAAACGTCGGGTTTTGAGTACACGGTATCTGCCCTTACCGTCAAATATGGCGCTGCCGCGTTCACTGTCCTGCTCACTGCCAAACTATTTATTAGTTAAAATTTACTCATTTCATGTACAGTGATATGGGGTTTAACGGTAAGTTTCGTTGGGTGAAACCCACGAGACGGAGGTTCAAATCTCATTGAGTACATGGCCTGTTGTGTCTTGGCTAGAAGAGTAGGCGACCCCAGAGTGGACGTCATAAGTTCTTGCTATGTGTGGCTTGCAGGTTGCTGCACGTCATAAGTTCTTGCTATGTGTGGCTTGCAGGTTGCTGCACCTAGCCTAGGTTTATAGTGGCAGCCAGTTGGATTTGATCCTAGGTTGCTGCACCTAGCCTAGGTTTATAGTGGCAGCATTGTCCTAGTGTTAAAAAAAAAAATATTTACTCATTTCATAAAGCAAAGGTACCAATTTTCCATAAGCATCCATTTATAATAATTATTAAATTTAAATTATTTTTTGCTCTTTAAAATATATTTTTAAATGTATAAATGAATTTATCATTTTCAAAAATCACTAGAATTCTACAGATTAGATAATTTAAACTTAAAAAAATATTTAAAAAAAAGTTATTTCGTTTATAGTTTAGACTACAGGTTAGACTACGCCCACACTCAAACACACACACAGATATATATGATGATAATGGTGGTTAACGTCTACTGAGACCAAATTGGTCTATCGGACCTATAATTTTCTTAGTTTTTAATTGTCTGGCTTCTCGTCTTTCTTGGCGAGATTGGTGTTGTAGCTTTCTTTTTTTTTCTCTACGGTGTTCCAACTGCCTTTATCTTGCATCTCCTTCATCTCTTCTTTCTTGGCGAGATTGGTGTTGTAGCTTTCTTTTTTTTTCTCTACGGTCTTCCAATTTCCTTTATCTTGCATCTCCTTCATCTCTTCTAGTTCTTGGGACATTGGTGTCTTAGCTCTACGATCTATTGTGTTCGTCCTTTTGAAGATAGTCAGAGAAGAAGTTTGGTCTCGGAGATCCGTTTTGCTGTTAAATGAAGATTTATTTTGTGCGGTATTCGAATCTTCATAAATGTTGATGCTTGAGGGGTTTTCGAGTTCACTTTTTTGCTGTTGGGCAGGGCCTTCCCCTTGCTTGTCTTGAGAGTTATTTCTTTCTTGCCCGATTTCTTGCGATTCAGAGTTTTCTGGAGAGTATTCTTCCTTGATGATAGTGTAATATTATTTTTGTGCTCCTTCTCACCATGTAGATCTATGGTGATTTTTTCTAGCAGAATTTTTCTGGGAGGCTTTTGGACAAATTTTTGCTAGATGGCCTGTCTCAAAGCAGGATTGATATCTGAATAGGACACTTTGATAATCGAGATTCTGGTTCCTCACATAGTCTTTACTTGTTAGGTTTATTTCAGCTGGGAATCTGGCGCTGAAGTCCATTTCCACATAGATGCGTGCATAGGTGGTTCTGGCATATTCCTTTGTTTCTGGGCACCTGTAGTAAAATTTCCCAATTGCATTTCCAATGGATTTTAGCGAGGAGAAATTCTAAAGATGTAAGGGTAGGTTTGGCAATCTCACCCAAACTGGTGCTGAGGTTATGACTATTGTTGAGGGATCGAATAATGGGTTCCATGGCTTCATGAATAGGCATGAGTTTTCCCAAAACGAAAACCAAGGCCGGAATATAGAATACATTGTCTGCTTTCAGGGTTTTCAAAATCTACTATAAAGAAACCCCTAGCACAGGGGTAGATATTAATTTCATCAGAAATGATAGGCTTCCATACCTCCGAGATCCAACTGTGGAGAGCTGTCAACCGTGGCAAAAAAACATTGAACCGGTAGATTAGGGCACTTTTAGAAAACTTCAAAGCCTCATCGAGTGAGGCTTGAACCACCTGGACAGTGGGCGTTGGGGCTTCACTTACGATATGGGCAGGAGCTTGCCCCCTAGAGGCGGATGGAACTGAGCCAGTAGATATTCTATTTTTTCTTTTGTTTTACATAGTTGATATGGAAATATTTTATTTATAATTCAAAAAGGTTAATACATGCTCCAATATATTTGGAAGTACAAAAAAAATATTTATAGAACTCTTTCTCCATATAAATTTATTATTGTTATAAATATTTTTAAAACGTTATATATAATTATATGCATTCAAAAATGTATTTTAAATAATAAAAAATCACAAAATTATTATATTGTCTAGTCAAAAGGACATTTCATCTACAAGTCACACTATGCATGTGTATATTATTAAAATGTTTGATATGGATTAGGTATATATATAAACAAAGAAAGAACTCTTTTTTTTTTCCCATTAGGAAAAAGTCGTAATTTCTATTATAAGGGAGAAATTACATTTTGCAGATGCATATTGCATATCCATATGTGGCCATTGACCAACCTGAGTTCAGCAAAAAATTAACTTGTGTGTTCTGGATCTCCTCGCAAGGAGTCTGTGTGTTATATATACAAAATTTTAAATACCAAAGTCTGTCTCCACGCAGGGAGTACTATAATAGTCATGATGAATAGTAACAAAAAGGTACCATATCACAAAAAGAGATAGCCATTTCCATATCTATAGTTATGGATGGGTCGGTGACCCATTCCTGTTATGATCTATGTAGGGCCGGTGATAATATTGATGGAAGGTTCCATCAATGTTCTCCTGTATCAGCCATTGTTCTAGATGGCTGTGCGCTGCTTCTTTTGACAGTTGGTCTGCTTCTTCATTCTGCTCCCTGTAGATATGACGACAGTCAAAAGATTCAAAGGAAGTGATCAGTCTTTTGGCTTCATCAAGGATATTTCTCAAAGAGTAAGTATAACAATGTGATGCAGAATTTATCCAATTGCAAACAATCTGGGAGTCGCCAAATAGTTGGAGATGTCTGCACTGTTTTTGTATAGCAAAAAATATGATGTGTTTGGCTGTGCTGAGCTCAGAGAAATTATTAGTGCCATTTGGGTATTTGATCTGAATCTTAAAGCAGTGGGATTCATTCAAATAAAGGTCAGCACCCCCGCCACATCCTGTATCCTGGGCAGAGCCGTCGAAGAAAGCCCAAGGCTTGGATCTGTCGATGGTGAGGGGGGTGAAGGTGCGGGTAGGATTGCTCCTCACAGTCGCAGGCAGAAGATTGAAATCAACAATAGTGTGGCTCAGGATGGATGGCCAATTAGGGGGCCTGTTATTAAAGATGATGTTATTACGGGCAATCCAAATGGCCCAACAGACGAGCAGGGGTAAGTTAATGAGTCTGTCCGCGTGGTCTTTAATCCAATTGTTCCAAGCATCCTTGCTGTTAGATCCGTGCCAATCCTTGAGGTCAGGTATATGAGCAGATAAGCTGTGCCAGAATGTTCGAATAACAGAGCAGTGTAAGAATAGATGATCAGTGCTCTCCTCCTCGCAACAACAGAGATGACATCTGAAAGGGTCGTGGAAGGATCTTTTCAAGAGGTTTACTCCTGTGGGGATCTTGTCAAAAATGATATTCCACATGAGTAATCGCCAACGAGGTGCAGCCTGTAGTTTCCAGATCCTGTTCCATTGAGGATTGATGTCCGGGGGCTTATAAGGTTCCATAAGTTTCAGATATCCCTCCTTTGGAGTATAACGTCCATGTTTAGCGATGGCCCATATGAGTTCGTCGGGCCCTTCAGATAGCCTGATGTTGGCTTGAGTAAGGGCCTCAGTGAATGCGATCCATTCTGGCTACCACTGTACCGGGATGTCCAAGGTATCGGATGTGTACCAGGCATGCTGTAGGAATAAAGAGTTTGCAGTGTCCCCTATATGATTGATGTGAGATATACCCCTGTCATGAAGGTGTCTGATGAGATCATCCGAGAGCCTGTGTAGGTTGTCACATCCTACCCAGGGGTCAATGCCTATCCTCATGTCCTGTCCACTCTTTATGCGCCAAGTGATGCCCTCCCTGAGAAGCGGGAGGGAGAGTAATACAGCCTTCCAAATATTTGAGATATTGGGACCTGGGTTGTGATGTCGACGAAACCAGTCCATGAGATGGGTGGGTCTGATATATTTAGCTCGTGCCACTCGTGACCAGAGGCTGTCTGTAGTCAGGAGTAGCCAACCTAGTTTTGCAGCTAGGGCCTTAGCAAACAGATCAAGTCGCTTGATACCCCAGCCACCCCATCTCTTAGGTCTGGCAATGGTGTCCCATTTTACCCAGGCGAAGATTCGCCTAGGTTGCTGTCCATTCCATAAGAATCTGGAACATATGATCTGTATTCTGTTTAGGACCCCTCGGGGTATCCAAGCCAGTGTCATCCAGTATACAGGCGAGGCTTCGATGACAACTTTAATGAGAGTGAGGCGCCCAGCTCTAGAGAGGTATCTATGATACCAGATATGGAGTCTTTTCTCCACCTTGGCAAGGAGCCAAGTCCAATCTGCTATTTTGTAGCCAAGGGGTTCAGCCTGTACCCCAAGTACTTGATGCCATCAGATAGCCTGGTTGAGGTAAAGGGGAACCACTGGGCTGCATAAGCAGATTCATGGCGAGAGCAGCCAACAGTCGTGATAGTAGATTTACCCTCATTTATCAACATCCCAGTAGCAAGTTGAAATAGGAGAAATATGATGAGAAGAGCTGTGGTGTCACTCAGTCCTCCATTGAGGAATATGAGAATGTCATCCACAAACAGCAAGTGCGAGAGGTGAAAATTATTGGATATGCAAATACCCGAGAGCTGATGTCTGACCTTAGCTGTAGTGATAAGTCTGCTCAGGCCTTCCATGATCAGTAGGAATAGAAGAGGAGAGAGGGGGCAGCCCTGTCTGAGACCTCTTTCCGAGGTGAAGAAGGGAGTGGCCTCCCAATTAAGTAGAACACTGTAGGCAACCTCAGAAATGCAACACATGACCCATTTAATGAAAGTATAGGGAAAGCTAAGGTGAGTCAAGAGTAGTCTGATGTATAACCAGTTTACTCTATCAAAAGCTTTAGCGAGGTCGAATTTGAGGATCATGCCTTTTTGCTTGTTAATGTGGAGGGAGTGGAGGAGTTCCTGTGCAGTGGCAATGGCTTCATGAATCTGACGATGGTCAAGAAAGGCAAATTGTTCAGATGAGATATGGCGGGATAATATAGGCTTCAGCCGGTTGGCTATAATCTTTGCAATAATCTTGTAGAGACAATTGCAAAGCGAGATGGGCCTGAAGTCATTGAAAGATTCTGGCTGATCAGATTGGGAATAAGGGCGATGAAGGAGGATTTGATGGCCATGGAGATCCTGCCCGATTGTCTGCTGAGTTCAATGACTTTTAATAGGTCATCTGCCAGTATGTCGAAGAAGGCTATATAGAATTCAATGGTCCAGCCATCAGGTCCAGGACTTTTATCCTTCTTGAACCATTTGATAGTGGCTTCCAGCTCTGCCAAAGTCACCTCCTTAGTGTGATCATCATGTTCCTCAGGGTCAACAAATCTGGGGAAATGCTCAGCCACTCTCATGATTTCAAGAATGTTAGGTTCGCGGGGGGCTTTATAGATGATTTTGAAATGGTCTGTTGCAAGCTTAGATAGATGCCTCTGTGTAGTGACCACATGATCCTGTTCGTCTTTTAGTTCCCATATGGTATTGATAGCCTTTCTCCCATTGGCGAATCTATGATAAAAACGAGTGTTGTCATCCCCTTCAGCAAGCCAAATGGCTCAGCTGCGAAGTCTCCAGCTTTCCTCCCTGTCCTTCAGGATCTGGGATCTCTTTACAATATGAGCCATGTAAAGGTCTTTCCTTTCCTGTGTGGGGAAGATACCACCATCCTCCTCTTCATGAGCAGCAATGAAGTCCTCAGCCTCCCGCAGAGATTGATCATCACGGAGTCTCTTTTGGTGTGCCCAGGTCTTAGAGATCCTTTTAAGCTCCGATAATATCCTGATGAAGCCCTCAGTGAAGTGTTCCTCCTCTACAATGGGGTGGCTCTGCCAGTACTCTGTGACCATCTGAATATAGGATGGGTCTTTTAACCAGGAGGAGTTAAATTTGAAGGGGCTCTTTACTTTATTATGAATATCAGAAAATTCTAGATAAATAGGTCTGTGGTCGGATATGCCCCCAGGTCCCACCCATTGCCTTATACGAGCAATCCTGTTGTGAAGGGGTTCTTTAATGAGAAATCTATCAATCCTCCTGGCTAGACTCTGATCACCACTCCTATTGTTTGACCATGTGTGTTGCATTTGGTCATGGGGGTGTCGATCCAGTGGTGTTCTTCCAGCAGGGTGGATATGGTATCCGAGAAAGGGTCAGTCCTGGCAGCATGCCCCCATGATTTGCAGAAGCCCAATGTGAAGTTCAAATCCCCACCCAGGATGATGTTATCTTGTTGAAAGAGAGAAGAGGTCACGAGAGAGTGCCAGTAGGCCTCTCTGTCAGAGCAAGGGCCATATACATTGATGAGCCTAAGGACGGTTTCCATAGACTGAACATAGGCATCAATGCCAATGAATCCTCTGCCACCCCATGTGCTTATTATTCTCAACGCTTTGTTATTGATACCAATTGCCAAACCCCCGGATCTCCCTGAGGCATCTATAGCGTGGAAGGTCCAATTAGGTAACCAGGTCTCGAGGGATGGTATAAGGGCGTCTGCATTACAGAGCGTTTCTTGCAGGAAGATGATGTCCAGTAGAGAGAGAGAGAGAGAAGTCTCCGAAGGGCTAGTTTTTTGGGTGTACTAGCAAACCCCCTGCAATTGAAGGATATGATCTTCATGTCGGATGAGCGGCAGGGCTTTTTGCTCTAAGGGCCCTGAAGATGGTCTGTTGGCGACCAAGTGCGACTTCGGCATCAGCCGCATGTCTGGATTTTGTAAGACGGGATGGTCGACCTCGCGAGAGCTTCTGGAGAGAAGGCGAAGGGTCGAGAACCAGCCTAATAGCGTCAGTACCAATCCCTCTAGTCCGGGGGCGGAGAGAGTACCGAGGGGGTGCCGGGGAAATGGGTACTGGAGGTTGATCGGACGCCATCGGGGGGAGAGATGGAGGACAAGGCGATTCACAGAGAGAGGGGGGGGGATGGGACAATTGAGAGAGGAGGAGGGAAAGGGAATATGGGGGGAGGGGAAGGAAGGTGCCGATGCAGGGGGAGAAGGGGTAACAGCCCGATGCATAGAGACAGATGCAGCCAGATCATGCAAAGAAGAGAGTAAATTAGAAGTGGAGATAGCTGACATACCCGGTGTATCGTCGCCCGCCGGATCCGAGACATCTGGGACGGGAGCAGGCGATGCACGGGTGGGAACATCCGCCAGTGATGCAGTTGGTAATGGAGGATCAGCTTCAGCTTGTCTAGGAGTCCCCGCGGGCACCGCAGTCTGGGGCTGATCAGGAGGTGAGGAGGGTCGATCTTGAGTCGCATCCTGTGCTGGAGTCGGCCCTTTACTCAGAAGAGGGCAGTCCCGGTAGAGGTGAACAACCTTGTGACAACGGCGGCATCTGTAAGGGATCCCTTCATAGTCAATGATCTGTTTCCTGGAGAAGTCCCTCCACTGGATGGTGAGATATTCAAGTAGACCCCCCCTAGTATCCAGATTGATGAGAAGCCGCGCATATGCCATCATGCCAGTGTGAAGATATGATTTATCATAATCCATGTAAACCCCAATTGCATTGCCAATTCTGCGAAAGATATCTTCGGACCAAAATTGCAGGGGAAGACCCGGGAGTCTGATCCAAACAGGGCCGATTCTGATCTGTTCCGTGGCCGGATCGAACATGGGAGTCCAGCGTTTCAGAAGTACCGGAGAATGTTCAAAGTGCCAGAAGGAGGTAAGTACCCAATTTGTGTGATCGGCACGAGCGAAGCGCAATGAAAACCATCCCCTCACGAAAGTTTGCACGAAGGGAATGTCGACCAGATGTTGCCCCCAAACTTCTGTAGCCCAAGCCTTTAATCGTGCAGCCGAGTAATTTCGCCCTCTGATGCGACCCACCAAAACCCTATCAGAAAATTCCATGACGTCTCCCCACTGGATGTCCTCTTCGAGACGGAGGAATGTGTCTTCCTCTTTGGATCTGAAGCAACGGTACTTTTTACCCGGTCCAGTTCTCGGAGGAGGGGGCAGAGGGGGGGACGGAGCAGGAGAGGAGACGCTGCCGTGCGAAGGGTTTGTGATAGGAGCGAGGGGATGGGGTAAGGTACCAGAGACGGGGAGAGGATCCGAGAGAGGGGGGATATCAGTGAAACAACCCGAGTGTGAGCCGGTGACGGGGGGAGCGGGAGTCGATAACGGAGCGGTTGTGAAGGGCCATTGATGCGCTGCAGAATGTGAAGTACTAGGGTTAGGGTTTAGGTACCCAGCGACAAACCCTAGGGAGGTCGGCGATAAGGGAGGAGTAGACAATGCAGGCCATGTGGGGGGAATATCCGGGAGAATAACGGGAGGATGTTGCGGGGAGTCACCGGCAGAGTAAACAACGAAATCGACCGGAGGTTCCGGGAGATACATACCTTGTGAGCTGGAGGAGGGAGTACGCCAGATGGAGACGCCGTTCAAGGGATCTTCGGTGTAGTCGACAGCCTCAAGTTCCTCCATCTTGCCAGCTAGCGGAGCCCTCGAAACGGCGAGAACCTCGGAGCACAGGTAACCAAGGTGTGATGCGGGAAACGATAGCGAGGCGTTACGGCGGGGAGGGCAAACAAACGGAGGGTAAACAGGTCGATGTGAAGACGGTAACTGCAGAGCGTCAGGTAGAGAGTAGACTTTTTACCGCGGCGAGGACGTAGGTGCGGGAACCGGGAGAGGTGACCGGGTACGGGCGCGGTGAGCTGCAGTCTAGGGCTACGACTGAAACCGAAACCCTAACCAAACCCGCCTCGCGCTGCAGACTCCATCTCGCCTCCCTCTTACTCAATCCGCGGATGGTAATTAGATTATTAGCAAGAAAGAACTCTTATTTCAATAGTAATTTGTTTTTGGAGATTTGTATTTCATTCATTTTTTAATGTAGATTTGACATGTAGCATTTTAAATATTAATAAAAAAAAATATAATTATAATTTTTGTTATTAATATTTAAAACACTACATGTTAACTCCATATTAAAAAATGAATGAATTACAAATCTTAAAAAAAAAAAGAACTATTATTGAAATAAGAGTTCTTTCTCTTTTTATATATATAAAATCTATGTTAAACATTTTAACTAATAAAGTAGTGTGTTCTTTTTTTTCCTTTTGTTTTATATAGCATGTTAACTCCATATTAGAAAATGAATGAATTACAAATCTAAAAAAAAAAAGTTATTGAAATAAGAGTTCTTTAGCTTTTTATATATATAAAAATATATATTAAACATTTTAACTAATAAAATAGTATGTTCATTTTTCCCTTTTCTTTTATACAACATATATGTAGTTGATATTAAAATATTTTATTTATGATTCACATTCTACACATTAAAATAGTATTACATGTCTAAACATATTTGGAAGTAGAAAATATATATCTATAGGAATATAACATTTTAAAAAATATTTATAACAGGGATAATTTTATATATATTGAGAGAGTGTTACCAATCACCAATAATAACATTCCTTTTTGAAATGAGTAAACCCCTTGGGATCTCAACCTTGAATTTCATGGTTTACATAATGCTTCATAATTGCATTTAAAGAAAACATATAATAAGATTTACCCTCACGTTATCATGAAAATTCTTAATTTATAAATAGATTTTATTACAATATTATGGACAGATGTAACTGTTTATCAATATACCACAGGCCCAACAAATTATAACTCATTTCATATGATACTTCTTCATATAACATTTTTTTCAATTTATAAATTTAATTAAAAGGTTAGAAAGGGCATAACTACCAATTGCACCACATGTTGCAATGGGAACACCCTAAGGCATGAGCGTAGGAAAAAGTAGCATAGAATAGAAGATATAAGTAAATATTTTATGCAATTTTATTTATTTATGGGGTTTATGTGAGAAAACTTTGAAATTTAAATTTTGCAGAATTGAGTTATATCATGGATTATAATTGCAAGATAGGTTCATTACTGAAATTACCATATTTAGAATTAATAGAATATTATTGAATGTTTCATCATTTCAATATACATGATTTATTTTAAATATAAACAGATAATATCAATACATATTTTGTGCCAAGTTTTAATTATTGAATAATGAAAATGCTATTAGTTCCTGGAGGCCACAACCTAAGCCACTTTTGGTACCAACTCAATAGACTTGTGGAGTTTCACAGGTAGTGAAGAAGTTGTTCACATGGAAACATCAGGCAGAGAAAACTTAAAAAGGCTATTTAATTGATATATTGCCACTTATAGTGCCAGATAGCTTGTTTTTTGTTTATGATTCGTATATGAAGTGAATGAATGTGAATTATCACTAGAAAATTAAGAACATCGTGCATGTCTTATCATTGATTATTGTTCTTAGAATGGGTAGGTTTGGTCATGTCTAATGAATAAGCTTCTCATATGCTTTTAGATATTTATGTCTTATCATTGTTAGCACAAAGAAAGCAAAATGTGGTAGAGGAGTTCGAGTTTGCTAACTTGGAAATCATATCTTTCTGGGGCATACATCAAGAGCGTGGTAAATAACTAGCCTCATCTAGAAAGCATGTAAATCTTGCAGGCTTGTACCCCACATCCAAAACTCTGGTAAAAGAGGCTTATAAGATTCACACATGTGCTCAAGCTCCAACACAGATTGATCAAGAAAATGGCAATAGGTTGAAGCTGGAATCCAACCTAGATGCCAAATCTACAACGGTACCACTATGCCAAACATAGACGATTTCATGTAGCCGAGCTTTGGAGGTAACATATTTTACCATTATATCGTTAATCTCATTGTCCACAGTCATTCCCCAAAGTCAAGAGGCCAGAACACTTTGTCTTACCCATCTATTTTGTAGCCATTATAATCATTTTTTTAGCACGATGACCAAAATGACAAAACACCAAAACATCTCCTATTGGTTGAACAATACTCAGTGCATGCTTTATCTATGATTTATCAAATCCCAAGAGTTTATCATAAATAGAGATATAAAGTGAAGTGTTCTAGCAATAAATATCTACTATGGTGGTCAAGAGATCCATGAAATATATTGAAATTAGGTTCTCGTGGGGTGAAATCACCATGTATCTAGTTAGTTATGTTAGTCTAAGTGAGGAAAGTGGTATTTTCTTAGCATTTTTTTGCATGAGTTTTGTAACCAATAAGATTGAAAAGGCTAAATGCCTTGCAAATATTTGATAAATTTTTTGCTTCATGTTTAGTTATTATGATGGAATAGAAGTTAATGTTATCTTACTTTTTAATGGTAAAATGGAAGATTATGTTACCCTCACCTTTTAGCACTTAGTATAATTTTTTTTGTGTGTTTATTTTTCAAGATGGAAGGGAAGACTTCATCTAATAGATCCTTTACCATTATCTCATCATCACTATCTAATGTATGTTTGTAACTGCATTGCATATTGTTGTGCACATATATACACTTTCTAGTTTATAGTATATACTTACACATACAATAGTCCACATATATAATTTGTAGTATGCACTTATACAAGATATCAGTAAGACTTTACTAAAGGAATTGGGATATAAAGTGAATGCAATAATATGACCCATGATACTAATCCAAAAATCCTAAAGGCACTCTCTCACACTGGTATTAAGGTCTCTCTAATGGTTAAGAATGAAGACATTGCCAATGTGAAGGCCAACTAGTCATTTTATTTGTATGTAAAATGAAGGTTTCACACTAATATTCAGGAGTAGAATTAAACAAAGTTTTTGTGAACTCTTATGCTAGGCATGATATACCTAGATTGGCTATTTTCCAAGGGTTTATCCAGTAAACTTGTTTCTTCCATTAAAATTCATGTTTGAGATACCTTATCAAAGATGTTTATGACAAAACATATCATATAATCCATCATCTAGGCAAGATCTTCAATGTGTGGACTATTTAAAAAAAAACAAAATAAACTTGTTCAAAGTTGTACTATATGTAATTGTGTCCAGATGCCAAAAATCTAAAAAGAGATTGCCTTCTATATTTTATCAATGTCATGTTCTTATCATATTTACTATAATAAAATAAAAGGAAACAATAAAAGACTAGAGAACCAACATTCTTATATCAATGAGCATGGTACTTGTTCTAATTTGGAAGCTTGAAATTTTGACTAATGAGCTTTTTAAAACCAACATCCTTGTTTCCCATTACTTTGAGATTCATCACACCCATCTCACGTGGATGATATTACATGTCGAAATTTTGAAGCTTGAAATTTTGCCTAACGAACATTTCAAAACCAATATCCTTGTTGCCCATTACTTAGAGATCCATCACACCCATCTTATCTAGATGACATTAAACCACAATTGGTTATGCCACTATGCTGCAAATCTT
Source organism: Pinus tabuliformis (assembly GCA_031772625.1). Lineage (NCBI taxonomy): Eukaryota > Viridiplantae > Streptophyta > Pinopsida > Pinales > Pinaceae > Pinus > Pinus tabuliformis. The sequence continues at coordinate 309,059,150 of CM062807.1, forward strand.
CCAAAACTTGAAGCTTATTGAGGACTAATGAAGCTTTTTTTCGCTCTAGGGCAGTCAGTTCAAGATATTTGCCTTTATGAGCATGAGCCACAACGGAACGAGTTTATTAGTAGATGTCAAGCTCTCAGTTGGTATCTTTGGTTTAGATTTTCTATCATCACATTTCGATTTGTAGTGTTTGGAACCATTATTTACAATATTGCATTCTGCAGGGGGGTGTTTAGAATCATTATTTTCCCGCAGTTCCAATGGGGATAAAGAATTACCTGAAATCAGATTACAATGTATCTGTGGCATGATAAATAACGTATAACATTATTGAAAGCACAAGGAAATAAAGTATGTTATGAGTCACGTAGGGATAACTATGGATAACTCACAACATTGAGGGTCAATTTCCATAATTGCTTCAAATGCAGCCTTGTTTGCAGCATCCCTTGGATTGCTTGTAGGACCTCCAGTGTAGGAAGCTCCATTGATCTTCATAGTTGTTGTAAAAGTCCTTGTAAAATGATAAGTTGGAGGAGGTATGTTTTTCTTTAAAGCAAGCTCCACAAGGGAACTTTTAGGTCGTTTTATTTTTTGATTGGCCGTCAACAAATATAATGAAGAATCTGCCATATTCAATCAAAATAACTAGATTTGTTGACAAACCCAATATGTTCTTAAACCAGGGAAAAGAAAAATGATAAGTAACACTCACATCATTTTGTTGAGCATGATGACCATAATAATAAAATACCAAATAATCTCGTGTTGGTTGAACAATACTCGGTGCACATTTTATCTATGATATATCAAATAAATCCCAAGAGTTCAACATAAAGCCTACATGGTAGAGATATAAACTGAAGTGTTCAAGCAATAAATATCTTCTATGGTGGTAGAGATCCATGAAGGTTATTGAATTTAGCCTCTCATGTAGGGGTGAAATCACCATGTATCTTGTTAGTTCTGTTAGTCTATGTAAGGAAAATGGTATTTTCTTAGCATTTTTGTGTATGAGTTTTGTAACCAATAAGATTGAAAAGGCTAAATACCTTTCAAATATCTGATAAAATTTGTGCTTCATGTTTAGTTATTATGATGGAATAGAAGATGATTAATGGTAAAATGGAAGATTATGTTACCCTCACCTTCTATCACTTAAGTATAATTTTTGTTGTGCTTTTATTTTTCAAGATGGAAGGTAAGAATTCATGTAATAGATCCTTGACTATTATCTTATCATCACTATGTAATGTATGTCTATAAATGCATTGCATATTGTTGTGCACATATATAAACTTCTAGTTTTTAGTATATACTTACACATACAATAGTCCACATATATAATTTGTAGTCTACACTTATACATGATATTAATAAGATTGTACTAAAGGAATTGGGATATAAAGCAAATGCACTAATATGACCCATGATATTAATCCAGTTATCCTAAACACACTTTCTCACACCAATATTAAGGTCTCTATCATGGTTAAGAATGAATACATTTCCAATGTGAAGCATAATCGATCATTTTTTTTTTATGTAAAATGATTCTTTCATATAGATATTGAGGAGTAGAATTAAACAATTTTTTGGTAAAGCTTTTGCTAGGCATGATATACCTAGATTGGCCTTTTTCCAAGGGTTTATCAAGTAAACTTTTTTATTCCATTAAAATTCATGTTTAAGAACCCTATCAAAGATGTTTCTGACAAAACAGATCATATAATCCATCCAGGAAATATCTTCAACGTATGGACTATTTTAAAAAAGACAAAATAAACTTGTTCAAAGTTGTATTATATATTGTGTCCAGATGTTGAAAATCTCATAAAGAGATTTCCTTATACATTGTATCAATGTCTTGTTCTTATCAGATTTACTATAATAAAATAAAATGAAAAAACAAAAGCCTACAAAACCAACATTCTTATATCAATGAGCATAGTACTTGTTGTAATTTGGAAGCTTTAAATTCCGACTAATGAAATTTTCAAAACGAAAATCCATGTTGCCTATTACTTTTAGATTCATCACACCCATCTTATGTAGATGATATTACATGTCGAAATTTTCAAGCTTGACATTTTGACTAATGAACATTTCAGAATCAATATCATTGTTTCCCATTACTTAGAGATGCATCACACCCATCTTATGCATATAATATTTAAATGCAATTGGTTATTCCATTATGTTGTCAGTCCTCCAAAACTTGAGGCTTTTTGAGGACCAATGAAGATTTTTTTCACCCTGGGGCATTCAGTTCAAGACCTTTGTCCTTGTGAGCATGAGCCACAAGGGAATAAGTTTATTAGTAGATGTCAACCTCTCAGGGGGCATCTTTGGTTCAGATTTTCTATCATCACATTTTGAATTGGAGTGTTTGGAATCGTTATTTATATTATTGTATTCTGTAGGGGGTGTTCAAAATCATTATTCTCCCTCAGTTCCAAAGGGGATAAAGAATTACCTGAAATTGGATTCCACTGTATCAGTTGCATGACCAATAACATATAACATTATTGAAAGCACAAGGAAATTAATTATATTACGAGTAATGTATGGATAACTATGGATAAATCAAAACAATGAGGGTCAATTTCCATAATTGCTTCAAATGCATCCTTGTTTACAACATCCCTCAAATTGCGTGTAGGACCTCTAGTGTAGGAAGCTCCATTGATCTTCATTGTTGTTGTAACGATCCTTGTAAAATAATAAGTTGGATGAGGTATGTTTTTCTTTAAAGAAAGCTCCGCAAGGGAATTTTTAGGTCATTTTATTTCTTTCTTGGTTGTTAGCAAATATAATGAAGAATCTACCATATTCAATCAAAATCACTAGAATTGCTAACAAACCCAATACGTTCCTAAACTAGGGAAAATAAAAATTATAAGTAACACTCACATTATTATGAAACCAACTCACAAAAAGATAGAAAATATAGATCAATGCCTTAGAATTCAGCCTCTTCGAGGGGGCAACCTCCTTTACATTACACAAATGAACAATTCTTGGATGATTCAAATGACAAAACATCCTTTCTATATATAGGAGTCTAAGGGGTCACGATATAACCAAGCCAACCTAACAATAATAATACAAAGACACAAAAATAACAATAGGGGGATTCTATGGGGCACAATAATAACAATATGGGGACAATAGGGGCACAACAATATTAATAAGGGATACAACTACAATAGTAATGGGGGAATCACTAGTATTATAGGGACCCAACATGCCCCTCTCCTTCATAAAAGTATTGTCCTCAACGCTTGAGTAGTTTTGGATGCTTTTGTATAAAATTCTCATCCTCCATGTGGAATCTTCAGTGGATAAGTTCTTCCACTTGATGAGATACTCCGAAATTGATCGATTTCGTAGTTGTCGAGTTCTTATTTCTATAACTGCTTCTGGTTCCAATATAATTTTTCCTTCCTCGTCAAGTTCTAGCAATATTGTTTGAATTGGGAGCTTGTCGCCTATAACCTTCTTTAAACATGAAACATGGAAAACTGGGTGTACTTAAGAAGCTGCAGGAAGATCCAATTTGTATGCCATAGTACCAATCTTTTGCAACACCCTGTACGGACCATAATACTTTGGTGATAATTTATTATCCTTCTTAGCTTGCTTGAGGGACATTTGTTTATATGGTTGTAGCTGTAGGAATACCCAGTCACCTACATCTAAACTTCTTTCACTGCGATGTTGATCTGCCTGTTGTTTCATTATATTCTGCGCCAACACGAGGTTATCCTTTAAGAGTTGGAGAACTTGTTATTGATGCTAGAAGTGATGCTCCACTGCTTGAACCTTAGAATTTTCTCTTAAATATGATGTGATGGATGGTGGATGATATCCATAAAGTGCCATAAATGGGGTCATTTTTGCTGCAGTATGGAAGGAAGTGTTATACCACCATTCAGCCAGAAGCAACCATTTGACCCATTGTGTTTGTTTATCAAATAGAAAGCAACGAAGATATCCTTCCAAACATTTGTTTACTATCTCAGTTTGCCCATCAGATTGAGGATGATAAGATGAGCTATGAGCTAAATGAGTACCAAGACAAGAAAATAATTCTGTCCAAAAATTTCCAGTGAAAATGGGACCTCTGTCACTTACAATAATCTTTGGGTTTCCATGTAGCTTTTGAATTGTTTCCATAAATGCAGTAGCAAATGTACTGGCTTTAAATCGATGTAATAATGCACAAAAATGTGCATACTTGGTAAGTCTGTCAACTACCACCATGATGACACTCTTTCCTTCAGACTTGGGTAAACCTGTGATACAACCCATTGAAACCTCCTCCCAACGTTGGCTTGGAATGGATAAAGGTTGTAATAGACTTGGGATCTTAATTGTTTCAACTTTATTTTGTTGGCAAACCAAACATTCCACCACAAACTTTTCAATATCTGATTTAAGGCCAACCCAAAAAATTCCTTCTTAACCTTGTGGTATGCTTTTAAAAATCCTAAGTGCCCTCCTAAGGGAGAAGTGTGCAATTCCATAAGAATTTTTTGTTTGAGTTGGGAATTCTTACAGAGGTATAAGTGATCTTTGTACCATAACGAATCATTTTTCCAGCTAAATGTATCAGATGTACTGGAATATTGTTGTAACTTTCGAATAAGTGCCCCCACTTCTTCGTCATTCTTCCATTCCTCCCTTGCTTCGTTTATCCAATCTGGTTGGATAATAGAAATGGCGCACAACAACGCTTCCACATCCTCATCATTTTTTGAGAGTGCATCTGCCACAAAATTTTGCTTCCCTTTTTTGTAGATGATTTAAAAGTCATAACCCAACATCTTTGTGACCCGTTTTTGTTGCTCTTCAAAGGATAATCTTTGTTCTAAAAAGTATTTAAGGTTATCATGATCCGTTTTTACCTTGAAGTGTCTTCCCATTAGGTAGGGTCGCCATTTCTTAAGTGCATGTAGTATTGCCAACATTTCCTTCTCATAAATAACTTTGTGTAAATACTTTCCCTTGATTGGACGGCTTTCGAAAGCAATGGGTCTTTCATCTTGCATTAAAACAACACCAATTCCATTTCCTGAAGCATCACATTCCACAATAAAGGTTTTTGTGAAGTCCGGTGTAGCTAAGACTGGTGCTTGGCACATTGCCTCTTTAAGATGTTCGAAGGCCTTTGTTGCTTCTGGAGTCCATGAAAATGCATATTTCTTCAATAATGTTGTTAGAGGTGCTGCTATTCTCCCATAATTCTTAACAAACTTGCGATAATACCCTGTCAACCGAGAAATCCTCACAGATTCTTTATGGATGTGGGGATTTTCCATTCCTTAATGGATTTAATTTTGCTAGGGTCTACCTTAACACCTTCATGAGATACAATATGACCTAGATATTCCACCTCTTGTACTCCAAAGAAACATTTGGAGCTTTTTGCATATAATTGTTTCTACTCCAATAGTTGTAGCACCCTGTCAACATGTTCAACATGATCCTTCCAAGACTTGTTGTAGATTAGTATATCATCAAAAAATACTAACAAAAATTTTCTAAGGAAGGGTTTGAAAATGGAATTCATCAAACCTTGAAATGTAGAAGGTGCATTGGTAAGGCCAAAAGGCATGACCAAAAATTCATAATGACCCTCGTGAGTTCTAAATGTTGTTTTCGGAATGTCTTCAATCTTCATTCTGATTTAATGATATCCTGAATGAAGATCCAACTTGGTGAAGTAAATTTATCCATGCAATTGATCCAATAATTCATCAATGACAAGAATGAGAAATTTATCTTTAATAGTGAGCTTGTTGAGCTCCCTATAATCCGGACACATGCGCCATGATCCATCCTTCTTGTGCACCAATACTACTGGAGCAGAGAAAGAACTTTGACTAGGTTGAATTATACCAGCCTCTAGCATTTCTGCAACCATACATTCAATTTCACTCTTTTGGGCATAAGGATATCTGTACGGCCTGATGTTTGGAGGAACACTTCCTGGAATCAAATGAATAGCATGATCTTGATCACGAATAGGTGGGAGACCTTTGGGAGTCTCAAATACCTTGGAATGATTGTCCAAGACTTTTTGGAGATCTAGAGAAATAAGTGATTTCGATGTGGAAACATCTAGTGAACATAATCGTGCAATTACACCTCGTTGTTCCGTTTTTAGAAGCTTTGTCATACCGTTAGAGCTAATTATCTTTCCCGGTTTCCCTGCAATACCCCTTAATTCAACTTCCTTTCCATCCACAGAAAATTTCATGAAAAGTTCTTGAAAATTAAAAGCTATTGTACCCAAGGATTGTAGCCATTGGACTCCTAGTACAACATCAACACCTCCCATTGGAATGGAAAGCATTGGGCTATTCAATACATATTCTCCCATGGATAGCTTGATATTATGACACTTTCCAGAGCAATTTATGGTTCCTCCACTTACAACCATTACTTGACACTCTGGTGCTGGATATAGGAAGCAATTCAATTCTTTTGCTATCTTACAATGAATAAAATTGTGGGTAATTCCTGAATCAATCAACACTAATACCTTTGTCTTCTTGATATGTCCTTCTATCTTGATAGTTTGAGGAGTGGTAATTCCAGCCAATGCATTACAAGATATGGTTGGATTCATTTCTTCTTTATCTAAGGTTTGTTTTGGAGTATATCCTCTTATTTTGACATTTCTTGTTCCTTTTCTTCCTCCTCTTCACAATCTATGTAGAATAATTTCTTCTCAGCACACTTATGACCTTTAGTGTATTTGCTATCACAACTGTAACAAAACTCTTTTGCTCTTTTTTCTTCCAATTGTTGCGGTGTCAACCTTATAGGTTGTGGAAGGCTAGGGGAAACAACACTTCCATCTTTATAGTTGTGAGTGGTAGGTTTCCTGGTTGCCATAATTTTTCTTTCCATTTTTATTACTAACCTGAATGCCTTCTCCAATGAATTAGGCTCCCGAAGGCGAACGTCATGTTGGATATTATCCTTTAAAGTCCCTATGAACATATCAATCCTATGCTCCTTTGGAATATCTTTTACCCTTATGTTCAATTTTTGGAAGTCCTCAATGTGCTCCATCATTGAACCCTTTTGTTTGAGACTTATCAATTGGCGAAAAAAGGTGTTGCTTTTTGTATCCTCATAATGTGCTATAAATTCTTCCGTAAAAATTTCCTAAGTGACAATTTGTTTACGAGAGCAAAGCCATCGATACCATACAAACTGATTTGGTTCCAAATATAAAGTTGCAATACGTACCTTTTGTGTGTTTTGCACATTATGGAGATTGAAAAATTGCTCCATTTGTAGTATCCATGTTGCGGGATCCTTTCCATCAAACTTCCTCATATCGATTTTTGGAATATGGTTGGTCTTCAATCCAACATTAGAGTCTATGAAATCATGATTAACATTTCTTTTGTTCTCATCATGAGTTTCCTTTACTACCTTTTCACCATTAGTGACCATTTCTTGTAGCAACTTATTCAAATTTATCTTCAATTCTTCCATCTTATCGTCCATTCCATTCATCTTAGCTTCCATCTTAGTGTCCATGCCATTCATCTTAGCTTCCACGTCATTCATCTTGGCTTCATTTACCTTTAGTGAGAGTGAAATTTGTTGTACTTGGTCTTATAATTTTGATATATCATGTTGCATTTCTTCCTCTTCTTCACGAGTCATGCTAGAGCTTTCAGGTTGCTTACTAGGTGTTTCCATTTTCTTTCTTCGGGGCATTAGTTAAAGCTAATAATTCTTCACTATTCCCTTTGAATTCCTTCAAACTAATTTTTCAAACCAATCTTATGCAAAATTAAAAAAAAATTACACACCTTTTTTCACTTTGTATGAGCTCGATATTGAATCTGATGTATCTTTGTAATTTTAGATCATCCAGTTCTAAAATTGTGACCTGCAGTAGCCCTCTATGTCCTCTTTCTAATGCCACCAGTCTTATCGAATTTAGATTCTCTAAGACAGAGTTATGCACAATCTCCCAAGATGACCTGATTATATACCTTTTCAGAAAAGCAAACTTATATGAAGTGCCACGTGTCACTATTTTGACCTTCGGGCCTAAAAAATATACACAGGAAACTATAGTCCATCCTCTTTCTATAAATTCTTACGAAATTGTAATCTGATGCTCAAAACAAAAGTTATGATGATTTTCCCGAGATCACCTGTTTGGAATGTAATTCAAGAGTCTGCAAAAATACCAACTTCCTTAGATCATATCTCCGCAAATATTGTGTGAAAAGCTCTGAAATTCGGACTCGAGGTTCAGCACGAATTCGTCTCAAATGGGTTTTTTTTCTCTTTTGAAATGTCGCATAAAAAAAGTTATAGCGAAAATGCCACGATGACCTATTTCGAGTAGCGAAACCCTAGAATCCAAAGCTCTGATACCAAATGTTATGAAACCAACTCACGAAAAGATAGAAAAGATAGATCAATGCCTTAGAATTCAGCCTCTTCGAGGGGGAAAACTCCTTTACATTACGCAAATGAAAGATTCTTAGATGATTCAAATGACAAAACCTCCTTTCTATATATAGGAGTCTAAGGGTTCACAATATAACCAAGCCGACCTAACAATAATAATATAAAGGCACAAAAATAACAATAGAGGGATTCTATGGGGCACAGTAATAACAATATGGGGACAATAGGGGCACAACAATATTAATAAGGGATACAACTACAATAGTAATGGGGGAATCACTAGTATTATAGGGACTCAACACACATCGTTTCACTAAGCGCGATGACCAGAATAAAAAAACACCAAAGAATCTCTTGTTGGTCGAACAATACCTGATGTACACTTTATCTATGATTTATCAAGTAAATTCCAGGAGTTCATCATAAAACCTACATGGTAGAGATATAAAGTGAAGTGCTATAGAAATAAATATCTACCATGGTGGTAAAGAGATCCATTAAGGATATTAAAATCAGGCTCTTATGGGGTGAAATCATCATGTATCTTATTAGTTTTGTTACTCTAACTAAGGAAAATGGTAATTTTCTTAGCATTTTTGTGCATGAGTTTTGTAACCAATAAGATTGAAAAGGATAAATTTAGACAAAGTAAGTTACCTATTCCCAAGTCTATTTTTTGTGGGCATCTCCTATTTCAAGGTACAACCATTCACTATATTTTGTTTGTCTACTTATTTAAAAAAATATAAGCAGATCATGCTAAATAAATAAACAAAACAACAACAACACTGTTTCACCAACCCCAACCTATACCAAATGAAGAAGACATTAAACAAAAATATTTAAATCATGCCTGTAAGAAATCAGAGCCCAAGTATTTCCAATGACACTTGCATAGGTGTTTGGATTTCGCACAAGTTTGTGCCAAACCAATTTTCCAAGGCTTATGATCAATTGTAGGATGCCTTTGAGGGACACAAAATATCACATTGGCAAATGACCCTCCGAGTATCATAAAAGCTCATAGTGTTGCAACCATATTGGCCTTCCACAGTATGGTTGCAGTTATTTTTTATTTTGAGTTGATTATGCTCAAGGCTCAAACATAACAAATGCTTATTAGGCACCTTCCAACATTCTCATCATGCTTTAAGTGGCCTGCACTAGTGAATTAAGAACATTTTTTCACTGTCATATCTTCTTACAAGATTTTTTAAAGAGTGATGGGAATTTTTTAACTTCATTGAATGGGGAAATTTGTTGACAATAGTCAAAATACTTGTCCATCTAGGTCTTTAATTATGTAGAAATGGAAATGGTATTGGAAATGGTGATATGGTAGGCAACATTAGCTGTAATAGTAGAGGCTTGAAGAAAAAAATAAATGAACAAGAATCTTATCACTGATTTTAAATCCAAACATGGAAATCGAAGAAGACTTACAACACTACACTTGTATCTTGTGACACATAGGATAAGACTCAACAAAAGAGAGTTGTGCTAGTTAATATAGTTGTAATAGATGCAATGGTATCTACAGTTATAAATGTTTCTCAATCTGTAAAATATGATTGCACTCGTTTATATCTTCATTATGCACAAGTGTGATATATATATATATATATATATAATTATAATTTTTTACTCCTAACTTAAGTTTCAAGTGTATATTTTTAAAATAATAAAAAATAAAGAAATCATAAATTTTAAAACATTATTTGACTAATTTGAATTTTAGTAATCTACATTTAAATGTGTAAGAAATTATTTTTCAATAATAATATTATAAAATTTACAGAAATTTAAAGTAATGATTTGAAAAAATATAATATATGGTTTTTTATTAAATAATTAATGAGTAATTTGCTATAAAATCTTTATAATTAGTGTTTAGTTTTGTATTATACTTTGAACATATTTTGAGTTAATTGGATGGTGATAGATTCATAAATGTGAGAAGGAAATAGTTTAGTTTAATTTGTGGTTTTATTATTATTATTATTATTTGTATTGAAAATTTTAAAATAAAAAATAAAAATTATAAAATGGTTAGGTATAAAATTATGTTTTTGAAATTTAAAATCTAAATAATAAACAAATTGTCTTTTTTAGAGTTTCAAAGTCAAAATCTTTTATAGAAAGTAATTACTAAATAAAATAATTTTTTGATTTATAACGAAGAAAAATTAGGGTTTGTAATATATTTTGAATATTTATAAAAAAAATATTTTTTTGAAATGAATAAATTTTAGAATTCGCTTAAAAACAGGTATGGAGAGATTTCGTTTGGCCTAAAAACAGGGTTTTAGCTCCTATTTTGCAAATTTCTCTACAAAACCATTTTGTAACCTAGCCTACTTAAGACATAATTTGTCTTCAAGTGGTAGAGTTGATCATGTTGGATCCGGGAAGGAATCCCCTATACAATGGCATATGAGTTTGACATTTTTGAATTCATATGATATTTTTTATCTCATTTCTTTTAAACATAATGCTTGAATTTTTTTTGGGTAGTTCCAAATGGGCTGAATAAAAAATCAAAACATAAAATATACAAAACTAAAAAATTTCAAAAAATACAAATATCTTCCTTTACGAGTCTTCTTCAAAAGTGTACTCTTGGTTTTTAATTTTATTTAAATAGTAGAAAAAAATCTTACATGAACACGTGTCTGCAAAATCTAATTGAAATATTACTTTGCCAACTTCAAAAAATAATAAAAAATATAATTTTGCATAAAAATAATTTTTTAATATGAAATTTTAGTTCTCTCCATGTAGATCATGTTTATATATATATATATATATATATATTAAAAATTACATATTTTAGACTAAGTTATGTACGTGAACACACACATACCTCTTAAGACGTGCTAAAATTTACAAGGAAAGTTGTTTCATTTAATGGAAAATTGACATATTATATGACACTAAATAATTTTTTTTGCAAAAAATATCATTAGGACAACAACATAATTCTCCATAGATTGCTTTTTTACTATGAATCAAAATTCACAATGCTTAATTGAATTTTGAGGGCTTCAATTCAATAAAATATTAACATTTTGAAATTTCATTGCCACATTTGGCCCAAAAGCATAACCAATATTCATCCATTCACCCACATGCGAGTTTGAGAGTGCCAGTCTTATGGACCCTCGAGGTTCTAATGTGAGAGTGTACGCCTTAATTTCCTCCTCCAAGTAGAGTTTCAGAGGATTGATAGGTTTGTTTAGTGTCTTTGCATCTTATTCATTTGATGTGGTTTTTAACTTTCAATAATAGTTTTGTTTTGGGAGATTCTTTTTCATTCATCTTTCAATATGGAGTTGACATTTAACATTTTAAATATTTACAACAAAAATTATAATTATAATTTTTGTTATTAATATTTAAAATTTTACATGTTAACTCCATATTAAAAAAATGAATGAATTACAAATCTCCAAAAGAAAAATATTATTGAAATAAGAGTTCTTTCTCTTTTATGTGTGTTTCTTTTTTCCTTTTGTTTTATATAGCATATACATAATTAATATTGAAATATTTTATTTTTAATTCTCATTTTACTCAATAAAATGTTAAGACATACCCAACCATATTTGGAAGTAGAAAACATATATCCATAACAATATAAAATTTTAAAAATATTTATAGCAAAAATATTTATATATATATTGAGAAAGTGTTATAGATATACGTTTTCTATTCTGGAATATGATTGTGGCATGTATTAAGATTTTGATATGTAAATTGGTGGGTGGGGAGCCACATGGCACGAATATAATTTTTTAAATTTATTAAAAGCCATTGCAACCTAACAAACTTTCTAATACACTAAAATGGTTGATAAACATTAAGGAGAAGCATACGCTGAGCATATTCCCTTGAGAATTAATGTAGGCCTCAATTAAAAAAAAGAGTCAACAACCCTCCTTTCATCTAATGAATTATAACTTACAACTATTACAACTATGTTAAATATTATTGCACTCGTTTCTTTCCATAAAAAAGTGGATATATATATATATATATATATATATATATAATGTTTTGGTTTTAATATATATGATTATGACCTTGGGAATTTTACAAAATACACATTTCAAGTAACCTCAAATTCACATTTTTGAGTTACATTTATTCATATAAAAGATTATAAAATTTATTAGAATCAAATTGATCAATTTTCTTATGTTTAATCAATTTATTGTTTAAATTATATTTATAATGAATTCATTTTTAAATTATAACATTGAAAATTTAAATCATATTAAAAACTAATTTTCAAGCTACCAATTATAAATATAAGAATATTACAATTTCAATTGCAAGTGGAATAAAATCATTTTTCAAATCTATGCACCAAAACGTTAGAAATGAGATAATGTAATGAGAAATTAATCCACACTAATGTTAATTACCTTTTCAAATTAAATTTCATTTTTTTATTAATTTAACCATCAAATACTTACAATTTTAAAGCCTGCATATCATTATTGATATTTATATAAATTTTAAAATTGTAAATGATGATAAAATTAAAATTTTACATGTATCCATATATCTATATATAAATTAAATATATTACAAGGTCTATGCATGAAGCTATTGAGCTTTAAGGTTTGATCCATCCTTAAAGCTCGATCAGACTCCTAACCTCAAGTTACACAAGAGCTCGATCAAAGAGTTTTTTTTAATACTCGATCGAGTAATATTTAAACCCCCAAACAGTCAATTAAGGGCTCAAATATTTCTTAATCGAGCGCTTGAAAAGGCTCGATTGAGATTTTTTTCTTCACCCGCAACGTGCCCTATGTTGCCAAAAAAAAGTTACCCACCTTCATGCATAGACCCATGCAATGTGGCCCTCCATGTATATTCCATGGGAATCGATCTTGTCAAACAAAACCTTTAGCTTCTAAGCATGAGTTTGATGTCTTCCAAGGAGAAGACATTGTACCTGTCCACTTTCTTATCCTTAAGCATTAAGCCCAACAATGTTTTCAGTTACTAGTGCAAGTAAAATGAATTGAAATATTGCTTCTTCTTGCCCTTGGTGTGACCAGCGTCAGGAACCCATTTTGAAATATCCTCAAGGAGTTATGAGTCAAAATGGGATTGGCACTCAATCCTTGCTTGAGTCTCTAACTTCCTGATTTCATTTTTCATCTTTGGTGGAATGACATTAAAGTAGGTTGCTGCAAAATCATGGATTAAAGGCCTTTCCCCTTGCTGCCCTTAGGGGTGTTGCCACCTCCCCCTCAACAAAAACATATTCTTTGTCTAGGAGGCATAGTTGCGATGTAGGGACTACACTTGGAGCGTCCACTAAATATCCCATGACTTGCAAAGAATCAAGAGAAGATACTATATGAACCACCTTCAAGGCTCGACCTTAAACCTATTACATCATCCCCATACCCCCACACATATGTTTTAGACTTTGCCAAACTTGTAGAAGAAATGACAAGGGACTCTCTACCCTTGATCGATGTCCCGAATCCTAAGACCATGATATGATTGAGGTGTGTATTACCATTGTAATGTCTAGAGTGTGAATTATAAATAAAATATTTCAATATCAATTATGAATATGTTATATATAAAAAAAGAATATATATATATATATATATATATATATATATATATATATATATATATATATATATATATATATAATGTTTAAATTTCAATAATAGTTTTGTTTTGGGAGATTCCTTTTTCATTCATCTTTCAATATGGAGTTGACATTTAACATTTTAAATATTTACAACAAAAATTATAATTATAATTTTTGTTATTAATATTTAAAATTTTACATGTTAACTCCATATTAAAAAAATGAATGAATTACAAATCTCCAAAAGAAAAATATTATTGAAATAAGAGTTCTTTCTCTTTTATGTGTGTTTCTTTTTTCCTTTTGTTTTATATAGCATATACGTAATTAATATTGAAATATTTTATTTTTAATTCTCATTTTACTCAATAAAATGTTAATACATACGCAACCATATTTGGAAGTAGAAAACATATATCCATAGCAATATAAAATTTTAAAAATATTTATAGCAAAAATAATTATATATATATATATTGAGAAAGTGTTATAGATATATGTTTTCTATTCTGGAATATGATTGTGGCATGTATTAAGATTTTGATATGTAAATTGGTGGGTGGGGAGCCACATGGCACGAATATAATTTTTTAAATTTATTAAAAGTCATTGCAACCTAACAAACTTTCTAATACACTACAATGGTTGATAAACATTAAGGAGAAGCATACGCTGAGCATATTCCCTTGAGAATCAATGTAGGCCTCAATTAAAAAAAAGAGTCAACAACCCTCCTTTCATCTAATGAATTATAACTTACAACTATTACAACTATGTTAAATATTATTGCACTCATTTCTTTCCATAAAAAAGTGGATATATATATATATCTATATATCTATATATATATATATATATATATATATATATATATATATATATATATATATATATATATATATATATATATATATATATATATATATATATATATATATATATATATAATGTTTTGGTTTTAATATATATGATTATGACCTTGGGAATTTTACAAAATACACGTTTCAAGTAACCTCAAATTCACATTTTTGAGTTACATTTATTCATATAAAAGATTATAAAATTTATTAGAATCAAATTGATCAATTTTCTTATGTTTAATCAATTTATTGTTTAAATTATATTTATAATGAATTCATTTTTAAATTATAACATTGAAAATTTAAATCATATTAAAAACTAATTTTTAAGCTACCAATTATAAATATAAGAATATTACAATTTCAATTGCAAGTGGAATAAAATCATTTTTCAAATCTATGCACCAAAACGTTAGAAATGAGATAATGTAATGAGAAATTAATCCACACTAATGTTAATTACCTGTTCAAATTAAATTTCATTTTTTTTATTAATTTAACCATCAAATACTTACAATTTTAAAGCCTGCATATCATTATTGATATTTATATAAATTTTAAAATTGTAAATGATGATAAAATTAAAATTTTACATGTATCCATATATCTATATATAAATTAAATATATTACAAGGTCTATGCCTAAAGCTATTGAGCTTTAAGGTTTGATCCATCCTTAAAGCTCGATCAGACTCCTAACCTCAAGTTACACAAGAGCTTGATCAAAGAGTTTTTTTTAATACTCGATCGAGTAATATTTAAACCCCCAAACAGTCAATTAAGGGCTCAAATATTTCTTAATCGAGCGCTTGAAAAGGCTAGATTGAGATTTTTTTCTTCACCCGCAACGTGCCCTCTGTTGCCAAAAAAAATTAACCCACCTTCATGCATAGACCCATGCAATGTGGCCCTCCATGTATATTCCATGGGAATCGATCTTGTCAAACAAAACCTTTAGCTTCTAAGCATGAGTTTGATGTCTTCCAAGGAGAAGACATTGTACCTATCCACTTTCTTATCCCTAAGCATTAAGCCCAACAATGTTTTCAGTTACTAGTGCAAGTAAAATGAATTCAAATATTGCTTCTTCTTGCCCTTGGTGTGACCAGCGTCAGGAACCCATTTTGAAATATCCTCAAGGAGTTATGAGTCAAAATGGGATTGGCACTCAATCCTTGCTTGAGTCTCTAACTTCTTGATTTCATTTTTCATCTTTGGTGGAATGACATTAAAGTAGGTTGCTGCAAAATCATGGATTAAAGGCCTTTCCCCTTGCTGCCCTGAGGGGCGTTGCCACCTCCCCCTCAACAAAAACATATTCTTTGTCTAGGAGGCATAGTTGCGATGTAGGGACTACACTTGGAGCGTCCACTAAATATCCCATGACTTGCAAAGAATCAAGAGAAGATACTATATGAACCACCTTCAAGGCTCGACCTTAAACCTATTACATCATCCCCATACCCCCACACATATGTTTTAGACTTTGCCAAACTTGTAGAAGAAATGACAAGGGACTCTCTACCCTTGATCGATGTCCCAAATCCTAAGACCATGATATGATTGAGGTGTGTATTACCATTGTAATGTGTAGAGTGTGAATTGTAAATAAAATATTTCAATATCAATTATGAATATGTTATATAAAAAAAAAGAAAAAAAAAAAGAATATATATATATATATATATATATATATATATATATATATATATATATATATATATATATATATATATATAATGTTTAAATTTCAATAATAGTTTTGTTTTGGGAGATTCCTTTTTCATTCATCTTTCAATATGGAGTTGACATTTAACATTTTAAATATTTACAACAAAAATTATAATTATAATTTTTGTTATTAATATTTAAAATTTTACATGTTAACTCCATATTAAAAAAATGAATGAATTACAAATCTCCAAAAGAAAAATATTATTGAAATAAGAGTTCTTTCTCTTTTATGTATGTTTCTTTTTTCCTTTTGTTTTATATAGCATATACGTAATTAATATTGAAATATTTTATTTTTAATTCTCATTTTACTCAATAAAATGTTAATACATACCCAACCATATTTGGAAGTAGAAAACATATATCCATAGCAATATAAAATTTTAAAAATATTTATAGCAAAATTAATTATATATATTGAGAAAGTGTTATAGATATATGTTTTCTATTCTGGAATATGATGGTGGCATGTATTAAGATTTTGATATGTAAATTGGTGGGTGGGGAGCCACATGGCACGAATATAATTTTTTAAATTTATTAAAAGTCATTGCAACCTAACAAACTTTCTAATACACTACAATGGTTGATAAACATTAAGGAGAAGCATACGCTGAGCATATTCCCTTGAGAATCAATGTAGGCCTCAATTAAAAAAAAGAGTCAACAACCCTCCTTTCATCTAATGAATTATAACTTACAAATATTACAACTATGTTAAATATTATTGCACTCATTTCTTTCCATAAAATAGTGGATATATATATATATATATATATATATATATATATATATATATATATATATATATATATATATATATATAATGTTTTGGTTTTAATATATATGATTATGACCTTGGGAATTTTACAAAATACACATTTCAAGTAACCTCAAATTCACATTTTTGAGTTACATTTATTCATATAAAAGATTATAAAATTTATTAGCATCAAATTGATCAATTTTCTTATGTTTAATCAATTTATTGTTTAAATTATATTTATAATGAATTCATTTTTAAATTATAACATTGAAAATTTAAATCATATTAAAAACTAATTTTTAAGCTACCAATTATAAATATAAGAATATTACAATTTCAATTGCAAGTGGAATAAAATCATTTTTCAAATCTATGCACCAAAACGTTAGAAATGAGATAATGTAATGAGAAATTAATCCACACTAATGTTAATTACCTTTTCAAATTAAATTTCATTTTTTTTATTAATTTAACCATCAAATACTTACAATTTTAAAGCCTGCATATCATTATTGATATTTATATAAATTTTAAAATTGTAAATGATGATAAAATTAAAATTTTACATGTATCCATATATCTATATATAAATTAAATATATTACAAGGTCTATGCATGAAGCTATTGAGCTTTAAGGTTTGATCCATCCTTAAAGCTCGATTAGACTCCTAACCTCAAGTTACACAAGAGCTCGATCAAAGAGTTTTTTTTAATGCTCGATCGAGTAATATTTAAACCCCCAAACAGTCAATTAAGGGCTCAAATATTTCTTAATCGAGCGCTTGAAAAGGATCGATTGAGATTTTTTTCTTCACCCGCAATGTGCCCTCTGTGGCAAAAAAAAAGTAACCCACCTTCATGCATAGACCCATGCAATGTGGCCCTCCATGTATATTCCATGGGAATCGATCTTGTCAAACAAAACCTTTAGCTTCTAAGCATGAGTTTGATGTCTTCCAAGGAGAAGACATCGTACCTATCCACTTTCTTATCCTTAAGCATTAAGCCCAACAATGTTTTCAGTTACTAGTGCAAGGAAATTGAATTCAAATATTGCTTCTTCTTGCCCTTGGTGTGACCAACGTCAGGAACCCATTTTGAAATATCCTCAAGGAGTTATGAGTCCAAATGGGATTGGCACTCAATCCTTGCTTGAGTCTCTAACTTCCTGATTTCATTTTTCATCTTTGGTGGAATGACACTAAAGTAGGTTGCTGCAAAATCATGGATTAAGGCCTTTCCCCTTGCTGCCCTGAGGGGCGTTGCCACCTCCCCCTCAACAAAAACATATTCTTTGTCTAGGAGGCATAGTTGCGATGTAGGGACTACACTTGGAGCGTCCACTAAATATCCCATGACTTGCAAAGAATCAAGAGAAGATACTATATGAACCACCTTCAAGGCTCGACCTTAAACCTATTACATCATCCCCATACCCCCACACATATGTTTTAGACTTTGCCAAACTTGTAGAAGAAATGACAAGGGACTCTCTACCCTTGATCGATGTCCCAAATCCTAAGACCATGATATGATTGAGGTGTGTATTACCATTGTAATGTGTAGAGTGTGAATTATAAATAAAATATTTCAATATCAATTATGAATATGTTATATAAAAAAAAAAGAAAAAAAAAAGAATATATATATATATATATAGATATATATATAATGTTTAAATTTCAATAATAGTTTTGTTTTGGGAGATTCCTTTTTTATTCATCTTTCAATATGGAGTTGACATTTAACATTTTAAATATTTACAACAAAAATTATAATTATAATTTTTGTTATTAATATTTAAAATTTTACATGTTAACTCCATATTAAAAAAATGAATGAATTACAAATCTCCAAAAGAAAAATATTAGTGAAATAAGAGTTCTTTCTCTTTTATGTGTGTTTCTTTTTTCCTTTTGTTTTATATAGCATATACGTAATTAATATTGAAATATTTTATTTTTAATTCTCATTTTACTCAATAAAATGTTAATACATACCCAACCATATTTGGAAGTAGAAAACATATATCCATAGCAATATAAAATTTTAAAAATATTTATAGCAAAATTAATTATATATATTGAGAAAGTGTTATAGATATATGTTTTCTATTCTGGAATATGATTGTGGCATGTATTAAGATTTTGATATGTAAATTGGTGGGTGGGGAGCCACATGGCACGAATATAATTTTTTAAATTTATTAAAAGTCATTGCAACCTAACAAACTTTCTAATACACTACAATGGTTGATAAACATTAAGGAGAAGCATACGCTGAGAATATTCCCTTGAGAATCAATGTAGGCCTCAATTAAAAAAAAAGAGTCAACAACCCTCCTTTCATCTAATGAATTATAACTTACAGCTATTACAACTATGTTAAATATTATTGCACTCATTTCTTTCCATAAAAAAGTGTATATATATATATATATATATATATATATATATATATATATATATATATATATATATAATGTTTTGGTTTTAATATATATGATTATGACCTTGGGAATTTTACAAAATACACATTTCAAGTAACCTCAAATTCACATTTTTGAGTTACATTTATTCATATAAAAGATTATAAAATTTATTAGAATCAAATTGATCAATTTTCTTATGTTTAATCAATTTATTGTTTAAATTATATTTATAATGAATTCATTTTTAAATTATAACATTGAAAATTTAAATCATATTAAAAACTAATTTTTAAGCTACCAATTATAAATATAAGAATATTACAATTTCAATTGCAAGTGGAATAAAATCATTTTTCAAATCTATGCACCAAAACGTTAGAAATGAGATAATGTAATGAGAAATTAATCCACACTAATGTTAATTACCTTTCCAAATTAAATTTCATTTTTTTTTATTAATTTAACCATCAAATACTTACAATTTTAAAGCCTGCATATCATTATTGATATTTATATAAATTTTAAAATTGTAAATGATGATAAAATTAAAATTTTACATGTATCCATATATCTATATATAAATTAAATATATTACAAGGTCTATGCATGAAGCTATTGAGCTTTAAGGTTTGATCCATCCTTAAAGCTCGATCATACTCCTAACCTCAAGTTACACAAGAGCTTGATCAAAGAGTTTTTTAATGCTCGATCGAGTAATATTTAAACCCCCAAACAGTCGATTAAGGGCTCAAATATTTCTTAATCGAGCGCTTGAAAAGGCTCGATTGAGATTTTTTTCTTCACCCGCAACGTGCCCTCTGTTGCCAAAAAAAAGTAACCCACCTTCATGCATAGACCCATGCAATGTGGCCCTCCATGTATGTTCCATGGGAATCGATCTTGTCAAACAAAACCTTTAGCTTCTAAGCATGAGTTTGATGTCTTCCAAGGAGAAGAAATTGTACATGTCCACTTTC
Source organism: Pinus tabuliformis (assembly GCA_031772625.1). Classification (NCBI taxonomy): domain Eukaryota; kingdom Viridiplantae; phylum Streptophyta; class Pinopsida; order Pinales; family Pinaceae; genus Pinus; species Pinus tabuliformis. The sequence continues at coordinate 309,079,986 of CM062807.1, forward strand.
TTATCCTTAAGCACTAAGCCCAACAATGTTTTCAGTTACTAGTGCAAGGAAATTGAATTCAAATATTGCTTCTTCTTGCCCTTGGTGTGACCAGCGTCAGGAACTCACTTTGAAATATCCTCAAGGAGTTATGAGTCAAAATGGGATTGGCACTCAATCCTTGCTTGAGTCTCTAACTTCCTGATTTCATTTTTCATCTTTGGTGGAATGACATTAAAGTAGGTTGCTGCAAAATCATGGATTAAAGGCCTTTCCCCTTGCTGCCCTGAGGGGCGTTGCCACCTCACCCTCAACAAAAACATATTCTTTGTCTAGGAGGCATAGTTGCGATGTAGGGACTACACTTGGAGCGTCCACTAAATATCCCATGACTTGCAAAGAATCAAGAGAAGATACTATGTGAACCACCTTCAAGACTCGACCTTAAACCTATTACATCATCCCCATACCCCCACACATATCTTTTAGACTTTGCCAAACTTGTAGAAGAAATGACAAGGGACTCTCTACCCTTGATCGATGTCCCAAATCCTAAGACCATGAGACACTGAAATATACTCAAATATAACCCTAAATCCTAGATACTATGCACAGAAAATATGACATGACATCTAGATACTAGGAAAATCAATACAATTCTAAAATAGTTCACGCTTAAGAGCCCTTGAATTTTCATTACCACTGACACTTCTTCCTTCAAACCACCCCAATTAAAAAGACCTTTAGGATGAATACACCAAAATAAAATGAAGGTCCTTTGACCTCTAATAACAACCAAGAACAAGACGAAACCCGACATACACACTAACCCTAGCAAAGCATACCTTAGTCCCGAATTTTTGAAGGACCAACAAAATAAATAACACTACATAGAGGACTGATAATTCACACAAAATAAAATGTTTGGAAACCTCTCCATCCCAACATAAAGCCTCAATCGTCTCATTTATAAGAAATCTCCAACACCAGGAGAGCTCTTCCATATCACCCAATACACCTTCCATCCCTTTGTCTCAAATACACTTCCACGCTAGAGCACAAAATTCACCATCAACTTAGCAAAGGCACAAAACCAGTAAAGGGAGGTTGAGGTCTAACCCTCACATCCTCTCCAACTTCCTCCAATAAGCTCCAAAACCTTCATAATGTCCTCAATAAATATAAAATTCCATCTATTAATCTATATGCCACTACATGCAAGGGCAAGTCACACCCCTCCAAGCTTTAAATGTGTCTTACAACTGGGAGGTGGAGGGAACTACCGCAAAATAATTCATCTCATCAAAATTAACACCCCCATCGGGGGTATCTACGTCTTCCTATAATAATATTTGGAGAGACTCCACCAAGGTAAACTACAAAGAGAGGGGCAAATTCAAATCAACATCTGCGTCTCTAGTTTGATAGTGCAAGTTAGATTTGAAATCTGTAACCTTTTTTCCTAATCTCTTGGAGTGGAGGACATGGAATATTAGAATTGTCTAGTTAGATCGTGAATACTCCCAATCAAACCTTCCAACCTCCAACTCTTTGCAATTTTTCTGTGGGTTGACCATTTATCAACTTTTGAGTAAAATTAACTACAATTAGGGAATCCTTGTCTATTTGTGTTAATCAAAATATTTCCCGAATGGCAATATGAAGACATATTTCTAGAGCCTAAAATTCTTCCACATGATTTTTCTTCAAACCACAAATTTGCGTGAAGACCCTTAAAGTTTTTGAATTGCAAACTCTGAAGACACCTCTGAGACCAACAAACCTACAGTTTCCTTTCAATGCCCTATCAAATTTTTTTAATGAATCCACTCGGAAGTGGCGTATAGTGGTGTTATGACTAAATATTCATTTCCTTGGATGATTCCTTACGTGGGAAGCACATCACTTGGTCTAACTCCGGTTTATTCAAGATCTCTGCCTCCATATTATCTGCCTTCTAATCCTCTAGTGACCAGAATACTACTAGAATTAATTCTCTAATACTTTGCTTGATCACTCCACTTATTACCTTTGAATCCCTTATTTTATTTCTAAAAAATATAACATTTCTCTCTTTCCACAATGTCCAAAGTATAAATGCTCCTACCAAAATCCATTCCCTATTAACCTATAGGATTCGAAAATAAGGACACTTTCCATTAACTAAAGATTGTCACTATATCTACTTTATTTCGACTTACCTGTCCAAAGAAAGATGGGATAAAAGACCATATATCCTCAACAAAAGGAAATGAATTTAATAATTGATCCATTTTTTCTCCCTCTAAATTACATAGATAACAGAGGAAAGGGCCTTCAAAACCATTTCTTCTAATGCGATCCCATTTGAGTATTTTTTTTCCTACCCACCAACCAAAGAAAATGCAATATTTGAGGCCAAAGCTTTCTGGACCAGATCTTTCTCTAAACTTCAATGATCAACAAGAAGAGAATATGCTTCCTTTAAGGTGTACATGCATATGGGATTCAAACCCCATCTCAACTTATATGGGTCTTGTTCTATTATTATATTTCTCTCTAGTAATTCCTCCTTAAGGATTTCCCACGGAAAGTCATGAGATGAAGTTGTCTAATCCTCCTTGCATTTCCATGACCTTCAATGCATCAAAAGCTACACTAATTTCTATTAATCCGCCACACTGATAACTCCCAATAATTTGGTAAGAGTTATCAATTCTCTTAGGTCTTCCCTCTCCTACAATCTTGGGAGTTGTTTCCAATCATCCTACCAAAATAAGGTTATTTCACCATTAATTTCCCAAAATGCGAAATATTTCACTACATTTCTATTCTCCTAAGCCCACCTTCATATAAATGACCTTAGGATGTTCGAGTTGAGTCTGAGGTGACCCTCTTGAGATACCAAAGGGGCATATTTTCTTTATCCATATCTACTTCCATAGTTATTTCCCCCTAGCACCCACCTCCACAACAATTTTTCTCCTAGAGCTCTGCTTAATGTTAATAGATCTCTGAGACCCAAGCCTCCATCATGCTTAGGTAAACAAAGTTTTTCCCACACCACTAGTGACCATTTATTCACCTTATTTGACCTCCACCATAGAAATTCTCTCCATTTATAGATGAGTTCCTTCAATATTTATTTTATCACATGCATGAACTATAATTGATATACTGGAATAACTTGAAGCACCAATTTAGTAATCGTTACTCTTCCTGCTAGATTCAAAACTCTAAACTCCTAATTCTTAATTTTATTTGATATCTTCTTTAGTATCTCTTTCCAACAGGAGGTTTTCTTTGGATTAAGGACAAGAAGCACCCCTAGGTACTTTGAGGGGAGACTGGCTATACAAAATTCCATCACTCTTTCCAAATGATGCTAGATCGACTCCTTATAATTATAAAAGAAAATATTTTTTGTCATTTCTGATGACTGTACCTAAGGCTTGCAAGAAGACACAAAGAAGAGAATGAAAAAATATTTCTTATCTAAGGGTGAGTTGCCAAAATAAACACACATCATCCATGAAGGGTTGATGGGTCATAGGAATATCATCTCTAAATAGACACAAACCTCTTAACTACCCCATGGAACAAGAAACTTTTAAAAGTCTTCCCAACACCTCCGCAACCAAAATAAACAAAAATGGGACAACGGGTCTCCTTGTCTAATCCCACGAGATGGGATGAAGGTGCCAAATGGAAATCCATTAACTAGAATAGAAAAAAGGCATGTATAACTGATAGATATAACCCAATAAATCCAATTCTAGGAGAAATCAGATGCATCAAGAACTTGAAATAAAAAATCCGAACTTATACTATCATAAGCCTTCGACATATCAAGTTTTATTATCATACCTAGCTTGTTTTTTCTATTCAGAGAATGAATTATCTCATGGGCTATTATGGATCTGTTTGACATCTAGTGGCCCTCCACAAAACCTGTATGTTCAGGAGAAATTAAATCCTTCAATAAGGGCTTCAAAATATTAACAATGACAGAGGAAATTATATTGTATAATAGATAGCATAATGAAATGGGATTGAAGCCACTAGGGTCTTCTGTTTTCCTGGATTTGGGATTAAATTTAGAAATGTGGCGTTCAAACCCTCCCATATCATCTAAAGTTTTTTGGATTCCTCAACAACCTCATGTATCTTTTCTCCCAAAAAGTGTTAGAAATGTGTTGTCATTAGCGTAAAAGGTCAAGAAGATGAAGGAAAAAGAAAATATGGTTGCAAGAAGAATGAAGATTAGCTCAAAGAATGGTAAAGGAAAATATGGAGAAGGTGCAATGAATTTGAATCCATTTTTAGTTTAGTAGATCAACTCAAGCGTATTTGGGACCCATTTAGATGGATAAATCTCTTAAAGAGATTTCTTGTGGTATAGGGAAGTTCGAAAAAGGCCTCCTAGATAACAAGTTATTTCAAGTCAAAGTCATGTACCCCCAAAAGTCAAATTCGATATTTAAAGTTGGAAAAAGGGTCAAGTTGTTGACAAATTTGCAAGTCAACCAAAGTATAGCAAATACTTTGGTGGAGCTGCTTATAGACAAGTTAGGGAAATATGGACTAACAATGTAGCGACATAATGTATTTCTATTGGCCAATAGTGGAGCCCCCATAACACGGAATCTCAGCAAGAGGTACCTCAGATGGTTCAAAAATAGCACATAACATTGAGGCCTGAGATGACATAGGGCCAGGTTAACATGGAAAAGGCGTTGCAACTAGGAAAATGTGGCATTCTACGAAGCTTGAACCCGATGGATTTTGTTTAAAAGTTTAGTGAAGAATTTATTTGAAAAACAAAACTCCTGAATCCCTTTCTATCTCCATACTGGATGATACGTGGAATAATTTTAATAGCTCATGATGATATTAACATGACGTGGTAATATGGACCAAGTGACATGTGGCATATGTTTTCTACATTTTTTGGTGGTCAAGTGGGCCAAATATGAGTGACACATGTCACCACTCAAATGGAACCACATGGCATCGGTGATGTGAGCATGATGTCACCACAAAAGGTTTTTAAAGGTGCATAGGCTAATGGAATATGGCATGATTTGACTCTTGGCATGTGTGGTGGTTTCTAGTGACAAATCACCTCAATCAGTTGTTGATTGGCTCGTAAATTCAGTGGTGGCTCCCATCGGGACACCTAATCCCAATCCCCGAACTGTGAAAGGATCCATGCGAGTGTAAAATAGGTTTCTCCAGGCTAATAAGGCATCGAGACAAGGTGGTAGATATAGTGTCATAACAAATCACCCTAGTTGATCAGCGATTTGTTTAAATCTATAGCAGTAGTCCCACTGGGACACATCACCCTAGAAACATTGCCGTGGAAGGAAATAGAAGGTGTAAAGGAGGAAGCTTTAGGATGACTAGGCTTCGGGATAACCTAGAGTATAGGTTGCATAGGTGGAAATTTTTTTGACGAATAACAAAAGTGCATGGGAAATGTCACCCTAAAAGAATTTTCAAAGGCGTGAAGTGAAATAAGGTCGACGACCAAACTTAAAGGCATGGCGAGGTTTTGTTGCAACATTGTTGTTTGGTCAATTTAGTGTTGTCTAAATTGCTATCATAAATTGTCAACCCGGGGCTCGTAAGCTGATGAAGTGAAGTGTACAATATATACTTAAGCAGCCTTTCCTAATTCTTTTTGTCGTTTTTAGTTTGTGTTTGACTTATCTTCCTAATGTGATGTAATGAAGTTATAAACAAGTGAGTGAATGTGTGTGTATGTGGTGATTTCTAAATGCTTCTTGAAATTTAAAGAGAAAGCTTGAAAAGTGACTTGCAATGGAATTGAAACTTCAAATGAAAGCAAAGCATTAAACAAAGTGAGTAATGGCACTAGTCCACTGTCTATGCTGTTGATAAGAACAAAAATAGCATCTATGTTAACTCAATGGAAAGTGAAAAACACTACTTTAACTGCAAAACTTAAATGACAAATCATAACACTTCATTCTTCCTTAACATTCTGCCTCTAGCTGAAATTGTTCATGTGAAAAATAGTTAAGAAGGAATCAGTAATATGAGTCCAAAAGCTAATCAAACCAAGCTGCCACTCAATGATATTTTGGTCCAATAAAGGTTAGTCAATTATGATGAGAAGACCATCAAAAGGTTAGTAAGCAACTTGTCAAAAACTTGATAAAGTAAACTAGCAATGGAACTAAGTAAGCAAGGTAAAAATCAGCAGCTAAGACAAGACAACTTCAAATACCATCAGTGATAAAAAGAAATAAAAACACACTATCCCGGGCTCCTAACACACCTGCATAAACAAACTGATCAGTTCTGAAAAGTGCTGGAAATGTAAAGGCATGAAATCAAACTGTACATTATTATACATGTTCAAAGAAATGAAAAACTGCAGAAATCAAACTATACATTATTGTACATGTGAAAATGAAAACAAAGAAAGGCAGGAAAATAAAGTTAAATGCTACTGTACATAGGTTGTGGCAGATGGGGGCCCTCCATCCACTCAACCAGCTAAAGATCAGCTACGTAGAGATGAACAGGAACAGTCTTCTTATATTAAATTAGCATGTCAAAATACAAAAGCGTAAACGCTGTATGAAACAGTCTTTAAAACAGATTTTTATAAACAAAGTGATTACAGCCAAAAACTAACTTGAAGACTAACTGCTAAGCGTATGCAAACGCTTTATTTATAGCAGCAGAGACAAACTGTCCTCTGCGTAAACTAAGCAACTACAGTCTTGACTAATTAACTATGCAGCAACACGCAGGCAACTCCGTGCACGTTTGGAGGAAACGGTCATCATGGGGAGTAAATCTATGGTTAGATCCTGTCCCTTGCTGTCTTAGTGGCGTGGAGGAAGTGCCAGCTGTGGTTCCGTGTCTCATTTGCTCACGCAGAGCCGTGCCACCGCTTGGAACCTTGCTGTTTGACCGTGGTTACATCTGCGTTGACTGGGGGTATATATGAGCGAGTTGGCTTAGCTGATAGCACACGAACCATGTACACAGTCATACCAACCTGCTCATGTGGCCCGTTCCTTGAGAAGACACGTGGAGTATAGCAAACAACAAAAAGGCTGCGGAATCTCTGAACAGCTGCGGAATTGTTGTACATGTACCAAAATTCTAAACCAACAGTCAATCATTAGCACAGTCAACAAATCATGTTAAAAAGACATATAATGCAATGAATTGAACAAGTTGATGGAGGAAATGATGACAAAAGAGAGAAGTGAATAGGGAAAAGCTGTTGGGAGGATAGGTAAATGAGTGCAAGGTTGAGGCTCAACATACCCCCACTGTGAGGGTGTTGCATGTCCTCATGCAACCAAAACTTTGTCATAATCTTTCAGTCCATATGTTCAGATGCCTCTGCCAAGACATCCAACCTTCTCCTTTTCCTCCTTGTTACCAAACTTGCTCTCGGTTTCCTAACCAAGCACCTGAATTTCAAGTTAACCAAGGCCCTGCTCAATTTGTTGCATTTTCTCTTCAACTTCCTGTTCTTTCTCTGCCAAAGACCCAAATGAAGCATTGTGTTGTCGTGGACCATTTTGTCCACTTTGCTCTGTTGTCTCAATGCTTCGTTTTCCTGTTTGATATGGCGATTTAGGACCTCTAGCTCAAATACTTCTTGCTTCAGAGATTGAACCTGTTGTTCAAGGGGCAAGACAGTACTAGGACCAGCAACAGATTGCTCTAATGTTTCCAAATAATCATATGCCTCCTGCTGGACAGGGTCAATGTCAGGTATTTGTGTTGGCCTAAATTCAAATCCTTGAAAACTGCTTTCTCTCTCTTGCTGGAAAGGACTTGCCTCTCTTGGAGGACTTAGCTCAATATCTAGCCGAACTGGAGTATTCGCAAGTGTGCCCAAATCAATGAAATGGGACTGTTTCTCTTTAGTAACACTCTTCTTCTCTATAAGTCTACTGCTTCTTCTCACTTGCAGGCTAGTACTCTTTGGCTTTTGCTGTTTTTGCTTTTGTTTCTTTTTGGAGATGGCAGTTTCTTGGAGCTGAGCAAGCCTATGAGCTAATGTTTGGGTATCTTCTTCAATTGAGGGCTCAGGTGAAGGGTATGACTCTTGCAAAATGGCTTTCCCTTTATCCCTCTTTTGTCTTTTTGTTCTGCTTCCCTTTTTCTTTTCCTTTTGAACAGTTTCTTGGACAGTTTCTTGGGCAATTTCTTGAAGAGTTTCTGCAACAATTTCTTGGGCAGTTTCTTCAACTTCTACAGCAGTGTCTTGGGCAGCAGTCTCTTCTATAGAAATTTCTGGGGCAGTTTCTTCTACAGCAATTTCTTGGGTAACCATTTCTTTCCCTTTTCTTCTACTTCTCTGTGGTACCCTAGTAGAGCTACTAGAGGCTTCAGATGCCTCTTGAAAATGGTTTCTAACAAGGAACTTCTCCCATGTATCCATTTTAATTTTTAACTGCTCCTCAATCAAGATTTTAATGAGTCCATGGTGATATAAGTGGGGTTCAATGTTTCCCACGTGTTTCTGAACAGTGGCACTCATTTTTCTTAGACTAGCTAGCAAGAAATAAGGGAGATTGATGGTATGTTCACCCATAAAATGCATCATTATCTTTGCATGATAAACATACATTATACCAAATCTGCCTTCACATGTTAAAAATTTCTGAACTAGCAAAAGTAAGGCAGTCCATTCCTCTTTGATGACACTTACAGGTATTCCTTTGGTGAAGATAGTGGTATCCATACCTGGATTTTTCAACATGTTCTTCCACTCTTGGTCTTCAACAGTTCGATTTTTGAACCAACGTTCCCAAGTACGAGGCAAAGCAGTTGCTTGAGCCAAGCTGCTCTCTGTGACAGTGAACTGCAGGTCTCCTACCTCCACAGTATTTGTTTTTCCATTAAATGATCGGGCAAACGCTTTGGTAACTTCTTTGTGATATCCTTTGAATTTCTGAATAAATTTTAACCACTTGGCCTTCTGCAGGGCATCCTTTGTTTGTGGGTAACCATCTAGAAACTTAGAACCTTCCGGCTCTGCTCTTAATAACTTGCCCATTTCGGTTACCAGCTCTCTTGCTGCTCTGACAGCGCTGTTTGAACGCTGGCGGAGAAAGCTTCACGGGAAAACAGTGCTCAGCAGCAGAAATTACGGCTATAACAGAGTGGCCGTGATGCAATGAACTGTAAGGTGCAGGACTGGTGATCGGGGTTTTGAGTGGAGCGGTGAGGAAAATAAAACAGAGAGGTTTACGGTGAAACAGAGTAGTGAATGAAACCGAGAGTGAAAAACGGTGGAATGAGGGAGCGAACAGCAATAGAAATGGGGTTATGCATGCGTAGAAGGGTGTTATGAGTAAAGGATGAAACGGCTGAATCCCATGGACGTCGGGTGGCTGTGTACACCTGGCTACGGAATGATCAATTGGAGAGCCGTGGTACAACAATACACATCACTCTGGTACGAAGAATTAATGAGAGAGCAGGCCGTATTAAGTTCGAATCAACAACAATTAGGGAACCGTTAGGAAGGTGGTGAGGTGGATTACGCAGAATAATGGATGAGGAGTGGACGGGGATCTTGTCAATCATTACATTAAGTGCCTCCTACCATAATCCGAAAACCATACATAAATGATATAACTGTTAGTTAGAAATTTAGAACATACCTTCGTGTATTTGCATTTTGATCCCTTTGCTAATTATGATGCTTACCTTTGATTTATTGCTGCCTTTGTATATGCTATGTGTCCTTGCTTTTTAATGATGCTGGTGCTTTTGACTGCAGATTTTTTCTTTTTGAAAACAGAGTTGTTTTATTTGCAGGAACAGAGTGTATTGGCTGCGGAATCTTGATATCAGCTGCGGAATTGGCTCCTAGCTGCGAAAATTGCAGCAACACTTTTCTGCCTGCACAAAGAGGATTAAAACAACTTGACTGAATGGAATAGTCCTGAGAGGGACTTTATTGGTGAAAATGAGATGGAATGAATGGACTGGAAGAAAATGATGAGATGGATGAAATGGATGAGATGAATGAAATGGATGAGATGGAAAAAATGGATGAGATGGAAAAAATGGCGAATAAGATGGAAAGAGAAAGAGAGATTTTTTTTGGAAAATATAAAGTGTCAGGTGACCCTGATTTTCACTTCATATTTTCTGCATAAGACCGCCAATCCAAGATTGGTTTTCAGTCTTATAAAATAGATTTTTTTTTTTTTTTTTCTTTCTTTTTTTTTTTCTTTTTTTTTTTTTTTTTTCAACTGAAAGAAACAAAGGTTAGGCTGATGGAGGAGAAGAATCCTTCTCCACCAGCCTCATTGCAGAATCTTCTTGGAACATTTTAACAAATTCCTCCCTTGAGAGTGGCTTGTGGTAGACTTTCAATCGGTGGCCATTCACAATGAGAGGAGTCTGAAGCTCATCAATGGTCTTCACTCGAACTGCTCCATTGTTAAAGACTTCATCAATCTCATATGGCCCAAGCCAATGAGTTTGAAATTTTCCTTTGAAGTCCTTAAACTTGGAATCAAACAATAGTGCCCAATCTCCCTTCTGAAACTTCCTTTCTTTGATGTGTCGATCATGCCACTTAGTTCTTTGGTGCTGAACTAGATCGGTCCTTAGAATTGCATCTTGTCTTATTTCATCTAGCTCATTTAGCTGGTCCATTCTGTGTTTTTGGGCTTCTGATAGGCTCATCCCCAATTGAACTGCCATCTTGAAGGTCTTGATTTGGAACTCAATGGGGAGCAGGACTTCTTTCCCATAAACAAGTTCATAGGGAGAATGTCCTGTTGTGTTCCTCCATGTAGTTCTATAGGCCCATAAGGCTTCAGGAAGCCTTTCTGCCCAATCTCTTCTATGAAGATGAACAGTCTTGGTGATGATGCTTTCAAGAAATTTATTTGTAGATTCCACTTGACCATTTGCTTGCGGATGGTATGGAGTAGATGTTCTGTGCTTGATTTTGTATTCCTCCATCAGCTTCTCCATCAATTTAGATGTAAATTGACTTCCCTGATCTGTCACAATTTCTCCTGGGACACCAAAACGAGTAAAAATATCCTCAAAAAGAAATTGAACAACTGAATTTTCAGTGGCAGAAGGCAATGCCTTGGCTTCTACCCACTTAGTAACATAATCAGTGCAAACCAATATATATTTCTTTTGCTTAGATGGTGGATTAATAGGTCCAACGAAATCTAGAGCCTATTTCTCAAAGGGTTCGATGCATACCTGTGGCTGTAGTGGCATTTCATTTGAAGGAGTTGGTCTCCCAACTCTTTGGCAGCTGTCACACCTTCTAACATATTGCTTTGCATCTTTAAAGAGAGAAGGCCAATAATATCCTAAAGAAAGGATTTTATAGGCCGTCCTCTTGTCAGCAAAGTGTCCGCCGCACGGTTCATCATGACATGCCTTAAGGATGTCAGGCATTTCATCTTCCCGAACACATCTTCTGATCATATAATCTGGCCCTGTTTTGAACAATTCATTAGAAATCCAAGAATAATGTGAACTATCCTGAATGATTTTCCTTTTCTCATTAGGAAATAAGTGTGGAGGTAGCTTCCCTGTAACTAGATAATTAGCAATATCTGCATACCAAGGAGTCTTGGTAGTTACTGCAAACAAGTATTCATCTGGAAACTTATCCTCTACAGGAGAATCTTCATTAGTGTTTTGGATTCTTGACAAGAAATCAGCTACTGTGTTTTGTTTTCCTGGTCTATCTAACACAGTAATGTTGAATTCTTGTAAAAGTAAAAGCCATCTTGTAACCCTGCCATTAGTAACAGGTTTGTTCATAAGATATCTAATTGCAGAGTGATCAATATGGACAAAAGTTTCATAGCCGGTTATGTAAAGTCTAAACTTGTTGATTGCATGAACAACGGCTAAGAATTCTTTTTCAGTCACAGTGTAATTTAACTCAGTGGGAGTCAAATTTTTACTGGTGTAATAAATGGCATAAGGGACCAAATCCTTTTGTCCCAAGACAGCTCCTAGAGCTGTATCTGAAGCATCAGTAGAAATGTGGAAAGGGAGTTTCCAATTTGGCCCTCTCAGAATGGGTGCTTCAGATATTCTAGTCTTTAAAGTTTCAAATGCAGACTGACATTCAGGATCCCATTTGAATTCATAGTCTTTGGTAAGTAATTTGAAAAGAGGAGATGCTATCTTGGTGAAGTTTTCAATAAATCTTCTATAATACCCAGTAAACCCAAGAAAACTTCTAACATCTTTCTGGCAATTTGGAACAGGTAACTTGGAGATAACTTCAACTTTGGATCTATCAACTTTAATTCCATCTCCTGAAATATGATGTCCTAAAACAATCCCTTCAGTAAACATCATAAAACATTTTTCATGACTTAATGAAAGATTTGTTTCTTTACATCTAATTAAGACCTTTTCCAAATTTTCTAATGCTTCTTCAAATGTGTTACCATAAACTGTGAAATCATCCATGTAGACCTCTACACAATCATGAATTAGATATGAAAAGATTCCTAGTACAGCCCTTTGAAATGTAGCGGGTGCATTGCATAATCCAAAAGGAAGTACTCGGTAGGCAAAAGTTCCCCATGGACAAGTAAATGTGGTTTTGTCCTGATCTTTAGGTGCTACCTGAATTTGATTGTAACCACTAAAACCATCCAAAAATGAGAAAAACTTTTTACCTGTTAAAGTATCTAATACTTGATCAATAAAGGGCAAAGCAAAGTGATCCTTCAAGGTTTCTTTGTTCAATTCTCTGTAATCAATGCAAACCCTCCATTTACCATTCTTTTTAGGTACTATAACCAAGGGAGAAACCCATCGGCTATCTGAAATGGGGTAAATGAAGTTTACATTGAGTAACTTCTGGAGCTCTTCTTTCACTATCTCCCTAAGGTTTGGATTCATCCTTCTTTGAGGTTGTCTGATTGGTCTACTGTTTTCCTCAATGTAGATGTGATGAATGCAAGTCTTAGGGTCAATACCTTTCATGTCGGTATACTCCCATGCAAAAGCAGTAGAATGTCTTTGTAAGACTTTGGTTAGCTCTTCCTGTTGGGATTTTTCCAAGTTTTTGTTAATGTTTAATGTTTTTCCTGGAAAGATCTCAATGGCAGAACTACCAAATTCTTCCATAGAGAAAAGAGACATTTGTCTAGATGATAGACACTCTATGTCAGAATCCAACTGAAATTGTGTAGAGTCATATTCTGAAGATGGTTCAAAATTTTCTAATGTATTCAGAATTTGACTATCTTCACTAATCTCAGAAATGGTAAAGACAGGTTGTATAGTATCTTCATCATCAACCCACTCATTATCTCCTATTTCTGTAATTTCTTTCGCTGGAGGATACAGATTGAACTTCTTTGTTGAATTGCCATCAGAAATATACATATCCCCAGACCTACAACTTATGAAAGCATCAGCTGTGGCTAGCCAAGGTCTTCCTAAAATAAGAGGATGTCCTCCTAGATTGTTCTTGGGAGTTAAAATCATAAAATCAACTGGATATTCCCAAGAGTCTAGGGAGACTGGAATGTCTTCCAATACACCATCAGGTTTAATGATTGATCTATCTGCGAGTTGCAGTAAAGTAGGTGTAAAGAGAAGGTTAGGAAGTTTTAACTGGTCCATGGTCTGTCTACTCATAATGTTGATAGCAGCCCCTAAATCAATCAAAGTATTTGGTATTTCTACCCCATTGATATGTGTTTTGACAATTGGACTACCGGGGTCTACATATTTCTGCATGGTAATCTTTCCCATCATGATATCTGCAATTTTTCCTACCAGGTGGATTCTTCTGGTATCTCTTGGTTTCCTTCCTGGTCTTTTAAGGCTCAACTCCTTTATTGTTTTGGCTAGAATGGGAATTTCTTTAATGGCTTGTAACAAGGGAATCTTGATACAGACATTCTTCAATTCATCTAGAAAATTATAGTCAGGCAACCAAATTTGTTTTTCCACTCCTTTGTCAATTTGTAACCTTTCAGGAAAAGGAGGTGTGGCTAAAGATGTAGGTTGTTCAACTATGGGAGTTGTGGGGGTTGATTCTTTTTCTTTTTGAATGTTTGGGTTTTGAGGGATGCTTCAGAACCCTTATTAGCTTTAAGAGACTCTTCCTCAGAAATGCTTGGCTGTTGAACATTTATAGAAGGTTGATCTAGGATTCTACCTGATCTGAGTTGTACTTCATTGAGAGGAACAATCATATAGGTAGGGAATGGTTGACCTTCCATCATGTAAGCATTTTGAGGGTTCTTATTATTGGGGTTTGGAAATGGCTGAGAAGGAAGTTGATTTGACTTCTGTTGGGATTGAAGCAAGAGTTGAGAATTTTGATTTTGTGGAGAAGGTTGTTGTTGTTGAGGGAATGGCAATGATAGTTGTTGACTTTGATTTGGAAGTTGTGGAGCTTGCTGGTTCTGAAAAGATGGAGGATATTGATAGAATTGAGCAAATCTCCCATAAGGATTTTGCATGCTTTGCATCCATGATTGAAAAGGATTTTGAGGTTGAGGCCAAGGTTGTTGCCAAGGATTCCAATTTGGTTGGGGTTGAAAATTCATAGAGTTGTTAAACCCTTGATTTTGTTGCCCCTGCCAAGGTCTCCTTGCAACAAAACAGAGAGATTCAAGTGTATTTGGATCTTCTTGAAAGACTGCTTTGAGCCCAGGGATTGAAGGACAATCCTTGGTCTCATGGTTTTCTGAGCAAATTACACATGTTTCCACAACTTGTGCTTCCAAGGGACATTCCCTTAAAGCATGTTTCTTCCTACATTTCGGGCAAAAGATGGCCAAGGCCTCGGCTTCTGCTTTCTGTTTATTGTGGATCTTAAGGGTGTCTAATTGTTCACTAAGACTCCCTAAGATGTCAGTTTTGAATTCATCAAGCATATTGCCGATCTCAGCCCTACTTACCGATCCAGTTGCAGATTTATTTGCTCTAAGGAGAGAAGGATCTCTAGGCCCTTTTTGAGTTTTTGATTTGCCCCTTGAGAGATGGATACATAGCTCTGCTATATCATTGAGTGAAAGTTGAGATATATCTCCTTTCCCCATCATGTTTAGAATGTCTATCCATTCATCTCTAATGGCTTTTAGTAGAAAATGATGAGATGGATGAAATGGATGAGATGGAAAAAATGGATGAGATGGAAAAAATGGCGAATAAGATGGAAAGAGAAAGAGAGATTTTTTTTGGAAAATATAAAGTGTCAGGTGACCCTGATTTTCACTTCATATTTTCTGCATAAGACCGCCAATCCAAGATTGGTTTTCAGTCTTATAAAAGAGATTTTTTTTTTTTTTTTTTTTTTTTTTTTTTTGCTTTTTTTTTTTTCTTTTTTTTTTTTTTTTTCAACTGAAAGAAACAAAGGTTAGGCTGATGGAGGAGAAGAATCCTTCTCCACCAGCCTCATTGCAGAATCTTCTTGGAACATTTTAACAAATTCCTCCCTTGAGAGTGGCTTGTGGTAGACTTTCAATCGGTGGCCATTCACAATGAGAGGAGTCTGAAGCTCATCAATGGTCTTCACTCGAACTGCTCCATTGTTAAAGACTTCATCAATCTCATATGGCCCAAGCCAATGAGTTTGAAATTTTCCTTTGAAGTCCTTAAACTTGGAATCAAACAATAGTGCCCAATCTCCCTTCTGAAACTTCCTTTCTTTGATGTGTCGATCATGCCACTTAGTTCTTTGGTGCTGAACTAGATCGGTCCTTAGAATTGCATCTTGTCTTATTTCATCTAGCTCATTTAGCTGGTCCATTCTGTGTTTTTGGGCTTCTGATAGGCTCATCCCCAATTGAACTGCCATCTTGAAGGTCTTGATTTGGAACTCAATGGGGAGCAGGACTTCTTTCCCATAAACAAGTTCATAGGGAGAATGTCCTGTTGTGTTCCTCCATGTAGTTCTATAGGCCCATAAGGCTTCAGGAAGCCTTTCTGCCCAATCTCTTCTATGAAGATGAACAGTCTTGGTGATGATGCTTTCAAGAACTTTATTTGTAGATTCCACTTGACCATTTCCTTGCGGATGGTATGGAGTAGATGTTCTGTGCTTGATTTTGTATTCCTCCATCAGCTTCTCCATCAATTTAGATGTAAATTGACTTCCCTGATCTGTCACAATTTCTCTTGGGACACCAAAATGAGTAAAAATATCCTCAAAAAGAAATTGAACAACTGAATTTTCAGTGGCAGAAGGCAATGCCTTGGCTTCTACCCACTTAGTAACATAATCAGTGCAAACCAATATATACTTCTTTTGCTTAGATGGTGGATTAATAGGTCCAACGAAATCTAGAGCCCAATTTTCAAAGGGTTCGATGCATACCTGTGGCTGTAGTGTCATTTCATTTGAAGGAGTTGGTCTCCCAACTCTTTGGCAGCTGTCACACCTTCTAACATATTGCTTTGCATCTTTAAAGAGAGAAGGCCAATAATATCCTAAAGAAAGGATTTTATAGGCCGTCCTCTTGTCAGCAAAGTGTCCGCCGCACGGTTCATCATGACATGCCTTAAGGATGTCAGGCATTTCATCTTCCCGAACACATCTTCTGATCATATAATCTGGCCCTGTTTTGAACAATTCATTAGAAATCCAAGAATAATGTGAACTCTCCTGAATGATTTTCCTTTTCTCATTAGGAAATAAGTGTGGAGGTAGCTTCCCTGTAACTAGATAATTAGCAATATCTGCATACCAAGGAGTCTTGGTAGTTACTGCAAACAAGTATTCATCTGGAAACTTATCCTCTACAGGAGAATCTTCATTAGTGTTTTGGATTCTTGACAAGAAATCAGCTACTGTGTTTTGTTTTCCTGGTCTATCTAACACAGTAATGTTGAATTCTTGTAAAAGTAAAAGCCATCTTGTAACCCTGCCATTAGTAACAGGTTTGTTCATAAGATATCTAATTGCAGAGTGATCAATATGGACAAAAGTTTCATAGCCGGTTATGTAAAGTCTAAACTTGTTGATTGCATGAACAACGGCTAAGAATTCTTTTTCAGTCACAATGTAATTTAACTCAGTGGGAGTCAAATTTTTACTGGTGTAATAAATGGCATAAGGGACCAAATCCTTTTGTCCCAAGACAGCTCCTAGAGCTGTATCTGAAGCATCAGTAGAAATGTGGAAAGGGAGTTTCCAATTTGGCCCTCTCAGAATGGGTGCTTCAGATATTCTAGTCTTTAAAGTTTCAAATGCAGACTGTCATTCAGGATCCCATTTGAATTCACAGTCTTTGTTAAGTAATTTGAAAAGAGGAGATGCTATCTTGGTGAAGTTTTCAATAAATCTTCTATAATACCCAGTAAACCCAAGAAAACTTCTAACATCTTTATGGCAATTTGGAACAGGTAACTTGGAGATAACTTCAACTTTGGATCTATCAACTTTAATTCCATCTCCTGAAATATGATGTCCTAAAACAATCCCTTCAGTAAACATCATAAAACATTTTTCATGACTTAATGAAAGATTTGTTTCTTTACATCTAATTAAGACCTTTTCCAAATTTTCTAATGCTTCTTCAAATGTGTTACCATAAACTGTGAAATCATCCATGTAGACCTCTACACAATCATGAATTAGATCTGAAAAGATTCCTAGTACAACCCTTTGAAATGTAGCGGGTGCATTGCATAATCCAAAAGGAAGTACTCGGTAGGCAAAAGTTCCCCATGGACAAGTAAATGTGGTTTTGTCCTGATCTTCAGGTGCTACCTGAATTTGATTGTAACCACTAAAACCATCCAAAAATGAGAAAAACTTTTTACCTGCTAAAGTATCTAATACTTGATCAATAAAGGGCAAAGCAAATTGATCCTTCAAGGTTGCTTTGTTCAATTCTCTGTAATCAATGCAAACCCTCCATTTACCATTCTTTTTAGGTACTATAACCAAGGGAGAAACCCATCGGCTATCTGAAATGGGGTAAATGAAGTTTACATTGAGTAACTTCTGGAGCTCTTCTTTCACTATCTCCCTAAGGTTTGGATTCATCCTTCTTTGAGGCTGTCTGATTGGTCTACTGTTTTCCTCAATGTAGATGTGATGAATGCAAGTCTTAGGGTCAATACCTTTCATGTCGGTATACTCCCATGCAAAAGCAGTAGAATGTCTTTGTAAGACTTTGGTTAGCTCTTCTTGTTGGGATTTTTCCAAGTTTTTGTTAATGTTTAATGTTTTTCCTGGAAAGATCTCAATGGCAGAACTACCAAATTCTTCCATAGAGAAAAGAGACATTTGTCTAGATGATAGACACTCTATGTCAGAATCCAACTGAAATTGTGTAGAGTCATATTCTGAAGATGGTTCAAAATTTTCTAATGTATTCAGAATTTGACTATCTTCACTAATCTCAGAAATGGTAAAGACAGGTTGTATAGTATCTTCATCATCAACCCACTCATTATCTCCTATTTCTGTAATTGCTTTCGCTGGAGGATACAGATTGAACTTCTTTGTTGAATTGCCATCAGAAATATACATATCCCCAGACCTACAACTTATGAAAGCATCAGCTGTGGCTAGCCAAGGTCTTCCTAAAATAAGAGGATGTCCTCCTAGATTGTTCTTGGGAGTTAAAATCATAAAATCAACTGGATATTCCCAAGAGTCTAGGGAGACTGGAATGTCTTCCAATACACCATCAGGTTTAATGATTGATCTATCTGCGAGTTGCAGTAAAGTAGGTGTAAAGAGAAGGTTAGGAAGTTTTAACTGGTCCATGGTCTGTCTACTCATAATGTTGATAGTAGCCCCTAAATCAATCAAATTATTTGGTATTTCTACCCCATTGATATGTGTTTTGACAATTGGACTACCGGGGTCTACATATTTCTGCATGGTAATCTTTCCCATCATGATATCTGCAATTTTTCCTACCAGGTGGATTCTTCTGGTATCTCTTGGTTTCCTTCCTGGTCTTTTAAGGCTCAACTCCTTTATTGTTTTGGCTAGAATGGGAATTTCTTTAATGGCTTGTAACAAGGGAATCTTGATACAGACATTCTTCAATTCATCTAGAAAATTATAGTCAGGCAACCAAATTTGTTTTTCCACTCCTTTGTCAATTTGTAACCTTTCAGGAAAAGGAGGTGTGGCTAAAGATGTAGGTTGTTCAACTATTGGAGTTGTGGGGGTTGATTCTTTTTCTTTTTGAATGTTTGGGTTTTGAAGGGATGCTTCAGAACCCTTATTAGCTTTAAGAGACTCTTCCTCAGAAATGCTTGGCTGTTGAACATTTATAGAAGGTTGATCTAGGATTCTACCTGATCTGAGTTGTACTTCATTGAGAGGAACAATCATATAGGTAGGGAATGGTTGACCTTCCATCATGTAAGCATTTTGAGGGTTCTTATTATTGGGGTTTGGCAATGGCTGAGAAGGAAGTTGATTTGACTTCTGTTGGGATTGAAGCAAGAGTTGAGAATTTTGATTTTGTGGCGAAGGTTGTTGTTGTTGAGGGAATGGCAATGATAGTTGTTGACTTGATTTGGAAGTTGTGGAGCTTGCTGGTTCTGAAAAGATGGAGGATATTGATAGAATTGAGAAAATCTCCCATAAGGATTTTGCATGCTTTGCATCCATGATTGAAAAGGATTTTGAGGTTGAGGCCAAGGTTGTTGCCAAGGATTCCAATTTGGTTGGGGTTGAAAATTCATAGAGTTGTTAAACCCTTGATTTTGTTGCCCCTGCCAAGGTCTCCTTGCAACAAAACAGAGAGATTCAAGTGTATTTGGATCTTCTTGAAAGACTGCTTTGAGCCCAGGGATTGAAGGACAATCCTTGGTCTCATGGTTTTCTGAGCAAATTACACATGTTTCCACAACTTGTGCTTCCAAGGGACATTCCCTTAAAGCATGTTTCTTCCTACATTTCGGGCAAAAGATGGCCAAGGCCTCGGCTTCTGCTTTCTGTTTATTGTGGATCTTAAGGGTGTCTAATTGTTCACTAAGACTCCCTAAGATGTCAGTTTTGAATTCATCAAGCATATTGTCGATCTCAGCCCTACTTACCGATCAAGTTGCAGATTTATTTGCTCTAAGGAGAGAAGGATCTCTAGGCCCTTTTTGAGTTTTTGATTTGCCCCTTGAGAGATGGATACATAGCTCTGCTATATCATTGAGTGAAAGTTGAGATATATCTCCTTTCCCCATCATGTTCAGAATGTCTATCCATTCATCTCTAATGGCTTTTAGTAGAAGGGCTTTCAAGGTCTCCTCATCTAAGCTACTCATTTTTGCTCCTTTCAGGTTATATTGAAATATTTCGAGTAAATCCTCTAAGTTCTCATCTTCTCTTTGTACCATTTTAAATACCTCATCCTTGTGATTGGTGGGCATACAATAGTCCAGGTACCTATCCAAAAATGTCTGTTTCATATCATTCCAAGACCTAATGGATTGAGTGAGTAACCCCATGAACCATTTCAAAGCTTGTCCTTTCAATGTGGAAGGGAACAATTTGAGTTTTTGAGTGTCATCCAGATAGTCATAAGTTCGACATACGACTTCAAACTAAAATAAAAATGTTTCAGGGTCCTCAGTTCTTAACCCATGGAAGTTTGGGAGGACAGATGGTGATATGTTTTTCATAGTGGCTCGGGAATCCTCATCAATGATAGGAAACCCAAATGAGTTATCCCCATCTCTATTTCCTCCAATGTGACCTCTACCTCCTCCATTGTTTCCTCCTCCTCCTCCTCTACCTCTACCTATACCACCTCCTTCCTCTGTCATAATGGTTTCCCTAGAGACTTCAGAATCTTCTGGTTCTTCTACAAAGGGTGAATGAGAAGGAATTTCTCCCTCTTCTTCAGATGATTCTACTTCTTCAATTACAATTGGTATTTCTGTAGAAGGAAGGACAGGATCTCTTTCTGATTCAAATTCAATAGAAGGTGTGGGAGAGTCAATTCTTGCCTCTTGAATTCCAGGAATCCTAGGGCTAGGAGTGTCAGTTGGAGATGATGGAGGTGTCTCTTGTCTATTCCTTGAAGTAGATGGACCTGTAAAAATCGAACTCTTGGCTCTAGCTAAAAACCTTCCCCTAGAATCTCTAGCTCTATGCATGTCATTTTTTTTTATTTTTTCTTCAAGTCAGGCTAATAATTCTCTTTCTGATCTTCCAGGTCACTCTAGGTGCAAGAAGAGAGCATACTTAAGAAACTATTAAACCAATAACTTTCTCTTTTCTGATCCTCCAGATCACTCTAGGTGCAAGAGGAGAGCATACTTTGAGAGGTTATCAATTTCCCTTTCTTGAAATTTTCTTAATTTTTTTTTTAGAAATTGGCTACCTAATTTCACTTCCCCGGAAACGACGCCAAAATGTTTGGTCAATTTAGTGTTGTCTAAATTGCTATCATAAATTGTCAACCCGGGGCTCGTAAGCTGATGAAGTGAAGTGTACAATATATACTTAAGCAGCCTTTCCTAATTCTTTTTGTCGTTTTTAGTTTGTGTTTGACTTATCTTCCTAATGTGATGTGATGAAGTTATAAACAAGTGAGTGAATGTGTGTGTATGTGGTGATTTCTAAATGCTTCTTGAAATTTAAAGAGAAAGCTTGAAAAGTGACTTGCAATGGAATTGAAACTTCAAATGAAAGCAAAGCATTAAACAAAGTGAGTAATGGCAGTAGTCCACTGTCTATGCTGCTGATAAGAACAAAAATAGCATCTATGTTAACTCAATGGAAAGTGAAAAACACTACTTTAACTGCAAACTTAAATGACAAATCATAACACTTCATTCTTCCTTAACATTCTGCCTCTAGCTGAAATTGTTCATGTGAAAAATAGTTAAGAAGGAATCAGTAATATGAGTCCAAAAGCTAATCAAACCAAGCTGCCACTCAATGATATTTTGGTCCAATAAAGGTTAGTCAATTATGATGAGAAGACCATCAAAAGGTTAGTAAGCAACTTGTCAAAAACTTGATAAAGTAAACTAGCAATGGAACTAAGTAAGCAAGGTAAAAATCAGCAGCTAAGACAAGACAACTTCAAATACCATCAGTGATAAAAAGAAATAAAAACACACTATCCCGGGCTCCTAACACACCTGCATAAACAAACTGATCAGTTCTGAAAAGTGCTGGAAATGTAAAGGCATGAAATCAAACTGTACATTATTATACATGTTCAAAGAAATGAAAAACTGCAGAAATCAAACTATACATTATTGTACATGTGAAAATGAAAACAAAGAAAGGCAGGAAAATAAATTTAAATGCTACTATACATAGGTTGTGGCAGATGGGGGCCCTCCATCCACTCAACTAGCTAAAGATCAGCTACGTAGAGATGAACAGGAACAGTCTTCTTATATTAAATCAGCATGTCAAAATACAAAAGCGTAAACGCTGTATGAAACAGTTTTTAAAATAGAGTTTTATAAACAAAGTGATTACAGCCAAAAACTAACTTGAAGACTAACTGCTAAGCATATGCAAACGCTTTATTTATAACAGCAGAGACAAACTGTCCTCTGCGTAAACTAAGCAACTACAGTCTTGACTAATTAACTATGCAGCAACACGCAGGCAACTCCGTGCACGTTTGGAGGAAACGGTCATCATGGGGAGTAAATCTATGGTTAGATCCTGTCCCTTGCTGTCTTCATGATGTGGAGGAAGTGCCAGTTGTGGTTCCGTGTCTCATTTGCTCACGCAGAGCCGTGCCACCGCTTGGAACCTTGCTGTTTGACCGTGGTTACATCTGCGTTGACTGGGGGTATATATGAGCGAGTTGGCTTAGCTGATAGCACACGAACCATGTACACAGTCATACCGACCTGCCCATGTGGCCTGTTCCTTGAGAAGACACGTGGAGTATAGCAAACAACAAAAAGGCTGCGGAATCTCTGAACAGCTGCGGAATTGCAGAACAACTGCGGAAGTGTTGTACATGTACCAAAATTCTAAACCAACAGTCAATCATTAGCACATTCAACAAATCATGTTAAAAAGACATATAATGCAATGAATTGAACAAGTTGATGGAGGAAATGATGACAAAAGAGAGAAGTGAATAGGGAAAAGCTGTTGGGAGGATAGGTAAATGAGTGCAAGGTTGAGGCTCAACAATTGTGACCAAAGGCATGGTGTTGTTTGCAATATGAAATAAATCCCTGGGGACCTAAAGCGTAAGGGGCCAATGGAAGGATATATGTTATGTTTAAATAACTCATGCCTGTGGAGTTATATTTGGCAGTGTGTTTGTTTTAAATTTCTTTGGGCACATGAATGAACGAGTCGACAACTTGAAGTTTAATAGAATTTATTTGGTGCCTATTTTGAATTTTTATGCTTGAACGAGTTGGCAACAAATATAATGGCATGGATAGTTAAGAGGGATTTTTATTAGTTTAGCTAAACTTGGACATCAACCAAAATTAGAAAAGCTCTACTAAATTTTGATAAAAAATCCAGAATAGCAAATTGAGCAGTTTAAACTCCTATTTTCTTGTAGAAACAAGTAAGGAGAGTGGGAATACTTGGATAGCACATGCATATAAGATGTTGAGGTAGGAAAATGGAAAAAATAATTATTCATGGAAGCACTAAAGTACAAGTTAACTAAAGAGCAAAGAACTAAAAATATTAGTCCAAATTCTTTAAAAGCATAATAGAATTTGTAAGAAAGTTGTTGTGAGTGTGTGAGATGGATTGATGTTTTCTTCAGTGGTCAGAGATACTTGAAAGTTTTTTAATGGTGTGTATGGTGAGTGATTGAAGAGACAAATTTATTTGTTTATGTAAGGAAGTGGCATTCTTGCTTTGAGTATGGAAATGGTATGAAAGATTAATCATTGAGGTCAAGAAAGTTGTAGATTGCATGGTAGGGGTTATACCTCCTTCTAGTAGTTGCTGGTAAAAGTCAGGGGTTTTATCTCCTTTCGATGATAGCTAATAAACTTAGGGGTTGTAGCTACCTTCAGTTGTAGATAATAAATCAAAGAGTAGTAGTTTCCTGCTAGTTGTAGCCGAATAATTTTGTAATATCAAGTAGAAACTTTCCTTTGTGAAGTAAATTGAAGAAACAATTTGAAGAATATATGTGTACTAATTTTTCTACTTATTTTGATTCTTACCATTCTCATTTAAATTAATATATAAAGTGTTCATTGGTGTCCTAATAACTTTTGTAAGTGAAATAATGTTTAAAATACCTACAATATTGATTCAACCCCCCCGTCGTAGTATTGTCCTGGTTTCTAACAATTGATATGAGAGCATACTAGGTTATTTCAAATTAGTCTAATAGTTGGAAGAAATACCAAGGAACTTGGAAAACCAGGAAGGAGGATTCACCAACAAGGCACCTATGTTTAATGGAACAAACTATGTGCTTTGGAAAGTAAGGATGAAGACCTATATTCAATCACTTGGATTTGATGTATGGCATGCAGTGGAATAAGAACATCAAACGTATCAAATAGTGATTAAATATATCAAAATATGGAGTTCACATGCAATGTTAATTCTATGAATTACGTGCCTTTTGGCCTACCTAAATCTGAACTAGTCAAGGTCATGGATTACCCTGCTGCAAAATCTGATTGGGAAAATATGAACAACTACTATGAAGGAGACAATAAGGTAAAACAATTTAAACTACAAGGTTTCAAAATGTAATTTGAGTCTTTGAAGATGCATGGTGATGAAGATATTTCAAAGTAATTCCTAATAGTTGATGAGGTTGTGAACACTATAAGATGTCTTGATGAGAAACTAGAAGAGCCTACAGTAGTTCAAAGGTGTTGAGATCTCTTCCTGAGAGATTTAATCCCAAGGTTTCAACCATTGAGGAGATGAGAAATTTGAACTCTCTCGCTCTAGATCACCTACTTGGCATTCTCACTTCCTATGAGATGAGAATATCTAATGGAAAATCTACAACAAAGGAGTCAGGCTTCAAAGAAGATAAGCATCCCAAGGAAGAGTATAATGATTCATGTTGTGAATCATATGAAGAGGAAGCCAAGTTTGTGAGGAAGCTCAAGAGAGGTTGAGGAAAGTACAAAGTTAATTTATCTTTTAAGTGCTTTAACTATGTTAAAGTTGGTCATTATGCTTCCAAGTGTCTTGAAAAGAAGAAGAAGGAATATGACCCTAGAGATAAGTTTAGGAAAATTCAAAAGGAAAGAAAAAAGTCTAATCAAAGAAGTATCTATACCAAAGATTCTAACTCCTTTGAAAGTGAAGGTATCCAATTTTTAGATGAGGATAGATATCATGAAATCTCAAAAGGATTCATGCTTATCACTATAGACAATATGGAAGTAGAAGCTATTAATTATAATGGTGAAGAGGTCAAGGTTGATTTAGAAGGAGATTTTTTAAGTGCTCTTGAGGAGATTGAAAGGATTAGGAAGAAAAATAAAACCCACAAAGAATTGTTGATCAAGGACAAAGTTGAATATTTTGAACCTCTGCTTCTGTAAATTGAAGAAGGCAAGAAGATATAAGAGACTTTAAATCAGCAGCTCATTCAGAAAAATAAAGCTTGTGAAAGGATTGAAGGTGAATTTTTTTTGCTAATGAAAGAGCTACACAAGGAAAAGACACATCTATGCTCTAATCAGAAGTTTGGAAAGGGCACTGAAAATATCAATGAGCATTTGGAAGCATAAAGAGTCTCCACTAATCGAGCTAGTCTTGGATTTTAGGTCGAGTCCAGCTCAACAACAAAGTCAAAGGGAAAGAAGTTGTCAATTACCTATGTACAAGTAGCCAACAATGGAGACAACACAACAAAAATAGATGGGATATCACAACAAAAAAAAGTAAAAGGTAGCATGTAGCTTAGTATCCAGTCAGAGACAAATCGACAACCACATAATAAGAGGAGGATATTCTCTTAGCAAAAGACTTTGGAGAAAAAGATCAAAATATACAGAGGGCAGCCCATCCAAATTTTGAGAAGTAGATTTCTCCTAGGTATGAGGGAATTTTTGTAGGATATTGCTTTACATGCACAAATTATGGGCACAAAGCAACAAATTGTAGGGTGAGTTTATCATATAAACAACTCAAGCCAAAAAAAATAAATTATAAGCCAATTAATCAATTAATCAGATAGAGGATGAGTAAACCCAACTATAACAATCCATTTACTCACTTGAATTATCTGATTCAGTGCTATAACTTTCAAATTTTTCAGCATAGAACAACCGATTGGAGATTAAGGAATAATGATCTAGTTATCAAGCAAGCAAGCCAAGAGCTCAAAGAAAAAGAAAGCACAAAGCAATTTAATTTTGTTTCATATGTTTAGAATGAAGGCAGCCATTGGTATGTTAATAGTGGTATTTCTAGGAACATGTAAGGGTACAAAAGTAAGTTCTTATCATGGAAACTAGTTGACAGGGAAAATTTTAGGGGCTAATATTCGTAAGTGGGCTAATTTCCCATGTTTTTTCCAAAAAAACATTCGAAAATTTCCTTTTTTTTCTAAAAATGATTCGCGCAAATTTTATAGTACAAAATTATTTTACCTCAAAATTCACCAAAATTTTCTATGGACTAATATAAAATCATTATAAATGTAAATATTTTTACAAAAATATCACCAAACATTTCACAATTTTCATATTAGGGACTAGTAAGATTCACCAAGGTTTCTAAATTTTAAGATAAGCTTCCATCCTTAACATTTTCCCTGCTAGTTGAGAAAGGTAATGTGACCTTTGGAAATAATGCACATGGTAAAATTGTTGGTAAAGGAGATAGAAGCCTATCAAATGGCAGAGGTAAAGCCAAGAATGCATATATGTTGATGGGCTGAAGCATAATTTACTCAGTGTGTCTGAGATTTCTGACCAAGGCTATGATGTGATTTTCACGGCTAAAAATTGTCAAATCAAGTCTGCATGCATTGGAGAAGTAGTAGTTGAAGCTATAAGAACAAAAAATAATATATATGTCCTAAAAGATAAGGAAGAGAGGTGCTACTTGTGAAAGATTGGTGAGATTTGGTTGTTGCACAAGAGACTTGGACATCTGAATTTTGATAAGATAGTCAGATTGGGCAAGAAGAATGTTGTTGAAGATCTTCCAAAGCTTCAAAGCCAGAAAATGCTATTTGCAAGTCCCATCAATTTGGAAACAAATTTTGAGTACCATTCAAGACTAAGAAGAGCTCATCAACCAAGCCATTGCAATTAGTTCATATGGATTTATGTGGACCTTCTAGAATGCAGTCACCCACAAATGGTATTTCATGCTAATTATTGATCATTTCAACAAAAATGACGTGGGTTTCATTCCTAAGAGAAAAATCAGAAGCCTTTGAGAAGTTGAAAGACTTTAAAGCCATGCCTGAAAATGAGACTGACTGTAAAATCAATAAGATAAGGTTTGATAATGGAGGTGAGCTTAATTCAAAAGAATTTGATGATTTTGGCAAGCAACATGGCATAAAAAGGAAGTTTACTATAGCTGAGACTCTACAATAGAATGGTGTAGCAGAGAGATCCAATAGTTCAGTGAACAAATAGGCAGAGTGATGATGGATGAAAGATATGTTTAGAAGTGATTTTGGGTTGAAGCCATTCACACAACAATGATGATTTTAAACAAATCTCACTTTAGGTAAAATAGTGATAGAACACCATATGAGCTTTGGTATGGCATACCTGCTAAAATCAAGCATTTTAAAATATTTTGGAGTAATTGATACATCAAGAGGGATGATGAAAAGCTTCATAAGCTTGATTCAAGGGTTGATGAAGGTATTTTTCTTAGATATTCTCATAATAACAAACATTGTATTTGACTACATTGATGTCAAAGTGGATGAGTATATTGAATATGAAGTCAGTCATCTAATAAGTACCAGCTCCATTGATCTAGTCAACAATGATGAGAAGGATGATAAGTCACTATCAGATGAAGAAAATGAAGTTCCCTCAACTCCTTAAATCAAAGATCCTACAAGGTATGTGAAAAAACACCAACCAACTGATCAAATTGTTTTATATTTATATTCAGGTGTGAAAACAAGAAGAAGATTTTTAAATCCTCCCACTTAAGCGCATGTAGCTTTGTTATCCAGGTTAGAGCAAAATGATGTTGCACAAGCCATCCAGGACGATAATTGGTTATAATCCATGCATGAAGAACTAGACCAAATATAGAAAACTCAGACATGGGAGCTTGTTCCTAGACCAATAAATAAGAATGTGGCTAGCACAAAGTGGGTCTACAAGAATAAATTTAATGAGCATGGTGAAGTGGTAAGAAACAAGGCAATATTAGTTTACAAAGGCTATACACAAATTGAAGGTTTGGAATTTGATGATTTTTTTTTCCTTTGCTCAATTATAGGTGATTAGAATGTTTTTTGCATTTTCTTGTTTCAATAAATTCAAGATATATTAGATGGATGTCAAATCTTCCTTTCTAAATGGAGATATAGGAAGAAGTCTACATTTAGAATCCAGATGCTTTTTAGTTTTCAGATCACCTTGGTTATGTTTGTAAGCTAAAGAAGGAATTATATGGTCTCAAGAAATCCCCAAGGGCTTGGTATTCCAAGTTGGATAGTTATTTGCTCAAGTGTGGTTCAAAAAGAGGTGCAACTAATAGTATTTTATATGTTAAATATAATAATGGAAAAATTTTAGTGGTAGTTATCTATGTCGATGATATTATTTTTGACAGTGATTTAGATCAACTAACATGCCAGTTTGCAACTGATATGAAGGTTGAATTTTGATGCCAGCCTAAGCCGACTTTACCTACATTATGCAAATAAAATTGCATGTCACTGGTCCCAAGAATTATTCACCTCTTCCATGGTGAAAACCTTCACAAATAAAGGTTTAGGGCCCCTTCATTTAATCTCATGCAAAAACATTTTAATTCGCTTTCTATAGTCTAACCCTTCATTAACCTTTCCATCAGGACTTTATACACCCTCATAAACTTTAATTAATCCTTAACCCTTATTACTCAACCCTCTGGTTAATTCTTAACATCTAATTGTTTAACCATCCCATGGTTAGACTTTGGTTAAACCCGACTTAACCCAAAATACATTTATCCGCTCTATTTCTATTATAACCCTCGTATAAAATAAATACACATAAACACATGTAAACCTTACCTTTTCACCTTTCCTATGCCTTTGCACATTTTCTGATGTTTACCTTTATCGCGTTCAACATCCACTATTGATTTCACTCCATCAGACCAACAGCTGTCACGCGATCTCCACTCATCCTCTAGAACTCAAATAACTTAAACTCGCGTTGATAAACTTTCGGGTCCGCTTTTTCCCCAAGTCTTATCGGCTTCAACCTCCATCATTGATCTACCTTTCAATCTGACGGTTGTTTTCTTCCCTGCTCAACATAACTGCTCGATGATCCTTCACCATAGATCAAAACCCATTTTATCCAATAGTCCACAATGATATCGGGTGAGCTACTTGCACGAGGATTAATTGCCCGATAAAGTGGTTTCCTCTCTCCTCCGACGTGCTACGTGTCAATTGCTTAATGGAATCAGGTGACTCCCCCCTATTACCACTTACCACTTTTTCTCCACCCGATAACCTGCTTTCGCTTATAAACCCACCTTTATTCTTGACTAATGCCCGAGCTTGTTAGCACTTGATGACAGTAGATCTTCTACCATCGATGGCTGCGACGACTCCTCTGGATTCCTCTTCCATTGACATTTAGGTTAATCTCCGTCATTCATTTCTTGACTCTATTCTAAGCAACATAATCTTGGCCACTTATCGAAAACAATCTCTTTTGTTGATCTAGCTGATCCAACGACTCCTAAGCATTGACACCTCACTTCCTCATTCTTCCCTTTACTTTATTTTTACATTATTTCTTCAGTGTTCTTCCGTGGTTTCAGGTTTCTTCCAGAGTTCTATATTTAATTGCCCTGCATCACACTTTCTCCTAAGCTTAACTCTGCTCGTGCCTTTATGCTCCTTCACCTTCACTGTAACATTACAGGATTCCTCATGTACTGTTGATGTGTGTAAATCCATAACACCTCTCTATTACTCTTCTTTGTATTTCACCTCTGATTCTGCACCTACAACCTATGTTATGCAGAATAACTCAAGATCATACACAATCTATATCTCAATTACTCAATACACACACATGAACTCAAAATCAAGTTGTTTGTATTAATAAATAGATATTTACATAAGAGTCTCTCTCTCTCTCTCTCTCTCTCTCTCTCTCTCTCTCTCTCTCTCTCTCTCTCTAGCCTGATATTCTAATCAGTGGCCTCTATTTTCCTACCTACCTGTAGGCTTACAATCAAACCTCTAACTACTAACCAGCTAACTATCTAACTTGACTTGACTAACTCTTTCTCTACTTTTTTGGCTTACATTTATACAAAAGGATTCTATAGCCAATTCCTAGTTTAGATCCATAACCTTCTCAACAAAATCCTAAAATCTCTTCCTTATCTCTAAGTATCCTCTCTAATCCACAAAATCATGAACTAACTCCTAATCTAAGATTTACAACTAATTCTCAAATCTCTCATGTTCTCCATCATTCGAGAACATTTACAAAAATGCCTCACAATACTTAATTAAATCCTTATTCTAGCTTGTCTCATTAAAATCACTCAAAACCTTAATAATTACATTAATTCAACACTTAGGAAACCAACTTCCTTAAAACACAAGACCCCCTATGTCTGCTAAAACACAATGATTTTCTTGAGCTGAATGCTCCTGCATCAAATTTGAGATGTCCATACTTAGAGAACTCTCTTATTTCCTTGGTTTGCAGATTACATGGTATTCCAAAGCAATCTTTTTCTCACAAAGAAACTATGTCAAGGAAGTATTGAAGAAATTTGGCATGGAGGAGTGTTCTTTGGTAAGCACCACAATGGTTACAAGATCATCAGAAGTTGATCAGACTTTATATAGATATATTATTGGTAGCCTCCTTTATTTGACAACCTCAAGACCTGGCATCATGTAAGTAGTTGGTATTGTTGGAAGATTTCAAGTAGGCCCCAGACAGATCCATCTTCAAGTAGCCAAGAGGATTCTCAGATATCTTAGAGCAATAATGAACTATGGATTGTGGTACCCCATAGGTAAATATTTTTCACTAACTTATTTTTCTGAAGGTGATTGGGCAGGTGATGTAGATGATCAAAAAAGCATTAGTGGTAGTGCTTTCTTTCTTAGAGAATGTCGTGTTTAATGGTTGAGCAAGACACAAGCTTCAATCTCTCTCTCTCTCTCTCTATTACAGACGAAAAATATATAGCAACAACTTCTTATTTCACTCAGCTCTTATGGGTGAAGAAAAATTTGCAATATGTAAAAGTGTTTTATGATCATCCTATTACTATCATTTGTGATATTACAAGTGCCATCAACATGTCAAAGTATAATTTTTTTCACTCAAAGACAAAGAATACTCTAATCAAGTACCAATTCTTAAGAGGGAAAGTTGCAACTTAGATTGTCAAGTTGGAGTATGTACCTACCAAAGAGTAGGTAGCTGATATGTTCACCAAACTTATCCCAAGAGATTAGTCTAAGTATTTAAGATAGATATTATGAGTAGTTCCTCTCGACTCCCTCCATGATATCTTCCTTAAGATGAAGAAAGGAAACCAGTAAGCATTTGGCATATCAAGATGAACAATTTTAGGTCCACAGGATCAATAATAAAGGGGGATATTGTTGATAGGGAGAGCATGTTGATCTATTTTCCATTGAATTCAAATGGGAAGAAGTATTGGCGATCAAACAAAAGTAGGAAAAGTATCTCAAAAAAAGGGGATAAGAACCTCAAAACAAAAGAAAATGATAGAGGAAACACCACAAAAGGAGAATTAAACCAAAGAAGAAACACATAAAGGAGAAGTACATCATAAGGGGAGTAGCATCCAAGGGAGGAGAAGACAAAGAAGAATAAGAAGTGCACTTTGTTTTTGTTTATTTATGGTGTTTTTTTTGTTTGATCATGGTGTTTCCATCGATGCCAAATGGGGAGAATGTTCGAAATATGTTATCATTGATGGAAACGGTCAAAAAGATGAAGAAAACAACAGAGGTGATTGCAAGAAGAATGAAGATCAACTCAAAGAATGGTAAAGGAAAATATGGAGAAGGTACATTAAATTTGAAGCCATTTTCAGCTCAGTAGATCAACTCAAGGGTACTTGGGATGCACTCAGATTGATAGATTTCTGAAATAGCTTTCCAGTGGTATAGGGAAGTACAAAAAAGACCTTCTGGACCACAAGTTATTTCCAATCAAATTTATGTACCCTCAAAAGAAAAATTGCAGACTTAAAGTTGGAAAACGGGTCAATTCGCTGAAAAATTTAGTAGTTGGACAAAGTATAGTGGAGCCTTTAGTAGAGCCGCTTATAGAAAAGTCAGGAAAACGTGGCCTGGCAGTGTAGTGACAAAATGTGTTTCTATTGGAAAATGGTGGAGACTCCCCATAACACATAATCCTGGTAGGAGGTGCCCCAGAAGGTTCAAAAGTAGTGCATAAGATTGAGGCCCAAGATGAGATAGGGTTGGCCTAATGTGGCAAAGGTGGTGTAGCCGGGCGAATTTGGTAGTCTACAAATCTTGAACTCAATGGTTTTTGTTTAAAAGTTTAATAAAAAATTATTTGAAAAACACAAGTCTCGAACCCTTTTCTGTCTCTGTATTAGATGATGCATGAAAACATTTCACTGGCTCAAGATGACATTAGCATGACATGGTAGTACAGACCAGGTGACATGTGGAATGTGTTTTCAACATTTTTTGGTGGTAAAATGGGCCAAATCAGAGTGACATGTATCACCAGTCAAATGGCACCATGTGGTGTTGGTGACGTGAACATGATGTCACCCTAGAAGGGCTTCCTCAGAAAGATTTTAAAGGTGCACAGACTACTGGCCTCCAGGATTATTCATCTCTAGGAATATGTGGTAGTTGTTACTAACAACTCACCTCGACTGGTCATTGAGTGGCCCACAAATGCAGTGGTGGTTCCCACCTAGACACCTCATCCCAATCCCTCAACCCTAAAAGGATCCAAGCAAGTGCAAAGAAGTTTTCTCTAGGCTAACAAGGCACCGGGACAAGGTGGATGACATAGCATCATAATAACTCTATAGGCAACACCCTAGAAGGAAATAGAATGCATAAAGGAGGAAGCTCTGGGATGAATAGGCTCCAGGAAAACCTAGAGTACATGTGGAATAGGTGGAAGCATTACATACCAATAAAAAAAGTGCACAGGAAATGTCATCCCAGAAGCATTTTTAAAGGAGCGAACTGAAATAAGGCTGAGGGCCAAACTTAAAGGCAAGGATGAGGTTTTGTTGTGACATTGTAACCAAAGGTGTGTAGTTGTTACCAATATAAAATAAATCCCTTATGGCCTAAAGCGAAAGGGGCCAGTAGAAGGATATATGCTATGTTTAAAGCGCTCGGGTTTGTGGAGTTAAATTTGGAAGTGCATTTGTTTTAAAGTGCTTTGGGTGTTAAAATGTAGTAAGAAAAATCTTCATTTGAATTGTGCCTTATTCAAATGGAGAAATTCAATTTTCCACATCAATAGGATGACTTGGATTGCAGTTAACTAGAGTGACAAGGCCTTGTCTCCTAGTTAAGTCAATAAATTCAAGTTATAGGCTAGAAGTAGAGTTGCACATTGGTTGATTACTAAAATTTAGCAATATAGTGGAGTTATTGTTAGTCAAACTCAATTAAGTAAGCTCTAGTATTTAGTGGAGTTAGTAGGAGTTCAGTTGAGTAGTTATAATAGTTGTTAATTTCGCGATCTCTCAGTTAACTGATCAATTTACTAAAAATATTCCCAGTAATGCATGGAATTCAAATTGCCTAGTTGGAGTGGACAAAAAGGCACATTGTAGTTATCAATTTTATACTAGTAGTGTAAAATGTTTTTTGATTGAGTAGGTGGTCAATTCCTTCAGGACTTGTGCAAGGAAATAATAAATTATCCTATTTTTTAGGGGCTAATTTCCTCCTGGGTTGCGCAAGGAAATAGGAGGATAGTTGAGGTCTATTTTGGCTAAGTATTGGTCAGAGAAGGTCGGTGAGAAGGAGATCATAATTGTAGTGTAAAGTGTGCTTTGGGATTGAAGCATGACATTGTAATTGATCCATATTCTCATATGAATTAATGCAAATTAGTGGAGGGGTCTTTCCTGGTTGGGTTCCCCTATAAAGTTGTTGTCCTTGTTGTGTTTTAATGGTTGCTTGTTATTGTATGTGTTTCTATCATGTGTTTTCCTTTCCACAAATAGTAAAAGAAATTTTATCTCTTGATCTCAGTTATATTTCATTAGTAGTAGAAAATTTATTGCAATTTCTACATGGTATCAGGGCATCAAAAGACTACATAAAAACCTTGTTCTGGATCCTCTCTCAAATAAATTTCTATTTGCATAGTTTTTGGTGTAGATTCTCTTTAGTGCAGGAAAAAAATATTTCAACGAATTGAGGCTTGAGTATGCATTGGAGGGCATATTGAATTTTTTTTCTTTGAAATACAAGATGGAAGTTGTCCTGGATGAAAATATAGTATAGGATTATACACAAACTAATATTCTAAAACTAGTAGTGTCAGATGCACAAGCACTTGCTCAGTGGAAGAAAGACACAACAAAGGACGGGAGAATTATTCTGAAGTGTGTTAGAGATCTTGTGGTTTCAAACTTGCATGGAAATGAGACTCCTTTTTCAATGTGGAAAACTCTCACAAATCTCTTCCATAGTAGCAGGGATGCTAGGAAATTGGGATTGAGAGATAAACTTAGGAGCATTCGAATGAAGAAAAATGAAACCATTCCACAATACCTATCTATACTCACTCGGGTTCGAGATGAACTTGGAGGAGTAGGAGAAAATGTGCCATCATCTAAACTTGTGAGCTTAACACTCCTTGGCCTTCCAAAATCCTAGCACAAATATTAGGATTCAATTAATGGAATAGATAAGCTACCATATTTGGAGAGACTTTGGGCTGATTTGGTGCAAGAGGAGATTAAAAAACACTAGAGATGGTGTCACAACTAGAGATGAGGAGGAAGAAAACTTTGCCTTGGAAAGTAAGGGAAAGAAATCCAAGGGAAAGAAGGCTCAAGGCAAGCCATAATCCATCCAGAACTAGGGAAATCACAAGGACCTAAACAAAACTAAATGTTTTCACTACCATAAATATGGAAACTGTGCAACCAAGTGTTTGCACAAGAAATCCAAGAAGAATCATGTAGGAGGAGTAGGAGGTGATGCTCACACATCATAATTCAAATTGGATTTCACCCTCATTGCATTCATGGAAGGTACTATATGAGGCAATGTATGGTACTTGGACTCTGTAGCCCCATTTCATATGACATGATCTAAGGAGTTCTTCGGAAACTTGGAAGAAAAGGACCTACAATTATGCATAGAACTTGGAGATGATGGGAGGTATAGTACCAAATGGATTGGTACTATCACCTTTAAGAGGGAGTCAGGCTCCCATCTTCACCGGAAAAATGTAACGTATGTGCCTAGGCTGAAGATAAATTTGATTTTTGTAGCTGTATTGGAAGACAGAGGTTATGATGTGGTGTTCAAACAAGGGAAGGATTTTTTGAAGCATGTTGCTACTTGACAAGTAAAACAAATTGGTGTTAGAGTGAAAAATATCAACAAGCTAGAGGTGGATGCATGTCCTGCATTAAGAAACAAAGAAGAACATGTTCAAAGTCGAGATGTTGGAGAACTCTAGCATAGGTGCATAGGTCACCTAAACCATGGAGCTTTGAAAATCATGAAGAAGATCACCATGGGACTTTCAAAATGCACCCTTAACCAACATGATGTTTGCAAGGGATGCGCTCTTAGAAAATGTGTCAAATCCTCCTTCAAGGGATGAGATAGCAGAGCTGGAGCCATCTTGGAGTGAGTCCACTCAAATGTGTGTGGACCATTTTCTATATTCTTAGCTGCAAAACATAAGTATTATGTAATTTTCTTAGATGACTTTTCTCGCAAGTGCTGGATCTATTTTATGAAGAAGAAAGATGAAGTGTTTACTAAATTGTTGAATTCAAAACATTGGTTGAAAATGAGACTGGTTAGAAAATTAAATTCCTAAGAAGTGATCATGGAGGAGAATTTGTGTGTAATGCTTTCAAATATTTTTGTGACAAGGAAGGCATTAGAAGAGAACTAATTTCACCCCACAACCCATAGAAAAATGGGTGGCAGAGAGGAAAAAAGAAGCATTGTAGGGGTTGCAACAACAATGTTGCATGATCAGGGACTGCCACCATATCTATGGGTAGAAGCATGTGATACAATAGTTTATTTGTGGAACTGGAGCCCTAAAAATTACTTGGCATGATTATAAACGAAGAGGCTTTCCTTGGGAGGAAGCCAGATGTATCCCATTTTCAATTTTTTGGAGCTACAATCTATTTCCATATCTCCAAGGATAACATGAGAAATTTGGAGCCTACAAATGAGACTGAGATTTGTGTAGGATACACAGAGACACCTCATAACTATCTGTTGTATTTTACCTCACTTAGGATGACAGTGATGAGGAGAGATGTCATATTTGATGAGGATAAGGTTGTGAGAATATATCCAGAGAGAGAGAGAGTTGAGTATTCCACCAGAGGAAGATTTTAGCTCCAGAGGAGGATCCTCATTCAGAGGCTCGAGATGTTTTGCAGCAACCACATGTGGAGGAGCAGAAAGGAGGTAGAGTGGAGGCACCCACTTAACCAGAATTTTCTTAAGAGATGAGGAAGAGAACTAAAGAGGCTTACAAGTTGGTGCAGGATGCATCTGATCATGTGGATATCTGTTAGGCCCCTATACTACTAGTGTAACCCCTTACTGTTATTGGTATAACCCACTTATTATATTGATGTACCCATGTAGTGCCCATATTGTTACTATTGTGCCCCATAGAAGCCCACTATTGTTATTATTATGCCCTTACATTATTATTGTTATGTCGACTCTGATTATGTTATAACCCCTTAGACTCCTATATATAGAAAGGAGGTCTTTTCATTTGTATCATCCAAGAATTTTTCATTTATGTAATGTAAAGGAGGTTGCCCCCTCGAAGAGGCTGAATTCTAAGGCGTTGATCTATCTTTTCTATCTTTTCTTGAGCTGGTTTCATAACATTTGGTACCAGAGCTTTGGAATTCTAGGGTTTCGCTGCTCCAAACAGGTCATCGTGGCATTTTCGCTATAACTTTTTTTCTGTGACGTTTCAGAAGTCGTAAAAAAAAAAACCCATTTGAGAAGAATTGGCGCTGAACCTGGGGTCCGAATTTCAGAGCTTTTTGCGCGATATTTTCGGAGATATGATCTGAGGAAGTTGACCTATTTGCAGACTCCTGAATTACATTCAAAACAGGTGATCTGGGGAAAATCGTCATAACTCTCTCTCTGAGGATCGGATTGAAATTTCGTAAAAAGGTACAGAAAGAGGACGGATAGTAGTTTCTTGTGTGTGTGTTTTAGATTCAAAGGTTAAAACAGTGACTCGTGGCACGTCGTACAAGTTCGCTCTACTGAACCAGTCTAAAAGCAAGTCACTGTGGGAGATTTCACATAACTCTTCCTTGGAGAATCCAATTTGGCTCAGACTTGTGGCATTGGAAAGAGGACGCAGAAGGCTACTACAGGTAGTAATTTTAGAACTGGATGATCCGAAATTACAGAGATACATCAGATTCAATATCAGGCTTCTATAAAGTGAAAAAAGGTGTGTAGTTTTTTTTTAAATTTTTGTGTAAGCTTGGTTTAACGGAATTCAAAGGGCATAGTAAAGCATTACTATCGGTAACTGATGCCCCGAGGAAAGAAAATGCAAACACCTAGTAAGGAACCTGAAAGCTCTAGCATGACCCATGAAGAAGAGGAAGAAATGCTACATGATATATCAAAATTACAAGAACAAGTGCAACAAATGTCACGCTCACAAAAGCTAACAGAAGCTAAGATAAGTGGCGTGGAATCTAAGATAAATGGCGTGGAATCTAAGATAAAGGGCATGGAAGCTAATATGGATGATTCGAAGACAGACTTGAAGAGAGACATGGCAGATTTGAAGATAGATATGAAGACAGACATGGAAGAATTGAAGAAGTTACTACAAGAAAGGGTCACTAATGGTGAAAAGGTAGTAAAGGAAACTCATGATGAAAACAAAAGAAATGTTAATCATGATACCATAGATGCTAATGTTGGATCGAAGAATCACCATATTCCAAAAATCGATATGAGGAAGTTTGATGGCAAGGATCCCGCTACATGGATATTACAGATGGAGCAATTCTTCGATCTCAATAATGTGCAAAACACACAAAAGGTACGTATGGAAATTGTATATTTGGAACCAAATCAGTTTGTATGGTATCAATGGCTTTGCTCTCGTAAACAATTTATCACTTGGGCAATTTTTACGGAAGAATTGATAGCACATTATGAAGATACAAAAAGCAACACTTTTTTTAGCCAATTGATAAGTCTCAAACAAAAGGGTTCAGTAATGGAGCACATTGAGGAGTTCCAAAAATTGAACATAAGGGTAAAAGATATTCCAGAGGAGCATAGGATTGATGTGTTCATAGGGTCTTTAAAGGATAATATCCAACATGATGTTCGCCTTTGGGAACCGGATTCATTAGAGAAGGCATTCAGGTTAGCAAGAAAAATGGAAAGCAAAATTATGGCAACCAGGAAGCATACCACTCACAACTATAAAGACGGAAGTGTTGTTGCCCCTAGTCTTCCACAACCTATAAGGTTGACACCACAACAGTTGGAATAAAAAAGAGCAAAAGGGCTTTGTTACAGTTGTGATAGCAAATACACTAAAGGTCATAAGTGTGCTGAGAAGAAATTATTCTACATAGATTGTGAAGAGAAAGAAGAAATGAATCAGACCATATCTTGTAAAGCATTGGCAAGAATTACCACTCCTCAAACTCTCAAGATAGAAGGACATATCAAGAAGAAAAAGGTGCAAGAAGTGAAAGATCACATCGAGAAAGAAGAAATGAATCCAACCATATCTTGTAATTCAATGGATGAAATTACCACTCCTCAAACTATCAAGATAGAAGGACACATCAAGAAGAAAAATGTTCAAGAAGTGAAAGATCACATCGAGCATCAAGAAATGAATCCGACCATATATTGTAAAGGACTGGAAGAAATTACCACTCCTCAAAAGATAGAAGGACATATCAAGAAGAAAAAGGTTCAAGCAGAGAAAGATCATATCGAGAATCAACAGCAATTTCTCCAACTTTTAAAGGATAACGCCACTTCGGTGCAAAATCAAATGAAACAACAGGTAGATCAACATCGTAGTGAAAAATGTTTTGATGTAAGTGATTGGGTATTTTTACTGCTACATCTCAAGCAAGCTATTTATGAGAAGGAAATGTTGGCAATACTTCATGCACTTAAAAAATGGCGACCTTACCGAATGGGAATACGCTTCAAGGATGAGGATGTGGAAGCATTGTTTTGTGCTATTTATATTATCCAACCAAATTGGATAAACGAAGCAACGGATGAATGGAAGAAGAACGAAGAAGTATGGCCACTTATTCAAAAGTTGCAAAAGATCCCAATTCAAGCAATATTGCCAGAAATTGAAGAGGAAGGAAAAATCATATTGGAACCTGGAGCAATCACAGAAACAAGAACCCGACAGCTACGAAATCGATCAATTTCAGAGTATCTCATCAAGTGGAAGAACTTACCCGCTGAGTATTCCACATGGGAGGACAAGAATTTTATATAGAAGCATCAAGAACTACTCAAGCGTTGAGGACAACGCTTTTTGAAGGAGAGGGGCATGTTAGGCCCCTATACTACTAGTGTAACCCCTTACTGTTATTAGTATAACCCACTTATTATATTGATGTACCCATGTAGTGCCCATATTGTTACTATTGTGCCCCATAGAAGCCCACTATTGTTATTATTATGCCCTTACATTATTATTGTTATGTCGACTCTGATTATGTTATAACCCCTTAGACTCCTATATATAGAAAGGAGGTCTTTTCATTTGTATCATCCAAGAATTGTTCATTTATGTAATGTAAAGGAGGTTGCCCCCTCGAAGAGGCTGAATTCTAAGGCGTTGATCTATCTTTTCTATCTTTTCTTGAGCTGGTTTCATAACAATATCCTACATCCTTGCACATGAAGAGGAGATCACCAGATAGGTATGTTATTTATATGGCACTTATGACAGAACTCATTGATTCTGAGTCTTCTTCATTTGAGGAGGTAGTTTCCCAACCAGTGTGGGTAGATTATATGGTGGAGGAGTATGAATCTATCATGAATAAAAAACTGTGGAAGGTGGTTCTGAGACTAGAGAACAAGTCATTGGCTGGTTTTATATGGATATACAAAGTGAAACATGCAACTAATGGTAGTATCGAGAAGTAAAAGGCCAGATTTATGGCCAAAGGATTCTCACAAGTAAAGGGAGTTGATTATGAGGATAAATTTACCCCTGTAGAAATATACTCCTCCATCATAACCATTATAGCATTAACTATATAGATGGGGTGGAAGATCCACCAAATGGATGTGAAAACTTCCTTCCTCAATGGAGTGGTTGAGGAAGAGATTTACATAGAGCATCCTAAGGGATTTGAGACATTTGATGGGGAGAGACATGTGTGTAGGCTCAAGAGAGCACTTTATGGTCTCAAGCATACACCCCATGCTTGGTACACTCAGATCAATACATATCTCATTAAATTAGGCTTCACCAAGAGTGAAGAATATGCCAATCTATACTACATTATGGAAAATTGATCATTCTTGTCTTGTATGTAGATGACTTGATACTGATAGGGGATGAGAATTTGATCTATTATTTCAAGGAGGACCTTGCAAGAGAGTTCATGATGAAGGACATGGGCTTGATGCACTACTTCCTTGGTTACGAAGTTTGGCAGGGAGATGGAGAGTTTTTTGTGGCTCAGGGTAAGTATACCTATGAAATACTTCAGAGATTCCATATGCAAAACTGCAAGCCTATGGAAACTCCTCTAGCTACCAACTAGAGGAAGCAGGATGCCTCTATAGGAGAGGCAGTAGATGCCATCATCTATAGACAACTGGTGGGGTCCTTGATGTATCTGGTGAACAGAGGGCCCAACATATGTTATGCAGTTAATAAATTGATTTAATTTATGGTGAAGCCTACTAATCTTCACTTGAAAGCAACAAAACATGTGCTTAGATACCTTAGAGGCACAATAGATTTTGGGCTATGGTACAGGAGGACTAATTGGGTGAAGCTCCAAGGCTTCAATATGCATATTAGGTAAGGATTCCATCAT
Source organism: Pinus tabuliformis (assembly GCA_031772625.1). Taxonomy (NCBI): domain Eukaryota; kingdom Viridiplantae; phylum Streptophyta; class Pinopsida; order Pinales; family Pinaceae; genus Pinus; species Pinus tabuliformis. The sequence continues at coordinate 309,121,360 of CM062807.1, forward strand.
ATAGGAAGAGAACTTTAGGAGCTATCTTCAGTGTTGGGTCTACAAATATTTCCTAGTATAGTAGGAAACAGAGATGTGTAGCACTCAACTCAGTAGAGGCCAAGTATATGGTTTCTAGTCAAGTAGCATGTGAGGCCATTTGGATGAGGAAATTTCTTGTTGGTATTTTTAGTCAAGAGATGGATCCTACTGTGATTTACTATGGTAATTAGAGTGGTATCAAAATATCTGAAAATACAGTCTTTCATGATAGGTCCAAGCACATTGATATCAGGTACCATCACTTAAGAGATTATGTGTAAAGGAGAATCATGATGTTTCAGTACATTTCCACAGAGGAGTAGGATGCATATATTTTGACAAAGGCATTGTCAAGAGGAAAATTTGAGTTCCACAGGTGTAGGATAGGGGTGGTGAAAAACCGTTTTCCTGTTAAGAGGGAGTGTTAAAATGTATCAAGAAAAGTCTTCATTTGACTTGTGCATTAGTTAAATGGAGAAATTTGATTTGCCACATCAGTAGGATGACTTGGATTGTAGTTGGCTGGAGTAACATGGCCTTGACTCTTAGTTAAGTCAGTAAATTCGATTTATAGATTAGAAGTAGAGTTTTTCATGGGTTGATTGCTAAAATTTAGCAATCTAATGGAGTTGTTGTTAGTTAAAATCAATTAACTGAGCTCCATTCTTTAGTGGAGTCAGTAGGAGCTCAGATGAGCAGTTATAATAGTTGTTAACTCATTGATCTCTCAGTTAACTCATCAATTTACTAAAAATAGTCCTAGTAATGCATGGAATATGAATTTCCTAGTTGGATTGGAGGAAAATGTACATTTTAATTATCAATTGTCTATTAGTTGAGTGTACAATGTTTTTGCATTGAGAAGGTGGTCAATTCCTTCAGGATTTATGCAAGGAAATAGGGAATTCTCCTATATTTTAAGGGCTAATTTCCTCTAGGATTGTGAAAGGAAATGGGAGGATAAATGGGGCCTATTTTGGATAAGTGTTGGTCACATAAATTTAGTGAGAAAGAGATTGTACTTGTAGTGTAAGGTGTGCTTTAGGATTGAAGCAAGACATTGTAATTTATCCATATTCTCATTTGAATCAATGCAAAACAGCGGAGAGGTTTTTCCCAATTGGGTCCCCTTGTAAAATAATTGTGTTCCTTGTATTTTCATGGTCACATGTTATACCATGTATTTCTATCGTGTGTTTTCCTTTCCACAGAATAATAAAAGAATTTTTTGTCTCTTGATTTCAGTACGATTTCATTAGTAGTAGCAAGTTTCTTGCAATTTCTAATGAGTCAACGGCTTGAAGTTTAATAAAAGTGCTTTGGGGATTAATTTGAATGTTTATGCGTGAACAAGTTGGCAGAAAATATAGTGGCATGGGTAGTTAAGAGGGAGTTTTAGCAGTTTAGCTAAACTCATAGATCAACCAAACTTAGAAAAGCTCTACTAAATTATTATAAAAATTCTAGAATAGTAAACTGAGTAGTTTAAACTCATATTTTATTGAAGAAATAGGTAAGGAGAGTTAGAAGACTTGGAGAGCACACGAAAATGATATGTTTGAAGCCGGAAAAAGGAAAAAATAAAGATTCATGCAAGCATTAAAGTACAAGTTAACTAAATAACAAAGAACTAAAAATATCAATCCAGATTATTTAAAAGCATAATCAAATTTTTAATAAGGTTGTTGTGAGTTTGTGAGATGGATTAATGTTGCTGGTGTGTTTATTGTTTTATTCTGTGATTAGAGATTTTTGAAAATATTTTGATGGTGTGTACAGTGAGTGATTGAAGAGACAAATTTATTTGTTTATGTAAGAAAGTGGCCTTCTTCGTTTGAGAATCAAATTGGTATGAAAGATGACACATTTAGGCCAGGAAATTTGTAGCTTGTGAGGAAGAAAATGTAGCTCCTGTTATAGCACCATTTACCACCTTTGGTAGATTTGATGCTCTGTGTTATGGCTTAGGGCAACCCTTCCCTTCCAGACTTGGTCCAAATTCTAAAAAACACTATTTTAAATCCCATACATTGTTTTTCCTTGTATAAAAAGCGTGTACACGCGGGTAAGTCTATACCCAACCCACGTATATTTGTTAAAACATTAAAAACCATATAATCTTCTTAAATTTTGGTGGATTTTACGAGTTTTACCTGTTACTCACCTACTCTAGCCCATGGCCCAACTGTTTCCCAATTGAAAACTAATTTGAAGAAGTATAAATAGACCTCCATGGGAAGGCCTACGGGAGGAGGAAAAGATTAGATATTGATATTATAGTTGATTACATCGCTGATCAAGTTTGAAGAAATCCCTGTGCCTTTTGCACTCCCAATTCATAGGAAACCTCTATTTCCTTCTTGAGATGTCCTTCATCCCTTTATGACATCCTTGTGTATACCTATGGAGAATGATCGCGTATGGGATCCTCCTCCATAGGTATACACAAGGATGTCATAAAGGGATGAAAGACATCTCAAGAAGGAAACATAGGTTTCCTAAGACTTGGGAGTGCAGAAGGCACAAGGATTTTTTTAGACTTGATCAGGGATCTAATCAACTATATTATCAATATCTAATATTTTCCTCCTCCCTTAGGTCTTCCCATGGAGGTCTATTTATACTTATCCAAATTAGTTTTTCAGTTGGGAAACAATTGGGCCACAGGCTACAGTAGGTGAGTAATAGGTAAAACTTGTAAACCTCGCCCAAATTTAAGGAGATTATATATTTTTTAATGTTTTAACAAATATACGCGGGTTGGGTATAGACTTACCCACGTGTACACGCTTTTTATATAGGGAAAAACAACGTATGGGATTTAAAACATTGTTTTTTAGAATTTGGACTAAGTTTGGAAGGGAAGGGTTGCCCTAGGCCATAACATAGAGAATAAAATCTACCAAGGGTGGTAAATGGTTCTATAACAACTCCTTCTAGTAGTAGTTGGTAAAAGTCAAGGGTTGTGTCTCCTTTTAGTGGTAGATGATAAACTTAGGAGTTGTAGCTCCTTTCAACTGTAGCTGATAAATCAGGGTGTAGTAGCTTCCTACTTGTTGTAGCCAAAGAACTTATAAGAACATCTAGAAACTTTCCTTTGTGAAGCAACTTGAAGAAATAATTTGAAGAATCTATGCTTACTATTTTTGCTACTTATGTTGATTCTTACCTTCCTCATCTAAATTAATTTCTTAAGTGTTCATTGGCATCCTAATATATTTTTCAAGTGAAAGAAAGTTTTAAAATTCCTACAATACTCATTCACCCCCTGCCCCTCCAATATTGTCCCAGTTTCTAACAATTAGTATTAGAGCATACTAGGTTACTTCAATTCATTCTAAAAACTACCGAAGAAATATCAAGGACAATGGAAAACCAAGAAGGAGGAGTCACCAATAGGGAACCTATGTTCAATGGTGAAAATTATGTGTTTTGAAAAGTAAGGATGAAGATATATATTCAATCACTTGGGGTTGATGTATGTGATGCAGTGGAAAAAGAATATCAAAACCCTCAAAAAGAAATTATAAAAGATAAAAATATGGATTTGACATGAAATTCTAAAGCTATGAATTCCCTACTTGTTGGCCTACCTAAATCTGAATTAGTCAAGGTCATGGATTTCTCTACTGCAAAACTTATTTGGGACAAGATGATAAACTTCTATGAAGGAGAAAAAAAGGTAAGTAAAACTAAACTCTAAGGTTTCATAATGAAATTTGAGTCTTTGAAGATGCATGAATATGAAGATATTTCAAAGTACTTCTGAGAGTTAATGAGGTTGTGAACACTATGAGAGGTCTTGATGAGAAACTATAAGATTCTGTAGTAGTTCAAAAGTGTAAATATTTATTCCATTTAGAGATTTAATCTCAAGGTTTCAACCATTGAGGAGATGATAATTTTGAATTCTCTCACTCTATATCAACTACTTGGAACTCTCACTTCCTATGAGATGAGAATATCTAATGGCAAGCCTATTTTAAAGGAGTCATGCTTCAAAGAATAAAAGAAGCCCAAGGAGAAGCATTATGATTCATGTTGTGAATCAGATGAAGATGAAGCCAAGTTCATGAGGAGGCTTAATAGAGGCTTAGGAAATTAGAAAGGTAATTTACCTTTTAAGTTATTTAATTGTGGAAAATTTGGTCACTATGCTTCCAAGTGTCCTGAAAAGATGAAGAAATAATATGACCCTAAATAGGAGTTCAGGAAAATTCAGAAAGAAAGAAAGAATGCTAAGAAGAGGAGTATCTATACCAAAGATTCCAGGTCCTTTGAAAGTGAAGGAAGCCAATTTTCAGATGACGATATATATATGTGAGCTGAAAAGAATTCATGCTTATGGATATAGACAATATTGAAGTAGAAGCTATTTATTTTGATGGTGAAGTGGCCGAGGTTGATTTAGAAGGAGATTCAGTCAATGATATTGAGGAGATTGAAAGTATTAGGAAGGGAAATAAAACAAAAAAGAATTGTTGATCAAGGACAAAGTTGAATATATTGAACCTTTGCTTCTGCAAATTGAAGAAGGAAAGAAGATACAAGTGACTTTAAATCAATAGCTCAATGTGAAAAATAAGCTTGTGAGAGGCTTGAAGGAAATATTATTTTGATAAGGAAAGAGCTAGAGAAGGAAAAGACTTAGTTGAGATTTAATTAGAAGTTTGGAAAGGGGAATGAAAATCTAAATGAAATTCTTGAAGCACATAGAGTCTCCACTAATGAAACTAGTTTTGGATTTGAGGCCAAGTATAGTTTAGTAGAAAAGTCAAAGGGAAAGAATTTGATTACCTTTGTACAAGAAACCAACAATGGAGACAATGCAGGAAAAAGAGATGGGATAACACAATAGCAGAAAGAAAAAGGTATCACATAGCCCTATAGCCAGCTAGAGACAATCAACATCCACAAAATAAGAGGAGGATTTTCTCTCAGCAAAAGGAAGATAATGTAGGAGAAGAAAATCAAAATATATAGAGGGTAGCCCAGCCAATTTTAAGAAGTCAATTTTCTCCCAGGTACGAAGGAATTTTTCTAGGACATTATTTTACATGCACAAATTATGGGTACAAAGCATAAAATTATAGGGTGAATTTATCATAGAGACAACTAAGGTCAAGAAGAAGAAATTACCATCCAAATAATTAGTAAATTAGACAAAGGATGTGAAAACTCAAGTATAATGATCCATTTACTCCTTTGAATAATCTTATTCAATGTTATAACTATCAATATTTTGGGCATAGAGTAGTAGATTATAGATTAAGGAATAAAAGGCCCGGTCTAGTTATTAAGCAAACAAGCTAGAAGCCCAAAGGCAAAGAAAGCACAGAGCAATGTAATATTGTTTTATATGATCAAAATGAAGGAAGTCATCGATATGTTGATAGTTGTTGTTCTAGACACATGTTAGGAGAAAGAAGTAAGTTCTTATCATGGAAACCAGTTGAGAAAGGTAATATGACCTTTAGAAATAATTCACCTGGTAAGATTGTTAGTAAAGGAGTTATTAGTCTATCAGAGGGAAAAAGTAAATCCAAGAATGTGTTGTATGTTGATGGGTTGAAGCATAATTTACTCATTGTGTCTCAGATGTGTGACCAAGGCTATGATGTGATTTTCAAGACTAAAAATTATCAAATCAAGTATGCATGCATTGGAGAAGTAGTAGTTGAAGTTGTAATAACAAATAATAATGTATGTGTCATGAAAGAGAAGGCGGAGAGGTGTTTCTTGTGAAAGATTGATAAGAGCTAGGTGTGTCATAAAAGACTTGGACATATGAATTTTGATCAGATAGTGAAATTGGGAAATAAGAATGTTGTTAAATATTTGTCAAAGTTTTCAAAGCTAACAAATGCTATTTGCAAGTCATGTCGAATTGGAAAGAAAGTTAGAGTACCATTCAAGATCAAGGAGAGATCAACAACCGAGCCATTGCATGAAGTTCATATGGATTTATGTGGACCTTATAGAACACATTTAGCCACACGTAAATTGTATTTCATTCTAATTATTGATGATTTCAATAGAATGATGTGGGTTTCATTCCTAAGATAAAAGTCAGAAGCCTTTGAGAAGTTTAAAGACTTTAAAGCCATGGCTAAAAATGAGTCTGAATGTAAAATCAAGATCATAAGGTTTGATAATGGTGGTGAGTTTAATTTAAAAGAATTTGATGATTTTTGCAAGAAACATGACATAAAAAGGAAGTTTACTATAGCAGAGACTCCACAATAGAATGATGTAGCAAAGACAACTAACAGATTAGTTCAACAGTTAGCCAAAGAAATGATGGGAGAAAGAAATGTTCAGCAGAGATTTTGGGCTAGAGACATTCACACAACAATGGTGATTTTAAACAAAGCTCGCTTTAGGCCAAACAGTGACAAAACGCCATATTAGTTTTGGCATGTTATACCTACTAAAATCAAGCATTTAAAAGTATTTTGGAGCAAGTGTTACATTAAGAGGAAATTATGAAAATATTGGTAAGTTTGATGTAGGGGTTGATGAAGGTATTTTTCTTGGATGTTCTCATAATAGAAAAGGTTATAGATGCTACAATAAGAATAGAAAGAGGATAGTTGACTACACCTATGTCAAAGTGGATGAGTAATCTGAAGTAAATCAACCAGTAAATACCACTCCACTGATCTATTCAACAATGATGAGCCACTATCATATGAAGACAATGAAGATCCATGATTTGTCAAACCAAAGATACTGCAAGGTATGTACAAAAACACCACCAAGCTGATCAAATTAATGGTGTTTTAAACTCAGGTGTTAAAGCAAGAAGAATAATTTTAAATTCTCTCGCTCAAGCACTTGTAGCTTTGTTATCCATGTTAGAGCCAAAGGATGTTGCACGGGTTAGATAGGATGATAATTGGTTAAAAGCCATGCATGAAGAACTGGAATAGATTGATAAAAATTGGACATGGGTACTTGTTGCCAGACCAACAAAAAAGAATGTGATTGGCACGAAGTGGGTCTTCAGGAACAAATTGAACGAGCATGGTGAAGTGGTATGAAACAAGGAAATATTAGTTTGCAAAGGTTATACAAAAATTGAAGGTTTGTAATTTGATGAAACATTTGCCCTTGTTTCTTGATTATATGTGATTAGAATATATTTTTGATTTACGTGTTACAAGAAATTCAAGATATATTAGATGGATTGCAAAGATTCCTTTTTAAATGGAAAATTATAAGAATAAGTTTACATCGAGCAATCGAATAGTTCTCAGTTTTCATATCACCCTAATTATGTTTGCAAGCTGATGAAGTCTTTGTATGGTCTCATGAAATCCCCAAAGGCTTGGTATTCCAAGTTGGATAATTATTTTCTCAAGTTTGGATTCAAAAGAGGGGCAATTGATAGTAATTTATATGTTAAATCTAATGATAGAAAATTGTTAGTGGTGGTTGTCTATGTTAATGATATTAGTTTTTCCATAGATTCAGATCAACTAACATGTTAGTTTGCAGCTGATATGAAGGACAAATTTGAGATGTCTATGCTTGGAGAAATCTCTTGTTTCCTTGGTTTGTAAAGGAATTTTTATCTAACAAAGCAAGTATCTCAAGGATGTATTGAAATTTTTTGGCATGGAGGAGTGTTCTTTGGTAAGCGCCCAAATGGTTACAAGATCATCAAAAGTTGATCAGACTTTATACGAATCTATTATTGGAAACCTCCTTCATTTGATAGCCTCAAGACTAGAAATCATGCAAGCAGTTGATATTATTGGAAAATTTTAAGAAACCCCCATATGGAGCCATCTTCTAAAAACCAAGAGGATTCTCAAATATCTTAGAGTGTCAATGGACTATGGAATGTGGTACCCCAGAGGTAAATATTTTTCACTAACTATTTTTACGGATGTTGATTGGCCAGGTGATGTAGATGATCAAAAGAGCACTAGTGGTGGTGTTTTCTTTCTTGGAGACTATCTTGTTTCATGGTTGAGAAAGAAGCAAGCTTCAATCTCTCTCTCTATTGCTGAATTAGAATATATAGCAACAACTTCTTGTTGCACTCAACTCTTATGGATGAAGCAGACTTTGCTAGATGTAAAAGTGTTTTATGGTCAACCTATTCCTATCATCTGTGATAACACAATTTTCATCAACTTGTCAAAGAATCATGTTTTTCATTCAAATAAAAAGCCTATTCCAATCAAGTACCCCTTATTAAGAGAGAAAGTTGCAAATCACATTGTCAAGTTGGAGTATGTACCTACCCAAGAGCAGGGAGTTGATATATTCACCAATCAGTTTGAGTTATTAATGCAGAGATTGGGAGCAGTGCCTCTTGAATCACTCAACTAGATATTCCTTAATAGGAAGAAAGTTATCAACCAAGCATTTAACATATCAAGATGAATGCTTCTAGTTCCATAGGATCAATAAAATAGGGGGATATTATTGACAGGGGGAGCATGTTGGTCCCTTTGTCATTGATGCCAAAGGGGAAGAAGTATTGGTGATCATGTTAATTTTTGCAACTGCGGTCAAATTCCACCTTGTACAGCTAAAATTACCAAGATGATGATTTCATTAGAGTCCTATTTTTGAGAGGACCAAAATCGACCTAAAGATCACCAAATTTGGTCAAGCGGAAGTTGAGTTATGAATTATTTTATTCATACATGTATTATGGAATGGGTCGGCCCTAATCACATGGGTAACTGCTTAGGTCAGCCTTAACCCCAAGTGGACCCTCATGAAAACCTATAAATAGAAGATACCTCAAGCTCATTTTGACGCATTTGATCAAGTTATCTTCTCTTCTCTTATTGTCTTGGTTTGCACATGTTTGATGGAAGGAGTTCACGTAAGGGTCCAAAATCACAAGTGTAAGGTTTGATCTGACTTAGGGTTTTCTGATCCCTGGACGATAGCATAGAACTGGACATTTTAGTCCTTGTATGTTAGCACACAGGTTTATAGGAGCGGTCAAGGAGCCCTAGACATTGGCACAATGAGTTATGGGAGCGTCCAAGGCTTAAGCGTCAGATCAGGTTGTACTAGTCCCTGAGTGCTCACACAGAGTGGTCCTAAGAGCATCTGGGATGTCATAGACACTCGCACAATAGTCTTATGAGAGCGTCAAGGGCTTGAAGTAGGTATAGGTAATTTTTTTACCCCAAACGCCCTTATCTAGATCACCTAGAATCATCCATATATATTTCAGACGTTGTCATCCATTAAAGACGAGAGCATTCAAATCTATTGCAGATGTTGTCATCCAGTTAAACAGAGAGCGTCCAGATCTTCTATAGATGGTTACACATCTCCTCCTCCTTGCATCTAGGACTCATGGATGATATTTCTGTATTCTGAAGATTCTTCTCAGTGACAACAATGTTCAGTAGTATTCAATAATTGACTATAGTCAATAACATCACAGTTCAACCATTAGAATCAATGTTTTGTTTTTAAGCATGATAAGATATGTTTCATGGATATCATAGTTGTTTTGTTGCATAGATAAAGTTATGGATCATTGTACGCTCTTTTCTGAATCATTTGATGATGATCTAAGAAGAAGAATATTTGCAAGGGTTTTCTCCATAATGGGATTTTCCCTAGTCTCGGACTAGTCCTGGTGTCTCTATGTGTGTGCATGCTTTTCTTCTATTCTTCCTTTATGTTTCATTGCATTAATGAGGATGATGATGTTGTTATTTCTATATAATTTCATACGATGATGAATAATGGTGTAGATCTGAATAATGTAATTATGACATTGGGTGAAATTAATGTATTAATGATGAAATGCAATTATCAAAGGAAAGAACAATGTAGCCCTATGAAAAATTAACATGGTATCAGAGCTAGGTTGAAGAAAATCCATGGATATCACCCCGATGATGACACCTTTGAAGGAAGCAAGAAGAAGATGGTGAGACCTATAAGAATTATAGGGCTTGAATAAAACCCTATGAAGCTTCATTATTAGGGTTTGATTGATTCTATGAGGTTAGGGTTGGAGAGAAAACCCTGGTTTATGGAAACTATGAGATATGGAACCTAGCTTGTCAATGTGAAGATGCTCAAGCACTTGAGGGAGATTTGATGAAGACCGACATGGGATAATCCCTAGTAGACCTGGTTGGATACTTGAAGGCAACATTGGTATATGGACCATGGAAATTGATGGCTCTTGAAGTTTCGTTCAAGAGGGAGAGGATCACCTCTCATTAAATATAAGCATTTATTGACTTATGTTGCTTCTTATTTGTTAGACTTATAGATCTGATGATTATGTTTATTGCTTGTACTTCCTTCATATGTATTTGAGTATATGGATGTTTCTAACGTCCTTGATGATATGTGATGAGTAGATCCTTCTTGAAGATAATTTTGAGATGCAGACCGGGAAAGAGATAAAGAGGTACTTGATGAAAATATGACAAATTTCTTCAAGTAGCCTATGTCTAATGAGAAGTTGCACAAGTATTTGAATACCAAAAGGTATGCATGGTATGCTGTGTTTCATCTATTAGCTCAGTAAGTTCTAAGGTATTATGAGCATGTATCCTTCTTTAATGGCTCATACAAGGATATGAAAGTGACTTGGATCGATGTTTCCTATGATGAAATGATGCACCTGGTGTTGAACATTTTGATATTCTTGAATTCTATGAGGCTATCTAATGTTGATACATTGATACACTTTATTTTTGGCTAACATGTATGATCTATCTATTGGATATCTTGATCCTAGAAAGAAGGTTAGCACCTTGACTCATGTAAATGATACTCTTGATACTTTTCATGATGAATTTCATATAGAAGGATAGCTCATTGACTCCTATACATGAGTCTACTTGTAATTATTGTGATAAGCATGATGAAGGCATATGGAAAGAGAGATTGATACTCTAATTGTTTTGATAAAGCTTCATTGAATGACCTTACCTAATCCTATTGATCATGATAACCTTGATGTTAGAGGTATAACTATGAGATTGATATTCTAGATATCTTACTACATATGGTCATGTCTTAATGGCATATGGTAAATCTGAATGTCCTAACTTGATGGTATGACTTGATAGAAAGTGGTATTGTGTTCATAATATTTGAGATATGATGCTGCATCTATATACTGCTTTGAGTCTAACCTTTTTATCAAATATTGATGTCATGATGTTGATAACCATGATAGATATATGCTTATGATCTAAATGACATGTTGTTGCATGACTCTAGTAGAGATAGGTTGATGACATGAATGAAGATGAATGAAGTAAATCCCCAGTCAGAGGGAGAATCTCTTCTCAGACCACCATTTGCATTATGTTGTTAAAATATGATTTATGTGCATCTCACATTATTTATCTATAGTAGAGTCTTAGATCTGGAGCTTGTACAAAAACTAGGGTTTATGTAATGGATGCAGTCACAAAAATGGGAGATCTCATCCCTGGACGCACGCATGCTAAGGCCTAGACAATGTCCACACAGCTAAATATGCTCCATGTTAATCTGAAGGGAGTGTCCAGGGGTTTGACTATAGTTGACCATCATCTAAAGCTTTTTGAAGTTGTCTAAGCTTTGAATCAAGATGAATATGACATATCTTGCCACTATGATTTGATTTTTGATGTTGTTGACATAATTTGCTCATAACATGATGAAGTATTGTACATGAAATGAGATGGTTACCTGGAAGATGTCAGTACCACAGATGTGTTGTAGGAAACTGCAAGATTTGCAAGCAAGGAAATCTTATATGTCTTCCATAACATGAAAATGCAGACTAAATTGTGTTTGTAGCTGACTGGGACATACATATAGATATGTCACTATGTTTGTGTTACAAGAAGTTGACATGATTTGGCTTGCTGATATATATGAACTGTGTTTTGTCATGATGCTTGACAATAAATTTGAATTTATGATGGATATATGAATTGAATATAGATCTCTGTAAGATAGAGAATTTGGACTTGATCTGATGTCTAATGATTTGATTTGACATAATGAATTATGTAGGTATTAGGAAATTGGCCTCCTTGTTCCTAACACAATGGTTGAGGTAATGATAGTTGTGATTTAGCATAAAATTGGAACTTGCATGACTCATCCTTGGTGTATGCATTTGCATCTAGTGACTGAAATGACTTGTATTATGATTATGAAAATGACTTGATAAAGTTCGGTTTGATAACACATGGTTGATGACAACTTGTTGGCATGATGAAGTCATGATCTGGTATGAGCTCCACCTGTCTCCTGGTTGAAAGAATGGATACTATGATATTGATGACTTTGATAATGGTCGTGATCTAGCTTCTAAACTCTGACGAGATGACTTTTTTGTTGTGATGGTACAACATTGATTTATGTAAGGTTGATTATGTTGGCTTAGCAAGGAATTATGCTTAGAGAATTGCAATTCATATATGTCTATGTTTAACAGTTATCTGATGAAGTCAGGATGTCGAGTTCCAAGGTATGGCTTTGATATTGATTATGGTTTTGATTTTATATCTTGATGATCTACTTGTGATAGGTGATGAGCCTATGATGATCTAAATCAGAGGGAGAATTCTTCTGAAGCTCAAAATGATGTATCATGGCATAATGAATTGATTTCTAGAATTTGGGAAAGAAATTCCATATTGCAAAGCTATTGGAAAATGTTTTTGTATAATGAAAAATGAAAATCCTTGGATACTCCGATTTGAAGTTCAAAGATGTTATTGAACTTGACATGGCATCCAATAGTTGTTTGAATAATTGATGTTTCGTTTTGAACATGCATCTGTATATATATTATGTGCATAGCACCTGAATAGATTCGTGATTGAGATGCTTTATTCACATAGAGTAGCCATTGAACATGCTTTGAAATATCTACATGAGGTGTTCTATTTTTTAGAATGAGATATTTCTCATATGGTATGTATTTGCATGGATATATTACTAATATTTGAGATTATTGTTGATAAGCACATTTAAATGTTTCTTTAGTATGAGATCTTCCATGATATATTGGCTGAGAGGTCCATAGAATGACTAAGGTTGAACATGATGTTGCTAGCATGGCTAGCCACGAGGAAGGATGAAGAGGCTCCTTAGAGAGCTATTTGAGCATGATTTAGATATGACATGGATATATTGTGATCCGATTAGTAGAAAGTCCCATATTTATAGCTGGGGCCGAGATACTCTCATATATTGAGACAATGCAGTTGTTTGAAACAAGCTCAGGCTTGTGGTTGGCACCTCCTTGAGAGGGAGGATGATTATGGTATCTTTTTATGATTTATATGATTATTTATGTTCTTACATGATATTTGATTTGATGTTTTGTATGAATAGGAAACAATTTCTATTGAGATAAGCTAATATGAAATTTGAATATGATGAGAGCGACGCTAATTGAGGACATTGAGCCAACTCTTCCTCCTTGTCTGAGCTCCTAGGTTGAGGAATTGAGATATAGGGCTGTTGGGGTTGATGGATCTCTAGAGAATAGGGTACTCCCCTATATTTTATCCATAGGATTGAGCGTGCTACTCCCCTGTCTGGCCTTTTTAGAGTATACCCCAGTTGACATCATACCCACAAGCGGGGCTTATTGGGAATACTGATCCTAATTTTGTCAACAATTTGAGAGTGTACTTGGGGGTGTACAAACCAAGGCCATAATGATGAAGGTTTTCTACCACATGACTATTGAGAGTCATTGTTGGGAAGATCGATAGGTAATAGGATTTTGGGTTGAGGGTAAGCTCCCCGATGAAATTATCGGTTGAGGGTAAGCTCCCTGATGAGATTCCAGGGTCGAGGGTGTACTCCCTTGTATGATGAGTTATCATATTGCTCGATATGGGGTTGTAGATGTATAGCCCCCCCATGATATTCCAGTTTCAGATGTGCTCCCCGGTGTGGTTCCAAGTTGAGATGTGCTCCCTGATGATATTCTCTCCGATGACAATCAATGATGATATTCTAGGTAGTAGCCCATTGGCAGAGACTCTAGGTAGTAGGCTGATCGATAAAGGGAGGTAGCTTTAGGTCCCCTCCGATACAAAATTATTCTTCTTCTAGATCTGAGAATGTTCATCATACGAGCAAGAACAATCAAGAGATAAACATGAATGAGTAAAGGATAGATTGAGATGTACAATAATGATTTGTGATGATGAGATACTTGAGATGGACATGGCATGATGAATACATGACAGATATGATCAGTGATGATATGTGATGACACTTGAAGATTTCAGAATGACATATTGATCGATGGACATATATTAGCAAGTGGAATTATCCCTAGTTGAGAGGGAGTGTTAATTTTTCCAACTACGGTCAAATTCCACCTTGGACATATAAAATTAATGATATGATGATTGCACTTTATTTATATTTTTGAGAGGACCAAAATCAACCTAAATATCACCCAATTTGGTCAAGTGGAAGTTGAATTATGAATTATTTTATTCATACATGTATTATGGAATGGGTCGGCCCTAACCACATGGGTAACTGCATAGGTTGGCCTTAACCCCAAGTGGACCCTCATGAAAACCTATAAATATAAAATACCTCAAGCCCATTTGGACACATTCGATCAAGCTATCTTCTCTTCTCTTAATTTCTTGGTTCACACAGGTTCGACGGAAGGAGTTTGCTCAAGGATCTGAAATCATAGGCATAAGGTTCACTCTGACTTAGCATTTTATGATCCTTGGACACTGGCACAAAAATGGATATTTTAGCCCCTATATGCTGGAACACATGATTATCGGATCGTCCACGGAGCCTTCGACGCTGGCATAGTGAGTTATGGGAGCGTCTAGGGATTAAGGGTTAGATTGAGTTGTACTAGTCTCCGAACACTTGCACATAGTAGTCCTAAGAGCATCCGGGATGCCATAGACACTCGTACAATAGTCTTATGAGAGCATCCAGGGCTTAAATCAGGTTTAGGTATGTTTGACCCTAGACGCCCTCATCCACTTCACCCGGGAGCGTCTAGATCTATTTTGGACATTGTCATCTAGTTAAGCAGAGAGCGTCAAGATCTGTTTCACATGTTGTCAACTAGTTAAGTAGAGAGTGTCCATATCTACTACAGAAGCTCAGATATCTCCTCCTCCCTGTGTCTGGGACTCATGGATAATATTTTTATATTCTGAAGATTCCACTCAATGACAACAATGTCCAGCAATATTCAGTAGTTTACTACAGTTAGCAACAACATAGGTCATCCATCAGAATCAGGGTTTTATTTTCAAGCATGATAAGTTTTTTTCATGGATATCATAGTTTCTTTTTTGCATAGATAATGTTATGGATCAATGTACTCTCTTTTGTTAAATCATTTGATGTTGATCTAAGAAGAAGAAAATTTGCAAGGGTTTTCCCCATAGTGGGTTTTTTCCATGAGGTGTTCTATTTTTTAGAATGATATATTTCTCCTATGGTATGTCTCTACACGGATGTATTACTGATATTTGAGATTATTGTTGATAAACACATTTGAATGTTGCTTTAGTATGAGATCTTCCATGATATCTTGGCTGAGAGGTCCATAGCATGACTGAGGTTGAACATGATGTTGCTAGCATGAATAGATGTGAGGAAGGATGAAGAATCTCCTTAGAGATCTATTTGAGCATGATCTGGATATGGCATGGATATAGTATGATCCGATTAGTAGAAAGTCCCATATTTTTATATGGGGCTGAGATACTCTCATATATTGAGACAATTCAGTTGTTTGAAACAAGCTCAGGCTTGTGGTTGGCACCTCCTTGAGAGGGAGGATGATTATGGTATCCTTTTGTGATTTATATGATTTGATGTTTTGTATGAATAGGAAACAATTGCTATAGAGATAAGATGATATGAAATTTGAGTATGATGAGAGAAACACTGATTGAGGACACTGAGCCAACTCTTCCTCCCTGTTTGAGCTCCCAGGGTGAGGAATTGAGATAGAGGGCTCCTGGGGTTGATGGATCTCTGGATAATAGGGTACTCCCTATATTTTATCAATAGGATTGAGGGTGCTACTCCCCTGTTTGGTATTTTCAGAGTATACCCCAGTTGAAATCATACCCACAAGTAGGGCTTGTTGGGAACACTGGTCTTCATTTGGTCAACAAGTTGAGAGTGTACTTGGGGGTGTACAACCCAAGGCTATAATGATGAAGGTCTTCTACCACTTGACTATTGAGAGTCATTGTTGGGAATATCGATAGGCAATAGGAGTTCGGGTTTAGGGTAAGCTCCCCGATGAAATTATTGGTTGAGGGTAAGCTCCCTGATGAGATTCCAAGGTTGAGGGTGTACTTCCTTGTATGATGAGTTATCTTATTGCTCGATATGGGGTTGTAGATGTATAGCCCCCCCATGAGATTCCAGTTTGGGATGTGCTCTCCGATGTGGTTCCAAGTTGATATGTGCTCCCTAATAATATGCTCTCTGATCACGATCGATGATGATATTCCGGGTAGCATCCCGTTGGTAGAGACTCTAGGCAATAGGCTAATGGATAAACAGAGGTAGCTTTAAGTCCCCTCCGGCAACAAATTATTCTTCTTCTAGGTCCGAGAATGTTCAGCATATGAGCAGGAACAATCAAGAGATAAGCAAGAATAAGCAAAGGATAGATTGAGATGTACAATAATGATTTGTGATGATGAAACACTTGAGATGGACATGGCATGATGAATACATGATAGATATGATTAGTGATGATACGTGATGACACTTGAAGATTTTAGAATGGCATGTTGATCGATGGACATATATTAGCAAGTGGATATCTCCCTAATTGAGAGGGAGTGTTAATTTTTCCAACTACGGCCAAATTCCACCTTGGACAACTCAAATTAATGATATGGTGATTGGATTAGATTTCTCTTTTCGAGAGGACCAAAGTCAACCTAAATATCACCCAATTTGATCAAGTAGAACTTGAGTTATGAATTATTTTATTCATACATGTATTATGGAATGGGTCGACCCTAACCACATCGGTAACTGCTTAGGTCGGCCTTAACCCCAAGTGGACCCTCATGAACACTTATAAATAGAAGTGACCTCAAGCCCATTTGGACACATTTGATCAAGCTATCTTCTCTTCTCTTGTTGTCTTGGTTCACACAGGTTCAACGGAAGGAGTTTGCTCAATGGTATGAAATCACAGGAATAAGATTAACTCGGACTTAGGGTTTTCTGATCCTTGGATCTTGGCTCAAAAATGGACATTTTAGCCCCTAGACATTGGCACATAGGATTATGGGAGTGTCCACGAAGCCTTGGACGTTGGCACAGTGAGTTATGGGAGCGTCCAGGGCTTAAGGGTTAGTTCGAGATGTACTAGTCCCCGAACGCTTTCAAAGAGTGGTCGTGAGAGTGTCTAGGATGCCATAGACGCTTGCACAATAGTCTTACGAGAGCATCCAAGGCTTGAATTAGTTCTAGGTATGTTTTACCCCAGGTACCCTCATCCAGTTCACCTAGGAACGTTTAGATATGTTTAGGACGTTGTCATCTAGTTAAGCAGAGAGCATCCATATCTGTTTCACACGTTGTCATCTAGTTAAGTAGAAGGGCGTCTAGATATGCTATAGATGCTAAGATAACTCCTCATTCCTGTGTCTGGGACTCATGGATGATATTTCTATATTCCGAAGATTTCTCTCAGTGATAACAATGTTTAGCAGTATTCAGTAATTGACTACAAGTAGTAACAACATAGGTTATCCATTAGAATCAAGGTTTTATTTTCAAGCATGATAAGCTTTGTTTCATGGATATCATAGTGTTTTTTTTTTTTTTTTTTTTTTTTTTTTTTTTTTTTTTCTGCATAGATAAATTTATGGATCATTGTACTCTCTTTTTTGAATCATTTAATGACGATCGAAGAAGAAGAATATTTGCAAGGGTTTTCCCCATAGTGGTTTTTTCCCTGGTCTTGGACCAATCTTGGTGTCTCTAAGTGTGTGCATTCTTTTCTTCTATTGTTCCAATGCATTGATGATGCTGATGTTGTTCTTTCTATATAATTGCATATGTTGATGACTAATGGTGTAGATCTTAATAATGTAATGATGATATGGGGTGAACTTAATGTATTAATGATGAAATGCAATTACCAAAGAAAAGAACAATGTAGCCCTATGAAAAATTAACAGATCAAACAAAAGAAGGAGAAGGATCTCAAACAAAATAAAAGGGGAGAGGAAACACCACGAAAGGAGAGTTAAACTGGAGAAGCATCACACAAAGGAGAAGGGCATCATAGAGGGAGTAGCATCCAAAAGAGGAGAATATAAGGAAGAATAAGTACACTTTGTTTTTGTTTCTTCATGGTGTTTTTTTTGTTTCATCATGGTGTTTCCATCAATTCCAAAGGGGGGTAATGTTAGAAATGTGTTTTCATTGATGGCAAAGGTAAAGAAGATGAAGGAAAAATTAGAGATGGTTACAAGAACAATGAAGATAAACTCAAAGAATGGTAAAGGCAAATATGGAGAAGGTACAATGACTTTTAAGCCATTTTAATTTTAGTAGATTATATCAAGCATACTTGGGACCCACTCAGATGGATAGAGCTCTGAAAGATATTTCCAGCGGTATAGGGAAGTTTGGAAAAGTCCTCTTTTATCACAAGTTATTGCCAGTGAAAGTTGGGTACCACCAAAGGACAAATTGTAGAGTTAAAGTGTGAGAAATGGTCAAGTTGCTGAAAATGTTGGCAGTCAGACAAAGTATAGTGGAGCCCTTAATGAGGCTTCTTACATAGAAGTTAGGTAAACGTGGCTTGAGAACATAGCAACATAATGTTTGTCTATTGGCCAATGCTGCCCCCCCATAATAGATAATTTCAACAAGAGGTACCACAAATGGCTAAAAATTAGTGCATAAGGTTGAGGCTCAAGATGATATAGAGTTGCACTAACGTGGCAAAGGTGTCACAATCATGCGAATGTGCCAGCCTATGAAGCTTGACCTTGGTGTTTTTTGTTTAAAATTTTAATAAATAATTCTTTAAAAAACACAAATCTCGAACCCCTTTTCCTCTCTATACTAGATGACACATGGAAACATTTTACCAACTCATGGCGACATCAGCATGACATGGTAGTATGAACCAGGTGACACGTGGTATGTTTTTTAGGTGTGCTTTGGTGGTTAAGTAGGCCAAATATGAGTGACACATGTCACCACTCAATGGCACCACATGGAATCAGTGACATGAGCATGATGTCACCCCGAAAGGGCTTCCCTGGAAGTTTTTTAAAGGTGCACAAGCTAATAACATCCAATATGATTCAACTCCTGGCATATATGGCATTTTTTAGTGATAAATCACCCTGGCAAGTCGGTGATTGGCTCAAAAATACAATGGTGGTTCCCATCGAGATACCTCATGTCGGTCCCCGAACCTTAGAAGGATCCAAGTTTGTGAAAAGTAGCATTATCCGAGCTAACGAGGCACTAGGGCAAGGTGGAAGACACAATGTTGTAACAACTCACCATTGATGATCAATTAATGGTTAAAATTTGTAGCAGCGGTCCCACTGGGACACATCACCCCAGTGGTGCATCATCAAAAGTAAATAGAAGGCACAAAGGAGGAAGCTTCGGGATGACTAGGTTCTTAAATAGCTCGGAGTATAGGCAGAACTGTTGCATACCAATAAAAAAAGTGCATGGGAAATGTCTGTCATCCCAAAAGCATTTTCAAAGGCATGAAGTGAAACAAAGCCTGGGGCCAAACGTAAAGGCAAGGAAAATGTTTTGTTGCAATGTTTGTGACAAAGGTGTGAATGTGTTTGTAGTATAAAATAAATCCCTTGGAACCTAAAGCACAAGGGACTATAAGAATGATATATGTTATGTTTAAAGCGCTTGGCCCTGTGGAGTTATATTTAGTAATGTGTTTGTTTTAAATAAATTTGGGCACATGAATGAACGAGTTGATAGCTTTAAGTAAAATAAAAGTACTTTGGGGAGTATTTTGAATGTTTAAGCATGAAAAAGTTGGTAGAAAATATAGTGGCATGGAAAATTAAGAGGGAGTTTTAGCAATTAAGCTAAACTTAGAGATCAACCAAAATTAGAAAAGCTATACAAAATTCTAATAAAAATTTCATAATAGCAAATTGAGTAGTTTAAACTTAGATTTTCTTGCAAAAGAAGGTAAGGAGAGTTAGAAGATTTATAAAGCACATAAAAATGATATTTTTGAAGTAGGACAAAGGAAAAAATAAATATTCATGCAAGCATTAACATACAAGTTGACTAAGGATTAATATTATAATCCCAAGAGATAGTTTTGTAGAAGCATAGGTGGGAGCGCTCTACACACAGAGTTCTAGGGTGTTTGCAACCTCTGCAATGGCAGTTCATTTTAGGCCTCTGCCAATCTGACTGTAACATCAGCAATACGATCATTCGAATCCAACAGAGTAGATTCGATCACCATGAAACCCCCCAGGGGGAGGACACGGTGCCTCCCCCACAGGAAAATGAAGAGCGGCAAAGGAATGAGGAAGCCGACAAACCAGCGGATCAAATTGAGGATAGCACGGATCTGGATTCTCAACAAGCTAAAAAGGATGACAAAGAACAACCCAAAGTTACCTCGACCACATGCAAGCCAGTGGCAACAGAACGTCTGAAGGTAGTACTTCCAAGTCATATAATCAATGCTCAGATACATCTTATGAAGGACCATGCACTGATAGGCAATTTTATAGGACTTTGGCCGACTGAGAAAGCGCTGCGGGGTTGGATTGTAGCTAAATGGAACCCAAAAGGACACATCACCTTGCAGCTGTGTGCTAAGGGGTTCTTTACAACCATTTTTAACTGCTTAGAGGATCAGAATAGGGTTTTAGATGGAGGGCTGTATTTCTTCAATGCTGCCGGCCT
This sequence comes from Pinus tabuliformis, assembly GCA_031772625.1. Taxonomy (NCBI): domain Eukaryota; kingdom Viridiplantae; phylum Streptophyta; class Pinopsida; order Pinales; family Pinaceae; genus Pinus; species Pinus tabuliformis. Next base: position 309,142,309 of record CM062807.1, read on the forward strand.
GTATCTCAGGGGTTGGGTAGAACGCTTCAACCATGACAAAGAGGACCTCAGTTGGGCTCTAGTTTGGATACAACTCTATTCTCTTCCCATGGAATACTGGGAAGAAGAATCTCTTCAAGAAATTGGAAATGTACTGGGAGAATTCATCAAAGTTTCAGAGGAAACAAAACTTCGTAGATACACCTCTTATGCACGAATCTGTGTCTACATACACCTTAGCAAGGCTCTTCCGGATGCGGTAAGTATTTCCCACGACGATGTTGAATGGGTTCAGTTAATTGATTATGAACATGTGCCGTTTAGATGCAGAAGATGTCATGCCCTGGGTAACTTATTTAGGGAATGTCCTTTAAATCAAAAACCCACATCCCCATCTGTACTTGATTAGCCTGAATCAGATGTCTTCACCAAAGTAGCCAGTTGCAGGAAAAGCCACAAGAAACCAACTTCAAACCCTAAGAAACCTCATGCCAGCTCTTCCAAACCTTCCACGAGAAATAGCTTTCAAGCTTTAGCCCAAAAAAATGATCTTAACCCTGAAAATCCTGCTTCCCAAGAGCAGGAGGCATAGAAGGAAAAGCAACCTATTCATGAAGACTCCAAATCTCTCCAGAAAGACCCTCTACCCCAAGACCCTTTTTCCTCTGCCTCACATAAGGCCCCAACATGGAATTTTCTTGGAATGGAGGTAGAAAACATACAATCAGATTCCAGAATATCAAAAGAGACAACTGTAGAACTAAATGAATCTTAGAACATGGAGGAGGAAGTAGAAAGTATAGACATAGGGCAGTTAGATATTCTAGGCCTAGAGCAGGCATGCAAAGCAAAAACTTATGACAAGATTCCAGCTCAACAACTAGAGAATCTGGAGGTGATTCTCTCAAGGGCACAAAGGCAAAAGTCACTAGGTATTCGGACTGGTAGCCTGTGGGATGGGAGAAATATTACCAAAGACAACAAAAAACGTGGAAGGAAAACAGATCTCCAGCGAACAATTCGAATAGGAGAAATGCTAGTGGAGTCAGGCCGGTAATCCAAGCTAAGTACTTCAACTCCCACCACAACACCTCTCAATGAAGTTAATTTCATGGAATATCAGAGGGCTAAATAGCCCAGGGAAAGGCAGATTACTCAAAAATATGATAATGCAAGAAAAACCACAAATCTTATTCTTGCAAGAAACCAAATGCAATTCAATCGCGTTGGAAAGAATTGTAGCAAAAGCATGGCTAGGAGGTCTCATAGCTGCAGTGGACATCTCTGGCTCGTTTGGAGGCTTAGCAATCATATGGGATGCTTGTTCCATTGTGCTCAATAATATCCATGCTAACAAGAATTTTATTCAAGAAACTTTTCACATCATAGGGACCAACATACACGGGCATCTAACCAATGTGTATTTTCCTCAGGAGGCCATGCACAAGATAGAAATCCTGAATTCCCTCTCAGCAATAAACACTGACAGGCTGCATCCACTGTGGATCACTGGGGGCGATTTCAACATGATAACCAGGATGGAAGAAAAAAGGGGAGGCAGGAATAGAGAGGATAAGGAAGGGATCCACTTAAAGGACTTTATTCAGAACAACTGGCTTATTGACATGCCTTTTAACAATGGACTTTTTACCTGGAACAAAAAAAGAGCAGGGCCGCATCAGATTGCCTCTCGTCTGGACAGATTCCTGCTTTCAGACAATGCTATACATTTAGGTGGAGACATAACTGCTTCTATCTTGTCGCTCTCAGGATCAGATCACTAGCCAATCTCTCTACAATGGACCAGTCTTGGTAACACAATCCGAAGACCATTTCGATTCAAAGCTTTTTGGATGTCTCATCCAGATTTCAATAACCTGATCAACTCAGAATGGAACAATTTTTCTCCTCCAAACGACACAAAAATGTTTCAATTTTAGCAGAAGCTTAAGCACCTCAAAGGTAAGATTAAGCAATGGAATCACACTTCTTTTGGCAATATTTTCCAGGCTCAGAATGCCCTCGATCTAGATATGAAGTGACTGCAGTAGAGGATTATAACAGAAGGCCAATCTGAGGACCTGTCAGAACAAGAAAAGCTTATTGAATCACAAATCTTAGAAAGGGAAAAACAAGAAGAAATTCTATGGAGGCAAAAATCAAGAATAAGATGGCTTAGGGACGGAGAAAAAAACACTAATTTTTTGACAAAACTACCATCCAACGTAGAATGATTAACAACATCACTCATATTCAGAATGAGCAGGGGGAAAAGAAGGAAACACATGAAGAAATTGAAAGCGAACTTCTACGCTATTTCAAGCAAGATCATCATAAGCCACAAATAGACAGATCACATGCCATAGAAAAAATCACAAGTAATATTCCAAAGGTTATAACAGAGGAACATAACCAACTACTTCTCAGGCCTGTCGACTTACAAGAGGTGGAAATGGCAATTCATCAACTGAAAGACGGGAAGGCACCTGGTCCGGATGGCTTCACCTCAAATTTTTTCCACAAATTCTGGGAGCTGATAAAAATGGAAGTGTGGCAGGTTGTTGAGGAATCAAGAACCATGAGATGGATGCTTCCAGGAATGACTGCTAAATTCATTGCCCTTATTCCCAAGGAAGCCCAACCAAACACCCTTGACAAGTTTCGGCCTATTGCCCTGTGCAACTTAATCTACAAGATTATATCCAAAATCATTGCCTCCAGGCTCAAATTGCTCCTCCCTCTCATAATTTCGCCTGAGAAATCTGGATATGTCTAAGGTAGGAAAATTACGAACGAAATCATCCTAACTCACGAAATTATTCCTTCCCTGAAGCATGAAAAAAAGCCAGTTATGCTCCTTAAAATAGATCTTTCAAAAGCATTTGATAGCTTAAGCTGGCAATATATCAAAAATACTCTTCTTGCTTTTGGTTTTGCTCCTCCCTGGGTTAGGTGGGTCATGAGCCTTATATCCTCTGCCTTCTTTTCTGTTCTGATCAATGGCATTCCCTCCTCCCCCTTTCATCCTTCTCGGGGTATCAGATATGGAGACCCTCTTTCCCCATTCCTTTTTGTAATCATGGTAGAAGGCTTGGGTCGGAGAACTAAAAAAGCTCAGCAATCACAGATCTTAAGAGGTCTGACTTTTCATCACTCCCCAGCCTTTACTCACCAGCAATTTGTGGATGACAACATGCTTTTTGGTCATCCTTCTGTCTAGGAAGCTCGTCAGATCAAAATTATATTGACGGATTTTTCGACAGCCTCCGAAGCTTTGATCAATAAAGCCAAACCCCAAATATTCTTTTTTCATACCCCGGTCGCTACCCAAGCTGCCATCGCTCGCATTATTGAATTCCCTATTGCTGTCCTCCCCTCCAAATATTTAGGAGCTCCCATGACGGCCTCAGCCTTAAAGCATTCTTCATGGAAGATCCTCCTACAAAAGCTGGAAGCTCGCCTTTCCTCCTAGACTCACAGAGCTCTCAACATGGCGAGTCGATTAGTTCTTATAAAAGTTGTTCTTCAATCTTTGCTACTATACCTATTATCGATCCTTGCGGCTCAAAAATGGGTTCTCAAAGAAATTAAACAGCTTCAACGTTCCTTCTTATGGGGCAATACAGGTCAAATACGCAAATGGGCTCTTGTCAAATGGGACACAGTTTTCCTTCCCAAATGTGCAGGTGGAACTGGATTAAGGGATCCCCATCACAGTAATGAGGTCATGGGTGCTCGAATCTGGTGGAAATGGCTTACTGTGCCAAACTCCCCCTGGGCCACTTTATGGACAGCAAAATATGCTGGCAATCGTCCAACAGAAGAACTAATAAGAATGTCATATGTCAGCATGGGCTCCCTAATTTGGAATTCGGCTAAGCAACACAGAATCCTAATTCAGCAGCAGAGTTTTTGGGAAATAAAGGATGGAAACACAACTGGATTTTGGGAATATTCCTGGTAGTAGCAGCCCAAGCTAAAGGACCTCTTCTCTACCACGTGACTTTCGGAGCAGGATTTACAGACCTATGACAAGGTAAAAACTTGTTGGAATCCCTCTACAACCCAAGGATACATGCAGTGGATTAAAGCGGATCAAATCTTAAGACATGGTATAGAACATGTTCAACAAGTCCTTAATACAGAATTAATGAAAAGGAAAATACATCACTCAAACGACAGGGATATCCTTAGATGGGGCTATGAAGAGAAAGGTTCCTTCACTTCCAAGGAGGCTTATAATATCATTATCAGGGAACATATGGTCAAAGACCCACTCTGAAGCAAAGACTGGGAACCTACCATTTGGCCGAAAATCTCAACCTTTCTCTGGCTTTTATGTCACAACAAAATCCTCACATGGGACAATCTCAGGAAAAGAAACTATCATGGGCCCTCAATGTGCCCCAATTGTAGACAAGAATAGGAATCCATAAAGCATCTTATGCACTCTTGTCATCTAGCGCGCAAGCTTTGGGAAAAGGTCAGTTTTCGATGCCAAAAGGAAGGGAGAATACATGGAGACATCATAGCCACTGTTCGTAATTGGGACAGGAACCCACATTAATGTCAAATATTGAACTTTTTATGGAAGAAAATTTCGGGATTCTTCGTGTGGACTCTCTGGAAGGAGAGAAATTGAAGAATCTTCAAAGATCAGTCTGCTCCCCTGGAGAATCTTTGGGAAAATATCTGCCAAAACATCAAGGAAACCTTACTACTCCATAACTGGTATGAGGAGGACTTCCCCTCTCTCCCACATGAAAAAAATATATGGAATAATTGGAACCTTCAATGGAATCAAGAATCAATATCCAAAGGATCGACTCATCCAAGAGGCAATTTGCCAGGAAAGTGGCTCCCTCCTCCCAAGCATAATGGAGCCTCGAAAGGTAATCCAGGTAATTCAAGCTTTGGAGGGATCAAAGGGATGGGATACCAACAACTCGGCCGAAATGGAAGGTCTTTGGCAGGGTCTTCTGCTAGCTCAAAACAAGGGATTCTTTCCACTCATAATAGAAGGCGAATCTTAGATCATAATAAATATGATCATCAAAATTTTTCATGGTACTCCTTCTAGCAGAGTGAGAAATAGTTGGAGACTAGTGAAGCGGCTTGAACTCATTGAAACATTGCTCTGTTCTCATAGGGCGATCACTCTCAAGCACATATGCAGAGAAGGGAATAAAGTGGCTAACCTTCTAGCTAATACTAGTGTTGATTGTGGTTTGGATATTCACATAGGCTCAATTTCCAGACTAGCCTCTGAAATTCAAATCATGGAATACCAAAATAGTGTGAAGAATGAAATGGAACAAGACAGAGAAGCGCGCCCGGATGCAGGTGACCATCAGGTTCATTAATGGTGTCATTAAGGAATGGAGGCGCTTGGTCCTGCCAGCTGCTGGCTTGCGCGTTTTTCGCAGTCATGACTCGACACTGGATGGCTCACCTTAGGCGAGAGAAGGTACGCCTATAGTATGAAGTAAATGCACACACTAGCCGAGACAAGACCGCTTCTGGTATAAGCATGGAGCATCTGGCCATCAACTACATTGTTCGCATCCCGTCCTCGAGATTTCGTCTGCCCTTTGCTGGAATCCCTTGCAGCAGATCGGTTTTTGGCACCCGCTGCTTGATCTTGTTGGCTCTGAATTGTGAATTTGGGTCTCCCTCTTCCCCTCCCCAGCCTCGCTCGCTGAAGTCTGATCAGGCTCCCTTTGAGCTCTCTCTTCCTCCCGTCAAAGTTTCCCATTTCTCTGAGCATCCTCTGCGTAGCCTTGCCATGGTTCGACACCGCATGAGAAGCCACCATGGCGGGAGTCGTGGTGGCCGCGGGTGCTCTCAATCTCCTCAGTCCATTGAGCAGCCTCCCCTCCCTGCTTCTCTGCCTTCATCCAGCACCAATTCTCCCCCATCCAGTTCAATTCACAGACCATTCTCGCATAATGCTTTCCAGTCGGCTCATTTTCGGTTTCAGAGTAACTTGAATAGGCCTATTATTACGGCGAATATCACCATAATTTTCTCAGAAGAAGAGGCCCAGCCTCAGGCTCCTGTGCGTATCTCGGCTGAGCTCTCTCAGGGCGCTTGTAGAGTTGAAGGAAGACATGGCTCGGTGCAGAACCTAGCCGAAGAAGGTAAGGCGGATGAGCGTGGCGGTCAGCATGAGGAGGGGGACATTCCAGACGACAGGCGACCACCTGGAGGCAGTTCACATGGCGCCACTGCTGTGGTGGACATTGCAGGCAACTCAAGCGGCACCCGCCCTACAATGGTTTCTGCAGGAGGCAGCGGAGCTGGTGACGTGGCGTGAGACGGGGAAATCTGGTATGGTAATGCTTGCCCTGTTGTTGAGGAGCCTCTAGACCCGAACATCCTCATGTGATGACACCTGGACCCCTCGCGACTTCTCAGAGTGTTTTGTTCACTGCTCGCTGGTTAGTTCCGGCTATTCTTGGTCTGATGGTTCTGGTTAATTTTTCGTGGATTGGCAGCCTATGGTTTTTTCTGCTGGTGGGTATAGCTTTTCTATATTTTTGGTTCTGTCGATGAATACTCTCTCCTATGTAATTCTGGTCTTGTCGATGTTTAATTGGTTTTCCCAATTTTGGGATAGTTTTGGTGTCCTGAAGGCACCCAGTCACTCTTGGCTGAAGCTTCTGCCTCTTTGTAATTTTATTCTTCTTTCCTTCTAATAGAATTAGTCTTTACTCAGAAAAAATAAAACATACAAGTTGACTAAAGAGTAAAGAACTAAAAATATTGGTCCAAATTATTTAAAAGAATAATCAAATTTGTAAGAGGGTTGTTATGAGTGCGTGAGATGGATTGATGCTACTAGTGTGCTTGATGTTTTATTCAGTGATTAGAGATTGCTGAAAGTGTTTTGATGGTGTGTATGGTGAGTGATTCAAGAGACAAAATTATCAATTTATGTAAGGAAGTGACCTTCTTCATTTGAGTATGAAAATGGTATAAAATATGAATCGTTGAGTTCAGGGAAGTTGTAGATTGCAAGGAAGGGGTTATATATCTTTCCAAAAGTTGCGGGTAAAATTCAAGGGTTGTATCTCCTTTCAGTGGTAGATGATAAAATTAGGGGTTGTAGCTCCTTTTAATTGTATCTAATAAATTAGGGAATAGTAGCTTCCTGCTAGTTGTAGTCAGAGAACTTCGTAATAACAAGTAGCAACTTTTATTTATGAAGTAATTTGAAGAATTTATGTGTACTATTTTTTCTACTTATGTTGATTCTTATAATTCTCATTTGAATTAATTTCTAAAGTGTTCATTGGTGTCCTAATATCTTTTGCAAGTGAAAGAAAGTTTCAAAATTCTTACAATAATGATTCATCCCTCTCTTAGTATTTCCCTAGTTTCTAACAAAAAGCTTCAACACACTTTTTATAAGTCAAAGGTAAAGTCCTATGGGCTAGGATATTTATTTCTAGGTGGAGTGACTACCACTTCCTCAACCTCTTTGAACGAGCTCTCTCATCAATAATTCATTCTATTTTTTAATAACAAGTCTGGGAATACATGTCACTATCTTATTAATAGTTGTAAATATATTAAGAAGGGATTCCGAAATAACTTCTTGATTAAATTCAATAAATTCATCTGCAATCTCCCTATGGTAGAGTTTATTCGATCCATCCCTTCCATTGAGAGAAAAAATTATGTTGAAATGTCTATGATTTTGTGGGAGAATGTGGAGTTCCTTTCTTCCTCATTTAACCATTGAAATCTTGATCTTTGCCTCAACATCTCCTCTTGCTTACTTTGTTGTTCTAATTTTTTTCAGTGTGATTCCTTCCTCTAAGATCAAATATTTAGCTATTCCTTCTAAATCATCGTCCGTTGAATTTCCTATATCTATCTTTCTAGGATCTACTTGTCTTCAAGCATATGATTGAATTATTTCTTAGTCCACCACCTAATATTGGATTTAAGTTATTTTAATTTCAACTAGAAGGTGTTCATTTTATTTTTTCCTCTCAATTTGATTTCCTCCTACCAAGTTTGAGATTTATCCACAAAATCGGTATCTTGGAGCTAGAAACTTTTGAAAAAAAAAGGCCTGTTTCGAGGGGCTTCCTTTAGATCTATCTTTAGACACACTAGCTAGTGATCTGAACTTAGAGAAGGTAGAATATTTGATTTTATAAAAAATTCCTTATCCATTTCCTCCTTTAGAACCATCAGTCTATCTAGTCTGGTGCCCACTTGATATTTACCCCCCCTTCAATTGTTCCAAGTGAAACTGTTGTTGAGGGTTTGGATATCTGGCAACCTTAACTCATGAATAAGCTCCATAAAGGATAAGGAATTTGAGTCCAATCTTCTAACTCCTCCGTTTTTTTATTCCAATGATTTTATAATATTGAAGTCTCCTCCTACAATCCAAAGTATATCTTGGATTAGTCTTCTATGTGACTTGAGATTTTCCAAAAACTTCACCTTCTCCCTGAACACATGAGGGCCATACACTTCCTTCAAAATCACCTTTTCCTGCGAACCAATATATATAAATGTACTTGTAAAAATACTTGAACACGTCATCCAATCCTCGAATATGATTTCTAGCAGATTCCACAAAACTGCTAAATCCCTATGCTTCCCCTATCACCAATGACCATTATTTCACATCCTTTCCAACATTTTTTCCTATCTCTCAATTTTTTTCCATCGAAACCTTCGTATCCTGTAAAATAACCAAGGTTATATTTTCGTTGTTTATCTCCGGTCTCTTAGGTATATTTTACTACCCTTACTATTTATACCCCTAATATTGCATGATGTTATCTTCATTGAGACAAGATTTGATATGTCGGGTAGAACTCCAAAAGGGTAGTTACTTGACCATAGTTAATTATCTCTTATCCATTATTCTTGAGGGATTCTATCGTTATCCTCCTCCCTTTCCATTTGGCTTCTTTTATCAGCATGAATTTTCATTTTTCCTTTGCATCTTGCAACATTAATGAACCACTACCCCTATCCCTATGCGAACCTCTTTGAATTTTACATCGCAGGAAGGCCTACTTGTAAATCTCCTTATGTTCTAGCAACAACTCTGGCAGGTCCTACATAGCCCAATAATTGATGATATTAAACAAAAAAAATTCCTACTCCCCTAGGGTTTCAATGTTTTCCTTCATCAAAGGCAGAACTTCTCCAATCTTCGGTAGCCCAAGGAAACCTTTCATCACTAGGTCTTCTTTCAATAAATTTTTATTATGAGTTTGTTTATCCCCCAATTATCCACCATTGTCTCCATCATGGTGATATATTCTAGAAATGAGAATTCCTCCTCCATACTTTTCAGGACCATGAACACATTTTTTTCTTCCACTTCCTTCTTGGACTGCTCTATCTTTTTCCCTCTAGGGTTTCTTCACATGGATGTTACTTTGGTGAAGCCATCCATCAGCTCTAATGTCCCTTGCTATTGTTGTTCCTTGTTTCTAAGTAGGTAGTCCAAAAACAAGCGACCATACTCATGGCAATTCCTACATCTGAACTGAATATGCTCGTAGTCCAAGGGTTGAGACTAAACCTCCTCTTGATATTCTAAGTAAATGGAATCTAGAAGCGGCTGAGATATGTTCGTATAAACAAAAGTACTCACATATGACATATTATGTCCCACTTTTGTGACCTACGAGACTTTCACAAAGTTGCCAATCACATTTTCAATTCCTTCAAAACTTTTTGGGATCCAAAATTCAGTTGGAAGAGAGTAGAGCCCAACCTGGGGTTGCCATAAATTGTTCCTTATCCGGGTTGAAACACTCTTCCCAATGTTGCATATATAAACCCACATTGTTAAAAAAATAAGGGCCTCCTTTGAAAACCCATTTTTTGTCCTCCATAATAGAAAACTGACCGTAAAGAACTCTTTCATGCCTAATATTAAGTCCACATCCCCTTTTGGTTGCCACTTCTACTATATCCACCTTTCTATTTCCTTTTTAGTAGGCCACCTTCCCACAAAATTACATATGAAAACATGGTCTTTCATCCACTTACGATGTTCCTATAGAGTATTTGGTGGCATAAAAAATTTTGGGTTCTTCACTGCCTTTCAGATGCATCTTCCTCTAAGTCCAACTTGCCATTGTGCCCCTAAAATTGGGGTCTCCTTAGAGCTTCCACTAGCCCCCGGTTTACCAAATCCACCCACATTCCTCTATTGATTTATGAACACTATATTTGTATAGGAGCGGTTTAAAAATATTGAAATAATTTCTCAGACCCTAGCCTCTGCAACATCTCTTCAACATATGTCAATTAACATTAAAATGTTAATACATGGCCCACTCATATTTGAAAGTAGAAAATATATATCCATAGGAATCTCTCTCTATATAATTATTTTTGATATATATATATATATATATATATATATATATATATATATATATATATATATATATAGATATAAATTTTTGTTATTAATATTTAAAATGTTACATGTCAACTCTATATTAAAAATGAATGAATAAGAATTCTCTCTCTATATATATAATCCACATTAAACTTTTTTTTAATCAATATTATTTAAATGTTATATATCAAGTCCATGTTAAAAATGCAATAAATTACACATATCTCTTATAATGAAAAGTGAAAATATAAATTTATTTATTTATTTTTAATTTAAATTACTCTTTGTTTCTTTATATAAACTTGTTATAAAACTATGTTATTTAATATAGGTATTGGAATATTTTATTTATGACTAAGAAAAAGTTATTAGTATATTTTTATTTTAAATATTACATTCCAACTCCTTATTAGATAGTGAAGGAATTATGTATCTCTTTAATATTGAGAAATTTTTTTTTCCATTACTTTCAATTACCTTATCTTTATATAAAATGGATGTAAAATTGAGGTGGAAAATAAAGTATTTTATTTATGGTGGACATTAATTTGTTTTGTTATTTCTATTTTTTTAATTTGTATTGTAAGTATTATTTTATTATTTTAAATGTAAAGTTACATCTCTTATAAACACAATTATTATCATCTAATTCAATTCACTTTCCAATGTATTTAAGTTTCACAACTAATTTTGGATCTTCTAAGCTCTTGGTAGATCCAGAGTTAAAATGTGTTTATCCTAGTTTTGAACAATAGACTAATCAAATGTTTTAACTATATTAATTTTTTTGTTTATTATACATCATATAATATCAATTATATTATTTTTATGTGAAAATCCATATTAAGTATTGAATAAGAAAAAAAATTGAGTTTTTTTTTTACTTTCAATTAATTTATATCTAAAGTTGATGTAAAATTATAGTGGAAATTGAAGTATTCTATTTATGGCCACAAATATTATTTTTGCACCAAGAGATGGACCCAGTATGGGAGATGTTTTCCTGTAACGTTACATTTAAAAATACTAAAATTTAAATTTAAATTGACAAATTAAAAATAGTAATAACAAAAGATATTATTGTTGCTCATAGTTAAAATATTTCAATTTGCCTCATAATTTTATATAACTTTATATAGATTGAAAGTGAAAAAAATAATTAACCTTTTAGTATGAGGAAGAAATGTAATTTCTTCACTGCTTAATATGGAGATGATTAAAAATAAATAATTTACTTTTTACTATGAAGAAGAAATGTAATTTCTTCATTACTTAATACGGATATGCCAAGAAATAGCATTATTGATATTGTGTGATGTGTAATTCGTTCTACATTCACTTTACATGTGATATTTAAAACAAAAAATTATTAATAACAAAAAATGTTTTACCCTCAACCAAGGAAAATATTTCAATGTCCATATTAAATAACATAATTTTATGTCTAATTTATATATAGAAAAATAAAGTAATTTAAATTAAAAAAAAAATCTTATCTTTTCACTTTCAATAACTAGGGAGATGTGTAATTTATTTTGTTTCTGATATGGAGTTGACATACAAGATTTTAAAAATATCAATAACAAAGAAAAGTTTAAAGTACATTATAAATAAAATATTTGAATAAGTAGGTTGAGTAAAATATTTTAACATGAAACATATATAAAGAGAGAAAGATTGAGAGAATTCTTATTCCATTAATAGTTGGTTTCTAATTCAATGTATGAGTCACCGATGGGGGTGTTTGTCCTCATCATAGCCTCGTTAGAGTGAATGATTAACATGCTCAACTATGGAATGGAGCACGAGTTGACGATTCTGGGACTGAGAGCTAGACTCTCCACTTGTCATGTCCTTGTCCTTGTGTGGCATCATTTTGTTTCATGGTTTATGGCTTACTAACCCTAGTACCATAGGCATAAATGGATGAAGGTAGTTGCAAGTGTTGTAGAGTACGACATTCCCTTTGCCCTTAACTCGCATACCTTAGCAGTTGCAATGGTAATACTCTCTTATGGCGATACAGTTGTGGTCAAAGGAGATCTTAACAAGGTGTTCATAGGGCTAATTCATGAGCATATCATTGATGGCTACTTTGTGCTTGTTAAACAATGTTCTTGGGTGAACACTTGTCCCTACATGATTTTTTCATACCTTCACTTCTCCTTTCAACGACTCAACCCTCTCACGTTTGTGCCCTATTATATATGCATGTGAAATCTTGCAGGGTGGTGTCATAGTTATGCAATTGATTTTGTTGAAGAGGGTCTCAGACCATCGTGTTGTTCCTGGTTATGTTGTATTTTCTATTGGCAGGTCCCTTTTGGGCGACCAAGAGGTTCATCTCTTCGCTCTTATCCTTCCTATTGTAGGTTTTATTCATGTTTTAAACTCAAACATTTTTGGTATCCCCTTTGTAGTTATTTGAATTTATCACTATTCAATGTTTTTTGTGCTTTTTATCCATAATACGGGTATCAATCCCTCTTTCAAACTGGTGGCCATATTATTGTCTTCATTGTCTCAAGGCCCTTATCTTGTCGGAATCTCTTTCAATTGTCCAGTATTGGTTTGTGGAGTTTGGTACCGTGGTACCATCTCTATTTGGTTTTGATATTGTTATTATTTCATCTAGACTCATAGGTAGTCTAAGTTTTTCGAGCCTTGAACGTCTATGCATCTCACATCTTATGGTTTATTGGCAGGTATGGTTTATGTTCTGGTTAAAATCGAGTTGATTTTTTCTCCACTGTGTTTTTCTTCACATACTAGATGAAGTCGTCTTCCTTTAGGTACTTGCTCACTATAAAACATTAAATCTACCTAATTATGTGCCTTTTGTTTCAAGTCGTTCACCCCTTTACCCCTTGTCCTATGTTATTATGGCCTTGTGCCAAATATTGCCCAATCGTCATTGTTGTGCACTGACTCCTCTTCTTCTCGTCAGTGATGACTATTTGGTTGGGAGTCAGTGGCAAACCACTTTGACTCATTTCCTCCTAAAGGAACGATATTTTCCATCTTGTGTTAGAAAATTATATATTACAGAGCAATGGAACATGTAAAATATTGTAGAAATATAAACACATAAAACAAGAGAGACACAGATATACGTGGTTCACCCAGTTTGAGCTACGTCCACGGAGAAACAATCAGTCCTTCCTTTTATATTATCTAGCAAACTGAATAGATACAACCTACAGTAGATCAGTTGTAATTCCCTCTTCGCTCTCAATCTCCTCGCTCTTCCTCATTCAGAATACAGATCTACATAGACGTAATACAATTCCCTCATATATAGCGAAGGGTTTCCTTCTAGGGCAAAAAACCCTGAATTAAACATAACTTCTACTGTCAAATCTCCACATAATGAATGGCTTAGATTGACTACGAATTACAACATTTTACAAGGAATAGTTTACGGGTGGCGTTGCCGCCCCATTATGAACTGGGGTCCAATGTGGCAATACCTTTGAATACAGAAGATAATCAAGCTCCACACCCAACATCTTGAAGAAAATAAGATTGGTTATTGTCTACACTTTTATGACTCTGAGATAGAAGTAACAAACTCAGGTGGGTTTTAGACCTAGGGAAATTCTAAAAACATAGGCTTCACTTTCTCCACTCCATCTCTTTCCATAGACAATTGGATACTTTGCTCCATATGGTAATTCATGAGAAATAGGTAAACAACTATAAACTCTTTGTAGGACAAGAGGAGCTCAAGATAATTCTATGATACATCTGCTATAATTTGGACGAGATAGTGGCAATACTAATGAGGGTTGAGAGGTTTGTGGTTTCCAATTCTTTATGGAGTTTGATGAGAAGCAGGAAGCTACAGAAGGTATCAATGCTTCTATTCACAAGTCTCCTAAAAAAAATCTTGTCCCCTCTCTCCGGGCATCATGGAAATTTTAGGGGCGAATGTTCGCCCTTTGGCGAAATTAAGGGGTTTTAAATTTTTAGTGGGCGAATATTTTGTACCATAGTACATTTTTACAAATCACCTCAAATAGCCCACCTTATTTTAAGGGAGAGGGTAAAAAAGATAAATTTAGCCCTTGAAATTAGGAGTTACAACCTTCCATTCGCCCTAATTTTCAAGAATAGGTTTTATTTAAGTGAATCCTATGGGCCAAATACCATATTTATAAAAGAGGTATGGTAAATTAATAAAAATATAAATAAATGAGAGGTATGGTAAATAAATAAAACATTTTTTATATTTACTCCATAAGTCACCTTATATACATGCAACGGTGTAAACAAATAAAAATATAAGTAAAGTGGAGGTATGGTATATAAATAAAACGTCTTTTTATACTTACTCAAAAGGTATGGTAAATAAATAAAAATATAAATAAACTAGACATATGGTAAATAAATAAAACCTCTTTTTATATTTAGTCCATAACCCTCATTCTATTTTTGAAGGCTCAAAAAAGAGGTTTTATTTAAGTGAATCCTATGGGCCAAATACCATATTTGTAAAAGAGGTATGGTAAATTAATAAAAATATAAATAAACGAGAGGTATGGTAAACAAATAAAACATTTTTTTATATTTACTCCATAAGTCACCTTATATTTATGGACACTAAAAAAATGTGTTATATTTAGGTGAAACCTATGGGCAAAATACTATGGGACAAATACCATGGGCTAGATTAATATTAATACCATGCAAAAAAACATTATTAACCCTAATATTAGTATTAATAAAAATAAAAATGGCACATGGTATTGACCCATGGTATTCACCTGGGATGTAGCCTATTTAAATGGGGGAATTAAACCAGCATAGATCCATCTTTACTCTGGATCTACTAAACCCCGAGAGGTATCAAATATCGTGATATGCAAACTAGCATAGAATGAAAAAATATTTGATCCCTTTCGGGGCTTGGTGGATCAAGAGTAAAAATGGATGTTGTAATTTAATGTATGTTAAACATTTTAGCTTGGTTAAAATAAAAAATAAAATAAAAATCAATTATTAATTTTTATAAATTACTAATAGTAATTTTTAAGCTCCAGGTTTATGATAACCCATGGTATTGACCCATGGTAATACCATGGTATTCATGTGAGCATAGACTATTTAAAGGGGAAATCCTATCATCTTAGATCCATCTTAATTCTGGGTCTACCAAGTGATCAGAGGGATAAATAGATTTCATCCCCCTAAGAGTGGTAGATGTGGAGTTAAGATGCACATAGGTTGGTTTTTATGATAATGAAGATATTAAATAGACTTAGGAAATTATATTGTAAAAACATCTTAAGGTGAATGGTTAAAGCATAGACATTGGACAAGTATATTTGTATACTTCTGTTTTAAACTGAAACAAATCCAGGGCTAAAAGGAATGGATTGATTGCACTAGTCATCCTTCTATAACTTTCCAACATAGGCTGGAGTAAACATATTGTAATTTGGGTAATTTTTCTAACTGTGCAAACAGGAACATACTTTTGTATTGGCAGGGTTGTTACGAGGTCCCTAGAAGTGATGAATTTGAATTTTTCTTGGTTTTATATATAGTATTAAGTTTTTTCTCATGCTTTCTGTGAATGACACGGGCGAATTTTATCCTACACCCACTAGGTTATCGATATGTAATTTCGGTAATTTTGATTTCAAAAGATATTTTAAAGAAATGCAATAATTTCATTTGTGTATTCAATAAACGCAATATTCTAATGGAATTATGCATTTTTTATTTAGCTATACAAATTCCACGGAGAAGTATTAGTGGTGTGACATCAATTGTCCTCAAGCAGAGGCTTTAGTTTTATTCTTTTTTGGAAGCAAATACTTTCTTCCAACATTTTTGAGTTCCATGAAAAATTTGAAAGTCCTAATAGTATTCAATTATAAGTTCAAAAGAGACATAGTATTCAATTATGGGTTAAAGAGATCCACACTGAATGATCTATTGGCCTTATCTTCACTTAGTTTAAGACTATTCACTTGGAGAGGCTACATGTGCCCCCACTTCAAGAGCATTGTAAATTCATGTAGAACTTAGAGAAGCTATCTTTAAGCTTTTAGTGAAGATTGGAAAAATGTCTGGGTTCAATAACACCCAGTCGAGCATTAATCTTCCAATAATGCTAGATTTTAACCTGGAGCACTTTTTTGATTTGGAGGAGATTCTCCCTCGTATTTGTGACACATCTTTAGTTGTGAATTGGACTATTACTAACTGTCATTTCCTTCGAAAGTTCCCTGATGACTTGGGGAACCTCAACTCTTTAAAAATGTTAAGGAAGGAAAGAAAGTACATTATGCTAAGTTCTCTTATGCTTTTCAAGTTTTTCTTGGATATCTACAATGTTTCAGGTAGGAAAGTACATTCTGTTAATAGAAATTTGTCTTGATAGAAAGGCCCAATTTCAAATTCTAATGCTTTTAAAAAACATTGTATAATTGTAATGTTTCTAAAAGGAAAGCATATTTTTCAATTAAGTATCATGATCCCATATTCCAACTTAGTGAAAGACTCGCTAAGATCTTACAAGATTTTATAATTGAGTAAAATATTCGCCATGCCTGGAGAGAGATTCGCCAAAAAATTATATATACATATTATATTATTGATAAAATTGCCTTCCATTTTTCCTATATACCATGGAGATTCGCCCATTTATTATACATATAAATTTGGGGGGTTCTTAAAATTTTCCCTACCGAGCATCATTTTTTATTGATGATTTTCATTGCCACCAACACTTGTTTCAATTGCTGGATTATTATTAGTTTTGTTCTTGTTGTCATGGTGGGTTCTCGACATAGCACTGTGGAACCTCCTTTGTTTTTCGTTTACTGATTCCAAATGTAGATTGGCATGGAACCTTCTGATTCAGTTTATTTTTTTTGGTGTTTTGGATGTATGTCCATGGTTTTCACCTTGGTGGCATACCAATAGCAGGCTTGGTTTTACTGTTTTCTACTTCTCTATGTTTTTTCTTAAATTATGTAAACTTTCAAGGTACCAATGCGCAAATATAGTTTGTATGTAAGTGTATCTTTGTCTCTGGAACGGTTAAGAGTTTTTGTTTTTAGATCTAAATAGTAATTATGGAGTCAATTGGGCACCCTTGGTTGCAGTTACAATCTCCCAGGGCGTTTCTTTTGGAAAGTTTGTTTAGCTATCCATGTAACATCTTTTAGAATTAATGGAAAACCTTTAACAAAGCTTACCAACAAAAAAAATCAATCTATCAGGGATATTTGAAATTCTTTCAAGGCTTAATATGGATTTTTTATGTAATATTTTAAAAAATATTAATAATTAAAATAATTAAATTTATGCATACAGGAAAAAAATATGAGAGGGTGTGTTTTACATTTTAATGTGGAGAACGTGAATTATAAATAAAATATTTCACTGTCAACTACATATATATTATACCAGTCTAGATCCATCTTAACTTTGGCTCTACCTAGCGCCAAGAGGGATCAAGTCTCTTTTCCCTCTAAATGATATTTGCATCTCAAGAAATTTGATCCCTCTCGACGCTTAATAGATCTAGAGTTAAGATGGATCTAATTTAATTTGTTAATATAAGTAATATTTTATTATTTTTAAATGTAACATTACATGATAACATCTCCCTCATAATGAGTTGTAAAGTGACTCTCAAGGCAGAAAGTCAAATTAACATATATACAACAAACCCTTTTTAACATTTTTATTTATTAAAAATGAGAAAATGATATTGGTGTTTTTACTGAGGAATTTAGTAATTTCTATTTTCAATTTGTGAAAAAAAAAATGTGTTGAATTTTCTTCATTAGATAACGTCAATGGTTTTCTATGATTAAATCTGTAATATGAAACTAAAATCAAAACTAACTTTTTAAAGTAATAATCTATTTCTACTCAATTCTAGTTGTGTCACTTTAGTTTTTCGATGTCATCTGAAATTGTTACAAATTATAGCAAGAAAGGCTCAATTTGACTTGTTCTTCAGTCAAATTGAGTAATTTGATTTTTCACATCAGCAAGATAATTTGGATTGCAATTAACTTGTGCGACATGGCCTTGCCTACTAGTTAACTCAATAAATTCGATTTATAAGCTTCAAGTAGAGTTGTGCATGTAGTGATTACTAGAATTTAGCAATCTAGTTTAGTTATTTTCAGTTGAACTCAGTTAACTGAGCTCAATTCATTAGTTAAGTCAGTTGAAGGTTAGTTGAGTAGTAGAATTGTTGTTAACTCAGTGGTCTCTTAGTTAAACTAGTCAATCAACTAAAATTATTCCAGACATGCATGGAATTCGAATTACCTAGCTGGAATGGAGGAAAAGACATTGTAATTATTAATTGATTATTATTTGAGTATATAAGCTTGGAATTGATGCAAGTGTCAATTCCTTGGGATTTGTGCAAGAAAATAGGGAATTCCCCTATTATTTAGGAGCTCAATTTCTCTTGAATTGCACAAGGAAACAGGAGGAAATTTGAGGATTGAATTGGCTAAGTGTTGGCAAGAGCAAGACAATCAGTAGGAGAACATGTTTACAGTGTAGGGTGTGCTTTAGGATTAAATAAAGGCATTGTAGTAGTTTTTCATTCTCATCTGATTAATGAAAAGTAGTGGAGGGTTTTTCCCATTTGGGTTCCCCTATAAAATCTTTGTGTTCTTGTGGTTTTGATGGTTGCACGTCATTGCATGCGTTTCTAAATTGTGATTTCCTTTCCACAAAATAGTAGAGGAATTTTTTATTTTTATTTTTTATTTTTAGAATTAATCAGTAATAGAAAATTTATATTAATTTCTACATGGTATTAGAGCAGAAATCATACTAGAAACCAGTCAATAGATCTTCTCCATCATATAATTTGATTTGCAGATTCAGTGAAGTAGGTTTTTTTCCTTGCGAGAAAATATATTTCAATGGATTGAGATTGGAGTATGACCTAGAGGGAACCTCAAATTTTATAGCTTGGAAGGACATGATAGAAGTTGTACTCGATGATAATGGGGTGTTGGAGTACACCAAAACTGACAGTCCAAAACTAGTAGTATCAGATGCACAATAATTATCCTAGTGTGTTGAAGTAAAACACAACCCCCCCATTTTTGAGTTGTTCACTTCAAATAATGAGGACCTTTCTATAAAAATTTTGGCTAAACACCTTTTAGGATTTTTATTTAGTTGATTATCCTACGCTTTTGTTAATTTTTCATTTTATTTGGATTCTTGTTTTGATTACTTTGTTAAAATCATTTTTTTATAAGCTTCTCATTGATACTTGTTTCACCTCATTTGGACAATTGGTTTATAAATGGCACTCCTTTGAAGTCTAATAATTTATGTCGCCTGGGTTAAAAATGCATAAAATGTACAATATTCCATTTTTGTAAATAAATTAGTTCAATAATGCATTTATTATAAATATTAACCCCTAGTTAGTTCTTACTAACATTTTTCATTTTTACTAATACAACGAAATCATGAAGCATCGGGATTTTAGATATTTACTCCAATTTCCAAATTAATTATTAATGTCCAAAACCTAAAACATAAAAGTGACTATAGTTTGTTTTTATTTTCAAAGTGGTTGTAGTTTAAAAACTTAAATTCATAAAAATAAAACCAAAATAAAAATTGATGTTTAATATTAAATTTTAAATTAATTAAATTATTAATATAATTAATTAAATTAAATTAAATATAATTAATTAAATTAAATTAAAATTTAAAAATGAAATATATATAAAATAAAAATATAATAAAAAAAAATTGATTGCATCTGGACATCGGGTCAGAAGTTTTAATCAAGATGTATCTGTATTAAACCCCAATCGTCTCCCATCCCCTATGTCGATCGCCGATCATTAAAAGTCATGAGCCATTAAACAAAGTAATGTTATAAGTTTTGTTTTAAAGTTTTATTCAAAACTCACTCATTCGTTGAGTGGTAGGTTAGTTATGAATGAGTATTGAGGTAAGTTAATTTAAGTTTAATATATTTAAATAGTTAGCTAATATTTAATATATTAAATTTTAAATTAATTTAATTAATTAATATATAAAATTAAATTAAATTTAATTATTGTCTAGATTAATATTAATTAGTTATAAATAGTTAATTATATGTTAGTTAGTTAGATTAATAAATAGTTTATTAAATAATTAGTTTAGTTTATGATTAACAATTAAATTAGAATTAATTATTAGATAATTAGAGTCTAATTTAGGATTGGATTTTTAATTAAAATTTTGATTTTTAACCCAACAACAGAAATTTCAGAATTGTGCCAAATTTGACTTATTAACTTTTGAAGCTCATAGATTGAGTTTTACTTGGCCAAATGAAGCCCAAGGCGGCTCATTGGAAAGATAAAATCAAGGAAAACATTTCTGAGGAGGTTTTACTAACAGATTTAGTCATTTATTGGGTAAAAAATTATGCAGAATATCAAGCTACGAATTTCTAAAACAAAATCAATTTCCTGAGTTTTATTTTCTTCATTTTCATTTGTCCAAGCCTCTTCTAATTGCAAATTTTCTCATCAATAATATCCTTGGCCAATTAAAATATCTCAGCCATCAATAGAGAGCTTATATTTTATTTTCAATTATTTATTTAATTTTATTTGATTGGATTTGTTCTGAATGTCAGAAATGACATTTTAATTTTATTGTTGCATTTTAATTTATTTTGATTTCTTCTTGCAGGAAAATAGTAGAAGAGATATGGAGAAAAAGATCTCAATCAATGAGAATGCTCCAACAATTAAAGATTAAAATTTTGAACAAATAAAATTGGATTGGGCAGATTTATCTTCAACAAACTTTCCTCTCAAGAATTCCTTTGCAAATATTATAAATAACATATTGTAGAATGTAATAAGGGCTGCTCTCCTCTGCAATTTTAGACTTCTAAAGACACTTCTGTAATAGAAATTTAGAGTTGTAGGAAGGAGGAGAGAAAATCTCAGATCTAGTGATTATTGAGGATTTTTCTTTTGTATATTGAATTATGCATGATGAGAAAAGTTTGCACTATTGCAGCTTTATCTTTGAAAGCTGAAGTTCAAGCAATGTAAAACATTGTTGGAGACCAAGGTCAAAATTAGATGCAATAAATTGGTATTTCTAATACCATTGTTTTAAATATCATTTTCAACTTTATAATAACATGAATGTGTCATTTTATTCATGTTTGTGCACTTTTGTCAATATGGATAATTTTTCTCAATGTTGTTATTATGTATCTCTGATCTTATGAATTAATTTCTAGTTTCTGATTAACTATTTACTCAGAAATTTGTCTTATAAAACTGATTTATTAAATGTAATGTGTTGTGAACTATTTCTGCATATTATTGTTTAATTATTGGATTTACTGATTTGACAATCAATAACATTTTTGTAAATTTTTTCCTAAGTGTTGTTGATTGATTATTTCAGTTAAAAGGTATCAATAGGATGCGTCTTGCTATTCATAATGTCAGTGAATTGAATTACTTTATTAACTTGATATTCATTATAAACAAGACAAATTTAAATCATTATCATTTAATTATCTTGCTCTTGATTGAGTTAGATCTATATCTACCTAATTGAGATAAGATTAAGATCAGTTTCTTTTTGCTTGCATTATAGAATAAGTTTGCATTTAGATTAATTTCAACATTCTTTTAAGTCCTTTTCTCAAAGAGGTAAAATTTTAGTTGTGGCTTGGCCGAACCCAATTTAGCTTAAAGGTCATTCTCTTGCCTAATTAGCAAGAAGAAGTGATCTGATATCCCTATCTATTGGTATTTAAAGATACATCATAAACCAATAGTGATAGGGAGAAGGTAACTAGACATAATTAAACTAGTCAGAGCCACTAATCCAAACAGAAAAGGAGTTGCTTTAAGGTCTGGACCAGATGGTTATCCCCCATTGTTGTTGCAGTGATTTTCGAGGCATCAACATTTTTGGCGCTAGAAGGAGGGCCTAAGACTTTTTGTCTGTTGGAGTCTTTTTAATTTTAACATTTTATTTAAATCACGATGGCTCCTCTTAAACTTCTAATTTGGAGTTGTATTGATGGACGTGCATCTTCTAATACTCCACCCGAAGTGGTAAGACTCTTGTCTCAAGTAAAATTTAATAGTAAGAGAAATTCTTCTGCTTTTAATTATGTCCTTCAATTATTCAAAATGTTTCAAATTATGATTTTCAAGGAATTGATGAAGGCATCTTATACAAAATTTTTACTCTCACATTTGCGGCAAAAGCCAAAAACTGATGTAGAACTCTTACAGTTGCCTCAATTCACATCTGGGATCAATTTGTTACAATTTTCATTTGTAGATTTGACGGTTATGATTATGATTAGGTATGTGATGAAATTGAATATCTACTAAAGTTTGAAAATAAGTTTGTTATTGATTTTAATATTCGATTTCATTTGAATTGTTTAAGATTTAAAGTCGAAGATAAACTTACGGAAAAAGAATCACTAGATTGGTTTGATATATTGCTCTCTTCCTTCCATTCCCAATCCATATGAAATTAATTCAAGCTTTGTTCCATCCCCTTCTAATATAAATGAGAATTCCAATATGGATGTCCAAATAAATTGTGATGAAGTAGTTTCACAAAGCTTGTAAAATATTTCTATTCAAATGTAAGAAGACAACAACAGAAATTTCGAAGAAAGAGTTGCATTGGAATTTGAAAATTACTTTGCATTAAATTCAGAAAATCAAATCGTAAATCAACAAGTACAAGCAGCAATCAAAGTAAATAATAACACGGAAACTACTGTACAAATTTCTGAATTTTTTCATGACAAACAAATGCCGAAATCAGAGCAGCAAAGCAATCTTCTTCAAAAAAACATGAGTATGCAAAGCAATGATATTCCATCCAAAATTTACAATGACCATAATGCACAAGAGTTCTCAAACAGAAATATTTTTAAATGCATTGTTTCAGATTCACATTTTTCCTTTTATCCTGATATTTTTAATGATGGTAATTTCCCCTCTTTGTATTAAAGATATTTTAGAAAATAAAGAGGATGGTTTAAACAAATTATTAATAAGTTTTTATCAAGATAGAGAAACGATTATTGATGAACATGAAATTTTTATTCCTCCTTGTTTTGATATATTGGACGAAATCGAATGAAATGCTAGATAATATTGTGAAGTCATTTATGATAATTACTATGACATTGAGGATGTTGATTACTATCCTCATGAGAAAATTCAAATAACATCTAAGAATGAGGGACATTTCAATTTAGAAATTATTCCAACTAATCCTCATTCTAAAGCAGCAAATTGTTTTCATGATTTCACTATCCAAGAAAACATTCCAATTTATGATTCATATCATGATCAAGCTCTCATTTCTACTCATAATCATAATTCATTTTTTAATTCACAAGTTGGAATTGACAATTACTCAAATTTTATAATTCTAGTCAATCCTCGTGAAAAAGATATTTCAAAAAGATCCCAATTGTGCTGTAACATTAGTTGTAACAATAGTGATTTCATTTTATTTTTGTTTCCTCACTTCTTTTGTTTGAAATCAGATTTTATTTCTAATTTTATTTTTCAGATTTTTGATACTTTACGCTGGCATATTGAGCACTTTACTATCAAACATTCAATTAATGCATTGTCCTGTTGGAAAATTGAAGTTTTATATTGTAATCATGAACATCAAAAGCTATTAATATTTCAATTTCAATCAATGTTGATGTTTCATCAAAAGCTTTTATCTTTTCAAAGGAAATGTCAACAATAGAATGTATTTTTAAAATCTAGCCAGCAATCCATTTCAATCAATAATTTTCCATTTTATTTGAAAGATTTCCATCTATTTTTCATTAACTTGTTTGAAAATTATTTGAAAATTTTCCCTTCAAGGAAGATTGTTAATAGTTTAACATTTGTATATAACACTAACAATTTTTTCCAGCCCTTTGAATGTAAAAATTCATATCTACAATCTGCCCTGTTATCTCTTCATTTGAACATTTCCCAATCTTTAATAGAAATGCATCCAGATTGCTATGATCCAATTCGTATTCAATTGGAAATGAAATTTCAAGAGAAGGAGATTTTAATTAAGTTGCTAATAATAACTGTAAATTCTATTTACAAATTTATTTTCCTTAGTTTAGTTAGATTTGTATTTTTATTACTAACATTTGAATTGTACATACATGCAGGAGTTAAAATGAGAAAATGGTTACATTAGAAATATGACTATACCTAGTCATTTTCATGTGTATGGTTAGAATAGAAGTAGAATTGATTTAGTTAGTTTGTTTTATGTAGTTAATTTGTTTTCAATAGTTTTGTAGATTAAAAAAATAAATAAAACAAATCAATCAACCCTTCTCATACATGTTCAAGGAAATATTTCCCTCTAATAAGAAAATTTATAATTCTTACTTCCCATTTTTAAATAAAAAATTTCTTGCAGCAATACCTCTACCCATGAATACATCTTTGCCTATTTCAAATAATATATTGACATAATTTAATTGAGTATGCACCTCGCATACATTTAAATCTGTGTTGATATTCTTCCACAATTAGTGGCTTTATCCCATTCGGATCTTTAGTTTATTATCTGATGCTACAATATGCATCATATTCATTTACTAAATGCATTATTGAACAGTCACTATAACAATACATATTTTTCTCAAGTTATTCGGAATAAGCAGAGGTAATAAATTGTTGTTTCAATTCAAAAATGAAGACTATTTTCATATTTATTTCTGGTAAATTTTATATTTCCTGAATATGAATAAGAAGATTTTATTTAGGCGGATCACTCACTTTGATTTAGAATAAATAATAAGATGATTTTGAATAAAGGCAAAAATTTGATAAATCAAAGGAAAAATTTGAAGATTCATGAGGTAAAAAACTACAGAGAATTTCCTTCCAGGTACGCATTCATAAGTTCATTCTCATCTATTATTAGTTTCTCTTTTCCTTGGTTTATTTTTTATTTTTGTTTCGTTTTATTTGCAGGTTTTCATTTTTTTTCAAAACTTGAAGTAAGCAACAAACCCATTTTAAATTTGCAACAGGTTCAGAGAAATTTTATTTGTGATTCATTAGAATTTGAGCATTTTTAACTTTGCTTTCAACCATCAGAAAACCCAATTGAAATTTCAAGCAATATCATAGGATTCAACTTGATTTTCATATTGCTAATACTTCAGTGAAAATATTTGCAATATTCTCATCCCGCTCATCTTCGTCAATCATTTCATTCCGATATCATATCATCCATATCACAACCATTTGTATCATAAGATTTCATCAGAAGTAGCTCTTAGCATTTTTGATAACAAATTGTTCATAAAAAGATCTCCGATGTATTACCTCACTCATATGCCATATCGCATTTTGCATATCGGAGGTTTGTAGTTGAAGTATACTTCCATTATCGTGAATCACCGATCTCTGATAATCGACTTTACCAATATTGCGACGACCACATAATTTTGGACCCGATATGAAATTCAAAATAAATTCATAAAAAATATCACGTCCATTCAATCGCAATGATGGTAGGAGCATAACTTTAAAATGGCCGATGTCTCTGATCCGATATGTTATTAAATTTTTATCATAAAATTATCGGGTCCACCCCTCATCACATATCAGCATCGCAAGAATCATATTGTGCTACATCGGGTACCAAAAGTTCGTCAATCGCCGATTAGCAATCGCCGATGTCGCAATCACTTCATCGCATTTTTATTTATGCTCACATCACATCTCCAAATCTGCGATGTGCAATGTGCGATGTGGGAAGCACAATGTAAATATTACCCAATCCCCAATATAATATTTCTTTAATGACGTGATCGCTTCATAACATTGCACATGTTCTCATCGGTAATTTACTATTGCAACCTCCGATGCGATATACTCCAAAGCATGCTTCTACATGCAATGCAAATCCTCCGATAAGGCGTTGTGTTAATTTAAAGGAATATTGGGCAACCACTATGGTAAAAAAACGATTAATAACAAATTTGTAAGCATATTCAAATCATTTCGATTTCTCATATATTTCAATTTTCAATATATAATTCCATAATTGAATAAGAAATTCAAGACATCTCTACCTTCATATTTAAATTTCATTATCTTGGATTTGGTCTTAATTCTAGACAATTTATAAAATCATGTAGTTTATATGAAACTTATAATATTTTGAGAAACATCTATTACTACAGATTCTCATTATCATTTCTGATGCATTTGTGTTAATTTCAATTCCCTTGAGCACTAAACATTTCATTTTTGCATTTTACTGCTTACTTTAGTGTAAATAAAATAAATAATGATTTTGGGTTATAAGATTTTGGTTAGTTTGTCTTTTTCATGTTTTTAATGTTAACTAAAAGAAGAAGTCGGCTAGTATTGGAGAAACTGATACCTTTCAGGTAAGATCAAATGCAATTTTCCAATGGTAAGATTCATGTACCCACTTTCATTAATTTCCATTTCATTACTTTAGTTTCAGATTTATTTTTCTGACATATAAATCTGTTTTGTAGCTCTTCATAAAAGCTTTCAATCCTCCGTCGGATCATTCTTTGGAAGTCATATACTCTTCTCCTGGCTTTATTTCAAGAAGCAGCAATAGTCTTCGTCGAAACAGCTACAACAAGAAGTTTCTGAACCTTTAGTCTGTTTCTTTAAGCATTCTTTTTATTAGAAAACGATTAAGATGATGCTTTGAAACAAAGAAGATTGATATCAGATAGAAAGTTTTCATTGTGGCTGAATTTTATCGTCACTGCTATCCAAAAAACCTAAAACATTTACAACCCTGTAAGGTATGATTTTTCTAAATCTCGACATAAGAAGGAATGGTTACACGATTATTTTCCTTTTTCTTCATATTGTTGAGACATTGGTATAAACATTCTTGTTTGAATTTATCTTACGAAACTTGGATTTGCCTTTCCACTCTTAAAATTTCTTCATTTTTATTTTTGTTTGCTGATTTTTTTCCCACTTTAGCATAAAAATTCTTTTTTTTTGGTTTTCAGTTTTGATTTTGGTGATTTTGCCATGATTTATATAGAAGGCTTACTTGTTACCTAACAATGGTCAGTATACATGGAGAAAAATTGTTAATAGCCACCTATTAGTTTTTTTTTTAAAACTCTTAATAAAGTTTGATTTTATTATTATAAAGGTAGACATATTTAAAGAAGAGATTACCAATTTAGAGAAGTTGACAAAGTATTATAAAATCTGAAAAAATCATTTTTCATCAAAATTGTAATCATTTTGAGATTTCAATATTTTATTAATATATTTCAAAGTTCTATTATCAGTCAAGACAAGTTATTTTTAACCAAGTAAAGACATTTTGCAGCAAAACAATTTATTCTTAATTCTTAAGGATTCTAATTCTCACTGTACAAAAAAAGTCTTTTTTTTTAGAGTGTAATCCAAAAATATATTTAAACTTAAAAGATAAGAAGTTTCATTATGAGTCTATTTAACATGATCATAGGGGAAAAATAGACTGACATTACCAATACTACTAAACAAACCAGGGTAAAAGCTTATGATTGCAAACAATTATAAGACAAGGGGTCTTATCATGAGCCAGCTTGTTCAGTCCAATTATAACCAGTGAATGGCATTGTCAACTATCTGGCTACGAAACAAGGACAATTGTTTTTAAGAATATAAAAAAATTTAAAAAAAAAACATATATAAATGGATTTATCTCTAGATAAATAATTCTTAAATAAATGGAATTTTGAATTATTCATGATTAAAAGGTAACCCTATCGAGACTATAGACGTTCGTTGACAACAGTGGCTCTACTTGTGACAAATGAGTATATTTTAAAAACTAAGTTGTAAAGTGAACCCTGCTTTATCTCCACAACTAATTAAGGATTGATATAGAGTTTTGAAATATTTTAATTTATGGGGAATTTTAAGAAAATTTACAGTTAGATGATTCTTGCTTTTATTCAGATTAATGAACTTAGTCCAGCATTTCAAACATAATTTTCTCCTCTTTAATTATTTTTACTTGAATTTTGGGAAAACCTCATTCATATTAAATAGAGATAATTGGTTCTTTTCCCGTGTGTTGCCATTGTTGAGGTAAAACACAACCCCCCATTTTTGAGTTGTTCACTTCAAATAATGGGGACTCTTTCTATAAAATTTTTGGCTAAACATCTTTTAGGATTTTTATTTAGTTGATTATCCTACGTTTTTGTTAATTTTTCATTTTCTTTGGATTCTTGTTTTGATTGCTTTGTTAAAATCAATTTTTTATAAGTTTCTCATTGATACTTGTTTCGCCTCATTTGGACAACTGGTTTATAAATGACACTTCTTTGAAGTCTAATCATTTATGTCGCCTGAGTTAAAAATGCATAAAATGTACAATATTCCATTTTTGTAAATAAATCAGTTCAATAATGCATTTATTTTAAATATTAACCCCTAGTTAGTTCTTACTAACGTTTTTCATTTTTACTTATACAACCAAATCATGAAGCATTGAGATTTTGAAAATTTACTCCAATTTCCAAATTAATTATTAATTTCCCAAACCCAAAACATCGAAATAGCTGTAGTTTATTTTTATTTTTATTTTCAAAGTCGTTATAGTTTAGAAACTTAAATTCATAAAAATAAAATCAAGATAAAAATTGATGTTTACTATAAAATTTTAAATTAATTAATATATTAAATATAATTAATTTAATTAAATTAAAATTTAAAACATAAAATATATATATAATTAAAAAATATAATAAGAAAAATTTTGATCGCATCAGAGAATCAGGTTGGAAGTTTTAATTAGGACGCATCTTTATTAAACCCGATAGTTTCCCATCCTCGGTGCCGATCATCGGTCATTAAAAGTCCCGAGCCATTAAACAAAGTAATGTTATAAGTTTTGTTTTAAAGTTTTATTTAAAACTCACTAATTGGTTGAGTGGTAGGTTAGTTATGAATAAGTGGAGTGGTAAGTTAGTTTAAGTTTAATATATTTAAATAGTTAATTAATATTTAATATATTAAATTTTAAATTAATTTAATTAATTAATATATAAAATTTAATTAATTAAATTAATTTAAAATTTAATTATTATCTAGATTAATATTAATTAGTTATAAATAATTAATTATATATAATTTAGTTAATTAGTTATAAATAGTTAATTATATATAATTTAGTTAGATTAATAAATAGTTTATTAAATAATTAGTTTAGTTTATAATTAACAATTAAATTAGAATTAATTATTAGATAATTAGAGTCTAATTTAGGATTGGATTTTTAATTAAAATTCTGATTTTTAATCCAGCAACAGAAATTCTAGAATTGTGTCAAATTTGACTTATCAACTTTGGAATCTCATAGATTGAGTTTTACTTGGCCAAATGAGGTCCAGCACAGCTCATTGCAAAGATAAAATCAAGGAGAACATTTCTCAGGAGGTTTCAGTAACAGATTTGGTCATTTATTGGGTCAAAAGTCATGCAGAAGATCAAGCTACAAATTTCTAAAACAAAATCAATTTCTTGAGTTTTATTTTCTTCATTTTCATTTTCCCAAGCCTCTTCTAATTGTAGATTTGCTCATCAATAATATCCTTAGCCAATTAAAACATCTCAAGCATCAATAGAGAGCTTATATTTTATTTTCAATTATTTATTTAATGGTATTTGATTGGATTTGTTTTAAATGCCAGAAATGACATTTCGATTTTATTGTTGCATTCTAATTTATTTTGATTTCTTCTTGCAGGAAAACAGTAGAAGAGAAATGGAGAAAAAGATCTCAATCAATGAGAATGCTCCAGCAACTAAAAATTGGAATTTTGAGCAAATAAAATTGGATTTGACAGATTTCTCTTCAACAAACTTTTCTCTCAAGAATTCCTTTGCAAATATTATAAACATCAGATTGCAGAATGTAATATGGGACTCATTTCCTCTGCAATTTTAGACTTCTAAAAGCACTTTTGTAATAGGAACTTAGAGTTGTAGGAGGGCGGAAAGAAAATATCAGATTTGGGGATTATTGAGGATTTTTCTTTTGTATCTTGAATTATGCGTGATGGGAAAAGTTGGCACTATTGTGGTTTTAGCTTTGAAAGTAGAAGTTTAAGCAATGTAAAATATTGTTGGAGACCAAGGTCAGAGAAATGGATGCAATAAATTGGTATTTCTAATACTACTGTTTCAAATATCAATTTCATTTTTATGATAATAGGAATGTGTCATTTTATTCATGTTTGTGCACTTTTGTCAATATGGGTAATTTGTCTCAATGTTGTTATTATGTATCTCTGATCTTATGAATTAATTTCTGATTTCTAAGTAACTATTTACTCAGAAATCTGTCTTATAAAACTGATTTATTGAATGGTAATATGTTGTGAACTATTTCTGCATATTATTGTTTAATCATTGGATTTACTGATTTTACAATCAATAACATTTTTGTGAATTTCTTCCTGAGTGCTGTTGATTGATTTTTTTAGTTAAGATGACTCAATAGGATGCGTTTTGGTGTCCATAATGTCAGTTAATTGAACTATTTCATTAACTTAATATTCATTATAAACAAGACATATTTAAATCCTTATCATTTAATTATCTTGCTCTTGGTTGAGTTAGATCTATATCTACCTAATTGAGATAGGATTAAGATCAGTTTCCTTTTGCTTGCATTATAGAATAAGTTTGCATTTAGATTAATTTCTACATTCTTTTAAGTCCTCTTCTCAAAGAGGCAAAATTTTAGTTGTGGCTTGGCCGAACCCAAATCATCTTAAGGGTCATTCTCTTGCCTGATCAACAAGAAGAAGTGATTTGATATCCTTGTCTATTAGTAGTTAAAGATACATCATAAACCAATAGTGATAGGGAGAAGGTAATTGGACCTAGTTAAACCAATCGAAGCCACTAGTCCAAACGGAAAAGGATTCCGGACCGGGTGGTTTCCCCCCATTGTTGTTGCAACGATTTTCGAGGCATCAACATAGTGGAAGAAAGATACCACAAAAGATAGGAGGATCACCTTGGAAGGTGTGAGAGACCACACAATCTCAAATTTACATGGAA
Source organism: Pinus tabuliformis (assembly GCA_031772625.1). Lineage (NCBI taxonomy): Eukaryota > Viridiplantae > Streptophyta > Pinopsida > Pinales > Pinaceae > Pinus > Pinus tabuliformis. Next base: position 309,173,812 of record CM062807.1, read on the forward strand.
AGGAAACTCCGTTTGCTATGTGGAAGACTCTCACTGAGTTATTTGAAAATAGCATCGATGCCAAGAAATTGGCATTGAGAGATAAGCTCAAAAACATCCTATTGCAGAAAAATGAAACCATTCCAAATTACCTCTCCATATTCACCCAATGTTGAGATGTGATTGGTGGAGTTAGAGAAAATATACCATCTTCAGAGCTAGTGAGCTTAGCTCTCCTAGGCCTTCCAAAATCCTGGGACAATGCCAAGACTTTATTATTGCAAGGGAAAAGATACCAAATTGGGAGAGAGTTTGATTCGATTTGGTGCATGAAGAAATTCAAAGGAACACCAGAGATGGAGTAACATCCAAAGCTGAGGAGGAATATCATTTTTCCTTGGTTGGAAAGGGAAAGAAGGCCCAAAGAAAGCCAGATTCAATCCAGAACTATGGCAAGAATAAGGACCTATGCAAGGTAAAATGTTTTCACTACCACGAGTATGGGCACTATGCAACAAAGTGTCTACAAAAGAAGTCTAACAAGAAGCATTCAATAGGAGAAATAGGTGAAGCACTTTCCTCAAAATTCAAATTAGACTTCAGCCTAATTGCATGCATGACCAACATTGTAATGGGGAGTATGTGGTACCTAGATCTAGGTGCCTCGTTCCATATGAAAAGATGCATAGAATTCTTTAGTAGCCTAGAGGAGAAGGATATCCAAATTCACATAGAACTTGGGGATGATATGTGGTACAATACCAAAGGAATTGGAACTATAACCTTTAATAGGGAGTCAAACTCCATATTCATCTAAAAGATGTTATATATGTACCTAGGATGAAAAATAATTTCATCTTTGTAGCTATATTAGAGGATCAAGGCCATGACGTTGTTTTCAAGTAAGAGGAAAGCCTTTCTAATACATGTAGCTACTGGGAAAGTGAAATAGATTGGAGTTACAGTGAAAAATCTCTACAAACTTGAGGTGGAAGCTTGCACTGCACAGAGTAGCGAGGAAGAGAAGGTGCAAATTCAAGAGGGTGGAGATATCTAGAACAGACACATGGTACGCTTACACCATGGGGCCTTAAAAATCACGCAGCAAACTACCACCGGTCTCTCGAAATGCACTTTTGACAAACATGATGTTTGCAAGGGATGCACATTGGGGAAATATGACAAATCCACCTTCAAGAGCTGAGATAATAGAGTTGGAAAAATATTGGAACAAGTCCACGCTGATGTATGTGGACCATTTTCTACAACCTATGTAGCAAAATACAGGTATTATGTAATTTTTGTTGATGGATTTTCTAGAAAATGTTGTATTTTCTTCATGCGGAAAAAGGATGAAATTTTCTCAAAATTTGTTGAATTCAAAGCATTGGTTGAAAATGAGACTAGTTGGAAATTTAAAGCCTTAAGAAGTGATATTGGAGAAGAATTTGTTTCTATCACCTTCAAGAAATTTTGTGCTAAAGAGGGTATTAGAAGAGAGCTGATAACACCCCATAACCCACAGCAAAATGGGTTGGCTGAAAGGAAGAATAGAAGCATAGTGGGAGAAGTAAGAGCCATGTTGCATGATCAAGGGTTTCCATTACATCTATTGGTAGAAGCATGTAACATCGCAACTTATTTGCAAAATAGGAGTCGTCATAGAATACATGGCATGATGACACCCAAATAATATTTCTTTTGGAGGAAGCCAGATGTATCTCATTTTCGAATTTTTGGGTCTACTGTGTATTGTCATGCCTCCAAGGATCGTAATAATAAATTGGAGCCTGCAACTGAGATGGGAGTCTTTGTAGGATACGCAGAAACACCACATAATTACCAGGTGTATTTTCCCTCACTTAGGGTCATAGTAGTGAAGCGATATGTCAAATTTAATGAGGAGAAGGATATGAGATGCTCTCTAGAGAGAGAGTTGAGTATCACACCAGAGAAGGAGCTTCTAGTTCCAAAAGAGGGTCCTTGCGCAGATCTTCAGGATGTTGTGGAGAAACCACATGTGGAGGAGAAGACGAGAGGTCGAGTGGAGGCACCCACTCAACTAGAATATTCCAGAGAGGGGAGGAAGAGAAGAAAATAAGTTGACGTATTATTGTAGGATGCAAAGGAGCATATGGGGGATCCTACATCTTTTGTATGCAGAGGAGGCCACTGTTATATGGTTCTCATGAAAAAAGTCATTGAGTCAAAGCCTTCTTCATTTGAGGAAGAAATTTCTCAACCAGTGTGGGTTGATGCCATGGTAGAAGAGCATGACTCCATCATGAAGAACAATGTATGAGAGGTGGTGTCGAGACCAAAGAACAAGTCAGTGTTTGGTTCTTGGTGGATCTATAAAGTGAAGCATGTAACTAATGGGAGAATTGAGAAGTACAAGGCCAAATTTGTGGCCAAAGACTTATTGTGAGTAGAGGGAGTGGAATATGAGGAAACATTTTCTCCAATGGAAAGATATTCCTCAAATAGAACCCTTTTAGCATTAGTTGTGTAGATCACGTGGAAGATCCATCTGATGGAAGTGAAGATTTCCTTCCTTAATGGAGTTGTTGAGGAACAAATTTACATAGAGAAGCCTAAGGAGTTTGACACATATGAAAGGGATACACTTATGTGTAAACTTAGGAGAGCCCTTTATGGTCTCAGATATGTGCCCCGAGCATGGTACACTCAGATCGACACATATCTCAGTGTATTGGGCTTCACGAAAAGTGAAGCAGATGCCTTGATGACTTGATACGTACAAGGGATGATTAGTTAATCCACTCTTGCAAGGAATACCTTACAAGAGAATTTGAGATGAATGACATGGGTTTGATGTATTACTTCCTTAGGCTAGAAGTATGGCAGGGTGATGGTGAGTTGTTTGAGAGTCAGGGGAAGTATTCCTCTAAAATACTTGAGATATTTCACATGGAGAAATGAAAGCCTATGGACACACCTCTAGCTACAATTTGGAGGAAGAAGAGTTTTTCTTTAAGAGAGGTAGTAGATGCCACCATCTACAGGTAGATTATGGGATCCTTGATGTGTATGGTGAACACAAGGCCCGAAATATGCTATGCAACTAACCAGTTGAGTCAAGCCATGGTGAATCCTACCAAATTATATTGGAAGGAAACAAAGCATGTGTTGAGGTACCTCAGAGGCACAATCGAGTATGGGTTATGGTACAAGAGTACAAAGGGAGTGAAGGTCCAAGGCTTCACTGATGCATATTGGGCAGGGAATCCATCAGACAAGAATATTACTTCATGTGCTATCTTCAGTGTTGGGTCTACAGGTATTTCCTAGTATAACAAGAAATATAAGTCTAGGGAAATCAACTCAACAGAGTTTGAATACATCGTTGCAAGTCAAGAAACATGTGAGGCCATATGGATGAGGAAACTATTTGTGGGTATTTTAAGTGATGAGATGGATCCAACAGTGATTTATTTTGATAATCATATTTATATTAAACTCTATGAGAATCCAATATTTTGTGACAAGCCCAAGCACATTGATATCAAGTGCCATCACTTGCAAGATTGTGTGCATAGTAGAATTATGATGCTACAATACATTCCAAATGAGGAGCACACTACAAATTGTAAAGATGGAAATTCAAATTCCATAGGTACAAGATAGGGTTGGTGCAAAATCCCTTTCTTGTTAAGAGAGAGTGTTAGAAATTGTAGTAAGAAAGGCTCAATTTGACTTTTACCTGAGCCAAATTGAGTAATTTGATTTTCCACATTAATAGGATGACTTGGATTGCCTTTAACTTGCATGACATGGCCTTGTCTAATATTTAACTTAGTAAATTCAAGTTATAGGCTTGGAGTAGAGTTTTGCATGTAATGATTGCTAAAATTTAGCAAGCAAGATTAGTTATTTTCATTTTAACTTAGTTAACTGAGCTCAAGTCATTAGTTGAGTCAGTTGAAGGTAATTTGAGTAGTAGAACTATTGTTAACTCAGTGATCTCTCTGTTAAATTAGTCAATCAACTCAAAATAGCTCAGACATACATGGAATTCGAATTGCCTAGCTAGAGTGGAGGAAAAGGCATATTGTAATTATGAATTGTATACTAATTGAGTGTACAGGCTTGGCATTGATTCATGTGATAAATTCCTTGGGATTTGTGCAAGGAAATAGGAGGAAGCTAGAGGCTTAAATTGGTTAAGTCTTGGCCATAGTAGATAATCAGTAGGAGAGAAAGTTTACAATGCAGGGTGTGCTTTGGGATTGAAGCAAGACATTGTAATAGTTTCTCATTCTCATTTGATTAATGAAAAGAAGTGGAGGGGTTTTTCCCAAGTGGTTTTCCTTGTAAAATCCTTGTGTTCTTGTGGTTTCTATGGTTGCATGTCATTGCATGTGTTTCTAAATTGTGATTTCCTTTCCACATAATAGTAAAGGAAATTTGTAATCTCTTGTTTTGAGTTCGAATTCATCAGTGGTAGAAAATTTCTATTAATTTCTACAATAATGACAATGATGGAGGTGATAGGGTTTACCATTATAAAATGGGGATAACAAAAGAGATTCGGGAAGAATAATATTCTATGAAGAGAGATACAACATTTAATGTGAAGAAAAGAAAAAATATTTGCAAGGTTTAGGTAATATTTCCTTGCACTTTTTAGATTTACCACTTTAGCCAAATCGTTGGTGAATGGGTCTCTTCATATTTAGGTTATGAGATGGTTGAAGGTAATATTTAATTGTCATTTTGTTGGCACATTTCTTGGGATTCATTTTTTGATTTACTACTTTAGCTAGAAGGTTAGTGAAGGGGTATCTTCATATTTAGGTTGTGAGACTATTGGACGTAGTATTTAATCAACATAATGCATGCCATTTGATGGCTAGCTCATTTATTTAGATTATTTTTTCAAGAAGACATTATTATAGGAAAATGTCTAGGTACATTTTGGAAGGAGCTATGTGAATCCATAGAGAGACAAAGGAACCATCCTCTACTCACCTAAGTGTTTATAAATTTTTAAAATTAAACAAAATTTAGTTAGATCTTTAATAAGTAATTAGTAAATTTAGAATTTGTAAATAAACTATAGTATATAGCTCAATAATTTCACTACAAATCATCTCTTAGTATGTCCATAAGTTGTCTTCATGAGGGTCAATAGTCTTAACCACATTATTGTTGGGAGTAATTATTTTGACATGATGAAAATATCCCTATTTGAATTGTTTTTATAGAGTAATGTGCTTAATAATGTGTGTTACTTTGTGGCCTACATGTACTATTACATTATTTAGGACTATGAATATATGATAAAAACAAGTTATGTTTATATTCTTTAAAAAGTGTAAATTATGGTCATGTGAGGAAAATAAATTGTACTTTTAACTTTCTTGACCCTCTCCAATCCATCTTTAAACTTTGCATAGATTTCATAGCATAAGAAATTGCTATAATGCAAATTTTCTTGACCTAATGTTCCTTACCCAATGGCTATGTTTAAAGCTTCTAGCCACATATAACCATAGCATTTTACTCATCTACACCATTCAAGTTATACTCCACATTAAAGTTATATGTTCCTCATAACCTATCCATATTTTGGTCACTTGTACCTCACATTTCATTAAAATCTAAGATATATATTGGATATGGAATTTTGACCTTTGTGAGATTAAGTTTTTTATTTTAAATTACGAAGAAAAAATTGCTTAGTTTATGCTTTGAATGCATAAATTGACATTTTTTAATTATTCTAATACTATAATAATGCGATATAAAATCAAATAGACTTAAAGTTATAGACAAATCTTCCACTAAAAAGTGGTTCCCTTGCACATTTCCACACACATGCACACATAGGATCTAATTGTGAGGTGCAAGGAGTTTCTCACCATTGGAAAAGGTTTAACTATTGCAATAGCTATTCTAAAGCCATGGGATCACCTTGAGGTGGTGCTTCAATAAACATTGCACTTATAGGGATTATATTAAATGATATTGTAAGTTGTTCATATAAGTGGATCAAAACTCACCCTCATGTCCTTGAATTTTAAAAATCTCAGTGGATTAGCTCAATCAGTTTGAATGAACTATTTTAAGGTAGTCTTTGAAGCGAGATATTTTGTACTAGTTTGACTAATATTTGAGCTCAACTTAGTTCCAATAGGTTATGAGTTGAATTGTGGCTCGTAGTTTAGCTACCCTCAATTTGAATATTTTGGGGAAGAGAAGGGGATAAAAATAGGTTTTCCCATGTGTATATGTGTGTTTTCATGGATAAGTTCATAATGGTGAAGTGGTGGCCTAAGGAAGGTGAAGTTGGAGGAGGAGTTAATGGACTACTATAAGGAAGGGAGGAGGTGCTACTAAAATCTATCTTGATTTTTAGAGATGAAATAATTAAGAAGGTAGCCATGGAATTCCATTCATATTAAGAAGTGAAGATCAACAAAGGAAAAAATAAATATTCAAGTCATCTTCCCATCCAATAAGAAACTTAGGAGACAAGGGGTTCTTGAGAGAGGAAAATCTTCTAAACCAATTTTTAGAAGCCCTAAATAAACCCTTGGTGGAGGTTATAAGGGAGAAGAATGCCGTAGATAATCAATTTGGGTAGGATGTAAAGGTATAATGTTAGGTACTCAATGAGGTTATGGTGGTGCCTTACATTAAAAGCTCAAAGGAAGTTAGCCTAATGTTAGCAAGAAAGTTACCATCACTTATTTTAAAGAAAAGAGTCCATCATTCTTGATTATAGAGATGCGGGATAGAACTTCCAAAGAAGTGACAAACTAAATAAGGTTTGGGGATTAGGTTTTAAGGAACATTTTTCCATTGGGACATTATTTCGTCAAGTTTCTACAAGGTAAATGTCCCAAAAGGAAGTGCATTAGAGAAAAAAATACAAGGCAAGGATATTCTTAGTTGAAGAATGGGGTATGGAGGAGATTATATCTTTAGCTGAAAATTCCCTAATAGGCTAATTCATCATGAAATTAGTATCAAAAGGTTATATGTGTTTATGGATATAGAAGGTCTATTAGGGTTTCTAGGACATACTTCAAAGCTAAAAATTTGTGGTTGGCTTGCATTTGTGTTTTGATTTGAGGATGATATGGAAAAATATTTGTAAGAAAATGGAACTACGGTCTATCATTATTATATTTGAAACGATACATACTAGTATTTGATCCCTAGATGGAAACCAGGTTTAATAAGCAAATATGGGTGAAGCTTCCAAGTCTTTCCATGGAATTGTAGAACAAAAACACGTTGAAGGAAATGGGTTATAATCTACGAAATTTCATATATACAAAAAAAAAAAAAAAAAAAAAAAATCCAATCCAACTTTAATAGGAAAGTTGTTAAAATTTTGGTGGAGTTGGACCTTTGGGAGGGTATTCTAGAGGAAATGGAGATAGAATGGGGTAAGTGGAAGTTTATTATATTATTGGAGTATTGGAAATTTCATTTAGTTTCTTGAACTTTCAGGTCATGGGATATGTTTGGAAAGGTTTTCCAAAGATAAATAGAAGGTATGTTTAAAAAAAATAGAGAGACCTCTAACAGATATTATAAAATAATCAAAAGTTGCAAAGCCCATTGTTAGAAAAGGTGAAGTTTAAGGGAATATATAATTCATATTAGTGGTAGGAAATGTAGAAAAGGATAAGGAAAAGGGAAACTTTGTAGCTAAATAAGGATTTAGGGTGGAAGACAAAGAAGTTCCTTCATTAAAGAAGGGTGAAGTGATGAAGTTGTCTAAAAATGTAGGTCCAAAGTCTAATTCTCCAAAAGACATAGAAGAAAATGTTAAATCTATTATTCTTGCTCCTTTCTTCTCCTAATCAAATTGAAATCAAAATAGCTCCAGTGATAGAAGCTCAGAGGTCTTTCTAATCACAATTCATTTAAAGGTTTTGGATCCAGGTCTTATCATTATAAATGGTTCCTTAACCCGCTTATATATTAGGAGATATAATAAATGTAATATCTCAAACAAATAGGCTCCAAGGATTCATGGTCTTGAGATCCATCTAAGGTTAGTATTTTTTCTCAAGAGGTTGAGAATGCATAAACTAAAGAGTGAGGGATAAGGTATTCTCAATATAAATTAATACCTAGGAAACAAAAATCTACATAATGAATCTTTGGGGATAGAATTAGATTTGGACTTATACCTTTGGTAGCATTCTATAGCTAGCATAAAATCATTCTTGTCAATGCGGAAAAATTAAGGCTAAAAAGGAACTCAAGGAAGGAAAACGATTGACCATTAAGGATGCTCTTAAAGTAGAAGTTCCTTGCACAAGGTGAGCCCATGATTTTCCTTATTGAATGTAAGAGGATAAGGGGCATCCATAATAAGTTACCTCTAAAAATAGTATTTTCCATTTACAAAATAGATGTAATAATGATCTAGGAGATAATGTGTGAAGGGACTAAAGTGATAGTAGTGTTATCATCTTGTTTAAAATAGTGGTCCTTTTCTTCTCTATATTTATAGGAAAGGTTGGGAACCATATTAACATGCTAGAATAACTATATTTAACTCATTAACTCATGATTTCTAAAAGCACATACCTAGGAAAAGTTATAGTCATTGGAATTAAGGAAAGCCTACTCCTTTATGGAAATATGAAGGTTTTCTAGGATATTTTCAATTCATAGGTTGGTTAAAAGTGATAACGTTATTTTTGGAATTGTTCTAAATTAAAAATAAAAGTAGGAGGAATATGGTGGGGAGGGTAAGGATGTAAGCATGTTCCTCTACATGAATACTTTTCTCATTCGTTTGAATAATTAGGGCTATATGATGTGGAAAATATAAACTTTGTTTCAAGATAGAGGAATTTCATAAGTGTAAATGAAGGAGTTTCTAAAAAACTGGATAGGTTCTAGTAGAAAATAATATACTAGAGGAATATGTAAAATTAAAATCATGGGTGAGTGAAGGAGGATCCTTTGAGCACCTTCTAATACTACTCTAGATTGAAAAATAAGGTAATAAACCTTTAGGGACTTCAAATTTCATCATACTTTGTTAGAGGATGAAGGCGTTAGGAGTATACCAATTCAAAATTGGAGAAAGTATGAGCCTACTTCAAGAGAGACAAACACATATTGGTTTGAAAAAAAAACTGAAGAAAGTTAAAAATAATAGCAAAATGGGCCAACCAAAGGTCACAAAATGCTCAAAACGAGCTTATAAATAATAGGGAATGAAACAATACCATATTTAAAATAAGTGAGGGAGTTATCTTCTCATATGAGGAGAAAATAAAAATAATGGTTGAGATGGATTGAAAAGGAAGCAACCAAAAAAAGGAAAAACTAGAGTGGAGATTGAAAAGTAAGGCCATTTGGTTGGCAGAGGGGCAAAGAAACACAAGGTTTTTTTTTTTTTTTTTTTTTTTTTTTTTTTTTTTTTTTAATTACGAAAAAAATCATAAAAGTATTGATAATATATGGGAACTAATGAAGAGAGAGGGATCCCAAGTTAAAATATTATCATAAATTATTGAAGGAGGTGCAGAATGGTTAAAAATAAATCAAGTTCCATTTAAGGATAACATTGCAACATTTCTAAAATTAACTACATTTTTTCCAAGGTTGATGAAAGAACTTAAAATGCAGACCTTGAATCTTAAATAAATAAGGCAGAGAGTCCAAATGGAAATGGTTGGATAAAGTAATTTTACTTTTATTTATATGATGTATTATAAAATTAGATGTTAAGGGTAATGGAAGAATCAATATATTCAAGGAAATTCTTAGGTTCTATAAAGGTCACATTGATAGCCCTAATTACAAAGAAGAAATATCCTTAAGCTTTTTATTACTATTGGCCCATCCCATTATACAACTATGTGTACAAAATAATAGAAAATATATTGGCTAATAGGCTCAAAAGAGTTTTCTTTGACTTTACCTCAAAACAACATTTTATATTTTACACAATAGGAAAAGTCATGGTGTGGTGCAAGTAGTGCAAGGAGATTTACACTAGATAAAGGTGAAAGAGGTGCTAGTTATGGTGATGAAGTTAGATTTAGCCAAGGTTTATAATAAGGTAATATGCTCTATGTTGAGTTAATGTTGGTCCTATAGGAATGAATAGCCATGTTAAGCAATGGATTAAGGGATGCCTCACTTTAATGACTTTTGTAACATCAATAAATGCACCAACATCCAAGTCCTTTTTCTTTCTTTCAAGGGACTTATGAAATGATAATTTCAAGTTCCTAGGTTAATCATACTCTAGGAACTTTAGATAAGGTAATTTTATTCTTTCAGGGGTGATTGGGGAAAAGTTGATAGATAAGTTGTCTTCACTATGACTCTACAAAAGTATACATGATATTTGCACCTAATTTAACTTCTCATTAATTTTTTTCAAAGTAGGATAAATTGGACTATTTTCCTTGTTCAAGAATCTTAATAATTTCCTATTCTTAATGGTTTTTGGATGGTTAAGTATAATCCTAAATGCTTCCAAAAGGGAAGGAACTAGTATAAAAGGCATTAGATTAGGTACTTGATTAGGTTTATTTGTGATAGAGGGTATCTCAATTTCTATTGGGGTGCTTGTATTCACTGTCAGGCCAGGGTAACTCCAGAATGAGCGGGAGAGAAAACTGATATATTATTCATTAGTTAACACACATTTATATACATAAACTTGACGGATCAGTTCATCTTCTTGATGACTGTCCAGTTCACCCATCCGTTTCGGATTAGGTGTCAACATTCCCCCCCTTAATCTGAAGGGATGTTGGTGAGTCCAAGCATCGTTCTGAATCTTTCAAGCTTTTCTCTTCCAAGCGCTTTGGTGAAGATGTCTGCAATTTGCTCGTTTGTGGAACAATGACGGAGATGGATTGTTTTGGCCTCAAAATGATGTCGGATCAGATGATATTTAGTATTGATGTGCTTAGTACGATCATGGAACTTTGGGTTCTTGGCCAATTTTATTGCAGAGGTGTTATCAATCATGAGTGGAGTTGATTGTATTTGTTTTACTTGCAAATCTTCAAGAATTTTCCTGAGCCACACAATTTCTTTTGTTGCTTCAACTGCTGCCACATATTCTGCTTCTGTTGTAGAATCTGCTGGTACTGATTGTTTGCGTGATCTCCAGGAGACAGCTCCCGATCCAAGACTCATAGCATATCCTGAAGTAGATACCCCAGTTTCTTTGTCTCCATCGAAGTCTGAATCAGAGTATCCAATCAAGTTGAAGTCGTCCACCTGTGTATACTTGATTCCAAGGTCTTGAGTTCCCTTCAAGTACCTTAGAACTCTTTTTGCAGCAGACCAATGTCCCTCACAAGGCATTTGCATAAACCTAGAGAGGATTCCAACAGCAAATGAAATGTCTGGTCTGGTAGTAGTGAGGTAGATGAGACTTCCTACAAGCTGTCTATACTTTGTTGAATCCTCAAATTCCTTTCCTTCAATAGATGTGAGCTTCAAGTTTTGTTCCATTGGAGTACAAAGGGGATTGCACTCTGTCATGCCAAATCTGTTTAACAAATCTCCAATGTATTTCTTTTGAGAAAGAAATATGGACTTTGGATGTTGGGTTATTTCAATGCCAAGATAGTAATGAACATAGCCCAAATCAGTCATTTCAAAAAAATTTCCTAATTCTTTCTTTATGGATGCAATATAGCTTTCATTGTTCCCTGTCATTAAAAGATCATCTACATATACCACAAGATATACAACTGTTTTGCCAACTTTCTTGACAAATAAAGTTGCATCATCAAGATCAAAATGATTGAAGTTGAGTTTCAGAAGATGCTCAGTTAGTTTTTCATACCAGGCTCGTGGTGCTTGTTTGAGGCCATACAAGGACTTCACAAGTTTGCATACTTTGTGTTCATGTCCTTTCACAGCAAATCCTTCAGGCTGGGACATAAAAACATTCTCTTTTAGATCTCCATTCAAGAATGCAGTTTTTACATCCATTTGATGTACTTTCCAACCGTTCTGAGCAGCTAGTGCAAAGAGTGTCCGGATGGTTTCCCATTTTGCTGTGGGGGCAAAATTTTCCTCATAATCGACCCCTTCCTTCTGTGCAAAACCTTTTGCCACAAGCCTAGCTTTGTGCTTGTCAAGTGAGCCATCAGCTTTATACTTGTTCTTGTAGACCCACTTGCAGCCAATTGGTTTGGTTCCAAATGGAGGATCAACCAGCGTCCAAGTGCCATTCTTTATGAGGGCATCATACTCCTTATGCATCGCTTCTTTCCATTCATCATGAGAAGCAGCTTCTTTGAAGGAAGTTGGTTCAAAATCTGTAGACAAGTTCAATTCACAATCATAAGTAAATTCCATATCAACAGGTGAATTAGAGTTATCTACATCACCTCCATCTTGTCGGTTTGTATTTCTGGTTCCTGTTTTTCCAATTTCATCAGGATGAACACTTTCAAGTGTCTTTGTTAGCCACTTTGGGGGACCTTTTTGAGATGGTCCAGGCTGCTCTGTTGATTGAGTTGGGTCTGAATCAAGATTGAGTCTCCCAATTCTATCAATTACATCACTTAAAGCATCATCCGTTGTTGGAGTGTCATGCAGGGGAGATTTTTCTTCAGAAGAAGATTCCACATGTTGATATAGTATAGGAATCCCCCCTTCAAGATGTGGAATCTGATTATCAAACTCTTGAAATGATTTTGGTTTTGTGAATCTATCCAAGCGATCAAGTTGCCGCTCAACAACACTGTCAGATTTGGATGATTCAAGAAAAATGACATCTCTAGATAAAACAAACTTTTTATTTACTTCATCATAGAGGCGGTATGCTTTAGATGTGTTTGAATACCCCAGGAAGATACACTTACGACTTCTAGCACCAAGTTTGTTTCTATGTACCTTTGGTATTAAAGCATAACAGGTGGAACCAAAAATCCTGAGATGTTTTACCGAAGGAACATGTCCATACCACAATTCATAAGGAGTCTTGTTTCTTATAGCACTAGATGGACATCTATTCTTTATATATGCAGCACATAGAACAGCATCAGCCCAAAACATTGTCTTTACATTTTTGAAGAAAAGCATGGATCGTACCATATTCAAAATTGTTCTGTTCATTCTTTCAGCTACACCATTCTGTTGAGGATTATAAGGCACAGTTGTTTGATGTTTAATCCCATGTTGGCGAAGATAGTGTTCAAATTCATTTGATGTATATTCTTTTCCATTATCAGTGCGAATAGACCCAATATGAGATTGTGCATCATTTTCAATCCACTTATGAAAATTCTTGAATGTTTGAAAAGCATCAGATTTGTTCTTCAGTAAGTAAACCCAACACATTCTGGTGTAATCATCAATAAATGTCATGATATATTTATTTCCATTTGCAGAAGGAACAGGCATTTGACCACATAAATCTGAATGAATAAGTTCAAGCTTCCTATGTGCTCTTGAATGTGAATCATGAAAAGACTGTTTGCTATGCTTTCCTAGAATGCAAGCATCACATTGCTTATGTTTTCTAGGAATTGTAGGCAAACCAGCAACACCATTTTTCTTCAACAAGCGGAGACTATCATAGTTTAAATGTCCAAATCTAGCATGCCATAATAAACTTGATGGAAGTGTACCTTCTTCATGATGAGAAATATATGAAAAATGTTGTGCATGAGCAGAGGTTCCTTGCAGTTTAAGAAGTCTTTCTTCTTCTATACCCCTCATGACAAGTGAATGGTCAGATGCCTTTCTTACCTCAAGCTTTCCATCAAACATATGAATGGAGTGACCTTGCTGGCGGATGTGGACCAGGGACAACAAGTTTCTCTTGAGTTGTGGGAGATATAGAACATGATCCAGAAGAAAGTCTGGAAGACCAGGCAGTTTAAGCCTGATTGTGCCAAGCCCTGATGGCTTGATTTTTGACTGATCTGCAAAGTATACTGCTCCATCAACATTGTCAGTGAAATCTTCAAAAAAATCTTTCCTATGAGTCATATGACAGGTTGCTCCTGAATCAAGCAACCAGTCATTTTTCGAAGAAGCAAGTGAAGCATTAAACAAATCTTCATTTACTCCAATGTTACATTGTGCCTCAATATAGTGAGCGGATTCAGGTGCTTTACCTTTGTCTGTGTCATCAGTTTTACCTTTCTGCTGGTTTCTTCTCTGCTCAACCTTGTCTCATGGTAGCTTGCATGTAGAAGCATCATGTGATCCATTTCGTTTGCAGCGAATGCAATGCAGATCTGCCTTTTCTACTTGAGAATGCTGCCCCCCCTGCCTCTGAAGCATCTTCCTCTTCCTCTTCGTCCACCTCTTCCTCTTGTAGAATCTTGAGCAGGATGCTTTTCTTTATGAGCAAGGCAAACAGTCTCTTCAGAAGATTCAGGGACTGTTTTCTTTCCAAAGGCTTTCTCTCTTTCAGCAAACTTTTTCACAAGAGACTCAAAGATTATGTCTTTAAGATTTCCATTTGCTTGTAAAGACTCAAGATAATTGGAGTAGGTAGGATAGAGTGCTTTGAGAAAGGCAATAAGAGAGATATCCAGCTCAACCTTAGTGGATTTAATATCATGCATTATAGAATTTATTTCAGATGCAAGAGCAAGGGGATCATTATTTTTCAGTTCAAGAGTGAAGAGTTTAATCATGAGCTGAACAACTTCAAGTGCAGAATGTGAATCATAGAGTTCTTTCAGCTTTTGTAAAGCTTCAAAGGCAGTGGAATAGGATGAAATATGACGACTTACTTCTTCATTTACAGATGCTGCGATCAATGCATAGGCTTTGTTGTTCTTGTTTTCCCAAATGACAAGTTCTTTATCTAATGTAGGCTGCACAGGGTCTTTGTCTTCTTCTCCGACACACACTCCTTTCCACAACTCATTGTAGATGAGGGTGTGTTTTACCATCCGAGACCATTCAGAATAGTTCTCCTTGCCAGTGAGAACTATTCCGACCATAGAAATGATTGAATGCATTCTGTAAAAATACTTCTGCTGATAAAAAATCCTTACGTTACAGCCTTCAAATCCTTCTAATATTTGCTAAAAAAAACATCAGCATTTCATTGTACATATCACAGTAATACTACTGTTTTGAAAAAAATGCGCAAGGCATCACTTCAATGCTTTGATATATAAAACTCTCTGACTGATTCAAACTATTTAACAATATAGTCAACCAAGAAGCTGCACATGTGCATGCTTACAGAGTCAATAAGTGAACATTCGTAGAGAAAATTGAACCTCAAAAGATAGCTCAATAACTAAATCAATTGACTCTAGTGTGGCTCCTTCGCTTTTAATACAAAGACAAAATAAAAGTCTGATTCCACACTGTGGGCTGAAACCCAAAGCATACAATGGATGGAAAGAAGCAAAACATATATCTCGTGGCGGTGAAAAGGATAGCTACATGGCCACAAAGGTCAAAACAAGATTGCCCAGCTACAGAGAATAGTTACAGCTCTCGGCACAGTCGAATTCCCTTCCAGTTCTGAAGTGCGTATTCTTATTTAACTGGTGCACCTTTCCAGCCAATACAAGATTCACCTTCAGAAATTGAAAAATTTTTAAACAGTTGCTTGTGAACAAGGCGATCGATGTAGACGTAGCCTACGACGAGGCAGGAAGGACTACAGCTGGTGTACTTGTAAATCTGCTCCAGGTACTTGGCTATGGTGATGGCCGGACTGCGTACACCGTGGAACACCGTTATCTTCTTTCCATTAGCGCAAGGGAGCTGGAGGCATAGATAGTGCGAAATATGGCAGAGTAACGGCACGACGCACGATTTCAGGAAACGATTTTGACAGAAACGAAATTTATCAAATCTTGGAAGCCAGAAATGGACTGGAGTTCATCTTTGGACATGTATGATGAATATGAGAAGCTCGTTATACGAATGAATACTCCCAGGGTTGTGATTGATAACGCTGTGTGTAAAATGCAACATTGGAGAAGGAGCGGATTGGTCATTCCGTGTGACCAGACGCTGGAGGGTATAGGAGAGCACGGAGAGGATTCATGCAAAGTGGCAGAGAAAAATGATTAACGCAATCCCTTACAGTACATTCAAGATCATCACAAGCGCTTCACGCCCGGAGAGAAAAAAAAACTAATGAAGCACAAACAAAGTCTCAGCATTCATGCAAAGGAGCACCCTTTAGTATGAACGACCGTCCAGAGTCCACCTTCATTGCCCTGCGGCTATGCAGAAGGAGAACGCTCAGGGAAATTAAATGGATGCGCAGATAATGTCAGGGCAGAGAATGTCAGGACAGAGAATGTCAGGACAGAGGCACAGATGCGCAATGAATGTCAGGGATGCGCAGTCTCAGGATAGAGGTAGGAGTTACAGCTATTTTAGGGACTGGGACCTGAGCTCTGATACCATGTCAGGCCAGGGTAACTCCAGAATGAGCGGGAGAGAAAACTGATATATTATTCATTAGTTAACACACATTTATATACATAAACTTGACGGATCAGTTCATCTTCTTGATGACTGTCCAGTTCACCCATCCGTTTTGGATCATGTGTCAACATTCACCACCTCTTCCTCTTCATGGGTCAAGTTAATAAGATTTTATGCACTAGAATGTTTAGGATCTTCCTATGATTTCCCTTGCTCAACTACTTTTTCCTTTCCCCTTATTCTTTTGTAATTTGTTCTAGAAAGTCTTCCCTTCTTTCTACTACAACATTATTTTGTTGCTCCTGCTAGTTCCTTTATATCTTATCTTTTCTTTTCTAAGTTGTTCCTACATTTTCTCATCTTCTCTTATGTGTTATTCTAGCAGTTATTTCTTTCTTTATTATGCTAATATCTCTTGCCTTTTTTAGCAAGTATTTATTGAGTATAATCTTCCCCAATATTTTTCATAGCTCCTCTTCAATGTTTTTTTGAATCCTTTACCCATGAAGGGCTCTAAAATGTTCTTCCTGGATTTAGTTGCATTCAACTTCTTGTTTTAATATTATCTCCTCCACATGACCAAATTATTTTTCTTCTTTATTAGTAGCATCACTTTGGCTCATTATTTCAAGTTTCTCATCTAGTGACAGAGAGCCAAAACTAGTGATATTTTGATTTTCTTTCCTCTTCTCAACCTCTTTCTAGTCTTGTTCATTCTTAGTGAAAATACCCTCATGCCACTTCTCATGTGTATATGGGAAATTGATTGATGCTTGTGTGGCATTGTGTACTAATAATTTGGGTTCATGCCTCATAAATATGCCAGTGTTGAATCTATATTCAAAATGGATTTGACCTTATTCCTTTTGGCTTGATTGGTGTCCTTGACATAATAATGTCTAATTTGGAAGTTATAGGTTATTCAAATCCTCTTCTTATCTTTCACTAATGTATTGTTGAAACCTTTAAAAATAGACTAATAGAAAATTTTATTGATAACCAATATTTCCTTAACATAGGTTGGTAGGCCAATGAGGTGGATTGATTACTCCATAAATTTGGAGACATTTGTGTCTTTCCTCAATATAATAATTACCAATGTACTCAAGGATCTTATTGGCATGTTTAGATAGTCTAGGGAATTATTGCCTAAATATGAGAGTATACAAACATGTTAGAAAGAAATCACAGATCAAAGAACAAGACCTCTTATACTTGTTCTCCCATAATATGTTGAAGTAAACATGGACGGGGGACTTTAATACATTCCAGTTCAGAGACAATCTCGCAAAAACATTCCTTACACATACCACATCAGTTAAGTAAGAAACCATTTAGAATAAGGGTACAACACTTGGCTTGAGGTTATGGGCTTACTCAATTTTGGTGTTGACCTACTTAGAGTTTATGGCTCCTAAGTCAAACCTATTCCCATGTATGGATATTGTGTAGCCTAGTGAAACTCGTGCTTCTATTAATTTGGAGCAATATTTTTCTCCATACAATCTAGAAAGAAAAACCATGATGTAAATATATGGTTCCTATAAACTTTTCATAGGGCATTGACCTCTAGACCTATTGAACAAATTTTTATCTTTTTTCCACTAGTAAGTAAAATTTTTACCCACATTGTATCTTTGGTAGAAAGCAACTACAAAATCATTGTTAACTAATCCCTTAGCACATGGAATTTGTAATATTTGGTGACTTCTTGTGGGAGAAAAGACCCAATACACTCCCCTTTCTAGTATTAATAGAACATTTTTCATTGTTGGTGTGGTTGATGGTCCACTCCATTACCTCAACACAAGGGAACATCGATGCCCTTGCTACAATTGAATGCAATCTAGAAGATATGATTTTCTGAAAAGCCTATTCATCTACCTCCCTAAGGGTAGGGTCACTATGTGGTGTGGACTCAAGATACTATTGATTTTGAAATTTCATGAACAGGGTGTTCCATCTTGGAAGGAGAAATTGTGTCTTAGTTCTTAGCTCAATGTCCCCATATAATAGGTACCATGA
Organism: Pinus tabuliformis; assembly: GCA_031772625.1. Taxonomy (NCBI): domain Eukaryota; kingdom Viridiplantae; phylum Streptophyta; class Pinopsida; order Pinales; family Pinaceae; genus Pinus; species Pinus tabuliformis. The sequence continues at coordinate 309,192,217 of CM062807.1, forward strand.
AAACAATTTCCTTAGGGGCAATGAGATGAACAATTTAGTGCCTTTTGCTAGTTGTGCTTCTTCTCTTGTACCAATGCTACACTAGGATGCCTCTATTGGATCTTTTATTTTTCATTTTGGCTTCTTCAAATATTTCCAAAATTGACCTATTCTCAAAGGTTTTTTAGCCGAAACCATCAAAATTCAAGGTTACAAATCGATATTCACTTGTTTGGAAAACCATTCAACCCAAAAGATGGGGGAAATGGAAAATTCATAGAAACTGAGTGTTCTTGGCATCACCCAAACTAAACTTGATGACAACTTATGGGTGATATAATGGACAACTGATGTCACACCAAGAGTTTGACTTCCTATAACTAACAACTGATTGCACAACACTTTTAGGGTTTCATAATGATGGTGCTTATCATTAAAACACAAGATAAACTCATTGTACAAATGTAGATGTAAGGGAGGAAGACAAAATCTAAAAATCTAAAAGACATCAAATCTTGATCATGATAGTCAAATTTGAAAAGAAAAAAAAAAGGATTAAATGCAACCCTACCTATTACATCTGCCACAAATAGACAACTTGGTGCATTAGGGGTGCATGAAAAACCTATTTTCTAACCATTTTAATCCCTTTTTAAAGTTATATCTTTGGCATGATTTCCTATGTTGATCAATGTTGGGTGAAAAGTTTTAAGTTATCATTTTTTTGGCACATTTGCATGACCTTCTAGAAGTATTCTACTAATATTCTCTTAGGTGGCTGAACATTCTTGACTATGTTCATCGTTCTTTGGTCGAGTACACATATTAATTCTTTCCAAAGGTTTTCTCTAACATTTCAAACCCTTCCTTAAGGAGAATATACTAGGAATATTCTTTCATCCATACATAACAATTTTTTTCTATGTGGTTCACGGACTTCGAAGATCAATGACTGCTACGTCCACAAAATATTTGTACTAGGCATATCCACCCAAAGGGATCACTTCTTATCAACTCAACCATGAATCTTGGCCCTGAGAATGTTGAGAGACTTGAACCCATGATGTCTCAATAACAAAGGTGCTTTAATGACAGGGACTTAACCAATTGAATTAACCCTCGGAGCTATCCATACAAAACAATTATTAACACACTTCATTACATTCATTAGCACATGGCGGAAACTTTCTTAAAAAAATCATCACTATCGAGTGAGAAAAATGAGATTTAATTATGGTTGCTAAGCGTGGGGAAAAACCTAATCACTTGTAATTAGTTTTGAGGGAAAAGCTAGCATTACTAATATAGTTTTGGGATAGAAAAGTCTAGGAAACTTTTATTTTGACATCATTCACTTTTTTATTTTACAATGATTCATCAATGTTTAGCGAAAAGTATGATCATTACACGTTACCATGAACCCTCAATAGTCCATCGATCTCAATGGATTTTGTTGAGTTTATTACTGATCATCAACATGAATTCGCCATCGGTATTTTTTGGAATCATCCATCAGCATTGGTGCTCATCATAATTTACGACGTTTCCCTTTTCTACCAACACCCAATGGTTCATCGAAATTTCTCAGTGAGGTTTTCTCATAATTGATATTTTCGAGAAACTACTTCCTTACTATTTTGGCCTAACCCCTTATGATTTCATTAGTGCTTTACAAAAAAATATTGATATTAGAAATTGAGAGATGAGCAGAGAAATTCCATAATACAACACAAATTTCACTTTATAATTTATTGATCAACACAAGTACAAATATATAATACACATGTTATCGACTTCACAATTAGATCATCATTACAACTCATACATTGGAAACAACACTCAGTCCTCGTAACTCTTAATGACAATTACATATGACATGGAAGCATTACTTCCAACACTCTCCCTTAATGCTTACATGGATAACATGAAAAACACATATTACAACAATAAATAAATCTTTGTCTGGTTTTCATCAGCACTCACATCCACTTTGGAATCTCGCAAACACTACTTTTTCACCACCACATCTTCGAGTTGCCGCTTGACCTCCATTTAAAACGTAAAGGCCTTTTGCCATTGTTGATAAACTTTGCAGGATCAACAATATTGACAACTCAGCTCATAGGGGCTTCCGCTATAAGAGACATCAAGTAATGAGAGATCCTATGGACCAACCACTATCTGTGGGATTTTTTGCTTTCATCTATCCAGCGATTGATAAGATGGATGTTTCAATACTGAATGTGTTCAAAAGTTGATCAAACAACTTGACTTTACTAACACACAAGAACTCACTGATGTTTCGAACACTAGGGCTTCTAGTTTAAGAACCGCCAACCCTTTTTATACCCAGAATAAAAAACTACCCCAAACATAAACTTACACAATAAAAGAAAACAAAAAAAACCCAAAATAAACACTGAAGCGCAATAAGCTCATACAAGATCTCCATTCCCTCATGCCGTAAAATAAGAACGTAAGGAAACAAACGGCCCAAGAAGAGGCATCTGGCAGGAAGAGCCTGCTCCCTTACGGACCACCATATTACACTTGATAACGGTGATGAGTCAAACCGACATTCGCGGATAGCAGCCAGAGATGGTTGTCCTCACTGACACCTGAGTTTGATAGGTTTTGCCACCTTCAAGATCTCCATTCCCAGATTACATATTTTAACTCATTGCTTGGGAACCTGATCTGAACTTTGACCTCGTCCAAGATCTCCATTGCCAGATTATATATTTTAATTCATTGCTTGGGAACCTGATCTGAACTTTGACCTCGTCGTCTTTTTTCATGGCCTGAGAAACTGAATTCCTTACCTCATTGTAGACGTTAGAAATAATTGATATAGATCCATTTGAAGAGGAACCCATTTTCTTCATCTTAAAATTAATATGGCTGTGCCATTGCCATATGCCAAGGCGTTAGAAATAATTGATATAGATCCATTTGAAGAGGAACCCATTTTCTTCATCTTAAAATTAATATTGTTGTGCCATTGCCATATGCCCTTTCGCTTGCAAAGGAAATTGGAGGATTCCGCCCAACAGATAATCTCTAGATCATATTCATTCCGTTCTGTCTCGTCACCTTGCAGCTGTAATTGATGTTCAACGATTGAAGCTCGCTGAGATTGAAAATGGTGGCTACGCTTTTCGGTGATGAAGCAGTGCATGGTCTTGCGGCCAAGGAGCCGGAGTCTGGACTCTCAGCAATGTGAGCAATGTTGGATCCCACATTTGACACCATAACACAAAATGCGAGGATGAAACCGGCCATTCGGCTGAAAAGAAATTTGGCAAAGTTTGTGCACAAGATTGCATCATTCGCTGTAAACGCTTTCGGCAAATCAAGAGCAGGGGAAAAAATACACATATATACCCCAAGGTAAAAATTCAACCTTAGGTTCCGTGATCCATGTCTTCGCTGATTGTGGAACCCCTGAATCTTGAATCGCTATGATTTTAACCCTGCTGTCAATGCACTAAGAGTGGGAAGCGGAATCACTTTGCAGAAAGCTCTACGCCACTGCTACACACAATGCTGCTGCAAGGGGTACATTGGCACTGTTGCTGGCCTCCGTATGCGCCAGATTCTTTGTTGCAAGGGAATTTTCCTGGGCCGGGGATAGGAAAAATCACTGTATACAGATTCACCAAAAGGAAACGAACAGTTCTGAACAGAGAAACAAAATCACAACAGAAATCAACTCTCACAAAAATATCGAAACAACTAATTCTCTTATCCTAATTTATTTATTTATAGAGGATCAATAATGTTCAAGCCCCTCTCACATCTTCCTGGTTTTTGCATGAAGGAGTTAAGCCAACACCAGCTCTGATATTATATTAGAAATTGAGAGAGATGAGCAGAGAGATTTTATAATACAATACAAATCTCACTTTATATTTTATTGATTAACATTGGTACAAATATATAATACACATATCACTGACTTTGACACAACTAAAGCATCATTACAACTTATACACTGGAAACAACAGTGACTCCTACGAACTCTTAATAACAACTACACATAACATGGAAGCATTATTTTCAACAATTGAAACCTCATTCTTTTTCTCAATTTTTTCTTAAAAACATAATATTTCTGGAATTTTGTAAATTATCAAAATCTAAAACGTGAATAAAAAAGAATGCATAAAATTACAAAAGATATGGATAGGTAACCTAGGGAAAGTAAAGCAAAACAATGTCAGAATGTTAAAAAGAAAACCAAAGTGATTCGCACATTTAATTAAAATAAAAATTAAAAAGAAAAATGCTTTCCTTATTAAAAATAAATAAATAAATAAATTAATGAAATTATTGATCAGTTATTTGTGCATTATCCTTGTATGAAAGAAGCCTAGTGTATTCTGCGCTAAAAGTGATGAATGAAAAGGAAAATGGGCAAGTGAATTTCTGTATTATAACTTGGATAGATGGTTCAAGTAGAAATATGTTTTTTTGAAATAATTTTTTTTAACACAAGAAGAATCTTTCTATATGAGTTGGTTATAAAATTAGTTATACTCATGGAAGAAAGATACATGGAAATTTCGTATTTGTGGTGTTGGAATAATTTTATTTATGAAAGAGTATTATAGTATAATATTTAGATATTTTATTTGGCAAGGATGAAATAATAGGTTTAATTGTTTTCCCTCTTCTTATTATTGTTAAGAATTGTTTCAAAAAAGGCATTATCAATACTTGGGGATTTTAAGCTTATCAGGGAAAATTGGAAAAATAATTCAGAAATTTATTGCTAGTGATTATGAATAGAATCAAAGAGTTAAGGTATCACTTTGCAAAATATTTTTTTTATGCACATATATAAAGAACTAAATGTGAAACCAAATGATTTATCAAAAGAAGCTCTCTCATAATATATGGGTATTCTAAAGACCATTGAAGTTGCATAGGAAGGCTCACTTTTAGTCATAATTCTATTTATTTTTTTGGGGCTAAAATGCCATAACAATGAAGCAAGTTTCTCGAATTTGGAAAAGATGTGATCTTTAAGTTCTTTTAATGGGAAACATTGATACAAACGCTTCATATAATTTTGTATTCATCTGACACAAAAGGTGAGGAACATATTTTAATAATTAGGATATTTATAGATTTCGTTTTCCTTTGAATATTGCGTGAGTGGCAGAGATACTTTGTCCTCTTAGAGTGCTAGAAAACTATGTAACTAACTATGTAATTATGTATGTTTTTTTTCCTTGAAATATTGAATATATATTTTTTTCTAGGAAAAAATGTATATTTAATAATTCAAGGAGAAAGTAAAATATATGGAAAAAAAATATATATTTAATGTTTCAAGGATAAATTAAAATATGCATAGTTATATGCATTTCTAGCACATGTGCACGTGCGCGCACACACACATTATGGGAGTCTAAATGTAATTGATCAATGATGGAAAACTATGAGGATATATTGAACTATGGAGGGGACCGTTTAGGTGTAGGTGTTGTATTTTTCAAGCCAAGAAAACCTTACAACTTGTGGATTTCAAAGGGTTTAAAGAATGACCACTTCGTAAAGCTAAACCTAAACCTGATATGGTTTGTCAATGGTAATTAAAGGATCTAGAGGGGTCCAATGCTTGAAAGGATATGTATCATCTAAAAACATTTTACATCAAAAATAGAACAAACTACAACCTCAAAAAATATAAGCAAAGATGTTTGTTATCACCTAAATTTCACTCACATGTGACATTCAAACAATCCTTCTTGAATACATCATTAGTTCATATTAATACACATAATACAACATGTCATACCACATAATGGCCATTTGTCACCCTTTTTGAAAAAGTCTTTATTTGACTTCCTTTTGGGTCATGCTACTTTTTCACTTGGCCATGAGTCATAAACAAAATCCGTTGATACCTGGGTGACTTCTACAACCACATTATTTAGCTACCTCCATGAGGAATTAATGGCCAAAGACTAACTTGTGTAGCTCTATAGAGCTACGTGAAGTTATTTCAAGCTCACATCTCATAATTGCATTTTTCTTTTTTCTCATAAAGATATCACTAAGCACATGAGGGCCCATTTGTGGATAAGGAGCATTTACATTAAAGCTAGTTTATCATTGAAATTTCACATTTTCCTATAAAAGAATGCGACAGAGTTGCATTACAAAAAAGTGAATAATTGTAAGGTTGTGCTAGAGGAATGAACTTGGAGATTATATATCTCTCTCTTCTATCTTTACCATCCATTTCCCTCATGCTAGCTTGTGTTCTTTCATTAAAGAGCCAAGTGTTGAAGTGTGTAGCTCAGGAGCTATTCCACATAACCCTATGTGGTGGGTTTGTGTGAGTTTGGTTACAAATGAGTTTGTGGGCAAAGAACCCGAGAAAATGGGTTTTAGAACCAAAAAGGGGTTTAAAATTCTGAAAATAAAATTAAAAGAAAAAATAAATTCCCAAGTCTAAAGAGGATCAAAATCCCTAAGATCTAAAGGGTTCTAAAGAGGCTTAGGAGATCTATTTAAAGAGGCCTAGGAGATCTATTTAAAGAGGCCTTAAAACAAAGCTAGACATCAAGTAAGGGGGAGTTTGATTAATCAATGAGGGAGGTTGAAATGCACCTTAAGGAGAGGTCCAAGCACCTTAGGCCGCAACAACCTTATGTAGGATGAGAGGAGTAGCAGAAGGGTTCTTAGTAGTCGGATTTGTTGCTCCAAGATGACAACAAGTTCTTCATGAACCTCAACCTTAAGTAATGGAGGATCTACACAAGGAGAGGAGGCCTAGAAGGGCTACAAAATAGGTCGCATTCACCCATCCATCTGCATCAAGTCAATCTGAAGAAGGTTGCAAACTTCAAGAGCTAAACTGAGGTGTGGAGAGAGATAAAGGACAATTCCCTTCCTTGGATATGATCTAGCCATGAAAGAGGAATTATAGGTCGAGTTGGTTGAAGAAATTATAGGCACAATACGTTAAATAATCTCTATGATTTGGCCACTGCAAGTGTTGATCCTTACAAGAGGGTTGAATCTCCTAAATTAGGCTATATTGGTTTTACATGAGGGCTAGCAAATTAATGGGGTGAGGCTGAATGGAATAAGGAATCAATGTAAGTTGTATAGGACTAAAAAAAGGGATTATCACATATTTTTGAGGTCTGGTAATTTTTTAACTTAGGGTACTTTTATAGCAGAACAAAATCCCTAGAAAGGAAGGTTGTACCCTCAAGAAGTTTTGTCCATACATGTGGTGCAAGGAGATGGATGGGCCTATTCTAAAGTATTTAAAACAACAGAAGAAAATTGTCCTAGTTTAGGCAACTTATGCAATAACCCTAGTCAAAAATCCATGTAAAAGTTAATAAAGGAAAAATATTTACCAAGGACATGGGACATGTATTCCAAGCTGAATGTTGGTAAAAAGCATAGTGATGGGGATCACTGGTGATTGATTAATGGCTAAGAAAATTGGCAAATGCAATGACAAAGGCTTTGGAAAGGAAAAGTGGCATTTTGGCACATTTATTTATGAAAATAATGGAAATTAGGAGAAAAGGGAAATGAAAGGTCACAAGTTGCATGCAAGGAGGAAAATTAAGGAAAATAATGGAAAATTGAAGAATATAGAGGCCTCTTTGATAAAAAGGCTTCTAAGGATCAGTTAGTAGCTTTTTGTCAGTTCGGTTTTGGATCTCTCATTCTATTCTCTCTCTCATACTCTTGGACACTTAGAGTTTTCTTGGATCACTCTTGGAGAGTGTGGCATACTCGGATGCTCAGAGCAAGAAGGAAAAGGAAGAGAAAGGAAGTGCAAGAGGACATCAGGATCAATAGCTACAGTGGGTTTTTCTTACAGGTGCCGAGTTGCATGTATGTTTTTATCACTAGTTTTTGCATATGCATGTGATTTGTTGGTTATGATCTATCACTGGCATGGAGGATTTCTTGGATTGAGAGTGGAATTTCCTAGCCTTTCCATTTCCTGGAAAGCCATGGTGTTGTGGGTTCATTTTCCTTTTATTTTCTGGTTGGTTCTCATGTTCCTTTAGATGTGGGTTGAGTTACTAGTTCATGGAGACTTGGTTGGACGAATTCTCTAGAGCCCTGTAACAACTTGGGTTGAGTTACTAGTCCTGGATCCTTGGTTAGACAAATTCTCTAGAGCCCTTGGTGGGTTGAGTTACTAGTCCTGGATGATTGCTTGGACGAACTCTCTCGAGCCCAGCGACAACTGTGGGTTGAATTACTAGTACTGTAAGCCTTGGTTGGAACAAACTCTCTAGAGCCCTAGAAGACTTGGGTAGAGACCAATTTGGTGATGGTTAGTGATGTCTGAACGTGATGTGGGATAACTGTTTGAAGGGTTAAGGTGGTTTGGCCTCTGGAAGCCCTGGTTCAATTTTGAATGATTTTTCCATGATATCCCACACTCATGCTTGGAATATGTCACGGGGATGATTGGTTGAAGAGATATTTGGCTTAGCCATGTCTATGGTCGGGTGGTTCATGGAAGTCCCAAACTTGGTTGGCCTTTGCATCATTAATATAAGGTCATTTCTCCTTGTTAATTCATGATTATTATATTGGTTTATATGTGGATTTTATGGTTGTTTTTTCCTTGGTATTTCTGTTGTTATTATGTTGGTTATGAACATGTATTATGATTGTGCCTATGTATGGCTCTCATCACGTTTTTACTTGTAAATGAATGAACAATGTATCTATGGCCTAATAGATGAAATTGCAGCTAATGTGTTGAGGCATCAATGCTTCTTAGCGATTCTCAGATAATTATGAGACCCCTATGCTCAGTCCTTCTATTAGTACTTGTAGCTTTCATGTTTGTGACAAGTTTGAAAAAATGTTTGTCATGGCTAGTAGGGGTCCAGTCTAGTCATTATTGATGTTTTTGCAAATGTATCTTTGTTTTGCTATAAAATTTCATTTCTAAAGGTGTCATTGAGTTATGGGTAGTGACTTCGGCTTTGGGCCAGAAAAAAGGGACAAATCTTGGAGTCGCAGGCACAACAATGGTAAAAACAGCCCCTGGAAGCTCCCATGCCCTTGTTGTGGAGAGTTTGGAGCTTCCTAGAAGCACCCTAATCCATATCAAGGGAGTGTCGAGGGGTTTGATGCACTAAAACTTCAATTGGACTTAGGGTATGGTTACCTAAGTTGTTGGGATGGCTCCTAGGAGTTCTGTTGTTGATGTGGAAGGTTGGTGTGATGTGTTCCACCAGTTCCACTTCCTTAACTGACACATAGGGAGTCGAATCATATCATAGTAACTTCTTGTCACATGTTTACCCTGATTGCCATGTTACTTGGATAGATGTGGGAGGAGGGTGTTACAGAGTGGTATTAGAGCATGGTTCACCCCTCGAACATGATAGGTTATGTGTTTTTCATGCATTCATGTTAGTTGCATTAATACCATGTGCTTGTTTCATTTGTATGGTATGGGTTATGGTTGCACTGAGGTCTCCATGGGAAGTTGATGGTGTTGTTGTGGAGTGTGTCATCATGAATGTATGGTTAATTATGCATTGTTTATGCACGTTAGTATTCACATGTGGTTAAGTGTACCGTCATGTGGTAGTTGTTGTCGTGCATGAGGTCATGGTATATGTAGTTGATATGGTCATGAATTGATGATTGGACTCTAGTTAGAATGATGGTTGTATGCTTATATGCTTATGTGTTATATTTCTATATGTTGTCATGATTATGTTATACATGTATTAAGTTGATTTTTTGATCCTGAAGATGAGGTATCCTCCCCAAATTATGCTAAGGTACATTGGTTTATTTTGATTTGGTTTAGCTTACATGATATACCTTGTAGGAAGAATATTAAATATGACTAGCAAGATGGTAGATTACAGTTCTTGAGACTCTCCCTATGGATCAGATTTGAAACATGGTGTTGGGAATTCTTATGACTTAGCAAACACAATGAGAAGATTGAAGGCATAAATAAGGAGTTGTAAGGCAGACAGTGATGGAATCATACAGGCACAGGAGAAACAAGCAGGCGTAAATGCAATGATACTTCAGAGTTTGTCAGAATTGCAGTGACAGGGACCACTTCGGATCAGCCATGAGTAAGAAGAAAGAACTAATGGGGCATATGGAAATAGGTCTCCTGGTTTGTATAGGTCAAATAGAGATGACATGATGAGAGATGGCAAGTTCTTGGACACTCTGGATAGGCGAGGTAATAGATACAGGTACTATTCTAGTTCTAGTTTTGATGGGCATTATTATTGTCATCGTTATCGTCCTTATAGGAGGAGTGACAAGGGATATTTTCTGGACGATTTTAAGAAAGTAAATCTGCCTACATTTGCTAGAGAGATGAAGAAGTCACAGGATCCAGAAGCATGGTTGCTTGGAATGAATAAGTTCTCCAGATTGCACGATTACTCAGAGAACATGAAGGCTAGAATAACTACATTTATTATTAAAGGTAAACCAAATAGCTGGTGGGAAGATGTAAAGAATGACAAAGATATTTATGAGGAGGAATTGACTTGGAGTGAGTTCGAGAGGCTATTCTGAAAGAAGTATCTATCAGAGATATACTTTGATGACAAGGGAAAATAATTCTATGAGCTAAAGATGGGATCGTTGACAGATGAGGAGTACATTAGTATATTATTGGAGCTACTGAGGTATGTGCCTTACCTCAAGGAGGAGAAGGCCAAGATTCAAATATTCATTTGTGGGTTGTCGATAACATTCAAAGACGGGATTGATTTCGATGAGCCTAAATCATAGGAGGAATCCATCTAAAAGCTAAAGCATTTTTATGCGCAATCGAAGCACATGTATGAGACTAAGAAATATTGTAAGGGCAATGATGAGAACAAAGGAAAATGGGACAAGAAGCGAGAAAGGTCTCAGGATTCAATTAAAAAAGAGAATGTCACACCACCTAAGAAGTTCAATACATCTAGTAGAGGACAGGGGCTTCGGTCTAAGGAGCAGAATAAGAGTGAAATTAAGGAGCCCGTGCGGTGTTGGACTTGTGGAGGAGAGCATTATAGGAGAGATTGTCCACAACATTAGGGAGGTAGACCGTACATCTATAATGAATAGGAGGTGCAGACTGTTGGGGATGTTGGATAGAGAATTCCTTGTATCTATGCAGCACTATAAAATAGACAACTAGACCATCAAACATATATCACTGAGATGGATGTTAAGCTTTGTGATCAAGTTGATTTTATTTTGATTGACCCTGGATGTAATTATAGTTATGTTAATCATGACCTGGTGGATAAGTGTGGTTTGAATAAAGAAGTGCATGCAGAGTCTTGGTTAGTGCAATTGGCTACAGGTACAAAGAATAGAGTTCATCACTAGGTAAGACCTTGTACATTTTATTTGAATGGTATGCCTACCTCAGCACATTTGAATATATTGTCGTTGGGATCATAAAGTATGTTGTTGGGCATGGATTGATTGTACCTTCATAGAAACAAGGTGGATTGTTACGACAAAACCATTGAGTGCTTGGGTGACAATGGGGAACAAAGAGTCTTGCAGGGTAAGAAGAAATAAACATCAATTATAATGGTGACAACTATGCAGGTCAATCGTAGTCGTACGAAAGGGTGTGTGTTATTTTCAATGCACATTTCTAGTGACAAAGGTAAGGAAGTTGAGGATGCATATGTTTTGAGCAGGTACCCAGTTTTACAGCAGTTTCAGGATGTATTTCTGGTAGATATTTCTGAGTTTCCACCTCACATGGAAGTAGATTTTTCTATTAAGTTGGTGCCATGGGAAGCTCTGGCATCAAATGCACCTTACAGGATGAGAACTTTATAGTTGGTAGAGTTGAAGCTACAGTTGAAGGAAATGTTGGACAAGGGATACATTAGGCCAAGTGTATCACCATGGGGTGCACCAGTATTGTTTGTGAAGAAGAAGGATGGTAATCTCAGGTTGTAAAGTGACCATTAAGAATAGGTATCTGTTACCAAGTATTGATGACTTCTTCGATCAGTTGAAGGAGCAACAGTGTTCTCATAGATTAATCTGAGATCTGGATATCATCAAGTACACATTAAAGAAGAGGACATCTACAAGACAACTTTCGGACCAAGCATGGGCATTATGAGTTTGTTGTAATTCCATTTGGTTTAACTAATGCTCCAACTACCTTTATGTGCTTGATGAATAGTGTGTTGCATCCGTATTTGGACAATTTTTTTATTGTTTTCATTGATGATATATTGGTATATTCAAAAAATGAAGAAGAGAAGATCATTTAGTGGCAGTGTTGAGATTGTTGAGTGAGCATCAGCTGTATGCTAAGCTCCACAAGTGCAGTTTATTTCAGACTAAGGTACACTAATTGGGACATGTGGTTTCCAAAGATGGAATAACAGTGGACCCATAAAAGGTAAGAGCTATCATGGAGTGGGAAGCTCCCAAGAATGTGGATGAGGTGAGATCTTTCATGGGATTAGCATGCTATTACAGGAGGTTCATCAGGAACTTCTCATAGATTGCTTCTCTTATTACATCATTACAGAGGAAAGGCAAGAATTCTGAATGGACGAGGAGTGTGCAACCAGTTTTGAGAAATTGTTGACACATGCACCAGTGTTAAAGATTGCAGATCCTGACAAAGGGTTTGTAGTATGTAGATATGTTTGCAAGAGAGCACTTGGTGGAATCCTTATGCAAGATGGACATGTGGTATGCTATGAGTCATGGAAGTTGAGCATGAGCAGAACTACCCGAAACATGATCTTGAGTTGACAATGATGATACATGCATTGAAAATGTGGAGGCACTATCTTCTTGGCAAGAGGTTTGTATTGATGAGTGATCACAGTGGTTTGCAGTATCTATTTGACCAACTGAATTTGAATGGAAGGTAGTCTCAGTGGTTGGCCACGATCAGTGAGTTTGACTTTGAGATCAAGTATATCAAAGGTAAAGGGAACATGGTGGCAGATGATCTTAGCAAGATGATAAATCTAAATTACATAGCAGTTATGAGCTCCTATGGGATAGAATTACAAGATAGGATATTGCAGGTAGGTCAGTAGGATGAAAGGTATATGGAGATTGTGCATAGGTTGTAGTAAAGTATATGTAAAGGTACAAGTAGTGGTACCAATACAGGTACAAATGCAGTTGTAGAGGATGTGGACTATCATCTGACAGAAGATGGATTGGTTAGATTTAGGGACAGGATATATGTGCTATATAGCAGTGAGCTCAAGAAGGTGATCTTGAGGGAGTTTCATGCGAAACCATATTCAGGTCGTCCGAGTTATCAAAAGATGCTGAAAATAGGGAATACATTCTATTATTGGCCCAATTTAAAGAGATATGTTGCATAGTTTGTGGCTAGGTGCTTGGATTGTCAGTAGGTGAAGGCAGAGTGTAAGAATTCGGGTGGACTGCTACAGCCAATTTCGATTCCAGAGTGGAAATGGGAGGTCATTTCCATGGAATTTATCATAGGTTTATGAGGATAGTGAGACAACATGATTCCATCATGGTGGTGGTGGACAAGTTGACAAAGGTAACGTACTTCATTCCAGTGAAGTCTACATTCTCAGCGAGTGATGTAGCATAGGACTTCATTAAGGATGTGGTCAAATTGCATGAGTTCCGAAGAAGATTGTGTCTGAAAAGGATGAGAAGTTCACTTCCAAGTTTTGGAAGGAGTTATTTGCAGGTTTTGACACATAGTTGGCCTTAAGTACAACCTATCTTCTGCAGACAGATGGACAGACAAAGAGGGTCAACAAGATATTGGAGGACATGTTGAGGATGTATGTGATGCATCAACAATGGAAGTGGGAAGAGTACCTTCCACTGGTATAGTTTTCTTACAAAAATGGGTATCAGGAGTCAATGAGGATGAGTCTATTTGCATCATTGTATGGGCAGAGTTGTAATACTACCATCAGTTGGAGTGATCCAGTTAACAGGGTGTTGATTGGACTGGACATGTTGGAGACATGGAGTTAGAAATGCAGACAATCAAGAAGAATTTGAAAGCAACATAGGATAGGAAGAAGAGCTATGCCCATCGGAATAGGTTGTTCATGGAGTTCCAGGTTAGGGAACAAGTGTACTTGCACATCAAACCAAAGAAGAGATCCTTGCGGATTGGATCATGTGCCAATATGGCACCCCAATTTTGTGGACATTTCAGGATTATTTAGAGGATTGTGTCAATAGCCTATCAACTTGCACTACCTCTGACTTTGAAATTCCATGATGTTTTCCATGTGTCATTGCTTAAGAAGTATGTTAAAGATGTTGATCATGTGATTGACTAGTTTGTATTGCAGGTGGAGCCAAAAGGAGAATTCCAGTTGGAATACAATGCATTTTGTAGAGAAAGATGCTCATGCTATGGAACCAAGCAATTGAGTAGGTGAAAGTGCAATGGAAGCACTTTGGGCCCAATGAAGCTACATGGGAAATGGCAGATCAGATGCAGGCTATGTATCCTTTCTTATTCACTGGTTGAGTGAATGTTTTGGTATATGTCTTTGATATATGTTTTTGGTATATGTTTTGGTGATGTTTGGTATATGTATATATGTATATGGATATAAGTACCGCCATGAGCTATGTTATAAATTTCCAATAAGCGGTATGGCTGTCATGCCATTATGATGTTATACTTATTATGTTGTCATGTTGCTTTACTTCTCAGCAGGATGATCTATGTAAACACTGTAACATGCTAAGTTATAAAGCTCCATGGGAAGTATGTTTTTCTTATAGCAGCCTTGTTATTTGTATGTGTTGTTGAACACCAAGGATGGTGTTCACCCAAGGGGGAGGGTTTAGTAATAGCCCTGGGAAAAAATCCATGTCAAAGTTAATAAAGGAAAAATATTTACCAAGGTCATGGGACACATATTCCAAGTTGAATGTTGGGAAAAATCATAGTGATGAGGATCACTGGTGATTGATTAATGGCTAAGGAAATTGGCAAAGGCAATGGCAAAGGATTTGGAAAGGAAAAGTGGTATTTTGGCACATTGATTTATGAAAATAATAGAAATTAGGAGAAAACGGAGGTGAAAGGTAAAAAGATGCATGTGAGGAGGAAAATGAAGGGAAATAATGGAAAAATGAATAAAATAGAGGCCTCTTTGATAAAAAGGATTCTGAGGATCAATTGGTATCTTTTTGTCAGTTCAACTTTGGAGCTCTCATTCTATTCTCTCTCTCTCATACTCTTGGAAACTTAGAGTTTTCTTGGAGCACTCTTGGAGAGTGTGGCATACTTGGATGCTCAGAGAAAGAAGAAAAAGGAAGAGAAAGAAAGTGCAAGGGGACATTGAGATCAACAACTTTAGTGAGGTTTTCTTGCAAGTATCAAGTTGCATGTATGTTTTCCTCACTAGTTTGGCATGCATGGAATATGTATGTGGTTTCTTGGTTATGATCTGTCATTGGCATGGAGGATTTCCTGGATTGACAATGGATTTTCCTAGCCTTGCTATTTCCAAGGTATCCATGGTGTTGTGGGTTCATTTTCCTTTTGTTTTCTGATTGGTTTTCATGTTCCTTTAGTTGTTGGTTGAGTTACTATTTCCTAGAGCCTTGGTTGGAAAAACACTCCAAAGCCCTATAACAACTTGGGTTGAGTTACTAGTCCTGGAGCCTTGGTTAGATAAATTCTCTGGAGCCTTTTGTGGGTTGAGTTACTAGTCTTGGAGCCTTGGTTAGATAAATTCTCTGGATCCTAATGACATTTGTGGGTTGAGTTACTAGTCCTGGAATCCTTGGTTGGAAAAAACTCTCTAGAGACCTTGAACGGTTGGGTAGAGACCAGATTGGTGATGGCTTGTGATATCTGGCCGTGAGGTGGAACCACTATTTGAAGGGTTGAGGTGGTTTGGCCTCTGGAAGCCCTGGTTCAGTTTTTTTGAATTGTTCCATGAGATCCCACATTCATGCTTGGAATATGGCATGGGGGTGGTTAGCTGAAGAGAGATTTGGCTCAACCATGTCTATGGGTGGGTGGTTCGTGGAAGTCCCAAAATTGGTTGGCATTTTCATCATTAATATGAGGTTATTTCTCCTTCTTAATTCATGAGTATTATAATGGTTTATATGTGAATTATATGGCTGTTGTTTCCATGGTATTTTTGTTGTTATTAAGTTTCTTATGAACATGTATTATGATAGTTCCTATGTATGGATCTCATCATGTTTTTACTTGTAAATGAATGAACAATGTATTTATGGTCTAATAGATGAAACTGCAGCTAATGTGTTGAGGCATAAATGCTTCTTAGCAATTCTCAGATAAGAATGAGACCCTTATGCTCATTTATGCTGTTAAGACCTGTAGCTTTCATGTTTGTGACATGTTTGATGAAATTCCTATCATGGTTAGTAGGGGCCCAGTCTAGTCCTTGTTGATGGTTTTGCAAATTTATCTTTTTTCCTCTATGAAATTTCATTTCTGAAGGTGTCATTGAGTTCTAGGCAGTGACCTAGGCTCTAGTCCTGAAAAAGTGGCACAAATCATGGAGTCGCAAGCATAACAATCATAAAAAAATCCTCAAAAGCTCCCTTTCCCTTGTTGTGGGAGTGCTTGGAGCCTCTTAGATGCATCATGGTCCATATCAAGGGAGATTCTACGGGTTTGATGCACTAAAACTTTAGTTGGACTCAGGGGCTAGTTACCTAAGTGGTTGGGATGGCTCCTGGGATTTTTTTTACTGATGTTGAAGGTCTGTGTGATGTGTTCCACCGGTTCCACTTCCTTAACTGACACATAGGGATTCAAATCATATCATAGTAACTTCGCATCACATATTTACCCCGATTGACTGATTACTTGGGTAGATGTGGGAGGAGGGTGTTACAACTTATAGGTATAATTAGTAAAAAGAAGTATACCTTAAATTTTTGTAGTTTGTATTTCTCCAGATCTTGAAAGATATAGTAAGGTTGAGATCTTAGATTGGATAGTTGATCCAAAAGAAGGCATATTATTAGTAGAAATATGAAGAAGAAGTAGGGTGTTACTAAGGGTTGGCACTGTTGTGAAGAAGAGTAGAATATTGAAGGGTTTAATGGATTGTTTATAGCTGATCTAGTATTCCTATGATAACAACATTATCGGAGATCTTTTCTTCGGTTGATGTTAACAGAATTGCATAAAAGAGCATGTAAAATCATATGTGCAAATATGAAAAGAAGAAGCAAGATAAAGGAGACCATAAAGACAATGCATACAAAAGTTTGATAATAGAGTTCATCCAATGTGGACTATGTCTACGGGCCCCACTTCAATAATCGGGAGGCCACTTCATTCATCTTATTCGAACTCCATAAATTTCCTTAAGCCGAGGAGAGAAATTCCAAAGGTAACCAGAAACCACTTTTGGGCTAGAATATAGCCCTTCTAGCCTTGGAGAGGGCTCTCTCACTTAGGTTGTTTGAATAATTTGATATTAGGCTATGTATAGAGCTCAATTAGGTGTGTTTTTTTCAAAAGGTTGATGGTAAGAAAGGAGACAGGTCCATTGGGCATGGAGTCATGTCAAAGTTATTATTTATCTTGTGAGATGATGAAGAGAGAAAGGATTTTTTCCATAGGGGAAAGGTAGGCAGCCTTGGTGATGCAATAAAATTAAATTATTGTAGGAGGGTGAGTATGAGAAAGGTGAAAACAAAACTTAGAGCATTAAGACTGTAAATGAATTCTAAATTCTTCTTTAAGAGGAAAATGTCGATTACTAGGGGAAACTAAATCAGAACACCAATAAGATGAAGTCATAATTAAACATTTGGTTCTTCCAAGTACAAAGAAATACATTCAAGAGATTTAAACACGTAGGACAAACTTACAACTAGAAATAAGCACAACACCATCAATATCTGACACATGAATCCCTGCAGATCACCTTCTATCTTTCATTCACTGGCAAAAAATATTCAGAAAATACAATGCACTCAAGGAGTCTCTCTCTCCAATCTGACCAACCAACCTTTTGCATAGTGAAAATCATGAAATATATACAATTATATCATCCTTGAACTTAGGAGGTCAAGCTAAACCATTTCCCCAAAGATAGAATCAATTACATTAGATTTAGAAAACCAAATTTCTAAAACTAACAATCAAATATCAGATCATATATCTTGATTCATGATATTTTACAAAACCGAAGGAGATTTTTGTTTATAATATTTTTTTTCAGAGAAGTGTCTCTCATTCTTTTTTAATTATTCTCTAGATCCTCGGAATTAGCAGCCAAAGATCATGACTAAAACAGGAAATAACAAAACCTAAAACAAAGGTTGTAAATATTCATCTGAATATTCCAATATATGACATAGGTTACATAACAGAAGGAATTTATTGTAATTTATCTATTTTTTAATAAAAACCTCTTTCAAGTTTTCAAAATTCATCTTCCTTAGGTCAAAAACTGATTTTTAAGTGAAACTATAAAAAATTCAACGCCTCCCCCACTTCCTTTGCACATCGAGTGTGTTTTTTGAATATTTCCCAAATGGTGAGTCTGATGGAGCTTAAGTTTTTACAGTGAGTCACTATCATCATAACTCATCTCCAAAAATAAATTTGAGCCAAGTTTGACTCAATGATCGTGAGAAAATTCACAAATGGTTGTAGGTGACAATAGTTTGTTCCTCGAAAATCATGAAGCACATTGGGTTGAAATTAATTGAGTTTATTCACCTCACCCCATGCATCTATTGTAAAAATTGAAGGGAAAATGGGTACACATTTTAATAGATATGGTGAAAATACATTTTCCAAGTGCACTTTCGTAGCGAGTTGTCTTTGCATGGATGTGATCACATGCTTAAACTTTGACTGAGAAAAAATGGAGGATTGATTATGTTTCCACACTTGAAAACATTTTTTAAGTTCCCACACACAAAAATAATGCCAAAATATTGATTTTTAATTAAACCCTAATGCTTATGACAGTTTCGCAGAAACTTGTGCAACATTCCAAGTTTTGTATACTTGCAGTCTATCTTTGAAAAAATGAAATTGATGGGCCATCTTGGAATGTCCCTATGAATCTTATGAACCTATTAAACAACCCTAAGACTGAAAGCAAGCCTCCATAACACTATCTCCCTTTGTTATTAGATTCACAAAAACTTTCGCAGCACCTATGGCTAGGGTTCTCAAATGAATAGAAAGACTGAAATGACAAAGATTCCTATAATATATTACCCTAACATTGGATCCAATGGGGATGACATCCTTCCTTCAAGGTGCCAAGAAAACCATAGACTATGTACCTTATCCATTGGTTTGATACCAAAATTACTTTTCCAACTGGAGCCTATAACCTGCTCTCTTCCAAATCTTCAACACACAACTGCAAACTAAAAATGAATGTTGAAAACAAAAACCAATCTGCCAAAATAAATTGCTAGAAACTAGCACACCGCTGAAAAGGAAACTTGAAAAGTACTGAAGAAGATGCTCAAACCATAATCTGAAAAACACGTGTTGAAAGAGATGCTTTCCAGGAAAGGTTATTGCACACCATTTGCTACTTATCCTACTTTGTTGAGCACAAGTGTTGAATCAAGTGATCTCAAATTTCCAGTAAAGCCAATCAAGTAGTTGCTCACATAATTTGACTACTTGACTGTGCTTTAGCAAAACAAAAAATGGAATATTAAATGGCAGAAGCAAATCAAACCCCAAACTGAATCCCATCTTTTCACTGGTGAACAAAATGAGATCTACCTTGACTGATGATTCCAACAAGCTTGTTAAAGGATCCTCAAATGAAAACAGAAGGAATTCATATTGTAGGAATTTGTTAATTGCATCTTTGCTCTCACGCAAAGCTAATTTAGAGCTGTCATGAAAGGAATAAAAGTCTATGTAAAACAACTGCAATAAAATAATTTTTGGTAGTGTTTTTGATACTAGCTTACCATCTTTTTCATTTGTAGACGTACACCTAATTAAAATATGCAAATCTTGCTTGTTGAAATCTTTCATATAATCAGCTATAGGATCAAAGAAAGCATATTTCACTTGCTAATCATAAATAAGTTCTATAATTTCATTGCCATGATGAGACTGCTCATATGTGTTGTTTAAATCATACCTTGGTTTCAACTGTAAAAGGTCCTAAAAAAAAACTGATTTTGATCTTGAAAATTGTAATACTAAATTTGAACATTTAAGACCTGAATTTCCTTCTCATGTTTGTTAGCAAACTCCTCTAAAAAGTGAATTTTATCTTCAAATATACATTTGCATGACTTTAAATAAATAGGTAATAAATTAGAGAAATATTCATCAATTTGATCATCATCAAATTTATCCCAGTATTCTTTGAAACCTTCAATAAAATAGGATATGGCAGGTACCCTTCCATTTAGATAGATTAGGAAATTCAAGCTCTGAATTCTTTGAATTATGGAGTCACCAGTAAAACCCTAATTTCTGGATCCTGCTACGAGTGGAGTCTTTGGATTAGGTTGAAAATTGATTGGATTCACCAGGTGAATGGTTCATGCTTCATGTGTCTGACTGTTGTCCACTATCAATAGTCAAATCTGAAACCTTGATGATCTTTCATGGGGAAAATAGAACCTTTCGCTCCCCGACAACGACACCAAAATGTTAGCACTATGTAAATTTGCCTAGGCTCAGGAGAGAAATTCCATAGGTAACCACAAACCACTTTTAGTCTAGAATATAGAACTTCTAGCCTTGTATAGGGCTCTCTTACTTAGGTTGATTGAATAATCTGATATTAGGCTAGGTATAGAGCTCAATTAGGTGTGTTTTTTTTTTCAAAAGGTTACTGGTAAGAAAGGAGACAGGTCCATTGTTCATGAAGTCATGTCAAATTTATTATTTGTCTAGTGAGATGATGAAGAGAGAAAGGTTTTTTTTCCACAGGGGCAAGGTAGGTAGTCTTGGTGATGTAATCAATTAAAATCATTATACGAGGGTGAGTATGAAAAAGGTGAAAACAATTAAGACTGTAAATGAATTATAAATGTTGCTTTAAGAGGAAAACATAGATTACTTGGGAAAACTAAATCAGAGCACCATTAAGATGAATTCTGAATTAAACATATGATTCTTCCAAGTACAAGGACATACATTCAAAAGTTTTAAACACATAAGAAAAACTTACAAGTAGAAATAAGCACAACACCATTAATATCTAACACATGAATCCCTACAAATCACCTTTTGCCTTTCATTTGTTGGCAAAAAATATTCAGAACATACAATGCACTCAAGGAGTCTCTCTCTCCAATCTAACGAACCAAACTTTTGCACACTAAAACTCATGAAATATATACAATTAGCTCATCCCTGGACTTAGGGGTTCGATCTCAATCATTTCCCCAAAGATAGAATCAGCTACAGTAGACTTAGAAATCGAATTTCTGGAAAATAGGTACGGAATTTCTAAAACTAACAGTCAAAGATCAGATCATATCTCTTGCTTCATGATAGTTGTTACAAAATAGGACTTTTTTGTAGATACATTTTTTCTTGAGAGAAATCACTCTCAATTTTTGAAAATTCTTCTCCAACGCCTCGGAATCGGCACCCAAAAATCATGACTAAAACATGAAATAACAAAACCTAACAAATAGGCTATAAATATTCATCAGAATCTTCCAATATATGACCCCTATTAAAAAACAGAAGGATGTTATTGTAATCTATATAATTTTGACAAAAACCTCTTTCACATTTTCAAAATTCATCTTCCATAGGCTAGAAACCAATTTTGAAGTGAATTTATAAAAAATGGAGTGTCTCCCCTGCCTCCTTTGCTCGGCCACTGTGTTTTTTGAATATATCCCAAACGGTGAGTTTGATGGAGCTGAAACTTTACAAAAAGTTACTCATCATACCTCATATCCAAAAAAAAATTGAGCCAAATTCGACTCATGTATCCCGAGAAAATCCGGAAATGGTTGTAGGTGATAATAGTTTGTTTTTCAAAAAACGTGAACCATTTTTGGCTGAAATTAATTGAGTTTATTTGTCTCACCTCAGGCATCTATTGTAAAAATTTCAAGGAAAATGGGCACAGGTTTTAAGAGATATGCTGAAATATATTTGCACAATGCTCTTTTGCAACAAGCTGTCTTTGCATGGATTTAATCATACGCTTGAACTTTGGCTAAGAAAAAATGGATGATTGATGATTTTCCCACCCTTCTAAACCTTTCTTAAGTTCCCACACAAAAATAATTTCAAAATTTTGATTTTTAATTAAACCCTAATGCTTCTTACAATTTCAGAACAACTTGTGTAGCATTCCAAGTTTTGTATGCTTGCAACCTATCTCTGACAAAATGAAACTGATGGGTCATCTTGGAATGTCCCTGTGAAGCATATGAACCAATGAAACCACCCCAAAACTAAAATAAAGCCTTTAAAACACTGTGTCCCTTTGTTATCAGATTCGCATCAACTTTCACAGCACCTATGACTAGGTTTCTCAAATGAATAGAAACACTGAAATGACAAATATTCCTATAAAAATGAAAGGAAAGTACATGGAAAAATATGTAATTATACCTCCATTTCTGGGAGTGACTTGAAATTTGACTACTCAAATGACAACAATCACAACACCAACAGGTCTGTCTGATCCTTCTGATAATTTTCACTGTAAACATGACCTTCTTCTCAACGGCACATCATTTTCTTGAACTTTGTGCCTAAAAATTAATGATGAAAGTGGGTTTCTTCCATGACCCTAAGATTCAATTCTTAGATGCAAAAATTGACTATACCATTGTGATCCTTGCAAAATTTTGGTTAAAATGAATATAAACGCAACCTCATTCCACCACCGGCAATACTTGCCCCTCAAGGAATATTTTAGATTCCTCACAGCGTAAAAAAAAAAGAATATACCAAGAATATTCATTCAAAATATTCACTAGTATATATCTCAAAAACTGCACTCGTGCATAGTTCCACCTTCTAGTTCTTGACATGTTTACGGTTTCATTCTGTCTCAGTTCCATCAAATATGAGTTGTGCTTGGTTGTGTTCCACTCAGCGTCCTCCATCATTGGCCGAATGGAATATAAATGGTTTTTTATATGTGTAGTTGGGGGGAGATTACAAAGTGCGGCATTGGTTTAGTGGTATCTACGTGTTATGTTAAGTAGGGTGGCCCGAGGTCAAACCCCACGGCTTTCCCATTGTAACCATTTCTTATTAATTATAACAAATAAATGACCCATTAACAAATTGTGTTAAACATTACCGTTGACTGTCGATTTGGCAATCGTTTTCCATTTTAACACTATTGATTGATGGTAAATGCCGCTATATATAATGTTTTAATGTGTTGGTCATTCAAAGGATTATGATGGTTACGATAATCGTTCAATGTTTAACTCCACATATAATTTGACCATCGCTTGTTTTGGTTTGGTGGTTATAATCGTTGGCACAACCCACGCATTGGTCACACAGTGCCAATTCAAATATGACCAATCGTTTTAAAACATAACCGTTGACCATTGCAAGTTGTCACGTAATTCTAAATTATCATTTGACCTGACCCATTTGGATATCAATGGGGTGCCACATGGAAACATTTTATTGGACCACATGGCCCCCTCCTATTGGGCCATGAGTTTGCCTCTAACTTTAGCAAGTGCCACTATATTTGGTGGTTCCTCCAACATTAGCAGTGCCGCTACATTTATCTATCAGTCCACAAGATATAGCCGAAGTTTGCTAAATTTGGACGAACTGCCAAAGTTGTTGCAATTCCAAGTTTAACTGGAGACCTGCTAAATTTATCCCTTGGGCCAAGTTTGACCAAAATGTTGATTGAGCATAACTCCCTCATATGAATTTGTATTGAGGCATCATTTTCACCGTTGGAATCAAGACAACAAGCTCTTCGATCTAGTTCTATTTTCACTATAATCCAAGGATTTTGATTTTTGTGCCATTAGGGATCCACCTAGATCATTCATCCCCACTTAAGGACTTTTGGTCCTCCAAAAGTATAAATAAACAATATGATCTATATAACAAATGTCTCTGAAAGGCCACACTTTCTTCTCCTCACCTTTGTACTTTGGAGCCTGAAGTGATTAAATCAACACTTGTATCCATATGCAAATATTTAACTGCCAATACATGTTTAAATTGCTAGACCATACTTTCCAAGAGTTTATAACATACTCATGGTCAAGTTTTACAACAAAAACCATACCCATGTTATCCAACTAAAGGCCAAAATATCACTATTTTGGTTATACAAGTGATTTTATACATTCATCACTTTTACAAACATTTTCACAACATGTGATTTACAATGGTGACCACACTCAACTACTTAAAACGGCTACCCATCTCTTACCTAAATAGGTCAATGGGCTTTCCTATAGTTGGATTCCTTATTGAACTGCTTCATTGGTTGGTTCCTTCACAAGTGCTTTCACGTGCTTCTTGTATTTCTTAGCATGTAGCTCTAGATGGATCTTCCAACATGTGTCTCTCTTATGTCCACCCTTGTTGTAATGGATGCAATGGTTATTTTTCCTCCAAACTTTCTTCAACTTCCTTTTCCCCTGATGTGGAGAGGGATCCTTATGTTGTGTCTCCTTCTTGTTCGTCATAACCCTCCTCAAATGACTGTCTCTGGTGTAAGTTTGGTGAGGAGATCTTGCCTAGATCTTCCTTTGTAATATTCACCTTGCTTTGGAGATTATCTACTATCACAATTGCTGGAATGGTGTGATGTGGCCACAATATGCATTGATTTAAACACCCTTGCTTCTACAACTTTGGAGTATCTTTCAAATGCACTAAAATCATCATCATCATAATGAGAACATGAAATTGAAAAATCACCTCTCTTTACTTTAGTTACCGATTCTAGAGTGGGATATTATGGCTTCGATTAGCCCTCGCTGCACTTCAACTTTTCCAAGGCATCCTCTGTGGCATGTAACTAAAGTTGCAAAATTTTTGTCTCCTCTTCTGCTTCTTGCAAAAGTATCCTCAATTCAACATTCTCTGCTTGAATTCTTTGGTGATGATGATTTAAATGATGAGAAGAATATGAAGAAGAAGAAACTTCACTTGAATATGGAGGTGGAGTTTCTGCTTCATTTACCAAAGCATTGTCGGCTTTCTCTTTCTCCTTCTTTTCTTTCTTTTCCAACTTCTTATCGTCATCTACAAAAAAATTGTCTACCTTTCTTTCCATCTAGTAGAAAGCCTCGTAGAGATCTTTATCATTCTCCATTTTCCTTCTTCATGTTGCACATCCAATTTCTGGATCATTCACACTCACAACTCACATCAACAAGAAGATTGCTCTGATACTAAACTAGATCCAGTATTCCTCTTATACCAACATTATCCAAGACATTTTATTCGGTTGATGTTATCATAATTGCATATGAAAGAGCATGTAAAACAATATGTGCAAATACTTAAAGAAAAAGCAACATAAAGGAGACCATAAAGACAATGCACAAAAAAGTTTGATAACGAAGTTTGTCCAGTGTGGACTACATCTCTGGCCCCCTGCTTCAATAGTGGAGAGTCTGATTCATTCATCTCATCAAAAGGAAGGGAACTACATGGAAAAATAAATCATTATACCTCCATTTATGACAATGACTTAAAAGTCGACTGTCAAATGAAAACAATCACAACACCAACATGTTTGTATTTTCCTCTTGAGACTTTTGACTGTAAACCTGACATACTTCTAAAATGTGCATTGTTGTCTCGAACTTCTTAGCAAAATCTTAATGAAGAAGGCGGGTTTCTGCCATGACCTCTAAAATCCACTACTCATATACAAAAACTTCCCCTTTGCAATCCTTGCAAATTTTTGGTTGAATTGAGTATAAACATGTCTCCATTCTGCCATCTGCAATTTTGGCCCTTAAGGGAATCTTTTAGATTCCTCACAACATCAAAAAGAGATATACCAGGAATATTCTCAAGTATCTGTCATGAAAATCACGCCTATTCACGGTTCCCCACACATTCAGGGTTTTGTTCTATTGTGGTTTCATCAAATTTGAGTTCCTCATGGTTGGGTTTTGCTTGACATCCTTCGTCATTGGTCAAATGAAAAATAATGGGTTTTTTGTATGTTTCGTTGGGTGGAAATTACAAAATGGGTCGTTGTCCCAATCATATATATGTGCTATGTTAAGTGTGGTGGCCCAAGGTCAAACCCCATGGCCTATCCATTATAACCATTTTTTATTTCAATTATAAAAAACAAATGATCCATTAACAAACCATGTTAAACATTACTACCAACCGTTGATTTGGCAACCATTTGCCATTTTAACACCACACGAATCATTTCATATTTGATTGGTTGTAATCGTCACCGTATATAATGTTTTAATTTGTTGGTCATTCAACCGAACACCGTATATAATATATGTCCAACCTCCATTATGACGATGTTGTAGAGACTACAACCACCCTCCAAAATTTTGTATATGCTTCAATTTTGGAGGCTTCCTTATGTTAGGTTCCCATATTGTCTATTTTTGACCTTATATTTTGTCATTATATTACCCTCTTCAACCCTTAGTTGAAAGCCTTTACTAGTGTTTTGGCTTAATCACTCCAAAAGGTATATAGTAATTCTCCTCATTGCTATATGTTTAATTATTCAACACGTAATCATGCTATCTTTATAATTGATCCTTGAAAGTTGATTAAGTTGCTGAACAATTGTTGAAACTGCCAACTGGCAGGACTACATTTTGCAGTTGCTGAAACAGCGGAAACAGCGCAAACCGTGAAGCTGAAACAGCAAGAACAGCATGCGAACTTCGAGGAATAGTTGAGATTTGCGTAACAAATCTGCATCGGCAAAGGAGTCCGACCGATTACTATATTGGTCGTAATGATCATAATCCACATGACTGTAACAATATTCTGTTAACAAGAACTGACTTTCCTATTTTTGATACAAAGGGTTGAACCAGAATGTATAATGAAAATCTTTTGTAATAGATGTCTCCTCTATAAAGAGGAGACATCTACATTAGAGGGATATAGAGAGAAAGAGGGAACAAGCTGTAACACAGAAACTGTAGTGAAGGGATGAGACTGAATCTTTTTTGTAATATGGTTTATTGACAGATGAATAAAGTTCTGTTCTGAGTATTTTATCTTAGTTTCTGTGTTCTGGGGAATCTTGTGAGAAGGACAGGGCCCACCTTCATCACAAGATTCACCCATCTTCTTTCTGTTGTGTGTCGTGTGTGTGATTTATGTTTATATCTTATTCATGAGTACTGCTTCTAATGATATTTTACTTTTGCTGAAACTCTGTTTTCCTTTTAACTGATTGATGTTGTATATGAGTGCCTCACCGGTGATTAGGATTTACAGAGTGTATTGGTGAACTGGACAACAGAGGCAGGTGCTGAAAGTCCTTACTCTGGGGATAGGGTCCTGATCCTTTGTTGCAGGACAACCATCACTCCCTTTTGCAGATTTGTTTTCTTTAAGTTATCTGTTCTTATTTCATTCCTGCAATAGGCTGTAACTGTTGTAACTGCTGTAACACAGAGTAGGGGTTTAATAGATAGTAAACTGTTTATACTACAACTTTTAATACTATTAAGATTGAGTACATACAGTACGTGGTCACCTTTGGAATAATCAGACTTTCCCGGGTTGATAATTTATGTGGCACTCGACTGTTTTATTAATAAACAATTAAAGTGACCAACACCTTATAAACCACAACAAATCATATTGCATTGATCCAGGTATCCATGCTTCCAATGAGACTTATCTTTTCAATTTGGCTTGTGTTTATTTACCTGGTTGATTTTCTAACTCACAAGTTGGTCTCCTTACTTGGTCCCACAACAGTTATGGGCTTGCCCCCAAAAACTAAGCAATTATTGAGGGAAACTAGCCTTGCTATTGGAAATTGCATAGTCCTAACTGCGAGTGATCCTTGAGCTAAAAAAAAAGCATAGTCATGAGGGGTCATCCCAACACTAAGCCCATAAATTGTGCAACCCTCACTGACCTCAGAAACTGCATAGTGCACTGAGCCGAGAAGTTTCCCAGTTCCCAAAATTGTGTTGTCTTTCTCGACAATGTGCATGGCAAGTTTCCTCGGAAAAAGCAAAAAAGAAGAAAAGAAAACAACATCCCTAAAAAATAGGGATCTATTTTTAGTATCTTGAAGGAGGCATTTTCATTATTTTTAGAAAATTCCGCCTAGTGTCTCTTTTTCCTTCATTTTAGGCATGTGCGTCATAAACCCTAATTTTTCAAAATCTATTTAATTCATGTTGCTAGAGATCATTTTCACACTCGATATTGGATCTCTAGAATTCTTGAGGAGATCAAGGATCCTTCTGTGTGATCATTGTCGCTTTTCTAGGTGAGTTTTTCTTTTGTCATCTTTTGGCTCTTTTTCTGTCACTTTTTGTTGTTTGGCTTGTGTTAATGTCATTTCACTTGTTTCTCTAAAAATTTGCTAGTGTTTTAAATTTTTTAACCTTGTAGAAGTGTTGTTTCAAGTTATAGATTGCCTTTCCCAAGTGTCGCATGAGTTTTCCTGTTTTTTCACCAATGGTCGTCATTACAGCGACTCTCCTTACATGCTTTGTTTTCCTTGAGTTTAATCAATTCATGCACTTGTTTCACATGCATGAATATACACTTAGTCAAATATGCACTCATATTCACACCATCTTTCATATCTTCTCTTTTTTTACACTCCCCTTGGGCATATCTCGGTTCCCTTGCCCGGATATCACTTGCATAGCTTGCACTGTGAAATCTGGAGGCTCAAGCCTCTAGCTTGGCCTCTGGAATCATGTAGAGCATAGCCAGAGATGGCTCCAACTGCGCATTGCGTAGTTCTAGGAGCCATTCTCTTATCTTGGCCACTGAGACTATGCAATGTGCAGTCTCTCCCAAGCCTATTCCCAGGCTGAATTGTGCATTGCACAGTTCCAATCATCATGCTTCCACCTTGACTATTAGGACTACGTAGTGCATCGTTACCATAGTCATTCAGTCACCTCTATCAAGAAACACTACACAATCGCTCACATCAAGTGCTTGACTTGATTCTTGAACTTGCCTTGAAGTTGTTTTGGTTTTTAACTGAAATTTTCTTTCCATGATTTCCCTCTCTTTCCCATAGGTACAATAGTTGTTGATCATCTCTCCAATAGTCACAGTTAATATGGCATCCAAGAGATATTTATCAAAGGAAACTCCAAAGAGAAATACTGGGGAAGCAGTTGAGGAGATATCATTTGATTTACCAGTATATGCATATACTCAACTATTTATTGAGAAGGGAACAACATTGACATCGAAACGGATCAAAGATACTTTTGCAAAATACTTTGGGGCAGATTTGGAAGACTGGCAAGTCTATCTTATCATTTTTTAGTCAGGGTTCTACAAGGTTGCATGCAGGTATCCTACCTTCCTGTGTGTAGATATCATCAGCTGGATTGTCTCACATACTGATGAACAAAATATGACATTGAGCAATGCTAGTGGGAGGAAGCTTTCCACCTTTAAGGAAAAATAATTTCAGTAGATGTATCACTTTCCTGAGTCGGTGAAGTGCATGGAATCACTCTTCTATGCCACCCATAGATATGTGAATACAATAGACATTGTCAAGTGCTGGGTGAAAAAGCCGTCAAAGTTTAGACATACACCCACCCATGTTTACAAGACAAAGGCCCTCGGTAAGGATTACTAGTTCTTGATCATCTTTGCCTACAAAATATATGGTTAAGAGAGCACAGAGACCTTCCTTGAAGGGTGGGAAATCTTACTAGACCATTTGGTAAGTGATGGGAGGTCATTCAACTAGTCGGACCTATTGGCTCAACAGTTGAAGTCCCATGTTGATAAGGCTTGTAATCTGCCCAAGAATGAGCAAGCAATGTTTTACATGTTCGCATAATTACTAGATGAAATATGTGCACAACAATAGTTCCCTAGCATGAGCTGGACATGGACACCATAAGAGAGGAGTGATGGAAAGGCTAACTGACTACTTTCCCATCCCGCTATACAAGTTTATATTTGATAAAGATCCAACTTGCATGTCCTAAGAAGCAATGGAGGCAATAATAGACATTTCAGATTGGTATGCCTCACCAGGTGGCACCTTCATTAGAGTTTTTGGTGGAGAGAAACCTCCATGTGTCTTACCAAGGTATGCCACTGACAACTGATCATGCAAGAAGTATCATACCACCTCGCTACAGGGTTGTTAGCAGGACTACATAGGAAGAAGAAAGTGCCATGGCCAACTCTTCCTTTGCGTATTTGATTATACAAGATTAAGAGCTTGAAGGATGCATATGTCAAGGCTAAGGACATATTGAAATTCTAGTTCAGCACCAAATACTTTAATCCATATGATCCCCATAGTATTTACAAGGACCATTGTACGAGAGTTTACTTTCCTTGGATCAGCGAGGAATTTTATTGGCCAAAGGAGGATCTTTGGATGTACTCCTCAATTCCTCCAGACTCAATGAGTCGGTTGATATAAAAAGGGCGTGGAAGGCTCCTCCACGAATAGAAACCACTCCGGAAGCAACAACAACAGCAACAAAATGTAGCAATTCAGTGCAAGACAAGGGAAAGAGGAATATTGTTGATGATCCATAGGGAGAGAAAAGCTACAAAATGAAGGTAGGTCCTATTATCAGAAAGTAAGATTTGGTAGTGGAAGAAAGGAGGGAGAAACATATGAAGAGAGCAGGGCAAAGGAAGAGAGAAAAGTAGAGGTTGTAGGAAGACTAAATGAAGTTGCAGGAGACAGAGAATAAGTTGAAGGAAGAATGAGAGTTGAGGAGGAGAGAATGAGAAGAGAAGCAAAAGAAGTAAGAAGAACAAAGGCAAGCCACAATGATAGAGGAAACAACGCTGATACAGGTTGATGACTCGGAACAACCAACAGTTGAGGAAAAAGGTGATCAAATGTAGGATCAGGAGCTTGCATGGTAGATTAAGTGATTTATTGAATTAAAAAATATGGAGTTAGAAAAAGAGTTGCAACATGAAGACACTGATGTTATGCTGAAAGCACCATAGGTGGTCCTTATTCTCCACCACCTCTAGCAGTAGAGCCAGCCCTAAGCGAGCAAGGATATTTTGTTCTCCTTGATGATGATCCGGTTATGGATGTGTACAATATATCATTCAATGAGTTCCATAAGAAGATTATACAAACACGAAGGAAGCACTTTTCGGATGATCACACATCACCTGCATTCATCAAGGAAAGGGTGATAGTGTCGGACACCGGGAAGCATCCAATTTCCATTATCAAAACCAACTTGGCCTATGCAGGAGAAACAAGCTCAAATGTTCAGTATCTAACGACCGAGAATGGAAAACTGGAAAAGAACTTGCAGGCTTCCAGGCAAGAGACAGAAAAACTCTGAGCATCATCGCAAAATGCAGTTTCCGCATTGAGGGAGATGAGAATGACGATACTTTCTGAGGTATCGACACTTGGAGAAACCATGCAGAAGATCTATGATGAATTTATCACCATGCATAAAGAAGTTGTCAATTTTCATGGCCTACAGTAGTGGAGCAAAGAGTTTGTCCAAACTCTCAAAACCATACATGCTACCATTGCCCATGTACTAGAGTGTACAATGGGGTACAAAGCGGCCCCACTTGACTTAGTAAATAAGATGAAGCCAAAAGAAGATATGGAGAAAGAAAAGGTATGAATGTTGATTCAGAACAATAAGCATCTTACCTCATTCATCAGAAGCACACAAGACTCATATGTGTTGTTGTACAATAGTTTGGATGTCCTAGTGAGAAAAAACCACAACCCATCAATTGGTTTCCTCATCGATGCTAAACCCAAGAACCAAGTCTGATGGGAGATCAATGTGTACTTAGATAATCTTAGGCAATAAGCTACCAGGGGAGACTTGGAGTTGAATGCACAAAACATGCAGAAGTACATTGGTGGTCCTGTAAAGATAAAGACAATGTTTCTCATGCTTCAGAATGAGTTGGGCACAGGTTCCGAGACAGTATACCCGGATGCCATGGAGGCTAGAGTCCACTTCTAGAAAGAAATCATTAAGTAGTTTGGGGACACCATCACACTGTACCAAGCTTAGCACCAATATGTGACCAAGAAGTAACAGGTGGAGGTTGCTGAGCTAGACTTCCCAAAACTCCAGAATCATAGTTTTGTGTCTTGTTAGGTTTTATCTACCCTATTTTTTCTTATATCGGTACAAGTGGAAAAAGTAATATTATTTGTAATTATGTTGTAAGTGAAATTCCAAGTGTCAATATTGGAATATGAAAAGTCACCATGTAATGTAATGTGTCATTTAGTGAAGAAGTTGAAGAGTCATGAGGGTATACCAAAGGTCACAAAGGGGAGTTGAAGATTCACCCCCCCTCTTGTTATAAACAGGACCTCATAACTCATGTAACATGATTTTGGGGAGCCAAGATTTTGGCTAGGCTTAGGATTAGAAAGAGCTTTGGAGTATTATGAAGAGCCTCGGCTTCTCCATAGCATAGAGAGAGTATACCTCTTTGGAGGAGAAGGTGTTCTTGACTGTAATGTTCCACTATTGCGGCTAGTGGTCGTCAATGGTGTATGTATGGATGGAACTTTCACTTATAATAATAAAATAAGAGCCAACATGATTTCATGCATATGTTGTTAATATAGTAGGACTATTCTTGTTGTATTGTCAATGTATGATATTTAACTTACGCATATGCTTATGAACTACTTTGTTTGAATTTGTATGAATCATGTTGAATGTGTTTTGTTGGATTAACAAATCACGTTATCTTGTGGACTATTCTACATTTTAGCTTGTGATGTCATTTCACTCGTGTGTTCCTTTCAAGTTGTGTACTATTACAAGATTCCAAGGGTTGCACTTTATTTACCCCTTCGTGTGTTGGAACCTTCATGCATCGCACTTGACTCTCTGTAGGGTCACACACTTTCTCTCACCCAAAGTTATCATACTTTCCTCTGTGCATTTTCGCGGTCAAGGCATTACACTACCACCCACTGTTAGGACTCCTACTCCAAACGATGTGAGGTCTAGTTGGGACTTCATATCGGGGACATCCCCTGAATGTTGGTGGGTCCAACACCATTAACATTTCTAGTGCTAGAACGAGGCCTAGATGACAAGCTGAGCCCTTGAAGTCTGATTTGGACACATATTTCACAACTTCTTCCCAAATCATAACTCTAACATGTTTTTCTAACTCTGCATATTTTAAAGTGTTGGCGAGCATTTTGAATAACTTGTCTAGAATTAAGTTCAATGGCGAGGGTGGAATAACTTTGCTCAGGCACACAATTTATTTAATTGGTTTCTGTGACAAGCATTACATCACATCTGAGGATGTTGCCTGTAGGTTGTTTCTCTCATGTCCGAAGGGTAAACAAAGAAATGGTGTCACACATTGCTTATTTCCTATATACACTCTTTCAATTAGTTTGTTGGTGAATCATGTCATGCTTTCACTTCTTATGATTGTAAATCCCTTAATAGAAAAATTTTAAAATTGCAAAAAATCACCTAATGAATCTCTTCAATATTTTCATGTTCATTTTTTTCATTACTGTTTTGAATTTCTTGAAGATGAAGTTGACTGGGAATTCTTGGATGAAATATTTCAACATCTTGTTCACATTTTTTAAAATCCACATGAGTTAGAATATTTCGAACCTCACCCAACATACCTTAGTGTTAGAGCTTCTAAATCTGAGATGGACAAGGTTGCTATCCCAGGTGACCCTTCGTCCCCTTCTCATCAAACAACTCTAGCTCTGCAGGTCGAGGTGGGAGAAGTTGGCAATCCACCTATTGATCAAATCATGAGGATGCCTCTGTTCATCATCTTGAACTTTATGATCATGGATGTTGTGTTCTTTTCATTCATTCATTCGATCATGATTTTTATTTGTCCACTGTTGACTTTTCTAAGGAACTGGTGTTTGATGATCCATCTGCTGATGAATTAGAAACTCCCCAATTTGTCGAGCCACTTTAGCTTGAGCTGATGGTTATGTCAGGTTATCATAGCCTTGAGGTCAATTCCACTTCGGATTAGAAATGTGTTGAATCTCTCTAGGATCCTATCACTCTATTGTTCACATTGAAAATCAATCTGTAATATTGTTTTTGCATCATCCATTAGTATCACACGGTCCTATCGCTCAATCATTGGAGGAGCCGTATGTAGCAAACACTATTGCAAAATGGAAGTTTTCTTCTTTCTTCATGTTTTCTCGTTTTCCAAGTTTGAAAGTGTGTACATGCTTGTCTTCCACTCGCAATGTGTTAGGACACCCTGGTACATCCACAAAGTGCCTTTCATGTGCTTTTCTCTTTTACTTTTATGCGGATGCATTCAAGCTTCAAACATTATGATTTGCATTGTTTTATATTTCTTGTTTGTTGGTTTTCTTGTATATCCTTCTTTACATACATGCCCTCGCCTTCATGGGCGAACCAATGCGTTGATGGCTACATTGGAAGTATTACTTTACGTGAGTTGGCCTATGTTCAACTTAGGTTAGGAGTAGGATCAGTTTCACTTTTATTATTTGTTTCTTGATTTTCTTACTTCATATTACTTTATTTTTATGATTTATTTTTTTGTTTTCTTTTGCAGTTGTAGGTTAGTTTTCACAGGAAATCGTGTTTGGATTCTTAGATAAGCAGGGTGAAGTTGAAGAGGAACTTGCACTGCTATCAACACTTGGTTATCTATTTATTCCCTCTCTTTATATGAATCTTGCATTTTTTCTAGTTGATGATACCCCGATGGAAAATACATTCCTTTCAGAGAGATTCATGCTGTAATCACAATGCTTGCACTCTTAACTAATACCGCCTACTCTGATCCGTCTTCTATTTTCAATTAACCCTTGTCAACTAAGTCGAGTAGAGTAAGGAGAGGGGGAAAACCTTAACAAGTATGTTAGAGGTATATATATAAATATCATTTTATGATGGGAAAACCCCTTCTTCTCTCAATAAGTCGAGATCCCTCTTCTGCCTCATGAAATAAATAAGTGCCTATGCATAATTTTTTGAAGCAAGTAACTTTGTCGGGGTACTGTCTAGGTTTCTTGGCAATGGAGTAATGCTTGTTTTCCTGAAGTGACTCCATCGGGGTGTTTTCCAAGCCTATTGGCAATGGAGAAACACCAAAGATGAAACTAAAACTATGACAGTCTATTTTACTTGTGCCTCTATATACCCCTCATTCCTGATCGAAACAACTCAGTTTGACTTGGTTTGGTACATGTGTCGCCAATAAATAGAATGGTAGGGACTATATCTTTAACGCAAGCTTAGTGGAGAAGCTATGATAATCAAAGAACTGAAAAATAATTTTGAACGAGTTAGACTCACTTTGAATGAGACAAGGTCCATATAGAGATCTAGAGTTCTAGCAGTGTGTCCCCAATGTTGTAGCAGTTACAACCACTGTCCAAAATTTTCCTATGATTAGATTTTGGAGCCTTCCTTCTAAACCACAACAACTCATATTGCATTGATCCAGGTATTCATGCTTCAAATGAGACTTATCTTTTCATTTTGGCTTGTATTTTTTTACTTGGTTGATTTTATAACTCACAAGTTCGTCTCCTTACTTGGTCCCACAACAATTTTGGGCTTGCCCCCAAAAAACTGCGCAATTCGTGAGGGAAACCAGCCTTGTTGTTGGGAATTATGGAGTCCTGATTTCCAGTGAGCCTTGAGCTTAGAAAATGCGTAGTCATGAGGTGGTAGCCCAACATTGAGCTCAAAAATTACGCAACCCTCACTGAGCTCAGAAATTGCGCACTGCACTAAGCTAGAAAGTTGCCCAATTCCCGTAACTGTGATGTCTTTCTCAGCATTATGCATGCCAAGTTTCCCTAGAAAGAAAGAAAAAAAAAAGGTAAAAAAAATAATCCCTAAAAAATAGGGATCTATTTTTAATATCATAAAGGAGGCACTTGCGTTATTTTTAAAAACTTTCATCAAGTGTCGCTTTTTCCTTGATTTTAGACATATGTGTCATAAACCCTAATTTTTCAAAATCTATTTAATCGATGTTGCTAGAGATCATTTTGACACTCAATATTGGAGCTCTAGAATTCCCGAGGAGATCAAGGAGCCTTTGGTGTGATCATTGCTGCTTTTCTGGGTGAGTTTTTCTTTTTTCGTCTTTTGTCACTTTTTCTATCGCTTTTTGTTGTTTGGCATGTGTGAGTGACATTTCATTTGTTTCTCTGCATAATTGATGGTGTTTTAGCTTGTTTAAAATTGCAGAACTATCTTTTCAAGTTATATATTTCCTTTCCCAAGTGCCGCGTAATTTTCCAGTTTTTGCACCAATAGTCATCATTGAAACGACTCTCCTCACATGATCCATTTTCCTTCAGTTTAATCAAATTATGGAATTGTTTCACAGGCATGCATCTACACTTAGTCACATCGGCACTCAAATTCACACTATATTTTAGATCTGCTTTTTTTTCACACTCCCCTTAGGCAGATCTCAGTTCCCTTGCCTGGATCTCACTTTACATAGCTTGCACTACGCAATGTGGAGGCTCAAGAATCTAGCTTGGCCTCTAGAATTGCATAGAGCATATCCTAAGCTGGTTCTAACTGTGCATTGCGTAGTTTTATGAGCAAATATCCTAGATTGGTAACTGAGACTGTGTAATGCACAGTCTCTCCCAAGCCTTTACCCAGGCTGAAATATGCATTGTGCAATTCTAGTCATCAGACTTCCACCTTGACTGTTGGGACTGCGCAGTGTGTAGTTCCTACTGTCAGTCAGCCACCCCTGTTAAGAAAAATCATGCAACCCCTCACATCAAGAGCCCGACTTACGGCTTGAACTTTCCTTGAATTTTTTTGGGTTTTTAACTGACATTTGCTTTCCATGAGTGCCCTCTTTGTCACACAGGTACAAATGTTGTTGAGAATCTCTCCAACAGTCATAGTTAACATAGCATCCAAGATAAATGCAGCAAAGGAAATTTCCAAGAGTAGTATTAGGGAATAATTTTAGTTGATACCAGTTTAGTTACCAGTATATGTAGATACTCGATTGTTTATTGAGAAGGGAACAACACTAACACGACAACATATCAAAGATACTTTTGCAAAAGGCTTTGGGGCAGATTTGTAGGACCAATAGGTCTATCTTAGCATCCGACAATCAATTTTATACAAGGTTTCATGTAGGTATCCTACCTTCCCGTGTGCATACATCATCAGCTAGATTGTCTCACATACAGATAACCAGACTATGACATTGAGCAGTGCTAGTAGGAGGAAGCTTTCCACCTTCAGGGAAGAAGACTTTCACCAGACATATCACTTTCCTGATTCGGTAAAGTGCATGGACTCACTCTTCTATGCCACCCAGTTGAAGTACAATGTAGTCTTACTGGACCAGTTGGTAAGTGATGGGAGTCCATTCAACTGGTTGGACCTATTGGCTCAACAGTTGAAGTAAAATGTAGCTAAGGCTCAAAATTCGCCTAAGAATTAGCAAGCAAGGATTTACATGTATGCATACTTACTGGGTGCAATTTGTGCACAATAGTAGTTCCCTGACATGAGCTAGATATGGATGCCACAAGAGACTATCGTGAACATCTAACTGATGGAAAGGCTAACTGACCACTTTATCATCCCGCTATAAAAGTTTATATTTGAGAAAGATCCACCTTGCATCTCTCGAGAATCAATGGAGGTGATGCTAGACATTGAAAATTTGTATGCCTCACTAGGTGGCATTGGCACCTTCATCATAGTGTTTGGTGGAGAGAAGCCTCCATATGTCTTACCCAGGTATGCCACTAGAAAATTGATCATGCAAGAAGAATCATACCACCTCGCTATAGGGTTGTCAGTAGGACCGCATAGGAAGAAGAAAGTGCCATGGCTCACTCTTCCTTTGCAGATTAGATTATATGAGATTAAGAGCTTCAATAATGCAGTTATCGAGGCTAAGGACATAGTGAAATTTGAGTTCAACACTAAAGACTTTAATATGTATGATCCCCACAGTATTTTCAAGGACCACTATAGAGAGTTTACTTTCTGTGGATTAGTGAGGATTTTCATTGGCCAAAGGAGGATCCTTGGAGGTACTGCTACAATGCCTCCAGACTCAATGAGCCAGTTAGTATAGAAAGGGCTTGGAAGGCTCCTCCACGGATAGTAGCCACTTTGGAAGCAATAACAATAGCAGCAGAAGGAAGAAATCCATTGAAGAACAAGGGAAAGAGGAAGATTGTTGACGATCTAGAGGGAGAGAAAAGCTACAAAATGATGGCAGATCCTATTATCGCATGGCAATTGCAGTAGCAGAAGAAAATAAGGAGAAAAAAATGAAGAGAGTAGAGAAAAGGAAGAGAGGAAAGCAGAGCTTAGAAGAAGCATAACTAAAGCTGCAGTAGATAGAGAAGAAGTTGAAGGAAGAATGGGATTTGAGGAGGAGAGAACGAGAAGAGAAACGAAATAATGAAGAAAACAAAGGAAAGGCACGATGACAGAGGAAACAATGCCAATATAGATTGTTGAGATGGAACAACTAACAGTTGAGGAAGAAGGTGAACAGATGCATGATCGGTAGGTTACTTAGCAGATTAAGCAATTGATTGAAGTGATAGACATGGAGTTGGAATAAGAGTCGCAGCATGAATACAATACCCTTATGTGGAAAGCACCACAAGTGATCCCTTAGTCTCAACCACCTCCAGTAGCAGAGCCACCCCCGAGTGAGAAAGGAGATGTTGTTCTCCTTGATGATGATCCATTCATGGATGTGTACAATCTATCATTCGATGAGATATGGAAGAGGATTATATAGGCATGAAGGAATCACTTCCCCAATGATCACGCATCACATGCATTCGTCAAGGAAAGGGTGAAAGTGTCGGACACCAGGAAGCATCCAACTGCCATTTCCAAAGCCAACTTGGCCTATACAACAAGCTCAAATGTTCAGTATCTGATGACCAATAAGGAACAATTGGAAAAGAATTTGCAGGTGGCTAGGAAAGAGGTAAAACAACTCCAAGCATCAACGCATAATGTAGTTTCCATATTGGGGGAGATGAGAAAAACAATACTTGTTCAAGTATCGACGCTTGGAGAAACCATGTGAAATATCTGTGACAGATTTATCACCATGCATAAAGCAATTGTCCATTTGCATGGCCTACAACAGTGGAGAAAAGAGTTTGTCCAAACTCTGAAAAACATACATTCTTCCATCACCCATGTACAAGAGTGGAAAATGTGATACAAAGGGGTCTTGCTTGACTTATTAAATAAGATGAAGCCACAGGGAGAGCTATACAAACCAAAGATCTCGATGTTGATTCAAAAGAACGAATAGCTTACCTCATTCATCTACAACACACATGCCTCATACGTGCGATTGTACAATACTTTGGATGTCCTGGTGAGAAAACAAAATATCCCATCAATCGATTCCCTCACTGATGCTAAACCTAAGAATCAAGTCTGATAGGAGATCGATGAGTACTTGAAGCATCTAAGATAATAAGCCACTAAGGGAGACTTGGAGCTGAATGCACACAACATGCATAAGTACATCAGTGGTCCTGTCAAGATCATGACAATGTTTCTCATGCTTCAGAACGAGTTGGGTATAGGTCCCAAGACAATATACTCAAATGCCATGGAGGCTAGAGTATGCTTCGAAAAAGACACCATTAAGCAATTTGGGGACACCATTACATAGTACCAAGCTTTACACCAATATGTGACAGAGAAGCAACAAGTGGAGGTTGTTGAGTTGGACTTCCCCAAACTTTAGAATCATAGTGTTGTGTCTTGTTAGATTGTCTCTACCCTATTTTGTCTTATACGGGTACATGTGGAAAATGTGATATTATTTATAAATATATTGTAAGTGAAATTCCAAGTGTCAATATTGGAATATGAAAAGTCACCATTTAATGTAATGTGTCATTTAGTGAAGAAGTTGAAGAGTCATGAGGGTAGCCCAAAGGTCACAAAGGGGAGTTGAGGAGTCACCCACCCTCTTGTTATAAATAGAACCTCATAACTCATGTAACGACCTTTTGGGGAGCCAACATTTTGTCTAGGCTTAGACTTAAAAAGAGCTCGGGAGTATTGTGAAGAGCCTTGGCTTCTCCATAGTGTAGAGTGAGTATACTTCTTTGGAGGAGTAGGTGTTCTTGACTGTAATGTTCCATTATTGGGGCTAGTGGTCATAAATGGTGTATGTATGGATGGAACTTTCACTTATAATAATAAAATCAGAGCCAACACACTTTCATTCATATGTTGTTAATATAGTAGGACTATTCTTGTTGTATTGGCAATGTGTGTTATTTAACTTACTCATATGCTTATGAACTAATTTTTTTGCATTTGTACGAATCCTGTTGAATGTGTGTTGTGGGATTAACTCATCACTTTAACTTATGGAATATTCTTCATTTTAGATTGTGATGTCATTTTGCTTGTGTGTTCCTTTCAGGCTACGTACTATTACAGGTTCCTAAGGGGTGCACTTTCTTTTCCCCTCCGTCTGTTAGAACCTTCATGCATCACACTTGAATCTATCCAGGTTCACACACTTACTCTCACCCAAATTTATCATACTTTCCTCTACGTGTTTCTACAGTCAAGGCATTACACTACCACCCACTATTGGGACTCCTACTCCAAACAATGTGAGGTCTAGTTGGGACTTATATTAGGGAGATCCCCTAAATGTTGGTTGGTCTAGCACTGTCAAAAGATGGTTACGATAACCGTTCAATGTTGAAAACCTGTCCACATATAATTTAATCGTGGTTTGTTTTGTTTTGGTGATCATAACCACTAACGTGATTAGTGGGTTGGCCACAGGGTGTCGGATCAAATACGATCGGTTGTTTTAAAACATAACCATTTAATGGTTGTAAATATTTTCAAACCACTTCATAATTCAAAACCGTCGTTTGACCCAACCCATTTGGCCTTCAATGGAGTACCACATGGAACCATTTAATTGAGCCACATGCCCCCCTCTGTTGAAAATGAAACAAGAAAATCCTGATTTAATTTTCCCTTGAATTAAATTAGGAGAAAATTTGTAATTCCACATCACAAGACAACTTGTAAGAGTTAAATAAGTTAATTTCATGTAGTTGACTCAGTTAATTGGAGTTGAGGATCTAACTTGAGTCATGTAGAGTGGCTCCTACTTTATAGGAGCCCTGGTCGAGTTTATTTTGAGTTGTAATTAATTAATTCAGTTTAACTGAGTTAAATTCAGTTAACCTAGTTCCAACTGTTGGAGGAACTAGTACGAGGTCTAGCAATGGGGTGAAACTTCAGTGTTGAACCAGTTAATTGATAATTTAGGCATAAATAACTCATGCATGTGTGATCTACCAATTACCCAGTTGAGATTAGAGTTCAAGGGCAATGTATTATCAGTTGTATAGTCACCCAAATTGTATAGGTGGTGCATGCAATCGGAGGAAGGCCTATGTTGGATTGCACAGTTATGGATGAGGAATTTCCCTAATTAATAGGGGATAATTCCTAAGGAAATAGTGCAAGGAATTAGGGACTTGGGAAAGAAAAAAATTTGTTAAGTATTGGCTAAGGCTTGTCTCGGAAGTAGTGAGATAGATAGAGATAGTGTAGAGGTTGCTCGAGCTTGAGCAAAGCATTATAATCTTCTCATATTTTCTGACTAATGCAATATACAGATAGTAGGGGTTTTTAGTTGTGGCTTTTCCCAGGAAATCATTGTGTAATGTGTTTATTGAATTCTTTCTCTTGTATGCTTCGTGATTTTGTGGTCGTTAATTTTTTTCCGCAGTTGGTAGAGTAGATTCAAATCTATTGTTTTAATAAATTACAATTAGTAGTTTGAATTGACAAGGAATTTCTACATGGTATTAGAGCTAAAATCACAATAGAAGAGAAGAATATGAGTTTGTCTTTGTAGGAGGAATAATTTTTGCAGATCTATTATCTAGAGCTAGCAGGAGGATCAAAATGGCATTCTATGGTCTGAGGTTCAAGTATGCCCTTGAGGGTAGCTCGGATTACATTGCTTGCAAGGACCAAATGGAAAAAGGCATAGAAGATAATGGATTGAAGGAATACATTGATAGCAATGTTCTAAAACTAATCGCTGTAGATCAAGGAAAATTTTAAGGATGGAAGTTTATCTTAAAGTTTAGAAACCTTGGCGAATATTACTAGTCCCCTTAATATCCAAATCTTAAAATGTTTGATGATAATTTTGTAAAAAAATGTTGATTTCTAATTATTTTATATTAGACAATATATAATATTGGCGATTTTTAAGGTAAAATAATTTTATATTATAAAAATTGGGCGAATTCTTTTTTTAGAAAAATGGAAATTGGCGAATTTTTTTTTTGGAAAAATCATGGAATATTGGCCCACCTATGAATATTAGCCCCTAGAATTTTCCATGTTGCAGATGCACAAAATCTTACAAAGTGTAAGAAAAATGTAGCCAAGGCAAGAAGGATCTTACTGGAAGGAGTTCGATAACATATTGTCTTGAATGTCCATGGGAAGGAGGCTCCATATGTAATGTGGAAGGCCTTGATAGACTTGTTTCAAAACAATAATGACCACAAGAATTTGGAACTGAATGACAAGCTTCAGAAAATCAAGATGGAGAAGGGCGACATAATACCACAATACTTAAGAAAGTTCACCCAATTTCAGGATGAGCTTGGGAGTTTTGGTGTTACAGTCGTAGAAGATTATTTGGTTAGCCTAACACTTCTAGGCCTTCCCAAGAGCTCGCATAGCTACTAGGATTTGGTAAATGGGAGGGACAAGCTACTAGATTGGGAGTGTTTGTGGTCCGATTTGATGCAATAAGAGATAAATCGTAACACCAGAGATAGAACCTCATCCAAGCATGACTATGAGGAGAACTGTGCCTTGGATGGAAAGGAAAAGAAAGTGAAAGGAAATACATTTAAATCCAAAGGAGATTCTAGCTAGGCATGGAGGAAGAAGG
The DNA here is from genome assembly GCA_031772625.1 of Pinus tabuliformis. Taxonomy (NCBI): domain Eukaryota; kingdom Viridiplantae; phylum Streptophyta; class Pinopsida; order Pinales; family Pinaceae; genus Pinus; species Pinus tabuliformis. Next base: position 309,235,319 of record CM062807.1, read on the forward strand.
AATTGTCGAAGATTAAATTTTTTTACTGTCATGAGCTGGGACACTATGCCACAAAGTGTCCGCACAAGAAGGTCGACAAGAATCCTTCAAGAGGAGCGATAGGTGAAGCTCTAGCTTCACAAATCGAGTTGGATTTCACCCGCATTGCATCCATGGTGACATTGGTGATGGGTAGTGTGTGGTATCTGGATAGTGGAGGCCCATTCCATATGATGGGCAACAAAGAATTTTTCAGTGACTTGGAGGAGAAGGAGCTCCAGATGCACATCGAGATGGGAGATGATGGAAGGTATAGCACAACCAATATCTATACTATTAGTTTTTATAGGGAGCCTCATTCTCCTCTCACATTAAAATATGTCATTTATGTTTTGGGTTTGAAGAAGAATTTAGTTTCAGTTGGTATGTTGTAAGACCATGGCTACGATGTGATATTTAGCAAAGGAAAGGCCTTCCTTCATTACATATCCATGGGACAAAAGAAGAGAAGATGTAGAGCCGATACATTAGTGAATTATGGCATAGAAGATTGGGCCATTTGCACCATGGAGATTTGAAGATCGTGCAACAGATTTCTACAGGACTTCCCAAGGGTGCACTAGAGCAGCGAGATACATGCAAAGGGTGTACATTGGGGAAGTACACCAAATCCACCTTTCATGATAAGGAAATTCAAGTGCAAGCGATCCTTGAAAGTGTTGAAAATGAAACAAGAAAAATCATGATTTAATTTTCACTTGAATTAAATGAGGAGAAAAAATGTAATTCCACATCACAAGAGAACTTGTATGACTTAATTAAGTTAGGTTGACTTAGTTTGTTAAATTAATTCGAGTTGAGGGTATAACTTGAGTCATGTAGAGTGGATCCTACTTTATAGGATCCCTGATTGAGTTTATTTTGAGTTGTGATTAATTGTTTTAGTTTAACTAGTTAAAATTAGTTAAACTAGTTCCAAGTGTTGGAGGAACTAGTAGGAGGTATGACATTGGGGTGAAAATTTAGTGTTCAACCAACTAACTGATAATTTAGCCATAAATAACTCATGCATGTGTGATCTATGAGTTACCCATTTGAGATTGGAGTTTAAGGGAAGTGTATTATTAGTTGTATAATCATCCAAATTGTATAGGTAGTGCATGCAGTCAAAAGAAGGCCTATGATGGATTGTGCAATTATGGATGAGAAATTTCCCTAACTAATAGGGGCTAATTCCCAAGGAAACAATGCAAGGAAATAGGGACTTGGGAAAGAATAAAATTGGTTAATTATTGGCCAAGGCTTGTCTAAGAAGCAGTGAGACAAATAGAGATAATGCATAGGTTGCTCTGGCTTGCCAAAGCATTGTAATCTTCTAATATTTTTATGACTAATGAAATATAAAGATAACATGGGTTTTTAGCTATGGATTTCTCTAGGAAATCATAGTCTAATGTGTTGATTGAATTATTTCTCTTGTACGCTTCATGATTTCACAATCATTAATTATTTCCGCAATTGGTAGAGTAGATTCAAGTCTATTGTTTGAGTGAATTAAAATTAGAAGTTTGAATATACAAGGAATTTCTACATGGTATCAGAGTTAAAATCATAATAGAAGAGAAGAATACAAGTTTTTCCTTTCAGGAGGAACGAGTTTTACATATCTATTTTCAAGAGCTAACAGCAGGATCAAATAGAATTCTATGGTCTGAGGCTCAAGTATGCCCTTGAGGGTATCTTGAATTACATTTCTTAGAAGGACTAGATGGAATTGGTCATGGAAGATAATGGATTAAAGGAATACATTGATGGAAATGTTTCTGAAAACAACAACTGCAGAAGCACGAAATTTGGCAGACTGGAAGAAGAATGTAGCCAAGGCAAGAAGGATCTTACTGGAAGGAGTTCGATATCATATTGTCTTGAATCTCGATGGGAAGGGGACTCCATATGCAATGTGGAAGGCCTTGATAAACTTGTTTTAGAACAAAATTGACCACAGGAAGCTGGAACTAAAGGACAAGATTCATAAAATCAAGATGGAGAAGGGTGACAGAATATCACAGTACTTGATAAAGTTCACCCAATGTTGGGATTATCTTGGAAGTGTTGGTGTTACAGTTGCTAAAGATGATCTATCCAGCCTAGCATTTATAGGGCTTCCCAAAAGCTGGCATAGCTACCGGGATTCGGTAAATGCAAGGGAGAATCTACCAGAGTGGGAGAATTTCTGGTCCAACTTGGTGCAAGAAGAGATAAGGCGAAACACTAGAGATGGAACCTCATCGAAGCATGATGATGAGGAGAACTATGAATTGGATGGAAAGGAAAGGAAAGGGAAAGGAAATAAATTCCAATCCAAAGGAGATTCTTGTCAGGAAGGAAAGAAGAAGGACTTGTCGAAGATTAAATGTTTTCATTGTCATGAGTTGGGACACTATGCCATGACGTGTCTACACAAGAAGGTTGGAAATAAGACCTCAAGAAGAGAAAAAAGTGAAGTTCTAGTTTCATAATTCGAGTTGGATTTCACCCTCATTGAATGCATGGTGACATTGGTGATGGGTAGTGTGTGGTATCTGGATAGTGGAGCCTCATTCCATATGATGGGAAACAAAGAATTTTTTAGTGACTTGGAGGAGAGGGACCTCCAGTTGTACATCGATATGGGAGATGATGGAAGGTAGAACACAACCAATATCATTACAGTTAATTTTCAAAGAGAGTTTGGTTCTCCTCTTAGATTAAAATATGTCATGTATGTTTTGGGTCTGAAGAAGAATTTAGTTTCAGTTTCTATGTTAGAAGACTGACATAGAAATGATGTGATATTTAGCTAAAGGAAAGGCTTTTATTTTTCACATAACCAATGGACAAGTGAAGTCAATTGGGATTCGGGTGAAGAACCTATACAAATCAGATGTAGAATACTTTGTTACTTTGAGCACGAAAGAAGAGGAGCAGAGCCAAGACATCTATGAATTATGGCATAGAAGGCCTAGCCCTTTGCACCATGGAGCCTTAATATCATGCAAAAAATTGCTACAGGACTTCCCAAGGGTGCACTAGAGCAGCGAGATACATGAAAAGGGTGTACATTTCGAAAGTACACCAAATCCACCTTTCATGATAAGGACAGTCGAGCGCAAGCAATCCTTGAAAGAGTTCATTTAGATGTGTGTGGACCATTCTCAACAGCCTCCATGGACAAGCACATGTATTATGTGATATTTGTAGATAATTTCCCACGTAAGTGCTAGATATTCTTCATGCAGAAGAAAGACCAGACATTCTCAGAGTTTTGTGAATTTAAAGCACTTGTTGAGAAAGGAACATGTAGGAAAGTGAAGGTTATTAGGAGTGATAACAATGGAGAATATGTGTCGAATGAGTTCAAGAAATTTTGTGCATCAAAAGGAATTCAACAGGATTTAATAGCACCCCATAACCCACAATAGAATGGGTTTTCATAAAGAAAGAACAAAAGTATTATGGGAGATGCATGAGCTATGTTGCATGATTAGGGCCGACCATTGTATGTGTGGATTGAAGCATGCAACACAACGATATATGTTTAGAATGAGAGTCCTCATTGGATTCTCCAGATGAGTACACTAGAAGAATTTTTTTCAGGTAAAAAACCAGATGTGGCACACTTCAAGATCTTTGATTCATCAACTTATTGTCATGTTTCCAAAGGATGCAAGGAAAAACCTAGACCTAACAATAGAGTTTGGCATATTTGTGGTGTACACTGATACAACTCACAACTATCGAGTGTAGCTTCCATCTCACAAGATGATAGTTATTCTTAGAGATGTGAATTTTGATGGAGAAAAATCCATGAGATGTTCCATTGAGAGGGAGATTTAGTTTCATGCAGTTGAGGATTGTTTAGCTCCAAAGAAAGAACCGCAAGATGTTGTGGAGCAGCCAGAAGCATAGGAGAAAAGAGTGGAAACACCCACTCATGTAGAGACATATAGGGATGGAAGGAAGAACACCATAGAAGCTGACAGATTGATGCATGATACTAGAGAGAATGTGGGAGCATCCACATCATAGTGCAAGCAGAGGAGGTCGCCATATCGATACACTAGCCACATGGCTCTCATGAGCGAGTGTGTAGAGACTAAGATGTCCTAATTCAAGGAAGTAGTGCAAAAACCAATATGGGTTGATGCCATGGTAGAGGAATATGATTCCATTATCAGGAATAGTTCTTGAGAATTTTTCGCAAGGCCAGAGGACAAGTCATTGGTAGGTTCTAGGTGGATCTACAAGGTGAAGACAACAACATATGGGAGTGTCTAGAAACACAAGGAAAAATTTGTGGCCAAGGGGTTCTCTTAGGTGGAGGGAATTGATTATGAGGAGACCTTTGCTCCATTAGTAAGGTACTCTTCAATCAGATCTATTCTAGCACTTTCAACGTAGATGGGAGAGAAGATACATTAGATGGCTATGAATACAGCCTTCCTCAATGGAGTGATTAAGGAAGAGGTGTACATAGAGAAACCAGAAGGACTTTAGACCTTCAACAAAGAGTCGCATGTATGCAGACTCAGCAAGCGCTATATGGATTGAAACAAGAACCTCGTGCTTGGTACACCAGGATCGACGTATATTTCACCAGGTTAAGCTTCACCAAAATTTAAGCAGATGAAAACCTTTACCATATTGTGGTTGAAGGTAAATTATTGACTATAGTATATATGTCAATGATTTAATTCTAACAGGTGATGAGAAGCTGGTCAAATCTTGGAAAGAGGATCTTACAAGAGAATTTGAGATTAAGGACCTGAGGCTCATGCATTATTTCCTTGGTATGGAAGTATGGTAAGGAGATGAGGAATTGTTTGTCTCTCAAGGCAAGTAAGCCAAAGAGATACTGAAGAAGTTCCACATGGAGAGAAACAAACCCATGGAGACTCCTCTAGCAGGGAATTGGAGGAAGGAAGATGCTACTTCAGGAAAGTGGTAGAGGATACCATTTACAAGAAGCTTATGGGTTCACTTATGCACATGGTGAACACATGAATGGACATGTGTTTTGCAGCTAACCATGTTATTCAAGCAATGGTTAATCCAACCAAACTGTATTGGAAGGAAACTAAACATGTGTTAAGATAACTCAGAGGCACCACTTAATTTGGTATTTGGTACAAATGGACAAATGGAATGAATATGCAAGGATTCATAGATACCGATTGGGTAGGGAGTCCATCATACAAGAAGATCACATCAGGAGGAATCTTCAGCATCAGGTTAGTAGCAATTTCTTGCTACATCAGGAAGCAAAGATCAATTGCACTCAGTTCAACAGAAGCATAGTACATGGTTGCTAGTCAAGCAACTTGTGAGGCTATTTGGATGAGGAAGATCATTTTTGGGTTATTTGGCCAACAGATGGATCCTACATTGACTTATTCCGACAATCAGAGTTGTATCAAATTCTTTGAGAAACTAGTTTTTCATGATCTATCTAAGCATATTGACATCCTGTATCACCATCTCAGAGATTGTGTGTAGAGGTGGATCATCTTGCTAGAGTACATTCCTGCAGAGGAACAAGATCTGGATATCTTCATTAAGGAAATGCCAAGAGGAAAATTTAAGTTCCCTAGAGGCAAGATTGGGGTATCTGATAATCCCTTTCCTTTTAAGAGGGAGTGTTGAAAATGCAACAAGAAAAATCATGATTTAATTTTCTCTTGAATTAAATTAGGAGAAATAAGGTAATTCCACATCACAAGAAAACTTGTACGAGTTAACTAATTTAGTTTGACTTAGTTGGTTTAGTTAGTTCAAGTTGAGGATCTAACTTGAGTCATGTAGAGTGGCTCCTACTTTATAGGACCCTGGTTGAGTTTATTTTGAGTTGTAAATAATTAATCCAATTTAACTAAGTTAAAGTCAGTTAAACTACTTCCAACTGTTGGAGGAACTACCAGGAGGTCTAGAAATGGGGTGTAACTTCAGTGTTCCACCAATTAAATGATAATTCAGCCATAAATAACTCATGCATGTGTGATCTACGAGTTACCTAGTTTAGATTGGAGTTCAAGTGTAGTGTACTATCAGTTGTATAATCATCCAAATTGTACAGGTGGTGCATGTCGTCAGAGAAAGGCCTATGATGGATTGGGCAGTTATGGATGAGGAATTTCCCTAATTAATAGGGGCTAATTCGCAAGGAAAAAATGCAAGGAAATAGGGACTTGGCTTTCCATATTATATCATTGTGTAATGTGTTGATTGAATTCTTTTTCTTGTATGCTTCATGATTTCGCAATCGTTAATTATTTCTGCAGTTGGTAGAGTCGATTCAAGTCTATTGTCTTAGTAAATTACAATTATAAAGTTTGAATCTACAAGCAATTTCTACATAAAAAGTTCACTCAGATGTGTTTCGACCATTCTCGACAACCTCCATGGTCAAGCACATGTATTATTTGATATTTGTAGATGATTTCTCACACAACTACTAGATATTCTTCATTTAGAAGAAAGAACATACATTCTCAAATTTTTTTGAATTTAAAGAACTTATTGAGAAAGACACGAGCAGGAAAGTGAAGGTTCTTAGGATCGATAATGGTGGATAATATGTGTTGAATGAGTTCAAGAATTTCTATGCATCAGAAGGAATTCTACATGAGTTAATAGCACCCTATAAACCACAACAAAATGGGGTTGCTGAAAGGAAGAACAAAAGCATTGTTGGAGTTGCACGAGCGATGTTTGTGGGATGAAGCATGCAACACAACATTATATGTGCAGAACATGAGTCCTCATCAAATTCTTGGGATGAGTACACTAGAAGAATATTTTTCAAGTACGAAACCGGATGTGGCACACTTTAGGATGTTTCATTCAGTAGTTTACTATCATGTTTCCAAGGATGCAAGGAAAAATCTAGAACCGACAGTAGAGTTGGGAATAATTGTGTGGTACACTAATACACCTCACAACTATTGGTTGTACCTTCCATCTCATAGGATGACAGCTGTTCGCAGAGATGTGAAGTTCGATGAAGAGAAAGCCATGAGATGTTCCCTAAGAAGGAGATTTAGTTGCATGTAGTTGAGGAGCCTTTAGATCCAAAGGAAGAACCTCATGATGTTGTGCAACATCCATAAGCATAAGAGCAGAGAGTGGAAGCACCCACTCATGCAGAGACATCCATAGATGGAAGGAAGCACACCGAGAAGCTAATAAATTGATGCGTGATTCTAGAGAGAATGCGGGAGCACCCACATCACATTGTAGGCAGAGGAGGTCACCAGATCAGTACACTGGCTACATGGCTCTAATGAGAAAGAGTGTAGAGATTGAACCATCCTCATTCAAGGAAGAAGTGCAGCAACTAGTATGGGTTGATTCCGTGGTAGAGGAATATGATTCCATTATCAAGAACAATGCTTGGGAAGTTGTCCCAAGGCCAGAGGACAATTCAGTGGTAGGTTCTAGGTGGATATACAAGGTGAAGCAAGTAGCAGATGCAAGTTTTGAGAAACACAAGGTCATATTTATGGCCAAGGGGTTCTCGCAAGTGGAGGGAATTGATTATGACGATACCTTTTCTCTAGTGGCAAGCTACTCTTCAATCAGATCTATTCTAGCACTTTCAGTGTAGATGGTAGGGAAGATACATCAGATGGATGTGAAGACAACCTTCGTCAATGGAGTGATTGAGGAAGAGTTGTACATTGAGCAGTCGAAAGGATTTGAGAAGTTTCACTGAGAGTTGCATGTGTGCAAACTCAAGTGAGCATTGTATGGATTGAAACAAGCACCCTATTCTTGGTACACTAGGATCGACAGTTATTTCACTAGGTTGGGCTTCAACAAAAGTGAAGTAGATGCAAACCTTTACCATATTTTGGTTGAAGGTAAATTATTGATTATAGTATTATATGTCAATGATTTAATTCTAGCAGGAGATGAGAAGATGGTTAGGATCTTGCAAGAGAATTTTAGATGAAGGACCTGGCGCTCATGCATTATTTCCTTGGTATGGATGTATGGAAAGGAGATGAGGAAGTACTTGTCTCTTAGGGAAAGTATTCCAACGATATATTGAAGAAGTTCCACATGGAGAGCAACAAACCCATGGAGACTCCTCTAGCAGGGAAGTGGAGGAAGGATGATGCTACTTCAGGCGAAGTGGAGGAGGCTACCATTTATAGCTGGCTTATTCGTTTACTTATGTACTTGGTGAACACTGTAGGTTTTAACCCCGTACAGAAATTACCTTCATATGAATTCTAAAACACAAAAAATAAATAATGCGAGAGCAGAACACATAAAACACATATAAACAAAGATTTTCCCCTGGATCCCAAAACCGGGACTACCAGCTTGATTTTTCATTATGTTCCTTTCAATGTTATAATACATATTTATACATGCCGAAGAATCCAATACCATGGACCGAAAACTATCGTGTCCAATACCATGGACCGAAAACCATTGCGTCCAAAAAAACATGTGCGAAAATCATGCACAAAACCATAGGTGGGTCCGCCCAACCTAACATAGGGTACAAAACCAAAATTTTCCGGGGCGCTAACCCAGACCCCATAAAGTGGGGTTACGGGTGCCCCTCAAACCCCCTGTTAACTACGTGGAAAGAATTTAACACAACCCAACATTCTCCCACTTGTTGTTTTCTTTCCACAAGGGGCCACAAAAGAGCTTAGTCATTTTTCCAGCCCTGAAATGCCCATTGTCTCTCTACACCAAGAGAACTTCTCAGAGCTCACAGATTTTGTTAATGCATCTGCAGTATTCTTCAAAGTGTCCACGTTTACCAGCAACACCTATTTGTCTTCCATCATATCCCTCACAAAGTGATACTGAACATCAATGTGCTTTGTCTTTGAATGATATGCGAGGTTCTTTGCCAAGAAAATTGCACTTTGGCTGTCACAGTCTATCCTTATAGCTTGTTGTACTAACCCCATACTTGAACACAATCTCTGCAACCAAATGGCTTCCTTACTTGCATGAGTGGCTACCATGTATTCTGCCTCTGTAGTTAACAGTGCCAATACATATTGTTTCTTACTCATCCAACTAATTGCTCCTCCAAATAGGTTAAACACATACCCACTTGTGGATCTTCTCTAATCCAGATCTCCAGCCCAGTTTGCATCAACAAAGCCATGAATATCCAACACTCTATCCAATCCTGGTCTTCCTTGGTAGCACAAACCATAATCACTAGTGTCACGCAAATACCTGAAAACCTGCTTCACTGTTGTCCAGTGCTCCTTCCCTGGTTTTGACATAAACCTGCTTAATACTCCCACTGCATGTGTAATGTCTGGTCTAGTAAAGACTATTGCATACATCAGGCTACTGACTACACCTGCATATGGAACACGGGACATGTCCTCTTCCTCTTCTTGTGTCTTGGGACACTGTTTAGCAGATAACCTCACACCTACAAGAATAGGAACCTTCACCGGTTTACTATCCTGCATATTATACCTCTGCAATATTGTCTCGACATAGTTCCTCTAGTTTAACCAAAGCTTCCTCTCTGCCCGATCTCTTTTAATTTCCATTCCCAAAATATAGATTGCAGCACCAAGATCTCTCATGTCGAATTTGGAGGACAATTGGGTCTTCAAATCCTGGATAACTTCTTTGTCATTTCCAACCAACAACATGTCATCCACATACAAGACTAGATAAATAACACGGTCACCAATTAATTTAAAATACACACAGTGATCTGCTTTACTTCTGGTGAAGCCAATTCCCTATATAAATGTATCAAATTTTTGATACCACATCCTTGGTAACTGTTTTAACCCATGTAGAGACTTCTTTAACTTACATACCAGTTCTTTCTTACCCTTCACCGCAAAGCCTTCAGGTTGCTTCATGTAGATCTCCTCTTCCAGATCCCCGTGAAGAAATTTTGTCTTCACATCCATCTGTTCTACCTCAAAATCAAAAGCAACAACAACAAATAAAAGTAATCTAATAGAAGTTACCTTGGCAACAGGAGAAAAAATATCACCAAAATCAATTCCTGACACCTGGGAACAACCTTTTGCTACCAACTAAGCTTTGTATTTCTCCACTTTTCCTTCTGCATTTGTCTTCTTTTTGAACACCCATTTGTTGTCAATGGGTTTCCTTCCAGCCAGCAACTCCACCAGATCCCAAGCCTCATTTTTGTGCAAAGATGCCATTTCATCAACCATGGCCTCTTTCCAGAGTTTTCCATCCTCTGAATCCATTGCTTCCTTCACAATTCTAGGATCATCATTAGTAACAGGCAAAGCAAAATTTGTATAGAAAGTAGATGGACTATACCTTTCTGGCGTCCTTCTTTCTCGAACTGATCTTCTGATAGCTGGAGTTTGTGGCTCTTCATCTTCTGATTCCTCCTCTACTATAGAGTCTGATTCTTCCTCCTTTAGCTCAAACTCTATCTTCTCAGGTTCCTTTGGTTGGACTTCATGTTTAATAACATCTTTCACTTCTCTGAACACCACATCTCGGTTTTACATAACCTTCCTTGTTACTGGGTTCCAAAGATTATAACCCTTTAAACCATCCTTATACCCAATAAAGATGCACTTTTCAGATTTACTATCCAACTTTGTTCTTTTCTCCTTTGGAACATGTACATATGCATCACATCCAAATACCCTCAGATGTGAAAGAGGGTTTCTTACCAGTCCATACCTCTTGTGGAGTCTTACCCTCCAACGCTGATGAAGGTGACCTGTTGACCAGGTAACATGAAGTATCCACCGCCTCTGCCCAAAATTCCTGTCCTAACCCGACACCACTGAGCATGCTTCTTGCCCTTTCCATCAATGTCTTGTTCATTCTTTCTGCAACTCCATTTTGTTGAGGTGTATATGGAGTAGTCTTCTGCCGTGCTATACCACACTTCTTGCAGAATTCTTCAAATTCCTTACTGCAAAACTCTCCACCATTATTTGTCCTCAACACCTTTATCTTCCTCTGTTTGGTTTTCCACTAGAGCCTTAAATTCTTTAAACCTATCAAAGACTTCAGATTTCTTCTTAAGGAAATATATCCATGTATTCCTTGAGAAGTAATCTATAAATGATACATAGTACACAGACTTACCCAGTGATGGAACCTTCATAGGTCCACACATATCACTGTGCACAAGCTCTAATATATGTTTCGCCCTCTTACCACCAGAAGGGAAACTCATCCGATTCTGCTTCCCGTATACACAATTTTCATAGAAATCAAAATCCAAAAAGCTATTACTCATACCTTCTACCATACCTTTACCATGAAGTATTCGAAGGCCCTTATCTCCAATATATCCAAGCCTTTGATGCCATAGCATGGTCTTTTCTCCAGAGACCACTAGATTTTCTACTCCACTTTCAGGAACCACGGAACTGTTGCACCCATCAACAACGGTGCTACCTTGCAGCTTGTACAAAGTTCCAATCCAAACTCCCTGCATCAATACCAGTGCTCCTCGAACCATCTTGCAGGTATCCTTCTCGAACACTGTTTTTACACCTGCATCATCCAACTTACTAACAGAAATTAGATTTCTAGCTAAAGCAAGAATATGTAGAACACCCGGAAGTGTTCTAACCCTTCCACCTTGCAGCTTCAACTTTACTTTTCCACGACCAATGATTCTAGCCTTCCTGTCATCCCCCAAGAAGACATCACCACCATCATATTTCTCATACTCACAGAACCACTCTCTATGGGGAGTGAAGTGAAAGGATGCACTTGAGTCAATCAATCATGCCTCATGATCTACATGTGTACTTGAAGAAGCCAAGTACACATCCCCACCTTCATCTGAGGTGGTTTTCGCCTCTGCAGAAGAAGCCTCATCAGATCCCTTTCCTTTGTCAAGAGCTTTAGATTTACAGTCCCTTTTGAAATGGCCTTCCTTTCTGCATTTCCAACACACCACCTTTACAGGTTTTCCTGGAGATTTAGAGATTTAGATCTCCCACTCGATGACTTATTTTTGTTTCTGTTCCGGGACCGTCCTTATACATACAAGGCATCACCATTTTGGCTCTCCATATTTTTCTGTTTCATCTCCTCCGTCAGCAAGGCTGAGACTATTTCATCAAACTGCAAGGCAGTTGCATTGCTACCTATTGCAATAACCAGACTATCCCACGAATTTGGTAGAGAACACAAAAAACTGATGCAATTATATTCATCTGAAATTTTAATATCAATAGATGCTAACTGACTTACCACAATATTAAATGCGTTCAGATGCTCTGTCATCGAGTCTCCATCTTTCATCCTCAGGTTATACAGCTTTTTCCGCAAGAACAGTTTATTCACTAGAGACTTAGATTGGTACAAAGTCCCTAACTTGTCCCACGAAGCCTTTGTTGTAGCTTCCTTCTGATACATTCAGCAATATTGAATCTGAGACACACAATCGTATTGTGCTCTTTCCCTTCCAATCCAACTTCTCCCATTCTTCATCGAACACTCTTGTTGGTTTAGTACCTGGATCTACCGCGATCCACTGATCTTTATCCACCAACAGATCCTCCATCTTGAGTTTCCACAACTCAAAACTCTGACCATTAAATTTCTCGATCTCTATCTTTCCACTGCTTGCCATCTTCTTTCACCACCAGAACCGATCTCGCAGATCTCCCACTAAACAGGGTCTACCACAGGCCCGAGCGAAACCCCTCAGCATCAGAGGCATCCCCTTGAAGCCAAATCTGCTCTGAAACCAAATGTAGGTTCTAACCCCGTACATAAATTCTTGCATATGAATTCTAAAACACAGAAAATAAATAACGCGAGAGCAGAACACATAAAACACATATACACAAAGACTTTCCCCTGGATCCCAAAACTGGGACTACTAGCTTGATTTTTCATTATGTTACTTTCAATGTTATAATACATATTTATACATGCCAAAGCATCTAATACCATGGACCAAAAAACATTGCGTCCAAAAAAACATGTGCGAAAATCATGCACAAAACCATAGGTGGGTCTGCCCAACCTAACATAGGGTCCAAAACCAAAATTTTCTGGGGCGCTACCCCATACCCCATAAAGTGGGGTTACAGGTGCCCCTCAAACCCCCTGTTAACTATGTGGAAAGAATATAACACAACCCAACATTCACACATGACCTACATTTGTTATCTAGTTAACTAGCTTAGTCAAGCAATGATTAAGCCAACCAAACTGTATTGGAAGGAACCTAAACATGTGTTGAGATACCTAAGAGACACCACTCAATTTGGTCTTTGGTACATAACAACAGAGGGAGTGACGTGGCAAGGCTTCACAAATGCAAATTGGGTAGGGATCCAATCAGATATGAAGATCAAATCAATGGGAATCTTTAGCATTAGGTCAAAAAAAGTTTCCTGGTACAACAGGAAGTAGAAATCAGTTGCACTCAGTTCAACAAAAGCATAGTACATGATTTCTAATCAAGCAGCTTGTGAGGCTATCTGGATGAGAAAGATCCTTGTTGGGTTATTTGGAAAGTAGATAGATCCAACAGTGATTTACTGTGACAATCATAGTTGTATCAAACTCTTTGAGAATCTAGTTTTTCATGATCGATCCAAGCATATTGACATCCTGTATCACCATCTCAGAGATTGTGTGCAGAGACAAGTCATGTTGCTAGAGTACATTCTTACATAGGAACATGATGCAAATATCTTGACTAAGGCTATGTCAAGAGGAAAATTCAAGTTCCATAGAGGTAGGATTAGGGTATCTGATAATCCCTTTCTTGTTGAGAGGGAGTGTTGAAAATGCAACAAGAAAACACTAATTTAATTTTCCCTTAAATAAATTAGGAGAAAATTTGTAATTCCACATCACAAGACAACTTGTAAGAGTTAACTGAGTTAATTTCACTTACTTGACTCAGTTACTTCTACTTGAGTGTCTAAATTGAGTAATGTAGAGTGGATCCTACTTTATAGGATCCCTAGTTGAGTTTATTTTTAGTTGTAATTAATTAATTCAGTTTAACTAAGTTAAAGTCATTTAAACTAGTTCACGGTCTTGGAGGAACTAGTAGGAGGTCTAGCTGTGGGATGCAACTTTAGTGTTCAACTAGTTAGATGATAATTCAACCATAAATAACTAATGCATGTGTGATCTATGAGTTACCCACTTGATATTCGAGTTCAAGGGAAATGTTTTATCAGTTTTATAATCATCCAAATTGCACAGTCAGAGGAGGGTCTATGATAGATTGCGCAATTATGGATGAAGAATTTCCCTAATTAATAAGGGCTAACTTCCAAGGAAACAACGTAAGTAAATAGGGACTTGGGAAAGAATAAAATTGGTTAAGTATTGGCTATGGCCTATCTAGGAAGTAGTGGGACAGATAGAGATAGTGCAGAGTTTTCTCAAGCTTAAGCAAATCAATGTAATCTTCTCATATTTTCTCACTAATGCAATATACATATTGCATGGGTTTTAGCTATGGATTTCCCTAGGAAATCATTGTGTAATGTGTTTATTGAATTATTTCTTCCCTAAGTAATAAGGGATAATTCCCAAGGAAACAGTGTAAGGAAATGGGGACTTGGGAAAGCATAAAATTTGTTAAGTATTGGCTAAGGCTTGTCTGGGAAGTAGTGAGGCAAATAGAGATAGTGCAGATTTTTCTACATATTGCATGGGTTTTAGCAATGGCTTTCCCTAGGAAATCATTGTGTAATGTGTTGATTGAATTATTTCTCTTGTATGCTTCATGATTTCACGATCGTTAATTATTTCTGTAGTTGGTAGAGTAGATTCAAGTCTATTATTTTAGTAAATTACAATTAGAAGTTTGAATCTACAAGGAATTTCTACACCCTCCTATTGGGCCACGATTCTTCCTCTAGCTTTAGTAGGTGTCACTATATTTGGAAGTTTTGCCAAACTTTTTCAGTGTCGCTACATTTATTTTGCGGTTTGCCAAATTTATCCAAAGTTTGCCAAATTTGGTTAGATTTCCAAGTTTGTCAAAACTCAAAATTTAACTCGCTACCTAAATTAATCTCTTGGGCCAAATTTGACCAAGCATTTTACTAAGAAAAACTCCCTCACATGAAGTTGAATTGAGGTGTAGTTTGCGTCGTTGGAATCTGGACAACGAGCTCATCAATTTAGTTATATTTTCACTGCAATCCAAGGACTTTGAGTTTTGGGCCATTAGGTGTCCACCTAGATCAATATGTGTGAACAGTAGGTCTAAAGAAGCCCTAGATGAGGGAAAATTCCAAGCCCTAGCTTTTTGAGTTTTGGTAACTGGCTGAGTTAGGATAGATTTATAGTAGAAAAAAATCCCTAGAAAGGAAGGTCATGACCTCAATAAATTTTTTCAAGATCTGTGATGCAAGGAGATGGATGGGTCTGTTCTAAAGTCTTTATAACAACAGAAGAAAAGTGTCATATTTTAAGGAAGTCTCTAGGTATAATCATTCCCAATAAGTATACTGTAAGTGTTTGTAGTTTATATTACTCCATATCTTGAATGATAGAGTAAGGTCAAGATCTTTGATTGGATAGCGGATCCAAAAGAAGTCATTATCCTGAGCATAAATATAAAGCAGAATTAGGGTGTTACTAAGGGTTGGAACTTTTATGAAGAGGAGAAGAATATTGAAGGGTTTAGTGGATTGTTCATAGTTGTGAACAATAGATCTAAAGAAGCTCTATATGAGGGAAAATTACAAGCCCTAGATCTGTGAAATTTGAGGATCAAATTGCAGAAGGAAGGGTAGTAGATATGAATCCTAATATCAATCAAGAATTGATTGAAGATGGGTAGATCTAAAGCATAAGGAGCAGTGTAGGATTGGTTTCAGGATGGGATAGTTTAATGGTATTCGAAGTATGGTAAGGAGGGTTGTTAGGTGACTGTTGCAAAGAGCCCTAAGTGCAGTGCTTGAGATGGACATCAACCATGCTAGGAGTGGCAGATCTATTGAGCTCAAGGCCTGATCTTTGAATGAAAAACGAAGGTATCTAATAGATCCAAATTGATAACCCTAGTTCATTATCAAGGAAGGAAATTTGTAGTGAGAAGAAGGGAAACTCTCCATGCCCTAATTTTTCCTTAATTGAAGCAACACAAGAAGGCAATAGTGGGAATAATTCCCAAAGAATTACATTCTTGAAGGACTAAAGAGTAGCAATTGGGTATCTTAGGAGCTATTCACAAACGGAGTTGTGAAAAACTCATAGAAGTCTGTAAGTGTTGATTCATTGATGGACTAATGATCAACTTGAGTGTAGATGTATTGGATCCCTGCTTAGTGGATAAAAGGAGTTGTCATCACTGATAGAGGCAAATTTGGATTCTACAGATTGGGAGAAGAAGGACCAATAGTTTTGTTCAGGGTACATGGACCGAAATGATTTAAGGCTGACTATATAAGTGAGTATGTCAATTTCTATCTTGTTTAGGATAGATTGGTTATCAAAGGATTGACACCAAACCCTAGTTGTATTATTGTATTTATGTGATTGTATGAGGGCCATGATGCCTGGTATGGGAGCCCTAGACTGTTGTATTATATCTTGTTAATATAACGAATAAGGGTTTAAAAATTTAAAAAATTGGCATGTGTGCTAGTTGATTCACTGATGTGTATTTTTCTGTTACGCAAAGTACGATGGTTGAGGCATTTGAGTGTGTTTGTGTCATAGATTCTAAGACCAAACCCATATTCTCATGTGCCATGGAAATTCAACACAAAGCGTTTTTCATTAATCGCAATTAGAAAGAGAACTTAAGGACGAAAAGGGCCCATACTAATCAGAGTTAAGCTCACTTACTTCCATTTAGAGTTATCAATGTCAAATTATATGTTTTTGTCTCTCCATTGGACAATAATACGAGTATTGTTGTTTCTCTTCATTTCTTTGAATTTTTAATTGTATTTTTGTCGTTAAATTCCTAATTCAGTTGCATTTATGATTTCTTATTGTTTATTTTATGCTATAATACTCTTGTGCTTGTTGGGCGCAACCCAACTCGGTCCAAGTTTTGGGTCAAAGACTCCACATTTTAAGGAGCAGAGCACGGAGAGGCATTGAAGTTATATTCATTGCCCGATGTTTTAGGGGATTTGGGGCAGGTCAAATCCCCTTATTTTGTAATGGGTATTGGGTTTTATTCATTGTTTTTTCGAATCCATAGTATGTGAACCATTGTTTTGAAGTATCGAAACCGATATAACGAGATGTAATACTTTGTCAAATATGAATAATAGAATGAGAAAATCAGAAGTGAATTGAGTCTTTGTATCTGTAGTCTGTATTTTTGGGGAAGGCTCCACAACTGAGTGTGTGGAGGCCTTGAAGAGTCTGCAACTGAGTGTGCATACCACCTACAGCTGGGTGCGTAGGTCAAGGAAGAGAATTTATTGAAGATCCTTATTAACAAAGAAGAAGTTTTGGCGAAGTATTGTGCGTCTTTCTGTGTTGATTCTTTGTTGTTATTCATATCAATGTACATGTTTTCTATTGAATTAAGTGAAATAATACATGTTATACAGTTATATGTTGTGCCTATGCATTAAGTACCAATCTGTAAGATTAATTGTCAGCGCAAATTTATTCATGTACGCAAAGTTGTAGGAAGATATAAGTCATAAACAACGTACATATCCCTCTAGATGCAGAAAAACTGGTTCTGCAACCTCCCATAACCGCTTCGAGTGAGACTTTGATCTGCTTGCAGGTCATTTCCGAAAAGGCCAGTGGTTGAGGGTTTTGTTGGTGTGTAGTACACTCTGAACCTAGGTCAAGCCCCCCTTAAACTAAAAAATGGTTCCATTGTTAGGATCGAGATCTGCTTAAGGGATATGTTTCGTCCATCAAAGAAAGAAATCCAAGAGTGTGTTGAACAGAAAGAAAGAGAATTTGCAGAAAAAGAGAACAGAAACCCTCAATTATTAGCTAAGGACTAGTTGCAGAAGTATATCTTCGAAGAGCAATATGAAATACTATTTTGTTCATTCCACATTGAATTGTATGAGTGGGTATCTAAGTTGACCGAGCATAAGACTTGTTTCAAGAATGATGAACCTAGGGAGTGGAACCCTGAATTGATACAACGACTCAAGAACATCAGTAATAGTATATCAAGGGCTGTTTATTTCTAGATCTATAGAAATTTGGGAGGATTTATCACTGAGTTCACTACAGATGTGATCGTGTCATATAGTGAAGCTGAACGAAGATTTTTCAAAGGACCGTGACATAAGTTATTAAGATATTTTAATCTTTAGATTAAGATGTTATTGTGTGAAACAGGAATTCTAGGAATGCAATCAGATTAGTGTTTGGACGAAGAGGAAATAAGCCTGAACTAGGGTCTACGCAAAGTGGAAAACGATACAAAATAGATCCGAAGAATTTTATTGAAACTAACTATAGCCCCTTGTTAGGAGGATATGAGACTGAATAAGAAAGAAGTGACCCTACAACCACATGACAGTCCCCCACTCATCCTAAAGGCATGTCGAAATTAGGAGTTGAGAATAATTAGCGCATCTCCCCTTACACCCCATTCCCCTCCCCATAATTCCCATACACCAACACCCTCACCCTCTCCACCTAACCCCCCGAGAAGGAGAATGAACAATGAAATTAAGTTGACTATTTTTAAAGGAGTAGGATTAGAGGATCTTGATCAGTTTTGGTTTGTAGCTGATGCATTATGGATAGCAAGATAGATCACTAGTGATGATGTAAAGAAGGCGCAACTTGTCACGCCACTGTGAGAAAGATCATTAACCTAGTATATGAAATAATCTTTATCTAACCTGACTGCTTCATTGGATGAAATTAAGAAAGCATTGGAATCAAAATTCAAAAATCCAATATCAGAATCACAATGCATCATAGAGCTAAAAGAAATCAAACATACAATGACTAAATCTATGTGGGAGTTGGATCATTGATTAAAGTTGTTGATGGGTCAAGAAAGCTTTAATATACCCCTCAAACAACATAAAGAGTGGTTCATAGCCACTGTACTACCACATATTAGGTTACCTTTGGCACAACAGAAGATCACAACTCAAGCTAAAGCATTGGAGATTGCGATGAAGTTGGAAGCTTCACTGATTGGGGATACTCATGCAAGATTACAACACATACAGAGTCAGCGAACCAATTTGACATTAGAATTATAGGATCTCAAGAAAGGTAAAGAGACCAAATCAAAAGTATGGTGTACAAAATGTAAAGTAGAGCATCATTATAAGGATCAATGCCCCGTGTTCAGGGATTATTTGGCAAGGGGAGTGCATAATACAGTAAACCCATGTCTGTAGTGTGATATTTGTAAAACGAGAGGCCAACATCACTCTAAAGACTGCTACCTTTTACATAATTATATACATACCCTGAAGCTTGCAACTTCTGTAGATCAATAGGGCATGATGAGAAAAATTGTCGAATTTATGACTTAATGATGGAATGCACTACTGATACTTATAGACTGCAAGTTAAGGGACATACACACAAGGATCCAGGTCAGCACGCTCATTGAGGAGGATTTGAAGGACGATGATGAGTATGGGGAAGGGGATTTGGTTGAGGATGTGTCCAGATTATCTGTTATAACTGTGGATAGGAAGGACCCTTCACAAGAGACTCTCAAAACCCTATGACAACCTACAATTACTATAATTCTTTTGATCATGTGATAGAAGAATGCCTCGTCCTTATTGAAAAGGTGTAGGAGAAAAGAAACCAGCATCCTAAATCAAATATCCAAATGATGAAAGTTGAGTCAAGGGAGGATCAAATGCGCATCAACCTTGTAACAAGAAGTGGAGTTGCGATTGGAAATGATAAAGCCAATGGGAAAAAGGAAGATGAATCCAAATGGGTAAGAAAAACTATTAAAAAATATCTTGCATTTGATATCTTGAAGGAAAATCAAGTATTCATGGAGGCGAGCCAAAGCTTTATGGATGAGGGGGCCCTGAACTCTACCACATAGTTGACCCAAAAGGATAACTGCGAGATAGTACTGGTTGCGACACAAGATTTGGATCTGAATATTTTGAAGTCTTTTCTACAGACTTGCATGAAGTTGTTAAGAAATCATAAGGTTGTAGAGGGATTGAAGGAAACGATAGACTCTTGTGCTCCTAAAGAGGTACCATAGAGTGAGATGTGTGCTGTGAATAATATGCATAGACATAAAAAGCAGACTAGAAAGGAAATGAGGTTTGCAATGTAGATTAGGAAATATGACATGGATCGGGTTATCTTGGGTCTAGGATATGATGTCAATGTCTTTCCAAAGCAAAATTAGGAATTGATGGGTACCTAAAGCTGCAATGGTCAACTATCCAACTGAAGATAATGAATAAATAGAAGATTGTCCCTCTAGCAATATTTCCAAGTATCACAATAGACATTGATCGAGTACGCACTACCATTGATTTCAAAGTGATTGAGATTGTGGATGACAGTAACCCCTACCATGCGTTGCTTGGATTGGATTGGGAATTTGATAACATGGCTATAATTAACTTGAAGAGATGGAAAATGATATTTGAAAGCAATAATATGAGACTTATTGTGCCACTACATCCATTGGAGGGAGCGAGATATACTGAACCTGTCAAAGAAGAGTACAATGCAGAAGACATCGACAACATTTATCATATAATAGCAAAAGAAGAAGAATGGATTAATCCTACTACAGACAGAAAACTGACTTAGGAGCAAGATAGTTCCTTCACTTCAGATTCAGAAGAGGAATTGAAAACTTGAAGAACAAGTTGCATGAAGTGTCTACAAGGCGATGTGGAAGGATCACTAAAGTAGTGCGTTGTATGATAGCTGAGTATGCGAATTAATTTTTTATGATGGTTTGGGTGATGTAAATACTTTCTTTAGAGATTATGAAAGAAGGGTACTCGAATGTCAGAGATTGTTAGCTCTGGATCAAGCACTGAGGGCTACTCCTACCAGATGGTGGGGTGCTCATAAGAAGAATATAGGATATTGGAAAAAATGTAGAAGGTTGATGTGGGTAAGGTTTACACAAGTATAAATAGAGCTCATAGACCAGTATGATGGCCAAAATGATCCTAGAGACCACATACAACTCTTTATAGTAGCTTGGGGAGAAATTCTATGAGAAGAATGGGTGCATGGCTTCATCCATACCTTGGAGAAAATTCCTTAGAATTGGTATCTGGAAACTGAGATTTGACATGGTACTGCTAGCTGGGAAGAAATGGTTGATGGATTTATAATGACATTTAGATTTGAAGATGACTGTCCACATATAGATGCAGCTTTGAATATAGTTAAGAAGAATATTTTTGAGAATGAAGCCCCAGTTATCTGAAAACCTGATTGGGCTACATGCAATGTAATGGAATTCTATAATCTTAGTGCAAAAGAGGATGAAGATCCTCATAGCATTGACATCAAAGAATTATAATTTCATCGTGAAGTAAATGGACCTGAGATAGAGATGCATGATATAACGAAGCCATTACAGAAAATGAAGGTGAATATAGGGTCAAAGGCTGAACCGAAGTACACAAAAATAGGAGATTATTGGGATGAAGACACAGTCAACAAGATAACAGATCTCTTGCATGAATATCAGGAGTTGTTCCCTACTAAGTTTTCAGATATGAATGGAATATTGGGAGATTTGAGAGTCATGAGGATTCCTCTAAAGCTAGAGGTGAAGCCTGTCAAGCAGAGACCTTGTTGTAGCATTTTTTGGTTTTGATAAGTTAGAATAAATTAGACAAAAAATGAAAATATATTACAAAATGTTAAGATAGGATGTGGACAAAAATAATATTGAATAAAAAAAGTTAGGAAAATATCTTGATAAATATGTCCATATCAAAGAAAATGTTAGGGTAGATGCCCTAAAAAATGAAAAATAAAAATAAAAATTGTTGGGTTAGACATAAAAGAAAAAGAAATCAACTTTGAAAGTGTTGCAAATCTAAATGCCACTACTTTGTTCTAAATTCAGTTTGCAAATAATAAGTTGTGTGCAGTTTGTTTAGATGCCACACTAGGTTATTTTATCCAATTATACAGCTGCATCATAATTGGATTTGTTTTAAATTAATTCTCATATGTTGAAAGTAAATTGGATGAACAGTTTAATCTGAGACAATGGAGGGAATAAGGTATAGAGATAGATTGTTCATAAAAAGAAAACATTGGGTTGCTAGTTTAAATGCACTTTGAAAGGATAAGTAAAAATGTTAGGATTAGAAGGGTAGGTAGAAATGTGAAAGTTTGAGATGTTGAAATGGTTATTTCCTAAAGATCAAAACATTAGGAAACATATTGATGACGGGAGTTTGAATAACCAACATTCTGACCTTATGTTATTTTATTCATATGCTATCACTCCATTCATTAAATCACCCAGACCCACAGCTGTCGCGTCTACCTATCATATTGTGACTCCACCGTTCATTCCCTGCTCACATGTTAAACTCCCTCCATCTCACTCCTTCGCAATCATACGGCCCACACTCCCTTTCGGCCCTCATTCGTCGTCTGAAGTTTATCGGCAGGGGGGGCGAATGGGAAGTCTTTAATACTGCCTACATAAACCAAAAAATATACCTTTTAGTTTTTCGAGACTATAAATCCCAAAACCACAAACCACTCTGCCTTACCCCCGAATGCGGTATCCTTCATAACTGTTTACCACCGCCCCACGTCGTCTCCATGTCATGTTTCACTTCACATCTCTCGTCCAATCATATGCTGCCTATCCATTGCACGTTCATTTCCGCTCTCGCGCATTTATAACCAAATGTCCGTTAATTAACCTGTTGGATAATTAATGAATTTTCAAACGTTCAACGCCACCCTCCCACTCCATTTTTCTCTTTATAAACATTGTGTCATGTATTTCAAAGTTTACATAGTTAACTTCTGCGACCAAGATTATTCTTCAAGCCCGCCTGATCATACAGCTCATCCACTTGTCCTTTTTTCAAGCACAACTTCCATGTCCACTTGTCAGTTGCATGTCTCCACTCTGGTAACTCCTTTTACCATTTTTTCATTTACAATCTGCAATTTCGTCTGACAAAATCCCTCCCAAGGGAAAATTGATTGCAGAAGTTTCAAATCCTCTAATTCACCCACAGGTTGATTTCCACCATACTCCATTAGTTGACAAGGATTGCAAAATCATTTAGACTTCTTCTCAATTTGATTTATTTGAAATTTATTGCTGGTGGGAAGAGCAGCTAATTGACCATAGTGATAAAATTGGGCTCTGGGAATCCCAATTGCCCCACTATATTTTTCCACAAATACGCAGAGCTCCATACTTTGTGAGAAAATGCCATGAATCCTATGATCCCAGCCAGAGAGCCATTATCTCACCTACTAGAGAAATCCTCTGTCCCATTAATGCTGATTCAATTGAGAAAATGTTGCAGGTCCCTACCACTATACCAACTCATCTTTTTTCCCAATAAAACTTGATAGAAGCTTATAAAAAAATATACTTTACCAAGAGATCCTAGACCCTAGAACTATTTTTAGCATTTGTTAGTCCTCTACTAAAGAGAAACAACCCTTATGATTCATCTATGTTTCCTAATAGAACCATGCATATTACTACTATCCTATCCTATTTGCTTGGTTATCACTCTGATTAGTCTGTCAATGAAGCCATCCTTGGTTTCTTATCCATGTTTTCTTCTGATTCTAAGCCTACTATTATTTATGATTTCAATCATTTCATAGCTGAAACCATACATGAGCAGTTTTTCAAATTTAACACTAAAGAAGTATTCAAGTATGCTTCAGTACTTGTGTATCTTTTTATATATTTTTTAGGGAGACAAATTCCCATTTCCTTTGCATAAACTTGATGAAGAAGGACAACAACAGTCAATGATTTTCTAGACTTCAATGGGGATGAAGGAGAAAGAAGAATTCACATACAATCAGTTCATAGAACTATTTATTCATCTAGCCGTCAGCCTAATGAGTAGCAATCCATTACCAATGATCAGTGAGGAGATTTTCAAAGAACTTCAGTTCATAGATCAAGCTGCAAAAGGAGATTGGTATTGCTACCGAAACTACACAAAAATTAGGGTTTTTGGTTCTAAGCTTCCACCCTACAAACTGCCAAAGTACCTCCCTATTAGAATCTTTGCACTGGAGTACTTGAGGAAAATATTGAATGCAGATGAAGCACATTTTGTAGCTGCCAAAAAGAAATCACAATTTAAGCTTAAAGCTCAAGTTGGTCCCTTTATTTGTAATACCAGGGTAGTAGGGGAGGAAGCTAATAAGTTGTTAAAAGAAATGAAATCTGCTCTCAGATTCTCTTGGTCATATGACCCATTGGGTGTCATCTCCAAACTCAGGGTGGAAAATAAGTTCACACCATATCATCATATAGCTAGGCCTAAGATATAACAGTTCAAGAATCAGTTGGAATGGACAAAGAATACCCTCCAAGAGGCTGAGGAGTAGGCATTCTCTACATCAAATATGAAAACTCTGATTGCATAGGAAAAGACTTCCAAGAGAGGGAGGGAAGAACAATCTTCACCTGCAAAGGAGGCAAGAATCCATGGCCTCAAACTATTTCACAGGAAAAAGAAACAAAGGGTCTCTATGAATATTGATTCCTAGTTTGGTGAACAGTCTATACAATCTCCAACTCAATCTACCACTTCTCATGAACAACAGATAGTCCAAATTGTTGGAGGCATTCCAGAGAACAAAGAGGAAGACATCTCCCATGTCTTTAGTGAAATCAAAAGAAAGAATGAAGAATTGAATTTGAATACTTACACCCAGTTCTAGAAGAATTCTTCCAGCTCTCAAGCCAGGCTTCTTTCAGTCTTCGACTCAGAGAAGGGGAAGATGCAAATGGCTTTCTTATAGGCCCAAGTTCCTCAGACCAGGATTGTAGCACAATACCTGAAACACACTTATTTTGAGTTTCATGTCAAGGATGTGCATCCAATTGATCAAATTTAGATGCATAAACAAACTGGACATATGATTGCTTCAACCTTGACAAACACTGCTATGAGTTTGTCAAAAATGTAGGTTACATTGGCCAACATCCAGTCACAATTAAAGCTGGAGAAAGTCTCCTCGTTAGCAAAGGATACAAAGATTCAATCCTTGGAAAAACTAGTGTTAAGGATGGGATATGATCCCTCAAACATAAATGTTGTAGAGGAGCTCATTAAGAAAAATAACACTGAGGTTGCAGCATTAAAGAAACAACTGAAACTACCAGCATCTAAGGATCCAATGGCCAAAGAAATCGAGGAGACAAAGACTCAAGTCAGTTATGATGAAGCTCACCATAGAACAAAATTTTGCAAATAAAAAAAATGGAGGAGCAGATGGAGAAATTGGTTAAGGAGAAGGAGGAAGCTATCAAGAACATTCAAACTTCAATGGATGTAGTCTCTCTTGCAGCAATTCTCGTCACCAGAGTTTCTACTTCAGCCACTACATTAGCAACAGGTATAGTAGAAGGAGTTGAACAACGTACTGAAGTTGTTCAGAACCTGTCTATCCAGACAGGAGAAATCAATAAACTAAAGGATGAACTCAAAGAATTATGGCTTATGAAGTCTATATCATACAGTTCAAATACAACTGAAACAAACGGACTCAATGGCTAATTGGAAATCTTGCAGAGAGAACTCACAGATTCCTTCATAGGAAACAAGTTGGGTTTAGAAAAAGAAATTATGTGGGAAGAAATCAAGGAGATTTGGCCTTCCATTAAGATAATATTCAATCAGAAAGATCTCTTGGAAAAAGCTCAGAAAGCAGTGGAAACCATAACTAAGCAACTGGAGGATATGCCAAAGACTGCCTCTGATATAATCAAATTTCTAAATTCCTTGGACGACTATGAGATTGAGGAATTAAGAATAAACGATAGAACTACAACGATATTAGAGGTAAAGAATATTATCACTAAGAAAAATCTCACCCTTCAGCTACAAGAAAAGTGCAGCAATGTTAACAACATAGTTCAGAGATTTTTCAACAAGATAGAACCTTTGGTCAACAATGGTTTACCAAATGATAAATTAATGCCAATTTAGGATTATGTGAAGAAGTTAACTGAGGTGGGCACCCATGCAGCTTCAGTTTCCAATATCAAAGGATCAGCAACACCAACTCTCATAGTAAAAACACTAAGGGATTATTTCTTCATCCTAAATGAAATTAAGCATATATTTTTGGTAAAACCCACTTTTACTAAATACACCGAGATGGATGAAATATACAGGAGGGTAATAAAGATTTCTATCCTTGATAAGAAATGTTGGGAATAATTAATAGATTTACTTGATTAAGGATAATTGAACAACATTTAGTTTTTGAAGGAACAATCAGCTAGCTTCAACCATTTTTCAACTTTTTCAGTAATAATTATCAAACCCAGCAGTTCTCATCACCAGAGTTTCTACTTCAACTACTACATTAGTAACAAGTACCACAGAAGGGGTTGAACAACTTACTGAAGCTGTTCAGAACCTATCTATCCAGACAGGAGAAATCAATAAACTAAATGATGAACTCAAAGAATTACGGCTTATGAAGTATATATCATACAGTTCACATACAACTGAAGCAAACAAACTCAAAGGCCAATTGGAAATATTGTAGAGAGAACTCATAGATTCCTTCATAGGAAACAAGTTGGGTTTAGAAAAAGAAATTATGTGGGAAGGAATCACAGAAGAAATCAAGGAGATTTGGACTTCCATTAAGATAATATTCAATCAGAAAGATCTCTCGAAAAAAGCTCAGGAAGCAGTGGAAACCATAACTAAGCAACTGGAGGATATGCCAAAGACTGCCTTTGATATAATCAAATTTCTAAATTCCAAGGATGACTATGAGATTGAGTAATTAAGAATAAACAACAGAACTGCAACGATATTAGAGGTAAAGAATATTATCACTAAGAAAAATATCACCCTTCAGCTACAAGAAAGTGCAGCAATGTTAACAACATAGTTCAGAGATTTTTCAGCAAGATTGAACCTTTGGTCAGCAGGGGTTTACCAAATGATAAATTAATGCCAATTGAGGATTATGTGAAGAAGTTAATAGAGGTGGGCACCCATGCAGCTTCAGTTTCCAATATCAAAGGATTAGCAACACCAGCTCTCATAGTAAAAAAACTCAGGGATTCTTTCTTCATCCTAGATGAAATTAAGCATATATTTTTGGTAAAACCCACTTTTACTAAATACACCGAGATGGATGAAATCTACAGGAAGGTAACAAATATTTCTATCCTCGATATGAAACACTAGGAATAATTAACAAATTTACTTGATTAAGGATAATTGAACAACATTCAGTTTTTGAGGGAACAGTCAGCTAGCTTCAACCATTTCTCAACTTTTTCAGTAATAGTCATCAAACCCTGGGGTACACTTATGTATGCTAGAATGCCATTTGGCTTATCAAATGTTGGAGCAACATTTTAGAGAGCTATGGATGTAGCTTTTATGGGCAAGGGAAACAAATTTGTGGTTATTTATCTTGATGACATTATTGATTTTTGTAAATCTGATCAAAAGCCTCTAAAGCACTTGATCAAGGTTTTTGACAAGTGTAGGAAATTTGGGATATCATTGAACCCTAAAAAGTCTTTGTTTGCTATCAAAGAAGGAAAACTGTTGGGCCATATAATTTCAAAGGAAGGAGTGGTAATTGATCCCAAGCATGTGTCTTCCATTGAAACATTGACCTTACCTAGAAACAAGAAAGAAATTCAAGCTTTTATGGGAAAAAATTAATTTTTTAAGGATATTCATCCCAAATTATGCAGAGATTGTAAAAGATATAACTGACATGCTCCGAAAGGACCATGAAGTTAAATGGACTGTCTCTTCCAGGCATACATTTGATCGGATCAAGAAAGCTATCTATGAAGCTTCCACCTTAGGTAGCCCTGATTATACTAAACCATTCAATATCTTTTCTTTTGCCTCAGAAACAACCCTTGCTGTTGTTCTATTACAAAAGAATGAAGATTCCCATGACCAGCCCATAGCCTTTTTCAGTAAGGTTATGAGAGATGTCGAGCTTAAGTATGACATAATCGAGAAGCAAGCCTATGCCCTCATTCAAGCCCTGAAATCTTTCAAGATCTATGTCCTACATTCACCTATTACTGCTTATGTTCCTAATAGTGCTATAAAAATCGTTTTAACTCAACCTGACACTGATGGGAAAAGAGCTAGGTGGATCACTCAAATACTTGAGTTTGATCTAACTATCAAAACTACAAAGCTAGTAAAAGGCCAAGGATTAGCAAAGCTTCTAGCAGAATCCAATTTCAAAGTGCTTGGAATAAATTCTATTTTAGAAGTACAAGGAAAGAACCCACAAGAACCTTCTATCCTTGCATAAGGGAAGAGTCCATAAGAAACTTTTTGAATATTACAAGTGAAGAATCCACAAGAACCTTCTGTCCTTGTAGAAGGGGAGAATCCACAAGAACCTTCTCTTCAACCTGAAGAAAAGAATCCACAAGAACATTTACCTTCATATCAGATCAGCCCTTTACATATTGATGACAAATTTATATTGTTAGATTGGTATCAAGACATTTTAAATTTTCTACTCCATTTTGAATGCCCAACATCATTCTCCATAGCCCAGTGTAAAACTCTTAAATTGAAAGCAGTCAAGTACTGCATCATAAATGCAAATTTGTAATGGAAAGATCCATTGAATATTTTGTTATTATGTTTAACAGAATCAGAAATTGAAGGAATCATTTATCAGTTTCATACACGATTTTGTGGAGTACATTATACTTGGAGAGAAACAACATACAAGATTTTAAGGGGAGAATTTTATTGGCCAACATTGTTCTTACAAGTAGGGGCAAATGTCAGAGGTTGTGTTCCTTGTCAGATGTTTGCTAGTAAGCATAAACTAGAAGCTCTTCCACTAGTACCATCAATAATCTTAGCACCTTTCCTTCAATGGGGATTAGATTTTGTTGGGGAGATCCATCCCACTTCAAGTAATCAGCACATATGGATCCTCACAGCAATAGACTACTTCACTAAATGGGTGGAAGCAATTCCAGTAAGAAATGATATCGATTCAGTAGTAATTAAATTCATTGAAGAAAATATCGTATCTAGGTTTGGTTGCCCAACTCAAGTTGTCATAGATAATGCAAAAACATTCTCTAGTGTTAAAATGATTGAGTTTTTCCAGAAATATTAGATTCTATTATATCATTCAACTCCATACTACCCTCAAGGTAATGGCCTTGCAGAATCCTCAAATAAAAGTCTTGTGAAGGTAATAAAAAAGACCCTAGCATATCACAAAAAGAGTCGGGACTCTCATTTAATTTATGCATTATGGGCAAATAGAATAACTCTAAAAAGATCTACTAGGAAATCTGCTTTTCAGTTAGTCTATGGGAAAGATGCAATTTTCCCCACCAATTTGGCTTTCCCAGTTTTAGAATTCTTGCAGGACTCAACAAATGAACCTGATGATTTTTCAAGAAGGATAAATCAAATTATTGAACTAAATGAAAACAGAGATGAAGTTCAATAAAAATTGAAGAAATAACAGAATAAGATGAAAAGCATGTTTGATAGAAGAGCTAGGGAAAGAGACTTCAGGGAAGGTGACCTAGTTCTAAGATGGGACTCCAGGAGGGAGGAAAAGGGAAAGCATGGCAAGTTTGATAACCTATGGTTTGGTCCCTTAGCAATTGTTGAAGTGAAGGGAAACAACACTTTTGTGCTACAAAATCTTGAGGGACTATATTCCAATTATCTTGTAAATGGTAGGTTTCTCAAACATTTCATTCAATACTAAGAAGTTGGAATACATTTCATTGTATAAACTCCGGTTTCTTTTACTTTTCAAGCTGTCAGTGAGATTTTTTACAGCAAAGGACTCCATAGCTCGAGGAGAAGGCACATGGATCTGCAGGTTCTCTGCATTCTACAGGAGAAATCAGTCCCCAGTTGGAGTCGATGTTGTTGCATTTTTTGGCTTTGATCAATTAGAATAAATTAGACAAAAAATGAAAATATATTTACAAAATGTTAAGATAGGATGTGGACAAAAAGAATATTGAATAAAAAATGTTAGGAAAATATTCTGATAAATATGTCCATATCAAATATAATGTTAGGGTAGATGCCCTAAAAAATGAAAAAAATAATGTTAGGTTAGACAAAAAGGAAAAAGAAATCAACTTTGAAAGTGTTGCAAATCTAAATGCCACTACTTTGTTCTAAATTTAGTTTGAAAATAATAAGTTGTGTGCAGTTTGTTTAGATGCCACACTAGGTTATTTTATCCAATTATACAGTTGCATCATAATTGGATTTGTTTTAAATTAATTCTCATAGGTAGAAAATAAATTGGCTCAACAGTTTAATTTGAGCCAATGGAGGGAATAAGGTATAGAGATAGATTGTTCATAAAAAGAAAATATTGGGTTGCTAGTTTAAATGCACTCTGAAAGGATAAGTAAAAATGTTAGGAATAGAAGGGTAGGTAGAAATGTGAAAGTTTGAGATGTTGAAATGGTTATTTCCTAAAGATAAAAACATTAGGAAACATATTGATGATGGGAGTTCGAATAACCAAAATTTTGACCGTATGTTATTTTATTCATATGCTATCACTCCATTCATTAAATCACAGGGACCCATAGCCGCCACGTCCACCTATCATATTGTGACCCCACTGTTCATTCCTTGTTCACATGTTAAACTCCCTCCACCTCACCTCTCGTCCCGCACACTCCTTCACAATCATACGGCCCACACTCCCTGGGGGCCCCTAAAACGGGTAGTCTTTAATACTGCCTACATAAACCACAAAAATAACTTCTATTTTTTCGGGACAAGAAATCCAAAAACCACAAACCACTATGTATTACACCCGAATGTGGTATCCTTCATAGTCATTTACTGTCGCCCCATGTCACCTCCATGTCACGTTTCACTTGATATCTCCCGTCCAATCATATGTTTCCTATCCGTTGCACATTCATTTCTGCTCTCGTGCATTTATAACAAAATGTCTGTTAATTAACCCATTAGATAATTAATGAAATTTCAAACGTTCGGCACCACCCTCCCACTCCATTTTTCTCTTTATAAACATTGTGTCATGCATTTCAAAGGTTACACAGTTAACTTCTGCGACCAAGATTATTCTTCAAGCCCGCCTGCTCATACAACTCAGCCACTTGTCCTGTTCGCAAGCACATCTTCCAAGTCCACTTGTCAGTTGCCTGTCTCCACTCTGGTAACTCCTTTTACCATTTTGTCATTTACAGTTCGCAATTTCATTTGACAAAATGCCTCCCAAGGGAGAAACGGTTGCAGAAGTTTCAAATCCTCTAGTTCACCCACAGGTTGATTTCTACCATACTCCATTAGTTGGCAAGGACTACAAAATCATTGAGACTTCTTCTCAATTTGATTTATTTGAAATTTATTGCTAGTGGGAAGAGCAGCTAATTGACCAGAGTGATGAAATTGGGCTCTGGGAATCCCAATTACCCCACTATATTTTTCCACAAATACATAGAGCTCCATAGTTTGTGAGAAAATGCCATGAATCCTATGATCCCAGCCAGAGAGAAATTATCTCACCTACTGGAGAAATCCTCTGTCCCATTAACACTGATTCAATTGAGAAAATGTTGCAGGCCCCTGCCACTATACCAACTCATCCTTTTTCCCATGAAAACCTGATAGAAGTTTATAACAAACTATACTTTACCAATAGATCCCAGACCATGGAACTATTTTTAGCAATTGGTAGTCCTCTACCAAAGAGAAATCCCCCTTATGATTCATCTATGTTTCCTGATAGAACTAGGCATATTACCACTATCTTGTTTTATTTTCTTGGTTATCACTATGATCAGTCTGTCAATGAAGCCATCCTTGGTTTCTTATCCATTTTTTCTTCTGATTCTAAGCCTAATTTATGATTTCAGTCATTTCATAGTTGAAACCATACACGAGCAGTTTGTCAAATTTAACGTTGAAGAAGTATTCAAGTATGCTTCATTACTTGTGTATCTTTTTATATATTTTCAGGGAGACAAATTCCCATTTCCTTTGCATAAACTTGATGAAGAAGGACAACAACAGTCAGTGATTTTCTAGACTTCAATGGGGATGAAGGAGAAAGAAGAATTCACATACAAGCAGTTCGTAGAACTATTTATTCATCCAGCCCTTAGCCTTATGAGCAGCACTCCATTACCAAGGACCAATGAGGAGATTGTCAAAGAACTTCAGTTCATAGAACAAGCTGCAATAGGAGATTGGTATTGCTACCAAAACTACATAGAAATCAGGGTTTTTGGATGTGAGCTTCCACCCTACAAACTGCCAAAATACCTCCCTTTTAAAATCTTTGCATTGGAGTACTTGAGTCAAAGATTGAATGCAGATGAAGTACATTTTGTAGCTGCCAAAAAGAAATCATAATTTAAGCTTAAAGCTCAAGTTGGTCCCTTCATTTATAATACCAGGGCAACAGGGGAGGAAGTTGATAAGCTGCTAAAAGAAATGAAATCTGCTCTCAATTTCTCTTGGTCATATGACCCATTGGGAGTCATCTCCAAACTCAGGGTGGAAAATAAGTTCACACCATATCATCATATAGCTAGGCCTGAGATATAACAGTTCAAGAATCAGTTGGAATGGACAGAGAATACCCTCCAAGAGGCTGAGGAACAAGCATTCTCTACATCAAATATGCAAACTTCGATTGCACAGGAGAAGACTTCCAAGAGAGGGAGGGAAGAACAATCTTCACCTACAAAGGAGGAAAGAAGCCATGGCCTCAAAGTATTTCACAGGAAAAAGAAACAAAGGGTCTCTATGAATATTGATTCACAGTTTGGTGAACAGTCTATACAATCTCCAACTCAATCTACCACTTCTCATGAACAACAAATAGTCCAAATTATTGGAGGCATTCTAGAGAACAAAGAGGAAGACATCTTCCATTTCTTTATTTCAATCAAAAGAAATAATGAAGAATTGAATTTGAATACTTACACCCAGTTCTGGAAGCATTCTTCCAGATCTCAAGCCAGGCTTCTTTTAGTCTTTGACTCAGAGAAGGGGAAGATGCAACTGGCTTTCTTGCTGGCCCAAGTTCCTCAGCCCAGGACTATAGAACAATATCAGAAACACACTTCTTTTGATTTTAATGTCAAGGATGTGCATCCAATTGATCAAATTGAGATGCACAAACAAATTGGTCATATGATTGCTTCAACCTTGACAAACACTACTATGAGTTTGTCAAAAATGCAGGTTACATTGGCCAACATTCAGTCACAATTAAAGCTAGAGAAGGTCTCCTCGTTAGCAAAGGATACAAAGATTCAATCCTTGGAAAAACTAGTGCTAAGGATGGGATATGATCCCTTAAGCACAAATGTTGTAGAGGAGCTCATTAAGAAAAAGAACACTGAGGTTGTAGCATTAAAGAAATAGTTGAAACTACCAGCATTTGAGGATCCAATGGCCAAAGAAATCGAGGATACAGAGACTCAAAAGTCAGTTATGATGAAGCTCATCATAGAACAAAATTTGCAAATAAAAAAAATGGAGGAGAAGATGGAGAAATTGGTTAAGGAGAAGGAGGAAGCTATCAAGAACATTCAAACTTCAATGGATGTAGTCTCTCTTGCAGCAGTTCCCGTAACCAGAGTTTCTACATTAGCCACTACATTAGCAACAGGTACATCAGAAGGAGATGAAAAGCTTACTGAAGCTATTCAGAACCTATCTATCCAGATATGAGAAATCAATAAACTAAAGGATGAACTCAAAGAATTACGGCTTATGAAGTCTATATCATACAGTTCACATACAACTGAAACAAACACACTCAAAGCCCAATTGGAAATCTTGCAGAGAGAACTCATAGATTCCTTCATAGGAAACAAGTTGGGTTTAGCAAAAGAAATTATGTGGGAAGAAATCACAGAAGAAATCAAGGAGATTTGGCCTTCCATTAAGATAATATTCAATCAGAAATATCTCTTGGAAAAAGCTCAGGAAGTAGTGGAAACCATAACTAAGCAGCTGGAGGATATGCCAGAGACTGCCTCTGATATAATCAAATTTCTAAATTCCAAGGATGACTATGAGATTGAGGAATTAAGAATAAATGATAGAACTGCAATGATATTAGAGGTAAAGAATATTATCACTAAGAAAAATCTCACCCTTCAGCTACAAGAAAAGTGCAGCAATGTTAACAACATAGTTCAGAGATTTTTCAACAAGATTGAACCTTTGGTCAGCAAGGGTTTTGTTATGAAACCAACTCACAAAAAAGGTAGAAAAGAGAGATCAACGACTTAGAATTCAGCCTCTTCGAGGGGGCAACCTCCTTTACATTACAAAAATGAACAATTCTTCGATGATACAAATGAAAATACCTCCTTTCTATATATAGGAGTCTACGTGGTCCCAATACAATCAAAGCCTACATAACAATAATATTGTAGGGCACAACAGTAACAATAGTGGGCTTCTATGTGGCACAATAGTAACAATATGGGCACTACATGGGTACATCAGTATAATAAGTGGGTTGTACTAATAACAATAAGGGGTTACACTAGTAGTATAGGGGCCTAACATGCCCCTCTCCTTCAAAAAGCGTTGTCCTCAACGCTTGAGTAGTTCTTGATGCTTCTGTATAAGATTCTTGTCCTTCCATGTGGAATCTTCAGCGGTTAAGTTCTTCCACTTGATGAGATACTCTGAAATTGATCGATTTCGTAGCTGTTGGGTTCTTGTTTCTATGACTGCTCCAAGTTCCAATATGATTTTTCCTTCTTCTTCAATTTCTGGCAATATTGTTTGAATTGGGATCTTTTGCAACTTTTGAATAAATGGCCATACTTCTTCGTCCTTCTTCCATTCATCCCTTGCTTTCTTTATCAAATCTGGATGGATAATAGAAATAGCGCAAAACAATGCTTCCACATCCTCATCCTTGAAGAGTCTTCCCATTCGGTAAGGTCGCCATTTTTTAAGTGCATGTAGTATTGCCAACATTTCCTTCTCATAAATAGCTTGCTTTAGATGTAGCCGTAAAAATACCCAACCGCCTACATCAAAACATCTTCCACTATGATATTGATCTACCTGTTGTTTCATTTGATGTTGCGCCGAAGTGGCGTTATCCTTTAAAAGTTGGAGAACTTGTTGTTGATGCTCGATCACTGCTTGAACCTTTTTCTTCTTGATATGTCCTTCTATCTTTAGAGTTTGAGGAGTGGTAATTTCTTCCAATCGTTTACAAGATATGGTCGGATTCATTTCTTGACGCTCAATATGATCTTTCACTTCTTGAACATTTTTCTTCTTGATATGTCCTTCTATCTTGATAGTTTGAGGAGTGGTAATTTCGACCAGTGAATTACAAGATATGGCTAGATTCATTTCTTCTTTCTTGATGCGATCTTTCACTTCTTGCACCTTTTTCTTCTTGATATGTCCTTCTATCTTGAGAGTTTGAGGAGTGGTCATTCTTGTCAATGCTTTACAAGATATGGTTTGATTCATTTCTTCTTTCTCTGGGGTGGGTTCCTGGCGTATATCTTCTTCTTTTGATGTTTCTTGATCCTTTTCTTCCTCCTCTTTATATTCTATGTAAAATAATTTCTTCTCAGCACACTTATGACCTTTAGTGCATTTGCTATCACAATTGTAACAAAGCCCTTTTTCTCTTTTTTCTTCCAATTGTTGTGGTGTAACCCTTGTAGGTTGTGGAAGGCTAGGAGAAACAACACTTCCATCTTTATAGTTGTGAGGGGTACGCTTCCTGGTTTCCATAATTTTGCTTTCCACTATGTGACAAAGCCCTTTTACTCTTTCCAATTGTTGTGGTGTTGCTCTAAAGAAGGTGTTGGTCTTTGTATCCTCATAATGTGCTATCATTTCCTCCGTGAAAATTGACCATGTAACAAGTTGTTTACGAGAACAAAGCCCTTTGTACCATAAAAATTGATCTGGTTCTAAATATGAGGATGCAATACATACCTTTTGTAACAGTTGTACACCATGTAGATCAAAATATTGCTCCATCTGAAGTATCCAATTTACCGGATCCTTGCCATCAAACTTCCTCATCTTGCTTTTTCTTGATTTTAGGATCTCGACCTTGAAACGGCTGTAACTCTGTTCTTTTGGATCTTTAAGTTCTGAAATTTCTACCCGTAGTAGCCTTCTGCGTCCTCTTTCCAATGCCACAAGTCTGAGCCAAATGGGATTCTCCAAGAAAGAGTTATGCACAATCTCCCAAGATGACCTGATTATAGACCTTTCCAGAAGAGTGAACTTGTATGAAGTGCCACGTGTACAATTTTCGACCTTTGGTTCTGAAAAAGATATACAAGAAACTACAGTCCGTCCTCTTTTTGTAACTTCTTATGAAATTTCAATCCGATCCCCAGAGAGAAAGTTATGACGATTTTCCCTAGGTCACCTGTTTTGAATGTAATTCAGGAATCTGCAAAAAGACCAACTTCCGTAGAGCATATCTTTGTAAATATCGCGCGAAAAGATCTGAAATTCGGACCCAAGGTTCAGCGGGATTTCTTCTCAAATGGGTTTTTTGTGCGACTTCTGAAATGTCACAGAAAAAAAGTTATAGCGAAAATGCCACGATGACCTATTTGGAGCAGCGAAACCCTAGAATCTAAAGCTCTGATACCAAATGTTATGAAACCAACTCACAAAAAAGGTAGAAAAGAGAGATCAACAACTTAGAATTCAGCCTCTTCAAGGGGGCAACCTCCTTTACATTACAAAAATGAACAATTCTTCGATGATACAAATGAAAATACCTCCTTTCTATATATAGGAGTCTACGTGGTCCCAATACAATCAAAGCCTACATAACAATAATATTGTAGGGCACAACAGTAACAATAGTGGGCTTCTATGTGGCACAATAGTAACAATATGGGCACTACATGGGTACATCATTATAATAAGTGGGTTGTACTAATAACAATAAGGGGTTACACTAGTAGTATAGGGGCCTAACAGGTTTACCTTCTATGATGGTTATAAATGATAAATTAATGCCAATTTAGGATTATGTCAAGAAGTTAACAGAGGTGGGCACCCATGCAACTTCAGTTTCCAATATCAAAGGATTAGCAACACCAGCTCTCATAGTAAAAACACTCAGGGATTCTTTCTTCATCCTGGATGAAATTAAGCATATATTTTTGGTAAAACCCACTTTTACTAAATACACCGAGATGGATGAAATCTACAAGAGGGTAACAAACATTTCTATCCTCGATAAGAAACACTGGGAAGAATTAATAGATTTACTTGATTAAGGAAAATTAAACAACATTCAGTTTTTGAGGGAACAGTCAGCTAGCTTCAACCATTTTTCAACTTTTTTAGTAATAGTCATAAAACAGCACAACACCAAAATAGTGCCGGATCATTAGGCAATTTTATTTTTGATTGTTAATAATCTATTTTTGTAAAAGCGGTTTAGGATATTTTTTGTCCTACTGTTGTATAAATAACTCCCTTCACGAGTTATTAAGGGTTGCACCCTTGAAGAAGCATTTCTAGACATATGATGTAATTAATCTTTCTGGATCATTACTACGAAGCAAAAGATTTTGAATTCTGTTTTACACAGTTTGTGTTTCCTATAAGTTTTTCAGTGTTATTCATTATGTTTTTCTTCATATACTTGTGCCTTGCAGAGATAACTAGGTAGGAATAATTGTATTTCAATATATTCCTATAAGCTTTCTGAAGTGATAATCTATAAATAGAATGAATTAATGGACTGTTTGTTTAATTAATTCCCTCAAAATTAATAAATCATCAGCATCTTTTGTAAGCTCATGTGTATTTTCTCAAACCTTTAAACATAGTTTAAAGGTTTTCATACTTATGATTATTTAAATTTTCAATATGAAAACTGTGGTAATCATATTATTTTTCTGTTTCTGCTCATCATCATAAAAGCTATTTCACTGTGTAAATATTTATAGCAGCCCTCTACTGAGATATTGATATTACTCAAGAGGTTATGCATATCAGTTCTATATCTGTTTCATCCATTGGTCTCCCAAATTAAAACAAAACCCCCAAAACAATTATCTTAGATGCTCTAACATAATAGTTGACCATTATTATCTCAGAGATACAACAGACCTTATAGACTAAAACTGAAATACAAGGAGTATCTTACCGCGGCAATCACATTTGTTTTGGTAGATTCGCTCTTCAAGCACTTGAACCCGCTTGGATCACATCTGGGCAGATAGAAGTCGGACGAAGAACGATTAATCGTTATGCCCGTCGTGGCAGAAAAATATGGGTACGTATATTTCCCGACAAACCTATTACAATGAGACCTGCAGAAACACGTATGGGTTTCGGGAAAGGATCTCTCAAATATTGGGTATCTATCATCATACCAGGTCGAATACTTTATGAAATGGGTGGAGTATCTGAAACCGTCGCTAGAGCAGCTGCTAGAATAGCTGCATACAAAATGCCTATACGTACTCAGGTGAAAGCAGAATTAGAGAAAATGTTACCAACTGGGATAATTGAACATGTCGAAGAGTTTGAATGGGTAAGTCACATGGTGGTTTAGGAAAAGAAGGCAAAAGGGGAAATTAGAATTTGTGTTGACTTAAGGAAATTGAATGGTGCATGCCTACATGACCCCTTCCCTACACCATTTACATATGAAGTATTGGGCAATGTAGGAGGAAAAAAGGCCTATTATTTCACAGATGGCTTTTCAAGATACCATCAAATGAGAATTGCGCCGGAAGATAGACATAAAATGACTTTCACGACATAGTGGGGCTCTTATTAGTACATAATGATGCCTTTTGGATTAAAGAATGTGCCTGCTATATTTTCCAAAGTTGTAATTGTGGCCTTCAAAGAATATATACACAAGTTTATGGAAGTATACTTCGATGATTGGACAATCTTTGGTCTATTAAAGAAGCATGTGGCAAGCTTAAGGTTGATGTTGCACACACGTAGGTAGTATCATATCTCATTAAACTTGAAGAAGTGCATATTTTGTGCACCATTTGGTATACTATTGGGGCATGTAGTTTGTAAACAGGGATTAATGGTGCATCCCGCAAAGATCACAATTATTGTGAACCTGCCAGCACCAAAAATAGTGATACAACTGCGCACAACACTAGGACACACTGGCTACTATAGAAATTTTATAAATGGGTATGCACAGATGTTGGATTTAGGGGCTTAGACCCAAGTTCAGAGTTAGCTATGCTAACCAACAAAACCCTATACCACCAGCCCTTCCGGTAATGATTTGCGCAGCGCAGACCACAGTCTCACCCGAGGCAATATTGGGGGATGCTAGAATCCCTTGGCTTAATGACTTATGGACATCAAGTGCTAGAATCCCCTTCATAAAAGTCATCTCCCTTCATTTCCCTAATAAAACTCTTTTTCCTAAGGTTAAACTCCATTAGCCTATGAAAAGTGAGAAATACCATGTTAAATCCCATTTCATTCAAAACCCCACAAAATATTTTATCTTAATTTAAGTGTATGTAAGAGAAATGTACAAATATTACATTACACTAAATATTATTTTCATCTCCGCTCATTTCATGTCATATTAATTTCTAATTTAATTATATAGCTCCTATAATCCCCTGTTTCTCCTATATAAATAAATCCCTATGTATTATCCCCACCCATAATTTAATTATAAACTATAGTTTTATTCTATTCCCCCTGATGAAACCCACTTAAGCCATCAATTCTTCGTGAAGTTAAGTTAAACCTTCATTAAAACCCGTTTGATCCCCTAACCCCATGATTAACCCCACAATAATCACAATTCGTCGTAATTAAAGCCCCTGGCCCCACTTAAACCTCCATTCATTGCCTTCACGCTAGTCTGCCACCCAACTATCGTCCAATCATTTGTGCCCAAATCAAACGGCACACAGCCATATTGGGCTCAGCCAACACCTGAACTTTACCCGAAGTTAAACCGTCATTAAACCCCACCCAACTGATTAAACCCATGATTAAAGTCTTAATTATTCATAAATCGTCGAAGACTAAAGCCTTGCCCCCCACCGACACCTCAGTTCATTTCATCCGCACACCTCCATCGCTTGACTATTGTCCGATCACCATCCCCCTCATCTAACGGTCCATAACCATATCGGCCGCGCCCAATAGCTGATCGTTACCCACCTGATAAAGTGGTTTTCTCGCAAACCCAAAATGCTATGTGTCAGGAATGAAGGTAGATTGGGTGATCCCTCCTCAATACTGCCTTTGCCACAATAGCGGTGCGATGGCTTGGGAAACTGCCTCCCCGATAAACCCGATAAACCACCTACTATTCATAATATCAAATTCCGTGTCAATTTACCCATTACCCGTTAAAACCTTGGAAACCCTCATTTTCATGCCTTTTACTCAGTTACACAACGAAACCTATCAAACCCTTGTGGCACCACCCAGAGCCTCCAAGACATGATTTCACCATGGATTCCCTCCCAAACACCTTCCAGACTCTGTCCACAGTTCTTCCCAATTTCAGTAAGGCCTCCGATCACCTCCTCGTAGACCTGTGTTTTGTTAACAAATCTTTGTATTTTGTAGGTAATTAGTAGAAGACCAGAGTTTGGATAAACAGTCTTGATACTAGTCACAAAACTTGTTTACTCCAAGACTCGAAAGGAAATATTTTTAAAAAACCTTCATTCAGAAGAAGAAAATAGTTATACACAAAATAGAGAAAGAAGTCATTCACACAAAGACATTGATTGTTAAAACAAAGGAACGAGACAGAGCATACAGTCAAAAGACAAATAAATCAAACATATAGAAAGTTGATCAATATCCATTACCATATTCTGATACATATAAAAAACAAATAATTTACTGTTGAAATACACAGTAAAAAATTAAAATGTACAGCAAAAGTAAAAACACAGTAAAGGATATTGACAAGAGTATCAGTGTCAAAGAGTATCAGATGAAAGCCTAAAGTGACTAAAGCCTCTAGCATGAGTTCAAACAACAAAGAGCATAAAGGGCTAAAACCAAACCATAAAGGCCACTAGTACCACAATAAATGGGAGAACATGAAAGCAGTTAAATAGATGTCTTTATCTTCTTGCAAGAAGATAGTTTCATTTCCTAGATTAAATCTCAAGTTAGTTTGAGATATTTTGTAATAATTTTTTTATAAATACTTCGCAATTCGAAGTATGTAGTGTAGATTCTTAGACATTTCTATAGAAGTTTGATCAAGAGACTGTAAAGCTATTGTATCATTGACTGAGCCAGCAAGCTAGATTGATGAATAAAGACAAGATATTTGACAGGATTCATGTGTTGAGCTAAGTGCAGACAAGTATTTTCTCATGTTGTTGTTATTTGTCTTAAAGTTTTTCCACAATCTTTAATGTATTTCTAAATCTGAATGCTATAACTGGAACAATATCTCAGAATTTGCTTAATTACACTATGTTTTAACAGTTATGCTTATAAATGTTTTCAACTGATATCTAAGTTAAGGGATTCTTAATTGCTCCTTATTTTAGGTTGTTTCTTGCTAATCCAGATCAAAGGATTCTTAATTGCCCTTTGCTTTTGATTACCCTCTATTCCTCGTTTATATCTGAGTCTGAGAATTCTTAATTTCTCTCTCACCCTGATTAAAACCATTTCACCCCTTGTTCGAAAGACCTGCACTTTACTCTGCTAGCTTGCCCTTTGAACATTCCCTTTAGTGACTTGATCCAGTTCTGTTGCCGCTCTATTGACTCCATAGCCCAATGGTCTAAAGACATCATTCTATCCATCTGATTCAAGGATTACACCATCCAATCTTCAATACAAATCAAAACCCCCTGAACATTCATAACTAGCCTGAAATCCCAGCAAACAAAGCTAAATCACATAGAGAGAGCCCTCTCTGAGCCTAGGTTGGCTAGAACCTATGCCCAAAAGTTGGTTTGTGGTTACCTCGGTCATTTTCTTTATTCTAATAACTTCTAGAGAAATTACTGAGTGATAACATAGTGGAAACTCCACTGGGAACAACAACTCCTTAGTCCTAATAAAGCTTTAAGAAAATTC
Source organism: Pinus tabuliformis (assembly GCA_031772625.1). Lineage (NCBI taxonomy): Eukaryota > Viridiplantae > Streptophyta > Pinopsida > Pinales > Pinaceae > Pinus > Pinus tabuliformis. The sequence continues at coordinate 309,277,534 of CM062807.1, forward strand.
TAATTCTATATTTTGAACCTCTTTGCCCAGTCTTTGACTGGTGATGTCAATAAGTGGTTTAAAGCCTTTCCTACCAACCACATTCCAGATCTAGAAAATTTCCAAACGTTGTTTATTTATAGGTGGCAAAATAAAAAGAATCCCTTACAAATCCTTTCAGAATATGAGAATATTAGAAGAGGACCTAATGAAACTGTTCAAGATTACTTCACTAGATTCAATAATATATATAATGCAATCCCAATTAACCTTGACCTCCACCAGACTTAGCATTAATAAAGTTCCCTGATGGTTTTGACACAGATATGGCATACCAATTTAGGGAAAGTAACCCCCCAACCTTAGAAGAAATGCAAAGTGTAGTTATTAGTGTTGAAACTAATTTGTTAGCTAAAAGGGCTAGAGTTAGAAATGAAAGGAGAGGAACTGTAAAGGATGAAGCTTCAGCATCTAACATTAAAATAGATAGTTTGGCCAAAAGTATGGAAAGACTAATGGATAGAATAGAGAACATGGAGAGGAAACCCCAATGGGATAATCAACATGCACCTCCAGTTAGAACCCAAATTTTAGAAAAAACCAAAACGTTGGGAAAAAAGGATCGAATCAGAACATTAGGCCTCCTTTTCAAGAAAACTTTGCAGAGACATCCCATCCAGAAGATCTAGAGAAAGATACACAAATTAATCTAATGGTAATAAATGATGAGGACACTACTTTTCTAACCCAAGATGAGTAGGAACTGTATATGCTGCAACAATTAAGGTACAATCTGGGGAATCATTTGATTACAAATAGGGATATGATTCTGCCATCTTCAAAGTTCATAAAGAGTATAATCTAAGAAGAAAGAAGAATGCTGATGTCCCTGACCAAACTAAGAGAACAACACAAAATTAACCCAAGAAAAGAAAAGAAGCCCATGTTTCACAAATCCTCCAAATTCTCCCTAGGGAAAACCCAAAACCTTCTAGCCCCACAATTGTAGACATAACCTTTGATCAACCTTCTGTTGATCAACCATCCACCTCAATTCCATCTAAGGAACCAGTGGACAAAGCTCAAAACATCAAATTTGAAATTCCACATAAGGAGGTTCCAATAAAGGAAAAGAAGACAAGCCTACTCAAATCCCTGATGCAAAAATTTAAAACCTTCAAACAGATAAAGTCTCTCTGCCATTCAATTTGGGAACAAAGATAACAAAGCTAAAGATTTCAGTTCCTTTTACAGAACTAAAAAAGAATGAAACTTACAAGTCACAAATAAACCAGACCTTAAACATTTTTGAAAATGAGGATTCAGTCATCTTGTTTGATGACCAACCTGAACTCATATTTGGTCTAGATGTTAATGGCAAACCATTAGAAGGAGGAGTTCCACCTTTTTACATTAGCCTTAGTATCCATGAAAAAATTATACACAATGCAATGTTGGATTCCAGGGCCTCCCACAATTTAATGCCCAAATCAGTAATGGAGAAATTAAACCTAGCTACAAGGCCTTATAAAGACTTATTCTCATTTAACTCTAGTCAGGTAAAGTGTCTAGGATTGATTAAAGACCCGTATGTCACTTAAATTAGTCCAATATCCTACCAAAATCATCCTTATGGATATTGTAGTTGCTGACATCCCACCAAATTATAGCATGTTGTTATCTAGATCATGGGGAGCCAAACTTCAGGGATCTTTACAACTAGATATGTCATATGCAACAGTCTCTGTTTTTGGACAACCTAAGAAACTATACCGAGAAACCTTAATGAAAGATATGGTAACTAGCTAGGATCGGTCTCAAAACTTTCCCATCTACTCCATTAACTCAAATATTGATTCTTTTATCCTGTATAATGTTGATCAAACACAAGAAAAACTTTTAGACAATACTAATACAGAACCAAAAGATATTGCAGTTTCTACTCAAAATGAAACTAACCAGACTACAAAACTATTCAATGAAAAAGATGGTCAAATTGTTGTAAATGATGAAAAGTTTGTTGTACCAGATAGTGTAAATATTGATCATGAGATATTATGGCATTTAGAATTTGATGGATCAGTCAATAGGTTAGGAGCAGGTTCAGGAGTGTGGATATATAATTTGGAAAATAATTACTCAGAAGGCCATGCATATAGATTGAATTTTAAATGTACCAATAATATGGTTGAGTATGAAGCATTAATTTTAGGTCTTAAGTTAGTTAGGAACCTAGGAGCTAAAAGAGTTTATGTCATGGGAGACTTCGAACTAATTGAAAAATTGATGGTGTATATATGACAAAAGACCCTAGATTAAGTCGTTGTAGGTGAACTATCTTAGAAATACTTGACACTTTCCTAGAAACAAAGCTTGCAGTAATCCCTAGAAAACATAACATGCAAGCCCATAGTTTAGCAATGCTTGCCAGCACCTGCAAATTTCCCTTCCAACCCAACCATCAGTACACTGCTAAAGTTAGGCATAGACCTGCAATTCCAAACAATTTGAAGAATTGGCAAATATTTTCTGATGATAAACAGATAAATAACTTTTTACTTTCAGAAGAAGTGTTTATAAATAACAATATAGATATTGATAAATCAATAGATCCTGACACTAAGGGTGAGATAGAAATAAATGAGATAGAAGGTGATGGAATAGATAGATTCAACCCAACTAAATTTACCAAATTAGATGTAGATAACTTAGAGCAAATGGAGATTGATGAAATAATCAGTGAAGAAACCGAAGTAATTAATCTCAAGGATAAATTCTTACCAAAGGGATTAACCCCTCTGGAAGATTTATTTGATTCAAATGATGTTCCTAGGAAACCTAAAATGGAACCTTTAAGGTCTGATATAGAGGAATGCAATATAAGCACCGATGAAAATGATAAATTGATCAAACTTTCGAAATCATTACCTCCAACTAAAATATTGAAATACATTGAGTTGTTGAAAGAATTCCAGGGTGTCTTTGCTTGGAGTTATGAGGACCTCAAATCCTATGACACCAACACCATCCAGCACTCAATTCCTTTTAAAGAATATCAAAATCCTTTTAAACAAAAACTTAGAAGGATTAATCATGTCTTATTACCCGCAAATGAAAAAGAAATTCAGAGGATGTATGATGCCAAAATAATTGCACCAATCAGATTTTCTGATTGGGTCTCAAACTTGGTGCCAACTAGAAATAAAACTAGTGAGATCAGACTCTGTGTGGATCTCAGAAACCTCAACAAAGTGTCACTAAAAGACAATTACCCTCTCCCCAAAATGGACCACATTTTACAGAGAGTAGTTGGATCAACCAGAATCTCATTGTTGGATGGGTTTTCTGGTTACAATCAAATCTTGGTTCATCCAAACGACCAACCTAAAACTACCTTTACTACTCCTTGGGGCACATTTATGTATGTAAAAATGCCTTTTGGGCTAATGAATGCAAGAGCTACTTTCCATAGGGCTATGGATATAGCCTTTGCAAAAGAAATTCATGATTTCCTTCTAATATATTTAGATGATATTATTGTATTTTCAAAATCTAACAATCAACATTTGGATCATCTAAGGCAAGTTTTTATTAAATGCAGGAAGTTTGGAATCTCCTTGAACCCCAAAAAGTCCTTGTTTAGGTTAGAATAAGGAAAGTTGTTAGGTCACATAATTTCCAAAGATGGTATAAGAATAGGCCCTGCGAGAATAGAAGCCATCCTGCAAATAAAACACCCCAGGAAAATCAAAGAATTATAAGCTTTCTTAGGAAAAATTAGTTTTCTTAGAAGATTCATATCGAATCTAGCAGAGTTAATTAGATCCTAAACAACATGATGAAAAAGGACTCCACCATAAAATGGATTGTCGAGGCTAAAAAAATCCTTTGAAGACATTAAACTAGCCTTGACTAAAACACGTGTGTTAATCAGTCCTAAATTTGATAGAGATTTCATCTTGTTTTCCTTTGCTTCTGAGCATACAAGTGCTGTAGTTCTATTGCAGAAAAATGACCAGGGCTATGAATAACCCATCACTTTCTTCAGCAAAGCCCTGAGAGATGCACCCTTGAAATATAACATAATGGAAAAAAATTCCTTGGATTTAGTCAAAGCCACTAAGGATTTTAGGGTATACATCTTATATTCTCATATAGTAGCCTACGTTCTCAATTTAGTAGTTAAAGACATCCTAACTCAGGATGGTCCTGATGGAAAGAGGGGAAAGTGGATTGCTACTATTTTAGAGTATGATATAGAAATAAAACCTACTAAGTTAATCAAGGGCTAATGTTTAACCAAGCTCATGGCTGAATCAAACTGTCAGGCCTTGGATATAAACTTTATTGCAGGAATAGATATGAAGAAGAGATGGCGACTCCACTAATCAGCCAGGCATTTATTGAATCGCCTTGGTATGCTGATATTTTATGTTTTGCTAAATTTACAAGCTCCTCCTGAATTATCTAGGACTAAAAGCAACTTTTTGAAGATGAAATCCTTGAAATTTTGTATATTAGACAATTCTCTCTTTTGGAGAGATCATGAAGGCATTCTTCTTAATTTCTTATTAAAAGATGAAGTTGACAATATCTTGGAAGAATTTCATGCAGGTGACTGTACAGGACACCTTTACTGGAAGACCATTGCAGATAAAATCCTTAGAGCTATTTTCTACTGAACTACCTTGTTTTCCAATGTCAAAAAATATGTGACCTCCTGTTACAAATGCCAAATCTTTGAGGGGAAGAAAAAACTCTTACCTTTACCCCTCAAGCCAATCTCTATGGAAATACCTTTTCAACAATGGGGTTTAGACTTCATTGGTGAAATTCACCCACCCTCCTCTGCCCAGCAAAATGGATTCTCACAGCCACAAACTACTTCAAAAAATGGATAGAAGCCATACCTTCAAGGCAAGCCATAGATACTGTTATCATAACCTTCCTTGAAACCAATATTTGATCAAGATTTGGATGTCCAACTAAGCTCATTATTGGTAATGAAACAACCTTTAAATACAAAAGAATGATAGATTTCTACAATAAATACCATATCACCCTTAGCCATTCCACAGCCTATTACCCCCAAGGTGATGGACTGGCAGAATCCTCAAACAAAAGCCTAGTAAACATCATCAAGAAGTTACTAGAGGAAAATAAGAAAACTTGGAATAAAAAGTTAGTCAACGCCTTATGGGCAGATAGATTAACTACTAAGAAATCAATTGGTACTTCTCCCTATCAACTAGTTTATGGGATGGAAGTTGTCTTTCCATCCTTTTTTGGAGTACTAGTAATAAAGATACTTCACGAATTTCAGGTTGAACCAAATAGTATCTAAATAAGAATCAACCAAACTATTCATCTGCAACAAATCAAACAAGAGGTCTATGTCAGGTCTCAAGTTGTGGAGGAAAAGATTAAAATGCTTTTTGATAAGAGAACCAAGGCTGAAGATTTCTACATTGGTGACAAAGTGCTTAAGTGGGATTCAAGGAGGGAAGACAAGGCAAACATGGGAAATTTGATTTCCTATGGAAGGGTTCCTATGTCATTTATGCTTACAGAGGAAATAATGCTTTCTTATTGAGAGAAATCGATGGTACAAATGTAGAAGGTGGGCCAGTGAATGGTCGAATGCTAAAACATTACTTTGAACCAAGTTACTAATTTTCATTTCCCATTTGTACATATTTTATTTTCAAACGTCTATTTTGGATTGGATGGTGATCTTTGAAGTTGAAGCCCGAAGAGAAGGCCCTAAGCTTTAAAATATTTACTATCATAAGTATCAATAATGCAGTTTCACAAAAGGACACTTTGTAAGGTAACATCAGCAACAATTCAAAGGCTACTGATCTTTAGAGTTCTTGACATTTCACTAGGAAATGTCATCCCCATGTGGAGCCACTGTTAGGTTCCTATACCAATAGGAGTCATAATTTTGAATGACTAAGGTTAAGCCTTGTAATATTGTATATACCTTTGCTTTCTGCAAATGTTTTCCATATTTAAAAATTTAAAAATGTAAAGAGGGTATGTCCTAAAAGAAAAATCAAAGGATAAAAAGAATAAGAGAAGGTCAAAAAATGAAAATATATGAACTCCAAAAACAAAAAGAGACCATGAAAATGTGCAAGTCTAAATGCCAATACTATTTACTTTTATGCATAATAATGATTGTGTGTAGCTTGTTATTCATGCCACAATCCATGGTAATCAAACTGTTTAATCTTGATTATATCATGATTTGAATTTTATGTTTATAGTTAGAGAATAAAATCTAACCAAACAGTTTAATCTTGGCAGATCAATAGATAGGTAGAGAAATAAAAGGAGCTCATAAGCTTAATCTGAGCCCTTGGATGATATAAGGTTAGAAATAGATAGTTTGTTTTATAAAAGGAAATATAGAATAAGGGTTTGCTAGCCTAAATGCACCAAAATAAATGAAGAAAAAATGTTAGGGTAATTAAATAGGTAAGTAGAAGAAAGGTTGTTGAACTACAAATTTGATTAGATCAAAACACATGCATCAGGCTTAGACACATATTTCAATATGTATGATCAACTATGGAAGCAAAAACAAAGGTTTGCAAGTTAATGTGATTAACTCCCCCTCATTCATTTTTCCCATTGCTTACTAATTTCCTATCTACAAGTATGCTCTATGTACTTTAAATCCTTCAAGTCAAAGAGGCTCACAGCATTTCTCTGACTTTGGTGGGACCAGACCCTCGGCTTAATGACTTATGGACATCAAGTGCTAGAATCCCCTTCATAAAAGTCATCTCCCTTCGTTTCCCTAATAAAACTCTTTTTCCTAAGGTTAAGCTCCATTAGCCTATGAAAAGTGAGAAATACCATGTTAAACCCCATTTCATTGAAAAACCCACAAAAGGTTTTAACCCAAGTTAAGTGTATTTAAAGGAAATGTACAAATATTACGTTACACTTAATACTATTTTCATCTCCGCCCATTTCATGTCATATTAATTTCTAATTTAATTATATAGCTCCCATAATCCCCTGTTACTCTTATATAAATAAATACCTATGTATTATCCCCACCCATAGTTTAACTATAAACTATAGCTTTATTCTATTCCCCCCGATGAAACCCACTTAACCCATCAATTCTTCATGAAGTTAAGTTAAACCTTCAATAAAACTCGTCCAACCCCCTAACCCCATGATTAACTTCACAATCGTTACAATATGTCGTAATTAAAGCCCCTAGGCCCCCCTACACGTCTGTCCTTTTCCTTCATGCTAGTCTGTCACCGGACTAACATCTGATCATCTGCACCCAAATCAAACGACACACAGCCATATCAGGTTCACCCAACGCCTGACATTTACCAGAAGATAAACCGTCATTAAACCCTGCCCAATCGATTAAACCCGTGATTAAAGTCTTAATTAATCACAAACCGCCGAAGATTAAAGTCTTGGGCCCACCCCCTGACACCTAAGTTCATTTCATCCGTGCACCTCCATTGCTCGACTGCCATCCGATCACCATCCTCCTCATCCAATGATCCACAACCATATCGGCCGCGCTTGATGGCCGATCATTACCCGCCCGATAAAGCGGTTTTTTCTCGAACCCCAAATGCTATGTGTTAGGCGCAGAGGTAGATCGGGTGACCCCTCTTTAATACCACCTTCACCACAAAAGCGGTGTGATGGCCTGGGAAACCACCTCCCCGCTTAACCTGATAAACCACCTACTATTCATAATATCAAATTCTGCGTCAATTTACCCTTTACCTGTTAAAACCATGAAAACCCTCATTTTCATGCCTTTTACTTAGTTACACAGCGAAACCTATCAAACCCTTACGAAGCCACCCAGAGCCTCTGAGACATGATTTTACCATGGATTCCCTCCCGAACACCTTCCAGACTCGGTCCATAGTTCTTCCCAGGTTCAATACGGCCTCCGGTCACCTCCTCACAGACCTGTGTTTTATTAACAAATTGTTGTATTTTGCAGGTAATTAGCAAAAGACCAAAGCTTGGCTAAAGAATTTTGATACTAGTCACAAAACTTGTTTACTCCAAGACTCGAAAGGAAATCTATTTAAAAAACCTTCATTCAGAAGAACAAAATAGTTATACACAGAACAAAGAAAGAAGTCATTCACATAGAGACATTGACTGTTAAAACAAAGGAACTAGACAGAGCATATAGTCAAAAGACAAACAGATCAAACATACAGAAAGTTGATCAATATCCATTACCATATGCTGATACATATAAAAAACTAAATAATTTACTGTAGAAATACACAGTAAAAAGTTAAAATGTACAGTAAAAGTAAAAACATAGTAAAGGATATTGACAAGAGTATCAGTGTCAAAGAGTATCAGATGAAAGCCTAAAGTGACTAAAGCCTCTAGCGTGAAAGTTAAAACAACAAAGAGCATAAAGGGTTAAAACCAAACCATAAAGGCCAACACTACCACAATAAATGGGACATCATGAAAGCAATTAAATAACTGTCTCTATCTTCTTGCAAGAAGATATTTTCATTTCCTAGATTAAATCTCAAGTTAGTTTGAGATATTTTGTAATAATTTTTTATAAATACTTCGCAATTCGAAGTATGTAGTGTGGATTCTTAGACATTTCTATAGAAGTTTGATCAAGAGACTGTAAAGCTATTGTATCATTGATTGAGCCAGCAAGTTGGATTGATGAATAAAGACAAGATATTTCACAGGATTCATGTGTTGAGCTAAGTGCAGACAAGTATTTTCTCATGTTGTTGTTATCTTTCTTAAATTTTTTCCACAATCTTTAATGTATTTCTGAATCTGAATGCTATAACTAGAACAATATCTCAGAATTTGTTTAATTACACTCTGTTTTAACATTTATGCTTATAAATGTTTTCAACTGAAATCTAAGTTAAGGAATTCTTAATTGATCCTTAGTTTAGGTTGTTTCTTGCTAATCCAGATCAAAGGACTCTTAATTTCCCTTTGCTTTTGATTACCCTCTATTCCTCATTTATATCTCAGTCTGAAAAATCTTAATTTCTCTCTCACCCTCATCAAAACCATTTGACCCCCCTATTCCGAAGACCTGCACTTTACTCTGCTAGCTTGCCCTTTGAACATTCCCTTTAGTGACATCATCCAGTTCTGGTGCCCTTCTTTTGCCTCCATAGCCCAATGGTCTAAAGACATCATTCTATCCATCTGCTTCAGGAATCCACTATCCAATCTTCAATACAAATTAAAAACCCCCTGAACATTCATAACTAGCCTGAAATCCCAGCAAACAAAGCTAAATCACATAGAGAGAGCCCTCTCTGAGCCTAGGTTGGCTAGATCCTATGCCCAAAAGTTGGTTTGTGGTTACCTTGGTCATTTTATTTCTTCTAATAACTTATAGAGAAATTACTAAGTGATAACATAGTGGCGAATCCACTAGCAAAAACAACTCTTCAGTCCTAATAAAGCTTTAAGAAAATTATAATTCTATATTTTGAGTCTCTTAAAGTTGTTTTTTAGAAGTTATCTTGAAAAAATCTCACAAAAACAATTAAAAAATTTGAAATTCTAGCTTCTAGGAAGACTCATTTTACTAGGGCTAATCCAGATCTAAACTCTACCCCAGTAGTTGATAATCCCAACCTAATTTCAAGAAAATTTAAAAAAGAATAAAGTTCAGTTAGCCAAATACCATTAGTTAAAGCTAATTCATGTCCTGATGAGTGGTTATTTTTAGAAGAACTTCCCTTTGATGTGCCATTTGATCTTTCATTGTTTAGAACAAAATCTGAAAATGTGATGAAACTATTCTAGACCCTAATTTTATTGTAGACCTTGAAGTCCAAAAGTCCAACAAATCAATTGATGAATACATTCTGAAATCTCCACAATCATCCATTAATACTACCACTATCCCTAAGCTTTCTGAAAAATTTTCCACTACTTTGACTTCACCATTGTTCCCTTCAACTTCAATAATAATACCTTCTCAAGTCCATTCTTCACCACCATTTATACCTTCACACCCTCACCGACCTATCATTACTCACTCATCACCTACTAGTCCTGGTTCTTCATCCACTACTCCATCATCTCCAAGTACCTCAACCCCACATCTTAGCCCCTCCCAACTTACAGCAATGGAAAACAGATATGCTCCTCTTGTTTGACTTGCCTAACTTCATGCTATGCCTGCAGATTATCAGAGTAAGATTTTCTTGGTTGATGATACTGATCATCACACTGCCCATCAGTGTGTAAACAAGATGTCGGACTTTTTTGAACTACATGAAATAGATGAAGATGATGTCCAGATGAGACTCTTTGCCAAAACATTGATTGGTGATGTCATGAAGTGGTTTAGAGCCTTTCGTGCCAACCACATTACAGACCTAGAAAATTTCCAAAGGTTGTTTATTAATAGGTGGGAAATGAAAAATAATCCCTTACAAATCCTTTCAGAATATGATAATATTAGAAGAGGACCTAATGAAACTTTTCAAGGTTACTACACTAGATTCAATAATATATATAATGCAATCCCAGTTAACCTTAGACCTCCACTAGACTTAGCATTAATAAAGTTCCCTGATGGTTTTGAAACAGATATGACATACCAACTTAGGGAAAGAAACCCCCCAACCTTAGAAGAAATTCAAAGTGTAGGTATTAGTGTTGAAGCTAATTTGTTAGCTAAAAGGGCTAAAGTTAGAAATGAAAGGAGAGGAACTACAAAGGATGAAGCTTCACCATCTGACATTAAAATAGATAGTTTGGCCAAAAGTATGGAAAGACTAATGGATAGAATAGAGAACATGGAGAGGAAACCCCAATGGGATAATCAACAAGCACCTTCAGTTAGAAACCCAAATTTTAGAAAAAAACCAAAACGTTGGGAAAAACAGACCAGACCAGAACATTAGGCCTCATTTTCAAGAAAATTTTGTAGAGACATCCCATCCAGAAGATCCAGAGCAAGATACTCCACTTAAACTATTGGGAATAAATGATGAGGACATTGTTTTTCTAACCCAAGATGAGCAGGAATTGTATATGCTGCAGCAATTACACGTATAGTCTAGGGAATCATTTGATTACAAACAGGGATATGATTCTGCCATCTTCGAAGTTAATAAATAATATAATCTAATAAGAAAAAATAATGTTGATGTCCTTAACCAAACTAAGAGAATGGCACAAAATCAACCCAAGAAAATAAACGAAGGCCCTGTTTCACAAATCCTCCAATTCTCCTTAGGGAAAACCCAAAACCTTCTAGCCCCACAATTGTAGACATAACCTCTGATCAACCTTCTACTGATCAACCATCCACTTCAATTCCATCTAAGGAACCAGTGGATAAAGCTCAAAACATCAGATTTGAAAATCCACATAAGGAGGTTCCAAATAAAGGAAAAGAAGACAAGCCTACTCAAATCCCTGCTTCAAAAATTCAAAACCTTGAAACAGATAAAGTATCTTTTTCATTCAATTTGGGAACATAGATAGAAAAGATAAAGATTTCATTTCCTTTAAAAGAACTAATAAAGAATGAAACTTATAAGTCACAAATAAACCAGACGTTAAACATTGCTGAAAATGAGGATTCAGTCAACTTGTTTAATGACCAACCTGAACTCATATTTGGTCCAAATGTTAATGGCAAACCATTAGAAGGAGGAGTTCCACCTTTTTACATTAGCCTTAGTATCCATGACAAAATTCTACACAATGCAATGTTGGATTATAGGGCCTCCCACAATTTAATGCCCAAATCAGTAATGGAGAAATTAAACCTAGACATTACAAGGCCTTATAAAGACTTATTCTCATTTGACTCCAGTCAGGTAAAGTGTCTAGGATTGATTAAAGACCTATGTGTCACTTTAGTCCAATATCCTGCCAAAAGCATCCTTATGGATATTGTAGTTGCTGACATCCCACCAAAGTATGGCATGTTGTTATCCAGATCATGGGGAGCCAAACTTCAGGGATCCTTACAACTAGATATGTCATATGCAACAATCTCTGTTTTTGGACAACCTAAGAAACTATACCGAGAAACCTTAATGAAATATATGGTAAGTAGCCAGGATCGGCCTCAAAACTTTCCCATCTACTCCATACACTTAGATATTGATTCTTTTATCCTGTATAATGTTGATCAAACACAAGAAAAACTTTTAGACAGTACTAATACAGAACCAAAAGAAATTGCAGTTTCTACTCAAAATGAAACTAACCAGACTATAGAACTGTTCAATGAACAAGATGGTCAAATTGTTGTAAATGATGAAAAGTTTGTTGCACCATATAGTGTAAATATTGATCATGAGATATTATGGCATTTAGAATTCGATGGATCGGTCAATAGGTTAGGCGCAGGAGCAGGAGTGTGGATATATAATTTGGAAAATAATTACTCAAAAGGCCATGCATATAGATTGAATTTTAAATGTACCAATAATATGGTTGAGTACGAAGCATTAATTTTAGGTTTTAAGTTAGTTAGGAATGTAGGATCTAAAAGAGTTTCTGTCATGGGAGACTCCGAACTAATTGTAAAACAGATTGATGGTGTATATATGAAAAAAGACCCTAGATTAAGTTGTTATAGGGAAACTATCGTAGAAAAACTTAAAACTTTCCTAGAAACAAAGATTGCAGTAATCCCTAGAAAACATAATATGCAAGCCCATAGTTTAGTAATGTTTTCCAGCACCTGCAAATTGCCCTTCCAGCCCAATCATTAGTACATTGTTGAAGTTAGGCATAGACCTACAATTCCAGACAATTTGAAGAATTGGAAAATATTTTCTAATGATAAACAGATAAATAACTTTTTACTTCCAGAAGAAGAGTTTGTAAAGAACAATATAGATACTAATACATCAATAGATCCTGACACTAATGGTGAGATAGAAATAAATGAGATAGAAGGTGATGAAATAGATAGATTCAACCCATCTAAATTTACCAAATTAGATGCAGATAACTTAGAGAAAATGAAGATTGATTAAATAATCAGTGAAGAAACCGAAGTAATTAATCTCAAAGATAACTTCTTACCAAGGGGATTAACCCCTCTGGAAGATTTATTTGATTCAAATGATGTTCATAGGAAACCCAAAATGGAACCTTTAAGGTCTGATATAGAGGAATGTAATATAGGCACCGATGAAAATCCTAAATTGATCAAACTTTCGAAATCATTACGTCCAACTGAAAAAGTGAAATACATTGAGTTGTTCAAATAATTTCAGGATGTCTTTGCTTGGAGTTATGAGGACCTAAAATCCTATGACACCAACATAATCCAACACACAATTCCTATTAAAGAAAAACAAAATCCTTTTAAACAAAAACTTAGAAGGATTAATAATGTCTTATTACCTGCAATTGAAAAAGAAATTCAGAGAATATATGATGCCAAAATAATTGCACCAATCAGATTTTTTGATTGGGTCTCAAACTTGGTGGCAACTAGAAAGAAAACTGGTGAGGTCAGACACTGTGTGGATCTCAGAAACCTCAACAAAGTGTCACTAAAAGACATTACCGTCTCCCAAAAATGGACCAAATTTTAGAGAGAGTAGTTGGATAAACCAGAATCTCATTGTTGAATGGATTTTCTGGCTACAATCAAATCTTGGTTCATCCAGACGACCAACCTAAAACTGCCTTTACTACTCCTTGGGGCACATTTATGTATGTGAAAATGATTTTTGGGCTAATTAATGCAGGAGATACTTTCCAGAGGGCTATGGATATAGCCTTTGCAAAAGAAATTCATGATTTCCTTGTGATATATTTAGATGATATTACTGTATTTTCAAAATTTGACAATCAACATTTGGATCATTTAAGGCAAGTTTTTATTAAATGTAGGAAGTTTGGAATCTCCTTGAACCCCAAAATATCCTTGTTTGGGTTAGAAGAAGGAAAGTTGTTAGGTCACATAATTTCAAAAGATGGTATAAGAATAGACCCTGCGAGAATAGGAGCCATCCTGCAAATAAAACACCCCAGGAACATCAAAGAGTTACAAGCTTTCTTAGGAAAAAATAATTTTCTTAGAAGATTCATATCTAATCTAACAGAGTTAATTAGATCACTAAACAACATGCTGAAAAAGGACTCCACCATAAAATGGACTATCGAGGCTAAAAAATCCTTTGAAGACATTAAACTAGCCTTGACTAAAACACGTGTGTTAATGAGTCCTAAATTTGACCGAGATTTCATCTTGTTTTCCTTTGCTTCTGAGCATACAATTGTTGTAGTTCTATTGCAGAAAAATGACCAGGGCTATAAACAACCCATCACTTTCTTCAGCAAATCCTTGAGAGATGCCCCCTTGAAATATAACATAATGGAAAAACAGGCCCTGGCTTTAGTCAAAGCCATTAAGGATTTTAGGGTATACATCTTATATTCTCATATAGTAGCCTACGTTCCCAATTTAGTAGTTAAAGACATCCTAAGTTAGGATGGTCTTGATGGAAAGAGGGGAAAGTGGATTGCTACTATTTAGAGTATGATATAGAAATAAAACCTACTAAGTTAATCAAGGGCCAAGGTTTAGCCAATCTCATGGCTAAATCAAACTGTCATGCCTTGGATATGAACTTTATTGCAGCAATAGATAATGAAGATGAGATGGTGACTCCACTAATCAGCCAGGCCTTTATTGAATCACCTAAAAGCAAGTTTTTGAAGATGAAATCCTTAAAATTTTGTATATTAGACAATTCTCTGTTTTGGAGAGATCATGAAGGTATTCTTCTTAATTTTTTATTAAAAGATGAGGCTGACAAGATCTTGGAAGAATTTCATGCAGGTGACTATGGAGGATACCTTTACTGGAAGACCATTGCAGATAAAATCCTTAGAGTTGGTTTCTACTATCCTACCTTGTTTTCCGATGTCAAAAAATATGTGACCTTCTGTCACAAATGCCAAATCATTGAGGGGAACAAAAAACTCTTACCTTTACCCCTCAAGCCAATATATGCAGAAATACCTTTTCAGCAATGGGGCTTAGACTTCATTGGTGAAATTCACCCACCCTCCTCTGCCCAGCACAAATGAATCCTCACAGCCACAAACTACTTCAAGAAATGGATAGAGGCCATACCTTCAAGGAAAGCCACAGATACTGTTATCGTAACCTTCATTGAAACCAATATTTTATCAAGATTTGGATGTCCAACTATGCCCATTACTGATAATGCAACAACCTTTAGATCCAAAAGAATGATAGATTTCTGCAATAAATACCATATCACCTTTTTCCATTCCACAACCTATTACCCCCAAGGTAATAGACTTGCAGAATCCTCAAACAAAATCCTAGTAAACATCATCAAGAAGTTACTAGAGGACAATAAGGAAACTTGGAATAAAAAGTTAGTTAACACCTTATGGGCAGACAAATTGACTACTAAGAAATCAATTGGTACCTCTCCCTATCAACTAGTTTATGGGATGGAAGTTGTCTTTCCATCCTCTTTGGGAGTACCGGTAATAAAGATACTTCAAGATATGCAGGTTGAACCAAATATTATCCAAAGAAGAATCAACCAAACTATTCATCTACAATGAACCAAACAAGAGGTCTATGTCAGGTCTCAAGTTGTGCAGGAAAAGATTAAAAATATTTTTGATAAGAGAACCAAGGCTGAAGATTTCTACATTGGTGACAAAGTGCTTAAGTGGGATTCAAGGAGGGAAGACAAAGGCAGACATGGGAAATTTGATTTCCTGTGGAAAGGTTCCTATGTCATTTATGCTTACGGAGGAAATAATGCTTTCTTCTTGAGAGAAATTGATGGTATAGATGTAGAAGGTGGACTAGTGAATGGTCGAATTCTAAAACATTACTTTGAACCAAGTTAATAATTTTCATCTCCCGTTTGTACATATTTTATTTTCAAAAGTCTAGTTTGGATTGGATGGTGATCTTTGAAGTGGAAGCCCAAAGAGAAAGCCCTAATCTTTGAAATATTTATTATCATAAGTATCAATAATGTAGTTTCACAGAAGGACACTTTGTAAGGTAACATCAGCAACAATTCAAAGACTACTGATCTTTCGAGTTCTTTACATTTCACTAGGAAATGACATCCCCAAGTGGAGCCACTATTAGGTTCCTATACCAATAGGAGTCATAATTTTGAAGGTTAAGCCTTGTAATATTGTACATACCTTTGCATTCTACAAATGTTTTCCATATTAAAAAATTAAAAAATGTAAAGGGGGTATGTCCTAAAAGAAAAATAAAAGGACAAAAAAAATAAGAGAAGGTCAAAAAATGAAAATATATGAACCCCAAAAACAAAAAGAGACCATGAAAGTGTGCAAGTATAAATTCCACTACTATTTACTTTTATGCATAATAATGATTGTGTGCAGCTTGTTATTCATGCCACAATCCATGGTAATCAAATTGTTTAATCTTCATTATATCATGTTTTGAATTTTATGTTTATAGATAGAGAATGAAATCTGACCAAACATTTTAATCTTGGCAAATCAATAGATAGGTAGAGAAATAAAAGGAGCTCATAAGCTTAATCTGAGCCCTTGGATGATATAAGGTTAGAAATAGATAGTTTTTTTTTACAAAAGAAAAGATAGGATAAGGGTTTGCTAGCCTAAATGCACCCAAATAAATGAATAAAAAATGTTAGGTAATTAAATGGGAGAGTAGAAGAAAGGTTGTTGAACTACAAAGTTGATTGGATCAAAACACATGAAATAGGCTTAGACACATATTTCAATATGTATGATCAACTATGGAAGAAAAAACAAAGGTTTGCAAGTTAATGTGATTAACTCCCCCTCATTCATTTTTCCGATTGCTTACTAATTTCCTATCTACAAGTATGTTCTAAGTACTTCAAATCCTTCCAGTCAAAGATGCTAAGAGCATTTCTCTGACTTTTGGTGGGACCGAACCCTTAGCTTAATGAATTATGGACATCAAGTGCTAGAATCCCCTTCATAAAAGTCATATCCCTTCACATCCATAATAAAACTCTTTTTCCTAAGGTTAAACTCCATTAGCCTATGAAAAGTCAGAAATACCATGTTAAATCCCATTTCATTCAAAAACCCACAAAAGATTTTAACCTAAGTTAAGTGTATGTAAAGAAAATGTACAAATATTACATTACACTTAATACTATTTTCATCTCTGCTCATTTCATGTCATATTAGTTTCTAATTTAATTATATAGCTCCCACAATCCCTTGTTTCTCCTATATAAATAAATCCCTATGTATTATCCCCACCCATAATATAACTATAAACTATAGTTTTATTCTATTCCCCCCGATGAAACCCACTTAACCCATCAATTCTTCGCAAAGTTATGTTAAACCTTCATTAAAACCTGTCTGATCCCCTAACCCCATGATTAACCCTACAATAATCACAATCTACCGTTATTAACGCCCCTGGTCGCCCTCTAAACCTCTGTCCATTTCCTCCGAGCTAGTTTGCACCCGACTACCATCCGATCATCTTCACCCAAATTAAATGGCACATAGCCATATTGGGCTCACCCGATGCTTGACCTTTACTCGAAGTTAAACTGTCACTAAACCCCGCCCAATCGATTAAACCCATGATTAAAGTCTTAATTAATCACAAACCGCCAAAGATTAAATTCCTGGCCCCCCCCTGACACCTCAGTTCATTTCATCTGCGCACCTTCATCCCCTGACTGTCATCCGATCACCATCCCCCTCATCCAATGGTCCACAGCCATATCATCTGCCGCCCGATGGCCGATCGTTACCCGGCTGATAAAGCGGTTTTCCCCCGAACCCCAAATGCTACGTGTCAGGCGTGGAGGTAGATCTGGTGACCCCTCCTCAATACCGCCTTCGCCATAAAAGTGGTGCGATGGCTTGGGAAACTGGCTCCCCACCCAACCTGATAAACCACCTATTATTCATAATATCAAATTTCGTGCCAATTTAACCATTACCTGTTAAAACCCTAAAAACCCTCATTTTCATGCCTTTTACTTAGTTACACAACAAAACCTATCAAACCCTTCCGGTGCAACCCAGAGCATTTAAGACATGATTTCACCATGGATTCCCTCCCGAACATCTTCCAGACTCTATCCACAATTCTTCTCAGTTTCAGTACGGCCTCCGGTCACCTCCTCGCAGACCTGTGCTTTATTAACAAATTGTTGTATTTTGCAGGTAATTAGCAGAAGACTAGAGCTTGCATAGATAGTTTTGATACTAGTCACAAAACTTGTTTACTCCAAGACTCGAAAGGAAATCTATTTAAAAAACCTTCATTCAGAAGAAGAAAACAATTATACATAGAACAGAGAAAGAAGTCATTCACACCGAGACATTGACTGTTAAAACAAACGAACCAGATAGAGCATAAAGTCAAAAGACAAACAGATCAAACATATATAAAGTTGATTAATATCCATTACCATATGCTGATACATATAAAAAATTAAATAATTTACTATTGAAATACACAGTGAAAATTAGAAATGTATAGTGAAAGTAAAAACACAATAAAGGATATTGACAAGAGTATCAATGTCAAAGAGTATCAGATGAAAGCCTAAAGTGACTAAAGCCTCTAATGTGAAAGTTCAAATAGAAAAGAGACTAAAGGGCTAAAACCAAACCATAAAGGCCAGCAGTAACACAATAAATGGGACAGTATGAAAGCGGTTAAATAGTTGTCTCTAACTTCTTGCACGAAGATATTTTCATTTCCTAGATTAAATCTCAAGTTAGTTTGAGATATTTTGTAATAATTTTTGTATAAACATTTCATAATTGGAAGTATGTAGTGTGGATTCTTAGACATTTCTATAAAAGTTTGATCAAGGGACTATAAAGCTATTGTATCATTGACTGAGCCAGCAAGTTGTATTGATGAATAAAGATAAGATATTTGACATGATTCATTTGTTGAGAAAAGTGCAGACAAGTATTTTATCATGTTATTGTTATATTTCTAAAAGTTTTTCCACAATCTTTAACGTATTTCTGAATCTGAATGCTCTAACTGGAACAATATCTCAGAATTTGTTTAATTACACTCTGTTTTAAAAATTATGCTTATAAATGTTTTCAACTGATATCTAAGTTAAGGAATTCTTAATTGCTCTTCAGTTTAGGCTGTTTCTTGCTAATCCAATATCAATGGATTCGTAATTTCCCTTTGCTTTTGATTACACTATATTCCTTGCTTATATCTCAGTCTAAGAATTCTTAATTGCTCTCTCACCCTAATTAAAACCATTTCACCCCCTGTTCCAAAGACCTGCACTTTACTTTGCTAGCTTGCCCTTTGAACATTCCCTTTAGTGACTTGATCTAGTTCTGCTGCCCTTCTGTTGACTACATAGCCCAATGGTCTAAAGACATCATTCTATCCATATGCTTCAAGGATTCCACCATCCAATCTTCAATACAAATCCAAAACCCCTTGAACATTCATAACTAGCCTGAAATCCCAGCAAACAAAGCTAAATCACATAGAGAGAGCCCTCTCTGAGCCTAGGTTGGCTAGAGCTTATGCCCAAAAGTTGGTTTGTGGTTACCTCGGCCATTTTCTTTCTTCTAATAACTTCTAGAGAAATTACTGAGTGATAACATAGTGGTGACTCCACTGGGAACAACAACTCCTCAGTCCTAATAAAGCTTTAAGAAAATTCTAATTCTATATTTTGAGCCTCTTAAAGTCATTTGTTAGAAGTTATTTTAAAAAAATCTCAAAAAAACAATTAAAAATTTTGAAATTTTGCCTTCTAGGAAGACTCATTTTACTAGGGCTAATCCAAATCCAAACCCTGCCCCAGTAGTTGATAATCCCAACCCAATTTCAAGAAAATATAAAAAGGAAGAAAGTTCAGTTAGCCAAATACCATTAGTTAAAGCTAATTCACGTCCTGATGAGTGGTTATTTTTAGAACTTCCCTTTGATGTGCCATTTACTCTTTCATTATTTAGAACAAAATCTGAAAATGCAAATGATGAAACAGTTCTAGACCTTGAAGTCCAAAAGGCCAACAAATCAATTGATGAATAAATTCTGAAATCTACACAATTATCCATTAATACTACCACTACCCCTAAGCTTCTGAACAATTGTCCACAACTTTGAGTTCACCATTGTTCCCGTCAATTTCAACAATAATACCTTCTGAACTCCATTCTTCACCACCATTTATACCTTCACTCCCTCACCAACCTATCATTACTCATTCATCACCTACTAGTCCTGGTTCTTCATCCACTGCTCCATCATCTCCATGTAACTCAACCCCGCATCTCAGCCCCTCCCAACTTACAACAATGGCAAACAGATATGCTCCTCTTGTTTTACCTGCCCAACTTCATGCTATGCCTGTAGATTATCAGAGCAAGATTTTCCTGTTTGATGCTACTGGTCCTTACACTGCCCAGCAGCATGTAAACAAGATGTCTAAATTTTTTGAACCACATGAAATAGATGAAGTTGATGTCTAGATGAGACTCTTTTCCAAAACTTTGACAGGTGATGTCATGAAGTGGTTTAAAGCCTTTCCTGCCAACCACATTCCAAGCCTAATAAATTTCCAAAGGTTGTTTATTGATAGGTGGGAAAAGAGAAAGAATCCCTTACAAATCCTTCCAGAGTATGAGAATATTAGAAAAGGACCTAATGAAACTGTTCAAGGTTACTACACTAGATTCAATAATATATATAATGCAATCCTAATTAACCTTAGACCTCCACCAGACTTAGCATTAATAAAGTTCCCTGATGGTTTTGACACATATATGGCATACCAACTTAGGGAAAGAAACCCCCCAACCTTAGAAGAAGTGCAAAGTGTAGCTGTTAGTGTTGAAGCTAATTTGTTAACTAAAAAGGCTAGAGTTAGAAATGAAAGAAGAGGAACTGCAAAGGATGAAGCTTCACCATCTGACATTAAAATAGATAGTTTGGCCAAAAGTATGGAAATACTAATGGATAGAATAGAGAACATGGAGAGGAAACCCCAATGGGATAATCAACAAGCACCTCCAGTTAGAAACCCAAATTTTAGAAAAAACCAAAATTTTGGGCAAAACGAACCAAATCAGAACATTAGGCCTCCTTGTCAAGAAAATTTTCTAGAGACATCCCATCTAGAAGATCCAGAGAAAAATACACAAATTAACCTAATGGGAATAAATGATGAGGACACCGTTTTTCTAACCCAAGATGAGCAGGAACTGTATATGTTGCAGTAATTACAGGTACAGTTTGGGGAATCATTTGATTACAAACATGGATATGATTCTGCCATCTTTGAAGTTCATAAACAATATAATCTAAGAAGCAAAAAGAATGATGATATCCTTGACCAAACTAAGAGAACAACACAAAATCAACCCAAGAAAATAAAAGAAGCCCCTATTTCACAAATCCTCCAATTCTCCTTAGGGAAAACCCAAAACCTTCTAGCCCCACAATTGTAGACATAACCTCTAATCAACCTTCTACTGATCAACCATCCACTTCAATTCCATCTAAGGAACCAATGGACAAAGCTCAAAACATCAGATTTGAAAATCCACATAAGGAGGTTCCCAATAAAGGAAAAGAAGACAAGCCTACTCAAATCCCTGCTACAAAAATTCAAAACCTTCAAACAAATAAAGTATCTTTGCCATTCAATTTGAGAACAGAGATAGCAAAGCTAAAGATTTCAGTTCCTTTAACAGAACTAATAAAGAATGAAACTTATAGGTCATAGATAAACCAGACCTTAAACATTGTTGAAAATGAGGATTCATTCAACTTGTTTGATGACCAACCTGAACTCATATTTGGTCCAGATCTTAATGGCAAACCATTAGAAGGAGGAGTTCCACCTTTTTACATTAGCCTAAGTATCCATGACAAAATTCTACACAATGCAATGTTGGATTTTGTGGCCTCCCACAATTTAATGCCCAAATTAGTAATGGAGAAATTAAACCCACACATTACAAGGCCTTATAAAGACTTATTCTCATTTCACTCCACTCAGGTAAAGTGTCTAGGATTGATTAAAGACCTGTGTGTCACTTTAGTCCAATATCCTACCAAAGGCATCCTTATGGATATTGTAGTTGTTGACATCCCACCAAAGTATGGCATGTTGTTATCCAGATCATGGGGAGCCAAACTTCAGGGATCCTTACAACTAGATATGTCATATGCAACAATATATGTTTTTGGACAACATAAGGAACTATACCAAGAAACCTTAATGAAATATATGGTAAGTAGCTAGGATCAACCTAAAAACTTTCCATCTACTTCATACACTCAGATATCAATTCTTTCATCCTGTATAATGCTGATCAAACACAAGAAAAACTTTAGACATTACTAATACAAAACAAAAATAAATTGCAGTTTCTACTCAAAATGAAACTAACCAGACTACAAAACTGTCCAATGAACAAGATTGTTAAATTGTTGTAAATGATGAAAAGTTTGTTGCACCAGATAGTGTAAATATTGATCATGAGATATTATGGCATTTAGAATTTGATGGATCAGTCAATAGGTTAGGAGCAGGAGCAGGAGTGTGGATATATAATTTGGAAAATAATTACTCAGAAGACCATCCACATAGATTGAATTTTAAATGTACCAATAATATGGTTGAGTATGAAGCATTAATTTTAGGTCTTATGTTAGTTAGGAATGTAGGAGCTAAAAGAGTTTCTGTCATAGGATAGTCCAAACTAATTGTAAAACAAATTGATGGTGTATATATGACAAAAGACCATAGATTAAGTTGTTATAGGGGAACTATCGTAGAAATACTTAACACTTTCCTAGAAACAAAGCTTGCAGTAATCCCTAGAAAACATAACATGCAAGCCCATAGTTTAGCAATGTTTGCCAGTGCCTGCAAATTTCCCTTCCAGCCCAACCATCAGAACAATGCTGAAGTTAGGCATAGACCTACAATTCCAAACAATTTGAAGAATTGGCAAATATTTTCTGATGATAAACAGATAAATAACTTTTTACTTTCAGAAGAAGAGTTTGTAAATAACAATATAGATACTGATACATCAATAGATCCTGACACTAATGGTGACAAAGAAATAAATGAGATAGAAGGTGATGAAATAGATAGATTCAACCCAACTAAATTTACCAAATTAGATGTAGATAACCTAGATCAAATGGAGATTGATGAAATAATCAGTGAAGAAACCGAAGTAATTAATCTCAAGGATAACTTCTTACCAAAGGGATTAACCCCTCTGGGAGATTTATTTGATTCAAATGATGTTCCTAGGAAACCTAAAATGGAACCTTTAAGGTCTAATATAGAGGAATGTAATATAGGCACCGATGAAAATCCTAAATTGATCAAACTTTCGAAATCATTACCCCCAACTAAAAAAGTGAAATACATTAAGTTGTTGAAAGAATTTCGGGATGTCTTTGCTTGGAGTTATGAGGACCTCAAATCGTATGACAACAACATCATCTAGCACACAATTCCTATTAAAGAAAATCAAAATCCTTTTAAACAAAATCTTAGAAGGATTAATCTTGTCTTATTACCTACAATTGAATAAGAAATTCAGAGGATGTATGATGCCAAAATAATTGCACCAATCAGATTTTCTGATTGGGTCTCAAACTTGGTGCCAACTAGAAAGAAAACTAGTGAGATCAGACTCTGTGTGGAACTCAGAAACCTCAACAAAGTGTCACTAAAAGACAATTACCCTCTCCCCAAAATGGAACACATTTTATAAAGAGTAGTTGGATCAACCAGAATCTCAATGTTGGATGGGTTTTCTGGTTACAATCAAATCTTGGTTCATCCATACAACCAACCTAAAACTGCCTTTACTACCCCTTGGGGCACATTTATGTATGTGAAAATGCCTTTTGGGCTAATAAATGCATGAGCTACTTTCCAAAGGGCTATGGATATAACATTTGCAAAAGAAATTCATGATTTCCTTGTGATATATTTAGATGATATTACTGTATTTTCAAAATCTGACAATCAACATTTGGATCATCTGAGGCAAGTTTTTACTAAATGCAGGAAGTTTGGAATCTCCTTGAACCCCAAAAAGTCCTTATTTGGGTTAGAAGAAGGAAATTTGTTAGGTCACATAATTTCAAAAGATGGTATAAGAATAGACCTTGCGAGAATAGAAGCCATCCTACAAATAAAACACCCTAGGAATATCAAAGAGTTATAAGCTTTCTTAGGAAAAAATAATTTTCTTAGAATATTCATATCTAATCTAGCAAAGTTAATTAGATCACTAAACAACATGCTGAAAAGGGACTCCACCATAAAATGGACTGTCAAGGATAAAAAATCACTTGAAGAAATTAAACTAGCCTTGACTAAAACACTTGTGTTAATCAGTCCTAAATTTGACAGAGATTTCGTCTTGTTTTCCTTTGCTTTTGAGCATATAATTGCTGCAGTTCTATTGTAGAAAAATGACCAGGTCTATGAACAACCCATCGCTTTCTTCAGCAAAGCCCTGAGAGATGCCCCCTTGAAATATAACATAATGGAAAAACAGGCCTTGGCTTTAGTCAAAGCAATTAAGGATTTTAGGGTATACATCTTATATTCTCATATAGTATCCTACGTTCCCAATTCAGTGGTTAAAGACATCCTAAGTCAGGATGGTCCTGATGGAAAGAGGGGAAAGTGGATTGCTACTATTTTAGAGTATGATATAGAAACCAAACCTATTGAGTTAATCAAGAGCCAAGGTTTAGCCAAGCTCATGACTGAATCAAATTGTCAGGCCTTGGATATAAACTTTATTGCAGTAATAGATAATGAAGAAGAGATTGCGACTCCACTAATTAGCTAGGCCTTTATTGAATCACCTTGGTATGCTGATATTATTTATGTTTTACTAAATTTACAAGCTCCTCCTGAATTATCTAGGACTAAAAGCAGGTTTCTGAAGATGGAATCCTTGAAATTTTGTATATTAGACAATTCTCTGTTTTGGAGAGATCATGGAGGTATTCTTCTTAATTTCTTATTAAAAGATGAGGCTGACAAGATCTTGGAAGAATTTCATGCAGGTGATTGTGGAGGACACCTTTACTGGAAGACCACTATAGAAAAAATCCTTAGAGATGGTTTCTATTGGACTACCTTGTTTGTCGATGTCAAAAAATATGTGACCTCCTATCACAAATGCCAAATCTTTGAGGGGAAGAAAAAACTCTTATCTTACCCCTCAAGCCAATATCTGTGTAAATACCTTTTCAACAATGGGGTTTAGACTTCATTGGTGAAATTCACCCACCCTCCTCTTACCAGCACAAATGGATCCTCACAGCCACAGACTACTTCAAAAAATGGATAGAGGCCATACCTTCAAGGCAAGCCACAGACACTGTTATCATAACCTTCCTTGAAACCAATATTTTATCAAGAGTTGGATGTCCAACTAAGCTCATTACTGATAATGCAACAACATTTAAATCCAAAAGAATGATAGATTTCTGCAATAAATACCATATCACCCTTGGCCATTCCATGACCTATTACCCCCAAGGTAATGGATTGGCAGAATCCTCAAACAAAAGCCTAGTAAACATCATCAAGAAGTTATTAGAGGACAATACGAAAACTTGGAATAAAAGCTAGTCAACGCCTTATTGGTAGACAGATTGACTACTAAGAAATCAATTGGTACTTCTCCCTATCAACTAGTTTATGGGATAGAAGCTGTCTTTCCATCCTCTTTGGGAGTACCAGTAATAAAGATACTTCAAGAATTGCAGGTTGAACCAAATAGTATCCAAAGAAGAATCAACCAAACTATTCATCCACAACAAACTAGAGAAGAGGTCTATGTTAGGTCTCAAGTTGTGCAAGAAAAGATTAAAAAGATTTTTGATAAGAGAACCAAGGCTGAAGATTTCTACATTGGTGACAAAGTGCTTACGTGGGATACAAGGAGGGAAGACAAAGGAAAACATGGGAAATTTGATTTCTTATGGAAATGTTCCTATGTCATTTATGCTTACAGAGGAAATAATGCTTTCTTCTTGAGAGAAATTGATGGTATAGATGCAGAAGGTGGGCCAGTGAATGGTCAAATGCTAAAACATTACTTTGAACCAAGTTACTAATTTTCATTTCCCATTTGTACATATTTTATTTTCAAAAGTCTAGTTTGGATTGGATGGTGATCTTTGAAGTTGAAGCCCGAAGAGAAGGCCCTAAGCTTTAAAATATTCACTATCATAAGTATCAATAATGCAGATTCACAGAAGGACACTTTGTAAGGTAACATGAGCAACAATTCAAAGGCTACTGATCTTTAGAGTTCTTAACATTTCACTAGGAAATGCCATCCCCAAGTGGAGACACTATTAGGTTCCTATACCAATAGGAGTTATAATTTTGAATGATTAAGGTTAAGCCTTGTAATATTGTACAGACCTTTTCTTTCTGCAAATGTTTTCCATATTAAAAAATAAAAAAATGTAAAGAGGGTATGTCCTAAAAGAAAAATCAAAGGACAAAAAGAATTAGAGAAGGTCAAAAAATGAAAATATATGAACCCCAAAAACAAAAAGAGACTATGAAAGTGTGCAAGTCTAAATGCCACTACTATTTACTTTTATGCATAATAATAATTGTGTGCATCTTGTTACTCATGCCACAATCCATGGTAATCAAACTGTTTAATCTTGATTATATCACGATTTGAATTTTATGTTTATAGTTAGAGAATAAAATTTGACCAAACAGTTTAATCTTGGCAAATCAATAGATAGGTAGAGAAATAAAAGGAGCTCATAGGCTTAATCTGAGCCCTTGAATGATATAAAGTTAGAAATATATAGTTTGTTTTATAAAATAAAAATAGGATAAGGGTTTGCTAGCCTAAATGCACCCAAATAAATGTAGAAAAAATGTTAGGGTAATTAAATGGGTAAGTAGAAGAAAGGTTGCTGAACTACAAATTTGATTGGATCAAAATACATGCATCAGGCTTAGACACATGTTTCAATACGTATGATCAACTATGGAAGCAAAAAAAAAGTTTTTCAAGTTAATGTGATTAACTCACACTCATTAATTTTTCCCATTGCTTACTAATTTCATATCTACAAGTATGCTCTAAGTACTTTAAATGCTTCAAGTCAAAGAGGCTCAGAGCATTTCTCTGACTTTTGGTGGGACCGGACCCTCGGCTTAATGACTTATGGACATCAAGTGCTAGAATCCCCTTCATAAAAGTCATCTCCCTTCACTTCCCTAATAAAACTCTTTTTCCTAAGGTTAAACTCCATTAACCTATGAAGAGTGAGAAATACCATGTTAAATCCCATTTCATTCAAAAACCCACAAAATATTTTAACCTAAGTTAAGTGTATGTAAAGGAAATGTACAAATATTACATTCCACTTAATACTATTTTCATCTCCGCTCATTTCATGTCATACTAATTTCTAATTTAATTATATAGCTCCCATAGTCTCCTGTTTCTCCTATATAAATAAATCCCTATGTATTATCCCCACCCATAGTTTAACTATAAACTATAGTTTTATTCTATTCCCCCCAATGAAACCTACTTAACCCATCAATTCTTCGCAAAGTTAAGTTAAACCTTCATTAAAACCCATCTGATCCCCTATCCCCATGATTAACCCCGCAATAATCAGAATCCGTCGTAATTAAAGCCCCTGGGCCCCCCTAAACCTCTGTCCATTTCCTCTACACTAGTCTGCCAGCCGACTACCGTCCGATCATCTGCATCCAAATCAAATGGCACATAGCCATATCAGGCTCACCTAATGCCCAAAATTTACCTCGAAGTTAAACCGTCATTAAACCCGACCCAATTGATTAAACATGTGATTAAAGTCTTAATTAATCACAAACTGCCGAAAGTCTTAGCCCGCCCCCCCAACACCTTAGTTCATTTCATCTGCACAACTCCATCGCCCGACTGTTGTCTGGTCACCATCCCCTTCATCCAACGGTCCACAGCCATATCGACCGTGCCCGATGGTCGATCATTACCCACCCGATAAAGCGGTTTTCCCCGGAACCCCAAATGCTATGTGTTAGGCACGGAGGTAGATCAGGTGACCCCTCCTCAATACCACCTTCGTTACAAAAGCGGTGCGATGGCATGAGAAACCGCCTCCCCGCTCAACCCGATAAACCACCTACTATTCATAATATCAAATTCTATGCAAATTTACCCCTTACCTGTTAAAACCCTGAAAACCCTCATTTTCATGTCTTTTACTTAGTTACATAGAGAAACCTACCAAACCCTTCCGGCGCCACCCAAAACCTCTGAGACATGATTTCACCATGGATTCCCTCCCGAACACCTTCCAGACTCTGTCCATAGTTCTTCCCAGTTTTAGTACGGCCTCTAGTCACCTCCTCGCAGACCTATGTTTTATTAACAAATTGTTGTATTTTGTAGGTAATTAGCAGAAGACTAGAGCTTGGATAAACAGTTTTGATACTAGTCACAAAACTTGTTTACTCCAAGACTCCAAAGGAAATCTATTTAAAAAAACTTCATTCAGAAGAAGAAAACAGTTATACACAGAACAGAGAAAGAAATCATTCACACAGAGACATTGACTATTAAAACAAAGGAACTAGACAGAGCATACAGTCAAAAGACAAACAGATCAAACATACAGAAAGTTGATCAATATCCATTACCATATGCTGATACATATAAAAAACTAAATAATTTACTTTTTAAATACACAATAAAAAGTTAAAATGTACAGTAAAAGTAAAATCACAGTAAAGGATGTTGACAAGAGTATCATTATCAAAGAGTATCAGATGAAAGCATAAAGTGACTAAAGCCTCTAGTGTGAAAGTTCAAATAGCTTACAGCATAAAAACCAAACCATAAAGGCCAGTAGTAGCACAATAAATGGGACAACATGAAATCAGTTAAATAGTTGTCTCTATCTTCTTGCAAGAAGATATTTTTATTTCCTAGATTAAATCTCAAGTTAGTTTGAGATATTTTGTAATAATTTTTGTATAAATACTTCACAATTCGAAGTATGTAGTGTGGATTCTTAGACATTTCTATAGAAGTTTGATCAAGAGACTGTAAAGCTATTGTATCATTGACTAAGCCAGCAAGTTGGATTGATGAATAAAGACAAGATATTTGACAGGATTCATGTGTTGAGCGAAGTGCAGACAAGTATTTTCTCATGTTGTTGTTATCTTTCTTAAATTTTTTCCACAATCTTTAATGTCCTTCTAAATCTGAATGCTATAACTGGAACAATATCTTAGAATTTGTTTAATTACACTCTGTTTTAACAGTTATTCTTATAAATGTTTTCAACTGATATCTATGTTAAGGAATTCTTAATTGCTCCTTAGTTTAGGTTGTTTCTTGCTAATCCGGATCA
Organism: Pinus tabuliformis; assembly: GCA_031772625.1. Classification (NCBI taxonomy): domain Eukaryota; kingdom Viridiplantae; phylum Streptophyta; class Pinopsida; order Pinales; family Pinaceae; genus Pinus; species Pinus tabuliformis. The sequence goes on from CM062807.1 coordinate 309,306,986, forward strand.
AAGCATTCTTAATTTCCCTTTGCTTTTGATTAACCTCTATTCCTCGTTTATATCTTGGTCTGAGAATTCTTAATTGCTCTCTCACCCTGATTAAAAACATTTCACCCCCCTGTTCCAAAGACCTGTACTTTACTCTGTTAGCTTGCCCTTTGAACATTCCCTTTATTGACTTGATCTAGTTCTGCTGACCTTCTGTTGACTCCATAGCTTAATGGTCTAAAGACATCATTCTATCCATCTACCTCAAGGATTCCACCATCTAATCTTCAATACAAATCAAAAACCCCCTGAACATTCATAAATAGCCTGAAATCCCAACAAACAAAGCTAAATCACATAGAGAGAGCCCTCTCTGCGCCTAGGTTGGCTAGAGCCTATGCCCAAAAGTTGGTTTGTGGTTACCTTGGTCATTTTCTTTCTTCTAATAACTTCTAGAGAAATTATTGAGTGATAACATAGTGGCGAATCCACTAGGAACAACAACTCCTCAGTCCTAATAAAGCTTTAAGAAAATTCTAATTCTATATTTTGAGCCTCTTAAAGTCATTTGTTAGAAGTTATTTTGAAAAAATCTCACAAAAACAATTAAAAAATTTGAAATTTTGGCTTCTAGGAAGACTCATTTTACTAGGGCTAATCCAGATCCAAACTCTGCCCCAGTAGGTTATAATCCCAACTTGATTTCAAAAAAATCTAAAAAAGAAGAAAGTTTAGTTAGAAAAATACCATTAGTTAAAGCTAATTCATGTCCTAATGAGTGGTTATTTTTAGAAGAACTTCCCTTTGATGTGCCGTTTGATCTTTCATTATTTAGAACAAAATCTGAAAATGCAATCGATGAAAATGCTTTAGACCCTGATTTTATTGCAGACCTTGAAGTCCAAAAGGCCAACAAATCAATTGATGAATACATTCTGAAATCTCCACAATCATCCATTAATACTACCACTACCCCTGAGATTTCTGAACAATTGTCCACTACTTTGAGTTCACCATTGTTCCCTTCAACTTCAACAATAATACCTTCTGAAGTCCATTCTTCACCACCATTTATACCTTCACTCCCTCACCAACCTATCATTACTCATTCATCACCTACTAGTCCTGGTTCTTCATCCACTGCTCCATCATCTCCAAGTACCTCAACCCCACATCTCAGCCCCTCCCAACTTACAGCAATGGAAAACATATACGATCATCTTATTTTACCTACCCAACTTCATGCTATGCCTGCAGATTATCAGAGTAAGATTTTCCTGTTTGATGCTACTAGTCATTACACTGCCCAACAACATGTAAACAAGATGTCTAACTTTTTTGAACTACATGAAATAGATGAAGCTGATGTCCAAATGAGACTCTTTGCCCAAACTTTGACTGGTGATGTCATGAAGTGGTTTAAATCCTTTCCTGCCAACCACATTGTAGACCTAGAAAATTTCCAAAGGTTGTTTATTGATAGGTGGGAAAAGAAAAAGTATCCTTTACAAATCCTTTCAAAATATGAGAATATTAGAAGAGGACCTAATGAAATTGTTCAAGATTACTGCACTAGATTCAATAATATATATAATGCAATCCCAATTAACCTTAGACCTCCACCAGACTTAGCATTAATAAAGTTCCCTAATGGTTTTGACACAGATATGGAATACCAACTTAGGGAAAGAAACCCCCCAACCTTAAAAGAAATGCAAATTGTAGATGTTAGTGTTGAAGCTTATTTGTTAGCTAAAAGGGCTAGAGTTAGAAATGAAAGGAGAGGAACTGCAAAGGATGAAGCGTCACCATCTAACATTAAAATAGATAGTTTGGCCAAAAGTATGGAAAGACTAATTGATATAATAGAGAACATGGAGAGGAAACCTTAATGGGATAATCAACAAGCACCTCCAGTTAGAAACCCAAATTTTAGAAAAAACAAAAATGTTGGGAAGAATGGACCGGATCATAACATTAGGTCTCCTTTTCAAGAAAAGTTTTGTTATGAAACCATCTCACAAAAAGATAGAAAAGATAGATCAACGCCTTAGAATTCAGCCTCTTCGAGGGGACAACCTCCTTTACATTACACAAATGAATGATTATTTGATGATTCAAATGACAAAACCTCCTTTCTATATATAAAAGTCTAAGGAGTCACAATATAACCCAGCTGACCTAACAATAATAATATAAAGGCACAAAAATAACAATAGAGGGATTCTATGGGGCACAGTAATAACAATATGGGGACAACAGGGGCACAACAATATTAATAAGGGTAATGGGGTAATCACTATTATTATAGGGACCTAACATGCTCCTCTCCTTCAAAAAAGTGTTGTCCTCAATGCTTGAGTAGTTTTGGATGCTTTTGTATAAAATTCTCATCCTCCCATGTGGAATCTTTAGCGGATAAGTTCTTCCACTTGATGAGATACTCTGAAATTGATCGATTTCATAGCTGTCGAGTTCTTGTTTTTGTCACTGCTTCCGGTTCCAATATAATTTTTCCTTCCTTGTCAAGTTCTGGCAATATTGTTTCAACTGGGAGCTTTTTGCCTATAACCTTCTTTAAACATGAAACATGGAAAACTGGGTGCACTCGAGAAGCTGCAGGAAGCTCCAATTCGTATGCCATAGTACCAATCTTTTGCAACACCTTGTACGGACCATAATACTTTGGTGATAATTTATTATCCTTCTTAGATTGCTTGAGGGACATTTGTTTATATGGTTGTAGCCGTAGGAATACCCAATCACCTACATCAAAACTTCTTTCGTTGCGATGTTGATCTACCTATTGTTTCATTATATTCTACGCTAACATGAGGTTATCCTTTAAGAGTTGGAGGACTTGTTGTTGATGCTTGATGTGATGTTCCACTGCTTGAACCTTAGAATTTTCTCTTAAATATGATGTGATGGATGGTGGCTGATATCCATAAAGTGCTATAAATGGGGTCATTTTTGTTTTTGTATGGAAGGAAGTGTTATACCACCATTCAGCCAGAGGCAACCATTTGACCCATTGTGTCTGTTTATCAAATACAAAGCAACGAAGATATCCTTCCAAACATTTGTTTACTATCTTAGTTTTCCCATCAGATTGAGGATGATAAGATGAGTTATGATCTAACTGAGTACAGATACAAGAAAATAATTTTGTCCAAAAATTTCCAATGAAAATGGGATCTCTATCACTTACAATAATCTTTGGGTTTTCATGTAGCTTTTGAATTGTTTCCATAAATGCAGCAGAAACTGTACTGGATTTAAATGGATGTGATAATGCAAAAAAGTGTGCATACTTGGTAAGTCCATCAACTACCACCATGATAACACTTTTTCCCTCAGACTTGGGTAAACCTGTGATAAAATCAATTGAAATCTCCTCCCAATGTTTGCTTGGAATGGATAAAGGTTGTAATAGACCCAGGGTATTAATTGTTTCAAGTTTATTTTTTTGTCAAACTAAACATTTCGCCACAAAATTTTGAATATCTTATTTAAGGCCATCCCAAAAAAAATTCCTTCTTAACCCTGTGGTAAGTTTTTAAAAATCTTGAGTGCCCTCCTAAGGGAGAAGTGTGCAATTCCATAAGAATCTTTTGTTTGAGTTGGGAATTATTACAGAGGTATAAGCGATCTTTGTACCATAATGAATCATTTTTCCAGCTAAATGTATTAGATGTACTGGAATCTTGTTGTAACTTTCGAATAAGTGCCCACACTTCTTCATCATTCTTCCATTCCTCCCTTGCTTGAGAGTGCATCTGCCACCAAATTTTGCTTCCCTTTTTTGTAGATGATTTCAAAGTCATAACCCAACATCTTTGTGACCCACTTTTGTTGCTCTTCAGAGGATAATATTTGTTCTAAAATGTATTTAAGGCTATCAAGATCTGTTTTTACCTTGAATTGTCTTCCCATTAGGTAGGGTCGACATTTATTAAGTGCATGTAGTATTGCCAACATTTCCTTCTCATAAATAGCTTTGTGTAAAAACTTTCCCTTGATTGGACGACTTACAAAAGCAATGGGTCTTTCATCTTGCATTAAAACAACACCAATTCCATTTCCTGAAGCATCACATTTCACAATAAAGGTTTTTGTGAAGTCTGATGTAGCTAAGACCGGTGCTTGGCACATTGCCTCTTTAACATGTTCGAAGGCCTTTGTTTCTTCTGGAGTCCATAAAAATGCATCTTTCTTCAATAATGTTGTTAGAGGTGCTGCTATTATCCCATAATTCTTAACAAACTTGCGATAATACCCTGTCAACTTGAGAAATCCTTGCAGATGCTTTATGGATGTGGGGATTTCCCATTCCTTAATGGCTTTAATTTTTCTAGGGTCTACCTTAACTCCTTCATGAGATACAATATGACCCAGATATTCCACCTCTTTTACTCCAAAGAAACATTTGGATATTTTTGCATATAACTATTTCTCCTCCAATAGTTGTAGCACCCTGTCAACATGTTCAACATGATCCTTCTAAGACTTGTTGTAGATTAGTATATCATCAAAAAATACAAACACAAATTTTCTAAGGAAGGGTTTGAAAATGGAATTCATCAAACCTTGAAATGTAGAAGGTGCATTGGTAAGGCCAAAAGGCATGACCAAAAATTCATAATGACCCTCATGAGTTCTAAACATTGTTTTCAGAATGTCTTCAGTCTTCATTCTGATTTGATGATACCATGAACGAAGATCCAACTTGGTGAAGTAAATTGATCCATGCAATTCATCCAATAATTCATCAATGATAGGAATGGGAAACTTAACTTTAATAGTGAGCTTGTTGAGCTCCCTATAATCCGGACACATGCACCATGATCCATCCTTCTTGTGCACCAATACCACTAGAGCAGAGAAAGAACTTTGACTAGGTTGAATTATACCAGCCTCTAGTATTTCTGTAACCATATGTTCAATTTCACTCTTTTGGGCATAGGGATATCTGTACGGCCTGATGTTTGGAGGAAAACTTCCTGGAATCAGATGAATAGCATGATCATGATCACGAATAGGTGGGAGACCTTTGGGAGTCTCAAATAACTTGGAATAATTGTCCAAGACTTTTTGGAGATCTGGAGAAATAGATGATTTTGATGTGGAAACATCTAGTGAACATAATTGTGCAATTACACCTCTTTGTTCCTTTTTTGGAAGCTTTGTCATACCGTTAGAGCTAGTTATCTTTCCTGATTTCCTTGCAATACCCCTTAATTCAACTTCCTTTCCTTCCACAGAAAATTTCATGAAAAGTTCTTGAAAATTAAAAACTATTGTACCCAAGGATTGTAGCCATTGGACTCCTAGTACAACATCGACACCTCCCCTTGGAATGGAAAGCATTGGGATAGTCAATACATATTCTCCCATGGATAGCTTGATATTATGGCACTTTCCAAAGCAATTTATTGTTCTTCCATTTGCAACCATCACTTGACACTCTGGTGCTGGATATAGGAAGCAATTCAATTCTTTTGCTACCTTACAATGAATAAAATTGTGGGTTCTTCCTGAATCAATCAACACTATTACCTTTTTCTTCTTGATTTGTCCTTCTATATTGATGGTTTGAGGAGTGGTAATTCCAGCCAATGCATTACAAGATATGGTCGGATTCATTTCTTCTTTATCTAGGCTTTGTTCCTGGAGTATATCCTCTTCTTTTGACCTTTCTTGCTCCTTTTCTTCTTCCTCTTCACAATCTATGTAGAATAATTTCTTCTCAACACACTTATGACATTTAGTGTATTTGCTATCACAACTGTAACAAATCCCTTTTCTCTTTTTTCTTCCAATTGTTGTGGTGTCAACCTTATAGGTTGTGGAAGACTAGGGGCAACAACACTTCCATCTTTATAGTTGTGAGTGGTATGCTTCCTGGTTGCCATAATTTTGCTTTCCATTTTTCTTGCTAACCTGAATGCCTTCTCTAATGAATCAGGTTCCCAAAGGCGAACATCATGTTGGATATTGTCCTTTAAAGTCCCTATGAACACATCAATCCTATGCTCCTTTGAAATATTGTTTACCCTTATGTTCAATTTTTGGAACTCCTCAATGTGCTCCATTATTGAACCCTTTTGTTTGAGACTTATCAATTGGCTAAAACAAGTGATGCTTTTTGTATCCTCATAATGTGATATCAATTCTTCCATAAAAATTTCCCAAGTGATAATTTGTTTACGAGAGCAAAGCCATTGATACCATATAAACTGATTTGGTTCCAATTATAAAGCTGCAATACGTACCTTTTGTGTGTTTTGCACATTATTGAGATTGGAAAATTGCTCCATCTGTAATATCCATGTTGTGGGATCCTTGCCATCAAACTTCCTCATATCGATATTTGGAATATGGTGGGTCTTCGATCCAACATTAGAGTCTATGAAATCATGATTAACATTTCTTTTGTTCGCATCATGAGTTTCCTTTACTACCGTTTCACCATTAGTAAATATTTCTTGTAGAAAAGTTGTCAAATTTGTCTTCAAATCTGCCATGCCTATGTTCAAATCTATCTTCAAATATATCTTAAAATCATCCATCTTAGCTTCCATGCCATTCATCTTAGCTTCCATGCCCTTTATCTTAGATTCCACGCCATTTATCTTAACTTTTGTTAGCTTTTGTGAGAGTGACATTTGTTGCACTTGGTCTTGTAATTTTGATATATCATGTAGCATTTCTTCCTCTTCTTCATGAGTCAAGCTAGAGCATTCAGGTTGCTTACTAGGTGTTTTCATTTTCTTTCCTCGGGGCATTAGTTACCAATAATAATGCTCTACAATGCCCTTTGAATTCCTTCAAAATAATTTTTCAAACCAAGCTTAAGCAAAAATTTAAAAAAATCTACACACCTTTTTTCACTTTGTAGGAGCTCGATATTGCCTCTGATGTATCTCTGTAATTTCAGATTATCCAGTTCTGAAATTGTGACTTGTAGTAGCCCTCTGTGTCCTCTTTCCAATGCCACTAATATGATCCAAATTGGATTCTCCAAGGAAGAGTTATGCCAAATCTCCCACAGTGACCTGATTATAGACTAGTTCAGTAGAGAGAACTTGTACGACGTGCCACGTGTCCCTGTTTCGACCTTTGGCTTTGAAAAATATATAAAAGAGACTACAGTCCATCTTCTTTCTATACCTTCTTACGAAATTTCAATCTGATGCTCAGAGAGAAAGTTATGATGATTTCCCCAGGTCACCTGTTTGGAATGTAATTTAGGAGTCTGCAAAAAGACCAACTTCCTCAGATCATATCTCCGCAAATATAGCGTGAAAAGCTCTAAAATTCGGACCCGAGGTTTAGTGCGATTTCATCTCAAATGGGTTTTTTTTCGCTTCTGAAATGCCGCAGAAAAAAATTTATGGCGAAAATGCCACGATGACCTATTTGGAGTAGCGAAACCCTAGAATCCAAAGCTCTGATACCAAATGCTATGAAACCAGCTCACAAAAGGATAGAAAAGATAGATCAACGCCTTAGAATTCAGCCTCTTCGAGGGGGCAACCTCCTTTACATTACACAAATGAATGATTATTTGATAATTCAAATGACAAAACCTCCTTTCTATATATAGGAGTCTAAGGAGTCACAATATAACCCAACCGACCTAACAATAATAATATAAAGTCACAAAAATAACAACAGAGGGATTCTATGGGGCACAGTAATAACAATATAGGGACAATAGGGGCACAACAATATTAATAAGGGATAAACTACAATAGTAATGGGGTAATCACTATTATTATAGGGACCTAACAAGTTTGTAGAGACATCCCATCCAAAAGATCCAGAGCAAGATACACAAATTAACCTAATGGGAACAAACGATGAGGACACTGTTTTTCTAACCCAAGATGAGTAGGAACTATATATGTTGTAGCAATTACAGGTACAATCTAGGGAATCATTTGATTACAAAAAGGGATATGATTCTGCCATCTTCGAAGTTAATAAGCAGTATAATCTAAGAAGCAAAAAGAATGTTGATATCCCTCACCAAACTAAGATAACAACACAAAATAAACCCAAGAAAATAAAAGAAGCCCCTTTTTCACAAATCCTCCAAATTCTCCCTAGGGAAAACCCAAAACCTTCTAGCCCCACAATTGTAGACATAACCTCTGATCAAACTTCTGCTGATCAACCATCCACTTCAATTCCATCTAAGGAACCAGTGGACAAATCTCAAAACATCAGAATTGAAAATCCACATAAGGAGGTTCCCAAAAAAGGAAAAGAAGACAAGCCTACTTAAATCCCTGCTGCAAAAATTCAAAACCTTCAAACAGATAAAGTCTCTTTTCCATTCAATTTGGGAACAGAGATAGCAAAGATAAAGATTTCATTTCCTTTAACAAAACTAATAAAGAATGAAACTTATAAGTCACAGATAAACTAGACCTTAAACATTGCTGAAAATGAGGATTCAGTCAACTTGTTTGATGACCATCCTGAACACATATTTGGTCCAGATGTTAATGGAAAACCATTAGAACGAGGAGTTCCACCTTTTTACATTAGCCTTAGTATCCATGACAAAATTATACACAATGCAATGTTGGATTCTGGGGCCTCCGACAATTTAATGCCCAAATCAGTAATGGAGAAATTAAACTTAGACATTATAAGGCATTATAAAGACTTATTCTCATTTGACTCCACTTAGGTAAAGTGTCTAGGATTGATTAAAGAATTGTGTGTCACTTTAGTCCAATATCCTGCCAAAAGCATCCTTATGGATATTGTAGTTGCTGACATACCACCAAAGTATGGCATGTTGTTATCCAGATCATGGGGAGCCAAACTTCAGGGATCCTTACAACTAGATATGTCATATGCAACAATCCCTGTTTTTGGACAAGATGGTCAAATTGTCGTAAATGATGAAAAGTTTGTTGCACCAGATAGTGTAAATATTGATCGTGAAATATTATGGCATTTAGAATTTGATGGATCAGTCAATAGGTTAGGAGTAGGAGCAGGAGTGTGGATATATAATTTGGAAAATAATTACGTAGAAGGCCATGCATATAGATTGAAGTTTAAATGTACCAATAATATGGCTGAGTATGAAGCATCAATTTAGGGTCTTAAGTTAGTTAGGAATTTAGGAGCTAAAAGAGTTTCTATCATGGGAGTCTTCGAACTAATTGTAAAAAAGATTGATGGTGTATATATGGCAAAAGGCCTAGATTAAGTTGTTATAGGGGAACCGTTGTAGAAATACTTAACACTTTCCTATAAACAAAGCTTGCAGTAATACCTAGAAAACATAGCATGCAATCCCATAGTTTAGCATTGTTTACGAGCACCTGCAAATTGCCCTTCCAGCCCAACCATCAATACACTACTGAAGTTAGGCATAGACTTGCAATTCCAAACAATTTGAAGAATTGACAAATATTTTCTAATGATAAACAGATAAATAACTTTTTACTTTCAGAAGAAGAGTTTGTAAATAACAACATAGATACTGATACATCATGTTATCACTTAAGAAAAAATTCCTAAATTTTGAACATTAGCTTGATTCCAAAGGATTGGTGTTAGTATTGGTCTAGTATTTCCATGGTTTGACTTAGAGTCTAAGACCTAGATGGGAGTCTTGCTGGTATTGTCAAATAGGGTCAACACTTTGGTTTTTCCTATCACTGGTCCTACATCACACATAAATTTCCATGTTTCAAACTTGTGTCAAGGTTTTCATGCACTACAAAACTGCCTAAGAGTTTTCTTAGTGCAAAACCTAGAATTTTCGCTAAACTAGGAGTTTTCGTAGCGCGCTACGAAACCACTAAAAAAGCCTGTTTCAGCATAAAAGACTATGTTTTCTACTTTTACTAGTCAAATTCCAGAAGGGTTCCTGAGCCTTTGAGAGCTCAATTTTGAAAAATGAAAGAGGTGTTTCTTCTTAACATATTAAACTACAAAAACCTCTTTCTGTTTCTTCAAATTCGTTCTGAGGTGGGAGGAATTTATGGTTAAACGTGCGCTACGAAACTGCTGAAAGTTAAGCTTTGTCTACTGGTTTTAGCAGTCTTTTTCAAGATCCGTTTCTGGTCACAGGAAAAGGTATTTTGGAATTTTGAAGGAGGTTTCTCTTCATAAACTCTCCAGTTACAATAACCTATCTCACTTTCTTCATAATTTTTTTCAGTTTGGAGATACTAAGCTTTCTTTTAAACCATAATTTTAGAGAACGGATTTTTCCTGTTTTACACGTGTTTTTCAAGGACATATTCTGGATAGCTGGAGAAGTTTTTTAAGAAACCAAGAGAGGCTTTTGTTACAGACAGAATGGGATATAAAAACCTCCTTAAATTTCATAAAATATATCATGGATGAGAATATAAAGGCTCTGTCCCACGTGCCAATTTTCAAGGATCCTAAACCTAAAAACAGGGAAACATGTTCCCTAATTTCTAGGGTTTATCATCAGTAGTAAGGTGACAACGTGGGAGGCTTCATCAAATTCGACCTCATGAGGTTGCAGCTGTCAAAGAATACATTTAATGTTTAGTTAAGGTGGTTTAGTCATAATAAGGAGTTACACTCCTAGTTGTATTAGGTCTCTAGGACTGTTAGTTAACAGCTAGTTGTAATTAATAGTTTGTTTAAGTATCAATAGGTGTCAAGTCAAGTGAAATTTGAATTCCCCTCATGATGGAGGAAGGAATCCAAGCTTGTAATGAACTCTATATATGACAAGAGATGTAATGCATCAAGGGTTGGCAATTTTCAAAGAAACAAGCACATTGTGTTATTGTATGTGACTGTATGTTTTCAGGTTAATACAAAGAGTTGCTTTCACTACTCAAGATTCAGAAAGGGTTTTAATGTTTCATTTTCCTCATGGCTTCTTTCATATACTTATTTGCAATGGTATAGACACATGTTACTTAGAATTCATTGATGATGCTCTAACTTCCTTCATGTGTTTGTAGGCTGTGTTCTTTACATTATATCTCTGTTTTGCTTTTATGTTAAAACCCTCTATGCCCTGACTTCCATGTGAAATTGATCTTACTGTTGTGCTGAAACACACTTTGACTCCATAGCCCAATGGAAGTTTTTTAATTGGTATTTCAACCATTTATACGTTGTTGTTAGAATTTTCCATAGAGTTATCCATCTTATCTTCAAAGTAAAATCTTTAACCCAGTGAGAGAGCCCTCTCAGGTTGAGGAGGCTCAGCCTCAGCCAAAAGTTTGGTTTGAAATAGTTACACTGAGATAGTTTGATCAGCAGCCTATTAGGGTCCTATTTTTGTGATAAAATTTTGGTGCGTCTGTCGGGAGCCTGAAGTCTATTCATTCCCGAAATCAGGAAGCTGAACTTCTGAAGGTAGCAGGAGCTCAGACATCTTTTTGAGGCTGCAAAACTACCTTGGCGACTCCACACATCAAATAACAAATTGGAAGGTGACTCCACTACTAGAAGATCAGTATCTTGATGAATTTTCAAGATGAGTTCCATTGCAAGAATGAATGCCAGGTATGCCCCTATGAATCTCTCATATCCCTAGTTTTCCAAATCCTATGCCAAAGGTTGATTGGTTAGATGATCTTCCCATATTGAAAGATGAAAAGAAAGACAATGTTGCTCTTCATTTGGTTAGGTTCCATATGCATGTACGCAATATTAAGGTTCAGTTCCCTGAATATTGTCTCATGAAGATGTTTATGACCACTTTAGAAGGAAAAGCATGGTCTTGGTATAAAAGCTTGGAAAATGGTTCATTATATTCTCTTGCTTATTTCCATGATGTATTCTATGGCATGTATAAAGAGTGTCATCCCTCCTTATTGCTAGTCAAATATTTTTGTAAACATTCTGCGAGTTTTATTCAATATTTGGAGGATGGTTATGATGATGATGAATTCATGGATGAAGAAATTTTAGAAGCTCTTCATAACAATACATTTCAACACCAAGAAGAAAGGATAACATCCCATGAAATGTAGCATGAAAATCAACAGGGGTTTACTTATGAAAATCATATTACATCCTCCGAGATTAATGTAGAGATGCAGCAAACTTGTCAGTCTTCAGATCATAATGAAGATGAAAATAATTGCAAACACCAAGAAGAAATACTGGAAGAAATTTTTTATAACCCTCAGGCAGAGGAAAAGGTTGATCATTTATGTAATTCCTTGCAGCAGATTACTTCAAAGAATGATCATAATAGTGAGGAAAATTACATTGTCTATGGGAATCATGCAGAAAGGCAGTTGGATAGCATATCAAAGGAATTTTGTGTGGCTGAGAATCAGTTGTCTGAAGATATAGAATGTTATGATGATCATCAAAATAACCATGTCCTCTTTGACCCTATAAATGAATACATGGCAAAGTTTTGCACATCAGTATTTCATTTTCATTTGCATTATGAAGATCATATACATTATAAGTTGATTTGGTCATCTCACTATCATGGTTATTTTGAGGTTGAATGCAGTCAAGAGATTCAAGTGTCAGATCAGATTGATGATTGGCTTCATTGGAAATTTCATGTTCCTTGAGCTACAAGTGGAGATTGCAACTGATAGGAATGTGCAAATAAGCTCAGGGTAGGTTGACTGAGCATCTATTTCAGTAGGCGTAGTTTGAATTCTTCTTGCAGCAAATCATTAAAGGTTTGAGGAGTAGATTGGGCAGAAGTTCGGAGTTTTATTCTAGAGAATGGATAGCGGCACTGGAGCTACAGGTTCTTAGTATACCACAAGGGCACACTATCCCTAGTGGAGCCACTGTTATCACTTAAGAAAAAATTCCTAAATTTTTAAAATTAGTTTGATTCCAAAGGATTGGTGTTAGTCTTGGTCTAGTCTTTCCATGGTTTGACTTAGAGTCTAAGACCTAGAGGGGAGTCTTGTTGGTATTGTCAAATAGGGTCAACACTTTGGTTTTGCCTATCACTGGTCCTACATCACACATAATTTCCATGTGTCAAACTTGTGTCAAGGTTTTCATGCACTACAAAACTGCCTAGGAGTTTTCGTAGCACAAAACCCAAAATTTGCACTGAACTAGGAGTTTTCATAGCACACTACGAAACCACTGAAAAAGCCTGTTTCAGCATAAAAGACTCTGTTTTCTGCTTTTACTAGTCAACTTCCAGAAGGGTTCCTGAGCAGCTGAGAACTCAATTTTGAAAAATGAAAGAGGCTTTTCTTCCTAACATACTAAAATACAAAAAACTCTTTCAGTTTCTTCAAATTCGTTCTAAGGTGGGAGGAATTTATGGTTAAAATTGCGCTACGAAACTGCTGAAAGTCAAGCTGTCTATTGGTTTTAGCAGTGTTTTTCAAAATCAGTTTCTAGTCACAGGAAAAGGTATTTTGGAATTTTGAAGGAGGTTTCTCTTCATAAACTCTCCAGATACAATAAAATATCTCACTTTATTCATAAGTGTTTTCAGTTGGGAGATGCTAAGCTTTCTTTGAAACCCTAATTTCGGAGAACAGAATTTTCCTGTTTTACACGTGTTTTTCAAGGACAGATTCTGGACAGCTAGAGAAGTGTTTTAAAAAACCAAGAGAGGTTTTTGTTATAGACAGCATGGGATACAAGAACCTCCTTCAATTTCGTAAAATATGTGTTATGAAACCAGCGCAAGAAAAGATAGAAAAGATAGATCAACGCCTTAGAATTCAGCCTCTTCGAGGGGGCAACCTCCTTTACATTACATAAATGAACAATTCTTGGATGATACAAATGACAAAACCTCCTTTCTATAAATAGGAGTCTATGGAGTCACAATATAATCCAGCCGACCTAACAATAATAATATAAAGCCACAAAAATAACAATAGAGGGATTCTATGGGCACATTAATAACAATATGGGGGTAATGGGGGCACAACAATATAAATAAGGGGTATAAATACAATAGTAATGGGGTAATCACTAGTATTATAGGGACCCAACATGCCCCTCTCCTTCAAAAAAGTGTTGTCCTCAACGCTTGAGTAGTTCTGGATACTTCTGCATAAAATTCTCATCCTCCCATGTGGAATCTTCAGCGGATAAGTTCTTCCACTTGATAAGGTACTCTGAAATTGATCGATTTCGTAGCTGTCGAGTTCTTGTTTCTATAACTGCTTCCGGTTCCAATATAATTTTTCCTTCCTCGTCAAGTTCTGGCAATATTGTTTGAACTGGGAGCTTGTTGCCTATAACCTTCTTTAAGCATGAAACATGGAAAACTGGGTGCAATCGAGAAGCTGCAGGAAGCTCCAATTTGTATGCCATAGTACCAATCTTTTGCAACACCTTGTACGGACCATAATACTTTGGTGATAATTTATTATCCTTCTTAGCTTGCTTGAGGGACATTTGCTTATATGGTTGTAGCCGTAGGAATACCCAATCACCTACATCAAAACTTCTTTCACTGCGATGTTGATCTGCCTGTTGTTTCATTCTATTATGTGCCAACACGAGGTTATCCTTTAAGAGTTGGAGGACTTGTTGTTGATGTTCGATGTGATGTTCCACTGCCTGAACCTTAGAATTTTCTCTTAAATATGATGTGATGGATGGTGGTTGATACCCATAAAGTGCCATAAATGGGGTCATTTTTGTTGTTGTATGAAAGGAAGTGTTATACCACCATTCAGCCAGAGGCAACCATTTGACCCATTGTGTCTGTTTATCAGATACAAAGCAACGAAGATATCCTTCCAAACATTTGTTTACTATCTCAGTTTGCCCATCAGATTGAGGATGATAAGATGAGCTATGAGCTAACTGAGTACCAAGACAAGAAAATAATTCTGTCCAAAAATTTCCAGTGAAAATGGGATCTCTGTCACTTACAATAATCTTTGGGTTTCCATGTAGCTTTTGAATTGTTTCCATAAATGCAGTAGAAACTGTACTGGCTTTAAATGGATGTGATAATGCACAAAAGTGTGCATACTTGGTAAGTCTGTCAACTACCACCATGATGACACTCTTTCCCTCAGACTTGGGTAAACCTGTGATAAAATCCATTGAAACCTCCTCCCAACGTTGGCTTGGAATGGATAAAGGTTGTAATAGACCCGGTGTCTTAATTGTTTCAACTTTATTTTGTTGGCAAACCAAACATTCTGCCACAAACTTTTGAATATCTGATTTAAGGCCATCCCAAAAAAATTCCTTCTTAACCCTGTGGTAAGTTTTTAAAAATCCTGAGTGCCCTCCTAAGGGAGAAGTGTGCAATTCCATAAGAATCTTTTGTTTTAGCTGGGAATTCTTACAGAGGTATAAGCGATCTTTGTACCATAACGAATCATTTTTCCAGCTAAATGTATCAGACGTACTGGAATCTTGTTGTAGCTTTCGAATAAGTGCCCACACTTCTTCGTCATTCTTCCATTCCTCCCTTGCTTCATTTATCCAATCTGGTTGGATAATAGAAATAGCGCACAACAATGCTTCCACATCCTCATCCTTTCTTGAGAGTGCATCTGCCACCACATTTTGCTTCCCTTTTTTGTAGATGATTTCAAAGTCATAACCCAACATCTTTGTGACCCACTTTTGTTGCTCTTCAGAGGATAATCTTTGTTCTAAAAAGTATTTAAGGCTATCATGATCTGTTTTTACCTTGAAGTGTCTTCCCATTAGGTAGGGTCGCCATTTCTTAAGTGCATGGAGTATTGCCAACATTTCCTTCTCATAAATAGCTTTGCTTAAAAACTTTCCCTTGATTGGACGACTTTCAAAAGCAATGGGTCTTTCATCTTGCATTAGAACAACACCAATTCCATTTCCTGAAGCATCACATTCCACAATAAAGGTTTTTGTGAAGTCCGGTGTAGCTAAGACCGGTGCTTGGCACATTGCCTCTTTAAGATGTTCAAAGGCCTTTGTTGCTTCCGGAGTCCATGAAAATGCATCTTTCTTCAATAATGTTGTTAGAGGTGCTGCTATTCTCCCATAATTCTTAACAAACTTGCGATAATACCCTGTCAACCCAAGAAATCCTGCAAATGCTTTATGGATGTGGGGATTTTCCATTCCTTAATGGCTTTAATTTTGCTAGGGTCTACCTTAACTCCTTCATGAGATACAATATGACCCAAATATTCCACCTCCTGGACTCCAAAGAAACATTTGGATCTTTTTGCATATAATTGTTTCTCCTCCAATAGTTGTAGCACCCTGTCAACATGTTCAACATGATCCTTCCAAGACTTGCTGTAGATTAGTATATCATCAAAAAATACTAACACAAATTTTCTAAGGAATGGTTTGAAAATTGAATTCATCAAACCTTGAAATGTTGAAGGTGCATTGGTAAGGCCAAAAGGCATGACCAAAAATTCATAATGACCCTCATGAGTTCTAAATGCCGTTTTCGGAATGTCTTCAATCTTCATTCTGATTTGATGATATCCTGAACGAAGATCCAACTTGGTGAAGTAAATTGATCCATGCAATTCATCCAGTAATTCATCAATGACAGGAATGGGGAACTTATCTTTAATAGTGAGCTTGTTGAGCTCCCTATAATCCGGACACATGCACCATGATCCATCCTTCTTGTGCACCAATACTACTGGAGCAGAGAAAGAACTTTGACTCGGTTGAATTATACCAGCCTCTAGCATTTCTGCAACCATACGTTCAATTTCACTTTTTGGACATAGGGATATCTGTACGGCCTGATGTTTGGAGGAACACTTCCTGGAATCAGATGAATAGCATGATCATGATCACGCATAGGTGGGAGACCTTTGGGAGTCTCAAATACCTTGGAATGATTGTCCAGGACTTTTTGGAGATCTGGAGAAATAGATGATTCTAATGTGGAAACATCTAGCGAACATAATTGTGCAATTACACCCCTTTGCTCCTTTTTTAGAAGCTTTGTCATACCATTTAGCTGATTATCTTTCCTGGTTTCCCTGCAATACCCCTTAATTCAACTTCCTTTCCTTCCACAGAAAATTTCATGAAAAGTTCTTGAAAATTAAAAGCTATTGTACCCAAGGATTGTAGCCATTGGACTCCTAGTACAACATCAACACCTCCCATTGGAATGGAAAGCATTGGGCTAGTCAATACATATTCTCCCATGGATAGCTTGATATTATGGCACTTTCCAGAGCAATTTATTGTTCCTCCATTTGCAATCATCACTTGACACTCTGGTGCTGGATATAGGAAGCAATTCAATTCTTTTGCTACCCTACAATGAATAAAATTGTGGGTGCTTCCTGAATCAATCAACACTATTACCTTTTTCTTCTTGATTTGTCCTTCTATCTTGATGGTTTGAGGAGTGGTAATTCCCGCCAATGCATTACAAGATATGGTCGGATTTATTTGTTCTTCATCTAGGCTTTGTTCCTGGAACATATCCTCTTCTTTTGACCTTTCTTGCTCCTTTTCTTCTTCCTCTTCACAATCTATGTAGAATAATTTCTTCTCAGCACACTTATGACCTTTAGTGTATTTGCTATCACAACTGTAACAAAGCCCTTTTGCTCTTTTTTCTTCCAATTGTTGTGGTGTCAACCTTATAGGTTGTGGAAGACTAGGGGCAACAACACTTCCGTCTTTATAGTTGTGAGTGGTATGCTTCCTGGTTGCCATAATTTTGCTTTCCATTTTTTTGCTAACCTGAATGCCTTCTCTAATGAATCAGGTTCCCAAAGTCGAACATCATGTTGGATATTATCCTTTAAAGACCCTATGAACACATCAATCCTATGCTCCTCTGGAATATCTTTTACCCTTATGTTCAATTTTTGGAACTCCTCAATGTGCTCCATTATTGAACCCTTTTGTTTGAGACTTATCAATTGGCTAAAAAAAGTGTTGCTTTTTGTATCCTCATAATGTGCTATCAATTCTTCCGTAAAAATTGCCCAAGTGATAAATTGTTTACGAGAGCAAAGCCATTGATACCATACAAATTGATTTGGTTCCAAATATAAAGTTGCCATACATACCTTTTGTGTGTTTTGTACATTTTTGAGATCGAAGAACTGCTCCATCTGTAATATCCATGTGGCGGGATCCTTGCCATCAAACTTCCTCATATCAATTTTTGGAATATGGTGGGTCTTCGATCCAACATTAGAGTCTATGGAATCATGATTAACATTTCTTTTGTTCATATCATGAGTTTCCTTTACAACCTTTTCACCATTAGTAAGTATTTCTTGTAGAAGATTTGTCAAATCTGTCTTCAGATCATCCATCTTAGCTTCCATGCCCTTTATCTTAGATTCCACGCCATTTATCTTAGCATCTGTTAGCTTTTGTGAGCGTGACATTTGTTGCACTTGTTCTTGTAATTTTGATATATCATGTAGCATTTCTTCCTCTTCTTCATGAGTCATGCTAGAGCTTTCAGGTTCCTTACTAGGTGTTTGCATTTTCTTTCCTCGGGGCATCAGTTACCGATAATAATGCTTTACTATGCCCTTTGAATTCCTTCAAACCAAGCTTATGCAAAAATAAAAAATAAAAAACTACACACCTTTTTTTACTTTGTAGAAGCCTGATATTGAATCTGATGTATCTCTGTAATTTCGAATCATCCAGTTCTACAATTGTGACCTGTAGTAGCCTTCTATGTCCTCTTTCCAATGCCACTAGTCTGAACCAAATTGGATTCTCCAAGAAAGAGTTATGCCCAATCTCCCGCAGTGACCTGATTATAGACTAGTTCAGTAGAGTGAACTTGTACGAAGTGCCACGTGTCACTGTTTCAACCTTTGACTCTGAAAAATATATAAAAGAAAACTACAGTCTGTCCTCTTTCTGTACCTTCTTACGAAATTTCAATCCAATGCTCAGAAAGAAAGTTATGACGATTTTCCCCAGGTCACCTGTTTTGAGTGTAATTCAGGAGTCTGCAAAAATACCAACTTCCTGAGATCATATCTCCGAAAATATCGCGCGAAAAGCTCTGAAATTCGGACCCAAGGTTCAGCGCGATTTCTTCTCAAATGGGTTTTTTTTGCAACTTCTGAAACGTCATAGAAAAAACGTTATAGCGAAAATGCCACGATGACCTGTTTGGAGCAGCGAAACCCTAGAATCCAAAGCTCTGATACCAAATGTTATGAAACCAACTCAAGAAAAGATAGAAAAGATAGATCAACGCCTTAGAATTCAGCTTCTTCAAGGGGGAAACCTCCTTTACATTACATAAATGAACAATTCTTGGATGATACAAATGACAAAACCTCCTTTCTATATATAGGAGTCTATGGAGTCACAATATAATCCAGCCGACCTAACAATAATAATATAAAGCCACAAAAATAACAATAGAGGGATTCTATGGGCACATTAATAACAATATGGGGGTAATGGGGGCACAAAAATATAAATAATGGGTATAAATACAATAGTAATGGGGTAATCACTAGTATTATAGGGACCCAACAATATGTCATGGATGAGAATATAAATTCTTTGTCCCACGTGCCAATTTTCAAGGATCCTAAACCTAAAAACAGGGAAACATGTTCCCTAATTTCTAGGGTTTATCATCAGTAGTAAGGTGACAACATGGGAGGCTTCATCAAATTCGACCTCATGAGGTTGTAGCTGTCAAAGAATGCATTTAATGTTTATTTAAGGTGGTTTAGTCATAATAAGGAGTTACACTCCTAATTGTATTAGGTCTCTAGGACTGTTAGTTAACAGCTAGTTGTAATGAATAGTTTGTTTAAGTATCAATAGGTGTCAAGTCAAGTGAAATTCGAATTCCCCTCATGATGGAGGAAGGAATACAAGCTTGTAATGAACTCTATATATGACAAGAGATGTAATGCATCAAGGGTTGGCAATTTTCAAAGAAACAAGCACATTGTGTTATTGTATGTGACTTTATGTTTTCAGGTTAATACAAAGAGTTGCTTTCACTACTCAGGATTTAGAAAGGGTTTTAATGTTTCATTTTCCTCATGGCTTCTTTCATATACTTACTTGTAGTGGTATAGACACATGTTACTTGGAATTCATTGATGATGCTCTAACTTCCTTCATGTGTTTGTAGGCTATGTTCTTTACATTATATCTCTGTTTTGCTTTTATGTTAAAATCCTCTATGCCCTGACTTCCATGTGAAATTGCTCTTACTATTGTGCTGAAACACACTTTGACTCCATAGCCCAATGGAAGTTTTTTAATTGGTATTTCAACCATTTATACATTTTTTTTCGAATTTTCCATAGAGTTAGCCATCTTGTCTTCAAAGTAAAATCTTTAACCCAGTGACGGAGCCCTCTCAGGTTGAGGAGGCTTAGCCTCAGCCAAAAGTTTGGTTTGAAATAGTTACATTGAGATAGTCTGGTCAGTAGCCTATCAGGGTCCTATTTTTGTGATAACACATCAATAGATCCTGACACTAATGGTGAGATAGAAATAAATGAGATAGAAGGTGATGAAATAGATAGATTCAACCCAACTAAATTTACCAAATTAGATGTAGATAACTTAGAGAAAATGGAGATTGATGAAATAGATAGACTCAACCCAACTAAATTTACCAAATTAGATGTAGATAACTTAGAGAAAATGGAGATTGATGAAATAATCAGTGAAGAAACCGAAGTAATTAATCTCAAGGATAACTTATTACCAAAGGGATTAATCCCTCTGTAAGATTTATTTGATTCAAATGATGTTCCTAGGAAACCTAAAATGGAACCTTTAAGGTCTGATATAGAGGAATGTAATATGGGAACCGATGAAAATCCTAAATTGATCAAACTTTGGAAATCATTACCTCCAACTAAAAAAGTGAAACCCATTGAGTTGTTGAAAGAATTTCAGGATGTCTTTGCTTGGAGTTATGAGGACCTCAAATCCTATGACACCAACATCATCCAGCACGCAATTCCTATTAAAGAAAATCAAAAAAATTTTAAACAAAAAATTATAAGGATTAATCATGTCTTGCAATGGAAAAAGAAATTCATAGGATGTATGATGCCAAAATAATTGCACCAATCAGATTTTATGATTGTGTCTCAAAATTGGTGCCAAATAGGAAGAAAACTAGTGAGATCAAACTTTGTGTGGATCTTACAAACCACAACAAAGTGTCACTAAAAGAAAATTACCCTATCCCCAAAATGGACCACAATTTACAAAGAGTAGTTGGATCAACCAGAATCTCATTGTTTGATGGGTTTTCTGGTTACAATCAAATATTGGTTCATCCAGACAACCAACCTAAAACTGCCTTTATTACTCCTTGGGGTACATTTATGTATGTGAAAATGCCTTTTGGGCTAATGAATTCAGGAGCTACTTTCCAAAGGGCCATGGATATAGCCTTTGCAAAAGAAATTCATGATTTCCTTGTGATATATTTAGATGATATTACTGTATTTTCAAAATCTGACAATCAACATTTGGATCATCTAAGGCAAGTTTTTATTAAATGCAGGAAGTTTGGAATCTCCTTGAACCCAAAAAGTCCTTGTTTGGGTTATAAGAAGGAAATTTGTTAGGTCACATAATTTCAAAAGATGGTATAAGAATTGGCCCTGTGAGAATAGAAGCCATCCTGCAAATAAAACACCCCAGGAACATCAAAGATTTACAAGCTTTCTTAGGAAAAAATAATTTTCTTAGAAGATTCATATCTAATCTAGCAGATTTAATTAGATCACTAAACAACATGTTGAAAAAGGACTCCACCATAAAATGGACCATCGAGGCTAAAAAATCCTTTGAAGACATTAAACTAGCCTTGCCTAAAACACCTGTGTTAATTAGTCCTAAATTTGACAGAGATTTCATCTTGTTTTCCTTTTCTTCTAAGAATACAATTGTTGTAGTTCTATTGCAGAAAAATGACCAGGGCTATGAACAACCCATCGCTTTCTTCAGCAAAGCCCTGAGAGATGCCCCTTAAAATATAACATAATGGAAAAACAGGCCTTGGCTTTAGTCAAAGCCATTAAGGATTTTAGGGTATACATCTTATATTCTCATATAGTAGCCTACATTCTCAATTCAATAGTTAAAGACATCCTAACTCGGGATGGTCCTAATGGAAAGAGGGGAAAGTTGATTTCTAATATTTTAGAGTATGATATAGAAACCAAACCTACTAAGTTAATCAAGGGCCAAGGTTTAGCCAAGCTCATGACCGAATCAAACTGTCAGGCCTTGGATATAAACTTTATTGCAGCAATAGATAATGAAGAGGAGATGGTGACTCCACTAATCAGCCAGGCCTTTATTGAATGACCTTGGGATGCTCATATTATTTATGTTTTACTAAATTTACAAGCTCCTCCTGAAGTATCTAGGACTAAAAGTAGGTTTTTGAAGATGAAATCCTTGAAATTTTGTATATTAGACAATTCTCTGTTTTGGAGAGATCATGAAGGTATTCTTTTTAATTTCTTATTAAAAGATGAGGCTGACAAGATCTTGGAAGAATTTCATGCAGGTGACTGTGCAGGACAACTTTACTAGAAGACCATTGCAGATAAAATCATTAGAGTTGGTTTCTACTGGCCTACCTTGTTTGTCGATGTAAAAAAATATGTGACCTCCTGTCACAAATGCCAAATATTTGAGGGGAACAAAAAACTCTTACCTTTACCCCCCAAGCCAATCTCTACAGAAATACCTTTTCAACAATGGGGTTTAGACTTCATTGGTGAAATTCACCCACCCTCCTCTTCCTAGCACAAATGGATCCTCACAGCCACAGACTATTTCAAAAAATGGATAGAGGCCATACCTTCAAGGCAAGTCACAGATATTGTTATCATAACCTTCCTTGAAACCAATATTTTATCAAGATTTGGATGTCCAACTAAGCTCATTACTGATAATGCAACAACCTTTAAATCCAAAAGAATGATAGATTTCTGCAATAAATACCATATTACCCTTGGCCATTCCATAGCCTATTACCCCCAAGGTAATGGATTGGCAGAATCATCAAACAAAAGCCTAGTAAATATCATCAAGAAGTTACTAGAGGACAATAAGAAAACTTGGAATAAAATCTAGTCAACGCCTTATGGGTAGACAGATTGACTACTAAGAAATCAGTTGGTACTTCTCCCTATCAACTAGTTTATGGGATGGAAGTTGTCTTTCCTTCCTCTTTGGGAGTACCAGTAATAGAGATACTTCAAGAATTGCAGGTTGAACCAAATAGTATCCAAATAAGAATCAACCAAACTATTCATCTACAACAAACCAGAGAAGAGTTCTATGTCAGGTCTCAAGTTGTGCAGGAAAAGATTAAAAAGATTTTTGATAAGAGAACCAAGGCTGAAGATTTCTACATTGGTGACAAAGTGCTTAAGTGGGATTCAAAGAGGGAAGACAAAGGCAAACATGGGAAATTTGATTTCCTATGGAAAGGTTCCTATGTCATTTATGCTTACAGAGGAAATAATGCATTCTTCTTGAGAGAAATTGATGGTACAAATGCAGAAGTTGGGCTAGTGAATGGTCGAATTCTAAAAAATTACTTTGAACCAAGTTGCTAATTTTCATTTCCCATTTGTACATATTTTATTTTCAAAAGTCTAGTTTGGATTGGATGGTGATCTTTGAAGTTGAAGCCCGAAGAGAAAGCCCTAAGCTTTAAAAAATTTACTATCATAAGTATCAATAATGCAATTTCACAGAAGGATACTTTGTAAGGTAACATCAGCAACAATTCAAAGGCTACTGATCTTTAGAGTTCTTTAAATTTCACTAGGAAACTCCATCCCCAAGTGGAGTCACTGTTAGGTTCATATACCAATAAGAGTCATAATTTTGAATGACTAAGGTTAAGCCTTGTAATATTGTACATACCTTTGCTTTCTGCAAATGTTTTCCATATTAAAAAATTTAAAAATGTAAAGAGGGTATGTCCTAAAAGAAAAATCAAAGGACAAAAAGAATAAGAGAAGGTCAAAAAATAAAAATCTGTGAACCCCAAAAACAAAAAGAGACCATGAAAGTGTGCAAGTCTAAATGCCACTACTATTTACTTTTATGCATAATAATGATTGTGTGCAACTTGTTATTCATGCCAAAATCCATGGTAATCAAACTGTTTAATCTTGATTATATCATGATTTGAATTTTATGTTTATAGTTAGAGAATAAAATCTGACCAAACAGTTTAATCTTGGCAGATCAATAGATAGGTAGAGAAATAAAAGGAGCTCATAAGCTTAATATGAGCCCTTGGATGATATAAGGTTAGAAATAGATAGTTTGTTTTATAAAAGAAAAGATAGGATAAGGGTTTGCTAGCCTAAATGCATCCAAATAAATGAAGAAAAAATGTTAGGGAAATTAAATGGGTAAGTAGAAGAAAGGTTGTTGAACTACAAAGTTGATTGGATCAAAGCACATGCATCAGGCTTAGACACATATTTCAATATGTATGATCAACTAAGGAAGCAAAAACAAAGGTTTGCAAGTTAATGTGATTAACTCCCCCTCGTTCATTTTTCCCATTGCTTACTAATTTCCTATCTACAAGTATGCTCTAAGTACTTTAAATCCTTCAAGTCAAAGAGGCTCAGAGCATTTCTCTGACTTTTGGTGGGACCGGACCCTCAGCTTAATGACTTATGGACATCAAGTGCTAGAATCCCCTTCATAAAAGCCATCTCCCTTCATTTCCCTAATAAAACTCTTTTTCCTAAGGTTAAACTCCATTAGCCTATGAAAAGTGAGAAATACCATGTTAAATCCCATTTCATTCAAAAACCCACAAAAGATTTTATCCTAAGTTTAGTGTATGTAAAGGAAATATACAAATATTACATTACACTTAATAATATTTTCATCTCCGCTCATTTCATGTCATATTAATTTATAATTTAATTATATAGCTCCCATAATCCCCTGTTTCTCCTATATAAATAAATCCTTCTATATTATCCCCGCCCATAGTTTAACTATAAACTATAGTTTTATTCTATTCCCCCTGATGAAACCCACTTAACCCATCAATTCTTCGCAAAGTAAGTTAAACCTTCATTAAAACCCGTCTAATCCCCTAACCCCGTGATTAACCCCGCAATAATCACAATCTGTCGTAATTAAAGCCGCTACGTCCCCCCAAAACCTCTGTCTATTTCCTCCGTGCTAGTATGCCACCCGACTACCGTCCGATCATATGCGCCCAAATCAAACGGTGCACATCCATATCGGGCTCACCTGATGCCCAACCTTTACCTGAAGTTAAATCGTCACTAAACCCCGCCCAATCGATTAAACCCATTATTAAAGTCTTAATTAATCACAAACCACCGAAGATTAAAGTCCTACCCCCCCCCCCCCCCCCCCCGACACCTCAGTTCATTTCATCTGCGCACCTCCATCTCCCAACTGTTTACCGATAACCATCCCCCTCATCCAATGGTCCACATCCATATCAGCCACACCTGATGGCCAATCGATACTCGCCCGATAAAGTGGTTTTTCCCTGAACCCCAAATGCTACGTGTCAGGTGCGGAGGTATATTGAGTTACCCCTCCTCAATACCGCCTTTGCCACAAAAGCGGTGCTATGGCCTCGGAAACCACCTCCCCACTCAACTCGATAAACCACCTACTATTCATAATATCAAATTCTGCGCCAATTTACCCATTACTCGTTAAAACCCTGAAAACCCTCATTTTCATGCCTTTTACTCAGTTACATAGCAAATCCTATCAAACCCTTTCAGCGCCACCCAGAGCCTGTAAGACATGATTTCACCATGGATTCCATCTCAAACACCTTCCGGACTCTGTTCATAGTTCTTCCCAGTTTCAGTACAGCCTCCGGTCACCTCCTCGCAGACTTGTGTTTTATTAACAAATTGTTGTATTTTGCAGGTAATTAGCAGAAGACAAGAGCTTGGATAAATAGTTTTGATACTAGTCACAAAACTTGTTTACTTCAAGACTCGAAAGGAAATCTATTTAAAAAACCTTCATTCAGAAGTAGAAAACAGTTATACACAGAACATAGAGAAGTCATTCACACAGAGACATTGACTCTTAAAACAAAGGAACCAGATAGAGCATACAATCAAAAGACAAATAGATCAAACATACAGAAAGTTCATCAATATCCATTACCATATGCTGATACATATAAAAAACTAAATAATTTACTGTTGAAATACACAGTCAAAAGTTAAAATGTACAGTAAAAGTAAAAACACAATAAAGGATATTAACAAGAGTATCAGTGTCAAAGAGTATCAGATGAAAGCCTAAAGTGACTAAAGCCTCTAGCGTGAAAGTCCAAACAGCAAAGAGCATAAAGGGCTAAAACCAAACCATAAAGGCCAGCAGTACCACAATAAATGGGACAGCATGAATGCAGTTAAATAGCTGCCTCTATCTTCTTGCAAGAAGATAATTTAATTTCCTAGATTAAATCTCAAGTTAGTTTGAGATATTTTGTAATAATTTTTGCATAAATACTTCACAATTCGAAGTATGTAGTGTGGATTCTTAGACATTTATATAGAATTTTAATCAAGAGACTATAAAGCTATTGTATCATTGATTGAGCCAACAAGCTGGATTGATTAATAAAGACAAGATATTTCACAAGATTCATGTGTTGAGCAAAGTGCAGACAAGTATTTTCTCATGTTGTTGTTATCTTTCTTAAAGTTTTTCCACAATATTTAATGTATCTGAATCTGAATGCTATAACTGGAACAATATCTCAGAATTTGTTTAATTATACTATGTTTTAACAATTATGCTTATAAATGTTTTCAATTGATATCTAAGTTAAGGAATTCCTAATTTCTCCTTAGTTTAGGTTGTTTCTTGCTAATCCAGATCAAAGCATTCTTAATTTCCCTTTGCTTTTGATTACCCTCTATTCCTCGTTTATATCTTGGTCTGAGAATTCTTAATTGCTCTCTCACCCTGATTAAAACCATTTCACCCCCCTTTTCCAAAGACCTGCACTTTACTCTAGTAGCTTTCCATTTGAACATTCCCTCTAGTAAGTTGATCCAGTTCTGCTACCCTTTTGTTGACTCCATAGCCCAATGGTCTAAAGACATCATTCTATCCATCTGCTTCAAGGATTCCACCATCCAATCTTCAATACAAATCAAAAACCCCCTGAACATTCATAACTAGCCTGAAATCCCAGCAAACAAAGCTAAATCACATAGAGAGAGCCCTCTCTAAGCCTAGGTTGGCTAGAGTCTATGCCCAAAAGTTGGTTTGTGGTTACCTCGATCATTTTCTTTCTTCTAATAACTTCTAGAGAAATTACTGAGTGATAACACATTCAAATCCCAATCCTTCATGTGCAGGTGTAGCACCCTGGCCAATAACTCTTCTTCAATTGGAACTTCCTCTAGTAATAGGGGTGTAAATACCTTGTATTTGATAGAATATGGGTCCTTTGTAACCTTCGCAGTTGTTTTCATTGGCGGCATATAGGGAAACAAACTATAGATTGGTTCCACCTCATCTGTGCTGATATCCTCAAATATGTCGGCTAATTCTTCCTCATCTAGATCTTGCGGCTCCATTGATTGCTTATGCTTATCCATTTTCTCCTTACTCCGTAGTTTTGCACAGATTTTCCTCGGGGATTATCTAATTGGGGTCATTTGGGGCTTCTTCTACTTCTTGGCAACTGCTCCTGTGGAAGTAGTATGTGCTGGATGTCAAGCGGTCATAATGGATTCTAGCCCTCGACTTAGAAACTCCTGCTCAAGCTCTTTCCAACTCCAATCAGACATGCATCAAATTGCTCAGCTCATAATTATGCACAAAATCTCATAGCGAATTATTAACAAACAAAGTGTCTGAATGTGGATCAGTGTGCCATATTTATAGCCTCTTTTAAATTAAAACCACTTAATTCCCTCCAGATCTTATTCATAAATGTGGATTATAGATTTTCCCATATATACACCTTAAATGTGTTTTCCCCGCTCTTTTTAATGACAATTTCCCTGTCCAATTATCCCCAATGATCATATTCTGAACAAGATGCATCGGGCTCCTCCCTGCAGCGCAATGACCCCTTCTTCGTCACAGCTTTCTCCACCTATGCCATCCTCTTGAGTGTTGTGCAACCCTCCTTCTTCGTCAAGATCCTTCATTGGCAAAGTACTTTATAGTCCCATGCTTTCTTCCAACTACCCATAGCACTAAGATTGTCCTCAATTCATATAGTCACCGTGCAATCCCAGGGATGGAATTGTTCCTGTAGAGTTTCAACCTACTCCCATTTACTCACCCAACAAATAATTGACCATTCAACTTTGCGAGTTGAATTGCGCCGCCATTTGAGATATCCTTGATAATGTACAGGCCTAGCCAATTCATCTTGAACTTATCAGGAAACTGTGTGAACTTACTATCATACAACAAAACCAAGTCTCCATTCTTAAAATTTCGTAGCTTAATATGTTGGTCGTGCCAGGCCTTTTCCCGAGATTTCTCTACATGTTGGTGAAATCCTGCAACGAAACGAGCTTCTTCTAGCACGAGCAGTTGTTCCAATATTTCTTCCATAATATCTCTATCTTCCATATTTGTGACTACTGTGATTCTAAGACTGGGTACTATATTCCTTCGAATTACAACTTCTTGTCCCTACACCAACTTGAATCGAGTCCGCCCTATCAACTTCTTGCAAGTA
Organism: Pinus tabuliformis; assembly: GCA_031772625.1. Classification (NCBI taxonomy): domain Eukaryota; kingdom Viridiplantae; phylum Streptophyta; class Pinopsida; order Pinales; family Pinaceae; genus Pinus; species Pinus tabuliformis. Next base: position 309,335,625 of record CM062807.1, read on the forward strand.
GTCTTGTATGCCCATAACACTTCAGGTATGCACACATCCCAATCATTCCTATTGATGGTGCACACCTTCATTAGAGCGTTCTCCAAAATTTTATTAAAAGACTCAACCATGCCATTCGCATGAGGATGATAAGGTGTGCTCTTCTAGTGATGTACATGAGACTATTATGTTAATGCTTCAATTGTGATGTTGAGGAAGTTCATTCCTTTGTTGCTCATGAGGATCTTTGGGCATCCAAACCTCGACAATATATACTCAAATATGAAGTGTGCAACAGTGTCTTCACTGTAGTCCTTTACCGGTTGTGCCTCAACCCACCTGGTTAGATAATTTGTCACAGTAATAATGTAGCGTGCACTAGTCTTCATGCATTGCGGATTGATCGACCCCACAAAATCAATCACCCACTTATCAAAAGCCTGCAAATTAACTTGTGGATTCAATGACAATTCATCTCTTTGCGAGGGTCTTTCAATCCTCTGGAAAACATCGCAAGCGCTACAATATTGCTTATAATCCTTGAGTAACGTGGGCCACCATAGTCATGCCCTCAAAATTTTCTGCGCAGTTTCTTTGCATGTGTAGTACCCTCCTGCGACGCCACCATGCACTTCGACCAAAATACTATGTCTTTCATGCTTAGGGACATATTTGTGCAATATTTCATCAGGGCCCATTTTATACAGATGCCCAGCACTTGGACATGGGTTAGTCGATCCTAAGAGATGGGGAAGCTTTGTATCAAGGGTGCACTCTACATGAGCATCGAAAAGGAATCGGGTTAATATTCCCTAACCAGGACATGGTAGCGTGCAGCAATGTTAGGAAATTCGGAGACGTCATCGGGGGCCCCGAGAAGAGTTATCTTTTCTTTTTAATAGCTTTCCCCGCAATCAAGGAAAATATGTCACTCTGACTACTAGTCATTTCTTCTGTTGCATTGTATACTCTGCAGGGGCTAGTCTGGTCGTCAAAAAGTAAATAATATCTACAAAATGTTCATCACCAACACTTACTGCGAAGAGTTGTGCATCAAAAAACTGTTCTTCAATGTTTGTCAGTTTTTCACCGCTATCAATTCGAGATAGATGATTCGGACCAGCGTTCAGTTGTATGGGGTTGATGATTACTTCAAAATCATATTCTGGAAACATCAATAGCCATCTACAAATATTACCCCCCAACACAGGATTGTTCACCAAGTATTTCAACACGAAATGGTCCATGAACATCTTGAAGTGAGCTCCCAACAAGTAATGGTTGAACTTCTACAGTGTGTACACCATAGCCAAACCTTCTCGTTCTGTCATGGAATAATTCCACTCCGCCTTAGACAGGTTTCAACTCGCAAACGCAATGGGGTCATCAATATCCCCCTCCCCTGGCTGCACTAAGATAGCTCCCAAAGCTATACATGATGCATCCACATGAACATGGAACTCCTTCTTCCAATTCGGAAACACCAAGATTGGCAGAATGACCATCTTATCTTTTAAGACGTCAAGACTCTTTCGACACTCATCATCCCAACATAAGGTGGCATCATTCTTTAGTAATTTCTCCATAAGCGCAGTGATCTGCGCATATGCCTTAATGAATTTTAGATAATATCCATTGCGTCCAAGCATTGAGAATAGCTTCTTCACATTCTTCGGTAGATCCAAATTAATAATCACAAAGATTTTTGCAGGATCTACCATCAGCCCTTGCTTACAGACAACATGTCCCAGTGAAATTCCATAAGGTACACAAAAATGCACTTCTTCAGGTTTAATGAGATTTGATACTTCCTCCAGATATCCAAAATCAAGTGCAAGCTCGAGACATGCTTTTTCAATAGCCCAAAGACTATCCAGTCATCAAAGGACACCTCCAGAAACTTGTGAATCAATTCTTTAAACGTTGTGACAATAACTTTGGAAAATATCATCGGTGCATTCTTCAACCCAAATAGCATGATTGTATATTGAAAGGATCTCCATTCATTAGCGAAGGTGGTCTTACTCCTATCTTTAGGTTCTATCTTAATCTAATGGTACCCAAAGAACCCATCTGTAAAGGAGTAGGCCTCCTATCCTCCTACATTTTCCAAAACTTCGTCTGTGAATGGTGTTGGGAATGGGTCATGTACGCATGTGTCATTCAGCTTCCTTAAGTCGACATAGATCCTTATTTCTCCCTTAGTCTTTTCCTCTTGTACTACCATTGGACTCACTCAGTCAAATTCTTCCACAAGTTCGATTATGCTAACTGTGACCATTTTCTCAGGTTCCTCCTTCACCTTTTGTTATCCATGATAACCCCTAGAAATGATTTTTAGTTTTATTAGTCATCTTAGATAGGGTTTTTATGTTTAGGTTCATGTAAAATCTGTCATATGGTACATTTAATGTTTAATACGGTCATCATAACAAGAAAATTTCACCACTCCATCCATTTTTGAGGTCATCATTGCATACTAGGTTGGTCTAACACTTTTACAAACTTTCGCAGCAAATGCAATTACGCAAACCTAGAAATTTCTACGAAATTCCCTGACACTTCTGTAGCAAAATGGTCCTCTCCAAGACTTCTCTCACTATGAAAGTTTGTTGCTATATAACGGTTTTGTTGAAAATGATTGTTAGTGATGCCGAATGTACTGAGTCATTATGACTCTTGATTCTCGTGTCTTCCACTCCTTTTTATTCACTTTTACCTCTCCCTTTTCCTTTATACGATATGCTCTTATCAAAAAAGTTCACAAGTGTTGTCATAGATCAGGGTTTGCACTATCAAAACAGGTTTTGTCGTGGTCTAGGTGAGGTCCAGGTGTTCTAAATTTGGTGTGCATATGAAAAGGAAGCAGCTCACAAGCAACTCTCAATGTGTTGGCAAGCAGGGCCACAAGAAAACACTACAAAGGAGGGGTTGTAGTGCATTATGAGCCCACATACATGAAACTTCTTGAAGAAGACCCATATTTTATACAGTCATTTTCCAACGTGGGGTGTCTTTGATTTTTTCAAAAAATGTAGGGTTTTCATGCGCAAATTACCAAGGACTTCGCTCTCAATTTCACAGGGGTTGGCACGAAGGTGGTCATCCTAAGTTTGAAATTCTATACAGACACCATTTCTCATGTTACTGAAATCCCAAGGTTAGGGGAAACATGGTTTAAAGTTCAAAAGTTCTAGCTGCATAATTGTGATGAATTCTTGAAGGAAACATCAAGGGATTGATATGACAGTGGGCATCCCCATAACTTGTCTTAAAGAACATTATTCCAAGTTTTTTATGGTTATTCAGAAGTATTTTACATGTGAGTGAAGGTTCTATATGGTCTACCAATACCACTTCAGGTTGCTACTCCACTTCACAGGTAAACAGTCATTAGATATTCCTTTTTATCTCTTCAGAAGCTTAGGAAAGATGGCTAACAAGGTGCAAGCTAAACCAGATGCAAGTAGTACCTTTGTTTTTAATCATGGCCTTATCAAATTGTTAGCAGTTAAAGAGCTAAATAGATTGAACGGGGATTGGCTTACCTTTTTGCTTCTAAGTGGATATGAACTAGATGTTGCTATCCCCTCTAGAAAGACTCCAAAATCCAAAATTGCAACCCCTAAATCAGGGAAGTAACCTAGAGTAGGATAACAATCAGTGACAAAGAAGCTACCTATTATTGAAGCTTCTACAAGTACTAAGAGGAGAATGACTAGAACACAGAAGAAATAATAAGAACAAAGTGCAAAGAAGGGAAGATTGACTGACATCCTAGAAGCTATAGACATTGAAGAAAGCCCAGTTGTGTAGCTTGTAGAAGTGACCCAACTGAAACTAAGAAGAAAAGTAAGAGAGAAAAGAAATTATATTTTACTCAAGAAGAAAAGGGTTTCATTTTCAGGCCAAGGAAACTTGTCACAAGATCAATGCAGTAAGTTGAGAGGATACCTGAAGCACCATTGAGAAAAACAAAGTTATCAAAGAAACCATCAAAGAAAAAGAAAGGCAAGGAGGTTGTTCAAGAAAAAAGTGAAATAGAAGTCCTACAAGAATAGTTAAGGGAGGCCAGACAAGAAGTGATCAAGACCAAGTTAGAGTTTGATGAATACCAAAATAAAGTGTTAAAGCAAATATATTTTTATGATGAAATTGCAGACAAGTCAAAGAAGATGATAAAAGGGACTCTGCCTTTACACAGGATGTTGGACCATATGTATAAAATAAATAGTTGGTTACATGCAGATAGGAAAAGCCTACAAGGACAAGATACATCACTAGAAAGTCAAATTTAAATGATCCAGGTTGAACTCAAGAAGAGAAACCTCAAGATTGTTGTTGAAGTAAGTGCTTCTCCATGACATGGAAAACTCTTCTTGTCTTTACTATAGTTATTTTAGTTAACTCAACCATATGTATAGTCACCATGATATTAGAAGTCATAAGGAGGCATTAAAATCATGGAAACTTGAAAAAATCAAAATTTTTGAAATTTCGTAGCAACTACCCATAGTGAAGCCGAGTTTTTGCTACAAAATTGTTGTAGCATTCCATGGGGGTTAAGGATGGTCTAAAGTTCAGCAAATTCATCCTAAAGGCCTATGTTTAGCTCATTAACATCAACAAATACCTCATAACCAACAGATGGAGGAAAAACGTAGCATAGAAGTGTTTTTCAAAGTTGCTACCAAAGTTTGCTATGAAACTGTTGAAAATGTTGTTTTGCTACGAAATCATGGAAAAAATCTGTTTTTCTGCCTTTTTGACTATTTTTCAATATCATACATCCAAGCTCCAGGTGGATTTCAGTTGATAAAGGTTGTCTATGTCATCATGATAAACTCCTATTTTTTAGCTTGCCAAGTCAGCAAATAGACACATCTACAAATTAGCCAGCTCATCAAGACAGTCAACAAAAAGGGAAATTAAGTTGATGTCTATCAACATTTTGAATATTTAATGACACTCCAACAAATCTAGCATGCAGTTGGCTTCGGTTATCTACATCGAAAAAAAGTGGTTATAGTTTTGAAGCTAGTAGAGTCCTACTTGAGTTCCAACTATTGTAAAGCAGAAAATCCATATGAGGACTCTGTTAGTTAAAACGAAATTAGGAATAGGTCTTTAAAATAGTGGATCGAATTTGGCCCAGGTGGCAAGATATGTAAAGAGATCATTTCTCTATAAATACGTAGGTTTTCGACTTTGAGAAGGGCTTGATGAAGAATGTGAAGAACTAACCCTTTGTAATATTTTGATCCTTTAATAGAAAATTTGAAGCTACTCTGTTTATGTACCTGAGATTCATGTCATGGATTTTATGGGTTTTTTTTTATCATGTTGTTTCAAGTTTTGCATAGTATCTTGATTACTTGGAAATCTTGTCAAACTGATCCAATTTCCTTCATTTACTATGTATGACTGTAGATGTTCATTTTTGTCAGTTTAAAAGCTATAGATGCCTCAACTTCCATTAAACTTTTTTGTTTTCCATTCTGTAATTTGACTCCATGCCCAATGGTAGCAGTCATCATATTTCTCTTCACCTACAAAATTAAAAAAAGAGATCAGAGTTAGTCATCTGATTGTTTCAATTGTTTCAAGAAGATTTGATAAACATTTGAGAGATCCCTCTCAGATTGGAAGGACTAACTTCCAATTCAAGTGGCCTGAAATAGTTACACTGGGTTAAAGGTTGAAACAACCCAATTTTCCCATCACTCTCTTTCAACTGCAAAAATCACATAAAATACAGAGTTAGCCATCTGAACTTTGATTTTATTACAGTCAATTTCATAAATATTTTGAGAGAGCCCTCTCAGATTGGAAGGGTTAACTTCAAGTCAAAAGTTGTTTTGAAATAGTTACTCTTGGTTGGAGGTTGATACAACCTAGCCTATCTAGCCCAGTGATAACACCTTCTCCTTGTACTCTGGGTTGAGCCTATATGATCTTTGTTTTACAGGCTTCACATATGGCTTTAAAGTGATTGTCATGTCACCCAGGTCTCCCATGATGCCTTTTAACTCTGTGAACTTCGTTGGGAATAGCTCCTGGTACTCATGCAGTAACTTAGCAACCTTCCCTATTGTATCTTCATCCCACTAATCTCCTATGTGCCTGAACTTGTGCTCTGCCTCTGAACCTATGTTGACCTGCTCGTCTTAACAGGTTGTGTTACATCAGGTATTTTAACATTTGGTCATGCCACTTTGTGTTGTCCTTCTGACTCAAGAATATTGATGCTATGTGGATCTTCCTCACCTTCCTCAGAGTTCATATTATAGTATTCTAGTGCATATTGAAATTGTGTGTTCCAGTCAGGATGTACCTAAGTCATTGGCTTCTTAGGTGTTTGGAAAATTACAAATCTAATTTCTTGGAGGGCATCATCTAGACATTGAAATCCATTCTCAAAGCTAAAGGTTAATATGAAAATTTCCCTCATATTGTTCCAATCAGCAGTACCATGGTTCAACTCCATTTCAAGATACCAATTCATTGGTATCACATCCAAAGTGTGAACAAACACATGTACCCATTTCGGTCGAGGTTCTTTGCCCCCATGCCTTAGTCCAACGAGACAAATGATCTCGAGGATCATCTTTGCCATTGTAGTTCTCTGTGATCCTTGTATTTGTGTAACCAAACCTGAGACTCATTAATCGTTTGTACTCCTACTAATCTCCTATATTATCCTTATGTGTACCCTACCATCGTGCAGGTGTAGCCCTAAAAGCTAGATCCAAGGCCTGAAATCGTTGTTCTTCTGGTCCATCCCTTTCAAATTTATCCATAAATACATTGACGTCACCTATCCCATCATAATATGGTAAGTTATGTACCTCAGTAGATATGCAGCGAAGAGATTTTGTCATTTTATTACAAAGTAGAGTAGAAAGTTCGTGCAACCAGTTCTTCTAGTTCTCCAATTTTTCATCCAAGTCTGAATGACATGAACTATCCTTCTCCCAGCTTATCCTTCCATCTGTAGTGGGATTGATCCGATCCTCATTGCATGCAGTTAACTTATATATGTGGTCAATATATTCATCATTGTATTCTTCACGGACAGGTTCTATATATCGCGCTCCTTCAGAGGGATCTAAGAAAACAACGACCTTGGTACCGTTCTTTTCAAATGCCATACTCATCATTTTTAGATTGATTATGGCATCCATATCAAAATCCCAATCGATTCTGAGAATTGCTAGATACGGATTACCCATCAAGATAATCTTCTATTGATTGGACATGTGCAACTGAATTGGTGACCACTACAGCTTTGGTTGCCCCATCTGCTCCCAAGTCTACTTCAATAAGACGTTTGCATTTGATCCCAAGTCCAAAATTACTTGATCCATTTCAAATTCACCAATCTGCACAGTTAATCACATTCCCCACCCAGACCATTTATTTTTCTTGTTGACCTTATTTACTTTGCATTATTCAGGTGGTGGCTTCCCTTTACTGGCACAGTTGTCAATAAGTTCTTGTAACCCCTCTATTGCTTTCTGGTCCCTTAGAAACCTCATACATGTCTACAGAAAGGACTTCAGAACGGTCAAATCAGGGTTCTCCATCGTAGTACTTACTTCAGGAGCGTTCTTCGTTGGTACGAGTTGTGTATGCATCTTTGATGTCAAATCTCTTGGGTCCATGAAACTCTTATTCGCCTCCAAGAAAGTTTCCTCTTCCTTCTACAGATTGAACCTAGTACTCTTTTCTCCTGCCTTTCTAACCCATGTATATGCCACGGGATTTTTACCTTCTTCTCTATCTTCTCCGGTAGTTGCACCACTTTGTGTCACTATATTAATTCTTGGGTCATCCTTACGCAGTATGTATCACATCATTTGTATATTTTGCGCAGGCTACTGATTCTTCTTTTCCTCCATCTTAGCCATTAAAATGGGGCAATCTTCTATCACATGGTCAAACTGTCTACAATACTGACATGAAGGATGAGTGGGTTTCTGAAAATCTCACACATAATGTCTAGCTTCACCACAATTATAGCATACGATTTGACCCCGTCCTCGTCCAATGCCTCCTCCTCAACCACATGCTCGACCTTGAAATCCTCAACGAACTACAGGTGAACCATTCTTTTCATGCATGCGGCCTTCAGTGTGCATCCTATATGTTGGGGTTCGATCTATCATCAATTCATAGTTGTGACAATGGCTCTCATCATGTCCTAATGATCGAAAAAAACTACAAAATAAATATTGGGGCGACTGCACATATTTCTGTATGAAATAGCAGTGATTAGTCAGGTGTTGTCCTACAACCCCACAAATATTACACCATACGCTCAGTTTGGTACTTATTCCTTATAGTGACCTTCCTTCTTAAACTTTAGGCCCCATACTTCTGAGTGCATCTCAGACCAAAAGTCCTTTCCTTTCTTCATGTCTTGCAACTCCATATGCAAACTTGCCAACTGAGACTGTATCTGTTGAACCCCTATGTGAGTGTATTGTACTGACGACACTTCTAATTTCATCGTGATTTCTAATGCTTCTGCTTGCCGCAATCGTTTACTGCAATAATGGTAATCCATGGAGTGTAAATAGCACAACTATATACCACTCTTTGGGAAATTCATCATAGATCTAGAAGTTGGATTGTCCCATCAAACATTTTAACCTCTGATCTACATCCCAGGCAGTCTCATTAACGACTTGCCTAATTTCTTTTATTTTTGTAATGCGTTGTGACTGCGAATTGGGCTTCATAAACTCTGTATTTAGTGTGTTTTTCGTCACAACTAGTGAAGCAGTTGAATTCATCGTACTCTACTTGATATACCATGACAACACTTTGTCCTGCAGCACTGTGATAGATTGTGCTTTCTTCATATCGTCGTCATTGATCTGTTATGATTTCCACATAGCTTTAGCGAAAAACCAAAATTGATTAGGATCCTTTGATCCCTAACCCTTAAAGATATGCATCTTCATTGTGTTAGCCATGTCGAATAGTGGAGGTGGAGGTGGAGGTGTAGGTGTATGAGGTGGATGTGAAGGAGGAGGTGGAGTGGATGAGTGAGGAATCCCAGAAGTGCCCTGAGTTTCTGACTCTGTCACACCTCTATATGTACTAGGGTTGCTCCTTTCTTCTTCGTTGTCTAATTCACCCAATAATGGACTATACTCACCCTCAATATATTTGTCACGATCGGCTCTAAATCTTTTTCCGCTTCACGTAGATCAAGTTTGGCCTCTTTTAAACATCAATTTATACACATAACACCATTTTCACATAACAACATCTTAATCCAGAGCTTTAAGGAATTTAGATACTTACCTCGTGGACCTTTGAAAAATCTACGCTCAGCTTCACTGTAGGATATTGTTGTGTCAATTGAAAATTCAGTAATAAAGCCTCCAAGGATACTATCAATCTAGTAATCAACAACTCTTGCAACCTTATTTTCAAACTCCTTAAGTCGCTTAATCAGCTCTGGGGTCCACACAATAGGATCGTCGTGTTTCCAACTGGGCTCATTGTTTGCTAGCTTTGAAAGTCACTCATTCAGATCATTAGTAAACGATGCGAAAAAGACCTTGTGTTATTTTGTATATATATACCTCTGTAACCACCTTTCTTTTGACTTGTGCAGATCTCTTTTTTCTTGTGCTGAAAATTCGTGCAACTTCTAATCTAACCAATTTTGGATCTCTTTCCTAGTCGGTAGCCACATCACACATCCCTCAGATAGATCCCGGTCTCAGCAATGAAACCATTTGTTGGCTTTGGGGGCTTAGAACTAGGTTCAGAGTTAGCTACACTAACAAAAAACTCCTATACCATCAGCCCTTTTGGCAACGATCTATGCAGCATAGACTACAGTCTCACCCTAGACAATATTGGGGTATGCTAGAACCAAGTTTCTGCATCTAGAGGGACTATGCAGTGTGGCTATAAGGATTCTAACAATTTAGAACTTAATTTGACCTTCGCAAACCATTAACCTTATTGTTATAGTCATAAAGTGTTTTCCTACTTAACCAATTTGTGAACTGAACGACACTAATCTAACATGTATTATTCATCATACAAAACAATATCTGAACCTTCATGATGCAATTGCAGAAGAAAAATATAAAACCGAACCATAAATAGGCTAAAACATAGAAATTACGTGAACATGAGAAAAGACAGATTTTCCTCAAAATTCTTATTTATTAGTCAAGTCTTCTTAGATACAATATTTCTGACCCTGCGCACACCACTGCAGGGGCCTGCGCACTTAGTTGCAGACTTACCAAGGCCTCTATGCAAACAGCTACAGGAGCCTTCCCCTTCACCTGACTACTGAAAGATCTTACAAAAACAGACTCAAAGATATTTCATTAAATGAATTCTTCCCTTAGACTTGCTAAATAATCCCTTTATATATGCTTTTACCCTCACAATAACATGGTCCACAAACCATGGGCAGAGCTCAAAATACTCTAGATAATCCCATCCCTTTACAAAATAAGGGGCTTTGACCTGCCCTAAATCCCCTTTGACTCTTATAACCCTGTGTTAATTTCACTCCAGTCCTCAAAATGTGGAGTCTTTACATGACTCAGACAAAACTTAGACCTAGGGGACCCCTACCCAACAATAGGTAATTGCGCCAATGGAGAAGTTGTTGAAGAAAGATGTGACCTTTCAATGGAGTGAAGATTTCCAGAAGAGCTTGTATGTATTGAAAGAGAAGATGATAAATGTGCCTATTCTAGTTTTCTAGGACTGGAAGGAGTTCCATGTACATGTTGATGCGTCTTGAATAACATTGGGTGTAGCTCTAGCACAACCAAGAGTAGGGGAAATTGATCATCCCATAGCATTTGCAAGCAAGAAACTGTCCAACGTGGAAAATAACTATAGCATGATGGAAAGAGAAGGATTAGCTATGGTGTATGAATTACAAAAGTTGGGCACTACTTATTGGGGACGCACTACAAAATGTTCACTGATGACTCCGCGCTGAAATATTTGGTGAATAAGCTTGTTTTAGGAGGAAAGATCTATCGATGGTTATTCTTATTCCAGGAGTATGACTTTGAAGTTATATTAAAGCTAGGGAAATTGAATGTTGGACCTGATCATCTATCAAGAATAGAGACATCAGAAGAGCCCACAAATATCAAAGATAACCTGATCGATGTAGAACTATTTGCAATTAAAGATGCAGATGATCACTTCGTGGATATTATTCAGTTTCTAACCACAGGGATGGCTTTCGTGGAGTACACTATGAAGAAAAAGAAGGAGTTGGCCATTCGAGTAGTTGATTTCTCATTCATTGTTGGGCACTTATACAAAATGGGACTGGATGAAGTACTGCATAGATACGTCCCTGAACATGAACGACAGAGTATTCTGGCAAAAGGTCATGGATGAGTCGTAGGTGGGAACTATACAGGAAAAGCCACTGCGCATAAAATCTTGAGAGATGCGTTATGGTGGCCCACAATACATAAGGATGCAAAAGAATTTTGTCAAGTATGCGATATATGTCAAAGACAGGAAAGCCATCTCGAAGGGACGAGATGCCACTACTGCCACAGGTAACTTTGCAGGCTTTTGACAAATGGGTGATTGACTTTGTTGGACCTATTAGTCCTATAGGAAAGAAGACTGGTGCGAGCTATATAATCATTGCAACTGATTATTTGACAAGGTGGATAAGGCACAACTAGTGAAGGATTGTAGTGCAGAAACTACTGCAAAGTTCATCTTTGAATATATATTGTCCAGGTTTGGTTGTCTGAATATCTTGATGAGTGACCAAGGCACACATTTCTTGAATAAGACCATTGAAGCATTAACTAAGGAATTTCAGGTTTATCACCAGAAGAGCACTCCTTATCATCCTCAGGAAAATGGAACAGTGGAAGCTTTCAATAAGATTTTGGAGAATGCATTGACCAAGGTATGCAATGTGAACAAAGATGACTGGGATTTGAGAATTCTAGCGGTGTTGTGGGCATATAGAACAACATGCAAGAAATTGACAGGGTAGACACCGTTTAGGTTGGTATATGGACAAGAGGAAGTTATGCCTATGGAATACATTATGTCAAGCTTGAGAATTGAAGTTCTTACAAATATGGCAATCCCTAACATTATGAAGGAAAGAATGTCACAAATACTAGCTCTAGAAGAAGACAGGTTTGTAGTAGGGTTCCATCAACACATTCAGAAAGCAAGGGAGAAAGCCTGGCATGACAAACATATTGATGCAAGAGCATTTAGACCTAGTCAGCAATGTGATGGTATGATCACATGTTGTGGCTAACAAAGGGTTGGAAGACAAGAAATTAATTAATTTTATTAATTTAAATGTATGAGAGTGTTTTATTTGTTGTCAAATTCTAAGCAGAAAAGGGTATAAGTAGCTGATTGATCCTCCCCGCGTGGAGATCAGGCCAAGCAGTTAGATTATCTGGTTTGAATAAGATATGAGGGACTTGAAAGATTAAATTAGAATTTGTTTGAGGAAAGAGTGGAGTGAAGAGATTCTTTAGGGAAGAATGAGATATTTCTGGATCTGAATTAAATGGGTTCATGAATCCGCATTTTTTATAAATTGTAATCTTTTGGAATGAGTGAGGGGTTAGATTCAGATGGAAAGATAAGATGGATGAGCGAGGGTAGAACTGAAACACTCGAGTGTGATTGTTTCTTCTACAAATATTTATCAATATGAATATAGTGTGGATTGTGTATTTTTTTGTGTAATTTAGTATTATGTTTATAACTTTTAGTCTCAGAATTGACGATCTAAGAATTACTGTGTTTTTTTATGCTCAGAATATGGGATAAGAGTGTGTGTTCTATATATAACGTAGAAAACTGGTTGATGTGGATTATCCCTACCAGATTAGCAGATAGATATTGAATGAAGGAATGAATTATCATTGATCACAGGTTTGATCAATGATGATCTGGTTGTGGGAATATCATAAGTGTTCTGTTTAATATAGGAAACAGACTCGAAACATCAAAAGGTTGAGTTGACTGATAATTTGTGAAGGAACCCCAAAATAAGTCAGGACCGTCCGTTGGCTGGCAGATCCGACGGTGATCAACAATTGTGGGGGTAGGAGTGTACGGATTTCTTGATCATGGCTGAAGGCCCGCACTTGCTCCTAGCCGTCGATCTCATATTCAACCTCTTATATCACAGTCAATTGCAAGGGTTAAGTCTGTTTTTAATACGTGTGCTAGTTGAATTCCCGCAAACCATAGATTTGATGGCCTCTTATATCCAACGGATATTGAGTCATAGAGTGATCGAACTTTAATTTCAAAAACAGACCCGAAAAACTATACGTCAAGGATTTATATTCCTTATCAACTCTGTAAGGGTGGGTAAACTTCGTGCAAGATTCCTGTCCGATATCGTTGCTGACCATTGGATCAAGTGTGATTTGATCAAATGGTGGAGGATCACCGATTAGGTTTGTTGATCAGGTGAACCAACAATGGTCAGATTGAAGGGTAAGATCAACGACGGAGAATTAACATGACAATATTTGTGAAAAAGCAGACCCGACGAATTATGATCAGGAGATTGATTTCTTTTGAAGTCTGGTCTTCAGCGTCCAGAGTATGACGTCGTTCATTGGCAGGTTTTGTGTTATTCCATTATTTGGTGATTGGTTGGGTTTTTCTTAAAATCCACCAATGCAAAGGTTTCCGATGTATATGTGGGTCCATAACTCATAGGTCCACATGGGATTTTAAAGGATGTCAGTTACCTGGCATCATTTTCGGTATCATTTGAAGGGCTGAATTTTATTCTCTGCAAGTAGTCATGACAAAGAAGCGAATGAAGCAATTTCAGCAGAGAAACTATAAGGAAAAAGTCTTGGGATGATCAGAAGAACATTGGAGATACCTGTCAAAATTCTTAATTATAGGCAGTTTGATATTCTGACAGAATTCTTAATTAGAGGCAGTTTGATATTCTGTCAGAATTGTTGAAATCTGGGAATTACTACAAGATATTGTAGATCCGGTAAGAAGATTTATTTTATGATTTTACAGATATTTGTTTTGAATGTCTGAAGAACAACAAGGGAGTGAAAATTTCCTTTCAGGAAAATGAAATTTCCATGTAAGTTGATTGAATGATTGGTTTGATTTAAAAGGTAAATTGAAGTAAAAGGTTTTGAATTTAAAGTCAAATAGAAGAGTGGATTGCTATGACTGAAATCATTTAAATGATTTGAAGAATTTTAATGATTAAGGATTGCTTAAAGTATTGTTGAAGACAATGATATTGATGGTTGAAAGAACAGAGATTGGGTTTGATAGATCTGAAAGAAGAACCACTACAAGGAATGAATTTTGGAATTTGCAGAAGCAAGACATGATTTTCTCACAACAGATTATCAGAAGGAATTTGTAGTGTGTCATGAATTTGTAAATATAGGTGAATTTCAAATTTAATCTTAATCATAAGATGAATAATAGTTGCTGACTGTATGGAGTATTTTGAATGGAGAAGTTTAAATGAAATAGTGAACAAATGAATCATTTGGCAAAGATTTAACTGATGGAATGGGAATTAGTTTTAAGACATCTTTCAAGGAAAATTGGCAGGTTTGAAAGGTACTTTGATGTATCTTGAGATAAGATTGTACAGGTTAATGCAAGCATCGAAATTACTCGAAGGTAGAATTAATTATATCAGCATCATAGCACATGAGCTATGTTAAAGAAGATGAAGCAAGAAGAACTCTCAGATGAGTAAAGGTGACAGTACCCAACAGTAAATGAAATTACTAAATGGAAGAAGGAAGTGAGCAATTGAAGATGCAACAGCCTAGAGCAAGGAGTGTTCAAGAGAAGCTCATAACAACTTCCAACTGTGATTGGGTAGAAGTTGTTGAGGCACCTCCACAATTGTGATTGTGGGTAGAGTTGTCTTAAAGATAACAATTCCAGCAAGAGGAGTGCTGGGTAGAATTGCTAGTCAGCGAAAGGTTCGAGGAAAGAACCAATAGATGCCAAAAGCCTAAACTCAAAAAGTTTTGTGAGGCTTGAAGGAGACTTGTTATGGATGAAAGAAAGGGCTAGTTGTAGCTCACCAGTGAACAAGGAAATTTCACCAGAGGAAGAAATGGAATTGACTATTGATAGTCATAACAGGGTTATAGAGGAAAGTCACAGATAGAGAAAAAAGAGTGCCAAAGTAGTTGGACTCAAAAGAATGAGTAAAGAATAAATGGACATAGATTTGGCTGAGATGAAAGCAGAACTCAGTCATTTGAAGAAGTTGGTACAGAAAGGAATCAGAGAAGATTTGAACCAAGGAATTTATGTGGGGAAAGAGTTAAGTGGCCTATCAGAGAATTGTTTGCTGAGAAATTAATGCTTCGAAAAGTTGAGGATGGAGTAGAATACATTTGTGAACCAGAGAAGGTATCTCTCCTTGGGGAAGGAGACAGTGATGACAGTGATGATAGTGACAAAGAGATGATCTATACAAATCAGCATGAGAGAAAGATGCTGGTATCATCTTCACAGGCAAGAGAATCTCATAATTTTGGGATTAATTATTTGTGTGAATGTAAATTTGTAGGTATGCAGCCAAATGAAATTGACTCTGTGAAAGAGGTAGAGACAAGAAAAACAGAAAAGGAGATGCAGGAAGACTTTCAAGACTTTGATTGGTGGAGAAAATTAAAAGGTATGAGTAAATCGTTGTGTCTTCTCTTATTGAAAACTTATTGGATCATGTTAGAATGAATACTAACATGGATAGAAAACCAATTGAAAATGGACAGAGGGAGAGAAGCTAATGCATTGTAGGGTTATGAAGTGAAGAGAAGCGAAGCTGACACAGAGAACAGTTGAAGAAGTTAAGTCAAGTAAATATTTGAAAGATCAAAGTCTTATCATATAAGAGAAGGAGACATTGTTGTCTTATTTGGATAAACTGAGTGTTGGAGAAGATTGCGAAGGACAGGGGGATGTTATGTAGACTTATGATGAAATTGTTAAGCAAAACCAAGAAGCTGCAGTCCCAGAAGTTTTCTTTGATGAAAAGGAAATCAGAGATGTTGACGAATAATTTCTCAATAACTTAGTGAACAATCCGAATAGTTCAAAGGAGAATGAAGGTCTAGTCAATGAGAGTTCAGATGGAGAGCCTTGTATTTTTGAAATTGACATGATGTGTGTATTTTCAGGTTTGACAAGTGATGAACAGAAATTGGACAATGTCCTTATGCATGTTGATGAAGAAGTGAATCTTTTTGAGGAAATAGTTGAAATAGAAGGATATTTTGAGCATGTATTTAATACTTTTGAGAATGAAGGTATTAACAGGGAAATCATCATGATTAAGGAAGCTGAAGACAAAGAAATGGAAATTTGCGATGATAACCAGAATGAAGTATATTCAGTAGAAAATCCAGATAGTGTAGAAAATGTGAAGGAAAGTATGATGATGTTGACAAACACAGAAGTTCAGGAATTCTGTGATTTTAAAGTGGATTATTTTTATGATTCTATAAACCATGAAGAAGCTTTAGAAAACCATAATTTTGTTTTTTTTGTAGGTGAAGATGAAACAACATGAATTAGTTGTACAAAAGGTGAAAGGATACTTCACAATGATATATTTCAAGAGAATTTAATTCTTGAATTGTTGAATGACATTTTGTGTCAAAACATGGAATATTCTGTAATGAACCGGAAAGTGCTCAAATGAATTTTATTGATAGTTTTATAAATTTTGAAGAGGATCATTATAAGGACTTGATGGCAAAGTTATCTGTGGAGACAGAAATCCATAGTAACTTTAAATCTGATAATTGTGGAAGAAATTCGGTTTTATATAGGAAAGAGGAGTCATATGCAAATGATATGCTTATTAGAGATGAGGGAAGATTCTAATTACTGGAAAAGTTATTAGATGAACCTAATAAGATAAAGGGGAAGATTATCTTTAATGGTAATGAAAGGGAAGCTGTAGAGTACAAGCAACAGATTTTAAATGACAAAGGTGAAGAAGAATTGGACAAAAATTTCATAATTTCTATGGTAAGGGAGAATGTACAGCAGACAGATGTCAGTGGAGTTTAGCTAAGAACAAATTGTAAATAGGAACTTGAGAAAGTGTGGAAGATGAAGTCAGTTGAGAAGAGAGACAGCAAGGAAGAGAAATTAACAAAAGAATTTTGTATCAGCAAGGAAAGTGGATAGCAACAACATAAGATTTGGAATCCTGGAAGAACATAAATGATAAAGGCAGAAGAAATGAATCAATAGCATGATGGAAGTGATGACCAGTTACAAAGTAAAGTTTGGGATACTGGGTGATCAACAGAAGAAACACATGACCAAGAGGTCATGAAAACTTTCAACTTTAGGAGTCTGATGCAGGAGCATTTAGACCTAGTCAGCAATGTGATGGTATGATCACATGTTGTGGCTAACAAAGGGTTGGAAGACAAGAGATTAATTAATTTTATTAATTTAAATGTATGAGAGTGTTTTATTTGTTGTTAAAATCTGAGCAGAAAAGGGTATAAGTAGCTGATTGATCCTCCCTACGTGGAGATCAGGCCAAGTAGTTAGATTATCTGGTTTGAATAAGATATGAGGAATTTGAAATCTTAAATTAGCATTTGTTTGAGGAAATAGTGGAGTGAAGATATTCTTTAGGGAAGAATGAGAGATTTCTGGATCTGAACTAAATGGTTTCATGAATCCGCATTTTTTATAAACTGTAATCTTTTGGAATGCACGAGGGGTTAGATTCAGATGGAAAGATAAGATGGATGAGTGAGGGAAAAACTGAAACAGTCAAGTGTGAATGTTTCTTCAATAAATATTTATCAATATGAATATAGTGTGGATTGTGTATTTGTTTGTGTAATTTAGTGTTGAGTGTGTTTATAACTTTTAGTCTCAGAATTGAGGATCTAAGAATTATTGTGTTTGTTGATGTGATAAGAGTGTGTGTTCTATATATAACGCAGAAAACTAGTTGATGTGGATTATCCCTACCAGATTAGCAGACAAAGATTGAATGAAGGAATGAATCATCATTGATCACAGGTTTGATCAATGATGATCTAGTTGTGAGAAGATCGTAAATGTTCTGTTTAATACAGGAAACAAACCCAAAACATCAAAAGGCTGATTTGACTAATAATTTGTGAAGAAACCCCAAAATAAGTCAAGACCGTATGTTTTCTTGCAGATCTGACGATGATCAGCAACTGCAGGGGTAGGAGTGTACAGATTTCTTGATCATGGCTGAAGCCCTGCACTTGCTCCTAGTCGTCAATCTCATATTCAACCTCTTAAATCACAATCAATTACGGGGTTAAGCCCATTTTTAATCTGTGTGCTAGTTGAAGTCTCGCAAACCGTAGATTTGATGGCCTCTTATATCCAACAAATATTGGGTCATAGAGTGATCGAACTTTAATTTCAAAAACGGACCTGAAAATCTATACATCAAGGATTTATATTCCATATCGGCTCTGTAAGGGCGGGTAAACGTCGTGCAAGATTCCCGTTTGATATCATCGCTGACCATTGGATCAAGTGTGCTTTGATCAAACGATGGAGGGCCGCCGATTAGGTTTGTTGATTAGGTGAACCAATAACCATCGGATTGAAGGGTAAGATCAACGGCGAAGAATTAACGTGATAATATTTGTGAAAAAGCGAACCCAGCGAATTATGTTCGAGAGTTTGATTTATTTTGAAGTCCGGTCTCCAGTGTCCAGAGTGGGACCGACGTTCGTTGGCAGGTTCTGTGTTATTCCACTATTTGGTGATTGGTCGGGTTTTTGTTAAAATCCACCAATGCAAAGGTTTCTGATGTATATGTGGTCCCATAACTCATAGGTTCACATTGGATTTTAAAGGATGTCAGTTACCTGGCATCACATAGCAAGAAGAAGACATTCCAGGAAGGAGATATTGTATTATTATATGACAGAAAATTCGTGAAGTTCCCAAGAAAATTTAAAACACAATGGTTAGGACCATATATCATCAAGCACATCTCTCATAGTGGTGCAGTTTAGCTTGCAAAGTTATACAGGGATGACTTTGTCCTTGGAAATTTGTGCTGAAAAATGAAGGAAAAGAAGTCTTAGTGCCACCTGCAGTTGAAAGTCGACACGGGACCATAAGCTACTCTGCAGAAAAGGGACTTTGCCGAAGGAAGATTACTGTGCAATACTCCGGAATATGACAAAGTACGAAGGAACTACAATAAAGAAAAAGTGAATGCGCCACGAGGAAAGGTTCATCGAAGTTGGATGGAAGTATGACCATTGGAAGGAAAAAGTTACTATTAAAAGGAAATTGTCATTGAGGGGCGCGGGAGAAGAGCATTTATGAAGCACATCTAGTTGTATCTAGCCCCATACCTACACAAAATGAGAAAATCTTGAGGCAATCATAAGGTGGGAATTCAAATTTGTTATAAAAACCATATCTCGTGCCATATTTGACACTTTGTTATCTGGAGAAGTTGAGAAATTGCATAGAAGAGAGCTAATGTATCTCTGAGAGGATTTTTGAAGAAATTTTTGGAATATTTGCAAAGAAAGGATTAGTAGGTATTATGGAGGCACATGGAGTGAAGGTACCCATGTCCCCAAGATGCCAGAGGTTGCTAAGAAAGAAGGTACCCACATAACCACATCCACATAAGAAGCAGGAGAAGAGATCAGTTGAGGTCTTTGGGGCAGAACTTAGAACATTCCAGAGGAAGAAAACACAGACGAAAGTCTGCATGAAGAACAAAGAAGATAAGGGGAAGAATCCGGTGCAGAAAGGGAAGAAATCAAAGGATTAGCAGGTATTATGGAGGCACATGGAGTGAAGGTACCCATGCCCCCAAGATGCCAGAGGTTGCTAAGAAAGAAGGTACCTACAGAACCACAACCACATAAGAAGCAGGAGAAGAGATCAGTTGAGGTCTTTGGGGCGGAACTTAGAACATTCCAGAGGAAGAAAACACAGATGAAAGTCTGCACGAAGAAAAAAGAAGATAAGGGGAAGAAGCCGGTGCAGAAAGGAAAGAAATCAATACATCAGAAAGTGCCTCAACATATCAATGATAGTGAAGAGGAGGCTGAATTTCAATGCATAGAGACAGAGGGAGAAGAGATTCCCGTTGTGCTCCCACCTTAAATGCCACCAAGAAAACCAAACGCCAAGCAGGTTAAGGAACCAAAGGTGGTAAGACTACTAGGTACATGCCATTACTATCGGAGGAAATATCGCTTGATGGCGAAGTGTTGGGGACGATCCCCCAGCTAAAGATGGAAGACTGGAACTTTAACGATCAAAGAAAATACCCTCAATTTGAACTGGAGTACATATCTGAAGTAGGTTCGGTACCTAGAAAGTGGAGTCACGAGGCTATAGCCATTCCAGTGAGTTGCAGGATTGCAGAGAGAGGGCCTCTTGAATATGTTGAATGTGCCACACTTCCATCGAAGCACATACAATACAATCTCTGTACGGCAGCTCCTCGAACTAGTACATCATGGATGCATTTGGGTAGGGACGAGGATCCCAATCGATGAGATGTTAATATAAAAAATCATAGCATTGCCTCATCAAGGAAAAGATCCCACAGAATAATTTGTTGGCAAGAATAAGGAAAATGAGATGGCACAAATGATGAAGGAAAATTTCATATTAGTGAAGAAATCACGGGGATATGACATCAATCCCATTGATGACTAAGGAGTGTGTTTCACCTCGCACATCCTGGCAGGTAAGATAAGGAGGAAATGTAGAGCCAATGAGGTGCTTGCACCTGTAGTGTCTTTGGTTGTGTAATGCGGTAAAGGGGTCTAGTTTAACTGGGTTTCCTATCTGTGCAAGGAATTTTTGACAGACTGCAGGGAATCATAGGAAGAGGGGAAGACGTTCCACTACACTTGGCAGATGATACCCATCACACTGATTGCATGAAAGTACCAGAAGACTCGCAATTTCCATCTGTCCAGGTGGACATTTATGAGGCAGCGAGGTATGCATCCCTCTGGTTTACTACGGAACTGCCGCGCACAAAAGAGAATAGGATTTTATTTGTGGTGATGGCAATGGATCTACACATGGTGGTGAATTAGCATCCAAGGCTGTCACCTAGTTTATATAAGTAATATTGTCACATTGCAGATTTCAAAGAAGACTTCGAGCCTATGTGGAGGCAATGAAGGACCCAACTAGGACATGGCACCCATTTCCATACTTAGTAACTGAAGATGATTTTCTCATCGTGGTATAGAAATGGTAGGAAGAATGGATGACTCCACTAGGAGGAGAGGTTGGAACAGAGAAGGGTACCCCGCAGGATGCAGGTACAAGTGGAAAGGATGCAGAGATAGGAACAAAGGAAATAGAGAAGGAGCATGAGGAACCCCTCAATGATGTAAGAGTATCAAAGGAGTCACCTCTTATTGTTAGAAGGAGAGACACAACAACTGCGGAATGCAAAAGGAAAACGTAGAAAGCAGATAAGTACAATGGCGTAAAAGTGGTTGTCCTCACTAATGGGGACATTGACGAGATCAAAGAGAAGGTCCAGGAGATCACAGCGGAGACCTGGGAAAAAATGGATGATCGATATAGAACGATCTTGACTGAAGTGAAGAAGGGCATTTTGGAGCTAAAGGCATTGTTGCAAGTAGCAAAACAACTAGAACAAAGTGCTCAACCACTGCAAGTAGAGCAAATAATAGAAACGAAATTCAAACATTATAATTTTGCAAGTGCCAACTGGGTCACTTCATTGGTACTCACCGGAGACAGAGAATGAGCCAAACCATGGAATAATGTCAGCATAAATATTTCAACGTTACCCATTCAAATGCTGCATGAATTCCATCAAAGTTTAACAACCGAGTTGAAGGAGAGGGAACAACGAACCTCGGCGATGACGATGCAGGTGGAAAATGAGAATGTTACACTGAAGAAGCAGCTAGAGGAGGTGGCTAAGCAAAGAGACAAAGCATATCATTGACAAGAACAGTTAGAGAAATCCATCAAAGATAGTTGCAGCACAGTCCATGGATGTGAAGGTCGGTGAGGAGGAACCACCAGCAAAAAAGGTGGCAAATCTCACCCTCGCGATTAAGGAATCAAAGAACACACTGGCGAAGATAAAATTTGATTATGAAGTGTAGATATCATAGCTACAAATAAGGCTGTGGCCAACCACACCACCAGAAGTGCGGGAGAAAAGGCAAAAAGACTTGAAGGCAACACTGAAAGATATCTCTGACATAGTGGCACACTGCGGGAAATTATTAGATGACACGATGTAGATTTGGACCTCACTACAGGAGGATCCAAACATCCAAAACATTGAGGAATTACAAGTGAAGCAGAAGTAGTGCGAAGAAATCTTAGCATCTGTAAATACCCTAGCCGTATTACAGAAACTCGCCAGTATTACTGAAGGGAAGAACCTCCAAAAGCAGATATATGATCTTCAGAGGAAGGATAAAATTTTGCAAGAAAGGACTTAGTTGTGGCAAGATGATGCCCTAAAACTATCTTAGGTAGTGGAAAAAAGGCTCAAAGAGTTGAAGAAAAGGGAGGCAGAAATACTCCAAAAGGCTGTTGGCCTAACCATAGAGGCAGTGCGGAAACAGGAGAAACAAATGGTAGAGATAGTCCTGTAGTATAATGCAATCTACAATGGAATTGCAGCGAAAATCAAGGGAACCGAAGCTGAGTGACCCAGGACGAGTCATGGGTGTGTTGGGGAACTATTGGGTATAGCCCAACTTGGTCCAAGTTTTGGGTCAGAGGCTCCACATTTTAAGGAGTGGAGCGCGTGGAGCCGATGAAGTTATATTCATCGTGCGATGTTTAGGGACTTTGGGGTGGGTCAAAGACCCTTATTTTGTAATGGATATTAGGTTTTATTCATTGTTTTGTCGAATCCATAATATGCGTACCATTGTTTTGAAGTATCAAAACCTATATAAGGAGATGTAACACTTTGCCAAATATGAATAATGGAATGATAAAATCATAACTAAATTGATTCTTTGTATCTGTAGTATGTATTTTTGGTGAAGGCTCCACAACTGAGTGCATAGAGGCCTTAAATATTTTTCAATTGAGTGCGCGAAGGCCTTGAAGAGTCTGCAGTTGAGCGTGCAGATCATCTGCAGCTAGTTGCGCACATTAGGGAAGAGCATATATTGAAGATCCTTATTAATAACGAAGAATTTTTGGCGAAGTATTGTGTATCTTTCTCGGTTGATTCTCTTTTGTTAGTGATATCGTTATGCGTGCTTTTTACCAAATTATGTGAAAGAATACATGTTATACTATTTTATGTTATGTCTATGTGTTAAGTACCAATCTGTAATATTAATCATCAGCGCAAAGTTATTCATGTATGTGAAGTTGTAGGAAGATATAAGACATAAGTGAATAGACGGACGCAACAACGTGCATACCCCTTTGGCTACAAAAACCTAGTTCTACAACCTCCCATAATCGCTTTGGGTGAGACTACGATATGCTTACATGTCGTTGCCAAAAGGGCTAGTGGTTGAGGGTTTTGTTGGTCAGCAGTACGCTTTGAACCTGGGTCAAGCCTCCCTTAAACCAAAATTGCTTATCCCACGACTAATAACTTTCTAATGTTTAGCTCACATCCTAGCTAAATCAAGGGTTTTACTCACTAATACTATAAAACAAACATATCAAATTGACTGCTCCACTTTAGTTTTAAATCATCATATCTCACTCCTTATGTCGTTTTTTTTTTCTATTATAGCTAAATTCTAATGGCTTGCAAGAGAATTATTATATTTATAATTTTATTTTTCGTTATAAGCAAAAGAAAAAAATTCAACAAATCTCATGTTTTAAAAACATGATGTTTGTGTGTCTATTAGTTGTTGTTATCTGAGAATTGCATGGTAGGACCTTTGAGTTCTTTGACTTGCATACGCATAATTGTGTTACAGTTGCACCACTTTCTTGCATCTTGATTTAACTATCCATGTGTGCAAGTTACACATTTGTCTTTATGATAGCTCATGCAAATCTACCCAAATTCATCTTTTTAGTTATAAATAGCTCTCTTATGAAGTCTAGTTGGCGGTTTTAATTTGTTGTACTTCTACCCTTTCATCTTATTTTTGGTAAGTTAATACTTAATTCATCTAATGGGTAGGGGTGAAATCATATTTTACTTTGCCACATGTATAGGTTTTTTAGTTACTTTTCGGTCATATTTTCAGATTAGTGTTTTATTAATTTTCAAATATCCATATTTGATTTGTTCAAGTTAAATTACTTAACTCATTTAAATAAATAAGTAGGTGAAAAAAGAACTCTTGTGTTCAATCTCTTATTGCTTGAGGTGAATCACTCATTTCTCGCACTCGTTTTCCTTTAAGCAATTTTTTTTCAATTTAACATCTTAACTTTAGCATTCATTTTATTTTTTATTTCTAATATCATGAGCTAAAGGCTCTCACATCTAAAGTATACTCTTTACCTTGTACTCATAAGTACCCTTTGCAAATAGAAAAAGATAAGTACCCTTTGCAAATAGAAAAAGAATGGAACCTTGTAAAATGGCTCCTTTATCACATTTTGCATCAAAGTTGTGGTTTGTCACTTCAAAATTACTCAAAACATTAAAAAGGTCAATTAGGTAAAAGAAAAGCCACTTAGATCCAAGGCTTTTGAAATTATAACTATTGTGAGAAATATATCAATGATATGAGTTGAATGCAAATAATAATATAATATATATGTATATACAAACATGCACAAAATTGGAAAATTGGAAACTGCAAATCGATTTGATGAAAAAGTATCATCATGGAAGCCAAGTAGACTACATCCACCATTCCTCAATAAAAATTTGATAAAATAATGAGAATTAATGGAGAAAATAAGTGAGTATCTATGCAATGAACATGAGAATGTAAGTCACTTTTGTTAGATAGATAATAGATAATCTTAGGGATTAAAGATTGGGTTAGTTTGTATTATGGTGAGTGGTTATTAGAGTTTAAGAAGACTCGAAAAATAATTCAACCGTTTATTTATGTATTTATATGTACATTGTATACATTATTTAATAAAATCAATTCATTAATATAGATCAATTCATTAATATAGTTTAGTTTGGTTTCCAATCTTGTTCTCTCAAAGTGGTATCACAAGAGAGGTTTATCGGCGTGTTCCCTGAGTTGGGCCACTAGTTTTGCGGCCATCCAAAACATTGGTAGGAGATCTTGGAAGAGATTCGTGACAGACATATTGTGGTAGAACGAGCATGTTTTTTACTCTTCGTTATGCGTGTTGGTGACTGGAACATTCAAATAGAACGAGAATAACAAGTATGCATGGTAAGATGTTTTAAACTCGTTCCATTTTATGGCATCACATGAGAAGTTTAAACTCAGATTGAGCGCATGCACCTTAAGGGTTTTAATTCATTATTGTTATAACGATTTCATAGAAACGAATTTATTTTATGGAAAAGTGACTAATCAATCATGTTTATACTTGGGCAATATTTATGCAAATCACAACAATTATTGATGAACTTGAAATAAGCCATAACTTCTTGGAATCCTTTAATGCAACCCCTGCAAACCCCGGCTACTCAATCCTATCTTCTCTTGCGAAAACCGTGCTAGTATTCCCGTCCTCATCCATTTTCAAATTTATTCAATCCTCAATGACTATTAAATGCCTTCCAAATTCAAATTCCGAGCAGGATCGAATTTATAAATGAAATTTATGAATGATTTTGTTGTTTGAATTTATGAATCAATAATCCTCACATGCTCGATCCCAAGACACTGCATCGTTCTTGCCTTGAAGATCTGCCAAATCCAAGAAAAAATGCAGTAAGGTGGCCTGTCACTCTCGTTTCCGAGTGGTGAGTATTTCAATCCAGCGTTTGAGTTATTTCCAAGGAGAACACATTGAGGCATAATGGGAATTTTTAATTGGTGAAGATGAAGGAGACTAAGAGTTTCTGGAAAGAAATGCAGTATTATTCTATTAGCAGCAAAATTTTGGAAGAGTTACGCGATGTGCGAACGTGGAGATCTATTCTTGACATAGCCATTCATGATACTTGCGATTGGGACCTGCTGCATGAGATGGTGCCTATATCGACTGTTGACTCCAAAGTTCATCGAAAAAAATAAAGGAAATTGCGTTTGCATGGTGGTCTTTTTTTTTAAGGAAATTCTAAATGAAAAATAAATGCTGGAAAATTACATAATCGCGGTGTAGACATTTCATCGAGTAAATTTTCTACAAATTCGAGCGCTTTTCCAACTATCTTATTGCGGTTTCTTTTGTTTCTCCAGGTGTTCGTGTTTAAAGGATTTTGATTCATTTGGCATCTCGGAAATCAAATTGATAATCTTTTACCTGACAACCAACCTGTGGCCCATTTGGTGCTCATGAATATGCACTTGGCTTAAGAAGACCTGATTGTGCTATTTTCCTCGTCCTACTGAGAAGACCACCGAACATGAATAGCTTGAGATTGGAGATATGCAAGAGTAGATGGGGCAATGGAAGCCCATGGAAGAATAAGACCACCTACATATTTGGTAGGTCGACTCTTACTAGTAAACTAAACAGAGCTCCAGTCTGAACATTGTTCATATAGAAAGATGGCAATGACCAGGGGTTCATTTATTCATTCTTGTCTAGAATCAGAGACTCAATTGTTGGAGTGGTTCTATTCTTGGAATCACTTGTACTGTGATCGTTTCCCATTGGAGCTCATTGGCAGAGAAAAATGAAGTGCTAGATTTCCATTGAAGTAAATCAAGCATCTGACGTAGGGATAAGTTTTTTCAGAAACACGCAATGGAAGCCAGTAGTTAGATGTCTCACTGCCCAATACGAATGACATGAAGATGTAAAAGAATACAGGTTGGTTCAGTTGGTGGCTGCGTTGAAATTGCGGGCCTTCAAGGAAAAATAAGGAAATATGATATCGAGTGACCTATCAAAGAAATTGTAATGCAGAGTCAATGGGTTCAGAATATATGATGCTGCAATACCACTCTTTCTACTAAATCATGTTTAAACATTTAATAGTGAATGATATCAACATGCAAATGTTTCAATTTATTTTGAGATGATGTAGCAATTTGTGACGGAAAAATGGAACCTCTACTTGAAGTTGAAATTGACTTTTTGAATCGTAATTTCTCTGCCTGGTCATTGGTATGACCCAAGTTCAATATATAGGGTACATCATTGATGAGCGAGGTGTATATTTGGACACAACGAAGATACAAGTCATTCGGGATTGGCTAGCCCCAACCACTCTAACATAGCTCTGTAGCTTTTTGGGTCTTGCCAACTTCTACTGCAGGTTCGTGTTGGGGTTCTCTCATATCACTTGGCCTTAGAGTCAAGTCACCAAGGGAGGAGCGAAAGAAAATTTCTTTTGGTCTAAATCCAAACAAAAGGCATTTTTGGAGTTGAAGCATCGCCTCTCCTTTGCACCAGTGCTCACATTATCATACCTGCAACAACCATTTGAGATTGAGACAGATGCCTCTTACTATGTTATTGGTGTAGTTCTTACTTAACAGGGACATCCCATGGAATATCATAGTGAGACATATTCAAACACAGTCTGAAATATCCCACATATGACAAAGAGATGTATTCCATTATGCAAGCTTGTTGACAATGGAAGAATAACATTCTGGGAAAGGAAACAGTCATCCACACAAACCACCGACCCCTACAGTTCATACAGAAAAAGAGGAAGTTGCATCATGATCACCATCAGAAATGGTCCACATAATTGCAACAGTTCCATTTAAACATTAAGTACTAGAAGGGAAGCACCAACAATGTTGCACAATGCCTCAGCCGACTGCCGTTCATGGTGCTGGCCACTGTGCTCGACTCTTGTGGGCATGAGACTTTAGGTTAGCCGCATCTTTACAAGAGAGATCTAGAATTTTGCAACACATACTAGATGCTCCTAGAAGGAAAGCAAGTTCAAAATTTGCACCTCTAGGATCCACTTTTATGACATCTGGGACACCCCTATGTTCCTTCAAGTGAGCGTGCGAAGATGATTTTGGAAGCGCACTACAGTCAGGTTGCTGGACATTTCGGGGTAGAGAAAATAGTGGCAGTGTTGCTGAGAAGTATTTTTATTAGCCGAACCTTCAACAGGATGTTAGGAAGTACATCAAATCCTTCACTGCCTACGCCATTTTCAAGCCAACCCTCAAGAAGCAAGGCATATACACTCCTCTTCTTACTCCTAGTCGACCTTGGGAATCCATCTCCATGGATTACATGTCGATCCTTCCTTCTACTAAACATGGGAACGACTACGTTTTCATGGTCATTGACAAATTTTTTAAGATGGCCATTCTGACGGCCTGCAAGTAGAGTATCACAGAATAAGCCACTACTAAGCTTTTATTTGAACGAATGTGGGTACACTTTGGGATCCCATAACCCATTATCTCAGATCGATTCAATAGGTTCCTAAGTACATTTTGGTCAAGTCTTTGGTTGATGTTAGATACCAATCTCACTAAGTCCATGACTTTCCACCCCCAAATTGATGGCCAAACAGAGGTCGTCAACAGGATGATCGTACATATTATGCATATGTACAACTCAAAGAATCCACGCACATTGGATGATAGACTCTCCTATGTCTAGCAAAGCTACAAAAGAGTTGTCCATAGCTCAACTAGACACTACCCCTTTCAAGTGGGGTTGGGATATCAGCCACTATGTCCCATTGATGTGACCATACCATTTGCAGTTACTCAAACAGATTCGGCTCATGTCTAGTCTGAAGCTGAAAGGGCTAACAACTTCATTGAGCACATTCATCACATATTCCAGCAGGTCCATGACATATTGGACACAGCCAATGATAAGTACAAGTAGTGTCATGATCAGCATTGGTTTCCACACAAGTTCTAGGTGGGTGACAAAGTTTGGTTACATTTGCAGAAGGAGTGCCTCTTCGGGCCCCATCGCAAGCTTCCCCCACTCTGATATGGCCCTTGCACCATTACTAAGGTTGTAGGGGACAATGCTTTCAAGCTCAAAATTCCACCATTCCTTGGTATGTACCCAATGTTCAATTTGGACTGCCTTTGACCATACTTTCCACTATTACTGGACACATCATATATTGCGGAACAACTCACACCAACAAAATTAAACCCAGACTCCATGTAATAGGCCACAAATGACCAGATCATGGACTGTTATACAACAAAATGACCTCCTCATCGACTCAGAGGTGAAAGACATGATGACTGAAGCAAAGACCACAACTGCAGGCCATGATACCACACTAACGCTGGTTGCACACTGAAAACTTGCTTTATAAAGCTTGTTACCAAGCCTAAGGGAGCGTTAGTGACCCCACTAACTCATGTTACTAGTGAAGGGGCAGCATTAGTGAAACTAAGGGAAGTTCAATGGGTCAAGCCAACAAATTGACTCACAAATATCTAGATATTTATCCCTAAATTTGCTCAAGAAAAGCAAGGAAACATCCAAAATCAAGATATTTGGAGGATTTCTAATCTAAGAAAAGAAGGCAAATGGGAAAGAGCTGAAAAGCGGAGCAAGTTCATTGCTTTTTCCCTAGTGAACTCTAGGAGGAGCTTGGCAACCCTAACTCGATTGCTATATAAGCAAGGTGAGGGTTATTGTGAAAGAGGTCAGAGCATTTGAAAGGATAGCCCACTAAGCTGTTGTGAACTGTCATACACTTGAAGAAGTGAGCTGAAAGAGAGAGAGAGAGAGAGAAGAAGAAGGGGCAAGGGAAGACTGATACAACGGATGGTTGTAATCACTCTTCCATTATAAATACAGAACTGCAGTTGTGTTCCCTACTCCATAGTGTCGGTAACATTGTTCATTGAGTTGTTCATTTCGATACTTGTTTAGATGAGTGGTTTAGTTGTATGCAAATAGATGTTCATTGTGCATTCTTATATTAGTTTTCAATATTGTATGTTGTGATTGTGTTTGCCTTTCCTTTGTGCAGGAATTGATTTGGAGCCGGCTTTGAGGGAGTTCTTCTTGGCTGCATAGCGATCTCCAAACAAATCTAGAAGGAGACTTGAGGTAATCCTCTTTCCATACTTTGTTAACTTATATTTGATAGATGAACATGTGTATATCTTGGTAGCTTCTGCAGATAATATTACAGTCTATCGAAGGTACCAGGAAGGCCTTTGAGGGTAGTTTTCATTCACCATACACCTTGCATTTTACCCCATAGCAGAATTGGCGACTCCAATAGGGACTATACATCTAGTTCCTAGTTTACCCAGACTCTTCTCTATTCTCTCTTCCTTCTAAGAGCTCCCTATTCTTTAGCAATCCTTTTTCTAATCCACCAAGTATCTTGTTGCATCCTACTAGTATACATTCATCTCATACACTGATCTTGGAAACCCTTGTTGTGCAAGATTTCCCAAACTAACACAGGTTACCAGGCTACATAAATCTTTA
Organism: Pinus tabuliformis; assembly: GCA_031772625.1. Lineage (NCBI taxonomy): Eukaryota > Viridiplantae > Streptophyta > Pinopsida > Pinales > Pinaceae > Pinus > Pinus tabuliformis. Next base: position 309,366,144 of record CM062807.1, read on the forward strand.
TAAAGCATTGTGCCTGTGTACAGGGAGCATTAGTGAACCTACTAACTCTCTATAACCACTGTTACAGAGCGTCTGTCTCCCTTTTTCTTCATTTCCAGTAGTATATGTGGACCAAAAGGGATGGAAAATCTTCTCATGCGCTGAAATAAGATCTGTAACTATATTATGTCAGCAAAATTGGTGTCCTAGAAATTTATTTTTAGGAAAAAGTTTTGGTTTTTCTCTCTTAAAAAACATTTTTTTCTAAAAGAAAGACTGATATTTTGTATTCATCCTTCTGTTTAAATAGTTGTGAGTTGCTTCATTTTGGTTTTGAAAGACTATAAATGCACAGATGAAACTATGAATATGTGAAAAATATGAATATGTAGAATAAAGATTCTTTGCATCAAATTGAAAAAAAAAATTCAAAGCATTGTTTCTACATGATTTATTGAGTCAAGAGTCTCACCATATTTCATACGTCAACACCCCTACGGAAGAAAAATAATCAAGTACACATAAAATTTACATTAAAATCAATCAGTTACTCTTTTGAGCAAACCAACATTAGCTAGGCTAGGATCTTGGGATAAGCATGTGAGTGAATTGCCTGAGGTTGAAAACCAAAACTAGTGTCATTAACGAGCAAAAAATTCCTTCTGCACTCATATTACCGGAACCACTCCACTAACAACGGAGAAAAATACGAGACAAAATTGGACTATAATTGAAGGTAGCCCACCTTCTCTTACAAATCCTTTGGGCATTCTGTGTACTGGGGGTCCCTTCGGGGATTTCGGAACTGAGTCGGGGACTCAGGTATCCTGCCCACACAGCGTGCTGTCTACGACTATGTCCCCCCCGGTGATGTCTATGATTTGAGGTATCTCTAGTGGCCAAACTTATAGGGACTTACACAAGGTGACTGGGACGGGCTGTCCTGGTACCTAACACAGACAGACCTACTTTATCTTCAGTTTTTGGGAGGGTGCTCGTCTTCACGAGAGTACTTGGCCCCTCAATCTGAGGTTCGGGCGAAGCTCTAAAGTAACCGTAACTGTACATTTGGCCATCCTTCTCTGTTATTCATTGAGATACCGAGTTTCATCTCCGGTGATCGGTGCTTATCAGATGAGGTATTTTCCCTCTGTTTGTTGATTGATAGACTTAGTGTATTTTTTATATTAGGTACCCGAATGTTATCATTTTGAGACTTTAACGAACATCACAATAAAAATTTATTGATAAAATTAACGGTCACCGTGGCTACATCCGGCCCTCGTCGTCACTCTAGACGATTGTTAGGACTTCCTCCACTCATCATGGAGGATCCGCTGAGCTCCAGTGAACCGGATTCCCCATCTTTAGGGAATCAGTCTCCCAGATCTCACATGGGATTTGTTTGGACAACTGACGATTCAAGTTTGCCAAAGGATTTCTTCACGGAAGGATTTCTTCCTCATTTTAACCCTCTACTCACAAGTCAGTTGGACCCACTCTTGATTCCAGAGGCACCAGTACTTCCTACTTCGGTAGTTGGAACATTTCCATCTATCTAGTCAATGACTAATGGGTTGTGGAACTTTAGGGACACTTTTGGTCCTTCACCACTCCCCCAGTCGACAATCTCCACAACATTGGTAATGGCGAATCCTGCTATCCCATTTGTCCCAGGTACAACCACTCACATGACACCCTCTATGAGTGGAACCCAGCAGATGCCAGGTTCCACCCCTATGGTGCCACACTACATACCTTCGACAAGTGCCACATATAGTGCTCCTTATAACACTCAATGTGGCACTATGGGAGCGGTTCCCGTTTACCAACAATATGGTCGGCCGCCAATGTACAGTTCAAACCCCCAGACTCAAACACCTGGGGGGGTTCCCAATATGCACATGCCAGTAGGGAACATAACAGTTCCCCCTCCATTCTCAGGCATGCATGGTCAGTCGCTAATTGACATGAGTGTCCCCTCTGTCAATCAAGGCCAAATGGTCAGTTCTATGTCGGGCAAGAATCCACAAGGGGTTCCCAACCAGTCCATGGGGGCACCCTACTCACATACTCAAATGAGTCAAGGGGGCACCGCTTATACTGGGGGCAATTTCATACCCCAGTATCAAAATCCTCATGGAAATCCACTCTATAACACCATACTGCAAAGCAACTGCTACACCACGCAACCCATGTACACTATGGGGAACCAAACGATGGGAGGAGCGCAAAGCTCCTCAAGTCATCCGTCATCACCATGGTCCGAGTCGAGGGCACCTAACTCTCTGCCTTTCTTGGCAACGTTGGATATACCCGACTTATACAAGCTGACAAACGACCCCATGTACCACAACTTACAATGGCCACCGATCTCGCATAAAATACCAACGGACATTCCAAAGTTCGATGGAAAACAAGGGGAGGATCCGGGCACCCACATCACCACCTACCATCTCTAATGTGTTTCAAACTCTATGGTGGATGATAGTGTCCGGTTACATCTTTTTCCCCGCACCCTCATTGGCAACGCAGCGAAATGGTATATTGAGTTACCACGCGTGTCAGTAAACACCTTTGACACGTTAGCGATGTAATTCCTAAAGCACTTCCAGTTACCAATCTGCTATGAGACTGGGACAGAGCTCCTCACTTCATTTCATCCAGATACCACCACCCACATCTCTGATCATATTCATGAATGGAGACGTAGGCAAAGGTTAGTAAAAGCTCCCATCCCGGACTTTCTCTTAACGGATTGATTCTACAAGTCCTTACTCCCACAAATTGCTAGAGATGTTGCTCTAGGTGGTGCGGTCACAAAAGACTAATCCATACGTTGTGCCCAGCACTTAGATTTGATATATTCACAGTCTGGCACTCTTTACAACATAATCCCCAATGCTCCTTGGAACCCCAATGCTTCCGCCACTCAGCACCCCGGAGTGCATGCTGACGGGATTGTTGGCGCAACCTCTGGGGCTGTTGTAAAACAACTCAGTGGTTCCATTGCCAAGTTTGTAGTGGACCCCTCTACCAATACGACTACTCTTCCTGCCACTACGATAAGCTCTGTGCAGTCTACGCAAAAATCCAGTGGCAAGAACAAGAAGAATAAGAAAAAGACTGCTCCTTCTGAAGATCAGTCACTCAAGCAGCCCAACCCAAAACAGAGGACCACTACGCGTACTGATGAGGAAAAGGATAAAACCACCAGATATCCATGTAAACTCTACGCTGAAGACCACACAACTTGGCATTGTCTGCGGCTTCAGTAATGCACAGACTACCTTGCTAAAAGGGAATCTAGTAAGGCACCTACTGTCCTTCGAAATCCTTTTCCTACTCAACAGTAGAAAAAGCTTATTGCCAACCAACTGCAACCCCCGCAAGGATGCAATGATGGTTCGCAACATCCTTCGGCTGGTGAAGGATCTTCTATCGTTTACACATATGAAACAATAGAACTCGCCACAAGAGCCAAATCTTATGGAGCTCTTGTCGCTCCGTCTGCAGAACCATCCTCAAGTCAAAACCCATCATCGCCCAACGAATTACATATCGAAAGGCCGGTTGAGGACTTTGTAATTGGACCCCCAAAAGGGGCACTTCTACGCACAATGCACAATACATTTGCATGTGCCACCCAACACTACAACATCGTAGAGGATTTGGTGCAAGCGTTGTTGGCTATGTTGGCACTCGAAGTGTTACAAACATGCCCAACACAATGGAAAGCTTTGCTTTCAGCTATTGGAGGTATTCACCCAATGGATTCCATGCTTGCTATTTTCGACATGGAAAAGTATAAACCTCCCCTTTCTCACCATCTTGCATTCCAGGTGCATATCACTTCGAAAGGTAAAGGTATACACAGAATTGTCATTGACGAAGGCGCTTCTACCTGCGTCATGTCGGCTTCATGTTGGCTCGCCCTGGGTTCTCCAACCCTAACCCCACCGTTGAACTCCCTGAAATCTTTTGATGGCCACACCTTTATCCCAAAAGGGTACCTAGCCAGTTTCCCCACCACATTGTATGGGAAAACCGTAACAGTGCACATAGAAGTCATGGAAAAAAAACTCGACTATAATCGCTTGCTAGGTTGCAGTTGGATATATGCCATGATGGCCGTGTATCTATTGTCTTTCACATCATCCTATTTCCATTGGATGGAAAGGTAGTTACAGTAGATCAGTTGTCTTTTTTCACCCCCGATTATTCACCATTACCAAGTGGCTCCATACCCCTAGTAGGAGGTGGAACTGACTCTTGTGTCAGTTTAGGTACTGGTCTACTGAAGCCTTCTTCCCTCATGGGTTGTTTTCCTTTTCTGAGCCACCCAAGGTTTCATAGATGGTTAACATGCTTTCATCTATTCCTCATGAACTGACCGATCCATGGATCCTACCAGCTCCTTCAGACCTTGACACATTCAGAGACCAAATGTCGTTGTCACCAGCTGAATTGGCCCACCAAGCCATTCAATCTGCATCTCTGGTCATGTTGGTTATGAACGACGGTACCATAGCTCTTCCCATAACCGCTCCTCCTTTAGATCCATTCAATCAGCTCCTTCCTACAGACGAAGCTGTTCAGGAAATCATGAGTTTTGGAGAACAACATTGGGAGGATTGGCACCATTGTGTCAAAACCTGTCCCCTGACATACCAGAAATTGTTTCCTCACCATATGAGATCATTCAAACTTTGGATGTGAAAGGAAACATGGGCAACACTTCCAGAACATTGCCCACATATATTTCAGTCATGATAGGCATCGTGGAAAACATCCAGATGCGAGCAGATTGCAGTCCTGAGGAAATTGCGAGCTCCACCTGCCTATATGAGGAATTCCACGATGAATTTGTTTGGTCTCACGAGGAAATGCCCGACTTTAATCCGTCGTTTGTCACACATGAGATCCAACTTTATGACGAAGCAAAACAAAATGGGTGGCCAATCCCTTCCCTAGAAATAGTCGTTGAACCCATGCCTAGCACTACGGCCGAAGAAGAACGCTTACTATACCTTAAATAGATGGATAAAACCCGTCGAGAGGTCGACTTGGCACTCAAGGCTCACAAGCACCAGGTACAATCCCTATTTGCAAAAGAGCTTAAGTTTCCTCCTTACCAAGAGGGTGACCTTGTGTTGCTCTATCATCCAAAAGATGACCTCTTGGAGGCATGCACACTTCAACCCAGAAGGCTAGGTCCCTATGTCATAACGAAAGTCCTCCCCTCAAGGACATATGAACTGTAGGACCAAGAAGGAGTCCCGCTCAAGGAGCCCACATATGGGCTCTATCTGAAAAAGTATTATGCCTAGTATTGCATTGGGCATATGCTTTGTAATTTTATGTATTCATAAGTTTTGCTTCCCTTTTTGGTGTGATTAGATTGTTTTGTTATTTAGTGGAGTACTTGTCTCATGCATTCTTCTCACAATGCAGATGTCATCGTTACCTTTAGCATACATAGGATACGTGGATGGTTCCGGTCGTCACACATGACACATTGCATCAGCTTCTTGGGTCATTTACACACCCGAGTCGAAACTATTTTGCTCCGGAGGGGTCTTTCTTGGTACCGCCACCAACAATATTGCCGAGTACATGTCCATTGTTTCACTTCTCACGGAAGCATCGTCAAGGGACATCTCCAATCTAGTGGTCAAGTTAGACTCCCAGCTAGTCGTTATGCAATTGGCTAACCATTATCACATTTGTAATCCAACCTTGTTACATCATTATCTAAGGGTGCAACTCCTAGAACATCAATTTCAAATAATCACATATGAACATGTTCCTCGAGAATTAAATACAGTTGCTTATTTATTAGCTAACTATGTATTAGATTGGCATTTGTCTCATTCTTTATAGAAGCGTGCATGAAAAGTAAAACATTTACTGAGTTAAAAATTTGTTACAAAAAACATTTAAAAAACACATTTACACCACCAAAATACCAAAAATGTCTGTATATATATATATATCGTCATCCAGTCTTTTACATCAAAATATTCCAAAACTTGGATGTTTTAAGTACAAAATGGCTATAAAAGCCCAGCTACAAATACTCATGTGGCTATGCCAAAACACCTGCTAAAAAGAGCCTATTGCTCCAGAAATGCTAAAACCGCTCTAGCTACCCTCCGAAGAGGAACCAGAAACTGCTCAGGTACACCAACTGTGTGTCGCTGCATATGAGCGGGAATCTCCCTCATAGGAAGGGGGGGGACACCCATGGTCAAACCCTCCAGGTTCCTTAGAACCTCACGGAGACTGTCGGCATCACCCCCTCCAACAAGTAGTTGGCCTCCTCATCACACATGGCGAGGTTCGCCTGCAGGTCGTAATGGCGCCACATCTGTGTTAAGCATAAAATTTTCATGTCAGTACTTATCTCGCCTATAAAAACATTACATAAAAATTCAAAAGCTAAAAAATACTTAACGTACTATCAAAATTATTCTCACCTTGAGGACCCCAGTTGGTCCCGGGTAGTAGCATCAAGTCTAGGTCGCCGGTGAAGTCCATGCCTTCATAAGCATAGTCATCAATAATCACAATCTGGCTATGAAGCCACTGGAAGAAGTCTTCGTCGAAGAAATGTCGGATCACTCCTCCTCCTCTGCGAGGATCGAGTGATGACCAGCGACCTTGCCTTGGCTCCCTCGGATCAAGGGGACCTAAGCTCATTCGTGGGCGCATGATAGGTACCCTCTCAAGGAAAAATGAGACTATGATAGTACCGTACCCAAAACTGTGTTGGGTACGGGTCTTGCATGCTGTTAATTCTGCCTTCAACTGGCGAAGCACTGCTTCACACCAATTGAACATCTGGGGCTGGACACAGTCAACCGCAAGCAACAGTTGGGCCTTTGTCGCAACGTGGGGACTCTTTGACCCCACCAACCACACAATCAACCATAAAACTACCCTCATAGGTTGGGATCTTATCCTCTCTATGGGAACTCTGTTGCTGACTAGTCCACTCTCAAGGATGCAGTAAGTTTGTACTAGCTCTGAGGTAGATCGTGGATCTAGCCTGCCACCAGTGAGGTTTGCCTGTGCCCCACAGCACGACGAACCAGTCAAAAAATATATGTCATCCCGGTCAATAGCTAGCACCTAATCTCCAATCTTGAACACTTGCTCATGTTCATCCCAGTGCTGGATAATCCATCTCAGTAAATCCTCCTGCCCTTTCATCAGCTCCAGCTTTGCATGCTTAAGTAAACCACAGCGGCGCAATGCAAGTATCCATGCTGGATCGTTTCACATTAGCAATTCCTCATTATCATGGGCCCGTTCTCTCCATAGGTGAGTCATTTCGGCTTGAAACCTGCACAAAAGAACCCTAAAACCAGTTAAAATGGGGTAAAATCACCTAAGGAATCCATGCATGAGGGTTTTAACTGTGCCCTTTAGCTCTAACGCTACCCCCAGTACCGTACAGGGAGGATTAACGCCCTCCAGTGATTCATACAGAGCGTTTAACACTCCCTACTGGTCATCTAGAGGGCATTAGTGCACAAATAAGGCTTCAGGGCACCTTAGATCTGCAAAATTCCACTTATAAAATTGTCAAGAAAGGTCAAGTAATGCATAGAACAAGGTTTCAGCTTTCGCCTGGGACTGACAGCACATCGAATGGTCACCCAGATCTCCTACAATGATCCACGGAAAATTTGCTCCTCTTTAGCTCTAGAATGCTCTCACAAAATTCAAAATAGTGAAAATAGTGCATGTGAAATCTCCAAGCATCTCCTTATATAATTTTGGAGATATGATTTTCTGAAAATCATTAAAGATAAAGTAGTCCATTCTCCATGATTTTTTATCATGCATGAACCCATATGATAGGAATTGCTGCTTTTTTATACTTTTTGCTGTTTTTTTATGAAAGTACTTTCAGGAATGAAAAGCAGTAAAAGCTGCATGAAATTCTCAATAAAGAAATTTTTATGATATTTTATTGCTCTTTAAAAATAGAAACATCTCCGAGTTTTCATCATTGCGCTCGTTAAATCCATACAACAATACTCTGAGAAACTCTTTTTCGATCTTTTTCTAGCTCATAAACTGAAAAAGACCAAAAGAGCATTCTTTTTAGGCATTTTTTCTCGCTCTTTAAACTGAGAAAATCCCAATATTAGTCTTCCTACTCCTTAAACTTGATGAAGATGACCTGAGCATTCTTTTAGGTACTTTTCTCGCTCGTTAAATTGAAAAATCTCGAGTTTTTGTTACCGGGCTCGTTAAAAATATACGGCAGTAGCAAGAGCACTTTTTTTTGGGACTATTTCTCGCTCTTAAATCGGAAAATCCCCCAATTTTTCCCCTCCTTCGAGCTCGTAAAACTATGAAGAAGAGATGAGCCGTTCTTTTCCCTCTTTTTCTCGCTCACTAAACTGACAAAGATACCCTGAGTTTTCTTTATTTGACTCATTAAAAATTTTGATGAAGTTACTGAGTTTGTCGTCGCGAGACTCATTAAAAATTCATGACAAAAAACAAGTTTAGTCTGTCGCCTCGTACTCGTAACAAAATGAGGTCGACATCTATTGAAAATAGGTTTCTCTTTATTCGAGTTCAATAGATTAACTTATGGAAAAGTAATCGATCCGAGTATACTATTAACCTTTTGTCGCACCCGGTTAACAATTATGACAAAGGGACCACCATGGAGTCTCTCTTTAAGATCTTTTCAAACTCTCTAAATATGAAAAGACCACTGAGTTGTCTAGTCTGGACTCTTTAAATTACACAGACAAGATATAGAGTCATTCTTTTTACGATACTTTTTAGACTCTTAAAACATGAAAAAATCGATGATTTTGCCTGTCTGGACTCATTAAACTAATCAGATAGGGCAAAGAGTCATTATTTTTGCAATCCTTTTCAAACTCTTTAAACATGAAAAGATCGATGAGTTTACCCGTTTGGACTCATTAAAATAATCAGACGGGGAAAGTGGACAATACAACTATATTCCGTATTAGAAAGCATGGTTTGGCAGCAGTCATTCCCTTGAACATGGCACTCCCTCAGATAAACCTTCCTTTTGATGGCCTCTCAATATGAACCCTACCATTCTATGAGTTTTAGCCAATATACCCTAATGAATTACGTCTTTGTATCCTAACACTCTATAGTGTTCATGAGTCTAGTGTTGTCTGGTTAAAAATGTTGTCATGCCTTCTATTGTTCAAGGGTTACCCATTTGTTTCCTCCATCAACCGATTAAACATATCCTTTCATCATGCCCTCCGTTGTTTAAACCCAAATGCTCAAAAGATTCCTCAAAAAACAAAATCATTCTTGTCCCGTTTGGTGTCGATTGATGTAGGACACATCATTTCCTACCTTTCGACAGGTTTCTTCCTATCGACTTCAACACTCTATCTAGGAAGATAACCCAAAAACACATTCAGTGCCTTGGTACTTGTAGACATTAGTGGTAGGTTACCTTGTGTTCGATCAGGGATTCTCATTATTGGCTCCTGGCTAAGTGATTCAACGGGTGTTCGACGACAAAGAAATCCTTCACACTCACTAGTTTGTACTGTGCATCTTGGAGACCATCACCATTATCAGTGGTCTTCCTCACATCTATTAACAGTCTCCATTATTCAGTGGTAATTAGATGATTCCGTGCATGTTCGACATCAACACATATTTTTCACATGTATCGATCTATGCTATTCGGTGAAGCAAAAATCAAGACCTTGGGTAGAGGCTTGCATCATTCAGCCTTGTTTCCTCTCCCAAGCTGTGAATGTTGTTTTTTGGAGACAGTTATTTCAGGATGATTCTATTATGACATTGGATCCGCATTGTGCTTATCGGCAGCCAGCCTTGTTATATCTCTTTGGAGAAAATTAGTCTGACATAGCTACTGAGCATGGGAATGCTCGACTCAGGAGATGATTTTAGCAGTTTCATATATATGTGTTGTATCAAGTTTTCCTTGCCGCCCGAAGCTTCTCTCTCTCTCTACAAAATTTTGACGGGAAAAATTATAGTTTTAGTAAAGTATTTTGACCATCGTCTCTGCCTCTGATCTCATACTTTAGGGGGCATTTGTTATACAACAAAATGACCTCCTCATCGACTCAGAGGTGAAAGACATGATGACTGAAGCAAAGACCACAATTACAGGCCTTGATTCCACACTAACGATGGTTGCACACTAAAAACCTGCTTTATAAATCTTGTTACCAAGCCTAAGGGAGCGTTAGTGACCCCACTAACTCATTTTACTAGTGAAGGGGCAGCGTTAGTGAAACTAAGGGAAGTTCAATGGGTCAAACCAACGAATTGACTCACAAATATCTAGATATTTACCCCTAAATTTGCTCAAGAAAAGCAAGGAAACATCCAAAATCAAGATATTTGGAGGATTTCTAATCTAAGAAAAGAAGGCAAATGGGAAAGAGCTGAAAAGCGGAGCAAGTTCATTGCTTTTTCCCTAGTGAACTCTAGGAGCTTGGCAACCCTAACTCGATTGCTATATAAGCAAGGTGAGGGTTATTGTGAAAGAGGTCAGAGCATTTGAAAGGATAGCCCACTAAGATGTTGTGAATTGTCATACACTTGAAGAAGTGAGCTGACAGAGAGAGAGAGAGAGAAGAAGAAGGGGCAAGGGAAGACTAATACAATGGATGGTTGTAATCACTCTTCCATTATAAATATAGAACTGTAGTTGTGTTCCCTACTCCATAGTGTTGGTAACATTGTTCATTGAGTTGTTCATTTCGATACTTGTTTAGATGAGTGGTTTAGTTGTATGCAAATAGATGTTCATTGTGCATTCTTATATTAGTTTTCAATACTTTATGTTGTGATTGTGTTTTCCTTTCCTCTGTGCAGGAATTGATTTGGACCCAACTTTGAGGGAGTTCTTCTTGGTTGTACGAAAAAGGGTTGTGATAGGAAACGTTCAATTTTTCTTGCTCTTGCCACGATTAAACGATCTTCCTCCGAATATAGATGGAGACTTGAGGTAATCCTCTTTCCATACTTTTTTAACTTATATTTGATAGATGAACATGTGTATAACTTGGTCGCTTCTGTAGATAATCTTACAGTCTGTCGAAGGTCCCGGGAAGGCCTTTGAGGGTAGTTTTCATTCTCCATACACCGTGCATTTTACCCCATAGCATTAACACGTAGATCAAGAACACTCGCCAGCAAAAGATCCAACTATATCCATTTGTCAAAGGTGGCCAACTCCGGCACCAAGGCAAGTGGCTCACCAGGGACCAAGTTCAGCAGAAGTTTCCCCATCTCATGGAGGCACTCAACGGAATGGGGACCATTGCTTCCTAAGGGGGGAGGACTAATACAGGCAGATATTGGTGGCCACCCGCCTATTCCACTTGGACCCCCACTGTTGTTTCTTTTTATTTTCCTTAATTGTAGCACAACTTACTATTTTTGGTAGTTTTCTGGTGTTAAACTTGTGGAGCCGTTTTCAGGGACTAAAAGACGTTTTTAGCGAAAATGGAGAAATGAAGTGTCATGGTAGTCAAACAGAGATCTTCAAAACAAGGTATTATGATAGCCAAACGAAGATGGTATGCCAAAGTTATGACCTTGGGAAGTTGTACCAATTTACCCAAACGAGGCCCACGGTTTTGACACTTCATATCCTAGGGTTAGGTTTCTGGATGTTTTGGGTTTTCCATTTTTCTCAATATTAAATAGACCTTTGAGCCACATTGTAACACAATTCACAACATGTAGCTGCCACATCTCTTCTCAGATATAAGCTACCATCACCCGAGCTAGTTTATTTATATTTCTGTATGTAGGCATATTTTAGGTCTTTAATATTAATGAAATGAAGTTTTATTTCTGTTGCATCTCTGTGTTTATGTGTATATCTATATTTTGTTGTGTTCTTGCATAAGTCTGGATCAATGGTATCAGAGCATACTACTCTTTCTTTGTTTTTCTTTGCATGTCCCCAATGAGGTTAAGGTATAATGAGTTAGGGCTCAAACTGGTTGAAACTTTTCAAGACCAGCCTCGCAAACCTTGATGACCTCCCATGGCGGAAGAAAAGAAATATGAAGGGGCAAGAGATCCTTTCAAAATATTGCACGAGAAAGCCCTTAAGTGACAAAGGAGCATGATGATGGACAACTTTTCCCAGATCCTTTAGCAGTTACCCACAGGTGATGCATCTTCATCTAGCAGCCACTCTGGAGGTGCCACTCCTTTTAAGGTGCAACTTCACTTTGACATTCCCATATTTGAAGGTCATATAGATGCAAATGTCGTAGATAGATGGTTAAATATGTTGGAACATGTTGACAGTGTTGGACCTGCCAATATGTCAAGGGGATCTCCCAGGTAAGAAGTCCCAATTAGACCTCAGACCATTTGTTGTAGGAGTCCTAGTAGTGGGTTGTAAGGTAATGCCTTGACCGCAATGTCACACAGAGACAAGTAAGATAACTCTGTCAGTAGCAAGGGTGTGACTAATGTAGTGAGTCAAGGAATGAGTATGAGAGGATCCAACACTTCGAAGGGAGAGGAAGGTGAAGGTGAGTTCTAGGTTGAAAGGGATCAATCCCAACTTGGCTAGGAACACACCACACACAAGACATGCACAGCTTCCGACAGAGCAGTCGACACGGATGCGGAAGTCACAACATACAAGGTAAGATAACTTGTACAACACTCACGGATTAGTTTGAGATGAGTGTGATGGGTTTTATAATAAGGTTCAAGTGAAAGGTCTATCTGATGTCCAGGAAAGAATTCGACACGGACGATGACAACATTAACAACATATACAACACTATAACAATAAGATTCATATAATTGCATACAAATTAGTTCATATACAAGTACATAATTTAAGAAACATATAACATTAAGGAAACCGGAATAGTCCAACTACAATAACAACATATGCATGAAAATGTGTTGGCTCTTATTATTAAAGAAGTGTAAGTCACAATCATACAATACACCATGTAAGCTGGTTAGCCCCATCAGTGGAATGTTACAGCCACATCCGTCTGCTCCTCCAAAGATATGTACTAACTCTGTGCAGTGGAGAAGCCAAGGCACATTATAATACTGTCCAAGCCTTCTTCAAGATAGTCTTAGTAGAAGCATGGCTGACTAAAAACCTATACAATGAGTTATGAGGGACGATTTATAGCAAAGGGTGGGGTGACCCTTGACATTCCTCTTTGTGACACTTCAACTACCCTCATGACTCTTCACCTACTCTATGACTGTTACGTCCAACTATTGACACTTGACTTACACTTGACATGACTCAACATTACAATGCACATGTACCCATGTGAGACAACATGGCTTGAGCAAGCCTTGCAAGACATCACTGACACTCGGTTCGCTGTGATGAGACCAACTCTTTGACATGCTTGTGATGGTGAAGGTGGTGAGCTGATGCCAAGCTTGATCGTCTGTAATGGTGTGCATGCTTCTCATGGTGACATCTTGCTGAAGCAAACTCTTACCTCCATTGCAACTAGTGGATTGGTTCACCCCTTCATCCAACTCATTTGCTAACATGTGCATGGTCTTCTTGGGTACATTTAAACTAGCAACACACTAATGCATAGTGTCTGTGCGGATCTTCAAGTGTGTGCTAGTGGTCATGCGCATCAACTTGCCGAAGTATATGTTCAACCCCAGTTGGACTTGCTTCTTGTATTCACCTTAGTGAGTGTGTTGTGTTAGCCTCCTATTGCAATAGGTTTCATATTTCATGATTGACTGTTTTACATGCCAAATATGTCATCTTTTCATGCTGCAAGGGTCCATATTTCCAAGAAGTTCCATTTTGAAGAATCATACCATTTTTGAAGAGTTTTACAGTTAAGGGAAAGCCAAACAGCTTAATCTTGGCTTCCCTAGGTTTAAATTGCTTGTTTTAGAAGATAGAGAATGAATATTTGTCCAAACAGCTTAAGCTTGGCAGATGAGTAGCTAGGTAGAGAAATGAAGGAGCCCAACTACTTAATCTGGGCCCTTGGAAGAGATAAGGGTACACTTAGATAGGAGGGCAGTCAAAAGTAAAGAAGATAATCAGGGTCTACAAGTCTAAGTGCACCCATTCAGAAGGATGAAAAAATGTTAGGTGTATTAGGCTGGGTAGGTAGTTAAGGTTGCAGAAGCAAGGTTTTGATCACCTCATGTATTGTCAATCAGTGCTCCTCTCATCAATGACAGAAGTGTCAAAGCAGTTGTTTGATGGCACAATTTTGGAAGCATGTCTAATTCCCCTCTTTCCCCCATAAATCACTCACTAACATCCCCTGAAGGACCTTGGGATCTGCCCAATAAGTCCTGTTATCCCTTCATTTTCGTAAAATACTAAGTCAAGTTTTGACTTTCTTCAATGAAAAGAAGCCACATTTCTTGTGTAAAAATCCTTTCTCCATATTCCATTCAGTACTATGCCTAAGTTTCATTTCATAAACTTAGCTTCATGCCCCTACACTTTCACTTCACAAGGTCATATTAACTCCTAACTCTATTATCTAGCTCCCTAGATCATTTCCTTATCCCCTATTGCTACAAAAAGCTATATAAAATTCCAAAAATAATACATATTCCCATCCCCTGGCACTATAGCCCTATAACATCAGTTTGGGGAAATGCTAAGTTCATTTGGGGCTTGGCATTAGCCTTTCCGCATTCAAACCTGGGATTGATTTAGCATTTGGTTAAATTAATAACCATACCCCCCCTCTCTCACACATAAACCTTATAACAATATCCTCCGCGCATACATTTTATTTGGGATTAATTTGATATTCGGTCAAATTAATAACCACCGGTGCCCACTTACAAACCCATATTACCCAAAGTCTAAACCCCTGCAGCATTGTATGAATATTTGAATATTCGGGCGGGTTCCGTATGTTAACAGCCCACCAGCTTGCAGTTCTGTCCACCGTCGGATCGGGCCCTCCCCATCCGACGGCTCTCACCGATTTCGGAGCCGCCCCGACATCCGACGGTTAGCTTCCGATAGGCTAGCAGTTTCTCCACTGTACAAAAGACGCGTGTCTCCACGCGATTGTATCAGAGCCCCTCTGACAAATACCGCCCCCGTATAGAAGGCGGTCCGATAAAACCACAAACTGCCTTCTGTCTCTCCGCCCCTGACGTCAGCGCCATGTCGCCACTCACATCACCTCCACGTAAACCCGCCGCTGCTCCGTGTCACCGCCAGCTCATTTGTCAGCGTCCCTACCCTGCCTTCTGTCCTCTGCTACGTCACCTTGCCGTACTGCCATGTCATCCGCCACCTGTCCTCTGCTGACATCACTGCCACGTCACCATGCCGTACCCGTGATGCGTCGATGACGTCATGCTGACGTCATCACAAAAAAGCGCAAAGGGTGAGAATCGCATCAAAGAATGCCTAAAACAAAAAACAGAGGCAGTTTTCGATGCGCGATTAGCACTCTAAGAAAAATTACTCAAAAAGGAGAGCTTCCTATTGCTCGGCTACCTGCAAAACCCAAAAAATTCGCAAGAGGAAACGCTGGAAACAGAGAACTAAAGAAAAGCCAGCAGGCAGAGGGAGTCAAGATATGACTACGACAATTTTATAAAAGGGCCAAGTATGCATACCGAAAGCAAGATAACAAAGCAGTGACTCAGCGAAGCACCAGGGCAGCAGGCCCAAAAAACACAAATTAAAAGCACCGCCTCAGCCGACTCAGTTGATCCCAAAAGTCTAAATTCTCTTACTGAATGGATAGCTAATACCCTAAATATCTACTGCATCATTTACTCTTTCATCTACTATTCCTCAAGAGTTGGTAAAAAGTATGAGTTATTAACTCATCAACTAGATATTTTGTAACTCATATTTTGTATAAATACTTCCCCACAGAGCATATTTGGGGGGGTTGGTTGATAATCCTCATTCTAGACTTGCGCTATATACTTTGAGAGCTCTATAATCAAAGACTGTTGGAATGCTTTGGATGAAGAACTGTCTGTTGTGTTATTTAATGGCCAAAGAGTGACTGTGGAATTCCTGTGCTACTACATGGCTTAATAAGTGTTTTCATACCTCTGTTTACAGTTTATATATGTTTATGCCGCCATTGTGTTACCATCTAAATAGCAAGAAAGAAGAATAGCTTAGGCTTTGCTTGACTGCACTCTATGCTCAGTTCTTGTTATTTCTATATGTTTTCTTCAGAAATGGTTATGAATATGCATACTTAAATGATCATGTTTACCCTGTTTCTTTCACATATGACTGTTATTTAGGAATTCTTGACTGCTCCTAGACAAACTTTCATACACCTTCCCTCTCTATTAGCTAATGAAAGATTCTTAGTTGCCTTTCATCTCTAACCTTCATTCCATCTTTATTCTAGCTTTGATATTGTTCTATGTGTAGCTATCCTGCTCTGTATTCCTCTTGTGACCAAGAAAACGCAACAGCAAGCCCTAATCCATGACTCCATGCCCAATGGTTTGAACTTCTCACTCTATGCATCCCAACTCTGCTTGAAAACATCATCCTTCCCACCAAAATCAAAACAAAACCCATGTACACCATAACTAGCCTAAAATCAACCCAAAACAAAGTTAAATTTTAAAGAGAGAGCCCTCTCTCACTGCAGGTAGGCTAGGACCTGTAGCCCAAAGATTGGTTTGTGGTTACCTCGGTCGTATCCCTTAAGGAGCCAAGGGACAACCTGAGTGATAACATCGTTGGCAACCCCACTGGGGACTTATTCAGAAAATTCCAAAAAACAAGTTAGAAGCTAGCTCCCAAGAAGAAAACACGTAATACTAGGTCAAATCCAGACCCAAATCCACCAGCTATTTTTGAAAATCCCAATTTAATCTCTAGAAACCTTAGCAAACAAAAACAAGAAGAGTTTGTTGATTCTAGTCCTGAAACAGTTCAGCCAAGCTGTTTTCCAACCCCTGTTAAAGTTTTGTTTCGTTCAACCCCTACTTCCCCTTGTTCGTCATCCACCTCTCCAAGCACCTTTTCCACACCTCCATTCACTGCGCATACTACCACTACCACCACTGTTATTACAGCTATTCCAGTTGTTCCAGTCGTTCCACTTATCCCTGTAAATATGGCTAACAGATATGCACCTTTACAGTTACCTGTAAATCCAGGGGCTATGCCTCAGGATTATCAAACCAAAATCACATATTTTGATGGTACTGGTTCTGGCACAGCCCTGCAACATACCAAGAAAATGCAGGACTATTTTGAGAGTTATGAAATAGATGATGATAGTGTAAGAATGCAGATTTTTGTCCAAAGTTTAACAGGAGATGTAAGGCCCTGGTTTAGAGCTCTTCCTTCACATTCCATAGCTGACCCAGAGGCCCTTTACCAAACATTTCTTAACAGATGGGAGAAGAAGAAGGACCCTCTGCACATATTATCCCAGTATGACACTATCAAAAGAGGCCCTCAAGAAGCTGTCTTAGACTATTGTGCCAGGTTTAACAATGTTTACAACGTTATTCCACAAAACCTTATACCTCCACCTGATCTTTCTTTATACAAATTCCCTGATGGATTTGATTCATACATGGCTTATCAGTTAAGGGAAAGAGCCCCTCAAACCTTAGCAGACATGCAGAATGTAGCTGTTAGTGTGGAGGAAAATCTGATTGCCAAGCGAAATAGAGCAAGAGCTGAGAGAAGAACCACTTTTAAAGATGAACCTTCAGCCTTTGAGAAAAAATTGGACACAATCATCAAAGGTATGGACAACTTTTAAAATAGAATCGGAACTATTGAAAGAAAAGCCTCATGGGAAGGACAGAAAAACAATCCTATCAAAAATCCAAACTTTAGAAAAAATCAGAACCCAAACGTTGGAAGGGCAAGTCCTGACCATGATATAAGACCTCCTTTTCATGAAGACTATGCTGAAGCATCCACATCTAGTGAGCAGATAGAGGACACTCACATAAACTTGATGGGTTTGAAGAGTGAACAACAAGTATTTCTAACCCAAGAAGACCAAGACGACCATGATATAAATCAATTTCAGACCAAGTCTGGAGAGTCATTTGACTTCAAGCAAGGCTATGATTCAGCTGTCCACGAAGTCCATAAACAATACAAATTGAGAACAAGAACCATTGATGTGTCTGATCCCATCAAGCCAAAGGATGCCAAGCAGCCTAAGAAAGTAAAAGACAAGGCCGCTATCACAGAACCTGCTAATAAAACAGACCCAAAATTAAAAGAAGTGACCATAGAGGATGTATCTGACATGCAGCCCTCCAATAGCCAGCCTTTTGTATCCTTTCCCTCAAAAGACAATGTAAATAGCACTCCTCACAGCCTTCCCAAAACAGAACAATCTCAAGAAATCACTGATAACCAAGAGAAGATCACTGAAGATACAATTGAAAAGGGAAAATCAGCCAGTCACAATACTAAAACACAGTCAGAAAAACCTTTTGATTTAGAAGCAGAAATTGGTAAATTAAAGATATCTATTCCTCTCTCTGAGCTTGCCAAACATGATGTGTACAGACAGCAAATCAAAAGATCACTACAAATGCCAGAGAACAGGGATGATGTTAATGTCGTAGATGATCAACTTGAATTAATTTTTGGTCCTGAAGTCAATGGTAAATCAGGACATGGAGCTGTTCTACCCTTTTATGTCAGTTTTCACATTCATGATAAAGTGTTGCACAATGCTATGTTTGATTCAGGTGCTTCACACAATCTAATGCCCAAAGCTGTAATGGAGAAGCTAAACCTTGATGTCACTAGACCCTACAAAGACTTATTCTCATTTGATTCTAGTCAGGTCAAGTGTTTAGGCTTAATCAAAGACCTTTGTGTGTCTTTAGTCCAATTTCCCAACAAAACGATCCTAATGGATGTGGTGGTTGCTGACATTCCACCAAAGTATGACATGCTCTTATCAAGATCTTGGGGAGCAAAACTCCAAGGATCTCTCCAACTAGACCTCTCCTATGCCATTATTTCAGTCTTTGGAAACCAAAGAGACTATATATAGAAACACTGATGAAGTATGTGGTAAGTAGTAAGGAAAAACCCCAAAACTTTCCCATTTACTCAAACCATTCTGATATGGATTCCTTTATATTGTTCAATGATGATAGCTGCCCTCCCACTGATGAGAAGCCTTTGCCTTTAGAACAAGAAACATGCATCAATCAAGATTCGGTTGCCCATACCCATGAAACTGTTAAAACAATTAGTGCAACCAGCATACAAGAAGAACCACATGAAGCACAAAACCTAGGTCCGCCCAATCCTAAAATGACTGAAACTCTTAATACTAACCACAAGAAAGAAATCATATGGTATTTAGAGTTTGATGGTTCTGTTAATAAGATAGGAGCAGGGGCAGGAATATGGATTCACAATACACATAACAGCCATGCAGAGGGTCATGCTTACAGACTAAACTTCAAATGCACCAACAACATGGCAGAGAATGAGGCTCTCCTGTTAGGCCTTAAACTGCTCAAAGCTCTAGGAGCTGCAAAAGTGTCCATTCTAGGTGACTCTGATTTTATCATTCAACAGATGAAAGGTAACTTTGTTACTAATGACAATAAGCTAAGAGCTTATAGGTCTGCTGCCACAGAAATACTCAATTCCTTCACTGAATCCAAGCTTGCTAAGATTTCTAGAATCCATAACATGCATGCTCATAGTCTAGCTACTTTTGCTAGCACTTGCAAGCTGCCCTTTGAGCCTAATCACCACTTTACTGCTAAGATAAAGCACATGCCTGCTGTCCCTAACAATATCAAAGATTGGCAAGTGTTTGAGGATGATGCTCAAATCAACAATTTTCTTACCTTACAGCAAGAATTCTCAAGCTTAAACATTGATGAAGATGCCATGGATGACCCACAACATCAAATGAGCCAAAATGAGCAAACTATAACAGCTGAAGCAACAAATCAAATGCTGCACCCAACCATTTTTTATGAGAAAAACATGCAAGAGCTGAAGCAAATGCATTTAGATGAAATAGTTGAAGCAGAGGCCGAAGTGATTGATTTAAAAGACAATTTTCTACCTGCTGGCCTCACTCCATTAGAAGACATATTTAATTCAAACGATGTCCCCAAAAAGCCAAAGATGCAGCCCTTAGACGTTGCTGTGGAAGACTGTAATATTGGGACAGCAGAGAAGCCCAAAATTATTAAACTGTCCAAGTCTTTGCCTCCCAATCAAAAACCAAAATATGTTGATTTATTTAAAGAGTTTCAAGATGTATTTGCCTGGAGTTATGAGGACTGTAAGTCCTATGACACCTCTGTTATTCAACATACCATTCCCTTAAAGCCAAATCAAAAGCCCTTCAAACAGAAACTAAGGAGAATCAATCCTGTGATTCTCCCTTTGATTGAGAAAGAAGTGAAAAGAATGTGTGAGGCTAGTATCATAGCACCCATTAGATTTTCAGAATGGGTATCCAATCTTGTTCCCACAAGGAAGAAAACAGGGGAGATTAGACTATGTGTGGACTTAAGAAATCTGAACCAAGTCTCCCTTAAAGATCACTACCCACTGCCAAAAATGGACCACATTCTACAAAGAGTAGTGGGGTCTTCAAGAATTTCTTTGCTAGATGGCTTTTCAGGTTTTAATCAAATACTTGTTCACCCGGATGACCAAGACAAGACAGCCTTTACAACACCATGGGGAACCTTTAAATATGTGAAAATGCCTTTTGAACTAAAGAATGCAGGTGCTACCTTTCAAAGGGCCATGGACATTACATTTGCCAAAGAAATCCATGATTTCCTAGTGGTTTACCTTGATGACCTTACTCCTTTCTCAAAATCTGATCAAGAGCACCTTAAACACCTAAGGCAAGTGTTCCTAACCTGTAGGAAATATGGCATTTCCTTAAATCCTAAGAAATCTCTCTTCGGCCTAGAAGAAGGCAAATTGCTAGGCCATATCATTTCAAAATATGGAATTAGAATAGATCCGGAAAGAATCCAAGCCATTTTGCAAATCCCTTATCCGAGAAACATCAAAGAATTGCAAGCATTCCTAGGAAAGATCAATTTCCTAAGGAGATTTATCCCAAACTTGGCCGAGCTGATAAGAATGCTAAATAACATGTTAAAGAAGGATTCCAAGGTAAAATGGACTTTAGAGGCCAAGCAAGCCTTTGAGGGCATAAAATTTGCCTTAACCCAAGCCCCAGTCCTCACAAGTCCTCAATTTGATAAGGATTTCATCATTTTTTCATTTGCATCTGAACACACCATTGCTGTTGTCCTTTTGCAGAAAGATGATCAGGGAAATGAAAAGCCAATTGCATTTTTCAGCTGAGCCCTTAGAGATGCACCCTTGAAGTACCAAATCATGGAGAAGCAAGCATATGCCCTTGTTAAAGCAATCAAAGATTTCAGAATTTACATTTTATATTCACATGTGATTGCTTATGTGCCAAATGTTGTTGTAAAAGACATATTAACTCAAGAGGGCATAGAAGGCAAAAGAGGCAAATGGATTGCCAATATCCTTGAGTATGACATTGAGATAAAACCCACCAAGCTGATAAAGGGACAAGGTTTAGCCAAACTGATGTCCAAAACCAATTTTCAAGCCTTAGACATTAATCAACTGGACAATGAACAGGAGCTGGCGACTCCACAGATCAGTGAAGCTTTTTTGCAATCCCCATGGTATGCTGATATATGTTTTATATTGTTAAACCTGTGTGCTCCTCCAGGGTTGTCCAGAACCAAAAAGAGATTTTTAAAGATGAAAGCATCAAAGTTTTGTGTCTTAGATAGTGCCCTGTTTTGGAAAAATCATGAAGGAATATTGTTGAATTGTCTAACTATGAATGAAACTGACAGTGTCATGAAAGAATTTCATGCAGGGGACTGTGGAGGGCACTTATATTAGAAGTCCACTGCTGATAAGATACTAAGGGCTAGTTTCTATTGACCCTCTTTGTTTGCTGATGTGAGAAAGTTTGTTGTTTCATGCCACAAATGCCAAATCTTTGAAGGCAAAAGAAAGCTTCTGCCCTTGCCCCTTAAGCCCATTTCAACCGAGAAGCCTTTTCAACAATGGGGTCTTGACTTCATTAGAGAAATCCATCCATCCTCTTCTGGCTAGCATAAGTGGATTCTAACAGCCACGGATTACTTTACCAAGTGGATTGAAGCCATCCCATGTAGGCAAGCCAATGACTCCACCACCATCCAATTCCTTGAAACCAACATTTTGTCCAGATTTGGCTGTCCTAAGAAGATCATTACAGATAATGTTGTTGCCTTCAAATCTAAGAAAATGATCAGTTTTTGCCACAAATTCCACATTACCTTAGGTCACTCCACAGCCTATTACCCTCAAGGTAATGGCTTGGCCGAATCATCCAACAAGAGTCTGATTAACATCATTAAGAAAGTTTTGGAGGAGAACAAGAAGAACTGGCACAAAAAGCTTGTAAATTCCCTATGGGCAGATAGATTGTCAACCAAGAGATCCATTGGGATGAGCCCATATGAGTTAGTCTATGGCATGGAGGCCAAGTTCCCCTCTTCTTTGGGAATCCCTGTTATCAAATTGTTGCAAGAGATTCAGGCAGAGCCAAATGATATCCAAAGAAGAATAAACCAAACCATCCATTTGTAGCAAAGAAGAGAGCAAGTGTACGACAGAGCTCAGATTTTACAAGAGAAGCTCAAGAAGATGTTTGACAAAAGAACCAAGGCTAAAGATTTCTACATAGGCAAAAAAGTCTTAAGATGGGATTCAAGAAGAGAGGAAAAAGGAAAGCATGGCAAGTTTGATTTCCTGTGGAAAGGCCCCTTTATTATTTCTGTTGTTCAAGGCAACAACACATATTTTCTGAAGAGTTTGGATGGCAGCACAGCTGAAGAAGGCCCTGTCAATGGTCGAATGCTAAAGCACTATCATGATCCCTTTTGTTGAACGCAACACAGCTCTGTATACTATCTGTACATTAATATTTGTATTTTCAGCACTTTTTCTTATAGCAGGCCAATAAGAGGGAACAACGTAGCAAATTTTGAAGGAAAGATCAAAGAAAGCTCTATTTCAGATCTCTGTTTTTGAAATAATTCCAAAGAAGTGCTCAAGCAGATTTCAATATGTTTACAAGCACCCAAAAGGCAAGAAGCAGAGCTGTAATTTTTCTGCAATTCAGCTCAAAAGGATACTGCATATCAGCTTATAAGAATTCAATCAAAGGCATTGAGAAGAAGGAGAATTTCAGTTTACAGCAACAATTGAAGATCAAGGAATTCTGACCTGCTGTTCTTGGCTTTTCATCTTGAAAAACCATCCCCAGGTGGAGCCACTGTTAGCCTCCTATTGCAATAGGTTTCATATTTCATGATTGACTGTTTTACATGCCAAATATGTCATCCTTTCATGTTGCAAGGTTCCATATTTCCAAGAAGTTCCATTTTGAAGAATCATACCATTTTTGAAGAGTTTTACAGTTAAGGGAAAGCCAAACAGCTTAATCTTGGCTTCCCTAGGTTTAAATTGCTTGTTTTAGAAGATAGAGAATGAATATCTGTCCAAACAGCTTAAGCTTGGCAGATGAGTAGCTAGGTAGAGAAATGAAGGAGCCCAACTGCTTAATCTGGGCCCTTGGAAGAGATAAGGGTACACTTAGATAGGAGGGCAGTCAAAAGAAAAGAAGATAATCAGGGTCTGCAAGTCTAAGTGCACCCATTCAGAAGGATGAAAAAATGTTAGGTGTATTAGGCTGGGTAGGTAGTTAAGGTTGCAGAAGCAAGGTTTTGATCACCTCATGTATTGTCAATCAGAGCTCCTCTCATCAATGACAGAAGTGTCAAAGCAGTTGTTTGATGGCACAATTTTGGAAGCGTGTCTAATTCCCCTCTTTCCCCCATAAATCACTCACTAACATCCCCTGAAGGACCTTGGGATCTGCCCAATAAGTCCTGTTATCCCTTCATTTTCGTAAAATACTAAGTTAAGTTTTGACTTTCTTCAATGAAAAGAAGCCACATTTCTTGTGTAAAAATCCTTTCTCCATATTCCATTCAGTATTATGCCTAAGTTTCATTTCATAAACTTAGCTTCATGCCCCTACACTTTCACTTCACAAGGTCATATTAACTCCTAACTCTATTATCTAGCTCCCTAGATCATTTCCTTATCCCCTATTGCTACAAAAAGCTATATAAAATTCCAAAAATAATACATATTCCCATCCCCTGGCACTATAGCCCTATAACATCAGTTTGGGGAAACGCTAAGTTCATTTGGGGCTTGGCATTAGCCTTTCCACGTTCAAACCTGGGATTGATTTAGCATTTGGTTAAATTAATAACCATACCCCCCCCTCTCACACATAAACCTTATAACAATATCCTCTGCGCATACATTTTATTTGGGATTAATTTGATATTCGGTCAAATTAATAACCACCGGCGCCCACTTACAAACCCATATTACCAAAAGTCTAAACCCCCGCAACATTGTATGAATATTCAAATATTCGGGCGGGTTCCGTATGTTAACAGCCCACCAGCTTGCAGTTCTATCCACCGTCGGATCGGGCCCTCCCCATCCGACGGCTCTCACCGATTTCGGAGCCGCCTCGACGTCTAACGGTTAGCTTCCGATAGGCTAGCGGTTTCTCCACCGTACAAAAGACGCGTGTCTCCACGCGATTGTATCGGAGCCCCTCTGACAAATACCGTCCTTGTATTGAAGGCGGTCCGATAAAACCACAAACCGCCTTCTGTCTCTCCGCCCCTGACGTCAGCGCCACGTCACCGCTCACGTCACCTCCGCGTCAACCCGTCGCTGCTCCTTGTCACCTCCAGCTCATCTGTCAGCATCCCTACCCCACCTTCTATCCTCTGCCACGTCACCTTGCCGTACTGCCATGTCATCCACCACCCGTCCTCCGCTGACATCACTGCCACGTCACCATGCCGTACTCGTGACCCGCCGATGATGTTATGCTGACGTCATCACAGAAAAAGCGCAAAGGGTGAGAATCGCGTCAAAGAATGCCTGAAACGAAAAATAGAGGCAGTTTTCGATGCGCGATTAGCGCTTAACGCTAATCGCGCATCGCTAAGAAAAATTACTCAAAAAAGAGAGCTTCCTATTGCTCAGCTACCTGGAAAACCCAAAAAATTCGCAAGAGGCAACACTGGAAACAGAGAACTAAACAAAAGACAACAGGCAGAGAGAGTCAAAATATGACTACAGCAATTTTATAAAAGGGCCAAGTATGCATACCGAAAGCAAGATAACAAAGCAGTGACTCAGCGAAGCACCAGGGCAGCAGGCCCAAAAAACGTAAATTAAAAGCACCGCCTCAGCCGACTCAGTTGATCCCAAAAGTCTAAATTCTCTGACTGAACGTATAGCTAATACCCTAAATATCTACTGCATCATTTACTCTTTCATCTACTATTCCTCAAGAGTTGGTAAAAAGTTATGAGTTATTAACTCATCAACTAGATATTTTGTAACTCATATTTTGTATAAATACTTCCCCACAGAGCATATTTGGGGGGGTTGGTTGATAATCCTCATTCTAGACTTGCGTTGTACACTTTGAGAGCTCTATAATCAAAGACTGTTGGAATGATTTGGATGAAGAACTGTCTGTTGTTTTATTTAATGGCCAAAGAGTGACTGTGGAATTCCTGTGCTACTACATGGCTCAATAAGTGTTTTCGTACCTCTGTTTACAGTTTATATATGTTTATGCCGCCATTGTGTTACCATCTAAATAGAAAGAAAGAAGAATAGCTTAGGCTTTGCTCGACTGCACTCTATGCTCAGCTCTTGTTATTTCTATATGTTTTCTTCAGAAATGGTTATGAATATGCATACTTAAATGATCATGTTTACCCTGTTTCTTTCACATATGACTGTTATTTAGGAATTCTTGACTGCTCCTAGACAAACTTTCATTCACCTTCCCTCTCTGTTAGCTAATGAAAGATTCTTAGTTGCCTTTCATCTCTGACCTTCATTCCATCTTTATTCCAGCTTGATATTGTTCTATATGTAGCTATCATGCTCTGTATTCCTCTTGTGACCAAGAAAACGCAACAGCAAGCCCTAATCCATGACTCCATGCCCAATGGTTTGAACTTCTCACTCTATGCATCCCAACTCTGCTTGAAAACATCATCCTTCCCACCAAAATCAAAACAAAAACCATGTACACCATAACTAGCCTAAAATCAACCCAAAGCAAAGCTAAATTTTAAAGAGAGAGCCCTCTCTGATTGCAGGTAGGCTAGGACCTGCAGCCCAAAGATTGGTTTGTGGTTACCTCGGTTGTATCCCTTAAGGAGCCAAGGGACAACCTGAGTGATAACATGTTGAATGGGTTGGATTGCATGCGTCTACTCAACGACATGCATGTTGTCGAATCCCTTACATGTGATCAACAACACTATTCACCATGTCTGCTCTGTGTTCATTGATGGGATAGATCCTTAACTTGTACGGGCGTAGTTTCATCCATCAGTTCATGTTGCGCCCACTGTTGTTCCTATTCTTGCTACAACTCACTGGACAGTCTATGCAGCTTCATGTTCTTCCTGAGTTGTTGCTTCAACACATGCAACTCCTTTTTTGTTCCATCTTCTATCTTTGCGTGATCTTCATGTTGCGTTGTCACTTCATAACCTGAGTCTCCAAAGTTGCTTTCATTATCAGTGGATCTGCTTGATCTTGCAACTTTGCTCCACTTCTATGTTGTCAACAACCTTCCTCTTGCATTTGTTGTGTTTGTTGCATTTGCTGCATTTGGTATGTTGCCCTCAGCTGTTGTTCATGATTTCTCTTGCTGTGATGTTGCTGCTTGATGTCCTTTTCTACGAACAACTTGATGTATTCATGAGTAGACAAGCTCATAGACACTTGTTCGACTACATCCCCAAGCGTGCTCTGAACGGTGTCTTCATCTCTGCTCTCTTGGAAACCATTGTACCTGTACTGCTGAAAGGCAGACGAACACCTGAAAGATCTGGAAACAAGTAGCATGCATGGCAAGAAATATGTCAGTGAAAACAAAGCAAATACAGGAATGGACACAACATATACCTGGGAACTGATGAGGAAGATTGCGCAAATTTCACTGGGAGGTTGAGTGATTGGTTTCCAAAACTATGCAAAAGGTAGTCTGGACTGACTAGCAAGCTGGACTGGCTGTAGGATTTGCAAAATTCACAATCCAATTGGGTAGTTGTCTACTGGGATTACTCAATGTGCAATCCCAGACGGGAAGGACTGCTGGCCCAGGGGAAGATTTGCACAAGTTTGGGCCAAGCTGCCACAGACCTCCAGAAATGTGCAATTCAGTCCAGGAGGCCAGTGCTGGGTGAGAATATGAAAATCTGGAGAGGAGGGTGAGCCTTCCTTCTCCAGATTGCGCAATGCGGCCTTGGTGAAGGCAGACACCAAGCCAAGGTTGGCCTCACTCGCCGATGGGCAACTAAAAGCAAATAAGTCGATGAAATGCATGGTGACACTAAGTGATAGTAGAAGTAATAAATAGTGCATGAAAAACATGAATGGGAGATTGAGAAAACATATCAACATGCATGTGAGTGAGGTCGTTCTCCGGTTGGGCGAACGTTCATGCAAAACAGTTTCATGCATGCAATAACAGTGAGATAGAAACGAAAATTGAAACAGAGCTAGGATAAGCTAGAATATATGTAAGTGACAGCAGGTGTTCAAACAAATCAAACAAATAGCACTCCCACAAGCAAAAACACAAAAAGCGGCAGAAATGCAGCACAAGGCATGAGAAGCGAACTTACCCCAAAACATTTGAGTTGAATGTGCTGATTGCTCCTAGATGTGATGTGAGATGTTAGAGCTATAAGGTTGATGTGAGGAATGAGCTCTGCAGTGTTCGGTTGATGAGTTTTGATAACATCGAGGTTGTGATGCACATACCACAAATCTAGGGGAAGCAACACTTGGTGGGAGATTTCTGAAATGATCCTTGCATGTAACCTCCAACTGCTAAACATAGATCCCTAAAACAAGGGATGCCTTTGCATGCTGCTTTGGGAGAAACATCCCATGCATGCAAGTCAGTTTTGCTCGGTCCTAGAGGGAACTGGTCAACTCAGCTGCACATGCAAGAGACTGCTTGACTGCTAGAGAAAAATGCACATTCCTGACTATAAGCTAGGCTGACTGCCCAAAGGGATTGCAAAATTTCTAGGCCAAGCAGTTGACTGCTGCCCAGATTTGCACAAATCCTGGGTTGAACAACCTGTTAATGAGAAAAATTGCACAAATCCTGCTGGGATGGTTGGTTGGCAGGATTGCGCAATCCTGGAGCCCAACAGGCTGTCAGAGGGAATTATGAAATTCCTGGAGGGAAGGCTGGTTTCCCTCCAAAATGTGAAAATTCACTGGGAAGCTACTCAACTTGCAGCTGGACTAAGTCCGGAAAATGGATCAACTATGATCGATAGGCTTTCTTTGTGTGAGGAAAGTAGTTAAGCTTGAGTACTTGACGAAGCAAGACAAAGTGTTCTGTAAGATTGGTAGGGGAGGCTCCAAAATAGGCTAAGGAAAAATTTTGGAGGGTGGTTGTAGCCACTACAACAGAAGGATATTTTTTAGTTCATGACTTTTCAAATTGGGAAAAGATTACTTTTTCACTCCTCAAAGTTGCCCCACATGTTAAGGACTAGTGGTACTGTGAAAAAAAGGACAGGAGGGCATCCTCACTGTTTTTACCCACACCCACTTGGAATTCTTTCCAACATGCCATCAAGGAACAATATCACCCTATCATAAGCTATGAATATAAAGACCTAAAGTGGATGACGTTGTGGCAGGGAAGGGACCAAGATATGCCAAAGTTCACAAATATTTTCCATACCCTTCGCAGGAAGCTGGTATCAAGGATTCTGAGTGGCATTTGGTACTCAAGTATCGTGGCTTCCTACACAAGTATTTCTAGGACGAGATGGATTTCCTGGACATCTCCTCACTTGGTTCCACCTATCGATACAATGTCAAGATCGAGCAGAAATTTAAACAGAAGAAATGAGACTTTGGATCTCTGAATCTGAAGCAAGGGAAAGGAGCCACCAAACCACAAAACAAAGGACAAAGCCAAGGCGGGGTGACCCAGGAAAAACCATTGAAGTCACAAGAAAAGAATGACACCACAAAGAAAAAGAAGGACATAGGGAAATGGTGTGAGTTCCATAAGAGCCCCACTCACAACACAAGTGAGTGTCAAGCCAAGCATTCACTAGTGTCCAAGCTGAAGGTTTGCAAATTAGATGCATGTTCCAACTATGACTCATAAATTAACAAGGGGAATGACAAAGGGAAGTAGATTATTGATGCGGAGCCTAATTCCATCGTTTCCACCACCAAGATCCATAAGGATGAGCTCGAAGATCCAGAGGAGGGGGAGCGACTCTTCCACTCATAGACATGGGTGAAGGGTTCTCCACTACAGCTCATTATCAACGACAATAGCCAAAAGAACCTCATTTTAGTAGATTTCGTGAAGCGGTTGGGCCTACCGACCACACCACACTCATAGTCATACACCATCAGGTGGCTTCACCAAGGGAGAGATCTTTGCGTCAGCCAACATTGATGCCTTCCCTATAGCATCAAGCCCTTCACATGTTAAGTACCATGTGATGTTGCTCCTCTGGAAGTTTGTGATGTATTATTAGGCCAACCATACTTGTGGAAGTCGCAAGTTGTGTATGAGTCTAGGCCTCACACTATTATTATTACTTTGGGCAATAAGTTGTACAGGATACCGAAGGTAGAACCTCCTACCACAATTTCTTTGATCACTTTGAATCAATGTAGTAAAATCATTTCCTAGACCAGGATATTTGTTTTCCTTATGATTCACCCTTAGGAAAAGAACAAGATTGTGGCCACGGCCTCTACATAGGGCTCCTCCGCACGACAGTAGAAGATGGACAAGGTTGTGGAGGAGTATAGGGACATCTTCACCTCACCCATAGGGGTTCCTCTAAACTGTCAGGTCAAGCACTCCATCGATCTGACCTTGGATGTGCCACTACCCAATGGGTCAATCTATCAATGCTATGTTATGGAGAATGATGAAATCAAGAGGCAGATTTAGGATTTGTTGCAAAAAAGGCACATCAAGCCAAGTTCATCTCCATGTGGGAGCCCGGTCGTATTGGTATGGAAAAAGGATGGGACTTGGAGACTCTGTATTGACTATTAGGCATTGAATAAGATCATTGTCTAGAATAGGTATCCAATCCCACATATTGATGAACTTCTGGACCAGCTCAAGGAGAGCAAATATTTCTGCAAGATTGATTTGAATTCTGGTTATCAATAGGTACCGATCGAACCCTATGATGTGTGGAAGATTGCATTCAAATCCAAGGAGGGCCTTTTCGAATGGCTGGTCATGCCTTTCGCGTTGACGAATGCCCCTAAAACCTTCATGAGGTTGATGGACAACATCTTGCGACCCTTCACTAACTCATTCGTGGTGGTGTATTTGGATGAAATTATGATCTTCAGCCAGAGTTGGGAAGAGCACCTCCACCATATTTGATAGGTCGTCCAAACCCAGCGACAACACAAGTTGTGTGCCAATTTGGAGAAAAGCACTTTTGGTATGACCTAGTTTCAATTTCTGGGGTACATCATTGATAAGCATGGTGTGCATCTAGACCCAGCCAAGATACAATTCATTCAAGATTGGCCAGCCCTAACCAATCTAACAGAGCTCCGCAACTTTCTGGGTCTTGCCAACTTCTACCACAGGTTCGTGTATGGGTTCTCTCATATCACTTGGCCTTTGAGTCAAGTCACCAAGGGAGGAGCAAACCAAAGCTCTTTTGGTTTGAATCCCAGTAGAAGTAATTTTTCGAGTTGAGATGTCGCCTCTGCTCTGCACCAGTGCTCACATTACCAAACATGCAACAACCATTTGAGATCAAGACATATGCCTCCGACTATGCTATTGGTGCAGTTCTTACTTAGTAGGGGAATCCCATGGAATATCACAATGAGACACTTTTAGACATAGTCTAAGGCATTACATTCTAGGAAAGGAAATGATCATCCACACAAACCACCAACCCCTACAATTCATGCAAACACAGGGAAAGTTTCAAATGATCGCCATCAGAAATGGTCCACATACCTACAATAGTTCCATTTGAATATTAAGTACAAGAAGGGTAGCACCAACAATGTTCAAGATTGCCTCAGCTGACCACCGATCATGGCACTGACCACTGTGCTCGATTCTTATGGGCACGAGACTGAGAGGTGGTCACATCATTACAAGAGTGATCCAGAATTTGGCAACACATACTAGACGCTCCTTGAAGGCAAGCAAGTTCAAACTTTTAACCTCCAGGATGCATTTTTATGCCATTTGGGGCACCCTTGTGTTCCTTCAAGTGAGTGTGCCAAGATTATTAGGGAGGCACACTATAGTCGGGTCTCTAGACATTTTGGGGTAGAGAAAATAGTGGCAGTGTTGTA
Organism: Pinus tabuliformis; assembly: GCA_031772625.1. Taxonomy (NCBI): domain Eukaryota; kingdom Viridiplantae; phylum Streptophyta; class Pinopsida; order Pinales; family Pinaceae; genus Pinus; species Pinus tabuliformis. The sequence continues at coordinate 309,397,675 of CM062807.1, forward strand.
GAAGTATTTTTATTGTCCGAACCTTTGATATAATGTTGGGAAGTACAACATATCCTGTAGTACCTACGCCATTTCGAAACCAACCATCAAGAAGAAAGGCCTATACACTCCTATGCCTACTACTAGTCGACCTTGGGAATCCATCTCTATGGATTGCATGTCGGGCCTTCCTTCTACTAATCATGGCAACGAATATGTTTTCATGGTCGTCGACAAATTCTCTAATATGGTCATTATGTCGGCCTGCAAGAAGAGCATCACATCAGAAGCCACTACTAATCTCTTATTTGAACGAATGTGAGTAAACCTTGGGATCCCATAGTGCATTATCTCAAATCAGGATAGCACGTTTCTAAATACTTTTTGGTTAAGTCTCTCGTCAATGTTGGATACCAAGATCACTAAGTCCACAACTTTCGACCCCCAAACTGATGGCCAAACAGAGGTCATCAACAAGAGTATCATACACATTCTTCGTATGTACAACTTGAAGCATCCATGCACATGGGATGATAGCCTCCCATATGTCCCACATAGCTACAACAGATCTCTCCAAAGCTCAACTGGCCACATCCCCTTTCAGATGGGGTTGGGATTCCAACCACTATGTCCATTGATGTGGCCATACCATTTGCATCTACTCAAGTAGATTCGGCTCATGTTCAGTCTAAAGCTGACAGGGCTAACAACTTCATTGAGCGCATTTAGAACATCTGCCAGCAGGCCCATGACATATTGGATAGAGCCAATTCTAATTACGATCATCATCATGATCAGCTTCGGGTTCCACACAAGTTCCAGGTGGGTGACAAAGTTTGGTTACATTTGTAGAAGGAGCACCTCACTGGGTCGCTCCGCAAGCTTCACCCACTACGATATGGATCTTACACCATCACTAAGGTTGTAGGGGACAATTATTTCAAGCTCAACATTCCACCAAAACTTGTCCTACACCGAATGTTCAATTTGGACCGCCTTTGACCATACTTTCCACCATTAGTAGACACAGCAGACATTGCAAAACAACTCACACAAATAGAGTTAAACCCAAACTACACGGAAGAGGCCACAAATGATCGAATCATGGACATGTAGATCAAGAACATTCACTAGCACAAGATCCAACTGCATCGGGTTGTCAAAGCTTGCCAACTCCTGCACCAAGGAAAGTGGCTCACCAGGGACCAAGTTTAGCAGAAGTTTCCCCATCTCATGGAGGCACTCAATGCAATGGGGACCATGCTTCCTAAGGGGGGAGGATGGATCTAGGTGGATATTGGTGGTCACCCACCTATCCCACTTGGACCCCCACTATTGTTTTTTTTAGTCTCCTTAATTGTAGCACAACTTACTATTTTTGGCAGTTTCTCGGGTGTCAAACATGCAGAGCAGTTTTGAGGGACTAAATGACGTTTTTAGGGAAAACCGAGAAACTGGAAAAGTCCCAAATTGGTTTACCAACTTTTTTTGAACCTCCTCTTTGATATATTTGAAATGAGGTATTATGATATCCAAATGGAGATTGTATGCCAAAGTTACAACCCTGGGAAGTTGATGTACCAATTTACCCAAAATAGGCCTATTGGGACAAGGTCCCCTAAGGTCAATTTTGGGGCAAAAGCCCAAGTTTTGTGGCAAAAAGCCCAAGTTTGTTGTATAGTATGTAAAGTCTTTGAAATTTGTGGTCGCGAAGCACATAGATAGTAAAGTTTCATAAAGGGTTTTACCCTTCTTTTATTTAATTTGAGTCGACTTTTGAAGATCTACCCATGGTTCGTGGACCATGGGATTGTATAAAAAGGTGTGTCTTAGGATGTCTAAGGTGGTCAGAGAATAATAGAATTGATGATGAAGATGAATTTAATGGGTCAGTAGAAGGAAGAGCGAAGAAGTCTTAGAGTAGAAGAGAGGTTCAGCAGTTGTGTGTGCAAAGGCCTAGAGTACAATCTGCAACTGAGTGTGCGGACCCTTGCAGCTAAGTATACAGGGAAGTGTGGAGTCTGTAAGAAGAACTGAAGTATTAATAAAGAGATTATTACAAAAATCCCTATGCTTTGTCTATTTTCTTATGTTATGAATGAATACGCTTTATGATGTGCTAAATGATGGGTTTATGAATTAATACTATATTGATGCACGATTTTACATGATTTATATTGTTATATGAACGCAAGTAATAGTAACTGTTTACATGAAGAATATCTTGTTGCATGTTAAAGTTATTGAACACTTAAGCCGATTTGGGTAAATACGGAATTAGGAGTAATCACGAAGGCGTGTAAGTGGTTGATTCACCTATTTAGGATCCGCAAAAGACAGTCATGAATGTTCACAGAGGTAGAGAAGCCGAATAAAGTAAGTTATATCGATAAGCCCTAAAGGCTTATCGATCTGCGCGAATACAGGTTTAGGGCATAAAATGACACTACACTAATCTCTGGGTGCAGAAACTTGGTTCCAGCATCCCCCCATACTGCTTCGGGTGAGACTTCAGTCTGTGCTCCATGGATTGATGCCAAAAGGTCCAGTAGTGTAGGGATTTGTTTAGCAAAACTAACTATGAACCGGGGTCAGGACCCATTAAGCCAAAAAATGGTTCTGTTGTCGGGACCGAGATCTGCATAAATAGATGTGTGATGTTGCATCACTGGAATCCAACTAAGAAAGAAATTAAGGAGTGGTTGGATAGAAAGATCCACAAATTCGCGGCGCAAGAAAACATAAAACTGCACCTGACAAAAGAGCAGTGGTTGGATAGATACCTGTACACAGAGATACACGAAATTTTCTTCTGTTCCTTCTCGATCGAACTATACGAGTGGATCGCTAAATTGGCAAACAGTCAAGGAAGGTCAAGGCTTGATGGTCCAATAGTGTGGACCTCGGAGTTAGTGCGGAGATTGGAAGACTCTGAAGATAAAATCACTTGCACTGTAGATCACTGGATTGATCGTGTCATAGGAGGCTTTGTGACCAAATTCACGGTCGATACTTCAGTTAGCTACAACGAAGCAGAGAGATGCTTCTTCAAGGGACCGTGAGGTAAGTACTTAAGATCTTTGAATACTTGGATTAAGATGCTCTTGTGTGAAAAGAGGGTTATGCCATTACCTTGATGTTTGGAGCTATGGGGCGTGGAAAGTTCTTCAGGGATAGAGGGAGAACAAGCCCTGAATATAGCCTGTTGATTGAGCCTCCTTTGAGTGACGACGAAGGAGTGGCACAGGCTTCACCACAGAGCGATGTCTAGTTAATAAGGCAAGGGTTTCCTCAAATATCTCATCCATCCACACCACCCCCACCTTCACCTCCACAACATACACCTTCTCCCACACAACCACCACCTCTGCCACTGTTCAATATGTCGAATAAGATGAAGTTCCCTGTCTTCAAGGGCTTGGGAAATGAGGACCCATACCAGTTTTGGTTCGTTGCGAAGGATGTGTGGACAGCCTAGAATATTACAGATGATCATATGAAGAAAGCGCAGTTGGTTACTGCTATATAGGATCGTTCGCTAACATGTTACATCAAGTATTACACTGATAACCCGATGGATTCTTTGGCAGATACTTAGACCGTGCTAAATAAGGAATTCAATAGGCCCAAACTTGAATCACAATCAGTCATTGGATTTAAGGAAATCATGATGAGGCCAGGCGAAACACCCTAGGAGCTGAATTAGAGACTGAAGTTCCAAATCCGTGAAGCTAACATGAATCTTACGGATGGGCAGCACCACGAATGGTTTGTAGCTTCGCTCTTGCCTCACTTGAGGGTTGCCTTATCACAACAAAAGATTGGGACCCAGGTGGGAGCCCTGGAAATTGCGATGAGATTGCAAGAGACAATGATTCAAGATGTTTCTTTAGGAGTTCAGCAGATTCACGCGGAGTTGCAAAAGCTTTGCCTAAAATTTCAAAGTCTGAAGAAGGATAAAGCGGCTCGACCAAAGGTGCGTGAGGAATTTTGCTACCTGAAGTGTAAAAGCCAGGGGCATGATAAAGATCATTTCCTTGTCTTTGCAAATTATGTTGCAGGAGGAGGGACAATGCCTATTAGGCCGGAAGCTTAAGAAGGGCTAAGTACAGGGCCCGCGCTGTGGTGTGCTATCTGTTAGGTAGCTGGAAAACATGTAATAAACAATTTCCACTTGCTGCATAAATTTGTACAAACACCGCAACAACTCTTCTACAACTTCTGTAAATCGGTAGGTTATGATGAGCATAACTGTCGTAGTTATGAGTTAATGATGGAAAGAACACCTGCGTATTGAATGCAAACAGGAAACTCGACCTCCGGATCAAGGTGTTGGGGGAGCACGCAGAGGATATCAAGGGCACGAAAGGGGCCGAGGAGGAGGAGGATATGGTAGAGGTTGGGGACAAGTTATTTCCTACAATTGTGGAGTTCCAGGACACTACACATGGAAATTTGTGAGCGTGACACGCTTGTCGTGCCGATACTGTACTCAGTTTGATTACACAATAGAAGACTACCCTGTATTAATAGCTAAGATGTAGGAGAAGAGGGCGCAACCTCAGCAACCTACCTAAAACCTGTAGATGATGAGGGATGAACCCCGCGAAGAGGATCCTAATGTGAATATCGTGCTGCGAAGCGAAATGACAAATGGCAAGGATAAAGGAAAGAAACCTGAAGAAAATGAATGGGTCTGTAAGGCTCTAGAAAAGGAGGTTGGGTTTGATCTGGAATGCATGAAAGAAACATTCATGGAAGCAAAGAAAGCTTCGCTGAGGCCTCTACCTCAAGAAGTCAGGATAATCTATCTGAAGAAATGGACCCCTCCATGCTTACTACCTTCTTAGAGACCTGTATGAAGCTACTACACGATAGTAAGGTCGTGAAAGGGTTACAGGAGTTGATAAATAAGTGTGCCAGTAAATAAAATTCTCCTGAAGGACCTTGCGTAGTCAAAAAAATTGGTAAACATAAGGCAAGAACAAAGCGAGAGATGAGGCACATTGCGTAGATAGGAGAATATGAAATGGGTCAAGTTATTTTGGATCTGGAGTCAGATGCGAACGTATTTCCTAAACGGGCGTGGGAAAGAATGGGGAGACCTACACTGCAGTGGTCTCCGATTCAATTGAGGATGGGAAATCAACAGAAGATTATCCCCATGGGAAGATTAGTGGGAGTGGCCGTATACACGGTTTCTTCTGCCTATTTCGCAATATGCTGCTCCGAAATCTGAATCCTAACAGTTTATTTAACACTATGGGGTGGCCGTATACACGGTTTCTTCTACGCATTTTGCTTTTCAAATTTACAAGCCACATGGCATATTTGCTGAATTCGAATAATAAGAAAAGTGAGTATAGCAATATTTTTGCGAAAATGTTCAACAGCCGACCTTAGCTCAGTTGGTAGAGCGGAGGACTGTAGTAGGATATCAAATCCTGAGTGGCATCCTTAGGTCGCTGGTTCGAATCCAGCAGGTCGGATTAAGTATACTTATCACTTATTCTTGTCTTATAATATTTGTTTAAAGTGATGAGATCAGCCTTAATGTCCTGCAGAATCGGGACATGTTGTGTCCTAACGGGATTCGAACGAATCCCGTTAGGACACGACGTGTCCCCTTCTGGGATTCGAATCCCCACTGAATTGTGTCTCCGATTCGCAAGATTTGGACACGTGGCCCCTATATAACAAATCCGATTACTTAGGGTAATATAGGTCAATTTTTCATTAATTCATAGTTTTGTAAGAATCCATAGCTTCATTAATGCATTGAAGCAGTGTATGCTAACCTTCAAATTTAGGCAAATATAAAATCCAAAAATTAACATATAATGCATTAATAGAACTATAAGTCCAAAGATAGAACTATTATAGAGATGAAATTTGACGAGCAAATTACCTGTCATGAGGTGATTTACCCGTCAAATACAATTAAAAAAACTACAAAACCTTCCGCCTTCTTTGTTGAAATTATGAAAACAGAGAGAGGTGTGAATACCGTCGAATTTTACGTGAGAACCTAGTTTGAAATTCCAACCCTCGCACCATGGATTAGTGTTGATGTTATATCCTATCATGTCAATCATGTCACTGGGGAAAAGGGTTAAGCATTATGTATGTGTTTGAGCAGAGTGAATTGTGAAATATGAGCAGAGTTTATTTCTTGAGCGAATGGATTGTATGCTTAATAAGTCACTAGCAGAAGTGCGAATGCCATAATTCATAAGCCAAATTAGCCCATTTCATGGATTCTATGTTGTCCATCAAAAGAGAAAACAAGGACGTTTCACTCTGTATATAGAATAAATAATAAAATGAATGATAATAAATGCCAATAAAAAGAATACGTGTACAATTTTTTTATACAAGCAACCTGAAAATGGAGCCTGCAAGTCTTAACAGATGCAAAGGTACCGCTGTAGAAACTTGCAAGCCTATCTTTTGATTTTTAACTGTTTCAACAGATGGGAGTAATCCCTCCATCCACGTACGTCGGTGTGAATGGTTTTAACTTTACTCTGTAAGAGTAAATGTACGGATCCATCAACGAAGATTTCATAAAATGATGAGAATCAATGGAGGAAATAAGTGAGCAGCAATGCGACGAACATGAGACTGTAAGCAATAACTTGATCGATTGCCATTCCTGCATAACAATAGATCAACATTAATCAAATCAGAACAAGTGGCAAATGAGATTTGCCAGCAAGAAAAAATTAAACGAGTGATGATAAACTAAGTGGCACAGGCACATAAAAGGTGTTTGATATAGGCCATTGGTGTTTTCCACTTTTCTTACCAGTGCTTATGGGAGTTGGAGCAGCGGCCGAGCTACGCTGAGCCTTCCCTCCAACTATGCCGGCCATGAAGAACAGAATGGGAATAACTGCACTCAAAAGAGCTACGGCTGTACCCTCCATTTTATGTTAAAGATATAAGGCTACAATGGACGGAATGCAATGAAAAACAACTTGAGCAGCTGTTGTTATTGCTGTTGGGCTGAAACAATATAATTCAAGAAACCCACAATAGCAAAGGGTGGAGACTAAGAGCAAAAAGCAGTTCTGGGAAGGCAATGGAGAAATGGTAAGGGTTATTGTTTAAATAAGAGGAAGAAGGCAATGGAGAAATGGCAGGGGTTGTTGGTTAAATAAGAGGAAGAGGAAGATGAAGGTAGGGGAAGAAGAAAATGAAGTAGCGTGGGAGCAAATCCTATGTAGTTGGTTTGACTTGACCACAGAAGAGTGGCCAACAATGTGGGGGCGGCACGAGAAGGAGATGCGTAGAAGCTTCCAAAGCATTCCACTTGTCCTTAAACGTTTATTAGTGGCTTCGTGTCGAAACCGAATGAAGAAGCTATTTGTGTCCAAATGAATTTTGTATTGAATTTTGTATTAGGCAGGGGCGCACTATATACGAGACTTTTTATCTCATCAAACTTATGGTGGTTAGAGATTTTTGTAAATCTAAATTATTATAATGGTGAAAATTCAAATTTTTGTAAATTTAAATTATAATTATCAAAATTCAAAATTTTAAATACTCTAAAAAATTTTGATAATACTAAACTCATTTTTACCATCTAAAATATATTCAAATACTATTTCTACAAAAATTAACCTACATTCTAACCACTTTTAACGGTCAAAACAATTCTTCTACCTCCCTGAACCACTCCTCACTCCTCATTTAATGTGCGTTTATAATTCTGTCAAAGTTCAAATACGGCATCGTGCTTTGACTAGTCTACTGACTGGTAAGTTTCTCATTTTAGATGGGGCGCACTATTCAATATTGGCATTTAATATGGGTTTATTATTCGGTCAAAGTTCAAATACGGCGTCGTGCTTTGACTACTGTGCTGACTGCGGAAATTTCTCATTTTACACGTCTCGACGTGGCAATTATTTTATAATAAGAATGACAACATAATTTATTTTATCAAATTGGCCTATGCAAAACAAACCATGTTTCGATTATTGCAATTTGCGTATTTCCAAAGGCGTTTTGTAATTTATTTATTTTTAAGAAATAATTTTTTTTTAATTTAAGGAAAAAAATATATAGTTAATGCATTTCATAATAATCTATATATTCAAAGTAATTATATAGCTATTTCAATGAGACTTGAACTTAGGTGGGAGGTTATTATTAAGATTTCTCAATCATTTAAAATATTTAAAATATACTTAATTGAGTGAATCTGTATTTTATCTAGTGGAATAATAAATTTTATGTGTAGAAGTTGTATTCATAGATAATTTCAAATCTTTGATGTTTGAATATTTTTCAGATAAAATGCATGTAGTTTTGTGAATTTTTCATTTTCAAATTTATAATATCATTAAAATTATTAATTTAAATTAATATAAGTGATTTTCATTTAATGAGAGTTGTGAAAATTTAATTATTCAACTTTATTTATAGTGACAATAACTAAAGTAATAGAATTTAGCATGATAAATAAAATTGGATTAACAAGGAGAGCTATGAAAAAATGTCTAATATAGAGCAGTAAATTGGAGTGCTTTATTCAACCTCAACAAAATGTATTTGATAGGTTTTATGTCAATGGTATCCCAAATTTGTGATACCCCTTGGACTTACCACCTTAGCCAAGATGTTAAGTCCACCTTAACCAAGATGTTGGTGAAGGGATCTCTTAATACTTTGGCTCTGAGAATGTTAGAGCTAAGAACTAATCAATGCAATGCATTCAACTTTGGATGATTGATATCTGGAAAGTCATCCATACAAGTCAGCCACTTCACATAAGAAAAAAGCTAGGCACCTATGGTCTTCATAAACCATGAAATTTTAGGAGGCATTAAAGTCCCTAAAACAACAAAGGAAGAAACCTACAATCACACAAGTAAATAAATTTTTTCAAATGTCCATTAAAATTAATTAGATTTTAAATAATTAAGTAAGTAAATTTAGAGGGGTGAAATAACCTACAAAACATGGCTCATTAATTTCACTAATGTCCATAAGTTATCTTCATGATTTGCTAAGGTCTTAACAATAATATTGTTTGAAGGAATGCTTTTGACATGAGGGCTAAGGCTCTAGATGAATTAGTTTTATAGGCTTGTGTACTTGACAATGTATGCTACTTTGTGGCCCACTTGCACTGATGCCTTGTCTAGAACTAGGACTATATTCTTTGAAATTATCTAAATGATTACCTTATTGTGCAAACAAATTGTACTTTTGACCTCCAATTCATATCTAGACTTTCTATAGATTTAGTAGCATGAGAAATCACCATAATGTAGATTTTCTTGGCCCAATTTTCCTTATGCAAGTTTTTATATTGAAAACTTCAAGCCACATATAATCATAGAATTTCAGCCATCTACACATTAAAGTTATACTCCACATTGAAGTTCTATGTTCCTCCTAATCCCTTCATTTGGGTCATATGTACCATATATTTTGATTAAAATCAAATCTATACATGTTGATCAAGAATTTGAAACTTAGTGAGATTAAGTTGAGAGAGAAAAAAAATTCTTAATTTAATGCTTTGAGTGTATAATTTGACCTTTTTTTTTTGTTTTATTACAATAATTATGACGTATAAAATCAAATATACCTAAAATTAGAAATAAATCTTCCACTAAAACAATGTTCCTGGCACATTTACATATATAAAAATATATTGGGAGATTGTATTAAAGGCTTTGGATGAACCCTTTATTAATAATGAGTACTCAAAAAATTATTTATGTCTATATGAAATATAGATTTAGATATCAACAGTAATACATTGTGCACACTTTGATGTCATGCTAATATAGTTGAGGGAAATGTCCACAATATGAGGCTATATGAGTTGAACATCTATGTAACAAGCTTAGATATGAATTCTCTCCAAGATATGGCATTGATGAGGGAGTAATTCTCAAGCATAATGGCTAGAAAAATAATGTGCAATATCAATAGGTAGGGTGAAGAGGGGTGCTTATGAAAATTACAATATTGCTATATATAATTACATGTTAGAGGTTGAATGACAAGGCCTTGCAGAAAATGAAAAACAAATAAAAAATTGTAAAAACTTATCTAAATAAAAATAAATAGTTAGTTAATAAAAAAAGAATGATGTCCATCAAGCTGAATAATATGATTTGATCACCAAAATCAAATGAATTCAAAAATTCCAATAGTGATAAGGTGCATTATTAAGACAATCCTTGTGCTATGGCCCTAGGTTAAAGGCCTAATGAACACACATAAAACCATATTAAGGATTGGTGTAACCTAAACCTCATGCAATCCCCAAATGATTTTAAGTGATTACACTTACTATTCATAACTTAAATATTACAAAACCAAGACCTTTGTATTCTTCCCCAAACATAAAATATTGCGAAAATATTGAATTCCACAATATTTCAATTAACCTTTATAGAAATATTAAATTTCATAGTATTCCAATCCGCCTTTTAGACATTCTAACTTAAAAACATAACCCTTAAGAACTATTTCCAAAAACATGTATCATATATGAATAATGAACATCCTACACTAAAAAAAATTGGGCTTGTATATTTTGCTCTTTATTGCTTAAGGGTTCTCTCCGAGCACTTCCCATCCATCTCCTTGTATTTTTACTCTTTATTGCTCAAGGGTTCTCTCCGAGCACTTCCCATCCATTTCCTTCGACATCCTTGTTGTCCAATTGACCGAATAAATAGACCTAACATCAATGATGAATATTAATCATTATCCACGTTTCAAATCTAAATTTGAAATTTAGTGTATTTGCCTAAATTTGAAATTTAGTGTATTTGCCTAATATACTTGTTTGAATGGTAAACATTCTATACCAAAAAAGATATTTAGTGATCAAATCTCGATTTGAAATTTGGTTTTATTCACTTAGTTACTCTAAACCATAATGAACTTAGAATTATAATATCGGTCCCTTCAACTACGCACCAATTCTTTTTTAGTGTAAAACGATGGTTCTATCAATTTTCCTTCTTAAACAGAAGAGAGAGAAAGAATATCACGAAGAGCAAACAAACTTCCTACGATACTACCAATTCTCCTCAATATATATATAAACCAGGGAGGGAACGAATTTCCTCATTTTATCTTAAGCAGCTATGTAGGCACTTTTCACTTTCATTGCTACCAATTCTCCTTAAAAAAGGGGTAGAAGAGAATATCACGGATGGTGAACGAATTTACTCATTTTATTTTATGCAGCCATGTAGGCGCAAACTCTTGGGTCCACTGAAGTGAAGTCATAGCGTGTGACATGTTCAAAATATTGCTAAGATTGGACTCAATTGGGTGGTTTCCGTTTAATTTCTTGTGAGGGGTGGTTTTCCTTCAATTTGACACATTTGCCAATTTGAACAGCATCATCATAGAATCTCTATACTGAGTCTCAAATGCTCATAATCACTTTTTAAATTTTGTTTAAAATACATATATCATTAAATTATTTTATCAAATTTATTTATCATTAAATGATTTCATTAAATCTGATATAGTATTAAGAAATTGTAATTTTATTAATGCATAGAGCTAATATATGTCAATTTTTAGATTTAAGCAACTACAAAATCCAAAGATTCACATATACAAATACAATCTAAGTGTTGAAAATAATTAGTAGGTCAATGAACATTAAATGATTGGGGACTGTACATGCTCACAGTAGAATTTTAGCAGACCAATTATCTAAAAGTAAGCAGGCCCACTCATTTAATGCCATAAACAAGTTATATATTTGTTGAACAATCCAAAAATTAACAAATACTATCTCAATGCATTAGTAAAACTATAACCATGACAATAAATAAATCTTATGCTGCTGTATTGAGGGACTGGACTGTATTGAGCGACCACTGTATATGACCACTATTTAATTTTGGCCGGTGTACATATACAGCGGCTCAATTAAAGCCCGATAGCATAAGATTTATTTGTTGCATATAACCATCCCCTAACCTGATAACCCCGGCCATGATAACGATATCGATATGAATTGGTGTTGATGTTATATCATCAGGTCAATCATGTCACTGGGGAAAACGGTTGAGCATTTATTCAAGTGTTTGGGAAGAGTGAATTGTGAAAAATGAGCAGAGTTTATTTTCTTGTGCGAATGGATTGTATGCATAATAAGTCACTGGCAGAAGCGCAAATTCCATTATTCATAAGCCAAATTAGCCTGTTTCATGGATTCTATACTTGTCCATCAAAACAGAAAACACGGACGTTCCACTCTGAATATAATTAAATAATGGAATGAATGATAATAAATGCCGATCAAAAGAATACATGTACAAATCTGTTATACAAGCAACCCAAAATGGAGCCTGCAAGTCTTAACAGATGCAAAGGTATCGCCGTAGAAATCTGCAAGCCTATCTTTTAATTTTTAACTGCTCCAACAGATGGGACTAATCCCTCCATCCACGTAGGTCGGTGTGAATGGGTTTAACTTTACTGGGCAAGAGTAAATGTATGGATCCATCAACGAAGATTTCATGAAATGATGAGAATCAATGGAGGAAATAAGTGAGCAGCAATGCGACGAACATGAGACTATAAGCAATTCCTTGATCGATCACCATTCCTGCATAACAACAGATCAACATTGATCAAATCAGAACAAGTGGCATATGAGATTTTCCAGCAAGAAAAAGTAATTAATAATTAATCAAAACAAGTGATGATAAACTAAGTGGCACAGGCACATAAAAGGTGTAGTGTTTTCCACTTTTCTTACCGGTGCTTATGGGAAGTGGAGCAGGGGCCGAGCTATGCTGAGCCTTCCCTCCAACTATGCCAGCCATAAAAAGCAGAATGGGGATAATTGCACTCAAAAGAGCTACAGCTGTACCCTCCATCTTATGTTAAAGATATAAGGTTACAATGGATGGAAAGCAATGAAAAAACAACTTGAGCAGCTGTTGTTATTGCTGTTTGGCTGAAACAATATAAATTTCAGAAACCCACACCAGCAAAGGCTAAAGACGAAGAGCAAAAAGCAACTCTGGGAAGGCAATGGAGAAATGGTAAGCGTTGTTGGTTAAATAAGAGGAAGATGAAAGTGAAGGAAGGGAAGAAGAAAAGGAAGTTGCGTGGGAAGAAAGGGGAATCAAAATGGATTGCAGTAACCATCTGAAATTTTTAGGTAGTCGGCTTGACTTGAACACAAAAGTGGGGAGGAATGTGAGGCGGCGGGAGGAGATGCGTAGAAGCTTCGAAATCATTCCACTTGTCCTTCCAGAACGTTTATTGGTGGCTTATGTCAAAATAAATTTGGTATTATTACGTGGAGATGCACTTCAACATTGGCATTTAATATGTGTTTATCATTCGATCGAAGTTCAATCAGCTTTACATTCAGAGATGATTATTTGAATGCGTAACTTATGCTCTCAACACGTGTTTTAGATAAACAACGTTTGCGTTACCTTCAAATACGGCGTCGTGCGTTGACCATTCTGCTGACTGCGGAACGTTCTATCCGTAACTCCGTTCACATTTCTCATTTTAGATTTATAAGGATGGTAAATATTTTATAATAAGAATGATAATATATAATTTATTTGATCAAATTGGCATATACACAACAAACCATGTTTCAAGCATGGCATATTTTAAAGTCATATAGTAATCCGTACTTTGATTTCATCTAATCGAAGTGCAAATTTTCTGTGTAGAAGTTTTATTCATACATAAGTTCAAATCCGGAAGAGTCCACCTGCAGAGAATTGGTTGGTCTTAACTGAGCTCAGTGGTCAAATGAAGATGCAATCTGGAAAATGTTGATGAGTAACACGGAAGCATCCCCTACCACCGAAGGTTTAGTGCAACATATGGGAAATGAAGCGACATGAATTGTTCCCCGTCCAGGCATTTCTTCCCGTCAATAGAAAGTTCTATAGCTCTATGAAAGTTTCATTATCAAATAATAGTGCAGGCATATGATTAGTAATACTCCTCGTAAAAATAATTTCCTTCTCTCAACTTTCTTTAGAATTAGAGGGGTTTAGGGTACTAATCATGGGGATCTTTGAGTGTCAAGGCATGCCCGTGGAGAGTGATCTCTTTCCATAATTTAGTCTTTCTATCAACCATTGACTCTATTATTGTCGCAACTGTGTTTCTTACAATGACAATTGTAGAACTATACTCTGGACAGAGGATCCCTGCATGCAGGAAATCTAAATAAGACTCATAACACATATAAGGTGATTGTGGAGAAAAAATGTTCTGCACTTGGGGGACAGAGTGCCAAACAATCAGAAAGAAATCCTAAAAAGTGCATTGGTTGGAATTGTCGATTTTGCTGGATATGTATAAATCTCAATTGGTGTCATTTTGTACATGGTGTGCTAAAAACCCCATGGAAGGCTATTAAGCCTTGAAGTATTTCAACATATCAGGGTCTAAGTTTTCTTCTCGAAGTATCGAACCCTGGACCGATGTTGCTCCACAACGTCCTGGGGATCGCCTTCAATCTCAAACGGGCATCAGGGTTGCAGTAATTGGGTAGTTGTTGGTTGGTATCCTTAATCGACAAAGCAATTATGGAGTGACCATTTCAGATTTGCTTAGATCCTTTTTCATAAGTAATTTTTTGGCAACCAATAAATCCTATGCTATCAATCTTTAAATCAACGGCGACTGTATATGCTCACCGTTGGAATTATGGCTCGCCATTCTTTTTGCCTTGGAGCATATGGTAAGGTTTTTTTTTCCTCTGACAGCATGGAACACTGCACACTCCCCTCCTATGACAACGAAAGCTCTCTCAACTAGATTTGATTGTCCCTCCAGGCCTATTATTTTTTGACAATTGTCTTTGGTGGGTGTACTGGCCGCGACCAAACTTGGGTGGGTTCAAAATTTGAATTATGTTTTGGGCTCATAAATGGCCTACCTGCCCTAGACACCTTACAGAAGTAAAATTGGGGGTTTTTAGGCGACGGTTTTGACGAGCCAATCAAGCCACTGGAGATGCCACAGGCCACAATCTACTAGACCAACCAATCGTTGTCAATATATGTTTGCTCTTTCTTAAATATGATTGGACTTCCACTCAACACAATCCTATTGGACATTCTCATGAGCTCTTTATTTTACCATCTGTTGAGGTGTCTTTGAGTGGGCCTCCACATCACTCTGGAGAGTGGGTCCCATCTCAAAATCCTACTCGTGACCATTCTTGATTTTGGTCTAGCTGGATCTTGACTATTTTATTGATTGGTCGGAAAAATGGACGACATTTTAAATTCGCCTTCCTCTCCCAATGTTGCACTACTGATAGACGTTACAGTTCAGACGGAGGAAAAATACACACGATCTCTCACACGGGATCAGGTCGTGGAATGCGGAAGGACGATTAAGAAGCCTAATTTTCTACAACGCAAACCGAAGGCCATCAAAGCTGCGATTTTGTCACAAGATTTAGTTCTTGAGGCTGATGGATACTGGGATGAGTCCATTAAATTAAAATCCCAAGCCCTGGTTGGACAATGGGATCGATACCTTCGGGTTCGATGCTGCCATAGACTTACCAAAACGAAACATCTTCTAGGTAAAACTCCCAGGACTCCCACTTGAATTATGGACAAGGAAAGCCATTACAGATATCGCCAACTCAATCGATAAATTCTATTTCTTAGACGAGATCAACCTGGGTGGACTGATAAAACACACCGCTTGGGTATTGGTTGCAATATCGATGACATGGGGGCTGCCTGTAGAAACGAAATTATATTGGGGCCATTGTTCACGCAAGAAAATTGTTGATTACTAGGCTATTCATTTTCGATGCATTCGCTGCCATGACACGGGACATTTCATATTTGAATGTACAGAAAGACTAAACAGACTCTCTGGAAAATAAAACTCCTTGGTTGATGCAGGACGACGAGTATTCGCTCAGAAACACTCTACCAAACTACATACTACACATAATCCTCCCCTCCATCATCCATCAAATACTTCAAAGGCTACCAATCTACCTAATCCCACTCCTCCAAGTCAGCCATCCCCTGCTGAGACTCAATTGCCTCCTAACATCTCCCATTATAACCCTGTCATAAAATCCCCGTCTCATGCAATCTCAACCCCGCTGTCAACCCTCTTAAATCATACACTGATGCCCCCTGACCCTCAGCCCTCTCCACATCCCACTAATCAACCACCCTCTTCTGATCCATACTTTTCCTCCCCAGTTAAATTTGGGGCCACATCTGATAGGAATTTCTCTCTATTTTCAGAAGATTTGAAGTTAGAGACTCTCGCCAGAGATTCACAAAACACAATGGAACCCCTGACCATCAAAAAATATTGCTTTGACGAACATTAAAATATCCCTTCCCCGACCTCCTGCAAGAATGTAACCACCAAATGAAAGAAATGGATAAAATATTAAAAAATCTCGAACTGTACCCTGCTCCCATCAAACTTGATGGACCATTTCCATGCTTCCAAATATATTCCACCTCCCCAAGCTGAATCAATTTCATTTAGGGTCGGTCACCGTGATGTAAATTTACCAAAAACTCGGGTCCTTAGAGCAGAGCCATACGAATTTCATCTCCGATAATGTCAATCTTGTGATTAAATGTCTAAGGCCTAGGAGCGGCCTACAAAAAAAGATCCTTGAAAAGCATAATTGAATTCTATAATTCTGGGATAGTTCTATTACAGGAAACTATGACAAGTCGAGATAAGTCTTGGGGATACTTGCTACAGATCTATCCAAAATGGTTTGTATGTGCCATTAACGCTAAAGGCCTCTCTAGGGGACTGACTGTTATGTGGAACCCTGAAATATACTACTTCAAAGCATACAACACTATGATGGGAATTATTATCTTCGGTGGCCGAAGAGGCACTAAGAATCGGCTACGAATTTTTAATGTTTATGCCCCATACATAAATAGGAAGGACTTTTGGAATTGTGCTGATAACATTAGCATATTGGACCTTGACTTTCTCAGCCTAGCTGGGGACCTAAACTTCACAATTGATTCTACAGAGATATGGGGTTCACTCTGTCATCTGGACCCTTTAGGAGGCTACATTAAATATCTCTTCATGGAGAAGGGCCTTCGAGACATCATGCCTAACCCTTTGGGACCAACTTAGAGGAATGGAAGCGGGATGAGCAAGGCCTAGCCAAACACCTTGATCGATTCTATATACAATCTCCTTTAGCAAACATCCTAAAGGATCTGCACTCCTGCATCCTTCCAATCAAAATCTTTGATCACTTCCCCATCCTACTAAATTGGACTGGTTTACTTAGTCATAAGGCACCTCCATTTAAATTTAATCATTTTTAGTTGAAGGATCCAGCTTTTGTTGCTCTGGTTCACTTGAGTAGGCAGTCCCCTTGTGAATACTTGGCTCATCGGAAGATGGATACAATCAACCTCAAGTTGCGTATGCTCAAAAATAAGGTCAGACTTTGGGCTAAGAAAAATAAGTGGGCGAACATCCAAGATCTCATTATGATTTATCAATAGGCGAAAATATTGGAGGACCCTATCTCTCCTACATACTTCTCTGACATGAAAAAGAAGGCAATCCTTCAGCTGGAAATCCGAAGGTAAAAAATTCTTCTCTGTCAAGCTGAAGAATTACAACAAAAGAGAAGAATCTTATGGGTTGAAGCTGGTGATAAGAAAATATATTTTTTCACAACCAGATTTCCTCCAGACAGCGAAAAAACACAATTTGGAATATAAAATCGGAATCAAGTGAAACTTTGACCAATCAATTGGACATCAAAGAGGTGGCTAGAAGTTATTTCAATAATCTATATTGTTCTCAGGCACAAGTTCCTTTATGAAAACAACCTGAAGTATGTGACTTGTTCCCCTTTTAGTCGCATCTGGAGGAAATAAATCAAATGGACTGCCCAATAACATAGGATGAAATTCTTCAAGTTCTAAAAGATCTGGCCAGAGGTAAAAGTCTGGGCCCAGACGGATGGACCATGGAACTTTTCCTACATTTTCAAGATAAAATGATCCATGAGATGACTAAGATGGTTGAAGAATCCAAGGAACTTGTTTGTGTATTTGGCGCCGCAAATGCTACCTTCATCTCCCTTATTCCAAAGATTACAAATCCGGTATCATTTTCTGACTACCATCCGATATTTGTATGCAATACTATTTACAAATTGATTTCAAAAAAAAATTAAAATAGACTTAAACCCTTCTTGTCCAAATATATTTCTGTGGAGCAATTTGGTTTTCTTAAGCACAGGAAGATTCACGATGCAGTTGCAATCACCCAAGAAGCCATTCACTATGTCCAAAAAAACCAAATGGATGCTTGTCTCATGAATATTGACTTAACAAAAGCTTTTCACTGTGTTGATTGGGAACTATTGTGGATGATTTTGGACAAGATTAGTCTGGGCAGAATAATGATTAATTGGATCAAAGCATATATAAAGTATGCATCATTTTCTATCTTGATCAACAATATTCCTACGAATTTTTTCTCAGCATCTAGAGGACTTAGACAGGGTTGTGCGAAATCCCCGCTTTTATTCCTCATAATCATAGATGGACTCAGCAGGGAAATCAAAGATGCTCGATCAGAGGGCATCAGAATAGGTTGCTGAATAACGTCAACTATCATCCTCTCTCACCTGTTTTTTGTGGATGATCTAATGGGAATTTGTAAACCAGACCCCAAAGAATGGACATCCTTTTATGGTCTCCTACAAGACTTCGGTCTTGCCTCAAGTCGATATATGAATAAATCCAAGTCCATTCTCATTACAGATGACCCAAACATTGCATCGACTCTTCAGATTTCTACCACTTTTGGGATCAAAATTACTCACATGGATGCTGGTTTCAGATACCTTGGCTTCACTTTGAAACCAAATGGTTACAAAATTTGGATTGGGATTGGCTAACGAAGAAAATTGAGAAACGGCTCAGTCATTGGACTCACACCTAGTTTTCACTTGGGGGTCATCTTGTTCTAATTAAATCAGTCCTACATAGCATCCCCATATACTGGATGCATATTTTCAAGCTCCCAAAGGGTGTGATCAAGAAATTAAATTCAATCACATCTCATTTTCTATGGTCGGACACTCAAAGAGAGTGGAAAATTCACCTTGCAAGTTTGGAATTGATTAACCTTCCCACTACCTTGGGTGGATGGGGGACAAAAGATATCGCTTTATTCAACTTGGCTCTTTTACTAAAAAACTTCTGGAGAGCAGTCACCAACGAAGGCCTCTGGCAACAAGTTATCTGTGCAAAATACTTACAAAATCAGGAGTTCATTCTCTAGATGCATGTTGGGGCTCCGGACCCTTCACAGGTCTCCTACTCTTGGCACAACCTTTTGTCCACAAAGCAGTGGTATTTTTGAAATCTCATATGGCCAGTTGGCTTTGGATCCATTCCACAAATTGGCCTGGATTCACTTATAGGTTTGAATGGCCCACACCTACTATCTCCCAATCTCATCATATTCTTAAAGAACATGGGATTATTTGAAATCAAAGATATAGCAATTTATTCCCTCTCCTCTTCTTTTCATACCCACTCGAAAGATGAGCTACAATTGGAGGTTCCTGAGACAATGATTTTGTAATGACAAGTTTACATTTCCAATCTAAAACTTTATGGGATAGTCCTATCCCCCAAAGATGACAAGTTGATATGGTATGGGGGATCAATGCAAGGGAGAGTAAACGTAAAGGAAGCATACAATCCCATCTCTATGCCCCCTAGACAGATGAGGGTTCACTCATGGATGGTCAAGGCTTGGAAATGGAATTTCCATTTGAAACTCAAATGTTTTTCATGGCTTGTTTCCCACAATTGCATCCTCACCTAGGAAATCTTGTGCAAGAAGGGTTTTCATGGCCCTGGTCACTGTAGTCATTGCCTCTCCTCTGGAGAAGATTCATTCCATCACTTTTTTCTATGCCCCTTTGCCTCTTCAGTGTGGAATGGGGTGCTCCATATGATAAACTATCCAGCTGATTGGGAGGGTCTAGATGTCCCCTCTTGCCTTGGTTGATGGACACTAGACCACAAACCTCATCGTACTCTGGCTTTCTTTATCATTTGGGGTATCTGGAAGTCTAGAAATGCCTTCATTTTTTAACATGTTTTGCTGAATATTTGGAGAACCTGTTGTAGCATCCTCTCCTACTATTTTGAATTTCTAGCTCCTTTGACATCTAATCAACTTTGTCCTTCTCCTCCTAAGGACCTTTAGTCTTCCTATCCTATGGGATTTTTCGATGGAGCCTCCTCTTTTGACTCCTATTGATGCGGCATGGCCATCCACATCAGCCCTGAGCACTTTTACATATTCTGTTGGGACTATGGCTTGGGTACCAATACTCAGGCTGAACTTCTTGCTCTCTTGGCGGTTCTTCACTGTGCTACTTGGTTTGATCTCAGGTCCCTATCTGTTTTTGGAAACTCCAAATTAGTTATTGAATGGGAAAACAACAGGGACTCCTTAAACTATGCTGCTCCTGAATCATGGAAGGCTCGCATCAAAGCTCTATCAGTGGTTTCCCATCATTTTTCTTTTCAGAACATTAGCAGAACTCAAAACAATGAAGTTGATCGTCTTTCAAAACAGAGTTGTAGCTCTATCCCAGATCAGATTATTTTCAACCTGTTTGATCTCGGGATGCTGACAAGGGAAGTTGTCATTCCTATTTAAATTGAACACTCTACTTGTTGGGATACTTTGTCTCCCCTGTTTTTCCTCTAGTTTTCTATGGATTTTGTCCCTCTACAGCATTCGTAAGTGCTGATTTTTGTAGTTGTTGGTTTTTTCATTTATCAGATCATTTCATCACCAGGCAAAAACATTTTTCTAATCTCGAATGAGCAACCCCTGTTCCAGTTCTAATCTAAGGGATCGACTGTATGCATTTTGTCCTTTTTTTCTTTGTTTTAGGATAGAAATGGAGAATCACATCTCCCAGACTCATGTACTTTCTCTTATAATAGAAAGAGTATTTTTCTCTTTGAAAAAAAAAAAGATAAGTTCAAAGCTTTGATGTTTGAATATTCTTTTAAATAAATTGTATGCGATTTTTTTTATTTTTAATATCATTTAAATTAATAAGGGTGTTGTAGTCCAAAATTGAATAGCATGGGTGATGGCAGTTGTAGGTTTGATGTTAGAGTTTCATAGCATAGTGTAAACGACGTCATTGTTGGGGTTTCTTGGTGTTTTGCAAAAAAATTGATTGGTGAAAAGGGCGGCCTAGAAAGATGGCATTGCCTTTTTCACCGGATCCCACAAGTGGCACTAGTCATGGGAGAATTTTCGTCACCAATTTCGAATTCAGACAACAAATAGCTCTTGAATACTAGTTTTCTAAGAGGTTGGGAAATTTTTTACAGGAACCAGAAGAGGGTTTTCCGAAGGCATTTCATTTTTCTTGTTTGGAGCATGGAAATTTTGGGTTCCGTGCTAGCGGAATCTCTTCGGGTTCATTTCTTTCTCCCCCTCTGTAGGTTGGTAGTGGTAGTGCAATTTTTGTGGGGTCATCTAGTGAAATCCTTTGGGTTCCCCTACTTGTGAAGGGTTTTCTCCCTCAATCTCTCAAATGGTGTTTGAGGGGTTTCAAGGGTATGGCATTGTGAATTCAATGGTCTTTTCTATGCAACAGGGGCTCCTTACTACCTCTATTACGAACATTGGTCTTCATCATGTGGGACTAGTCTCTAAGGCATAGAGGGTCTAAGAGGTTTTCGGTCAATTTCAAGCAATTTCTTGAAGCATATTCATGGAGATGGGGTTGGAAGTGAACCACAGGTCGTGCTTGAAGTGTATGAAAATCAAGTAAACAAGACTGGGGCCAAAAAATGTTGGGTGCAAATTTTGGCACTTTTAACCACCTTATTCCAACCTTTTCTATATTCAGTTTTGAACCAAAATTCTTCCCTTTTATCAATTTTGTGAGAATAATCATCATGAAAAGGTTAAAATAAAGGTATTTGTCTTTCATAAGAAAAATCTTCTCTTTTTAGTCTATAAATATTTATTAGAAGCATTTATTCATGTACTAATTTGCAAAACAACAATCTACAGGAATTCCCATAATTACAAGAAATCAACAAAAACAAACTTCCTATAATTCTTCCAAGCTCTATGGCGTTCCCCTTCATCCAATTTGATTCTGACACTTGGAGTGCATTCAAAATGTTCATCTAATGGACAAATACCTATCTAGACTCCCTGTAAATGGTCATAACCTTCAAGTCAATGAATGGTCAACATAGGCTATCTACTTTTGATTTAATTAAGAAATAAAACTTATCAAGTCACTTAATTAATAAAAGGATGACCCCTGGTATTTTTCCCATGCTATTTGGAGGACAAAAATTACAAAAAGGAGGATGAGAGTTCATTTGGGGGTTTGAAAGAGTATTAATTTTGGTTAATAGTCATGAAAGCTCTTGTGGCTTAAGGTGGGAGGGATAAACCTTATTTTATTTCCCAGTTTTGGGGTTGAAACACACCTTAGTTGGTGGCGATTAGTTTTGGTGGTGAAAGATTCCACCCTATCTAGTCAAAGGAAGAACCACTTCAGGTTCTTCAATAGTGCTCATAAGGAGAAACGAGGAGGTCATGCTCTATCAAAGCACATCACTGGAGGAGGCCAAATTTATGAAAGGTAAATTGGATTAAGGAGGTTTTTGGAGTTTGAAGATCACGTGGAATCCAAAAGAAACCAACAGAGTTTTTGGTACCAAGTTTTCCTAAGAATTATTGATGTAATCCCCTCTCTAGATTATTTAATAAATAAATTTGGGGTTTTTGCCTTATTTATGAATTGGTAATATAAAGGCTGGAACTTTTATGAGAGAGAAGAGGAAGATGATTCAAACTCACTCCATGGAGGAGCATTTGTGAGAAATGGCGATGGCTAGGGTTTCAATGACGAACAAGATTTCGAGTTGCGACGCCGTATGGATAGCCCTGGGTATACACTTGGCACTATGGCATGAGGCTTTGGTCCGACTTGATTTGGAGGACACCTGTCATGCATTTTCCTTCATGGTTTTGGAGGAACACAATACCTCTCTCCCCTTTTTGTTTAGATGGACCACTGTGGTTCATGGCGGCAAGGGCTTTATAAGCTTGATTCTCCCATGGGGCTTGTCAACCTCTGTCACCTAGTTACACAAAACAGAAACACAATATGTTTCAAAATGTATAGATGAATCATCTACTTCGAGGAGGTTGTGGCAATTTGGGCCAAATGTGCAAGGGTTCGACACACTATCTAACCTTTTTTAATTGTCAAAAGACAAGGATCATCATTTTCAGTTGCCTATTTTTCTAGACAACAAGTGTTGGTTGTTTTCTCTTCTTTGGTCCATGGGTTATCCAACTATTTGTGTGAACCATCTTGGTATACATTTGGAATTTTTTCCCACTCTGTGCTTCAATCTAGTATTTGTGGTCTTCCCAGAAAGTACCTAGGATTGGTTTGGTGCCAAGAAATTTCCAGATTTTTGTGCAAAATATAAGTGGGAAGACTCTCACTATTTGGGCCTGTTAAATTGTAGCAAGAAAAGGCTTCATTTTACTTGTCCCTTAGTCAAATGAGGAAATTCAAATTTCCACTTCAGCAGGATGAGTTGGCAGGCAATTAGTAGGAGTGACATGGCCAAATCACTTAGTCAAGTTAGTCAATTCGAGTTTGTGGGCTAGAAGTACAATTGTGTGCAAGTTGGTGCCTAAGATCTAGATATCTAGAG
The DNA here is from genome assembly GCA_031772625.1 of Pinus tabuliformis. Lineage (NCBI taxonomy): Eukaryota > Viridiplantae > Streptophyta > Pinopsida > Pinales > Pinaceae > Pinus > Pinus tabuliformis. The sequence continues at coordinate 309,421,434 of CM062807.1, forward strand.
GTGTTATCTTTAGTGAAATTCAGTTATTTGAGCTCTAGTCTAGAATAGAGTTAGTATGAGTTCAGTAGACTATTGTAATAGTTGTAAACTCAACTAACTCTAAGTTAACTAGTCAATTTACTAAAAATATCCCTAGTCATGTATGCAATTCAAATTGCCTTGTGAAGTTAGAGAGTAAAGTCATAATGTAATCATTATTGTATAATAGTGAGTGTACATTGTTTTCATGTAGCAGTGAACTATTTTCCTTGGGAATTGCACAAGGAAATAGGAACTTCCCTATTCTCTAGGAGCAAGAATTGTTCAAGGAAATCGGAGGAAGAAGGAGGCCTATTTTGGCTAGAGCAGACTCAGGAGGAGATGATTATTGAAGTTCAGATTGAGATTAAAGCATTGAAACAACCATTGTAATATATCAATTGTTCTCATATGATATAATACAAACGGAGGAAGGGTTTTTTCTAGTTGGGTTTCCCAGTAAAAAATGTGTTTAATGCAATTGAATGATTGCATGTGTTTCTATTATAGTTTTTCCTTCCACAAAATTTGGTAGAAGAAATTTTTGCATATTGATTTTAGTCTGGACTCACTAGCAACTACAAATTTTGAGTTATTTCTACATGGTATCAGAGCTATTGAAAAATACATAGAAACCAAGTTCCTGATCAGCTCTCAAAGAAATTTCGAATAGAATATTTTTCGTTCAGGTATTTCTTAAGTGAAAGAACAATGTCTTTCAATGGATTGAGGCTTGAGTATGCATTGGAAGGAACTTAGAATTTATGTGCTTGGAAAGATACAATGGAAGTTGTTTTGGATGACAATGGAGTATTAGAATACACAAAACCAGATATTCCAAAACCAGTAGTGTCAGATTCACAACAGTTGGCTCAGTGGAAGAAAGAAAATGAAAAATCCAAGAGGATTATCTTGGAGGGAGCCAGAGACCATGTGGTTTTGAATTTTCATGGAAATGAGAGTGCTTTTGCAATGTGGAAAACTATCACCAACCTATTCGAAAGAAGAAGTGATGATAGGAAGCTAGCATTGAAAGATAAGCTTAGACACATTTGAATGAATAAAAATGAAACTATTGTTAAATACCTATCTAGATTCACTCAGGTGAGAGATGAACTTGGAGGAATCAGAGAGACAGTGCCACCATTTGAACTCTTTAGCTTAGCACTCCTTGGTCTTCCAAAGTCCTAACACAACTATTAGGATTCAGTTAATAGAAAAGACAGGTTACCAAATTGGGGGAGACTTTGGTCTGACTTGGTGTAGGAGGATATTAGAAGAAACAATAGAGATGGAATCTCATCCAGAACTAATGAGGAAGAAAATTTTTCCATTGTTGGAAAAGGAAAGAAATCCAAAGGCAAGAAGGCCCAAGACAAGGAAGAATCCAACCAGAACCATGGCAAGAAGAAATACCTTAGTAAAATTAAATTCTTTCACTACCATGAGTATGGACACTATGCAACCAAGTGTCCACACAAGAAATCTATTAAGAAGCCTACAATAGGAGCAGGAGGAGATGCTCTCACATCACAATTCGAGTTAGATTTCACCCTCATTACTTGCATGGAAAGTATTGTATGAGGTAGTGTATGGTACTTAGACTTTGGTGCTTCATTTCATATGACAGGAAATAAGGATTTCTTCAGCAACTTAGAGGAGAAGGACCTACAATTACACCTAGAGCTTGGAGATGATAGAAGGGATACTACCAAAGGAATTTCCATTGTCACCTTTAAGAGGGAGTTAGGCTCCCATCTTCACCTAAAGAATCTAATGTAGTTTCCTATTCTGAAGAAAAATTTAGTTTCTATAGTTTTACTTGAAGACAAGGGATATGATGTGGTGCTCAATAGAGGGAAGGCTTATCTGAAGCATGTTGCTACTGGAAAAGTGAAACAAATTAGTGTTAGGATTAAAAATAGCTACAATCTGTAGGTTGATGCATGCACTGCATTGAGTATCAAGGCTAAACAAGTTCAGGACTGAGATGCTAGAGAGCTTTGGCATATGCGCATGGGACACCTACAACATGGAGCTTTGAAAATAATGCAACAAATCACCACCGGAATTCCAAAATGAACCCTTGATCAACATGAAGTTTGCAAGGGATGCACTTTTGGAAAATATGTTAAATCCTCCTTCTAGGGTTGATATAGCAGAGCTAGAGCCATCTTGGAGAGATTTCACTCAAGTGTGTGTGCACCATTTTCCATAGTCTCAATTGGAAAGCACAAATATTATGTGATCTTCATATATGATTTTTCCCACAAATGTTGGATCTATTTCATGAAGAAGAAAGATGAGGTTTATTCAAAGTTTGTTGAATTTAAAACCTTAGTTGAAAATGAGACTGGAAATAAAATTAAATCCTTGAGAAGTGATAATGGAGGAGAGTATGTGTCTAATTCCTTCAAATAATTATGTTCCAAGGAGGGTATTAAAAGGGAGTTGATTGCACCCCACAACCCACAAAAAAATAGGGTTACAGAGAGGAAAAATAGAAGTATTGTAGGAGCTTCTAGAGAAATGTTGCACGACTAGGATTGCCACTATCCCTATGGAAAGAATCTTACATACAATTGTTTACATGCAGAATAGGAGCCCTCACAAAATTCTCGGAATGATTACACCTCAAGACGATTTCACTATGAGGAAGCAAGATGTATCACACTTTTGCATTTTGGATCCATAGTCTATTGTCATGTCTCCAAAGATAAAAAGAAAAATTGAAGCCCACTCAAGAGAGGGGGATATTGTGGCCTATACTGAGACACCTCACATTTACTGGGTGTACAAGCCCTCACTCAGCATGATTGTTATGAGGAAGGATGTGATATTTTATGAGGAAAATCCACGAGGAGTTCTGTAGAGCGAGAGTTGAGCATATCACCAGAGGTGAAGCTTCTAGATCCAAAGGAGGAGCCTCAGTCAGACTCATAGAGTTAGATCTTACTCAAAGGCAAGAGGACATTCCAGGAGGATGATGTGGAGCAACCATATGTGGAGGAGTAGAGAGAAGACTGAGTGGAGGCGCCCAATCACACAAAGTCTTCCATATAAGGGAGGAAGAGGACCAAGATGGTTGACAAATTGGTGTAGGAAGATCAGGAGCAAGTTTGAGATCCTATCTCCTTATGCAGACATAGGAGATCACCAGATAGATACACCATATATATGGAACTCATGTCAGAGTTGATTGATTTTGAGCCATCTTCTTTTGAAGAGGTTGTTTCCCAACAGGTGTGGGTAGATGCCATGGTGGAGGAATATGACTCCATCATGAAAAATGATGCTTGGGAAGTTGTTCCTAGATCTAAGGGAAAATCTATTATTGGCTCCAGGTGGGTTTATAAGGTGAAACATGCAACTGAAGGCATTGTTCAGAAGTACAAGGCTGGCTAAAGGCTTCTCACATGTGGAGGGGATTGGTTATGAGGGGACATTTTCCCATGTGGCGAGATACTCATCTATCAAGACCATACTTGCATTGGCAGAATAGTTTGGGTGGAGAATCCACCAAATGGATGTTAAGGCTTCCTTCCTCAATGGAGTAGTTGAGGAAGAGATCTACATTGAGTAGCCTGAGGGGTTCGATACCTTTAGGAAGGAGACACATGTGTGTAGGCTCAAGAGAGCTCTTTGTGGCCTCAAGCAGGCACCTCATACTTGGTACATTCACATAGATTATTATCTCAATGGATTGGGATTCACTAAGAGTGAAGTAGATGCTAATCTTCACCACATTATGGTAGATGACAGTATTCTCATCTTAGTTCTCTATGTTGATGATTTGATACTGGCAGGAGATGAAAGGTTGATCTAATCTTGCAAGAGAGTTCGAGAAGGATATGTGTTTGATGCACTACTTCCTTGGCTTCAAGGTGTGGCAGCGAGATGGAGAGATATTTGCTAGACAAGGGAAGTACACCTTTGAAATCCTTCAGAAATTCCATATGCAAGATCGCACACCCATATATACTCCTCTAGGTAATAACTGGAGGAAAGAGGGTGTGTAATAGCCTTGGTGAAAATTTCCTGTAATAAAAGTTAATAAAGGCAAAATGAGACCATAGTTAAGGGACACTTATTCAAAGTTGAATGTTGGGCAAAGATATCCTAGTGGGCATCACTGGATGTGTGTTTTGGCTAAGGAAAATTGGCGAAGGCTAAGGCAAAGCATTAAAAGGTAAAAAGGCATTTTTGGCACATTGATCAAGCGCTCAATATTTAGTTCAAAAATAAAAGTTCTCAGAATGGATCGAAACCTAAACGAACACGTCCGTCTCAGCAAAACGATCCTAACGCAACTCGTTTCACTGAAAATCGAGTTCGTATGAGGAAGTTATTGAGTTCTGTATGCTTTTCCTAATAGGAGAAATTAAAAAAAAATAAATTGCACAATCACTACCATGTCAGCTATCCGTACTACTAACGTGGCAGGTAACTATGCAAGATCAATGGTGGTCAACGGCTCAATCACAACTCGCCAAGTGTGAGATTTTTATTGGTTTTTAGAGGTGTTGAGGTGGCATATTATGATTGGTTAGAACAAGACTAATGAGGAGGCGACAAGTGGCAAGCCCAGAGACCGCCACATGTCCCTCCCCGAAGGTCGAGTTGGTGTGCATCAAAATTTTTATGGAGGCGACAGGGTTCAACCCTGCGACCTCCTCTCCAAAGACCAAGCAACATACCATTGCACCTGCACCATGTTTAATAACCATAATGTGATTCACATATATTTAAAGTTTAATATGTATGGAGTTGGTGGTTAAGAAGGCCAGCCCGTGGGCCAACCCTTGCCATGTGAACACACCAACCCACAGCAAACGGTAACACCAAATGATTAATAAAATAGACAGCTCATACCATCCGATGGTTACGAAACCACTAACCCACCATGTGAACGCATTAAACTTTAAGGTTAACGTGGTGGTCAGTTGAAACCGGCGAATAGTTAACATTTAGTGTAAGGCATGTGATACCTCTGCCTAAACTGCCAGATTTAGCACTAATGGTCAGCCATTAATCCGTGCGTTTAGCACTAATCATGGTTTAGTATTTAATTAAACTTGAGTTAATTTCGGCTTTGTTTTTGCGGAATCCAACAAATTCGACCTTTTCTCCAAGCTTAGTGAACTTAACTAGAGTTCCTCCAGTTTTAGAGGAGCTTTTCTAGGGAAAATAGAGCATTTTTCGACCAAATTGAGCTCAGGAAAAGGTGTTCCTAGCTAATTTAGATATTCTGAACACACTGGAATAGGTTTTAGGAGCACTAGAGCTTTATAAACATCATTTTTTTCCATATTGAGATAATATAGAGACCCAAGCTATGGAAGCTGGACCAAGGAGATGTAGCCCATGAGGGGTGAACTCATTCATCAAAACAGTGTGTTAAGTGTTCAAATTGATGGTTTTTTGTACTTTGAATGGCTGATGTTCAACACTTGTTTTTGATGCCATTTTTTTCATGTCTTTCACATAAAACTTGATAAAAATTGTCATGTTTACAATCACAAACACCATAGGAGAACCATGCACAGGAAGCAATGGACAAGAATTTTTTTATAAATCTGTAATTTAAATTAGCATAGCAAAACTAACATTCAATAACAGATCAAGCCAGTATCAAATCAAATGTTTATTTGCTTGATTGCTTGAGTTTTGTGCAAGTAGGGTTTTAATGGTTGCAAAATTGTGATGCTTACAAGGTTAAAGTTGTAGAGAGGAGAAGGGAAATTGTTGGTTGCAACTCCTGAGGTAATGCCCAGAAGAAGGAGAGCCACAAGGCCACAATCTCCACCCAAAGTTCCAATTCCAGTTGCACTTGAAACACCTCAATTTTTGCCTTCAATTGAGATTGAAGAGGTACAAGCAGTACCAAAAATTGAGCCTGAATCCACAACCATCATGTCAGGAGCAAGAGAGACTGAAGGTCTTTCAGAAGAGGAAGCATTCAAGAAAGCTTTCTATGACTTGAATGACATGGTTAGAGTCCTCTATGAAGAGAGGAACACTAGAATGGCTAGAGAGAGTTCTAAGCCTCCACATGGAGAAGGAAGTTCAGGAGACGAAAAATATGATAAGAAGGATTCAAAGGGTAATGGAGGAAATCCCCCTCCATATCCACCATCTTCATCATCTTTCTCATCATCTTCATCATCCTCAACATCTCAAACAACAACATCTTCCACTTCCACCACCAAAATTGTCCATACTCATTCCTAAACCCCAAAAGGAAAAACTCCCTTACTCAAATTGGACATTAAGTTTGAACTTCCCATGTACAATGGTGAGGTGAATGTAGAAAAGTTATAAAATTGGATTTGAAAATTGGAGGTATACTGCAAAATTCAAAACCTTCAAGAAAATGACATAAATATCCAGTTGGCTTCATTGAGGATAGAAGGAGCAGCATTAGTCTGGTGGGAAGCAAAGACTCAAGAGGAAATGCGAATTCATGGTAAGATATCCATTTCTTGGGTTGAATTTGTTTCTACAATTAAAAGACAGTTTTACCCTTTAGCCTATATGCAAAAATCCATTATGAGTTGGTATAATTTTAGGCAGCTCAAAGACCGAACAGTTCAAGACTATACCCAGGAGTTTAGAAAGAGGGCTTTGTTGTTAGGAGTAAATTTGAATTCCCAAGATACGCTGTTGAAAAATATTGGGGGTTTACATTCCTATTTGAAACATACTATCCTTATGTTCAATCAAGCAATTTGGATGAGGTATGTGTGCAAGCCATGCACCTTGAAGCAAGGGGAAAGAACATTCGGGAAGAGGGTAGTAAGAAGAAGCCTTTCAAGGGTAAGGAGAAAGAGAAGGGAGGAAAATGGAAGGGAAAGAAGAATGCAAGTGTGAAGAAAGAAGGGGAGAAAACCATATGCCAACATTGTTCCAAAGTTGGGCATGATGAAGCCCATTGTTGGAAATTACATCCCAAACTAAGGCCTAAGAAACAAAACAATAAGGGAAAACAAAAGACGACCGCTACCACACAACATGACCTTGGATCATATTCTGGTGATGAGACCAAGATTTCAACCATGGTTACAAAAGGAAAAGAAGTTGTTGCAAGCACTAGTTCCTCACACAGTCAAAACAACACTCCAAATGAAGAATCAAGAATAGATTTGTTTCATGTAAGGGTAATTTCAAATCATACAAAGATTGATGCATTATTTGATAGTGGTTCACAATCAAACTTAATTTCAGAAGACTTGGTCAAAAATCTCAACCTTGAAACTGTACCTCATCATAAGCCATATCCATTGGGTTGGATAGTCAATAATGAAAATTTATAGGTTACAAGGAAGTGTTTATTCAAGTTCGCCATTACTGAAAAGTTCATTGATGAAGTTGAGTTAGATGTAGTTCCACTTGACATATCAGGAATCATTTTGGGTAGTCCATATTTGTATGATAGGAAAGCAGTGTTTTATCACCATGAGAACAAATACTTATTGCTCAAGAATGGGGTGGAGTACATTGTGAGAGCCCATCGCAAAAATATGAACATTTCTTTGGTTAATGCAGGATAGATGAAGAGACTAGTAAATGCAAGTAAAAATTTTGTGCTTCTCATTATCAAGAAAAAGAATGATATTGATTATGAATATTTTGAAGGTTGTGATGAAAAATTGAAATCTTATTTGTTTGATGTGGTAAGCAAGCATGGTGAGATGTTTCAGGAACCAAAGGGGTTACCTCCCAAGAGGGGAATTCAACATGAGATACAACTGCAACAGGATGTTCCACTTCCAAACATTGGCATGTATCACATGTCGATTATGGAGAGCATGGAAATCAAGAAGCAAATTCAAGAATTGCTAAACAAAGGTATCATACAACCATCTACTTCACCATGTGGTTCGCCCATTGTTTTGGTGCCAGAGAAGGACGGGACTTGGCACATGTGTGTGGATTTCCATGCATTGAACAAAATCACGGTAAAGAATTGTTATCCACTCCCAAGAATTAATGATTTGCTTGATCAGTTGAGGTATGAAAAGTATTTCACTAAATTAGACTTATGAAGTGGTTATCATCAAGTTAGAATAGTTGAAGAGGACATTTGGAAAACCAAATTTAAAGCTAAACAAGGATTGTTTGAGTGGCTTATTATGCCTTTTGGCCATATAGATGCTCCAGCTACTTTCATGAGAGTAATGAATGATGTATTGAGACCATTTTTAGATGACTTTTTCATTGTTTACTTAGATGATACTCTCATATTCAACAAATCTAGAGATGAACATGTCATGCATGTAAACAAAATACTTGATGTCTTGATAAAAGAACAATTGTTTTTAAAGATTTTGAAGTGTGAATTTGGAAAGACTTCTTTAGTGTATTTGGGACACATTGTTGGAGAAGGTGAACTGAAGATAGACCCCTCTAAAGTTGAGGTCATTCTGAATTGGCCCAAGCCCAATACAGTTATAGAGGTAAGAAGCTTTTTAGGGGCAACACAATATTGGAAGAATTTTATTGCTAATTTTTCTTCCATTGCAGCTCCACTACATGCATTGAATAGTTTCAAGAAAGTCTTCCACTGGGGAGATGTACAGCATAAAGAATTTGATGCTTTGAAGCAAAAGATCATTTCAGCACCGATATTGGCTCTTCCGGATCTTAGACAGCCATTTGAGATTCAAACGGATGCTAGTGATTACACCATGGGAGTAATTCTTATGCAGTATGGTAAGCCTGTTTCATTTCATTCTGAAATTTTTAATGGAGTTGTAACTAACTATCCCACTTATGACAAAGAACTTTACGCATTGGTACAAAGTGTCAAAAAATGGAAACACTACTTGGTGGAAAAGGAGACCATTATCCATACTAACCATCAACCATTGCAGTACTTATAGTCACAGTCAAAGTCGCAGCAGTCACGACATTTCAGATGGATGGGTTTTCTACAATAATTTCATTTGGTTATCAGGTACAAAAAGGGAATCTACAATAAGGTAGTTGATATGCCTACAAGGCCTATTGTAAATTCATCTATTATACTCAAGCATAATTATGTTTTGCATGAAAGTTACATTGAGCAATATGCATATGATAATAACTTTCGAGATGTGTATGCAAGTTTGAGTCAAGGAAACCAAATTGAAGAGTTGGATTATCATGTACATAACATTTTGTTGTATCACTTGGGCAAGTTGTGTATTCCATAGGGAGAAATAAAAAATATCATAAGGGAGGTGCCCACTTCATTGATTGCTGGACACTTTGGTGTAGGCAAGACAGTAGTGAATCTCCAAAGTTATTGTTATTGGCCACGCATGTTTGATAATGTATCTCATTTCATTATAAGATGTTCTTTGTGTGCAACAAGTAAGCCTAGTAATAGGAAACTAGGATTGTACACTCCACTTTCATACATTCACGTCCATGGGAGAGTATCTCAATGGATTTTGTAGGAGGTCTTCCATTTTCAAGGAAAGGTCATGATTACTTGTATGTAGTTGTAGACAGGTTCAAAAAAATGTGTATACTAACACCATGTAAAAAGAAAATTATAGTTGAACAAATAGCTCATCTTTTCTTCCAAAACATTTGGGTTCATTTTGGTCTTCCTACTTCCATTGTAAGTGATCGAGATTCTCGATTTCTTGGGAATTTTTGGTCAAATTTGTGGGACATGATGGATACAAAGTTGAAGAAGAGTATAAACTTTCATCCGCAAACAAATGGAAAAACTGAGATGGTCAACAGGACGGTCATTCATCTTCTTAGAGGATATTGCAGCAAACATACCAAGTTGTGGGATGAATAGTTGCATTACATACAACATGCATACAACAGCGCAAAGCATTATTCTACAAACACATCGCCATTTGAGGCATGTTTTGGGTACTTGCCAAGATCGCCATTGGACTTCATCTTTGAGAAAGATGTCGCCATCAATGATCACAGTGACATCGATAAGGCAAGGAAGTTCATAGAGCAAATTCAGTTGATACATCACATAGTGCAGGAACAACTTGAAAGAAGTCAAAGCAGCTACAAGGAAAGGCATGAAAAACACCATATTGATCACAAATTTCAAGTTGGAGAAGAAGTTTGGTTATATATTGGAAAATAGAGACTTCAAGGGTAAGGTAAAAATCTTAAGCCAATCCGTTATGGTCCTTTTAAAATTCTAGAAAAGATTGGTAACAATGCATTTAAGCTTGATTTGCCTCCTTATATGCAAATATACTTTGTTGTTAATGTTGATAATTTGAGATTATTTGAACCTCCTTTGATTGATGATCAAGGATAGCATGTTCAGTTGCCATCAATAGATGATTTTTTGGCAGAATATCTTGATGAACTTCAGTGGGATCTCATACTTGACAAAAGAAACAGGGCTTTGAAGAAAGGGAATGTCGAATACCTTATAGTGGGACTCAAGGAACAAAAGCCTTCTAAAGTCAAATGGTTGCAGATTGAGAAGGTGAGGGAGTTGTACCCTCACTTGCTAAACAAATGATAGTATATTTTGGTGTCCAAAAGTCTTCTAGTGGGGAGGAATGATCAAGCGCTCAGTATTTAGCTCAAAAATAAAAGTTCTCATAATGGCTTGAAACTTGAACGATCGTGTCTGTCTCGGTAAAACGATCCTAATGCAACTCGTTTCACTAAAAACCAAGTTCGTATGAGGAAGTTATTGAGTTATGTCCACTTTGCCTAACAGGGGAAATTAAAAAAAAAAAATGCACAGTCAATAGTCCGTACTGCTAACATGGCAGTGAATGTGCAAGGTCAATGGTGGTCAACGACTCAATCACAGCTCGCTAAGTGTTAGATTTTTATTGGTTTTTAAAGGTGGTGACATGGCATATTATGATTGGTTAGAATAGGACCAATGTGGAGGGGACAAGTGGAAAGCCCGAAGGCCGCCACGTGTCCCTCCCAAAGGTCTGGTTGGCGTGCATGCAAATTTTTATGGAGGCATTAGGGTTCGACCCCATGACCTCCTCTCCACAGACCAAGCAACATACCATTGAACCCGCACCATCTTTCTTAACCATAATGTGATTCACATATATTTAAAGTTTAATACATATGGAGTTGGAGGTTAGGAGGGCCAGCCCTCCCCATGTGAACACACCAACCCACAGAAAATAGTAACACCAAACAGTTAATACAAATGGACATCCCATACCATCCAATGGCTACGAAACCACTAACCCACAATGTGAACACATTAAAATCCGATGGTTAAGGTTAAGGTGGTGGTCAGTTGAAACCGACGGACAGTTAACATTTAATGTAAGGCATGTGATACCTCTGCCTAAACCGTCAGTGTTAGCCATAACAGTCAGCCATTAATCACACAATTAGCGCTAATCACAGTTTAGTATTTAATTAAACTTGAGTTAATTTCGGCGGAACCCACCAAATTCAATCTTTTCTCTAAGTTTAGTGAACTTAACTGGAGTTCCTCCAGTTTTAGAGGAGCTTTTCTAGGGAAAGACAATTTGAGTCATAACTAGAGCATTTTTCGACCAAATTGAGCTTAGGAAAAGGTGTTCCTAGCTAATTTCGACATTTTGAACACATTGGAATAGGTTTCAGGAGTAGTAGAGCTTTGTAAACAATTTTTTTTTTTCCATATTGAGCTAATACAGGAGCCCAAGACATGGAAGCTGGACCAAGGAGATGTAGCCTAGGAGGGGTGAACTCCTTCATCAAAACACTGTGTTAAGTGTTCAAATTGATGGTTTGCTATACTTTGAATGGTTGTTGTTCAACACTTGTTTTTTATGCTATTTTGTTCATGTCTTTCACTTAAAACTTGATAAAAATTTACATGTTTACAATCACAAACACCATAAGAGAACCATGCACAGGAAGCAATGGACAAGCATTTGTTTATAAATCTATAATTGAAATTAGCACAACAAAACTAACATTCAATAAAATATCACACAGTTATTTATGGAAATAAAGGAAATTAGGAGAAAAGGAAGGTAAAAGGTCACAGGTTGCATGTGAGGAGGAAATTGAAGGAAAATAATGGAAAATGAAGAAATTAGAGGCCTCATGCATAAAAAGGCTTATGAGGATCAGTTCATGGCTTTTTGTCAAGTTCAAGTTTGGATGTCTCTCATTATTATTTCTCTCTCTCACTCTCTTGGTCACTTAGAGTTTTCTTGGAGCACTCTAGTTTGGGGCAAAGGAAAGGGAAGGCAAGGAAAGGAAAGGAAAAGAAAGCAAGGAACAAGGAAAGGAAAGTGGGATCAAGCAACTTCGGTAGGAATACTTGCAGTTAACCTTTTGCATGTGTGATTTCCTAGCTGGTTTAGACATGCATGACTTTTCATGTTGATGTATGGTTCTCTTGCTATCAGTGGCATGGTTTTGTCGGGTTATGACAATGGTTTTCAACCTAGCCTAGCCTTTTTGGAGATGCCATTATATGTTGGGATGTTGATTTCAATTTTGGAACTTTGGAATTACCTGATGGATTTTAGAATCCAGGGTGAAGGTGGTCTCAGAGTTCATTCCCAAAGGTTTAGGAATCCCTTGACCGGTTTTGGTGGGATACACGGTAAACCTTGAGGGAGCAGTGTCAGTTTAAGGCCTAGTGATCTAGGTTTGGATTGCAGTAAAGCCTAAGAGACAAGGAGACGAAAAATTCTTCAAGGATAGTGATGGATTTCGGATGGCATTCCAAGTTTTGTTCGATTGTGATTGGAGCACCGATTTTTGTGTGATCACAGTTTGATGAGGGTGGAGGTGGTTTAACCTCTAGATTCCCTTGGTTTTTCTTGGATTGGTTGTTCTATGAGATCCCACATTCATGCTTGGAATATGGCATGGGGGTGACTAGCTGAAAGAGAGATTTGGTTCAGCCATGTCTATGGTTGGGTGGTACGTGGAAGTCTCGAACTTGGTCAGATTTTCCTATGATTAATAAAAGCTAAGTTCTATTACTTTTGCATTTATTTATATGTGGATTTAATGGTTGTCATATATCTAATATTTATATGGTTTTATGCTGGTTATAAGCATGGTTGAATGATTGGTTCATGTCATGGTTATTTCATATATTTACTTGTAACTATTAAATGGATGGATGCAAGACCTAATTGATGATGTAGTAGTTCAATGGAGAAAGAGGTGATCCTTCTGGTTATGTTTCATAAGTTGTTTATGTCATTTATGCTTTGTCTTGTATCCTACACTTGTAGGTTACATTGATGCCAAGTGTTTGATAGAATGTTAGTCTCGGTTGGGGATGCTCAGGCCTAGTCCTGAGGGTGATTTTTTATTGATCAACATGGTTATCATGTTTTTAATGATTTCTAAAAGTTACAACAAGTTATGGGTAGAGGCTAGGATTCTGGGCTAGAAAAGTGGCTCAAATTTCGTGGTTGTTGGCACAAAACTGACAATTATGGACCACAGTCACTAGCATCCATGCCTATGAGAGCGACTTTAGGTTGTTGGTCACTCCCTTGCCCATAGCATGAGAACAACTAAGGCCTAAGAGATGCATAATAACAGTGGCACCCAGGGACAGGTTGTCTGAGTGGTTGACTTGTCTCCTGAGGGGTCTTTTGATGATGTTGGATGACTGTATGTGATGTTTTGTTGATTCCACTTCCTTAAGGTGACATAGGAGGTCAAATCTGATTATAGTAACATCTCTCCTCATGTTTACCCCGGTTGGCATGGTTACTTTGGGTAGACCTGCGGGGGGGTGTTACAGATTGATATCAGAGAGAGGTTACACTCTCTTTGGGTCATATTCGGTGCTACAGATATGGGTGGATGTGTTGGTCATGCATGCATGTTAGTTCCGTGTGTGGCTCTTACACTAACGCCCCATGTTCTTATTGCACTACATCATACTAATCATGGTAGAAGTAAGATTACATGAGTAACTTGATGTCGATTTTATGGAATGCATTATCATGAGTATATGAATCGTTATACAATTATATGCATCTTGATTACATACTTGTATGTCAGGTTGCATTCTTGGTTATTTGATTTCATGCACCAGTCTTGTAGGTTGATTACAAGAATTGATCGTTATGCTCGACTACATGCATTTACGCATATGTGTGGTTGATTAGGCATTGCTTATGTAGGTGGATAGTTGCATAAGGCAATGCATATACTAGAGTATGGATTGTTGTCATGCATGAGGTCATAGCATTCATTGTTGATATGGCCTTGCACATAGATGACTTGACCTAGCTAGTATGATGGTTATGCGTTGATGCACTTATGGCTATATATCTATATATTATTATGGTTATGTTGTACATGCATCACGCTGATTTGATAATCTTGCAGACAAAGTATCCTCCTGAGTATGCTAAGGTATGTTGATTTATGGTGATTTGGTTTAGCTGACATAGTATGCCTTGTAGGACAGAGATCAGATAGCCAACAAGGTGATAGACTACATAGAATCTCCCTATGAATCAGATGGGCAGTGTGGTGTGGGGCACTCTTCTGACTTAGGAGACACCTTGACAAGCCTAAAGGAATAAATAAGGAGTTGCAAAGTAGACAATGAAAAAATCATGTAGGGACAAGAGAAATAAGCAGAGGTGAATATGATATTGCTTAAGAGTTTGTCAGATTTGCAACGACAGGGACCTCTTCAGATCAGCCATGGACATGAGGAAAAAACTAATGGGGCATATGGCAACAGGTCTCATAGTAGACACAGGTTAGATAGATCTGACACTATCAGAGATGGCAGGTTGTTGGACACTTCGGATAGGAGAGGTATTGGACATAAGTATTACTCTAGTTTTGGTTTTGATAGACATCATGATCATCATCATTATCATCCGTACAGGAGGAATGATAGGGGATATTTTCCGGATGAGTTCAAGAAGGCAAAGCCACCTACCTTTGATGGAGAGATTAAGAAATCGTAGGATGTGAAGGCTTGGTTTCTTGGCATGCAGAAATTCTTTAGATTGCATGATTACTCAGAAAACATGAAAGCAAGGATAACACTTTTTAGTCTCAAAGGTAAAGTGGATATTTGGTGGGAAGACATGAAGAATTTCAAGGAAATACATGAGGATGAGTTGACTTGGCATGCATTTGAAAGTCTCTTCAAGAAGAAGTACTTATCTGAGAGGTATTATGATGATAGAGCTAAGGAGTTTTATGAGTTGCGGATGGGTTCTATGACAGATGAGGAGTATACTAGAAGATTTTTGGAGTTGTTGAGATATGTACCTTACCTCAGAGAGGAGAAGGCCAAGGTTCAGAGATTCATCAATGGATTTCCAGTTGCATATAGAGACCGGATTGAGTTCGATGAGCCTAGATCATTGGAGGAGGCCATCCGAAAGTTGAAGCATTGTTATGAGCAGTCGAAGCGCAAATTTGAGCCTAAACATGACTTGAAAAGAAACGACAAAGCTAAAGGAAAATGGCCACCAAAGAGAGGAAGACCTCAAGATGCAAGTGAGAAAGATAATGCAGTTCCTTACAAGAGATTCAATGCAGCTGAGAAGGGACATGGAGAGAAGCAGGCTAGAGGTGGTGGTAAGGAACCATTACAGTGTTGGATATGTGGTAAGGATCATCGTAAGAGGGATTGTCCGTAGTATCATAGTGGTGGTAGATCCCAAATCTACAGTGCTCAGGAGGCGCATACAATATGTGATGCTGGTCATAACATTCCTCAAATTTATGCAGTTGTGGACAGCAGGCAAGTGGATCATCAGGTGTCGATCATTGATATGGACGGTAAGCTTTGTGATCAAGTTGTTTCTATTTTGATTGATCCTGGATCAAACTATAGTTATATTAATCCTGACCTAGTGGATAAGTGTAGTTTGAGAAACGAGGTGCATGTTGAATCTTGGTTGTTATAGTTAGCTACAGGAACAAAGAAGCGAGTTCACCATTGGGTAAGACCTTGTGCATTTGAGTTAAATGGTATGCCTAGAACAACACATTTTAATGTATTTCCATTGGGATTGTATAGTATGATTCTGGGTATGTGTTGGCTATACCTTCACAAAGCCATAGTGGATTGCTTCGACAATGTGATTGAGTGTGTGGATGATAGTGGGGAAATATGACCTTGCAGGGAAAGAAGAAGCCTACATCAGTGAGGATGGTTAC
Organism: Pinus tabuliformis; assembly: GCA_031772625.1. Classification (NCBI taxonomy): domain Eukaryota; kingdom Viridiplantae; phylum Streptophyta; class Pinopsida; order Pinales; family Pinaceae; genus Pinus; species Pinus tabuliformis. The sequence continues at coordinate 309,437,571 of CM062807.1, forward strand.
TGCTATAACAATGTAAACTTTGAAACGGGAACTATAAACTCAAAACGGGAACTCTGGCCAAAAAACCCCGAAAAAACATAAAAAATAGTGCTAAAAATGAAAAGTGTGTATACTGGAACGATGATTTTATTTTTTAGGGGTCAATTTTGAACATGTTTTAAAAATGGCAGTGACTACGAAATTTACTACGAAATTTTCATGCAAAATATAGCTTCAAAATGAAAAAGTGATATACTGAAATGATGATTTTTTTTTAGGGTCAATTTTCAAAATTTTAAAAAAATGCTAGTAAAACCAAATTTTTATGTGCCAAACAAAGTTGTTTATGAGGAAAAAAACACATTAATGTTTTTGGTAGAATATCATTTTTCTTTCCTAAGTATAAATTCAACATGTTTTCAACCATTACATGCCATGGTTATTTCACCTAAACATAGATGGAAAAATTTATCATATCACATCAAGCACATTTTCCTGATTATCATTATTTTAATTTTGAGCATGACAAATTCATAGGAGGCCAGGATTTCACCAAAAAGAGGATCTGGAGTCAGATTATAGTGAATCTCCTCTAATGAACCTCGCTAAACTAATCACCCTCTCCATAAAATATGTTCACAAAAAGTTCACAAGGAATCCTAGAAGCAAGTTTCATTTGTTCTAAAGCAACTCAGTTACACCTCAAGAACCTTGTTACTCCCTCATAAATGTGTTCCTAAGAAATGAAGGTAGCATAACTTCATTTGCTATCAATAAATCCCAAACCTAGATGCCAGAGGATTTTCTCTCAAGAATGAAATAATTGGAAAAAAACAAGCAAGTTCCCAGAAGATAACTCTAGTGTCAATCACAATCCTAATAATGCATCATCAGTGAAATCATACCCCACATGTAGGGAGAATACGATGAGCTACCTACGACCACTTGATTTACTTTGATTAGAGTATCTAAGGCCATAACAATAGTCTATTTTAATTTCTTTCCAAACCTTTAAAGGAAGGTCACTGTCACTGTCATCTTATGAACCACTATAATAACTTTGATGGCGTTTTAAATATAGTTACATGGTATTTTGTGTTTGTCTTATTTTGTTGCAGGTGACTCATGAGGAGCACATGGACGCTAATACCACAATGGGAAACACAACCAAAATGAGCAAACTAAGTTTGGACCTCCATTAACATCAATTACCACTGAGAAAGGATTACATTTATCAAATTCATTGTGAATATCTTAACAACAACATAAAAACATCTTCCTTGGCAACAATTCTAAAAATTCAATTAGGTCAAGAATTTACACCCAATATAAGGAGACACCCCTATTAATATGGTTATTCAATGCGTTGCTTCCCCCACTATTATCAATTAGATGTTACCCATCCTCATATCTAAATAAAAGAAAAGGGAGAAATAAAATAAATGAAAAGCACCCCAATGGGGGAAGTAACGAGGGATATAAAAACCTTTTATGGGGCTATGAACATCTAGTTGGTAGTAAATGCTTATTATTTCATTGTGGTGATTACATTGTAGACATAAAAACTTATTAATATTGGAAGAATACTTTTAGAAATCCTAGAGTCATATTTAAGGAGTCTATTACCTCGAGATCTATACAAACCCATTGGATCAAAAACCAAACCTAAAGTGAAAGTAACAAAACTTATTTTTTTAAAAGTAAATGACCTTTATGGATAAATTAATATAATAAAGAAGTATTTCTTAATCCTCGATAAAAAGCTTTCATTGTTAAACTAATATATCTAATCTCTTGTGAATTCCTAATAAAATTAACTAAAAATATATTATTGTACCATAACTATAACCTTATTGTTAAAGCATTTCAAATATTTTAGACTCATCTATTGCCTTTCCATGAATTCACTAGAAAGAACACTTGGATTTTGCTTTTAAAAACTACTCCTATTTCCATTCCTTTATGCTTAACATTGTCATTTTAAAAGTCTTCTTAATCAAGGTGAAAACCATAATCTCAATCAATCTTTATGTAAATATCTTAGATAAAGATGAATTGACTAGAAAACACACTTGAATGGTCTAATGGAAAACGAGTAAGAATGGTCTGTTATTGAGAGATGTATTATGTTACGCCGATCTCTTTAGTCAAACACCATTAGTCAAACAAAGTATTACGTTACAAAGCATTGTAGAGTGAGTTGTTGAGATAAAATTTTAAGTGCAGTTCTTACAAAAATGTAAGAGTAAATATGCATGCATTTAGAAAGTCGTTGACATGGATTCTAAAGTATGTCTATGTCGTAAAGACAAGAAATGTATTTGGTTGTCTTCATTAGTCCTTTATTTTCTACAGCACGTAAATATAATCAAATTTTTTTTTTCTTCCATTTTTTACTGAAGATTGTTATTGTAGTTTAGTGAACTACCTCTTTCAAGTTATTTTGATTGTCATATGGCATTAATCGCTCAGTTTGATACATATCTAAGCAGGAAGTCATGGATACCAGTGTGAAATTGGCAGTTGTGGTGAAAGTAATTGGCCGTACTGGATCAAGAGGTCAAGTTACACAGGTCCGAGTAAATTTTTTGGATGATCAGAATCGACTGATCATGAGGAATGTAAAAGGACCTGTCAGAGAGGGTGATGTCCTTACTTTGCTAGAATCTGAAATACGCAACACATTCATTATAAACATGGTTCTTTTGAAATTTGGTTTGTCTTTTCCGTACGCACCAGAATTGGTAGTGTCAAAAGCAAATGTATTCATAAAAACACTGTTTCCATTGCCGCATGCTGGTAAATTCCATCTCGATTTAAACCAAACTTTTAAAACAAATCCTGAGGCATTGTTGTGGAACGTATTACAAGCATGCATTAAAACAAATACTACAGTTTCGGCAAAACAATATCATGGCAATTCTGCATTCATTCCAAATAGCATCAAATGCCAAATTACGGCCAGATCTAAGGGATGCATTATGAAGAATGTATTAGATTCCGTGGCAATCTTCCTCAAGATTTTTTTTGACATTATTCGTTGGTTGCAGGTCACCGAATCCCAGCAAAAGGGGAATCTGCAAATTGCCAAATCTTGAGAGGATTGGGACGAAAATTTTAGGGTGCACCATATAGCTTTGAATGGCAATTTTTATGCACAAATCCAGGCATTCAAGTAACAGAGTAGCATTCCCACAGATTGTTATCGAAATTGCTTCTATTTTGTAATTTTCAACAACACGAGGAGACAGGCAAGGTTTCGGTGGCATTCATTGTGAAAACATCGGAAAAGTAAGAAACCAAAGAGTTCGTGTCAAAGCAGGTGATACACATCGTTTACTTGGTGGACGCGATTCTGAAGTCGCCATCCGGCAAGATTTTGAGAAACGATTTGTATTAGTTATGACCCAGGAAATATGTGAAATGCCTGCCAGTTTGTAACCCGCATCACAATTCGCGTTAACCATTAGTTATCACTGCAGGAACGTCAGGTTTTACGGCTACCAGATGACCACTGGAGTATAATCATGTATCCTCCACCTGGGAGTGAAACACAAAGCTTGGGAACGATGTTGTGATATCCTTTAGATATGGAAGAGTCATGTTTTTAATAGAGAAGGATGCCACAGAGCGAGACTCCTCCACTCATCCTTGTCGATCTTCCCATCATGTTTTGTATCCACCTCCTCGAATGTCTTATCAATGATACTTTCAACTACATCATCTGAAAGGTTCATGCCAGATTCTGCAAGGGTAGCTACGACCATTTGGGGCGATTCTCAGAATCGCCCCAAACAGTGCTTACTGGGCATCCAATCTGTTTTACACAAGAAAAAGCTAAAATGTAAAGTCAACGTGTTTTCTGCAAGTTGCTTCTGTAAGGATGAACTGAGAACAATTATTGAGAATTTGCAGAACTTTCTTGCACCTTTAGCCATAAATATGCAATGATAATGAACACCCCTGCACACCACTGCATGCTACATTTTTGTGCATTTACGGCTACCAGATGACCACTGGAGTATAATCATGTATCCTCCACCTGGGAGTGAAACACAAAGCTTGGGAACGATGTTGTAATATCCTTTAGATATGGAAGAGTCATGTTTTTTAACAGAGAAGGATGCCGCAGAACGAGACTCCTCCACTCATCCTTCTTGATCTTCCCATCATGTTTTGTATCCGCTTCCTCGAATGTCTTATCAATGATACTTTCAACTACATCATCTGAAAGGTTCATGCCAGAGTCTGCAAGGGTAGCCACGACCATTTGGGGTGATTCTCAGAATCGCCCCGCCACCGCCCCGCCACCGCAACTGGTGGCGGAGCGGTGGCCAATCGCCCCACCACTCGGCGATTCTCAGAATCGCCCCAAACAGTGCTCGGCATCCAATCTGTTTTACACAAGAAAAAGCTAAAATGTAAAGTCAACGTGTTTTCTGCAAGTTGCTTCTGTAAGGATGAACTGAGAACAATTATTGAGAGATGTATTATGTTACGCCGGTCTCTTTAGTCAAACACCATTAGTCAAACAAAGTATTACGTTACAAAGCATTGTAGAGTGAGTTGTTGAGATAGACTTTTAAGTGCGGTTCTTACAAAAATGTAAGAGTAAATATGCATGCATTTTGAAAGTCGTTGACATGGATTCTAAAGTATGTCTATGTCTTAAATACAAGAAATGTATTTGGTTGTCTTCATTAGTCCTTTATTTTCTACAGCACGCAAATATAATCAAACTTTTTTTTTTCTTCCATTTTTTACCGAAGATTGTTATTGTAGTTTAGTGAACTACCTCTTTCAAGTTATTTTGATTGTCATATGGCATTAATCGCTCAGTTTGATACATATCTAAGCAGGAAGTCATGGATACCGTTGTGAAATTGGCAGTTGTGGTGAAAGTAATTGGTCGTACTGGATCAAGAGGTCAAGATACACAGGTCTGAGTAAAATTTTTGGATGATCAGAATCGACTGATCATGAGGAATGTAAAAGGACCTGTCAGAGAGGGTGATGTCCTTACTTTGCTAGAATCTGAAATAGGCAACGCTTTCATTATAAACATGGTTCTTTTGAAATTTGGTTTCTTTCCCGTACGCACCAGAATTGGTAGTGTCAAAAGCAAATGTATTCATAAAAACACTGTTTCCATTGCCGCATGCTGGTAAATTCCATCTCGATTTAAACCAAACTTTTAAAACAAATCCTGAGGCATTGTTGTGGAAGGTATTACAAGCATGCATTAAAACAAATACTACAGTTTCGACAAAACGATATCATGGCAATTCTAAATTCATTCCAAATAGCATCAAATGCCAAATTACGGCCAGATCTAAGGGATGCATTATGAAGAATGTATTAGATTTCGTGGCAATCTTCCTCAAGATTTTTTTTGACATCATTCATTGGTTGCAGGTCACTGAATCCCAGCAAAAGGGGAATCCGCAAATTGCCAAATCTTGAGAGGATTGGGACGAAAATTTTAGGGTGCACCATATAGCTCCGAATGGCAATTTTTATGCACAAATCCCGGCATTCAAGTAACAGAGTAGCATTCCCACAGATTGTTATCGAAATTGCTTCTATTTTGTAATTTTCAACAACACGAGGAGACAGGCGAGGTTCCGGTGGCATTCATGGTGAAAACATCGGAAATCAGTGAGTAAGAAACCAAAGAGTTCGTGTCAAAGCAGGTGATACGCATCGTTTACTTGGTGGACGCGATTCCGAAGTCGCCGTCCGGCAAGATTCTGAGAAACGATTTGTATTAGTTATGACCCAGGAAATATGTGAAATGCCTGCCAGTTTGTAACCCGCATCACAATTCGCGTTAACCATCAGTTATCACTGCAGGACCGCCAGGTTTTACGGCTACCAGATGACCACTGGAGTATAATCATGTATCCTCCACCTGGGAGTGAAACACAAAGCTTGGGAACGATGTTGTGATATCCTTTAGATATGGAAGAGTCATGTTTTTTAACAGAGAAGGATGACGCAGAACGAGAATCCTCCACTCATCGTTGTCGATCTTCCCATCATGTTTTGTATCCGCCTCCTCGAATGTCTTATCAATGATACTTTCAACTACATCATCTGAAAGGTTCATGCCAGATTCTGCAACCGCCTCCTCGAATGTCTTATCAATGATACTTTCAACTACATCATCTGAAAGGTTCATGCCAGATTCTGCAAGGGTAGCTACGACCATTTGGGGCGATTCTCAGAGGGGCGATTCTCAGAATCGCCACACCACCCGACGATTGTCAGAATCACCCCAAACCAATCTGTTTTACACAAAAAAAAAAGATAAAATGTAAAGTCAACGTGCTTTCTGCAAGTTGCTTCTGTAAGAATGAACTGAGAACAATTATTGAGAATTTGCAGAACTTTCTTGCACCTTTAGCCATAAATATGCAATGATAATGAACACCACTGCATGCTACATTTTTGTGCATTTACGGCTACCAGATGACCACTAGAGTATAATCATGTGTCCTCCACCTGGGAGTGAAACACAAAGCTTTGGAACGATGTTGTGATATTTAGATATGGAAGAGTCATGTTTTTTAACAGAGAAGGATGCCGCAGAATGAGACTCCTCCACTCATCCTTGTCGATCTTCCCATCATGTTTTGTATCCGCCTCCTCGAATGTCTTATCAATGATACTTTCAACTACATCATCTGAAAGGTTCATGCCAGATTCTGCAAGGGTAGCTACGACCGCCACCATAACTGGTGGCAAGGCGGTGGCGGGGCGATTCTGAGAATCGCTCCACCACCCGGTGATTCTCAAAATCGCCCCAAACAGTGCTTACTGGGCATCCAATCTGTTTCCATTTCTTTATGATTAACATGGTCATTTTAAAAGTCTTCTTAATCAAGGTGAAAACCATAATCTCAATCAATTTTCATGTAAATATCTTAGATAAAGATGAATTGACTAGAAAACACACTTGAATGTTCTAATGGAAAACGAGTAAGAATGGTCTGTTATTCAGAGATGTATTATGTTACGCCGGTCTCTTTAGTCAAACACCATTAGTCAAACAAAGTATTACGTTACAAAGCATTGTCCATCCTCACGTCTTTAGTATTCTCATATTTTGTAATTTCGGAGGTAACGGAGCCACAATGAAAGTTAACTTAAGGGCAGACCAAAAGTGGAAAAGATATTGATAGTTGTACCCACCAGGAAAGTTAACCTACGGGCACACCAAAAGTGGAAAAGAGGTAGGTGACTTAAAACATATTTACATTATGCTTTTAGTCCAATTGATCGACCTCTTTCTCTAGTTAGCTTGAATTTAAGTGGAGGTTAGTTTTAATATTAAATGAAACAAATGTTTACGCTTAGATATGTACAAACTATGATTTGATTAAATTTAAATATTTGATTGAACAATTTTAATTCTAATATAACTTAATTGATTTTACCTTTATGAATAAAATGATAATCAATTAAATTTAAATATATTTTAATTCTAATATAACTTAACTAATTTTACATTTATGAATAAAAAGATAACCATTCAAATATTAAGTGGATTTTAGTGTTCGAATCAATTTTTTGTTGCTATTATTTTCACATCCTTTACATCTATTCTTCACATCCTTTAAATCCAGGGGCTAGATGTTAAATGGCTCATTTTTCCATTATTAATGTTCTTAAATCCACGTCATATATACAAAATTGCTCCTTGTCTGTTCGCTGATTTTTCAATCCTGAGTACAGTAATATATATAAATTAGTGGATTAGTAGTTGGTGGTGAATGTTATATATATAAATTAGTGGATTAGTAGTTGGTGGTGAATGTTATATATATAAATTAGTGGATTAGTAGTTGGTGGTGAATGTTACGATCACTGTTTAATCTCATAAATGTTTTTTAATTGGTCAAATATTCATTTTTCATTTTGCAACCATATAAATATCTTATTTCAATTTTTTTTAGTTAATGAGATATTTCTTAATTGATACTTTTATTAAATCATTAGATTGTGGAGTTAAAGATATATTTTCATTTTTCTCATAAAATTTGGTCATAAAGAGAATATAAATTTTAATTACAAATAAATAAAATAAAAAGATAAATTTGTTTTGCTTCTTTACTTAATATGATATTATTGTTTTTATTCTTAAATATCATCATCATTGTCATAAACAACTATATTTATAAAAAACTTATGAAACTTAAAATATGATTATTTAAATTTTAAAGATTTATTAGATGAGAAAGGTCTTCTTATTTTTAAGAATTAACTTATTAAATGTAATGGCTTTACACTAGAAAAACAACATAGAAACTACTTTCTATAAGAATATATAAAAGAAAAATACTAAACCAATAGAAGTGAAACCATTTGGGGAACATCTTATTTTCTTATTTTCAATCCTGAAGAAGCAAAATTTCTATGGATTTATTTCACAAAAAACAAAACTATGTGATTGAATATATCAAAGTGTTTGAAAACATGGTTCAAAAGTAGATCCTTAGGTTAGCTCAAGTAGGAGAATACACTAGTGAATTTCATCATATACTACAAGGACAATAGGATTAAAAAACAATATATAGTTTCACATACTCCTTAGTAGAATGGTGTGGCTAAGAGGGAAAATAAAACCCTAGTTGAATGTACTCAAATATCATTACAGTTAAGAATATTTCTAATTCTTATCCTAAGAGTAAAGTGCCAAAGAAAAATTAAGACTATAAAAACTCTTTATAAACCACTCCTATAGCTATAAGCCAATGGTCAATATCATTTTCTGGTTTTCCAAATAAAAATCATTTTTTCAACTTCCAAATAAAAATAAAAGGAAATTTGTGTAATATTTTTAATTAGTATCCTAAAAATAAAGCTCCGAAGAAAATTTAAGACCATAAAAACTTTTTATAAACCACTCCTATAACTATAAGCCAATGGTCAATTTTTTGATAATTTTTTCTGACTAAATCATTTTGTGGCCTTCCACATGAAAATCATTTTTTAACATTCCAAATAAAAATAAAAATAAATTTAATACACAATTGATCAAATATGTTTTGATAGATTATTTCATTAGTTATTGTAATGAACATATAGTTTACAAAACATATAATCTCATAGTGGATAACATTTTTTCTAGGATCATATGACCTACAAAAAGTATAATCTCATTACTCATAAAGTTTTTACTAATACAGCTGCTATATTTCATGAGTTTATAAATGAGATTAAAAAAAGATTATCAAGATGTATGCGAACCTAGGAACAAGAAATTGAAGATCAACAAAAAGTGATTATTATTATTTTTTTGACATGAAATTCATAAAAAAAACTATTATTTAACCATTTTTAGTTAAAATTATCGTATAAAAATTGTGATTTTGACATGTCAATTCTAGCAAAAAATTATCAAAATGTGTAGTTTTTTAGTTATATTTATGTTAAAAATGGTTATTTTTATGTCCATTGTTAAAAAATATTGTTTTTTAGAAACAATCATTTCATGTGGATTGAAAAATTAATTAAGGATGTATAAATATGTAGAATATTGAAAATTCTAAATATCGACCTCCTAATTTAAAAATGCAAAACAATAAAAACCTCACTAAAAAGAAAGTTAAAATTAAAATAAAAAACAAGAAAATGTGAAGAAAACGACCACTTCAAAAATGATCAAATTTACAAAATAATTATTTACATTTTATACATTAGAAAATTTAAAGCCAAAAAATAGGTCTTTTAAAGAAAGGGGGTGATGCACAATACTCACTTTTTAAAATCAGCATGAAAATCACTACCATTCTAAAACGTAATGTATATAAAACTATCCTTCCCATGACATTCCTTCCAAAAACTATGCTCTAAAAAAAACATGTTCGTTCTGCATCACCCCTTTTCAAAATCAGGGCACTTTTTTGTTATCTCTACGAAACGGGTAACAGTATCAGTTCCCGTTTCAAAGTTTACAATGTTCTATGCAGGCTAAGCGTAGTTGTAGAAAAGGTTGTGGTATGTTTGCAATACACATTTCAATTGACAAGGGTAAGGAGGTTGAGGATGCTGATTTGTTGAGCAAGTACCTAGTATTGCAGCAGTTTCAAGATGTATTTCTTGAGGATATTTCAGAGTTTCCACCCCACAGGGAGGTAGACTTTTCTATTGAGTTAGTGCTAGGGGCAACTCCAGCATCGAAAGCACCTTATAGGATGAGCACACCTGAGTTGGTAGAATTGAAGTTGCAGCTAAAGGAAATGTTGGACAAAGGATACATCAGACCCAATGTATCACCTTGGGGCGCACCAGTGTTGTTCGTAAAGAAGAAAGATGGTACTCTTAGATTGTGCATTGATTATAGGCAACTAAAAAAAGTAACGATCAAGAACATATATCGTTTTTCGAGGATTGATGATTTGTTTGATCAGCTAAAGGGAGCAGCAGTGTTCTCTAAGATCGACTTGAGATCGGGATACCATCAGGTACGCATCAAGGAAGAGGATATCTTCAAGACTACATTTAGGACCAAGTATGGGAATTATGAGTTTGGTTTTGTTCCATTTGGCTTGAATAATGCTATTGTTGGGTTGTGTTATATAATTTTGTGCATGGATTTCGCACATGGTTTTGGGCATGATGGTTTTCGATCCATGGTATCTTGTAGATCCAGTCAAGGGAACTACAGTTATGTTCTAATCCAGGGTTAATGGATTGGGGTTTATGGATGCTTCAGCATGTATATATATGTATTGTAACATTGAAAGGAACATAATGAAAAATCAATCTGGTAGTCCTGGTTTTGGGATCCAGGGTAAAATCTTTGTGTATATTTGTTTTATGTGTTACGCTCTTGCCATTGTTTATTTTCCATTTTTTTAGAATTTGTATACAGGTAATTTCTGTACGGGATTAAAACCTATAGCTCCAGCTACATTCATGTGTTTGATGAATAGTGTATTGTGTCCTTATTTGGATAAGTTTGTTATTGTATTCATTAATGACATATTGGTATATTCTAAGAATGAGGAAGAACATGTCGAACATTTAGTAGCATTGTTGAGATTGCTAAGAGAGCATCAGTTGTATGCTAAACTTAGTAATGCAACTTCTTTCAAACTAAATTACATTACTTAGGACATGTTATCTCCAAGGAAGGCACAACAATAGATCAGGAAAAGATAAGGGCCATCATGGAATGGGCAGCTCCTAAGAATGTAGATGAGATGAGATCATTTATGGGACAGGCAGGTTACTACAGGAGATTCATCAGGAACTTCTCACGCATTGCATATCCTATCACATCATTGTAGCGGAAAGGTAAGAAGTTTGAATGGACGGCGAAATGTGAAGATAGTTTTGAGAAACTTAAGCAGTTGTTGACACATGCAGCAATGCTAAAGATTGTGGATCTGAACCATGATTTTTTTATGTGTACAGATGCTTGCAAAAGGGAACTTGGTGGAGTTCTCATGCAAGAAGGACGGGTAGTGTGTTATGAGTCACAGAAACTGAATGAGCATGAGAAGAACTATATGATGCATGATCTTGAGCTAGCAGTGATTATACATGCATTGAAGATGTGGAGTCATTATCCTCTCGCCAATAGGTTCACATTGATGAGCGATCATAATGGGTTGAGGTGTTTGTTTGACCAGCTGAATCTAAATGCCAGGCAAGCTAGATGGTTGGCCACCCTTAGTGAGTTTAAATTCGAGATCAAATACATCAAAGGGAAGGAGAACTGGGTTACAGATGCTGTTAACAGGAAGGTACATGTAAATCATATAACAACTATAAACTTTTATGGGATAGAGTTATAGGATAGGATCTTGCAGGTAGGTTAGCGGGATGAAAAATACATGGAGATCATGCACATGTTACAATAGAGTACAGGTACAGGTGCAGGTATAGGTACAGGTGATCAAGATGCAGACTATTGTCTCACGATAGATGGCTTGGTGAGGTTTCAAGACAAGATCTATGTTTCGAATTGCAATGAGATCAAGAAGCTTACCTTGAGGAAGTTTCATGTGAAACTGTATTCGGGTCATCTAGGATATCATAAGACATTAACGATGGTAAATAAGTTCTATTATTGGCCGAATCTGAAGAAAGAAGTGGTTGAGTTCATGGCTAGATGCTTAGATTGTCAGCAAGTAAAGGCAGAGTGAAATCATCTAGGTGATTTACTATAGCCTATAGCGATTTCAGAATGGAAATGGGAGGTCATTTCCTTGGATTTCATCACACGTGTTTTGAGGGCAATGAAGCAACATGATTCTATTATGGTCGTGGTTGACAGGTTGAGCAAGGTAGCTCACTTCATTTTGGTAAAGACTACATATTCAACTAGTGAGGTAGCAGAGGTGTTCATCAGAGAAATAGTGAGGCTACCTAGTGTTCCAAAGAAGATTGTGTCGGACAGGGATGCAAAGTTCACTTCCAATTTTTGGAAGGAGCTATTTGCAAGCTTGGGTATAGAGTTGTCCTTCGGCACAGCTTATCATCTGCAGACAAATGGTCAGGCAGAGAGGATCAAGAGAATCTTGGAAGATATGATGAGGATGTACGTGATGCACCGGCAAAGGAAATGGGAAGAGTATCTACCATTGGTGGAGTTCGTATACAACAATGGTTATCAGGAGTCACTAAGGATGAGTCCTTTCGAGGTATTGTATGGGTGAAGTTGTAACACTCCCATCAACTGGAGTGATCTCATGAACATGGCACTTATTGGAATAGAAATGTTGGTGGACATGTAGCAGGAAATGCAGGTTATAAAGAAGAATATAAAGGTAGCACAGGATAGACAGAAGAGTTATGCAGATCAGCACAGGGTGTTCAAAGAGTTTCAAGTTGGGGAGCATGTGTATTTGCGCATCAAGCCCAAGAAAATCTCTTTGAGGATTGGTTCATGTGCCAAGTTGGAACCATGGTATTGCGGGCCTTTTGAGATCCTTGAGAGGATTGGACCAGTGGCATATCGACTTGCACTACCTCCAACAGTGAAAGTCCATGATGTTTTCCATATTTCATTGCTTAAGAAGTATATAAAGGATGTTGATCATGTTATTGATTGGTCTATATTGTAGGTGGAGCAAGAAGGAGAGTTCTAGCCAGAGCCTCAGTGCATATTGCAGCAGAAACATCTCATGCTCAGGAACAGAGCCATAGAGAAATTAAAGTGTAGTGGAAACACTTTGGGCCTAAAGAAGCTACATGGGAGATGGTGGATCAAATGCAGGCCCTATACCCTTCATTGTTTGCCAGTTGAGGAAAAGTAGTTTTAGTTTTTTCTTAGTATATGCTTGGTATATGTTTGTTGATGTTTTGGTATATGTATGTATATGTATATGGATGTAAATACCACCATGAGCTAAGTTATAAAGCTCCAATAAGCGGTATGGTTATTATATTGTCATGTTGTCATGATGTTTTTCTTTTGAGCATGTTCTTCATTGTAAATACTACAATGAGCTAAGTTATAAAGATCCATAGGTAGTATGTTTGATTTTCAACAATTTTGCTGAGGTCTTGGTGTGGTTTAACACTGAGGATGGTGTTCCCCAAGGGGGGGGGGTCTGTAACATCCCTAGTGAAATTTTCATGTAATAAAAGTTAATAAAGGAAAAATAAGACCACTGTTAAGGGACACTTATTCCAAGCTAAATGTTGGGCAAAGATATCCTAGTGGGCATCATTGGATGTGTGTTTTGGCTAAGGAAAATTGGCAAATGCTAAGGCAAAGGAAAAAGGGCATTTTTGGCACATTTATTTATGAAAATAAAGGAAATTAGGAGAAAAGAAAGGTAAAAGGTCACAAGTTGCATGTGAGGAGGAAACTGAAGGAAAATAATGGAAAATGAAGAAATTAGAGGCCTCATGCATAAAAAGGCTTCTAAGGATCAGTTCATGGCTTTTTGTCAAGTTCAAGTTTGGAGCTCTCTCATTATTCTTTCTCTCTCTCTCTCACTCTCTTGGTCACTTAGAGTTTTCTTGGAGCACTCTAGTTTGGAGCAAAGGAAAGGGAAGGGAAGGAAAGGAAAGGAAAGTAGGATCAAGCAGCTTCAACAAGAATACTTGCAGGTAACTTTTTCATGTGTGATTTCCTAGTTGGTTTGGACATGCATGGATTCACATGTTGGTGTATGGTTCTCTTGCTGTCGGTGGCATGGTTTTTTCAGGTTATGATAATGGTTTTCAGCCTAGCCTAGCCTTTTTCCGAATGCCATGGTATGTTGGGATGTTTATTTCAGTTTTGGAACTTTGGAATTGCTAGATAGATTTCGGAATCTGAGGCGAAGGTGGTCTCAAGGTTCATTCCCAAAGGCCTAGGAATACCTTGACCGATTTTGGCAGGATATGATGCAGGAGCATTCAACCCAAGAGAAAATCATTGTAATTAAGTAGACATAGGGGGTAATGTGTTTTAGGGAAGTTAGATTCCTATCTCAAGTTAATGTAATATTTAATCTTTTAAGTGATTTAATTAGATAATGTGAGATGTTTGTAAATGCTCTCGAATAAATGAGAACATTAGTGGGCAATAATGACCAAAGAGTCTAAAGTCAAATAAGACTCTTTAAGCAGTTCCATGATTCGAGGAACTAAGGAGAGATCTTAGGAATTAAATGGAGATTAGAAGTGGACGTAGAGGATAGAGGATTTAGGAGTCAGTTCAGTAGATTTAGGAGTCGAACCAGGATTAGTTCAATGAACCTTTCTGGTATAAATGTAAGCCTATGGGCAGAGCTAAGAAAGAGGCCAAAAATATCGAAGATCAGGCCTGTGAGAGACAAAGGTCTCATTCTGTAATCATTGTTGATATTTATTAATACAATCAACTCAATTCCGAGTTGGAATGCGTGTTTCGAGTGTTGAATTGTATGTGAATTCGTAGGTTCTGTAACAGGGGTTGTAGGCAGAGTTCTGCAGAACACATAGAGGGAGAAAATGATAGATAGAATTGTAATGGATCATTGAATCCATTCGAAATCCAAGAGGATACTGATCAAAGGAGCATGTGAAGTTAAGCGAGGAGGAAGAGTGCGCAACGAAATAGCAGAGGACGAGAACCTTTGAAGAAAACCGAACCACAAAGGGAAATTGAAGAAATAGCGTAAAACCATAAAGGAAGGGACGAACGGAGAAGTGAGGCTACAATACACAGGAACCGTTAGATCTTATAGATCAACAGCCAGGATCCAATCGCAAAGGAGACGGAGGAATATCGCATCAGTGGTTTTGTAACAGTGAAAGTGGATTTCGGGTGGCCTCAAAACCGTAAGCAGTATTGAAGGACGAGCATCGATTCCACTCATCAAACGACGCGTGGCAGCGAGAGGAGAGAGGAAACCACTTTATCGGGTGGTTAATCCTCGTGCTTGTTATCTACCCGATATCAACGACAATCGTTGGATCTGTTGGGTGCAGATCGACGGTGGAGAATAGGCACGCAAGTTTAAATGGTCGGGAGTAATGTCAACTGTTGGATCAGAGGATACAACGGATGGTCAAGATTTGATCGGAGGCTTCAGTGATTGGAGATCGGAAGAGGATCAGTGCAGTCACTGGAAGTTTTGATATGGAAGAGCAAACCCGATGATAAATATAGATGTGGGCTTATAAACTTTGAAGTCCAGCCTTATGTGTTCGGGTCGAGATTTCAATGTATTCCTTTGTATTCCATAAAGTGTGTGCCTGAGTCTTTTAATGTAAAAGCGTTATTTAAAACATGCCCTATAGTCGCATATCAGAGTCGGAGGGGTGATGAGGCATATATGTGTTAAAGACCCATGGGGGAGTGATGCCCGATTGCGATAAAGTTAACCTCAAAAAGTTTGCAGAGGCCGTAAAAAGGCAAAAGGTATGTTTGCGGGTTTTCCCTTTGTAAATGGGTTTTTCCTTTGTAAATAGTTTGTAAAGGAAAAGAGCGCTGATAGAATCTTTTATGCGATAAATATATATTAACCAAGGTCAAAGAGTGAAAGGTTATATATATGCGGGCTTAAGGGTAGCGAAGGTTATGAAAGGGTTTTAAAGTCCTGATAAGAAGGATTTGAATGAAAAGTCGGAAATAATGGTTAATGAGGGTTTAAGCAGGGTGATTAATTTCCAATAGAAAGGAAAAGGTGGGTTAATGTTTATACTCTGTAGGTCTATGAATCATTCCACATGAGATTAAAAGAGGGCCTTAACCATTTATGGTAGAAGATTTGACTCCTTTTAGAGTTAAATACTTGGGACAAATGTGTGGATGCATTTTACATGCATACTGTGGGTATAAGCAGGGGTAACCCCGACATCATTTGGTATCAGAGAAGAATTGTAATCAGAGTGGGGAAAGATTTCTTATGAAAAGGAGTGTGCACACAGAAGAAGGTAATGTGCATAAGTTAATTGACGAATGATAGAGGCTACAACAGAAGATTGTAGGGGAACTTTTGAAGTTCTTGGGAGACTGTATCAATTCCAGCAGAGGCTTGGAGTAGACAGGAACAGAGGATTCCTTGAAGAAAGTGAGAGCAATATTGCTTAGTACAAGTTCTGAAGGAAAGAGGACTTGGAGACTAAACACATGACAATCCATTCAAAGTGTAGAAGAATGGAAGAACAAGATCATACATAGATCTTAGAGTTAAGATAGTGTGTTTTGTTTCAAATTGAAATCAAAGATTGTGGTTGCGGATGAAACATCTCAGCAAAGGACAGCAAGAGAAGTTGTGAGAGGAGAACCAAATGTGTTCTTGAAGACAGAGTAAGGAAAACACTCTGAAGAAAAAGTGGTAGTGAACCTGAAAAATCCAACAAGAGATTGGACAGAGATGACAACTGAAATGTTCTCAAGAGAGAGTGAGAGATTGCAGAAGCCTAGAAGGAGCAAAGGTGTTGCTCAAGAGGAGGTTCCAGACAGAAGACCCATGCTTACCAAAAGACTGCGTGAGGAGAGCTTAGTGAGGTAAGATTGCAGCAAGGAGAACTTGTTGTTGCAGAGGTTTTGGTGCAGCTCATAATGGATGAGTAAGGAGCTCATGAAGAAAGAGGAGAAGAAGATGACTACTGATAGTCATAGAAAAGGTTCAGAGAGAAGCCAAAGCAAAAGAAAGATGAAGAAAGAGGATGCCAAGGCAAATGGAAAGAGAATGAGTCAAGAGGAAATTGACAAAGAGATTGCAGAGTTAAAAGAACAACTTAATGCATTAAGGAGGATACTTGAAGAAGACCAGAGACTAGGTTGGGTCTTGAGGAAGAAGCCAGTAAGGTGGCATAAATTACAGAGAAGGTTACAGCAGAGGCAAGTAAGGTGGCTGATGGAAAAACTCAAGGAAGTTGAGTTAGAAATGGAAGAGTCCATTTGTGAACTAGAACAAGGAGAAATTCTGGGAGAAAGTGAAGATGAAGACTTGAAGACTGAAACTTCAAGTGGCGCCAAAGGGTCACATGGTTTTAAATCTGACAATTTGTGTATGTTTGCAGGTGAAACATGTAAAGAAATATAATTTGCTGATGTTGTCATAAAGAAGAAAGAAGACAAGCAGAATCTAAATTCTGTTCTGGAAGAAGATGAGATAGATAGGTATCATATACAGTTGGGGAAAGATATTAAGCAACCAAGTGAAGGGCTTTAAGAGGTTGAAGAGGAGACCACTAAATAATTTCTGAGTCATAAAGAGAACTTGGAACAGCAAGGAGATATGATGGTTGAAGCATCCAGTGAGACCATAGGGTCTTATGTTTTTAAAACTGATAGTTTGTGTATGATGGCAGGTATTGCAGGAGAAAAGCAACCTATTGAAGATATCTTTAGGGTAGATGAAGATTTAGAAGTAAAAGTTGACAAATAAAACTTCTCAGAAGAAGAATAATTTGACTATATAAAGAAGAAAAAGTCTATGGATGAGTCTAAAGAAGCTGTCATAGAGATGAAGAATCAAGATCTTATTCTGATGAAGAATGAAGGGATATTGTCTCAGAAAGGTAATCAAATGAATTTGATTAATGTTATTGATAAAAACCAAATACAGGATAATTTAATGCAGATGGTGAGACAAGGATAACTCTGGGAGAAGATTTATAGAGGGACAACAAGGCAAAATGTACTGAAGAAAAAGAGACTATGTTAGCATAAAACATAGTAAAGGATCATCAATTCACCATGATGATAGGCACAGTGGAAATAGTCGTGGAAGCTATTGAGACAGTCAAAAAAAGAGAAGGACATCTACTGAAATATGTTAAGGAAGAAAAAAACTATGCAAAAGACTTAGCAAAGAAAAAAAGGACATTGGAAAGTATGGAGAATTGTATAAAATTTCCAAAATCTACTCCAGTTGAAATTATTGAGTTATATAGAAAATTAGATTTTCAAAGAAAAGAGTTGGAAAAACAGAGAATAGATGTTCAAGAGAGATTGCTGAAAAAGAAAGACAAAGGAATTGTCATGAATGACAATCATACGAAAAAGGAGATGGATATGAAAGTTCAGAAGATTAACTCTGCAAAGGAAGGAGTTCATTGTGGTGGACAAGAGCAGGAAGACATCATTAGAGCAGATGATGTGGAATAGAGACTAGTTGACAGTCTCATGAGTTCTTTTGAGAATTCAACACAGCATACTGATGTGCTGACATAGGAGAAAGAAACAGAGCAACAAACTGAATTGTTGCCAACGGAAGAAGAGACACTGAGGCCTTATATTTTTTATTTTAACAATTGTTTTGTGAGTGCAGGTTTAGTTGCAGATGCTGAAGAAAACTTGGCACAGATGAGCAGCCAAATAAATATGAAAGAAGAAGATTATGTGGAAGAATTCAATCCATGGAACAGAGATGCTCAATTGCTGGAGAGAATTTTGGAAAGTCATGATTCAGTGCAGACGGAAATAATCATGAAAAAGGGCAAGGATGAAAGGGAGGCAGTAAATGAAAGTAACCAGTAGCAGTTTGAAGAATTAGTGGACAGCAGTAGCAACCTGAAGCAAAGAGAAAGAGGAAGAAGTAAGTGGTAGAATATGGACCAGTCCAAGGATGAACTGGAAAAAGAGATTGAAGAAATGTCGCAACTGATGATGAAGCAGTCCAAATGGAGGAAATTGTAGCAGCAAGAATCATGATCAATCAGAGTTTGAACCTAATTGACAAGAAGAAGAAGATGGAGCAGAAAACAGCAGACATACAGTAGCAACAAAGGAACAAGACATTTGGGCAGTTACAAAACAAAGTATGGGATCCAGGAAGACAAAGATCAGAAGACACATGATCAGGAGATCATGAATATTTTCTACTTTGGGGGTCTGATGCAAGAGCATTCATCCCAAGAGAAAATCATTGTAATTAAGTAGACATAGGGGGGTTAATGTGTTTTAGGGAAGTTAGATTCCTAAGTCTCAAGTTAATGTAATATTTAGTCTTTTAAGTGATTTAATTAGATAACGTGAGATGTTTGTAAATGCCCTCGAATAAATGAGAACATGAGTGGGCAATAATGACCAAAGAGTCTAAAGTCAATTATGACTCTTTAAGTAGTTCCATGATTCGAGGAACTAAGGAGAGCTCTTAGGAATTAAATGGAGAGTAGAAGTGGATATAGATGATAGAGGATTTAGGAGTTAGTTCATTAGATTTAGGAGTCGAACCAGGATTAGTTCAACGAACCTTTCTGGTATAAATGTAATCCTACTGGCAGAGCTCAGAAAGAGGCCACAGATATCGCAGATTAGGACTGTGAGAAACAGAGGTCTCATTCTTTAATCATTATTGATATTTATTAATACAATCAACTCAATTTTGAGTTGGAATGTGTGTTTCGAGTGTTGAATTGTATGTGAATTCGTAGGTTCTGTAACAGGGTTGCAGGTAGAGTTCTGCAGAACACGCAGAGGGAGAAAGTGATACAGAGAATCGTAATGGATCATTGAATCCATTTGAAGGATCCAAGAGGATAGTGATCAAAGGAGCATGTGAAGTTAAGCCAAGAGGAAGAGTGCATAGCGAAATAGCAAAGGACAAGAACCTTTGAAGAAAACCGAACCACAAAAGGAAATTGAAGAAATAGCGTAAAACCATAAAGGAAGGGATGAATGGAGAAGTGAGGGTACAATACACAGGAACCGTTAGATCTTATATATCAACATCCAGGAGCCAATCGCAGAGGAGACGGAGGAATATCATATTGGTGGTTTTGTAATAGTGAAAGTGGATTTTGGGCGGCCTCAAAACCGTAAGTGGTATTGAAGGACGAGTGCCGATTCCACTCATCAAAGGATGCGTGGCAACAAGAGGAGAGAGGAAACCACTTTATCAAGTGGTTAATTCTCGCGCTTGTTATCTACCCGATATCAACGACAGTAGTCAGATTTTTTTGGTGCAGATCGACAATGGAGAATAGGCACGCAGGTTTAAACGGTCGAGAGTAATGTCAACCGTTGGATCAAAAGATACAATGAACGGTCAAGATTTGATCGGAGGCTTCGGTGATCGGAGATTGGAAGAGGAGTAGCGCAATAGAAGTTTTGATATGGAAGGGTAGACCCAACAATAAATATAGACGTGGGCTTATAAACTTTGAAGTCTGACCTTATGTGTTCGGGTTGGGATTTCAATGTATTCCTTTGTATTCCATAAAGTGCGTGCCTAAGTATTTTAGTGTAAAAGCGTTATTTAAAACATGCCCGATAGTCGCATATTAGAGTCGTAGGGGTGATGAGGCATATATGTGTTAAAGACAACTGGGAGTGATGCCCGATTGTGATAAAGTTAACCTCGGAAAGTGTGCAGAGGCCATACAAAGGCAAAAGGTATGTTTGCGGGGTTTTCCCTTTGTAAATGGGTTTTTCCTTTGTAAATAGTTTGTAAAGGAAAAGAGTGCCGATAGAAGCTTTTATGCAATAAATATATATTAACCGAGGTTAAAGAGGGAAAGGTTATATATATGTGGGCTTAAGGGTAGCGAAGGTTATGAAAGGGTTTTAAAGTCTCGATAAGAAGGATTTGAATAAAAAGTCAGAAATAAAGGTTAATGAGGGTTTAAGCGATGTGATTAATTTCCAATAGAAAGGAAAATGTGTGTTAATGTTTATACTCTGTTAGGTCTATGAATCATTCTGCATGAGACTAAAAGAGGGCCTTAACCATTTATGGTAGAAGATTTGACTCCTTTGAGAGTTAAATACTTGGGACAAGTGTGTGGATGCATTTTACATGCATACTGTGGGTATAAGTGGGGGTAACTCGACATCAGGATACATGGTAAAGCCTGAGGGATCGGTCTCGGTTTAGAGCCTAGTGATTCGGGTTTGGATTGCGGTAAATCCTGAGAGACAAGGAGATGGAAAATTCCTCAAGGATAGTGATGGATTCTGGATGGCATTCCAAGTTATGTTCGTTTGTGATCGCAACACTAATTTTGGTGTGATCACAGTTTGGTGAGGGTGGAGGTGGTTTAACCTATGGATTCCCTTAGTTGTTCTTGGATTGGTTGTTCTATGAGATCCCACATTCATGCTTAGAATATGGCACAAGGGTGACTGACTGAAAGAGAGGTTTGGTTCAGCCATATCTATGGTCGGGTGGTATATGGAAGTCCCGAACCTGGTCAGATTTGCCTATGATTAATAAAAGCTAAGTTCTCTTAATTTTGCACTATTTTATATGTGGATTTAATGGTGATCATATCTCTGATATTTATGTGGTTTTATGTTGGTTAATATCATGGTTGAATGACTAATTCATGTCATGGTTATTTCGTATATTTACTTGTAACTGTTAAATGGATGGATTCAAGACCTAATTGATGATGTAGTAGTTCAATGGAGAAGGAGGTGATCCTTCTGGCTATGTTTCATAAGTTGTTTTAGTCATTTATGCTTTGTCTTGTATCCTAGACTTGTAGGTTACATTGTTGCCAAGTGTTTGAAAGAATTTCATTCCCTGTTGGGGATGCTTAGGCCTAGTCCTGAGGGCGATTTTTGATTGATCATCATGGTTATCATGTTTTTAATGATTTATGAAAGTCACAACAAGTTCTCAGCAGAGGCTAGGATTATGGGCTAGAAAAATGGCTCAAATCCCAGGGTCGCTGGCACATAACTGACAATTATGGACCACAGTCATTGGCAGGCAAGCCTATGAGAGTGAATTTAGGTTGATGGTCTCTCCCTTTCCTATAACATGAGAGCAATTGAGGCCTAAGAGTTGCAGAATATCAGTGGGACCCAGGGACAGGCTGTCTGAGTGACTGACTTGTCTCCCGAGGGGTTTGCTGATGATGTTGGATGACTGTATTGATGTTCTGTCGATTCCACTTCCTTAAGGTGACATAGGAGGTCGAATCTGATTGTAGTAGAATCTCTCCTCATGTTTACCCTGGTTGGCATGGTTACTTTGGGTAGACCTGGGAGGGAGTGTTACAAGGTGGTTCTACAATGGAGGTAGTAGATGGCACTATCTACATACAGTTTGTGGGGTCCTTGATGTGTTTGGTGAAAACTAGACCCGATATTTGTTTTGCAATGAACTATCTTAGTTAGTTCAAGGTGGAGCCTACCAAGCTTCACTAGAAAGAAAAAAGCATGTTCTAAGATACCTTAGAGGCACATCAGACTTTGGTTTATGGTACATGCACACTGATGGAGTGAAGCTCCAAGGCTTCACAGAGTAGATTGTGTAACGAGTCCCTCAGATAGGAAGGGAACATCAGGAGCAATTTTTTAGTGTTGGGTTAGCGACATTTTCTTGTTACAACAAGAAATAGAGATCTGTAGCACTCAACTCAATAAAGACCTAATGGTTGCTAGTCAAGTAACATGTGAGGCTATTTGGATGAGGAAGATCATGGTTGGTCTCTTCAGTTAGGGGATGGAGCCTACATTGATCCATTGTGACAATCAAAGTTATATAAAAATATTTGAAAATATAGTGTTTCATGACAGGTCCAAGCATATAGACATCAGGTACCATCACCTAAGAGATTATGTGCAGAGGAGTATTGGTATGCTTCATTACATTCCTACAAAGGAGTAGGATGTAGACATTTTGACAAAGGATTTGTTAGGAGGAAATTTTGAGTTCCACAGGAGAAGGATTGGGGTTGTTCAAACCCTTTTCTTGCTAAGAGGGAGTGTTAAATTGTAGCAAGAAAATGCTTCATTTGATTTGTGCCTTAGTCAAATGAGGAAATTCAAATTTCCACTTTAGCAGGATGAGTTGGCAAGCAATTAGCAGGAGTGACATGGCCAAATCACTCAGTTAAGTCAGTCAATTCAAGTTTGTGGGCTAGAAGTAGAGTTGTGTGCAATTTGGTGGCTAATATCTAGTTATCTAGAGGTGTTATCTTTAGTGAAAGTCAGTTATCTGAGCTCTAGTCTAGAATAGAGTTAGTATGAGTTCAGTTGAGTAGTTGTAACTATTGTAAACTCAACTAACTCTCAGTTAACTAGTCAATTTACTAAAAATATCCCTATTCATGCATGAAATTCAAATTGCCTAGTGAAGTTGGAGAAAAAAGGCATAATGTAATCATTATGGTATACTAGTGAGTGTACAGTGTTTGCATGTAGCAAGTGAGTTCTTTTCCTTGGGAATTGCACAAGGAAATAAGAGCTTCCTTATTATTTAGGAGTAGGAATTGTGCAAGGAAATAGGAGGAAGTAAGAGGCCTATTTTAGCTAAGTATTGGCCAAAGGAGATTCATGAGGAGATCAATATTGCAGTGCAGATTGAGCTTCAATCATTGAAGAAATCATTATAATAAATCATTGTTCTCATATGATATAATAGAAACAGAGGAGGGGTTTTTCCTAGTTGGGTTCCTTAGTCAAAACCGTGTTCATTGTGTTTGAATCATTACATGTGTTTCTATTGTTAGTTTTTCTTTTGTTGAATTTAGTAGAAGAAATTTGTGTTTATTGATTTCAGTCTGAATTGATTAGTAACTGCAAATTTTGAGTTATTTCTACAGGGCTAGTAGCTCCACACTTTTCCTTATAAATTAGTCTATTGAGAAAATATTGGGGACTCCTAAAACTATTTTAGTCTACAATTCAAAGGTAAGGCCCTTTATGATTCTTTCCAACTTAAAAAATATAACATTGAAAGGAACTCAACCCTTGTTCTGAACATACGATTGAGAGGATGAACACCAGGTATTGGAGCTTTAGGATAAGAGAATGCAAAAGGAAATTATACATCTTTCAAAGATGTAATGAAGAGGATGTCCTCCTCTCCAATCAACCATACTGAAAGTGAACCCGACCCCTATATTGTGGAACATATGGAGGAGCCCCTGACTTTGAAGTTAACCTTCCTAGGGTAAGTTCTCTTTTTACTACTCTTCTTTCCAAAGCAATTATATGCTATATTTAATGGATTTTGGCCCATATCAAAAGCCTTACATCAATGGGTATTTTTTACATGGACACCCAATTGTGACAATTATTTATGATCTACAAGGGTTTTTTATTGTATAATTTGATACACAAAAGGATTTATATTTTCTCTAAATGAAGCCCCATGGTTTTTCGGAAGAGTGGGGCACTTTACTACTCCATTGTTCCCTGAATTTGATGTATCAAACATGGTAGTAACAACACTATCAGTTTGGGTGTGACTTCTTAATATTCCTCTACATTTTTGGCACACTTAGGCCCTTAAAGGTATTGGAAATACTTTGGGCAAGTTAAAAAAGAGGGATATGGAAAGAACAGAGAGGTATCCTTACCTCTGCTAGAATATTTGTAGAGATAGACCTTAGCAAAGGTTTACTAGATCTCATCATACTAAAACATAACGAATTTTAGTGGTCACAAGTACTTTACTATGATAACATGACATTTAGATGTCGTTCTTGCTTTCAAACATTACATCTACATAATACATGTCCACAGGTTAAGAATAATAAGAAAATGAAAAATACACAAGACAAAGGGGTTTCATTTTGCAGACCCAAATATCTCTGAAATGAAGAAGAAGACACAATGAATAATACACAAAAATAAAATGGGGGCACACAGGTTAAAAATGAAACAACCATAATCCTTCAGAATGGGCTAATTTCCACACCATTACAAGAGTCAAATTGCTAGACAAAACCATATCACAATGAGGATGGCACAGTGGACAGTGGGCACAAAGTGTGTTCATGTATATGGAAGCTATGATTTAGAAAAAGAGCATGCAACAATGGATTCTGATCACACGATGGCCCTTGTTTTAGTGGACCCCAAAGACAGAGAATGGAAAAAAGTACAAAAAAAGAAAGGAAAGAAGGGGAAAAATTGTGAACACATTCCTTGACTTTCTCCTTTGTCCTGTATTTCTCTTTTATATTGTTTTTGTTACACTTCATTGGGAATTGAGGCCACACCTTCTGAATACTTTTCTTAAAAAAGTATTTATTATGTAAATTTTGTGACTCTTCTTTGATATCCACTCATGGATCTGGGTAGATCATGGTGAATGCACACTTTCTATTTGTATATGTAAAACATATTTTCTTTCAATCATGAATGAAAGTACAATTCTTTTTGCGGGAAAAAAAGTCTAGCAAAATTTTTTTTTTCGCAACTTTTTATCGTGTATTTTCATTGAATGAATTGTCCACAAACTATCATAATTTAAAAAGGGATATTTCCAACAAATTCTTTGTTTTATTTACAATTTAATTTTCCAAGGGTTTACAAGAAAAAATCTTGAAGGAATTTTCCAAAAATAGTATCAAATATTTAAAAGGGTATATTATAGTGGTATCATAGTTGGTTTTCCTACCAGCCTAAAGGGTTATTAAAAAAAATGCTTCTAAATTAGCAAGAGAAATTGTTCACAAAAGTTGCCAAAAGATTTGAAGATCTTAGCAAAAAAATAGAAGATTGTAACATAAAATTTCTTGAAGATTATAACAAAGATCTTTTGAAGATTATAATAGAAAATTTGATGATTCTAACAAGAATTTCACAAGATTGGTAGATTGGATCGAAACATGGGCATCATCAATGGCGGCAAAAGATAAAAGAAGTTGCAGATGAAAAAGAAACAACTCATGACCAAAAAACAGAAATTGAAGTGAGCCCCAAGGTAAATAATAACCGAAATAAAAATATGGAAGAAAAACATACCAAGGGATTGTAGGTTTGTGACTACATTGGGCACAATAGCAGTAATGGAAACATTGTTTCAGAATTTTCAGAAGCACCTGTTGAGGAGAAATATGGGGCAATAAGCAAAAAAGATGGCCCAACATTTTCAGCCAAAAATAATTTAACATTGCTATTGATTGCTAGTTGCAGTCAAAGGTCTTATTGGAAGAAAAACCTACTGAGATTGGAGGTTTGTGACTACATTGGGCAGAATAGCGGTGATGGAAACATTGTTTCAAAATTTTTAGAAGCACCTGTTGAGGAGAAATATGGGGCAATAAGAAACAAAGGTTGCCCAACATTTTCAGCCAAAAATAATTTAAAATTTCTATTTATTGCTAGTTGCAGTCAAAGGTCTTATGGTGACTTATATAGAGACACTTGCAGGGATCAGGATGTTTTCCAAGGAGTACACATTGTAGAGATATTTCAGCATAAGAATAGAGATTAGTTTATTGGTACTTGCACAAGGCCACCAAATTTGAGAAAGGTAGCATGGTTCAAGTTGGATGGTAGTACTTATGTAGTCCATATTACTTATGGACTATCAGTGGTATCTGTGTGTTAGTGCATTCTATAGGCATATATGTGAACCTGGTATTACTATACAAATTTTGATTGCTTGAGGGAAAGGAATCACGGGAAGGAAGGATTGTAATTTCCCTTTTTGAGAACAAAAGAAAGGATAAAATTAATTTAATTATTTAATGTCATCTTAAAGGTGATAGTGAGTAATTAAATTAAAAACAAGATTATAAGTGACTTTTGATTTAATTAAGAAATAAAACTTATAAAGTCACTTTATTAATAAAAAGATGACCCGTGGTATTTTTCCCATGGTATTTGGAGGAGAAAAATTATAAAAGGGAGGATGAGAGTTCATTTGGGGTTATGAATGAGTATTGATTTTGGTTAGTATTCTTGATAGATCTCATGGCTTAAGGTGGGAGGTGTTATCACTCTAAAAAGTTCCCTAGAGTTTTTATCTTGTGTCAAAACAGATATTAGAGGTAACCACAAACCTACTTTTGAGATCAGGATCTAGCCTTCCGAATGCTCAGAGAGGGCTCTCTCTTTATGATTGAACTTTGTTGAGTTAATTGATTTTAGGCTAGTTATTTAAGCTTTGGTTGGGTTTTGACTTTGATTTGGTGGTGGAATTACCGACTTAGATGGATAGAGGGGTGTCCTTTACCATTGGGCTATGGGGTCAAGTGTCAAGAAAACAAGACCTAATCAAGTTCTAAAGATAGTGTTTACAAGGAAAGGTAGCTGAGTACTTTCAGATCTTTAGGCTAAAGGGTGAAGTGGTTTTCAATTGGGGTCAAGGAGAAGCTAAGGGTTCCTCAAACCAGATAATGAAGGAAATGATAGAGGTCAATTGAAACTAGGGAGCAATGAAGGATTCCCTACTTTGGATATCAGAAGAAAACATTAAAATGAATAATTGTTCAAGACAGAGTGTACTTAAACAAATTCTGTAATAATATTCCAGTTATTTCATTCAATTTAGATAACATGCAAGTATGTGAAACACTTAAGTAGATAACAATTTGACAAACAGAAAATACTTCACTGAAGTGGCCCAACACATGAATCCTGTAATGCAATGCCTTTATTACTCAGTCCAGTTTGTTGACTTGAAAAAATGGTACAATGAACCCTTAGGTTTCAGATCAATACAACTATAGAAATGTTAAGCAATCCACACTCTATACTTCGAATTATGAAGTATTTATACAAAAACTTATTACAAAATATCCCAAACTGTTTTGGGAATTATTCAAGGAAAAAGAAAAATCTTCATGCAAGAAGATAGAGACAGATATGTAACTGCTGCAAGTTGTTCCTATTTATTTGGCTCTGTTGTCAGATCTTTTTCTGCATTTTCTCCTTTGTTGTTTGTCTTCCACGCTGTCTGTTCTTTTACTTTGCCTTTTGATTGATACTCTTTGACTTAGTTGATCTGCTGCTTTTGTTTCATTGCTCTGTATCTACTGTTTACCTTGCATTTTCACAGTAAATCATTTAATTTTTCCCAAGTCTCTATATCTGGTAATTTAATATTTACCATTCTCCTGTAGACTTCATCAGCTTCTATGTATTTTGCAAAGGTGGGCTTATTTACAAAAAGATGTTTTACCTCATGTTGGAGGTAAAAGAGGTTCTCAAAAGTCTGGTAAAGAACCTTTCCTGTAGGCATCCCTTTCATAGAGGAACTATTGGCTTGCTCCCTTGCCACTTCTCTGATTTTCTTGTTATAGTCTTCATGTGGCATTAACCTGTCATTTATTACCAATGGATTTGGCAGACCTTTCTGCCTCAAAGCATCAAATTTGACCATGAACCTGCCTATAGCTAGCTCCATGGTTTGGCATTTGTCCTCAAGTTGCATCATCAGGTTCCTCTTGGTGATTACTTTCTTCACCTCTAGTATAGTACTAGTCCTATCAGCTATGTCAAGCTCATGCAATTCATATTTATTCTTTGAGTTAAGGAATTGGATTATTCTTGAGGCTTCTTTTGGCATATTTCCAAGTTCGACCTTAAATTTTAGAATTGCTTTACTAGCCTCCTTGACAAAATCATTTTTTTCAAAGGTAATCTGTATAGATGGCCAAATATCATTGGCAGAGTCAATAATATTGGCCCATAGCTTCTCTTTTGCTTAGGCAAGTGGCTCCTTTAATGTTAATTCTTTTTCCAAGTTCTTTATCCTCTTAGTCAACTTGTTTGACTTCTATACTTCATTTTTATGCATAATTTGAGCCAGTTTCTTTTCATCCTCTACACTTGTTATCTGTTCTTTAAGTTTATTTATTTCAGTGGTACGAATGGACATGTCATCCATGGATTTGACCAATTTACTTACTTCATCACTTGGATGAGCTGCTGCTGTTGTTGAACCTGTTGTTGATGTAGTTGTTGTTGTAGCTAGAAGTGTTGTAGCTAGTGGAGCTATTGGGGCCAATGAAGCTACCAAAGTTGAAGGAACTGTTGTAGTAACTGTAGGAATAGCAGTGGCAGTGGCTGTCTCAAGACTGGCTTGTTTCAACTGTATTAACTCATCCAATTCCTTCTCCATTTCTTTTAATTGAGCATTTAATTGAAGAATGAGATCCATCATTTCCTCCTGCTGGGTTTGGCTCTCTAGGACCTCCTTGGTCTATGGATGTTCAGAAGGAGGCAACTTCAGTTGTTTCTTCAAAGCAGCAATATCCTCATTTTTCTTCTTTATTAGTTTTTCTGCAACCTTGATATCATTTGGATTATATCCAATTTCAATTACCAAGTCTTCCAGTGACTTGATTCTATTATCCTTGGCTTGTGAGGATGCCTTTTCTAACTTAAACTGTGTTGTGATGTTGTCCAGAGAGCTTTGAAGTTTCTGCACAGTCATTGCTTTGTTATTCATTGTGGAGTAAAAAACTGTGTTGTGATGTTGTCCAAAGAGCTTTGAAGTTTCTGCACAATCATTGCTTTGTTAGTCATTGTGGAGTAAATCATTTCACCTTCCTGCTTATGGAATTCAATTTGATCAATAGGGTGAACATCCCTGGCCAAAACTTCAAACTCTGTCTTCCTATAGTCTGCTGATGATCTAGGCTGCTGGACTATAGGCTACATAAAGGTCATTTGCATTTTACCAGTTTTAATTTCAAAGGCTGACATTAATCTATTCTGATTGTGTTGAAGCCCCGAAAATCGGGTCGACAACAAGGGGGATACCCACCCGGTCCGGACCTTGGTTGGCAGCTCCTTATCCGTTTGGTGTAGCGGGTCCGACTGGGGATAATGGGACCAGTTTCCCAATCTAAGGGTGTGTGTGTGTGTGCAGAGTTGGATGATGCTGATCTGAGGGTTCTAATCTAAGCTACTTTAATCTAATTCTATGCTATTGTAATCTAATGAAAATAGCACATCTAATCTATGCTAACCCGGGATGTATTTCTTCTATTATGCGATCTAAAGAGATTTCAAATAATAGCTGGTAATAAATATCATTCAGCTATCATAAGAATGGAAATCAATTAAGATGAACCACTTTGCATAAAAAGTTAGGCAAAACAGTTGTGAACAACATATCGCATAATAAGTCATTCATATATCAAGCATAAATAAATGACTCCACCGTACAAAAGTGCCAAGTGGTAACTCAAACATTCATGCAATAACATATAAACAACTAAAAACTGTATATCACTTTAAGAATATAAGCAGAAATGGCCAAGAGATAAAAGTACCATTTATGACTGGTCCTACTCATAAGCTTCAAGCAACAATGATTTATCTCTACTTGTTCTAATATCTACCAAGAGTACAGAAGTGCAACATCAGTAGCAGATATCAAATGCAAACATTAATAAACCTTGATCCATTCATTCATCAAAACCTCCTCTGAGGGTGCAAAAGTGCATGACCTGAGGACAAGTTTTTGACAAATTTCTGGACCCTTTTCTAAATGCATGAGAAGGGTTTAAATACTACTTCCTAATTCTAATAATAGTTTATTTACAAAATCTAGGATGCGGTTTTCAAATTACCATCCTTTTTCTAATCTAATTTTTTAAGTAAAAACAACATTCTAAATTAAGCTACTTCTGAATCTGATCTTTAAAGCTGCATGCATTCATCATTGGTTTGAGGAGAGTCAGTTGGCTGACTTCTACTTTGAGCCGGGCTGAGAAAACGGAATCTATGGGAGCTGGTACCACTTTCTCGGCCGCATTTATGATACATTTCACAGTCATCCACTGACTATGCGGCTTCACCAAGTATACCCAGTAACACTCCCAATTTAACCTGTTTAGTGCTTGGACCGCTTTTCCCTTTTCTTGCGCCTTCTGCTTCCATTCTGCGTGTTCTGCCTCCCTGATTTGATCGTCCCACTCGTTGAAGAGAAACGATGAGCCCACTTCTTGTGCTACTTGTGTATTGCTCACAGGTGTTTTTGTCGCTTTTCCTTCAAGATTGATCGGTTCATTGAAGGTTTCCCATTCCTTATCTAATTCTGTTGTGACGGGTGGTGCTTCAATGACGAGAGGGGGGACATCTCTTGGCGAGGAGGCGATAACTTGCTGTTGTGGAAATTCCATTGATTGAGCGGTGTCTTTAGCTGACTCTTCGCTTCTATCTTGGTTGTTTTCGGATCTTTTAGAATGCTCAGGCATCTCTTGTCCAGTCTTAGATTTAGATCCGGAAGTGCTTGAATTCCCACTGAGGCTAATGCTTGGAGTAGGTTCTCTGGCAGGTAGTTGCAGCTTTTCTAGAGGAACACTGGCTAGTCTTCTTTCCCTGTATACCATGAATCTTTGGAGGTCATCTGGAGACAATCGCGATTGAGCTTCCCGCAAAATTTCCTGGAGTGAGCTTTTACTCTGAAATATATCATCAAATAAATCCTTTTTTCCAACAAACACTTTTATCTCGATTGTCGTTGTGAAATCTTGGGCAACCTCATTTGGGTCAAATGGCCTTGCCGGGAATTTAAATAATTGTAGACACGTCATATTCTCTACTTCGGTGAACGCGTGACCTACATCGAACAATGAAAAGGCCCCACAAGCTACAGGAAACTGTGGCTATATGGCCTTCTTTTTGTCTTTTAGGTTTTTAGTTAGGCCGCCTTCTGAACAGGTTTGATATGCAATTTCTCGAGCCAGAAGTTTGTCAGGAATATACAAAGGCAGGACATGAGGGGGAACGGTGCTTCCAAATACTCTAATATAGGTGAACCATTCTTCTCCGAACCATCTTGCGATGGGGATGATATCTATCTGTGCCTCAGGTGAGCACCTTGGGGGGTCTTCATCATACATCATTCTATACATGGGTAAGATAAGCCCATGACAAATCTGGTAGAAATGTGGAATGAACTGAGAATCCCATAATATCTTATGATAAACATGGATGGGTAATGGGTCCTGAGTTGTCCATTTCCAACCCATAGCGGGAAATTTAGACACATAACAAATAGAATCCATAACATATGCGGATAGGTAAAAAGGAGGATATATCCTTTGAGACATGGATCTTTTAGACCGGTAATTGATATTAGCCGTGAATAGGTTATCAGAAAATATCTTGGCCCAATCTATAATAACGGCATTTGTGGCGGCATCTATTAATGGTAACCGTTCAGACAAAAACTTATTGATATCTGGCATCCCAAATAATCTACAAAGCATGGCCGCAGCAAAATAATACGGAGAGGTGAGGGAACCAGTGCTGTACATACCATTTTTGTCTTTCTTGAGCGGTTCATCTTTTCTAGACCAATCTTTGGTGGTCTTTGATAGGTTTGGGTTCTCCGCCACAATTTTTTTAATGAATTGTGCATTGTAAGTCGCTTGCGGTTCAGGAAGATGATACATGAGCTTTAAATCTTGTGCAGCGAATGACCCGATGAGCCCATGTCCTTGCATCTTGAACTGTCTGTTGTTCATTTCTGCATTGTCAAGTATCCACTTGATCATATCCGTATATGGGAGAATTTTGGGCCTTGCTGCTATCCGATGAAGGAATGAGCACGCTAGTTCTTCTAAGGATGCTTCGGAAGAGCCCTGTGAGTCTGCGACAGCGGTAACCTTCATTATTCTGGGGTTTTCTTCTTCAAGCAGTCTGTACATGCTTTCCCACGTCGATATCCCTGCGTCTCTGCTACAAGCTGTGTCTGTATATAAAGGTGCCATTTCCTTCACCTCAGAGCCCTGAGCCTTATTTTTCTTTCCCATTTCTTCCTGCGTATGGCTTGGTATCGTCCTTCGTTCTTCATTCCTGTAGCTCACAAGCGAAATGGAAATGACTGATCAAGAAAGGTGATGGGAGAGTCTTAAATGCAGCAGATATATCAAATATGCCACCTTAAGTGAAGTAATTCTTTGCAAAAGCACGCGTCTACATTTAATAGATGACAACTAATTCCTTTATTATCATTAAAAGCGCATGATCTTGAGTCAGATTATGGTAAGTGGCTTTTCTTGAATAGCGTGCCCGAAAGATTCGTGATGGAGTGATTTTGCGATTTGGTTCGCAATCGTCGCAGATCGCAACATCGCATTATTGCACTATCGCGCTCTCGCACCGACTCACAAATATAACATCACAAAGTTGATTTGGCTTAATATAGCAACCATCGCTTTATCGCGATATCACAACATCGCAGATCGCAGAAGTTTTATGCTTGCCATATTTTGTTAGCCCATTCCCCGCGATATGCGATCTTGCGATCGGGGTTATCGCAAATCGGAAAATCTTGAAGTCTTTCTCATTAGCATTACCTTATTGCGATGCGATATATTGCTTAGTACAAGAATCTTGCACATACCAGGATTATACCCAAATGGAGGTGTTTTTCTATCATTTTATGATGTGACTTTTTAAAGATTTTTCTTATCATAAACTTAGGTTTTAAAGTATTCAAAAGATCTTCCTAAGCTTACGATGGTAACCTTACTTTGAAGAAAGGAAACTCTTGCTTTTCCTAAATTTTAACTAAGGGTCCCCATTCATTTAGTATTTTGGACAACACTTAAATGAAAAAGGGGGGGGGGGGGGGGGGGGGGGGGGGGGTTGTTGCTGGCCACAACAATTGGCGATTCACTTGGGAGAACCAGTTATCTCTGATTTTCTATTGAACTTTTCAAATTTCCAAAACAAAATTTTTAGAAAATTAAACTTTATTATAAAAAGATAAAGCGCATTATACTCCAAACTGTCAATGACATTTTGTTCCAACCTCTTTCTATTTTAATTATTTGCTTCCTCAGCTTGTCCTTGCATTTACATCAGCCATTACTTGGTCTTGTAAAGATAAAATAAGGTCTTCCCTGTGTACCAGTTTTTTTAAATATGTTCATTTGTCGTGGTTAGAGCCTCTGCTGCCAGCAGGCGTTCATAGCCTCGACAGGGTTACCTATTACCCAGTAATGATCCTTTATCCTGCTTAAGGTGATCTACAACTTTCAAAGAAAAAACCCATATTGACACTTTTTTTCCTTTTTATTCTTAAAGAACAATGTCTTGGTTTGGTAGCCAAATTATGACACAGTCATTCACTTGATTTACACTTTTGCTGAACAAGCTAGCTCGTGATGAGACCCCTTATCTTTTGATCTCAACAATCTTAAGTCGTTGCCCTGTTTTGGTGGACAGTAATGGCAAAGACAGCAAGTTATAATATCTGTGATCATGATAAGCCGGCTCGTGATGAGACCTCTTATTCTTCAAGATATAGTGTATCCTTGGGTCGTTTCTCTAAATGCTGCGATTTTCTTTAGCAGGGAGGAAGTCATTTTTTTCCTTAAGAAAGCCCTGGACGACAATAATAGAGTTTTTTGGAAATGGCTGTTCTACAGGGAATCCTCATTTTGTTATTGATACCTTTCATTGTACTGATATAAAACAATTTCTTCACTAAGATTGCTTTCGTCAAATTTTTTGAAGTTGAAACTAGTATCATATCTAGTTTAAAGTTTTTAACTGTATCTATTAATAATAAAGATCAAGTTTCCAAAAGATTTGCTATTTATACAAGCAGAAGTTCAAAATCTGATAGAGAAATGGTGTCTTTAGTAAATGTCAAATGCTGTTAACCACAGGCAAATTTTATTAGGGAGGAAAATATTTAAAGAAATGAGAGGTAACTATTCCCTTGGATTATGTACATGATAGGGATAATTTCTTCTCTTATTTTGCCTACCAACATTTAAAAATTAAATTATCCACCTAATAACCTAGCTAAACTACCCCTACTCCTATTCTAACTATACACAGAAAAATTAACTAGGTAAAATGATATTTCCAGTGGAACCATCTTTTCATTTTTATTCCTACATGTATGTACCTTTCAAACATCAGTGTTAAGAATAAAACTTTTCTTGGACTGTGAATATTGAATGTAGGATTAGAAAGTGTAACTTCAGTCGGAATTCCGCCTGAAATTTCTTTCTTATGAAATCTTTTGTCCAATTGGATACCTATTGGATCATAAAAATCAGGATGAATTTCTGTTATGGATTGGTGATCATGTAATAGGAAAGATGACAAGCCAGGTTGCGAATATGATTTTTTAGTTTTAATGGCCTGTAATCTACTATGCGTTAAAGTCAAGCTTTTAGCAATTTCTCGTAAAAGGAAAGTTTCCACATATAAATCACTAAATAAATCAATGAAGAATAGATGGAAATTTTTGGAAAGAGATTTATCAATTAACGCAAATTGCTGGCAAGTTTCCAAAATTACTTTCTTTCGTTGATGATGTTTAGGATGACATAGAAGTTTCTTCTAAAAGGCTGATATTGATTGATCGTGGAATTGAAAAAGTTCTGTATTTCCTTGACACAATTTAGTTTTCCAAAATGGTAATACATCTTTCGAATGTTCTTTGATAAGGTGCTCAATATACCATAGTAATCTATCAAAAGTCTGAAAATTTAAAATACAATCCGATTTTATACAAAATGAGTGCAAGCGAAAAAGAATGCAATGATTATCTGTACAACTAACGTTACAGCACAACTGGGATTGATTTGAAATATCTTTTTTTTCACAAGAACTGGCCAGAATTACGGGATCCGAGTAATTTCGAATCACGTCTTGTGAATCAGAAAACAAGTTATGATTGGGAACAGGCATGGGGGCTTGCTCATGATACGAATCATAGATCGGGATATTGTTTTGGATAGTAAAATCATGCAAATGATCTGTCACTCTGGAATGAGGATCGACTGATATGATTCTCGAATTAGAATATCTCTCATTATCTGAGCTCTGTTGAGTTACTTGAGATAAATCAACATCATCATCATCAAAGTAGCTATCATAAATGATTTTACAGGTTTCTCCATATTTTTCTTTTTCATCCAATATTTTTAGAAAAGGAAGGTCAAGTTGTTCTTGTTTGTAAATGACCAAAGGGTGTTCTATAGCTGCCTCTTTATCTTGAAAACCTAATGGTGATTCATTTGAATAATCCTCTGTACTTTTTGATATATCATTAATACTGAGGGGGGAAAAATCATCATCACTAAATACATCAGGATAAAGAGAAAAATGTGATTCTGAAACAATGCATTTGAAAATATCATCGTGAAAAAATTCTTGTTCATCACATTCATTGTAGACATTGGGCTTTAGATCATACCTTTGCGTGTTTTTATTTTCCGAAAGAGAATTAATTTGTTGTTCTAACCTTGGCGTCTGCACTTGTTGACTTGCGATGATATTATCTAACCTTGTCTCCAAGTTGCTTTCTGGTTCCAAGGCAGGCTTTCTTTCAACATTCTCGCTTTTTTCTTCTTGCATTAGAGCAGGCATGTTTCCTAAGCTTTGGGAAGTTTCTTTATCATGAGTGATTCGCACATTCAAATTGGAATTTTCATGGATCAGACATAGGAGGTAGGGAATGCTCAGCATAATCTGAAGATTCTTCATTCATGAGTTCATTTTCAAGATCATATTTTAGACAATCAAGATGAAATCACATATTAAAATCCCTAACAGATTCATCTTCTTTTCGTAGATACTCAATTTCATCATATACTTGATCATAATCATAGCAATCAAATTTACAAATGAAAGCCTTGACAAATTGGTCCCAGCTGTGAATCGAGGCAACTGGGAGGGTTCTACACCATTTTCTAGCTTCCGCCGTGAATGTGAGAGTAAAAATTCTGCATAAAATGCCTTCATCAATTCTTTGAACGTTCGAACTTGAAACACTTTGAATAAATTGAAGGGCATGATTAAAAGCAGAAGAATTATTCTTACCATTGAATTTTACCTGAGACAAGAGTCTTACCACTTCAGGTGGAGTGTTGGAAGAGGCACGAACATGGATGCAACTCCAAATGGGAAGTTTGTTAGCCGCCATCCTAATTCAAATGTTTACGATTTCAAACCATTCCAACAGACACTATGTTCAGGCCCTCCTTCTAGCGCCAAATATGTTGAAGCCCAAAAAATCGGGTCGACAACAAGGGGGATACCCACCCGGTCCGGACCTTGGTTGGAAACTCCTTATCCGTTTGGTGTAGCGGGTCCGACTGGGGATAATGGGACCAGTTTCCCAATCTAAGGGTGTGTGTGTGTGCAGAGTTGGATGATGCTGATCTAAGGGTTCTAATCTAAGCTACTTTAATCTAATTCTATGTTATTGTAATCTAATGAAAACAGCACATCTAATCTATGCTAACCCGGGATGTATTTCTTCTATTATGCGACATAAAGAGATTTCAAATAATAACTGGTAATAAATATCATTCAGCTATCATAAGAATGGAAATCAATTAAGATGAACCACTTTGCATAAAAAGTTAGGCAAAACAGTTGTGAACAACATATCGCATAATAAGTCATTCATATATCAAACATAAATAAATGACTCCACCGTACAAAAGTGCCAAATGGTAACTCAAACATTCATGCAATAACATATAAACAACTAAAAACTGTATATCACTTTAAGAATATAAGCAGAAATGGCCAAGAGATAAAAGTACCATTTATGACTGGTCCTACTCATAAGCTTCAAGCAACAATGATTTATCTCTACTTGTTCTAATATCTACCAAGAGTACAGAAGTGCAACATCAGTAGCAGATATCAAATGCAAACATTAATAAACCTTGATCCATTCATTCATCAAAACCTCCTCTGAGGGTGCAAAAGTGCATGTTCTGAGGACAAGTTTTTGACAAATTTCTGGACCCTTCTCTAAATGCATGAGAAGGGTTTAAATACTACTTCCTAATTCTGATAATAGTTTATTTTACAAAATCTAGGATGCGGCTTTCAAATGACCGTCCTTTTTCTAATCTAAGTTTTTAAGTAAAAACAACATTCTAAATTAAGCTACTTCTGAATCTGATCTTTAAAGCTGCATGCATTTATCATTGGTTTGAGGAGAGTCGGCTGGCTGACTTCTGCTTTGAGCCGGGCTAAGAAAACGGAATCTATGAGAGCTGGTACCACTTTCTCGGCCGCATTTATGATACATTTCACAGTCATCCATTGACTATGCGGCTTCACCAAGTATGCCCAGTAACACTCCCAATTTAACTTGTTTAGTGCTTGGACCGCTTTTCCCTTTTCTTGCGCCTTCTGCTTCCATTCTGCTTGTTCTGCCTCCCTGATTTGATCGTCCCACTCGTTGAAGAGCAACGCTGAGCCCACTTCTTGTGCTACTTGTGTATTGCTCACAGGTGTTTTTGGGGCTTGTCCTTCCAGATTGATCGGTTCGTTGAAGGTTTCCCATTCCTTATCTAATTCTGTTGTGATGGGTGGTGCTTCAATGACGAGAGGGGGGACATCTCTTGGCGAGGAGGTGATAACTTGCTGTTGTGGAAATTCCATTGACTGAGCGGTGTCTTTAGCTGACTCTTCACTTCTATCTTGGTTGTTTTCGGATCTTTTAGAATGCCCAGGCATCTCTTGTCCAGTCTTAGATTTAGATCCAGAAGTGCTTGAATTCCCACTGAGGCTAACGCTTGGAGTAGGTTCTCTGGTAGGTAGTTGCAGCTTTTCTAGAGGAACACTGGCTAGTCTTCTTTCCTTGTATACCATGAACCTTTGGAGGTCATCTGGAGACAATCGCGATTGAGCTTCCCGCAAAATTTCCTGGAGTGAGCTTTTACTCTGAAATATATCATCAAATAATTTTTTTTTCCAACGAATACTTTTATCTTGACTGTCGTTGTGAAATCCTGGGCAACCTCATTTGGGTCAAATGGCCTTGCCGGGAATTTAAATAATTGTAGACACGTCATATTCTCTACTTCGGTGAACGCGTGACCTACATCGAACAATGAAAAGGCCCCACAAGCTACAGGAAACTCTGGCCATATGGCCTTGTTTTTGTCTTTTAGGTCTTTAGTTAGGCCGCCTTCTAAACAGGTTTGATATGCAATTTCTCAAGCCAGAAGTTTGTCAGGAATATACAAAGGCAGGACATGAGGGGGAACAGTGCTTCCAAATACTCTAATATAGGTGAACCATTCTTCTCCGAACCATCTTGCGATGGGGATGATATCTATCTGTGCCTTAGGTGAGCACCTTGGGGGGTCTTCATCATACATCATTCTATACATGGGTAAGATAAGCCCATGACAAATCTAGTAGAAAGGTGGAATGAACTGAGAATCCCATAATATCTTATGATAAACATGGATGGGTAATGGGTTCTGAGTTGTCTATTTCCAACCCATAGCGGGAAATTTAGACACATAACAAATAGAATCCATAACATATGCGGATAGGTAAAAAGGAGGATAGATCCTTTGAGACATGGATCTTTTAGACCGGTAATTGATAATAGTCGTGAATAGGTTATCAGAAAAGATCTTGGCCCAATCTATAATAACGGCATTTGTGGCAACATCTTTTAATGGTAACCATTCAGACGAAAACTTATTAATATCTGGCATCCCAAATAATCTACAAATCATGGCCGCAGCAAAACAATACGGAGAGGTGAGGGAACCAGTGTTGTACATACCGTTTTTGTCTTTCTTGAGCGGTTCATCTTTTCTAGACCAATCTTTGGTGGTCTCTGATAGGTTTGGGTTCTCCGCCACAAATTTTTTAATGAATTGTGCATTGTAAGTCGCCTGCAGTTCAGGATGATGATACATGAGCTTTAAATCTTGTGCAGCAAATAACCCGATGAGCCCATGTCCTTGCATCTTGAACTGTCTGTTGTTCATTTTTGCATTGTCTAGTATCCACTTGATCATATCCGTATATGGGAGAATTTCGGGCCTTGCTGCTATCTGATGAAGGAATGAGCACGCTAGTTCTTCTAAGGATGCTTCGGAAGAGCCCTGTGAGTTTGCAACAGCGGTAACCTTCATTATTCTGGGGTTTTCTTCTTCAAGCAGTCTGTACATGCTTTCCCACGTCGATATCCCTGCGTCTCTGCTACAAGCTGTGTCTGTATATAAAGGTGCCATTTCCTTCACCTCATAGCCCTGAGCCTTATTTTTCTTTCCCTTTTCTTCTTGCATATGGCTTGGTATCATCCTTCATTCTTCGTTCCTGCAGCTCACAAGCGAAATGGAAATGACTAATCAATAAAGGTGATGGGAGAGTCTTAAATGCAGCAGATATATCAAATATGCCACCTTACTTGAAGTAATTCTTTGCAAAAGCACGCGTCTACATTTAATAGATGACAACTAATTCCTTTATTATCATTAAAAGCGCATGATCTTGAGTCAGATTATGGTAAGTGGCTTTTCTTGACTAGCGTGCCCGAAAGATTCGTGATGGAGTGATTTTGCTTTTTGGTTCGTAATCGTCGCAGATCGCGACATCGCATTATTGCACTATCGCGCTCTCGCACCGACTCACAAATATAACATCGCAGAGTTGATTTGGCTTAATATCGCAACCATCACTTTATCGCGATATCGCAACATCGCAGATCGCAGAAGTTTTATGCTTGCCATATTTTGTTAGCCCATTCCCTGCGATATGCGATCTTGCGATCGGGGTTATCGCAAA
Organism: Pinus tabuliformis; assembly: GCA_031772625.1. Classification (NCBI taxonomy): domain Eukaryota; kingdom Viridiplantae; phylum Streptophyta; class Pinopsida; order Pinales; family Pinaceae; genus Pinus; species Pinus tabuliformis. Next base: position 309,478,168 of record CM062807.1, read on the forward strand.
TCGGAAAATCTTGAAGTCTTTCTCATTAGCATTACCTTATTGCGATGCGATATATTGCTTAGCACGAGAATCTTGCACATACCAGGATTATACCCAAATGGAGGTGTTTTTCTATCATTTTATGATGCGACTTTTTAAAGATTTTTCTTATCATAAACTTAGGTTTTAAAGTATTCAAAAGATCTTCCTAAGCTTACGATGGTAACCTTACTTTGAAGAAAGGAAACTCTTGCTTTTCCTAAATTTTAACTAAGGGTCCCCATTCATTTAGTATTTTGGACAACACTTAAATGAAAAAAGGGGGGGGGGGGGGGGGGGTGTTGTTGCTGGCCACAACAGATTGGTAGGTGTTTGTTTGAAGTATTGGGCATATGTTTTAGCCTTTAATGCCTCATTCCTCAACTTGATTTCTTTGTACTTCTCTTTTATATCTTTCTCTTATCCACTAGCTCGTTGGATGAAGAAACTTCAATACTAAGCTGCTTTTCAATAATTTGAGTATTTGAGGTGGAAAGCTGATGAATTTCCTCTAAAACTGTAGGACCTTTACTCTTTCCAACCATTGTGTCAGTGTTAGTGATTTCAACTGTCTCAATGGTGTCTTCTTGGTCAGTTATAAGATTAAGCTTGGGCTTCTTCCTGTAACTGATTTCAAACCTGTCATCTGTGCCAGACCAGGAGGTAACTCCTCAAATGTAATCGTATTATGCATTCAGGTTGTTCATTATTATATACAAGAGGGAGTGACTGTTCAGTTCATCTTCTGATGACTCTTCATTTTCTCTATCATTTATTTACACTAATTACAGTTGTTCACCCAATCCCTATGATCAGGTGTCAACATTCCCCCCCTTAATCTAAAGGGATGTTGGTGAGTCCAACCATCGTTCTGAATCTTTCAAGCTTTTCTCTTCCAAGTTCTTTGGTGGAGATGTCCACAATCTGCTCATTAATGGAACAATGGCGAAGATGGATTGTTTTGGCCTCAACATGATGTCGCATGAGATGATATTTTGTATTGATGTGCTTCGTTCGATCATGGAACTTTGGGTTCTTGGCCAACTTTATTGCCAAGGTATTGTACATCATGAGTGGAGTCGATTGTACTTGTTTTACCTGCAAATCTTCCAGAATTTTCCTGAGCCACACAATTTCTTTTGTTGCCTCAGCTACTGCCACATATTCTGCCTCTGGTGTGGAATCTGCTAGAACTAATTGCTTGCGTGATCTCCAGGAGATAGCTCCTGATCCAAGACACATAGCATAACCGGAAGTAGATACCCCAATTTCTTTGTCTCCATCGAAGTCTAAATCAGAGTATCCAATCAAGCTTAAGTCGCCCACCTGTGTATACTTGATTCCAAAGTCTTGAGTTCCCTTCAAGTACTTTAGAACTCTTTTTGCAGCAGACCAATGTCCCTCACAAGGCTTTTGCATAAACTTGGAGAGGATTCCAACAGCAAAAGAAATGTCTGGTCTGGTAGTAGTTAGGTAGTTGAGACTTCCTACATGCTGTCTATACTTTGTTGCATCCTCAAATTATTTTCCTTCAATGGATGTGAGCTTTAAGTTTTGTTCCATTGAAGTAGTCAAAGGATTGCATTCAGTCAAGCCAAACCTATTCAATAGATCTCCAATGTATTTCTTTTGAGAAACAAATATGGACTTCGGATGTTGAGTTACTTCAATACCAAGATAGTAATGAACATAGCCCAAATCAGTCATTTCAAAACCTTTTATGAATTCCTTCTTTATGGATGCAATGTATCTCTCATTGTTCCTTGTCATCAAAAGATCATCTACATATACCACAAGATTTACAATTGTTTTTCCAACATTCTTGACAAACAAAGTTGCATCATCAAGATCATAATGTTTGAAATTGAGTTTCAGAAGATGCTCAATTAGCTTTTCATACCAAGCTCACGATGCTTGTTTGAGGCCATACAAGGATTTCACAAATTTGCATACTTTATGTTCATGTCCTTTTATAGCAAATCCTTCAGGCTGGGACATAAAAACATTATCCTTTATATCTCCATTCAAGAAAATGGTTTTTACATCCATTTGATGGACTTTCTAACCGTTCTGAGCTACTAGGGCAAAGAGTGTCTAGATGGTAGCCCATTTTGATGTGGGGGAAAAAGTCTCCTCATAATCGACCCCTTCCTTCTGTGAAAAACCTTTTGCCACAAGACTAGATTTGTGCTTGTCAATTGAGCCATCAACTTTATACTTGTTCTTGTAGACCCACTTGCAGCCAATTGGTTTGGTTCCCAATGGAGGATCAACCAGCTTCCAAGTCCCATTCTTTATCAAGGCATCATACTCCTTTTGCATTGCTTCTTTCCATTCATCATGAGAAGCGAATTCTTTGAAGGAAGTTGGTTCAAAATCTGTAGACAAATTCAATTCACAATCATAAGAAACATCCATATCAACAGGTGAATCAGAGTCATCTACATCACCTCCATTTCGCCGGGTTGAATTTCTAGTTCCTATCTTTCCAACCTCATCAGGATGAACACTTTCAAGTGTCTTTGTCAGCCACTTTGGGGGACCTTTCTGAGATGGTTCAGGCTGCTCCGTTGATTGAGTTGGCACTGAATCAAGATTGTGTCTGTCAATTCTGTCAATCACATCACTCAAAGTATCATCTGTTGTTGGAGTTTCATGCGGGGGAGAGACTGCTTCAGAAGAAGATTCCATGGGTTGATCTAGTATAGGAATCCCCCCTTCAAGATGTGGAATATGATTATCAAATTCTTGAAATGATTTTGCATTTGTGAATCTATCCAATCAATCAAGTTGCCGCTCAACAACATTGTCAGTTTTGGATGATTCAAGAAATATTACATCTCTAGACACAACAAAATTTTTATTGACTTCATCATAAAGATGGTATGCTTTTGAGGTGTTTGAATACCCCAAGAAGATACACTTACGACTTCTTGCACCAAGTTTGTTTCTATGTACCTTTGGTATCAAGGCATAACATGTGGAACCAAAGACCCTGAGATGCTTTATCGAAGGAATGTGCCCATACCACATTTCATAAGGAGTGTTGTTTCTAATAGCATTAGATGGACATCTATTCTTTATATATACAACACATAGAACTGCATCAGCCCAAAACATCATTTTTACATTTTTGAAAAACATCATGGAGTGCACTATATTTAAGATTTTCTTATTCATTCTTTCAACTACTCCGTTCTGTTGGGGATTATAAGGCACAATTATTTGATGTTTGATCCCATGTTGGCAAAGATAGTTTTCAAATTCATTTGAAGTGTTTTCTTTTCCATTATCAGTGCGAATAGAGCCAATATGAAATTGTGTATCATTTTCAATCCATGTATGAAAGTTCTTGAATTTTTGAAAAGCATCGGATTTGTTCTTCAATAAATAAACCCAACACATTCTGGTGTAGTCATCAATAGATGTCATCATATATTTATTTCCATTTGCAGAAGGAATATGCATTGGACCACATAAATATGAATGAATGAGATCAAGTTTTCTATGTGCTCTAGAATGTGAATCATGAAAACACTGTTTGCTATGCTTTCCTAGAATGCAAGCATCACATTGCTTAAGTTTCCTAGGAATTGTAGGCAAATCGGTAACACCATTTTTCTTCAACAAGCGGAGGTTGTCATAGTTCAAGTGTCCAAATATAGCATGCCATAATAAACTTAATGGAAATGTACCTTCTTCATAATGAGAATTGTATGAGAAATTTTGTGCACGAGCAGAGGTACCCTGCAGCTTGAGAAGCCATTCTTCTTCTATCCCTGTCATGACAAGTGGGTGGTCTGATGCTTTTCTCACCTCAAGCTTTCCATCAAAAATATGAATGGAGTGTCCTTGTTGGCAGATGTGGACCAAGGACAACAAGTTTCTCCTCAGTTGTGTGAGATATAAAACATGATGCAGAAGAAAGTCTGGATGACCATGCAATTTAAGCCTGATTGTACCAAGCCCTGATGGCTTGAGTTTTGATTTGTCTGCAAAGTATACTGCTCCATCAACAATGTCAGAAAATTCTTCAAAAAGATCTCTTCTAAAAATCATGTGGCAAGTTGCTTCTGAATCAAGAAACCAATCATTTTTCCAAGAAGAAAGTGAAGCATTAAATAAGTTTTCATTTACTCCAATATTACAGTGTGCCACAACATAGTGAGCGGATTCATGTGCTTTACCTTTCTCTTTGTCATTAGTTTTACCTACGGGTTAGTTTCTTTCATGCTCAATTCTGTCCCAAGGCAACTTGGATGTGGATGCATCATGCGATCCATCTCTTTTGCAGCGTGTGCAGTGCAAATCTGACTTTTCTCCTTCACAGTGTCTGCCCCCCGCCTCTGAAATATCTTCCTCTTCCTCTTCAACTGATCCAAATGGATCCAAGAAACACTCTCTTTGTCTTCAAAACTTTGAAATCATGCCAAAAACCAAGGAAAAATCGCATAAGGAAGCCTTTCAAACCACTATCGGGAGGAAAAAACTCGTGAAATCAGTGAAAAAAACAGAGTAACAGAGGTGGAATAAGTGATGCACAGTAGCTGTCAGATCTGGCTGATCAACGATCTAAATCTAAGCGGCGGATCGCAATCGACAGTGACCTTCAGCAGAGATCGGCGGGATGCACATAAGGCTTGCGACAGCGATCAACAGATATCGGCGGGATCCACATATAGCTTACGATGGTGATCGGCAGAGACCTCATAAGAGATGCAATGGCGACTAGCGGGGTCAACGAGGATCGCCGATCAAGCGCGCAGATTGACGGCCCACGTTGTAGCGCAAAATCCTAATCGGTAAATGCAAAGGAGCAGGGTTTATGTATATATGCACATACGTGATCTAATGGACCAGACCCGATAAACATTGTAAGCCATATTGCGTGGATCTTGAGATCCGTCAAGCATCATTTTTAATGTATTTTGCAGTTTCGTTTGTTAAACGAAATGCGAAGGGGAAAGCGTCGATGCGATATGCTGGACCTGAAAGGGTACCTTAAGGCTATTTGATATAGTTTCAAGTCTGGAGGAAAGCCATTTATAATGCATTTTTGCAGTTTTTAAATATTTATGAAACACAAAGGGACAGAGCCATTGCGATTTGTGACAGCGACAATAGGCAGACCCGATGGGAGAATAGGGAGGATTTAAGGACTTTTGAAGTCCGATATATTGAGTTTTGGCGGATTTTCTCTGTTAAAATCCATTTTCCCTGTGTTTAACAGAGTGCAGCTGTTTCAGGAGTTGCAGAGGCTCGAGGCACTCTAGCGTTACAGAATGGGTGGCCACCTCCTCTCTATGCGTTAAGTAATGATTGCATAACGATGGCAGAGGGATTCAAAGCGTGTAGATGTTGGGGAGACTGAGAGACAGGAACCTGAAACGAACAGACAACATTGGCTTTAAAGCCACAGATAGAGAGCGCAGCAAAGGAGGGCAGTATTGCAGGCAAATGCCGAGACAAAGTTAGGACAGAGACAAAGAGCATTGAGGGAGTCTGTGTACTCATAGAAAACTTGGGAGGTTCAATTAAAGCTCTTATTATTGTATTATGTTGTATGTGAGGCTCAAATTGAGCTCACTATTGTAAAAAGAACTCTGCTTGAAGACATAATAGAGAGGCCACCACTGAACGCTAGGCCAAGAGATGTAGCCCAGGAGTATTGGGTGAACTCCTAATTAAATTTGTTGTGTTATGTGTTGTCTATTATTTTTTGTTTACTGCTTCATTTTCTATGCATTTCGCAATCTTATTGATCCATTGCATAAAATGACATAGACAAATCCATGCACATAAGTTTGTAATACCTTATTATTGTCTTAGATCTCATTATCAGATCAAGTGGTGTTAGAGCTTTAGCTTGCTAAGGTTAGACAAGCTGTGCTGGACTGTTTGTGAATGATAACAAGGTCAAAGCTTAAATTAGGAGAAAGAGAGTTTGGTTGACACTAACCCAGAAATTGGTAGAGTCTATCTTAGGAGGAAAATAGCAGAAGAAAATCCCTTGGAATCAGAATCTCAGTTCATGGACAATTTCATGACCATGAGAGCCACGGTAGAAGAAATGTATATAGAATTTAAGAAAGGTCAAAGTGAAGATTCTTCAACTTCCAAACAAGACAAAGGAACAGAAGAATCTCTTCGAGATGACCATTCTGAAGGCAAAAGGAAAGGAAAAGAAGCTCCTCTATCCACACCTCCTAATAGCCCTGAAAATACAAAGAAGAAAACATCGTTGATTAAATTAGATGTTAAATTTGATTTGCCAATATATGATGGAGAGTTAAATGCAGAGAAGCTATTTAACTGGATTAGACAGATTGATGTGTATTTCAGGGTGCAGAGCATTGATTCAGATAGGAGTAAAATTTAGCTGGCCAGCCTATGCCTTGGAGGAACTACCTTGGTATGGTGGGAAGGCAAAACACAAGCTGACTTAAAGAAGCATGGTAAAATTCTTTTTGTCTGGAGTGAATTTGTTTCTGCAATTAAAAAACAATTCTATCCACTAGCTTATATGCAGAAAGCTATAATGAGTTGGCAAACTCTTCGCCAATTAAAAGGGCAAAGTGTACAAAGCTACACCCAAGAATTTAGAGAAAGAGCTTTGATTCTAGGCATTTCTTTAGACTCACCTGAAACTTTGTTGAAGTATATAGGTGGTCTATATAGTTATTGAGGCGCACCATTCTCATGTTTAACCCTACTAGCATAGATGAGGTATCTGTTCAGGCTACCCATCTAGAGGCTAGAGGCAATAATGTGAACCCAGAGATTTGGGGATCATCAAAACCCACTGCAACCAAGAACAAGGAAAAGAGGAAGCAGAAATGGAAAGAGAGAAAGGAAAATGTTGTACAAAAGGCCAAACCTTCATGCACTCACTGCAAGAAGGATGGACATGATGATGAACTTTGCTGGTCTTTGCATCCAGAGCTGAAACCCAAGAAGTTCGATGGTAAGAAGAAGAAGTTTTCTGTTGTTGTTCAGAAAGATTTGGGGTGAAACTCAGGTGATGAAACAACCATCACAGCCACAGGAATACAAGGCAAAAATTCTAAAGAATCTACTAGTAATTCTGCACAAACTATTGATAGTAAAGAAAATGAGAGAAGAAGACATGAGATTTTTCATATTAGAGTTATTTCCAAGCATCAAAAGATTGATACTTTGTTTGATAGTGGCTCACAAGTAAACTTAATTTCTGAAGCAATTGTAAAGAAGCTGGGATTACTAACCACACCTCACAAGAAGCCATATCCATTGGGTTGGTTATGTGATAAAGCAAAGCTACAAGTGACTAGACAATGTAAACTTAGGTTTGCCATTGGTTCAGCATTTGTAGATGAGGTTGAGTTAGATGTAATTCCCTTGGATATATGTGGAATTGTTTTAGGAAGTCCTTACTTGTATGATAGAAAAGCCATTTTCTATAGAGCTGAAAATAAATATCAACTTGTTAAAAATGGAATATACTGTAAGAGCTTACAAACTCAAAAATAATTATACTCTCATAAACTCAGGGCAGATGAAAAGGATTGTAAATTCATGCAAACAATTTTTACTGATGGTTGTAAAGGAAAAGAAACCTGAAAAAACCAATGTATTTGAGGGCTGTGATGCTAAACAAAAAGCTGATTTAGAAAGAGTTGTTTCAGAATATGATATCTTATTTCAAGAACCTAAAGGTTTGCCACCAAAAAGGGAAATTGTACATGATATTAATTTGCAGCAAGATGCTCCATTGCCTAACATCAGAATGTATAGGTTATCTGCTTTAGAGAATGCAGAAATCAAGAAGTAGGTACAGGAGCTGCTCGAGAAGGGGTTTATAAGACCAAGCACATTGCCATGTGGATCTCCAATAGTGTTGGTGAGAAAGAAGGATGGTTCGTGGAGGATGTGCATTGATTACCGAGCACTAAATAAAATAATGATCAAGAATCGTTATCCCCTTCCTCGCATTGATGATCTATTGGATCAGCTGAAAGAGGTTGTTTACTTTTCCAAGTTGGACCTACGTAGTGGTTACCATCAGGTCAGAGTAGCAGAGCAAGATGCATGGAAGATTGCTTTCAAAACAAAGCAAGGGCTATATGAATGGATAGTTATGCCTTTTGGCTTAACTAATGCTCCTACCACTTTCATGAGGGTTATGAATGATGTACTCTTTTGTAATTTTATATCTAGATGACATTCTTGTATTCAGTAAAACATGGGAAGAACATTTGAAGCATGTAAAGTAGACTCTAGATGTTTTGAAAAGAGAAAATCTTTATGTTAAATTATCAAAGTGTGAATTTGGTAAAACATCTTTGAATTATTTGGGTCATATTGTAGGGGGTGGTGAACTAAATATAGATCCCTCTAAGGTTGCAGCCATTGTAAATTGGCCTAAACCCAAGTCTGCTACAGATGTTAGAAGCTTCCTAGGGGTAGCACAATATTGGAGAAAGTTTATTGCTAACTTTTCCTTAATTGCAACTCCCTTACATGCTTTGACAGGATTGAATAAGGTGTTCCAGTGGGGAGGCAAATAGCAGAAAGCCTTCAACATCTTGAAAGAAAAAATTAATACAACACCAGTACTAGCATTGCCAAATCATCAACAAACATTTGAGATCGAAACAGATGCCAGTGATTATGCCATGGGAGCAGTGTTGATGCAACATGGTAAACCCATATGCTACCATTCTGAGACTTTTAATTTTGCAGTAGTTAATTATCCTACATATGATAAAGAATTGTATGCATTAGTTCAAAGTGTGAAGAAGTGGAAACATTACTTAATGGGCAAAGAAACAATAATACATATTGATCATCAGCCACTTTAGTACTTGCACTCACAAACTAAATTGCAGCAATCAAGACACTATAGGTGGATGGGTTTCCTACAACAGTTTCATTTAGTCATCAGATATAAAAAGGGCATACACAATAAAGTTGCAGATATGTTGTCCAAACCAATCATAAATGCATCTACTATACTTAAGCATAACTCAGTAATGCATGAAAGCTACATTGAACAATATGCTCAAGATATAGACTTTAAAGATGTATATGCAGCTTTAAGTAATGGCAAAAAGGTAGAAGAATTGGATTACTATGTTAAGGACCGACTCTTGTATCATTTGGGAAAGTTGTGCATTCCACAAACAGAGAGAATTAACATAATTAGGGAGGCACATACTTCCCTAATATCAGGTCATTTTGGTGTAAGTAAAATAGTTGCACAACTACAAAGATACTGCTATTGGCCAAAAATGCATGAAACAGTTTCTAGATATGTAAGAGGGTGTACCATGTGTGCTAAAAGCAAGCCCAGTAATAGAAAACTAGGCTTGTACACTCCACTGCTAGTTCCTTCCCGTCCTTTGGAAAGTGTTTCCATGGACTTTGTTGGGGGATTTCCAAAATCTAGAAAGGCACATGACTATTTATATGTTATTGTGGACAGGTTCAGCGAAATGTGTATTTTAATACCTTGTAATAAGTAGATTACAACTGAACAAACAACGAAATTGTTCTTTCAACATGTCTGGGTGCATTTTGGGTTACCCACTTCCATAGTATCTGATCGAGACTCCCGATTTGTTGGGAAGTTTTGGCCAAGTCTATGGGAATTAATGGATGCCAGATTGAAGAAAAGCACAACCTTTCATCCATAGACAGATGGCCAAACAGAGGTAGTCAACATGAAAGTGATTCAGTTGCTCAGGGATTATTGCAGCAAGCATCCCAAGCTTTGGGATGAACACTTGTGTTATGTGCAACATGCTTACAACCATGCTAAACATTCTTCTACATAGAGATCTCCTTTTGAGACCCATTTTGGTTTCATACCAAGGTCTCCCTTGGATTTTGTCTTTGTAAAAGACATAGCAGTTGCTGGACACAGTGATGTGGACAAAGCAACCAGATTCATTGAACAGATCTAAGAAATTCACCAGGCAATGCAGGAATAGCTAGAAAAGAGCCAAGCCAAATACAAGGCAAGGCCAAGTCTGATTGTATATCAGCAAGGACAGAATGCAAGGTGAAGGAAAGAAGCTAAAGCCAATAAGGTATGGGCCTTTTAAGGTACTTGAGAAAATTGGTGAGAATGCTTTCCGCCTTGATCTTCCAGCATACATGCACATCTATTCAATAGTAAATGTAGAAAATTTAGGATTGTTTGAACCTTCATTAATTGAAGATCCTGAAGAGAAAAGTCAATTGCCTTCCATTGATGATCTTTTTCCTGAATACCTCAATGAGCTGCAAGAAGATACAATTCTGGATAGGAAGGTGAGGACAACATGCAGAGGGGACGTAGAGTACCTTAGAATTGGACTCAAAGGTTCAAAACCCAGCAGTGCAAAATGGATAGAGATTGGGCAAGTGAGGCAGTTGTATCCTCACTTAAACAATGCTTGAAAACCAACTTTTGGTGGTCCAAAAGCCTTTTCAGTGGGAAGGTGTGATCCAAATGGATCCAAGAAACACTCTCTCTATCTTCAAAACTTAGAAATCATGCCAAAAACCAAGGAAAAATCACATAAGGAAGCCTTTCAAACCACTATCGGGAGGCAAAAGTCCGTGAAATCAGTGAAAAAAACAAAGTAACGGAGGTGGAATAAGTGATGCACATTAGCTGTCAGATCTGGCCAATCAACAGTTCAGATCTGAGTGGCGGATCGCAATCGGTAGTGACCTTCGACAGAGATTGGTGGGATCCACATAAGGCTTGCGACGGCGATCAGCGGATATCGGCAGGATCACCATACGGCTTGCGATAGCGAAAGGCGGAGACCTCATAAGAGATGTGATGGTGACTGGCAGATATCGGCAGGATCACCATACGGCTTGCGACAACGAAAGGTGGAGACCTCATAAGAGATGTGATGGCGACTGGCGGGGTCAACGAGGACCGTCGATCAAGTGCGCAGATCAAAATCCCACTTTGCAACGTCAAATCACAATCGGTAAATGCAAAGGAGCAGGGTTTATGCACATATGCGATCCGATGGACCGAACCCGATAAACATTGTAATCCATATTTCATGGATCTTGAGATCCGTCAAGCATCATTTTTAATGTATTTCATAGTTTTGTTTGTTAAACGAAATGTGAAGGGGAAAGCGCCGATGTGATATGCCGGACCCAAAAGGGTACCTTAAGGCTATTCGATATAGTTTCAAGTCCAGAGGAAAGCCATTTATAATGCATTTTCGCAGTTTTTAAATATTTATGAAACACAAAGGAACGGAGCTAGTGCGATTTGCCACAGTGACAATAGGCAGGCCTGATGGGATAATAGGGAGGATTTAAGGAATTTTGAAGTCTGATATATTGAGTTTTGGCAGATTTTCTCTGTTAAAATCCATTTTCTATGTGTTTAACAGAGCACGACTGTTTCAGGATTTGCAAAGGCCCTAGGAACTCAGGCGTTACAAAATGGGTGGCCACCTCCTCTCTATGCGTTAAGCAATGATTGTATAATGCTGGCAGATGGATTCAAAGCATGCAGAGGCTGGGGAGACCGAGAGACAAGAACCTGAAACGAACAGGCAGCGTTGGCTTTAAAGCCACAGATAGAGAGTGCAACAAAGGAGGGCAGTATTGCAGGCAAATGCCGAGACAGAGTTAGGACAGAGACAGAGAGCATTGATGGAGTCTATGTACTCATAGAAAACTTAAGAGGTTCAAGTAAAGCTCTTATTATTGTATTCTATTGTATGTGAAGCTCAAATTGAGCTCACTGTTGTAAAAAGAACTCTACTTGAAGACATAATAGAGAGGCCACCACTGAAGGCTGGACCAGGAGATGTAGCCCAAGAGTATTGAGTGAACTCTTCATTAAATTTGTTGTGTTATGTGTTGTCTATTATGTTTTGTTTACTGCTCCATTGTCTGTGCATTTCGTAATCTTATCGATCCATTGCATAAAATGACATAGACAAATCCATGCACATAAGTTTGTAATACCTTATTATTGTCTTAGATCTCGTTATTAAATCATCGACCACCTCTTCCTCTCGAAGAATCTTGAGAAAGATTCTTCTCTCTATGTGCAAGGAACACAGCCTCTTTAGAACATTGAGGAGTTTTCTTTTTCCCAAAATCTTTCTCTCTTTCAGCGATTTTTTTCACAAGGGAGTTAAAGGTAATATCTTTGAGGTTTCCATTTGCTTGCAATGAATCAAGATAATTTGAGTAAGTGGGATAAAGTGCCTTGAGAAAAGTTATCAGAGGAATGTCCAATTCAACATTAGTGACTTTGATATCATGCATAATATATTTACTTCTGATGCAAGAGCAAGAGGATCATCATTTTGTAATTTAAGGGTGAACAATTTAATCATGAGTTGAACAACTTCAAGTATAGAGTGTGAGTCATAGAGTTCCTTTAGTTTTTGTAAGGCTTTGAAAGCATTTGAAAATGGCAAAATATGGTGACTCGTCTCTTCATTTACTGATGCTGCAATCAATGCATAAACCTTGTTGTTCTTATTTTCCCAAATGGCGAATTCCTTGTCTGAGGTAGGCTGTTCTAGCTCTTTGTCTCCGTCTCTAACACACACTCCTTTCCACAACTCATTATAAATGAGAGTGTGTTTGATTTTCCGCAACCATTCAGGATAGTTCTCCTTCCCGGTGAGAGCCACTCCCACAATAGATATCAATGAGTGCATTTTAGAAATGACATAGGAGGTTGACAAAAATGAGGTGGTAGTCTATAATTCGACTACTAGTTAACTTTGTAACCATTCAGCTACGCTTGAATCGGGTTCTGTACATGGACTTTCCCCCTGAGGGTCCCGTTTATCTGACCAATCATTGTCAGTCCCTCATTGACTTCTCCTTTTATCAAGCGCTTCAATCCGCGTTGTTGATCTCACTTCTCCAGATCCAACGGATATCATGTCTTCCGCTCACCAACTAACCTGGACGATCTCCACCGTCGATGTGACCCGTGCAATCGAACAGTCGTCGTGCAATCTCATAACGGAACCAAAATGAATAAAAACCCCAGTTCATAACCTTATTGCGTCCATTTCTAACATTAACCTACGCACACTTTTGGAAGCGATATGCATTCGATCACGCATTAAACGGATGATCCGATCACTCTGAACCTTAAACTCCTTTTAAAAACCACATTTCATCTGAAATTTAAATTAAATCACATGCATATTCTGATGCGATCTCTGTCAGATCTGACCCGTCTAATCGAACGACTATCGCGTCACCAGCTCGCCAACTAGCTTGGCCAATCTCCACTGTCGATCAATCCCACTTGATCCAACGGCTATCACATAATCTCGCGTGAAATCTTGCACGATGCATAACAAGTCGAGAGCACACGAGAAAAGTGGTTTTCTCGTGCTACATGTCGCTCGCTAAGGTTAATCGCATGAAATTTAGGAATACCACTTCTAGCCTTTAGGGCACACGAGATACTGCTTACCACTTGCCGAATACTACCCACGTGCTTAATTCATATTTTAATAAAGATGCTTAAGAGAAGGTTTAGCGCTTAAACTCAGTATTAACGCTTAACACTAATTGACTGTGATTTATAAATAAAATGTATGAATAGAGAAAAATACCCGATAGAACGCTGATACATAGTCATAAGAGAATTTCATTCATCGCACCCGTGTTTAACATTATGAAACCACGAGAGTGATACCTCAACTGCGCTTGTGGAGCAGTTGCCTCACATAACCAACCAAACGTCTGCAGCAGTTGCCAGAGAGGGGCAACAGTGACAAGAGAGGAGTTACAAAGTAGAGAGGGAAGCCAAAAATGGCGCTGGCTCTGATACCATGTCAGACCAGGAGGTAACTCCTCAAATGTAATCATATTATTCATTCAGGTTATTCATTATTATATACAAGAGGGAGTGACTGTTCAGTTCATCTCTCGATGACTCTTCATTTTCTCTATTATTTATTTACACTAATTACAGTTGTTCACCCAATCCCTATGATTAGGTCTCAACAATCTGTAGTATCCATTCCAGAGCTAGAGCCTTCTTCCCTGGTTCTCTTTACATTTCTGTCCTGCATGGTTGGAGTCTATAGAATGGGACTAATACCCATCTGTTTTTCCACATCTATTAAGGTTTTTTCCACATCTATTAAAGTATTTTCCAACCATTCTGACTGGTTGGCATATCTTTCAATGTCTGGCCTGGGCTCATGTATGAAAGGACTTAATTTGAATTTGAGCCTTAGTTTGTTTATGACTCCATTAGGGTCATACTACCACAAAAAACTTCTATTGAAGTTCATTTTCTATAAAATTTTCTCTTCTTCTTGTCCAACTTCCCTATTATTACAAATAAAAGGGCCCAATTGGTTTTTGATCTTGAACTGAGTTTTCTTCCTAGCTGACAAAAAATTGACCTCATCTGAGTTTGTGATCTGCCTGAAATACTCTAATGCAAATATCCTCATGGGGAGGTATTTGGGCAGCTTGTAGGGAGTGAGTTGGCATCCATATATCCTGATTTCAGTGTGGTCCTAGTATAAATACCACTCTCCCACTCTACTGTTTTTAGACAACTGTAAAACTCTCTTAATATCATCATTGATCCTAGGTTGATTGCTATTGGTTAGCATGTTTACAACTAAGGAATCAATGAACTCTTTATAACTAAAAACAATGGAATATCTTTGGATTACTGGTGTCCAAAAGATGACAGATCTTGGATGGCCCTTAGTGTCTAACTTTTGGATACTGACTGGAAACCTATCTGACTGAAAATATAGGAACATGTGAAACAATACTGAAGAGTATTTGAATACTCTTTCATTAGGCAATCTAATAAACTGCTCATGGATTCTGTCTGCCAAGAAATGAGCAAAGTTAAAAATTGTAGCTGGAGGCTTGCCTGGGCAAAAAATAGATAGGAAAGCAAGCATAACCTCATCTACATGCTCATCAATGATGTATCCTAGAATACAAGAGAGCATGGTTATAATTTGTATGCTTTCTTAGAGAAAATGGTGGCAACATATGGAGGACTATCTATAGGAGTATGAGACTCTTCTATGATGAAAGTGTGAAAGATTTGAGTTTTTTTGGGAAGGTCCAGCTTTGTGTAGAGTTCAAGTAAGGCTTTAATGGAAAGTGGGGTCTCATTTGGGCTTGGATGGATCTATTGCATTTGAATTATTGACTCTGCAATAATGGTGAATAAAATTTGATGGTCAAGAGAGACTATGGCTCTTTGACTTGGGACATAGCAAGCTTGGCAGAAGTGGATGATTTCTGGGAATAGGTATACCTGTGGGAACAAGTACTTGGGCAAATTTGATTCCCATAGGTGAATGTCATCATTCTGGTTCAGGAATTTATCTTTACTCTAGTAGTGGAGTTTCAATAGATGGCTAGGGGAAACAATGTCTTTAATTTGAAAATCTCTGTCGGCCAATGGGAGGTGGTCAATATCCAGGTGAGGGGTTTGCAGGGGTCTTACATCCAAAGAGCTTTGGGAAGCCATAATTTGGTTTATTCAACTAAATTACTTTTTCTCTGGCTTTAGGAGTAAGGTTAGAAGCTCTGGAACAATGGGGAGGGCAATTACAGTCTGTAAAAAAGGATTTTTGGATGCACAATAAGGTTTTCTTCAGACTAGCAATATTTTTTAATTAATTTAATTAATTAACCTTTTGATAATTACTGTGTATAGCTTAAATTACAGGGTCATTCTAGTTCTTTCAAGAATACCTGGAAAATGATGATTTGGTGCACAGACAGGGTTCTGTGGTAGTAGCAAAGGTTTCTGAGGCTTCAATTGTCTATTTGTTGCTTCAATTTGGTGTCTGCAGCATCTTCTGGTTGCAAAAGGTGGTTAAAATGGTTGCGTAGAGGTTCAAGGTTTCAGAATTGGTTAACAGAGGTTTTGCAGCGAAAATGAGTGAAAAGAGTGAAAGGGGGCTTTTTCGGCTTTTTAACCAACAACGGTTACATTTTGGTGCGAGATTTGGTAAATGAATAGTGGGTAGTTTTCTTTTATGTAGGGAGGTGGTTTTATGCCATATTGCACCGCTTTTGGGTGGAGGGCAGTATTTTTTGCGAGCACGCAATATAACCTAGTGTCGCCACGTAGCGAAACAGTGCTCGGCCAAAACCGTGAATCTCGCGTGCTTTTGGACCTTTAACTGTCAGATGATGAAACTGCGTGATATGGATATGCGCCATTGGATCTGGAGGTGGGAGATTGGAGGGATATCGTGCAACGGAGTTGCGAGGGCAGAGCTGGGGAGTGGGGTCGGGTTTTAATTACAATGAAATGTAATTAATTAAAAAGTAATCACAAGATTTTAATATAAGCAATGGGTTAATAAAGGGTGGGGACCATGGGTTATACGATGGAGGTTTTAACTATACACCAAGGTTTGGTGAGTTAAAAGGGTGTCGGGGAATTATAATGTGGGGGACTTTAAATACATAAAGCGAGAGTATAGTTTAGGAAATAACTTAGGATAAAGGGGTTTAGTGGGTTTTTAAGGAAAAAGGGAAATTAATAAGGGGGGGTATTATTTGTGATGGGAATGGGTTTCACACTAGGGAAAGGGGTTTTGGGAAGGGGGAATGATTTTTAAAGGGTAATGTGTGAAACAAAGGGAAAAAAGTCAAAATGAAGGGAAAGGGTTTTTACAAGGGGAAATGAAGAGGGAAGGGGTGCTTTGGAACCAAGAAGGGGGCAACATTAGGGGATGAAAAGCAATGAAGGGATAATGAGGGGAAATTAATAAACTAAGTATGTGGGGGTCTAGTGAAATGAGGGGAAATTAGTAAATAAACTTTAGTGAATGTCCTTTTTCTTTGACAATTCCTCCTGCACATAAAACATAGGATTAAGCATAATAAAGGTGCTTTTGACTTAACAACCTTGTGTACTTGCAAAACTTCTTCTACCTACCCTTTATTTACCCTAACATTTTCTCTCCATTCAATGGGTGCATTTGAGCTTGTTGTCCCTTTATTTCTTTTTCTTTGATAAACAAACTATCTAATTCTAACCTTATAACTTCCAATGACTCAGATTAAACTGATGAGCTCATTATTATTCTCTACCTATCTACTGATTTTCCAAGATTAAACAGTTTGGCTAGATCTTTATTCTCTATCTATTAACATGAAATTTAAAGCATGAATGAATCAAGTTTAAACTATTTTACTATCATGGCTTGTGGCATTTTTGACAAGCTGCACACAATATTATGTTGCAAAGTAAAGTAAAAAGGAGTGGCATTTGAATTTGCACACTTTCATGATCTATTCTTATCACTTTTTGGGGTTCATATTTTATATCTTTTTAATCGTTTTCTTTCTTTTGGTCCTTTGATTATTCTTTTAGAACTTACCCTCTTTACGTTTTTTATTTTTAATATGGGAAAACATTTTGTAGAAAGCAAAAGTATGTACAATATTACAAGACTAACCATAGTTAATTCAAAATCATGAATCCTATTATTATAGGACCCTAACAGGAGGGAGAATCCCTCATTGTATTTCCCAATTTTGGTGTTTAAATACATACCCTAGTTGGTGGCAATTAGTTTCAGTGGTGAAAGATTCCACCCTAGCTAGTTAAGAGGGAGAACCACTTCAAGTTCTTCAGTAGTTCTCATCAGGAGATAAGATGAGGTTGTGTTCTATTAAAACATATCATTAGAGGCCGAATTTATGAAGGTTGAATTGGATTAAGCTAGTTACTGGGGTTTGAATGTTGCATGGAATCCAGAAGAAACCAACAGATTTTTTGGTAGCATGCTTTCCTCAGACTTGTTGATGCAATCCCTTCTCTACATTATTTGGGGTTTTGCCTTATTTTCTGAATTGGTAATTTAAATTTTGGCAATTTTATTTGTTTTTGGAAAACTTTTATGGTGTATTTTCATTGAATAAATTGTCCAAAAATTATCATAATCTAAAAAGGGATATTTCCAGCAAATTCTTTGTTTTATTTGCAATTTAGTTTCTAGAGGGTTTACGAGAAAAATTCTTGAAAGAATTTGCTAAAGATAGTATCAAATATTTAAAAGGGGATATTACATATATTTGAATGCTACAGTTAGGTGCATGGCTAGAGTTTCTTGTTGGATAAGCTAAGTGTGTTAAACTTGGCTAGGGATCTAACTTATTGTGGCCTAAGGCAAAGGTACGGGTAGAATTTAGGTGAAGATACATACTCTAGTTATAGTAGGCATAGGTTAGTTAAGCCATTGTGACTGAAGCAAGGTAGTGCCACATGACTATCAGTGCCAAAACATCATGGGTGAACTCAAATCACAAATAAATCCCTAATAGACAAAATTCCTAATCAAAAGATGATTGCAAAGCTATATTAAAGCAATCAAACCACCCTTCCAACCTATTACCTCCCTCTAGAACATGGTGAGGAGAATCCAATAAGGTTCTAAAACCAACTTCTTAGAGAAGTTGAGCTATAATACTACCTATCATAGACCTAAGAATATTTCTTGAAGTTTTTATTTTCACCATCTCTAGTCATGTGACATTGTATTCTCTTAGCCATAGTGGATTGACCAACTTGTGCCAACTACTACTAGCTTAATCCTCTTCACTTAAAGTCTTCCCATAACTTTTCATAAAGCTATAATAAGTTAGATACACATCTAAGTCCAACACACCTAGTTCACCTAACAATAAGCACACGTCCAACTATAGTCTTAATACATCTCGAAATTACATACATTTATCCAATATCTCATAGCTTAACCAACAGAAAGAAAAGAAAGTGACATAATATTAATTCAAGTAAAGAAACCGTAATACACAAGTATAACTATATGCCTTAAATTTATTTATATGGAAAAATGCTATAATGTACAACAAAGGAGCACAACCAATGCTTTGTGGTTGGCTTATAGACTGCAATTATACAAGTCACAACTTCCTCAAGAACTGCCAATTTAATCGCTAAAGCAATTAGAGGCTTACCTCCTACAAGTGTTGTCCTCTTCTTTTTACTTAGCTAGTGGAATTCACCCTACTATGCCTAACTCTAAACTTGGAACAATCACATGGATTCTTTACACTCCTTGTGAATGACCAATCACTTCTACCTTGGCACTTTTGAGGTATCCTCCTTTTATATGAGCTTGCTTTACACTTGCATGAACACTCTAAGGTGGACCTAAGTACATTTTTTCAACTTGCATCCTTTGGTGACTTGTTCACCAACCATCCACCCAATTTATCCCATTAACTTGCTTCCTTTGTTGACTTGTCCATCGACTGTCCACCCATGTCATCTTGTTCTACCTAGTACATCCAAGCCTACCCAATCCATCCATTCCATGGTGCCCAAGTGTGCCCAAAATTTATTCCAATGGCTAGACGATGCTTCACCCCTTTGGTCCACACATTTAAATCATTTTTCCATGGCATCCCAACATGTACAAAGGCAACATGGAACAATTTACCACTCTTTTTTTAATTAGATGGATAACATTTGGTATTAACCTTTTGTGGTGACTCTTTGTGTCCACCTCCACCTAGACAACATGTCTAATGCCATCCATAAATGGAAGCCTTACAATTTCCCTTTCTTTTAACTAGATATTTTCTTGCCTGCAAATTTAAAATTTCAATATTTCCATTTGCAAGATCACATTATTTGCCACTTTAAAATGAATTTTCATTTCATTGTGGAGTACAAAACCATTCTCTTGTGAACTTGTGGATCATGCTTTATCATTGGGCAAATGATATTGCCTCCCTATATCTTGATTGAATCAATAAAGTAACAAAATTATGACAATAACCATAAGATTTTATTGTTATTGTGCAATAATAAGAATTAAAGAAGTAAGAATAAAAGTGTGAAACTTTTATGCACTAATAATTTGTGGTTGGGACAACCCAAGTGGTTGGGGCTGATAGTATTGATAGTATTAATCCCATTGATAGTATTGATAGTATTAATGGAGACCACCTTGATTCAAATATTCTAATTAAACCCAACACATGATTGTGAAATTTGTGTGGAAACATTTGGAGTTATATAGGGGTGACTTCTCCCAACCTCATGTAAAATGAGTGAGGGTTTCCTTAGTTCTCTATACCTCATTTGGCATGAGTGAGATTCTCTCGACCTCATTTCAAGTGAGATTCTTCCATGTATTGATTTTCCTAACCAATCCATACCCAAAAAAAACATAAACTTTTGATTAATTGATTTGTGTGGAGTTTGATCCTATTAAGTCACTCCTTCGAAGGTCAAAAGTGAGAGACACTTGTGAACTAACCCTTCCAACATTTTAAATCTATAAAAAGTTCACACTTCACCACTCTACACTCATTTAACTGAACTTATAAATAATTGTACTCCAACATTGATCCATTTTAAAGTAATTTGTTAAAAACTATGATACAATACAATAATGGCCAAATTTTCCTTGCACGGTTGTTATGGACTTACAAATAACTAATTTATGGAATTACTAATAATTGGTCCACAATTTTTAGGTTCGTTACAACGTACAAGCCAACTTAAGTATAGTTTATTTCATCAAATCTGATCTAGTGTTATGGATCTATCTTCACCCGATAGAGAAATGCGTATTGATGTGATATTACATGTTATCGTGTGGCTGGGAATAGAGGTTTATAACAGGAAAAATCTCAGTTAAACTGTGAAGTACCACTGGATTGCCTTTTATTGTGTAAATGGATTGTATGCTTAATAAGCTGATTGGTAGAAGAGGGAATGACTTAGTTAGAAAAATCAACCCATTCATTCAAAGCCTGAAGGCCAATAATCAAAATATATGTACAAAATTGTTATACACGCTAAGAGGGAAAAAGTAGCTTGCAAATCTATTAGATGAAAAAAATTCATAGTGGAAGCCAGCTAGCCATATCAAGTACTTTAAACCCAGTAATGGGAAAAGAAGAAGTTAAAATAAGTACTCTGTCAATGGACATTAAATAAGAAAGGTCATTAAATAAGAGAAGTAATATATGTTTACAATTAAATTTTAATAAGTAAATTTGAACATACACAAAGCAATACATTTAATGCCTATTAACAAACCACATATTTAGTGCCCAGGGACAAATACATGGAACAAACTACATATTTAGTGCACAAGGGAAAAATACATCCATGTAGCGGTCCGTGGGTCTGACAAACCACATATTTAGTGCCCAAGGGAAAAATACATCCATGTAGTGGTCCGTGGGTCTGACTATGAGAAGTAATAGTAAATCTATGAATGGCGTACATGAAAACCTGATAATCTTTAGAATTAATGAAGAACATAAGTGAGCAGCAATGCGACGAACATGAGAATGTAAGCAATTCCCTGGTCGATGGCCATTCCTGCATATAAGTCACCATAACAACAAATCAGTACTAATCACTCAGAGCAACAATGGGGTATATTATGGGCTTTTTTATAAAGAGCAACAATGGGGTATAGTATGGGCTTTTTTTAAAGAAAAAACGAGTTAATACTAATTATTACAGGCACATGGAAGGTAATTTTCCACTTTTCTTACCATTGCTCACGGGAGCTGGAGCAGGGGCTGAGCTATCCTGAGCCTTCCCTCCAACTACGCCAGCCATGAAGAACAAGGTTGGAATAAGTGCGCCCAATAGTGCTACAGCTGCACCCTCCATCTCGCCCTAACAATTTCAGGGTACAATGAATTAGTTCAGCAGTTACTGTAATTCCCTTGATTTGAAACAATAAACTAAAAGGAAGTCCCTAGAGCACAGAGCGAACAGCCAGAGTAAGAGCAATGCCTGGAATGCAATTCAGAAAAGGCAGAGCATGGTGGTTAAATAAGACGGGAGATGATGCAAGGAAAGGAAGGCAGCCATGTGAAGAAAGTGAAGTAGCGTGGAAGAAAAAGGCTGTAACCTACGCGAACTTGCTTCCGTGTTTAGTTGAATTTGACGGTCAGGTCTGTCGGCAAAGTGGGCATGTGGGATGATTTAATTTGCCTCGTCTATTACTATGAATATTGTATAGTGTTTCAGATGTGTAACTTGACCTGTGGAGCGACAAAATTATATCGTATGTAAGTATTTCCAAAGTTTTACAATTACTTGTTATTAGCGGATTGACTCCGGAGGCTTTGGGGTAAAGTTAATTTTGCAATTACTTGTTAACATATGATTGTAGAGGTTGTGGGTTCAACTTCATTTTATAATTACTTCCCGGGTTACGTAACGCTATGACCAAAAATAATGGGGGCTCCAAATTTAGATACGCAGCCACGAACGAATCTTCTGCAGCTATCAGCCAGGGAAGTCGGAGATGACTACGGTTAGTCCAGATTCATTTAGGAGTTTTCTATGTGGTAATTTATTTATTTATTATTTATTTTTTTGTTGGCAAATTTGTAATTAGAATTTCATGAAAAAATGGTAGTGAAATCAAAATTTATATTGCTTAAATTAGTTTTTTTTAGATTCAGCTGAGTTAAGGAAGTCATTCATCTATGACTATTTCTATGAGAGGTAGCATAACTCACTAATTTCTCATGATTTTTTAATAGTCCACTTAGCACTCATTGCATCGGGTGATGCTCATAGGGGTGAAGAAGTGGGATTGGAACTAGTGAAATGAATCACATAGCGTGAATCATCACTTTCGGGGCGATTGGGATGGGTGACCACCCGGGAAGTCCTGGTTACCAAGTGCAAGCCCGGGAAGTGATGATTGACGCTATGTGATTCATTTCACTAGTTTCAATCCCACTTCTTCACCTTTGTGAGCATCACCCGATGCAATGCGTGCTAAGTGGACTATTCAAAAATCATGAAAAATTAGTCAATTACTACTACCTCTCATGGAAATGATCATAAATGAATGATTTTCTTAATGCAGCTGAATCCCAAAAAAATATCTAATATGATACACTGCAAAAAAAACCCTCAATACTTAAATTAAAAAATTTCCCAAATATTTTGATAGTGGAAAAATTCACTCATCAAACACACAATTTAAAAAAAAAAAAATCAAAATTTTAAATAAATTAATTACTAAAATAAACCAATTTTTTTTTAAGAGACCTCACTTAGAAACAACGCCATTTATTTTCTGCATGTCAATATGCTCAGCTTGATTTTAGAACTACACCTTAAGCAACATATCTTGGTGGTTTTTAAATGTGTATTTTATCGCCACTACGAAATCTACGTTACCAAATATTTGCAAAATGACGGGCGTATGTTTACCACTAGTTGCTGGCTAAATATAGAGTATGTTTTAAGCTCTACCTTTTTCGGCCGTAGTGCCCCGGAACCTGTGACTTTCGCTTCAAACTTCAACATTGAATGTATGGTGGAGCCCAAAGAGATTTTATTAGCGCGTGACATGTGCTGCTTTGGACGTGCCGTTCGTTACGGCGCTGTGCGTAGAAGACGCGTATCATGGGAATCTAGATGACACTTCGATTCATGGAAAGTGGACCCACTAGGGAACATGGTCAACTTGGATTTCAAGGCAGTTAGTTATAGCAAAATGTTAATATTTTATATTTGGTAATTTATTTATACAAAATGGTCAAGGTATTTTATTTTGAGTGATTTAGTGAATAATTTGTTTTTTTATTAGATAGGTTTAAATTTTAGGAGATATGGTGTAATTGGTTTGTTTGTAGCATTTATGAAATAGCTATATCTAAAGTAATAGTGACAGTTTGGTCTTTCAAACTTATCAATTCTTCACAATCAAATTAAAAATAATAATTTGTATGTAGTAGATAGACCATGGGTGGTTGGCTATGGTTCACCATGGTTGATGAAAGACTCATCTTGACTATGTTTGCCTATAGTTGTCCATGGCCACTATGGTTTACCATTGTTGACAATGATTCACCATGGTTAATGCAAGACTAGAGTTGACTATGTTTGCCAATAGTTCCTTATAGTTGACTATGGTTGACCATTCTTGATGATGGTTCACCATGGTTCATTACAATTGACTATGTTAACCATGTTTACCATGTATAAAATGAGCAAGCATGGTTGTTTATGGTTGAATTCAATTGATATGGGTGAGTATGGCTAATATGGCTAACTCTTGTTCACTATAGTTGAATATGGTCAACTTAGGGTTAACTTTGATTTATTGTGGTCCACATATGAATAACTATCACTTAATATGGTTCACTGACTATGCTTGACTATGTTTAACGATGCTTGACCATGTAGGCTATGTTTGACCATGTTAGACCATAATTGACCATGGCTAACTATGGTTTCCAATTAAATACTTTATTTAATTATGTTGACCATAGCTAACAACATTTGAGAATGACGACCATTTTACCAATGTTTACTATGATTGACTATGGTTAGCTAAGATTTCCTAAGGTTGCATATGGTTGATGATGCAAGAGCAGAGGTTCTCAAGTTTCCAACTTATTGATTAGACCTAGGGGTCTTAACATTTACCAAGGGAGTAGGTTCCATCATTTTTGTAATTATTTAAATTATTAGAGAATGAGTCATAGATCTAGAAGTTTCTATAAATTGTAATCAGATCTGTTCAAATAGATCTCCAGAGCTTGAGTTAGAGAAATTCTAGACATAAAACTTAGCCAGATCTTAGATCATTTAGCAAGATTATAGGATTTGAGGAGATAGATTAGGATATAAAACAAAGTTATGTTTATTCTATTTTGTATATATAGTTGTTGTAAGCCCGAGGGCATCGAGGGTGGCCAAATAAAGGTAAGATCATACCATAAAGAGAAACCAAGTTCGAGAGTGACGGGTCTCTAGAAGAGAGCCATTGTAATTCTATGTAAATACTTAATTCAAAGTTTAATGGAATATGGATCGTTTCATGTTCCAATTCTCTGCCTGCATAAAGACATTGATGCATGTGTAGATTGAAAGAGCATCTTTGTGTCTAACGGTTAAAATTTAAGTGTGGATTTAGATTAGTGTTGAGCTTTGTTAGACCTGGAAAGCCCAAGAGAGCTCACAAGAATGAGAAAGCAATGTAAGATAGATCTCAGAAGCACATGAGAACACAATTACCTACATACAAGGCAAAATTAGAGTATCTTACCAGGTCTCGACCTCGTATTAGAGGCTGAGTTTGAAGGTAGCATTTGAAGGATCACTAAACAATTACCCAAAGATCACTAGTGGTTATTTATGATTGGAGTAAGTCTTCTTATGTATTTAGAGATTAGAAAATATTGAGTTGTAGGAATTATGTCCACAGTTAAAAGAAAGCTTCAATATATCCTTGGAGTTCTAGTAACTATTGTGTAAAAGTTAAGCAAATGGGATAGAACATAAGAATTTCGTGTAACCATAGTTAAAAGATAAGAATACTCTAAGGAGATTAAGAAAAGAGGAATGGTTGTTGGTAGCATTAATCTCTACCAAATATTATGCCGACATTAGAGTGGTATCGTAGCAAATTAAAACTTCCTATTTAAATGTTGCAGACCATCACGTAATTGTAAAATGAGTGCTCAGGGAAGATCAGATTGAGGGAAATTTAATTTTCTATGTACCTGATTCGAGAGAGGTTGTAGATACTTGTAGGAAGATGGTATGCTCTTGAATGTTAATTGGCTTAGAAAACTAGATCAAAAGAGAAGATTGGATGGAAAGATCATGGCATAGATCTTGCAGGTATTGTTCAATGATTTTATAATGATTTGGTTAAGAATTTGTGATTTTCATATTGAATTCAAGTCCCTGAATGATTAAGCTAACAGCATCAAGGAGAATATTACTGGATATTTCAAAGGCACAACCGAGGGAATGTTGAAGGAAAACATCTGCAAGGAGGAGGTCGCAGACAGGAAGGTCTATATGAACACTTGTTAAGTGTTAATATAGTAAGTTGGAAATCTAGGGCAAGGAACTAGGGTTTTCCATAGAATGAAATAGACTTTACTAAGATCCTGAGGTAGGAATGATAAGGAGCTAAAGAATTGATAGAAGATGCATGGCAAGATAAATAAAACAAAGGCTCGACACAATAATGGACTGCAAACTCGACCTCAAGCATTTATTGTGGATAATTATATGGATAGAGTACTTTGTTAGTTTTTTTCCAAGAGCAGAGAGTGACAACATTTTTTGGTATTACTGTATGCCTCTTTGATACAATTGAACATAGGTAATTCTGCAAGGAACCAGTACAGAAAGGTGCGGGTTTACAAGGAAAATTGAATCATTAGTTTTATCAAAGAGGTTATGCTCTTTGGAAGAGGAAAGCAAAGCAAAATTACTTGTTGAGTAATGGTTGCAATCGTTTAGGTTTGGCAACCTAATAGAATATTAACTCTTGCAGAAATCGAGCTTTGAGGTAATAGAAAGAAAAATAAGGTTTTTAACGATTATAGAGAAGGTTGTCTATTGGAAGTAGAAGCATGTTCTTTAATGCTAAAGGACAATGGTGAACTAGGACAACCAACAAAAAAATTCAAGAAAAATTGCAACAATACATTTTTGAATAAGATAAGATAAGAGGTAAATTGGTCTAATTTGAGAAGGAAATGTTTGACGATAGGTAGCAGTGGTGGAAATGATTACAACAAGAGAGTTGCGGTATGTAACAACCCTGGAGAAAAGTTCATGTAATAAAAGTTAATAAACGAAAAAAATAAGACCACGGGTAAGGGACATGTATTCCAAGCTGAATGGTGGGCAGGACATCCTAGTGGGTGTTCATTTGGTTGTTCATGGCAAAGGAAATTGACAAAGGCATTGAAGAGGAAAAAGGGTATTTTAGCACATTTATTCATGAAAATCAAGAAAATTAGGAGAAAAATAAGATGAAAGGTCATAGGTTACATGTGAGAAGTAAATTAAAGGAAAATAATGGAAAATGAAGAAAATAGAGGCCTCATTCATAAAAAGGCTTTTGAGGATCAGTTGGCAAATCTTGACAATGTAAGCTTGGTTAGGGCAAGTTTGAAGCTCTCTCATTATTCTCTCTCTTCCACTCTTGGTCACTTTAAGTTTTCTTGGAGCACTCTAGTTTGGAGAAAAGGAAAGGGAAAGCAAGCAAGGATCAAGGAAACAAAAGTAGGATCAAGCAGCTTTAGGAGGAATACTTGCAGGTAATCTTTCGCATGTGTGATTTCCTAGCTGGTTTGGACATGCATGGCTTTGCATGTTGGTCTATGGTTCTCTTTCTGTCGGTGGCATGGTCTTTCCAGGTTATAACAGTGGTTTTCAGCCTAACCTAGCCTTTTTCCAGATGTCATGGTATGTTGGGATGTTATTTCGATTTTTGAGCTTTGGAATTGCCGGATGGATTTCGGAATCTGGGGTGGAGGTGGTCTCAAGGCTGATTCCCAAAGGCCTAGGAACCCCTTGACCGGGTTTCGTGGGATACACGGTAAAGCCTGAGGGAGAAGTCTCATTTTAGGGCCTACTGATCTAGGTTTGGATTTCGGTAAAGCTTGAGAGACAAGGAGATGAAAAATTCCTCAAGGATAGTGATGGATTCTGGATCAGAGCACCAACTTTGGTGTGATCATGGTTTGATGAGGGTGGAGGTGGTTTAATATCTAGATTCCCTTGGTTGTTCTTGGATTGGTTGTTCCATGAGATCCCACATTCATGCTTGGAACATGGCACAAGGGTGACTAGCTAAAATAAATATTTGGTTCAACCATGTCTATGATCGGGTGGTACATGGAAGTCCCGAACCTGGTCGGATTTTCCTATGATTAATAAAAGCTAATTTCTATTACTTTTGCACTAATTTATATATGGATTTAATTGTTGTCATATCTCTAATATTTACATGGTTTAATGTTGGTTATAAGCATGGTTAGATGATTGGTTTATGTCATGGTTATTTCATGTATTTACTTGTAACTATTAAATGGATGGATGCAAGACCTAATTGATGATGTTGTAGCTCAATGGAGAAGGAGGTGATCCTTCTGGTTATGTTTCATAAGTGGTTTCAGTCATTTATGCTCTGTCTTGTATCCTAGACCTGTAGGTTGCATATTTACTAAGTGTTTGATAGAATGTTAGTCCCGGTTGGGGATGCTCATGCCTAGTCCTGAGGGTGATTTTTTATTAATCATCATTGTTATCATGTCTTTAATGAATTTTGAAAGTTACAACAAGTTATGGGCAGAGGCCAAAATTTTGGGCTAGAAAAGTTGCTTAAATCCCGGGGTCACTAGCATAGAACTAGCAATTCTGGTCCACAGTGGCTGGCAAGTAGGCCTGTGAGAGAGACTTTGGGTTGCTGGTCACTCCCTTGCCCATAGCATGAGAGCAGCTATGACCTAAGAGTTGCATAATAGCAGTGGGACCTAGGGACAGGCTGTCTGAGTGGCTGGCTTGTCTCCTGCGGGTTCTGTTGATGATGTTGGATGACTGTATGTGATGTTCCGTCGATTCCACTTCCTTAGGAGGTCGAATCTGATTGTATTAGCATATCTCCTCATGTTTACCCCAGTTGGCATGGTTACTTTGGGTAGACCTGCGAAGGGGTGTTACATATTGGTATCTGTTAGCGCTTGAGATTTCACCCTAGGCTGAGGAAGGTAAACCTTCAAGGCAACATCAAACCATTTCACCTCGTAGCTAGCCCTACGGGGTATGAGAAGGCTCTCTCCGGTCTATCTCGGCAAATTTTCAATGGGGCGAGATGACCAATCAAAGGTAACACTGATATTAGGCTAGTAAACTGATTAAAAGGTTGATTTGGGGGTTTTTGGGGTTTTTTGGTGGCAAATTGAGGATCTGCAATTTTAGGGTGCGGGGATTTGACACAGTTTCTACAGGTGGGTCTTTGGGGCAAGGTAGGAGTTTGTGCTGATGCCTTTAGCTGAGACGGATGATCAAGGAAGAAAAAGAGAAGCTAAAGAGGGCAAACAATGACTTTGAATCCTCTCTAGACAGTGGAAAACATAAACATGAAACAAATTTGAAAGCTGAGCATGGCAAGCATGAATTCAAACTTTATCACTTCATTTGTTTAATAAGCTGCAGTAAAGAAGGAGATGGAACACATAAACACACTTACAATTACAATAAGAGAACACACCATCAACACAAGAGTCCACAAGAATCCCAATGATGTCTGCAAAACCCTGGTCTTCCTTTTCCTCAAATTGCAGAGATACAAGTAAAATATACAATAGGAGCTTCTCCCTCAAGAGTCCAACCATGAAAATGAGCAAGAGAAGGCATAATATAGATGATCTAGCTCCTTTCCCCACCTCTAGGGGTCGAGCTCAGCTTCCTAGGAGCTGTTTCAACTAATTCTAAACTGAGCACTAGATAATAGGCAGCCAAAACAACTTGCCACTAAAACTTAGGTAATCTATCCATGCATTAAATATTCACTATTTACATCAAAGAAACTTCTAGAAGTGTCAAAGGAGAGTAAATGTATCCGAGTGCTATGAAAATTACACAAAAACCCATCATTTACATGCCTCAAAAGTCAACCAAAGTAAAAACAGTGTTTTGCTGGCTGAACTGGTCAAAACAGTGAAATTTCCCTGAGTGGTCGCGCCCCTCACTTTGACTGGTCGCGCGCATTGACAGCTCTGTTTGAGGGCCTTCCCGGTGTCCAAAGTAGGTGCAAGATAGCTCATTGGAAAGGTCTGTGAGTCTACTTTCCAACCCCACTAGAATTTCTGAATTTGGAGTTGATTTGACCCCTCAAAAGTCATTTCTCCCAAGGCAGCTTTCTGCAACTCAAAAAAGGAGCAGAAAGTCAAAATTTGCATGTATTTTGAGCTTTTGGAAGCCCAAATCTTTATAAAATCTGAAACCCATCCATAGGCAAGTGTATTTTTGCATGAAAATTCCAAAAATGTAGAGTTTTCCCCGTTCTGAGCTTTCCCCATGACTGGTCGCGCGCGGGGTGAGACCACTCAAATGGCCAAAACCTGTAAAATTCTCAAAAATGCCAAAAATGTCTCAAAATTCTCAAAATTTCTTGGGTTTGCTGCTAGGAGGAGGCTAATGAGTATCATGGTGAGTGAGAGAGGCCTCAGCCAAGATACGGAGCGGGTTGGTCTTCTTCTTCCTCCTGCGGGCCTCGGACAACTTCCTTTGGAGTATCTTCATCTTTGCTTTGCAAACATGCATTCTCGCCCAATAATGATTTTTCATGTTCCGTAGCAGCCTCTTGTCTTGGTTGGCTTTCTCCAACAGTCTCTCCAAGTGTGCATTCACACGGATAAGCATGGATTCCCTCTCCTTGGGCAGCAAGTCACCGGGCCTCCTACGGTTGATGACTCGATCACTTCGAATCCTCCACAGCTCATCCAACTCTTTCTCATCCTCAAGTTGCTTGTTGCGCTGCTCAAGATAGTTTATTGTCCATTGGGCCATGTCGAGCTTCTGCTGTAACAAGCGGTTTTCCGCCTCTCTCTGTCGGATGATCTCATGCAAATCTAAAGTGGGGGAGCGAGCATCAAGGTCAATGAAATCATGATGTGTATCGCCAACTCTCTCGTCCTCAACCATGGGCTGCTTGCCCTCCCGTACTGCCTCTGCTGATGAAGAATGCGAGGCCCCTTCCACCTGATGTGGAGATAATACTCGCTGACCTGTAGATGATGATGGCGAGACCCCTTCCACCTGCTGTGGAGAAAGTACTCGTCGAGCTGCTGCAAACAAGGTCCTGTGACCTCTCTGGTAGGTGACCTGAGGTGAGGAAGCAACCTGTCTCGGAACAATGATCTCGGGCTGGTGAGATGGACCTCCCTCCTCATGAATGGCCTCTGGTTGTGGCTGTGGTGGCACTGTAAAGAACTCATGAGAAATGAAGTCTGCCCATGGAATGCCCTGCTGACTTAATTGATGGGAAACAATGAGCTGGATGAGACCATGATGGCACAAACTCCTATGCTGCTGAGCTGGGGGCTGCCTCTAAAACACGGACACCATCCTCTAAATGTCCTGGAAGAAGAAAACCGGGATGTTCATCATCCTCACTCGGGTAAAGTGCATCAACAGGCGAATGTGACAAGAGAAGACCTGTGAAAATCTTCCCTCGCATGTGAAGTAATGCATGATAAGCCGCATGATCGGAGCATACTCCCCCCGGAGGAATCTGAAGGGAAAGACCCCTGACAAGTGACTCATGAATGCTGGCCTGACATATGGCTCAAAATAAACATAATCCAGCATTTTGCGCTTGGGCCACACCTCACCCACATTTGGTATCCCGGTAGCCTCTGAAATCACCTCCGGAGATAGTACAAAATTCACCCCTGCAAGAGTGACCTGCCCATCATGAAGGTGAAAAACAAATAAGCGGGCCAACTCCCTGTGGTGTTGAATCTGGGCAAGCCTCTCACAGAACTGAAAACATGACATATAACGGAAACAATTCACTGCCATAGGACAGGCCTGCAATTATGCCAAAGAGGTGGGTTCCTCTCTCCTATGATGACCACCTTTGCCACCCTTATGAGGCCTCTGTTGTACCTCGATCTCTGTGGAAGAAGACCGGTCATCACCTTGCTCATAGGTTTCAGTGGTTGACATGGTGCTTTTGAGCAAAGTGAAGCAAATAGATAGAGTAAACTGCTGCCCTTGCCTGCAAAAATGCTGAGAAGTATGTTGTTTTCAAGGGGAAAAAATCATAAGGGAAATGTTAGGGGAGGGATTTTTAATAAGGAATGGGAAAATATGTAAAAACAGGGATTTTTAAGGGATAATTCACAAAATGTCAAACATATCATCTCATCTTCCAT
The DNA here is from genome assembly GCA_031772625.1 of Pinus tabuliformis. NCBI lineage: Eukaryota > Viridiplantae > Streptophyta > Pinopsida > Pinales > Pinaceae > Pinus > Pinus tabuliformis. Next base: position 309,509,893 of record CM062807.1, read on the forward strand.
CATTAGGAAATCATTTGCAAAGAAATACTTTATTAGGGAAAATACGTATGATAGTCATCAAGGGAAAGGACATGCATTTGCAACAGGAGTATAGGACAGCATAGATAGCTTGCTCCTTTGAGTTTTTTGTTTTTTCAATGTACATCATAAGGTAAACAGTGTTTTTCAAAGGATTTTATGTACATTTAGTCATAGGGGAACAAGGCTTCTTTTACATCTTGTCATAAGGGAAAAGGGATCTTAATTGAACAGGATTTTAGGGAAGGGGTAGAGAGGAAACAGGGCTTGGTTTTGGGGAGACATAACAATATTCTTTTGTAAACAATATTTATAGCAATATGTCCATTTTATACATATACACAGCTGCATTTTTCTTGTTTTTGCTATGGATATGCAACAACAATGTGTCTTCTATTTTCCAATGACTATGCACAGCAACATCTTTTTTTATTTGGTCATTTTGCCATATTATTGCTCTTTTCTCTTTTTACATAACATTTTTTATCCTTGCTGTGTGGAGGGTATTAGGGTTTGGGTAGAATACATGAAAGGGCATTAGGGTTTTGTAAAGGGATTTGGGATGAGAGATTTAGTATTTATTGCAATTGAGATAAGATATATATGACATTTGTGAATTTAATAGGAAACAAGGAGGGAATAAATAGGGATTTAAAGCCTTGAAAAAACATCAACCCTAGCATAATGCCTACATGAACAAGCAATCACCCAAATCCATTTCTCCTTACATTTCTTGGTGATAAACATATATATGCAAGCCCATCATTTCATGTTTCAAGCATTCAAACGCACTAGAAGACCCTACCTCGATCAGTTGAGCAAGCAAGAGGGCGATTTAGTCGATTTGGAGTGGTTCTGTAGAAGACAGCTTGAGTGGTCGCGCCCCTGCTCTGAGTGGTCGCGCCCTGCCTGAGTGGTCTCGCCCTTTAGAAAAATACACTGCAGAGGGTTCGCTGAGTGGTCGCGCCCCTGAGAATGACTCCAACTTTCTGCAAATCGCCTCTTTTGACCTCTCACTCGTTTTTGCAAGCTCTCAAATGCATAATGAGGCTGTTTAGAGGGAAATTTACTCTTTATAGGCCCAATTTGAAAAAATTAACTTACCAAACCCATTTTCTAATGTTTTTGTTTTGACATTCATTTTTAACATTGTTTTGAGTTCACTTTGTCCTGAATTTGATCTTTTGAGTGCTTTAACTCCGTTCTTTTTGCAGGTTGACCATCTGATGGACTCTGGCGAGGAGACCAGGGTTATTGCCGGCATTTGAAAAATTTTGAAAATTTTCCTTATTTTTTGCAAATTTCACATGACCTTGGGTTTAAATACAGGGTTTTTAAATCCAAGGTATAAATGAGCTGTACCTGATGAAAAATATCAATGGAACATATTAACATACCTCCTTCCGGCTTGCTGGGGACTATTAGAACTCTGACTCATGACCTTGCAGTGATTTTTGACCAAAACCCTAGACCTAAGACTTGGGACTTCAAGACAAAACAAAACAAGCGTGACACAAGTTCATTAACTGATATGACCTGATCCAGCAAAGCCAAGAAGGGAACAAGGACCAGCTCCTCCATCAGTTTTATGGCATGCTTAACGAAATGCAAAACTGACATTGATGAGACACCTACCTATGCATAATGCAAAGAGCTTTTGATCACTGATGGAGGGCATCATGACCGACACTAACATTGGCTCCAATGGGGATGGTAGCTCCTTGGAGGTGCCAAGAACCTTAGACCTCTGGGAGAGCAGACCAGTGCCTTTCAATCATTGGGCAATGGAGTCATTATTTCGGCAAACGACACAAGACTTTGACTCATTTATTGAATGAAAACTTGACTGAAAACTGACTGAAACTTAACTAAAACTTGACTCAAACCGACTCGATGGCAAACTGAAATAACTTGAAAAAACTCACTCAACAGACCAAACACAAATGACTCATGACCGACTTAAAACAGAACTTTACAAAGCTTTTGAAAAAACGGCAGCAATCCATCAAGATTTGGAATCATGATGACAACCACCTGCATACTAATGAAATATGTACAATCATGTATAATGAGCTTTCCAATGTAACCAATCCAGCAGATGGCTACATACCAAATTTCTGCTCTCGCTTATCTCGAGTAGGCGAAACGATGAACCTGTAGGCAACTCAAAATAACCACTGAAACCAAAGCTTATGATAATGAACCAGGCAACATTTATCTTTTCTAATGCTTGCAGAAAAATGTCAAAGGGATCTTGATAATCCTGAAGCACTACCTTGTATGGAGATCCAGCTGCAAAAATATAAGTACTCGCTTCATTTTGATCTGAAAGAACAGTGGGTCGCTGATTGATAGGAAGGCACAGAGAAGTATAAGCTTCTGCCATATGAGTGTTGGCTGTAAATTCCTTGACCGTGAGAAATTTTAACATATTGTCTCTCTCAAGCTTATATTCCTCAATTTCATGGTCTAGGTCATTCTTAAACAGAAAACAATCCTCAAGATCATCAAACATGACAGCCTCATCATCTTCATGAAAGAAAATATTATCTGTTTGCTGATCTATAAAACTAATTACAAGACTGTCATCATTTTCAAAAGAGGAAGAAGTTTCACCAACACTTTCGTGACCATGTGCACACTGCTGATTTGCTTTAGCTTGGGTTGTAGCATGACCTTTCAAAAGCTGATCTATCTCCTCTTCAGACAAAGGAGATAAGAATTTCTGTTTCCCTTTGCTCAAACAAGTCTTGTCTTCTTGAAATAACATTTCAAAACATGAAAAGTCTGAATGACAGTCCTGATCTTCTGAAACTTGGAAACATTGTTGATCATCTTCATATGACATGGCAATCAAACTATCCAAATTATGATTAAAAGAAGAGTTTTCACTTACTTGAACAAAGATCTCATCTTGATGTTCATGAGCTGACTAAATTACCTCCTCATGCAGGCCCTGTTCTGATGGCATAGGGACATTTGGATCAAGAACTTTGTCCATGATCTCAACAACAAAACTCTCCTTTTCAGGATTCGGCACAAGGTATTCTTGGTCACCATGATCTGCATTTTGATCTGAAATAGTTGAGTTGACTGCATTACATTCTAAAATTGAATCTTGGCTATCTTGCACGCTGTCTTCTTCTGTAGGCAGATCTGAAACAAGCTCTTTTCTTTCATCAATTACATCCATATGGCCATCTTCAACCTGCTGATCTTGACAAGTATCCTCTAAGATTTCTATGTGCTGCTGAAACGGCTTTTCATACAGGGCTTCCATGATCTCTTCATCCATGAAATTATCATCTTCATAAAACTTCTCAAGGCTTTCAATAAAACTATAGGCATGCTTGCAACAGTCTTGAACTAAATTCAATGATGGATAAGAGTCCTTATATCTTTCAATGAACATAGCATGAAAATCCTTTAAACAATAAATACAAGCAGGCGGCAAACTTTCATACCAGGATTGAGCTGCACCTTCCAGAGTGGCCAAGAATATTTTCATCAAGCAATCTTCAGGAAAATCCACCTTCAACTTGCGAATATGCATATGAAATCTAACTAGATGAAGAGCAGCATCCTTCTTACCATCATCATTAAATGTAGGCAAATTCCTTGGCCAATCTACCTTTGGAATTTTATTTGGAAAACCTGGAATGTGATCTCGGCTCAAGGGAGCATATCTTCTTGCAATCCGATCCATCTTGAAAATCTCAAAGCTACTGATCCCTCTGCAGTGAAATCACCATGAAGCATTGATCTCTGAAGTTTTCAGTGAAGGAGTCGCCAGTGAATGATTTCAGCCTTGTGAGTGTCTGATCGTTGTTCACCATCAACAATCAGATCTGAACTTGATACATATACTGGGGTAAAGTGTCAATGAAGCGCTACGTTCACAAGCTCACGGAGATTGACTGAAGCAACGTTTATCTACTAACGCTGATGTAAAACAAGAGCGTTTTCAAAGGCTACCTGGCGTAACTTCAGGCTCCGTCTAAGACTTATGAAATAACACGTCAATGAGCAAAGGTTTAGATGTTCTCCCCAGTATGGTCGCCACTATGTTAGCGCTTGAGATTTCACCCTAGGCTGAGGAAGGTAAACCTTCAAGGCAACATCAAACCATTTCACCTCGTAGCTAGCCCTACGGGGTATGAGAAGGCTCTCTCCGGTCTATCTCGGCAAATTTTCAATGGGGCGAGATGACCAATCAAAGGTAACACTGATATTAGGCTAGTAAACTAATTAAAAGGTTGATTTGGGGGTTTTTGGGGTTTTTTGGTGGCAAATTGAGGATCTGCAATTTTAGGGTGCGGGGATTTGACACAGTTTCTGTAGGTGGGTCTTTGGGGCAAGGTAGGAGTTTGTGTTGATGCCTTTAGCTGAGACGGATGATCAAGGAAGAAAAAGAGAAGCTAAAGAGGGCAAACAATGACTTTGAATCCTCTCTAGACAGTGGAAAACATAAACATTAAACAAATTTGAAAGCTGAGCATGGCAAGCATGAATTCAAACTTTATCACTTCATTTGTTTAATAAGCTGCAGTAAAGAAGGAGATGGAACACATAAACACACTTACAATTACAATAAGAGAACACACCATCAACACAAGAGTCCACAAGAATCCCAATGATGTCTGCAAAACCCTGGTCTTCCTTTTCCTCAAATTGCAGAGATACAAGTAAAATATACAATAGGAGCTTCTCCCTCAAGAGTCCAACCATGAAAATGAGCAAGAGAAGGCATAATATAGATGATCTAGCTCCTTTCCCCACCTCTAGGGGTCGAGCTCAACTTCCTAGGAGCTGTTTCAACTAATTCTAAACTGAGCACTAGATAATAGGCAGTCAAAACAACTTGCCACTAAAACTTAGGTAATCTATCCATGCATTAAATATTCACTATTTACATCAAAGAAACTTCTAGAAGTGTCAAAGGAGAGTAAATGTATCCAAGTGCTATGAAAATTACACAAAAACCCATCATTTACATGCCTCAAAAGTCAACCAAAGTAAAAACAGTGTTTTGCTGGCCGAACTGGTCAAAACAGTGAAATTTCCCTGAGTGGTCGCGCCCCTCACTTTGACTGGTCGTGCGCATTGACAGCTCTGTTTGAGGGCCTTCCCGGTGTCCAAATCAGGTGAAAGATAGCTCATTGGAAAGGTCTGTGAGTCTACTTTCCAACCCCACTGGAATTTCTGAATTTGGAGTTGATTTGACCCCTCAAAAGTCATTTCTCCCAAGGAAGCTTTCTGCAACTCAAAAAAGGAGCAGAAAGTCAAAATTTGCATGTATTTTGAGCTTTTGGAAGCCCAAATCTTTATAAAATCTGAAACCCATCCATAGGCAAGTGTATTTTTGCATGACAATTCCAAAAATGTAGAGTTTTCCCCGTTCTGAGCTTTCCCCATGACTGGTCGCGCGCGGGGTGAGACCACTCAAATGGCCAAAACCTGTAAAATTCTCAAAAATGCCAAAAATGTCTCAAAATTCTCAAAATTTCTTGGGTTTGATGCTAGGAGGAGGCTAATGAGTATCATGGTGAGTGAGAGAGGCCTCAGCCAAGATACGGAGCGGGTTGGTCTTCTTCTTCCTCCTGCGGGCCTCGGACAACTTCCTTTGGAGTATCTTCATCTTTGCTTTGCAAACATGCATTCTCGCCCAATAATGATTTTTCATGTTCCGTAGCAGCCTCTTGTCTTGGTTGGCTTTCTCCAACAGTCTCTCCAAGTGTGCATTCACACGGATAAGCATGGATTCCCTCTCCTTGGGCAGCAAGTCACCGGGCCTCCTACGGTTGATGACTCGGTCACTTCGAATCCTCCACAGCTCATCCAACTCTTTCTCATCCTCAAGTTGCTTGTTGCGCTGCTCAAGATAGTTTATTATCCATTGGGCCATGTCGAGCTTCTGCTGTAACAAGCGGTTTTCCGCCTCTCTCTGTCGGATGATCTCATGCAAATCTGAAGTGGGGGAGCGAGCATCAAGGTCAATGAAATCATGATGTGTATCGCCAACTCTCTTGTCCTCAACCATGGGCTGCTTGCCCTCCCGTACTGCCTCTGCTGATGAAGAATGCGAGGCCCCTTCCACCTGATGTGGAGATAACACTCGCTGACCTGTAGATGATGATGGCGAGACCCCTTCCACCTGCTGTGGAGAAAGTACTCGTCGAGCTGCTGCAAACAAGGTCCTGTGACCTCTCTGGTAGGTGACCTGAGGTGAGGAAGCAACCTGTCTCGGAACAATGATCTCGGGCTGGTGAGATGGACCTCCCTCCTCATGAATGGCCTCTGGCTCTGGTTGTGGCTGTGGTGGCACTGTAAAGAACTCATGAGAAATGAAGTCTGCCCATGGAATGCCCTGCTGACTCAATTGATGGGAAACAATGAGCTGGATGAGACCATGATGGCACAAACTCCTATGCTGCTGAGCTGGGGACTGCCTCTGAAACACGGACACCATCCTCTGAATGTCCTGGAAGAAGAAAACCGGGATGTTCATCATCCTCACTCGGGTAAAGTGCATCAACAGGCGAATGTGACAAGAGAAGACCTGTGAAAATCTTCCCTCGCATGTGAAGTAATGCATGATAAGCCGCATGATCGGAGCATACTCCCCCCGGAGGAATTTGAAGGGAAAGACCCCTGAAAAGTGACTCATGAATGCTGGCCTGACATATGGCTCAAAATAAACATAATCCAGCATTTTGTGCTTGGGCCACACCTCACCCACATTTGGTATCCCGGTAGCCTCTGAAATCACCTCCGGAGATAGTACAAAATTCACCCCTGCAAGAGTGACCTGCCCATCATGAAGGTGCAAAACAAATAAGCGGGCCAACTCCCTGTGGTGCTGAATCTGGGCAAGCCTCTCACAGAACTGAAAACATGACATATAACGGAAACAATTCACTGCCATAGGACAGGCCTGCAATTCTGCCAAAGAGGTGGGTTCCTCTCTCCTATGATGACCACCTTTGCCACCCTTACGAGGCCTCTGCTGTACCTCGATCTCTGTGGAAGAAGACCGGTCATCACCTTGCTCATAGGTTTCAGTGGTTGACATGGTGCTTTTGAGCAAAGTGAAGCAAATAGATAGAGTAAACTGCTGCCCTTCCCTGCAAAAATGCTGAGAAGTATGCTGTTTTCAAGGGGAAAAAATCATAAGGGAAATGTTAGGGGAGGGATTTTTAATAAGGAATGGGAAAATATGTAAAAACAGGGATTTTTAAGGGATAATTCACAAAATGTCAAACATATCATCTCATCTTCCATCATTAGGAAATCATTTGCAAAGAAATACTTTATTAGGGAAAATACGTATGATAGTCATCAAGGGAAAGGACATGCATTTGCAACAGGAGTATAGGACAACATAGATAGCTTGCTCCTTTGAGTTTTTTGTTTTTTCAATGTACATCATAAGGTAAACAGTGTTTTTCAAAGGATTTTATGTACATTTAGTCATAGGGGAACAAGGCTTCTTTTACATCTTGTCATAAGGGAAAAGGGATCTTAATTGAACAGGATTTTAGGGAAGGGGTAGAGAGGAAAACAGGGCTTGGTTTTGGGGAGACATAACAATATTCTTTTGTAAACAATATTTACAACAATATGTCCATTTTATACATATACACAACTGCATTTTTCTTGTTTTTGCTATGGATATGCAACAACAATGTGTCTTCTATTTTCCAATGACTATGCACAGCAACATCTTTTTTTATTTGGTCATTTTGCCATATTATTGCTCTTTTCTCTTTTTACATAACATTTTTTATCCTTGCTGTGTGGAGGGTATTAGGGTTTGGGTAGAATACATGAAAGGGCATTAGGGTTTTGTAAAGGGATTTGGGATGAGAGATTTAGTATTTATTGCAATTGAGATAAGATATATATGACATTTGTGAATTTAATAGGAAACAAGGAGGGAATAAATAGGGATTTAAAGCCTTGAAAAAACATCAACCCTAGCATAATGCCTACATGAACAAGCAATCACCCAAATCCATTTCTCCTTACATTTCTTGGTGATAAACATATATATGCAAGCCCATCATTTCATGTTTCAAGCATTCAAACGCACTAGAAGACCCTACCTCGATCAGTTGAGCAAGCAAGAGGGCGATTTAGTCGATTTGGAGTGGTTCTGTAGAAGACAGCTTGAGTGGTCGCGCCCCTGCTCTGAGTGGTCGCGCCCTTTAGAAAAATACACTGCAGAGGGGTCGCTGAGTGGTCGCGCCCCACCCAACTGGTCGCGCACTGAGCCTGAGTGGTCGCGCCCCTGAGAATGACTCCAACTTTCTGCAAATCGCCTCTTTTGACCTCTCACTCGTTTTTGCAAGCTCTCAAATGCATAATGAGGCTGTTTAGAGGGAAATTTACTCTTTATAGGCCCAATTTGAAAAAATTAACTTACCAAACCCACTTTCTAATGTTTTTGTTTTGACATTCATTTTTAACACTGTTTTGAGTTCACTTTGTCCTGAATTTGATCTTTTGAGTGCTTTAACTCCGTTCTTTTTGCAGGTTGACCATCTGATGGACTCTGGCGAGGAGACCAGGGTTATTGCCGGCATTTTGAAGAATTTTGAAAATTTTCCTTATTTTTTGCAAATTTCACATGACCTTGGGTTTAAAAACAGGGTTTTTAAATCCAAGGTATAAATGAGCTGTACCTGATGAAAAATATCAATGGAACATATTAACATACCTCCTTCCGGCTTGCTGGGGACTATTAGACCTCTGACTCATGACCTTGCAGTGATTTTTGACCAAAACCCTAGACCTAAGACTTGGGACTTCAAGACAAAACAAAACAAGCGTGACACAAGTTCATTAACTGATATGACCTGATCCAGCAAAGCCAAGAAGGGAACAAGGACCAGCTCCTCCATCAGTTTTATGGCATGCCTAACGAAATGCAAAACTGACATTGATGAGACACCTACCTATGCATAATGCAAAGAGCTTTTGATCACCGATGGAGGGCATCATGACCGACACTAACAGTATCAAAGCATGGTTGCGCTCTCCTTGGGTAGAAGTGTTGGTCATGCATGCATGTCAGTTGCATGTGTGTCTCTTACACTTGCATTCCATGTGCTTGTTGCATTACATAATGATTGGTCATGATGGTAGTAAGGTTATCATGAGGAACTTGATGTTGATTTTATGGAATGCATTGTCAAGAGTATATGACTGGTTACATGAGTATATGCAGCTTGATTACATCCTTGTATGTTGGGTTGCATTCTTGGTTATTTGATTACATGCATCAGTCTTGTAGGTTGATTACAAGAATTGATCACTTATGCTCGACTACATGCGGTTATGTGTATGTGTAGTTGATTAAGCATTTCTTATGCAGGTTGATAGTTGCATGAGGCAATGTGTACAATGGAGTAATGGTTGTGGTCATGCATGTATTGTTGAAATATGGCAACAAGAATATTCCAATTTAATTTGTCCTTGAATTAAATTGTGAATTAAAATCGAATTTAGTCTTAACAGCTACTTGGAAATAATTAATTAATTTATTTTTAAATTAATTAGTTGGAGAAATTCAAGTTAGAAGTCTTTCTGAAGTCATGCAAGAGTTATCCCTTAAATTAAGGAGATAAGATTGAGTTATATTTGAGTTGTAATTAGTTAACTCAGTCTACTGAGTTAAGTCCAGTTAAATTAGTTCCAAACTGTTTGAGGAACTAATAGTGAGTTAACAGTCAGTTGATGCATGCATGCACTCAACTAGTGCTATTCCAGTTAACTGAAGATTCCCTCATCAGAAACTCATGCATGTCTATTCTGAGAAAGACCCAGTTGTTATTAAAGTCAAGGATAGTGTACTATCAGTTGCATGTGTTTTCTCATGGAGAAAACCCATTATTCAGTCAAGGATTTTATTCTTGAGGATTTGCACAGTTTTGGAGGAGATCATCCACTTGGTTGAAGGCAAATCATCCACAAGGGACAGCACAAGGAAACAGGGGCTTGGAGGGCAGAGAGGAAGGCTAGAGAGAAGCCAAGATTGCTTGTGAGCATCTATGAGGATTGTATCGAGCGCTGGCTAGCTGTGAGAGCTAAGGCTTTGTATAATTCCTATGTATTTCCACCTTGTATGATAATACAGATAATGGGGTTTTTAGCTGAGGTTTTCCCCAAAGTATTTTCATGTGTTTTGCTATTGATTCTTCTTCTTCTAGTTATATTGTTTAGCTCGATCTTTAAGCTTTCACAAATTCATAGTAGAAGTAGGTTATAGTATTCTACTTTGATTTATATTGCATTATCGGGTTACCCTACACAGATTTTCTACATGATATGAGAGCAAGGTTTGTAGAAATTGTCTACATGGTATCGGAGCTATGAATAGTATATTGAGAAGAGAATTCGAAGTTTGAAGTTCAGGGTTGCAAGTGTAAATCGAATTCATATCATGCTTCAAGGTTGGCCAATGGCGTTCTATGACTTAATACTCAAGTATGCCTTGGAAGGTAGCTCGAATTACATAGCATGGAAAGATAGACAAGAGGTTGTATTAAAAGACAATGGCTTGAAGGAATTCATTGATCAAGAAATTCCAAAGCCAGCTTCAACTAATGGACAAGAGTTGGCTGAGTGGAAGAAGTGTGTGGTGAAGATGAGACATATCATCCTTGAGGGAGTTCGAGACCATATTGTCTCGAGTCTCCATGGGAAGGATACTCCATTTTCAATGTGGAAGACATTGAAGGACCTCTACCAGAACAGTAGCGACCAGAGGAAATTGGCGCTTAAGGATAACCTTTGAATAATCAAGATGGAGAAGGGCGATACTATTTCCACATATCTGAACAAGCTCACCACCTACAGAGATGAGCTTGGTAGTTTGGGAATAACTACTGCCGATGATTATATGGTGAGCCTCATTCTCCTTGGCCTTCCAAAGAGTTGGAATAGCTACCAGGACTCTGTGAATGGAAGGGAGAAACTGACGGATTGGGAATGACTGTGGTCAGATCTTATGCAGGAGGAGATTAGGAGGAGCACACGAGATGGTTCTTCATCCAAGAATTATGATGAAGAAAATCTGGCCTTAGTGACTAAGGCAAGGAAAGGGAAGGGGAAGGCTTCCCATTTCAAATCGAATTCTTCTCATGGAGGGAAGCAGGGTGACATGTCTAAAGTAAGATTCTTTAATTGTCACAAGATGGGACATTATGCGACTAATTTCCCATCGAAGAATTCCAAGAAGGGATCCTCGGAAGGATCAGAAGGTGAGGCATTAGTCTCTCACTAGAAATGGACTTTACCCTCATCGCATGCATGCTGTCATTGATGATGGGTTGTGTCTGGTATCTTGATAGTGGAGCCTCATTCCACATGACCGGTGATAAAAATTTATTCAGTACCTTGGAGGAGAAAGACCTCAAGATGCGCATAGAGATGGGTGACGACGGAAGGTATAGTGTTTCAGGAGTGGGCATGGTTGCTTTTTAGAGGGAGCACGAAGCTCCTCTCACCTTGACAGATGTGATGTATGTGCTTGGACTGAAGAAGAACTTGGTATCGGTCACAATTTTGGAGGACAAAATCTATGATGTTGTCTTTAGTAAAGGAAAGGCATTTCTAAGACACATAGCCACGAGTTAGACCAAGAGAATATGGATTCGGGTGAAGAATCTCTATAAACTAGAGGTAGATGATTGTGCAACATTGAGTACGAAAGCAGAATTGGTGCAAAGCCAATACATTGGCGAGTTTTGGCACAGGCGGTTGGGCCATTTACATCATGGGGCTTTGAAGATAATGCAACAGATATCTACAGGACTTCCCAAAGGTAAACTTGAGCAAGTTGACACATGCAAAGGTTGTACCTTAGGAAAGTACACCAAGTCTTTCTTTCATGATCGAGACAGTCGAGCATAGGCTATCTTAGAGCGAGTTCATACTGATGTGTGTGGACCATTCTCGATGGCATCCACAACGAAGCAAAGGTGTTATGTGATTTTCATTGATGACTATTCTTGTAAACGCTAGATTTATTTCAGGCAGAAGGACCAAACCTTTACAAAGTTTTGCGAGTTCAAAGCTTTGGTCGAGAAAGAGTCAGGGAAGAAGATCAAGGCCTTGAGAAGCGACAACGGTGGATAATAGGTCTCTCAAGAGTTTAAGGACTTCTGTGCACCAGAAGGAATTAAACAAGAGTTTACGACACCTCATAACCCATAGCAGAATGGGGTGGTCGAGAGGAAGAACAGAACTATTGTAGGGGCAACATGGCCAATGTTGCATGACCAAGACCTACCACTTCACTTGTGGGCTGAGGCATGCAACACAATGGTCTATTTGCAGAATAGAAGCCTGCATCACATGCTTGGGATGAAGACACCAGAGGAAGCTTTCTCTGGTAAGAGACCAGATGTAGGTCACTTCAAGATCTTTGGCTCATTGGTATATTGCCATGTGACAAAGGATACATGGAAGAAGCTTGAGCCGACAACAGAGTTGGGGATACTTGTGGGGTACACTGATACACCTCACAACTATTGGGTGTACTTGCCTACTAGTCGGAGGATAGTGGTTCGCAAAGATCTAAATTTTGATGAGAAGAAGGCCATGCAAGTTTCCCTTGAGAGGGAGCTACAACTATAGGCTGTGGAGGAACTGTTGGTTCCTAAGGAGGAGGATCCTCAGACTGATGCAGAGCAGCCGCATGCAAAGGTTCCAGGAGTGGAGACATCCACTCAAGCAGAGTCTTCCAGAGATGGACAGAAGCACACAAGAGAAGCTAACAGATTGTTGGAGGATGTGAGAGAGAATGTGGGAGCACCATCTTCTCAGCGTAGACAGAGGAGTTCACCTGAGAGGTACACTGGATACATGGCCCTTTTTGGGGAATGTGTTGAGACCGAGCCATCTTCCTTTGAGTAAGTAGTGCAACAGCTAATTTGGGTTGATGCTATGGTGGAGGAGTATGACTCCATAGTTCGTAACAGTGTTTGGGACGTGGTTCCAAGACTGAAGAACAAGTCAGTTGTGAGTTCCCGTTGGCTTTACAAGGTAAAGCAAGCTACTGATGGTAGTGTGGAGAAGCATAAGGCAAGATTTGTTGCTCGTGGCTTTTCAAAGGTCGAGGGGATTGACTATGATGAGACTTTTTCTCCTTTCGCAAGATACTTATCTATGAGATCTATGTTGGCACTATCAACACAGATGGGTTGGAAGATCCATCAGATGGATGTGATGACTGTATTCCTCAATGGCCAGATTGAGGAAGAGGTGTACATAGAGTAGCCGGAAGGTTTTGAGACCTTCGATCATGAGTCACATGTGTGCCGACTCAAGAGAGCATTGTATGGGTTGAAGCAAGCGCCTCGTGCTTGGTACATCAGGATAGATAGCTACTTCACCGGGTTGGGCTTCACAAAGAGTGAAGTGGATGCAAACCTGTACCACATCATGGTGAAAGGTAAGATGTTGATCATCGTACTTTATGTTGATGATCTCATATTGGTTGTTGATAATCAGTTGATCGTGTCTTGCAAGGAGGACCTTGCAAGAGAATTCAAGATGAAAGACATGGGTCTCATGCATTACTTCCTTGGCATGGAAGTGTGGCAGAAGGATGGGGAGTTGTTTGTGTCTCAGGGCAAGTATGCCAACGAGATACTCAAGAGATTCCACATGGAGAAGTGCAAGCCCATCCAAACTCCTCTAGTAGGTAATTGGAGGAAGGAGGATGCTACTTCAAGAGAAGTGGTAGAGGCTACTGCGTACAGGCAACTTGTGGGTTCACTAATGTACTTAGTGAACACACGACTAAATTTGTGCTATGCAGTGAACCAGCTAAGTAAAGCGACGGTTCAACATACAAGATGTTTTGGAAGATGGAAAAGCATGTATTGAGATACCTCATAGGCACATCTCAGTATGGATTATGGTATAGATGAACATAGGGAGTGAAGCTACAGGGCTTCACTGATGTATATTGGGTAGGGATTCCATCAGATCGGAAGAGCACATCAGGAGGGATTTTCAACCTTGGGTCAGCGACAGTTTCTTGGTACAACAGGAAACAGAGGTCGGTTGCACTCAGCTCGGCAGAGGCAGAATACATGGCTGCAAGTCAGGCAGCATGTGAGGCCATCTGGATGCAGAAAATCCTAGTTGGTTTGTTTGATCAGAGGATGGATCCAATTGTGATCTATTGTGATAATCAGAGTTGTATCAAACTCTCTGAGAATCTAGTATTTCATGATAGGTCCAACCACATCGACATCAGGTATGATCATCTCAGAGACTGTGTAACGAGGAGGATCATGTTGCTGCAGTATATTTCGACAGAGGAGCAAGATGCTAACATTTTGACAAAGGCATTGTCAAAGTGTAAATTCGAGTTCCATAGAGATAGGATCGGGGTGGAAGATAATCCCTTTCTTGTTGAGAGAGAGTGTTGAAATATGGCAACAAGAATATTCCAATTTAATTTGTCCTTGGATTAAATTGTGAATTAAAATCAAATTTAGTCTTAACAACTACTTGGAAATAATTAATTTATTTATTTTTAAATTAATTAGTTGGAGAAATTCAAGTTAGAAGTCTTTTTGAAGTCATGCAAGAGTTATCCCTTAAATTAAGGAGATAAGATTGAGTTATATTTGAGTTGTAATTAGTTAACTCAGTTTACTGAGTTAAATCCAGTTAAATTGGTTCCAAACTTTTTGAGGAACTAATAGTGAGTTAATAGTAAGTTGATGCATGCATGCACTCAACTAGTGCTACTTCAGTTAACTAAAGATTCCCTCATCAGAAACTCATGCATGTCTATTATGAGAAAGATCCAGTTGAGATTAAAGTCAAGGATAGTGTACTATCAGTTTCATGTGTTTTCTCATGGAGAAAACTCATGCATGTAGTCAAGGATTTTATCCTTAAGGATTTGCGCAGTTTTGGAGGAAATCATCCACTTGGTTGAAGGAAAATCATCCACAAGGAACAATGCAAGGAAATTGGAGCTTGGAGGGTAGAGAGGAAGGCTGTAGAAAAGCCAAGATTGGCTGTGAGCATCTATGAGGATTGTGCTAAGAGCTGGCTAGCTATGAGAGCTAAGGCTTTGTATAATTCCTATGTATTTCCACCTTGTATGATAATACAGATAGTGGGGTTTTTAGTTGAGGCTTTCCCCAAAGTATTTTCATGTGTATAGTGCTATTGATTCTTCTTCTTCTTGTTATATTGTTCAACTCGATCTTTAAGCTTCCGCAAACTGATAGTAGAAGTAGGTTATAGTATTCTACTTTGATTCATATTGCATTATCGGGTTAACCTACACAAATTTTCTACATGTATGATCTTGGTTATAGCTATGCATGAATAGTAGGTCAAACATGCCTTGCAAAGTCATGGTATGCAATTTAGGTCATCAGGGTGATATTGATATGTTATGATGCTAATGTGTTAGGAGATGCAGAGCATCATAATGAGGTTACGACATTGGACTTTGGGGTAAGAGTAGATTGTCATATAGGTATTGTATGTTTGGCATGCAGGTATGTAAGTTAGTGATTGTTATATGCATTAGGTTTATATACATTAGGGTTATGTACATGTATTTTGATGTTATGGTTACATTCATGATAGATGTTAGTTGATTAGTGTAGTTATATGCACATGTGTCAGATAGTTAAGAATGATAGTAACATGTAGTTGTATGCATTGCTATTGTTGTTTTATATTAGATAACCTGATGATTATGTTATATGTTGTTGATGAGTATGTTATATGTTAAATTGTTGTTGTTATATGACAGTTAACTTGACAATTAGGTTATATGTTGTTGATGAGAATGATAGTTAGCTTGATGATTAGGGTTATAGAATTTATACCTTGATGTTATATGTATCATGCTAAATTGGATTGGCCTATGCAGATGGTTATGGTTATGATATTCAGGTATGAGCCGACATATTTGTGATATGGTGTTGTACTAATCTAGATTGACTTTGCATATGTGTGAATGATAATTGTGTATGAGTTATGACGTAAACATGTTAGCTAGTGACTATTCTGGATATCATGATCTTATTTATGTTTGAGTTGATATGTTGTGAAGTTATATTGTGCTAACTAGATTGATTGTGTAGACAAGATAGCCTCCCCTGAGACACAGTAAGGTACGAGTTTGCTTATGTTGTATATTTGGTGCTTGACTGTTTGATTATGTTGTCTAGTTGATTTATTTAACATGGTATGTTGCAAGTTGGTTGAATGTTTGATGAATTTCATAATATGAGTATGTGTTTAGATGATCTTATTTTAAGATGATTATGCTAATACATATGAGTTGACATAGCTGACATGTACTTGAGTACGATAGGTGATAGTTGTAGCATTATGTATTATGACTGATGAATATGGATTATGACATGATTCTTAGTCCTGGTAAAGGTTGATTTCGAATTAATAGATATGATTGTCTTGATATGTGGAACATGTGGTTGACATGTGTGAGAAGTTGTAGGAAACATGCTTGGTATTAGCGTGACAAGGTAATAGTTGATGTGTTTATATAACTAACAGTTGGGTGATGTGATAGTGCATAGTAAGCCTCGATTGCAACAAGGTAAAAAGGTAAAAGGAAGGAATTGGACAAGAATGTGTTTAGCTATGTTGGGAAACCCTAATTCCAAACAAATGAGTGCTTTGCATATAGGGAGTATTCTTAACCTTGATTTTTTTGACATTATGTGGATATGTGCTAGATTCATGAACATGTACTTGACAGGTATATTAGCTAGTCTCTAGTTACAAGTGGATCTGTCAAGATAATTGGAGTCCCTTGAGAGATGGTGTGGATGTGTTCAGTTGCAACGCAGCAAGCTTGGCACGATAGGATGAGGTAACTGATGTATTTTTATGTTTATTTATGCACTGACATTATGTGTTTATGGAAGTATAATGCAGGGAGTTACATGGCAAGAGAAATTTCCATGAATCTTCAAGAAATTCCTTTTATGTTTTGAGTCTTGGGAATTGGTTGGGAAAGAGGAAAGTTAGTGGAGGTCGGGGAGAGTTGTGTGGTACCCAACAGGTAAGGTAAGACTCATATGAAGCTTTGTGTATGAGAAAGTGCAGCGGAAGGTAAAACTATGACAGTTGATTGGACTAGTTGGGTCCATGGTGGTAAATGGACGGTGGTAGTACAGACATGAGGAAGGTAACCAAAAAAGGTAAAGTAAATGGATCTGAGGTGTCAGGTTCCTTGACTATGCTGGGAACAATATTTTCTCAATGTTGTACATGTTGTACACGGACAAAGGAAGTTCTCTTAACCTAAACCTTATGTTATATGTTAAGTATGTCATGATCATGATTATGTTGATGTTTATATATGTATGCATGTATGTATTTACGTCGTTGTCTGGCATGATGATGATTGATTTATGCTAATGATTATATATGTATTTATGTATGTTGTCACTATTTGATAGGGTTGTCAGGGATCGTTCTTGTAGAGGAATGATTTCTTATGCAGGTGAATGACATGAAGATATTCATGGTTCATGAGGAATTAAGTGAGAAGAGTAGTCATGACAAATATAGGAGGTCAGTGTCATGTCGATATGAATTGATATTGTATACTTGTATTATGCATATGTTTATGACAAGTAATGTGGAAGGATACATCAACGAAATGAAAGCAGTGTGGTTTGTGACATGCTGGGGCAACCATAGATAAGACACTGGGAGAAAGGTTTCTTGGTAGAGACAATGTGCTTTTGGATGTGAGCTACTATTGTTGTGCATATGTTGTATATGTTGTACATGTTGCATCTATGATCATGTGTGCATGTGGTGAATATTCATAGGTGAATATTGCATATGCAGTGCTGGGTATAGATGATGCTATGTACATGATGGATATGCGGTGTTGTGTGCATATGGTGTTGTGCACATGTTGGATATGCAGTGTTGTGTACAGATGATGTTATGTACATGTTGGATATGCAGTGCTATGTACATATGGTGTTCTATGCATGTTGTACATATGGTGCTATGTACATATGGTGTTGTGTGCATGATTGTACAAGTGGTGCTGTGAGCATGTGGTACCGTGTACATGTTGTACATTTGGTGTTGTGTGCATGTGGTTCTGTATACCTGTTGTGCATGTGATGCTATGTACATGTGGTGTCGTGCATATGTTGTGCATGTGATGCTGTGTACATTTGGTATTGTGTACACGTTGTATAGTGGTGCAGTGTACATGTTCCATTATGTAAATGTTGTGCAGGTGGTGTCGTGTACATGTGATGTTGTGCACACATTGTTCATGTGGTTGCAGTGTACATGTGGTATATATGGTAATGGTGTAGATGCATGTATTGCATGGTGTTGTATGACACGTGTAGTTGTATGTGTGTGATGCACACTATCTGTATATGCACATGGTTGAGGAGAAGGCATTGGGTGTTTGTCTGGTGTGGCAATCGATCCAGAGTGCGTACAAAATAAAGACAAAGGTAGAAGCTAAGGATTGAGGAAAGGATAAGTATCGATATTTTACTCCAGTTTTATTATGCATGTGATTTATGACTATGGTATATAATGATTATATGTGATCTATGATTCTGGTTTATGATGGTTACATGTGACTTATGATGTTAATATATGATGGTTTTGTTTTGAGCTAACAAAATGTGATATGTTTATACATGATGTTTTGATCAAACAGTTAGCTTGACTTGTTGTGATAGGAAGCGAACATAATTGCAAGTGTACCTTATTTACGAGCTACCAATGAGGTACAATTTGAGGTTATTTTAATTTATTTGAATCTAACGGAAATTATGTGCTTGGAACAAGAATGCATGAACATTCCCTTTTGGGTGGTTGAAATGGACTACAAGAATTAGCAACAATAGCAAAAGTATTGGAACATTCAGCAGTATGCTAGTAAAACACTTCAGGAGCAGGGCCATTATGGGACACTAGTACCCAATTGTGTCAATTGATTTCCATGAGAATGCTATGACCTGTATGATGGTTGAGGTAGGTATATGCCTTGGTTGTTAATATTATGATGCGAGGGAGCCTTGCCAAGGGATGGATCGCCCAGGACAGGGGATTCTAGGGAACTTGGAAGGTGAGTGACTACACGGAAGGGGGTGACCAGATTTCCCAAGGAACTGTGTAGCAGAGAAGGGAAGGTCGTAGATATATTGGTTTTAGTAATTAGCTTTGACAGATGGAATCAGAATCATATTGGGAGTGTGCCCTGCAACAATGAGTCGGTAACTGTTCGCTGAGGGGACAAGTGGCGTAGGATTATAGCACTGGACATTAAATGTAGATTTGATTATGGCAGTGGATTCTGGACTTCCTGGGAAGGAGGTGAATCTTGGTACTAATTTGAGGGTGGAGGCGTGATCCTCTGGATTCCCTTGTTGATTGATATGGGCATCGTATCCTTTTATTTGCTGGTTTAGACAATGTGCATATGTGTATATGTGGTTATTGTAAATACTGTAATGAGTTGTGTTATAAAGCTCCAATATGTGATATGGTTGTTATTTGGTCATGTCGTTATGATGTTTTTCTTCTGAGCAAGTCATTCATTGTAAATATTGCAACGAGCTAAGTTATAAATCTCCATAGGCAGTATGTTTGCTTCTCAGTGATTTTGCTAAGTTCTTGGTTTGGTTTAACACCGAGGATGATGTTCCCCAAGGGTGAGGGTTTTGTAATAGCCCTAGTGAAAAGTTCATGTAATAAAATTTAATAAAGGCAAAAAATAAGACCTCGGGTAAGGGACACGTATTCCAAGATGACTGGTGGGTAGGAAGTCCTAATGGGTATTTGTTTGGTTGTTTATGGCTAAGGAAATTGGCAGAGGCAATGGTTAAGGAATTAAAGAGGAGAAAAGGTATTTTGGCACATTTATTCATGAAAATAAAGGAAATCAGGATAAAAGTAAGGTGAAAGGTCATAGGTTGCATGTGAGGAGAAATCGAAAGAAAATAATGGAAAATGAAGAAAATAGAGGCCCATTCATAAAAAGGCTTATGAGGATTAGCTGGCAAGTCTTGACAGTGTAATCTTGGTCAGTGCAAGTTTGAAACTCTCTCATTATTCTCTCTATCTCTCACTCTTGGTCACTTAAAGTTTTCTTGGAGCACTCTAGTTTGGAGAAAAGGAAAGGGAAAGTAAGGGAAGGAAAGGAAAAGCAAGCAAGGATCAAGGAAAGAAAAGAAGGATCAAGCAGCTTCAATAGGAAGACTTGCAAGTAACCTTTTTCATGTGTGATTTCCTAGGTTTGGACATGTATGGCTTTGCATGTTGGTGTATGGTTCTCTTGTTGTCAGTGGCATGGTATTTTCAGGTTATGATAATTTTTTTAACCCTAGCCTAGCCTTTTTCTGGATGCCATGGTATGTTGGGATGTTATTTTGGTTTTTGAGCTTTGGAATTTCCAGATGGATTTCGAAATCTCAAGGTTCATTCCCAAAGGCCTAGGAATCCCTTGACCCATTTTGGTGGGATACACGGTAAATCCTGAGGGAGAAGTCTCGGTTTAGGGCCTAGTGATCTAGGTTTTGATTGCGGTAAATCCTAAGAGATAAGGAGATGAAAAATTCCTCAAGGATAGTGATGGATTCTTGATGGAATTCCAAGTTCTGTTCGGTTTTGATCGGAGCACTAGTTTTGGTGTGATCACGGTTTGATGAGGATGGAGGTGGTTTAACCTCTGGATTCCCTTGGTTTTTCTTCGATTGGTTGTTCTATAAGATCCCACATTCATGCTTGGAATATGGCACGGGGGTGGTAGGTTGAAAGAAAGATTTGGTTCAACCATGTCTTTAGTCGAGTGGTACGTGGAAGTCACGAACCTCGTCGGATTTTCCTATGATTAATAAAAGCTAAATTCTCTTACTTTTGCATTGATTTAGATGTGGATTTAATCATTGTCATATCTCTAATATTTACATGGTTTAATGATGGTTATAAGGATGGTTAGATGACTGGTTTATGTCATGGTTATTTCATGTATTTACTGGTAACTGTTAAATTAATGGATGAAAGACCTAATTGATGATGTTGTAGATAAATGGAGAAGGAGGTGATCATTCTGGTTATGTTTCATAAGTGGTTTCAATCATTTATGCTTTGTCTCATGTCCTAGACCTGTAGGTTGCATATTTTCTAAGTGTTTGACAGAATGTCAATCCCGGTTGGTGATGCTCAGGCCTAGTCCTGAGGTTTATTTTTCATTGATCAACATTGTTATCATTTCTTTAATGAATTTTGAAAGTTACAAAAAGTTCTGGGCAGTGGCCATGATTCTTGGCTAAAAAAGTGGCTTAAATCCCAGGGTTGATCACACAGAAATGGCAATTCGGGTCCACAGTCGTTGGCAGACAGGTTTGTGAGAGCGACTTTGGGTTGTTGGTCGCTCCCTTGCCCATAGCATGAGAGCGAATATGGCCTAAGAGCTACAAAATAGCAGTGGGACCTAGGGACAGACTGTCTGAGTGGATGGCTTGTCTCCTACGGGTTTTGTTGATGATGTTGGATGAATGTATGTGATATTCCGTCGATTCCACTTCCTTAAGGTGGCATAGGAGGTCGAATCTGCTTGTAGTAGGATATCTCTTCATGTTTATGCCAATTGGCATGGTTACTTTGGGTAGACCTAGGAAGGGATGTTACATGGTAGCAAAAGTTCTCAAGTGAAAAGTTGCATAACATAAAGAGACTTGCAAGTAGTGGGTAGAAAAGAACTCAGAAGTTCTTGAAGGAAGCAAAGTTATGGATATGAGATAAGGTAAGGATGACCTTCATAATTTAAATTTGGATAAAATGGTCTGAATTGTAAGTAGAAACAAAGAGGAATTTATGGTAACCATTGCAGTAGAATTTGTATGGTAGAGAAAGCAATGATTTCATGGAGAGCTTGGGAAATTTTGATCAACATGAAGATTTGATGATGGTGATAGCAAGGGAGACTAGGGATCCTTATATTTCAAAATCAGATAATTTGTGCATGGTTACAGGTTTTGCAGGGGATGAAAAATTACTTGATGTTGTCATTAAAATGAAGGGAGATTAAGGAATGTATTCTCAAGGTACTGAGAAAAGACAAAGTCAAAATTCTATTCTGAAGGAAGATGGCCACAAGTTGTGTCAGAAAGGAAATCATAGGGATATATATATACAAACCAACAAATAAGAGTTGGCTTATGAAGTCATCCAAAGAGGGAAACATAAAGAGGAAGAATGACACTCATATCTAATATGGAAAAACTTTGATGAATAATTGAGGATGTTGGAAGACTGGTTGATCACTCCAAGGATTAACAAGGAAGATTTCATATTTGTTGCAAGCACAAATAAAATGCTCAAGGAACCAACTCAAGAAGAATAACGTTTTGTTTTTCAACCAAATTGTTTCTTTGAGCATGTGGATTATGATAAAGTAAAGGATACAACTGGTGAAGACCGCATGGAGTTTGCAGGATTAATTCAAAATAATTTTGAGAAATAAAAAATGTACCTACTAGCAGTGGCATAGAGGAAAAGGAAATGCAATAGTTAGTAGATAGCAGCAACAATCAGTTTCAACAAGGTAGTAGTAGCATGTACCAACAAAATGATAACTTGGACATATGAAAGCAATGAGATGAGGATGATAGAGACAAAAGAGCCTAAGAGGAGGCATATTGATGTAAAAAGAGAAGTCAAAAATAGAAGGAAATTAACTGTACAAGAATGCATCGAAATAATTAATGGAATGTTGAAAAACAAGGTTTGGAAACTTGGAGAATTGAAGGTAACAACAACAGGGACCATTGGACAACAACACAATGAAATGGGTGATCAATTACAATATAAAATATGGGATACTAGTGGATAAATGATCAATGACACATGATTAGGAGGTCATGAAATTTTTCCACCTTCGAAGTCTGATGCAGGAGCATAGGCTCTCAGGTTTACAACTTTTTGATTAGACCTAGGATTTTAGCATTTACAAAGGAAGTGGGTTATCTAATTTTTGTAATTATTTTATTATAATAGAATGAGTCATAAATCTATAAGTTTGTATAAATTAGATTGATAAATTGTAATCAAATTTGTTCAAATAGATCTCGAGAGCTTGAGTGAGTTGGCGAGATTTTAGGGATATCTCTTAGTAAGATATTAGATTAGTTTGGAAAGATTTTAGGATCTGAAGAGATATAATAGCATCTAACACAAATTTTTGTTTATTCTATTTTGTATATATAGTTTTTGTAAGCCTAAGGGAATTGGGGGTGGCCAAATAAAGGTAGGATAAGGCCATAAAGAGAAACCAAGTCCAAGAGTGACAGGGATCTAGTAGAGAGCCATTGCAATTCTTTGTAAATACTCAATTGGAAGTTTAATGGAATAGGGATTGCTTAGTTTTCCAATTCTATTCCTACATAAATGCATTGATGCCTACGTAGATTGAAATAGCATCTCTTTGTCTCGTGATTAAAATTGAAGTGTGGCTCCAGATTAGTCTTGATCTCTTCTTGACCTGGGAAGCCTATGAGACTTCACAAAAACGAGAAAGTGAGATAATATAGATCTCAGAAGTTCATGAGAGAAAAAGTAACTACATACAAGGCAGAATTAGAGTATCTTACTAGGCCATAACATCTTATTAGATGTTGAGTTTGAAGGTAGCGTTTGAAGGATCACTGAACATTGACCCAAAGATCACTAGTGGTTCTTTCTTATTTGAAGCAATAGTGTGAAGGCCTTAAAAATCCACAGAGCACTGGATCGGGCCTTTGGCCTCAAACAAACATTATACAAGAAAGGAGAGTCAATTATGACTAGAGGTTGGGACATAATTTTAGTCATACAAAGTTCGGGCTTGTGGACAAGTTGGAATGGGAATAAGAACCTGACCTCCCAACTACTTTGACTAAACAAGTATGGATGTAAGTTGACCTAACTTAGGGTAGGACCTTTTAGCTAACCTCGGCTAACTGACTTCAACTTCGATCAGTTGAAGTGTAATATAGACCAAAATTTTGTTTCGAAGTAATTAGTTGAGTTCTTTATCAAATATGGAGTTTTATAATTATAATTGATATCCAGCTGGAAGGAAATTTGTGAACAGATGGGTAAGAAGTAGATCTAAGTATAGTTTTGAATATTTAATGTCATGGTAAGATATTATATATTGTATGGATAGAGTGGAATTGAAGCGGAATTGTATGTCGCAGTGATTAAAGCATAGCCAACCATTGGATACAATATTTTTGTGTAGATAGAGATTAGCAAATGTTAAGTTGTAAGAATTGTGTTCACAATTGAAATAAATATCTGGTATATCCTTTGAGTTCTGGTAACCATTGTGTAAAAGTTACGCAGATGGGACGAAAGATAAGAATTTCTTGTAACCACATTTAAAATATAAGAATACTATAAGGAGATTAAGAAAGAGGAATGATTACTCGTAGCATTAATTGTTACGTGATATTATGCCAACATCAGTTGACCATGGTTAATTAAGATGGATTATCATCAACTATGGAAGACCATGTTGACCATGGTTAACTATGTATGAGAATGATTGATTATGGTTGGCTAAGGATGACCATGTTTGACTATATTTTACCACACTTTTCCATGTTGACTAGGGATGACCATGTATACTATGTTTGACTTTGGGTAACTCTTACCTAGGGTTTCCTATGGCTAACCATGGTTGAGTATGGATGATTGAGGTAGACCATGGTCAAATATAGAAGGCCATGTTGACTATGTATGCCTGTCGCTAATTATAGTTCACTAAGGTTGACAATGCTTGACTATGGTTGACAACATTTCAATGTGTTGACTATGTTTATCCATGTTTAACCATTTCATCATGGTTTACTAAGGTTGCCTAAGGTTTCCCATGAAAGGCTATAGTTAACTATGGTTGACTATGTTGATAACATTTAACAATGGCGACCATCTTGCCAATGTTGACAATGATTAATTATTGTTCGCCATGGTTGACTATAGTTACCTAAGATTGTCTATGGTTGACCACGATTGAGTACGGTTGATTAGAATATACCATGGTCAACTATGGAAGATAATGTAGACCATGTATGCCTATGTATTACCATTATTGATTATGGTTGACCAAGGATGACCATGTTTAACTATGATTGATCACATTTGATCATGTTAATTATTGTTGACCATGTTTGACCATGTAGACTATGTATGACCATGTATGACCAAGTTTACCCAAAAATGGTTATAGTTGAGTATGGTTGACAATGGTTACCATGTTCCCGTGTTAACAATGGTTAACTATGGTTGTTCATGGTTGACCATGTTGACTATGATTGGCCATATCTCCTATGGTTAACCATGTTGACTATGATCGACTTTATTAATGAAGGTTGAGTATGGTCAACTATAATCGACTATCAATGACGATCATGGTTAACCATGGCTAAAAATGGTTGGGCATGGTTGTCTGCAATTAACTATAATTGACTACAATAGACTATGGTTGATCATCTTGCTCATGTTAACCATCAATGACCATGGTTGACTACAGTTACCTAAGGTAGCCTATGGTTGACTTGGTTGAGTATGGTTAATCAAGGTAGACCATGGTCAATTATGGAAGACAAGATTGAACATGGTTGATAACGTATGATGATGGTTTAGTATGGTTGACTAATTGTTGACCACATTTAACCATGTTTGACCTCGGTTAACTATGGCTTATCATGACATGTTATAGTTGACTATCATTTATCATGGTTGACAATGTCTAGTAATGGTGACCATGTCAATTATGGTTGACAATGGCTGCCCATGCTTTCCTATGGTTGACCATGTTGATTATGGTTGTGTATGGTTCACTGAAATAGACCATGGTTGACTATGGAATAATAGGTTGACCATGGGTGACTATGATTGACCTTAGTTAGATAGGTATGGCCATGGTTGGCCATGGTTGACCATGGGTGAGCATGCTTGACTATGTTTTGACCATGGATGAGAACGATTGATAATGCTTGAACATGGTTAACTATAATTTACTATGGTTGGGTTGCATCACAATGTGATGTTGGCGAAGGATTATGTTCAATTGTGACAATAGGACATGTTCATTAGACTATGATGTTAGGTTATGTTTGGTGAAATTAGGCTTTATTCAACACATTATGATGTATTGTTACATTTTTTACATTGTGATGTCATGTTATGATTGTGATATCATGTTTTGCTCATCATAGTATAACATTGGGTAACTATGGTCATCACATTACGATGTTAGATTCTCTTCGTCACATTGTGATGTAGTATTTTTCTTGACACATTATGACGTTAGTTTATGTTTGTCACACTATGACAAGGGGTTATTTTTTCATGTTGTGATGTTAGGTTATATTCATCTCATTGCAACATTGGGTTATGTTCACCACATTGTGATGTTCAAAAATGTATGTCACATTGCAACATCAGGTTATGCTCATCACATTAATATGATATGATATTTTTGTCAATTCGATGTTAGGTTATATTAAATTGCATCACAATGCAATGTTGATGAAGGGTTATGTTTGAAAGTAATATCGATGTATGCTTATCAAATTTTAATGTAAGGTTATGTTAGATTCTATCACAATGTTATATTCATGAAAGCATATGCTCAAATGTGACATCATGGTATGACTGTGGCATTGTAATGTGGGGTTATGTTGGATTGCATCACAATGTGAACCATGGTCAAACATTGTAGCATATTTGACCATCTCTAACCTCTAAAAAGACATTTCAAATTTAAGAAAACAATTTTTTTTTCAAAATTTAGGAAAATTTATTTTAAAAAAAATCTTTATTAATGTTTATGGGATAAGGGACCCACCTCCACATAACAAATTGACTACTAAAGTCTAGATTTGAACTTGTGATTTCTTAGGAAGAAACACGTTCTTAACCATTAGGCTCACTCAAGCTATGCATACTATATGACTATATGTAAAAAAAAATAAAAAATCAACCATAGTAAAGCACTTATGTGATTATATATATTAAACTAAAAATATCAAACTATATAAACCATTAACTATAAACCTAAATTTTCAATTGGGTTTAGTTTGGTCGGTGGGGAGAAATATTGTTATCCTCCATTCCAAGGTTAAATTCCTACATGTGACATGTTTAGCTCATAATGTGGTGACATGCCAAAGCTTGTTAACAATCCCTCAAGGAATGAGCATTTATATTTCTCATATAAAATATAAAGATATTCTCATTGAAAAAAATAAAATAAAAATTATATACACTACTTAACTATTTTATTAAGTTAATCTCCCTCTCTCTCCACTTTTTCTATATATATATATATATATATATATATATATATATATATATATATATATATATATCTATATATCTATGTATGTATGTATAAAGATATCTTTATAAATAAATATCTTTATATTATGTATGGAATATAAATATATTATGTTTTATCTAATATTTCTCGCCACCTCACTCTCATATTATGTTTTCTCCAATATTTCTCTAATATGTCAAGTTATGGTCATAACATTGTGACATCATGTTTTGTTCATCACAATATAACATTAAGTTATGGTCATCACATTACAACATTGGTTTATGTTCATCACATTTGTTACGTTGTCTTTTGTCCAACACAATATGTTGTTAGGTGATGTTTGTGACATTGCAATGTTAAGTTATGGTCATCACATGTGATGTCATTCGGTTCTGTTCATCATTGTACAACATTAGGTTATGGTCATCGCATTTCACACACAGGGTTTTGTTTATCACATTAAGATGACAAGCTATATTCATCAAATTGTGATGTGGGGATATGTTTGTCATGATATGACATGAGGTTATGTTTGCCACATTGTGACGTTATGTTATGTTCATATCATTACAATGTCAGGATATGCTCACCACATTCACATTCCAATATGAGGTTGTTTTCATGTGGCAATGACAAGATATTTTTGTCACAATTCAATGTGAATATTGGAGAAAACATATTATATGTTCTTCATCCTCCATCTAAACTATCATATTATGTTTTCTCCAGTATATAATATGAAGATGAGGGTGAATTGAAATATTGGATAAAACATATGGGTGGGAGGGGGGATAAATATTAGAGTAAACATGGCAATAAAATTTCTTCAATATTTCCTCCCACCCACACCCCCACCTTCATATTATGTATGGTGGGGGTGGGGGTCAGGGAGAATATTAGAGAAAATATATCGGGAGATATTGGAAAAAACATAATGGAGGGTAGGGAAAATATTGGAGAAACATATTATGTTATTTTTCTTCAATATATTAGCCCCCACCAACACATTTACCCTTACCATACATAATATGAGGGTGAGGGTAAGCATGGAGATGGCAAGGAAATATTGGAGAAAGCATATTATGGAAATATTAGAGAAAAATAATTATGTTTTCTCCAATATTTCTCCCCATCCCCACCCTCACCCTCACCATATTATGTTTTTCCTAGTATTCTCTCCCACTCACAACCTCACACTTACCCTCATATTATGCATGGTGAAGGTGGGGGTGGGAATAAATATTAGAAAAGGAATATAGGGCACCATACATAATATGAGGGTGAAGGTGGGGGTGGGAAGAAATATTAGAAAAGAAATATAGGACACCATACATAATATGAGGGTGAAGGTGGGAGGAAATATTGGAGAAAACATATTATGGTTTCTCCAATATTTCCCCCACATCCACCCTCATAAAACATATGTATGGTGGGGGTTGGGGGAAAATATTGGATGAAACATACAATATTTTCTCCAGTGTTTCCGCCCACCCCCACCCTCACCCTCACCCTCATATTATTTCTTTTCCAATATCCCCCCCACCGCCCACATTCATATGTTTTCTCCAACATTTCACTGGCACCCTCACCCGTACCCTCACTCTCACCCTCACCCTCACCCTCACCCTCACCCTCACCCTCACCCTCACCCTCATATTATGTATGTTTCCTCCGATATTTACCCTCACCCCCACCCTCACATTATGTAATATTATATTTTATCCAATATTACCTCCATCCTCACCCTTATAATAGGTATGTTTTCTCCATTATTTCCCACAACCACCAACCCCACCCTCATATTATGTATTGCAAAAAATATAATATGAGGCTGAGGGTGGAGGTGGGGATATATTGGAGAAAACATATTATGTTTTCACCAATAGTTTTTCCCACCCCCACCCATAAGTTATGTTTTCCCCAATATTCCCCCCCCCCCCGACCCACACCCACATCCTCACACTTATAGGAAAAAACATACATATATAAGTTATATATGTATGTTTTTTCCATTATTTATCCGAACCACCACCCCCACCCTCATATTATGCATTGGAGAAAACATAATATCAAGGTGAGAGTGTATGTGGAGGAAATATTGGAGAAAAGATATTATTATTTCACCAATATTTCCACCAACCCCACCCATAAATTATTTTTTCTCCAATATTTCCCCACAACCCTCACTCATATGCTTTTTCCAATATTTAAATTAGGGGGTTTTGAAGTAAAAAATGGGTCTCAAACGAAAAAGTGTACTAACAAAAATAACTTTAAAAGATGCAATAGGATTCAAGATGATGATGTCATCCCCAAGAGTAAATATTTTGGAGGGAAAAGAAAAGAAATGCTTTTTAATTGTCTTTTTGACTTATCTCCTTATAGGTTTACTTATATGTCAAGTGTAGGCACTCGTTGGTTGCGAAATCAAATTCCACATCCAAAGAGTATTGACTCTTCATACTTCTTAGTAAACCCACATTGAAAATAATTGTGTATATTCCCCAGATTCATACTACAATATGCCTTCATTTTTTTTCAACCACTCTTCCTACTCTCAACCCCCATCTTACTCAAAGAGACACAACTAAAGGCGTGGTGATTCGACTAGGAAATGTCACTCCCATTTCCCTTGGGATTCTCAACAGTAAAAATTTCTAACGAACGGAAGGTTGAATTCCAACCACCTAGCCAAAAATGTTTACCACCTTCATAACCAAAAATTCTTTCAATCTTAAAATATTCTACAAGCCCTATAATCAGGTTAAATTCCTAGAAAGCATCACTAGGTTTGGGAAATTACTTGATTTTGTAATTCTCTATGTCTAAGTTAGCTATATTTTGTGAGCCTAAGGACTTAGAAAAGAATTTAACAAGGCATAGTAAGGTTTGATCTCCACAATGAAAATTTTGTCAAGCTACCAAGAGTATGACCAAAATTTTGGCCTCAGATTTTAAGAGATATGAGACATTTAGGCATCCTTAGCTACAAAGTATTGGACATCATATAGGAAAACATGTTGAATGTTAAGAATGTCTAAAGATAGTTGGAGATAATAAATGCTTGGATATTATTTTCCTTGAGAATAGTCAAAAGATTTTATCAATAAGACATTATTTCCAAAAAGGATGTTGGGTCCAGGGAATTATTCCCCAAGTTCAAAGATGGGAATCTAGTTACTGTTTTGGATTTTCTACAATATAGAAACGTAGTAGATGAAAAGCCCCAGGAAATAGTCAAATTGAAAAACTACTAAAATTATCATAATACATGTATTTCACAAAATTTATATGATATTCCTCAAGACATATTAAAGACTCGGTCCCATGTTACTAGCTTACATAGTGAACTAGAACAACTTACTCAAAAGTCTGAAGAGAAAGAGAGTGCATTTAAGGAAGTCCACTCTAAGTTAGACAAAATCATGGAAGCTGTTGCAGACTTAAAACTAAGTGCTAAGTCAAATTTCCTAGGACTAGCACTTACATATTGAAAGTTTGAAGAACAAACTTATCATTTCTTGTAGATGCATGAGAAAGTACTTCTACTTAAGAAAATGTCTTTTTATTCACAAAAATTAGAAAAAAAATCTAATTTCATCTCTGGAAAAAGGAAAATTAGAACTTGTGAAATCTCAAATCCCTAAGATTAAGATGGTTAAAAGTGAAGAGAAACCTTCAAGTTTTATAGATCCCAATATCCCTAAAAATTCCAAGGATGATTCTAGAGGGAAACCCTTTGAATCTGCATGGGAAAAATGGTGCAATGCCAATATGGAGCAAGCAGAAAAGTCCCTTATGACCTTGCATAGTCAGAAAATTTCCCTAGTTTTAGTTGAGAAAATATAGATCCAGCTGCAATGACAAATTTCTGCATATCTAAAGTTGAAAATAAGTTGTTAGTCCACAATGGAATGCATGGGAGGAAACGAAAAAATCAATATTTAGGAAGAAATTTAGTTTGGTAGAATTGGCCTTATGAAAGACATGGGGATTTACAGGTAAACTTGAACTCGAATGGAAGGGGTTAGATGAAAATTATAAATTAGAAATCACGAATATTGAAAATCCTTTTGAGGAACTAATAAAAGAAGTTATTCATGAATTCTACAGTGATAGAAAGGTTTATACATAGCATTATGTTGATCTATTCGTGAGCCAAGGATTTTGTAATTTGAAACAATTACTTGAATTCTTTTGTATTTTGCAAGATCTATTATATAAGTTGCCAGATTTTGATAATGTTAGTTATCCTAGAAAATATCTATCTATAATGCATGGAAATATTCTAGATTTGGTAAGACAAATATTTGAGGCAAAAGATATCATTATATCTTAACTTTCTCTTGCATGACTAGAAGAAAATATCCTTTATACCCTATAGAAGGAATGCATGAGGAAGAAAATTGTTAATTCTATTAAGAAGTAGTTAGGATTTGATAATGGTGTTTGTGATATACATGCTGAGACTTATCATTTTGGATTCCATAGAAATTCTACAAAGAATAAGCTTGTGGAAAAACATGCAATTGTGCACATCGTTCCACCAAAAGAACAACATGCTCTCATTTTTCCCATAGAAGGTTTCATGGCTCCAAACCAAAGAAGTCAAATTTTCACAAAAGAAAAAAATCTTTCAATTCTAGGCTTGGAACTTATTATATCTGACACAAGCTAGGACATAGGGTAAACAATTGTTGTCTATGACAGAAAATCAAACATAAACAAAAATTATTTGAAATCTTTTCCTCTACATATGGTCCTCTTGAATAGGAACCCATTCCCTCCCCACCACCTAATGAAGATATTGAGTATATCTCAATAATGATTTTGATTTTGATTCTTCATATGCCAATGTAAAAATATTTATCTACCCAACTCTCCTTCTGGTTATGACTATGATCTATCTATTGATGATTTTATTTCTAATTTCAAAATGCTTCATTATGAAACACCTACATCCATTGAAAATGAAATTTCCAAATTATAATATAAGATTTCTACCCTTACCGTTAGTGATTGTCTCCAAAATCGTCAATATAATGCTCATATTCTTGACCTCCAGTCTAAATTATACCATCTCACATAACCCAACATGGTGAGTATTGATGTGTATTATCCTCCCGATGAACCCAAAAGTGTAGTTTCTATCTCTCCCATTGACAAAAGGATTTCTCCGAGAAAAGTACAAAAGGAAGAACTAGATTTTCTTCATCAACGAAGATCCTTTGCTAACAAAAGGTTGGTCCCTACTTTAGATTGGATACATGGAGAAGGGGTATAGGACCTAATTACTGCACTTTCCCAGGAAATAACATATATAGAAACATCTATTGAGGAGAAGAGAAAGCTAATCATAGAAATATTAATGTTTGTAAAGGAGGATCATAAAATCATTACTGAAAAAAGAATCACACTACAAGAATGCAAATATGCCATGTGTTACGGTCTTGACCTACGAGAAGATACCATAATACCAAATATGTGTATAAAGATACCCAGAACACAGAACAATAAGAAATAACAACATGTATTTTATTATTCAAAAAGGAAAGCAATGTTCAGTTTCCTCTTCGAGGGGGCAACCTCTAATAGAGTTGGGCTTAATTACAAAATAAGACACCACGCTCCTCAAGGGGAGTCTCTATACTTTATATAGGATTCATACATGCAATTGTTGGAAATAGTAATGAGAGGAGGGGGTGAATCAGTATTATCAAATCACTAACTTTTTCATTTCCATAGTTAGATTCATGTACGCTACTTCAGTTAAGGGAACCTGTGTGTATACACAACTTTGTCTAATGCAACTAGCGTATGTCCAGTAAAATTATGATTCAGTTAATCCATTAGATGTTGATCTTTAATCAGTGCATCATAACTTCATTAACCATATGAACAGTAAACATGTGCAGTAAAACAGAACAGATCATCACACATAAGAAGCACACATGAACACCATGATATAAGGTGGAAACTCAATGTGGTTGAAAACCACCTACTACAATTCGTCTCTATCTTCTTTTAATAATAGACTTCTTTTTACAATATTTCTATACTTGAGCAGTCTTATACCATTACGCAGGCTTCTACCTGCAGAAGGCTACAACCTTCTCTCATTCTCCAGCTTATCCTGGAAGGGAGCTACAACCCCCTTAGCTCTTATACTAGCTGATGTACTAGAACATAGGTGCTGACCTATAGAAGGATACAACCTTCTCTCGTTCTCCAGCTTCTCTTGGAAGGGAGCTACAACCCCCTTAGCTCTTGTACTAGCTGATGCACTAGTACGTAGGTGCTAACCTACAGAAGGCTACAACCTTCTCTTTCTTCCTCCAGGCACCACATTTCATAAATTTTCAGACTGGATACTCATGGAACACAACATCATAATCTGAAGGCCATGTTTCATCCAATTTTCATATTGGACCCATCAATATCATTGAAGCACAAAATCAATCACCACTTGCATCATCAATCTCTGAATCACCACACTGAATCACTGAAACCCTATCAACCAAAACACGGTCACTAGAACATAGAGCAGAACACAAAACTCTGCAACAATATTCAGATCCAACTGTATCATCAAAAATCATGCATTAGAGTGCATACGCTACTTGGAAGAGCCTAACCAGCGTGTATACAAAACTTCACCATGGCGAACCAACATATATGTCATCAAATACTTACTTATAACTTCGCTGGACTTCCAGACTTTAGACATACCTAGATCATTACATATACAAGGATAATACATGTGTTAGCAACTAGATCTAGTCCATCAGATCACATAAAGATAAGTCATTATGATCCTGATCCATTATTAGATCTCATCCATCAACACTGAAGCTAAACACAATCAACCAATCTTTCCTTCATTCTGAGAGCCTGAACTCTTAGTAAGTTGCCATCAAGGACAACACCTGTATCATAATTCCAACAATCTCCCCCTTTGGCTTTGATGGCAATGTTAACTTGCTACACTGTGAATTGTCATCTTAATGAGTTATCATTGTACATTATATCTGAACTGATTCCTTTGAACTAACCTGCATCCCATGTATTTTTTCACATCTAATATCTCTTCTGTAGATTCATCTAGTTATATATAAGTGAGTTGTTCTGCTACAAGTGGGTTGCCATCAAGTATAATACATGCATCATAATGCCAACAATCTCCCCCTTTGGACTTGATGGAAACAACACCAACACCAAATCACTCTCCCCCTTTGACATCAAGGGCAAAGGGTCATGCTCCCCCTAAGTGCATGCTAAAATATCTGATTGAGCTCCCCCTCTGTTCATGCTGAGATGTACTGTATCACCCATACTCCCCCTGAGTACCTGCAGAGTCTGTAAATATTTTCAAGAAAATAACATGACTCTATGACTCATACATACATTCATTCTCCCAACCAAGTGGGGATAAAATTGACTCATCCACCCAACTAAGTGGGGATATACCAGATACCAATTGTTTATACATGACTTGAAATATTACATCATCCTTCCCATGCATAGTGGGGGTACAAATTACATCATATGACCAAAAGGGATTCATCAAATGACTACAATACATAGAGACAAACTGATATGACCTTTACATCAAATGACATTTGTAACAGAGACCAAATATCTAAACAAGACCATGATAGTCATCAGCAACTATCATCCACAATGTATGATCTGCTCCATAAGCATTTGTCAATAGCATCCAGACTAGCAACTTGTATATGTCCATTAGTGTAGATATCATCAACCTTTAACAAGGTATGTCTGCATATAGGTATCAACTCATCCTTTTGAACATTATCATAGCCTTCCATGAATTATTTCTGTATATGTCATACAAAATCTTTCACATTATATCATATGAGAAAAACACCATAGTCATCTCATCATTGTCAAGATCTGCATGATCTTTTATACCATCCATGTATCATCACTCAAGAACATCCCTCATCTGATAAGCATCAATCAACATATGTGAGTATCAACCTATCATCATATTGGTAAGAACTCATCATCATCATGTCTCCAACAATGCAACTTTAAGTAATCATCCATGTATCCAACATACTGTATATATCACTATGTATCTTGAGCTCAAGATCTTTTGTCAAGACTTCTTGATATCATCAACAACAACAATCCTCAACCATGCGAGAGTTAAGAACTATAGGAATCCTGTATCATAACTGTATTATATGATCCTTATGCAAATGAAAACAACAACATATGAGTGACTCATCATCAAGTAATGAAGTTGTGTATTCAAGCTTTGTACTTCTCCTTATCCTTATGAAGATTACCATGTAAGCAACATATATGCATCATCAGAGAATCAACCACAAATCTGATCTGAACACCAACTCTGTAACCCCAAGAATCATATGAGATTTTGTCATGGGAAACTCATAACCATATCATAGTAAGATGTATCATTTATCCATATAAGCATCATCACCAAGGACTTCTAACCATAATGCCAACAATGCATTATTCAAAGCATATGCTCCCCCTGAACCTGTGCTATTTGTTCACTGTCTGATCTAATAATGCATATATCAGCAAGAAGTATCAAGGCATCATCATCATCAAGTTATGATCTAAAACATCTTATGAGTACCAAAGACATTTCCACACATCATTAGTAGATTTTAACCATTATCAAACAAAGCAAATAATGGACTAGACCATATCAAATCCTTTTTCCTGAGTCTGTCCCACTGCTTTTCTCAAACTGACATATACGTGACTGTGCAGTGTCTAACTCACGTATATACGTGACTTCTCTTCATGAAACTTGCGTACGAGATTTATAACACTGAAGTTTTACACTTTCAGCTCCCTTTAAGTCTGTTAGGTCTGTATATTGTGTAGTGTCACATCTTTCTGACTGTACTTCCTTCTTCTTCCATATCTTCAAGTGTGATGATGTTTTCTCCTTTTGGTATGGTGCTCGTACTTTGTTCTTGCATTCCTTTGCTATATGTCCAATCTTGTTACATGCATAACATCTTACATGTTTCATATTCCTTCTGTAGCAATCAACAGCTTTGTGACCAAACATATTGCAAGAAAAACAATATCCCTTAAAGTACCTGGAACGTCATGATCTTTCTATGTGATGGTCTTGAACCATTCTACTTCTGCATCTAGCTGCAACATGTCCAAAATTATGACATACATAACATTCAACATTATTCATCGGAGGAAATAATCGACTATCACTCCCATAGTTAGGAGTAAAAGATTTTCTTTGAAGAACTTATTTCCTTGGTTGTTGATGGGATTGACCTCTCATCTCCGTGTTGAACATTTCAGATTTTGCATTAGAGTTGCTTTTCTTACTTTGTGAACTAGATTCACCTTCAACAGATTCATGAAAACCAAGACCAGTTTTGATAGCAGGAGACCATTGACTACTAAGAATATCATCCAAGATCTTAATACTATCTTGAAATCGTAAGAGCTTATCCTTTTCTTCTAATTTATCTTTTAGAATATTTACCTCAACCTAATGTTGCTCTTCCTTTTCAAGATATTGTTTCTTCATGATTCCTTCAACTTTTCTTCCTTCTTCCAACTGATGACTTAATTCAAGAACTTTGTTTTCTTGTTTTTCAAGAGCTTGGAGTAGTTATTTATTCTGCTTATTTGATTCTTCAAGATCTTCTTTTAGCGAGAGGATCTTAGCTTCAAGACTTTCATAGTAACTGGATCTTTCTCTGAGTTTCTTGATTGTTGTGCTCCTTTCATTTACTTCATTTCTTAATGATGTCACTTCATCTTGTAGCTTTTTACAGTGATCTTCCTTTTCCTTGAATAGCTTCCTTACCCTATTTCCTTCCTCTAGTTGATCTTTTAGTTTGGTAGCTTCTTCCTTGGAGGAACATTCCCTTTTTTCCAATAGATCTTGTTGATCTTTAATTTTGTCCGTGAGCCTTTTAAATTCTGTATTTATTTGGTATCTTTCATCCTCACCCATAAGAGCAACACCCATAAGAGCAAGTTCTTTCGCTATCACTTTCATCATCTTCAAATGGATGGAGAAATGTATCACCAGAGGATAACAAACTCATACCTGATAATTCTTTTTCTTGTTCATCTTCATTCTCAGGTGATTCTGAATCTGAAATGTTTCTTCCACATATTCCCCAATTTATTCTCCCACTATCATAGTTCCTTTGAGATGTCTTCTTCATCTTAGGTACTTTCTTCTTTAGCTTCTTTCCCATTGTTCTATGGATCTCCTTCAAGCAATCAAGCTTCTACCAAAGTACCTGCTCTAATACCAATTGTTGGAAATAATACTCGGGGGGGGGGGGTGAATCAGTATTATCAAATCACTAAATTTTTCATTTCCATAGTTAGATTTATGTACGCTACTTCAGTTAAGGGAACCTGCGTGTATACGCAACTTTGTCTAATGCAACTAGCATATGTCCAGTAAACTTATGATTCAATTAATCCATTAGATGTTGATCTTTAATCAGTGCATCAGAACTTCATTAACCATATGAATAGTAAATAGGTGCAGTAAAACAGAACAGATCATCACACATGAACACCATGATATAAGGTGGAAACCCAATGTGGGTGAAAACCACCTGCTACAATTCGTCTCTATCTTCTTTTAATAAGAAACTTCTTTTTACAATATTTTTGTACTAGAGCATTCTTATACCAGTATGCAGGCTTCTACCTATAGAAGGCTACAACCTTCTCTCGTTCTCCAGCTTCTCTTGGAAGGGAGCTACAACCCCTTAGCTTTTGTACTAGCTGATGTACTAGTACGTAGGTGCTGACCTACAAAAGGCTACAACCTTCTCTCATTCTCCAGCATCTCCTGGAAGGGAGCTACAACCCCCTTAGCTCTTATACTAGCTGATGTACTAGTATGTAGGTGCTGACCTACAGAAGGCTACAACCTTCTCTTTCTTCCTCCAGGTACCACGTTTCATAAATTTTCAGATTGGATACTCATGGAACACAACATCATAATCTGAAGTCCATGTTTCATCCAATTTTCATACTAGACCCATCAATATCATTGAAGCACAAAATCAATCACCACTTGCATCATCAATCTTTGAATCACCCAACACTAAATCACTGAAACCCTGTCAACAAAAACACAATCACTAGAACACAGAGCAGAACACAGAAATCTGCAACAATATTCAGATCCAACTGTATCATAAAAAATCATGCATAAGAGTGCATACGCTACTTGGAAGAGCCTAACCAGCATGTATACGCAACTTCACCATGGTGAAACAGCGTATATGTCTTCAAATACTTACTTGTAACTTTGCTGCACTTCCAGACTTTAGACATACCCAGATCATTACATATACAAGGATAATACATGTGTCAGCAACCAGATCTAGTCCATCAGATCACATAAATATAAGTCATTATGAT
Source organism: Pinus tabuliformis (assembly GCA_031772625.1). Classification (NCBI taxonomy): domain Eukaryota; kingdom Viridiplantae; phylum Streptophyta; class Pinopsida; order Pinales; family Pinaceae; genus Pinus; species Pinus tabuliformis. The sequence goes on from CM062807.1 coordinate 309,548,726, forward strand.
CCTGATCCATTATTATATCTCATCCATCAACATTGAAGCTAAACACAATCAACCAATCTGAATATGCAGAATACTGACACTAGTAAACAATCACCAGAACACAGAACTTTGCATCAACAACCAGAACCACCTACAACTTCAAACATCGTAGTTTATATGGTATACACTATTTAGATGTATCTAACCTGCATATGTACGTGCTTTTATCAAAGTCAACCAGCGTATAGATCTGTAAATATTCATTCATGATTTGCAACTATTCCAAACTTGAATTATACCTAGATCATAATATTTACAGAACATTACATGCGTCAATATGCAGATCTAGAATAAGCATGATCAAACCATATAGAGATGATTCATTCCAAGCCATTAGATCTCGATCTATCCTTGATCTGAAAATGGAATGTACTTGTTTAAGGGTGCAAGGTATCCATTTCCAATAATTTCAACTGTGAGCTAGACACTCCAAATGACCTCGAAAAATGTATAAACTTATTATTTCTTATACAGAGATAGACTGTAGGGGCATTCACCGGACATGTCACCTCTAAAAAGAGGATGAGTTCCAGAGGCTACCTGGCCCTCTACAGGCTCTGCCTAAAGAAATAACAAAGTAAACACTTAGAAGTCTTTGACATACACATACTTGAAATTTAAGGTCTTGCAGAATGAGACAAGTAACTTTCTGTAGCTGAACAGGTGATTATGTGTGTATGCAAGTTATATTTATTTGTTGTTTAATACTTTATATCAGTTTTGTTTAGCATATCATCTTCAGCAAATAAAGACATCAAAATGATAAAGCAGTTCACCCCCTCTTGGGCTACATCTGCTGGACCAAGCCTCTCCAACTAGGCTTGTCCTCTTGTATTAAAATTGCTACAAAGGCTAATACAAGAATATGGGTGTCTCAAAGGACAGATCTGACTGTAAATACAAAATCAGAATATAGGAATTAGCCAAACATGCTCTTTCCCAAACACTAAACAGTGAATTTTGTACCTTATACAGTACTTTCCCCAATTGGCCCTGGTGGCCCTTTACACTTGAATGGAGAATTTCGAGGTGAATATGACCTCAATTGGTTCTAAAACCTCTTCCATTAGACTCAGAAGGTCGAAAATAGCAGACATAGGCTTTTGAATCACCAAAAACGGATGAACAGAGCCCCCAAACAGCTCAATCCCTGAAATGGCCCTGGTGGCCCTGAAAGCTTCCCTGAAGCTAAACAGTGAGAAGAATGCCTCAGAAGGAAAAACGAGTTGTAGAAATGGATTCAGAATGCTGAAAAACTTCAGGAATGACCTTCGTTCCACTTCCAATGGCTACACAATTCCCAATGCAGCTCCCAAACTGATTTGGCCATGGTGGCTCCTAGAACTTCCATGAAGCAAAAACACCTGCAAATGACCTCAGATGGCTGTGAAACCTATGCCAATGGCTTAAGAAGGTCGAAGAGACCCAAAATCAAAAAACAATTCGTCCAAAACCGACTTTCCTAGCCAAAGTTATGGTCATTTAATGTTTCTCCAGTATGTCCCTAGAAAAACTCCAGCTAACTGTAGTGGAGGTCCAGATAAGTCTGCCAATTATGGCGGGTCCGCCAAATTTGGGGGTCCTCCAAGAATCCCGCCAACTTAATTGCAGTTATATTAAATGTTGGCCTCGGATTTCGTGCTGACCGTTTGGGCTGGCGGTTGGGGCTTAAGCCCATGGTTCTGGGTCGTGGTCATATGGAAGGCGGGGCTGGCCCCCTTTGTTTCCCGCTTAAACTAGTTTCAAAATTTAAAAATACATCGTGCTGCCCCCATTACAAGTCCGCATGCATTGGCGCAATGGTAAGGCGCTGTAGTGGCAAAGTATAGGTCGCGGGTTCAAACCCGGCCACTGCCAAAACCTTTAAAATGTGCCCAAAAAGGTTTGCTGACGTCATCTGGGGGCCACGTGGTGGCCTCCGGGCTTGTCACGTGGCGGCTTCTGATTGGCTGCCAGAAAAGAATATTCCTTGGAATATTCTATGGAATATTCCTTGGAATATTGTTTTTTTTTTTTATTTTTTTTTTTTAAAATTCAAATTTCTAATGTTTTGGACAAATTCTTCTTTTTGCCATAACTTCCTCATACGGCGACCGTTTTTCGAACCGTTTGCGGCGCCGAAATCGGGAAGACGAGCACTTTCCATTCGTTCAAGTTCCAATTAGTTCTGAGAACTTTCATTTTTGACCATTTTACGACACTTGGTCCTTAGCCCCTGATCAATCCTTAGATCTTGTCCTCCATAAATTGTTGAGATTCCTCCTTGGCTCAGATCAAGCAAAGCATCATGAACCCATAACCTGCATAATGGATCTCATACTTCATCAGATATTCAAGACTTTCTGAATGCCCTTGCCTAATGATCTTCTCCTCCTTCTATAGTCTTATACCTTACTCAATACCATGATCCAAAACTACTTATAACCAATACCTTGGACCACATACCTGGGGTCAATACGTCGGACAAGATACCTTGGACCAATACCATGGATCACAATACCATGGTCCAAATACCATGGACCAAAACCAAATGTACGCACCTTTCCTTGCATGAAAGTACATGTATAGGAATACACGTCTTCTGTGCTGCTAACCCGCGTGTATACGCGGCTTGGTTAAGGGGAACCTGCGTATATATCTTTTCCTTCATTTTGAGAGCCTGAACTCTTAGTAAGTTTCCATCAAGGACAACACCTGTATCACGATGCCAACAGCAATACCATGGGTTAGTACCATGGTTCTTATTAATACCATCTATCTAATACCATGGCCCATTTGAAACTAACTGTGGTCCCTTCTTTAAATGTAGGTCAACCAATTACAATTATTAATATGGGCTTTATTGACTTTTTAACTAACCATAACTATGACTTGACCCTATTACATAAATAAGGGGGTTAGGGTTGGACCCTAACATGCCCTCCCCCATAAAAATAACCTTTTCCTCAAGGCTGAAGCTACAGAAACTACTAAAGAACAGTGGCTGGTTCCCAGGTCGCATCTTCTGGAGAGGTGTCTTTCCACTTGATGATGACTTCCTTGATCATGCAGCCGCGTAGGTGTCATTCTTGCATGTCAAGAACTTGTTCAGGTTGGAGCCAAATTGAACCTTCTTCATCCAATTCCGGTAGACTAGTTTGAATTCTGCAATGGTTCCCAATCACTTTCTTAAGACATGAGACATGGAAGACGGGATGGATTTTTGTAGTGGGTGGCAAGGCTAGCTTGTAGGCTACTTCTCCGATGTGCTGAAATATTTGATACGGTTCGTAGAATTTTGGAGATAAATTTTCACAACCCTTGTCTTGGAGTGATGTTTGCTTATATGGTTGCAGCCTCAAGAATACCTGATCCCCTTCTTGAAATTTGCACTCTGAACGATGTTGGTCTGCTTATTGCTTCATGCGATTTTGAGCTTGATGGAGATTCTCTTTGAGGTGGGCCAACATGGTTGCACGGTTCTGTAGGAGTTGATCCACTACTTGTACCTTCGAGCATCCCTGGATATAAGAAGTAGGTGAAGGAGGGAGTTGACCATAAATTGCTTCATATGGAGTCATTTTGGTGGTGGCATGATAGTTAGTATTATACCACCATTTGGCTAGAGGTAACCACTATACCCATATATGTTTCTTTTCTGAAGTGAAACACCTGAGGTAGGTCTCCAAAAAAATTTTGATTGCTTTAGTTTGACCATCAATTTGGGGATGATAGGAAGTACTGAGTTGTATTTGGGTACCTTGTAGCCTGAAGAGTTCCTGCCAAAAGTTACTGGTGAAGATCGGGTCACGATCAGACACAATGGAAGTGGGCATGCCATGCAATTTGAAGATCTGGTCCATGAAATATTGAGCCACCAAAGCTAGTGTAAAAGGGTGGGGTAGGGCGCAAATATGAGCATACTTAGAAAGTCTGTCCACAACCACCATGATGACTGACTTGTTGCTTGACTTCGGAAGACCCATAATGAAATCCATAGAAACCTCCATCTAGATTGAGGCAAGGATGGGCAATGGCTGTAATGTGCTTGGGGATTTGATTGTTTATCCTTTGTGGCACTGACACACATCACACTCAGCTACAAAAGTAAGAATGTCCTTTTTCATGCCTGTCTAAAAGAATGAATGTCGAGTGCGAGCATAAATCTTCTGAAAGCCTGAATGGCCTGCAGTGGGAGATGAGTGCAACTTTGCCAAAATGTGACTTTTAAGGGTGGATGTTGGTGATATCACTACTTTGTCCTTGTAGCGAAGAATCTCATCTTGCCAAGAGTAGCCCATTGTGGAATTTGGATCCGCCTGCAATTTATAAATGAGTTGGGAGAGCAAGGGATGTGAAAACCATTCCTTGCGAGCCTCTTCAATCCACTTTGGAATGGGAAGAGAGATTGCTAGCAGGGTGCTTTCCTCCTCAAATTGGCATGATAAAGCATCCGCTACGACATTTTCGTGCCCTTTCTTGTAAATTATCTCATAATCATATCCCAACATTTTGGCTAGCCACTTATTTTGTTGTGGCGAGGATAGGTGTTGCTCCAAAAAATATTTAAACCTTTGATGGTCTATGCGGATTTGGAAATTCCACCCCAATAAGTATGGTGACCAGGTATCCACTGCATGTAAGATGGCCATCATCTCCTTCTCATAGGTAGATTGTCCTAGATTTGTCCCACTTAGTTGTTGGCTAGTGAAGGCCAAGGGTCGACCTTCCTGCATTAAGACAGCCCCAATACCCATACCTGAAGCATCCCAATACCCATACCTGAAGCATCACATTCAATCACAAAAGATTTGGTGAAGTCGGGTAGTGCCAATACGAGAGTGGAGCACATGGCATGTTTGAGAGCTATAAATGCCTGTTGCACTTCATCATTCCAGAGGAATGAATTTTTCTTGAGAAGGTGAGTGAGGGGTCTAGCAATGCGACCATAATTGTGGACAAATTTGCGATAGTAGCCGATGAGACCCAAAAATCCTCTCAAACTCTTCAAGGTCTTTGGTTGAGGCCAATCCTGCATTGCCTGGATCTTTTTGGGATCCACCCTGACACCTTCACGCCCCACAATGTGGCCCAAATACTCAACTTATTCCATGCCAAAAGAGCACTTGGACAATTTGACAAATAATTTATGCTTCTGGAGCAGTTGCAAGAGCAGATCTACATGTTGAAGATGTTTTTCCCAGGTGAGGCTGTAGATGAGGATGTCATCAAAGAAAACAAGGACAAATTTTCTAAGATATGGTTTGAGCAGGTGATTCATGAGGCTCTAAAAATTGGATGGGGCATTACAGAGACCAAATGGCATGACCAGGAATTCATAATGGCCTTCATGAGTTCGGAAAGCAGTCTTTGGAATGTCTACTTCTTTCATGCGAATTTGGTGATAGCCCGAGCGAAGGTCGAGTTTAGTAAAGAATTGAGCCCCATTTAGTTCATCCAGCAAATCATCAATAACCGGGATGGTAAATTTATCTTTGACTGTCAGCCATTTGAGGGCCTTGAAGTGTGGACACATACGCCATTCCCCATCTTTCTTGAGCGCCATGACCACAGGCGATGAATAAGGACTAATGCTTGGAAAAATGACACCGGCTTCCAGGAGTTCCTTGATGATTTTTTCAATTTCATTCTTTTGGGCAAAAGGATATCTATATGGGTGCACATTTGGTGGTTGTGCCCCTGGGACCAAAGTAATGCTATGATCATGTTCCCCTCTTGAGGGTGGAAGCTCATGAGGCTTGTCAAAGATCGGCAGATGGTTGTTTAATACCTGTTGCATCTCAAGATGAATATGAAGAGAAGTGGGTTCGAAGGCCTGGATGGCATTAAATTGGTCTATAACTCCATGGTGGCCCTTTTTTAACAATTTTTCCATCCTATACAAGCTGATGATAGAAGGAGCACCTGCCTGGAGTTCGCAGAGGGTATGTGTGTGGTTATTCTGCTTAAAGCTCATATATAAATCCTGTAAATCCATTGTGATTGGGCCGAGTGTGCGGAGCCATTCAGTACCCAAGACAATGTCACACCCACCCATGTTGATGGAAAACATGTGGGTCTTTACGTGATAATCCCCCATTTGAAGTTTGACATTTTCACAATGGCCTTCACATTTCATTATCTCCCCATCAGCAATCTAGACCTGGAAATTAGAGACTGCTCTGACAAAAAAAATGCACTGCTTCAGCGACTCTTTGATGGATAAAGTTATGCGTATTGCCACTATCAATCAAGACTACTATAGGGCGATGCTTAATAAAACCTCTTATTTTGAGAGTTTGGGGAGAAGAAATTCCTGCCAAAGCATGAAGAGAGATAACTGTTGGCATTATGATTCTGGTATGGCTTTATGATACATATGTTGTACTTGATGGCAACCCACTCATCTCAGATAATAAATTATAGTGTAGAGAAAAGTTCACGCACTTATATGCAGAGAAAAGTTTATTTCATGTAGAGAAAAGTTCACGCACTTTTATGCAGAGAAAAGTTTATTTCATGTAGAGAAAAGTTCACGCACTTTTATGCAGAGAAAAGTTTATTTCATGAAGAGAAAAAGTTCACGCACTTTCATGCAAGGAAAAGCGCGTATATGTTGGAGAACTTACCTTTGGTCCATGGTAGTTAGTCCTTGGTATTTGAACCTATGAGGAAAAGCGCGTATATGTTGGAGAACTTACCTTTGGTCCATGGTAGTTAGTCCTTGGTATTTGAACCTATGAGGAAAAGCGCGTATATGTTGGAGAACTTACCTTTGGTCCATGGTAGTTAGTCCTTGGTATTTGAACCTATGAGGAAAAGCGTGTATATGTTGGAGAACTTACCTTTGGTCCATGGTAGTTAGTCCTTGGTATTTGAACCTATGAGGAAAAGCGCGTATATGTTGGAGAACTTACCTTTGGTCCATGGTAGTTAGTCCTTGGTATTTGAACCTATGGTTTTGGACCATGGTACGCACTTTCATGCAAGGAAAAGCGCGTATATGTTGGGGAACTTACCTTTGGTCCATGGTGGTTAGTCCTTGGTATTATTGAGCCCCATGTTTTTGGGCCCCTTGTATTGGTTATCTATGGTATTGATCCATGATTTTAGGAAGAAGCTTGCCTATATAAAGCAAATGAGATCACTTGGCTAATTCATCCTTGCAATTGAATATCTTAAGATCTGAAATATTGGGTTATTGTTTTGAAAGTTTGATCTATGAAAGTGAAGTTGAAAGCGAATCTGTGAAGGGTGATCTCTCGAGCGCTGCAGCTGCGGAAGTGCGGAGGCGCCACAGAAGGCGCAGTGCGGAGGTGCCACAGAAGGCGCAGTGCAGAGGCGCCACAGAAGGCGCAGTGCGGAGACGCCACAGAGGCGCCACAGAAGGCGCAGTGCGGAGGCGCCACAGAAGGCGCAGTGTGGAGACGCCACAGAGGTGCCACAGAAGGCACAGTGCGGAGACGCCATAGAGGCGCCACAGAAGGCGCAGTGCGGAGGCGCCACAGAAGGCGCAGTGTGGAGGCACCATAGAAGGCGCAGTGCGGAGACGCCACAGAGGCGCCACAAAAGGCGCAGTGCAGAGGCGCCACAGAAGGCGTAGTGTGGAGACACCACAGAGGCACCACAGAAGGCGCAGTGCGGAGGCGCCACAGAAGGCGCAGTGCGGAGGCGCCACAGAAGGCGCAGTGCGGAGACGCCACAGAGGCGCCATAGAAGGCGCAGTGCGGAGGCGCCACAGAAGGCGCAGGTGCGGTGGTCGCGGCGCCACAGAAGGCGCAGGTGCAGAGGTAGTACAGATATCCGCAGATCTATACCAGTGAAGTTGCGATCCCTGCTTAAAATTTGTTTTAACTGCCTTTGACTATTCTGCAGGGTTTTGGGTGCATAACTGATGTTTGGTTACTGGTATTGAGTTCAGATAACAGCATGATTAATGACTTATCTTTATGTACTAGATCTGGTTGATAACTCTCATAATATCATTGTATATGTATGGATCTGGTGATTGGGTGATTCAGAAGGTTGTTTGATTATGAGCTTCAATGTTGTTGTTGGGTCCAGTATGAAAATTGGATGAAAAGTGGCCTTTCAGATTATGTGTTGTGCTTCAGTGTATCCAGTCTGAAAATTGATGAAACATGGTACCTGGAGGAGAGAAGATTGTAGGCCAGCACCTATGTACTAGTATCTAAGCTAGTACAAAAGCTAAGGGAGATCTTTGGAGCATTGTAGTAGGTAGCAACCTGCGTACTAGTAAATGGATCGGCTAGTACAAGAGCAAAGGGGGTTGTAACTCCCATACTGGTATAAGACTGCACCAGTACAAATATTGTAAAAGGATTTTCTTATTAAGAAGAAGATTGAGATGACTTGCAGCAGGTGGTTTTTCTCCCGCATTGGGTTTCCACCTTATATCATGGTGTTCATGTGTGTGCCTTATGTGTGATGATCTATTCTCTATTACGGCATCTGTTATCTGATAATATGGTTGATAATGTTCTAATGCACTCATTGAAGATCAATTAACTTAATCATAAGAAGTTGTGGAAGTAGCATATATGAATCTGATTATGGAAATGAAAAAGTTTTATTAATGTGATAATACTGATTCACCCCCCCTCTCAGTATTATTTCCAACAATAACTGGTTCTTTAGCTATAGCTAGGAGTTCATTGTCTGGCTAGTTGTCCTCATCTTCCTCCTCTGGTCCCTCAAATGGTGGGGCTTCCTCAGATGAACTGTGATTAGTAGCATCAATTTGAAATAATTTGGGTTCCTTGCATTTATGCCCCAGGGAGTATTTCTCATCACAGTAATAACACAATCCTTGCTTTCTTCTTCTACCATTTCCGCTGGTGACACCTTTTGAACCTTAAGTGTTTGGGTAGTGCTCGGAGCCTAGGTGGGGCGTCCCTTGGCTATGAAATTTGGACGAGTCGACTGGGCCGCTAACACGTGTTCTACTTCACAAGCTATCTTGCAAGCTGCCAGCCATGAGACTAGGTGTTGCAGTCAGATGTGGGCTTGTATGGTGTCTTTGAGACCACTGACAAAACATTCCAAGTAGAATTCATCTGCTAGACCTCCTGTGCAGAAGGCTAATGCTTCAAAGGCTTTAATATATTCTTGCACTGTGCTTGTCTGTCGGAGCTTAGTAAGACGACCCAAAAAGTTAGATTCATGGTCAAAGAGATTAGAAAGGGATTTTGAGAATATCTGCCAAGTCATTGGCCTTGCATAGCAACATTGATGCCACTGCCACCATTGCCATCTTTCTTGGTCCCAGTATAGGCTTCCCAAACTTAGCTTAGTTGCATCATCTCTGATTTGATTCAATGTGAAATATTGCTCCATTTGTGCTAGCCATGTGGCCGGATGAGAGCCATCAAATTTATACATGTCCAGCTTGGGCAATCGAGGCTGGGACTGTTGGTGGTTTCCATAGAAGTGAAGAGAATGGCTAGACTTTCCCTCAAGGTTTTCATTAATCATATGCCTCCGATTGTTCCCTCGACTTGCCCTTTGTGATTGTGTCATTTAAGGTCTAGATCTGCTTAGTTAATGCCTCCAACTTTTGTTCAAGGGTGTCTATCTTCTCATTGGCCATAGCTTGAGCTCTGGTTTGTACCATGTGCAAATTTGGTGCACTTGTCATTACTGTGAAAAAATTTGGGACCACCCAAAATTTTGATGTTGACAAGTGAATGGTACCACCTTGCTCAGCCTGTCGACTTGATTCTTATGGGTTGTCTCCTAAAAGCGTCCCGGGAGGGTCTCAGACAATTTTTTTTTTACTCTGAAAGGAGTTTTACTCCTCGCTTAGGAATACTGCAGTAGCTGATTCCCAGAAAAGTTAATTCTTCCCAATGTACTACGTGTTAAGTTATGGTATGTTCTATGCTTATAATAGTTTACTTATTTTTCTTATTATATTCCACAGATTAGCAATCACATGTACATAAAGTAAAGTGCAGATAGAACATTAAACGATTGACAGAAAACAAGCCAAAACAAGAGACACAAGATGTGGTAGCTAGCCAGGGACAAACCCCACAATGTGTGGGGAAACCCTTTGATCAAATCTTCTTTTATCTTCAATAATTCAGCAAAGAGAAATAGTACAATAAGTCTGATTCATATCAGCAGTAGCAAACCCTAGATCAGCAACATTAGCATTAGCGGCTTCATTATCAAACTAGGGTAGACGATATCTCACAAACTAACCCTCGGATTGACTTCATTCCACCACCAAAAGTTGCGGCTTCCAGAGGAGGTTCAGATGAACCTACAACGCAGTTCAGATGAGGAGATCTTCTAGGCCACGCAGGTCAATCTTTACTTCTGCAGTTGCAGCTTTAGTTTCAGTAGTTTCCGGCTTCAAACTAGGGTAGTCGATATCTTGCAAACTGTTCGTCGAATTGACTTCATTCCACCACCAAAAGTTGCGGCTTTCAGAGGAGATCTAGATGGACCTATAGTGTAGTTCAAAAGAGGAGATATTCTAGGCCATAGGTCAATATTTTCTTTTGCAGTTGCAACTTCAGTTTTAGCAGTTTCCGGCTTCAAACTAGGGCAGTCGATATCTTGCAAACGGTTCATCGGATTGACTTCATTCCACCACCAAACGTTGCGGCTTTCAGAGGAGATACAGATGGACCTACAAGGCACTTCCAAAGAGGAGATCTTATAGGCCACGTAAGTCAATCTTTGCTTATGCAGTTGCAGCTTCAGGTTCAACAGCTTCCGGCTTCACATGTGTGAGAGAGAGACCCATTTCTGCGCAGTAGAGAAGAGACTCATTTCTGCGCAGTAGAGAGAGAGATGTGATGAGAAGAGTGAGTACAAATGAGGAAAAGTCCTATTATATTTATACACAACGTTGGTGTTTAAATAGATGCGACTGTTGGGCTTCTGAGCCTACACAAGTTGTAGGTCGGCTTGATAATTCCATAATCAAAATAAATTCATATCTCCATGAATACTTATTGGAATAGGATGATCTTTATATCAATCCTACACCTCTCGACGAGAGGAATCTAATAAAAATATTATCAGCCATGAATAAGATGACCCACATGAAGTTTTGCCCTGGTTGCCAATTTTAACACTTCGTCTCAACCAGGGAGAACTTCATCTGCAATCTATCTATCGGTCATTACTATTCATCCATCAAATGTACTGCCCTGTATAGCCTGACCCTTGCCCTGATCTGCTCTATTTTTCCTGTTCTGCTTTTTCTTTTTCTTCCCTATATTGATCGATACTTTTTTGCTCTGTTCTGCTCTGCTCTTGCATTGTTCTGTTCTACTCTGCTTTTGTCCGAATTATGAAGAAGAAGAAATGATCGAGGATGTGTCATACTGACTCAAAGTCAGTCTCAGAGTATGTACCACTGATCCCATACTAGTCTAAACCAACCCAAAGTCAGTGTCATAGTGAGTACAACTCCACTGGTCCTAGACCAGTATCATCCTCCGCTGACTCAAAGTCAGTCTCAGAGTGCGTACCACTGGTCCCAAACTAGTCTCAGCCGACCCGAAGTCAGCTTCATAGTAAGTACCACTCCTACCACTAGTCCTAGACCAATATCGCAGTCTCAGAGAGTGTACCACTGGTCCCAGACCAGTCTCAACCGACCCGAAGTCAGCGTCATAGTATGTACCACTCTCACTGGTCCCAGACCAGTACTGCACTGACACGAATTCAGTCTCGGAGTATGTACCACTGGTCCCAGACCAGTCTCAACTGACCCGAACTCAGCGTCATAGTATGGTACAACTCCTACCACTGGTCCCAGACCAGTATCATTGATCCTAGATCAATGGAGGACATCCTAGCGTAGGGAGTACGGTAGATACAACGATGCGTCCATCGGTACTACTATGGTCCCTAACTTCATTTCCCTGCTCATTGATCAAATGAGAGGTACTTCCCATGAGTCCCAGACTGCATGGGTAGGATGCCTCGATAGGAGAACTAATCAATCCTGTCCTCACAGGAGAACACATCAATCCTACTACAATCGCCATGGAGAACACATCAATCCAAGCCGCCATGGAGAAAACATCAATCTAGGCCTCACAGGAGAACACATCAATCCTGCTACAATTTCCATGGAGAACACATCAATCCAAGCCTCATAAGAGAACACATCAATCCTGCTACACAGGAGAGCGAATCATCCTGTTCCACAAGAGAGCGAATCATATTGTCCCACAAGAGAGCGAGTCATCTTGTTCCAGTGCGCACTACCAGGGGAGGGTGAGTCACCCTGTGGTCGTATGTTGCTCCAGTAAGAACCGCAAGCCCTCAGAGCTCCCAGAGCTCAATGTATGCAACATGCAGGACCCTTGTACAAGGGTTTCTTGATGACTCCAAGTCGTTTGGGAAAATCACAGATTAGATCTTTCCTCAGAGCTTTGACAAGGTGTATCGACCTGTACATCATCTTAATGCAATGGAGCCTCCTTGCTCATCGTATTACCATATCCCAGATGATGTCTATCTGCTGGAGCAATCGACGAACACGGGATTCCTCAATAATCGAATCCCACCTTTGGTTGTTACAGAGAATCACAGTGGTATCCAATGTAAATCCAAACAGCTCACTGAAGAGCTTTCGCAACCAGACTGCCTCACAAGAGGCCATGCTAGCAGCAATATATTCTGCTTCGGCGGTGCTCAAAGCCACCGACTTCTGCTTCCTGCTCATCCAGGATATCGAAGCAGATCCCAAGGTGAAACAGCACCCGAAAGTGCTCTTACGGTCCACCACACTGCCTGCCCAATCAGCATCAGTATATCCAAGTAGTCTCACATCTCCGGCAGTGTATCTTAACCCATTAGTAATTGTGCCACGAAGATATCTCAGAAGATTCTTGGCATCAATCCAGTGAGGCTCAACCAAATATGAGCTCACAATGCTAACTGCAAAACATATGTTCAGACGGAGGTTCACCAAGAACATCAATGCAAATGAGTTTATGAAACTCAGAGGCATTTCCCAAATCTGGTCCGACATCACTACCATATAACTTCTAAAAGTTAAGATCCTCTAGGTAGTCACAGGCTTGCAGTCCATCATACCAAATCTTTTCAATATCTTTACCTCATATTTTCCTTGAGATAGGAAAATTTCCCTTGGCTTCTGCCACACTTCAAGTCCTTGGTCCTTCATTTCAAATTCAGAAGCCAACTCCCTCTTACATTTGGGAATGAGAGGGTATGCATCTATTAGAAAGAGGTCATCCACATACAACACCAGTATGAGAGGCTTGTCATCTTCAACCTTAAAGTAAAGGTTAAGATCAACGTCACTCCTAGTGAATCCCAGCTTCATCAAGTAGCTATCGATCCTCTCATACCATGCTCGGGGTGCTTGCTTCAGCCCATAGAGAGCCTTCTTCAACCTGCATACATGAGATTTTCAATCATAAATCTCAAATCCTTCGGGTTGCTCCACATAGACCTATTCTTTGATTGAACCGTGCAAGAACGCGGTCTTGACATGCATCTGATGTAGGTTCCATCCTTGTGAAGTCACAAGGGCTATGATCAAGTGGATCATTGTATATCTGGAAACAGGTGCAAATATCACATCATTGTCTATACCTTCCTTTTGGGAGAAACCACGAGCAACAAAATGAGCCTTATACTATTTCGTACTTCCCTCTGCTACAAATTTATCTTGTAAATCCAGTTTGAAGTAACAATTGTCTTGTCCTGGGGTCTGGGAACTACTTCCCAGACATCATTCTCCATAATGGTCATAGCATCCTTCCATACTTGATGCTTGACGACATCTGAGAATGATGAAGGCTCATTTTGTATGATTGTGCTCATGATGGTCAGGTATCCCTGATACCTATTAGGTTTCTTACTTTCACAAAAGGTTCCTCGGGGTGCAACATGTCCTTCAACATCATCAAGTAGCCCCCTAAGCCATGAAGGCCTCTTCCTAGAAGAGGAAGTCTCAGGTGGATAAATAGGATCCATCAGTTCTTCCACATCAGGCATTGTTACATCATCTACCCATAGAGACAGCTTCCACAATTGTATGGTGCCACACCATTATGCTTTGGAGTATGTGGTGTACTAGTCTCCCTCTTAATGCCAGCCTCAGATATGCTTGAGTGAACCAATTGTAATATATCGAAGGTCTTGCTTTGGCTTGAGGGGAATGGTCCCCTTTTGAGCTTTCCTTCGGCACATACTGGACATACACCTTCTTTCTCTACTTGGAATTCGGGCATCTCTGTCACCATTTTTCTTACACCGAGTAGAGCTTTATAATGAAGGGGGGAAAACCTCTGATGCCAAAGTTTGGACTGAAGAGATGTGTCATAAGAAATGACACCTAGCAGACTTCCATCGACCTAATATAATGAATCAACATGAAACTCAAGAGTAAAGGCATCTTTAACATTATTTTTCCATATTCGTACCTTGCCATCGCTGAAGGTTACCTTGTAGCCTTTGTCTTCCATCGCGGAGATGGAAACCAAGTTCTTTTTTATGTTAGGTGCATTTAATACATCCTGAAATTTCTAGCCTTATTGAATGCTTGTCCTCTTCCTTGATTCCCAACTCTCCTATTACCTTTGCTATTGAATTTGTCATTCCCTTGATTGCCATCAAAGGGATTTTGATCATCGTCCCAGTGTGAGTCCTTTCTATCAGGGCACTCCCTTGCATAGTGACCTGCTTTATTGCAAATGTAACATCGTCCTTTTCTTCCATCCTTAGGTCCAGCCTTTCCTTTTGATTTAGTCTCGGAATTATTTCTTTTCTTAGCATGAGAAGAAAAGGCAGTAGGAGGACCTTTAGGCAAGGGAATTTCTTGCTCTTCTACCCTTGTTTCTTCTTGAATGCATCTAGCCATTAATTCCTTGAAACCAGGAATTACATGATTGTTCAGAAGAGTAGTCCTGAACATGTACCATTCAGATGGTAATCCTCCAAGAGTCGTGAGTGCCATTTCCCTATCAGTAATAGTCTCCCCAATAGATAGGAGATTGTTCTTGATCTCAGTGATTCTTAAGAAGTATGCTTGCATGCTCTCATCTTTACCCTTCTTGATTTCCCTCAGCTGGTTTCTAAGAAATAAAACTTGATTTGCATTATTAACTTTAAATAAACTCACCAATCTATCATAGATTTCCTTGGAGGTGTCCAATTCAGAGATGTAGGCCACCAAGTGCTTGTCGATAGAGTCCCGGATGATCTTCTTTGTTTTGACTTCTCCATTTTTCCATTTGTTATAGGTAGCAACGTATGCATTTGATGGAGGCTCAACAATATTGCCTCTTACATGGTCCAGCACTCCTTGATCTTCAAGGGTTAGATCGATAGACATCTTCCATCTGTGATAGTCAGCTTTCTCACGGAGCTTGTCTTCGGCAGGAAAGAGTGTTGAGGACCCCATAGTTCTTTTAGGATAGCCTTTCCAATCTTCTCTTCGGTGATTGCTCTTGCTCTTGCTCAGGCTTTGTCTTCACCTCAGCTCTGATACCATGTTAAGTTATGGTATGTTCTATGCTTATAAGAGTTTACTTATTTTTCTTATTATATTCCACAGATTAGCAATCACATGTACATAAAGTAAAGTGCAGATAGAATGTTAAACGATTGACAGAAAACAAGCCAAGACAAGAGACACAAGATGTGGCGGCTAGCTAGGGACAAACCCCACAATGTGCGGGGAAACCCTTTGATAAAATCTTCTTTTATCTTCAATAATTCAACAGAGAGAAATAGTACTATAAATCTGATTCATATCAATAGTAGAAAACCCTAGATCAACAGCATCAGCGTTAGCGGCTTCATTATCAAACTAGGGCAGACGATATCTCACAAACCGACCGTCGGATTGACTTCATTCCACCACCAAAAGCTTCCAGAGGAGGTTCAGATGAACCTACATCACAGTTCAGATGAGGAGATCTTCTAGGCCACGCAGGTCAATCTTTACTTCTGCAGTTGCAGCTTTAGTTTCAGTAGTTTCTGGCTTCAAACTAGGGTAGTCGATATCTTGCAAACTGTTCGTCGGATTGAATTCATTCCACCACAAAAAGTTGCGGCTTTCTGAGGAGATCCAGATGGACCTATAGCACAGTTCCAAAGAGGATATCTTCTAGGCCACACAAGTCAATCTTTGCTTCTGCAGTTGCAGCTTCAGTTTCAGCAGTTTCCGGCTTCAAACTAGGGCAGTCGATATCTTGCAAACCGTTCGTCGGATTGACTTCATTCCACCACCAAAAGTTGTGGCTTTCAGAGGAGATCTAGATGGACCTACAGTGTAGTTCCAAAGAGGAGATATTCTAGGCCACGCAGGTCAATCTTTACTTCTGCAGTTGCAGCTTCAGGTTCAACAACTTCTGGCTTCACATGTGTGAGAGAGAGACCCATTTCTGCGCAGTAGAGAAGAGACTCATTTCTGCGCAGTAGAGAGAGAGAGATGTGATGAGAAGAGTGAGTGAAAATGAGGAAAAGTCCTCTTATATTTATACACAACGTTGGTGTTTGAATGGATGCGACTATTGGGCTTCTAAGCCTACATGAGTTGTAGGCTGGCTTGATAATAATTCCATAGTCAAAATAAATTCATATCTCCATGAATACTTATTGGAATCGGATGATCTTTATATCAATCCTACACCTCACGACGAGAGGAATCTAATAAAAATATTATCAGCCATGAATAATATGACCCACATGAAGTTTTTGACTGGTTTCCAATTTTAACACTACGAGAATCACGCCTAGGTATAAGAGCCACACAAATAGTCAGATCTGTCAGCGAAACCCTTAACTACAGAGTATGAGTAGGAATGTGGCAGTGATCGAACCCCTGCTGCTAGATCTGAATGGCGGATCTGATTGTTGCAACTGCTACAGAACCCAAACTATTGGATCTGAATGGTGGATCTGATAGATCTGATTGGCAGATCTGATAGATCTGAATGGCGGATCTGATAGATCTGAATGGCAGAACTGATTGTTGCGGCTGCGACAGAACCCAACCTGCTAGATCTGATCTGGCAAAGATGATGTGTGATCGAGAGAGAGACAAGGGAACTATGGTCTCAAGGAGTGTCAGGTGCTACAGATCACAATATACATAAGGGTCCGACAGTAGTACTCGGCCCAATCTTTCAGGCCACTAACCAAGGAGGATCAACTGTACCCTTAGTCGTACAACCCAACTACCCTATCGTACACATGAGTAATCTCCCCGAGTGTTGTTCTCGATTTACTGTAGCAGCAAGATGGCCAACAATTTATCTATGGCGAGGTTTTAAGAGAGCCTAGGGGGCTTCCGTTATAACCAGAGGGTACTTGGAAGACAGTTCATGCGCAGTTCTGTGTAATGCGCTACTACTCGAATACCCCTGTACATCGGAGTACCCTAATGATTTCCGGACAAGAGAGCAGTATTTTGTAGATGAGTTATGCAGGAACACCCAAAAAATATTTAACTAATCATATGTCTCTGCGAGAATTAGAAATGTGCAAAAATAAGATATTGGAGTTCTTGCAAAGAAGACAGATTGAGCCTAGTTGGAGTTCTTGGGCATGTCCTTTCTACATCAATAAAATTTCTAATAAGAAAATAGGTAATCCCAAGTTAGTGATAAATTACAAGCCTTGAATAATGCTTTAATCCAATCAAGTATGCACTACCAAGAAAATAAGGCTTATTTTAAAACATAAGTAATAATAACATATTTGGCAACTTTGGTCTTAAGACTGGTTTCCGATAGATTGGTATAAAGGCTTATGATAGTTATAAAACTGGGCTTTCTTCTCCATATGGTCAATATCAATGGTGGGTATTACCTTTTGGACTCAACAATGCCCCTTTTGAGTTCCAAAAAAGGATGGAAAGGGATATTGATTTCATTATTATTTATATTAATGATAATATTAATGATCTCTTTGTTTTCTTCGATGACTTAAATCAACACAAAATTCATCTCCAACATGTTTATGATAGAATTTAAAAACATAGGAAAAAACTTGAATTTTCCTGCACTAAGATTGAATATCTTGGCTTGATATTGTTCCAAGGAAGAGTTGAGTTACAAGAACATGTTTTGAAGGTACTATTTGAGTTTCCTGGCACCATTAATGATAAAATCAAGCTAAATAGGTTCCTAGGAATCCTTAATTACATCAAACAATTATATTAAAATCAAGCCAAAGATGTTAAAATATTGCAAAAGAAACCTAAATAAGGTGTATCATGGACTTTTGCAATGAAAAAAGTTGTTCAAATAACAAGCAAAAATTTCAAAACTTTCCAAGTCTTACTCTCCTTGAACAGTATTTTCCATATACCCTTGAGATAAATGCTTCAGATGAAGTTTGAGATATTATTACATAAGAATACTCAACCCCCAACCTTATATGTCTTGTCCAATATTTTCCCCCACCCCACCCTTATCTTATGTATGTTTTCTCTGATATTTCCCTTTTCCCTCACCCTTATATTATGTAATTTTATGTTTTTTTCCAATATCTTCCCCATCCTCACCTTTATATTATGTATGTTTTCTCCACGATTTCCCCCAACACTAACCCACACCCTCATATTATGTATTGGAGAAAACATAATATGAGGTGGAGGGTGGAGGTGGGGGAAAATATTAGAGAAGCCATATTATGTTTTCTCTAATATTTGTGCATGTCCCCACCCATATGTTTTCTCTAATATTTGTGCCCGTCCCCACCCATATGTTTTCTCCAATATTTGTGCCCGCCCCCACCCCCACTTATAATTTCTCTCCAATATTTCCCGCCACCAACACACACACCCTCACCCTCATATTATGTATTAGAAAAAAATAATATGAAGGTCGAGGTGGGGGTGAATATTGAGGGTGGGGGTTAGGGTGAATATTGTAGGACACCCTAGGTATGTTTTCTCCAATATTCACCCCCACCCCACTATCATGTTATGTTTTCTAATATTCACCCTTGCCCCAAACCTCAGATTATTTTTTTGAGAAAAATAATACGAAGGTAGGAATGAGCGTGAATATTGAGGGTGGGGTTATATGTGAATATTGGAGAAAATATATTAAGTTTTCTCCAATATTCCTCCCCACCTTCACCCCCATACTATGTTCGAGAAAAAACATAATATGATGGTGGGGATGGGGAAAATATTAGAGAAAACACATTATGTTTTCTCCAATACTCCCCCACATCCACCTAGAGTTTTCTCTAATATTTACCCCACCCCTACCTAGAAAACATAAGGGGTGAGGTGGGGGGAAATATTGGAGAAAACATATTATATTTTCTCCAATATTCCCCCTAGGGAGAAAACATGAAGGAAGGGGGGGGGGGAGGGATATTGGAGAAAACATAAAAGGGTGGAGGTGGGGAGGAATATTGGAGGAAACTGTTGCATGTCCTCACATAGACTTCAAGTTCATAATTCCTTAACTAATTAACTCAAGATGAATTAATTAATCAATTTACAAATTGTTGTTAATATCAAATTCGAATTTTACTTCCTATGTTTAGTCCAGGGACTGACTAAAATAAGAAGGGATCCCGAAATGCTATTTTTAGAAAAGCTATTTTTAGCACTTTCACTTTTCACCCATTGTAGCTAAGATCTCCAATGGCTGAACTGCTATTTATAGCCTGACTATTTATAGTAGTGCTATTTTTAGCATCTTCTATTTTTAGCATTTCTTGTTGCACATTTCAACACTCCCTCTCAACAAGAAATGGATTATCAGTAACCCCAATCATGTCTCTGTGGAACTCGAACTTGCATTTTGACAATTCCTTAGTCAAAATATCTGCATCCTGCTCCTCGGTCAAAACATATTGCAACATCATGATCCTCTTGACCACACAGTCCCGTAGATGATGGTAAGGAATATCTATATGCTTGGACCTATCATGAAACACTGGATTCTCAGAGAGTTTTATGAAAATTTGATTATCACAGTATATCACGTAGGATCCATCATCTGACCAAACAATCCCACTAGAATCTTCCGCATCCAAATGGCCTCGCATGCTGCCTAACTAGCAACCATATATTCAGCCTTTGCTGAGCTAAGTGAAACTAATCTCTGTTTCCTGCTATACCAAGAAACTGCAGCTAAACTAAGGTTGAAGATCCCTCGAGAAGTGATCTTCTGGTCTGATGGACTACCAGCCCAATCCGCATCTGTGAAGCCTTGTAGCTTCACTCCCTCTGTCCATCTGTACCATAATCCGTACTATGTAGTGCCTCTGAGATATCTCAGCACATGCTTCGCTGCCTTCCAAAACAACTTGGTAGGCTGAACCATAGCTTGACTCAGCTAGTTCACCGCAAAGCATAAGTCGGGTCGTGTGTTCACCAAATACATAAGTGAACCCACCAGCTGCCGATAAATAGTAGCAGCTACTACCTCACCTGAAGTAGCATCCTCCTTCCTCCAGTTCCCAGCTAGAGGAGTCTGCATGGGTTTGCACTTCTCCATGTGAAAGCACCTGAGTATCTCATTAGCACACCTGCCTTGAGACACAAATACTTCCCCATATTTCTGCCACACTTCCATGCTTAGAAAGTAGTGCATGAGGCCCATGTCCTTCATCTCAAACTCTCTTGTAAGGTCCTCCTTGCAAGATTTGATTAACTGATCATCACCTGTCAAAATCAAATCATCGACATAAAGTAAAATAATCAATGGCTTACCTTCTACCATGATGTGGTAAAGGTTCACATCTACTTCACTCTCGGTGAAGCCCAACTCGGTGAAATAGCTATCGATCCTGATATACCAAGCAAAAGGTGCTTGCTTCAGCCCATATAGTGCTCGCTTGAGCCGGAAAACATGCGATTTGCGATCAAAGGTCTCAAATCCTTCGAGCTACTCAATGTATACCTCTTCCTCAATCTTCCCATTGAGGAACATCATCTTCACATCCATCTGATGGATCTTCCAACCCATCTGAGGTGATAGAGCTAGCATCGATCTAATAGATGAGTACCTTGCTACGGGAGCAAAGGTTTCATCGTAGTCAATCCCCTCAACCTATGAGAAACCTCAGGAAACAAACCTTGCCTTGTGTTTCTCAACACTTCCATCACTTGCCTGCTTTACCTTGTAAAGCCATCAGGAACTAACCACGGACTTGTCCCCAGGTCTAGGGACAAAATCCCACACACTATTCTGTATGATAGAATCGTACTCTTCTACCATTACATCAACCCAGACTGGTTGCTGCACTGCCTCTTGAAAAGAAGAAGGTTTGGTCGCTACACACTCCCCAACCAGGGCCATGTAGCCAATGTATATCTTGGGAGATCTCCTCTGTCTGCACTGAGAGGATGGTTACCCCACATTCTCTCTCGCATCTAGCATCAATCTGTCAGCTTCTCGTGAGCATTTCCCCTGTCTCTGGAAGACTCTCCAGGAGTGGTGGTCTCCACTACTAGATCCTCTGCATGTGGCTGATCCACATCATCAGGAGGCTCCTCCTCCTTTGGAACTAAAAGTTCCTCATCACCATGCAACTTGAGCTCCCTCTCTAGTGACACTCACATGGCTCTTTGCTCATCAAACTTCATATCCCTGCACACTACGGTCCTCTGAATGGCAGGCATAAACACACAATAGTTGTGAGGTGTATTTGTGTACCCCACAAGCATCCCCAACTCAGTTGTTGGGTCTAGCTTCTTCGAAGCATTTTTGGTCACATGACAGAAAACTGGTGATCCAAATATGTGGAAGTGACTCACATCTAGTTGCTTCCCTGAAAAAGACTCCATAGGTGTCTTCATCCCAAAAATATGATGAGGACTTTTGCTCTAAAGGTACACTGCTATATTGCATGCCTCATCCCACAGATGAAGTGGTAGGCTTTGGTCATGCAACATCACTCGAGCTACTCCCACAATATATCGGTTTTTCCTTTCGGCCACCCCATTCTATTGTGGGTTATGAGGTGCCATCAGTTCCCGTTTAATTCCTTTTGTTACACAGAAGTATTTAAACTGCTGGGAAACATACTTTCTTTCCTGATTCTTTCTTTGCCAAGGCTTTAGACTCACAAAACCTCAAGAAGGTCTGATCCTTCTTTTGCGTAAAGTAGATCCAGCATCTGCGAGAAAAATCATCAATAAAAATAACATAGTACCTTTGCTTAGCGATGGAGGCTGTAGAGAATGGTCCACATACATCTGAGTGAACCCACTCCTAGATTGCTCCAGCTCTACTATCCTGATCCTGAAAGGAATCTTTTGCATACTTACCTAGGGTGCATCCTTTGCATGTATCTACTTGCTCTAGTTTTCCCTTGGGTAAGCCAGTAGAAATTTGCTGCATGATCTTCAAGGACCCGTGATGCAAGTGGCCCAGTCTCCTATGCCACAAATCACCAACATCTTGGCTTTGCACCACCTCTACTTTGGAACTCAGTGCAGCACAGTCATCTATCTCCAGCTTGTAGAGATTCTTTACTCGAATCCCTATTCGCTTAGTCTGTCCGGTGCTGATATGCCTCAGGAAAACTTTTCCTTTACTAAAGACTACATCATAGCCTTTATCTTCTAGCATAGCAACAGACACAAAATTCTTTTTCAAACCTAGTACATACTTAACAATAGATAGGGTGAGAGGAGCACCATGCTCCCTCTAAATCACAACTGTACCTTCACCGGAGACACATTACTTTCCATCATTGCCCATATTGATCCACATCTGGAGATCCTTCTCCTCCAATGTACTGAAAAGATTCTTGTCACCCGACATGTGGAAAGAGGCTCCACTGTCCAGGTACCAAACACATCCCACCATGGATGAAACCATGCATGCGATAAGCGAGAAATCCAACTCAAATTGTGAGGCTAATGCATCACCATCAGATCCCTTGGAAGAACCCTTCTTGGATTTCTTCTGTGGAAAATTCATAGCATAATGGCCCACTTCATGACAGTGAAAGCATCACACTTTTTACTTGTCAATCTTCTTCCCACCATGAGAATATTTGGATTGTGATGCCTTCCCTTTCCCTTTCTTAGCTTTACTTGCTAAAGCTATATTTTCTTCATCATCTTGTTTTGATGAAGATCCATCCCTGGTGCTTCACGTTATCTCCTCCTGCATCACATCTGACCAAAGTTGTTCCCAATCTGGCAGTTTCTCTCTTCCATTAACCGGGTCCTAGTAGATATTCTAGCTCTTAGGAAGACCGAGGAGTGAAAGACTCACCATGTCATCATCAGTAGTCACGATCCCTATGCTTCCAAGCTCATCCCTATAGGTGGCGAGCTTGTTCAGGAACGTAGAGATTGTGTTTCCCTTTTCATAGTTGATCCTTCGAAGTTTATCTTTCAGCGCAAGCTTCCTCTGATTGCTGCTATTCTGATAAAGATATTTCAATGTTTTCCACATTGAAAATGGAGTCTCCTTCCCATGGAGGCTCAAGACAATGTGATCTCGAACTCCCTCCAGGATGATTCTCCTAGCTCTATCCACACGCTTTTTCCATTCTTCCAGTTGAGTAGCATCATTCGGCTTCTGGACTTCTTGATCAATGAAGTCCTTTATACCATTATCTTCTAATACTGCCTCCATGCGATCCTTCCAAGCTATATAATTCGAACTACCATCAAGGGCATATTTGAGTCTCAAACCACTGAATGCCATCGGTGAAATAGATGTGATAAGAACTCAATTCAATATTCAGAAACCAAACTTCGAACGTCTCCTGCTTGTATACTGTTCTTCCTTGATCACCTTTGCTCCAATACCATGTAGAATTGTTCTACAAATCAGCTAGCTCTGATACCATGTAGAATTTACCCACTATAGATCACTTGGTAATGCAATGTACTAAAGCAAAACACTTGATCTACTTCTACAAACAATTGAGCGGAATCTTAATCGAACATGAGCAACATCAAGCATGAACAGATATAACTGAGAATAAGAAGTAATCAACCATAACACAGGAGATATATCACTGGGGAAAGCAGCAACCTAAAACCCCAACTCTGTATTATCATACAAGTGGAAATCTTGTTCAAGTTACAAAAAGAATCAGCTCTCAAGCTATCTTGCTCTCTCTGTAATCAAACAATACAACTCACAGACTCAATAGACATAGAATATATCTTCCTCAAGACCTCCAAGCCTCCTATTTCCTTGCGCAGTTTTGATTGGGGTCCAATGATATCCCATGTGTGAATTGGCCTCATCACACTCACTGTAACCTCAGGTCCAATTGCGTAATCCTTAAGGAATAATATTCCTTCTACATGCAAGGAATATTCACCAAGGAATATCCTAGCAACTGATAGTACACTATCCCTCCATCTCATCTCAACTGGGTCTCTGACTGAACTAACATGCATGAGTTATCCATGAGTGAATCTTCAGTTATCTGAAATACAGTAGTTACATGCATGCAAGCATTAACTAACTAAACTCTCATTAATTTAACGAACTATTAAATTAATCTAACTGGACTTGACTTAGTTAACTGAGCCAACTAATTACAACTCAATATTAAAACTCACTCTTATCTCTTTAATTGATGGATAAATCCCTCAATCAAAGGAGAAACTATTGCGTGTCCTCACATAGACTTCAAGTTCATAATTCCTTAACTAATTAACTCAAAATGAATTAATTAATCAATTTACAAACTGTTGTTAATATCAAATTCAAATTTTACTTCCTATGTTTAGTCCAGGGACTGAATAAAATAAGAAGGGATCCCGAAATGCTATTTTTAGAAAAGCTATTTTTAGCACTTTCACTTTTCACCCATTGTAGCTAAGATCTCCAACTGTTGAGCTGCTATTTATAGCTCGACTATTTATAACCGTGCTATTTTTAGCATCTTATATTTTTAGCATTTATTGTTGCACATTTCAACAATATGTTATATGTTGTTGTTGAGTATGTTATAGGTTAACTTGTTGTTGTTATATGATAGTTAACTTGATGATTAGGGTGATAGCTTTAATATCTTGATTTTATATGTATCATGCTAATCTAGATTGATTGTGTAGACAAGATAGTCTCCCCTGAGATACATTAAGGTATGAGTTTTCTTATGTAGTCTGCTTGGTGCATCACTATTTGACCATTTCGTTTATTTGGTGTTTCAGTGTTTGGTGCCTATTATGTCGTCTAGTTGATTTATATAACATGGTACATTTATAGTTTGTTGAATGTTTCATTTATTGCATGATATGAGTATGAGTATATAGGATTGCATGAAGGAATGACCTTTCTTTAAGATGGTTGTACTATCACGCATGTGTTGAGACAATTGATATATACTTGAGTGTTAGAAGGTGACAATTGTAGCATTATGTCTAATGACTATGAGTTGTCTATGGATTATGACATGATTGATATTATTGGTAAAGGTTGATTTAAAATCGATAGATATGATTGTCTTGATATTTGGAACATGTGGTTGGCACGTGTGAGTAGTTACAAGAAACGTGCTTGGTACTAGCATGAGGAGGTAATAATTGATGTGTTTATATAACTAACAGTTGGATGGTGTGATAGCGCATAATAAGACTCAATCGCAGCAAGGTAATTGGTAAAAGAAAGGAATTGGGCAAGACTTCCTTTGGATATGTTTGGAAACCCTAATTTCAAATGAATGAGTTATTTGCATACAGGAAGTCTTCTTAACCTTGACTTTGTCTAACATAATGGGAATATTTTCTATATTCATGAACACGTATTTGATAGGTATGTTAGCTAGTCTCTAGTTATAGGTGATTCTGTCAACGGAATTGGAGCCCCTTGAGACATGGCACAAATGTGCTTAGATAGAAGGCAACATGCTTGGAATAACAAGGTAAGCTAACTGGTATATTGTTATATTTATTTATACATTGAAAATTATGTGTTTATGGTAGTGTGATGCAAGGATTTTCATTGCAAGAGAGGTTTCCATGAAACATTGAAGAAGGCGATGGTTTAGCTTTCCTTGGGAACTGTGGGATTGAGTCATGGTGTCTATTGTTAGTCTTGTGTTTTTGGTCTTTTGCGATTTGTTTTCACTTGATTTGCGGCTTTGTTCACGTCTAGTGTATGTCCATACCGCTTTGTTTGTGGTGTAGTATTGTTGTTGGTTTTCCATGGTTTTCTTCTTGGTATTGCCTATATTGTTTTGAATTTCTTGGGAATTGGATGGGAAGGAGGAAAGTTAATGGAGCTCAGGAAGAGTTAAATGAAAGTCCAACAGGAAATTTAAGACTCAGATGAACCTCTGTGCATGTATAAGGGCAGTTGAAGGCAAGAGTATGATAGCCAGTTGGACTAGTTGGGTCCATTCGTGTAAATGGATGATGGAAGGACAATCATGGGAAAGGTAATCAAGAAAGGTAAGATGAATGGATTTGAGGCATCATATGCCTTGGTTATGTTGGGAACCATTGTTCTCAATGTTTCGCATGTGTTGCACACATAAAGGGAGTTCTCTTAACCTTTATCTGTGCTATCTACTAATTATGTTTTGATCATGATTATGTTGATGTATATATATGTATACATGTATGTTTGTCATGTCTGATAGGGTTGTCATGGATCATGATTGTTTTGTGCTAATTTTCATGTATATGTATCTATGTATCTTCGTCAATGTTTGAAAGGGTTGTCAGGGATCATTCTTGTGGAGGAATGATTGCTTATGCAGGTGAATGACATGATGAGGTTCCTGGTCTTATAGGAATCAAGTGGGAAGAGTAGTCATGACGGATATATGAGTTCATTATCATGTGGATATAAATTGATATTGTATGATTGTATTATGCCTATGCCTATGTTATGATAGGTAAGGCTAAAGAATACGTTAACGGGATGAAAACGATGTGCTTTACGACATGCTAGGATAAGCATGGATGGCAGAGAGACACTGGAAGCAAGGTTTCTTGGTACAGATAGTGTGGTTTTGGATGTGTTGTACTACTATTGTGCATATGTTGTATATGTTGTTCATGTTGGATATGCGGTTCTATGGACATATTGTACTGTGTGCATGCTGGATATGTAGTGTTGTGTGCATATTGTGTTGTGCGAATGTTGGATATGTAGTGTTGTGTACATAGGGTGCTATGTACATGTTGTATATGTAGTGCTATATGCATATGGTGTTGTGTGCATGTTGTACATATAGTGCTATGTACATATGGTGTTGTGTGCATGATTGTACGGTGGTGCTGTGAGCATGTGGTGTCATGTACATGTTGTACATGTGGTGTTGTGTACATTTTGTACATGTGATGTTGTGTACATGTGGTGTCGTGTACATGTCATGCATGTGGTACTGTGTACATGTGGTATTTTGTACACATTGTACAGGTGGTACAATGTACATGTGGCATTATGTACACGTTGTGCAGGTGGTGCCATGTACATGTGATGATGTGCACATGTTGTGCAGGTGGTGCTTTGTATAGGTGGTACTATGTACGTGTTGTACATATGGTACTGGTGTACATGTGGTATTGTGTGCATGTCGTACATGTTGTGTTGTGGGCGTGCGATACTATGTATGTGCATTGTGTAGTCATGGTATCGTGACATGTGTATTCGTTATGTTGTACTCTGTGTACGTATATGTATTGTGTGGTGTTGTACATCAGGTATAGATGTATTGTGTTGTGTTGTACACTAGGTGTAGGTACATGTATTGTGTGGCATTATACATCGGATGTAGGTGTACGTATGTGTTGTGTTGTACATTAGGTGTAGGTGTATGTATTGTGTGGTGGTGTACACTAGGTGTAGGCACATGTATTGTGTTGTGTTGTACATTGGGTGTAGGTGTATGTGTTGTATGTCAGGTGTAGGTGCATGTATTGCATGGTGTTTTATGTTGTCTGTGGTTGCATGTGTGTGATGAACACTATGTGTATGTGTATATGGTTGAGGAGAAGGCATTGGGTGTTTTTTGGGTGTGGCAACTGATCCGGTGTTCGTACAAAATAAGGACAAAGGTAGAAGCTAACGATTGATTAAAGGATAAGTATCAATATTTTATTTCAGTTTTATTATGCATGTGATTTATGATTATAATCTATGTTGGTTACATGTGATCTATGCTTCTAGTTTACGATGATTGCATGTGATTTATGATTTTGATCTATGATGGTTATGTTTTGAGCTAACCTGATGTGATATTTTTATACATGATGATTTGGTCAAAGATGCTAGTTTGACTTATTGTGATAGGAAGCGAACAAAATTGCAAGTGTACCTTATTGATGAGCTACCAATGAGGTATGATGTGAATTTATTTCAATTTATTTTGAATCTAATGGAAATTATGTGTTTGGTACAGGAAAGCATAAAATGCCTAGTTGGGTGGTTGAAACTGTCTACAAGAATTAGAAAAAAAAAAAAATTGGAATAGGCAGCAGTATGTTGGTAAAGAACTTCAGGAGCAAGGCCATTGTGGGACACTGGTACCTAATAGTGTCCATTAATTTCCATGAGAATGCTATGACCAGTATGATGGTTTTAAGGTAGGGATATGCCTTGGTTTTTGTATCTTCTGATGCGAGGAAGCCTTGCCAAGGGATGGACTGCCCAGGATGGGGGTGCCAGCGGAAATTGGAAGGTGAGTGACTGCATGAAAGGGGGTGACCAGATTGCTTGAGGGATTCTGTAGAAGAAAAGGGAAGACCAGGGATATATTTGTTTTGGTCATTAGCATTTCCAGATGGAATAAGATGCACATTGGGAGTGCGCCCTGGAACAATGAGCCGGTAACTATTCACTAAGAGGACAAGTGGCATAGGATTGTAGTGTTGCACATTGGATGCAGTTTGACTTTGGCAGTGGATTTTGGACTTCCTTGGAAGGAGGTGAATCCTGGTATTACTTTGAGGGTGGAGGTGTGAGCCTCTAGATTCCCTTGTTGCGGATGCAGGCACCATATCCTTTTATTTGTTGGTTGAGAAAATGTGCATATATGTATATGTGTGTGTCATTGTAAATATTGTATCGAGCTCGATTTATAAAGCTCCATAGACAGTATGATTATTTGTTGGGTGAATCAAATGTGTATGTGTGTATATGTGATTATTATTGTAAATACCATAATGAGTTGTGTTATAAATCTCCAGTAAACAATATGTTTATCATGTTTTAGTAGTTGGTCATTGTAAACAATGTAACAGGCTATGTTATAAAGATCCATGGGAAGTATGTTTTGTTTCAACAATCTTGTTGGTTATAGGTGTCATTGAACACTAAGGATGGTGTTCCCCCAAGGGGGAGGGTTCTGTAACAACCCTAGTTAAAAATTCATGTAAAACATATAAAGCCACGGTTGATGGGACACATATTCCAAGATGAATGGTGGACAATTCATCCTAGCGGGTGTTCACTTCAATTATTATGGCTAAGGAAATTGGTAAATGAAATGGAAAAGGCTTTGAAAAATAAAAATGTCATTTTGGCACATTTATTTATGGAAATAATGGAAATTAGGAGAAAAGGAAAGGTGAAAGGTCACAGGTTGCATGTGAGGAGGAAATTGAATAAAAAGGCTTCTAAGGATCAGTGGGCAGGGCTTGGTCAGAGTAACATTTTGTCAATTCAGTTTTGGAGCTCTCTCATTATTCTCTCTCTCTCATATTCTTGGATACTTAAGAGTTTTCTTGGAGAACTCTCAAAGAGTGTGGCATACTTAGAGTTTTGGAGCAAGAAGCAAAAGGAAGAGAAGGAAGGTGCAAGAGGCCATTGGGATCATCAGCGACATCAGGTTTTCTTGTAGGTATCGAGTTTCATGTGTGTTTTCGTCACTAGTTTGGCATGCATGGCACATCATGTGGTTTCTTGGTTATGACTTGTCACTAACATGAATGATTTCTTGGATTGACAGTGTGTTTTCCTATCCTTGCCATTTCCTAGATAGCCATGGTGTTGTGGGTTCATTATTCTTTGTTTTATTCTTGGTTCTCATGTTTCCCTAGCTTGGGTTGCATTACTAGTTCCTGGAGCCTTGGTTGGACAAACGCTCTGGAGACCTATAACAACTTGGGTTGAGTTATTAGTAATTGGGCCTTGGTTGGAAAAATTCTCTAGAGCCCTTGGTGGGTTGAGTTAAAGGTCCTGGAGCCTTGGTTGGACAAAGGCTCTGTAGTCCGACATCAACCATGGGTCAAGTTACTAAACCTGGAGTTTTGGTCAGAACAAACGCTCTGGAGCCCTGAAAGGCTTGGGAAGAGACCAATCTGATGATGGTTTTTGTGATGTCCAACCATAAGGTGGAATAACTATTTGATGGGTTGTGGTGGTTGGCATCTCGAAGCACTGGATGGTTTTGGATTGATGTGTTTTATGAGATCCCACATTCATGCTTGGAATATGGCATGGGAGTGAATGGCTGAAGCGAGATTTGGCTCAACCATTCTACGGTCGGGTGGAACGTGGTAGTCCCATACCGGGTTGCCTTTTACATCATTAATATGATGTTATTTCTCCTTGTTATCTCATGAGTATTGTACTGGTTAATATGTGGATTATATGGCTATGATTTCCTTGGTATTTATGTTGCTATTATGTTGGTTATATATATATATATATATCTATATATATATATATATATATATATATATATATATATATATATATTATGACAATGGATATGTATGGCTCCCATCATTTTTTTACTTGTATATGAATCAACAATGTATCTATCACCTAATGGATGAAACCGCAACTAAAGTGATAAAGAAACAATGCCTCACAATGAATTCAAGATAAGTATGAGACCCCTATGCTTAGATCTGTTATTAAAACCTATAGAGTGCATTGATGCCAATTGTTGAATAGAATGTTAGTCCTAGTTCGGGATGGTCAGGCCTAGTCCTGAAGTTAGTTTTTGGTTTGTTAGTCTTTTCATCATGTGTTTAATGGATTCTGGAAGTTACAACAAGTTCTGGGCAGTGGCCAGAGTTCTAGGCTTGAAAAGTGCCTTATATTCTAGGTACTCTAGCACAAGTCTGTTTAAAATAGTCCCTAGATGCAGGCATGTAGGCTTGTGGAAGAATCCAGAGCTATCTAGACGCTAGCATGCCCATAGCATGGGAGAATCCAGAGGTCAAGTAGTCTAAAAGCTTAGCGAGACCCATGGGTATGATACATGAGTGGTTGGGATGGCTCCAAGCAGTGTTGTTGTTGATGTGGAAGGCATGTTTGATGTGTTTTTGTCGATTCCACTTCCTTAAGGTCACCTAGGAGGTTGAATAATATCAATGTAGCCTCTCGTCACATGTTTACCCCAGTTGGATAATTATTTGGGTAGATGTGGGAGGAGGGTGTTACAAAGTGGTCTCAGGGCATGGTTCACCCCTCAGACTAGATGGGCAGTGTGTTGGTCATGCACTCATGTTGGTTGCATATGTGTTATTTATTCTTGTTTTCCATGTGCTTGTTGCATTTCCATGGTGTTGATTATGGTTGTAGTGATGTCGCCATGTGAAGGTTGATGGTGTTTTTGTGGGATGTTTCGTCATGAGTGTATGGGTGTATATTTATTGGTTATGCATCTAAGTGCCTATAGGTTCTGTGCATGCATTGTTATGTTTATGGTTATGCATGCATAATAGGTTAGATATGCATTGTAAGTTAATTATATACAATTAGGTCATCATGATGATATTGGTATGTTATGATGTCAATGTATTGGCAGAGATAGAGTAGGAGATGTAGATCATCAAAGTGAAGTTGCAACATTGGACCTCGAGGCACGAGCATGTCATCATACAGGTTGGTATGTTGGGCATGTAGGTATGTTAGTTAATGGATTATTATATGCATTAGGGTTATATACATTAGGTTTATGTACATGTATATTGATGTTATGGTACATTTATAGTTTGTTGAATGTTTGATTTATTCAATGATATGACTATGAGTCTATAGGATTGCATGAAGGAATGATTTTTCTTTAAGATGGTTGTACTAATATATATGTGTTCAGAAAATTGATATATACTTGAGTGTAAGTAGGTGATAGTTGTAGCATTATGTCTAATGACTATGAGTTGTCTATGGATGATGATATGATTGTTAGTCTTGGTAAAGGTTTATTTCAAGTCAATAGATATGTTTGTCTTGATATTTGAAAAATGTGGTTGACATGTGTGAGAAGTTGTAGGAAACATGCTTGGTATTAGCATAATGAGGTAATAGTTGATGTGTTTATATAACTAATAGTTGAATGATATGATAGCACATAATAAGACTCAATCACAGCAAGGTAATTGGTAAAAGAAAGGAATTGGGAAAGAATTCATTTGGATATGTTTGGAAACCCTAATTCCAAACAAATGAGTGCTTTACATACAGGAAGTCTTCTTAACCTTGATTTTGTCTGACATTATTGGGATATATGTTATATTCATGAACATGTATTTGACAAGTATATTAGCTAGTCTCTAGTTACATGTGGATCTGTCAAGGGAATTGGAGCCCCTTGAGACATGGCACAAATGTGCTCAGCTACAAGGCAACGTGCTTGGCATAAAAAGGTAAGCTAATTGGTATATTTTGATATTTATTTATACATTTACAATTATGTGTTTATGGTAGTGCGATGCAGGGAGTTGCATGACAAGAGAGGTTTCCATGAAATATTGAAGAAGACTCAAGTTGAGATTTCCTTGGGAACCATGGGATCGAGTCATGGTGTCTATTGTTAGTCTTGTTCTTTTGGTCTTTTGCGATTTGTTTTCACTTGATTTGCATCTTTGTTTACATATGGTGTATGGCCATACCGCTTTGTTTGTGGTGTAATATTGTTTTTGGCTTTCCATGGTTTTCTTCTCATTCTTGCCTTTATTGCTTTGAGAGTCTTGGGAATTGGTTTGGAAGGAGGAAAGTTAATGGATCTCAAGGAGAGTTGAATGATCTCCAGTAGGAAATGTAAGACTCATATGAAGCTTTGTGCATTTACAAGGGCAGTTGAAGGCAAGAGTATGATAGTCAATTGGAATGGTTGGATCCATTGGTATAAATGGATGATGGCAAGATAGTCATGGGAAAGATAATCAAGAAAGCTAAGGTGAATGGATTTGAGGCATCTTATGCCTTGGTTATGTTGGGAATTGTTGTTCTCAATGTTACACATGTGTTGGATGCATAAAGGGAGTTCTCTTAACCTTGACCTTGTGCTATTTACTAATTATGTTTTGATCATGATTATGTTGATGTATTTATATGTATGTATGTATGTATGTCATGTCTGATAGGGTCATCATGGATCATGATTGTTTTGTGCTAATTTTCATGTATATGTATCTATATATCTTCGTCACTGTTCGAGAGGGTTTTCAAGAATAATTCTTATGGAGGAATGATTGCTTATTCAGGTGAATGACATGACGAGGTTCCTGGTCTTATAGGAATCAAGTGGGAAGAGTAGTCATGACGAATATATGATTTCAGTATCATGTGGATATGAATTGATATTTTATGATTGTATTATGCCTATGTTTATGTTATGACAAGTAACACTGAAGGATACATCAACGGAATGAGAACAATGTGCTTTGCAACATGTTAGGATAAGCATGGATAGTAGAGAGACACTGGAAGCAAGGTTTCTTGGTATAGACAGTGTGGTTTTGGATGTGGTACTACTATTGTGCATATGTTGTATATGTTGTACATGTTGGATATGTGGTTCTATGGCCATATTGTATTATGTGCATGATGGATATGCAGTGTTGTGGGCATATGGTGTTGTGCACATGTTGGATATCCAATGTTGTGTACATAGGGTGCTATGTACATGTTGTATATGTAGTGCTATGTACATATGGTGTTGTGTGTATGTTTTACATATGGTGTTATGTACATATGGTGTTGTGTGCATGATTGTACAAATGGTGTTGTGAGCATGCGGTACAGTGTACATGTTTTACATGTGGTGTTGTGTGCATGTGGTGTTATGTACATGTTTTCCATGTGATTTTGTGTACATGTGGGGTCGTGTACATGTCGTACATGTCGTACTATGTACACATGGTATTCTGTACACGTTGTACATGTGGCATTGTGTACACGTTGTGTTGGTGGTGTCGTATACATGTGATGATGTGCATACGTTGTGGAGGTGGTACTGTGTCATGTTTTACATATGGTACTGGTGTACATGTGGTATTCTGTG
The DNA here is from genome assembly GCA_031772625.1 of Pinus tabuliformis. Taxonomy (NCBI): domain Eukaryota; kingdom Viridiplantae; phylum Streptophyta; class Pinopsida; order Pinales; family Pinaceae; genus Pinus; species Pinus tabuliformis. The sequence continues at coordinate 309,582,917 of CM062807.1, forward strand.
TGTATCGTACATGTTTCATTGCAGGCATGTGGTATTATGTATGTACATTGTGTAGTCATGGTATCGTGACATGTGTATTCGTTATGTTGTACTATGTGTGCATATATGTATTATGTGGTGTTGTACATCAGGTGTATATGTATTGTGTTGTGTTGTACGCCAGATGTAGGAACATGTATTGTGTGGCATTGTACATGTCATGAAAGACCAAGACACTTGAGCAACTTGACCTAAAGGATACATAAAATATTTAGAAAAAATAAAGATTTCGGAGAACCAAAATCCTTTACTAAACCAAAATTGCAAAGACCTTTCTTAAATAACCAAAAAGAAACCAAATGAGCTAACTTCAAGAATGTAAAGTGAAGTAATGAAAACATTTGATTATATGCAAGTTGAGAACCAACTCACTATTCTAGAAGCATAGAATAGTCAGACACTTTGCCAAGAAGGTATAAACCCAAATTTAGAATGCAAAAAATTCAAAAAATTGCAACCCTAGGTTGACAAAATATTTTTGCAAAAAGAGACAAAGAAAATGACACCAGAAAGAAACAAGACCATTCTAGACTACAAATGACCTTAAACGAGTAGGAAAACCAAGCTACACCCCTAACTAAAGGCAAAATTTGAAAAAAAAAATATTTTTTTTCCAAATATATGCGATTATGTAATGGTAGATTCATGTGTATATGTGACTGTTCCCGAAGAAACTAGCATATACACGGGTTTCTTTGGTAGAAACCGCATGTGTACGCTTCTGTATACAAGAAAAAACACGTATATGCAGAAAAATAGGGAAAAATAAAAAATACAGACCTGATCTAGAAGATCAGACTAATTGCCCAGACTATAAATGAGTCAACAATACTGGAAAAATCAAGAAACAAGAAAGAAAATCCGAGTTCAAGGAACAAACAACCTTTATAGGAAATACGAGACTGTATTCCCCAGCGGAGTCGCGAGTTCTGTTTTTGGGAAAAACTTCCCTAAGGTAAGGGTTGACAAACTCAACAGATTGAAGGCAAACTATCAATAATAAGCATACGTCCAAGCAATCAAACTATATAAACTACCAAATTTGGGTTTTATAGGAGTACCCGTAGGTCCTACGTTTGATGTTGATCCTGTAGGGTCCAAACCCTCTGCTTCCTCCAAAGTGATCATACCTTCAACACAGTTCAGAGAAGCATATATATAGAAAGTAGTTCAAAGTTCTTGCATAATAAACATGTTAGATCATCAAGAATAAACATATAAACCATGATAAATTACACATGAATCATAAAAAACATGAGATCATAACATATTAGGAACAAGACAGAGCTTCTTTATTGATATCAGCAAATAGTAGTGGACATATACAACCTAATCTGATCACGGCACCAAGGAAACCTTCCTCTGGATCCATCCATCCCAAATCTCAAAGATCACCTCTCAAACATGTGCAAAATGATGCCATATAATGGAAGATGAGCATCAATGCAAGGAAACAAGGGTTTCCTATCACTAGGAATGCAAGAGGCACAGGAAAAATTAGACTTGATCTGGGGACAAAAAGGACTATAATGTTGATATCCTATCTCCTTCTCTGATTAGGCCTTCCCATGAGGTGTATAAATACCACCATAAATTAGTTGATTTAGTTAGGCCACAAGCTCCTGTAGGTGGGGCTTCGATGAAACCTATAAACCGCGCCTAAAAAATAGGATATATTTTTATGTTTTCATATTTTAAATTATGTACGCGGGTTATTTATTATGGTTCCCACATGTGTACATGGTTTTCAAAGGGCAGAGTCACATATGGAATTGAAAATATTATTTTTCAAGAAATGATCAAGTTTGAATGGGAAAGGTCTTCCCAAGGCCATATCAGAGCATCAGAACTACATGAGTGTTGAATGATGTTATAACAGTTTGTGAAAACCTACACCTGACTACCCATGTTCCAAAAAGAAATAGTAGGTTGGGAGGGTTTCTAATAAATTAAAGATATATTCATCATCTACAGTTGTATAACATCTCCTTTCTTAAGCCATAAGAGGTTGGAAAATCTATCCTTACTACAATCAAAGTACATTGTTTCATTGAATTAAGGCTTTTGTGATCCATATTGAGTTTTTGAGACAACTTTTTGGTTATAATCACATCAAAATTCATTTGTCGACTTAAGGTCTACCCATAACTATGTATCATGATACAATATGTTAGATCCATATCTAAGTCTAACATAACCAAGTTCATCCAACATCATGGCCTTAAACCATCCCAAAATACTTATTCTTAACCAACGTAAAGCAAATCAAGGAACACAATAATTATCCAAGTAAACTGACCACAATACAAGAGTGTAGGCGATACCCAAGGCAAATGCTTTAACTTTATTTATAAAGAATGTTACAATATACAAGAGAGGAGTGCAACCAACTTCCTATGGTTCATTTATACTATAAATACGCAAGGCACAACTATCTACAAGAACTACCAATCCAACTCCTAAAGCAACAACACACACACCTCTTGCCTCATGTCTTCTTCTTCTTTTCACTCAACTAGTGCAATTTTAATTATTGTGCCAACTCCATAACTTAACTCTATCATAGAAATATTTTACATTTTTGTGAATTATCACCACTTCTTGAATGCATTAGCACATTTGAGGTGTCCTCTTTTTTACACGAGACTTGCATAACACTTGCAAGCCCCTTTAACTCTAAAGTTGACCCAAGTGCTATCTATCAAACTTTCTTCCTTTGGTGTTTTGTTTGTTTACCATATACATCCAACAAGTGTTCCAAACCACATTCAATGCACCCAAAAAGTGTGCCTAAGTATTCTTGACAATGCTCCCAAATCTGCACAAGTGTGATTAAAGGTACATCAACGAGCTAATGGATGCTACACTCCTTGGGTATGCATGTTTGGCCTGTGCCCCAAGGTATCCCAACTCATATAAAGGAAAAATGTACTAATTCACCACTACATTCAATCATCGGATGGGCAATGTTTAGCATCGAAACCCTCAGTACACACATATATAATGCACCTAATACCATTTATAGGATGAGGCCTTACACCTTCTCTCTTGGGATTATGGTGAAATGATTATTTTAGGCATAGAATTGAATTAGTTAATTTAATGGTTACCTATCACAAACCTACAATCTACTAAATTTTCTTTGCAAATTTTAGTTTCCTCGAGTCAATTTAAACCCTATCATGGTGCAATACTAGCTTGCCTCGGTCATAGGGGCTTGAATATCTTGCACCTACTACAACCAAGCTATGCATCTTCACATAATATCTACCCATATATTTTCATTAAGCGAGAATATGTCAATTGCAACTAATTCCTACTCAACCAAGATCATTCAATAGTAGGCATACATCTAACCATGGCCTTTAAATCACCCCAACAACACTTTGAAACAACCAATATTTCAATTCTTATGCAATAGGAAATCAAGGAACAATAACATCCAACACATAGAGGCCACAACACACATGTATAACAAACAACCAAGGAAAGTGCCTTAATTTTATTTACATGAATATTGTTACAATGCACAACAAAAAATAACATGGCCAACTAACTATGACTCATTTACAAGACACAAATTACATAGGACATGATTCCATATGAGAACTACCTATTCAACCCCTACAACAACTGCAAGCCTACCTATTCATGGTCATATCCTCTTCTTCCTCTTATTTAGCTAGTTTAATTCAACCTATTCCAACTCCTAAACTTAGCACATACCACAATTATCTTATTCTCATGGTTAATGGATTATTGAATGATTTCCTATTATGCCTTGGCACTTTTAAGTCATTCTCCTTTTATGTGATACTTTCCTTGCACTTGCAAGCTCCTTCACTTTAAGGTTGACCCAAGTGCCCTCATCACCAACTTCCAATGTGGTTGATGATGCCTTTCCCCCTTCATGACTTGTTTGTCTACCATCCAATATCTAATGGTATATGTTCGATTTGACATGTGCCAAACAAGTGTGCTCAAGGTGCCCAAAATGCATCTAGTAAGGGTGCACCCAATAAGTGCATCAAATAGATATTTGCCTAATGGATGTGTGTCTAGTGGATGTGCACTCTACAAGAGTGTGCAAAAGGAACTTCTACAATCCATTACAAACCCCAAGTGTGGAATGCCCATCTCCTTGGGTTTTCATGTAGTCCAAGCATCCAAGTATATAAAATATGGCCAAATTTTCTTTGCTAGTCTTTTCCATCATGCATCACACTTGTGTATTACATGGGTTCATCTTTAATGATCCCCACTTTCCCTTCCCTTATAAGTTTCCCTTCCAAGTTTCTCTTGGTGTTTCAAACAGATGCAAACTACCAAGGTTTTTTATTCACCCAATTTGATCAAGGTCACCTAATATGTTTATGGTGCACTTTTCCATCATGCAAGGTAACCAAAAATTAACTCTTCCAACCATTAGCCTTCCTTCATGTCCATCCATGCCTAGGATGGTGAGTCTAGGACTCCTTGACCTTCCTAAGAGTTGGCATAGCTACCAGGACTCGGTGAATGGAAGGGAGAAACTGCCAAATTGGGAACGACCATGGTCGGATTTGATGCAGGAGGAGATTAGACGGAGCACCAGAGACGGTTCTTCATCCATGCATGATGAGGAGAACTGTGCCTTAGCAAGTAAGGCGAAGAAGGGGAAGGAGAAGGTTTCTCTTTTCGAATCTTGTTCTTCCAGTGATGGGAAGAAAGTTGACAAGTCGAAGGTGCGATGCTTTCGTTGTCATGAGATTGGTTCATGGGTCAGGAACCTGTATGCTCTTGAGGTTCAAGATGCATGCAAAGCCTTGAGCAGCAAGGCAACTGATGGAGACTTGGTGGTTGAGAGGGAGCGTATATTACCTCTCAACATGCAGAGCCAGAAGAAGTCTCAGACGATTGTGGAGGAGTCACGATTGGTGCAGCAACTTCAGGAGGTTGTGGAGGAGCCACAACAGGGGATGCTAAAAGGAGATCGAGTAGAGACATCTATTCATCCAGAGACCTCCAGTAGTGGGAAACTTCGAGCCAGGTGGGCTGAGGGATCGCATGCACCCATACCTCCAGGTAGGAGGTGGGGTGATGTGGATTGATCATCCCAAGGAGGAGGGGCAAGATCCTTGAGGTACCCAACCTCTTGGATGAGACCTTGCTACGGGAGCCCCGATGTGTAGTAGCAGGAACTGACTGATTGGGTAGAGTCAGATGCGGATGGAGCGGCAGAGAGAGTGACAGTGCAGGGAATCCCAGGACAGCGCATAGCTAGCAGGCTGTAGCAATGCGAGAGGCACAAGTGTTTTGCACAGTGCTAGGTGGCACAGAGAGGTGTGCAATGGTGCGAGATGCATGGAGATGTTGCAGTAGCGCAGATGTCAGAGAGGGAGCACTTGTCAGCAGCAGGTAGAGCTTCAGCATCAGAGGATGTTTCTATCCCAACAGGGAGGTCAGTTGGGAGGTGCAGTGCGGATGCAATGTTGGGAGATAGAACCAGCAGTAGCACGGATGCAGTCAGAGATCAAAGTGACAGAGGCTAGAGCAGTCAGATACTGAAGAGCACAGAGATGCAGAGTTTCAGTCGACAGAGGCAATAGCAGTCAGAGACTTTGATGACAGAGCAAGTGGACCGGCCAGATGTGTTGCATGGAGAACATTCCAGAGTTACAGGATCGGGTTTGAGAGGAAGCCTTTCTTGTTGAGAGGGAGTGTTGAAAAGTGTGCAACAAGAAATGCTTGTTGAGAGTGCAACAAGATGATGGAGCTTAGTGAAAAGAGTCGCCTTCACTAAGTGGGCCCGCAGGCTATTTTTGGCGCAAGTCTATTTTTAGACTATGTCTATTTTTAGACATATGGATCATGTCTATGGATGATTGATCAAGTTGGGAAAAATAGATGGACTTCTATTTTTGATGAAAGTGTGAGTGATCACAGTGTGAGTGATCAAAGTCTATTTTTAGACTGGCTGTCAAAAATAGAAAAGTCAAATATTATTGTCTCATAATAATATTTGGACTATAAACTTGATCTTATTCTCTTGGAGCACTTCAGAATGAGCTACGGAAGTGGCACATGCAGCTGTCAGAAGGAAATACGCTTTTCTTATGAGTCAGTTGAGTTGTTGCATGCATGACTTCAGTTAGAACTCAAGTGAGTTGAGTTTAGTGGACTGGAGGTGCAGTTGATGGAGTTGTGTTCAGTTTAGCTTTGTTAAACTGGTTGTATTTAGTCTAACTGATCAATAGACTAAAGATGAGTTGGGTGAATTAGTTATTAATTAATTCACAAGTTATTAACTCATAATGCAACTATAGAATACATCAGTTAACTCAGTTGCATGTCAGTGCATGTTCAGTTCAGCAGGGACAGGTGTTAGAGAATCAGATTGCTATCAGTTGTGACTATAGTTGTGCATCAGATCTTGCACAATCAAGGGATTGAGTATGCCAATGAGTTTGCTCACGTATTTGGCCCACATTTTAGCCTTTGCTCACGTCCACAAAGCGTGAGTGACTATTTTGCAGGTGAAAAACGAGTTTGGGAAGCTATTCTCATCAGTTCTTGAGCAGGTATTGAGCAGTGGAGGCAGGCAAGCAGTGGAAGAGATTTGGAGATCAGATCTGAGCTGTATTGTGTGTAACAGAGGTGGAGATACTTGTGAGAAGTATTATGCTGTGTAATGTTACATGATTCAATCAATATAATATACAGATAGTTGGGGTTTTTAGCGAGATGCTTTCCCCGGGATACATACTGTGTTAATGAGTTTGATTGATGCTTCTATGTGCGCCTGTGAATGTTTCTGCTTCTGTTAATTGATGATCAACGTAGAGAAGATTATGTATTATACATGTTCCGCTTATAATTGTATGATCAGGATAGTCTCTGTGAATATGTGTCATATTATTCAAAATTTCTACACCACAAACTATTGAGTCATTCCTAACCAAAATTTTGAAAGGAACCTTCTCCACAAGGGCGTTAGGCCCCATTACCTGTTCGTTAGGAGGTGAGCCTCCTTGTTGAAAGTTAATGAGAAGATAATAGTAAGTGGCTACTAAGGCCACCACTAACATTTATACCAATTATCTATCCATGAAAATACACTAAGTCACATGAAGTTTCTATAACACCACCATAATTTTGTGTCAAATACATTAAAAAAGATACATTCAAACTAATTTTACCATTACCCACTTCTAACAATCTTTTTGATTTATGGGTTACCAACCATATATCCCAAGTGTGCCCAAGGAGGTTTCATCCTCTTCCTTGGTCCTCACATGCCAAGGTCACCTCCTAAACCTTTCCATCTTGGTTTTCTATTAAGTGTATCTCATATTAGGTTGAATGCTTCATTAACTTCATTGTATAAATCCTTTATTTCCTCCATCTACCCACTTTGGACTTGAATTCCTTTCTTATGTAAGCTAGCATCAACCATTCTAGTCATTTCTTTCACTATGGAGTCAACTATGTCTTTAAGCCTAGTGAGTCTCTACTCCAATGCCTTCACTAGACTAAAATCCACCAAAGGTTGCACAAAACTTCCTCCAAAAATCCCACTTATATATTTTCCATCAATTCTAATGCCTCTATGTTCTCTATTAATCAACCCAATTAATTGGTGGTGGAAACCATGCACCTCATGGAAGTCATTATGCCAACAACTACATGTTATTTCCTTATTGTAGGGGTGACGCAATATTTCCATGACAAGATGACCAAACAATCTAAGTGAGGCATAAGAACTACATTTTCCTTCTCAGGAATTCTTTTCCCAAAGAAACCTCAAATTCATTCATGGCAAAAATTATAGTTCTGTTGGGTTTGGAGCCTGATTATCTTCTTTATTTAGAGGTATTGCTGCATTGGACCCCATTTCGTCTTTTGGTGGCAACGCTGCCCGTTATTTGCATTGCAAGGGGGGTCCAGGGGGATGGAAATGATCTTTAGGAGCGCCCCCTGGTGGGGGATCGGGGGCAGTGCCCCTGAAGCTAAAAATAGATGTAAAATTGCCTTGTAAAATGTTGTAATTTCGTAGTCAATCTGGGTCATTCATTAGGTGGAAATTTGACGGTAGAAGTTATGTTTAATTTAGAGTTTTTTTCCCTAGAAGGAAATCCCTTGCTATATAGGAGGGAATTTTATTGCAACTATGTAGATGTGTATTCTGAGCGAGAAATAGAGAGGAGATTGTGTGAGAGTGAAGAGGGAATTACAATGGATCTGTTGTAGGTTGTATCTCTTCATTTTGCTGGATAATATAAAAGGAAGGACTGGTCGTTTCTTCGTGGACGTAGCCCAAATTGGGTGAACCACGTATATCTGTGTCTCTCTTGTTTTATGCGTTTTCTGTGTTTATATTTCTGCAATATTTTTATTGTTCCATTGCTCTGTAATATATAATTTTCTAACAAGTTCCACTCAAATCTCTAAGATTTAAGGTGACTCCATTTTTCGTGCCAACCACCTTTTTCACTTATGTGCTCACTACTTTGAAAGAATTGTATGCCAACTCAAGTTACAACCCAAGCACTCTTGCAACATATTCCTTCATGAAAGTGTTGACACTCCACTGTCAACCATGGCATCAATTGATATTCCATTCAACATGGTTAGAACATAGCAAAGTCTTTATCTTGGTTTATTATATACTTTCTTCTAACATAACACCCAAGACTTTCAAAACACTAATGGATGGATCTCCTACTTTCTCCAAAGTGGACAACTTCTACTTCATTGGATAAACCTTTTTATAATGATATTTTGCAAAAATCTAATAAGAAATAATGTTATTTTTTCCATATGTGCATCCATTTGTTTGGCCTTGTCCTCACCAAAATACCCATAAGGCTTCACCTTCCCTTTTCTTTCTTGATGTTCTTCCCAAATTGCTTCTCTCTTAAGGTATCATCACCTATCCTTGGACTTGCTTTTTCCTCTACCTTGTAGCCAAACATCTTGTATTCTATGGTGATGGCTACCACAATGGTCTACACATTTTGGCATAATATATCACTTTATGCCTAAGGTTACAATCCATTCATAAATTGGAACAACCTATCTCCTTTAGGAATTCCCTTGATCTCCAATATGAGGCCTAAAAAGTCCTTGATGTAAGTTTGAATCTTACTTACATGCTTAAGAGCTAGCAATTGATTTTGTGCAATCCAAGAGTGATTTCATGGCCAAAAATTGAGCCTTTAATGATATTTCACCTTTTCCTAATTATTGATCTTCTCTAAACTACAACTGGCTACCTTGTTCTCCACTTGATTTCTCCACCAAATATTTATGATACATGTTAAGAACATTGTTGCAACATTCACCATGGCACTTATATTCCTTTGTTCCAACTACTACTGAACATCCGAAAAACAGTTAGCAAGTAACTTAGAATTGCAAGTGACATCATATTGTTTTGGTTCCTTAACCTTTATCCTCATAGGAACTAATGAAATATGCCCATATAAAAAAACTCATTTTAACAAATTAATGGTGTCTTTATAGTCTTTGAATTGTTTCACAATATACTTCAACAATTCTTCCGCCACTTTGAATTGTCCATCAACACCGATGTTAAACATTATAGTCATCAAATCTACAATCTTATGACACTCATTTATGGCATTGTTAAAGTTTTTACCCATGTGGATCATCTCTTCTTCCAAGGTTTTTTACTTTTCTCCATGCTTAAAAGATAGGTTTTCATCTTTTAAGCCAACCACTACCACTATCTTCATGAAGTAAAGTTGTCTCTAGATCTAAACCAACCATTGGCACTTCACTCAAATATCTAACACTTTATCCCATTTTTTATTGATTCACCCCAAGTTCATTCCAATGTGATGAAGAATGCTCTAAGATAAACTATAATGGTAGTGACAATGCTTAGGAGCACCAAAACTCTCTAAAAATCTACTTTGATACCACCTATCACAAACTTATAGTTTACCCAACTATTTTTGTAAGATTGAGTTTTCTAAAGTCTATTTTGACATCTAAGGTCATGTAACACTAACTTGCTTTAGTTGTAGGGGCCTGGCTAACCTACAGATACTACAACCAAACTACACCTCTTCACTTAAGTTTTACCCATAACTTCACCTAAAGCTACAATCTATCAAATCAAAATATCTCCTACTCAACCAAGTCCATTCAAGGATAGACACATGTTCAACAACAACCTTTAAAACATCAATCAATGGGAGTTGTCTTTAGTGCGACTTTTTGGAAGCTTTTTAGGTGGATTTCCGGTTTAGTTTCTCTAAAATATGGTCGGAATTCATTGAAATCACAAAATTGATGAGTAAATCTTGTACAATAGAAATGCTCTAGGGATTTTTCATGTTGTGGAATCCATATATACAGTTAAAAAACTAGTTTAAATAATACAAATCAAGATTTCGCCTCAAACTTTTCCACCAGATTCTGGTGAAAACTCCAAAAAATCGCACTATAGACAACTCCCAATCATAATAGTTTCTGACTATTTATAAATATAGGATCTAGCAAGCGCCTAGAGAGATCAAATATTTCTCTAAATTTAATCTCTCTGGATCAATACTATATAAAATATCATAAAAAAAACTAAAACTATAAAATTTTATGTTTTTTATTTTATTTTTTAACTTAATATAATTTATTTTTAAAATTTTATTTTATAATTAAAATGTTAAACATTACATCTCTAAAAATACCTATGAAAACAATTAAAAATCATTAACCACTTAGACATAGGCAATTAAAAATAAACACCAACCACTCCAACATTTCAGATCTGTTAAAACTTCAAAATGTCATTAACCTGTACTAATTCAACAGAGGCAATTAAAAATAAACATTAACCACTCCAACATTTCAGATCTGTTAAAATTTCAAGATGTCATCCACCTGTACTAACTGCACTTAATTTAGTCGACATTAACCACTCCAACATTTCAGATCGGTTAAAACTTCAAGATGTCATCAACCTGTACTAACTGAACTTAACTTAATTTAGTCAACATTAACCACTCCAACATTTCAGATCCGTTAAAACTTCAAGATGTCATCAATGGGTACTAAATGAACTTTTACGCCAACATAATTATTTTTAAAGTGTTAAAAAAGTTGTATTTTAATTATGTTTTTTTTTTAATATTATGGAAATTCTGGTTATATTTTGAAAAAATTTGACAAGAATTTTTGTAAATCTAATTAAAAGCTATAAAATTTCATAATTTTAGGTGTGATGGAAGGCTAAATCCATTTTTACTATCAAAAACATGATTCAAACAGTGCCTCTATAAAATTTTTGAATTTTTTTGCCCGGATTCCAGTCACTTTTGACTGTTCAAACAATTCCTTCACCTCCATAAACAATTCTGTTAAAAAATAAAATATCCCATAACGGCCAAATTTTCTCTGCACTGTGATTCTGAACTTCCAAATAATTGGTCCACAATTTTTAAGTTCCGTTTCAGCATACGGCCCAGCTTATGTATACTTTAATTTATCATAACTGATATAGTGTTATGGATCTATCTTCACCTGATAAAGGCATCCATAATAGTGTGATATATGCTATCATGTGACTGGGAAAAGAGATTTATAACATTTATTATTTCAGGAAAAATCTCAGTTAACTGTGACGCCCTACCGGAATGTTTTTTTCTTGTGCGAATGGATTGAATGTTTAATATGCTGATTAGCAGAAGCACGCATGACTTAATGATCCAAATCAATCCGTTTAAAGGAAAAACAAAGTCTTCACAAACTCAGTAAGGTGTGTCTTAGATATACACATTTGCTCGTTTAATATGGAAGACATACGGACGGGTGGAATTTGAAAAATGTGATTGGTATATTACTTGTTATAGAATTTGAAGGGTAAATTATTTGTTATGGGGTGATTTGTTTGTCAAATATGGTTTAAAATTTTGTAAAAATGTTTAAAAATTTTGAAATTGTGAAGACGGGCTAGATAGGTGTGAAAATCGTCAAATTTGACATGTGGGTCTATTTTGAAATTCCAACCCTGAACACTGTTATGTTATATTATGTTATGTAAGGTAAAAGTTTTGACTACATCAAAATACATAACAATAAAAAATAAAAATAAAATAATGTTCAATTTTTTTTAAGTTGAAAAGAAAATTGGTCAATTTCAAGATTTAGTAGATCAGGAGTTAAGATAAATTTAAACTAGTTTAATTTCATAGTGTATATTTTGTAATAAATTATCATAAATATTGTATTTTTTTAATTGAGCCAAGAGACTCATTATACAACTCAGTTTGAGGGGATGTGTAACTTCCATGCCCCTTTAAAATAAAATTAAAAATTAAAAATTATGTTCTAAATAGAAAAATAATATTGGCTATAATTAAAAGAAATTGAATATGCTCTAAAATAATTAGAAGTAAAAGAAATGTGTGAATCATATGTTTAAATCTTATACTTTTCAAAAGTGTTTCAATAAGAGATTTAAATAAACTATTTGAAGATCTATGATAACTAATTTATGTAGATATCAACTTCATATATATATATATATATATATATTAAAAAAAATTATGGTTAAAATTTTTATTTGGTCCTATATATATTTAGCATTCAAAAATACAATTTAAACGATGAAAAATAACACATTGTAATGTTCACTTAAAAAAATTTGCAAGTTAAAAAATTTGACGTACTTAAAAAAGTGTCAATACGATGTTTAAATCTTATAGTTTTCAAAAATATTTCAACCAGATATTTAAATAACCTATTTGAAAATCTATGCAACTTCATATATATCTATATAGAGAAAAAAATTGTTAAAGTAAAGTATTTTAATGTTGAATATAACAAAAATTCAAAGTGGGTTATCAATAAAATATTTTAAAACAAGCTAATATTAACATTACCTAAAAATATATTAATAATACATAAACCATTTTGATTTGGGTGATAAAATGTCTCTATATATTATTTGGTACTATGTATACTCTATTTGGCACTCTAAAAAAATTTCCACGTGAAGAAATTTGATCCCTATACTCTATTTGGCACTCTAAAGAAATTTCCACATGAAGAAATTTGATCATCTCGGCTCAAGTTAGATCCGTACTTAAAATAGATCTATGTGAGGGACTATTGTTTGGCTTGAAAAGACCAACCTATTTGTGGATTAAGGTGAGCATATTGATTTGTAAGGTTTCATGTAGAAATTAATTTTGCAATAAATTGTTGACGTATGATCCTAGAGGTTGTGGGTTCAACTTCTTTTTTGTAATTACATGCTAACAATATATTGATTCCTGGTAATCGACGACACTTGTAAAGTAGCACATGTCACACATTAATGAATCCGCGTAGTCTAATTAGACTGATTTTTGCTCTGAAATCAGTGCAATTTTACGGATATTTTGATAAAATCTGGCAGGAATTTTTCTAGATCCAAGTTATAGTTATCAAACTTCAATATTTTGAATGTTTTAGAGGTTTTTGATGGCACTGAATTTATTTCCACAATCAAAAACAAAATTCAGACAAAGCTACTACAAAATTTTTTGAAATTATTTTACACAAATTCCGACCACTTTTAATTTTCCACAAAATTTTTTCCCTCGATAGACGACTCCGAGTGAATCTGTTTGTCCTCCACCACACATTCAATGTCTGAGGTGAAGATGAAGTCACGCGTTACGCGACACTGTGAGCCACCAATGTAACTTACATCTTACGTTTACCAATTAAAAAATCCACGTTTACAAGGCATTTATACATTTGTCTCGCACATGTTCCTATGGTAATTGTAGGTAAAGTCCAATATAGCGACGTGTTGAATACTGATCGTGGACTAAGGGTTGCCATCTCTCGCTCCGCCGCCTCAGATTCGCCGGCTGCCTGGGCCTCTCATTAACGCGTGACATGTGTTACGCAATCCGTGACTTCAGCTTCAATTGCGACATTTAATGTATGTTGGAGTCCAAAAAGATTTCATTAACGCGTGACATGTGCTGCCGTGGACGTGCCGTCGGCGCTATCCGTAGAAGGCGCGTATTTTTGGAAGTCTACTCAGTGGCAAATTTGTGCAAAAATTCACGGGACCATTATTTTTTCAAAAAATCTTGACAGTAGAAGTTTTTAAATCTGGTTTTTTTTCCTGGTTATGAATATAGATTCAGAATATTTTTCGGGCATTTAAAATCTTAAAATTTGATGATTATATTTTAGATTTTTTAAAAAATTTCTCTATTTCTATGAAAAATTTGTTAGAATTTTCATGGTTTTTTTTTAATAAATTTGAAGCCTCTTAGACAACTCGTCTTTGGAAAATAGACACAGGTGGGTTTTTCAAGGTTTTTTTTTTTTTTTTTTTTTATAAATTTTGAAGCCTCTTAGACAACTCGTCTTTGGAACATAGACACAGGTGGGTTTGGGGTCTTTTTATAAGACATGCAAATGAGAGGTTGGAATGTCTGATGCAAAATGAGATTTTGGTAAAATTTGGTAGAAATCAGGATTATAGTTATTAAGTTTCAAGCATTTGGATGCTCAAGGATTTTTTATAGTATTGAATTCATTTCCATCATCAAAACAAAATTCACAAAATTTAAGCACTTTTACTTTTAATTTTTTTTGTAATAATAAAAAGCCCCCTTACTGCTCACACCACTGTTTGCTTATTATTATAATATTCCTTTTGATTTTTTTGAGTTTTATTTAATTTATATAAAAATTAAATAATTAATTAATCAATTGAATATAATGAAAAAGTTAATTGAATATTAATAATTAGTTTATCTTTTTAATTATTATTTGTGTTTTTCGTTTGTATAAAATTTTTATGTCTCACTTTATAAATAAGTATGTATGATTAAAGTAATAAAAAAGTTATATTTATAAAATTTAATGTAATAATTTTTTTAAATATATGATTAATTATTTTGGAGTTTTATTGTAATTTTCTTTTGAGTAAGCATTTTTATATTAGAATAGGTCTTTCATAATTTCAATTTTGTTTAGAAAAAATATGTGGATGGTTTAGATTTCACTTTCACTTCAATGTTTTGTAATTGTCCACAATAGAGTGGTGAGATTTATCTCAAATCTTAATCCTGTATTGTAAGATTTTTTAATTTTCAATTTAATAAATTAAATTAATATAATGGACTCATTTCAATCTTCATGATCCATTTCAATTTACACAATAGCTAAGAAATCATTTTCATTAAATTTTTGATGGATCTCCTTGATTAGATGGCTTGATCACATAATCTTTTGTTTGACTCCCTCGCAAGAGCATCTAGCAAATTGAGAGGCAGAGTGTTCAGCTGCTGGGCAAGAGAATGACATACTCAAAAGCCCCTCAAGAGCACCACCCTCCATGTAACCCACCATCTTCTAGAAAGTTAATGTGTTAGTTTAAGCTAATTTTAGGCCTAGTACACACAATGGGAAATGTATGCACTCTTATAGAATCCCCTCTTTCAATACAAGCAACTCAATCAATATACCCAAAGGAAAATATCACAAAAAATAAATTCAACCAATATAACAAATCCGTTTATTAATACCATGTAAAATCCCTCCTTGCTAAATAAATAACTCAACCATCATACGAGAAGCAAAAATACCACAATAAACAAACTCAACCAATATATACTTTGACTTGTTTTATTAATCCACTATTAATATGAACTGAAATTACATTTGTGAGTGTATAATTCCACAACCCATAGTCATGTTGATGTAAGTTTCTAAATATATGATGTGTTCAAGTTTACATGTTGGAGCAACCTTCTGTGTTACAAAA
Source organism: Pinus tabuliformis (assembly GCA_031772625.1). Taxonomy (NCBI): domain Eukaryota; kingdom Viridiplantae; phylum Streptophyta; class Pinopsida; order Pinales; family Pinaceae; genus Pinus; species Pinus tabuliformis. Next base: position 309,598,737 of record CM062807.1, read on the forward strand.
ATATATTTTTAGAAGCCCATAAACATACATGGCACACACTACTATAAATTATTGTACTAGAGAAGATTTGATTGTTGGTTCACCATCACATGTTGCTTTTTCACCCAAATGAAATTTAAATAATTAAATTAATTGATCCCCCTTTTTGATCGATTATATCCTATGGGAATCAAATAGGCTTCTGAGTTGTTCTCTGTAACATCCATGGTTACCTTTTCCATTTATTGTAAATTAAAAAGAAATATATGTACATTTGTTGAGTTAAATGGACAATTAATTCTAGGGCTCAGGGGGACATTTTGCTAGGCACAGATGGAAAGCAAGGGGGGGAAGGCCAAATGGCATGGGGATCATTGGCCTACAAGTTAGACCAGTGATGACTAGGCCAACCACAACAAAAATCATATCACAAATGACAGTTGGATTTATTTTGATTGGTCAAAGAAAATGAGGACAAACTAGAAAATAACCACCAATGAACAGATTCAGAGAGGGAGTACACATTGTTTATAGGCAAGATGGGAGTACAAAATGGGGGAGGGATCGTACTTACTAGTGTTTGACTAGAAGATTGGTTTGGTAACCATTGGAGGCAGATCAGAGTTTGGTTGTACCCTGGGAGAAATTCCCTTACGCCCTAGAGTATGGCTTGGGGGAGATGGTTGCATACAAGGTTTGATTGCAGTTAGTTTATGGTTGGGAGGTGAGTTATGTCCATCCACTACCCATTCCAGTTTGAGATATAAGCTCTCTCATGTTAATGGTATTACAAATTACTACTGTTATGGGCCTATAATCTATAGGATCATAAGTTGATTATCTGTGAATTTTTAGGTATATGATTATTGTAAATAATTTTCATTTCTGCAAATTATTTCCAAATGAAAAGAAAAAGAATAAAGATTGGATACAAAAGGAAAAAATATATATGTGACGAAACAAAAGAAAAATAAATAAAAATAAAAATATGAGAAAATTGAAAAAGAATCAAATTACCCCAAAAATAAGTGAGCAAGTCTAAATGTCACTAAAAAAATGAAAAAAATGCATTAGTAATACCTTAGAAAGTTTGAATAATGTGCTGCTAGTTAAAATGAAATATTTAAGTCAGATAGATAGGGTTAGTCAGTTTAGTCACGTCGTTTAAGCATGATTAGGCTTGTTAATAAAATATGTTTAGTTAGAAAATAATGTGTTAACCACACTATTTAATCGTGGTTTAACTTTGAGTTGATTAGATTAGTTAAAATTGATTAATTAAACTACACTATTTAATCGTGGTTTAATTAACAATGAAATAAAATTAGTGTAATAAGCCCGCTTTACATGTGAAAAGCACACATGTATATTGTTGAATAAATTTTAATACGAAATAACCTTTTGTTGTTTTCTGAGTAAATTCCACGCAACATTCAAAGGTGAAGATCTCACCCACCCGGATCAATGGCGAGTGATCGCATTTGGCCCCCCCAAGCCCCTTCGACGTTTAATCACAGGGGTGTCCGAAAAGGTGGAAACAACTTTGTCGCTTTGAGTGACATGGTGGCCTCTCAGGTGTTTTGCACCAGCACCTCCTAAAACCCCTTACTACCCTCCATTCCCCTCTAAAAACCACCATTTGCCTCCCACCAACAATATGACCGTTAGCCCACCATGTCTCCCATCTCATCCACTAAACTTCTGCCACATACCGTCCCCGCTCCCGCCTACCATTACCCCTTCCCTCACTCATACTCCAATTTCATCCCGCCATTTGTCCTTCCCATTACACCTATCTGTTAACTACTCGTTCACCATGTGAACATTCCTCTTTGTCAACGAATCTGCTCCCTAGTGGCCCAAACTCAATCGTAAGTCGTTTTCACGCAATAAAAACCAACAACCTCGTTCATTGGCCCCCTTTTGCATTTTGTTCCCTAAAATTAAAAAAGAGATTCCTCTATAGTAACCAATCAACGAAATCTACCTACCTTTGTAGCCCAGTCAGCAGAAGAAGAGCCTGTACAACCTTCAGCCATCAAGATTACCTATCACAACCACATGAACCGAGCCACTATTCTCCAGTTTTTCTTTCCCGAGTAATTACACCATCCATTTTTCCTTTTTTCTGTTCATCATGGCCCTTAAAAGAAACTCCAAAAAGACTAAGGAAAACCCCATGTTACCCCTAGTCATAGACCTGGACCATCAACTTCTCGTGGACCAGGAATACAAAATTGTTGAAACCTGTTGTGAATTCGACTTATATGAACTTCACAACTAGTTAAAGAAAAACTTCTTAGACCAGAGCGATGACCCGAGTCTTTGGGACTCTCTCCTACCCCAATTCATTTTTCCCCAAACACATCATTTCCGTGAATTTGTCTCCTGGTGTTAGTTTAGGTATATTCCTAGTCAGAGGGTAGTTGTGGCCCAGAATGGAGACATTTTGTTCACCATAAAACCTGAGTCAATGAACCAAATGCCGCAAAACCCAAATAATGACTCTCTAAGCCCATTTTCAGTAGATTCCCTCATGGAATTCTACAAGAAACTTACCTTTCCACAGAGAGCTAAAATTTTTGAAATTTTCCTACCAGAAGATGTTCAGTTACCAAAAAAGAATCCACCTTACCCATCTTCTATGTTTCCAGACATGACCAAGAATATTATTTCATTAGTATCATGTCTTTTAGGCTATCAATCTAATCAATGGGTTGATGAGCCCATCCTAGGTTTTCTGTTAGTTTTTTCCACAGGAGAGAAACCTTCTGTCATTTTCAACTATAGTCAGTTCCTAACATATATAATTCATGATCAATTTATGAAATTATCAATAGAGGGAGTGTTTACATATGCATCTGTATTAGTTTATCTATTTTTATTTCACTAGGCTGAGAGATTCCCAATTTCATTGCAAAAATTAGATGAGCAAGGCAATTCTCAATTAGTAATTCATTGGACTTCCTTGATGAGGAAGCATTCCAATGAGTTTACCTTCAGTGACTTTGTAGATCAGTTTCTATATACAGTTTCCTGCTTGCTAAACAATGATGTGGAGCCTAGGATAGGACCAGAAATACAAAGAATTATGCACCTCAGTGAGTAGACTAAGATAGGAGATTGGTACTTGTACCAAAACTATACCGAGATCAGAGTTTATGGGTGTGAATTGCCACCATACAGGCTGCCAAAATTTGTTCCCATGAGGATCTTCTCATTAGAATACATAAGACAGATGATGAATATGGATGATATCCATTTTGTTGCAGCAAAGAAGAAGTCTCAGTTTAAGATCAAGACACAGGTTGGACCATTTATATGTAACACCAGGGCAGCAGGTAAGGAGGCAGATTTTCTTCTTAAGCAAATGAATTTCAAGTTGAGTTTCACCTGGTCATATGACCCCTTTGGCATCATTTCCAAACTGAGAGTGGAGCAGAAAACCACTCCCTATACTCACACTCCTAGACCAGAGATAGAGAAATTTATGAATCAAAGTCAGTGGTAGGAGAATAATCTACAGGAGCAAGAAGAGCAGGTGAGATCCACAACTACCTCATAGACTCCAATACCTCAAGAGAAACAAGACAAGTGACTAAGGGAGGATGTTTCCCCTTCAGTGAAAAATATTGGAGTCAAAGAGTTTCAGATATACTAGAAGAAACAAAAGACTAATCCTACACACGTTTTTCTATAGGAGGATGATGATAAGTCCACCATAGTCCTAACAGACCCTCATAATTCTACAAGGAAAGAAGATATCCTCACATGATCTCCATCTTCCTTAGCTTCCCAAGATCCCCTAGATACAACTCAAACAATAGAGTTGGTTCAGGACCATGCTGAACTAAACATTTTTGCCAAATTCAAAGAAATTAAGAAGAAAAATGAGTTGCTCAAAGCCACCACATACTCCCAATTTTGGAAGCAGAGAACTTCTTCACAACACAAGCTTATTTGACCTTTGACACAGAAAAGGGGAAATTGCAAATTGCATTCCTTCAAGCACAGGTCCCATTTCCAAAAACTCTAGTTGATTACAAGAAGTCTATATTTTCCTTTGATGCCCATCAAATTCACACCATTGACCAAATAGACATGCATAAATAAACCGACGAAATGATATACTCTACTATGACCAATACTACCATGAAAACATCCAAATTAAAAGACTAAGTCAGCAACATACAATCTCAGTTAAAACTTGGAAAGATTTCATCCCTGGCTAAAAATACCAAGATTAAATCATTAGAAGAATTTGTAATCAAACTGGGGTATGATCCCAGCAATGTGAAAGCAGTAGAAGAGATTGTAAAAAGAAAGAATGTTGATATTGCAACACTCAAGAAGTAGTTCAAGCTTCCCTCTACAGAAGACCCATAAACTAAGGAAGTTGGGGAGCTTGAGAAAGAAAAGGAGGACATGTTCAAAATTATAATTGAACAAAATCATCAGATTAAGAACATGGAGGTTGAAATGGAAAGACTGTTGAAGGAAAAGGAGAATACTTCACAACTAGCAATAGTTCCACTGGAAGCAGTCCCTATTTCAATTGCAGCCACATCAAGAGCATCTACATCGACAACAAAAAAAGCACAGACCACAGGTTCCTCAAATGAGTTGGTTAAAGCTATGGAAGACTTGTCTATCACAGGGCAGGAAACTCAAAAATTAAAGGCCCAAATTAAAACCTTACAAGAGCGTAAATTGAACACAGATAATTCATATATAGAAGAGCTACAGAAATCTCACGAGCTAACCCAAAAGATTCAACAACTGGAAAATGAGTTTGTAATGGCTCAAACACTAGCACAGGCCAAAGACAATATATGGATTGAAATCAATGAGGCCATCACAGAAATCTGGCCTTCAATTAAAATAATCTTTGAAGAACGGGACTTAATACAAAGATCAAAGGGGCTAATTGAAGAATTCAAAAACAACTTGGGACAGAGGCCAGGGGAAGCTAACACTTTAATTAAAATTTTGAATTTAAAGACCAAGGATGAGTTAGAAGAATTTGAAATTGCAGATAGGACATAGACTATTTTGGAAATCAGGAGAACCCTTACTAAAAGGAATTTACTAGTACAGTTGGAAAACAAATGCCAGCATTTGGAGACCAACATCTAGAAGTTCCATAAGAAATTCAATATATTACATTTAAAAGGACTACCAGGACTAAAGGGGATTGGAGACAAGGTAGTGCCACTAAGAAATTACCAACATAAATTGTACTCAATAACCCAGGACAAATAAAACTTTTCTACTATTAAAGGCACAATCACAGGAAAATATTTCATTAAGGCTTTAGAATTCGATCTGCTTATCAGGGATGAAATCAAGAATTTATTTTTGGTCAAACCAACTTTCTATAAATATATTGAGGCAGATGAAACTTATAGAAAGCTAGTCAAAATGCCCATTCCATATGAAGACAGATGGGACCAGTTGTGTCAACTCTTGGAGTAAAAAGTAGTTTTATCTTCAGTAACAGAGCAACGCTTTTCCAAACCCAATCATCAACAACAACGCTCGAAGATAGTTCCAACAGATTTAGCAATTTAAAGTTATCTATATTTTTCTTCTATTTTTACAAACAATTTAGGATATTTTGTAAAATATCTTGAGGTTTTCACTAAAGGTATTTTTTTACAATTTTGTATAAGTACTTGATAAATCAAAGTACACATGTTGAAACTTGGATGAAGAAAACATGCTTTTGATGTAATGTTGTTCACTGAGCTAAAAGTGATCATTTCTTTAATATAGAAATTAGTTCTAGGATTCTTGTGTCAGGCGATCTGGTGATGTTTTTCTTTTGTAAACTTGTTGTATCTGTTGTTTTCCATATGTTATTATGATATATATTGTTTAAAGAAAATGAAAGACGAAATTTGTTTAATTACATTGTGTCCTGTCTTATAAGAATATTTATGTTTTCAAACTGTAATTAAATATAGAATTCTTAATTGCTCTATGTTTAATCGAACCTTAAGTTTTTTCTCTCTATCACTCCATCAAGCCACTAAGATCCAATATCCTGCCTACCTTACCCTGTTACATTTGTTCTGATATTTTTGCATCTGATCACCCTAAGGCCTTTCACTCCATTTTCCCAATGGCCTTTCTTTGCAATTTCAACCAAACAATTCAAAAAACTAAACTTTAAACCTTACATCTAGCCTAAAATCCTAAAGCAACAAAGCTAAATCTGACAGAGAGATCCCTCTCTGAGTTTAGAAGGGCTAGCTTCTAAACTTAAAAGTGGTTTTGTGGTTACCTCTGCAATTCCTTTACAGCCTAAGAAATTACGGAGTGATAACATTCTGGCGACTCCACCGGGGAGAACATATTTCATATAAATTTAAATTGTCTTTAGTAAAGATTTCATTAGACCTTAAAGCTATTTCAAGTTTGTGGCTTTGAAATAGATCTGTTTTAGGCTATTTTCCACTTTAAATGTTGTATATATTTTATTTGTGAATACTTAATAGTAGATCTGGCTCCTAAAAGAATATACACTAGAGCTACTCCAAATCCAAATCCATCGAAAATTGTAGATAATCCAGAAAAAATTATTAGAAAGAAAAGTGTATTTGAGTGTGAATCAAGTGAAGGTCCTTTCCCTAGGGTTAATTCCCTTCCTGAATTTTTTTTTTCACTTTAGAAGATATATAATTTGATCTATATTTTGAACATATTCTTTTTAGAAGTAAATCTAATAGTTTTCTGCCTAAAACTGTGATTGATGAAAGCCTGCTAAAACCCTATTAATAAGATTTTGTTGATGATGAACTCAAACAATATGACAAGCTTGAAGCTCTGGTTAGTCAGTTAAATCAAGCTGTGCATAAATCCCTGATCCATCATTCACCTAAACCCTCACCTTCTTCTTCCACCACTTCATCCCCAACCCCACCAAAAATTACACGTAGTATTTCTATCCCACCAAAAATTCCTCCTATTTCTACTACTCTTTTAATAACTTCTCTCATTACCATAGTACTTACGTCCACTACTGCTAGAATAAATCAATAGAGTTCTTCTCCACCTCCTTTAATCCCTCCCACATAGACACCTATTATAATTTCATCATCTTCCCATTCACATTTACCAAGCATGGCAACCCGAAATGCCCCATTGGTCCTACCTGCACAACTCAATGCAATGCCTCAAGATTACCAGAGTAGGATTCCTCAATTTGATAGCACTAGGCCCATAAATTCTCAGTAGCATATTGATAAAATGAATGACTACTTAGACCTCCAAGAGATATATGATGATGATGTAAAAATGAGATTGTTTGCTCAAAGTCTCACTGATGAGGATAAAAAATGGTTTAAAGGATTACCAACTCATTCTATCACAGACCTTACTCAATTTCATGAAACCTTCCTTAGAATATGGGAAGTGAAAAATAACCCTCTACAAATATTATCAGAGTATGAAAGTATCAAAAGAGTCCCTGGAAAAACAGCCCAGGACTATTGTATCAGATTTAACAATATCTATAACTCTATCCCTACAGCAATACAACCTCCTCTAGGGCTAGCCCTGATTAAATTCCTAGATGGTTTTGACCCTGATATGTCTTATCAATTAAGAGAAAGAAACCTTGAATCCCTTGATGAAATGCAGAGAAATGCAGTTAGCATTGAAGCCAATATGTTATCAAAGAGAGCTAGACTGAAGGCCGAAATGAGAGTTACCATAAAAAAGAGGAACATGCTTCTTATTCCTCTGATGTTAAGTTTGATACCTTAGTAAAAACAATGAAGAAAATGATGGAGAGAATTTCTATAGTTGATAGAGCCCCTCCAAGGGAAAACCAAGATGGTCACCAAATTAGAAATCCAAATTTCAAGAAAAAAAAACCTCAAATTAAACAAAGAGAGCAGAGAGGCCAAAATGATCAGCAACAAATTAGACCTCCATTCCAAGAAAACTATGTAAATTAGGAAGCTGACATACTTGAAGATCCTGAAGAATATCAAATAAATGTATTTGAGGAAACCAAAGTTGACCACATTTTCCTAACTAAGGAAGAGCAAGACATTTGCCTACTCTCATAACAAGAAGCCATTCCATTAGACTCTGAAGACTACAAACAAGGATATCAGAATGCAATTATGGAAGTACATAGACAATATAACTTGAGGAGTAAAAATATTGTTGACCCTCCTCCCAAGAAGACCCACACTGATATTCCTTCTACTAGTGATCCTAAAGATGATTCTTAGAAGGGAACTTCTAAGAAACAGGATGCAATTACTAAAGAAATAGAAAAACCTCATACTTCTTTTAGCATTGAAAATGAATTGGCTAACGTAAAAATTTCTATTCCCCTCTTGAATTAATCAACAAAAATGCATATAGATCACAAGTCATAAAAGCCTTGAAGATATGGGAAGGGATTGACACAATCAATTTCACTGATGACTGACCTGAGTTATTGTTTGGGCCTGAGGTCGAAGGAAAATCTTAGGATGGAAGTGTACCCCCTTTCTACATTAGCTTGAATATTCATGATAAAATTATACACAATGTTATGCTTGATTATGGAGCCTCACACAATCTAATGCCTAGGGCTATTATGGAGAAACTAGGCTTAGATATAACCAAGCCATACAAATATTTATATTCATTTGATTCAAGTAAGGTAAGATGCTTAGGATTGATCAAAGATTTATGTGTTGCTCTAGTCCAAATACAAGCAAGATCTTGGTAATGGACATTGTAGTAACAGACATACCTCCTAAGTATGGAATTTTTCTCTCTAGATCATGGGGAGCAAAATTACAAGACACTTTACAAATGGATATGACTTATGCTACCATTCCTATGTTTGGTCAACCAAGAAGATTATACATGGAGACACTAATGAAGTACATGGTTAGTAGTCAAGACAAACCCAACAATTATCCCATGTATTCAGTACATTCAGACATGGATTCATTTATCTTGTATAACAATGAATGTGTAGAAAATGAACTTTCACACTTAGAGGCTGAAATCGGTAATAGAGAAGTAATACTTTTTGATACTGAAGAAAAGGTTGTAGATGGAGAATCTCTTTGGAATATGAATTTCAATGGGGTTGTGAGTAAGGATGGATCAAGGGCAGGTGTTTTCATTGTAAACTCATCAACAAATATGGCAAAGGGACATGGTTACAAACTTAATTTTCAGTGCACCAATAACATAGCTGAATATGAGGCACTGATCTTAGGGATACAAATTTTAAAGAGATTAGGAGAAAAAATAATTTTCGTGCATGGGGATTCGGAGCTAATTATCAATCAAATTAAGGCTGAATATTCTGCTAAACATCCTAGATTAAGAGCATATAGGAATGCAATCTTATATTTTTTGCAATGCTTTTCTAAATATGATTTCTAAACAGATCCTGATGGAAAATGAGGAAAGTGGATAACAGTCATCCTAGAATATCATATTGAAATAAAACCCACCAAACTTATTAAAGGGAAGGGATTGGCTAAGCTAATGGCTGAGTCAAATTTCCATGCTCTTAACATAAATTTCATAGCTTCTCTTGATGAACAGGAAGAGCAGGCAACTCCACAGGTTTTAGAAGCATTTTCTACTTCTCTATGGTATTAAAATATCATTTTTGTTTAACAAAATTTACAAGATCCTCCTGGTTTAACTAAAACTAAAGCTAGATTTCTTAAGTTAAAAGCTATGAAATTTTGCATTTTAGATCAGAATATGTATTGGAAAGATGTTGTAGGTATTTTGTTAAACTATTTATTGAAGGATGAAGCAGATAAGACCATGCAGGAATTTCATCAACTATGGAGGACACTTATATTGGAAAACCACAGCCAATAAAATCCTCAGAGCTGGTTTCTACTGGCCCACTTTATTTGTAGATGTGTACAACAAAGGCTCAACATGCCATTAATGCCAAATTTTTGAAGGTAAAAGAAAGTTGGTCCCCTTACCCCTAACTCTTATTTTAGTAGAGGTCCCCTTCCAATAGTGGGGCCTAGATTTCATTGGAGAAATCCATTTGAGCTCCTCAACTCAACATAGATGGATCTTGATAGCCACTGACTATTTTACCAAGTGGATTGAGGCTATCCAAACTAGGCATGCTACATACACAGTCATCATACAATTTTTAGAAGGTAACATTATGTCTAGGTTTGGATGCCCATACAAGATCATAACAGACAATGTTGCAGCCTTTAAATCAAGGAAAATGATAGAGTTTTTTCATAAGTATAATATAAAATTAGGACACTCAACTACCTATTACCCACAAGGAAATGAGTTAGTTGAGTCCTCCAACAAAATTTTATTCAACATCATCAAAAAGCTATTGCTAGAGAATAAAAAATCCTGGAACAAAAAGTTGATTAATGCCCCGTGGATTGACCGAATTAGCACCAAAAATTCTATTGGGATGTCTCCATTCCAAATAGTATATGGAGTTGATGTTGTTTTTCCTACTTCTCTGGGAGTTCCTGTGTTAAAATTGTTACAAGAATCTCAAGTAGAAACCAATGATTTACATAGAAGAATTAATCAGTCCATACAATTGCAGTAGTCTAGGGAGGAAGTCTACAATAAAACTCAAATCATTCAGGATAAGATTAAAAAGATCCATGATAGAAGGACTAAGGAAGATGATTTCCAACTAGAGGATCTAGTATTGAAATGGGATTCAAGGAATGAGGACAAAGGAAAACATGGTAAATTTGATCATTTATGGAAAGGACCCTAAAAAGTTGCAGCCTTCCAAGGAAATAATGCATTTTTCTTGAAGCACCTGACTGAGGAAGCATTTCCTAATGGACCTATCAATGGTATTCTTGTCAAACAATAATTTCCACAAAATGAAATCATTTTTCATTTAGAATCATTGTATATATCATTTTACTATTTTACTGCAAGAGTGAAGGTGGCTAAAATCATAAATTGAAGCCCAAAGAGAAGTACCTAAGCTTCTATTGGTTGGTTACCCATATTTAAGAATAACACCATATAATCAGTTTGTCTACAAAATAAGGACTCCATGCCCAATGGATAAATGCTACTGATCTACAACGTTCTTGACATCTCACAAGGAGCATGCCATCGCCATTGGAGCCACTATTAGGGTCGTATAATCTATAGGATCATAAGTTCATTATCTGTGAATTTTCATGTATATGATTATTGTAAATAATTTTCCTTTCTGCAAATTATTTCCAAAAGAAAAGAAAAATAAAAAAAGAATAAAAGAAAAGAAAGGGGATACAAAAGGAAAAATATATATATGTGAAGAAACAAAAGAAAAATAAAAAATATGAGAAAAATTGAAAAAGAATCAAAATACCCCAAAAATAAGTGAGCAAGTCTAAATGCCACTCAAAAAATGAAAAAAATGCATCAGTAATACCTTAGAAAGTTTGAATAATGTGTTTCTAGTTAAAATGCCACATTGAAGTTAGATAGATAGGGTTAGTCAGTTTAATCACACCGTTTAAGCGTGATTAGGCTTGTTAATAAAATATGTTTAGTTAGAAAAATAGTGTGTTAACAACACTATTTAATCATGGTTTAACTTTGATTTGATTAGATTAGTTAAAATTGATTAATTAAACTACATAGTTTAGTTAATATGGCTGAATCAAGTTTAATACAGCATGACCTTTTGTCCTTTTCTGAGTAAATTTCGCACATCATTGGACAGTAAAGATCTCACCCACTTGAATCAAGGGTGGGCGATTTCATTCGTGCCCCCCACCTGAGCCCCTCCAATGTTTAATCACAAGTGGGGGTACAAAAATGCGGAAACAACTTTCCCACTTTGAGCGACGTGGCGACCACTCAGGTGCTTTGCATCCACCCTCCTAAACCCCTTACTACCCTTTCCCCCCTCCAAAAACCGCCATCCACCTACCGCCAACAATATGACCATTACCCAAACACATCTCCCATCCCATCCACTAACCTTCTGTCACATACCTTCCTCATTCTCACCTACTGTTACTCCTTCCCCCACTCATACTCCAACTCCATCTTGCCACTACCCTTTACACCTACTCGTTAACTACCCATTCACCATGTGAACATTCCCCTTTCTCAACGAATCCACTCCCTAATGGCCCAAAGTCAACTGTATGTCGTTTTCACGCTATAAAAACCCACCACCTCATTCAGTGGTCCCCTTCTACATTCTATTCCCGAAAATTAAAAGAGAGATTCCTCCACAGTAACCAATTTGCAAAATCTACCTACCTTTGCAGCCTAGTGAACGGAAGTAGAGCCTGTACAACCTTTAGCCATCAGGATTACCTGTCACAACCACAGGAACTGAGCCACTAATATCTAGTTTTTATTTCCTGGGTAATTACACCATCCATTTTTCCGTTTTTCAGTTCTTCATGGCCTCTAAAGGAAAGTCCAAAGAGACCGAGGAAAACCCCATGTTACCCCCAGTCATAGACCTCGACCATCAACCTTTGGTGGACCAGGAATACAAACTTGCTGAAACCTGTTATGAATTCGACTTATATGAACTTCACATCTGGTTAAAGAAAAAATTCTTAGACCGGAATGATGACCTGAGTCTCTGGGACTCTCTCCTACCCCAATTCATTTTTCCCCAAACACATAATTTCCCTGAATTTGACTCATGGTGTCAGTTTAGGTATATTCCTAGTCAGAGAGTAGTTGTGGCCCAGAATGGAGACATTTTGTTCACCATAACCCCTAATTCAATAAACCAAATGCTGCAAATCTAAAATAATGACTCTCTAAGCCCATTTTCAGTTACAGAAAAAAGAATCCAGCTTACCCATCTTCTATGTTTCTAGACATGACCAAGCAGATTATTTCGTTAGTATCATGTCTTTTAGGCTATCAATCTGATTAGTGGGTTGATGAGCCTATCCTAGGTTTTCTGTCATTATTTTCCACATGAGATAAACCTTCTGCCATTTTCAACTATAGTCAGTTCCTTACAGATACAATTCATGATCAATTTATGAAATTCTCAACAGAGGGAGTGTTTAAATATGCATTTGTATTATTTTATCTATTTTTATTTCACGAGGCCGAGAGATTCCAGATTTCATTGCAAAAATTAGATGAGCAAGGAAATGCTCAATTAGTAATTCATTGGACTTCCTTGATGAAGAAGCATTCCAATGAGCTTACCTTCAGTGACTTTGTAGATCAGTTTCTATATACAGTCGCCTGCTTTCTGAAGAGTGATGTGAAGCCTAGGATAGGACCAAAAATACAAAGAATTATGGACCTTAGTTAGCAGACTAAGAAAGGAGATTTGTACTTGTACCAAAACTATACCGAGATCATAGTTTATGGGTGTGAACTGCCACCATACAGGCTGCCAAAATTTGTTCCCATGAGGATATTCTCATTAGAATACATAAGACAGATGATGAATATGAATGATCTCCATTTTGTTGAAGCAAAGAAGAAGTCTCAGTTTAAGATCAAGACACATGTTGGACCATTTATATGTAACACCAAGGCAAGAGGTAAGGAGGCATATTTTCTTCTTAAGCAATTGAATTTCAAGTTGAGTTTCACCTAGTCATATGAACCCTTTGGCATCATTTCAAATCAAAAGTGGAGCAGAAAACCACTCCCTATACTCACACTCCTAGACCAGAGATAGAGAAATTTATGAATCAAAGTCAGTGGGAGGAGAAAACTCTAGAGGAGGCAAAAGAGCAGGTGATATCCACAACTACCTCACAGACTCCAGTACCTCAAGAGAAACAGGACAAGTAACCAAGGAAGGATGTTTCCCCTTCAGTGACAAAGATTGGAGTCAAAGAGTTTCAAATATATAAGAAGAAACAAAAGATTAATCCTACACACGTTTTTCTACAGGAGGATGATGATAAGTCCACCATAGTCCTAACAGGCCCTCATGCATCTGCAAGGAAAGAAGATATCCTTATGGGATATCCATCTTCCTCAGCTTCCCAATATCTCCCAAATATAACTCAAACAACAACATTAGTTCAAGACCAGACTGACCCAAACCTTTCTTCCAAATTCAAATAAATCAAGAAGAAAAATGAGATGCTCAAAGCAACACAATACTCCCAATTTTGGAAGAAGATAGCTTCTTCATAGCACAAGCTTCTTACAGCCTTTGACACAGTAAAGGGGAAAATGAAAATTGCATTCCTTCAAGCAGAGGTCACACTTTAAAAAAATCCAATTGATTATAAGAAGTCTATATTTTCCTTTTATGCCTAGCAAATTCACCCTATTGACCAAATATACATGCATAAATAAGCTCGTGAAATGTTGTACTCTAGTCTGACCAATACTGCCATGACAACTTCAAAATTGCAGGCTCGAGTTAGCAACATATAGTCTCAGTTAAAACTTGAAAATATTTCATCTCTAGCTAAAGATACCAAGATTAAATCATTAGAATACATTGTAATCAAATTGGGGTATGATCCCAGCAATGTGAAAGCAATAAAAGAGATTGCAAAAAGGAATAATGTTGATATTGCAGCACTTAAGAAGAAGCTTAAGCTTCCCTCTGCAGAAGACCCATAGTTTAAGGAATTTGGGGAGCTTGAGAAAGAAAAAGAGGACATGTTCAAAGTTATAATTGAATAAAATGGTCGGATTATGGACATGGAGTTTGAAATGGAAAGACTACTGAAGGAAAAGGAATAAGCTTCATAACTAGCAATAGTTCCACTGGAAGCAGTCCCTATTTTAGTTGCAGCCATAGCAGGAACATCTACATTTACAACAACAAAATCACAGACCACAGATTCCTCAAATGCGCTGGTTAAAGCTATGGAAGACATGTCTATCAGACGGTGGGAAATTCAAAATTTAAAGGCCCAACTTAAAACCTTACAGGAGCAGAAATTGAACACAGCTAATTCATATATAGCAGAGCTACATAATTATCATAGGCTAACCCAAAAGATTCAGTAGCTCGAAAATGAGTCTCTAATGGCTCAAACATTGGCATAGGCTAAAGAAAGTATATGGATTGAAATCAATGAGGCCATCACACAAATCTGGCCTTCAATTAATATAATCTTTGAACAGGAGGACTTAATATAGAGATCAAAGTGGCTAATTGGAGAAGTCATAAACAACATGGGATAGAGGCCAGAGGAAGCTAATATTTTAATTAAAATTTTGAATTCAAAGACCAAGGATGAGTTAGTAGAATTTGAAATTGCAGATAGGACAGAGACTTGGAAATCAGGAGAGCCCTTACTAAAATGAATTTACTAGTACAGTTGGAAAACAAGTGACAACATTTAGAGACCAAGATCGATAAGTTCCATAAGAAATTCAATGTATTACATTTAAAAGGTCTACCAAGACTAAAGGGGATTGGAGACAAGTTAGTGCCACTAATAGATTACCAGCAAAAATTGTACTCAATAACCCGGGACAAATCAAATTTTTCTACTATCAAAGGCACAATCATAGGAAAATATTTCATGGAGGCTTTAGAATTCCATCTTCTTATCAGGGATGAAGTCAAGCATTTATTGTTGGTCAAACCAAATTTCCATAAATATACTGAGGTAGATGAAACTTATAGAAAGCTGGTCAAAATGCTCATTCTCGATGAAGACAAATGGGACTTGTTGTGTCAACTATTGGAGTAAAAAGAAGTTTTATCTTCAGTAACAGAGAAACACTTTACCAAGCCCAGTCATTAACAACAACCCTCGAAGATAGTGCTAATAGATTTATTTTTTTATAATTTTGTATAAGTACTTGATAAATCGAAGTACACATGTTGAAACTTGGATGAAGAAGCATGCTCTTGATGTAAAGTTGTTCACTAAGCTGAAATTTATCATTTCTTTTATACAACAATTTGTTCCATGATTCTTGTGTGAGGCGAACTGGTGATGGTTTTCTTTTGTAAACTTGTTGTATCTCTTGTTTTCCATATGTTATTCTGATATATATTAATTAAAGAAAATGAAATACTGAATTTGTTTAATTACACTATGTCTTGTTTGATAAGAAATATATATGTTTTCAAAATGTAATTAAATATAGAATTCTTAACTTCTCTATTTTTAATCGAACCTTAAGCTTTTCCTCTCTATCACTCCATCAAGCCACTAAGATCCAATAGCTTGCCTACCTTACCCTGTTACATCTCTTTTGATATTTTTGCATATGATCACCCTAAGGCCTTTGACTCCATTTTCGCAATGACCTTTCTCTCCAATTTCAACCAAACAATTCAAAAGACTAGACATTGAACCTTACATCTAGCCTAAAATCCTAAAGGAACAAAGCTAAATATGACAGAGAGATATCTCTCCGAGTTTAGAAGGGTTAGCTTCTAAAATTAAAAGTGGTTTTGTGGTTACCTTTGCAATTCCTTTACAACTTGAGAAATTACAGAGTGATAACATTCTGGTGACTCCGCTAGGGAGAACATATTTCATACAAATTTAAATTTTCCTTGGTAAAGATTTCATTAGACCTTAAAGTTATTTCAAGATTATGGCTTTGAAATAGATCTATTTCAGGTTGTTTTCCACTTTAAAATTTGTATATATTTTATCTGTTAATACTTAATAGTAGATCTGGCTCCTAAAATAATATACACTAGAGCTAATCTAGATCCAAATCCATCGAAAATTGTAGATAATCTAGAAAAAATAATTAGAAAGAAAAGTGTATCTGAGAGTGAATCAAGTGAAGGTCCTCTGCCTAGGGTTAATTCCCTTCCTGAGAATTTTTTCACTTTAGAAGATATATAATTTGATCTATCTTTTGAACATAGTATTTTTAGAAGTAAATCTGACAACTTTGTTCCTAAAACTGTGATTGATGAAAGCATGCTAAAACCCTATAAACTAGATTCTGTTGATGATGAATTAAAATAGTTTGACATTATTGAAGCTCTGGTTATCCAATTAGATCAGGTTCTGCATAAATACCTGATCCATCAGTCAGCTAAACCCTCACCTTCTTCTTCCACCGCTTCATCCCCAACCCACCCAAAAATTACACCTAGTATATCTATCCCACTAGAAATTCCTCCTATTTCTACTACTCCTTTAATAACTTTTCTCATTACCACAGTACCTACATCCACTACTACTACACCACCTCAACATACTTCTGCTCCACCTCCTTTAATCCCACCCACATACACAGCTATTATAATTTCATCATCTTCTCATTCTCATTTAATAATCATGGCAGCCCGATATGCCCCCTTAGTCCTACCTGCACAACTCAATGCAATGCCTGAAGATTACCAAAGTAGGATTCCTCAATTTTATAGCTCTGGGTCCATAAATTCTCAACGACATATATGAATGACTACTTAGAACTCCAAGAGATAGATGATGATGATGTAAAAATGAGATTGTTTGCTGAAAGTCTCAATGGTGAGGTTAAAAAATGGTTTAAAGGATTACCAACTCGTTCTATCCCAAACCTTACTCAGTTTCTTGAAACCTTCGTTAAAATATGGGAAGTGAAAAAGAAACCCCTACAAAGCTTAGAAGAGTATAAAAGTATCAGAAGAGCCCCTGGTTAAATAGCCCAGGACTATTGTATCAGATTTAACATTATCTATAACTCTATCCCGACAATAATACAACCTCCTCCAAGGCTAGCCATGATTAAATTCCCAGATGGTTTTGACCCTGATATGTCTTACCAATTAAGAGAAATAAACCCTGCAACCCTTGAGGAAATGCAAAGAAATACAGTTAGTGTTGAAGCCAATCTGTTAGCAAAGAGAGCTAGACTGAAGGCCGAAAGGAGAGTTACCATAAAAGAGGAACATGCTTCTTCTTCTTTTGATGTTAAGTTGGATACCTTAGTAAAAGAAATGGAGAGAATGATGGAGAGAATTTATATAGCTAATAGAGCCCCTCCAAGGGCAAACCAAGGTGGTCCCCAAATTAGAAATCTAAATTTCAAGAAAAACCAGCCTTAGATTAAACAAAGAGAGTAGAGAGGCCAAAATGATCAGCGATAGATTATACCTCCATTCCAAGAAAACTATGCACATGAGGAATCTGACATACTTGAAGATCCTAAAGAAAATCAAATAAATTTGTTTGAGGAAACCGAAGTTGACCACATTTTCCTAACTAAGGAAGAGCAAGACATTTTCCTACTCTCACAACCAGAAGCCATTCCATTAGACTTTGAAGACTACAAACAAGGATATCAAAACATAATTATGGAAGTACATAGACAATATAACTTGAGGAGTAAAAAGACTAATGAAACTGCTCCCAAGAAGACCGAAACTAATATTCCTTCTACTAGTCAGCCTAAAGATGATTCTCATAAGGAAAATTCTACGAAACATGATGCAATTACTAAAGAAATATAAAAACCTCCTACATATTTTAGCATTGAAAATGAACTAGCTAAAGTAAAAAAATTTATTCTCCTCATATAATTAATCAACAAAAATGCATATAGATCACAAGTCATAAAAGCCTTGAAGATAGGGGAAGGGACTCACACAACCAATTTGACTGATGACCGACCTGAGTTATTGTTTGGGCCTGAGGTCGAAGGAAAATATCAAGATGGAAGTGTACCCCCTTTCTACATTAACTTGAATATTCATGATAAAATTCTATACTATGCTATGCCTAATTCTGGAGGCTCACACAATCCAATGCCTAGGGATATTATGGAGAAACGAGGCTTAGATATAACCAGAGAATACAAAGATTAATATTTATTTGATTCAATTAAGGTAAGATGCTTAGGATTAATCAAATATTTATGTGTTACTCTAGTCTAAATACCAACAAAGAGCTTGGTGATGGACATTGTAGTAGCAGACATACCTCCTAAGTATGGAATGTTTCTCTCTAGATCCTGGGGAGAAAAATTACAAGGCACTTTACAAATGGATATGACTTATGCTACCATTCCGGTGTTTGGTCAGCCAAGAAGATTATACAGGGAGACACTAATGAAGTACATGGTTAGTAGTCAAGAAAAACCCAACGATTATCCCCTGTATTCATCACCTTCAGACGTGGATTTATTTATCTTGTATAATAATGAATGCGTTGTTTGGTCAATTTAGTGTGTTCTAAATTGCTATTTAAAATATCAATCCGGGATTCGTAAACTGACGAAGTGAAGTGTACTATATGTACTAGATAACCATTTCCTTAGTCTTTTGTCGTTTTTGAGTTTTTTAGTTTGTTTTTGGATTTATCTTTCCCTAATGTGTGATGGTGAAAATCAAAGTTAAGTATGGAATATGGATGGATGGTGATGGTGATTTCTACAGTGATTTTTCAAAACTTAAAAAGTGCTCAAAAAGAAAGCTTTAAAACAACTATAATGAAATCAATTCTTAAGAAAAAACAGTGAAATAATGACAATGGCCCAGCATCCTTGCTACTGAATGAAAATAAAGAAAAAACTGAACTTAAAGCAACTCAAAGCAAAGAAACTAATTCACACTACTTTAACTCTTCTGATCCTTTACCCTTCAGCTCAATCTACCTTGTGGGAAGCAATCATGAACAAGTCAAGCAATATGATATCTAAATGGCAAGAAATTAAATTGTATAAAAGAAACTAGTCACACTACTTCAACTCTTCTGATCCTTTACCCTTCAGCTCAATCTACCTTGTGGGAAGCAATCATGAATAAGTTTAAGCAACATGATAACTAAATTGCAAGAAATTAAATTGCAGAAAGGAAACTAATCACACTACTTCAACTCTTCTGATCCTTTACCCTTCAGCTCAATCTACCTTGTGGGAAGAAATCATGAATAAGTTTAAGCAATATGATAACTAAATCACACTACAATGAGTAATATTCTAATTTCTTACTAATAGAGTCACTTGACTATAGAAAGAAACCATAAACTGATGAGTAGTATGATGTCTAAATAACAGAAAAATAGATAAGCAAATCACAACTTGAAAGAGGACAAATGCTGGAATGAAACTTTAGAAAATGAAAGTTAGCAGGAAGGACAAGATGATCTCATATGCCAATAGTTATCAAAAAGATGAAAATTTGCCCGGCCTGCCTAAGAAAAGCTGCAGAAAAACATTGATCAGCTGACAGCTACAAGAAAACAGAAGTGAAAATGTAAACAGCAGTGAATTAAAAACATCAAAACAACATGTTATATACAAGCTAGCAATTATGAAAACAGAAACATAATGAAATCAAATGACAACTATACAGGGCTTTAGTGCGCAGGGGCCCTCTGCCACCTCAGCCAATCAACGAACAGTCACACGAATGAGCTCAAGAAAGTAGTCTTCTCATGTATGAAAACAGCAGCAACATATATAAAACAGAGTACAGTGGGGTGCTAATAGAAACAGTTCCAAAAATTACATCGCAAAAGCTTTTACACAGCGTTCATCAACGTGTTATTTATAATGAAAAAGTGCTGAAACTAACTAACTGAATCCTATGCTGTTAATTGTGTTGCCAAAGACACATAGATCTCCTCAGCCGAGATCTAGCGTAACTGTCATCATGTCTATTAAATCTTCGGAGTGGTAGCTGTTGGATTCAGGTTACGGGGATGATCTCCAGGTGTGCCGGTGTCTTCGTGGGCTGAGGACTGTGCCACGTAAACGTTCACGTGCTCAAAACAGAGACGTGCCACCGCTAAATTCCTTGGTTGGCTTTGCCTTTGACCCTTGTTGACCGTGACCTTCTATGGATGATTTGGCTGATTTGAAGGGACACGTTCCATGTACCCGTCACTTGTAGCTTGCCCATGTGGCTCATTTCTTCATAGGACACCTGTAGCATAGCTTTTAACAAAATAGCAGCAGAATCCTGTGCTGGCTGCGGAAACCTGTGCTGGCTGCGGAAACTGACAAGTTTCCGCAGCTGCCTGAACAAAACTCTAAACCAAACAACAGTCATAAGCATAGTCAGAAAACCATGTAAAAAGCTCTTTTAAAACTATAATTCAATGATTTAACAGCTGGGTGGATGAAGTAAGTGGAAAAAGAAGGTTGAGAGGGTGTATAGGAAGGTGCAGGTTTGAGGCTCAACATGCGTATAAAATCAAGTTTGACACTTAGAGGCTGAAATCAATAATACATAAGTAATAAAATTCGATACCGAAGAAAAGGATGTAGAGGGAGAATCCCTTTGGAATATGAATTTCGATGGGGTTGTGAGTAAGGATGGAGCAAAGGTAGTTGTTTTCATTTTAAACTCATCAACAAATATGGCAAAGGGACATGGTTGCAAACTTAATTTTCAGTGCACCAATAACATAGTTGAATATGAGGCGTTGATCTTAGGGCTACAAATTTTAAAGAGATTAGGAGAAAAAATAATTTCTGTGCATGGGGATTCTGAGCTAATTATCAATCAAATTAAGGGTGAATATTCTGCTAAACACCCTATATTAAGAGCCTATAGGAATCCAGACTTAGATTTTTTGAAATGCTTTTCTAAATATGATTTGTCTGTTGTCCCTCAAAGCCAAAATAGTTTAGTTGATGCCTTGGCTATTTCATCCAGTACTTGCAAAATTCCTTTCCATCCCAATAGGAAATATGTGGTGGAAGTGAAACATAGGCCAGTTGTTCCTGATAATGTAAGATATTGGAAAGTTTTTGGTAATGATGAGAAAATAGAGATTTTTTTGCAAATGAAAGATGAGTTTGAGTGTGTGAATATTGATGTAGATAATGATATTGATAATCATGTAAATAGTAATGAAAAATAAATAGTGTTAAACGAAACTGATGACAACCAAGAAGAACTTGAGGTTCTGCAATTAAAGGACAATGTGCTGCCAAGAGGATTGGTGACATTGGAAGAGCTTTTTGACTTCAACAATGTGGCCAAAAAGCCAAAAATTGAACCTATAGGAGATGAGGTAGAGGATTGTAACATAGGAACAGAAGAAAATCCTAAAATTGTGAAACTATCTAAAACCTTGCCTCCTAAAGAAAAGTGAAAATACATTGAACTGTTTAGAGAATTCTCTGATGTGTTTTCTTGGAGTTATGAGGACTTAATATCTTATGATACTAGTATCATAAAGCATACCATCCCCATAAAAGAAGAACAAAAACCCTTCAAACAGAAATTAAGAAGGGTAAATCCAGTGTTATTACCTCTAATACAGAAATATGTGAAGAAATTGTTTGATGCTAAAATAATTATACCCTTGAGGTTCTCGAAATGGGTCTCTAATCTTGTACCAACTAGGAAGAAAACAGGAGAAATCAGACTTTGTGTAGATTTTAGGAATTTAAACAAGGTATGTCTTAAAGGAAACTATCCTCTCCCTAAAATGGACCATATTTTAAGAAGAGTAGTTGGCTCTAGTAGAATTTCTCTGCTTGATGGTTTCTCAGGGTACAACCAGATTCTAGTTCACCCTGATGATCAACATAAGACAACCTTTACTACAACTTGGGGGACCTTTATGTATGTCAAGATGCCCTTTGGCCTCATGAATGTTGGGGCCACCTTTCAGAGGGCTATGGACTATGCTTTTGCTGATGAAATAGACAGTTTCATAGTAATTTACCTAGATATAACTGTGTTTTCAAAAATAGAGGATGACCATTTGCTACATTTAAGAAGTGATTTTGAAAAATGCAGAAAGTATGAAATATTTGTAAACCCTAAGAAAACTCTTTTTGGTTTAAATGAGGGAAAACTTCTAGGTCATATTATTTCTAAAGAGGGTATCAAGATAGATCCTAATAGAGTCAAAGCCATACAGGAACCTTGCAACCCTTGAGGAAATGTAGAGAAATGCAGTTAGTGTTGAAGCCAATCTATTAGCAAAGAGAGCTAGAATGAAGGCCGAAAGGAGAGTTACCATAAAATAGGAACATGCTTCTTCTTCCTTGGATGTTAAGTTGGATACCTTAGTAAAAAAATGGAGAAAATGATGACGAGAATTTTTATAGTTGATAGAGCCCCTCCAAGGGAAAATCAAGATGGCCATCAAATTAAAAATCCAAATTTCAAGAAAAAACCATCCTAAAATTAAACAAAGAGAGCAGAGAGGCCAAAATTATAAGCAACAAACTAGACCTCCATTCCAATAAAACTATGTAGATTAGGAAGCTGACATACTTGAAGATCCTAAAGAAAATCAAATAAATGTGTTTGAGGAAACCGAAGTTGACCACATTTTCCTGACTAACGAAGAGTAAGACATTTTCGTACTCTCAAAACCAAAAACCATTCCATTAGACTCTAAAGACTACAAACAAGGATATCATAATGCAATTATGGAAGTAAATAGACAATTTAACTTGAGGAGTACAAAGACTACTAACACTCCTCCCAAGAAGAGCCAAACTGATATTCCTTCTAATAGTCATCCTAAAGATGATTCTCAGAAGGAAACTTCTAAGAAACGGGATGTAATTACTAAAGATATAGAAAAACCTCCTACATCTTTTAGCATTGAAAATGAAAAGGAAAAAGTAAAATTTTCTATTCCCCTCATTGAATTAATCAACAAAATTGCATATAGATTACAAGTCATAAAAGCCTTGAAGATAGGGGAAGGGACTGACACACTCAATTTGACTGATGACCGACCTGAGTTATTGTTTGGGTCTGAGGTCGAAGGAAAATCTCGAGATGGAAGTGTACCCCCTTTCTAAATTAGCTTGAATATTCATGATAAAATTCTACACAATGTTATGCTTGATTCTGGGGCCTCACACAATCTAATGCCTAGGGCTATTATGGAGAAACTAGGCCATACAAAGATTTATATTCATTTGACTCAAGTAAGGTAAGATGCTTAGTATTAATCAAACATTTATGTGTTACTCTAGTCCAAATACCAACAAAGAGCCTGGTGATGGACATTTTAGTAGCAGAGATACCTCCTAAGTATGGAATGTTTCTCTCTAGATCGTGGGGAGCAAAATTACAAGGCACTTTACAAATGGATATGAATTATGCTATCTTTCCTGTGTTTGGTCAGCCAAGAAGATTATAAAGGGAGACACTAATGAAGTGCATGGTTAGTAGTCAAGACAAACCCAACAATTATCCCATGTATTTAGTACAGTCAGACACGGATTCATTTATCTTATATAATAATGAATGTGTAGAAAATGAATTTTCACACTTAGAGGCTGAAATCAGTAATACAAAAGTAATAAATTTGGCTACTGAAGAAAAGGTTGTAGAGGGAGAAGCTCTTTGGAATATGAATTTTGATGGGGTTGTGAGTAAGGATAGAGCAGGGGTAGGTGTTTTCATTGTAAACTCATCAACAACTATGGCAAAGGGACATGGTTATAAACTTAATTTTTAGTGCACCAATAACATAGTTGAATATGAGGCACTGATCTTAAGGCTACAAATTTTAAAGAGACTAGGAGAAAAAAGAATTTCCATGCATTGGGATTCTGAGCTATTTATCAATCAAATTAAGGGTGAATATTCTACTAAACACCCTAGATTAAGAGAATATAGGAATGCAGTCTTAGACTTTTTGCAATGCTTTTCTAAATATGATTTGTTTGTTATCCCTCGAAGCCAAACTATTTTAGTTTATGCCTTGGTTGTTTCAGGTAGTATTTGCAAAATGCCTTTCCATCCCAATAGGAAATATGTGGTGGAAGTGAAACACAGGCTAGTTGTTCCAGATAATGTAATATATTGGTAAGTTTTTGGTAATGATGAGAAAACAGAGAAACTTTTGCAAATGAAAGATGAGTTTGAGTGTGTGAATATTGATGTAGATAATTATATTGATAATGAAGTAAATAGTAATGAAAAATAAATAGTGTTAAATGAAATTGATGACAATCAAGAAGAACTTAAGGTTCTGCCATTAAAGGACAATGTGCTGCCAAGAGGATTGGTGCCAATTGAAGAGATTTTTGACTTCAATAATGTGTCCAAAAAGCCAAAAATCGAACCTAGAGGAGATGAGGTAGAGGAATGTAACATACCAACATAAGAAAATCCTAAAATTGTGAAACTATCTAAAACCTTACCTCCTAAAGAAAAGCGAAAATACATTGAGCTGTTTAGAGAATTCTCTGATGTGTTTGCTTGGAGTTATGAGGACTTAAAATCTTATGATACTAGTATCATAAAGCATACCATCCCCATCAAAGAAGAACAAAAACCATTCAAACAGAAATTAAGAAGGGTAAATCCAATGTTATTACCTCTAATATAGAAAGAAGTGAAGAAATTGTTTGATGCTAAAATCATTGTACCCTTGAGGTTCTCAAAATGGGTCTCTAATCTAGTACCAACTAGGAAGAAAACAAGAGAAATTAGACTTTGTGTAGATTTTAGGAATTTAAACAAGGTATCTCTTAAAGACAACTATCCTCTCCCTAAAATGCACCATATTTTACAAAGAGTAGTTGGTTCTAGTATAATTTCTCTGCTAGATGGTTTCTCAGGGTACAATCAAATTTTGGTTCACCCTGATGATCAACATAAGACAACCTTTACTACACCTTGGGGGACCTTTATGTATCTCAAGATTCCCTTTGGCCTCATGAATATTGGGGCCACGTTTCAGAGAGCTATGGGCTATGAATTATTTGATGAAATAGACAGGTTCATAGTAATTTACCTAGATGATATAACTGTGTTTTCAAAAACAGAGGAAGACCGTCTTCTACATTTAAGAAGAGTTTTTGAAAAATGCAGAAAGTATGGATTATCCTTAAACCCTAAGAAAACTCTTTTTGGTTTAAAGGAGGGAAAATTTCTAGGTAATATTATTTCTAAAGAGGGTATCATGATAGATCCTAATAGAGTCAAAGCTATACAAAAAGTTGACCCTCCCAGACATAAGAAAGGAATCCGATATTTTATAGGCCAGATAAATTTCCTCATAATATTTATTCCAAAACTGGTCGAGATTTTAAAAGCCATCACTGATATGCTAAAGAAATATGTTGAGATAAAATTGAACACTGAAGCCAAAAAATCTTTTAATGAAGTAAAGTTAGCTTTTTTTTTTTTGCTAAGTAAGTTTAATCTATTATATACAAAAAAGAGAACAATTACATCCTTGGAGAACAGATAGCCATCAAGCCTGTGAGTTAGGCCGTTTGTACATGCCAGATTCAGAAACAGAGAGATTGAACCTTATATCCCGCGCAGGGGAAACAGAGTGATGCACATATCCGACACTAGACATTCCCTGTGAAGGGTATACAGACACAAGTAGTATCGCCACATCAGACACTAGACAATAGAATCGGTACAAAAAACATGAAGAAAGATTGACAGACAAAACCATAGATAACCTTTCCTCCTTTTCACTGGGCATCCAAAAATGGTGAGAGCTGGAACCTGGATTACTCATCGGGCTTCTCCTCTACTATCCTACACCAACCCACTTCTGGTTCCTGCATGTCCGGCTGAGCATGGGCCTCCGGCATAAAGCTGATGGCGCTGGCTGGCTGGGGCTGCCTCTGATGCATTTCCGAGGTAGGCTGTGGAGAACTGGGATTATGGACTTCCTCATTATGTGGAGTTGGAGCACTGGAATCTCCCTCGTTCTGAGCTTCCTCGATGAAGAGAACAGAGACATGAGCCGTTATTCGAGGGCGCGTGAGAGAGCAGTTGAACGAGAAAGTGGCTGATCCAAATGAAGACGAATTGGCAGAGTCTGGAGAATTTGGATCCAGATAATGGCTAGGGGTCAGAATGCGCTCTGTTCCTCGATGATGAGAATGCGCTCTGTTCCCCAAGGGTCCCGACTCAGCAGGAGGCCGTGAAGGGGTGCCTCGTCCAGATCCTCTGCGACTCAACATACGCTGGCGGGGTCTCGGCATCGCGTAATGACAAACTCGAACAGCAGTAAAAATGTCGCCAACAGTGGAGCTACCTTGCCCTGTATTGACACCACAGGGGTTGTTGCTTGTCTCTGTGAGGGAATTACACCGCCAGAGCGTAGCCTCAGGCTCAATTCGAAACCAGCCTTCGACGTCAGACCATCCCCAGACCCATTCTTTCTCCCAGCTCCGGATCTTTCCGAACAGAATGAAGCACAGATTCAGATTACTGGCAGTGAGGTCATTTAAAATGCAGGTGCCATTCCCTCGATCCTCACCCGCCATAACTATGGCAATCAAATTCGCAGCAGGTCGAAATCCTCCCGAACAGACGTAATTGGACCTCGCTTTAATGCCAGGACCGAACGGTTGATCATCCGCAGTTTTATTCACCTGCTCTCTATTAACCTTCCACCTGATTTCCTGTCCGGCGAGCATGCTAGACATGTGCCAGCCATGCGCCTCCCTCAGCCGTCCCATCATGGTTAATAACTTACAGATCACCCGCATCCGGGGGAAGTAAAGTTAGCTTTAACAACAACTCTTGTTTTAATTAGCCCTGACTTTACAAAGGATTTATGATTTTTTCTTTTCCATCTTAACATACTATTGAAACTTTTCTTTTGCATAAGAACAATCACAAGGATTTGAGCCAACTATTTCTTTCTTTAGCAGGGCCTTGAGAGATGCATCCCTAAAATACAACATAATGGAGAAACAAGCCTTTGCATTGGTAAAAGTAGTAAGATATCTCAGATTTTACATTTTACATTCCCACATCATTGCTTATGTTCCTAGTGTCGTGGTAAATTATTTTCATACACAAACAGATCATGATGGAAAATGGGGTAAGTGGGTAACAATCATCCTAGAGTATGATATTGAAATAAAACCCACCAAACTTATTAAAGGGCATGGACTGGCTAAGCTAATGGTTGAGTCAAATTTCCATGCTCTTGACATAAATTTCATAGCTACTCTTGATGAACAGGAAGAGAAAGCGATGCTACAGGTTTCAGAAGCATTTTCTACCTCTATATGGTATACATATATCATTTTTGTTTTATGGAATTTACAAGCTCATCCTAGTTTAACTAAAACTAAAGCTAGATTTCTTATGTTAAAAGCTATGAAATTTTTCATTTTAGATCAGAATATGTATTAGAAAGATGTTGGAGGTATTTTGTTAAACTGTTTATTGAAGGATGAAGCAGATAAGACCATGCAGGAATTTCATCAAGGACATTGTGGAAGACACTTATATTGGAAAACCATAGACAATAAAATCTTTAGAGTTGGTTTCTACTAGCCCACTTTATTTGCATATGTGTACAACAAAGTCTCAACATGCCATCAATGCCAAATTTTTGAAGGTAAAAGAAATGTGTTTCCCCTACCCTAAAGCCTATTTTAGTAGAGGTCCCCTTCCAACAATGGGGCCTAGATTTCATTGGAGAAATCTATTCGAGCTCCTCAGCTCAACATAGATGGATATTAACATCCACTCACTATTTTACCAAGTGGATTGAGACTATCCTGACTAGGCAAGCTACATACACAGTCATCATACAATTTTTAGAAGGTAACATTTTGTCTAGGTTTGGATGTCCACACAAGATCATAACAGACAATGTTGTAGCCTTTAAATCAAGGAAAATGATAGAGTTTTCTCATAATTATAATATAAAATTAGGACACTCAGTTGCCTATTACGCATAAGGAATTGGGTTAGTTGAGTCCTCCAACAAGAGTTTAGTCAACATCATCAAAAATTTGTTACAGGAGAATAAAAAATACTGGCATAAAAAGTTAATTAATGCCCTGTGGGCTGACTGAATTAGCACCAAAATGTAGATCGCGATGTCTTTATTCCTGTTGGCTGGATAAATCGATCTTGTAGACAAGGTCGATCTCCCTAGTATCAAAAGATATCTAGCAACAAGCAGGACAAGCAAATCTAATTTTCTCTAAACATATTGCAATTCATTAATAAAAACTATAGAGGTGTTTAGACCCTACCTTAAGTCCAACGCTAGTTTGTAGCAGCCATCCTTCAACCGTCCAAAAAAGTTTCCTTTTGAGAACCTACAATCACAAACAAGCACACATCAAATAACACCTGCATAGCTAATATAATAAATCATATTCATTATGGTGATCAAGGAATCCATAAAATAAACCATAAAAGACAGCTTATTGAGAAAAATAAACTTGTTTGTATTAACTTTGAAATAGAAGAACTTTACAACCTTTGGTGCCTTGATGTTGTACAAGCTCCTCCCAGGGTCCGAAACATGAATCTCCTCTAATTTGACAAGCCTCGCACTCTTCCAAATGAGATCAAAGAGGTATGTAATCTTTCCTCACAAAAGCTCAATTAGGAAGACTAAGTTCCAGCAGCATTTCACCTCAAAAATATTCAACTTTCAACCTCCCAAGTAACCAGCCCAATGCTTCATTTTATAGTGCAAAGGAAGGAGGTTACATGTCCACCTATGAAGGGATAGAGTCCTCCTTCAAAGGGATAAGCTCCTCACATCAAGGGGTTAGCTCCTTAAGGTATGGGATGCATGAACCTTAAAGGAGCGAACTTGCCACCTCAAGGTTCCTTCCAAAAGCTTCTAGAAATGACTCAAAGTGAATTTTTAAGAATATACTTGCGCATTTTTTACTTTTACAGGGGTCCACACCCATTACACAGAAACAGAGCGGTCAGATGCGCAAGGGACATGACCTTTAGGTGCGGGACCACAGGTAATGCTAAGAGAAAGTGCAGAACCAGAGCTTTATAGAATTTTGAGGGTTTTCTCTTATTTTCAAGGCTTGATATGAAGAACTGAGGCTTAAGACTTGCAAAGGAGGAAAGTATGAGTGATAATGGACTCACACAAATTGCAGAATGTCAAGCTGACAATTTTTAGTGCAACAATTCCAAATATTATATGAACTTGATTCTTTTTTTCTCACTTCTCTGGGAGTTCTTGTGTTAAAATTATTACAGGAATATCAAGTAGAAACCAATGATTTACAAAGAAGAATTAATCAGTCCATACAGTTTCAACAGTCCAGGGAGGAAGTCTACAATAAAACTCAAATCAATCAGGATAAGATTAAAAAGATCCATGATAGAAGGACTAAGGCAGATGATTTCCAAATAGAGGATCAAGTATTGAAATGGGATTCAAGGAATAAGGACAAAGGAAAACATGGGAAATTTGATCATTTATGGAAGGGACCATAAAAAGTTGCAGCCTTTCGAGGAAATAATGCATTTTTCTTGAAGGAATTGACTGAGGAAGAACTGCCTGGTGGACCCATCATTTTTAGTAGATTCCCTCATGAAACTCTACAAGAAACTTACCCTTCCACAGAGAGCCAAATTTTTTGAAATTTTCCTACTGGAAGATGTTTAGTTACCAAAAAATAATCCACCTTACCCATCTTCTATGTTTCCAGACATGACCAAGCAGATTATTGCATTAGTATCATGTCTTTTACGCTATCAATATGATCAATGGGTTGATGAGCCCATCCTAGTTTTTCTGTCAGTTTCTTCCACAAGAGAGAAACCTTATGTCATTTTCAACTATAGTCAATTCCTAACATATACAATTCATGATCAATTTCTAAAATTATCAACAGAAGGAGTGTTTAAATATGCATTTGTATTAGTTTGTCTTTTTTTATTTCACCAGGCCAAGAGATTCCATATTTCATTGCAAAAATTAGATGAGCAAGGAAATTCTCAATCAGTGATTCATTGGACTTCCTTGATGAGGAAGCATTCCAATGAGTTTACCTTTAGTGACTTTGTAGATCTGTTTCTATACACAGTTCCCTGCTTGCTGAACAGTGATGTGGAGCCTAGGATAGGACCAGAAATACAGAGAATTTTGCACCTCAGTGAGCAGACTAAGACAGGAGATTGGTACTTGTACCAAAACAATACCGAGATCAGAGTTTATGAGTGTGAATTTCCACCATACAGGCTGCAAAAATTTATTCCCATGAGGATCTTCTCATTACAATATATAAGACAGATGATGAATATGGATGATCTCCATTTTGTTGTAGCAAAGAAGAAGTCCTATTTTAAGATCAAGACACATGTTGGACCATTTATATGTAAATCCAGGGCAGTAGGTAAGGAGGCATATTTGCTTCTTAAGAAAATGAATTTCAAGTTGAGTTTCACCTAGCCATATGACCCATTTGGCATCATTTCCAAACTGAGAGTGGAGTAGAAAACCACTCCCTATACTCACACTCCTAGACCAGAGATAGAGAAATTTATGAATCAAAGTCAGTGGGAGGAGAATACTCTACAGGAGGCAGAAGAGTAGGTGATATCCACAACTACCTCACAGACTCCAGTACCTCAAGAGAAACAGGATAAGCAAGCAAGGGAGGATGTTTCCCCTTTAGTGATAGAGACTGGCGTCAAAGAGTTTCAAATATATAAGAAGAAACATAAGACTAATCCTACACCAATTTTTCTACAGGAGGATAATGAGCAGTCCACCATAGTCCTAATGGCCCTCATGCTTCTACAAGGAAAGAAGATATCCTCATAGGATCTCCATCTTCCTCAACTTCCCAAGATCCCCCAGATACAGCTCAAACAATAGAGTTGGTTCAGGACCAGGCTGAAACAAACATTTTTGCCAAATTCAAATAAATCAAGAAGAACAATGAGCTGCTCAAAGCCACCACATACTCCCAATTCTTGAAGGATAAAACTTCTTCACCTCATATGCTTCTTTCAGCCTTTGACATAGAAAAGGGGAAAATGCAAATTGTATTCCTTCAAGTGCAGGTCCCATTTCCAAAAACTCCAGTTGATTACAAGAAGTCTATATTTTCCTTTGATGCCCAGCAAATTCACTCCATTGACCAAATAGACATGCCTTAACAAACTAGTGAAATTCTATACTCTACTCTGACCAATACTACCATGACAACATCAAAATTACAGGACTAAGTCAGAAACATACAATCTCAGTTAAAACTTGAAAAGATTTCATCTCTCGCTAAAGATATCAATATTAAATCTTTAGAAGGCCTTGTAATCAAACTAGGGTATGATCCCAGTGATGTGAAAGCAGTAGAAGAAATTGTAAAAAGGAATAATGTTGATATTGTAGCACTGAAGAAGTAGCTCAAGCTTCCCTCCACAGAATACCCATAGATTAAGGAAGTTGGGGAGCTTGAGAAAGAAAAAGAGGACATGTTCAAAATTATAATTGAAAAAAATGGTTAGATTAAGGACATGGAAGTTGAAATGGAAAGACTACTCAAGGAAAAGGAGTGGGCTTAACAACTAGTAATAGTTCCACTAACAACAATCCCTATTTCAGTTGCAGCAACAACAGGAGGATCTACATCATCAACAACAAAATCACAGACCATAGATTCATCAAATGAGTTGGTTAAAGATATGGAAGACCTATCTATCAGAGGGCAGTAAATTATAAAATTAAAGGCCCAACATAAAACCTTACAGGAGCATAAATTGAACACAGATAATTCATATATAGAAGAGCTACAGAAATCTCACAGCCTAACCCAAAAGATTCAGTAGCTGGAAAATGAGTCTGTAATGGCTCAAACACTGGCATATGCCAAATAAAGTATATGGATTGAAATCAATGAGGCCATCACAGAAATATGGCCTTCAATTGAAATAATCTTTGAACAGGAGGACTTAATACAGAGATCAAAGGAGCTAATTGAAGAAGTCAGAAACAACTTGGGACATAGGCCAGGGGAAGCTAATACTTTAATTAAAATTTTGAATTCAATGACCAAGGATGAGTTAGCAGAATTTGAAATTGTAGATAGGACAAAGACTATTTTGGAAATCAGGAGAGTCCTTACTAAAAGGAATTTTCTAGTACAGTTGGAAAACAAGTGCCAAAATTTGGAGACCAACATCCATAAGTTCCATAAGAAATTCAATGTATTATATTTAAAAGGACTACCAAGACTAAATGGGATTGGAGACAAGTTAGTGACACTAACATATTACCAGTAGAAATTGTACTCAATAGCCTGGGACAAATCAAAGTTTTTTACTACCAAAGGCACAATCACAGGAAAAACTTTCATGGAGGCTTTAGAATTTGATATGCTTATTAGGGCTGAAGTCAAACATTTATTTTTGGTCAAACCAACTTTCCAGAAATATATTGAGGTCGATGAAACTTATAGAAAGTTGGTCAAAATGCCCATTCCAAATGAAGACAGATGGGACTAGACATGTCAACTCTTGGAGTAAAAAGTAGTTTTATCTTCAATAACAAAGTAACACTTTTCCAGGCCCAGATATCAACAGAAACCCTCAAATACAGTGCCAACAAATTCAACAATTTAAAGTTATCTATATTTTTGTTCTATTTTTACAAACATTTTAGGATATTTTGTAAAAGATCTTGAGGTTTTCACTCAAGATATTTTTTAATAATTTTGTATAAGTACTTTATAAATCAAATTACACATGTTGAAACTTGGATGAAGAAAGCATGCTCTTGATGAAAAGTTGTTCACTGAGCTGAAAGTGATCATTTCTTAAGACATAAATTTGTTCCAGGATTCTTGTGTCAGGCGAACTGGTGATGTTTTTCTTTTGTAAACTTGTTGTATTTGTTGTTTTCCATATGTTAAAGTGAAAGAATGAATTTGTTTAATTACACTCTATCTTGCCTTATAAGCAATATCTATGCTTTCAAATTGTAATTAAGTATATAATTATTAACTGCTCTATGTTTAATCGAACCTTAAGCTATTCCTCTCTATCACTCCATAAAGCCACTAAGATCCAATAACCTGCCTGCCTTGCCCTATTACATCTGTTCTGATATTTCTGCATCTGATCACCTTAAGGCCTTTGACTCCATTT
Source organism: Pinus tabuliformis (assembly GCA_031772625.1). NCBI lineage: Eukaryota > Viridiplantae > Streptophyta > Pinopsida > Pinales > Pinaceae > Pinus > Pinus tabuliformis. The sequence goes on from CM062807.1 coordinate 309,632,410, forward strand.
TCCCAGTGGCCTTTCTCTGCAATTTCAACCAAACAATTCAAAAAACCAAACTTTAAACCTTACATCTAGCCTAAAATACTAAAGAAACAAAGCTAAATCTCTATCTCTTTGAGTTTAGAAGGGCTAGCTTCTAAACTTAAAAGTGATTTTGTGGTTACCTCTTTAATTCCTTTACAACCTGAGAAATTACGTAGTGATAATATTCTGGCAACTCCGCTGGGGAGAACATATTTCATACAAATTTAAATATTCCTTGGTAAATTTTTCTTTAGACCTTAAAGTTATTTCAAGTTTGTGGCTTTGAAATAGATTTTTTTCAGGATTTTTTCCACTTTAAAAGTTGTATATATTTTATATGTGAATACTTAATAGTAGATTTGGCTCCTAAAATAATATACACTAGAGCTAATCTAGATCCAAATCCATCGAAAATTGTAGATAATCCAGAAAAAATAATTAGAAACAAAAGTTTATCTGAGAGTGAATCAAGTGAAGGTCCTCTGCCTAGGATTAATTCCCGTCCTGAGAATTTTGTCACTTTAAAAGATATATAATTTGATCTATATTTTGAACATAGTCTTTTTAGAAGTAAATATGGCAGCTTTGTGCCTAAAATTGTGATTGATGAAAGCCTCCTAAAACCCTATAAATCAGATTTTGTTGATGATGAACTTAGACAATATGAAAAGATTGAAGCTATGGTTAGCCAGTTAGATGAGACTCTGCATAAATCCCTGATCCATCAGTCACCTAAACCCTCACCTTCTTCTTCTACCGCTTCATCCCCAACCCCACCAAAAATTACACCTAGTATTTCTATCCCACTAGAAATTCCTCCTATTTCTACTGCTCCTTTAATAACTTCTCTCATTACCACAGTACCTACCTCCACTACTACTACACCAACTCAACAGATTTCTTCTCCACCTCCTTTAATCCCTCCCACATACACACCTATTATAATTTCATCATCTTCTCATTCTCATTTACCAATCATGGCAGCCCGATATGCCCCCTTGGTCCTACCTACACAACTCAATGCAATGCCTCAAGATTACTAGAGTAGGATTCCTCAATTTGATAGCACTGGGCCCATAAATTCTCAACAAAATATTGATAAAATGAATGACTACTTAGACCTCCAAGAGATAGATGATGATAATGTAAAAATGAGATTGTTTTCTCAAAGTCTCACCAATGAGGATAAAAAATGGTTTAAAGGATTACCAGCTTGTTCTATCCCAAACCTTACTTAATTTCATGAAACCTTCCTTATAAGATGGGAAGTGAAAAATAACCCTCTACAAATCTTAGCAGAGTATGAAATTATCAAAAGAGTCCTTGGTGAAACAGTCGAGGACTGTTGTATACGATTTAACAATGTCTATAACTCTATCCCTACAGCAATACAACCTCCTCCAAGGCTAGCCCTGATTAAATTCCCAGATGGTTTTGACCTTGATATGCCTTACCAATTAAGAGAAATAAACCTTGCAACCCTTGAGGAAATCCAGAGAAATGAAATTTTTGTTGAAGCCAATTTGTTAGCAAAGAGAGCTAGACTGAAGGCCAAAAGGAGAGTTACCATAAATAAGGAACATGCTTCTTCTTCATATGATGTTAAGTTGGATACCTTAGTAAAAAAAATGGAGAAAATGATGGAGAGAATTTCTATAGCTGATAGAGCCCCTCCAAGGGAAAATCAAGATGGTCACCAAATTAGAAATCAAAATTTCAAGAAAAAACCAACCTCAAATTAAACAAAGAGAGAAGAGAGGCCAAAATGATCAGCAACAGATTAGACCTCCATTCCAAGAAAACTATGTAGATGAGGAAGCCGACATACTTGAAGATCCTAAAGAAAATCAAATAAATGTGTTTAAGGAAACCGAAGTTGACCATATTTTCTTCACTAAGTGTAAGATATTTTCCTACTCTCACAACTAGAAGTCATTCCATTAGACTCTGAAGAATATAAACAACGATATCATAATGCAATTATGGAAGTACATAGACAATATAAATTGAGGAGTAAATAGACTGCTGACACTCCTCCCAAGAAGACCCAAACTGATATTCCTTCTACTTGTCATCCTAAAGATGATTCTCAAAAGGAAACTTCTAAGAAACAAGATGCAATTACTAAAGAAATAGAAAAACCTCCTACATCTTTTAGAATTGAAAATGAACTAGCTAAAGTAAAAATTTCTATTCCCCTCACTGAATTAAACAACAAAAATTCATATAGATCACAAGTCATAAAAGCCTTGAAGATAGGGGAAGGGATCAGTCAATTTGACTGATGACCAACCTGAGTTATTGTTTGGGCCTAAGGTCGAAGGAAAATATTAGGATGGAAGTGTACCCCCTTTCTACATTAGCTTGAATATTCATGATAAAATTCTACACAATGCTATGCTTGATTCTGGAGCCTCACACAATCTAATGCCTAGGGCTATTATGGAGAAACTAGGCTTAGACATAACCAGACCATACAAATATTTATATTCATTTGATTCAAGTAAGGTAAGATTCTTAGGATTAATCAAAGATTTATGTGTTACTCTAGTCCAAATACTAGCAAAGAGCTTGGTGATGGACATTGTAGTAGCAGACATACCTCCTAAGTATGGAATGTTTCTCTCTAGATCCTGGGGAGAAAAATTGCAAGGCACTTTACAAATGGATATGACTTATGCTACCATTGTTGTGTTTGGTCAGCCAAGAATATTATACAGGGGGTCACTAATGAAGTACTTAGTTAGTAGTCAAGACAAACCCAACAATTATCCCATATATTTAGTACATTCAGACATGGATTCATTTATCTTGTATAATAGTGAATGTGTAGAAAATGAAGTTTCACACTTAGAGACTAAATCAATAATACAAAAGTAATAAATTTGGATATTGAAGAAAAGGTTGTAGAGGGAGAAGCTCTTCTAAATATGAATCTTGATGGGGCTGTGAGTAAGGATGGAGCAGGGGTAGGTGTTTTCATTGTAAGATCATCAACAAATATGGCAAAGGGACATGGTTACAAACTTAATTTTCAGTGCACCAATAACATAGCTAAATACGAAGCGTTGATCTTAGGGCTACAAATTTTAAAGAGGTTAGGAGCAAAAAGAATTTCTGTGCATGGGGATTCTGAGCTAATTATCAATCAAATTAAGGGTGAATATTCTGCTAAACACCCTAGATTAAGAGCATATAGGAATGAAGTCTTAGATTTTTTGCACTGCTTTTCTAAATATGATTTGTCTGTTATCCCTCGAAGCTAAAATATTTTAGTTGATGCCTTGGTTGTTTCATGCAATACTTGCAAAATGCATTTCCATTATAGTAGGAAATCTGTGGTGGAAGTGAAACACAGGCTAGTTGTTCCTAATAATGTAAGATATTTGCAATTTTTTGGTAATGATGAGCAAATAGAGTTTTTTTGCAAATGAAATATGAGTTTGAGTGTGTGAATATTGATTTATATAATGATATTGATAATGACATAAATAGTAATGAAAAATAAATAGTGTTAAATGAAACTGATGACAATCAAGAAGAACTTGAGGTTCTGCAATTAAAGGACAATGTGCTTCCAAGAGTATTGGTGCCATTGGAAGAGCTTTTTGACTTCAATGATGTGGGAAAAAAGCCAAAAATTGAACATATAGGAGATGAGGTAGAGGACTATAACATAGGAACATAAGAAAATCCTAAAGTTGTGAAACTATCTAAAGCCTTGCCTCCTAAAGAAAAGTGAAAATACAATGAACTATTTAGACAATTCTCTGATGTGTTTTCTTGGAGTTATGAGGACTTAAAATCTTATGATATTAGAATTATAAAGCATACCATCCCCATTAGAGAAGAAAAAAAACCTTTCAAACAAAAATTAAGAGGGGTAAATCTAGTAGTATTACCTCTAATACAGAAAGAAGTGAAGAAATTGTTTGATGCTAAAAAAATGTACCCTTGAGGTTCTCCAAATGGGTCTCTAATCTAGTACCAACTAGGAATAAAATAGGAGATATTAGACTTTGTGTAGGTTTTAATAATTTAAACAACGTCTCTCTTAAATACAACTCTCCTCTCCCTAAAATGCACCATATTTTACAAAGAGTAGTTGGTTCTAGTAGAATTTCTCTATTGGATGGTTTCTTAGGGAACAACCAGATTTTGGTTCACCCTGATGATCAACATAAGACAACCTTTACTACACCTTGGTGGACCTGTATGTATGTCAAGATGCCCTTTGGCCTCATGAATGTTGGGGGCACCTTTCAGAGAGCTATGGACTATGCATTTATTGATGAAATATACAGGTTCATAGTAATTTATCTAGATGATATAACTGTGTTTTCAAAAACAAAGGAAGACCATATGCTACATTTAAGAAGAGTTTTTGAAAAATGTAGAAATTATGGAATATCCTTAAAGCCTAATAAAAATATTTTTGGTTTAAAGGAGGGAAAACTTTTAGGTAATATTATTTCTAAAGAGGGTATCAGGATAGATCCTAATAGAGTCAAATCCATACAGAAAGTTGACCCTCCCAGAAACAAGAAAGAAATCCAATATTTTATAAGCTAGATAAACTTCCTCAAAAGATTTATTTCAAGCCTGGCCAAGATTTTAAAAGGCATCATTGATATGCTAAAGAAATATGTTGAGATAAAATGGAACACTGAAGCCAAAAAATCTTTTAATGAAGTAAAGTTAGCTTTAACAACAACTCATGTTTTAATTAGCCCTGACTTTACAAAGGATTTTATGATTTTTTCTTTTGCATCTAAACATACTATTGCAACTGTTCTTTTGTAGAAAAAAAATGAAGGATTTGAGCAACCTATTTGCTTCTTTAGCAAGGCCTTGAGAGATGCATCCCTAAAATATAACATCATGGAGAAACAAGCCTTTGCATTGGTAAAAGCAGTAAAAGATTTCAGAGTTTACATTTTACATTCCCACATCATTGCTTATGTTCCTAGTGTTGTGGTAAAAGATATTCTTACACAAATAGATCTTGATGGAAAACGAGGCAAGTGGATAGCAGTCATCCTAGAGTATGATATTGAAATAAAACCCACCAAACTTATTAAAGGGCATGGATTGGCTAAGCTAATGGCTGAGTCAAATTTTAATCCTCTTGACATAAATTTCATATCTTCTCTTGATGAACAAGAAAAGCAGGCGACTCCATAGGTTTCAGAAGCATTTTCTACCTCTCTATGGTATGCAGATATCATTTTTGTTTGAAAAAATTTACAAGCTCCTCATGGTTTAACTAAAACTAAAGCTAGATTTCTTAAGTTAAAAGCTATGAAATTTTGCAGTTTAGATCAGAATATGTATTGGAAAGATGCTGAATATATTTTGTTAAATTTTTTATTGAAGGGTGAAACAGATAAGACCATGTAGGAATTTCATCAAGGAGACTGTGGAGGACACTTATATTGGAAAACCACAACCAATAAAATCCTTAGAGTTGGTTTCTACTAGACCACTTTATTTGCATGTGTACAAAAAAGTCTCAACATGCCATAAATGCAAAAAATTTGAAGGTCAAAGAAAGTTGTTTCCCCTACCCCTAATGCTTATTTCAGTAGAGGTCTCCTTCCCACAATGGGGCATAGATTTCATTGGAGAAATCCATCTCAACTCCTCAACTCAACATAGATGGATCTTGAAAGCCACTGACTATTTTACCAAGTGGATTGAGGCTATCCCAACTAGGCAGGCTACAAACATGGTCATAATACAATTTTTAGAAGTTAACATTCTATCTAGGCTTGGATGTCCACACAAGGTCATAACAGACAATGTTGCAGCCCTTAAATCAAGGACAATGATAGAGTTTTTTCATAAGTATAATATAAAATTAGGACACTCAACTACCTATTACCCACAAGGAAATGGGTTAGCTGAGTCCTCCAACAATAGTTTAGTTAACATCATCAAAAATTTGTTGCAGGAGAATAAAAATTCCTGGCATAAAAAATTGATTAATGCCTTGTGGGCTAATTGAATTAGCACCAAAAATTTTATTGGTATGTCACCATTCCAAATAGTATATGGATTTGATGTTGTTTTTCCTGCTTCTCTAGGGGTTCCCGTGTTAAAATTGTTACAAGAATCTCAAGTAGAAACCAATGATTTACAAAGAAGAATTAATCAGTCCATATAGTTGCAGCAGTCCATGGAGGAAGTCTACAATAAAACTCAAATCATTTAGGATAAGATTAAAAATATCCATGATAGAAGGACTAAGGCAAATGATTTCCAACTAGAGGATCTAGTATTGAAATGGGATTCAAGGAATGAGGACAAAGGAAAACATGGGAAATTTGATCATTTATGGAAGGGACCCTACAAAGTTGCAGCCTTCCGAGGAAATAATGCATTTTTCTTGAAGGACTTGACTGAAGAAGCATTGCCTGGTGGACCTGTCAATGGCAGACTTCTCAAACACTACTTTCCACAAAATTAAATCAATTTTCATTTAGAATTATTGTATATATCATTTTACTAATTTACTACAAGAGTGAGGGTGGCTAACATCAAACGTTGAAGCCCGAAGAGAAGACCCTTGGCTTTTGATGATTGGTAACCCATATTTAAGAATAACAATAGATAATTAGTTTGTCTATAGAATAAGGACTCCATGCCCAATGGACAAATGGCTACTAATCTACAACGTTCTTGACATCTCACAAGGAGCATGCCATCCCCATTTGAGCCAGTGTTAGGGTCCTATAATCTATAGAACCATAAGTTGATTATCTGTGAATTTTCATGTATATGATTATTGTAAATTATTTTGAATAGAAAAGAAAAAGAAAAAATAGAATAAAAGAAAAGACAATAAAGGGGATACAAAATGAAAAAATATATGTGTGAAGAAACAAAAAAAAAAAAATATGAGAAAATTGAAAAAGAATCAAAATACGCCAAAAATAAGTGAGCAAGTCTAATTGCCACTCAAAAAATGAAAAAAATGCATGAGTAATACCTTAGAAAATTTGAATAATGTGATGCTAGTTAAAATGACACATTGAAGTTAGATAGATAAGGTTAGTCTGTTGGCATTATGATACAGGTGTTGTCGTTGATGGCAACTCACTCACAGGTCAATTTAGAGGTAACAGGGAATCGGTACATAAGAACAAGGAGTTGGAACAAAGGTCTATTGATCAAAGTCAAGAAGTTGAAGGAAAAGGATGTTTTAAGATAGTTGAAGCTGTATACGCAGGTTCACCTTGTCAAAGAAGTGTATACATGTAGGTTCACAAAACAAAAAGAGCGTATATGTATGCACACACTTTCACAAGAAGAAAAGCATGTATGGGTTGGAAAATCAAGGAAATTCAAGATTAAATAATACAAACGGTGAATACCATGGTATTAGCCCACAATATTGAGCAGAGTAATGACTATTTGATCCCGTCCAAGAATACCAAAGGTTCTAGATGTTGTTTTGGTTTGAGTTATTGAGAAAGGCCAAAAACTGTATAAGGAGGAGAAGATCAAAGGGCCAGGTGTGCAAGTGAAACGGTTTCTCAGAAATACTTCTATCTAAATTGCTTTTATGTTGCAGGGGACATGATTATGAAATAATTTGAAATATTGTGTGCACCTTGAATTCAATGTTGGATTAGGATCATGAGACCTTAAATGACTTATCATTGAATGATCTAATATTGGTTAGGCTAGATCTGATTACTTACACATGTTTTATTCTTCAAATGTCATGATCTCGGTATGTCTGAAATATGGAATAGCAGCGAAGTTGTGAGTTAGTATTTTCATATATATACGTTGATTCGCCTTGGTGAAGGAACGTATACACGTTGGTTCAAAGCTTCCAAGTAGCATATACAAAAGAAAAGCACGTTATTTAAAAACGACTGATCTATCTTATTAGTGTTGCTAGTTTACTATTGTTTGTCAATGATGTCTTCTTAGATCTGAAATTAGAACTGAATGCATAAAGAGATTGATTCTGATTGATTGATTGATTAAGTGAGAAAGGTTATCTTTACTGCTGACTATCTAGATCTCTGTAATTTGACAGTAGATGTTCAGAATATTACTGGTTGGTACAGATTTGATTTAGAAGTTTTTATGATTCAGAATTTTTGGAGGTATACGCAGGTTTGGTTAAAGGAAGTAGCATTACATGCAGGTTGGGTTCATTAAAGTAGAGTATGTATTCTGATGTATTATTTCTGAGGTTGCAGCTAGTTCTAAATGATGATGCAGGTTTCTGGGTTCGGCACAGTGTTCTAGTGACAGTGATTTGACTGTTTAGATTGACTGATTATTGGTTGATATAGCTATTATTATAAAATTTGAGCTTCAAAGTTCTGATGGGTCCATTGTGAAAATTTGATGAAACAAGGCCTTCATATTGTGTTGTTGTGTACCAGGAGCATCCGGTCTGAAAAATTATTAAACGTGGTCCTTGGAGGAAGAGAGAAGGTTGTAGACTTCTGTAGGCAGTGCCTACGTACTAGTAAACATATCAGGTAGTACAATAGCTAGGGTGTTGTAGCTCCCTTCCCGTAGAAGCTGGAGAACGAGAGAAGGTTGTAGCCTTCTGCAGGTGGGTGCTTGCATACTGGTATGAGTCTACACAAGTACAAGATTGTAAATAGACTTTCTTTATATTAAAAAGAAGACAGAGACGACAGTAGTAGGTGGTTTTTCTCCCGCATTGGGTTTCCACTTTAAATATTGGTGTTCATGTGTGTTGCTTCTATGTGATGGTTTATTATGTTATTACTGCACATAGTTACCAACAATGTAAACTTTGAAACGGGAACTATAAACTCAAAACGGGAACTCTGGCCAAAAAACCCCAAAAAAACATCAAAAACAGTGCTAAAAACGAAAAGTGTGTATACTGGAACGATGTTTTTTTTTTTAGGTGTCAATTTTGAACATGTTTTAAAAATGGCAGTGACTACAAAATTTACTACGAAATTTTCGTGCAAAATATAGCTTCAAAACGAAAGTGTTGATACTGGAATAATGATTTTTTTTTTTTAGGGTCAATTTTCAAACTTTTTAAAAAATGCTAATAAAACCAATTTTTTATGTCTCAAACAAAGTTAAATTTTAAGGAAAAAACACATTAATGTTTCTGGTAGAATATCATTTTTCTTTCCTAAGTATAAATTTAACATGTTTTCAACCACAACATGCTAGATACAAAAGAAATTGAAATTTTTTCAACTATAAAACTAAAAAAACATGACATTATGAACAAATTATATCACTGAATGAATTCAAAAGTCTTTATTTGTATACTGAATAAAATAGACATTATATCTCTAATTTGATATTGCATTGTAGATATTTAAAAAATAAAATTTATCATACTTAAGACATAATCCAACAACATAAAAATGCTTCATAACTTCTCATTTAACAAAATATGGAAAACATTAATTTTATTTGAAGATACGATGCATACATCAGTTATATAAACTGTCTTAAACAATTATTCAAACTCAATCACCCAATAACCGTGGGTAGGTCGTCGTCGTGCCCCCTTCCCCCAACCCATTACCGATCTTTCCCATTCACCCATGCCCTCTTCCCCCTTCTGCCCTACCCATGCGCCAGCCCTTGCTACCCCCAACTCACCCACCCATGCACCATTTCCCCAACTCTTCCTTCCCTACCCCACAACTCTCCTCCCCATAAGCCCACCCCCTAACTCCCATTCCCCTCCAATCTCAACTCCTCCCCCCCTTCCTTAACGCCGGCCCCATGGGCCTCGCACCCTACCCCCCTCCACCCACCCCCCTACCCTTACCCTACCCCCCCCAACCCCTACCCCCCGCCACCCCCCAACCACTACCCCCCCCCAAAACCCCCTACCTTACCCCCCTCCCCACCCCCCCCCCCTCCCCAACCCCCTACCCTACCCCCCTCCCCCACCCCCACCCCCCCTGCACCCCCCTTACCCATGTTTGACATCATATTCTAGTGTAAAAATGTTGTTTCTACATTGATACATAGCTTAATCTCAAGTCTTTTACAAGTAGTTAAAGTGTCAAAAGGCACATGCAAGGGAGGTTGTGGGCTATTAGCTATAGAGCAATGAATACTACCATAGAGGGACACAACAATCACAAAAGGAGTCATTTGTGAGGAGATAATTGAGACTTAAATAAATATGGATAAGTAGGTGGCAATCTAAAACAACTTAACATATCTTCCTTATTGTGTAGAAATTAATTTTAGTAATGTGATTGCATGCATAAAATGAGTAAATATTTCCTTCAAACTTAAATCATTTAAACATCAAGCTTTGCATAGATGGTTTGTTTATTGAGTTATCAACATGAATAGTGCATGGTTTATTACCTTTTGCAAAGATTGGCCTTTGAAGAAATTTTGTATGAAATGTTTTGACAACATTTATCCTTCTATTAAAAATGTAAATATTAGAAGATATACTTCCATTATTTTGGAGTTCCACCTAGGTTTCCATTGTGTCTTTTCTAAGCCATTTTTCCTTCAGTGTAAGCATGTGTACAAATTTATTTATTTATTTATTAGAAAAAGTCAGAACAACAATTAGAAGCCCCACTTCACTCTAACAGTGATAATCGTAATAATTAGAAAATATGATGGTATTCAACCTTGATTGAGGAATCCCCATGTATGGTCCATGTATTAGATATAGAATATGGATATGCAAGCATTGAGAAACATTTCTTGGAATTTGAATTGCTCAACTTTTCATTCCTTTTGAGCATGACCTTTTCTTTTTAAATTTTTTCAAATGCACTCAGGAATGCTAAAGTAACAGTGTTTTCTCAAATTTCAAATATAAAATGTTATCCTTTGCTAGACATTCATATGCATACATCAAATTCACATACTAACAAATAAATGCATTTTTTCCAACACATAAATGTAAAGACCTTATTTTTAAACATGTGTTTTATTTAATATTATCCTCACACTGATGAGTAGGGAGCCATGTAACATTAATTCCGATGTGATTATTCAACAAGAGTAAACACATCATTTGCTTTATAAATCGTTATTAAAAGAAAAATGGCATAATGTCACTACTTTTGGGATTGTGTTAATCGATGAGACACAACTCTATAGTATTGTTTCAAGGTTTCAGATAGAGTATATAAATAATTGCTTCTCCAATCCACTAATAAGTATGCCTTTCTTATTTATGTAATGCTATGATTTTCATATATGAATGTTCAACTATGTTCCTCTCCGTACCATGTTGCTTTTAGAAACCACCTCTCATGGCATGGTATAAACCAAGAGATTTCATACTCATGAGCTCATGCCACAAATGGCTCATTTTATTTGAGAGAGCAGATTAACCATGTTATCATATCACGGTTAGACATACAAATTGGAAAACAACTCAACTGTGTATTAAGAATGATGTACATAGTGTACATATTAATATAGTAGGTAAACCATTTCTTAAGTTTCTTGGACTCCAATAACTACTCACCATAACACACTAACCCAAACTTAATCATGAAGACATCTATCATTGTTGAGAAAGATTAATGTCAATCTATCTTATTTAGTTTTTAGTATAATTACACAATATGCATATCATCAAAAATATATATATGTATATTCTGAGATAGATTTGATCATTTTCACTCATTTTTCTCATATCTTTAAAAACATAAATAATATTATTCAAAAGTATATTTCAAAAGTTACATGAGGAATAAGTTGACCAAAAATAAAGTAACAATTTTCAATGATGAAAAATGCATATTGAATTCAATACATATACATTTATTTGAATACATATTTCAATTTTTAAATGTTTTGATTTCAATGTATATATCAATTTTTCATGCATTAATTCCATTGTATATCAATTTCTATTCATATATTATTCAATGTAAAATTTATTTCTATTTCTATTTTTAGTCAACTTTTAACACATTGATTTTAGTGTGCCTTAAAAAATAAATGATAGAAAATATACATTCAAATAATTGTTTTGATTTTAGTGTACATTCCAATTTCTATGTTAATTTGTGTTTTAATTTTTATATCAATTGTTTTCTTATATGTGTGTGTAGTCTAACTTATAGACAAAATAGACTTTTTACTGGAATTGAGTAAAATGATTTTTTTTTAGATGTGATTTTTTATTGTTTAGAATACCTTTTTAATAACCCTAAAACACTCCAATTCTGAAAATTAAATAAATTAATCTCAAATTTTTAAAATTCTATATATATATATATATATATATATATATATATATATATATATATATATATATATATATATAATCACATTATTTATTTCGCATTACAATTATATCATTTATAAATTGCATTATTTATTTCACATGGCAATTATATCATTTTTATTAATGACTCTAAAACACTCCAATTTTGAAAATCAAATAAATTAAACTCAAAATTTTAAAATCATATAATTATATATATAATCACATTATTTATTTCACATTGCAATTATATCATTTTTATACCATATCTCTTTTATCAATAAATAAATTCGTTTGGGACACCTAATGATTGATTTTTTATTCACTTTGAATTACCATAAAAATGTGAATCAACGTTTTCAATTACATGAATGAAATCTTTTCTTTATATTTTCACATTTAATTAGTGTATTATTTAAATTTTAAATTCATGTTAAATGAAATATTCAATTCAAATTGGAAGAGTTCATGACCAATCGAAAAGAAATAAAGAAAATGAAGCACGATTGTGGCCAGTTAACAATGAGACTGGATGGTTTTACTTCTTAAATGAATATGGATTGTTTGATGTAATATATGTCCTTCAACTCTCGTCCCTTTCTTTGCATTCCCATGGCATGGGATTATTCCTTCCCATGTTAAAAAAGAATACGAGACTAATAATACAATCTTATTAGCGTTTTTAGCATGTAAAACATTGCATTATCACACAGGAACTATCACTGAGTTTTTGCGGGTATTATTTTGTGACAATGCTAAAGAAATCTATAAATTTAAGTAACATTAAAGGAACGATGGCATGGAATGACTAATAAATGTTATTATGCTCGATGTTAATGCGGATGAATTTAATTTGAAAGCAGAATATTTAAGTTGAATTTTGTAAATGTTAGTTTTTTTTAAGTAAAGTATAATTCATAGGATTAAATCTATTTTAAATTTATAAAGTTTTTTTTGTTAAGATCAATAGAATTATTAAGATAAAATAAATTTTAGTTTAGTTATATGATTTACTAGTAAATAAGATATTTTAGGTTAGAACTCTGTTCAAACCTTACTGCAACTCTATATCTTTTGCTCACTTCTTGAAATTTTATATAAAACTGTATCACTCGATATCTTTTGCTCACTTCTTGAAATTTTATATAAAACTGTATGACTTCGGAGGGGTCGATTCCGGGAATTGACCCCCGCGGGTCGGGCGGGGCGGGGCGGGGCGGTCGATTCCGGGAATCGACCGGTCGGGTGGTGATTCTGAAATAAATTAGCATAGAGACGAAGTTATGTGATTTCATCTAGCATTAGCATTTGCTTGTGGATTTTCTCAAAACCTTGTGTTAAATTAATAATCGAGTAACTATATCAAGTATTTTAATTTTGATTGACTGGTCATGTAACAGCAGGAACTTATGCAAAAGTGACCATAAAATGAAGCCGACAAATCGTTTCTTTGCACGCAGTGCTCCACCATCTGAGACTGCGCTCTGATGGTCAAAGCTCTGTCTCCGTCAAAAGCGATGGTAAGGTACCCAGTGGCCATCCATTGGGCCAGCTTTATCGACAGGGCTAAACTTAAATCCATTTCTGTATTCAGAAGCTGGAGCTAAATTAGCGCCTGACAGGGTTCTTACTAGGAGTACGCCTGCCAAACAGGAAGTGATAAAGGCGGGCAGAGTAATTGGTATTCGACTTATCTGAGGCAAAGTTTTAAATATTGCAGAAACTTATTATTCATGTTTGCGAAATTTTGATGCTTTGCAGGGTTTCAAATAAATAATCACAAATATCAAAGTGTTAGACAGAGAAGTCTGATATTTAAAGTTGATCATGTTTAAGGCAAATATTAAAGAATCTTATTGTTTTGCAGAAAAATTCAAGATCGATATTTATGAGAATACTGGAATTCAAGGTCTGTCGTGTTTGAAGCAAACACTAAGGACAGTCCGCTTGATATGTAGAATACAAAGCTTTTAAGATGAACATTGATGGCAAGTCTTCTTTGAGGTAAATAGCAAAGATTGTGTAGTCAATACACAGTGTTGGAATATCAAGGTTTCAAGATAAACAGTTGGGACAATCTATGCAGTCGATATATGGTACTCGAAGATCAAAGTTGCAGGATATATATTTATGACAAGTTTGTCCGAGACTTACAGGTTGAAGACAAACATTTATGGCAAGCCTATATGGAATTTAAAGATCGCCGCAGTGAATATATTAAGAATTTAAAGTTCGCCACAGTGAATATATGGTGCTTAAAGGTGAACTACACAGTGAATAAACAGTTCTTAAAGATTCGTCTATTAGTAATTTAAAGTTCGTCACGGTGAATCTATAGTGGTTTAGGTGAATTACACAGTTAATAAACATTCTTGACAAGTCTATTTACATGTCACCCGACCGGTCGATTCCCGGAATCGACGGCCCCGCCCAGCCCGACCGGCGGGGGTCGATTCCCGGAATCGACCCCCCAGAAGTCATACAGTTTTATATAAAATTTCAAGAAGTGAGCAAAAGATATCGAGTGATACAGTTTTATATAAAATTTCAAGAAGTGAGCAAAAGATATCGAGTTGCAGTAAGGTTTGAACAGAGTTCTAACCTAAAATATCTTATTTACTAGTAAATCATATAACTAAACTAAAATTTATTTTATCTTAATAATTCTATTGATCTTAACAAAAAAAACTTTATAAATTTAAAATAGATTTAATCCTATGAATTATACTTTACTTAAAAAAAACTAACATTTACAAAATTCAACTTAAATATTCTGCTTTCAAATTAAATTCATCCGCATTAACATCGAGCCTAATAACATTTATTAGTCATTCCATGCCATCGTTCCTTTAATGTTACTTAAATTTATAGATTTCTTTAGCATTGTCACAAAATAATACCCGCAAAAACTCAGTGATAGTTCCTGTGTGATAATGCAATGTTTTACATGCTAAAAATGCTAATAAGATTGTATTATTAGTCTCGTATTCTTTTTTAACATGGGAAGGAATAATCCCATGCCATGGGAATGCAAAGAAAGGGACGAGAGTTGAAGGACATATATTACATCAAACAATCCATATTCATTTAAGAAGTAAAACCATCCAGTCTCATTGTTAACTGGCCACAATCATGCTTCATTTTCTTTATTTCTTTTCGATTGGTCATGAACTCTTCCAATTTGAATTGAATATTTCATTTAACATGAATTTAAAATTTAAATAATACACTAATTAAATGTGAAAATATAAAGAAAAGATTTCATTCATGTAATTGAAAACGTTGATTCACATTTTTATGGTAATTCAAAGTGAATAAAAAATCAATCATTAGGTGTCCCAAACGAATTTATTTATTGATAAAAGAGATATGGTATAAAAATGATATAATTGCAATGTGAAATAAATAATGTGATTATATATATAATTATATGATTTTAAAATTTTGAGTTTAATTTATTTGATTTTCAAAATTGGAGTGTTTTAGAGTCATTAATAAAAATGATATAATTGCCATGTGAAATAAATAATGTGATTTATAAATGATATAATTGTAATGCGAAATAAATAATGTGATTATATATATATATATATATATATATAGATATAATTTTAAAAATTTGAGATTAATTTATTTAATTTTCAGAATTGGAGTGTTTTAGGGTTATTAAAAAGGTATTCTAAACAATAAAAAATCACATTTAAAAAAAAATCATTTTACTCAATTCCAGTAAAAAGTCTATTTTGTCTATAAGTTAGACTACACACACATATAAGAAAACAATTGATATAAAAATTAAAACACAAATTAACATAGAAATTGGAATGTACACTAAAATCAAAACAATTATTTGAATGTATATTTTCTATCATTTATTTTTTAAGGCACACTAAAATCAATGTGTTAAAAGTTGACTAAAAATAGAAATAGAAATAAATTTTACATTGAATAATATATGAATAGAAATTGATATACAATGGAATTAATGCATGAAAAATTGATATATACATTGAAATCAAAACATTTAAAAATTGAAATATGTATTCAAATAAATGTATGTGTATTGAATTCAATATGCATTTTTCATCATTGAAAATTGTTACTTTATTTTTGGTCAACTTATTCCTCATGTAACTTTTGAAATATACTTTTGAATAATATTATTTATGTTTTTAAAGATATGAGAAAAATGAGTGAAAATGATCAAATCTATCTCAGAATATACATATATATATTTTTGATGATATGCATATTGTGTAATTATACTAAAAACTAAATAAGATAGATTGACATTAATCTTTCTCAACAATGATAGATGTCTTCATGATTAAGTTTGGGTTAGTGTGTTATGGTGAGTAGTTATTGGAGTCCAAGAAACTTAAGAAATGGTTTACCTACTATATTAATATGTACACTATGTACATCATTCTTAATACACAGTTGAGTTGTTTTCCAATTTGTATGTCTAACAGTGATATGATAACATGGTTAATCTGCTCTCTCAAATAAAATGAGCCATTTGTGGCATGAGCTCATGAGTATGAAATCTCTTGGTTTATACCATGCCATGAGAGGTGGTTTCTAAAAGCAACATGGCACGGAGAGGAACATAGTTGAACATTCATATATGAAAATCATAGCATTACATAAATAAGAAAGGCATACTTATTAGTGGATTGGAGAAGCAATTATTTATATACTCTATCTGAAACCTTGAAACAATACTATAGAGTTGTGTCTCATCGATTAACACAATCCCAAAAGTAGTGACATTATGCCATTTTTCTTTTAATAACGATTTATAAAGCAAATGATGTGTTTACTCTTGTTGAATAATCACATCGGAATTAATGTTACATGGCTCCCTACTCATCAATGTGAGGATAATATTAAATAAAACACATGTTTAAAAATAAGGTCTTTACATTTATGTGTTGGAAAAAATGCATTTATTTGTTAGTATGTGAATTTGATGTATGCATATGAATGTATAGCAAAGGATAACATTTTATATTTGAAATTTGAGAAAACACTGTTACTTTAGCATTCCTGAGTGCATTTGAAAAAATTAAAAAAAAAAAAAAGGCCATGCTCAAAAGGAATGAAAAGTTGAGCAATTCAAATTCCAAGAAATGTTTCTCAATGCTTGCATATCCATATTCTATATCTAATACATGGACCATACATAGGGATTCCTCAATCAAGGTTGAATACCATCATATTTTCTAATTATTACGATTATCACTGTTAGAGTGAAGCGGGGCTTCTAATTGTTGTTCTAACTTTTTCTAATAAATAAATAAATAAATTTGTACACATGCTTACACTGAAGGAAAAATGGCTTAGAAAAGACACAATGGAAACCTAGGTGGAACTCCAAAATAATGGAAGTATATCTTCTAATATTTACATTTTTAATAGAAGGATAAATGTTGTCAAAACATTTCATACAAAATTTCTTCAAAGGCCAATCTTTGCAAAAGGTAATAAACCATGCACTATTCATGTTGATAACTCAATAAACAAACCATCTATGCAAAGCTTGATGTTTAAATGATTTAAGTTTGAAGGAAATATTTACTCATTTTATGCACGCAATCACATTACTAAAATTGATTTCTACACAATAAGGAAGATATGTTAAGTTGTTTTAGATTGCCACCTACTTATCCATATTTATTTAAGTCTCAATTATCTCCTCACAAATGACTCCTTTTGTGATTGTTGTGTCCCTCTATGGTAGTATTCATTGCTCTATAGCTAATAGCCCACAACCTCCCTTGCATGTGCCTTTTGACACTTTAACTACTTGTAAAAGACTTGAGATTAAGCTATGTATCAATGTAGAAACAACATTTTTACACTAGAATATGACGTCAAACATGTGTGTTCTTATCACAACGGAAGACCGAAAGATTAAGTTGAAATTCAATCATAAACAAAATATCATTAATTAAATATCAACAACAAATCACTCTCTATCCATGCATTGAAAAAACCAAACACCTTTTCTATTGTTATTCAAACAAGTTTACTCCCTCAGGGAGGGGTTGGGGGGTGTAGGGGGTTTTGGGGGGGGAGGGGGATGGGGCACGGGAGTGTGGGTGGACGGTAGGGGGTAGGGTGAGGGAAGGGGAGGCGGGCCGGGGAAGGGGGTCGGGGAGCTTAGGAAGCTTCGTTCAAATAGAAAATTCAGCTGAAAACAAACATCTAGCGTGGCATGCAAAAGATGGACCACGAAGAAATACAGAGTTGGCGAGCGAAACAAAGAGAAAACACAGATTTGATGGATGCAAGGAGTACAATAACTTGGTAATCATATTGAGGGATTTGTCATCATCATCATTTTCAGAGATTGGATCAGGCGTGTTACTTTAATTATTAATGTGTAGTGAATCCAGACAAGAGATCTCTCGTGAGAGGAATAAGTTAATGGGGCCGGGGCTTCAATGTAGTCGTCAGGGGGTTGTGGGGGGCGCATGGGTAGGGGCTCGCCCATACTTGCCTAATTGTGCACTTAGTCTCATTATCCCTCACCTGACCTCCCGCTCGCCCATCGACCCGCCTGCCCGTTAGAGGTGGCTGGGCAATTCTGATTATACAAATAAAAAATTTATGGTATATTTTTGTTGTTAATTTAAGTTAATATGTTTTTTTTATTTACTAATTTATGTGTTTTTTTTTAGGAAAATGGCATCAAGGAAAATTTCTGTGAATCCTTCTGGACCAAAGAGTCTTAAAGGTGTATCTTCAAAAAACATTGGTGAACGAACTCCACCCGAGCTCATACCTACAAATATTTCAAGTGCTTTAAGTGATAAGAAGCTAATCTCAGATTGGAAAAGTTCAAAAGAGGTGAAATTTCCATCAAGAGTCTGGTATGTGAAAGAAAGAGAGAGCACAACTGTGATTTTCGCATTGATTTTTAAGTTAATTATTATTTTTTGAAAAAAAAAGTTGTTATTATTATCTTTTGGACATGAAATTCATAAAAAAAACTATTATTTGACCATTTTTAGTTAATATATTTGTATAAAAATTGTGATTTTGACATGTTAATTCTAGCAAAAAATTATCAAAACGTTTAGTTTTTTTGTTATATTTATGTTAAAAATGGTTATTTTTATGTCCATTGTTAAAAAATGTTGTTTTTTAGAAACAATTATTTCATGTGGATTTAAAAATTAATTAAGGATGTATAAATATGTAGATTATCTAAAATTCAAACTATTGACTTTCTAATTTAAAAACGCAAAACAATAAAAACCCCCCTAAAAAAATAAAAAAAAAATAAGATAGAGAACAAGAAAATATGAATAAAATGACGACTTCAAAAACTATCAAATTTAGAAAATAATTTTTTACATTTCACACACTAGAAAATTAAAAGTCAAAAAATAGGTCTTTTAAAAAAAGGGTGTGATGCAGAATACTCACTTTTTAAAATCAGCATGAAAATCACTACCATTCTAAAACTTGATTTCATCCTTGA
Organism: Pinus tabuliformis; assembly: GCA_031772625.1. Classification (NCBI taxonomy): domain Eukaryota; kingdom Viridiplantae; phylum Streptophyta; class Pinopsida; order Pinales; family Pinaceae; genus Pinus; species Pinus tabuliformis. Next base: position 309,652,152 of record CM062807.1, read on the forward strand.
ACATGAAAAAAAATTAAAGTTCCAAAAACCATGTTCTAAAAAAAACATGTGTATTCTGCATCACCACTTTTGAAAATCGGGTCATTTTTTTGCTATCTCTACGAAACGGGTAACAGTATCAGTTCCCGTTTCAAAGTTTACATTGTTTACCGTAGAATAAAATATTGATGCACTGATTAAAGATCAACACATGATGAATTAACTAAATCATAAGTTCTCTGGGTATACACTAGTTTCTTTAATCACAATTGCATGCACATGCAAGTTCACTTCACTAAAGTAGCGTATATAAATCTGATTGGGAAATGAAAAATTGTTGAATTGTAAATACTGATTCACTCCCCCTATCAGTATTATTTCCAACAATTGGTATCAGAGCAGGTCCTTTAGAAGAAGCTTGATTGTTTGAAGGGAGATCTTTCAAGATGAACAATCACAAAGACATGAGATCTATCAAATCACCAATCTTCAATGGGAACAACTTGGTATATTGGAAAATAAGAACTCGAGTCTATCTTCAGTCACTTGGAGCCAATGTTTGGGAAATTGTGGAAGGAGGATACCAATTTCCAACAGCAATACCTATAGATATAGCAGGTAAGAAGTTATACGAAATCAATGCCAAAGCAATAATGCTTTTTTGGGAAGTCTGTCAGAATCAGAATCCGTCAAAGTCATGCAGCTCAAGACACCCAAAGAGATATGGGACACAATAGTTCAAAGATATGAAGGAGACTCCCAGGTAAAACGTGTTAAGCTCCAAACTCTCAGAATTCAGTATGAAACTCTTAAGATGCACAGTGATGAAAGTATTGCTAGTTACTTTTTACGTGTAGATGAGATTGTTAACTGTATGAAGAATCTGGGTGACGAGATAAAGGAGGATACTTTAGTAGAGAAAATTTTGAGATATTTGTCTTCGAAATTTGAGTCAAAAGTATCTTCCATAGAAGAAAAGCAGGATCTTCAATCTATTACTATTGTTCAACTTCATAGAATTCTAACTGCCTTTGAAATGAGGAAAGGAGGTCCATCAATATGAGAGAAACTGCTTTCAAAGCTTCAGCAAAGGGAAAAGAAAAGGAAGAGCACAATGAATCAAGATATATTTCAGAAGAAAAAGATGAGGTAAACTTTTTCAAGAAGCTTCAACGGGGTTCCGAAAGATTCAAAGGTGAGCTACCATTCAAATGATTTGCTTGTGGTAGAGTTGGCCATTATGCTACAAAATGTCCTCATAAAGATAATCATGAAAACAGAAAGTGTTGATGGTGCTGGACCTGCCAACATGTCAAGGGGATATCCCCAGTAAGAAGTCCCAATTAGACCTCAGACTGTTTGGTGTAGGAGTCCCAGCAGTGGGTCATATGGTAATGCCTTGACCGTGATTTCACACGGAGGGAAGTAAGATGACTCTGCTGGTAGAAAGGGTGTGACAGTTGCAGTGAGTCAAGGAAGGTGCATGAGAGGTTCTAACACATGTGGGTTGAGATGAGTGCACCCCTTGGCAACCTGTAATAGTACTCGGATGGGAAGGGAACACACAAGCGAAGATACATCACAAGCTGTAAAGCCAGTTAGCTAACAATCCAAAGTGATGGTTAAACCAACAGCACATCTGCAACAAGATTCATACAATTGCGTAGAAAATAGTTCATACACAACCACGTAACTTAAAAAACATAAATTTCTACAACAACCGGAATAGTCCAAATACAATAACAACATATGCATGAAAACATGGTGTCTCTGTTTTATTAAGAAGTGTAAGTTCCAGTCATACAATACATCCATGTACACCCGCTAGTTCCAATAGCGGAACGTTACAGCCACATCCACCTGCTCCTCCAAAGAGATGCACTAGCTTTGCGCCATGGAGAAGCCAAGGCTCGTTACAATACTGTCCAAGCTTTCTCTAAGATAGTCCTATCGAAGCTTGGCTAACCAAAAGCTTCTACAATGAGTTATGAGGGACTATTATAGCAAAGGGTGGGGTGACCCTTGACATTCCTCTTTGTGACAGTTCAACTACCCTCATGACTCTTCATCTACTCTATGATTGTCACATCCAACTATCTACACTTGACGTACACTACATTGCACATGTACTCATCTGAGACAACGTGGCTTTAGCAAGCCATGCGAGACATCACTGACATTCAGTCTATTGTGATGAGACCAACTCTTTTACATGCTTGTGATGGCAAAGGTGGTGAGTTGATGCCAAGCTTGGTCATCCATGCTGGTGTGCATGCACCCCACGGTGACATCTTGCTAAAGCGAACTCTTGCCTCCGTTGCCAGTGCATTGGTTCAGCTCCTTCATCCAACTCATCTGCTAACATGCACATGGTCTTCTTGGGTGAAGCTAAAACGGAAACACACTAATGCATAATGTCTGTGCTAATCTTCAAGTGTGTGCTGGTGATCATGCACATCAACTTTCTGAAGTACATGTTCAGCACCAGTTGGACTTGCTTCTTGCCTTCACCTTGGTGAGTGTGCTGAATGATTTGGATCGCATGCGTGTGCACAATGACATGCATGTTGATGAAACCCTTGCATGCGATCAATAACACTGCTCACCATGTCTAATCCATGCCAACTGTTGGGATGGATCTTTAACTTGTATTGGCACAATTTCATTTGTGAGTGCATGTTGTGCCCACTGTTGTTCCTGTTTCTGCCGCAACTCATTTGTCTGTGTGTGCAGCTTCATGTTCTTCCTTGAGTTGTTGCTTCAGCACACGAAACTTTTTCTTTGTTCCACTCTCTGTCTTCACGCGATCTTCATTTCGTGTTGTCACCTCATAGCCTGAGTCTCCAAATTTTCTTTCATCATCAATGGATTTTCTTGAGCTCGCAACTTTGTTGCACCTCTGTGTTGTTAACAACCTTCCTCTTGCATTTGTTGCATTCGGTATGCTGCCTTCAGTTATTGTTCATGATTCTTCTCATTGTGATGTTGTTGCCGTCATATCCTGATGTCCTCATCTACGAACAACTTGATGTCTTCGTGGGTAGGCAAGTTCATAGACACTTGATCAACTGCATCCCCAAGTGTGCTCTAAACGATGTCTTCGACTTTGCTCTCTTGAAACCATTTTACTTGTACTGCTGGGGGGCAGATGAACACCTTCGATTCCTGGAGACACAAGAACACTCATGGAAAGAAATCTATCAGTCGAAAACTAAAATGAACTTGAGAGCTGACTTGCAACATACCTAGGTGACTAATCATGAAGGTTGCGCAATTTCCACCAAGAGGTCAGGAGACTAACTGCCAAGACTACGCAAGGCACAGTCTGGGCTATTATAAGGCTGAATGACTATTGGAAATGCATAATGCACAGTCCATTCTAGCTACTGACTGCTGGAACTATGTAATTCACAATCCATTCTGGCTGTTGACTGCTAGAATTGCGCAATGCACAATTCCAGATGGGAATGACTGCAGGCTCAGGCACTGCATTGCGTAATTTTCTAGGCCAGTAGTCATTGTCCCTCAGAAATGCGTAAATCAGTCCTAGAGGATAGTGCCTAGGTAGAAATGCAGATTTCTAGAGAGGAAGACAGAGCCTTCCTTCCCCAGATTGCGCAATGTTGTCTCAATGAAGGCAGAGTCCAGGCCACGATTGGCCAAACTCGCCAACGGGAAACTAACAACAAATATGGAAGTGAGTGCATGACGACACTAAGTGAAAATAGAAGTGATTGATCATGCATGTAAACATTGAATGAAAGATTCAGTAAATAGATCAACATGCATGTGGGTGAAGCGATTCACTGAATCGGCGACCGTTCATGCAAAACAATTTCATGCATGCGACAACAGTGAGATAGAAACGAAAACTAAAACGGTGCTGGTATAAGCTAATATGTATCAAAATAATAGCAATCACTCACTAAAATCAAGAAGACAACATTCATATGAAGCGAAACACAAAAAGCGCTATAAATGCAACATAAATCATAAAAAGCGGGCTTACCCCAAAACAGTTGAGCTGAGTGTGCCGACAACTCCTAGATGTGATGTGGGATGTCAAAGCTGCAAGGTTGATGTGAGGAATGAGCTCTGTAGCATATGTTTGATTAGTTTTGATAACATCGAGGTTGTGACGCTCATGTAACCTCCAACTGCCCAAAAATAAAGCCCTGAAACAAGGGATGCCTTTGCATGTTGCCTTGGGAGAAGTAGCCCATGCATGCAAGTCTGCTTTGCTCAGTCCTAGAGGGAACCAGTCAACTCAGATGCAACATGCAAGAGGCTATTTGAAATCCTCATTTCTGGCTGGGAGCTAGGCTAGCTGCCTAGGAGATTTGCACAATTTCTGGGCAGAGCAGCTGACTGCAGCCCAAATTTGCGCAAATTCTAGGCTGAGTGGCCCTGCTGGGGAAAATTGCGCAATTTTCACTGTGAGAGTTGACTGCCAGAATTGCGCCATTCTAGAGCCCAACAACCTGCCAGTCAAGATTGCACAATTTCTGTAGGGAAGGCTGGTTTCCCTCCATAATTGCACAATTTCTTAGGGGAGTTGCTTAGCCTGCATCTAGACCAAGTCCGAGTGATTATCCTATGAGGGGAATGCATTGAGTTGTGATCGACAGGCTACCTTTGTGAAAGAAAAGCACTGAAGCTTGTGAATTTGACGAAGCAAGACAAGTTGTTGTGAAGAGTTGGTAGGGAGGCTCCAAAACAAAGCTAAGGCAAAATTTTGGAGGGTGGTTGTAGCTGCTACAACAGAAAGGAATGTGCAAAAGGAAATAGAAAATAGGTTTTTAATAGAAGAATTTACTATGCTCATGAAGATAGTGATGGCTTATCTAATAATGATGAAGATGAAACTGAACAAGATTATAAACTACTCATGGCTTGTGACAATGATGATTTTTTGGATACCTTAGAAGAGGAAGACTTTCTTGAAGAAATCACTAAACTCAAAATCTGTGTGGAAGAAAAGAATATGATCATAGACATGTTGACACATCAACTCACTGAAAGAGAAAATCACAATGAAAAACTAGAATGTGAAGTTGTGGGTCTAAGAAAAGAAATTGAGAAGACAAAATATCTTAATCTTAGATTTGCTAAAGGATCAGAAACTTTAAATGAAATCATCAAGGTTCAATGTTCTCCTCTTATAAAGACTGGTCTTGGATATACTAAAGAATTATCCCAATCACACAATTCGTTAGTGTAGAGCTATAAAAAGGGTCTCTTTCACCTCTAATTATCTCACATTAATATGTCAATCTGGGAGCGTTTGGTTATTACAAAGAGGGACTCAATCCGAGGCTATTTGTCAGAGTAATGCTAGTAGTACAGCGTTCTACAAAAATACAAGAGTAAACGGATGCTCGCCTATAACTAAGTTACTTCAAATGACTAAAGCACACACTCTTAAAACTAGGCAACTGATCAGTCAAGGGTTCGGTGACAATAACCCATCCCTTTGGAAACCGACTAAAAGGAAATAAAAGCAAGGAAAATCACACATTCAGAAAACCAGGTAACTTACCAGTCAAGGGTTCGGCAGCAATAGCCCATCCCTTTGGAAACTGATGGAAAGGAAATTAGAGCATGGATCACGGGTCTGGGAGCGAGGCAGTGAATGCCAAGGCTCACTACAGCCTTGGATCGTCTCTCACACCAAAATAACAAATGCAAGTAAATGGAACAACAAATAGCAAAATGGAACAACAAATAAAGAATTGAACGGCAAATCTGGAATAGAACAGCAGTAATAAAATGGAACAACAATCGAACAACTAAGTCTCGCGAGTCATAAGCAAACTTAATCTATTAACCCAAATGCACTCTTCACAATCAAATATCAATCTCTCACTCTTAAGGCAAATCAAGCAGAACTCACTAATGGAACAACACTAACTATTGATAAATTATGGAATAGCACCAATAGATCATACACGCGTAACACGCTGGAATAGTAATCTGATCAATCTTAATTTAACAACATTATTTTTGAATACAACTTCGAATGAATCTATGACGTGAATGTTCAGTACAAGAACTCTGTAACGAGACAATAATAATATTCGACCAAGGCTAATAATCATTCAATCAATTCTGAAAGGATCAGTAATATAATGCAGAATCAATACACAATTCTATCTATAAAAACCTTAATGAATTAATCTTAACAGAGCATGTAATGGCGATTCATAAAGCATATCAGATTACCAGATAACAATGATAACAAACCACGCAGAAATCAAATTGTAGTGGTACAGAAGCAAGTGTCCTCCGGGGCCGGGCCCTTAGCCTCAAGGGTACACCGCTTTGAGTTAATCCAGATGCAGAGATACGGTAATCACCAAGTTTATATTAACGCATAAGACAAACGTACAATGAACCAGTTCTCAACGAGACTTGATGATCAAAGTTGATCTTTTACAGAAAATTACATAAAAGTATATATGTCCCCTAGGTTAACAGTGTTGTCCCTTTATATAAAGGTGACGATGGAGATGTCTAAGTAACAAGATAAATAAAGCAGCGATCCCTCAGGATCAAAGATCCTGAGGGATTTGCCAAACTATCAATCCTTAATCTTTTCTTTTCTTCTCCGCCGAGCTGGTGTCTTCTCCTCTTTTTCCAGGCCGATTTGCTTAGATCTGCTTAGCCTTGTTTGCATTCGGTTTCCCTTCAAAGGGACAACAGTTATCTCGTCTTTATACTTTCCTTCGGAACGGCAACTCTTCGTTTTCACCCTTTCCTGCACAGAAGAATAGCAATTATCAGTGATTAAGTCTTGCATATTAATTCACATGTTTTGTTATAATTCTTTATTGTTTTCCAGATTCATGATGCAAAAAGGTTTACAAATTCTACTTAAAAGCTATTGAAATGATCATCAAAAGCATACCTTTTTGGTACTCCACAGTTAGCCTCCACTAGAAGCTAACTTGATGTAGTAAAGACCAGTGAACAGTATGTCAATCTTCAGCAAAAGCCTAAAAGTACTCATCAAGTAAATCATGCTCAATTTACTCCAATGATGAACATCAATAGAATCATCAACCAAAAGGTAAACAATACCAAAAGGTTCTATGATCACAAAAACTTCTTTAATGGACAATTCTTTTCATGCCATAACTTTGGGCATAAGGCTACTTGATGAGTTTCTTACAAAACAATCATGACTAGAGAAGCGCGAAATCAAAGGAGCGTAACAGGAATCAAGAAAAGTTCTTATTATAACTTTTCTCCTCTTGAAGATGAAATTGAATGTTTGTTTTGTAATAACTTTGGTTATGAAGAATCTGGATGCAAGAGAAAATTTCGGCAACACCTCAAAAGGAGCAAACATCATCAAATTCCCAGGTATGGAGAAAGAAGGAATTTCAATCACAAAAATGTGGCATAGATCTATTTGCAGAAGGACAAGAAAATCAGTAGTACATTGACAACGGATGCTCTAAACACATGATAGGTGATAAAGAGAAACTTCATTCATATAATGCTTTAGAAAAAGAAAAGAATGTCTCCTTTGGAAATGACACACTAGCTGTCATTAAAGGTAAAGGTTCTGTTTATTTGAAAGAAAAGGTTAAAGCTGGAAATGTCATGTATGTTTATGGTTTAAAACATAACTTGTTGAGTGTCAGTCAAATGTGTGATCAAGGAAATAAAGTTGTGTTTCAATCAAACGAAGTTGTGGTTCATGAGCTTGATATAGGCAAGACCGTAATCAAAGGTACAATAACTCCAAGCAATCTATACATACTGAAAGGAGGACAAAAACAATGCTATCTAAGAAAAACATATAAAAATTGGCTATGGGACAGAAGGTTGGGGCATCTAAGCATTTCTCAAATAAGAAAAGCATGCAGGCTCAAGGTGGTTCGTGATCTTCCAGATATCAACATCCCAAAAAATACCATTTGCAAACCATGTCATGTCAGTAAGAAAACTAGACTTCATTTCATTGAAAAAGAAGGATCAGAAAGTAAGCCTCTTGAACTCATCCATACTGATTTGTGTAGACCAACAAGGAAAAAGTCACCTTGTGGAGAAGAATACTTTATTTTATTCATAGATGATTTTTCTAGAATGTTTTGGATAGGCCTACTAAAGCATAAAAATGAAGCATTTGAAAGTTTAAAGCCTTCAAATATTTAGTTGAAAATGAATCAGATCAAAAAATCAAATGTCTCAGATCTCATCGAGGGGGAGAGTTCATATCAGATGGCTTTTTTATTTTTATTTTTGTGAACAACATGGAATAAAAAGGCAGTTCTATGTTGCGAGAACTTCTCAACAAAGTGGCGTAGTTGAAAGAATGAACAGAACAATTCAACAAATGGCTCGAGCTATGCTTGATGAATCTAGAACTCCTGCCACCTTCTGGGGTGAAGATGCATTTACTGACGTGACTATTCTCAACAAAGCTAATGTTTGGATAAATAGTGATCAAACTCCATATGAACTTTAGTATGGCAAGCCTCCTACAGTAAAACACTTTATAGTTTTTGGAAGAAAATGTTTCATCAAAAAGACTGATGAAAAACTTGGTAAGTTTGAACCCAGAGCAAATGAAGGAATTCTTCTTCGTTATTCATTTAGAAGTAAAGGATACAAATGTTATAACAGGAGACTTTGGAAAATTGTTGAATGCATTGATGTAGTAATTGATGCAACATGTAGAAATCCGGAGCAGATAAGGTCAACAAAGTATTATGACAATGCGGAAGACGGTGAATGCTTTCTCGTATCAAATCAAAATGATATAGAGGAAGAAACCAATGAAGCATCAGAAGAGTATACAACTGATAGGGAAAAGGCTCCATCTAGGTATGTTCAAAAGAATCATCCAGAATCTCAAATTTTAGGACAAAAAGGGTCTGGAGTACAGACAAGAAGAACTCTTGTAGGAACTTCCAGCTATATAGCATTACTATCCTCCATAGAACCACAAAATGTTAATGAATCTAGCAAATATGAATGTTGGGTTAAGGCAATGAATGAAGAACTTGACCAAATTGAAAAGAATGATACTTGGGAACTAGTTCCTAGACCTCTTTATAAAAATGTTAGGGGAAAAAAATGAATATTCAAGAATAAATTGAATTAAAATGGAGGGGTTATTAGAAACAAAGCAAGACTTGTCTGTAAAGGGTATGCTCAACAAGAAGGTATAGACTTTGAAGAAACATTTGCACCTGTTGCCATACTTGAAGCCATAAGAATGTTTCTTTCTCTTTCATTTTTTCAGAAATTCAAATTGTATCAAATGGATGTAAAATCTGCATTTCTTAATGGAGAGTTAGAAGAAGAAGTTTATATTGAACAACCAGAAGGATACATTCTAGGAAACGATGCAAAGCTTGTATGTAAGCTCAAAAAGGATCTTTATGGACTGAAACAAGGTCCAAGGGCTTGGTATTATTTCCTTGACAAATATCTACAACAACAAGGGTTCACAAAAGGATCTGTAGACAACAACTTATACACCAAGATTGAGAATGATAAACTACTAATTATTGTTGTTTATGTTGACGATATCATCTTTGGCAGCAATGAAGAATCTATGAGTCAGAACTTTTCTTCAGTTATGCAGCAAGAATTCAAAATGTCCTTACTTGGTGAACTTATTTATTTTCTTGGCCTACAAGTACAACAAACAAAAGATTGTATTTTTATTTCACAAACTAAATATGTCAAGCAGATTCTGAAGAAGTACGGAATGGAAGATTCTAAACTAGTATGTACTCCAATGGTAACAGGATGCAGTCTCAGTTCTAACGATGAATCACCTACAACGAATCAACCAACATACAGATCTATGATTGGAAGTATGCTCCTAACAGGTACTAGACCTGATATCTTGCATGTAGTAGGAATTGTTAGAGGATTCCAAGCAAATCCAAAGGAATCACATCTTCAGGGTGTAAAAATAATATTCAAATATCTTCAAGGAACTTGATACTTTGGTCTATGGTATCCTAAAGATACAGATCTTACTCTTCATGCATATACAGATGCAGATTTGGCAGGAAATGTTGATGATCAAAAAAGAACTAGTGGAGGTGCATTCTATATGGGATCACGGTTAGTATCTTGGTTCAACAAGAAAAAAATTTCGATTGCCTTATCTACGGCTGAAGCGGAATATGTGGTTGCTACATCTTGCTACACACAACTACTCTAAATGATGCAAACATTGAAATACATTCAAATCACATGTTCTCCACCCATCTCCTATCTATGTGATAATACAAGTGCCATTAGTATTTCGAAAAATCTAGTCATGCACTCCAAGACCAAGCACATACCCATTAAGTACCATTTTATATGAGAACAAGTGCTTGAACAAAAGGTTAAATTGGAGTATTTTACCTCCAAAGAACAAGTTTCTGATATATTTACCAAACCGCTTCCTAGAGAAACATTTGAATATCTTAGTCAAAAACTGGGAATAGTTTTTTCATCATCCTGCTGTTAAATCCAATTTTCAGAAGAAGGTTCCTATACGCGAGTTTCATGAATGATACTCGCGTATTAACGCGAGTTTCTATGGCTACGGGAGAGTATATGTTTTTCTAATAGAAAAGGCATGGGTCAGACTCTAACATGGATGCTTAGTCTAATATTGATGGTTATAGTCTGTTGATATGATTTGTTCATTGATTTTTATCTGACTAATGAAGATGCCTTGATGAATGATTTGTTGACAATGCACAGGTAGCACAGGTTCAGGCAGAGCATTAGCCTTCTCAAACATTCTACATTGTTGGCATTATGGTTGCTGATTTCAGCTATAGTTTCAGATATTCATATCCATTGTTTCTTAGGTCATGTAAAGATCTAGGGTGTAATATGTCTCCTTCTGTCATACTCTATTTTTTGAATAAGTCTTATTGGACATATGATGTAATTTGTATCCCCACTATGCATGGGAAGGATGATGTAATAATTGTTATATTTCAGTCATGTATAAACAATTGGTATATCCCCACTTGGTTGGGTGGATGAGTCAAATTTGGTGTATCCCCACTTGGTTGGGTGATTGATGTATGTATGAGTCATTGGTGATAGGAAGGTCATACTCACATGGTTGAGTTATAGAGTCATGTTATTCTTTTGAAAAAATATCTCTACAGACTTTGCATGTACTCAGGGGGAGCATGGACAACGTAGTGTATCTCAAAGGGGGAGCATATCTTGGTCCACCCTTTGCCCTTGATGTCAAAGGGGGAGAGTATTTTGGTGTTGCTTGATATCTCAAACAAGTTCTACAGCTTGAAGTAATCAACACCAATATGGTTGCCATCAAGTCCAAAGGGGGAGATTGTTGGAATTATGATACAGGTGTTGTCCTTGATGGCAACTCACTCACAAGTCAATTCAGAGGTAACAGGGCATTGGTACAGAAGAACAGGAAGTTGGAACAAAGGTCTACTGATCAGAATCAAGAAGTTGAAGGAAAAGGATGTTTTAAGATAGTTTAAGCTATATACACAGGTTCACCTTGTCAAAGAAGCGTATACACGCAGGTTCACAGAAAAAAAGAGCGTATACGTATGCACACACTTTCACAAGAAGGAAAGCGCGTATAGGTTGGAAAATCAAGGAAATTCAAGATTGAAGAATACCAAGGGTCAATACCATGGTATTAGCCCACAATATTGAGTAGAGTAATGACTATTTGATCCCGTCAAAGAATACCATAGGTTCTAAATGTTATTTTGGTCTGAGGTATTAAGAAAGACCAAAAACTATATAAGGAGGAGAAGATCAAAGGGCTAGGTGTGCAAGTGAAAGGGTTTCTCAAGAATACTTCTATATGAAGTACATTTTATGTTGCAGGGGCTATGATTATGATATAATCTGAAATATTTTGTGCACCTTGAATTCAATGTTGGATCAGGATCATGAGACCTGAAAGGACTTATCATTGAATGATCTGATATTGGTTGGGATAGATCTAATTGCTTACACATATTTTACTCTTCAAATTTCATGATCTGGGTATGTCTAAAATCTGGAATAGCAACGAAGTTGGAAGTTAGTACTTGCAGATATATATGCTCGTTCACCTTGGTGAAGGTGCATATACATGCTGGTTTGAAACTTCCAAGTGGTGTATACAAAAGAAAACCTTGTTATTCAGAAATGACTGGTCTATCTGATCAATGTTGCTGGTTTACTGTTGTTTTTCAATGATGTCTTATTAGCTCTGAAAGTAGAAATAAATGAGTCTGATTGATTGATTGATTAAGTGACAAAGGTCATCTTTACTACTGACTCTATAGATATTTGTAATTTGACAGTAGATGTTCAGAATATTACTGGTTGCTACAAATTTGATTTAGAAGTTTTTATGATTCAGATGTTTTAGAGGTATACACAGGTCTGGTTAAAGGAAGTAGCGTATACACGCAGGTTGGGTTCATTAAAGTAGCCTATGCATTCTGATGTATGATTTTTGAGGTTGCAGCTAGTTCTGAATGATGATGCAGGTTTCTGGGTTCAACATAGTGTTCTGGTGACAGTGATCTAACTGTTCAGATTGACTAATTGTTGGTTGATGCAATTATTATTATAGAGTTTGAGCTTCAAATTTTCTGATGGGTCCAGTGTGAAAATTTGATGAAACAAGGCCTTCATATCGTGTTGTTGTGTACTAGGAGCATCTAGTCTGAAAATTTATGGAACGTGGCCCCTGAAGGAAGAGAGAAGGTTGTAGCCTTCTATAGGACGACGCCTACGTACTAGTAAACATATCGGCTAATACAAGAGCTAGGGGGTTGTAGCTCCCTTCCAGTAGAAGCTGGAGAAAGAGAGAAGGTTGTAGCCTTCTACAAGTAAGTGCCTACGTACTGGTATGAGTCTACACCAGTACAAGATTGTAAACAAAGTTTCTTTATATTAAAAAGAAGATAGAGACAACAACAACAGGTGGTTTTTCTCTCGCATTGGGTTTCCACCTTAAATCTTGGTGTTCATGTGTGATGGTTTATTATGTTATTACTGCACATAGTTACTGTAGAATAAAATACTCATGCACTAGTTAAAGATAAACACATGATGAATTAACTAAATCATAAGTTCTTTGGGTATACGTTGGTTTCTTTAATCACAGTTGCGTGCACATGCAAGTTCACTTCACTGAAGTAGCATATATAAATCTGATTGGGAAATGAAAAATTATTGAATTGTAAATATTGATTCACCCCCCCTCTCAGTATTATTTCCAACATAGTCAATTTAATCACACTGTTTAAGCATGATTAGGATTGTTAATGAAATATGTTTAGTTAGGAAAATAATGTGTTAAGCACACTGTTTAATCGTGGTTTAACTTTGATTCGATTAGATTAGTTAAAATTGATTAATTAAACTACAACATTTAATCATGGTTTAATTAAAATGAAATAAAATTAATGTAATAAGCCTGATTTACAAGTGAAAAGCACACATTGTTGAGAATAGCAACAAGAAATGCTAAAATTAGCATTCAGAATATTCCAATTTTAATTTGTCCTTGAATTAAAATTGAGAATTAAAATTTGAATTTAGTCTCACCAGCTGCTTGAAAAATAATTAATTAATTCATCATGAGTTAATTAGTTGGAGAAATTCAAGCTAGAAGTCTTTGTGAAGTCATGCAACAGTTATCCCTTAAATTAAGGAGATTATCCTTTAATTAAGGAGATAAGGATGAGTTGTATTTGAGTTGTAATTAGTTAGCTTAGTTAACTGAGTTAAGTCCAGTTAAATTAGTTCCAAACAGTTTGAGGAACTAATTGTGAGTTCAGTTAGTTAATGCATGCATGCATGCAACTAGTGTACTCCAGATAAATGAAGATTCTCTCATAAATAACTCATGCATGTCTATTCAGAGAAAGACCCAGTTGAGATTAAAGACAGGGACATTGTACTATCAGTTGCATGAGTTTTCCTATAAAGGAAACTCATCCATGCAGAAGGAACAAGGTTCCTTGAGGATTGCACAGTTTTACAAGGTGTGAGATCAGTGTGAGTGATCAATGTTACACTTGGTAATAGTAGGATCACCCAGGAGAAAAGCGCAAGGAAATAGGAGGCTTGGAGGGCAGAGGAGAAGGTTTGTGAGAAGCCTTGTTTACCTGTGAGCATCCAGGAGGATTGTACTGAGAGTTGGCTAGCTGTGAGAGTTAAGGCTTTGTGTAATTATAATGTATTTCCACCTTTTATGATAATACAGATAGTGGGATTTTTAGCTGAGGTTTTCCCCTAAGTATTCTTCTGTGTTTCATGTGCATTGATTCTTCTCTTGTTATATGTGTTCCGCTTGATCTTGCTCGATTTTTAAGCTTTCGCAACTTTGGTAGTAGAAGTAGATTATATTATTATGCTTTGGTATATTGCATTATCAAGTTAATCTACAGTCAAATTTTCTACATAGATCTCAGAGGTAGATTTGTAGAGAATTTGCAGGAAATTCTACATGGTATCGGACCACAGGTGATCAGAGCTATGAACAGTATACTGAGGAGGGAAATTCGAAGTTTGAAGTACTTGATTGCAGGTACAAAACCGAATTCTTATCACATCTCAAAGTTCACCAATGGCATTCAATGGCTTAAGACTCGAGTATGCACTGGATGGCAGCTCGAATCACATGGAAGCGTATTAGAAGACAATGGTTTGAAGGATTTCATTGATCAAGAAATCCCCGAGCCAACTACAGCTAATGCACAAGAATTGGCTGAATGGAAGAAGTGTGTGGCAAAGGCGAGGAGGATTCTTCTGGAGGGAGTTCAAGACCATATTGTCTCAAGTCTCCATGGGAAGGAGACTCCATTTTCAATGTGGAAGACATTGAAGGACCTATATCAGAATAGTAGCGACCAGAGGAAACTGACATTCAAGGATAAGCTTCGGAAAATCAAGTGTGAAAATGGCGACATTATTTCTACATATATGAACAAGCTCACAACCTGCAGAGATGAGCTTGGTAGTGTGTGAATAACGACAGCCGATGATGATATGGTGAGTCTTCCTCTCCTCAGTCTTCCTAAGAGTTGACATAGCTACTAGGACTCAGTGAATGGAAGAGAAAAACTGTCAGAATGGGAACGACTGTGGTCAGATCTGATGCAGGAGGAGATCAGGAGGAGCACCAGAGATGGTTCTTCAACTAAGTGTGATGATGAAGAAAATCTAGCCCTAGAAAGTAAGGCAAGGAAAGGGAAAGGGAAGACTTCCCATTCCAAATACAGTTCTTCTCATGGTGGGAAGAAGATTGACAAATCTAAAGTGAGATGCTTTAATTTTCATGAGGTGGGCCATTATGCAACTAATTGTCCATTGAAGATATCCAAGAAGGGATCCTCCAAAGGATTAGAAGGTGAGGCACTAGCCTCTCAGTTCGAATTGGATTTTACCCTCATCGCATGTATGGTTTCATCGATGGTGGTTTGTGTGTGGTATCTGGACAGCGGAGCCTCATTCCACATGACTAGCGATAAGAGTTTATTCAGTACCTTGGAGGAGAAAGACCTCAAGATGCACATAGAAATTGGGCCGCGAGTTTGCAGAGAAGATCTGAAACTTTTTGTGCAAAATTTTCAGAAACAAATAGAAGATCTAGATTCCTTGCGAAAAAATACCCAAATTCAAAAAAAAAAATCGGCTGAATCGGAGTTCGGATGAGGGAGATATCGCTGATTTAAAATTATCTCTTTTTCCAGAAAATTTCGTGACAGCGGGAAAGATGAAACAGATTGGTGTGCTAGCCAAGAACCTGCATGCTCTTGAGGGTCAAGATGCATGCACAACCTTGAGGAGCAAGGAAAATTTTAGAGACTTTGTGGTTGAGAGGGAGAGAAAATTACCTCTCAACATGCAGTCCAGAAGAAGTCTCAGACAACTGTTGAGGAGCCGCAATTGGAGATGTTGAGAGGAGACCGAGTGGAGGCATCCACTCATGTAGAGGCCTCCAGTAGGGGGGAATTCGAGCCAAGTCAGCAGAGGGAACACATGCAGCCATACCTCCAGGTGTGAGGTGGGGCGATGTGAAGTGATAGTCCCAAGTACGCTGAAATTGGGAAAGGTTAATTGAGAGGTTTTATCTCATGGATCGTACCTTGCTACGGGAGCCCAAAGTACATAGTAGCGGGAGGAATCAGTAGGATTGATGCAGTCAAAGATCAAAGTGACAAAGGCTTGAGCAATCAAATACTAAAGAGTGCAGAGAAGGGTTGACAACATTGCAGAAAGGCAGAGTCAGCAGAAGCGCAGAGTTTTTAGTTGACAGAGGCAATAACAGTTAGAAACTTTGATGACAGATGCATCATACTGATTCAGGTTGGATATTTTTTGTTTCTGGAGTTACTGGAGCAACAACACTAGGGAGAAGTGTTGCATGCAGAACATTCCAAAGGTTCAGGATTAGGATTGAGTTGAATTCCTTTCTTGTTGAGAATAGCAACAAGAAATGATAAAAATAACATTTAGAATATTCCAATTTTAATTTGTCCTTGAATTAAAATTGAGAATTAAAATTCGAATTTAATCTCACCAGCTGCTTGAAAAATAATTAATTAATTCATCCTGAGTTAATTAGTTGGAGAAATTCAAGCTAGAAGTCTTTGTGAAGTCATGCAACAGTTATCCCTTAAATTAAGGAGATAAGGATGAGTTTTATTTGAGTTGTAATTAGTTAGCTCAGTTAACTGAGTTAAGTCCAGTTAAATTAGTTCCAAACAGTTTGAGGAACTAATTGTGATTTCAGTCAGTTAATGCATGCATGCATGCAACTAGTGTACTCCAGATAATTGAAGATTCTCTCATAAATAACTCGTGCATGTCTATTCAGAGAAAGACCCAGTTGAGATTAAAGACAGGGACATTGTATTATCAGTTTCATGAGTTTTCCTATAAAGGAAACTCATCCATGCAGAAGGAACAAAGTTCCTTGAGGATTGCACAGTTTTACAGGGTGTGAGATCAGTGTGAGTGATCAGTGTTACACTTGGTAACAATAGGATCACCCAAGCGGAACAACGCAAGGAAATAGGAGGCTTGGAGGGTAGAGGAGAAGGTTTGTGAGAAGCCTTGTTTGCCTATGAGCATCCAGGAGGATTGTACTGAGAGTTGGCTACCTATGAGAGCTAAGGTTTTGTGTAATTCTGATGTATTTCCACCTTGTATGATAATACATATAGCGGGGTTTTTAGCTAAGGCTTTCCCCTGAGTATTCTTCTGTGTTTCATGTGTATTGATTCTTCTCTTGTTATATGTGTTCCGCTTGATCTTGCTTGATCTTTAAGCTTACAAAAATTTGATGGTAGAAGTAGATTATAGTATTTTGCTTTGGTATATTGCATTATCGAGTTAATTTACAATCAAACTTTCTACATAGATCTCAGAGGTAGATTTGTAGAGAATTTGCAGGAAATTCTACACACATGTATATGGTTGAATAAATTTTAATACGATATGACCTTTTGTCGTCTTCTGAGTAAATGTCACATGAAATTCGATGGTGAAGATCTCACCCTCCTAAATTAATGGTAGGTGATTGCATTCATCCCCACCTAACCCCTCTGATGTTTAATCACTGGGTGGGAGGTGTACGAAAAGGCAGAAAAAAAATTTCCCTCTTTGAGCGACGTGGCAACCTCTCAAGTGCTTCACACCCCCCCTCCTAAAACCCCTTACTACCCTCCCCCCCTGAAAACTGCCATCCGCCTCCCGCCAATAATATGATCGTTACCCCACCACGTCTCCCATCCCATCCACTAACCTTCTGCCACGTACCTTCCCCACTCCCACCTACCATTACTCCTTCAATCATTCATACTCTAACTCCGTCCTGCCATCTGTCTCACCCATTACACCTATCTGTTAACTACCCGTTCACCATGTGAACATTCCCCTTTGTCAGTGAATCTTCTCCCTAACAACCCAAACTCAATTGTAAGTTGTTTTCACGCTATAAAAACCCACAACCCCATTCAGTGGCCCCCTTCTGCATTATGTTCCCAGAATTAAAAAAGAGATTCATCCACAGTAACCAATTAACAAAACCTACCTATTTTTTCGGCCCAATCAACAAAACCAAAGCCTCTACAACCTTCAGCCATAAGGATTCCCTGTCACAACCACAAGAACATAGCCACTAATCTCCATTTTTTCTTTCTCAGGTAATTACACCATCCTTTTTTTCTGTTCATTATGGCCCCTAAAGGAAAGTGGAAAAAGACCGAGGAAAAACCCATATTACCCCCAGTCATAGACCTAGACCATCAACCTCTGGTTGACCAGGAATACAAAATTGTTGAAACCTGTTGTGAATTCAAATTATATGAACTTCACAACTGGTTAAAGTGTTGGGATAGGGTCCCTAGGGTCAGTTTTTGGGTTAGTTAACCCAATTTTTGTAAAAAAATTGTAAAATGATTTAAATTCTCCAAAAAATGTGGACGCTGAGCGCGTAACTAGATAGGAGTCAAAGGGGTTTAGCCCCTTTTTTGGATAAGTAAATAGGTTGGTTTTAAGACTCACCCATGGTCCGCGGACCATAGTATTGTATTGAAAATGCTATATATTTGAGTCATAGCGAGTCTAGAATAAGTAACTAGTAGTAGTTAATAATTGGGGGTCAATATAGAGATTGGTTTTGGGAAAGTACTAAGGCCGGAAGGCTTTGCTTCCTATACTTAGGCAAAACGAGAAGGCTCCTGCAGCTGAGTGTGTAGGAGGCCTTAGTAAGTCCACAACTGAGTGCGTGGAACCCTGCAACTGAGTGTGCAGGGAAAAGGAGTCTGTAATCTTAGTGTTGAAGCTTAATAAAGACTGATTCTGAAGAAATACTTTGCATCTAAGTATTATTGTCTATTCTGTTTATGTTATGATATGTCGCTTTATAATATTTTTCTATGGAAAATTGTATAAATGTTGCATGAATCTATCATATTGATGCATATCTTAAGTAATTATCCATGTTTGCGAAGTTAAGGGTTAATTCTATTATGATTTCTGATGAATCGGGTAGATCTCTGCAAGGGAAGATCTGGGTTATTAATTAATGCGCGAAGGTGGACCATTTTCCTGTTTAAGGTCCGTAAAGACTCATCGTAGACCTTCGCGAAGGTCTAGAAGCCATTTTACATTAGTAATAGTAGTGAACCCTAGAAGGATATCGATATGTGGGAAGAAAAATCTGAGCTACCAGAGCTTGAAACCGCTTATCACACTATCTCTGGATGCGAAAACCTGGTTCTAGCATCACCCAATAATGCTTCGGGTGAGACTGCAGCCTGCGCTATGCAGGTTTTTTCCAAAAGGGCAAGCAGTTAGGGTTTTCTTGGTTGGCGCAAACAACTCTAAACCTGGGTCAGGTCCCCTTAAGCCAACAAATGGTTACATTTCCAAGACCAGGATCTATCTAAGGGATGTCTGATAAATGGTTCCCTACAAAGAAAGAGATTGACAAGTGGATTGATTGAAATGTGCACACATTCGTGTCTCAAGAGAACAGGAGCCCTGAATTGTCCACGAAGCAGTGGTTGTAGAGATTTTTGTACACATACGAGATCAACGCGTTCTTCTATTTCTTCCTTGAAGGTCTACACGAGTGGTTGTCTAAATTAGCTGATAGTCAAGGACATGGAGGCTTAATGATCCTATAGTGTGGATTCCTGAGGTGGTGTGATGTCTGGAAGCATCAGAAAGCAATATCGCCTGGGTTGTGTATCACTATATTGGTTGCACATTGGGAAGTTTTGTGACTTATTTCACAATCGAAAGAAATATCATCTATAGTGAAGCGAAATGAAGGCTCTTTAAAGGACCACAGGTAAGTATTTGAAACCATTAAAAACTACGATTAATATTGTGTTATGTGAAAATAGGGTTATGCAGTTACCTTGATGTTTGGGGCTACGCGAAGCCGGAGATTCTTTAGAAAAAACAGAGGATCCATCCCAGGATATAGTCCGCTCATTGAACCTCCTTCAAGCGACGACGAAGGGATAGTGATGACTATGCCGCGAAGTTCAGTTCAGTTAATTACGTAGGGTATTCCGAGGATATCTCATCCATCCACTCCACCTCCATCCCCACCTCCACCTCATACACCTACGCCTTCACCCCTCCACCTCCATTTCCACCATTCAACATGGAGAACACGATGAAGATGTCAATTTTTAAGGGAACATGGAGCGAAGATCTAGAACAATTTTGGTTTGTCACAAGGGAATTTTAGACAGCGCAACAGATTATGGACGATAATATTAAGAAAGCGCAGTTGGTTACAACCTTACAAGATTGCACATTAACATGGTATATCAAGTATTGCACTGATAACCCCAACGCAACATTGGTGGATACCCAGATAGCTTTGAACAAGGAGTTCAGTAAGCCTAAGTCAGAGGCGCAGTTAGTAATTGAATTTAAGGAAATCGACAGAAGATAGATGAGACACCTTGGGACTTTGATTAGAGGTTGAAGTGCCTAATTAGGTAGGCTAATATGATAATCTTAGATTCCCAGCATTGCGACTAGTTTATAGCATCGCTCTTGCCACATTTAAGAATACCTCTGTCACAGTAGAAGATAACAATGCAAGAAGAAGCCTTGGAGATCGCGATGAGGTTGGATGCATCGCCTATATAGGATACGAACCTTGGAGTGCAATAGATTCACTCACAGCTGGAAAGCCTGCACTTGGAGTTGCAGAGCTTGAATAAAGGAAAGGAAGCTCAGCCGGAGGTGCGTGCTGAGGTCTGGTGTCTGAAATGTAAGAGCCATGGACATGACAAGGATCATTTCCCGTCTACAAGAACTATATTATAGGGGGAGGTCATGTTCTCTTAAAACTAGAAAATAACTTTGGGACGAGTGCGGGAGCTATGTTATGGTGCGTTACCTGTCAGGTTATAAGACATCATGCTATGATAACTGCCATTTACTGCAGAAGTTTGTACAGACCCCTCAGCAGTTGTTTTGCAATTTCTGTAAGTCTGTAGGACACGATGAATGCCATTGTAGGAGTTATGAGCTGATGATGGATATGACCCCTACCTACAGGATCTAGGCAGAAAATCGACCTCGGGATCAAGGCGCAGGAGAAGTGCACGGAGGATTCCAGGGCCAAGGATGAGGAAGAGGTGTTGGACCAAGACGAGGGTGTGGGCAGGTAATCTATTATAATTGTGGCAAAGCAGGGCACTTCGTGCGAGATTGTACAAATCCCACGCATCCATCATGTCAGTATTGTCGACAGTTTGACCATGTCATAGAGGAATGTCTGGTCCTTATGGCAAAGATGCAAGAAAAGAAGGCGCAACCCCAGCAGCCTACGCAGAACATTCAGATGATGAGGGTTGAGCCCCGTGAAGAAGATTAGAGCATAAATATCATGTTGAGAAGTGGTATGACAACTGGTGCAGATAAAGGTAAGTAGCCTGAGGAAGACGGATGGGTGCACAAGGCTGCTGAGAAGGAAGTAGATTTTGATCTTAATCGCGCTAAGGAGACCTTCATGGAAGCAAAGAAGAACTTCGTTGAGGCCTCCACCTCAGGGAGTCATGAGAAAATGCCAGAGACTAGTGCAACGCAAGAAGTAGATCCTTCAGTACTAGCTACTTTTCTGAAGACTTGTATGAAGTTACTGCGCAATCAAAAAGCAGTAGAAGGATTGCAAGAGTTAATAGACAAGTGCACTAATAAAGAAAAGAATCCTGTTGAATAGTGCACAATAAGAAAGATTGGTAAGCATAAAATGCGAATGGGGTGCGAGATGAGGCTAATTGCGTAGATAGGTGAATATGAAATGGACTAGGTAATCTTGGATCTGGGGTTTGATGCGAATGTCCTGCCTAAGAAAACATGGGAAAGGATAGGGATACCTACGCTGCAGTGATCTCCTATTCAGTTGTGCATTAAAAATCAACAGAAGATTATTCCAATGGGGTGCTTATATGGTGTAACGATGGACATTGAAGGTGTGAGTGTACTAGCTGAATATGAGGTCATTGAAATCGTGGATGACAGTCACCCATACCCCATGCTACGTCCCTCTAGGGATGCCTTTTCTCTCACCAACTCTTCTACAAACTTATTTTCTCTTAAAAATAGTAAAACATACTTGTTATTAGAATCGATCAATTTCATAGCTTGGTTGGCACTTACTAGTGAAATGTTTCACTTTCCTACTTTGTGTAACTTATCGATATTATCAGTGGATTCAAAAGAGTCAAACTAGAATCTAATTCAATCTATGGATTAACTTAAATTTCTAGTTCATCATTATGTGTTTGTTTCATTAGAGGAAATTTAAGTCTAAAAGTGTTCATGAAATTTTCATTTAATTTTGATGTCATAATATGTAAACCAATCAAAATCTTTTAAATTTGAAAAAAGGTACATGTAAATATTTTGGAAGGAAAATAAGAAAAATTATTTTTTGTAATTGTATTTGTGGCTTATCACCTTATAGGTTTACTCAAATTTCAAGTATAAACACTTGTTGGATGCAAAATTAAATTCCACATCCAATGAGTACCCATTATGCATACTTTTTAGAAGATCCACATTAAAAAAAATGAAGATACATTAAAAAATAGTGTTGAACATGTTTTTTTAATGTATCTTCATTTTTTATCAATGTGGGTCTTCTCAAAAGTATGCTTAATGGGTACTTGTTGGATGTGAAATTTAATTCGCATCCAACAAGTGTCTACACTTGAGATTCAAGTAAACCGATAAGGAGATAAGTCAAAAATACTATTAAAAAATTGTTTTCTTATTTTCCCTCCAAAATTTATAACTCTTATTTTAGCATTTTATTATTTTTCTTTAGAAGACCACTTTATGGCTGAAATTTTCTTGTATGCTAGGAAGAGGAAAAAAATCAAGAAAATGTTCTATGGTTTTTTTCCAGAAGATTTGTTATCTTAAGAAAATTTATAAAAAAATTGACATATATCTAGAAAGAAATCTTCAACGGAATCACTTTCATATTTACGAAGACTTTCAATTTCCAAATACAACCCATCAAATTCATAAATTTTATGAACAATAAGAAATATACCCATAAATGGTCTCCGTGTTTGATTAGAATTTGCAAGTAGCATTTAGAACTAGCTTCTTATTCTTCCACGTAGAGTGAGAATAAATAATCTTCATTTTTCATTGGTATTAAATATATCCAAATTATTACAAGCAATATTAAACCTAGAAATATGTTCAAAAGAAAAATTTGTACCCTCTTTGTCAAACCTAATTTTAACAAGCATTTGATTATCTCATATGGTTTATATCTACAAATTTTGCTTCTAGCCGCGAAAACCTTTCCTCTACAGGATCATGAGGGTTATTCATAGATTTGTTGGCCACGATTATGGTTTTAAGACTTTTGGATTAGCTTATCTAGATCCCCTACAAATATCCACAATATACCCAAAGAAGCATTCTCTTATACCAATGTGATACACAAGGTACCATGGATATTCCACTAGATAGTTTGTCACAACATATCTAATAAAATTATACTTAAAAATCTGAAATCTACACTTTGGGGTTTAATTCTCTTTAGATTTCTAGAGATGTAAATTAGTGTTTATTGTGTATGCATGTAAATTATAATTATGAAGAAAATACAAAAAAATGAAATGAAAACTCAAAAACCATGATTAACACAAGATATATCTTAGGAAACCTTTTTGCGAGAAAAACCAATTGGAAGGTGAGGTCGCTCTACTCTCTTTCTATGAATAGAAAATGTTTGTGAGTATAAATAGGTAAGGCTTGGGGCACATGGGCTACTTCATTGAAAAAATCCTCTTTCTATATTATCTCTCTATCCCTCTAGGCTAATTTTCTCATTTATGAAACAAATGCACTCGAAAAGAATGGAACCCATTTTCCTCCTAGTGGCTCGGTTATAACACAATTTGATAGACAACTAGTGGTTAGTTTTGAGTCCCTCAACTCTCAGCCAAAGTTATATTATGGAATCTTCTAGATTCTTATTCATAATGATCAAATTCCTAACCCCTTTTCCATCAGTAATGGGGGTTGATGTCGCATCCTCTTAAATTATTTTGGCCAAAACAAAAAGGTCAATTTCCGAGTGGCATAACTTTTGCATATAGAATCTTATTGATGTAATTCTTGCACCATTGGAAAGGTCTATGTGTGTATAACGGGATAAAAAAGGTGGTGCCCTAAAGAAACAAAGTTTTATCCCCCTAAAAATTCCATTTGATGCCTCAAAATGTTCCCAGAAGGTTTTAGACCCCAATTTCCCTAACCGGGTAGCACCAGTAAAACTAGTCCTATGAGCTAATTCCTCCACTTTTTTCCATTCTAAAAGCATCGAGATGGAGGAAAACAATATAATGATCCAATCTTAATCAAGTCACCCCCTTTGATTTATGTATAAGTATTGCATATGTAATTGGATGTATAGGAAGCAAATGTCATGCATTTAAGTTTAAATTAAAGGTCTCCTCAAGATTCATCATAGTGGAAGCCAACTTACTAATGTGAGATAAATATAGTTTAGAGAATATAACAGATATTGTGCTTTCCTTTACTCTTGGACTATCATTTAATCGCTTAGTAGGCACATGTGTTCCACCACAACTACTAGTTAATGTCCAACAACTTAGAACTTTATGAAGGATTTTTTAGATAGAGAAACCCATGCTTTTATGACATTATTATTTCATTATGTGGCCATAATTGGACCAACCATGGGTACTCAAAATGAAAGCAATAAATTTCACGCTAAAAGGATATACCAACTCAGCTCAAGGCATACCAACAATCAAAATAAAATATGTTAATAATATCTACAATAAGAAATAGGAAAATATTGAAGTCAAAGACTAAAACTAAACCCAAAGAATTAAAAACATAATATTAATAAAAGTGATATAAAGAAAGCCCTAAAAAACAAATGTTAGCCATTTAGTGCAAAGTAATAAAATTAGACTAAAAATTTTAAAATTCAACTATACAAAACATCAGATTATGAATTATATGTTCAAAATTATTTACAGCACAACTCTAGGAATTAAAGCCAATGGGAAACACTTCTCAATACTAGCTAGTGATTTAAACTACATCCCTAAAAGGCACAATACTAGGACAAAGTACATATTCCTTAAACTTATTTCCATGGATAAAATCTTCGTAAAATAATATTTTGAAAATGCAACACCTTCAGTCTCAAAAATTGAAATTTCTATCTATCACCAAAGTATTTCTTACCTCTTGTCATGAAAGAAAAATATTAGTTTCAATTAGTTATTATGATTGTTATCTCGCGAGACAAAAAAAAACAATTTTATTTCTATGGGGATAATTAGTCTAATCATGATAGAATAAAGGGAAATCCAAATAGCAACATATTGAAATATACTTCTCTAAAAATTATGTTAAATCATTTGATATAAATTACCAAGATTGAAATTCTAATAAGTTGTTTGAGTTGGTGAATGGAATGTTTGATAACTTTAAAAACTAAATAGATAAATTTTAAACCAATACTTCCTTGAATACGATTTATCAATATATTTGAACATAAAAACTCATACTAATAAAAGTTACGGTCTAATAAAGAACCCCTTACTCAAATCATTGAATTAGTGAAAAATAAATCAAGCTAACGTAGAAATAAATAATAAAAAGCAGAAGAAAAGAAAATAACAAGAAAGCAAAATACCCAAACTAATCTAATATGTCATACAACTATACTACATTGGCTGAAAATATCAATACATTTGAACATAAAAACTCATACTAATAAAGGTTACGGTCTAATAAAGAACCCCTTACTTAAATCATTGAATTAGTGAAAAAGAGTAAAAAGCAGAAGAAAAGAAAATAGCAAGAAAGGAAAATGAGCCAAACTAATCTAATATGTCATAGAACTATACTACATTGGCTGAAAATGAACTAAGTAAAAGCCAATACAACCATTCATATAACTCCAAACCTGCACTCACACGTATATCAAAAGTTGATAACAAAAATGGGATTAATATAACATAAGGAAATAAAAGAATTACATTATCTAGAATTCCATCCATTATGTGAAATATAAATACAATATTATTTTAAAAAAAATATTGCTCAAAAAGATTCCTCCAACCACACTTCTATTCTATCTCGAGAATCATTATGATAAATGCGAAATTGTAGACAAAATATGGATGGATAAATATTTGTTGAGAGACATTTGAAGCAACTCCAAGCACCATATCCTATAAAAAAATGCTAGTATTGACAATATTATTAACTGTGTTTACATCAACAAAAGTATTAACATTATTATATAATGAGGACTTTAAGAATGATTTTCCGAACCAAATTTCAATTGGGTCATCAAAATATAATTGAAAATATATTTAATGATTATCAAAAGTCCCTAGATAAATAGAATAGATGGTAAGAATTATGTGAAGCAATTTAGAGTATGGAAGGTTATGGAAGAGTATTCAAATTGTTTATATTTTTAATTTTATAAAATGAAACAAGGATGATAAGGTAAAATTATTGGTTGAAATTGCAATACTTCAATGTTTTGATAAATCATCTTTGGTTCATTTTTTAAATTACCATAAATTTGAAAAAAAAAATGGATTACATAATGTATAATATTCTACTAATTTATAAGATAAAATATTAATACCAAAACAATTATCTTACTAACATATCTTATTAATTAGTTGACATGGTGTGGTAATATATACATCAGAAACATTTTTCTTTTATTTTTGTTGGCTAACAATTGATGAATTTGAACTGGTGACCTATCACAACAATTCATTATCAATCTAAAGCCTTATAGACTACATCATAAACAACTATAAACGTAATCTGAATATGTTTATAGTGAACAAATCATGATTTTAATTATACAATGAATGTTTCTCAAGAAATAGTTATTCTAGTTTAAAATTAAATGGAACATAATCAATTAATTGGAAAGTTTTTTTTATGCTTGAGAAGGATTCATAGGATGGATACATATATCATCATGATAATAAGTTATAAGTTTGGAATTGTGTGTAGGTGAAAATGTATCATTATTTTCATATTGGAGAGGCAAAATGAGAATTTGTTATACTTGATTTTGTCTATTGAAGTATCACATCTTTCTGTATAGATTTAAGTTTGGAATTGATAACTTGAGAACCTAACATAATCATCACCATGGAATTAAGTGTCTCAATGTCTAGAATTATTAATATTATCACATCAACTAAATAAAGATAACTGAGAATCATTATTGATTTCAATAGGAATTTTAGTTTTAACTTTATAATCCTGACCTAGTTTAAAAAAAACCTCATTATAGCTTCGATTTTATAATGTTTTCTTTTAATCTCCATTCAAATTTGTCCACAAAAGAATACTATCATGAAAATTAGAAATTCTTACATTATCAGTATATAGATCATGATGAAGGGAATAAAAATTTCATAATATAGACATTTAAATGACTCTTTACTAATCAAATGATCATCGTCATTTACAATATCAAAATTATCATTTGAGTTAAAGACTTTGAATTTGTTTTCACTAAATTTTCTTCAATATAGGAAATACTAACTAATGTCTCAAAATTATTTGAACCCATTTCATATCTAAGATTGATATCTGTTAATATATTTTTAGATACATGAAACTATGTGAGTATCATACTTTAGGTAATTTATCAATATTATCAGTGGATTCAAAAGAGTCAAACTAGAATCTAATTCAATCTATGGATTAACTTAAATTTCTAGTTCATCATTATGTGTTTGTTTCATTAGAGGAAATTTAAGTCTAAAAGTGTTCATGAAATTTTCATTTAATTTTGATGTCATAATATGTAAACCAATCAAAATATTTTAAATTTGAAAAAAGGTACATGTAAATATTTTGGAAGGAAAATAAGAAAAATTATTTTTTGTAATTGTATTTGTGGCTTATCACCTTATAGATTTACTCAAATTTCAAGTATAAACACTTGTTGGATGCAAAATTAAATTCCACATCCAATGAGTACCCATTATGCATACTTTTTAGAAGATCCACATTAAAAAAAATGAAGATACATTAAAAAATAGTGTTGAACACGTTTTTTTAATGTATCTTCAATTTTTATCATTGTAAGTCTTCTCAAAAATATGCATAATGGGTACTTGTTGGATGTGAAATTTAATTCGCATCCAACAAGTGTCTACACTTGAAATTCGAGTAAACCGATAAGGAGATAAGTCAAAAATACTATTAAAAAAATTGTTTTCTTATTTTCTCTCCAAAATTTATAGCTCTTATTTTAGGGTTTTATTATTTTTCTTTAGGAGACCACTTTATGGCTGAAATTTTCTTGTAGGCTAGGAAGAGGAAAAAAATCAAGAAAAAGTTTTATAATTTTTTTTTCCAGAATATTTGTTATCTTAAAAAAATTTATAAAAAATTAACATATATCTAGAGAGAAATCTTCAACCGAATCACTTTCATATTTACAAAGACTTTCAATTTCCACATACAACCCATCAAATTCATAAATTTTATGAACAATAAGAAATATACCCATAAATGGTCTCCGTGTTTGATTAATTTGCAAGTAGCATTTAGAACTAGCTTATATCCAAATTATTACAAGCAATATTAAACTTAGAAATATGTTCAAAAGAAAAATTTGTACCCTGATTATTTCATTAGAAATATTTACAGTCGGTTTGGGATGAACAAAAACATCTTCCAAAATACAAATACAAGCCATTATAGGGTTTTTTAGGCACCCTCGTACCAATGGTTTACTATGGGAAAAATTACTCTTTCAATGAGAGATCATTACCTGATCAAGACCTCAAATAAATCTATACTTATTTGGTATGATTATGTTCATCAATATGTGAATTTTATTTCCGCGAAGAGAGAATTTAGAAATGACTGAAAATCACTCCAAAAATTATATATATATATATATATATATAACCCAACACTAAAATATCGTAACTATATATATAAACACAATTTTCCTAAATAACTAGGAATGGGATGTGTTGATTTGCAATATAGACTTTGTCTAATTTCTAGACTAGGAATGAATTCACACAAACGCACCATTAATAAGCACAAATATACCATCTTAATTATTTTAATAAAAAATAATTTAAAATAACAATATAATATCTTTTGTTTTTACTGTTATCTTCAAGGAATTTGGAGATCAGTAAAAACAATTTCGAGCGGCCAAAAAGGTAAACGTCAAATGCCTCACCAACATAAATGCAAATGGAAGCTTAAAGATTCACACCATTAAGAAATAATGCAAATGGAAGCTTAAAGATTCACACCATTAAGAAATATGTTATCTGGTGGATATTTAAGCAATTTATCTCTTCCAAATTTTGTTATAACATTCTTCAGTTTCCATTTTTTCCAAGTAAAAATTTATTGATCAAACAATTCCTTTTTAGTATTGAAAGTCATGTGCGTTACCTTCTTTCTAATTTGCGAAACATAGTGGAAATTGAGATTGTGTCTAACTCAAATTGGAATTGTGTACACTCCTTATTTTTTGTTTAGGGGTATATTGCCTTATTTCATTGGTATAAGTTTTTTAATTTTTCATTTTGCTCATACTTCTGTTGTTTAGGATTTTTTTAGTAAGAAAAAAAGTTGTATATATTATGTATAGTATATTTTGAAAAGGGAAATATTGGCAATATTTACCCTGTCATATAACAAAAAGAAACCATGACTGCCTATACAGAAAATTGTTAACTTGGAAGCTTGATTGCATATACAAACAGAAACTATAACTTGGTAGATAGAGTGACAAACCCATTTACAAAGAAAAATGAAGACGGGCGGTGATACATGAGCATGTTACCTATGATAAAAATCAGGATCATGATACATACCAGGACATTTTTGATATTCCTATATACTTGGCACAGAGAAGTGTTGAATTTGGTGTGTGATAAACCCCACTGTGATGCTCATGCACCATCTACCGCACTTTGACTGCATGCCCCTCTTAGATAGTTCATCAGCGATCATATTCTGAGAGCGCTTTACATGGGCGATGGAGAAGTGAGAAGATTTCCAAATAGATGAGATTCTATGCATCCATCCAGTAAGATTGGCATTTTTTATGGAGTGTTTGCCAATAACATGATTGATAATGATTTCTGAGTCGCCATAGATCCAGAGGGGACCAATATTCAGGAAAGAGCAGAATATAAGGAGACCATATAATGCCATGGCTTCAGCTTTATTGTTTGTCCCTGAGCCCCCATTCCAATATATTGAAAAGTGTTGATCTTCCAGGATATTGATGTATACTCCGCAAGCACATATACCATCTTTTGCTGCACCATCGAAATGAGCCCTCGGATATAGCAGCTGAGAAGGGGAAGATTCGTTTGATTTATGTTTCACTTGCTGGGGAATAAAGGGGAGTATAGAGAGATAATAGGGGATGACTTGATCATATATGTGCTTGAAGTCCTCCTTACAGTCGTGAAAAATGACCCTATTCCGCCATTTCCAAATGAACCAGAACACTATAAGGGGAATAAGCCTCCATATTACTTTCTGAGAACTCCACCATTCAAAAGCATCTATAATGGATAAATGAGAATTGTAGTTGAAACCGAAATGTGAGGCCAGCTTCTTCCAAAGGGCCTGTGTGTGGATGCAATTTAGAAGTATGTGCAGATTATCCTCCGTCTCAAATAGACAAATATGGCAAATAGCTGGGCCGTGCCAATTCCTTTTTTGAAGGTTGGTCCAAGTGAGATTTTTGTTGTGATACACTAGCCATGAGAATAATATAATTTTGTATGGGCATCCAGACTTCCAGAAAGTAAGTGGAAATATTTTCTCGACATAATCAAAATGTTCTTCTATTATGGAAATATATATATCTTTAACAGTAACATTAGTCCTGCCACCCCTACCCCGCCAGACAATTTCGTCCTCCTCCTTGGTCCTGTATATACCATTGTTCTTCATTTTCCAGAAAAAACTTATTCCATTATGTTGCCAAAGGCCCAAGTCTAAAGCAAATTTCCATCTTGGAATAGCACCCTGCCAATCCTGTATAACCTGCACCCAATAAAATATACATTTTTTATGAAGAAATAGTAAATGTTGTTGTGGGATAGGCCAATTTCCTTCTTCACCCATGATAGAATCTAGACCGATGAGAATGTTGTTCCCAGACTGGAATTTCCATACTAGATTTTTGAAAAAGAAATGTTGGATCTTTTGAAAACTTCTCCATATAGCAGAACCACAAGCGGGCCATAAAGATTTGTACCTGAACCAAAAGGAAAAATCGTGTTCCCTAAATATTTAATTCTGATTGCATTGCTCCATATACAGTTACCTAGTACAGCTTTCCATAATGATTTACATAGTAAGGCCAAGCCAAATTTGCGTAGGTTCATAATGCCCCAACCCCCCATCTTTTTTGGGAGAGAAAGATTTGACAACTTGGAAAGGTGGAATTTTCTTTTTTCCTTACTGCCCCCCAATATGAAGGATGTCGTTAAACTATTTAGTTTTTTTAAGATGCTTGCTGGAATGAAAAATAAGTGAGCCCAATAAACTATAAGTTGGCCAAGAACAGTTTGAGTGAGTATCATCCTACCAGCCAAAGAGAGACATTTATACTCCCAGCCTGCAATCCTTTTGTAGAATCTGTTGAGGATCCAAGACCAATCTGTTGTAGAATAGCCAGATGGCTTCAAATGATAGCCCAAATATTTCATTCCTTCTTTGATTGATTTAGCTTGTATATTGAATAGATGAGAGAGGTATTCCATTTCTTCCATATTGACATCCCCATGGTGAAAAAATGATTTACCTTCATTTATACATAGACCTGTCACCCTTTGAAAGGAAAATAAAATCTCATGCAAATAATACCAACTCTGTTTACAGAGCAGAGCAAAAATTAATATGTTGTCTACAAAAAGATTATGCGAAAAATTGTTACTTCTGTTTATAGAAAGAGAGCAGCAATTGCCCATGCTTACAACCCTTTTTATATGAAGGTTGAGAGTGTCCATGACAAGGATAACAGTAGAAGAGAGAGGGAACAACCCTGACGGAGACCCCTGGCAGCAGAGAATAAAGGAGTAGGAATATCATTTATGAGTATGGAATAATTGACATTCTCCACGCAAGCCATTATCCAGTTAGTGCATTGAACATTGAGTCAAATTTTAATGAGGAGGCATCGTAGAAAGCCCCAGTCAAGATAGTCATAAGCTTTTTTAGGTCAATTTTTAGAATGGCAGCCTCAATTTTTTTGTATGCATTGAATGGAGACATTCTTGTGTAATTCCTGGTGTTTAGGATTATTCATTCATCCCTTATATAAACAGTTTCACATGGTTAGAATAATTCATACAAAAGAAAATATTTACTTATTTTAATGATGTTTCCCCTTAATAATTTGAGTTTTAATTCAGTTCACAATTGTAGAAATCGGATTTGAGATTAATAGTTTGCGGGAGAGATGGAAGGTCATACTAAAAAGTAGCTTTGTTTTCAACATTTTGTAGTTAATAATACCACATTGATTGGGTGATAGATAACTTCGATTATTTATAAATGTTTTCTCATTTCCAATTTATAATGCATAATGAGTTATTTAGTTAACTTATAGTCCTAACTGCATTCGAAATCGAAACCAAAACTTTGATTACCACTTAACCTTGAGTATAATAATTCATATTATTGGATATCTATACATCTCAGTATAAAAGTATATTTATACATCTGAGTATAAAAATTTATACTCAAAACTTTGATTACCACTTAACCTTGAGTATAATAATTCATATTATTGGATATCTATACATCTCAGTATAAAAGTATATTTATACATTTGAGTATAAAAATTCATATTAATGGTATCTATATATTTGAGTATAAAAGTACTTACTAGAAACACTTTTTATGAACTTTTTGTATCTTATAATAGCGAGTGTTATGATATATTGAGTATAATAATTCATATTAATGGATATCTATACATCTGAGTATAAAAGTACTGACTAGAAACACTTTTTGAATCTTATAATAGCATACAAGTGTCATGGTATATTGAATATAATAATTCATGTTAATGGATATCTATACACCTGAATATAAAAGCACTTATTAGAAACACTTTTTGATGAACTTTTCGTATCTTATACAAGTGTCATGATATATTCATAACATTATGAGGATATGGTAAGATTATTTGTTATTCCATATTAATGGATTTCTATACATTTGAGTATCAAAGGTAAAGTTTTTTGACGAAGTTTTTGATGAACTTTTCGTATCTTATACAAGTGTCATGATATATTCATAATATTATGGGGATATGGTAAGATTATTTGTTCATTCATATCAAGGGATATCTATATATTTGAGCATCAAAATTAAAGCATTGACTAGAAACATTTTTTTATGAATCTTTCGTATCTTATAATAGCATACAAGTGTCATGACATATTGATAACATTATGACGACATGGTAAGATTATTTGTTAATTCATAGTAATGGATAATTATACATCTTAGTATCAAAAGTAATGACTAGAAACACTTCTCGATGAACCTTTTGTATCTTAATATGCTTTTAAGTATGAATACATTTAGGATCTGAATATCTATTTAGACAAAAGTTTGATATGATATTTGGTGCAGAGTCATTCAATATCTAGGCCTCCAAATGAAAAATATGTTTCTCCACTAAGATTTTTTTGAAACCAAAACTTTGATTACCACTTAGCCTTTAGTATAATAGAATACAAGTGTCCCAAGTATAATAGCACACAAGTGTCATGACATATTGAGAAGATCATGAGAACATGGGAGGATTGTTTTTTAATTCATATTAATGGATATCTATACATCTGAGTGTCAAAAGTACTGACTAGAAACACTTCTCGATGAACCTTTCGTATTTTGATGTGATTTTAAGAATGAATACATTTGGGCTCTGAAATCTATTTACACAAAAGTTTGATATGATATTTGGTGCAGAGTCATCCAAGATCTAAGCCTCTAGATGAAAAATATATTTCTCCACTAAATTTTTTTTTATCTAGATGTAATATTAAGTGCAAATTCATCATGGTTCCAAGAATCTACTTTGGTCTAAATAATTTGTTGAGGACTCATCTAGATCTAAATATAAGTCTCCCATTCAACATTTGGATAAGGCTATAGTAACAAGTTTTCTTTTGATCCTAGATCTAGATTATCTTTGCTTTTGGCTTTCCCTTTTCAAACTTAAATAATATGCAAAGAACTTTCTTCAAATATTAAGTTGAATTCAAACAAATATTAATTTCAAAGGGAAAACTCTTCAAATGAGTACAAATAAACTTAGACAATTCATTAAAAACTTCAAAACAAACTAAATCAAACCATATATAAAAGTAATGAAAACACATTTCAATAAGTGAAATTGAAAATAAGTAAAAATTTATAACGGTCCCCACTATTTTATGAAGGTTTCATATCATCTTGGGGGGCTTGTTGTGCAAGCTCAATAGGCACCCAAATGAATCCAACAAGGGTGTGCCTAATAAGTGTTTCCATTGGTTGTGGAAACCATGTGCTTGAAGTAATTCAATGTGCCAACAACTTCATTCTACTTCCTTACTGTATTGATGACATGATCTTTCCATGAAAATATGACCAAACAAATTAAGTGAGGCATAAACACTACCTTTTCCTTCCTTGAGAGTTCTTTCCCCAAGACAACCTCACAATCATCCATAGCGACAATAGTGAAACTTATCATTCCACTTTAATCTCCAAGCTTCAAGGTGACTCCATTGTTTGTGCCAACCACCTTATTCACTTATGTGTATGTGTTCACTACTTTGAAGGAAGTCTATGCCAAGTCAAGTTGCAACCTAAGCTCTCTTGCAACATCATGGCCAACCATCTAGCCTTCCTATCTTTCAGATTTAGCTGGTCAAACAAATACCTCAACCCTATGTGATCACTCATAAGTACAAACCTCCCACCAAGAAGATAATGCCTCCAGATCTTCAATGCATGTATGACTGTTGCTAACTCAATATCATGTGTCGAGTAGTTCTCCTTGTGCTCATTTAGTTTCTGGGACTCATAACATACCACCTATCCATCCTGCATAAGGACTCCGCCAAGCCCTCTCTTGCAAGCATTTGTGCATACAACAAACTCTTTGTCCAGATCTGCAATATGTAGCATTGGTGCATGTGTCAACAATTGCTTAAGTTTCTCAACGCTAGCCTCACACTCCTTTTCCCATTCGAACTTTTTACCTTTCCTTTGCAATGATGTGATGGGATAAGCAATCTACAAGAAGTTCTTGATGAACCTTCTATAATAGCCTGCCAAACCCATGAAATCCACACTCTTAGGAGATACCCACTCCATGATGCCCTTATCTTCTCTGGATCTACTGCAATGCCCTCCTTCGAGACAACATGTCCCAAGTAGTGTACCTCATTCTGATAGAAACTACACTTGTTGAGCTTAGCATACAATTGATGCTCCCTCAACAACCTCAACAATGTTGTGAAATGCTCGGCATGCTCTTCCTCATTTTTAGAATATACCTGTCTATCATCAATGAACACAATGACAAATTTATCCAAATATGGATGCAACACAATATTCATCAAACACATAAATGTAACTGGAGCATTAGTTAAGCCAAATGGAACAACAACGAACTCATAATGCCCATACCTGGTCTGAAACATAGTCTTGTAAATGTCCTCCTCTTTGATGCATACCTGATGGTATCCAGATCTTAGATCAATCTTCGAGAACACTGCTACTCCCTTCAGCTGATCGAACAAGTCATCAATCCTCAGCAAAGGGTACATGTTCTTGATGGTCACTTTGTTCAATTGCCTATAATCGATGCATAGTCTGAGAGTACCATCTTTCTTCTTCACAAAAAATACCGGTGCACCCCAAGGTGATACACTTGGCCTAATGTATCCCTTGTCCAACATTTCCTTCAAATGTAACTTTAACTCAACCAACTCAGGTGTGCTCATCTTGTAAGGTGCTTTTGATGTTAGAGTTTCCCCTTGCATTAACTCAATAGAAAATTCTACCTCCCTGTGAGGTGGAAACTCTATAATGTCCTCAGGAAATACATCCTGAAACTGCTGCAAAATTGGGTACCTACTCAACACATCTACATCCTCAACCTCCTTACCCTTATCACTAGAAATGTGTACTGCAAATAACACACACCCTTTCCTATAGCTATGCTTTGCTTGCATAGTTTTCACCATCCTAACTAATGTGGCTTTCTTCTTACCCTGCAAGACTCTTGGTTCCCCATTGTCATCAACACACTCATTATATTTATCATAGCAGTTTACCTTGGTTATATGAAGATACAACCAATCCATGCCTAGCAACATACTATATGATCCTAATGGTAATACATTTAGATGTGTTGTAGTAGACATACCATTCAAGTCAAATGCACAAGATCTTACCCAATGCTGAACTCACTTATTTGTACCTGTAGCCAACTGCACTAACTAAGACTCTGCATGGAATTCCTTACTCAAACCACACTTATCCACTAAGTTAGGACTAACATATCTATAATTAGATCCAGGGTCAATCAAAATAGAAATAAATTGATCACAAATCTTATCGTTCATCTCAATGATAGATGTTTGGTGTTCTACCTGTCTTTTGTCCATTGCTGCATAAATATGAGGAATGCCCTGGCCAACATCCCCAATATTCTGCGCCACCTGTGCGTTGTATATCTTAGGCCTACCACCTTGATGTTAAGGACAATCTATCCTAAGGTTTTCCTCTCCACATGTCCAACACTGCAACCGACCAATGCCCTCACCTCTATGTTACTGTTGTTGTGATCCATGTCCCTATCTAGCTACATTGAATTTCTTTAGCAGTGCCATATTTTCTTTCCCATCTGCATTCTGAGGCCTTGTTCTCTTAGGCTACCATTTATAGCTACCTTTTTCTTTTCCCTTCCATCCTTGCTGAGATTCATTCTTATGCTTTGAATGTTCATAGCAATGCTTCAATTTCCCAATGACTTCCTCAAGCGACCGAGGCTCGTCATACTCAAACCAATCTCTAAATGCTAATGGAAAACCACTGACAAATATCTAAACTTTAGCCTTCTCGTCAATAATGTACAATACATACCTCAATAGCTCCAAAAACTTAGTCATGTACTCTTCATCTGTCATTGATCCCATATTTAGCTCATAGAATTCTTTGGCCTTACCGTCATAGTACTTCTCTAACAAGTACTTCCTAAAAAGTCTCTTGAAATCCTGCCAACTTAATTCATCTATCCTGATGTCTCTGACCCACTTAACATCTTCCCACCAGATGTCTTCTTTACCTTTCAAACTAAAGATAGTTATTCTAGCCTTCATGCTATCTGTGTACTCATGCAACTCAAAGAATTTGTTCAACCCAAGTATCCAAGCCTTTGCATCTTCTGGCTTCTTCACATCAAAAGTAGGTGATTTTTCTTTCTTGAATTCATCCAACAAGTATCCCCTATCAATCCTCCTATAAGTATGATAACGATGACAATCATGCTGTCTATCATAACCATAACTAGAATAGTACCTATACTCGTTTCCCTCCTATCCGGAGTTTCCAACAACCTTCCATGTCTCACGGTATCAGATCTATCCGACTTGTGTCTACTAGGAGACCTACTGCCATATGCCCCATTAGTTCTATCCTCCTTTCCATGTCTGATCCGAAGTGACCCTTGTCACCACAAGTATGAAAAACTCGAAAGAAGTATTGCATTAACCTCTGCTTTCTTCTCTTGTACCTATATGATCCGGTCATTATCTACCTTACAACTCCTTATCTCTTCCTTCAAGCTCCTCAGTGTATCTGCCAAATCAAAAGAGTGCCCCACACCATGCTACTCATCTAATGCCTAGGGAGATTCTATGTAATCTACCACCTTGCTAGCCATTTGATCTCTTTCCTGCAATGCATGATATGTAAAATAAACCAAATCACAATAAATCAACGTACCTTAGTATAATTTGAGGAGGTTACCTCATCTACAAGATCAACATATTAGCGTGATACATGTATAATATGATCATAACAACATATATACATATAACAAGTAAGTTCATTAATGCATAAACATCATTCTCCCTAGGGTCCAATCATCAATGCAAGGCCATATCAACAATGCATGCTATGACTTCATGCATGAAAACAACCATTACTCCATTGTACACATTTCCATATGCAACCATCAACATGCATAAGCAATGCCAAATCAACTACACATACGCATAGATGCATGTAGTCGAGCATAAGAAATCAATTCTTGTAATCAACCTACAAGACCGGCACATGTAATCAAAGCATTCAAGAATGTAGCCTAACATACAAGGATGTAAGTAGGTGACATAAAATCAACATGTAAGCGACATATAACAATATGTAACCAGTCATATACTCATGAAAAATGCATTCCACAAAATCAACATCAAATTCAACATGGAAATCTTACTACAACCATAATCAATCATCCAACAAATGCAACAAGCACATGGAATGCAGGTGTAAAAGTTACACATGTAACTGGGATGCACGCATGACCAACACACACCACCCATCCAATCAGAGGAGTGAACCATGCTCTAATACCACTCTGTAACACCCTCCTCCCACATCTACCCAAGTGACTAGCCAACAGGGGTAAACATGCGACAAGAGGATATTATTATTGGGTTCGATCTCCTATGTGACCTTAAGGAAGTGGAATCGACGGAAACATCACACACAATCAACCAACATCAACTTCAGGATCCACAAAAACCAATCCAACACTTCAGACATGTTTCCCTTGGGCCCTACTAAATTTTTGACCATCTTAGGCCCCAATCTCTCTCATGTTATAGGCATGAAAATGTCTAAAAACCCAAAGTCGCTCTCACAGGCTTATGTACCAATGTCGAGGGACCCAGTTTTCCAGTTCTGTGCCAGTGACATTGGGATTTAAGCCAATTTTTCAGGCCCAGAGCCCAGGTCACTACCTAGAAGGGAGTGATACCTTAAGATTAGTAAAAGAACATGAAAACAATGATATTAAAGCAATAAGTTGAACAAGGCCTCAACCATATCACTACTAGACATGACAGGAATTTCGTCAAACATATCATCAACATGTAACCTACAGGTGTAAACAACATAATTAAGTGTAGGGATCTTGTACTTATCTAAGAATTGATATGAACCATTTTTATCTAATGTAATTTCCTACATCATCATCAATTAGGCCATAGATACATTATCCATTCATTTACAAGTAAAAACATGTTGAGAGCCATACATAGCTGCTATCATAAAACATACATATAACCAGCATAATAGGGATAGAATTATCATAAACATATCAGCCATAAAATCCAAATATATATCAATACATTTACACATGAAAATCAAGGGAATGAATTTCTCATTAATGAATGCAATAAACCAACCGAAGATGGGACTACCACATTCCGCCCAACCATAGATTGGTTGATCCAAGTCTCTCTTCAACCAATCACCCCCGTGCCATATTCCAAGCATGAATGTGGGACTCATAGAACACACAAAAAACCAACAAAAAACATGGATGCCACCGGAGTTCTCTGCCTACACTGTGACGAATTTGAATGCCTCCTAGTCTCTCATGCTTTACTGTAATCCGCAGTCCAATCCAGGGATCACTAGGCCCCACACCGAGACACACTCTCCACGATTTACCATACATCCCATCTCGGGACTACTAGGCATGACGAAGAGAAATCCACCTCTTGGATTTACCATATATCCCGCCATTCACCAGCAAGGATTCCTAGGCCCACAAAGGCACACAATCTAGCTTTACCGCAACCCACGGTCTAGATTAGGGGTTACTAGGCCAGTGGATCTACCATGATTGACAATATGATTCAGGGACCACTAGGCCATGTGTTTGCCAATTCGGAGATCCACCTGACTCATCTTTGAATCCATTCGGCCATCCCACATTAGCCGAATATGAGAAACCCATCTCATCAAAGCTATCCGGAAATGGAAAGGCTAGGGTGAAGAACACCGTCACACCTGGAAAAACCCATGCCATGATAGAAAAGAACCACATGCATTACCATGCATGCCAAATATAGCAAGGAAAATACACATGCAAGTTTATACCTATAATGAAGCTTGTTGTAGCTGCTTAATCCTTCCTTTCCCTTCTTTATATTTTCTTCCTCTTGCCTTCTTTTCCTTTCTTTCTCCAATGCTGATCCAGGTGGATATTGGTGGCCACCTGCTAAGTCCACCTGGACCCCCACCATTGTCTTTCTCTGCATTTTCAGTTTCCTTAATTGTAGCACAACTTACTATTTTTAGCAGTTTTTCGGGTCCTGAACTTCCGGAGCCGTTTTGAGGCCCTAAACGACGTTTTTTGGGGAATCCGGGGGCAACATGGGTCCATGGAATGGACCGATGGACCGATGTTGCCCGTTCCAACAATGATAGTGCTCGGATAGATCTTTCTAATGAGCTATTGTACATGTCAAACGGAGATCATATGCCAAAGTTACAACCCCGGGAAGTTGATGTACCAATTTACCCCAAACGGGGCCCACAGTTTGGCGTTTCATCTCCTAGGGTTAGGTTTTGGAATGTTAAGGCTTTTTCCATTGTTTCTCAACAATAAATCGGCCTTCGAGCCTCATTGTAATACAGTTCAGAGGCATGTAGCCATCACATCTCTTCTTAGAGATAAGCTACCATCGCCCTAGCTGGTTTATTTCCATTTCTGGTTGTAAGCATATTTCAGTATTTTCCATTAATGAAATGAAGTATTATTTCCGTTGCATCTTTGTGTATATGGTTATCTCTGTAATTTGTTGCGTTCCTGTTTAAATCCGGATCAGTGGTATCAGAGCGGTCTGCTTTTTCTCTGGTTTTCTTTGCATGTCCCCAACAAGGTCGGGATATAAGGAGTTAGGGCTTGAACTGGTTGAACCTTTGCAAGACCAGCCTCGCAAATCCCGACGGCCTCCCATGGCGGACG
The DNA here is from genome assembly GCA_031772625.1 of Pinus tabuliformis. Classification (NCBI taxonomy): domain Eukaryota; kingdom Viridiplantae; phylum Streptophyta; class Pinopsida; order Pinales; family Pinaceae; genus Pinus; species Pinus tabuliformis. Next base: position 309,693,241 of record CM062807.1, read on the forward strand.
AGAAGAAAGACGAGGGGGCAGGAGATCCCATCAAAATTTTGCTCGAAGAAGACCTCGAGCGACAACGGAACGCGGTGATGGACAGCTTTGCCCAGATCCTTCAGCGGCTACCCAGAAGCGACGCATCGGCTTCCAGCAGCTCCTCTGGAAACGCCACACCCTTTAAGGTACAAGTTATTTTTGAAATCCCCATATTCGAGGGTCAGATAGACGCTGATGCCGTAGATAAATGGTTAAATCTGCTAGAGGGTTATTTTTCTGTTCATGAATTTTCAAGTCAGGAAAAGATTGTTTTTGCTCTTCTCAAAGCAGCCCCCCACGTCAAGGACTGGTGGGAAACCTACTGCGAGCAGAAGGATGAAAGTACTGGCTCACTATTTTCGGCCGCACCCACCTGGGATTCATTCCGAGATGCCATCAAGGAGCAGTACTACCCTGTCGGAAGCTATGAGGATGAATACATAAAGTGGACCACGCTGCGGCAGGGAAGGGACCAAGACGTGCCGGAGTTCACCAATCTTTTCCATACCCTTTGCACAAAGTTGGGTATCAAGGATTCGGAGCAACATTTGATACTCAAATACCGTGGCTGCCTGCACAAGTACATCCAGGAAGAAATACAATTCCTAAACATCCCCTCGCTCGACGCAGCGTACCGATATGCCGTCAAGGTCGAGCAGAAGTTTAAACAAAAGAAGCGAGACTTTGGATCTGCGAATTCAAAGTAGGGGAAAGGTGCCCCTAAACCACAGAACAAAGGACAGAGCCAAGGCGGGACAGCCCAAGACAACCAGCCGAAGCTGCAAGTAAAGAACAACGCCGCGAAGCCGAGAAAGGACACTGGAAAATGGTGCGAGTTCCATAAGAGCTCCACTCACAACACAAGTGAGTGTCGGGCCAAGCAGTCACTGGTGGCTGAGCTAAAGGTTTCAGAATCATATGCATGTTCCGACTCTGAGTCAGAACCCGATAAGGGGTATGAAAAAGGGAAGCAGATCATTGATGCGGATCCCAGCGCCACTGTTGCTACCGCAAAGATCCAGAAAAATGAACCCGAAGATCCAGAGGAGGAGGAGCGTCTCTTCCACTCCCAGATGTGGGTAAAGGGCTCCCCGATACAGTTCATTGTTGATAGCAGGAGTCAAAAGAACCTCATTTCGGCAGAGGTCGTGAAGCGGTTGGGCTTACCGACCACAACACATCCACAACCATACACCATTGGGTGGCTTCACCAAGGGCGAGATCTTCGCGTGAGCCAGCAGTGTCGCCTTCCATACAACATCAAGCCCTTCACGGATGAGGTATTGTGTGACATTGCTCCCCTTGAAGTTTGTGATGTATTACTAGGACAACCATACTTGTGGAAGCGACATGCTGTGTATGAATCAAGGCCCCGTGCTGTTATTATTACATTGGGAAAAAATTTGTTCAGGACACCAGAGGTAGCACCACCTGCCGCCATCTCTTTGATTACTGCAAAACAGTGCAGTAAGATCATTTCCAAAACCAGGAAATTTGTTTTCTTGATGATACGCCCTCAAGGGAAGAAGAAGACAGTGGTCGCGGCCTCCAAACGGGGTCCCTCTGCACGACAGCTACAGATGGACAAGATTGTGGAGGAGTACGAAGACATCTTCACCTCCCCGGCAGGGGTTCCTCTGCACTGTCAAGTCAAGCACTCCATCGATCTGACGCCAGGTGCGCCGCTACCCAATGGACCAATTTATCGGCGCTTCGTTCTAGAGAACAATGAAATCAAGAGGCAGATTCAGGAGCTCCTGCAGAAAGGTCACATCCGTCCGAGTTCATCGCCCTGTGGGAGCCCGATCGTGCGGATACAGAAGAAGGACGGGACGTGGAGACTCTGTATTGACTATCGGGCGCTGAACAAGATCACTGTCCGTAATAGGTACCCGATCCCGCGGATTGATGACCTCCTAGACCAACTAAAGGGGGCGAAATATTTCAGCAAGATCGATCTGAAGTCAGGATATCACCAGGTACCAATCGAACCCTCAGATGTGTGGAAGACTGCCTTCAAATCCAAGGAGGGCCTCTTAGAATGGTTGGTCATGCCTTTCGGATTGATGAATGCTCCTGCAACCTTTATGAGGCTAATGGATGACATCTTGCGGCCATTCACCAACTCCTTTGTAGTAGTATACTTGGATGACATTCTGATCTTCAGCCAGAGTTGGGAAGAGCACCTCCACCACATCCGACAGGTTCTCCAAACACTGCGGCAACACAAGCTATGTGCCAATTTGGAGAAATGCACTTTTGGCATGACCGAGGTTCAGTATCTGGGATACATCATTGATGAACAGGGGGTGCATGTCGATCCAGCCAAGGTCCAAGTCATTCGGGATTGGCCCTCTCCAACCACTCTAACAGAGCTCCGCAGCTTTCTAGGTCTTGCCAACTTCTACTGCAGGTTTGTGCTGGGGTTTTCTCATATTTCTTGGCCCTTGAGTCAAGTCACCAAGGGAGGGGCGAAAGCCAAATTCTTTTGGTTTGAATCTCAACAGAAGGCATTCAGGGAGTTGAAGGATCACCTCTGCACGGCACCAGTGCTCGCGTTACCAGATTTACAACAACCATTTGAGGTCGAGACAGATGCCTCTGACTATGCTATTGGGGCAGTCCTTACTCAACATGGACATCCAGTGGCATATCACAGTGAAACGCTTTCAGACACAGTCCGGAAGTACCCCACTTATGATAAAGAGATGTATTCCATTGTACAGGCCTGCCGACAATGGAAGCATTACATTTTGGGGAAGGAAACGGTCATCCACACAAACCACCGACCCCTGCAGTTCATACAGACCCAAGGGAAATTGTAGAATGATCGCCATCAGAAGTGGTCTACATACCTGCAACAGTTTCACTTGAATATCAAGTATAAAAAGGGAAGCGCCAATAATGTTGCAGATTGCCTCAGTCGATCATCGATCATGGCGCTGACCACCGTGCTCAACTCTTGTGGGCACGAGACTTCTGATTGGCCACTTCTCTACAAAAGCGACCCAGAATTCGGCCACACATACCAGACACTCTTAGAGGGTCGGCATGTTGCAGATTTTCACCTCCAGGATGCCCTATTATGCCACCTCGGTCACCTTTGTGTTCCTTCAAGCGAGCATGACAAGATGATTTGGGAAGCACACTACAGTCGGGCTGCTGGGCATTTTGGGGTCGAGAAAACAGTGGCAGTACTGCAAAATTATTTCTATTGGCCGAATCTTCGATAGGATGTTGGGAAGTACATCCGATCATGTACTGCCTATGCCATTGCCAAACCGACCATTAAGAAGCAAGGCCTCTATACCCCATTGCCTACCCCTAGTCGACCTTGGGAATCCATCTCCATGGATTACATGTCAGGCCTTCCTTCCACTAAGCATGGAAATGACTGTGTTTTTGTGGTCGTCGACAGGTTCTCGAAGATGGCCATTATGGTGGCCTGCAAGAAGAATATCACAGCAAAAGCCACTGCTAAACTCTTCTTTGAACGAGTGTGGGTGCACTTTGGGATCCCACAGTCTATCATCTCAGATCGGGACAGTCGGTTTCTCAGCACATTTTGGTCCAGTCTCTGGTCAATGCTGGACACCAAACTCACGAAGTCCACAACCTTCCATCCTCAAACTGATGGCCAGATAGAGGTTGTCAATAGGATGATTGTGCACATCCTGCGCATGTATAACTCAAAGCATCCACGCACATGGGACGAGAGCCTCCCCTATGTTCAGCACAGCTACAACCGAGCTCTTCACAGCTCCACTGGCCATAGCCCTTTTCAGGTGGGTTTGGGATTCCAGCCACTATGCCCCATTGATGTGGCCATGCCACTTGCAGCTACTCACATGAATTCAGCTCATGTCCAGTCCGAAACAGATAAGGCCACCAGCTTCATTGAGCGCATCCAACATATTCGCCAGCAGGTCCATGACATTCTTAGAAATCAAATGCCAAGTACAAGCAGCGACATGATCAACATCGGGTGCCACACAAGTTTCAGGTGGGCGACAAAGTCTGGTTACATTTGCAAAAGGAACGCCTTACTGGAGCCTATCGGAAATTGAGACCACTCCGATATGGTCCTTAAACCATTACTAAGGCTATGGGAGACAATGCATTTGAGCTCAGCATTCCCCCATTCCTTGGCCTGCACCCAGTGTTCAATGTGGACCGCCTTCAGCCATACTTTCCACCATTGCTGGACACATCCGACATTGCAGAACAGCTCAAACCCACATAATTAAATCCAGATTGCATGGAACAAGCTGCAACTGATCGAATCATGGACACACAGATCAAGAACACTCGCCAACAGAATATCCAACTGTATCGAGTTGTCAAAGCAGGCCAACTCCTTCAGCAGGGCAAGTGGCTCACCAGGGAACAAGTTCAGCAGAAGTTCCCTCATCTCATGGAGGAGCTCAACGCAATGGGGACCATTGCTTCCTAAGGGGGGAGGAATGATCCAGGTGGATATTGGTGGCCACCTGCCAAGTCCACCTGGACCCCCACCATTGTCTTTCTCTGCATTTTCAGTTTCCTTAATTGTAGCACAACTTACTATTTTTAGCAGTTTTTCGGGTCCTGAACTTCCGGAGCCGTTTTGAGGCCCTAAACGACGTTTTTTTGGGAATCCGGGGGCAACATGGGTCCATTCCATGGACCCATGTTGCCTGTTCCAACAATGATAGTGCTCGGATAGATCTTTCTAATGAGCTATTGTACGCGTCAAACAGAGATCATATGCCAAAGTTACGACCCCGGGAAGTTGATGTACCAATTTACCCCAAACGGGGCCCACAGTTTGGCGTTTCATCTCCTAGGGTTAGGTTTTGGAATTTTAAGGGTTTTTCCATTGTTTCTCAACAATAAATAGGCCTTCGAGCCTCATTGTAATACAATTCAGAGGCATGTAGCCATCACATCTCTTCTCAGAGATAAGCTACCATCGCCCTAGCTGGTTTATTTCCATTTCTGGTTGTAAGCATATTTCAGTATTTTCCATTAATGAAATGAAGTATTATTTCCGCTGCATCTTTGTGTATATGGTTATCTCTGTAATTTGTTGCGTTCCTGTTTAAATCCGGATCAAATGCCAAAGTGCTCCAAGAAACTCTAAGTGTCCAAGATTGAGAGAGAGAGAGAGAATAATGAGAGAGCTTCATAGCTAAACTGAAAAAAGGTTACCAACTGATCCTAAGAAGCCTTTTTATGAATGAGGCCTCTATTTTCTTCATTTTCCATTATTTTCATTCATTTTCCTACTCACATGCAACATGTGACCTTTCACCTTCTTTTTCTCCTAATTTCCATTATTTTCATAAATAATTGTGCCAAAAATGCCATTTTTCCTTTCCAAAGCCTTAACCATTGCCTTTGCTAATTTTCTTAGCCATAAACAACCAAATGAACACCCCCTAGGATGTCTTGCCCAACATTTAACTTGGAATAAGTGTCCCATAAACTGTGGTTATTGTTTTTAACTTTTATTGCGTGGAATTTTCACCAGGGTTGTTATAGTGTCGATGTCCTAATCGCCAATATTCTAGATCGTTGACCTCTGACCGTCGATGCGTTGATACACCAATGTGTCGACCTCCGATTGAGATCACCAATATGTCTGGTGTCATTGATGTGTGATTGCTGATATTGCTAGACATCTGATCTACGATTGTCGATATGTCTGGATCGTCGATCTATGATATGTGATATTCTTCCTTTCCTAAGGCTTCAAAACCCTGAACTTCAGCATGCCATAACTTTTGAACCAAGAGTCCATTTTTGGACTTCCACATATTGTTGGAAATCTCTTCCATAGAAATTTCCAATGGAGAGGGTTTGATGTAGTCTTTGAGCCCATTTTCTACCTCAAATATGGCTCCAAGTTTTCTTCCACTCTTCTGCTTCTTGAATCTTTGGACAACTAAAATCACACCCACCATGGTGATCCTTTTCATGAATCCTGTAGCTACCATGGACTTCCATCCTAACCATCACAGTATTTCATCATTTTATGGATTTTCCACTAAGCCTGCTGCTATGATGATTCTCTACTTAAAGCTTACAACTATCATAGGAATCCTCCTGGGCCATCACTACCAACATATTCTGCAACAAGCATCCGAGATTGTCAGGTTGACATCAATTCCAACACTCCTACCAAAAGTTAGGCAATGCCAACTGCCCAACACATTTCCCAAGATGACTATTGACATCAATGCCAACACACTTGTAGATGCCTTCACTAGACCACTGACCATCCAGAAAATGCCAACTGTCCAATAGATATTTCAAAGCATAATGTGGTAAGGAGGATATTCTTTGATGCTCTTATGTTGGAAATAATGATTTTTTTGTGGAGGGGTCTGCTTTGTATGAATATCTAGGGATAAAGAAGTAGTCATCTCCCTTCTGTATCTTTATAAAGCAGGGCATATAATAGTTGTTGGATGGAATCTGGAAGGGAAAGGACTGGATGTAATTGGTAGAATATAATGTTGTCTATGTTACTTGGGAGGTTCCTATACCTGAAAAATGCCCTGAATCAGAGTGATATGCATATATTTAGATGCTCAGACTTCTGAGAATTACCACAATATTGTGATCACTTAATTCTCGCATCTTGGCCCATCCATGACATGATGTTCTCGAGATTCACCCATAAGAAACTGATTGGAATGCAGGCTGTTAACAATATCAGTATTGTTCTCTGCAATGAGAGACCAATGAGTTGCCAGTTCTTGGAACCGAAGGCTTGGCTACAAACAGGGTCCATCCCTGATGAAAGGCCGAACAAAATGGAGTAACCTGTAATGTTTGTGAAGCCAATGGAAAGCCCTCCTCCTGCTAATTCTCGGGCTCCCAATCTTCCCAGGCATAAGATGGACACCATGGCTCTTACATATACCACACAATTCATTGCTGCTGTGAGGATTACAATGCTGCCCAGCTCTTTCAGTTCTTTCACAACCTGCACAGATCATTAATTGAATCAATCTAATGGGGATCGATCGACTCTAATTTGTGCGTGTTTAAACGATCAATCAGTATTTGTGCTCAAAAAGTGCAGTCATACATTATATATAAACCAGTGAGTATATATTCATCTAAACCTCTGTTTCATATTCACCTCCAGCAACTTTAGAGGCTCATATTAAAGCCAAACTTCACAACTCTCTTGAAGATGGATTATGTCTGACAGATCTCCACCATGTTTTAAGCATTCAGTTATATATATATATATATATATATATATATATGGGGAATCTCATTACAAGTTATAATGTGCAGCATCTGGGGTATGGTGATAAACTTGCAGAAATCTACCCTGGCTCTCCATCTAATTAGTGATCCATGAAAGAGAGAGTTAAGGAATGCCTTCCCCTCCAAACATAAGACTTTATGGACAGAGTGAAATACCCTGGATTTCACCTAAAAAATAAATACTCAAATCAAGATTCATTGTGGCTCTATCAAAAGGTGGAAAGGAGGATTTCCTTCAGAGAAAGGGCAACTCTCCTAAAAAATAGAGGTTATATCAATATTTCAGATGACTAGATAAGGATGCCTAAGAAGAGCATGGGAGGAGGCTAATAGAATGGAAAGTAATGATAGATGCCTACCCAATCATTGAAGCAACCTAGCTTGGCTCAATGTGAATGGAGAACAGGTAAGGATAGGAAGTGACCATGGATGAGTGGGGAGGATGCCCCTAGACTATCTCTTGACTTTTTAAATCACATTCACTTTCATAAACTGTCAGTGGTGCTTTGAGTGGAAAGAAGAAAATTCACTCAAATCTGAAGGTGAAAGGGAAGCAGAATCGAACATTTTATGGGCTCTCTTAAATCTACTTCCATAAGATTGAGATATAAACTGGTATGGGCAGCCAACAAATCAGGAGGCACCTACAATGTCAAGCTAGGGTAACTTGCTGAAAATCCTCCCATGGTGGAGATCACAGAAATGGCATTTCAAGTGGAAGAACGAAGCCCCCTCTTAAATCAAGCATTTCTCTGTGGTTAGTCCAAAGTAACAAAATCCTCACATCAGACCATTTACAAAGGAGGTTTTTCTCTTTATCTGGAATCAACTAAATGTATCAATTACCTCTTCACTTCATGCCACTTCATCAAAGATATTTTGACAACGGTAAAATCCTTAACCAGAAGTAAAGGCAGCTGGGAAGGATCCTCTGTAGAAAAAGCCCTGCAAAGTTGGCTATGGTACTCTGCAGTAAACTCAGGTAATTGCCCATTCCCTTATTTTTTAATATGGACTGTTTCAATCACTAGAATGCAACACTTTCTCAAGGGTAATACGATATCTTCTTAGGCAATATGTACTGAAAATGGTGAACTTCACAAGTATGGCCACAAGTCTGTTAGAGTCATAAGGAATAGAAGAAGAAATTTATTAATAAGAAAACAATAAGTTATTGCAATCCAGAGTTATTAAAAGGAGAAACCATGTCAATGATTCTCATGAATTTCACAACAATTCCTCCCCAAAGCCCCAAAATGTAATAATATCAAATGGCATGCTCATGTGCACCGACCTCATACCAAAGATACCGTTCACTTATATAGTGATCACTAATGTTGGCTTGAAGGTTACAACAATTGGCATGTAACAGATTGTGACTATCTACAGGAAAAAGTTTCATATTTTTGTTTGTTATGTAGGTTGGACCTCAACATATATTCCTAATTCATAGACATGAATGTGATGCTAAAGAATATGATAAATATGTTCCTCCAAACTCATAAATTCTTAATCTTGCTTCTGTTAAGTAGATATCCAATAAATTAGATGTGAAGTTGGAAGTGGAGGAAGATACAGTGCATAATTGATCCAAAAGTAATTAGCATGACCCAAGTCATTTTAAACATTTTGATAGTGTAAATAACCCTATGGGACACTTCTATGAGAAAAAAACAGGCCAGGTACAGGTTCTCAGGGTGTGTTCCACCATTACTTTTCTTATCTTAGATTCTTAGTCCTCAAATAATATCGGCCCTCTACGACTACTCTTATCTTGGATTCCCCAACTCATACTCAAAGAGTATCAGATGCCATATCTTTACCCAATCCTCCATTCTGTATTCCTAAGTGAAGACAAGAATGATGTGTCTATCTATCTCTCCCTCTTAATTAGGGAGGATATATCTATTCCACTAAAGGAATGTACCCATTGCTACTAAAGGAATGTACCTAAGCTCTCTCTTGCCTTAGGAATTTTGCTTCCAATTAATAAACTTGTTTTCAGGCTCCCTCTTTGTAGATTCAACAGCTTATGTGATATGCTAAAACACAATACAAGAATCTAATCTACTCTTCAACGAAAACCAAAATTGATTCATGAAAACAATAAGTAGAAAAGGAAGAATATCAATCGTAAATAACACAAGGTTTCTCTAGGGAAAGAAACTGCTAAAAACCCTGACTATCTATATTGCATTAACCAGAAGATCTGAGAAGAAAAGACAATGCTTGTTTAATGAGAGTAATTCTTGCACAAGTACAATCTATCTCTTTGCTTCACAAACCAACTCAAGCCAACACTTAGCCAAATCTGTTGTATGCCAAGCTCCTACTTCCTTGCGCAATTCCTAATAGAATTAACCCATATATAATTGGGAAAATCCCTCACCACAATTACGCAATCCATCATAGGCATTCAATTGATTGCATGCACCATTTGTACAACTCGGAAAATTATACAACTAATAGTACATTGTCCCTGAACTCTAATCTCAACTAGGTCTTCCTCTGAACTGACATGCATGAGTTATTTATGAGTGAATATTCAGTTAACTGGTGTGGCACTAAGGATGCATTGGTGCTCGTCCCCACTACTAGACCTCCTACTAGTTCCTCCAACAATTAGAACTAGTTTAACTGACTATAACTCAGTTAGACTGAGTTAATTAATTACAACTCAAAAGAACTCAACCTGGGCCCCTAAAATTTAGGGATCACTCTACATGACTCTAGATAGACTTCCGATTCGAATTTACTAAGCCATCTATGTCAACTTAACTTAGTTAACTATTGCAAGTTGCTATGAGAATATAATTTTGCTTTAATTCCTAACTTAATTCAATGACAAATTAAATTAGAATTTATAGATATTATTTTTAACATCTCTTGTTGCTATTTTCAACACTCCCTCTCAACAAGAAAGGAATTCAACTCTATCCCAATCTGGTACTTTTGGAATGTTTTGCATGCAACACTTCTCTCTAATTTTGTTGCTACTGCAACATTTGAAACTGAAAAAAAACATCCAATCTAAATTAGCATGATGCATCTGTCACCAGAGTCTCTGACTGCTTCTAGTTACTACATTGTCTACTAAAAACTCTCCACTATTGTTGACTCTGCACTGCTGCCAACTCTTCTCTACGCTCCCCAATGTCTTACTGCAGCTAATCTCTACCTTTATTACTCTGGCATCTAACAGCATCAATTGCCACTGGTCCATCTTGGTACTGTGTACTGTGGGCTCCTTGATCCAGGTGGATATTGGTGGCCACCCGCTAATTCCACTTGGATCCCCTCCAGTGCTTCTTACAGTTTTTTTCAGTTTCCTTAATTATAGCACAATTTACTATTTTTAGCAGTTTTTCGGGTCCTAAACTTTCGGAGCCGTTTTGAGGCCCTAAACGACGTTTTTTGGGAAATCTACCGCTAGCGATTTTTTTGATAAAAATTGTCTTTTCTGTTGTAGTCCTCGGAGAGATCTTTCCAACGGGCTATCATGCACGTCAAACGGAGATAGTACGACCAATTTGGGACCCCGGGAAGTTGATGTACCAACTTACCCAAAAACGGGGCCCACAATTTGGCGTTTCATCTTCTAGGGTTAGGTTTTGGAATGTGAAGGGTTTTCCATTGTTTCTCAACAATAAATAGGCCTTCGAGCCTCATTGTAAGACAGTTCAAAGGCATGTAGCCACCACATCTCTTCTCAGAGATAAGCTACCATCGCCCTAGCTGGTTTATTTCCATTTCTGTTTGTAAGCATATTTCATTATTTTACAGTAATGAATTGAGGTATTATTTCCGCTGCATATCTGTCTTTATGGTTATCTCTGTATTTTATTGCATTCCTGTTTAAATACGGATCAGTGGTATCAGAGCGATCTGCTTTTCTTCTCTGTTTTTCTCTGCATGTCCCCAACGAGGTCGGGATATAAGGAGTTAGGGCTTGAACTGGTCAAACCTTTGCAAGGCCAGCCTCGCAAATCCCGACGGCCTCCCATGGCGGATGAAAAGAAAGACGAGGGGGCAGGAGATCCTATCAAAATCTTGCTCGAAGAAGCCCTCGAGCGACAAAGGAACATGATGATGGACAACTTTGCCCAAATCCTTCAGCGGCTACCTAGGGGCGACGCATCGGCTTCCAACAGCAACTCTGGAAATGCCACACCATTTAAGGTACAAGTTAATTTTGAAATCCCCATATTCGAGGGTCAGATAGACGCAGATGCCGTCGATAAATGGTTAAATGTGCTAGAGGGTTATTTTTTTGTTCATGTTTTTTCCAGTCGGGAAAAGATTATTTTTGCTCTTCTCAAAGCAGCCCCCCACGTCAAGGATTGGTGGGAAACCTACTACGAACAGAAGGATGAAAGTACAGGCTCACTATTTTCAGTCGCACCGACTTGGGATTCATTCCGAGATGCCATCAAGGAGCAGTACTACCCTATCGAAAGCTATGAGGATCAATATATAAAGTGGACCACGCTACGGCAGGGAAGGGACCAAGACGTACAAGAGTTTACCAATATTTTCCATACCCTTTGCACAAAGTTGGGTATCAAGGATACAGAGCAGCATTTGGTACTCAAATACCGTGGCTGCCTGCACAAGTACATCCAAGAAGAAATAGAATTCCTGAACATCTCCTCGCTCAGCACGGCATACCGATATGCCGTCAAGGTCGAGAAAAATTTTAAACAGAAGAAGCGAGACTTTGGGTCTGTGAATCCGAAACAAGGAAAAGGTGCCCCCAAATCGTAGAACAAAGGACAAAGCCAAGGCGGGGCGGCCCAAGACAACCCGCCAAAGCTGCAAGCAAAGAACAGCGCCGCGAAGCCAAAAAAGGACACGGGAAAGTGGTGTGAGTTCCATAAGAGCTCCACTCACAACACAAGTGAGTTTCGGGCCAAGCAGTCACTAGTGGCCAAGCTAAAGGTTTCAGAATCAGATGCATGTTCTGACTCTGAGTCAGAACCCAATAAGGGGAATGACAAAGGGAAGCAGATTATCGATGCAGAGCCCAACGCCACCGTTGCCACCACGAAGATCCAGAAGGAGGAACCTGAAGATCCAGAGGAGGAGGAGCGTCTCTTCCACTCTCAGATGTGGGTAAAGGGCTCCCTGCTACAATTCATTGTCGACAGTGGGAGCCAAAAGAACCTCATTTCGGCAGAGGTTGTGAAACGGCTGGGCTTACCGACCACAGCACATCCACAACCATACACCATTGGGTTGCTGCACCAAGGACGGGATCTTCGCGTGAGCTAACAGTGTCGCCTTCCATACAACATCAAGCCCTTCACGGATGAGGTATTGTGTGACATTGCTCCCCTTGAAGTTTGTGATGTGTTATTAGGACAACCATACTTGTGGAAGCGACATGCTGTGTATGAGTCAAGGCCCCGTGTTGTTCTTGTTACTTTGGGAAATAAGTTGTACAGGATACCAGAGGTAGCACCGCCTACCGCCTTCTCTTTGGTTACTGCAAAATAATGCAGTAAGCTCATTTCCAAAACCGGGAAGTTTGTTTTCCTGATGATACGCCCTCAAGAAAAGAAGAAGACGGTGGCCACGACCTCCAGACAGGGCCCCTCCGCACGAAAACTACAGATGGACAAGGTCGTGGAGGAGTATGAGGACATCTTCACCTCCCCCACAGGGGTTCCTCTTTACTGTCAGGTCAAGCACTCCATTAATCTGACCCCAGTTTTGCCGCTGCCCAATGGACCAATCTATTGGCGCTCTGTTCTGGAGAATGATGAAATCAAGAGGCAGATTCAGGAGCTGTTGTAAAAAGGTCACATCCGTCCGAGTTCATCGCCCTGTGGGAGCTCGATCATGCTGGTACAAAAGAAGGATGGGACTTGGAGACTCTGTATTGACTATCGGGCGCTGAACAAGATCACTGTCCGTAATAGGTACCCAATCCCACGGATTGATGACCTCCTGGACCAACTAAAGGGGGCAAAATATTTCAGCAAGATCGATTTGAAGTCAGGATATCACTAGGTACCAATCGAACCCTCCGATGTTTGGAAGATTGCCTTCAAAGCCAAGGAGGGCCTTTTCGAATGGTTGGTTATGCCTTTCGGATTGACGAATGCTCCTGCAACCTTCTTGAGGCTAATGGACGACATCTTGCAGCCATTCACCAACTCATTTGTAGTGGTATACTTGGATGACATCTTGATCTTTAGCAAGACTTGGGAAGAGCACCTCCACCACATCCGACAGGTTCTCCAAACACTGCGACAACACAAGTTATGTGCCAATTTGGAGAAATGCACTTTTGGCATGACCCAGGTTCAGTATCTAGGATACATTATTGATGAACGGGGGGTGCATGTGGATCCAGCCAAGATCCAAGTCATTCGGGATTGGCCATCTCGCTTCGCAGCTTTCTAGGCCTTGCCAACTTCTACCGCAGGTTTGTGTTGGGATTTTCTCATATCACTTGGCCCTTGAGTCAGGTCACGAAGGGAGGAGCGAAAGCAAAAAAAATTTGGTCTGAATCTCAACAGAAGGCATTCACAGAGTTGAAAGATCGACTCTGCACAGCACCAGTTCTTGCATTACCAGACTTGCAACAATCATTTGAGGTCGAGACAGATGCCTCTGACTATGCTATTGGGGCAGTCCTTACTCAACACGGGCATCCAGTGGCATATCACAGTGAGACACTTTTAGACACAGTCCGGAAGTATCCCACTTATGACAAAGAGATGTATTCCATTGTGCAGGCTTGCCAACAATGGAAGAATTACATTTTGGGGAAGGAAACGGTCATCCACACGGACCACCGACCCCTGCAGTTCATACAGACCCAAGGGAAATTGCAGAATGATCGCCATCAGAAGTGGTCCACATACCTGCAACAGTTCCATTTGAATATCAAGTATAAGAAGGGCAGCACCAATAATGTTGCAGATTGCCTTAGTCGACCACCGATCATGGCGTTAACCACCGTGCTCAACTCTTGTGGGCACGAGATTTCTGATTGACCACTGCTCTACAAAAGCGACCCGGAATTCGGCCACACATACCAGACACTCTTGGAGGGTCAGCATGTTCCAGATTTTCACCTCTAGGACGACCTGTTATGTCACCTGGGTCACCTTTGTGTTCCTTCAAGCGAGCGTGCCAAGATGATCTGGGAAGCACACTACAGTCAGGTCGTTGGGCATTTTGGGGTCGAAAAAACCGTGGCAGTACTGCAGAAATATTTCTATTGGCCGAATCTTCGACAGGATGTCAGGAAGTACATCAGATCATGCACTGCTTGCGCCATTGCCAAACCGACCATCAAGAAGCAAGGCCTCTATACCCCACTGCCTACCCCTAGTCGACCTTGGGAATCCATCTCCATGGATTACATGTCAGGCCTCCCTTCCACTAGGCATGGAAATGACTGTGTTTTTGTGGTCATCGACAGGTTCTCGAAGATGGCCATTATGGCGGCCTGCAAGAAGAATATCACAGCAGAAGGCACTGCTAAACTCTTCTTTGAACAAGTATGGGTACACTTTGGGATCCCACAGTCTATCATTTCAGATCGGGACAGTAGGTTCCTCAGTACATTTTGGTCTAGCCTCTGGTCGATGCTGGACACCAAACTCACTAAGTCCACAGCCTTCCATCCTCAAACTGATGGCCAGACTAAGGTCGTCAAAAGGATGATCGTACACATTCTGCGCATGTACAACTCAAAGCATCCACGCACATGGGATGAGAGCCTCCCCTATGTTCAACACAGCTACAACCGGGCTCTCCACAGCTCGACTGGCCACAGCTTTTTCCAGGTGGGATTGGGATTCCAGCCACTATGTCCCATCGATGTGGCCATGCCATTTGCAGCTACTCACACAGATTCTGCTCATATCCAGTCCGAAACAGATAAGGCAAACAACTTCATTGAGCACATCCAACATATACGCCAGCAAGTCCATGACATTCTGGAGAAATCAAATGCTAAGTATAAGCAGCGACATGATCAACATCAGGTGCCACACCAGTTTCAAGTGGGCGACAAAGTCTGGTTGCATTTGCAAAAGGAACGCCTTACCGGAGCCTATCGGAAACTCAGACCACTCCGATATGGCCCTTACACCATTACCAAGGCTATGGAAGACAATGCATTTGAGCTCAGCATTCCCCCATTCCTTGGCCTGCACCCGGTGTTCAATGTTGACCGCCTTCAGCCATACTTTCCACCATTACTAGACACGTTCGACATGGCAGAACAACTCACACCCACAGAGTTAAATCCAGCTTGCATGGAACAAGTTGCAACTGATCGGATAATGGACACACAGATCAAGCACACTTGCCAGCAGAATATCCAACTGTATCGAGTTGTCAAAGCAGGACAACTCCTTCACCAAGGCAAGTGGCTCACCAGGGACCAAGTGCAGCAGAAGTTCCCTCATCTCATGGAGGAACTCAACGCAATGGGGACCATTGCTTCCTAAGGGGGGAGGAATGATCCAGGTGGATATTGGTGGCCACCCGCTAATTCCACTTGGATCCCCTCCAGTGCTTCTTACAGTTTTTTTCAGTTTCCTTAATTATAGCACAGTTTACTATTTTTAGCAGTTTTTCGGGTCCTAAACATTCGGAGCCGTTTTGAGGCCCTAAACGACGTTTTTTGGGAAATCTACTGCCAACAATTTTTCTGATAAAAATCGTCTTTTTCGTCGTAGTCCTCGGAGATATCTTTCCAACGGGCTATCATGCACGTCAAATGGAGATAGTACGACCAATTCGCGACCCCGGGAAGTTGATGTACCAACTTACCCAAAAATGGGCCCACAATTTGGAGTTTCATCTTCTAGGGTTAGGTTTTGGAATGTGAAGGGTTTTTCATTGTTTCTCAACAATAAATAGGCCTTTGAGCCTTATTGTAAGATAGTTCAGAGGGATGTAGCCACCACATCTCTTCTCAGAGATAAGCTACCATCGCCCTAGCTAGTTTATTTCCATTTCTGTTTGTAAGCATATTTCAGTATTTTACAGTAATGAATTGAGGTATTATTTCCGTTGCATATCTGTCTTTATGGTTATTTCTGTATTTTATTGCGTTCCTGTTTAAATCCGGATCACTCCTGTAGAAGGGTAATGATCCATAAGACAAAAAATATCAATGGACCCTACCCAATTTATGAACTCTTGGGACTATTACTTCACACCACCGCACCTCACATCAGGAGGTATGGCAGCTTGTTCTCCTTTTGCCCACTTGGCTCGAAATTTCCCCCTACTGGAGGTCTCTTTTCAGTGGATGCCTCCATTCGGTCTCTTCTCTGCTTCTCTAATTGTGGCTTCTCCACAACTTTTTGAGGCTGCTTCTAAAGCTACATGTTGAGAGGTAATTCATACTCCCTCTCAACCATCAAGTCTCTAACCTTTTCCTTGCTCCTCAAATATTTTCATGCATCTTGTACCTCAAGTGCATATAGGTTCTTGACTCGCACATCGATCTGTTTCACTTGTCCCATGGTGATGTGTCTAAGGAAAACCTTCCCTTTGTTAAAAATCACATCATAGCAATGCTCTTCCAATATGTGACAGAAACTAGATTCTTCTTTAGTCCTGGAACATACATCACATATATGATTCTGAGAGGGGAGCTAGAATCCCTCTGAAAGGTAATTGTACTGCTTTCGGGTGCGCTATACCTCCCATCATCTCCAAACTCTATGTTCTACTTGAGGTCTTTCTCCTCAAAGTCACCGAATAGATCTCTATTCTCCATCATATGGAACAAGGCACCGTTGTTGACATACCACATGCTTCCCATTATAGTGTTGGCCATGCATGCAATGAGAGTGAAATCAAGTTTGAATTGTGAAGCTAGAGCTTCACCTATTACTACTACTATAGACTCCTTCTTGCTTGCTTAATTCTATGGGCAATTCGTGGCATAGTGCCCGTACTCGTGACAGTGGAAACACTTGGTTTTCAACAAGTCCTTCTTCTTGTTTCCCTCCTCGCCTTAGGACTTCTTTCCCTTGGATTTCTTTTCTTTGTTGACTAATGAAAACTCCCTTTCCACTTGTTTGGATGAGGCCCCATCTTTGGTGTTCCGTCGACACTCTTCTTGTACCAAGTTGGACCACAACTGCTCCCACTCTAGTAGCTTCTCCCTCCCATTAACTAAGTCTTGGTAATTGCCCCAGCTCTTAGGAAGTCCTAGAAGTGATAGGTTCACCAAATCGTCTTCAGTAATAGTAATCCTGACACTTCTAAGCTCATCCCAACATTGGGTGAACTTGGTCAAGTGCTTAGAAATTGAGACACCCTTCTCCATATTGACCTTTATGAGTTTGTCCTTCAGTGCCATCTTCCTGTGGTCACTGCTATTTTGAAACAGGTTTGTCAATGCCTTCCAAATTGCAAATGGAGTTTCCTTACCATGGAGATTTGAGACAATGTGATCTCGAACTCCTTCTAGGATAATCCTTCTCTCTTTTGCCACACACTTTCTCCATTCAGCCAGATATTTAGCATCAGATGTTGGAGGCTTTGGAATATCATGATCTATGAATTCCTTGAGCCGATTGTCTTCCAACACTACTTCCATCCTGTCCTTCCAAGCTTTGTAATTCAAGATACCCTCCAGGGTATACTCAAGTCTCAAACCATAGAATGACATATTGCTGACTCTGAAGTATGAACTTGCAAATTCGATTTCACCTGCACAACAAACTCGAATTATCCTCTTCTATATTGTCTTCAGCTCTGATACCATGTAGATTTTTACTTGTAAATTCAACAACTTATGTGATATGCTAAAACACATGACAAGGATCTACTCTACTCTTCAGCAGAAACCAAAATTGATCGATGAAAATAATAAGTAGAAAATGAATAATATCAATCACACATAACACAATATTTCTTTGGGGAAAGAAACTCCTAAAAACCTCGACAATCTATATTGTATTAACCAAAAGACCTGAGAAGAAAATGCAATGCTTGTTCAACCCGAACAATTCCTTCACAAAGTACAATCTATCTCTCTGCTTCACAAACCAGCTCAAGCCAACACGTAGCCAAATATGTTGTCTGCAAGCTCCTACTTCCTTACGCAATTCCTAAGAGAATTAGCCCATATACAATTGGGAAAATCCCTCACCACAACTGCACAATCCATCATAGGCCTTCTACTGATTGCATGCACCATTTGTACAACCCAGAAAATTATACAACTCACAGTACACTTTCCCTGAACTCTAATCTCAACTGGGTCTTCTTCTGAACTGACATGCATGAGTTATTTATGAGTGAATATTCAGTTAATTGGTGTGGCACTGAGGATGCACTGGTGCCTATCCCTACTACTAGACCTCCTACTAGTTCCTCCAACAATTAGAACTAGCTTAACTGACTATAACTCAGTTAGACTGAGTTAATTAATTACAACTCAAAAGAACTCAACTTGGACCCCTAAACTTTATGGATCTCTCTACATGACTTTAGATAGACTTCCAACTGGAATTTACTAAGCCAACTAAGTCATCTTAACTTAGTTAACTATTACAAGTTGTTATGAGAATATAATTTCGATTTAATTCCTAATTTAATTCAAGGACAAATTAAATTAGAATTTCTAGATGTTATTTTTAACATTTCTTGTTGTTATTTTCAACACTCTTAACTAGGGGCCTTCAACAATTCCTCAGGTGGAGATGATGGGACAACTAGCTGCTAGAAGAACGCCTTCCTTCGATGTCATGAATTCTTCTTTGTCATGGAGTCTTCATCTTTGTCTTCATAGGGCACAAATTATCCATCACTTTAATCCATGAGTCAATTATGCCATCATTCATTTCATCGGAAAGTGATCCATCAATCCATATATGGACTTCCTTCATGCCATGTTTCAGGAAGGATATTTCATCTTGCTACATCGTCCCCTTAGAAGACATCCACAGTTCTTCCCTTGGCAATCATGCATAAGCCCATCTAGATATTTTTTCAAAAATAAGAAATGAACATTTAAATTAAAATTACCTTTGTGATGGTATTTCATCATGACATATTCTAGTTTGTATCAACATCCTTCATACATATCGACATATCTCCCAAAGATATATATTTTCAAGGGTCTCTTTCTTTTTTGGACTACATCAGAGTCTTTATATCTTTCATGGAGATATCTAGTCAAATATTTCTTGGTCTTTCGGATGTTGATTTCCTTTTCCATGGTTGCATATTCCACGATCTCTTCCTTCCTTTCATCACACATTTCATTCCCAGGAGCTTCCATTCAGAGTTCCTCAATTGTTGTCAACCACCTCATACTTCATATGAAGACATATTATGTTGATTTCATCTAGTGAATGTGTGACCCATGCATTCTTGCATTCCTTCGAGGGAGGAGATCCTTCCTTTTTTATCATGTTCTTAAGATAGAGCATTGGTTCATGATATTTGTAACCATATGACATGACTTCCATCATACATACCTCATTTTTCCTTTGGGTCATCTAAGCTTCCTGTAGCAGTTTCCTTGATTGAAAGAGCTTCAATCCCTTGATCTACTTCACTTTTATGTCATCCCACCACCATCCCATGAGAAAACTTGCTTTCCCTTATGATTGGTGAACCTTTCAATGAATATTCCATTAGAGAACCTTAAGGATCTAAAGTATCCCCATCATCAGATGTTTCCTTTGACATATGTATGATGAACCTGTTGGTGGTGTTGGACCCACCAACATGTCAAGGGATCTCCCTGGTAAGAAATCTCAAATAGACCTCAGACCATTTGGAGTAGGAGTCCCAGCAGTGGGTAGTACGGTATCGCCTTGACTACGGTCACATGCAGAGGTAAGTAAGATGTCCTTGTTGGAAGCAAGGGTGTGACCTTACAAAAAGTCAGGGAAGATGCATGGAAAGGCTCTAACACACGAAAGGGGAGAAGAGTACGCCCCTTAGAAGCCTATAATAGTACATAGCTTGAAATGGAACGCATGAGCTGAAAGACATCATAAGATGGAAAGCAGAATAGTCGACAATCCAAAGTGATGAGTTAAACCAACAACACGCTTCGATAAGATTCATACAAACACATACGGAATAGTCCATACATACATGCGTAAGTTACAACTACATACATTGTTAGAGTAACCAGAATAGTCGAACTACAATAACAATACATGCATGAAATGTGTTGGCTATGTTATATTAAAAGAGTGAAAGATCCAATCATACATACAACCATGACAACCACTAGCCCCAATAGTGGAATGTTACAGTCACTGCCGCTTGCTCCTCCAAAGAGATGTACTCGCTCTGCATTATGGAGAAGCCAAGGCTCGTTACAATACACTCCAAGATTTCTCTAAGTTATACCTATCGGAAGCTTGGCTCCAAAAATCCTGTACAATGAGTTATGAGGTTCTATATATAGCAAAGGGTGGGGTGACCCTTGACATTCCCCTTTGTGACTCTTCAACTACCCTCATGACTCTTCAACTTACACATGACTCTTTACATTCTACTATTAACACTTGGTCTTTCACTTTATAACATGCTTACAATACATTCTACACATGTACCCATGTGAGACAAAAATGGGCTTGAGTAAGCCATACAAGACATCATTAAGACTCAAACAGTTGTGGGAAGACTAGCTCATAGACATTGTCTTTATGATCGTTCGCGGAGAACTGATTCCAAGCTTGGTAGTCTGCTATGGTGTCTGTGTACTATGTGGTGAAATCCTTCTGAAAGAAAAATCTTGCCTTTGTTGCATCCAAGTACACTAATTTGGAACCTCTATCCAACTCATAATATAGCATCCACGTCATGGTCTTGAGTGTAATCGGACCAACAACATACTGGTGCATAGTGTCTGTGCTCATCTGCAAATCTGTGCTGGTGGCTATGCGCATCAATTGTTTGAAGTGCATGTCTAGCTCCAGTCGGATTTGGTTCTTTGCTTTCACCTCAGTGACTGTGCCAATGGATGGGATCGCATGAGTGTGCACAATGGCATTCATGCTCCTGAACACTCATGCATGTGAAGCCTGTAATCTAGTGATGAGTTCTGGGAGTTCCTCATAGTTCCGGATCTGACTCTGAATGCGTGCTTTCAACTCCATTGCCTTTGGCTTCATCATCTTTGACAAGTACAACGGGGCTCCCTTGTACCTCATTTTCCATATCTGCATGTGATCGACAACAGTGTGTATGTCTGTCAAGATGCATGCTTTCCTAGCACAGTGTCGTTTCCAACCATTAGGATGGACAATTGACTTATGCACGGTGACGAACCTGATGTACAACTTTTTCATGACAGTCTTGAGAGACGATACTTCATCAAGTATCGCTTTCCTCCACTCTACTCTGGCGGATGTTGTAGCTTTCTCTTCTCTCTGCTTGGCCACTTGCAATTCCTTAGCCATGCGCTCATTCTCAGCTATCAAGAATCTCACACTTGAGCTGGTGGCTTCAACATATGCCTTTGTAGCATTGGCCAATGCAGTTGGATGTCTGCGCACATCAGACACAATCACTCGTTCTCGAAACTGCGCAGGAGATGCATGGTCATCTGGAGTGGGCACTATGTTTCACTACACAACTCTATGTTGTGACTCATCAAAGGATATGTTGTGCACATCTGCTTCCGGATTTTCCTCAAGGATTTTAGTGTCTCCTTGATCACTTGTGACTTGCTCTACTCACGAATCTCATGAAGCTGGTGGAGTGACCTCTGGGCCTTTGGGCATGAGATTTGTATCTTGATCCTGCTCTAGCTGAACCAAATCCGTGTCCATCTACTATAACATATGTTCGATCTCTTGAGAAAAGTCTGACTCCTGTGACTGCTCATCCTGTTTGTTATCTGCCATTTGTTCTAATTCAATAACTTGTATTTGCGCAGTTTCATCAATGTGTACACACTGCGCTTCCTGTTGTTCATGTTCCTACTGTGCTTCCTTCTCCTTTCTGCATAGCTCTTTTTCTTCCCTTAGTTGTTGCTTCACCTCCTACAACTTCTTCTTTTCCTCCTCCAATTTCTGCTTCTCCCTCTGTCTTTGCACAATCCTTCTGTTGCATTGTCGCTTGTTTGCTTCAATTTCCAAAGTTTCTCTCATTACAAGTCGGTCTACCTTGAACTTGCAGCTTTGCTCTGCCTATGCATTTTCGGAAATATTTCTCTTGCCTTCGTCATGCATGGGTCTGCTAGCCTTTGTTGCTACTGATGTTTCTACATTGTCAAGTGCTTCTGCCTTGTGTGCTACTAACCATTCTACATCCACTTTGTCTGGTTCATTGAACCTTGAGGAGTTGTAACAATATCTCCATTGGTTTTCCTCGGGACAATGACATGCCCCGTGGATCTAAGGATGATAGTCTCTCACACAATGGTCCTTCACTAAGCAATGCAGGTCATACAGATTGAAACTTATGGTGCCAAAGGTGAATCTCTTGAATTCCTCTTTCTTGACCTCAGCATGCTTGAGGCTCTGGATCTCATACAACTCGATCCACAAATGAAAAGTAGGCCAAGGTGCCTTCTTCTTCCTGTGCATTCTCGCTGACAACCCTATCAAAGTGTGGTATGCAACCTCTTGCATGAACAACTTGTCTATGGAAAACTTTGGTAACACATGCAAAGCCTTCTCCTTGTTGTACATCCGGATGAAGGTGCCAAGGGGTGAGGCATACCAATCTTCTATGTTAACCAATTCCTCCATCACTGCTTGTGACATGCAAGGTGGATCCTGCTCAAAGATCATCCTGTACACCGGGTGATGAAGTGGTCTGATAGTTGTAGTATAACTCCACGAAAGCTACACTCGGAGAACAACCTGGAATAGATGTGCATAGAGGTTTCTGAAGGTGTCCATGCCCAACCCAAGCCAAGGAACTACTAACAAGCATAGGTTGCATCAAGTATGTAAGTGAACATGAACAACTTTGTTTGCTTACCCTTGGGTGAATGTCGGGCATTTGTTACTTGTCCCTTTAGCTAGAGAGCCAACATGTCGGACCAATTGAAAGGTCTTCCTTCATTCGCTAGTTGATACAACACAATCACCCAACTCTACGGGAAGGTATTTGTAATCTCTTGGCCATACAAGTGGCATGTGAAGATGACCAAGAATTGATAAGCCTTCTGTAGTGTCTTTGTCTTGTATACATGGTTGGGTGTTGTCCTGAACTTAGATGGCTCTCTCACCCAACTCTTCAAGATGTCTCTTGAGTTCGCATTGCTACTGGGATTGGTGAAGAGTGCATCCATTTTTTTCACCGGCTGCGGCAAGTGATACATCTCCTGAAAGTTCTCTACCCTGAAGGTAGCAAGTTTTGTTCCACTGACATTGCTCAGTACCATTGTCTCTGGATCAATATGCGAGACAATCCAATGGATCATGTCCGCGCATGGAAATGTGGGATACTTGCATGCAACCCAATACAAGCTAGACTTGTGTATGTTGACATAGACTCTGTGGTCCTCCAAATTCTCCTCAAAGGTGCCTGAAAAGATGTCATTGATGTCCTACCATGTGATCTTGATCTCCTTGTCTATGAACAACTTAGTATCTTCATAGATGGGCAAGCTCATAGACACTTGCTCGACCACATCTCTAGTTGTGCTCTCAATGGTGTCATTTGACCCTGCTCTCTTGGAAGCCATTGTACCTGTACTTTTGAGAGACTAATGAACACCTGTGATACTTGGAGACATAGCAACACTCATGGAAAGCAAACTGTCAATTGAAAACCAAAAGAAACTTGAGGATTGACATGCAACATACCTGGTTGACTGACTAGGAAAATTACGTAGATTTCTTTGGGAGAGGTTGGGAGACTGACTGTTGGAACTATGTAGAACACATTCCAGGCTGCCAATGAGTTGAATGACTGCTAAAACTGCACAGAGCATAGTCCAACTTGGCCTGCTGAGGATTGGAACTGTGCAATGCGCAATTTCAGTTAGCATGACTGCAACTCGAGAAATTACACTGCACAATCTCTGGGGGCCAACTGAGGCACTACCTCTCAAAATTGCATAGAGCACATACTGGGAGGCCAATGTGAGGTAGGCTCTGTGCAATACCTAGGAGCAAGGCAAGGCCTTCCATCCTGTAAATGCGCAATGCAAGCCGGGCAGGGCAAGGTCTGGGCCAAGGTAGCTCAGACCTGCTGACGGGCAACTGAAAACAGTAAAGACTGAATGCATGTGCAAAGATGCTGCATACATGAGTGAATACTAATGCATGAAATTAGTAAGTGCAAGATTCAGTAATATGGGAAAACAATGAAGTATGTGAAGTGATTCGTCACAACGGTGACCGCTAGTGCAGGAACAATGTCATGCATGCGATAGAAAGGAAATGAAATGCAAGACTCAAAACAACGATTCTACAAGCTAACATGAATTGAAATGAAAGCAAGCATTCAATAAAAAAAAAGAAAACAACACTCACACAAACTGAAATGTAAAAAGCGACAGAAAAGCAAAAAAAGGCATGGAAAGCAAATTCACCTTGAAAGAGTTGTGATGAGTGTGCTGAAAGTTCCTAGATGCATTGGGAATGCCAAAGCTCCAAGATCAAAAGTGAGGAATGATCTATGAGGTGTCAAATAAATAGTTTTGACAAGATCGAGGCTTATGACGTGCATGCCACAATTCTAGGAAAAAGCGACACTTGGCTGGAGGTTTCTAAAACAGATTTTGCATGTAACCCCCAGTGGCTAAAAATAGATCCTTTAAATCTAGGGATACTTTTTCCTTTTTGCTTTTTTCTTTTTTAGGAAAAACTATCCATGCATGCAAGGCAAGATTGCACAGTCTTGGAGGGAACTAGTTAACCTGTGAGCACATGCAATGGACAACAAGCCTTGGGATGAATTCTACGCAGTTTTTGGGTTGAGTGGCTCTAGATGCCCCTCAAGCTCTGTGCAATTTCTGGACTGAAGCCAAGGCTGCCAGTCAGAACTATGTAAATTCTTAGAGCAAGCCCAATGATGGGCTACTCTGCGCAATTTTCTTGGGGAAGGCAGCCTGCCTGCTCTGCGCAATTCTAGAGAGTAACACTGGTTTCCAAGATGCACTGCGCAATTCCGAAGAGCAAGGTTGGTTGCCCTCCAGTTCTGCGTAGTTTTCCAAGTCAGCACAAGAGCCAGTTTGAGACCAAGTCACGGGAGGTCAGCTTGCGGGTGAAAGACAAACAAGTTAGCGAACACAAGTTGTTATGCCAAAGAAACTCAACTGAAAGCATAAGTACTTGGGCAGTGCAAGACATGCTGCTAAGGATGGTTGGTAGGGAGGCTCCAAAATGAAGCTAAGGAAAAATTTTGGAGGATGGTTGTAGCCGCTACAACAGAAGCCTATACTAGATGGCCTTGCCACTTATGTTTCCAATGAGATTCCTATGAGCTATATCCTAAACTTCCATAGATTCAAACCATCTTTCATGCTTTTCTATGATGATGTCCCGAGCTCTTGTTTCCAATGCTTCTATGATGCCTTGATGTATGCCATTTATTGAATCATGATAGTCATATATTACAATAGAAGACTTAGGAATTTGAAAAGAACTAAGGTGAGGAAGACTATCTCAATCATAGTAGAGATCTCTTACTTCCTCTATCTTGGACTTCTTCTTTTTAGCTTCCTCCACTTCTTCATTGATATGAGCTTCTTCTCTTCTTCTTTTGTTATTGTCTTTCTTGATCTTAGGACTATCTCTTTTGTAGTGTCCATGTTCTTGACACCCATATCATTGGATTTTAGCCATGTTCTTTTTATTTTTTTGAGGACCAAACTTTCCAAATTGTCCCTTTCTTCTTGTCATTGCAGCATAAACTTGATTTTGCTCACCTGCTCCCACATCAGATTGGCCTTTAGTCCTGATTCTTCAATATTGCATAGTGACCATAGATCCTGAAATGGAGTAGCTTCTTTCTTCCCATAAATACTTGAAGTAAAGCTACCCCACTCCTCCGGTAGTGCATTTAATACCACTATAGTCATTTCACTACCAGAGATGACTTCTCCCAATTCTTGTAGTTGATCTCGGATCTCAAATATTCTCATAAAGTTTAAGGCTATTCCATCTTCCTTGGACATCTTCAACTTGTAGAGTTCTTTTCTTAATGAGATGACTTCTCCAGTAGTGCTTACGGAATACAACTCTACCAGTTTGTCATAGATTTCTTTTGAAGTTTTGAGTTCAAATACATATGGGATGAGAGGATCCTTGATAGATTCTATGAGAATCCTTTAAGCCCTAACTTCCCATTTCATGTACTTTGCAAGTTCTTGAGCATCTTCTTCTCCTGGTTTGGTGATAGATCCTTTGACATGACACATGATCTCATTTTCAATGAGATTTAGGCATGTCCTTTTCTTCCATGCAAGATAGTTTGAAGCCCCAACAAATTTGTTTCTCTCCTTGCAAAAAGACATTTTGACAGATTCAGATAAGGTCATATACTTACTTGATAGGATGCTCCTTTCTCCTTGCTTCCTTCTTGAGGTTGATGACGATATAGAGAATAGAAAACTTCTCTTTGTTGAAGATAATTTTCTTCAATAATGATCCTTAATCTCACAAAGAGGGAGATCCCTTTTGATGGTCAAGTCCTTTTGATAAAGATCAGTGATGACTTCTTGTTTCCAATGTCCACAAGGGAGAGTATTGATGACACCATCTTTTGATCTAGCTTCCTTTGGATGAATGGTCTTTTAGCTTGATTCATAGATCTCTTCAACTCTTCTTGTCTTGATGATGATCCAAATACTTCTAGGTAGACTTCTTTGATCTAGGGTTATGATGCTTTGTTTGACTTCAAGATGATCTTTGCTTTGATGCCTTCCTTGAGATTTTATCCTTGAGTGTCCCTTGATTATATGCCCTTCCTTGTCTTAATTACCTTAGCTCTGAAACCATGTTGAGAAATCTAGGGTAGAGATATTAAGTGATTTCTCTTTAATCAGTAACTCTTTGTAAGAGCTTTTTACTTCTTTATATTAGGATCTTCCTTTACTTAGGTTATTAGTGTTATTTTTCATCAAACAACTACCAATGCATGAGCATAAATAGGTAAGAGACATGGAATATAGGATATCATCCAAGGTAAAAACTTCTCACTCTTTGAGAGGAAAACCCGCACAAATTCTTCTTATAGAGATTCCAATTGACGAATACCAAGACCACGACCCTTGACCTATTTGCCACTCCAAGACCAAGACACAAGTTCTCTTAATATTCAACCTTTTTCTCATTTCCTCTTCTCGTTTCCTCTTCCACTTCGACCTTCTTAGCACCAATACATTACCACCACCGAGATCTTCTTACTGTGGTATTACTGAGATCTTATTCACTGTGGTAGCACAGAGATCCTTTCATTGTTGTAGCACCGAAATCCTCTTGTTGTGGTAGCACCAACATCCTCTCACTTTAGTAGCTCTGAACCCTTATCACTACATGCCTTATATCCTTCAGATGCTATTCCTAAAGTGAAGATGGGCAGGAGCCCTGGTCCCAATATGGAACTTCCTTTTGCTTGTTTTGATGGTGTTGCACAAAATAGCATATGTGGTTGCGGCTTTTGGACAAATATATCAAAGGATTTATAATATAAGGCACACTGGAACGCTGGCCTGGGTACAAACAACAAGGCCGAGGCTATGGCATTGTGGGGAATGTTGTGGTTTATTAATTTTCTTAATATTCCGGAGATTCACATATACGGGGACTCAAAGATCATCTTGGAACATGTCAAGGGAAAGGCACTGATTAAAAAGCAAGAATTGCATGGTTGGTAAAGGAGAATTCAAGATCTCTAGAATCTACCAGGGCAGCCCACAATTCAACATATCAAAAGAGAATATAACTAGATTGCCGATGAGCTATCAAAAAATGGACGACATGATCTAATGGTTGAAGTGCACATGAACATTCATATCGAGGATAGGAGGATCAACTTTGTGCAATATACAATTCCAAGGTAAAATCTGTATGTATTTTGTTTTTTGTATAACTGTTTTGGTTTTTGTTATGCAACAAGAAGAATATGGTGGTGTGTACAATACATTGTTCTCTCTATAATGACTCGATATGGTTTTCTTATCCAACACGCTATTTGAAAAAATGTTGTTTCGGATATTTCCTTATATTCGATTATATATTTCCATGTAGTAATTATCAGTTTTCCTTTCAAAAATATTAACTCTGTGCTCTGAGCATTTCTATACATACATATTACAGTTTATTTCTTTTCACATTAGAATATCATGTACTCGCTACATAATCATTAAATAATAGTTTTTTTCATGCTGCAAAAAAAAAAACCCACCGGCGGAATGCTATGCATAATAAGCTGATTGGCAGAAGAATTACCCAAATCAACCTGTTTAAAGAAAAAAAAGTCTCCACACTGCGAGTATAGAAAAAATGGAATTAATGATAGCGAACTGAATGCCAATAATCAGAATATGTGTCCAAAATTGCTATACACACGAATTAGCCAGCAAGCCTATTAGATCAAGCATATTGAACTGCAGCAATAGATGGGAAGAACTCTTTCATCCATGTGGTTGTCTGTGGGTTTGACCCTACCGGCCAAGTAACAGCAAATGTGTGGACGAAGTCCATGATATTTTGATAATCTTCAGAATTAATGAAGAACATAAGTGAGTAGCAACGCGGCGAACATGAGAATGTAAGCAATTCCCTGGTCGATCGCCATTCCTGCATATAAATCACCACAACGACAAATCAGTATTAATCACTCATAACAACAATTGGGTATAGTATAGCCTTTTTTAGAAGCTAATATTAATTATCACAAGTGACATAGGCACATAAAAAGTGCTTGATATACACCCATGGAGGCCATTAGTGTTTTCCACTTTTCTTACCGTTGCTGACGGGAGCTGGAGCAGGGGCTGAGCTATCTTGAACTTTCCCTCCAACCACGCCGGCGATGAAGAATAAAATGGGAATAAGCGCGCTCAACAGTGCTACAGCTGCACCCTCCATCTCGCCCCCAAAATCACAGGTTACAATGAATGCAATGAGCTACCTGCTGTAATTCCTGTTGAGTTGAAAAAATAAAATTAAAGGAATCCCCTGCAATGCTCGGTATGCAATTGAAAAAAGAATGGGGCTGGGTGTTTAAATAAGAGGGAAGACGAGGCAGGGAAAGGAAATGGCGGATGTGAGGAAAATGAAGTAGCGTGGAAGAAAACTTCCAAGAAATTTCTTTCGCGTTCAAGTTTGACTTCTCAAAATTGAATTTGATGCTGTGTATTTTTCATATATTGTATTTTGTACACGTCACGCGTTAATGAATCTGTTTGGGCTCCACCACAAATTCAATGTATTTGTTAAAGATGAAGTCACGCATTACATAACACTATGATCAACAAAGCTGGGGCTTACAATTTAATGAATAATTAAAGATACGCTTAGCTATTCACAAATATTTGTAAGTCTATGTTTACCAATGGAATAGTTTTTCACAAATATTTGTAAGTCTCTTTTTTCAGTACGAAAAAAGTAAGATTCTATTATAATGATGGGATCCAGATTACATAACAGTAAGTATAGAGCTAGTATAAATAGTTTGATGAAAATTAAACTGTTTACTAATGGAGTAGTTTAGGGAAGTGGAGAAATTGTCTATAAGATTAAAAGTGGTTGAAATTAAAAAAAAAAAAATTATAGAAATTATTTAAATTATATTTTTAATAATAGAAATAAATTCAATACCTTAGATATCATTTTTGGGATTCAACTGCGTTAAGTAAGTCATTCAAAGTATGACCATTTCCATGAGAGGTAGTCGTAAAGTGACTAATATCTCATGATTTTTGAATAGTTCACTTAGCACTCATTGCATCGGGTGATGCTCACAGGGGTGAAGAAGTGGGATTGAAACTAGTGAAATGTGGAGAACGAATCACATAGCATCAATCATCACTTCCGAGGCTTGCACCCGGAAACCATACTTAAATTCAATACCATTAAAAAATACTTAAATTTTTGAAATTTAATAACTACAATTTAAATTTACAAAATTCAAATTTCTCACCGTCTCGTTAGACTATGGATTTACGAATAAATAAATACAGTCCCGTTAGACTATGGATTTACGAATAAATGAATACAGTCGCGTTAGACTAAGGCTTTACGAATAAATAAATAAAAACAAATATTTGTACGTCTACGTTTAGCAATAAAAAAACACAGTCCCGTTAGACTATGGATTTACGAATAAATAAATACAGTCCCGTTAGACTAAGGCTTTACGAATAAATAAATAAAAACAAATATTTGTACGTCTACGTTTAGCAATAAATAAATGAAAAACACGTTTAAAAGGCATTTATATATTTGCGTAGCACATGTTGCTCTGCGACTTGGAAGTACAGTCCAATATAGCGATGCGTTGAATACTAATCGTGGACTAAGGGTTCTCATCTCTGACTCCGCCGGCTGAGATTCGCTGGGTGCGTGGGCTCTCTTATAGCCATAGAAGGTTCGTTCGTGGCTGCGTATAGGCCAAAAAAATCACCCATAAAATTATTTATTTTTTATTTTTTTTTAAATTGATCAGGGAGTGAAATTATTTTTTAATGGTGAAAATGGATTGCATTGAAAATTTTAAAGTTTGATAGGTATAATTTAGATTTCCCAAATTTTCTAGCAAAAATCATGTCAAAATTTCCACTATTTTCAAAGCAAGTTCGGTTTCATTGCACCTTTTTTTTTAAGAGGAAAAAAACACTTCTTCTTCATATTAAAATATAAAAAAGTAATACATGTTCTCTGTATCTCTTTCACTTTTTGTTCTTCTAAATCTACTATTCATAACAATCCCCTACATATTCTCCTTTGATCCATCTCATAATTTATGTCATTTATTCTATGATACCCATACATATATCCCAAAATAACTACATTAACACTCCTAATGGTTCCCAAAAAATTGATACATTTTCAATTATGAATAGTTTATGCTACCTGCATTAACAAAATCTCTTGTTCATAAGTTGTAAAGAAAAATTAACTTGTTTCCTTAGCAACCTCTCTCTTAGATAGGAGATCAACTATCCAGTTTTGTTCCCTGTAAATGTGATCAAATTGTACAAATTAGAAGGTGCTTACCAGATTCTTGATACGTCTCATCTAGTTCTTAAGGATGGGAAGGTTGAAACTTGTGTTGTCCTGCACCCATTCTATAATGCTTTTAGCATCTTCGAATATTTGAATACTCTCCAACCTTAACCATTTTGCCGCTATAAGAACACCCCATAAAGCAATGAGCTTTGCCTTACTATTTGTACCATGTTCGCCTTCCAACAAAAAATGATAGTACTTTCCTGGATCAATAACTATAACTACTCCACATCCACACTTCCTCCTATTGCATGCTCCATCAAAGAAACCCACCGGATAATTATTCCATAAATCTATGAGCTTGTTTTTCTTGTCTCCTTTGTTCTTTTTTCTCGGTCCCATCTCATTATAGAATGTTATTGTCTTGTATATATCATTCTGAACCACTGCTCTTCTTTGCTAAAAAATGAGTGCATTTCTACTACCCCGGATGTTACATATAATGAATAGAGGAAGGGTCCTGTATTTTTTGTGTACTACGCTCTACCTTTTCATGGATGTAACCAGTTACCCATTGCGCTGCACTGCTTTGATCTTTAGCATATCCATGGTCCCTTCCCAAATAGCCACCGCATACAGACATTTATACAGCAAATGTTCAGTATTTTCTGGCCCCCTCATACATAAAACACATATGCCCAGTCCACAAAAACCACATCTTTGAAGGTTATTCCATGTCAAAATTCTGTCATTAATCGATAGCCAACAAAAAACTTTAATTTTGTATGGAATGTCCCATTTCCATATAACCTGTATCCAATTGTTATATTTGAAAGATTTTACTCTCCTGGGTAGGTTTTGATATATGTCTTTAACCATCGGGATTCCTTTCTAAATATTTCCACTTCAGTTCAAGTGATCATTCTGTTCATTGAGGGGGATACCTTTTGTTTTGAGTTGTGTTGTATAACACTCCCATTCATGAACATACTCCCCCAAAAAAACCAGATCCTCCACCCCTCTCCATGCTTGTTTATTTATGTTTTCGTTGTGGAAAATATTAATTTGTTGCAGCTTGTGGATACCTTTTGCGTGAATGAAGTTAAGTAGTTGAGTTGATAATGAATGATCTCCACTCATTCCCATCATAGCGTCTAGACCAATCTCTATCATGGTGCCATCTCCAATCTCCCAACGAATAAATCCCATCAGCCAGTGAAGTGTTTTCATCATGCTACTCCATATGAAGGATTTACAAGATTTATTCCTAACCCCATTACCTATCCATGTCGTGAAACTTTGACCATCCATATATTTATCATTAATTATAAGTGGCCATAATCTATTCCCTATCATGGCCCTCTACATATTCTTGATGATTAATGCTACATTGAAACAAGGTAGGTCGATGATACCCCAACCTACTTCCTCTATTGGCCTAGTTATTGTTGACCACCTTATCAAATGGAACTTTTCTTTTCACTGTGCACCAGCACATAGAAAGCGTCTCATGATAGCCTCCATCCTCTGTATAGTCTCTCTTGGCAGTAAGAACAGGTGCATCCAGTATACCAAAATATTTTGGAGCACAGATTTCAATATAATCAATTTGTCTCCCACAGATAACCACATGTGCTTCCAACAGTGCAACTTCCTATGGAATCTTTTTATCAGCCACTCCCAATCTTTGTTAAAGTATCCATTCGGTTTTATTTTAAACACCAAGTAAGTGAAACCTCATCAATATGAATTGATGGAACACCAAATAAATATTTGACTTCCATATCTACCTCCTCCTCGTTGTCGCTATGCACCAGTAGACATTTCCCACCATTCATACATAAACGTGGTCTTGATTCTAAAGTGTTTATTATCCTTTGTATCGTACTCCACTCTTCAATTGATGACTCCCCTCCAAATAGCATATTGTCAACAAACATCATATGGGAGATCCCATGATGTATGGACACTTTAATCCTTGAAATTATGCCACTTTCCTTTGCTTCCCGCATCTTCCAACTTAAGCAGTCTATCAACATCAAGAAAAGCAGAGGAGATGGAACACAACCCTTTCTAAGCCCTCTTTGTGCATTAAAGAACCACGATCAAAATCCGTTTATAATAACAACAAAATGTGTAGTCTTAATACAAGCTATAATCCATAATATGATCATTGGAGACATGCTGGATTTAATTAGCACCAACTTCAGGAATTCTGAATCAATACAATCATAGGCCTTGATAAGGTATACCTTCAATAAGCAAGATCTCAGTTTCCAGGAATTAATGGAATGCAACATCTCCTGAGCTATGCCAATAGTATCTTGTATTTGTCTACTCTCCAAAAAACCAAATTGTTCTTTAGAGATGTGTCTTGAGAAAATTGGTTTGATTCTACATGCAATCAGCTTCGATATCATCTTGTATACTGAATTACATAGTGAAATCAATCTATAATCCATAAAGGTTTCAAGCTTCTCCTTTTTAGGTATCAAAGCAATGAAAGTGGCATTAACGACACCCGATATATATCCATTGATCCTAGATTATTCAACAACCACCAGTAGGTCTGGCATCATCAGCTCTTTGACATGAGGCTCGTTTTTGGCTCATAGTATTATGTAATCGGTGACTTCATCTTTGATTTATACATGTAATGTATGGTGGAGTCCAAATGGATTTCATTAGTGTGTGACATGTGTTGTCATGGACGTGTTGTTTGTGCTATGCGTAGAAGGAGCATATATTTGGAACATAAACATGGTTGGATTGGGGGTCTTTCTATACGATGTGCGAATGAGAGGTTGGGATGTGGAACAAATTATTATTAGCCTAGTTTTAACAAGGCGAGGAAAATCATGAAAATTTTGGTACTATTTTGTTAAAATTTGGTTTTTTTTTTTTGGAAATCTGGGTTATAGTTATAAACTTCAAGATTTTGGATGCTCAGGGTTTTTTGGTGGTGTTGAATCCATTTCTACCATCAAAAATAAGATTCAAGCGCTCCTCCAATAATTTTTATACTTCTGTAAAAAGAAGGCCAAATTGGAACGCTCCATGCAAATTTGATGACTCACACCATCATTCTTCTTCGTGCTTATTGTTATTGCTATTGTTGGCTAAAGAAGACTATAGTAACTGATTTTCCTTTTGATTTTTTTGGGTTATTATTTTATTTGTATAAAAAATAATAATAATTAATTAATTAATTTAATATAACGAAAAAGTTAAATGAATATATAATAATGGTGTAGTTTAACTTATAGACAAATGACCTTTTTCACAATATATTTTCTCATTAATTTTAATCAAAATCTCGTAGATATTTTTAAAAACTTGAGTTTAAGTTGTTTAATCTGCATAATTTGAGTGCCTAGAGGTTTTCCATGGCGCTGAATCCATTTCAAAAAACAAAAAATCACATTCTTTCTTGAAATTGTTTTGTTGGATTCCAGTGAAAACGTCTATTTCGTCTATAAGTTAGACTACACATATAATAATTAATTTATATTTTAATTATTATTAGTTTTTTTTTCATTTATATAAATTTTTAATGCCTAATTTTATAAATATGTATTATTTATGTAATATAAAATTTATATTTATAAAATTTAATGTAACAAAAACAAGTTAAATTTTAAATATTTGATTAATTATTTTGGAGTTTTATTACCAGTTTTATTTTGAACAAGAATTTCTATATTAGAATAGGTTTTCCACAAATTCAATTTTGTTTAAAAAAATTATGTGGATTGTTACATTTTACTTCCACTTCACATGTTCTGTGGTTGTCCACAATAGAGTGGTGCGATTTATCTCAAACCTTGATCTTGTATATTACTATCTTTTTAATTTTTAATTTAATAAATTAAATTATGTAATAGGTTTGAAAATATAATGGACTCATTTCAATTTAAACAATGGCTAAGAAATCATTTCCATTCAAGTTTCGATGGATGCTTGATTAGATGGCTTGATCACATAATCTTTTGTTTGACTCTCTCACAAGAGCATCAAAGCAAATTGAGAGGTAGAGTGTTCAGTTTTTGGCCAAGAGAATGACAGACTCAAAATCCCGTCAAGAGAACCACCCTCCATGTAGAGCACCATCTTCCAGGAAGCTACTATGTTAGTTTAAGCTAATTTCAAGCCTAGTACGCACAATGGGAAATGTATGCACTCTTGTAGAATCCCCTCTTTCCAAACAAGCAATTCAATCAATATACCCAAAGGAAAATATCACAACAAAGATATTCAACCAATATAACAAATCCATTTATTAATACCACTGTAAAATCCCTTCTTTCTAAACAAATAACTCAACAATCATACCACAAGAAAAAATACCACAACGAACAAACTCAACCAATATATATTATGATTTGTTTTATTATTCCACTATTAATCTAACCTAAAATTGTATTTGTGAGTGTATATTTCCACGACCCATAGTCATGTTGATGTAAGTTTCTGGATATATGATGTGCGCGAGTTTACATGTTGGAGCAACCTTTTGAGTTACAAAAATATATTTTTGGAAGCCCATAAACAACCATGGTTAATGGCACAATTTGTTAGGAAAATAAGAGTTGATAACATTGCTATAAATTACTATACTAGAGTAGATTTGATGGATGGTTCACCATCACATGTTGCTTTTTCAACCAAATGAAATTTAAATAATTAAATTAATTGATTCCCTTTTCAATCAATTATATCCTATGGCAATCAAATAGACTCCTGATTTGTTCTATGTGACAGCCTTCATTACCTTTTTCACTTATTGTAAATTAAAAACAACTATATGCACATGTGTTGAGTCATAGGGACAATTGATTCCAAGGCTGAGGTGGGCATGCTGCTAGGGACAAATGGAAAGGAAGCGGGAAAAGTTCAAATGGCGTGGGGATCATTGGCTTGCAAGACTCACTAGTGATGATTGGGCCAACCACCACAAAAATCAAAGGACAAATAATAGTTGGACTTATGTTGAGTGGTTAAAGGAAATGAGGCCAGATTGGAAAATAACCATTGAGAAATAGATTTAGACAGGGAAGACACTATCTTTTTAGGAAATGCGGGAGTATATAATGAGGGAGGGATCAGACCTTCTAGTGTTCAACTAGAAGATTGTTTTGGTAACCATTGGAGGCAACACAAATCTTGGTGGTACCCTGGGAGCAGTCCCCTTACACCCTGGAGTCTAGCTCAGGGGAGACGACTGCATACGAGGTTTGATTGTAGTTAGTCTATGGTTGGGAGGTGAGTTATATCCTTAATCCATTACCCATTCCATTTCAATATATAATCTCTCTCATGTTAATGGTATTACAAATTACTGTTATCGTGGATTGCACTCTAGACTATGGTTGTTTGTTAAGCATCAATTGTAGTGGTAAATCTGTTGCACGACTCACAGTTTTAGCCAGTGATTGAAATAAGGGAGCAGGATCTCTATCTATAATAATTTTGACATAGCCATGTTGACTCTAAACCTTGACAGTTATTAAAGTTTTCTTCATAGTAGAGGATGTCGAGAAGAGGAAAGACAATTAATTGAAAAGATAAAATACCCAAAAGGGTGGTTAATGCTATGTCTAAATTCTATAATTCTTCGGTGTGTTTCTAAACTATCCTACAAAGTAGACATGCTTGCAATAATGTACCTTTATATTCATAACTTCGTTTGTAGTTACCAAATTAATGCTTCAAATAGTCAAAGAATTTAAGAAAAATGATTGATGGTTATGTCTTTAGATTTCAGGCTAGTAATTACTCTCTCCTCTAACCTTTTAGGTTATGTAATTATTACAATCCCTAGTTTTTGTACCATTCAAAATCTTAATGGAATTATATATTTTCATATTATTTGAGAAAACCTCGTGTATGCACTGAGTTCGACCGATTCAAGGGTTGACTTCTCTACATCCTAGTTAAGAGTTTTCATACCCTATTCCCAAAGTTAGACTTATTCTTCATTACAGGGATAACATTTTGGCCAATCCTGGCTCTTTCTATAATATCCTCTAAGGTTTCATACTTTGTACCTGTAATCAAACCATGATTCATTCACGATGGCTTCACTAGGGGAGAAATACCATACCACATGTGTTAATATTAGGGGATATATATTGAGGAAAAAATGACATAATATATTGAGCATATAATAGGGGGTAAAGGGTTTTTATATGTTGTGTACAAAAAATGGAGTTCAAATTTAATGAAAAAATATAAATGGGTATAGAAAATGTTAATGAAAAAATGGATAGCTACAATATCTAGTGAAAGTAAAGTTTTTAAAATTGGGAAGGTGTATTGGGTTCGTCTTGGTAGGGGGTTAAATAAAGTGATTTTTAGAAGTATTTTCCAATATGTAGTCAAATTAGGGGTATTGTTTAGTATGCCATGAATGCACATGATATGTCAGAGGTTCATTGAGTGAAGCCCTCATGGATTCATTAATGATTCTTAATTTGAAGTCTGTTGCAAGCTATAGATATTTATAAACTTGAGGTGTGTTGGGTCCCTATAATACTAGTGATTACCCCATTACTATTGTAGTTATACCCCTTATTTATATTGGTGTGCCCCTATTACCCCCATATTATTATTTCTGTGCCCCATAGAATCCCTCTATTGTTATTTTTGTGGCTTTATATTATTATTGTTAGGTCGGCTGGATTATATTGTGACTCCTTAGACTCCTATATATAGAAAGGAGGTTTTGTCATTTGTATCATCCAAGAATTGTTCATTTATGTAATGTAAAGGAGGTTGCCCCCTCGAAGAGGCTGAATTCTAAGGCGTGGATCTCTCTTTTCTATCTTTTTGTGAGCTGGTTTCATAACATTTGGTATCAGAGCTTTGGATTCTAGGGTTTCGCTGCTCCAAATAGGTCATCGTGGAATTTTCGCTATAACTTTTTTCCTGTGACGTTTCAGAAGTCGCAAAAAAAAACCCATTTGAGAAGAATTGGCACTAAACCTTGGGTCCAAATTTCAGAGCTTTTCGCGCGATATTTTCGGAGATATGATCTGAGGAAGTTGACCTTTTTGCAGACTCCTGAATTACATTCAAAACAGGTGACCTGGGGAAAATCGTCATAACTCTCGCTTTGAGGATCGGATTGAAATTTCGTAAAAAGGTGCAGAAAGAGGACGGACTGTAATTTCTTGTGTGTGTGTTTTAGATTCAAAGGTTGAAACAGTGACTCGTGGCACGTCGTACAAGTTCGCTCTACTGAACCAGTCTAAAAGCAAGTCACTGTGGGATATTTCACATAACTCTTCCTTGGAGAATCCAATTTGACTCAGACTTGTGGCATTGGAAAGAGGACACAGAAGGCTACTACAGGTAGCAATTTCAGAATTGGATGATCCGAAATTACAGAGATACATCAGATTCAATATCAGGCTTCTATAAAGTGAAAAAATGTGTGTAGTTTTTTTTTAAATTTTTGTGTATGCTTGGTTTAACGGAATTCAAAGGGCATAGTAAAGCATTATTATCGGTAACTGATGCCCCGAGGAAAGAAAATGCAAACACCTAGTAAGGAACCTGAAAGCTCTAGCATGACTCATGAAGAAGAGGAAGAAATGCTACATGATATTTCAAAATTACAAGAACAAGTGCAACAAATGTCACGCTCACAAAAGCTAACAGAAGCTAAGATAAGTGGCGTGGAATCTAAGATAAATGGCGTGGAATCTAAGATAAAGGGCATGGAAGCTAAGATGGAGGATTCGATGGAAGAATTGAAGAAGTTGCTACAAGAAAGGGTCACTAATGGTGAAAAGGTAGTAAAGGAAACTCATGATGAGAACAAAAGAAATGTTAATCATGATTCCGTAGACGCTAATGTTGGATCGAAGAATCACCATATTCCAAAAATCGATATGAGGAAGTTTGATGGCAAGGATCCCGCCACATGGATATTATAGATGGAGCAATTCTTCGATCTCAATAATGTGCAAAACACACAAAAGGTACGTATGGCAACTTTATATTTGGAACCAAATCAGTTTGTATGGTATCAATGGCTTTGTTCTCGTAAACAATTTATCACTTGGGCAATTTTTACGGAAGAATTGATAGCACAATATGAGGATACAAAAAGCAACACTTTTTTTAGCCAATTGATAAGTCTCAAACAAAAGGTTTCAATAATGGAGCATATTGAGGAGTTCCAAAAATTGAACATAAGGGTAAAAGATATTCCAGAGGAGCATAGGATTGATGTGTTCATAGGGTCTTTAAAGGATAATATCCAACATGATGTGCGCCTTTGGGAACCTGATTCATTAGAGAAGGCATTCAGGTTAGCAAGAAAAATGGAAAGCAAAATTATGGCAACTAGGAAGCATACCATTCACAACTATAAAGACGGAAGTGTTGTTGCCCATAGTCTTCCACAACCTACAAGGTTGACACCACAACAATTGGAAGAAAAAAGAGCAAAAGGGCTTTGTTACAATTGTGATAGGAAATACACAAAAGGTCATAAGTGTGCTGAGAATAAATTATTCTACATAGATTGTGAAGAGGAAGAAGAAAAGGAGCAAGAAAGGTCAAAAGAAGAGGATATATTCCAGGAACAAAGCCTAGATGAAGAACAAATAAATCCGACCATATCTTGTAATGCATTGGTGGGAATTACCACTCCTCAAACCATCAAGATAGAAGGACAAATCAAGAAGAAAAAGGTAATAGTGTTGATTGATTTAGGAAGCACCCACAATTTTATTCATTGTAGGGTAGCAAAAGAATTGAATTGCTTCCTATATCCAGCACCAGAGTGTCAAGTGATGATTGCAAATGGAGGAACAATAAATTGTTCTGGAAAGTGCCATAATATCAAGCTATCCATGGGAGAATATGTATTGACTAGCCCAATGCTTTCCATTCCAATGGGAGGTGCTGATGTTGTACTAGGAGTCCAATGGCTACAATCCTTGGGTACAATAGCTTTTAATTTTCAAGAACTTTTCATGAAATTTTCTGTGGAAGGAAAGGAAGTTGAATTAAGGGGTATTGCAGGGAAACCAGGAAAGATAATCAGCTCTAATGGCATGACAAAGCTTCTAAAAAAGGAGCAAAGAGGTGTAATTGCACAATTATGTTCGCTAGATGTTTCCACATTGGAATCATCTATTTCTCCAGATCTCCAAAAAGTCCTGGACAATCATTACAAGGTATTTGAGACTCCCAAAGGTCTCCCACCTATGCGTGATCATGATCATGCTATTCATCTGATTCCAGGAAGTGTTCCTCCAAACATCAGGCCGTACAGATATCCATATGTCCAAAAAAGTGAAATTGAACGTATGGTTGCAGAAATGCTAGAGGCTGGTATAATTCAACCAAGTCAAAGTTCTTTCTCAGCTCCAGTAGTATTGGTGCACAAGAAGGATGGATCATGGCGCATGTGTCCAGATTATAGGAAGCTCAACAAGCTCACTATTAAAGATAAGTTCCCCTTTCCTGTCATTGATGAATTACTGGATGAATTGCATGGATCAATTTACTTCACCAAGTTGGATCTTCGTTCGGGATATCATCAAATCAGAATGAAGATTGAAGACATTCCGAAAACGGCATTTAGAACTCATGAGGCTCATTATGAATTTTTGGTCATGCCTTTTGGCCTTACCAATGCACCTTCAACATTTCAAGGTTTGATGAATTCAATTTTCAAACCATTCCTTAGAAAATTTGTGTTGGCATTTTTTGATGATATACTAATCTACAGCAAGTCTTGGAAGGATCATGTTGAACATGTTGACAAGGTGCTACAACTATTGGAGGAGAAACAATTATATGCAAAAAGATCCAAATGTTTCTTTGGAGTCCAGGAGGTGGAATATTTGGGTCATATTGTATCTCATGAAGGAGTTAAGGTAGACCCTAGCAAAATTAAAGCCATTAAGGAATGGAAAATCCCCACATCCATAAGGCATCTGCGAGGATTTCTTGGGTTGACAGGGTATTATCGCAAGTTCGTTAAGAATTATGGGAGAATATCAGCACCTCTAACAACATTATTGAAGAAAGATTCATTTTCATGGAATCCGGAAGCAACAAAGGCCTTTAAACATCTTAAAGAGGCAATGTGCCAAGCACCGGTCTTTGTTGAAAAGTGTGCAACAAGAAATGCTTGTTGAGAGTGCAACAAGATGATGGAGCTTAGTGAAAAGAGTCGCCTTCACTAAGTGGGCCCGCAGGCTATTTTTGGCGCAAGTCTATTTTTAGACTATGTCTATTTTTAGACATATGGATCATGTCTATGGATGATTGATCAAGTTGGGAAAAATAGATGGACTTCTATTTTTTATGAAAGTGTGAGTGATCACAGTGTGAGTGATTACAGTGTGAGTGATCAAAGTCAAAAATAGAAAAGTCAAATATTATTATCTCACAATAATATTTGGACTATAAACTTAATCTTATTCTCTTGGAGCACTTCAGGATGAGCTACGGATGTGGTACATGTAGATCCCAAAGGGAAATACGTGGTTACCTATGGGATGACTAATATTTGCATGCATGACTTCAGTTAGAACTCAAGTGAGTTGAGTTTAGTGGACTGGAGGTACAGTTGATGGAGTTGTGTTCAGTTTAGCTTTGTTAAACTGGTTGTATTTAGTCTAACTGATCAATAGACTAAAGATGAGTTGGGTGAATTAGTTATTAATTAATTCACAAGTTATTAAGTCATAATGCAACTATAGAATACATCAGTTAACTCAGTTGCATGTCAGTGCATGTTCAGTTCAGCAGGGACAGGTGTTAGAGGATCAGATTGCTATCAGTTGTGACTATAGCTGTGCATGATGATTTGCACAATCAAAGGATTGAGTATGCCAATGAGTTTGCTCACGTATCTTCATGATATTATAGCTGTTGCTCACGTCCAACATAGTGTGGGTGACTATTTTGCAGTGTAAAATCGAGTTTGGGAAGCTATTCTCATCAGTTCTCGAGCAGGTTTGAGCAGTGGAGGCAGGCAAGCAGCGGGAGAGATTTGGAGATCAAATCTGAGCTGTATTGTGTGTAACAGGTGGAGATACTTGTGAGAAGTATTATGCTTTGTATTGTTACATGATTCAATCAATATAATATACAGATAGTGTGGGGTTTTTAGCGAGATGCTTTCCCCGGGATACATACTGTGTTTATGAGTTTGATTGATGCTTCTATGTGTGCCTGTGGATGTTTCTGCTTCTGTAATTTGATGATCAACGTAGAGGAGATTATGTATTATACATGTTCCGCTTAAATTGTATGATCAGGATAATCTCTGTTGAATATGTGTCATATTATTCAAAATTTCTACATGGTATCAGAGCTAGATAATTGTAGAAAAAGTTTCTACATGGTATCGGAGCTGCTTGATTTGTAGAAGAGATTTTTACAGGATATCAAGCGAGGATTGATCATCAGATCTACTATTCAGGAAGTGGTTACATTCTATTTCTTCAGGCAGAGTCTGTAATCGGGCCAGGTAGCCTCTGGATTCATCCTTCTTTTGGAAGGTGAAATATCCGGTGAATGCCCATACAGTCGATCTCTGTACAAGAAATAATTTGTTCTCACGAATTCTAGATCGGAAGCAGTTGAGTTTTGTGCTGGTGGAATTCGAATTTAATTCCAAAGCAAGAGATAAAACTCAGAAACATTCAGTTCGAGAATGGAGATAGTATGCCCCAGTATCTCACAAGGTTCACTCAGTGTCGAGATGAGCTGGGAAGTGTGGGGGTTACTGTTGATGATGAGGATGGTGAGTCTAGGACTCCTTGACCTTCCTAAGAGTTGGCATAGCTACCAGGACTCGGTGAATGGAAGGGAGAAACTGCCAAATTGGGAATGACCATGGTCGGATTTGATGCAGGAGGAGATTATACGGAGCACCAGAGACAGTTCTTTATCTATGCATGATGAGGAGAACTGTGCCTTAGCGAGTAAGGCAAAGAAGGGGAAGGAGAATGTTTCTCTTTTCGAATCTTGTTCTTCCAGTGATGGGAAGAAAGTTGACAAGTCGAAGGTGCGATGCTTTCATTGTCATGAGATTGGTTCATGGGTCAGGAACCTGTATGCTCTTGAGGTTCAAGATGCATGCGAAGCCTTGAGCAGCGAGGCAACTGATGGAGACTTGGTGGTTGAGAGGGAGCGTATATTACCTCTCAACATGCAGAGCCAGAAGAAGTCTCAGACGACTGTGGAGGAGCCACGATTGGTGCAGCAGCTTCAGGAGGTTGTGGAGCAGCCACAACAAGGGAAGCTGAGAGGAGATCGAGTAGAGACATCTACTCATCCAGAGACCTCCAGTAGGGGGAAACTTCGAGCCAGGTGGGCTGAGGGATCGCATGCAGCCATACCTCCAGGTAGGAGGTGGGGTGATGTGGATTGATTGTCCCAAGGAGGAGGGGCAGGATCCTTGAGGTACCCAACCTCTTGGATGAGACCTTGCTACGGGAGCCCCGATGTGTAGTAGCAGGAACTGACTGATTGGGTAGAGACAGATGCGGATGGAGCGGCAGAGAGAGCGACAGTGTAGGGAATCCCAGGACAGCGCATAGCTAGCAGGCTGTAGCAATGCGAGAGGCACAAGTGTTTTGCACAGTGTTAGGTGGCACAGAGAGGTGTGCAATGGTGCGAGATGCATGGAGATGTTGCAGTAGCGCAGATGTCAGAGAGGGAGCACTTGTCAGCAGCAGGTAGAGCTTCAGCATCAGAGGATGTTTCTATCCCAACAGGGAGGTCAGT
This sequence comes from Pinus tabuliformis, assembly GCA_031772625.1. Lineage (NCBI taxonomy): Eukaryota > Viridiplantae > Streptophyta > Pinopsida > Pinales > Pinaceae > Pinus > Pinus tabuliformis. The sequence goes on from CM062807.1 coordinate 309,737,382, forward strand.
TGGGAGGTGCAGTGCGGATGCAATGCTGGGAGATAGAACCAGCAGCAGCACGGATGCAGTCAGAGATCAAAGTGACAGAGGCTAGAGCAGTCAGATACTGAAGAGCACAGAGATGCAGAGTTTCAGTTGACAGAGGAAATAGCAGTCAGAGACTTTGATGACAGAGCAAGTGGACCGGCCAAATGTGTTGCATGGAGAACATTCCAGAGTTACAGGATCGGGTTTGAGAGGAAGCCTTTCTTGTTGAGAGGGAGTGTTGAAAAGTGTGCAACAAGAAATGCTTGTTGAGAGTGCAACAAGATGATGGAGCTTAGTGAAAAGAGTCGCCTTCACTAAGTGGGCCCGCAGGCTATTTTTGGCGCAAGTCTATTTTTAGACTATGTCTATTTTTAGACATATGGATCATGTCTATGGATGATTGATCAAGTTGGGAAAAATAGATGGACTTCTATTTTTGATGAAAGTGTGAGTGATCACAATGTGAGTGATTACAGTGTGAGTGATCACAGTGAGTGATCAAAGTCAAAAATAGAAAAGTCAAATATTATTATCTCACAATAATATTTGGACTATAAACTTAATCTTATTCTCTTGGAGCACTTCAGGATGAGCTACGGATGTGGTACATGTAGATCCCAAAGGGAAATACGTGGTTACCTATGGGATGACTAATATTTGCATGCATGACTTCAGTTAGAACTCAAGTGAGTTGAGTTTAGTGGACTGGAGGTACAGTTGATGGAGTTGTGTTCAGTTTAGCTTTGTTAAACTGATTGTATTTAGTCTAACTGATCAATAGACTAAAGATGAGTTGGGTGAATTAGTTATTAATTAATTCACAAGTTATTAACTCATAATGCAACTATAGAATACATCAGTTAACTCAGTTGCATGTCAGTGCATGTTCAGTTCAGCAGGGACAGGTGTTAGAGGATCAGATTGCTATCAGTTGTGACTATAGCTATGCATGATGATTTGCACAATCAAAGGATTGAGTATGCAAATGAGTTTGCTCACGTATCTTCATGATATTATAGCTGTTGCTCACGTCCAACATAGTGTGGGTGACTATTTTGCAGTGTAAAATCGAGTTTGGGAAGTTATTCTCATCAGTTCTCGAGCAGGTTTGAGCAATGGAGGCAGGCAAGCAGCGGGAGAGATTTGGAGATCAAATCTGAGCTGTATTGTGTGTAACAGGTGGAGATACTTGTGAGAAGTATTATGCTTTGTATTGTTACATGATTCAATCAATATAATATACAGATAGTGTGGGGTTTTTAGCGAGATGCTTTCCCCGGGATACATACTGTGTTTATGAGTTTGATTAATGCTTCTATGTGTGCCTGTGGATGTTTCTGCTTCTGTAATTTGATGATCAACGTAGAGGAGATTATGTATTATACATGTTCCGCTTAAATTGTATGATCAGGATAATCTCTGTTGAATATGTGTCATATTATTCAAAATTTCTACAGTCTTAGCTACACCGGACTTCACAAAAACCTTTATTGTGGAATGTGATGCTTCAGGAAATGGAATTGGTGCTGTTCTAATGCAAGATGAAAGATCCATTGCTTTTGAAAGTCGTCCAATCAAGGGAAAGTTTTTAAACAAAGCTATTTATGAGAAGGAAATGTTGGTAATACTCCATGCACTTAAGAAATGGAGACCCTACCTAATGGGAAGACACTTCAAGGTAAAAACGGATCATGATAGCCTTAAATACTTTTTAGAACAAAGATTATCCTCTGAAGAGCAACAAAAGTGGGTCACAAAGATGTTGGGTTATGACTTTGAAATCATCTACAAAAAAGGGAAGCAAAATGTGGTGGCAGATGCACTCTCAAGAAAGGATGAGGATATGGAAGCATTGTTGTGTGCCATTTCTATTATCCAACCAGATTGGACAAACGAAGCAAAGGAGGAATGGAAGAATGACGAAGAAGTGTGGGCACTTATTCGAAAGCTACAACAAGATTCCAGTACTTCTGATACATTTAGCTGGCAAAATGATTCGTTATGGTACAAAGATCGCTTATACCTCTGTAAGAATTCCCAGCTAAAACAAAAGATTCTTATGGAATTACACACTTCTCCCTTAGGAGGGCACTCAGGATTTTTAAAAGCTTACCACAGGGTTAAGAAGGAATTTTTTTGGGATGGCCTTAAATCAGATATTCAAAAGTTTGTGGCGGAATGTTTGGTTTGCCAACAAAATAAAGTTGAAACAATTAAGACACCAGGTCTATTACAACCTTTATCCATTCCAAGCCAACGTTGGGAGGAGGTTTCAATGGATTTTATCACAGGTTTACCCAAGTCTGAGGGAAAGAGTGTCAACATGGTGGTAGTTGACAGACTTACCAAGTATGCACACTTTTGTGCATTATCACATCCATTTAAAGCCAGTACAATTTCTACTGCATTTATGGAAACAGTTCAAAAGCTACATGGAAACCCAAAGATTATTGCAAGTGATAGAGATCCCATTTTCACGGGAAATTTTTGGACATAATTATTTTCTTGTCTTGGTACTCAGTTAGCTCACAGCTCATCTTATCATCCTCAATCTGATGGGCAAATTGAGATAGTAAACAAATGTTTGGAAGGATATCTTCGTTGCTTTGTATCTGATAAACAGACACAATGGGTCAAATGGTTGCCTCTGGCTGAATGGTGGTATAACACTTCCTTCCATACAACAACAAAAATGACCCCATTTATGGTACTTTATGGGTATCAACCACCATCCATCACATCATATTTAAGAGAAAATTCTAAGGTTCAGGCAGTGGAACATCACATCGAACATCAACAACAAGTCCTCCAACTCTTAAAGGATAACCTCATGTTGGCACAAAATAGAATGAAACAACAGGCATATCAACATCGCAATGAAAGAAGTTTTGGTGTAGGTGATTGGGTATTCCTACGGCTGCAACCATATAAGCAAATGTCCCTAAAGCAAGCTAAGAAGGATAATAAATTATCACCAAAGTATTATGGTCCATACAAGGTGTTGCAAAAGATTGGTACTATGGCATACAAATTGGAGCTTCCTGCAGCTTCTCGATTGCACCCAGTTTTCCATGTTTCATGTTTAAAGAAGGTTATAGGCGACAAGCTCCCAGTTCAAACAATATTGCCAGAACTTGACGAGGAAGGAAAACTTATATTGGAACCGGAAGCAGTCACAAAAACAAGAACTCGACAGCTACGAAATCGATCAATTTCAGAGTATCTTATCAAGTGGAAGAACTTATCCGCTGAAGATTCCACATGGGAGGATGAGAATTTTATGCAGAAGTACCCAAAACTACTCAAGCATTGAGGACAACACTTTTTTTGAAGGAGAGGGGCATGTTGGGTCCCTATAATACTAGTGATTACCCCATTACTATTGTAGTTATACCCCTTATTTATATTGTTGTGCCCCTATTACCCCCATATTATTATTTCTGTGCCCCATAGAATCCCTCTATTGTTATTTTTGTGGCTTTATATTATTATTGTTAGGTCGGTTGGATTATATTGTGACTCCTTAGACTCCTATATATATAAAGGAGGTTTTGTCATTTGTATCATCCAAGAATTGTTCATTTATGTAATGTAAAGGAGGTTGCCCCCTCGAAGAGGCTGAATTCTAAGGCGTGGATCTCTCTTTTCTATCTTTTTGTGAGCTGGTTTCATAACAAGGTGCATATTGAATGTAGGTCCAGATGTGTTTGAGCTAATGTCCATATTCAATGTACTCAATACAATGACAATATTTTCTCATTAAGAGTTGTTGGATCACTTCCATCCTCACGGATGAAGAATTCACTTTTCTTTGTAGCGTAGATATTTAATGTTTTGATTTTTCTAAAAGAAAAGATAGTATTTTGGGGTGGAATCAATAGGAGGGCTGATCATTTTCCCTGACGAACAAACCAAGATAAAATATGAATTGGGATTAAGAGTAGCCACCAATAATAAGGTAGAGCTATTTGCTTTATGGAAAGGACTAGATCTTTCTCTAAGTCTTGGACTAAAGAAAATAAATGTAGTAGGTGATTCCTTGATGTTTATTAGAAGTTGACATATTTGCATAATCAAATTGACTCCACCAGTTCCTTCCATATTAAACGAATTAGTTATATTATGCAAAAAATTGAAGCACTCTCACTCTTCTATGTTCTATGCCACCTCAATAGGGACATTGCTAACATGGCGAACCATGGAGTGCGTTTGTGAGCAAGTATATATGAAATTGATGGAAAATATTTGGGCCATCTTCCCATATCATAACCGAATGTTGGTCGGAGCATTATTGAAGACCATCATTAATGGTGTTACAGAAGGATGATGCATGGAGGCATTTTAGGCATGCGAGCATTAGGGGAATTTTGAGGTCTAAAAAGGGCCTCCTAAATAAATTATAAAATAATATTGGAAATAATAAGATAAGATTACATTACCTCATCAAATTTTAGAGGGAAAAAGAAAAAACTATTTTTTCAACTCGTATTTTCAACTTATTTCCCTATGGTTTTACTCAAATTTCGAGTGGAAACACTTGTTCGAAGAAAAATTTGATTCCTCATCCATGGATTAACCATGTTGCATACTTTCGATAGACCCTACTACACGAAAATGATAAATACATGGAAAACATAATTGTAATCATGTTTTTCAATGTATTTCTCATTTTTCATGTAGCAGGGTCCATCGAATGTATGAAACATGGGTACTTCTTGGATGAGGAATTAAATTTTGCATCCAATGAGTACTCCTTCTCGAAATTTGAGCAAAAACCTAGGGAGATAAGTTGAAAATACGAGTTGAAAAAATAGTTTTTTTATCTTATTATTTTTTAATATTTTTACTTTTTTACTCCAAAAATGGTGAATCATCCCCCATGGTTGACATCATATCTTGAATCCTTCTTATAAATGTTATTTTGGTTGTACATTTTTCTTAGGAGGCCCATTTTAGACCTCAAAATTCCCTAATGATAGGTGGGGAAAGGACAATGCACAATTAATTCTTGGGGTTTCTCTAGAATCCCAAGGCAACAAGTTGTGAGTCATGAAGAGGCTATTATCTTAGGTCAAGGTATCTATAGAGGAGTGGTCACTTCAGTGTATTGGGAGGTATGCATATCGCACTGGAGAATTAATGGTGAGGGGATGGTGATATAATTCATCATATGCCTCAGCAAACTGGATGTAGGGATGGGCTGGTAGATCCCTCAGACATGATGTATATTTAATGGGCATGAGGATCGAGAATATGGATGCGTTAATTGTAAGAGAAGTAGGAAATCGCATGGAGTAAGAAGACTTCTTATATAAGGATTCACATCTCTCTTATGAAACATCTATTGTTTTAATCTTGGAGTGTAGGTTTGGTAATTATGATGTCTGGAGAGATTTTGGCATGGATTTGCACGACGGCCAAGAAAGGAAGTCCACTGAGGACAATTTGGCTCATTGGAAAAGGGTTGTTGAATTCTTGTTTAAATTGATAATGGCAAGGTTAGATCTCATCATCCGTAGGGTAGAACTACTAGAGAGAGATCTTGCTTCCAATGCTGAGCGTATTAATGCCAAACTCAAAAGTGTCAAGGTGTCCCTGGAGTAGAAGATAACCAAGATGGAAACTGATCTTCTCACTTCCACCTCGGATTTGATCAATGACATTTTTTTTGTAGAGGTGAAGGATATCATAGTGGGGCTCCCTGAATTGATTGCTACCCAGTTACAGAATGATGGGGGAGAAGATGCCACTCGACTTGGATCGAGCAGTCAAGGCAAAGAAATCAGCAAGGATGCGGGGAAGTCAAACTTTGGATAATGTTTCTTAAATGTGTTATTGTTATGTGTTGATATTAGGTTTATTTTTTCAGGTATATGGTAGATATCAATGTTATGTAATAGATTATAGGGTTTGTTGTCACAACCCCTAGTTGATTTTGTATGTAAATAAAAATAAAACCAAGTTCATGGGACATCTATTCCAAGTTGAATGTTGGGAAAAATTAGTGATGGACTTATGATTAATTTATAACTATGGAAATTGACAAATAGAAATTGACATTAATGGGCATTTATTTAGAAAAATAATGGAAAATAGGAGAAAAGGGAGATGAAAGGTCACATAATTGCATGAGGAGGAAACTGAAGGAAAAATAGAGGAAAATGAAGGAAATAGAGGCCTTAGTGATAAAAAGGATTATGAGGATCGGTTCACAACTTTTAATCATTCTATGATGGAGCTAGAGATTGTAACGAATCCCTATGATTAGCTCCCTTTTTTGCTTCCAAGGACTAATTTAGTGTATATTTTTCCCAATTTTTGAAAAAGTCGACGCTATTTATTAGGATGGCGCAATTTTTGGCATTGCTTTCACTGGCCAAAACATTTAGGTGCTAATTAAGGAAATAATAGCGTCGTAAATAACGCCGAAAGTAACATTGTAAATAGCACTGAAAATGATGCCATCAATTTTCCCATAAAATAGCGTGAGTGATAGCGCTAGGTTTAGCTCCTTTTTTTGCACCTACATTACCTCCTTGGTTAGCTCCCTTTTTATAGTTAATTAATTGAGGTGTTAAGGGTTAAGTGTATATGGGCTTTGAGGATTATGGTATTTAGGGATTTAGGGTATAAGGATTAAGGGTTAAGGGATTAGGGTTTAGGGTTTAAAGGATTAAGGGTCAAGAGCTAAAGGATTTGGTTCTTACAAGATAGGTAGTTTAATGGTTAATGGCTGGGTTGTTTCAGGCTTTGATGGTTTGTCGAATCTTGTTATTACAGGATTACATTTCAGTTCCTTTACTGATTTGGATTGATCTAGGTTCTGAGAGTTATTGCTATTACACAGACAATTGTTTAAGCACATGTTGCCTTTCCTAATCAGACCTGATCTAGTAAATATAATTATTCATCCAATTAATACATACCTCACCCTGCCATAATAATCCTTGATTAGACCGTTCTGACACCATTACATTTTATAATTAAACCGATGTAACTCCTGCCAATTGTAACAATACTCCATCATTATTATATGTTTTTCTTTATTATTCAAGTTTTTACATTCATAATTCCAACACCTTAACATTCTCCCCTGAGCAAGAATCTGTGTGCATTGAAGTAACTCTGTAACAGGTTCCTAGCATTGTTGAGTAGTGTGCTTGTGAGAAGTTATGGGTGGAGCAGCGGTCAAACAAAAACCTGACTATGTTAATGTGTTGTTACAACATCTAGAAGCAATCGAAATTTTTTGAAGGGCTAGATGGTTGAGTTATTTTCAAAAATTATAGGGTTTAAGTGAATTGGTCAACTTAGAATTTTCCCAAGCCTTAGTTGAACAACACTCTATGGTAAGGGGCTTTAGAATTATTTTTACAGATGAATTTATCGCAAAAGTGACAGGGCTGCCTAGGATAGGAGAATGGTGGTTCTCAAGGAAAGTGGCCAATCCTGAAGCTAAGGCCATATTCTTACAGGAGGGAGAAGAAATGACACCCAAGCATAGGGGTTTTGATATAACTTCTATTCCTCACCCTTGGGAAGTTGTAGCCCTCTTCATCCCAAAATTAATTACCTATGAGGGTTGTTTTTGGATTATTTTCAGTTATCACTTTCAACTACTTGCACACCTGAGGATAGGGCGCTTGATTAATTTACCATACTACTTGTTGAAGTCATTATAGCACATGGCAGAGGCTTTGAAATGGGAAAAACATCCAAAAACTTATGTCACTAACCATGCACTCATTAAATTAATCATCATGCATTCATTACAAAGACAAGGGATCTTGTGGCATGCTTTGATAGGGAGACCTTGTGCTTGTGCGAATGAGGAGCATGAAGGGAGTCATGAAGTAGCATCCAAACCTGAAGCAACACCTAGTGCTGAAGCAGCCCCTATCACTAAAACAACACCAAGTATTGAAGCAGCACCAAGCACTAAAATAACACTTGTTGCTGAAATTGTTACATCTTCCAAGAGAAAGACAATCGTAGGCTCTAAGTGGATTAGGGATGATATACCTCCTATGATTGGTCGACATAACCATAAGAAGTGGAGTTCTATTAGAATGACCCCTAGTTCATCCTCACAAGGAAAATGAGACGCGGATAAAAGAACCCGTGGTGGTGTCTAGTGACTCATCAGAGGAAAGCCAAGGTGGGTGCCCAATTGCATAGGAAGTGTTGGAGGAAGAAATTGTTGGAACAATAATTGTGCCTGAAACTAGAGCTGAGGAAGTGAAGACACCTGAAGGGACTAGGTCGGGAGTATCAATGAAGGTAATCAAAAAGAAAGTGAAAAATCCAATTGGTGGAGGAACCCCTGGGAAAAGGGTTATAGTAGTTGTTATACAAAAAGAGACTCAAAAACCTACTGCTGCAGCTAAGGGGGAATGTGTGGATACAATTGGACTTGATGGGTTTGATGAGCAATAGGACAAAGAAAATAAGGAAGAGTCTACAAAGGAAGGGCCCTCTACATCTGAAATCCCAGCTATTACACTGAAGCCTAAACAAGAACCTAAGAAATAGCAGGAGACAGAAGGACCAGTAACAGAAGAGCAAATAGAAGAACAAGAGGTTGTTACTTCACCAGGTAAGACAAAAATTTAACCTCTTGTTCAAATTGAAATTTGAGAAAGGAAAATGAGGATTTAAAGAAACAAATTGCCTTGGTTAAAGAACAACTTTATTTTAATAATGAAATAGGATTCGATATGTTGACATAGGCTGTAGAAATGGCATCATATACCATCTCACAAAACTTTTTAAGGGTTGCGAAAAAATCCTTTAGGAGGCTAAAATCATGGAGACTATTATTGTTTCAGTTTGAGTACAAGTGGGGGAACAAACAAAGAATTTCAACCTACTATTCTAGAAGAACCTACTAATGGTACTGCTATTACATAAGAACCAACAGTCGAAGTAGAGCAAGAAGAAGAAAAATAGTCTGCTAATCTATAAGGACATGTTTATGATGTCGCGGTTACACAAGAACCAACAGTTGAAATAAAGCAGACTAAAAATAAAAACATTGATACACCACAAGAACCTATCAATTATGTTGTTGTTACACAAGAACCAACAGTCGAAGCAGAGCAAGAAGAAGAAAAATAATGTGTTGATCCACAAGAACATGTTTGCGATGCTGTTGTTACACAAGAACCAAAAGTTGAAACATAACAGACTGAAAATAAAAAGATTGTTGTGCCACAAGAACCTATCAATGATGTTGTTGTTACACAAGAAACAACAGTTGAGATAGAGAAACGAGAGGAGAAAAGGGATCAGAAGGAGGATGCTGAAACAACAATTGAAACAACTCACATTAAATTTTAAGATTTGATGAGGGTACTAGAGCAGTGGGAGAAATTAGCATTGTTTCCCAAAGATGAAGTCATATTCCTAAATAAGCACGAGGAAATGGTCAATAAGCTTAAGAAGAAGTTGGTTGAAAAATTAAGAATTACTGAATTTGTGAAAATTCAAAAGGAGAGGAATCAAGAAATGAAACAGGTGAAGGAATTGTAACGAGAGGTTAAGTTGTTACATAAAGAAAAGGAACACATTTATGAGATCATTAATGGCTTATTTTGTGGTAGGGTTCCTTCTCCTTCTTATCCTTTATATTTGCAAGAAAAACATTATCTCTTCCAACTAAAAAGCCCGAAGGAAAAGCAACCATATAAGACAAAAGAGATACACAACTTCTTGGAAACATTTTAAAGTGCCAATGACTCATAAAAGCATTTGTTGTGTGAGTTGTACCTTCATGATTTTTCTTTCTTTGTGGAAAAATCATCCAATCTGACACCTTATGTGGGAGATGTACAACTTAGGGATTTTGTTTCTTTTATGCAAAATCAGATAGGTTGGAAAGCCACCCATGATACTATAACAAATAATGAAGAATAGGTGGAACTATTTATCAGAGAAGAACTTGGTTCAGCTGAAGTTGTTGCACAAAAATACAATAAAATATGGAAGTTTACAACCACTAAGACATTGCTAATGGACCATCAAGAATCAGTTCTATGGAGACATGAGATAAATATAAAAGGAATGAGAACTAGTGCCTTAGAAGGAAGCAAGTTGAGATGGGATCTTTCCGGACAAGTATTGAAGAAGGGAGACCCTTATTGTTATCAAAATGTTGAGAAAGCACTTTCTTGATTTCATCAGTATGTTGATTGTATTAAGAGGAGTGGTTCATATTGGATAGGATTTAGATTCAAGTTCTCTCTTGTTTGGTTACCCACCTATTGGTATGAACATCCATATAGTATTACTGATATGTTTTAGGAGGCATAATTGGTTTGTTTTCAAGGATAAAGGGTCAGAGGTGAAGACATGGTAGGAAAATACAACCTCACACAACTTCACTCTTAGCATATCACGCATCAGTGACATGAGTATGCATGAGGACATGCAAAATCTTAGGCTGGGGGGAGATGTTGGGTCATGAAATTGTTATATTTTCCTACTTACTTTCCTATTTATTTTATCCCTTTTGACCAACAAGACCATATCTTATTACTGTAATTGATGAGCCCCAAACATGTACAATTATTTGGGCTCATTCAACCTCCTAATTTGACTTAACCCACCATTCTCATTAGTTTATTGCATGTTTTTTATTATATTTATGTTAATAGAGTGAATTTGGTTAGTCATTATGCCAACAAGTCTAATGGGTGCTTTGTGTAGCCTTTTTGGTCAACTTGGAGACAAAATTGAAGGTCTTAATAAGCACTTGGCAGCCAAATTCGTGGGAGAACAAGCTAGAGGATTTGTAGGAAGGTGTCCCCCTCATTTATGGGCCCTTACCTCGAATTCTCCACCATCAGCTCGGAGTTCAAAGGCCACCAAATCAATGAGCACAAGGGCAGCCAAGCAAGTCAAGTAGGACTGCTGTTAACTACAAGTCTTGGGCAGCCAAGTCCCTAAATTTTAGGAGGACTGTTGGGTCCTCAAATCGTATAAATAAGAAGGCTTAGGGCCTCATTTGGGGTTGGCTAGTGGTTAGTCATTTTGTAGCTAGTAGTTAGTCAATTTGGTTAGCCAGTGTAAGCCAGTTTTGGCATGATGTTAGACTCATGATTATTATCTTTTAATAAAGGCAGGCAGCTTTGGATTCAATTCGGAGTTCTTAAGGGAGCTATAGCTCTCAGGTTAGGGCCCAACCTGAGAGCAATAGACCTCCTCTTCTTTGTAGTGTTATTTGCCTTTCTTTTCAGCACTTTGTCTCTTTGTTTTGACATGCATTTCAAGAACACAGTCTGCTGATTTGATTTCTTTAATGAGATTGAGTAGGATTAGCTTATGGTTAAATCGCTTTCAGTTGCTTAGATTAGAATAGGAGGATTGTAATTCATTGGAGCTCCAAGAAAAGGTTGATAGTGCCTTCACTGCCATCTTTGTTTAGAGATTGGGGTGCAGTCTGTACCAACCACCAAAAAAACGCAGTCTTTTTTACTTTCATGCAAGCTACAACACAGTCATTTTAATTATAGATCCATCCATGCACTCTGATCTTGAGCCATATTCCTTCATTCCAACTCCATGCACGACTTCTCTTCACGATTTACATTGCTGTTCATTGGTTTAATAGCACAGGTTAATGGATTCTCGTTTTTGGTGCAAGACATAGGCAATTTGTTTTATTTACATTGCTCAGTATCATTCCATTTCCTTCTTCTTCTTCTTAACCACGCCTAAAGCCACCTACTCGACCTCTGTTCAGCTCGTTTACCTTCCAACTCTTCCATTGCCCACGTAGCTCCATTTTCTTGACCTTTCGTTGCTTCCATCCTTCTATCCACCAACCAACTTCATGCACTCTTTCTCCATCTTATTTCTCTGCCCCTGAGCCATCACAAGCTCCATCTCCATCTTACCTATCCACCCATACCGCTCCATCACTTCACCATCACCCAAAACTCCCACGGTAGAACATCCTGTAGAAGTTAGCAGACTTCCTGTAGAATTCCTGAGTTTCCTGTAGGATCCCCTGCAGACATCCTGTAGAAGCCTGCAAACTCGGTTGCCGAGCACCTGAACGTTGTGGACTTCTGTGGACTGATGCTAGGGATCCCCTAGGACCTCTCCTAACCCTCCTGACCTTTCCCAAGCTTTCTCTCCCTTCGCACCACCTCTGCACAGCCAAACCCTAATAAGAAACAAAATCATAATCACTCCAACCACTTAAGCAAAAATACAAAAACAATGTTCTTTTCAATGGAAGTAGTTTAAGTTCATGCATTTCATATCACTAGCAGTAATGGAATCATTCTTAGACATTTTCACTCCCACCATTGCATCATAGAGATTAAGCTAGTCAGATTAGGGTTTACTAGGGTTTCCATGTTTTTGTTGGCTTTCAGTTCATTCTTGCAAAGTAGGTTAATTTCCTTTCAGATAGTCTTCGTTCATCATTTAGAAAGCTTCTTCTGAGAACATATAGAAGTTGGCTTGAGCCCTAGCGGACTTGTGCCAGCTGACCAAGTGACAGCTACGGCAAGAGCTAGTACTTGTGCATACAGCACCATCGCTTCCAAGTTTGTTACGAACTACCGGGTTGATAAAATTAGAGATAGGAAGCTCCAGGAGTTGTAGCATTATTGCTACAATACTGGAGCCCACCAGTAACAACCCCTCTAACCTAAGTATGCCATTTTTTACTAGTCGCTTTATTAATCCAATTCTACTTATAATTTGGCATTAGAACTACTTTCTTAGGTTCTTTTTTATCATAAAACTAATGTATGGGTTGTTTTAGATTTGGATGGTCTATCCAAGCTTACTGTTATAAGATTACATTTCAGTTCCTTTACCGGTTTGGATTAATTAAGGTTCTGTGAGTTGTTGTTGTTACACAAACAATTGCTTAAGCACATGCTACCTTTCCTAATTAGACTCAATCTAGGAGTGTGTCAAAGTCAATAGAAATAGCACATCACTTAGAAATATTTGTGGAGCATCCAGATCATTTGGTTGAGATGTTTTTTAACTCTATTTGTAATTAAATTGTTATAGTTTTACCCCTTCCATGGAAATCGTTGTGTAATTGTTAAGATATCGTTTTATTTTAAGATCACATGAGAATCAAAAGATTCACATGATGATCTTCTCATTGTAATTAAGATCTCTAAAAGAGAAGATTATTTCCCCATGAGGGTTAGAGTGAATAATTGGAGTATATGATGGGAAAGGGGAAACACCAAAGCTCTATAATCCTAATACTTTTATTAATGCAAATCTCAACTTTGTGGTTCAGTAATTTCCTCTAAGTATTTTGTGTGCTTTTTAGTATACCAACCCCTGCTAAGGAGGAAGGGCCCTCCTTCTGAGTAGGGATCACTAGTTAGTTAGAGTGGAATACATAATTGCATAAATATTTGTCAGTTATTTTATTATTGTTACTATTGTTATTACAATTAATTCTATGTGTAATTTAATTATTACAATAAGTTTTGGATGGTGTGACAGCTCAAGTCTTGTACCGGTCCCTCAGTTTAGTGTGGTGGTGAATTATTTTATTTGATGTTATAGTTTGGATTGCACTTCCTTTTATGTGTGTAGATTGAATGAGTGATGGTTTTCAGGAGTGTTGTGAGAGTGGTTGAATGAATGATTGCATAAATATTTTTCAGTTATGTGATTGTTGTTACTGTTGTGGTTATAATTAATTTTGTGTTTAATTTAATTAATTGCAATACACTTTGGATGGTGTGACAACTTAAGTCTCGTACTGTTCCCTCAATTTAGTGTGGCAATCATAATTATTTGATTTTTTTGTAACAGTTTGGATTGAACTTCCTTTTATGTGTGCAAATTGAATGAGTGATGGTTTTCAGGAGTGCTATGAGTGGTTGAATGAAAAATTGCATAAATATTTCTCATTTATGTGATTTTTGTTATTGTTGTTGTTATAGTTAATTATGTGTGTAATTTAATCAATTTCATTAAGCTTTGGATAGTGTGACAACTTAAGCCTTGGACTGGTCCCTTAGTTTAGTGTGGCAGTGAATTATTTGCTTTGTTGTTATAGTTTGGATTGCACTTCCTTTTATGTGTGCAGATTGAATGAGTGATGGTTTTTAGGAGTGTTGTGAGAGTGGTTGAATGACAAAGTAGCTTATTCTGTAGTATTTTTTCACATTGAATCTATGTGGAGTGTGTAACAACTTTGTTGATTGCTGAGAGTGTGTGTGCAATGACTTTGGGTTGAGATTATTTTATACTAGTCATCATCTGCCTTAGCATAGACTTTGCGCAACAGTCTTGTAAAAATTAAAGCCTACTTGGATCGATAATTAAATGTAAGAGCGGGTTGACCAACATTAAAATGCAAACAATATAAAAATAATGAAGTTAACAAAGTTTCTTATTTAAATCATTGTGAGATACAGACATTGTAGTAGCCCTCGGTTAAAAGTTAATGTAATAAAGTTAATAAAGGGAAAATAAATACCAAGGTCATGGGACGCATATTCCAAGATGAATCTTGGGAAAAACATCTTAGTGGGTGTTCATTTGATTTATTATGGCCAAGGGCAAATTGGAAAAGGCAATGGAAAAGGATTTCGAAAGGCAAGAGGCATTAATTGGAATATTATTTATGAAAATAAAGGAAAATAGTAGAAAAGGGAGATGAAAAGTCACAGGTTGCATGTGAGAAGGAAATTGAATGAAAATAATGGAAATTTAAGAAAATAGAGGCCTCATTAATAAAAGGGTTTCTAAGGATCAGTTCACATCTTTTGCCAGTTTAGTTTTGGAGCTCTCTCTCTCTATTCTTTCTACTCTCTTATACTCTTGCACGCTTAGAGAATTCTTGGAGCACTCTAGCATTGGAGAAAACAAGGAAAAGGATGCAAAGGGAAGCAAAGATCAAGCAAGGAAGAGTTGGATCAAGTGGCTACAACGCGATTTCTTGCAGGTATCAAGTTGCATGTATGATTTCCTTGCTAGTTTTGGCATGCATATACATGCATGTGTGTATTTGGTTCTATTGCTACCATTGGCATGGCTTTTTCTGGGTGTGATAGTGGTTTCAACCTTTCATTTCCATTTCTGGATAGCTATGGTGTGATGGGGTTCTTTTACTTGGTTGAGTTGGATTGTCGGATGGTTTTGAAACTTAGTGGGGTGATCTAAGGAAAAATACCAAAGGCCTGGGAATCCCTTGACCAGTAAATGGCGGGATATATGGTAAATCCTAAGGGTGGAGATGGGAAAATTCTTCATGTTTTAGGTGGATAGGTCGGAGGCATCCATGCTTGTTTAGGGCCTAGTGGTCCCTTGATCGGTATATGACGAGATTGTGGTAAATCCTGGTAGTGTATGTTTATTGTTTGCGCCTAGGAATCCCTTGGTTGATAATGGTGGGATACAAGGTAAAGCCTGATTGTATAGATGAGGGTTTTGGGCCTAGGAATCCCTTGACCGGTAATGGAAGGATACAAAGTAAAGCTTGAGAAGCCCTCGTTGGTTTGTTGTGAGTCCCACATTTATGCTTGGAATATGGTATGGGGGTGATTAGCTCAAAGAAATATTTGGTTCAGCCTAATCTATGGCTGGGTGGTACGTGGAAGTCCCTGACTTGGTTGGATTTTGCATATATTAATAAGAGATCCTTTTCCCTTGTATTTCATGAGTAAATTTATTTGTTATCATGTGACTTTGATGGTTGTTCTATCATTGTTATTATTCTGGTTATATGTTGGTTATAAGCATGATTTTATGATAGACTTTAGTTATGGCTCTCATCATGTTTTAGTTAGTAAATGAAATGTTAATGAATGTATGACCTAATAGATGATAATACAGTTATTGTGAGATGGAATCAAACCTTCTTGAAAAATCTTAGATAAGTATGAGGCCCCTATGTTCATATGTGTATTTATGACCCATACATTACATGTTCATGATGTGTTTGATGAATTTCTTGTCATAGTTAGAATGAGTTAGGTCAGGTCCTTGTTCAAGTTTTGAATTAGGGGATTTATATCTTGATTATTTATCATCTCTGATATTTTCATTAAGTTCTAGGCAAAGGCCTGGGTCCTAGCCTTAAAAAGTGGCTTAGATCTTGCAGCCGCATGCATAGAACTAGTTGGAAAAGATTGCAATCACTAGGAAGCAGGATTGTGGGAGCGATTGGAGGGTTTTAGTCACATGGATGCCTTTTCATGGGAGCAACTAGGGTCTAGCTCATAAAAAAAAAGTTAACTCAGGGTTTGGACACCTAGGGTGGTTGGTTAGCTCCTGGGGATCTTGTAGCACCTGAGGGAGGTCTGTAAAGTTTTGGTTCATTAATTCCACTTCCTTAAGGTGATCTAGGGAGTTAAATCATATCATAGTAACTATTTGTCACAGATTTACCCCAGTGGACCAGTAGGCTTTGGTAAGTGTGGGACGAAGGTGCTACAAAGTGTTACCAAAGCAAGTTGTGCTCTCTTTTGGTAATATCTAATACCACATATGTGTATCAGAGCATGGCTCAACCCTTGGACTAGATGGGTGGAATGTGGTTGTCATGCATGTATGTACGTTGTATATGTGCTTGATGTGTATGCATGGTGATGGTCATTGTTACAGTTGTGTTTCCCTATAGAGGTTGATGATGTTTTTGGTGGGATGTGTTTGTCATGAATGAATGTCAGTGATATATGTGTTTGTTATACATGGAATTGTCTACATGTTGTTATGCATGCATTATGTCTAGCTGGTGTTATATTTTGTGATATCATGCATGGTAACTGCGATTATGATTCAGACGATGTCTACAGAATGTTATGATTATGATTATACATGTATTGTGCTAATCTGGTGATCTTGCAGATGAGATATCCTCCCCTGAACTATACCGAGGTATGTTGGTTATGTTTATATTTTGGTTTAGCTAACCTAATATACTTGTAGGAAGAAGAGGATCAAAGATGACTAGAAAAATGGCAAACTATAGTTCACGACATTCTCCCTATAGATCAGAAGAGAACCATGGCGATGAGTATTCCCCTTAAATATCAAACACTTTGAGAAGTTTAAAAGAAGAAATAAGAAGTTTCAAAGAAGATAATGACATAATCATTCAATCACAAGAGAGACTTTCCAGGGCACATGAGAAAAAAGAAAAGGTCAATACAGTTATCCTTCGGAGTTTGTTAGATTTACAGAGGCATGGAATTCTTAGGATCAATCATGGACAGGAGGATAAGACTAATGGATCCTATGGTAGCAAATATCATGATGGGCATAGGTTAGACATGGATGACACTGTAAGGGATGGAAAATTATTGGACGCACATGATAGACGAGGAAGTGGACATGGGATTTATTCTAGTTCTAGTTCAGACAGGTACCATGGTCATCATCACTATCATCCTTGCAAGAGGAGTTCTTATAACCCTATTTTCCACTCCATTATAGTGAGAGAAACCCAATATCAAATTACCTCAGTTGTTTGGCTAAAATGCATCCCTTTCACCTTTTCTTTTACTTATGTGAGATTTATCCCATGATAAAAAGGTGGAATTACATGATTGAGTTATTTCTCATAATTAATTTTCCAAAATATTATAATTATGAGATAACTATTTCATAATTGAGATAATTGAGAAAAAACTCATAATTGTGAAAAAGGTTTCTAGAGTTTTCCATTCCCAAGGAGATCAACTTGACCCACTTGTGTATGAGTTGGTTAGGGGTCCATTATTGTAGAAGTTTCCTAACTTCTCAACCCCTAGGTGTCTAGATACATTCTCTTGGAGGATAGAATGAGCCTATATAATCTCACTAAGAGGAAAGGGGGGGAAGGAGAGAGTATCAAATTTATAGCCTGAGAGCTCTATTGTATTGGGAGAGGAGACCATACTACAAGTTTGAGGAGAGGATATCCTTTGCTAAAAGGTATACATTTGATGTAGTTTCATTTATATGGTTAATAAAAAACTATTTTCCTTCCCCATATATCATTTTTGCAGTAATTTATATGTGTGATTTCTAGATGTTTTAAGATAACGATCTTCTGCGAAAGATCACTTGTCGTCCTTGTTTGGTTGTATTTGTTTTTAGGATTTGGATCAGGAGTGGATGAAATAGATCTCTTGATTGGAGTGCAAGGATTCTGCATCAGGCCCAAGACCCTTCACCAACTTGCGAGGAGGCAAGGTACTTGATCATACTTTGTAGCATCAAAAATTGCATCGAAGTTGCATGGATCGCCATCTGGATTGGATATCATTATTAGATCGTCTTAGTCATTCTATTTTGTTGTTTGGTCATCTCAATCAAGCATGAGATCACGGAGCAATATCTCCTTGCATAATTAAATGAAACATGAGTGATAAGGGATATTTGTCGGATGAGTCCAAGAAAGCCAAGCCACCTACACTTGATGGAGAAATCAAGAAGTCATAGGATGCAAAAGCTTGGTTTCATGGGACAAATAAGTTCTTTAGATTGCATGACTATTCAAAGAATGTGAAATCAAAGCATACATTTGGTGGGAAGATGTAAATAATGTCAGAGGAATTTGGGAAGAGGAGTTGACTTGGAGGGAGGTTGAAATACTTTTCAAGAAGAAGCATCTATCTGAGAGATACCATGATGACATGGAGAAGGAGTTCTATGAGTTGAAGTTGGGGTCTATGACTGATGAGGAGTATACTAGTAGATTCTTAGATTTGTTGAGGTATGTGCCTTATCTTACGGAGGAGAAAGAAAAGATTTAGATATTTATCAGTTGGTTTTCGGTAGCGTTAAAAGAGAGAATTGAGTTTCATGAGCTTGGATCATTGGAGGAATCCATGAAAAAGTTGAAACATTGTTATGAGAAATCGAAACATAAGACAAAGATAAAGGTAAATGGTCACCGAAGTGAACAAGACCTCAGGATGCAAGTGAGAAAGAGAATGTAGTTCCTTACAAGAAGTTTAATGTAGTTGGACACAGACATGGGTCATAGCCTACAGGGCAGCATAATAAAGGTGAGGGTAAGGGATAGTTGAAGTGTTGGATATGTGGTAAGGAGCATCTCGAGAAGGATTTTCCATCGTATCAGGGTGGTAGATCTCAGATATATAGTGCACAAGAAGCGCAAACAATTGGGGATGTTGGATAGAGCATTCCTCAGATCTATGCAGCATTGGATAATAGACAGGTGGATCACTAGGACTCTATTATCGAGATGGATGATAAGCTTTGTGATCAAGTTGTTTCTATTTTGATTTACCTTGGATCTAATTATAATTACGTTAATCCTGACCTGGTGGATTAGTGTAGTTTGAATAAACAAGTGCATGCAGAGTCTTGGTTAATGCAGTTGGCTACAGGTACTAAGAAGAGAGTTCATCATTGGGTAAGAGCTTGTGCATTTGATTTGAAAGGTATGCCTACATCAAGGCATTTGAATGAAATTCTGTTGCAATCATACAATATGTTGTTGGATATGGACTGGCTGTATCTTCACAGGACCAAAGTAGATTGTTATGACAAACCTATTTAGTGCTTGGATGATAATGGAGAACAAATAATATTGCAGGGTAATAAAAAGGAAACATCAGTTAGAATGGTTACAACTATGTAGATGAAGTGCAGTCACGGAAAATGATGTGTATTGTTTACAATCCATATTTCATATTTCTAGTGATAAAGATAAGGATGTTGAGGATGCAGAGATCTTCAAGAGGTACACAATTTTGAAATAGTTTCGGGATGTATTCCCAGTCAAGATTTTAGATTTGCCGCCTCATAGGGAAGTGGACTTTTCTATCGAGTTGGTACGAGGGGCGACACCAAGATAAAATGCACCATATAGGATGAGCACTCTAGAGATAGCAGAATTGAAGCTGCAGTTGAAGGAAATGCTTGACAAAGGATACATTAGACCAAGTGTCTCATCGTGGGGTGAACCAGTGTTGTTTGTGAAGAAGAAGGATGGTACTCTTAGACTATGCATTTATTACAAGAAGTTGAGCAAGGTAACCATCAAGAACATGTATCTATTGCCAAGGATTGATGACTTGTTTGACCATTTGAAGGGAGAAATGATGTTCTCGAAGATTGATTTGAGATCAGGATACCATCACGTACGCATAAAAGAAGAGGATATTTACAAGACTACTTTATGGACTAGGTATGGGCATTATGAGTTTGTTTTAGTTCCTGTTATACAGTATTTTGTTGCACTTCCAGTCTCGTATCCTGAAGTGTCTCATTTTGTGTCATCAATGTCGCAAGTGTCGCAAAGTGATGAAATCTGTCGCAAACAATGTATTCACCATGAAACATGTTTGGAACATCCCTAAAGAAAAGGAAGAAAACTTGCCTTGAAAGAATTCTGAAGAGTTTGTCAAAAACTTTGTTTTGTAAGCCCAACGATACTCTTATCAGGAAAATCCATGGTGGTAACCTCTGGCATTACACATGTCTAGCACTGCCAATGCTACTTTTATCAGGAAAATCTGTGTTGGTCCTCTTTAGGAAATTTTTCCCAAAATGGAGGAGAAGCTTCTCTTACTAGAAATATCGAAAACAATGATGTGCTTTCAGGTGAATGAAGATTGGAATGAGACCTCCCATTTCTATCCCCATATCCTACTTCCATAAATCTCGCCCTTGAGATGTGGAACTCCTCCCACTTTTCATGGATCCTCAACTCCCTCTCCTTCCCTATAAATGAATTTCCCACCATCCACGAATGTTTGGTTGTTGGTTGGTTGATTGCCATCCTAGTGTTGAATTGTGCCCAAATGTTGCCCATTTTCAAAGGAGAAAAGTTGTTTGAAGTCTAAGGCTTGGACTTGGAATCTCACTTGAAGGAGGCTTCCAACATCAAGGATTCATTGGTTGTAATGCTCTTTTTTTCATCCATTAATAATACAATATATGTTTTCTTTCCATAAATGTGTCAATTATTGTCCATTTATTGTAATGCTCCTTGATCTGTTACATAATTTGTATTAGAAAATGTTATGCTTTACATAATTTTGTTTTCTCCACTTGGTATTTCTTGCAAGCACTCATTTACACCAATGGAGAGGAGATTGTGAGCTTGGAAGCCAAAGAGTCAAGGTTGACAGCAAAGGGTATTAACATCGGAGAGAGCTAGGGGATCTATCATCCTTTGCATTTTCTAGTATGAATTAGGAAGGATTGCATGTAATTTTCTTCTGTAGTTGCTAGATCCTCCCATAGGACTAGAGGGATACTTTCTATCCACAAAAAGGATTGCTTGCACAACAAAATGACAACTCCACTGCGGAGTACATAACCCTTCAAACCTACTTTTTCTTTTGGTCTCGTTTGATAAGTTTGGCTAACCTCTTAGTGATCCATAACTTTGATTGATTGTGGATCCACATTCTGAGTGGTGTGTGGTTTAGAGTGTTAAATCTAGGTCTTTGTACAACTTTATTTGTTTTCTTTGAAATTTTTCTCGGCCAACACACTTTTTCCTGAGAAACAAAGCGTTGTCAGCGTGGATTTTTCTTATTACAGTCGCTTTGAAGAACTTGTCAATGCATATTTTGACCATTACAGTCGCGTCGATCCAAAAAATGAGATTTTTTTAGGGTTTTTGACAGAAGGAATGTCTTGATCTCTAAAGTCTTTCTCTTGCTTTGTGTGCATATAATTTCGACTTATTGTTGTTATATTCTTTGTGGTTCTAAAAAGTATGTTCCATGTTTAAGTGGTGAAAATGAAATTTGGTTGAATCTTTAGTTCTTTGGGTAATCGAATTTATTGTTTTTCTACTTGCATGTGTTACTGATTTTCTTATGATGAGAATTTTTAGTTCTTTTGGAAACCAGAAAGAAATTGCACTTGCATTTGTTAAGCCTTCATCTCAAAATTAATCATTACTTCTAGAAATTTCATTAGATTACATTGCATTGGAAAGTTGTTTTTGAGATTGTCATTGAGCATAGATTACATTGCTTGGTGTTGAAAGCTGATAAGTGCATATTCACTCATTTTAAAAGAAAAAATTCATGTAGGTGAATTTTAGTAAATTAAAATTCATTTACTTTTTGGTTGTTGCATTGAAATTATGGAATTTAAAGATATAGTTAGGAAGCCCTTTTTGGTTGAATATTTGATTGTTGCATCAATGTTTGCACTTCTTCCCTACACTAGATAGCTTTCATTGAAAATGAAAAGAATATCTTTTTCATATTAGTTGCATCATAGGTGTGTTCAGGTGACATTGAGTTTTGAGCCTTGAAACCGACACATAATCCAAGATCAACTTTAAAATTTATCTCAATTAACCTAAAGAGAATTTGGAACATTAACGAAAACATGTAGAGGTCTAGGATAGAGATGTGTTCCAGCTCCATTAAACATAGGAGATGTCATTGTTTGCCAGTGTTGCATTCCAGGGGTGAAATCTCGTTCCACGTACGAAAGTGTATAAGATCATTCTCCACGCACCTTCGGGTATATCGGATGACGCTCCATGCATGAAAAGTATAAAGGAATGCTCTTATCGAATGATTACACATTAGACAACACTACTACGGATTGCACTCCCACGTACCATAGAGTATATTTTGGGAGTCCCCTATAGGTTTCTATCCATCCATAGGTAGCTGAGTCTTCTGCCTTGTATACAATGATACACCAAGCAAAACATTCAGGGATATTGGTTGTCGTACATTAAGTCCTTGGTTCGCCAAGGTGTATATTACAGTTCACGATTGCGTGGTAAACCTTTTTGCCTAGTTACCCCTTTCTTTTGTTTGTCTTTAATTTCTAAAATCAATTAATTGACCACAGAACAACATACTTCCTATGGAAATACTCTTTAGTAGATCTTAGGTTGAAACTAATGGCAATAGTTTCTGAGTCCACCAATCAAGGAAACCCCTCTGAGGGGAACCCTGGTCCTTTTCCTTCTTTTGGAAATATTGGTGCTCCTTATATGGCAATGTTGTCCCTTCTCGAATTTACCATTGGTTTGCTAGTTTGGTTGTTTTTGACCCCTATGGTTCCAAGTGTCCAAACTGCTTCTCAACCGAGTTCTCCTCCACTTGAACAATATCAACCTCCAGTTGATCCTAAATTTGACTCTTTGCCTTCTTCGCATGTTCGGTCTTCTTCCTCTTTGTCTGGTGAAAGCCTGCAAGTTAGTAACCAGGTGGATAAGAAGAATAAGAAAAGGAGGATTAGGAAGAAGAAAAATAAGCAGGGGGGAAACGAAGCAGTGGTTGATATGGATGCAACTAGTATGGATAAACCTTCCATTCAACCCTGTAAAGTTAAATTCCCTTGCCTGCTTTGTAAGGGTGACCACCTTCTTATATATTGTACTGGTATTCCCAAGGTATTAGAAGTATGTTCAATAGGTTCACATCAGTCTCTGGAGATCATGCTGGTGATAAACCCTCAACTAGTGATCGTAAGGTCCATGGGAAAAATGGTAAGGTCAAATTTCCCTTTATTTTATGTGAAGGGAATCATCATATTCACCTTTTTCCTTATATTGAGGAAGCCTCAAAAGTGTTGGAAAACCTTACAACTTCTTAGCCTCGTCTTCCAACTGGTTATTGAAAGATTTCCCTTGATCCTCAACTAGTTGATCAAGTGATTGACCATAATTCATCTCTAGTTAATCCCACTCTCTCTGATTGTGAATCCCATGAGCCCATTTCTGACCAACCATTGGTTGAGGAAAGGGTTGACTTGATTCCACCTTTAGTTGATCATACCTTTCCCATAGAGAGTAAACTTCATACCTCTTAGGTTCTTCTTGTTTCTTCAGATTCAAATGAATTGGGGGGTGATTCTCCTATTCCCATGGTACAGGGGGCGATCCTCCTGTTCCCATAACGCAAGGGGGAAATTCTCCCATTCCCATGGAACCCCCTCCAAGTAGTATGGTCACTTCCTTTGATTGGATTCGACCAGGGAAAATTTTAAGAACCACCCTAAATTTATATGTATAATAAATGGCCTAATCCCCATGATACATAGGAAAAATGGGAGGCGATTTTATCAATAATATAATTATATATAATTTTTTTGGCGAATCTCTCACTAGATTATATTATCTTTTACAGTGATGGAGAATCTTTCACTGAATTATTAAATCTTGTAAGATCTTGGCAAATCTTTTACTGAATAATAAAACATTGTGAAGTCTTGGCAAATGTTTTGTTAAAGTATGAAACCATATATGATAATAAGAAAACATATTCATTAAA
Source organism: Pinus tabuliformis (assembly GCA_031772625.1). Lineage (NCBI taxonomy): Eukaryota > Viridiplantae > Streptophyta > Pinopsida > Pinales > Pinaceae > Pinus > Pinus tabuliformis. The sequence continues at coordinate 309,761,612 of CM062807.1, forward strand.
CTGTAATATACTAACATACATGTTTGGAAAAATAAACATAATTTTCTCTTTCTACAAACAATGTTCCAAGTTTCAGTGGCCGTGTTTGTCGAGGTTCTTACAATACACCCTTTCATATCCTTCTATTAGTTTTGATAATATTCCACAACAAAGTTCTTGTAGGTGTTGATATTGACAACATGTTCTATCAAGGTTGGAGAGATTAATATTTTCTCTACAACTTTTGTCAAGCTACCACTTTTTTCAAGTTATCAAATTTCTTTCTTATTCCATAGACTCCAACTGCGAGATTAAAAAAAAAAAAAAAAAAAAAAAACACATCAAGTTTGTTTACCCCAACACGCCAACAAGTAGCAAGCCCCAACTATATTATATAAGAAAGTATTAGGTATCCCAAGGGCTTGAAGGGGATCTAATTGAAAGAAGTGACCATTGTGAGAATCCTTCCAATCAATATATGAATATATAAATGTAGATTTATTATTATTTTAATTGTAAATCTTCAATTAAATAATAAAATTTAATTACGTCTCTCCCAATCTAAATTGCTTATTAGCATAATTCACTACCCTCATAGGTCTCGCATTTTTTAACAGCGTTGTAACATGTAGATTAATTTCCTTTTTGGTGAACAATCTCCACCTTTTAGGAAAATATGGTGCAGTGGCTCCAACCCCTATAGATCATTAGGACAAACTAAGAATAGCACAGAAGATGAAAGGTTGTACAAACCAACTTATTTTTCAAACAACTAATCCAACATCAGTACCTAAACTTTTTCATGAAGATATCATATTGAGAATGTTTGAAAAATAGTGAGAAATCTTCTGCGAGGGTGATGTGGAAAGAGTGATAAGGTTTCATTGTTTTGAATTTTTTTTGTTAAATCAGAAAAATTTAAAAACCAATATTAATGGAGATATTGGTATTTTTTACTAAATTTTGTGAAGTGACTAAATGTAGCTTTAACCATTCACCTTAAGATGCTTTTACAATATAATTTCCTAAGTCTATTTAATATCTTTATTATCATAAAAACCAACCTATATCCATCTTAACTCCACATCTACCACTCTTAGGGGGTTGAAATCTATTTATCCCTCTGAGCACTTAGTAGAATCAGAATTAAGATGGATCTAAGATGATAGAATTTCCCCTTTAAATAGTCTATGTTCACATGAATACCATGGTATTAAAATGGGTCAATACCATGGGTAATCATAAACCTGGAGCTTAAAATTTACTATTAGTAATTTATAAAAATTAATAAAATTAATAATTGATCTTTATTTTATTTTTTATTTTAACCAAGTTAAAATGTTTAACATACATTAAATTACAACATCCATTTTTACTCTTGATCCACCAAGCCTTGAGAGGGATCAAATATTTTTTCACTCTATGCTAGTTTGCATATGACGATATTTGATACCTCTCGGGGCTTAGTAGATCTAGAGTAAAGATGGATCTATGCTGGTTTAATTCCCCCATTTAAATAGGCTACATTCCAGGTGAATACCATGGGTCAATACCATGTGCCATTTTTAGTTTTATTAATACTAATATTAAGGTTAATAATGTTTTGTATGGTATTAATAATAATCTAGCCCATGGTATTTTGCCCATAGGTTTCACCTAAATATAACACATTTTTTGAGTGTTCGTAAATATAAGGTGACTTATGGAGTAAATATAAAAAAATATTTTATTTGTTTACCATACCTCTTGTTTATTTATATTTTTATTAATTTACCATACCTCTTTTACAAATATGGTATTTTGCCCATAGGATTCACTTAAATAAAACCTCTTTTTTGAGCCTTCATAAATAGAAAGAGGGTTATGGACTAAATATAAAAAGAGGTTTTATTTATTTACCATACGTCTAGTTTATTTATATTTTTATTTATTTACCATACCTTTTGAGTAAGTAGAAAAAGAGGTTTTATTTATTTACCATACCTCCACTTTATTTATATTTTTATTTGTTTACACTCTTGCATGTATATAAGGTGACTTATGGAGTAAATATAAAAAATGTTTTATTTATTTACCATACCTCTCATTTATTTATATTTTTATTAATTTACCATACCTCTGTTATAAATATGGTATTTGGTCCATAGGATTCACTTAAATAAAACCTATTCTTGAAAATTAGGGCGAATGGAAGGTTGTCACTCCTAATTTCAAGGGCTAAATTTACCTTTTTTACCAGCTCCCTTAAAATAAGGTGGGCTATTTGGGGCGATTTGTAAAAATGTACTATGATACAAAATATTCGCCCACTAAAAATTTAAAACCCCTTAATTTTGCCAAAGGGCAAACATTCGCCCCTAAAATTTTCCATGGATTCGACTCACAGGATATCGTCTTCCTTCTTATGTGCCCTTCCAAATCATAGTACAGGTTGATAATATACTCATACCTGGCACAATCAGAGATGAAGGTGCGTCAGTTAGTATTATGTCCTCAACTACTCGGCAAGCTTTAAGTTCGCCACAGCTTGTGCCCGTTACCCAGAATCTGTTGGATTTTAATAGCGGAACTAGCCAACCATTAGGGATCCTTCCTAAGTTGCCTATTACTTCGGGAGGAAAAATCGTCTATACTGATGTGATGGTTGTCCAATGCCCTTTGGATTTTAATTTACTCCTTGGCCATGACTATGTTTATGTCATGGGAGCTCTTGTCTCTTCTCTCTTTCGCATCATATATTTTCCGCATGAAGGAAGAATCGCCACCATTGATCAACTTTCATTTGTTGGTCCTAATTTGACTCCCAATCAACTATCTTCCCTAAATGGTCCTTGTATGAAAGTAGTATCACCTCTGCCACAGGTTAATTATGTGGCCACCTGTTCCATGTCCACGCCTACTGATGATCTAGTCAATAATATAATGCATCATGTACTGGGGGCATTGGAGGCCGATCTTTCCATTATATCCCTTGACATGTATCCCTTCCAAAACGTTGTTCTCCCATTTGATGAGAACCTCTTAGAAGTCATGGCCTCTTATAGGCCATGATTAAGGTTCTTGGAGTAGAACTCCTTTCTTGGGTCAAACTCCTTAAAAAAAGAAACAAGGTCTTGGAGCATAGTTCCTTTTCTTGTGGCAAGCTCCTTAAAAAATGATACAAGGTCTCAGAGCATAGTTCCTTTACTTGTGTCAAGATCGTTAAAAAAATGAAACAAGGTGTCATGAGCATAGTTCTTTTCATGTGTCAAGCTAGTTAAAAAATGAAACAAATCCCTTTCCAATTCGAGTCTTTGATTAGATCTCGCAAATTCACAGTCGAGTCTTTCACTTGATCTCGTAAATGAACCTTCGTTCCTTCCACCTTTTAGTACCCAGTAGTCTACTTAGGTGAATGAAATGAATCTTGGGGGGCATGTACCTCAGATTGAGTAATTATGCTAGGGGCATGTAAACTTATCTCAAGCATAGTTTTTCTTTGTTTCAAGCTTGTGTAAAAATGAAACTAATCTCAAGCATAGTTTGTCTCCATTTCAAGCTTCTGTAAAAATGAAACCAAATCCAAGCATAGTTTTTTCTCATGTTTCAAGCTTGTGAAAAAATGAAACCATCTTCAAGAATCCTCAAGCATAGTTTCCCATGTTTCAAGCTTGTATAAATATGAAACCATTCCCACTTGACCTTTCATGAATGTCGTTTTTATTAGTTTGTTTTTGCTAGATGATCCTTGGTTTTTTCATTCCATTGTCACCATCTCTTTGGCCGATCATACACTTTCACTTGGTTGTTTTACCCTTTCCTGAGGAACATCTGCAATGAGCGGTGTTATTAGCCAGCCCCTTGACCTTTACATGTTTTGAGTTGTTCCATCGTGACCGGAACTAGTTTCTACCCTTTATACCACTCGTTCCTCCAGGGGGGTCCACTTTCAACTCTTTTTAGACTCCAAAAATATGAAAATATTGTCGAGTACTTGTCTTTTAGAACTCGTAAAAGTAAATGAAAAGACGTCTACTCAGTATAAGTTTAAGCCTTATACTAGAGATAGACTAGTGGGTTTTTCAGATTGAGCTAGTTTCAGTAAAAATTTCTCATGATTTTTAAATAGTCCACTTAGCACTCATTGCATCGAGTGATGCTCACAGGGGTGAATAAGTGGGATTGAAACTAGTGAAATGAATCACATAGCGTCAATCATCACTTTTGGGGCTTGCACTTGATAACCAGGACTTCCCAGGATGTCACCCATCCCAGATCGCCTCTGGCTCAAGCATGGTTAACTGTGGACCTTTCCCCACAATCAAGCCCACTTAGTTTGCTACCCCATTTGCAAAACCTTAGCAAGTATTGTGCCTCATGAACCATTCAAGTAGAGCTCCCTTCACTCTTTTATATTTAAGTATTGAGGGGCTACTTTTATGTGCTTGATGAATAATGTGTTGTGTCCTTATATGGACAAGTTTTTTATTGTATTCATTGATGATATATTGATATATTCTAGGAATGAGGAAGACCATCCTGAACACTTAGCAGTAGTATTGAGATTGGTAAGACAACATCAGTTGTATGCCAAACTTAAAAAATACAGTTTCTTTCAGATAGAGGTACATTGCTTAGGACATGTGGTTTCCAAGGAAAGTGTAACAATGGATATGAAAAAGATAAGATCTATCATGGAAGATAAAACTCCTAGAAGCTTGGATGAGGTCATATAATTCATGGGACTAGTAGGTTATTATAGGAGGTTCATCAGGAACTTTTCACATATTTCCTATCCTATTAAATCATTCAAAGGAAAGGAAAGAAATTTGAATGGACAAAAGAATGTGCAACAAGTTTTGATCAGTTGAAGCACTTGTTGAAACATTCTCTAGTTCTCAAGATTACAAACTTGGATAGAGAGTTTGTGATGTGTACAGAAGCCTGAAAGAGCGGACTTGGTGGGGTCATGACCCAGGAAGGATAGGTGGTATGTTATGAATCAAGGAAATTGAATTAGCACAAGCATAATTATGTTACACATGATCTTGAGTTGGCAGTGATCGTTCATGCATTGAAGACATGGAGACACTATCTTCATGGCAGGAGGTTTGCATTGATGAGTGACCATAGTGGATTAAGGTAACTATTTGACCAACTAAATCTGAATGCGAGGTAAGATAGATGGTTGGCCACGATTAGTGAGTTTGACTTTGAGATTAGGTACATTAAGGGAAAGGAGAACAGGGTTGCAAATGCTCTTAGCAAAAGAGTATAGTTAAATCATAGAAACTATGAGTTCATAAGAGACGGATTTACAAGATCAGACCTTATAGGCAAGACAACCGGATGAGAGATATAGAGCGCTTAGGCTCAGGTTATAGTAGCAGGGTACAGATGATCAGGATGTAGATTATCGTCTCACAACAGATGGTTTGGTCATATTTAGGGACATGATATATGTGCCGGAAAACAGTGAGATAAAGAATCTTATCTTGAAAGAATTCATGTTAAGTCGTATTCGGGTCATCTAGGAAATCAAAAGACATTAACAACAGTTAAAAAGTTCTATTATTGGCCGAATCTAAACAAGGAAGTGGTAAAGTTTGTTGCTAGATGTGTGGATTGTCAATAGATGAAAGAAGAATGCAAGCATCCAAGGGGTCTACTACAACCAATTTTGATTCCAAAGTGGAAATGGGAGGTCATTTCCATGGATTTCATTACAGGTTTTCTGAGGACATATAGAAAACATGATTCTATTATGGTTGTGGTTGACAGGTTGACAAAGGTAGCACACTTCATTATAATGAAGTCTACTTATTCAGCTAGTGATGTAGTAGAAGTTTTCATCAGGGTGATAGTGAGGTTGCATGGTGTTCCGAAGTAGATTGTGTTAGGTAGAGATGTTAAGTTCACTTCCAGGTTTTGGAAGGAGTTATTTGTAAGTTTGGGTACAAATTTGGCCTTCATAATAGCTTATCATTCGCAGATAGATGGAAAGACAAAGAGGGTCCATAGGATTTTGGAGGAGATTTTGAGAATGTATGTTATGCATCAACAGCGAAAGTGGGGAGAGTACTTTCCTTTGGTACAGTTTACTTACAACATTTGGTATCAAGAGTCACTAAGGATGAGTTTGTTTGAGGCACTCTATCGGTGGAGTTGTAATACTCCCATAAGTTTGATTGATCCAGTGAACAAAGTGTTGATAGGTCTGAACATGTTGGCAAATATGGAATAGGAAATACAGGTTATCAGGTAGAATCTAAAGGAAGCACAGGATAGACACAAAAGTTATCTAGATCAACATAGGGAATTTAAGGAGTTTCAAGTCAGAGAGCATTTCTACTTGTGCATCAAGCCCAAGAAGATCTCCTTGAGGATTGGGTCATGTATGAAGTTGGCACCTTGGTATTTTGGTTCTTTCGAGATCCTTGAGAGGATTGGACCAATGGCCTGCATACTTGCACTGCTACCAACAGTGAAAGTCCATGATGTTTTCCATGTTTCATTGTTTAAAATATGTGTAAAGGATATTGATTGGTTTGTATTGCAGGTGGATCTAGAAGGATAATTTCAGTTGGAACCTCAGTGCAGATCGCAGCGAAAGAGGATCATGCTCCGGGATTGAGAAATCAAGCAAGTTAAACTGTAGTGGAAGCTTTTTGGGCCTAATCAAGCTACATGGGAGATGGATGATCAGATGCGAGCTATGTATCCTTCATTATTTTGCGCTGAAGTTAAATGATTTTTTATATATGTACATATTTATGTATGGTTGTTATTGTAAATATCATAGCGAGATGTGTTATAAATCTCCAATAAGTGGTATGGGTGTCGTGTTGTTAGGTTTGTCAGTTTGGTTTTCTTTTCTACAAGTTGGTCATTGTAAATATTGCATCAAGCCAAGTTATAAATATCCATAAGCAATATGTTTTGATTCTCAGTGGGTTTTGTTAGTTGTAGGTGTCATATAACACCGGAAGATGGTGTTCCCTTAAGGGGGGGGGGGCGGGGTTTGTAACAACCCCGGGTTACTATTTCATGTAATAAAGTTAATAAAGGAAAAATAAATACCAAGGTCATGGGACACATATTCCTTGAAGTTGAAAGTTGGGAAAAACATCCTAGTGGGTGTTCATTTGCTTTATTATGGCTAAGGGTAAATTGGCAAAGGAAATGGGAAAGCGCTTTGGAAAGGAAGGAGGCATTAATTGACATATTATTTATGAAAATAAAGGAAAATAGGAGAAAAGAGAGATGAAAGGTAACATGTTGCATGTGAGGAGGAAATTGAAGGAAAATTATGGAAATTGAAGAAAATAAAGGCCTTGTTAATAAAAAGACTTTTGAAGATCAATTCACAGTTTTTGTCATTTTATATTTTGTTAGGTCAGTTTTGGAGCTCTCTCTCTATTCTCTCTACTCTCTCATACTCTTGCACACTTAGAGCATTCTTGGAGCACTCTAGCATTGGAGAAAAGAAGGCAAAGGAAGTACAAGGAGGCAAAGGGAAGAAAAGATCAAGCAAGGAAGAGTTGGATCAAGTAGCTACAATGTGACTACTTGTAGGTATCAAGTTGCATGTATGATTTCCTTGCTATTTTTGGCATGCATGGTACATGCATGCGTGTATTTGGTTCTCTTGTTGCCATTGACATAGGTTTTTCTAGGTCTGACAATGGCTTGAGCCTTGCCTTGCCATTTTCGGATAGCCATGGTGTGTGTCTAGTAAATTTAACGTCTTGAATTGCTCTACATAAATTATCAATCCGGGTATTGTAAACTGATGAAGTGTGGTGCACCATATGTGCTTAGTTAACATTTTTCTTACTTCGTTGTTTTATAGAATTTATTTTGTTTTGGGGTTTTGTTTTTGTTGATCTCCTAAATTGTCTAATGCAAATGGAAATCCTATTCTAAAGTCTTAAGAATACTTTTAAAGTTCAAGTATGGATGTGGATTTCAAGACAAGGTCTATTTCCCTAATGGCAACTTCCAAAACTTAACACTTCAAAAGATCTCAAAACATGTTATTGATGGAATTAGTACTTAAACAAAAGTGTAAGTATGCAACTACTTCAATCAAACAAAAGATGAAATACTGATCATGAAATCATTGTCTCTGCTGCTTTTCTAAATACGGAAATAAAAGTTAAGCTATTGCACTCAAAGAAATAAAAAATTGTAAGGGAAGTAAAACTAAAATCAAATTACACATTCATAATTCGATCCCTCGCCAGTAGTCTCACTATGGCTTTCGGAGGTAACCATCAATGATATGAGCAATTTAATATCTAATTGTAGAAAAGTAAAACTAAAATCAAATCACACATTCATAATTCGATCCCTCGCCAGTAGTCCCGCTATGGCTTTCGGAGGTAACCGTCAATGATATGAGAAATTTAATATCTAATTGCAAAAAGTAAAACTAAAATCAAATCACACATTCATAATTCGATCCCTCGCCAGTAGTCCCGCTATGGCTTTCGTAGGAAACCGTCAATTATATGAGCAATTTAATATCTAATTGCGGAAAAGTAAAACTAAAATCAAATCACACATTCATAATTCGATCCCTCGCCAGTAGTCCCGCTATGGCTTTCGAAGGTAACCGTCAATGATATGAGCAATTTAATATCTAATTGCAGAAAAGTAAAACTAAAATCAAATCACACATTCATAATTCGATCCCTTGCCAATAGTCCTGCTATGGCTTTCGGAGGTAACCGTCAATGATATGAGCAAGTTGATTTCTAAACTAACTAACAAAGTAAGTAAAGAAGACTGAAATCAAAACATAACTGAAATTGAAAAGCTAAAAAAAAACAAAGTCAGCAGAGAGGTATATCTTATGTCACTATTTGATGCAAAAACATGTAAAGAAAAATTAATCTACAATCAACCAGTTGAACACACTTGCATGAATTAAAATTGCATGAATGAAAAATCTAATCTATCAAACTTGAAAGCAATCAAATGACATAATGAAATCAAAGCAAAATTACAAAATGAAATCTACTCTACCTTACATTCTAATATGCTCCATGACATCTACTTCACATCTCCTTCCATGTTGAGAACATCAAAGCTTTATTCAAATTCTTTAAAATTACAAAGTACAACAAAGCTCTCCAAAGCTTTCCAAAGCCATCTCACAAGCTAACAAGCTAAGACTTAAGACTAACAAATGAAGGAGAGAGATCTCCTATTTATACAAAAATATGAGAGCCATCTCATTAATGAGAGTCCATGAATCTCTCCCTCTACCTCTAGAGTCCTAATCAAAATAGGAATTGATAAGACACATGTCTTCTTAGAGTTACAATACAATTAGGAGATGTGACACATATCCTCATGATCCCATGATTCTTTCTACTCAAATTCCAATTTGGCTTTAATGTGCCACATAAGGGTCTTCTGGAAGCCTCCTTTTGACCTACACATGTCAACAATCGCAACCCACTTGTTAGGTATAAGCATATACATATTATTTTCTAATTTTTAACCACAAATTAACTTAAAAGGCTTAGAATTAATAAAAATTGGAAAAACATAAATGTGGCCCAATGATAATGAAAGTGGGATGAATGTGGTGACATAGTAGTGAAATGGAGGTGATACAGTGGACATAATAGTGAAAGTTTAATGGAAATGAATGACATTTTCAAGACTCAACATACCCCCCAACTGAAGTTATTGCATGTCCTCATGCAATATATATTACATTAACTCTTTTTCTCCTTGAGCTTTGGCTTAACTTTGCATGATATCATTTGATAAATTCATATTTCTGCAAAGTGTTTTACTTGAATTGCAACATGGTTGGTTCTTGTGTTACAACCATTTTTTTTTTTTGTTGCCTTCTATTTTGATATTTGAACTTTGCATAATGATATTTTTATTATTGTTGCAAAGTATATCTTTATTGGATTGCATGATGGTTGTTTCTTGTGTGACAACCATGATTTTGTTTGTATCCAATTTATCCTTTAAGCACTTTTTCAAAAGCCATTGTATGCTCATAATAACAATGTAATAATTAATATATGTTGGAACTATGTGGGCTCCTGAATATGATATGGATATGGAAAAATATGAAGATGAATGTATTTCCCTCCCCCCAACCGATGGTATTGTCAATTTTATGAAATGAGGAAGAGAAATGTTTTTCCAACAATTATCATTCTAGCTTTTTATGGAATTCTATGGTCAAAAGTTAGAAAATGGCGTACCTTCACTTACCCTTTGGAATGGATGAGTTGTATGTGTGGTGGCAGAAAAATTCTGATCATATTCTTCTTCAAGTGGTTTAACAAGAGGAGTCATGGATAGAGAGATAAGATGACTTTTTATTGCTTCTACTAAAACTTGCTGAATCTGCTCCAAAATGCTGAAAATAATAGTCTTCATGTCTTCAAAACTCATTGGAACAATTCCTACTATGTGAAAAGATGTTCTGATGTCGAACATAGTAGGAAATTGTTGACTTAGTGTCCATTAATGGATGCCACTAGTCAACACGAGAACTCTCACCATTGATGACAATGAGAGTCAAGATGCTCAAACACATCTTGCTAGGTACGAATGAATTTTCCGATGTCGAGTCACCTAGAAGATCTAACGAACAAGGGACATTAATGTATTCCCATTGTTTGTTAGCATGAGGACTTGCCATTAAGGCATGCAAGCCTCAAAGTGTTTTTACAAAGAACTTAGACTCAAAGGACTATGGACTCAATAATTTGCATTGAAGCACGGCTTATTTGCGACATGAAAATGACAGGAAATGGAAGATGAAAATGGAAGATGGCAATGGAGAGTAGAAATGGCAATGGGCAATAAGCATATGAATGAGCCTCTTGCTTTTATTTGTGGGTTATGAATGAAGAAAAAGAGATGGAAAGTGTATGTGAATGTAAATGGAAAATATGGAGTGCAATGAGGTGAATGGTTTATTATGAAGTATGGATGTGATGGATGGATGTGATGGAGACAATAGTATATAAAAGTTTTTCAAGTGTTTGGATCTGATTTTGTATCAGCATATTTCCTCTGTTGCTGATCATCCTTTTATGAAACAAATTGGTCTCTTAGAAAGACACCATTCTCTTGTAGTCATTTGTCCTTCCTCCTGGAACCTGCAAAAAAAACTAATACTTCTTCTGCGATGGAATATAAGATTGTCAAAGGAGAGAGATGGCCAATCTCTCTAGTTATGATATTTACACACAAAACTAAGAATTTGTATTAATGAAACAAGTTCTCAAGGGAAAAATCAAAAGAATTTATACCTGATTTGGAATTAGTGCCTCAAGTTGATGTTGCTTCTTTTCAGCAATTTATTTTATTATTTTCCATTTCAAACTCTAATGATGGATTTTTCATTGTGTAGATCTTGTTGAGATCTTTCCAACGATACTTGAATCATCAAAATTTGATTTTGTATGAGAAAGTTGGGCTGATTGGAACAATGAGGTTTTTTTCAACTGCGGAATTGGAGAACAGTGGCGGAATTGGACTTCAGCTGCGGAATGTCAACGGTTTTTGTAGCTAAAAATATTGAATAAAAATTTAGCCATTCATCTTTCATCATCAATTCAAAATTAATCAATACCTTCAGAAAAGTGAGCAAATAACTTATTCATTTCATTGATTCAAAATTATTATTTTTTCTTGACATGCGGCGACTTAGTGTGGCGACTTAGTGATAACACACAACTTGACTTCCCTTTGACCGGGGTCTTTTTCATTGAATTGGATCAAATGAATAGGACACCATCCATGTACTGACATTCCCCCAGCTACCCATGTGGCTTGTTTTGCTTGATGACACCTGCAACCTAGAGTTTAACAAAAATAGCTGCGGAAAGTTGAACCAGCTGCGGAAAGTGTAATCAGCTGCGGAAAGTGGCTGCATTCCGCAGCTAAAAGACAGTCAACCATTAGTTTTGAAATTCAGCGCGCAATCCTCCAATTTTTGTATGATCAACAGCAAGATCAATTGGTACCAAGGCATAGTTCTCAAGGCCACTGATTAAAGGAATTCCAAAAACTGGATTCAGCCATATGCTAATTATTGATTTACTCAAATTACTTAAAACCAAAGCATATAATCCACCCTCGCTGTAAGCGCAGTTTGATAAATATGAAGTGGAAAATAGTTATGAGCTTGATCGGTGCTTTTTATGGGATTACGGGTTGACAGAGGTCGTTTTATTGCAGAGTTTTTGGCTGAAAGTATGGTCAGATTACCAAGCACGCCATAATAAAGTTAAACACGTACACAGACAAGATCCATGAGTACCAACACTTGTGCCGATATTTTAGCAAGGAAAACACCAAGCATAGGAATAGCTGTTTAGATGGGTGCTTGGAGAAGTTCGATTGAAATTGACAGATCAGTTTGAAAGAGGCGTACTCAACCGGTTCACGTAATGGAGGAGTTAATCACTAAACATAGTCGTCTTCAATTGGGATTACTTGTTAACAGGTGGCAATAAAAGGCAGGAGATGTGGTGGCAAAAGGTGGAAGATGTATAGTTAATTATTAATATGCCATTGATTTCAAATCAGAAGCAGCCGAAAATCAACTGTCAGTTAATTAATTCAAATCCCGTTTTTTTTCCTCGCGGCCTACAAAAATGGGCTCCAAAGAACCGAAAAATTCTCTTAAACCGCCACGAATTTCTTAAAACGGTTTCTAGGTTATCTAATTGACCCTACTGGCGAAAAAACCCATGTTTTATTTTTCCAAATTTGCCTTCGTTTGGCCAAATCGTGCTCTCAAAGTTTGACGTTTTTCTCTGTTTTGCGTTTTTTTCTAAATTGTTGTGTTTGAATTTGCAGGTTCATGAGCGTTTTGGAAAATTCTTGCAGCAGTATTATGAGCAGTCACAGTGGCGATAACCTACCACATGGAGATTTTCTTTGATTGTATGCGTTTGGAGATAGTATATGTCCGTCAGATTTACCTAAATCAACACACCTGTTTAAGTAATTTTGATCTGCATTTTGAAATTCCACTATTGAGCTCAGCGCTAATGGAATAAACTTTATATTGCAGATTTGTTGAAGCCGAACTGAGGATAAGCATCAATTCGTTGTGGCTGCATGTCACAATTCATTTTCTTGGCTTCTCGTTTCACGGTTTCGATCCTTAATTGATTGTTTATACTCCAAGTGCAATCCCTTGTTATACTTCATTTTGTTTGCCAAAAAGAAAGCTCTTAGCCCTACGTGGTTTTCATGGAGTAGGTTTTTTCTTTGTTTTGTTGTTTTGTTTTTTTTTTTTAATTTCCTTATTTTGTTAATAAAATTATATATGTTATATTTCCAAAATTAAAAATATACATATATATTTTACTAAACAAAATAATAAAATTTATTATATTCTTTTTAATGTATTTATTTTTTAAATTATTTTGTTAATAAAATTATATGTTATCCTTTCAAAAATTAAAAATATACATATATATTTCATTAAACAAAACAATGACTTTTTTTATTTTTATTTTTTATTTTTTGAATCAATTGAAATGATGAAGTTTATTTTGTCTCCTTTTTTTTTAACATAACAATTCTTTTTCTGATCCTCTAGATCACACAAAGTGCAGGAGGAGAGCATACTCAAGAATTATTAAGTTTTTTTTTTACATAATAATCATTTTTCTGATCTTTCAAATCACACAAAGTGCAGGAGGAGAGCATACTCAAGAATTATTAATTTTTTTAGATGTAAGAAATAAGGTCTCCTAATTACACTTCCCTGGCAATGGCGCCAAAATGTCTAGTCAATTTAACGTCTTAAGTTGCTCTACATAAATTATCAATCCGGGTATTGTAAACTGATGAAGTGTGGTGCACCATATGTGCTTAGTTAACCTTTTTCTTACTTCGTTGTTTTATAGATTTTATTTTGTTTTGGGGTTTTGTTTTTGTTGATCTCCTAAATTGTCTAATGCAAATGGAAATCATATTCTAAGGTCTTAAGAATATTTTTAAAGGTCAAGTATGGATGTAGATTTCAAGACAATGTCTATGTCCCTAATGGCAACTTCCAAAACTTAGCACTTCAAAAGATCTCAAAACATGTTATTGATGGAATTAGTACTTAAACAAAAGTGTAAGTATGCAGCTACGTCAATCAAACAAAAGATGAAATACTAATCATGAAATCACTGTCTCTGCTGCTTGTCTAAATACGGAAATAAAAGTTAAGCTATTGCACTCAAAGAAATAAAAAATTGCAAGGAAAGTAAAACTAAAATCAAATTACACATTCATAATTCGATCCCTCGCCATTAGTCCCGCTATGGCTTTCAGAGGTAACCGTCAATGATATGAGCAATTTAATATCTAATTGCAGAAAAGTAAAACTAAAATCAAATTACACATTCATAATTCGATCCCTCGCCAGTAGTCCCGCTATGGCTTTCGGAGGTAACCGTCAATGATATGAGAAATTTAATATCTAATTGTAGAAAAGTAAAACTAAAATCAAATCACACATTCATAATTCGATCCCTCGCCAGTAGTCCCGCTATGGCTTTCGGAGGTAACCGTCAATGATATGAGCAATTTAATATCTAATTGCAGAAAAGTAAAACTAAAATCAAGTCACACATTCATAATTCGATCCATCGCCAGTAGTCCCGCTATGGCTTTCGGAGGTAACCATCAATTATATGAGCAATTTAATATCTAATTGTAGAAAAGTAAAACTAAAATCAAATTACGCATTCATAATTCGGTCCCTCGCCAGTAGTCCTGCTATGGCTTTCGGAGGTAACCGTCAATGATATGAGCAAGTTGATTTCTAAACTAACTAACAAAGTAAGTAAAGAAGACTGAAATCAAAACATAACTGAAATTGAAAAGCTAAAAAAAACAAAGTCAGCAGAGAGGTATATCTCATGTTACTATTTGATGCAAAAACATGTAAAGAAAAATTGATTTACAATCAACCGGTTGAACACACTTGCATGAATGAAAAATCTAATCTATCAAACTTGAAAGTAATCAAATGACATAATGAAATCAAAGCAAAATTACAAAATGAAATATACTCTACCTTACATTCTAATATGCTCCATGACATCTACTTCACATCTCCTTCCATATTGAGAACATCAAAGCTTTATTCAAATTCTTCAAAATTACAAAGTACAACAAAGCTCTCCAAAGCTTTCCAAAGCCATCTCACAAGCTAACAAGCTAAAACTTAAGACTAACAAATGAAGGAGAGAGATCTCCTATTTATACAAAAAGATGAGAGCCATCTCATTAATGAGAATCCATGAATCTCTCCCTCTACCTCTAGAGTCCTAATCAAAATAGGAACTGATAAGACACATGTCTTCTTAGAGTTACAATACAATTAGGAGATGTGACACATATCCTCATGATCCCATGATTCTTTCCACTCAAATTCGAATTTGGCCTTAGAGTGCCACATAAGGGTCTTGTAGAAGCCTCCTTTTGACCTACACATGTCAACAATCTCAACCCACTTGTTAGATATAAGCATATGCACATTATTTTCTAATTTTTAACCACAAATTCACTTAAAAGGCTTAGAATTAATAAAGATTGGAAAAACATAAATGTAACCCAATGATAATGAAAGTGGGATGAATGTGGTGAAATAGTAGTGAAATGGAGGTGAAATGGAGGTGATATAGTGGACATAATAGTGAAAGTGTAATGGAAATGAATGACATTTTCAAGACTCAACAGTGTGATGGGGTTCTTTTACTTGGTTGAGTTGGATTGTTGGATGGTTTCGAAACTGAGTGGGGTGGTCTCAGGAAAATTTCCAAAGGCTTAGGAATCCCTTGACCAGTAAATGGTGGGATATATGGTAAACCCTAAGGGTGGATATGGGAAAATTCATCATGGTTTAGATGGAGAGATCCGGAGGCATCCATGCTTGTTTAGGTCCTTGTGATCCCTTTACCGGTATATGGCGGGATTGCGGTAAAGCCTAGAAGTGTATGTTTATTATTTGGGCCTAGGAATCCCTTGACTAGTAATGGCATGATACACGGTAAAGCCTGATAAGCCCTGGTTGGTTTGTTGTGAGTCCCACATTCATGCTTGGAATATGACACAGGTATGATTGGATAAAAGAAATATTTGGTTCAACCCAATCTATGGTCGGGTGGTTCGTAGAAGTCCCTTACTTGGTTGGATTTTTCATATGTTAATAAGAGCTCTTTTTCCCTTGTATTTCATGAGTAAATGTATTTGTTATCATGTGGCTTTGATGGTTGTTCTATCATTGTTATTATTCTGGTTAATGTTGGTTATAAGCATGGTTTTATAACAAAATTTATTTATGGTTGTCATTATGTTTTGGTTAGTAAATGAAATGTTAATGAAACACCCTCCTCCCACATTTACCCAAGCTAACCGGTCCACTGGGGTAAACATGTGATGAAGAGTTACTATGATGTGATTAAACTCCCCATGTACAGTTAAGGAAGTGGAACCAACAAAACAAAACCAATCTGACCTTTCTCAAGAGCTACAAAACCTTCAGGAGACAACCAACCCTTCCAGGTGCCCAACCCCTAAGACAACTTGTCATTTTGTTGAGCTAGACCCCTAGTCGCTCCCATGACAAGCCATGCATGTGACTGAGACCCTCCAGTCGCTCCCACAACAAGGCATGCATGCAACTATGGCATTTTTTAAGCAATGTTGAGCCAACGACCCCAGATTATCTGCCACTTTTTCAGGGCTAGGTCTCAAGCCTCTTCCCATAACTTCATGGAACTTACAGAAATGATAAATAACAATGAATTAAATCTACTAATGCAAACACTAGTACAAGGAATTTACCTGACCCCTACCATCCATGACAAGAATTTCATCAAACATATCACAAAAATGTAATCTATAGGTCATAACCACATATCTGAGCATAGGGTTCTCATACTTATCTGAGAATCGTTAAGAAGAATTGATGCCTTATCACAATAGATGTGTTATCATCTATTAGGCCACATATTCATTCACATTTCATGTACTAACCAAATTTTGTCATGAACCATGCTTATAACCAGCATTTAACCAACAGAATATCAAGAGTAGAACAACCATAAAAACCACATATTAATAAGTAAATTTACACATGAAATATTGAAGAAAAGGAGTTCTTATTAATGTATGCATAAGCAAACCAAGTCAGGGACTTCCACAAAGCACTCAACCATATATTGGGATGAACCAAATATTTCTTTAAGCCAATCACCCCTGTGCGATATTCCAAGCATGAATGTGGGACTCATAATAGAACCAATCAAGGCTTCCTCAGGATTTACTCTATATCCACCAAGGGATTCCTAGGCCAAAAACCCTCATCAATACAACCAGGAATTACCACAATCCCACTAGATCACTAGGCTCTAAACAAGCATGGATGCCTTCAGATCTCTCCACCTAAACCATGAGGAATTTATCTGTCTCTAGCTCTAGGCTTTAGCGTATATCCTGCCCTTAACCAGTCGAGGATTCCTAGGCCTAATGAGGGCATACACAATCGAGCTTTACCATAATCCCACCTTCACCGGTCCACAAATTTCTAGTCCTTGTGTTTCTCCCCTAAGACCAACCCACTCAGTTTCGAAACCATCTGACAATCTAGATCAACCAAGTAAGAGAAACCCCATCACACCATGGCTATCTGGAAATGGCAAGGCAAGGCTGAAATACATTATCACACCTAACAAGACCCATGCCAATGATATCAAGAGACACAAAAACACACATGCATGTATCATGCATGCCAAAACTAGCATGGAAATCATACATGCAACTCGATACCTACATGTAATCCCACTGTAGCCGCTTGAACCTTGATCTTCTTTTCTTGATCCTTTCTTCCTCTTGCTTTCTTATATTTCCTTTGCCTTATTTCCCCAATGCTAGAATTCTCCAAGCATACTCTAAGTGTCCAAGAGTATGAGAGAGAGAGAGAGAGAACAAAGAGAGAGCTCCAAAATTGAATTGAGAAAATGTTGTCAACTAATCATCATAATCCTTTTTATTAATGAGGCCTCTGTTTTCTTCATTTTCAATTATTTTCCTTCATTTTCCTCCTCACGTGTAACCTGTGACCTTTCACCTTCCTTTTCTCCTAAATTCCATTATTTTCATAAAAAAAATTCCAATTAATGTCACTTTTTCTTTCCAAATCATTTTCCATTGCCTTTTCAAATTTCTGTAGCCATAATAAACCAACTTCAACTATGCTTACATCGCTAACTTCAACTGTGCTTACATTGCCAACTTCAAATGTGCTTGAAGATGCCTCTACCCCCTGCATGACTTGTTCGCTCATTGTCCAATGTCCAATGGTGTTGTGCCCTAAGTTTCATGCATCCAAGGTGCCCAAGTGCACTTAGCAAGGGTGCACCCAACAAGTGTGTCCAATAAATGTGGGTGCTTGATGGATATGTGCCCGATGAATTTGTTCCAAATGCATGTGTCCCATGATTTCACTTTGATGATGTTTGTGCCCAAAGGAACTTATACTATTTGTCACAATCCTCAAGTCTGGAAAACCCAATTCCTTGGGTCCTTCTGTATTTGAACACCTAAGTCTATAAAATCCAGTCAAGTTCTTTATGCCAATCTTTTCCATGCTGCATCATACTTTTCAAATTAGATAAGGTCATCTGCTATAACCCTACTTTTCCCTTCCTCGCCAAATTCCCTTCCAAACTCCTCTTAATGTGTCTAACTAATGCAACCTACCAAGTTCTATGATGTGCATTGTTTGAGCAAGGTGCTCAACATGTATGTGGTGCTCCTTGTCATCATGAAAAGGCACCCTAAAAAACTCTTCTAACCATCAACCTTTTTTCATGTCCATTTGTACTAATTAATGATCATTGAGGTGATAGAAATACTCGAAACTAATTAAAACTAAAACCTTATACTACCTATTAGATAATTAAGAGTATTAAGTGAAAACAACACAAAATAACTTTAATTATACATATAATACAACCAAACCTGATTTTAAAACCGAATTACATTTTTATTTATAACGTCTATATAAATATTTTCCATATAAAATCTAGAGTATGTTTTTAAAAAAAAAAGTAACTCACGAGTCATAACTAATAAATAAAAGAATATAATTGGTCAAAGTACCTTTGTGATGAAGAAACATTTTCAAGCCTATTTTACAACACTCCATTCCTTAACTATGATGTCTTAGGACTACATGCAAACCTTATCTTCCATAATAATGCGCATATTGGAAATCCCATTGAAAACTGCTTGAAGGAAGCATCTCCATGTCTTCTGTTACTCTAGACAAAAGTTATAGCAGTTAGTTCTTTGAACACCACTTACCGTCAAAACTAATCTTATTCAATTTGAAATATTTATTAAAACATATTGTTATTGACATTTACATTCACTTTATCAATATATTCATCATTGTTTTTTAAAAAATTCTAGGACTCTTTTTCTAAGTAGCCAATATCCACAATATACTATAGCACATGGTCTATTCTTTCATAATCAGATTACATGTAGGAAAAAAAAAGAAAAAATTATATTTGGAGCATCAAATTAGTCTTTGACAACCTACTTATAGATCATAAAGATATTGAAGGGGAGGCATTCAGACATTTCAACAAAATCTACAAGCTAGGGACAATATATCTTTCAACAAAAAACTCAAACAATGTGATTTCTACCCCACTACGACAGACAAGGAAGCCCTTGAACACATGGAACGCCCGGTCACTAAGGAGGAAGTCATCTCGGTTCTGAAAGAATTAGGAAGAGGAAAAAGTCACGGCCCAGATGGATGGACCTCAGAACTATTCCTTCACTTCCAAGACATTATGATCGATGAGCTTACTAACATGGTGGAAGAATCCAAAATCCATGGTTGGGTTTCTGGGGCCACCAATGCCACCTTCATCTCACTAATCCCAAAGCATGACAAGCCTGAATCTTTCTCAGATTTCCGCCCTATTTCTTTGTGAAACTCCACCTACAAACTCATATCCAAAACCTTAGCCAATCGGCTCAAACCCTTCCTATCCATATATATCACAACCAAGGATAATTTTAGGGGCGAATGTTCGCCCTTTGGCGAAATTAAGGGGTGTTAAATTTTTAGTGGGCGAATATTTTGTATCATAGTACATTTTTACAAATCACCTCAAATAGCCCACCTTATTTTAAGGGAGAGGGTAAAAAAGGTAAATTTAGCCCTTGAAATTAGGACTTACAACCTTCCATTCGCCCATTTTCAAGAATAGGTTTTATTTAAGTGAATCCTATGGGCCAAATACCATATTTATAAAAGAGGTATGGTAAATTAATAAAAATATAAATAAATGAGAGGTATGGTAAATAAATAAAACATTTTTTATATTTACTCCATAAGTCACCTTATATACATGTAAGGATGTAAACAAATAAAAATATAAGTAAAGTGGAGGTATGGTAAATAAATAAAACGTCTTTTTATACTTACTCAAAAGGTATGGTAAATAAATAAAAATATAAATAAACTAGACGTATCGTAAATAAATAAAACCTTTTTTTATATTTAGTCCATAACCCTCATTCTATTTATGAAGGCTCAAGAAAGAGGTTTTATTTAAGTGAATCCTATGGGCCAAATACCATATTTGTAAAAGAGGTATGGTAAATTAATAAAA
The DNA here is from genome assembly GCA_031772625.1 of Pinus tabuliformis. Lineage (NCBI taxonomy): Eukaryota > Viridiplantae > Streptophyta > Pinopsida > Pinales > Pinaceae > Pinus > Pinus tabuliformis. Next base: position 309,782,269 of record CM062807.1, read on the forward strand.
ATATAAATAAACGAGAGGTATGGTAAACAAATAAAACATTTTTTTATATTTACTCCATAAGTCACCTTATATTTACGGACACTCAAAAAATGGGTTATATTTAGGTGAAACCTATGGCCAAAATACTATGGGACAAATACCATGGACTAGATTGTTATTAATACCATGCAAAAAACCATTATTAACCCTAATATTAGAATTAATAAAAATAAAAATGGCACATGGTATTGACCCATGGTATTCACCAAAATGGCACATGGTATTGACCCATGGTATTCACCTGGAATGTAGCCTATTTAAATGGGGGAATTAAACCAGCATGTAGCCTATGCTAAGATTCACTAGGAATTTACAAAGTTTTATTATTTAGTGAAAGACTCGCCAAGATCTTACAAGATTTTATAATTGAGTAAAATATTCGCCATGACTGGTGAGAGATTCGCCAAAAAATTATATATACATATTATATTATTGATAAAATCGCCTTCCATTTTTCCTATATACCATGGAGATTCGCCCATTTATTATATTTATAAATTTAGGGGGGGTTCTTAAAATTTTCCCTAATCACAACGAAATAATTTGGTTTCTTAAAACAACGCCAGATACATGACATTGTTTCTATTGCCCAATAATGTCTCCATTCCATCAAATCTTGAGATTTGGATGTTTGCCTCATGAAAATAAATTTTCTCAAAGTCTTCAACTGCATTAACTGGGAACTCCTCTAGATGACACTGCGAAAAATTGGCTTCAGCTCCATCACGATTGGCTGGATAAAATCCTGCATCAAATCAGCCTCCTTTTCCATTATTATCAACGACCTTCCCACTGATTTTTTTATGGCATCCCATGGTCTCCAACAGGGCTGTGCCTTATCTCCTCTTTTATTTATCACCATCATGGATGACCTTAGAAGAAGATTCAAGGTTGCCTGCAATAGTGGGCTCATCTCCGGGTGTTTGATTGCCAATTTGGTCCCAATCACCCACCTTCTCTTTATGGATGATCTTCTGACCATGGGGAAATCAGATCCACAGGAATGGCTCCACATTGTTGTGATTTTACAAGATTTTAGGACCGCATCTAGGCTTCTCATGAATAAGGCCAAATCCTGACTCATATCTAGTGATCCAGAGGCAAGGCTGATTCTAGACATTGTAAATCAGTTTGGTGTTGTTGTCGATCACTTGGACAGGGGTTTCACATATCTTGGTTTCAAATTGAAGTCATTGGGTTATAAGATCAAATATTGGGACTGACTTCTTATCAAAATCGAAAAAAAAACTTACCCATTGGTCACAGAAGTGGATAACATTGGGTGGATGCTTGATCCTCATCAACATACCGATTTACTGGATGCACATCTACAAATTTCCAAAAGGATTTATTAGGAAAATCAACTCCATTCTGACCAAGTTTCTTTGGGGAGGTCTGAAATCTGCTAGAAAATTCCACCTGGCCAAACTGGATTCAATTTCACCCCCTGTCAAACTCGGTGGCTGGAATATTAAAGACCCTGCCTCTTTCAACTCATCTTTGTTGCTTAAGACTTTCTCGAGGGTTGTGTGACATGAGGGACTTTGGCAACTCGTCATCACTGCAAAATATCTACAAAATTTGTGCTTCTATGACTGGCTTTGAAATGGTGCTTCGATTCCCTCACAAATATTTGTTTCTTGGCGCAACTTGCTCACTTCTAAACATTGGTATTTTTCTTACCTTCACTTGTCCATTGGCTTAAGATTTTCCCCCAAGATCGAACTAGACTCACTAGTTGGGATGACTAGTACACATCTTTTATCCCTAGACCTAATCACATATTTACATCATTTTGGTTATCATGTGCTCAAAGATATCTTCGTTGCTGAACTCTCCTCACCTTACTACACTCACTAGAAAGACGATGTAGAAATCTCTTTCCCTGCCCACCTTTGTCTGGAATGGACAAATTGTAGAAAATTCAGTAGATTCACAAGCTCGTGCAATTTACTAAAGCACAAGACAAGAACCTACTTCTACTTTCAACCAACGGAAGCCAATAGATCGATGAAAACAATATGAACAAGAAGAAGACAAATCAATGGCACATAACACAATATGTATCTGGGGTAAGCCACTGCTCAAAATCCTGCTATCTGTGTTGCATATGTCAGAAATATGAGTGAAGATACAAATCTTGTTCTCACTAGAACAATTCTGCACAAGTATGCTCAACTCTCTCAGCTCACAAGCAAACTCTTGGCCAACACTTAGCCAATTTTGCAGCTCTCCAAGCCCTTAATCTCTTACACAATTCCCAGGATGAATAAGCTGTATTTAAATGGAATTCATGCTTCCAAAAATGCGTAATCTAAACATAGGTCCTTCTCTGATTGCATGCATGATATTTACAACTTAGTAAATCACACAACTGATAGTACATTGTCCCTTCACTCTAGTCTCAATTGGGTCTTTCTCATAAACGACATGCATGAGTTTTTGATGAGGGAATCTTCAGTTAACTAGAGTGACACTTGTGGATGCAGTAGTGCAGTTGTTAGCTCTGCTATTAATTTCAATATTTAAAGGTCAAAATGCATGCCTGATCGGGTTTTCTATGATAAAAATAGGATTTGCAGCAGCCATCCCGCCCTTTCCCCTTCACTCTGCTCATGTTCTCATAGCTCCCCATACCTCCATTTTCCTCTAAATTTCTCCATAAACCTCGTATAAATCCTTTTTCCTCGGGTCCCGAGCGCATAGTTAAACCCATGAGTCTGTGGTTATATAATTGCGCGCATACGAAAAAGCGCTACCGGCGAGGCCCTCCCCTGTCACATCAATCAATAAACTTGTGCGTTTAAACCTCTGCCGTCCGATCGATTACCGCACAATTTGACGGCAGTCGCACCTCCTGCCGCCGAAACTTGCCCATGCGTTAACTCGTGATCGCGGCGATTTTCCGCCTGTCCCATCATGCACGTGTCAACCTCGTATTGCGATCGTTCGGCTATGTACGAATACCGCCCGCCTCCGATAAGCAGTGCGGGGAATACCGCCCGCCATCAAAACCGCCGCCCCCTCTGATTATCGCTTGCGCTTGTTAGCCGCCCATCAGCCATCAGATCTGCCTGCCCACAATTCGACTGCCCTCGTCTATCCATCCGCAATTACTCCCGATAACCCCTGTAAGCTAATCGCAGCTGTTCATCTGCGCGATCTGACGGATGATGTCGTCCTGGTCTTGCCTATGCCTCCGCCATGAAGTCTACGTCACCCTTGAATGCGCTGTGCTGCCAAAGGATGAAGGCGATCATCTAACAGCTCTCTACGCAGTTAAGCTTCAACCACTGCATTCAACACATTGTACACCCGAAGGACGAAAAGGACGGCCTCGAGCAGATCAAAGCATTAATCAGTTATGGAACCCCTTCAATATAGCACTCCATCAGTTCGTGAAGTACAACAGAGTACCAGAAAGGGTCATTTTGTTCATTAAAACAATCAAATTGTAACAGAGACCCATATCAGAAAGTTAAGGTGGTTGGTGGTCCATTATGACCCCTCCACACATAGGATAGTAGATATTTTTGTAATCAACCTCCATATATACCCAGAAAGAAGATGTAATAGGGGTTGATGGATATTGTTTTGATGTAAAGTTCAACTTTTAGAGACTGTGACTACTGTGATACCTGTAGCATCTGGTCTTCATTTTCAACTAATACAAGCTTCTTTTGCTATTAATTGCTCACTTTCCACTTCTTCTTTGTTCCAGGCTGTGCCTGTTATGCATTTTTCATGTGCTCTTGATGTTTAGCATTAGAGGGGCTGTCATCCCACCTCTGTGTTAAAATCTAGTATGTATTATTGAATGTGTATGCAAGTTTCTGTTTTTTTAATGCCAGAGAGCTGTCATCCTGTCTGTGCATTAGGAAATAGATTACAGACCGTTCTACTAGTTTTAGTCAGCCATCACATGGTCTTGTGCATCTGCTGGTGTGGTCAGTATTCTCCATGTTCACCTATTCCCTAAACTGTGAGTAATTGGTGGTCTAAAGCCTTGCAGTCTGGGGGTGTTCACCCATGTCTGGGGTTAAGCATAATAGAAGTGGTTATCTGGCTTGAATATGCATCATTCCTTCCATTCATCCACCTGTTTCCAACATTTTTGTTGAGTTTGTAATGTTCCCGAGCATCTCTGAGATACAACCTAGGAGAGTTTCTTGGGGTGATAGCATTAATTGGCGCAGTTGCTGGGGAAAGGAGAATGGAGCTCAGCTTCCCTGGGAGAACGACGCAGTTTCAGATTTTGATGATAGACAAGGTCTGGGCATATTTCTGGTTGTAATCACCTATCTGGCGACTCCACTAGAGGAAGACCAACATTTGGTGACTCCACATTGAAGTTCTAGCTCAGTTTGTGAGACATACTCAAAGAAATCCTCAGAAATCACCAGCTGAATTAGTACCTAACCCTGAGAGGATTGTCAAGTCAAAAAAAACATCACAGAAAGGAGCATGAGGATCGGGTAAGGCTAAGAAATCTCATGCATCTATGAAAGATAAAGTCATAGCTGAAGATATACAGTTTGAAGATTTAGAGCCCAGCACTGTTAATAAGGAAATTCCTTCAGAGATTAATACAGCCCCTTGTCCATCTAGTTCCCCTTTGAATCTCAGTCCAAAGAAAGTTTCCCATACAGTCCAGAACATCCCTTTGTCTCTGCCATCCATCACATTACTTCCTACCATTCAATCTACCAGTATTCTTCCACATATCCCAATCATGGCAGGCCAGCAAGCACCCACGAAGATAGAAAGAATTGTTGCTGCTAGATATGGACCTTTGGTCTTACCTGTTCCTTTGAATCCCATGCCTGTGGGAGAATATCAAAAATATATGCCTAAGTTCACTGGCACAGAGGGAGTAACAGCTGAAGAACACCTTGAAGCTTTTTATAGTTATGTTGATAACTTAGATATAAGTGAAAATGATGTGTGGATGAGAGTTTTTGTCCAGAGCCTTGATGGAGAGGCTAGAAAGTGGTTTAGAGAACTAGCCCCTAGATCTATTGCTGATATTGAAGCCTTAGATGATGCATTTTTTAAGCACTGGGGAGATAAAAAAGACTTGTTGTATTACCATACTGAGTTTGGTAACCTGAAGAGGGAAAATGGGGAATCATTGCCTGAGTTCAATAAAAGATTCAATCATATGTATAGTAAAATACCAGCTAAGGTAAAGCCTACCCCCACCTCTGCCAAACTCACTTATGCCAATGCTTTTGACTTTGATTTCTGCTTATTGTTGAGAGAAAGAAGATGTGCTACTCTGGCAGACATGCAGGATGCAGCTCTAGAAGTAGAATCTAATATTATGGCTGCAGAAAAGCTTAAAAGTCAAGCTGACAAAAGGAGGTAGAGAGGTCAGGCTTCTACTTCCTCTGCATCATCTTCAGAGCCTAAATTAGATAAAATGACTAAGATGATAGAGTCATTGGTTGCTGAAATTTCTAAGCTAAAGATTGAGCAAAATTCAGGAAAAACAAGGCAGCAGAACACATTTGCTCCAAGAAACCCAAATCCTTTCAGAAGAGCAAATGAACAGTTGCAAATAATTCAAAGGGGTAAAGAACCAAATGAAGAACAGAAAGTTAAAGCTCCTTTCCAAAATGTAGTCATGGAGGAGGAACAATTTGAAGATGATGATGAAATTCACTACATGGAAGATAAAGGCAGCGCTGCATTTTTTACATTCGCTGCTTATGAAGAATCTTTGCTGCAGGAACAAGACAATCAAGAGTGGGACAGAGAGGCTGTTCTACAAACTGGTGAACAGCAAAGATACAATCTGAGGTCAAATGCAAAAAATGTCAAGGAGAATACTGCCCAAAGAGCTGTTGTCCAAACAGAGTCACAGAATATCAAACAGAGAAGACCAGCAGCTGATCCAGTCATCCTCAAAGCACCAGTTCAAGAGGTAAGAGGTTCTGATAAATTACCTTCCTCTTTCAGCTTAGAGTCTGAAGTCCAGAAGATGAAAATCTCTGTGCCTCTGGTAGAGTTGGTAAAGAGTGAAATGTTTAGAAAGCCTATCCTTGAAGCCCTTGAGCTGGAAATCACACAAACCTCCACTGACTCTGTCAATTTGCAAGATGACAAGCCTACCATTGTGCTTAGCCCCATGATTGAACCTGCTGATAATAATTCTCCATCTTTTTATGTCTCCTTGACCATTCATGACAAAATCCTCCACAACTGCCTGCTAGATACAGGGGTCAGCCACAATTTGATGCCTAAAGCTATCATGGAAGAGTTAGGCCTTGACATCACCAAACCATATCATGATTTATTCTCTTTTGATTCAAGGAAAGTGAAATCCCTGGGATTAATCAAAGACCTGGCCATTACCCTAACTCAGCTGCCCATGAAGAGTATGATGATGGATATTGTGGTAGCAGATATCCCTCCTAAGTTTGGCATGCTGTTGTCCATAGGATGGATTAAGAGACTAGGTGGGACATTACAGAATGATCTATATTATGCCAATGTCCCAGTTTTTGGAGGAGAAAGCAGGAGATTATACAGAGAAGCACAATTGGCATACATCATTAGTGATGAGAAAAATCCTACTAATCATCCTATTTATGTAGTGGACACTAATTTTGGAGCATGTATTCTCCAAATAGAAGAATCTCAAAAGGCCTCAATGCAACTCAGGAAACCAACAGTTCAGGCCGAAGAAGAGCAAGGAAGTCAGGTTTGGGAGATGTTCTTTGATGGAGCATGTTCCAGGGAGACTGCAGGAGCAGGAGTGGTGCTAGTATCTCCAGAGAAAGAAAGCACACAGCTGTCTTTTAAGCTGGCTTTTCAAGTCACAAACAATATAGTAGAGTATGAGGCTTTGCTATTGGGCCTTAATGCAGCAAAAGACAAAGGAATCAGGAACATAAAGGTGTTTGGAGATGTTGATTTGATCATTCAGCAAGTAAATAAAACATTTCGAGCAAAGCACCCAAAGCTGAAAGCATACAGAGATGAGGTATGGAGAATCAGAGATTCTTTTGATTATTTATGTATTTCATATATCCCTAGAGCCAAAAATTAGCTTGCTAATTCCCTTGTTGTGTCTGCTAGTCTATTTATCCCTCCAATGCCTCCCAGACTAGTGTATGAAGTCCAAATGAAGTACAGACCATCCTTTCCTGATAATGTCCAGCATTGGAAAGTTTTTGATGATGATGATGAGATAAATAGGTTTCTTCAAGTCATTGATGAGTTTTCTGAAATTCAAATTGATCAAGAAAATGAAGCCTTGCAAGAAACCCCCCAATCCCAGCTTAGAAATAAAATTGGTAAAAATAGCATTGTCCAGCTTCCCAGCAATCATATTCCTAAGGGTTTAATTCCTTTAGAAAGACTGTTTGACCAAAATGATGTGCCTTACAAGGTTGCCCAAAAAGAAGATCAATCTGCAGTCTGTAAGCATGACATAGGGAGTCCAGTCAGCCTAGATACATAAATTTGTCCACCCATCTATCTGCTGATCAGAGTTCTGAATACTGCAAACTAATGAAGCAATTTGCTGATGTGTTTGCCTGGGATTATAGTGACCTGAAAAATTATGATAAAAAGATTATTCAGCATAAAATCCCTTTAGAGAAAGACACCATTCCTTTCAAACAAAAGCTGAGACCAATAAATCCTATGCTTCTTCCTCTGATTGAAAAAGAAATAAAAAAGTTGTTGGCTACCAAGATCATAGTCCCTCTCAGATATTCCAAATGGGTAGCCAATTTGGTGGTAGTGAGGAAGAAAAGTGGAGAAGTCAGACTGTGTGTTGACTTCAGAAACTTAAACAAATGCTCTAAGAAAGAAAACTATCCTCTACCAAAGATGGAGCATTTGCTGCAAAAGGTCTCAAGAGCCAAAGTAATGTCTTTCTTGGACGGCTTTTCAGGATTTAATCAGATTGCTGTGCATCTAGATGACCAAGAGAAGACTGCATTTACCACTCCTTGGGGCACTTTTATGTATGCCAAGATGCCTTTTGGGTTGATGAATACTGGAGCTACCTTTTAGAGAGCTATGGATATAGCATTTGTGGGAGAGAAGGATAAATTTGTCCTTATCTATCTTGATGACATAATAGTATACTCCAGCATCCATCAAAATCATTTGCAGCATTTAAAAAAAGTGTTTCTGAAGTGCAGAAGGTTTGGGATTTCAATCAATCCTAAAAAGTCACAATTTGCTTTAGAAGAAGGCAAGTTGTTAGGACATGTTGTTTCTGCTACAGGTGTTCAAATCGACCCAGAAAGAGTAAAAGCAATTCAGACTTTGTCTGTCCCAAGATCGAAGAAAGATATCCAATCCTTTTTGGGAAAAATTAATTTTGTAAGGAGGTTTATCCCAAACTTTGCAGAATTGGTGAAGCATATTACCTCCATGTTGAAGAAAGGGTCAGAGGTCAGATGGACTGATGCAGCAAGAAAATCATTTGAGTCTATTAAAAAAACTATTATGGAGGCTCCCACTTTAATAAGTCCAGATTACAGCAAGGAGTTCCATATATTCTCAATTTCCTTTGAAAACACCATTGCACCAGTTTTATTGCAGGCAGATGAAGAAGGTTCAGAACATCCAGTAGCATTTTTCAGCAAGAACTTGAGGGATGTTGAACTGAGGTATGATATTATTGAAAAACAAGCATATGCTCTTATCAAATCCTTGAAAGCTTTCAGAGTTTACATTCTACATTCCAAGATAATTGCATATGTACCCTTTGCTGCAATAAAAGATGTCTTGACACAACTCAATGTTGATGGAAGAAGGGTTAAATGGATCACAAAGTTGATTGAATTTAATATAGAATTAAAGCCCACCAAGCTGGTCAAAGGTCAGGGTCTTGCCAAGTTATTGGCTGAAGAAAATTGCAGATCATTGGATATTGATTTCCTATGGACAATCGCAGAAATTGGTCAGACAAATGAAGAAGAGGAAGCAGTTGAACCAAACAGAAAGCAGTCAGTGGCCGAAAATCTAGCTTCTTGTGATTGGTATTCTGCAATAATTAATTTCTTGCTGAAGCTAGAAATCCCTTCAGACCTTACTCAAATTCAAGCCAAAACTATAAAGCTTAGGGCAACTAAATATTGCATTAATGAAAATCTGCTCTACTGGAGGAATCCATCTAGAGTGCTTTTGAGGTGTCTGGACAAAGAACAGTCAATAGAAGTCATGCAGAAATTTCATTCCAGCATGTGTGGAGGGCACCATTATTGGAAAACCACTGCCCATAAGATTCTCAGAGCTGGGTACTATTGGCCCATTTTATTTTGTGATGTATTTTCATTTGTTAAATCTTGTGACAAGTGCCAAAGATTTTAAGGAAAGCAGCAGTTGAAGTTTCTGCCCTTAAAACCAATACTTGCAAAAGGACCTTTTCAGCAGAGGGGCTTGGATTTTATTGGAGAAATCAATCCACATTCCAGTGGCCAGCATAGATGGATATTAGTAGCCACTAATTATTTTACCAAGTGGATTGAAGCAATTCCTACCAGAAAGGTTGATCATAATGTGGTCATGAAGTTTTTGACAAAGAATATCTTTACCAGATTTGGTTGTCCACATAAATTAGTCACAGATAATGTAGCAGCCTTCAGAGCAAAAGAATTGGTGGATATGTGTGATTCAATGGGTATTAAACTAGTTCATTCCACCTCATATTATCCTCAAGGGAATGGTCTAGCAGAATCTTCAAATAAAATCCTGATAAGGATAATTAAGAAGCTGCTGGAGGACAATAAAAGGAATTGGGATGCTAAGCTCAAGTATGCATTGTGGGCTGACAGAGTGACCATTAAGAAATCCACAGGGAATTCTCCTTTCAAGCTAGTATATGGTACTGAAGCTGTGTTTCTAATTCAGTTAACTCTCCCTGTGGAAAAATTCCTTCAAGAAGAGCCAAATGAGGAAGAATACATGGCAAAGAGGATCACTGATTTAGCAGAGGTACATCAGATTAGAGAGCAGCTGGTGGAAAAGGCTGTAGCACATCAGGAAAAGATCAAGGAAGCCTTTGACAAGAAGGCAAAAATAGATAATTTTCAGGTTGGTGACTTGGTTCTGAAATGGGATGCATTGAAGGAAAAGAAGGGAAACCATGGGAAATTTGATGCTTTCTGGACAGAGCCTTTTATCATTTCTCAGATTCAGGGGAATAACACCTTCATACTGAAAAGTATGGGAGGAGAGGCAGTTTTTGATGGCCTAGTTAATGGGCGTTTTCTGAAAAATTATGTGGTTTAAGGTCTATGGCCTTAAAAGTTGTAAATATTGTGTTTTTATTAGTTTTAGTATAGGTTCAGTCAGACTCCATGCCCAATGGAACACTAGGAATTTTGGCTAATTTGTTTTCATCAAGAAGGCTTTGATCTGCAGGTTCTTGAGACCTCACAGGGAGGATCTCATCCCCAGAAGGAGCCAGTGTTAGCTCTGCTATTAATTTCAATATTTAAAGGTCAAAATGCATGCCTGATCGGGTTTTCTAAGATAAAAATATGATTTGCAGCAGCCAGCCCGCCCTTTCCCCTTCACTTTGCTCATGTTCTCATAGCTCCCCATACCTCCGTTTTCCTCTAAATTTCTCCATAAACCCCGTATAAATCCTTTTTCCTCAGGTCCCGGGCGCATAGTTAAACCCACGAGTCTATGGTTATATAACCGTGTGCATACAAAAAAACGCTACCGGCGAGGCCCTCCCCTGTCACATCAATCGATAAACTTGTGCATTTAAACCTCCGCCGTTCGATCGATTGCCGCATGATCCAACGGCAGTCGCACCTCCCGCCGCCGAAACCTGCCCGCGCGTTAACTTGCGATCGCGGCAGTTTTCCGCTTGTCCCATTGTCCACGTGTCAACCTCCTATTGCGATTGCTCGGCTATGTACGAATACTGTCCGCCTCCGATAAGCCATGCGGGGAATACCGCTCGCCACCAAAACCGTCGTCCCCTTTGATTATCGCTCGCGCTTGTTAGCCACCCGTCAGCCATCGGATCTGCCCGCCCACGATTCGACGGCCCTCGTTTATCCATCCGCGATTACTCCCAATAACCCCTATAAGCCGACCGCAGCCATTCATCCACATGATCCGACGGCTGATGTCGTCCCGGTCTTGCTTATGCCTCCGCCATGAAGTCTACGTCACCCTTGAGTGCGTTGTGCTGCTAAAGGATGGAGGCGATCATCTAACACCTCTCTACGCAGTTAAGCTTCGACCACTGCATTCAACACATTATACACCCGAAGGACGAAAAGGACTGCCTCGAGAAGATCAAAATGTTAATCGGTTATGGAACCCCTTCAATATAGCACTCCACCGGTTCATGAAGTACAACAGAGTACCAGAAAGGGTCATTTTTTCATTAAAACAATCAAATTGTAACAGAGACCCATATCAGAAAGTTAAAGTAGTTGGTGGTCCATTATGACCCCTCCACGCATAGGATAGCAGATATTTTTGTAATCAACCTCCATATATACCCAGAAAGAAGATGTAATAGGGGTTGATGGATATTGTTTTGATGTAAAGTTCAACTTCTAGAGACTGTGACTACTATGATACCTGTAGCATCTGGTCTTCATTTTCAGCTAATACAAGCTTCTTTTGCTGTTAATTGCTCACTTTCCACTTCTTCTTTGTTCCAGGTTGTGCCTATTATGCATTTTTCATGTGCTCTTGATGTTTAGCATTAGAGGAGCTGTCATCCCACCTCTGTGTTAAAATCTAGTATGTATTATTGAATGTGTATGTAGGTTTCTGTTGTTTTAATGCCAGAGAGCTGTCATCCTATCTGTGCATTAGGAAATAGATTACAGACCTTTCTACTGGTTGCAGCCGGCCATCACATGATCTTGTGCATCTGCTAGTGTGGTCAATATTCTCCATGTTCACCTATTCCCTAAACTATGAGTAATTGGTGGTCTAAAGCCTTGTAGTATGGGGGTGTTCACCCATTTCTGGGGTTAAGCATAGTAGAAGTGGTTATCTGGCTTGAATATGCATCATTCCTTCCATTCATCCACCTATTTCCAACATTTTTGTTGAGTTTGTAATGTTCCCGAGCATCTCTGAGATACAACCTAGGAGAGTTTCTTGGGGTGATAACAGCACTAACTGACTTTTAACTCTCTATTAGTTCCTCAAATAGTTTGGAACTAATTTCACTGAACATAACTCAATAAACTGGGTTATCTAATTACAACTCATAATTAAACTCATCCTAGACCCCTAAAACTTAGGGAGAACATATACATGACTTCAGAAAGACTTCCAACTCAAAATTCCTAAGCTAATTAAGTTAATTAAACTTAATTAACTATTTACAAGTTGCTATGAGAATAGAATTCGATCTTAATTCTCAGTTTAATTCATGGAAAATTTAAACTAGAATTTCTTGTTGCCATTTCTCAACACAAATTACATTACTAATTTGAAACTTTCGGGGATCATTCTTTCTAATGTTGAAGACAGACTTGTTTGGGCTGGTGGAACTCAATTAGACAAGATCATTGTAAAATAAGCCTACAACCTCATCACTATGCCTCCTTGCCCGAATCTGATTCACCCTTGGTTTGCTAGGGTCTGGAAATGGAATTTCCCCCTCAAGCTGAAATGTTTTTCTTGGTTGGTAGTTCACAATTGTATCCTCACTTGGGAAAACCTTGTCAAGAGGGGTTTCTGGGGTCCAAGACAGTGTTGCCTTTGCAACTCACATGGAGAGGACATTAACCACCTTTTCATCCACTACTCATTCACTTCTTCAGTTTGGATCGAGATTCTACACTCGTTAGAAGATCCACCTCCTTGGGAACGCTCCGACATAGTCTCCTATCTCCACAGCTGGACAGTGGGCTCATTTTCCCACAAAACATTGATCTTCTTCATCATAGGTGGCATTTGGAGGTCTCGGAACGTTCTTGTCTTCGAGAATGAGCAACCTAATATTTGGTGGACCTGTTGCAAGATTATTAACTACCACCATGAGTTTTGTGCTTCCCCCTCTCACAACACCCCGCTTATCCCTCCACCTTGTAACATTTGGGAGTCTTTCCTGGTTGGCTTCTTTGATGGGGCCTCTTCCTTCAACCTGTGCGGATGCAGAATGGCTATATACATCAATGTTGAACACTCATATCGATTTCACTGGCATGGCAGGTCTGGTACCAACACACGAGTTGAGATCCTTGCTCTATGGGTCATTCTACACTGTGCTAACTAGCTCGGACTTCAGGAGATCACTATCTTTGGAGATTCCAAAGTTGTCATTGATTGGGCTAATGGACTTGGCTTGCTGCACTCTTTGTCCCTTGATAATTGGAAAGCCAACATTAAAGCATTGATACTAGGTTTTCGTTCAATCTCCATTGCCCACATCTATCGATGACAAAATGGGGTTGCTGATAGACTTTCTAAGACCGGTTGTTCATTAGATCCCAATAAAATATTCTACCAATCTTTCCTAAATAATTGTTTGCAACAGTCGGGACATATCATCATCTAATATGCTCCTCATACAATTTTGTAGACTCTTCGTCTTCATCAAAACAAAGAAACTTTGTTTCGCTTTAAAGGTTGCAGTCTTTACCAGGACAGGGCCCAAATATTTCATCTTCCTACAAGAGGAGGGTGGTTGTATTGACTCACCAGATTACACAAACAATACCCCACAGTTTTGGAACACCAAGGGACAACAAATGATGCTACAAAAAGATACAAAACCTTCAGTTCACGGGCACAAAGATACCTGGTTTAGTTACAAGCTAAAACAAAAAACTTCAGGTCATGGGGACAATCTATATTATGAATCTCCTTTCAAGAGGAGGTATTTGGGCACTATAGGTTTCCAACTTTATTGATTAATGTATTTCTTTTACATCTAATAATAAAAAAGTTTTTTTTTTGAACAAAATACTATAGCACATGGTCTACAGGTCATTAAATTCTAATTATTTTATAATATAACAGCCAATATACCACCCACTGTAGCATTAAACACTTTATAATTGCTCATCCTCTTTTTTTAGCATTGCCATAGTATGTTAATAAGTTTGAAAAATCCCCCCTTCTACAAATTACTATGTTCCTAAGTTTGAAAATTTCCCCTTCTATGAATTTTGTTCCATTTGCAATGTCTTGTTATTCTTGGTTCTGAAATGAATCATTTCAATGGTTCCATTTGCCATATCCTATTATTAATTATTCTGAAATGAATTTACATTTAGTCGCAAGGTACAAAACCAATTTCTTGTGAATCTGTTCATCATGCTTTATCGTTACGATAATGGCAGTACTTCTTATCATCTTTGATTGAATCAACGACGCAACAAAATTGCCGCAATAACCAAGTTAAAATTTTACACCTATTATGTACCAATAAGATTGGTAGGAAGTGCGACAAAAGTGTAAAATTGCAGCAATAAATGCACTAACAATCCCTCATCATGCATAATTTTAACATGCAATGTAAGTTTATGTAGGATTGAGCCAATAACCATGTTCAAATTTTACAACTATTGTGCGCCAATAAGACTGGTAGGAAGTGCGAAAAAAGTGTAAAATTGCAGTGATAAATGGACTAACAATCCCTCATCATGCATAATTTTAATATGCTAAAATCATAATCATAATAGGATTTGAGTATTATAAATTGAAAATTAACATTAAGTAAACACTCTAACATTTCAAATATTAAAATCTCAACCATGTCATCAACTTGAATTTGCTTTTGTTTTTTTAATATTTGGAAGAATTATTCTTACTTAGTATCCACAGAATAAATCAGGGAATTTGAACCTCTAGCATTTCAAATTTGTTAAAACTTCAACCTTGTCATCAACTTGAAATTGATGCTTTTCTTTTTCGGAAAGTATTTAGAGGAAGTGGTAATTAAGCTAGGCTTGTACTTGCACTACACCCATGCCCCTACTCATTGTCCATAGATAGGGGATTTGAACCTCCAACATTTCAAATTTGTTAAAACTTCAATCATGTCATCAACTTGAAGTTGTTTGTTTTTTTGGGAGGAAGGTATTTAGAGGAATTGGTAATTAAGCTATGCTGAGCCGAGCTTGCACTTGCACGACACCCACACCCCTACCTACTATCTACTAAATCATGGGATTTGAATCTCTAACATTTTAAATCTGCTAAAACTTCAACCATGTCATCAACCTGAAGACTACGCCTTTGGAGACCCGTTTTCATACAATAAATCAAAAGATTTGAACCTCCAACCTCAAATTTTCAGAACGTCTTCATATCCAAAACTATATAAAAACAATCATAATAAACTTTAAATATTTATAAATTAATGTAATAAATCTAAAAACTTCAAGCATTTTATCAATCTAAATTTGCTAAATTACTTTTTATTTATTTATCAAGCATTTTATCAATCTATATTTGCTAAATTACTTTTTATTTATTTATTAATGAGTAAGTATTTAGAAGAATTAGTAACTGAGCTTTTGCTGGCCCCACTCACTATCCACACGCACTATTATGACTAATTTACTTTAAAATTGACTCACTATCCACACACAGTATTATGACTATTTTAATTGAACATTAATCAACTTTAAAGCACTGTGTTAATATGATACACTGAGTTCCGTTTTAGCATACGGGCCAGTTTATACATGGTTTTGGTTTATTAAATGTGATATAGTGTCATAGATCTATCTTCACCTCACATAGACATCCGTAATAGTGTGATATTATATGCTATCATGAGATTTATAACGTTTATTATTTCAGGAAAAATGTCAGTTAAGCTGTGAAGAACCACCGGCGTAATGCTATGCATAATAAGCTGATTGGCAGATGAATTACCAAGTCAACCTGTTTAAAGAAAAAACAAAGACTCCACACTGCAAGTCTAAAAAAAAATGGAATTAATGATAGCGAACTGAGTGCCAATAATCAGAAAATGTGTCCAGCAAATCCATTAGATGACAAGGTGTTGCGGCTGAAGTCTGACTATTGTATTTTTTTCTGGTTATTGTTGGGCAGTGGAGAGAAACGTATTTGTGGATTGATATGAGCATATTGATTTGTGAGGTTTCGCGTTGAAGATTGCAGAGGCTGTGGTTCAACTTGTTTTTGTAATTACCTGCTAACCTATTGATTCGTGGTAACAGATGGCACGTGTAAAGCAGCACATGTCACGCCTTAATGAATCTGTTTGTACTCCACCCACGCATTCAATGTCGTAGGTGAAGATGAAGTCACGCGTTACGTAACACTGTAAGCGAACACGTTTACCCATTAAAAAGAACACGTTTAGAAGGCATTTATATATTTGTGTCACACATGTCCAATGTAGCAACGAGTTGAATAATAATCGTGGACCAAGGGTTGTCACCTCCGACTCCGCCGGCTGAGATTCGCTGGGCGCGTGGGCACTGTCATCGCTGTAGAAGGTTCGTTCGTGGCGGCGTATCTTAACTTTGAGGCCCGTTTTTCGCTCACAGTGTTACGCAATCCGTGATTTCATCAACAGCTTCTAGACATTTAATGTATGGTGTGGTCCAAACAGATTTCATTAACGCGGGACATGTGCTGCTGTGGAGGTGCCGTCGGCGCTATGCGTATCTTTGACCGGCAAATTTGCAAATAAACTTTTCAGAATTTGGCGATTTTTTCTTCAAAATTTTTGATAGCGGGAGGGCTTGAATCTTGTCTTTATGCCGAAAATAGATTCAGTTCCACAAAAAATTTCTGGGGCACTTAAAATATTAAAACTTGACTGCTATAAACTAGATCTCTCAAAATTTCTGTTGCATTTTTTTTTATGAAAATCTTACTAGATCTCCCAAAATTTCTGTTAAATTTTTTATAAAAATCTTACTGGGATTTTCAAAGTTTCCAGAGCAAATTTGAAGACACCGCTGGGGTTGGGGTCTTTCTTTACACCATGCAAATGAGAGGTTGGGATGTGGAATAGATTTTTAGTAGCGTAGTTTAACTATGTTAAAGCTAAAAAACCATAAAAAAAAATCCCTTTGGTGAAATCTGGAAGATTTTTTTTGAAATCCAGGTTATTGTTATCAAGTTTCAAGATTTCAGATGTCCAAAAGTTTTTAATGACGCTGAATCTATTATCACCATAAAAACCAAGATTCAAATACCTCTAATTGGAATTAAAAAAAAAACAAAACAAAACCTTTCTGAGAAATTTGATGACTCACACTATCGTTTTTATTTGTGCTTATTATTATTGTTATTGCCTTTGATTTTTTTGTTATTTTTTAATTTATAAAAAACATTAAATAATTAAATAATCAATGAAATATAATGAAAAAGTTAAATGAATATATAATAATTGATTTATCTTTTAATTATTATTAGGTTTTTTATTTGTTTAAATTTTTAATGTCTAACGTTATAAATAAATATGTATTTGATGATGATGATGGTGGTGGT
Organism: Pinus tabuliformis; assembly: GCA_031772625.1. Classification (NCBI taxonomy): domain Eukaryota; kingdom Viridiplantae; phylum Streptophyta; class Pinopsida; order Pinales; family Pinaceae; genus Pinus; species Pinus tabuliformis. The sequence continues at coordinate 309,799,744 of CM062807.1, forward strand.
TAACGTCCATTGAGACCAATTGGTCTATTGGACTTATAATTTTCTTAGTTCTTAATTGTGTGGCTTCTCGCCTTTTTTGGTGAGATTGGTGTTGTAGCTTTTTTTTTTTTTTCTCTACGGTCTCCCAACTTCCTTTATCTTGCATCTTCTTCTCTTCTGGTTCTTGGGATATTGGTGTCTTAGCTTCGCAATCTGCTGTGTTCGTCCTTTTGAAAATAGTCGGAGAACAAGTTTGGTCTGAGAGATCTGCGTCGTTGTTAAATGAAGATTTATTTTGTGCAGTATTCGAATCTTCATAATTGTTGATGCTTGAGGGGTTGTCGAGTTCACTTTTTTGTTGTTGGGTGGGGCTTTCCCCCTGCGTGTCTTGAGAGTTGTTTCTTTCTTGCCCGATTTCTTGCGATTCAGAGTTTTTTGGAGAGTATTCTTCCTTGATGACAGTGTAATGTTCTTTTTGTGCTCCTTCCCATCATGTAGATCTGTGGTGATTCTTTTTAGCAAAATTTTTCTGGGAGGCTTTTGGGCAATTTTTGGCTAGATGGCATGTCTCAACGCAGGATCGGCATCTGAAGAGGACACTTTCATAATCGAGTTTTTGGTTCCACACAGTCTTTACTTGTTAGGTTTATTTCAGTTGGGAATCCGGCACTGAAGTCCATTTCCACACAGAGGCATGCATAGGTGGTTCTGGCATATTCCTCTGTTTCTAGGCACCTGTAGTAAAATTTCTCAATTGCATTTCCAATGGCTTTTAGCGAGGAGAAATTCCAGAGATGCAAGGGTAGGTTTGGTAATCTCACCCAAATTGGTGTTGAGGTTATGATTGTTGTTGAGGAATCGAATGATGGGTTCCATGGCTTCATGAATAGGCCTGAGTTTTCCCAAAACCAAGGACCGAAATCTAGAATGCATTGTCTGCTTTTAGGGTTTTTAAAATCTACTATAAAGAAACCCCTAACACAGGGGTAGATATTAATTTCATCAGAAATGACAGGCTTCCATACCTTTGAGATCCAACTGTGGAGAGCTGTCAGCCGCGGCCAAAAACCATTGAACCGGCAGATTAGGTCACTTTTAGAAAACTTCAAAGCCTCATCGAGTGAGGCCTGGACCACCTGGACATTGGGAGCTGGTGCTTCACTCACGATATGAGCAGGGGTTATTGGGAAAACTAGTGTCTATTCAGAGCTGTTAGTCCCACTAAGACGGGTAGCTATCTTACAAAAAAACAAACTAAAGTCACTTGTGTTTTCCTTTACGAGAGATAAATGAGAAAGAAGCAGAGAGTACTAACCTCAGTCTTTCGCTTGGCTCCTTGCTTGTTTCCTTTCCCCTTTGACAAAATCTCGCCACTCCTTCCTTACTTGTCCCGCTTCAAAGAACACCTGTAGAGTCAAAGCAGCATAATACCATCAAAGCATAGAGATCTATTACTGTAAACAATATAGGATCAGATATATATTGACCATACAAATGCATATATCAACACAATATTCAGATATACACAAGAATATGGAGGAAAACTCAAATAGTTTTATTGATAGAAGTAGTAGAAGAGAGAATTACAACCACTTGGTTTGACCCAGCGCCATCCTCCCAGCATGAAAGCCCTCTTCACCTCATACAAAGCAAGATCACCCAACAATGTCTTCAAAGAGAAACCAACATCACTTCCTTGCAAATTACAAAATTCCAGCCTCTGGATCTCTGGGATGAGGGATCCATATATAGATGTTTGCAGGGGGGTGAGTCAGCTTCTGGGATTTTGATTAGTGTCATCTCTCTGATAGTTCTTGGTTCCACTTGGAGATTTCATGATCTCTTACTCATCCTTGGGCAAATTCAAAGAGGCAAGTGTCAAATGAGCAGCTTCTAGAAGATTCTCAAGGTCTCCACCTAGCAAACTGCTTGTGCCATTTTTCTGCTCTCGCTCATCGCACCCTACAGAAGGGCTTTCCAGTATGCATCGCACTTTTTTCATGTGGCAGGTGAGATGCATCGCACCCTTAACACTGGACAGTCTGTATGGTCCTGCTTTGACCAGTTTTGAGTAATTTTTCATGGAGAACTTCTGGGAGATGATGTAATCAGCTGACCTTGCTCCTTTAGGGTATGAAACAACACTTTTAGGGGCTTAGAAGCCCTTGGTTTATGGACATATATGATTGGGGTTGTAGTGCCCAAATATGTCGATAACAGTTGCCCCCTAAAGCATGAGGTCGTAAATCTTTTGATGTCGGGTGAAATGATTTATAATGAGGATCCAAGGTTTTTCGAACTGGAAGGTGACCTATAATAAGATACAATACAATACATTATCTTCATAATATTTTCATGATCTAGCTGAGGCAGGCATTCCCATGCTCAGCTTTATAAATTCATTTCGTGTACATAGGACAGACAATCATCTGTGTAGCAGACTGGTGATTCTAGTAGAGTCATCATCCTTTGGTTTGGATGATTATCTGTGTAGAAATGATGTACATTTGATGTCTTTATTTTCCTGAATATATTGCAGCCCAAATGGATGAAACTAGATCCAGGGTCTTCAAAACTCATTCAATCTTCGCCCGAAAGTACAAGTCGGTCCATGTGAAAAGATGTTATGCTGTCAAACATGGAAAGACATCGCCTGATTACCAGCCAATGATTAAGTTGTTAACAGGCGCGAGAGGAATCACCGATGATGATGATGACCCACAAGGTACTACAGTATAATTCACGTGGTGCGAATACATGAGTCAATATCGAACACCACGCAAAATATTTCGGTCGAAGGCCATTAATGTAAACCTGTCGCCGGAAGTGAGAAACTTGCCATTGAGGCATGCAAGCTTCAAAGTACTGAAAGGGTTGTTCCTAGGTCGACTTCTTGGATAATGAGCTAATGTCGACAAGAAGTGACCCGTCGTAGGAGGGCTTTAATGAATCCCACATCCACGACACGAAACGGAGCAAATGATTTTGTGCAGGTGAAAACAATATGATGATACAAGGTTCAGGGTGGTGGTCATGAAAGAATGAAGTGTAAAGGTATTGCAGCGGATGAGACACAAGCTGGGTAGGTGAATTCTCTGAGCGAATTCTCTTGAACATATCGGCGACACTGAAATGGATTGGTAGCATTAACCCCAAAAGTGGATGGTACGGTGGAACAATGGTGATATGACCGGTGAACGGAATAACCCAACCCGACTCAATCATGGTGATGGAGTGAAAGTGTCATGTTCAAGAGCGACCTGCTACCAATAAAGTTTCTTCAAGTTTTCTTCCCAATTTTCCCCAGTCATTTCTGACCAGTACCTCTTTATTTTTGTCAAGCTTGAGGAGGATAACATATGCTTGTTCTATAATTTGCCCTTCAGGCAAACCCGTCGCTATGTTTTAACGAGCCTAGCGACAGTGAGACTCGCTCTTGTCTGAATGGACAAGTTTGTCGCTATTGTTTTAACGAGTTTAATGATAAGGATAACTCGGTTCTTTTCAATTTTAGAGAGTCTGAAAAGAGACGGAAAGGAAACTCCAATATTCCTTTTTCGTAATATAATCCCTTAAGTCCGAAAAAGTATAAAACAATGCGAAAGGGATGACTTTTCGATAGTTTTAACGAGCCAAACAAGACAAACGCTCAATCTTTTTGTGTAATAATCCCTCAGGTCCAAAAAGATTAAAATCTAGAGGAGGGATGGCACTTCCAATCACTTTAACAAGCTGGAGAGGCCAATTTCTCAGCAATCTTTTCATATTTTACGAGTCAGATGAAAAGAGCTTAAAGGAGACTCGTTTTTTGAGGAACGAGTGATGTTTTTGGATAGCAGCTGGTTCCAGGTAATGTTTGGAACTTTTCAATCACGACAGTGTAAAGAAGGTGGCTAATGGGATCACTCGTCGCAGCTGTTCCTCAAAAGGGGCAAACAATCAAACGAAAGCGTATGATCGACTGAAAAAGAGTGGAGGTGATGGTAAGAACACAACCAAGGCTCAAAAGATGATAATAATGCGATCGCACTGGTTATTTACCAAAGGTGGGTTCATTTGTTAACGAGCTTAAACTTTGGTGGAACATATGCTCATTGCTAGGTTTAATTTTTAACGAGCTTGAACTTCGCATAAAACTGCTCGTGCCAGTCATATAATAAGGATGTCTCATCGATAGGTTCATTTTTTAGGGAGCTTACACCATTCGAAATTTTGCTCCGACTCCCTTTATTATTAAGCTAGGAACGACCAATCCTATGAGTTTAAAGGGTTAAGAATATACAAACTAAGAAAATAAATGGTTGCTTTTCACTTTCATGCAAAAGGGTTTAGATGCCCCCAGGTATAGCAAAGTAGAGTTTCCAGGTTACCCTTCAATTTGCAAACAAAACATTTGTTCTGTCAGGAAAGGCATACCTTCTGACGGAGGTATCTTATTCCGGTCTAATCCCATTTTCCTAAACGGACGGGTGTGTCAGACCAGTCATATATCCTCCGCGGAAACCTACCCTATACCCGAAGTTTTCCTGCCGAAGCAGACCAGGGTGCATGCCCCGTGGGTTTCAGTCACAACCCCCGAATTACTCACGCTTATCAGGTGGACGGACTGGAGATTGATGAGACATTCCTTGTGCAAAAAGACCTATTAGGGATGGCATTTGACTATTAGCTATGTGTGAACCGGGGAATGAAAGCTGGTCTACGAGCTGGACCATTCTGCCTTCATGCGGAAAACACATCACTCGAAAGAGTGAGGAAACAATAGCTCCCATGCTATAAATGTAGTCGCGCCCAAGGAGTAGATTGTAATCTAAAGGTCCTTGGACTACCATTACGTTCAGATAAACGGTTTTCCTTCTCAAAGTTATAGGCAAATTTGGAAGGATCCCTAACAGTCGATTGGTTCCTTTGTCGAAGCCTGTCAGATTTCGCATCTCAGGCAAAAGCGATGGCGAACCAAGCGCTTTCCAAGCAGTTGAGGAAAGGATACTCACAGAAACCCCTTCATCTATGATGGTACCAACCATGACCATTTTGTAAGTTTGCACTATGATTCGGAATGGTACATTAGATGGTAGATGGGGTCTTCCTAGTAGATTCCAATCGAAGGAGACGACTAGGTTTGCTTGGAGGTGGGACCGAATAAACGGCCAAATACATCTCTGACGAACTTCCTTCCTTCGGTAAAGGAACGGGGTAATTGCCCCCATGTTCATTGGAGTCTTTGTTTACGAAAAGAATTTGAACGATGTCGTTCTCATTCTCTTTGGTGATTGTATCATCTGAAGGTAAATCTTCTAAAGACAAGATGGGGTCGATTGCTGTCTCGACCTGTTGGCTTTGGTCCGATGTGGACTCAGATGGTTTACCTTCAATGATAGGTGCTTCGACCGACAACAAAGGTGTGTCAGTCGGATTTTCAACTAGCAATGGACTCGGCAAGAGCTTCTTGTATCCAAGAGGATGTCACTGCGGTGATGCAGGATAGTTATCCAAGACTCTTTTAGCTTCGTCTTGGAAGGGACAATGGTGGAGGGCATGATCGCCTTCACACAATCTGCAAGGAAATTTATATCTTCATTTTTGTCCAGTGACTTCATTTTCAATAGTTGATGGTGTACTCTCAACATGATCGTCAGAGGTTGACGACACCAGATTGTGCAAGCAGGGAGACCAATCCCTTAAGATCCGTGGGATGCAAGGACAATATCGATGATAGTGGTCCCCTTTGCAGATGACACATGGAGATTCAGGTTTGGATGGTGCAATGTGTGGATTTTCGCTAGACAATGTATGGTTGCCCCTTTTTGTCGTTGGCTCCTTCTTCTTCTTCTCCTTCCCTTTCTTCTTCTTCTCAGTGACTTGGTTTTTAGTTTTACTATCTTCACCAAGCGAAGAGGAAGAAGGAGAGGGAGAAACAAACGAAGTAGAATGTTGGGGGGCAACTCTAGTATCATCTAGTTGCTGATTTGATTGCTCAGGAATCACGGTGCTTTGAACGACAAAGATCGAGAAAAGCCATACTGGCAGGCCAATTGTCAATCCTGGAAGGGACAATGTGGCCATATGAGGTGCACCAACATCTCCCCAAGAGGAGAAAGGGCTAGGATTTCCCCCGAGGGGAAATCCTTGATTGGTGGACTCCAATTTCGCAACCTAATATCAACAAGGGAATAGTGATGTTATTCCATTTAAAATAAATTTTAGACGCTTTGACACAACTTGCTTTTTCAATTTTTAAGAGTCGAGAAAAAGCTAAAGATGACTTTAGTCGCCTTCAATTTTTAATGAGCCTGAAGTGACAAGTGCTCAGATGGACCTTTTCCTTTAAGGAGTCTGAAAAGGAACGAAAGAGACTACTCTGGAAATCTAGACAGAGGGATTACCAAACCAATCGCAAAACTGCAGAATACTTTTTACGGTACGACAGTCAATCTTCCCGAATGTTGTGTTCAGTGCATTGTGATCGATAGGGCGGAAGACACGGCTTCCTAAGGATAAAGGGTATAGCCTATTGTGGTCTCCTAATATATACTCGACGGTACGTGGGAGCACGATTCCGTACTGGCACTTGTCGTCTCAAAGAGGAGGAATCACCCAACCTACGATGAAAGCGACAGTTACCAGGCTTTACGACGCCGGAATACGTCTCTAGCCTAGACTTCTAGATGTTGTGCATTAGGTTCCAAAGCATTTTTATGTTCATTGAATTTATTTTACAATTGATCTTTCTTAAGAAGTTTGCCTTTAAGGTTCACCGCGTGATGTAGATATACAACTCCTAAATATGTAATCTAAGATGATAAACAGTCGTTTACTCTTCTTTTTGCAATGAAGATCCTAGCTACTAAAGAAAGAGAAGCGAAATCCTTTCAACATAGGGCAGAGAGCACACACTAGATGCATTGTACTAAATCAAAATCAACAAGCAGTCTAAATGCAAATGCACATGCATGTATTTATTTTCCGCTTTCTTAATGTGTGAATGACAAAAAGAATGCTAAATACAAATCTGAATTATTTCTTGTTTCAAAGCGACAGTACTAACGATTTTCTTTTCAAAAATACGAAAGGAAGGCAAGACGACACTTTGCGATTTTGAATTGAAAACTACTTTCAACACTTGAAATACTATTAATTCAGATCAAATACAAGAGTAACAGTGTAATCGACTATCAAAAAGAGAAGGATTCTTTTCTTTGACTGAAAACGACACTTGCGACACTTTCAAATCAAAAGACGACAGTTCGATTAAGTTACTATTTTGTAAAGGAGAATTGTAAATGGCGAAAAATACATAAAAACATTCACAATTCTTTGTATACTGGAGGCTGAATAATGCAAAGGAAGGGGGTTTCAACAGTGTTTTACTGATCACAGAGAGCAAAACTCCTAAATAAAGCTAAAGACAGTGAAGAAAAAACCAAAATTTGGAGGCAAAAACAGTCTTCCCTGATCATTGCACCTGTAACACAGGGAAACAGGGATGCATCCCACCTATTGCACACGAGAGGTGTGATGCATCTAGTCTGCCAAAAGGAGATAGTGCGATGTTCCAGGAACGAGACTTTAACTTGGTTTTTGGTCACAGTTTGCAGCGTAGTCCAGGGATTTAGGCCGAGCTAATGATAGTCAGTAAATACAAAGTATAGGAGCTGATCTAATGAGGTTACTCAAGCTACCTCTAGGGCACTTAGGATGTTTGCAAGTCAGTTTTTCAGTTCATAAACAAACCCGGAGATTGACTGAAGTAACGTTGATCTACTTTGCACTTGCATAGAAAATGCAGTTCGAAGGCTAGCTGGCTTAACTTCAGGATCCGTCTGTAGTTTATGAAGCAAACAAATAGAGACAAGCAATCAAACTATTCTCTCCCCAGTGGAGTCGCCATTTTGTTATCGGGAAAACTAGTGTCTATTCAGGGCTGCTAGTCCCACTAAGACGGGTAGCTATCTTAGAAACAAACAAATTAAAGTCACCTGTGTTTTCCTTTATGAGAGATAGATAAGAAAGAAGAATAGAGTACCAACCTCAGTCTTTCGCTTGGCTCCTTGCTTGTTTCCTTTCCCCTTTGACAGAATCTCGCCACTCCTTCCTTACTTGTTCCACTCAAAGAGAACTTGTAGAGTCAAATCAACATAATACCATCAAAGCATAGAGATCTATCATTGTAAACAATATAGGATCAGATATATATTGACCATACAAATGCATATATCAACACAATATTCAGAGATACACAAGAATATGGAGGAAAACTCAAATAGCTTTATTGATAGAAGTAGTAGAAGAGAGAATTACAACCACTTGGTCTGACCCAGTGCCATCCTCCCAACATGAAAGCCCTCTTCACCTCATACAAAGTTGTTGGCATTATGATACATATGTTGTACTTGATGGCAACCCACTCATCTCAGATAATAAATTATAATGTAGAGAAAATTTCACGCACTTATATGCAGAGAAAAGTTTATTTCATGTAGAGAAACGTTCACGCACTTTTATGCAGAGAAAAGTTTATTTCATGTAGAGAAAAGTTCACGCACTTTTATGCAGAGAAAAGTTTATTTCATGTACAGAAAAAGTTCACGCACTTTCATGCAAGGAAAAGTGCGTATATGTTGGAGAACTTACCTTTGGTCCATGGTAGTTAGTCCTTGGTATTTGAACCTATGGTTTTGGACCATGGTACCTCGTCAGAAGTGTTGATCCCAAGTATTGGTTCATGGTATTAGTTCGACAGTTTTTGATCCTATGGTTTTGGCCCGTGGTATTGCATCCAAAAGTGTTGATCTCACGCACTTTCATGGTTGGTTCATGGTATTAGTCCAACAGTTTTTTGATCCTATGGTTTTGGACCATGGTATTGAGAAAGGACTAAGGCTATAAAAGAGGAAGGAGATCATTTGACAAAGCATCTTCTGAATTATTGAATATCTGATAAAGTGCTAGATCTGGAATACTGTGATTGGGTTATGGTGCAGATCTGGATTTGAAAGAAGAAGGAACCTGAGCGTAAGGAGAAGGATAAGTTCTATTGATGGGTCAAAATATTAAGGCTGGAATAGTGGTATCTCTATATGATTTTGATCTGTGATATGTGGCATACGCTTGATCTATAAATCTAATAATCTGGGTCTGAATTATTGATGCATGTTTTATTTTACACATGTTATGATCTGGGTATGTCTGATGTATGGAACAATTGCAAAGTTATAAGGAAATATTTGCAGATCTGTATGCGGGTTGGCTTTGGTGAAATCAGAGATTGATGATGCAAGTGTAGTTGATGTTTTTTTTTTATGTTTTTGGACCCAGTCTGAAAATTAATGAAAAGTGGTCCTTGAAAGAAAAGAAGTAGGGGGTTGTAGCTCCCTTCCAGGAGAGACTGGAAAATGAGAGAGAGAGTTGTAGATCTCTGCAGGTTGTAGCCTGCGTACTGGTAAAGGACTGCACCAGTACAAAATCATTGTAAAAGGAGTTTCTTATTAAAAGAAGATAGAGACATATTGCAGCAGGTGGTTTTCACCCACATTGGGTTTCCACCTTATATCTGGTGTTCTTTTGTGTGACTATTTGCTTTTCTTGTTCCTGCTCATTATTTTATGATTCTGACATACAAAGTAATGATCAATATTTGAAGAATTATTCAAAGTATAAATAAGGAAGATATATTGAAAAGAATTTGATAATACTGATTCACCCCCCCTCTCAGTATTATTTCCAACAATCGGTATCAGAGCAGGTCCTTCTGAAGAAGCTTGATCACTTGAAGGAAGATCTAACATCATGAGCAACTACGAGAGGGAAGCATCAATCAGGCCACCGATTTTTGATGGGACAAACTTCGTATATTGGAAGGTAAGAGTTACTGCCTATCTTCAATATTTGGGTACAGAAGTATGGGACATTATAGAAACAGGGTATACTTTTCCATCAGCTACTCCTACAGATTCAGCTGAGAAGAAGAAATATGAAACAAATGCAAAGGCGGTTAATACTCTTCTAGGATGTCTATCTCAATCTGAATTCGTGAAGGTTATGCAATATAAATCCGCAAAAGAAATATGGGACAAGATTTTTTTGAGCTACGAAGGAGATGAACAGGTAAAACGTGCAAAACTTCAAACCCTCAGGATTCAGTATGAGAATCTCAGAATGTATAATGATGAAAGTGTGGCTAACTGTTTTCTTCTTGTGGATGAGATTGTTAATTGTATGAAAAATTTGGGTGAAGAAATAAAAGAGGCTGTTGTGGTTGAAAAAGTTCTAAGATCTTTTTCACCTAGGTTTGAATCTAAAGTTTCTACTATAGAAGAAAAGGAGAATCTATAACATCTTAAAATGTCACAACTACATGGAATTCTAACTTCTTATGAAATGAGAAAAGGAGGTCCATCTGACAGGAAAGAAGCTGCCTTCAAGGCTTCAGGTAAAGGAGAGTACTATGAATCAGGACATGGGTCAGAAGAAGAAGAAGAATCAAATTTTGTCAGAAATCTTCAATGGGGTGTTGGACGGTTCAGAGGTAAGTTACCCTTCAAATGCTTTTCTTGTGGAAGAGTAGGTCACTATGCTGCCAAATGTCCTCATAAGGATAAGATCGACAAGGGAAAGGAACCTATTAGATGGAACAAGAAACAGAATGCAAATAAGAAAAGCTACTACACTCATGAAGACAGTGATGGTCTATCAAATAGTGATGAAGATGAACGAGGTAATGACTATAAACTTTTAATGGAATTTGAAGATGATGATTACATGGATGCTATAGATGTGGATAGGTTTTATGAAGAGATTTCTAGACTTAAGACATGTATAGAAGAAAAGAATATGATCATTGATACTCTACAATGTCAAATTGATGAAAAAGAAAAATATCTTGAAAAGTTAGAAGGTGAAATTGTTGGCCTTAGAAAAGAAATTGAGAAAACAAAGGCTATTAATCTTAAGTTTGTCAAAGGATCTGAAACTCTGGATGAGATCATCAATGTACAGCGTTGTCCGCTAAACAAGATAGGTCTGGGGTATAATGGAGAAACATCTCAAGCATCCACCTCAAAGAGTTATCTTGATGCAACAAGAAGGAATGAGAAAAAGCACAATGGAGATCATCAGGTAAAGCAGGGACGAAATACATCAAGAACGAACAAAGACTATCAGGTAAACCAGGGGCAATCTGTCTTAAGGATGAACAAAAGCTACAACCAGCCACAGGTAAAATCTTCTCAATTTGCTTCAAGAATGGATGACAATAGAAATTACAATCATTTGGCCAGTAGATTTGATAATCGCAGAAGTTTCTTCAATGGGCAATGTTTCTCTTGCCATAACTTTGGTCACAAAGCAGCTCAATGTGTTGCATATAAAACAATCATGACTAGAGAAGCTCAAAAACAAAGAAGTATGATCGGGATTACAAAAAGGACCTATAACAACTTTTCGGCTCTTGAAAATGAAGTTGAATGTTCTATTTGCAATAACTTTGGTCATGAAGATTCTGAATGCAGGAGCAGGTTTCAACAGACAAAGGAACAAGCCTCAAGCACCAGAACATGGAGAATAAAGGAACCACAAACAGAAAGATGTGGGATAGCCTTTTATGCAGAGGGACAGGAAAATCTATGGTACATCGACAGTGGATGTTCGAAGCATATGACAGGTGATAAAGAAAAACTTGAATCATATTCTGCTTTAGAAAAGGGAAAGAAAGTTTCTTTTGGAAATGATACTCCAGCAGCTATAAAAGGAAAAGGCACAGCTCAGTTAAAAGAAAAGGTTAAAGCTGGAAATGTTTTGTATGTTGATGGATTGAAGCATAACCTTCTGAGTGTCAGTCAGATGTGCGATCAAGGAACCGAGGTAATATTTCGATCAAATGGATGTAGCGTTCGTGATCTTGATACAGGGAAAACAGTGATCAAAGGTAGAAGAACTCCAAATAATCTATACATATTTGAAGAAGGACAACAACAATGCTATTTGAGCAAGGATGATGAACATTGGTTATGGCACCAGAGGTTGGGGCATCTAAGCTTTTCACAAATAAGGAAGGCATGCGAATATCAGGCAGTTCGTGGTCTTCCAGATATCAAAATTCCAGACAACACTATATGCAAATCATGTAAGTTTGGTAAGCAAACCAGAACCAACTTCCCAGAGAAGGAAGGATCAGCCAGCAGGCCTCTTGAACTAGTCCATACAGATGTATGTGGTCCTTTCAGGATGAGGTCACCTCGAGGAGAAGAATACTTGATATTATTCATTGACGATTTCTCCAGGTTTGTTTGGTTAGGACTTTTGAAGCACAAAGACGAAGCATTTGAAAAATTCAAATCCTTCAAAGCCTTGGTTGAAAATGAATCAGGTTACAAAATTAAGTGCCTCAGGTCCGACAGAGGTGGGGAGTTTACCTCAAATGAATTTTTCGATTTCTGTGAAGAACATGGGATAAGAAGGGAATTCTCTACAGCTAGAACTCCTCAGCAAAATGGAGTGGTGGAAAGGATGAACAGAACAGTCCAACAAATGGCCCGTGCTATGCTTGATGAGTCCGGAACTCCCGCAACTTTCTGGGGTGAAGCTGCATATGTTGCGGTTGTTATTATCAATAAAACAAATGTCCGAGTGAACAACACTCAAACTCCTCATGAACTCTGGTATGGTGAGACTCCTTCGGTAAAACACTTCAAAATCTTTGGGAGCAAATGCTATATTAAGAATACTGATGAGCAACTTGGCAAACTTGAACCTAGAGCAGATGAAGGCATTCTTCTTGGTTATTCTCCACACAGCAAAGCATATAAGTGCTACAATAAAAGACTTGGAAGAATTGTTGACAGCATTGATGTAGTGGTTGATGAAAAAGGATACATTCCTAGGCAAGTAAATCATGAAAATATCGAAGAAGATGAAGACTACCCTCAAAGACAGAATGATGAAGAAGAACCTCAAGAAGCACCAGAGGAACAGATAAGGGTAGAAGAGAAGACTCCATCCAGGTACGTTCAGAAGAATCATCCAGAATCTCAGATTTTGGGGCAAAAAGAAGCAGGTGTACAAACAAGAAGAACAATTGCAGAAGCTTCAAGCTATTTGGCATTACTCTCATCCACTGAACCACAAAATATAAAAGAGGCATGCAAAGATGAATGTTGGGTCAAAGCAATGGATGAAGAACTTGAGCAGATCGAAAAGAACAACACTTGGGAGTTGGTTCCTAGACCAAAGGATAAGAATGTTATAGGGACAAAATGGGTCTTCAAAAATAAGTTGAATGAAAATGGGGAAGTAATTAGAAACAAGGCCAGACTTGTTTGTAAAGTGTATGCGCAGCAAGAAGGAATAGATTTTGAAGAAACTTTTGCTCCTGTTGCAAGACTTGAGGCCATCCGAATGTTCCTTGCTCTCTCAAGCTTTCAAAAGTTCAAAGTATTTCAAATGGACGTGAAATCAACCTTTCTGAATGGAGACTTAGAAGAAGAAGTATACATTGAGCAGCCAGATGGTTTCATTCTTGGAAATGATCCAAATCTTGTATGCAGATTGAAAAAGGCTCTCTATGGTCTTAAACAAGCTCCAAGGGCTTGGTACTATCGTTTGGACAAATATCTTCATCAACAAGGTTTTTCAAAAGGATCAGCAGATAGCAATATTTATATAAAAATTGAAAATGACAAATTGCTTATACTTGTTGTGTATGTAGATGACATTATCTTTGGCAGCAATGAAGAATCTATGAGTCAAAGCTTTGCCTTGGTGATGCAGAAAGAATTCGAAATTTCCTTGCTTGGAGAATTGACATATTTTTTGGGCCTGCAAATCCAACAAAAGGAAGGAGGGATCTTCTTGTCTCAAACCAAGTATCTCAAGCAGATTTTGAAGAAATATGGCATGGAAGATGCAAAACCAGTATGTACACCCATGGTCACAGGATGTAGCCTCAGTGCAAATGATGAATCAGCAGCAGTACATCAACCAACCTACAGATCTATGATTGGAAGTCTACTTTATTTGACAGGTACCTGACCAGACATCATGCATGCAGTGGGAATAGTTGGAAGATTTCAGGCAAATCCAAAGGAAACTCATCTTCAGGCAGTAAAGAGAATCTTCAAATATCTTCAAGGGACTCAAAATTATGGCTTATGGTATCCTAGAGATACAGATCTCACACTTCATGCTTATACTGATGCAGATTGGGCCGGAGGCGTGGATGACAGGAAGAGCACAAGTGGTGGTGCATTCTTTATGGGTTCCAGATTAGTATCTTGGTTCAGCAAGAAACAGAGTTCGATTGCCTTGTCTACAGCTGAAGCAGAATATGTTGCTGCTGCATCTTGCTGCACTCAACTCCTTTGGATGATGCAGACCTTGCAGGATTTTCAAATCACTTGTACACCACCCATCTCCATCTTATGTGATAATACAAGTGCAATCATCATTTCAAAGAACCCAGTCATGCATTCAAAAACCAAGCACATACCAATCAAGTATCACTTTCTCCGGGAACAAGTGCTTGAACAAAAGGTCAAGTTGGAGTATGTTCCTTCTAAGGAACAGGTTGCTGATATACTCACCAAACCATTGCCTAGGGAGACCTTTGAATACCTCAGGCAAAAGCTAGGGGTTGTTGATGCATCATTTTGTTGTTGAATCTCTTCTGATTGTTGGTTGTACGCAAGGTTCATCTGAAGTATATGCGTACATGTGTTGGGTTGCAGATTGGTCAAAGATCGAATGGCACAGGTTCAGGGGGAGCATATCATGCATTGTTGGCATTATGGAGGAAGTACAGAAGGAGATCATGGATGCTGGTCTGAATATTGCTGCAATACGTCTCTATCTCTTTCATTGTCATGGATTATGGTTCTTCTTTACAGATCTGGTTTATAGTCAGCGGGAGCATGTTCTTAGGGGGAGCATAACCCTTTGCCCTTGATGTCAAAGGGGGAGAGTGATTGGTTGTTGTTGCCATCAAGTCCAAAGGGGGAGATTGTTGGCATTATGATACATATGTTGTACTTGATGGCAACCCACTCATCTCAGATAATAAATTATAATGTAGAGAAAATTTCACGCACTTATATGCAGAGAAAAGTTTATTTCATGTAGAGAAAAGTTCACGCACTTTTATGCAGAGAAAAGTTTATTTCATGTAGAGAAAAGTTCACGCACTTTTATGCAGAGAAAAGTTTATTTCATGTAGAGAAAAAGTTCACGCACTTTCATGCAAGGGAAAGCGTGTATATGTTGGAGAACTTACCTTTGGTCCATGGTAGTTAGTCCTTGGTATTTGAACCTATGGTTTTGGACCATGGTACCTCGTCAGAAGTGTTGATCCAAAGTATTGGTTCATGGAATTAGTTCGACAGTTTTTGATCCTATGGTTTTGGCCCGTGGTATTGCATCCAAAAGTGTTGATCTCACGCACTTTCATGGTTGGTTCATGGTATTAGTCCAACAGTTTTTTGATCCTATGGTTTTGGACCGTGGTATTGAGAAAGGACTAAGGCTATAAAAGAGGAAGGAGATCATTTGACAAAGCATCTTCTGAATTATTGAATATCTGATAAAGTGCTAGATCTGGAATATTGTGATTGGGTTATGGTGCAGATCTGGATTTGAATGAAGAAGGAACCTGAGCGTAAGGAGAAGGATAAGTTCTATTGATGGGTCAAAATCTTAAGGCTGGAATAGTGGTATCTCTATATGATTTTGATTTGTGATATGTGGCATACGCTTGATCTATAAATCTAATAATCTGGGTCTGAATTATTGATGCATGTTTTATTTTACACATGTTATGATCTGGGTATGTCTGATGTATGGAACAACTGCAAAGTTATAAGGAAATATTTGCAGATCTGTATGCGGGTTGGCTTTGGTGAAATCAGAGATTGATGATGCAAGTGTAGTTGATGTTTTTTTTTTATGTTTTTGGACCCAATCTGAAAATTAATGAAAAGTGATCCTTGAAAGAAAAGAAGTAAGGGGTTGTAGCTCCCTTCCAGGAGAGACTGGAAAACGATAGAGAGAGTTGTAGATCTCTGCAGGTTGTAGCCTGCGTACTGGTAAAGGACTGCACCAGTACAAAATCATTGTAAAAGGAGTTTCTTATTAAAAGAAGATAGAGACATATTGCAGCAGGTGGTTTTCACCCACATTGGGTTTCCACCTTATATCTGGTGTTCTTTTGTGTGACTATTTGCTTTTCTTGTTCCTGCTCATTATTTTATGATTCTGACATACAAAGTAATGATCAATATTTGAAGATTTATTCAAAGTATAAATAAGGAAGATATATTGAAAAGAATTTGATAATACTGATTCACCCCCCCTCTCAGTATTATTTCCAACAAAAGCAAGATCACCCAACAATGTCTTCAAAGAGAAACCAATAGCACTCCCTTGCAAATTACAAAATTCCAGCCTCTGGATCTCTGGGATGAGGGATCCATATATAGATGTTTGCAGGGGGGTGAGTCAACTTCTGGGATTTTGATTAGTGTCATCTCTCTGATAGTTCTTGGTTCCACCTGGAGATTTCATGATCTCTTACTCATCCTTGGGTGAATTCAGAGAGGCAAGTGTCAAATGAGCAGCTTCTAGAAGATTCTCAAGGTCTACACCTAGCAAATTGCTTGTGCCATTTGTCTGCTCTCGCTCATCACACCCTACAGAAGGGCTTTCCAGTATGCATCGCACTTTTTGAATGTGGTAGGTGAGATGCATTGCACCCTTAGCACTGGGCAGTCTGTATGGTTCTGCTTTGACCAGCTCTGAGTAATTTTTCATGGAGAACTTCTGGGAGATGATGTAATCAGCTGACCTTGCTCCTTTAGGGTATGAAACAACACTTTTAGTGGCTTAGAATCCCTTGTTTTATGGACATATATGATTGGGGTTGTAGTGCCCAAATATGTCGATAACAGCAGGAGCTTGCCCCCCAGAGGCGGACAGAACTGAGCCAGTAGCTATCTTGACGAAGCTGGGAGCCATTTGGATCAAGGCCGATCGATGATTCCCAAGCTTATGCATGCCCTTGCGGAAGAATGAAAAAGCCTTTGATATAAAATTAGAACAAATCTGCACTCGGTATCAAAGATCCATGTCTCCTACAAACCCCATGCATGGCCATGATAAGTATTGCAGAATCCTGCTATGCTTTCCCACAGTTTTCTTGAACTTTAATCACAGACGTAGAAATCAGAATCTCCTCGTCCCGTACACGTAAAGTTAAAGAAAGTTGTGGAAAAGTATGACAAGATTCGCCATGAGATCGAAACCTATCAGAGAAATAACACCGACACGCAATCTTGTGGCATGCAAAGTTATTGGATCTCTCCGCACAGAAAACCCAAAATAAGCAGAAGAAACATTAAAGTAATAAAAAAATTTATTTATAAAATTTAATGTAATATATATATATATATATATATATATATATATATATATATATATCTATTTGTATAAATTTTTAATGTTTAACATTATAAATAAATATGTATTATTAGTGTAATAAAAAAAAATTATAAAATATATATGTATATATATATATATATGAGATTAATTATTTTGGAGTTTTATTGCAAGTTTCATTTTGAGTAATCATTTAATGTAATGTAAACATTTTAACTCATGAAAATAAAACAAAAATAATGTTATAAAAATAAAAATAAAAATGACCTATGTATTGAGAATCCATGGTATTGACCGATGATATTCATGTGAAATATATCATATTTAAAGGGGGAATTCAACCAGCCTAGATCCATCTTAAATTTGGATCTACCAAGGGTCTAGAGGGATCTAATCTTTTGATATGCAAACCTCTTTTAGAGTGAAAAGGAGATTTGATACCTCTCCACCATTGGTAGATCCAAATTTAAGATGGATCTAGGCTCATTTAGAAAAATTAGGTGGATGGTTTAGATTTCACTTCCACTTCACATCTTTTGTGGTTGTCCACAATAGAGTGGTGAGATTTTTTCTCAAACCCTAATCTTGTATATTACTACCTTTTTAATTTTTAATTTAGTAAATTAAATTATGTAATAGGCTTGAAAATATAATGGAGTCATTTCAATCTTCATGAATCATTTCAATTTACACAATGGCTAAGAAATAATTTCCATTCAAGTTTTGATGGATGCTTGATTAGATGGCCTAGTCACATACTCTTTTGTTTAACTCCCTTGCAAGATAATCCAAGCAAATTGAGAGGCAGAGTGTTCAGTTGTTGGCCAAGAGAATGGAAAACTCAAAATCCCCTTAAGAGCACCACCCTCTATGTAGCTCACCATCTTTCAAGAAGCTAATGTGCTAGTTTAAGCTAATTTTAGGCCTAGTATGTACAATGGGAAATGTATGCACTCTTGTAGAATTCCCTCCTTCTAGACAAGCAATTCAATAAATATACCCAAAGAAAAACATCACAACAAATAAATTCAACCAATATAACATCCCTTCTTGCTAAAATAATAACTCAACCCTTGTACCACAAGCAAAAATACCACAAAAAACAAACTTAACATATTTATATTTTGATATTTTTTATTAATCTAACCCGAAATTACATTTGTGAGTGTATATTTCCACAACCCATAGTCATGTTGATGTAAGTTTCTGGATATATGATGTGTGTGAGTTTACATGTTGGAGAAACCTTTTGTTGGAAAAGTAACTAGGTTCGGTCTTCATATTAATTTGTATTTTATGTAAATAAAGAAAAGAAAAAATATTTTTTCAAGCATGGGTTTCATGCTCAAGTTTAGGTTAAGCATGTTCTTCATGCTTCTAGGTTTCGATTAAGTCAAAGAATTAAATTTGAGTCAAATTCATTTGGACTCTTTGTAAGAAAAAGAAAAAAAAAGTATTTTAGTAAAAAAGAGTCAAATTGACCTCCATAAGACCAAGTCGTCCCTCTAGATGGTTAAGTCGGCTCACTCAAAAGGACGTGTTTGTTCACATGTAAGAACAACTATTTATAGGCATGATTCCTCCACCAAAAAGAACATAGTTTGTGGTTTTATGAGGTGAGATATGTGAGTCCCTGTAAGAAGATATGCAAGTGTTTTCCTATAGCAAGTTCGTATAAGTTCTAAAAGAAAGATCATTGAAGTTTTATGTAGCAAGTTTGTGGAAGATCTGAACGAAGACAGAAGAACATGTGCGAGCTTTTAGGTGGAGTAAATGCAAGTTTTATGTGATTAGAATTCTATGAAACAATATGAGTATAGTATACTTCCTTCATGATGATATGTGAGCTATTGGAGGGTTGTAAGATCCATAAAATACAAGTTACAAGAAGGACAAAGGATCACCAAAGGAAAAGCCTAATCTTGTGACAGATCAAGCTATCTTATTAAAAATGAATCTTGACAGAGAATGGAGGGTTGACTTGGTGATTGGAGGAGGTCTTGGTCTTTGGGTCTTGGAGGTCTCATTTTGATCATATTCAAGAAGAAGAGGATTGTTCGGGTTTTCCCCAGTTATGGGATTTTTCCCTAGATTGGAGCCTATATCTTATGTTCTTTGTGTCTTTGTGATCTTCATGTTTTGGTAATTGCTTGATGAAGAAGTAAAACTAAATAATATAATGCCAACAAAATATCACAAGTAATTATCATGTAAGAAAAATCAACATTAATCTACAAATACCTTGATTTTCCAACATGGTTTTAGAGCTAAGTTCGGTAAAAGGATGCTTGAATATCACTCTCATTGGCATTCATATTGAACAAAATTTTGGATCTCTTGATGATACAACAATAGAACCTCTTAGGACCATAATTTTAGCTAACTAATGATCAACAATATGGCTTATACTATGTGATGCATTACATATTAGTTCAATTATTTTTATAGAAAGATTACAATGGGTCACTACATCTTACAGTGGCTCAAACATCATGTCTGTGGACTCATACTTCTTTTTCTAAGGCTACATTTATGATCTGAAGTTCACATTCCTTGTAGCTACACTCCTGTGGTTGTCATTTGTGGTTCACATGGCTTACAAACTAGTCTCTTTCATAGTCTATTTATGCCTGTCATCTGAAGTCAATAAAAGGAATTGATGTTTGCACTTGGTGATCTAATCTAAAAGGATGAAGTCTATCTTGTCTTTTCTTTCGTATAAAAGAACAGAGGTCAAGGTCTGTGCCATTGTCAAGAAAGGAGCCTGAATCATGAACTATTGTAGAGGATCAAAGTTGATCCAAGATAAAGGTCTATCACAATACAGAGGTCCAAATCCTATGACATAACAGATAGCTGAAATTTGTAGTAAGAAAGGAAAGGTTTCTAAAATTGATCCCTGTAGAAGAAGTCTGTAATATCCAAGTTCTATTATCTCTCTAAAAGGATTTGAGTTCTTTTCCTATGAAAGAAGAAAAAGACTATAGTACTAAATCAGAAGTTTGTCAAGTCTAAGGAGCAAGTGTGTGGTCTTCTACAAATGTGCAATCAAGTTGAAATTCTAATATAGAGAATTAACACATCTAGGTGGTGTTAACTCTATGACAAGTGGCATTACCTCCATTCTAATGCAACTTTTCTAAAATGATTTTTGACAAGAAGGATCAAGTTATCAAGGAGTAAGTTGGGTTATATATTTTGAAGCCTAGGTATGCTCATGGAGGACTTGTTCTTGCAATTAAGCAGCCAAGCGATCATCTTAATGAAGAGATCTCGTAGAGATGTAGTCCTTATGGAGGTCGAGTAGGCCTAGTAGGGATACAAGAAGAAAATGTTCACAGGTGCATATTTTTGAAATGAAAGATGAGAACAAAATGGCCACTTTCCTCAGGTCCAAGAAAAAGATGATTAAAGGACAAGAGAGGTTGGATGATTGAGTTAGAAGGAAATTTTGGGCACATGTTTAAGTGTTCATCTAAAGTGAAGGAAAAATATCATACATTTTGATTACTTGTGTTTTGAACAGGGTTTAGTTAGGGGAGTTGATGATAAAGCTTATAAGCATGGTCTTTGGCATACTTATAAGTAGAATATCTCATAAATAAGGCCAAATATTTTTTGTATATTTCAATAGGACCAAGTCCCTTGTAGGAGGGTTGGAAGAAGGTCATGTGACCTATGTTGGAGATGAAATACCAAGTTGAGGGTTCTAGGAGACATAATAAAGAAAGGAGGTGCCAATTCTGATGTATGCATAGTTGTTGCGGGAGGTTTTGAGGTCAACTGATAGTTTACGTGTAGCTATTGTCAGTACCCTAAAGAGGACTGAAAAACCTTAGTATTTTTTCAGAAAACCGAGACCTTGTGGGAGTGGTGATGGGTCCCATCAATAGGTATATTTTGAGGCCCATTGTGTTATCCTCCAGCCCTTAAAACTCTCATTTTCTCACATTAATTCACATTTTTAGCCATAATATGCTTAGTAAGAAGACTAAAGGGTGTTTGTCGTATTTCATGGCCTAATGTGATTAATATGCAGGAAAAAGAAGCATTTTGGAGATATTTACTATGCAGGGGCTTGGTGGAGACATCCAGAGAGAATATAAGGGGCTTGTCCACTTCATTAACTCTCCAACTCGGCTTGAGATCAAATATTCCTCACCAACAGCTCGAATTCACTAGCAGTCGAGGAACTCCAGTGCATGTGAAGATCAAAGGGAACCAGATCCACCAATTTCGATATTTTGGAGGGGAGCATTCCTCCTTTCAAGGGAGTTGCCCCTCAGCTACTTTTTGTATAAATAAACCAGCCTAAAGGCTCATTAAGTTTCAATTTTTTGTAGGAGTAGTTACTAAGAGCCTCGTGTTTGATACTTTTATTTTCATCTTTCATATGATGTATGTGAGTCTTATTTTCTATCAATGAGAAGTTCATTGTTGGCTTGCATCTGAGTTAGTTTTGGAGGGTTGAAACCCTTGGTTTTGGGCCTAACCCATAGGCTTTAGTCCCTCTCTTATATTATTTCCTTATTCTTGTTAGGTTCATTGCAATTCTTTTCTTGTTCAAGTAGGAATTACATCACAAAAATTGTAGTTGCAGGTTTTCCTATCACCTCCCTTGTGGGAAGAGTGGTTGGAAAATCTACAACAACAACCCAAAAACATGTGTTTATGATTTCTTGGAAATTGTTAAGTGTTGGATTATAATCCTTCTACATGCTTTGTTTCTACAACTTATAAGTTAGTAGACTTTATTTGGAAATTAGAGTTGTGTTGTAGGGTATAGTGGTATAGTAGATTTTAATAAAATTCAACTCATCTTTTCCATGTTAATTTATTTTATTATAAAATCGATCATTTGATGCATGTGCTTGATTAGTATGTAGGGATTTTTGTTGACTTGCAGGAGTGGGAAAAATCTTCCACATCCACCTAGACCATTCCATCTATCTCCTAGACACTTCACATTGCTTCCAAACTCTGCCACCGAGATCACTCTTCTAGGGCAAATGAAGGACATTGTGGGCATAAAATTTGGTGCAAGATAGGCCTCTGAGGGGTACTAAGCTTGGCTAAGGGGATCCCACACCCTTCATTCACCTTAATTCACCTTCATCCACCTTACTTCACCTTCAAGATACAATTATTGTCCTCAAAAATATCTCAGAACCCCTCTTGTAGCAAAACAGGGCCTCCTATAGCACTTCTTGTAGCAGTCTTATAACATTACTTACTTCAACTAGATTTGCTCTAGAATTTGACCCTTGCATTTTGAAGTTGAATAATGGCCCCCAAGATTTGATTTCATGATTAAGGAAGACTCTAAGACCACTCCAACCCCATCCTTTCCTCACTGCAAACATAAGACAAGTAGAATTAGACTTAGCATTTTTTTCATAGTTGTGTTGAAGATTGAATTCCTCATTTTTAAGCAAGTTGCAAATAGATAAATGATTCATGAAAGTAGGCTATTGATTTGATTAAGTGTGCAAATAGAGTAGCATGGTTTACTTCTGTAACTAGACTAGCCTCTTCCTTTCATGCAATTTCAATTAGCATTTACATTTAATGAATGGCATTTTCATTTTTGTAGTTAGAATCATGTTCATCTCCTTGCAATCATGATATGTTCTCATAGGAAATTTTGTTTGTATTTAGTTGAAGGAGTGGTCTCTAAATACCTTGATATGATCTAATGACTAAGGGCGAGATGAGTAGAACCCAATATGTTGTGCATATAACAGTGTCACCTCTAAGTTTGTATGAACCTCGGGTTGATAATTTAAGTTGAGAAACCTTGGGAGTTCCCATTGAATGTCATATAAGTCTCCTCTGTCTGTGAAGAGAACCATGCAATAGAAAAATGTCCCTCTTTGTCAAGTCTGAAGGTTGGTTATATACCAAGGGGCAGAAGGTGGTTTAGAGCAGTTATGTTTCATTAACCAAAGAAGGCCTCAAGACCCTCAGCCATATAAACGGGGCATACAAGGTGCACATTATCCTCATTACAATCCAAATTAGAATGCACCTTTCTAGCCTTGGTACCCTTCCGCTCATCCATCATTGCCCAAACCTCGTCCTTGGCCTTATACTCCTCAATATCCTCCTCAGTCTATTCACCCTCCTTTCCAGCCATATCGACCCCAATATTCTCAATGTGGAAACCCCTCACAAGGGTGGAGGCCTTAGACAACCCAACCTCCTGCTCTAATCCCTCTGCCTCAACCTCAACCATATATCCATCACCATACCCCACCTAAGAAACCTCAAATGTCTGCTCAACCCAATCTGAACTCAAACAATAAGCAAGCACAACAGTTTTATACTGGGAGACATCTTATCTTGCTTATGCTATGGAAATCCAAGAGATAAACCTTCAGTCTGGGAATGTGCTCCCATATGATCAACCGCCTTCTCCACCTAAAGAGCTTGAAGAAGAGAAGGAAGAGAGTGCCCCTCAAGCCAATGCACCTCCTTATCCTGAAAGGTTGGTCCACCTTAAACAACACACCCTAGAAGAGGCTAAACTTCTGGGAGAATTGAAGACTTATGTGTCGAGATACCCCTTCTCCAGGCCATCAAAGATGTTGTCATTTACAACGAGATTATTAAGGAAGAATGTTTCAAAAGGTATGGGAGAAGAAGAAACAATACCCCAACTTTCAATGTTGTTGGAAAAATATCTGATATGATGCTTGGAAGGGTAATCTCCCCAAAGTACTTGGATCCTGGTAGCCCAGTAGTGGATGTGCACATTGATGGCATTATGGTCCCTAATACCTTGATTGACCTTGGGGTTGCAATCAATGTGATTACCAAGGAAACCATGTCGAATTTCAACCTCCAAGGGACCTTGAGGAAGACCACTACAGTGCTGCAGCTTGCAGACAGATTGACAGTAGCTCTTGAGGGAGTTATTGAGGATGTCATGGTCTCCATTGACTCTTGGGAGTACCCCACTAATTTCCTAGTCCTCAAGCCTAAAACCAAGTTTAATGGCTATCCTCTCATCCTAAGAAAACCTTAGTTGCCCACTGTTGATGCCTACATTAGTTGTAAGGTTGGGAACATGACCATTACGAATGAGCACCTATCAAAGAAAATTGTGTTGTATGCTCCTACTTAACCCTCTATTGAGCATGATTTTCCCTTGTGGTTAGAGAATGAGGAAGAGGAAGAATTTTATCAGACATCCCTCTACACATTTTGCACTCTAGATATTTTTATAGGGGGAACAACTTGATGAAGATGATATTATCAACAATATATTATAGAATCAATCCCCCACTACCATGCCAGTTGGTGAACTAATGAAAGAATCTGAGAGTAATCCTTGGAATAATTTGTGCTCTACTGACTCCAGCATAGAACATCCTAAGGTTGTGGAGATTGGCCCATCCAAAACTCTAAATATCAACCCCTATCTCTTAGCCGAGAAGGAAGAACAATTATGCAATGTGTTGAGGCAACACCTGGATGCTTTTTCTTAGGATTATAAGGAGATTAAGGGTGTGAATCCCTCATAATTTACTCATCATATATACATCAAAGAGGGATGAAAGCCTGTGCTCCAACCCTAGAGAAGGATGAACCCAATTCTTAAGGACATTGTGAAATAGGAATTACAAAAGCTATTTGATGGAGGGTTCATATACACTATTTCAGATAGTGAGTGGGTGTCCCCTCTCGTTTTAGTCCCCAAGAAAATGGCGAAGTGGAGGATCTGTGTTAAATACCGAGAACTTAAAAAGGCTACAAAGAAGGACCATTTCCCTTTGTCCTTCATTGAACAAGTCCTAGATGGCCTTGCAAGGAATAAATTCTTCTCCTTCCTGGATGGATTTAGTGGGTACAACCAAATACAGATCAACCCTGAGGACCAAGATAAGACCACATTCACATGTCCTTGGGGTACCTTTGCCTATAGGTTCCTTCCATTCGGTCTGTGAAATGCCCCTGCTACCTTCTAAAGGGAAGTTCTAAGTATCTTTGTTGAACTTGTTCATGACACTGTTGAGATATACATGGATGACTTCACTCCTTATGGATGTGACTTCTAGGAAGCTATTTCTAATCTGTGCAAAGTCTTAAAGAAATGCATTGAAATGAATCTTTCATTGAGTCCTAAGAAATGTGATTTTTTTATGAATGCAAGGATTGTCCTTGGCCATTCCATATCCAAGGAAGGGATATAGGTTGACCCAAAAAAAATTTCCATCATTAAAAGGGTCCCTATCCCTAAAAAAAAAAGAGATGTTTGGAGCTTCCTTGGATTAGCTGGGTATTATAGAAGGTTCATTAAAGACTTTAGTAAACTGGCTTCACCTTTGTTTGGACTACTAGCTAAAGATTCAAACTTTTGTTGGACAAACAACTGTCAAGAAGCCTTCGAAGTGCTAAAATAAAAGTTGACCACTGCACCCATCCTTAGAGGTCCCAACTGGGCATTACCTTTCCATATACACACATATGCATCAGATAAAGTTGTAGGGGTTGTCTTAGGACAAATGGAAGACAAATTTCCTTATGTTATATATTTCATCAATAAGAAACTTTCTAAAGCTGAGTTAAATTATACAGTCACTGAAAAGGAACTCTTGGTTGTGGTACATTCTTTGAACAAGTTTAGGCATTACATCACTAGTTATCAAACTTTTGTTCACACTGATCATGCAACCATTAAGTATTTAATGAATAAACCTGATGTCAATGCTAGGATAATTAGATGGTTGTTATTATTGCAGAAATTTGATTTGACTATTATTGACAAACTAGGGAAAGAGAATGTGGTTGCAGATTTCTTGTCAAGACTAACCTTGCCTACAGAAAAGGAAGAAATGGTAGATGATCAACTCCTAGATGAACACCTCTTTTCCATCTCAGTTCTTTCCCCTTGGTTTGCTAATATAACCAACTACTTGGTTGTTAGGAGTTTCCCTCCTAATTGTAGAAAATTCTCTACAAATCCTCCTCTGATACCATGTAGAAAATCTGCTGGTAGGCTAACCCGATAATGCAATATAAATCAAAGAAAAATACTATAACCTACTTCTACTATCAATTTGTGGAAGCTTAAAGATCGAGTTGAACAATATAACTAGAAGAAGAAGAATCAATGCACAATACACATGAAAATACTTTGGGGAAAGCCGCAGATAAAAACCCCACTATATGTATTATCATACAAGGTGGAAATACATAGGAATTATACAAAGCCTTAGCTCTCACAGCTAGCCAGCTCTCAGTACAATCCTCAAAGATGCTCACAGGAAATATTAGCTTCTCTCCAGCTTTCCTCTCTACCCTCCAAGCTCCTATTTCCTTGTGTTGTTCCTCTGGGATGATCCTCTTGTTACCAAGTGGATGATCTCCTACCAAGTGGATGATCAAGCCTCCAAAACTGCGCAATCTTCAAGGATGATGCCTTGACTGCATGCATGAGTTTTCTTTATAAGAAAACACATGCAACTGATAGTATACTGTCCTTGACTTTAATCTCAACTGACTCTTTCTCATAATAGACATGCATGAGTTTTTGATGAGGGAATCTTGAGTTAACTAGAGTACACTAGTTGAGTGCATGCATGCATCAATTGACTGTTAACTCACCATTAGTTCCTCAAACAATTTGGAACTAATTTATCTCGACTTAACTCAGTAAAATGAGTTAACTAATTATAACTCAATCTTATCTCCTTAATTTAAGGGATAACTCTTGCATGACTTCAGAAAGACTTCTAATTTGAATTTCTCCAACTAATTAATTCAAAATGAATTAATCAATTATTTCCAAGTAGCTGTTAAGACTAAATTTGATTTTAATTCACAATTTAATTCAAGGACAAATAAAATTGGAATATTCTTGTTGCCACATTTCAACACTCCCTCTTAACAAGAAAGGGATTATCTGCCACCCCAATCTTGTCTCTATGGAACTCGAATTTACACTTTGACAATGCCTTTGTCAAAATGTCAGCATCTTGCTCCTCTGTCGAAATATACTACAACAACATGATCCTCCCATCATCAGCAGCTTGCTTTACCTTGTAAAGCCAACGGGAACTCACAACTGACTTGTTCTCTGGTCTTGGAACCATGTCCCAAACACTATTACGAACTATGGAATCATACTCCTCCACCATAGCATCAACCCAAATCGGCTGTTGCACTGCTTCCTCAAAGGAAGATGGCTCGGGCTCAACACATTCCCCAACAAGGGCCATGTATCTAGTGTACCTCTCAGGCGACCTCCTCTGTCTGCACTGAGAAAGTGGTGCTCCCACATTCTCTCTTGCATCCTCCAACAATCTGTCAACTTCTCTTGTGCGCTTCCATCCATCTCTTGAAGACTCTACTTGAGTGGATGTCTCCACTCTTGGAACCTCTTCATCTAGTTGCTCTGCATCAGTCTGAGGCTCCTCCTCCTTAGCAACCAAAAATTCCTCCACAGCCTGTAGTTGGAGCTCCTCTCAAGGGAAACTCGCATGGTCTTCTGCTCATCAAACTTGAGATCTCTGCGAACCACTGTCCTCTGACTGGTAGGCAAGTACACCCGATAGTTGTGAGGTGTATCAGTGTACCCCACAAGTATCCCCAACTTTGTTGTCGACTCAAACTTCTTCCGTGCATCCTTTGTAACATGGCAATATACTGATGAGCCAAAGATCCTGAAGTGACCCACATCTGGTCTCTTACCGAAGAAAGCTTCCTCTGGTGTCTTCATCCCAAGTATGTGATGCAGGCTTCTATTCTGCAAATAGACTGCTGTGTTACATGCCTCAGCCCACAAGTGAAGTGGTAGGCCTTGGTCATGCAACATTTCCTGTGCTACCCCTACAATAGTTCTGTTCTTCCTCGACCACCCCATTCTGTTGTGGGTTATGAGGTGCCGTCAACTCTCGTTTAATTCCTTTCGTTGCATAGAAGTCCTTAAACTATTGAGAGACATATTCTCCACCGTTGTTGCTTCTCAAGGCCTTGATCTTCTTCCCTGACTCTTTCTCGACCAAAGCTTTGAACTCACAAAACTTTGTAAAGGTTTGGTCCTTCTGCATGAAATAATCCAGCATTTACGAGAATAGTCATCAATGAAAATCACATAATACCTTTACTTCATTGTGGACGCCGTCGAGAATGGTCCACACACATCAGTATGAACTCGCTCTAAGATAGCCTTTGCTCAACTGTCTCGATCATGAAAGGAAGACTTGGTGTACTTTCCCAAGGTACAACCTTTGCATGTGTCAACTTGCTCAAGTTTACCTTTGGGAAGTCCTATAGATATTTTTTGCATTATCTTCAAAGCCCCATGATGAAATGGCCCAAGCGCCTGTGCCACAACTCGCCAATGTCTTGGCTTTTCACCAATTCTGCTTTCATACTCAATGCTACACAATCATCTACCTCTAGTTTATAGAGATTCTTCACTCGAATCCCTATCCTCTTGGTCTGACCCATGACTATGTGTCTTAGGAACACCTTTCCTTTTTTGAAGACAACATCGTAGCCTTTGTCCTCCAACATTGTGACTGATACCAAGTTCTTCTTCAGTCCAGGCACATACTTCACATCTGTCAAGGTGATAGGAGCTCCATGCTCCCTCTGAAAAGCAACCATGCCCACTCCTGAAACACTATACTTTCCATCGTCACCCATCTCTATGTGCATCTTGAGGTCTTTCTCCTCCAAGGCACTGAATAAACTTTTATCACCGGTCAGGTGGAATGAGGCTCCACTGTCAAGATACCAGACACAACCCATCATTAATGACACCATGCATGCAATGAGGGTAAAGTCCATTTTGAACTGA
Source organism: Pinus tabuliformis (assembly GCA_031772625.1). Taxonomy (NCBI): domain Eukaryota; kingdom Viridiplantae; phylum Streptophyta; class Pinopsida; order Pinales; family Pinaceae; genus Pinus; species Pinus tabuliformis. The sequence continues at coordinate 309,828,953 of CM062807.1, forward strand.
GAGGCAAATGCCTCACCTTCCGATCCTTCCGAGGATCCCTTCTTCGACTTCTTTGATGGGCAATTAGTCGCATAATGTCCCATCTCATGACAATTAGAGCATCTCACTTTAGACATGTCACCCTTCTTCCCTCCATGAGAAGAATTCGATTTGGAATGAGAAGCCTTCCCCTTCCCTTTTCTTGCCTTACTTGCTAAGGCCAGATTTTCTTCATCATCATTCTTAGATAAAGAACCATCTCATGTGTTCCTCCCGATCTCCTCCTGCATGAGATTTGACCAAAGTCCATCCCAATTCGGCAGTTTCTCCCTTCCATTCACAGAGTCATGGTAGCTATTCCAACTCTTTGGAAGGACAAGGAAAGCGAGGCTCACCATATCATCATCGGCAGTAGTTATTCCCACACTGCCAAGATCATCTTTGCAGGTGGTGAACTTGTTCATATATGTGGAAATAGTATCGCCCTTCTACATCTTGATTCTTCGAAGCTTATCCTTGAGCATCAATTTCCTCTGGTCGCTACTATTTTGGTAGAGGCCCTTCAATGTCTTCCACATTGCACATAGAGTATCCTTCCCATGGAGACTCGAGACAATATGGTCTCGAACTCCCTCAAGGATGATCCCTCTCGCCTTCACCACACACTTATTCCACTCAGCCAACTCTTGTGCATTAGTTGAAGATGGATTTGGGATTTCTTGATCAATAATTCCTTCAAGCCATTGTCTTCTAATCCAACCTCCATTCTATCTTTCCATGCTATGTAATTCGAGCTACCTTCCAAGGCATACTCAAGTCTCAAGCCATAGAACGCCATTGGCCAACCTTGAAGTATGATATGAATTCGATTTTCACCTGCAACCCCGAACTTCAAACTTCGAATTATCTTCTCAGTATACTGTTCACAGCTCTGTTACTATGTAGAAAATTTCTACAAAACTAGCTCTGATACCATGTAGAAAATTCCCTACAAATCCTTCTTTGATACCATGTAGAAAATTTGCTGGTAGGTTAACCCGATAATGCAATATAAATCAACGCAGAATACTATAACCTACTTCTACTATCAATTTGCGGAAGATTAAAGAGCGAGTTGAACAATATAACTAGAAGAAGAAGAATCAATGCACAATACACAGGAAAATACTTTGGGGAAAGCATCAGCTAAAAACCCTTCTATATGTATTATCATACAAGGTGGAAATACATAGGAATTATACAAAGCCTTAGCTCTTCAGCTAGCCATCTTTCAGTACAATCCTCACAAATGCTCACAGGCAATCTTGTCTTCTCTCCAACCTTCCTCTCTGCCCTCCAAGCTCCTATTTCCTTGCGCTGTTCCTCTGGGATGATTCTCCTGTTACCAAGTGGATGATCAAGCCTCAAAAATTGCGCAATCTTCAAGGATGATGCCTTGACTGCATGCATGAGTTTTCTTTATAGGAAAACACATGCAACTGATAGTACATTGTCCTTGACTTTAATCTCAAAGGGGTCTTTCTCATAATAGACATGCATGAGTTTCTGATGAGGGAATATTCAGTTAACTGGAGTACACTAGTTGAGTGTATGCATGCATCAACTGAATGTTAACTCACCATTAGTTCCTCAAATAGTTTGGAACTAATTTAACTGGACTTAACTCAGTAAACTAAGTTAACTAATTACAACTCAAATATAACTCAATATTATCGCCTTAATTTAAGGGATAACTCTTGCATGACTTCAAAACGACTTCTAACTTGAATTTATCCAACTAATTAATTCAAAATGAATTAATCAATTATTTCCAAGTCGTTTTTAAGACTAAATTCTCTTTTAATTCACAATTTAATTCAAGGACAAATTAAATTGGAATATTCTTGTTGCCACATTTCAACACTAATCTATCCTCCAAGGAGAAAAGCAAGATTGTTAGGAAAAGTTCCCCATTCACTTGGATTAGGGGAAACCTTTTCAGATTGGGTCCATATAAGATCCTGAGGAGATATGTGAGGGAAAAGGGGGTATTTGACATCCTCTCAACATGCCATGATGGACATTGTGGAGGACACTTTGCTACTAAGAGGAGATCCTTGAAAGTTATACAAGGAGGTTGCCACTGACCCACTTTACATCAAGATACAATGAGGTACACCATCAGGTGTGATCAGTGCCAAAGGATGGGTAAGCCCACACCTAAGGATGAAATTCCCTTACAACCTCAAGTGACTCTAGAGCCATTTGATAAGTGGGGCATGGATTTCATTGGGCCCATTGATCCCCCATCGGGACATAAGAAGTATATCATTGTGTGCACTGATTACCTGACTAAATGGGTTGAAACAAAGGAAGTTAAGGAAACAATGAAGCGGAAAGTGGATCATTTTCTAAGGGATAATATCTTCTACAAGTTTGGTTTTCCAAGAGAGTTTTTCACTGATCAAGGAACACAATTCACATCAAATATAATTGAAGGTCTCATGGTATTTTGACTCATTCTTTTGTGATAGTGATTGCTAGGTTGATGGTAGTGTTATAAGGTTTGTTCAAGAAGGGTATTGGCAACAATTATAAAAGCCCTAAAGTATAGTGACTAAGGAGCATACTTGTCATTGTTAAGAGGGAAGTCTTTGAAGCCCTAAGTCTTTTCATCTTTGGAGTAGTAAAGAGATAATATGAGAGAAGATTGAAGAGCTTCTGTACAATCATCTTTGAGGTAACAAAGTGACTATGTGAGGGTAGTTAGAAGACATTTTGACAGTGACTTTGGATCAACATAGACATTGTGTGAAGGCAGCCTAATATCAATGACTTTGGAGAAACATAAGTCTATTGAGAGAAGGATGTTGGGATAAGGTGAAGATATAAGAGAATATGAAGTTGCAGGCCTATTTGTGAGCAACAATAGAGGTGGAAAATGACTTGTTAAGTGTTCAAGGTACATGGACTAGAAGGCTTGTGGAAGCACTACATCAACAAGTAAGTCAAGTGTATCTTGTTCAAGAGTAGATTGATGTTGTTGACATGAAGCCGTAGTTGTTCTTGTATCATGGCTAATTGTAAGGGTCATGATCCCTAGTACAGAAGCCCTATTTGTATTGTATTAAAGTTGTAATATAACAAGTTTTGGGTTGAAAAATTATCTTGTATACTACATTGATTCACTGTTGTACATTTTATGTTGTGCAAAGTGCTTGTGTTGTGGCATTTTAGTGTGTTTGTGATCATGTTTTAGACATAGACCTGATTATGAAGTGTCGAGGAAAATCAATGCATACCAATTTCCCCTCCTCGTCCAATGGGGGTAACTCTACTAAATAAATAAAATGTTGACTCAATGCCTTCTTGAGGCACAATACATGAAAATCATTGTTAATTTTTCTCCCCTCTGGTATAGATCAAGTATTTCCCCATCCAGAATACCCATGTTATAGGATCTTTTCCATCACACTCCCTCATATTAATCTTCAAAATGAAATTGTTTATTGGTGCCAAGTTGAATCTTTGATGTTGAGGATCTTGGAGTGTTAAATGATCATGATTTCGTGATTCAATATTTGTGATCTACAATTCCCCATATGTTACTGCATCCCACCACAATTGTTCTCCTTATTTTCATGATTTCCTTAGATCTCCATATCCCTTTTAGGAAGACTCTCTAAGAGAAGATTTTCCATGGAATTCATGAATTTTTGTCTTTATTTCATCTTTTTATTTTCCATATCATCCATCTTATGTTCCATGCGTTCTTTATTTTCACTCATTTTATTTTCCATTTCTTATTTAAAGACTTCTTCTAAACATGATAAATCCATTTGTTTCAACACAATATGACTGATTTTAGAAACCGAATTCTGAGAGAATTTGTATTTTGATTCCTCACTTTCTTCGAATGCCATGTTTGAGTTTTTATGAGTAGAGTTTCTTATAGAAACTTTTGCCATATGAGAAAATAATAATGGTACTCTTGTTGTGACACTTTTTAGTCAACCGAAAATGGATCTTTAAATCAAAAGGTATGCTAGATATAGGTTATGTATCTATAAAACCTTAATTTGGAGACGACCTATATGACTGACCTTCATCTTGATATATTTATTAAATTTGACCCCTTCTGATTCTAAAATTTCATCCTATAGCACCTGATATGATTTCTTAGACTCCTGAAAATTTCACCATTTGAAACTTCATTGAAGAAATGTTATAGAAAAATTGTCAAGATGACTTGTTTAGGACCAATTCTAAGATTATTAAAAAAAACCCTAAAAGATGATTCATTTGAGACTAATTTAGGATTAGTCACAAACCCTAACTTACATAGTTTATATTTCCATGGTGTGTGTGTGTGAGACAAAGGGTACAATTATAATGAAAGGTTCTAATTGACCTATTAATATACAAATAGAAATGTAATAACCCAATATTTATGGCTTAAAAAGGAATTTTATGTGGTTAACAAACTTGGTGTTTGATTGATTGCCAAAGAAGGAGATGGTGGTTAATTGGCTACTTGAGGAGGAGATGGTGGTTAGTTGACTGCTATAGGAGGAGATGGCAGTTAGTTGACTACTAGAGGAGGATATAATGAAGGTGAAGGGGATGGTAGTAAACTTTCTCATGTAGGAGATGGTAGAGGTGGTAGAGGAGGAGTAAGTGGGAGATAACCACCCCTAGCAAATGAATCCCATGTAGACGAATATAAGGAAGAAGATTGATGGAAATTGTGAGCCCTTAATCTCTTTAGTAGGTTGAAAATACTAAAAATAAGATGGATCCATAATGTCATATCATGGGGAATGGTTTCCAGTATTAGTGCAATCTCAAAGTCCTACAAGGTCTCCCTAACTTGTGAAAGGACCACTTTATGGAAAACCACAAATGTACATATTTTATGTGTCAATTTCTAATTTAATCTATGATCTAGCCTCATCATAGCATAGGTATTTGTATCTAAGGAATTGTTGAAAATGAAGCTAGTTTCAGTCTTTAGAATTGTCGTTCTACTAATTTCAATATGTATCTTATGTAACAATATATATATATATATATATATATATATATATATATATATATATATATATATATATCTATATATATATATATATATATTATTTTAAAGCATGGGTTTCATGCTCTTTATTGATGGTCTTCTAGGTAAAAACATGTTCTTCATGCTTCTAGGGTTTGTTAGGTCATAGGATTTATTGTAATGAGTCAAGATAGTCAACATCCTATTTATAAGGCCCTTTGTAAAAGAATTTATTTTGAGTCTAGAAAGTCTTGGAAACCTCCAAAGTACAAGTCAGCCCTGGAAGCTTCAAGTCGGCCTAAAGGAGGGAATTCGACCCCTTGAAAAGGCTATATAAAGGAGCAGTTCGACCTCATTTGGTACTCACTCATTAACAAGTTCGATCTTCCAAGGAAAAGTTTAATCTAAGAAAAGAAGAATCCAGGAAGGAGGAGCGAAGATCTAGAAGGCAAGAGGAATCCAAGAAGTCAAGGAAAAACTTTTTTTTTGGCTCTATCTCTCTCACATGTGTGAAGTTCTAGGGTTTCTGCAGCTACAAAGAAGGATGAAACTACAAGTCCGAATTGTAGGAGAGAGAGGTGTAGTATCACAATGCCGGAAGATAGAATATTCTATCTTGGCCTTGTTGACCTTGGGAGGATCTATCTTGATGAAGGAAGGACTCTTGAAGAAGTTGGATTAGGGTTTTTTCAACAACTATGAGGCCGAAGTTGTAGGACGAAGTTGCAGGACGAAATTGCAAGGCAAAATCTATGGTTGAAGTTGCAACTAGAGGTTGGTTCTCTTGGAAGGAATGTCTTGGTACTTGGAGGAGGACTTGGTCTAGGTTTTGGGTCTTTGTTGTCTCATTTAAAGCATATTCTATAGAAGAGAGGAGTTTTTGGGTTTTCCCCTTGAAGGGGTTTTTCCCTAGCTTGGAGCCTAACTTTTGTGTCCATTGTCTTTATTGTTTTTCTCTTGATATTTGTTGATGAAGAAGATATAATAAAGAAACACAAGAAGAATAGTAAATTTCACAAACAAGTATTAAGGTTAAAGGAAAATTGGAATTAATGGCTGCCACATTGCATTTTCCAACAGGAATCTCATCATCGTCAAACATATCATCATCTTACTAGGGAGGTGTCTCTCTAATAGACTTGCCAACATCTATAAAATAGAAAACAATAATATCATATGATAAGTTAGACAAAATATTACAATAAATGCATGCATTGAATAATATATGCAATTATATTAATCAAAACATAATGATAATATTTCCTGTAACATTTACAAATGACTCAACTTGAGTAAATAGGATGTTGTCACATCCTTGCTAGTCCATTTTTGCATACAAATATTGCACAAGATCAAGGGTGTGATCATCTTCACTTGTTAGAAATCCCCATATATTTTAATTGACTAATCTACATAATCATTGTAATTGCCCACTCTTGGACAAGATTTACATACACATATGCCAATCAAACATCAACCTAGGAGGGAAGTAGCCGATCGTTGGTCTAGTGACTTGAAACCTCTTAGAAAAATAAGGTAAACATCTCTAAAGAAAAGGGGAAAATCATCCTCTCATCAAACATAACACTATAATGATCTAGAGAATAACACAATTATCATTAGAAATGGAAAAATGTGCATTAAATCCAGGCATATGAACTAAGGTATCTACCTAATGCATTAGAGGAAAGAAAATGCACTACACTTTCAAATACGCATAAACACAACTAGCCACCAACAACCTGAAAGTCACTAGAGTCAATGATGTTTGCACTAAAATACCTCTACATATATGTGATATAAACCTCTCCCGCAATGCCAACAAGAGGTCAAGAAACTGGGGAAAATAGTATCCTCTCTTAGATAGTCTAGTGATGAAATAAATATCCTCCCCTATGGGTTGGTACCACAAATCAAAATTAACCTTGAATTCCTACCTAGCATGATCCTAACTATGAAGCAATTGCATCAACCATCATGTGCTCCCCTTAAGGGATGTAGACTCATAAAAAATGAAGAGGTCAACAATCTTTAAATGGAAACAAGTATGTGACGTAATAGGGTGAGGGTACATATCCTTTCCTCTCTCTTGGGCCTCCCACCCATGTATAAAATTGTAAAGGTTGACTTCTTGTTGTCATTATCATCATTATCTTTGATTCCCATACAAATTTCATTAAACACATATACATGAACACACACAACATAAACAATCTATATAAAATTATAATTTTTATTTATTAAAAATTGTATGTAAAAAATTCAAGGGCAGATGCATCATCCATGTTGCGAAGAATCCTCAGGTAAACTATAAGCAATACTCCTTATTTAAAATTAACATATTAGGAAAGAGAATAAAGTTTTATTATTATCGATAATTAGTGTGCAACTTATACAGGAACATTAACGCGTAGTTAGTGAACCGTGTGTGCTTAGAGGCATCGCTACTAACACATATATCCATTTCAAATGCATTAATAAGTTTATAAACTTTTATATTATGTTTAGGAATAATTGTGTGAATAAGATGTAAGGGAGCATAAATAACAATGCTTCCCTAAATCCATAAATGCACCAATAAATATGAAAAATTTAAAAATTTAAATTAATATACTTATAATGCATTTATACATTATCTAGAGCATTAACCAGCCTATTTTTTGTTTTTCTTTCATATAGAGAGCTCATAATAATGCAATTACAATATCAAGAAACATCCAGTATGGTGACACCTAATATTATAAAGAATGTTGACAAAGCTGGGAATCATATATATATTTATTATTCATGTTCCATGATACATTTATGATATACAAAATCACTAGTAGCGGTGCTATTGAACATTTAAGATTGCACCGAAAAGCATGAGCTTTTTATTTATTTACTTAAAGCAATCAGTGTGCATGGTATGTAGGGAAGCACTAATAAATATAGTGCATCCATGCATTTCTTAGAGCACCAACCAGCCTAAGATGATTTTATATGATTAAAAAAAAAACTCAATGTTCCATTATAATATCAAGAAGCACCGAAGGCAATGCCAACTAAGATTATAAGGAGTTCTGACAAGCATTGGATATTTTTAAATATAATAATTCCTCAATTGTGTGCATAATATCGAGAGGCACCGAGTATGATGTCAGCTAATTTATAAAGAAAATTGATCAAATGCATGACTTTTTTCTTTTTTATTATTATTGTTTTATTGGTTTATTTAGCATAAAACAATGCACCACTAACCATGTAACTTATAAATATACAGAACACGGCATACTCTAGTGTAAGTTAATTGACTTGAATATATTACTGGATTTTATTTTATTTTTAGAAATAATAGCAAATTTAAATAAATTTGACATGTTAATTTATTGAAAAATATAAATGAGGAGGGAATAAACAATCTACCTAATTTAAATTGTGCAAATCTCCTCCGTAGTTATTTTGTGTAAATTAATTAAAACTTGATTTTTGATGTTTAACTAACTGGTTTTGGATGAGTGATTAATAGTTTTATGGAATATTTGGTTTTCTTTATAATTTATATTTTCTTGTAATCACTTGTATATTTTATGAGCAATTTTTGGATGATAACACCTTTAAAACCATAATTTGGAGATTGTTATAGTGATTAAACTTGTCCTAATGTATCCCAGAAATTTATCTCTTCTAATTCAAAATTTTGAATTTTCATCTTGTAGTAATATGATGTATATTCTCTATAATGACATAGGTTTTACCAAAATTTTATGTGCCAATTGAAACTTTGGTGATTTCCCAAAACTTGTTGATTCTTGGTCATTTTTAAAGAGAAAACTTGTATAAAATAAACATGTGTCTAATATTTTATATATACTTATGAAATTATTTTCCTAAAATATTATGGTTTTATAGATATGAGGTTCTTATAGGATGAATTGTTCGTTTGCTGGTTTTCTAGAGTATGTACCACAATAGTCATTTGTGGTGATGATTGATGCATTGAATCGTTACCTAGATTCGTCCTTAACACTTGGCCTTGAATATGAATCTAGATAAGAATTCAAAACATTGACCATCACCAAAGATGACTATTGTGGTAGACACTTCAAAAACCCTGCAAACCAATGCTATGGTTTTTCTTATTTCCAAAGGAACTAGTGACCTCAATTTGAACTTTCCTAGCTTTAGATATAATAATTGCACCAAGAACACATGTATTATACTAGTTTTAGGACTTGTCAAAACCTTAATTTCCACAACCTATATTTCTAAAACTATAAAGAGTTACAATAAAAATTTTCCATCATAAGTACTTAGATATGTCTCCTTATATTATTGAAAATTTCAAGATGTCAAAATTTACAAAAAAATCTTTATAGTGAAAATCCCATGATGACATTTTTGAGACTAATTTTAGGATGATCTGAAACCTAAATTTTTTACCACTAACACTTTACTATGTTTTAGGCTATTGAAAATTTTACCATATGAAGTTTCACTCAAAAAATGTTATAGCAAAAGTTTTATGGTGACTCATATAAAGGAGCAAATGTTGGGCTTGAGGCACTTTATTTACACTTGAGACACGAAAATTTGAATATAGACTCAACTAGACACATAAACTAGACAAGAAGATTGAGTAACATGAACATTTAAATGCACATGAGAGGACTTAAAGAACAAAAATAAATCAATCTAAATCCATCTTAACTCCAGATCTACTAAGTGTTAAGAGGGATCAAATCTCTTTTCACTCTAAAAGAGGTTTGGATATTGAGAGATTTTGATCCCTCTCGACTCTTTAGATCTCGAAGTTAAGATGGAACTAGGTCGATTTAATTATTAATTATAAATATAATTAATAATTTTATGCTTTTTTTTTTTTAATTTAATTTTGTTTTATTTCTTATTTTGATCGAATCAATATTTTAAATAGGGCATTACAACATCTCTACCATATTTGGTTGGAGAGCACCTCTCAACGCAACAATGACACATCATAAATTATACACAAAACATAGATATTTTACCCTAGAAACTCTTAACCCTTTATTTTAATTCAAATTTTTGTCTTATGATTATAAATGAAAAACACTGACATATGTTGGTGGTCTCTTCTAATCAATGAATAAAATTTTAAATATTAACTTCTTTAAGTTTATCTTTTCATATTTAATTCATACCATTATAAAATTACCATACAAATTATCAAATAACAAATCATATCATATAAATTTGGGAGTTTGGACAACTAACACAACTCAGATACCTAAAAATTGGGATGTGCCTTCAGTTGGAAGAGTGGGAAAGCTTTGAAGATTGTAAATCCATTTTTTTCGTTTTTTCCAAAGGAAAAAAACAACAAACTTTGATCAGCAAAAGTTGTTGCATCTGTCTGAATACATCATTGAAGCATGACCAATCCACAGAGAACAGTGTGGATTTATGTAGTCTGGAGCATACATAATGTTACAAATGTCCCTCCTATCTACCTACCGGGAAAGCCCAGGAAAAGCCCAAGAGCTCCCATGTTCAATCCAATTTGAAAAAAGATAGCATATATAGATTAAAACAAATGCATCTTGCTTCTCCCAGGTGACAAAGGAAAGCTGATATATCCTTGCATGAGGTAATCAACTAAATAAACGAATGATAAGGTCATAAACAAAACCTGTCTGCCACTCCCATAAGGTTTGGATGTGGAAATCATCCATCCTGCAAAGTGGAAGAAGCCAAGAAGCTAGAGCCAATGAGAGAGTCTTGTTCCACAAATGTGTTTTGCTCTTTAAAGATGTGGAGGAAAGAAATAGAGAGGAAGAAAGCTTTCATAGCAGTGTTTTGCACCAACCAGTGACACAAGGACGGAACAATAAGGGAATAGGAACCCAAATGCGAGTCTATAGTCACCTTTGAATCCCATCAAATTACTATTTCTTCCACAACCAACCATAAGTCGCAGCGGAGGACTCCCCATAAGGCCAATACCTCAACCTGCATATTAGTGCCCATTCCTCTGGACCAAAAGAAATGATATTGCCGAGTGGGGGATAGGGTGCTCCAAAGCCACACACTCCACCCACAGAGGCACTGTCGAAGAACCCAAATAGGGAAAATGTGTCCAAGGGACTTGAAGGACCAACTACGCATGTGACAAGAAGTTTTATGAGGTTCGATCTCCAAAAAATAACCCACGATCCTAAGGGAATTAGTCCTCAGAGCCGGAACAACACACTGAAAAATGCATGCTCGCAGTGCCAAATCTCCCATAAGATGTACAAAGGGATAGACCTATACTGCAAGTTACGAATAGACCAGCTATGGAGAAAAGAGGATAAAAACTCTCTCCACCAGTCTGCTGATGTTAAGCAAAGTAGTAACTTCCTCCTAAACAACTTGAGCAAAGGTGCAATCCAAGAAGATATGTGTTGTAACCTCATTACCATATATGCAAAGAGGGCATATTTCAGGAACCAAGAATCCTCTTTTGACGAGGTTGTCCCAAGTAAGGATGCCCAAGAATCTCTTTATACAAGGTTGTCCCAAGTAAGATGCAATTGTGGATAACCAACCAAGTAAAGCACTTTAGTTTTGTCGGGACCTCCCACTTACACATCTAGGCCATCCAAACAGAGAGGGTCAATCTATGGCCTATCATAAATGTATAAGTATGCCACCTTTGTGGGAATATCTCCGCCCTATGAAATGTTGCCCCAAGTGATCATGTCCTTCTCCTCAATCAGAATATAATTTCAAGCATCCTTTTGGAAAGTTATATTGAGAAATAAACCATTTATTAGTTGTTGCAAATCCATTAAGTTGTTATAGATTTGCTCTGGTAGGATGGTCCATGACAACTTATAAGTTATACCAACATAATTTCTTTAGGTAAATGAAGACCAGCAATAAGACCTAATTGAAACCAAAAGAAACATTGTAGTTTTGTATCCACATGTCTTATTTCCTTCTAAAGATTTCAAGGAAATTTCATGACTTTATCTATGCTTCAAAGAGCCACTACCTTGATCAAATTAGATTGGTATGCAGTGAAAAAAGAAACATCGCTCAATATGTATCCTTATAGCTTGGTTGGTATAGAGGTAAAAAGTTTCAAGAAGAAATACAACCTATTTAGTTTGAGAAAGAAGATAAGTCAACAAATTACCATCTTTTGACATCCCATTTTCTTTATTTTTAATCCCTTTCTCATTTACCCATAACCCTATGTTATCATATTTTAATGGTCATAAGCGGGATTTAAGCTCAAAATGTTTTGCATTATATTTTGTAGTATGTTTTATAGGATTTCTAAATAACACTAAGGAAAGTAGTGTAGTCTGCACGCACTTTTGAGGTGACAACTCATGTCTGGACCAGTTAAGAGGTTTTGTTTTAAGGGTTCAATTGCTCTTGATCCTTACATCAAGGTTGTATCACATCCTTTTAAGTCAGTATCACATCCTTTTAAGTCAGTTTTTCTAGTTTCTAGAGTTGCAGGGTTGTAATGAGTTCAACATGTTGCTATAAAATTGGTGATGTCACCATAGAATAGGCATTCTTTGATTATTGATGAAATTGAAAATAATCATATAAACAATTGTAGTCTTTCAAATCTGTTTTGCAGCAAAGCGTTTATCAGTTTGAATTTGATCAACGTGATGATGAAGGGTGCATTCAAAGTGATTGCAGGTTGCTTTAAAGGGTTGTATTCTTTTTGTAAGGGGATAATCCCCGCGAAAGAAACATTATATTATATCATAGAATATATTATTTGTACAAACGTTGGGTCAACCGACAACAACTCATCATATTATATCATCCTTATAAAAGTTGTGTCAACCGACAGCAACCCAACATGTATAATCGTGATTCCAACCTGAATGGGGAGGGCATTATTCCACTGTACCAACCACCCGAAATAACGACCACATACTGAATAACGACCACATACTGAAAAAGGAATCGTGTAAAGGAAATGAGAAGAAGAAAGAGGTACGCACCTCCTACTTCCCTCTCGGATCCAACCTCTCTCGCCTGTAAAGGATCCAATTTGTGATCAAATCCCTGGTATCTGCGAATAGTGGAATTTGATGCTCGATATTTGAGCACAACTTTTCAACTTGAATTTTCGTGTCTGCAACGCATGAATTTTTCTCGGGCATCACTTCACGGGTGTAATTTTTACACGAAGCCAGTTTTACAAGAACATGAAGTTTGTACGTAGTTATGAAAATTTACAGTCAGCAGATGCATCCAATTATGACGTTTTGCTTTTATTATATTCTGTGTATATTAACCTTTTCTTACTTTTCATTTCACATATAAAGAGAGTCGGTAGGATGAATTTATAGGAAACATTTGTAATTATTTGAGTTTTTAAATATATGATTAAATTTGTAATATTTTCCTTATAAGTTTTTAATTTGAGAAGATGTTAAATTTCAAAATTTAAAATATATTTTAATATAATTGAATATTTTTAATAGTTTTGATAAAACTTATAATTTAATTTAATCAATCAAAATTAAAAACTCTCTTTATAAGATTTAGTATTACACAGTTTAGTTATTTTTATAAAATTTAGTATTACATATTTTAGTTAGTTTTAAAAAAGTTTCAAGTTGTTTTTTAATTGAGTGTATTTATTTTTAAGAAAAGTTTTTTTAGTGTAGTTATTCTATCATAATTTAAGAAAGTATTTGCATAAAAAATAAATAGAAACAAGATGTAAATAAATATATTTATAAGGAGTTGTTACTCCCCACTATTATCTATGTTTTTCTCAACACTGTAAAAATGTAAATGTGGAGACTTAAGTAAGAGTAAAAATGTAAATGTGTAGATTTTTTAGTGGTGACTACCCACCAAAATTTATGCGAGTCTTTGTCTCTTAATACAAAATTATTTTTTTAGTTTCATTTATCAATTTGCAATTTTTATGAAAGCATAATTCGCACTTAAATGGCGTGGACTATGTTGCCCTTTACTTCTTTCAGAGCTTAAGAATAAAAAATCACTACATAAATATCTAAAGATAATGCATGAACATTGCAACTATATCCATAAATTGTGGCATATAATAAGTGAGACATTGATCCACATGGCATTATATTGTGCAAAAGTTGAATTTTACCTTTTCTTAGAAAAGAGGAAACTAGAAACAAAGATCAAAATTAAAATCAATGGTATGTTTAGAATTGCTAAACTTTATAATACTTCTATATAAATTATGATGGTTGGGTCAAACATTTGATAACAACTAGAAACTCTATATAGTAAGTTACACAAAAGATTGAAATTTAGAATTTTAAGTTTTAGTGTAGAGGTTACTTTCTCAAAAGATGGATCTGGGGTCATTTGTTTACAATAATGCATTTATGTCACAATATGACTCAAAATGAATTGTTATTTGTTGATAAAATTTCAGTAATTTGGTATTGTAGTGAGGAAGGAACATCCTATATTGAATTCTCTAACCACCTCTGATGGGATGAAGAATGGGAAAATAAAAGATGTGAGAAGGACTATGTGACTACTTTCTAATATTTAATCCTTTTATTGGTAGTTGGTAAAATTTTAGTGAAAGTAAGTGAAGATAAAAAATAAAGAATTCATAAAAAGTGTTTATGCCTATCATCTGCAATAATTTAGTAAATTTTGTTAGTAACATAAAGTGCATATTTTTCATAAAATACATCATCTAGAGTAATCCAAGTTAATCATAAAAAATTATATTAAAATGGAAAACACCAATATTAATAACAAAATGAAAGCTTAAACCAGAAAGAAAAATTTTAAAACGATAAAAAAAAATCATAATAAAAAAACATAAAATTCAAAATCAAATTTTTATTTTATTTATTTAAATCAGTCTTCCCTTATGATTGACTCTACATAATATTCCAGTTGTGAGCCATTTGTTATATACAAAGCTAATATTTCAGATGTGAGCCATTTGTTATATACAAAGCTAATTTGTTATTCTCATCTTTCAATCAGAAGGAAATATTTCCAATGACATATGAAAGAATTATTTCCAATGACATATGAAATACAAATACATCAATATCTGATCAAGAAACGAGCCTAGTAGCAATAACTCTTCTCGATATGATGAGTGAACCCATCAGATGATGAATAGTTGGAGGAAGAACTGGAAAATGTTTATGTTCAATTGTTCTTTAAAAAAAACACCAAAAATTCTCATAAATGGCTCAAATCTCAGATGTTTTGAACTGACATTTTTACTAGGGGCATCACAACAATTCTCTAATTTTTAAAAGGGAGGGGCTAGTTCCCATCAGAAGTGTTATAGGGCCCCTTTTTATCGCCATGGAACAGCATAGGCTGCAGCCCTGCAACACGAAAGAGGTTTGAACGTGGGCGGGGTGAGAGTAAGCGGACGGGGGTTATAGGGCCCCTTTTATCGCCATGGAACAGCATAGGCTGCAGCGCTGCAACACGAAAGAGGTTTGAACGCGGGCGGGGTGCGAGTAAGCCGACTGCCCCGTCCGCTAAGCCATACACTCATGTGCAACAATTCTCCAATTTTATCAATTCAGTGGAGGTTAAAGGGTTTAAGAAAAAATAGGACACATAAAATTGATAATTCCTATGGGAAAACTGATGATCTATCCCTGTAAACTAAAGATACCCTACCAAACCTCGAATGGGTGTATTAATCAACAAAACAAATGAACCAGCGTATTTTCGAATTTTTTTCTCCAATTATACTCAATTTGGGGTAACTATGATTAGTTGTAATCTTTTCCATCCATTTTCCCTAACAAAGTTACTCACGTTGATTTTACCATCAAAATTATCATTATTAATCATCCTATCATCACCGCCATTGTCATTTGGAAGGCAAACAGGAATGGCAATATGTTCTACTCTTCCTATAATGAAAGTACTGCAAAGAAGTGATCTAGACACATCTGTTACTTGTCAAATGTGACCTTAACAAACATGTTTATTTATTTATCAACCAAGATACTTATCTATTTATGGTTTGAAGAAAGATCCTACTTAACAGTGAACCATGACATTACTTAACTGTGCAACATGACCGAATTGTTTTTTTTTTGGGTGAAATAATGGATTGCTGCATGTTCAATTATCGATTAGCAGAAGGTCTAACAGCTGAATTAGTCAGATTAGCCCGTTTCTTGGATTCTATGCTCCTTTCACAGGAAGATAAAACACAAATGTTCCACTGACAATATAGATTATAATGAAATCAACGCTAATTAATGCGCTGAATGCCAATAATGAATTACAAAATTATTATACAAACAGGCACAAATATGAATCCTGCAAATATATCATGTGCCCAAAAGTGTCGTCATGGAAGCCAGCTAGCCTATTACATCCACTATCCCTCATTAAAGATTTGAAAAACTGATAAGACTCAATGGAGGAAATAAGTGAGCAACAGTGCAACGAACATGAGAGTGTAAGCAATTCCTTCATCGATTACCATTACTGCATAACAAAAGAGCAATATTATTCAATTAGAACAAGTGGGTATGGGATTTGCCAGAAAGAAAAAATGAATTAATATTAATCACTACAAATGATGATAAACTAAGTGGCACATGCGCATAGAAGGGGCTGATATGCAGCCATGGAGGCCATTAGTGTTTTCCACTTTTCTTACCTTTGCTCACGGGAGCTGGAGCAGGGGCCGAGCTATCTTGAGCCTTCCCTCCAACTATGGCAGCCATGAAGAACAAGATGGGAATAACTGCTCTCAAAAGTTCTACAGCTGTACCCTGGATCTTCCCCTAAAAATTTCAGGATACAATCAGCTGCTGTTATTGCTGTTGAGTTGAAACAATAATCTAATAAAGGAATCCCCAAACAGCAAAGAGGGAAGAGGCAGAGGAAAAGCAGTTCTCGAAACGCAATTGGCAAGTGAAAGGGGTTGCTGTTTAAATGAGAGGAAGATGAGGCAGGGAAAAGAAGGGCGGCGTGTGAAAGGAAACGTGAAGCACTCAACTTCTCCCCAGTTGGGTTTGATTTGACTCACAGAAGAAGACGGGTAGAACGGTAGAAACAAGTCGAAGTCATGGTTTGGTGTCACTGTGTCAGTACTATTAAATTTAAATTTCAATTTCAGTTATTTAAAAGCCAGATCATTACTTTTATTTATATATATATATATATTATTTTATTTTTTGTTATTTGCACAAATCAGAATATATATATATATATATATTTGTATTTGTATTTGTATTTGTTATTGTTATTGTTAGTAGCACGAATCAAGAAAGAGTTTATATAGATATATATATATACTCTTTTTATTATTTACACGAATCAAGAAAAAGTCGGTACATAGCCCTGCCCAAAATAAACGTCGTCATTATTTTTTTTTTTTAAATTCGTTTCTAGAATCACGAGATAAATAAGCCCATCGAGCAATTTTCATGCCCGCGTGTTTCATTGAACAAGGAGACGTAACGCGTGGACTTCCTGTCCAGCTCAACGTCATTTCATCACAAACGATAATTTTAATACGTAGCGATAATGGTAAAGCGTAACATGGGCCCTTGGACGCGCTGTCCGTCCAAGGTAAGCAGAGATATGGTAACGTGCGTTGCACTGTATATGGCATATTTTAATATTCATATTATGATATAAATAATATATATATATATATGTCGTAATCAAGTGTCTCTATCATATATTTTATTACTAATGAAATGACGTTGTTAATAAGAGATAATCATCTTAAATTTAAATTTCATGATTAGATATAGTTTTAGACTTTTGTTTTTAAGGAAATAGTCATATAATCATCTTAAATTTAAATTTTATAATTAGATATATTTCTAGATTTTTTATTTTGTTTCAAGGAAATAGTGATATTATAGTTGTGAAGTTTGTTTTTAAGGAAATAGTCATATCATAGTTATGAAGTATAATGAAGTATAATGTATAGAAATTTAATATGCAATGTAATTTTTGGATAATCTTAATTTCAAAATTAAGATTATGAACCTAAAAGTTATTGTGCAAAGTTACTTAAAAAAACTTATAATTTAGATTATGTATGGTTTTTTTTTACTTTATAAATATTTACTTTAGAGTTATTAAATGCATCCTAACATGTCTTATCAGAATTATATATCACTTTATACATGTTTACTTTAAAGTTATTAAATACATCACTTAATGTAAAGTAGAAAAATGAGGATATGCAACATTCCTTGTAATATTGGGGATTTTACACAAAAGTATCACTTTATAAATGTTTACTTTAAAGTTATTAAATACATCACTTAATGTAAAGTAGAAAAATGAGGATATGCAACATTCTTTGTAATATTGGGGATTTTACAAAACTTTTGTGGTTCTTTTAAGATTTTTTCCTTTAGCATTGTATTGTATTTGTATTTAATGATTGAGTATAAAAATTAGAAAAATACATTATTTTATAGTTATATTTATGTTTTTTATTATCAATAAGAAAGTTTTGAAATATAACTTGGTGAATTGGAGAGACAAATTTAATGAGAAATATTGTCTCCAAATATTTTTAATAGGAAATTCATTTTTGGAGAAGAATGGTACACTAAAGTTCTTAAATTCTAAAAATTTGGATGAATAACCTAACAATTGTCTATTCATCCATGTATTTTGCTTTGGATATAGGGAATATTTCATAATATAGATTAATAATTATTTTAGGAGAATTTTAAATAGAAGGCTCACTTCGATAAGGGAATGATCATAATTATCATAGGACATCCTCAAATCCAAAATAAGGGGGAGTATTCCAACGAATTAGTTGAGGTGCCATGAGAATGCTAACCCCTAATAGAATATGAACAAAGAATAGAATATGGAGATTACCTCCATGGAAGTTAGGCATCTCATAGTAGTTTAGAAAAAAGAAATGCGGGTCTCAAAGGATTCACATATATCATTAATGATTATGTCAAAAAAATTACTAGAAATAATGTAAGATTTTAAAAGTATTGGTCAAAAATATTATCCACGGTTGCATGGCCATTTTAGGAAAGGAGAATTGGATCTATGTACCAATTTTAATTTCTAATAATATGGATAAGTTTGTACCACTTGAAGCATAAGGATGATATTCTAAATGTTGAGATTCAAAATAAAAATGAAGTTATTGGAAATTCATTCACTCAAACAACCACATCCCACCAATAAGAATGTGTTTGAACCTCTAAAGGGACAACGATGATATTTTAAATGTTGAGATACAAACTCAAAGTGGAGTTATTGGAAAATCACCTACTCAAACCACTATATCTCTCTATGAGATGCTTTAGTTTGCAAATCTTCCTCAATGCTATGGTTAAAATAGAACCAAATGATGACATTTTCTCACAGGAACCACTTGGGATGATTTAACATTGCTAAAGGTATTCAAGAAATTTTCAATAAGTGATAAGAGATCAAGGGTTGTTGCTCCTCCATTTTAAAGGTGGTATTTTATATGTGGAAACAAAATATAACATGCAATACAAAGTGGAAAGGGCTCATTGAAATTGTTATAGTTAGAAAAACACTTCCAATAAATTAACTTTATTGATGAATAAATTAGCTTCCAATAAGTCACTTATCTTTTATCAAATTTGGTCAAAATAAATGTTTAATTTGAATGTGATAATATATCTTTGATCTCATACTATTCATTTTGGTTTCATGAATTCATCAACAAATTAAAAAATTGATGCCATCAATAAAGTAGTTCATTCATCAACAAGTTAAAAAATTGATGTCATCAATAAAGTACTTCTTTACCACCAAGAGACAAAGCAACTAGGAGTCACATTTTATGAAGATAATACAAGGAAATGGGACATTTATAGCCAATAATTTAGATGAATGAAAAATAAGCATGTCCTGTGTTGCTCAGTTAAAAGAAGATATGCTAGTGATCTAACACAATAGTTGGTTGGCTAACTAGATTAAAGACAAATATGGCATGTCTAATCATTCCCATGTAATCCAAAAGATGTATTAAAAGTAAGTATCAGGAACAACAAATTTGTACTAATATCTCTATATACATTATTCACTTTATAATGTATGTTTGAATCTTAACATGTATTATGTTTTATTAATGGCCAAGTTATTAAACAAATGACATCATCCTTTGTTCACATTTTTATATAGGAATTTATTTCCGTCTATGTAGGAATATGCACATTGTTTTCATACTTAGGATGTTGATGATGAACACGTCAAATTGGACTATGAGATGAAGGTCGAGTTCAACCAATCTAGTCATGTTAATCATTATGATTAGAACCTAATAGATGGAAGTCAATTTATGTGAAAAAGATAAAATAAATCATGCAAGTGGACATCTCATCTCTTCATTGTGTTATTTTTAGGTGCAAATAGTAGAATATCTTTTGAATGGAGTAATGTATAGGAAGATTGTGATAGTTAAATATATGCATCTAACTCTAAAAGGATATGGAATGAAACCAACGAACTTTATGTTTTACCATAACACTATAAAATAATGTTTTTTTATCTAGATGTGTTAGATACGGATCAATGGTTAGTACTGAAACATGATTTGAGATTAAATCATTATTTTTAGAACGAAAAATATTATAATGTTAGGTGAGGAATATAATCAGGATGATAGTAACAAAGGGTGATATATGCATGTTTTATTTCTACATTTGTATTGTGGATGCGTCATTTTATTATGGTTATTTCTAATTGGCCAATTATATTTTTTCTTTCATTTTAAGATGTTGGATATGAAATTCCATGGGGTCTTGGATAAATGGTGATCGGGTGCTTTATTAAGGCACTCATTGATGTAAAGTCATTGTTTCAATTCCCTGCCCTGATCAGGGTGATATATTAGACATGATGAAGATGTAGTCCTGCCAAGCTTACAAAAAAATTTATTGGATATGGAATATTAACAACCATTTACAACCATCATTGCTAAAAATAAATTAAATCTTTTTAAAATTTCAAACTCTTTAATATATTATGATTTTTTTTCTTATAAAATTTGCATATTATTGTTTTAGATGTTGCATAAAAGATGGTTTTGTTACCCTATGTTAGACCAATTAAAAGGTTTTTAAGTGTAAGTAAGTAGTGCACTAAGTAATTGCATATTTTATGTCCACATACAAATAAAATACTTCAAAATGTGTTGATATATATTTAGCAGGATACAATAAATATATTTTGTGTTAAATGTTTTATTGTACATGCATAAATAAGGTTAAATTCAACCTTATTTGTTGGGGTTATGGTTGACTGGCTCTGTGGGGAGTGTTTAGGTGGATTTGTAGGGCGTGGGTGTGGTGGAGTTGTAGGTCTGACTACTCTGGTAAGTTTTGTTGGTTAGTCTGTGGGAACGGCTAATGTTCTATATGTTCATTTAGATAGTTTGTTGATTAAATTGGACTTTATCATCATCCTGTTAGGAAAATTTATTATAAAAGAAAGTGTACACGGGTGGGACTACTGCAAGTCAATTCCAAACATCAAAACTCCAGAGGACGGAGTTGATGATGGGACTTGCTTTCATATTGCTTGTATCCTCCAACACTATGGGCGTATGTGTGACACCTCCAGAGATTTGAACACGAGTGGGACTACTACAAATCGATTCCAAAAACCAAAACTCCAAAGGTCAGAGTTGGTGATGGGACTTGCTTTCATATTGGTTGTATCCTCCTACACTACGGGCATATGGGTGACGCCTCCAGAGATTTGAACACGGGTGAGACTACTGCAAATCGATTCCAAACACCAAAACTCCAAAGGTCGGAGTTGATGATGAGACTTACTTTCATATTGCTTGTATCCTCCTACACTATGAGTGTATGAGTGACACCTCCAGAGATTTGAACACGAGTAAGACTACTGCAAATCAATTTCAAACAAAATTTTATATAACATCCCAATCACTTCAATAATTACATAATTAACATCATGAATAATTTAAAATTCATGTCATAACCATAATAATAAAATTGTTATTTCTATCCTTAATTAAAAAACCCATTAAAAAACATATTCTTTATTAATTATATTAATGTATATATATCTATATTTTTAAAAGATAATAAAGTGCATTTTTTCTTATCATTATTTAAAGTTTTTATTCTTCTTTAACTTTATAATTAGTAGTTAATTTTTTAACTTTTAAAATGGGTTTTTTAAAATTTTTTCCATGGTTATTAAAATAAATTAAAGTTATTTTCAATTTAATTTATCAATATTAATCACTTATACCATTACTTTAATAGTGAATATCCTAATTACTGTGAAAGTAATATACTGAGATAACTCATACTAATAAATATATTTATCCTAGATAAAAATTTTAAATAAAAGTTAATATTTATTTAAATAAATTTAAAGTTTTTTAATATGTATTAAATATATTTTTATAATTTAAAAATATCAATTATACAATATGAAAACATTTTTTGTTACAACAAAGTCCGGCAACTTATCAAACTTGGATTGTTTGAATGACTGATCCCAACCAAACATTTAATATAATTCAAAATTTCTTAAACGCAAATAAAATAACAATAAAAACTAACATATTTATTAAATATAACCAAGACATTTATAAAAAGAAAACTAACACAAAATACATATTTATCGAAGATAAGAAAACACTTCAATTACAAAGTTGTGAAGTGTGATGAAAATCATAAGGTAGTGAACCTTCTAAATGAATGACAATGTCCATCACAACCTTAATCTAAACAAACCAGGCATTGTGCACATTTTCATGGCCGAAATCAATTCATAACTTTAATGTCAATGTCAACTTTGCACGTATTTCAAAAAGCAACATAAAATCCCATTGTTCGTCATCTATATAAGTTTTTCATAGTTTCAATGGAAAGTAATTTTATACATTCTATATTTATATACCATTGTCAAATAAGGCTTGAAACCATATATATGCCATGGGCATCAAATTCAAATCTTTTTTATGAGACATCATAGGCATAAGCTATATAAACCACATTGCTTGTGTTGATAGGCCCAGCAGTTATAACCAACATCAAAAGTGTGAAACAATGTAGGAAAGCAAAGCATTATCCTATCAATATATAACCACCCAAATGTTCTTAGACTCTAACCTCCATAAAACTATTACCCTCATTAGCATATTAACTCAACATTAAGAACTAGATTTCAACAAAATGATACAATTCCTACTATATTGATTGTAATTTTCAGGGCTATGGTTCCACCACCATATGTGAAGGTGGATTATTAATTTTCATGAACTATCATTTTGATATTCATGCCAATTCATCATAATAAACTTTAAAAGTATTACTGGAAGGTAAATTGGTAGAAGTTGAGACCCTTAATTTTAAAATGGTTAAAGTGTGCTTTACCTCAGCTTTCTTCACTTTAAAAGTATTATTTTAAGGTAAATTGGTAGAAGTTGAGACCCTTAATCTTAAAGTGGTTAAAGTGTGTCTTACTTAAACTTTCTTCACTTTAAAGGAATATGCTATGAACAAATATAAGATATGGCGATGGGTCCTATTTATTCTTAGTTGTCACCAATATGGAACATTTCAAAGATTGGGCTTTAAACAACATTCATATTAAATTCAAATATTGGTTTTGATTTGTTGACGATACCTTTTTTATTTGACCTTATGATCGTCCCTCTTTGGTCTCTTTCTTTCTTTTTCATATTCTACTAGTAGGTTCTTCCATTTATTGATGAGGTACTTAGCCATTGTTCAATTTTACAAGTACTTAATCCTTACCTTTTTTATTTGGCCTCATGATCGTCCCTCTCCGGACTCTTTCTTTCTTTTTCATATTCTAATAGTAGGTTCTTCCATTCATTTATGAGGCACTTAGTAATTGCTCAATTTTACAAGTACTTAATCCTTGTTTCAAGGATTATTTTTGGTTCTAATATGATTTACCCTTCTTCATTAATCTTTGGTAAAATAATTTGGACCAATATTTTTGTCATTGGTTACCTTCTTTAAGTCATACTTCCAATCCTTTGTAGCATGTTATAGGGGCCATAATACTTGGGTGTTAATTTATTGTACTTATTTTGTTCCTTGAGGAGCATCCATTAATATGGTTGTATCCTAAAAATACCCAATCCCCCATGTTCAATTCCCTTTCACTACAATTTTGATCCATTTGTTTCTCTTCATATTTTGTTCTATAACCAAGTTGTGCTTCAATAGTTTGAGAACCTCTTGTTGTTTCTCTATGTAGTCTTTCATTGCTTGAACCTTTATAGTCACTTTTAAGGGTGATGTAATGAATGAAGGATGATATCTATAAAGTTCCATAAATGGAAACATGTTTTATGAAGTATGGTAGGATGCGTTGTACCAACATTCTTCCAATGGAAACAACTAAACCCATTGTGTCTACTTATCATATGTGAGGCAACAAAGATATCCTTCTAAACATTTATTCATAGTCACAACTTTTTCCATCGAATGAAGGATGGTAAGAGGAGTTGTGAGCCAATTGACTACCCAAACAATAAAATAATTATGTCTAAAAATTTCTAGTAAAAATTGGATCTCTATCACTTACAATAATCTTTGGGATTCGATGTAGCTTTTGGACAATTTCGATGAATCTTGTTGCCACTATACTTGCTTTAAAATGATGAGAAAGAGAGTAAAAATGGGTATACTTTGTTAGTTGATCTACTACTACCATAATGATATTATTTCCTTCAAAATTTGGTAAACCTATAGTAAAATCCATTGAAACGTCTTCCCAACATTGACTTGGTATAGCTAATGGTTGTAGGAGACTTGGAGTCGTGATTGTTTCTTCCATATTTTATTGATTGGCCACACATTCCACCACAAAACTTTGAACATCAATATTAAACCTTCCCAAACAAATCCTTCTTCATCTTATGGTAAGTTTTCAAAAACCTTGAGTGTCCTCCTATAGGAGAAGGGTCCAATTCCAAAAGGACTTTGTAACACCATCCTCCCACATTTACCCAAGTTAATCGGTTCGTTGGGGTAAACATGTGACCAGAGGCTACTATCATGTGATTCAAATCCCCATGTATAGTTAAGGAAGTGGAATCGACAAAACAAAACCATTATGACCTTCCACACGCTACAAAACCTTTAGGAGCCAACCAACCTTTCCAGGTGACCAACCCCTGAGACAACTTGGAATTTCATTGATCTGGAAACTCAACCACTCCCATGACAATCCATGCATGCTAGTGAGTCCTAGTCGCTCCCACAACAAGGCATGCTAGCGACTGTGGACATTTTCAACTAGTTCTAAGCCAACAACCCTAGATTATGTGCCACTTTTTCAATGCCAGGACTCAGGCCATTGCCCAAAACTACATGAAACTTTCAGAAATGATAAATAACGGTGGAATAAGTCTACTAAAGCAATCACTGGTACAAATACTTGATCTGACCCCTACTAGCCATGACAGGCGTTTCATCAAATATGTCACAATTATGTAATCTACATGCCATAAAACCAGATCTGAGCATAGGGGTATCATACTTATTTGATATTCGTAAAGAAGCATTGTTGCCATATCACAATAGTTGCATTATCATCTATTAGGTAATATATTCATTGTACATTCATTTACAAATCAAAACATGATAAGATCCATTTATCAAGTCTGTCATAAAACATACTCATAACCAAAATATAACCAACATAAATAACAAGGATATAATAGCCATAAGAATCACATATAAGCCAATACATTTACACATGAATACCAAGGAGAAGAGCTCTTATTAATGAATGCAAAATCTAACCAGGTTTGGGACTTCCACAAACCACCTGACCATAGATTGGCTGAACCAAATATTTCTTTCAGGTAATCACCCCTGTGCCATATTCCAAGCATGAATGTGGGACTCAAAACCAAACCAAACCAGGTTTCCTCAAGCTTTACTGCAATCCCCATCAGATCCCTAGGCCCTAAACAAGCATGGATTTCTCCACCTACATTGTGAGGAATTTTACTGTCTCCTAGTCTCTAGGATTTACCGTATATCTCGCCATACAACATTCGAGGATTCCTAATCCTAATCAAGACCCCACCCTCCAGGATTTACCGTATATCCCACCGTTCACCAATTAAGGATTCCTAGGCCTGACTGAGGGCACACACCTCTAGGCTTTGTCGTATATCCCGCCATTCACCGATCGAGGATTCCTAGGCCCACCGAAGCACACAAAATTTGGCTTTACCGCAATCCCACCTTCTCTGGTCCAGAGACTCTTAAGCCTTGTGTTCTTTCTTTCATAGACCACCTCACTCGGTTTTGAAACCATCTGGCAATCCAACTCAACCAAATATAAGAGAATCCATCACACCATGACTATTCAGAAAAGGCAAGCCAAGGCTGAAGAACACTATCACACGTGGCAAAACCCATGCCAATGACAACAAGAGAACCAAATACACACATGCATGTACCATGCATGCCAAATCTAGCAAGGTAATCACACATGCAAATCGATACCTGCAAATGATCTCAAAGTAGCTGCTAGATGTTTCTCTTCCTTCCTTGATCTTTTCTTCCCTTTGCCTTCTTTGTCCTTCATTTGCTTTCCTTGATCCAATGCTAGAGTGCTCCAAGAATGCTCTAAGTGTCCAAGAGTAAGAGAGAGAGATAATAGAGAGAGAGCTCCAAAACTAAACTGTCAAAAGGTACCAACTAATCCTTAGAAAGCTTTTTATTAATGAGGCCTCTATTTTCTTCTGTTTTCGATTATTTTCCTTCATTTTCCTCCTCACATGCAACCTGTGACCTTTCACCTTCCTTTTCTCCTAATTTCCTTTATTTTCATAAATAAAATGTTAATTAATGTCTCATGCCTTTCCAAATCCTTTGTCATTTCCTTTTCTGATTTCCTTAGCCATAATAAACAAAATGAACACCCACACTAGGATGTCTTTCCCTACACTCAGCTTGGAATACATGTCCCATGACCTTGGTTATTATTTTGCCTTTAATAACTTTACTACATGGAATTTTGACTAGGATTGTTACAAAACCCTCCCCCTTGGGGGAACACTATCCTGGATGTTCAATGACACCTACAACAAACAAGACTATTGAAAAGCAAAACATACTTCCCATGGAGCTTTACAAATTAACTTGATGCATTATTTACAATGATCAACTTGTTCAGAAGAAAACCAACATGAAAAACATAACAACATGATAATCATGACGACATGACACCCATACCACTTATTGGAGCTTTATAACACAGCTCATGGCGATATTTACATCCATATAAATATGTACATATACCAAAAACATCACACCAAAAAATATACTAAGAACATTTTCTCAACTAGAAAATACAAAAGGATACATAGCTTGCATTTGCCTTGCCATCTCCCATGTGGCTTCAAGGGCCCAAAGTGCTTCCGCTGCACTTTAAATTGCTTGATTGCTCTATTCCAGAGCATGAGCATCTTTCTTTGCAATATACATTGAAGTTCCAACTGGAATTCTCCATATGGCTCCATGTGCAATACAAACCAGTCAATCACATGATCAACATCTTTAACATACTTCTTAAGCAATGACACATGGAAAACATCATGGAATTTCACTGTCGTAGGCCGTGCAAGTCAATAGGCTACTAGTGTAATCCTTTGACGAGTCTTGAAAGGTCCACAAAACTGAGGTTACAACTTAGCACATGATCCAATCCTTAAGGAGCTCTTCTTGGGCTTGATGCACAAATACACATGTTCCCCAACTTGAAACTCCTTAAACAACATGTTCCAGTCTGCATAATTTTTTTTCCTATCCTGTGTTTCCCTTAGATTCCTCTTGATAATCTACATTTCTTGTTCCATCTCTGCCAACATGTCTGGTCCTATCAATACCTTGTTCACTAGATCACTCCAACTGATGGGAGTATTACAACTCCACCCATATAGTGTCTTAAACATACCCATCCTCAGTGACTCCTAATACCCATTGTTATAAGAAAACTCAACCAACGGAAGGTACTCCTTCGATCTCCTCTATTGATGCATCACATGCATCCTCAACATGTCCTCTAATATCCTATTGACCCTCTTTGTATGTCCATCTATCTGTTGATGATAAGATGTGTTGAAGGCTAACTCTATCCCCAAACCTGCAAACAACTCCTCCCAAAACTTGGAGTGAACTTAGCATCCTTGTTTGATAGAATCTTCCTTGGAACACCATGCAACCTCATTACATCTCTAATGAATGCCTGTGCCACATCAGTAGCTGAATAAGTATACTTCAAATGAATTAAGTGTGCTACCTTAGTCAACCTGTAAACCACAACCATGATGGAATCATGTTGTCTAGATGTCCTTGGCAAACCTATGATGAAGTCTATGGAAATGACCTCCCACTTCCACTCTGGAATCAGGATAAGTTGTAGTAGTCCACCTAGATGCTTACATTTGGCTTTCACATATTGATAGTCCAAACATCTAACCACAAACTCTGCCACTTCCTTCTTCAAATTCAACCAATGATAAAACTTCTTCATTGTTTTCAACGTCTTCTGGTATCCTGGGTGACGTGAATACGATTTTGCATGAAACTTTTGCAACATAGTCTTATTGAGTTCACTATCATTTGACACATTTATCTTATCTCTAAATCTGACCAAACCATTTGCTTTAAGATGATAGTCCACATCTTGATCACTTGTACCCTATTGTAACCTGTGCATAAGCTCCATGTACCTGTCATCCTATTGTCCTTCCTGTAAGATCCGATCCTGTAATTTTGTCCCATAAGAGCTCATAGCTTCTATGTGATTCATCTATATTGGCATCCTAAGATCATCTACAACCTTGTTCTCTTAACCTTTAATCTACCTGATCTCAAAGTCAAACTTGTTGATTGTGGCCAACCATTTAGCTTATCTGGCATCTAGATTCGGTTGGTCAAAAAATTATCTCAATCCACTATGATCACTTATCAATACAATCTTTTTGCCAAGAAGATAATGTATCCACATCTTTAATGCATGGATGATCGTTGCCAACTCAAGTTCATGTGTCGGATAATTTTGCTCATGCTCATTTAGTTTTCATGACTCATAGCATACTACATATCCTTCCTACATCAAGACTCCACCAATTCCTCTATTGCAAGCATCTGTACACACCACACACACTTTTTCTGGATTCGTAATCTTTAACACTAGAGAATTTGTCAATAACTGCTTCAATTTCTCAAAATTGGTTGCACATTTCTCTGTCCATTCAAATTTATTACCTTACCTCTGCAGTGAAATAATAGGATATGCAATTTGAGAGAATCTCTTGATAAGCCTCATATAATAACCTGTTATCCCCATAAATGATCTTACCTCATCCACATTTTAGGAGCTTCCCACTCCATGATAGCCTTATCTTCTATAGATCCACTGCTATGCCTTCCTTTGAAACAATGTGTCCCAAGTAATGTACGTTTGTCTGAAAGAAAATCCATTTGCTAAGCTTGGCCTATAACTAATGCTCTCTCAATAATATCAACACTACTGCTAAGTGCTCGGCATTCTCTTCTTCATTTTTAGAATATATCAAGATGTCATCAAAGAATACAATAACAAACTTGTCCAGATAAGGAAACAATACACTATTCATTAAGCACATGAAAGTAGTTGGAGCATTAATCAAACCAAATGGAACTACAACAAACTCATAATGCCCATACCTAGTCCTATAATAAGTCTTGTATATGTCCTCTTCATTGATGCGTACTTGATGGTATCCTGATCTCAGATCAATCTTCGAGAGCAATGTTGCTCCCTTCAACTGATCGAACAAGTCATCAATCCTTGGCAATAGATACTTGTTCTTGATGATCACCTTGTTCAACTACCTGTAATCAATCCATAGCCTGAGATTACCATCTTTCTTCTTCACAAACAACATTGGTGCACCCCAAGGTGATACACTTGGCCTAATGTATCCCTTGTCAAGCATTTCATTCAAATGTAACTTCATCTCTACGAAATTTGGTGTGCTCATCATGTACGGTGCCTACGATGTTGGTGTTGCCTCTAGTACCAACTCAATGGAAAAGTCCACTTCTATTTGAGGTGGAAATTCTAAAATATTTGTTGGAAACACATCTTGAAATTGTTGCGAGATCGGGTACCTGCTCAATACCTCTGCATCCTCAACATCCTTACCTTTATCACTAGAAAAATACACTACAAATAACACACACCCTTTTCTACGACTACACTTTTCCTGCATAGATGTCACCATTCTAACCGATGTTGCCTTCTTCTTACCCTGCATGATTCTTTGTTCTCCATTTTCATCTAAACACTCAATGGCCTTGTCATAACTATCCACTTTGGTACTATGAAGATACAACAATTCCATACCCAAAATCATACTATATGATCCCAACAACAATAAATTCAAATGTGCTGAGGTAGGCATACCATTCAACTCGAATTCATAATATCTTACCCAGTGATACACTCTCTTCTTTGTACCTATAGCCAACTGCACTAACTAGGATTCTGCATGTACTTATTTATTAAAACCACACTTATCCACCAGGTCAAAACTAACATAAATATAATTAGATCTAGGATCAATCAAAATGGAAACAACTTGATCACAAATCTTATCATCCATTTCGATAACAATTTCCTGGTGATCTGCCTGCTTGTTATCCAGCATTGCATAAATCCATGGAATGCTCTGCCCAACATCCCCAACTGTCTGTGCTTCCTATGCACTATAAATATGAGGCCTACCACCCTGATTCTGCGGACAATACCTCTTAATATGCTCCTTACCACATGTCCAACACTGCAATCATATCGTACCATCACCTTTATTTTGTTGCCCTCCATGCTTTGACCCATTAAACTTCTTGTAAGGTGCAAAATTTTCTTTCTCGCATGCATCCTGAGGCCTTATTATTTTTGGTTTCCATTTACCTTTATCTTTATACTTCCCTTTCCAACCCTACTGCAATTTTGTCTTACACTTTGACTACTCATAACAATGCTTCAATTTCCCAATAACTTCCTCAAGCAATCGAGGCTCATCATACTCAATTCGATCTCTAAATGCTATTGGTAATCCACTGAAAAATATCTGAAATTTTACCTTCTCATCTTTAAGATATAGTACGTACCTCAATAACTCTAGTAACTTAGTCGTGTACTCCTCATTTGTCATCGACCCCATCTTTGGCTCATATAATTCCTTGGCTTTGTTGTTGTAGTACCGCTCTGACAAATACTTCTTCCTAAATATTCTCTTGAATTCATGCGAACTCAACTCTTTTATCCTGATGTATCTAACCCGCTTCACATCTTCCCACCCAATGTTTGATTTCCCTTTGAGGCTGAAGATAGCTATTTTGACCTTCATATTCTTTGTGTAATCATGCAACTAAAATAATTTCTTCATCCCAAGTAGCCATGCCTCTGCATCCTCCGGCTTCTTCAAATCCCCATCAAAGGTAGGTGGATTTTCTTTCTTGAACTCGTCTATAAAATATCCCCTGTCACTCCTCATGTAAGGATGATAAATATGACGATCATAGTACGATCGGAACCAGAACTAGAATAGAACTTGTTTCCATCACCTCTCCTATCCGGAGTATCCAAGAGCCTTCCATCTCTGACCATGTCATCTCTATCTGACATGTGCCCACCATGAGACTTGTTTCCGTATGTCCCATTAGTTTTTTCCTCTTTCCCATGCCCGATCTAAAGTGATCCATGTTTCTGCAATTTTGACAAACTTTGAAGGATTACTACATTAACTTCTACTTGTTTCTCCTGTGCCTGAATGATCTTGTCATTATCTTCCTTGCAACTCCTTATTTCTGCCTTCAAGCTTCTCAATGTGTCTGCTAAGTCAGAAGAATGCCCAACACCACATTGCTCATCTAACCCATAGGGAGAATCTCGTGAACTGTAGTCTACCATCTTGCTAGTCATCTTTGATCTCTTTCCTGCAAGTACACCATGTCAGCTAAAACCAAAACATAACATAATCAACATACCTTAGTATAGTTCAGGGGAGGATATCTCATCTACAAGATCAACCAAATTAGCATGATACATGTATAATCATAATCACATCAGCATATAACATTAGTTTAACCACTATCTAGTTATCAATTCCTGATCATACCAACCACATACCATGACCTCATGCATGACAACTACAACCATATCAATGTATGCATAACAATATATAAGCACTAACATGCATAACCAATGCATAACCGACATACACTCATGACAACCACATCCAACAATACACCATCCACTTTCACATGGCGACACCACTGCAACCATGACCACCACCATGCATACACAACAAGTACATAAACCACAAGCATAGAGAACACATACACAAAACTGATATGAATGCATGACCAACACATTGCCCATCCAGTCCAAGGGGTGAACCATGCTCTGATACCACTATGTAACACCCTCCTCCCACATTTACCCAAGTTAATCTATTTACTGGGGTTAACATGTGACGAGAGGCTAATATGATGTGATTCAACTCCCCATGTATGGTTAAGGAAATGGAACCAACAAATAAAACCACTCTGACCTTCCACACATGTTAGAGAACCTTTAAGAGCCAACCAACCTTTCCAGGTGACCAACCCCTGAGACAACTTGGCATTTCACTAATATGGACCTTAAGCCACTCCCATGACAAGCCATGCATGCAACTAAGGCCTTCCATTCACTCCCACAACAAGGCATGCCAATGACTATAGACTTTTTCAGCTAGTTCTAAGCCAGCAACCCTAGATTCCATGCCACTTTTTCAGGGCCAAGACTTAGGTCACTACCCCGAACTTCATGAAACTTTAAAAAATGATAAATAACAATGAAATAAGGCTACTAATTCAATCATTGGTACAAGTACTTGATCTTACCCCTACTATCCATGACAGGGATTTCTTCAAACATGTCACAAATATGTAATTTATAGGTCATAACAACATCTCTGAGCATAGGGGTCTCATACTTATTTGAGATTCGTAAAGAAGCATTGTTTCCATATCACAACAACATAATTATCATCTATTAGGTCATATATTCATTGTACATTCATTTACAAATCAAAAGATGATGAGAGCCACACGTCAAGTTTTTCATAAAACATAGTCATAACTTGCATATAGCCAACAAAATAACAAGGATATAACAACCATAAGAATCACATATAAGGCATTACATTTACACATGAAATACCAAGGAGAAGATATCATATTAATGAATGAAAAATCCAACCAGGTTTAAGAGTTCCATGGACCACCCAACCGTAGATTAGTTGAACCAAATCTTTCTTTTAGCCAATAACCCCTATGCCATATTCCAAGCATGAATGTGGGATTCAAAACTAAACCAAACCATGTTTCCTTGGGTTTTACCGCAATCCCCATTGGATCACTAGGCCCTCAACAAGAATAGATGCCACCATATTTCTCCACCTACATCGTGAGGAATTTTCTTGTCTCCTAGTCTCTAGGCTTTACCGTATATCCCGCCATACAACGGTCGAGGATTCCTAGGCCTAATCAAGACTCCATCCTCCAGGCTTTATCGTATATCCCGCCATTCACCAGTCAACGATTCCTAGGCTTGATTGAGGGAACGCACCTCAAGTCTTTACCATATATCCCACCATTCACCAATCGAAGATTCCTAAGCCCACCGAGGCACACAAAATTCGGCTTTACCGCAATCCCACCTTCTCCAGTCCAAGGATTCCTATGCCTTGTGTTCTTTCTTTCAGATACCACCTCACTCAGTTTCGAAACTATCCGACAATCCAACTCAACCAAATACAAGAGAACCCATCACACCATGGATATATGGTAAAGGAAAGGAAAGGTTGAAGAACACTGTCACACCTGGAAAAATCCATGTCAATGACAACAAGAGAAACAAATACACACATGCATGTACCATGCATGCCAAATCTAGCAAGGAAATCACACATGCAAATTGATACCTGTAAATAATCTCATTTTCTCTGATAGATGTTTCTCTTCCTTGCTTGATGTTTGCTTCCCTTTTCCTTCATTGTCCTTCCTTTGATTTCCTTGATCCAATGCGAGAGTGCTCCAAGAATTCTCTAAGTGTCCAAGAGTGAGAGAGAGAGAGAGAATAGAGAAAGAGCTCCAAAACTGAACTAACAAAAGGTACCAACTGATCCTCAGAAGCCTTTTATTAATGAGGCCTTTATTTTCTTCAATTTTCCATTATTTTAATTCATTTTTCTCCTCACATGCAACATGTGACCTTTCACCTTTCTTTTCTCCTAGTTTCTTTTATTTTCATAAATAAAATGCCAATTAATACCAAATGCCTTTCCAAAGCCTTTGTCATTGCCTCTGCCAATTTCCTTAGCCATAATAAACCAAATGAACACCCACACTAGGATGTTTTTCGCTACACTTAACTTGGAATATGTGTCCCATGACCTTGCTTATTATTTTGCCTTTATTAGCTTTATTACATGAAATTTTGACTAAGGTTGTTACAGACTTTTTGTTTCAGATGAGATTTTTTACATAAATATATGTGATCTTGATACCATAGTAGATCATTATTCCACACAAATATATCTAATTCAACTGGTTCCTCTTATATTTGTTAAATGATCTTCCTTCCATTATATCATTCCTTTTTCCACCCAGTGAAATTATGGAATAGAAATAACACATAGTTAACCCTTAGTTTTTCTTCTTTCCTTGAAAGTGCATCTACCACCATATTATGTTTTCCTTTTTGCAGATAATTTCAAAATCATAACTCAACATCTTTGTAACCATTTTTGTTGCTATTTTGAAGATAATTGTTTCTCCAAGAACTAATTCAAACTATCATGATTGGTTTTTACTTGGAAATGTCTTCCTTTTAGGAAAGAGCACCATTCTTTAACCACATGTAGTATGTCCAATATTTATTTCTTATAAATGGGTTTGATCAAGTTATTTACTTGAAATTGGTTTATTTCAAATAAAAGGTACCTTCCTTCTTTCATTAAAACTACACCAATAACATGGCCTGAGGCATCACACTCCACCATAAAGGTTTTTGTGAAGTCATGTGCATCCAGGGTAGGAGTTATACACATAGAATCCTTAACTTTCTCCAAGGCTTCGATTTATTGTTGAGTCAAAGAAAATGCTTCTTCCTTTAATAATATTTTTGTAAGTATCACTATTTGGCCATACGACAAACTTGAGGTAATAACTTATCAATCCTAAGAATCTTCTAAGTTTCTTCAAGGTTTTAGGGATTTTCCATTCCATTATAGATTTAATTTTGTTAGGGTCCACTTTTATACCCTCATGGGATACAATGTGAGCTAAGTATTCCACTTCTTGAACCCTAAAGGAACACTTAGAAGAATTTGCATAGAGTTCTCTCTTCCAATAATTTAAGACCATATCAACATGGTGTACATGCTATTCCCAAGATTTGTTGTAGACTAGTGTGTCATCAAAAAATACAAAAACAATTTTTTTTAGGGTTTGAAAATAAAACTCATCAAGATTTGAGATGTTAAATATACATTAGTAGTTCCAAATGTCATAACCAAAAACTCATAATGACAATAATGTGTTCTAAAGGCCATTTTTGGAATGACTTCTTGCCTAACTATAATAATTTGATGATATCTCAAACAAAGATCCAACTTAGTAAATAAAACTACTCCGTGGAATTCATCTAATATTTCGCCAATGATAGGAATAGGAAAATTATCTTTGATAGTCACTTTGTTGAGTTGTCTATAATCTAGATACATACACCATGAACCATTATGTTTTATAACCATCACCACTATTGAAGATAAAGTAAGTTAGCTAGGTTGAATGATGTTGGCCCCTAACATTTTTTTAATCTGATGCTCAATATCACTAATGGGCCTCCAAAATAGGTAAATTTTAACGCCCATCAATCCACTCCTAAGAACATAAAAACTATGTTGAACCCATATTTTGCACTTAATGATATATTTTCATAGCTTAATGGGTTGTTAGAAGAGTTCAATGTGGTTTTCATATTTTATGTGCCTTAACATGTTTATTATGCAGGATTTGAAGAGATATTGAACATATTCCAAGAGATCCAACACTGGAGATATTTTTGGGACTTTTCCCTATAGCAAGAGGGCCTAGACTTGGCTAGGGTATTTAATGCTCCTTATTGTTGTTGCGAGGTGGACAAGGAGAAAGATCCCATTTTCTAATACTTTTTAGAGGAAATGTAGCCCTGCTCTCAAGGAGGCTTCTCCCAACTCATGTATAAATAAGAGGCTCGAGTAGCCCAATAGGAATATAGAGAAAAGATGGAAAGAATAAGAAGAAATATTAATAATGTATTCTCGAGCAAGTTTTGCAGTCCTGTAATGTGAAGACAATTTCTCTGTTAATGTAGGAAGTTTTTAACTTTAGATCTTAGCTTAGTTCTCCTTTAAGGAATCTGTGCATCCTTGTATTGGGCCCACCCCAAGAGCTTGAGAGCCCTCCCATACTTTTTTAGTGTTATGTTTTAGTTCATTTTCCAACCCTTTTGAAATTTATATTTTCATAGTTCTTATGCATGGTTAGATAGAAGATTTTATGAAAAATTCCTTCTTATAGTTTATTTGTGTAATTGTTAGCAATAGTATCACTTATTTAAGTAATTTCATGTCTTCATTCATTTTATTTCTCTTGTTGTCACAAAGTATATTGTTCATTATTTTATTGTGTAACTAGTTTTACAACTATAGGAAACATACAAAGTTTGATTTCATTAGGATAGACTGGCATCAAATTTATATAAAGCTTTACTTAGTTCAATTTTATCATTTTCTAACATTTCCATAGCTTTTCCTCATCTCATACCTGTATTTTGCCTAGTTTACATGCTCACTAGACTATCTCCTGTAGCAACCTATAACCATACCTACTTTCTCGCTCAACTTCACAATAAACTCATGGTTTGACCTCTTCAACATATTACAACACCTTTGGGATATTTATAATGAAACTTGGAAGTATAGAGACCTCATAGATACCCTTGTCAATTTGTTTCTGAATTTTGTTTTTTCCTACAAATTAGGGTTTTGATTCTCAATCTCTCATTTCAGCAAGTGTGTGTTTCCATTTATTGTAGATAGCATAGAAGTGTGTGTCATTCAGCAAGTGTGCTTTATTTCATTACAAATAGCATAGATTTTTGTGCCATTTCCTTTTTTTTCAAGTCATTTTCTGGAATTGTATTTTTCCTGTAGCATAACTTAGTTAACTTGGTCTCTATGCATATGACCTTCATTTCAATACTTACACTCACTAAATATCAAAAAGAGAAGAAGATGGTTCCTAATACACATACATTGCCAACCCCTCTTAAGTTTATATCAACCTAATACCCTCGAAAGTTGAAGCATTATTATTGCAATACTGAGGGCCATCACTTTTTGGCACCATTGCTAGGGAGGTGTCAAATTATGCACTACCTTTTTCCTTAGTTGTTTGAATTTACTTTTCGTTTCATCTCCTACAAAAAGAAAAAACACATTAGCATTTTTGCAGAAGAAGAAAAAAATTCTTTTTCAAATTCTCTCTTTTATGCATCAAATAATTGGGGACAATCCATGACAATTTCTACCAAAAGCCACCACTTACACTAGCAACCATCCCTTTTCAGTTGACTGTGAGCCTCCTTCCTTGTCCAAAGGGACCTTTGAGGCCCTTTTTTCTAAGCAAGAAAGGAGCTTTGAGGAGCTTGTAGAAGGAGAAAAACCTTCACACCTCACCAACATTATGGTTGAAGATAGACAGCTTAAAGTGTTTACATTTACCATTAGTGAAAAAAATGGAGAAGTAAGAATGTAAAACATTAACCCACTTATGCTCCCACACTTCTAAGGTTTGATTGCAGAAGATATTGACACTTTCATGATTGAATTTCTTGTTGTATGTAGGACTTATGATTACACCACCGATGAGTAGAAGCTAATGTTGTTTCCTTCCACCTTGAAGGATGCAACCCTCCTATGGTTCATGAGCCTTGAAGGAAATAACATCACCACTAGGATTTGTTAGGATATTCCGACACATAGGAAATAGTTAAGTATAGTTTGGTCTAGTGTATAGTTAAGTAAAGTGTGTTTCTTTACTATGTACTTTTGTAACTTATAATCAGACGGTCACGATATGTAGTGATCCACGGTTCATTCTCTCCTCGGTATTACCGACACTTGATCCGTGGCTTAAAACCCTATTGGTCCATGATCTCTATTTAAAAAGCATCGAGGATCATTTCTAGGGTAATCGTTCATGAGAGAAGCTTATGTGAATTTTCATTCTTTAATTAATAAATTTCTTGAAGTGGTCACATTGACTCAGGCCGTGGACTATTTCCCTCTTTGAGGGTTTTAACCACGTCAAGAATACTGGTGTATTGGTCTGCGATCTGTTTGTGAGCGGTGTCCTTTGGTATTCTATCTGAGAAACTCACCATGTAAATTCCTACATGGTATCAGAGCCATTTGAGGGCTGCATCTATTGGTGATCCAAATCTGAAGCCGGTACAACTGCATATGACTGTCATTTCCTAGATCTATTGTTTCTGACTGCTTTCGGGCTGAGAGGACTGCTCTATTGTGTTATGAGCATCTGTTCCAGTGAGGAACCCCTTTTGTTCCACGCGAAAAGGTTTTTGGTAGCCCTAGATATGTCATTTTTAAGATCTAGAGGTATACGGTATTTATTTGCAGTTCGAGCTATTCATCTCTCTGTTTATTTCTGTTTATTTAGCTCTCTGTTTTTTATTATCGGATCTATACATTTCATTTCTGTGTATGCTCTTTGCCCCGCAACTTTGTGCGATCTGGGCAAATCAGAAACAGAAATGAAGGATTTTTCTCATGCGTATGCTCTTTTTCGCCGCGCCTTAGTGTGATCTCGGAATACCAGAAACATTGAGGAAAATATTTAGTTTCCGGCTAAAGCTAGCTTCAAGATGTAAGGTTTGTTTTTTTGTATATCTGTGTTGGGTTTTTTGGTTTTTGTTTTGTAGGAAAAAAAAGAGCTTTCTCAAGTAAGCATGTACCCTAAAGCTTCAACGACTAAAAAAAACAAAAAAACAAAAAACCCCCTTTCTCTTTTCCAAAAATTACTAACCTTTTAAACTAGCTCACTTGGTCCAAAGTTACTTTATGAGAATAGAGGTCATGAGTTCAAGTCTTTCTTTTTGTTGAGTTACTTTTTCAAAAAACACATGTAACTTATCTTTTAAAGTTACTTTATGTAAAAGTGTTCTCACCCATTATAAAAAGTGAGTCACTTATAATTCTAAAGTCTCTTTATCTTTTATTTAAGTTACAATTTGGTGGGTAGCTCATAAAGTACCATTGTAAAAGTGACTTTCACTTATTTATAAAAGTGAGTCACATAATTTTTTTTTTAAGTGAGATAATTAGATTAAGTTAGGAAATGGGGGAGGATTTTTTTTAAATATAACATTATCTTTCATTTCCACACATTCACGCACTTCGTCGGCATATTCAACAACTTTTATTCAAAAAGCTATAACTTCTTCATCTAGAAGCCGATTTTAGAGCTGTTTTTTTTTAATCAGCCTAATTTTTCGAGATCTTTCCATTGGGACACTTAGTTTCAGCATCTACAGCTTTAATTTCTATTAAAATGGAAAGTCCATTCCAAGTTATTTTTGACAACACTAACTACTTCCAATGATGGTACTACATTGTGGATTTACTTAGAAGTAAAGGTCTTTACATAATAGCCTTAGGCCAAGAAACCAAACCTCAAGATGAAAATAAGGCAGCCAAATGGGAAAATAGGCAAGATCAAAAACATGGGTTGATAGGGATGTCTACTTCTCCAGACCTTAGATTCCATATCACAGAACTTGATACTCCTAATGAAGCAATGAAACAACTCACTAAAGTTTTTGGAATTAAAAATGAAATTAGAGCCCATCAACTCGAAAATGAGTTGCTTACATTGGACTCCAATAATTTTTCTTCCATTGAAATTTTTTTGTCCAAGTTCAAGACCCTTAGACTTCTCTTGGAAGGTGTTAAGGTCAAGAAAGAAGATGGTAGCCTTATTTATTCCATTCTTACTAAGTTGGGACTAGCCTACTCTGTGTTTGTTTCCATCTTCCATTCTACTAGAGAAGCCTTTATTTCTCAAGGACAAGACTACAAGTCCCCTAGAAACCAAATTCAAAGAAAGCAGTATCCTAAAAAGAATGGTCCTAAACCAAACAAGAGTCCTAAGCAATTTCATTCTCAAAATGAAAAATCATTTCAACAAAATGATAAGGCAAATAAAAACAAAGGGAAGAAGACTGATAGACATTGCCACTTTGTAATCGAGATGGCCACTTAGAATCCAAATGCTTTAAGAAGATGGGAGCCTTCGAAGCAACAATGAAGAAGCATAACATCCATTTGGAGCACTCTTCAACTTCAACTTCATCTTTAGGAGTAACACTTTTTGCATGTGGTTGTCAAGAATCTCGGTCTGGTTATGCACTAAATGTATTTTCTTCTTCTCATCCTCATGAGTGGCTCATTGATTCTGGAGCTTCTTATCACATGGCAAAAAACAAAGCCATGTTTTCTTCTTTAAATGATTGTAACACCAAAAATATATATGTTGGTGATGATAGATCTCTTAGTGTTGTAGGGACTGGAACTGTTCATCTAGACAATGGTCAATTTAATGATGTATTATGTGTTCCAACCTTATCCTACAACCTTCTATCTGTATATCAGATAACTCATTCTACAAAGTTGTATAAGTTTAACAACTTTGGGTCATCAAATCTTCCCTCGGTATTTGTTGCTCATAATGATGAAGTGAGCAAACTTTGGCATGAGCGATTTGGTCAGTTAAACTATCGCTCCCTTCAGAATCTATGTAAAGAAAATATGGTGACAAGTCATCCAATGGTATCTTGCAGAGATGGTGTTTGTCCCGGATGTGTACTCGGAAAACATCATTAGGACAGTTTTCAAAAATGTACCTCTTGGTATGCCTCAACCCCTTTATAGCTTGTGCATAGTGATTTATGTGGTCCACTTCTAGTTGTTTCATTCTCTAGCTACAAGTATTTCTTAAGTTTCATTGATGATTTCTCCAAACGCACTTGGGTATACTTCTTAAAACTCAAGAGTGAAGTATTTAACATGTTCTTGGCCTTTAAGGCCTTTGTTGAAAAACAATATGGACATCAAATTCTTAAGCTAAGATCTGATAATGGCAAAGAATACGTTAACAACAAATTCATCAAATTTTGCACTGAGAATGGAATTCAAATGCAACATATTGTTCCATATACTCCACAAAAAAATGGTGTAGCTGAAAGGAAGAATCGCACCTTAAAGAAATGACTAATTG
The DNA here is from genome assembly GCA_031772625.1 of Pinus tabuliformis. Classification (NCBI taxonomy): domain Eukaryota; kingdom Viridiplantae; phylum Streptophyta; class Pinopsida; order Pinales; family Pinaceae; genus Pinus; species Pinus tabuliformis. Next base: position 309,870,395 of record CM062807.1, read on the forward strand.
CATGCTTCAACCTAAAGGAATTAGTCTTAATTTTTGGGCAGAAGCAATTAACTATGCAAATTACATAGTAAATCGCACTCCTACTAAGGTTTTAAAGAATATCACTCCAAAAGAAGCATGGAACCCAATTAAACCAGATGTAAGTCACTTTCTTGTTTTTGGAAGTGAAGCATGGGCCCATATTCCAGACGAGAAACATAAAGCTTTAGAACCTAAGAGTGAAAAATGTATTTTTGTTGGATATTCTGAAGATGTTAAAGGATATAGACCTATTCCACTTAAGTCCAAAAATGTTATCATTAGAAGAGATGTAAATTTTGCTGAAAATATATATGCATACGAGCCTAGTTCGGTTGATGTGCCACCTCTCTTTATCTCTTCTACTTCTGAAAATATTTCTTCATCAGATGATGACAGCGAGGATGACAATCCCCCCCACCTTCTTAGTATCCTCCTTTAGCTCCTCAGCTTCCAAAATGGGTCCGTGCTACTCGGGATGCAGTAGGTGCTCTTACCGGTGATCCTACAGATCAACGACGTACACGTTCTCAGTTCGATAGAGCCTCTTCTTTACTGGCTCAAGCTTCAGCGAATTATGATCCTAACACCTTTGCAGAAGCTTCAGGCCATCCAGATTGGGATGCAACTATGAATGAAGAATATCGTTCATTATTTCCAAATGATACATGGGATCTTATTCATATTCCAAAGGAATGAAAACTTGTTAGATGTAAATGGGTTTACAAAACCAAGTATGGACCAGATCGAAAAGTTGATAAACATAAATCTCGTCTTGTTGCTAAGGGTTTTTCACAAGTTGAAGGCATTGACTATACTGAAACCTTCTCCCCTGTTGCCAAAATGAACTCTATTCACCTTGTTATTTCCCTTGCTACCTCTTTCAAATGGGAAGTCCATCAGATGGATGTTAAATCTGCCTTCTTGCATGGGGACTTGCATGAAGAAATCTATATGGAACAACCTACTAGCTTTATACAAACAGACTCTAGCCTTGTATGTCGGCCTCAGAAATCCATTTATGGTCTCAAGCAAGCCCCTTGGGCTTGGTATGCCAAAATGGATAACTTTCTTTTAGAATCTAGCTTTTCTAAGTGTCATTCTCACAATACTGTCTACACCAAGAAAGTGGGCAAGTCTCTTATCATTCTTGTTCTTTATGTTGATGATCTTATCCTTACTGGTAGTGATCTGACCCTTATAAACCATGTGAAGTCCAGCCTTAAAAAGAAGTTTGAAATGACATACTTAGGTCACTTGCATTACTTTCTTGGTCTTCATGTCTTGCAATCCAAGGAAGGTATTTCCCTTTCCCAGTCCAAGTATGCATGTGATCTTCTACACCATTTTCACATGGAAGACTGTAAGCCAACCCCTTCTCCCTTTCAGTTTGGAACCAAACTTTAAGTCACTTGTACTTCCCCTAAAGTTGACGCTACCTTATACCGTCAACTTGTAGGAAAACTTTTGTATCTGACCCATACTCGTCTTGACCTTTCCTTTGTTGTTGACCTTATTGCTCGGTTTATGCAAAACCCACATGGAATCATTGGAAAGCAGCTAAAAGAATACTTCGTTATGTTCGAGGTACAGTTCAATTTGGGATTCATTACAGTGCAGAAGCATCTCCTCTATTGGTTGGTTTCATTGATTCCAATTGGGTTGGTGACCCTGATGATCAGAAGTCTACTACAGGTTATGTGTTCACTCTTGGTTCAAGACCTATTACATGGGCTTGCAAGAAACAAAGTGCCATTTCTCTTTCTTTAGCAGAAGCAGAGTATCGTGGTGTCGTAGAAGCTAGTAAGGAAGCCCTGTGGCTTCGTCAGAGTTTGGCTTTTAGCAGCAGCATCTGACTACACTTTGGTGTGATAATCAAAGTGCCATTCGACTATGCAAAGATCCATTCCAACATTAGCACAACAAACACATTGAACTACACATGCACTTCATTAGAAAGCTCATTCATGACCATATTCTTGAAGTGCAATATTGTTCAATAGATGATCAAGTTGCAGACACCTTTACAAAGGCTCTCACAGAGGCGAAGTTTAATAAACTTCGATTTATGGTTGGAGTTTAGGAAGTTGTCACTAAGGGGGGATAGGCTTTACTGCCTCCTTCCTTCTCCTATTGTGTCATATTTGTACATCCTTTAATCCTATCCCAAGTTGTTCTTAAGGGGGGATGTTAGGATATTCCGACACATAGGAAATAGTTAAGTATAACTTGGTCTAGTCTATAGTTAGGCAAAGTGTGTTTCTTTACTATGTACTTTTGTAACTTACAATCCGACGGTCACAATATGTAGTGATATGATGATTCATTCTCTCCTCGGTATCACCGACACTTGATCTGTGGCTTAACACCTGATTGGTCCATGATCTATATTTAAAGAGCATGGAGGGTCATTTGTAGGGTAACCGTTCATGAGAGAAGCTTATGTAAATTTTCATTATTTTATTAATAAATTGCCTGAAGTGGCCGCGTTGGCTCAGGCCGTGGACTGTTTCCCTCTTTGAGGGTTTTAGCCACGTCAAGAATACTGGTGTATTGATCTGTGATTTGTTTGTGAGCGGTGTCCTTTGGTGTTCTGTCTGAGGAAATTACCCTGTAAATTCCTACAGGATCGAATGTAGAAAGTTTTCAACAATAAATATCGAGATTACTGCAAAGCAAGGGATAGATGAGATGAAATATTCAGAGTGATTCAAGGAGAAAATGAGTCTCTAAAATAATATGAGGAGAGATTCCAGCTAAGTTATAAAAGGGAACATAATTATACTCTAAAAACAAACTCCTTAAATCTATTAATATTAAGGGGAGTCAAAGTATATCTAATAGAAACCCTCAACTTGATGGCCAATGGAATATCTACTAGCTTACTTATGATGACATTACATAGGTATTCAAAAATAATTCAAGAAACACTAAAAAGAGAGGTAGAGAAAGTAAAAGTTTGGTAAGTCCTTCCTCCTCGTCCTTGATTACTATCAAAGAAATAGGAGGGATATTAGAAGACATGAAGATCAATATATTGCACGCATTTGTTATGAAGATGGATACTTTTCATATCAAAAGAAAACAAGAGGAAGTAGAAAAGGAATTAGCCATATTTTGTTCGTAATGCACTCAAAGACACCCTAGGAATGAGTTTCCCTTGAATGTCATAGAATTTTGCTTTGTATGCAAGGAAAACCATTCCAATGATAAGTGTCCATCATTGCTAGGTTTGAAGGTTGTGTAACAAGGAGCAGAAGGGAGCATTGAGTAGTTATGCTTTTTCAACCAAAAGAGGCCACAAGCTCCAAGGCAATTCCAACAAGGTATGAACTTCCCTTCTCATTTCAATACTAATTATAATACTCGCTATCAACCATGGTTCCCTCTTAATTCTTCACCCTGTACTATGCCCAATCCTTAGCCATATCCTCCACAATATGTTGTTCCTCCCTTCTAGCGATATCCTATCAACATCCTCCCCCCATCTACCCAAGTAATCAGCCAATCAGGGTAAACATGTGATGAGAAGTGACAATGATATGATTCGACCTCCTAAGTTACGTTAAGGAAGTGGAACCGAAGGAAACACAGCATACAAACCTTCAATGTCAGCTACAGGACCCCTAAGAACCATACCAACATTTGTGATAGCCAGTCCCTGGGTTCCATTACGTTTTTAGACCACTTGATCCCCGGACTCTCCCATGCTATGGGCCTGAAAGTGTCCAGGAGGCTCTAGACGCTCTCATGACAAGGCATGCCAACATCCAGGGACTATTTTTCTCAGTGTTGTGCCAATGTCCCCAGGATTTGAGCCACTTTTTCAGGCCAAGAGCCCAGGTCACTACCCAAAATTGTATGACGCCTTCATAACAAAAAGATAACAAGGAAACAATGAGGCAATGCAAATAATTGAACAAGCCCTTGAATGGACCCCTACTAGACATGACAGGAATTTTGTCAAACATATCATGAATATGTAATCTACATGTGTAAATAATAGATCTAAACACAGGGGTCTCATACTTAGCTGAGAATCACTAAGAAGCATTGATGCATCAACACATTAGCTGTCATTTCATCCATTAGGTCATAGATACATTGTTCATTCATTTATAAGTAAAAACATGATGAGATCCATACATAGCTACTGTCATAAAACATATACATAACCAACATAATAGCAACAAAAATACCAAGGAAATCACAACCATATAATCCACATATAAACCAATATAATACTCATAAAAATACAAGGAGAAATAACTTCATATTGATGATGCAAAATCCAAACCTGAGATGGGACTTCCACATTCCACCCAACCCTAGAATGGTTGAGCCAAATCTCTCTTCAGCCATTCACCCTCGTGCCATATTTCAAGCATGAATGTGGGACCTCATAAAACACATCAATCCAAAACCATGCAGGGCTTCCAGAGGCCAACCACCTCAACCCTTCAAATAATGATTCCACCTCACAGTCAGACATCACAAAACCATCATCAGATTGGTCTCTACCCAAGCCTTCTAGGGATCCAGAGTGTTTGTTCCAACCAAGGCTTCCAAGACTAGTAACTCAACCCACAACTGTTGTCGGGCTTCCAGAGCATTTGTCCAACCAGGGCTTCCAGGACTAGTAACTCAACCTACTAAGGGCTTTCAAAGCATTTGTCCAACCAAGTCTTCTAGGAATAGTAACTCAACCCAAGCTGTTACAGGGCTTCCAGAGGGTTTGTCCAATCAGATCTTCCAGGAAATAATAACTCAACCCAAGCTAAAGGAAACATGAGAACCAACCAAAACAAAACAAGGAAATAAACCCACAATCTCCATGGTTATCTAGGAAATGGCAAGGCTAGGAAATTCACCGTTAATCCAATCAATCCTCCATGCTAGTGACAAAGCATGACCAATAATCCACATGCATATGCCATGCATGCCAAAAATAGTGAGGAAAAGATACATGCAACTCAGTACCTGCAAGCCAAATCTGTTGTAGCTGTTCATCCCTATGTCATCTTGCGCTTTCCTGATCTTCCTTTTCCTTCTTTCTCCATAAATCCAAGTATGCCACACTCTCCAAGAGTGCTCCAAGAAAACTCTAAGTATCCAAGGGTATGAGAGAGAGAATAATGAGAGAGCTCCAAAATTGAACTGACCAAAGTCTGTGTATTGATCCTTAGGATCCTTTTTATGAATGAGACCTTTATTTTCTTCATTTTACATTATTTTTCTTAATTTTCCTCCTCACATGCAACCTGTGACCTTTCTTCTCCCTTTTCTCCTAATTTCCATTATTTCCATAAATAAATGTGCCAAAATTCCATTTTTCCTTTCCAAATCCTTTGCCATTGCCTTTGTCAATTTCCTTATCCATATTAACTTAAATGAACACCCATACTAGGATGTATCGCCCAACATTCAACTTGAAATAAGTGTCCCATCAACCGTGGTTATTATTTTGCCTTTTATTAACTTTTATTACATAGAATTTTCACTAGGGTTGTTAAAGAACCCTCCCCCTTGGGGGAACACCATCCTCAATGTTCAACAACACCTATAACCACAAGACTATTGTAAGCAAAACATACTGCCGATGGAGCTTTATAACTTATCTCATTGCAGTATTTACAATGATCAACCTACTGAGAAGCAAACCAACATGAAAACATAACAAACATAACATCATATTGACATGACATCCATACCGCTTATTGGAGCTTTATAACATAGCTCATGGTGGTATTTACATCCATATACATATGTACACATACCAAAAATCACCAAAACATGTACTAAAACATATACCAAGACATATACCAAAATACCATACCAAAATGGTTTTGCCTCAACTGGAAACAAGGAACGATACATAGACCGCATCTGATCCTTCATCTCCCATGTAGCTTCATCATGCCCAAAGTACGTCCATTGCACCTTAACTTGATCAATTTCTTGGTTCTAAAGCATGAGCACCTTTTTCTGCAATATACACTAAGGCTCTAGTTGGAATTATCCATCTAGTTCCACCTGCAATACATACCAATCAATCACATGATCAACATATTTAACATACTTCTTAAGAAATGGCACATGGAAAACATCATGGAATTTCACTATCAGAGGCACTGAAATTCGATAAGATACTAGCCCAATCCTTTCAATAATGTTGAAGGGTCCACAAAACTAGGGTGCCATCTTGGCACATGATCCAATCCGTAAGGAGCTCTTCTTTGGTTTGATGCACAAGTACACATGTTCCCCAACCTAGAACTCCTCAAATAACCTGTTCCGATCTACATAGCTCTTCTGCCTAGCCTATGCTGCCTTTAGATTATTCTTTATAACCTGCATTTCTTATTCCATGTCCACCAACATGTCTGGTCCAATCAACACCCTGTTAAGTGGATCACTCCAACTCACATGAGTATTGAAACTCTGCCCATATAATCCCTCAAATGGACTCATCTTCAAAGATTATTGATACCCATTGTTGTAAGCAAACTCTACCAGTAGAAGATAATTTTCCCACTTTCACTATTGATGCATCGCATACATACTCAATATGTCCTCCAATATCCCATTGAACCACTCTATCTATCCATTGGTCTACGGATGATAAATTGTACTGAAGGCCAACTCTATGCCCAAACTTGCAAACAAGTCCTTCCAAAACTTGGAAGTGAACTTTGCATCCTTGTCTGACATAATATTCTTTTGAACACCATGCAATTTGACCACATCTCTAATGAATACATGTGTGACATCGCTAGCTGAGAATGTAGACTTAACTGGAATGAAGTGCGCAAACTTTGTCAACCGTTCCACAACAACCATGATGGAATCAAGTTGTCTCACTATCCTCGAAAAACCAGTGATGAATTCCATGGAAATGACCTCCCATTTCCATTATGGAATTGCAATCGGCTGTAGCATTCCACCTGGATGCTTACACTCTGCCTTCACACGCAGATAATCGAAACACCTAGCCACAAACTCCACTACATCCCTCTTTAGATTTGGCCAATAATAAAATCTCTTCACTACAGTCAATGTCTTCTGATAGCTTGAGTGACCTGAATAAGGTTTCACATGAAACTCCCTCAACATCACCTTCTTGAGCTCACTACTATCTTTCACATATATCCTATCTCTAAATATAACGAAGCCATTTGTTGTAAGGCAATAGTCCACATCCGATGCACCTGCACTTGTACCTGTACTTGTACCACTACCTGTACTTGTACCTCTACTACTACCTATACATGTACTACCACATGTACCTATACTTGTACCATCACATGTACCTATACCTGTACTTCCACATGTACCTATACTTGTACCATCACATGTACTTGTACCTGTCTACCACCTGTACTCTGTTGCAGCCTGTGCACAATCTCCATATACCTATCATCTTGCTGACTTGTCTCCAAGATCCTATCCTATAAGTCTATCCCATAGGAGCTCAAAGCTGCTAAGTGATTTACCTATACCCACCTGTTAAGAGAATCTACCACCTTGTTCTCTTTATCTTTGATGTACATGATCTCAAAATCAAACTCGCTGATCATGGCCAACCACTGAGTAAGCCTGCCATTCAGGTTCGGTTGGTCAAATAGATATTGCAAACCACTTTGATCACTCATCAACACAAATCTCTTGCCCAGAAGATAGTGCCTCCACGTCTTCAATGCATGTATAAAATTGTTGCCAACTTAAGATCATGTGTGGGGTAGTTCTACTTGTGCTCATTCAAATTTCGTGACTCATAGCATACCACCTGTCCATCCTACATAAGGACTCCATGAAGTCCCTTTTTGCAAGCATCTATGCATGCCACAAACTCTTTGTCCGAATCTGCAATCTTTAACATTGGTGAATGTGTCAACAACTGCTTGAGCTACTTAAAACTAGCCTCACAATCCTTTGTCCATTCAAACTTCTTACCTTTTCTCTGCAATGATGTGATAGGATAAGCAATTTGTGAGAAGTTCCTGATGAACCTCATGTAATAGCTTACCAACCCCATGAAATATCTCACCTCATCTACGTTTCTAGGACCCGCCCACTCCATGATAGATCTTATCTTTTCTAGGTCTACTGCAATGCCCTCCTTGAATTAAACATGTCCCAAGTAATGTATCTTAGTCTGAAAGAAACTACGCTTGCTGAGCTTAGCATATAATTTATGCTCTCTCAACAATCTCAACACAACTGATAAATGCTCGACATGCTCTTCCTCATTTTTAGAATATACCAATATATCATCGATGAACATAATAACAAACTTATCCAAATATAGACGCAACACACTATTCATCAAACACAAAAACGTAGCTGGAGCATTAGTCAAACTGAATGGAACTACAACAAGCTCATAATGCCCATACCTGGTCCTGAAAGTTGTCTTGTAAATGTCCTCCTCTTCGATGCGTATCTAGTGATATCTAGATCTCAAATCAATCTTTGAGAACACTTCTTCTCCCTTCAATTGATCGAACAGGTCATGAATCCTTGGCAACAAATACCTGCTCTTGATGGTCACTTTCTTCAACTGCGTGTAGTTAATGCATAATCTGAGAGTACCATCCTTTTTCTTCACAAACAATACCGGTGCACCCCAAGGTGATACAATTGGCCTAATGTATCCCTTGTCCAACATTTCCTTCAACTCTACCAACTCAGGTGTGCTCATCCTATAAGGTGCTTTTGATGTTGGAGGTGCCCCTCACACTAACTCAATAGAAAAATCAACCTCCCTGTGAGGTGGAAACTATGAAATGTCCTCAGGAAATACATCGTAGAATTGTTGTAGAATTGGGTACCTTCCCAAAACATATGCATCCTCAACTTCCTTACCTTTGTCACTTGAAATATGTACGGAAAATAACACACACCCTTTCCTGTGACTATGCTTTGCCTGCATAGTTATCACCATCCTAACGAATGTGGCTTTCTTCTTTCCTTGTAAGAATCTTGGTTCTCCATTGTCATCCAAGCACTCAATGGCCTTGTCATAACAATCCACCTTGGTTCTATGAAGGTACAACCAATTCATGCCCAACAAGATATTGTATGATCCCAATGGTAATACATTCAAATGTGTTGCAATAGGAATACCATTCAAATCAAATGCACAAGCTCTTAGCCAATGGTGAACTCACTTCTTTGTACCTATATCCAACTGCACTAACCAAGATTATGCATGCAATTCCTTACTCAAACCACACTTATCCACCAAGTCAAGACTAACATAGATATAATTAGATCTAGGGTCAATCAAAATAGAAATAACTTAATCACAAAACTTGCCATCCATCTCAATGATAAATGCCTGATGGTCTTCCTGTTTGTTATCCAATGATGCATAAATAGGAGGAACACTCTGACCAACATCGCCAACAATATTTATGTCATGTGCAGTATATATTTGAGGCCTACCACCTTGATTCTATAGACAATCTCTCCTGCAATGATCATTGCCACAAGTCCAACACTCTATAGGCTTCCAGCCTGCATCCCTATTCTGCTCCTCATATCAAAATCCCCGTCCGCTGTCTAATGCATTGAACTACTTAGACGGCACTACATTCTCTTTATTACTTGTACCCTAAGGTCTTTCTCACTTCATGCCCCATTTTCCTTTGTTCTTTGCATTACCTTTCTAGTCTGGCTTAGTCTCAAATCTGCGCTTCGATTGTTCATAACAATGCTTTAGCTTTTGGATGGTCTCCTCCAATGATATAGGCTCATTGAACTCAATCATATCCTTGAATGCAACCGGTAATCCACTAATGAACCTCTAAATCTTGGCCTTCTCCTCCGTGAGGTAAGGCACATACCTCAATAGCTCCAAGAACCTGCTAGTGTACTTCTCATTTGTCATCGTTCCCATCTTTAGCTCATAGAATTCCTTTTCCCTGTCATCAAAGTATCTCTCTGATAGGTATTCCTTCTTGAAAAGCTGCTCAAACTCACTTCAAGTCAACTCCTCCTCATGAATACATCTGGCATTCTTCGCATCTTCGCACCAAATGTTTGCTTTATCTTTGAGACTGAATGTAGCTACTCTGGCTTTCATGTTCTCCGAATAATCATGTAACTTGAAGAACTTGCTCATGCCAAGAAACCATGCCTCTGCATCCTATTATTTCTTCATCTCTCCATCAAAAGTAGGTGGCTTTTATTTCTTAAACTCATCTGTCAAGTACGCCCTATCACTCCTCCTGTAAGGATGACAATGATGACAATCATAGTGCCTATCTAAACTAGAAATATAATAGTACCTGTGTCCATAACCTCTCCTATGTGAAGTGTCCAACAATCTTCCATCTCTCACTGTGTCATCTCTATTCGACCTGTGACTACCATGAGACCTACTACCATATGCCCCATTAGTTCTATCCTCCTACTCATGGTTGATCTGACATGGTCCCTGTCACTTCAAATCTAACAAAGTCTAAAGTATCATTGCATTTACCTTTGCTTGTTTCTCTTGTGCCTATATGATTCTGTCATTGTCTGCCTTACAACTCCTTATTTATGCATTTAATATTCTCAATGTGTCTACTATTTCATAAGAGTGCTCATCACCACGCTGCTCATATGATCCATAGGGAGAGTCTCTGGAACTGTATTCTACCATCTTTCTAATCATATTTGATATTCTTCTTGCAAGTTATATCATGTCAGCTAAACCAAATCATAGTAAACTAATGTAACTTAGCATATTTTGGGGAGGATATCTCATTTGCAAGATCAAAAAATCAATGTCATGCATGTATAACATAGTCACAACATCATATATAAATATAACTCATAAGCATATAACCTTATCACCATCATTCTAGTTAGAGTCCAGTCACCGATGCATGACCATGTCAACCACACATACCATGACCTCATGCATGACGACATCAACCATACCAATGTATGTAGACAATGCACAACCATAAACATAGACGATACACCAGCACACCTGCGAACAACACACAAGCATAATCATGGACAACACACACACATAAACACATATGATCAAGTGTAAACGAGAAATACTTATAACAACAGGTAGCAACATGTAACCAAGCATACAATAATGATACATGTAAGTGACATATAACAACATGTAACCAGTCATACACTCATGACGATGCACTCCATAACAACACAATCAATTTCCACATGGAAAAATCACTACAACCATGATCAACATCATGCAAATTCAATAAGAACATGGTCTCACAACACAAGAAACACATATGCAACTGACATAATGCATGACCAACACACCCAACCAATCTAATCCGATAGGCGAACCATGCTCGGATACCACTCTATAACACCCTAAGTCACATTAAGGAAGTGGAACTAATGAAAACACATCATACATACCTTCAACATCAGTGACAGGACCCCTAAGAACCATCCCGACATTTCTGGTAACCAGTCCCTCAGTCCCATTAAGGTTTTAGACCACTTGACCCCTGGACGCTCCCATGTTATGGACCTGACAGCATCTAGGAGGCTATGGATTCCCTCATGAAAGGGCATGTCAGCGTCCAAGGACTATTTTTCTCAGTGTTGTGCCAACGTCCCCGGGATTTGAGCCACATTTTCAAGCCCAGAGCCCAGGTCACTGCCCAGAATTGAATGACACCTTCAGAAAAGAAAGATAACAAGGAAACAATGAGGCAAATAAAAATACTTGAACAACCCCTTGACTAGACCCCTACTAGCCATGATAAGAATTTTGTCAAACATATCATGAGTATGTAATGTACAGGTGTAAATCATAGATCTCAGCATAGGGGTCTCATACTTAGCTGAGAACCACTAAGAATCATTGATGCCTCAAAACATTAGTTGCCATTTCATACATTAGGTCATAGATACATTGTTCATTCATTTACAAGTAAAAACATGATGAGAGCCATACCTACCTACTTTCATAAAACATATCCATAACCATCAGAATAGAAACATAAAATACCAAGGAAATCACAACCATATAATCCACATATAAAACAATATAATACTCATAGAAATACAAGGAGAAATAACCTCATATTGATGATGCAAAATCCAAACCTGGGATGGGACTTCCACACTCCACCCGACCGTAAAATGATTGAGCCAAATCTCTCTTCAGCCATTTGGCCTCGTGCCATATTCCAAGCATGTATGTGGGACCTTATAAAACACATAAATCCAAAACCATCTAGGGAATCCAGAGGCCAACCACCTCAACCCATCAAACAATGATTCCACCTCATGGTCAGACATCACAAAACCATCATCAAATTGGTCTCTACCCAAGCCTTCTAGGGCTCCATAGAGTTTGTTCCAACCAAGGCTTCCAGGACTAGTAACTCAACCCACAATTTTCGCCAGGCTTCCTAAGCATTTTTCCAACCGGGGCTTCCAGGACTAGTAACTCAACCCACCAAGGGATTCCAGAGAATTTTTCCAACCAAGGCTTCTAGGACTAGTAACTCAACCCAAGCTGTTATAGGGCTTCTAGAGTGTTTGTCCAACCAAGGCTTCCAGGAACTAATAACTCAACCCAAACTAAAGGAAACATGAGAACCAACCAAAACAAAACAAGGAAATGAACCCACAATATCCATGGCTATCCAGGAAATGGAAAGGCTATGAAATCCACTATCAATCCAGGCAATCCTCCATACCAGTGACAAATCATGACCAATAATCCACATGCATATTCCATGCATGCCAAAAATAGTGAGGAAAACATACATGCAACTCGGTACCTGTAAGCAAAATCCGCTATAGTTGTTGATCTCGATGTCGTCTTGCACTTTCCTACTCTTCCTTTTCCTTCTTGCTCCAAAACTCCAAGTATTCCACACTCTCCAAGAGTGCTCCAAGAAAAATCTAAGTATCCAAGAGTATGATAGAGAGAATAATGAGAGAGTTCCAAAACTAAACTGACCAAAGTCTGTGTACTGATCCTCATAAACCTTTTTATGAATGAGGCCTCTATTTTCTTCATTTTCCATTATTTTCCTTCATTTTCCTCCTTACATGAAACTTGTGACCTTTTACCTCCCTTTTCTCCTAATTTCCATTATTTCCATAAATAAATGTGCCAAAATTTCCATTTTGCCTTTCCAAAGCCTTATCCATTACCTTTGCCAATTTCGTTAGCCATATTAACCGAAGTGAACACCCCCACTAGGATATCTCGCCCAACATTCAGCTTGGAATAAGTGTCCCATCAATCGTGGTTATTATTTTTCCTTTTATTAACTTTTATTACATAGAATTTTGACCAGGCTTGTTATAGCATGCCCTTGTTGTGAGAGCAACTAGAGGGTCCCAGTCGCATGCATGCCCATGTCATGGGAGCGAATGAGGCTCTAGGTCAGTAAAATGTTAATTTACCTTAGGGTTTGGTCACCTGGAAGGGTTGGTTGGATCCTGAAGGTTCTGTAACATGTGTGGAAGTTCAGATTGGTTGTGTTTCATCGGTTCCACTTCCTTAACTGTACATGGGGAGTTGAATCAGATCATAGTAGCCTCTTGTTACATGTTTACCCCAGCGGACTGGTTAACTTGGGTAAATGTGGGAGGAGGGTGTTAAACCCTCATTGACTTGGGAGATAAAATAAATTTCATGACCAAGGAAACCATGTTTACACTTAGCCTCCAAGGATCCTTGAGAAAGACCACTATTGTGCTACAACTTGATGATAGATCCACAATAGCACTAGATGGCATCATAGAAGATGTAATGGTCTCTATAGAATCCTCAGAGTACCCCATACATTTCCTTGTCCTTATCCCAAAACAAAGTTCAATGGATATCCACTCAAATTAGGGAGACCATCATTAGCAATTGTTGATACATATATTAGTTGTAGGGATGGAAACATGACAATCACCAATGGGATGTCCCAAAAACAACTTGTATTATATACCCTAGCTCAACCTATTGTTGAGAATAAATTCCCTAGATAGGTAGAAGAAGAAGAAGAAGTGGATTCTTGTCTCTCATCATCCTACCCTACGTGTACAATAGAAACTACCCTTAGAAGCAAGAAGGTTCGTGAATATGATTTAATTGATAATTTTTTGCAAAACCAATATCTCGCTGCTATGAATATTGATGGGCTAAAAGAAGGGTCATCCCTAGGGCAACCTAGATGGTCCCAAGACAAACTATAGGTAGAATGATTGATTTTTTGCTCTAATAAAAACAACATAAAGATAGTAGATATCAACCCCTCTAAAATGTTGAAAATCATCTCCTCACTTTCATGTGATCACTAGGATCAATTTCTTATTGTCTTAAGGCAACATATTTATGCATTTGCATGTGATTAAAAGGGTATGAAAGAAATAAATACTTCTTTGTGCACTCACGACATATACATAAAGGAAGATCACAAACCTATTCGCCAACCTCAAAGGTGAATGAATCCTGCCTTAAAAGAGAATGTGAAGGAAGAATTACATAATTTACTAGATGCAGGGCTCATCTATCCAATATCATATATTTAATGGGTATCTCCTTTGGTTATTGTTCCTAAGAGAAATGGAAAGTGGAGAACTTGTGTTGATTACAGGAAAATTAACAAAGCCACAAGGAAAGATCATTTTCAATTGCCATTCATTAACCAAGTCCTTGTTGTGCTTGCTAGGAAATAGTTCATTTCCTTTTTGGATGGGTTCAATGGGTATACTTAAATCCAAATAATTCTTGAAGACTACGATAAAACCACCCTCACCTTTCCTTGGGAGACTTCTTCTTACAAAGTCCCCCCATTTGGCTTATACAATGCCCCTATCACTTTCCAAAGGGTTGTGCTTAGTATCTTCTCTGATCTTGTACATGATTAGGTGGAAATATGCATGGATGAATTCACACCCTATGGGAATTATTTCCAAGAATACCCCTCCAATTTTAGCAAAGTCTTGTAGAGGTGTGCGAATATGAATCTCTCCTTGAGCCATGACAAGTGCTTGTTTCTAGTGAATGAGGGAATTATTCTAGGAAATTTACTCTCCTCAAAAAGAATTTAATGGGCCCTAGTAATATAGCCATCATTAAACACCTTCTTATTCCTCAAAAGAACAAAGGTGTTAGAAGATTCTTAGGCCTTCCATGATAATATCAAATATTTATATAAGATTTCAATAAAATTGCTTCTCCTTTATTTTCCTCGCTGACCAAAGATGCTAAGTTTTGTTGGATAGATCCATGTCAAGAATCATTTGAGACTATAAAATAAAAGCTAATTACAACACTTGTCCTTAGAGGTCCAAATTGGACCTTTCCCTTTCACATTCACAAAAATGCATTAGATAGGGAAATTGGGGCAACTCTAGGACAAATTGAAGATAAACTCCCTTATGTGATCTATTTCATCAACAAATATTTTTTCGAGGCTTAATTAAACTATATTGTAACTGAGAAAGAGTTCCTCATTGTTGTATAATATGTAAATAAGTTTAGACATTATATCACTGGTTACAAAGTCTTCATCCATACTGACCATGCAGAAATTAAATTTGTAACAAAGAAACCATATGTAAATGCTCGCATAATTAGGTGGTCATTTTTGTTGCAACAATTTAGCTTTACCGTTATTGACAAACAATGGAAAGAGAATGTAGTTACACATTTATTGTCAATAATAACCTTTTCAACAGATGAAGAAGTGGTAGATGATCATCTCCTAGATGAGCATCATTTTTCCATCCCATTCTTTCTTCATTTTTTTCCAACATTTCTGACTACCTAGCCACTACCCAATTCCCTCACCTAACCTCAAAAGAGAAGAGAAAGATTTAGAGAAAGATTTCGGCGAAAATCACATGGAATCTCATTTGTCGACGCGTTTCGAACCAACCATTGTGGTTCATCGTCAGGACAAGTTGAAGTGCATCTTATACATGGATTAGGGGAAATCACTTCAAGTTTGGGTTGGAATATATTTTAAGAAGATGTATGAGGGAGGATGAATTCTATGATATCCTCTCAAATTTCCATGATGGACCCTATGCTGGTTGTTTTGCTATAAAGAGGACAACTTATAAGATCCTGAAAGCAAGATACATTTAGCTGACCTTTCATAAGGATGCCTAGAGATATAGTATACTATGTGATGAGTTCCAAAAGATTGGAAAGTCTACTCGGAAAGCTGAAATTCCCCTTCAACCTTAAGTGTCTTTTGAGCCATTTTAGAAATTGGGCATGGACGTCATTGGTCCTATTGATCCACCATACAAATAGAAAAAGTACATCATTGTATGCATTGATTACCTGACCAAATGGCATGAAGTGAAGGAATTGAAGGCAACAACAAAAATGAAATCAGTTGAATCATTAAGGGAAAATATCTTCTATGGTTTCAATTTCCTAAGAGAACTGGTGACAAGTCAAGGCTCCCAGTTCACCTCCAATCTGATTGAAGGAATAATGAAGCTACACTGGATTCACCATGGGAATTCCACTCCATACTACCCCCAAGAAAATGGATAGGTAGAGGTCACTAATAGGGTGGAGAACATACCAAATTTATTAGTAGCAACAAGAAGGATTGGGTAAAAAGGCTTGTTCAAACAAGCTAGGCCTACAACACTTCTTGGAAAGCCATGACCGGTTTCACCCACAATGAGTTAGTCAATGGAAATAAGGCATTATTGTCAATTGAATTTGAGTAAACATGCTAAGGATGGCATCCTAGCTCGACATTGATTTGAAAAAAGCAAGGGTTGATAGGATACAATAGTTAAATGCATTGGATAAGTATAAAATGCAAGCCTTATTACACACTGAGGTAGTGTAGCTGCAAAGAAAATTTTGTTATGATAAATAAATTAAAATTGTGGCCTTCCAAGAGGGTGATTAGGCTCTCTTGTATGACTCTAGGTGGAAGGAATTCAAAGGAAAATTGGACTGATGGCTAGGGCCTTACCTAGTGGAGAAATTTTATGACAACAACTCTATCAAAATTAGAACTATAGATGAGGAACAAATACCACTTCTAGTGAATGGATACTGGCTAAAGATTTACAAGAATCCCCTCTCTAGGGTTGAGTTTAAAAATTCAATGAGTAAGGAGTTGAATGTGATTGAGAGGATAAGATCTCGCAATCCATTCAACCCCTAATAATCAAACAAGAAAAAAGAAAAGAAAATAAAATGAAAATACCTCAAGTGAAAAACTTTTGTGAGGCACTATAGGCAGATACACTAGTTTAAAACCTCTATGAGGCAGTTAGTAAGTTTGAAGAAAAAATAAATCTATAGGTGAAAACCTCTTCCAAGGCACTTGAAGTATGTTCACTAGCTGAAAACCTCCATGAGGAAGCTGGTAAGCCAAAAAAAAGAGAGAAAATAAAGAAAAAAGACAACAAAAAGAGAAGAAAACAACAAGAGCATTTTGATCTCTCACATTGGTTTATGTGCAGGTACAACAAGGATGCAACAAATTAGGTCAAAAGAATCAACCCATACCACAATTAAATTCATCAACACAGTCATTCCAAAGGAACCCAAATGACATCCTTGCACCATATTCCATTTATTTTCGTCAACCACAACATCAACCGTCACATACCACCTCCTTTCCATATGTTTTCTAAAACTTTCCTAAACTACTAAAGGAAAGACCAGTTTGAAGAAAAAGTGACAAATAAAAAAAAATGAGCATTTGGTTTGATAAAGGACACCAAGGGGACCCTAACAAATAGTTTCTTTATCACCATGCACCACAACTTGGTTTCTCCCCCATTGTTCGCCTCCTTTCACCTTGTAGTAGCCCACTTCTTCCATTTCTTTTTCCATCACAATCACACTAAAAAACCCTCTCCATCACCATGGCCTTTGTTTCCATGAAATATCAATCCACTACACCACTTCAGAAAGAATTTTTATTGAAAATTAGGGGCTTGTATGCCTACTATAAGGGACAACACAATCCTATAGCAGACTGCAGAAACCCTATAGGCCCAAGTTACAAATGAAGAGAAATTATTTTAAATAAGACTACACCATGCAGCAACTTAAAAAATTTAAAAACTCACTCTATATTTGATGAAGGGACCCTGAGCAGCTATAGGATCCCCTCTAGGCTACTACAAGATCAATTTTTCTAGTGCACACAACGTTCGAAGGTACCTACAACTCTAAAAAATAACGTCTCCATGACCCTGAAAGGTAATTGTATGTATGGGACCTCTAAAAATATTTCTTCATATTCATTTGAGCATAGGGAAAATACATCTTTTGTGCAAAATGTGTGGTTCAAATAGACTGCCCTAACTAACAACAACCTTGACCAAACTAATAGTTAATCTCACATTTATCTAAACATCTCTTCCCACATGTGGGGAGCAAGTAATACAGACCAATGATATTTCAAAAGAGTGGTCATTGCCATTCATGATGGGAAAATGAGGTGGAGTGTATGGAAAAGTATTATGCAGGTAATTAAGTAAGTAGGTGGGCCAGCTCAGTGCTACACACTGAGCCCCCATCTACACCACCCAAATCTCCACTTAAGTCACAAGATAACTCAAGCAAACCATTTTTCTATCATCAGTGCTTTACATGCAAGAGGTCATAAGAGCCACCACAAAGAGTATCAAGCACTATAAGAAACAAAGGCTACAGTTTGCTGAAGCTACAAGAAGTAGAGGCTATAGGTCATAGAAAGCTACAAGAAGCCTTGTAGGGTTTGCTACAGGAATATAGTTGTGCAACCAGAATCACTCGCAAAGTCGCATGTGCATGCTACAAAGGTTGGTGCTCTAAAAACAACATTTGAAATTAATGAGCCCCATAAATGGGTAGTTATATGGGCTCATTTTGCTTCCTAACATAGTTTAATCAACCATTCTCTTAGTTTATTGCATGTTTTTTTATTATATTTATCCTTATGGAGTGAGTTGGGTTGGCCATTATGCCATGGAGTCTAATATGTATTTAATGCATATTTTTGTTCAATTTTGGAGATAAAGTCAAAGATTTAATGCATAATTGGCAGCAATAATTCGAAGTAGACAAGGGAGAGGATTTATAGGAGGGTATCCCCCTCATTTATGATTCCCCACTTCGAATTCTCCATCATGCAGCTCGAAACACAAACAACCACATCAATGCACTAGGAGGCAGCCGAGCAAGTGGAGGATAACTTCTATTTATCTCAAGTTTTGGGAGCCAAGCCTCCATGATTTTAAGGAAGCCGTTGGGAGCCTCAGTTGTATAAGTAGAGAGGCCTAGGGCATCATTAAGAAGTTAGTCAAATTTTTGAATTTTTGTTGCAGCTTTTCTCTGCTCAACTTCGAGCTTACTTTTGTTAACAATTTCATGTAATCCTCTTGTTATTTTGATAATAAAGACGAGATCCTTTTTGAGCTAGCACTGAGTTACCTTAGAGGGATGAATATCTTGGGTTAGGGCCCAATCCAAGTAGTCAAGCTCCTCTTGTTTGTATTTCTATGCTTTGTTTCATTTTATGAATTAGTTGTTGTTAGATGAATTTCTTTCTTGGTTAAGAATAGGTTGTTTTTGGTGATTTAGAAAGTTGTTTCCATTTGAGTTTTCCATAGCAGGTTGAACAGTGATAGAAAGAAGATATAAAAAGGTCATCATAGAGCTTTGGCCTCCTTTCCTCCCTTTGGGACCATGAATTGAGGCCAAGACCCTCTTGTTGCCACCAAAACACAGATTTGACTTCTCCATAGGATTTCTAGTGTTGCAGTTTGTTAGAAGGTTAATGCTTTGCTTTAGATCTATTTCACCATGCTCATTTCTATCTTGCAATAAGTTTCCTTCCATGCTTTCTCTCATTATAGCATTTTTTTAGCATTTCTTTCCATAGCTCATAATCTATATTAGCTTGATGCAAAATTCTGTTTTTTGATGTACTTAGTTTCCTTGCTTGCTTGATATCCTTGTTTAATTTTCGGGTCCTTTTGCAGCAAATCTCTTCCCACAACAAGTTAGCCAATCAACCATCACAATCTCTCTTTGATCTATGCCCCATAGATCGCCCAGAGTTCATTTCAAATCTGCCTTAGTTTTCTGCACTTTTCCATAGACTTTTCTCTCTTTCCTTGAACAAATCCAACCATCTTCTCTCTCTTAATCATTCTTGATGGACCCTAGACATCTTAACACATCATCCTAGCCTTCAGCTACCCTTTCCACCCATTTTCTACCTTCAAAACCTCCAAAACTGCTCTCGGCATCCTCCTATAGACCTCCTGTAGATCCCCTGCAACCTCCTGTAGATTTTCCTGTAGGCTTCTTTTTGAAGTCCGATTGCGGGAAAAGCCTCCAGAAGGCCACCTGAGCCCTCCTAGGACCCATCCACACCATCCTACACCTCTGTAAATCCAAAAACCGCCCTCCATCGCCACCTAATCACTGCCACATTCACAATCAAATAAATTACATGCATGACAATTTCACATAAAAATACATAGAAATCCAAAAAGATGTTTTTGCTCATTTTACTTCTAGAAATAGCTTCAGTAGATATTGTTTACTTCATGAGTAGGTAATGGCATTCATTTCATGGTTTTTCATCTCTCTTTCTGCAAAAGTACGATTAGTTGGTTAAGTAGGGTTTGCTAGGTTTACTTTACATTTCAGTCTTCTTTTCCTTTCTGCAATTAGACTAGCCTTTGTAGAGTAAGCTTTCCTTTCTTTCATCACATATAGAGCTTCTTCTGGAATTCATAGAAGTTGGCTTGAGCTCCTAGTGATCTTGTGCCAGCTGACCAAGTGATAGCCTGCAGTAAGAACTAGTACTTGTGCATACAGCACCATCGCTTCTAAGTTTGTTACGAACTACCAGGTTGATAAAAGTAAAGTAGGAAGCCCAGGATTTGTAGCATTATTGCTGCAATACTAGCGCTCACCATATTTTTGGTGCCGTTTCCGGGGAAGCGTCAGAATATTTTGTGATTACTGCTTTCTTCTATTTTCTATCGCAACATTCTACTAAGTAGTTTATTTCCGCAAAAGTAGAGTAGTTGTTTGTTTCAGTTTCCGCATTTCCCTGCTTTCATTTTCAATTCTGCAATTTCCATTTCAGAAAAGGTAGATTAGTCATTTCCTTGCTCAGTTCTGCATTTCATTTGCTTTCCTTTTCAGTTCTACAATTTCATTTCTGCAATTTCCATTTCAACAAAAGTAGATTAGTCATTTCCTTGCTTTCAGTTCTGCCTTTCATTTGCTTTCCTTTTCAATTCTGCAATTTCATTTCAGCAAGTTCATTTGAGTTAGTTGCAATTTGTTTGTTCAATCAATTTCAATTTTGCAGGTACAAGCAGTGAAAAAACAAAAACCAACAAAAAAGATTTCCTTTCATGCCTCATAGGAACAAATATAATTCAGTAAAATTCTTGCCCAACACCCCCATTGCATCACATAGCCACCCTTATTTCTTCTTCAATGGAAGTGATCAAGAAAAACATTTAGGTGAACAACCAGAGATATTTGAAGAACCTATAGGGGAAGAAGAAGAAGAAAACATCCCTCCTGAGACAATGGCTGAAAACAGAAATGCTAGAGGGAATGGAGAAAGAATAGAGGGTATCTTTCCCATCTGGGAGACCAATGGGGACACCAAAATGAAGAATATAAGTCCCTCAGCCCTACCTCACTTCCATGGTTTGAATACAGAAGATCCTGACACCTTCTTATTTGAGTTTTTTGTTATCTGTCGAACCTATGACTATGCAGAAGATGAGCAAAAGTTGAAACTATTTCCTTCTACTCTCAAGGATGCAACATTATGTTGGTTCATGGGATTACCTGGCAATAGCATCACAACTTGGGCTCAGATGTAGCAGGCCTTTAATAACAAATACCAAGACTACTGTAGGTCAAAAGATACCAAGGAAGAAATCTTCCGAATGACCATGGGAAGTGATGAATCCTTGGAAGATTATGAAGAGAGGTTCTAGCTTAGTTACAAAAGGGCCAGGTGCACACTTGATCCTGAATCTCTAAAGTTGGTCCTGCTCAGGGGAATTCCGGAAGACCTTCTAGACACCCTCCATTTACTGGTCAGGGGAGACATCTACCAACTACCTTATGAGGACATAAAGACTGTTTTTAGAAACCATTCTAGAGCAGCCAGAAAGAGAGGTAAGGGGAGTCAACCCATAGCTGGTACCTCCTCATCCAATTCATCCATCAAAGGTGAACTTGGAAACATGCTGGAAGACTTTAAGATTGAGATGCTGCAAATTCTTGCCATGCAAATGGATACCTTGCATATAAAAAGGAAACAAGAGGAAGCAGATAGGGCTTTGGCCATTTTTTGTCCTAGGTGCACCAGGAGGCATCCTAGGAACAAATGTCCATTGAACTCTATAGAGGTTTGTTCAGTCTGTGAAGAAGATCATTCTACAGATAAGTGCCCTTCCTTGCCCGGACTTAAAGTTGTATACCAAGGGGCCGAAGGAGCCACTGAACCACTCTATTTCATGAACCAGAGGAGATCGCATGGACCTAGACCATACCAGCAGGGGATGCAAGGGACATCTCAGGCATACTACAACCCCAACCAAGTCACTTCCATACCTTCTTGGGGCCCTCCTGCTCATCCTTCCTAGTCCACGCCTCCTCCTTGGTCCTATCCATCTCAATATCATGCCCAACTAGCCACTCATTCATTTCAATCCTATGCTCAGCCAAAACCTCAGCGGAATGCATCTCATCAGGGGTGGAGGCTCCAGTACAACTCGCCTCCCGCTCTTTTGCCTCCACCACCTGCTCAACCACAACCATTTCCTCCTGCTCCACCAAGGCAACCCCAAATTCCTACCCAGCCAAACCCGAACCCGAACAACAGACAGGCCCAACAAGTATATAGTGGGGAAACCTCATGCCCAACTTATGCTGTGGAGATTCAGGAGATTAACCTGTGATCTGGGAAGGTTCTCCCAGATAGCCAGCCTCCCCCTAAGGAGTTTTAGGAAGATAAAGAGGAAAGTGAACCTAAAGCAATTCCACCCTTTCCTGAGAGACTATCCAGACAACACAGCCTACCCCAGAAAAAACTGAACTTCTGGGTGAATTGAAACAGTTATGTGTGAAGATACCACTTCTCCAAGCCATAAAAGATGTGCCTATCTACAATAGGTTGATCAAAGAGAAGTGATTTAGGAATCCAGGAAGGCACAAGAGAGATGCCCCAACCATCAATGTCATAGGACAACTTTCCGACTTGATGTTGGGGCAGGTAATTTGTCTGAAATATCTAGACCCTGGAAGCCCAGTAGTTAATGTCCACATCAATGGCACCATGATCCCACACACCTTGATTGATCTGGGAGTTACCATTAATGTGATGACAAAGGACACCATGCTCAAACTTAACCTCCAGGGCTCCTTGAGGAAGACCACGACAGTATTACAGCTAGCAGACTGCTCCACTATGACCCCTGAAGGGATTGTGGAAGATGTGATGGTCTCCATTGATTCTTGGGAGTACCCTGCTGATTTCCTAGTTCTTCAGCCGAAGGCAAAGCTCACTAGGTATCCTCTCATCCTGGGGAGACCCTGGTTGGCTACTGTTGATGCCTACATTAGCTGTCGAGCTGGGAACATGACCATTAAGAATGGGCATATGCCCAAGCAGTTAGTCATATACCCTCCTGCCCAACCCCTGCTAGAACATGATCTACTTCTCTGGTTGGAGGAGGAGGATGAGGATGAAGTCTATTCTGCACCACTTTGTACATTAGAAACTGCCATGGGGGGGGACTGTAAGATGAGGATGATATCATTGAAAATTTAATTCAGAATCCAACCCCTAGTACCTTGCCATTAGAGGACATAGTGAAAGAAACCCAAAACAATCCCTTAACTGATTTTTATGTGGCCAACCCGACCTCTCTCCGTGTTAAGAATATAGAGTTCGGCCCAGAAAGAACCTTGAAAATCAATTCATCCCTATCCGCTTCCCAAGAGAGGGAGCTATGCAGCTTATTGAGAAAACATTTAGATGCCTTTTCCTAGAGTTATAAGGAGATGAAGGGAGTGCACCCTTCAATATGTACTCATCATATATACATTAAGGAGGATTGCAAACCAGTCAGGCAACCTCAAAGGAGGATGAATCCAACCCTTAAAGACATTGTTAAGGAAGAATTGCAGAAATTACTTGATGTAGGATTCATCTACCCCATCTCTGACAGTGAATGGATCTCTCCTTTGGTGCTAGTGTCAAAGAAAAATGGTAAGTGGAGAATCTATGTCGATTATCGGGAACTGAACAAAGCCACTAAAAAAGACCATTTTCCTTTGCCTTTCATAGATCAAGTGTTAGATGGTTTGGCAAGGAAAAAGTTTTTCTCCTTCCTATATGGGTTTAGTGGGTACAATCAGATTCAAATCAGCCCAGAAGACCAAGATAAGACCACTTTCACTTGTCCTTGGGGTACCTTTACATATCGGGTCCTTCCTTTTGGTTTGTGCAACGCTCCAGCCACTTTCCAGAGAGCAGTATTGAGTATATTTTCTGAACTGGTTCATGATGCAGTGGAAATATATATGGATGATTTTACTCCTTATGGTTCTAACTTTCAGGAAGCTTTATCTAACCTAGGAAAAGTCTTGGACAAGTGTATTGAAATGAACCTGTCCCTCAGTCTAGAAAAATGTGAATTTTTTATGACTAAAGGGACCGTGCTAGGTCATGCAATATCTCAATAAGGATTGCAGGTGGACCCCAACAAAATTGCCATCATCCAAAGGGTCCCACCTCCTCAAAAGGTGAGAGATGTCAAAAGTTTCCTAGGCTTAGCTAGAAATTATAGAAGATTCATTAAAGATTTCAGTAAGTTAGCCTCTTCGTTGTTTGGTCTTTTAGGAAAAGATATCAAATTCATATGGACTGAAAACTGTCAAGAAGCCCTAGATACCTTGAAAAGCAAACTTGTGACTGCCCCAATTTTGAGAGGCCCAAACTGGGCCCTCCCTTTCCAAATTTACATAGGTGCCTCGAGCAAAGCAATAGGAGCATCCTTAGGACAAATTGATGAAAAGTTACCTTATGCTATATACTTTATAAGTAAAAATTTGTTAAAGGCAGAGTTAAACTACACGGTAACCAAGAAGGAACTCCTAGCTGTAGTGCATTCCTTAAACAAATTTAGAAATTACATCACGATCTATCAAACCTTTGTACACATTGATCATGCTGCAATTAGATATTTAATGAACAAACCATATGTAAATGCTCGCATTATTAGATGGTTTCTTTATTGCAGTAGTTTGATTTGACCATTGTTGATAAGCCTGGTAAAGAAAATGTTGTTGCTGACTTTTTGTCTAGAGTAAATTTGCCTGCTGATGAAGAAGGAATGGTGGATGATCAAATGCCAGATGAACACCTGTTTGCTATCTCAGTACTCTCTCCATGGTTTGTTGATATAGCAAACTACTTGGTTTTAGCACAATTTCCACCACACCTATCCTCAAAGGAGAAGAGCAAGATCGTGAGGAAAAGTGCTCCTTTCACCTGGATTGGGGGTAATCTTTTCAAACTTGGCCCAGATCAGATCTTGAGAAGATGTGTCAGGGAGGAGGAAGTTTTTGACATTCTCTTGACCTGTCATGACGGGCCTTGTGGAGGCCATTTTGTAGCAAAGAGGACTGCCTTTAAAATATTGCAAGCAGGCTACTATTGGCCCACTCTTCATCAAGATGTGAGAAGGTATACCAGCCAATGTGGTCGGTGTCAAGGGATGGGGAAACCTACTCCAAAGGATGAGATTCCCATGCAACCTCAAGTGACCTTTGAGCCATTTGAGAAGTGGGGCATGGACTTTGTGGGTCCTATCAACCCTCCTTCAAAACAAAAGAAATACATCATTGTGTGCACCGATTATCTGACAAAATGGGTAGAAACAAAAGCAATCAAAGCAGTAACAAAGGAAAAAGTAGTTGAGTTCTTGAGAGAAAACATATTCTATAAGTTCGGGTATCCAAGAGAACTGGTCACAGATCAGGGTAGTCAGTTCACTTCCAATTTGATTGAAGACCTGCTCACACATCATAAAATCAAGCACAGGACTTCCACCCCTTACCATCCACAAGCCAATGGGCAGGTGGAAGTCACTAACAGAGCTTTGGAAGGAATTCTAACCAAGGTAGTGAGCAGCAACAGAAAAGATTGGGCAGATAGACTAGTTGAGGCCACCTAGGCCTACAACACAACATGGAAGACCACCACAGGGTTCACACCCTATGAACTGGTCTATGGGAAGAATGCTTTGCTGTCAATAGAATTTGAATTCAACACACTAAGGATGGCAGCTCAGTTGGACCTAGACCTCAGCCATGCACAGAGGGAAAGACTTCTCCAGCTCAATGGATTGGACGAACAAAGATTGTAGGCCCTTCTCCACACGGAGGTAGTTCAGATTCAGAGGAAGATATGGCATGACAAAAATATCAAGGAGAAGCAATTCCAAGAGGGAGGTTAGGCACTGCTCTATGACTCAAGGTATATAGACTTCAAAGGCAAGCTAAGGACAAGATGGCTGGGACCCTACACTGTGGAAAAATGCAAAGACAATGGTTCAATTCTGATCCGAACCATTGATGAGGAAGCCATCCCCATGCTTGTCAATGGACATAGGTTGAAAATTTACAAGAAGCCCCTCTCCAAGCAAGAGTTCATTGAAGATCTGAATAAGATACTCATGGTAGTGGAGCAGGTCTTAGCCTCCACTTCACCCACTCACTGAAGAAGCAAAAAAAAAAAAAGAAAAGGACTCAAGTGAAAACCTCCATGAGGCGCTTGAGTCCCGTCATTGGGTTGAAAACCTCTTTTGAGGCATCCCAATGATGACAAAAACAAAAAAGAGAGAGAGAGAATAAGATCCTAGGTGAAAACCTCCCTTGGAGGCGCCCAGGGTAGGCAATTAGGGTGAAAACCTCCTTGAGGCGCCCTAGTTGTCTTTCAAAAAAAAAGAAAAAAAAAGGAGAAAAAACAGAGAAAAGAAGGAAAAGAAATTGACTTTTAATGTGCATTGCAGGTTACAGGTGGACCACAGGGAGCAAGGGAAGATGCCACAGAGCCTATTTCATCTCCTCCACACTCTTCTCCATCATGTCTGACCTTTCTTCCACCCCACTGTGTTTTTTTCCGAGAATTGTGTATTCTACAAGAGGCCTGTGTGTTCTATAGGAGGCTCCTGTAGAAATCACAGAGAGCCAGAAATGGTTCCAAAGAGTAGTTTGAGGGGCTAGGAGATTTCATGAAGAGCATGTAGACCCTCCTACAGCTATCCACCCTCCTTTCCATCCATCCCACACCTGCACCACCTCATCATCATCGATTTCTTTCCTTCCTGTCGAAAAACATAGAAACCAGTTTTTAGAAAAAAAACAAAAAAACAAAAAAATAAGGGGAGTAGCACCTCCAAATCTCACCTGCAGCTTACCAAGTACCTCTCCATCTCCATCAACATCTCTGGTGTCATCCTCATAGCTCCTAGCACAAAAATCAGCTAAAATTTTTAAAGGGAGAAGCAGCTACAAGAGCTCCTGTAGGAATTCCTGTAGCAGCTGATCCCCTTAAAATATAGCCACAGTAGCAAAAGAAGTAAAACCATGGGATTGAAGGGGACATCTGAAGATAGATCTAGCCAGAGGATACCTACACAAAGCAAACAAGCCACACATCAAGAAGCAAAGATCATGCAACAAGGAAGATACAGGGATGCAGCAACTGAAATACAAGCATGCAGCAGCAAAAGGAACCAAAATGCCTTCCAGCACATATATTCGACTCCCAGGTAAGTGACTAACCCTCTCCTTTGTTGCATCTGTGTAATTGGAAAATATGCATAAGCGAATGAGATGGTTAGGGTTGAATGAGAAAAGGTGGCCAGTTGACTGGCCACCCTCATCCAATTGATTGCGCTCATCCAGAGATGCCACCACACGTGTGCCTAGTCAACTCACAGAAAAATATAAAGGACAGGTAGTGGAGGGTATGCAAACTCCAATGCAATGATGGGAAGTGATTACGGGAAAGAGCCATGATGACAAGGCAGTGGGGATCAACGGTCCAAATATGGCAATGTACATTTTTGCCAGCTCACCCCATCACCGGAAATATATAAAAGAAGAAATAAGTATTCCTCCTCGAAACTCCTTCACCACCTTTTCTTTCATTCCATCCTCGTCGACTTAGCTACAAAAAGCTCTCTATCACCACCATAGCCTCGAAACCATTTCTTTCCATCGCTTTCATCCATCCTCCTGCTATCGGCATTCTACAGGAGCAGTAACAGGTTCTACAGGAGCACCTACAGCCAGTTCTATAGGAGGGGCAGTAAGCAGTTTTTAAGGAGAAAACACAAGATTTTTGCTCGATTTCTGGCCTGAAGAGGTAGGTTCTGTACATACCCACCTTGATTATCAAAATGTGCAAGGAATTATATAACTTTAAGGAGGAATTGAGTCCATATAAGAAGAGGAATTCCATAAAAATTTTCTGCCTGTTTCCTTAAAAAAAACACAGTTTTTCTCTGTTTCCCTGTTTCTTCAAAATTCTTGTCTCCATCTCTACCTTGGGTGTTCAAAAGAGGTATAAGCACAATGACAGGGGGATTCATGAGGAAGGATCCCACAAATTCAGCCAGGCTCCATGAACATCCAGAAGAGTAGCCATGGTTGAAATGAGGCTTCTGTGATCCATAACAATTATAAGAATAAATTTTGGCGTAAATCACATTCAGAAAATCTATGTCGATGCGTTTCGAACCCACCAGTGTGGTTCGTCGTCAGGACAAGTTGAAAAATCAGATCCATCTTTGCCTGTTAAATAGTTTGAGAAGAGCCTCCAACGGCTAACTAGGACAACGTCTAAATTTGACTAGGGACCAGGGTCAAACAAACCAGTTATAAATTAAAAGTAAGTTAGTTATAATAAGGGACCTTACCTTTACATAAATATATAAATTATATGTATAAAGTAATTTTAATTAAATTGGTTGTTGAGTTAATAAATCGTTAAAAGTATTAACTAGATAAATAGAAAATATAAATATTAAAGTAGAATGTATAAGTAATAAGATATAGAGGTATAACTAACTAATTAAAAATAAATTATATGTATATTTATAAAAATTTTAAAAATAGGAGGTTAAGTTAAAAGTTAGAAAAAATAAATAAATAAAATAAAATAAATAAATATATTAGAATAAAATAATATTCCGTTAAAAAAAGAAAGAAGAATAAGAAGAAGAAGAGGATCTTACCAAATTAAATTTTATGAATATATATATATATATATATATATATATATATGAAAAAAAACATAACAAAAATATATATATATATATATATATGAAAAAAACATAGCAAATATATATATATATATATATATATATATATATATATATATATATATATATATATTAGAATAATATACAGTTAAGAAAAAAAGAAAAAAAGGAAAAAAAGAAAGGAGGATATACCTGAAGGATTAATACTACCTTACAAAATTAAATTTATATATATATATATATATATAATAAATTAGTTAACTAAGAGGGTAGATAGTTAAAAAGGCACTAGAGTAAAAAAAAAAAAAAGAAGGAGTGGTGGGGGGGGGGGGAGATTTCGAAGCCAAAGCTTTAGCCTCGGCTCGTCTCTTTCCCAAGTTGTGGAAAAGGTATGTAGATGACACTAACGTCATCTGGTCCCATGGCCAAGAGGATTTGGATCTCTTCTTCAATCACCTCAACTGTCAGTCCTCTGCCATTAAGTTCACCATGGAAAAAGAGGTCAATGGTTGCCTCCCTTTCCTGGATATTCTTATATCTAAGAATAAGGATGGTTCACTCTCCCACTCAGTGTTCCAGAAGAAAATGCATACTGAGCAGTATCTTCATGTCGATTCCCATCATTTCCTTGCTCAAAAGATGGGTGTTCTTAACACCCTCGCTACTCATGCCCTTAGGATTTCTGATAATGAGAGCTTCGATAAGGAGAGATCCCATCTCCTTAATGTCTTTGTGGAGAATGGCTATAGTAGGCACCTAGGTTAGAAGGCTTTCCTTAAAGCCTCTAAAAATTCGTTAATTAAAAAAGAACCTAAAGAATGCCGACTAGGTGTCCATCTTCCCATAGTCCAGGGAACCATGGACAAGATTGCTCGGATCCTTAAGAGGTATGATATTCCCTCAACCTTTAGGCCCCTCAACACCATTCGTAAATCCCTCTGATTGGTGAAAGATCCTGTTGACCCTAAGGACATGAAGGGTGTCTACTTGATCCCTTGTTCTTGCGGGACCCCCTATATCGAGGAAACAGGGCGCTCCATCCATCAGAGGATCAGCGAACATGCAGCTGACCTAAGACATGGGAGAACCAAGTCTTCAGCGTTAGCAGAGCATGCGGAAAATACCAAGCATCAGGTTTGTATAGAGGAGGCCAAGGTTATTGCCAAGGTTGCACAGTTCCATCACCGTAAATTCAGGGAAGCTATTGAAATTGAAAGAAGGCCTAACAATCTCAATAGAGATGATGGCTGGAAGATCAGTAGCTATTGGATCCCTGCCCTTTCTTCCTAGTCTTGCTTTTCCTTACCCACCTTTTAACCTTTTTGAGCTTTCGATGTTCCCCTTGGAGCCTTGTCTTTTCCTTCCTCCTCCTTTTGGCTCTGTGGTTTTCTAATGGTCATGTTCCTGACCTTCTTCTTTTTTAATATGTGTCGCTCATTCTATTTATTTTTTCCTGATAGATATTAATAAATAAAAACTTAACTAATATTGTTTAATGGTTTATTATTAAATCTATTTTATTAAATAAAACACCCCCCCGCCTCCCTTCCTTTTTTTTTTTTTACTCTAGTGCCTTTTTAACTATCTACCCTTTTAGTTAATTAATTTATTTTTTATAGTATCTATATATATATAAATTTAATTTTGTAAGGTAGTATTAATCCTTCAGGTATATCCTCCTTGTTTTTTTTTTTTTTTTCCTTAACTGTATATTATTATTATTCTAATATATATATATATATATATATATATATATATATATATATATAGATATTCATAAAAGTTAATTTGGTAAGATCCTCTTCTTCTTCTCTCTCTCTCTCTTTTTTAACTGAATATTATTTTATTCTAATATATTTATTTATTTTTATTTTTTTCTAAATTTTAACTTAACCTCCTATTTTTAAAATTTTATATATATACATATAATTTATTTTTAATTAGTTAGTTATACCTCTATATCTTATTACTTATACGTTCTACTTTAATATTTATATTTTCTATTTATCTAGTTAATACTTTTAATGATTTATTAACTCAACAACCAATTTAATTAAAATTACTTTATACATATAATTTATATATTTATGTAAAGGTAAGGTCCCTTATTATAACTAACTTACTTTTAATTTATAACTGATTTGTTTGACCCTGGTCCCTAGTCAAATTTAGACGTTGTCCTAGTTAGTCGTTGAAGGCTCTGCTCAAACTATTTAATAGGCAAAGATGGATCTGATTTTTCAACTTGTCCTGACGAAGAACCACACTGGTGGGTTCGAAACGTGTCGAGATAGATTTTCTGAATGTGATTTATGCCAAAATTTCTTCTTATAATAGCAGTAGCCATTTTCACCAGAGCAAATTGGATGCCATTTTTTGAGAAATTGCGAGGGTTTGATGAAGAAGTGGCTCAGGAGTTTGCCCTTTCTTTAGTCCCTCACTCGAGGACCCATGCCACTGTTACTATTAGAGGTATCTCCTTAGAAATCACCCCATAATTTATTAGTAGGGTTACCACCCTTCCTCTCGGATTACCTTGGAGCAAATATGAAAAGCCAATTGTGCAGTCTGCCAAGAAAAACTTCTTCCAAAATAATGAGCATCTTGTAGAAGACAAGAATGGCATTAGAAGGACAAGCATACCTTACCCTTGGGATGAGGTCAGTTACCAGATCATCAAATATATTTCTTGTGAAGGGAGGTATAGCATAGTTTATGGCTACCATTTCAGACTTCTCCATGAGCTGAGATATGGCATGGACGCTCCAACACCCCAAAAACTCAGCATCCCCTATTTTCTCCTGCAGTCCCTCATAGACTCCAACATTAAGTTGAAGGCAGGAGGTCCATATCAGTTGGCTCACCATGGGTTAATTAAACTGTTAGTGGAAGAGGCCCTCCATACCTTCACAATCCCCATAGCATGGGAAATCTTCCGAAACATGACAGTAGAAGATGATATAAAGGCCCTCACATATGATCTTAGTCCTTCTGATAGTGAGGGGGAAGAACAGCAAGGGGGAGAAGGGGAGGAAACTGAGGAACAAACAGAGAGGGAGGAAACCAAAACAGAACAAAAGGAAACAAAACCAGCAGGGGAAAAAAAGACAGAAGTGTCTCCTGAGACACTAGAAAGGGAGGCAGTACCTACTCTCGCTACCCTCAGCACCCCAATTAAACCCAAACAAAAGAGGAAGAGGCAGGCCTCAATGTATTTCAGGGCTTGGAAAACCACAAGGATCAAACAAGGGAAGCCCCAACCTTCTTCTAAAGTTCCCATTGTAATTGAAGATTCACCCACTGTCAAAGGGGAAGAATCTCTCTCTAAAACCCCTATCACATATGAAAGACGGACTCCCAGGTCTTCCACCTAGAAGAAAAAAGTGCAACTACAGGACTCAAAAACAGTTCTACAGGAGGCATAGACTGTTCTACAAGAGACCCTGTCAAGACTACAGGAGACCAAAAAACTTGAAAAGAGACTAGAAGGATAGTCACAGGAGAAGGATGAAGCAACAGAGCCTCAAGAACCTGATCCCTAGCCTAGTTTGGGCTCTTACTACAATCTTCTTGAGGGGGGAAGAATCATTCCACAGAAATTTGGAATCCCACTTTTCTTTGAGTTGGAGAAAGAAAGAATAAGGAGCCATAGGTGGATGCAAATCGCCAAATCCAAGGGAGTAGAGGATATTGGCCACATGGAGAACAAGCTCAGAGAAACGGGCACGGAGTTAAGTGTTGTAAGACATAGAGAGGCAATCACAAGAACATACTTGGAAAAAGAAAATGAATTACTTAGAGGACAGATGAAATAAAAATAAACACAATTGGCATGCATGGCCAGCTGGTCTATGGAGGTACTGCAGCGCATAACACCGGCAAAATCATATGGATTATACCTCAAGGACCAATGACTGCAGTTTCAGATAAAGACTTTGGCACATAGAGGCACAATGCCTTTCCAGGATTATAGACAGTTTATGGACCTATGTGACCAAAGTTCATCAAAAGACAAGGCAAAAGTAGCATAGTTCTATTTGCATAACATGGCCCTCACCGATATGAACGTGTGGGACCCCAATGCTACACTGGGGGACTTGCAACTAATGGCCATGGCATCATGGTTGAATCATGACGCATTAAGGGCAGAAGAGATAAGAAAGTTAATGTAAAGGAGCAGAATGAGCCCTTAATGATCAGAGCTGAGCCATCAGACCCCATGGCTCTCATCAGCACACACCAGTTGCTTGCAAACAATCCCCAAATTGCCCCTAAGTATATCAATGATCAGGCTCAAGCCATCGCACATTTTGAGGACATGGAAAGATTACTTGGGGATGACTGTATTCATGCTTGTATGAGGAGGTGGAATACATTGCCACACAGCTTGCAGATCAGGGAGTATCACTCCCCAACAAGGATGAAAGAAGCATTAAGGAGAGTACCACTGTACAAGCACTCTATGTAGAGTTTGAAGTTCAATTGGATTGGCCTCAAACTGAGTCCCCCACTGCTGCTAGGCATGCCAGAAGGCAGAAAAGAGGAAGAAGAACAACAGCAGTGGGAAGAGGTGGATAGAAAGGCAGGATTCCATGACAAATAAGAGGACCTCACATCAGAAGCATGGGATGTTAGGGAGGCCATCAGGGCCATCAAAGATGAGGAGATGGATTAAGTTGCTCAAAGGATGAGCAACACCTTCAGTAGGGGGGTGATGATGAGCCCCATAAATGGGTAATTATATGGGCTCATTTTGCCTCCTAACATAGTTTAATCAACCATTCTCTTAGCTTATTGCATGTTTTTTGATTATATTTATGCTTATGGAGTGAGTTGGGTTGGTCATTATGCCATGGAGTCTAATATGTGTTTAATGCAGATTTTTGTTCAATTTTGGAGATAAAGTCAAAGATTTAATGGACAATTGGTAGCAATAATTCGAAGTAGACAAGGGAGAGGATTTATAGGAGGGTATCCCCCTCATTTATGACTCCCCACTTCGAATTCTCCATCATGCAGCTCAGAGCACAAACAACCACATCAATGCACTAGGAGGCAGCCGAGCAAGTGGAGGATAACTTCTGTTTATCTCAAGTTTTGGGAGCCAAGCCTCCCTGATTTTAAGGAAGCTGTTGGGAGCTTCAGTTGTATAAGTAGAGAGGCCTAGGGCCTCATTAGGAAGTTAGTCAAATTTTCGAATTTTTGTTGTAGCTTTGCTCTGCTCAACTTCGAGCTTACTTTTGTTGACAGTTTCATGTAATCCTATTATTATTTTGATAATAAAGATGAGATCCTTTTTGAGCTAGCACTGAGTTACCTCAGAGGGCTGAAGCTCTTGGGTTAGGGCCCAATCCAAGTAGCCAAGCTCCTCTTGTTTGTATTTCTATGCTTTGTTTCAGTTTATGAATTAGTTGCTGTTAGATGAATTTCTTTCTTGGTTAAGAATAGGTTGCTTTTGGTGATTTAGAAGGTTATTTCCATTTGAGTTTTCCATAGCAGGTTGAACAGTGATAGAAAGAAGATATAAAAAGGTCATCAACAAAGCCTTGGCTTCCTTTCCTCCCTTCGGGACCATGAATTGAGGCCAAGACCCTCTTGCTGCCACAAAAACACAGATTTGCCTTCCATAGGATTTCTAGTGTTCCAGTTTGTTAGAAGGTTAATGCTTTGCTTTAGATATATTTCACCATACTCATTTCTGCCTTGCAATAATTTTCCTTCCATGCTTTCTCTCATTATAGCATTTCTTTATCATTTCTTTCCATAGCTCATAATCTAGATTAGCTTGATGCAAAATTCTGTTATTTGATGTACTTAGTTTCCATACTTGCTTGATCTCCTTGTTTAATTTTCAGGTCCTTTTGCAGCAAATCTCTTCCCACAACATGTTAGCCAATCAGCCATCACAATCTCTCTTTGATCTATGCCCCATAGGTCGCTAAGAGTTCATTTCAAATCTGCCTTAGTTTTCTACACTTTTCCATAAACTTTTCTCTCTTTCCTTGAACAAATCCGACCATCTTTATCTCTACTAAACATTCTTGATGGACCCTAGACATCTTAACACATCATCCTAGCCTTCAGATACCCTTTTCCCACCCACTTTCCTACCTTCAAAACCTCCAAAACTGCTCTCGGCATCCTCCTATAGACCTCTTGTAGACCTCCTGTAGATCCCCTGCAGCCTCCTGTAGATTTTCCTGTAGGCTTCTTTTTGAAGTTCGATTGCGGGAAAAGCCTCCAGAAGGCCACCTGAGCCCTCCTAGGACCCA
This sequence comes from Pinus tabuliformis, assembly GCA_031772625.1. Taxonomy (NCBI): domain Eukaryota; kingdom Viridiplantae; phylum Streptophyta; class Pinopsida; order Pinales; family Pinaceae; genus Pinus; species Pinus tabuliformis. The sequence continues at coordinate 309,905,986 of CM062807.1, forward strand.
TCCGCACCATCCTACACCTCTACAAATCCCAAAACCGCCCTCCATCACCACCTATTCACTGCCACATTCACAATCAAATAAATTACATGCATGACAGTTTCACATAAAAATCCAAAAAGATGTTTTAGCTCATTTTATTTCTAGAAATAGCTTGAGTAGATGTTGTTTACTTCCTGAGTAGGTAATGGCATTCATTTCATGGTTTTTCATCTCTCTTTCTGCAAAAGTACGATTAGTTGGTTAAGTAGGGTTTGCTAGGTTTACTTTACATTTTAGTCTTCTTTTCCTTTCTACAAGTAGAGTAGCCTTTGTAGAGTAAGTTTTCCTTTCTTTCATCACATATAGAGATTTTTCTGGAATTCATAGAAGTTGGCTTGAGCTCCTAGTGATCTTGCACCAGCTGACCAAGTGATAGCCTGCAGCAAGAACTAGTACTTGTGCATACATCATCATCGCTTCCAAGTTTTTTACGAACTACCGGGTTGATAAAAGTAAAGTAGGAAGCCCAGGAGTTGCAACATTATTGCTGCAATACTGGTGCTCACCAGAAATTCCTTCCATAACGATGTTTAAGATGATGTAGGTCAGTTGCATGTTTACTTACAAGTACTGACCCAGTTTTAAGAATTCTTGTGTCTGAGATGTGAAGTAGGAGAAAGGCAGGTCCATTATTTTTTCCATAAATTTATGCTTTGTCTGATAGCAAAAAAAATGAGATAAAATTGTGCCTCTCCTACTCATTAAAAAAAAAACAAAACACCTTGTTGCAACAAGAAACTCTATCTCCTATAGCAGTACAAACACAACACTTTTCCTTCTGCCTACAAAACGAACTGGTAAGCCTAGCCAAATTTTTGAGAATACCTCTAAAATTGAACACCAAAACCTGGTTGAAAAGACTCTGTAAGATAAAATGGGGGGTGGTTTCAATATGAGGCAACTTACTAATACTAGTAGAATCCACCAATACCCTGAGGTTGTCACCATACTAGAATATTGTCAATGGTTGGGATTATTTGAAAGACTTAGAGGGTTTGATGATGATATAGCCATGGAGTTTGCAATTAATCTACAAAATACTGAAGGACAAGTACTTGTCACTTCAATCGAAGGGCTAGTGATTTATATCAATGAGGATTCCATTAGCAGAATTACAACTCTCCCTCATGGGCTACATTATAACAAAGGAAAGGAAGGAAGCCATCACTTCTAAGAGAGGATTTTTCTTGCTAATTGACCAGTCTAATGAAGACAAGATTGGGATAAGGAGAGAAAGTATGCCTAGCCCTTGGGATGAAGAAGTTTACCACATTCTTAAGTATATTTTCTATGAAGGTAGACTTAGCATAGTTTATGCCTATCAATTCAAATTGTTATACTAGATGAGGTTTCATGTCCACCTTCTAGTCAATAAGCTATTGTGTATCCCCTTTTTCCTCCTACAGTCCCTCAAAGAAATGAGTACCAAGGTAAAAAATGGAAATCACAACTTCTTGGCCCATCATAGCCTGACCAAGTTAATTGTCACTGATGCACTAAAGGACCTACAATATCCTATCCCTTGGGTTGATTTTGTAGACATGGATAGGAAACCATTCTTAAAGACCCAAGCAAACCTCGGTAAACCAAAGAAGGGACCAGCCAAGAAAATGAAAAGGATATTGCAACTACCTTGGCTAGCCTTAACACCCCTACCAAACCCAAGGTAAGCAAGTTTTCCAATCAAATTGTTTATACAAGGATTAAAAGTACTATAATTAAATTTACTAGGAAACATAAACCACCCTCTGCTACTCCCATTACAATTGAAGAAACACCTAGTCATAAAAGGGAGGAGATCCAGGAGGGAGAAATGTAAAGAAAACCAAAGCTAGAGGCAGAACAAGGAAACATGTTAATATTCCCTAAGTCATAGGGTAGCGAGTCCAACTATAGGAATAAACTATCCAACTACAAGAAAATGTTTTCTAACTACAAGAATATTCTGTACAACTACAGGAACAACCTATAGAGCTACAAGAGACATAAAATGTTTCAAAACAATCTACCCCAAGGAATCCATCTTCATTCTTCTCATGACCACTAAGGGTTGACCCCCTTGCTATAGGGACATCAGGTAGGGTGCTCCTTGCACATCAGGTGCTCCATTTGATTCTTGAAGTAGATAAGGAAAAGTTAAAAATAGACAAATGAAGAATAATAACACATGATAAAGGGGTTGCTAATGTTTCCAAGACGATGGATGAATTAACCAAGATGAGGGAAGAAATGGAATTCTTAAGGATAGATGAGGCAAACAAAAGAGAGCTCATAGGCTTGTCAAAGAAAATGGTAAGGATTTTACCATATCATGGAAATAAGGGATTATGACTCCCCCGATTGGTTGCAGGAAGCACCAACAAGGACCCCTTTTTACAAAAAGGATCATCCAAAGACTTGGAGGGATTGGGTTCAATCCACCTTTACAATTGTGGCTCCAACAACACCAAAACTAGGAAGAAGAATCTAGGGAATGGAAGTATATAGAAGAGAATTTAGGATTCTACCTAGCAGGGTAACCACACCTAACTCATCTTGGGATATCAAGTAGGTCATCAAGGAAATGAATGAAAGAGAGAAAAGAAGAGAAGAAAAATGAGTTTCTGAAGTGTGAGAAATAGTTCTAGTATATGGGTATGGTGGGCCTCCAAAATAGTTAAATTATAAGGCCTATTAATCCATTCCTAAGCACATAAAAACCATCTTGAACCCACCTTTTGTACTTAATGATACATTTTTATAGCTTAATGGGTTATTAGAAGAGTTCAATGTGGTTTTCATATTTTATGTGCCTTAACATGTTTATTATGTAAGATTTGAAGAAATATTGAGCAGATTGAAAGAGATATAGCATTGGAGATATTTTTGGGACTTGTTCCTTGAAGTGCGAGGGCCAAAACTTGGCTGGATTAGGGAATTTAATGCCCCTTCCTAGTGCTATGAGGTGGATTAGGAGCAAGATCCCTTTTTCTAGGAATTTTTGGAGGAAATGCAACCCTCCTCTCAAGGATGATACTCCCCACACTATGTATAAATAAGAGGCTCGAGTAACCCAATAAGAATATAGAGAAATAGGGAAAGAATAGGAAGAAGGATTACTTTTGTATTCTTAAGAAAGTTTTGTAGTCTTGGAATGTGAAGACAATTTCTCAGTTAATGAAGGCATTGTTTTACTTCAGCTCTTAGCTTGGTTTTCCTTTAAGGACTCTTAATAGCCTTAGGCTAGGCCCACCCCAGAAGCTTCAAAGCCCTACTGTACTTTTGTTAGTGTTATGTTTTTATTCATTTTCCAGTATTTCTAAAAGTTATCTTTTCATAGTTCTTGTGCATGGTTAAATAGAAAATTTATGAACAGTTTCTTAATATATGCTATTTTTGTAGTTGTTAGCAGTAGTGGCACTTATTAATGCCATTTCAGATATTCTTTCATTTTATTTCTCTTACTATGACAAAGTCTATTGTTTACTATTTTGTTGTGTAACTGGCTTTGTAGCTACAATAAACACACAAAGTTTGATTTCATTACAATATACTTGCACTAGATTACCTTAAATCTTTGATCAGTTAAATTTTATTCTTTTCTAAAATTGTCATATCTTTCCCCATCTCAAACCTACATTATGCTTGGTTTATACGCTCATTGGACTATCTCCTGTAACAAAACATAGACTCCTGTAGTAGCCTCTAATTAGCCCTCCTTTATCACATGGTTTTGCAATAAATTCATGGTTTGACCTATTGAACATGTCACGACACCTATGGGACATTGATAATGAAACTTGGAAGTATAGATACCTCATAGATGCCCTTGTCAATTTGTTTCTAAACACTGCCTTTTACTGTAAATTATAGTTTTGATTCTTGTTCTTTCATTTCAGCAAGTGTACTTTCTTTCATTACAAATAACATAGATTTGAGTGTCGTTTATTTTTCTGCAAGTCGTTTTCTGCAATTATATTTTTCTTGTAGCATACCCTAGTTAGCTTAATCTTTGTGCATCTAACCTTCATTTCAATACTTCCACCTGCATAAAGATCAACAAGAGAAGAAGATAATGCTTACTACGCATACACTATTGACACCTATTAAATTTGAAACCCTAGGTTGATAATTAAAGATGAGACCCTTGGGATTTGCATCATTGTTTTTGTGATATTGAGGACGATCACTCTCTCCTATATGCATGGGGATACTTGTAACGCCTCATGTTATGTAGTACAATTCCAAGTTGCAAATGAATAGAATTGTCATAATATCGATCAACTAAAAGACCCTTAGGCATCTCTCCAAATACCTTGGAATGATTATTGATAACTTTTTGGAGATGCATTATAGTAGAGGATATAAATGTTTGAACATCTAATGAGCACAATTGTGTCATTACACCATGGTGTCCATTTTTAAGTAATTTTGTCATGTTGTGAGAGATTATCACTTTAGAGGTTTCCCTTGGATGCCGCTTAGCTCAATTTCCTCTCTTTCAAAGGAAAATCTCATGAAAATATCTTGAAAATTATGGGAATTCATTCCCAATTATTATAACCGTTTGACCCCTAATACAACATTAGCACCACCCATTTGTATTTCCATCATGGGACTATCCAATAAATAATCTCCCATATTTAGCTTAAAACCATGGCACTTCCCTTAAAAATTTATGGCATCTCCATCTACAATCATTACCTGAAATTCCATAGTTTGAAATAAAAAGAAATACAGAAGTTTTTCGAATTTGTAATTGATGAACTTATGGGTACTACTTGAATCAATCAGCATTGTTACCTTTTTTCTTTTTGATATATCCTTCTATATTGAGGGTTTTTGGAGTACCGATGCTAACCAATGCATAGCAAGATATTGTTGGATTAGTCTCTTCTAACCCTAGATCCTATGATGGTTCCAATTCTTGATCTTCTTTTTCTTCACAATCTATGTATACTAATTTATTGTCACCACATCTATGCCCATTATTGTACTTATTTTCACAATTGAAACATAGTCCCATTTCTCTTCTTTCATGAATTTTATAAGGTGATAAACTTGTCGGTTGAGTGAGGTTAGGAGAGGAAGAATCATGTTCTCTATAGTTGTTAGTAATTTACCTTCTAGTATCCATATTTTTATTTTCAACTTTCCTTGCCATATTAAAAGCATGCTTTAGGAATTTAGGTTAGAAGAGATGCATATCATGTTGGATGTTTTCGTTTAAAGTTATCATAAATAGTTCTATCATTAGGGAGAGTTTTAGGTAAAAAAATGGGCCTAAAAATGAAAAAGGTAAAAGCAAAATAAACTTTAAAAGAACCAATAGGATTCAAGATGACAATGCCTCCCCACCGGTAAATATTTTTGGAGGGGAAAAGAATATTACTTTTTTTCAATTGTATTTTTCACTTATCTCCTTATAGGTTTACTCAAATTTCAATAGTGGGCACTTGTTGGATGCATAATTAGATTCTTCATCCAAAGAGTACCCACTCTGCATGCTTTTGAATAGACCCGCATTGAGAAAAATTGAAAAAACATGTATGTTTTTTCATGTATTTTCAAATTTTCTCAATGTGGCTCTACTCAAAATATGCAGAGTGGGTACTCATTGGATGAAGAATATAGTTATGCATATAATGAATGCCCACTCTTGAAACTTGAGTAAATGTATAAGGAGATAAATTAAAAATACAATAGAAATGTAGTTTTTTCTTTTCCTTTAAAAAATCATAACTCTTATTTCATTATTTTCCTTAGGAGGTCCATTTTGGACCTCAAATTTTCCCTAATAAAAATTATCCTATGGAATGTTCTTTACTTTGAGCCTCAATTTTTGGAAATGTTGAATGTGATTTATAATTGGACATTTATGCCAAATATTTACCAATTGACTATAGAATGTCTTTCTCTTAATGTCGCTATAATTTGTTATCAACTCCTCTATAAATGGATCAAAATATAATAAAATAATTTTTCTTTTCACAAAACCATTGAAACCATGCAAATTAATCTTGTTATAAATACAATGATGCAAAAGTTAATTGTTTTGAGGCTAAAACTTGGTGTAGATCAAAGTATTTCCTCATCTAGAATATCCATGTTATAGGATCTTGTCCATCTAACTTCCTCATATCAATCTTCGAAATGAAATAGTTTATGGTGCCATGTTGAACCCTTGATGTTGTGGATATTAGAGTGGTGAGTGATCATGATTTTGTGATTCAATATTTGTGCTCTCCAATTCCCCATATGTGATTGCATCCCACCACAATTGTTCTCCTTATTTTCATGATTTCCTTAGAACTCCATATCCCTTTTAGGAAGCCTCTTTGAGAGAATATTTTCCATGGAATTCATGGATTTCTATATTTCTTTCTTATTTTTTCCATTTCATCCATCTTATATTCCTCGTGTTCTTTATTTCAAGGAAAATTTTAAGGATGGAAATTCATCTTAAGGTTTAGAATCCTTGGCGAATCTTATTAGTCCATGACATGTAATCTGTAAAATGTTTGGCAGTATTTTTGTAAAAATATTTAAATTTCTAATAATTTTATATAGTCTCTATATAAAATTTTGGCGATTTTTAAATTAAAATAATTGTATACTACAAAATTTGGGTGAAACATTTCTAGAAAAAACAGAAATTAACAAATCATTTTTTTAAATAACATGGAAAATTAACCCACTTGCGAATATTAGCCCCTAAAATTTTCCCTACTGTATTTTCGCTCTTTTTTTTTCCATTTCCTATTTAAATACTTCTTCAAAACATTATAAATCCACTTGTTTCGAGACACTATGACTCATTTCATCAACCTAGTTCTTTAATTAGGAGAATCTCAAGTCTTCACTTCCTTAAGATCTCATGTTTAAGTTCTTATGAATAGTATTTCTTGTAGAGCCTTTTTCCATATGAGAAAATAATAATAGTACTCGTCATGACACAATTTTTTCTCAACCAAAATGGATTTTTAAATCAAACTTTATGCCAATTATAAGTTATGTATCTCTAAGGCCTTAATTTGGAGACTATCTAGATGATTGCCTTTCATCTTGATATATCTTTGAAATTTCACCCCTTTGGAGTCTAAAATTTCATTCTATAGCACCTAATATGATTTCTTAGACTCCTAAAAATTTCACAGTTTGAAACTTCATTGAAGAAACCCTATAGAAAAAAATGTTAAGATGACTTGTTTAGGACTAATTCTAGGATTAGTCAAAGCCCCGACTTCCACAACATATATCTCGTAAAATATAATGATTCAAAATCTAAAAAAAATTCCACATGTTGTTTTCTATGTCTCCTCAGTATTATGAAAATTTCATAGTTTGGAACTTTACAAAAATAAATTATAGAAAAAAAATATGATTCATTAGAGTCTAATTTTAGCATTAGTCACAAACCCTAACTTACTTAACCTATATCTCCAAAAATATGTCAAACAAGAACTTGAAATTTTGATCATGTGATTTGATATATATCCTTAATCTCCTTAGAATTTTTTTGCCTAGATATTTTAAGAAAAAAGCTATAATGAACATTCCACATTGTCTTGATTGAAGGAGAAAAACCCTAGGATCATGGGCTCTGATACCAAATGTAATGATCCAAGTGTTGTAAAAATGATAAAAATTAAATTAATACAATCCACATTGAGGGGAAAGCCTCCCTTTACAATGAATCCAATGCAAAATATAAGATGTGATGATCCTATGACTAGGTCTCCATGGTTTGTGTGTGTATATATATATGATACAAAGGGTACAATTAAGGGTTCTGACTAACCTATTAATATACAAATAGAAATGTAATAAATCCAATGTTTATGGACTAATAAGGGGTTTTATGTGCTTAACAAGCATGGTGGTTGATCGACTACCAATAGGGAGACGGTGGTTAGTCAACTACTAGAGAAGGAGATGGTGGTCGATTGAATACGAGAGAATGGGATGGTGGTCAATTTTCTCATGCAAGAGATGGTAGAAGTGGTAGAGTAGGAGTAGGAGGAAAATAACACCCCTAGAAAATGAATTCCATGTAGATGAATCTAAAGAAAAAATTTGTTGGAAATGGTTAGCACTTAATCTCTCTATTAGATTGAAAATACTAAAAATATGATGCATCAGTAATGTCATATCATGGGGAAGGGTTTCATGTATCAATTCAATCTCAAGGTCCTACAAGGTCTCCCTAGCTTGTACAAGGACCACATTGTGAAAAGCCACAAATGTATATATTTGATGTGTTGGTTGCTAATAGAATCTATTATGTAGCCTCGTCATAGCATATGTATTTGTATCTAAGGAATCTCGTCATCCTCAAACATATCCTCATCCTACTAGGGAAGTGCCTCTCCAATAAACTTGCCAACATCTATAAAATAGTAAACGATAATATCACATGAAAATTTAAACAAAATGTTACAATAAATTACATGTGTTGAATAATATATGCAATTAGATTAAGCAAAACATAATGATAATACTACCTCTAGCATCTACAAGTGACTCAACTTGAGTAAACAGGATGTTCTCACATCCTTCCTGAGCCATTCTTACATTAAAGTATTGTATAAGATCAAGGGTGTGATCATCTTCAAAATTTAGCAACCCCCATATATTTTAATTGATTAAATTACATAATCATTCTAACTTCCCGTTCTTAGACAAGATCTACATGCACATATACACATCAATCATCAACCTTAGAGGTATATAGTCGAATGTTGGTCTAGTGACTCAAAACCTCTTAGAAAATAAGGTAAATATCTATAAAGAAAAGGGAAAGATCATCCTCCCATCAAACATAACACTACAATTATTTAGAGAATAACAAAATTATCACAAAAAGTGGCAAACTACTAATTCAATTTGGGCCTATGAACTAAAGTATCTACATAATGCATTAGAGGGAAGATAATTTACTACACATTAGGCATATAGTGTGGTAGTTTCATTATCATAAGTAACCATAACCTAACCTCCTATACGTGAAATGCACATAAATGCAGCTAGCCACCAACAACCTAGAAGTCACTAAGGTCAATGATGTTCGCACCTGCATATATGTGATCTAACCCTATCCCACAATGCCAACAAGAAATTAAGAAACTAGGGAAAATCCTCCCCTCTCTTAGTCTAGTGATGAAATAAATATTCTCCCCTATGGGTTGGTACCACAAATAAAAAATGGCCTTGAATTCATACCTAACATGATCTTAACTATGAAGCAATTGCATCAACAAGAATGTGTTCCCCTTAAGGGATTCAAACTCATAAAAAAGGAAGAGGCCAACATTCCTCAAAAGGACACAAGTCTATCATGTAATAGGTTGAGGATACATACCCTTTTCCCTCTCTTGGGACTCCCACTTGTGTATAAAGTTGTATAGGTTGACATAATGTTGTCATTATCATCATTGTATTTGATTCACATACAAAGTTCATCAGGTACACACATGCATGCACACACACAACATAAATAATATATAATAAATTATTTATTTGTTTGTTAAAATTGTAATGAAAATATTTTGTAAAAGATGGTGGAAAAATCGATTGCACCTTAAAAATAAAGATGCATCATTTGTGGTGCAAAGTAACCTCAAGTGCACTATAAGAAATGATACTTAATTAAAGTTAACCTATTAAGAAAAGGAAAAAAGTTTTATTATTATCGGTAATTAGTGTGCAACTTATACAAGGGAATTAAGACATATTCAATGCACCTTGTGTGCTAAGATGCATCACTAATAACACATATATACATTTCAAATGCATTGATAAGTTTGGAAAAAAAATATTTTGTATCTATGAATAAAAATGTGCATAGGATGTAAGAGAGCATACATAACAATGCTTCCCTAAATCCATAAGTGCACCAAGGAAAGCAAGGAATTTTCAAATTTAAATTGATGTGCTCGATATGTATGGAAGCACGACTAATGGTGCATTCATGCATGACCTAGAGCATTGACAAGCCTACGATATTTTTTTTTTATATATAGAGCTCTTAATGGTGCATTTACAAGATAAAGAAGCATCTAGTATGGTGAGACCTAATATTATAAATATCGCTAACAAAAAAAGGAATCATATATATTATTTGTGTTCAATGATGCATTTATGATATACAAGAGCAGTAATAGCAGTGTTATTGAACATTTAAGAATGCACCAAAAATCATCAACCTTTTTTATTTAAACAAAACCAATCGGTGTGCATGGTATGTATGGAAGCACTAATAAATATAGTGCATCCATGCATTTCTTAGAGCACCAACAAGCCTATGATACTTTTATAGAAAAAAAAAATCAATATTCCATTATAATATCGAGAGGCATTGCGCATGATTCCATCCAATATTATAAATAACATTGATAAAATTTAGGATTTTAATTTTTTTAATTGTTCTGTCCATTCACTTAACATAAAAAATGCATCATTAACAATGCAACCTGTAAAATTATAGAACACATCATAGTCTAGTGTGAGCTAAACAAACTGTTAAATTTTTTTAGAAGTTAGACAATTTAAGCCAATTCAACATTTTAATTCACTAAATATGTAAATATGGAGGCAATTAAAAGTTTACGTAATGTCTTCCATTCCAAGGAGGAATTGATTTGTAAAATGTTGTGGATATTCCACCAGATATTTCATCACATATATATCTATTAAAGTAAAATGAAATCTATACTATAAAAGGTTAATTCCTTTAGATTCCATATATGTTATCATTTATTTTTATCGTTTATGCATGCAATAGATAAAACACGAAAATCAGAGAAAAATGAAATAGAAACACACACCAATCACAATAAACACCAAGATATGCTCTAGGAGGCCATTTGGGGATAAAACCTAGTTGGAAAGTGAGGCTACTCTACTTTCTTTTGTCTGGAATGGAAATAATGCAAGTACAAAGGAGAAGGCACTCTCGATAGAGTTACTTAAGACTTGTACCCCATGAACTACTATGAAATATAAATCCATTCTGTTATTCTCTCTAAATCCCACTTCCAAGTTGTTTTTATCTATTATGGAACAAGATAAAATCCAAAAAATGAAGTGGAACCCATTTTCCTCCTAGTGGCTCGGTCATAACACAACTTGATAGCCAACTAGGGGTTAAGTTTTACTCCTTCAATTCTCAACTGGAATTACAAATTTAACCTTTCTAAAGTGCTCTTCATAGTATTCACGTGGCTTTTCAATGAATAATTGGGGTTGACATGGCATCCTCTTAAATTATGGTGGTCAATTGCAATAGGTCAACTTCTTGGAGGCATATCTTTTGCATCTGAACTCTAATTGACATATTTCTTTCACCATTAGAAAGGTCTCTAAGTGTAGAATAGTTTCATGGGGCTCTATGTTAAAATGAGAGAGTTTTACCAATAAAAATGTCATTTAAGTCCTCAAGTAGGCCCCAAAATGTTTCAAACCACAATTCTCCAGAATAGGTCTTTCTGATAAAACTACTCTTGTAAGTTGATTCCTTTGATTTTTCCATTTTGAAAGAATCAAGATAGATGAAAAATTATACAATGATACAATTTGGATCATACCTCCCCATTTTGGGAAGTTTTTGGTCCCAAAAATCTTTAATGAATGAGCTGAGGAAACTTTTCCTCTACACTCTTCCTAGAGTACAATCTAGCCTTTCCTATAAGCTGTCCTTTAAACCAAATCTACCAAAGTTCATGTTGCCCCTTTCTTATAGTTCTACACCTCTTGTGTGAAATTATATCCTTTGTCAACTCTACCTAGGCATCTAGAGCTAAGTTCTCTATGGAAGGTGATACCTTCTCCTCTTCCTAATCCGCCATGGAAAGCTCATAGAGTTTCATATCTTCACCACAGAGTAAATGTACATGTATGGGGGTGGAATGACTCTGTATACATTATCTCCCACCATTTCTAGTATATTGAAAGGACCATATCATAGAATCTTGATTTTCTCACCAAGATCTTGTAGCCTCGCCTTGTTCAAATATAGTCGAACTCTTTCTCCCACTCTATATGACTTCATTGTTTGTGTTGATGATGCATGGCCTTATACTTTTCCTATGACTTCCTCATTGTCTCCTATATTTTCAAATGGATCTACCTAATTTTCTCAACAAAAAAATATTTCCTTAAGACATCTTCTATGAAATCCTCCCTAAATCCTCCTTGCTACCCATATGCAATATCCAAAGGTGAACGTGGAAAATCTCCAAAACAAGTTCCAAATCAAGACTTACGAGTAGATGTAACACCCTCCTCCCACATCTACCTAAGTAACAGGCCTACCAGGGTAAACATGTGATGAGAATTTACTATGATATGATTTGACTTCCTAAGTCACCTTAAGGAAGTGGAACCGACAGAAACACACCATACAGACCTTCCACATCAGCAACAAGACTCTTAGGAACCATCCCAACCTCTCAGGTAACCAACCCCTGAGTACAACTGAGTTTTTAGACCAATTAACCCCTAGATTCTCCCATGATATGGGCAATCTTGTGTCTAAAAGGCTTTGGAAGCTCCCACAGCATGGTATGTTAGGACTATTTTTCTCAGTGTTGTGCTAGCGTCCCTTGGATTTGAGCCACTTTTTCAGGTCCAGGGCCTAGGTCACTGCCCATAATTCAATGATACCTTCAGAAAAGAAAGATAACAATGGAATGATCACACAATTTCAATTATTTGAACAAGGGCTTGACTGGACCCCTACTAGCCATGACAGGGATTTCGACAAACATATCACAATTATGTAATCTACAGGTTTAAACAACAGATCTGAGCATAGGGGTCTCATACTTATCTGAGAATCACTAAGAAGCATTGATGCCTCAACACATTAGTTGCAGTTTCATCCATTAGGCAATAGATACATTTTTCATTCATATATAAGTAAAAACGTGTTGGAAGCCATACATAGCCATTGTCATAATACACATTCATAACCAGCATAATAACAACATAAATACCAAGGAAAAAATAGCCATATAATCCACATATAAACCAATATAATACTCATGAGATAACAATGATAAATAACCTTATATTAATGATGCAAAATCCAACCCGGTATGGGACTTCCATGTTCCACCCAACCATAGACATGGCTAAGCCAAATCTCTCTTTAGCCAGTCACCCCCGTGCCATACTCCAAGCATTAATGTGGGATCTCATAAAACACATCAATTAAAACCATCCATGGCTTCCAGAGGCCAAACCACCTCAACCCATCAAATAGATTCCACCTCACGGTTGGACATTACAAAACCATCATTAGATTGGTCTTTACCCAAGCCTTCCAGGGCTCCAGAGCATTTGTTCCAACCCGTCTTCCAAGACTAGTAAATCAACCCACGACTGTTGCTGGGCTCCAAAGTGTTTGTCCAACCAAGGCTCTAGGACTAGTAATTCAACCCACATATTTTCTGGGATTCTAGAGAATTTGTCCAACCAGGGCTTCCAGGACTAGTAACTCAACCCACCAAGGGATTTCAGAGTGGTTGTCCAACCAAGGCTTCCAGGACTAGTAACTGAACCCAAGATTTTACAAGGCTTCCATAGCGTTTGTTCAACCAAGGCTCCAAGACTAATAACTCAACCCAAGCTGTTACAGGGCTTCTAGAGTGTTTGTCTAACCAAGGCTCCCGAAACTAATAACTCAACCCAAGTTAAAGGAAACATGAGAACCAACCAAAAAACAAATAAATGAACCCACAACACCATGGTTATCCAGGAAATGGAAAGGCTAGACAAATCCATTGTCAATCCAGGCAATCCTCCATGCCAATGACAGATCATAACCAAGAAACCACATGCATTTTCCATGCATGCCAAAACTAGTGAGGAAAACATACATGCAACTCGGTACCTGCAAGAAAAAATAGTTGTAGCTATTGATCCCGATGTCCTCTTGTGTTTTCTTGTTGTTCCTTTTCATTCTTGCTCCAAAACTCCAAGTATGACACACTCCTCCAAGAGTGCTCCAAGAAAACTCTAAGTGTCCAAGAGTATGAGAGAGAGAGAGAACATAAGAGAGATCCACCAAAACCTGTCAAAAGCTTGCCACTTGATCCTCATAAGCCTTTTATTAATGAGGCCTCTATTTTCTTCATTTTCCTCCTCGCATAAAACCTGTGACCTTTCACCTTCCTTTCCTCCTAATTTCCATTATTTTCATAAATAAATGTTCCAAAATGCCATTTTCCTTTCCAAAGCCTTTGCCATTGCCTTTGCCAATTTCCTTAGCCATAATAACTTAAATGAACACCCACTAGGATTTTTTTCCCACCATTCAGCTTGGAATATGTGTCCCATGACCATGGCCATATGTTTTTACACGAATTTTTAACCACGACTATTACATAACCCTCCCCCTTGGGTGAACACTGTCCTCAGTGTTCAATGGCACCTATAACCAACAAGGCTGCTGAAAACAAAACATACTACCCATGGAGATTTATAACATAGGTCGTTGCAGTATTTACAGTGACCATCTGCGAAAACATGACAAACATACTATTTACTGGAGCTTTATAACACAACTCATTACGATATTTACAATAATAACCACATATACACACATACACATTTTCTTCACCCAACAAATAATCATATTGTCTATGGATCTTTATAAATCTAGCTCGGTATAATATTTACAATAATACACACATATACACATATACACATTTGCTCAATTAGAAAATAAAATGATATGATGCATGTATCCACAACAAGGGAATCCAGAGGCTCACACCTCCACCCTCAAAGTAGTACAAGAATTCACCTCCTTCCCAGGAAGTCCAAAATCCATTGCAAGGTCAAATCTGCATCTAATGTCTAGTGCTGCAATCCAGTGCCACGTGTCCTCTCATTGAGCAATTACCATCTCATTGTTCTAGGGCACACACCCAATGTGCATCTGATTCCATCTAGAAATGCTAATGACCAAAACAAATCCATCCATGGCCTTCCCTTCTCTGCTACACAGTCCCTCGGGCAATCTGGTCACCCCCTTCCATGCAGACACACACCTTCCAAGTTCTACTAGCACCCCATCCAGGGCAGTCCATCCCTTGGCAAGGCTTCCTCGCATCAGAAGATACAAAAACCAAGGCATATCCCTGCCTTAAAACCATCACATCGGTCATAACATGCTCATGGCAATCAATGGACACTATTGGGTACCAGTGTCCCACAATGGCCCTATTCCTGAAGTTTTTTATCAGCATACCACTGCGTGCTCTAATTCCTTTCACTGACGTTACTAATTTTTGTAGTCATTTTTGACCACCCAACCGAGAATTTTCGTACTTCCTGTAATAGATCTGACCTAGAAATGTAGGAGAATACAAATATACCCAGAAATAACAATAGAGAAATAGATAACTTCAGATCTTTATTAATATCAAAACCCTTAAGGTAGGGCAAAACCATACAACTACTCCTTAAGGAAGGAGAACACTCCATAAGCCATATGCTTGTTCATATAATATTCCTTGACATATCTCAATGGGGAGTCTCTAGCCTCTATATAAGCCTCATACATACAATACCATGGTTCTTTCAATACCATATATCTAATACCATGGGCTTACCAATTAACTATGGCCCATCCCATTATTACATTATTCCCTAGGGTACCTCCCTCTATACCCCATACTATCCCCCCTAGGTATACTACATTCCACCCCCCTTAAACATGTTTCATCCTCGAAACATAAGAATAACACAAATAATAAGATCTACTTAAAAGAGTAGTCCACTGGTACCATGCACATGCATATAGCCATCCAAGAGAAAAGTGAACCCTCGATCTAGATGGTGCCTCGCTCGCTTGAGATGGAAGTTGAACCTAGCGGGTCTTCTGTGTTGATGTGTCGTGGGTGGATCATCACCCCTCTCTATCTGTCGTGTGGGGGTTATTGTCCTTGTGGCTAATTTGTTGACATCGTGTTGGTTGTTTTCTTGTTGGGTGATGTGGGTGGTGATATGCTGAAGTTTTAACCAACGATGTATCTTTCTTTAATTCACTGCTTAATGGAGCTTGATTAGTATCTGGTACATGTTGTGGCGCCTGCAATTGTTGCTTATCTGCCAGTATTACTTCAACGACTGATTCCTCATCTGATGTATCCGTACCGGCAACATCTTCTACTTCAGCCTCCTTGGACTCTACTTGTTTATTGATGGAAATGTCCTGTAATGTAATTTTCTTCTTTTTATACCAAAGCTTCAAGAATTTTTTTTGCACATTAATATTGATAGTACCAACAGATTCCATCCAAGGGTATGATCCAGGGGGATGTTGGTGGCCACCCACCTATCCCATTTGGACCCCCACAACTGTCTCTTTCAGCTTTTTCAGTTTCCTAAATTGTAGCACAGTTTACTATTTTTAGCAGTTTTTCGGGTCCTGAACTTTCGAAGCCGTTTTGAGGCCCTAAACGACGTTTTTTTGGGAATCTGTGGCAACATGGGTCCATGGACCGATGTTGCCTCCCAAAGTGGTAGTACTCGAATAGATCTTTCTAACGAGCTATCGTACGCGTCAAACGGAGATCGTATGCCAAAGTTACGACCCGGGAAATTGATGTACCAATTTACCCAAACGGGGCCCACAATTTGGCGTTTCATCTTCTAGGGTTAGGTTCGGGATGTGAAGGGTTTTCCATTGTTTCTCAACAATAAATAGGCCTTCGAGCCTCATTGTAACGGAGTTCAGAACAGTTCAGAGGCATGTAGCCGCCACATCTCTTCTCAGAGATAAGCTACCATCGCCCTAGTTGGTTTATTTCCATTTCTGTTTGTAAGCATATTTCAGTATTTTACAGTAATGAAATGAAGTATTATTTCCGCTGCATCTTTGTGTATATGGTTATCTCTGTAATTTGTTGCGTTCCTGTTTAAATCCGGATCAGTGGTATCAGAGCGGTCTGTTTTTTCTCTGTTTTTCTTTGCATGTCCCCAACGAGGTCGGGATATAAGGAGTTAGGGCTTGAAATGGTCGAACCTTTACAAGACCAGCCTCACAAATCCCAACGGCCTCCCATGGCGAATGAGAAGAAAGACGAGGGGGCAGGAGATCCTATCAAAATCTTGCTCGAAGAAGTGCTCGAGCGACAAAGGAACGCGATGATGGATAGCTTTGCGCAGATCCTTCAGCGGCTACCCAGAGGTGACGCATCGGCTTCTAACAGCGACTCTGGAAACGCCACACCGTTTAAGGTACAAGTTAATTTTGAAATCCCCATCTTCGAGGGTCAAATAGACGCGGATGCCGTAGATAAATGGTTAAATCTACTAGATGGGTATTTTTCTGTTCATGAATTTTCAAAACGGGAAAAGATTGTTTTCGCTCTTCTCAAAGCAGCCCCCCACGTCAAGGACTGGTGGGAAACCTACTGCGAGCAGAAGGATGAAAGTACAGGCTCACTATTTTCAGCCGCACCCACTTGGAATGACTTCCGGGATGCCATCAAGGAGCAGTACTACCATGTCGGAAGCTATGAGGACAAATACATCAAATGGACCACACTGCGACAGGGACGAGACCAAGATGTGCCGGAGTTCACAAACATTTTTCATACCCTTCGCACACAGTTGGGTATCAAAGATTCTGAGCTACATCTGGTACTCAAATACCACGGCTGCCTGCACAGATACATCCAGGAAGAGATGGTGTTCTTGAACATCTCCTCACTCGGCACAGCATACCGATACGCTGTCAAAATCGAGCAAAAGTTCAAACAGAAGAAGCGAGACTTTGGATCTACAAATCCGGAGCCCAAAGGACAAAGCCAAGGTGGGGTGACCCAAGACAACCCGTCGAAGCCGCAAGAAAAGAACAACACCATGAAGCCAAAGAAGGACACAGGGAAGTGGTGTGAGCTCCACAAGAGTCCCACTCATAACACAAGTGAGTGTTGGACCAAGCAGTCGCTGGTGGCTGAGCTGAAGGCTTCCGAATCAAATGCATGTTCCGACCCTGAGCCAGAACCCGACAAGGGGAATGGCAAAGGGAAGCAGATCATTGATGCGGATCCCAGCGCCACTGTTGCCACTACGAAGATCCAGAAAGATGAGCCCGAAAATCCAGAGGAAGGGGAGCGTCTTTTCCACTCACAGATGTGGGTGAAGGGTTCGCCGCTATAATTCATTGTCGACAGTGGCAGCCAAAAGAACCTCATTTCAGTAGAGGTCATGAAGCGGTTGGGCCTACCGACTACACCACACCCGCAGCCGTACAGTATCGGGTGGCTTCACGAAGGACGAGATCTAAAAGTTCGCCAGCAGTGCCGCCTTCCCTACAGCATCAAACCCTTCACAGACGAGGTATTGTGTGATGTTACACCTCTGGATGTTTGTGATGTATTATTAGGCCAGCCATACTTGTGGAGGCGACATGCTGTGTATGAGTCCAGGCCTCGTGCTGTCATTATTTCTTTAAATAATTCATTATACAGGATACCGGAGGTAGCCCCACCTACTGCCACATCTTTGATCACTGCTAAGAAAGGCAGCAAGCTCATCTCCCAGACCAGGAAATTTATCTATCTGGCTCACTCCCAAAGTAAGGGGAAGATCGTTGCTACATCCATGACCCCTGCAAAGGGTTCCTCCACGCAGCAGCAGCAGCAGCAAAGGGATACGGTCATGACAAAACACAGGAACAACTTCTCCTCACCCACAGGGGTGCCACATAAGTTTCAGGTGGGCAACAAAGTTTGGTTACATCTGCAGAAAGAACGCCTTACAAGAGCCCATCAGAAGCTTCGACCACTCCGACATGGTCCTTACACCAGCACCAAGGCTACGGGAAACAATGCTTTGAAGCATAGCATTCCTCCATTCCTTCGCTTGCACCGAGTGTTCAATATGGACCATCGCCGACCATGCTTCCCACCATTTCTGGTCACAGCAGAGATTGCAGAACAGCTCACCAGAGACCCAGCTCAGCAGAAGCTTCCTCATCTCAGGGAGGAACTCAACGCAATGGGGACCATTGCTTCCTAAGGGGGGAGGAATGATCCAGGGGGATGTTGGTGGCCACCCACCTATCCCATTTGGGCCCCCACAACTGTCTCTTTTAGCTTTTTCAGTTTCCTAAATTGTAGCACAGTTTACTATTTTTAGCAGTTTTTCGGGTCCTAAACTTCCGGAGCCATTTTGAGGCCCTAAACGACGTTTTTTTGGGAATCTGGGGCAACATGGGTCCATGGACTGATGTTGCCTCCCAAAGTGGTAGTACTGGGATAGATCTTTCTAACGAGCTATCGTACGCGTCAAACGGAGATCGTATGCCAAAGTTACGACCCCGGGAAATTGATGTACCAATTTACCTAAACGAGGCCCACAATTTGGCGTTTCATCTTCTAGGGTTAGGTTTCGGGATGTGAAGGGTTTTCCATTGTTTCTCAATAATAAATAGGCCTTCGAGCCTCATTGTAACGGAGTTCAGAACAGTTCAGAGGCATGTAGCCGCCACATCTCTTCTCAGAGATAAGCTACCATCGCCCTAGCTGGTTTATTTCCATTTCTATTTGTAAGCATATTTCAGTATTTTACAGTAATGAAATGAAGTATTATTTCCGCTGCATCTTTGTGTATATGGTTATCTCTGTAATTTGTTGCGTTCCTGTTTAAATCCAGATCAGGGTATCCCAAAACAACATCCACATTATCCATATCTGAAGCATAAAAATAAGAATGCAATACATACTTATCCATAGAAATCTTCAAATATTTATAAACTTGAACATCCTCATTATCAACCTGTGTGTTTTCCATGTTTTTTGTTCGAACTTGCAATTTTTTTGCCAAATTAACATTTATAAGATTTTGCTTGCAACTAGGATTTATAGACACAATGATCTTCTCCTTTTGAATACATCCATGAACCTGTAATAAGGAGATACCAGTAGAAAATAACCCCACATGTTTCTCATTATCTTGTTTTCCAGCATGAGACCATTTGTCTAACAATAATTTTTCAAATTCTTCATCGGGCAAGTTTAACCACTTCTTTCTGTTAAGTGATTCCCACCATGTGGCCGCCTCCTCTTTAAAATTAGCCACTATGAAAAATTTCCAACCTGTCGGCCATAATGACTTTTGTCTTTCTAGTAATTCTTCAATAGTAGGGCCATCATCTTTTCCTGTAAAGGAAATTTTGCTAGAAGCCATGAAGAGGGTTTTGAAAAAAAAATCACTTACTTGGCAAAAATTTGATATGGCCACAGTTCGGTCAATATTGCTCAGAATCCTTATTATGACATGTTTTCAGAAATGAATGACCATTCTGCATCTTCCCATATGATAGAAATCCCGATCTAGGCACTCTGTAATTTCCAATTTGCACTGCAATTGTCCCGCCGTCACAAAAAATTATAAAAAAATCACTGATTTTAAATCAATGATATCTCCCTCATCTGGACTCCTATTCAACTATTTTTTTTTTAATTGGGTAATTTTTCAAGAGGATCTCATATCTACAATTATTTTCTCAAAATTCCCCAAAAAAATGACAAAAATTAACTGGAGATTCACTGTCCATGAATTTTCATCAAACAATTTCTGCAACATAGCTGATTTTTAAATCAGTGATATCTCCCTCATCCAGACTCCGATTTTGCCGATATTTTTTTTTAAATTGGGTATTTTTTGTAAATAATCCATATCTGCAATTTGTTTCTACAAATTCGGCACTAGAAGTTTCAGATCTGATCTGTAAACTCGTCGCCCCAAAAAAAAATCCTGCAAAAAAAAAAATTCTCTCTGCTTGCCCAAGAAAGTGCTCGAATACCACTTGTAGTATATCTAACCCAGAAATATAGAAGAATAAAAATATACCCAGAAATAACAATAGAGAAATAGATAACTTCAGATCCTTATTAATATCAAAACCCTTAAGGTAGGGCAACACCATACAACTACTCCTTAAGGAAGAAGAACACTCCATAAGCCATACGCTTGTTCATACAATATTCCTTTACATATCTCAATGGGGAGTCTCTAGCCTCTATATAAGCCTCATACATACAATACCATGGGTCATTACCATGGTTCTCTCAATACCATATATCTAATACCATGAGCTTACCAATTAATTATGGCCTATCCCATTATTACATTATTCCCTTGGGTACCTCCCTTTGTACCCCATACTATCCCCCCTAGGTATACTACACTTCCTGTACCAGGCACATAACTTCCATTAGATTTAAAATAAATTGAAATGAATTCACATCATACCTCATTGGTAAATCGTCAAAAATGTACACTTGCAATCCTATTAACTTCTTGTTACAAGAAGTCAGACAATCTCTTGAACAAATCATCATGAATAAACATATCATATCCGGTTAGCTCAAACTCAACCATCATAAATTTAAATCATGAATCACATGTAACCATCATACACCAGAATCATAGATCACATCTAATCATCATAGACCAGAATCATAAATCACATGCATAATAAAACTAAAACAAAATATTGATACTTATCCTTTAACAAACCCCTAACTTCTACCTTTGTCTTTATTTCGTATGAACTTCGGATCGGTTGCCACACTCGACAACACCCAATGCCTTCTCTTCAACTATGTGCACATACACATAGTGTGCATCACACACATACAACCACACGCCATACAACACCATGAAATACATGCACCTACACCTGACATATCACATATACATCTACACCCAGTGTACAACAACACAATACATACTCGTGCATCCGGTGTACATCACAACACAATACATATACGTACACAGAGTAAAAAACAATGAATACACATGTCAAGATACCACAACTACACAATGCACATACATAGTACTGCATGCCTACAACACAGCATGTACGGCATGCACACAATACCACATGTACACCAGTAGCATATGTACAACATGTACACTGTACCATTTGTACAAAGCACCACCTGCACAACGTGTGCACAACATCATATGTACACAACACCACCTACACAATGTGTACACAACGCCACATGTGCACCGCACCACCTATACTACATGTACACAATATCACATGTACATAGCACCACCTACAAAATGTGTACACAACGTCACATATGTACCGCACCACCTATACAACTTGTACACAATACCACATGTACATAGTACCACATGCACGACACCACATGTACATAGTGCCACATGCATCATGTACACAACGCCACCTGCACACAACACCACATGCTCACAGCACCACTTGTACAATCATGCACACAACACCATACGTACATAGCACCACATGTACAACATGCATGCAACACCACATGTAGATAGCACTGCATATCCAACATGTACATAACATCATCTGTAAAAAACACTGCATATCCAATATTCGCACAACACTATATGTACCACCCTATACATAACATGACATAAACAACATGTACACACACTATATATACACAACGCTGCATGCGCACAACATCACAGGTGCAACGTGTACAACATATACAACATATGCACAATAGTAGTACCACAAATCTAAAACCACACTATCTCTACCAAGCAACCTTGCTTTCAGTCTCTCTCTGCCATCCATGCTTATTACAACAACCCGCATACCACACTGCTTTCATTTCGCTGATGTATCCCTCGGTATAGCTTGTCCATAACATAAACATACTATAATAACATAATATCAAGTCATATCCATATGATACTGACCTCATAGATTTGTCAGGACTACTCTTCCCGCTTGATTCCTCATGAACCAAGAACCTCTTCATGTCATTCACTTGTGTAAGCAATCATTCCTCCACAATAATGATTCCTAACAACCCTGTCAGACAACAACATACATACATACATATATATACATATAAATATTAGCATTAAGCAATATTTCAGACAATAACATACATACATACATACATATATATACATATAAATATTAGCATTAATAATCATGATCCATGATGACCCTTTCATACATGACATACATGCATATATACATACATGTATACACATATAGACATCAACATAATCATAATCACAACATAATTACTAGATCGTAAGGTCAAGGTTAAGAGAACTCCCTTTATGCATGCAGCACATGCGGAACATTGAGAACAATAGTTCCCAACATAGCCAAGGCATATGACGCCTCAAATCCATTCACCTTATCTTTCTTGATTACCTTTCCCATGATTGTCCTGCCATTGTCCATTCACACCAATGGACCCAACCACTCCAATTGGTTGTCATACTCTTGCCTTCAACTACCCTTATACATGCACTGAGCTTCATACAGGTATTACCTTACATTTCGGGTACCACACAGCTCACCCCGAGCTCTATTAACTTCCTCCTTCCCCAACCAATTCCCAAGACTCTCAAAACAATAAAGGCAAGACTGAGAAGAAAACAAGAAGAAACACATGTAAAACCAACAACAATAATACACCACAAACAAAGTGGCATGGTCATGCACAAGATGCAAACAAAACCGCAATCAAGCACAACAAAACACCAAAAGCATAAGACTGACAATAGACACCATGACTCAATCCCCATAGTTCCCAATGCTTCCAAGGGAAAGTTCAACTCAATCCTTCTTGAAAATTTCATGGAAAACTCTTTCTCCACGCAATCCCCTTCATCATACTGCCATAAACACATAACTTTCAGTGCATAAGTAAACATAAGAACATACTAGCTATCTTACCTTGTTATGACAAGAACGTTGCCTTGTAGCTGAACACATCCACACCATATCTCAAGGAACTCTAATTCCTTTGACAAATCTAGCTATAACTAGACACCAGCTATTATACCTGTTAAATACATGTCCATGAATATAACACATACCCACATAATTTCCAACGAAATCAAGTTTAAGAAGAATTTCGGTATGCAAAGCACTCATTCGTTTGGAATTAGGGTTTCCAAACATAGCCAAAGGAATTCTTGCCCAATTCCTTTCTTTTACATGTTTATCTAGTTGCAATTGAGACTTACTATGCATTGTCACATCACCCAACTATTAGTTATATAAACACATCAATTGTTACTTTGTCATGCTAATACCAAGCATGTTTCTTGCAATGTTTACACATGTCAACAACATGTTCCAAATATCAAGACAATCATATCTATCAATTTGAAATCAACCTTTACCAAGGCTAAGAATCATGTCATAACCCATAGTCAACTCATAGTCATTAGACATAATGCTACAACTGTCGCCTACTACACTCAAGTATATATCAACAACTGTCTCAACACATATGTATTAGTATAACCATCTTAAAACAAGATCATTTCGGCAAGAAATATTATAGACACATACTCATGTCATTCAAGTAATCAAATATTCAGACAACAGATAGATGACATAGTAGACACCAATAACCTCAAACACCAAATAAACGACATAGTCAAACATTCAAACACCAAATAGACGACATAAGAAAAAACATACCTGTAGGTTTTAACCCCATACATAAATTACCTTCATACGAATTCTAAAACACAGAAAATAAATAATACGAGAGCATAACACTTAAAACACATATACACAGATATTTTCCCCTGGATCCCAAAACCAGGACTACTAGCTTGATTTTTCATTATGTTCCTTTCAATGTTATAATACATATTTATACATGCCAAAGCATCTAATACCATGGATCGAAAACCATCGTGTCCAATACCATGGACCGAAAACCATCACGTCCAAAAAACATGTGTGAAAATCATGCACAAAACCATAGATGGGTCTGCCCAACCTAACATAGGGTCCAAAACCAAAATTTTCCAAGCCGCTGCCCCGGACCCCATAAAGTGGGGTTATGGGTGCCCCTCAAACCCCCTGTTAACTACGTGGAAAGAACATAACACAACCCAACATTCTCCCACTTGTTGTTTTCTTTCCACAGGGGGCCATAAGAGAGCTTAGTCATTTTTCCAGCCCTGAAATGCCCATTTTCTCTCTACACCAAGAGAACTTCTCAGAGCTCATAGATTTTGTCAATGCATCTGCAGTATTCTTCAAAGTGTCCACCTTTACCAGCAAAACCTTTTTGTCTTCTATCATATCCCTCACAAAGTGATACTGAAAATCAATGTGCTTTGTCTTTGAATGAGATGCGGGGTTCTTTGCCAAGAAAATTGCACTTTGGCTATCACAGTCTATCCTTATAGCTTCATGTACTAACCCCATACTTGAACACAATCTCTGCAACCAAACTGCTTCCTTGCTTGCATGAGTGGCTGCCATGTATTCTGCCTCTGTAGTTGATAGTGCCACTACAGATTGTTTCTTACTCATCCAACTCACTGCACCTCCAAATAGGTTAAACACATACCCACTTGTAGATCTTCTGTGATCCAGATCTCCAGCCCAGTCTGCATCAACAAAGCCATGAATATCCAACACTCTGTCCAATCCTGGTCTTCCTTGGTAGCACAAACCATAATCACTAGTGCCACACAAATACCTGAAAACCCACTTCCCTGCTATCCAGTGGTCCTTCCCTGGTTTTGACATAAACCTGCTCAATACTCCCACTGCATGTGCAATGTTTGGTCTAGTACAGACCATTGCATACATCAGGCTACCGAATACACTTGCATATGGAACACGAGACATGTCCTCTTCCTCTTCTTGTGTCTTGGGACATTGTTCAGCGGATAACCTCACACCTACAAGAATAGGAAACTTCATCGGTTTACTATCCTACATATTAAACCTATGTAGTATTGTCTCGACATACTTCCTCTGATTTAACCAAAGCTTCCTCTTTGTACGATCTCTTTTAATTTCCATGCCCAAAATATAGTTTGCAGCACCAAGATCTTTCATGTCGAATTTGGAGGACAATTGGATCTTCAAACCCTGGATAATTTCTTTGTCATTTCCAACCAACAACATATCATCCACATACAAGACCAGATAAATAACACGGTCACTAATTAATTTAAAATACACACAGTGATCTGCTTTGCTTTTGGTGAAGCCAAGTCCCCGTATAAATGTATCAAATTTCTGATACCATATCCTTGGTGACTGTTTTAACCCATATAGAGACTTCTTTAACTTACATACAAGTTCTTTCTTTCCCTTCACCACAAAGCCTTTAGGTTGCTTCATGTAGATCTCCTCTTCTAGATCCCCGTGAAGAAACGTTGTCTTCACATCCATCTATTCTACCTCAAAATCAAAAGCAGCAGCAATAGATAAAAGTAATCTAATAGAAGTTACCTTGGCAATAGGAGAAAAAATATCACCAAAATCAATTCCCGACACCTGGGAATAACCTTTTGCTACCAACCAAGCTTTGTATTTCTCCACTTTTCCTTATACATTTGTCTTCTTTTTGAACACCCATTTTCTGCCAATGGGTTTCTTTCCAGCCGACAACTCCACCAGATCCCAAGCCTCATTTTTGTGCAAACATGCCATTTCATCAACCATGGCCTCTTTCCAGAGTTTTCCATCCTCTGAATCCACTGCTTCCTTCACAGTTTTGGGATCTGTTAGCACCTAAATATGCCTTAGGCTGAAGGAAGGCAAAAATTAGGGTAACCACAAACCATGCTCAGTCTGGTAGCTATCCCTACCAGAACAGGAGAGGGCTCTCTCCGAGTCATGCTCAGTGAATATATAAGCAAAAACGGTCTGAGATGACTTACAGTGAAATATTGATCTTAGGCTAGTAAGTAAATAGGGATACAAGAAACCATTTTCATGAATGACCGAGCTTCTGGGATGGTATGGGACCAACGGTCAGCAAAGAACAAAGAATTTAATACAAAGGCATAGATTACTTCGTGAGGCAAGGCAGGCGGAAAGTGTAGCAATTTAGTTTGGAATAACGCAGAACAGAGAGATTGCTGAGGAGTGTGAAAAGGGCATAAGAACATGAATCCTTTTCAACAGAAGAAGAACACTGAACATGAAATTTTCCCACAGGCAGCAATAAAATTGAATTCTACCTAATCTCACTCAGAAATTTTCACTGGAAATGAACATGAATTGAATTATGAAACATAATGAAATACATATGAAAACATAAGAGACACATTTTCTACACTCACAACCACAAGAATCTCATGAAATAGAGCCGTTTCCTTTCATTAATTCTCTGTCAAAAATACACAGTGAAGAAACAAAGTTTCTTTCCCACATTCTCCCAGAAGTTACAAGCCAACCAACAGCTACAGGTGCAGCGCTACAAACATGAAATTTGGCTTGGGTGACCATTTGCCTTCCTTCACCACTTGGATAAAAGCCAATCTGGAGAAAAAACACTTTAGATGCCGCCTTTGGTGCCAAAAAACCGAAGTGTAGATGAGCGGGACCACTTGGAGAAGTCGCGAAACGAAATTCCGCGAAATGGAAGCAAATCGGGCAATTATTCCTCTGTGCGCCGCGCCATTTTCTCCGTGCACCGCGCTACTTTGGGCCCTATTTTGGGGCACTTGCAGGTGTCCAAAATCTTCCCACGTGGGCTTGTTGGAAATCCTATCCTATCTACTTTCTAACCCCACTGGAATTTTTGCATTTGGTGCTCATTTGCCCCTCCAAATCTTCATTCTCCCAAGACTGCTTCCTGTGTGTCAAAAAAGTGGCAGAGAGGCCATTTTTGGGTTTTTTTTGACCTTTTGGAGACTCATACCTTGCTAAAATTTCTTGTCCAGACACCAGTGGTCGTGATTTTCCATGATGAATCCAAAAATGTAAACCATTCCTCATTTGTAGCTCTATAATTTTAGCATCGTGCCACTGGGAGAAAATCCCTGTTTTTTGCCCAAAAAATTACCATGTGAGCAAAAATTCCCCAAATTTCTTGAAATTTGGGCTGGAGGTTCCCTATGGGGTGCTATGATGGGCCAAGGAAGAATCAGCCAAGATTTGAAGCTGATCTTTCTCTTTTGCCTCTTTTTCCTTTCTTGTTGCTTTCCTCAATTTCGCTTTCAAACTCCTTATTCGGGCCTGTGCACTCATGTTTCGCACCCTGTAACGGAAAGCCATGTGTCTCAGTAGAGCAAGGTCCTGGTCAGCCTTGTCCAGCAGCCTCTCCAAATGCATGTTGACCCTCTCAAGGTTGGCCTCCCGATCTTCATTGATTTCTTGCTCCAAAGATGTGAGCTCAACCCTTCTTCTTTGAGCAGCTTGGCGATGCTCACGAATGTTTTGCAGCTCCATAATCGTCTGTTGATCCTCAAGCTGCTTGTTTCTCTGCTCCAGGTACTTCATGTTCCACTTGGCCCTCTCCAAGTCAAGGGATAAGGACTCAATCACTGATTGCTGCTCCTGGATGATCTCTGTAAGCTCTGCATTTGTTGGTTCTGCATCTGTCTCATCATCATGGAGGAGAATGAATTCGGTCTCTCGCTCACCTGATGGCCCTTCCTCCTGCACTGGCTCCTTACCCTTGCCCTGCTCCTGTGATGCTGATGTCGGAAGCGAAGCCCCTTCCACCTCGGGTGGAGATAACACTCGCTTTGCTGCTGCAAATAAGGGTCTATTGCCTCTCTGGTAGGTGATGTATACTGGCATAGTAGCAGTCTCATGTCGCTCATACAGATGAGATGGGCCTCCTATCTCACGCTCTGCCTCTAATACTACCTGTGGAGTGTTGAAGAAGTCACGGGAGATGAAGTCCTCCCAAGCAATACCCTGCAATCCCAACTGATGGTCCACCAAAATCTGGATCAGAGCAAAGTGATAAACACTGTTTAGCTGCTGTCGAGGGGTCTTGTGCTGCATGAAATTTTTCATCCTCTCTATGTTCCCGCAAATGAAAAATGGGAGGTTCATCATCCGCACCCTGATAAAGTGCATGAGCAACCTGATGTGATAGGCATAAAGGCGAGAAAACCTCCCCTCACAACTAAAGTACTTCATGATCAATTTCATGAGCGGAGCATATTCATCTCTCAAAAATCTGAATGGAAAAACTCTCGTGAGCTAGCTCAAACAGCTGGCCTTAATGTAAGGCTCATAATGAAGCCTCTCCACCTTCTTCTTCTTATGCCACTGTTCTCCAATGTTTGGTATGCCTGTTGCCACTGATATGGTTTTGGTTGTCAGTGTGAAAGTGACCCCAGCCAATATAGACTGTCCTCCATGTAGGTGAAGTGCAAAAAGACGGGCCAACTCATGATGAACTCTGACATTTGCCGCCCTCTGACAAAATTTGAAACATGCTAAGTGCTGGAAGCATGACATAGCAAGAGGGCATGCCTGAAACTCGGTGAGGGTGTTTGGCTCATCTCTAACATGTTTGCCACTCCGGTGATGTCTCCTGGGGGCTTGTTCTCCTAAAGTTGTATCACTGTGGGTCTCCTCCTCATATTCTGATGAAACCTCAGATGCCATAACTGTTGTTTTGTAAACTGAATTTAGGCTGCCCTTTGATTATAGTGAAGCTGGAAGTTTGCTTTAACAATCTGCCACCAAGGGGACAATTAAAGAGGGAGCATTAGGATGGGGAATAATATAATGGGAATAGGGGTTTATAGGAAAATTTTATTTAGGGATACACAAGGGGTTTTGGGGTATTTGATAGGGTAGTGTTTGTGTTGTTGGCAAGGTAGGGTTTGGGTTTTTTGAGCAATAGGAGAAGGGGGAAAGGGAGTATGATCTTAGAAGTGTTAGGGTAGTGAATGTGGGGAAAATGGCATAGGGGAATGAGTAATAGGGGTAGGTTAGGAAAAACACCTTGGCAGCAATATCACTGTTGGCATTATGATTCAAGTGTTGTCCTTGATGGCAACTCACTCAGAGGTTGGTACAGGTGCTCAGAGGTTGGTACAGGTGATGGCAACTTAATCAGAAGACAGATCTTAGTACAGCATGCCAAGGAAGTTCATATACGCAGGTTCGTTAAGCCCAAGTCACGTGTACACGCTAGTTGGATTCAGAAAAAGCGCGTGTATGTGGAAAAGTACCTTTTGGTCCATGGTGGTTAGTCCTTGGAAGTTGTGCCTATGATTTCGGACCATTGTGTCTCGACGGGCGTGTCGATCCCTAGTTTTGAAGTTGATGGTATTGTGTTACTATGGTTTTGGCTCTTGGTATTGAGCAAGGCCTAAGGCTATATAAGGAGAAGAAGATCATTAGGCAAATACATCTTTCGACAAGGCTTGAATATCTAAGAGAGAAAGAGATCTGATATGCAGGTTCTGGGTTGCTTGATCTAAGCCAAGGAGAGATCACATCGGTTGATGGAAGACTAGATCTAAGGATAGATCGGGATCTAATGGTTTGAAATGCACTATCATGATATGGTTGATTATGCGTATTTCTAGATCTGCATATTGTCGCAATGTTATGTTCTGGGTCTAACTGATGTCTGGTACAGCTGCAAATTGAGAAAGTTTATTTTTAGATCTGTACGCAGGTTGGCTTCGGTAAAAGCGCGTGTATACGCGGGTTTTGCTCATTGAAGTAGCGTATATCTTTTGAAGCTTGATTTTGGGTTTACAGTGGGGTCTGACTGTTATTGCAGAGTTCTGTAGTCTGCTCTGTGTTCTGGTAACTGGTGATTGACAGGGTTCAGTGGTTCAGTGATTCAAAGTTTGGTTGTTTTATGCTTCAATGATCTGTTGTGAAAATTGAATGAATTAGGGTCTACAGATTGTAATGTTGTGCTTCAGGAATATCCAGTCTGAAAATGTATGAAAGGTGGTACCTGAAGGAAAGAAGATTGTAGGTCAGCACCTACGTACTAGTATCTTGGCTAGTACAAGAGCAAAGGGGGTTGGAGCTCCCTTCCAAGGAAGTTTGGAGAACGAGAGAAGGTTGTAGCCTTCTGCAGGTTGTAGCCTGCGTACTGGTATAAGGCTGCACCAGTACAAAAGATTGTAAACTGAAGTTTCATATTAAAGAAAGATAGAGACAACTTGCAGCAGGTGGTTTTCACCCACATTGGGTTTCCACCTTACATCTTGGTGTTCATGTGTGTGGCTTTTGATCTGTTCTGTTATACTGCACCTGTTTACTGTTAATGTGGTGAATAATGTCCTGATGAACTTAACTGAAGAATAAGCTAACTAAATTATGAGTTTTCTTCTTATACGCTGTTTTATTTAGTCACAGTAGCGTGTACACGCTGGTTCACCTAACTGAAGTAGCGTATATGTTTCTGAGCATTGAAAAAGTTTGATTGATCTGATAATACTGATTCACCCCCCTCTCAGTATTATTTCCAACAATTGGTATCAGAGCAGGTCCTTCAGAGAAGCTTGATCGCTTGAAGGTAGATCATTCATCATGAGCAACTACGAGAAAGAAGCATCAATCAGGCCACCGATTTTTGATGGGACAAACTTCAATTATTGGAAGGTAAGAGTTACTGCATATCTTCAATCTCTTGGTACAGAAGTTTGGAACATTGTAGAAACAGGCTATGCTTTTCCTTCAGCTACTCCTACAGATCCAGCTGAGAAAAAGCAGTATGAAACAAATGCAAAAGCAGTCAGTACTCTATTAGGAAGTATATCCCAAACAGAATTCATGAAGGTCATGCACTTCAAATCAGCAAAAGAGATATGGGACAAAATGATCACTAGCTATGAAGGAGATGAACAGGTAAAGCAAGCTAAACTTCAAACTCTCAGGATTCAATATGAGACTCTCAAGATGTATAATGATGAAAGTGTGGCTAATTATTTTCTTCGGGTAGATGAGATTGTTAATTGCATGAAAAATTTGGGTGAAGAAATAAAAGAGACTATAGTAGTTCAAAAGATTCTAAGATCATTATCCCCCAAGTTTGAATCTAAAGTATCTGCAATAGAAGAAAAAGAAAATCTCCGTGTTCTCACTATGTCTCAGCTACATGGAATTCTAACTGCTTATGAAATGAGAAAGGGAGGTCCATCTGACAGAAGGGAAGCTGCTTTTAAGGCATCAGGAAAAGAAGATTACTATGAAGCAAGCCATGTTCCAGAAGAAGAGGAAGAAGAATCAAATTTTGTCAGAAATCTTCAAAGGGGTTCTGGAAGGTTCAGAGGTAAGCTACCTTTCAAATGCTTTGCTTGTGGAAGAGTAGGTCATTATGCTGCAAAATGTCCCTATAAGGATAAAGGAAAAGAACCTGCTAGATGGAACAAGAAACAAAGTGCCAATAAGAAAAGCTACTACACCCATGAAGATAGTGATGGCTTATCAAACAGTGATGAAGATGAACAAGGTAATAAATATAAGCTGTTAATGGCATTTGAAGATGATGATTATGAGGATGCTGTAGATGTGGATAATCTCTATAATGAAATTACTAGACTCAAGAGATGCATAGAAGAAAAGAGTGTGATCATTGATACTTTGCAATTTCAAATTGATGAAAAGGAAAAACATCTTGAAAAACTAGAAGGTGAAATTGTTGGTCTCAGAAAAGAAATTGAGAAAACAAAAGCTATTAATCTTAAGTTTGTCAAAGGATCTGAAACTTTGGATGAGATTATCAATGTGCAGCGGTCTCCTCTAAACAAGACAGGTTTGGGCTATAATGGAGAAACCTCTCAAGCATCCACCTCAAAAAGTTATCTTGATGCAGCAAGAAGAAATGAGCAGAAGAACAATGAAGATAATCAGGTAAAGCAGGGACGAATTACAAACAGGAAACTATCAGGGACAATCCTTCTTAAGGGTGAACAAAAGCTACAACCAACCACAGGTAAAATCTTCTCAGTTTGGCTCAAGAATAGATGAAAATAGAAATTACAATCAGTTGGCTGGTAGATTCAATAACCGCAGAAGCTTCTTCAATGGACAATGCTTTTCTTGCCATAACTTTGGTCACAAAGCAGCTCAGTGTGTTGCATATAAAACAATCATGACTAGGGAAGCTCAAAAACAAAGAAGTATGACAGGGATTACAAAGAGGACCTATAACAACTTTTCGGTTCTTGAAAATGAAGTTGAATGTTCTATTTGCAATAATTTTGGTCATAAAGACTCTGAATGCAGGAGCAGGTTTTAGGAGAAAAAGGAACAAGCCACGAGCACCAAAAAATGGAGAATAAAGGAACCTCAGACAGAAAGATGTGGGATAGCTTTTTATGCAGAAGGACAGGAAAATCTATGGTACATTGACAGTGGATGTTCGAAACATATGACAGGTGATAAAGAAAAACTTGAATCTTATTCTACTTTAGAAAAGGGAAAGAAAGTTTCTTTTGGAAATGATACTCCTGCAACTATAAAAGGAAAAGGTATTGCTCCTTTGAAAGAAAAGGTCAAGGCTGGAAATGTTTTATATGTTGATGGATTGAAGCATAATCTACTAAGTGTCAGCCAGATGTGTGATCAAAAAACCGAGGTTATTTTCAGATCGAATGGATGTCTTGTTTGTGATCTTGATACAGGTAAAACAGTTCTCAAAGGCAAAAGAACTCCAAATAATCTGTACATATTTGAAGAAGGACAACAACAATGCTATCTTAGCAAGGATGAAGAGCACTGGTTATGGCATCGAAGGTTGGGACATCTAAGCTTCTCACAAATAAGGA
Source organism: Pinus tabuliformis (assembly GCA_031772625.1). NCBI lineage: Eukaryota > Viridiplantae > Streptophyta > Pinopsida > Pinales > Pinaceae > Pinus > Pinus tabuliformis. Next base: position 309,939,526 of record CM062807.1, read on the forward strand.
AAGCATGCAAATATCAGGCAGTTCGCGATCTTCCAGATATCAAAATTCCAGACAACACCATATGCAAATCTTGTCAGTTTGGAAAGCAAACCAGAACTAACTTTCCAGAGAAGGAAGGATCAGCTAGCTTGCCTCTTGAGCTAGTCCATACAGATGTATGTGGTCCATTTAGGAAAAGGACACCTCGAGGAGAGGAATATCTGATATTATTCATTGATGATTTCTCAAGGTTTGTTTGGTTAGGGCTTATGAAGCACAAAGATGAAGCATTCGAAAAATTCAAATCCTTCAAAGCATTGGCTGAAAATGAATCAGGACACAAAATTAAGTGCCTCAGATCTGACAGAGGTGGGGAGTTCACATCAAATGAATTTTTCGATTTCTGCGATGAACATGGGATAAGAAGAGAATTCTCTACAGCTAGAACTCCTCAGCAAAATGGGGTTGTGGAAAGAATGAACAGAACTATCCAACAAATGGCTCGTGCTATGCTCGATGAATCAGGTACTCCTGCAACCTTCTGGGGTGAAGCTGCACATGCTGCTGTTATTATTCTTAACAAAACAAATGTCCGAGTAAACAGCACTCAAACACCTCATGAGCTTTGGAGTGGTAAAACTCCTTCCGTGAAGCATTTCAAAATCTTTGGGAGCAAATGTTATATTAAGAATACTGATGAGCAACTTGGCAAACTTGAACCTAGAGCAGATGAGGGCATTCTTCTTGGTTATTCTCCACATAGCAAAGCATACAAGTGCTACAATAAAAGACTTGGCAGAATTGTTGACAGTATTGATATAGTGGTTGATGAGAAGGGATATATTCCTAGGCAAGTTCATCATGAAGACATTGAAGAAGATGAAGGTTACTCTCAAAGGCGAAATAATGAAGAAGAAGAACCTCAAGAAGAAGAAGAATCTCAAGAAGAACCAGAGGAGCAGACAAGAATAGAAGAGAAGACTCCATCCAGATATGTCCAAAAGAATCATCCAGAAACTCAGATTGTGGGGCAGAAAGAAGCAGGAGTACAAACAAGAAGGACACTTGCAGAAGCTTCAAGCTACTTGGCACTACTCTCCTCCACTGAACCACAAAATGTGAAAGAGGCATGCAAAGATGAATGTTGGGTCAAAGCAATGGATGAAGAACTTGAGCAAATCGAAAAGAACAACACTTGGGAATTAGTTCCTAGACCAAAAGATAAGAATGTAATAGGAACAAAATGGGTCTTCAAGAATAAATTAAATGAAAATGGAGAAGTAATTAGAAACAAGGCCAGACTTGTTTGTAAAGGGTATGCACAGCAAGAAGGAATAGATTTTGAAGAGACCTTTGCTCCTGTGGCAAGACTAGAGGCCATCCGAATGTTCCTTGCTCTCTCAAGCTTTCAAAACTTCAAGGTATTTCAAATGGACGTGAAATCAGCCTTCCTGAATGGAGACTTAGAAGAAGAAGTATATATTGAGCAGCCAGATGGCTTCATTCTTGGGAATGATCCAAACCTTGTATGCAGATTGAAAAAGGCACTCTATGGACTCAAACAAGCTCCAAGGGCTTGGTATTATCGGTTGGACAAATATCTTCACCAACAAGGCTTTTCAAAAGGATCAGCAGATAGCAATCTCTATATAAAAGTTGAAAATAACAAATTGCTAATTCTTGTTGTTTATGTAGATGATATTATTTTTGGCAGCAATGAAGAGACTATGAGTCAAAACTTTGCCTTGGTTATGCAGAAAGAATTCGAAATGTCACTTCTTGGAGAATTGACATATTTTCTTGGATTGCAAATCCAACAAAATGAAGGAGGTATCTTCTTGTCTCAAACCAAATACCTCAAACAGATCTTGAAGAAGTATGGCATGGAAGAGTCAAAGCCAGTTTGTACACCCATGGTTACAGGATGCAGCCTCAGTGCTAATGATGAATCAGCAACAGTTCACCAACCCACTTATAGATCCATGATTGGGAGTTTGCTTTATTTGACAGGTACTCGACCAGATATTACACATGCTGTAGGAATGGTTGGAAGATTTCAAGCCAACCCAAAGGAAACTCATCTTCAGGCAGTCAAAAGAATCTTCAAATATCTTCAAGGGACCCAAAACTATGGCTTATGGTATCCTAGAAATACAGATCTCACTCTTCATGCTTACACAGATGCAGATTGGGCTGGAAGTGTGGATGATAGGAAAAGCACAAGTGGTGGTGCTTTCTTCATGGGTTCCAGATTAGTATCTTGGTTCAGCAAGAAACAGAGTTCGATTGCCTTATCTACAGCTGAAGCAGAATATGTGGCTGCGGCATCTTGTTGCACACAACTTCTTTGGATGATGCAGACCTTGCAGGACTTTCAAATCACTTGCACTCCACCAGTTTCTATCTTATGTGATAATACTAGTGCAATCAACATTTCAAAGAATCCAGTCATGCACTCAAAGACCAAGCACATACCAATCAAGTACCATTTTCTCCGGGAACAAGTGCTTGAGCAGAAGGTCAAGTTGGAGTATGTTCCTTCTAAGGAACAAGTTGCTGATATTCTCACAAAACCACTGCCCAGGGAAACTTTTGAACATCTCAGACAAAAGCTGGGAGTAGTTGATGCTTCATCCTGCTGTTGAAGCTTGTCTGTTCTACAGAAAAGTTGGTATACGCAAGTTATGAAAGGTATATACGCGTATACACGCGGATTTATGCCGAGAAAGTCGCGTGTACGGTGTACGCTTGTTGCAGAGATTATATCCGCGTACATACGCTGTTTCATGCAGGAGAAATCACGTATATGAAGTTCTGAACAGCAAGGGCAAACTCTGGAGTTCTGAACAGCAATGGGTATGTCAGAATTCTTCAGGCACGGGTTCAGGGGGAGCAGCTTAAAAGTCTCATAAAGCATTGTTGGCATTCAGATGTTTTGGTTGTTGATTTCAGGAAAAGGAGCTCAGAAAGAAATCCTGGTTGCTGATCTAAAAAGATGTTTATCATATGCTGCTGGTGACTTTCATAAGTCTTGGTCTAGATCTGTTGTCTCTATGTCATGTATCTCTCTTGCGATGTCTCTTTTATGGTGTCAAGGTCATGTAACGGCCTATGTTGGTTTCCCCACTATGCCTGGGATGAATGCTGTAATATAATTGGTTGTTTCTGTTATGTCCCCTCTTGGTAGGGAGTATGGATGTATGTATTGAGTTTTTTTGGTGATAGGAAGGTCCCTTATGGTGTATAAGTCTTGGTTCTTGTTGAAGAACATCTTTTGCAGCACAGCCAAGCAGAGGTATCAGCATGTCCTCAGGGGGAGCACAGCCCTTTGCCCTTGATGTCAAAGGGGGAGAGTGACTTGGTGTGGTGGTTGCCATCAAGTCCAAAGGGGGAGATTGTTGGCATTATGATTCAAGTGTTGTCCTTGATGGCAACTCACTCAGAGGTTGGTACAGGTGCTCAGAGGTTGGTACAGGTGATGGCAACTTAATCAGAAGACAGATCTTAGTACAGCATGCCAAGGAAGTTCATATACGCAGGTTCGTTAAGCCCAAGTTGCGTGTACACGCTAGTTGGATTCAGAAAAAGCGCGTGTATGTGGAAAAGTACCTTTTGGTCCATGGTGGTTAGTCCTTGGAAGTTGTGCCTATGATTTCGGACCATTGTGTCTCGACGGGCGTGTCGATCCCTAGTTTTGAAGTTGATGGTATTATGTTACTATGGTTTTGGCTCTTGGTATTGAGCAAGGCCTAAGGCTATATAAGGAGAAGAAGATCATTAGGCAAATACATCTTTCGACAAGGCTTGAATATCTAAGAGAGAAAGAGATCTGATATGCAGGTTCTGGGTTGCTTGATCTAAGCCAAGGAGAGATCACATCGGTTGATGGAAGACTAGATCTAAGGATAGATCGGGATCTAATGGTTTGAAATGCACTATCATGATATGGTTGATTATGCGTATTTCTAGATCTGCATATTGTCGCAATGTTATGTTCTGGGTCTAACTGATGTCTGGTACAGCTGCAAATTGAGAAAGTTTATTTTTAGATCTGTACGCAGGTTGGCTTCGGTAAAAGCGCGTGTATACGCGGGTTTTGCTCATTGAAGTAGCGTATATCTTTTGAAGCTTGATTTTGGGTTTACAGTGGGGTCTGACTGTTATTGCAGAGTTCTGTAGTCTGCTCTGTGTTCTGGTAACTGGTGATTGACAGGGTTCAGTGGTTCAGTGATTCAAAGTTTGGTTGTTTTATGCTTCAATGATCTGTTGTGAAAATTGAATGAATTAGGGTCTACAGATTGTAATGTTGTGCTTCAGGAATATCCAGTCTGAAAATGTATGAAAGGTGGTACCTGAAGGAAAGAAGATTGTAGGTCAGCACCTACGTACTAGTATCTTGGCTAGTACAAGAGCAAAGGGGGTTGGAGCTCCCTTCCAAGGAAGTTTGGAGAACGAGAGAAGGTTGTAGCCTTCTGCAGGTTGTAGCCTGCGTACTGGTATAAGGCTGCACCAGTACAAAAGATTGTAAACTGAAGTTTCATATTAAAGAAAGATAGAGACAACTTGCAGCAGGTGGTTTTCACCCACATTGGGTTTCCACCTTACATCTTGGTGTTCATGTGTGTGGCTTTTGATCTGTTCTGTTATACTGCACCTGTTTACTGTTAATGTGGTGAATAATGTCCTGATGAACTTAACTGAAGAATAAGCTAACTAAATTATGAGTTTTCTTCTTATACGCTGTTTTATTTAGTCACAGTAGCGTGTACACGCTGGTTCACCTAACTGAAGTAGCGTATATGTTTCTGAGCATTGAAAAAGTTTGATTGATCTGATAATACTGATTCACCCCCCCTCTCAGTATTATTTCCAACAATCACTATAGCACAAACCCTAGCATCATGGTTTTCGTGATGTCTTCTTTTTGCTTGCTTTATGAAAAAATTTTGCAATTTATCACAGGCATAAAATCATCTTATCACCCATAAAAATTGGTGCACAATTGAATTTAGGTGGCCTACCTTGCAAATAGAAGAGCTCCACAAGAATTTTGGGGAGATTTGGCAACATTCTGGGCGTTTTGCCCTGTGCGCCGCGCGCAAAACCCAGTGCACCGTGCGCCGAGTATGTGCCACCCCTGTGTTAATTCTGAACTATGGGCGGGCTCTGTGTGCGCCACGCCTGGTGAGTGCGCCGCGCCCCTGAGTATATGCGCCGCGCTCTGTGAAACTGCCTCCAAGCTGCTCCAAATTGCTTCAATCTTCCACTCACGACCTTGCAACCTTCCTCCAACGCTTTTCTTGCACAATGAGCTTGTTTTATGGTGATATTTTGTGTATATAGGCTTGGAGGTCATTTTTAAATTAACGTTTTCAAAAACCCACTTTTCTAATGTCTTGTTTCAACACTTTTTTCACTCACTTTAATACACCCTGATTTTCACTTTTTCTTTGGATTTTGGGCTCAAATGATGAAATTTTTGACACTTTTCGCAGGGATTGCATGACAGAGCACTTTGGTCACGGAAACCATGACTGCACCTGAAGAAATCGATTGTCGACCCCTTTTTTGAAAATTTTGTCACCAATAGCATTGTTGGACTTTTCTTCAAAACAGAGTTTTGAAGAACCGTCGATTTTTGTCAATAAGATGATGGAGAGCTGCGGATCATTACTTTGCAAGAGCATCATTCTGGCCTGCATGGCTTTACTGGACATATTTCAAGACCAAACTGATCAATTCCCAGACCATAATGACCAGAAATGACTTTTGTCCGTTGAAGGACCAGACTTTGACTGTTATGGATTTTTTGATTATTTGACACAAAGACTTAAGCCAGCAGGAACCAGACAAGAGGGAAATAACTAGCATGACCTTCTCCGTCAGATTATGGCATGCCCCTAGCGGAATGCAGCTGAGTGAATGGAGCGGGACACCTAAAAATGAAATGCATAAAGAGTTTTGATCTCTGACGGAGGGTTGACCAGACCGACTCTAACATTGGCTCCAATGGGGGATGGTAGCTCCTTGGAGGTGCCAAGAACAGCAGATCTCTGGAGGAGCTAGATAGTGCCTTTTGTCCATTGGGCTATGGAGTCATCATTTCGACTACAACACAGGACTCTGACTTATTTATGAAACTGAAATGACCAAGAAATTGACTCAAACTTGACATTGAAATGACTCAAAAACTAACTTGACAGACTAAAACCAAACTGAAATAAAAATGGTATTTACAATGACAGTGGAAGCAGCGTTAATAAATCAGCAGTGGTACCGCTTGAGCAGCCGGCCATTGATCAGCCCTCCCAGACAATCTTCCCCATTCATTTCCTTCATAAGAAAGGCATTCTGACCCCTATATGCTGCAATCTTGAAAGGACCTTTCCAAAGATTCTCGAACTTTCCGTGCTTACCTTTATCTTCATTCCTTGCATCCCACTTTAGCACCACATCATCGAACTGAAATTTATCAGCCTTTGCTTTTCTGTCATAGATTTTCTTTATTTTCTCCTGCAATTTGGATGTGTTCTTGAAAACTTCTTCTCTTGTTTGTTGCAAGTGGATCATTTGATTCAACCTCCTCTGCATGGGATCTTCTTCACTGTCGGCCTCCTGAATAAGTCTGACTACCGAGGCAGCAAGAGAGGTGGGAAACACTGTGTCAACTCCATAAACAAGCTCAAACGGTGACATACCAATGGATTTTTTCTGACTGATCCGATCTGCCCAAAGCGCATGGACCAACCTCTTATTCCAACTCTTTTTATTTATTTCGAGCAGCTTCTTGATGATGTTGACCAATGATTTATTCGATGATTCTGCCAATCCATTTCCTTGCGGATGATAGGCAGTTGAATGACCCAAAATGATGTGATACCTATGACAAAATTCTACCATCCTCTTTGATTTGAAAGCTGCCGCATTATCGGTGATTAACTTATTTGGACAACCAAAGCGAGACAAGATGTTATTTTCAAGAAATGAAATGATTACCGTATCTGTAGCTTGTCTGGTGGGAGCTACCTCAATCCATTTTGTGAAATAGTCTGTCGCTGTAAGGATCCATCTATGTTGTCCAGAAGAGGCGGGATGAATTTCCCCAATGAAATCCAACCCCCATTGCTGGAAAGGAGCGCTCACCTCAATAGGCTTAAGTGGAAAAGGCTGTAATTTTTGTTTTCCTTTGAAAATCTGACATTTATGACAACGCTTGACCATCTTATATACATCAGCAAACAAAGTAGGCTAGTGGTACCCTGCTCTCAAAATTTTGTTCGTTGTTGACTTCCAAAAAAGGTGACCACCACACTCTCCTCCGTGGAAGTCCTCCATGACTTTCTTTGCCTCCTCTTCTACCAAACAATTTAACAGAATGCCACTGGGATCTTTCCAATACAGTGTAGAATTCAAAATGAAAAACTTGGCAGCCTTCAATTTGAGTGTTCTCGCTTTTTTTCTAGTCATGCCAGGCAGTGGTGACAGATTTTTCAGCACATATATTATATCTAAATACCATGGGGACAAAGCAAACATTTCAGATACCTGAATTGACATTCCTTCCTCATTCTCATCGAACATGGCAGCGATCGAATTTATGTCTAAAGCATGTAAATTTGATTCGGCCATTAACTTCGCCAACCCCTGTCCTTTGACCAGCTTTGTGGGCTTTATTTCCACATCATATTCCAACAAGGCTGCGATCCATTTGCCTCTTCTTCCTTCCGGATCGGTCTGCACTAAAACATCTTTTACAGCAGCATTAGGAACATAGGCCAGAATGTGAGAATGTAGGATATATACCCGGAAATCCTTCAATGCCTTCACCAATGCCAGGGCTTGCTTCTCAATGATGTTGTACTTTAAAGCTGCATCTCTTATAGCCCTGCTGAAGAATGCAATGGGTCTTTCATGATCATCTCTTTTCTGCAATAATACCGCTGCCATAGTGTGTTCAGAAGCAAATGAAAACAATATGAAATCCTGAGTGTAGTCCAGGCTGACTAGAACTGGAGCTGAAGAAAGGGCCAATTTGACCAAGTTGAAAGATTTTACAGCCTCCTCTGTCCATTTCACTTGGTTGTCCTTCTTGAGCATGTTGGTCATCTCTCTTAAGTGTTCAGCAAGATTAGGCACAAAGCGACGCAGAAAATTCATCTTACCATTGAACGATTGTATCTCTTTTTTATTCTGGGGCAGATCGATTTGTTGAATTGCTTGCACACGTGCTGGGTCAATACGGATGCCATCCTTTGAAATGATGTGCCCAAGTAATTTGCCTTCCTCCATGGTGAACAAGCTCTTCTTAGGATTCAGCGATAGACCATATTTTCTGCACTTTTGAAAGACAGTTTTTAGGTGATGCATGTGCTCTTCATCAGATTTGGAAAATACCATCAAATCATCCAGGTACACCACCAAAAACACATCCTTCTCATTTGCAAAAGCCGGGTCCATTGCACGCTGAAATGTGGCACCTGCATTCTTTAAACCGAAAGGCATTTTAGCATAATGAAAGGTCCCCCATGGAGTGGTGAATGTTGTCTTGTCTCGGTCATCCTCATGGACAGAAATTTGGTTATATCCGGAATAACCATCAAACAGTGACATACGAGATGCCCCCACTACTCGCTCAAAGGATATGGTCCATCTTGGGCAGTGGATAGTTGTCCTTCAATGAGACTTTATTTAGATATCTGAAATCAATGCATAGACGTATCTCACCGGTCTTCTTCCGTACGGGCACTAAATTTGATATCCAATCTGAAAATCTGATGGGCACAATGATACCTGACTTGTACAACCTGTTTACTTCCTTTTCGACGAATGGCAGCAACTTTGGATTTATCCTTCTCAGCTTCTGTCTAAATGGTTTTTGATTGGGCTTGATGGGTATTGTGTGCTGAATAAGATTGGTATCATAGGTCTTTAAATCAGAATAATCCCAAGCAAACACATCTGCAAATGAAGCCATCAAACTGATATATTTGTCCTTGATCTTTGGCGGCAATGCTTTAGACAATTTTACCAACTTAGGATTGGCAGTTGTTCCGATGTTGACCTCTTCTACACCCTTCTCTGTTGGTTGTAATGTTGGCTTGTGGGCTACATCATCCTGATCAAAAAGTTCTTCTAGAGGTATTAAGCCTTTAGGAATAATGTTATTCTTCAGCTGCAACACGTCCATTTCATTGATCTGCACTTCATCTGTACCATTCCCTTTGCCATCATCGTTTTCTACATCAATTGAGGTTTCTTTGAACTTGCCTTTGTTTAGCAGAAAATACTTAATCCCCTCATCATCTTGAAACACTTGCCAATATCATTGATTTTCTGGAATGGTTGGACGATGCTTGACATGGATTTCAAATTTATTGCTAGAGTTCATGGGGATCTTCAAACTGCTTGCTGCCTTGGCGAGAGCATCAGCAATACTATTTTGTATACGAGGCACACATGTCAAGGTGTATTCTGAAAATAACTTTAAGATGTCTAAAACTGCATTACGATAGGCCCGCATCCTAGGATGTTTTGCTTGATACTCACCTATGACCTGCTTTATTACCAATTCGGAGTCGCCATATACCGAAATCCTTTTTTGCATTCAGCTTTCTAAGAATCTTCAGGCCAGCAATCAGAGCTTCATACTCAGCTTCATTGTTTGAACACTTAAAGGCCAACTTGTAAGAGCAAACCCTCACGCTGCTAGGCACTTTGTTTGGGGCGAAGAAAGGACTACGTACCCAAATTCCAATTCCAGCGCCATCATTTCCTACCGCTCCATCAAAATCCATGGTCCACAAGCCTTCTTCCTCCTCTTGTAAGTGCTGGAAATCTGTTTGTTGTGCCTTGTCTGCTTGCTGTCCATTACTTTCAGCTGATTGCCCAACATTTTCCTGTTTTTCTTGTCCTTCTTTCTTCAAAATTCTTTGAAATTTTCTGTTATTTCCGGAATGTCATCTGCTTCTACTATCTGACTATCTATATCATTTAAACTATCTGAAAACAAAACAAAAGACTCTAAATCTGTATGTACATAGTTAATAGGATGATTTATAGGTTTCTCCTTGCTTGTGATCATATATTTCATTTTTTGTTCCTGATGTAATTTCCTCATTTGTCCAAATACTGGGATCATTGCATAGGAGAAATCGAGCTGTAGTGTCCCCTTCAATTTCGCTACCCAAGACCTGGAAAGAAGCATGCTAAACCTTGGAGGAATATCTGCTACCACCACATCCATCAAAACATTTTTCATAGGAAGCTAATCCAAACTCACAACCAAGTCTTTGATGAGTCCTATACATCTTACTCTACTGGAATCGAATGAATAGAGATCATGATATTGCCGGGTGATGTCCAGACCAAGCTTATCCATGATAGCCTTGGGCATGAGATTGTGAGAAGCTCCGGAATCGAACATGGCATTGTGTAACACAAAATCATGCAATCGTAAACTGATATAGAAGGGTGGCACATCGTTATCACGAGACTCACCATTCGATGCTGGTCCAAAAATCATTTCAAGCTAATCATCTTCTACATTTACAATGTCGAACATTGGGTCCAAATTCAACACCTTAGATATTTGTCCTCTATAACTGTTGTTCTTCATTATTTCAGTCAAGGGGATGGATACCTTTAACTTAGAAATCTCATTCTCTAAGCTAAAAGCGGGAGTCTTTTCTACCTCTTTGACTGGGATCTCTTTCTTTTCTTTTTCCTTTAATGTAGCTTGCTACTGTGATTGTTCTACTGATTTTGATTTGCTGCTCTCTGGACCAACCACCTCCTTTCCTTTTCTTTGTGTAGCTGATGAATCGTTCTTTGCTGCTTCAACCTCCTTCTTTTTCTGAATTGGTTTGGCCGGCACATATTTGTTTCTAAGTGAATATCGTTGCTGCTGTGCGGACAGAGCATTCATATACCCCCTTTGATACTCCTCTAATTCTTCTTCTAGAACAGTGTCACTAGCTAGAATGAAATCTGTGTCTTCGTGTGCAGCTGAATTCACTGCACATTCTTCTTCTTCGGTAATGTGAGTAGGCAGCTCATCTGGAGTAAAGAGGTGGTTTTCTTCGCCTATTACATTCCCATCCTCATCTAACTCCAGTCCATGCACAAAATTCTGCTGCAAAGGTGTTTGTACCAGCTGTTGTGCTGTCTGCTCTTGGGTTCGCTGATCTCTCTGTCTTATTCTATATTGTGGCTGCTGCTGGCCATGGAAGTTAGGATTCCTAACTTGTGGCTCAGGCTTGTCGAGCTTCACCCTTTCAAGCATCTTCTCTACCTTTTTGAGCAGTTGATCCATTGAAGAAGACTCTTCTTTCACAGTGATTTTCTTTTCTGCTTTCACTCTAGCTCTTTTGGACAGCATATTTGCTTCAACGCTGACCGCAATTTTCTGCATGTCTTCCATTGTGGCTGGTTCTCTCTCTCTTAATTGGTAGGCCATGTCAGCATCAAAACCATCTGGAAACTTCATCATAGCTAGTCCTACAGGTGGCTTTAGATGATCTGGAATTTCGTTATAGACTGCATTAAATCTAACACAATAATCTTGGACCGACTCACCAGCGTTTCGTTTGATTTGTTCATATTCGGCCAGAATTTGAAGGGGATTCTTTTTCACTTCCCACCGGTTTAAAAATTGTCTTTGTAGTTCAACCAAGGTAGTGATTATTGCTGCCTGCAAACCTCTGAACCATTTCCTCACATCACCTGCAAATGTCTGTACAAAGAGCCTCATTGCCACGTTCTCTGCATCGATCTCATGAAGTTCATAGAAGTCTGCCATTTTGTCCACATGTTGCTGAGCAGTAATGCTGTTAGGAGTGCCATCAAAAAACGGGATTTTACTTTGATAATCCGTTGGCATATCATCTAGAACTTGGGGCAGAACAAGGGGTGCGAAACGGGCAGCCATCATTCTCGGTAGATTTGGCCTTGGAGGTGTTGGAGGAGTGTGAACAGATTGTAAGGGGCTTGCAACTGGAGTTTGGGGTTGTGTTGCGATATAATTATCAATTAACATATTAGCTCTTTCTATTTCGAGGTCTACAAGAAATTGTGGATTGGGGACAGTATAAACAACAGCCCTTTCGGATTTAGACTCAAACAATAATATCTCAAACCGTTCGTCAAACTCAAGCTCTTCAAGATACTCAAAAATGTCAGGACATGAATGGGATTTGAACACGGGAGTTATGGTGCTTTCTTGACGAAGGAGTCTCGGGATCAAATTGGGGTTTTTGTAAATATGAGGAGGATCCGGGTCTGGATTGGCTCTGGTATATCGTCTCGAAGCCAGCGTGCTATTGAGAAAAATCACAGGACACAACCAACTTACTCAGCCTTTCCAATCCTAAGCTCATCATCCGGAAGCTTAGAATTATTATGAAACAAGGGGATTTGATTTCAGTTTTTGTTCCCTAGTGGAGTCGCCACTATGTTAGCACCTAAATCTGCCTTAGGCTGAAGGAAGGAAAAAATTAGGGTAACCACAAACCACGCTCAGTCTGGTAGCTAGCCCTACCAGAACAGGAGAGGGCTCTCTCCGAGTCACGCTCAGTGAATATATAAGCAAAAACGGTCTGAGATGACTTACAGTGAAATATTGATCTTAGGCTAGTAAGTGAATAGGGATACAAGAAACCATTTTCATGAATGACCGAGCTTTTGGGATGGTATGGGACCAACGGTCAGCAAAGAACAAAGAATTTAATACAAAGGCACAGATTACTTCGTGAGGCAAGGCAGGCGGAAAGTGTAGCAATTTAGTTTGGAATAACGCGGAACGGAGAGATTGCTGAGGAGTGTGAAAAGGGCATAGGAACATGAATCCTTTTCAACAGAAGAAGAACACTGAACATGAAATTTTCCCACAGGCAGAGCAATAAAATTGAATTCTACCTAATCTCACTCAGAAAATTTCACTGGAAATGAACATGAATTGAATTATGAAACATAACGAAATACATATGAAAACATAAGAGACACATTTGCTACACTCACAACCACAAGAATCTCATGAAACAGAGCCGCTGCCTTTCATTAATTCTCTGTCAAAAATACACAGTGAAGAAACAAAGTTTCTTTCCCACAGTCTCCTAGAAGTTACAAGCCAACCAACAGCTACAGGTGCAGTGCTACAAACATGACATTTGGCTTGGGTGACCGTTTGCCTTCCTTCACCACTTGGATAGAAGCCAATCTGGAGAAAAAACACTTTAAATGCCTCCTTTGGTGCCAAAAAACCAAAGTGTAGATGAGCGGGCCCACTTGGAGAAGTCACAAACTGAAATGTCGCGAAACGGAAGCAAATTGGGCAATTTTTCCTCTGTGCGCCGCGCTACTTTGGGGCCTATTTTGGGGCACTTGCAGGTGTCCAAACTCTGCCCAAGTGGGCTTGTTGGAAATCCTGTCCTGTCTACTTTCTAACCCCACTGGAATTTTTTCATTTGGTGCTCATCTGCCCTTCCAAATCTTCATTCTCCCAAGACTGCTTCCTGTGTGTCAAAAAAGTGGCAGAGAGGCCATTTTTGGGTGTTTTTTGACCTTTTGGAGACTCATACATTGCCAAAATTTCTTGTCTGAACACCAGTAGTCGTGATTTTCCATGCTGAATCCAAAAATGCAAACCATTCCTCATTTGAAGCTCTATAGTTTTAGCGACGCGCCACAAGGAGAAAATCCCTGTTTTTTGCCCAAAAAATTACCATGTGAGCAAAAATTCCCCAAATTTCTTGAAATTTGGGCTGGAGGTTCCCTATGGGGTGCTATGATGGGCAAAGGAAGCCTCAGCCAAGATTCGAAGCCGATCTTGCTCTTTTTCCTCTTTTGCCTTTCTTGTTGCTTTCCTCAATTTCGCTTTCAAACTCCTTATTCGGGCCTGTGCACTCATGTTTCGCACCCTGTAACGGAAAGCCATGTGTCTCAGTAGAGCAAGGTCCTGGTCAGCCTTGTCCAACAACATCTCCAAATGCATGTTGACCCTCTCAAGGTTGGCCTCCCGATCTTCATTGATTTCTTGCTCCAAAGATGTGAGCTCAACCCTTCTTCTTTGAGTAGCTTGGCGATGCTCACGAATGTTTTGTAGCTCCATAATCGTCTGCTGATCCTCAAGCTGTTTGTTTCTCTACTCCAGGTACTTCATGTTCCACTTGGCCCTCTCCAAGTCAAGGGATAAGGACTCAATCACTGATTGCTGCTCCTGGATGATCTCTGTAAGCTCTGCATTTGTTGGTTCTGCATCTGTCTCATCATCATGGAGGAGAACGAATTTGGTCTCTCGCTCACCTGATGGCCCTTCATCCTGCACTGGCTCCTTACCCTTGCCCTGCTCCTGTGATGCTGATGTCAGAAGCGAGGCCCCTTCCACCCTGGGTGGAGATAACACTCGCTTTGCTGCTGCAAATAAGGGTCTATTGCCTCTCTGGTAGGTGATGTATACTGGCATAGTAGCAATCTCATGTCGCTCATACTGATGAGATGGGCCTCCTATCTCATGCTCTACCTCTGATACTACCTGTGGAGTGCTGAAGAAGTCATGGGAGATGAAGTCCTCCCAAGAAATACCCTGCAATCCCAACTGATGGTCCACCAAAATCCGGATCAGAGCAAAGTGATAAACATTGTTTAGCTGCTGTCGAGGGGTCTTGTGCTGCATGAAATTTTTCATCCTCTCTATGTTCCCGCAAATGAAAAATGGGAGGTTCATCATCCGCACCCTAGTAAAGTGCATGAGCAACCTGTTGTGATATGCATAAAGGCGAAAAAACCTCCCCTCACAACTTGTTGTAGATCTAACCCAAGAATATTATAGATCTGATCCAAAAATATAAGAGAATAGAAATAAACCCAAGAATAACAAGATAGAAATATATAGAAATGATTCTTTATTGATCAACCCTTATGGTAGGGCAACACCATACATTCACTCCTTAAGGAAGGAGAGCACTCCACAAGCCATATGCTTGTTCATACAATAATACTTCTCTTCATATCTCTCCATGTGGAGTCTCTAGCCTCTATATAGGCCTCATACATACAATACCATGGGTCATTACCATGGTTCTCTCATACCATCAACTAATACCATGGGCCCATTACATTATTATTAACTACTTGTGGTCCCTTACATGACATGGGTTAACCACCTTATTTATAACTATGGCCCATCCCATTATTACATTATTACCTTGGGCACCTCCCTTGGTACCCCATATTACCCCCCCTAGGTACATAACATTCCACCCCCCTAAGCATGTTTCGTCCCTGAAACATGGGAAGAACACAAATAATAAGATCTACTCAAAAGAGTAGTCCACTGATACCATGCACGCGCATCTAGCCATCCAAGAGAAAGGTGAACCCTCGATCTCGCTGGTGCCTCGCTCGCTTGAGATGGAAGTTGACCGTGGCAGCTCTTCTGTGTTGATGTGCAGTGGGTGGATCTTCTCTCCTCGCAATCCGTCATGTGACAACTTGGTTTCCATCTTGATGGTTGTCTCGCTGGGTGATGTGGGTGATGATATGTTGAAGTTTTAACCCACGATGGCTTTTTCTTGACTTCACTCGGCTGTGGTGCCTGTTGTGGTGTCTTCTTTTTCAATATGACTTCAACCACTGAACCCTCCTCTGATGTATCATCACCTGTAACCGTTTCTTCTGCAGCCTCTGTTTGTGTTTGATTGTTGATCATCAGGGGCTCATCATATGATATGTCAATCCCTTGAACATCTTCTGCTTCAACCTCCGTGTGCTCTACCTGTTTATGGATGGAAATATCCTGTAATGTAATTTTCTTTTTTTTATACCAAAGCTTCAGGAATTTCTTCTGCACATTAATATTGAGAGTACCCACGGATTCCATCCAAGGATATCCCAAAACAACCTCCATATTATTCATCTCTGAAGCATAAAAATCACCATGTAACACATATTTATCCATAGAAATCTTCAAATCCTTGTACACTTGAACATCCTCATGATCAACCTGTGTATGTTCAATTTGTTTGGCTGGGACTTGCAATTTTTTTGCCAAATTAACACTGATAAAATTATGTTTACAACTAGGATTGATAGAGACAATGATCTTCTCTTTCTGAATCAATCCATGAATCTGCAATAAGGATATACCAGTAGGAATTAACCCCTTATGTGTCTCCTTCTTTTCTGTAAAAATAAAATCTTTGCTAGGTTGTGTGTCTGTCTGTGTGAGCTTATCCACAAGATTAGTTTTACGGTCAAAGTGGTCCATAAGATCTTTTGTGAATGTGTCCCAAGTCAAGGGCCTTCGATAGCAACGTCGATGCCATTGCCACCATTGCTGTCTTTCATTGTCCAAGTATAGTATTCCCACACTCAACTGAGTCTCATCATCCATGATGTAATTCAATCTAAAATATTTCTCCATTTGTGCTAGCCATTTGGCTGGATGAGAGCCATCAAATTTATACAAGTCCTGAAAATTCTGACCTAGGGCCGCCATCCAGGCACTAGAATTTCAGATCTGCGCTGCTACTCTCCCGCCGTCACCCAAAATTTCTGCAAAAAGAGCTGATTTTAAATCAGCGATATCTCCCTCATCCGGACTCCGATTCGACTGATTTTTTTTTTTGAAATCATGTGTTTTTTCACAAAGATTCCAGATCTACCATTAGATCTTGCAGATCTGGCACCAGGACTTCTAGATCTGCGCCGCAAACTCGCTGTCCTGAAAATTGTCTGCAACCCCACTGATTTTTAAATCAGCGATATCTCCTTCATCCGGACTCCGATTCAATTGATTTTTTTTTTGAATTTGGGTATTTTTTTACAAGGAATACAGATCTGCAATTAGATTCTGTAGATCTAGCACCAAAACGTACAGATCTGATCTGCAAATTCGCCGCCGAAAAATCCCTGCAAAAAATAAAAAAAAATTCTCCACTTTGGTGCCCAAGAAAGTGCTCTGATACCAATTGTTGTAGATCTAACCCAAGAATATTATAGATTTGATCCAAAAATATAAGAGAATAGAAATAAACCCAAGAATAACAAGATAAAAATATATAGAAATGATTCTTTATTGATCAACCCTTATGGTAGGGCAACACCATACATTCACTCCTTAAGGAAGGAGAGCACTCCACAAGCCATATGCTTGTTCATACAATAATACTTCTCTTCATATCTCTCCATGTGGAGTCTCTAGCCTCTATATAGACCTCATACATACAATACCATGGATCATTACCATGGTTCCCTCATACCATCAACTAATACCATGGGCCCATTACATTATTATTAACTACTTGTGGTCCCTTACATGACATGGGTTAACCACCTTATTTATTACTATGGCCCATCCCATTATTACATTATTACCTTGGGCACCTCCCTTGGTACCCCATATTACCCCCCCTAGGTACATAACACAACTAAAGTACTTCATGATCAATTTCATGAGCGGAGCATACTCATCTCTCAAAAATATAAATGGAAAAATTCTCGTGAGCTGCCTCAAACAGCTGGCCTTAATGTAAGGCTCATAATGATGCCTCTCCACCTTCTTCTTCTTATGCCACTGTTCTCCAATGTTTGGTATGCCTGTTGCCACTGATATGGTTTCGGGTGTCAGTGTGAAAGTGACCCCAGCCAATATAGACTGTCCTCCATGTAGGTGAAGTGCAAAAAGACGGGCCAACTCATGATGAACTCTGACATTTGCCACCCTCTGACAAAATTCGAAACATGCTAAGTGCTGGAAGCATGACATAGCAAGAGGGCATGCCTGCAACTCGGTGAGGGTGTTTGGCTCATCTCTAACATGTTTTCCATTCCGGTGATGTCTCCTGGGGGCTTGTTCTCCTGAAGTTGTATCATTGTGGGTCTCCTCCTCATATTCTGATGAAACCTCGGATGCCATAACTGCTGTTTTGTAAACTGAATTTAGGCTGCCCTTTGATTATAGTGAAGCTGGAAGTTTTCTTTGACAATCTGCCACCAAGGGGAAAATTAAAGAGGGAGCATTAGGATGGGGAATAATATAATGGGAATAGGGGTTTATAGGAAAATTTTATTTAGGGATACACAAGGGGTTTTGGGGTATTTGATAGGGTAGTGTTTGTGTTGTTGGCAAGGTAGGGTTTGGGTTTTTTGAGCAATAGGGGAAGGGGGAAAGGGAGTATGATCTTAGAAGTGTTAGGGTAGTGAATGTGGGGAAAATGGCATAGGGGAATGAGTAATAGGGGTAGGGTAGGAAAAACACCTTGGCAGCAATATCACTGTAGCACAAACACTAGCATCATGGTTTTCTTGATGTCTTCTTTTTGCTTGCTTTATGAAATTTTTTTGCAATTTATTACAGGCATAAAATCATCTTATCACCCATAAAAATTGGTGCACAATTGCATTTAGGTGGCCTACCTTGCAAATAGAAGAGCTCCATAAGAATTTTGGGGTGATTTCGCAACATTCTGGGCATTTTGCCCTGTGTGCCGCACGCAAAACCCAGTGCGTCACGCGCAGGGTATGCGCCGCACCTGTGTTAATTCTGAACTGTGGGCGGGCTCTGTGTGCGCCGTGCCCGGTGAGTGCACCACGCCCCTGATTATATGTGCCGCGCTCTGTGAAACTGCCTCCAAGCTGCTCCAAATTGCTTCAATATTCCACTCACGACCTTGCAACCTTCCTCCAACGCTTTGCTTGCACAATGAGCTTGTTTTATGGTGATATTTTTTGTATATAGGCTTGGAGGTCATTTTTAAATTAACTTTTTCAAAAACCCATTTTTCTAATGTCTTGTTTCAACACTTTTTTCACTGACTTTAATACACCCTGATTTTCACTTTTTCTTTGGATTTTGGGCTCAAATGATGAAATTTTCGACACTTTTCGCAAGGATTTCATGACAGAGCACTTTGGTCACAGAAACCATGACTGCACCTGAAGAAATCGATTGTCGACCCCTTTTTTGAAAATTTTGTCACCAATAGCACTGTTGGACTTTTCTTCAAAACAGAGTTTTGAAGAACCGTTGATTTTTGTCAATAAGATGATGGAGAGCTGCGGACTCCTAGTACAACATCCGCACCTCCCATTGGAATGGAAAGCATTGGGCTAGTCAATACATATTCTCCCATGGATAACTTGATATTATGGCACTTTCCAGAGCAATTTATTGTTCCTCCATTTGCAATCATCACTTGACACTCTGGTGCTGGATATAGGAAGCAATTCAATTCTTTTGCTACCCTACAATGAATAAAATTGTGGGTGCTTCCTGAATCAATCAACACTATTACCTTTTTTTTCTTGATTTGTCCTTCTATCTTGATGGTTTGAGGAGTGGTAATTCCCGCCAATGCATTACAAGATATGGTCGGATTTATTTGTTCTACATCTAGGCTTTGTTCCTGGAATATATCCTCTTCTTTTGACCTTTCTTGCTCCCTTTCTTCTTCCTCTTCACAATCTATGTAGAATAATTTCTTCTCACCACACTTATGACCTTTTGTGTATTTTCTATCACAATTGTAACAAAGCCCTTTTGCTCTTTTTTCTTCCAATTGTTGTGGTGTCAACCTTGTAGGTTGTGGAAGACTATGGGCAACAACACTTCCCTCTTTATAGTTGTGAACGGTATGCTTCCTAGTTGCCATAATTTTGCTTTCCATTTTTCTTGCTAATCTGAATGCCTTCTCTAATGAATCAGGTTCCCAAAGGCGCACATCATGTTGGATATTATCCTTTAAAGACCCTATGAACACATCAATCCTATGCTCCTCTGGAATATCTTTTACCCTTATGTTCAATTTTTGGAACTCCTCAATGTGCTCCATTATTGAACCCTTTTGTTTGAGACTTATCAATTGGCTAAAAAAAGTGTTGCTTTTTGTATCCTCATAATGTGCTATCAATTCTTCCGTAAAAATTGCCCAAGTGATAAATTGTTTACGAGAACAAAGCCATTGATACCATACAAACTGATTTGGTTCCAAATATAAAGTTGCCGTACGTACCTTTTGTGGGTTTTGCACATTATTGAGATCGAAGAATTGCTCCATCTGTAATATCCATGTGGCTGGATCCTTGCCATCAAACTTCCTCATATCGATTTTTGGAACATGGTGAGTCTTCGATCCAACATTAGAGTCTATGGAATCATGATTAACATTTCTTTTGTTCTCATCATGAGTTTCTTTTACTACCTTTTCACCATTAGTGACCCTTTCTTGTAGCAACTTCTTCAATTCATCCATCTTATCATCCATGCCATCAATTTTAGCATCCATGCCATCCATCTTAGCTTCCATCTTAGCTTCCATGCCATCCATCTTAGCTTCCATGCCCTTTATCTTAGATTTCACGCCATTTACCTTAGATTCCACGCCATTTATCTTAGATTCCACGCCACTTATCTTAGCTTATGTTAGCTTTTGTGAGCGTGACATTTGTTGCACTTGTTCTTGTAATTTTGATATATCATGTAGCATTTCTTCCTCTTCTTCATGAGTCATGCTAGATCTTTCAGCTTCCTTACTAGGTGTTTTCATTTTCTTTCCTCGGGGCATCAGTTACCGATAATAATGCTTTACTATTCCCTTTGAATTCCGTTAAACCAAGCTTACACAAAAATTTAAAAAAAAACTACACACCTTTTTTTTTTTTTTTATAGAAGCCTGATATTGAATTTGATGTATCTCTGTAATTTCGGATCATCCAGTTCTGAAATTGCTATATGTAGTAGCCTTCTGTGTCCTCTTTCGAATGCCACAAGTCTGAGCTAAATTGGATTCTCCAAGGAAGAGTTATGTGAAATCTCCCACAGTGACTAGCTTTTAGACTGGTTCAGTAGGGAGAACTTGTACGACGTTCCACAAGTCACTGTTTCAACCTTTGAATCTGAAACTCACCCAAAAGAAACTACAGTCCATCCTCTTTTTGTACCTTTTTACGAAATTTCAATCTGATCCTCAGAGAGAGAGTTATGACGATTTTCCCCAGGTCACCTGTTTTGAATGTAATTCAGGAGTCTGCAAAAAGGCCAAATTCCTCAGATCATATCTCCGAAAATATCGCGCTAAAAGCTCTGAAATTCGGACCCAAAGTTCAGCGCCAATTCTTCTCAAATGGGTTTTTTTTGCGACTTCTGAAACGTTACAGAAAAAAATTTATAGCGAAAATTCCACGATGACCTATTTGGAGCAGCGAAACCCTAGAATCCAAAGCTCTGATACCAAATGTTATGAAACCAGCTCACAAAAAGATAGAAAAGAGAGATCCACGACTTAGAATTCAGCCTCTTCGAGGGGGCAACCTCCTTTACATTACATAAATGAACAATTCTTGGATGATTCAAATGACAAAACCTCCTTTCTATATATAGGAGTCTAAGGAGTCACCATGTAATCCAGCCGACCTAACAATAATAATATAAAGCCACAAAAATAACAATAGAGGGATTCTATGGGGCACAAAAATATAAATAAGGGGTATAACTACAATAGTAATGGGGTAATCACTAGTATTATAGGGACCCAACAAATTCCCAGACCATAATGACCAGAAATGAATTTTGTCCGTTGAAGGACCAGACTTTGTCTGTTATGGATTTTTTGATTATTTGACACAAAGACTTAAGCCAGCAGGAACCAGACAAGAGGGAAATAACTAGCATGACCTTCTCCGTCAGATTATGGCATGCCCCTAGTGGAATGCAGCTGAGTGAATGGAGCGGGACACCTAAAAATGAAATGCATAAAGAGTTTTGATCTCTGACGGAGGGCTGACCAGACCGACTCTAACAGGATCATCATCAGTAACAGACAAAGCAAAATTTGAACAGAAAGCAGATGAACTATACTTGTCTGGCTGCCTTCTTTCTCAAACTGATCTTCTCATAGCTAGAGTTTGTGGCTCTTCATCTTCTGATTCCTCCTCTACTGTAGACTCTGATTCTTCCTCCTTTAGCTCAAACTCTATTTTCTCAGGTTCCTTTGGTTGGACTTCATGTTTAATAACATCTTTCACCTCTCTGAACACCACATCTCGGCTGTACATAACCTTCCTTGTTACTGGGTTCCAAAGCTTATAACCCTTTAAACCATCCTTATAACCAATAAAGATGCACTTTTCGGATTTACTATCCAACTTTGTTCTTTTCTCCTTTGGAACATGTACATATGCATCACATCCAAATACCCTCAGATGTGAAAGAGAGGGTTTCTTACCAGTCCATACCTCTTGTGGAGTCTTATCCTCCAACGCTGATGAAGGTGACCTGTTGACCAGGTAACATGCAGTATCCACCGCCTCTGCCCAGAATTCCTGTCCTAACCCGGCACCACTGAGCATGCTTCTTGCCCTTTCTATCAACATCTTGTTCATTCTTTCTGCAACTCCATTTTGCTGAGGTGTATATGGAGTAGCCTTCTGCCGTGCTATACCACACTTCTTGCATAATTCTTCAAATTTCTTACTGCAAAACTCTACACCATTATCTATCCTTAGCACCTTTATCTTCTTCTCTGTCTGGTTTTCCACTAGAGCCTTAAATTCTTTAAACCTATCAAAGACTTCATATTTTTTCTTAAGGAAATATATCCATGTATTTCTTGAGAAGTCATCTATAAATGATACATAGTACAAAGACTTGCCTAGTGATGGAACCTTCATAGGTCCAAACACATCACTGTGCACAAGCTCTAATATATGTTTCGCCCTCTTACCACCAGAGGGGAAACTCACCCGATTCTGCTTCCCGTATACACAATTTTCACAGAAATCAAAATCCAAAGAGATATTACTCATACCTTCTACCATACCTTTACCATGAAGTATTCGAAGGCCCTTCTCTCCAATATGTCCAAGCCTTTGATGCCACAGCATGGTCTTTTCTCCAAAGACCACTAGATTTTCTGCTCCACTTTCAGTGACCATGGAACTGTTGCACCCATCAACAATAGTGCTACCTTGCAGCTTATACAGAGTTCCAATCCAAACTCCCCGCATCAATACCAGTGCTCCCCGAACCATCTTGCAGGTATCCTTCTCGAACATTGTTTTTACACCTACATCATCCAGCTTACTAACAGAAATCAGATTTCTGGCTAATGCAAGAATATGCAGAACACCCGGAAGTGTTCTAACCCTTCCACCTTGCAGCTTCAACTTTACTTTTCCACGACCAATGATTCTAGCCTTCCTGTCATCCCCCAAGAAGACATCACCACCATCATATTTCTCATACTCACAGAACCACTCTCTATGGGGAGTGACGTGAAAGGATGCACCTGAGTCAATCAACAATGCCTCATGATCTACATGTGTACATGAAGAAGCCAAGTACACATCCCCACCTTCATCTGAGGTGGTTTTCACCTCTGCAAAAGGAGCCTCATTAGATCCCTTTCCTTTGTCAGGAGCTTTAGATTTACAGTCCCTTTTGAAGTGGCCTTCATTTCCGCATTTCCAGCACACCACGTTTATAGGTTTTCCTAGAGATTTAGATCTCCCTCTAGATTTAGGTCTCCCACTCGATGACTTATTTTTGTTTATGTTCTGGGACCGTCCTCGTATAGACAAGGCATCACCATTTTGGCTCTCCATATTTTTCCGTCTCATCTCCTCCGTCAATAAGGCTGAGACTATTTCATCGAACTGCAAGGTAGTTGCATTGCTACCTATTGCAATAACCAGACTATCCCACGAATCTGGTAGAGAACACAACAAACTAATGCATTTATCTTCATCTGAAATTTAATATCAATAGATGCTAACTGACTTACCATAGTCTTAAATGCGTTTAGATGCTCTATCACTGAGTCTCCATCTTTCATCCTCAGGTTATACAGCTTTTTTCGCAGGAACAATTTATTCACTAGAGACTTAAATTGGTACAAAGTCCCTAACTTGTCCCACAAAGCCTTTGTTGTAGCTTCCCCTGATACATTCAGTAGTACTAAATCTGAGACACACAATCGTATTGTTCTCTTTGCCTTCCGATCCAACTGCTTCCATTCTTCATCAGACACTCCCATTGGTTTAGTGCCTAGATCTACCGTGATCCACTGATCTTTATCCACCAACAAATCCTCCATCTTGAGTTTCCACAACTCAAAACTCTGACCATTAAATTTCTTGATCTCTATCTTTCCACTGCTCGCCATCTTCTTTCACCACCAGAATCGATCTCGTAGATCTCCCACTGAATAGGGTCTACCACAGGCCCGAGCGAAACCCCTCAGCAACAAAGGCGTCCCCTTGAAGCCAAATTTGCTCTGATACCAAATGTAGGTTTTAACCTTGTACAGAAATTACCTGCATACGAATTCTAAAACATAGAAAATAAATAATGCGAGAGCAGAACACATAAAACACAGATATTTTCCCCTGGATCCAAAAACCGGGACTACCAGCTTGATTTTTCATTATGTTCCTTTCAATGTTATAATGCATATTTATACATGCCGAAGCATCCAATACCATGGACCGAAAAACATCGCATCCAAAAAACATGTGCGAAAATCATGAACAAAACCATAGGTGGTGTTATCTCAAAATCAGGCCCTGGAAGGCTGCAGACCAGGAAGACTTCAAGTAATTGTTTCAAACCTACTTTAGGCTAAGGTTTAGCCTCCCCAACTTGAGAGGGCTATCTCAAAGGATTAAAGGTTTTTAATTATGATCCAGATGGCTAACTCTTGTGAAACAAATAAAAAATGAAAATGGTGGAAACACAACTAACAAGTATCCATTGGACTTATGGAGTCATATATGATTTAGTATTAACAGTAGAGTTGGCTTTGCATAGAAGTTAAGGCATTCAGATTTCAACACACCAAACATATAGAAGGCAGTTTACGAGTATATGAAGGAAATTAGAGCATTGTTAATGATTTCTAAGTAATCACATACTCATAACATTGTAGATAACATGAAAAGACAACAAAAGAAACTCATTACATTGAACTCTTTATGATTCTTGAGTAGCATAAGCTAGTACTGTATTACCAAAAAAAACAGATTCTGTACATAAGCCAAATATCAGAGTTTTTTTCCATAAATTTCCAACCCTTGGTACATTGCTCTTTCTCCTATATATAGAGTTCTTTTACAATGCTGAGATTCCTCCTCCAACATGAGGGGAACTCGAATTCTACTTCTTATGACACCTATTCAAATTTTAACTACTTATTAAATGTAACAAACTGCTAACTGGACTTTTTAGAGATCTAAGTCAAATAGGAGTCTAACTCCATATCATGCTAATAATAGCCTTAATTACAATCAATTCTTGTTCTTTTACAAGTGGTATTTTTTAGTTTGCCTGTGGTGGGTGTTTGTAGCTGCCTGCTGGCCCTTAATGTCACCTCTTCTCCATTACTCCTAAAAAGTAGGAAACTGCCCTTGTTTATCTGCTTTTGGTTGTCCTCAAAGATACTCGAAACCAATGAAACATGCCCTTCTTCTTTGATTATACAAAAATATATTAGGATGCCACGTCTTTGATGTGTTGTCAACCTTTTCCATGTGTGAAGACAAGACCTCCTCCAAGCTGTCTGATATATCATGAACTATAGTAACTCTGATCACTTTATAACAAAAAGTTTAGAGTTCGAATATAGGTCTCTTCCACCTGTTTCTTCCTTTGTTGAATGTTGACACCTGTTACATGATCCTTTGAAAAGATTCCTTTTTCAAAAATTTCCCCTCGGTCCCTTAAAATTGGTTGACTGCATTTTAATTTTGTAGCTACAGCAGTTTCGTAGCGAACTACGAAACTGCTGTGCGTTAGGCATCATTTTCAGCAGTTTCGTAGTGCGCTACAAAACTGCTGTGTAATCACCAAAACACAGACTAATACCAAAATCTGCTATCTTGAGCTTCTTTATATTTAAACATCCTTTTCAATTGCTCCAAAGCTTTTCAAAACTGAGTGGAAATGTATGATTCTTCAAGAAAGATTATAACAAGGAAAACCATCAAAATTTGAAACATAACCTTACTTGATGTGTGACTTCCTTAAGGAGATTCTTTCTGTTGGCTTAACTATATCTTTAAGTCCTCAATTTCTTTCTTCATGACTCAGATCCCAGCTCTCAGGTTTGTATTGACCTTTCTGATGAATTGTGCTTCCTTTATTGCAGGGACAGTCCAGCTACGGAATTGAACATTACAATCAACCACCTCGGGTATTTGAAATGTTTTGTCTTCCCACCGAGCTTGCATTTGGTTAAAATAAGCCTCCTTAATTGCAAATTTCCTGGAGGCTTTCTTCAGTCTAGCAATTTCAAAGTTTGCCAATTCCAACCTCCTTTTCAACTCTTCCACACTATCTTCTTCTTGAAGGATAACTAATTTGCCTTTATCTTTTCCTTCATGAGGCTGTGTTACCTCCCCTGTTTCATCTGCTCTTGGCAGTACCTCCTGTATGTGTTTAAAATTCCTCGTTAGGGTCTTCTTGGCTTAAAGACAAATTGATCAACCTGATCATCAAACTTGATTTTTTTCGAGGCTTTGACTCTCTTAGCCTTGTATTTTCTTGACTCTATCCAATCTGCTTGAACCAGGGGAGATTCTTCAATATCAATGGCTTGCAGTAAGTCATTCAAGTCTCCCTTTGAAACAGGGCTTTCCTCAATAATCACTGACTTGCCTTTTTCTTTAGCTACCTGGCTCCTAGTTCTTCTTCTTTGGACTCCTTCACCTGTGTTTGATTGTGCACCTTCTTTGACCTAAATTTTCTCTTTAAGGGACTGCTGGGGTGTATCTTGAATAGTCAGTGGCTTGGTGGATTCCCTTACTTGTTTCCTAGCCTTCAACTTTGCAAACCTCTTAGATCTTGTTTCTGCCTGATGACTAGTTGTTGTCGGAAGATTTTTGCAGCTTGAGGACTGAGACCGGTCTTGTTCTTGAAACCAAACATGAATATGAATGTGGTCCAGTCCCTACCTACTCTCTGGAGTTCATGCAGAACGATCAGTTTAATTAAACCGTGGTGAAACAATGAGGTCTCACAGGCTTCTTTCCTTAGCTGCACCTTATCACACATTTTACTTAAGCTACGAAATAAGTAAAAAGGTAAATCAAGGGATATCTTTCCTATAAAATGTAGCAGAAGCTTGAAATGATATGAATACACCTTATTATATCTCCCTTCACAGGTAAGGTACCTCTGTATACAGGTAAGCAGATTGGCATATGAGTCCTTGACATAATTTCTAGGCACAAACTTGTTTAAATCTGAGTCAATGTACTCTGGTTTCAGAAATTCTTTGCAGGGGGTCATATCAAATTTGAAATTCTTAAACCAAATTTCTTGTCCCCTTGGAATCTCAGTAACTATGGATATAACCTCTGGTGATACTTGCAATTCGAGCATCCCAACCTTTGAATTCAGCCCTGTGAAATTCAAAGCAAATTCCTTGGTGATTTGTGCATGACCTCCCTGGAATTTCTCACAAAAATTCCAACATCCAACCTGCTTGAATGCATGCTCAACTTCTTTGTTTTTCAAGATAATGTCTACACCTTCAGGTTCGTTTCTCAAAAATCTGCCTAATCTGTGATATTTTCTTTCTGCAGATCCCTCCATGAGACTTTAGCATAATGAAGGTTTGAAATACTAGCGCTGCTCAATCTTCAATCTCTGTCTCGCTTGAATGGCTGCCTCGCTTGATAACTGCCTCGCTTGATAACAATGCATTCAAATTGAAAACTTGCAGACTTGTTCCTCATGCAACGAATACAATCATAATTAAGACTATGAATACCTGGCTTTTCTTGGAACTTGCAATCCGAGTGTACCAAGGTACCTAGCGGCTGTAATGATGGAGATAAGTGGTTGGACATGATATGTGGAGTGTATAAGCTGACAGTGAATGATGCAACCATAACTAAACTTGACAGATTTGACAGTTAGGAAAGATTTGCTACGGATTGCATGAATCTCCGATTTCGTAGCGCAGCCAGTGTAAAATTTGAATTATGCGCTACGAAATCACCTAAAACATGTTGCGCTGCGAAACTGCTAAAAAGGATTTATGCACTGCGAAAACACTTCAAAATGATTTATGTGCTACGAAATCACCTAAAGAGCTTTGTGGCACATAGTAACCTTTGAAAAAAACTGACACATGGTTATGAGACCGGTGATGAATGAGAATGCATAGTTGACCTTTATTTAAGTATACCATCAAGACTCCTAAGACTCAGACTCTAAGGCAAACAAAAATCAAACTTAGACTAGCACCGACCTTTACCATCAAACTAATGTGAGAAATTTGGGCATTAGAATTCTTAAGTGATAACAGTGGCTCCACTTGGGATAGTGTGCTCCTGTAGTACACTAAGAACTCGCAGGTCCAGTGCTTTATCCATTTTATGATAAACATAGATTTGCTTGACGAGCATCTTTTTCCAGCTTCTTGGGCCTTCACCTCGGGCTTAAGCTTTCTGTTCAGCTTGTCATTATTTGCAACAAAAGAAAAACTGATAAAACGGGTATATACAATGTTGTGAGAAACTGGTAGGATTTTGATCAATAATAATGCTTTAGGAACCTGCCATTGACAGGTCCTCCAGCATATGGTTTTCCATCAATCTCTTGCAGAATGTAAGTGTTGTTTCCATGAAAAGCAGAAATTTGATATGGGCCTTTCCACAAATTTTCAAATTTACCGTGCTTACCTTTTTCTTCAATTCTAGCTTCCCATTTCAACACTCTATCATGGATCTGAAAAGTAACTTCTTTGATCTTCTTATCAAATGTTCTCTTGATTCTGTTCTGACTTTGTTGATGACTATCATACACCTTATTTCTTTTCTCTTATAAGGCTATTAGCTGATTGATCCTTCTTTGTACAGCGTTTGGTTCCTCCTCTAATCCTTGAATCAGCTTCATTACAAGTACTCCAAGAGATGTTGGAAATATGGCTTCAACACCGTATACTAACTCATATGGCGATGTTCCAATGGATCTCTTTGTACAAATCTGGTCATCCCACAAAGCATATTTCAATTTCAAATGCCAAGCTTTCTTATTTTCCTGCAGCAGCTTCTTGATGATCCTCACAAGGCTTTTGTTTGATGATTCAGCAAGGCCATTTCCTTGCAGATAATAAGCAGTAGAGTGTCCAAGAGAAATGTGATACTGATGGCAAAAATTAATCATCTTCTTGGACTTAAAAGCTTGAGCATTGTCAGTTATAATCTTCATTGGGCAACCAAATCTTGATAATATATTATTTTCTAAGAAAGAGATAATCACTGAATCATTTGATTGCCTTGTTGGGACCGCTTCTATCCATTTGGTAAAGTAATCAGTGGCTGTGAGAATCCAGCGATGCTGACCTAATGAAGGAGGATGAATTTCCCCTATAAAATCCAATCCCCATTGCTGGAAGGGCGCTTCAACATATATAGGAACCAAAGGCAATGGCACAAGCTTCCTCTTTCCTTCAAACACTTGACATTCATGACATGTAGCTACCTTTTTATAGATATCTCTGAACATAGTTGGCCAAAAATATCCAACCCTCAAGATCTTGTTTGCAGTAGCTTTCCAATAGTGATGTCCTCCACAATCTCCCTTATGGAATTCATCAATTACTTTATCAGCTTCTTCTTCAAGGAGAAAATTTAACAATATCCCTCCTGCATCTTTCCAAAACAAATTTTGGTCATACACAAAATATCTTAAGGATTTCAGCTTGACAAACCGGGCTTTGGATTTTGAAAGATTAGCAGGGGCTTTATTATGCTGCAAAACAAATGCTACGTCCTTGTACCATTCTGAAACCAAGAATTTTTCATTTATGTGGACCAACTCCTCTTCATTTTCAGAAATTTCTGATATCTCTGTACTCAAGTTAATATCAAGACAGTCCAAATTTGATTGTGTCAGCAGTTTGGCTAAGCCTTGACCCTTTACCAACTTCGTGGGTTTAATCTCAATGTCATACTCTAACAATTTTGCTATCCACTTGCCCGTTTTTCCATCTGGATCAGCCTGTGTTATAATATCCTTTATAATAGCATTTGGAACATAGGCAACAATGTGAGAATGCAAAACATAGATTCTGAAATCCTTTATTGCTTTCCCCAAGGCATAAGCTTGCTTCTCTAGGATATTATACTTCAGTTCAACATTTGCTAATGTCTTGCTAAAGAAAGAAATAGGTTGTTCAGTACCTTAACTTCCCTTTTGCAGCAGAACTCCAGCAATTGTATCCTCAGAAGCAAATGTAAAAATAAGGAATTCCTTGGTAAAATCTGGGCTGATAAGTACTGGTGCTTGTGTGAGTGCCTTCTTGATCTCCTCAAACGATTTCTTTGCTTCAGTTGTCCACTTAAAGTCCACTCCCTTTTTCAACATCTTTGTTATACTCTTGACAACTTCAGCAAAGTTAGGAATGAATCGTCTAACAAAGTTGACTTTTCCAAGGAAGGATTGAATCTCTTTCCTACTTCTTGGCAGATCTAACTTTTGAATTGCACTAACTCTATTAGGATCAATCCTAATTCCTTCTTCAGAAATGATATGACCAAGAAGTTTGCCAGAGGTTAAAGCAAAAATACTTTTGGTTGGATTAAGAGAAATACCAAACCTTCTACATTTCAACAAAACTCTTTCAAGGTGCTTCAAATGATCTTCTTCTCTCTTTGAAAAAACTGTGATGTCATTAAGATAAACCACCACTGGTTTATCCTTTTCTTCAGCAAAAGCAATATCCATTTCTCTCTGGAAAGTGGATCCTGCATTCATGAGACCAAAAGGCATCTTGGCATACATGAATGTTCCCCATGGCGTTGTGAAGGTTGTTTTCTCTTGATCATCTGGATGAACAAGAATCTGATTGTACCCTGAGAAACCATCAAGCATAGACATCCTTTGTGAACCAACAATGTTTTGCAGAATCAGATCCATCTTGGGAAGAGGATAATTAGCTTTCAATGAAGCTTTATTTAGATTTCTGAAGTCTATACAAATCCTGATCTCTCCATTCTTTTTCCTAACTAGGACCAAATTAGCAAGCCAATTTGAGAATCGGATTGGAACAATAATCTTAGCATCAAAAAAAAATTCACTTCCTTTTCAATCAATGGCATAAGAAGAGGATTAATTCTTCTTAACTTCTGCTTGAAAGGTTTTTCATTCTCCTTAATAGGAATGGTATGTTGTATAATTGAGGAATCATATTGTTTCAAGTCAGCATAGCTCCATGCAAAAACATCAATGAACCTTTTCATCATCTCAACATATTTATTATTCATATCAGCTGAAAGAAATTTCGAAATCTTGACCATCTTAGGTACAATTGAATCTCCTAAATTGCAGCTTTCCACCTCTTCCTCATCAGCTTGTAATTTTGGGGCTTTGAATACATCGTTTTGATCAAACAATTTCTCAAGGGGAATGAGACCTTTTGGAATTAAGTTGTTTTTTAATTGTAAGACTTCTGACTTTTCCTTTGATTCCACAAACATGTTTTGCTGATCCATTTGAGTGCTTACAAATTCTTCCTTTAACTCAATGAAATTATTTACATGTTGATCATCCTCAAAGACCTGCCAATTAGTGATATTATCTGGTATAACTGGTCGATGACGAACCTCCACCTCATACTTTTCAGAAGAGTGCATAGGAATAATAAAAAGACTGGCAGAAACAGCAAGAGAGTCTGCAATAGAGTTTTGGTCTCTGGTTTTGATACTAAAAGTATGAGCCTGAAACTTTTCCAACATATCCAACACTAAGTTTCTATATGCCCTCATCCTTACATCCTTGGTTTGATAAGCACCTTCCACTTGTTTTATTATCAATTCAGAATCTCCACAAACATCAATGTTTCTAGCCTTCAACTTTAACAAAGCTTCTAAGCCCAAAATTAGAGAATCATACTCGGCCATATTGTTAGTGCAATCAAAATTTAGCTTGTAGGAGAGAAACTTACTTTCTTTATCAGGACTTGTGATCCAAATCCCAACTCCTGCCCCCTCTCTTCCTGCTAATCCATCAAAATATAATGACCACCAACCTGTTGTCTCATTTTCATCTTCTTGCTAATCTCCTTGGCATTGGTTTCCTGAAAGCTTATCCTCTGATTCTTCTCCAGCTGACTCATTGAAAAGGATGGCTGATCCGAGACCAGTGTCAAATGAATAAATGGGAAAGTTTTGAGGTTTATCTTTGCTGCTTACCATATAAGCCGTTATGGTCTCCCGATACAGCCTCCTTTGCTCACCAAAAATAGGGATAGTAGCATAGGTAAGGTCCATCTGCATCGTGCCCTTGATTTTTGCTGCCCACGATCTTGAAATAAGCATCCCAAACTTAGGTGGAGTGTCAACCACAACAATGTCCATGACAATTGTTTTCGCTGGAATTTGTGTGAGACCCACAACAACATCTTAATCAAACCAATGCATTGAACTCTTTTTGAATCAAAGGAAAATAAATCCTTATATGGTCTAGTTACCTCTAATCCCAATCTTTCCATGATCACCTTGGGCATAAGATTATGAGATGCCCCTGAATCTAGCATAGCATTATGTAAAGTCATACCATGAATGCTAATGCTTATGTAGAAAGGAGGAAACTCTTCATTCTGTTCATCTTCAAGTCTTGGACCCAAGTAAATAATAGGATTATCTTCTTGTACATTTAAGATATCAGCTACTCCTGGTTGTGAATTGAGCATTTCAACAATCTTACTTCTGTATTTGTCTACCTTGAGGATTTCACTAAAGGGGACTGATATCTTGATTTTTGCAATCTCATTCTCAAGGTTAAAAACAGAAACAGTCTTCTCAATTTCTTTAGTAGGGGATGGAGCTTGAATATCCTTTTTGCCAGGTGGAGAATCATCTTTACCTTCAACAACCTTTGAGTTGTCCTTCTTATCTTCAACAGACTTTGAGGCATCCTTCTTGGGCTGTGCTTTGCTTGCTGTAATGGGCACGTTTCTATTCCTGAGATTGTACTGCTTTTGCATCTCAAAGATAGCATGCTGATAGCCCTTTAAATAGTCTGAAGGCTCTTCTCCTGGTTTGGTCATACTGGACTCATCATGTTCTTCCTTAGTCAAGAAAATCCCTGACACTTCTTCATCAAGACAATGGATGGACTCCTCAGGAATTTCAGGTTCATCTTCTTCATCCACCAAATTTTGCTGGAAAGGAGGTCTTACTGGAGGATCTGGTTGTTGATTTCTGTTTTCTCTTCGCCTTTGCTGATTTTGAGGTCTTCTGAACTGAGGATTCCTAAATTGAGGTTCCTACTGCATTGGAGGAGCAGAAGTATTCCCAAGAGCCAACCGATCCATCAATTTTTCCATGGTCTTCATCATTGAGTCAAACTTATCTTCTGGAGCTGAAATGGAAGGTTTCTCTTCTTCTTTCAGTTTAGCTTTTGCTATCTTTGATTTCTTAGCAGCAATCATGTTTATCTCCACTTTAATTGCATCATTTTGCATGTCAGCAAGAGTAGCAGAATCCCTTTCTTTGAGTAACAGAGAGAAGTCAGAATCAAATGCTTCGGCATACCTCAGTTGTGCCAAGGCCCCGGGAGGTTTCAAATGGACTGGGATGGAATTGTATATTTTATTAAACCTCTTGGAGAAGTTTTGGACGGTTTCATCAGGAGCTCTTCTAAGATTGTTGTATTCAGTAAGAGCTTGGACAAGGTTAGTTCTATTTCCCCATTTCCTTAGAAAACTATCTTCAAACTCTACCCAACTGTGAATGCTTCCAGCTGTAAGAGCCTTAAACCATTTCCTAACCTCTCCAATGAAGGTTTGTGCAAACAATCTTAGCTTCACATCCTCATCATCAACTTCCTCTCTGTCAACAAAATCATTGAATCTGTCTACATGTTCTTCTGTTGTGATATCTTCATCCCCACCCCATGTTGGAATTCTAGCAGCATATTTGCTGGGAAGGTCATGTAAAACAGCAGGGAGGGCTAGTGGAGCATACCTAGTAGGTACGGCCATAATTAATGGAGGAGTAGTGATGACAGGTACTGTAGGCACAGAGGAACCAGAACTGATATGAGGTGGATTTCCTAGTGTCTGAGAGCTACTAGGACTAGCAGAGGCAGAGGATAAAGTGCTGATACGAAAAGGACTATTTGGACTTTGCAAACCACTGACAAATGTACTCCAATTTGGAAGGGGTAGACCAGTTTTAGATTTGAGTAAGACTTCAAAAGGATCAAGCTCTTTGAGTTTATTTAAATCTTCCTCTTCTAACAACAATTCAGAAGTAACAACCTCCCAAAATTCCTCCTTATCTTTTTGTGACACTAAGGACGAAGTATCAATACCTCTTTTTTGTAAATCTAGAATAATTCCAATAAGTTCTTCTTCATTTTCAGACCTCAAAAACACCTCATGAATCTTATCATCAACAATTTTGTCCTCAGGACTTCTTGAAAATTCAAAGAGCAAAGATTTTGAAAAAGATGGAGTACCTGGTGTTTCAGTAAATCTTTGTCTGCTCCTTGAAATGGTGTTTGGATTGTCCATAGGAGTAGGTGGATCTGGGTCAGGATTGCTCCGTGTATATCTCCCTCTCGAAGCCACCTTTTAAACTTTGAAAATGTATGGAGTCACCAAGGTAGATTGCAGCCTCGAAAAATCTTCTGAGCTCCTGCTACCTTCAGAAGTTCAGTCTCTTGATTTCGGGAATGAATAATCTTCAGACTCCCGGTAGACGCACCAAAATGTTATCTCAAAATCAGGCCCTGGAAGGTTGCAGACTAGGAAGACTTCAAGTAACTGTTTCAAACCTACTTAGGCTGAGGTTTAGCCTCCCCAACCTGAGAGGGCTCTCTCAAAGGATTAAAGGGTTTTGATTATGATCCAGATGGCTAACTCTTGTGAAACAAATAAAAAATGAAAATGGTGGAAACACAACTAACAAGTATCCATTGGGCTTATGGAGTCATATATGATTCAGTATTAACAGTAGAGTTGGCTTTGCATAGAAGTCAAGGCATTCAGATTTCAACACACCAAACATATAGAAGGCAATTTACGAGTATATGAAGGAAATTAGAGCACTATTAATGATTTCTAAGTAATCACATACTCATAACACTGTAGATAACATGAAAAGACAACGAAAGAAACTCATTACATTGAACTCTTTATGATTCTTGAGTAGCATAAGCCAGTATTGTATTACCAAAAAAAACAGAGTCTGTACATAAGCCAAATATTAGAGTTTTTTTCCATAAATTTCCAACCCTTGGTACATTGCTCTTTCTCCTATATATAGAGTTCTTTTACAATGCTGAGATTCCTCCTCCAACATGAGGGGAACTCGAATTCTACTTCTTATGACACCTATTCAAATTTTAACTACCTTTTAAATGTAAAAAACTGCTAAGACTTTTTAGAGATCTAAGTCAAATAGGAGTCTAACTCCATATCATGCTAATAATAGCCTTAATTACAATCAATTCTCGTTCTTTGACAAGTGGTCTTTTTTAGTTTGGTTGTGGTGGGTGTTTGTAGCTGCATGCTGGCCCTTAATGTCACCTCTTCTCCATTACTCCTGAAAAGTAGGAAACTGCCCTTGTTTATCTGCTTTTGATTATCCTAAAAGATACTCAAAACCAATGAACCATGCCCTTCTTCTTTGATTATACAAAAATATATTAGGATGCCACGTCTTTGATGTGTTGTAAACCTTTTCCATGTGTGAAGACAAGACCTCCTCCAAGCTGTCTGATATATCATGAACTATAGTAACTCTAATCACTTTATAACAAAAAGTTTAGAGTTCGAATATAGGTCTCTTCCACCTGTTTCTTTCTTTGTTGAATATTGACACCTGTTACATGATCCTTTGAAAAGATTCCTTTTTCAAAAATTTCCCCTCGGTCCCTTAAAATTGGTTGACTGCATTTTAATTTTGTAGCTACAGCAGTTTCGTAGTGCGCTACGAAACTGCTGTGTGTTAGGCATCATTTTCAGCAATTTCGTAGCGCGCTACAAAACTGTTGTGTAATCACCAAAACATAGCCTAATACCAAAATCTGCTATCTTGAGCTTCTTTATATTTAAACATCCTTTTCAATTGCTCCAAAGCTTTTCAAAACTGAGTGGAAATGTATGATTCTTCAAGAAAGATTATAACAAGGAAAACCATCAAAATTTGAAACATAACCTTACTTGATGTGTGACTTCCTTAAGGAGATTCTTTCTGTTGGCTTAACTGTATCTTTAAGTCCTCAATTTGTTTCTTCATGACTCTGATCCCAGCTCTCAGGTTTGTATTGACCTTTCTGATGAATTATGCTTCCTTTATTGCAGGGACAGTCCAGCTACGGAATTGAACATTACAATCAACCACCTCGGGTATTTGAAATGTTTTGTCTTCCCACCAAGCTTGCATTTGGTTAAAATAAGCCTCCTTAATTGCAAATTTCCTGGAGGCTTTCTTCAGTCTAGCAATTTCAAAGTTTGTCAATTCCAACCTCCTTTTCAACTCTTCCACACTATCTTCTTCTTGAAGGATAACTACTTTGCCTTTATCTTTTCCTTCATGAGGTTGTGTTACCTCCCCTGTTTCATCTGCTCTTGGCAGTACCTCCTGTATGTGTTTAAAATTCCTCGTTATGGGTCTTCTTGGCTTAAAGACAAATTGATCAACCTGATCATCAAACTTGAGTTTTTTCAAGGCTTTGACTCTCTTAGCCTTATCTTTTCTTGACTCTATCAAATCTTCTTGAACTAGGGGAGATTCTTCAATATCAATGGCTTGTAGTAAGTCATTCAAGTCTCCCTTTGAAACAGGGCTTTCCTCAATAATCACTTACTTGCCTTTTTCTTTAGCTACCTGGCTCCTAGTTCTTCTTCTTTGGACTCCTTCACCTATGTTTGATTCATGTGCACCTTCTTTGACCTGAGTTTTCTCTTTAAGGGACTGCTGGGGTGTATCTTGAATAGTCAATGGCTTGGTGGATTCCCTTACTTGTTTCCTAGCCTTCAACTTTGCAAACCTCCTGGATCTTGTTTCTTCCTAATGACTAGTTGTTTTCGGAAGATCTTTTGCAGCTTGAGGACTGAGACCAGTCTCGTTCTTGAAACCAGACATGAATATGAATGTGGGCCAGTCCCTACCTACTCTCTGGAGTTCATGCAGAACGATCAGCTTAATTAAACCGTGGTGAAACAATGAGGTCTCATAGGCTTCTTTCCTTAGCTGCACCTTATCACACATTTTGCTTAAGCTACGAAATAAGTAAAATGGTAAATCAAGGGATATCTTTCATGTAAAATGTAGCAGAAGCTTGAAATGATATGAATACACCTTATTATATCTCCCTTCACAGGTAAGGTACCTCTGTATACAGGTAAGCAGATTGGCATATGAGTCCTTGACATAATTTCTAGGCACAGACTTGTTTAAATCTGAGTCAATGTACTCTGGCTTCAGAAATTCTTTGCAGGGGGTCATATCAAATTTGAAATTCTTAAACCAAGTTTCTTGTCCCCTTGGAATCTCAGTAACTGTGGATATTACCTCTGGTGAGACTTGCAATTCGAGCATCCCAACCTTTGAATTCAGCCCTGTGAAATTCAAAGCAAATTCCTTGGTGATTTGTGCATGACCTCCCTGGAGTTTCTCACAAAAATTCCAACATCCAACCTGCTTGAATGCATGCTCAACTTCTTTGTTTTTCAAGATAATGTCTACACCTTCAGGTTCGTTTCTCAAACATCTGCCTGATCTGTGGTCTTTTCTTTCTGCAGATCCCTCCATGAGACTTCAGCGTAATGAAGGTTTGAAATACTAGCGCTGCTCAATCTTCAATCTCTGCCTCGCTTGAATGGCTGCCTCGCTTGATAACTACCTCGCTTGATAACAATGCATTCAAATTGAAAACTTGCAGACTTGTTCCTCATGCAACGAATACAATCATAATTAAGACTGTGAATACCTGGCTTTTCTTGGAACTTGCAATCCGAGCGTACCAAGGTACCTAGCGGCTGTAATGATGGAGATAAGCGGTTGGACATGATATGTGGAGTGTATAAGTTGACAATGAATGATGCAACCATAACTGAACTTGACAGATTTGACAGTTAGGAAAGATTTGCTACAGATTGCACTAATCTCCGATTTCATAGCGCAGCCAGTGTAAAATTTGAATTATGCGCTAAGAAATCACCTAAAACATGTTGCGCTGCGAAACTACTAAAAAGGATTTATGCGCTGCGAAAACACTTCAAAATGATTTATGCGCTACGAAATCACCTAAAGAGCTTTGTGGCACATAGTAACCTTTGAACAAAACTGACACATGGTTATGAGACCGGTGATGAATGAGAATGCATAGTTGACCTTTATTTAAGTATACCATCAAGACTCCTAAGACTCAGACTCTAAGGCAAACAAAAATCAAACTTAGACTAGCACCGACCTTTACCATCAAACTAATGTGAGAAATTTGGGTATTAGAATTCTTAAGTGATAACAGGTGGGTCCGCCCAACCTAACATAGAGTCCAAAACCAAAATTTTCCAGGGCGCTGCCCGAGACCCCATAAAGTGGGGTTACAGGTGCCCCTCAAACCCCTTGTTAACTACGTGGAAAGAATATAACACAACCCAACAATACCTTGATGTATCTCATGGGAGGCTATCTTGTCTGCACAATATAAATTCAAAACACATCAACTCAAATATAAATAAGGCCATAATATCCATAACAGTAACTAGCTAACATGTTCACATCATAAGCTCATAAACAATTGTCATTCATTCATAGAAATCACATATGCACAATCAGTCTAGATTAGTACAACTCACTATCACAAATAAGTCGACTCATACCTAAATACCATAACCATAATCATTTGCATAGACCAATCTAGGTTAGCATGATACATGTAACATCAATATCTTCAATGCAATAAGCATAACCATCATGCATATGATAATAATGCATACAACAACAAGTTACTATCATTCTTGACTATATGACACATGTGCATATGACTACACTAGTAAACTAGCATTTAACATACACGTAACCATAACAACAATAAAATGACAAGTATATAAGTAACCCTAATTCTTATAACAACCATTAACCCTATACCTCCATGCCCACCATACAAACATGTATGATGTTCTACTCTTACCCCGAAGTCCATTGTTGCAACTTCACTTTAATGATTTGCATACCTTGCTCTATCTCAGCCAACACATCAACATCATAACATACCAACATCATAATGATAACCTAATTGCATACAATGGCCTCATAATGTATGTTTCACCTACTATACACGCATAACTATAACCATGAAAATGCATGCATAATAACATACGAACACTGACATGCATACCAAATGTGTACACAATTGACATGCATCCATGACTAAAACATCCCAACCAAAAACATCATCAACCTTCACATGGCGACATCACTACAACCATGGTCAACACCATGAAAATGCAACAAGCATATGGACTACAAGCATAAGGAACACATATGCAACCGACATAAATGCATGACCAACACACCGCTCGTCTAGTCTGAGGGGTGAACAATGCCCTGTACCACTCTGTAATACCCTCCTCCCACATCTACCCAAGTAACAATCCAACTGGAGTAAACATGTGACGAGAAGTTACTATGATATGATTCGACCTCCTAAGTCACCTTAAGGAAGTGGAACCAACGGAAACAGACCATACACACCTTCAACATCAAAAACAAGACTCTCAGGAACCATCCCAACCTCTCAGGTAACCATCCCTTGAGTCCCACTGATTTTTTAGACCAATTAACCCCCGGACACTCCCATGATATGGGAATTCTTGCATCCAAAAGGCTCTGGATTCTCCCACAACATGGTATGCCAACATCTAGGGACTATTTTTCTCAATGTTGTGCCAACGTCCCTGGGATTTGAGCCACTTTTTCAGGCCCAAAGCCCAGGTCACTACCCAAAATTCAATGATACCTTCAAAACAGAAAAATAACAATGGAATGATGATACAAATGAAATTACTTGAACAAGGGATTGATTGGACCCCTACTAGCCATGACAAGAATTTTTTCAAACATATCACAATTATGTAATCTATAAGTTTAAACAACAAATATGAATAGGGGTCTCATACTTATCTAAGAATAGCTAAGAAGCATTGATGCCTCAACACATTAGCTGCAGTTTTAAACATTAGGCCATAAATACATTTTTCATTCATATACAAGTAAAAACATGATGGCATCCATACATAGCCACTGTCATAATACACATTCATAACCAACATAATAACAACCGAAATACCAAGGAAATAACAACCATATAATCCGCATATAAACCAGTATAATACTCATGAGATAAGAAGGAGAAATAACCTCATATTAATGATGCAAAGTCAAACTAGGTGTGGGACTACCACGTTCAACCTAGTCGTAGCCATGGCTGAGCCAAATCTCTCTTAGCCAGTCACCCCCATGCCATATTCCAAACACGAATGTGGGATCTCATAAAACACATCAATCAAAACCATTCAAGGCTTCCATAGGCCAAACCACCTCAACCCATCAAACAGTGATTCCACCTCATGGTCAGACATCACAAAACCATCATCAGATTGGTCTCTACCTAAGCCTTCCAGGGCTCCAAATCATTTGTTCCAACCTAGATTCCAGGACTAGTAACTTAACCCACAGATGCTTCCGAGCTCCAGAGCATTTTCCCAACCAAGGCTCTAGGACTAGTAGCTCAACCCACAACTTTTCTAGGCTTCCATAGCATTTGTCCAACTAGGGCTTCAAGGACTAGTAACTCAACCCACCAAGGGCTTCCAGAGCATTTGTCCAACTAAGGCTTCTGGAACTAGTAACTCAACCCAAGTTGTTACAGGGATTCCAGAGCGTTTGTCCAACCAAGGCTCTAGGACTAATAACTCAACCCAAGTCGTTACAGGGCTTCTAGAGTGTTTTTCCAACCAAGGCCCCAAGAACTAATAACTCAACCCAAGCTAAAGGAAACATGAGAAACAACCAAAAAAACAAAGAAATGAACCCACAACATCATGGTTGTCTAGAAAATGGCAAGGCTAGACAAATTGATTGTCAATCGCGACAATCCTCCATGCCAATGACAGATCATAACCAGGAAACCACATTCATGTGCCATGCATGCCCAAACTAGTGAGGAAAACATACATGCAACTCAACACCTGCAAGCAAAACCCATTGTAGTTGTTGATCCTTATGTCCTCTTGCTCTTTCCTACTCTTCCTTTTCCTTCTTACTCCAAAACTCCAAGTATTCCACACTCCTCCAAGGGTGCTCCAAGAGAACTCTAAGTGTCCAATAGTATGAGAGAGAGAGAGAGAATAGAAGAGAGCTCCACCAAAACCTGTCAAAAGGTTGCCAACTAATCCTTAGAAGCCTTTCTATTAATGAGGCCTCTATTTTCTTCATTTTCATTTATTTTCCTTCATTTTCCTCACACGCAACCTGTGACCTTTCACCTTCCTTTTCTCCTAATTTCCATTATTTTTCATAAATAAATGTTCCAAAATGCCATTTTGCCTTTCCAAAGCCTTTGACATTGCCTTTCCCAATTTCCTTAGCCATAATAATCGAAATGAACACCCACTAGAATGTTTTTCTCACCATTCAGCTTGGAATATGTGTCCCATGACCGTGGTCTTATATTTTTACATGAATTTTTAACCAGGGTTATTACAGTAGAATTATGTACTGCTCTATTATAAGAGTGTTGTATATATACTATATTTTTATCCTTATCTTCAAACGCTTCTATTTTCCCATCTATCTTTGGTCAAAATGTTGTAGACCTCTTCAATCTTGTTTCCATCTTCTCCCACAATGTAGTTCATGCTCCTTGATATCCCGAAGTGCACCTATACTTGTTCAAAGAGAACTTTGCTACTCCTTTCCCTCTGATGGTCTTTTTATAGGGCGTGATAATGTGAATCTTGCTAAACCTCTCAACTACCATGAACAACTATTCATGTCTCTTCTTGGTGTTGGTAAACCTCCCACAAATTCCATGGAAATTCTTTCCCAAGGATGAGTGGGCATAGGTAAGGGATGGTGTAGACCCTATTTCCTATTTCTAAGCTTTCTAGTGCAATAAAAAATACATCTTATACTAAACCTAGCTACATCTTCTTGCATCTTACGCTAGTACACATACCTATGAAAATTGGAAATTTTCATCCCAACACCACAAGTCCCTACAAACTTGGAGGGGTGGGCCTCTTTAGTTGTAGTTGCTCACCTTTAGGAACACATAACATGTCCATACTATAAATAGTAACCCATTCTATAGATTATATTCAATTGTATTATCATCATCATCCACATGAATATGGATTTATAGTTGTTGATACATCTCCCTAAAGTCATCATCCTATGCATATGCCTCTTTGTATGCATCATGGTTGAAAGCCTCCATGTACATAAAATCTCCCAAGGCTATGATTTTTTATGTGGGTGGCCTTGAAAACATATCAACCAACTTGTTTGCGCTTCCCTTCTTGTACTTGATCACTAAATGAAAGTGTTGTAACAAACCCCATCCACATGTAGTGTCTATTTCATTGTAACTTACTCTACGCCTACAAGTATTATGGTGTTTGGTGATTTGTGTTGATGACTATCTCCTTTCCCTTTAGATAGTTTTTCCAGTTTTAGACAGTTTGTAATATGACATAGATCTATTTGTTGGACTTAGGGTAGTTCAAAACCACCCCATGAAACACTTCAAAATGGTATCATATAGGCCTTCCTAAATCAAGATCTCTCCCATAACATACCTAGTCTCATTTGTATCTAATTTCAATGGTTGTTGCAAGTTTCGTCATGTAAGAACTGATGATTGACTAATTTTCTTCTTTAAATCTTCAAAGGAATTCTATTAACCCTTCCCCCCACTAAAAAAATCTTACCATTGATTTTTATGGCATAGAGTGGTGCAACTACTACTAAAAATGTAGCTATGAATTTTCTCAGATTCTACATTGCCCCAATGAAACTCCTGACCTAAAAAAAAATATTTAGGAATTAACAACTTTATGATGGCCTCCATTTTTGTAGGATTTATCTTAAGCTCCCCTACACCAATTACATGGCTCAAATACACCAAATACTACTGTGCAAACTCACATTTCAATGAGATTTGCCAACAACTGGTGCTTCTTCAAAGTCTCTAACAACTACATCAAATATGAGATGTACTTCTCCCAAGTATCATTATAAACTGATAAAGCATCCAAATAAACATTAACAAATGAATCTAGATAAGGTTGTAGTACATCATTCATTAATCTCATGAATTTAGTTGGTGCATTGCATAAACCAAATGGCATGACTAACTAGTCATACTAACCTTGTCTAGTTTTGAAGTTGATCATCTAGGTGTCTTCTTCCTTGACTCGCACCTAGGGATACCTTGATTTTAAATCCAATTTGGTAAATTATTTTTTTTGCTACAATTGATCCAATATATCATCTATCCTACGTAGGAGGTACCTATTATTGAGCATAATTTTGTTTAAACCCCTATAATCAATGCACATTCAACAAATTCCATCCTGTTTTAGCACAATTATGATAAGGGACCCACATGGTGAGGTACTTGTTTGAATAAGACCATGCTCCAGTAGTTACCATAGCTAATTGTTCACCTTGTTTACTTCTAGAATGGAATTCCTATGTAGCCCAATGTTTGGCAATGGAGAGACTAGAAACAAATGGATCTCATTCTCCACTTCTCTAATGGGTGGTATCCCTTTAGGCTCAAGGAACACTCCCTTGTATGCCTATAAAAACTCTTCCAATTTTTGTCTCTATTCCTTATTGCACCCCTCCAGGGATTCCTTTTCTCTCATTGAGTCTTATACAAATTGTTTTTATCTTAAGAATAATAAAACATGCTTTTTAGTGGAACTAGTCAATTTCTTATTGATTAGAAATTAACAATGAAATATTTGAATTTCCCTTATGTGTGACAATGAGGAAGAATTTTTTGTCATTGCTGAGACAATATTGGTTGGTATTTGCATGAAGAATTCACACCCGATATACATGCAGGGACTCCCATACACAACTTCACATACATCAAGTGGAACTACATTAAATTCTACTTCATAAAAAAAATAGCATTGATAGCAAATTTAATTTTAAAATGTTTGGTTACCTTTATCTCTGCCTCCTTGTTGATCTATCCCAATGAATATGTTCTAGGATGATAATGGACTTCTAATAAGTTTGTTGACCAAATACACTACTACGAGATTTTCCTACAAACTTGAGTTGAATTGATAATCAATCTTTGTATTCTTAACCTGTATTTTTATATGGAAGAGTTT
Source organism: Pinus tabuliformis (assembly GCA_031772625.1). Lineage (NCBI taxonomy): Eukaryota > Viridiplantae > Streptophyta > Pinopsida > Pinales > Pinaceae > Pinus > Pinus tabuliformis. The sequence goes on from CM062807.1 coordinate 309,983,877, forward strand.
GGAAATGTCCTTCTCTTCCTACTGATGGAGGCTATTCAAATTCACCCCCTTCTTAACTAATGTGCATACAATATTCTCATGGATGTTAGAGCTACTCTCCATGCGATTGCTTAAATCTATGGCTATGATATTTTTCTTCTTTGTATCCTTCTTATGGTTCTTCAAGTTGCCCTTTGGATGTAATTTCCAACACTTATCCTTTATGTGACCATCAATGTTGTAGTTCTTGCAGAGGTTGTTAAGATATTTGAATTGGTGTTTTATAGGTTTTGTCATCTTTTCCTTTTCCCCTTTCCACTTCTTCTTCCCCTCCTAGCAAGCTTCCTAGTGTTCCTTCTATTTTGAGCCACTTGATTGCCATTTCTTTTGGCTTATGTTTTCCAAATATTATGCCTGTACACAACCCTCATCTACCATTTTGGGTTTGAACTTTGAACATCATCACTTTATTTGTAGATGGATATGAATAACCCCCCGATACTCGAGGGGTACATTTGGGTTCTTGGTAGCTATACCCAACATTATTTCCATTTTGTTGAATTATGTGGTGTCGTCTTGTACCTTTCAATACAAAATTGTAGGAAAATTGGATCCCACTTATAAAACTACTCCTACAAGTTGATTCCTTCAATTTTTCCACTTTGAAAGAATCAAGATGGATGAAAAATTATATAGTGATCCAATCCATATCAAGCATGATTACCACATACACAAAAAATGAAAATATGGTACCATTTTGAAAAATTCAAAAAATAATTGAATCCATTGGTGAAGTGAAGGACTTAAGAAATCCAACAATACAATAACACTAACAATGAGGTGGTTATACAAGGATGGTGGATATCAATGCTTGTATGGTTGGAATCACTTAAGAAAATGTAAAATAAAATAAAGGTTTCAATATTTTTCTTTTTAGTTTACTTTATAATGATGCATTAGACAATCAAACACTAATGCATTTGGTGTTCCTAACAACACAATAACACTAACAATGAGGTGGTTATACAGTTATGGTGGATATCAATGCTTGTATGGTTGGAATCACTGAAGAAAACGTAAAATAAAATAAAGATTTCAATATTTTTCTTTTTAGTTTACTCTATAATGGTGCATTAGACAATCAAACACTAATGCATTGGGTGTTCCTAACACAATGTTAGATTTTTAAAAATTTGCAGATTAGCACACTTTTTTCGATGCACTAGAGCATGCCTTGGCTATTAAATGCATTAATTACTTTTTTAATTTTTTGTAAAATAAAAACCTATATTTTATAACACATAATTTAAATCTAGTATTACTTTTGTGTTTAATCACACGAAAAACACAAAGTTATTGTTATTCACCTAGTCAAAAAGATCTTATGCTAATGATGATGAAAATTGAAGTAATTGGGTTTGTGTAGATTAAGGTCATGTATGTACGAACAAACATTTAGCATACAATACAAAATTCCAATATTAAAAGGGATTGAAATGCCAATTGTGGCGAAACCGTTGAATGGTGTTGCCATTGATGCCAATATCATTCTTTGAACACTCTTAACATACATCATAGATTGCATCATTTGTAAGCTCCAATGAATAGGAAGTCCCATAAGGTAGTTAGCCCCTATATTGTACCTCACATTTGATGAAGTTTTTGGCTAAGAAAATCAAGGAAATTGCATGTGAAAATATAATAAGATGATGGTCCTCATTATGATGATTCCAACCATATGTGGCCCATCACGAGGCTCCTTATGATTTGAGAGATATGCCCAATCAAAGTTGGTTCCTCCTTCGCGTTGTCAAAGTCCCCAAAAGATAAATGAAGTGGTAAGTTGTTATTTGATTGGCTTATACGTGACATCTTCTTAAATTGATTCTACTTGCTTCAAAAATGGTCAAAAGAGCTCATTCTAAATTAATATGACTCCAAATTTAATTTGGCCTCTAAGACATGTTAGCTTCCAAAAAGGGTGTTAAGTATTGGCTCCAAAAATATCAATTTAAAATTTAAAAAATTCCTAAATCAAATCGCTCTGCCCCTACTAGAGGCACCCCGATATCTATAAATAGAAGACATTTTTTCCTCCAAAGACACATCTCTCATGCTATTCTTGTGTGAATTTTTTAGATACTAATTTCAGCCCTGTGGTGAGACAAAGCATCTATAGTGTGGTCCAAAATTTTTAGTTGGTGTTGGCACTTCTCTATTTTTTGGTTAAGGATATTCACTAGAGGTACAAGTTTGAGTGAGGCTACTTGGCGGCATATATGAGGTTAATTATGGCACATAGTTTTGTAGTTTCTTTAGGTTGAGGTCTTTGTTGGATTACTAAGGTTATTCGTCTTCCTCAGAACTGATCTGAATTATATCTTTTGGGGCACTTTCATACCAAAGTTTGATGGAAAGGATCAACCCTGTGATAGGGAAAATTTTGAACATGATCAATGATAATTCGAGTGACATACCTATGGGTTTTTTGATACCCCTTCTTTGACACATACCTGAGCCTTCCTATGGAGAGGTTTCAACCCCATGGCAGGGAAAATTATGAGCATAAATGAGGCCTATCTGAAGCCTTCTTTGCCACCTTCATGGGTTAATTAGGACTCAATCTGAAGCATATTATCTGAGGTTATAAGTGGCAGATATGTGATGCTTCCTTGAGACCGTTTTGGATACACCTGAAGCAATATGAGTGCACAGTCATACACAGGCCTGAGGTTAATTGTGGAGGATTTTTGGAACTATGGAAAGGGTGGTACTTGGATCAATTTTTTCCTACACATATACCTTGACATATTTGCACAAGCAACCCTATCCTCTTTAGGCCTTATCAAGATAAAAATATAAGCATTTCTCGACTATCTTAGATCAGTCATGGACTTGGTTATTACATGATTTTCATATTGTTCTTTGTACAATTGGAGCATAACCCTCGTAGATTGTTGGAAGGTTTTGACTGAGAAAAAATAATGCAATCCAAGCCCTCATGCAAGTAGAAAGTGCATTTTTAAGACATCCATCCAAGATCCTCTGAGGTGTGATTTCATTATCTCACTTGATCAAATTTACAGTGACATTCTCCAGAAAATAATTAAAGATTCCATAACCAATAAACAAAAAAGAAAATCCCTTGAAAACCCTAGAATCTCCTTACCCTATATTAAAGGAACCACAGATAAAATTGCCAGAGTTCTCGCTAAGCATAACATTATGGTTGCTTTCACGCCCCCTAACACCATAAAAAACATGCTTGAGTCGGCTAAGGACTCAATAGACCCAAAAAATCACAAAGGAGGTTACTCGATTCCCTGTTCTTGCGGTAAAGTTTATATAGGTGAAACAGGGAGATCCTTTGGTGTTACAAGATTAAAAGAACACATTAATGATATTACTAGAAATAGGTCGGATAAATCAGATCTAGCAGAGAACGCTTGTTCCTCTTCTCACTATATTTGTATGGAACAAGCTAAATTAATCCATAAGGAAGACCATTATTTAAAAAGAAGAGTTAAAGAGGCAATTGAAATTGAGAAATCCTCCAATAATATGAATAGGGATGATGGTCTTAAACTAAGTAGTACCTGGAAACCCTTATTAAATAAAATGAAAAAACTTTAAACTAATCTAATACTCCCTTTTGATAACATTTGACAATTCATAATTTAAATGATCAATTAAATAAATAAATGAAAATAATAAATTCTACAATTTAAACTATTTCAGAACAAATAACTCATTTATATAACATTTCACATAATTTAAATAACATTTAAAAAAAAAAATAAAAAATAATAATAATAATAATAATAATAAATAAATAAATATATATATATATATATATATATAAAATTATAAGATCTTTATAATAACAATTTTAATAATCATATAGTATAAGAATAATAATTATAATAGGAATAATAATTACAATATTAATAACAATAATAATTATAATAATAATCAAAATTGTTATTATAATATCTTTATAATAACAATTTTAATAATCATAAAGAATAAGAATAATAATTACAACACTTGACAATTCAAAATTAATTACAATAATAATAGGAATAATAATTACAATATTAATTACAATAATAATTAAAACTGTTATTATAATATCTTTATAATAACAATTTTAATAATCATAAAGAATAATAATAATAATTTTAATAGGAATAATAATCATAATATTAATTACAATAATAATTAAAATTGTTATTATAATATCTTTATAATAACAATTTTAATAATTATAAAGAATATGAATAATAATTATAATAGGAATAATAATTACAACATTTGACAATTCAAAATTAATTACAATAATAATAGGAATAATAATTACAATAATAATTAAAATTGTTATTATAGTATCTTTATAATAACAATTTTAATAATCATAAAAGAATAAGAATAATAATTATAATAGGAATAATAATTACACCATTTGACAATTCAAAATTTAAATAATTAATTAAATAAATAAATGCAAATAATGATTTCTTCAATTTAAACTATTTAAGAACAAATAACTCATTCATATAACATATCACATAATTTAAATAACATAAATATATATATATATATATATATATATATATAACTATAATTATAATATCTTTATAATAACAATTTTAATAATCATAAGGAATAAGAATAATAATTATAATAGGAATAATAATTTATAATAATAATAATAATAATAAGGATGATATTATTAGCAATAATAATATGTATAACAATAATAAAATAACTAATAATAAGAATAATGATTTAATTGTATTAAAGAGAAAAAGAAAAAAAAAAAAAAAAGAGGATATAAATAATAATTATAATAATAAATTAATTAATAAATAAATAAAAAAAAAATCAAAAATAAAAAAAAATAATAATATAAAATAATAATAATAATAAAATAAACAAATAAAAACAAAATAAATAAATAATAATAATAATAAATATTAAAAAAAAAATCTATAAATTAATTAATTAATTAATAAGTGTAAATCAATCAGGCCGACATTATAAGCTAGCAGATATCTTTCTATTCATCTATTAGTAGCTTCATAATTCTCTCATCTCTCTCTTCTCAAAATACAGATCTCATTTCCCTGATGATGGACTCACCTAGCTAGTCCGAAACATTGGTTTCATAAATTGCTCACAGGTTTTTCCATTAGCATAAAAAAATTCTGCCAGCCTGTATGGAATCTCTCCTTAACACCATTAAGTCCCACCATGGAAGGGACATTCTGAACAATGCTCTATATTTTGAGAAGATGAGAATGTCAAGAGCTAGAAACCTATCCAATCTCATATTTCTAAAGCAATGCAGAGATGAAAACCTCACTCCAAATTTCGCCAAATGCAGCCATCCACTTAATCGTGGTCGTAACATTTCTCTTTTTAATAAACTTAGTAAAACCCTCATAAAACATGAGATCAAATTTGCCAGATTTCAATTAATTAAAACATCTAAAAATCTTCTGGGTTTACACCTTTTCCTGTCTTCAACTCTTAGCTCTGATCTCTGGCAATACCTAGACGCCCTCACTTTCGCCAAAGCTGAGAGATTTTTTTATTTTACTCTTGCCAATAAAACCAGAAAACTTAACTCTCTTAGAAACTTTAACCTCTATAATAATTCTGTAGATTCCCCTTTAAATCGCCAAAAACCTTACGCTCTTCCCAATCCTCATATCTGTGGTATAAACAGCACACATGATCTGCATATAAATTCGAACCTGGGCAGCTGTCCCTCCAGCAACATTGCGTAGAAAAAATAATGATTCTTGCAATACGCTGTGTGACCTGGGCAGTAGTCCCTCCATCAACAATATGCAGGAGCATATTAACGTAGATGCCAATATCACGCAATATGACAACATTGGTCCTACGCAGAAGGTTCAAGAGCTTGTCTCCACACAACAAGAGCTTGAGCATGCGCCTAACAAAGAATTGCTGAAGTCTTTTGGGACTGCTAAAGATGTAGCCACTTGTAATAATTCCAGCGCCCTTTCAAATAGCTCAACTCAGCAAAATAGCGATGCTTCTCATGTTGTTGCCTGCGGCCATATCAAGAACTCCTCGAATTCGCTTAACAACCTTAGCAAAAAATCTATAGTAGTTAATCTTTCTCAGCTAGTGTTAGATGACAACTTAAAACTGCTTCTTGAAAAAGGTTTAAATTTTGCATTATCCCCAGCCAAAATTCCTATTTCTGACATCATAAGTAACATTGAAGTCATTATAAAAAACAATGACCAAAATACAGCGGAAGAAATAAGACAAGATGTTTCCAGAATTCTTAGAAATGCCAGACCTCCCCCCAGCAACATATCCAAAGAAGAAGCCATAGCCCTAAAAAACATCAAGAATAACAAAAACATTATAATCTTAAAAGCCGACAAAGGTAATGCCACTGTTATCATGAATAGGACTGATTATGAGCATAAAATGGAAGAACACTTAAACAATAGTGGCTGTTATAGAGTTTTGAACAAAGATCCTAGCAGCAAAATTCTTCGCCAAGTAAGTAACAAAATTAAAAGCTCCTCTCTTGATGCCACCATTAAGAACAGATTAATACCTAACAATGCCATTATCCCTAGAATTTATGGAGTGCCTAAAATCCATAAAACTAGTGTTCCTTTAAGACCTATAGTAAACACTATAGGATCTACCACTTATTGGTTAGCTAAATATCTAGCCAGCAAACTTAGACCTTTATCCAGTAACACTCCCTCTTACATCAAAGATTCCCCTTCCTTCATAGAATGGATCAAAAACCTAGAATTTAATGACAATGACCTAATGGTTAGCTTTGACGTAGTGTCTCTCTACACTATGATTCCAGTAGATGAAGCCTTAGAAGTATTGAAGAAAATTACAGACCTTGAAACGCTGGAACTAATAAGCATTTGCCTTAAATCTTCATACTTTAGTTTTAAGGGAAAAATCTATGAGCAAACTCATGGCGTTGCAATGGGTTCTCCATTATCACCATTAATTGCCAATCTTTACATGGAACACTTTGAGCAAATGGCCCTTAGGTCTTTCCCCTTTACCCCTGAAGAATGGAAACGATATGTAGATGACATTTTTGCTAAATGGAGCCATGGTTTGGACAAGTTGAAAGAATTTTTATCTCATATAAATAGCCTATCTAAACACATAAAATTCACCATTGAAATCGAAAAAGACAACCAGCTCCCTTTCTTAGATGTCCTCCTTACCAAGAAAAATGGCAAGCTAAGCCACCAGGTCTTCAGAAAGCAGACACACACTGACAGATATCTTCATTCAAACTCCCACCACCATCCAAAGCAAAAAGTTGGTGTCATCAAAACCCTAGCCACGAGAGCCTCTAGAATCTCTGACCCTGAACATTTAGAAGAAGAACTTATCCATCTCCATGAAGTCTTTTTAAGCAATGGCTATCAAAATCACACTATCCAGAAAATAATTAAAGATTCCATAACCAATAAACAAAAAAGAAAATCCCTTGAAAACCCTAGAATCTCCTTACCCTAGATTAAAGGAACCACAGATAAAATTGCCAGAGTTCTCGCTAAGCATAACATTATGGTTGCTTTCACGCCCCCTAACACCATAAAAAACATGCTTGAGTCGGCTAAGGACTCAATAGACCCAAAAAATCACAAAGGAGTTTACTCAATTCCCTGTTCTTGCGGTAAAGTTTATATAGGTGAAACAGGGAGATCCTTTGGTGTAAGATTAAAAGAACACATTAATGATATTACTAGAAATAGGTCGGATAAATCAGGTCTAGCAGAGCACGCTTGTTCATCTTCTCACTATATTTGTATGGAACAAGCTAAATTAATCCATAAGGAAGATCATTATTTAAAAAGAAGAGTTAAAGAGGCAATTGAAATTGAGAAATCCTCCAAGAATATGAATAGGGGTGACGGTCTTAAACTAACTAGTACCTGGAAACCCTTATTAAATAAAATGAAAAAACTTTAAACTAATCTAATACTCCCTTTTGATAACATTTGACAATTCATAATTTAAATGATCAATTAAATAAATAAATGCAAATAATAAATTCTACAATTTAAACTATTTCAGAACAAATAACTCATTTATATAACATTTCACATAATTTAAATAACATTAAAAATAAAAAATAAAAAATAATAATATATATATATATATATATATATATATATATATATATATATATATAAATATAATTATATAAGATCTTTATAATAACAATTTTAATAATCATATAGTATAAGAATAATAATTATAATAGGAATAATAATTACAACATTCGACAATTCAAAATTAATTACAATAATAATAGGAATAATAATTACAATATTCATTACAATAATAATTAAAATTGTTATTATAATATCTTTATAATAACAATTTTAATAATCATAAAAGAATAAGAATAATAATTATAATAGGAATAATAATTACACCATTTGACAATTCAAAATTTAAATAATTAATTAAATAAATAAATGCAAATAATAATTTCTTCAATTTAAACTATTTAAGAACAAATAACTCATTCATATAACATATCACATAATTTAAATAACATAAAAAAAAAAAAATATATATATATATATATATATATATATAATTATAATTATAATATCTTTATAATAACAATTTTAATAATCATAAGGAATAAGAATAATAATTATAATAGGAATAATAATTTATAATATTTATAATAATAATAATAATAAGGATGATATTATTAGCAATAATAATATGTATAACAATAATAAAATAACTAATAAATAACTAATAATAAGGATAATGATTTAATTGTATTAAAGAGAAGAAGGAAAAAGAAAAAAATAAATAAAGAAATTAAAAAAAAAAAGATATAAATAATAATTATAATAATAAATTAATTAATAAATAAATAAATAATAAAATAAAATAAAAAATAAATAAATAATAATATAAAAATAAATAAATAAATAAATAATAATAATAAACAAATAAATAAATAATAATAATAATAAATATTAAAAAAAAAAAAAATCTATAAATTAATTAATTAATTAATTAATAAGTGTAAATCAATCAGGCCGACATTATAAGCTAGCAGATATCTTTCTATTCATCTATTAGTAGCTTCATAATTCTCTCATCTCTCTCTTCCCAAAATACAGATCTCATTGCCCTGATGATGGACTCACCTAGCTAGTCCGAAACGTTGGTTTCATAAATTGCTCACAGGTTTTTCCATTAGCATAAAAAATTTCTGCCAGCCTATATGGAATCTCTCTTTAACACCATTAAGTCCCACCATGGAAGGAACATTCTGAACAATGCTCTATATTTTGAGAAGATGAGAATGTCAAGAGCTAGAAACCTATCCAATCTCATATTTCTAAAGCAATGCAGAGATGAAAGCCTCACTCCAAATTTCGCCAAATGCAGCCATCCACTTAATCGTGGTCGTAACATTTCTCTTTTTAATAAACTTAGTAAAACCCTCATAAAACATGAGATCAAATTTGCCAGATTTCAATTAATTAAAACATCTAAAAATCTTCTGGGTTTACACCTTTTACTGTCTTCAACTCTTAGCTCTGATCTCTGGCAATACCTATACGCCCTCACTTTCGCCAAAGCTGAGAGATTTTTTGATTTTACTCTTTGCCTTAAAACCAGAAAACTTAACTCTCTGAGAAACTTTAACCTCTATAATAATTCTGTAGATTCCCCTTTAAATCACCAAAAACCTTGCGCTCTTCCCAATCCTCATATCTGTGATATAAACAGCACACATGATCTGCATATAAATTCGAACCTGGGCAGCTGTCCCTCCAGCAACATTGCGCAGAAAAATAATGATTCTTGCAATACGCTGTGTGACCAGGGCAGTAGTCCCTCCATCAACAATACGCAGGAGCATATTAACGTAGATGCCAATATCACGCAATTTGACAACATTGATCCTACGCAGAAGGTTCAAGAGCTTGTCTCCACGCAGCAAGAGCTTGAGCATGCGCCTAACAAAGAATTGCTTAAGTCTTTTGGGACTGCTAAAGATGTAGCCACTTGTAATAATTCCAGCGCCCTTTCAAATAGCTCAACTCAGCAAAATAACGATGCATCTCATGCTATTGCCTGCGGCCATATCAAGAACTCCTCGAGTTCTCTTAACAACCTTAGCAAAAAATCTATAGTACTTAATCTTTCACAGCTAGTGTTAGATGACAACTTAAAACTGCTTCTTGAAAAAGGTTTAAATTTTGCATTATCCCCAGCCAAAATTCCTATTTCTGACATCATAAGTAACATTGAAGTCATTATAAAAAACAATGACCAAAATACAGCGGAAGAAATAAGACAAGATGTTTCCAGAATTCTTAGAAATGCCAGACCTCCCCCCAGCAACATATCCAAAGAAGAAGCCATAGCCCTAAAAAACATCAAGAATAACAAAAACATTATAATCTTAAAAGCCGACAAAGGTAATGCCACTGTTATCATGAATAGGACTGATTATGAGCATAAAATGGAAGAACACTTAAACAATAGTGGCTGTCATAGAGTTTTGAACAAAGATCCTAGCAGCAAAATTCTTCGCCAAGTAAGTAACAAAATTAAAAGCTCCTCTCTTGATGCCACCATTAAGAACAGATTAATACCTAACAATGCCATTATCCCTAGAATTTATGGAGTGCCTAAAATCCATAAAACTGGTGTTCCTTTAAGACCTATAGTAAGCACTATAGGATCTCCCACTTATTCGTTAGCTAAATATCTAGCCAGCAAACTTAGACCTTTATCCGGTAACACTCCCTCTTACATCAAAGATTCCCCTTCCTTCATAGAATGGTTCAAAAACCTAGAATTTAATGACAATGACCTAATGGTTAGCTTTGATGTAGTGTCTCTCTACACTATGATTCCAGTAGATGAAGCCTTAGAAGTATTGAAGAAAATTACAGACCTTGAAATGGTGGAACTAATAAGCATTTGCCTTAAATCTTCATACTTTAGTTTTAAGGGAAAAATCTATGAGCAAACTCATGGCATTGCAATGGGTTCTCCATTATCACCATTAATTGCCAATCTTTACATGGAACACTTTGAGCAAATGGCCCTTAGGTCTTTCCCCTTTACCCCTGAAGAATGGAAACGATATGTAGATGACATTTTTGCTAAATGGAGCCATGGTTTGGACAAGTTGAAAGAATTTTTATCTCATATAAATAGCCTATCTAAACACATAAAATTCACCATTGAAATCGAAAAAGACAACCAGCTCCCTTTCTTAGATGTCCTCCTTACCAAGAAAAATGGCAAGCTAAGCCACCAGGTCTTCAGAAAGCAGGCACACACTGACAGATATCTTCATTCAAACTCCCACCACCATCCAAAGCAAAAAGTTGGTGTCATCAAAACACTAGCCATGAGAGCCTCTAGAATCTCTGACCCTGAACATTTAGAAGAAGAACTTATCCATCTCCATGAAGTCTTTTTAAGCAATGGCTATCAAAATCACACTATCCAGAAAATAATTAAAGATTCCATAACCAATAAACAAAAAAGAAAATCCCTTGAAAACCCTAGAATCTCCTTACCCTATATTAAAGGAACCACAGATAAAATTGCCAGAGTTCTCGCTAAGCATAACATTATGGTTGCTTTCACGCCCCCTAACACCATAAAAAACATGCTTGAGTCGGCTAAGGACTCAATAGACCCAAAAAATCACAAAGGAGTTTACTCGATTCCCTGTTCTTGCGGTAAAGTTTATATAGGTGAAACAGGGAGATCCTTTGGAGTAAGATTAAAAGAACACATTAATGATATTACTAGAAATAGGTCGGATAAATCAGGTCTAGCAGAGCACGCTTGTTCCTCTTCTCACTATATTTGTATGGAACAAGCTAAATTAATCCATAAGGAAGACCATTATTTAAAAAGAAGAGTTAAAGAGGCAATTGAAATTGAGAAATCCTCCAATAATATGAATAGGGATGACGGTCTTAAACTAACTAGTACCTGGAAACCCTTATTAAATAAAATGAAAAAACTTTAACCTAATCTAATACTCCCTTTTGATAACATTTGACAATTCATAATTTAAATGATCAATTAAATAAATAAATGCAAATAATAAATTCTACAATTTAAACTATTTCCGAACAAATAACTCATTTATATAACATTTCACATAATTTAAATAACATTAAAAATAAATAATAAATAATAAATAATAATAATAATAATAATAAAATATATATATATATATATATATATATATATATATATATATATATATATATATATATATAATTATAAGATCTTTATAATAACAATTTTAATAATCATATAGTATAAGAATAATAATTATAATAGGAATAATAATTACAATATTAATAACAATAATAATTATAATAATAATCAAAATTGTTATTATAATATCTTTATAATAACAATTTTAATAATCATAAAGAATAAGAATAATAATTATAATATGAATAATAATTACAACACTTGACAATTCAAAATTAATTACAATAATAATAGGAATAATAATTACAATATTAATTACAATAATAATTAAAACTGTTATTATAATATCTTTATAATAACAATTTTAATAATCATAAAGAATAATAATAATAATTTTAATAGGAATAATAATCATAATATTAATTACAATAATAATTACAATAATAATTAAAATTGTTATTATAATATCTTTATAATAACAATTTTAGTAATCATAAAGAATATGAATAATAATTATAATAGGAATAATAATTACAACATTTGACAATTCAAAATTAATTACAATAATAATAGGAATAATAATTACAATATTCATTACAATAATAATTAAAATTGTTATTATAATATCTTTATAATAACAATTTTAATAATCATAAAAGAATAAGAATAATAATTATAATATGAATAATAATTACACCATTTGACAATTCAAAATTTAAATAATTAATTAAATAAATAAATGCAAATAATAATTTCTTCTATTTAAACTATTTAAGAACAAATAACTCATTCATATAACATATCACATAATTTAAATAACATAAATATATATATATATATATTTATATATATATATATATATATATATATATAATTATATATATATATAATTATAATATCTTTATAATAACAATTTTAATAATCATAAGGAATAAGAATAATAATTATAATAGGAATAATAATAATAAGGATGATATTATTAGCAATAATAATATGTATAACAATAATAAAATAACTAATAATAAGAATAATGATTTAATTGTATTAAAGAGAAGAAGGAAAAAGAAAAAAATAAATAAATAAAGAAATAAAAAAAAAGAGGATATAAATAATAATTATAATAATAAATTAATTAATAAATAAATAAAATAAAATAAATAATAAAAATAAATAATAATATAAAAATAAATAAATAATAATAATAAAATAAATAAACAAATAAAAACAAAATAAATAAATAATAATAATAATAAATATTTAAAAAAAAAATCTATAAATTAATTAATTAATTAATTAATAAGTGTAAATCAATCAGGCCGACATTATAAGCTAGCAGATATCTTTCTATTCATCTATTAGTAGCTTCATAATTCTCTCATCTCTCTCTTCTCAAAATACAGATCTCATTGCCCTGATGATGGACTCACCTAGCTAGTCCGAAACGTTGGTTTCATAAATTGCTCACAGTTTTTTCCATTAGCATAAAAAAATTCTGCGAGCCTGTATGGAATCTCTCTTTAACACCATTAAGTCCCACCATGGAAGGGACTTTCTGAACAATGCTCTATATTTTGAGAAGATGAGAATGTCAAGAGATAGAAACCTATCCAATCTCATATTTCTAAAGCAATGCAGAGATGAAAACCTCACTCCAAATTTCGCCAAATGCAGCCATCCACTTAATCGTGTTCGTAACATTTCTCTTTTTAATAAACTTAGTAAAACCCTCATAAAACATGAGATCAAATTTGCCAGATTTCAATTAATTAAAACATCTAAAAATCTTCTGGGTTTACACCTTTTACTGTCTTCAACTCTTAGCTCTGATCTCTGGCAATACCTAGACGCCCTCACTTTCGCCAAAGCTGAGAGATTTTTTGATTTTACTCTTGCCAATAAAACCAGAAAACTTAACTCTCTTAGAAACTTTAACCTCTATAATAATTCTGTAGATTCCCCTTTAAATCGCCAAAAACCTTGCGCTCTTCCCAATCCTCATATCTGTGATATAAACAGCACACATGATCTGCATATAAATTCGAACCTAGGCAGTTGTCCCTCCAGCAACATTGCGCAGAAAAATAATGATTCTTGCAATACGCTGTGTGACCTGGGCAGTAGTCCCTCCATCAACAATACGCAGGAGCATATTAACGTAGATGCCAATATCACGCAATTTGACAACATTGATCCTACGCAGAAGGTTCAAGAGCTTGTCTCCACACAGCAAGAGCTTGAGCATGCGCCTAACAAAGAATTGCTGAAGTCTTTTGGGACTGCTAAAGATGTAGCCACTTGTAATAATTCCACCGCCCTTTCAGATAGCTCAACTCAGCAAAATAACGATGCTTCTCATGCTGTTGCCTGCGGCCATATCAAGAACTCCTCGAATTCTCTTAACAACCTTAGCAAAAAATCTATAGTACTTAATCTTTCTCAGCTAGTGTTAGATGACAACTTAAAACTGCTTCTTGAAAAAGGTTTAAATTTTGCATTATCCCCAGCCAAAATTCCTATTTCTGACATCATAAGTAACATTGAAGTCATTATAAAAAACAATGACCAAAATACAGCGGAAGAAATAAGACAAGATGTTTCCAGAATTCTTAGAAATGCCAGACCTCCCCCCAGCAACATATCCAAAGAAGAAGCCATAGCCCTAAAAAACATCAAGAATAACAAAAACATTATAATCTTAAAAGCCGACAAAGCTAATGCCACTGTTATCATGAATAGGACTGATTATGAGCATAAAATGGAAGAACACTTAAACAATAGTGGTTGTTATAGAGTTTTGAACAAAGATCCTAGCAGCAAAATTCTTCGCCAAGTAAGTAACAAAATTAAAAGCTCCTCTCTTGATGCCACCATTAAGAACAGATTAATACCTAACAATGCCATTATCCCTAGAATTTATGGAGTGCCTAAAATCCATAAAACTGGTGTTCCTTTAAGACCTATAGTAAACACTATAGGATCTACCACTTATTGGTTAGCTAAATATCTAGCCATCAAACTTAAACCTTTATCCGGTAACACTCCCTCTTACATCAAAGATTCCCCTTCCTTCATAGAATGGATCAAAAACCTAGAATTTAATGACAATGACCTAATGGTTAGCTTTGACGTAGTGTCTCTCTACACTATGATTCCAGTAGATGAAGCCTTAGAAGTATTGAAGAAAATTACAGACCTTGAAAAGGTGGAACTAATAAGCATTTGCCTTAAATCTTCATACTTTAGTTTTAAGGGAAAAATCTATGAGCAAACTCATGGCGTTGCAATGGGTTCTCCATTATCACCATTAATTGCCAATCTTTACATGGAACACTTTGAGCAAATGGCCCTTAGGTCTTTCCCCTTTACCCCTGAAGAATGGAAACGATATGTAGATGACATTTTTGCTAATTGGAGCCATGGTTTGGACAAGTTGAAAGAATTTTTATCTCATATAAATAGCCTATCTAAACACATAAAATTCACCATTGAAATCGAAAAAGACAACCAGCTCCCTTTCTTAGATGTCCTCCTTACCAAGAAAAATGGCAAGCTAAGCCACCAGGTCTTCAGAAAGCAGACACACACTGACAGATATCTTCATTCAAACTCCCACCACCATCCAAAGCAAGAAGTTGGTGTCATCAAAACCCTAGCCACGAGAGCCTCTAGAATCTCTGACCCTGAACATTTAGAAGAAGAACTTATCCATCTCCATGAAGTCTTTTTAAGCAATGGCTATCAAAATCACACTATCCAAAAAATAATTAAAGATTCCATAACCAATAAACAAAAAAGAAAATCCCTTGAAAACCCTAGAATCTCCTTACCCTATATTAAAGGAACCACAGATAAAATTGCCAGAGTTCTCGCTAAGCATAACATTATGGTTGCTTTCACGCCCCCTAACACCATAAAAAACATGCTTGAGTCGGCTAAGGACTCAATAGACCCAAAAAATCACAAAGGAGTTTACTCAATTCCCTGTTCTTGCGGTAAAGTTTATATAGGTGAAACAAGGAGATCCTTTGGTGTAAGATTAAAAGAACACATTAATGATATTACTAGAAATAGGTCGGATAAATCAGGTCTAGCAGAGCACGCTTGTTCCTCTTCTCACTATATTTGTATGGAACAAGCTAAATTAATCCATAAGGAAGACCATTATTTAAAAAGAAGAGTTAAAGAGGCAATTGAAATTGAGAAATCCTCCAATAATATGAATAGGGATGACGGTCTTAAACTAACTAGTACCTGGAAACCCTTATTAAATAAAATGAAAAAACTTTAAACTAATCTAATACTCCCTTTTGATAACATTTGACAATTCATAATTTAAATGATCAATTAAATAAATAAATGCAAATAATAAATTCTACAATTTAAACTATTTCAGAACAAATAACTCATTTATATAACATTTCACATAATTTAAATAACATTAAAAATAAAAAATAAATAATAAATAATAATAATAATAATAAAATATATATATATATATATATATATATATATATATATATATATATATATATATAATATAATTATAAGATCTTTATAATAACAATTTTAATAATCATATAGTATAAGAATAATAATTATAATAGGAATAATAATTACAATATTAATAACAATAATAATCAAAATTGTTATTATAATATCTTTATAATAACAATTTTAATAATCATAAAGAATAAGAATAATAATTATAATAGGAATAATAATTACAACACTTGACAATTCAAAATTAATTACAATAATAATAGGAATAATAATTACAATAATAATTAAAACTGTTATTATAATATCTTTATAATAACAATTTTAATAATCATAAAGAATAATAATAATAATTTTAATAGGAATAATAATCATAATATTAATTACAATAATAATTAAAATTGTTATTATAATATCTTTATAATAACAATTTTAGTAATCATAAAGAATATGAATAATAATTATAATAGGAATAATAATTACAACATTTGACAATTCAAAATTAATTACAATAATAATAAGAATAATAATTACAATATTCATTACAATAATAATTAAAATTGTTATTATAATATCTTTATAATAACAATTTTAATAATCATAAAAGATTAAGAATAATAATTATAATATGAATAATAATTACACCATTTGACAATTCAAAATTTAAATAATTAATTAAATAAATAAATGCAAATAATAATTTCTTCAATTTAAACTATTTAAGAACAAATAACTCATTCATATAACATATCACATAATTTAAATAACACACACACATATATATATATATATATATATATATATATAAAATTATAATATCTTTATAATAACAATTTTAATAATCATAAGGAATAAGAATAATAATTATAATAGGAATAATAATTTATAATAATAATAAGGATGATATTATTAGCAATAATAATATGTATAACAATAATAAAATAACTAATAATAAGAATAATGATTTAATTGTATTAAAGAGAAGAAGGAAAAAGAAAGAAATAAATAAATAAAGAAATAAAAAAAAGAGGATATAAATAATAAATTAATTAATAAAAAAATAAAAAAAAAATATATATATATATATATAAATAAATAAATAATAATAATAAAATAAATAAACAAATAAAAACAAAATAAATAAATAATAATAATAATAAATATTTAAAAAAAAAAAATCTATAAATTAATTAATTAATTAATTAATAAGTGTAAATCAATCAGGCCGACATTATAAGCTAGCAGATATCTTTCTATTCATCTATTAATAGCTTCATAATTCTCTCATCTCTCTCTTCTCAAAATACAGATCTCATTGCCCTGATGATGGACTCACCTAGCTAGTCCGAAACGTTGGTTTCATAAATTGCTCACAGGTTTTTCCATTAGCATAAAAAAATTCTGCCAGCCTGTATGGAATCTCTCTTTAACACCATTAAGTCCCACCATGGAAGGGACATTCTGAACAATGCTCTAAATTTTGAGAAGATGAGAATGTCAAGAGCTAGAAACCTATCCAATCTCATATTTCTAAAGCAATGCAGAGATGAAAACCTCACTCCAAATTTCGCCAAATGCAGCCATCCGCTTAATCGTGGTCGAAACATTTCTCTTTTTAATAAACTTAGTAAAACCCTCATAAAACATGAGATCAAATTTGCCAGATTTCAATTAATTAAAACATCTAAAAATCTTCTGGGTTTACACCTTTTACTGTCTTCAACTCTTAGCTCTGATCTCTAGCAATACCTAGACGCCCTCACTTTCGCCAAAGCTAAGAGATTTTTTGATTTTACTCTTGCCAATAAAACCAGAAAACTTAACTCTCTGAGAAACTTTAACCTCTATAATAATTCTGTAGATTCCCCTTTAAATCGCCAAAAACCTTGCGATCTTCCCAATCCTCATATCTGTGATATAAATAGCACACATGATCTGCATATAAATTCGAACCTGGGCAGTTGTCCCTCCAGCAACATTGCGCAGAAAAATAATGATTCTTGCAATACGCTGTGTGACCTGGGCAGTAGTCCCTCCATCAACAATACGCAGGAGCATATTAACGTAGATGCCAATATCACGCAATTTGACAACATTGATCCTACGCAGAAGGTTCAAGAGCTTGTCTCCACGCAGCAAGAGCTTGAGCATGCGCCTAACAAAGAATTGTTGAAGTCTTTTGGGACTGCTAAAGATGTAGCCACTTGTAATAATTCCACCGCCCTTTCAGATAGCTCAACTCAGCAAAATAACGATGCTTCTTATGCTGTTGCCTGCGGCCATATCAAGAACTCCTCGAATTCTCTTAACAACCTTAGCAAAAAATCTATAGTACTTAATCTTTCTCAGCTAGTTTTAGATGACAACTTAAAACTGCTTCTTGAAAAAGGTTTAAATTTTGCATTATCCCCAGCCAAAATTCCTATTTCTGACATCATAAGTAACATTGAAGTCATTATAAAAAACAATGACCAAAATACAGCGGAAGAAATAAGACAAGATGTTTCCAGAATTCTTAGAAATGCCAGACCTCCCCCCAGCAACATATCCAAAGAAGAAGCCATAGCCCTAAAAAACATCAAGAATAACAAAAACATTATAATCTTAAAAGCCGACAAAGGTAATGCCACTGTTATCATGAATAGGACTGATTATGAGCATAAAATGGAAGAACACTTAAACAATAGTGGCTGTTATAGAGTTTTGAACAAAGATCCTAGCAGCAAAATTCTTCGCCAAGTAAGTAACAAAATTAAAAGCTCCTCTCTTGATGCCACCATTAAGAACAGATTAATACCTAACAATGCCATTATCCCTAGAATTTATGGAGTGCCTAAAATCCATAAAACTGGTGTTCCTTTAAGACCTATAGTAAACACTATAGGATCTCCCACTTATTGGTTAGCTAAATATCTAGCCAGCAAACTTAGACCTTTATCCGGTAACACTCCCTCTTACATCAAAGATTCCCCTTCCTTCATAGAATGGATCAAAAACCTAGAATTTAATGACAATGACCTAATGGTTAGCTTTGACGTAGTGTCTCTCTACACTATGATTCTAGTAGATGAAGCCTTAGAAGTATTGAAGAAAATTACAGACCTTGAAAAGGTGGAACTAATAAGCATTTGCCTTAAATCTTCATACTTTAGTTTTAAGGGAAAAATCTATGAGCAAACTCATGGCGTTGCAATGGGTTCTCCATTATCACCATTAATTGCCAATCTTTACATGGAACACTTTGAGCAAATGGCCCTTAGGTCTTTCCCCTTTACCCCTGAAGAATGGAAACGATATGTAGATGACATTTTTGCTAAATGGAGCCATGGTTTGGACAAGTTGAAAGAATTTTTATCTCATATAAATAGCCTATCTAAACACACAAAATTCACCATTGAAATCGAAAAAGACAACCTGCTCCCTTTCTTAGATGTCCTCCTTACCAAGAAAAATGGCAAGCTAAGCCACCAGGTCTTCAGAAAGCAGACACACACTGACAGATATCTTCATTCAAACTCACACCACCATCCAAAGCAAAAAGTTGGTGTCATCAAAACCTTAGCCACGAGAGCCTCTAGAATCTCTGACCCTGAACATTTAGAAGAAGAACTTATCCATCTCCATGAAGTCTTTTTAAGCAATGGCTATCAAAATCACACTATCCAGAAAATAATTAAAGATTCCATAACCAATAAACAAAAAAGAAAATCCCTTGAAAACCCTAGAATCTCCTTACCCTATATTAAAGGAACCACAGATAAAATTGCCATAGTTCTCGCTAAGCATAACATTATGGTTGCTTTCACGCCCCCTAACACCATAAAAAACATGCTTGAGTCGGCTAAGGACTCAATAGACCCAAAAAATCACAAAGGAGTTTACTCAATTCCCTGTTCTTGCGGTAAAGTTTATATAGGTGAAACAGGGAGATCCTTTGGTGTAAGATTAAAAGAACACATTAATGATATTACTAGAAATAGGTCGGATAAATCAGGTCTAGCAGAGCACGCTTGTTCCTCTTCTCACTATATTTGTATGGAACAAGCTAAATTAATCCATAAGGAAGACCATTATTTAAAAAGAAGAGTTAAAGAGGCAATTGAAATTGAGAAATCCTCCAATAATATGAATAGGGATGACGGTCTTAAACTAACTAGTACCTGGAAACCCTTATTAAATAAAATGAAAAAACTTTAAACTAATCTAATACTCCCTTTTGATAACATTTGACAATTCATAATTTAAATGATCAATTAAATAAATAAATGCAAATAATAAATTCTACAATTTAAACTATTTCAGAACAAATAACTCATTTATATAACATTTCACATAATTTAAATAACATTAAAAATAAATAATAAATAATAATAATAATAAAATAAAATATATATATATATATATAATTATAATTATAAGATCTTTATAATAACAATTTTAATAATCATATAGTATAAGAATAATAATTATAATAGGAATAATAATTACAATATTAATAACAATAATAATTATAATAATAATCAAAATTGTTGATGATGATGATGATGATGGTGGTGGTTAACGTCCACTGAGACCAAATGGTCTATCGGACCTACAATTTTCTTAATTTTTACTTGTCTGGCTCCTCGTCTTTCTTGGCGAGATTGGTGTTGTAGCTTTCTTTCTTTTCTCTACGGTCTTCCAACTTCCTTTGTCTTGCATCTCCTTCATCTCTTCTGGTTCTTGGGACATTGGTGTCTTGTTATTATAATATCTTTATAATAACAATTTTAATAATCATAAAGAATAAGAATAATAATTATAATAGGAATAATAATTACAACACTTGATAATTCAAAATTAATTACAATAATAATAAGAATAATAATTAAAACTGTTATTATAATATCTTTATAATAACAATTTTAATAATCATAAAGAATAATAATAATAATTTTAATAGGAATAATAATCATAATATTAATTACAATAATAATTAAAATTGTTATTATAATATCTTTATAATAACAATTTTAATAATCACAAAGAATATGAATAATAATTATAATAGGAATAATAATTACAACATTTGACAATTCAAAATTAATTACAATAATAATAGGAATAATAATTACAATATTCATTACAATAATAATTAAAATTGTTATTATAATATCTTTATAATAACAATTTTAATAATCATAAAAGAATAAGAATAATAATTATAATAGGAATAATAATTACACCATTTTGACAATTCAAAATTTAAATAATTAATTAAATAAATAAATGCAAATAATAATTTCTTCAATTTAAACTATTTAAGAACAAATAACTCATTCATATAACATATCACATAATTTAAATAACATAAAAATATATATATAATTATAATATCTTTATAATAACAATTTTAATAATCATAAAGAATAAGAATAATAATTATAATAGGAAAAATAATTTATAATATTTATAATAATAATAATAATAAGGATGATATTATTAGCAATAATAATATGTATAACAATAATAAAATAACTAATAAATAACTAATAATAAGAATAATGATTTAATTGTATTAAAGAGAAGAAGGAAAAAGAAAAAATAAATAAATAAAGAAATAAAAAAAAGGGGATATAAATAATAATTATAATAATAAATTAATTAATTAAAAAATATATATAAAAATATAAAAATAAATAAATAAATAATAATAATAATAAAATAAATAAACCAATCAAAACAAAATAAATAAATAATAATAATAAATAAATAAAAAATCTATAAATTAATTAATTAATAAGTGTAAATCAATCCGGCCGACATTATAAGCTAGCAGATATCTTTCTATTCATCTATTAATAGCTTCATAATTCTCTCATCTCTCTCTTCTCAAAATACAGATCTCATTGCCCTGATGATGGACTCACCTAGCTAGTCCGAAACGTTGGTTTCATAAATTGCTCACAGGTTTTTCCATTAGCATAAAAAAATTAAAGGGAAAGCTTGACTCAACATTTTGGTAGGACTTGTTGATATTCTTGTGTTGTAAATCTAGAATGTTATAAGGGCATGCATCCATATGTTTCATTCAAGGCTTTTGAGGATTCCTTCAGTAGTATAAATTGTGTTACAATTAAAACCTTGGATCTCTCTCTTCACAGTTGATCAATGACAATATTGTAATCCCTAATATGTGTGCTTTAAAGGAGAAATTGGTGACTCCTAAACTCATCAGATTTGAGATAAGTATTCAGTTCTCCTCCTGTGGTTTGATTAGATAGTTATGTTTCTGAAGTTTGTTTTCATAGGTCATTTGAAGTTGGAGTTGATGGCTTATTAGTCCTTCATTGGAGCTTCATTGCTTGTTAGCCTGCTTTTTTTTTTTCAAACGAAGATTTGTGTCCTAAGCAAAGAACTTAAGTTAAAGAATATACATTCTTGAAACCATCTCTGATTTAATATGTGTAGAATATCTTTGGGACATCATATTTTCTTGTGGAAGGATCATCTAGGGTTTAAAAAAAATCTACATTTGTATTTTTTAAGTAGAATTCATAGTCTGCAATTATCTTCAAGTGAGTGTTGTTACATATTCAAGCCAAAAGTCAAGTTGTGAGAAACATAGGTAAAGATTGGCATTGTATGGTTTTGTACTGAGAATTATACCTCAGAAACAATTCTATTTTGTTTGAAGTTACAGGCTTCAATGAAACTATAAAACCGTAATACCTGTAACAAAGGTCAAACATAGTAAAAGAAAACCAGCAGAGGTCTAATCAGTGTTGTAGATAAACATCCTCAAACATATTCTTAGATTCAAGGCATCTTCAAGGTTTGATAGACATACATTGAGATAGGGTTTGTTGTTGGTATTCAAAGGTTGGAGTGGTTGATGTGTTAAGGATGATAGAGTTTGCCATATGGATTATAAGATCATGATGTTGGGGTTTGTTGATGCTGCTAATGTTGTTAGAGAACTGATAGTGAGAACACTTATGTTGCAGTAAGATTATTTGTTTACTTTGATTTAGCAGAGAAGAGACAAGTGGATCCAATTTGAAAATTTTGAAACATGGTCCGCTTGATGAATACGACAACAGAGTGGTGCAAGGTAGGAGAGTGGAGTCTTCTTCAGGTTGGAGCTTGAGAACACGTCTGGGCAAAACAGTGGTGCTAAGGCAGGTTGGAGCCAGTGAAGGGTGTTGGAGCATCCTTTTAGTCATAGCTGATAAAAGTATGGCATTGGAGCATCCTTCCAGTTGGAGTTGGTAAACCAGGGGTTGGAACGTCCTTCCAGTTGGAGCTGGTAAATTAGGGTGTTGTAGCATCCTTCAAGTTGGATCCTGTAAACCAGGGGGTTGGATCCTCCTTTAGTTGATGCTATAAATCTTGGAAGTTGGAGCTTCCTAATTGATGTAAATTTTGAAGACCTATATTAAGAAGCGTTGGGTGTTTTTTCCCTCGAAAGTGTTTCCACCTAAAAATATTGCATTTACTATCTCTGATATTGTGAATTGTTGAATGGTATTGATTTATGTTTTCGATCTGATGTTAATGGTTATTAATGCTTTGTGAAGTTAAAAAATTAACTGATTGAAAGGAAATACCAATTCACCCCCCTCCCCTCTCTGTATTTCCAACAATTGGTATCAAAGCAGGTTCCTTCACTAGCAGTCTAACTACTAGAAGTGAGATCATGGAGTGCACAAAGATCAAAGTTCCAATATTTAATGAAAAAACCTATGTGCTTTGGAGTGGAAGGATGAAATCATATGTCCAAGCACTAGGATATGATGTTTGGCACTCTATAATGACTGGATATACAAAACCCTCTACTCCTCCAACAGATGATGTAGTTAAGAAGTTTTATGACAATAATTCTAATGCTATGAGTGTTATTTTGAATGGTTTAACATAGCCAATATATGTAATGCATTGCAAATCAATGAAAGATGTTTGGGACAAGCTCCAAAATATATATGAAGGGGACAAGAAGGTCAAGGAGGCCAAGCTTCAGAGCTTCTAAGGAAAATTTGAGTAGTTGAAAATGAATGAAGATAAAAATATTGTAGCTTATTTCTACAGGTTGATGAATTAGTAAACTCCATACAAGGATTGGAGAACCAATGGAAAACAAGGTAATTTTTCCGAAAAATATTAAGATCACTTCCGATGAGATTTAATGCTAAAATATCATTGTTAGAAGAAAGACCATACTTAGAAAATGTCAGCATGGATGAGTTGCATGGAATACTTACAACCTACGAAATGAGAATAGAGCGAGAGAACCCATCCAAAAATGAAGCAAATTTTATGGCATCCAAGAAGGCGGGGAAAAACAAGCAACAATCTAATCCAAGCCCCAGTGGCATCTGTAGTGAAGTTTCAAATGGAGAGATTGCAAATTTTGTGAGGAAAATGAAAAGAAGAACCAAAAAAATACAAAGGTAAGCTTCCCTTGAAGTGTTTCAATTATGATGAAATTGGTCATTTTGCTTCAAAATGCCCTTACGCAAAAATTTCAGATATTGAAGAAGAAGAAACTCCTAGGAAAGTGAAGAAGAATCAAAGAAGACACAAGAAGCAAGGTAAAAAGAAAAGCTTCAAGAAAATTTTATACTCAAAGGAAGATAGCTCTTCATCTAAAGAAGAGAGCGATAGCCACAGTGAAATTGACACAGGAAGGGTATTATTCATGTCATAGGATCATTGGAAAGAATCTCCTGAAGCACAAGAAGAAGATGAAGAATAAGAAGGTGAGGTTGATCTTGAAAGAGAACTTATCAGCGCCCTAAAATACCTTAAGGTGGAAAGAAGAAATGTCAAGACATTGGAAGCCAAATTAAGTAAACTAAAGAAGCACGCTAAAGGTCTCAACAAAAAGATGGAAGAGTCATAAAATATTATCATTGGTCTCAAAGTGCAGTTGGAAGAGGCAAAGAAAATCGAAGAATCGCTCAAGAAGGAGTTGGAAGATAACAAAAAGTCAAAGGAGGGTTTGGAAGTAGAGATAGTCTCTCTGCGAAAGGAAGTGTAGAAAAGAAATTTCCAGCAGAACTTTGCAAACAACTCCAAAGTATTAGATGAGATCATTAGTAGTCAAAGACCATGTGATGATAAATCTGTACTAGGCTACAAACCATCTCATGTTGAGAAGGGCTCAAGCTCCATGACAACAGGAAAAGAAGCAAAGCAAAAAAGTTGTGGAAGTGTCATCAAGGGTTCCATCGAAAGGGAAGATTGCACACCCTCAAAAGAGAATCAGAGAGAGTGGAACCAACAAGATGAAGCTTATAAAAGAGTTGCACCACCAAGAAGATTGCCCCCTTCCAGGTACTCTATCATATATCTTGGTTATTGTTATTCGTGTAGTAACTTTGGGAACATGGTTAGGGATCACAGATCTTATGACAATAATGACTATCAAAGTCATTATCAAAACTCTAGAAGCAAGTTCGCAAGAGCAAAAGGAAAATACCCAGTTGCACCATCATTCAGGTATCATGTAGAATGCTTCAAATGCCACAACTATGGACATATGGCTTGTGACTGTAGAAGCATGATGAAGTCTTCCATGAGAGAAAACACCAATTTAAGGAACAAGAATGCTTGGAGAAGAAAACAAGAACAAGAAGAACATGTAAATGAAGAAAGCTCAGAGACCATGCTTTCCAGAATTGAAAAGACACAAGACCATGATGAATCTACAGGTGGAGAAGAGATTGAGACCAGGACGATGATCCTAAAGAAACACATGTTCATGTATCAATTTAAGCGATCGATCTTAACGAATCCCTATCCTATAAATTTTGAAGAGGGGGAGACTATGTAGCAATAGGTGCGCATTTGAAGATTTATCCTTTGACCGGTTGGTATATGCAAGTGTCGTCATAACAACATTCAACATTATGGGTAGTTTCAGTGGAGTAGCAATTTTGATAGGTAAAGTCATGGACATAATTGCAGAAGGACTCGTACGCAACCCATGTAAGGCATAGCAAGTAAAGGGGAGAAAAGTAGTCGAAGGTAGACAGACATTTTGTAGAGGAAGAGACTTCATCAGGGGTAGTAACCCTTTGCCATTGGTGTCAAAGGGGTAGAGAAATCAAGAAAGGAATATCAGAGGCATGGAGTCAGGGGGAGCATAAATTGCAAGGGAGTATGTGTGTTGCCATCAATGACAAAAGGGGATATTTTTGAATGATGTTGTCATTGATGCCAACATTGGTCTTTGAACGCTCTTAATATATGTCATAGATTGCATCAGTTGGAAGATTTCGTGAACAAGAAGTCCCAAAAGGTAGCCAACCCCTACAATGTACCTCACATTTGATGAAGTTTTTGGCTAAGCAGATTAATGAAATTGCATGTGAAACTATCATAAGATGATGGTCCTCGTCATGACAATTCCAACGGTATGTGGCTCGTCTCAAGGCTCCTCGTGATTTGAGAGATATGCCCAATCAAAGTTGGTGCCCCCTCATGTGGTCAAAGTCCCCAAAAGCTAGATGAAGCGGCAAGTTTTTCTTTGATTGACTTATATGTGACGTCTTCTTAAATTGATTCTACTTGCTTCAATGATGGTAAAAAGAAGTCATTCTAAATTAGTTTGTGAATCTTAATTAAATTTGGCCTCCAAGACACATCGGCTTCCAAAAGGGTGTTAACTATTGGCTCCAAAAATGACAATTTGAAATTGAAGGCACCTCAACATCATAAATACCAACATAGATCCATCTTAAATACGGATCTAACATGAGGCGCGAGGGATCCAATTTCTTCACATGCAATTTTTTTATGAGTTGACATTATTTAAATGTTTTGTATAGTTATTTAATTTTTTATTTTATTTTTAGATTTTTAAATTTTTTTATTTTAATCAAAATGAGCAAAATTTCAACTTTGATAATCAGAGACAACATTACACATCATACTAGACTGGACTGTAGAATAAGCCTCATCATTCTCGACCCTAAAATAAACGTTTCCCCTCGACGAAGACATTTTTCCTCCCAAGACTCATCTCTCACGCTATTCACGCTATTCTTGTGCGAATTTTTGAGAGACTAAATTCGGGCCTATGGTGAAACGAAGCATCTTTCGGTTGGCATGAAATTTTTAGTTGGTGTTGGCACTTCTTCGCTGTTTTCTGGTCAAGGACATTCGCTGGAAGCACAGGGCTGAATGAGGCTACTCGACCTCATCTCTGAGGTTAATTGTGGAACATTTTTTTGTTGTTTCTTTGGGGTGAGGGATTCGCTGGACCACTGAGGTCATTCGTCCTCCTCAGGACTGATTTGAATTATATGTTTTGGGGCACTTGCATACCAAAGTATGACGAAAAGGATCGTCCCTGTGGTTTGGAAATTTCTGAGCCCAATCAAGGTTAATTCAGGTGAAAAACCTGTGATATTTTGAGACCCCTTCTTTGACGCAGACCTGAGGCTTCCTGTGGAGAGGTTTCGGCCCTGTGGCAGGGAAATTTTTGAGCAAAAATGATGCCTACCTGAAGCCTTCTCAGCCACCTTCATGGGTTAATTAGCCGTCAATCTAAAGCATGTTCTCTGAGGTTATACATGGCAGATCTGTGACGTTTTCTTGAGACCCTTCTGGATTCACCTAAAATATTTTGAGTGCACATTCATACATAAACCTAAGGTTAATTGTGCAGGATTTTTGGCCCTGTGGAAGGGCGGTGCTTGGATCAATTTTTCCTACAAATCTACCTTGACATATTAGATCAGTCATGGACTTGGTTATTACATGCTTTTCGAAGTGTTCACTGTACAACTGGAGCGGAACCCTTGCGTACTGTTGGAAGGTTTTGACTGAGCAAAGACAATGTAATCTGAGCCCTCATGCAAGTAGCAGACGCGTCTTCAAGACATCCATCCGAGCTCCTCTGAGGTGTGATTTCACTATCTCGCTTGATCAGGTTTATAGTGACATTCTCCAGGCATTAAATGGAAATCTTGACTCAGTATTTTGGTTAGAGTTGTTGATCTACTTGTGTGGTAAACCTGGAATTTTATAAGGGCATACGTCCATATGTTGCATTCAGGCCCTCCGAAGATTCCTTTAGTAGTATAAACTGTGGTACATTGATACCCTTGGATCCATCTCTTAACAACGATCATTCAGTGACATATTTTTATGGTGAAATCTCTGGGGTTTTGACACTACTGCAAGCCCTAATCTATGTTCTTGAAAGGAGAATCGTTGGCTTATTAGTCCTTCATTGGAGCTTCATTGCTTGTTAGCATGTTGATTTTTCAAAGGCAGATTTGCGTCCTAAGCAAAGAACTTAAGTTAAAGACTATACATTCCTGAAACTATATTTGATTTAATGTGGATAATATCTTTGGGACATCATTGTATTTGCTTGTGAAGGACTGCATAGGGTTTTCAAAAGACCTGCAATTGTATTTCTAAAGTGGCATTCATATTCTGCAATTCTCTTCAAGTCAGTGTTGCTACATCTTCAAGCCGAGCAGCAGAGGTAAAGATTGGCATTGTACTGGGAATTATACCAAAGAAGCAGTTCTTTTTTGTTTGAAGTTACAACCTTCAATGAAACTATAAAGCCCTAAGACCCGTAACAAAGGATAAGTGCAGTAAAAGAAAATCAGCAGAGGTCTAATCAGTGTTGCAGATAAACATCCTCAAATCTCTACTTATATTCAAGGCATCTTCAAGGTTTGATAGAGATAAACATCCTCAAATCTATTCTTATATTCAAGGCATCTTCAAGGTTTGATAGAGGCACATTGAGATAGGGTTTGTTGTTGATATTTAGAGGTTGGTGTGGTTGATGTGTTGAGGATAACAGAGTTTGTCATATGGATGATGAGATCATGATGTTAGGGTTTGTTGATGTTGTTAATGTTTCTAGAGGATTGAGAGTAAGAAGATTTATGTTGCAGTAAGATTATTTGTTTACTTTGATTGAGCAGAGAAGAGACAGGTGGATCCAATTTAGAAATTGTGAAATGTGGTTCACTTGTTGAATAGGATGGCACAGTGGTGCAAGGTAGGAGAGTGGAGTCTCCTTTAGGTTGGAGCTTGAGAACATTTCGGGGCGGGAGGGTAGTGCTAGGGCAGGTTGGAGCATGTGCAGGATTTTGGAGAATCCTTTCAGTGATAATTGATAAAATGAGGGCATTGGAGGGTCCTCCCAGTTGGAGCTAGTAAACCAGGGTGTTGAAACGTCCTTCTAGTTCGAGTTGGTAAATTAGGGCATTGGAGCGTCCTTCAGATTAGAGCATATATACTAAGGAGTTAGAGCCTCCTTCACTTAATGTTGTAAATCTTGGAAATTGGAGCTTCCTAATTGATGTAAATTTTGAAAAGGAATTTTTTCTACACAAAAAATACAGAGCGAAGCCATTGCTATCACAAATGCCATTTTTAGAACACAAGAGTTAAACAGCTTGATTTGCAAGAGAGGGCATAACGATTAAGAGAAAGATTGTGGTGTGTGATGCCCATTGCAAGGAGATACGAACCGTAAGCTAAAAAGTGGGTGAAAAAGTAGGGAACAACCCCAAAGTTGGAGCCTCTACACCGCATTAAAGTAATGGTCGTGGTAACGTGACACTGCCCATCTACAAAAGTGCCAAGAACACAATAACGCTAGCAAAGGCCAAAGTAAGGGAGTCGAGGGCCAATCAATTAAAAAAAATCCAAAGCAATGGAGAAACCTCGATGTCCCAAGCTCTCATACCATGTAGCAAAACAAAGCAAGGTAACTAGAATCATACACGATCATAAATCCCATACAGATAAAGCTGAAATAACAAACAAACAAAAAAATATGTTGTATATTACATATGGAGAGTACCCACATACATAATAAACTCGGAAGAGCCCAGCATTGAAAATGCATAGTTGGAAGTATATTAAGTTATTGATGAATAGATTTTAACTGTAAAATCTTCAAATATAATAACAATAATTTAGATTTTTTAAATATACAAAAATCCATAATTGCAATAGCCTATTAACATTCATATAATACCTGCATCAAACAACCACTTTATGAATATTTTTACCGAACAAATATTTTTAATTAAATGATTAATTAAAAATTATTCTTAATTAATTTAACTATAATCATAATGCTACAAATTAAAATATTTGAAATTAATTTGAGAGAAAAAGTTGATTTTCCACTTACAGGTGTTTTGAAAAAGAGGTTGAACATTTATTGTTTCAGTAAATATCTCATTTCATTTAACCGTCAAAAACGACGGAAATGCTTTTTCTGTGGCGATGGATTTGTTGCTTGCTCAATTGGGGATGGGTAGAAAGGCTAATACCTTAATTACCCAAATTGGCCCCCTTTTGATGGATTATATGCTCTGCCTTCAGAAAGGAGAGAAAACACAAATCTCCCGCTGGGAGTATAGAATTATGATGAAATCAATGTAATGAATTGACTGCAAACCAGAATACACAAAAATGTTATACAAGCGGGCACTAAAATGGAGCCTGCGAATCGATTAGATGAAAAATTATCATCGTGGAAGCCAGAGGTAGGCTATTAGATCCACTATCCCTCAATCAAAATGATGAGAATCAATGGAGAAAATAAGTGAGCAGCAATGCAGCGAACATGAGAACGTAAGCAATTCCTTGATCGATCGCTATTCCTGCATAACAACAACAGATCAACATTAATCAATCAAAACAAGTAGGTATGCGATTTGCAGAAAGAAAATAATAAATAATATCAATCCGAACAAGTGATGATAAACTAAGTGGGACATTTAGTCTTGCCGCCCAGGTTTAATGGTTAGGTAGGGAGATTTCATCTCACAAATCTCGCGGTACAATCCCAAGCAGAACACAGAACTATGGACACCTAATATTCACCAAAAAAAGCATGGGTGTTTTCCACTTACCGTTGCTGAAGGGAGCTGGAGCAGGCGCCGAGATATCTTGAGCCTGCCCTCCAACTATGGCGACGGCCATGAAAATCAAAGTGAAAATAACTGCAGTCAAACGTGCTAAAGCTGTACCCTCCATCTTCTCCTACAGATCTGAGGTTACAGTGAATGCAATGAACTACTTGAACAGCTGCTGTTATCGCCGTGGAATTGACAAGAAGAATATAATTAAAGGAATCCCCAATGAGCACAGAAGGATGAGCAAGAGGAAGAGCTATGCTTGGGACACAAATGAGAAATGGCAGGGCCTAAATAGGAAGAAGACGGAGACGAGTCAAAAAAAGGAAGAAAGAAAATGGAGTAAGCGTGGAAGGAGGCCACGAGAAAAAAGGTCCGCAGGGACCCACACGAACTTTCTTCCGTGTTGAGACTGACTTGACCGAGAAAAATACGGGTAGAAACCTTTCCATGTCATGGGTGGGCGAGACTAATATTAGCATAACAGCCCTCTAACGACCATATCACTCCTTTCTTGAATCACGGGGTAAAATCACCCGGAGCGAAGGTTCGTTCATGGTTGTAGCTGGAAAGCAAAGGGAAATATAACGTGTTTACTTCCTCTTCAACTCCGACTTAAAGGTTGGGTCCCGCGTAAACAAATTTCCACTTTATTTTAATTTTAATTCTAATTTCTAATTTAATAAGTATTTATTAAATTTTGACGGAAGGAATGATTTTATAGGTAAAATTATTATTTAATTAATTGTTAACGATTATATGATAAAAATATTATATTTATTTATGTATTTATTATTATTATTTTTAATATGTGATTTTTTTCTTAAATTGTAATTGTGAGTTTTATATATATAATTTGGATTAACAAAGGTGGACACATATTTATAAGTGGGGTGTTAATTAAAGAGGTGTTTATTTTTTTAACTTTGTTATAAGAAGTCATAGTTTTGGGAGAAGCTGTGTAAAGAATTGCAGGTTTTAGTTTATAGGTTCGTTACAAATAATTCGCACTTATTCGGATTCTTACTCAGTTTTTTTGGTTTATGCTGGCATAACCAGTGTTCTCGGTATCCATTTGTTTCCTCCTGTGTTATCTAAGTCTCTTTGGTTTTGGCTACTAGCTGGGGTGCTTTACTTTTCCTAGGGTCTTCTTCCTAGGGTGACGACTTTGTTTTGTTCCTGTTCCATCCTCGTGTTGTCTATGTCTTCCTTTTTCCACTTGCTGGGTAGGGATTCATGACTCATGTTTGGGGTTTATTTGGCCTATCTGCACTGTTACACTTCCTTGGATGTTTGGATGACACTGTTTTATTCCTAGGTTGCATATAGAATGTCCACTCTGCACCTAAATGTTTTTTTCAGTTTCCTCCAATCAGAAATCTTGCATATCCTTATGATTATTTGTATTGTGATATACATCCTTTTATGCATTCTTAAGACCCACATCCTATCCCCTACTAGGCGTCCAAATGCCTATTTGGACTGAGATTCTTAATCTTATTTGTCCCCATTTTTCCTTGGGGGAGGGATCTTGCCTGCGTCCAAATAGTTTTCTCCCTCTCTGGCATCGGTGGGTAAACTCTTTTATCATTTCACGACCTTGCAAGACTTTTGGATTTCGGATTTGCAATCGGTGGTGGACCTACATGGGTTGTTGTTGTGAAGGCATATAGATTCTCCACATCCTCATTGGCTTTGTGTGGCTATTATTGCTCTCTGTCGTGCTCTGTTTTGGAACCTGCACTGGGGCGGTTCGAATTTTCCAGTGTTGGGGAGTCACTTTTTCTGGCAATTTTCGAAATTTCAGGTGGTGGCGATCTGATATCTCTCTATGAGAAGACTTAAGTCTACATCTCATTATTATCTCTGACATCTTTTTTTTGTCCATGTGGATTCGGATCCTCATACACACGCTCCTGATCGGGATTACCTATATTATTTTTCCTTTCTGTCGGTACTTTCCCATTTTGGACTAAGAACCAACGGCGGTACCTTTCATTTGGCGAAATGTGGGTGTTATACTCCGCATGTCCTATTTCTTCGTGGTTTGTGCTCTTCTGTTCCCTAGATATTTGGCAGTGATTCCCTAGGGGTATCTCCATAAATTTCGAGTTGCCACCCTAACATTCTTTTATGCCTGTCGTTGCTTTAGATTCCCTTACTCCATGTTTCAATTGACACTCTTCCATACTGGGATTATGGATTTGTTGGAGTCGGACACATCAGCACAGGAGGCTTTCATTCGTGCCACCATGGATGTTGAATCAAACGGAGTGGGGGCCCAAATGTTCTGGACACTTGGTGCTCGTTACAAGACTCGATGCACATGCCAGGTGGTGTGCATGCGGCTCCTGATCTGCATGGGGTAGATCACATGGAAAATGGACGGCAATCCCGACGTCAACAACAATCCATCAAGATTACCACCACGACGCCTGCTCTAATTTTTGTACATTATGTGTTGATTCACTGCGTTACCAGCCTTCATAAGAGGGCCCTCGTGGGTAAGTGGCACTTCGCTGATTTGAGTGAAGCTGAAATGAGGATTTGGGTTGACACTAAATGGAAGACTCTACTGGGGTACATGCCTATGGTGGTGAGACTGTTAAGTGGCTGGTACAGTTTCCATTTTCTCAGCCAGGATGACTTAATGAAAATTAAGGCCATTCCTTGGATAAAAGGGAGGAGTTTTTTGGCATTGCATTCTTGGTATATTGGTTTCAATCCTCTGAAGGAAACACCTCAAAACAAATTAATTTGGGTTAAATTTCCTGGATTGCCTATAGAATTTTGGACTAGGCAAGTTCTCATGGACA
This sequence comes from Pinus tabuliformis, assembly GCA_031772625.1. Classification (NCBI taxonomy): domain Eukaryota; kingdom Viridiplantae; phylum Streptophyta; class Pinopsida; order Pinales; family Pinaceae; genus Pinus; species Pinus tabuliformis. The sequence continues at coordinate 310,018,327 of CM062807.1, forward strand.
TTGGAAATGCTATTGGGAAGTTCGTATATGTCAACCCGCGATGTTTGGGTGCACAGGATAAACGAGTTGCTTGGATTCTGATCAAGAAGGAGTATAGAGACAGATTTCTAGACCATATCGAATTGCATTGGGGGGACACTCATCTGTCCCAGCGACTGGATTTTTGGGGGGTTCCTTTTTGGTGTCTAAATTGCCACCATACCGAACACCTTTTGGCTCAGTGTCCTTGTCATCTAGGTGGTAGGCGTAAGGCTCATGGGTGGCATTGTTTCAGAGCATTGGAGAAGGCTAATGCTAGCAGTGTTGTTCTCAACAACAAAGATGGGGCGCCTCATCATAGGCAAGATACAAGGAGGTCATGAGGTATTCTGACTGTCTCTCATTCTGTACATCCCTTTGTTCATCACTCTTCAAAATTATATGGTTCTTCTCTTATTACTGTTCCCTCATCCCCTTGGTCTTCTGATGGGTCCAATGTTCCATTGACTGAGGATACCTCACCACCCACGTTGGATAAAATTATCTTTCCCCATGTTGACCCACCTTCCCTGAATTTTACAACTCCCCTTCCTACGTCATATGACGTGCCCTCATCCTCACATATTATGTATGTTCCCATGCCGTCACCTTCACGTGTCTCACATCCTTCCCCGGGGTCTAGGACTTGTCTTATGTCACCTATCTCTCCCTTAGTTTCCCATACCAACTATGTCGATAGTGATCTTGACTTCCTCCTTCAGAAGAAGACCCTGGATCTTCGTACTCTCACTATACACAAGCCACCTGGCTCATCAACGCCTCCTCGACGGGAAATATCACCTCTGACGAAAAGATAACCGTGACAGTAGAAACTTCCGAGGGCGAGCTCGACTTCTCCCCTTCAGTTCATTCTTTCACTTAATATCTGGGGTCTGGGGATTGCTCCTAAATATCTGGCGCTCAAGGAACTTTTTCTTTCTTTTCGCCCATATATCATCCTTTTACAAGAAACCATGCACTCGGTACCACAAGTGATAAATTATTTCAGGAAGATGCTTCCTGATTGGCATATGGCTACCACTAGCGCTATTGGTCTCTTCGGGGGACTGGTGACTCTTTGGGACCCTCGATGGGTCAATGTTAGGGCATTTTCATGTTTTGTTGGCATCCTTCTTGCTGGCCATATCAGAGGATTTAAGGGACAAATTCATATTTTAAATGTGTATGCCCCATATAGAGATCAGGTTGTTTTCTGGGATAACTTGATTGCGTCAGAGATTCTGGGGCTGGTATCACTTATCATTGCAGGGGATCTTAATTGCACGATTCGTCTAGACGAGGTGTGGGGGCGGTCCAAAAAGGTTGACACTATGGTAGATCAGATCAGAGATGCTATTATGGATGATAATTTTGTTGATATATGTCCTTATAAGATTGTTCCAACTTGGGACAACAGAAGATCAGGGGAGGGATATGTTGCGAAGAGGTTGGATCGTTTCCTCTTGCATGAGCAGGTTGTGGAGAGGCTCGGGAATGTCCAATCTGAGGTGGTAAACAATTATATCTTTGACCATAGGCCCATTATCCTACATTGGAGGAGGGGGGGCCTTAGATGTGTGATGCCTTTCAAGTTCAATTGGGTGTGGTTGGAAGACCCAGATTTCAACATTCTTGTGCGCGAATTCTGGAACCGAGTTGGGGTTCGGGACATTTCCCCCATGAATCATATCCTGGATATGCTTGGGGCTCTTTGGGTGGAGGTAAAAGCATGGGAGAAGAAAAAGTGATGTCAAATGAATAAAGAATTTCATGATATTTTGAAGGAACTGGATGACCTCCACCCTCATATGATTGCGCACTGTCTCCCAGTTGCTATCAGAAATCGTATACATGAACTGGAACTAAAAAAGAAGCATATTCTCCTTATTAAAGAATCTACCTAGTGCCTAAAGAGTAGGGCCATTTGGATTCGGGAAGGGGACAAAAATACAAAAAAATCACAGATTTGCCAATCATAGGAGAAAAATCAACTCCATATGGGAGATTACTGATGTTGATGGGAATCGGGCTCAGTCGCAACAGGACATTTGCAGAGCCGCAATTATACATTTTTAGAAGGCCTACAGTCATAGGGAAGTGGTCTATGCTGAGGACCAAATTTGGGGTGTGGAACTATATCCCTCCATGTTCGATGCAGAAGAAAACTCGGAACTATACAAAGCGGTCTCGGAGGAGGAACTCCTGGGGGTGCTTAAATCTTTTAAGGGGGACAAGAGCCCGGGTC